>CM020217.1:24773760-29711260 GCA_009819775.1 Phoenicopterus ruber ruber | reverse complement strand
GATTTCTTTATGTTCTGAAATAGGGATCTCAGAATTGCAAGTAATAAATATTGTTTTGATAAGCACTTCTACACAGGAAAATAAGAAATTCCTAAAAAGTTTTCTGTGAAGCACCTTCCTCTTCATGTCCTGTATTACTCTATACTTATAAATAATAAAAAAGGAGACTGATAACAGTAGCTTTATGTAAGCAAGCTTAGAAATCACGCTCAGATAAGTGCTTTTGACCTAAATCTTGTAGCGCCTCGATCTGACATATAACCCCACAACTGTGAAATTCTGTATGAGATTTAGCAGTTTGAAGCTGCCAACTGACCCAGCCATAAAGCAGCCAGAGATAAGGATTTAAGGTATGATATGATACAATTAGACATTCACCTCCTATTTATTTCAGTCCATTTCAGTATTTAACCTACTTAAAAGTTGCAAGCTTTTTATTAAAATGTAAATGCTAGTGTGCGGTATATTTATAGGCAGCTAACAACAACAAAAGACTCTCATAAATTAGATTTCCATGAATGAAAAGGGTAAACAGGAGATGCTTCTGCAAAACTCTTCTAGACGTGCAGAGATAAAGGATGGTTCTACCACACAAAATAATCAGATACAAAAATAGCTGTTCAGAAACAGCACACCTAAGGAGTACTTTAATCAAACATTTAGGTTACCTGCCAAAAGGACCATGATCTCTTCAAAATGCAATGCGGATTAAAGTGTTATCTAACACAAGCAGAAAACTAACCTTGGAGTGGAAGTTCGAAATGTGTTCATCATAATTTTCATGTCTTTGGATAGAGAAACCAGCTTTTTCAGCTAGATTGCAAAACTGGTTTAAAGTATTCCCTCGGAGTGGAGCAAATACCATTGCTTTTCCCTGGAACATTAAAAAGAGAATTTATACATTTTTAAAACTGGAAGGGATCCAGATATAACATACACATGACTAAGGTTTTAATATACTCAAGCTTGAAAAGTCAATTGTTCTCCTGGTAAAATACTAAAATAGAGCAATGTAAATAATTGTTCAAAACATGCAAGTTTTCTGTGATTAAACAAATGCAAAATAGAAAGTAATAAGTAAATATTTTCTTTAGAAAACTGCCAACTGCCATATATCTGCTTCTTTTCATATAATAATGGTGGCTATGAATTACCAAAATAAAACACAGAAAAAGCGTACAAAACATACACTCAATGCAAAACCCATTTGTTAGCTCATGACCGTGCAAAGACTGTAAATAATGATTTTCTTTTTTTACTCTCACACATAGAAGAGTCCCTCCCATTTCCTGTCAGTGGAATTACAGCAGTGTAAACCAAGGCAAAATGGGAGGAAAATCAGACCCGGTCATTAATTTTTTAAAGATATTTTAAACTACCTGAGCAGTGCAACCCAATTTGACCTTAAATTGGTAAATTGCATTTAAAGTGGGATTTAATGTTTTTGCATAGTAACTCTGGATCTTTCAAGACGATCAGGCCATTTATGATGCCCAGGCAATATATTACGGTCCATTAGCTAATTTTTTGCTCATCCTTCTGTATTTAAGAAACCAAAAATGACTGTACCTTGAATTGATAGATTTTAGACACTGTGCAAAGTACTAGCCCAAAACCTAACCTACTTGATACAGCATCTCTTGAAATCTTATTTGCAAAAGTAATTCTAATTGGCTGAATACCGTGTTCTGTCACATGGAACGGAAACCGGTTGAAGAGCTGTAAACAAAGGTTAATATCAGCCAACAGCATATCACACTGAGGGGAGACACAAAGTTTACTGTGAGTTCTTGTATTTAACTTCTATGTTAATGAGAGCTAAGACTAATTTGTGAGGTGCTGTCATCAACCAAAGAGACAAAAAAATATTTTCAGGGATCTGAAGAAGTTATAAAATGATTAGATGCTGAAGAAGAATATTTGGCTTGAGAAAACGCAATCTTGTATACGACAGGAAAAAAGTGATCTCTGGAAAGTTACACTGCTGACACAGATACTCAATGAGGAGGACAGGGAACAAATCTGGGTGTTACAGCTCACGCACACATGTGCTGAGACAACAATAAAAACTCTACGTCAGTATCTATGGTACTAACGTGTACTTAAAGACCCAAGTCATTAATACCACAGCACTGTATTTATTCTCACAATACCTCTGCGAGATAGGGAAATACTGTTATCCTCATCTTTCCCATGGGAAATTTAAGCACAAAGGAGATCTAGGGCAACATCCAAAGCAACTCACTTCTGTTGATTTGTGTAGCTATAACTTTAATTCTGTGGCTAAATACGAGGTGCAAAGGGGTGTAACTCCCACCAAAGGCACTGGAATTGCTTATGTAAATGTTAGGTCTGAATATAGGCTCAGCTCAGGATGAAAAACATTAAACACAGGAAATTCACAATCAGTTCCCTCACATCCTTGGCATGCTGTAATGTCATCAGACAGAAGTGGGCAGCGAATGGAGCCTTCAGCTGAGGATCCTCCTCCTCCTCCTGCCATCTCACGCTCCCCAGAATGTTGTTCTGCAGAGACCCTTCCTGGCATAAGAAGGATGAGACTCCTCTGGAGTCCCTCATCTTCATGGGCAGCTTCACAGAGATGTCACTGTGATGGGAGACGTGTCCCCCACCCAGGGCTTACTGATCACACAATTCATGCAGGGACTTCAGGAATGGCTAAACCTCGTGAACGGAGATGGCTGGGGGCCACATGCCCTACATCGGCCGCTGGCCCAGCAGCTTCGATGAGGAAGCAATGCTCACACAACAGCACCCCCTTACAGGTTTCCATTTGGAGTCAGCAGTCCATGCGGTCATTCCTTCTTATACTCTCTGTAGACTACTTCAAATTTAATTTGAAAGAGAAATACAGTAAAACAGAATATAACATGGTATGAAATATCTCTTAAAACCAGACTGAAAATCTTGAAATAACTTTGAAAAAGGGGAATGGCCTTTTATGGAAATCACTACACAGTTACTTTTGGCCAGCTCCTCGGTGTAGAACCCCATTCCTCTATTGAATCTAGTGTGCATCTAAAACACCTGAGGATCTTGCTCTCACTGAGAAAAACTAAGAAATCATGATTAAGTTTAATACTACAATAATCTCCTCAAAACTGGCAGGTACTGTGGTCAATTCTGGTCTACCATAACCTGAGTTTAAAGCACTTTCTTGTCAACTGCCTGATCTCTGTGATTCTGCTAGCTGTTGTAGAACTGCATTCACATTTCTAATTTTAAAATGTTTTTCATTTCTTAGTTGCTGTACAATAAAAAAATTAAACCAGTGGCCTGGATCTACACTTGATGGGCTATCCCAAGGTTGCTTAATTCAAAGCTTGTAATTCAAAAGTGCCTCTCAGATTAGGATGATGTTTAAACTTCAGAAAGTTCCCTTTACCCAGTTGGGAAAATACTTCCAGTAAACTCGTGAACAAAACACAGAGGAAAATGTCAGTTACAATAGTTAGAAGTGTCACTAAAATGCTGCAGTAAGATAATGGGACAGACGTTCAGATTTTGGACATGACTATGACTAAGTTTACTCATGAATCTTTATTAAATGCAGTCTTATTTGTTGGTACTAATCACGGTTCAATAGCATCCAATTGACTTCATTGGGATTTTGAATGAATAGGCCACAGAAGAATCAAAGTCTTCATAAAAATGTTCTTAATTAGGGAAATAAGCAAACAAGCAACTGATTATTCTGAGATTGAACTTAGAAGTATATTTTAATGATAGGAGAAAATAAAACTAAATGTTAGCAAATCAAGTAGCTTGCTTATAAAGGGAATAAAATACAGCCATTCCAGATAAATTTGCTTGATGTAAAATTTCAGTGCCTAATTCTTGGAATTGGTTTACAGGTGACATTTGCCTTTGTAATAAATTCAGATAAGAAATTTCAGCCCCCAGTAACTCTGTGAGCTGCTCATTTCTGCCTGTGTGAATTTCTGGTCCTCTCTTCCTGTGCCAATACAACTGTCCATGGGGCCATACTATGAATCAGATAACCGAAATGACCGGAGTCCTGTTTCCAGGAAGACAAAAAGTTACCCAAAACACATCATTCTGTGCCATAAGGATTCTAATAGCTACAAATAACATCCTTAATGAAAAAGGAAACACTGCAGATAAATTTATCTCTTTCTAAACTAATAGTAAGAATAATTATCTGTTCTGAATTTCTCCTTCAGCACAGCTTTGTAAGGAAACTCATTATTTTCTGTTTATTCCACTTTTCCTTTTGGTTTTGCTGGCTGTTATTTTCCCTGAACTCTTCTCTCTTAGCTGTATCCTAGTTACACTTGAAAGATATCTTACATCTAGATGTATCTTCAATTTGAGATCGTTCCTCTATCAATTTGGCAAAGTATTACCAATAAGGAAATGTAACTTCTAAATTTGAGACAAGATAATTCATGTAGAAGAGTGAACTTAATCAAAGTGGTTTATGCCTTAGCTTGGGCAGAAACTATTCTTAATTATTGCAACTGGCAAATGAGTTCACTATTAATTTATTTTTCCTTTAAAGGCCAAAGTATAGTGCCATTTAGTCAAGTTTCCTTTGATGTTATCCTTAGATTTATACAGGTTAACAAGAACAGTAAAAATAATAACTATTATGTACTTGTGATGGCATTTTCTCTTGGGATGTCAAATGAGTATATGCTTTTATTTGGGTCTTTCAAACCATGAAAGCATATGCTTGAAGGCATCTCTGTTCAACATGTCCTTTTTGGACAAGAGAGCTCATTTAAGGTGTCTGTACTCCCACCTTCCACCCCACACAATAGTTTGCTGTCCTCTTAGTTATGAATCACAATAATTTGCAAGGCCATGCCAATAACTGGATATCCATCCATATGACCATCCATAAAGTGGGTTAGGCAAATGACTTTAGTTAAAAAATACAGTTTGGACAGTGGTCCAAAACTCTGCAACAGAAATTCCTGCAAGGAGCAAGAATTTCTTAAGCTAGCTTTGCCAATAAAAGATAGGAACCACGGCCTAAAATGCAGAGCAAATAAGTACCGGCTATGCTATTAATCACAATGTGCAGAAGCAAGCCAGACTAGGAAGACAGGAAACAAAAAGCCATCTCCTTTTACTTCACCTACATTCACAAGGTAGTGTAGTTCATCTGCTCTGAAAAACAAAGGCGTGTTCAGAATTTGAATTAGCTGACTGGAGTTAAAAAGCTACAAAGTCAGGCCAGTTTTGGCTTAAAGTCAGGTTAACAATTCCTAAATTGTCTATAGATGGTAACTTGAGCTATGAACACTACTTAAAATTCAGGCTGCCTTATTGTCATTGGTTTTTAAATCAAATTCTCTGGCTGGGGTAATCAGCCCAGGTAAAGAATGCCTCTGTGCATGCATATATAAATGTATGTGTGTACTCATGTTTTTGGCAATAGAGACCACCAGACCATGATCAGCTATGAGCAGGAGACAAAGCAACTAACAGCTAAATCTTCCACTCCAGCTAGAGGCTCTACTCAGCTCACAGGTTCCAGGGCACCTCTTCTACACTTCTCTTCCTCCCACTCATACTCTTCTCCCCCAGCGTCCTTTCATGGAGCCAGTACAGTGGCCTGTGGGGCTACCTGAAGAACCAGGTGCAGACATTGATGTGGGCTAAAAAAAAAAAAATACTTTTTGCATTTTTTTAAACTGGGATCAGCTTTGTGTTCCAGATTACCTCTGGTCCCAGAAATTATTGCAGCCTGATAACTGATGGTACATCATGAAAGTCAGAATGCATCGCTCTGGGCAGGAGCTGCTTAGCCTCCCCTTGCTGCCACTGACAGAAATATCTGGGTAACCTTTTCCTCAGGGTGGCTACATTTCTCCTGTCTTCCTGGCAGCCTTGCCCCACAGCTCATTAAAATAACTCAGTCTTAAGTAACTTGCCTTAGGTCACTCAGGAAAGTCTATAATAGAACCAAGAATAGAAACCTGATCGCTCTTAGCAAAGAATGGGATTACTTACATGACTAAAATGACTTGGTTTCTTAAGACTTTGCATGTTTGGGTCTTCTATTCCTTTTACAGAGAGAATCTCTTGTACAAGAAGTACAATACAATTTTAAAATAAAGTTTGGAGAATGCATTGCTAACATGAAATACTTTTGTTGTGAAATGGAAAGTTTATCTTAGTGGAAGATTTGTATGGCAAGCATGAAAGGTAAAATTCCTGTTTCAAATTCCTACTTATAGCAATTACTTCACATGTTTTCTCATATTCTCGTTTTGGTATCTTCTTTTTAAAAATTTTTTTTGAGATTCAAGATTATTTGTTGGGTATAAGCATATGCACATAACAGCTTTTTTTTTGCCTGTAGGTGTCTCTGATTTAACAGCCTAATAGATTGAGACCAGTAAAATATTTCCCCAGTGACACCCATGTAGAACATGTAAGCATTTTATGAAGAGCTTAATTTCATTATGTTCTGAAGTATAAAACATGTAAACACAGGGCTTACTTAATGGAAAAAAAGTTGTAGGCTACAATATATGCATAAGGGGTTTGTTCATTTTATATAAATAGAAATGAAATAGAATAAAAATAGAAAAAACCCATATTCTTTCATAATAAATAAATACACAATGACAAAGGTTACAATTGAAGGGATTACAAGTGACAGAAGCCAACATAAAAACTTTCAATATCGTACTTTTACTTTAATATGAAGACATTATTATCAAAGGAAAATACTTGAGAAACACTTTGATAAAAATAATCTCACGCTATCTTTGAAGCAGTTTCATTTATTTTACTACCCACTGTGTTCCTTATCAGAAGGCCAAGTATAAGAAGTTTCCTAGTTTATGATTAGGAAAGAATCTGATAGATTAGAAGACTCAATTGAAGTTGGACATAATAAGTATTAAAGTATTACATGACATTAATCCTGCCATTCCATTACTCTCTCAATCATTGTGCACAGACTAATTATTCTGAAGCCAGTGTTCAGGAGAAAATAGAAACATACTTACACTGGGTTGGAGTAATCTCTTTATTGCATCAACCAGGCTAGCTCTGTACTGGTCCAGAAACAGGCTGACATTGAGAAGAGAACAGAATCCAGATTAAAATGGGGTTTCAATTCTAATGATACTAATGCAGATAAGTACAAGGCTAATTACATATGTTTACACAATGCTGTAAAAGAGAAACTATGGTCTACATTTCTGTCCAGTTCAGGTACTTTTAAATATTAAAAAAATCCATAAAACCAAATATAATCTCAACCAAAACTAAAATATCAGCATGAAGCAGATCTTTATACAGCTGAAATTCACAGATCACATAGGCTAGCTATTAAAATACTACCATATCAGAAATCAGGATCAATATACAAAGTTAACATTTTACATGTTTTTTAATACAAGGAGGGGGTGGAATTTTTAAAGTATTTTCCATTGTATTTCAGGTGTTACTATTAAGGGCATTTTTTTTTTCCTTTTACCTTCACAGTTGTGGCATTAATTCATTATCATCTACTATGCACATTTGTTCTATTTATATCTCTATCTCAATCTATCCCTATAAAGATTTACAAGCCCCTACCCTCCTCTCTCCCTCAAACACTGTTCAAATACAATGACCCAGATCGCAGAGAGTTGTCCTCTCTCAGGAGTGAAATCCTTCATCTCCAGCATGGGTCCCACAAGGATAGCAGCAGAGTCAATTTTCCCATGCAATGTTGCCAACACGCTCAGCCCTATTTTGGCGTGATTACCTCATGATTTGAGGGGATAATTCATTCTTCGTGCCCCTCAGTACCTTAATGTATATACTAATAGTGGCAACCAGGGTGCCAATCACTCTTGACTAGATATTTGTGGACATGTAGTTACTGTGGATGAGAGTGCATTTACAATGGTTAGTGAACAACCATCGGATAGCAACTGATGCCTTTCAGTCCTTACTACCATGGGCTGCATTTATATTGTCGATTCAGATAAGCAACTCTATCAAGCAGGCCACAAATAATGTGATTCTTTCTTCATTATTTTTCATGCTTTCTCTGTAATAAAACTGCTTCCCAGCCTGTGTCAAGCTCAAGTTCCACAGTTACATGGCATTTTGTCCATTCTTTATGATTTTATTCTAAACTCCCCTTTCCTTTATTCTCATACATGTCTTTCTGAAGAGATGTGGGTAATTTTTTTCCAGGTTTGAAATTTCTAAAAGAATATATGAAAACACTGAAGAGGAAAAAGTGGTCTGCCAACCACATGCCAGTCATCAAGAACAGAGTATGTGCGGATATTTAGGTAAGGACGCTCCACAGCTACCAAGGAGAATACAATATTGTATATCGTAGGGTCAAGTAGCTGTGTAACAGTTGTGAATTTTTGCTACTCAGGGGGAAAAAAAAAAAAGTCCATCAGAAAACTTGTCAGTGACCAAATTTCATCAGTAAAAACTGGCAGAACCTTACATTTTTGAGAAAATACGGTAGACTGGGTATCCATACATTTCTTAAAGAACATTTCATATAGAAGTACGACCTTTTGAATTTCTTCTTAAGATATCAAAGTACTAGCTAATAATTTCTCTGACAGCCTGCCCACAAGAAAATTTAAACTTTAGCAATTGGCATGATGGCTGCCCCTCAGCCTTGATTAATCTCACTGGAAGAACCTTACTGAAAAAATGCTTGTTTAAATTTAATTCCTTGAAACAGCAGCTGATATCTCTAATGTCTCCTGGGAGTTTTAATCACATTCACCTCAGGTAGATCCCTATGCAGATAGATACCATAAGATACTACTTCACCAGGAGCTTAGCCACCTGCAGAAGAGGTGGAATACAGTGCATGAGTCCTCTCCCAAAAGAATTGCTAAAAATAATTAATTTTCTTCAACATGAAACTTGGCAAGCATGCACACATTTAAGACTTGCTGAGATCCTGTGTAGACAGGCATATATTCCAAATGAAAAATGCACTTATAATATTTTTATTTTTGAAAGCAGTGCAGTGGAAACACAATTTTGGGGCAGCTTATCAGTGCTAAAATTCCTTTTTCATGGACATGCATACCATTCTCTCTTTTTACAATGAGATAGGGGCACAACTGCTGCTACCAATCTTGTTCCTTTACAACGAGAGAACTACAGGTCTTTGTTCACCAGAAATGGAGTGTCTGAGAACTTAAAATGGTTACATGACCTGCCAAGAGATTAGACAACTTCAATAATACCTTTTCTGTCCAACTCCCACTTGATATTTTGGTGGTACGGGAGGTAGACTCCTAGCCCTGTTAGCTTAGGAAACCCAGATAACCTGGGACAGTTGCCCTGGCTCTGCTCCCAAGTTGTCCCTGCCCTCCAAAAGACCTGCCCCTGGGAACAGGACCTACTTCAATTGAAAATAGCCTCCAATATTGCAGTTTCAAGTCTGTTGCTCTGTGAGCCACACACTCTGGCCAGAGGGAGCAGAGAAGGCTGGAAGCAATGTTAATGAAATGCAGTGACTCCAGGGAACATCTCTGTCCTCCCTCTGAGTCGGAGGATGCCTTGAGTGAGAAAAATCCTGAAGAAGCCATTCGATAATCTGTGCTGCAGACAGGGCCAGCACAGGATTTGGCCCACGCAAGGAGATTTAGTCACGCAATTTCTATTACCAGTAGAATTTGTATGACTAAATATTACCACAGCATACTAAAAATGTACCCGAGAGAACCCTTTAAAGCTCACAACAGCTCAGTGAAATTAAATAATGTATTGTTCTAAACCATTCTCACTCAATTCTCATAGCTCAGATCAAATTTGGCTTGGCTCACCACTACTTTACTGGTAATGTCTCATGTTTATGCAGTAAGGACGCTGTGAAAGCAGTAGCTCAGGACAGGAATAGCAAGGGTTTCTCGGGACAGCAAGGAAGTTTCGGATCACAGTAGTAGAGAGGCAAGAACACAGTTTATGATTCAGCCTTTGTTTAGGCAGTGCTCTTAACCTGTGAAACCTGGATGAACAGGCAGGCAATCTTGTCACCTCTCTCTTCATTTTTTTTTTTTTTTTTTAATTTTATATTACCATTAAAACCAAAATGAAAGTTTATAACAAAACTGTACAGAAGTAACAGTAAGCCACAAGGAAACAAACTAAAAAACCAAGTAGATTCTCGATTTGCTTCATGCTGATATCCTTTTATGTTGTGCCTCACAACAACGGGCATATATTTTATAAGCTATGATGTGAACTTATTTTTCTTTTTGCATACTTTGCAACTGGTAAAAGAGCTTAATTTACAGGTGTACTTCAGACATCATTACATTCATGTATAGTGCCTAGTGTATAGAGCCATTTATCTTTTTGTTCACCTTCAACTACACGGCTGACATAAACTGAAAAAACCCTTACTTCCATGTCGTCAGATTCCAATGCACTTGAAAGTGTGTGCAAGAAATCAAGCTTAAAATGAATAATAAATTTAAACTGAAGAAGGACAGAGATCTTACTGCATTCCTGCAAAAAGATTTCCTTATACTAAATGAAATACTAACAGAGACAAAATTGACATATTTTAAGATATTTAAAGAATACTTTCAGTTCAGTTCTACATTCCTGGTGAATCCACAACTCCCCGTGACTTCAGCAAAAAATCTCAGCAGTGAAAGTAATGTGTGATAGCCCCCCCCAGTCTCTGTTGTGCACATACTTCTGCATGTGCCAAACTTTAAGAATATAATCAGTCTAACTAAGTAAAGTGGGATATCATGCATTTCCAAAATGATATGGGGATCTAGACCTTATACTGTCTCTACAGTAAATTATGTGTGAAAATTTGTTTCACAAGAATATGAAAGACGAAGATTTTTCTATTGGCTTAGTCCTACTGGCCTTGACACTATCCTTGGATTAAAAATCTCAGCAACTTTTTTCTTTATTAAGAAAAGGATATACACTTCCTGTTAAATGATCAGAAATCTGAGGCTCTCAAGAGCTTTGGAAGAGTCTTGGTTTTGGCCTGTCCATACAGGCACCTGTTATTTCTCCTCTATTCATACTCACTCTTACAATTCCAGCACCTGCATGACTTTATATCCACAAGTGTAGGTCAAATGAAAGTCCAGAATTCTGGCAGCCCTCACCTGGCCTTAAAATTCCCCCTCAAAAATACGAGGTGGGTGGATATGCTTTAAAAATTCCACTATTTCACTATATTTTTCCAGTGTATCCTTCTTCCAGGTGTGGCCTCACCAAGATTCCCCCCCCCCCCCGCCCCTTATTTTTATCTCATAGTTGACATTTTACAAGTTATTTCGGAACCACTGAACCGTGAAACTATTTTTATTGTCAAAATCCTGAATGGTTAAATAATGACTAGCTTTCACAGTTTGCCTCTTATTTATTTTATAATCTAGTTGAGCTACTAAATTTAGCTGTTAACTAATAGACTGTCTGTTCTAGGAAATAACTTATTTTCCACCCCTGCACACAAGGTTTATGAAAGTCTGACTGTAAATATATGAATATAAACATATCGCTGCTTGTTGTAATCATGCACATTTTGACTCGAACCTCCATGTGGATTTGGAATATGTTTATGAATAGAGCTTGTTTTCATGTAAATGGGATCAAGCAATACCACTGGTTAGCTATTCAGAGAATCAGACAATATCACCCTTGCTGGAAATACTTCAATAAAAATTTATCCATGTACCTAATATTTGAACTCAGATTTTTTGCTTTCTAGTTCTCTGTTCTAATCCCAGATTTTATTGACTGACAATGAGCTATATGATGGTGTTAAACTAAATGCAATCTATTCTATCTGTTTTTATCACCGCAAACTTCAGGTTTCAGCCGAGGAGCTACAAGAAAAGAGATATTTCTTTTTTCCTCTTCAATGGCAGCCCAAAAAATTCAGAAAGCGAAAATCCTGCCAACAGTTCTCAAGCCAATTCTATATCTCGGCAGAGAAATACATGAAAATGAAAAGAAGATTTGAGTTTGATAAAGCATGGAACATTTTTTTCCCCAGCCTTTTCATGTACCAGAAAACCTAGTGTCCATAACTAAAAGAATGATTTCTAAAAGAAACAAACAATAAGGGGATTTTCATGCTTGTTAAACCATATATATGGGCACTTGCAATAAGAAAATAGAGACAATTTGTGAATAAAAACACATACTTTAAACTAACCTGCACGTTTCTATTTATTTTTTAGAAATCTATAAATATTTATACACTTACCTGCATCTTAAGTGCTTCAAAATAAATGTACAAAATGCAGGGATTGCAAATGCATTATGTATTTTACCTGTCACATTTGATTCTTTGTTTCCTAAAGAAACTACACTATTTCCAAACAGACTGGGAAGAGTATTAGGCAGGAATATTACTGAAAAAAACCAACTTAAGTCTTGCTCTACTCTGCTGTACTCCCAGCACAAATAGGATGACATGGTGTGAGTATCAAGAATACAAGAGATGGCACAGCCAGGTTGTTTTGATATTTGTGTGAAGAACAAATTTAACTCTAAATCTCTTGGCAAGACCTTGCTTCACCCACATAATCTGGAGAACACCCATATGTGAGCCTTGTCTAAGCCTCCGAGAAGACTGCTGCCCTCCTGCTCATGTCCGCCAGCACTCTGATCTGACTTTCATACTTAATCTGATCTAATCCTGTCCGGCATTAACTTCATCTGTGCAATGAAACCTGGAGTATCCATTCTAATATTTGGTGAGGAAGGCATTTACTAAATTACTTGCTGAAATCATATGGTGTTGTTTAGCTCCTTATTTTAATCAGATGATGCATCTCTGAGGCACATTATCGGTGATTAGTTAGAAACCCTTCTCTGTCCTTTTTGGGAACAAAGAACTTTTCTGAAATTAAATGCCAAGAGAAATGAAGCACTGTTGCATTCTGTCAACAAAGAGGTATTAGAAAAAGGAAAAAAGATGACTAAACACACTTTCTCCAGCACTATACAAACCCAGTAACTTTTCTGAAATAAGAAGAGTTTGCTTAAATAGCAAAATATCAAAGCAAAAAAAAAAAAAAAAAGCTTTAGAGGAATATTTTATCAGAAGCCACTTAAAAAGAACATTGTTTAAAAAGACAATAGACAGCTTCATACTTCCCTTTGCCTTTTTCCTTTAACTATTTCTTAGCAAGGTACAGAAATCTGCTGAACTGAGCTGTCCTAGGAAGTCCCTGTTTTCAGAATTTGGTCTCTCACAACAGTTATGTGCAACAAAGCATAAACAGCTTTTTCTGTTTTGGACATTTAAAGGGTCAAGAGCAAATATCCATGAAGGAAAGACAGATTCATTTAAAAATATCTACTCTCCTAAATGAAATTTGCACATCTCTTTTTATGCTGTATCCATTTACGTAATACAAATAATGAATAATGTACCATTTTTAAAGTTAGCATGCAGCAAATACAGCACAGCACAATTCTGCAAATCCAGTATCAGAAAAGGGTTGTGTCAATAATCAAATCTATTTGCATAAATTATTAAACAATATACCATATTGTAACATGTATCTACCTTTTCATAAATTAAGTGCTGTGCTCTCATTTTTTCACTAAGAATTCTCTTACAATTAACATGTGCCTGTGTAAATAATATAAAGCCTATGTCTACAAATATTGCTGTCAAATTGATTTAAGAAACAAAATGTGATGGGGGAAAAAAAGGTTTTGAAAATCTTTTTTTCCACGGAAAGATTTTCCAGGGAGCAAAAAATATATCCCCTTATATCAATAGTCAGATCTTTCCTAAGAAGTAAGCTAATTGAGCTGTTTGTGTTGATAAACTCCCTTTTCTCCAGACTGTTCCTCACTGAGCCATAATTATTTGCAATTTGCCTAAGTCGTCCATTTACTGATACGTCAAGCATGAAACAGAGGCAATTCCAGAAAATGGAAATGCTTCTCAAAATCAGTCTTTGGGAAATAATGTGGTAGAAGTTACTGTGTGATAGAAGACTACCTTATAACTGTCACATGGAGATGAATATTAATTTGTTGAGGTTAAGGTGGCTTTGTGCTTCATTTGTTGACTTTGCTTAGCCATCAGCAAGCAGCACAGTACAATTACTCCAGCAAAGCTATTTTTCTAACATGAGTTTTATGATTTTTATGTACTTACCAGTCAGCACACATAACAATGTCAAAATGTTCTTCCAGTTGAGAGACATCTGTCTCATTATCCCATCGTAAAATGCTAGAGGAAAAAAAGATTTAAAAAAAAAAAAAAAAAAAGAAAAGAAAAAAGGACTTACATTTTTCATCTTGAGATTTTTAAAGTATTAATATTATTCTTACGTGACACAGAAGTGTTTTAAAAAGTATACACTTGTTACTTTCAAAGATGAATGTAAAAATATTATTCTGTACATTTTTAAGGTTTTAGATCTCAAAGCTAAAGAGCTATTTTTTATTATAACAGGAAGGCAATCCACACAGGTTCTGATGAGTGGATGACCAACAAATATGCATTTCTGAATTAGTGGCACATGTATGGCTTCAGATTTTTAGCCCTTAACACCACTGCACGAGGAAGCGAAGTCAAAGTATCGACAATCTGAATGAAACGCAAATTTGCAGAATAGACGTGAATTCATGGATCTCTGTTACATCTGGCAGGCAAGTCCGTTGTGCTTCTCATTGATGAAGTGAGCATTCACTTGGGCTGGAGGGAGGAGGGACAGGGTGAAAGAATGCCAAGCTTAACTTCAGTGCCAGCTATGTCGCCTCAGGCAAGTTCAAAAATACAGCAGTGCTGACTCTGTCAACACCTATTCTCTCATAGGTGGTAAGTTATTTAATTCTAAGGTACCCAATAGTAGGCAAAAATGCACATATGTGCAAAGTTGTTCTTTGTTTATAAAGGCTGCTGATTTATGTAGCTGCCATGAAGAATTTCAGTACTTTTCTCCCATTTAAAAACCGCAACAAGTATTGGAATTTACTGCATACTTAAAATATCATTACCCCGAAGATTTGAAGCTGCATTTCTATTTCTAGTCTATTAAAAAAAAAAAAAAAAAATCTATCCTACTTTTTCATTTCCTGGTTATTTATAATAGAAAGTAGATAAATATTTATGGGAAAAGCACTTGTGGGGGAAGGGTCTAATCTGATCTTGTCAGGTTGTGCATGCTTATCTCAGCTTTGTATGAGTCTTGACCAAATAGACCCTTTAGTCTTCCCGCAGCTATAATCTACTTCTGGTTAAAAGCCATCTCCATTCACATACTATTCCTAATATTTAACTGGGGATCAGTTATAATGTGTTCATTCAGAAATGTTCCCTAAGTATACAGGAAAAAAGGAAATTTTATACATCGATTATAATATATGCAAAAAAGGTTCGTAAATACGTAGATAGATAGATACAGAACCACGAAGAATTAAAGTACCACAATATACGTGTACGTGTGCACAGACACAAAATTTGAGAGAGAACGCTTTTAAAACCTGGAAATTAGGAAAGGAGAGGCCCAGTTGGTTGGGAAAGCTTTGATTATGTGGGGCTCAGTGTAACTGAACAGATCAGGACTCATTAGCCCATTTGCCCTCCTGGAATTTACTGTGACAATCCAAAGAGAGAAAAGAGTAGATTAATTTAATTTTTCCCTCTCAAATTGAAAGTATTCCAGATTTTAGAAGCCTAGGTAGCTTTGCACACTGGCACGCAGCAGGCATCCAGTAGTGGAAAGTGACAAAGGAGAGTTCTCACTCTCAGCTGCTGGCTGCCTGCTGGCTACCAGCGGCTTTTTCAACCCTGTTTCCGTGGAAACTTAGGTTAGAATGGTGAAAATTAGGTAAAGGTAAGTTTTGTGGGTTTAAAGCACGCACTCTAATACTTTAAGAATCCTGAAGCAGAACTGGAAATTGGTAGATGAACTGTGAGCCTTAAAAGGCCACCTTTGGTTCTCATTGCTACAGAAACAGAGATCTGATCAGTACCACTATAGGGATTTGAATTATGATTTTTTTAACCCATATATTTACTATACTTCATACACGCAGTTCGGAAGGCAGCACAGGTGCCTCCTCCTGGAAAAAAACCCAAACCTCTCTCATGTTACTGTCAGGTTCCCGCTGAGTATCCAAAATACAGCATTTTCTGTGCCTACCTGCTGTAGGCACAAAGCAGTTTGTGTGGGTAGGTAAAAGCTCAGAAACCATAATGCTGAGCAAAATATGGAATTGACGAGTTGCCAGGAGCGTGAGCAGTGGTGCAACATGACTGGCATGTGTGCTGTTAGGAGGAGTGAGCTAAGGGGCCCACATCCAGCGTTAAGCCTGTCTTCATTTTCCTGATCTAGCACCAGGGCTGCTCTCGGTCTCCAGCCTCAGTGCAGTTGCATGCCTGAAGACATGATAATTATGCAAAGGCCAGTAATAAATTTACACACAAGATTTTCAAAATCAACTTTGCCATAAATTTTCAAAAGGTACAGGAAAACCTTTATTCCTGCGGGGAAGTAACCACATAAACTAAAGATAATTTCTATAAAATAAATACCAACAGGGCTCTTTCTGATCTCACTCAGGATGTATGCACGCTGGTGCGCGAGATGCAGCTACAGGCTGTATATATTTACGCATGCTATCTTTAGCCAAGTGCAAGTATGACTGGTAAGGGAAGCACAGCTAGGGTACGTGAAGCTCAATACCGGCTGCAGCCTCTGAAACTGTTGCGGTAGCTAACTCTGGGCTACCATATCTACACCGTTACCCGTTTAACACTTCCACAAATTTGCATGAGCTGCAATCAAACATCTGCACCTGCACCTGTAAAGCAGACATGCCCCCCACATATCAGGGAATCAGAAACAATTCTGCTCAGAGTCAGCATTATTAGATCATTAACACTGATGTCAGAATCAGCCCAATTCTGAATCAGAATCGGCTATTTTGAATTCTAGTGCTAATGAAAGTAGTGGATCAGGGTCAGGACGTATACACACACCATCCACAAGCCATACAAGTTTTTGTAATCCAAACACAATTCCTGAGTGTGAAGTACAGAAAAATCCACTGATATTGCAGAACAACTCTGAAAGGCCAAGATGTGTATACGTGTATCTAAATGCATGTATCTATACATAGTAAGCGAGTGAGGAACAGTAATTTTTTCAGGGATTATTGAGGACGTGACTCTTGGACTTAGTGGTCAGATCCAAAAGAAATACCGAAGGCACCATGAAGTAAGGGCTGATTGCATTTCCATTTAAAGAAAAGCACTGCTAGGAAACCCAGAAAAGTGTTAGCAACAGAAATCTGAAAATCTCAGTCGTTATGAAGTTTCCTTTAAAAAAAATAGACATAAGTGTAAAAACACCATACACAAAACCTCTTCTAAATCACCAGTATCACGTTGAGTGCCAACATGAAAAAAATGCAAGCCTTGTTAACATTTTCCTCTTGTTCCCTTTCCAGTGATGCTAAATTAGTGGACATAAACCACTTTTTTCTAAAGCCAGTTTTCTTCCAGCAAAATAAGAGGTTTTAAAGCTATAATATTTTTGTGTCTTTCTTTTGAGGGAAGATACTACAGTACTGACAGGTGAAATTATTTTGTAAATTTGAAAAATGTGCTTTACTCTGTATTTCTGTCCAAGCCACACCTTCAATTTAAGGCTGTGTAAAGCCCACTCTTGACATTATTTTGTGCTGGCTTATTTAACTCTTGCAGGTTTAGTTTCTTGCAACTGAAAATAGGCAACTCAGTTTCAGCAGAAAAGGGTCTGAAACCCGCTGGAAATATAAAACAGTTTGGGAGCTTTTTTTGGCTACAACAAGAACATTAAAAAATGAAATAGGATGCGAGGGAAAAACACTACTGCACTGTTCAGCTACTACTTAGGTCAAACTGATGGTGGCTGAAACTTGGTACCCGCTAATGGCTGCTTTATGGCCTGTATCAAATGAATTTGACCAGTTTTCAGAGGAAAAGTACCCACGTCACAAACCTATTACTATAATTAGCAATCTTGATGGCAGTCCTAGCAAAAAGGACAAGGACTGAATGAGCTATGGAGAATGAACTATCCTCTCACATGCAGAGGTGGCTTTTCCAGGTCAGGGATAAAGCATACTATCAAAATAGTCTGAGAAAATACATATTGATGCTTTAGTTTCCTAGGCTGTCAACATTACACCATTCTAAAGCAACAAATTCATTAAAAAAACCCCTGAACAACACACAACACAAACAATCAAAGCATTTTTTCTTCCCTCCCCCAATTTATCTTTTAAATTGACAAGCAAGCCAGAAAATGTGATTAGGTCAAGATAAAAAGAATTGTAGTGATAATAGAACAAAAAGATCTACTAAGAAAATAGAGACTTTAAGTACTCCCAAATATCCCCTTGTATTTCAACAAAAAAACCCCACAACAAAATAGCAAACGTTGCAGGGATAGTTACAGCAGCCAAGGCTGCACTTCCCCTGTACAGTAATTCTAATTTATGGAGGATAGCCTGACAAATGTCGACACTCTCTTTCTTACACTGGTAAAGTATCTCAGCAATCTACAACAAAAGACCTGATTTTACCAGGTTTTTATTTCTCATGCAAAATTCCTCATTACTATTATTATTCAACTTCTGTTATTCAGTGTTTGTCTTCCTAGTGTGTCTAGGCAGGTAACTTAACATGAGTAAAAACAGGTTAAGTCTCTGATTGTTGAAACTTGAAACATTTCCAAGTCCCTCTGAGATGTTCTTGTGATGAATGGCATAGGCTAGAGTAGCTTTCAAGTTAGCAGAGAAGCAGTTGTGCAGATAAAGACAAAAAATCAAAATTAGAAGAAAGGACAAAAGACACAAAAGCCTTACTTGTTTCAAAATGTATTAATAGTTTTAACAAAGATAAAAAAAATTTGTCCCACTTAGCAGATGAACAGCTACCAAGAACCCCTATCTACCCACCTCTTCTTTTCATATTTTAATTTAGGCTTCAGTCTTTGAAAAGCATTATCATTGGTAAGTATATACGTTCAGGTAAAAGATTTTGTCTGGGGGTTTATATGACTTTTTCTATGACATTAACCAAGCAAGTTCATTAACACATTAACAAAAGGCATCATCAGGATGTTTCTTCACACCTTGATCCTAGTTTGAGATTCCTCAGTTTTGTATAAAGATCAAGATGGATTTGAATTTAGTGACAGGAGGAATGTGAACACCTATCATTACAACTCCCCTGAGGAGTCTCTTGTAAATTTGCCTACTATCATTTTCCTATCTTTCTCATTAGGTTGATCTTATTTCTCCACCTTCTTTCACCTTCTGCCTTTCTTACCTTCACTGCCTCATTTTGCTTTGTATTCTTATCCATTATCCCATTCCCTACAGCGCATACCTGGTTTGAAGGGACCAAGGTTAAGTTTTCAACCACAGGTACCCAACATCAACCATTCTCCCTTTCCTCTTACATTTCTAAGCAGTTTGAAGGTGATATTTACAATTGCCGATGGTCATTTCCTTCTAACAATCTCCTTGCACATTTCAGCAACTTCACATCATTTACCTACTCTTGTCAAAGTACACCGATGATTTTTCTCAGCTAGGCTCAAAACCTGCACCTTATCCTCATTCTCCTCGACCCTTCTTCTCTCTTCAGTGCAGCACAATCTTGCTATTCATTAGAATTTTTAATTCCGCTATTTTCTGTTTGGGTTCTTTTAATTGTCTCTTACCCCCTTTTTTTTTTAATGTGCTCTTCTAAAGATTATCTTCAAACCTTTCCCACATTTCTGATAATTTCATAATGTTCCACCTCAACCTCTTCTTCCTCTGAATTTTACTCCTGGGCTATCTCATCCATAAAAGCTAAACCCAACTACCCACTTCCCTACTTCACACTCTGTATCCAGACTCACAACTCAGTATTTTTCACAGCCTCTGTGAGTGAGAAGCCCATCACCTCTGAAGTACAACAAGGCATTGTTGTTACCACCTTTTCTTGATCCCTTTGGACATAACCATTAATTCCAGTCTGTAATCTAGACTTATATTAGACCTTCCTGTATATTTGCATGCCTCAGCTCTGTCCAGATTTTGCTTATTCTCTCTGCATAGCATCTCTAAGAAGTTTCTTATCTACCCACTCAACTTAAACTCTTGACCGCGTCATCATCACTTACATCTTAACATCACAATATTGCTCTCTCTGCTCTTGGAAAATGCAGTCTTGCTCTATTAATATTTATTCAGTAGGCTGCTGCAAAGATTGTTTTTCTTGCCTACAACCCTGATCTTGTCACCTTTCTCTTTGTACTCCTTCAGGTAAGTTGCAAGTCGTCTTTTCCAAATGCTTCACAACAGTTCACTTCCCTATTTTTTATCTCTCATTCAATATTGAAAGGACAAGTCCCTTCTTTAATCAGCTCTAATGTCAGTCTACATCTTCCACTTAACTTTTCAAGCAAGCACCTTTACAATTTTCTTCCACTATGTTATCCATGAACATTCACAAACTTAATCCATTATCCTTGAAGCTCTCCTTTAAAATATTGCCTCCAACAACTGAAAAGAGGCTAGGCTGCTCTTGTGCCTCCAACTCTGTCTATCATGCAGTTATCCTCGTTATCCTTCCTCATCATATCTATCTCTGCTCTTAGACCATAGATCCTTTAACACAAACTGCCTTTTTGCTCTGTGTTTATACAATGCCTGGTACAACAATTCATGGTGAAACCTCATCACATTAATGTGGTAATACAAAAGAAGAAAACCCACCCAAAGCAACTATAGGTCCCTTCTAACTTGAGATATTCTATGATTCTGTGATTCTATCTAGGTTTTCCTGCCTAAAAGTTCCCTTTTAAAAGTGTACGATAAAGTTACGTGCTTCCCTTATTCCTTATTCTGAGAACATATTTTCTCTCTCTTATTCTCTACAACATATTTTGCTCAAATTCAGTTGGGAACATTGCAGTTTTGTCTTCAAAAATAACAGTCCTAACACTTACACATTTGTTGCGTATCAAAAGCTACTAATACATAATAAATACACTGCATGTAAATACAACTGTGCAGAATAAAGTTTTCCATTTTGTAGACACACCACGGCCCAACATTCAACACAAGTGTGGCTATTTTTTTAAAAGAAGTGAGAACATTTGTATAAAAATGTTATTAATAAAAAAATACCACTGGTGTTTGTGAATTTTCCTTTTCGCATCCCTCCTCTACATCAATCCCTGCTAAATCAGTCTTTATTTCAGAGATTGACTGCTGTTTTTAGCAAGGTTCATATAGTACATTATGCACAAAATGGATGGTTCTCACATTCTAATCCAGACGGATATGGTATAAAAAAATACATCGTTTCAAAAGGTGAGACAGCATAAGCACATGTGGCGCACAACCGTACTGGTAGGACCAGTGAATGAAAGCTGTGTGAAAGTTTGTTTTGTGTAAAAATATGAAGGAAAAGACGACAGTTTCTTGCTCTATGGAAAATAGTCTATCCATGAATATGGGGAGGATAATCAAGGGAACAAGAAGAAAAACCAAAGAATGTGAAGTGAACGAGGCAGATCAAGAAGACTGAATGGGGGGAAAAAATAAAAAACAGCAGAGAAGATGTAATTCACAGGTGCTTAAATTCTGAGGGCAGAAGGGACCACAATAAAAATTCAACATTTCAAATTTCTGTATCAAGCCCATATATCTCAGGAAATTAATACATCTTTCAGAAAGATATCCAACTTGATTTAAACACATTCACTGCTTAAGAAACCACCACTCTCCATGGAAAGATGTTCTAATGTATTATCGTTCTCTTTGTCAAATATTATTTTTTTTTCTAGACTGAATTTGTCTAGCTTCAATTTCTACATCTTGTTAGGTACTTCTAAGCTAGATTAAAGAGTGATCTTCTATTAAAGATTTTTTTTTTCCCCACATGAGACTTTCAGATCAAAATCAATTCATTTCTTAACAATCAAGTAATTTCTTTGACAAGTTAAGTAAACAGAGCTCTTTAACTCTCTCATTTCCAGACCCTGATTCACTTTTCTGCCTCTTTCCTGAACCCTATTCACTTTCAGTATCCTTGGTTAACATTTGAATAACTGAATATTAATTGAATATTAATGAAATAAACAAAGATAACCCTGTAAGCATAATTTTGTCAAAATTTAAAGTTTTTCCCAACTTTCCTATGTCTGTGGCAAAGATTAGCCAAGAGCGCCGGTGAAGGAGAGAGCCTACTGAAAGTGTGTAAAATGGACTTGACGACTGCCTATTAAGGTCAAGCCAAGGTAGACAAGGAAGGGTGGACAAAGGTACAATGGTAACAACATGAACGAGGAAACAATGTAAAAGTTGGCTAAAAAGATGGATGCACAGGAATAAAACAAATAATCTTTGATTCTGACATCTTATGAACATTTTCCTTTAAAGCTCTGGGAAGAAAGTTAAGTTTTCTCATATCAATGGTCTCCACCTAGTCTTTCTGTCCAGATCAAGAGAGTACAAGAGGAACAGTTTCACCAAAAGCATGTTTTTTAAGCTGAGGAGACCACCATAAAATAGCTAAGGATTTGAGCAAGAATAATTTAAAATAATGCAATGCTATACTTCTAGCTAGCACCTAGCTTTTCTCCCTCTTCTTCCAAACACATAGAAGTTTCTCTACAAAGCTTGCTAACTTTTCTTTATATATTTTTATCTGGTCACATGAAGATGACAGACAAAACTACAATGCAATTTAAAATAAATTGCAACTTTATTAAGTCCACACAACTGGGTGAAATACACAAATAGGAGAGGCTTGGAAGTTGGTGAAAGTCAGCTGGTATGGCCAAATGGTAAAGTAGGTTATTAGAAACAAGATGTCATTCCTCCAAAAGATGAAATTGCACCCAAATGAAGAAAGGATCACAAACTTGGAAAATTAAATATAATAATAAGATTAGGCAGGCCAAAAATGAGTGTGGTCTTTCTTTTGTTCTAAATCCTCCTGCCAGCTGATAATCAGGATATAGAATGAGCACTCACAGAGGATAACAACATTTCAGAGAGGTGAAATTAATTCTTTGCATCAGTGTTCACTGTAGAAGACACTGAAGACAATTTCACCAAAGAAGCCTTTTTTTGATATGTCTTCTGTAAAAGGAAGTCCTGCTTTATAAACCTTGAGCTCTTCACAGGTGTCTAACAAGTATTCAGATAAAGGTGATCTGGGTAACACAGGCTGCTTCTGATTCCAGAAGGCTATTGGCAAAGACCCACACCAACAACATTTAAGGAAAGTAGACAGCCGCTGGAGAAGAGTCCTGGCATGGCTAAATAATAGAACAAAAGACAGGGAACAGGGTAGTAGTAAATGGTCAGTTCTCACAATGGAGGGAGATAATCAGTGGAGCTCCCCTGGGACCTGTTCTATTCAACATGTTTACAAGAGATGAGCGCTGAGGTGGCAAAGTTTGCTGATGTTAAGAAGTTATTCAAGATAGTAAGGAAAAGAGCAGACTGTGAAGGATTCCAGAAGGATCAAACTGAGTAATTGGACAATAAAATGACAGATGAAATTCAGTATGGATAAGTGTAAAGTGCACAACGAGAAAAATAATTCTGGCTTGAAAAAGAAAATTAAGGTCTCCAAACTGACCATCACTGGAAAGCTCCTGATGTCGTGACAGAGAGTGTCATGAAAATATTAGCTCAGTGCTCAACTGCAGTTAAAAAAGCAAATCACTGCTAGGCATTTTTGGAAGAGGAACAGAAAGCATAGTTATTCCACTACATATATCTATCATTTATGCACACTTTGAATGCAGTACTGATCATCCTCATCTGAAAATGAGTAGATTGAAACTGCAAAAGGTATAGAGTAGGGCAAGTATGATCAGAGATATGGAATGGTTTCCACATGAGTTGAGTTTTCTGTGACAGAGAGCTACAAATTCACAATGGGCATGAAGAGACAGACCGTTCATTGTTTCTTCCCACACATACATAAAGGGATCAAATTAAGAGAGCAGGAACCAGAAGCCTTTTCTTTCTAACCAAAGAGCAGGAAATGTTCCTTTTGGCAGCTTCCTCCTTGCCAATAGATGCTGTCATGCAAGAGTGTTATATGAGGAGACTGGAAAAGTAGTTGGAAGAAAGGGATTTCTTTAGGGTTGCTAAGCTGACAAACACAACAAGTTCAATAAACATGTTTTCAAAAAGTTTGAATTTAACAACACTCGGGTCATTATGATGAATGAAAACAGAGAGAGAGTCTTTATTAAGGCTGTCCTACGTTGATGGAACCTGTTACATGAGCAGTTGAAATCAGGAAGGTTAGAAAGTTGGCATATTTGAAGAACATTGCAGTAAGGTAAAATATTCACCTGTTGGCAGTTACAAAGAAAGAGGCAATTAATAAGAATGGAATCAGGATGATATAGTTCAGTGCACTGTCATTGAGACCTCATCCACCATTATACTGGATGCCATTTCGTCTTTAGAAAGACTTTTTTTCTTTTTAGGTTTAATTCTGGAAGCTTGTAAATTCATTACATTTGTAAGGAACACTAAAATCTCAGATAAGATTATAACCTAACTGTTAACCTTAAAGGAGAAGGAATTGTCACTTTTGGTCACGTGATCATACATTCTTGATGTGGGTTCTAATGTTGACTATAGAATGAACAAAGAGTATATGATACATTTTTACTAATCAAATCAAAGGGTGCATCACGCCACAAGCATTTCTCTCACTGACTTGGTGTTATATGTACTTGTTTACACCCTTACGTGGAATGTAATCTCTCCAAGGCAACTCTTAGCAAAACAGTAGATTTGCCCACAGCTAAAACTCACAGGTCCCATATCGGTAATAAGTATACAAGTTTTGTTCTTAACAGATTTGGTCTTCTCAGACAGGGGAATCTGATGGAAGAACAAATTCCCTGGTAGGTAAGACAGTCTATTAACCTTCAGACTATACTGCAAGCCTTCCTCTTTAATAAAGCTTTTCCATCATGACATTTGTAATAACAACAATGTTTTAAAATTCTACTGCCCAAACCCTTGCTTAAGAAAGATTTCCACATTAAAGAGAAGAAAAAGAGCAGAGATTCCTTGACTTTGTTACTGCTATTTTAATCATTGGTGGACATGTTCAAAACAATGATATAATACACGTCGAACTAGTTGATGGTACAAAGACTGGTATCAGGATAACTCATATGCTAAGTTATGGGGTAAACAATGTGATTCACGCATAGTTTTTGAACTGTGAAAAAAATAAAATCGTCAAACGCATACACAGTATTAATAATTCACCTTACTGTGGCAAGTCATTATTAGTAACTTGGTGGCATTACGGTACCTATTTCCAGTAAGCGTAAGCAAGAAATTCTGAACATACTTATGGCAGCTAAAAATAAAATTGAATTGTATATCCACTGCTGAAGTAAACTGTTTACTAAATATCTATTATTACATTATAACACATAATATGACAAACTGCCAGTTTGGCTTACATTACAGTACTTTTAAACAATAATCAAGAGTAGGCAGAGAGCTAGATAAGTGCTCATTTACTGCATTTTGTATAAATCTAAATAAATAAATGTATGGCAGGTTGTCCTAATCTAACGTCTCTTGGCTGATACTGGATTGTTCCTTTTTGTGCCATACATTTTTTGGCACATTTTCCAACTCTAGACTTAAATGTCCGGAACAGTCACAAACTGACTCTCATACTGACAATTTCCGCTCCACGTGCAAGCAAGAGAGTACAAGATCCTGATGTGAGATGAAAGTGCAGTGATAAAGGTCTATTCTGAATTATCTTTTATATGGAAACAATCTTGTAACTTTGCACTGGACAGTGTGCAAAGTTGCAAGACTGGACACTGTTTAAAGGATACGTTAGAGTAGGAACATGCCTTGTCCAGATTAAATTAATGTTGCGGTAAGTCACTTAAATACATCACTATACTCATTTGCCTGCAAGCTCTGATCAACATAAAAGAAGTCCCCTAATGTCACTTTGCATGCCAGTGTTGCATTCTTCCCTACAAAACACTACATTTTCTTGTGGGTTTTTTTCCCTCCCATTATCATTTATAACTAAAGTTTTCGGTTATAGGAAAAGTGAATCAGGGTTACAGTAATATTTCAGATTTTACATCAGCCTTTTAGTTTCTTCAAGGCCTTGAGAAGTGATCAAATAACTTTGTTACTGCCTTCATCACATGTCATTACTGAATCCGAAGGACTGATCCATCCATTAGCGCTTCTCAAATAACTAACCAAAGCATAACCTTAATTTTGACAGGAGAAATCAACTATTAATGTGTATAAGAGAGAGAAATGCAAGGCGATCATTATTTTTGGGATTAGAGAGTCATTTGAATACTTATTTTATAAAACTTTACACTGTTACAACAAATCTACAAAAGCCTTAAGAATGTAGAGCTAAAAATCAAATTATGTGTTTATTATAATGAGCCTTATGTTTTGATATAGTACTTCACTTTGTTTTGTAATTTAATTATTTTATTTATGCAAATAAGGCCCCAAATGCTATTGCACTCAAGAAGTTAAACACTTGACATTTTTACTCCTTAAAATGCAACATTTTATGACGTCTAGATATGTTTATTAATTAGTGATTATTAACACCCAGTAAACAACATCATGTCTTGTAAAAACACAATCTT
The DNA here is from genome assembly GCA_009819775.1 of Phoenicopterus ruber ruber. Taxonomy (NCBI): domain Eukaryota; kingdom Metazoa; phylum Chordata; class Aves; order Phoenicopteriformes; family Phoenicopteridae; genus Phoenicopterus; species Phoenicopterus ruber. The sequence goes on along the minus strand of CM020217.1, from coordinate 29,684,585 downwards.
TCTTCACAGCGTGAGGCTGAAATCTATTATTCACTGATTCCATATGCTGAAATACACTCAAATGATCACAAATGACCTTAAGCATTAGATAAATGTAAATGAGGACAGGGTAGAAAATGTGCTTTTGATTGATATCTAAAAGACCAGGTTTGAAGTCCTGACAAGGGATGAAATCTGAAATCTCATACAAAGTAGACGGCAATTGGAAATCTACAACATCTAGGCTTCTGGATGGATGTACCGCACAGCCTCTCCTCAGCAGGGATGAGCGTCTGAGGCTGCTCACAAGAAGCGTTCAGCACATGGAACCTGAAAGACCATTCCTGGGGCCCGCGTGGCCTTTGTCTACTTGGCAGCCACTTATTAGGATGCAGAGATATATCTCTAAGTTATATGCACGTACACCCTAATGAAGGCAGAATTTTTCTAACCCTAAGTGCTCGCTTAAAAGAACTTCTCTACACAGAATGGCTACATAAGCATAGGGATAAATGATGTGAATGATAGCCATTAAAATTGTATGGGTTTAACCCTCTATGTTAATAAGCTTATTCTGCTGTAACAGCTTGCCTTTCTCAGCCCTTTTTCAGCTTTACTTTTGTCACTTTGAGAAGGACTGAGCGCCCTTCTGCAATGAGAATCACCAAAAAAAGAGAAGATTTAGACACACCAATAAGAGTGCATTATTTGCCCTTAGGTAGCCATCTCTGAGCACATTCTAATTCTTAACCCAGTACCGCGAATATGAAGTACTTTACAATTTACTTTTAGAAGACTACAAGAGATGAACACACTTCAAATTTTCAGCTGCTTCCAGTCCCTGCTGTACCTGGAGATGCCTCAATGAAACGGAGAGTTAAACAGCTAACCTCAGTGGCACCACCTATTACAGAGTGGGTCAGGAAGGGCTCTGGAGACGATCTGAAATCAAGTTCTCTGAACCTCTACAACTCTCACCCTCCAGAGCATGCCTGCAGGGCTAACTAAGAGACAACAGAGCTGGTGCACTAAAAAATCCTGGGTGCGCCCTGCACCTCAGGACGTAGTCAATGAGAGAAGGGCCCCAGCGCGCTGTGCCTGGCTCCCATGCTGCTCCCCCTCTGTCCTTGCGGCGACAACACGATACTGATTGCACAGACAGGATGACCAAAAAACCTCCCACGAACACTTCAGCAGCATCTGCCTCGGGGGCAAATGGGATTTGTTGCCACCCTGAATTCTCAGAGCTATTTAAAATGAAACCCACCAGTGATTTAGGTACATTCTTTTCAAGCCTCATATTCAGTACAATGGGTAATATGTTGACTCTGAAGCAGGCAAATTTCGACCATGCACTAAACAACAGCTTGAAGAGACATAGTGTATGTTAAAAAAAATAAAAAGGAAAGAGAAGTTATGTCACCAAGATTAATCATACTGTATTTGCTATGTTAAAAAGCAATTAAATTTTTTTTATACTTCCAAATTTCTGTTTTGCATCACTTACCTACTTATATTGTATATACATCTGCCAGCATCAGTAATATAGCTCACACTTCCGCATACATTTCACATTTACATTAAATACACAACTACATGCAAGAATCAGTAAAACAGTTTAGTAGAATCTTACCAGCTTGACACTTTCCGAGCCTTAAATACTCCTGCATTTTTGTTTCTTGTGATGATCTCACTTACATCTGTAGCATATTTGTTAAGAATTATCTACAAAACTAGAGCGGTAATAAAAATAATAAAAAATACTTTTTTCCATTGTTAATACCTTCATAATGTCTTTTATCTGTTTGGTCCTCTTTAATCTGTGCTAAGAGTCAGTCTTTTTTCAGAAGCATACATTTTACATTGCTACTTCAGCACATCAGCTATAGATCTATGCAGTAACTTGCTGTTGTTGGCTACCTCTATTTACTGTTTCATTTAAGGAATTGCTAGCCCTGTAGCTATAGAGGGAACTGAAAAAGACTTCTCATACCCTATATAAATTTAAAGGCAACTATTGTTTACAGATATAAGAATTACAACTATGGTGAACAGAAATCTTTTAGCAGTCACTTAATGTTCAGTTTAGTTAGTGCTGCTTTCGACTCTATCACTAGATCACAGTGCTGAGATTTTGGAGGCTTATGGGTTTTGAGTACGTGCCCCGCCACAAGACACACCTTTGTTCCTGGCTCTGTCTGAGTGAAATCTAACACACAACGGGAGCACCTTAACCTATAAGCAAGGGAGTTTCTAAGTCCCTTTGCTTTCTTGAGAATGGTTTGGAACCACCATAAAAGATAGGAGAAAGCTATAAATGCCTTTTCTTCCCCATAGACACTGCAACAGTGCCTCAGCCTCGTGCCTCAATGCCTCAGCCTCATGTCTCAGCTTCTTTCAGTTTGGAAGATCAGGTCACAGATTTGGGTAGCCATTCAGGCAAGCCAAAGCAAGGGCTGTCAACAAAGAGTTTCAAGGGACGCTGTGCCCAGTCATCTATGCCGAGGCAAGATAACCTTCATAATCAACCATTCGTGGTTAGTGAGAAGCCATTGGAAGGAAAAGGTGGAGCAAGTAACCGAAAACTATGAGAATACTAAATGTCACCCAGTGTGAATCCATACGTATTCGAACGATTCACTCTCAAATATAAAAATTTATCTTAAGCGGACATTTTTGATAAAGATGGCAAAGATCCTTCTTGCTTATTTAAGGTACAGGAAATCTGATGCTAATTAGGAGGATGTTTCTAGGTGCACAAAATATGTTGAGTTCTTTGCAAGTGCTCTTATAAGAAAATTGAACACTAGTGTCAGGCTAATTTAAAATATCACTGATGTATCTTTTTATTTGCTTTGCTGAAATCACATAATTGGCCTTCCTAACACAGTTGGCTATTTAAAAAAAGTTATTTTAGGAAAGCCTCTATCCAAACAATGTAAAAGAAAAGACAACTGATATTTCATGAAGCCAAAAACTAGAAATGGAATGACAGAAAACTGGTTTAAACAAATCTCTGTAGTTTGGACGTGCCTTTTAAATCTTTTGCACAATATGCAATGAGAAGTAGTAACGAATGATCCTACCTGTGAAGCAAAAGCAAGGCATAAATAATTCCACAAGCAAAACGTGCTATTTTTAAGTAGAGGCAGAAGTAATGTTGTTGATAAATTAGCTACACTGCACTTAAAATTATATAACTGAGCAAAACTATTAATAATTGTCGTAAACATGTTAGCACTAGATTTTTTAAATAATTTATGAGCCCATGTCTTCAGGCATTCAGGATGAACATGACCTTTCTAACCTAAATTTCCCAGGACTGTTGAAAGATCCATACACTATATTTTAATGGCCATTATAGTGCACTGCAACAATGTTTTGTATTATTGATGCTTTCAGACAGTAGTTCAAGTCACTAGTGCATGGTGTGAAAGGGAGCTAAGGCAGAAGATACACAGCCTCTCTGAAACAGGAGACAATTTTTACTAAAAATGAACCTCATCGTTGGATTTGGACATGTTGAACTGAGTACAGATGCTTCCAGTGTTCTGGGGAAATAGAATTTGATGTTCATGACCGACTACGTCATAGGTATTACCTAAGTTGGAAAATTCGTATCTGAATGCATATCACCCAAAATTACAAAGGGGGATGAATTTGATAACTTTGTCTATGCATATATTTATTACTCACTTGGAATATCTGTATTTTTCTTTTTAATACTTTCTCTCTTTAAATGATGCTGAAAGAACTTAGATAAAACACACTAAACCAACAATAAAGTTTTGAACAAAGCTGCAAAAGCAATAACAACTGTCTTTATTTTATTGATTTTGCAATATAAATGATCTGTTAATCAATTAAAATCTGCCCATGATAAGCAAAAGGAGCGAGTTAAGTCTTTTAAATGGACTAGGAACTCAAATCATAATATCCTTTTAAAAACCTCCATAGACCTCATGCATAAGACCACTGATTAATATAAAAAAAATAGCTATATATTTCACAGTGAAATGGTTAAAATTACAACGATTTGAAATTAATATATTGGTAAATTGTTTTAACTTGTAACATTTCAATAACATATCCTAATATAGATATTGAAAACATACATAGTGAATACTTCATGTGGCAGTATGAAAAGGAGAATAATATGAAGAATGTCAAAAATTAAAAGAAAAATCAAATCCTCAAAAGCTTGAGACTTCACAAAGCAAAGCTGTTAGTTACGCTCACTGAATAGCGATAACAACAACAAAAACAACAATAATTATGATGATGATGATGATAATACAAAGGCAGATTCTCAGATGCAATGCACTATTGCCAGGTCGATTTTCAATTACATTTCACTGATGTATTCATTTGTTTCTTAATGTGCTCATCTTGCCCATTAAGAGTAATTAGCAGGCTTGCTTGGTGATTTCCTGGCTTCTGACAGTGATTTTTTTTCTTTTTTGTTGACAACCACTTTTACTTTTTGGAAAGTAATTTTTGGATATTATAGTATGACTGGCATGTAATTTAAGCTTCCTAAGAAATTTAAAGGGAAGCCGTAAACAGTAATTTTTAAACAAGATTATTTTAATCTATAATACCTACATGAAAAGCGTAATACTAGGCATTAACTATTCCTGAAGAGCAGAATCTAGAAAAGAAAACAGTATTTTATCCCACATTAATTTAATTTGGTATGCTAAACAATTAAAAAATACCATCAGCAATAAGAAAAATTAGCAGAAATTCATCACTTGTAGTCTGTGGCACTTGGGGCCAAATACTATTTCCAATTACACTAAAAATTCTTACTGATTTCAGTGAGTCTGGTGTGGCTGAAATAGATCTAAATTTAGCCTAAACTTCTGGTATAGCTAGTCACTATAGAAAAGAATGCAAAAGAAAATTACCATAAGACAGATCATAAAATTACTACTGAAGTCCATAAAACACATAAAATGCAACACAAATTTTATTATGTGCACTTTTAAGAATACATTCCACCTACACTGTAAAGTTCTTAGTCTGCTGCACTTTGGCACCCTGCTAATATTAAGCCCATTGTAAAATCCAACACAATAAAAGCACTTTGAATGCTGAGCCTTCAGAGCACCAAATGTTAAAAAAGAAAAATAAATTCCTGTTAGAGCCTTCCACCAATCGCTTCTCTGAAAGGGATTCACTGAGTGAATACAGATGAAGACTTCTTGTAAGACTTTTGGAAATAAAAGATGTTTCTAAAGCATATTGTGAAAAACTAAGGTGTGCTAATTAGATGACATTAACAGTATCTTTTTCAGGAATAAAAGCACTTTAATTTGTTTAATTCCAAAGACTGAGTGAATACTTTTAGCACTCGCCAATTTTCCTTGCTATAGAAGACTTCTAAATTTCAAAAAAGTTCAGGTATGTTTATGGAATCTGCTATGCAAGATATTTGCTGACTTGATGATTACTGAGCTCACCTGAAGCTTTCTGTGGGTAAAATGACCTTTTGTTAAATACCTATGCTTCTATAAAACATCAGTTTGTTTTGTCAGGCTAGTTTTGAAACGCTTTTTTTTCTCCCACATTTTTTACCTTCATAATGACATTGAGGAAAGACTGGAAGGGGTGATGCTGGTTAAAATACACAGAATAATGAATGCTTCCTCCTCAAGACATGAGCGTAACAAATTAGAATTTAACAAAAAAAGCAGCTCTGGAACACAACTGAGAACTTGCATTTTCAAGAAAAAGGAGACTTTTACAAGGCTTCCTTCAACTTTTAAAAGATACGATCTAGGATTGGCTGTTTTTTCCATGAAATTGTTAAGGTGTTGTAAGCAATTATAATTACCTCAGTTACCCCTGAGAAAGTCTTTTTACAGGTAGTAGCTAATATTATTGCACCGCAATGTCTCCTGTTTTAACAGTCATCAGCAACTGCAATTTTTTTAAACAATGGATTAGTTTAACTTATTTTTTTTAACTAAGTACTCATTATGTTAGCTCTCAATTACATACAAAACTCAAATCCAAATAATTCTGATGATGCAGTGGCCAAACCCTGAAAAACTAGTCTGTCTTAAAATTCAAATGGAGAGATTACCAAGGAACAAAAGCAAATAGATATCTTCCTTTTTTTCCTCTCAATTTCTAAGGGCTATTAGTATTCACTGTATATATCTGTTCTTGTTCTGTGCTGATATTTAATGTGGCCACAAATTATGCTCACTCATTCTCTCGCTTAGCCAAAGTCCAGTTCAATTTTCTGAACTATGTGTTCATATTAGAAGGGCATAATAGCGATTTATTCTAATATAAGAAATATAATAAAATACTTTCTACAAGGGACAGAGGAGTTTTGCAATCTTGCATCAAGAGAAATAATGATAAATTGATAATTGATTAAGCACACTAAATGGGTAATTTGTAGGCAGCAACAATGAAACCATGCATGTCAATATACACTGGAAAAGCTATGACAATATACAAATACTCGGTATGTTTTAAGAGGCTAGTATCTGAAGGTAAAAAAAAAAAAAAATAGTTCTTCTGCAAAACGAATACGTGAAGGGGAGCTAATGATTTGATTCACTGCTACACCTCCTGTAACGTGCAGCACACACACAAGGAATCTCTCAGTGCTCAACCATAAGACAAATATTTACTACTGTACTTGCTCTATACCAACACGTACATTTTTAATTAAAGAAGAAAATGTGGCATTTATTGTGGGGGAAGCTGTAGCTCTGCTCAAGATATTCTATGTCTATTTTTTAATTACTTATGTGGGGACTTTTTCTTAATATACCCCATGCTGTCTGTCTTTATATCGATTGTTACTCAGCCAGTAAAAAGGAACGAGCACAACAAACCAGTTTTCTATCTGAATAAGGATACTTTTGATGGCCTTTTCATTTCCATCAGTTAACAGAACTTCTTTGACATCTGCAGAAATAGCAACCTGAAAAAAAGAGCACAGCAAACAATGAGCAAATATGCTTGTCTGTGTGGAAGTGAAGACAGGAGTGACAAGCCTTCAGTATCATGCTTCCTCACCTATTTCTCTGTAACAATCTTCAATCTTTTTTCATTTTATGTCTGCATTATTTTAATCATTCAATCAAATCAGTCAATACTTTTATCATTCCATTTGCGGGAGCCTCTATCTTGCTATCATTCTGTTCCGTAATTGCATTGTGACAGCGGATGATGGTATTCTGAGAGGCTTTCATTTGCGGGCTTCTGTTTATCTAGTAGAGCCATCATACAAGGCTGTCACTCTGCCTTTCAGCTTGCTTCTGTCTGACTGCCTGATGCCCTTCATATAACTTTGCATTGCAGGCAGATGGCTTTGTAAGGGTAATTTTTTTGTGAGCTTTGACATGCTCGCACATTGGGCTGTAACCTCGACACATTGTATAAGAGCGACAGGTTTGTCAAATGCCAATCAGTGTAACAATATGCTTTTATTTGTAGAGACATAAAAACTTGTCTAATGCACTGCACTGCTACATAATATCTCCTGAATACATGACTCAGAACCCAGAGAATGGTGAACGACTCTCCTGAATGGCCAATCTAATTCAAAAGAATCTAATTACCGAGAGCTCTGGATCATGTTTGTTGGTGTAATAATGCAGGCAAAACATTAGCAGCTATATCATGGTGCTCCAACTGTGATTCGCCAGGCTATTCCTGTATCTTAGCAAATGGGACTATAATCTGAAAAAAAAAAAAAAAAATGCTTCGGCTATGGCAATGAAAGACAGACCGTACGTGGCCTGGAATGTCACAACAAGAGATATTGACTACACGGAGGTAAAATGTTTCTGCTCATCGAGGCAACCATAAAATCAATATGATACGAAAGCAAGTCAATCTAGAAGGTCTCTCAAGACTCTGCAGCTTGACCGCAGCTGAGGCTGTTGACAGTTCTCTGACCCAGCAGTTGGAGGCACTGGAACATTTTTCCTTTTGTTTCTTCCTCTGAATGGGATTGGAATTGAGAAAAGACCTACCATGAGCCCAGCCAAGCATGTCATGCCACCCCCTAGCTCACACACAGCAAGGTCCCTGAAAGAGAGAAAGGAAATGGTAGAACCCATACAAATTAGATGAAAATGGTCAGAGAGACATATATGTTACAAGAACAAATTGCCATCTGCAGTAAGAACTGAGCTACCAGGAAGTTGTAGAGACATGACTAGGCTACCTCATGTCGTTTTGCGTTTTAAAAATAATTATGAAATAGAAAAGTCACAAAGCAGGCAAATCAGTGGGGGTTCCCTCATTAGTGTTCAGTGCAACATTACCACCGCTGAGCTGAAAAATCTGAGAAGGTTCCCTTTTTTCCCTTGTCAATGGCTCTGTCTTTTAGAACTAAACTAGCTAGAGTAGCGAAAGATAATTGTTAGGAAAGGATAACAATGTTAATCCACATTCATTCTTGCAAAAATAGTTAGAGAAGTAAATGGGGAAATTAATATTATTTATATATCTCTCCACACAGTTATGCCTAAAAGCCTTTTTATATTAAAAAGAGGGAAGTTTTAAAACAAGCCATATACCACAAAACAATTACACATGAAGAAATCCGATCCTTCAATTAGCACTTAAAACTGCAAGTGACCTACAAACAATGCTGTTACGAACAACGATGGGAACAGCAAACAGTTAAGCCACAGAAAACTAAACGAAGTTAGTGTCAAGAGCCTAAACTGAGCCTGAGCAGAGGGTTGAATACATGGTCTAAAAGCCTGCTTTTAACTTAGACCATACTGCGCTGTTATTAAGACGTGCATGTGAAATATAATTTGGCGCACAGAGCGTGCCGGATGGGAGCTTGCAGGGGGAGCCATAAAGAATGTCCTCCGGAGCCGTGGCCTGCCCCAGGAGGGGAGGAGGGAGGGATGCTGACCCCGCGCCGAAACTGCGTGAAGCGGCGTCTAGGGCAAGGCAGAGCCTCAGTTTAGGAACACGCTGCTTTATAGCTAAATCTACGGCAACTGTTACAGCTGGCAGAAACGTTCCCATTGAGACAGTTCTGACAGACAGAAAATGGAATTTCAGCTAAACAGATTTTTTATTGGTGCACCTTTTCTTCTCTCCTAAAACGCCAACATTTGAAAATCTATTTTTATGGGGAAGTACTACCTCCCTACTCACTCGACACCGATATTTAGGAAGAGCATCTAGGACGCCGTATCAGTATACAGATGCTGATATTTTGTTCACCGAGGCCACCGGACTAGGCTGCATGACTGTATACTAATGCTCACTGTCTGGATGGGATAGATTTATTTTTCTTAGACTCCACAGATTTTCTTTGCAAAAAGTCCAGTTGTCCTATTTAATGGAAATGAGACAAAAGACAGACATAGTTTGGAGGAACAAGCTGTACATAAACCCAATGAGAATATAAAACAGACGTGGGAAATTTGCAGTTTGTGGTTTAAATAGAATGATTATCGTTTTTTCCTCACATAAGTTTTTATTTTTCTAAACCATATATGTCATATATATTAAAAGTATAGACATATGGATATATGTAAGATTTACAAAGCACTTAATCTTTTAGAAGAGTCATGCTTATTGAAATAAATACAGAAAGTATCTAGTGTGGAGTTCTTAGTGCATACACATACATATTTATGCATATAAATAATTTATTTCAGTGCAAAGTTCCCTTATTAGCAAATTTTAAAAATCGTATCTGTCTCTTCTCAGGCAATACTTAGTGACATTTATCAATGAGAATTAAAATAAGAAACTCTACTCTGAGCGTACTGTTGAGAGGGCATAATCCTGAGAAATCAGGATGTGAAACTGCCCGTTTCCTCCATGGAAGTTTGACTGACCGCTGCCTCCGAGTACCCAGGCTTGCATACCCAAACTAGGAAAATACCCTTTCAGTGAGCTGCACGGGGAGGTTTGCCGTGAAGAGCCTCTGAGAACGAGCAGAGCGTACGAGCCACGGCGCGGGGCTGGACGGCAAAGTGCTCCAGGGACACCACTACAGCAGCGAAAGTCACACACTGCAGTGCCCAGCTAAACTCGGAGGAAGGAGCAGCAGCTACCAGATTAGGGGTGTGAGCTGCCTCCTCTAACGGGGTGGGCTTCATTCAGGTGGTGGCCAGGGTAGAAACGAGGCTTTACGAGCCAGGGCGTGCTTTGGTGTCAGGTCTTTGATTTCAGAGAGGGGTCTGAGCAAGCCGCAGGAACCAGCTCACAGCTGATACGCTTTCAGCTTCGGTACAAGGGGCAGGGACTTACAGCTTGGTCTTCCCTATTTTACCAACACCATATGTACACAGACTGAGGGATTTTGTATACTCCAAGCTGGTTTACTTGGTATTAGCCTTGCACCCTCACTCAGAACACAATTTATGCCTGCAAATGCATTGTTATAATGGCTTTTCTTGCACCCCATTCATCCTCTGGACAATGAAACTTCAAGGATTTCCAAGTGCAAGGCCCTGTATACTCAAGGGGAAAGAGAAAGGATGCAGGATGGATTTTATTTTTAGGTGTTCCTATTGGAGCCTTGATAATTGTCTCCTACAAGTTTAGAAAAAACAAAACCAAATAAAAGTGCAGGATGTCTGAAAATTGTTTCATAACACTTAAATACAGGTGCAAATTCCTCCATTGCTATATGCAGTGATTATTATGTATTTTATCAGGTAATATTTTGCTTGCTTTTGCAACAGATGTCAGTTTAAAGAATGTCTTTTATTTTTCCTGACCTTCACAATCAGTACTGATCGATTGGAGCTTCACTTTTGTTTCCCAAAAATCAAAGTGAAATAAAACGCCTTGAGTGGAAATCAAAAGTCTTTGACATATAGCAGAAAGCTTGCTGTGCAATATTAGTACCCAAAGGCAGCTCAGAATTCTTTGTTAAGAGCAACATGCTTTCACCTTGAACATTTTAAATTTAATCTGAAGACTTAAATCATAGCAATCTTTACCATGCAGATACAATAAAACTAACAGATTGGAAAATATCTTTTTAACTCTGTACCTGAATATTTCATTGTGCTTCAGGCAGTAGTAAGCCAGCACTTCTTCAGATGGCCAGAGACCTATAAAACAAAGATATTTGCCTTCTTAGAACACATTTTTTTTGTCTAAAATAGTATTTGAATACATATTACCATTTGCAGGCCTCTACCAACTGTTTCATTTTCTGAATTTGCCACAATACCGTGGAATAAAGAAACAAATAAGACTTTTAATGGCAGACTTCTGATTTAAGCATTGGAACTGAATATTTCACAGATTTCATCCTGACTAATGATCAGAAATTTACTTTATAGATACATGCAAACACGCATAAACATACACATACATCTATACATATACATACAATTGTCAAGACTTTAAGAGTTATATAAAATTTAATTCTATGAAACCCGACATTTGGGCATTGACATGAACATCAAGCTGTTTGTACCAGGCCAGATGCGAGGCCCACCTTGCCTTCTAGCCTGTTTCTAACAGTGGACAGGAGCCCCCTCCTCTTTCCTTTATCCTCTACAATCATTTCATTTCTCCCAGTTTCTTTTTATTTGGCTCCTTTTCTCTTAGGTTTTGTTAGGTCAGGCATCAGTCTGACCCTAAGGGACACTGACCAGCAACACGTGCTAAGGACAAGTACAGGACTAGGGCAATAATGCAGCGTGGTTTCTAGTTGTGGCTCAATTAGTTCCTGAGGAGGAGAGGAGACACAAGTGATAAGTTCAGTTGAATAGTCACCAAAGGATTTTCTGCAGACTGCGGTAAACTTTCCATAGCTGAAACATCGCGTGGCAGGAAGCACCACAGTTTTACCGTGCTGTGTAAAGAAACATCTCCTCTCTCTTGTTTTGTACCTGCCTCCCTGCCATTTTCATTTGAGGCTCTCTAGTTCTCCTATGGGAACAGACGGGAGCAATCACGCTTTTTTCACCTAATCTGTATTATTCCTGGCTCTCTAAGCTTCCATCATAAAACTTACACTGGTCATTGTCAACCTTGGCAAATACTTGGAGGCATCGATGCAAATTTACCCCTTCAACACCACTCACTCCTGAAACTCGCCGTTTCCTCAGACCAGTTTCCCAGCCCACTGGAACATCTAACGGAAGCGCCGTGGCCCACGGAGAGGGCAGCGCAGATCCTGCGTGGCTTGCCCGCTCTCCTGCAGCCACCAGCCTCCATTGCTGGAGGGAGCCTGGGGAAAACAGACTCGTATTCAGGCACTTGAGTTAAGTTCCCAAAGTTAAGGGAGGATGAATCAAAGGCATATGCGGCCAAATTACGGTTGTATGTGTTTTCCATCTGTTGTTGCTTAGCAATGAAAAAATACGCTTACTTGTCTATCCACAGGTCAAAACCAGGGTTAGCCTCTCCCCACAATACACAGCATTATGAATTAACGTGACAGAAACTTAATATTATGAACTATAGACACTTCAACGGTTTCAGTAAACTTAAAACCAGACGTGGGAGCATCCTTTAGATATTTCCAGACAGGTAAACTGAATGCCATGCAGCTTACTACGTATGTGCATTCTTTAGACCATTTTTAATAATTTTTTATTCTCAAGACTTTAAAAGCATCACAACATATTTAATAGAAGCAGAAGTTTGGGAGAAAAACTGTCTTCCTTTTAATTCACCTAGAGCCTGACTGTAACAATCAAATACATAACTCTTCCTATCCATCCATTAAGTATTCTGAACTACCCTTCCTCACAGCGATAAATAATGAAAATTTATGAATGTGTTGCCTGCATGCAGGTCAAGCAAAAGCCTAGACAGGATTTGGCCAAAACTTTGCATATAACTTTTGTATCACAAAGATCTTAAAGGTAAAAAAAAAAAAAAAAAAAACAAAAAGAAAAATAGAGTGACGATTCATATGTATGACAAAACCACAAAAGCAATATTGGTATTTGTCCTGTTTATGACAGTTTAGGCTGATTAGGTGTTTGTGAATGTGCTGTTTTGCTTAGACTTGCTAAGGGTTAAAATCAAATATTCACACACGACTACCCATTCTTCAGTGAAACATACACTAAGAATTGTACAGGATTTTCCATCTCCCTTTTGAGCATTTCAATGCTTTTGAGCATTGAAATATGCTAAAATGACAGATTTTGCAATAAATATAATAACTGTTTAAATATTTTAGCGTATAATATAAAGAATGTTTCAGTTTGCAGTGACTGGTGTATACTCAAGCAATAAAAGTGCTTTTTTAATATTTAGTGAAGACACGGCTAATTTAATACCATTTATAATACCTATATCTCACATTACAAAAAAAACCCCACACCCACAAACACAAAAAACCTCAACCCTTTTGTAGCAAACTTTTAGCCTGAGCGAGTTTTCAAAATACTTGTCAATTGTAGCAAAATCCTTCAACATCCGAGTTTTCCGTACCCTCAGTCAAACGCCTCTCACTTTGCTACGGTTATTATTGAAAGGGCACTTTGAACGGCGTCACTAAATCTTTTATGAGGGGTCACCGTTCTTTCCCCTGCTGCCGTTACAACGTTGATACCGGCTGAAACGGCAGGTGTTATCGGACAGCTCTGCGCTGAGAGAAGGGTAAAGCACCTTCGGAAAGACAATGCTGCTCTTCAGGCAGATGCTAGGGATGCACGCGATTCTCCTCCCCGCTCCCTTCCCCCATAGGAGAGGAAGTATCACCTCAGCAAGGATATAAGTGTCTGGCAGCTAAAGAAGCAGGAGTCAGGAGGTCTGTCGCGAACACAGGTCTCAAGCGTGGGAGCGCACAGCGCTTCCAGCTAAGCCCAGAAGCCAGAATGCCCGCGTTAATTTTAGTAAAAGGAAAAGCTTCTCGTGCTTGAACAGGTAGGTAAGCCTCTTTACCTTCAAAACAGGGATAAGCTTAAAGACCCACGTGGAGGAGTTTGCATTCTGTCTTCTTCCCCTTCACTCTGACCTACATTCACCAACACAATGACCTACATTTTGAAGTCGCAAGTATAAGATAGTTCTGCTTCTGTTATAAAACATACAGCTGTAATGCAGAAATGCAGCTGTTCCTATGAGTTAACAACTCCCACTAGGTTGCGAAAAGCGTAATTTATTTCCTGCAAACACATACATAGGGATATGGATTAAGTTTCCTGTGAACACACTTAAAATAATTCTTTCATATTTAAAGTAAAATCATTCTCATTTTGTACTATGAATTTGATAATAAACACGTAACATTGGATGGCTACCTATTTGCATGTGCAATTACTTACACACGATAGTCAATTATTTACACATGTTTAGGCAAAACAATATCAAAAGGCCTCCAAATGGTACTTGTATTTAAAAGGCTAAAAATATACTACAAGTCCTAGATAGAGGGGCTAAAAATCTCACTGTACAAGGAAACAGAGAGAAACAAGAGTTTCTTTTTGCAGAGATAAATATTTTATGACATTTACTGGGGGTTTTAAAACTCTTTATCACCTTGATAACTACAATGTGAAAACAGAGAATAGTTGCCAGAAAATATCGGAATCTCTATTGCAACAAACAAAAAAATTAAGTTGTGTTGGTGTTTAAAGGAGAGCCTCAAGAAGGACTGCGATTTGGCATGTCTGAAGACACGGGAGAGAGTGCTCACAGAACGATGCCTGCCAGCATTTCCACTCTTGGCAAGCATCCTTTCACCATTGGGATGGAGTAGGAGATCCACTGCAAATGTGCTGTAAAAGAATGACATCTACTTCCAGGCAGCTTTATGATACTCACTACAGTAGAAGTGGTAGAAAAACATTATCACTAAAAGAGTAAGATGATGGATGGAGAAATGCTATACATGCAGAGCCATACAACATGCAGGCATTTTTAGAGCACTTATTACCATGTCATAAAATCTCACCACAATAATGGAGTCTACTTCACGAGAACTTGATGACATCACGAATTTCTACTGTCCAAATTTTGCACATTAGGAACCACACTAGGAGACAGAGGTAGATGAAGTTACTTAAACACACAGAATGAAATTATGGGAAGGCCAAGAAAAAAATCTGAATTATCCTAACACCTTGAGGTATGACTTAACCAAAGACACCCAAACTTTTCCTACAGAAGAATAAAACTAACAAAAATCACGATAATGCTAAGAACACGTACGTTAAGCTGTTTTTATTACTCTCATAGGGCTTGCTAATGGAAAGTGTCAGTTCCTTCTGTGCTAGCCATGGCACAACAGGTCTTTAAAGCAACCTTCAACTCACATGGACTAAATCACGTGTAGACAGCCTTCTGAGGATGTTTTGTTTTAACCATCAGGTGGAGCACCACTAGTTCAAAGCAATACAAAACCTATATTTCTTCTGCATTGAATCGAAAAATGCCGAATCCTGTATGCAATCACAGAAAATTTTCTACCAGAAAGAAATTATCCAGTATTAAAAAAAATATTGAGCTCTGATGTGAAGTTCTTAAAGAACAGCATGTTATTAGAAAATCAGGATAGAGGGCTGAGAATTTTGAGACGTGTCTTTTTAAAGAAGACAGTTGATTATTGGAGCTGTCACGTCTCTGCACTGCTCCATAGGTACAAAGAAGTCACAGTAGCTACTGATTACTTTAATTGGGATAGCACAAGATTAGTGGAACTCTGCTCTACTGTCTGCCAACGCTACACACGGGAAACAAAGGGGCAACTGGAGGTGACAGGTGAACTGTGCCTTGAAGCTCTAAGTAGGAGGTATGAAGCTGTCCTACAACTGCTTCACTCATGCTAGGAGATTAAGAAGTTCCTTGCCAAGCCAAGGCAAATGGAAAGTTTTGTCACTTTTCCCTAGCACTTCACATGGCCACATGTACAGACGTCTGATCTCAAAATTCAAATTTTGTCTTTTATTTGCACTATTAAACTATGAGAGGTCTTCCTATTAATTTGAAGTTTCAAGTAAATTTTGCACAAATCCTATCTTAACCCTCAAAAGCAAAGACAATTTAAATTTGAAAAGTCAGTCATTTTCCCCAGATGAATATACTCAAAAAGATCTTTTTTTCTAATGTGTCTTGATTGTGAACTATGTGAAGTCACCTTATTTGCTTTAATACTCATCAAAGTAGGAGGAAAAAACCCATTATGGGCAAAGAGATGAATAATGTCTCTAAAGAAGTACCAACAATTGCACTGAGCAATGAAGAATTGTTTTCTGACCCTGAGAAAAGTAATTTTTATCCTTCCTGACACCAAGACACATTGTTGGTGGAGAGCAGAAAAACCTTTGGCACCACGATGGACTATGCAGAGGTGTTCAACGAAGTACCTACCTGGACAGGCAACTATTCCCCATCTCCTCTGCTGAAAGACTGTAGGGTGGATGGAAAATCCCCCAAACTAAGATATCTACTGAACAGGCTGTTCTAGGAATTTAACATAAGGAATTCGAGGAATTCAAAAATAAGGTCCTTCCACTCTTACTGTAGCATCACTACAATATTAATTTTACAGTATCAAACCTTATTTTCTACTGACTATGCCTTATATTCAAGTCACAAGGGAAAGTAAATTTGATGATTTTATCCTGGCTAGTTTTTGTGTGGATCACCACCACCGTGCACAGCAAGAAGCACGGTACACCTGCTGGAGGTCCTGGAGGAGTAAGAGAGCAGGTCAAAATCAAGGTTCAACAGCACAGTAATTTGGAGTAAATTTCAAAATGAGGCTCTAGCCAATATTGTGAGCCCTTCTGTTAGTGGAGCACTAAAATTCACTTTCAAATCAAAAAAAACCCCGAAATTGTGAATAGTACAATTAAGTACAAAGTAAACACACAGTGCATGTCTGCCAAATACACCTTGCTAGTAACATATAAAATGGTTGTTCTAATTTGAGTAATTGCAAGAGTGAAGACTACTCGTAATTAATTGTACTGCTATAGTTAGTTTGCAACGATAGCTCTCAAAAATACTTCTAGCTCTCAACTTTCTTCAAATTCCATACCTCAAGCCCCTTTTCAATACAATTTTATCATAAAAAATGTTGTTCAGTATAGCCAGGAAGTAAAGATTTTCTTTTCATTCACTTGTTCACACAGCATGCAAAATGTGACACTGACGAAAAGATAATCAGTAATCCAGGTTACTGAAGATCCCACCTAAGGTGTATTGAATCTAAAAAACATAAACACATGTAATAAGGCACTATTACCAGAAATATTCAATTTTTTAGCTGCCATAAAATGCATGTATAGAAGTGTGGAAACCTTCCATAGAAAATGACTTTCATAATAACCTAAAGACAAGTCCGGTCACTTTAGTAAAATGAAGAAATAGAGGGAATTGCTAAGTGAGGAAAAAACCCACTGACAAAACTCTTGTTATTTCATTCTGTTTGTAGTACACAAAACCCCTATTTTCAAACTTGCATCCTCAAGTTTAAGTTTACACCCATCTACAGCAGAAGCAGACAAAAGAGGGGTCATCGTCACCAAGTTGGTTGCAGATGGTGCTCCTGGAATTGTAAAACTATTTTCCTACAAAATTTTCTTTCAGAGCAGATTTTCAAAAGGAGAACAGCTACAGAGTACTGTGTCCTTCTGGACATTTGACCACCTCAAGTGTCCACATAAGAGCTGGCCTGTTTTGAAAGTCCAATTGTCTAATCTGAGGCTCTGCATTCTGACATTTACCCCAACTGTATTTGCAAGCGAGCAACTTCAGTGATAAATACGCAGTGTGAAAAAAGAAAAGTATTTAATAGTCTTTACAGTAGCACCTTACACCCGTGCCTTACTGCACCTGACTTCTGCACATGGCAAACCACCTTTTAAGTCCAGTGAAGAGGAGCAATTTGAGGCAGAGAGAACGGCTACCTTACTTTTCCACAGCAGGAATGCTATAAGTGAGTTTGAACAGGTACAAGAACACCAGAAGAAATAGAAGATGTAAAGAGAAACACGTCTCACCATTTTTCGCTACACACATACATTTTATAAAAACTCTTGTCTCTCTTTCAATCTAAAGCAGAATTCATGATATTCAGATCATTCAAAAATATGTATAAGCACCGGCTGAGATCTTCAGGCTAGACAAAATGGCCTCAGCACCGTCTCTCTCACTTTCATTCTCATTATTATTCACGACTAGGAGGGAAACGATGGTCTGCAATCTGCAAATTTCTTTTAGAGTGCAAACTTAAGAGGCTCCGCAGAACTGATGTGGAAATAGGGTAACAAGTCAAAGCTGTCAATGTACGCATATCTCTTCCATAAGAAAAATCGGCAAACTGTACAAATCTACTTGTATGATTGTCTTTAACATCCTTTTTTCAAATGAATGAATTTGATTGTGTTGTGTGGGGTTTTTTTCTTACCTAGTTTTCAAATAGTTATTAAAAATTAAACAACACTGGAACAAACCTTTTGTGATTATAGCCTTCATTCTCCTGCAAAAAACTGGATCTATAAATTTATGTACCATTGTAGATGTAAATTACAAAATTTTATATTCAACTATATTAAAACATCTATTCCAAAAATGATTACCAGTTGTGAAAAGCAGACAGGCTTATCACTTGCTGTCAGTTGTTCATGTCTAGTTAAGCAATAATGTGCTAAAACTGCTCTTTTGTTTTGTGTAAGAATTTTGGCAATAGAAGAAATGAACACTCGTTTAATAAAAACTCAGGCTGCTTTTTGCTTTGATGGAGGAAGCAGCTGCCTGTTTTCATTTGCTGCAGAGCAGCAAAACCCATCAATATAATAAGCAGCTTAGATGCATCCATCCACAGCATCTGTAAGGATATAGGGCTATTCGCTCAAAACCAATCCTTGGTTTAATTTTAACAAAGATGTGTCTGACATATTTGAAAATGCATTATAATAGGGTTTTGAAATACTAGCGTTTTCTCTTTTCTTTTTAAATACTTTTCACAGATTTTGAAAGGCAAGTATACATATTGGAACGATAGAAATGATAAAACAAATATTGCTAGAGCAAACAGCAGAACTAGCCTAAAAATGCAAAGATGGAACATTAAGAGATGCCTTCGGGTTCACAGACTCTCCTGTCCCTTGAAAATATAGAAAAATACTATTTCAATCTTTTCAATGAAGGGTTTTTTCACCATAACCAAGAGCAGAGAAAGATACTAGAAATAAGTATCACAGAAAAAAAAACCCCTGCAAAGATCATAGATACCACTATATTTCCTAAGACACACTTTTCTCTCCCTCCTTCATGCTTTGTTAAAAGTAGATAGATTAATATTAATGCTCATTTCCAAAGATACTTATCAAATTGTTTTCTGCTATTGCCTGAAAGTAATATAATTTTTTACTAAGTTTCAGCAGTGTGAGTTTGTCCCAAGTGACAACTTCTAATTGCAATAAAAATTTTTAATTAAAAATAGAGTTATAGGACTTCCATATATAATTACAAAAACAGGAAGAGAGAGATAAAAGACCATCTGAGATATAAACCATAAAACTCTGCTTTCTCTCTAAAAATGTGATATGGCACATTTATATTATTAAAAATTCTTAAGACATTATTATTATTTTAGTGCTGTTCGGCTTTCTAGGACCTTTCTAAGCTGAGCTTTTAGATGATTTGCACATTAACTGAGAAGTCAGATAATTCTTAATCCTCCTCTTTTTCAGATCCAATAATGGATAACGGAGCATCTTAGCATGATCAACTAGCAATCTGCCTAGCCTGAGTGGTAGTACACCTGAATTTAGGATTAGTCATCGGGTTTTCATAATATCTGATTTAAAAGAGCACTCATTCGGGGAAGTGTAGAAAAAGAATATTCAATGATATCTGAACTGTACCATTTAAATATGTAACAATACATTTTGAGTGCATGCATATTTATTTGCTTCACAAACAAAAAGCTATACAGAAAGGAAGATTTTAAAGAATCACGTCCAGACAAATAGTTGGATAGTTCAATTAGACGACTGCTTTTTTGATCAGTATTCACAATAGCTTACAGATATAATCCACCATATCTCAGCTGTAGCCTTGTATCTCTATCTAGCCACTTCCAATATCCCAATTTCACTTTTGTCTATAGATGAAGTGAGGAAACTAGTTGGTTTGGGGTTTTTTGTGTGTGTTTTTTCCATGGGGTTTTGGGGTTGTTTTGGGTTTTGGTTTGGTTTTTTTTTATAGATATATCACGGGTTGAGAAGGTACCAAACCTGTAGATTAACCCTGGTTACTAATATTGCTTATTTTTCTCAAACATTTGATACCGAACATGGAAGTCTGGGTAACTGATCTATGTACCCTTACGTAGTGCTCAAGATAAATAAAGTAGAATTTACTTGGGGGATTTTGATTGTGTTTGGAAGTGGTATCTAGAGCTTTGATTTCTCATGTTTGTTTTTAATTTTTTAATTTTTTTCCCCATCAAATTAACTAAACAAAGGTGATATCTTTTTGGTCCTAGTAGCTTCTGATTCAGTATTCTTCTCCTTTATCAAATTCTGCCATTCTATATAGTTTACCAAACTATTAGAAGAGCATCTGCTCTGTGCTGCCAGGAGATATTAATTGTGTGCAAGTGGAAATGATAATTGTGTGCACAGTTCAGTCTGAAGGCTTTCTACTATCTCTCTCTAACAAAACAATACATCTCAGTACTTGGAACTTCACATACGGGCAAAAGGTGACCACGCATCCTACATAATCTTAAATGAAA
Organism: Phoenicopterus ruber ruber; assembly: GCA_009819775.1. NCBI lineage: Eukaryota > Metazoa > Chordata > Aves > Phoenicopteriformes > Phoenicopteridae > Phoenicopterus > Phoenicopterus ruber. The sequence continues at coordinate 29,663,926 of CM020217.1, read as the reverse complement.
TGGTTAGGTCACCATACTCAATAAGCCTTGATTCTTTCTCCAAGGACACGTTCAACTGGTGCTAAGTGTGCAATTTTAAAAAGTCTACACTACTGGCAATCATCCTGCAACAGGTCCCCAAAATCTCCTTACATTACTAAACCTTGCCTTCATCTCTCACGTGATTAGATTTGTAACGAGTTGTTTAAGAACGAACGCTGCACAAGGATGAACCACTTTCAGACATCTCATCTATTTATAGATCTACATGGGTCTACGTTCCCTACAAATTTAGACTGTAAGAGTTAAGGCAAATGCAATCATTTATAGTGAGGGAAAATATTTCAATTTTTTTTTGAAAGGTCAAGGATTAAATAAGCACAAAGATCCTTCAGATCCTTCCAGGTCAGGTTTGACATACGTTCATAGGGCAACACAAGAGAACTTACACTACCGTTGCTCATGGCTGGTTTTTGCCTGAGCAGGTTTCAAGAACCGTAGCTGTTGATCTGGCACTTTTGGTGAGCACTAAATACAACGGGCCAGATCTTCAGCTGGTATTATGTGGTATTATGCCAGTGTATCCCAGCTAATGAACCAGCTCTGAATTTGAAATATGCGTGGTCTTTCTGAGAAACTAAGTAGCCTTTATTATATTAGTATATGCTCGTAATACTGCTTTGGATCATTTTGTAGAGTCAAATCCAAGGGTGTCCTTCCCAGGAAATCAATGTTTCAGCAGGTTATATTAAAGGAGGATACAAAAGTGGTAAGAGCAAAATTTAGTCTCCAAAGTGGCCTGAAATATTAACAACGAATTTTCCCTGATTACTTTCACATTTCCCATGTTACTGTAATAAACTATGACCTAACTGACCACATTCTTATTTCACAAGGCATAAATAATGCAAAAGAGCAACACAGGTGCTACAAGAATTCTGCTGAAAAACGTTGTAGAGCTGTATAAACACTTACTCTTTTACACTCTGACACAGAAGTGCTCTTAGGTCAAGAATAATGTGCTCTGACTAAGATATATAGCTTAGGGACTTACATCATTTTTCAGTGTTGAAAGAATGTATTTCAGAATATCCAGTGGACTGAGTCTCAAAACCAAAGGAATAAAAGCAAAGCAAATCATTACACCCAATTTAATTAAATTAAAGCATGAAAGAGCCTATGAGCTAACCTCGTAACACCATGTTTAGGTTTATCATTGGTAGGTCTCGGAAAGAAAGTTTATCAAATTCTTAATTAAATTGAGCACATGTTCTCTGACTTCAGGAATTGCTTAGTTGTACGCCAGCACAGAAATTGGGCCCCATCTTTTGACACTGCAATTTGAGTGGGAGACTTTTCCCTTGTGTGCTCCATTCGATGGTGACCACAGACCCTTGGGCGACCCTAGGATTCTCCCTAGGGAGTAGCAAGGTTTTACAATATCTAACCTAGGCCACTTTATTCTTCGAGGCAGATTTTTACTAACGGCAAAGCCAACATGGTTAAGTCATCAGTTTCTACAGTATTTCTTGCACAGATAGACCTGGAAACACTACGTTAAATCTGCATGCCAAACTCCCATATTAGCAGGCAGACTCTTCAATACCTAGATTATGTTTTTTCTTAATGAGTTTTGAGCTCAGACTTTAAAAATGGAGAGGCAGGTGTATAATCTTCTGAAATTCAAACTTTTTCCTTAAGGATTAAATGTGTTGTGACACTATTTTCATATAGCTCTCCATCAATAAAGTAGTAACACTGTAATAATGAGGAAAAGCACTTTTTAAAAAAGTAGTTGTATGTCACCATTATAGTAATTAGCAGTTAACAACAAATTTTAGCACTTTCTTGTTATTCTCTTTCCCTGTTAAGAGTTTGAGTCGCAATAAAAGAGCAATTTCCTGTTACTTCTGGGGAAGGGAGAGGGGCGGAGGAAGAAGGGATCATGAAATATATGCAATTTTCACATATAACACACTGTTGCAAATGTAATTCTCTATGTGTTCTTTTCTGAAAATATGTTCTATATTCCTGGATTGTCTTTGCTATCAGGAGCAGGATTGAAATCTCCACTTTAGTATTTATCTGAGGCTGTGATAGCTCAGTTGTCTGCCTCCAAATGCCAAGATAGGGGGAATCTCATCAACCGGAGACCAGCTGCATGATGGGCAGTTAATAGATATATCAAACCTTAGGATATATGCTAAGCTGAGGAGATGATTGGTCGGTTGATATACTGATTGATTAGCATAGGGAGAATGGGTTTCTTCTTGACAACCTAAGATTATGCTTCAGCTAAGCTCAAATTGCTTACACCTCTTCTATTGGGTTTAAAATTACAGTCCTGTCATCTAAAATCTCTCTTCAATGAAATTTTTACCATATATAAAAATTAAAGGGAAAAAGAAAGTAGGTGCAATGGATAAGAGTAAATGGAGTAGATATATTTCACACTACTGCTGTTGGTACCACTAGAAAAAGTTGATAAGTAAATCCACTTGAAATATGTTACATATTCTGTACACTACTAGAGAGCACTTTACAAGAATTTAGAAGGGGGGGAGATATTCAAAATATTAAAGGAATCAGTGCTGATATTATTGCTTTAAAAAAACCTACAGTAGTTATTAAGCAAAGTAATTATACAGTTGTGATACTACTAATACATTTTTGTCCTCTTTACAGGCATTTCCGAGGTTTCTTAGAAATGTATTTAAATTATATTATAGATATCAGAGAAGTATCATGTAATTGCAACAGAAGGCATCACCCCACAGAGAAAGGCTTACATTCTGCAAGCTAGAGAAGCAACGTATATACTTCTGTATTTTCCCTTGAGAAGTCCGGAATTTGTTTTCCCAAGAAGGCAGATGGAATGAAACTTTATTTACAAAATATTTTAGACTGCGTCACCAGTAGGGCATGGAGACTTAAAGAAAACGCAATATTTTTAAAAATTACTATACCAGGTAATTATATGTTGCCAAAACAAATGCATTTCTTACACATATCATCCATTTAATTCCCAGCATTACATGTTCTTCGTAATACCGGGCTTTGTCAGTTGAGAAAGATACAAATGCTATTAAATAAAACATTAAAAAACCAAACAAACTTTTTATTATCTTTAATTTGATACTTTGAAACACTTCTCTGCTTGGGCAAACAAGAATTTAGTAGTCATGTAACAAAAGGAAAGTGGCTCATTGAGAATGTTGAAATCTGCATTAATAAATAAGACTGGGTTTCTCGTATTTTTTTCTTCCCTTGTGTATCTGCTATGAGCGGTAGGGGATCAGCTGCAACTCAAATCCCCAGCTGAACAACCCAAATACAACTGAGTGAGCAGACTTAAAACAAGGCCATTTATTGGTGCCTGTTATGCAAACAAAGCATCCAAGTCTTAGAAACAGATGTCAACTGAAGCATATGCTTACTGTAAACTGGAATTTGATTCTCTTTATAAAAATAGACTTAAATGGGCCTTCAGAGACTAGGCTGCCTCTTGTTGTATACCATTGCCTAACTTGATTCAGCCTTAAGCTTTTTAAAAGATGAATAGACTGATATCCAAGGGCAAAAAAATAAAAGTAAAAAAAAATTAAATGGGAAATAAATGATAACATGTTGGAGCAGTTCCCAGAAGCAATTTTACAGATTTTCTCTAAAAACACAAGACAGGAAGTTCAAAGCGCAGCGCAGGTCACCTATGGCATGTCGAGTTATCATTTTTATACCACTTAAGGTGAAAAAGGGACTTCATGTTCAAGTGGCAAGTTTAGTACTCTGCTTTTTCTTCTTCTTTTTTTTTCTTTTTCTTTTTTTTTTTTTTTTTTTACCTCTTCTCACATCTTGATGCCTTTTAAATGTCACTTATTTTACATGAGGCAGTTGGTGGAGACATGAGTCAACAGCAATCAGAACCATTATCCCCTGCAGCGAGCCCTGGTCCTAATGCATTATGACACCTTAGCTGGCCAGCCACCGATTTACCTTTCTGCTTCTTAGGGAATTAAGTGGCATCATGTGAAAATGGTTGTGATATGAACAGCATGGGCATAACTGGTATTAAATTTACCTCTCAGCCTAAGTGAATTTTCCTCACATGTGACTAATCAAAATGAAAGCTGTGGACATGGGCAGATCTGGCCAGCACTTCTCCACCCCTGGGATTGGGGCTATTTTGTTTTATCTCTTTGTACAAGCTGGCAGAAGTTTAAAGTGAAGGGGATAATCCAGTGCTGGTGTCTTTATGAAATAACATCCTTACATGAAGAGGCTTTTAACTGTCTGTCGCTGTCCTCTCAAAAAAAAAAGAGCGTGACAATCTCATTTTGCTGAGCACCCTCCCATGAAAGGAGAAAATAATAGCCATAACAGCTATGGCTAGTACTGACCTTACATGATCCATTATCCACTAAACACTTTAAAAGTCAGTTTTACATACACTGTGGGGGAAATTAGAGAACTATCACAATCATTTTCACTTTAGTGAATTTGTCTTCCGTTTGAAGTCAGTTACTCGATATCCTCGTACATAACTCTCTGTATTGTTCCCAAACAGAAAGAGGAAGTCTTGCTTTAAAAATCGATCCTGTGCAAAAAGGTGGGAAACACACCATACTTTCCCTATTGTGATTAATAAAGGTACTGACAGCAGTGAAACTCAATTTAGCATGAACTTTCTTCGGAGTAAATGTGAAATAATACAAAAATCATTATATAATTTAGAAGTGTTCAACATCAGTACAAAAATATTTTTATCAATCATTTCAGCTGAGATAAGTAGGTGCCAAAGAAAGTGCAGGCAGAGCAATTATCATCCTGTGCAGTCAGAAAGATATTTATTCACAGACTAGAGTGACTTGCATTTTACTACAAACCAGCTGTGAATGTTACTGATAATAACGGTAGTGCTAGATTTTCCCAAAGTGCTGTAGTCTCTTTCTAACAACTTAATTGTACAGGACAAAAACGCCTGGAGCATGAAGTCCTCTCCTACTTGCAAGACTGCTCAACCTTCTGTGCCTGTGAGAATTAATTTCTAATACATGAATTTCAGGCATTTACTGTTTGCTGTAAGTTAAAGTCAAATAGCTCAAATTAGAAGTATTTCTTCTAATTTTATTCAAGTAAATGTTGATTATAAGCTATGACTCAGTGGCTCAAATTTTAAGATTAACCCAGTCTATCTGAACATCAGTTTTAGGTTCAAGTTGTGCAAGTTGTCTTTGCTAAGCGTGAAATTTGGCTATGCATTAAATTAGTCTATTGTTTTTTTCCTATGATGGCTTTATTCTGCTTCACACACCAGGGTTTGCTAAGTCCAGACAGTGCTAGAAGACTGTCAACTTTCAACAATCTATTACTGTATATAATGCTTGTTTGACTGGAGAAAAATAATTTAAAAATGAAAAAATAAGCAGGAGAAACCTATCAAGACTAAATTATGGCATTTACAATATCAAAGCATACTTTTCTTATGGAAAGACAGACATAGAAATACACAGATTTACATCCAAATATCCATCTCACGTATAATACTCATTTTTTAAGAACCTAAACAAGCACCAACAAACACAATATTCTTTACACTCATTTTTAGAAATGATTGAAGATAAAGATTAGGAAGAGGGTTCAGATTTTTAGTCGTTACAAACACAGGAAAAAATATTAATCATGCATGGAGCTTGCCTGGGTAACCTTCATTTTATCAATGAGGCCACATAATTAAGGTCAAGTTAATGTACAGATTGAAATTTAGGGAACATGTCAATTAAGATAAACAGGAAAATTACCTCTTCCCAAAAGGATTAGCCTCAAGTGGAAAGGTTGGTTCAGAAAATTACAATCCGTTTGGTAAGGAAGACAGATCCACAGTAAAGTTTAATCTGAAGTGCATAGGCTGGCATATGTTCCCCAAAAGAGTTGCAGAAAAAAAAAAATAGAATAGAATCATCTTTCTTTTCTTCCCCCCCCCAGCCCCCCAATATGTAATTTGCACAGCAAAAAAGGTTGCAATAGGTATGACATGTCTTCCCTTTTTTTTTCGTTCTTAGTTTCAGACTTAATTGGACGTTAAAATCTTAACACCCACAGAAAAGCAGGAAGTATCCTGTTTTCAGTAACATTATACATTAACGTCACTGTAAAAATATCTGGACCAAATAGATATTTCTAAATATGCACTTAAGATTACCATGTTTTGTACCCTAAGCAACAAGAATTATTATTCCAGAGTTTGACAAGAAACATGAGAGTGACAAAACACAAGCAAAAGTGGTATTCTCCATTGTCTAGAGGGTCCTGTCCTTTCCCATTCAGTCATGCCCACTTCAACATCTCAAAAACAACTAAAAAAAAAAAAAATCTATTAACTGTATTCCTTTTTTGTTTTATTGTGACCATACAACAAAGAAACTAAGAAAAGTTTTAATAGGATATGGGAGCCTTTAGCAAGATGAGAAGACTGTTTAGACATGGAGACTTACAGTGACACTCCTCCGATATCCTCTGTCAGAAATTCTGTACCAAATTGCATGCTACTTCCCCGCTTTCCAAACACAGAATAGCACGGTAAACAAAACAAAGGTGGCAGGTTTGATAGAGTCAAGGCTCCGCTGACTTGAGTAAAACAGTTAACAGTGAAAACGTGACACTGGGATAACGTTTTTTCAAACGCTTATCTTGAATGCTTTCCATTTATCACCTAGAAGTACATCTGGGAAGCTGGGTTTTTCAATATATATATATAAAACCACCAACGTGTGCATATATTTGTTTCCATCCCAGAGTCCTTATAGGAAACAATGGTTTGCAGAATTATTACTACTAGCTTCTCTTTCAACAACTATACCTCCAAAGTAACTTCCAAAGGATCCAGCGGAATTTGCCTCATTAAACCTCCTTGGGGGCAGTCATTGCTCTGACAGGCCTGCCGGTACCAAAATGCCCAGGACCAGCCTGACACGACCAATGCAATCACTGCTCACCTTCTGTCCTCTCCGGCTCCTCTTTCCACAAGAGTGGCTTGAAAGTGTTACGCCGCCCTGACCGCTGCAGCACCAGGTACGTTCACTTCACCTCATAGTCACAGCACAGGAATGAACATAGCATGGCTATTTACAGATTTGCCCTCTGACTGCAATTTCGACTCATGACAGAATGTTTTTATGCCATCCTTTTTTTAACAACATTCTGCGACTTACATTCTGGGAATCCATGCCAGCTTGTCTGTATAAAAGTGTTGTTCTTATTAAATAACAATTCCAAAGGTTCAGCTTGGGTTTTCTCCTTTTTTTTTTTCTTTATTAAACATATACTGTAACATAAACTGTTTTTTCTACTGAATTGACATGCACACTATAGGAATTTCAAACTATCCTATCCTATAGAGGGGCAATACATTAGTATAGCCTCTGCATAACGTTGAGATTTTTTAGTTCAAAATAAAGGCTAATATAAGTATTTAATCTCAGCAAGCAGCAATATCACATTTCAATATCACTTTTTTTTTTTTTTAATTCAGCTGTAAACTGTTGAAACAAACCGTTCCAGCTATTACTGACCACAAATTTGGGAACATATGTGCCAGAGGACACATTAACATTGCTGCAATATTGCTTATTAGGGCAACAAAACTTTTCTTTCTTTTAGGAAAGACAGATTAAATATGAAAACATATGAAAGTCAAACAAACGTATCTATATATCTATTGCTAAAATGGCTAAGCAGGAAAATAGGAAAAAATGCACAAATGCAGCTTAAAGGCACCATTCCAATTATCCCCTGGGTATTGTTGTACACCTTAGTTTTGTTAGGCATGATAAAGAGGAGAAATATTAGAGCAACCAAGCAGATGGTCTGTGGAACTAGATTACACACTTCAGAAATAAGAGGGAAGCAACGCATTCAACCCTTCTGTTTGGACAGAAGAGCCGTCTTAGCCTGCCTGACCTATTAGCTAGCAAACTGGAGCGTACCGCCAAGTGCTATCATGCTGTTCCTTTAAAAAGCAAACAACCTCACTTTTTATGATAGGCACTGGATCATTTTAAGAGAATTGTAGGTAATGTCTGCTGCATTAGACAGATGGTCATACCATGAAACCATATACAAGTCACCATGACTAAAACTCATGTTCACTATTTTGTTAATCTGCATAAACTGCAAACCAAAGTAAAGCTATGCTGAAGGCTTTCCTTAGTATCTAATGGCTCATAAATACTTACACAAACTTATAATACTCACTTACAACTTAAACATGTACAGGATTTTATTTAATGTGCTTGTTCATAACCTAATATTAATTTTCTATATGCAGTTTTGCAGTTTGAAAATTGTGATTGTAATCTCACCTCGATTTAACCTTTGCATAACTCCACTGACTTCCATGGAGCCAAGGATACAGGAGAGAACAGACAATTCAGATGCAAGAATAGTATGTGTCTTCTCTGGTCATAAATAAGCTAAATATCCCTGAGAGTTCCAATACAGAGTAGACTAGTGCTCTACCAAGGCCTGGTTTTATTGCACATTTTCCAAAATAGCTGGGTTTTCTTCTGTGCATGCTTCAGAGCAGCTAACATCATAATTGCAGAATATCATGACTGACTTTGCAATACTATGTTTGCATCTCCCATTCACACTTACACAAGGAAACAAGGGAGATGCAGCCAATCTCCTCGGGAGGGGTCAATAAAAGCATATCACTCCATAAAATTGTGTATCAAAAAAATCTGTGCTGTAAATATTCCCCCCACCAGGGCTGCCATGGAATTGGAAGAAATATTAAAAGAACTGGATTTCTGCATCTTGTTTATTTCTCATGCATGTTAGAGATATTATTTGGTAATAAATTATAATTACTTGGTAATTACATCTACATTTTTTAGACAAGCAACAAATCAGTTAATCTGTCTTTAAAACAGTAAAAAAATTGTTTCCAGCAACCAGGCCTCTTCAAGATGAGTTGTCTCTACATATATTCACACAGAGAGCCGCTCAAGGCTAGAGACGGTTTCCCCCCTCCCACAACCAGAGACAGCATATACAGCCCCACCTGCGCTCCTGCTCGGTTGAAGAATATGTAAGATAGCACATTTTCTATCCGCTAGGCTGCTCTCAGCCACAGAACTGCAACCAAACTCGGCAGACCAGGAACAGTTTCAAAACGTACCTGGAGAGTTGCTGGTAAGTAACTACCGCCTCTTCCCCGCCTGGCAGCCTAGGTGCGCGTTCCCCGTCAAGCTGACCCCAGGCAGTACTGTAAACACAGTGACAGATGCCAGGAGACAGGTCTGAAAAACTTCCAAATGAACAATTCTAGGTCTGCTGCACTAAACGCAGCACAGTTCCTGGATACTTTCCCGGATGGTTTAACATTTGGAAAAAATACAGATGGGAAACAGCGCGTGTGTCCAGGGTGAAGACGTCCATAAGTGAAGTCAGAGATACAGACTCCGCTCTGCTGCGGCACGCACTGACTAGCAGAGATCCGCTTGGTCTTTTGATCCATCACCTCCTGACAGAAAGCGTTGGACCCTGTGCAGGTAACAAGGGGCACGGCCCAACAAAATCCCATCGTGTGTCTAAATGGTTCAGCATTCTTCTGACCAACAATATCCCTTGAACTAAAGTGGGAGGAGAGGGGGAAAGGGAGAGCAGAGGGAAAGGTTTTAGAGGAGAAAGGAAATGGGATAGATGAGGGTGCTTATGGGTCATGCCTTGAATATCAACTGATCAATCACAACAGTGGTCCTGGCTGGGGTAAAATACAGAAAAGAGGAGAAAGGAAGAATACGATGACATAAGAAGGAGAATATATTGGAATTCTTGATTGTATCTTCAAATCTGATGGGTTAGGTGTGCTAGAGGATTGAAACCAATGGAAAGGCTAGTATTTCTCTCTGGATACCTGACCAACAGCCTGTTGCTGAAGTCCATGGAAACCATATGTCAGAGTGTACGGCTAGTCCTAGAGCCTGTTCCTCAGTGCCAAGGAGAAAATTCCCAGAGCGTTTTGCGTAGCTCTTGAGTCTTTCAGAGAGCTGAGACTGAAAGAGCTCCTCATTCAAATGCAAGATCATCAGCCACAGCAAAATCTTGTGTTAGCCCTGTCTTTAGCGCTCTAAATAATGTACAGGCCTTGTACCTTTGGCACATGTGTGGATTGGAAAGTTGTATCTGCTGTGCAGAGGAGGCCAGCTTTCTACAAGCTGACCCTTTGGACATCTACCAACTTCTCTAAGTTCAATTTTTCAATTGCAGCTAACAGAGAACTCAAGAGAAACTAAATAAAAGTTGGATTTGAATATCCAGTTCTCAGGAGTTATCGTGTACAAATGTAAAATTAAGAGTTCTGCAAATATTTTTGAAATTATAAGCAAAACGTTGTTTCAAGGTGTGAAATATAGTTTGGATTCTTGCACAAAAACATTAGCATGGAAACATAATCGATTAAAGTGGATGGCTGCCATGAAAGATCTGACTAGCTAACTGTCTATTAATATAGTCATTAAGAGAAAACATTTTGCTAGGATCACCTCAAAGGCCACTACCATTTCAGTAGTCACTCAGGGACTACAGAAGAACAGTTTTAAAGATCATAGGAAGCATTCTCTACGAACTTTATATAGATTTGCCTAAGAATTTACAAAGACTGGATTGTAATTAAGACAACACTGCTGCATCGCTTGCAAATCGTATTTTACTACATGATGACTGATTCCCTCATCTATCTACAGAATTTTATAGGAGAAACTGTAAGTCTTATTTTTAAGTGACTGCAACACTGAACTCCATTAATTAAAACTAAACCTCATTGTTCACACAAAAATAAAGACAATTTGTCAAGCATAAGCATTCTTGGGATCCTTTCGGTCCTTTCCATTGCAAAGTGAATGATCTCACTGGCACTCAAATTATAGTCCTTCAAAGAACTTCAGAGTGCAGTTAATTAGATTCTAAGATATAAAATAGCTTCTAAAATATGCATGAGCAAAACTGAGTTTTAGTAAGTTATTACGCATATAATTTCTTTAGGCTTCACTTTACATATGTCATTATTACCATGAAAGAAAAATCTTGGTGCAAGTAGTGATCTATATACAGATCTGAATTTTCCCAAAATTCAAAAGAAGCTAGACCCAGAATGTTTATTTCATGACACTAAAGTCATCAAGTATCATTACTCAACCTGAACACAATGCATTATAACATTGTTATTTTCTATTCTTCACACAGGTAGTACACAATATTAAACAGACTTTTAACTTCTTAATACATCAATTTTGCCTCACTTTTACTGACACTGTTCATAAAGACAGTGGTAACAGATTACTTTGTGCTTCTGAAAAATGCACATGAAACTGGGTTACCTGATATAAAATAGAAATTACAAATGTGATTCAGTTCATTGTAATCAGCCCAAAGGGGCAAATGCACAGAATTTTTCATAGCATATTTCCTTAGTATGCATTACATTTCCCTAGAATTACTAACATGTGTGGACTTCACAAAATAAGAATTCTACAAGTTGTTATAGTAATAATAGTCTGGACAGATCTTACTATGCAAAATTTACGTAATATAATTTAACATGTCATCGGGGAAATTCCTACAGTGTAAAAGTATCTACTTGTAAGTAGTATGGGAGAAGAAGCGTAAAACAAACCTGAGAGGTTCTGGCATCCAAGAGGTGCTCTTGACAAGGTACATTAATTAAGGATTATGGATTTCTGCACTTTGTATTAGCAGCAGTTTAAAAATGTAATTCATGTAGTGGCATTCTCAAAACAGAGCATCCTGAGTGTGATTTTTTGCAGAACAGTCCCCTCTTGAGGAGAATATTCTCAACCTAAAAATTCTGGGTAACTCATGTAATCCAAAAATATTTTCAGAGGTCTTACTATCACTTGTTGGAACATCCAGTTACTGCAATAGGGTGCCACTCTTGGGAAGCACCAAAATAGTGTCTTGACACAACAAAGTCAGTTGCTGGAAGAAACATAAATGAGTGGTTCCTTCCAAGGTCCTCAAGGAAGTAGTCTTAAAAAAGTTATTTTGTAAAAAAATTCATGATATTATGTAGTCCTAAATATCAGTTACATAATAGACAGTATACCATTAATGACAAAATTATGAATTACTGACAGAACAATGGATTACTTAGATACATAACTTTGTGTGTGTTTATGCAATAAGCAATTCTAATAGAACATCCAGGAAACTGTACATGCCTTGACACGTGATTGCATCAAGCACCAATGGAATGCACACCATTGAACAGTTTCGCTACTATGTCAGCAAAATGTCACTGATCTGGCCATGGATCTTGACTATGTACTTTCATTTTCTCCTATTACTTAAGTCTTTGGTTAAATAAGTACCGCAAAAAAGTTAAAAAAAAAAAAAAAGTAAAAAGAATGAAGTCAATATTTAATTTAGGGACACATTATGGCAATACAATATACTCTATAAAGTGTATCAGTTGGCTTACATTCGTTCTGTTTTGGAGTTGTGTATTTCCTAAATAGAAAGGCAGAATTATTAACATTACTTAAATGAAAATCAAAATCAGGATGAGTCAGGGTTCCATACTACGTGCACACGCACATGCCCATACATGAAAGGAAATACAGTATTTCTTTACTACTGCCTATATAAGAGTTCCTTATGCTAATGCAAAGATAAAAATAAAGACATGTTGTTATACCAAAGCAACCTATTCTGAATCTTGTGTCACTGTGCAAATTAGATGAGTCACCTACCCTTCATTCTGATCCACCTCATGGCAAGAACTAGATAAATCATTTTGCTTTACTCCATTCATCTACACTGAATGCAATGAAGACGATATAATAAGCAAAATACAAATAAAAATAATGGCTAAAATTATCAGAAAGGATTTCAAAGGCAGGCAACATAAAATAATTTTTCTTTTTTTCTTTTTCTATCTCCCTGTATCTCTTTTATTTTTATTTTTGGTATTCAATATTCCAAAGTAATGGAACACATAACGGTATGCATTATTCCAATACTATCACTTGCCTGAAAAAGCTCAAACTGAAATAACAATTAGTAACTTTAGAAAGGAATGCAACTGAAGAAGAAAGTAAATACTACACAGAATTATCTGTAAAGACCTGGAAAAATAACAATGCAACAAGCTATAGTGTTATTAAATAGTAAAAGGATCCTCACCTACACATGCGTAAGACAGCATTATTTCCAGTGAAACTACATGTGAATTTACTTAATTATATCCAACACCGTAGCTCAATTTTGAAATTACATACATGCACTTACGATCAACTAGACATTGTCTTGAACCAGAAAATTCTAATCTAAATTTACATATATATGACTCAAAAAAATTTAAACCATCTAAAACAGGTAAGACAAAGAGGTCTTTCGATCTATGGATAGTGTTAATAATTACGTATGTTAAATAAGACCATTCTGTATCACGTGTCAGACTATGCACCGATTTCTGCAGGTTCAGAGAAAGAATGTCTTCACATTAAGTACTGCATGAATGGACACAATACAGTAGAAGAGATTCCTACTTTTCTGCAACATGAGGAATGGTCACTACTGAATTTGACATGTTCTTTCTGACAGAGTATGACAAATCTCGTTGTTTTGCAAAAAAGGATACAGCCAAATTCTGTGATTCCTATTTAGCAGTTCACAACACCTCTAGATCCATCAGAAAACTGTCAATCTAATAGAGCAAGAGTAAAACCATAGTCTTAGATAAATTTGCACTGAAGTCGAAGTAGGAGAGCAAATATGACCTGAGAATGTAAGAAAACCTACTGTAATTCTTGAAACTGCTACACACTTGCCATGTTACCGTGAGCAAGTCACTTGCACCTTACCTTCGTCATTTTCGTCTATATGAAAGGTAGGGCTTGTCATACTCAACTGTTCTCATGCAATTCAAGGTGTGAGTCTACATTCTGTTCCCAGAACAAATATGGACTTTCTGCATCGCCTTCAAAAAGTCATTTCATTGCTTTGTGGTGGATTCTGTCTCAACTCCTCTTTCTCTTTTTCACTTAATGCTCTTTGTGGCAGTATCTCTTACTATATGCTCAAATATGGAGAGTGTGTTTACACCCTAAGTTGAGCCACATTACTTAAGCAGCAATGTTGGGAAATTTTTTGAGCGTTGGCTTTCTAGATAATCCATGGAGAAAGAAGGAGCTCATCAGAGCTGAGATCTAAAACAGGTTTCCTGAATTACTCTCTGGAAATGGCTACCTTTTCCACTGACTATAATGGAAACCCAAAGGTCATTAGATCTCTAACCTCAGCACCTAAGTTTTAACAGTGGCAGTCTCTACGAACTATTACAATTCAAATAAACAACCACAAACTAGTTGGATTCAGTGTATCCTTTAAACTAATTAGACTTTGGACCCTGTGAACAGAATGCTATTTTGGGACATGATCATCCTAACAGACTATCCTTTCTTTAGGTGCGCATGAAAATCATTCTGTGTATGTTCTCTTAGTCTGAAATTACTTTCTTAATGGGTCTGTAGCTTATCAGCATATGGCAGCTGCCCTGCGTTGAAAACTGTGCTTTTACTCAGGAATTCCACTTTTGTGTTGTATGCTTCACTTCCAAGCCCAGAAATACTTGCTCTTTTCTCTAGCAAGTCCTTGTACAAAAAGATCACGCTCCCACAAGAGACAGTTATGCCTTCAGAGTCCATAAATCAACACATCTGATATGTCACATATGCAAAGTTTTTAAACATTATTTTTTCTTAGCACTACTCTGATCAAATTAACAGGAACACACACCCCTCCAGGAGAAACCTGCATGCAGGATTTGTACACAGTTTTCTAAAACAATCTGTTTTAAAGAATTCTCTTCACGAAGGGTACTCAAACACTACTTCATCTGGTCCTGTACTGTCACGTTCAAATACATTCAAGAGACTAGTGGAACATAATTTTCTTTGCAAGAGCTCATGCAAGTTTTGACTCTATCATAACGTGATCTTCCAGGTGTTAGTGTTCTGTTTTGCTTACTGGTTCACCCAACGGAGCAAGGACAAAGGTAAAACACTCTGTCTGAAATCCACCTGATCATTTCAAGAAGCCTGAGAAATTGGTTAAATTAAGGTACGACATTTTCTATCCACCAGTCTGCTATGACTACTTTGAGGAAGAGATTTCTTTTTGTTAGGAGCTCGATTCTTTCATAGATAACCTGCCTCAAAATTCCTGAAGATGTACCACATAGGCTTAATGACTTAGTGCTTTCTTAATACCTCAATCTCTGTTCAGTCTTTCAGCAACATTATTTTCTGTCTTAATTACTCCCCATTATTACTGGTGATCTACTAGATCTATTTACTCTTTCAAAAAATGTCCTATATCCCATGCACTGATTTTACCTAAGTTTTGCCTTAGAAACTTACTCTGATTCTTCAGTTCCCCTTTTGCTTTCAGCCTGCTGTAATTTATGTTTCTAGCTACTGGTGTTATCAGGGTCAGCTTCACAAGTCTGAAGAGCTTCTTTATGGTTGAAATAGCTTCCTTGCCATTTAATAGCATTTGTTTATTCTTGCTTCCCAGTTCCATTCTGCCGAGTGGTACGAATGTTTTATGAAAATCAACTTTTTTTTTTTTTAGGTAAAAAACTGAGCTCTCTCTAAGGTTCTTACTCATTTTAATCTTAAAATCTTTGTGCCTAAGCAGTCCTTTTTATTGCTGAAGTTTAGTATCCATTAATTTTTTTTTTTTTTGTCACACAAACAAATGCTAAATTTAGTTATGCTATGGTCAGTAAATATGTTCATCTTTTTGAAAGAGCTTGTATTACAGAACAAGCCAGTGTTCTACCCTTTGGAGCTCTGTTCTTTCTTTGGGCTGATTTTTAGATTACCTCAGCACAGGAAAGACAGCACACTTCTGGGCCTGGGACATCCCTTTCCCTTCCAGTCTATACACCAAGGATTTAATTATCCTCGGTGAAGTAATTCTGAAATTTTATGGCTATTCTTTTAGTGTAATTATACAAAAAGAGGTCACAAATTACAGATGGTGAGCTATTTTATGGCTATGAGATCTTAATGCTGCTACGCTATTAGAATCACAAAACCACCAATGTGAACAAAGAAATTAAACAGACAGGAGATAATTCTGATCTTTCATCACTAAAAACCAGGGAAGAGTTCTCTGAAGTTCACTAAGTTGCACTAATGAGAATGACAGGGAATACAAGCATTCCTTCTTTATTCCTTGTTTTTACAACTCTCACATTTCTTCTTTTGTGATTATATGTCATAGTCCTTTTTTGAGATTACTATATATGCTTTGAAGTTAACAAGTTTTGTTAGCAAAATATCCTGCTAAAAGAAAAAAATCCCTTTTGTTTTGCTCTTTAAAAATAGTATATGGCTTTAGTTTTGTAATTGTCATTTAAAAATAAGTGTATTTCCTGTTTATGCTAACAAATGGCATGAAAAAGGGCGAAATAGAAGAAAACAAGGTCGAAACGCTCTGCTGGCACTATTGCCTCCAGCAAGAACCAGTTTGACGTCAACAGATCAAACAGCAGCAAACACTATTTTCAGATATCTGAAAGCAGTAATAAATGCATACAAAAAAGTGTAGTATTCTACTCTGTATTGCATTTTTCCCTTTATAAGCATTGCTATTAACTACTTAATTATTTCAAGTAATGATTACTCTGCTTTGTGTTCTTACAATTTGTCAGATATCCAGTAAATCTTGAAAAAATTTGAAAAAGAAAAAGCTACTGTCAGTAACTAAAATGAGGAGGACCGCTTTAAGTCCCCAAACACTCCTAAGTCTCACAGCAGTAACTGAAACATGCCTGAACTACAGGTATTACTGACTCAAAACACAATCAAATATACTAAATATCTATTAATAAAACAAAATGTGAGTTAAGTTCTCCTCATTTTATTTATAATAACTAATTCATGTCAGTGGCCTACATTTTGGTTTTATTTGACAATAATTGTAATGAGTATAGTATATATTAGTAGAATATAATAATTTATTCTTTACATTTCTGAATAATTAAGACTGGCACCTAATTTGCTATCCTGAACATTTGCTCTCTCTATTTATTTTAACAACTGACTCACAAGCATTATATTAAATGTAAGACAATAGAAAAGAATTCTGATGAAAGGTAAAAACAGTACAAGTCTGTTATAACCACTGAAAAGAAAAATGAAAGAATAAAAATTACAAAACCAAGAAATTGTAAGAATTAAATGTATCACTGCACTCAGCTACCTCTCCCACAACTTTTTAGTTCTACCTATCTTGCAACTCCATGCGATTCTCATATAACAGTATTTGCAATTTTAGATTAAATAAAACTAATTTTTTAAGACAAATTAACATCTTAATCCTGCATCTCTGAGACAGTCACTATTAATCTGGCTAAAGTTTTTTGCTTTCCTGTGCTTCAGGGACAATTATTCTATCTAAGAGCAGCTCCACTCATATTGGAAACAATGGGAAGCATTAGTCATTTTGCAGAAGCGCATCTTTGCTGAGGGCAACTGTGGCTTCAATCCCATTGAGAGCAACAGGAGGTAGTAGCAATTTTGGAAGAAGGAAGTTGTCTATGGAATACTCCATAGGAGAACATTATTCATCAGCTCTTGCTGAATGGGAAAATTTCAGTTCTGAAAAATAACAGTGAAAGAAAATCTTCAAGCCTTTAAAAATCTTTTATACACAGGATTTTCGTATAAAGTGTAGGGAGTAGGTATTATTCTGTTAATAAGATCTTGAGTAAATTCTCGAGTAAAGAAATCATATCTTTTAGTAATCTACTGAAATTCCTAACAGATAAATTGTTAAACTTAATTTCATTCAAACTGCTCAACATTTATGCATTGGAAATCTGGAACAACTATTTTTGTGCCCCAAACTACACGTGGACATTTTAGAGTGGTTTGTGTCATTTGTTCTCTAGGTAGCACTTTCTAAAGCAAATAGTGACTGAAGAATACTGCAAAACTACAGGTGAAAATGATGTTCTTAAAATGGTGCTATCATTTGCTTTAAAATCTACTTAATATACCTGCAATTAATAACCTAAGGGATGTTAATATAAAATGTTTCAAATAAATTATAGTAGAGTGAGTTATCGCTGGTATTTCCACCTCCTCCTCCCATTGTTTTAAGATCTCTCATTCCTGCTGCTGCAGAAAAACTGTCAAAAAAAAAAGGCAGAGAAAACCCTTCAGCTGCTGCTAATTGTTGAAGAAGCAGAAGACACGCATCTTGATTAACAGACTGACCTAAAATAGAGGCACAGCCTTCATTCTTTTAAAAATGCATACATACATGATTTTTCAACAATGTTGCTGACTAAGATAATTTTTAAACACTCCTGATTCAGAATATGAAAACTCAGTCCAGAGTTCATGAAAAAAATTTACGTCAAAATCGCTGAAATTTCAGATTTACAATTGTTTTAATGGAACCTAACGAATCCATTTAACCCTGACCAAAAGTTGTCACTAGGAAACAGCATGAAAGCACTTGCCAAGTGTTGTCATTTTTCTATATTACACACAGTAGGTTATTATTTCCAATAGCTCCCATAACAAAATATCACCAGCAGCACTGCATACACGCTTCACTCTTAAAAAGAATTACCTGTAGAAGCTCCTCTACTAATATGCTATAGTGGGATATTGACTATATGTTTCAGCATCTCCCTTGCTCTTTGGGCAAGAAAATGGTCTTACTAACGCTAAGCAACAGGTTTCGGGGGTTTTTTCCATTTCTCTGACTTGGCACAGCCATTAGATGTACAGATCTTGGAGGACAATTGTATTTGAATAGTATCTGTGCTCTGCAAAGACTTTAAAGAAGCAACAGTGATGCATAGTTTCATTTACATATAATTTTACTGATGTAAAAATGTATCCTCACTTCAGAATCCAGGGTGTGTTTTGGAAAGACATGTAGAGTTCATAAGAAACATATTTAACAGAAACTGTGCAAACCTGAAGCTGGAGATAATAAAACAGAATACAAAACCCGCAAAGTACTATTTTAAAAGGGAGGAGTTTAAGGTTAATGTGCCTAAAAAAGTTTTTTGGCCTACCAACTTTCTGTTTTATTAAATATTTCACATAACAATAAATAAATAGTCACAAATAGTCAATGGAATACAAATGGTTAGCAGAAATTTTGTTGAAAAATTCAAGAATTAATTATACATCATCTCAATAAAAATCTGTGAGGAACATGCTGATGAACAGCTTATGTTAAATACCAAAATTTCCATAACAGAGGTATGAAAAGAGATTATGGCACAAAAATATAAAATAGTAGAAAAAATGTGGGAGGGATCAGAAGGAAAATAATTTTTTTACATCGATTTGGAAAAGAAATACAATCCCAAAAGCATATTGTCCCATTGTAATGTTTTGTCTTAGTATTTTCTACAAAATCACCAAAAGAAAAATGAAGGACGACAGCCCTACTACGCAACTTCTGTGACAGAATCTGATGAAGGCTGACTTTTCTCCATTCCTAGGACCTAGCGGGATCATGCGTAAACACACCTCTCTCCCCTACTTAGGAACTAGGTACTCTTTACAAGCCCCGTACCTCAATTATTAGAGAAACACCAAAAGTGTCAATGTTTTGTGGGGTTTGTTTGTTTGGTTTTTTTTAACCTTAGGACAGGCTTTTTAAGTTAAGTAATTGCATGCTAACTATAATCATGTGCATTTATTGGAAATATGTGCAAAATTTTGACTAAGTTACCTTTTCAGATATGTGAATGCTAAATAAACTCCTGTTCCTTTTAATACAAAGTAGATAAAAGAATATCCATGTAGAAAAGAGTGTTTGCTGACTATATTAGGAGATATGTCTGAGAGTTCAACAACAGTCAACCTCTTCTATTGGAGAAGGAATTAAAGATTACAATATACAATTAAAATCAACTATATAAAGGGAAAATGTGATATAACATGAAGCTCAACATAAAGTTCTTCAGTGCATATAATTACACTAATTACATTTAGAAATTATATTTACTTGCCAAGAAAGAAATCAGATTAAAAGGCAATTATATAAAGTGACACCACGCAACTTTCTCATTCAATCCCACTGAATATGGAATTATAGCAAGATAATATTTTAACTACTTCAAAAGAAAGGCCATCAAGTTCTAATTCAAAACACCAACAAAATAAAACATGCCATTTTCATGCTCTATGCTTTTCAGTGTGCGACAAAAACATTTAGCTCTTGTAAGAAGCCTTTTGAGTTGTGATATACTCTTTTCAGATTGATCTAAAAAGGGAGGTCAATTACATCTTCCTGATACAGTTACTAAAATTAATTTCTTTTCCAAATTTTCAAACAAAACCACATTATGGATTGTGGATAAAATTAATTTCTCAGGAATGTCTGAAGAATTACAATATCCTCACCTCAGAATCACTCAAGGGTGGTATTTCAATAGATCAGAGAGGGAGATGAGAGAGGGATACACCACGGCTCTATAGGATCACATTTTCAAAGCTTTGTGGATGTTTATCTCTTCTTGAGATAGATTGTCAACGATCTTAATAATCTTTTAAAGTCTGAAACTATGAAGGTAAAGACAGAGGAAAAGAGCATCCAAATATATATGAGAATGAAAAAAAAAAAATCTGAAAATGAAAAATTTGCTTCTGCATACCAAAGCATGTTTTGCTTATTTATCTTCTGTTTAAGAACTACATTGTCACAAGTATCTCAATTCTTAGCTGCCTATATCTTGATACACATAAATGTAGGTATTTCTTTATGAATGGCTACCCAATAAAACTCAAAATCAAATCTAAGGTATCTCAAGTTGCACGCATCTGGTGTTAGACATCTAAATCATAGTATATAGAAATTTAGGCTTGTATTATAGCAGACATGATGAGTGATTTTGACAGATTATTATCTGGACAGAACCATTAGGAAAGAGCATTTTCTTCAAGTTCTCTAGTGTTCTAATGATCTTTTCCACTTTAAATTCTCTGACAGCCTTTGGGTATTTTTCAAATTATGGAAAATCTAGACCCTGGTCTAAAATTGTCACACACTGACAATCTAAAGAAAGAAAACAACAACTAAAGGAATTCACCTAAAGGAAATATTTTATTTAAACATTCTAAAACATGTAATAGTGATTTTAATCTTTATTTTTTGTTTATAAAGGCAAATTTCTAAGTAAAGGTTGGTTTTGAAGACCAAATCTTGAAATTTCAGAAATTTTCAAAGGAGACTTTTTGACATAAAACCAAATGGAAATCCTTTTCTTTCTTTCAAACCAGAAAATGCACCAAAACTAACCTTTTCCACAGAGAATTCCATCAGTGTCATGCCTGCAATTTCCAATACAGAATATTTTGATGAAAAAATCCTGAGTTCTACATTCAGGACTTCCTCCCTGTTTAGATTGCTCTTCTTCAGAAGTACTACTGAGAATAGACTAGACTGGTCAAATCAGCACATGATCCAGAAATCCTTCTTTGTGCCACAGACAGATAAGAAGGAGCATTTTTGATTTTCCCCTCCAAAAAATAAAGTAGTTCCAGGAATAACACCACCTGCATTTTTCAAAAAATGCTCTTCCTGTCAGCAGTAAGTCATGAAACAGGGAATAATTACAATATAAAAAGGGAGTAGATGCCATTGCCATATTCCCTGGAGGTGATATTGAGGTAATGGGGATAGATTAGATGACCTTTGGAGCTCACTTCTAACCTTATTTCCTACAGACTATGATATCTTCTCCAAGTTCCAGAGAGAAGGCAGATAAGAGCTGATTTCTTTGGGAAGGTATTAGTTAGACTACAACCACAACAGAATCGCTGCAAGAGTAAATGGATATATCATTCCCTGTAACAAAAGTACTGACATTTCAAGGGAGACACACAAAGCCTAAGCAAGGCATTTCAGAGAATAATAGAATGTATCGAGTGATGTCAGTTGTGAATACCCGAAATTTTGTGTTGCATTCAAGTTCCTTAAATGTTATTGGTTATTATCTTTTGGCTGAGGGAATGATGCTGGTTTGGGATTTGTAACTTTTCAGTGGCTTAGTTTTCAGACACACCAAGACTACTGAAAAGGCTTGGAAAAGTACAAGTTTTGCCAAACAGAATAATTACTCATTCTAGTAGAGCAGACGCAGGGTATATGACCAATATATCTCTAGTGTTGATGTGGACTCTGTGTAAGCTCCTTCCCAAGGTTGCTGTGGAAGCATTTTGTCTATTGAGTGAAAGAAGTATTACTTCTGTCTTTAGAAGTTTAACAGAGTTTAGTGATCTGACTTTGGCTAGCCATCCTCTGGACACTCCTTACACCCCTTGTCTTCAAAATCCCTGATCCTGGAAACTTACTTGAATGTAATTCTCTGTGAAGACATATTTTTCTCTCTCCAGGCTTAACCAAATTAAAATGACTTTCTCCTCCTAATATTAGACAGTCCTTGCGAAGGTATGGCCAAGCATGGAAAATAGCTCCAGAGGCTGTCACTTTTAGGAAGAGGCAAGGCAATTGAATTTATATACCTCTGAAATTGTTCTTAAAGTGGGAAACCTGTAGGGAATTTAATTGTTCATTATTTAAATCACAATTGAATACAGAAAAGTTATATTGCCCCAAAAGATTTGGTTTTGCTGTCCTTTGTTCACTGGAAAATGTATTACATTTTCTGATTAGCAACTTTGCATTAGCCATTCATAAGATTGATATGATCCAGAAATATTGGTGGGTTTGAACAGCTTTATGACACTTTAATGGTAACACCTTTTTATATAAGATGGAGTAGATAAGCTAACACCTCTGTATTGTACTGATATGATTGATATTAATACAATATGATAAGATAGAAAAACTGCAAACAGTGATAAGGCTTCTGTATGGCAGTAAAGAGAAATGCCATTTCTGCCCATTCCAGCACAGCTGCACTAGCCATTGCCAGAAACGTAGCTTGCTTGCTTTTGTGGCTAATAACTTTCACGCTGCTTAGGCCTTCAGTGACCATACAACATATTTTACTATTATACAGATGTTTTATTAGTACATCAAACTTTCTAAAAGGTGACTTGATTGCTTACAAAGATCAACTACTACCCATGCATGCCAAAGAAAACTTAAAGCCTTATTCAGGAATTTATCACTTTATTTCAGTGAACCATGACTACATAATACCTTCACTTAAGACATTAAAAAGGGCAAAATAAATACAGCATGAAATAAGAACTTGTGTTTTCTTCTGTGTGAAGCACTTACAGGGTATGGTTGTCTACATGTTAACTGTGAACTGCTGCAATTAAAGTAGAACCTTCTCCAGCAATACCAAAGGAGATAGATTTTGCTAAAGCCACCTTGGTATAAAAGCAAGGGGATAGGAGGAAAATTACTCAGGGCAGAAAGCTCACAAAACAACCTGGTTTAGAGCAAATACACTGGCCAGCCTGATGCAAAGGCAGACTGATGAGGAGGAATGCTACAAATTGAAGCAAGGAGCTGCTGTGCAATGGTTTTTACCTTGCAGTACGTACCACTCCCTATACAAAAGTAACACAGGCTCCCTGTGTTGAACCTGACTCTTCAGAACTAGATCGATTCCCAGTCTTCAGGTCTTCATGGTGCTGCCTGTTGTGCGGTCCGTTTCCCTGATTTTCTTTTCCATTTTGCTACTCCTACTACAGACCCTGGATGTGCACTCATATTCCTTACCCACAGGCAGCAGGACTCTATTCATTGCAAGTATCACCACACATTTATATTTTTAAGTCGTGATCTTTAAACCCTGAAACTACCTTGTTATCTTACTTATTCTCAGCCAGACAAATAAACTTCTAGTACTTATTCTTTCGCTATTGCTTCCAGGGAAAACAATACCTGCCCACTTCTTCTATTATAACTCTTCCAAGTTCATGCCAAGCCTCCAACAGAAAAAACTCTTCCCACACATATGTTTGACAACTTCATGTAAACAAAGCACATCTTGCATCACTCCACAGCTATTTTCAACCATTTATTTCTATCCGTCTCATGAAGAAATGGCAGTTCCCATGACCCCAAATCATCTGTTGATAATTACGCATTGCCATACTTGCTTCCCTACAAATATGGAACTATGTAGCTCCTCTAATACCAGTTTATATCTTCATTTTTAATCTTCTTTTAAACAATGTCAACAGGTTGCAAATTATTGTCTCAAAAATGTTATTATTGTAATTTAGCAGTTTTAAGTAGGGATCCGAGTCTAATTCCCTGCCCTTTTTCCAATAGCCGCTTTATCATTTTACTGTTGTATTCCACAATCCTTTGGACTAAGCATACAGGAATGAGAGATGTAAACCCAGTCTACAAGTTTCTTAAACTCATGTCTGCTAAGCTGAAGCTTTTGTCTGACATTAATAACCCTACTGAAAAAAATCTTTGGTATGCACAAAGATTTGCTAAGCTACGTTATCTTTTGGTAAACTGTCTCAGGGAAGCCTAGAAAAAGTCCAACAAGTAGTCTACTTTTCTTCTAGCAAACACATGCAAGTGCATGCATACCCCTTTTCTGGGGGGAAGAGTGGGGACAACAGCAATTTCTTGTGTTAAAAATCTGTCCTTTCTGTTAATTTGGATGGTATTTTTAGCATTTGTGACACGTATTGGCAACTCCTTTACACTTACTGTTAACGTGAAAACAGAATAAAGTGTCTCTAGATGACCTCTTAGATTTATCTATAATTTTCAGATATTAATTGAACACTTCAGAGAAAGCTAGTTGCCTAAAAACAAAAATCCATTTAAGTCAAGAACTTTTCAATGCACTGAATGGAAGGCCACATCACTAAGAGCTCATAGCCTTAATCATCCCCCATGGGGTCTTACCTTAAGCTGTTGTTCTGGCTTATAGCCCATATTTTATTAGTGACCAGAAAATAGCATTTTAATCAAAATAACATGCATAGTGTAATATATATATATTTTGCACGTTATTTTGCTTACGTACACTAAAAATGTACTTACAAACCTCTCAATTTACTGTAGTCATTTTTCTGAAATGCTATATAAACATGATTGCAACCAAGAAATCTTCTATAAATGCATATTAAAAAGGTGTACAAAATAGTGATTTAAAAGTGATTTTTCTATGCTCACAGATTTAACAGTGTATTGCCAGGCTTAGATAACACTGACGTAAGCTCAGTAGTTAGTCCAAGCTAATGCCAACTTACACAGACAGGAATCCAGGGCAATCATCCAGCCCCAAAGGAGGATAGATGTGGAAGAGTTTTGCCTGCCAAATTAGTTATGTCCCTGATACGAGCATATGAGGTGACAGAAAGGGCACCCTGATGACATGCATCACCTTTACTTTGGCAAAGAACTTCCCCGTCAATGACATTCTCTGCCAATTATTTATGCTGTATTTTATACAGCTATGCAGCACAAATTAACAAAAGTAGAGGAGAAAAAACACAAGCCAGTGTTTTTAACTTTCAAAATAAAACAAAACTTCTACATAATGAGGGATATCAATAACTTTCTATATGATGTAACCCCTTCCTCTGTCTCCTGATGCTGAATGTTCCTGCAGTTAAGGAGTGGGGCTTTTTTTCTGTTTGAAAAGTGATGCCAGATTCATTGTTCTGTTTTTAAGTAACAGATATTTTAATAATATACAGAGAATTTTAGTTCCATGCTCATTTACTGAGGCCACTGTGATTAAATTGTGCAGTGAAGCAAAATGAAGTATATTGTTTCAGAAGAAGATTTATGACATATCCTCCACGTATCAAAAAACTGCACAAGAACACCTTTTCACAATGTTTCCCTGGGTGTCAAAAATAATCCAGCCAAGCTCATGATTAATTTTTACATAAGATGTTACTAAAAGATTAAAACTGTTGTGATATCCAGCGTGTGAAAGTTAACTTAGTTCACTCACAACAAATCTGCTTTAAGATGATGTAATCCAGTACTGATTCTCCTAATTGCTTAGCTTTTGCCACAGGCCATAAACGTGTCAGTTCTCTCTTCTTGATTGCTACTGTAGTACAGTGATAAAACAAGTAGAACACAAGTGGCTGTCTAACGCTTTGGTTACTAGTCACAAGTGTTAAAGCAGATTAAAAGTTGTTGAAAGGTCATATTTGCAATTGAAGTGAACCAAAGAAGGGTGATACTGGTCTTTACTTCATCCCTTCACATAACATAGCTCAAGCTTTAAAAGGTTAATATGCAAGAGGATACCATTATATCCTCCACTTTAAGAAATGTACTTATTTAATATGAATTAACCTCTTTCCTCCAAGACACATAAACTGATACAAACAATTAAGGAAAACTTTAAATAGACAGGAATATCTGGGCAGGAGGTACACAACCTCAGCACTCATCACAAATGAGAGAACTGTTAGTCTTAATGTACAGCTGATGAGGACTATGATCTCTGAACTTCTAATGTTTTCCTGATAACATGCTCATTTCTTTTCCTTATACTCCTCTCTTTTACAATAGCCTCCCTGAACGGAACAAACCTGTCCGCTGGAACCAGGGTTTTATAGTCCTAAGGCAACATCCTGGTCCATTGTCACCAGTGTTTAAATCCGACAGTGCTGGATCAGTGTCTTTAAGTTAAGGTGCTCAAGCATGTTCCCACTCCGGACCACTGTTACCTATTTACATATAAATCCACAGTGAGAAAACTGTGATTTCCCATGTACTAACTACTACACTGCTATTCTGTATGTTATGCTCAATCTTTTTAGATTAGTGATATTCCATGAATAAGAGGTATGGGTTTTTCTTTGAAATAAAAAACAGCATTACCTACATCACTGCCAAGCTGGAAGGAAATGATCCTTACTAAGTAGTCAGGGATAGTAAGTAGTATGGATCACAGTTCTGATGGGTTCCTTACTCTTGTCTGCAAGAGACAACCAAGTCATGCTGAAGAATGGGACGACTAACCCCCATAAGCTCCTATCACTAAGGTGAAGGGAAGAAAAAAGATTCTGTCTTCTCATTAGGGACTGACATCATGTGACACACGTCAACAACATGAAACTGCTAGTTCTGAAAATTCATGGAATTTCTAAAACCATATTAAAATGTCTTAATTGAAAAACCATTACGAGAGTCAACATAGGGAAGTGACACATTAAACCTCACCTTGAAAGACAGAGAAAGAGTGATTGTGAAACTAAAAATCAGAGAGTTACAGTCAAGCTATCACGAGTCAACGCATTTGTTACAAAATGCATGGTGTACAACCCAAACTCAAATACAGATTTGATGTTTTTAAAAGACCAATTTCACAATGTGAAAAATTTAAGCTAAATCAGAGTGAGAAGAGAATTTGAACACAGAAATGTTCACAGGAAACAAAAGCTGTTTAGAATTCTTGTTTCTAATGCCCATAAACCCATTTTTCCAAATCTAAGAAAAATCTACACTAGATAAAAAAAAAAGGTTAAAGAAATCCAATATTTAAAGAAAAAGATACTGGAGCTAGGAAATGTATCAAGTTTATGCAAGAAGCAAATAGAGGCAAAAAGAAATCAATTGTTGGAAGATTTAAGGATAATTTAAATGAGTTTCAAGACATACTAGGAACAACCAAGGATCTATAAATCGTATCCATCACAAATCATGCAGAAGAGGTTGAAAAGTTCAATAAATAATTATTTTCTGCGTTTGGGAAATAAAGCAGGATAACCTGCTCTGATCAAGTGATCAGGATATAGTTCCTTTTCAACAGTATCTCAGGAAGATATTAAACCACAGCTACTACAGTCAGATATTTTTCGACCAGTATATATATGGCTAACTTGTAGCTAAGAGTTTTATGACAGACTAGCAGCTCCTTGCACAATTAATGATGACTTTTAACATATCTCAGAACTACATAGAAGTTCCAGAAGACTGAATGAAAACCAGTACTATATCAGTATTCCACAAATGGCAAATGAAATAACCCAGGTAGATCTGACAACTTGATAGTGGTCCCGGAGACAGTAATGGAATGGCCATTACAAGATTCTGATTAATAAGAAGTTAAAGGAGGACAACATAATTAATGTCAGTCACTATAGGTTTACGGCTGATAAAGACTGTGCTGACGAAGCTTCTGTAAAGCAACAAATATTTGGATTCTAAAATTATACTGACAGAAATTCAGCATGGCGCAAACACCTAAAGTCTCAAAATGGAAGTTACTATTGAGAGCATATATTTCTCCTGAGATCCTGGGGTGGTATATTTTTGACCTTATGTCATTTAACATCTTCATCTGGAAACATAAAATCATTACAGATACAATTTGCAGATAGCATAAAAGCTGATGTAGGGGATAATCATGAAGAAGACAGTTCAATGGTACAGTGTGGTCTGGATTTCTTGATAATCTGGATGCGTGCAAGCAATTTGTGGTTCAATACCACCAAATGTAAACTCACACATATAGGAAAAAAGGATTCTGTAAATGCTTCTGTGATGGGAGATTCAGTTCTCTAAAGGGTTAACGTATTCCTATTTGTGGGCAGAGAATACTGCCCGCAACAAAGGCATTACTTTTCCTTCCTAGCTAATATGGCTGCTAGTAAATGCCAGCGTCAGTGCTGATGTCTGCAATTCAAGAGGTTTCAGAGAATTACGAAATTCATTAAAGAGCTGTTTAAAGGGAAACGTAAAAGGAGATCTATTAATTTTCCTCATAAAACAGAAGACGAGGAGGGAGCCCTCTAAGAATATACAAGCACCTACATGGGGAAAAAACTGAAAACAGAGGTCCCTAATTGAAAAGGTAAAGTTTTAACAAGATTCATCAGCTGGAAGCTGAAACTAACAAACAAACAAAAAAAATCAAATGTGAATTTGTCAATAGTGAGACAGCAACTGCCAATTATTTTGGTGGCTTGTACACCATTGAAAGTTTCGTTAACATTTTTGAAGATGCTTTGATTTTCTTCAAAGGAAACTCAGGAAATTCCCAGTCTTAGAGGTTTAAACAGGGAGTTGAACTGACTGACCACAGAAGTTTCACGAAAATGTGAACACGGCTGAAGGCAGCATGGGCCAGAAAGCAGAGTCCTGGATTAACAGATGAAAGACCACTGCTCTTAGTACTGTCACTGGTAGGTGGCATTGGCTCCGTCAATTCAATCCTCTGGTCCCACATTTCCCTTCATAATTTGGACACAACAGTGCTTGTAAAATGTTATAGATGTACAATTTTCTTATTTATAACCAATATTCTGGCCTTATATACATACTCGAATTGGTCTAAAATGCAGCATCTCCTCAAAAGCAATACTTCATGCTTCTATTAAAATGGCCTGAGAGGGAATGCATGTTTATACCCAGCCCCCAGAAATAAATCTTTAAAGTATTTTATGGAAGTGACTGAAGCAATTCAAAAGATTATTCCTTGCTCTTTCTCTAGTGGCCAAAATCTCCACTGAATATTTGTATTTTTCTCAGTAATATCTGTTATTTATCCACTAAACTGGGGAATACCTTACACACGCAGAACTCTTACTGAATATTAGATAAATCATCTTCATAACACCTTTCATTTTAAATATTTACAACTCATTTACACCTGTTTAAAACAGGAAAACTAAGGCATATACTTTGCCCCATGACCATTCTGCAAGTCACTGATTGTCAAAACTGTACTCATCATGGGCTGCTGGCCTCTTACTATGGGTGCATGAATTTTAGGTTAATGCTTATTAGAGCATGGCATAAAATATTTGAAGTATCAGATTAGGACAAAGAATGGATGATACTAATTGTAAATATTATCACTCAGAAACATGCAACGCTTAAAATCTAATTTTACCATAGTAGATAGATGTTCCAAATCCTTTGTTGGCTTTTTTTTCTGATCTGGGTATGATCAATTTTTGCTGCCATGACAAACAAAAATATTTCCTATGGAAAAATAGTGTTTTGCTTGGAGTATTAGTTGATATACTTTAAATGGCAGTCAATCTCCTGTGTGTAATCCCGCTTGTGCTTCTTAGAATAATGTCTAAAAACTGCAGGTGTTTGCTCATTTTTTTTTTTTTAAATCACCATCCTTAAAAAGATGAAGAATTCTTACTGAGAGAAAATAGTAGTTGAGAATTTAAAATTCAAAGAAATAGCACCAACATTTTCAAAATGAATGCTTGACATCAGGTTCTAAATACAGGTTAAGTACCTAATCTGGTGAATAAACATGGATTTAGATGTAGGAGTTTAACCTTAGGTATTCAGAAGGAAAAATTCTAGCCATAACCTTTAAATGCTGAGTATTTAATATTAACAAATATTAAAAGTTACAGGCATGCTAATTTTAACACCTACATGTTGACAGCTTCAATTTATTTCTAGTAAGAGTTAGGATTTTATTTACATTAAGGTACAAATTTAAAGCCAGTTAGCTTACTTCACTTTCATTTCTTTGGCTCCTTTTACAACAGACTAGAAGCCAATCCACTACAGCACTATATCTTTAAAATATCACATAGTTTTAAAAGAACAGCCTCATCATGATATCCTGCTCACTTGCTTCAATAGCCTAGGGCAATTTAATTATGGCAGACTTCACCTTAATTCCTATCCCTTTCTCCTCTCCCTCTTTTCCCACATCTATCACGATCCATTTGGATTAGAATCAAAGATTACAAAATGTTTACAAGACGGTACAAGCTGAATACACCTTTCCTAATCTGAAATGGTCTCAAAACCATTGTAATGTTTGTACAGGTGGGATTGGAACTTGCCATCCGGAGCTTTGGAAATCAAACGCTGAATAAATTTTTAAACTTCTTAAGTGCTTTATGTTATCAATAGCCACAAGAAACAATGTCACTTTATACAGATCAAACATAGTTAAAGACAGTTTTTAGCAACAACTGCTTAGAGCAGCAAAAAAAAAGAGACAGAGGGAAAAAAGTAGGCAGAATCACTGAGAGCCGTACTGCTGAACTCTGCAGAAGGCTCCTTCAAATAAATATTTCAAACCTTTATATGAATATTTTAAGCATGACAACTACACATAAACACACAGCCAAAGTGCTCAAATCCACTCAAGAAAGACTATTAAGTCATCAACCTGCTCCTGACAGGATCCACTGAATATGGCAACAGTGAGAAGTCAGGAGACAGTTGGAATCATTTCAAGACTGCTAATTTAACTTGTCTTAAAACCAACCAATGCTCAACGTGTCATCATCAATGTCATCTCATCGCAGTCTGAAAAGCCTTCGACCTAAAGCAAAAAAAGGTCCCCAAGTGCCACCCTTCTTGTCTACTGGTTGAAAATCTAATTGGTTCTGCTGACAGGCTTGGGAATTGGTAGGAAGGCTGTTCAGTTAATCTCCAAGGGCCAGCAAAGAGCTCAGTATCCATCTCTGAGCTTTGCTCCCTGGCTGTCGTAAAATGACTCTGATGGTAGTGCAAGCTCTTATGCTTCAGCTGTCTTCTGACTTCTGTTAAGTCAAATTCAATAAAGTTTGTCACTCAATAATCTGAGAGCTACCCAACAAAACCTCTTTGATCAATAACAGCTTGCCTGCTTGCACTGAGGAAGGTGACCTATTAAAGATTAAAAACACACCTTCTGCTTGCAGCACAGAACATCTTTTTTTACTTTTAAATAAAAATTCATCCATTAAAATGAGTTTAACTGCTACAACTATATATAAATATTACATGCCAGAAAGCTACAATAAGATTCAAAGAAACATTTTAGCTATAGTACAGTGCTTTTGTTAAACTTAAATTTGAGTCACTGCTTTTCTTAGAACCAGAAAGGCCTCATCCAGAAAGGCCTTTCACCACCCACGTGTAACTGTTACTTCAGTCTTCTCTGTATGCTCTACCTTTTTAAAAATTTTCTGCCTGCTAATAGCATACAGCTCTGCTTCAGTGACAGTCCGGTAATCTAATTTGTTTCTGCCTATTTGCTTATGGCAGAACACAAATATTCACATTACCAAGAAATGCAATTTAAAATTTGAAGTATAAACATCTTCCCCTCTGAGAAATTTTCTTGAACTGCAGATCCACCTTACCAGAGGCTATGACCAACGAGTGCTTTACAAAGCCCCAAAATGAAAAACTATAGGCACACTGAACTGCACCGTGAAAAGACCCACAAGTGCACCCTTATTCCTATGTTAATTTTAAATATTTCATATGTTCTGCACTTGAAAGGCAGAACTACTGCAAGTACTTTAAATCAAATTTTATATATTTAGAAACATTTGCTAATTGTACATTTTGATAAATATCCTTTTTGTTTATTCTATAGGGAGTACTGCAGTAAAAAGTAGATATCTCTGTTTTTTTCCAAACTGCACCGAACTTTCAGATTAGGTCCCCTGGAACCAGCTGTTTTTCTGTGTTGGATTTATTCTTAATGGTCAAGTATTAGTTGAGATACCTTACCTAGATGTTTTACAAAACAACAGGAGAAGGATATCGGTAAACAAAGCATGTAATTAAAGGTGTAGTACTTATTAATAAATCACTGAAGGAGAAATCACGTGTAAGTAAACTTGACTGACTGAGCCATCAGTGCCTGTTTGGAATGGGTTATCAATCTCCTAGAAAACCACGGAGCCCCTCAAAGCAGTAAATTCAAGCTACATGGGGTAAGCAGTGTCTCTTGATTGTCATGCTTTGTTTAACCTAGTGTCCTTCATGCATCCATTTAAAGAAGTAAAAAAGAAGCTAGAGGATGACATGACATTTCAAAGCAGCTAGGAGATAGGGATCTGTACCATCAACTAAAATTAAATAAATGTATGTCCCTAAATTCTCTGAATTGTTTAAAAAAAACCCAAGACAGCAATTCTGGAGAAGATTTGGATGGGGTTTACACTATCATTAGTTATTACTTCCTAAGTAAAATAAAATACTAGTCTATGGATCCTGAGACTAGACGAATATAAAACAAGAATTACATGTTAGGTAAAGCCACTTCAGTATCTGAAAAGAAGTCTGAATTTACTAACTTACACTATCAGACACCAAACAATTACCATAAATAAATCCCCTACTGGGAACATCAGAGAGACTCAGTAATGACTATGTGTGAAGAGTAAAGTGCTTCTGCAGTTCTGCAAGGTTTCTCTCCTCCCTCCTCCTGAAGGGGCCCAACAGGTAGGTATCCTGCCATACGGTGCTTTGCTGTCAGTTAAGCCACTTTTTTGTAATAATAAGGCTACAGGCTCTGAGCTGTCAGGCTTGCCTGTCCAGAAACACTTAATGCGCTCTAATAAGGACAACGCCTGTGGTGCAGGTAGAGGATGGCCATACAACAGTGCCTTAAAAACAATGCCAACTACACAGACTATATTTTTTTTTGAGTAGTAAAATCGCAGCAAACCCAACCCAAACCACCAAAACCCAAAAACTAAATCATAGGCAAAGGCAAGGGACAATCAAAACAATCTCTTCATCGCTTCAGTTGTGAAGTCTCTTATAGAAAAAGAATCTGAGATATGTTCACATCTTGCTATTACAAGTTCTACAGGAGATTAGTAACATGAATGCTTTTATTATACACGATAAAACGTATGCATTGTCTACAGCGTATTCAAAAAAAATACTTATATTAGACTCTAACAAGTACTGCACAGCAAGTTCAGTTCAGTGACTCCTGCCCGTTACATGCCAATTCGGTGCGTGCAGTGAACTGGACTTGGCCTGCTGGGCTTTTCGCAGGAGACGCCGGAGAATCTCTTCACCTTTTCCAACTACCCAAATTGCGAGTAACCTACACCAAAAATCACACTTCTTCTGAAAGAACCTTTAATTATCTGAGAGGGAAGGAGTAAAAGGCATCCGAAGACTGATATGGGAAAGAAACAAAAGATCTGTAGAACTGTTCCTGTTGCACAGAGGTTTTCCATTCCACGCATCTATTTCTAGAGGCCAGAAGTGCCCGGCCTGGCTCCTGTCTTTGAGAAGCTGTTGACATTTATCAGCTAAACACATAGCATTTTCATGCTGTTAATTAATCGATGTTTTCTTTTCCATGTTGGAAAGCCATAATTGTGTTAGGCTTCTAACATAGCACAACACTGGGGAATTTATTTGTGCCCTGGGGACTCATCAAGGGTCTGTGCAGAGGATCACTAACGTCCACGGGATCTCTTTCTGGAGAAGTTCGATAGTGTGTAGTTATTCATGAAGGAAACAATAATAAGAAAATGAAAGGTTAAGGTAGCTAGATGCCATTTTTGAACACTCGATGGTATCAGTGCCTGTGTGATCGTTGGTAAATGATATTACTTAATGTTCTGCTTCACAACGAATAACTGTGATTCATAAAGTACCTGTGGCCTGATTTGCAAAGTTGCTTGGCACTTGTAGCTAAATAAGAGGACGCTAGACAAAGAACAAATAAGTGTTGTGGAATGCTAAGTAGCTTAAAAAACCACACCTTACACATGTCAGCTTGGGCATTCAAAATATAGGCTGGCACTTTTCTCTGTGGCTTATTCCTCTTTTAATAATGTCATCTCACCTCACAGGGGCTTTGTGAAAATTAATTAATTACGGTTTGTGAGGCATTCAGATGCTAATGATAGCTACAATGGAAAGAAAGCCTATGGAGAAATTAATAGTTTTGAATTCAATGTAATGATTGAATGTGAACACCACATGTGGGTCACATATTGGCCAATAAGAATAACAGAAAACATGAATAGCTGCTCATTCACTGATCTCTGTTAGTATCTACACTGAATGAGAGAGGGGTCCTGTGGTAAAAAAACATAATATATGTGTAGATAAATAAGAATAGCACTCTAATACATAAATCTGAAATGTTGAGATGATATCTAACAAGCAAATGGAATTGCCTCATTTCTCAGCTTTTAAACACTGGATTTTGTAAACACTTAAATTAAAAGAAAAAAAGAGCAAATATAAAAAAGCAAATATAAAAAAGCAAATATAAACCCACTGAAAAATATGTGGGTTTTTTTTCCCACAATCTAGACTACTACCTCTGCAACATAAACACTCACACCTGTAGTAAGTTCTGGGCTAGCCAGTGGGTTTCAGACATTTGCTGAGAGCAGAGGAATGCTGACACACAGGCACCTAAAGCTCTGCTTGATGTTCTGAGAGGACAGCAGCCCAGCAGCTGCCCTCCGAGGAAGCCTCTTGTCTCCATCTCAGACTCCTACCCTCTTCACTAGCTAGTATATAAATAGGTAGATTTTGCTACTTAGTACAATCTCTTCCAGTGTCTCACTCAAACAATTAATTGAGCTTTCCTTCCATGGACTCAAAACCCTCCTTCTTTTCTAATAAGGCTCTTGACCCTGAATTTTGGTTAGTATGCAACATGGAAGTGTTCTAACACTTATTTGAGCAACTGGCCTTTCCACAAACAGCTAGAGAAGTCTCCCTCCACAGCACAGAAGTACTACAACTCTTTAATGCGATGACTAGTGAACAATAAATGAAAACCACCTAGTAGGCAAAAAGAAAAAAAACCCACCTCAAAACCAACATATATTTTCCCTTAACTTATTCCAAAACAACTCAGCCAATATAAAATTTCCAAAACCCATTGCCTTTTGGTAGACACATACTATGAAAAATGGTAGAGGATACAATCACTATGTAGGGAAGTATACCACTTAAAATTGTTTTGAGATTAAATCCTCATCGTGCTTTTACCTTCTTAGTATTTTACATTTAAAGGGCTCCTCAATGTCCAAATTCCAGTTGTGGGAAAATTCTCTCAGCAGAACACAGGCAGCTCTGCAATTATTCCTTAAATGGTCCTGCCGCACATGATGGGGAAAAAAAAGTCAGGAACAAGGCCCTAAACTGCATCATGCGAAGCTCGATCCTGTGGAGTGAAATAAGGTGCCCACAATTGTCTAACTGACTCCATCTCAGCGTAGGGCAGAGCCAAAGACAGACATCCAAGCTCCCCCATCTCACCGCAAAGATGGTTCTACACAGCAGCACATTTAGATCCATTTAAATAAGACTTCCATGTAGCTTACATGAGCAAATATTAGAAATTATTTATGTAGATTGCTACATGCTTTGTATTCCAAACCAACTACTGTCTATGAGGCCAATCCGTGCAATCAGTTATGCCAGTGCAGAGGCAGAGTATTTCCACAGTAGATAATTCCTTACACGGGAACTTTTTTAGCAGCAACTGGAAGCAGAATTTGGCCTTATTTGATTCACTGAAAAACATCACTAAAAATTAACACAATATTTTCAAAATGGGTATGCTTGGTCGCAGCCAAGACATAGACATGCTGAAGCAAACACTTCAGGGTCTGGACTTCTTTGATATGACTTAATATGGCTATTGTCCTGATGTTACCTCCGTTATGATTGAAGTAAAATTATAAAAAAAACCCCAAACAAGCGAGTCCTCATATCCTGCTTTAAGAAAATGCCCAGTCACAAAACTGTCCTAATTTTTAACACCCTCAATATACCCAGTTTGGTACGTGCAGGTCAGGGTTCTTATTTGCACAAGCTCCCTATTCCACCTCCGCAGATGCCTTCCTATTGAGAAGACTTCAGTCTAGAACTGAGTTTACTTTTTCTTACATATAATATGGACACAATAATTCGCACAGTGCTCTGGCTGAGATTTTTGTGATCTACTTTGATTTCAGTATCATAAATAATTCCCTCTGAGCCATGTATTCTTAAGGCAGTATAATTTCAAAGGTCCTTCACAGTTTATCATATTTTAATATTGTATATTTGTTCTTCTAGCTTCTTTTGTCTTTGATCAAGGTTAACTATCCTAGTAATATTTTCAAAGTTTCCTTTTGTGAAGTTTGTATTTGTAAACATTTAATTAAAATAATTAGAAGATGTTAGGACATGACAATAAGAAATATCAGAAACACAAAAACCTCTCATGAAGAGAGAGCAAAAAGACTGAGAGTGCGTATTTGAGAGATGAGAGAAACAAGTGGGGACTTGATAACAATGCACAACATAATGAATTATATAGATAATGTTTATCATAAGTTTCTATTCATCATTTCTAGTAATACAAGAACAAAAGGATGTGTAATGAAATTGAGAGATAATAAAATTTAAATCTGATATCAAAGGAACACATTTCTAGGAAGAAAAAAAAAACCAAAACAAACAAACCATGCAATTATTCTATGAAATACAGGTTTACAGGACAGAATGAAGCCTTCCAAGTTGTTCCAGACCACTGTTATAAGTAATACATAACGCATATGATATACAAAAGAACATCTGCACTGGATCAGACCAAAGACTCATCTAGACTACCTACTCTGTGATACTAGCCAATACTAGATATCAGTGAAATAGCATAAAACCAGAATGAGTACACCCTGATATTCACTCCTATATCAGGCCAAAATTGCAATAAACTGGCATAGGGTCTTCCTGATCCACAGCTTGTATTCACTTCTTTAACTAGTGATTCCTGATGGACTTTTCTTCTACAGATTTGCCCATCACATTTTGAATCGATACACACTTTCAGGCTTCAAAAACATCTTCTGTCAATAAATTCCAAGGCTTCATTCTGTGCTGCCTGCTGGCTTCATTAGGGTTGTCTCTCTGCTCTTGATTTACAAAAACCGAAAGCGCTTCCTGTTCTCCTTCGCATCCATGATTTACATTCCTACACCACACCCGACCACTCAGCTCTTTTCTGAACTGTGGGATCCTTACTCTAACTGCTCTCACACCAAATGGAAATTGTTCTCTTACTCTGGTCATCCCCTTGTTTCCTCTCTGTGCTTTTTCTCATTCTGTTACACCCCTTCTGAGATGAGAGAACCAGACTGTATGAAGTACTTAAGAGACATGCTTACCATGCACAACAACAATTTGATTCCTAGCGTTGTTCGCTCTTTCCAAAACCACCAAGCACTCTGCTGATGTTGTCCTCATGTTAGTTTTAACTATTCCAAATTATTTTAGAGCCTACCAATATGTATACTCACTCTGGGCTGTATTTTTCATGGATGTTCCTTTGTATTTATGGATATTTAATTTAATCCACGATTTTATCAACCAGTCGTTCAGCACCATGAGTTCCCACTCATGACAGTGTAGCTCTTAGTACTGGTCTCTAGTGGGTTCTGCTAGTATTCCCCCTCACTGTGAAAACTGATCACTTTATTCTAATCCTTTGCTTCCTATCTTTTTATCAGTTATGAATTCAAAAGACTTTCTTTTTTGCATCATGGCAAATTGGCTAATGGCCCTATAATTCTTCAGATCCTTCTCAAATATAAATATTGTATTTGTTACTCTCCGATCATATAGTACTACCTAGTAACTTTCTGGATTTGTTTAAAATACTGGTCAGGCCTCCAACGTTATGTGTCACTTCTTTCAAGAGCTCTGTGATGGAGCACATTTGGTCTTGGATAACAGAGCTCTTTGAATTTCACTTTGGCAAAGATTAGGACTTGAAATTTATCATTGTATTAGTTATCTCCATTGGGTTTTTTTTCCCTCATATTCAGTAGCATTGTGTTGCTGAAAAATGCATCAAACTCCTCTTTTCCTCTTGATTTGTGCTACAAATTCCAAATAGGTTTTGCAAGTTCAACCTAGAAAAATTCTACAGCTCCTCTACTGTCATGTCACAACTGACTTCATTAAATAACTCTGTTTACCCAAGTTTGCATTGTTAAATCAATGACTTAGGAACTGAATTACTTTTATCTCCCCATTTTATCTGAACTGAATGAATGAGATTATTTTCCACCATCAGCTCTTCTATGGTAGACTTACAGTAAACAAGTCTCAAACAGCATCAGCTCTTGCTGATCCAGTGACAGCGTGAAGTCATCTGGTTAACTATCACATTCAGACACAGAGAGAACAAATGCTAGGGATTCTGATAAAAGGGAAAGCAAGATCTACAATAACAGCAAAACCCCCAGCAGCATCGAGCTCTCCAATCATATCCATACTCACAAATGACATGGGAAGTCATTACAAAGTAGATTTACAGTGCTACCTGAATGGAACTTCTTTTACCATATTTCCCCATATTTATTTGGCTAAACCAGATCTTTGTAAGTACACACCCTATCTTGCTATTTCTGTAAAATGTAGAATTTTCAGGAGGAGGATTTCCATCATCACACGTGAAAAAATGCAAGAATATATATTAAAAGTTCTTGTAAAACATATTATCCTACATTAGCTCATTTTCATCACTGCAATTCACCTTTTCGATTAGTCTTTTAACTAACTACATTGTCCATGCTATTGCTGTTACAACGTTCTCCTGTCTATTCTTCTAAGATATTATATCCGTTGCTGTATTCCATTTAGAGGAACTTGTGTGCTCTTTCAGTGTTTAAAATCCGTCACGGAGACTGTACAAGCCTCCGCCAGTCACTTTCCTCATTTCACTGTCTGAAGCTCTTCCTTATTTGCAACCTCAACTTTAAAAGGAGATCATTACAGACAACCAAATAGGCTCTGTCCATTGAAAAAAATCCTCATTTTTCCAAAAGCCGAGTTTTACAGACTTGCAAAACATTCCAAGTTCTTCTCATGCCTCCGACACTTCCTTACCTCATCACACTTCATTCTCCTTCTCTGTGGACTAAAATAAATCCACTAAAAATCAAACAAGCCCAGCATCTTGTTTTCCCAGCTTCATTTAAGCAGCTTTTATCCGCTCTATCAAGAGTATGATAGCTGCTGCTTAGAAGTGATGTCTAGGACTCTCTTCCATTCCTACCAAGACCTTATGTAAAACAGTCTGCGGATCCAAACAAATCTGTCAATTTAGCCTAACACGGAGTCTTGACCAGGTCCTGTCAGCCACTGCTAGAGCCCTGACCCTTTCTGGTGTGCAGCTCACTGCCGCAATATACAATAAAGAGCTTTCACAGTGGTGCTCTCTGGAATCATAGGAAGGATTAAGCAGTTACGGGAAAAAGGGAAAATGATCCTTCAGCTTTCAGTCGGTATGATGTACTGATAAGTGAAAAGATGAGTGAAGCTGAAATGTTTCAACTTGATAGCAACACTCTTAGAAAACCTTTAAGTTAGAATGCATAAAAATAATCAACTCACATATTAGTAAAATCTTTGCTTATAGGATATCATAAAGAAAGGCATCAGCTACATTTAAAAGGTTTTAGGATAGTGTCACTGGTCACACTATGTTTACAGGTCAGATGGACTGCTGCCATTGTCATCATTTTGCTGCCATGCCAATGAAAACCTCAGTAAAACAGGTCTCCTTGTGCAAAGTAGGAAACACAGTCACCAAACTACTCCTGTTCTTCTGTTACAAAGGATTCAGTGTTTGGGTCCTTCTTATATAAGAAAAAGAAAGAGAGCAGGTGATAGTCAAGACTTCGCAGCTCAGATTTCAGCTATAATTTAGAAATGCTTTATGAAGGTTTTTTCTCACAAACGCCAATTATCTTCCCAAGTACTACTGCACTCTCTCCAATTAGATGAAACTGTTATCTATCTCAGACTAGAAGTAAATGCAGTGATGAATATGGGACTGTGGAATA
This sequence comes from Phoenicopterus ruber ruber, assembly GCA_009819775.1. Lineage (NCBI taxonomy): Eukaryota > Metazoa > Chordata > Aves > Phoenicopteriformes > Phoenicopteridae > Phoenicopterus > Phoenicopterus ruber. The sequence goes on along the minus strand of CM020217.1, from coordinate 29,623,370 downwards.
ATTACTAAGAGGGGGAAAAAAAACCCAAACCAACAAAATAAACCCCAAATAAACACCCCCCCCAATTTTGTATGATTTATTTTGTTAGTTAATCAAATAATGGGTGTCTAATTCAATCTGTTCAGACTGACTATGCAGAGCACATTTAACTTTTTGTCACATCATAGGGCTACAAAAGTCTTGATTTAGTATTGCAATAAGCTGCAATAGCCATGGCTAAAGATATCTTTGTAAGACAATATGTCTGAGTTAAAAATACAGCAGAACTTGGGAATATGTCAAAAGGCATACAAATAATGGTTACAAAAATTCCACAAGTACTCTGAGAGGATTTGAGGGCTTTTTTTTCCCTGCTTCAGTACGATCAAGAGATTAGTTATGTGACTTACATCTTGTCAAACCTAAAACCTCTAAATAGACTTTTGAAATCAAAATATTTGACAATGGACTCCATCAAAATATGAGAGAACGTTCTACTTACTTTCCATCCATCAAAAAGCAAGCTAATAGACCAATATAAGCAACTCACTTCAGTAATATTTTAACTGATGCATCTCTCTGGTGCCAACAAAATGCAAAACTCAGCATGAAGACTTTTTTGATTGCACTTTTACCACTATCTTTTTCTTTTCCCCTCTAATTTTCTTGATACCCATCATGTTAATGCCACAGTGAATGATCTCCTGGATAAAATGACCCAGCAAGAACTAGTAGAAACTAGAACTAGTAGAAACTAGTAAAAAAAGAACTAGTAAAAAAAATCTGGGTTTTATTATGATTAGTCTAGATGAAATGTTTTGAATAATACAAATGTAGCACATGATCCCATCGATTATTTCTTTATTATATCTACCCCAGATATACTGGATTTACACAAAAAACCACGAGATCCTGCCTTCATGCTAAACCTTACTCGGAGTAACTGTGAGCTACTGTGAAAGTTGTGTCTTGTTCTGCCCTTCTCTACCTGTGCTGCCTCCTTGCATTAAATGAAGCAACTAGGCAGCCACAGGATGAAACCATTGAGCCTGTTAATGCAATATAAAATTATTTAAATTTCAAAGTTGGAGGGAAAAGAAATGAGCTGAACTGATTCACTCAACAGTTACAGTATTCTTTCACTAAGGGCTGCAATGGCAACAACTGTTACTTTGAAGGAGAATCTGCAGACCATCAAAAAGTCAAATGATGAAATTCTGAACTAAAGAGGACTTGATAGTTTTTTATGACATCATCAATTTTTTTTTAAGTATATTGATGTTATAGAAATTAGACAACATAATTCAAAAAAGGAGATTAGAGTGCCTTCTGATGTTCTGACTTGCTTGGTTTCATATTGGTGATGTTGAAACAGTAGTTTCTTCACATTTTTTATGGTCTGTCACGAGCAAACATTTCAGTTATATCTTTTGCTTCTATTTCATTAATTTTTTTCAGAGCGGAAACATCTAATCATCCTTTCCAAACTGCTTATCTTCACAAAAATACAAGAGAGATGAAAAATAGCTTTGCAATAAGAATCACCATGTTAAGATTTTTTTTTTTTTTTCCTTCAGTGCTATCATATCTGAAGAGCCTCACTCAGAGTCTTAATACAGTTTTACTGCCAGGTCTGCAAATAAGATCTTTCCACAAGATGATCTGGATTTCTAAGTCTAGAAACAGCTGAGATATCAACATATCAAAATGAATGTAATTTAGATGAGTGAATCTGTATGAGATTATAGCGGCCCCTAAAATATTCCACAAAAATACTGTAACTTTTCCATGTTCCCAATTCTTGGAAAATATCTTCTGAGAGGATTTCCACCTCCTGCCAAAAAATGAGACAAAAATTGTTACACTTTTGCACTGAATACAGCTAACTCATCTTACTTTGGACTCTGAAGATTCCTGTGAAAAATAAAAATGTTTTGTCATGTTCAAAAGCAGTCTTCACAGAACCAAGCAGACTAGATCTCAATTTGAAAACTAAATACAGTAAGAATCCAAAAATGAGGGTTTTGGCTACTACCCTGCCTTCCAGGGTAGTAAACGGTGGTTAAGTCTGGCAGACAGTCTTGGAAAGAACCGGACGCTATTGAACACACAGTGGCACCACCACTGCCTTTACACATGGAATGCCTGGAAATCTCCCTTTCTGGATCACTTTGTTCAGGCAATTTCTACCATCTACAGAAGACTGCAAGCAGGATATACGCAACTAAAAGCACAAATCAATTATTTATTGGCTAACATATACAATAGATAACAAGGACTTACAAGCTACCATTATATGAATTAATTTGCTCACCACCTTCTTTGAGACCCCTGTTGAACCTTTGCTAGCCAGGCAAACACCAAGTCTGGCAGGAAACCTTCAGTGCTCCTTGAATCCTTGATGCTACTGAGTCATCGTCTATTCCTCTTGAATCCTTCAGCTGTTTCAGCAATTTTACCTGTCTCCAATTGTACCTTTCACGTCTCATGATTCTACAGACTTTCTCAAAGCTCCTTCTCACAACCTGGTTTTCACGTAAGTCTGAGCCAATGTGACAGAGCTGTGCTGTATCAAAATACACCTTCAATCACAGAAAGATGAACCCCTGGCAGAAGAGTTACAAGAATATACTGCAGAAGTGTATCTCGGTCAACAACACTGCTAAAGAAGAGAATTAATAGATAAGACTGCTAGTCTCCCCTCTAATTAGTCTGCTAACTTACCAGTTAAGAACTGCCCTTTTCCTGTATAATGTTTATAATAGCCACATTTTGAAAAATAAAATTCATTTTTCCTAATAAGCCAGCGGCTACTATTATTACTCCTGCAAATAATGTATGGTTTTATTTTCTTGAAAGAACAATATATTTATCGAAAATGCCATCCAAAACCATATATAAACCTTTATGTGTGGATGACAACCATATTTACTTTTTTCACGCCATACTACAGTTTATAACTATTTTAAAGTAGTTTCTGAAATACAGATTTTTCTCTTTATTAGACAAACCATCCTTCCCCAGAGATGCTTACTTTTCTTCCTTCTACACTTTGCTTTATTTCTCATCTGGCATATGATATAATTTCTGTCCACAATGTATTTGTACTCGATATACATCTACAGAACAAATCACATGAGTTTCACGTTGTCTTTTTTTCTTATGTTTTAATTTAAAAAATTATTATTTCATCTAGTTTAAATACAATGCTGCTTTGCAAAGGCTCCCTTTCGTGGGTAATTATTCTAGAGATTACCATCATTGTGCACTTCCACCAAGCCATTTGCATACTTTCTTTTTTTTTTTTTTAAAGGTAGATCCATTGTTTCTGGTAATCAAATTAAGGTCATGCAAAGTATATTCAGAGCTATATAGAACCATCTATAGATTTTTCCAGCATAACAATAATTAGCTAATGTTTTTACAGCACTTTGAAGTTGCAAATTGCTGTGTAAGTGCTCAGTATTCTTACCGTGGCTTCAGCAGGATTCAGGGCAATTAATATTATAAACCTGCTGGTCATCCAAATACGATTACTTGCTGTGAGCAGGTGGTTTAAATACAATGCACAGGTAATGACTGACCTTTACAATACAATGGTACAGTCACCACCAGAGAGCAGAGTACATTAGCCAAATACAGCTGGCTTTACTGAAGGATGTAAAAGTATTCATGGTTTCTGCATTACTTCTTGTCATTTGAGTCAGGAGGGCTTTCCCTCTGGTAATAACCGTAATGCAAATCTCCTTCTTAAATGCTGTGTACACTAATAACCTTTTACTGTTATAAAAATCCTAATATAAATACCACATAGGACATTTACTTTTACTAAACTGGTACCTTATAAAGTTCTATTGACTAATAACTTGTGTGTCTTGCACGCACTTATTTTCTTCATAGTGACGCTAGAGGTAAAGAAAACAAAACAAATGAGAAGAGTTTGCAAAATTACTCAACACAGGAGTGGGCTGTTTGCCGGAGGTTTAAACGTATGTATTTAGAAACAGCAATTAGTTTGATCCTCCTTGTTATCAGATGGCAATAACCAAACGTTGTGTTTGAATTATAGCAATATCTTACAGTCTGGCAAGTAGAATTCTTGAATGACCAATGCAAAATACCATGCTTACGCATCATATACCTATAAATGTATGTCATATATGACATGAAACGTGTTGCAACTCTACAATACCTTTACATATATTTAAAAAGAAGAAAACAGCGGAGGAAAGTCCAGGAACACTGCTGCACAAGATTTTCGGTTTCACTACACACTGACACCTGCGTTCAACCATATCCACAGCAAAGAAGGATGCCATTTATCTTTTATAATAATATGGAGTTCTCTTGTCAGAGTAGGGTCACTGAAATGAGTAATAATCCCACCACTGTCTAAGGTACAACCAGCAGGGTCCAGGTCAACAGGCAAGCAGACAATAATTTGCCCAACAACACTGAATTTCATCTGCCCGCAGCCTCTATCTACTGATTATACAATCAATACACCTCAGATGAGAAGAGCTAACAACTGACCGGGGCAGATCAATGCTAGCAAATAAGCGCTTCATGACAAAAAGTTTGATAATTACCATTCTGAAGCCGTGTAAATGTTGTTTCTATTGTAACGACATTCATGATGATACTGCTATGATTGCACTGTTATTATAGGTTTAATGTTAGGCAATCAAGCTGCAGTGGTCTAGATATCAACAAACAGCATCAAAAGAAAACATCAAATTGTCCCTATTCTTCTGACATTGTAGCTGCAACATTTTTCTATGTTAGTGGCCACAAATGAACAATAATAAGTGACAATTTAGTGAAAAATACTATTTTCACAGCTTACAAAAGTCATACAATATAGATTGATACGAGTATGATTATTTCTAGACCCAGAAGTAGAAGGCACACCCACTTAAACCAGAGGATTAAAATGAATTCAGCATTGTGCTCTTTGTTTCACAGGCATCAGTTCAGAGCTTTTAATCTGCACTTCAACTAGTCATAACCCAAAAGTACACACAGCTTTGCTCGATTTATTTATTATCACTTTTGATACTGCACATTTCAGGTTTTTTCATTCCTGAAGTGCCGGTTCATTCTCAATACATTAACTTTTAAGAGAACTAGTCCTGACTGACTGTCAATGGCTATACTGACTCTGGTTAGCCTCTCGCACCCTCAGCACAGAGAAACGCTATTGGGACACGCTGCTGAAATGTGAAGAAAATTGGGACTTCATAGAATGAGACCGTGTAGAGCTGCGGCAGCCTCAACTCTGAAGCTACGTACGATAAATACTACTTTTAATATTTTATGTTTAAGCCTGCAAGAAGACATCTCAGTAGCAAAACATGTTCTCCCAATGGCCGCTTTAAAGGTAGAAGCTCTTCAAAAACATTTCAGTCAGAGCAAATCAGAACTATGATATCTGCAAAGATATCTCTGATGTTGGCATTTCATGAATTAAAGTTTTAATCAGGTCTTTCACAGACAAAACACAGATGCCTCCAAAAGTCTGCAAGTTACCTGTCTAAAGCTTTTAAATCAGTGACCGGGCAGATCTGCCATAGGCTAAGGGAAATCACCTGTCTATCCAAGGAGCTAGAGATACCAAACAACAAGATAAACCCAAACCTTTCACAGTCAGCAATACACGTGTGATTTGAACTAGCTTGAACTAAGATTTCCCTTTCAGCATTTCCTCCTCAGAACATCTTCTACCTCACAAGAGGTTCAAAGAATTTGATGTATATTAAAATCCTTTCCCTCTCAGATGGGCTCATTTTTATTCAGGGACAATTTTGCTGACTGACAGGTAAGCATTTGGTGCTGAAATTGGACCTGTAGAAGAGCTTTGCATTTCATTTGCTCCATTACACCAGTGCATGGATTACTGGGCTTTTACTTTGGCATCTTTCCATTATTTTCAGATATCTGACATGAACAAAATGACTCATCTGACAGTCTGTGCAACAAATTTGTTCCAAAAAAGAATAGAACATTATTATACTATTTTGTACATGTGGGTACCACAACCTTCCACAGTAATCTGGCCAGAAATTCTAAGTGTATAAATAGTAGCTGATATTGTTTAAAAAAAAAAAAAAAAAAAAAAGCAGCAGTGACAGCAGAGAAATATCATACTGAAGAAAGGAGATTTAGTTTTAACACTACAGCCTTCAGTGTCATTTCAATTTCTGAATCACTTCAGACATGATACCAAATTTAATTTTATTTCTGTTAGAAAAAAATGTTTTAAAATAGCCATAAACCTTCTATATAATGCAGCTGTTGACAAACAAGTTTTGGCAATTTCTGGCACCAGAGTTAATAGTCCTCATATTTGATCCTTTTGGTTAGTTGATTAATACTGTTATCCCTTCTATCCTACCTTAACCTCAAATCTGCTTTTACCCATCACTTTCTCACTTTGATTTGCAGAATGAAAGTTTGTTTCTCCGACCAGTCACGTAAACATGGACCAGTACTTTTCTCCATATCCCTTGATCTTCCACCACAGAAGCATACCCAAACATCACGTTTAGCTCACTTTCTCAAGAAGTTTTTCAGTCTTTTTCTGGTAGCTGTTGCCTTCATAGCACCTTACTTCCAGCTGGAAGAGCAGGTAGAAAAGTCTTTCCTGACCTCTGTGATGCGCCCAAAGCCCGTACAGCATCACCACACCAGAAACGAACACAGTGAGATGTGCAACAGTGAGACATGCAGCAGTCCCTTGTCTTGGGTTTAGGATACAAGGGCTGCTCGCTAACCGTGCCAATTAACAGTACAATACTTGACTGTCAAACCTTCCTGCTAACACAAGATGGAGAGAGGCTGAGAAGGGGCTGGGACTCTCATCTGCTGATACAAATTTCAAGTGAACCAGCTGAGATATAATTTATGCTTGAACTCAGTAGTCTCACAACTAGATGAGCGTATGTAATGTATACTTAGATTACTTTCTTTTCAAAGTTGATAATACTTTATGAATCCAGGTAAACAACTTGAACTGCATTATTAAAAATTATTTTTAAAACTGCAAGTGAAAATGTAACAATTGACTTCTTGAGGTGTCCTTCCTCACGTCTATCAACATTATGAATAACTTTTTCTTCAGGCAGAACCATTTAGGTGGACTATTGTATGAATCCCTTCAGGGATGAGAAAGCAAGGGAGTAAAGGGTAAAAGCAGACAAGAAAAGGACGTTTTACATTTTTCCCTTTAACATGACACTTACCTGAATGAATTGTATTAATGTTTCTATAGATGACATGTTCCTTTTCAAAATTATTCTCACAATTCAGGTGAAAACTAATTTTTAGGGGAACATTGGACTGTTTCACTTTCTTTTCTTATGACACCAGTCCATGGCGTTTGAAAGAAGTTCCATGATCTGTGCAGAATAATTTAAAATTCAGGTGCAGGTTTCCAGAACTTCCATTGCTTACTCGTGAAACAATTAAAAATTCTCAAATACTTTAAACTTAAATTACTGACATATTAAATTTGTTTAAGATTAAGCCTTAACTTTTATGTGGAAATGTCTTTATTCAGATTTTCTGAAAATTAAAATTGCACCAGTTCTGAAGTATCGTGAAACCCCCAAATAACGCTGTTTCAAACACACTTAATTTTAAAAACTTTACTTCAAAAAAAGAATTTATATAGACTGACTAGTGACTTAGCATATAGGAATAGGAAAAAAAGGATGTAGTAAGGAAGGAGCAAGTGCTTAATCCTTGGAGCAAATGCAATTGCATAGTTCATCCAGTTGCAATTTTAGGTCTGCAATGTGATCTGTTTTTAGGGGTTACACTGTGACTTACAGTACACGAATGCTAGAAACTCTGCTACATGGTCTCAATCATTATGTAGAAAGCATTTAAACATCAGCTGGTTGGTCAGGTCACCAGGAATGAACAAAAGGGAATTCTTTAAGAGAGATAGAGAGTCTACAAAACAGCAGAAGTGAATTCTCAGCCATGGACATTTCCTGCTAAATTCTAACCTAGATTTGCTAGGGCTGAGGCTTTCACATGATCTATGGGGAATGACTGACTGATTGGGTAATGTCTTTTCCACAGAAGTCAGGTCAGGGTGGAGATTCTGATATACAAATACATTAAAAAAATCACAGCAAAGTCCCACAGATCGGTGCACATTTGTTCTCTGGGAACATGATACTGAGTGATCTTAAACTGGTGCAAGGGAGAGTTATGACAGAAATCAGGAAAGCATTTCTAGAGATGAAGATAGGGAAGGACTGAAATATGTTAGCTGGAGAATCTCCATAGATGTAGAACTTTAAGAACAGTCCAGAAAAATACCTGCCAGGAACAGTTTACACGGAGTTACATCTCCTTTGGTTCATCCTGTCATGATCTCTTCAGATCCCTTTCAGCACTGTTTTCTATGATCTGTGATTTTTTGCTCACCATTCACAGTGTAAATCAAGTCAGTGAATTTCTCCATGACTAAAATAAACAATACAGACCCTGCAGAATAAACTTAGAAAACCAAAAGGCAACGGTCTCAATGACTGAGTACATAAAATGAGTGCATAGACAAAGTCAGAAACAGTTTTGCATGTAAAGATTAAAAGAAAATAGTTTCAGCAGGCCTAGTTAAAGTATTAATAGTGTCTGGTTTTCTTGCTAAATGACTATGATCATTAAAACACTTTCATCTGAACTTTCTAATTATAGTAACAGCCTGAGTTTATATCTGATGGGACAAGCTTTTGATAATGCCACTCTCCATTTATAAGATAAATTAATATTACTTTCTACCTCCTCCATTGTTAATAGTGAATGAAAGGAGAATTCCAACAAGATTATTAAAGATGACTAGGTTAAATTACTTATGACAAGTTTTTCAGAAGAAGCCCAAGGTGATAAATACCAATATTTCTTCAGGCTTTCTTAAAAATTCCAGTTCTAGTTACTAGACTTGTGAGTACATTCATTCCCCTAAATAATCGCATTGTTTCCCAGGTTTTAAAATTATAATTTCTTAACGAGCTTGTCACAATGCCCACTACACTACAGAAGTTATCTTTTACAATAAAATAGATGATGTATGACCACAGGAATGTAATATAACAAATACCTGGTGTACTATATTGATCTGGTATCAGGCTTAAACAGCAAGTATCAAAGTGGACAGTGGAAAACTGGTGATAATTAGAAATCTAGTCCAAATAATTCTGGAAATGGAGTGGAAATTAATAGGAATAGTTTCTTCCCTTATTCCTATGCACAATCAAAATTAATTTCCTTGCTTGTATTTTCTCCATTCATACAACAAACAGTAAAACACCTATAATAAACCAAGCCATCCTGGTTTACTGTAATCATGCACGAATTGGAAGACTTCAAACAGTCCAAATAGAAGAAAAGCTGAGACGAAAATGGTAAGAACCAAGGGAAATTCAGGAAGTCCATAAATCAACCAGTAGTGAGAGAACTTTTTCTCCAGCCTGTAAGACAGCCATTTCTAGCCAGGGCTGTAGAAATGTCCTCTTCCACCCTCGTGTACAGATGGCAGGAAGCCTGCCTTTTGCCTAAGGTCCATTTAGTCATGATGACCTTCAGACTTAAAATCTATGTTACTTTGTTTCCAAGAATCAAATCATCGCCTTTAAAAAGCTAACTTACCTTACAGACAGTTGTGCTTAGATTTTTTTGTATTACCACATTCACAAAGAAAGGGTTGAAATTATACTGTATGTATTCCAGCATTAATTTTTTTGTTTTTTTTTTTTTTAAAAAGTAAAGTAGAAACACTTTTGAAAAACAAAAGGAAAAAATCTTTATGGGAGAGGAAAAAATGAATTACATGTTAAAACCATGATTTTAACAAGCCCACCTATAAACTGCATTTCCATCTGAACACAAGGCATATTTTGATCACTTCTTTGCAGATAAAACCACCTTTCTTTGCACTTTCTTCTACTTTAAAAAGCCTTGTTAATGAAGACATCTTTAAAAGTAAATCAAGTGGCAGTTCTACATCATTATGCAAATCCACCTTTCTACTCATTCAGATTTTATCTCTTAAGTATCTTTACATATGTAAAAGAGACTAATGATTTCAAATCTTAAAACTGATCTTCAGGAAAGACAATATGGTCATTCCAATGCGGTCAAGTAACAAAAGGAAGATGCAACTAAAGCTTTAACCTTTTTCTGTTCTTAAGTCTGGAGTCACACGGGCCCTTGCTAGCTCTGGATTTCCAGAGGCTGATAACCTAATTGCTTCCCCAATAAAGAAGCTCAAAGATAGTCTGAAGGCGTCCAAAACCTTCTCATCCCTTCTCACCTCCCAGTGCCAAACACAACCCGACCACTGCATTATGGTTTATTCATTTTGCCTGTGTTCATTTAGTGCCTTTTTGTGAACAACTGCCACGTGAGGAGTGTTATGTCAGCGAGACACTTGGCTCAGTCCAGTAGGAGTATTGCGGCAAAAGCTATTTACAGTCATATGTTCTTACTGGCACAGGCTCTTCTTTTATTAGTTTATTTTGGTTCGATCTATTTTAATGAGCTTTCACAACTAATGACTTGTTAGCTTTTTCATGGACTCTTTCATATATATGAAAGGGATTTTTTAAAAATAAATATTTTGCGTTCGCTTTTGATAGGAAAAACTCCCAGACTAAATTCCAAAAGGATAAAAGACACTATAATATGTCCTTCAACGAGTGAACAAGATTTCTAATGTGCATTAAAATACCTATGTTTGTTTAAAGAATTTCAATCTAGATGATCTAACTTCATGTGACCTATATTGGGTAAAAGGTTTAATTGCTAGGATAATTTTTTTTTTTAGGATCACATAAAACAAAAAAGGTGTTAAAACTTTTAAAAGTCAGATGCAATAAAGTGGCAATAAGAAAACATTCCATTTTAAAATATTAGTGCTTTACTACAAGTATGTCCACTTATTTCTTATGAATATTTCCATTATTACATGACATGGATATAAATCCTTTTAATGTATTTTTGAAAAAAAAAAATCATTGAAATTATTCCTATAAAAGGCTTATTGTTACCAAAGAAGAGAAAATGTCATCATGCTTTGTCATAAATTATCAGCCCAGAAGATTTATTCATCTGTAACCTTCCTATAACAAGTCTGACCATGATTGTAATTTACTTCTCTATTTGGCACACAAATTTTATTCATTTAACAGGATTATTCATTAATCAAGTATTTATCAGTCAGGGTCTTACAGAACTCTGAGAGACTGGTGTAGAGTTCATTTGTTCAGTTTTAACAGGATTATTTTTGTATCAGGTATTTATTTAAGTGGGCTTCATTATAGTGGGGAAACAAACATTACTTATAAGGCTGATACTTGTTTCTAAATGCATTGACTTCTACCAAATACCTGATACAGGACTAATCCAGTTAAAAAAAAAAAAAATTAACCATGAAGCATCTCTGTGGTCTTGATTTTACAGCACAATCCATCAGAATTAATACTTTATAAGGGAATAATCCTGAACAAACTAAAATCCCCAGATAAACAGTGACCTATAATAAAAAAGAGAAACTTTTCATTACAAAAAGAAACTCAGTGAGTAGACAAAAATTGTCAATTATTTGGTAGGCTGGTATAGCTATGAATTAGGATATTTTATTCATTTATCTTTTTATTAAAATTTAACTTTTTTAAAAAAAAAAACTTTTTTGCTTCCTTTCTTTCAACAGTAGTTCCTTGCTAGCAACTCATGTGAGTTTGCAGAATGAAAGCTGACCAGTATTTGCAAATTATGTAGACAACACCTGACACTGTAACAGTCCCTGTTATCTTCATAGTGGTACATGAAAACTAGAGCAGCCAAACTTCTAATACAAATTATGGAAAAAACAATTATGGTAATTCTAAATTTTAGGTTTATTCTTACCAGTCAAGTCAACTAGGCAGGTATTCAAGACATTTTACAGCTCTGAGAAGCAGCAGATCTACCAACAGAAGGAGACATCTTATTTTACTTTAATTTTCATTGTCCTCTACTGTTTGGAAGGGAGGAGAGAAGCTTTGATGATTTGCCTGTGAGCTTGAACCAACATGTCAGACAAAGCTTCCACTGACTTTTAGAGTGTAACTTTTCATGCTCAACTTCTCCACAAAACTAGTTTTGTTTCAAACACGTAGTTGGAAAAGATTTCTCAACAACTGATATAATCAACATGAGCCAGTGATGTGCCCTTGCAGCAAAGGTGGCTAATGGTATCTCGGGCTGCATTAGGAGGAGTGTTGCAGCAGGTCAAGGGAGGCGATCCTTCTCCTCTACGCAGCACTGGCGAGGCCACACCTGGAGTACTGGTATCCACCTGGAGTACTGCTCTGGGCTCCCTAGTATGAGAGAGACATGAACATACTGGAGAGAGTCCAGTAAAGGGCCACTAAGACTATTAAGGGACTGGAGCATCTCTCCTATGAGGAAAGGCTGAGAGCGCTGGGGCTGTTCAGCCTGGAGAAGAGAAGGCTCAGGGGGAGAATCTCATCAATGTATACAAATATCTGCAGGGAGGGTGCAAAAAAGATGGAACCAGGCTCTTTTCAGTGGTGCCCAGTGACAGGACAAGAAGCAATGGGTGCAAACTGAAACACAGGAGGTTCCTGCTGAACATCAGGAAACACTTTTTTACTGTGAGGGAGACCAGGCACTGGAAAAGGTTGCCAGGAAGGTTGTGGAGTCTCCATTCTTGGAGATGTTCAAAAGCCATCTGGACATGGTCCTGGGCAATTGGCTCTAGGTGGCCCTGATGGGTGGACAATTGGCTGACAGGTCAGGCTCAAAGAGTTATAGTAAATGGGGTTACATCAGGCTGGTGGCCAGTAACCAGCGGGGTTCCCCAGAACCCAGTTTAGGGCCAGTGTTCTTTCATGTTTTTATAAATTATCTGGACACAAGAATCGAATGTACATTAAGTAAGTTTGCCAATGATACTAAGTTAGGAGGAGCTGTGGACTCCCTCAAGGGTAGAGAGGCCTTACAAAGAGATCTGGATAGTCTAGAGAGCTAGGCAGTCACCAACCGTATGAAATTTAACAAGAGCAAGTGCCGGATTCTCCACTTGGGATGATGTAATCCTGGTTATACATACAAATTGGGGGACAAGAGGCTGGAGAGGAGCCCTACGGAAAGGTATCTGGGGGTTGGGGTTGATGGCAAGTTGAGTATGAGTCAACAGCGTGCCCTGGCAGCGAAAAGGGCCAACCGTGTCCTGGGGTGCATCAAGCACAGCATAGCTAGCCAGTCAAGGGACGTGATTGCCCTACTCTATACTGCACTGGTGTGGCCCCACCTCAAGTACTGTGTGCAGTTTTGAGCATCTCAATATAAGGAGGACATCAAACTATTGAAGTGTGTCCAGAGGAGGGCAACCAAGATGGTGAAAGTTCTCAAGCATAAGACTTATGAGGAGCGGCTGAGGTCACTTGGTTTTTTCAGCTTAGAGAAGAGAAGGCTGAGGGGTGACCTCACTCCAGTCTACAACTTCCTCAAGGGTGGCAGCAGAGGGGGAGGTGCTGATCTCCTCTCTCTGGTGACCAGCAACAGGATACGTGGAAAGGGAATGAAGCTGTGTCAGGGGAAGTTCAGATTGGACATTAGAAAAAGGTTCTTCACTGAGAGGGTGGTTGGTCACTGGAACAGGCTCCCCAGGGAAGTGGTCATGACACCAAGCCTGTCAGAATTCAAGGAGCGTCTGGGCAATGCTCTTAAGTCATATGGTTTAGTCTTAGGTATTCCTGCGAGGAGCAGGGAGTTGGACTCGATGATCCTTATGGGTCCCTTCCATTCTATGATGAGCAGGGGGGTTGGATCAGATGACCTCCAGAGGTCCCTTCCAACCTCAACCATCCTGTGACTCCGCGAGTCTACCCCAACGCCCAACTAATCTAATCGAAACTACTTAAGTATGCAATTGTGTAACAAGGGAAATATTTTAACCTAATCCCCACATTTACTTCCCCTCAAGAAGGACCATATCTTCTCCAACACAAAAATTATTATGTGGCACATATATCCTGCTTTGTAGGTAAGTCACATTTCCTTTAATTTTTTAATGTTTTTAATATGCATACATATATATAAATTCATATTAAAAACATATACACAGCCTTCAATATAGAAAAATGCATGGTTTCATGGAATATGATAAAGTGAGCAACACATTGTGTGCTTTTCAGACACACAGAAGCAGGATAGAGTGAGACAGTCATCTTGTTGAACAAAGCCTAACATTACTGCCTTCATATACCTTTCTGTTGGATGCAGATATCTACAGCTAATTACAACCACCACGTGATATTTATAGAGAGAAACAGTGTAAAGGTCCCAACTCCTCTAAACAAACTCAGGAGAAGAGAGATTATTTTATCTGCCTTGGTCTTTGGAAAAGGCTCAGGTCTAGGTGTAGAATAAAGAAAAAGGTAAAATTAAGGTTGGCTATGATGATAGAATGAAGAAGACAAGAAGCTATATGAAACAAAAATTTGGAAGAGTGGAACACACATATTTTTAGTGAAATCTATAAGGTCTCCAGAGACCTTTCTACTTTCACTTGCTGTACAGCCTAAGCCTAAATAAAAAACAAACAAACAAAACCCCACAACAAAACCCCAAACCATTTCCTAATCTACCTCTGTAGGGCAACAAGTATTACAGAGTCGGAATACGTGAAAACTCCATGTGACTACACATGCAAACGTGTTTTCTTGGATGAAAATCTAGTAATGGAATCTAGCAAACATCAAGGAAGCAGGAACTAAACAATGTAAATAATGGACTTTTTCAAACTGAAAACAGAGATGAGAGAATTAATTCAAGTGGAGCAGAAAAGATATATTAAAATATGCTCAATTTGTATTAATCAATTTAATCTGATTCTCTTATTGTTTGGCTCATTTTAAGTAATTTAAAATAGTTAATAAAATGAATTAGTTTTAACAATTTTAAACACAATATTTTAATATTTCCAAAAACAATTCTGGGAAAGGTGCATTGGATTATATCATTCATTAAACTCAACAAGAATAATCTAATAGGTCCCTCAGAAATCTAATTTTTCAATGGGATTCCCATTTATCAGAAAAGAAAAAAAATCACCTAACTTCATGCAAAATTATGTTATACCAAGTATCTTTCTGCCCTTTCTGAAATGAAGATGATCAAAATCTCTCACACCCAAGAAAGTTACAAGAAATGTTCTTTGACACAATGCTCTCTAGAAGAAATATGCATTTGTCAGAGCAACTATTTTCAGTTTGGGATCAATCACATTCAATCTGTTTTAATAGAGACAGCTGCCACCATTCACAAAAGTCAGTATTTTCTAGAAAATGCCATATTGCTGTATTCATGTATGTCTTTATACATATATACAAACAGACGCTTGCTTGTTGGGAAATATGTAATTTTTCAGATATTACCAAATGGAATCATAGCATTTTACAAAAAAAAAAGTGTTTGTGAATATGGCCAAATAAATAGACGTGGTTGGGGACGTAGTATACAGAGACTTTAACAGAGGAGTGAGAAATGGAGATTTCAAATCAATTGGTTGATTGATTAGGAAGATTCCTAATCAGTAGCTTGCACTGGAATTGAACCTTAGCCACCTGACAAATTTAAGATTAATTCAATCCATAAGTAAGGAATCCACAAAGAACAGATCTCGCTCCTAGAGCTGACATGTATGAAACTCACTGAAGGAATCATTATAGAAGTTTTCAACATAATGGTCTCTGTAGATCCGCCCATGAGAAGGGGCATGATAATAGTAAATACTTATCTTTGAAGGCTGATTAATATATTTCACAGCCAGTGTCATCCATGAGTTGCTTCATAATTCTATATACACTAATGTGTATATACTAATGTATATATATACACAAATGTATTTTGATGTCCCATGTTTTCAAAAAAGGCTTCAAACATACAACGTAAAGCTTCCGCATTTCTTGATAAAACTGTAGGTATCATGGATGCTCAGACATTTCAGTTGTTCAGGTATTCAAATTTCATTATTGTGTATCCAAAATGTGATTAACACATGGAAGTTCAGTGTGGCAATCCTGTCACAGAATAAGGGAAATTTTACAGAACAGATGGTATTTTCAGCATTATGCTAGTTCCTTATTTAAATATTGTTTGGCATCTATATCCTACTGAAACTGGCATAGTACCTAGTGAGGGAGGCATGCTGCCATCTCAACATATGGGTACAAATGTTGGTTGGTAAGAGAGGGTAAACAAATCCTATGGGCTTACTGAGGGCAGGATTCCTAAAAGAAATGTTACAATTACTCTTCTTTGATCATTCATATAATAGTGACAGCAATGAGACATTTTTTTTCAGAAACTGAATAAACAGCCTTTAATAATGATAATGAAATTTGGAGGCTTGGATTTACATTAAAATGAAGCTTGAACTTAACTAACTGAAAAACATCACAAAAAAAAGATTAAAGCTGCTAGAGCTGCACAAGTCTTTTTGCTTTCTCTTAAAAAGTATTAAAATTAGTCCTATTCTGATTTCAATTGTACTGTAAATTGAAAGAGAGATCAAAAAAAAGGTAGATTAATAATGACTCCCAAAATTATAATGAAATTTCATCAGTTTAAGAAAATCAACCGAAATGAACCAACTTTAATTCTTCAGAAAATATGGGTCATACTTTGCAACAGATCCCTATACAGATGCTGTTGTCCTGTATGGCCTAGAATAAAATCTGAAGCATAAAATACTAAAAAACAGTTGCAGTCTATGAAGAGAGTTACTAATTCTAGCATGGTGAATTCACAGGCCTGGGGAGAAAATGAATTTGAAGTACTCTTCACAAAATTCATTCTTTAATGCCTGTTAATTTTTGCATGTAAGAAGACACAGCTTCAAAGGAGCAAATCTTAAGCAAAATTATGCTATGATGAATTGTAAACTTCCAAGGGATTAAAATTTCTGAGGTTATTTAAGGTTTAGTTATACATGGTGCAATTCTAAATGTTTACAAAGGCAGTGGCCTGAATGTCATCTTAGAAATATTTCCTAATATAAAGGCAAGAAATTAGTAACATTTAGTAATGTTAGAGTTCTCTAAAATTAATTTATTGAAATATTGCCAATATAACGTAGGTAAAAAATACAGGTGAAACTGCTAATGAAATACTAAGATTATTCATAAAGCTGATGTAAGCTATCTTTTCCTGTATCAGTATTAAAGTTAGATGCAGGCTTTCTATCATTTTAAGCTACAAAAGCCTTGTTCACTCATTTTAATATCATTTATTACATCATATCTAATCCTTTCAGAGTAACTTTCTTCCCGAACAATTCAGAACCCTGATGTACTGTCAGGTGCATGGAGCTGATGAAGTAATATGTTTTTTCTACCTCTAATTTCTCATACTTCTATTAGCAGTTCTATTTCATGTTATAACTGCAGGGTGGCATTCAGGGAGGCATTCTGTATCAATGCATCATCTCAATCCAGAAGGAAAAATGGAAAAAAAAAAAAGACAAAGACAAAGGTTCAACCCATCTTGTCATTCATCCATGTGGCAAGACGTAGCTGTGAAATACAATTCCAATCATGTATTTGTAACTTTAAAAAAAATCTAATCACGCAATACTCTGAACAAAGCAAGACACATCTTGAAGTTAATGGGTAATACTGTATACAATACAGACCTTTCTAGAGGGTTAGATTTCTGGATGTATTTTTTAAGAAGTCAGTTTTCTGTGGTTTAGCCTCATGTCACAGCCATTCCAGTTACTAGAGAAAGCTTTATATAAGGATTTCATGTACTACCTACCCATGTAACCTTCCAGGTCATTCAGTCAACTGCATGTCAGATGTCAACTGCTGCATTGGTCAATTACAGGCACTTGAATATCGTGTCTGCCACTTGCTGAAGATGTCAGAATTCTCAGAGACTTCAGAATGTCACAAAGTTCACAATTTCAGCATATATCTAATGTTTTCTTCCCATGAAAATTATCACACACAAAGACACTCTTTCTTTACAATGATTCCTTGAGAAGTGGCACATGGGTTTTAGCTGCTCTGGGAATGGATGTTACATTACGCTAAATTAATAAGGAGAGTATACTTTGGGTTTGTTTTTTTTTTTTTGAAGAAAGTTGCTCTAAATAATAATGAGATTAAACTGTAAAATCTTTACAGATGAAGTAAGGATGAAGGAGGAGCAGTACGTTGTTGAAAATTTATGTTTAATTTTAATTTTTATAATTTTCACCACCTTGTTTCCACTATAGGATTTTAACACTTGACCCCACTTGCCTTTTCCATGTCTGCTCCATCTCATCTCTCTATTTCACATCTAAGATCACCGAACGTATTAGGCAAAATTATTGCCTAGGATTTCCTTCCTTTGACACTTTCCAAATCACAGTCTTCCATCTTGACCACACTGAAGTGATTCGCACTCGTTTCCAGCAACCTTCCTGCCAAATCTTAAACCCAACACTCTTTTCTCAACCTTTTTAATTTGCCAGTCACACTCAACATCAAACACCACAATCCCTTAAAAATCTTTTTCCCTGTTAGCTTTTGCGAGTTAGCTCTCTACCACTCCTTTTCTTACCGCACTAATTACTCTTCTATTTTGTCAAGTATCCTCCACAGTGTCCTCCTAACTTTTGGAGGAATTTAACAGTAGTTCATCTCAGCCCATCATTTTACACCTATGTGCTCAGAACCTGGACAAAAACATTCACTGACACAAACTTAATTATCATCCCTATGCAGCTATACCACACACCTATTTGTCTACTCGCCTCCCTTTTTTCCAACTAGATTTCTGGATTTGTCTTTCTTGAGCAGTCAGTTATAGATAGAATAACCTCATGTCACAGCCATTACAAATCTATTTTTGGCCAGCCGTTCCAGTATCGTGCTATGGCTGCAATCCCATATGGTGTAAACAAAGGCCCGGGTCTTCCTCTCCAAGCCCATTCAACCTCCCTTTCCCAGCCATGATGGGCAGCACCACCACCATCCCAGTCTCTCACTATTAGTAATGGGGTATCATGTTTGATTTGACTTCTTCAGGACTCTCAGAATCAAGAAGCACCTAACTCCTACAGACTAAGTCTTTATAACTTCTCTTTCAAGTGAGCTTTTCCCACCTCTCTAACACATCCTGAATCCTTTCATATAGTGTAAGGTTTCACAATGTTTTCCTTCCATGAAAATTGACACAAAAAAGACACTCCCTGCCAACAATTCTTGTGAAGCTAGATTTTTGGTTTAGTTGCATGAGTAGCAAATGTCACATTATCCTAAATTAACACATAGTCATAGTATACTTCAATTACTTTGTAAGTGAAAGAGTTCAAATGAATAATTAGGCCAAAACACAAGAACCTCACAGTGTACGTTCTTCCTCCAGTATTACATTCATAATGGTGGGGAGGGTTCACAAAGACCCTCTGCAGGGTTTACAATTTACTTTTAATTTCTGTATATCTGCTGTGTGAATTTCATGTGATTAGCTGATTTTCTTATGTTTAAAAAACTCGCACTCTATGAAAACAAGGTGAAACTACAGAATAAGCTCTTAAAGCTATGAGAGCTTTAAGAGTAACTATAAAACATAATATGTTGTGAAGAATGAACCAATCAGAAGGCCTGAGTAAGGTCTATGAAGAGGTAGATATCATCCCACAAAAACAGTGTAGAAAAATAAAAAAAACGCAAAACCTAAAATGGCTACCAACTGCAAACAGTGGATGTTATCATGCAATTTCAGAATTTCTTACTTTGTTTTCACTTGGCTCTTATTCAGACAGAATCCCCCTGAAATCAATGGGAAAATATTATCATAAATGCCAGATGAATAATCCATGCTCAGTAATTTTGCTTGCAATTCTGTTCATCCTCATTCTAGCACATTTCATTCTCAAACAGAACTAGTTTTCAAAAAATACATAAATATTTGGGGGTTGACATGATATCTTCCTCCCATCTGCTCAAAATAAACTTGGAACTAAAAAATATCTATGACAACATTGTGATAATAACTAATGACACTCACAGTCTTAAGCGAAAAGCTTCCTCTTTCCTCTGTTAACCACACAAGTAAAATCCTATTACTAAATATGTACTATTAAAAAACTGGAACTATCTTGTCATAAAGAAGAGTATTCAAGAATATTATACTTGCAAAACAAAGCAATGTTTTATTAAATTATTGAAAGGTTTGACATCAGAGGGCAACTTTTAGGGCTCATTATTTTACCATGAAACCCTTGCAATATTTGCTGGGCTAAACAATTTCTATAGCTCTACGATGCTAAACTTAAAATATCACGTGAAACTGCACTGATGTCCACTTACGTTTGTCTTTGACAGCAGATTTTATAACTACCAACCATCTTACTTTTGTATGATACAATAAGTCTGTAATTCTAAAGATAATATGTAAAATTGAATACATTAATGAATACTCAGATTTTGCCACCAAATGAGTGATGAAATGAATATAGCTTTCCTGAACCATAAGATTCTAGTCAATCTAGATAAGGACATGTCTATATAAGAACTTAATTCAAACTGAAGGTCGGAAATTAAGGTACATTACTTAAAACACATTTAAGCCTCTCTGCAGACACTCTTCTTAAGAAACTGAATGACCTTAACTTACAAACTAAAGCAAACTACAACTAGTCCATTTCTGAATATAGTAAGTCCAATGGAATTTAGTACACTGTAACTAATGTAGCAAAAATGTTCATCTTCCTTTGACTGACTTGCTACAGGGACTATCCATAATGTTCAACACTTCTTTGGAGAGACTACTATACAGAGTTTTTTCATGGGACAAAAAAAAAAAAAAAAAAAAAAAAAAAGTCTGTTGGGTTGCATTAGCAAGAACTGTTACTACGAACAGGAAGTAATTTTTTAATTTTGATTTTTTGGCAACAGAGAGAAAGATTTCTGCCTCTTCTTGCAAACAGATGCACGCTTGATATGTACCACAATGCTAGCAAAGACGTAAGAACATACCTATGAAGAATGCTGCACTCACATAGATGCAGCAAATGAAGAAAATGTTTTAAATTGCTAGAGATGCTTGATCACTTAGGGACTACCAGAATTGTCCTGGAGATAAGCAAGTCCCTAGTCTAAATTTATGGGCTACTGAACTCCTACTTTTAATAGCAAATGTTTAACTAAAAAAGTTATGACAGGCTAAAAAAGAAATTACATGCTCTGGATACTAATGTATTAATATAATTCTAAAAATGTTTCCTGTGAAATAGAATTAGCAGTAAATCATGGTATTTGGCATGACTAACAAGAAAATAAAATATACAATCAAATAGACACTGAGTATGTACAAGGGTACATGCAAAAGTGCACTTCTTGATTGCATCTTCTTTCATTCATATTTAGAAATATTTGCCATGCATAAGTACTCTTGATCCACGGTGTTATAAAGTCAGCTGCAACTGAGACTCCTACTGACTTCAAGAACCATTGGAATAGTTTATACATTACCAAATAAAGACTACTAAAATTTAGTTCATATCTTACACCTTATGAACATTCATCATCTGCTGAAGTCTGTCTCTAACTTACAAAAGAGAAAGTAGGATTCTGATATTAGTATTGACACAGCTTTTACTCCTACGAAATGAGTAAGTATCAATTATTAAATTAACAAAGTTGTGTGAATAGGGAACATCTCAGCACTTGATATAAGGAGACAGGCTCTAGCTTTCCTGTTGTTTAAGGGTTCAAAGACATAACTCCAGAATTAGAAGTCTGAGCTTCTACAGTTTTAGCTTAGGAGAGATACCTCTGTGCAGCAACTATAGCATTCGCATCTCCAGAAGATGAGCCATGAGTGTGACACGTAATGCTAACTGGTAGCAGAATTACCCTGTAAATAACATTCAGTAAATTTACAGTGTTCTGTAAAGAATGCTCTGGTAAATGTAGCGTATTCATCTGAGAGGGGCTGTTTCCAGTGATCAGTTCTTGAAAAGGTAACAGGCAGAGAGTACCTTACTCATCTAGAGAAAGTAAAGAATAAATTGCTACTGTTGACTCTGAGATACTAATAGAAGCAACTTCACACTGATAGACATTTAAAAAAAAATTCTTTGTTATGATTAATGCCACAGTGACTAGTGAGTTAATTTGAATTGCTTGAAAAGGCTTTTCCCCATCATAAGATGCCTTGGTCAGATGGTCAGATTCATCAACACTCAAGTTGTTCTGCAGTGTATTGACTTTGAAACTTTTTTTTTAACCAAATTGCAATCTCCAGTCCATCCACCGGGACCTTGATCTGGATGATTATTACTGCTAGTACCAAATTTGCATGCAATACTGAATGTAACATTTGGAAACATACCATGCAAAGACAATAGTCTACCATAGGGGAGCAGATACTCTGCACAAGGGGAATGTACAAAATCTATCTGGATATATGGGAAAGAAGCTTGTAAATGTGCTTTAACATATCCCAGGACAAAGCCACTCATAAAGCACCTTTTTTCATCTTAAATTACTGACAGAATAAGTGCACATCTTGGAGCTATCTTACAAATAAACTTCACACAACCATTCTGAAAGTCAAAGCCTCAGCCTCACTATTACATATGAGGAGACAACTGCTACAGAACAGAAAAGAACATCAGCTTTGCTCCTTAAAGCACTGCAAAGATTGACTGGGAAGTACTACTGGAGCAGCAGTCTTCAGAAAAGGACACGATGGCAATGCAAGCTCTTACACTATGAAATGCCTCAGGATATTGCAAGATGGACACAGGGAAACTCAAAGATAAACACAGTGAAATTTTCTACCAATTATTCACGATAAGTGTAGATAAAAGTGAAAGAGAAAAGGGAAATTTCATATTGAAAGAAGCGTGTTTGTACTTCACACACTGAAGACATTTTTCCAGACCAGATCACCTACCAACATGAAAATGCAAGTGTTACAAGGCTGCCAAGTTCAGCAAGACCTGTGGTGAACTCCTCTGGAAAAGCAGTCTCAGAAAACTAAGCTGCCCAAAGACAGGTTCTATTTACCACACCCATATTTTCAATGTTTCTAAAAGATCAGAAGAGAAGGTCTGGGGCAGTTCCTCCTCCTTTTCAAACATGTGGAAATGCCTCATCCCCAGACAGTGTTTTCATAGCAATATAGTCACCATGGTCAAGTGGAAGGGGAGACAATGAAATTTTGGAATACCATTTTCTTCTTTAATATCAACACACTCACCTCCCATAAAAACTCTACACACAGACACACGGGGAGTAAGACAGACAAGCAAAAAGGACTTTAAACACAGATCTTTTACTTGGTCAGCCTTCTAATGTACCATATCAACTTCAGAGACAATTAAATGAGGAAAACATTACAACAGCCCAGGGACACTTCTCCTTAAATTTTGTGATTACATTTTAAGTGCTCTTTGTCACAGATATCATAAACTGATTAAATCATTTCATGGCTGACCCCTACTGACTATGCTAAGCGAAAGGAGAGGGCTATTAATAACTACCCATTTCTGACAGCTGCCCAGGGGCAATGTAGCCTTTTGCAGCAATAAAATGACTCCCCAGCTCACTTACTGAATGCTAAATATTGATTCATATTATGAGTGTTGTCAAACACAGACTGCAGTTCTGAAGATCCGTACTGGCAGGTCATCAGGAATAGCATTAGCAAATGTCAGGTCAGGAATCAAAGGGCTGCTGGACTCTTTAGGGATGAGATTTATCGATTCCATAAAACGTGAAACAGATCAAGTACTTGCGATGATGGAAACGGTCATGGCAGAATGAGGCTGAGCCTAGCACGATGTGTATCTCAGAAGAGAAGCATCACACAAAAATGTTGACCATTGAAAACAAGTTTTAAAGGGTGGGATGCCCATGACAAGGACAACCGAAGCTGCAGGCCCACAAAAGACCTTTTTAGGGCTAAAAGTCAGGCTTTGAACATGCATTTGGCCAAAGCCATATATCTAGCTTGCACACACAGGAGATCACACTGCTGGTCTTAAGGATCTGTTTAAATTAATATTGGTGTTCAGACTATACAAGAAGCTAATGAATACTACAATCAGAAGTTAAAAACCAATAAAACTTTAAGAGGTCTATGGCAATTAGACGTTCTGAATAAGATAAGGTAATATTCTGTGTCTATGATTGTTAGAAACACGTCTTGAATTCCAAATAATGCCAAAATGATTAAATTCTATGATTTCACTTTTTGCCACCACCAGCAGCATTTTATTTAATGAAAATATATTTCAGGACTTCATTTTCGTAAGACGTTGATTTCACATAGGCTAACATTTTAAAATTTTCCTCAGCTAGGAAAAAAATCTGGCATCAAGGCATGGAAAGATGACTGTGGGATGTTGCAAGTGGGTTGAGGAGAGAAAAGGCTTGAAGCTTCTTGCTTAAATTAAATGCTGACATTTCTTCCCTGTTTCTCCTTTCACAGCACTTTCCCTTAAGTGAAACACTAGTACTAGGTAATGATTATATCAGTTTAAAATTTGATAGAATGACTTTTAACAGAAAATCTAACTAAAAGGACAAACAATGATATATTCCATATAGCCAGGAATCTTACTAAGGAAGCAATTGTATTCAGGGAATCCCAGTCACTGAGTATTCAAAGCAATTAAGCTTATTCTAAAATTGAACACTATGATTTGGATGGAGGAAATACTATACCAAATTCTAATCAAGTAAGATCAAATTTTGTATTTTCTTAATGTTGCTTTGACCACCTTGGTCAAACTGAATATTTTAAAATGGATGAATAAATATTCAAATACGTTTTCAAGAATTTGAAATGACTTCACATCAGCTATACATGATTTTTTCTGTATGTGACTTTTTTTTTTGTTGTAAAGTTAGAATAGACAGTTTATCAATACCCAGGACACTATTAAAATAATCTCTATAAAGAAAAATCTCCATTTAACTTTTACTTTGGATATTTGGAGGGTAATTAGGATGTCTGTAAAGAGAAAAGTGTTCCTAGCTACCTAGGGAAGATAATATCCCGGTACACTGTATTCTCTGCATTGTATGTTCTCTTTCAGAAAATCAGAAATCAAATCACAAATCTGAATATACCATTTGATGCTTACATAGGACACAAGAACTCAATAAAAGATGATAATTACAAATAATAGACTTGAAAATGAATGGCTTCAAGAAACCACAATTTTGTATAAAAAAAGATAAACACTGATGTTTTAAAATTATAAAGAAACTACTTAGGAACCTAAGATACAGCTATTAATGGATAAATAGTTCCAAAAAAAGGCACAGAAGTACACAAAACATGCAAGACAAACAATATCCTCCCTTTGGGATTGCTTAAAATCTAAATAGGATGACAATGTAAATCAATTTTAAAATTAATTACTTAATTAAATCCATAAAATTCATGGGTAGAAACAAACCTTAAATAAATTCATCAAAAACTGTTGAGCACAGTTGTAGCTTCTACGACACCTATGGACATTCTGACGCTAAATTCAACAGAGACGAGTTTTTACCTGCTGCATCCTGCAATTCTGACTACAATGGATGTATAAGAATTGTATAAAGAAAAAATTAAGAAACATCTAGAATGGATTTCTGACAGAAAAATAATTTCAATAGTTTCATAAGACGACTCTAAAGAGAATGTCTTCTCTAAGAGATACATACCCCCTAATTAGAATGCCCTCCCATCAAGAAAGCTCTTGAGAAAGTCAATTTAGTCTAGTGACACTAGGTATTCTGGAAAATATCCAATATTTAATTTCATCATTGGCTTCAACTAATCCAAGACGATACCACCACACAAACAGTAGTGCTGGTTCTCTCTCCTTTCCAACAGGTATTTCTGCCCATACAGCCACATGCTCAGCTAGGGCAGGCTGAAAGCTGTTTGGGGTGGTGTTGGGACAAATTCATTCTTCTGCACATTGAGTTCCCTGAACTTACGCACTTTGGTTTTACATCAGGGAGGGAGGGAGGGAGGGCGCATGCTGACAGTATGAGGAGCAGGAACAACACCCTTTTAGGAGAAACCCATAGAGCAGTTTATAGTTGTGTTATGAAATAGCTTTCTCAGGGTGCAGTTCTGTGAGTAGTAGTAGATCATTGGTACTTATGAAGGGAGGTCCTCTCCCCTCCCAACCCCATTCTTCAGCTTTTCTCCTTCCCTGCTCCCAGCTGCCATTACCTGATGCTGGCTTTGAGGCTCACCATGTTCACTGCACTGTAAACCAACTCAATTCACTAACAGAGAGCAAATCCATAAAAAAAAAAAAAAAAAAAAAAAAAAAAAAAAAGGCACATAATTTTTCTGCCAGGTAACTGAATTGGCTCACAGAAGGATCCAGCCAGCACAGAGATGGCACAGAGGAAGGACTACAGGAGAGGAGCAGGGTGCGGAAAAGCAGGAGGTGGCAAGCCTTAGATCAGATCAGTTCTCAAGGAACCACAGCTTCAGATTACTGCAGTACTAGACATGTAGGACAGGACAGAAAACCTACTGAAGACCTGGAGATACCGGGCGATTACTCAGCAACCAGCTCCTTATGGCTGTAAGGCTATCACTTCCCACCTTAGCCAGTTGGTGCTGTACTGACAGTCTGAGTCTGCATAAGCAGCTATGCAATAACTCTCACGGGCAAAGAACCTGCCTCTGGTGTGCACCGAAGTAGACTACGCATAAATATAGATGAGGCAAAAGTCCCTGGTCTATATTTCAGTACATTAGCCACTTAACTCCGTAGAAATATCTATGTTCCTCTCTTCAGGCTCAGAAGTCTCATCTAAAAGTAAATTTCCAAGTTGCTTCCAGGAACATTCAGGAAATGTATGCTTGGCTATTAAAAGATGTAATTGGTAACATATACTTAACTTCAAAGGTTTGCAAAAATGGATGTCTACAAAAATACCACATCTTCATTTAGTCTTATTTTATATACTTGAAATACTAACTCAGACTTACGTTCCTCATGAAATAATTTATTCACAACTGCTTTTTGGTTTTTTATTTTCATAAGCAGATTTTTTTTTAATGACTCTCATAATCATAAAAGACTTCTGTGCTTTCCATTTTCCCCGTAAGTTTTTTGGGGGGGTATTTTTATATTCTGTGAATATGAGGGATGACATACAATCTGCTCTGGCATATTCTTTGACACTGGTTCATGCATTTTCCAGTTTCTTGGACATTTTCAAGTTGCATGCAACATCCCAGAGAAGAAAGGTATGCAAACCATTTTCTCCTTCCAAGTGGCTCAAAGAATGTGTAAGTTAAATAACACAGGCTGAATTTTGACACAAAGACATAGCTGCCAAGTTTAATTCATACAGAATGCCTACATTAACATTTTTTAAGAATTAAGTATGACCAAAGTTCAAAAAGGAAGGAATTTTGTTCAATGGACTCTTATTTGTGAAATAATTAAAATAATAAGAAATTCTGTAATGCAATGAAAGCCCTTTAACTGCTGTATAGGCTCAGTCTTTTGTTCATTCTATCTAGACAGTAAGTAAAAAGTTTGCCTACAGTTTGGGTGGTTTTTTTTAATTTAGAAGCTGAAAAATAAGCTTATATATATTTACTGTTTACTCTAGAGAGGCAAAATACATGATTTCTTTTCCCAGTTATAAGAACTACCTTTTAAGAAAGCAAAAAAAAAAAAATATTCTCTGAATTCTGATCTCTAGCAGTCATGGAGCAGTACATGCAAGTACACTGAGAACGCTGTGTAAAAAGTAGTGCAGTAACAACTCATCATTCAGGTTGAACTTGTTAAGTAATATTTAACATAGCAATTTCACGTGATCAATTTTCAGATAATGGAAAACTAGGCAATAATGCATATTTCCTCTACACTCTCTGGTGTCCAACTACTTTAAATCAACAGAATAAATATTTTTATTTCAAAACACTGGCCACATTCAGATGGTTTTGTATTTGCATGAGAGAAGTAAACAAGAAATAAAGAGGCTGCAACTGTGTTTGCATCGTCAGACAACGTTCAAAAATATAAAGGCTAAAGCCACCATTTTAATAATTCTTTCCAAAGTCAAAAATCCATTAATAAGCAAAACATGTCAACAACTTAATTAAATATTTCATAGCCAATGTAAAGTTATGCAGTGTTAAATTTTATTTTTTATGGTATCACATTCACTACTGATATGCTACACAACAGATAATACATTCTGAATTTTTCTTTGTTTATTAACAAGCCCTTGTAATTAACTTCCTTTTAAATCATAAGTATGATACTATTTTAATTTCCCTCACATTCTCTACCCTATCATTTGGAATCACATTAAGCTGACTCTTAGCAGGCCACCTGGTGTAATTCTATGACATTGAAGTGAGCTGTTCTGGTATGCAGGAAACACTGACAGTCTTCTGTGCTGAAATCCATTTCTCTAACTGATGACAGAACTGGGGGAAATTAATTTTTGCTATTCATAAATACCTGACAGGTTTAATGTAAATGTTTTGAAAAAGACCTCAGCATATGCTGCACATACATTATATATGCAGCAGTGCACTGGAATATTGTATTTCCAACTCATTCAATTTCTAGATCACTATTGCTGAAACTGTTGAAATTTCTCAAATTACTCCCATATTGTAATTTTCTCCATATACATATAAACAACAACAGAGGCCTCCATGAAGCCTTTCAGTCACTAAAAAACAGTTAGACATTTAGGACAATTTGTTTGATAGAAATGCTACAGAGAAATATGTACGGTACCTTGCCCAATAAATTAATAAGGAATGAGTTGCTTATGCATATGTGATCAGAGACCAGAGGGAATTCTATTACAAACCTACATGACCGAGAACACTTTCCCACAAAATATAGAATATTTCATATTCTTAAAGCCGTATCAGCAGCTGTAACATTATCATCAACCCCCCATCCCCACCCGTCTCTACAAAAAGAACAAAAATTACTCTAATCTTACCAGCGAAAGCAGATCTGCAAAGGTCTCCTCAACATACAAATTTATTTGAATGTCTGGAATCTAAACAAAGAAATGCTACACAGAACAGCTGGGAAAACTGGGACTTCTTGTTTTTCATATTCATATATATGCAAACAACATGGACATCAATGAAAATAAAGGATCTAGAAGCCAGGAAAGAACAAAATGGGGCATTATAGGAGAGGGACTCAACTACTTAACTGTTTTTATGTCAAAATACACACTTTTTCACTATACATTGTGAAACCTACTGCATTTCCTTTTAAACTCTATATGCCAAAATATCATTATTTACAAATACTGAATACAAGACACTGAAATTTTCCTAAAACTAAAGCAAAGAGGGTTTTTTAATGATACAAATTTTGATTCTAATTTTGTACAGGAAAAAAAAAAAAGAATTTCACTGAGTGTGAAAATTCATTACCTGTGCATCTTTACGGGTATGCCTGTATGTCAGCGTCTATTTTGAATTTGGACACATCTGCTACCTGGTACCAAATAAAACAGCAGCAGTCCCCAAAAAATCAATACATGACCATGGTCAACAAATTATAGTCACACAACAATAAGGACTATATTAATTGGCCAGCAAATAGGATTTATGACCAGAGACCTAAAAATCTAATGCAATCCTGATTTTAAGGCAAAGACTCCGCACATACTAAGTGCGTTAAAAAAAAAAAAAAACACACAAAAAACCCCCACCCTATTTCTGTATTTTGTCTAAACTCTAAAATTGTTGGATATATCCAAAACCCTGAAACAGTAATAGCGGTACAACTAAAGATAAGATGGAAGATAAGAATACGTAGATTAAAACCACATATTTTGATCGAACAGAAAGAAAAGTCCTATAAGCAAGATCAAGTATTACTTTACAGAATAATTTCTCAACATAACATTCAACATAACATGGAATATTTTAAAATCTACTTTAGTAGTCTATTTTAATAGACTATAGCCTAATAGTCCCACAGTATTAAAGTATAACATGAATATGAGACTCTTAATTTTCTATCATGTTACTGTTATGAATGCTCTTCCTTTTACGAGGAAAGTTATAAAATACTTCAGGATTTGAAGAAAATTCTGGATTATTTCACAAGTGCTCTATCTAAAGGAATAAATGCCTCTGGAGATGAAGATGCTGCTTTACTAATTCAGACCCTATGAAAATGCTATTAAACCTGTAAACCAATTTACATTTATGTTAAGTGAGTACAATTGAAGTAACTGAAGTACAATTTCAGACCAAGAGTTTTTGGAGGAAAAAATATAGCTTCCCTTCAGTGCAATTTATAGCCATGTTTTCAGTAAGAGATAAAATAATGTCATTTCACTCACTCCACAGCAGTTTTGTGATACTTGCAATTGGTTGTCAGTCAAGGAGAGTCTAAAGACAGGACAGTTTCTGGTGATAATCATCTGTGTAAGTGGCTTAATAAAGGTTTGTATCACACAGAGTGTACTTTGAATCACCCAAAGCCAAATGCTATTTTGTAACACCTTTTGTACAACTTTTTAATTCCTTAAACATAGGTACATGTACTTTTAATAATATTTTTCTCTGCTTCACTTGCAAAAACATGAAAAATAAGACTTAAACTCTAAAAGTTCAAATATTTAGAATAACCCTAGAGAAACCAATTTTCTTGTATCATATTGGTACCACATAGCTTGAAGAATTTGGCTCTAAAGCAATTAAATCAGGCCAAGGAGAATCAGCCCACACTTAGTCTTCCACAGACAGAACTGCAACCAAAGTGAGTAAAGGCTGAAAAAAAGTCAGCAACTTGCTCTTATCATTGGAAAATAACAAGTTGTTGGCCAGGCAAAAGGAGGCACAACCTGGCTTCCCTTGAAGGGATTTGTCCTAAGCTATTTGTGCAAAATTGACCTATTGCCTGCGGTGTATTAGGAGGTCCAATGACTCTCAGAAAAGTAGGATTTCTTATACCTGCACACTAACTAGGTCCATTCAGAGCAGGCAGAAGGAACATAGAATCGTTTAGGTTGGAAGAGACCTGTAAGATCATCAAGTCCAACCATTAACCTATCACTACCAAGTCCACCACTAAACCATGTCCCTAAGCACCACATCTACACGTCTTTTAAATACCTCCAGGGATGGTACCTCAACCACTCCCCTGGGCAGCCTGTTCCAATGCCCGACAACCCTTTCAATGAAGAAATGCTTCCTAATATCCAATCTAAACTTCCCCTGGCTCAATTTGAGGCCGTTTCCTCTTGTCCTATTGCCTGTTACTTGGGAGAAGAGAATGACACCCACCTCCCTACAACCTCCTTTCAGGCAGTTGTAGAGAGAGATAAGGTCTCCCCTCAGCCTCCTTTTCTCCAGGCTAAACAACCCCAGTTCCCTCAGCCGCTCCGCATAGGACTTGTGCTCTAGACCCTTCACCAGCTTTGTTGCCCTTCTTTGGACACGCTCCAGCACCTCAATGTCTGTCTTGTAGTCAGGGGCCCAAAACTGAACTGCAGAACTGTCATCAAGGCAGGTAAGCATTATCAGATCTACCCTATAGAACAGTTAATTGAACTGTACAAATGATTGTAAAAACAGGAAAAGCTACCTTTTTCTTTTTAAGTCAGCTTCCCCCCCGCCCCCCCCCCCCCCGCATACAAACATTATACGTGAACTAGTGCTATTGGCCAATAATCCAATTTAACTCACTAAACTGAAACAGTTTCTTATAGGATCAAGAGAACAGTAGAAGAATACTTGGGTTTTTGCAGTAGAAGTGAGGTCTACACTGAATTTTGCAGACAGTTATGAAATCTTCAACAGGTTCAACAGCCAAAGTTCATTTAGATTTCACGCTGATCTCAGCAGCTGAGAGAGGTCCTTTGTATTACTCCCCCTCCACCTCCCACCCCTCGGCAATCATAAAGAGTTTTCATGTGTATCTTTGCCACTTGTAACACCCACACCGTTTTTCTTGGCTCTGTTTTCTCTTTTGGTTTCTCTCTTGGCTTGGAACCACCAGGCTCCTTTGAAACCCACCCACTAGGGAAGGATAAATACTTCATTGCTTAACAATTATATCCACTGGCTTATCTGATTCAGATTAATACTGTGGCATGAATGTCTACAAGCTTTCAGCCAGCTGATTTAAATCATAGACAACTTACTCATCCTATTTAATACCATTAAAAGTTTTTCATACTCATTCATGTTATATTATCAATAAAATTACTACACATAGGAAAAAATAGCATCATTATACACAAAAATATTCAAAACAATAATAAAACATTAATCTTAAAGTAAAAATGCTAATGACAGTTAGCATTTCCCCAAGTATTATATATCACTACTTGCATTCCCATTCCGTGTTCTACACAACAAACCTCTGGGTTTGTCTTCTGAACTACCACATGTTCTAAGACTGTATTCCCATTTGCACTGTCTCTGTACAGACTTACTTGATACGTTTCATCTGAGCATATTGGAGGTAGCTAAGTGTTATATATCAAAAATAAAACAACCTAATCAGACAGCTGACGATACATGTCCCTTACATTTTGTTATAGTATATGTTACTGTTAAAAGAAAAAAACCCCAACAAATCCACACCTTACTGAGGTCTATAAGATTATGAAAAGGGACCTCACTGTATTTTTTTAAGATTGTTTTGAACACAAGATCATCAATGTTAGTAATGTTTATAATTAAAGCACTAGTGGACAATCAGATTTCTGATACCATAACAGTCATTCTGGAAATAACCTTTAACAACTATAATGTGCTTTTCAAGAATTTCTGAAAATAGCAGGATGGTTTCTTCAAAGCATGTCATATAGTGACTATAGAGAAGACTTACATACAACAAATTTCAAAAGTGTGATGCAAATAAATGCATGCCCTGACCAAGTTTGAGAGAAAAACAAATAAAAAAGAAACAAAAAATAAAAATCAACTAGTAGTATGTAGACAAATTATTGAATTAAAAATAACTTCAGTTTAAAAACAAATTAGCATAAGTAGCAAAAGGTGTGCTGAAACGAAGATTTCTGTTCTGCTTTTCCCACCAACTGATTCAACAACATGTAGAATCATGGTCCTCAGACAAGAGATAAGAAAGCAACATCACTGACTTCTCTAGAAATCATCCAGCAATGCAATGAGTAACCATCACACCTTTCTCATTAACTTTCACCGCATCTGTGGACAGATGCCAGAAGTGTCTACTCAAAACTGATTTCAGCGCATTCTCATATGGCTGAGAGACTGGAGTAAAGTGAGTTGTGCCTCTTTGTACTTCATATAATACCCTATCCCCAATTCTCTTTGGAAGCTCCCTTCTCCTAAGAGACTGAGCATCGTCCATTTGAGCTTTCAAAAGCCATCCAGCATGGGCCCTTATCAAAGAAACTGACTTATCATCAGAAAGGAGGAAATGCCCTCGCATACATCATAGCTGGTGAAAGTAAGACAGAAAGAAAGGGTATGAACTCATAATAAATTTTATCAATGCAAAGTTACTATTGGCATCCAAGAAGGACCTGAGTTAGGGCTAGGCAGTCCAAGATCCTCATGACACAAAGCTTCAATATAGCAATGAACCACATACTATGAAATACCTTAGGGTCTCTCCCCAAAATGGCTTCATGCTGTGTCCCCAGAGAGGTATCCCACACAGCTCTCAGATACCTTTCTAGTATTAATCAAAATATCTGCTTAGTCAGACAAATGCACTCCACCTAACTCAAGTGTTCTCCACACTATTTATTTTTTAAGCCAATTCTCTCCATCAACGTGAATTGAATCCTCAACTCTTGACAAGTGCAAAGACCTGATGATTGTCCGTCACAGGATTTCAAACTGATCTTCTGGGAAGGTCAGTTTCCTGGCTCTGCCTTTAACCTCTGCGCCTCACAGTCATCACGCAGACATGTAATAACTGCTCATTTCAGATAACTGGTTTTGACTTTCTTTTGCCAAGCATAATCAGATTTTCTTAACTACGGAAGCTTTGCTGTAGACTCTCCAGGAGAAGTACCTGCCTACTTGTATGCCATATGCTTAACCCACCAACCATTAGCTCACCTGAGCATCCCCTTCCTCTGTGCACTTCAGTTTCGAGCTCTCATAACTGAGGATCAATAGTGACTTCCCAGGATGATGTGAGAACACACAGTGGACCAACTGCCCAACACTTTGCTTGCACATAAACACCCTCAATGTTTGTGATTCATTCACGTGATTCTAAAGGAAGGACTAAATAAATACAAACCAGAGGTGAGCTCCCTGCTCTAGTATGGGTATGGAAAGACTCTATATTTAAGAGGGCAGTGAGGCACTAGAACAGGTTGTCCAGAGCAGTTGTGGATGCCCCCTTCCCTGGAAGTGTTCAAGGCCAGGCTGGATGGGGCTTTGAGCAACCTGGTCTAGTGGAAGGTGTGATTAACTGTTATGGATGGTCATCAAGCAGCATGAACAGATGGAATGCCCTCTTACCACCAAGCCTCAACAGCGCAGGCTCTTTGAGTATTTTCTACATTTATCCAAAAACATATACTTTCTACTTAGTTAAATAAAATCTAGTATATTGGAAATTTCATGAAACAAAAATAGTATAAATTAAATAAAAGCCTACACAGTAACTCTTACTTTTGTTTGAGGTCTGGCAGCACCTTTCCAATACAAACAATAATACACTCAGTACCTATTTCATTTCCTTCTGTTACAAAGAATTGATATGTAACTTCAAAAACCTGCTCACAAAATCACAGAAAAATCTTTCTGCCTCATCATTGACCATAAATAACAGGGAAAAAAAAAAAAAAAAAAGACAACCTATAAAAAACTCCAGAAAACCTACAGAAAGGAAAAAGAGAATATTCTTCTCATAATGGACTATTAAATTGTATATTTTTATAACCTTGCTAGAAAAGCATGAACCTTTCACCTGTAAAGAACATGGGATTCTCCTTTTCTCTCTTACACATACATATGCACTGACACAGAGAAATAGGTGAAGCCCTAACTCTAGGTGTAGCTAATATAGGTGTACAAGTTTATTTGAATGCATTTATTATCTACATCTCCATAATAGCAAAAATTCAAAAGTAAGACCTCCTTAAATTCATACAATGTATGAAAATCCATGGATTAACATTTCTATCATGTTTTATTGCTCTACCTGGTTTAGAACACCAGAGCCATAATACCTCACTCTTACAATACCAGGATCCCAAAGAAAGTTTCATAGGAAGAGAATAGCATTGTACGTATAATAAAATAGATAACATCCAATCATATTTGGTTGCATTACTGAATATCTCTTAAATCATTGATTACTTTATAATAAAGGTATACCTCCTTCTCAGTAGCTGTGTATGTTTACCCTCACAAAACAATTTTTTTTGAGAACTGACTGTGCTGTGTGCTGGTGCCTTGAACAAAACAAGCAAAAAGGATGTTCTGCATTGCTATAGAACAGGGGAGGATCAATTTGTTTAGGCAACGGAATTACCCTTCCACAAAAGAGAAACTACAGTCTCTTTTTGAGAAGAAAAGCAGTTCTAAGAGGTTTTACTAAAACCTTGGAAAGTATCACTTCTAAAAATGTTTTACATAAAAGGTATATGGGAAACATGATGTTAGAGAGACAAGACAATTGGACTTAGTAACACCAGAGTACAAGCTATACAGGAATAATAAAGTAGGCTATGCCACTGTTGGACAAACTGTAAAAGGAAAGCAAAAACTTTTTAAGATATGAGAAGCTTTGCCAAGAGATTGCAACACCAACAGATAACCAGTACAGAAAGCCATAAGGAAAGGGATATAAGAACATATGGAAAAACTATATGAAGTAGTTGCAGAATACACCGGCAACACCAGCAGTAGTAAGTCCCAAGGATCAAAAGGTATTCACCCAGGAAAGCTAAAGGAATTCAAAGATGAAACAGCTCAATTGTGGTGTTTAACCTTTCACTTAAATCTATCTTTAGATGTGAGGACTGGTAATGCAGACACGTGCATAATATGACATTAGGAAAGAATCAGCAGTCTTCTACAAAGAGAAGTCCTGCCTTGTGAACCTCTATTGGAGACTACAAGCCTGGGAATAAGACAGATTCAGTTGATATAGCCTATATGCGTTTCCAAAAGACATTTGATAATATTTCTGAAATAAGAGCTCCAGTTCTTACATAGATTAAAGGATGAAAAGTATAATAAGATACAAAATACAAAATGAAGTAAATTGTCAGTTTCTAGAGTGAAGGGAAGTCACCAATATAATACTTCAAGAATCTGCTCTGGGATGCTGGAGAAGTTGTTGAAAATGCGGGTGAAGTTAGGTTACTCACGGTAATAAATACAATGTCCAGCTGAAACAACAGGACGAATAGAGGGGACTGATGAAACTGAGACACTAATGGACTAAAATGAAAGTCAAAAATATAGTGCAGACCAATGTAAAGCAACCCACAAAGCACGAACAGTCCTAACTTCACAAAAACAATTGGCACAGAGCTGGCCATTGCAAGATCATGAGGTTAAAATAGCTAGTTCTGTGAAAGACTCAGTACAACACTGAGTAGCAGGCAAAGAGAAAATACAGAGTATCATTATGTCACTGTATAAACCCATAATGAGCTCACATCTTGATAACTACATGCAATTCTGAGCAACCCTTTCAAAAAAGTATATAGTAGAATCAGAAAAACATACAAGGGCAACAAGAATGACCAAAGGTCTTGATATGAGAAACAAATAACTATTTTGTTTTAAAAAAAAAATAATCAAAAAGGTTCTATATTAAACAAGCTCAGTAACTGTTTTTGGATCACTCAACCTGTAATTCAGACAGACAATTTTAAATATTCTACAACAAAGAATACTGGCAAAACACGGAAGTCTCCACATCCTTTTTTAATGGATGTAGTATTCTATCTAATTTACTGCCTCTAAGCTATTTTTAACGAGGGCCAAGAGCAGGAATGGCAGTGGCAGTGATAGTCTGCAGGACTGTATTTGTGGTACAGTTAGACATAAGGATAAAACAAAACAAAATCACATATCTGAACAGCTCATACATTGCAACGTGGCCAAGATCAAAATGATACCCACAAGTCATTTGCTTGCTAACTGATTTGCACTTTTCCTAGCCAAAGCAATGATGCTAATACCTCAGCAGTAACAACATGTTTTTATTGCTCTTTCAGATGTATATATATATGTAGCTTAGATTTTTATAACCTTGCACTGTAACTAGACACCTGTTTGCCCAATAAACTTCTGGTCATAGGCAGGTAGCATACTGTGTGGTGAACTGGGATACAGTAAAAGGAAAAAACCCAACCAACCAAACAACACAAACAAAAAATTCCAACATCTACAAGTAAGACAAAAAGTATGTCCATACACCTGTGTCCTAGGCCTAATATAAAAAAACCTCACCTAATTACACATCCAGGATTTCAAAGAAACAGAGAAGAACACCACATGTAAGTGACTGAAAGTTTACGTTTTTATGACCTATTCTTGTTGTGCACAACACCTCTTACTCACACTACTGACATCCAGGAGTGAGCCCTAAGGGACTTGTTGTAAGTGAGGGTTTCTGTATGTCTCATTGAATAGGAATACAAACTGACAGAAAAATAACTCAAAATTGCTATAAAATGACTGGTACCTCCAAATGCACAAGCAAATGACATGCACTTTAATGTAACACATTTCTTCTCATTTTGTAGTAAGTTAAAACATACTTAAGGTTTGTATAAAATGTATGAAAAAATGCTACTTTTGTCAAGAATGAAATGAAAAACTTTTAAATCCTTGATCTTTATTAATCAAATGCTGCTAGTCCTAAACCATGTCATTTGGCTCGTTAAAAAATTTTTGATTGAAGCAATTTTTTTTTTTTTTATTGAAGTAATGGATGAAAATATTAAAATTCTTTGTTTAGGACTTGTGTCTTCTTGGCACAGAATTGCACTGGAAAGCTGTCACAATGGGATTTGACTACTCCACAGAATCCTTCATGTGCAATGCGATTTTCTATATGGTAGCTGCTACACAGAGAGCTAGACCCAGAGCCCATCCACCACATGATTTTACCAGTAGCTGCTCATTCTTTGCAAGATAAAAACACTGCATAGCTCCAAGGCACAGGAACTCTTCTGCTCTCCAGTGCATGGGGTGGGATGGAAGAACAGAGCAGTTCTTCTCCAGGAAAACCTGCTATCTGCAATTGTGGGCAATCATTTGAAAACTGGCAACATTCCACCCTTTGTTTCTACGATTCCAACCATCTTCTCTGAAGTGTTACAAAAATTACTGATACTTACTCTAAAAAATCAAGTACAACCTCTATTTTAATATAAATTGCTTTTTCCTATACAGTCAAGCCCAGGCAGCCACCCAGATGACTGGTGAGTAGTCACACCACAGCACTGTACATGGAGAACAGCCAGGGCTAGCAGCATAGGAGTGTCAGAAGAAAGCCAACTACCTGAGGCTTGGCAAGTATGTACCTCATCTGCAGACAACACAGGACTAACGGATCCCGCTGACTACAAGCCAAAAAAGTTTTGATGTAGCAATGGTCTTCTAAGCATATAAGAAAAGCATATAGATCATGTCATATGGGAATATCAATGAATGATGGCACAGACATAAAACCTAGTTATCTCCTCCTCTTGTGTTTTCTCAAACAGAACTGACTGCCTCATGTTAGAGCCTTACTGAGTCTGTTTAAATCAATTTATTCCTGTTAGCCCCTGTTTTGAGTTTCTGAAAACACTTCCAACTCACTTGTGTGGGGCAACTGATCCAGAGGAAGTAAAAGCAGAGGCAGAGAAAGGTATCTTCTAGAATATCTTCTGGAATAAATGAAAGGCTCTAAACACAAGGCAGGAAGCAGCTTAGGTTGCCCTAGTGTAAATAACATTTATTTTGTAAGAGTAGCATCAAGAGAGATGATCTTTCAGCAGTGAGCGCATGGTTTTTGCCTGAGGGGAGCAAGTGTTTCATTTGATTCCAGGCTTGTGACCAGTCCTGTCAATAGAACTTCTGCCTCCTCCGATTTCATAATTTAATTCCCTCCCAAATTTAACCCCAGAGAATTCTGTCACAATGAAATTCACTTCTTAGTGGAATAACTGGACTGTTACAGACAGGCATCTTCAGCTGTAACTAAGTTTTCCACCAATTGCCACTGCTTTCCGTCTCATATTTGCCTAACAACCAGGAAAAGGATGCCATATAGGCTCTGGAAACACACGTTTACAGTTATTAAATCATTCACAGTTATTGCATTCAGAAACAAAAATGCTATTTACTCAATCACCAGCAACACAACTACAGCACCCACTGGAACTTTGCTGGACCGTCATCCAACATCTAAGTCCCTCCTAAGGAAGAGATTCTTGATAACTGTAAATAGCATAGGTACTTCTACTGTATTTCATATACACAAATTTTCACCATCTATATTTGCACCACAAGTCATTTACACACAGCTCCTTTGAAAGCCTAAAACCACAATCTGTTTTGCAATGTCTTTAGAGAAATTATATCTGTCAGATGCTGAAAATTTCTCAACACATTATACCTCTGTACACAAGCTAAGAAGAACTCAAGATGTGGCTTGTGTTAGTCAATAATATAGGTGTATATATGACCTTTATTGTAGGCACAGGTTGGTTAAACTAACAATAAAATAATTTAGGATGAGGAAAATTCCTATCATGTGAACTACAATAGGCAAAATGGAATGAAAAATTAATGAGAAAGGCGATGAAAAGTTCTGTTAGAAAAGCCTTGCACATGCACAAGCTGATCGGTAGCAGAAAGGTGAAATACAGACAAAAGATGATCAGATTGCAACCTGGAAAGGAAAGAGAAGATATAGAAGACAGAAAACATCCTTTCCTTCAGAGCCACCAGACGATTCATTGGCAGTTTAACAACAAAGGAATTAATCCCACTGCAGGCTTGAATGAACACACAACTTCCAGAAAATTTCTACACTACCTTAAAATTTACAGGCCCTATGATCAACCTAAAATCAGCAACCTTCAATTCATTACATATGGGAATTCTGGAAACCAACACACCTACATCTTCAAAATTTGGCATTCTTCAAAACAAAGCAAAAGGTCTATGACACATAGCCCCAAGAGATCATGAAATTTGCTCAGAGGATTGAATCCAGCTAACCTAAAGAGAACTTATACCCAAAAGGGATGCTTCCTTGAGAGCAGATCACCTTTTTGATCAAGCCAAGTGTCATCTTTCTTACCACAAAAAGAAAATCTCACTGAACTTACAATCTTCCTTGTCCTGTGTGATACCTACTGAAACCTATATGGAAAATCACTTAAAAATAAGAACTTAAACTACAGGAAGATCACATCTTCCAAATGTTCCCAGTATTAACTGCAAAACTTTACACAATCAGACTGATAAATTTTCTCTACAACAGAATCATCAGAAGTCATGTATTCTTCTCTGTACTTCTTGCAATGCACCAAATTCCAATAACAACTGATTGAAACATGTAAAAAATGTCAAAGAAATTACAGTATATCAGAGTAAACTCACACTGACAACCGATAAAATGCATTTACCAACAGGAAAACATTTTTCACCAAGAAAAAAATAAATCTCTCCTCTCAGTCTAGATTATCAAGGAATTCCTGTACAGTATCTTGGAAGAAGAGGCTAAGATCTAAAACTCATAGCTTTCCTGGATAACAGAAATATGGAATTTGGTGAAGATGTTGATTTTATAGTATATTGCAGTTTTCCTTATGTCTGACTTCCTTCAAATCCTTCAGCATTTCAGAGGCA
Source organism: Phoenicopterus ruber ruber (assembly GCA_009819775.1). NCBI lineage: Eukaryota > Metazoa > Chordata > Aves > Phoenicopteriformes > Phoenicopteridae > Phoenicopterus > Phoenicopterus ruber. The sequence goes on along the minus strand of CM020217.1, from coordinate 29,582,507 downwards.
TAATTACCAGCCTATCTCTGTATCCCAAAGGTCTAATGACCCTATCACCTTGCTAGGTTCTCCCTCCCATTTTCACTTTTTCCTTTCAGATTGCCTCACTGATTTACATAATTGCGTTAAATTCAGAGTAATAATTTATTCTAATTTCTATCTGTTTGAATTTTGCTGCTGCTTCTTTTTCAGAAAAAGCTTGTGTTCCTAAAAGCTTGCCCATTTTCTCCAAATGCATCAGTTGGTCTAATGAAAGTTACTAACTTATACCAACAAACCTTTTGGTAAGCATTTAGGAGGATTATATTGTGACATAATAATAGATTTCATAACAATGTTATACAAATACACCTGCCTGCTTCCCTCCCAACTGATTAAAACAAGGCTGCCACTCAGAGGGGCCTAGACAAGCCGGAAGAATGGGTCAGCAGGAACTTCATGACACTGAGTGAGGACAAGTGCCAAGTCCAGCACCTGGGAAGTAAGAGCCCCCTGCAGCAACAGAGGCAGAGGACTGAGAGGCTGGCAAGCAGCTCTGCTGGAAAGGACCTAAAGGGTGTTGGTGAACAGCAAGGTGGATGTGAGCCGGCAGCGTGCCCGGGCAGCAAAGGAGGCCAACTGCATTCTGGCCTGTACGACCAGAAACATAGACAGCAGACCGAGGGAAGTGATTGTCCACTTTTTCTTGGCACTTGTTACACTACATCTGGCATACTGTATCCACTGTTGGGCAATGCCAGAAAGCCACCAAGGAAGAGGACTGAGTTCAGCGGAGAGCCACAAAGCTGGAGCACAACCCCTGTGAGGAGAGGCTGCGGGAACAAGGGTTGTTCAGCCTGGAGAAGACAAGGGCAAGGGGCCATCCAGTACCTACCAGGTCATTATGAAGAAGATGGAGCCAGGCTCTTCACAGCAGTGCACAGCAGGAAGACAAGAAGCAATGGACATAAATTCAAACAAGAACGGCTTCAAATGGAAGGAAAGGAAAAGCTTTTCCACCATGAGGACAGTCAAGCACTGGACCAATATGCCCTGAGAAGCTGTGTAGTCTTCATCCTTGGAGGTTTTCAGGATCAGACAGGATAAAGCTGAGAGTAACCTGGTCTGACCTCCATAGCCAGACCCTGCTTTGAGAAAGTGGTTGGGCTACCTTTATCTCCCATTAAGTTCCTGTCTGATAGAATATGAGTATATAAAAGAGTTATTAACTGTTTCTTGTCTTTTGGGTACGCAACTTGAACGCCCCTAATTTCTAGATTTGCAGAAACACTGAATACAATGTCACACAACTGAGCTTAAACTGGTGTTAAAGAGAGCACAGGGCGCAGGATGATCAGAAAAAAGGGGTTAGAAATAGGACAGTCAATACTACAAGGAACTTTGGATTTTAATCTCTCTCCACCTAAGTTTCAAAGCTTTAAAAGAAGAGCATCACTTTGTCTACAAAAATACTGTGAAAATAAATGAATGTAATTTTACAAAGTACTCAGGAGACTGAGTGTCTGTATAAAGCCCATTTGAAATTAACAATTCTATGTATAGAGGAGAGTCTGAATAACTATCAATAAACAAAGCATGAGTCCATGCTCCAGAAATTAGTGTTTTATCAAGTGTTTTGCTTCATAAGCAAACAAAATGTCAAAACAAAGAAAACAAAGCAACCATAATGCTTCATGATTTAAGAAAAGCTAAAAAGTGAATACCATAAAACTAAACCAATATACGCTATCACAACATCCCTAGCTGCAAAAAATATTCACAGCACAGTATTCCATTTGGTACAGGCAAAGCAAACAAAAACTCCGAGCATTTTCTTTCTGCTTAAAAGGCAAGAGTAAGCCACCATCGTACTTTTAAAATACTATTGAGGATAGAAAATTAGAGACGAAAAAGCTACAAATATTATGCTTGATCCTCAAACATAGTACACAGTAATTTCCTTGGAGTACAAGTTTAACAAGCTATTTTGGTTTTGCATTTTTTAGAAGACAGTTCTGGAAAAGATTAGACTACAGAGTGAATAGTTGAAGGGTTATTAACACCAGACAGAGTTTACTCTAAATACTCTTTAACAGTATGTAGATCACTATTCCAGTTCAGGCAGAGATCACAAGTACACTCTTGTGTACATGGCTTTTGAGGGATAAGAGTATTCAATGAGCAAACCACTTCACCTCAGGCTGGAGGGAAGGAAAGTTGATAGTCGCTTTTCCAAACCAATTTACATCCTAAAATAGGCAATAGAATACTTCTGTAACCACTATTGCTGGCACTCAGAGATTTAATACAGACTAAAAGTTAAGATGTCCCAGTGTATATCTTCCGGTTTTTGGAAATGTTATGTAATGTCTCAAGCTAGAGTACCATCTTTAATTGCAGCATCAACATTCATTACAAAAGCAGAGGCCCCGTCTACACCTTGCGGTGTTTTAAATTATAAAAACATATAGCAAAGGGCAGTCCCTACAATGGAGTTTAGAGTTTAATATGAAAAATGAGAGGGAAGAGGAAAAGGAATACAATTCTTGAAGAGATTAGAAAACGGAGCACAACAGAAAGAGTAAAGTGCTCATACAAACCCAGTCTAACACAAATAGAAGTCCTGCTACTAACCTCATCGGCCTCTGGATCTGCCTCCGAGTGACCTGAAGTTACAAAAGCACGCAATAGCAGAGCCAAGAAATAAACTCCAGTCTTCAGAGTCTCAAGCCAATGCTTCACTTATAAGACCTATCTTCCCTGTTAATTTCTCTGCTGGAAAATGTTTGGAGTCAGGGGAAAGCAACCTACAGACACTCAGTCATTGCCAGACTCAAAGACTCTGCCTAGAGAAGAGCAAATATTGGTAAAGCATCCCTTTTAGGTTTGTGTTTTACAAGGCCAATCAATTACTTGGAGAGATTTCAGACTTAGAGTCCTTTCCAATTCCAAATCCTTCCCCAGAAGACAACTACATGAGACAAAGCAGTAAATATTCTTAATTTTGCAAACAGTAATTTTACCTCTGGCCAGTCACATAGCAGTTATTTTTTTCAAGTTTATTTATGTCTGCTTTATGTACCACTACTAGCCCTGGAGTCACTTGATTTCCCATGCCGTATTGTTGAATTTTATACTTACAGAGTTCTGATGGTTCATATCTAATATATAAACTTCATTAATTTTAAAAATAGTGTCTGCTTCAGGGTAACAACTAACCCGGATCAACCCAAATCAATATATTTTTAATATTTTAATATTGATAATGCTATATCTAACTCTGAGATAACACTGTTCATATCTAATGCCCATTTAAAACTGATCCTTCTGTTTTCAATGACAAAATGGAATTACTAACTATTCCAATTGTTGCCAGTTGTTCTCGTTACAAAAGACAGGTTTCTAAACCAGAAAATTATTGACATGGTCTAATGAAAAAAAAGGAGAAATATGAAGTGGAAATCAAATTCAGAAGACAACTCATTATAGCATGTGGATTGGTACAATCATTGAGGAATCACCAACTGAATGAGAAGGGAGATATATTTGACCTTAATCTACTGCACACCACCCTTCATTTGTCAGAAATTTTCCATTATCTAGTGTGGACAAAACAAAGAAAAGACATGCACATGAAAACTGAAGTTTGTTACAGTAATAAAATATAATAAAATTAATAAAAAAATATGTTGTGCAATATCTAGCTGGTCAAAGCTTTACTGAAGTTAAGACAATAATGTTTGTTGTCAGTTGCAATGACCAGGTTCTACATTCATTTATGTTCTCCTGGTCTTTAAAGTAACTGATTATAACCTTAATTATTTAAAAAAAAAAAGAGAGAGAGAGAGACATACATACATTTTCCCAGGGAATGTATTAATGGGGCCTTAGCTTTTACTTAATACTAGTTACTATACTATGTGCTCCTACCTCCTATCATACTGTCACAGCCCTCTCATTGCACAGTCGTCCTAAAGAGAACATAACTGATGACTCTGTCCACTGCTAAACCCAACTCTGTTCAGGAAAATTAGAAGGTAGCAAAGAAAATCATCATTATGCTCAGTACATCAGTTGAAAAATAATTAAAGATACATATATAAGTGCCATGACAAACATGATAAAGTTGTATCATGGTAGATTTTAAGAGAAAAGCACATCTCCCTCAGACTACTAGAACTCTTTAGGTAGTTTAGCAAGAATGTGTAAAAGAAAAATGACAGACTTATCTGGACTTTTAAAGCCCCATAAATGTTCAATAATGTTTAGTAACAGTAATATATGATGAAGTAAATTCTCAAATACTCTCTCTACTTGAGCATAAGTAACTCACACCACTGACAGGAGAGGTCCACAAGGGCTATGCAAATTCTAAGAGAAAAGGAATAGGATCTGAACCAGAGGTGTTAAAGCATTTTTCCTTTCCAGACACAGTGGAAAAATTAGAACTGATGTAAATAAAGCAATCAGTACTACAGAGGTTTGTTTGGACAACTTATATTTGAAAAAATATTTTTAAAATTAAAAAAAAACCAAACAAAACAACAAAACCACACACACAAAACCCAACACACAACCAAACCCCGAATGTCTTAAAATGAAATAAAGTGAAAAATCTTTGGAATTAAGTGTAACAATGTATTACTAGGATGCAACATGGAGTATTTTTTACAAAATAAGAAACAGATCTACATCATATATATAGGTCCCAAATGGAATAAAAACAGAAACACTCTTCTAGTTCTTTTCAGACATTCCCAAATTATTAGCCACTACCTTAACCAATGTCAATTTGGGATGAACCCTATGAAACATTCCTTTCAGAACCTGCTGCGCTGCAGAGGGAAGAAGAAAAGGAAAGAGGAAAGCGGAGCAGCACTTACTAGAATTCCAAAGGGCAGATCCCACTCATCCCGGGATCTGTCCGTGGTACAAAGAGGAGATAAAAAGTGCCAAGTTCTGGGGGATGCTGCTGCTGTGTCCCAGGAACTGCAATTTACAGGACTGAAGAAACACCATACTCTCGGGAAAATTAATGTTTCTTTCTGCGGTCACACACACTGTCTCAGCACAGTGAGAAATAAACACTCATGATTGTAAGAATTCCTCATCCGAGTAAGGTGTGCACAAGCGTGATATTTCTTTGTAGGAACTTCACTTTAATATGATTTTATTATTAATCTGTATTTCAGGAACATATTTAAACAGCAGCAATGTAAAACAAACATGGAAAACTAGTCTTTTACATAATTCATGGTTAAATAAGTTAAATGAGGAACACCCTGCCACTGGATGTGCAAATAAATCCAGCAAGTATTTAGACAATTTATGGAAGATACATCATTAAAACTATTGAAAACAATAACATAGGCTCCATCTTTAACTGAAGAAGTTCCTAAATCACAGATTCACACAAGCCAGGGGAATGCCTCAGAGAAACAGCACTCTGTACCTTTTCTCCTTCCTGAAGAATCACCAATAACCTCTCTAGAAAAGGAGACCATTTCAGACCTTTGATCTGATACAGTACAAAGGTTCTTACGTTCTTATACTGGCCACTGTCCAAACAAACATGAAGACATAGGGTCTGCGTTACAGGCAGTAATGGGTATATAGCATTAACTATAAAGGTAGAGGAAGAGAGGCAGAAAAACATAAGTTTTATAGTGAAATATATTCTTCCAAATAAACAAACATCCCATATTCCTTAGTCTCATTAAGCTAATTTCTTATAAACAGAACTGAAAGAAAAGATCATTCAAGAGACATCCCCTCTGGGTGACAACGTAGAAGCAGCTGTATGAGGACAAAAAGGAGAAATTACTTTTTCACAGTGAAAGTATCAACACTAGAGAACTGTCTTACTATTGGAAACAAGATACAGTTACTGGAGCATAGTTCAGAGAAATTATCCTCGTACTCCTTTGCTGATGACCTTGTCCACCTTTCTATTCCCACCAGCATTCTATGCAAGACAATAATTCACATCAGCTGTCTTGCAATAAAAGTACCTTTGGTGCACGGAGATAGAGTCATAGACAACAACGAGGGATGCATGAAACCCAGAAAAGGTGTTGATGGCGAAAAGGAAGGGGCGGCGGAGGAAGGGGCCTTATGAAACCACAACAGAAGCAGTGAAAAGTTGCTAAATTAGCTTACAGTGATATTCCAAATAATACTTTATGCATTCTTGCAAAGTGCTTGGAGCTTTCCCTGGATTTATACATTAAAAATACATCAAATGCAATCATAGTGCTGAAACCTAATTATGTAACATCCCCACAATAGCACTCTGTACAAATTTTCAGAAATTTACCAGTTAAATTCGAAAGTAATGTTAACATCTCGGGCTTTTTCCCCAAAACATATCTTTATTTCCATGATCACTTTGCAGAGGTAACAATTCTTTCCTTCCAATACTTTCCAAAGTACCAAGCTCTCCAGTCCTCTGCAGCACTCTGAAGGCACTGGGAATTCTGAGGCTGTACCTACATACATGCCCTGGTTTAAGTGAACTGAACCTCCCAGCTGTCCTCACTCAGCACATTTGTGTCACCTTTATGGAGGAGTTTTGCTGCATCGACTTGGATTCTTTCCAGAGGAGACTCAGTTGGAAGCTCCACTCTAGGTGCGCATCAAATGTACCACAATAGGGACATCGGGGTCCAAACCAATGGCTGCTCCCTTGAACAACTTCATATCGCACCTACGGTGAGGGCATTTCATCCAACAGTTCAAACTAAACTAGTCTGAGGTAGAATCCCTAAACTAAACTGCTACAGTGCAAACATATAAGCCTTAGCACCAACTGCTTTGATCTAATGATCTGCTTCCACTTGCCAAATTGCTTGCTTACACTGACATAAGCTGAGTGTTCATCACCTCTCGGAAATGTTTTTAATGCTCTACAGAATTCAAGTCATATGCTATAGTTCTCAAAACTAAAACTCTTCTAGGTGCAGAGAAGCAAGTGATTGACATTCACATAAAGAACAAAGCACACAGCAACAACTATTTTGTTTCCTGTCACTGATTACACTGAAGAATTAAAAGAAAAATAAATCAGATTTTTGTGGGAAATTCTGAATCAATTTGTTATTAACATAATGTTGCTTACTTGGGTAATTACTGGATAATATTTAGCAAAGAACGATTGACAACATGAAGAAGAAGAATTAAGAAAATAATCAATGAAAATTAAGAAAATAACCCTAAAATATTGTCAGTTATAGTCACTGTCAACATGGAAGAAAAGCTGTGCAGCAATTAATTAATGTTTTGAGTGTTTGGAAAGTTTTATTCACCATTTCAAACATTTAAAAATGTATTTCTCTTTTGTCTCTTAGTACGAGAGGAATGCTACGTATGCACAGCTACAGTTTGTAAGAAGACAAAAACCATGGGGAGGTCCTGATCCTGCTCACCTGATTCTGGCAGACTTCTATGGGCCTGCTGCATAACAGAGCTACTGCCACAAATGTGTCAAACGGGATTTGACTAATAAATTGCTTCGGTGCTGTCTCATTCTGTAAAACATTTTTCAGAGGTTTTAAGGACTATTTCAAAGCTATATATTATTTCTGCCCCTGATTGATGAATGATTCTATTTAGACAGTTCACTGAAAACAGTTGAACTTCAAAGGCCATATGAAATCATTTATTATCTCGCTTGTGATTTAGGAACACACCAGCTGAGAGTCTCACTGCATACAGTAATGAGCAGTACTTCCCTATTAAAAAACCCACTTTTTTCTAAAGACAAAAAAAAAAATCAAATTCTTTTCTATAGACTTAACATAGGACTATCAGACGTATCAAAACCAAACCCCAAATCTGCAGTTACATTTTAAGCTGTTAAGTTTGTTACATTGTAAGCATCCGTTAAAGCACAGTAAGACTGTTAAACATAGAACAAAAGAGGTTTATTTTTACTTTCTTACCTGTAAAAGGGATTTAACGATATCTGTCTTTGAAACTTTATCTTCCAGTGATATTGCACAAACCACTAATATGGAGAAGTTTCCACCATTATATAGCACCTACATGGCAGTATGTCCTCGAGAGCAGGTGAAGGATTTAACAGCAAAAAATGCTAGCTAGGCAAATGTTCCATCTAAGCAGAATGTATTTATATATGTAGGAGGGTACAATAAAGCATTCACCCAGAAAAGAAAGATCCGCACTGATACAGGAGTAAACAGTTTTTATTTATTGTTTCTTTGTCATATTAGAAAGCCCCCTTCTTACCACTTTATTTGAAATGATACAATGAGTGAGGCGATTGTACTCTTTTCTTCTTAAAACAAGTAAGAGATGAGCTTCAATGATTTTCAACACAATTTGAAAAAATTACTGGGTAAAATACTTAGCATGATAAAAACAAAGAAAAAAACCCTAGTTTTTCAGCAGCAGGGTATGGCATTTCTTGTGCTGTAGTACTTCTTCCAAAGAAAAGTGATCAAATTCAATTCACCTGTCACTTACAAAAGGTGGAGCTTTTAGGTTAAAAATGAAAACAGCATAGCTACTTGCCCAATGGCATATACAATAAAAAATATTTATAAGCAGCATATATTAATTCAGTTGGGGTAATTTAACTAAGCCTTTATGTTTATGAAGTTCAAATGGCAAGTTTCTCTTCTCTGCTCTAGAGAGCAAAAATGATTCAGTGAATATACTACCTCAGTTCTGAGGCTTCTTCATGCATAGAATTTGAAGTGTAGCAACTGTGTTATTAAAGATTGTACCAACTACATGTTTAGTTCAGAAAAACAACCTGGTTTCAGCCAGGCTTCAGAAAAGCAAAGCAATATTGTTTAATTTGCACCATTAAATCTTCCGATTATCAGACAAAAGCTTACATAGCAGCATAGAATTTGTAATCCCAGCATCAGAATTAACAAGAGTTTGTTCTTTTTTAAAATTCCCATCAGGTCTTTCCCTCTGGCTGTTCAAAGAACTGTATTTCATAGCATGGCACTATAAAATTCTGGCTCCCTTAAAACCTGTCTAGGAGCAATATTAAAAATAGAACTTGTAGACAAAGAACCAGTCAAACCTTAAAAGCAAACTAAAAAATTAAGTGGCATTCTTCTCACTTATCATATTTCAAAGAGCAGCACTTTTCCGTAGAAAGATCCCATTAGCTTAGCTATGACATCTTTATTCTCGTGCCTATAAATCATTCCATTGTTAACCTCCTAAACTGCAGTGACTGCTGCCACCTATAGGATCTCAACAAGAGCCGTCAGGATTCTACTCAGCGGTTCCCTCTACCGGGGATGTAAGTCCCATGAATGTGCAGGCACTTTTATTAACAGCAGGTGTCCCCACTTTTGCTGATGTTTTGCCTCAAAGTCATTACTTTAAAAGCATTTTCATGTTTCCTAAAACAAACTCCAACTTCTGACTGGAGTCTGAGCAGTAGCAAGGTGATTTGGGATAGGAAATTGCAGCCCCTGAACTCTTAATTCAGTTCAATAAATGCAATTTTGCAGAAAAACAAAAATTCCCTTGTTGTTAACACAATGTTATCTGCTGTGATGTATTAGCGGGCCCCCAGCGGAACAAATTTGCTTCTAAAGCGTAAGTTGAAATAAAACCGAGAAACTTTAAAGTAGGATAAGATCCGTTCTATTTAGGCAATAGTTTCATCAAATGCACCAGTGTTGCATCAGAATAACCTTACAAAGAAGAAGATGAAAAACATTAAAATATATTAATCTTGAAAGTCCCAAGTAGTATCAGACTGAGTAATATATGCACAAAAACACGCACATACATACCCATGGAAAAGCACTAACATTTGCTGTTTAGATTTCTCAAATCAATATATCTGACTTAATTAAAAAGCAAACAATTGTGCAGAAAGTCAGTGTAATTTTGTTGACTAATCAAGAAGACAAAAGTAATTTTTCTTACTCTTTAAGTAGAAAGACCAGAAATAACTGATTTTACAAAAATGTCACCTTTCTCTCTCCAGCCTCTACCCCCTCTACAGTTAATCCTAGAGATCATAGTTCTATTTGAACACATAAAGGCATTCTTCTTTAACGTCTGAGAGACTGGCATGGGTTACAAAATGATGCTAGAGCAAAGGCCAAATTTAAACTAGACTTAATGTATTTAGAAGCCTGGGTAAAGTAACATTACAGCAAAGAGACTCTCATAACAGAGATTCACTCTGTCAAGTAGCACACATTATCAAAATAAATAAAATACTGGGCACAGCTCTCCAAGAGGAATAGCATTAACAGGGAGATTAAAGCTAAGTAGACATTGAATACCATATACCACTCTGCTATCGGTTTGATTAGAGCAAATTAAAAAGAACATAATATAAGAGCAAGGTCTTAAAACAGGGACATTATTAAAGTCAGAGTTTTGCGAAGCATAGATGTATTTATTGAGGTTTGATATAGAAATAAATATTATTCAGAACCCTCAGTACCCAAAAGAAATTACAAAAGCAGGAAACAAACATGAGAAAATATCTGAGAGACATTCCTAAGACACCAGTATCTCTTCAATTGGGTACAAACAATAGCACAATTTGTTCTGTACGTATACCCTCCAGGTCTTAATGACGGCGGAGCTACAAGGAAACTGAAATATTGTAAAAAGGCAGACATGAGCATATACTTGGCCATTCACCAGCCTTTCTTCCAGTGGTGGGCGAAAGCTATCCTTCCATCTTGCTTTCCAATTTTGTTTTTCAATTAATAAAAAAGACTATTCAGTGCCATAAAGCACAATTCAATTAACTTCATAGTCTGACACTTTTCCCCCCCCACTCCTTTGGAAGAAAACAAACCCCAAAGGCATGCCATGACTGACTCTCCTCTGACTAGGTTTAGAACATTAGACCTACAAAAAAATTAAAATTAAGTCCCCACCCCCATTCTGCCCCAGTATAGTTTGACGTGGAGTCAGAACAGTGACCATGCTGGTGGCTAGGGAAGTGGTGGCAATGCAGGCAGGATGGGAGTTTGTAGAAAGGACTGGAGAAGCTCCCTTTGGACACAGGTAGACATTAGCTCGACTTAACTGCACCGTCAAATCTCACCAGCTTTGAGTCTTTTCTCTACCTGAATCCGAGCAAATATGAATGTAGGTCTGCTGTCTTAAGTAGGCTTTCTACTTTCAGGGATATAAACTACTTTGAGATGTAATTTTATGTGCTGTAATCCAGCCTAATGGTGGTTCGCTGCCCAAAGAAGAGGCCTTTCTCCTCTTCCTACCCTCCTCATTCCTGGTCCCAAGAACACATTCCCACTGCCACTCCTGCACTGGATTTGGTGATAGTGGGTTGCAGAGCAAGATCGACAGCAGGCTAATCCACCAAAAGAAATGCTATTTTTCCTTTAGATTAATATACTGACTAGCTCCAGAGACACATAGCTGTTTCACCCAAGACAAGACAGAGTCCAGCAGCACAAGGCCAGCAAAGGGGGCAGGAGTGCAGTGGGCAGTTACATCAAGCACTGCGTGAAGCTGATACATGCGCTGCCACTGAAAGGGGAGATACTTCTCTCCTCTCCTCCACGAGGCTAACATCATGGAACCCCTCCCTTGGCCTCTCCTGGGGAAGATGTTCCAGCTTGCATAAAAATACACACACCTCCCCCAAAATACAAAAAAACGTAACTCACTTGGTCAAATAAATTAAAAAAAAAAACAAAACAAAAAAGAAAGGCTGGGACACCACAGCCTAATATTCTCTCCTCTCTCCCACAGGTGTTTTGTTTTAATTATCATTATTAGATTAATTCCCTTCCAGGCTGGAAAATAAACAAATCGAAAACTCTGTTTCTAAATTTAATTTTCAAAAGAAAGGAAATGTGTTCCCCAACCTGCTACCTATTTAGGCAGAGCAGAGAAATCTAGCAAATAAATCAAGGCTTTTCTGCAAGTAATACCCATCATTTTACAAAAGCTGCTATTCGCCTCTGTTTTAGGAATGGAGATTGCTTTAAAATATTACATTACTGTAGTAACTCATGGTTTGGACCTGTCATCTTGATGTCTCTCTAATTTTGGAGACCAAAAACCCATTCCAGATATTACTCAATCAAAACCAAGTGTTTTGTAAGAACAATCTCACAAGCCTTAAAAACAGGTATTCCTACTGATTTGAAACACCTTTTTAGAATCATATGGGGACTAGGAAATTTCTTTTCTTTTAAAAAACAGATGGTTATACTTAACTATATAGGAAGTGTTCCTAGCTCTGATAACCCTGTATTAAGTCACCCAATCACATTCAGCCTTTCTTCTTTCTCTAGTTGTTTTGATCATCTAAATCTTCTTCATACCTGCCCTATATATTTTCACTGGGATGTTTCTTATAGAGATCAGTGGGTTTACTATATAATCATCTCCAGCTTGCTGTTCACCATCCGCCTGCAACTTAAGCTAGTAGAGTAAGTAGGTAAGTAATTATATTATTGTACTCATTGCTGCTGTACAAGCAAGAAAAGAAAGAAAAAAAAAAAAAGAAAAAAAGAGATAAAGTGCACACTGAAGAGATTACTACCAAACCCAAAGGATCCTAAACTTGATTTGACTTGGTACCTAATCAGTGGAGGTGAGGAAGCTGCAAAAGCAGCAGCTCTCCGGCTCCATTCTAGTCTGCTCGTGCCCTGGAAAAGTGTTTGACTACGTAGGTAACATTGTGTATTTTCAAGTAGCTTGCATATCACTAATCATACATAGCTCAAAGCAGGGGGGGACTTGGTGCTTAAGCATTCAGTAACAGGGTATGTCACGAACACTGTAACCTATAATATGATTTCTATACCTTTAAGTGAATTATCAGATTTCATATGTATGAACTACTAATTATCTTCAACATAGTCTGAATAATGTATCTGACTCTCAAAATCTTGCTTGTCTCACTTTTACAGTCCAGGCAGACCAAACCTGGACCTCTTAAAATCAAACTTAACAATTCTGCAAAATTATGTAACAGTTCTGCATATGTCCTAAAATCCTGTCAACCTGATACATTACAACTTTTTTTTTTTCTGATTGAACTTGATTTGAATCCAGTCTTCAAGAAACAGAAAGCTATTGTATTTCCCTTCCTGTTATACATATCCCGTAGCCATTGTAGTCTCTTATTTTTCTATTGAAATCATGTAATTAAATAATGTGGATATGATTACTTGACTTACTTTACAAGCATAGGTCATCACTAATACTTTGATGTGATTATGAAGCCCTGTATCTTCAAAGGGACGAAACAATTAAAAAAAATACAATACGCAAAGTCAATTATTTCCTATAATCTCTCCATTTACTTAACATAAGGACATTACACAAAGCACATTAAAAGTAAACTACATCTATTAACATACCACACAAAATTATTAAAAGAATAAACGGGTTGAACATACACATTGTTAACATTATACTCACATGCTGAAGGTCCCTTCAACTGACTTTATATTCTAAATAGCTGAATGAGAACCACATTGACCATGATGTATATCATTTCAATTTTCAAAATTCTTGAGCTTCAGAGAATTATTGAAATCCTGTACTTCTACTTTATAGAAATATAATTCTAGAATCTTGTAGTGTCATAATTTTAAATGTACTTGGTATAAGCAGTTTTAAAACTGTATTTTTCTTTGAAGGTAGTGTATTACATTACAATGGTGACACAGGTACTGCAGATCTACAGTGCTATTTAAAAAAAAAGCGCCAACTTTTTGTGTCTTATGAACAGATTTTTTTTCATAAAAATATAATGAATTGTAAACTTGCACTATTTTTAAATCCCATTTTAAACATCAGTGACACGCCATAACTTATATTTAACATATCTTGTCCTTCTCTTCAGAAATACTCTCCCAAAGAGAAACAGCAACTAGTTGCTTGTGTTAATTCATACAAACTGAAAGTGGAAATCATAGCCTGCCTTTTAACCTGGGTTTCCTGTAAGTATGTACTGTTCTCAGATGAAAACTTTCACTCCTCCCAAAACCACTCTCATTTTCATTAAAACCAAATTGTTAGGAAGTCATACACATTAGAGTAAATGGTGGGAATTAATCTGCATTTCCTTGCACAATTTGAAAACCTGTTAATACTGCAGGTCAACATAAAAAAACCTAACACCTTAATGAAAGCTCTTCCTATTCCCTAACCTCTTTTCTTCCAGAGCAATATCCAAAGCATTCTCACTTGCTTTTCCTTTCTGTGGGCAATTCAGGATGCAATTTCCAAAGTTCTGTGTCACTCCTAAAAGTCTTAGTCGCCTTCAAGTCTGTTCCCAGCCAATCACCAAGACAACAGGTCATGATAATGAATGAGAGATCTGACCCAGAGTCAATTCACTCAGTCACCAATTTATATCGGAATGACAAGTTAGGTATATGCCTGGAATTCCCCATCAGTACATATAATCTTAATAAGCTTTGTCACCTGTAGCATCTCAGCCCTTTTCCTAAGCAAGCAGTCCCCTGCTCAAGTTTATAAGAACTGATATCATTAGCAGTTTTAGCTCACCTAGTATTATCTCCCCCTTAGAAAGACTGCATCTCTCTTCATAGCAGATGTTTCGTAGTTCTATTCCACAAAGGGACTGATTTAAATTATTTTTAAGTTGATTCCTTACTCAGGAATAAAATGTGAATACGACTTAGCAGATCTGACCTGAGCCAGGAAAAGCATCTTTGTTCAGAGCAATTTCTTTCTTAATTTTCAAATAGTTCCAATACATGTTTGAGACCTACCCAAGTGAGGAGACGGTGGGCTTCCAGTCCCTCTGTTTCTTATGATGACAGTTCTCACCCTTAAAATCTATCAATTCTACAACATGGCTGCAGTGTTGGTGGTTACGGAAAACAGCAGAGTACGTAGGTAATTCTCCAAACTGCCTCCGACATTGTGGACAGTTGAGGCTCATCTAAATTTGTGTCATCTTGAGTAGAAGGTCCTGTGCTTAGTACGCTGATTTTGCTAACTACTGTCAAGGTAGCTGACTTAGCCAAAAAGTCAAGCCAAAAAGTCAATCCATAAGGGACGAAGTGAAGAAGCGTAAGCACAGCCTGAATGGATAAAGGATCATTTGAAGTTTCTGCCAACAATTCTCCTGAGATGCTAAGCAATCCAAAATGGTCTTCTCCTTTTTTGCTATAGGCTTCTTCAAAGATTAGCACGTTTGCCAAGCTGCTTCAGTTAGAAAAGGGACAAAGCCAATAATCTACATTTTCTCTTTTCACTAAACTCACAGAAATCCACTCAAGATCGATGCTCTCTTCTGATGCTAATTTGGACAGGAAATACTGAGGTCTGATCTTGCCTTTTGTTAAATGGGCATGAAACATTTTCTGAAACTGTTGCTTGCTGCTGTTATGCTTCAGAAAATGCAAAAAGGCCTATAGTTGTGATACAGACCAATCCCTTATGCATATTGTTTTAATTTTCATCCTTTATCTAAGACTTCCTGAAATTTTTCCACTGGCAATAGATTAGATCCTCCACAAAAAAAACATCTGTAGATCCTGCAATAGCATAGACAGCCTGTCCAACTCTTCAGTATATATTATTCTTTCCCCCTTCTTAGTGCCCTAGAAGTAATAGGAAATAAAAAACTTTGTTGGTCCCGTATCTCCCCTCCCTTAAAATTTTGTCAAAATATCTAATTTCTGGACTTTTACTCCCATTCTGTCATGAGTTACTCTCCTCTTTTTACACATAGTACAAAAGTACCACCCCTGCTACAAGAAAACATCAGCACTTAGCAAGCATCTATCTCAGTATCTCATTTTTTCCTTTAATGCCCCAACCCCCCAAAAAACGAACTACCTTTTTATGTTCTCTATTCTGTGAATTGAGGTGTGGTTTATAACTCCCATTTTTTACAAATATTCTTCTAATTAAGTGGAAGCTAAATGATAAACTCCTATTTTCATTGTCAGGAAAGTAAACACATTTCAATCAATAAGATTATGCTACACCAAACCAACTTCTAACAATGCCTCTACATAAAACATCAAGGCTAGCCAGGCACTGAAGGAAAAAACCTCCAAACATAAATTTTGCCTGGAGTAAAAGAAATATTGCTGGTTTAGGTTTATCTTTTCAATATGTGCTGAATTTCAAACAAGTTTATAACACAAGTAAAAATAATTCCACATACAAAAGCATCATGAAGAAAAAAACCTGTTAAACTTAATCATAATATGTAAAAACTACAAAAAAATTGCTAAAGGAAAAGCTGACAGTCCAAAGGCCATTTGAAGCGAGATGTACTTACAGCTAACTTCTTTCCTTTGTAAGCTTCAAAAAACCCCAACACAAGTAGTTCTCAAATAAGTGGAAAGGAAAACAAATTAGCCTTGCTTGCACACTGTTTATTTCCCTAAACCTTAACTCATCTGTTATAGGTTTTGGGAATATTATAATTGATGACCGAAATAGAGACATTTTTATTTCTAGATCTAAGACAGGAAACAGCTATTATTTCTGTATTACACAGGTAACAAGAAGATGATTTGAAGGGCAGATAATCTGGAACCGTGTCTTCTTACTCAGATACATTAAAAATTCCCATCTTCAACCCAAATAGCCATCATTAGCCATCATTCCAGTTATCCAGTAGACTAGGCAATAGTACAGTATTTCTGGTATGCGAGAGGGCTCCCTAGTTCCTGACAAGCAAAGGGAGTCTCCTAAATTTACAGAGGGTGTTACTATCACGGACCACTTCATCTTCCCCCACTAAGCCATGCTGTACTAGCAAGGAGGAAAAAAATTTTCCCAACCGAAGACAGACTAAACGCAACATGCACCACAAACTGTGGCCCTCACGGCATACACTGTGAAGGGGCCTCGACAAAGCTAAGCTGAAGGTGCGTAAGGCCACACCACTGAAGCAAAAAGATCAAAACCTAAACCAACTACAGCCTAGTTTCTCAGCATGCCTTTGAAATGTAACAGCGATACACCTTGTTTAACACATTATATTGATTTTTGTTAATGTTCATCAGCATTGCCAATGTGATTCTGGTTATCAAAAGCTCTACACATGCAATAAAATCTGAAAAAAAAAAAGTGAATAAAAATATTTTAAAGAACAGATGGAAGACAAATGACTTCTAAATTTAGACGCATGTTCAGCAAAATCTGGCCACTTACTTAAACAGTATCTGTATCTGAGGCAACAGTGCCTAGGTACAAGCAAAAGAAAATAAAGATAATGCTTTATCTTCTTGTGATGTCAAGGACAAAATTCTCTTCAGAGTCACATCTACATAAATAGCGGTATTTAGCTTCAGAATATTTCTATAACTCGGTCATTTGACTTGTATTTTAATACTTTCAGGGCTATAAAGAAAATTTAGGAGCAATGAATTGCATTTAATTTGAAATAAAATAATACATCATATATTTCAATTATGCAATGTTATCCTATGAGAATTTCCTTACATTTTTTGAAAATTGTGTGCAATGCTTTGATGTTCTGTAACATACAATAATACATTAACTGTTTCCAAAAGAACTGCTCAATGCTTTATTCACGTTTGCATCTTAATGTTTTTTTTCTTTTCCAAAATGAATCGAGTTTACAAAAGAAAATTAAACAAAGAGGTATTATCCTTTCTCTGATCTTTGTTCCGATCATGAAGATTTTAAACAATATTAGTCTCACACATAGCAAATTACTGCTTGTTAACTACTGTTGCCAACCGTTAGGATACGTCTGCCTTACTATATCAGTTTGACCCAGCTTCTAGTGCTTAATGGTCCTCTAGGCTAAAAGCGAAAGCTGATCCATCAGGCTTACATTAGCATAGAATAACACTCAATGCTTATTGATGTGCATGCAGTGTAACTACCACCCCCGGCACCTAGCTCAGTCCATTATTTTCATTTTATCTCAAGTCATTTGTATGGTTGTCTGCCCCAGTTAAAGCTACGGCAAGACTGGTACTTAAATGAATTTGTGAGAAAGGAGACAAATGCCCCCTGAACTTCAAGCACTTTTCTATCATGACTTGCTAACATAAAATATACTAGTACTGTTAGGTCCACTTAGCAAGCGTATCTAGAATGGCCTTAAGTAGGAAAGGAAAATCACTTAGGACTCTATCAGCTAAAAACACTGCTGATTAAATGTTGGGGGTGGTGGAGAGCAGGCGGTTACTGTTTTGGGTGTTATTTTTTCAGTGTGATCTTTTTAAAATGCTGTTTTGATTCTGCTCAGTAGCCATTCAAGGAAACTTAAGCATCGTAACATTCAAAACATACTGGTTTAAGTATCTTGCTTTAACTGAACACTATGCATTAAGGTTAAAAATACTGTTTTAATCACACAGTGAAATCACCACATCATAAGACAAAAAAAATCTGAAACTTAAAGGCATGTGTTGTATAATCAGCTTAATAGAAAATCTTTTGAAACAAAGCAAACTATCACAAACTTCAGGGCATGGCAAACTACTTGGCCACAAAACATAATCATTGAGCAAACATACATATTTGACATTCACAAAACAGTCTCTAAAGTTTCACTTCATGTTATTTCACAAAATGTAAACAAATGTCTCAATTTTTGCATTTTCCAAGAAACTTATAGTTAAGCATAAGAAAGCACAAAGAGCCATAGCAGATGTTAAGATAAACATAGTGCTCTTCTGAGCATGGATTTAAACATTTTATAATTAAAGCATTAACCAGCCCCTCTTTCTGCATGGACAGGAAAGCATAGGAATTCAAGAGAAAAATTTTGGTCGAGCAACAATTATGTCAACCATTTTATAATACATGGTCGGTCAGTTAGACTAGCCAAAGAGTCTGACATACTTCCACTTCCACCAAAAAAGAGCATTTATATCCATACTTGTAATATGCACCTAAATACATACATAATTTTACAGTTTTAAAAAGAATCAGCCTGAAAAATAAATATGCTATGATGCCAAAAATTATCAAAGAACAATCCTCAGGATAACGCCCCAGCCCTTCTACTCTCCCATCTGATATTAATGAATGGCAGAACGGTCACCCAAAAGCCCAACTGAAATCTAGTTAATAGGCTGTTATTTCTTTCTAAAAAGAAAGAGATGGTAACTCTGTCAGTGGCAAGGAAGAAAAGGTGAGTGTGAGGAAATGGCAGTATGCTTTAAAAATGTAGGTACATTAAGAGAACATTCGTACTGAGGAGAGGACATCATCTTTGTTTTTGTAGCGCTCCTGCAGCACAGGGAAACCTGTGGAGCTGGCTGGTCTCCAACCAAACGGGGCGATTCTCCTTTTACTCCAGTGAGCCTCCAGGACACGTATGTAAGCAGGAGGTTTGTCAGTACTCGTTACCTTGTCTCAGGCAGTCAGAGTAGAAATACAAGAATTGTATTTTGTGCTTTGAGTTCGAAACCTGATGTGTTATGAGCAGCTCTAAGTTAATGTTTTTATCAGTTTAAGGACATTCAAGAAATTTTTCTAACTTATTCAGAGATGAAAGCATGAGAAAAACTAAAACTGCTAGTGACTTACAATGCTTTTATAAGGGTTCTCTCAGTCCTCTCTTTTGGGTAAAATCAAAATATACGTATGCAGTCAGGGTAACTAAGATAACTGTTCCTCAGAAGTTTATGGTATTTCAAGACACACAAACTTTTTCAAAAGTGTTTCATGAGTGTTGTTATTCACGGATAAGAAAAGAAGGGGAAGTAATAACAAAATGAAAAGCAGAAAAGAACTGACCTACACTAGGCCAAATGCACGTCTGTAAGCGCTCCTTATGGCAAAACTCCTTTGTAACTACACATATAAAATATTTTGCAAATAAGGACTTTCCCATACTCACAACATTTGCTTCAGAATATGACAGTGTTCTGAATAACTACAATCAGCCAAGGTTTTTTAATAATTTTCTTAACAGAATGCAGACATTTTTACGTTTGCAGAGTAACAATCACACTTGGTCTACAAACTAGAAAAGCCAAATGAAGCAGTAAAGTTACTTTGTGGTAGATTGGTAGAAGTACAGTGTAAGGCAGACTGACAGCAGTCCTTCTCCAGCACAACTGTTTGTTGAGCTATCAAGCAGTGTTGATATTTGCTCTTTAGAGAGAGACAGAAAGTGAGTTATGTGCCCATCATAATAGGGATTTGTGCTATGATTACAGTGGATGCTGCAAAGAATGATTGAGAAGCTGTTTCACAAGAGCAGACATAACCAGAGTATTAGTTTTTGAAGAGTAAACTGCACAGGCTCTACTTAGAAAGTCAGAGTTCACAAGAAAGAGGAACTAAGTTCCAAAAATGCTTTTGCACATTCGATAGCTTAGGGGATATTATACCACCAACCTAATTAATTTAGGAGCTTTCATTTCCGATTCTCTATTCACTTGTCCTTTGCTTTAGATTCTTCCCTTCACACATCAACACTTGAGAGTAAATTACTACTCAGCCATTCACACCCTGAGATGGACTCCATAAATGTATTGGTGCTTGGCATGGAAGGGCAGAGGTGAAGACCTAGGCCACTCAGTCAAGGTAGTGCCTATTAAGGAGTACAGAATTCATTGGCCAAGGTCCTCTGATCAGAGCCTCTTACAGGCACGTGGTGGTGTTATGTGTTGTCCCAGATGTGAGGGTAGAACAGAGATGTGGTCAAAATACTTTCAGTCATCAACCATAAGGCATTGCTGCTCAGCACCATGAAAACACCCTGTTGTCTTGCTCTAGGAGCTGATCACATCATCCATTCCTCAGTCTTGGTCAATCTTTGTTGGCTTTGAAAGAAAGATTACTTACGTTATACTAACAAAGCCTTACAAAACTGTTTAGGTAGGCTACTTTAAGCACATACTTAAGACTTCTACTACACTAGGAGCCACAGTGTGTGAGGTATTTTACCAGGTGGCCTCTAAATGCTAAATAAGCTATCACTCTTTAGACCAAAACCTCTACAGTTCTCCAGTGAAAAGGGTTCAGCAGGATTAACAGGTATGTAGATCCATCTCCCCCACATTGTCACTTAAACGCTGGTGAAATGAAGAATCGTTTTAAGAATGAGTTTCAGTGAGTCACCTATCCAGCCATACATTGAAATACTTCTGCACTTACGAATCTCTCAGAGATAAAGTAGTTTCATTCCCAGGTAGCCTGTTCTATATCTTCCTGACTGAACACTGTATATTCATGTCTTTGAATGGAAAAAGGAGGAGTATATGTTTCATCCCCCTGAGAACCTCAGACAAATGCAGGAAGTCAACAGAGCCTTACAGTTAACTATTCTTTTTAAAGATTTTCTTCAGGGAGGTTGCAATTTGGTTCTTAATCCTTGCTTTTTCAATTGAGGTTATCAACAAGGGTGCCAATTAGTACACACTGTAGTACTCCACATGATGAAGAAACCTAACCCACAGAGAACTGCAGGGAGATGCATTGCAAATATGCCCTTCACTTTTTTTCCAAGCAGTAACATAGGGATTTCATTATATTATGGGGTCAGAGAGACCTCCAAATATTTAAAAGAAAAATGAGTATGAGCTGTAGTGCTTAAAATAGACAGCGACAAGGAGAGAAAACTATCAATCACATTTGTTTTGTCTTGTCGTCATTTCTACATAGTAATTCCCTTGGGTCAGCCAACCTGCACACACAAATAAATGAGAAATTAAAATCTGGCCTTCCCTGAACTTCAGATGATCCAAAACATTTCAAAACAAATTTCTATTAAAAAAAAGGGAGGGGGGGGGGGGGGGGGAATACGGACTAGCTGGTGATTATTGGGCATTTCACAGAAGGATAATTTAAATGACAATCCTATTAGATCATCCCTACATGCCACCTTAATTATTATATAGCTCTGTAACAGTCTGCCCTTCCTTCCCAAACCCTGTGGGAACTGATAAACTGTAGCTCTGCAGAATGAGCTTTCTGACTGTGTTGCAGACCCCTTCTCACCAAGCGTTCCTCAGCATTCTTTTCCAACAAACCATGTGGAGATTTCTCATGGAAAGTAATGTTGGACAAATGAACGGTCTTCTGCAGGTTTGTCACAGCAGAGTGAAAACACTATGAGATCAGCAGGCAAAATTGCGTATGAAAAAAACGTACCAGCACCTCTCAAAAATAACTTAAATGAAGGAGTTGCATGGTATCTTGGAAAATCATTGGGGAGTCTGTATCTTGATATTACTGCTTCACCCCATGTAAGTATTACCAAGCTCTTCAAAAGAAGAAAGGATCGGATGTATCCCATTCGTTCTGAAAGGAGGCAGCACGTTCTGAATAATAATTCACAAAAATAAATAAGTAAGGATAATAATCCATAAATTAAAACACCATTAGCATTTCCGACCACCAATTTGGTCAAGGATACTTCGGCGTTCATACAAGCTATCCACTTGTACCAGACAATTTGCTACTACACAATGCATTAACAGACTTGAATCAGGTATGTCAGAGAGGGATAGATACAGATATCATCCTAACAAGATACAGTCACACCACTTTTGTAAACAAGCCTCTTAAAATGAAATATCATGAAAAATAGCAGACCCCAAAATGAAAATGCATGTGTGTTCTCCAGGGTACAGAGGCAGACCCCAGACAGAAATAGGAAGATGGAAAACAAGGGTCATAGCACGTAGCAAGAATTGTTTCAGAATGAGGATAGATTTAAGAAAGGGATTATTCCAGAGGGATGGGATGTAACGTGGAATGCAGAAAGAAAAGTGTTAACAAGGCGTAAGAATTGGGACCAGAGATTACTGGGAACAGAGAAATGGATTTTGCACCCATTTTTAAAAAGGGTAGGAAGGAGGACCCTGGGAACTACTGACCTGTCGGCCTCGCCCCTGTGCCTGGGAAGATCATGGAGCAGATCCTCCTAGAAGCTATGCTAAGGCACATGGAGGTGATTGGAGACAGTCAGCATGGCTTCACCAAGGGCAAGTCCTGCCTGACCAACCTAGAGGCCTTCTACAATGGAGTGACCCCCTCAGTGGACAAGGGAAGAGCTATGGATGTCGTCTATCTGGACTTCTGTAAGGCCTTTGACAGGGTCTCCCACAACATCCTTCTCTCTAAATTGGAGAGATATGGATTTGATGGGTGTACTATTCAGTGGATGAGGAATTGGTTGGATAGTCACATCCAGAGAGTAGTGGTCAACAGCTCAACATCCAGATGGAGATCAGTGACAAGTGGTGTCCCTCAGGGGCCCGTATTGGGAAGAGTACTCTTTAATATCTTCATCAATTACATTGACAGTGGGATCAAGCGCACCCTCAGCAAGTTTCCAGACGACACCAAGCTGAGTGGTGCGGTGGACACGCCTGAGGGACGGGATGCCATCCAGAGGGACCTGGACAAGCTCAAGAAGTGGGCCCATGTGAACCTCATGAGGTTTAACAAGGCCAAGTGCAAGGTCCTGCACCTGGGTCGGGGCAACCCCTGGTGTCAATACAGGCTGGGGGATGAAGGGATTGAGAGCAGCGCTGCCAAGGAGGACTTGGGGCTACTGGTGGATGGAAAGCTGGACATGAGCCAGCAATGTGCACTCGCAGCCCAGAAAGCCAACCATATCCTGGGCTGCATCAAAAGAAACATGATCAGCAGGTTGAGGGAGGTGATTCTGC
Organism: Phoenicopterus ruber ruber; assembly: GCA_009819775.1. Taxonomy (NCBI): domain Eukaryota; kingdom Metazoa; phylum Chordata; class Aves; order Phoenicopteriformes; family Phoenicopteridae; genus Phoenicopterus; species Phoenicopterus ruber. Next base: position 29,558,931 of record CM020217.1, on the reverse strand, counting down.
CCCTCTACTCCACTCTGGTGAGACCCCACCTGGAGTACTGCATCCAGCTCTGGAGCCCCCAACACAAGAAGGACATGGACCCATTGGAGCGAGTCCAGAGGAGGGCCACAAAAATGATCAGAGGGCTGGAGCACTGCTCCTATGAAGACAGGCTGAGAGAGTTGGGCTTGTTCAGCCTGGAGAAGAGAAGGCCCCAGGGAGACCTTATTGTGGCCTTTCAGTACCTAAAGGGGCTCTACAAGAAAGATGGGGGAAAACTTTTTAGCAGGGCCTGCTGTGATAGGACAAGGGGTAATGGTCTTAAACTAAAAGAGGGGAGATATAGGCTAGACATAAGGAAAAATATTTTACAATGAGGGCGGTGAAGCACTGGAACAGGTTGCCCAGAGAGGTGGTAGAAGCCCCATCTCTGGAAACATTCAAGGTCAGGCTGGACGGGGCTCTGGGCAACCTGATCTAGTTGAGGATGTCCCTGCTCATTGCAGGGGGGTTGGACTAGATGACCTTTAAAGGTCCCTTCCAACCCAAACTATTCTATGATATAACAGTTGAAAGAGAGATGGAAGTCAGCAGAAAAAAGTCATTTAGAAGATTCACTTCACTTGAGGTGGCAGAGGAGGATTTATGTCTGATTACTGCAATAATTTTGGAAAGGAAGCAAGGCATGGGATGATTTTTAGAGTCAGTTATGTATATCCCACAGGTATGATTAAAATCACTGAATCTGGAATCATATCTTTTTACTTAAAAGCCTGCAGTGAAGAGAATTATTCTTTACTTCAGTGTACTTACAGAACATGGAAGAAAAATATAGCTCCTAAAGAGAAATCTGGGTACGGTGTTCTGGAAAGATGGCTAATGGGTATAGGAAGAAGCTGGAAGAAAAAAAGTGATTGGCAACATGAAACTAACCAAAAGGATGACATAGCATTCAGTCCAGTAGGGTTTGAGTAAGCCGGATAGGAAGGGAGGAGGGGGCTGGTCAGAATTGCTAGGTGTGCCAAGAATCACGTCGCAGCACTGCTGGATCCCATCAATCCAACAGGAAGGAACAGCAGGAGCACAAGAGTTAGTCCCTGCAGAAGGAGTGTCCTCCTCCTTGCCCTAAGGCTTACTCACTAATGATCCCAAGAGGTACCGTTTGGATATTTTTTTTTTTTTGTTAACCTCAACTGAGAAGAGTCAGAAACAGATAGACTTTAAACTTCTGTCTTACTCTTAACACCATAGAGAAGTCCAGGGAAGGCAGGGCAGGCCAGAAGAGTCCTTTTCCTTTTCTCAAGCAAAAGAAATGGGAACAGGGGGTGGGATGGCTACAAAATCACTGCTTAATTTTCGTAGTCAATCCATCAGTGTTGGCCTAGTGCTGTTACCATAGGCTGTTTAAGAAAGTCCTGAGCAAACAACACTTCACACATACTGAAAAAACCCAGAATCTTATTTGCTTCCCAATGCAGTAGCCAATTGAGATAAGGAAAATGATAGATGGGAGCCTGGCCTGAATTTATAGATTTCTACCACAAAATAAGTGCAATTTGACAGCTACTTTCTCTGTCCCTTCTCTTAGTTTGCTATTGACTCAGACTTAAATCCCTCTTGAAGGGCTGACAGAGCTACAGTTTTCACTTACTAAACTAAAAGCTAAAAAAAGTGAGTTTGTGATTATAAATTCAATTCCAGTGCCTTCTCTTCCTTAAGATTTCAACCTATTTTTATTAATCACTGACTTCTCACCGAGTGTCTTCTACCCTGACAGGAGTGCAGGTTTCAGGATTTGACAAAATGCAGCTTTAGTTCAAGCATTTCAAAAGGTATTTAGTAAACTGAAGCAAAAAATGCTTGCTCCATAAAGTCTATGATACAAATTTCTTTAAACTAAACTGAAATCCACTCTCTATACCGAAGACGACAAAAATTATGCCACTAGCTGAATTTCATTGCCAAGCTGTCAACTTGAATTTCTTCTGTTTAAAAATAGCTGTTCATTACATTCAGTAATGGGCTGTCAAAGCATTACAGCACTGAACCTATATCATATACAGAAGCAATTGGGCAATGTGCATTATTATGTTTAGATTACTAGCATTTTTACAAGACCCCTGGGCTAATTTTAAATGAGATGGTTGACTTGAACTAAATCAAAACCAATTTTATTTTACTTTAAAGCTACTACAGATTTTCCATTTGTACCTGACTAATTCAGGCTTTAATGGAAGTAAAACAAAAGATTTACCAAATGTGAACATACAGTATATTCATCCTTGTGTTTGCTTTCATGGATATATTTACTCTAAACAACACATGAATAATAAAAATACTCTATTTGCCAAATTAAATAATATTCCCAATGGTATGAATTGGTATTGTTGCTCCTATGAATACATAATAGGTTGTTAGCAAAAAATTCATGCCTGAAGCATATATGCAGTAATATTTTAGCACAGTGAAATAATTAGAGATGTTTTTAAACTAACAAATGCATAACCCGTCTTAATAGCTCATGATATAATTTAGCATACTATTAAAGAAAAAAAACTATAAAAAGGTATCTAGAAACCGCAGTTGAAACATCCTTACACAGCAGGATGTCATAAACCTAAAGGCATGCCAGAATAGCTCACAGCTATGAAAAAAACAGAGACTAAAACAAGATCTGATGACTTGCAAATATAAATAATGAATTCTAGGGCCAGATTACTGACTTCTTTATTTTCATTAACAAAAGAGCAGAATAAAGGAGAAAAAAAAAAAAACACCACCATGCAATGTGTTAAAAGCTCTATACCTTCCTTGTTTTGTGGGAAAACAAATTATTTTTCTAGATTAGGAAGACAGTAACACCACTGATGCAACTCAGTGGTTAAGTAGCAACATTGGGCTTCATGGTTCCTCAGTTTCCAGCACAATACTTTATTTTCCAGAGTTTGTAGTTCAGCTGCAAAACATTTTCTATGTGATGAAGCTTATCAGGCTGGGTTTCAGCATCAGAGAAAAAAAAAATACCATTTGTTAATTTAATTATGACCATATAAATAGTCTGCTAATAAAAAGACTTCAGAGATTTTCAGCACCAAGAGCAAGCAAAAGCAGTGCAGATGTACTAGCAAGTGTCCACACAAAAAGCACTCTGCCAAAACAATGTAATCCTTTGGATAAAAGTAACTAATAATAGAAATTTTAGTTAATAATAGAGACTTGCAGCCTGAAGACAATATCCTATGGAAACATAAATGAAGACCAAGCCTACTCAACTGCAAGGAGTTTCGCAAGTACAGACACCAGTACATCCACAATCCTCCCCATTGTGCCAGTATCAATAAAATAATCTTTGCAACACTTACTGTGATGAGGTGACCTTTGGATAGCACTAATCACTATTTTTCACTTTATTTTTCTCTTTAAATGAAATTAACATAAAATTACAATGGACTTAAATTTTCTTTGTATACATGGTTTAAATACACTTCTGCACTGTCCTTGGCAGTGTTTTTTGGTGTCAAGCCTCTGAATAAAGCCAAAAATGAGTTAGACGGGTTTTTTTTTTTCAAAGACAGGTTTGTAATACAGAAGGATCAGCAAGGTAAAATGTAGAACAAACTCCTCTTTCTCCAGATGAGAAAGAAATGCAGAAAGAACCGATCTTTCCAAACAAGAGGTGCTTGATGGCAGCAACAGCGCTTCCCTGCTTTGTAGCTCAAACAGCAAAAATTCTCTATAGAATCTACTACAGGCAACAGTGTAAATAATACTGAAGCTATGAGAAGCACTATCACTCAAAGACAATTGGGTTTGGCCTAAGTTGAGTCCCCTAGGTTGGATCCCTCCCACCTTATTTGTTTTACTGTTTGTTTTTACTTTAAATGCCCGCCAACAACTATGAAGTAATCTTTTCAAAGAATAATTTAAAATCAAAGTGTACAGTGAACAATAAATTCTATAGGAGAACCATTGCTGCTAACTTTTATCACTTTGCAAATAATCAACTCTTACCTCATTTATTTACCATAAATCACAATTCCTCTTCCTCTGAAAACCTGTTCCTGGCCAATTCATATACATATTATGTGCCTTCCTCACAGAGTACTTAAGAAATGCCACAACTTTTGAAACACTAGAATGACTATTTCAAATAAATTCAATTAATAAAGCACCACTACCTTCTCAGTAAAGAAGGCATTTAGATATAGGAAAGAAAACAATGCTGGGAATTCTTATGCACACAGAAGTGGTAATTTTTTAATCCTATAGTAGGATGGCAGTCTGCTGGCTGGTAAGAGCGAGTGTCCCATTCATTCCCCTCAACACATTGCCCCAGTCCCCCTCCTCCAGTCCCACACATGTATTCCCTCCATTTTTCGTTCATAAATTCTGGTAACAGTCCAGTCTCTCTCTGGGTCAATTCTTGTCAATAGACATTAACTCAACATGCAGCCAGCTAGAGAACTAAATTTGCACACTGAGGGGTCAGGACGGGTAAAGGGAGGATGGGACCAGCTGGCTGACATGCCTGCACCTTTGCATTCCTTCTAGATGAGCAGAGAGCCAACCTTGCTTCAAGAGTCCCCAGATGCCCATATGGAATAATCATGATCATCATAATTATTTTAGTATTATTCCTCTGTTTTGGATGGTCACTTGCATCACTAACTCTGGATTCACCATCCTCTCTAACATTAGTTCAACTTCAAGGACATCAACAAATAAAACTTTCACAGAAAGAAGTTTGGAAGTTGTTTTTTTTTTCCATTCACTACCACAGGTAACGTGGGATTCTTACGTTCTTCAGTAACCTGAAAGTTCTGTTGGAGAGCTCAATGCATTTTGTACATACTTCCATGCCTGCTCCATGTTTGTTTATGAGCTGCCTAGACTTACAGTTAAGAAAAAGAACAAAAGCCAAACCCATGAAAACAAGAGCTATACACAGCCTAATGCCCAACAGAGGGTAGGAGCACTGCCTGAAGGACAGAAGGGATAGTGTGCACTCAGCAGAATTCAGAACACTAAAATTTGTTTGAGCAGCATAGAAGACATAAAACTCTCTTTTCCAGTAGCTGGACCTTTCTTACTAATCTAGAAATTCCTCATTGGAACTTTGTTGTTGACAATTTGTTGATACCTAGTGAAATGTCTTCTATTTTACTTCTGTAATACTGTTACTTTTGCTTGAAACAAGTGCAATGTCTTTATTCCTGATTCACCTGAAAGAATTTACAAAGCCAAATATATCCATTAGCTGCTTTTATTCTATTACATTTACTATTATTATTTGTTTTTGCCAAAGTTAAATAATATTTGAAATATAAAGTATTTTCAGCCTGAGAGTTTTAGAAGTTTCTCATTCAGATCCTCTTCTTATCACTGTTTACTAAAAACTGGCAAAATCCAGTATGTTCATTCAATGACTGCAGAATAAATCAAAGATTCAGTTTTGACTACTTTACCGTTTAAAAAAATTATAATTAAGTACATATTCATATAAAACCTATTTGTCATCAGTCAAATCTGTGCTGTTTAAGGGTTGCCTAATGTTTGCCGTATTTTTCTTCCGGAAAAACAAATTTCTAACAACACAAGGGACATCACTACCCATCCCTTCCTACTTGATACTATCACACAATGATGACAGAGCCATCTAAAATATACATCAAATTTATTAACTTTCATAAAAATACTTCCAGTGTTCTTGGTAAGAAGCATTAACAAGCACGACAGACTGTGCTAGTCTTTTTATGTCAAAATTATGCAAATTCCCTTAAATACTCATGATAATCAATCTAGAATCCACCATGATATTGAAGGTATAATACTAAAACTCTGCTCTGGCTTAACACAAGAATTGCATGACAGCAAATATTTCTGTACTAGGTGGTATATCATCAGTTGAGAATCCTAGAGTATCTAGTGTGAAATATCCGTTAACAGCTCCACGGTAAAACATGACACGAAATATTATAACACCTCCAAAGAGGCAGCTGTGATCTACTGTGTCAAAAACTCCATTCAAGTAGGCTGTCAAGGTGTACAAGGCCTCTGATCTTTGATAGATCTGAAAGTATTATCAAAGCTCCTCATCTATAAAGATGGAAATTAGCTTAAACAACAGAAAACTTTTACTATGATGTTAAATCACTATGCTGAATAAACAATGAAAGAAGACATGAATATCCAAAAGTTTGCAGAAAAATAATACAGAAAAAAATGCAATGGTATGTACAATAAAAGTGTCTTTGTGGTACTTTTGATGCATCTTCTTTAGTCGTTTTGGAAAAAGCAGAGAACAAAACAAAGGATGATGTTTCCATAAAGTCAAGGCATCCTCAAACACAAAAAAATACTTTTCTCCCGAGTAATCTGTAGTTTAGGAAGGTAAGTGATGTCTAATGCTGTCATACTGTACAGTACAACCATTCTTGAGTGACTGATAAGGAATGGGATTTCTGATGGATTAGCTAGGTATGCTGTGCCTTGATAGAATGAAAAGATAAAATGAAAGATTATATAACGTGGGACATAGCACTGAGTGAGGAGATTTACTAAGAACAAGCTAACATAGAAAAGCACTTACACTTACATTTGTAGAACACAAAATAAAATTGTTTATGAATTATTTCCAGTTCTCTTTTTTGACATTTAAAAGAACACCGTATATAATTCTATCTTAAGTTGGTGTTCATCCTTCAGCAAATGCTGTCTTTCAATTATATTGACATTTTTTCACAGAAGAGTTCTTATTAACAACATTTAAGGATTTATCATAATTCTAACATTATCAGTTCATGACACGAAGACAGAAATTTTTAATACCTCCTCCTTTTTTCCAATATACCCTGGAGATAGACTGCATCCATACATATCTCTCAGGCTCTGAGATGCCACCCATTTACTTGCTGTAATACAGAATCATAGAATCGTTTAGGTTGGAAGAGACCTGTAAGATCATCGAACCCAACCATTAACCTAACACTGCCAAGTCCACCACTAAACCATGTCCCTAAGTGCCACATCTCCACGTCTTTTAAATACCTCCAGGGATGGTGCCTCCACCACTTCCCTGGGCAGCCTGTTCCAGTGCCTGGTAACCCTTTCAGTGAAGAAATGTTTCCTAATATCCAATCTAAACCTCCCCTGGCACAACTTGAGGCCATTTCCTCTTGTCCTATCCCCTGTTACTTGGGAGAAGAGACCGACCCCCACCTCGCTACAACCTCCTTTCAGGTAGTTGTAGAGAGCGATAAGGTCTCCCCTCAGCCTCCTTTTCTCCAGGCTAAACATCCCCAGTTCCCTCAGCCGCTCCTCATAGGACTTGTGTTCTAGACCCTTCACCAGCTTCATTGCCCTTCTCTGGACATACTCCAGCACCTCAATGTCTTTCTTGTAGTGAGGGGCCCAAAACTGAACACAGTACTCGAGGCGCGGCCTCACCAGAGGGACGATCACTTCCCTACTCCTGCTGGCCACACTATTTCTGATACAGGCCAGGATGCCGTTGGCCTTCTTGGCCACCTGGGCACACTGCTGGCTCATATTCAGCTGGCCGTCAACCAACACCCCCAGGTACTTTTCTGCCAGGCAACTTTCCAGCCACTCCCCGCCAAGCCTGTAGCGTTGCCTGCGGTTGTTGTGGCCCAAGTGCAGGGCCCGGCACTTGGCCTTGTTGAGCCTCATGCAATTGGCCTCGGCCCATCGATCCAGCCTGTCCAGATCCCGCTGTAGCGCCTTCCTACCCTCAAGCAGATCAACGCTCCCACCCACCTTGGTGTCATCTGCAAACTTACTGAGGGTGCACTTGATCCCCTTGTCCAGATCATTGATAAAGATATTAAACAGGACTGGCCCCAATTCTGAGCCCTGGGGAACACCACTTGTGACCGGCCATCAACTGGATTTAACTCCATTTAGCACAACTCTTTGGGCCCAGCCATCCAGCCAGTTTCCTACCCAGTGAAGAGTATGCCCATCCAGGCCATAAGCAGACAGTTCCTCCAGAATGCTGTGGGAAATGGTGTCGAAGGCTTTACTAAAGTCTAGGTAGACAACATCCACAGCCTTTCCCTCATCCACTAAGCGGGTCACCATGTCGTAGAAGGAGATCAGGCTGGTCAAGCAGGACCCGCCTTTCATAAACCCATGCTGACTGGGCCTGATCGCCTGGTTGTCCCGTACATGCCATGTGATGGCACTTAAGATGATCTGCTCCATAACCTTCCCGGGCACCGAGGTCAGACTGACAGGCCTGTAGTTCCCCAGATCCTCCTTCCGGCCCTTCTTGTAGACAGGCGTCACATTTGCTAACCTCCAGTCAACTGGGACCTCCCATAATTTTCTGTGATTACATACAGCTCCTTCCAAAATAGCAGCACATGTTCAGTGAGGGATTCTATTCACTATTGGAAACACTGTGAACACATGTGTTCTCACAGTGTACTCAGTGAAATAACACAGAAGCCTTTGGAAACTGATACTAAGATATTTCAAATGACAACCAGCAAAAATAAACAAACACCAACTGTGGAAAGGAAAGAACATAGAAAAAAAGAGCCATATTTTAAATACACACAGGAGTTAGAAACTGACCTAAGTATTGGCAACTATGAGCAAAGGAAGAGAAAAAATACTTAAATGGAAAGAGGAAAAAAGACGAGGGAACAGTCAAGTAAAGGGACATTTTGTAATTTAAGATTTGAGTTTCTCAAACACAGCAAATATAAGCACAATTACTACTCTTGCTCTGTGCCCTACCATACCAGTCTACTTGCCCCATCTCTTGCTATGACTCTGTCCATCTTCTTTTTTGGCTCAAGTCACTCTGTTTGTCCTGCTCAAACTACTTTTGTTTCTTCATCAATTTCCTCTTTCCAGTATTTTCGATACTACAGCAATAGGATTTACCAAGATGCTAATAACTTTCTTTCGCTTACATTGAAAGGAATTTTTTCTTCATTTTCACCCTTTGATCTCTCCATAGACTTTTGTACCATAGCTCATGCCTCCTCTCTCTCTCTCTCTCTCTCCTGAGTTCATAAGAACCTCCACAAAAAATGCTCTTCCCTATAGTGAAGTATTCTTAATTTCTCATTACATTACCAGGTTCTTTTTGGAGATTTCCATAGAATCCTTCACGTCCTTCTTGTCAATATTCTTTAAAGTCTTCTCCAAATTTCTCTCTCGATACTTCCATGTGCAAACTCATATGAACTTCTCTATCAGCAAACTCTAAGCTCTCTCCATATTCCAAGTCCTACTTTATCATTGACTTATTCTCCCCCCTGCTGGCTAGCACATTATCATAAAAAAAGGGGTTTGCCCATTATTTCTGTACTCTCTTACACTTGATAAATTTGTTACAGTTGCTAAACACCACAATCTCAGTGTCCAATTTGTAATCCTGACACTGGTTTTCACTCATCATTCAGGTTTTTTAAAATTCTACCAGCTGACAAATTTCTTCCTCGCATCTTAGTCTTCTCTCATTTTCAGTATTAATACTTACACTGTTTTAATGCTAATTCTGTTAGCACTGTTGTTCCTCATTTCTGAGCTTGTGCATGTCGTGATATTGTGATCCCACAACAATTTGAAAAGTACATCCATCTTTCTCACCGTCATTACACAGAAAAGTCATACGCCACACAGATGCTGGTTTTGTTTCACAGCAAGAGAGACAGTAGCACTACAAAACCAAAATTTAAAATGGTATATAATACATAACAGCATATAGAAAAATACTCCCATTTTGTCAAATAGGGACATTTATGCTATTACTTAGTTGAACAGTTAAGAAAAAGGAAGAGGTTGTTAGTCATAATTCTCCTGGTTTTGCCAGCTAACATTACATTAAAATGTTCTTAATATATTAAGGATGATGCATAAGCACTAACATTTTAACGTGTTCTCAAAACACCAGAGAGCTATCATAATAGCCAAAATCTGCAATTTTTCTTTTTAGGTTATTGAAGCAGTTGTGCTGCAGTTCTGTTCAGAAACAGGTTTTTTTTGTAATGTCATTTGTAGAAAATATAAAAGAAATTTGATTTGTTTACTTAATTTTTGTAATTGAATATTGATATCCCCCAACAAAGCAGCTGCAGAGACACAGCAAGAGGATAAAGTAATAGAGTATAATGAAGTGAAATCATACGATGAGGACATCCTATTACAGTTATGTGAGATTTCCACAATGTTTATCTGCATTTTAATTACAATATTGCTTCCTTTAATACACATAGCAAGGATATAAACTAATTCCATATTTGATTCTAACTCTGATTGTTTTCTGTTAATCTGAGAAGGAGAATTGCCAAGAATATTCAAGGTCTATGTTTGCTAAACAACTGTAAAATCTACTTAAAAGGTTCTGTGACTTTTTGAACTAAACTTGAATCCTGTAAATTAGGAGTTCCATTCAACAGCATGAAGCTCTATACAGGTATACAGCTGCACAGAAGTGGGAACAAATTTGCATATAGATATTTTAGCAAATGCCAAGCACGTCAGTTTTGTGAAGTTTTAATCTTGTATACAAGACTATCAACCAGTCCTACTGCCTGTTGTAACTGACACTGGTGGGAATGCCTGTGGTCGCTTCCTTACCGTCTAAAGGAAGGGCTTTGAGGAAAACAAAGGTTGTGTAGGAAGGTCATAGCAAGCCATTTCCCTTACGCAAATCAGGCTATTTGCATCAAATGATGGACTCAAGCTTTTTGCTCTCTAAAAAATAATTATGATGAATACCTGATTGCTAATCGCTTCCTAGATGAAAATGATTCATATATATTCACACACTACAGAAGATAAATGGTTTGCTTCAAAAATTAGTAATACAACATTCTATTATTATTTTCAGTCCACGTTCTCAAGGAATGCACATATTTGTACATATTATCTAATTCACACACACACATATATATGCATAAATATATACAGAAGTACTTAGAATTAAATGATTGTACTTAAACACTCCTAAAAGTTCAGGTTAAAAAAATATTTTATGAGTGTCGTCATTATTAGATGTTAAATGCTAAGGCCAAAAGCATGTTAACTCTTTCTTTTTTTTTACTTTATAAGGATCACTGAACCCATGTCCATGCTCATAGACAATGCTGAATAGACCTGCCGAATTTTATCTAAAAATTAACAAAGTTGTTTTTAAACTACTTAGTTACTATTAAGATTAAAGAAAACACTCTCAGCAAAAGCTTAACAATCATAAAACAAATTAGCTTTTCCTCTCCCCTCCAAAAAAGGGAATTAGAGCTACTGTAGCATTCCTTAATTGATTGCAAATTTAAAAGGACCTCTGCATGGTTCTGTTTTGTACTCACAGTAGACAAAGAATGAGTAAACATTTATCCAAAACAAAAGAAAATGTTTCACATGAGAAGCAATGTACCACTAGCAGGGAAGGGATATATGACCGAGATGTTCACTATTTAATTTCTTAAATAATGTTACACCAATTTTCAGCTTGTGAATTTGCCACATCATATGAAAATTGGTCTTTACTCAACTAATGTTTTCAAAGGGAATATGAAATTAATGAGAAGAAATAAAAGTAAAAGCTAAGAAATAGAAAGTTATAATTGGGATACTTTTGATCACCAAAAATATCAGTTCCCTCTCTCTTTAGCATTTCTAGTTTGTTGATGAACCAACCGTGTTTGGCATAATTAACACTAAGATCTTCAGAACTCAATGACTGAAAATAATTGCTTCTCTCTTTTCTTTCCTGAGTACGCTGAAGCCCAACCTAAAGATTTAGAGCTGACTGGACAAATATAAAGGATGTCAGAAACAGTGACCGCTGACATGCCATTCAAGGCACATAGAAGAGAGTTCAGGCTTGAATGCCTCTAAACTGCTCATTGGTAAGATCAGCTATCAGTGAGACACAGTGTATGTCAGCACAATTCACTGAGCCTGCTATGACCTTAAAATCATTGCTCCTGGGGCATGTTCATCCACCAATTAGTTTATACGCTCACTGGAAATCCATTGCTCAGTAAATGCACTGGTCTCTCATTCCACGGTGTTGATGAAGTGTGTGTGATGGCTTTCTCTTCACAACTTGACCCCTAAAGCTGACCCATCTGGAACTGAAGTATTCATGCCACTTGAGCACATCCTTGGTTATCAGAGAGTCTGATATTTTCTTTAAAAACACCATTACTCACATTTTTTTCCTCTTAGTTAAAAATGTTTTGCAACCAATAAAACACAAAACTTTTTAGGGGAAAGAAATTTAGCGCACAGTATGCTGAAGTCCATCTGTAAAGGGAAACTAACTTACATAAAACATGATTTCTGATAAAACTGGTATGAAACCTGTAAATATTGTTCTGCCCAGAGAACAGTTGTTAAGCCCAAATATTAATTTATTGCAGTCTGTGTCTTTCGCTATGAATGCCATGAGAATTTAAAAAACAAACAAACAAAAACTGCACAGCAGTGTCATAGCTATCATCACAGCATGGCAAGAGAGAATTTTCTCTTAGGCATTTAAAGACAAGACTTGTGACATCTATTTAAATATTACATAGTTAAAAGTACAGTGTATATTGTGTACTTCTCTATAGAATACTCTTACCTTACTCCAGGTCTCCAAGTGCACTATGACCCCACTTCCACCAAATTTCAAACTACAAATTAACGAACAAATTTGTAAAAGATAAACAAATAAAACTGAGCAAATTCCTTCACTAGGCTTATTCCACAACCTGGGATTAATTTTCATATCAAGTACTATTAGTGCTTATTACTAATAATAAGAAAAATAACAGCTCACCCAATACAACACAGTAAAAAAAAAAAAAAAAGCTACTGGGTTACTCACTGTGTTCCTTCTGGATGTTCTCCAGTCAAAGAAAAAAAAAAGATCATGAATACATTTTGTCAAAAAGTGACTGTACAGACATTTGGGGGTGAGGTATATTTTCCAGCTTTTGATGAAATTCAGAAATCATTCTGCCTTCTGTTCTTCTATGAGAGTGGGTTTTTTTGTGGGTAGAGGTAAGGATATCTCTTCTTTCCTTTTACATATTCCCCACTTCTTTTAGTGAGAAAATGGAAAAGGAAGAAAAGAAGAGACAAATCAAATACTGTATCTAGAAATATTTTTTAAAAAGAAAAATAAAACCAAAGCTGTTAGTCAACTTATTTTCTGGAAAATGAAAACAATTAGCAGTAAGGCTTGTTAAGCAACCTGAATATAATTTTTCTTGTTCTTCTTAATGAGAGTTTAAGTTCAGCCACAAGAGGAACCTCTGCTGTTGTAATACAAAGTGCTGTGAGACTTAGCAAAAATTACATCTCAACTTTAAAACTATATTAATAAAACCAAAAATAATTAATGACATATTTCATAGGTGAAGGTTAAGCTATCTTGCTAAATTTCAAATGCTAAGTGTAAACAGAATCAGCTATGACAGAAAAGGTTTGTAATAGCATCTATTTTTACTTAAATACCTGACAAAAATATAAAATGATTAAAAGTATGCCAATGAAACCCCCCAAAAGGTAAAATAGTCTCTAATCTAGAAACAAAGTAATAAAAAATCCAAAGGCAAAAGACAGAGCTAGAAAAATTCAGATTAGAAAGAAGACGCTCATTTTCATTAGATAATTAACTATTTGAAAGATTGGTATGGCAAGATAGTTGATTATCCATCCCTTTGAGCCTTTCAATAAAAATTATGCATCTTTCTAAAAGCTATATGCCAATTCATCAAGAAGTTATGTATTTAATAAAGGCATTATTAAGGGCTCAAACTTTCAAATTACTGCATCACAGCCAGTTGCCTAAGACCACCTGAGTCACAGTAACTTAGCCTGTGACAAAGTAAAATTTGTCTGACCATAGTATCATGGGTTATCATAGGTTTGAAAATTAAGTCAAATTCTGACTTGTGTAAGACAAGTGAGAATAGCTGATCATGATGGTCTTCAATACTTTAGGTGAAATTTTGATCCTATGCAGACAAGAGAAATGTTGCTATGCATATATCAGAAATTGTACTGCTGTAAACTTAGTCCTTCACTTGCTACCAATGTCATGCTAAGTAAAGCTTTATAACCCTTTTATAGCCCCTTCCTATATTTAGAGCCAAAGAATGCTTGCTTTGTCTTGCACCTCTTCTGGATACTGCAAATAATAAACAATAATACATTTTAAAGAAGTAAAATCTGAATTTTGAATACAATTTTTTTTTTTTAAAGGAAAAACTTTTCTATACTATTCCATAAAAGGGAGTGGTTGGAACCTTCTCAAGTAGTTTTCTAACTATAAATTAGGATTATTATTTACTTCAAAATAAGTAAAATGCATTACATAGTTATTCATGAGACATATTCATAGGTTTTGTGCCACTTTATCACAATAGATGGGAAGGGTAAGATACCCGATCTTTAGGAGAAGACAGCACAGGAAACACCCAGAATACTGCAAAATACCACAAACTAAGTGTTCTGAATTAACAACAATCACAGGGGTCTGATTCAGTGAGCTGATTAAATAACACAGCACCATCAAAGAGAGAAGGTCCATCCTTCCCTTTGCCCCCTACCCTTCTCCTGGCCACGTGGTCCTGTAAGAGACACACTCTGTTCATGCAAGCTGGTACTTGTTGGACATCTCCTTTAGTTAATTTATTAATTTTGCAGAAAACTGTACAGTTTTCTACTGTGTTAGTAAATTACATCAACTCATGAAAGAACATCTTTCAGCATGTGAGTTGCTGTGCTGCCGGAAACAGGAAAAGGACTGAGGAGAAGGGTGCTCAGAAGAAGAGATGCGCAACCTGAGAGCCTTCAGCAGCAGCAAGTTATTAAATAGTCTCAGCTGTTCATAAATTTATAGCCTGAAAAAGTGGGCTAGCTTATTTCTTTCTTCCAGAAAGAATAGGTATCATAACAGCCATTAAAAGATTATGGATTCAAGATCATTCTGAGAAGAAAACTGCTGATCCACAATGAAAAAGTAGCCAAAATACTATGAACAAATAAATTACATAAGCATGAAGTATATTGCTGCAATCAAATAATTTGTGTCTCATTGATAAAAGTACATCAGAGAATTTTGTGCAGAGATAAAGTACGGTAAAACACCCTAAATACTGAGTTTGGGTTCATCTGCTTTTTTTAAAACACAGCAAAACTTTAATTAAAGATTTATAATTAGAGCAGTAAATGCACATCTGAAGAACAAGTAACGGCACAAACTGCATCCCACTCAAAAATTTCAGGTCCAAATTATCTGTTATCTACTGAATTTCCACAATTAAGGATGGCATTTCAAAGCTTTATTTGTACTTAATTTGAACTAACCATGGCCTGCTCTTAAAACAGGGCAGTCCTGTTCTTTGCCTCTCCTGGCATACTTCAACATTTCCCATGCAACTGCACAGCAAGTTGGATTAGGGAGCTGATCCAGCTGAAAACTAACCCTACCAAAACAAAAATCAGATTAGCCAGATCATCTGGCGCTAACTGTGCAGTCTCATAGTTACTATATTAGACACCAAGATTAGGCTGAAGCCACAAAACAGCTGAAGGCAGAAAATGAACCGTCTGAATTAGCTGCAGTCTAGACTTACAGGAGGTTTAGCATACAATGAAGTAGTATATATCTCTACCTATACTTATATGCTGTAGTACTTAAATCTAGTTCTTAAGTTTTATTTCCATTTCCCAGTTTAAGTCATATTGCTATTTTCTTTGGGTTTGGGGTTTTTTTTTCCTGTTCTCCTTGTGTCTTTCATGGGCATGTGATTTCCTGTCCTTAGTCACTGTTGATAGGTGACTGCAAAAGCTGATGCTGGTATACACTGAAGAATCATTTCTCTTAAAATTAGCTTCTTCCATTGTCAAAGAACCATGCAGCACAAATGCTTCATTCAAGCTTGTGCAAGTTTTATCCTGAAAACTATGTGCTTCATTGTCCCAGAGAAATAGAGCTGTCTTCGGTTGTTATGAACACGGACAGGCTCAGAAGCATTGACACTTGACCCAGTAAAGATCTTGCAGTTTAACAGGTTGACAAATGGGAAAACAATTTGTGAAAACAAACGTCAAAACTGCACCTGCTTGAGCAGGTTTGAAATTCTGGCCAATTTAAAATTATTGTAAGTATTCAACTAGATTTTCCCACTGAAAACCAGTTAAAAATTTTCCAAAGCTCATGAAATTCTTCATATTAAAATTGCTTAAATTTTGTGCATTCTTGTAAAGCAATATAGAAATATTTGGGGGGGGGGGGGGGGGGGGGGGGATACCTAAATCACATATTCCTCAGTAATAACTGAAAATCCTGAGGAAGAGACTGAAATAATGTAGTTTTTAAAACAGGTGTGATGTTCAATTCACACTAATGCACATATATATATATATAAAAATAGATTGGTAAGATATACAAAAGATCTATGCAAGATATATATAGAAAGAAAGGTAGGATTTTTCATCTCCATCAAAATACTCTTCATGCATATTCACCCTCAAGTGCAGCAGATATTGTCCCACCTTACATCAATACAGTCCTTAAACTTAACAAAACGCTAAGCATTGGACTTCAGTTCTAGCAAGGTGGAGCTCGGAACAGAAATATCCAATGGGGCATTTCAGAAGATCGACAATTCACCATTCATTACCCCTTATAAAACAAAATCCTCTACAGTGGTGGGGACAGAGAACCTGACACAGAAGAGGAAAGAACGCTGAAACTCAAGCTATTCACAGGCCAGGATTACAACAGGCTTTTATTCAGTACTGGGCAGGAAGTCACTGCTACAAAAAAGAAAAAAAAGTTTTCAGATGTAGAAAAAATAAATTACCAAATATAATTGGCCAAGTAGTAGCTACTGGTAGGTTCAGTTTTGATATACAATCGAGCCTCAGAATGAGCACGTTCTGCCTGTAAATGTAAGTTATTAGACAAGATATGCCCTAGAAACTGGTTTCTTTAATTAGATTTCTAACATACAGCTGCACAGAAACCAAGCTTTATTATAAAAAGTCAGAAGTATGCCACAGCACCTAACACTGATGAGGGAGTTATAATAGAATTATAATACCAGAATCAAACATGTGTTTCCTTTATAGTTTTACAGAATTATATTGAAAAGTATGTAGCTTTTCAAACACAAAACTCCTTCTGATCCACGAGAAACAACTGAGTTATCATTCTGCTGTCCATGCTGTATGCCTGCTTACTGTGCATTCAACAAAAACTATATTATCTTATGTTGGCTTAAACATTGTTTCCTTCTTTTAAACTTGTGTCTGTAATTTTACTGTGTAATACAAACTTCACAAAGTAATAATTTTGCTGTCATTTGCATAATCTGTGAGGCTATGCCCAAGATTAGCCATTATAAAATTGTTTTATGGTAAATTTGTTTTATGCATCTAAGAAAATATTACTGGAAAGCAAATCTAGGCTCTAGGAACTAAACCGCATGGCAAGCTAGCGAGTTTCATTGTTCACTGTCATAGCCAGCCTGCTCTGCGTGAGCAACCTTTTATTCTTATCTGACCTCAGTGCGAAGGTGATGTCTTTCAAGTGTGGTGACTAAACCTGTTAAACTACAAATCAAGAGATGTACAGAATTGTTATAGAAGTAACAAAGAACAGTTTAATGCAAAACCTACAGTTCAGTTCCCAAACTAAGAACCTCGCTCCAGGAAAACATTAAATTGCTCCTCTTCAATACTGCTGATTTACATAATCAGAAAGAGACCACACCTACATGCTTATACATTTTCTATCATTTTAAGCGTTTCCTTCTCATGTTCAGTTTATAAGAAAGTGTTGAAAACCAATACACTATAGAATCAAACCCGTGCACTTTCAAGTGTCCCTTAGGTTTCAATGATTGATGTTGTGCCAATTTTATATAAGGTCAGACTTGGAAGAGTTACAGTATACATCCATATAACTCATTCAATCTTCCAATCCAGAGTTTAATAGATATGACAGTTCTGGGGAACATTTGGAGCCCTAATAAATGCCAAAAGATTTAGTTTCACCAGAAGTTTTGGGGAAGATTTCATATTTTCTTCTCTAACAGAGACTTCCATGTAATTACGGATCTAGTCACTAAGAGGGGAAAAAACCTGCAACATAACAACACAGTCTGTAAAAAATCTTGCATTGCAAGTCATTGACAAGCAGAAAGAACTGGTGCTAAGCCAAGAGCTGCTCAATAGATCCTCAAGAGACAGTTGTTGGAGTTACAGAAAGCAATCCTCTTCCCTACAAAAAAGAAACATCACTTTTACTTGATAAGATCCCTCATAGAACTTTACATTCCCAATCTTGGTCCTACATGTTAATTTTTGCAATTCAAATAAAACTTGGAAATAAAATCTTCATGAACAACAACTCCAACACTGTCCCTAGAGTGCTTACTTTAGTAGTTTATCTCAAGTGACTCTTCCATTCCTTGTTCATTAACTCCCGTATAAACAAAGCCAAGATATTAATAAAAATAACATTTTAACAAGTGAGTCAAGGTAAAATATGCACAAAGTATTACAAAGCAGCTCACATTCATCATATTGCAAGACAGCAAAGAAAGAATAAAGTCTGAGTACAGTCCAACAGGTCAGAGATGACGACAAAGCAAGTAAGATATTCACTTAGCCTGTTTTCCAAAGATACACGACAAGGGAGGATCTTGCTCTGTTTCATTTGAGCTTTTTGCACGTTGCTTCCTGAGAGTGTGTCAGCTAAGGAATTTGCCCAGAATAGTCGTAGCTATTTTGTACTAGCTCTCTACATAGACAGACTTACCTACTGCTAAGCATTCACACTGTAGATTAACTTAACTCCAAACTCAATTTTCTATGGAACAGTAATGTCCACAGAAAACATTATTGTAAAATTATTATTTCATTTTTAATCATGCAATAACATATTCAAAGAAACAAGCTCTAAACTTGTTAATTAGGGGCCAAAAAAGCATCAGAAATGACAAAAGAAAGGAAATGGGCTCAAATCTTTCGATGGTAGTCAGCCATACTGTTAAAATCCATCCTCAGCTCAAAGGGCAGGCATTACGGTTTTCAAGTGATCCTTTGAGTACAATCAGTAAGTGACAGCTGACTAAAATTAAACATGGTCTGAAATGGCACACTTGAAAAGCCTAAATTAGTTCACGCTTCTCAAAAGACTCTACTTACCAGAGGTATGAGTCCTCCAAAACAACCCAAGAAGGGCGTACAGGTAGCAGATGTAACCTTGCTGCTGCCACCCTTTCTACCAGGGTGAAAGGAACTTCATTTGCTGCTGCTTCAGCAAGTACCAGTGGGACAAGCCTTGAGGCTTCCCTTGACTGTGTGGGAGCACGAGAAACCTGCTTCAACCAGCCACTGCTCAACTGGCAGATGGTTCATACAGAAGAAGAGATGGCACCATAGCAAACTGGAGAAGACGTGAATGCCCCAGAGCGTAAAAACTTTTGTTTTTCTTTTTTGTAGACACTACAAAAAAATCTTTCAGTCACAAAACTGAGAGCTACAGGCAAAAATCCATAGGCTTTACTAGAGAGCTAAGAACTACTTGTGCCATTAATTAACATTTTTATTACTTCATATTCCTTCCATTCACATTTTTTCAGTTCACCCTTCTAAATGACATTTATTTCTGTCTTAAAATGTAATATATATATATTTCTCTATGGTGAACTAACATTTTCTCCAAGATGACAATGGAAAAAATGTATTTGATATGTTTAAAATCATAAATATTTCAATGTAAGAATAAAATTTTATAAAGCCTTCACCCTGGGCCAGAACATCCTTTTAATCTACAGTGACATTGTGACATTGAATTATGTGCAGTACTGCACCTACATCACTGAAAAATATTTAATATCATAATAGTGCTTAAAATATTATAAGCTCTAATCCTAGTTTTAAAATAGTCTCGAAGACAAAATGCAGCAAATTGAAGTATTAAATGTACCCTGAACCCATTCTTAGAAGACTCTTTGGAAGACATTTTTTAGCTATAAAAATTTGTAACTGGCTTCATTAGTCAATCCTCTCATTACAGAGAGCTAAAAAGGAGATTTTAGGTTTTGGGTTTTTTTTTTTTTAAAGATAAAGTACAGGCATTACAGAACGCACATTTTATTCTTTTATTTTTAAAGAAGATATAGCTACTGTAATATATAGCTACTATTTCCAAGCGTATGTATTCCTAGACCTGGGTTAATTTTGTTGGTACTTTGAATGACTAGGATTTTACTCAAAACAAAACTTACAAATTATTGTTGTCACATTTTAGACAATATGTATGATCCTTAGGCCTGCACCTTGTAAGATGATGACAATTTCTCTTGTATGATTTCAGTACTGCTGATGTAATTGAATATTTTAAATAAATATGGAACTTAACCTCTGCTTGAAACCTGAAGTCTCCTGTGTCCCTCACATAAAAAATTTAGTAGTAAATCTTCAATTAATGATAAAAAGTATTCCTGTTTCAAGTCTATATAAACTTAGTTTTGCTATACATCTTTTGCAGAACATGTAAGGTTTTGTTTTCAGTGTGGAAACAGAACAGTGACTGAAAAAGTGTTTCTTTTTATCCACCAAACCATTCTGTTTTCAGAGTTGCATCCACTTGTTCTACTGATAAAGACATTATGATTGTTATTCTGTTGAAACAAATTCACCTGAAAACTTGTAAAAGTGTATTTCTTCTCATGTAACAACATCACCAATTATTATTTTCTAAATTTATTTTCTTTAAAGCAGCCCTCAGAATCCCATGAAGTTGCACAACTACTGCTGAATGCAATCAGATTTCATGCCTCTACCAAAGGCATTAGAGCACACATAAACAGGGCTCCTTTTTAAGAGGACCTGTTGGAGCGAGTCCAGAGGAGGGGCACAAAGATGATCACAGGGCTGGAGCACCTCTGTGATGAAAGACAGGCTGAGAGAGTTGGGCTTGTTCAGCCTGGAGAAGAGAAGGCTCTGGGGAGACCTTCTAGCAGCCTTTCAGTCCCTAAAGCAGGCCTACAAGAAAGCTGGAGAGGGACTTCTTACAAGGGCATGTAGTGATAGGACAAGGGGTAATGGCTTTAAACTGAAAGGTGATAGATTTAGATGAGATATAAGGAAGAAATTCTTCACTGTGAGGGTGGTGAGGCACTGGAATAGGTTGCCCAGAGAAGTTGTGGATGCCCCATCCCTGGAAGTGTTCAAGGCCCGGCTGGATGGGGCTTTGAGCAACCTGGTCTAGCAGAAAGTGTCCCTGCCCATGGCAGGGAGACTGGAACTAGATGATCTTTAAGGTCCCTTCCAACCCAAACCATTCTATGATTCTATGAAAATACCAAGTATTCATGAATTCACTACAGGTGAAAAGTTGTCAGTTTTTTCCAACACATTTTCCCAAGCACACACACAAAATTTATATTCTTGTTAACTGTTTCTGGTGGGTGTTCAAGATGACCTGAAGTCATCCGTTAACACGAAAGCCACAGCCAGCTTGAGGGTTCAGAAAAAAGGGGTCTGTACAGTGGTTAGTGCTGCTGGCTGAATGTGTCTCGTGGCGACCAACACACTTCCATAATGACAGGATTTAGGATACGCTAAGCTCACTTTATTATATTATACTCCTAAAATGCATCAAAGAACATCATCATTTCTAAGCTCTGAATTATTATCAGTGAGCTGCAGTTAAGGATAAGAAGTGTTGCTAAGTTTTGCATAATGCTAGCCATTACAAGTAAGCACTGCTTTTCCATTCTTCTAGAAATGCCATTTAAGGGTTTCAACAGTTCTGCTAAACCTAGACTGTAAGTGCCATGCTTGAATCTATTTTTTTGGATGTATGCCCAACAATAAATGATCCACAATGATCTGAGGACAGCACTCTCATCCAAGAACTTAATCAGATTAATGATGTATTTGTTTTATAAAAAATGAATAACATTAAGCTTGAGAATACCTAATTTACATATTAAATGGTTGAAGGGGACAAAAAAATACTAGTGGTTTTATAAAATTAAGATTACAAAATTGACTATTGTCTTGAAAACCTGTTAGTAAATTGCAGAGATGCAAAATAATAAATAAGTGTTCATTAGCAGTGTTTATGTAAATTCATGAGTCCATGTTTAGCTGTTCAAAAGACTTAATGATGTTTACATTTACGAAGAATTTATTAAGAGCAATGTCGATATGACAACATAGCAATGGCAATAACACCAACATTACATACAGAACTTTCCAGCTCTTTCGACCTAAAGAACATAATTAATACTTTAAAAATTTTTACCATAGTCTTAAGAATGTTGAAGGGAGAGCTGAGGAGGAGAGATGTGAAAGCAGCAGTGACACTGTTTGCACTATGCTTAGTTTTATACAAAGTAAACAGAGAGATCTAACAGAATGAATTAAATTATACAAAACTGGCAGACCTTATAGGGCTAAGGAGAAAAAAAAACAAGTTAGTTAATATTCTTTATTGATTTCTTCCATGTTCTAGATATTTAGTTTCTCTACCAACTTCATTATTTCATAAAAATATTAAAATAATTAACGAGATTTTCAAGAAATAGAAAACTAGCTCCCATAACAACGGATTAGTCTGCAAGTGAATGAGTTAAGTAAATTATTGGAAGAATATGATTTATCAGCACCAATATAGCATTTTTGTTTTGTCACATCAAGAGTAAGGTAACTCTTCAAATTGTACACTGGTAGAGCCCGTCTATTTCCAAATCTCAGTGGGTTAAACTCTGCGCATGGAAAAACAATGAGAAAAACAAAATAAGCACTAGAAGGAATAGTGAAGATCAAGCTGGCATTTGCCATCTGGCATGGTAAATCTAGGGTCTATGATCGTACAACAATTCAGCAAGTATTACGTCCCATTCCAAAGACTTCAAGAGAAATTCCCTCTGACTTTATGCAATAAATACTTTCACTTGATAAAACAGATTCTTGCCTGGGCCAACAGAGCTTTTGTAGTGAACCAAGAAGGTCCATAAGCATACATACATGGAGAGACACCCTGAAGGAAGACCTGGATAGGCTGGAAGAGTGGGCTAACAAGAACCTTGTGAAGTTCAACAAGGCCAAGCGTAAGGTCTTGCACCTGGGAAAACATAATCCACTAGTGCAACACAGGCTGGTATCTACGTGGCTGGGGAGCAGCTCTGTGGAAAGGGACCCGGGGGTCCTGGTGGACAGCAAGCTCAATATCAGTGAACAGTGTGCTGCTGGGGCAAAAAAAGCCAACAAGATGCTGGGTTGCATCAACAAGGGCATCACCAGCAGAGATAAAGAAGTCATTATCCCACTCTACTCAGCACTTGTCAGGCCACACCTGGAATACTGTGTTCAGTTTTGGTCCCCGCCTTGCAAAAAAGATGTGGACAGGCTGGAGAGGGTCCAGAGAAGGGCCACAAAGATGATCAAAGGACTGGGAAGCCTGCCATATGAGGAAAGGCTGAGAGAACTGGGTTTGTTCAGCCTTGAGAAAAGAAGGCTTAGGGGAGACTTTATCACCATGTTCCAGTATTTAAAGGGTGGCTACAAAGAAGGTGGAGGCTCCCTTTTTACAAGGAGTCACATGAAAAAGACAAGGGGTAATGGGTACAAATTACTTCTGGGGAGATTCTGATTGGACACAAGAGGAAAGTTTTTCATAATGAGAACAATCAGCCGTTGGAATAATCTCCCCAGGGAAGTGGTGGATTCCCCAACATTGGACACTTCTGAGATTCAGCCAGACAGGGTGATGGGCCATCTTGTCTAGACCATGCTTTTGCCAAGAAAGGTTGGACCAGATGATCCTTGAGGTCCCTTCCAACCTGGTGGTTCTGTGATTCTACGATATGATTCAGGACACCCCTGGAAACATTCCTAGGCCAAGCAAAGGACATAGTAGATATGCAACTGCAACCCAATCTGAAGTATCAGGCAGTAGTTTCTAACAGACTCGGTTAGTAGAGCAAGAAACATCATCTTCCTGTTGGCAACAGCATCACCCACAGCAATTTAATATGCCTCATTAAAGATATTAGAGTAGGAATGTTTCTGAGTACCACCTCCAAAAAACAGGATCTCAGAGAGTAAAGACAATAAACCAACCCTCCCTTCCTTTGCTGGGAGAGAATGGGGGGAATATTCACAAAAGGTCATGCTAGTAAAATAGCTCTTCCAACAACAAACCGTATCTTCAATTCCAGAAGAAGAAAACAAGACGAAAGCTGAGTTTCTCCAGAAGATGGGGAGGTGGGGGTGGGAAATCTGCGACTTATATGAAGATTTCAACAAACTTGCTTCCCCACTGATGTACAAAACTCAAATTGTTTGGCAATTCTATTGAAAATCCAGGCCTACAACTGAGTAGTATAGGAACAGCAATTGCTGGCAGACTTGTATCAACAGAGCCCAGCAGTTGGCTCTATTTCAGCTCCTATCTAATCCTTATATTATACTGCGCTCATCACCACAGTATGTGAATTCCCACTAATGCAATGTTATAGCTAAAAAACAAAGCCCACAGCAAAATACTTGCAACTCAGGAAATCTACAATTAATATTCCAGTACAGACTTAACTGTGTTCCAACACCCCCCGCCATTCTTCATCCGTAAGTGAGTTCATGCTAGTTGTATTTCTGATGTAGGCCACAACGTGATATTAATCCACATGTTCTGACTGATAAATCAACAGCCTACCACAAATGGGACCCAAACTTCACCATAGCTTCTACACATCAGAGTAACATTTGTATATGTTTGTCGGTTAATGTCTTTGTTGTATGGCACACTCAGTCTAGGAAAATTTTTCACAATAATATTAAAAAAAATTGTATATACTTTTTAACTTCATACTGCCTACAATACTGTCTATGACACAGTCCTGTGTTCTTTTATCTAGATTTTCATTTCCCTCTTCAGATACAAAAAATTAATCCAACTTGCTAAGGCAAAACTTCAACATCGCCCTCATAATGATTTGTATCAATAGATCAACACAAGTCTATTGCACGTGCAGCTGTTCCATAAAATGTGCACATACATAAAAGAGAAAAACATGGCAATTACACAAGCACTTGTCACAATAATAGATGTTTTTCAAACTCACTGTACCAGTTTTGTAACACAATTCTGTGATGCGACTACCACTAAAATATATAGATGCCACACAGCAATCTTGAACAACTTCTGCTTTCACCTCCCCCCTAGCTAGATAATCTCCAGAATCTGTTTCCCTGGAAGTGTTGGAAAACCCATTATACTTACTGTACTGGAACAGTGCCAGGCACTGGGCATGAAGGGCAGGGTCTGGTAACAGGGGGCTCTAGGAAAGACCTGCGTGGGACAAGGCCATGAACTGTCCTGTGCGGGACAAGGCCATGAACTGTCCTGTGCCAGGCAGTTAGAGCCGCCTCTGAAACCGGTGGGAGCAACCCATTAGCCCAAAACACTTCTACCAGTCAAAGGAGCACACAGCGCTTCTGCTCAGACGTCTTTTAAGAAAGAGTGGCAGCCACTGGAGGAGGAAAAACGGAGGAGACACATGGAAGATGATGTTGTTGGAGATGTGTGCTTGGAAGAAGGCCAGAGGAGGTACACCCCAGAAGGAGGACAGTGCATGGGTAAGCCACACTGAATTTGGTACATCCCTGTAGTAGCAGATATTTTTAATAAAACTGTTAACTTGCAAAGTGAGAAGAACATATGTGTTGCATCTAAAAAGCAGCAGTAATCACGTTTGTTGATGTAGTCTTCACGTGGTTTACTTATTTGCACATATTAACTGGCCTCCAGTGAAAAGCATTGAACCCGAAACATTAACTCATGATGATAGATAAGTATCTTGCTTCAATTTGATGACAATGTGAACTATTCACTGAGGATCTACATCCATGTTTCTGATTTGAATTTAAAAAAAAAAAATCCTAATATTCTGAAGTTACAACAATTCATGTTAAATGTTCTATTTTTTTCGTATGTGGGACAGACAGTAAAGCAATAAATAGCATAAATTTTACCTATGATTTTGACTGATATAATAAAGAATGTTTTCTTTTTAGTGATGACATACTTACTAGAAATTCTGGGGAGGAAAAAAAAAACCTACCCATTTTTCTTTTTGGTAGGTTCATGCCATTTTACAATGCTCTAGTACCAGACTTTAGGGTGCTGTTCAGATTAGCCATGACTTGAATAGAAATTCATTCTTTTTCTTTGCTGAATGAATGCCATTATTTGGCTGTGGGTTATAAGTACAGTTATATTTCTAAGAATTTTATTTCTGTCTATAACAGCTCAGCAATAGGAATATTACTTATGTTCCATTTCATAGTTCTGAAAGTGTTTTGACCCCACATAGAAATTTGAAGACCTTTTCTGAATAGGGCCTTCTATTCACATAATGTTTTTTTTCCTATATTATTTTATTAATATAAATACACTTCACCTAGTGAAAGCAGGTCTTACATAATATACAAGAGGCATCTTATTACATTCTGATAACTTTAAATAGAGCCTTTTCACTATGAAACTTATTTTTGCTACTTAAGTGGATATAAACTATGTGGACAATGAGAAAACATCTTTTAAAATGACCTTCTGGTGATATTTAAATAAAAAGAAATTATGTAAATATTTTCAAATTCAAGTAAAATACCCACAAATAATAGGCTTGAGTAACAAAGCACTGAAATAGATTATCTTGTTTCACAGGATTTCATAAGTGTTTGATAGCTGATTTTTTTTATGAGTGTCCATTTAGAGTTAAGTCCAGGGCTGATACTCTGTTAGAAAGGTGAGTGCTATCATCTTACTATGGCTAGAATACATTTGTGACTCAGCATCTCTGCTTTTTTTCTAGTAGTTCCAGAAAAGCATTAAATTTGTGGCAGCCTTACAATTCCTGTAACAGCAGCAGTTGTTTGCCGTGAGTTGGAACAACTTTTCCAAACCAAAATATTATTTCACAATCAGCCAGATGATGAAATTAATAACTGAGATGCTGTGGTTTAGGTTAGCCTTTGGTTAGTTTGCTAAATATTTAGCATTCATTTTCCCAGCCCTTCAATAGCAGAATTCTCCTTCAAATCTGCTCGCATCAGGGTTCATTGTTTCACAATGACATTTCCATGAATTCACCTGACCCTCACCTATTTCCCTCAGCATCCTGTTACTAGCAGGGCTGAAATGTGTTTGATTTAGCAACTGTTAACAATTTGCTCTCCATTTTGTCTCCATGGAAATTCCAATCACAGGCTGATGGTTTAGCCATACCAACACATGCCTAATGCAAAGGGGGCTTATAAGAAAGATGGGGAAAAACTTTTTAGCAGGGCCTGCTGTGATAGGACAAGGGGTAATGGTCTTAAACTTAAAGAGGGGAGATATAGACTAGACATAAGGAAAAATATTTTACAATGAGGGTGGTGAAGCACTGGAACAGGTTGCCCAGAGAGGTGGTAGAAGCCCCATCCCTGGAAACATTCAAGGTCAGGCTGGACGGGGCTCTGGGCAACCTGATCTAGTTGAGGATGTCCCTGCTCATTGCAGGGGGGTTGGACTAGATGACCTTTAAAGGTCCTTTCCAAGCCAAACTATTCTATGATTCTATGCTCAAGAATAAAGGAACTTTGTACATGGGAAATTTAATGTACCATCAAAAAAAGGACAACTCCTCATGAGTATCACTGAAATGCCCAGTGCCACCAGAAGGAACAATTCCTTCCACTCATAACATTGTAGGGGCAGGACCACCCTCCATCTTGTACTGGCTCTCCAGAAGGAGCTCCCTAAGTGGCCTCATCACGGGATGAGACAGGAGTGAGAGCATGAAAGACTCAGCCAAAAAAGGAGGACATGAGCCTACATCATCAGTGCTGCCCAAAATGTTTAGTTCTGCCATCCCCCTTGATTATAACTTTTAGTCCTGCCTCTTCACTTGCTGTTCATATTCTTTTACTGCCTGAGCCTGGTGATGGGGCAGAATGGAAATGAAGGATAGGAAGGGCGGTCTTCACCTTCAGCAGCAGAGCCATTTTAGATGGGCTTAAAATGTTCGTGAAATCAAACTCAAACTATTACGGAGTTTCATTCTTTTCTACCAGCTGCTCTGAGTGGGCCTGTGATACTAATGCCTACAGAGCCAGGTGCGTTAATAAGCCTTGTCCTGTACATCTGTTCTCAAGAGAGAAAGCAAAGCTTGAATAAAGACAGAAGCAGTATGGATGGTAAGACGCCTTTTCTCTGAGCACTGTGGAACAGAAAAAAGACCACTTGGATGCAAGAGTGTTTAAATGCTGAAAGTGAAGATACTGATAAATTTTAAATTTTCAAAAGTTATCTTTAGGACAGTAGCAGAGGGACTTTCACAATATATATTAAGGCTATTTGCCATCTCTAAACAATGAAATACACAGCGTATACACTTGCATACAGATAACATGTTAGTTGTAAACAGAATAAAACCATTCCTTTAAAGAAAGCATTTAAATATTGCAATTTTTAAAATCCAAAATGGAATAATATAATTATCCAGACCAAATATGATATTATTGTCAGTTAGAAAAACATGTTAAATATTTTCCTCAGGTCAATTTTTGCTACCTGATGCGTCTGTTATTTAAAACATTACCTTACATTAATAAAAATAAACAAGCAATTTAATCATAAACTTTGAAAAAGTAACCCTCAAAATATATTAGTGCACCAAGAGCAATCCTATTAATTGAAGCATCATTTAAAAGTGTCAATGGCTCTTACACCACCAGTTGCAATCCCTTACTAATTTAACATTACAGCTTCATTTCTTGTTCTAATCTCATCTAATTTACCCTTCTTATTTCCTTGCTTCTGGATATGCTAGGTTTGCCACCCAATGAGTTTATTTCACTAGTCATTCACTTTTAACAGTAAAACCAAACTATTTGAGGGGAATAATCTCCCTGCAAATCCAACACAGGATAAAGAGCTCTTATTTATCAAGCATTTTGTGCCTTGAATTGAAGCATTATTGCGAAGAGTGAGCAATAAACAAAAACACCTCAGGGGCCTGGGAGGAGCAATGTAACCAATTACATTTAATTAAATCAAAGGATGGGAGCCCTAGGGTTGAATGAGCTGAAGAACAAATTTGCATTAACACCTAGCAGCCAAACAAGTAGTTCTTGGTTTAGTCTGGAAGTACAATTGTTGCCATCTATTCTCTGCACTGAAGGGGGGCCATTAGCTAAATTCTTAGGAATTGTTTGTCCATTGATGAGGGGCTGCCTTCTCAACATTTCACCTCGTCACACATGAAAATTGCCTACTAAAATAAACAGCTTCTTCTGAAACCTAACAAACAAACATTAGTATATGACTCACAAGTTTGCAATTCTGTAACACCTTTGTTCAGAGTCAACAAAGAGAACAATGCCAGGGCTCACACACCTGAGAGAAGTGGAGACCCTCCCAGCCCTATTCGGGTGGGTGGGTGGGGGGAGAAGAAGTGGGAAGAATTAAAGTTAATCTGACCACAAGGAATTCTATAAATTGAAACATACAGGATAATGATTACCTACAGCACTTTAAGAACGGATGCAAACATTGAGTCTTTGGTAAGAAGACTTCCTAACACCAAAGTAATTACCAGTGCAATGCACCTCAAGCCTTCCTGCTCAGAGGGGGCAGGGGGGAAGATCATGGAAGTCTGAGAAGAGCAGGGAATGGAAATGAATAAAAGCGAGTATGAAAATGATAGAGAAATTAAGAGCAATGAAATACAGAAATGTCAAGAGTCCACAACTCTGCATTTTCCAAACTATGATTCTGTGGGGGAAAGCAGGAGGGAAAGACTACAAATGTTTAATCAGTTATAAACTACTCTTTATTGAATGTTCATTGCACGGTCATGCTAAAAGAGAGTTTACATGTAAAGAGGGTGATTTTTTGAAGGTGTCTATGAGGCATTTGGTAGAGTAGCAATGGCCAGAATTCTTTTTTCATTATTTTAAAGACATACTTTCAGGGATTTATAAGTATTATAATTTCAAATAATTAGAGATTTAAACTTATTGTCCCATACCTCATCCCAGACACAAAGTATACCTTAATCTACATCCCCCAAAAGCATAAATTAGTTTATCCATTTTAGGTTATACAACAAATGAAAAGGAACGTAATGGTTTCAAAACACTTTGCCCTAAACCTCAAGCTAAAAGGTTGAATTATTAAAATAATTTTTTAGGCAATCAGTGTTCATTGTGCCCTAAAACCGCAACAGCCAAGATTCTCATTTTGAAAAATACCGAACATGCGTACATAATATTTTCTTAGCTCTTGTTCCTTGAATATTAAGATGGGGAGCACAGAGAACAATAAAAGACTTTTGTAGAGGCCTACATGCTCTGATCTCAGTCTTTTCAGGAAGTTAGCTGTTCCCCTCTTGACCTATTAATTTTCTTGCTTTGGAAGAAATTAAACTGCAGTCTTACTCTGCAAAGTGACCATGTAAAAATATAATTTTATTCTTACCACACAAACTTACTGCTTTTATTTAGTCGTAGCTACATTTGCCTCTCATAATGACAAATAAAAATACGTTTTAGTGCCCTTTTATACACTGTTAGACCCAAAAATCTAAAAGAGATCTAATAGCTTGCTTTTAATGAGATAAGAAGTTGGCTAACATTTTCATCTCATTAACTGAGGCAGTATCCAGCCTAAAGTAAATCAGAGAACTCTGTTCTAGAAGCAACATCTATTATAGACATGCTTTCAGACTACACCTACTTCAGTCTAACCAATTCAATAACTGAAATAAATGGTTCCTTCATCATTCTGGACATAAACAGCAAACTTCTTTATTTCAGATCTTGTGATAACAAGGATATATGGAGTGTAAGATAGGTTTGTTAATCTTAAAAAAAAAAAAAAAAAAAAAACCACACCAACCCAAACAAAACCCCCAAAACTAAAAAACAACCCCACAACAATCATTTTCAAGGTGGGCTAGTTTTTCCATTAGATCAACTAATCCAACTGGCTGATTGGTATCAAAAAAAGCTTTAGAGACAAAGTAAGGCATAGCAATGGGAGAAGATGATCAGGCATCAGGAGTGTCACAACAGATGACAGCAGCAAGCTGCTAGATCAGCATGGACTATGGTCGAACAATACCAGTAAGCGTCTAGCTTACCATTTACAAGCACCTCAACTTAGACATGTTTCTCAACAGATCAGAAGTCCATTATCTCAAAGCAGAAATTAATTGAGAAGACAAGCACTAATATGTTCTGGAGGGTATTTTCCTATTTTGTTTTAGAATGTGCTTACCTAACAAGATTTTAAAACCTTGTCACGACAACGTACAGACTAGGTTCCCATGTATAGTGTTCACCTGCATTAATTCATGTTCCTTTAGAAAAAAAAAACAACCTCTTACCCTAAATATGTACTTGCAACTTTATGGATAAGCTGCTCTGAACTGTTACTGGGTAGCTACAGACCTGGTGCATTTCCCAACTGTTGGCCATGACCCCTGCTGCAAGGGTAAGGAGAAGTAGACTAAGAGTTACTGTAGGAAAACAAGCAGACTTTGGAAGTAGAGGCAATGGGGCAATGAAAGAGAAAGCCTTTGAATAAAATCCCCTAGATTACATACTACTTATACCTTCCAGTGTGTTTAAAAAGAAAAATATCAAACAATGCTGTATGCACACAGAAATAGTTGGGTTTGGTTGTTTGGGGTTTTTTTTGTTTTTTTTTTTTTAAAAAGCTCATGGACAGCATGTTAATCAAAATGGATACAGCTGGGTTTGAGGCATGACATTTAGAAAAAAAATCCTTTACAAGTAAATTCTCTAATTATGTCAACTTCATTTATAAATGAAACCATGCAATAGTAAGAACTTGTGAAATTACCAACCATTTCTGGATGTTAAAAAGTTTGACATGGAGCCTACTGCAGCCATCCACTACTGCAGTGTTGAATCTTTATCTACACACAGAAAGCACTATTCTGGAACAGAGTTTCCATGCATGCGTATAACAGTGAGTACATGTTTTCTGGATGACTATAGTTGCATTGTCTCTGAACATGGCTCTTGCTCAGCTAAGAAATCTTCTGGAGTATGAGCTAAGTCAGGATGCCTTTTAGCCCACAGGAATGAAAGCAGAAAAGCAAAGCAGACAGAAGTGCAGCAAAAAGTGTGACAAGTGATTGCAGGCATGAAAAAAATGTTGGGACAAAGGAAGAAAGTGATACATGGTCTACATGAAAAAATTAGAACAGATTGTAAATATGACACACCAGACATAATTCACCTCCAACATTACTCTGCCATGTAAACTGCAAAACAAAAAGTCCTCACAGTGGTTAATCTGATGATGCAATAGCTCCATGAATTCACAGCACAGAGCATATACATACCAACTACCTTTCTAAATACTTACTTTCTCACAAGATCTAAGAGGAACCACACTGTGACAGAATATTCCAGATGTGCGGAGTAATTAACTTACCTGCTGATGAGCAGTACAAATTCAATCTGCATCCTGAACCCCTACATATCAGAGTGCTACTGCTAGCACTGCACAATTCAGGTTTTACATTAGTCCAGGCAGAAGGTTGGGAGAGGTGATGCCAAGACTGTTTCCAAACAATTGCTAACTACCCTTGAAGATCTGCTATAAAAGCTATTTTCTGAAACAAATAAATGTTAAATTTGAAGCATGCTCTTGAAGGCCTGATTAGCTTTACAATTTCAAATATTACTCCCATTTCTCTTCTTTGAAAATATACTACTTGTTTTAGTGTACTTCCATTTATTAAAAATATTTTTTTCTCAAAAGCATCCAATATTGGGGGAGCTTTTTCATTCCATTTTGGAGGTCAACGTATTTCTCATTTGCAGTGATATTTTCTGCTTTTCCTGTCTCAATCTTACTCATTCTATACTATTGTCAAATCTCTTGTGCTCAAATGTTCTCAAAAACCAGTTATTTCAATTTGAATTCATTATGGCCTTTTTGATATGCTTCTGTTTACCTCAGTGGAAAACTGAAATGTGCTGCCTAATTACATGTTTGCTTTATCATTCTAATTAAATTGTTAATTAATTGATCTCAGCATCCTTTAAACAAGATTCATAGCAGTGACATAAGCAACATAGAAAGGCATTTTACACAGAGCAGGAGACAATAATGTGAAAATCCACTGTGCAAAATATAGTTGGAATGGATAACTAAAATTTTCCACTCCAAACCACCTTGTACTGGTATTCAACTGTGTCTACCACTGCATGTTTGATGCTATACTCTTGACGTGTTTAAATCAGAAAAAAAACACCAAAACAGTTCAATTTCAAAACAGTATACAAATCTTGAATCAATTGAACATAAATTTTCTATGTCTTCACACATGGTAAAAGATAGTAAATAGTAACAAACTAAACCAAAGCACTTTAATTCAAAATAACTAAAAACCATCCATTTAAAAAGATGTTAATTAACCCTGCAGGGTACATGCAGGATTTGAAATGAGTCCAAACAATGTCCAGCTTAATGTTAAGAACTTATAAAATGAGCTATCAGGGCCTATTAGTGCATTGTAATGGCTTAGATACTTGAAGAAGTGACCCTAAAATCTCTGTTCTGACCCGACTTTCTGAAATGGGGCAGAAGATTGACCTTCACACAATATAATCAGCAAAGGATCTAAAAAATGTATCTCTCTGTTATGTGAAACCACAGTTTTATTTACTCAGGCATGTTCACTTAGGAGTTAAGGTCCACTCAAGCATCATTTCAGGGTTAAAGGTTATAGTATAAAGCCATTATGTTTTCAAGCAGAGTAGCATGCTACCATTTGTCTTGCAGTAATATCACAATCAGACATTACCTTTTTAGCTTGGCCCAGCGGTGAGTTTAAGACCCTGGCATACACATTGTAAAATAGACCGGTACTTTCTACAAGTCATTCAAACTGCATTTGCTAAACTTCAGATTGGTGTATATTTTGTCTATGCTATTATCTATAGACACATACAGAGTTTCAAAAAGGTTTATGATCTGTGATCCTGTAGAAGGTCTGTTTATATAATAATTAGGTTGATTCTATGTTCAATAGACAATAAATGTACAGACAAAAAAAGCAATACTTTGGCTTTCAGGTTCAGTTTCACAATGGGGTCAATGTCTTTGTCTCTGAAAACTGAATAAAGTAACTTTAAAAGTAGCTACAAGGACAATAAGGATTTCTAAAGTTCTCATTCAACACTTTTTTAGAATTCCTTGCTACTGTTCACGAGTTTCTAGTATTTATTACATACCTATTCCAAATTAAGAACATTTCTTGATCAAGAGCTTACTAAATTAAGGCTCTGTGGAACAATAAAGTCTAAGTTTGATCACAAGAGAAGTAGTGTTTTATTATAAGACTATTCACAGCAACAAACTAAAAGTTTGTTAAACTGACGACATTTACACTAGATACAGTAAATCAGAAAATGCTTACAGTACCAGCAACACATACTCAATGTACTAACAAGGTGGGGGTTTAAATATTTGTATTTCATGCCTCTTTGAGAGATGGCATAGGTTGCACATACTTAATTTTCCCAAGTGCAATACACAACCTATGCATGCTTTGAGGTTAGGTAGGTCTCAAGGAAAACAGATAGCAACACTACATTTTACTGCTCTTTAGAATTTGATTCTTACATGAATAAGTCAAAAGTTAGAAGAGCAACAATTTTTTTTTTTTACCGGTAAGTTTTTTTGTAACTTTGTAACAAAAGGCACAAAACCTAGATGCTTCCTCAAACAACAGAATCTTGATTTTATATATTCTTTGGACTCACACAGGGGTACTGAAATCTATCACCAACTGCTATATTACTGTATGCAATTTGACCACCATACATTAGTAATGTCTATCAAAATATAAATATATATATATTTTAAAACATAATAGCATTATGAATCACAGCATGATTCAGAGTGTAAGGGTTAGACATACATACGAAGATGCGGAGTACTTTCAAAAAACATGATTGTTTCTAGGTACATTTTCTGCAAAAGCATTCCAGTTATCTCAGCAAGTGCTACTTCACGACATGAAGGATCCCTGGTTTTGTGATCTGAAGCTTGTGCATAAAATTGTTATAGCACAAATTTGTATAAAAAATTAAAACAAGCATTTCCATTAAAGTAAGATCAAGGTTATCAAATAAAATACTTGATTTAGGACATGACAAAATTAGTTAGGAAATGCCACTACACCCTTAGCACATCTTTCTTGCATGTATGCCTTAGGAAGCAACATGTAATTAAATACTGTCACATACTGTACTTCACAGAGGACCACTGCCTCCTTTTGTTCACAGAACTGAAGGTCAGTGTTCATTTAATGATAAAATAATCAATATTTACACTTCAATTAAATATAACCCCATTTCTTACTTTCCGAATTTACCTTTTAATAGAGCAGGCTTCTCTAGCCTTTGGCTTGAAAGCTGTATGCAGGCTACCAGAATTCATTGCTTGCTTTTCAGTGTCTCAACTAACTTGGAAAGATATCCAACCAGTTACCCCAACAGAACAATTCCTCCACCCCACAGTCCTTGCTGACTATGTTTCTTCAGCAGTGATGGTGGCCCTGGGGACAGACAGACGTCAGAAAAAGACTTTCTTTTGATGAAGCCCTGAGGCACAAAAAGAGGAAAAACATCCACTGACTCTTGAGTGTCCAAAGCACCTAGAACCTCATTTTTTGAGTATTTGACATTTCTGCTTTAGCTGTTGAAATCACCATTTCAGCTATGATTTGCTTCTGCAGATCAGACCCTAGGCTTTCAGAACGACAGCATACTAGCCCACCATCACAGAGAACCCTCTGGCAGACAGAGGAAGAGAATCTGCTCTCCAAGCAACAAGCAACCACAGGAACCATGAAATCCCCATTTACACAGGCAACCTTAAAATAATGGTGCATTTCATAGAGCCAAGGACTCAAAACATACTTCTGTGGGTAATTTTTGAGGTAAAAAATAAACACCAAAAATCCCATCATCTGGAATATCAGCACCTCCATAGGTTGTCAGTAGGATTGCAACTTTCAGACTAGTTCAACTTCTTTACAATTACACAAATAAGTGAAGTAAACGAAAACACTGCAGCAGTCTACAAAGAGCAGCAGTTAAAAAGAATGAAAGATGTATTTCACCTGAGCAGTCACAAGAAAATGATGCACACAGAGATCCCTGGAAACATAGTTCCGTTGCTGTTTTCTGTGGGAAACAATTTCTGGTGCACCCGCGATTTCTTTCCAACCCTTGTGAAGTTGAGCTAGCATAGCCTCCTTGTCCACCTTTGACTTCTTGTCTCGGTCCAGTTACTCTTAGGACACATTCATTTCATTCATTGTGATTTCATCCCAGGCTCCTCTCTGGCCAATCTGGTTTTTCTCTTGGAAAAAAACTCATCAAATATGTCTTTATTTCCAAATCCCCTTCCTGCCCAGCCACTACTGTTTTACTCATTCTTCTCCCCCACGTGCTCCTTGCTTTATGACTCTTTCTGACTAGGCTTACCGTTTGTCCCACTCCCTCCTCTGATCCTCTGCTCTTACATCAGAAAGCAATATGGATCCTTTCCCCATATTTAGGCTATGAAGTCTTACAGGAGAAAAAAGAATTATTTAAAGATTAAGAGCAAACAATCGTAACAGTATCTGCCACCATCCTTCAAATTATTAAATATATATGAAATTTACACAATGTATAAGTTATGAAATACATACCTACAAAATCTACAAAATCTGAAATATATGAACATGAAAGGGGTAATATATATTAAGCGTTAACTGTATTACTTAAGTATTCTTTTTTGGAATGGTACTTTTGGAATATCAAGTACTAAATATTTTGTTGTCTACTTCTATGCTATCCAACATTCAAATTCCCAATTTAAAGAGAGAAGGAAGAGTAAAATTTGCCACTCATTTCTATGCCAAGTTTCAGTTATCATGCTCCTTATTATTCAGCACTGAAAATATTTCAATAGTTACCAGATTCTCACCTCATTCAGATTAAAATAATTTGGGGAGGGTGGGGTGGGGGGGTGGGTAATCAATTTTAGAGAGAAGACAATGTTTCTTACTCATTTGACAAGCCCTGCCGAAGACAATGAGACTCTTTATATTACTAAGGCAAGTCAAATTTGACTTGTACTAAAAACAATTGAAAAAATATGACAGTAATTCAAAAGCTAACAATGCTTTCAAACATTTGGGGAAAGATGGCACATTGCAGTTCTAGTTTCATCATCTTACAATATTTATGTCACCAATAAGATCCTATTTCAGGCAGGGTCAAAGTAAACTGTCAGGTAAAATAAATCTTCGACAATATCTTACTAAAAAAACCTCTGTTAAAAATACAGGTTTTATTCCTCCATATATATAATATGTATTATATATTCACATGTGCTAATTATATATGTAATAATTACATATACCTATATATATACACGCGCACAAAAAGTCCATGCCAATTAGACTGATTTACTTAAAAATCACAGGATAATCTCTTCTGAGCAGTACATGCCTATTTTTCATTTTGGAGTAAGAAACATTTTGCAATTACAAATCAAATCAAATCCCAGTATTTAAGTGTTCAGATTTGTAAAAGGATTTTAAAGGATATAATTGGACTCATCATTTCTAGGATTCTGCCTATTTCTTTTTGACAGTTCATACTCAACTGTTATAACAGTTGTATAGAGCTCTTTAAATGCCAAACCTAGACAATTCTGTTTATTCTAAAAAAAACCCCAAAAAAACCCCGAACCACAAAGAAACAATTCATATATGAAAACACAGAATTTTAATTAATTGTTCTCACTCATCAGCAGTTCAGTCTGATTCTAGATCAGCCTTGCAGAATTATCTGGCATAACATCTTCCTCTTCTGTTAGGCTGTCACTTACCCTAACAAACAGTAAAATATGTGGCTGTGTACTTTAATATCAAATATTTACCATATCATTTTCTGAAGAGCACACAAACAGAATCCTCAAAAGAAAACGCTATAGTAATTATGAGGAAATGCGTATTTGAAATACTGAGAATCACAACAGATCTAAAGCACTTAGATTATCTCTATCAATTTTTATTTGTCTGAAATCATCTATATTGTTGTGCTTCATGTACTGTCAATAAAACTAAATATTTGGAATTCTGTATTACATATGTTGGTTGTTATCATAATTACTTTTGCCTGCCAAAGGTAAGTGTGAGGTACTATAACTTCTGGAGGTTAACACAGGAGACATGCAACTGGCTGCTACATGATGCCAATGTTTACATTGTAAAGCATTTATCAGTTAGAACAAAGACTGCAATGAACAAAGTCTCTGCTAGGTAGTTGATCTTGAATATGTATTTAAACACCACTACTATAAATTTAAGTTTTTTTCAATGCTAGGTATGACAGTGTGTTTCTAATTCTGGAACTGGAAAATTCGATGGGAATGGGAAGGATAAATACTTCTTTTTAACAGGTGCTTTGAAAATAAGGAAAAGAATTCAACAGGAAGTTTATCTGAGCAAACACTTAGCAGGTATTATTTAGAAAGCTTCCAAAAGCTGTCTGCCTCTCCCTTGATTCATATGATTCTAGTTTCTTAGTGTATTCCTGTGTATTTTTCTCAAAATTATGATAAATTCAAAGACAGTATATTTTACTGTCCATTTAGAAACTATTGTGGAGATCTTAGCTGTTAATTGCCAAACTTGTATGACCATTTTATTCCTGTGTACCATTAAGCATTTTGTTGGTCCTACTGCCTTTTTGCATAGCTATACAACTTAAAAAGACAGCTTAAAATCATTGGACTCTTGCTTTTTCTTACTACTATCAAGCAAATATTAGTATGTTTAAGTTAAGTCTCACACAGCGGCTCTGGTTTTAATGCCCAACTTTTATACCGAGTAAAAAGTCTACTTCTTCATGCAAAAAGTCTCAAAATTCTTTAAGAGGGTGTCTACATATGACAAAGGATAATTAAATTGTTGTGTGCATTTGTTCCTAAACATTCATAAGCACTTTAGCTTGATGGCTATGTGTCAGTTTCTTTACAAAATACAATATAAACTGTGTTTTACCAAATCTAAATACAGATCAAGAAAGTCAAATGTCTTACCACCACCACCAAAAAAAAAATTGAACGCAAGCTTCAGCTGGTAACCTTAGACCCATGGATTTTCAACCTTTTTCAAAGATTATTATTAAACTAAAAACAGATGAAACAAAACCAGTCCTTGTTATCAAGTACCATCCCCCCCGCTTCGATAAGTGTTATTTTTTATATAAATAATTGATTTTTGGTTTCAACTCTTTGCTCACAGATCTATGTTTGAAAGCAATGCTTACTAATCTCAGCTGGCAAAGAGAGCAACATTACAGTTCATAAATACCGACAGTTCACTGCTGCCTTGTAAATAACTGCACTAGTCCAATCAAACCCAACAAAACCCACTCTATATAAAAATACTTTCTGAGACAAACCATGGGTAAAACATCTTCCTCTGTCACTTTAACCTAGGAAATCATGTTAGAATCCACTCAGATTCACCTGTCAGTAACTAAGCCTCTCCCACGGGAGATGTGCAGCTGAACACCCATTCCTCATAGGGAATTAATATCGGTTAGTTTTCAACAGAAAATATAAGGCATGATTTTAAAAGCAGATTCTGGTTGGGGACAAAATTATCAAATTAATTCTTAGTAGGAATAAAAACCCCTTGTTTACCTGGCTAAGCTAGTTTTTAGCAGTCTGCACAAACAAAAGGAAATATTTTCTACTTCGGGAATATCAAATTAGATAATAAATAAACCTGCAAATTGCCTCAAATTGCCACAATTTCAAAATGAGAACCAAGACACAGCAAAGATAAGGGCCTTGTATACAAGCTGCTTGGCCGTATTATGTTTTATTATGAAGACATTCCAGTATTTTCAGCCTGACAGAATTTATACTAGGGTGCTAATTGTAAAATGGCTCAAGAGTGTACAGTGTTCTAGCTGCGTGAATAGGTAAATTTCATGGAACTGGGTATGTGTTTACAGTGAGGCATGCACAAAGCTGCTGTTTTCACATTCTAAATTCTTATCTACTGGCAGATTGTAGTGGGTTTTTTCCTGACATACTGTCATGAGGGATTACCCAATACATTCAGTAATATTGTCTCTTGTCTTACTGTCCAAAAGAAGCTCCAGTAAGTGAGCACATAAAAGCTCTGAACCCATTCCCTTTGCTAATTCAGGTGTGCTGGCCTCACCTACTTTCATGAAACCATCTGGTGAGTGTTACAACCACTAGTCTCATGTCTAAAACCAAATAAATTCTACATAAAATCTGCAGCTGCCACATGAGAGGTTAAAAAAAAAAAAACACAACATGATTCCTTACATACTTTTTGATGGACATGGTTGAACATCTCAATAAAGGAAAGGATTTAAGACTGTGAATGCGTCAGGTTAGGAACTGAAACTCCAAAGAGAGGGAGAGTTAATGACACACAAATCTTTGAGTGCCACCTGTGGTGAATTCCAGCCCATGCCACTACATGTGTAGAAATGACTCCTTATCTGAAGGAGGATTCAATTTTATTGTCACGGCATCTAAAGTTCAGTTCAGCAATGCCCAAGTCTCTTTTCTGACACAGCTCTAAGTCCTTCACTTTAGATAACCCAAATGGGTGGCATTCAAAAGGAGCAGGCACTCCTGAACATGTAGCGCTGCACGACCTAACAAAGAGCCTACAATCATCCTACATGTGGGAGAGGTCAGAAGTCAGGTCTGCTAACAGCCCTCAGCATACCACCACTGCAAGTTGTCTTGGTTCTGTCCTCCATTTCTACCCCGTGAGCAGCTCTGTAACAAATCTAGAGGCTTATGAGACTTCCTACCTGTAAAATGGATCTAATATTTATTTCACAGACGTGATACTGTACAGATTAGTTAATACCAAAAAAGTCCTTTTGAGAGTACAGTGTGATACCCTCTTCTGAGCTGATATAAAACACACATTTAAACAAGACAACAACAAACTGCCTTAAAATATTGGAAGTGGCCTAAATATAAAGGGAAACCTAAAAATGAAATTGGAAAAAAGAAATCTAGATAGTGAAACGCACATTCAGCCAGCACTAGCGTAGATGGAAAGAAAGTAAATCTAATTCACAAAGCACAGGTCACAGTTCAACAATAAATATCAATAGGTAAGGAATTGGTGTTAAAAGGTACAACAGGTTCAAATTAGTTTCTTTTTAGTCCTGAATATGACCCGCACAATTCCATTTTTCAGGTGCAAGAAGCACAAACACATTTGAGTACTTCCAAATTACCAAAAAAGCCCCAAACAAAAAAACCCCACCCATCTTGCATTATTTTACGTTCTGCCACATTTATGGAATGTCAGGAGATGGGACATAGAAGGTACTAGGGTAGAGAGCTATTACAATCCTATCCTAACTTTTGCTAGACTACCAAACGTGTCACAAAACCAGTACAAATCTCAGTGTAGCTGGAGTTCTCCTTCAGGAAGCCAAAGAACTATAAGACAAAACTATGCATAGAAGCTTAGATAGGATACATCTGTAGTACAAATGATTAAAACCATGGCTTTCAGGAAGTGAATGAAATTATAAGAAAGAAAATCTTCGTGTGACTTTCAGTGCAGAAGACAATAATGCATTCTATAATTAAGTATAACGTCTCATTCAATTCATCCCCTCCCTCATCTTCACATAATTACAAACTCGAAGCAGATTCATGTTTTTCATTCTTTTGTTGCGTATTCCATGATAAAGTATAACAACAAAAAATAAATTACAGATTTTAATTAAAAAACTATTCACCAGAGCAACAAGAAGATAAGAGGCTTGTGTATAGGGCAGAAGCAGTATATGTCTTCTTTCAAAACTTTAGAAAGTCTTCTGACAATTTCACGAGAAACACAGTCTAAATAAAATTTGGTTAAGATAGGTGCAGAGCTGATCAGGAAAACTGACTCTAGAGAATAATTTTCAATGGTTTATTGTAAAAGCAGGTGATTTTATCAGGTGGAGTTTCCATAAATGCCTACACCAGATTGTGCTCTGTTCAGTGTTTTCATTAATCATCTAGATGATGGAAGGAATATGCTTATTAAGTTAGCAATATATCAACTTAGGAAGTCCAACATGTTGAAAGACAGGCTTCAAAGGACAAAAGCAATGAATTGGGAGAAGTCTGGAAACAGAGGAAAAAGTTCAACAGGGACAAGTACCAGGTATTTCACTTGGGTAAGAATAATCTGCTACCTAAATACACAATCAGGAATAACTGATCCCTTTTGAAGAGGACCAGGATCTTATGGCAGGTCAAAAGCTCAACATGAGTCAACAAAGTCATGCTGTTGTAAGAAAGGAAAATACAATATTGGGATTACAGGCTGTAAAATACAAAATCACCTGGTTTACTTAGCATTACGAACGTCTCAGCTGGACTATTGTGCCCAGTTTTGACAAACACTCTTCAAGAAAGATACAAACCAAATGTACAGAGTCTAAAGAAAAGTCAGAACTTAGCAAAAAAATGTAGCTTAAGAAAAAAATGATAGAATTTGGCTTGTTCAACATAAGGAAAAGAAGATACAGGCAAGGCCATGTGATGACTTAAAATACCTAAAAAGCTATTACAAAAGAAAATTTCATTTTTGCCAAAGAGAAAAACAATAATAAGTTTAAGCTTTAGTAAAAAAGACTATCATTAGATATCAGGAGATATTTTCTACCAGTAAGGAGAGTAGATGTGAAATCACCATCGCTAGAACAAGTATGTTCTGAATCTTTGTTTTACAGGCTAGACACTCAGGTCTTTTGCAGGTGGGCTGCAGTCTTAATTAAAAACCACAAGGCTAGGCCTCCAGTAATTAGTACAAACATGCAGTTGTACACATATTCCTTACATATTTTTCCATTTACCAAACCACTTGTATAGGGGGCTCTTTTAATCCACCAGGTTTACCAAAAATTAGTTCTTTAGACTTCTGGAATAATGCCTTGTCCATTTCTTTCCACATTATTGAAAATATTTTGAAAAATTACTAAAAACCATAAAATTTTATTTAACTGTACTCAGACTCAGTAAGAGTATTTAATTTGTCAAGTTAAGTACATGAATAATAGTTCTACACTGGATTTTCATCTGGTCACTGCTATGTAGATTAGTTTTCATCATACTTTTCAGTCAGAACTATCATCAGACAAGAAATTTCAAACTGATATTCACCAAAGGTTTCAAATTCTCATTTCCAGAAATATTTTACTCAAAATAGTTTTGTTTGAATTCAATTCTGTGAATTGATGCTGAAGTAAGTTGAAACATTTCACCCCAACATTTTCAAAAGAAGACATGAGTTCATCCAGTTGAACATGATTTTTTAAATGAAATACAGTGCAACCTAGTTCTCTAAAAAGACTTGAAACAAAACCAAAACTAGGTGCGAGTTATGCATAATATTTCAGTTACATTTGTATGGAGAAAATGAAGAACAGGCACTGTCCTTGCTACCTCCACACTGCAGCCACTGATAAGGCTATATTGGAATACAGAGAAATGCCCTGTCTGATGTGTAAGTCTGATCCCATCAGCAACTTTGTGTGGTATTGAACAGAAGGTAGCTACCGAAGGATGTACTCCAAGCATAGCATTTCTTGAGCATGTTTTCAACTTCATGCCTGTACTTTTCTGAAGAGCAGCACAGAAAGCATGGCTAGGACATGGCAAGTAAAAGGAACGGTGAAAACAAAAAGAATGATTAAAAAGAAATGTGCAAGTTCCACCCAAACTGCAACAATCTACTGCACATCAAGCTAAATGAAACTAATTTGAAACTATTTGTTTCAATTATGCTCAAATTTGAAATATTTTAAGAGAAAACTCTACAATGCATTAAAAGACTAAGCTTAATTAATAACATAGTACATCTTAAAAGGATGCTTACTATTGTTATCCTACCCTATCTCAATTAAAAAGGTGATTAAGATAACTTATCTAATGTAAAAGTAAAAGCTCTGAAATTAAAATAATTGATACTCTTCTCCTTCTACCAATCTAATTTAAGAAGTTATATCCGGTCTTCAAATTCTTTTAATTAATTTAAGCCAAAAGATCCAACGTGTCATAATAATTCATTTAGAATACATGGAATACTTTCAAAAATGCTTCAGATTATAGAAGGTCAACACCAGTGCATAAAGTCAGACTAGCACGAGTAGTACTTTTAGAAACATACTTGTGCCAACAATTTTTATAAAGATTAAAAAAAAGATCTGATGCAAAAATCAAGGTGCCAAGGTACAAAACATTGCTCAGCAATACAGAAGAGCAACTGC
Organism: Phoenicopterus ruber ruber; assembly: GCA_009819775.1. Classification (NCBI taxonomy): domain Eukaryota; kingdom Metazoa; phylum Chordata; class Aves; order Phoenicopteriformes; family Phoenicopteridae; genus Phoenicopterus; species Phoenicopterus ruber. Next base: position 29,514,513 of record CM020217.1, on the reverse strand, counting down.
AGTTGCTCTAATAGATTCATATATTTTTACCAAAAGGTTCTCCTTAGAATACCCTGAACAGGTGAACTAATAATTAGAAAAACTTCAAGCTGACCAAGGAAGAAAGAGGGTACTCAAAAGAGCTCAGCTGGGCTTCTTCAACCCCCACTTCTCTGAGGTGGTGCCATGTTTAAAAGTATAGGCACTGAATCAGGTTATGTTGGAATATGTAGCAGAAAAAAATACTTTAGAGGAAACAGATGCCTGATGACAGTTATGATTATTCTTTTCACATATAGGCTCCTGATAAACAGAAGACTTTAGTGAGTGGGGAAAAGCAGAAAATTGCAGGACAGTACTTAAAACCAACAAATCACTGACGTTCCATCAGAGAACAGTTTCATAAAAACAATTCTGGTAGCAAGAGTAATTTAAAAGGTACCTGCTTCTCCCCATATACTTATTTTCTGCTCCATTCCGTAAGTGTTATGCTGGTTATGTCAATGTGACTGCTTGGGATGATGCTGTAAACTGAATCAGTGAAGTGAATTGGATGGGGGAGGGGAGGGAGGAAACAGCTGTTTTTTCTTAACCCTGATCATGAAATGTTTTATTTAAAAGGAAGCTGCATAGTGAATAGTAAATTGTAGGTATCATAAATACGATATTTCATTCAAAGCAACATGTAGCGTTGCTATCCAAACACACTTCCAGTCAATTTATTTTTTGTTGCAGACTTTTTCAAGAGGGTGTGAGGTTCTGACATGGTAAACAATTTCAAGCTGCCACACCGGTGGAATGAGAGAAGGCTCAGAAGACAATGAGTGGCAGTTTCTTCAGGTAAGAATACCTACTGAGGCATGGAGAGGCAGGAAGCATGGTCAAGTCAGTATGCTTTTCAGCACAGAAAACAAGATGTTTCCTCTAAAAAAAGGGAGGAACTTCCACAGCAGCACCTGAAAAATGCCATCTGCTCCCTTGTTGATTCTAGGTAACGTTACATGAAATACAGGAGCACCTCTGCTGCCATCAAGGATGCCATCCTGTGCTTTTCCCCAGGTAGCTTCATGGCATCTATCCTTCCAGGCGTGGTAAATCAGTAGCTGCCACGATCTCTCCCTAGAGGAGCTCAGATACCTTTGAGTCACCCAGTGAGAGCTCTGAAGAAACAAGTAGGTCTCTGAACACATCCTCATATACTTCTACCAGGAAAGACAACACACCCTCTCTTTCTAGTTATTTGAGAGGAAGGAAGAAAGAAGGGAAGTTCTTTGTTTTAAATAGATTTTTTTTTTTTTTAAAGTAAATAAAAGAAAAAGAAGTTACACAATTACCAGTTTTAAATAAGCATAATTTTAAAATTAATACTGTCTGAAAAAAAGTGAAAACAAAAAGGAGAAAATTCATTTATTTCAATATTTTTCCTCAATATGCGTTTCCAAAAAAATCCAATGTGGACTTGAAATTTAAGAAAAATCCTTTTCTCTTGTTATTTTGATGAAAAATACTATATGAAGGGGCAAACCTATTCTCCAATTTAGCTAGCTCATTAATTTGAAATGAAAACATCTAAAAAAAAAAAACCCCAAATTTTTCCAACATAAAACTTGCTTCAGAGACTGGAATTTCTAAACATAAAATTAGCACAAACAAAAACAGTTCAAAAGATGGTGAGTAGGTGTTTTGTAACAGTAGCTATATCCAGACACTATGTTTTCAGGAAACCATGCAACATTTTCCAGCAATAAAATACTTCAAAAAAAATTCAAGAAAACAAGTGAATATATAATTCTACTTTTTCTGGATTTCACACAGATTACCTATTTTTCCTGTGTAAACAGAGGCAACAGAATTTAAAGCTATTCTATCCATCTACCCCAAACTGAAAGCTTAAGTCTTTGCAGGATCTACTTCCCTACAGGAACAACAGCTTTGGAATATGTGCCTGGGTAGCTCTGTAACTGTAGCACCCTCTGCTGCTTTTTTAGTTCCAAAACATGTAATTGTACACTCGACCAAGTAGAAAATAAAATTAGTATGTATTGACCATGTTGTTTCTTGAAAATGGTTACATTATTAACTAATGCTATGTGTACTTTAAAAGAAAATGTTTTGCTATTACATATAGTATATTTGCAATTTTATACTACTTGAGGACTCTGGAATATCTCATTTCTGTGTTAACATCAGGTAGATACTAGATGAAAATCCCAAAACATGCTTTATTTCACTGTTTAAAATTCCTTTACAGACTCTGTAGCTTGCTTAGACTGATTACATTTATTAAAGAGGTTTATATTTTGGCCCTTGATCATTTAATTTAAATACAGACGTAATTTGAAATTATTACTGTAGGGATATAATTATACAAGCATTTCAGTCATAACTACTTTCTCCCACTAGGAAAGGCAGAGGAAGGTGACACTCTCAAAAGCTCATTCTTGCAGAATTTTCCTTGCTTTTTGGACAGTCTGTTGCAGAAGAGATTTTTTTTTTTTTTCCCCCTGCAAGGATGAGCATGGCAAGTGGCTCCTGGAGCCAGCTGATGCTATCCCACAATGCCACCACTCAACCTTCTGTCTGGCATCCATCAGTTCTTTTAAAGGACTACGTTAGGACTAGAGATAGTCTCAGGATGTACCATCTTTTTAACAGATGGCATACTGTTGTCTAAAACAGACAGACTGATCCTTTCCTTCATTTCAGTCCTCTTTTCCCTGCCTCCTGTTTATGCATAGAATTAAAGCTGAATGAAGTGCATTTAGCATTGCACCCTGTCTGTGTGGAGAATTCATTTAAGAGTTTTCATGTGGAAACTGCTCTCTCACAATAGACAAACAAGAGAGAAAAAATGTTCAATTTTTCTGGGAAAGTGAAAACCAATTGTAATTTGTAGTGTGAATTTTCATTCACAGTAGCAATTCTACAATGAAAATGCATCTTCAGAAATCTTTTTGAAAAAGACAGAATACAAGTGTAGTTACCAAGTTTTAACAAGACATCGTGCAGAGGCAATTTCTGGAGTTAACACTTGGGACCCTGCAATACGCCATTTACAGCTACTGCCGTTGGCTCCACTTTTGTCCTGAAGTCTTACTGGTATAAGGCAACACTTTTGGAAGCAGTCACAAGTATTCCTCAAAAGCTGCTTATTGATATTTTATATAATGCTGCCAGCTAGTGGCACATCTTGTACTGAGTTGATATCTACTGGGAGCATAGCGAAAGTGGTATTAACTAGAGTCTGCTCTACCACTCTTCTTTTGATGGTGTATGGTGATGTGGCTGTTAAAGACCATAAGCAGAAAGATCAAAAAAGTGAAACAAAAAGACCATAGAAATGCTCCATGAAAGGGTTTGTTTAAACACAAGGTACTCAGGAACAATAGTAGAACAAACAAAAACACTCCCCCCAAGCCCACACAAACCATGTTATTTGAAACAAATTATTATATTTTAAAAGGATGTAATATGCAACATGTTTCAGTTTTTACAAAATCTAATCTGTTTAATACACAATTATTTCATAATCTAATAATCTCTAGCAAAACACTAATTTTCCTGGTAAATAGTCAGTATGGCAGCCAAAACAAACACACAGAAGACTAAAATATTTAACTGTTTTCTGATAACTCAGTCCAAATTGTTTAAGTGAAGTTTAGTGCCCAGTAAATAAATTCTGACTATGCAGTGTGTCTTAAAAGAACAATAAAGTCTATAATTATTCAATGGGTCCCCTCACAGAGCATGCCACTGTACATGGGACTGATAATATGTTCAATACTGGCTAGTTCCTTTAGTATTAGGTATTAGAAGAAATAATCTAATACTGTTAAAGACCATTTTAGAAACATTTGGGGTTTTTTGTTAGGGTAGACTATCATTTGATAATATAAACTTCTTAAAGAACACCACAGCAGTTGTAAAAACTAGTCCACCTAATTTTAGAAATACTACAACTATAGTTACCCTTGGGGGTAAAAGGAGGCAGGATTACTACCTACCATTTCCTCTGTGGGTTAACACAAAGAGCCGAGAAATACACAGAAAAAGGTCAAAGAAAGAGCCAATTCAAATCAAGGAATAATGGGAGTGCATACAAATTCAGTTAGGTATGATCCAAATAGAGCAGCTCAGTAAACACATGGTTGGGGGGAACTTTACTATGATGGTGTGACAGACATAGTTACTCTGGCTTGGACACTGGGGACATTTACTCCATACAGGTGGTAGCAAAAAAGTACAATTATTACACTCCAAGCCAGTACCGCATGCTGCCAGAAGATAACTATTTTACAGTTGCCCTAACAGAGTGTAATCTGGAGTGCTTAGTAAAATGAGCATAAATCAGTAGTATGTACATCAATACTGACAGAGGCTTACAGGCACAGACATTTAAAAACGGGGAGGCACTGAATCTGGAAATGACTTGGCAAATACTGTATATAATAGCACAGCATGAACCCTCAAAGCAATACTGAATCCAAAAGGACAAATGTGAATCTTTGTACATACAGAGAAACAGTAAGAAGAACTACAAATGTCGTATTACTTCTGTGTTAGCACAGGTGTTGTGCCTACTAAAGTTTAAGTCTTGTTCTATGATCTGCAATCAGTAAGAAAGTAGCTGAAATACTGGAAAAAGTTAACAGAAGAGCCAACAGCACATCTAACAATAGGAAAGCATATGAAAACTTTAGCAGAGTAATTTACTTGTGTTAACAAGGAAATTTGTGTAGATTGATTGCCATTCAACGAGACCTGGACAGGCTAGAGAGTTGGTCACAGAGGAACCTCATGAGGTTCAACACAGGCAAGTGCAGGGTCCTGCACCTGGGGAGGAACAACCCCATCCACCGGTACAGGTTAGGGGTTGACCTCCTGGAAAGCAGCTCTGCGGAGAAGGACCTGGGAGTCCTGGTAGACAACAAATTCGCCATGAGGCAGCAATGTGCCCGTGCGGCCAGGAAGGCCAACGGCATCCTGGGGTGCATTAAGACGACTGTGGCCAGCAGGTCGAGGGAGGTTCTCCTCCCCCTCTACTCTGCCCTAGTGAGGCCCCATCTGGAGTCCTGCGTCCAGTTCTGGGCTCCCCAGTTTAAGAAAGACGAGGAACTACTGGAGAGAGTCCAGCGGAGGGCTACAAAGATGATGAGGGGACAGGAGCATCTCTCCTACAGGGAAAGGCTGAGGGAGCTGGGCCTGTTCAGCCTGAGGAAGAGAAGACTGAGAGGGGACCTCATCAATGCTTATAAATATCTCAAGGGTGGGTGTCAAGAGGATGGGGCCAGACTCTTCTCAGTGGTGCCCAGTGACAGGACAAGGGGCAACAGGCACAAACTGGAACACGGGAAGTTCTGTCTGAACATGAGGAAAAACTTCTTCACAGTGAGGGTGACAGAGCCCTGGCACAGGCTGCCCAGGGACAGTGTGGAGTCTCCTTCTCTGGAGATATTCAAACCCCGCCTGGACGCAGTCCTGTGCAGCCTGCTCTAGTTAAACCTGCTCTGGCAGGGGGGTTGGACTAGATGATCTCCAGAGGTCCCTTCCAACCCCCACCATTCTGTGATTCTGTGATCACAATCTAAGTACTTACACAAAGAACAAAGATTAAGAAATCATGTTACCATGTTTAATAGAGTAACGTACACTGTCTTGATCCAGCATGTGAAGGTTAGTATTCAAGCACTTTCATACATTAAAAAAAAAAAAAAAAAAAAATTCTCTCCTTTTCAAAATAAATACTGGAGTTGTTATCTAATGAACTAATCAGAATCGTTTGGGTTGGAAGGGACTAAAAATATAACAGTATTTTTTCTGGATCCAAAACCCCAGTTTGGATTTTTTTTCCTAATTTCTTCCCTTACTGAGAACACTTTATGAGAATAAAGTAACTTGTTATAAAAGTCCCTCTAGCTTCCTATTCTGAGAATCTATAACATCAAATCTCTCTAATTGCCTCCCATAATTTAAGCAAAGCATTTTCTTCCAGATCCTAAATGTCTTAAATCTAAATGTTTTTTATCATCCAGCTCCTGATGCCTACATCTGTTGCTGATGTCAACCATAATTACAAATGTGAATTTTCTTTCTCAGCCTTAATATTATTAATTTGGATATTCATATATCCCTTAGATATAATTTTCATTCATAAATCAGAGAACAAACTTCTCTTTGGCAACAGCTAAAGAACATATCCTGAAGTATTCGGTGGCAGGAGCACACAACTATCTTCAATGTTCAGAACTGAATGAAAGCTAGCAAATTCTAAAAAGGAGAGCACGTAGTTTATGATTATTTTTTCCTTTTGAAGGCAAATGTGTATTAAATAATGAAAAGCCAACGTTTATTGAAACATAGCTTTGGAATACTAAGACTGGAGTTTTGAGATGAAACACGTATATATCAGAACAGTTTCTATATCATTGCTTTGATAAGGCAGAAGAGATATGTGCACATTTCTTGAACATCTGGCAAACTTACAGAGACCCCCCAACTTTATTCTATCAGTTTGCTTGTTTGAAAACAAACCAACCAACCTGAAAAATTAGGCAGAATAATCAAACAGGAATTATATGTATATCTGTAAATGTTAATTACATAATAGTAATTACTCATTACATCAAAAATATTTAAATATTTTTGCTCAGCTTCTTTTTCATGATCTACCACAACTTTATAATTCACGTCCATTGATAGCATAGATAATTTTATTAATAAGTATACTGAACAGAGCCATACTGGGTCAGACATTAAAGGTCCACTTACAGCTCATCTTGTCTCAGGTTAATGCGGCCAGTAACTGATGCTTAGACAAGAGTGAAAGATCATGACAAACATATCATCCTACTGCTCCATTAATTCTCCTAACATCCAGCACTTCCTAAGCCACAAGTGATGTCTTTATATTTAATAGCCACAGTGAATTTTTCTTGCACAATTTTTTCCCCTTTGTTTTTTGAATTCATGTCGTGTTCTAGGATCCAACACATTCTGCGGGAAGGAATTTCACAACTGGACTGTGTGCTTTCTTTTGGTTTTCTCTGGTTTGAGTTTGCCCTCTCCAAGCTAGAAGTATCAGTTTGCCTCCCGTGTTCTTGCACTGTTCCTCAGATAACCACCACTGCCTACTGGCCAACACAAATCAATGGGCTAAACTAATTTTTGTCCAACCCAGTCCAGCTGCTCTAATGTTCCTGCTGCAGTCACAGAACCAAAAATAACCTGCACTGGGATGACTTACGGGTGCATGCACACAAACAACTGTGCTACATAGAACAGTGTAACCCATAAAACACTATGCTAGGTGGATCTGTATCTCTGACCACAGTTGTGGTGTTTCTCAGCTAGATGAGATGGTTATTGAGTGCTCATACAGTAATATTTTCTATTGATACAACTAGACTTCTATCAACATAGTACTGTATTTAAATAAACAATGACTTACAGACATTCCCTGTGTTGTCAAAACTTGTAAGAACATCTTTAACGTTTAACAGTCCGTTGTGAAATCTGGAAGAAAACAGAAATAGTGACTTTACCAACGTATAAACAATAATAAAAAAAAAGTCTTCCCTCTTCAGAAAAAAGGTTCACTGCACGCGTTCACTTCTCACAAACCCCTTTCACAGACAAATAGCAAACAGGTACTACTGTAGCCACCAGGGGGAAAACAACGGGACAGTCACCAGTGTTCAAACTTCCATCACTGAAATCCATGAACCAGGAACATATTTCTCAGAAACTAATACTTTATCAAAATGAAAACATTTCCAAAGAGCATCAATTTTTATTTAGTTATGGAAGTCCCATATAGGAAAGGAAGAATTTTGGTAAAGCAATTTCTTTGAAGAGGAAAAACAAAAGACTATTTTTGAACAGCAGCTGTACATACATTCCTATTTTCTCCCACAAAAATCAAGAACACTTCATTTAATTAAGTTGAACAATGAAACTGATTAATGTGTTCACTGAACTGCATTTTCTTTGGTTTTACATTTGCATAACCCAAGTGAAATAAACATTCAGCACTGGGGATAATAAATTAACTAACTGAATTTCACATACCAACTGCAAATTTTAGAACACAGGGAGCAAAACACTGACAGCAGTATAAAGAACATGCACCAAAGTTGACTAAAAATTTGTCTAAGAAGCTTCCTCCAAATTTTATAGATGTCAGGCTTGCTGGATTCACACACACACAAAAAGCAACTGATTTTTTTTTTTTAACTATTCTGAGCTAATCTAGGCCCAAAATGAACAAAATCAAAAAACCTTACACTTTACAACAATCAGATCACATAGCTGTTTCACAAATGCATTAAAAAAAAAATCTAAAAAGAATTCAGCAAGGCAGTAAAATACAAAAATATAGTCTTTTAACAGTGTTTCAAATATAGCTTCTAAGGCTGTTTAGGAACATACTAATCTGAAACACTGAAAAAATTGAAGAAATCCAACAATTCTAGCACCTACAAAATTACATCTCATTCTCTCAGCTTTTCTTTCCTGAAGGAAGATTGTTGTAAGAATAATAATAAAAAAACCCAACCTTTTTGCAAATATGAAATTGTATATTTATAGTGTAAAAAAAGCTATTTATAGCTTCTGATAAGTATAAGCATGAAATAAAGAAACATTTACATGTTAAATTTTGAGAAACACCAAACAGCAACTAGACTAATTCTTAAAAAAAAAAAAAAAAATCAAATGGAAATCAAATTAATAAACTGAAATGAGCTCATAAACAGGGGCAATGAAATATATGAAAGATGTCACAAAATATTTGACTGGGCAGTAGAGCTCTTCTCCCAGCTGCATAAAACCAAACCAAAATACATTCCTTAGCTGCAGTGGAAGCCTACAAGAATTCTGATGGATCTTCTGGACTTAAAAATGCACTATTTCTTTTTTTTTTTTTTTTTTTTTGGCAAGTTTGTTTTCAATCAGATTGGACAACCGATGCAACAGAGTTAATTCAAGGGAAGTGACAAGAAAGCAGACAGGGTCAATAGTTCTGCCAACCACAGAGCTGCCCTTTAAAGTGTCCCCTGCTGACTCCTTAGCATCCTACAAACTCCGTAACTGTGCATATGTCTGATGGAGTTAGGGTCTCTCAGACAGCTGTGAATGTCTCATCTCTAAATGAATGTAAGATAGAGGGGAGGGAGAAGGGAGATGCTGAGAAAGTAAAGAAATATTTTAATCTTCGTTGGCGTGTAGATTAGTCCTGGGATAACATGTTTTGATCTGTTCCCCCCCCCAATTTCTTTACGTACACTGTCCATATATAAAGGAGATTTATCATGCAAATCTTCAAGTGAAGCAAACAAAGGTAAAGATGAACAATTTAGCAATCCAGTACCTGTAGTTCAACAGAATGCTATGAAGAAAGAAAAACAGAAGTAAGTGGAGTCTCCTGGTCTAGAAAAGAATACAATTTATATACTTCAGGGTCAAAAGGCAGACAAAGGCAAAAAAGAGAAATGATACAACAATAGCACTGGCCTTAAAATTATCACTAAACCAAATTTCAGGCTGTTTCCAAAATAATGGTTTATAATTGGAGATGAGAAGTAGGCAGCTCTGAGTACCTCAGCCTGAAAAATAAGCTAAGATTCCACAACAGATACATGCCACATTTTTAAGGTTGTCCTGAAATTTTGGTGATGTTTTATTTAACACAATGAATGTTCTTCATCTACATTATTATTTTTGGTACACTCAGTTTTCATTAAGGATCAGTTCTTCCTCTGATTATAAAACATTCTTTTCATAACTAAAATCAACACATACAAATTTCAAACATATTCTTACGTTTATTATTCAGTGGCCAAAAGCTTGTGGCATCCAAGTACAAACACAACACAGCCCAGCATTTGCTCTCTTGGCCAGCAGAGGCATTTTGCATAGTCACCCCTTTCTGCCTGCCTGCAACATTCAAAGTCTCTAACTCACTCTCTCAGCAATCTCTTTCTTGCTTTCATAAATACTGTTCATGGCAAGCACATCAGTGAGCCATAATTTAATGATGAGATGTATCCAGCTTTGCTATGAGGAACTTCCTCTTCTCCTCAGTCTTCCAGATGCCCACTCCACACTCACTGTGAAACAGGACAAGGTTTAAGTTTAACAGTTGCTTGCTTTAGTCTGATCAGCTTATGAAACCTTCACCGAAGAAAAGCAGGGAGCAAGCTCAATCTCCTAGAATGAGAGGAGTAGCCGCTATCTCAACAGCGATCTGGAGAGCAAAGGTGCTCTCATTTACTCCAAAGGTCACATCTCGGGTCTTAACTATATTACCATTATGGACTCTTTTAAGACTATTGCCCATTAGTAACAACGAATCTTCTGAAGTCAATTAGCATGATACAAAAATACCTCTTGCCGCTGATCAAGCTTTTTCTCCCTACACCAGGCTAAAGAAGAGGCACTTAAATTGCACTGGTAACCTACTTAACAGTTAGAGAACCCAAGTAGTGAAGAATTGAGCGTAACTTTTACTGTAGGCAAGTTTTAGGACTGAGGAAAGCAATGTGCCAACAGCTGATCTACTTGCAAAAGGTGAGCTCAGGGAGACACACTTCCAAATAGCAGTAGCCACACATTAGACTGCCATAAACATGCAGCCTGATTCCGAGGCTAACCTACTGCCAATTCAGGGATTTGTTTTTTAACTAACGTTAATTGCAAACAACACTAGAAAGCAATTTCATGTATGCATCCACCCAATTCATATCATCAAGACAAGGATGCAGTGTGTAAGAGCACCAAATACAGTACAAATCCAAATGAGACTAACCAAATGAGATTCTGGATTATAATGCAAGAAATTTCATTTTGACACATCTTCAACTGCTAACAAAAATCACACTCATCAGACACTCCTCTTCATATCCCTGAGCTACCGTGAAGCACCGTAGTACCTATACAAACTTCAAGAGACCACCTTCCACCATGTATTGTGGTTCTACATTTCATTAAGCACACTAGAGATCACTGTTTAAGCAAAGGAGTTACAGGGATTTTTAAAATGAGTCAATGATGTTGTCACCTCAAGGATCTAGTTAAAATGACACATAAATCCAGCTTTTTTAAGCCAAAATTGCCTTATATTGGTGCTTCTAGCTTCTTGCTTTGGAAGATTTGTTATTAAGAATAATTCTAAAATAAACTAGTGACAAAAAAAACATGGCATAAGCTCTTCTTTCCCAAATGTGAACCCAACCAGATTTTGGTTAGAAAAAGAGCACCTTACTACAACAAGCTGCATTGAGAAGTTCAGAAAAGCATGCACAAGACTGGTAGTTTCTACCAAAGCTTCTATTTGCCTAACAAACTGGTCCCCAAGTCCCTCTAAAGCAGTAATTCCAGCTAGGTCATAGCATATCTGAATATACAATCTGATCAGTTTTGATAGCCCTTGAACTGATATAGCTTGACCTTTAGACTCTTTGCCAAAAGCCACTAACAACCTTATGAACTTTCTTAAGTATTTAGTCTTGTCAAGATATTAGCTGACAACCCTTTTAACATCCAAAGTATGCAATGAGCTTTCCCAAAAAGATGTTAATGCATAAGGAAAACATATGTAGATGAAATTCAAAAGCACTTTTGTCGAGATTTTAGAGGAGTCATAGCAACATTTTTTCCTGACAAAAAGATATATAAAAAGGCTCTCCTACTCAAGCATACTGTTCTAGGTTTACCTGACTGATGTTCTTGTTATTGTTAATAATATGCTAATAATATGTTTTTGCTATCTTGTTAAAATTGTTTCTATTGATGAAAATTATGATAATTAATATTTTGCCAATAGGAGGAGAAAAATGAAGGGAAGACTGTCAGACCTACAGAGGATCCTTAAGTTTCCAAGACATGATCAGTTCTCAAAGATCCAGGAACGCTTACTCCAAGATTTCTTATCTTCTAGATACGCAAGTTTCCACAAGGAGATATGTATGTTAGACTGTTATGTCTACCCTCTTAAATTACTGCCTCTGCAAAAACAGAGGAGAAACTTTATTTAATATAGACTTATGGTAAAGCATATTTTGTTGCAGGTATTTATACTTTGTCCCTGGCAAAATACACAGTGAGTATTTTCTCCTTCCTTTCTTCACCATCCTGCAATATTCTGAAATAATAAGTATATGCTATCTATTGCCACTGCTTCAATATACAGAGAAAACATTTTAATATAGAAGTGTAAGAGTAAGTTCTGATCATTATTCCTAAAATGATCAGTGATTACCATTTTTATAGATCACTGAGTATCTTCTAGAAAGGAAGAAAATACGGGGAAAAGAAAAAAAATAAAAATCCCCACCAGGAGACCATCTCCCTATTTTCCTCAATATACAGGTTTTGAAATCCAATGTGAGCCTGCTCCAACACAGAAACTGTAAATTTCCATTGGCTAAGCTCAGAGGAACATAAAAGGTAAACCCAAAATCTCCATACTTCGAATACTATATAATGATCACCAATAGTAAAATCACACATAAACAAACATGCTTGTTCGCAGTCTACAGTTTGAGCTGTGTCCTATTATTAATGAAACTACTATTAGCCAAATAAAAATGACTAAATAAAATGACGACATGGGAAGTGATGGAAACAGAAGTGCACAAATATCAAATGTCAGAGCAACATCAGCCTGACATTCCCTTGGCTTTTGTACTGCTGACACAGGTGAACCTTAGTTTGCCTCCTACCTTAAAACTCCCGTAACTAGTAAATCAAGTAAGTGACACCGAGCGTTGCAAACCATGGTAGTGAACTAAGGAGACTGAATGAATAAGTTCAGGACTGCAGCATAAAGGACTGTAGACGTGCTCAGCCTAAATTCTACCTAAACACCTTACATTCCCTATTAATTACCAGAGTGCCTCTGAAGACCTAAAACCAGGGAAAAGAGACACTGCACAAAGAGATTAGATAGACCGTGAGCATCTGGATGAATTTGTAGGATTCCTGGCAGTTCACTGGAAAAGTCCATACACAGAAAAAACACTGTACCTACTTCTATTAGAAATAGGCAGTATTTTCAAATGGAAAAGTTTTCTTTTGAAGCCTCTTAGCATCAGTAAGTATAAGCTTCGAAAATTAAGGCTTTATAAAGCTCTGAACAATTTTGTATTTGACTTTTCACCCAGCTGCAAATTTAAGGCAACGTGCATGTAGTGTGGTAGGGTTGGGGGTGTGGGGGTGTGTGTGTTTTGGTTTGGGTTTTTTCCTTGTTGTTTTGGTTTATAACCTTGCAAAAATGTCACAGTTAATGATGGTCACTTGTGATAGATCTTAGTTTCTAAGACTGACTTTAATTAAAGGTCCCACTTTATAATTTCAGTGACTCAGGCTCTCCAGAATATCCTTTACTGTGCATAGAATGCAAAATCCTACACCCTCAGCAGGGCTAATCAGGGGCTACAAAACAAGTATTGATTCAGGGATGCTTAAGTTACAGTTGCAATGATACCTGTTGAGGCAAAACCAAGTTGCAGATATGTACAAAACTGAACAAGGAAAAGGAGACCAAAGGAGGAGAAAAGGGAAAAACAAAAACAAACAAACAAAAACCCCAAACAAACAAACAAAAAACCAAACCAAAACAAAAAAAACCCAAAACCCCAACCAAACAAAAAACCCCAAAAACCCCAACCAAACAAAAAACCCCAAAAACCCCAACCAAACAAAAAACCCCAAAAACCCCAACCAAACAAAAAACCCCCAAAAACCCCAACCAAACAAAAAACCCCCAAAACCCCAACCAAACAAAAAACCCCCAAAACCCCAACCAAACAAAAAACCCCCAAAACCCCACGTAGTAGCAAATGGGAGATATAAACTTTTCTGTTTTGCTAAAGCTACTGAGAATTCACTAACACTCCTTCAGAGCGTTTTGGGGCAGTTTTCAGATTTTTTTGGGGGGTTGGTTTTTGTGTGGTTTTGGGTTTTTTTTAATACAAATGTCTTCATTTGTTTTACCTGCTCTAATATAAAACAGATTTCTTCATTAGCCATAAACCATTTCTGTAGGAAGAGGAAATTTTTTATTCTTTTGTTTTGCAAATTGGATTCCAAATTATCACCGAGTTTTACAAGAACTATTAAGAAGAAAATTGAATAAAATATAGGTCACTACCAAAAAGCTTTTAGAACTTTATGAATAACATCATGTCATAAAAATTTTTGTTAAGATTACAAGTAAACGTGTTCAGTTTTTTTACATCCTATTTATATCTGAAGAATGTCAAAACAGAAAGCTATTAGAAATCTAAAATAAATGCTCATATTTGCATTCTGTTATATCTCTACATTCATCAGTATTTTCATTCAAGCTCTGCCACTTCAGTGAAATGTACCAAAAGAAAAAAAAAACCAAACAGAGAAGCTGCTTACTGTAACAAACAACTGAAAATAATATCTAACAGTTTTGTGGTGGGGTGACCCTGGCTGGATGCCAGGTGCCCACCAAAGCCGCTCTATCACTCCCCTCCTCAACTGGACATGGGAAAGAAAATATAATTAAAGGCTTGTGGGTCAAGATAAGGACAAGGAGAGATCATTCACCAATTACCATCACAGGCAAAACAGACTCGACGTGCGGAAACTGGCTTAATTTATTATCAATCAAATCAGAGTAGGGTAATGAGAAATAAAACCAAGTCTTAAAACACCTTCCCCCACCCCTTCCTTCTTTCCAGGCTCAACTTCACTTCCGATTTTCTCTGCCTCCTCCCCCCAACGGCACAGGGGGATGGGGAATGGGGCTGCGGTCAGTTCATCACACATTGTCTCTGCTCCTCACACTCTTCCCCTCCTCCAGGGTGGGGTCCCTCCCGTGGGAGACAGTCCTCCACGAACCTCTGAAACAAAAGTCCTTCCCACAGGCTATAGCCCTCCACGAACTGCTCCAGCGTGGGTCCCTTCCACGGGGTACACTCCCTCAGGAAGAAACTGATCCAGCGTGGGTCCCCCACAGAGCCACAAGTCCAGTCAGCAAACCTGCTCCAGCGTGGGCTCCTCTCCCCACGGGGCCACAGGTCCTGCCAGGACCCTGCTCCAGCACGGGCTTTCCACGGGGTCACAGCCTCCTTTGGGCATCCACCTGCTCCAGCATGGGGTCCTCCATGGGCTGCAGGTGGATATCTGCTCCACTGTGGACCTCCATGGGCTGCAGGGGAATCTCTGCTCTGGTGCCTGGAGCACCTCCTCCCCCTCCTTCTTCACTGACCTTGGTGTCTGCAGTTGTTGCTCTCACGTCTTCTCACTCCTCTCTCCAGCTGCAGGTGCGTGTTTTTCCCCCCTTCTTAACTATGTTATCCCAGAGGTGCTACCACCATCGCCAATGGGCTCGGCCTCGGCCAGTGGCGGCTCCATCTTGGAGCCGGCTGGCATTGGCTCTGTTGGACATGGGGGAAGCTTCCAGCAGCTTCTCACAGAAGCCACCCTTATAGCCCCCCCTGCTACCAAAACCTTGCCACACAAACCCAATACAAGTTTATTTGTAAACTATGCCCTAGTTATACTAAACACTGGAAGAATGACTCATGAGTTTTATATTTGAGGCCTGTACAAGATCTTAGGAAGTACTTAAAACTTAAATGATAGTTACCTTAAGGACACACTATACTCAGGATAAAAGATGCTTTTATACTGAACCCAGGTCCCAGTTTCCTCTTCTGTATTCTGGTCTTCTATTGAAAAGAGATTGAACGATGTGAACCTTCTTACAGACACTTGTTGGAGATGCACATCTTTCAAGTGCTTTTTCTTCAGAACCTTTGAAATGAAGAACAAATTAAACATTAAGAATAAGACTTTCAAAAAAAGAACAAACACAGGCTTATTTAACTGAAGAGCAAGTCTGGAATCAACCATAATAGCTATGCTGTTAGCTAATAGCTATGAATAACTAGTCCAAGTATGTCAAGCCTGAGAAAAATAACAGTGGTATTGATGGTAGGGGTCAAGAGAATGGGTTATAAATTTATTATGTCTCAATACATATATAATACAATCTCAATAACTGCAAAGCAAATGTACTGTGTTCATAAACACAAAGATGTTTTTTTAACTCCCGCTCCCTCCAGCAAACCCATGCCAGAACTAGAGCCACAGACTGGGTTCTTCCCTATCCTCCAATCACCTGTGAAACTTTCTATGCCACTCACTGTCCCTATAGATTAAAAAAATCTGAGTGATATGTTTGCCAAGTAGACTACTTCCTAGCTTAGAAGTCCACTGCTGCACACTTGCAGAACTGCTGCCAAACGTGCTACCTGCCCCAGACTTTCAGATGCCACAACTGCATATTCCCCTACCAGGGCCCCATAAGGGGACCGATGCATTAGCCAACCTTTACATGATCCCCAAAATACACTGACAGCACCAAGTTCAGCGCTAAGAGACTGAAGAATTCAAGGCAGTGGCAGAAGCAGAATGTGGCCATTTGCATTTTTTGTAATAGCGAAACGATTAAAACACTTGTTCAGGAAAGTGAAAAAAAACATGGACTCACTGTCCTGCATAGTCCACTGCACTCAACTGTCTTCAGGGAGTGAGGTATCAACCCCTCCATACAGGAAAACTCAGCACCCAGCCTGTTTGAGCTGTGTCATCGCGCAGAAGAGAGCTAGCATTTCCCTGCCAGACAAAAAGGCTTATTCTTTAGGTCAGTGATGTGGAAGGAGAGATGTCCTGGGTTTAACTTCCTTCTCCTAACGTTGGACAGAATACATACGTAATTGCCATTGCATTTTTAAAATTAAGGTGCATATGCAGTCCACAGTGATGAAAAAAAAAGGGAGCAGAAAATAAACTCATCACTATAAATAGATAGAGCTACAAGGAATAGCTCCATTGAGTAGAACAGCGCCACAATTTACAGGTTTTTGCCAACTAGAGATAAATCTGAAGTCAAATGAGAAATAGCTCTCCAGAATTATGAAACTTGAAATGAAAGCTTTGCATACGGGATGCGTACAACAAAATAATGGGTCAGTGATTTTTTTGCTGCACCCAACCTTTGTCAACACGCTTTAACTGGAAATGCACTCGCATTCAACAGCCTTACAATTTGGTGCCATGACCTATTATTTTGCAGGATACTTGGAAATACTACATATGTGAGTAGAGCAATTGTATTTGCTACGCTGTTAGTTTCTAACAGCAGGTCTGATGCATGAAGCTTATTGCTTTTGGATCTATTTTCATCGGCAGGTCTCAGCATATGAAAGGCACAGGCATTTTCATCAAAGTATTAAAAATGGCTGTGTGCTGTCCACACTATTTCTTCTACTTCTGTAACACATGAGAAAAATAGACACATGAAGGAAATCGCAAAAATATCAAAACAGGAGAAGCAAATTTAAGAGACTAGCAGAATTAAGAACTTCATGTAATAGTGGCATGCCTGGAAACAAAATGGACCATCCTGACAACTAAAGAAAAGCACCAAGACCTAATTTTCAGAAAAGCGTGTTGTTTGGGGGCTTTTTTTAAAGCAAAGGCAAGCCATTACTAACACGAAAAAAAAATCCAGCAGTGACAATATTTTTTCTGTTTTCAGTTTTTTGTTCTACCCAGACATCTTCTAGTCACTCTGTAAAATTCATTCTCTGGGTTAGCAGAAAATCTCATGAGCATTTGAGTACTCAAAAGAACATTTCTCACACAGCCTCAAACTAAAATCAAGTGGTCTAAGATCTGAAAATTACAACACTAGGTCAAATCTTTTAAAAACCTAAGTATAACTGAGAAAACAGAGCACAAAGGAAGAATATGTTACATTATTTATATCTAACTCTGTATTTTTACATAAAGATCAAAGTATTTTTTTTCCTCAAGTCAGTTCCTAAAAGCATCACAATTGTGTTACAAGCTACAAAGATATGCTGCTGCTATATTATAATCCACTGATAAAAAACAAAAGGTGACAAACCTATCTAAACTCATAATAATGTTTAGAAGAGGTTGAAAGATAGTCTTCTCTATTTTCGTGATGCCCTCCCAATGAAGGTGAAGCTCCCTAACTTCCTGCACACTGCCATTATAAATGGACATGTCCCCAGGAACATGACCTCTAAAATTAGTAGCCAATATCAAAAGCAAGCTAAAGGCTTCTCAGCAGAATAGACACAATTCTTGGTTTTAGTCATGACAAAGAGAAAGAACTATGGTGGGAAAGGAATCACCAGACACCACTGTTCTCTGGTTGGGGCTGGTGGCCTCTTTATCTCTTCCCTCGGTAACTTTCAGCTAAGTTTCTCTGCATATTTTTATTTTAAAAACAATCTGGAAGCCTTGTTTCACTCTCTTCAAGATCTTCTTTCGGTACTGAAAGGCCCTGTCTTCTGCACAAGATCTTTACAGGTGTACACAAATGGTGAGCTTGTACAGGGGTCATACATGCAAATATTACCTAAATAAATAATATTTTATGTTCTGTAATGAAAGATTCTCTTCCAAAATTTAGGTTCCTTAAAAGAAAAGAACACCACGGACAATGATAAAGAAACCCCAAACAATGCAAACTCACGCTTTTACTTTGCCGTTTTCCCTCTCTCAAACTTGCATTTTCTTTCCTCTCTACCTTCACCTAGCAATGTAGAATTCTAAGGCAATTCTTTCTTCATTAACACACAAGACATTTAAAAAAAGTCCACCAAACTGTCTCCTGTTTTAGAAAGATTCTAGTAAAATATTAACACAGATCTCAATTGCAGGGCCCCCGGTATTTAATCACAATATTAGGACCATATTTAGGACTCCCTATAAAACCTAAAGAGGTTTGATCTCTCTTCAAAAAATACTAAAAAACCCAAACAAGATAGGGAGATAGGCAGTCACCTGAAATTCCCTGTATTTGTGTATCTCATTGTGTATGGCCTAGTTGCACTAAAAGCCAAATTCAGTAACAGCTGACAGTCTACAAACTTCTGCTCAGTTCTATGGTGCTGATTGTAACGTGATGCTTTGTACACACAGAAAGTTTCTACTTAAGCAGCTACACCATAATCTAGAACTACACCGTCTCTAAATAGCCTCAGTAGGACTGTGCATTATTTATTTTTACAAACAGTTTATTTACCAAATTGTTTTATTCAACTGTAAACAATTTACAAACTCAAGACTAATAAAAACATGGAAAAAGATCTGGGCCACAGGCACTCTTCACAGAGAGATGAGCAGGAAGAGAAGAAAAATTGTTTTAGAAGTTCTTCTGTTCAGGGAAAGGAAAAAAAAAAAAAGGCCACTGCCCTGTCCTCACTTTAAGTTTTATTTTTCAATTCTGGAAGCTAAAGTACATGAGCAGGTGAGCAAGACTTCTGTGAGAAGAAGAGCAAGAGGAAGGTAACAGGCAGGATAAATCTATAAAGCTTACAGATTTCAGAAAAGTTTTCATTAAACTTTCTACAGGGAGCAAACGTATGTATAGGGAGTAACTTAATTTATGCCTATTCCTCTAACTTCCCTGCTAAAAACTACAGACTGGATAATGCCATCAGTTGCATAGACTGGCAGAGCTCAAAATGCAGCCTTAGAGAATTTATTCCAGTCATTTTTAAATGCACACTACGTGTAACTTACGTTAGCATTTTTTTTTAAGCAAAAAATATTTTTCTTGATTCTGACAAGCTAAGTTTAAAAATATTGCCAAACTTCAAACTCAGTACATACATAACACATTTTATTGATAAAGAACACACAGGCAATTATGCAAACCCCTGGTTCTTTATGCTAGCTTCATAGGATACCTGATAAAAGGGCTTTTTTCTTAATTAAATCAGCGAGCACGCACTCAAGCGTCCTTACCATAGCAAATCAATTTGTGTATGCATTGAATGAAAGCAAATTCAATATACAAACACACCACACAACTAATTTCACGTAAGGCGTTATTATAAGCAGTATGAAAAGCGTTTTTAAAAGCACTGTAAGAAACACTTTGACAGTGCTCCTTTAAAGATGGATATAAAGGAAGGTTGATACCTCCTTCCAATCCATAGATAGATCTGAGCATCTCTCTAGTAAAGAGCACAGAACTGATTTTTACTTCAGATGTACCAGTAAGATTAAATTGATCCTTGCTCATCGTACCATACAAAAATCAACAGAAAAGCTAAAGAACATGGAAAAACCCTTGGAATGTGCAGAGAAAAAGGTCACAGATACATGTAGTTTGAGGAAGAAATTGAAGACTTCTCCCCAAACACCTACACGCACACCCCCATTCTACTATTATGAAAAGTTCCTTATGGTTTTAAGAGACAAGGATATGCCAAAGACAGTATGTTGAAAAGAAATAACAGCTAGTATAGCCGCAGAGCACAGCTTACAAAGTCTGCTAGAATGGAAACCTACAAAGACAAACCTGATACTCCTACCGGTAACTTTGACATTTCCTGGTTTAGAGTATAATAAAACAGAAGTCTGTCCTGTCGAACAGGACCGGCAAAATTTACAAAACAAAAGCACGCACAAAGAAAAGGGCAGTATTAACCTCCTCACACCTCCCACTCTGTTATCCGACTGCAGCCAGCTGCCCCTTGCAACCCAGCTGCTGCCATTGGACCCACAGCCGCCACTCTGCCTTCTCCGAGAGATGCAGTTCCAGGCATCTATTTGCACAAAACTAAACATTTACATTAAGGCTGTAAATATCAGCTCCGATAACAATAACAACGAATGAAACTGATTCGAGTTTTTAAGCCTTTATGCATATGCTCATGTGCAAAGGAATCCTTTCCAACCTTGCACTGCTCCTGAAAGGTCCAAAAAAGTACGGAAGGCTGGAGCTGACAAGCTGCTGTTCACCTGGAGCACAGGTGCAACCACTTGCTGCTCCTTCCTCCTCACCCTCACAGCGCCATCGCTCACTCGACTGCCAGCAGCTGCAGGTAAAGTGCAGTTTTTGCTGCCAGGTGAGTGGGGTCTCACCTCAGCTCCCCAAGAAAGGCGGGGGGGGGGGGGGAAGGGCAGAAATTGGGTAGCAGCCATGATAACCAGCTCCAGCAGCATCGACAGGTGTCAAACCACAGCTTGAAAATGCCAAGCTAGTGCCCTCAAGCTGCGGGGTGCCACGGGGGTGCTGGCCCCCCTCCCATTAACACTGCGTGTAAGACCACAGACTGCTTTAGGGATCTATTGAAGGCACACTTTAAAGAGCCGTGTGTGTGTGTATATATATATATTTTTTTATTACTACTATTTTTTCCAGGAAGAGGACTGCAAACCCCGTGGCAAGCCCCAGCATACTATTCCTCACAATCCTCCTGCCAGAGGTGCGGGCAGCTCTCCGCAGCTCGGCTTTCCGCACGCCTCCAGCGCCGGCAGGATTCCCCGCCGCCCCCGGCACCGGCACCCCCGCCCGGGGCAGAGCCCGGCCCCTCAGACACTGCGAGCTACCGGCCACACGGAGCCGCGACCGCCCGCCGCCCCCGGGAGCGCGGTAGCCCAGCGCAGAGGGGCGGGAGGGGACGCGAACCGCCCCGGCCCAAGGCACCGCCGCGTCAGGGGACAGGAGCGCCAGACAGGAGAGACGCGCTCCCCTCAGGCTGCGCCGCCGGCCCGCCCCGCCATCCCGGCAGCCCCTCACGCCCGCGGGCTCCCCCTACCTGTCCGAGCAGCCGCCAGCGGGCTCTCGCCGCTCCCGCACCGCTCGCCTCGCACCTGCCCGCGGCGGGGCGGCGCGGAGAGCCGGCAGCTTCGGCCATGCGGCGGCGGGGAGCGCCTGCAGCTGAAGCGGCGGGAGCACGCAGACCCCCCTCCGCTCGCGGGGAGCGCTGCCCTGGCCGGCGGGGACTTGCCGCCGAGCCTCCAGCGGCTACCAGGACCGGCTGGGCTAGGGCTTGAGGGGGAGGAAGTGGGTGGCCATCTTTGTTAAGGGCAGCGCTGAGGAGACTGGCTGCCAACAAGGAGCACGCTGCCGCTGCTCTACGCCCAACTTTTCAGGCGCACCGGAGGGGCGGGAGCGCGCCTCAAAACTGGTCGCCTGTGGCCTCCGCGCCCGGGGGCGAAACTATGTGTGAAACGGGCGCGACTTGAGGAAGCCGCGCCAGGGATACGTGCGGCCGCCCGCCGCGGCTCCGCGCCCCTGCGCTGACATCAGCCGTGCTCGCCCGCCGCGGCTGGCTGAGGCGCCTTGCCGCCATCTTGGCTACGGGCAGTCGCGCGAGGGAGCCGGGCGCTGCTCCTGCTCGCCTGCCATCTTATCGCGGGCAGCCCCGCCGGAGGGAGAGCGGGTCCAGCCCCGCCTGCGACGGCGAGTCCTTGCGCGGGCCGCGGGCGCCGCCGGCGTTGGCACGGCCTTGCCGCGGCGGCGAGGGGCAGGGCTGGCGGGGAGCGGGGCCGGGCCGGCTTCTCTGGCCCTCGCCCGGGCGGGACGGGGGAACGGGGCCGCGGGCGGTGAAACACATGGGGCCTTTCCCCCCCGCAGGGCTGCAAACCTGTCGGTTTTCCTGCGAGGGGGGTTCAGCTCTTGCTGTCAAGTTACCCTCTTGAGATAAAGTGATTTTATTGTTGTATGATACTTACAAAGGGGGGAAGAACTTCTCAAAACCTTCCCGGTTTTTGGTTCTTCAACATTTAAACATGCACAGTTGCACCTTCCTTTCTCTTCATTGATAGTTTCACTAGAGGTAAACTTTCAACCGCCAGGAGCCACGTTTTGGAGTAACGCAGCAGGTTAATATGCAAGCTAAGCTGTGTGTACCAGTTGTTGAGAAACAACTTAAGTTTTACTGTTTCTTCTCATCTGATTTACCTAATGAATCAGTCTCATTTCTTTGAAAGTGAGGAAGTTTTACCTGCAGTTTATGTTATGTATATTTCACGTACACAGTGTAAATGATCAGCAGTTTGGGATTTTCAGAAATTTCAGGTTGACTGTCGAGAGATGAAGGTTAGGACGTCATGTGTTGGACTGCAAAATCTTCTCCAAGGGCTGAGCTTCAGTGTCAAATACTACTCTAAGCAAAACCGTCTTCAAACGATATGTCCTTATAGTAAAATAAAACCAAAAAAATGCCCCATCCTAGACTGTTCAGGGAGTACTTGCACACACAGGACTGTGCCACCTGGAAGCATCCTGCCGTGGAGATTCTTTTCCTGCAAGGTACGCTGTTTAAGTATAGACTTAATGTCAACAACCACCTTGGGACATGTGTTAAGGAAGCTAGGCATGTTTTTCAAATGTTGAGGAACCACATTTCTCCTAAAGAGTTTGAAGCAGGGAGATATATACTAGAATTTCAGTGATGTTCAAAGACGTATGCTCAACTTTCCTATACCGTTTTGACGTAAAGCTGCATTTTGGTTCATTTTCCTGCTGTAGCAATTTTTAAAAAGTTGGTATCTTCCAGAAAAATTCAGATAAAATGTCGGGAGAAAACTGCAGGGAGAGATCAGCAAAGTGTCCAAACTGATGACACCAGACAACCGCTGTGAGCTAGCTCAAAAAAATTAATTTTTTCTGTGCTGACCAGTAAGTCATGGTTTGCACCATATTAAATATTAAAATACTCTACTGACTTCTCATAATTGTACTCACATGTGATAAACTATACTTTAAAAGGTACCTGGATTTATTTCTGTAAATAAATACTGTGTAAATGGATGGCGACGTATCATGCACAGAATCAGAAAGTGATCTGAAATAATTTCAGGTCTTCTGTGTTTCCAGTACAGAGTTTGCTAAAGGTGTTCTAAAAGTTTATTGCAGTATGACAGCCTGTAAACTGATTTACATGCATAATGCATAAGTACTATTTAAAAAATTGGTGGTTTGGTTTATTTTGTCTTAAACATGTTTTCAGATGGATGTGTGGCTGTTCTCAAATTGTTTCAAGTTGACAGTGCTTCTTGAAAGGTGACCCAAAGATCATCTTGTTGTAACCCTCTTATTTCTAACCATAATGTAAACAGTTCCTAAGTCTGTGTCTGAAATGTAAACAAATGTTTCAAGGAGAACACATGAAGTCTTGATGGAGGAGACTCTGTGGTTGTGTTTATTCATTGGCAGTTCACTAACGCAGTTACAAATGCCGGTCTATGACACCGCTTCCAGGATACAAACAGGTGGTTTTCACCTGAAAGGTTTTCACCTGAGAGGAAGCTGTGCCTGTTTGCTTTGGAGCAAATGTTTGCAAACTGATTGTCACTGAGATCCTCTGCTGTCCTCAAAGTCTTTCTAGATGCTCTTCTAGATGACTGGTTTTTCCCCAGGCAGGGAGGTGTACAGTAACTCTAATATATACCTACACTGTGGCCACCAGCTCTGTATAGTATTTACACATAAATACAATTGGAACTGTTGAAAACAAAGGGAGGGGAAATCACCAAAAGATTCATAAAGCGTGGAACTTGCCAAAATAAGTTGTGGATGCTAAAATTTTACATAGCTATAAGGGGAGATGATACATGTATACGAAAGAGACTTTTAAATATCCAGAAAACACATGCAGCTCAGGAAATTCCTGAGCTAAAATTGTTGAAGGCTGGGGGAATACCTATTGGGGAATATCATCTGTGCTTGTCCCATTCTTTTGCTTTCCTAAGTATCCATTTGTGGCCACTGTGGTGTTTTTGTTTTCGTTGCTTTTGGTTTGGGGAATAGTGTTTTCTTACAGCAATTTTTCGGGTGACTGGGGAGAGGGTGGTACAACTAACAGATCCTGCAATTTCCTTACCTTGACCAATTACACGGTTGCTCCAGAGCTTCTCTAAGGACTTTCAGAAACAGTTTCTTTGCCTTGTGCTTCTGATTTGAGATACTAGGCTAGAGGGACTGTTGGTCTGAACCAGTAATGAACACTTATATGCTCTCATGAATGATGTGGTTTACGTTCATAGGGAGTTAGGTAACTAGAGCAGATAGTTTCTCCTCCTTTCAAAGTCTACTCGTAACATTCACATTTTAGATCTCATGCATTTGTGAAGACAAACCAGGAACAAACCAACAGTCTTGATGCAAAGCGAGGATGGGGTAAAAAGTATATGCTGCTTTTTAAGTTTAGACACATGCACATAATACATTGAATGTTATAAACTGCTACTTTGTGTGATCTGTGCCCTGCTATGTGTATGTTGTTAAACTTATTCGATCCAATGAGATTTTGCAGCAAGCAAAAAGAAGTAGCATTGTTTTAGCAGTTTTAACACATTTTTAACATTTTTGCAAGAGAGGACAGCCGTGTTGGCCATGAGGTAGCAGTAGTCTGCTCACGGATCGTGGAAAACCACATCCTTAAGCTTATTCCTGATAAAATTGTTGCAGAACCCATATCAGTTCCCTACTTCACTTCATTCTGCGCCATATGAACATTTATACTAACACTTTTGAGGAGGTGGAGCAAGAACCTGAACAAGCTACTAGGACTCCCTATGTACAGGGACAGAGGTGTGGGCAGCGTTGTTGTCTAGGAAAGAAAATGAGAAATGATACTCTTAAGACAGGAAAATTACAAGAAAACACCTCTGAAGAAGGAACAGTAACAGAATTCCATAAAAATTAACTAAAAACTAGTTGTTCTAGAACAAGAGCAAAGATACTTACATATACTCAATTAGGAGCATACATTAATAGCACCCTACATTTTGAAGAGAAGACCTCAATAAACGTGTCAAGTAAAGCACATTTGACAATGTCCCTCTAAAAGATCAGGAAGAATTGAAAAGAAAAGCTTATTCCAACTGTGTTTTTTGTTTTTAATGACACGTACTATTGTAATAATGCAAAGTTGGGTTTGGGTCTGTAGCTCAGGAAATAACATTATTGCCACAATATATTCATATTGGAGTACAGAGTGCTGGCTTGTAGCCATTGTTGTCTTTCCTCACTTAGCAGGAAGGAACAAAAATCCCTTCCAAAAGGAAGCAAAATACATCCATAACAACATCAGAGCTTTTGGACAAAAATCTTCTGAAATCAGAGCACGAAAACTGGAATAACATTTCAGCAAAATACAAAGCTATGACAAAAAGAATCAAGGAAAAATTAGAAGAATTGCACAACAAGTATACGTTCAATTTGGAAAGCCCGAGGGTAAGTGGCAAAACATTTCCCACCATTGAGTAAAAATAAAAGGCACTGAAGCCATTCCTGCTATAAAATGCTGCTTTACTGATTATTTTATGGTGGTAGTTTTGAGTTTTGAATATTTTAATAATTGTGGAGAGTAACAGCACGTGTTTAGAACAGCTTATACCTGTTCAGATAGTGTATTTACCTTAATTTCTCCATAAGCAAAAGCAAGTAAAGATACAATAATCATCTGACTTTTGGATAAAGAATACAAGACATTGTAAGTTGCAGGTCATCTGAGCCTTTTGTTAAATTTAGAGCTGGTATAGGTAGCTTAAGTATCCTAACCTGGAAAGAACCTTCCCGATGCATGCAATTCCTTCTTCAGTATCAAATACATGTGCTATATTCTGTCATTTGCTAATGTCACAATTGTCTTGTACAGAACAATGATTGACTACAGGGATTCTAAGGAAATAGTCTAACTGTATGTTGGACTTGAAACGTGTTTGTTTTATATTGAACAGATCAGGTTTGGACAGAATGTGTACTTTGAAGAGAATGGCTGCATATTTCTTTCAAAAGCAGATGATGGTAAGGAATCTGTCTTCCTAACATGGTACGATTGTTAAAAATGTTGTACATGTATCACTTAAAATAACTAAACTAAAGAATTTTATAAAAGTATTTTTAATGATTGATTAATAATTCTGGAATCCTGAATCTGAAAAGGTGAGGTGAAGAGAGTTAGAGAATAGTATATATTAATACTAAGGCAAGTTTCTGGAGAGGAAAGAGAGAAGTCACTTCTTTTCAAAGCCCTAACTTAATATTTTGAAAAAGGAAAAGCACATTCATGCTTTTTTATTTCTGAGGAGGTAGAAAAAAAAAATTACTAATTGTATTTAGTAAAAACAACTGTGTTTTAGGTATCTGAACTTTGGCTTATAGTAAATGTATTAAATTTTAAAGTCTACTCTTCTAAAATATTTTTAATAATAACCACAAGACCTTTTTTTTTTCTGGAACTGTAATTTTTTGTTTATTTTTACAAAGTGCATTTGCAAATATCTTGCAAGACAAATATTTGGTGTTAATAAATTCCAGTAGTATGCTTGTGAATATTGCAGGCAGACTTGTTAAAGACAGGCATTAACAACCACTGTTTATTTTCACAGTGCCTTAATTACAAGATTTTTTTGCTCTTTTTTTTATGTAGTAGATGAAGGAAATGTTGACATTTTATTCAGTACTGAAGATCTTGGCTTTTCTGATGCCTTTATTCAACGGATTAGAATTTCATCAGATCAGAGATACATGGCCATCAGCTTAAAAAGTGAAAATTCTGAAGAGGCAACCTGTGTTATTATGAAACTTGGTCATTCTCCTGTTGTGGAAAAAGTAATTCCAAGTGTATTTAGTTTTGGTAAGTTGTTTATAAATATCCTGTGGATCACACCAGCTTTCAACACAACATTTTTGTTAGTCTACAAATAATACTAAAATATTTCAAAAAATAAGGAAGCAGTGTTTTTAGATTTAATCCTTATAGCTGTTGAATTGTTTCTTATTTACGATTTCTTTCACACTGCAAAATTACAAGTTATCTGATCTGGACAAAAGTGACTGCTTTCATAATGTAAGTTTTCCTTCATTGTAAAAGCGAGCATTTTATACGTGTTTGAACAGTCATGTATATCGTTCTTTTTATTGAATTCAATACACTTCTTTAAAAATTTACTGACATAACTGTTTGCAATATAAAGATCTTTTTGAGAAGTATTCTAGTTATTAAACCCTTACAGCTACAACTGAAGTCACCTATAGCTGTAGACAGTTTGCTTCGCTGAAAAGTGTGCAAGTGCTACCTACTATTAAGTATTGGCTGGAATTTCAACTGGATTCTAGGATGTGGATCACAATTTGGAGCCCAATGAAGTCAGTCAGGCCTTGAGTCAGTTCTTTCAGAATAGATTACAGAGCTTTACATTGCTGTTAAAATAAGCAGAGGTAAACTGAAGTGAATGGAAAATCTTTCTTTTTTTATAGCATGTTAAAGACTATAGCAAAAGCAGTGCAACAGTGCATATACAATGTTCCACATCTTGTATTTTGAATTATATTGTTAGATGTCATCAAGTATATGTAGCGCAGTAAGCAGTTTTCCTGGGTAGGGCAAAAAATTAAAACTCTAGGTAAAACTTCCTAGTTACAAAAATGAAGAGTAGCAAGAATTTAACGTTTTAAGTGTTTGCGCAATTGAAGGTTATAATGCCTGTTGAAAACTAGGCCTGCAAATTTGCCAGTGACATTTTTCACTGTACTTGATTTGAACATCTATCTAGGTTTGTCTAGAAGAATCGGTACATTTAAAAAACAAACTCTGTGTTGCCTACATAGGTGTGACAGATTATGGCAGATAATAGGCGTGCAAAAAATGACTATCAGAATGGTAGAGATTACACCCTTTTTGTAAACTTACTCAGGTGTGAGGTACAGAGGTATCATGAAGTACAGAGATACCTCAATCATGAGCAAGAGAATTCGGTCGTATGACCACTTGCAAAGTATATGCTTGTACTGCATGATGCACAATAGCAGGCAGACAAATGAAACTTCTTGAAAATTTACATCTGTGTTTTTTTTAGTGCTAGGCTATAGAAGAACTTGGATTTCCCTTCTAAAGGTTTGTCTTCATAGTGAGCCCTCAGCTGCCTGTGCACTTTGGAGCCACATTGCTGTTCAGATAGCAAATTATTTGCATTACTTCAGTGTGGTACTTCCTCGGCTTTTGTACTGAAAATTAGTATTTATGCATAAGACAGCATACAATAACTTTTTAAAGCATATGTAAAACATCATTCTGGTGGCTGTAGGAGCAGCAGTGGTAGCAGTAATTTGGCTGGATCAGTCAGATTACTAAACTTCAGAATAGCATGGCTCCTGTATTTATACATTTCTAATGTTGGCGAACTTGTATACAAGTATAGAAAACTGGAGAATTTTTATCTCAGCAGTGCCCATGGGGCACATGCATCATCTCTTTTCTCTAAATGGTTTGAATGCAGTCACATGCAGTGGTGCAGAGCTCATACTCTCTTTATTATCTTGCTGACTCTACGTAAACCTCTGTTTCTCTGCTCAGTTTTAAACAGCCACATGTGAAGTGTTTTCCTACCTCCAGAACCCACACAGGGTCAAGAGCTTCCTCTTCCTGGGCCCTGGAACACTGTCCTCTGCCCCCCTTCCCCCCCCCCCCCCCCCCTTTTTTTTTAAATATATTGCAAGATTCTTGTTCTATGGGATTCTGAGAAAACACAGAAAAATCTTTTTGTGGCTTACCCCAGTCTCTGGAATGCAGAAGTTCTGTTCTCAGTTCCATGTCAGCTGCAACCCACCTTTTTCAGCATTGGGTCCAGTGTTCATGGAGCTCCATTTTCTCTCAGTAATAGTATATATACTGTTCCAAATTTGATATGCATTTGTCTTTCTTCCAGAATGGGCTACAAATGATGTTCTGTTTTACACAAGTCAGAAGAACCTTAAATGCCAGAATGTGTTTATGACCACTTTCACTAATCAGAAACACACTAAGTTAGTTTATACAGAACAAGATGCAAGGTAATACTTACCTAAAATATAACAAGTCCTTTACATATTGTAGAGTATTTTATATGTAAAATATAACTGGTTTGGAAAGCAAATTGTTCCGTATCATATTCCAAATGGTAAAAGGCATTTTTGAGTTGTATTCTGCTGTCAGTAGCGCCTTATGCAGTCTGAGAATGTGCTCTGTTCTCCTCTTGATATGTGATCAACAGAGATTTAACTTTCCTCTCCTACCTCATGAGTTCAGCTGAGTTTATAAATGTCAAGGTCAGTCTCAGGTCACGGTGTCCTTTAATGAATGTGTGACAGTTTCATACAGGGTAAATCAGACTGTGGATTTCATTTTGTTTTCTCTGCTATTGATGTCTGATACATCTTTTAAAAAACATAGAAGTTCAGGCTAATCCTTGCTCTGGGTAATGGATGAGCAAAATCATTACAGCATTCCCAGAGACAGAACTATTGTTGACTGAATACCCTCTCAATAACCTTTCTTTAAGCAGTGGTTTAGGAAGACAAGAAGGCTCTTTCTAAATTGAGTGCAGGACTAGTTTTTCAGCCATGTAGCACGTGGTAGATTTATACAGCATTCCATAAATGTTTGTGATTACTCTTAATTAAAGTTACATATTCAGTAAAGAAATTTCAATTATACTTTCATCTAAAAAAAAAAAAACCAGAAAAAAATCTGCAATTGAGATGGAGTAAATAAGATCCTTTTGTTCCAGCTGCAGTTGATGCATACTTTTGGAAAATCAAGTTGCACTGACCTGACGCTTCCCCACAGGGAACCTGTTGGCATAATTCTGAAGGTCATAGTCATTACAGTACATCTACTAGAAACTTACTCTAAAGGTTCATGTGCTATTGCAGCTCATAACTGAACTCCCTTCTTCATTGGAGATGGCAAGACATTCTTTTGTATTGCCATTGAGCAGTTCCATTCTATGTCTCACCAGCTCTTTTAGGTGCAATCAAATTTTTTATTTTTGGAAGCTGAAAATTTCTTGACTTCCTTAAAAAAAAAAAGCTACAAAGCCACAAAAAAAAATGGTAATATCAAGGTCAGAGTCCTTGGCGAGAAGTGTTACCTGCATTTCAGCTTGACTTTCTTAGAGGGAAGGTCAGCAGAGCTGAACTGTTGGAATCTCTACTGAATGCAGTGCCACGCTCTTGCCAAATTTGTGTGTATTAGAAGGGCAGGAGGCCGATTCCTTGCAGACTTTAGATCCCCTGCTGTGCCTGTCCTCCTAAAGATGTCAAGAGGGTGCAATTAGAAAAAACAATAGTACCAAAAGAATCGGGGTTCTTCCACCTGCAAATAACTAAAGGCACTGAAAATGCTATCCAAAGCCTCCTTTCCTTCACTAGTCAAATATTGTGAAGTCTAGAGGGATCATTATTGCAGTCATATATCTGATCTGTATAATGCAGATTATGGTACTCAACTCTGCAATTTCTTGATGAAATCTTCTGGATCTTTGTGTTGGACAGTTTTGCTTTTAGAGACATCCAGTCTTAAAGATTCAAAATGGCAAAGAAACTGCTATGTCCCTAGATGTGACATTCCAGTTAATTAGGATGACTCAGAAATTTGAATCTGAATTTCAGTCTGAACTTGTCTAATATTAGCATCCAGTCACTGGTTATGATTCTGTTTTCTGTTTCTAGATTGTAGAAGCATTTAAAACCAGTAGATAGTTCCTAGTTTCTTAGATACTTCTAAAACCAGTTCCTACTTTCCAGCTTTATCACTGCAACACTGTCTGTCTTGTCTCATATAGGCCTCTCTACTTTTTTTAAAAATAGTCTTTTTTGCCTTACTTGCTTCAAAGTTAGGTCAGTAACACTTAGGATTTTTATGAATTTATAATAGCTCTTACTTTTCTTTTGTTATTGCTGTTCCCACAATGTCCTTTATTAATTTTGTTATCCGTTATTACTTTTTTTCTTTTAAATAGGGTTATGAGCTCAATAAAAAGTTCTACGTTTTGCCTGAATTTTAAAGCCTATGTACATCAATGAGCTTCCAGTCTATCTCAGTGATGCAAAAACCTGGATTCAGTTGGGCAACAACTGAACTGCTTTCCTTGTAGATTTCAGGTTCCACACACAAGATTGTGGGATTTTGAATCCCAGGATGAATACAGCAGGAGTGGATTTGGGAACCAAGTAGTCTGGAATTTCTCCAGCCTACTTACAAGCATGCTGTTTCTTACCTTGCAGATGGAAGCCCATGATTCTGAAACAACTGATGTATTTTTAAAATACTAATCAAGTTTAAGTTGGTTGGTTTTTGGTGTTTTGTTTTTTTTTAAATTCTTACAGATTCTTTGTGGACATATATTGCACAAAAGATAGGCGTTTTCTCACTATCAACAGCAACAGCAAGACAACCTCAGAAGTTTGGCTGGTTGACTGCAGACATCCTTTTAAGTTACCTGCTCTTGTACAAGCACGAACAAAAGGGGTCATTTACCACACTGAGCACAGAAACGATGAGTTATATATTCTTACTACATACGGAGAACCTGCAGAATATAAGGTAATTTTAACTGATAATGAGATTTATAGGATTCATTCAGGTACCTGTTGCAGATCATATAGAAATAGTAAGGCTGGCTTTTAATTCTGTGCTTCACAGCTTACTGAAATAATTAAAGAGAATTACACAGAGCGCTGCATGGATGGAAGGACTGATGGTAGTACCTGGAGTCTGGCCTGTAGCATGCCGGTTTGATTCTAACTCCTTTGGCAACATCAAGAAATGAGTATGCTTTAACAGTGATTTCCCCTATATTAAAATTTAAGTTGGTGATCTCAGTCTATATAACCTAAACCACCTACAATTCTGCTGGCCACACTGAAAGCACTTACTGCATGAAAATCTTCTATAGATTAATCTATGAGAATTGAACTTGCTTTTCCAAATGTTACTGAATTGTTCTTCCATTTTGCCCAAGTAAAGGGATTTTAAAAACCTCCCGTTTTAGTTAGGCAAATCCCCCAGTACAAACTAATAATTTTTTGCAATAAAAATGTTGTATGAGATCACCTATGTGTCTGTACATCTCATTTGTAACTCTTACTACATCTTAGTAATGCAAGGTTGTTTTTTGTTTTTATAGTTGATGAAGGCACCAGTAGCTTCCAGTGGCATGGAGAACTGGCAGTTAGTTTATGCACTGGAAAAGAAAACCAAGCTAGTAGACTTGGAGATGTTCCGTGATCACTGTATTATGTTCCTGAAGAATGCTGGTCATCTTTACTTAAATGTGATTTCTTTTGTTTCACATTCAGTTCAGTCAATAAAGGTATGTTTTAGCTTGGCTTAAGCAGGATAATATTTTTCCAGCACTTTTTTTTTTTTTTTAACATAACATTATAATGAAAGCAAAGATAAATTCCAAGAGTAGAAGTGGTTTGGAAACGATAATACTGCCAGGATTGTCATTATGACTGTTTTTATTACCTGTGGCTGTTCTTCAGGATTTCATGTGGTGGCTTATTGCAGCACTTAGAAAGTTAGAGAGCAGATATCTTATGAGTCAGTTCTTTCTTCAACTTACTACATTTAAGCTCCTTACAATCCAGCTGATTTCTAATGTAAAATAGGACTTGATTCCCTAAACACTCTGCTTAGTTTTACTGGGCCTATTTTTGGTTACACTCATCAGTGTAAGCAAGGAAATAAGCCTGGCCCTCCCACAGAAGAAAGATTAGAGCATTCAGAAGACAAGTATGGACACTGTCCCATAATAAATGGGAAGAGTTGATATTGCAGTACAACGTGTGCAAAGTATTTCTTCCCTTCTCTATTGTTTTTAATTTTAATCCAAATACTTGTGGATTAAAAACAAAGTGACTCAATTCAAAACCATGATTTCTGGAGACCATTCAGACAAAATATTTAATTGATGTGTTTGCCTGAAAAATACAGTTTGAACTACTCACAAGTTTATTGCAATAAGCTACCAATGCTGCATTCTGTAAAAATGCTACAGAAAAGGGTTTTCAACAGAGTATACTGTATGGTCTCTGAAACCTTCATTTTTGAAAATGGTCATAGTTTATTTATTCAGAAAGGGTCTGCAGTTACTCTGGAGAACTTGGACTTTTGCTGCCATTTCAGAAGTCTCTAGCAACCTAACCCAAGTAAGTAGTGGCCTGGCAGAGAGTTTGACTATGTCCCTGCTGCTCTCAAAGAATGAATCTTGATTTCTTTTATTCTTAGCAGAGTTAAAAATCTTAAATATAATAGCAGTAAGTGTCTGAGGGTGAATGTGCCAGGAAAAGGTTTTGTTCTTCACAATGGCTGGCACTAGGAACAAAGTTAAGAGGCAGGGGTTTTCAGTGGCTTAGCATTACTGAGCTAACTCACAGCAAAAGCATAACAACTGACATGGACTTGGCTGTGTAACATGTTGAAGTAGGACTGGAAATCAGAGGGGAAATAGGATCTAAAAAATAAAAACAATGCAGAATCATTTCAAAGAATGTTTTAATTTAAAAAAAAATCTGCACTAATGCCCATTTTAAACTGAATGTGGATTTATTTTTCTTTTTTATTTCATTGTTGAACTTTATCCAATGGCCTTCGGGGAAAAGTTTGCCAAAGTCTTTCACTTTTTGACTGTTTCATTACTGAATTTAAAAGAAATACAGATTGTGCTACATACAAACTGAAGACAATTAGCTTGATATTCAAAATCTTTTCCTCTGAAGGACACGCTAGGCAAAATTTACAGAAGCAGTGTAAGAGTCTCATTTGAAATGCCGTGTTTTCTCAGCTACCTACATGGGCCTGTGAATTTGAATTGGAATCTCATCCTGAACATACCACCAGCACTTGCTATTTTCAGCTCACCTCCCCAGTACACCCCCCTAAGCGTTTTGCATATTCATTTGAAGAAAATAATCTCATTGAACAAGCTGTGCAAGAGGTACCAATTATTACGAATTGTCACACTACACGTTTACTAGCTAAAAGCAAGGTAAGATTTTTTCAGTCCTTTTCCCATTCCCTTTATTCTTCCCTTCCTCCCCACCCATTTAAAGAAAATGCATTTGGCAGGCAATAGAGATTAAAAAAAAATGTAAAGAGCAGTTGGTGCTATAGTTACTAAACAGTGGGTGTTTTCTTCAGTGCTATAGAGAAGAACAAGAAAGAGTCATGATAAGATTTTTTTTTCCATTAACCTGGGTATGCTAGAGGAGATAACAGTACACGATGAGTCAAGAATCTTTTAGGATAGTGTAACTTAGAATTGCTAGTTGATGTATGGTATCAAACTCTCCATGATAAATGAAAAAGATGCCAGCTGTTGAAAAGAACACCCCACAACCAGCTGCACAGTATAGATCAAGAAGGGAAAGTTTTAACAGCCTGAGTTTAAAAAATTGGAGATGTTAATAAAGAGTTTGTGCTGCAGTAAGTGGTAAACTATTTTGTTAATAATAGATATTCTTGGTGTTAAAGGGGGAAGGAAGACTTGGGTGCTTTGGTAGTTTAAAAACTCCTCAGGTGTTGCACTTAAATGAATTTTATACTCTGCATCCATAAGCCTACACAGCAGAGGTTCAGTCTCGCTTTATTTTTCAAGAGTGCTTTGTACATTCTAAGTGAAAAAAATTACTGTAATCAAAAAAACCACATTTTAAAATAAATAATTGACGTTTTCATTGCCATGTGTCATTGAGATTTCTGAAATGTCCTTTATTGTAAAATACTCCTTCATTTCCAGGATGAAACTTTGGTGCCAATTACAGTTTTTCATAATATGAATTCTAAAGAGCTGCACAGGAAACCACTTCTAGTTCATGTATATGGAGCTTATGGCATAGATTTGAACATGAGCTTTAAAGAAGAGAAGCTGATGTTAATTGAAGAGGGTTGGATATTAGCATATTGCCATGTTAGGTAAGTCAAATATAAAAGGGAATTAAGATTTTAATCTGTGGGATATAGAGATATTTCTTGATATGCAACTGAAGAGGTACAGAAATAGTTTTTTCATGTAGCTATACCTAATTCTTTATGCTTTTCACTTCCATCTGTTTCTAGATTTTTATTTTTAAAAGTCATTTTTAACAAAAAAATAAATTTACCTCAGGGGGGAAAAAAAAAACCAATTCATACTTTAAAGACCACACACTGCATTTAGGTTTCTTAAACCAACAGGATGGTTGTATATAACTTTTAATCTTTTGAAGTCTCATTACTCCTTGCCTCATCTTGGCTCAAGAAAAAATTTTGATAACATGTTCAAATTGCAATGACATGCTACCTCCCCCTCTTTCCAAGGGCATTGTGTACTAATGTTCAGTCTGCGTCTTCTGAAAGCCATTTGCCTTCTGCAGCAACAACTAAGCATTTAACCTGCATCTCTTATTCTTTTATTGGCCAAATCCTCTGTCTCCAGTTTAGCTACAAATCTACCAGTTTTATAATACCACTATGTACAATAGGCTTCACATTTTCATTGAGATAATAATTCAGTAGGTAAAGAAGATAACAAAAGAATCACTTCAGGGAGGGGAAAGAAGGGGGAGAATGAGCAATTGTTTGAAATACCAGTTCCAAAACAAATTCAGCATACAAATATATTCAGTCTGCTATATTCAGTGGCAAGCATTGTGCTGTTCTTCCTCCCACCCCTCTAAGCATCTTAAGATGCAAGTCAGTCCTAGATGAAGATGAATTCTTCATCCAAAGATAAAAAGACTTTTGGCAGACTAATCCGTTGGTTCATTTTAAACTTGAAACTTGAGTAAGGAAACTTCAGGTGGCTTACAACCAAAATTGTGGTTGCATAGAAAGGAATATAAATAAATTTTAAAATTCTGTATGACAAAATGTAACATTTCAAGTAGTATTTGAAATTCACAAACTAGGAAAAAAAAAAAAGGAAACTTTCTAACAGTCTCAAAATTTAAGCTACGCAGAAGACAAACCCCGAGAGTCTCGGTGTGAAGCTGAGAAATACTATTTTCCTGTTTTTAATAAATGCTAGTGTTAGTGATAAGTATTGAAAATGTTTTAGTTATTTTAATAGTTTCCTGTATAAAGCAATAATAATCATGTCTGATTTTGTATTGCCTGCAATGACA
This sequence comes from Phoenicopterus ruber ruber, assembly GCA_009819775.1. Classification (NCBI taxonomy): domain Eukaryota; kingdom Metazoa; phylum Chordata; class Aves; order Phoenicopteriformes; family Phoenicopteridae; genus Phoenicopterus; species Phoenicopterus ruber. Next base: position 29,477,783 of record CM020217.1, on the reverse strand, counting down.
GTGTCATTTCCTAAAGTGGTGCTTTTCCTGGGAGTTCCAGGACACAAGCACACAAGGGCACAGAGTGCCCTTACACGGTTAGGATTTTCACCAATCGTGCACAGCTTTTTTGTGTGTGGGTGTGTGCGCATGTTGTGTATTTTACCCATAAAGGAAGGTAAAGACAAGAATAGAGAAAAGAAGAGTTAATTGGGAAGGCAAACTATGGTTTTGCAATTCTGTGGCTGCTGGTGTCTGTTCATTATCTGAAGCTTTGGCGTGCAATGTTTTCCAAAGAGACTCCAACTTGAATTGTTTTAAATTTCAGGGGTGGAGGAGAGCTAGGCCTTAGCTGGCACAGTGATGGATGTCAGCATAATAAACTCAAAGGTCTCCATGACCTTAAGGCTTGCATCATGCTGCTGCACAAACTAGGATTTTCTCAGCCAAAATACACAGCTCTAGCAGCTGCCAGTGCGGGAGGAGTTCTTGCAGGAGCCCTGTGCAACACTGATCCTGAACTTATCAGAGCCATGGTTTTACAGGTGAGGTGCTGCAGACCTTTTATGGATTATGACATTAGACTGTATTTTCTGTTTCATTCTACCAGTTTCAGAATTGGAAACATTCCAATTCAGAATTCACTTTCCTCATTTGCTTGAGAAAACCTTGACCTAGGCATTTGAGGTCCTCTGTCCTATTTGCCAACTTTTTCTGTTTTTTAAACTTCTAAGGCTCCTTTCGTAGATGTTCTTAATACAATGATGAAACCTCATCTCCCGCTGACAATTGAAGAACAGGAAGAATGGGGAAATCCATTAGCAAATGAAAAATCTATGAAGTACATCAAAAGCTATTGTCCATACCAGAATATTAAGCCACAGGTAAAACTATGCTTTCTGTGTGGAATACTACAGTAATAAAGTGTAGCAGTTTATAAGAAAACAAAAAGTGGATAGCTGGAATTTAAAAAAAAAGGCTATTTTACCTTTTCAGTGCTTTGAAACCCAGTATTTTAGAATTGTCTTAGCTGCTGCTTTGTGTTGAATCATTAATACAAATATAAACTATTTCAGTAATAATCTTAGCAATATTTGGAGTCATAAGTGACTACTGAAATTAACTAAATGTCTTCTCCTAAATAATCAATAGATTTCAAAAACTGCTTTTGCTATAGGACTGCCAGGAAGTAATAGATTATTCTGTGGTATAACAAACCTCAACATGTAAAATATCTTCTCCTTTTGGGGGGGGGAGGAGGGGGGGGGATCTGTTTTCTACTGGGGTTTGCAGACTTTGTCACAGGAGGAGGGAGGTATTTTCCACTGATTAAATACCTTTTCAGAGGCTAATGATGAAATGGAAAAGGAGCTATAGCTTTGACATTGTCATCTCAGAGGAAATCTTCCTTTATTTGAAGTAATGTGATAGCTGTGTTGCATAGCTTAAGTAAAATCTTACTACATAAAAACAGCTACTTTTTATGTGTAGAAAGATTGCAACAGTAAACCACAACTACTGTTCTAAGGTGAACCATTCCATGATTATTACTCCCCTTTTTTCGCAATCATCAGCAAGCAGACATACCAGACCTTTACCAGTGGGAGAGGATGTTTTTGACTACCTTTTGCAAGTCGTTGATCCCCTAATATGAAGTCATTTTTCAGACCAAAATACTTCTTGCAGTTAGAGTGATGAAAGTGCTTTTATAAGAGCAGGTAATTCTATAATAGATGTGTTTTTAGATAAACCATAACAAGTAGTACAGTAAGATAAATAGAGAAAAAATTGTTACTCGCTTTATGAGAAAAATCAGTTGCCAAGTATTTAACTGGTTTTGGTTTTTAATCTCAGTGTTATCCTTCAGTTTTTATCACGGCATATGAAAATGATCAACGGATACCACTAACAGGAGTTTTACGATACGTTCAGAAACTTAGGAAGGCTGCACTAGATCATGCCAGCAGAACAAGTAAGAAAGGTAAGAATAAGAATATTGCAGATATTAGTAGTCGCGTAATTAAACACCATAGAGACCGACTCCTCCTTAAATGCATTCATTTGCACAATACGATCCAGTATCTAAAGCTCTGAAGTAATTTCCGTTATCTGCAAAGATGAGATGTGCAGTCATGCTGACAAATAGGTAAACCTCAGCTTCTCAGATGCACCCTCCAGAGCCCTAAGAGGGACCAGACATCTCTGTATTGTAGACCTGCCTGAAAATAGTTAAACCCATGTGTTAAATATTAATAGCGACAAACTACAACAGGCTCAGGAAATCCTCTGAGATGAAAAAAAAAAATGAAGACTGGGAGAATATGAGTGGGGCTTACTCTTTCCTAGGCCTCAACATATGGCGACTGTTGGGCAGTGCTAGGTGAACCCATACTGTCTAGTCCAGCTACTGATATGGTCATACTGCAGTTCTCAACAACACATGGATAAAAATCTTATTTTTGCTGCTCTATGAAAACCTACCTTTCCCAGTTTGGTAAAACTGCAGGTGTTAGTCCAAGTTAGAATGACAGTGCTAAGGCATAGATGCTTTTATACCTGAAACTTAACACTAGCTTTGGGACTGTGTCCAGCAAAAGGTACATTCAAGCCTTACTATTTTCTGGTACCATCTAGGCTGGGGGGAGGCTTTTACCATCAGTACCAAAAGAGATTTTGAATTAGCTTTTCTAAATTTCATTACGCCCCTTGTCTGCTAGCAGCACAACTGCAGCGGCTGAGAAAAGATAGCAGATGCTGCAATTGCTGTTGCGGTCTTTGCTCAGAAAGAAAAAAGCACGTCTTTCCAAAAAGACTTAGAGAGAGAACAAACACGCTAAATACATAAACATTTTTCAAATATGTAGTTAATAGAAATACAAATAGTTCCTCCAGCAGGCCCCTGTATGATTCTCTTTTTTTCTTAAGAATAACAGAAATTCTGTCAGGACAGAAGGCAGAATTATCTATCCCTAAACAACTTACATCCCCATTTACCTTCTTCCTTGTTCATTCAATGTCAAGTGATGGGTAGCTTCATTGTTCCAGGAAATTGGATCCCTAACATCATCTTAGACGTCCGGGCAAATGGCAGTCACTGCCATTCATCTTGGGAGGATTCACTGAATGAGGTATGTTCCCTTTATTGCACACATCCATAACATGTTGCAGGGAGGTGTCCTCTCCATTGATACTTCAACCTCAGTAGTTCATGCAGTCATTGAATGTATGTTTGAAGTATCAAAAAAAACCCCCACACTGCTGGAATTAAGGTTGCTCTTGCAACCTTTTATATATATTGTAAGAGGAAATGCTGGTTTTATATATATAAAAAACCTAGCAGGTTTTTTTATATATATACACACACATAATTATATATATTTATCAATATATATTTTTGTATAGATATAAAAGAGCCAGTGACAGAGCCAGATTATTGAACCTCGTGCCTTAAGCCTCAAAATAGTGTTAAACTCCCCCTGTAATGTGCTGAGAGCTTTGAATGAAAGGTTCTGCGTTGTGCAAAACATTGTTCTAGCAGGAAGAGTCTTGCGCTGTAGAGTATTAAGTGCTTAAAATTGTCATACTGGCTATTTATGTCCATCTTCCTCATGAGTAAAACATATGATGGGTTTGATCTTTATGTTTTCAAATATATGATCTGTACTATCAAAGGACACTACTACAATTAGGTTTCAAGATTTTGCACTTCTGCAAGCGTGCACGTTAAGAGCAACATACTGCCAAGACCTGACATACAGTTACTGATGTCTCAGACTATCACAGTTGGATACAAATTTTATTACTGTTAATTTTAACAAATCCTAGGAAATGTTACTTGGTTGGTGTGGCAGTTATTCCCAAAATGATTTCTTTGAGGAAAAGCCTCATTCTGTCTTAGGGCAAGGTATTGCTTAGCATTAGTATGGGAAAGGAAGAAGATCAGAATAGCTGTACAAGAACTTGAAGGTTTATAGCGCAAAGAATTTTTTATTTTGTAATAAAATACTTTCATTATTTTAGGTTGCAAGACACCTTGCTTTTCTGAACACAGAACTTGAGGAAGTATGCTATCTCCAACATCATAGCAAATCTGGCAAATAGCTAATAAACACATTGACCACCTGAAAAACTTTGGGTCACGTTTTTATTTATATGAAAAGTGAACACCTTCTCCAGAGGATCTCTCCTCTTGGATCCCTGCTTTATGGGCATAAGCAGACAAGAAATTTGAAGACAAAGTTGGGTGTGGCATTGGCTTAAATGTACAAACTAAGAGCCGGATTTCTCCCCTGCCAGACAGTACAGAAGCAGCCGCCTGCATTAATCAATTTGTTCAGTACAGTTCCGTTCACATAAGCAAGGAGTACAGTACTACACACGTGGAGCTGAAGCACAAAGGTTGGCGCGTAAAGCCGAACGTGAAGTACATGCACTTTGTACTTACCAGCCTTTCCAGACCTCTCTTCCAAGACCACATTTTACACAAGGCAGTAAAACTCCCAAGAAGTATTTGATTTAAAAGTCTCACTAGGGTCTTCTAAAACTAATTCCTGTACTTGGGTGATGACGACTATTGCCCTTCCTAGCTACAGAGCAGCCGTAGTGTACTGATCATATGGTGGGATTGAACAAACTGCAAGGAAGAAATGGACTCTTGAGAACAGGAATTTTAGCAGAACTCTTTTGTCTGAGTAGATTCAAAATCTTCCAGTTACCTTAACTAGCATGATAATCTTAAAAACGCGGTGCCAAAGTCCCTCCGGAAGACGAGGCGAATGCCCCAGAAGGACCTGCCAGAGTCTCTCCAGAGAAGAGAACAAAAAGAATGCCCCCGCTAGAGCAGCCTGATTCACAGCGTAGCTGACCTCTGAGCAAGGCACAAAACTGCTACACATTGCTTGTTAAGATGGATGCGTGGTGCACACCCAGGGCCAGCCAGTACAGGCAGCTGGTGGAAGATACGCTATGTGGCCAAAAGGTCCTCAAAACAGAGTTCCCCAGATCACCCCCATGTCCAAAACAAATGCTTATCTTTCCGTTGTGTCACATAAGCCACTGTAGGTGCACCAAATGCAAATCAAAATGTCAACAAGTGTGACATTCAGTAGAGTTAGTTCAGAGTAAGCAACTGAAACAACGTATGCACACTTCACCTCAACCTTAGAGCAGAAAAAGAAGTAAGAGAACGCAAGTGTATTGTAACTCAGCAGGGGGGAGAATCAATTGGAAATACAGTCCTGAGTGTAGAATTAGACATACTGGCTGTATTTTCTTCTTCTTACTAACTTTGAGGATAATCAGAGCTGTTAGAGTTGAAAGAAGAGGTAAGCCAGCACAACTTTATAGGTGAGTCTTGCTTACTTTTACCTATTTTAACAAATACAGGGCCCACCCCTTTAGAACAAGTTTTACGAATCTACAGACTTGTAAAAAGTTACTATGAACTGCCACAGGCTTTGGATTCTACAGGAGCTCTTAATGACCAGCAACGGTAAGGGCAGCACCCGGAAAGCAACTTCTCTTTCCTCATGAAAACACACACACTTAAACAGGACAGATTTTTAGGGCAGGTTTACTTTTCTTCTCCACGGACCCTAAGGGGGAGTTTACACCATAGTTTTTCATCACCAATACAGCGGCAAAACAATTAGGTATCTGTTTTATTTTTCAGGACGTTTATTTTGTACACAAAGTTTTAAAAGCCAAAGAAAACTGAAAATTTTTAGCATTTCCCCAAAACCAACATTTTCTAAATTAACATGAAAGCTTAGTTGTTCTGCTCCTGCACTTAACAGTTCACGTAGAGTAAATTGAAGGCACTGGAATAACAAGCTTTTTCTGCCACGAAACAACTTCCTTGAAAAGCCTCCATAGTATGAACAGGCTTTGCTGTTTTGTATTCGAGGACCAGGCCTTCTCCCTTTTCAGTTTTAATTAGTTCAGTATTGACAGCTTTACCAGCATTGCTAAAATTAGTACTTAGCCTCACAGTAGCTTGAGAGGGAAGGCTGGGAACTACAGCTTTCAGGTCTATTGTCGATTCCTGCCCAAAATTGAGAACCATCATAAAGACTCTGTCTAACCCGTCCAATTCCCTCACATAGACAAAAACATTGCTGTCATTCCAGATGTAGCACATCCACCCCCGATGAATGGGCAGCTCATTGTTGCGAAGTAAAGTTAGCTCTCTGTACAAGTTCAGGGTTGAGTTGGACCAGGTCATCTGGATCTGCAACAGTCAGCGTTAACAGGGTCACGCCTTTGCACTGGACGCAGGAAACGCTACTGGCCCCTCGCACCCACCCAGTCTGCTGAGAGCACACCTACTGGAATTCAGTTTGCACAATTCTCTCTCTCCAAATTTGTGAATTCCACTGAAAAACTGCTTTTTCTCATGCACTTCCTTGGCACTCGCGGAGCGGCAGAGGCAGCGGTTATTAGGCATGGCAGAATTGCCCCAGCGCTAACACGATTTCTTCCTCCCACCGAGTCCTTATAGCACCGTTTATTCGGGAGAAAGTCACAGCCGTTCAAAGCTTGATACTGAACTTTTTTCATTGAGTCTCATCTACTGAAGTCACAGGGTTTGTTTCGTGGTTTATATTTTTTCCTGTCTTAGATTTATTTTTTTCTGTCTTCAATTCTGGTCAGCGCTGTAGATCAGCAAAATCTGTTTGATTCACTGCTCAACTGCCTCAAAAAAGTTTTTATTTACTTAGGTTAGACATGGTCTATGTTAAGTTCTTGTTACAAGGACAGTGCTTTCTATAGTAATAGAAAAAAATAGGACTAGATTTCAATTTTAACATTAAAATGATTAAAAGGATGTTGAAGAGCCAAATTGCCACATCTACATCATAATTGCAGTTGTTCTGCTTAAATGAATAGAGGTGAAGTAGGCTCCTTGCTGGTGCAAAGATTTCCTTTTCTAATAAAATTTGTGAGGATTCGGTGCTTTTTTTAAAAAAAATTTTCTTCCCTTGAGTTTATTCTTATTAGCTGCACTGCCAGTTCCCACTAAGTGAAAGAAGTCGGAGCAAAATAGATACATTGAAATATTTTTAAACCATTAGAGTTAGTCACGCGTATAGGTACCTACCTCAACATTTACCCTTTGGTAGTCGGAGTTAACAGGTAACCAGCTACTGTTGCCTTCAGTAAAACCAGCATTAACTTTGCCATCCCACTGCATGGGGGATTTCTCCGGAAAGGTCGCCTAGAAAATAAAGTGGGGTCAGAGCCACTACCAAGAACTTGCTTGTTTTGATTAGTATATTAAAAAGTCATCCCTTGAGTAGCACGTCCTCACATCTTCCAAACGATCACCATTTCAGTATGGCTTTCTTTGGTTTTAGTTAGGATTTAATAAGGAGGGAGGATGTCATCCTGCTCCAAATCTAAAGAGAAAATAGGAATCAAGACAGTTCCTGCAGTGGAGGAGAACATGGATGCAGCATCACTGGGTAGAATGTGGAATTCCCAACTGACTACTAGCGTTGTCTCCCCTTGCAACAGACGGTTGGATAAAAGTTTACTAATGGCAGCTAGCATATTCTGATAAATATCTAGACGTGCAGTGAGTGAATGTATGAGGTAATGAGTCCTAAGAAGAGATGCTGTTAAAATAACAGTAAACAACTAGTAAATGCTATTCAGTGCCTGTTCTTTTGTAACCATCACACTATTCACCTCAGAACTCTTCAAGCTTATACTTGCAAGGCGTACAATTTGCGCAGGATTATTTGCGTTAGAAAGATAAAATTATTTCCAAGTGCAAAAACTTTCTTGAAAACCAGCTTTTAGCTGATTAAAAAGCGTTGATGTAAAAAGTCTGAAGTTCTCATTTTGAAGGATTCAGAAGAACTCTGAAAAAGCTTCCTCATTGTTATTGAAGAGCTTGCCAAAAGATCTGACACTTAAATTTAATGATATAAGAGGGCATAAAATATTTTGCACATACTTTGGGTGTTTGTTTTCCGTGAAAACTGTTTTTCATATAAAGGGCACTTTTCAATACAGTCTGTCAGAACAGCAGCTCAACAAAAGAAATTGTCACTTTGCTTTGTGACATTATAAATAACGGGTTTCTCCTTTTAGCATGTTCTGAAAAGCAGGGAAAAAAAAAACCATCTTAAGTTTTCAGCACTAGTAACACTCCCTTTCATCTTTACCTCTTTTAACTTCTCTTGAAGTGTTTCAAATGCTGGGGCTAAAAACTATACCCTGAGCAAATACTCTCCATCTTTCTAAGACATCCGTTAATCGGGGAATCTTCCTCTCCAGACCGAGTGAAGAGTGGGTTTGCGTTGTTAGAAAGTCGTGAGCCACAGGGTAGCCACTAAAAGAGAGTAAACCCTGAGGAGCCAAGGGCAAGCCAGTTTTCTGAGGAGTATCCTTCTGTCAGCAGTAATCAGCAGCAGTAAGAAAATGCAGGAGATACTTTGACCCAGGTGTTCTCAGAGGAAATGAGATTTCCTTTTAAATCGGAGAATTATTTCCTCACATCTGAATCAGACAAACCTGGCGATGATCCTGTGCTGCTTCAAGTACCTCCTTCCCTTTGACACAAAGCAAGCCAGCGCCGGTGGTAACACCATCAGAGGCTGTCTCAGTCCCCAGCAGAGGCTTTCCAAAGTGAAACCAGCATCTGCCGTAGGACCATGTTCTCATGGTGCTCAAACGTGGTCATGGTAGGCAGAGCTGAGCTGTTCCCTTTTGGGCATGAGCTTTTCAGTCACGCCCATACATCTTGGACAACGAGACACACCAGAAGTCAGGTGTGGTCATTAAAGAGACACAAAATTACAGGGCCTCAAGGTGAGAACTTACACAGGTCAGCACAGCACGAAAGGCACAGACACTTTGTTTTAATCCCGTGACCTGGAATAAATTTACTTCTGAAAATTTCTGTAATCTAACACACACAAACATCCTGTCATGTGTTACTCGTAGCTGCGATCCAGTGAGCTGAGGCACCTGCTCAGGCTCAGGCAACTAAATCCTTTCTAGAAAGGGATCTGAAAGGCAAATCAAAAACCCCTGCGTGACAAGCAAAAGCCACTTCTGGTTGCCACCAGGCAGCGCTAAGCAGGGGCTGGTCTGTACACCTCCCCCTTTCTGGAGACCCCTTCTTCAGAGCTTGGGCACGTTACAGAGGGCTGTGGCTTAGGTGCCTTTGGACAGTCAGAGCAAAGCAGTCCGCGGGAGGTGGCGACTGGAGCTGTGCTCGCTCATGAACTCCAATTCCCTTGAAACAGCAGCCAGGAAACAACGGACCTGGACAGAGCAATTAGGGTACTTCTGTGGGAGGAAGGAGACAACGACTTGGTTCCTCTTGCCTCGGGTGACTGCAACACACCTCTCCTAACCACTAGCCCAGGCCCGGTGTCAGCTCTTGCTGCCCCTTCTGCTGAAGCGAAGCAAAGCAGCACCGCTGCGAAGCACGCGAGGCTGATCTGGCCGGGGACAGGTATTGGAGACCGTGGCTGTAGTCCAGCAGTTCAGACATGCATCACGGCCCTGGTTCTGGTCTCCGGCCTGCCCATTTGCGCGTGCTGCCCAATGGTTTTGCCATGGGGAACACAGAAAACCATCTAAACAGTGAGAAAGCCTGGATTTGGTTAACTAAAGTCCTTGTATTTTTGAAAGTTCTGTTACTCGGAACTAAACAAAAACAGAATCAGAGTTCATACGCTCTTCGCTTACATTTTCTGATGCGATGTTCTCCATGCCTATTTCTTCACCGTAGTAAGTTACAGGAGTACCAGGGAGGGTTAAAAGCAGCATGTTTATAACATTGACATACTCCTTCCCAATCCGAGATGAAATCCGAGCAGCGTTAGGGCTTCCAACCTGAAGAAAGCATCATTCTGTTAAACATACATTATAAAATTCCATGCGTATGTGCAACTGGGTAACTAATTTAACAAGGTAGTAGGTTGGTTGGTTTGTTTTCTTTCCCCTCCAGGCCTGTGAGGGCAATTGTCTTCATCTTGGTGCCAGCACAAACTTCTGCCCCAAATAATTTAGCACATAGAAGCCCTGCCAGCAGCACAGGAGGCAGAAGTGAGGAGAGATGACAAACGACTCCCCACGGTTACAGTTTCCTCAGATTTCTGCCATTTTCTCTGCTGTGTGAAGGTGGAGCTTGTTTTGAAAAGATCTCTTGCACATCCCAGACATGCTTCCTAGCAAAGACCAGAAAGGTTTTAACTTAACTGCCCTCAGCTGCCTGCTCTGTTCTTGCCTGGCCCTGGGAGGTTTCCAGAATCCATCGCACTGAGTCAGTTTACAGCCAAAGATAATTGTACCAATCCCATCCTCATTGGTGGCTTAAGCCAATGCCCCGTACCACACTGGCGACACCGAGGGAGAGGCACGGTCGTAAATTCCCTGCTGTCACCCTTGCACAGGGGGTGTAACTGTTGCCGAAGGGCAGGACAGCCCGCTGGTCGGCCAACGCCAACGACTGCGACGACAGCAGCTCTGAGTTTCACGTGGGTATCTGCTATAGCTCACCCACGGGCTCAGGCTGCTGCTGATCCCACTGAAATCAGTGTGTGTGTGTATGGGGGGAGGATTCTATCACCATAAGAGGAACTGTCACCTATAGGTTTCTGTCACCTACAGGAACAAGCCCTTCCTGTAGAGTTAGTCTAGAACTCTTACCGCCCAGTTTGGCCATTTTCCTGCAGGCATGTTTTTCATCCACAAGTTGACAGCTTCAAAAATACTGTTGCCCGATAGATTTTTCATGTTAATTAGGTTGAAATTGAAGGGAAAATCTGCTTCTTGGATAAAAGTTGTTCCATAATACATCATTGTTGCTTCAATGTCTTCCTTTTCATCACCATCAGAACCCATAAATCTACAAAGAAGTACACAAGTACCTTTTTTTGTCTCATTCTTGGTTTGCACGGAGTGGAAGGAAGCTAGGAATGGTGTTGGACATACATATAAAATAACACAGCATTAAGAATTCTGTTCGCTTCCCTCCTCCCCATCAAAAAAAGATTAATACAGAGAAACAGTATTTTGTGATGCAGACAAGGAGAAATATTTCTTGGAAATTTCTGGAGAAAAGTCTACAAGAGTCAACAAAAGGCTGTAAGTATCTGACCAATGTCTTATCTTTCTGAGTCCACATCCACACACCATTCCAGCAACTTCCATGCTCTGCTTTACAGAAAAGGACCTAGGGGTCCCCCAAGTTGAACGTGACTATGTGTCTGACATGAACTGTACTATTAGTACTATACAAGAAATCAGCCGCAGGGCTGATTAATTACAGTCTCTCTGTGCTCTGAATGGTCGCCCATTCTGCTTACTGCTGTACAGCCCGTAGATACAGAACTACCAGGGCAAGTGCATTCCCTTACGCATTGGGGAAGAGATAGTATAGCCTATTTGCATCAGAGGAAGAAAACTTTTCATGGCAGATGATGTTATTAAAAAAGATGTTCTTGCTAGCAGGAGGGTGACAAATATTAGAGAAAAATTCACTAGCTCTAATAATGATTACCTGTATCGGCCAGGTTCACTGCTGAACTGATTCATGATTTGACGGAAGCTACGGATGATATCATGCATACCAACTTGCGTGGTTGTGTAGTCATGGTAGAGCTGGGAATAGGCTGTGATACTCTCCTTAAAGAAAAACACAATATTTCCCATTAGTTCACCAATATTTTAGATTTCAGAACTCTCCAAATTCTTCCTGTCCTATCCCGAGACGATGCACCAGTCCAGATACATTTTAACTGAAATGAGTTTAGCGTACCAACCCTAACGCGCAGAGTTGAACTGCACTTGGGGAGCTCTGAAGATGTGACAGCAGGAGGGCTGATTATTTTGGATCCCGTCCTTCGAGAGGGAGAGCCCACCCACAGCACTAACCAACCGAGCCCGTCTGGAGCAGCGAGCACAGCCGGTGCTGTGGCCACACACCGGGCTGGAAAGACGGACAGCATTGTTGTGGTGGCTTACAAAGGCAACGACACTTGTGGAGCTGATCAGTTTTACGCGATCCCCAGCTCCACAGGGGAGCAGCATCTTAGCGCTGGCACTGTCTGGGAGGGCCACCGAGCCCGCTGCCTCAGCAAGAGCAAAGAGCATAAATACCAGGGCACATGCTTCTGAATCTGTCTGGCCACCTCTCACTGTGACAATAGGAGGGGGGTTTGTTTTACTCCGATTCCTACTAGCAATGCAAAAGAAATACGTGCTAGTGACTGCTACGGGATCCCAAGGGGGCAAGAGCTCTGAGCTTACCTCCTGTAGCGGGCTCCCCAAGGACAACCAACCAACTATTAAAATCACAAGACCAGTCTTTTTAGATGCAAAAGCAAATTATTTTAAACAGAAAATTCAAAGCAACTGTGTCAGAACAATTCTCCTCCCAGCCACAGCCCTCCTGCTTGCAGGTATCCCAGTGACCTACACCCTCAGCCCAGGGGCTTCTTTCTTGTGTGTGCTCCTCCTGCAGACAGCCCAGGAGCCACCTGCCTTCCGAGGGAAGGCTCAGTCTTCCTAAAGCCGTAATTAAGACCCAAAAGAGTAAAAGCATACACACTCTTACCCCAGTGGGAAATACGGGGGGAAAAAGCAAAGACACAACATATACGTTACTGGATTCTGGGACTTGTTCACTTGAGGCTCATCTCGGAGATGTGTTGCTTCTAAAAGAAATTTAACAGCACTGAAACTAAATCCATCGATTCCTTTGCCAAGCCAAAATTTGATAATATCCTAGACAAAGGCAAAAAGTGAGAATTCCAAATGAGCCCATCCCATTCAAAACAGTACATATACTTAAAAGAAAACTAAACCTGGTACTAGGTGTTAATATGTAACAATTTCTTTTCTAATTTGTACTTCAAATTTTACTAGAAGTTAAAGTGAATCATGTCGATCTAAGGTCAAACTAATATCTAAATAAAACACGTCTTACTTCATCCAGTACAGAAAAGAGAAGGACTGGTCTGTAGCTTCTCCCGTAACTCACGAGACCAAAGCCAGGACATGCCTCACTAAACGCCGTTTCTAATCTCACCCATCAGAACAACCGGGCTCGTGCGAAGCGCTGTTGCTGGCGAACACCCCTCGTGGCTGCACACAATTAGAACGTGTTGATTCAAATATGCAAGAATATGTTGTTCTGCACAGACCTTGTGCCACCAATTTTCTTTTTATACAATAGAGCTCTTAAAACATTTGTTCTCTTTTATTTGACTGATGTGAATTTTATTATTGTATTTTCAGGCTTATTTGTTGATTTTGCAGGAACATGAAAAATTATTATCCAAGTCAACTGCTATTGATCAGTAATTTCACAATCAAATTCAGAGGTTAGTCACTATTAGTAAAATTATATCCTACTTCAGTAGCTATTATATTACGACAGTTTTAATTGCTCTAGTTTTAACCAACAACTCTAAAGTTCAGTCCCTCTTGAGCGGTTTCTGCAAGTGTTCTTTTAGACCAGATACTTTTCTTCCTCTAAGGACAAAACGTGTTGTTTTTTTTTTTCCCTTTTTCTTTAAAAGACAGCTATTGAATTGCCTTTTTTTAAATGTATGAAGTACACTTGCCTCAATAGGCTGGAGTAGAACTAGTCCGCACTCAAGCTTTACAGATTTTTGTTTGGCAGATGAAGACTCCACCTCACTGAGCCGTGCTTTCTCACAGAGCCATTCTGAAAGCGGTAGCTCTTGATACGGTGTCCGTCCAATACTGAATCCACCAAAAATTAATTCATGCTTATGCATGTGCTCATCATAAAAGCGACACGCAAATATCACGCATTGACACGGTACTGACCGAGACCAATCTCCTTTTATTTAGGCAAGCTGCAACACACTGGCTGCTAAGTTTCATTGCTCCCACATACCCTTTGGCTAAACCAAAGACTTGAGCTTCTCTGGAAGAGTCCTTTTGCTTCCTGCTCAACCCCACAGCCCTAACCTTCTGAAACAGGATTTTGAATTAAAATACTAGACAAAGATTATTCCTTAACATGCTGGAGCAATTAATGATGCTCATAAGCATTTACCAAAGGTTGGTGTCATCAGGCCAAACTTACTAGTTTTCATTTCATTTCTTTGTGTAGGAAATGCAGCATCTATTTGCTACTGGAGCTTCAGTAACGTATCAGGTACCATTCAAAAAAATCAGCCAGGACCATTGAAAAGTACGTGTGATGCCAGGAAAAAAGGTGCAAGTGGCAAGAGGTGGTATTAAGGGAAGCATCAAGACACAGAGAGGTTACTAGTGGAGTTCTTCAAGGATCAGTCTCATTTCATGCTTTAATTAACAAGTATGACCAGAAGTGGTTTGTTTCTTCATGCACACACAGTACGGCGGTGAGGGGAGAGGCCCCAGCGAGACCATCACAGCAGAACTGGGCAGCTGTGAAGAATCCCGCCAAAGAAACGCGCCGAAATTCAACAGTACAAAGTAGCAAACACCTAAGGACTAAATCAAAACACTTGAGGCAGCTGTACTACCTCATGGGGTATAGCTTAAAGGGGGGAAAAAAAAAAAAGAAGAAAAAAGCAGCAACTGTCAGACACCCCACGTTCAGGCCCACTTCCCCGTATTTTAAGGATCTCTACATTGTCTGCTGGGAGACGTGATGCAGACAGACATGAAGTTTCATCAGAGCACCACCTTGCCTTGGCGAAGCACTCTCGCTGTGACAGCTGTCCATCTGTCCCTCTCTCCTGTGAAGCCATCAGAGGTGCAGACAGATCGAAACTCGCTATCTCCCCCTTATCCACAAGCTCAGGCATTCCGCGTAGTTCAGATCAGCATTGCCTCACTTCCTTGAGAACGCAAACATCCCCCTGCTAAAACAAGGTGTTGTCCCCACATTTGACTGGCTAATTAACAGCTCCTCGTATCAACAGAGATAAAAACTTCTCTCCGCTTGGGTGGTTCAGCTGTTTCAGCTTCAGCGCAAGAGCCACTTTACCTTCCACATCAATCCTTCCATTAACTGTTGTCCTTGATGCAACATCCAAATGCGCTAAGTGCCTTCATCCTTGGCTCTTGATGGAGACCAGAGCTGACCGCAGGTAACTGCTTCCAGGCAGCAGTCACGCTGGGTTCTTTGACTACTAGCACCACTTCAAAGCCAGTAACAGCACTCCTAGGGCGCAGAGGGAGATGGACCTATGCCACTGCACAAGATCCTGCCCAGACATCTTTTCTGTTCAATTTGTTTAATTCTGGCCATCTGCATTTGAGAACGACCTCAGGCTAGAAGCACCGCAAGGAATAAGTAGTGGCTAAACAAAGGGATAGAGTCTCTCACATCAGGGAAGACTGGAAAAGCCCACCCCGTTTAAGCTCCCTTAACACAAGCTGAGGGGGGATGTTGTCACAGCTGAAAAGCAAATAAGCATAAACAGGGGTGGGAAAAGCTATTTCAGCTGAAGGACGAGTTTGGCTCCTGCAGCACTAGGTATGAACAGTTTGCGAATTAGGTGAGGCTGAAGAGCAGAGGGCTCCTGAAGCATCAAAGCAATTTTAAGATAGCCTTTAGTGGGAAGAGAAGGGGAAAGGGAGCTCCTTTTGAAGTGCAATAGCCTGTTCCAAAACCCCATCAGGATCTTGCCAGGCACTTGTGAGAGCAGGGAACTTAAGCCAGCAAAAAAAGCAATAGTCATACCTTCTTAAAATCCAGAGGACGGCAACCCCACCCCCTGCCAGTACTTCCACTCAAGGACAACTTTATTTGGAGTCTTTTTTTTTTTTTTTTGGTTGCTTGCTTGCTTTTAAATTAAAGACTTGAAGCAGAGTAGCTCCGATACTGGAAGCATTACAACATAAAGCTTGAATTTTGCTTATAAACTTAATGATTGTCTAGACACCTTTTAGTTTCAAATGTTTACATACACTGTAATCTTTGACTGACTTCCAACCAGATTGTAAATTGTCTCGCACAAATAATGAGAGAAATGAAGTGCAGGAAGAGCTGCTTTGCTGTTGGCGCGGCAGCCGCGGTGGGCTACATACTTACATGGATTTCTTGTTGGACAGCAAGGCTCCGAAAATTTAAGTCTGGCTGTTCTTTCCCAAACTGGTGAAAATAACATTGCTTTCTCACATCGTCAAACTGCCAGCTGGAATTCCCAAAGACACTCACCTGCTCATGTACAGGAGGGGGGGAAATAATCAGAACTCTTCATTTAACAAACATTTACTCCTATGCATACTTTAAAATACGGTGCATTACAAGCATATTATAAAGCACAAAATGCCTAATCAGTGGACTAAATTTTGAGTATATTTTGGTACTTATGCTTTCCTTCTCCTGCTAGTTGCCCTCCCTTTAGTCATGCTTCACCACACGCATTTCTTGTTCAACGTTCTGTTTCATTCTTTTTTAAGTAGACTTTCGCTAGGAATTATTCAGAGTGGAGGGGAAAACATGGGTGGGAACATTTCTTTTGGAATTATTTTCCTAAAACTTATTAAAAATAGCTTTAGTTAACTTAGAGCTTTCTGCAATCTGGTATTATCCCTTTGAAGCGCCAACAACAGTCAGCGTGTTAAAATGTTAACTTTATCCTCTCTGTAACGGAAGATTCCAAAAACTAAGATAGCTCTTAAGACTCTAAAGAGAAAATGACACTAGCTGGTACAAAAATAGGAATTCCACCTTGAGTTTTTAGAATATGCAAGTTCCTAATCATGCATCCATCAGGTCAAATAAATATATTTGAAATAGGCGACCCGCTTTCTGGCCCAATCATCTTCCAGAAAAAGGAAAAAAGCCAAGAACACACTGTTTTGTTTCCCTCCCCACCAACTAAAATTTCAGAGGAGCTGAGATAAGTTTCTAGAGCAGAGTACCCAGACATAGAAGGGGGCACATGTGAACAACTTGTGCACAGCTATCCCTTTTTTGTTTGTTTAATGAGTGAAGATTTAACACTGAGGGAAAGAAACAAAAGTCATGTTTTAAATTCCGTCTGAAGTAGCAAACCCCTCTCCCTGAGCTGGTTTGAATCTTATCTGCACTAGCTCGTTTAGTAACATCAGCTTGTACCTCTCAACAGTCCTGTATAACCCGGCATACATTGGGACAGATACGTTACAGCTGCCTTTGCTATGCAGCGACCTGCATCCAGCTGGGGATCTGCACGTGCCCCTCCGGGGCTTACCCAGTTGTTCGGAGGAGCGACCGAGCCAGCAGCCTGCGTGCAGTCCTGCCAGATGTAGTAGTCCGTGTACTTCCCAGTCCGATTGCGACTCAGCTGAAACCATCGGTGTTTGTCACTTGTGTGGTTTGGTATTAAATCCATTATCACCTTTAACCCTTAAAGATCAAATCATAAAAAACCCCATGAAATTCAGCCTTTTAAGACAAAGTTCAGATTTTTTCTCAATGCGCTATCAGAAGCGTTTGGGCTTCTTCCTTCCCAGAGGTCTGGCAAAAGAGAGAGGCAAAAAAACCCCACAAAAAGCCCCAGACTACCAACACAGACTAGAGTCTGCAAGTAGCTGCAGCGCATCTTGCCGGTACTGCTTCCCCCAGTCCATTGCTGGGGAGGGAAAGAAGGGGGAAGAAAAAAACTCAGAACGGATTTCTGCTGTTATGAACCACCTGTATTAACTCGGACTTCAACATCTCTGAGCAACCTGATCTAGTGAGGTTGTCTCTGAGCAACCTGATCTGGATCTAGATCTAGTGATGTAGTGAGGTTGTCCCTGCTCATTGCAGGGGGGTTGGACTAGATGGCCTTTCAAGGTCCCTTCCAACCCAAACTATTCTATGATTCGATGATTCTATGTCTCCCATCTCCCAGGTGGGGAAGGCACTTCCCCAGTCTAGCATCAGTGAACATAGGTTTTTCCTCACCCTTCCTAAAGACTAGGCTTTTTTTGAAGTCCCAAATGTTTTTGGGACTGGCAAACCATTTTCCATTCAGCCCAACAGCTGTAAGGGGAAACACCTGAGCAAACATTTGGTCTAAGGCATAACCGCACCAACCAAGGATGCAACCTCAGGAAGGAGGAGTACGTTCCCTCCCGACCCCGTAATTGTTTTCCTGCTTTCTTCAGAAAGCAGCCATCAGTCATAAAATCCAGTCAGAAACAGCTGCATCTCCGCCTTGATTCCCCAAGACTATCGATGCCCGTACCGTATGCACCAGGGAGCATGGACAGTATACCAGCCCACCACCCACGAACGTCCTCGCAGGGGCCCACGCCTCGCAGGGGCCGTGCAGCACCCCGACACTGCGCTTGTAGCTCCCTGCGCCTTCGGTCCTGCTCCCGGCACCACCCCAGTGCCCCGGGGCAGGACGCAGCAACCACAGAGCTTGCCCTGCCGTGGACCTACGGCGTACCCTTCGCTGGCACCTCCATCTGCTGCTGCTCAACGCCACCGTGGGGGAACTGCCAGATGCGCGAGCTGAAATCTCAGATCATAACCTAGTGCTACGAGGTACACCCGTATAATATGAGCGAACGCCTTTTTAACAGAGTTATTTTGCTCAGAGTTGCGGCTCACCTCTGTCATGTATGGCTGCAAGCAGGTTCTCAAAATCGCTCATTGATCCAAACATGGGATCAATATCGTAGAAGTCTTCAGCTCCATATCCAAGGTCTTTCAAGGGGGACTTGTAGAAAGAGGTGATCCAGATGGTTTTTATATTCAAATACGTGATATGGTCCAGTTTTTCTTGGATACCTATTTAAAAGAAAAGGGCATCATCTGTTTAGAAAAGACAAAATATTTCTGTTGAAATAAGTTTGCCGGGGGCCCTCAGCCAAAGGTGGTGCACAGGTCCCTTTGATACATAACCATCCTGTTTTCACTGATCTCGGGCAGCCAGACGATCTTGACATTTCTTCAGGGACAGCATGAGATCACAGAATGGAAGCCATTCAAAGCCACTTTTATAAGGAAGATAAAACAGGAATTAAAAAAATCAGATCAAAGCAAATTTCTACTCTGCATTATAAAAATATTTGAAATTTTGTTTAATAAATTTAACACACTCTTCCGAAAACAAACTCCTATATTTTGTTTAAAATGCAGCAACAGCATTACTTTCTCAATTCAAGGAACATCAATTAATCCCCAGACCACCCAAAGGGAAGCACAATTTTAATGCAAAGATCCCAGGTTTTCCCTGCCATTAGGAAAACAGTCTTATGGGGTTTTTCTGTTGTTTTCTTTAAGGGCACCTCACTCCAGCCTCCCCAAGTATTTTTAAATCCAAATCTCTCCTATCTTCCTGACATATTACTACTGGCATGCAACTACAGAAACAGTTTCTTCTCTTCTCTTTCTGGTAGAGTATATTATAGCTAGTGCTTCTTATTTAGAAATTTATTGTTCATTATGGTGTTGAGCCTCCCCCTTCTGAAACGCGGTCTCAGCTAAGCTACCGAGAAGTGGCTTTGCCTCTTGGTATCAGGTACCCCCTCTCAATGCATTCATAAGAGCTCAAAACCACCCAGACCATGAACAAAACAAAAAGTAACATGTTTCTCTCTCCTGTCAGTTTTATTTTTCTCACTTTTCCTTGTAGAGAGGCAGCCAACCTAACACGAGAAAGTGCTCAGCACCACCCATCCTCCAAGTGACCTCAAGATGAGGTACTTTACTCTGATGGCGGTTGTGCTGCTGCTCGCTCTCAGCCCCACCTCTACACATCTATTCTAACTCCAGGCCTAGATTTAACAACTTGAGCAAGAAGCTCCTAGATCTATTAATGACAATGTGAATCGCCATTAATTACTAGTCAGACAACTTTTATTCCTCTCTCCAGTAGGGTGGCTTTCTCTGTTGGGAGATTTCTCGATCTATATTTTTTAAAGTATATATACACATATATGCACACAGAGACTACTTCTACACAGCTTTGCACGTACCAAGAATGGAAATTCACCCACCTTTCAGATCCCCATTCCCATCCATGTTGCTGTCCTTGAAGGAACGAGGATAGATCTGATAGATAGGACTAGCCTGCCACCAGTCAAGGCACTTTGGAGAGAGAGCAATAATAGCAATCGTAGCGCACACAAGCACGACGGTAGCGGTGATTATGAGCCAGAAGAGAATCTCCCTGGTGACTCTGTACCGGGCTTGGCTGGAGAACTTCAGCAAGACTTCCTTTGGCATCCCCGCATAGGGCTTCAACACCTGCTCCTCCATAGCTGCTGGGTCCATGTCAACACTGCACGTCTTTGGCATTTCTTCTTGGCTACTGGTATCGGTCTCCTTGTCATCAAAAGCCTCATTTTGAACAAATCCGTTGTTCTCCACACCTCCCTTCTCGCTCAGCTCCATAGGTAAGCTCTTAGCCTCCTCCTCGACCATTTTACTTCACAGGTCTTGTCCTGGGTACTCTGGCCACAGCAAGGAAGTGTGCCAACACACCTTTGTCCAGCGCAATGAGCAGCAGAGTAGTTAGCATCTGGGTTTATCATCAATCCTGGCCACCTGGTCAAAGTTCAAAAAGAGTCAAAAAGGGCAAAGTGCTCCTGCTTTTCACATAATAGGCGTCTTCAGCAAGATAACAAAACGCTACAAGAAAGGGCAGCCTTCCAGGGAGGCAAGCCTACTGCTCGCACCAGCCAAGCAGAGTTATGGTCACTGTTGCTCTCCCCAGTACAAACTTCTCTTCCTTTTGACAGCAGGGGAAAATTTGGGGTTTTTTTTACTAGTAAAAGATTTAGTAAATATGCAGCTTTCCAGACTGGTCATGGTGTCCCCTGCCTAAAGCAGTCTGAGCATTAATGAGTAATTTAAACATGGACCGCAAGAATGAGGTGTTGACAACTTCTGGCCCAAAAGCAACAATACAAACTAACTAAGAAGAAAAGATACAAAGGCTGGTTGCGCTTCGTTTCTCACAGCTTAGAAAAACAAAACCCCCCAAACTAAGCCAACCCAGCCCACCCACAACTCTTAAGCAGTTACCACGATAAGGCACATACCGATCCCACGACTCACGGCACGGGACAGGTTGGTACACCCAGAGCTATCCCTGGGTCAGGACAGGATGGCTCTGCACAGGCACAAGACTCAAGAGAAAAACCTCACTGCCAACTATTAAAATGCCTTTTTAATTTAAAAAAAAAAAAAAAAAAGAAGGAAAGCAACCTTTCCCTTTTCCCTCTTTCCCCCCTTTCTACCACTCCAGCCAGGAAAAAGCGTTGCCCAGAGTCTGCACAAGCACGCAGAGACGTACGCATCTGTGTGCGCTAAGCCCCGTCGGCCCTGAAGACGGCAAACCTGCATCCCCAGGACAGCCCCTCCAGCCAGCGCCATCTGCCCAGGCACACCAAAGGAAACACAAAGCAATATACATTTGCCAAGGGGCTGCCTTATCACCTGTAAAGGCAAACACCTGCCCACGACCATAGGGTCAGAGTCCCCGGGAAACTCTCATGGGCAACCGCAGCAGAGAAAAGGTTGACTTTGGCCTCCTAAGGAGATGACTTTCTTAAGCAAGGGTACAAAAAAGTATTTATGATGTTTGCCTCAAACCATGAGAGAAGTTCATAAGCGAATGACTAAAAAAAAAAAAATCCAGCATGCAACATTCAAACAATTAAACAATGTGTTATTTCTTCAGCAGCTGAGCTAAGACAACGTCCTTTAATCCTTTTCTCCCCCTTCCTCACAGCAGTGTCTGGCAGCAACCTCAGCCTGTGCAGGGTCAGGTAGTTGCCGGAGCATTTGAGATAACAGCCGTGGTTTCTGTGCCTGTAATTCAGTATTGCTGGCAAATTCAGAAGTGCAAAATTATTTTAAACAGTCTCCTGTCCAATGACTCTACAGCCTTAATATCTTCATATTAGTAAGCTGTAAAAGTTTCCAGGCAGACACGGTACACTCGGGGCATACGCTTGTATTTGGTATCTGGTTTGAACGTGTCGGTCTTCATTTGCTGTATACTTCCTTAATCTTTTCTATAATGCCAACCGCTCCCCCACCCCCCATTTCAATTGTTCCATTTCAACGATTCCATTTCAGAGTAAAATAGGAAATGTGTAAATACAGAAAATATTTAGATTGCATCACGTACACCTCGAGACCTTAGTACTCCCCGCCTTGCTTTTTCCCCAAACTTAGAAGTTTAAACATGCCCATGGCTTCCTGCACTACCCAAAAGCTCCTCCAAGCACCCAAGCACAGCGGAAAGCAAAGCGAGTCAGAGGCAGGGGCAAAGGACGACGGAAGCGCAGCCGCCTGCCGTGGACGCGTGGGTCCGCCGAGCCAACGGGGCTCGGGACGGTCGGGCACACAGAGAGGGCTCAGTGCTGGCAACGGGAAAGTGCCGAGTCCGGGAGCAGACTCGGAGCACCCTCCGTTGTGGGTTGTTGCGTTTTGTTTGTTTGGGGTTGTTTGGTTGGCTGTTTTGCATTTTTTGTCCCTGTGGTTTGGTTTTTTGCTTTGTTTTGTTTCCTTTTTCCTAGACCATAAGCATGTTTCTAAACTGTAGGGCTGCCACAACACAAAATCAGAGTTGAGAATACAGATCTGTCTATATATAAAAATACATAGTCTGTGCCTTTGTTTTTATATTTATGTACACACACCCCCCAGCAATGTGTCTGACCCTCCAAAAACCTCATCACTCACCACAAGAACAAAACCAAGTCTCCCAGATCACGACACTGTGCAAAACCAACACCTGTAAGATGAGGCTTGGCTCCTGCTGCAACATTTAGAGAGAGAGAGGTAAGTAGTATGCAAAAAAAAAAGTTGAAGGAGGACATTTGCTGAAAAAAGTCAGCTAGGAGTAACACTGACAAGCAGACTGCGCACTAGTTATCTGCTAGTTAGCTGTGTTGTTTTGTTTGCTTATTTGCTTTTTGCCTATTTTAAAAATGCATTCTCAGCCATAGCATCACGTCGGACAGGAGCAGCCATCACCCTGCTCACTCCAAGTCTTTCCTACCAGGCTAACGGGAACTGGAAACAACTTCCCTGCATTTGTAGAAAGTACAAAGGATGTATTCAAGCTGGAAAACAACTGCATGACAAAACAGCCCAGTGTTGACTGTGACATCTAATCAGATTTTAGTGCTTCATTTTCCTTTCTCCGTTTCTCTCTAAGGTCACACCTGACGCGTGAGCCCGCAGAGCCACGGCCAGCCGTGCTGCCTGTTTGCGTGGTAGCACATCATGACTGCATCATGCAGAACTTGCCGCAAGTCATGGTCAGCATCTCTTTTGAAGAGTGCAGCCCGAGTTCGAGGACCTTTGCATTTGCCATTTTGCAGCACGGTGTCAGAGCATTTATGTACTCGAGACACAGATCAGCACTTCTGTGAGTCCCAGAAAGCATCGCTGGCACATCGCTGGGACACAGACATGTAATTTATCATAACAAATAGCTGCTCGATAGGTAATACAACATGACCACGACTTAGCTTGCAGTTTTGTGTCTAATTCACCAGCATTTAGTGCTAGTTCAGTCAACTCTCATCCCTGACTGCTTGTTCCTGCCTTGCATTGCCCCCTGCCTCATGCCAGGTGAAGTACTTAGGCAGCTGCGCAGTGAACCAGATTGGGAAACAGACTTGGCTGAAAAAATTTCATTCTTCAGCCAGCTCTATTCCTGATCCACCTGGTCCTCATGAGACCACATGAATGCTTCAGCAAGCCGAGCACAGGGAGGAGGAGGAGGAGGACAGGCACAGAGAGGGACCAGGACACAAAGCACAACTACTCGACTGAGCAACTCTTCAGTCAAATCATATCCTTCGTGTCTAACATTCATTTTAGTACATTCCTGTCTGCCCCTTAGAGAAAGTCGTATCGATTCACTTCAGGGAGTAGAAAGCAGTGAAGTCTTACACCCACAAACGCTGCTGGAATCAAAGACGGGCAGAGGGTTTAAATTCTGTTAGTTGCTCACCCACGATCACACATGAAATCTGCAGAGGATCAGGGACCTAAACCCACGTCACTCAAGTACTACATCACTACTACCCAAAACGCTGTTGAAATTCCGGTTCCAAGTGAGTATTTCAGGCCTCTCCTTTTCTTTAAGCCAGTAAACTTAATGCTGATAATTGCCTGCATGGACGTGTGCGCTTGATCTACAGATACAGGGGAGGTTACCCTTCGTACGTATACTTCTTACAACTGATATAGGCCCATGTAGTATTTCGGTAGTCAGAAGCTGCCACTGCTCTCCGTACGTGCGGTTTGGAAACCGTTACCTTTCCCTTATTCGAACGTCTTGCAAGGGCGCAACGGCCGAGGCCCGCTCTGCAAACCCTGCCGCGCGGGAACCCTGTCTTGCAAAGAGCCCCTATTGTCCTAATGCAATCCCCAAGTAACATTAAAGGCTTATTTATACCTTAAGTAGGACAGATCGTGTCTTATTTGCCAAGCGTCTGTCTGAGAAGAGGCGGATTACGCTGCTGTGGCGGATAAACGCAGCATGCACGAGCCGGAGGCCACGTATAGACGGATCCCTGCGGATCTTCCTCCGGTGGCTACGGGGCACGCCAAGATACAGGGACGCAATTATTTTAAGGCTAAAACAGAACATAAACCATCCGGGAAACGACCAAGTAGCTGTCTTGGTGACATACTGTTTTTAGAGTCAGGCTGACCGTGCTTACAGCCAGACTCCAGCCATTCTCAGATCAACTCCACGTCGCTACGTAAGAGCAGCTGCGGCACAAGCGGGTACCAGCGGAGCACGGGTACGCTGAGGCTGGACATCTGGACCGTGAATACTAAAAATTCTTCTAGAAAACCTGGAGTGAAAATACAACCAAGAAGCCTAAAATAGGTCTGGACGATCACGTACCATGGGCCCTGGAGAACAAGCCCAAGAATATGGTACCTCCTCCTCTATGTTTTTCCTTGTAGACTAAAAATAAAACCACACAGGTATTTTGTTTTTATTACAGACCTTTTTTTTTTTTTTCCCCTCCTTGTCTTGAGGAGTTGCTCACCTTAAAATTATTTGATAAAGGGAAACTGTAAACTTCATCTTAAGAGAGGCAGATCACCAACAATTCCCACTGAGCTTTAACTTTTTCCTTTTAAAATATATTTTATGTATGCAGGCATTATGCTTCTAGCTCGCTCTCAAGCAATTCCGAAACGGTTCCCTCCTGAGCAATTTTATAGTTTAGCAGGAGTAACTAGCCAATGCAACTGCGTTAGCAGAATCCACTGAAAAGCATTAAATAGTAAAGAAAACACTTCGTATTCTGTGCCAGTTACTCTGTTTACCTCAGGGTTAGATAGGGAAACAAAACCAATCGGTATGTGGGCAGTAATAGCTGCTATCTCCACACAGATTGCCATGGTTATTTCTATAAGATGGAGGGGTTAATTTCCACAAGTATTTCTTATATATAATTATTTAGATGCACTGGCTGACTAAGTAGTCTGCTGTTTGATGCTATACAAATGCCAAGTAGCTTGCCAGCTATTTGATACCGTACGTATTATACCAAAAACCATACAGAGGGGTGATTAAGCACCCTAACGTGCTAAGTGTAGGAACACGTTTATTGTTAAAAAGTTCTCTTGCTTAATGCTTTTTCGTTAAATGGTTTGTTACCGCTGGAACTGGTCTGACATAATGCACTCTACCTCTAAATATAACCTCGCTATTTACAGAATCAGGGCTTTACACCCATGTAAAGAGGCAAACACTATGGTTGTCAGTTTTTCCTCAGTGGCTCCCACAAGATGGATGGATACTCTGACCTTTAAAGCTACGTTTCGTTCCGCACCGAGAAAGCCCTCCCGTGACGCGGAGGGCAGCCGTCAAGAGAGATGCTCTCAAGGAACAAGTTTCTGCCGCGGTACCTTTTACCCTGGGCATCCCTGAGCCGCGTGAGGTTTCTGCCACCAGCCTGAAGACCCGGCGGGTGGCAAAATGTAATTGCGGGGGATGCCGTGACGTGGTTTGGGGGGTTTTTTTCGTTATGTTTCTTAATGCTTAGTCCACTAATGGACTATGTGATTAAAGGTTAATGGCTTTATAAACGCTGTAATTAGCCACTGCTTGGCTCACGTGACGTTTCAGGGGTAGCTTTTGGGGGAAGGAGGCACCTGGCCCCTGCCCCCCATGGGTGATCAGCGTGGCTGGCTTCTCCCACTATTTCTAATGAAGACAATTATCCTCTAATTCTTGCTGTTAGCATAGCTGCAAGAGCAGCAGCACGCAGAGCTGACTCCTCCTGGACGCCCTCCCCTGCAGAGGGTCAAACACTACACTGTCAACGCATCCCGAGAAAAACAAACGCCAGGTTTGTTGCCTCTCCAGGAGGAAGCTCACTCACACAACTGCATCCTTCTCAATCTGCCCCGTTACCACTCCTCCCTTTACGGCATTTGTCCATCACTTTTCTGTCCTAGAGGATGACAACTTTCAAAGAATTTTCATGTCCAGCCTAGTCCTTCAAAGCTTTGCCGGTAAGAGACCCAGACCTCGATTTTACCCTTGCATGAGCTGGGGATGTTCAGCACCGTAATAAACCCTGCCAGACTGTTGCTGAAGTTTTGACGGCTATACACTCAAGAGTGACTTGGTGTTACTGAAAGACCTCTGAAATGGGAATTCCTAATACGGACGAGCCCAACAGGAAGCCAAGCAGAAGCTCAAAACTAAGACGTGGCATTGCACCGCATCACTACCACATCTATCCTTTGTGTTACTAAGAGACAGCACCCCATAGCAAGCTACACATATCCTCGCTACAACTTATCTCTGGCAACAATTTTCACTGAATAGTACCTGAGGAGAGCAAGTTTTGGTCTGTTGAGCACTAAGCAATTCCTCACGTGGAAGGAAGAAAGGATTTTCAGGGGGGAGCTGTCAGGCAGGGAATACTGTGCTCTGCAGGGCTGACACTGCACGACCACAACTGTCACCACACTGTACCAGCTGTACTGCTTTTCACAGTGCCTCACCTTCCCCACCTGCAGGAATTACACACGTAGTATCACACAGTTATATATAGCACTCCACTCAGCCTCACCAGAGCTGAGAGCAACGAGTTTAATCCTTCCCTGTCTCTATCAGTGCATCTAGATAGGTCTCCCTGCAACTCGTTTGCTTTTTTCACATACATCAGGTTGGTGATACCTACTCAGGTTGTGCTCCCCTGAGATAATTTCTTGCTGAAAGAGCTCAGTTTAGATCGGAAGTATCCAGACAGTTTCACTCTGTACTACTGAATTGCATCCCAAGGCTTTTACAATGGCTATCTGCGACCAACAGCCAACTGGCTCCAGCAACAAGAATGTGAGTGTGTAAACTTAATGTGCACGTTGGGTGCAAAACCAAAGAATTGGAAGCACAGATTTTGGTAAAACAAACAAAACCACATTTCTCCAACGGAGCTGGACTGAGCTAGCACGCTGCACGGCAAGGGCTGGCACACGCAGGGTTCTGTATTCGAGGAAGGTGCTCTCTGGCCAGGACAAACTAGACCTCTGCATCAAAACCAAGTCACAACTAGAAGAAGCCATTTCCAAAGAAACTGGGCATTTCCAAAACTCGGGGCAGATTCTCACTGCCACACAGGTAATACTACAGTTCTGCCTAGATCTGTCTCCCGTTACGAATGGCACCCTTCCCGCTGAACGACCCAGTCCACATCAGATGCCTCAACCATCCCGTCACCTATATAAAGGTACGTATAGTGCGAGACAAACCATTGTATGTGACCCCGTTTCAGCAAGGCCAAACTGAATCTGCAGTCTTGTAATGCCAGAGCTGTAATCCTCTACAGCTTTCCAACACCGTCACAGATACTACTGCCACGGGAAGGAAAAAACCAGCAGAATACCGGACTTCCTCAATTTTAAGGTATTTCTCCTCTCACTGCTTTTGGAAAGGAGGAGCATGGCACCACTCCGGATTAACAGATAGGGAACGGAAGCCCAGGAGCCAGAAATACTCGTGGAAACATTTCCAAGTTTCAATTTGAAAACTGACCACGCTTTCCCTGGACAATTGTACTTCCTTAGCCCAAGCCATACTGACTACCTCCCAACTACCTGCTTCTTTGGAACTGTCTCAAAAACCATTCATACAACGTTTCCTATAGCAAAGCCCCTATGAGATGAGTCTGCCTCTTCCTACGCTGGCTCAAAGGGACTTTGTTCTGAAAATAGTGATAAACAAATGCAGTCAAAGCAGGTTTTTTCAAGGGTGGGGTTTGGGTTTTAGGGTTTTTTTGGCTTTTTTTTTTTTTATTATCATTGGTGCCAGTTTTCCCACACCACGAGAAATTTCAGTTAGGTCTTCACCATGGTATATACCATTTAGGATTATGAACTATACTATAATCCTTTGCCTTGAAGTGAAATCGTGAAGTGAAACTAAGAAGCTTTTATCTGACAAACGAACCGTAACATTACATACCATTTGAATGCATAAGCACTCCTAACAGTTTGAGGTTTTGTTTCGAAGTCGCCTGGCACCCAAGGATCCAGTTATCAGGGCGAAAGCGCTGTTTGGTGAAAGGTGAAGAAAGCATCGCCTGCAAGGAATGCCAGGCTTTCCGTTTTGGACTTCATGAATCCACTGACCCGCAGGGGCTCTTCAGGTGCCACATCTCACCTTATGTATCTGCATAAAATAGTTGCAGGCACCTAGCTTGTCTATCTTAGCGAACCAGAGGAAAACACAATCCCGCATTCAGCAAGTATTCACATAGTGCATTTAAATCCCAGCCCCCCCCCGTCACTCAAATAGTGGAGTGACAACTATCGCACATACCCATTCGCCCCCACCCCGAGGCCGATTAGAGCAAACGTCTGTCCTTCGCTGTATGCTGCAGCCTCTCACAGTTCTCACGCTTTCAGCGCTGCCGTGCTGCCTACGAGTCTGTAGTACCCAGTGCAGTGGGACTCTCATCCTCTCAGAACAAAACCAGTTTGCATTTCAAAGACAGATTCTTCCAAATATTTCAGTACTGAAGGCTGAATAGAAAGGAAACAGGTGTACAACATCTTTAAGTCATACAATACCCATTTGGTACATTTTTTTTCCCCTCCTCTTCCTTAACATCATCCAAAACCTTTTATTTAATGCAGTTCAAAGCATAGGGGCAACTAAGACCATATTAGAAGTTCCAACTTTTGTTTTCTTTCTTCAGTTCACAGAAGCAGCACTTGAAATACGGTAACTGCATATAAAAAAAGTTGCCGCAATTACTCACATACTCAGATCTCTGCATTTTCCCTCTCTAATAAGTTGAGTAGGAAGTTAAACGCAATAATTGTAATCTCTGAAGCAACCGTATGGAACTCGCTAAATATTTTTAAGGTGAGGATGAGTAGGAATGAAGAAGTGAACATAAAAATACATGTCACAATTTTAAAATTTGTCACCCAGTACAATGAAAAAAGGTATCCACAACTAAAAGTAGAGACTGAGAAGTTGTTGTAGAGCACCACGCTTCTAATCACCTCGCGCATTGTTGCATTAGCAGAGTATTTCCTACAACCATATTCTACTAAATTAAATGCAGTTTTTGGAGAGCTGGAAAAAGGACTTTGGTTTGATTTCACGCATTCTCTGCTCCCAAAACTGAAACATTATTATTTTAAACACACTAGAAAACCACATCTGCTTTACATACCCAGGCCAAAATCCTTATTGCACCGAGAAGCTTAGATGTGTTTATGAACTGAAAATGACCATTGGATAAAGGATCCAAAAAAAAAAAAAAAAAAATCTGAGTGCATTCTCCAGTTTCTCCTAAGAAGAACAAGTTAAATACTGTAGATTATTTGTCCACGATTAAGCAGATATCCACCTTTTTGCATGCAAGTAACCTGCCAAAACAAAAACAATATTCACAGAATGAATTTGATGGGGATAGTGTTAAGAAGTTTTCTTACAAAAATAATGGGAGGTACCTTTTCGTTAATGCAATTAGACTTTAACATGTATGCACTTACTTCTAAGTTTCCAACTAACTTCTAAATGTAAGATATTTCCTAAACTACATGTTCGCTTCCCCCAAAAAGTAGCTAAAATACATCAGTGTAGAGAGGTGTGTTTTCAGCACAGTTTCTCTTTTAGCACATTTTTAAAAAAGACAATTCGGATTTTTCAAGGAGAAGTTAATACTCTTGCAAGTAATATACCATACCCAAACATTTTGGGGTACGCTTTCTAAGTTCTGGACACTAACTGCTGAAAGTAGTGTTTTAACTTACAAGACATAGTATTTCCATTCCATGAATTTCTGTCCAATTTCTTTCACTTGAGCTTTGCAGCTCTTTCAAAGCGATAGAAAAAAAATCCCATTCGGTCATTTTCTGACATAACTTTGCATAGAAGTTCTCTGAAAAATACTTGTTTGAAAACGTCCCGTAACTACCCAACAGAATCCAGAAGCTGCCTGAAAAAGGCCAGAAAAATCAGTATTTCTGTATTTACAGACCAGATGAACTGCCAAGATCATCATGAGTAGACTCATGAATTGGATGGTTTCCAACTCTTTAAGGGTCAAACGCGGCATCCTCACTACAACGAACCCTCTTACAACATAGCCTCAACTTTCCCACAACTCACCTTAAACTCCGAAAGTCTGAGAAAGCAGAAAACCAGGGTAACAGTCATTTCCGAAAGAGGCTTGGCACAACAGGTGAGAAAACTATTTCCAACAGCGCTGTTTCAATTAGCTGCCACAGGTCTTCGGAATGCATCTTCCTGCCACACAGCGCTTTTCTTCCTCTACTAGGAAGGGCAACTGCTTTCACAGAAAGATTACCAAACTGATGGTTTTTCATTTTTTCTCCTACAGAAACCCATCCCCATGACTTGAATTCCTTATCAGTCTTTGGTAAGTTTTAAAAGCAGGTGCTGAGGCAATCATTAGGTGACGTTAATTCACAGTTGCTAATCACAGTAACAGGACAGTAAAGCTTTTTCTGTTGGAAATTCCTATTCAAGCTGCATATAGACAAACACGGACAGCCAAGGACAGAAGCTGAAAGTACTCATCGATGGAGAAGGAAGTTCTCAATAATCCCAATCAGTCTTTAAATCCAGGCATCACACCAAAGGAGAGCTTTAAGAAGGTTTTTAAAGAAGGAAAAAATAAGGTATTTGGGGGGAACATGACCTTTCAGATGTAAAAAGAGCAAAGCAGAGCAGCACTAATTAAGCACATAAAGCGAAGGATGGAAACGAGAGACATTCTCAAGCAGGGAGCTGAACACAGAAAGGAGGCACAGTCATGCTAAAACGCAAAAGCTACTTGTGTGTTGATCAACAGAGAAGCAGCAGGGTAGGAACATAAGATGGTACAAGCAAAGCATAACTAAGCCAGATCTGTACAGCAACAGTCCAAACAAACACGAGCAGGACAAGATCAGATTGGCACACAGAGGAAGGGGTCACAAAGACGCGTGAGACCCCAGGGGAAGTTTCAACTGCACAAACTGTGTACTTACCTGGATTATACTGCAAAAGTTCAGAGACTCGGGGAATTTCTTGTGGCTTTGTCAAATTGCCTTCGTCTCTGGGAGCATCCCATGCAGTGGCTCACCTGCACCAGCAGAGCTACCTCCCTCTGACTTATTTTTTGTTTTAGAGCTAAAAACCAGCTATACAGAGCTAAAAGCAACATGCCCTTCAGCAGACAATCCTTAAAATTCAAATTCAATTTTTAGCCCAACAAAACCCAAATTAGTTGACAGAATAAAAACTGCTTGGCACTGTAGCTTTTTTTGCCAGAACAGATCTGACACCTAATGTTAGGCAGCGTTGGTTTTTGCTTCATCTTCCAGAAGTAAAAATTGCCCACTAAAGCTTGGTTCAATGCTGTAACTGATCTGAGTTCCTATTGATTTTGATTTCCATTATGAACCTTTAAAGTGCCAAAGAAAAATGCCTGGTTTTCTAGGGCTAATTTTACTTTTTGTTTAAGATTTAGGCCAGTGATTATGGCTTTGTAAGAAATCTCACAGATGAAGTGGCTGACTTAACTCCACTTCATACATAATACCAAGAAGCTACCTAGCCACTAATAGCTACCCTGTGATGTGTTAAAGAAAAGAATTGACATCTTACCTATTTCGAGTTTAAGTGGTTTTTCTTTTTTTTTTTCTTTTTTTTTCTTTTTTTTTTACTCCTTCACCTAAATAGCAACATCAGCTTCACGTAAGGGCCACGAAAAGCACGGATATTTTGGCCAAGTCCTGCAGAGGTTTGCCTGCAGGCTCAAAGCCGCCCATGACGATCCAGTCTATTAAGAGGAGAGAGACTTTGATTGTAGTTAACCTCTCGTACAAGCCTTTTGAGAAGGTCGGGACTATGCCACTTATATTTGCATCCATTTCTTTATTCCCTATTCCACTTAACCTGTTAATGAGGATCAGTTAAAACAAATCTTTGTTTTGCTCAGGATTATCAGAGAGCAGACTTGAGAACTGACACAGCTTACTTTGTCTGTTACAGGAGAAGTCAAAAATGAAAAGAATCAAGCCAAATTTGACACGTCAGAAAGACCTGAGGTGGAAGAGGCACTCCCCACTCGGTGTTCTGCAGAAGTATCTTTATGTTAGTTACTGGGTGCCAATTTAATTAAGAGAACATAATTTTAAAACAAATGTTAGAATTGACAAGTTATAGCAAATACATGAACAAATTTTATCAAACATTGAGACTTCTCACACTACAAAGTCAAAAAGCATAGGGTTTTTTCCAGGCTGCTGAAATCTGAACAGTATATTGATTAAACTAAAAACATGATTAGAATTTGGAACCTAGTGGATGCATGAATGGAAAGTAGTGCTAATTTAGAGGGGAAAAAAAAAAAAAGGTGGTCTTGATATACATTTTGTTGTAGCTGTGCAAGTGATGGTCCTTCCCTTTGAAAAAACCTATGTACATGCTTCACTTCTATACAATAAAAGTATAAACACTTTTATTTCAGGGAGACTATTCACATGATGTAAAAACCCTACACATTTAAGTGTTCATAGGACTGGAGCCTATGGAGTACAAGAACTCTTACCAGTGGAACTCGACATTAAAATTGCAGTTCATAAGGAAAGCATACAGGGTTATTCTGGACCAACAGAATCAAGCAGATCCAACAAAAAAGCTAAAAGAAATTACAGACCTTATAGACTCAAAAATCTATAGGTTGTTCATAAATACACCCATTCCACAGTAATACTAAGTATTCAAACAGGTTATTACCATGCAGTACCGATAACATGGAGAATTCCATTCTCCTTTCCCACCCAGCTAAACAACTTCATTAATGAAGTTTTTTAAAAAAAATGAGTAAACATTTTAATGTGAGAGCGTTAGCTTCAGAGAAATTTCTATCCAAAACACTGTACAGAAGTAAAACTTTATAGGTCTAACCTCAGATCTTTAAGAAACTTCAAGAAAGGAGCTGACTAAAAAGTCAAGTTTAATCTGAATTTTTAGACTTTAAATGAACGCCCTCCCGTAGCTGGAATAAGATTCATTCCAGCTGAACTTGGGATGGATTTGCCCTAGGAGCTCTAGACGTCGTTTGTACTCTTCTGTCTCCCACAGAGAAGCCCACTTCGAGACTTCTGGATTATTGTGCCAAAGAGCCACATTCGCTATAGAACAAACACAAATCCATCACTAAGAGACACCTCATAAATCCTATTTGGTTATCTTTTTATGTAGAACACTTACACCTTCTTGATAAATCCTTCTCAAGAAAATATAAAGCATATCACACTGTTTTAGCAATCCTTTATTGAAGATAACAAGTTGGTTATGTTCACTGTATTGTATGAAACATCACAATATCATACTGGGAAGGTACTATCAGTACAGGGTTGGACCAGAGCGGACAGTCTGAACAATAAACCATTTTGCATTCTTCATTCCCTATCTTTTAACAACCCCAAAAAAACCAGTAAAGGGACAAATACCTGTTAACATCATCATTTAGAACACTTTAACTTACAAGGCTAAAATCTAATGAATAAATAAAATATACTGTGGCAATAATTCTCTCTAGACCAAAAAAAATTCAGATACACAGTGAATCAAAATGATTGGGAAAGCTGGCCTTCGGCACCAGTATGAAAGAGCGTGTGGTTTTTACAGACTCACCATGGGGATAAAGTTACAGAAAAATACCATGAATTCCATTTCACACAAAACCAGTTGATGACTGTCATTAGCTTAAAACTACACACAAGGGCAATTACATCCTCGCTGAAACACAGTTTAAACAAATAGGAAAATGTTTACAAGGCATCCACAGCATGTAAATCATGTACAGATGGATACATTCATTGTTTCCCCTCCCCAATAGCTTTTATTTTAGATAAATACTTTACTCTTCCCCATTTTCAGCATTTACTGGACTCATTACATGCACAACTCAAAGAAGTCAGAAAAAAAGTCAAGGTTATTGCAAAAATAGAATTAAACTAAGAATCTTCAAGTACCTTATATGACAGCCACTCTGTACCATGCCCATTGCTTATAAAATGAAAGGTCATTGAACCCATGAAAATATCTCTAATATTTTCTTAATTTAAAATAGATAATTTTAAGTGTATTTATAGTAATCTCAAAGTGATAATTTGAACTTTGAAAATAATGCAAACAATTAAAAATTATACCCATATTACACAAGACTTCTGTCTGTATCTTAAGCTGAAAAAAAATCAAAAAACTATAGAAAACCACATATAGAACAAAAAAATAATCACAATTTACATTATAATAAAGGCAAATTTTCAGCATTTTTTTTTAAAAAACCTGCAGCTGTGAGAGATGTCAAAGCAAGTCACTACTAACTATAAATTCATCAGTTTGGTTTTAAAAGATTTTTCTCTAGCAAGAGTTTAAGGGTGTGTTGTACACATGCGTAAAATCCTTACTGGTTTTAGATGCCTAGAATCTTCGTATATTATTGCCAAATACACTTATCTTCAAGCAAGCAGTAGGCAACATATCACAATTTGGACACCGCAGGGAAACCTAACGGTCTGGTAATACAGGTAAAACTGGAAAATTAAAAAAAAAAAAAATACACATCTGATAGCGTATTGCCCAATTGAAATTACTTCCAAGCCACAGAGCTGCAAAGCCTTCCAACTCGGTAAAGTGAAATAAGTAACGTCTCAAAGAGTTACTTGTACTCTCTCAAGCTTGTGTGTTGCACATTTCACTGAGCCATAGTGTCTCATCTTCAGAGTACACCTACAATCCCATGCACCTCAGGTACATGTACCCATCTGCTGAGAGAATCATTCCTTCCTTCCTTCCTTCTTAGGGCCAAAGTTCATTACAGATGTAATCAGTATGCCTGAGGCTGGTAAAAATACTGTAGTACAGGCAATGCTAAGAGTGGCAATATCAGAAAACACAAAAATGAACAAATGATGGAAAATTCTAATATCTTTCTGCACATTTCACAGAATGTTGGAAATCCACCAGAATTTTTCCCTTGTATTGAAGAAAACAGATTTAAAAGTTTTTTTTTTTTCCCCCTTTCAGAATCAAAAGCATTTTAGTAGATTTGTAAGGCTACCACGGATCTTCTAGATCTCCAGCACCCTACAGGAAAAGAAGAGGAGAAATATTACTACTCACCAATACAAACGAAAACATTTTGTTGCACTTTGGATTTCAGTGGCATAATTAAGCAGAATACTAGGATAAGACACACGGCATTTTCCTTTTTTTCCATACCTGCCCACTTCCACACACAAACATTCTCTGTTCCTCAACTTCATGAGGGAATTCACTTTTATAAAACATGAACCCAGTAAAGCTATTATGGCATAAAGACTTAAAATTAAATATCGTCTAAAACTGTACTAAATTATAGCTATCAATAGATACTACATCTATGGACTACAAAAAAAAAATATCTATAAAATACTAAGGAACTCAGCTCTTCAGGTATTCCTGGTCCACAAGAAATTCCCGCAGGCTCTTTTTCATTAATGCAGTGATATTTGTACCTATTTTGAACAATGATATTTTTGTGCAAGTGTTATATTATGAACTGACCACTGACACAAGAATTCCAGATTTAACTTTACAGATTAGTTACCACCACTGTAAATTCCCAGTATTATCACCCATCTACCCAAATGCACGTACATACACGTGTCGTACGCCAAAAGACACGGAAAAGATTTGGTAGAAGGTAAACTTAGGTAGAATAGCTAGCTTATTCATTTATATGGTTGCTGTTTAACTTGAACTTAGAAACGTTGGCCAAATAGAGGACTAATGATGAATGTGCCAAACCCAAAATTACTCAAATATTTGTAGAAACTAATGAACATCATAAGTTAATATCAGAAGCTATGAAAGTTTCAAGTCATGTCAGAATGATAGCATTTCAAAGGAAGTTTATTACTTGCTTAAAAGAGTCAATATGCATACAGGTATTATTCCACAGCATATTCTTTATTTTCACTTAAACACAAAATCTTAGAACTTGACACTAGGTACTAAATCTAAGTACATTTTCATTTCTGAATATATGTTATGCTACAACCTGGGAAGTAATAATACAGTCGTCTAGAAAATAGATATTTATGATGAACAGTGGATACAATCTAAATTGGGAAAAAAAAAAAAATCAAACATTTCATGAAGAATAAGTGACAACCTAAAACATAATAGCTCTTGTATTTTAGTTGTAATATAAACTGTACACAATTCAAATACAAAACATGCAGTATATGATGCTGGGAAAAAAGGACTGAAGAATTTGCATAATTCAATTAATTTGCACAAAAGATACAATTAAGATGTGAATTACTTTACAATTAGCATATATCATCAAAATTATTATTTAAAAATGTACTTAAAAGAAAAATTTTTAAAATTTATTTTTGCATTAGTATGTTAGATTCCTATTGTTGGTGTCACAGGATTTAAAAAAAAATTTCAAAATTTCAAATGGGAAGTTAACTGCTTGCTACACAACATAAGATGCAATTACTATAGTATACCAGAGTAGATGAACTTCTACGGGAAAAAGAGCTTTGTATAAACAATCTGTACAAATCACTAAAGTAAAAACAAACAGACTTCTAGGATAGATGTGACAAACGTTGAGATATAAACAAAGGAATATACGCCAAATGAAGCGAAGCGTTAAATCCGCTATGTAAAGCATTATGTCTGTTTATCACTCATCTCATTCATCCCTGAATCTTCGTTTGAGCTCTGCATTTCAGCAAGGTGATTCCCAGATTCTGTGTGGGTGTCTGGTACGGGGTCACTGGGTCCAGCATGAGTATCTGAAGTAGATGCTGCAGCTGATTCAGCAGTGCACTCTTCTCCCTGCATCTTAGCTAGCCTGTAACTATTCAGCATCTCTTCCAGGAGGTGGCGGTAGTTCCCCCTATGATTAATTCTCATTTGCCTGAGCGCTTCCACCAATTTTCCCTGCGTTCCACTTTCCTCGGCTTCGCCAGGGTCCTTTTTTTAAGATTCAAGACCCCAAAAAAAATCAGTAGTTAAAACTAGGATATTTTCTAATAGCATTTTAAAAAAACCAGTTTTTTCCCGATTGAGAAAACATCAGCTTTGCTCTACTTGAATATAAAACACCTTATTAGCAACATACATCTTAGAACAATATTATCCATGTTTGTCTATTTTATACATCATAATAATTTAACAAGTGATACCTATTAAAACAGCATGTTTAATCATTTCAATTTATTTTGTGCCGGACAGTGTCAACGTGGTACCTCCTCCCAATTAATTCCATCTTGGTTCAAACTGTCTTTAGATGAATACAGCTGATATTCCCCACAACTGTGGTCAGTTGTCAGTGAAAAATTTGAAAATTTAAACTTTTGTAGCCATCAGGTCAATATTTTTAATTGTGAATTTGTGCACAAGCCAATAGCAACACAGGTCTGTGAAAAACTTAAAGAGAATCGATAACTCTACTGCTAGCAGTTTAGTTGAAGCATCACATCAAAATAAATGCTCAAAGTGTTTTAGAAAATAATCCCTGATTTTTTGATGCATGATGCTGCCGTGAAAAAAAACACGCAGCACCAGGAGCGGTGGTGTTTGAACAATGTAAGACACTATTTTTGGCAGATGTGCTTATTGGCTAGAAAAATTATCCGGTAGAACAGCTATTCAAAGTAAAATCTAGCAACCTACAGCACAAAACCTGAGTAACAAGCACTCATTAAGGAATGGAGGTCTCCTCTGCAAACCACCTACTCTGCTACAAGCCTTCAGTTGAAAAAAAATTGGTGGTTTTTTGCTGGTTTTTTTTATTGCAATAGACTTGCACACCTATTACAGTGCTGAGACTGATACTAGGTATTTCAACTTCCAAGTGCTAAAGCAGTACTGTTGCTTTAAGGGAACAGTACATTTTAAATAATTAATATCTAGCAAGTTATCAAGCAAGACAAATGGAACTGTATCTCTGAAAGCTGGCAGATTTTGCAATACATTAGAGGCAAAATGCAGACTGCCTTTTTCTCATGCTGACCTCATTTTATTGTCATCTAGTCCAAAAGCTTCATAAACTACAAGTATTGCAGTCACTCATTTACAAGCTTAATAGCAGCATTAAGACAATATCTTGGGTTCAGTAGGACTTTGGATGCTGTAATGTTCCTGGAATAGAAGCCCCAAGACTGATTAGCACAGTCTAAGTTAAAAAGAGGACAATTTTACCACAAAAATGAATGCTGCTGCATATAACGCTATCCCTCTAAGCTTAATTTGTTGCATGGAGACATACTTCCACTGCGGTTTGCTGGCCTTAGTTTGAGATGTTTTGACTCCCATGTACTAGCAATTTCATATTCAGACTGCTCTTCAAGAGCCTGGTGAGGAGAAGCAAGTTAAAGGAGGTAATTTTGATCTACGAAATGGGACTGTTTTAATGCCGCATGAGCACAAAGTCAGTGAAAACTCAGGGTATCAAGATGAGGCTACAGATGTATCCTATTTGTTAGGTTTTGAGACACCCACACGCCCCCCCTTTATGTATTTATCTAGCTAATATGAAACAAGACAGCATAGCTGAAGAACTCAGGTTTTTAAGTTCACAGAACATCTAAATTCCATAGTTCCTCCAGCTCACCAGTTTTGCTCCGAGGTTGACATTAGGAAACATACACCCCAAATCTCCACTTTTCACAATATTCAGATCTTTTTAAAATTCTTTGACTGAAGTGAATACTTTTGCTCCCATGCAACACTGAAGAGTAAAAGCAGCAAGTAACATAATAGCAGCCCTGAGACTCCTGAACAATTCAAATGCTAGTAGGAGTCAAAGTAACAGCGCTGTTAGTGTTTGATGTTCAAACTCACATCCTGCTTTGCTTTGCACCGTTTGATGCTGGGCTATTTTGTGCTTCCCTCTCCTCCCTCAGTGCTGGCAGACAAGAAACCCCACAGACAACAGTAGGACACAAGGTGCCTCTTTTATATACTATACATTATATATACATTATAATGCAGATGTCTCTCTAATGATGTGTGGCTATAACAGGTCTCCAAAAACTACGATTATTGTGCAAGTTAGCATTTGTCCTCCTTCATGTTCTAATTCAACTTAGTGCTACTGACCATAAAAACAAGAATAAATTTGTGCTAGCTATATTTAACATGAGCATTCACAATTTTTACACAAGTTCTGTTCAATTATGTATATAAAAAGGGCTACTACATATTACGGACAGGATTTACAATGTTTAAGGGTGTAAGAATTTTGTCCATTTACATTTTTAAAATCATATCTGTAGCAGCCCTTAATGATATATGATTTGATTTAGCAAAGTGCCAGAGTACAGTATTAGTAAAAGCAAGAGAAAAACATGATTGGTTTCAAACAAGGTACTCAAATGCAGCTTTAAACAAATGCCAGTAAAACTATTAACACAGCCACTGTAATTTTAACATTGTTCCTTGTGTTTAAGGATACATATACACCCAAGTAGCCTAACTGGACAGTAGCCTCCTAGTCTTAGGAACACATACAAAAATGGTCAAAGTAGAGCCATTAGAGGAAGAGTAATACTTTAAGATGTTAACTAGAACACCAACTCGGTGGTATTGTAACATTACAGTGGTAACAATTATTTAGCTATGAAGAAGTTATTTTAAATTCCCTTTAAAGATCTGAAAGCACCACGCCCCAACAGATAACAGATTTCTATGATTTCACTTGCACTTGTAAAGGCACAAGCCACCACATCAATACCAGAAGTCCCTCTGCTGAAACACTGGCAAAGTTGCTCTTTGTGAACCCAATGCAGGGCTCTCCAGCCCAGGATTTACGAAATACTTGTACTTTGCTGAGACGCCTAAAAGAAAAAAAACTTATGGCTGGTATGCCCTGAAGCCACACTAATGATCTCTGAATACTGCTGTAATAAGGATTCTTTCACTCCTCAGTCTCTCACTCTACACAACATCTCCTTATTGAGGTTGTACATTAAAGATTCTCAGAAAATGCACATGTGAAGAATTGGAAGAAGTTACTGCATAATCACTAGCCTGGATGACAAAAAAAATTCTAAGCACAACACTAACTGAAGTCTTTACAGTGCTGAGTAAAAACAAAGCTAATCTAGAAAAAGATACCACCTTGGTTTTGATTTATATACTTTCTGAGAACTTATTTGCAAAGCTATTATCATCCAGTTCACAGTAACTCAGGGTAACTGGTTTAAGCTGTTCAATGCTAAAAAGTATACTCTTTAGAAGGAAGTCATATCCTCAGTTGCAAAAGTTAATCTGGTTGGTTTGGGTTGTTGCTTTTGTGGAGTTTGGTGGGTTTTAAAATTTTTACTCGTGCACTAATACTTTAGCAATAAATTACATTATTATTTTGTCAAGGTAAAAAAAAATGGTTCTAGCCTTATATAAAATCATCAGATGAAGATGACTGCCACAGGCAGACCTTCCAGTTAGTAACAGCAGTATTCTGCACCACATCCACACTCCAACAGACACATGTTCACTGTTAGCTACACACAGGGAAAGATTCCCACGTGCAAGTCAGTGCACCTTCATGCTCTGCAGACTCAGCATCCGTGTCTGCAGCCCATCATTTTTAGTCTGAAGATCTGCCCTTGCTTCATACTAGTTTATAACAGGGGCATTATAGTTAGATTTCGGTCTCACTTGGAAATCTCGTCATTGGGATGTCCTGTATATTTCCTTCCTACCTTTGCTTCCTGTTTGAATGTGAGACGTGTAGCAACATTATCACAGTGTGTAGACACTATGGACAGTCAGATGTTGCGTAACTGAACAGCTTCCTTCCCTTTTACCCCCTGTGCACTAAAGTATTCAGTTCAAAAAACTAAGACATCACAGCGTATATACCTGGAACTGAGTAAGACTAGCAAGGAAGTCCCGTTTTCATCACCTCAGATATGAGGCCCACTAAATTCATCCACTTCAAGGACAGTAAGATAACAATTCCTACTTGCTGGGAAAGTGCAAACAGGAATTGCATCTTTCACCCAGTGGCGCATCCTCCTCTCAAACTGCTCTGGGTCAGAATCACTTGGAATGGAAAGAAGAAAAGGTACTGACTAGCAAATGACATCCTACCACGAGATCAAACTCAAATTTAATCCAGAGTATTTAACACACATCATCCAAATCATTATAGAGATTTGCACTAAATACCAACAGAAGGCAAAGTTTACAAAGTAGACTGGAGTGTACTGCTCACATTTCGTATTAAAGAAGCCAAATTGAAAAGACTCAAAAACAACTATCTAGGGATTCCAATGGCAATAAAGGTCAAAGATGTCGATGGTAATAAGGGTTAAAGCTGTATTCTTTTATGAGTAACTTGCATATTTAGTTCAGTTACATCATTTTAGTAAATTATAATGGATGATGTACAAAAATTTCCTGGAAGTAGCCAACACACAAAAGTATGTTGTACTTTCAGCAAGCTTGCATGACTACTGAAAAGTAAATCTGGACTTAGAATATGGCATATGATATTTCTAAAAAGTTACCATTAGACAAACTTTTTTCCTTAAAAAACCCAACCAACTTATAAAACCTATCTCGTAATCTTCAAATAAACCACTGTCACCAATAACTTTACACCAAAAGCAGAAACAAAATTATGGCTAAATATGAAAAGTAGTAGCAGGCTGATAGACATGCAGCGTTTCCTGAAGGACTAAACAAGCTAAAAAGAGGAAAATTTTGTCTAGCTTGTGTTGGGGTACTGTTGCACAATTTGTTGAAAGTTAAATGAAAAATGTGTGCTTATCACTTTCAAACTAAAAAAAAAGAACAAATCCTAAAAAATAAAGTTAGAGATTTCTTCTCTATTTGTACTCTAGAGGAATAGTGGCCCCTTCTACCTACACAAGCTTTCTAACTTAAGAGAATAAACCAAATATAGGTAGCCAAGAGAAGATGACAGTGGCAAAAAACCACAATAACAACTGTGGTGAGACTGCATATTCACAATCTCAAGGTGCACAACTAATCATTTCAAAGTATTTAAAATAAAAGTTAGCATCTCCCCAGCACCATTCATTGAAATGACTACCTGACTGAGGACCTTGTAGCCATCTCAGAAGAGAAAAAAAAAGATGAAGGATTTACTAGAAGATGAATGGTACCTTCACAGATTACTTCACATAAACTGTACAAGAAATGACAATATGTGTACACGCAGCAATGTTTTTTATCAGTTCTTCAGTTGTCCAAAGAATTTTTTTTTAAACAAATTTAACCGCAACTGATATGAACACC
Source organism: Phoenicopterus ruber ruber (assembly GCA_009819775.1). NCBI lineage: Eukaryota > Metazoa > Chordata > Aves > Phoenicopteriformes > Phoenicopteridae > Phoenicopterus > Phoenicopterus ruber. The sequence goes on along the minus strand of CM020217.1, from coordinate 29,435,079 downwards.
AGTTATTACTCTTTATACTAACATTAAGAACCACCTAATAATCAGGTTTAAAGTTACAGTAAATCATATTTCAACATACTATTTAAAATTCAACTTATTAGGAACTGGGCAGAAGAATGTAAGCCATTTTAGAAATCAGAACTGAAGTACACTAAAATCACTTTACACTTTCCTTAGACCACTACACATGGGATATTTAAAGATAGCGTGAACTCTAAAACAGTAGTCAATGTTAGTCTTGTTATCTTTTATATTCAGTAAACCAAGGTCTTCCACGCTCACAGAAGACAACAGGAAGTGTGTTTGCCCCCCCTTCTACTAGATTTCTGGACACTAGACATAATAGCTAGTTAAGTAATGAATATGTTGACCATAATTTTTGACAATAATAAACTATAATTTATAAAAACCCTGCATTGTTGCCTCACAGGTTTGACTGAAAAAGCAGTAGTCAATTAAAAGTCTTAAGTTTCTCAGAATTGGGGGTCAGTTTGCTGTCTTTTTGAGGATGAAGTTCTTTATCAGATCCACCCAAAACAAGGTCAAAATGAACTGTATGCTTCAATACATGTTTTGTGTTTATAATACTTTATTGGCAGTGATGTACACTTTTGCTTAATGTATGACACTACTTTGACGTTCTCATTAACAAAGAAGTATAGTAATCAAAATGGGAACTTACCCCCTCATTCTCTCTGTGTGGATTCAGCCTACTATACACAGCTTCAATAATATTACGCCTAAAAAGAGAAGTTTTAAAAAAATTAATCACAACAAAGGATTTCAAAACACTGAGAACTTAAAAAGTTTAAGCACAGTAGTAATTTCAAAGTGTTTATGATGTTTAGCCTTTAACCTGCCTCTTAAAAAGATTAAACTCACTCTCAGTGTTTTTACTCACTTTCAATATGATGTTTGGGGGTTTAGCAGTAAGTCAGGATTTGTAAAGACTAAGCAAGGCAAAACATCTTCTTACCTTACCCTCCCCATGGTTTACCCCTTTACACCTTTAGAAGTTCCAGCTGCATAGCCAGATTTTGCCAAGAGTAACATTTAAATCTGTATTTTGCTTATTATAACAAAATTCTTCAAGTTAGCTGGTTTTCTTGCCTTATTTCTGACGTGGAACTTGAAGACTGTTGGTTTTTTTTCCCCATTTTTATTACATATACACAGGTTACTACTTGCCTACGAACTTTTGAAGTGTGGTGCCCAGAGTATACCACCTCTGAAGCGTGTTGTCTAATGTCTATTCACACTGTAGATATTAAAACCCAAATGCGATTTGCTAGGTTTTTTTCCTGGTGATGCCATATAAGGCCACACCTTCACAGGTAGGCAAAATAAGCACAAAAGCTTATAAAAAACCAACACCCAAAGTATAAACAGACTTCCGAGAAGAAAAAGGTTATGTCCCAGCATTTTCAAATCATAGTAAGAACTGGAAAAAGTTCAGACAAGTATAATAAATATGATCAAAGTTATCGATAGCTTCAGTAAAAAAGAACTGCTACATGAAGTCTCATGTCTGGAAGTGGCCAAGATCTATAAAAATTATGTCTTACAGAATGTGGATAAGCACCAACTGTTGACTCTTCCAAACAAAAAGGACAAGGGCATCAAATGAAGACAGCAGCAAATGTCTCAAAAATACACAGTGATGGCTCTTGATGTAACAGAACTTTTTCTGCCCCAGAATACTGAGCTTGCTAAGAGTTTGATGAGGCTCCTTCTGAACACATAGAATTTCTCCTCCATGAAGTTTAAAGTCACTAAGTAGAGCAACTACCTCAAGATCAGGAAGCACCTCAGCTGTAAGAAGCCAAAAACCAGAACAGTAACAGGGGAAGTATTTTACATATTTCCCTGATTTTATATTCTTCCCTAGTGTCCTGGTTTCAGCTGGGACAGAGCTAGTTTTGTCTTCAGCAGCTGTGTTTTGGATTTAGTATGTGAAGAATGGTGATAGTGCACTGATGTTGTCAGTTGCTGCTAAACGACCAAGGACATTTTGCAGTTTCCCAGGTTTTACTAATGTGCAGGTGCAAAAACTCAGGAGGGGTATAGCCCAAAATAGTTGATCCAAACTGGCCAAAGAGAGTATTCCATACCATAGACATCATGCCCAGTGTAAGTGCAGGTCAGTCAGTGGGCCACTTCCCTTCTTGTTCCTTTCTTTTCCCCTTTTTTGGTTCTTTTGGGCTTTTTCATTCATTCATTTGGCTATTCATTCCCTTGCTTGCTCTCCCTGGAACTTGCTGTTCTGGGATGGCTGCTGGGGAATATTCCTCTTCCCTGACTGCTGCTTGCAATGGGCTGTATCAGTCATCGGGTGGTGAGAAATCATGCATCGTTCGTTTTATGTATTATCCTTGTATTTTTTTATTATTATTATCATTATTAATATATTTTTATCTTTTTCTTTGCTGTCCTGGTGAACTGTTTTTATCTCAGCCTGTGAGTTTTCCTTTCTCTCCAATTCTCCTCCCCACCCCACCAGGGAGGGGGGGAGTTAGCAAGTGGCTGTGTGGTATTGGGTTACTGGCTGGGGTTAAACCACAACACCTGGGCATCTACTTTCAGCTATCCTGAGGACAGGATACAGAACTAGAATGATCCTTGGTCTGATCTAGTATGACAAGTTCTTATGTTCATACCATGGAAGCAAAAGCACATTCAGAACAGAAAAGTCTGGTTTTCAAATGGAATGTTGCAAGTAGGTGGACTTCTGAGATAAAGCAATAAATCAGGTAATCTCAGTATCTAGTGTCCAGCATCAGAATATATTTTTCCAGTCATGATCCATCATTTAAAACAGTACCTACTAAAATACTCAGAACTCTGGGAGATGGTTTGTGCATCAGTAAATGCAAGGGACAGTGCATCAAATCTCAGGATGACTCCTAATCTACAAGACTGAAAAGACATCCTGCTATCATGTGTTCAGAGGCAATATATGTTGATGATGAAATCGGCATTTATATAGACACACCACACCAAGACAAGCAGAAGGCACAACAGATACACCTGGCAACTCAAAGCCTCAAGACACTGGTGTAAATGCAATTTGTGCTTGTTCACACATGAAGGTTTTGGGCTGTGTCTGAACGAGCTCCAGGAAAGAAGTTCAGAATTAAATTGGTAGTGACACTTTCAAAAAATTATGCCTGATATGAAAAGTCCATGGAAGAACACAACTTCTTCAAGGGCACATCAGTTAAAGTCAATGCTATAAGCATTCCGGAAGGGTTGCATGGCTGAACTAGCATGGGATCCATCAGCAGTGACTGAAGATTTTTCCTAGAGGATAAAACCTGAATCTTTATGCAGATGATACAGGAAAGGGTTCTCTCCATTTAGTTCCACGTTTAGTGATGGTGGAATGGCACAATTCTGACCAAATGTCTGTACCATGGAGAGCAGTGGCACCTCACACCAATGTAACAGAATACACCTGGACAGTCCACACAAGGCTGCCACAGAAGCAGCAGATAGCCATTGCAGAGGGTTTAAATCAGACTTAAAACTCAAGGCCTTGCGAATTTTCCTATCTTTGCAATTCACTTTGCTTTCTTTGAACAGCATATTTCTTTGTACTTTCATTTGAAGGGAAAATTCGCGAGCAGGATGTTGAGTGGAAGTACTAACGCCCAAGTGACAAGGTGGCTCAGAACTTTTGTTTTCTTCAGCAACAAGTGACCATTCTTTTGGCAGCATTTGAAGTTACAGGGGGATCCAAGTCAAGCCAGTAGCTAGTCTTGGAAGAATAAGATTTTAAAGGATAAAACATCACCATCAAGTGACCACCGCAGAGTTGACACCTTCAGATCTCCTGTCTCAAAGCATGAGCCAGTACAGGCTTCTACACAAGTGAGATGCTTGAAGGAAGTATACAATGCCAGTAGAAGTGGAGCTACTTCAGCAGTTCCCAAAGTTTGCAAACCTACACTTGTCAAAGTAACATCGCATTGCATTTCTCCAGCTCATAGTTGCTCCTTGTTTTTAATATAACTGGTGCTAAAACCAAGGATGTCAGCCACAGACAAGCTCTTTCTGCAACCTGTTCGAGCCAGGTCTTGGAGTTCAAACAGAAGGACAAAGTGTGAATTCTTCATGTCCTGGCAACATTACAGGATAAGGATCTCAAGACAAAGAATATTCTCTCGTTAGGACAAAAGTTTTAAGTTACACGGTATGTGGTTTTGGGTTGCATAGTCATACTTTTTCAAAACTTCCATTCAGGAGCTCAATCCTGCACGTAAAGTTAACTAAATACATCACTGCCTTTGTCCTAAGTTTGAAGGCCAAGAAAACGTCACTCAATACTGTATGATATTCTCTTAAGAGGCTGCAGGTACACCTCCTGAAGTCAGTTTTCTGTAATGCAGGACTTTAAAAGTCAAAATGGAGAGAAAGGCATCAAAAGGCAAATTCTGAACCTAAGCCTATTAAAAATGTAACCTCGCTCACAACAAATTAAAATAGAATTCATATGCAAAGGTTCCAAAATATTGAAGCAGTACATGATGCAGTTATTAATGAGCAAAACAACAAGACACACCAACTCATTCAGCAGTTAGGAGGCACTAAGAAGAACAGGCACTACAACTTCTCTGAATGCCTGGAATGTACACAAGTGGAGAAAAAGGCTCAGAACGTAGAGGTACTTGTAAAGCTAGAAAAAAAATAATCATGGTAAACAGTGCTCATTAATAAGTACACGCAGTGAACACAGATGTGTACACAAGTGCTTAGAGGACAGGACTTTACATTTTGAAAAATACAAAGATTCCAGAAGCAACATGACCTATGTCAGGGAGCAATAATGGGTCCCACTGTTTTGAGAATTCTAGATTGCTTATGCAATCCTAAATTCTATTCATTAAAATCCTTAAATTATAGGTTGCTAGAACACCAGCATTAGCCTCCCCAGAAAAATCAATGTCATTTCTGAAGGATTATTCCAATTAAGTTTTAAAATGCATATCCTAGTTCAATATTCTTGCTTATCTAATATTCAGTTTAAGACTAAACAAAGAAAAACAATTTTCTTAGGAGAATGTTTGCTGAGCAAACAAGCATTGACCCAAACTTACAATGGACACTATGTGGTGGAGGGAACATGACATCAGGAAAATTGAGCTGGTATTTTGATATTCCAGTTACATTATTGATAGTTCTTAACAAATGTAAAGCAGTAAAAAGCCAAGAATAAATATTTTTTATTTTTGAAAATGGCCATATGGAAATAGTAAACTAGTATGTTATGTCCCAGAATATGATCAATCTGTTTCCTCTTACCCTTCCGGAATGGGAACAGTGACACAAATGTTTATTTAATGCAAATGGTAAAACTTGCTTAAAATACAACCCCCAACTTTTTTCTTTGAGTATAGCTGTTACAGTAAGAAAGCTTTAAAACATTTATTTAACAGTATTTATTTCAGTGAGCTAAACAGTTCAAGAAATTCCAGTACTGTACTCACTTGCCAGCTAAACCACCTCCTGGTGGTAAATTAGGGATATTCTCCGCAGTTAAAATTCGAATAACATGAGCAAGATCAGGCATTCCTTCTTCACCCGATTTTTCCATAATTTCTAATTTAAAAACAGAAGAAGTCCTTAGATTACTGAATTAATACCACCCATTCCTTAAGACACTAAAATATAAGATACTATCACTTTTTAACAAAGGCATTATGAAAAAGTTACAGGTAAACAGGAAAACATCCTTTACATTTTAGGTAAACAGTTCTGCATGTTAGACCAGAGCTGTTCAAATTCATAGCCTGCCTTTCTAGTATGCTTCTAGCCATTCTCCTGCTCAGAGAAACTCAGAAGTAGACTGGGAACTGGATGAAATATCCTGGAGACAGCAGCCTGTTCTCTTCCAGAAGACAGCTGGGAGTCTTCCAGTTCGCTTCCCATTGCATTGCAATACATGCTCAGAAGTTACATGCCATAAAGCTAATGCTTCCCAGGAATTCACTGTCATACTTCATTGTGAGTAACACCTTGTATTCTCAGTCCTGAATCTCCGGTGCATAAACACTACGACCATTACACAATAAAGAGGCATATATAGTGGCCTATTATCACTCAAGTGGCCAAAACAGAATACAGCACTGATGACAAATAGTTAATAATACAGTATTCCATTTTCAAAGCATAAGTATCACACAAGTCCAGTGCTAGTAAGTTCTTCTGCCTTGGAAAAGAACTGCCTAAATCGAAGTCAATCTTCACATGTTCTTATGCATCAAAGCTGCTTTAAGGCAAATGTGTAATAGCTGCATAGACATTCACATAGGCATAACACTACCATCTTCCAGTTGTCAGCCTCTAGTCATCCAACTAGTACCATGGCAGAAGTTATCTACAAATTGTAGTTGTATGTATGTGTCACATATTTTTAAGAAAGAATTTTTTTTCTGAACATCAACTAAATCAAGGAATGGAGTGCCACTTCCTGTAGACATTGTTCTAGATAAAAATTCGTTGTTTGAGTCACAAAACAAAGGAATTGAAGAGTTAATCCTCTCAAATATCAGCCTAAAAAAACTCGAGTCAGTCTGTATCTTGGCTACTATCCAAAGATAAACAAATCACTTAAATTTCTGACAATCAATTATACTCTGGATGCCTGATTTGGAGCCTGCAATTAAAGCCAGAAGATACAATCTGAGTTTCTGAAGTTAGTAGCAAAGCACATCACCTACCTAAACACTGCACCCCAAGTTTCCTGGTATTTAAACCTCTCTTGATGACTATCACCTATCTAGAAAGCAAGTGATACGCAGGCTTCTCTCAGGAGTAGTGAAAACAATCAAGTGCTTGCAAGGTACTCGCTTACTCTGTATCAGGGAGATCCATAGAAAAGCCCCCCAAAAGCAATTCTGCTTTTAGAATAGTTTTACTATCCAGTAACAAATAAGGCACTATGCTTCTAAGCCCCAATTTTAAGTCAGCACCATACAATCTCTGCAATGAATAAGCTAGGTATACTACTACTAGAAGTCATTAAACATTCTTCCATGAAACTTTATGTATATTATCATACACCCATCCATTAAGAATGAATCATGGCCAGCAAAGGAAATGACAGCTGAATACGTATACTTGAATTTTAGGACTTTGATCACTTCTTCCATACACCTTCACACAAATCAGCCGCAAGTTCTCTTTTCGTGCAGTTCTACCTAGTTAGAAGTAGACTGTACCACTGTAATACGATTTTGCTCAGTCACATCTGATAGGAAATATGTCTTATGCATATACTGCTCTTTACACCAAGAGCACATCTGGTTCTATACATACTAAAAGTAGACAAATAGCAAGAAATAAGAAAAAGTCTACAGAAGTAAGCAATTACTAAATATTAATGCAAGCCTAAGTTTTTTTGTATCTTCTTAAAAAGGAATTAAAGCAATCACAACTAAGGATTGCCGTATATTTCTTGGTACTGGGAACTTCTACTGTATAGCCACTTCTCTGGGAGTGCTGAACTGAACCACAAGCATCTTCTCTCCATTTCTAGAAGGTGCCAAATCAGGAATTCTGGTGGAACTGACCATCTCCTTTTTATTTTCCTGGTATTAGGGTGAATAATTTCGTCCAGAACATTTCCCCTCTCTCAAAAAACCACAACTTCCTAACAGAAAATCCGATAATAAAGCAAATGACCAAGAATGACCTTTTTTCATTACACATCAGCTAGCAGATACACACTGTGGATTTGTTTGACAAAGGCCACTAGACAAAGAAACCAAATGTTTTCAGAAAAAGATTTATAGGCATTTACAACGTTTTCACCATCTCTATGATGTTAAGCACAACCCGGCAATTAAATTTTTTCCCTGAATGTGCAAAACACAATTGCAGAAACTTTTACACCTGCATTGATAACGCAATTCAGACACTTAAAAGAATCCTTTCCTGATATTATCATATATGCAAATCCATGAAAGTCCACTACTTTAGTCCTAAAATAGTTTTCACTAAAAGCCTAACACTTAACTCAGAGATAAGCATTGTGAAAATTCAGACAAAATTTTATTTCAATTTTATATAATGCAAGTCCCCAGACATCATCACAAGTTTTCCGTGTTCCAGCATCTCCTCAGATTTCCAGCTATAAGATTATGACAAAACAGTTTTATATACATTGTATATTCCACATATGTAAAATGCACTATCCAACTCACTGTATTGAGTTGGATAACCAAGTATTCAACTACTATTAAGTCTATTTAAGTCTACATAGAACACATGCCCCTATTTATGATTTGGGGTTGTGTGTTTGTTTTTAAATCTGCACATCTGATACACCCTTTCAAATAAACTGAAATGTATCAGAGAACTGAATGGACTTCTGTGCCTAGTTTTCTCTTCCTGGGACCAAACTTCAGATCCCTAAAAAAACAGAGAAGAACAGAATAGAAAATAGCATTTGGAAGTGGCAGCAACAAAAGACTGACCTAGCATAACTACTGTCCAACACATCTGCATTACTTTGGAAATTAACCAATTAAGTGACTCAAAACAGAAGCACGGCTGTGCTCACCATCATAAATGACTCAATCACAAGCTGTTGACTACAACCTCTTAAGTATTTCAGAATACTCTTGAATGGGCAGCTTTGGAATGCAGTCATACACATTCTGTCAACCTCAAGACCCAAACTAGCAAGAGAGCTTCGGCATACAGTTGTTTCACTGGATCTCTCTAAACTATCACTTGCTGAGTTTGCTCTTTAATAACTCTGTTAGAAAAAACCTCTGTTTTGGTATTAAAACAATAAAGTCTGTTTTGTTTTAATAACTCAGGAAAGATCTTATGGAACTACTAACTCAACTCATTGTACAAACACACAGGATCTCAGCAATCTACTTAGGAATGTACAAAGACAGACTACAAATGTTACATGTGTAAGTATTAAACTGCCTTTGAACACAGATATTTTTTTTTTTTTTTTAAAAAACCAAAAAGCATGCCTCGAACACCACCTTTCTCTCCAAGCCAAAGCTTAAAATGCCCAAGCATAGCAGTGAAAAACACTTATCTAAAAGTTTTGATGAGTTAGTCCAGTCAGCTTGAAATTTAAGGTACACAATAGAACAGAAAAATATTCCATATTTAACAGTGTACATTCATTAAGAACAAATACCACTGATCAAACTAAAATCGCTTCAGGAAGTCCCAAAGGATTGTATACTGAGTGCCAATGTTGCCTGCCCTGATTTAAATTAGTCACTTACTGAAAGACAAGAGTATCTAAGAGAATTCACAGCTTGTGTTTTTGACATCTCCATCCTTGCTGCTTAGTAGTTCTAAGACAAGCTGATTTTTTTCCAGACTGTTTTTACTACAGGTATAAATAAAATTGTTATTGGCTATCAACCAACTACATGTAACTTGTGAGCTGTTGAATTCTTTCACAGAGAAAGAAACATTGTTGCACACAATAATTCAACGTGAACAAAGTCCATTATTTGGACAGCCATCATCTAGTCTGGTATTTTAAACATTAGTAAATCTACTACAGATGTTCACTATATACAATCACTTGCTGTAACTGAACATAGATTCCTGGACTTAGCTGCCTAGCTTAGCACGTTCAGAGCCTCAAAACACATCAGAACTACAAATAAATTATAACAAATATACTTCCCTGAAGAATACTATCCTAAGGTATAAACTGTAATTTAGAATACATCTAAAGAAATAGAACTTCTGTCTCTTGAAAATAACTAGAAGAGATGATCAAATCTGTATTATCAACATCACAACTTTATCTACCAGGTTTTAAGTTTTTAGAATTAAAGGCAGTTTAAACCTTTCAGGCACAGCTCTTCTATGCACTGTTACCAGACTACACTTAATCTAAAGATGAATGCAAAACTGATTATGGCAGTTGTTCTTTCCTGATCAAAAAGATGTTCCCACCTTCCAAAACTTTTCCTTACTGCTCTAACACTTGAGATCATACTCTCCCTCTCCACTTTTTTTTTTAAGTTGAAAGTATTTCTGCTCACTACTTAAACCTTTAAATCAGACTACTTTAAAAGAATCCAACATCTTTCCAAACAATTCCCCCCATGCTGCTTAGTGGTTTCAAACATTTTGTTCAAGCTTCTCTGTATCATTTCTGAACTAATAATACTCAGGGTACAAACGTAAGATGAAAATTGCAGTCCAACTTTTTTTTAAATTAAGGAGACTGCGTCAAAATGACATTTCATGGAATTTATTATGAATGTAAAAATTTGTTAGAAAACAGGTAAATATTTCAAGTTCTTCTGAAGTCCGTTTCCTTTATTTTCTCTACTTCTTGACATAATTTCCTCAAATATGCTAACTCTCATTCCTTGCTAAATACTTGACATTTAAAGGCCTTGCACTCTGTCCAATTAGCAGAGCACAGAATGACACAAGGAACTCATGCCGGGGGGGGAGGAAATCAAAAAGAGCTGAAGCAACAGAAGTCCAAGTTTTGAAGCAATTCACTTCTCTGGAGCACTTAAGAGCTTAACAACCATTTTGAGTTACATTCGGAATGGTTCTGTATCAGTTCAGACTACAAACTCTCCACTTGTTTTTGGTGTGTGTAGTATTTGTTAAATATGACAATATAGCTAAAATACATTTCTGCTAAGAAGTTGATAGGCTAAAGTAGTAACTCAATTATGCTACAACACTGCATTGTTACTAGCAAATAGTGCTTCCTACGTCATTCTTAGTTAATCCAGTCACTCTGATCAGAAGTTATTTGACAACTTTTCTATTAATCTTCTTAACATTCACTTATGAAAGCAATAAAATACACAGCAGTTCCATATATTTTTCACCTATTTGCTAATTGAGAGAGGAGCCACCAAGAAGCTGGGAATACTAACTGGTAACCACTGTGTACACACCTGACGGCTGTCAGTGAAGGTAACTGCTTCTGGCTCTCTCCCAGAGCCTATTAACAGCTCATGTACTCTACTGAGACATAGGAAGATAATAGGTATTTATCTTAACTAGTGTCATCTAGGAAGCCTGGGATGTAAGCCAAGTTCTGAGAAACATGCCTAGAGTTTGCATTTGAAGTGACCATTAGCTCTCTCTAATCTCAATAGAAACTAAAAATACGCAAGCCGTTTCAATTTAGATCCCCTTTAAACACCAGGAAAAGACACCACACACAACACCAGCACGTTCAGAGATAACTTATATATAAGAAGGCCTTCACGCCACGACACATTTAAAAATAAATGTTTGTTACACCAACTATCTAGATTACTGGGACACTGACACACATACAAAAAAATTTCTCAGTTTCTCTCATTTGGTTAAGAGTGCAATAAAAAAGATATTTAGACAAAGAACATGAGTGATTTTCACAGCTGTTTCACACAACTGAAAAATCAAATGATAAAATATCTACAGTAAGTGTCATTTCTAGCATCAAAATAAGTTTGAGAGTTTTTTATACTAAAGTGGCAAAACTAACAGTTGTCCACAGCAACCAGGTTACAGTGGCACCATGTACATTTCCATGTCACTGTTGCATTTTACACTGAATTAGCATTAAGAAAAGTTACAAATGCACATACCATGCTCAGGTGCCTGGAGAGTTACTGGACCCATGTTGAGAAAGTTTGGTCAGTCATACCTTCTTTCATAAAAATGCTCAAGCTCAGGCAGTCAGTGGCCAGAGCTGTGGTTTATGTCACTGAGACCTTGTTGCAAGTCTCAAGACGGTGGCTTCATGCTGGTTCTGACCTGCAAAGTCCCAAACATCTTGGCACCCAAATTTAAAGTTACTTTCATGGAACTCTGCTGAACAGTCCTGCAGACTGCCAATTTTCAATATGAACACAGAAAAGTACGATCAGGACAGCAATACTACAGCATAATGCTAAACCACTGGTCTCTGCATGTGGCACAAATACATCCAAGAAGGCTACACGAGTCATTATCCATCTACAAAGGGACCACCTCTTCATGAAGCACAGTTAAACTTGGATCTAGTCATCAGAACATTCTAGTCCAGGCCTGAAACAAGCCAAGAAAGGGTACAAGTTCTCAGCTACCTTTCTCTTCAGTAAACCCTTTATTTCCTTGAAGACTGTTACTATAACTGATAGCTCCAACAAATGGGTTAATAAACTGCATCACCATAAGTGGGTGACAGTGCTTCAGTACTCCTGATGAGATTACAGAAGTTTAAAGAATCGTAACAAGACGACTTTCAAAACCTCTGATGACTGCTTCTACCCAACGGTGCCACTTCACAGTATTACCCTAGCAACATTTGTAACAGCAAGACAAACTGTTCCAAGAACTCAGTTATTTTCATGGCTGGGTTGCTTCTGCAAAACCCTGTGCCAATATAAGAACAATACTATAAAAAAAGGCACACTTTCAATATCAACCCTGAACTTCAGTCAATTCTACAGAACTGAGCTATACCTGGATCACTAGAATAATTCAGAAGATTGAAGAGATCAAGAGACCACTACATATAGCTGTCATCAGACCTTAGAACAGCCTTAACCAGTGATAAGAGATTTTAAATTGGAAGCAACGGTTTGAAAGCCTGCTTCAAATGTCAGTTTTTCTGACATTAAGTATGCTGCAGAAAAGGAGTAAATATATACAAGGGCAAGCCTTTCATTCTTAGCCAAGCTACCTTTCCTTTAACTGTTTCTGCTTAAGGGAAGAAGTTGCATTCAACCTTCTGGGTAAGTAAAGAGTTTAAAATCAGTGACTACATGAAACTGGTTAGGAATTAAGTTTCGTCCCCCATGAAAATTCTAGATGATTATATGGTTTTTATTCACACATACACACACACACTTGGTAAGCATTCCGAATCCAAAGGGATGATTTAAGGCTCTTGCATTCGTAGGTATTTTAATAATTTATACTCTGCTAAGTTTTCACAAAAGTGCACTTAAAGTTGTTGGTGTGAAAAATAACTCACAGCTGTGTTAAACAGAAGCAGTTAAAAAAGCTTGGATAATTAGATGAATAAGTTGTCCCTTCATGAAAACCCAGTACAGCTTGTTTCTTTTTGTCAAAAACTTCCACAGGAAAGGGAACAAGTATCACAAGTACCCCTTTTAATATCTTATAAGCAAGACGTTAACAATATCACAATTTACTTAGCCGATATAACACTCTGCAAGGTTAGTGGTTGCATTTTGACCTGTAAAGATAGAAGTAAAAACCCTAAAGCTCACATTAGGAAAATGCTAGCGGAATACCAGGATAAAGTAACCACATGGCTTAAAACATTTTTCCTGACACAAAAATTCGGAGTTGTAACCAGGCCTGAATTTGACCCAACATATAGTGGCATGACAGCTTTCAGAGTTTTTGTTTTCATGGTCAAGAGGTTATGACAGCATTTCTAGGGAACAAAATTGACTTCTTACCTTCAACTCGTGATTCCAAGTACTTATCCAACTCAGCATCTTTTTTCACCGCCTCATCTGAGACCTTAGGAGCATTTGAAAAACAAACTAGTACAATACTCATGTTATCACGACTCCCCTATATGACAAAGAAAAAAAGAAGAGTTAGGATCTTCAGTCTTATTTTTCATTTTTCTATTCTAGTCACATTTTTACTTGTTCCAAATACAGTACTATAGATATGCCTGGGAAAAAAAACCAACTCGCAATAAAACTGCATTTTGATTAATAAGAACCTCCAACTTTCCCAACTACTTGCTAAAATTTATTTTACTGATTTTAATTGTACATTTTTCATCTTAAAGTTTAAAATATTTAATGGACTTATTTACATGTCAACCGTTTAAAAACAGTATCAAGAAAACAGGTCAGAAATTAGAGAGTCATTTAATGTTACCTTAAGCCAAGTTAAAAAACAACTCGCATTGCAAAATGAGATGCAGAATACTTACCCTAGACTACTAGAATAGCTAGCTCCAGCTACTAATTTATTTCATTTTGAGAGCATTCACATAAGACATTACATTCATTACAAGTCTGTTTATCAGAATGCACCTGTGTCATACATAGCACCTTGAAGAAAGCAAGTACAAAATACAAATTCATTTAGTATGGCCAAGCTGACCTTGCAGACTATCACGTGCTCAGCGATATCAGCCAACGGCTTTTTCAGATACTAATTTTAATGCCAGTTCTTCACTAATAAGCTCTGATACCACTTTTCTGCTCATATTTAAACTTTCAAAATTACGATCCACAGCCAAATTTAAAAACAGTGTCTAAGTCTCTTACAAGGAGATCCAGCAGGACCATAATTTGAACTCCTGGTTTGAAATTAAGATCTTAAACTTCTATCAAAAAAAAAGTTAAGTGCCATTAGTCACTGCATATTGTTTCTGTGTAAACCCAACCTACTGGATAGTTCCTATCATCTATCACAACAACTCCTTCTCCTGAAGAAATTAAGTAGGAAACTGACATTAGATCAGAAGTACTCAGGAGTTATTCTATGTTCCCTTTCATACCAGGCACATGGGGACACCTATCTTTTATGGTAGTTAGTATCATGTGGTACAATTCACATCCTGAAGACAGAGGACATCATTCTAATATCGTTACAAACTGCAGAGATCCAGGATCTGACTTTATAAAATAAACACAAGGTCAGGGCTCAGTTTTACTGGAAGTATACTAGAGTGACCATCCTTTAACAAAGCTGGTCAAGTGCTTGCTCGGAAAAGCCACGGCGTTTAAGCCAATCATATAATGTATGGTATATGCTGGAATACAGTCCTATTTCTGAAAAAAAAAATACTTACCCTTTAGTGTTGGAATTCTGAATTTTACTATTTTCCTCAAAATTGCATGTTTGGTCTGTGGCCTAATGAAGGAACTCTATTTGCACTAGTAGGAGTTGCACCTTTCAGAGAATGCTAGAAATGGTATACCTACACAACATTTGTAGACCGACCTGTAGTTGCTCCGAACAAACTAAATTTGAGGAGTGCAAGCAAGCTCAGATGCAAAAGTAGTGCTTCTCCATCTAAGCTACAACAATGAGCTGAGGACACCACTTCAGATGACAGACAAACCACACCTTGAAGAGGAGATGGTGCAAACACTGGTTTTATGCAAAGGATACAAACACTGCCCAACTTGAAAGAACAAAAAACCCAAAATACCGTGCACAGCATTTATTAGTTTTAAAAATTTTGTATTTGGAAACAAAGTTTAAAGCTGGAACTATATGCAAGCGTTATTTGAGAAAATAATAAACCTTTATTTTTGCAATTTTTATCACCTCTCTGGGCACAAAGGATGAGGCTATATATTCTTCAGCAAGGATATATAGTCAAATGGGTACAGAAGTTTGAGGGAAGGAAGAGGGAGAAGGGAAAGAGTAGGCCAGAAACTGCTGTTAACACTGTACCCATCTAAACAGAAAATCATTTTAGAACAGCTGCTTGGAGAAAACAGTTACATACCTTATGTAAACAAGTGTCCACTACCCAATTGCACACTTTTTCCAGGTCATCTGATACTTCAAGTCTAGACTTAACAAATTCACAGAGCTCTTCATTGCTCATTACATCCCAGATTCCATCACAAGCCAAGATGATAAACTCATCTTCTTCTGCCCTTAAAATTTCACAAACCTCAGGCTCTGGAGAAACAAGTTGTTCTGTAGGGCCTTTACCGTCAACACATTTGTAGTCATAGTCCCCCAGAGCTCGAGAAACTGCCAATGAACCATTAACACGCTGAATCATTACACTGCCTCCTGCATTCTGGATTCGCTCTTTCTCCCTTGGGTTGCAAGGTTTGTGATCCTGTGTTGAAAAACAGACTTGTCCATTCCTATAGAGAACAGCACGTGAATCACCACAATTGATAAAGTATACATGCTCAGGTGAAATCATAACTCCCACTGCTGTTGAGCCACTTCTGTCCATCCCATTTCTGAGGTCTGAGAAATTGCGCATATACTCATCAATTTTCAAAAAGCCAGTTCTGATTCCACTCTTGACATTTTCCACTGAAGGTTCAAGAGCAGATCCAGGTTTTTCTGTCGCCCTAAAGTCTTCATTGTTAGTGATGTGTTCTAATAAGTGCGTGGAGCAATAATTTGCAACACGAGATCCCGCGTGACCATCATAGACAGCAAAAAAGGACCAGTCCTCTAAGCCATGGGGAATACCTACAACAGCTGTGTGAGCATCTTCCATTTCCACTCTCCATCCCTGCATACTGCTGAGGCCGTAACGCAAGCCATTCCCTGCACCATGAGCATTATGTTTTTCAGTTTTTGGTTTATCCAAAAATGCACCCATGTTTATGCAATATTGAATCTGGAAAACAGAGAAGAAAAGTCTTATTTATAAAACCACCACTCCATATAAGCTTTGTTCTCCCTTTCCTGTGTTTCTTCGTTATAAAACGAGTGATAAAGCATGCACGCGTGCAAAAGTCAACAACTATAACAGGAGGAAAAAAGTAATTAATAAATTATATGAATGCAGTGTGAACCTACAGACCCGTTTGCATTTTTTGGTGGGGTGCTGTGTCTTTTAAAGAGCTACTTCACCAAAATTAAAGGCTCTCCATATGAAGGCAGAGTAGGTCACATACCTTTGCAGCCCTGCCAATTTTGTCATTCTCTGCAGAAACTAATTCATGCTGGAAAAATAACCACCATATCACTCCTATTCTCTTTCCAGTTTTATTGTGGCATGAAGAAAAGCCAATACTGCATAAATGAGAACAAACTGGTCTCACTAGCTTTGCATGTACTGTCCTACTTCTGTATTCTTGTAAAGCATGGCTAAAGTGACAATAGGGGAATGCAGACCATATGCCAAAGGCAACAAGAAGGTAAATCCCACTTCGATCCAAGAAAACTTCTCACAGGATTCTACATAAATTATACTTGGTCCTTTCATAAAACAACATTTCCATTTTTACCATCCCTAAAAGACATTCACATGCTTACATGTGATTTTAAGTTCAAAGATGCATAGATCTTGATTTTAAAATGTATCCAGTTATAAGAGATATGAGCTATCTAAGGGAAGACAGTAATCCACAGAAAGTTAGTAGTTCTTCAATATTTGGAGACCTACTTCAAAATATATGAGAAAGAACCATCTCCAGTTAGAAAGCTTGCAGGTAAAATGTGAGTAATTATGTTGAAGCTTTAGAGGACTTCTGACTTCCTCTCCTGACCTAGACTCAGTTGTCCTATGCAGACCTGAAAAACTACCTTGCACTTTATGAATTCAGCAGAGAATATATTCTTTAATCCACAGATCCCATAGGACTTTTCTGAGACCTTCAGATACTCAGATACCACAACCTCTGATCATGCTAAAAATGACTGCCCCATGAAATCCTTAGTGACTGGATGTGAAAATTACAGCAACCTTCATCCAAAAAGAATTTGAGAGAATTCTGCCATGACTGATCCTGAGCAGTCAGTCACTAGGTCTGTGACACGCTAGTACCCACCAAGCCTGCAGAGTCATGATAATCTAGTTCTGCTTTAGGAGTTTGTTACCAGGTCAGAAAAAGAGGTTAAGAAATCCTTAAAACTGCCATTCCCCTCATCTAAACATATTTTCAGCATACACAGCTTACTCTGACAGGAGAGATAAAAAGAAATAGTACAATGCAATGAGGAAAAGATTAGTTAGATTCCACACCCCACCTCCCTTTTTAGGGTAAAACTTTAGGACTTTCCTCTAGATAATCCAAACTTCACGCTACCGCTCTGCTACAGTGATCTCTGTGAAGTGCTGAGGATCCCACTATTACACAGACCCCAACAGTCTGCCCACCAGTTATGCCTCTTTTGAACTGTCTCTCCCACTCTTACTTTAATACAAATTTCGACAAACTTCCCCAAATACTGCAGCAACTCCATATCTGGTTTACTTTTTAGTCTTGTTTTACTGTTTGTCTAATTCAGGTTTAATGGCCTTTGATTCAGGTGCTAACATTATGCAAAAGGAGCAATGTGGTTCTGTAAAAGACTGAACATCATGTAACTTGATGTACTTTTTCTTTAAAAAGAGAAGTAGAGAGAAAGCACCTGGCTAGGTCAAATCAACTGAGAAATGCCAGAATTTAAGTAGCTCTTATGTTTGAGTACTCTGCTATGTTCTAATTACAAGTCTTCAAATTATCTGTTCTGATATGGAAAAAAACACTAACGAGACTCCAGGTTTAGAAAGATTTGCTAGAGAAGATGATTTCTTAAATAGTCAGCTAGAAATTGAGGTTTTGCACGGACAGTATAAAAGCTATCACTGGGCAATTACCCCCCCTAGTTTGGCTATGAGATACTACCATGATTTTTGATTTCTATTAGGGAACTCTACACTTGTGTAACAGTGTTCTCTACGTACCAATCTTCTGCTATCAAGGCTGATGTTACAACACACAAGTCTTGTACTTAGTAAATTGCCTTAAGTAGCTATTAAAAAAAGGAATCCTGTGACACCAAAGGAAGTGTCCTGAGCCTTTTATGCTCTCCAAATTGGGCATTCCATGTACAAGGTACACATCCTCAGCTGCAAAATCTATAGTAAAACCAAATTATTAAGAGAACGTGCTCAAAGGTTGTTGCCAATTTGATTTGACTCCACATAAACAGTCCTCAAACTGGATTTTATAAAGCAAAATCAGAAGTACCAATTTTGCAGATAAGGGCTCATCTAATAAAAAAAAGCAAGTAACAGAATGACTTCAAACCCGCATCTAACCTTCTCAAAATACTTTCCGTACTTTTAACCACTTGAAAAGTCATTAAGCCCTTTCAAACACATACTATCCATCCTAAACTTCCCCCACCTTCCCCATCAGTTCAATTTTATATTATCTAAAGAATTCCATGCACAAGAAACCACAAATATTATCTTTACTCTTCATCTCTGCAGTCACCACCCACTGGCCTCTGATTATATTAACTGGGATAGTAAAGATGAAGATAAAACAACTGCACAACCTTATGCTATACATTGTAAGCTTCATGCTGTATGTAATTTGCAAGTGAAATTAGTAAGTTACGTTCTGCTTACAATTATTTACAACATTATTTTCCCTTCTTTATCTAAAAAGAGTATTTGCAACACTGCGAATCAGTGGAAGTAACACACAGCAACAGAAATGAGGTATTCATTAGTGAGATACACAGCCAAAATGCTTTTCACAACCCTTTCTCTTGAAAGATCTGATTTTGCTTTGAAAAAACAAACTAAACAGAATCGGCATCAAATGGCGTCATAAAAGCAAAGCAAGGCAGTGCTACACACCACCACAAACAAATATTCTTAGTGCTCTCAGCAACTGATGTTCTCAGTTAAGAACTGAACAAGTTCCACATAGTTTAATAGTTCAACTAACATCAATAAAGGAGATTCCTGAAAGGATTTTAACAGCTGATGACCACTCATTCACAAGTTACACAGAATATAAAGCTATTTTAAAATAAGCACACAAAAACATTCTTACCAGTAAAACGTAATACAGGACTGAAATGTTGCCAAAATGACAGAAGTCCTCCAACACTTCAGACCTTGTATGAGATTCCTTTAATTGAGTTAAGTATGTCCTTATGTTCTTAAAAATCAAAAGTGTGGAAGAAATCATATGACTAAGGGAAAAAAGCAAAACCTATCTAATTGCAAAAGCCTGTGAGCTCAGTATTGTGTGGTCTTTTATATATATAAAATAAAAAGTACTGTTTAAAAAAACCAGCAAAAGCACATGTTCCACATCTTGGCTTTACCTATTTCATAAGTAGCTTCACTTCTTACAGCATATGAGTAGTGAGAAACTGAAAAGAAAGATAATACTATTCAAGATTATATTCTAGATATTCTAAATATCCTATTTAATATTACAAATCTTTAATAAAGGATGCAGAGATTGACTTGCAATCAGTAAGAAAACAGTAAGTTTAGGAAGCAACTTATGGCTGGTCATATAAAAGACACCAAACACATAGAAGAACTCTTTCTGTCACTGTATATATTATGTAGACTATATAAGGCAGCAACTGGTTTGAAGACCAGCTGAAAGTCAAGCCATTTCAGTGAGCACAGAATAAAGAAACAAGTGATTTCACTGACTCACTGAAACTCAAGTTTTCAATCAAAATTATCAGTGATAGTAAGGCACGAAGAAGGCTTAAAATGGATGAACACCTGTTCTGTTGAAAACTTCATTTTTAACAGTAACAACTTTTGGCATTTTAAAAATACTAGGAAGTACAGAAAATAACAAGCAAATGACATGGCATACAGGTAAGTACAGTATATTCCTATCAGGTGTTATGCACAAATGTAATTTGAACGTCACATCTGCAGTGCCAGCACACACAGCAATCTCTAGCAGTAAACTCAGCAGTGTATTTACCGATGTACAAATTAGTTAAGTAAATCAAAGATATTTTATTGAAACTTGTGGTATCATAGCAAACTTTTTTAGCAAAGCAGCTTTTTTAGGAAAAACAACCCCAAAACACAACAAACAACACTACTTGGTTTCTCCAAGATGAAAGGTTACAAAAAGAAAACAGTTCCACTGGAAAAAACAGTACCCTGGTACTCACATCTAGTTTTGACCCTCTTAACATCTCAGGCGTGATCAGTAAACAGACTTGAGCACCTAAAAATGGGACTTAGCCAAACTGATCTGCAAAAATCCTACAGAAGGCAAAGCCTATCATAGGTCTAACCTAGTGTTTCCATCTCTTATTTGAAGCACACCAGGCTAGATACAAGTAAAGCTTGACATAAGCACATAAATAACATTTAAGTAAGGTCAGAATTGACAAATGACAGAATCATAGAACGATTCACGTTGGAAGAGACCTCTAGAGCTTATCTAGTCCAAACCTCTATTCAAAGTTCAATCAATATGATATCCAGTACCAAAGATGGCTCAGGCTGTTTAGATCCTTGTCAAGTTTTGAACATCTGCAAGGACAGAGATTCCATAGCCTCTGAGCAACTAGTTCATGTCTGACCACGTTCATAGTGAAAACAGAACTCCCATCAGTGCAACTTATGTCCTTTGCCTCTTAGTCTCTCATTACACATCTCTGGGAAGAGCATAGCTCTACCTTCTCTATAGCCTCCCATTACACAGTTGGAAGAGAGCAACCGGATCCACCCCTTGGCCTTTTCTCCCCCAGACTGAAGAAACTCAGGGCTCACCTCTCCTCATACATCACGTACTCCAGGCTCTAAGTAACAGAGTGGTCCTCTGCTCAACTTGCTCCACTATGTCTTTCTTGTACTGGGGGACCTATACTCCACACTGTATTCCAGATGCAGCCTCATCAGTTCCAAACAGAGGGAAATAATCTCTTCTCCCAACATGCTGGATAAACCTTTCCTAATATGGCCCAAACTTTCATCACTACAGACACATTGCTCCCTAATATTCAACTCACTTGTCCTGGTTGTCCACCAGGATCCCATGGCTCTTTTTCTGCAAAGTTCATTCCTAGATAGTCATCACCCAGCCTGTATTGAGGGACAAGGTTATTCTCTTCCAGGTACATGACTTGATTAGACTTCCTGAGGTTATCATCAGACCATTTGTCCAACCTGTCAAGATCTTCCTATCTACTGTTAAGGCCTACCCTTTGGTTTATTGACCACTCTCCCCAATACGGTATCAAATGTGCTAAAGGCAAACACTCTTCCACTGTTCAAGTTGTTAATGAAGACTTCACTATGCTTCCTCCTCTCAACAGTCAAAACCTCTCAACGTTTCTTGAAGGACTTAAGGCATTAAGTCCCAAACATCTTTGTAGAACAAGATTCAGTCTTAAAAGAAAACACAGCCAGCAGAAGAACAGATGAAGTGCCCACCTTCAGCTAGTAATTCACTCATGGTCTTAATCAATACATGTAAGCTCAAAAATTCAGTACCCCTTCAGCCTTTGATATTTAATTTCCAAAGATCCCATTTTTAAATGAAATATAATTGCATAACACATTAGTTTGAGAAAACAATTTAATTTCCTTCTGGTGAAAGTATTTATCCCACATAAGATTATTAGCTGAAACTTTCAAAATGTGGAAGACCATGTCTACTGTAATTCCCAAAACTTCCTTGGAAATGGAGAAGGCCTTAGTTCTCATCTATGCTCTACAGACTATTCTTTAAAACAGTACATATTCTTCAGATCAAAAATGGAAACCTAGGGTTCCCTTCTTCCAGCAGTCTTCCCATTTCTGGGAAAATAAAGAATAATAATTTAAAAAAAAAAAATCAATCCCTTGGTAAGTGCCAATAATCACCAAGGCTCAAAGGCTTTTGGAAGGCCTTTAGAGGAAGAAAATACTGGCTTTTCCCCCTCTCTGGCAATGGAAGAAACTGAATCTGAGCAATACCCTGCTAAAGCAACGGTTCTAGCTACCACTCTACTATACACTCTTCATCTCTAGTTTCAAATCAATAGCTAAGCCATTTCCAACAGAGTTCAGGGCTGTGAGTCTCTAACAAAAGCTGACATCCCTTTCCCAGGGCAAAAACCTAACCCAAGGCTTACTTTTCTGAAGTCCTAACATATATTCGTCTGTGACGTTTCCTACCCAATACAAATCCTACATGAGGTCTTTATCTCATATACAGAGAACATAAGCAATAATCCAGGCTCAGGAAACCAAAGACGTCTTTATACTTCCATAGCTCAAAATGGTAGATAAAAGCCATGTCCTCTGACACGCAAGAAAAATTCATGACCACTATCCCTTTACACCCAGCTACACAGTGAAGACTTTCTTTGATATTAGATCAACCATATAGTAAAAGGTCTTAAAATCTAGTCTGTGTACAAGTCTGAATTTCTCTGTTTAAAAGAAAAACCACCACACCCACTGATTTTCTCCCAAGAGCTACTCATAAAGTGGCAAATCGTTCTTGCTCAGTTACAGATATCCATGATTTTCTACTACATAATGAAGGGGAAATAGGCAGCTACTTTAAATGAAAAGTATGCTCCTTTCCATATAGACTTATATTCAGACAGACAGAAATATTTACTTGCTGGTTGTCATAAAGGCAGCCAAAACGCAATTAGATTATAACGGTCTAAAAGCCATAATCAAAGTTTTTGTAGATACTATAAAATCATTTTCAGATCACATGTCAGTTTCAAAGAGAACATTAGAACTAGACTAATACCTTGATGGCCAGTCCCAAAGGAAATAACATATCTTTTCATACAATGATAATGGTCCAACATCAATCTTTTGGGCTTAGGTCATAAAAGTGTACTGTAAAATGTCTCTTCCTCAGAAGGATTCACTCAACGGGTCAGTCATTTTTAATAAGTCAGTGCTGTGGAAAAGAAACAGTGCCAGAGTTTCCTGTTACAAAACACACGTGCTCCTGCTATAAAAAGAGAATGACATTTCAACAGAGAAAATGCTGCACTAGATATTAAAGATGTAAGTGACGAAATAATCAAAATACACGTGACAATTTCAAAGCTTATTGAAAGTGCAGAAAGAAATAACTTTTCTGGTTTAAGTAAAAAATTCAAACTTAGCCTTGGAGAAAGCTCCTCTGTCTCCATCTCACACTCACTCTCTAGTGTGTATGTATGTGCATACACACACTTTACACATTACATATGTCTACACACACTGTAGACAGTTTTGACATTCATAAAGATTCCTCTGTACACTATTTCTTGTGTAAATTGAAGTGACAGAATATTGTAAGTAATCTTTTACTAATGTTGTGTTTACTTACAATACAGTATAATTATACTATCATCATACTTACATTACACTATTTATACTATATGTATACTAAACACAAGTTCATTTGATGAATGCAACCAGATTTAAAGATCTTTTTTTTTGATCCCAGAAAACTTGGGATCACTTTTGACTTAGTGACCTTAAAAATGCTGGCACTACATAAATTCACATTAGGCAAATAGTTACTGAATTTTTGAGCTGTATCAGCTAGTCTAACTCTCTAGCTACAAGTACCGGCAGAGTCAAACAGCAATTATTGGAATCGGAGATCTGAATATTTTACTTTCACTTAAAAATGAACTACATAAAAGGACAGTGATTATCATTTATGTCCACTCACTATAGGGCTTATTAGTTTTGAGGGGGTTTTTTTGTTTGTTTTTAAATAATCTGTGACCATGGGAGTCACCATCAGGAAATCTCTCAGCTGATGAAAGATACTGACACAAAGAAAGTATCAATATAAGCCTTTATTAGAGTCTACTATCAAAACCTTTTCCTGGCAGGATGACATGAAAGAAGTCCAATAGGCTTTTAAACCAGGAATTTCAAAAATTTTGCAAGTTATCCCCATCATCGGGTAGAATATATGCCTAGGAGCTACAGCTGTAACTTTGAAATGAATTTCTGCATCTCTATTGTCACAACAGTTAGAGGAAAAGAAACAATAACAAAAATAAAACACACAACCCCTCTACCACCACGCTACTTTTAAACCAGCAAGTTAAAATGGAGATGAAGATTTAAGAATGTGCTTCAGCTACTTTAAACTGTTCTGGAGGTAGTAAACAATCACAGGCGTAATTTAACACTGTGGATTCACATCTATTTTCAATGTCAGTAGCAACACCTGAAAACATTATCACTTCTGCTCTGCCTCAACTACTCACCACTACATTGTGCCAAGAATTTCTTTTCTTTTAGAACTGCTGGTTGAGATGTTTTTGCCCGTACTCTTTGAACTGTTTCACTGAAGAGGTGCAAAGTTAGCTGCAGTATTTTGAAACTTTGTGACTTTGACTGCAGTGGGTTTAGAAGCCAGCAGCTTAGACAGCAGATCCAAAGGGACAGTAACCCTCAACAGGGAAGACAGTGGGGAAAAAACAGAAAGGAGCACCAGCAGCTAGGCTAAGAGCTATAACCTTTTTAGCTATATTGTTAACACTAGAAAAACATACATGCTTGTGGTCTTTTCAGAAGTTCATTTCATATTCTACTTTCTTGCACCTTATTAAAACATGGATGAAGCTAGGTAACTGCAGATCTTCAAACAGCTTATATGGCAACCATCTGTCTCTCATGGACAAGTTGCACACTTCTATGATGTGGCTTATTTTTCTGGAATGCAGTTTGGTTAGTACAAAGTTAGAGATCATACTGCAGATATTCAAAATGAACTTCATAGAAAACTTGAAAGTGGACTCCAAATCTAGCTTTGCAATCACAGCATACAGTACAAAGCCATCAGTGTCCAGGTTGATGCATTTTTACAGTCACCAAGCTTTTATCATGCAGCTTCACCCTTACATAAGTCATAGAAGTCAACTTCACACAGTTTGGTGGCCAAATGAAAGCTCTGATAGCCAGCAGCCCTTAATTCACATTGGCACCACCGCTACTGACTTACTGAAGAAGAGGAATGCAGTGTCATTCTCAGTAAGACAGACTCTACTGTAGTCAATGTCTTAATGTCACTCATCTTAGTTTTCGAGGTAACAACTTCAAGTTTTCTTTACCAAGATTTCCTCCAAACACTATGAAGTCTGGGAAATTCAATCCCCTTTGTTATCTGCAAAGAGTTTATTGGAGTTACAGATTAACTATACAAACAGTGATATGTAAGATACATAAATACCCAGGCTCGTTCACCAAGTACAACACTGGGCCCAGACAGTGCAAAGCAAACAGACTATTGCTTCTAGCACCTCCATGGGAACAGAATGAAGTCTAAAGTCTTTAAGAGCCAAGACAGCGCTGCATAAGCCAGTATTCATGTTCTTGTACCATTTTCCTGAAGCAGGAGTTTGGTGCAGTGGCACCCAAGTGAAATGGGCCTACTTGGTTAAACCAGATATTACCTGTTCAGGCTTAGTAATCCTGAAGTCACATGTTGTCCTTAACTCAAACTCTGCAACTACGTGTGGCTTTATTATACCACCCGGAAGACTGCACTGTACTCTTGTTTATCCCTACCAACCGTACTATGACAAGATTTATATCCCATGATATTAACCAAAATTCTTTGTTTGCCTGTATCCGCTCATACTTCCTGTAGCCAGTAAGCATGTTCTCACTTCTTTACTGGGCTATTCAAAACAGATGCACGTGTGACACTTGGATACTACACACGATTGACCTAATATAAAGGTGATCCTTCTCTAATAAAGTTTATAGTTATTTCTATGCAGAATGATTTTTTTGGTTCTCTAAATTCAATAAGAGACCAACCATTTTGAGTAATATTTAGTTTGCTCCTTTTCAATCATCAATCTAACCACCATCAGCCAGGTTATTATTAAAGAAATAGCACCTAAGATTTTGAAGAAAGAGAACCAATGTTTAGCCAATACAGAATTTATTTTACTCATTAGCATGAAGCAGTATGTCACTAAATACGGGTTCTCTCTTATTCTAAATTTAGGCACTTAAGACAACTTCCCTTCTTACCTTTTTCAATGTTTGTTTACTAAAAGCTTCAGACACATTTTTGTGAGAATAGGGCAGCAATGAATCACCAATTCATATCATCAATAAATTGTTCCTAAACAAGGCTGAAAGACCAGAATAAATGTGCTGCAGCAGGTCCGCAGAACCACAGTAAAACACTAAACCATTTATTTACATAATTGAGGGGTGACTTGTTGATTCACATGCAAATCTAAGGAAGCCAGACACAAGGGTTGGGCTAGATGAGTGCTAGAGGTCCATTCCAACATAAATTAGTCTATGACTTGCACACTACAAGAAGAGTTGTGCCTTTTTTCAACCTGTTACATCACTGCAAATCAAGTACAAACATTCAATCAAGACAACAGTAACAAAAAAATCCCCAGAACACAAAACACGTTTGAACTCTTCTTCCATTGTAGCAGCAGAACAACAAATGTCACCTCCTCAGCACAAACCTGTCACTGACCTATGCATCATCCAACTTCAGAGTAAGAAGACTTACTCTTAGTAATTAGACTGCTTGATATCAACAGTCCAGAGTCTCGTCCTGCCACTATTGACAAGTGCAGCCTAAGGCAAGCAACTCTTCCTGTCAAAGATACCAAAATGTGAAATCAAGACTGAAAGGCCCTAAACTTGATAATTCTGCAGATTCAGCATGTGCAATAAAGCTATTTCATGGGTAGTCTTCAAAACACATACTACCTGTTTAAAAACAGAAATAAATCATTCAGAAACATACGAACCAAAATATGCAATTTCTATGACAGGTATTTGTGGTGGTGTGGTGGGGTTTTTTTAATTAATATAGTTTTGTAGCACTGAATTTATCTTTTTTTTTAAAGTCAGAGTAAGAGAACATTAACTTTTAGTTCCATACACACGAGTTTAGAAGATAGTGATTGAGTAGCGGGACAAGAGTTATCTCCATTGTTGTCAGATAAAGTTATGATAGAAAACCAGCAGCCAAAATATTTTCACTGACCTGGAAGACAACATCAACCTCTCCCCTTGAAAAGGTCATTCAAGAGTTGAAGCTACAGGGGACTTCTAACAACAATTTAGAGATTTTCTGTAACTGATTAAAAAAGGTAGCTTAAGCAGTACTGCTGCTGTTAGCATGTTTAAGGAAGCACAGACCTTGAGGGGTAAAAAGCCACACACAGATGTTAAGCTGATCTCAACAACACAGTGGCAAAACACTTTATGACTTTTACTGACTGACACTGTACAGTCTTTTGTGCGAGAAAAGACTTTCCTCAAAATCTGAGTCAGCACACATTTAGGTGTTGAAAAATTACATTGTTTTCCCCATTTATTAACAGTGCTTTGTACTATAGCAGAGAGAAGCTATACTTTAAGTTACATTTCCTCCCTATTAAAAATAAGATTAAGCAAAATTCAAATGCATTTAAAGAAGAAAAAACACATCCTTTTATCCAATCTGTTCTGAAATTTCTGTTAAATTCTTGGTCAATTACAAATTGCAAATTAAAACATAGTCAAAGTAAAAGCGATTATACCTTCCCATAAATTTCCAAGTGCCAGCATTTGTTCTTACCTGTAATTGCAACCTTGTCAAGGTTCTAGTTCAGTGCTGAAAGAATTGGTTTACATTCCTGCTGCCAAGAAGCACATAACAGAATGACTTGCAAAACCTTGAGATAACAGTACAGGACACAACATCTGCTTTATTTTGGTATTTCCTAGAAAGAAACAAAGAAAGTCGTTAGCTACTCCAGATGATTTACAACAGATTTGTACATTAACTTCTTCATGAACACAAGTTTTTTCCTAAACAGAAACGCTTGAACTAAAGCTATGCCTGGATGTCAAAAGACCTTTCAGTATACTCTCTAAACATCACAGTAAAGATTCATGCTAACAAAGAATCAGATTTATTTTTTCCCCTATTTCCTTCACCAGCACAGACTAGCACTTGAAAAGTCATCTAGCCTACTACCTGGCATTCAAGTCCCTAAACTCAGTAACGGAAGAAATAGCTTTTGCATGCCTGCTAAGGTAACAGTGCTATTTGCTTTATTTTATTCACCTGCTCAAATGACAGAGTACACTCCTTGAGTGTTGGACAAGACTTAAACCCACCAAGTGCAGCACATGTCATTTGTAAGCTCTTTATTCTGCTTAGTTAGATGTAAAAATGCACAAGAGTTTAAAACAAAAGCAATAAGCTTCAGTTGCAAAAGTATTTCAGCTCCTCTGACATAAGAATTATTACATTTCTTTAAAAGTAGTTTATATAAAATTAACCATAAATTCAGCTTAAAATGTAAAAGTAGCAGTTACACACATCCGAATTGTCAGTTATTTACAAAAGCATCTACAGCTCTACCTATTGTTTTGAACAGGATGCAAGTGCCCAAATTCCTTCATGGATCAGAGACTACATATTTAATCTTATAAACCACTGCATCTTACAAGAGTTACCATGACAGTACACTGGCAGAAGGAACTATCACAGGAAGAACTCTGGACAACAGCCAGCTTTGTCTGAGGCATGAGGGTCTTATTGTAAGACTGATTTTAAACTGATTACAGCACTCTGATGAACTGAATGAGTGATAAAGGGGACATACTGCAGACCTTGACTTTAAGCCCACTGACTGAAGAATGAAGCTATGACAACATTTCATTATGGCTTGCCTCTTTCAAACACTAACTAGTGTTTTTCAACTACCAGAAAGAGTCATAAGCAAGAAATTGCTCAAGAGAAGGAATATTTTGCTACTGTTTGAAGAAGAATTGTAGGGGGTTTATGCCTGTAACATTACACATTGCTGCAAGCCCTGTATTTTTCCCAACATTCTCTCTTCTTAGGCACCACAACAGGATGGATGGTTCAAGGAATCAAATTAAGCCAGAAAAGATCCGTTATTTTCTGCCACTTGAGCTCTCTGAACCAGCTTAGGAAATGCAGGATCAGACAAGTGCTAATGCCAGAAATGCAGAACCAGCAGCTGCTGCCGATTCAGATTTGCTCAGAGCATTGTGAAACAACACCTTAAGCAGCATTCACTAAATCATTAATGAACTCTGAAGAAGTATCTTGAAAGAACTAGACAGCAAGTATCCTAAATCATTGTATTAGAGTATAGGGCAAAAGCCCTCCCCAAAAAGTTAAGAAGTTTATCAATAAAAAGAAGTTGTTTCCACATCCAAGAACTTCAGGAAAAAACAACACACAAGCAGCACAGATTCACAAAGTTGCACAGAATAGCTTAACTCCCTCTTCTTAAACACACCAGTGACTAGGGCATGAACACAGAATGTGTGATCACAACACAACTCCCTTCGAGCACTGTCTCCCAACTTCAGAAGATCCCCTTAACTATGAGGGTTCAGGGTCCTCGCGTGATGAAGTGCTCAAGAGCCCCAGTTCTTCTGATGCTACTCCAGTAGCCTTTAGAAGTGGCTGACTCACAAAACCAGACCGGAAGATAAGCATTATGCTTCCCAGAAGCAAGAGGTTTGACTCCTCCCAAATTCTTCTACTCTACAGAGGATGCAAGAGTATTCATCAGACAAGGGTGACTTTTAGCCCGGAGACAGGTTGCTTACAGTAGGGCAGATTCAAAGATAAATATTTTGGGCTAAGAGCATCTTACTCCAGAATATGCTCATATTCACCCAAATTCTATCTACGCTAATTCTCAGAAGAAATACAGGTATTTAGTGTCTCAAAACACAAAAATATCTCAAGATATATACTCCACCACTGAACACTGCACGAAGAGGGGACATTACTCCTGCACAGTAGTGAATCTTACTTCTCCAAATAAGCTGCACAATTTTTTTTTCAATACGAAAGGACACGTAGATTCATAACACAGCTTTGGGATAATAAGCTATTATATCCAGCCCCCAATAATTTGTACATAGAAAATGCTCACATACACAAATGAAATCATTTTATCCAGATTGCTAATTATAAATTACATCACAAGAATAAAGCTGAATGCTTCCTATTAAAGGCTTAACAAAATTACAAGATGTATTAAGCATTTTATTTGGGCTCCTTAAATCTTTGGGGAATGTAAACACTTAATATTTGAGTAGGACTAAGTTAGTTCAGTAAACTTTTATAATTTTTGCTACTAAGACACCAGTACTCTACAATAGAATAGTTTTTAATTGAGCACAACTTAAAAATTCCTTGACTAATAAAGAACTTTAATTTCACCATATTTACAGTATTTTCTTCAGAAAGGAAAGACTATGCAGCCAAAGCCATCGTAAGTAAATCACTGCTAAAGAACTAAAACCAATATTCAATAGTAAGCACATGAAAAAAAGTTATGCAGTCTAGAGAAATTTGCAGAACCCTGCCATATTATTTTACAGAAGGGTAGGCATCAAATGCTGGTCTTCCTGATGTTTAAATACATAGTTAATAACCCTGGTGTCAAAGCACTAGTGATCCTCAAGCTGAATCCTAATGTTTAAAACAAACAAAACCCACTACAACATCCGGTCCTTTGCAAGTTTCCAGACTCTGGTCAGAGAAGCACCAGAAAAACACGGGTTTTATTCTGCTCCACAACCAGCTACAACTCTGACCTTTTATGGATAACCAAATCATTGCTGCTTTAAACCAAGTAAACAAACCAACCCACTCCCTGAACATCAACAGAAAGAGCTATAATCTGACATAATTGACCTCATGACATCACAATACCACCACTGCCGATATCATCCCCCAGAATTGTAAACTGGTTCAGGCAAAAGATAGTAAAAGATTTTGCAGAAGTAAAAGACACTAGGAGCAGAAGGATTTGCAGAAGTAAAAGACACTAGGAGCAAGAAGGAAAAGAGCAAGAGTGTAAGCTTACCACAGGTTAGCTAGTATACTGCATCCCCCCAATTACATGTTCCCAACGTACGGTAAACATAAGATAACTTCCCTCTCCTAAAAGAGGCATTCATCAGGTTACTTGATTCTTCCATGAATATAAGAGCACATACCAAGGGAGTGCACTAGTTGTGCTGCAAGTTCACACAGTAGTTCTTCCTTAGTCTACATATATGACAAAGCCCAAACTAAAAGAGGAGTTAATTTCTGTGCAATTACTTGAGATGATGTACAACTTTCACACTAAAGAGAAAGTTGTTCATCCTTTGTCATAAAAGGATAATGAATTCTCTCTACATTTGCTAAGTGGTTCTTGGTTATATACAAAAACATTGGAATCAACCAAGACTGGACAAAACCTTGATTTGTCGGGTGTCGGATTTTTGTTGCTTTCTTCCCCTCTTCAAATGTGGAAGGTGCATTAAAATGTTCACTATTATAACAGCTAAAGGAAGGAGAATGAACAAAAGTTCAAAACTAAACACTCTATGAAGCAATTTAAGTGCTTTATTCTTTTTGAAGCAGTTGATCTAGTATTATGGTTTTGTAAAAAGTGCAACAGTATCTTTCCACTGCATTTTAGAAGTAACACCCAAGGTTTCTTAAAAAAGTAAATGCCTTGAAATAAATTTACTTGGGGTTCTAGTGAAAATTTAGTTCAGCAGTTTGCAGTTCAAACTTTTATTGCAATTTAGTCATTTGAACTACTCAAGACTGACTTGCCAACAGGAATACACCATTAGACTAGTATTTTATACTAGTCTAAAAGCTTGATACTACTATGGACTTAGCATTCTAATTAGGTCCATACTTTTAAATATCACCTCATAAATGGTGGACGTAAGCTACAGCATCAGAACGTTGCCTTTTGATACGTCTAGAAAGCAGTTACAAAAGCTATTCTGAACTTTTTTCCTGCAGACCTATCTTTAATACGTATTTGTAAGGCACCTCTTTAATTCCTAAATTCTCTGCAATTCTCTTTTAGGTAAGCTTTAGCTCAGTAAATTTGCATTATGGCTATGTAGATGTCTTGGTAGCAGTGGTAGCTTAAGCAGTATTTGCTCTCAGCAGCTTGTTCCTGTTTCCATGCTAATGTCTGTTGCTCAGCCACATAGCTGGCTATACTGGTACAAGTGAATGCCTGAAGCAGAGACTGCTCATCTAGCTGATGAGTAACTCAAACTGTTGAATTATACAAGCAGAAGATGAAGGAATACCAAAAGCCAGCCTTACTAGAATTCAGAATGCACGTATGCAATCTATATTTGCCTACTGGGAGATCGCTGGGAAGCCCTTACTTCTCTGTTCTCCTGTAAGAGATCAGAGTTATGCTTAGCATAACTCAAGCACAGAAATATGGAATTGTCTCTCAATCAATCAGTTATGCTGGACAGCTTTTCAAACATCCAGTTTCAGGAATGCTGAAGAGAAAGGCCATCTAACATGCTTCAGTAAAAATATCGAAGTACAAAACTTCCTCATTTTCAGTTACCCGATCTTCAGATGAACTAAGGAGAAGAGAGTAGCTTCAAGAGTTAAAGTGTACTGCATTTGTATGTTAGCATTCTTTTGCAAAAAAAAAAATCTCAATTAAAACTACATAGAAGAATTGTAAGCAGAGGACTTCTACTTTGAACAAACATGTTTACTGGGGATGCTAGGACTCTCTAGAGAAGAGCTTGCAAAAGTCTCTAACCAGGTTTTATCATATCTTATATTACGGCTATAGTGTAAGTAAAGTTCTAGATATGCCTTCCATGGCAATCCAGGAGTTGCAGGTTGAGGAAGATGTGTTCATATTCTGCATGCGTTTGTGTTTCTTTTTTCTTAATGCAAAGGGCAGAATCTGCAAACATCCATCTTCCTGATGGGGATTCAAAATTCCAGCTCAGACATATCAGAGTGATTTGCATGGGCAACATAAGATCATGTTTACTAATACTGAAGTGCCTATCTTTTGAGCACATTCCTATAGTGTTTCCCCATGAGGCAAATTTATTATCATCTTACTAGCTGGAACACCTAGGTAGCAATAGCTAATGAGTCAGTTTGCAACCATCTGTCCATTTGTTGCCCCTGTGAACATCTGGCCTTCAAATCAATGTTTAAAAAAAAATACAGTCACTCCAGGTAGATTACTTAGATTTTGTAAATATCTATCTGCTTAAAACAAGCAGAAATCACAGCACTGGTTAAACATTCTGAGAAAGAATCCACCACACCTGCCATCCGACAACATTACAGGGCGCATTTACTCAGAAGTCCTTTGGGCCAAAACAGCATGTCCCTAAACTACAGCTCACTTCACACAGAAGTGAACTGTCTCATCCGCTCTAGCTACTATAGTAGTACTAAAGAGCATCCAGAGTTTGTCATTCCTTTCCCCAGGAAACGACCAAGGTGTTAGCAAAATACGGTATTATTCAAATTCAGAAGTAATCTTGCAAATAAAAACTTTCTCTGTGGATTATGAAGTAGAAAGGGCTTAGTCCTTTCTTGCTAAGCCTTTCAAGAAAACATCTTAAGTGTAAGACTATAAAGAACTCTTACAGAAGCAGTTGTCAGAAAAATCAGAGAAAGCAACAGATTTCAGATAAGTTAATTCTGTAGCAAGTATGTGCATTTGGATAATAAAGCAACTCCATTGTTACAGACTTCAAAATATTGTTGGATAAAGAGGTAAGAAACCTGACATAGTTGTCTACTTTCATTGCTAAGACAGCCAAGGTCACTGAGTTCCAGAATTTTAAGATGCTTTTGCTGTAGAATATAGTCAGGAAGTTTGATAGTTTTCAAAGGATTAGTATCACTGTGAGTCTCTCGTAGGAAACGCTCACAAAGGGGAAGAACAGATTCCCTGCAGAAGGCTATCTTGACTAATTCTTCTCAGAACAGTGTCCAGTGATTTTCAAGCCAGCTAACAGCTAAAGTTCACAAAAGTTAATTTTTATCTGGGTGGAGGATCTCACCCTAGCATCTAGTGGCTAGCAATGCATTTAGAACAAGTCAGCTTTTGAATCAAGTCTTGCTACTGCCTTTGAAGCCAATAAGGATTTTTTTTATCTTCAATACCACATCTTATATTTCTGCTGCTCCTGACAGAAAAAAGCTTAAACCCTGTTTCTACAACACGTCTTTCTGTATTTAGAGCAAATAATCCATGCAGGTTTCTCAAAGGCACAACAGCATCCCCATTTTGTCTATCAGGGGAATTATGCCATTACAATATATGCATGTCAACTAATCACATTTTTCCTTATCTTACATGTATAATACACACAACCCTAAGTGGGACCACAAGTATACCCAAAATTTAGAAGGAATTTGAACTCCACAAAGTGGAGTGAAAAATGAGCAAAAAGACCAAAATTACAGTATTTCAGTTAGCACCAGGTACAGAAAATACAGCAAGAATTCCCTAATGTTGATATGTTTGACAATGACAGAAATCAAGTTTTATCAAGTTTGAGGGATAGCAAGAGTGGGTTTTTATTTCTTTATATATGATGCTGATGATTAGGGGAAGGACTTCCCCTCTCTCCAAGAATGCAAGTAGGGTTCTTATTCTTCCCTCATCTTCTAGGGGTAAGTCTTCAGACACAAATGAACTAAAACTGATACATCACAGCAGATTAAAAAAACCTTGGACATTGCTGATGTACCCGTGCAGACAGCTACAGCAGGCATAAATTCTCTGCCACACTACTTAACCACTTGGATCTATTTGTGGCTTTTTTAGCCATGTTACCACTTGCTAGGTTTATACACAAAAGGCGTTAAATTAAATGCAAAAAAAGGTCATTCAACACCACAATAAAATCACCAGCACATTCAAATCAGTAACATAAGAACACCAGTACTACAAGCTGCCAAATATTAACACTTACTATGCTACAGGCATTTTAATGTTTACTGCAAATCACACAACTTGGAAAGAGATAATTCAAGCATCTGTTATGTCAACTAACAGCGCCCCCACACACAATCTTCCAAAAGAACTAATTTAAATAATACAGAAACTGAAGCCTCCAAATAGGAATTGTTAAAATACATAGTTATTTTTGTACCTCAATTACAGTTTTAGAACATTTTTTTCCCTTAGCCTCTTCCATGCTAAGAAATTTTTTCTACCTATTAGCAAAGTTACTTCAGTAACAATACTGTATTAGTAGAAGAGAATCAGCACTTAGAAACATAAAGACGTCTTAAACTTTTAAAAAGGGTCTATTTGCTTAGAAAGTCACTCCCTTATTGCTAACACAGATTTATCACCTTCCTAAATCAACCCAGTTGAACTGATTTGGTTCATTTCAAACAAGGCATATGTCAAAGCATTTCAAGGCAGTTATAAACAAATGCTTAAGAGAAGCAGCTGATCCTACATATGTAATGATACACTGCCATACTGTAACAGGATCAATATACCTGTAATCGCATGATACGTCCTATTCAATCCACAGTATGTTACAGAAAGTTAGGTTTCAGATCACAGATGGCTTGTCAAACTACTTCAGAGAACACAGTACTCCCCCCTGCACTTTTATAGCATGCTCTACTTTTCCATCAGGCTAGAGAAACTTCTTCTTAAAAAGTCTGAAGTCTAATCAAAAAAATTACTATCTGTAGGAACTGCAGAGTGAAGCAAATTTCCATTACCTTTTTTCTGGCAGCAGTCTCCAGTATCGTTGCCTGGACACATGGAATCTTTTTCAGGTGTCTGCATTGAGGCTATCTGAACTGCTTCACTTGTCATCTAAACAGAGGAGTACTTGGCAAGAAGCAGCCATTTGGCAACTTGCAAGCTTAAATACTCAAAGTTTTGTCCAATTAGTACTGCAACTTCAGTTTCACAATAAATCAGTTTGACTCACTTTTAATCAATACAGTTTAAACTCTCTTGATTTGCAATATATATGTCAATGCTGAAGCTTCAAATATATCTATTGAGTAAAAACTGTTTTAATTTTGCCACTATGCAAGTATCACAATACGTGTTGAACTATACCTGCAAAAATTCAAAGGGCAATTTTATCAATAAGAATGTTAAAACTAACATGCAAGAAGGCCATGCCAGTTTTCAAGAAATCAATATTAGAGAGGGTGCTTAAGGGCATTACAGGCAGTCAATGCAGTAATGATAGGTCTACATGGACTTGACAGCAAAAAGGATTCCGGGAAGCAAGCATGTTAATAATTCAACATTCATTTCATGCTATTCATCAGGTCAGACATCAGCTGCAGGCAAATTTGTATAACACAGGTTAAGACACCATCTCCAGCTCCAAAGGTTACTGCTCCCACTGTTGGCTGCAAGACATGCCCTTGCTGGACTGAATGATGATGGGAACATCTTAGCACAAAGACACATAAAAGAACACGTTAATTGTAGCAAGGGGGCAGACACCCTACGCTGTCATCCTGTTTATAGAAGCAATATGTCAAGGTATTTTAAAATGATTTATATATTCCAAAGCTCGCATCTCAGTCTTACCATTTTACTACATGTAAAGCTTAACCTGCATGTATTCTACACTAGGTTTAACAAAACTGCCCAGATTAAAGTTGGTATCCATAAAAAAAAAAGTCAAGGCTCACAAAGGAATACCCAAGTATTCAGGCTTTTGCAGAATGACAACTGAAAGAATCTGATGAATTTAGCAGTTTAAAAAGAAAAGTAGACATTCAGCTTGGGGATTACACAGATAATTCAGTAAAACCTACTATATAAAAAACAGAACCACATAGTCACAACAGATTAGAAATAGGTACATGAATAGAAGACTGCTGATCTGAGCCTTCAAATAGGTGCTGAATTCAGCACAATGAGTGCCAATTTCAGTAGGTCTCCACCCCCCCCAAAATTGAACAGTTAGCATTAGGCAACCAGCCACTTACATTAAGTGCTACTTGTACTTTCCGGTCCCCAAAACATCTCCTACGGCCTTCTGAGTGACTCCATGTGAATGTCTCCACCATCTGTTCTATGGTTGGATACTACGGCCTTGTATTCCCCTTCTTGCACAAACTACTGTCTCTACAAGGGATAGGTATGTGCCTCTCCATTCTTCTCAAGCACTTTTTCAGTTCCTCCCTTTGAGTGCCATGAACATGATGCTAGCCCAGTCAACAGGACAGTCTATCAGCATTCTCCCCAAGACTGGTCCCACTGGAGGGAATTCCACTTTGTCTGCTACAGGCTTTATCCCCCTAGTCCTTGTTATATCCTCCACTCTTCCCTGGGGGTGGTGTGGGAATGACACAACAAACATTATTAAACATTTTGTTAAACTGTGCATGGAAGCTGAAGGCAATAGTATGACTCTGCTGAATGATGTCAATGGCTCCTGCCACTTGACTGTTGCTCTAACTTGCAGACAGATGACAACTGTATAGGGTGCTTGAAGCTATGGCTTTATTGAAAGAAATGCCTCTACCATTCCTTCCAAAAGGCAGCAAACCTGCCCTCTGACTCACAATTATTTCCTGATATTTTGAAATTGACTGGAAATGTCACTCAAGAGCTATGATATTGCATTCACAGAGAAATTACAACAAGCTTACCACAGGACCTTAAAGTAAACCAAAAAGAGTTACTAAGACACTGCCAATTTAGTAAGACATTCCATTTTATATCATGCAACTTAGAGGATCAGTTTTAGAAGTGGGAACACCTATGCTATTGTTGTGGTTTAGCCCCAGCCGGCAACTCAGCTCCACACAGCCACTCACTCACCCACTCCCACCCCCCACTCCCCCCCCAGGTGGGATGGGGGAGAGAATTGGAAAAAATAAAATATCATGGGTTGAGATAAAAACAGTTTGGTAGGACAGCAAAGGAAGAGGAAATAATAAAAATATTACTGATAAAGGAATATACAAAACCAAGTGATGCACAATGCAACAATTGCTCACCACCTGGTGATCAATAGCCCATCCCCAAGCAGCAATTCCCGCCCCCCTGGCCAACTCCAGTTTTATCTACTGAGCATGATGTCACATGGTATGGAATATCCCTTTGGCCGGTTTGGGACAGCTGTCCTGGCTCTGCCCCTTCCCAGCTTCTTGTGCACCTCCCCGCTGGCAGAGCACGGGAAGCTGCAAAGTCCTTAAACTTAGTATAAGCACTACTTAGCAACAACTAAAAACATCAGTGTGTTATCAACATTATTCTCATACTAAATCCAAAACACAGCACTACACCAGCTGAAACCAGGACAGCTACCCAAAAGACAGCTTTGCATAGTAAACATTAGTTACATGTAGCAACCTACTTAACTATTTTAGTTAAGGAACACAGCCACAGCTAGCTTATATGCCTCTGATCATGAGTGTATTTCCACAGAATTATGCAGAAGTATTTAACACTTAATAAATATTCATAATATTCTGTAGGAATAGGATAACACACAAGAAGCCAAGAACTCAGAAATAGTACCATTTTGCAAGCCTTAGTATTCATGCTTTTTGTCATCTGATCATGGACAATTTTGAAAGTCTTACCTTGAACGTAGTAAAAAAGTCAAATTTCTTCCAGATCTTTGTCCTTCTGATAAAGATTCACTTTAGAGACTCTTCCTTGTATATTAGGGGCGAATAAAGCAGAAGAGCCTGTGAGTCTGAAAGTAGTAAGATGGATGAATTGACCCATTTTTCTCCTAGTTCAACACAATATTCAATAAAATCTATAGCTCAAGAGCTGCTTAATAACAACTTCTAGACTGGAACTAATAAAATACATGAACCACTGTAAGCGGCCAAGTTAGTCAAAAAGTTCCTACTTGTCTAAGGTAAGGCAGCAAAAGATCATGTGAATGCCTTTCACTTGTTAGAGATGAAAGCATGAGCTGATCTAAGCTATACCATTCAATGACCACTGCTTGCCAAAAACCTCCCACTGTCAATATGTGCCACCTTCAGAAGTGTAAGCAAATCCATTTCCAAACCAGGAATACACACAACCATGTCACGGAGAGCGAGCCTGCATATACTTATGTGTATGCATGCATATTTAAGCAGAGAGAGGATAGAAAAGTCTGGCATACTAATGCAATCGTTTACAAGAACATGTCCAGATCCTGGACTCAAAGGAAAAGACAGACTAAAAGTTGAGATTCAAACTTATTCTAAAGCACAGAAACCACAGAAGCCTGTTACTAGCCACTACAGATTTCTTTAAAAGCAAAAGCAGAAACACACCTGACTATTCACCAAAATGATCTTGGTTAAAAGAAAGAAACAAAGTTGCTTTTCACACAAAGGGATGAGAAGAGCTATCACAGTTAAACCCACCGTGCCTAGATATACCAGTATATAACTTCTGCAGCATGAATGTGACTAAATCCTTCTCTGTTTTGGAGATGTCTACATGTAGCATCTAGGATGACAGCTTCTTTTCATAGGCCTGAGCAAAGAGGGAAGTGAATCAATCTCAGAGAAACTGAGACTTAGTTTCCTTTTCCAGTATCTTTCTTCCCCCCCTGTAACTTCAAACAACAAATGCTCTAAAATTGCTTTGTTTTACCACAAGGTTCAGAATAATGGGTGAAGGCAAGTGAGAGACCAGACTTATTGATCATTATAAAGTTCTAAAACTTCTTTTTCAACATCAAGAATATTTTTCCTTCCTTTCTTAGATGAAATGAGCGTATTCAATGAACATACCTTGCTTATTCAACATTTACTCAATAGGTAGATTTCAAGTAACTAATGCTTAATATCAAAAATAGTCAACAAGAGTAAATGATTATGTTCAAGCTATTTTGTTTAGCAGCACTAGAAATAAATGCCACTCACACAAGGATCCAAGTTTCCAAATAAAACAAAATGTATTAATTATTTTGGCTACTTAGGTCCCTATCGTGGGTGATTCTTCAAAGAATGATTCAGAGTGGAGGGGACCTATGAGGTCATCCAGTTCAATTTCCTTCTCAAAGTGCAGTCAATGTTGAACTCAGTCCCAGTTGCTTAGGGCTTTATCCATTTGGGCCCTGAAAACCTCCACAGAGGCTTACAGGTTACCTCCTATAACCTCTTACAATCATCCTTACAGCAAAAAATTTTTAAAATACATCCACCCATTTCAATTTATGACCACTGTCTCCTGTTTTCCCACCGTGCATCTCAGTAAAGAGACTGGCTCCATCATCTTGGTATCCATCCTTGTATACACCAGATGGTCGCTATTGGGTCCCTCCTTTTCTCCAGGGTAAACAAGGCCACAAAAGGCTCTCAGCATGCCCTCACAGGTCACATACTCCAGCTCCCTGACCGTCTTGGTGGACTTGCCCCAAGTTTATCAACGTTGTTCTTGTTGAGGGTAGGGTGGACAGAAGCAAAACTGGACACAGTACTACAGATGCAGTCTGGGAACATCTGAAACAAATGCCAACTAAAAGGGAATAAAGCTGTTTTCATCACTACGAGGGCGAACTGCTGACTTGTATTTAGCCTGCTGTTCACCAGAACTAGGTCCTTCTCAGTAGAGCTACAATCCAACCAGTCTGTAGCACTGCAGGAGGGTTACTGATCCTGGAAGCAGGACTTGGCATGTACCTTGTTGAACTTCATAAGACTCCTACGAGCCCACTCCTCTAGCCTTTCCAAGTACTTCGGGATGGCCGCTCTGCCTTTGAGCCACCTAGTTCTGTGTCTACCACATACCTGATGAAGGTGCGTTCCACCTCCTCCTCCAGGTCATTGGTAAAGACATTAAGAGGAGGTCACAGCAGACCCTTGAGGAGCTCCAGTTGTAACTGCTGTCCAGGCAGAGTATGAACCACCAGTCACCCTTTGAGAGGACTCTTCAACCACTTCTCACTCCTCTATTCATCCTCCCATTTGGACTGTAAATAGGAGTATGCTGTGGGACACTGTAAAAAGCCTTGCTAAGGTCAAAGTAAAACAACATCCACTGCTCTGCCCTCAGCTGAAGACCTGATTATTTGACAGAAGGCAGTCAGGTTGGTAAAGCATGACTGACCCTTAGTAGAGCCATGCTGACTATTTCCAGTCACCTTTTTCAAGGGCCCCAGAAATGTTTTGCTACAGGTTGATATAAACTACTTATTGATAGTGTTATCCAAGTAAAGCAGTATTTAATGTTTTTAGCAAGTGAAATAGAAAGCTTTCTTTATTATATTACATAGCAAGGATGCCTGAAATAGTGAACAGGAACCATCTCTAGGCTTCAACAATTTGCAGAATTCAAATGTTCCAAAGCCTAAATGTAAGAACTCTGTGCATAAAAATAAGCAGGTCTCAACAAGTGAACACAGCCATCAAACAATTGAGTTTCTGGCTAATTTTCAAGGTATCTGGCAACAAGACAGTAATAGCAGAGATTATAAAAGGAAAAACTTGGTGCTCATAACTCTACCCAAAATTTATTATAGAAACTGGTGGCAGAGAAAGGGATGAGAAAGGAGTGGAAAAGAATAGCAAATGGCCAAGAAAACTTAAACATGTTTCATTATGCACATTAGAAAGAATTTCTGAAATTCAGATTGCTTACATCTTTTCAGATGGCTTGAATTTGTCCCGGACTGTATTGAAAGAAAATCCACTTTATCAAGGCCTCTGAACTTGAACAAATTCAGGAACTCCTGGACACAAAAACAGTCAGTGCCTGACAAACAACTGCAAACTCTAGTCTCTACCAGTGATGAGATTACTCATGTTTCATCCAAAATACTTCAGTCCCTTTGCAGTTACCCAAAACTTATGCTTGAAGCAGGGAGTAGATAAGATACTCTAGCTCCACATTAAGCAGTGACCAATGCCAACACCACAGCAGATGAGCAGAGGCAGTCCCCTTATCCCCTAAGGAAATTTGCAAACGTGACAAAAAGCACAGAAAAACAGCTTGACTTGCTCAGGAACCTTCTGACAAACTTTGGTTTCTGCTGTATTCTCATGTGCCTACAGAATAAAGATATTCTTGTCAGCAAGTGCTGATATTTAATTAAACCGGAATGATTGCTGTGAAAGGAGTCATATCAACATCTGTAGCAGACTATGCATTTGGGGAAAATCCAATAGAAGAGATGGGCATTTTTAATTTAGTTATAATAGAGGGTTTAACATCAACATTTAATTGCATGTTCTTTTACTTCAGTATTGCAACATGGTTGGTGACAGTGTTTTACGTGACGTCCAGTATGGTTTTTCTCTTCATCAGCAGTAACATTCCAAGTAAATTTAGGACTTCCACTCACAAGATAGGTCATCAGGTATCCCAACCATTAGTGTTAAGAACCAATGTTAATACCTACACCTTAAAAGAACCTGCTTTGAAACATCTCAGGGTGCAGTCTTACAAGAAGTTAGGCTAAGCTAAACTGGTAAATGCTGTAAGCCCACCTCCTGCCACGTGTACTTTCTACTCCAACTTTTGCATCAGTAGTTGCTCTCATATTCTCATGTAGCAAGCTGATTCAAGAAGCTAAACTAAAAGAAAATTAACCTCAGCAATAGATACCCAACATACACGCATCACGTAACTCTCTCACCATGAGATGAGACACAGCCAAGTATTAGCATGAGAAGCAAAAGCAGCGCATGGTCAGAGGCAGAAGACTGCAGAAATACAGCAGCACTAAGATACTTAGGTAATTATACAAGAACCTCTTCCTTAATGAAAGAGTCAGGATTATGAGTGGGTTCCAGAAGCAAACATCTGAGTGCATGCAGAGGCCTAACAAGAATTCTCTTTTCTGTACTATATCAACATTGGTAAGTGGCAAAAAAACCAGACGATTCTAAGGACCTTTAACTAAAAAGAGGAATACCAGATGCTCACCAACTAGGCAGCATGTAGCAGAAAGCTGTTTGGGTAGAGGAAACGAACTCCCAATAACGAAGAGACAAAAATAAAGCTATATTGTGTACATTAAGCAAGCCAGCTTCCAAGATGTTACATCCATTGTTTTTAAACAGCTGCAAAGAAATAACAACAGTGCCTGGCTGACAATGAAAGCAGATGTGTCTAGTGCCCAGCACTCTCACTGAGGTAGCATACGATTTAATGACTAGAAACCAACACAGAAGAAATTCAGAATTAAAAACTCAGCTTCAACTGAATTACATGCTACCTACTTCTTTAACTGTGCTGGGTTTACCTTTGTCCTGTCTCTAGGGTTTTGAGGGCACTGCCCTTTGGCAGTTGAACCAAACAAGCTTTATTGCTTTTTTGCCTCTTCATGGAAAAATTATTCTGCGTCACATCAGCCCACTCTAATTTTCCTTTCCTTCTCTGAACATGGCAGTTTAGTCCAAGTATATGCTTTCAGTCAAAGACCTTCTAGGAATCTTTGCTTCCTCAGCAACAGTGATGCAAGTCTACCAATTCCTTGACACCTTAAATCCATAATAAGAATCGATCATGCCATCCATTAAGTTTTCCTCTATCTGCAGGACTTTTTACGCAGTTCAAGGTGGGGAAAAAAAAAAACCAAGGAACAAAAACACCCCACTTTTACACACTTCAGGAAAAAGCACTATAGACTAAATCTTCTCCCATCTCCCCCCAACCCTTCTCAAGAAGGGACACAACAGGAGAAAATGAGCTCAAAGAAACCACACATCAACAAAAATAAGGAGAGAGAATGAATACTTATATAAAGAAGCTCCTCCCCATCTCACCCAGCAATACAGATGTCAGTGGTCAACCTATACTTGTTGGTTTTTACCCATGCCAGTATCAAAGAGTCA
Source organism: Phoenicopterus ruber ruber (assembly GCA_009819775.1). Taxonomy (NCBI): domain Eukaryota; kingdom Metazoa; phylum Chordata; class Aves; order Phoenicopteriformes; family Phoenicopteridae; genus Phoenicopterus; species Phoenicopterus ruber. The sequence continues at coordinate 29,391,082 of CM020217.1, read as the reverse complement.
CGATACCTCTGAAAGGCAAATAATTCCAGTAGGCTAGTGGCAGACAGTAAAGCTTGGTAATAAAAGGTTGCATATCTGCTGATATAAGTCTTTCACATGATGAACAGATGAACAAACAGAAAACAGAACCCTGTGGTAAGAGAATAAGGAAGAATACTCCTTGATGAATAGCATGCTCTGCCTACTCAAGTATTCTCTGGATTAGCTTAAGGTCTCAGTGAATTTATGACTTCAGTTCTTCAGAAAGCATTGTAGTTTTTATCCTAAGAACACTACTTTTCCTTTCCTCTCCTGCCTCATTTCAGTTTCTCTCCTGCAGTAACATTATCAGACTTTGACCCAAGAAAAGGAAAGGATAAACACTAAGTGGAAAGAATCAGTTCTGAAATTGGAACAAAATAAACCGTGCAGAAGAAAGTTTGCTCACAGGTAGTCCAGGTTCACTGATTCTTTTTATACTAGTGATAGCTTAAGATGATTACTAAAAAGAAGATAAATAGCAGAAAAGGATTATGGAGATTCCAACACAGTGTTCTAGGACCATTACTTACTTTAGAAAGACTTCAAGCACAAATCTGGCAATTCATGACAGGTCTAAGGGTCATGTCTGCTTTGTGTGCAAGAGCTTCTGTTTTAATCAGTGCTTCAATAAACAAACAAACAAGACCTATGGAGGAAGGCACAACATGAAGAGACATATTAAGAAGTTTTCCACATCAGCTTTGTATTCTTTGTGAAACTGACAAAATAACCAGGTTTCAAGTCTGGACAAACCTTAAGACACCTTTCAAAAAAATGAGTTACTTCAGTTACAGAATTGCTACTCAAAGTTTTTGTTTATGCAAAACACATTTGAATCTGGTAACCCTGAACAAAACAAAACAACAGTGAAAAAAGATCACTTCAAGTAGTAACTGACTAGTACTTTTCCTACATGGAGCTCTACTTTCCCTCTGTACAGATTCACAAATACAGAAAACTTTAGATTGAAAATAACATGGTCATTAAAAATATCTGAGAATATACCATATTTTTCAAGGAAAATACTTTCCAAATATAAATTAATAAAGGGTTTAAAAAATACAATTTCAGGGTACTTTCCCCAGTGACATTTTTCTGACCATGTTAAATTCTATTGCCTGCCATTGGCAACAGCAGCACACAAGCTCATTTCAAGAATCCTGAACTATACTGGAATTTTATTTCTTCCCCTCTGACTCCATAAGTCAAGCCCCACTTCACTTCATGTTAAAAAAAACATCAGAAATTGTTTTGACAGTCTGTAACCTTATCCCTTTCCCTCCAAAAGTCAGATACTCTAAGTTGACAGCATTCCTTTTTTCTTTTAATTAAAACAATACTGCAATAATAGTCAAAACCACACAGTAAGCTTTTATGGGTAACAACAGCTACTATTTTGAGTTCATTAAATATTTTAGAGAAGAAGTTCTCTGGCCTGGAATTGCTTGTGTTTGGCGCATTCTAGTTGAGAAAGTGCGAAGTCATCCTATTGGATTTAATGTTACAAGCTAGATATTGATCTTTAATAGCTCTTAACCTCCATCACTCTTACACTCAAATATAGTAATAAAACATATAGAAGCATAGACATGGTTCAGCATAAGGCAAACCAAAGGGCAAACAGAATTGAAATAAATTCTATTGTGTACTACGATATAAAAGTAGGATACAAAACACCAGCGTCACTATGGCAGAGTCCTAACAATGGTTTTCTTCCACATCACACACAAGCCTAATTATTATTTCAATTTTAAAACATAGGAAAATGTTAAACTATAGCTTTTACCATTTATAAAAAACAGATGAGCTCTCAAGACCTGCCTGCAGAGGAGACTGCACAGCTATCTGGCTCTAGCAAACACTGTGAAACATTCTCTTTCCAATGTAATCGTCCACAAAGGTGGTATGCTTGTCTTTTCCTTGATCCCACAAATGACTATTAAAAGAGAGAGACGCCTTAAACTGCTTCCGCTTTCTTTCAGTTGCAAGAGATGCACAGAATCTAAAGGAGGGTCGGTTGGAAAACTTCCCACAAAACGAGGAATTGCTATTATTAAAGCATCTTTTAAATGACTGAATGCCTATGAACTTCTAGGTTATCTTTTAAAAAGCAGTTCGATTGTGGTGCACTTATGGAGGATTTACAGAACAGCTTTCACATACACCCTTCCTCCCAGCTCCAGCTATTGTTTTCATTTTGCTTATGTATAAAACCATTCGAAGTTTTATGCACAACCTTCTACTAGTTTAGAAAAAGTGCTCCTCAGAGTAACACAATCAGTTACAACACAGACTTAGGATGGTTCCAATAAATTCATCCACCAGCCTAAGCAATCAGTAAGGAAAAGAGCAGGAAATAACAAATCCAGATCAAATATTGGATATTTTAATATTGTCATTAGTAGTACAATAGGGTTTTTTCACACTTACACCCCATAAAAGAACATTAAAAAAAGACATCATCTCAGAGAAAAGGAAAAGCGAAACAAAAAAACCCCTTGCTGTAATACGTCTCCTGGAAAAGTCGTAAAGATGCAGAATACATGACAAGCTAGCAAATGGATAAACATCACATCTGAGGAGTCAGTCTGACACACCCGTAGGTAGTAGTCCCACAATTACGGGATAACACTCACTGAAGATGCCTGTAAATCCCACCTGAAATTAGACATTGTTAATAACCTCCTTAGAGGTATCAATTCAGTTCTTACTGACGACACCCAAAGTGAGACATTCGTGAGTCTTCAACAGACTGTATTGGGCACTGGGGCTCTATTGGGATGGATGGAGCTTCTTTGCCTTCTAAGATGTTGGACTGATCATTACCTAGGGGAGTCAATGGACTACCTCTATTAGGTCTGGATTCAAGTTTTACTACAGCCAAAATAAGAAAAGCACTTCATGTTTGTCTTGAATACAGACACTAAAGAGAGCATCCTTTTCTTGAAAAAATCAGTTATAAACAATTTTTCTCAAATGCCCCACAGAGAATCAAACTCAATGTTAGACAGTAGAAACCAGTGCCTGCAACTAGTACCATAACTGAAGTGAGGTCTTGCGCACAAACTGGTATGCAGAGTACTTTTTGACCAGGATGAGATTTTCCTGTTGGTAACTAGAACAAATAAAACAAGTATTTTATTACTATATTAGGGAACTGGAGAGCAGAAGCAGAAAGGACACAGAAAGAAACTGAGTAACATCTGTGCTAAATTCACCTTTCATACCTTTACAGAAGCTCTCTGAAGTCAGTGCTTTGAGTATAGGGCCACTTAAAATAGAAGTAAAAGGAACAATTTCTTTAGCTTTATATACTGAAGACAGAACTCCCAGAACTCAGTCTGCAGTACCACACAGTTTCAGTACAGTACTTCTCATCTGACACATTTCAAAGCACATTAGAGTTTCAGCAGCTTTTCAAGGTCACAAGGGTGATCACAAGCACAAATCCCTGTCCCCTCCAATTCCTAACCCACCACCCTCAAAAAATCCAATCTAGCTGTACTCCAGAGGCTTCAATAGAGCATTCATTTTCAAAACCTCCATTCCCTTCTCTCCTAGAATCACGGTCCAAAACTACCATATGTGGTACCAGTGTGTATTACAAAAGGCTACAATATACATCAAAGGCAACTTTAGACCTGTCTATATTTATTTGGAGGTGGTTTAACAAGCATGTTGGATACTCTCAAGAATTTTACCTATCCTATGGAGGAGATTTTTAGCATCCATTAAGAAGTTGCCATTAGGAACATCATTTCCTACTTCTAGATACATTACCCAAAATGTTAGGGGGGGAAATACTTTTAACTTTTCTGGAAGAAATTTAAAATAGAGGTAAATATAAAAAGACAGTAAAACAAGAGATACCATTAGTGGAAAATAAGTAAAATACAACCTTAGAAAGCCAAGCTATAGTATGTGTCATTCCCCCACCCCTCAAGTTTTGTTGAAAATGGCCGCAATTCAGAAGTTAACACAAGGGTAAACATTTCAGAGATAATCAGGTCCTATGAGTTTTGTGGAAATAAACGGTCAGATCAAGGAGAGACATCCCAACTAGTGCCCCTTGAGGACAAGTGCAGCAGGAGCTCAGTTGCGTTACCAAAAACAACAACTCATACACGACAGCAGGACAGATAGTGCCCCAAATACATGAAAATACTTTCAGAGCTCACAATACAGTACACCCAGAAAAATCCAACCACAAGACACAAAGCCACAGGAAGTCAGGCTTCATAACCTGTTGCTCACACAGCTAGTTTCATTCTCAATTAACTGAAGTAAAACCATGAAAGAACTACGTTCCAGAATTTATCGTAGTTCTAACACCAGTCATTTTCACACACAATTTCAAAACTAGGGACAATAATTTGGGAACAGAGATTCAGTTACCAGTCAAGATAAACAAACAATCCTTACTCAAAGAGCAGCAGGACAATATCTGCAGTCCTGACAAGAGCCCTTAGGGGCAGGAGAAGGCAGAATCCAGCCCCCCGCATAGCTCAAGACCCTTTGCAATGCTCCAAGGTGCCTTTTACAGACGCAGTCAGTACATCTACATTAGCACTTTAGTTTGGATCAGGAGCGTACTTTTGAAGTAAATCTGAGTCACCCCACTTACTGTGCGTTGGTTCCCATCTGAGAGAAGTTTCTGAACACATGATCCGGACATCTCTCAGATTAACCTAAACCAAAACTCTGGGAAAACACCTAATACCCAGTAACGTTTGGAGCATACTTGGTCCACAGAACCAGACTACAACTAGCCTAAATTAAAGTCCCATGAAGTACACACACTGTGGACACTGGGTCTGCCTAACTTATTGCTTCACTCTACAATCTTCAATTGCAGCATACTGCTTGCTAATGTATATATTTAAGAGAGTCTCAAGCAGCAGTAAGTAAACACACAGAGTTAAGCTGCAAACACATACCTCATTAGCCCTAAAAAGCAGGGCTGCACTGAATTTGAGTGTTCCTTTCCTGGAGTAACTCTAGTGGCAGTGTCTCACCACTTTTGCTTCCACCTCTTCCCAGTTAGGAGCATCAAAAGCTAGTGGGATACATCTAGGAAAGTTCTCTGAATAAAGTTAAAAAAATCCAAGATCTATGCCCTTCATGCATCACCTACATCTACTGTTTTATAAAACTTTTTAAATAACACTGAAAACTCAACCTAATAACCCACATCAATGGCTCCACTGTAGCTGGTGATAGGAAAGGAAGAGTGGCCTGTGCTCGATAATGCTTTATATTACTTGCGCATCAGCTTAACCAACAAAGCTGTCCAGATAAGAGGTTTGTTTTTGAGTAAACTGACCAACATAATATTCATTGTTTCAGTTTCCCACTTGAATCAAAATATCAGTTCTTTACAAATAGTTCCATCATTTGAGATTTGTTCTCTGCAGTCACCCATTTTTCTTTTGCTATACAAAATTTTAAATACAAGATCATGAGTTTTGAACAAATACTACCTGGCTTTAGCAGGACAGAAGAGCTGGTGATAACAGGTCAAAGCAATATTGTATGAATAAATTACAATAAAGTGTTACCTTCTCTACTCAAATCATCATCATCTTACTTCATTACCTCCTTGATAAAAACAATTAATTAATATACTAACAATGCAGAGCCGTGTTTGCTCTACATTCAGTAAAGGCCAACTTCCTACACCAGGGTGCAGACACAGAAGTAGGATTATTGAAGACATTTTCTGTTAACACACTAATCCCCTGAAAGACAGACAGATGCTTTCCTTTGTGACTTAACTGGAAGTTTGTGATCATTGACTTGTCATTACCATACACACTAAAGAACCATCTTAAGCTCTCCAGTAGCCTAGTCTGAAACATCCTTAAGCAAACTGGCTGTTTTTGAGCTGAACTCCTGTTAACTCTTGTGAAAATAGACTTAAGCACCTAGTTGTACTGTTTATTCAAAAGAAGCTCAATGAAAAGGTTATTTCCCAAAGATGCAGAGAACCTATGCGTGAGATAGTAATGTACTAACATCATAAAATGACGCATTGAAGCAATGTTAATGAGAAACTAATGGTGCATGAGGAAAAAGTTGTGAGTGACCTATTTTTCCTAGCAGAACAATACCCGGGCCTGAATAATTTCCTCTGAAATGGTAAGAAAGGCTTTTGTCCACTGAGATATGGGGTTTTCCCTTCTATCATATTCTACATTAAAACATCTTTATGTCTTCTCTCCCAATGGAGGTTTTTCTAAGAGCCAGAAGACTAATTTACCCTCCACTCATTGACAACCCTCATGTTTCATCATGCCAATAATGTCTTAAGAAGTTGAGAAGAGCTGAACTGCTCATCTCAAGAAACCAAGATGAGCTACACCAACTCAGTTATTTCTTACCATCTCATGCAAAGCTTTTCAGACCAGTTTTCTTTTGGAGTGACAATCATTAATAGTTCAGAATTTTTATTTGGTTTTAGCACATGATAAAGATATAAATCTGCGTAAGATTTATTAACCAAATTTTAAGCAGTTTGACCAAAGTTTCCCATGCTAGATATCTGCCCAAGACTGAAAGACATCAGCCAAATAGCTGAGGAGTTTGCAAGGTTGTCTGTTAAAGAAAAACAGTTTTGATGATCTTTTTGGAAATTCAGCATCCTTGTTCATGCATCAGGGACACATCTTTCATCATCCTTTCAAACAATTTCTCTTTTCTAGGCTTTTATAGTCTGATGTTATTTCAATGTGGGTGGCTTTTTTTTTTTTTAATTTAGAACCTGCAATGACATGTCCAGATTTTGAAATTAAATTCCCTGAAGATTATATGCACACTACATATGCTGAAGACCAGGGCTAAACCAGACCTCTCTTGTAGTTTCATAAAATACTTATCCTGCATTCACACTGCTAACAGTGAGAAGGAAGAAGCCACAGTTCACACCCTGTACACCTATGAGCCAAATCTTAATGATGATCAAGCATAAACAACTAAAGCACAGAATGCAAAAAGTGACAAATAGGGAAGGAGCCAAGACAGCAAAAATTTTTACTTTAATAGTTTTCCAAAGAAATCACCATTGCTCTCCTCCAATTTACTGAGAAGACCAATATTCAGATCATATCACTTGGGTTGCTAAGAGGCCCAAGATCTGAAGGATGCTTCTTCATTTTCAGAGAAGTGAAGAGAAATACCAGTGCAGCACTGAACTCAGTGAGATGAGAAAACTTGTTGTACAAGGTGGCAAGAATTAAAAAAAAAAAATAAAATAGAGCATACTTGATACAATTAAGGTGGTGGGCAGAAAGAATCAATATTAGAGAAGAAAACAACTATGGACACAAAGATATGCATGACCTGTTACAGTAATCACTCTCCACAATCCATGCATGGATTCTTTCACCAGGGCCTTCCCATTCACTTGGAGGAGACAGTGCTTGCAAAAACCAATGGTTAGCTAGCTATCTTCCAGTGCTGACCAGAAGAGAACAGCTATTTACCTCTCACTAAGCTACAGTAGTAGGCCTGTGTGGCAGATTTAAGCATTCCTACTGGACTGATAACCCAAGACACTACCAAATGATAAATTTCAGAGTTTTTGGAAAAAAAAACCAAACAAACCCCAAACCAAAACCAAACACCACACCAAACCAAAACCAACAACCCCCACACACACTCCCCCTCCCTCCTGGAACATTATGGTAGCATTTAGCTAAGCATACTGCAGTTTGCTTCATTCAAGGTGGACAGTACTCTCTGAACATTGTTCTACATACAACCCCATCCCTTGCTGCAGTCTAAATAAACCCTGCTCCAAAGAGTGATATCAATTACTATAATACAAATACTTCACAGACACAGATTTTTACATCCAATATTAAGAGTAGATTTTTACTGCCTTCCCCTTTTTGTAATATGGAGGCAAAACATTCACGTAAGAAATACTCGCTATTCTAAATCGCCCCTCCGAGAACAGTAGTTCTTGACACTGAGCACCTTAAAAGACAATGTTCAACACACCAATTTCACAAGCTTTAATTTCAATTGTAATGGGTTCATATTTTTGCAAGACAGGGCCTCAAGTTTAGTAAGTCAGACGCACACATTAGTGACCGCCGTTGGAAAAGTGCAAGTGAACAATGATAATTCCACACGAGAGACAAGAAGGGAACTGGATTATCCAGGATAACTACTATGAGACTACTCTTTTCTTCCTCTAGTTCCCTACCTCACTGACCACCTCACAGCTACTGCAATAAAAGAAAAATGGGTTCTATGCACTCTCTATACATTAGTTCCATTTCCCTCATCTTGATGTTACGTGCCTTAACTAAACCACTAACCTATATAATAACCTCCTCTAAATATCTGTGCAGAACAAGAGATGAGGGGCTGTGTAAACAAATAATACGTACTATCACAAATCCACAGAACATGGGATACACACGTGCAATTTTTCCTCATTTCCACCTGAGCCAAACAGCTTTCCATCCTAAATGGATCATCTTTTCATAGATCTCTGGCCCTCAAATGTTTATGCACAAACATTTGTGTCTTTCAAACACAAAAATATGTTCAGTACAAAAGACTTCATACCTTCTGGACACGTGCACTTATTGTAGCTCCTGAGCCCACATATATGTGGGGGCTTGTCTACACTACATTAAGTGCTTTTAGTTAGCTGCTGACCTGTCAGCACCATTTTGAGTGCTAGTTTCAGCAAAAGTTTACTCTTAAAGTTAATGGACAATTTACCCAGTGGAACAAATAGAACAAAATAAACAAAAAAAAGCCTTTAACAGAAACCCCTTGACTATTCTATAACCTCCCTTTATCTGATAATATTCATAACAGTAACAAATTGCCTATCTTCATTAAGTTTTTTAGTTTCCACTGGCTGTCACAACTATGAAATACTTCTCTCCACACCAAGAGGAGCAAAGAATCCCTGCAGCCTCCCACCTGCTCAGGACACACCTGGGACCACGGACTCAGTTCATCATCCCTCCCCCTGACCATTTCGACTTTTCATAGCCTCAGCCAAAAAAGCCTGCCTCCTCTCTCCATACACAGACTAGAGTTCCCACTAACTCAGCAATACGAAAACTCCAGTCTCCCTTTTGCACAAATACCATTCCCCTGATACACACATGTATACATAGCCTAACATAATCTTCACCCTGTATATGCATAATCCCCACAAACTCATCCTACACCCCCTTTTCAAACGTACACGAGCCTTTCAAAGACTCCACCGTTCATTTCTACTTCTAAACATCCACCCAAGCCCCCTCACTTTCTTATAACCCATGGTAATCCCTGGAAATTTACGCACAAGAAGAGTGCATTGATATCCTTATAGACAAACTTACACTGCCTGACACCTGTCACAAACATGGATACCTACAGTTCTACAACTCCCTGGGACATGTATAGACTTTTCTCCAAACAGCACTATCATGACTCCAACGCATGACATTTGCTACATGTTTTCCAATTTGAGCCATAGGATACAAACAACAAATATCCAGCCTTTCAATTTTGTCACAGGTGAGACACCAATTCACAGCTCCTCTCATATTCCCAGGACACAGGCCACACTGCTGGCTGCCCTAGCCATCTCAACACACAAGAACCAGGGCTCACGCAGCTGGTGACAGCCAGGCATCTCTCTCACCTCTCAGTGTGAGCACCAGACAAACCAACTCACACGCAGTAAGAACATGCATGCCTTTCTGTCCACATACCATCTCATATTACACATGAAGGTCTCTACATTAAGTCTAACCACACTGGCCACCAAACCAAACAAGTTCAAAACCTTGTAGCAACCTGTTACCACTGTGCCTGTAAGTTGTACATAGGCTTACCACCCAAAACCTCTCTCCTCCACAATGCTTAGAAGCCAGCCAACTTATCACCTTACTTCTCACAACACACGCAAGATTGTTTACCTATCACTCCTAAATTCATATGCCCTCATGTACCACAATTCCTAAATACATGTGGCTTCACCCACCGTCTGCATCCCCACGGTATAAACTTACTCCTCAACCTACCACACCACAGAAAACACCACACATGCAGATTTTTCCAGTCCATCAAAATTACTCCATCCGTTCCACTAGCTACAAATGATAGCAAAAGTATATCCACATATATATCCACCGGGTTCGCAGAGCCAGCAAGCTCCAAACTATGAGAGCTGCCTTCAACTTCTTTCCCCTTCTACACTAAAGGCACCCCGGCACTGCCCATTTGCCCGTGACTTCATCCCCTTCGCACTCCACCACCTCGTCACAAGCACCCAGGCCCAACGACAGCTTCTCCCTCCAACACCGGGGCCTTACCCGCAGCTCGCCACCTCCCACCACCCCACCCCGTCGGTAAACACCGGGCCCCGCCGGCCCCCGGCCCGCCACTCCCCCGGCCCCAGCCAATGCACGTGCACAGGCCCGGCCCGCCGGCCGCCCCCTAACCCCGCTCCGCACGCAGCTACCGGCACGCCGGCCACCTTCGGCCCCTTCCCCGCCCCACACACAGCGCTACCCACACGGGGCCCGGCCCGCCGGCTCCTCCACCCCACACGCAGCGGCCGGCGTGCGGGGCCCCCCTGCCACCGCCCCGGCCCGCCCCACCGCGACGCACAGAGGGCGGGACCACCGGCCCCCATCCCCGGCTACACCGGCGGGCTTCGCTTCCCCGCCACTTCCTCGCCATCCCTCCCCCATGCGCCTGCCCCGGCAGCCCCGGCTCCCCCGCCGGGAGGCCGTGTCAGTGCGGCCCCCAGCCCTCTTTTCTTCCCCGGCGGGAAGCGGCGGAGGCCGGGCCTGCGCGGCGCCTGCCCGCTCCCCGGGGACGCATACGCAGCAGGCCTTGCCCGCCGCCCCTCCGGCCCCACGGAGCAGGCCGGCGCTGCCAGCCCCCGCTTCCCACGGCACGCGCGCAGGCCCCACCGCTCGGTAACACGCGCGCCCAGGCCCGGCCCAGCCTCTCGGCCCCTTCCCCCTCTCTTCCCACCTCGGCCCGGCCCGGCGCGGACACGACCCACTCGCCCGTGCCCCACGGCCGGCCCTGACCCCTCTACCTGTCGACGGACGAGCGCCGACGTCCCCCGGCGTCCGGGTCCCAGGCGGCCCGGCAGGGCCCGGCCCGGGTGAGGGGGGGCCTGGCTCGGCCTCAGGCGCGGGCCGCCCCGCGCTGGCTGCCGCCGGCCGCAGTCGCCGCCCGCTCGCGCACTCCGAGCGCCGCCAGCAGCGCCGACATGTTGGGAGCCCCTGTCCCAAAGGCCGCCGCTAGGCCCGCCCTCCCCGCCGCCCACGTCAGAGCGCTCCGGGAGGGGCGGGCGGGGCACGGCCCCCAGCCCCGCCCCCACCGCCCGGCCGCCGTTCCCGGCCGGGCCGCCCCGCGTCCTTCCCAGCCTACTGGCTATCGCTGCCGTCGCTCATCCCGTCCCGCCCCCTCCCAGTGGCCATTGGTCGCCCGCCCTGCCGGCTATACCCTTCCTCAGTGTCATTGGCCGATCCGTTCGCCGCTCACCCGCCAGCCCCGCCCAAAAGCTTTTTCCCGATTGGGCATTTCCTGTCTGCTTTGGTAACTATTGGCCGCTGCTCTTGTCAATCAAGGTGCTAGCGCACTGACCGTGTCTTTCTCCGCACTTTTTTTATCCGGCCTCGTAGCCCAGGCAGGACTGACGGAAGAAGCTGTCAGCGAGCGCCCTTGCCCCTCCCAGCCTCCCTCCCCCCGCCACATCCTTTCCCTCCCGGCGCGGTCTGCCTGCAGGCCATTGGCTCTCAGCGCTGCCAGTCCCGCAGCCTCTCTCGCCCCGGCCGCCGCTTCGCGAAATGGGCGTGAATCGGCCGGTGGGTGCCTTCTCCTGATTGGCCGTTGCCCCTGCCAATAAAGCGGGGCCAGCGGGCGCTGAGGAAGGGCCGGCGGGCCCCCGCGGAGCCGCAGAGCGCGTCCCGGCCCGCGCGCCGCTCCGCACGGCGATTGGTCGCGGGGCGGGCGGGGAGCGGGAAAGGTGCGCGGCCTCCCCCGTGTCCCACGGGGGGCGGCAAGGAGTACCCGTATGTTCGCGCGATTACATCACCGCCAGCCAATCAGGGAGCGTGGGGCCGGTCTCTTAGTCGCGGGAGGGCGGGGCTTGGCGCCTGCCTGCGGGAGCCGCTGCACCTCACGCGCCCGGAGGGGGGGGGGGGAGGTGAGGCGGGAGGCTGGGCCGCCGCCGGCGGCGGTGGCTCTGTGGGCGGGGCTGCCATTTTTACCACAGTAAAGAATGAGGCTGAGGTGTCTCGGTCGTCGGCGTTCCCTTCCGCCGGCGCGGCTCGAGCGCAGTGGCCCGCCTCAGGGGTCGGCCGGCCCCCCGTGGGTGCCTGAGGGAGGCTTCTCGGGGCGGCCCTTTCTGCCGCCGGGCCCGGGTGGGTGCACGGGCTTGGGAACCGAGCACCGCACCGGGGACGCTAGCAACGCATCGCCTGAAAAGTAACGGCAGTTGGGGGAGGAGGCGAGTGGCAACTGCTCTCAGCCGTCGGGCCCTCCGGCTCCACCGAGAGCCTCCCCGTGGGAGGCTATAATTAACCCCCTGCGTGGGCTCGCCTACCCTTTAACTTCTTTCTTGCCCCAAAACAAAAATGTTTATTCAGGAAGGAACATGAAAACGTGCCAGATGCTTCACAGTCTCTTGCTGTTGCCGTCTTTCTCGATCAACGGGCTGAAGCCAGCTGGGGTTCACCTCTCTGGAGGGGGACCCAACTCCTGCCTTGCTCTGCAGCCCTGTACGGCAGTTCTGCTGGCTGCGCTTCGACACTATAGTCTTTCCTTGTTAGCTAAGTGACAGAGAAGCGATGTCCTCGCCTCGCACTCCCGAGGGCCTGAACTTTAATGTACCATCCATACAAATGGCATACAAATTCCCACACAATAGTCTACTGCTGCCCTTGTCCCCTTATGTCGAGATGTTTCTTCCCCACACGCTATATAGAGCAGTGTGAATGAACACTTGTCATACGCAGGACTTGAGATCATAGGTCAAAATACAGTTTATGTACCATTTTTATTTATCTATCTGTTTGCAAAGGAGCTGGCCCCGAAAAAGATGAGAACTTTCCCTTCTGGAGTTGGCATTCTCTCCCAGTCTGCCGCATAGGCACACTGTGGGATTATTTTCCCAGGCTCTCCGGAGTTACGTCCACAGTACAAAAAATTACTACGCAGCTTTTAGCTTTAAGGTCGTCAGCACCACCACTGACATTAGAAAATCCTTGTACAGAGCTCGAGAGGCAGTTTGAGCTCAGGTAACTGATGCAACTGCAGCTCTAAGTTAGTGCTGAAGCTTTGCTTTCTGTGGGTTCAAGTGCACCTACTCCACAACGAGAAGATGGGAAAGGTCACTCCAGCGTGACGGTGCTGCTTCCCACAGCTCTCTACCAGTTGATAGAGTTGATTGAGAGTGAAACCTAGATTGCTTCAGCACAGGAACTCATGAGCAAGTTCAGAAACAGCCAGAACACCGAGACTGCGGTTAGCCCTCTGCCATAGAAAACTTGCTCATAGACAAGCTAATTTGAGTGCCCAGACCTAGCTGCCAATCAACCTAGTTAACTTTGCAGTGTCCGCATGATCTGGGACTCAAGATACTTTTATATATCTAGCTAGGGACTTTTTTTTTTTCCTTGCCTTTCCTCAGGCTTATATCTCATAGTCATTTAAACACAATTCATGTATTATTAAAGCGATGACAAATCTGGCTAAAAATTGCTGTATCTTTGGGTTGGTGAACATAAATTTCATTCAACCTAGATAATTCTTGGATTTTTGAAATAAAAACTATTTCAAGTGATTCACGAGGAGTTTTTGGAGAGCCTGTCACTCTTTAAAGTAATGTTAAGTCTTGCGCAGATTTCAGCAGGTACAGAACCGGGCTGTAATTTTATCAGGTCTCTGTTTACACCCTCTACTTTGCCTCTTGGCTACCTGCCAGAGAGATACCATAGGTAGCATTCGATAATTTTGCTCAGTATGGCCAAGGTATACTCAGCTGCTACTGACTTCTCCATCAGCCATTCTTCCCACAGTGACTACTGAAACAAAAACGTGCACAAATATTGAAGGAAATCACGAGTTAGTCCTTCAGTTGTCATTCAAACCTTCTGACCTTGCCTTTCTCCTTGCTTCTAGGTTCCACACTTCCGTTCTTATCCCCTTCATTTCACCTTCAGCTCTAACTGCATGTATCACTTTATAACAAATTTAGAAACATATAAAATACTTCCTTATCACATCACCTCACTACCAGTACAACCTTTACAGAATTGACTTCCCAAAATAATAACTATTACCTTACATTATCTCTAATGTAACAAATCATATCCCCTATTGCTTCTCAAACGTGACCTGCTTAAACGGTAGAGATGATTAACTAAAAATCTACACCCTGCACACGAGCCCTTAACCCAGCGTAAACAGCACATTCCTAATCACTAGAAAATGTGCGTATCTGGCTGGTTTATGTGGGCTAAAACTAAACGCTGGCATTGCTCAAGAGGTGTGTGTGGCAAGAGGCAAGCAGCACAGTGACAGGCAGCCGGGGCGGTGGGTGAAGTAATAAGTAGGTGAAATAATGGTTGTATGTGGCAACGTGGAGTTAATGGCTAATCTAGGGATTTTGTGCCTTTTCGTGGCTGGCCCCAGCGAAGCTTCGTGTAAGGTTACTAAAGCAGGATATTTGTTTGTGAGACTCTGTGTGTTGGATTGACAGTAATGTGCGTATGCCTGAAAGTGTGTGCATTTTTTAATATATGCAATGTCCATCTGATTCTTAGTGGTGGTGAAAATAACTATGAACTATAGAAATGTTAACCAGTAAATGGGAAATAGATTGTACAGGATAAAGGTAATTTGCAAACAACTTCATCTGATGCCGCACTTAAGAGGAATGAAAGTGAGTTCTTACCATACAGAGTTTTTAAAATTCCCAATTTTTTATGTTCTATTGTTATTAGTGAACAGATTTGTCCTTTTAGGAATAGCTGTTGGTGAATCTCAAGAATTAAATTCATTTCATGTTCAAGTGAATGAGCTGTAAAACAGGTCTTGACAAAATATCAGTAACTTTGGGAAGGTACTCGATCTGACAGGATTTTTACATTGTTATCTCAACTTTTACCTCTGTTTTTGAGCTTTAAAAAAGTTAGCTTTTCATCTGAAGCATGTATCCATCTAGTGTTTTAACTGGCCTTCACACTGGTTTGACCACAAGTGGCAACTGCTCTAGTTTCACAAGAAAGCATTCTCAGACACTGACAATATTCATGGTACAAGAATATTTTTTTATCTGCAAAGCAAACAGCTCTTTCATTTTCAGCTGACTAACTTCCCATGGAAATTAATTCACTAAACAACAACAGTTAAGTTCTTCACCACTTCCCTGTGTAGCCCTTCTAGATTACACCATCTGTGAAGAAAGGAAGGAAATCACCACAGATAATAAGGTCATCTTCATATTAAGAAACGAGGAGAGAAAATTTGGAAAGATTCATGTAATATTTTGCCTCGGTTTTGCTCAACAAGAGGAAGACTAAATGCTAATACAGCAATGGGGAATAGGAAGAATGTGGGATGGGTAGCAAAGAAAAAGGCACAGATACAGACAAAGGAAAAAAAACAAGTAATGTTAATGTGTCAAAGCAAAATAACTGAAAAGTGGATATACTATTTCCAGCATTGGGGGAAAAAATGAAGGAATTTCATAAAAACAGTTCAGGGGACCCTCCTTGTGATAAAAGAAAACTCATGGAATTCCCAACTGGAACACGTGGATTAGGCGGGATTTGCAGTTGAGGAAACACAGAAGTAAAAACAAAGATGGGTAGTAACATTCTATGTTAAGGAAGCAATGTTCTGCAAATGAAACATATAGGGAATAACACAGCTCATAATTTAGTTCCCTTTTACTTTTTGAAAAGATGATTGTGGACTGTATTGAGAGGAGAGGGCTGTCAGATCGTTACAGACCCCTGGGTGGAAGTTTTGGTGGTAGCTGGAAAACTCCATATTGTTAAAGAGATGGTACTGCTTGGATACAAACCACCAGTCAGTGAGATTTCAAATTCCCAGTTAATAGTTTGGGGAATACATGCTACTCATTATTGGAGCCAGACATTCTGGACTGTGGTAGTCAATGAATTCCTCCTCGAAACTGTCACTGAGCCTGTAAGAAGTAAAGCTTTTGGATGGTTCAAGAATACGCCCTCAAAGGCCTGACTGTAGGTAATAACCCTGAAGTAGGTGATCACAAGTTGTGTGATGAAAGGTAGGGGTGAAAGAAAGTAGAACATTCTCAATTTCAGAAAGGCAAACTGTGATAAATGAAGGGACCTGGCAATAAAATCAGCTTGCATAATGAAAATAGGAATTTGAATGTGGAAGAGGCCTTAGGTATCTTAAAACCAAAACTGCCAATTCCATTGGGATTCTGTATCTCACACAAGGGAAAAAGGTTTACAGGTAGGGACTTAAGGCATAAGTGGAAGAGAAGAGGCATGAAGAGAGAGGTAAGAATTACAAGCAGAGAGCATATAACAAAACAGGAAAAAAAGTCTGGTTCAGGAAAGATCTCAAACGTCAATAAATTTGAGAACAAAGGGAGAATTTATCTGGAAAATCAGGTTAATTTAGACCTTGCATATGATATTTGGAAAACCAGCAAGAAATTATCCAGCTGTGACATAATATTGTGTAGAAAGAACTGATGTCACTTTCCAGTGAGGAAGAAGTGGGGTTTAGAGATAGTCTACATCTGATTCTAAAACTAAGTGCATATTTTGTCTCAATTTTCAGTAAAGATGGTGATGTTGAACATGGGGTTAGAGGGCAGGATGGCTAATAGCTAGGAGGGAAAGGAAGTTGCCAGTATCACATATAAGGTGAAAATAAAACACAGTCTACAACCTCTGGGCAGAAAGAACATTCCAGAAGTCAGAAAACAGTGTCAAATGAAATCACTTGTCTCACAGTAAGCTGAGCTTTGAGATGTAACAAACTGAAGGGGTTGATGTGCCATGGTTATTTCTGTTGCCTTCATTTAAGCTTTGTTCACGTTGTTAAATTGGGTAGGGACAGACAGCCACAAGCTGTCAAGCCAGTTTGTAATTAAGCCATGACTTAGCATGGCTTAATAAGTTACTACTCCACAGACAAGCTGTAATAACTGCCTGCGTGCATGCTCCCAGCTCGTCCAGCTGCTGAAGTAAAATGTGTTCGTTTAAGCTGCTATACGCTGCTGTAGCATCCTAGCTGATACGCAGTAATTTGGCTTGGTAACCCAATCACTTGTGAGCATACGTTCACACTTTTCCTCCGTGCTCCTGGGAAGCTCAGAACTCAACGCGCTATCGTAGGCAGCATGGGAGATAGACTAGAAGTGTCAGTGTTGTTAACTTCTTGCTCTGAGACGTCCCCTTTTGCAGTCTAAAATCTTGCTAAGCTTTTAGCTATGATGTTAGAATACCCATTTTTGCTCAGACTACTCTCACCTGTAATCCCTAATGTGTCTTCATCATTATTACGCCCTGGTTTGTTCTTCACTGACTATCTGGGACTTTAGATTACTTTTTCTACCCTTTGACTGTAGTATTTTAAGAGAGCTTAAAATGCTTTAAGAGAGTTCAAAAGCTTAAGCATGATCAACTGTAAAGTACTTATGTTCTTATCTTTTAAGCTTATGTTGTTGAAGAAGTCAATCAAGTTTGGCTAGCAAGCTTGCTTTGAGGCTCCATAAAATAGATGGTTCTGGTAACAATATCCTCTCAATTTTCAAACATCTTTCAAATGCTGTATAGATACAATCTTATTTAGTACAGACTATTCTAATGAAAATTCAAAAACAGGTATAAGAGTCAAAAAGAAAAAAAATTAAATCTGAAGAGATTATCATTGAAATATGCAGCTTTTAACTGATATATTCCTGCCGATGCAATTCCATTGCTACCTTTTCTTGTCCACTTACACTTCTGTCCTAAACATGCCTCTAATAGAAATCAAATTACAATGAGTTAACAGCTTCCTATTTAATCTTTATGATATTTTCCTAATTTATTTGGAATCACCATTACGGTTAGTTCACTATTTTACCTTTCCTTACCGTAACTATGAGAAGTAATTGCCTGGGAGAGTGGCAAAGGTTGCTTCATAAAATCAGTGACACTTTGAAAATACTTTCTCACATTTCCATTCACCATCATCTCTTTCTCCCCATTGTTGAGGGAGAAGAGGAGCATGAAAGCCCCAGCCAGAGAGAGGGCTTGTAACACGCTGTTCCCATCTACCCACAGGTAAGAGAAACTGCCTAGAATGGGGCAAGACATCAGGCAGAAGCAATCTGATCGATGTGTGTGGTGTGCAGTATTCGAGGACGTTTCTGGTGAGGGCATTCTGTTAAGATCAGCCGAGCTGTTAAACTGGAATGGATGTGACTCATCATCCTTCTGAGGGGAAAACCACCAGCGACCAAACTGTGCACAGCATGAAGGGTTGCCCTAACAAACACTTGAAACATTAACGATGAGCAAAGTGGATCTTGAGAAGGTTTTTTTAAAAGACTGAGGGGAAAACCGTCATCTTCTGACAGAAACTTCATCTGTGTCCAGTAGGTCACTGAACCTTTTCCTGAAGAACTGAACTGCAGCAGGGGCTGTCGAGTAATTTATAGACACATGCAACTGATGACTACCGGATTCAAGTAGAAAGGAAAAGTGCCAAGAAATCAAACAAACCAAGTAAGCCTACAGCAAGAGAAGGGCCTCTGTTTCCCTAAGATCTTGTAACATCTAAGCAGTACTCTCTGGTATCCATCCCAGTGGTGCACAACCCCAGAAGAAGTGGCCCAGCAGGCCAGAGCTGCAGACGTGACTGGTTGTGAACTTGCTAATGGAAACACTTGGTGGTGACTCAGTTAAAGAAAGTCACCAATAGCAAACCCATCTGGTAAGATCAACAGGCTGCGCACCAGCTTGCTGGGAGGCAAAGCTAATAAGCATGGTTGGCAAGAGGGATAACACTGACTCCAAGTGGAGCCCCTCCCTAAGTTGTTACCAAAAAAAAGGAGTTAATTATTCCTTTTCTGCATTTCTGTAGGATGGTTTCATAGGTGCTATCCCTGGCCATCAAGGTGGCCCATGTCAGACACTTTGTCACATTGCAGCCGTTTCAATTTTAAGCTCTGAGCAAAGAGCTTAGCCTTCTGCATGCTAAATCCAGGTACGTTCCCTGCATTGTCCTGCAGTATCCACAGTTCAAAAATTAACATTTTTAATGTTAAAACAGAAGTGTGTAATGAATCTTCACAAAGAAAAGCAAAGCAAAATGTAGGCCAGGTTCCATATTTTTATTTATTAAGGGTTTTTTCAATTAACAGTGGGAGGTTTTTTTCCAATTATATACTAACAGACAGAACAACTGTTAAGGTAAAGACATATTTAGTTTTGAAAGTATTGTTAACTCCTCCTTTGTGTAGTTATTAAATCCTTCCTAAAAAGAAAATGTGTATATTTCTTACTAGCATATCCACATGGAGATTATTCATGACAAAGATATTAATTTATATAAGCTATTCTTTCTGGCTTCTAGAAATTATATTAGTGTCTGGACAGAAAAAAAAAACCAAACCCACTCAGCTACATTCTCACCATGGTGACCTACGAGAGAACTGTCACAACAGAAGCTGCTGTTGCCACTACAATTTCCAGAGCTCCTGCTGTTCGTGTTGTTGCTGAAGAGAAAATCCACTGCCCTTTGCGGCACTTAAAGCTCAGTAAGATCAGATTGCAGCTTAAAGATAATGTTCACGCTTTACTGTACATCAGTATCAAAGAGAAAATGAGATGATCAAAATATGCCAACCATAATAATAGTGTCAACATTAAGTATGCTGTGTACTTCCTTCGAGGTACCAAGCGTTCCGACTCCCTCCTGTTTCAGCAAAGGGAAACTCGCGTCATGATCACAGCCTTTGGGTTCAGCTCTGCTCAAGCCAGAGTGCCACGAATCTTGGTAAGAATACAAGCCAGGTAAGAAGTCGAAGATTGATCCCCCTGAAAGTAAAAATAAAATCTTCTTTGAAACGCAAAAATAAATGGGTAGTTGCAGTTATCAAAGAGAAAATATAAAATAAGACTAGGCATGTTGCCTCTCCGTACAGCGAATGTTATGGACTCTCTTCCCACGCTCCACCAAAGGACTGCCAGTTA
The DNA here is from genome assembly GCA_009819775.1 of Phoenicopterus ruber ruber. Taxonomy (NCBI): domain Eukaryota; kingdom Metazoa; phylum Chordata; class Aves; order Phoenicopteriformes; family Phoenicopteridae; genus Phoenicopterus; species Phoenicopterus ruber. The sequence continues at coordinate 29,370,833 of CM020217.1, read as the reverse complement.
AAATAAGCGTGTTGCAAAGGTGTCTTTTTGCCAACAGAACAACTACACCAGTGAAATGTGTAAAGCGTGCCTTTTTAACAGGCTACCTGTTACCCAACTAAATAAGTGTATTTCAAATGATTAGAAAAGATTTTCTAATTTCGAAGATAATCTAAAGCTAGTGATGAGAGGACATTGGAATTCAATGTGAATGTTCAACTCCAGAGAAATGAGCAGTTTCATGAATTTTAACACTCTGCAGTACAAAAATGAAACAAAACCAAAGTCTTGGTGATAGGACTTGACATTTTAAAAGCAGTATTTCTGAAAGTGAAAGGGCCCCCAGAAGACCTCTGATTAGCCTGCTCACTATCCAGAAACTCTGGAATAAATAACTCAGAGAAACTGCTGGGATATCTATAATTAACTATAGCTAAGGGAATTAGAGTTGGAAGTTACTATGATAGTAGTAAAGCCTCTGATAAGATAAAATGAGGAAGCAAAAGGAATGAAAATTATTTGAGAAAATGCTCCAAACCCTAAACTAATCATCATTATTAGTGACATCTTATGTGTGAACCCTATGAATAAAGTCATCCATTTTTCACAAGCTGCGAGGTTAGGGTCTGATGTACAGTTGATAGTTTTATTATATGTAATTTACAAGATCTTAAAAAGCCATGGGAAAAAAGTTCACAATAGAAGTTACGCTGTCTGGGAAATGGAGACTCAAATCAAATTATAATTCAACTGACTTTCTAAGCAGGAAGGTAAATCTAAGTTTGGAAATCAGCATGTCAAAGAATCACTGCGCATCAGAGATGATTCAGTTTGAGACAAGCGTAAACAGATTTCATTTGCATTCATCTAAATAGCTCAGGTTGATCAAAACTACCATACAATATATTAGAATTTTCTCTAAATTGAAGGAAGCAAGGGAAGGGAGATGGTCCAAAGAAATGTTCCAAGGTTTACCCTCCCTTGCAGCGAGGGAAATCCCTCGTACTTTGGACAGGGGCAGGCAAAAACCCAACCGAGAAGTACATCCTGAAGTGCAGTTGTACTGGCTCCTTGGCTCCTGGAGGCAAGCTGTGAGTGACTGCCAGAACAAGGTACGTATTGAGATTGGATTTTCTTGTTTCTATGCTTTTTGTTTGTGTTTTTGTTTCCATTTTGTAATCAGAAACTTAATCCTTGCTTTGCTAGTCTAATCTTTTTTTCCCCTCATTCAACTTTGCCTGGTAATAACAGTGATTGCAAGTAACTGTGGCAAGCACAAGGCATGTTATTTCTGAAGAAGCATCAAGTCCAAATAAATGAGTTGGCACACATACCTTTAGGATACCCACAACCTGGGAGGAATGGCAAGAGTCAGTGTTACACTATGGGGAGAAGTCTTTCCAGCGGGGCATTCATTGAACACATGAGATTGCACAATTGCAGGTGCCCAACTGACATTAAATCTTTTGGAGGTTACACAGTGCTCTGGCACTACCAAGGGTGCAACATGTCGCAGGGAAGGAGGGGTGAGGCAGAAGAATAGGTGGAACTCCAAGACAGTCAAGCAAGAGCGCCGCAGGGAACCGCAGAGTGTATGACTGCCAGGGTAAGCCAAGTGAATATCTTACATCTAGAAAAAGATTCAAGAAATGTAAATATTACATTCCATTGCAAAAGGGTGTAAGAACAGCAAAATTACAAAAGCTGGAAAAGAAAGAATGACAACAGACACTGGAGAGCACTATTGTGCAAAGCTCTTCAATGGTAACAAGCTCAGCTTTTTCATAAAGTGTTTGGGGAAAAAAAAAGAAGTTAAGAGAGGCTCCACAAGTGAAATGTAGTAAGTGCAAAGGTAAGTACGTAGGAACACTGCCAAACACACTGCTGGCACTGTCATATCACAGTAGGATACTTAAAACTGGATGCCAGTAGTGTATAAGGTATAGCAATACAGAAAACCTCAGTGCCAGTTTATTCAGATAGAGAGGGACCTTTGGATACAGGCTTTGCAATGGTGTATGTTTATCTAAGATAGGCCAGCGTTAGCTGAAACACTGTAAACAGCTTATTTTCATTGCTAGATGGGGGGCGGGCGGGCGGGCTTGGGAATTTTCACCCCTTGAAAAAAATGTTACTTTTTTCAATTACTAGCATGTCACTGTTACATTATCATTATATTTTTTGCAAATCAGGAGTAAAAGAAAGGAAGATACAGTATTTGCATAGACATTGGAAAGAGCAGGGACATTCCATCTCCAGTGGCTATGACTTCCAGGTTTATTTATTCAGTCTGTGGCCCTCTGGAATAGGCTGTAGGCAAGACGACTTGCTCTGGTAGTGGCAGTAGCCTACTTCTTACCACCATTCCTTCCAGAGGCCCTTTCCCTGCCCAGCAATAAACCAGAGGAAGGACCAGAGCCCCTTGAGAAAGAGGGCTTTTAGAGATGAGCTACTCTCAGAACAATTAATCCAGTAATCACTCTTTCCTCCTCACAGGTCTGTGGCACCGCTTGGAAAGAAGGAGACCAACAGTGAGCTGTCTGAATTACTTGGCAATACTAATCTACTCTCAGCTGCTATATTTCTTGGGCACTCATCTCTTCAGCGTGGGAAACTTGCCGCAAGCAACCTGTTGTATGTATTCAGTAATTATGGCACTTTGAGGAAATTGCCGTGTCCTGCAACAAAAGATGGACCGCAGTCTGTGGCCCTCTCCTGTCACTAGAGAAAGGTGTGGCATCTCAAAAGTGGGCATCTCTGCTACAGAGCATCTGACGGGAGTTCAGCAGAGCGGGGTCCCTTGTGCACACCTGTTTGATAGAAATCATGGATGGTCTCAGACAAAACGTAGACTGTGACTGGCAGTGCAACAGCAAGAGAAGGAACGTTAACAGGCAGAACATACAGGGGCTGAGATACAAACACATATTTCAACTTCTACTCAAACCTTGTCATACAGCTGTGTGGTTCTCCTTGTATCATGCCCCATTACATACAGAATCTTAACGACCGCTGAGGGTTGAAGTAACAAAAAGAAGAAGTTATACTCTATTTTCAAGCACATTTAACTTAAACCACAAAACCAACAACTTCTGAATTCTAGTGACAGAATTACAAGAAAGCCCTGTGTGAACAAGGATGCAGGCAGCAAGGTGTGACTAAAGACTTAAAGTCTGGGATTTTTGTTTTCCAAAAGCAAAACAAAGGACTGTATACCCAAAGTACAAGGAACTCAGTGAAGCAGAAACCACAGGGGATGAAGTGTCCACTCATCCAGTACTTTCAGATTTAGAGGACAGGGCAATTTAGTGAATCCCAGAGACAAGACGACAGAATCATAGATGAACTCATGCAGATTAGGAATCATGCCTGACTGACTGTAGGAGCAAGAGAAGTAAAGCACACAGCCGCAAAACACTGTCAAAGCTGACATACTTCTGAGAAATGACATAAATTCCTGGAGAAAGAGGGAAGGGCATGTGGCTTGGGGGCATCAACTGTTCTTTCAGAATATTGGAAAGGTGGAGAAAAGTCTAGAGACCTCAATCAATTTACTGAAGCATTTGATCGTGTTTCTTTTGGGGGAAGATACATGCATCTCATTTTCTGTTGCTTGAGCATTCATTAGTCATTTGTCAGAAGAGTTTAAAAAGCAAATCATGCAGGAGCAGTCCAAGCAAAATATTTTTTTCGCTCCCTTAGTCTTTGTGTGGAGGGAAAAGGATCCTGGGGTGAGGATGACACTATCATAAATCCTGATCTAACAAATATATGAGTCTGTATCAAAGAGTATGAGACTGAAGAGAAGCATTTATTTGGTTCCAAGAGAGAATCTCACTGGCATTCATCTCTTCCGTCACTGCAGCTTGTACTGTAACAACAAGAATTACTTTTCAGGCTGCTACATCACATCAGATTTTAACCAGAACTTGGAGAGAGACAAGTAATTGGACTGATCATGTTCCCATTAAAGTCTGCCATACAATTCCTGTTTATTTCAGAAAAAGCAAAATCAGTGTGAAGATACTTGTAGTAGCATTTAAAGCATTGCTTTCACACCTAGTTTTATACCATGTAATTCTGTTTACTTCAGTGGGGTAATATATGATTTTCAGTCTTAAAAATAAAACCAGAGTCAGGTCAATTTGTCTTTTTATTAATTATTCATTGACTAAGCCCAGGGACTTACTGCAGTTGAGGCCCATATGCACTGCTGCTAAAGCCACAGCAAAAAGGCAGTGATTATGTATTAGGCCTTTAGGTCCATAGCATCAGTAAATTATCTCTGTTTCTATATACCTGCAGTGTTTTCAGACAGACCTTCGTATTTGGAAAGTACAGTTGCACTTATCCACATTATTTTAAAAATTTATTTCAAAGGATTCTGCAAAACATAATCTGAACACACATTTAATAAGACATAAATACAAATTAAGGCAACCATTGAAGAAGTGTATCTGTCTCTGTAGTTAAAGCCTACTAAATTAAATTTTAAAGAATTCGCTCAGACTGGAAATCATATCACTGTGTGTGGGCATAGAAGAAGGCTCAGTAAATTCTGGCTCGGTGGGTGAGTCAGCATGAGTCATCAGCAGACATACCATCCTACGGTTATATGAATCCACAAGGTACATTTAGAAACATTTCACAGTAACAAAATAATGCCATCCTCCTGCTTTTTGTCTAGATGACATTAATGACAGCCCCAACTTTCCTAAAATATTGTAGGTGTTCTCAGCTCAACATGGGAGATTAAAAAAAAAAAAAAAAATCCCTCTTTATTTTGGTATTTTCATTAAGCAAAGCTAACACAAATATGAAAAGCCGTTAGAAAAGCCTCAGTTGTACATAAAATCATTTACATAGTTGCATTACACTGACAGACAACTGAGCAACATCTACTTTTCAGGTGGATTTCTGATTACTTGATTGAAACACAAGGAGTTTCTTTTTCTCTCTTCCAATTTTAATTGTTTCCATCACTCAAAATTTCAAGTGGGTAATAAGATGCTATGACAAATGAAGTTATTTAGCTGACATCACCAACTGTGTCATAAGCAAAATAGTGTCAATTTTGCTTAGAAAGACTTTCTAATTGTGGCATCTTGTTGAAAGACTGTGAATGCAATGTAGATGAGCATTTGTAAGGCTGAAACTATTCCTGCTTTCTCTGCTTCCACTTTTCTTAATTTCCATGGAAAAGTTAAATTGTTTACTTTTCATATTTCATTTTCCTCTAAAACAGATTTCATTCTCTTCCAGCATGTCATTCCATATACGATATATAATTACCCAGCATAGCCCAATTCGTACAGCTACACAGGAAATGCGTTTTTTGCTACTTCTCATATTTGGGGAGCTCCAATATTTACTTTGTCTTTAGTTTTGCTAAAGATAAGGAAAGTTTCACAAGTAATATGGATGCACTTACAATCTAGCAAAAAGACTAGGATTGCTCACGGGCATATACGTACACAGCTATTTGGCCGACTGACCGCCTCACAGCCCAGTCTGGAAACCAAATCCACCACCACGATTAGTCATCCGCTTGGATCCCACTTACTACAGTGATGCCACACAGATGCAGCCAGATTTGCATCAGCTAATCTAGTTACAAAACAGAGGCCCTGGTTCTATCAGATGTGTTAAAAACCTGTGTAAATAGAAATGGCTTAACCTCTTCTTTTAGGCCGCAGACTCTTGTTTCCCGCTCTCCCAATAACTTGGCAAATGCATTCTGAATTTGTTCTCTCATTATTCTCAAGGGGATGAAGTTTCCTGGATTTAGTCCTATTATGTTTTGTTTTCCTAATAAATTCCTTTCCCCAGTAAATTGTCTCTATATCACCTGCTTAGTATTTCAGGCAATTAATAGTGCCCTTCATTTGCTGTTGCTATGTGCTGGTAGTCTTAGTAAAAACTTGTGGGTTTTTTTTATTCTGTGAATTATATATTAACTCTTATCCACTGAGTAAAGAGGGTACACTTGCTTGTGCTGCTGCCTCTGCCTATTTTTGTAAGGCATTAACCATAGTTGGATCTCGTCTACTGGATCGGGCCCTTCGGCTGGATGAGGAAACAGAAGTTGTGTGAATTTTGTTGAACTGAGGAATGAACTAGTGTCATTAGGACAGGTAACCTTAGGCACACCTTGCAAAAGAGCGTATGCCCCTTGAAGGCTTCGCAAGAAGCTCTGAGGGCAAAGTGTTGTGTGAGTGCCAGAGGAACCTTAATGATGGATTTGGGCTTCTAGTCTTTAAGTGCAGCCACAAGGACAAACTCAAAGCCATGTTTGAGTGAAAGAAAATCAGAAATACTTCAACCATGCTCGCTCAATAATACTATTCCGTAATAGCTTTACTTCAAATATTTTACTCAAAGTCAAATCTTATAGGACATTGCTGCTTTTTGACTGTAAACAGTGAAGAATGGAAAACATTTTCTGCAGAAAAACTCATTATTGTAGAGATATATATGCAATATACACTTATGTACATACACATACTTATCTTTTTAGAATATATTCTCAGCATGTAGTCTTTCCACAGAAAGTCAATATTCAATATGCTTTGTATATTTTAAGCTGTGCTGTAGAAAAAAAATGTAAAGTAGTGTCTATTTTAGTAAACTCATTATCAAATGTTGCTGGAAGCAACACTCAGTTTTCTGATACATTGCTCTTTCTTCAGCATTCCCTACGATTAAAGTGGGTTGATGAATGCTAGTTTAAATTATCAAAAATGAGGCAAATTTCCCATTTCCTTATGCTTTCTATCAGCTACTGAGATTCACATTTTCTGTAATTCTGGGGGAGTTTATTTCCAAACTTGCTATGAGTAGGGGAAATCCACTCTGGTAACCATACAACAGGTTCAGAACAAAGGATTTGTCAAAGATGATTTAATACTTGGCTGCAGCAGATGACATAATGGACAATAATTCTTGAGTTACCTTTGAGGGAGGATCCCTCTTCCAGCAGAGGCCATCAGAGGCTGAAGGAGGTGCATGGAGTTTCTTTTTCGTTCATCGCAAGTTCTCCTAGGAGAAACCTTAAAACTAGAGCTCACAGACTCATACCTAAAAACTTCCAGTTTAGGCCTACAGAGATGAAGACCTTGTGAGTAATGTAGCGAGCAGGCCTACAAGAGGGAAAACCACAGGTGTATTTTCTGCCTTTCCTCCCTTAAATGCTTTCAGGTGCATTTAAAAGCAAATTCCTCTGCTATGTGAAAGAGCCATAGTCCTTGCTCAGCATCTCCCCTCCCTGGGCGGTGGAAGCTGGAGGCTCCTGACTGCTCTGGCAGTTTCTGCTCGCTCCCATTCAGGCTGCCCGAAAGGGTGGGATGGGCTCATGTCCAGGTCTTTGGTGTATCTCGGGGTTGGGGCTGCTCCTCGCTTCAGCTACACGGCCATTGAACAGGTACCTGAAACAGCACTGAGGTACCTCAGTCCCCTTGAGACCTCACGTAGGACTCCGAATGAGGATGTTCCAGCCCTCATGACTGGGTAACGGGATTGCATCGCAAGTCTTCGAAAGGGCTTACTCCAAGGGTTTGGGACACTTTTATTCTTAAAATTCTGTGTGGCCCCTGTAGTATTGTACATAGTGCTGATTTTCTGGTTTAAGTCATTCCTGAATGCACTTATGGTATCACTCTCTGTCTAAATAGACAGTGGCTGAACTTTGCTAAGGAAATATGCCATCATTCTGTATCCTTGTATTCTGTGCCCTTGCTGGAAAGGGACTAGTAAAGGCTTTTTCTATTCTAGCAACAGGCAGATTTCTGAAGATGAAACTGCTGAGTAATCTTGGTCATTTTCCAGTATGCTGCTTCATTTAATGTAATTTAGAGCATCATTTTCATGCCTGTAGCATTTAGGTAATCGCTAGCTAAGAGTTGCTGATCGTATCAAACATTCAGCTCTGCCATGGAGACCTGCTGCTACATTTTCCAGCTTTGATAAATTGGATGTCAAGATCAGGTACAAGTGTTGATGTTTCAAATACAAGAAGAGAGAAAGTGGGAGAGAGAATGAATGAAAGAGGGAAAGGAAGGAATGAAGGAAGCAAGCTCTGGAGAAAAAGACTGGGCTAAAGTTTTTCATTAATTAATTTGTTATGTAAAATAGCTGTTTAAACACACACACAAAGTGTTATTTTTCAGCACCCTTTAATTTTCCTACTTGTTTGATAAAAAGTCAAATAAAATTTCTAAAAGTGAAAATGAAGCATGACAGAATCAAACTAAGCTTGTTCATTGACAGTGGCCCTTATACTTTGGCAATATTTAATATCGCTTCAGGGTTTTTTGCACAACCATAATGACTATATAAAATGCAGGGCAGTGAAGAATCTGACAGTATTTTACAGGTCTGCATGTATATTTGTGTTTGCATATACATATATTTGTGTATTTCTGATAAAAAATAAACATTGTAGCTTTGACTTAAAACTAGTCAATGCTACCTGAGTTAATTCACATGCATAATTTTCCCCCTCAAACCTATGAAAGTAGTCACTGCTTAACTCAGGCTACTGCAGCTACAGGCAGAGAGAGTGGAGGGCTGGAGTTGGTAGGGCACCGGGGACATGGACATGAGAGACAGAAAGGCTAGAGATGTGTGGGTGATGTTGAGGTCCATAGAGCATAGCTGTAAATAAAAATTAGCTAAATAAATGCCAGTTGTTTCATTTTCTCATTTTGCACACCAATATGTTTATGTAGACTGACTGTGGGCAATGCTAGTGTCTGAAAAAAAAAAATGTGAGTGGCTGAGCTAGCTTTTACTGGGTGGGAAGGTGGGAGGCAGTGAGGAGGCAGCAGCAGAAATTGCATATTATACAGGCTTAGGAAAAAACCACGTCAAACGCGAGCATGTAAAAGCTGCTGGGTGTCACAGTGCATAGTGCTGAGCCAACATTGTTCTGCTCTCTGAACTGATTGATGAGCAGATTTGACATCTAGCCACTCCAGTCATGGCACATGATGAGCAATTTTGGAGAAAAAAAAAATCCAGCGGGGGCAGGGGAAGAGGGAATACTGGCTACTCAGCATGGTCGGGATAAGGCTAGCTCTGGCTCAGTCAAAGCCACGTCTCTGGTCTTTTCCCAGTGAGAGTCTGACATGGAATTGCTCTGTGGTAGGAGCACCATCCTTCCTTAGATGTTACTAATGGTGCAAACCAGTTAATGAAAGGCTTGCGTGTGCTGCAATTTTTGCGCGGGAAGTGCGAGGGCACGGGAAAAGGGAGTAAGAGGATGTTTGTGCTGCTTGTGGGCAATGGGTAGGTTGGGACAATGAGGCGTGCAGGACGGCAGAACCGCTTGCAGGACTGTCCTGCACAGCGCTGCTGGAGCTGACCAGCCCTGGGGCTTCCCCGGAGCGTGCCGATGCACGTGCTCTCCTGCTGCCAGCTGCTTTGCTTGGAGGCCCGGACGGAGTGGGCAGCCACGGACCGGACCTGGGGATAAGGACTCTTAAGGAAGTGCTGCCAGAAGACAGTGCAGTGGAAACCAATGCATGTAAAACTGCTTAATTATACAGTGCTTAATTATATATATTATATCTAAATGTAGAGAACAATGAGTAGGAGTAGCCCATATAAGTTAGTTGCTTGCAAAGTAAAAAATTCCCTAGGTACCGCAGTTGGGTAAGTGAATTTCATCTTACGCGTTTCTTTTTTTTTTCTTTTTTTGGAAATCCAAAAAGCTTCTCTTGTAAATTTGCATAGCCGTTGACTTGCTGAGGGTAATGCTACTAACTATGTTGCCGAGAGAAGTCCTCCCAGAAGACTAAAACCTGTGGGCTTTATTTCTTTGCACATTACTGATTCATCGCTTGCTCTCCTCCCTCAAGATTTCCAGTACGTCAGGACCTGACTGGAGGAGCTGTCTGTCATACTTCCAGTTAATCAATGACCTACTTTATTATTACATTTAAAGCATGGGCTCAAAGAGAGGCTTTTTGCATCGAGTGAAGATCTGATCAATAACTGGCATGAAGGACACGGCAGGGAACAAGGCTGTGGAAGGGAGAACAGTTTTTACTAAATGTCATTTCATGACACCTCCCCTTGGTAGTCCAGTCTATTTTAGGTACAACAGGGTGTCGTCATTCCAGTTACCCTTTCAAAATACAGATGTGCAGATTGTGGAAATATACTGAGCACTGAACTGGAAGCCTTTCATATAAATATCAGCACATCACAGAAGGAAACAAACCAAACTTTATTTTTGTTCCCTGTCATTTAATTGTATGCGTCTTCTCAGATATAATTGCAAGTACAATACAACTCAGCCAGCCTTAGGAAGTTAAGTGGAACAGTACGCCCCAAAAAATTATTTTCTACTGGACCAACAGAGGGCAACTCTGTTATGAAACTGATTTTGTAAGAAAGACTGCTGCTGTTTTTTGGGGCAGAACTGTTCCTTTGTGCCTTCTGTGTCACAAACACCTCATTACAGAAGTAACTGCTTGTTACTTTTATGCACCTCTGCAAAACTGCAACGAGTAGGAGAGAAATGAATTGGGTTCTCCTTTGTCTCATGTATCACCAAGAGGATTACTATCATGTTTTTATTATACTATATATAACTAACATGTATACACAGTTATGTTTCTGCAACCTCATTTAGCCAGTAGATTCAGTGGATTTATATTGATCTCACCAAAGACCAAAACCACTCATGCACTGGCACAGCTGAAGAACGATTTGACGGAGTCTCTGTTGTCACTGCTGGGATAAGAGTTGGAAAGACCACAGTTTGAGTTTGAGATCCGGGCTGAGTTTGCATGGTTCCTAACTGAATTATGTCTTAGGTCTGGATTCATCTCACCTAGCTGTAGGCAAATGTTTTGAGTCGATCAGAAGGGTAAGTAGTAACCCTCACGTCTGCATAGGGTTAGTCATGAGTGACACCTAAGGTCTGATGCATTTTCTAAAGGTGTCTATCTTCCTCCGTGAGTCAACACAGGAAGCCCAGTGAGAGCCTGTCCCTAAGCGGACACCTCGGGAAGTGTTAGCGCTAGCTGTTACCGGTCAAGGCCTTAATGTGCTCAAGGAATGGTCCTGACCTGGGAGGACAGGACTGATAGATCCTCTCTCTGTTTTAAGAAAACCAGGAATTCCCTAAAATCTTGTGCCACTGGTAACTTCCCCAGCGATCCTGAAAAAAACCCAAACTCATACACTTGAAATGTGTGGGGTTTTTAAGAGCCAAAGCTGGTTGCAGCAGTAACCCCTTTCCAATGATAGCAAACACTATTCAGGAGAATGGAATCTTGTGGAGCCAGAAGAGGTGCATGCTAATGAAATTGGGGTGAAACCGTGTGGGTCTTAGGATTTTGGTTCCTGCCCATCTTTGCATAAAGGGAGGAGTTCCAATGCTTGCAATTTATACTCCCTGCAGTGCAAAACCTCCTTACATCATCCACCTGACCTGTTATTCTGCAGCTTCGAGTAAAGCAGCCGCTCAGAAGTGCTCCAGAAGACAGACATCTGCTCCTCCTTCCCCATAGTCAGAGTAGTTTTGGGATAGGTGAAAGGATGAAAAGGAGCTGAAAGTACCCAGCATCTCCTGTTCTCTCTTCCTAATATCAATATTTAGGCAGGGTAACATGCAATCCTATCACAGGTGACAGAAAAATACAGGTAATACCTTTAAAACAGGGCTTTAACAAAAGTAAGGTCAGGGCTGCTCTTGTTGCTCTTTGGATTTATGTTATGGAGAGGAGAATTGCTGTCAAAGCATCAAAAGCTTTGTATAGTAAAACCAATGCCAATGCCTAAAGTTAAGCACCTAAATAAGCATCCCCGTTTCAGGTTCTTGCCAACCATGTGGCTTTGGCATTTTGCAAAATAGTATTTCACAAATATGTATTGGTATGTAAGCAAACTATGGTTTTAAAATGCCACATTAAGCTAAGTGATAACAGGAAAACATAGGAGTACAGTGGTGGAGTAGTTAAAATGGGTTGCTAGGATGTTATGAGGATGACTTTGAGATTGTTCCAAAGAGTGTCTTTTCTCATAACTGTAAACACACAGTTGGGCTGAGGAGTCAAAAGCAGATAAATTAGATACTAGCTGCATTGCTCTCTGGCATGCCAGAAGTTGGTATATTTTAACTGTTGTAGCTCAAAGGGCTCCGAAGATCAGAAAGGCCATGAATGCTAATTAGTATGAAATTTATATGATAAGATTATGCAGAAAGAAATCCCATTTATTTAGTAGTAAACTGAATAATTAGATATGGAAATTAGTAGCCATGGGTCACATAGTGCCTTCATTTTGAGAATAAACTCGTTATAAGAGCTGATTTAAACTGAAAAACACAAGGAACAACTGAACAGAACGTAACACATTTAACAAAGGAATAAAATGATATTGAAATGGTCGCATTTCAGTGAAATGGAAATCTTCTCCCAAACCCTGACTATATCTGTTCAGAGTCTCATATGCTAAATCTCCCTGAGGGGTGATTTTTCTTGAACAGCTCAGACGGATCCACTTCCATATTGCAAGCCCCTCTCTTACCGCTGCTGCACAGAGCAGAGCCGCCGATGGCCTGCTTCGCCCTGAGTGTGGAGAGACTTGCCAGGAAGACATGGTTCCTTGCAAAGGAAGCAAACTGATTAGTTGGTTGCTCAGTTAAATGCAAGCTACTCGGCCTTTTAGCCCCCTTTTTGTTCCTTCTACAACTGTCCTATTCTGTGAATGAGATGTTTTGCCACCGAAGTCACACAAGTAATGAAAAGGGTGATGTGGTGTTTCCCGTCTCAGTGTGACACAGACCCTTGCAAGCTCTGAGCACCTCTGAAGCCTTTCAGTCTGATGTTGGCAGAACATGGCGTCCAACAGGCTGTGGTATAAAGTGTCCCTGAATCACAACCTCCTCCCTTTTGCAATTCTTGCTCTTTAAATTATTCTCACCTCTGCAAGCAAAAAGAAGAGCATGTGCCTGAAAGTCCTGTATTAGCGACCGAACCTTCAAGTTTCTAACAGCTCCTAAAGTGCTGAGTACCCTGAGCACTCATGGGAAGTTTAAGCCTCTCCACGTTTTCTGCAGCTAGCACTGGCGAGCACCACAGGGAACTGAGATCTATGCCTCACCGTACCCACGCAGAAGAGGGAGGAATGGAGCTGCTTCTGCACTGCTGATGGCTCAGGACAGCATTTCTTAGCGTCCTCAGACCCACATGGCCTTCCCTACACAAAGAGCCTCCACGATCAGTCCAGAGTAGGGTTTGTGCAGCCTCTGGATAACTCACCTGTGCACAAAGAACAGCAAGAACAGGTAGCCCTGGAGCGACCTGGAAAACATCCTGGCAGAGTGAGGAGTATGAGGCATTTCTGGACTGCCGTTCACATGCTTGGGGTATCTCACAGCACTCACCAATGCTCTTCTGGACCAAGGCATCCAGAATCCCACACCAGAGATGTGACCACAGCTGCCCTAGCCCAAGGTGAAAACCTGTCAAAAATTTAGGAAACGCACCATCTTTCATCAGTGTTTGCATCAGATTCTGCATGAGCCAAGGACTGAATCTCCAGCCTGACGGTTTATCTCCATTTTCCGTGGCAGTGATGTTAATCCAAGTGGTTACTTTGATTTACATAGAGCTTCTGAGTTACTCTGCCGTAATGTTAAGCAAAAAGATCCACTGGAAATGCACCAATAAAAATTACAACAAAGGCCAATTACGTTCTTTTTTCTCTGCGTTATTCACACAAAGAACATTTTAAAAGGTGAATTGCTGACTGAGGCACCACTCCAGCTGGGATGAGGATAATTTGGGGTTGGTAACTGTAATAGCTTCTAAGTGAAATTCATTTGCTGCCAGTAGTGCAGCTCTAACTGATTTTCATCTGCACTCTTAATAAAGCAATTACAAAACAGCGTAGTCTCCGGTATGTGAAAGTGTCTAAAGCTGGGATAGAAATTAATAACGTAATAGGGTAAGGTACCTAGGGTCTGGATAAAGTGTCCTGGAATTAGAAATGCTAATGGCTTGTCTCGCAGATAACTGGGTTGGTATAACAGTGGGCACAGCAGCCTGCCATGAAGCCCACTCTGCACTGAAGTCACTCGGGAGCCTGGGAGCCAGCTCTGCCACACGTCCAGGTCTTCCCAGCACCACTCACACCTTTACAGAAATGCCAGAAGAAGGACTGCTGCAGCCATTTCCCAACGCTGATACTCCCCATGTATCTCACCAAAAAGACTAGGGGTTGTGATAAGGAGAATCTTTTCTGCCTGCTTTTGAAAGGATTTGTTGATTCAGGACTAGACCTAAGATTTGTGCTGAGACTTCCGGTGTCTCAGAAAGGCTGAAAAATCTGATTACAGCTGAGGTGATCGGAGGAAGATTTCAAAAAGCCTTGCAAATTTCAGGAGTGTTTTGTTGATCACAAAGTGCTATTTCAGCAGTCCACAATTCCATGCAAGATACTCATTTATAAGGAGGAAGAACAGGTCAGAAGGAAGGCATAAATGAATTGTCACTTAGGAAGTTTCTGCTGTGACTAAACATTTCTGGAGAGATCTTTAAGGTAACTTCTAATAAACTTAAGTTCTTGGAATACCCTTCCACTGTTTCAAAGAACATACACTTACTTATTCAGAAATACTGGGCAAGTCTCTTAACTTGACTGTGGAGTACTTATTTGTACCAGCATCCTACTTGCCTTACATGAAGTTTGCAACTAATCCCACCGGTGTTTGTGGACCATTTAAAATGCTTGGATGCCAGTGAGTCAGAAATTAAGAGCATTTGGTATTAGTTATATCCTATGTTCTTTCTCCACGTATTTTAGTCATATAATATACATGTAAAAGAATAAAAGCAACTAGCATTGCTTTCCTTAAGACAAGTAAGTCTTCTTTCTAGCAGCTCACAATCTGGCCCTGCAGCTTTGGCTGTCTGCCAGACAAGTTAGTGCTAGTATCATGTAGGCTAATGTAACTCCTGAATCACTTGACTAAATTTAGATGCTTGCCTCAGAATTGCCTCCAAACATTTAAATAGACCTCACAAAGATGCTTTTCAGGTTTTGTGGGGTTTTGTTCTTTAAATCAGACCCACGCTTTTAATTTGGCTTTTTTTTTTTTTATTTCTTCAGTAAAGAGAAGTTGTTATTCATAGTTACTCATTCAAAAATATTCATTCTGAATACTTGAGAGGTGCTTTCCTAGCACGGCGTGCGTTCAGCAGCGCCGGATGCCTGAGTGCCTAGGTGCAGGAGCAACGTGCAGAGCAGCTGGTTTGTTTTCTCCTCTGGCAGCCCCCCGGAGAAGTGCGCACGGCGAAAACTGTGCAACTCAGCATTATATAACCCAAAACACAATGGCTCCGGCGGTATTGTCTCTCCAGGGCACGTGCCCGGAGCTGCTCATCGGGAGAGTAACTTCAGACCTAAGGGAAATCAAAGGGACCCGTTTGGGTTATCTCCCCTCTGTCCTTCCTCCCTGAAGGAGGTGTGGGAAGGGGGAAGAGTCCGGTGAAGCAGGTTTGCAGTCACGTGTCACCACCCCATTTGACTGATCCCACACTTGGTCTTTGAGCTGCCTTTCTGACTAGTTGATGGTATGATGGTGTTATGATGAACTATAACTGTGGGCAGTGTAAAATCAAGCAAGTCAGCCACTATGAGCTGTTGCCTGGCAGAAATGTGCCAATTCACTTTTGGGTGGTGGTCAGGCCCAGTGACACGTCTGACGAGCAGTCTGAGAGACTGAACCTCGGTCGGCACAACCCACTTGCTGGTGTGAAACTGTAAGCTCACAGAAAGTCCCACAGACTCACATGAACTGCTGGGGAAAAGACGTGACTGCAGGGCATTCCTGAGCCTCTGGGCAGAACCCCCATTTTCTGAGCTGAGCCACATACCATCACTTTTTCTTTAAGGGACATTAAAAGAAAGCTGTCCAGCAGAGGATAAGCTCATGGATGTTTTGGAGTTCATTATACACTGTACATATTGGTATCTGGTTGTCAGTCTATAGAAACTTCCCTGCTGCAGAGTTTCAGAAACTGAAAGCAAAGGCTATAACTCACATGTTTGAGAAACACCGCAAAGAATAATCAGGTAAGTGACCAGCGGAACGAGATTTATGAGAATGCATATGAAAGCTTCAGTTGTAAACAGCTAGCTATATCATGACCACGCAGAGACAAACAACCCTGCAGTTTAATTAGTGACAAGGATGTGCAGTCCCTGCTGCCGTACTGAGGCAAGTGATACGTCTGTGTGAGAAGCAGAAGCAGAAATTTCAGAGTGAGCTGGAGACTGTGTTGACCTCCTCAACCTTCATACATCACTCAGGGTGGTAACAGCTGACTCCACTCATGTTTTGTGTTCTTACAATGCATGGTTAATATTCACTCAGTAACTGTGGCAGCTACGTTTGGTTTATTCTGTGTAATTGATGAGTTTATTCCAGAAATACGTACCGTAGCATCCCTTACATTTTTCTCTGAAGCATCTGATATTGGCCAGGGTTAGATCCTAGATTTTTTTGGACCAGCTTGGAAATTCTTCCCTGTTTTATTAAACAAAGTCATAACATTTTCCTTGCATATGGCAAATAGCCACACATGAAGCTTAGAAAACAATACGTTAGCAGCATTTACCCCAAAAAGAGTCCGAACAAGCTGTAACATATATTTATACATATACATACAGATGTGTATGTACATAAATACATATCTATAGGAAGCACTCTCTGAAATACCACCCTCCCTAAGGAAAAGCATAGCAATTGGCTGGTGCTGAACTCGCCCCATAGCAGCAGAAGGAAAGGGAATTTTGGCCTGCGTCTACAAAGGCGAGCTCCTACAAAACCAGAGTTCACATTGGTAGCGTTCATGCCCAGCATCTCTCCTGTGTCAGGCCTCAGCCGAGAACTTGCGGCACCCCAAAGAGTGAGTGCCTTGGCACTGAGAGAGACTGAATTTGCACCAAAAACCTGAAGTGTTCATTCATAGCCAGAAGCCACGGAAAGCTTGCAATGAAAACCGTGCAGTGGAAGGTGTAGCTAGAGAAGCAAGGAGTTAGTGAGTACAAAGGACAAAACTAGGCCTAGAGATGTCTGAGAAACTGATCTCCCAAATCTGCTGATGTTCATCAGTGTAGCACCTGGGCTCTCTGGGTAGTGAGAAAGTCTCAGTGATGTGGTATGTTTGGGGAAAGAGAGGTGAAATGGATTACTCAGGATAAAGTACTGGGTTTGTCAGTGACCAGAGGTTTCAAGCGTGTTGCCTGAAAACAGCCAGAACTTCAGAGGCAATCGCAGTCGTTGGTTTTCTCTGTTTAACTCTATTAATTCTTTAATTATATAATTTATTAATCTTCCTCCTTTCAAGAAGAAAAGGTAGAGTATTTAGCTAGAGATGAATGTGAACTTGGACCTCATTTTGAACACACACATTTTACTGAAAAGTGTTAATTTCAATTTGGATCTGAATTTTACTTCTGATCACCTTCAGCATTTAAAAAGACAGCTGGAGGAAAGACCTTTATGACTGGCAGTGTTTACATGTGGATCTGAATTTAAAACCATAGTTGACATGAACCCATAGTCTATGCATACACTATACAATTACACTTTTAGGGATGTAGACTTTCATTTCCCCATGTGGTCTGTGGCCCAGACTACAACATAGTGTTTTTCATGTGCCAGAGCTGAATTGTCAGCTTTAATAGTAGTTTCACCAGCAAAGTCATCGTACTGGCCAGTGTCATTCATGGTTACCTTCTACCATGACATTCTGTCTCAGATTGAATTTGATTATCTAAAGCTTTATTGCCAAAGTGAAACAAATCACTCTAATTAATACTGCAAGCTGAATGCTAGCTGAAGCATGATCATTTTTTGTTCTTTCAGTAAAGCCTATCTCTTTCGGTACCATAAATATCCTTATAGCATGGTTTGAGATCATCTATACGAGCTGAAGTCACTATTGAAATTATCCTTTATTCAGTCAGTTTCAGGGGGCATCCTGATTGTAGCTTCAATATACTTCATCTTTATGCCACAGAGAGGGACAAAAGAGTCGAAAAGAAGACCTAAAAATCCTTGTTCCAGAGGTGAGAAGGATTCCTCCTGAGCAGGAACTGGGGAGACAACTGTAGGGTGTTGTTTGATGACCTTTCACTAAGTCAACAGTAGAAGGCATAGCATGGCATTGCTGATGATTGGAGACAGGCATATTAGGCTCATTAAGCTGCACTGCTGTCAGCAGCCCAAAGTTAAGAGGGCATAAAGGTGGAATTCCTGCAAAGCAAGGTGGACATCAGGCAAAAAATCCTTTATGATATACCTACCCATCAAGAACAATTGCAATTAACTAAAGATGAGAGCAAGAGACTAAAAATAATCTTTTCTATTTGAGTTAATTTTCTCACAATATTTTTTCCATTGAACTTCATTCTCCACTACCCCTAAGCTGGGAAGGAACGTTCTCCCTATAGATCTTTCTTAGTATTAGTTTCCAGGTAGTGGCTCAACATATGAGCTATTACTCCCCTCTACGCTGCCATTTGCTGTCCTTTCCTTGAAGACTGGTCAAAACATCTGCCCTAACAGTTTGAATTACCCAACTTTGGAAGATATTGCTGTGTATACAGCATCAAGTATGCACATGCTCTTTACAGAGCATGTTGAGAATGAACAACTCACTATCTCGCTTGCAGAATGTGACGCACGGGCCAGTTATTGTTGGTGAAGAGATCTCACAATTTTTCTTTTCAATGGCAGAGTGGTTTAAGGGAAGATTGAAAGAGATGAATGGTGCTTATAATCTGCAAAGTAGTGGCCTGTTCTAAGTAGAGGTGTGATACGAAAAAAGAAGTGCAAGTCACAAGTGGGAGAAGATGACAAAAGAAGTAGGCAGCAGAAAATGCGTGGAACAGATCAGGGTTGACTCATACGGCTTTCAAGTCTGTTTATTTCTTTGGAGGACTACACAGAAATCTATGTGCCTTGTGGACAATTGACTCCTGCACACAGCCTTGCTTTCTGGTTTTCTTCCATTCTCGAGGTATAGCCCTCCGTCCTCATACACAGGCCCTATAAACAAGCTGGGACTGTGTGAGGAAGAGGGAGGAGAAGGCAAGTAAGAGATTTCGGTTACTCCCCTGATCTGCAGGAAATTGGAATTAACCACTCCATGCTTGTGCTTCTCTATCCTTTAACGATATCGATGTCAATGTTCTCCTCCTTGCTACTGAGAATGAAATCTCTAGAGCACCCAGTACTGGCAGGATCCATGTACAAGGAGCGGGGAAATGATAATCCTCTGCATTTTATGGCCTTTCAGGGACAACTCCTCATCAACCACATGCTGGGAAACCAGGCAATTCAGATGCCTTTAAGATATCACATGGACAGAGTGTGGGTAGAGTTCGGGGCTTAGGTAGCCAAAAACAAAAAGAGCTTTCAGGAGAGCGCTTAGACTAAACTTTTTACAGCCTGGAAACTTTGACATCTGCAGAATGCAATGCTTAGTTATTCAGCCTCTGTTTACATCTCCTTCAGATCTAGCCATCTGCTACACTTCAGCTGTTGTGTTTTGATGCCAACCTTCCTGTAAGCAGGCTTGCATTGATTAGATTCCATCTAGCAGTGTAGCTGCTTCTCTGTGAAAGCCTAGCAGAGTGGTTCCTTTCTTACTTCTGCTTGGACATGTGAATATTGCTTTCTCATCAGAATCAAACGGACATATCATACATCTATTACTTGCCCACATCCATTCTTGTAAGTCCATTCATTCACTGGAAATTCCTACTATGTTACTTCATGTTGCACTGCTGCAGAGTATGAAAGTGGAGGCATTCCATACATGCACGGATATGACAGATTTAGCAATTAGAAGTTCACTTTCTTGCACCTTTCACTGGCATCTATTATATTCTATGCAAAAGGAAGTGTTCAATATATTTTTAGAGGCTGTACTCATGGGCCTGAGTTGGCTGAGATGCAAAGATTTACTTAGACTTTGTTTTTTTCTCTGCTTTTCTACTTCTTGTTGTCCTTAAATCTGGGAATAATTTTAGATAATATCTACCAAATGCATGCATAGTAGAGGAACCATTTGGTAAGCTACTAAATCATAGCCATGCAATGCAGTCTAAGGATTGGGAAGAGGAAGGGTAGAAAAGCTTGAAAAAAAGCAGACAGGTATAATAGGTATAGATCAGTGGGAGTGAAAACTTTGTTATTCTTTCTAAGATAGTAATGATGCCTTCAGAAAGTAATTCTTTTAGCTGAGGTTCTGAGTCTCTTCTTGCATACCTTGAAATTGTTATTCGCTCATACAGTCAGAAACGTTCTGCAATAGTTTCCCTAGTTTGCCAGAGCGAAAGGAACAGCAGGTGTTGGAAGACTGGAAGTGTGTCTACCTTTATTTTCATGTTTCATCTGCCTTCCTCCCTTTTACCCTTCATCCCTTGTTTCATACCTTTTCAGACCATTACACTTTGTAGGAGGGGCTGTGCCTTCTAAGGCCAGCATTTAGGACATAGTGAGCACACCAATAACATAAGTAATCAATAATAATTCTATCATGGAGCAGCTAATCAGCAAAGTAGGTCCTGCAGCTCATCCATAGCAGATGTACGGTCTTAAATCTGAAAACATTTCCACAAAGTTGTCTTACATAAATCAGTCAGAAGGTCCATGGTTGTGAAGTGCAGCACCTGCATATGTGCTTTTGGGATTAAGACCCAGAAAGCAACAGGTTACTGTTTATTTTAAGTCTGCTCATTGCATTCAGCGAGTAGCAAAACACCATAATTTTACTTTGCCTTGGTTTTGTCATCACAGCAGCTTCCAATAGTTCAAAAGTGAACCGCTGGTGCTGTTGAATAAATGGCAAGCTTTTATTGACTTCAGCTAGACCTTTTAATCACAGTGTTTCTTACCACTATTACTCAGAAATAGTGAATTTTTCCACATAAGGAAGAAGCCAAAAGGATTTCTTCAGGTAACTTCCTTCACTGAACAAGCCCAGGAATGACAATGTGTATTTTTAACATTGTGATTAGAGTCTGGGCTTTTGTTATAAATCAAATGCAGCTCAATATGCACTTCTCCCCCCATCCTCCAAAAGCTAGATAGATGTACCAGTCAATCCTTCTGTTGAACATATAATGGACAATACCCACCTGTTCACAAGTACTTGATTAGATTCTGAAAATATAACTTTTCATTACACGGAGAGAGAAAAACACAATATCAATTTGAGGATTTGAAGTAATAATCAGTAGTTCTCAGTGAGTACAGCACTTTTAACCCACCAGCATCCTAGGCAGCAGTCCCTTGCCATGAATTCCCTCAGGTATCATTGTTCAAGGCACAGGTCCCACATGCCATCTTTGTATTACCTCTGTCAACTGTTCGGTCAGAGCGCGTGCTAAATCATTGTTTTTCAGCATGACATCATTTGCAAATATACCCAGGGTTGTCTAAGGAACCTTTATTCAAGTCAGACATTTCAGCTCAGGGCATGTTAGGCAAAATTGGCCCTCGTTCACCTGCAGTGAACAGTTTTA
Source organism: Phoenicopterus ruber ruber (assembly GCA_009819775.1). Classification (NCBI taxonomy): domain Eukaryota; kingdom Metazoa; phylum Chordata; class Aves; order Phoenicopteriformes; family Phoenicopteridae; genus Phoenicopterus; species Phoenicopterus ruber. The sequence goes on along the minus strand of CM020217.1, from coordinate 29,349,299 downwards.
GCCATCTCTTGTTGCAACATCACATATAGTCGTGAAGCTCCTTTCATAGTAATTTGAGATCTCTGTAATTGCAGCTGTGGGAAGGCAGTGTTTTCGAGGGAGAGGTGATGTACCTTATCAAATCAACTGAGAGAGCTGCAAGAAAAAAGCAGACCAGCTTTTGGTCCCACAGAGCCTGATCCCAGAAGTCTCATATGGATGGAAGGAATTTTGGGCTAAGCATAGACTGAGCTGTGTCAGTGCCACATAACAGGGAGATCTCACACAAGTCTATTCATTTTTTGCAGATTGCTACAGCTTCAAAAAAACCCAAAAATCTAATCAGCTTTCTAAAGCATAAAAATCTAGGATTTCAACTACCCTTAAAACATGGAGGAGACATTTAAAGGTTACAAAACATAAGATATTTTGAAGAGAGTCTGTGCTTATGATGCTATCAATCTTTCAGAGTGTAAAATCTTTTTCCTAGTTCTGTGTTGTTCAGGTTGTTTCACAGTATTCATAGGTATACAGATGAGGTTTTGCTATGATGAATCAGTTACTCAAGGCATAGCATAGTTTTAGCATAGCATAGCATAGCATAGCATAGTTCTTTAGTCCTGCAATGAGGATAATTTCATTTAATCTCCTACAACACTTGAATGAAGTATAACCAGATTCTTTCCAGTGGTTTATAAGGTGATTGCTAATGCAAATGATATTATCTCAGTTTCTTCCTACAGTTCGTCGATATTCTCAGTTTCTTCCCGCAGTTCATAGGTATAGATCAGCAAGGTTTTCCTCGATGTCTTATCCCAAACTATGTGGAAATTCTCTATAGAATTCTCTACAGAAAAATATTTCTTTACAATATTATTCAAGAGAGCTGCCCTCTCTGAGAGACGGATTTTGAGAACAACTGTGGAAAGTCAGAAAAAGAAAAAGAAAAAAAAGGCATTTGTTTTCTAAGGACTGCCTCTACTGATCATAGTCCAGATTTTCTTTGTAACGAAGGTTCCAGTCTGGAAGGCTGTGTGCGCGTGCAAAGGTCAGGACAGCATGGGGGAAGTTTGGGGTGTATTTCTTGCAAAGCTTGAGATGAGAGAAGAAGTAATGACATCGCTCCAGACCTTTCACCTCTAGATAGTGTATGACCTCTGATTTCTACACAGTGTTTCAGGAGGCTCTAGGTGGAAAGGGAAGAGTTTTCCTGCTTAAGAGTGGAGATAGATAGCTGCGTGCAGGGGCTCTCTCTATTCACAGATACTGAAAAAAAATAATTCTTCCCATTCTGCCCCTTACTTTGTATCATCCTTTTCCATTCATAGGTTAGGGCAAAGATCCAGACTCTCAGCCAACATGAAGAAAGGCCTGTAAATTTGATGTACACAAATCTGTGTAGCAGATTTCAAAGGGGTTTGTGGTTTCTAAGGCAAATTGAAAAGTGTAATCCCAGCTACTTTTTTAACAAGTGTTCCCTGACTACCAGACTATTGGCAGAGCTTGCATAAAAATATTGCATTTAAATGTCTGTGCTTAGACATAAAGAAGGCATTTTGCCAAAATGAAAATGAAAATCATTGGCCAAATTAGCATCGTGTGATCTTAGCTTTAAAATGACCCTGATGCTGTATAAACAAGATTACATAAGGGTTCAGAGGTATGTGAAGCAGTTCAGTAGTGCCATCTTGAGGGAAGCTCCTAGATGTTATGTACAATTCCAGATTTCACATCATCAACATTTGCCCGTGTTTTGTTAGTTGGAAAGAAGTCAATGAACTACCCCAGAAGAATGAGGTACAGTAGATTCAGAAATGCATTAAAACATGCCCTTATTTAGCAGAAGAGAAGTCAAAACCAGCACTAATGCATTTCTATTGCTGCAGAAAATTATAGTCTGGGAAATTGAATTGTAATGTTTTGCACTTTTAGCTGTTTATTGCAAAGCCACTTAGTAATACAAATTAAGCCCTGCAAAACATTAACACTCATTTAGACCATAAATACCTTTGTGTCAGAAGGGAGCCAGCGGAGGTAAAGAGCTGATGCTAGAGTCTCACAGAATTCTGTTTATTATCTGTGATCTTTATTTTCATCTGGGATGCAGAACAGGATCCATTTATCCTAGTCTGATTTTCAGTAAAATTGTAACTATACATCGGAAATCAGATTGATTAATTTATGAAGTGGCAAATGGTCAGAATTACAAAAGAGGATGCTTACAATTACGATCTCCTTTGCTTTCCATCCGTTCCTATCTTCCCCATCACATTGGTCTGGAAGTGCCGTACACCATCTGGTAGACTAAAAGATCAGTAAATGTCAAAAGTGGTTTTCATTTTTCAGATCTGTCAGCTGGTGACAAGTAGGGCAGTTTAGAGATCATGTAGATTTTTTTTTCTTACTGGGGAGGGCTCTCTCCTTATTCATAAACATTTCTGCATTTCCCCATGAGCCAGAAATGGCAGCACGTGATGGTTCGTATATGGAGTTTCCTTTTTTTCTTTTCCCCTCCTGTTTCCTTCTTTTAGTGAGAACAGATTTACAGCTCTTAAAACACCACACAAATAGTGCGCCTTCTTTAATAGCTTAGATGTTGATGACTTGTTACTTGACATGCACAATCACCAGAGCTGACGTATGATTTATTGATTATCCATGAAAGGACAGACAGTTGCGAACTTTGATGCATCTGTAAATATCAACATCACCCTAGTGTGAATGCATGCAGTGTGTGATCTTACAGCCGTGCACAATTCCTCCGGGCCCTGCAGGTGGAAATAAACATACAAATTCAAGTCACCTCTTCACAAGATCCAAGCATGTTCATGTATTGCTGAGTTTACCAGGATCAAGGGCATTTTGTGCTTTTAGAAAGCTCTGACAAGTCCTAAGACTGTCTTTGGAAGAAGCAGGAAGGGAGAGGGAAAGCAGACACCTTTCCTTTTCTGGAAAAATTGAAGGGAGAAGTGAACATCCCCTTGAATGTAAGTGCAGATGGCCTCAGAGCAAGTGCAGACTGAGATCCTGATATACTAGCATGATATTCATTTCACAAAATGGCTCTTTGAATAAAGAATAAAAGTTGTGGCAAGGTAAATGCCATCGTACTGTAGTGATAAGATACCTTGCTGTGACTTTTTGGTATCTTGTCATTCTTCAGAGCTGGCGGAGTAGTCAGTCCTGGTATGATACTGTATGCAATGATGTTTTTACACACGTTCTGATCTTAAGTACATGGTTTATCAGCTGAAAAAATAACAAAGACATAGAAAACAGCTGTTCATAAGTTTCCTTAAATCAATTCCTGGAAAAGTGCTGAAGAACAATACTTTTGCATGTATTCTTTTGAAGTATAATTTGCTTGAAAGATACGCAGAAAATGCATATTTTTGATTAAACAGAAACTAGATATTAACTGTGCCCAGGGTATCAGTACATGCCTTCCTGGTTTTTTGCTTCTTCCTGCTGTCCTTCATCCTTTTCGCTCTTCCCCCTGAGTCAGATTCTTGGGAATAAAATGTCATTGGTAGCCTCTGAACTATTGCAGTTCATGAAGGTGAGGGCCTGCCTTCTGTCTTCATTGTCTTTTATACCTTATTGTTAATCAACCATTCTAGTATTTGAAGTTAAATTTTCAAATTAATATTACTATAACAGTGTGAAACTGCAACTTAAGTGAAAGAAATAAAAATGCTAGTGCTTATTAGAAGTAGATACATTTTTCATTGAGAGACATTTTCCCCATTTTCTGAATTTATTAATAAATCTAATTTTCTTTATTCATTGTTTTGCTGGGAAACTGTCAGGAAAGATGAAAGGACTGTGAATAATATCTGGGACTTTTCTAAGACCTTGGTATGTGATGATCGCATATATGTATCAAATCATTATGAACTAAAAAGGTAATAACATTTTTGCTGGGATTGAGATAATGCTTTACTTTTTTCTCTGTGGAACTAAAAATTATTTCCATCATATACTTCTCCATCAATACAGCATGCGGATAAACAATTATCAAAATTACTATGTAGTGTTGCTCTTTCACACGGTCCTCACTATAATTAAAAACTCCATCTAATCCTGCTCTGGAAAGAAGGTTTGAGTGCATATACCCCCCACACACATGAAAGGAGGAAATCTATGGGAAGGCTCTGTATGTCTGTACTTGTTTCTAGCCTCCCTATACACACACATTTGTGGAAGGAGGCAACAGATGCGAAGGCTCTGTATTTATGCACTTGTTTGTAGCCTCCTCATTTCTTTCAGAAAACTGAAAATACTGTTCCGAACATCTTATGTGCTGCACTGGACTGCTGGCCCGTCCCTTGGAAGAAGGAAATTTATTGATGTGGAGGGTATGGCAAATTAATATGGTTTATTATTCGTATTTGGGAAATGAGTTCATGGATTACAGAAGGATTTCTAGCTCTCCTTACATACCCAGCCCATCCACAAAAGGCTGTCTAGAGGGATGAATAGGGAGGTGTGGTGCAGAATGGAGTTGGCCTTCTGTCCTTCTGTGCCCACAAGACTAAGGCTCTTGTTTACCTCTGGAAACAGAGGCAATGATTTGCCATTAATGAATAAACTGCCTCTGTTGTTGTTTATACTTGTCTTCTTTTTCTTGTATGAGCAAAGCAAAAAGACCTAAAATCCAGGTGTGAATAGTAGCTGTATGTATTTATTCTATTATTTCTTTTTTTAACTTGCTCTCTTCTCCCTAATCAGGTCCAGTTCTACAGCCCAGGTCCTGCCAAAGCCTGATGCTGTATCTGTGGTGGCCAAGAAAGTATCACAGAGCAGGGGCCACTCATCTCCAGTGGAGCTGTGGAAAATACTTGCAGTGAAACCTCTTGAAGACTTTTCCTGTTTATCATTTTCCTGTTTGCTTTTCCCTGTTTGTGGTTTTGCACTTCTGTGTAGATGCGTCTGCGTCTGAATAAATGGTCATGAATGAACCCAATCTGCATGCAAAAATGGCTTGTTGTCTCGAAAATATGTGAAAATCTACATTTTCAATTTATCCTTTCCATAGAAATTACAAAAAAAAAAGCAAAGCTTGGGCTGTGGCGATGACACTAAATGCAACAGAAATACTTTTAAAAAATATACAGAACAAAGAAGGAGCTTTTCTTCAGTTAAGTGTCTTTATGGGTATCCCTCACTGCATTTCCCATTATATGCTATGTGAATAGGCTGCTACGAAATTGCTATCAAAGAAGTATTTGTATCATCCGAGTTTACTTTAGAATTTTCTTTCTCTTCTATTTCTAAATAACTGGTTTGCGATTTGGCAGTTTCGTTTAACTGCAGTTCTTAACCTTGCCAGCCAAACTAGTAGGTGAAATGATTTTTCTAAAGTATAAAACACAAAGTCTTGATTGTAGGGAGTTCTCTTTGTGCTTCTCTTGCCATTTATTTTTAATTTTAGATGTCCACGCTCAGAGGAATTGGGTGAAGGATGAACGTGCCAATCTGTTTCCTTGACCTATAGTCCAACATCACTGCCTGAAAACTGGGAATCATCTGCTTTACAATGTTAATTGCTCCTACCATAGCACTGCTTCCCAAAAGCAAATCCTGTCACAGTGTCATGGTTTAACCCCAGCCATCAACCAAGCACCACACAGCCGCTTGCTTACTCTCCCCCACAGTGGGATGCGGGAGAGAATCGGAAAAAAAAAAACCCTCATGGGTTGAGATAAAGACAGTTTAATAGGATATAAGAGAGAAGAATAATAATAATGATAATATACAAAAAAAGTGATGCACAATGCAATTGCTCACCATCCGCTAACCGATGCCCAGCCTGTTCCTAAGCAGCGATTGCCCCCCCCCAGCCAGCTCCCCCCAGTTTATATACTCAACATGATGCCATATGGTATGGAATATCCCCCTGGGCCAGCTGTCCTGGCTGTGCCCCCTCCCAGCTTCTTGTGCACCTCCCCGCTGGCAGAGCACGGGAAGCTGCAAAGTCCTTGACTTAGTATAAGCACTGCTCAGCAACAACTAAAACATCAGTGTGTTATCATCAACATTATTCTCATACTAAATCCAAAACACAGCACTATACCAGCTACTAGGAAGAAAATTAACTCTATCATCACAGCTGAAACCAGGACACACAGGTTTACTGTTTCAAGCAGCAGTGGGTGTGTCATTGCATCAGTAAAATATCTGAACAAAAATTAAGCTTGCACAGATTTTATCCCCAAGAAAATCACTCTATAGTAGTGCATTAATTCAGGAAAAACATTTGTTGATGGATTTGTCCTACTGAATCTCTGGTTTTCACTCCCCTTCTACAGAACTCCTGTGAAACTTAGGGCACTGCCTGTGAGACTCCTTCACACCATCTCTCCTCAGCCTGACATAGATATTTTTTAGACTCAATAGCACACCAAACGCTAAGATCCTAATGCAGGCAAGACCGCAGAGTACACATGCTGGACTAGGTAGCATGCATGCATACTGCTTTTTTCAAAAAAGGAGCTACAGACCAGCTTGTCCTGTTGCTAGATCATCCTTTATCTCAAAGGGTCCTACTGTGGGAGGATCATCTCTGTTGCTGACATGATGTTCTTATATTGTGCATTCAGCGCATGTGCATCTCTGTAAGAGCTGCATACCATGAGGTGTCTTCAGGTTTACTTCAACCAACCTCCTAAAACACTTTTGGAAACACAGAAACTTAACAGCTAGATGTTACTCATAATTTGCAAAAGGAAAAAAAAAAATCCAAACCTTCTTTCAATTTCTGCTTTAATTTCTAGGACGTACTTTCCCCCGCGAAAGAAAAAAAATCAGGTTGCCATTTCATCTTACTCATATATTTATGCTACAGTCAGAAATTCATATATGTGGTGGTGATCTCTATTTTGTTGATATTTAAGTATGATTTTCCCTTGCAGCCAAGAAGCTATTTCCCCTAGAAAGGATCCTATTCCAGCAAATGTGCTGTGCCAGTACTGTGCTTTGCAGCCATTCAGAACAGGTGCTGAACAATGTGAGAAGAGAGAGTGAGCACAGGGACAAGAAAATACTTAGAGCATATTTTAGAAGTACAATATGATAAATACACCATTTTTCTTGGTAAAATATACAGCTTTTGAATAACCCAGAGAACTTCTTAGGACTTTGTTTATATCTGACTATATCTGCAAAACATAAAATTCAAGATTTTCTTTACCAAATGGCAAGATATGAACAGGCACCATGATTTACTGCAGGGAACAGTCTACAAGGCTGTACATAATTCTGAACAACAAAATTACACACATTTTTAAATGAAGACTTAATTAGACATAATGTTTTAACTGTCTCCATGAAATACTGTATTTGATTTGCAATTGCATTTTAACATCAGTTATTTCTGACTCTACATACATTAAAGCCTTATTCATTCATGACTGGTTGCAAACAATAATCTGATAAATATCAGCTTTAACCCCTTGCATGACAGCCTAAGAAAATAAGACCCCGATCTTGACTAAGGTCTTAGTAGGCTATAATAAGACAAAATGATACAAGTTTCTCCTATAATTTTTGTCAGAGGTCATCAATCTGTATTCAACAAAACCATTATTGATATTTGATGCCAATGAGTTCCTAGTTCACCGGCTGAAAAAAATCGTATGACACATTAGGCCTATTCTTTTTCTTATGTGAGACCCATAATTAATAGGGCCAAATCATTCTCCACAGATAATTAATTCTCATATAGTTCCACAGGGTGACTGACATTTCATGTAAATAATTCTTTGGATAGGAGGATGCAAAGAAAAAGAGCTTAACTGCTGAACACAGTGCATTTTGCATCCAGCTAAAGCTCCATATCAGTGTGCGGTTGCAGAGCCGCGTCAGCACACATTTCCCTATTGTGTCCTCCCCCAGTCCCTTTGCAAATGGCTGGAGAAACAGTCTGTAATTTGAAAGAGGAAAGGGATTAAAAATGCTTAAAGAATCAGAATGACCAAAAGCCAAGATTATTGCAGTTTTGAAACCATATTACAAAGCGTAATGTCTGTTCAACCCTCCTGTGTTGATAACATCTCAACACAGTCTGTTGGTGGTTTTAAGCAAGATGGCTGAGCCCACCCAATATACGAGTGCTACCAAAATGTGCAATCCTATTTCCTCTTCCTCTTCTCTGGAGGAAGCTCTGGTGTGCATCGGACTCTTCACTGAGCTGACTTCGTTCACCAAAGCCATGACAAGTAACAAAACACACCTAAAATGCCATGTTAATCAGTTAAAACAGCCCACTGCAGGAGCAGAGGTGCACCAGAGTTTGCCACAGACATGGCGGGTGTGAGAAGGGGTCAGGGCGTCCCCTCCTGCCAGCCATGACCTGCCCGCAGATCCCACCTCCTCCAAACCTGCCCACCAGAGTCTAATACTCAGGAAACACCCTGACAACCACCTTTCCCGGCCAAGGAGAAGAAAACAGGGTAGAAAGGACACAAAGCACTCACATGCTTTCTTGTCCCATCTATCTTCGGAAGCAGATGGCAGCACTCTGTTTGCACGCTCTCGTAGAGCAGGCAGCTGTGCAATTAGGCGGCTGCTTTTTCTGCACAGCACCTTCAAGTTGAAGTCCTAAAAACTGCAGGAGCAGCCCCTGCAAGGCAGTTTGTATCGGCTACTCTTGCAGCGGGAGAGATACTCTGCCTTCTCTCCTAGTCATCTGGGGACAGACACCTCGTAGGTGCAAATTGCTTTTACTACAGGACCTGCAAGGAAATCAGAGCACATGAAAGCTGAAAATCCGAACCCATTTTAGACAGTTCTCCTGAAGAAACAATGCTGGTGAGATCACGCAGTATGTGTGCCTGCACGTCTATCTGTATTTCTTACTACTTTTTTTTAACCACTTGCAACAACATTTAGGCAAGGGACAGAGATCTCAGGGATGTTAAGTTCCCACAACCTCTGGCTAGTAAGAAAAGACAGCGTGGCTATTAACCAAAGGAAGGGCTGAAGAGTGAACTAACCATTGTTAGACATGGCTGAGGCCATGTGAAAGCTCAACCTCAAAATACAAATGCAAAAACGAGGGTTCATTGGTTCTACCGACCCCACAGTACCAGCATCAATATAAGTCTTCATAGAGGCTGAATATAAAAGGCTGACTGCAATATAAATCAGCTTTTCAGCTCTATAGACCAAGAGGTTTAGTTCCCTGCTTACAGGAAGACAGGCAAACAAAGCAGTAAATTATAATATTGTTCACCTTTGCGGACAGGTTCCTTCTTTTCCTATAAGATATGTGGATAAAATACCTCACCGTTAAAATACCTCACCGATAAAATACAAAAGCTTTATCTCAATTGTGTTTTTATAGAGCCCCGAGGATTCATGTAAAATTATAGCAAAACCCAAGCATAAACCACAGGTTTTGTGATAAGGCTGCCTGGTACTTAACATGTAGGTTTTTGTTAACAAAGAATGTTGGATTTATCACCATCCTGGTCAATATAGAGCTTTACAGTTTTACTCACTGGCTTTTGGAAACTATTTAAAAATCAATGTGAAGGCATGGGAGTAAAAATATAACAATACAACAGACTTATTAGGTCACCAGATCCATCTACGTGACAGACCAGGACAGTTCTCTGTGACAGATCCACCCAGCTGAGTTTTAGCAGTCTTAGGCAATTGGACAACTAGCACTTTCCATTACATTATAATTTTTTCAGACCGTATGTTGTGTGCTTCATTTCATTAATTCAACCATATTTTTTCCTCTTCCTTTTAAATAAAGATTGCAGCACTCACATGTCAAGCTGAAGAAGACATTATTCTAACAGTAACATCTAACATCTGTTTTTGGCAGGCACTATGGGCAGTTGGCAGCAGCTCTGCAGTTCCCTCCTTATGTAAATGATCATGTGCTGGTGGCTGTCTAAGCTAACATTGCTGGAAGACAAAGGAAGAAAAAGTCCTTTTCCTTTTACTTGATGCTTACTATTAGCTAGAACATAAGGAGTTTTGCATGTTGAGCAGACAGCCTGATTTTCCCTGTATGTGGGCCAGATCTGGCTTCGGGGGAACCAAAGAAAGCCCTGTGCAAGCAGGAATAGTCAATAAAATATTTATCAAAGAGAAATGACTTTTAGGGTCTTATTTACGCACGGATTTATTTACTGGAAAGAAGGAATGCTAGGGAATGCTGCCTCACACAGAGGCAGGGAAGAAATTATGATGTGCACCCTCCAGTCCACCCAGCAGATGCATTGAATCTTTCCAAGGCTGGAATGCATTTCTAAAAGGTAGGTTCACTGGATGCACAATGATTGTTCAGACCTTTTTTAATATGCCTGTAAAAGATAGCAAATATAGAGCCCCACTTACTGTGAAAATCTGGCCTTTGCTGGGCATCACATAGAAAGTACATTATTTACAATTCTCCCTCTCATTTTGTGTGTTAACCACTTGATATATGGAACAAAACCAGGATAACTGGAGAAATGCTGCCCTGTGTTGCACAAGAAGACAAACCAAACAGTCCCTTCAACGTAGCTCTATAGATCTCTGACATGCAGCCTGTGAGATCTCAGCACTTTCAGCTCCTGCAGGGATACAGTTTCTGAAGATACCACTTCTATGAGGTGTTTTGGAGATTCTTATAATGCCTCTGCTCCCAGCTGTTGGGACCGTACTGCCCAGCCTTAATTCAACAGAAATTTTATCACTGGCTGCAGAGAAAGCACGAGTAGACCTAAGGGTCTACCAGGACAACTACACAATGCAGTTGTAAATGAGGTCTTCAGCTCCAAGGAGCAGGCGTTGGCCTGAGAGCACAGTTTCATGTTAATTAGCCCAAGGTGTTCTGAGATGATACTTCCACAGTCCTGCCTTCCCCTCTGTCCTGCTAGATCCTACCACCTTGTACTTCTGTACCTGCACTGGCACTTCTCCAGCTGCATTTTAAGCTGGGGCAGGTAGCTCAACTGGCCACACATCAATTCTACAAGAAACACGGGCTTTATAAGCCTGAGCAGAGCTCTGTGCTGATGTAGCAATAGTCCTGGTCCTCAAGTCATTTCAGCAGAGGAATAGTTGAGAAGGCTTCCGGACCACCACTGTGCAGCTTCAGACTCTGGCTAAATACCTCAAATCAAGGCTGTGCTGTCAGTTACAGGTGTTTTTCCCAGCTCTCAGCATACAGCCTTGCCATCATCAAAAGACCTCAAAGCTGTTACAACCATGGCTCTGGGTAGCTATGTGTAAGTGCTGCCAGGCAGTCCAGCCAATCTTGTTTTAAGTAAAACCAAGCAACCCTAGTGTTTGATATCTGAGTGACATAAACATCAGTATGAGAGGCCAGTTGTGATACTATATAGTAGTAAAAGCCCCAAAAGGAAAAGAAAACCATGGAGCTTCAAATAGTGGGTGAAGATTTGTTTAGATTTCAGCCTTCCTATGATGCTGCTCTTTGTAAAAAGAGAATCAAAACAGTTTACAATCTGGGAGGGTTCATACTTCACCATGTTCATACCCTGAAATTTAATCTAATGGTTAAAAAGATGAATTTGACATAGCTTTAGAGTTGAGGTCTGGGTTCTGTTTTGTCCCAGTTCTAATCTTCAGGTTAATTTTCAACCCCAAATATTCTACATAGCAGGAAACAGAGTTTCTTTGGCCAAATGGTCAAATCTAAGAGATGCAGCTGCTGAATATGCTCCGTTCCCTCAAACTTCACCGGTACAGTAAGAATGCCCACCCACTCGCAGGACTGGGCTTTAACCTGTTTGCAGCAATTAGTTCACCTCTTCAGTAAAATGCTGCTAATTTCTCTGTTTTCTTCAGGGACGTTAGAAAGCTGTTGCTGTGTGTGCATTGGAGAACCCTGGACGTTTCACTGGGAACTTTTTCCGCATGTTTACATCAATCTTTCTATCTTAATGCCATCTTAAACTATGCTGAACAATGGTGGGGACATGCTGTGCATACTGCTGCGAGAAAAGAGAAAAGAATGAGCAGAAGGACAGTAGGAAGCTGAATGGTGTGTGAAAACGAGAATATGACTAAGTGACTTACCATTCAAATTGCCTTTCACCAAATGTGTGTAATCAATTCCAGCGCAGTAGGGATGGTTAACATTACAAAGGCTCTAATCATGGATTTGTCCAATATCATCTTTCCCAAGAAGTAGCCTCAGATGCCTGAAAAGCATATGCATGAATTTAGTAACAAAGACTTGAGGTTGGACCACTTTGCCTTTATAAAATGATTTGTATTCCAGATTCTAGGTGTCCCTGCCGTAGTGATTTTATTCTCAGGGAGCAAGTAACTTCTCAGTACTTGCAAAACTATGCCTATAAATTTGAAGCCAGTACTTTGCAACAACTGAGATAACAGTACTAAAAGAATTTTATATTTTATTGCGTTTGAGTTTTATATAGAATGTAAAACGATAACACTCACAAGTATTCCTCACAAGGAAATAAAACTGTATTTGGAAAAGTCACCAGGAAAATGATCTATTGCTTTCCAAATCAATTCTTGTCCTCTGAAAGCACAGAGGACGATCACTTTAGATTTTTTAGTAAAGAGGAAAATCCCTGTATTCCAGGTTGCACTAAAAATGAGAAGCCAAACATTTGTAGCCTTTATATCAAATTTAACAGGGCCAGAAGATCTCCGAGATCCGCACCAGAACTAGTCTAAAACACATTAAATCAGCAACTTCTATTCATTTATAATTTTATAACTGTGTACTCTCCCTTTTATGGAATTTTGTGCTCCCTCAGAAATCCAATTTGCTGTTAGTTGTTTCAGCAGAAAATTTCCCACCAGCTCTAGCTCACACGCAGAAATCACAAACCTGCTCTGAATCTCTAAAATAGGAAGATTTTTGTGTAATTTCTAATTAAATGTATCTGCATTCTTGTCTTAAACTGGAATAATGGAGAAAAAAGCCACAGGGACATCTGATCTGTGCCACCTTGTTCCAAGCAAGGAGAAGATCTATATGAGCCTTCAGCTTGCATATAAGATAGTCCATAGAAATGAAAGATGCTCAGAAAATATGCTGATTTTCTGAAGAACTGAAAAATAGAGGCTCTGAGCACTGAACGACTACAGGTATTTGGTAATGATCTAGAACAATTCATTTGAAATTAATGGATTTTCTCTCTATTTATCACACAACAAATTAACACCAGAACTCGGCCTAATTTCTGAAGTTACTTCCAGTACTCATTGCAGAGGGAAAAATCTGTCATTCCAGCTCTCTTAAATGAGTTCAATATAATTACATCACAACCTTAACAGCATGTGTCTCAATAATTTTCAAGATAAGTGAAAAACATGGACGAAAAAAAGAAACCTGACCTTCCTTATGTAACTCTTCTATTGCCGTTTTTTTCTATTGTCATAAGTAGCTGCCTTTCGTTGGTGCACTACAAAAGAAATCTCTTTAGACAGCTTTCTGCTGACTACTCCTTTTATCTGTAAATGCTTTCAGTGACTTGTTCACGTATCTTTTTTTCTCTCCAAGCAAAATAATCTTGTATAGCCTCAATGAACCTGACAGTGAAAAGCACTAAAGTTGGACTACACAGGGTCATATCACAGCTTACTGAGAAACACGGGGCCACCAAAAGGAGATAACTGTAGACAGCATAAGGGTCCAGTACGGCTCCTGCTTCAGTCCTGCCTCAAGGTAGCATCTCATGAGTACCCACTTTCCATTTCAGCAATCCATCTTTCTATAACATACTTATTGTTTATGGCCATCAAGTAAGGCAGGCAGCCCTCATCCCATTACTATTTTAGCTCCAGGGTAAGGCTTATTTTTCTTATCTACAAAGAGGATATTAAGGAGTGGAATACATACACATAGTTCTCCATAGGTTTATTGTGTTCAGCCTACTACCCTGTCAATCATGCCATTTTTGTTTTGTTATCACTTTTCTTAGTTTAGTGCCATAACCTCAGGCTCTGATCTCATCAGATCTCACAAGCTAAATAAGGTCAGCCCAGGTCAGATGGGAAACTTCCAAGAAAACTCAAATGTTTGCAGGAAGAAGTACTTTCCCCGCCCATGCTGTATTTTTCAGTCTCAGTCAGTACCCAGCAGTACTGAATCAGCACCAGTGAATGAAGTCAGAAAGTTACAATAAAAGATTTCAAGACAATTTCAATATTGACAGACTTCATGCCTGGAGTAAAACCCAGCTTGAGTACACTCAGTCTCAAACAACAACTATTATTTCAGTGGGATAGTTCATTTTTCACTTACCCTACAAGCCTGTGGTTGCCTTCATTACCTGTCCGCTGATCTTTCTGCCAATACTGTATTTTTCCCTTCGTTGACAACACTCACTGAGAGCTCCGAGCTCTGACCTAGTATTGGCCCTCCTTCTTCTCTAGGTCTACCATGACTCCTAATGCCACAACATCAGGTTCATCTTCTAATTACCCTAGCAGTGACTGCCTCCCTCTCAGGACAATGACATTTCACTACATTTACTCTACATACTCTTATTCCAGTAGCGTATTTTGGTTCTCATTTTATGTCATTAACTGGTGTTCTGTTACTCTGAACTGCTAAAAGCTTTCTGTCTCATTTCTGATTTGGCTAGATTTATGTGGCAAAGAAAATAATTTCCACAGAAGTAATTGTTAAACTAAATTGAGACCCTTCTGAATGGAAGTAAATTACTTCAGTTATTAGTTTAATTGTAGATCTTTTTATCATTAGTAGCTTTTTAACCAACTTCGTGTTTTATTAGGTTAGGGCACCATCCCATGACCATGTATGGTCAGTAAAACCAGCACAAGATAAGAAGGTATGGAGGGACATCATCTGCCCTCAGTTTTTGTGTCACTTGTTGTCCTTCATTGCCATTCTGAATATTAAGATCTACATTTCATGATCCTGGCTATGACCTTTCCACCTCATCAGCACTAATGCTTGTCCTATTATCATGTAAGATTCTATTTTTCCCCCGAATGAGAACTATAAGTCAGGAACAATAAGCCAAGCACCTCATGACTTGCTGAGGAAACTTGTGCAACTCAGCGTGTCTCTTAATGCAGTGGATAAGTCAGTTGCTCCTCTAGTGATTTATTTAGAAGTTAAAGCCATTGTTGATAATTTGGAAAGCACATGCCACCTTTATTCACAAAGGGTGGTACCGTCTTCTACATGGGAGTCATGGGAATATTCAGTAATCTACACTTAACCTAGTAAGAATAGAACCTGTGCTTCTGATACTATGACCTGGTGCTAGTTATATACATTATTCTCAGTTTGTATTTTCAAAGAATAAATAGATGTATGAGAACTTTACTTTTATTGTTGCAACGTTGCTTTCACTGTAGTTATAAGGCAGGAGGTAACATGGTCTTGTAACCAGAACAGGAAACTGAGAATTGGGATACCTGGGTATTTTTATCTTGACTTTGCCACAGCTGTCAATGTTATCTTGGACAAATCACTGTTTCAGACCGTGACTTCCAGCTTCCAGAGCTTCAGTTACTCACAAGTAGCTAGTCATAGAGTTGGGGAAACAAATGGGCTTGTAGGCTGTGCTCTTAGGCACATCAGCTTCAGCCAACATCCTCACAACCCTCCTTCAATTACATTTAGACCATCACAAGAGAAGAAGTTATGCAGTGGCATCATCAAAGGGGAAAAATGGAGAAAGTACAAAAAGCTTTGTAAAATATTTGCATAGACATTATGCAACATGTGCCTTAAAGAAGCTGCATGTGATTTGTTCTCTTAATTCACATTTTCTCAATCTATAAATTTTGCTAGAGAGCTTATTGCTTGTTTACATCAAACTTTTGACCCAGTAATGGAACTTTATACAATGCCACAAACAGAAATAATACTGAAAGGCGTGAAAAGAATGGGTCCATTGGGATTTATATTTATTCTAAACAGTTCTATATGTCAGCATCAGTCTAAAGTCACCAGTTTTTATCCATTAATAACCACTGACTGTTAAAATGTGTCACAGATTCTGATAGCCTCTGCACTGCAAACACGCTGCCTTCTTTTGTCAAGAACCACTTTTAGATAAGGGCATGTGGCAGATTACTGTTTCTACTGTTCCTTCCTCACCATTATGAATCTCAGCATGTAGTCCTCATGCCTTACAGAATTTCACAAGATCCTCTATGTGATGCAAAATTTTCACTTTACATGGACTAAACTACCCCATGACAATTCCCAAGGGACAAACCCTCATCAACTGACAACACTTAAATGTGAGATGCAGAATGGAGAAAACTAATACAGCTCCCATCTTATTTTCACAGCTGGACTCTTATGAATTTTTGACCCCAGTGTGTTAGACATTAACAGGACTGATTTTTGATTCAGCGTTTAAGCTTCACTTTGACTTTTTATTCCCACTGCCAGATGATTACTATCTCTGATCACACTATGAAAGTTTACCAGGCACAAATCCCTATAATGTGTAACCTTTATACTGCCTTGATTTACATTAATCTGATCTACCAACAAATGGGCTCATCTGTTTCATTCTGACAAAGTTGATTTATGTTGACATGTTGACTTTTGTACTTTCCAATGCTGCATTCCCTTTATTAGGTTTCTGACTTTGTGTCAGCTAGACAGGGCTGCCTTTCCTGCGTTTTTTTATCCAGCTGGAAGATATTTCAATGCTGAACTATTAGGATGCTGAACTACTAAAATCAATAGATTTGTTATTCGTGAGGACAGTACAACAAGGTCCCTTTCCACTTCCCAAGATTTCAGTGGTTTGATTTCTTTCTCACTTTGGTTGATGTAAATCATTAATAATGCAAGTAAAATTATTTAAATTACAGTGGTGGAAAGGCAGAAATTTAGAAAGAATTGATGCCTAACTATTTTAAAACATTTAGCGAACGTTGGTACCGAGTGGTACCAGAGTGCACAAACATAGCTCTGCACTCTGTTCAAAGCCTGCATTTGTCAGGACAGGACTCCCAGCTTCCAACAGAAAGCTGCGCTTTGTGTCCTGATTCCCATCCTTTAGAAAGAAGAAACATCTGAGCCAAGGCTCTCACTGGGCAGATCATACCCTGATAATAATCCCAGTTGAGTAGAGAAGGTTTATAACAGAACAGCAGAGGTCTGTACTCAGATATCATCAATGCAGCATCAGGATTGTGTGGCCAGGCCTCCTATGATGGAAAAGGAGGAGGCACTAATACCACAGAGATGTATGCATTTTCACATGAAAGTGAGGTAAAGAACAGCTAAAAATACTTTAGTGAGACAAGGACTTCATGAAAGCTTCTATTCCTGGTAGCTAAGTGAGATGCATTTTTCCACAACTGAGTGATGGAGAGAAGTACAGAGAAACCCAGCTGTCTGCGCACTGTGCTGACGGCATCAAAAGCAGTATTTTCATTTCTAAGAACATCTAAGTACTATACATGGAAAAGCTAGTATGTGTTTTTCAGGCATAACTAAAACAGGCTTTGAAAAAGATTTTGTAATACCGTGGTCTGGAAAGCATCTCAAGAGATCATCAAGGCCAATGCAATTAAACCAGAGGTTGAGCTCCAAGACCTCGCCTGATATATGGGCATTCAGCCCACAGGACCAGATTAGAGCTAGTCGAAGTAAACTCCCTGAAACTCATTTTGTATGGATGTTGGATCCTTCGCTCCATCTATTTTGCTCTTTAATACCAGTCCCATTATGTCCCACTAGGTCCTGACATGATCAGAAGCTAAGTGGATCACTTTGCCTTAGGGACATTGAAATTGTGGCTTTTTGGTTCAATGATCAAATCAAGAATTGTCATAAAACAAAGCAGAATTTTGATTTGGATCAAACTGACATGAAGCAATTTATTTTTTGCTTATGTAACCATTTTTAATCCGCCAGTATAAGAATAATAGATGATGGAGATGCAATACAGGAGGAGGAAAATGCCTGTTGAAAATAGTTTTGCATCACCTTTCTCCTGTTTTTTTGACAAATTACTGTTTGGTTAAAAATGTTACTATTTTTAGTACTCTACTATTTGCATTCCTGTTTCTCCTCTAATTTTACTATTTCAGTGATATTTTCTTTCCATACTCAGTTTCTTGTTTTTTAATTTTTCAAAATCTGCTGCTGCAAGAAGCAGCTTGGAGAGGATCACAGGACAGAGGTTTCAAAACTACTCGACTCGGGTGGCCCAGCTGTGCTCTGTAACATCACCTACCTTTTCTTAGTTTAAAAAACCAAACGGGGAAGGGGCTTAGGCAAGGCAAGGACATGCCGAAGTGGCTGTGATCCTGAGGCCAAGCGTGCCATCTAGTGTTGGATATTGTTTGTCGAAGGGGAAGCGTTAATTGATCGCAATGTTTACAATATTCATAACATATCCTTCATCGCTTACTGGACAGGCTACTGATACCACGCTTGGGTATTAAATGTAAGGCTCAACGGTAATAATAATTTTTCACTTCCACGATGTTTGGGCAGTTTGTGTGAACAGTTTGTGAACATCTTTTGTCTGAAAGCTGCCGATCAACTCGCAATAACAAGCACATCCAAAGAGTAGTAAGTCTTCTGCAGAAACAGCGAAGTGGTACATTTCAATGAACAGAGCTGCCCATCATTACAATAAATACCTTGAATATACTGTGGACGTTGTGATGATCACTTATTTCAGTAAACTGCTAGAACCGACAGCCCGGCTTGCTATGCAACAGATATTGTAACAACATACTTTTCCTGAAACTCTGGGAAGGAGGACATTATCACCCAATTACCACCCTCATACAACAGCAAAATGGGTAAGGAAAGTTGAAGACATGCAGGCTGCCATTTTTTGTTTTTTTGGTTCTTATCAGCTACTCCATATTCAGTGGTGAGATAGCAGCAGCAACACAGATACCGACAGCCAAACCCACAGCACCACTTTCATCCTGGCAGTTCTCTTAGCACAAATACTCTGTTATCACTGAGGAGCATAAACTTCTAACATACATTACCATAAAGTTCTCCTAAACAATTGCTAGAACCTCTCATGGCACAGTAAGGACAAGTATGAACACCTGAAATTTGGTGCATTCCCACGAATATCAAAATGTAAATTCTTTGGGGTAAGGTGTCATTGTTTCTTCAGTTGTTTCATTTTGGGCCCCTGAAATAGAGATGCCAGAAAACATTGTGGGTGAGCAGGGTTGGAGGCAAGAAGTTCTTTTGCAGTCAGAGAGATGTAAAAAAGACTGCCTGTGAAAATCTATGGAAACAGTCATGTTAAGCATCTCTCATCTTCTTGATGCATTGCTAAAATTAAGGCTGATGTGAACGCAGGCACTACACTGGTGGGCAGAGCAAGGGAAGAAAAAGGAGGGTAATTCAGAGATATTGAGTCACATTTCCCCTGTTTGTTTAGTGTAATAAAACAGCATTGATATTAACTGCAAAGTGACTTCATGATACATCTTATCCTCTGCAACTTAGACTGTTGCCAAAAAGTCAGTCAGATTGCCCTCCTGTGGTGCCGTGCTCCCACCACTTTCCTCATGTCAGGTCCAGTGATCCCGCAGCATCAGATTTTGCCAGGTCAGTGAGTTGATCCAGCAGAAAACTAACTGGGGGGAAAAAAAGAAGTTTTCTGTCAGCTAGCTACCAAAAATGAGACCCTGCAGCCCTGCTATAGCAGATGCTGGGGCAGGAACAGCAGCCAGATCATTCAAGGAAAATCACTCCTTTTAGCAGCAGCCCACAGTTCAACTGGTTTAAGAACAAATGAGACCAAACTCAAGAGCACACTACTACAAACTGAAGTATTCATGAATGGGTCGGAGGTGTACCCCCTCAAGAAGCGTAAAATATCAAAGTAAGGGAGTAAAGTTTATTTTGATATATCAATGCTAAAATTAGAATTATTTATAATACAGAGAAAGCTGTATTTTAAAATGTTTAAGCTGTATCCTTTGCAGAAAAAAGCATGCTTCTTTACATTAAGATGAAATCAAAAGACAAAATGTGTGTTTCTTCTCAACACACACATTTTTTCATTTCTTTATGTGCCTAAAGGTTTCCTTGGTTGCGAAAATGCATAGAGTGTTGAAAAGATGGACAATTAGAAGATTTCTTCAGTGAGGGACATCAGACTTGTTATCTTCAGTTCAATGTTGTTCATAAATAATCACTCAAGAATCTGACGCTGAAAGCAAGTGGAAACATTGGGAGACACTGAATTTGCAGTCGTCTTCTCTGGATTTAAAGAAAACATCTCTCCTTACAGCTAGGAGAGCACCCACACTAACAACAGCCTTATTCTCCTTCAGGAATAGGCTGGGAGCCCAAATCACTCCCTGAGTAGGTTGGAAGTTTCTGTGTATCCTTTTGCCAGCAGTGATCCAGTTTGGAGTTACTACTTGTAGTAAGCCTGCATGCCAAGGTCAAGCAGGCAACGCACAGCAATTTGTAATGTTCCTCGCAGCAACTATTTTTGAAGCATGTTACAGCAGGACAACTCCAAGAGCAGCACGTCTCCTGTAGGAAGCACTATTTCAGGCTTTGATGTGCAGCAAAGGTACAGGAGAAATATCATACCCTTTCTCAATTTCATCACCGATGATCACAGTAGTAATTCAAAGACCAAACCGAGGACTCATTTGCACTGAATATTAATGTAGGTGTAATAGATAAAAAAACTGGCAGGAGTAGTTTTCAGAACAATGCATCTGCCAGCGACAATCTTTGAAACAAATCCAAGTCTAACGGAGCAGCTTCTTTCCCTTTCTCGAAAAAGGGACTCAATATGATCAGCTACATCTTCTCAAAAGAAAACATTTGGACTCTTTTCTTTTATAGACTTTGATCCAACGTCAGAGTGGCAGTGATTTCAGTAGAGGTAAGCTCTTAAATAAGGCTCGGGCATTTAACTGTCTTTGAAGCTAAATGTTCGCTTTTGTGAAGGGACTTACTCGACAGTCTGAAGACGAAAGCCTCTTTTCATGCCAAAAATAGAATAAATGCACCAATTTGGAAAACTGCTCGCACTGCCCTGCCAGCTTGCCTTGACTTTTTGGCACCGGAATCACCTTGGGTTTTACAAAGAAGCTATTTCCCATGTCGTTCAGCTCCTCATCTCTGCTAAAAAGGCTGGTGCAGGTGCTTAAATTATAGCAGGGGGTTTGCTTCAGATCTAACTGTCTGCTGGTCAGAAAACAGGCTAGTGAACCGTTTGTTAAATATCAACAGTGACTGTCAGCTTATACCCAGATCCTGCACAGATGTGACTCCACTGAAGTAAATGGAGTTCTGCAAGCAGAACACTTGACCTGAGGACTGATTTCATCAATGATTTTAAAGTAGTCTAGTATCAGTCTTCTGAGTCATTCAATCCACCTGAAAAAACCTGCTTTTAACCCAGAGAAACTTACGGAACTAAACCTGCTTACAATTTCAATTTTCATGTGAACATACGCATTCAAAAGCTATAATATCAAAATGTGCAATTTTGATGGTAAAATATTGAGAGTTAAATCGCCATTTTTATGCATGGATCCTTTAAGACGATCCTTTTAGAAAAACAAGACACCTTTTCCCATCAATATCCTGAAGTACCCTTTCTCTCTCCTGTTATACTTTGGTGAGAGAATACTTCATGTCCTCTCCATTACTTTCATGCTTAATGGCATTGCAATGAAAGAAATGACACCTTACAGAATTAGGACCCAGACTAGCATCCCTTGGAGGCTGAGTTTCAGATCATTATTTCTGCTGACACTGTGCAGCTGTTGCAGAGGGGTTTTTTCCTAGGAGCAACTTCGGGTGTTTTTTCATCTAATTTTTTTTTTGCCACAGAAGTGTTTAGCGGGAAGAGGAAGGCACGGCTTGTTGGATCAGTGATGTAACACCAGCTGACAGGTGGGTTTCAGGGAACTCTCTGGGGCCATGGCCTTTTTAGTGGTTTTACCACTCTAAACTCAATTACAGTGGAGTTTCACGCTCCACAGCAAACTCCAGTCCTTTTCTGATAAAAACTCTACAAAGTAAATAAGTCATGATGATGATATGGGTCTACCATTTAATATTCATTGAAGTACATATGTTTGAAAATTGGAAGCAGAGTTTAATCCATTTTCGTATTTATATCAACATGAAGCTTTAAAAAGGATATCTTTCCTTTTCTCAGAGAATCTCAACAATTTCTGGTCTGACAAGATAAATAAAGATGTACAAAACTCACTCTGAATGTAAGGAGAAGACCCAAGGAGATTTAAAATGCAAATCTCAAAGTACATATCCTGAATCTACTCACTTTCAAGAGGGAGCACGTCTCCCTTCTGTGTGATTTTCAGTTTGACTGAAATGACATAAAATACTTTAAAGGATCCATAATTCTTGACGCTGGGTGCATAATTTGATCACAATCTACTTGTATCTTATTGTACAGTGCACTGATGGTATAACAGGTAATATATTTTATAAAGGGACTTTTACATTTATGACCAATTTTTTCTCTCATTTAGATATATTAGCTCCAAGTAACTTTTCTGTCTTGGATATATTTAAAGTTACAGCAATCATCAGAATTTGGTTTTGTATAGCTATGACAGTTAAATCAAAACATACAAAATGAGTAGTCTATATGAGAACTATGTATAAAACTGACAAAATAAACAATACATCAGTCTCAACTTAAAAAATTCTAATTTGGAAAAAAACACCTAATATAGCATTAAGTTTAATCATTATTTTATAACATCAGAGAGCTTTTCCTGCCCATGTTCATGCGCTTTCAAGAGAAATTAAAAAGAAGATGTAGCAAAGTTCTCTTTGTCTTAGCATTTTATTTCAGACCACTGAAAGATAAATGAAGCTGGTGAAAAAAGAGTTAACATAATGATGTCGTCTTTTATTTGACTGAATGTTTAAGCATGGTGCTACGGCTGATGGCACCTTGTTTAATAATGCAGTACATAGCTTCCTAAGGGGACAGGGCTTGATCTGAAAACTGAATATGGTGCACTCTAAATTCTCTTCCCTGAGGAAGGCTGACTAACTGATAAGTGCCATGAGCTAGCGCAGGGACTGATTCTGTCAAATCAAGCTCAAATGGAAGGCACAATGTAGACTCTTCTCAAGTCTCAGTGAAGTAATTTGAGCAGACATTTGTGACATTAGACAGTGCATCAACTATGGAATGCTGTAAAAGTTCACTGTCTTACTACAAGGTGGTCTTTAGATGACAGGATAAAGAAATCGGCGCAAATTTGTTAATGTAACAACTTGGAAAAGCATGCTAAAAATGTCACTCTATTGGGATATGTGATAAAATGTACAGGGAAGTGACTGCCAGTTGGGTTTCCTTGTGAATCCTTCATTAGAACTCATCTAAAAGGCACAAAAATAGGGAAATGCAATAAATACAAAATTTGTATTAGTTGCTATCAGCTAAACTTTTGTTTTTCCCAAGCTAAAAAATTCCAATTGACAGCTGAGGCAAGCAAGCAAGAAAATCTGTTGTTTAGCTGTTTATTTATCACTTTGGGATTATATAGTGATTCTTTTATTTAAGTCATTCAATTCAAACTTCCAGTACTGAAGTCCTTGAACATTTTGTCTAAAATGGGGACTGAAAAATAACAGTCTTTAAAGTCAGGAAGAAAATTGTACAGTTTGAGAAGGAGATAAAACCTGTTAATCAAACATAAATAGTATGATAGCATGCAAGGACTAACTTTCAGCAAATCAGCAAGACAGACTGGAAATTAATGGAAATTCCTCAATAAATAGAATGGAAAATGGACCAAAAAAATGAATTTATCACTGGTCAATCATGTTCGCCTAACCTTGTTTTTTTCTTCAAGTAAATAACAGTTTCTGGTTATAAGAGATGAGGAAAATCTCTGCCAGGTTTCCAGTGAAAAATTTGACAAATTGCTGCCTGGGAAAAGTGAAGATGATGTTAGTAAAGGAAAACATGTTAGATAAGGAACGGATCAATGAGGATATAATAGCAAACAATGTTGAAAATAAGCATTTCAAGTTGTAGAGAGGTTATTAGTGGGTATCTTCCAGGATAATTTTAAAAGCAAACTTCATCAAAAGTTCTGTGACCTTAACAGAGAAATGACAGTGTGCTGAAGAGATGGGTTGACAATGCTCAGCTAAAAGGTACAGCAGTACAAAAAGAATTGGTATGTCTCGCAGAAAGACCTGATGATGACTGAAATAATAAAACTGTGAAGAAATGGTGTACCACAAAATGCAAGATTGTGCATTTGGAGATGCCTAAAATCTTTGTTGTAAGTTGGGAATCCATCAGCTAGGTAATGAGAGATATTCTGGTGTAATGAATGATCAGAGGAGGAGTTGCATATGAGAATCTGATGCCAGCGTGAGAAAGGCAAAAGATACCAAGCTGGTATCAGATGAGATTTTCCTGTTAAAGAACTACTAATATCAGAACTACTAACACAGCTGGTGAGACCCTACCTGGAAGCTTTAGGTGAGACCTTACTATTAAGCTTTCAGGTCACTTGGTTCAGGAAAGAACTCCTCAAACTGGAACAGTCCTGCAAGAAGAGGCTATCTCATGAGGTAATACGAGAAGACAGTGACCTGTTGAGGTTGATTACAGATATCATTTTCTCTTAAGAAATGTATCAATTGGGTGCAGAAGGAAAAGAATTTCCAGTTAACCACCATGACAGGCAAATGAACAACTGGCTGTAAATGAGCTGAGGGGCTGCTGGAGGAATCTCCTGTGGCAGTCCAGTTCTGGAACGCAGCTTCTCATCCAAGCGGTGGAAGCAAAAGGGCTGCTTCCCTACACAATGAATCTTGACAAGGTCAGGAAAAGAGTTACATGATGTGGTACGTGCAGTCGCGTTCGATGTGAAGAGCTAGGAGGTCCTTTGCTTACATTATGTTGGGCTGTATGGAGCTCTGTAACACCTTTTTTTATGAGCAGTATGCTCAAAGGTACAATACAGGCCAGTATCTGAGAAGTGTCCCCAGCCCAAAGTACTGGTACTATACAAGTAAATACATTAATAATCTTGTGTTAATGGACCACAGGGAGAATTTGCAAAGGCATTCAGCCTCTTTAGAACTTTACAACCAGTAATATTAATGGCATTAAATAAAAAAAATTGAAAGAGGGATCCTCAGCCACCTTGTGCTGCAGAGACAGAATAAAAATGCAAGCATACTTCCAGTAGAGGTGACGCTGACAACTTTTGTAACAAACTCATATTCAAGCTTTAATTCTTGGAATTCTACCTCTTTGTTGTGCAAAAATGTCTGGTTTTCACCACTCTGGTGATCCTGAGCACTTTCAATCCAGGGAAGAATCAGGAAATCATACAACCTTTTAGGAACAAGATAGATCTATACTAAACCTAGCTTTTCCGTTTATAGTATGTATTTCCTTACTGCAGAGCCATGTACAGATACACTGAGAGGTGGGGAGAGAGGGTAAGGGAGGGATGATCTGCAGGTTGAGTCTAATTATTAAAGGTCTAACTCAAAGCACCTACATTACTGATGCTCACAAACAGTAAACTGGAATGCAATAGTTTAATTAATATAGATAGTGAGTCACATGAGATAGGGAAATCTTTGTTTCTGCATTGTATTGCAGAACAGTTACCAGTATATATTTCATAAATTAATGGAATACATATACACTCATTCCACTAATTTTATTTTGTGAAAACAGTTCAACGGTACAGCACTTTCAAGATTTCCATAGATTCACCAGGTAGTGTGATCAGAGTAGCCTGTTGAAACTTTTGAAGGGAGTTGCCCTGTAAAAACTTTAAATGATTATTTTCAGAATAAGCACTTATATTAAAATTGATCAAATTTTATTGCACTCAAAGCCTTCCCAGCACTGAGTCTTAAGGGACAAATATTCAAATCCAACAGCCTGTAAAAAACACCACCAAAACTCTTCTATCAAGCATTCCTGCAAACACCTGAAAACCAATTTGATTAAATAATTTTACTATTGGGCTCAAACTCTGCTGCTCAGCTTTTACATTAATGCCTTCCTCTTCTTATACCATCCGTCTGAAGGAACTGAGTCCTGTTCAGTCAGAATGGAGGACACTGGGCAATAGCTTCCATAGGAAGCTAAGGGAAAAAACCCACAAGTGGATTTCTAGTTAAGTAGGAAAAGATGAGAAAATTGCAGTACTCTCCAACCAGAGGAACAATAAGGGGGAAAGAAGACATTCTGGTTTTTCAGGGACTGAGATTGTCTCTCTGTGAAGCAATATGAACCAGCTTTTATCCCACACCTTGAGATTCTGGAGCAGGATTTACTGGAACTGGTTTCACTGATTCATGGGTAACATCTGTCTTGCAAGCCCCACTAGCATTTGCAGCATGGTCTTAATACGAAAAGAATAAAATAGTCCTCAGAGGCATAGTATTTAAGTAAGTAAGATTTCCTACCCCTGAAAAGCTGACAGACCAACTAATTACATTGACACAGAGCTGTTTTTAAGACCACTGATAGACATGAGATTCAAATAAATCAGAATTGGTTGTAAACAGACCCCTGCTTTGTTTTCTTTAATTCATTTACTTAATTAATTCTGTTCATTCCTTGAGACACAGCATATCAGTGCTAATGCTCAACTCAAATTTTCAGTTTCAGGTAGAGCATTCTGACTTACACCTGCAGCAAGGTGCTCCAGTTAATGAACTGTAAGTTACCCTGTTATCTAATGCCAGGATTTCCAAGGTAATTATATTTGGAAGCACCTACATAGCAACTGATATTAGCTAGGGTCCCATTTCGGAATTCGATGTGTGATCATTTTACTGCCAACTAATTTATTCAACTTAGAAATAAATTGTTAAATAGCTGAAATAAGGAGCATATCATAAATTATGAAACAACACTAATTACTAGACCATAAGTGTGCAATGCATAATGATATATTGGTAAAGAATAATTGCTCATGTTTGAAGTAATTTATGAAGAACTTATACATGAAATTTTCCTTCGTTGTTTTGCTGCAGAGGAGGATGTCCCGTGGAGCACAGGCAGAATTCTAAACTTGCAAGTCTGTAAACACTAAGTGATGCTATATATGGGAAGCCTGAGTCGACTTTTTCTACAATAAGGACATAAGGCAGGTATCTTTTATGAACGAGGTGTAAATTTTACACTGATATGTAACCATGCCACAGATACTTTCACTAAGGGTTGCCTTCAGCCCTGACCTATTTTAATATCCATTCTTACATCTTCTGTAGCTCATCTCAGATCTTTTGGTACAAAGAATTGCAGCGGCTCTGTAGTACTGTCAATAAACACCATCAAGTCTTTCTTCCACAGCTGGCTGAAGTAGAAGCCAAGAAATCAAGACAGCTAGTATGATCAAGTTGTAAATACACCAACCCTGTTTAAAGCCAAAGGAACTTCACGTTATTGTAAAGAGCCATCAGCTTCAATGACATTTCTTGTATCCATGGAGCCGAGTTTAGATCAAACTTTGGATGCACCTATGGGCTACAGTTATTAGGGACTGTAGTGTGCGGTTCTTACTGCTAATTACTCATCAAGACTGCAAAATCTTTTAACATCTTATGCAATGTCCCTCCTTTGGCTTTTTACTTATGAAAAGGCTTTTTCTATTGCACTAGCAAAACTGAGTATCTGCAGCAATGGGGAGAACTTTTCTATACCTTTCTGTTTGTAATATTGTGTTGGAAGTATAAGGATATTGACATTTTAAAATACTTCTCTGCCCATTTAAGATAAATGTTTCTAAATGCATGTGTAGAAAATTTGGAATGGATTTATCATCAAAACATAAAATGTTCATAATTTATTTTAGAAAGTCATCTAAAAGTTATGTTCACACACAATTGTACATTATTACAAATTATAAGGGTCATAATATTTAATGCACTATATTACACAAAAAGTCTAATGATGTTCACAGCGGCCCTTTCCAGCTATTCTGAAGTGATTTTCTGTGAAATCCAGAATATCCTCCTAGACTACCACTCATCTTCCAAGGAAAAACAGTGCAAAAGTGATGACAGCATCATAAAACTTTTTCCTTACACTTTCACCGGTTTGATAATGTAGTGTTTGATAATGTAGTGTCATTTTCTTTCACTGCAAGAAAATGGAAGCATCCCAAAGTCATGCTAGTGGTTACCCTTGGGGCATTTTGCTTTAATATCTCTATGCCTCAGTTTTCCTATTTTAAAAAACATTCATAATATTCATTCACACCAGCAGGGAGTTGTAAAGCTAAATTTATTATTGTTTGTAAAATGCTTTTAGAGCATCCAACCGGAAGAATGATAGATATGCAAAACAGAACCTCTTGTAGCTATTATTCTCAGACAATTTCTGTTGAATTTATATAAAAGGAATACTGATTATTCTCAGACAATTATTCTCAAACAATTTGTGTTGGATTTATATAAAATGGAATACTATTTTTTTTAACAATATAAAGAAACCTTGGCCATTAATCATTAAAATAGTATGATGCCCTCATATTTTTTTGCAAATAAATAATAATAAATTAAATTGAAAATACATCAGACGATACACAGCCTCTGTTAAGATGTACATGCACTGAACATCTATGTCATACTGACATCTGTTACACGAACACAGGCCCATAGTCATCCTTGCCTCTTCTTGTCAGTAAAACATGTACAAAGCTTTCTAAGTGTGTGGTTGCTTTTGATGTGCAACTTTCAGCTAAGGAGAAATACAAGACTCTGCCCACTAGTTTATATTTCTGGTACTTGTCTGTGAATCTGTCAAATTCACACTTCAAAAAGGAGCATCTTAACATAGTTTTCAGAACATGAGGAGACCCTCAGTTGCTCATTCCAGTCATGTTCAAATCAAATAAAAAGAGGCAATACGTGGTATACGGGACTGACAGTCAAACCAAGTCTGTACGTAGCGCTGCCATCCATTCACTTTGCAACTTTAGTCACAAAACCCTGAATTTTCATTCCAATGACCATAAATTTACTGCAACAGTTCCCATAAGACAGTTCAACCTCCTCCCATATGAGTCCACCCCTCTCCTCAGATGTTGACATTTAGGGTGCTGTGAATGAGCCAACACCTGGGTTCTGCTTTTTAATCACTTGCACTGTCTATCCTCATCACTCCCAGTTCTGCACAGGCCCAGAATGGCTGCAGTTTGATCAAAACTGAAATCTGTATTTAAGTTTTTAGCTCCTTGTAGGCTAATGTGTAAACAGTTCAGACCAATATACAATATAAACTATTAGCAACACTCAGAATAACACGAATTTCTGTAAGGTCTTACCTGGACCAGGGCTACTCGCTGCTACTATAACACACATGAACAATAGGAAATGGTCAGAACAAATATATGCACTCCCAATATTATGAATAAAAGTTAGTGATCCAAAGGAAAATGGGTTACTCAAGAACACAATAAGGTCTTGAGACATTTTCAAGAAATCTGAGTCTAGAAACATCCGTAAATGTAATAGTTCATGTAAAAAATAAAAACAGATGAACAGAACTCGTTTTTTTTACAGATGCACCACGATCTCACTACCTGCAGGTCTGAAGATCTGGATTGGTTTCATCCAAACCACAACCCTTCTGGGACTGTTCACACACTTCATGAACAAGAGATTCGGTTCTATAAAGCACCAAAGCAGCCGGGCAGTAGTAATTAGAACATGGTCCAGGACGATCCCTTCCGTTCAAGCTCTCATGCTAAGCCGTCACCAGGCTGGGTACAAGATGGCAGACGCACACGTGCGCAGATGACTCTTCCCGCCCTTTTCTGAGAGAGCCGTGCCTGAGGCTGGCGGCAGGGACCTGTGCCAGAGAGACCCCCTCTGCTTCCAGCGGGAGGGAATAACCCCTGGCAGAGTTCTTAATTTAAAGATGCTTAGGGGGAAACCAGTAATGAATCAGAAGAAAACTGAGAGAGAAACCGTATTTCTCACTCCCCAGTCCTTTTATGTATTTACACAGTGGGGGCAGGCAGTGACGGCTGTGAAAGCTTGCGATCTGACCCCAGGCACTATTGACTTGGCACCATCCCGCTTAGTCTTCCTTAAGACTGAGTGAAATGCCTAAAAATAGCAATGCTTGCCAAAATGCTTAAGTTTTTAGCTTCGCTCAGTTGTCTTCACATTCAGACCCCTTTTCTTCTTCTGCCCTATCCCTCTGATTAGATTACATTCCTCTTAGTTGTGGGAGCAGGGATTACGCCTGAGCCGGGAACTGGAGGGAACACGATAAAGCACTCTAAAAGGGAAGGAGGAATATTTCTGACATTCCTCCCAGTGAAAGCAAGCAGCGATTGACCAAACAGGCTGTACATCCACACTCGGCGCTTACACGCCGGGTGAAAGGGTCGGCCCTCGATCTCTCTGTGTTGCCTTATTGCATTTCCCGCAAGGCATCACCTTTGTTGACAGATTCCGTCCTTCTCGTCAATGAGGGCTGTCATCTGGTCCCTCAGGCTACGCTCTCGACCGCTTCAATTGATCCTTTACTTTGCTCTTATTTCTGGATGCCATGTTATCATTGTTGCTGGGATTTTATATGTGCAACTGAGTAGTATTATAAGTCTAAATCATAGCGCCTCAATTTAAAAAAATAAATACAAATAATTAAAAAAACCAAGATTGTCCAAAATCCTCTAGCTTTGCTTTTGGTCATGTTTAATGTTTCGAAACATTACATCCCTCATTCTCTTCATTTCACCCTCCCGTCAAGTAGCTCTGAATGACTTTCAACCTCACTGCCAGCTACTGCAAAAAGAATAAATCAGGTAGCAACTGGTTTCAGTCGAAGTCTACAGTGATTCTTACTGGCATTGCAAAGCTTACTTTAATTCACAAGGGGCTTAAAAAGCACTGAGATGGCAGAGATTGTTGTGGCAGAAGCAACTGGAAAACGTCCTGAGATTGAAACACAGACATATTAACATCACCCTTGTGGATGCTAATGACTTGCACTTTAAAATGCCAGAGGCTCATACTGCCAGCTAAAACAAAGAAAAAACACATTTTCCGTCTCCAAAGACTTTAGATCTTTCCAAACTCTGAGGGCAAATTCAGCCATAATGTATTTTTGCAGCATAGCAGGGCAGCTCATGCATGCCACTGGGGGAATCATTGCCTGGAGTTGCTGTAGGCAGTGTAGTCGGTATAGCTAAATAAAACAGCAGCTGAAAACCTTTGAGAGGTTAAACTAGTAATGAAGCATTCTATAATGCAATGGAATCAAACCTAAACAGTTTGAAGGCATATCTTGCTGGCACTCGCAACCCTTGTCTTTCTCACTGAAATGTATTTAAGGAAACGACCAGCAAACACGAGGGTTTCCGCAAGAGCTTTACAATTTAAATTGACACATAATCAGAAAAATATTTCAATCTTGTGATGAAGTAACAATGTCCTACTTAGACGTTTCTAGATGAGGAATTCTTTTAAGAGCTCAGTAGTAATGGCAGATTGGAAACTTTCTGAAACCGTAAATGTTTAAAGAGCTCTACTCAAAGAAATGGAAAGGTAACAGGAAAGGAAGAAAAACAGATGCTGACAATAAAAAGAAGGCTAGGAAAATACTTAGAAGCCAATGTTTGGAATAAAAAGTAAAAAAAAAAAGGACTGGTTTGAGTGGGAAAATAAGTGTAGGATAGAGAAAATACAGAGGCCAAATTCATCCTCAGTATAAAACTAATGATGAACCAAACCCAAGAAACTTGAAGTGGACTGGAAAAAAAGTGTATTTCTTTCTTTTTTGATTCTTTTTAATACGTAAAAGAAAGAAATGACAAGTTTTATCTACTTACATTAGAAATGTGAGCCACGTACTTTTTTTCTTCACAGGTTCCATGGATGGCTAAACAACGAGCAGGGTAAGATTTGTGTGTTATATGGACTGTGTTAAACCTGAGTAACTGAGAAAGTAATTTATATCTTGCCTAACTGAAAATACATTTTCTTCTTCTTAAGGACAAAAAATACTAACTAATGTTTCAGAGTTTTCTTAGGGATCTACACCTACCTCTAAAAATTAAACAAAACATCCCCTTCTATACATCTTATGATAAAGCAAAAGAAACTTCTGGGTCTGCGCCCCACAAATGTTTAGGCACGTCTCTATCCTCACACGCATCTTAGTACAGATATGCCTTAGGTACATTTAAGCCAGTGGCTGGAGTTGTCAAGCGAGTAGTTAAAAAGATGAAAGTAAAATGTGAAATCATGAAGTTTATAGGCAGAAATTAAAAGAAAAACAAACCCCAGACAAACACATTTACATTCTTCCCCAAAATGAGGAAATAAAGTGTAGTTCAGGGATAAAAAAGGTAACACATACGCACAACTAAAAACCAGAAGAAAACAGTTAAATTCTGAGGGCTAATATTGGGGGGAAAAATTAAGAGATGAACTTGCCAAGATCCTTGATATAAGGGACCAGCTCCATTCCTCTTTTGACCTATCTTGCCAACAGGCAAACTCCTTCCTATTGGAGTCCTAATGCATTCCAACTAATGCACTGTGTATCTTCTAAATTCAGATTTAGATGTAAAAGTGTTGGAAGTGGTCTTCTAGGTAAAAAGCTGAGATACCATTTGTTCTTGTAAAAATCTTTTCTAGACACTTGAGCTTGAATTTTGTCACGTACGGATAACTTTCACTAAAAACTCTGGGAAGATGGACAGTCTTGACTAAATAATGAGAGTCAACTGTAAATGAACCTGCACGAAAGCAGGCACGCTTAACATGGCTGTAATTCTAGTTGGTTTTCAACTAGGAATGAACAAATTATCCAAGAATCGAACACAACTTGGCCATAAAAAGGTACAGTAGTACAGAACTGGAGCAAGTGAAGTAATTTAAACATATAAATGTTATTGAGCTGATCCTTGCACACCTTAAAACCCTATCAAGGAAGTCCTTACATTGAAGTTCTACAAAGACCAGAAACACAACTTTGGGCTATAACCGTACAGATTTCTCTGTATGTTTAACTTTTTTTCAGGATGGAGAATGTAAATTTAAAGTACTATATGTATCACTGACTAAATCTTTGCGGAGTCCCCCTTACTCTGTACGAAGTATGTTTTCACTCTCAGATTAAGCTTTATGCACTTCAATGAATTCTTATTCCACAATAAAAGTTTAAACACCTTGATAAATTACATCAAGCTTATCTCCAGAATTGCAATTGCATACAATACTGAAAGAAGTAAAGTAAGAACTATTAATAAAGATCATGCTGCGTAGCCAGGGAATATCCAACACAGAAACCCAAGGGACGGACAGCTAACTGTCAGCAGCGAGATCCTTCTCTTCAGTTGCCCTTCTGCTCCCTAGCTAAGAGTCAGGAAAATATTCTACTTGGCCTGACTTCAGTTAGAGCGTTATAAAGGATTGGAACCTGTCAGCAGTATTGGTCTACTAAAATTTGCAAATAAGTAAGGACTATTATCTCACTAGATCACGTTTTAAATACTGAATTTAATATCTAACTTGAGTTTCATGAGTACTTCAAGACAGGATAAAATAGTGTAATTGCTAAAATAAGACATCTAGCCACCATCAGTCTCTTAGCTTCCCATTTCTGCACAGGCCCACTCCTTGTCATCACCTGTGTTGGCACAAACATTTGTGTGGCTGTGCTGTGTAAAGGACCTGGGAGATGATCTGGCTTAACACTAACCCAGACTGATACACCCATCTGGTTCATCAAGCAGCTAGGTAAACACTTGTGCCAGCACAAAAGGATGGTGCGGGTGAGGACTCAGAAGCAAAATACAGGTTGAAGGAAATATTTTTAATATATCCTTCTTGCTACCTCTCTCAGAGGGTTTCTCAGCTCTTAGTGACAGACTGATTCCCGCACAGATATCAGACTATGTTCACACGACAGCCTCACACTTTGATACATAGTCCATTGCCTCAAACGGAACAACTAGTTTTTGACGCATAAAGATCAGGGTAAGCTTATTTATTTGATTACTCAAAATCCTTTCAAACTTTTATATATTACCCTGACTCCTGCTCTGTCCTTGCCTTTCCTCCATGAATTTTTGGGGCTACACAGTAAAACTGGGTGCTAACGTTCATTAAATAAGAAGCATATGCAAGAAAGATTTAAACAGAGAAGTGGGGATGGATAAGGCATGGCATTGTCCTAACACACTCTCTAAGCAAAGATACAGGAGGTGATTTATGCACACATCAAGCTGATCGCAGCACATGACGGTGTTCTCAGCACTACCAACATTTTCCTTCCCATCACCTAGTGCTGTCCTGACCCACATGGAGGACATTCACGGGCAGGTCCCACGGAGGTAACTGCATCTCCAGGGAGGGTGCCCTTCCAAGAAAGTCCTCTTCGGCAGTGACCACTCACTCCAACACACCTGAATGTACACGTGCTGAAATAACTCGGTTATTGCTCATCTGCACCAGCTGACAACATGATCCAAATAATTTTGTATAAATGAGCCATTTCCATCACTTACTGCTCCATTATTTTTCTAATTCAGACAGTGATTCTTCCTTTACATTTTAAGTAAAGTACTAAGCTGAGAACGATCTCTCTATAACCTCACTAGATCGTAAGTTATTTTGCTAAATATTCCTAGCAAATACATTTTGAGTATGACTAGCTAACCCATTCTGAATTTACTGTGGTTGAATAGCAATCATTTTTGAATTGGTGTCACCAAGTCAAATGCCTTACAAAAGTGTGCCAACACAGCAGTCACCTTTATCAACTAGACTGGTAGTCCTGTCAGAACAATATCAAATTCATTTGACGAGACCTAATTTCTGTGAAATCATGCTGGTTAACATTAACTGTATTCTCAGCATTTAATTCTCTACTGATGAAGTCCATCATCAGTTGACCTGTTACTTACTTGAAGCTCCATGCCCAAATAGCTGTCTTATATTTCATTTCCCGAGTCAACCGTCTTATCACTTACACCAGTGGTGGATCATTCTCCTGATTCTCTGGAACTTCTCAGATTTTCATTTAAAATCAACATCATTAGTCCAGACAGGTTTGTTCAGAACCTCTTGAGATTACTTGTTTCAGCCTGCTTACATTAAAATATTGAATGCTAAAAAGTAGTCCTTTTATCTTCTTCACTGAGGAGCAAAAATTTTATTGCTCATATATATGGAGGCATCCAGGTTTGTTGTAAATTACAACCACAACATCATTAAGTACTTGTACGTTTTCTGCACTGTAGAAAATTCTGCCTTTTCTGCTGAGAAACTGGCCTTTTACTAACAGAACTCCTCTTTTTTCATGTCATGAAAAAATTCCTTTTCTGTACTTTTGTGCTTAATGAGAACACTCTCTGGGATGCGAGTTTTAAACAACCGGATTCCAGCCATTAGATTGGACAAGCAACCTGAAAACTTTTGGCTAGATAAAACAGAGAAATGTCTTCATTTTGAAGCATAGGTAGTTGAATATTTTTCAAAATCTATGTTTATCCTGACAGTTAGTTTGCTAATATTAGACAGCAGTAAACATACTTTTCTTCCTTGCTTTTTGTTTGAAAATGTTGACCACAGGGTACCTGCAAAACAGTAAGTCATTACATCAGGTATCGGGCCACTGAGAAATTCTGAATAACTGAAGATTATAGAGTGCCTAACCTTCAAACAGGACTCAAGGCAACATGGCACGACTTTCACCGAAGCCGCAAACCTAGCACGGTGTGTGTTGGAGAGACATCTGGTCTCTTGGATGGAAAAGAAATTTTCCAGGGATCAGATGTAGCCAGAAGCTCCTTTGCATAAAGCAGAAGAGTGGGAAGAATCCTTCAACCTCAGTTTGTCCTGCAAGTTTATAAACCTAGCCGTACCACTTAAGAACTGGTTATTTGGGGGTTTTTTCCTTGCTAACATTTATTCAGCTCAAATATTACAAATACGTGGGAAGACATTCTCACTGCAAAAGAAGCAATATGCTCTTCCCTCTGAAAACGCGCAACTTTTACTGGTACTTTCCAAAGAACAACAACAATCAAGAAACAAAACAAATGAGGACAAAGCTCTTTTTAAAATTTTATTTTAAGGCCAATATTCAGTGTACAAAATCAGATTTAGTGGAGCATGAAATTCTTGTTCGAGTCACTGATTTAGTAAAATAATCAAAAAGTGTTTCATGGCTTCATCAGAACATATATTTGCCAATAACAAGCAGAGGATTTTGCAGAGTGAATCCATGTTTGTAATATTTCTTCCTGCACTGCTAAAAATACCATCTCTTTTGCACGTTTCTGATTAATGCCTTTAAAACACAAGTTTACAGAAATACACAAATACTTTCATGCTACAAAGTCATGTATTTAACATAATTTATTAGACAAGTTAGGGAAAAGTAAAAGGGATTTTTTCGTAGAAGATATGTCTAAAATGTTACTAATTTTTTCTTCTTTTGCAGGGATCACTTGTGCTGCATCTTGGATAGCCCAATATATTTCACTGCTATTTTATCTTGATTTATCCAGACAGTATCTGCCCTTTGGGAAATACTTGAACTTTCCAGCCTTCACACATTGCAGCAATGGGAAAATATCAGCAACACAACCCATGTTGCTGAAACAGGTTACTCTCTCCAGTTAAATGATACCCATTCCGGTTTATGAAAAAAAATTTGTTCGATAGAGTCTGCAGAATTTAATGACATATTTTGAGTAGTATAAAAGCCAAATAGCTAGGAAAATATAAGGTATTCAGAAACAAAGAGAATTCAAGCTGTTTGTTAAGCAAATTTGCAATTCAGACTTGGATTTGACTTTCGTTAACTGAAATTTTATTTCAATTGAGCTGACATTTTGTCCCTAATTCACTGTGTGTGCGCACAGGTCTAGCTAGAAAGATGTTTTACTATAAATGTGCGCTTCTTCAGAAAAAACAGATTTTTCTTCATGACACAACATAAAAATATATATAAAACCCATCCAAGGGCCTAAAGCAACATGGAAAAGGCCACGATTGAACCCTACTTATGGTAAGTATATCTATCTGTTTTTTTAAACTCAGCAGCTCTGGATTTCAGGAGGAAACACTTTCAGAAAACAATTAAAGCCAGGGAAACAATACAAATTTTCTACATGACTAACTGACACTTGAGTTATAAGTTTTGTCTTGTAACACAATCAGTACTTGTGCTTAAAAAAAAAAAAAATTGTTTCTGTCCTGCCTTCACAATTGGAAACATTGCTCCTCAGTTAGAGGACAGCCATACCAACATTTGATTTGGCATTTGACTTAACCAGTGGGGCAGAAATGTCCAGCAGGGACGACAGAAAAATTAGCAAGAGAAGAAAAATCTCTCAAAGCAGATCAGCTGCCAAAAGAATTAAAAACTTTTTCCATCAGTGACTGGTCTGTTTTAAGAGATTCTCTGCCCTTCAAAATGCTTGTTTACACCTCTCCAGATATTTCTGTCTTCTTGGTCAGTCAGGTTTGTGGCCTTACTCTGAGGGAAGAGAATTAAACAGAAAAACGGGAGTTCTTAACACAATAAAAGCTAATTTGATTATTGTTCAGAAAGATACTAATCCAGCTACCATTTTAGACATCCATACCATATTTGAATGACCTGAATGAAGCTAAATTAAGCATTCAGGCAAATAAGCCGTACAAACGTATAGCAGCATGCTGTATCTGTCCCTGGCATGCATACCAGTGAGGTAGACATGTGTGAGGTATACATATACTGTACGCGCACACCAAGGGATTTAACATTTGTTTTAATGTTAGAGGATTAGGTTTTGCAGACTCTAAGCAGCCTTTGGATTATCCCTTCTAGATCACATATGACTAATTGCCCAATTCCTAAAAAATATTCAGTAACTATTAAGATAAATCAGAACATCTGTAAGAAAACCTCAAATACTTTGAACCAAAGCAGAAGCCTAGACTTTAGATGCTCTTACTTGATCTGTCTTACATCCAGCATTATTAAATTTTTTCATTGTTTGGGATAGGAGGAGATTTGGTGAAAAGAATCAGCCAGCGTGCCCACTGATACAAAAACAGCATAAGGATTCTTATCTAAAGTAAACCCTGTAAGTTTATGAATCATGTTTTATGATAATTTCCCAGTTCAGCTAGCAATCTGTGTGACCTCTGAATCATTCCATTCTTGTTTCCAACCAAAAGTTAAAGAATGCATCAAAACCTGAAAGTGGTTTATTACATACTGGAGCTACAGGCAGCTGAAATACAGTTTTACAATTCCTGAAACTTGTCTTACTATTTTCTCCTCTCCAACACCTGTGGTAGCCAAACCCTGGGACATGGTATTTTTCATAGTACAGCATGCTCGCAATTAAACGTGTAAAACAAAAGGCAATGACGAAGAAACACAATATGTGATACTTATGCATATATATCTTAATTCTTACTTTGTTATTATTTAAAAGCAATAGATTTAAGATACTGAAGGACTACTAATCAGTTACAGATTTAGGACTGGTTTGCAGTTTTCAGGAACAATACAATATGCAAATCTCTCAACTATATGATTCACTATAGCTCAAAGAATATACCTTCTGACAAAAGCACCTACCTCAACTTCTCATTTTTTGCAGCTTATAGAAAAATTTCAGATGTGACCCAGTTATGTCACAACCATTTTCAAATTGTGATCCTCTGAAAAGTAACTACGTAAAAAAAGCACCTTCTTACTCATCAGATCTACTCCCCATAGATAGCCAGGATAAGATCTGCTGACTTAGTTACAAACATAAAGGCTCTACTACTTATTAAAATTTCTACCAACCTTGCAAAACTAACATAGCTGAGGAGAACAGGGAGCTAAATTCTTTTTCATCTTCAGTGGAAATAATTATTTTACACTGCAACACAGCTCTAAAAGCTCATCAAAGACTTTGAGTGGAACCAAACAACAGCAAAGGCATACTTTTGCCTGCAGAAACATTTTAACTAACAGATGCATACAATAAGGAATTAATTTAGCATTTTGTTAGAGATTAAGTCACCATTGGCCATTGGAAACGAATTGTTTTAAATGAAAACTGAGCATGCTTTATAAGGAAATCAACAGGACTCTCAAGTAGCAACTTTCAATTCAAATTGTCTATTATCCATCTTTCTCCGGTTCCTTGGTTTACTGCCTTATTTGTCATTTCAACAAGACTCTTCGATATTAGCCTACAAATCCTAAGATTTGGCTCTTTCATTCTTTCTTTGCTACTGCTTGTTCCTGTTCCAGTACCTCAGTTTGATTTTATCACCCTGCCAGACCCAGAACAAAGCAAAACAATATGCCATACCATCAAAGCTATGCAGTCAGGCTTCCACAGATTATGAGAATGGCTTAAACTTAAGTAAATTTACAGCATGGATGAGAGGAGCTTTTTTTTGTTGGGGGGGAAGAGGGGAAACAGTTGACACTTGAGACAAACAGCCCTCAGAGGCATCCAAGCAACAAAATTTAATCTTAAATGTCCACGAAAAAATACATGGATCTTCCCACTCTCTTCTTGCAAGTGAGCTGTGCTTCCTTTCATCTTGTTTCTGTGAGGTGAACAGCAATCCCTTTTCCATCCAGTTACTCAGTTACTCCCATCTCACAGATTTCTCCTTCCTTTCTGTCAGATTACTCTCGTCACCCTTCTCCACTTTCCTTCTGAAAGAAAGTGCTTGTTTGTACCACCTCCATCTCACTTATACAGCTCTTGAACTTCTTACTTCATTTTCATCCTCTCAAAGTAAAACCTGACTAGTTCAGAAAACTTGTTGACTTCAACCTTATTGCAACTAGAGATTTTTCGTGGAGCACCTGCTTTGCTGTATGTTTGGCAACGCTGGCCAAATTACAAGACCTGAAAGACACTGAAGCAATAAAAGCTGGGGGCAATTTGGGATCCTGAAAATATTCCAAACAAGGAAATCACATTATTGCTAGCATTAAGCAACTCAAGCTCTAAAGAGCACACATTTGTTTTAAAAAACATTCTTTAAACAGATTTTTTTCTCTAAATTCATCAAACATTCTCAGGTTATGCTTTAAGTTTTTTTGCAAATGAAGCCAAAATATGCATTTTCACAAGATCTGAGAAACATTAAGAGATTCAACAGAAAAATGTGAGGGTTTGCAATAACAATCTTGCAAGTACTTTAAGCTGATCCCACTTTCTCCTCTCACAACAAAATGGAAATGAGATATTAAAAGTGTACAAAAACCTCAGCAAGCGTGAATTTAGACTTAGATTTTCTTCGCTATATCTAAACATAGACATACATAAACATATAGAGAACCACATTCATCATTATCCCTCTATCTTTTACTGCCTTGAGAGTCCTCTCTTTCAGAGGTGTTATTGCTTCAGCCTGAATTGCATTCCTGAGATTAGGCAAGAGGCTTAAGCCAACACTTTCAGTCAGGTTTAGCAAACAAGCCATAGGGAAAGGTCACTTTTTGGTTTCTTTGTCATGTTCCCTCAAGATATATTAAGAATGCATATTCTACATAACTGAGTCTGTTAAATACCACACTGTCTGAAATCTAAGGTTATCCTTACTCAGCCATCAGAAATAAAACCAATATTGATACTAGCAATACAAATACGTACGTATCTCACCATTTTCTCAATTCCATGGCCTACCTTCCCCCAAAACCTCAGGTAAATGCCCCAAACTATTCTCTCCATGGCAAACCTTTCCGACAGTCCATTTCCCAAGATGAATGCAGCCACTAAATGAATGCTGGGAACTATGTTCCCTCTCCCCATTGCATAACATAGACCATGCACTACACTGAATTATGACCTTGGTGGGAGGAGGAATGTCTTACTGCACTGGTGTCATGCACACAGAGCTGCCTCTAGATGAGGCCATGTTAATTTAGGGAACAGGACAGAACCGGCAAAACTATCAGGAAGTTCGGAGCAAGAAGTCCCCCCTACACACCACAAGATGTTTTATGCCCACCTTAAAACCTCCTGCCTCAAAAACTCTAGAAATGAACCCCAGCTTTCCAACTGGGGTTTGATGGCTCCTTCAGACAGCTCAAGCCAGTAGAGGGCACCTCTGAGACCCTCGAAGGATCCATGGAATCCACCTAGACCCCACTGCACAGCCTGCCAGCACGGACTACATTCGACTTTTTCAAAGGTTAGCATCTCATAAATCTGTTCTATGAGATAAAGGCAATTAGCCATGATCCCTGTTACCATCTTACCCTCTGACACGCAGCTGCCACATCCAAACTGCCTAAAGGCAACAGTCGTAGGCCAACACTGATTCTCTTCTGCAGGTCCTCTTATGTTTTCTCCACCCTTGCAAAGGCATTTTGACACAACTTGGATCATTCACTCCAAAAGTTTTTACTGCTCAGATTCTGGGGATGCATTTATAGCATAATTTTAACTTTGGATTTCCAGATTTTCCAAAGCCAACTATGGCACAAGCTACTTTTTTTAGCTGTTTTGTACATACGGGGGTTTTATTTGAAAGACGTGAGCAAAGAAACCTCTCATTACTGCATGTTATTATAACTCTTGCTTTGAAAATTTCCACGTCGCACTTCAATTAAGTTTTAAAAACTATTGAGAAGTGTTTATGACAAGCTCTCAATGAAATTAGCAGAATCGTTACAAGTTCCAGTAGAGGTAACATGCATGTAGGCTATGTCCATCTATCACCTTAAATAACCAGAACCATTCTGTGGCCTTCAAGCCAGCTGGAAGAGTCTGGCCAGAGTCCTTACTTTTAAATCCTCCCACCCTCCAGCACAGCGTGGCCATCTCCAAACTGCCTACTGGCAACAGCCCCAAGATGTTTGATGCTAATTCCTCAAACTATGCCAGGCAATTGTCTGGCATAGGCTGAAACTGTTTTAGGGAATAGGAATTCAATAGTAGAGACACAGCTCCAGAGCCCAAGAACATAACCTGGCACTGCTTAATTATTATCCCCAGGGATAGTCTTCTGGGAATTTACAATGATGGGAGTAAGTTCCCTGGGCAGAGCGAATCAGGCCAAGAATCTTGGAGGACGTGGCCTGTTTAGAGAGAGGAAAAAATAGGAAGTCAGCAGAGGATTTCTGTTGCTTGTCTAGAGCTTTCTATTAATTCTTTCTTTTGGTGGAGAGACCAACAAACCAGGTTTCCCTAGATTGCTTCCTTTTTCCGGTCCCTTGTCTGCCACACGCGTCTTTCCGTCCCATCTCTCTTAGCCTGGACTCATTCACATCTGACTTTTCACTTGCCTCTTATGCAGCTGACCACAGCGTTTCCTCCTGTGGCTTCTATGACTCCTTCCTTTCCCTAGCACATCTTTTGCAATCCTCCTACTTGGATGAGTATCATCATCCCCCTCTTTGGGTATGTTTGTGCCTTCGGCCTTTTCTTTTCAGTATCTCTGGATCAGTATCTTTTCTCTCTGGATAATCTTTTCTACAAATATAGCATAGCTACTGTGCTGAGGACCCACAGATCTATTTCAAGCTTTTTGTCCATACTGAAATCCTGGTGCCT
Organism: Phoenicopterus ruber ruber; assembly: GCA_009819775.1. NCBI lineage: Eukaryota > Metazoa > Chordata > Aves > Phoenicopteriformes > Phoenicopteridae > Phoenicopterus > Phoenicopterus ruber. The sequence continues at coordinate 29,306,840 of CM020217.1, read as the reverse complement.
CATTCACATCTTGTGTATGACTCAAGCACAGCACAGCTAAAATTAAATGTTCACTCTTCAGCTAATAACTTCTGTTTCTCAGTTACTACTGGTGACACCACCATACAGTGCTTTCTCTAGATTTTTGCATACAAGTGCTAATCATTTTTCTCCATGGATAATATATCTAATACACAACCCGTTTTCTTCATCCAGAGAACTAAAACTCTCACCTAGACTCTAAACATTATGTCTCAATTTACTGATTAAAAACTTTCTTTTTCAGATCTTGATAAATGTGATCTAGACTCTCACATCCATTCAGAGAACTTCAGCAAACATAATTCCCAAGTCTACTGCTTCAGCTGTATCTCATTTTGAATTAATTCCTCAGGACCTCCTTTCCTTTTCACATCAAGCAAATAGCTGTCTTTACCTCGAAAGCAGAATCCCACCTATGATCTCTCACTCAGCAGTGAAAAGACAGCTGCTCTCTGAGCAGCCCGTCGTTTCAGATCCTGTTATCCACTGACTGGGTTGTCAAACAAACATCTCTGCATTTCCTTTGTCCTTTGGAGGAACTCCTGGTCAGCATCTGTCCCACTATTCTCCTTCTAAACATATCTTAAAACTGTTCTTTACTGATTCAGTAGCAGTTCTTTACTGATTCTCAGCAACAAGAACCTATTATTTATTATGCTGACCAATGGCATCCTATTACTTTCTCTAACTCTTCCAGTCATTTGTTTTATCATTTCTGGTCCTTATTGTAAGCACTGTAGACATTTTTGTATTGTGTCGTTACAGTGAGCTCCCAGGGGCTCTACTCCATAATCAAGTTTGGTACCTAAACCAGCCTAATTACTAGCATGTAGGCTACTAGCTTTGTACTCGGGTTAAAAAATTCATCTTGGTCTTCCTTATTAAGGCTGAACTCTGTATGCTGTGAAATATCATAACACTGTGACACAGCAGAAACCGTGATAAGCAGTAACATTACAAATATTGTCTTACTGTATGAGCTGTAACTCATGCCTTAAGGCTTGACAATGAGAAATGTTGAGCACCCAGGACTTTCTTACAAATAGCAAAAATGGGTGTTCAGAACTTTTAAAAACTGGGCCTTTCGCATCTTGATGAGGAGACTTTACAAGTCTTTCCAAGTAAAGTGCAATAGGAAATGGCTGAATGTAGTTGATTCGATAAAAATCAATCTGCCCCCGGAGTAATTATTTGCAATCTATGGCAAAAATAATTATGGGTTTTTTGCATGAAAACATGCACTTAACTTGTAAGTACCTATCTAAGTTAGTTAAATAATTATGTCATAGGAACCAGCTTAACTTGCATGCTAAAATGAAACATCAACGCAAATAACATCTCAGTAAATAATGCCAAGCTCAGGCAAAGATTTACCGACAAAAAGTTTTTAAATTAAGGTTCTTTCCTCTGCCCCTCACTCCCCTTTGGTTCCCAGACGGGAGGGAGGTAGCAGATGACGACATTTCAGAGGCCCCTGGAAAGGCTGACCGCCACCCGCGGCCTTCCCAGCCCAGCCACGCCAAGCATTGCTTTCTTGGCACAACACGCACAAATCAATTACCGCCACGGTCAAGTTTCTTATTATCGGCAAGAACAGGCTGAGGGAATTTTTTTTTTTTTCGTATTCTCCCGCCGCCCGCCACGTTTTTAGCGGCGTCCGAAACAACCTCAGGCAGCGAGCGGCAGCTCCGTCCCGCGCAGAGCCCTGAGCGAGCGGCAGCCGCCGGGAACCGCCTCCCTCTGCCGGCACGACGGCCACCGCCGGGCTCCCGGGCGCCGGCAGCCCCGCAGAGGCCGGCGCGCGCCCAGGGGCGTCCCGCCACGGCGGCCACCGGCGCCCGCGCCCCGCCGCGGAGCCCAGCGCCGCTCGCGGCCCCTCGCCCACGTGACTTCCTTCCTCAGGCAAGGACGGGCAGGTGCGACCCACCCGCGAGACTCTCCCAGGCCAACCGATACCTATCGCGGAATTGCACGGAGGGCGCGGAAAGCGGCGCCCAACTCTCAGGGGAGCCGGCCAGGCAAGCCCGTGCTCCGCCTTGCTGCCCTCCACCTCCAGAAGCGCGGCAAGACGCGCCGAGCCCACCCTTTTTCACCCCAGCAGCTAACGGCGCCCGCCCGCCCGCCTTCCGCTGAAGCAACTCCGGGTTGGCTGCCGACCGACCCAACCCGAGCTTGGGGCTGCGCCGCCGACCTTGCGTGGAATGTCCCATCAGTGGCACGGGGTGGAATGGGAAGCGCGCCGTTGCCTGAGCAGGCCCATTCCGAGAGCAGGGCCGGTGGCTCCCCCTGCGGAGAATAGTTCCTCCCGTCACCTGGGCCGGCGGAGGCGGAACACCGGCGCCTACCGCCCCCTCGCCCCCTGGTGCGCCTGCGCAGTAGCGCGGCGCCCGGCTCACGTGCTCCTCTGCGTCCGGTGCGCGCGGCGGTCATGGCCGCGCTGCTGAGCTCCGCCGGGCGTCTTCGGGCGCTCTGCCCGCGCCTTCTGCCCCTCCTCCGCCCTCCCGCGGCCGCCGCCGCCCGCCCGCCGGCCCCCGCCAGGTGAGACCCTGCGCCGCGAGGCTGCCGGCGCTCGCCGGTGGGCCGGCAGGCCACTGAGGCGGCGGGGAGCGCGGCGGGGCCGGCTGAGGCGGCGGTCCTCGTGGCCAAGGGCACTGCCGGCTGGGCCGCCTCGCGCGGCCCTCGGCCCCTTCAGCGCCGCCCCCCGGGGCTGCTGTCGGGAGCCCTGCGGCACGGCCCGGCCCGGCCCGGCGGCTTCTCGCCGCGGGTGCCCCAGCGGCCTGCGCGGCGGGGTTAGCTCAGGGTCAAAGGCCGCGGGGGAGCCCCGCTTCCCTCCGGCTGGGTCGGCGAGGGCGGACCGCTCTTTCCGCAGTGCGCCACTTGGCGCGAAAGCAGAGCGCTCGCCTCGCTGTGGAGAGCAAGGGGCACCGTCCTCCGAGGTTGCTGCTGTGGGCGGCCAAACCGCGCAGAGAGGGAATCGAGGAGGGGGGCAGAGACCGGGCGGAGATAAGCAGTGATTGACTGCGGGTAACCGCACAGGTGGCTTCTGGGCTTCTTCGCTGCGCCTGTTAGCCTGTGCGGTGTCTGTTATCAGGGAGGAATACCTTAATTCCTGTGCTGTGGTTCTCTCTCTTCCATCGCACAGGTAGGGTGGAAAACTCACCCCACCCGTGTACATGCCTGTCGCTGTTATGACCACAGTAATATGTGGTTGGTGGCCTGTGGGAAGTTTGGAGAGACAGCTATTCCTTACCATGAGTACACTTTTGGGTTTTTTAAATAAAAAAATTGTTATTTTGGGAGAGCTAAGCTTTCTCTCTGGTGGTGGTGCACTGCAGCTTCACGTTTGGGATGTTTTTTGTCTTGAGCACATAGCTCTTGGATGTAGCAGTGCAAAAGGCTCAGCCCTGAATACATGAACAAACACATCAGAATCCATGTTTGTAGGAAGCAGACGATATTCCACAGTTTTTTACATGCACAATTTTTTTAACAAGTCACAAGGGTGATGTTAGCATTCTGTTATATAGGCAAGATAGTGGCTTCTGTAATTTTTTCCTTAATATTTTTTCCTAAGAAGGAAGCACCTTGTGCAGATGATAGCGATGTCAAAGAGTTTGGTATTTATTTTTTGTATTTCACGTAGTGAGTATGCTGTTAGAACTACATGAAGACTTGTGCAAACTTTTTTGACATTAGGGGTTACTTCATTGTCAACAAGGTCTCAGACTGTCTGTGAATGAGAGAAAGGTTTGTTTGTGACTTCTGAGCCTTGATGGGATTAGATTTTTGGTTTCCGCCATGTCCAGTTTCTAAATCTTGAAAGAGTAAGTTGGGAATGTGTTCAGATGCTTAGCTTTCATTTATGTCAAATGACTTGCCGTGATTATAATTACAGTTGTTAACTAAAAATTTGTATACAATTAAATGATTAAAATAATTATACGTAATTGGTAAATATAAATGGCTAGCTAATTAGAAGCTTAGATCCATTTCCTCCAAGGATATGAATGTTCACTGTATTTCTTCCAGTGTTTGCAAAACCTGGTGAGGATCCAGTGCAGGTGGATGGGAAGGGGATACGATGCTTCTGGTGTGTAGAAGTGTCACCTTACAAAATATTCAGATAGCAGCTAATGTTGCTGTTAGCTCTGAAGATGGGAACAGAGCATTATTATCTGAAAAAAAAGTATCAGCGTGTAGCTTTAATTAGTATTAGTGTCCAAGCTTGAAATTAGTCTCTCATTAAATGTCCCAATGAAGCTATAGACAATTTTTTGCATAAAATCTGAGAATATAAAAGCATTAAACATACACACCAAGTTTTATGAGCTGACATAACTTAGTGCTACCAAAGGGAGAAAGTTCTTCTGTTCTGTCTTGCTTGTGTCTTGTTATAGCTCTAGCTATATACGTCCCTCTTTGTCAATGTAACTTAATTCCTCGTAGAAAACCAGAACAGTTTTCTGCCATTTTAGATAGATAAATATGTTCAGCAGAGGACTTGGTGAGTTCCAGAGCTGGTTCAGGAGAAGGGATGGGAACAGAGGAGAGTCAGCAATAGAGAACTCCTAGAGGGAAGTCTCACCACCAAAATAAGGAAGTTATTGCTACCTGCGCTAGCTTTAGTGCAGATCAAACCTATTGTGAGCTGATGTTATTCAGTAGCCTGACTGAAATCTTACCTAAAAAAAAATATAGTTTTCTGCTGATTTTAGTGGTTAAAGTGTAACAGATTGTTAAATGCTAAAGTTAGTGTGAGGGATGGAGCAGACCTGTGGAGGAAGGACCAGGAACTGGGAAGACATCTGCTGTATGGTTGGCAACAGAAAGACACCTTTAGTTAGCTGCAAATCATGAATAAACTTTTCTGCTTTGTGGTAATTCCACTGATTTTTGTTTTCCTCAACTGGAAGCTTAATTTCCTAAGTTCATTTGTTGCAAAGAGTAATGTTCACTGAAATTGACATATGATTTGATGAGGGCTAACAGCACTTTTTTTTTCTTAGAACTGCATTTCTGGAAAGAACTTGGAAAGTGCTTTATGCGATGATAATTTGGCTCTAACAAACAGCTGGGTTTTGGGTGTTTTTGGTTGTCTGTGTTGTCGTGTCACACCCCCTCAACCCCCCCCACTACTTTTTTCTTGCACCAAATTATGCTTCTCTCTAATTTCAAGTATAAATGGGATCATATGTGGGATAATTTAGTGATTGTGCTGAAAAATCTTTAATTCTCAGGCTATATTTAGTTAACTGGGTGAGAAAGGTGCTTGGTAGAGAACAGATTCACAGGAAGCAGCATCGGTATTTATTTCATAGCTTTTAGGTTTCAGTCTAAACTGTGAATTATGTTGGAGTAAGACTGAGCAGCACACCTAAATTTGTTCATGCTTTCTGTCTAGTAATTTCATTCCTAACATATTTTTTCACCTAAAAATCTTTGCCTTGCTGTCACTTTACTATATGAGTTTAGGCATCCTAGTTGTACCAGTGATGGTCTAGGACCAAAGTGTAAAGCAACGGTAACATTTATGAATAGAAATTGCACATATGAGCATAGAATCTCATTTCATTTTTTTACCTTAAGTAACTATTTGTTGTTTTTTTCTACTTAAGCCTTAATTTCTGGAAATGGACCTCTTTTGAGGAACTAGAATGACATACAGACAACATTTAGACTTGCTGTACTCACTGTTCAGGTCTCGAGATGGTATTTCAAGAGTACAATCTGCTGCAGTAAATTCCAGAGAATATTGATAAAGTTCTAATTGAATAGTGGGGAAAAACCCCTACAGTGTTAAGAGTAAATAAATAACAAGGAATAATCCAGCATTTCGCAAGAGAACTGGATAAATGACCATGTTTTTACATGTGCTTGATACAGTTGCTTTAGCATTGAACATTAATAAAGTCAGTTCAGAGGGAGGTTTGAGACTTTCATTACAATAATGGTTACAGGAAAGTTGCAAATCTGTTAATTTCTTTAGAGGTGTGAAACAGCAACCATTCACATTCAAGCAGAGATTTTATCAAAGCATCTTACTGCTCTGATTTTCAGTCTAAACTACTTCTGAAAATGAATTAGGACAGTAGATGGATAGCCGATTGCATTGGATGCTTGAGAAACATTTCATAGCAAATCAGATCTAAGGCAAATTTACTATTTCACTTGACTACCTCTAGTGTGAAATGTGAAATACACTGAGCTGTATGTCTTCATGCTCATGCCATGTAATTATAACAAGTTAAACTATAACAGACCAATACAGCAAACTTAAGATATACAACAGCAAACTTTAGCACTGCGCTGATTTATGTGGTACAAATTATTTACTGGAACTTTGTTCGTAGAAGCTTCACTAACGGAAGAGATGCTTAAATTTGGTGCTAGTAGCTGACTGTCAAGAATGCTGTAACAAACCTCTCAATTGATGAGTGTTCAGAGCAGATTTTGAATTAACATCAGAATATCTTTTGGGGACTTTATTTTACATACTCTAGGTGATTATGTTACAGTTTGATGTTACAGCTTGCTGCTGTGGGAAAGTTAGTGTTGGGAGGAAGGGTATTGGCTCCATTCTTCCTACACTGACCACCCTCCCATTGCTGGCCAGCTTGTCCTGCTCTAAATTAGAGTGCTTCCTGGGCCTATAACTGGGCTAATTTCATTTGCTAGGCTGCAAGGAAAAAGTTTTCTGACAGATCAACAGGTTTTATTGGATCAGGTAAGGATCTGATGAACTCTAGGAGGGTGGGACCACGGGAAAAAGGAGAAGAGGGAACCCTGCGTGATGACTGTGTGATATTCGATCAATGCAGCTGTATTGCTGAGCTGCACTTTCAGATGCGCGAGTGCTAGGATATTCATCCTGAAGTTGACACCCTATCTGTCTTCAGAGAAAAGGAGAACAATTAGGCCCCTAAGGCATAGGTCATGAAAGTATAGCTGAGCAGGAAGATCAAGTGGAATCTCTACATGCAAGTCTTGCAAGACATCTTGGGCTTTGCTGTCACTTCTTCAGTTTGAGATTCTTGTCTGTGAGTTTAAATGTCGGGTTTTGGGACTGCGGAGCAAAGAGCATCTGCCCAAACAGCAAATTGTGCTGTAGTGAAACCTTCTGCTTTTTGCAAGGTCTGTGTTCTGTTCAGAGGAGTGATTGCTGATGAAGTTGGTAGGAGGGTACCATATGCAATGCTTTTCAAGTTGTCCTTGTAAAGACTGTTGATTTTTGGTACATTGTGGTGTGTTTGTACAAGATTGAAGCATGTTGGTGAGATGGGAGGGAGAATACCCTTTTAAAGAACCTTGTTTCGGACCTTGGGGCATTTGATTTGAGCTGTGGGTAAGTCATAAGTTAAAAACCCAAATGATTTATGGTTTAATGCATGATACTTTTATTTTTTTTCCTCCCTCCAGATTAGCTGCAAACAAGTTGTTTTTGACTATTCACTATTGTACTCAGCTGTCGATCACCAGTGGACAACAATATAGAATTGAATGCTTAATTACTTTACATTAGCAAAATTATAGAATTAATGGGCTTTAAAAGTAGAGGAGGCATTCAGTAGACTTGCTTTTGGTAATGCTGACACAACGCTCTTGTAGTAAAGTTTCACAAGCTGCACTGTTGTAGTTGTTATATGCGTTTTACTGATGGACATAAAATGTCTAGAGACTTCTTAAGAAATAGCACAAAGCAAGGTTGAGCCACTTAGGCAAAGTTCTTAGATATTCTCCAAGAAACTTGAGGTTTCTCACTCTACATGACAAAAACCAGAAAATTTTCTCTCTTGTAAGATCCTACTGTATCTTACTGGAAGAAGGATACAGTGGCCTGAACATCATGGCCTTTTTTTGTAGGTGACCATAGCTAAGTCAGAGGAAATACTGCCAGTGGTCTTGTGAATCATGCTGGGATCTCAGGTGGTATATTTAGTAAATTTAACTAATGTTAAGTCTAGTTCTTTTATGTACAGTAATGAATTTTAAGTCTTTTAAGTTTACCATTATTCTACTTTGAGCATGGCTTGTATTTTGAAAATGATTTCATACACCTTAGTTTAGAAAGAACAAAATATTCAGTACTTTTCATAGAAAAGACATAACAACTACCTTATTGTGTCTCTGATAAAAGGAGGCAAATATCCATATGGTGGCTTTGTAATTCTTTTTCGAATGTTTGGAATTAGTGAAGTTTTACAGAAAGTAAACTTGCTGCTGCTGCCAGGGAGACCTCTGGAACCAGCTACTTCTTGAGTTTTGGGAAAGATGGGACATTTTTTACTCAGGCTAGTGTGTAAGATGTATTCCTTCAGGAAATTGAAGGCACTACCTTTAGTCTGCTCTAGAAATGTGGAAAACATGTAAGTACATTAGTACGGTACTGGGATTCTCAGTAAGCCCTTGCAAACATAGAAGAATTTTACTAGTTGACTTGGTATAAATTTCCCCATGCACACTTCATCTCTGTCTAAGTTTTTTTACGCGTTTATCTTCAACTACTTTCCAAATGTTGTAAGCTAAATTGGAGGTGGAGGGTGGTTGTGTGTTGGGATTACGAACATATAGTTGGTTAACCTTTCCTGTGTAGGCAAGGTCTACGGTTTTAATCCTCACAATCGCAGAGACAAAGCTGAAAATGGTGTAAAGGTACAATTATGTAAAGGCTCAAGTATCGGAAGGCTACACTTAACCTTGTGATTGTGGGAGCAGGAGAGAATTCACTTTATAGGGCTTAATATATCCTTTTGAGCTTCTCTGGGTAGGTACAAAGAAACCCAGTTCTGAGGCATAGTAAAGAGAAATTACACATGTTGGGGAAGAATCAGATTGCTAATTCAAACAGATCTGAAGTTTACTGTACAGCTTCACGTGCTTGCAAATAGAATCCTTCACATAGAGAAAATTTTAAAAATGCTGTTTAAAGGTAATTGATGAAAGTAAAATTGCAGCCCTTGGAGAAGTATCATTGCGTTTTGCTGTGTAGCATAGTGTTTAATTCTCAACAAAGTTAATTAAAATAATTGAAAAAATATGGTTACATCATAACACTGTATAATCTAACATCTAGCACTGAGGCAGGATCAGAAATGCCAAGGTCATGTGTGATAGATTTTTTTTTTTTTTTCTCCTTTCCTAATCTTTATAAGCTTCAAAATGAGAAAGTTTGACCGTTGAAATATCCTGTTCTAATATTTCATTATAATTAATATTACAACAATTAATATTACCAGTGTGATGCCTGATGGATTAGGTACAGTTGCCTCTCTACTCGGAGAGTGGGATGGGATAGATGAATCTTTTGAGTCTTTTAAACTTTTTTTGTGAGTAAACACACCATGACAAGCAGAATCATTCTGTCTGTATTTTATCTATGTTGCTTTTGTTAGGAGTTGGAAGACTTGTTTTCTTTTTTGCTGTGTGATGTTTCATGTTTAGCGGTGGGTCATTTTCGGTACTTTTTCAGTTGTACTGTTGTCTAGCCAATTGCATGCCATCTTACGCTTCTGCATTTGTTTTTTTTTGTCCAAAACGTATAACTTTGGTCTGTATTGAATTTTCTTTTTGTCAGTTTCAGACCATTACATCAAGTAATCAAGATGACTCTAAGTCTGAGGCTCTCCTTCTAAGAGTTTGCCACCATTATGGTGTCATCTACAAATTTTATAAGTTTATTAACTCTTCTGTCATCCAGATTGTTAATGAAATTACTGAATGGACATGGGTCTTACCAGTCTTTTCCCAGTTGGGTCAGGAGATAATTCAGAATCTCACAAAATATATTCCCAATTTTGCAACAAACCCTGATCAGCACATTTTAATTTCATATATATTTTTAAATTTTTTTTTTAAACAACTACTGCACCCATATTTTTGTAACTAAAAGTACATTGTATGTCCTTGTTTTGCTTATGAGATTGTCAGGTAACATGGTGCCAAAAGCCTGTACATCAATCCATATTTTTTATTGATTATGCTTCTGTTTTTCCCCAAACTTTCATGAATTTTTGAAGGTAATTCCAAAGGACTGGAGTTTGAGTAAGGTCCACTAATGCATCTTAAATATAACATACCGTAATGTTTCCAGAAAATACCTAGCTCATTCTCACCTACACCCCCATCTCCTTGTTAAAATTTACATAGTATGGTTGCAATTAACATTTTTTGAAAGCTAAACAGTGTGTGATCTGTAATTTTTTTCCATTTTAAGAGGTATGTGTATTTTCTAAAATCATTTTTCTTATATTTAGAAGCCTTTCTTCCTGCCTTTTTATGTGACTTCCTGACTGAAATGGTTAACATGGCCTTCTTGATTTTTATCCTTGCTTTATTTTTTATTCCACTTAATTGTGCACTCTTTCTCAACTGCTAAAAATTAAAGAAGAATCGCACAAGGGTGTTCATATGGGTGTTCCCATATTGCCATTCCTTAAAATGTCTTTAATCAGTATAAATTAACAGAAACACCAGTACCGTATTTGATAATATTGGGGTGGGGGGCAGGGGGTAATAGAAATGCCCAATTCTGCTGATCTTTCCGAAGGTTAAGTTAATGTATAAAAATAACACTTCATATAAGAGTGTAATATTTTACAGTGTGCAAGTGTAGCACTTGATATAGTATAATATTGTAAATGTATCTTTTAAATAGCATCATGCTAAATGCTAGGCAGGGAGAGTTTAGTAACAGATGAAACTTTAGAGTTCACTCATGCTGTTAACCAGCATATTTTGAGCATGCACATACTGTTTTTATCTTCATACTTAATCTGATGGAGCTACACAAGTGCTTTAAAACGCTTGTGACTTTTGACATGTGGAGAATCTTATGAAGATGGCTTTCTTAGAACAACAATACAGGACTTAAGCTAAGAAATGTAGCTGTCAATTAGTTTATGGTTACAAGTGTGCTAAGATATAATTCAATAATTTGCAAAATACTATAAAACGATAGCGGATTTTTATAGAAAAAGACATTTCAGTTTTAATCTGAACCACAGGAGTTTTGTCTAGTCATACTTCGATTGTTAATGGAAATCAAGTATAAGTTTCTGTGTTACAAAGACTGTAAGTCCTGTGTTGCTGCTTGCTTCCAAAGCATTTTTTCCAACCTGACTTGAAGTATTCTGAAAAGCTTTCAAGTAGCTTTTTTAATCGGTATATAAGAGTGGATGATACCATTTTCTTTTTTATCTATATCTTTATGAAAAAATAGATAAAGAACTTGCAATCATTATGGTTTCATTCTTAAAGCTATCCAGTGGCTAGCTCATAGTTGAGTATTGCTATTTATGTGTTATTAAAGAGTTTATCTAAGTTGTAGACATCTCATTTGGTTGTTACACCCAAGAGGACTTAAGATTTAGTATCTTACTGTTATTCGTACCTTCTACTACTGGATTTTACTCTAATTAGTCTAATGATTTCTGTTTTAGGGAAAGGAAAAGGAAGGAAGGAAAGAATCAGGGAAAATTACACCCTTGGAAATACTTCTAGTGAGAGATGGCATTACTAGTAACAAGAAGTGTGATACTGTTAATCTGGCAAGCTGCTTACCACTAAAAGTGGTGTTTCATTTTCTTCTTTTTCTTCCTAGTTCCTCTGATTTTAGTTTTTTGGACATTGTGAGCTGTTTCCACTCTAACCTGATGGAACAGTAATTGTTTTTTTGTAGAAGTGGCTGAATTAGTATTGTGCCAGGTTGGTGAGTTAAATAAGCTCCCAGAGGGATCTGAATAAAATGAGAGCTAGCCCAAAGGAATCGGTAGGAACTTGCATCTAGAAGGAGGTAGAACGGAGACTGGAGGAGGGGGTCTCTCCTTTTTGGCAGTCTTTTTTCCCTTCTTTAATTCTTTCTTCCTTCTCCTTTCCCTAGTCAAATAAAATGCAGGTAATTTGCTTGTCTCTGGGAAAAAACTCAAGAGAAAACTCAAGGAGATTGGGCAGTGTAAAATTTGCCTGCTTGAAAAAGGTGATGCCAAATGGTGGTGATGTTCCTCATTACTAAAGGATTTTTTTTTTTTTTAATACCTTCAAAAGTCAGATCTTCTACTAAACTGTTTTCACAGCTCCATTAGGAAAGACATTCTGCCTCAGGCTGGTTTTATTTAAAGAAATTTACTCCTAGAACTTACAGCCTGCTTAGTTACCAAATCAGGATTTCAAACAGCAAGGAAAAAGGTGGTCTTTGGGCTACTTCCTACTCACAAGAGGCAACCAGATGGTAAACCACCAGTCTGTTTTTTCCACCGCACTGATATGCACCCAACTGATGATTTTTCTGCCACTTAGCAGCTTGCAGCCAATGCTGCTGAAACACTGAATTGCCAACAGGCTTTTTCTCCCCCACTGGACTTCCTCTCCTAAGGCCTTAAACTAGCACCGGTTGGTGAGAAACCAATGAGCAGATGTACCTGTGAAAAAGCTCCAGGTGTGGGAAATTGTTCTGTAGAGAATGCCAGCACTCCTCACTTTTAGTCTGCTGTTTCAACAAAATGTGCAGCCATTACTGCATAGGACTCCTGGAGCATCCGTAACAGCAGGGAGTACAACAACTAGGGTTTTTTAAACTAGTCTAGAGACCTTACAGAAATTTAGCTGAAGAGCTGGCTAGAGAGCCAGAGATGAGGGAGGGCAATTTCAGAAGTTGCTGAATCTTCTTTTTGCTATCCAGCATGTATTACTTCCTTTGTATAGGATTCTGGAGGAGGATAGTCTGATTTATTTTATGCAGTTGTAAGGACAACTGAGAACAGACTTCCAAAAATGCTTGTGTGTAATGATAATTATACCTGCACAGGCTGTTCACAATTCCACTATGGCACAAACACGATTTTCTTATTCTTATGTACCTCAACTTGTTCTCTTAAAAAAAAAATTGACAAGCTCTTACTGTTTTGCTAGAAGTAAGAACACTTTCTCATTATGTTTCTTGTTGTTGTCATACTTTATTTTGAGAAAATAAGTATTTAAACAAATCCAGTGTTGATGTTTGGTTTACATCGCAGGATGGCTGCTTTATGCTCATTAATTTAATTTCTGCAGAATGGGGAATGATCCCGTTGTTTTTTAAGCTATTGTTGTCTAAAATACTGGCCTCTGCATTAGTGTTTGTGTATTTTAATTGAAAAGAAAGGTATGATTTTCTGCCTTGATTTGCTGTGTTCTGGAAGAGATGTCTGTGACTGTTCTTGGAGTGATTTTTCAAAAGCATGTGAGAGCTTTTGTGAGAAGCTGTAATGAGACAATAGGCTTTTGTAGTACTTGGATGACTTCAAAATTTTTATTTTTGTGGGAATAGTATTTGAACCATTTAACTCATAAGGTAAATCCAACTGAAAATTTCAGAGAAACAGTTGTCACTGTGAGAAAATACACGTGACTATATCTTTTTAAGTAGAAAGACACTGAAATGGATCACCTGCGTTTGTTTGTTTATATCAGTATGGAATGTTTTTGAGAAACTATAAGTACAGTGCATTATATTTTTGACATTATGTGACTAGTGTAGCTGCAAAATAACTCACAGAAGTGTAATCTCTGTTTTTTTGTTTGTTTGTTTTTTATTTTAGCAGAAACATTATGTACCAAATAAGGTTCCTTACAGTTGCACCTCAACAGGAGGGAAGTGTTAAAGAAGAACCAATTCCAGAAATTCAAAACAAACGAACCTGGCAGTTTGACTGGGCATTAAATAAACTGGATAACTCTGTCAGAAAAACTGGCCGCATCCCTAAAGCCCTTCTACTAAAAATCTTCCATGAAATATGCAAAACAGGTAAGTTGCTTCCAATTAAAACAAAATAAAAGCTAAATTTAAAGCTGCAATATAACAATTCATCAAACCAAGGAAATTAATTGAAAGAGTTCTGACTTATATTTTGTCTTTGAGTGTTATTTAATCTACTGTATGTATTGATGAACAACAGACTTTAACTGCTTTAGAGTTGTTATTTTGCTTTGAATGTACACATTTACTTTTCCAGGTTTTTTTGTCTTTGGGTATTTATAAGTCTTGTAAAAATTAAGTGTACTTTTAAGAAATCTTATCATATTGCCTTGCTTATTGTGGATTTTTAATCTGGTAATGTTACACCTTCCTCAAATAACTGCATTGTGCACTCTGAACAGGGATCATACCTGTCTGTTTTACGCAGTATATTTTTAAAAATGTCTGTAATAAACCATGCTGTCCTTAAGAGGGTATTTGTTTTAAAATGGAACTGTACAGGGAAATGTGGAGGTGATCCCCAAGTTTCCGCATTCCCAGGTATCTGTGGTTATTCAGGACAAGAAAACTTTATTTTTGAATAGAACAAAAATAAACAGCTGAGGCATTGTTCATGCTGACAGATTCAATACCCCTTTGGCTAAAAATAGCTAGACTACATTAATATTTTGTAAACCAGGTTTCTGAGGTTTGGTACCAGTTAGGATGAATCAATGGAGATATTTGCTAAATACACTCACTAAGTACTACTGCCAATATTTATCAATGACAGCATGTATTTTTTGTTTGTTTTAGTTTTAAACTTTGCTGTGTATTGCTCTGGACTGTTACTGTCTTGTATACCTGGGATTGCGCTTGTAAAAGTTTTGCAGTTCACTGTTTAAAAGCTGAGTCTTCAATTCATGCTCTCTTTCTGTTGCACTTAGTTTTTTCTTTCTGCTTGTGATATACTTTCTGATTCTGACTGCTTTATGGTTTTTAGGTATAAACTTATAATTTGCGAGTGTGGGTTGGCAAGAATTTTATGTCTCTAAGCTTATCTGCAAGTCACAGTTCTTCATGATCTTTAATTAGTTACACAGTTTTTAGGAAGTCATATTAACAAAAAGATTGATTGCTTATAGTGGTTTCCTTTTGGCTGCGTACGTATACTTTAAAAAAAAAAATCATAGAACTTCACAAGAGATTTAACTAGGATGCTATTAAAATAAATGACAAATATTTCTATATGAAAAAATCTGTCCTTTTTTTATTATTAATGTTGAAAACTAATTTAGCGAAAGTGTGGGAGGTTAGTTACTGTTGATTTCTTAAAAAGATTTGCCTGTGTTTGTATTGTTCTTCCATTTCTAATTACAACAAGAAATATGCGCAAAGAAGGTGCTTGCTGTAGATCTCTTGTCCTGTATCTTTCCATACTCATACTGCCAAACCGTTTCCTGTTTCTTTTACCTTTCCAAGTATTCAGTCACTAATATAACACTGGCATTGTGAAACTAGAGATGTGTTGGCATTTTTATTGCATGGGCTAGTGGTATGCAGGGATTTAAAAATTGGTGAAGTATGACTTATCTCACTGCTCCATTATGTCTTCAGAAGTTCAAATCCCCATTTGCAATTTGTACCTGCCCCCTCTCAATGTTTTAACTTATTTCTCTTCTTTTTTTCATTATTGCTTATTTTTTTCACACTACTGCCTGTGTTTCTTCCCATTTGGGTTTACTGTGTATTAATAACTTTTCTGCCATAGATTGCACCTTGAAACATCATTTACAGTAGTTATGTGGTATCCTAGATTTGCTGGTCCTTTTTGGTAGCTGAAGATATAATTCTAGATGGTATATAGCTTTTTGCTGTTAAGTGTTGGGTTTGTGGTTTTTTTTTTTTTTTTACTTTGCCATTATTTTATAGCTGTATAGCTCTTTCTACAGCTCTGTATAATTAAAAATTACAGTGATCAGCAGCAGCTGGAGAGATCTTTACTGGCAACAGCTCTTGCCTCTATACTGGGCTGTACACAACTTTGGAGTGTTGGCATGATGATTTGGAAGTAACTTAGAAAGCATTATTGATGCTTTAGACTTCAAGTAATTTTGGAAGTCTGAATCTTTCAAGTCTGCATGTCTCTCTGAGATAGAAAACCTTACAGATTTTTTTTCATCATTTAAATTGTATGTGAACATTTATCTTGCTCCTTGTTAGATGAAATTACTTCTGAACTATACCTTTCTCTGTGATAGGAAGGGATAGACAACATTTTTTTGCCTTTTTTCTTTACAGTGTGCTGCTTTCTAAAGGAACTTTCCTTTTTATTAGAAATTGCTGGGTTTGCATATAAAGATGTGATTGAAAAAAAATTTGTCTCCAGCTTATTGGGTAATCTGTGATAGATTCTGCATCTCTGCCTTACTTTGCCTCAGGAGTAGTAGTGAAGTCGAAGACAGACAGATGAGATTTTATAGTTATTTTTTTGACATCCTGGGGCTAGTGCAGAAGTCAGAGAAGGTAGATGTTCTTACAGTTTCCTTCACTATTCTCTAGACGTAAATTGTCTCATTTATTTTATATTGAGCATGGACAGAAGTAGAAATGGAAATTTAAATGTGGAATGTCTCTGAATACCAGTTTTGGAATAGTATGGAATTGGTATGAAGTATTTTATCATTTTAGAAATTTATCAGACCGTTATGTCCCTGTTAGGATGAAGTGATCTATGGCTCTTGGATTGGGAAATTTAAAGCACTAGATCATCTGAGTTCAGTATTTTGTGTTGTACTTTTTAAAATTTCTGCTCAGCTGAGCTCATTATTGTACTAAATGGCATGTTTTGTCATGAATCTTTTTCATGATAGTGCATAATAGTGTCATTGTTTAATCATTTGGGTATCTGTTCAGTAAAAATCTTCAATCTTGAATAAGATTCTATATTAAACAAAAAGCCAAATATTTCAGTGGGTCAGTCTCAAATATTTTTTTCTAATATTAAATGCGTAATTATTTATAAAGAAATTTGTGGTTGCGTTCCACTTGCAGGGTGTCCAGGGAGTAACCAAACCTTGCTTCTGTTGCGAAGTTGTGGTGCTCTTTTACCAGAGGTATTGTCGCCTGAAAGAACAGAACTAGCCCATATGATATGGGACAAGATGAAAGAACTGGGTAGGTTGGTTATGTTAGTCCCTCTTGCAAGAACAGCTATGTGCTTTAGTTACTTTTTTTGTAACAGAAAATGAAGACTGAATGTATTTTAATAGCGTTTAAATGTTAGGTTATAATGGTAAATACTCATTACTGAATAAATGCTAGGTTTTATTATTCAGGTGAGAGACCTGTTTCCTATTCTGGGAGTTATACTGACATCTAGGGGTGTTAATAATAAATCTGAAAATTTTTTTTTTGTAAGATGCTTAAATCGGACTTTTACTTGATTTTGATTATTGCAAGAATGTATTTTACTTTTCTGTTAGATGTTACCTTGATATGTGGTGGGCTCAGTATTCCTAGTGCTACCAGCTATTTTATCATATTATTATTTTATTTTAAGTTAGTCATTTATCTATAGATGTTGCATAGATGAACTGCTTTTTGATAGTAGTATTGCTGAATCTGTAAAATAAATACAGCTGTAGAGACTGTGGAATAGCATGCACGTGAGCATTGATGTTACTGTGCTCTTGCTATGTTTTAGCCTTATATAAACAGATGTGTGCTGTTAAATAGATGTCTGATATTTCAAAGGTGGATAAAAGGAAGCAGTCTGATTACACATGAAGTTCATACAGAATAAAATTGATATGAAATTACTTACCTGAGGAAGCTATAAAATCATGTTGAATTTAGAGAATCTACATTCACTGACTGTGGTTGAAATATTTCCTTAGGTGCTGTGTATGATACAAGCCATTATAATGCTTTACTTAAAGTCTACCTTCAGAACGAGCATAAATTTTCTCCGACAGAATTCTTGGCCAGAATGGAGGAAGCTAATGTGCAGCCCAATCGAGTAGGTAACCATTTATGGTATCTTTATTCTTAATAGTAGTATCCATTTATTGAATGGAAATCATTAACTTCCCCATTTTGTTTTCTGTAGGTTACATACCAAAGGTTGATTGCTGCTTATTGCAATGAGGGTGACATTGAAGGAGCGAGGTATTCTTTTGCATTTATGTTTAAAGAGATTTCCACAAAATCTGTTTCTCATATTCCCTACCATTAACGTTAAAACTCATTTCAGTCTAATTCTTACAAATTGAGCAAGGCAAAGAGGAGGTTTAAGTATATTTGAACCAAGCACTGAAGAGCAGTTTCTCAGAGACAGCGGGAACCTACACAAGCAAAATAAAAATAAGTGATAGACCGTTGTGGTCAAATCAAATTGTGTTCAAGTTGCTCAGAAAATAACTTGTTTTGTCATTTCTAGAACCAGCGTGAAAAAGTGTGAGGTTATGTAGACTTACTGCCTATGCAAGAAAATGGCTACTGGGGAAGGCATTTGAGAACAAAGTGGGCTAAGGAGCAAATAGTAGTAATTCTGTTTTTTGTTGTTGTCATTGTTACGCAGGGCTTGCTGGATATCTGTCTAACATTTTAATTTTAGCAAGGTTAAGCTGCAACAGTGTGATTGCTGGACATGAGAAATAAGTAAAAGGGAGATAAAAATAAAAAACCCCAGCCCCACCCTTGTGTCTGCATATTTGAAAGTGACAAATACAATTCATCTGGAAAAAAATGAAAATGACCAAATTATGAGCATATTATGCACCATCCCCAAATGTAATTGCTTGGTGACATCAGGATTGGTTTTGTTTGATGATACAGTACTTGTCCAGCAGAGCAACAATAGCTCAGTAGTTTATCTTTTCAAAGGAGAAAAATACCTAATCATTCATTGTCTTGTATTTTGCAGTAAGATTCTTGGATTTATGAAGAACAAAGATCTCCCCATCACTGAGGCAGTATTCAGTAGCCTTGTGAAAGGTCATGCAAGATCGGGGTAATGTTTAGTACCTTTTTCATGTTGTTTTCTTTTAGTTTTACTACAATATAAAGTGATACTGTATAGAAAAATTACATGCTGCAGAATAGTGTGATGGTTTTAAATAATAACGTATAGAAGACTGTCTTTTTATACATTTTTGAAGCAAAACAGGGCTATTTAACAAAGGAAGTAGATTTTTCTTGTGTCTGAAAATCTTGAATTTCAAGATAAATTACTGTACTTTTGTACTGTTTAAAAAAGAAATTTGCTGCACTTAGTTTTGAACTTTTTCAACTGTTAAAGTTGAAAGAGTATTCTAAGTAATACAATAATTAAAAGATTTGCCCTGTCACCTTTCAGGATTTGCTTAGGTCAGATAAGTTTCTCCATGCTTGTTTCAGTCTTTGTTTCCAATTCTAATTAATTTAATTAGGAAATATGGAAGTCACAATAAACATTATTATGATTAAATCTACTGAGGGTCTGTCTTTTGAATTCTTTCAGAGATATGAAGAGCGCAGAAAATATCCTTTCAGTGATGAGGATGGCTGGTGTTGAACCAGGTCCAGACACCTATTTATCACTGCTGAATGTGTACGCTGAAAAGGGTGATGCTGACAGCATCAAAAAGGTATTGCAAGTTTATGTTTAAATACAACTTGTTTGATCTTTTGTTCAATTTAGCTTTGGAATGCTTTCTGTCCATGCAGGAGGAATAATACTGAATTTTATTACTTGTATCATCATAGTCTGCAGCAATTAAACTTTTTTTTTTTTTCATCTGAATTGCTGGTTAACTGAAAGCAGTCTCATGCTTTATGAAAAATACTTGTCTTTTGATAGTTGCCTTTCACTCTGAGAAGATATGGTTGCCAGTGAGTGGTTTAATAATTCAGGGTGTTTTTTTCAAGAGACAAGTAGTGCATGTGAGAGATTTATATATTTATTTATAAAAATAAAAATAAATAAAAAATAAACCTTGATTGTCCTGCTCCCACTGAGCTGGTTTTTGACTCCCATTGAATCCACAGAGTCTTTCCAGTAAAACTGAATTTTTTTGAGAGTTCGTACCAGCAACTTAGGTATTCTTGAAGTGTGGATAAGATAATGCTGCCTTGCAGCCCTTTGTGTAGCTGATTTTTTTCAAGTATTCTCTCTTACATTTTTTTTTTTAAATCAAAGAAGTATTTGGAAAGGAATGAGAAGAGAAAATTTGGTTTGAGTGTAATAAGTAGTATCAGATGGAGAGGACCAAATCAAGGAGGAGCATGTGGGAACAATGTTGTTCTGTGACTTACAAATTAAACAAATCTTCATCAACCAACCTTCTTCCAAACACTAACAAAAAGTTTGATTAATCATTCTTTTCAAAGTAATTTCTTTTGAAAGTCATCTCACAATGGGAATACCCCTGATGTTTTCATATATTATTAGGTATTAGAGAGAAACTATCTATTATATCCTTATTATCTGTCCCTTTTTCTTTTTACAGGCTAAAAGGGTTTGGGGCCCCGCTGTATAGATCTATGGTATTCTGTACCATTTTCTTTGTATCTAAACCCATGGTTTTAAAAAGGAAAAATCTCCAGCTTTTTGTGATTTTTTTTTTTTTTTAAATTTTATTTTAATGTATCCTGTTTTGTGTCACTTTGGAGTTTATTAAAGTTAAATTTCTTCTGGTTTACAGACTCTAGAAGAGGTTGAGAAGACTGAAGGGTACCTTATGGATAGGATTTTGATGCAGGTGATTTTTAGCCTTGCCAAGGCTGGATATCCTCAGTACATCGAAGATATTAAAGAACGCATAAGATTTGAAAGGGAATTAATTCCAGGTATGTCTTTGGTTACTACAGCAGTGTTTTGCTACTCAGGGTGGAGAGGGAAAGCATTTTCTTTTTTTTTTTTTTTTTTTTTTTTCCCCTCAGCAATAACTAATGTTACCAAAAATAAGTAATTTTGCACTTTTCTCTTGAATACTTAGGGAAAATAATATTTTTGTCATTAGTTTGTGGATTCATTTGTGCTGCTTTAGATCACATTTTATAAAATTTAAATATAAGCCAATTTTAATCATTTACATACAAAAATTAATCCATCAATTTTTTAAACTTCTAAAATTCATTAAGATTTTATACGAAAGCAGTAAATGCGGGGTCCGTTCTTCAAACACCACTGTTGTAAATCCTGTTGTGACAGCTCTTTGTGAATATCATAAAAAAGGAGACTGAACACTGAGTATAGTTTTCTTTATCTACAGTTAAAGTCACTTTTGGATCCCAGTATGCATAATGTGATTGATAACTGTTAATTATACTTCATCCATTTTTTTCTTTTTTTTGACGTGTCTAGAAATGTGTTTCTCTTATTTAGTATCCTTCTGTCATCCTGCAGTGGTGATGCTTCTGTAATTTTTGGCATGGGAACAGTGAATTTCATTGATAAATATAAATAATTCTGAAAAAGATAGTCTCAAATTTGATTGGTTGCACATGTTTAAAAGTATGCTAATGATACTTGTAAAACATATTTTCTTTCCTAGCTTTCACTAATTTTAGTACTTTAATGCAAAAAGTTATATGCACTTTTTTAATTTTCTTGTTCTCTGTTTTTCAATTGCTAGATGCAATGAACCTGTGTTTGACTCTGATAACTCATGGCTTCGAAGATATAAGTTTCCGTATTTTGAAGTCTTTTAATCATTTATCACGTGACAATGTGGACCAGGGTAGCTTCTTCTTGCAACATTGTGTAAATAGAGACATGGTATGCAGAATAGTAATACTTTTTTCTTAATATACTAATAGCACTAGATTTATTTAATTTAATGCAACTGTGAAGATTGAAAGTGGTAGATTTTTTGCACAGTTCTTAAAGAATAAAAGAAGGATTTTAATATTTGGTTTGCATAGTAAATTTGAAATGCACAAAGGAATTATGTTTGGCATGTGTAATATCCATTTCCTAAACATTAGAAGAATCTGAAATGCTTAATAATTTGAGAAATTGAAAAAATATATTAAATTAATTTTTGAAATTCTTTGCAGCCTGTGAACAAGCTGAAGCAATTTTGTAGTGAGTTAAAAGAAGCAAAAATGCACTCGGCACCGTTACCGTTTATTTTGCGTTGCGCTTTGGAGGCCAACAGATCAGGTACTCTGCTTATTTAGTTATTATACATACGCTTATTTAAAGTACTTGGTCACTGTTTAATTATCTTGTAAATGTTTTCAGCCTTGGCCATTGATGTGATGAAGATGATGAAAGAGGAAGGCTTGCCACTCAGACCTCACTATTCCTGGCCGCTGCTAGTTGGATTCCAGAAAGAGAAGAATCTTAAAGGTTAGTTATCTGATACACGCTCCTCTAGCTTTATTGCAAACCTAGCGCACAAATCCTTTATTAAAACATTGCTAGGAGATTCAGCAGGCTCCTGAAAGTAAATGAAGAGCTTGCTGCATTTCTCACTTTGTTGCAAACAATTTTTCCATCAGAAAGACTTTTTTTAAAACCTCCTTTCTTACTTAATCATGGTGCAGTTGTACAAATTTAAAGTCTACCTTTGCATAGAAAGGTGTGTGAGAGTTTAATTATCTTTTTAACTCTTCACATTCTTTCTGCCTTCCACTCTTTTCTTTTTTTGCTGCTCATTACCTTTTACAGAGTTTACTCTTGAAGAAAATGAAATCTGAGAGAAGCATTTAAAAGTAAGGTTATGTTATAATAGCTTTCTTGGACTGCAAACCCAATCCTTTTTTCAAGCTAACTTTTTATTATCTACCTGATAAGCCAAACGTGAGTTTTGTTACAATAACAAAAACTGCAGGAGAACTTACATTGCTGAATGTGTGAGCCTGACCTGACAGCATACTGATTGAAGGACAGAAATGTTCAATCTTTGGGATTCTTAAGTAGGTTTAAGCATTTAGCATACTTTCCCCTGTTACACATGGGGATGTCTACAGGATATGAATAAGAATTGAACAAATATTAAATTTTAGAGTACAGTATCTAATTCTTTGGTTTGCGTTATTGGTAATTCAGAAAGAATGGTATTGTAAAAAGATGCTTTTAACAGAAGTACTTCCCCCTTGGGGAAACAAAAAACTGTCTTTTTCATCTTATCTCACAGTATAATGTGCTTTAGAATGAGATGCAGAGTTGTTAGTGTGACACTGGGTGACAAACAAAATGCACAAACAAAAAAAA
Organism: Phoenicopterus ruber ruber; assembly: GCA_009819775.1. NCBI lineage: Eukaryota > Metazoa > Chordata > Aves > Phoenicopteriformes > Phoenicopteridae > Phoenicopterus > Phoenicopterus ruber. Next base: position 29,283,906 of record CM020217.1, on the reverse strand, counting down.
AGTGCTTTTAGCAGACTCTTCATATCGCAATTTTATCTTAAATATACAGTTACATTCCAGTTTGGAAGAAATGCTGAAACAAGTATTCCCTAATTGTTTCTGGCTATAAAAATGTCTCAAGTCTTTTTCAAAAAGCCTTTGTGAAAACAATATTCAGTTTTTATTAACTCCTTAGGCTCTGTTCCTGCTAGACTACTTCCCAAGTTTATCTTCTCTCAGCTTTTCAAATGCTTGAAAGTTTATGATCTTTTAAAATAAGTCTGGCAACGTTGTTTTAGTTAGGTCCTTTGTGACTTCCTTGAAGTACAATGTTGCCAAAAATAAGTAAATTGAAATCAGTGTCATGCTTTTTCATGTGGATGCTGCCTACTGAAAAAACCATGCTTTCTGCTACTCCATGGAAAATTTCACCTTGCTAACATGATTATATGAGATATCAGAATTATTTTTAGATTTAGACTTAGCTCCCAAAACTGAAGCTATGTCTGACCATAGAGACAAACTTAAGTTTCAGATCTCTTTTGGTCTTTGGCAAGGTCAGAGGTTGCCTTAATTTGGACTCCTACTGTAGAAATTGACTATGCTTGGGCTAGTAGTTCCTGCTGGACGTCATGTAAGCGAATTGAGAAGAAAACTGATGAAGGAACCCTCAATTCTGCCTGCCTTTGCCATTTTCTAGAGAGCCTTTCTTTTTCTATCTTCAAAGGCATTACCTAAACTTCTGTATGATAATACTGTGGATTTGCAAACATGTTTTTGTAACCTGGTGCTTAGTCTCCAAGTTTGAATTGTCAAATGGGAACGTCACTACTGTGTGCGTACCTACAAAAGTCAGTGATTTCGCAATTCTTAAAAATACTTAAGAAGGTATCTGAGCAATTTCTTCTGCAGTGAAGAATCAGTGGAATTATTCCTGCTGCAGTGAAACAAGTTGTCTTGTTTTTTCCCATGTGTAAGCTCACATTCATTTTTGGAAATTTAATAATAAAAAAATGCATAAATGAGATCCACCATCTAAAAATACATCCAATACGCTTGAAGGAAAGTAAATAGGGGGGAAAAAACCCACCCGCTCTGAAATTGTTTCACAGAAATACTAGAGCAAAAAATAATGCTGCAGTGAGAACCTAAAGGTGACAGCAGATAGTAAATGAACAGAATGGTGCTTTCTAGCAGCAAAAAATAACAGAGCTGTGTGAACAAAGATAGACACTGTATCACATCTCATACCAAAAATGAGGTAATAATTCCTTTCTCTACAAAGTAGTGATGCCCGGCCTAATGTGTATATTTTGCACCTCAGTATAGGTAAGGCTGAAAATGGAAAAGAACTTTGAGGAAAAACTGTTAAAAATCTGATAGGATGTAGACAGTGGATTAAATAATCATTAAAGAACACAGAATATAAGCAACAACCTATCTAGAACTGCAGGGTACAAATGTCTGAATCAGTATGTATAATGTGACCCAAACAACTATATAACTAGTAGCAATGTTTAATTATACTTTTATCTAATGTTTATTATAACAAAAGCTGACGCTGGATATCAAAGGAAATTCCCTAACTTTTGTGTTATGGAATTGAGTTTAAAGAAAAATAGCAGTGAAGTGGTGGCCAAGAGGAATGAAACTAAGCAAGGCCATTTTTAAATATACTGTGGAGAACTTAACTACTCTGAAATAGCGAACAGCTCTTTTCAGTCATTTTACACAGGCCAATAATTTCAGATGGGGCGTTCTTGCTTTTGTGTGCATCTGTTACATAAGTTGATAATTACTTCTTTCCATAGTATTTATCTAAGTAAATGCTGTTAGGCTTTTAGGAGTGGAAAGTGCTTGCAGGGTTTAAAAGATCAATATGCAGTGGATCTGAAACTGTTACTGGCACTGAGATTCATCTTGTGTCAGATTATACACTAAAACCAGGAGGGCCTAGTATAAATAAGCAGAAGTGTTTGACTTACACATGTTACTGAATATTTTATAGTTCCCCTTCATCTTTGTATAATCATTTTTAAAGACAGTTTTTAAAAGTCAGTAGTGTATTTCACTTTTGTTTTCTACTAAACTGTTGTTATATACACAAAGCATGGTTAGTGAATGGTAATTCAGTTTTTACTTTGGGAAATAAGAGTCTGAGTCCAGAGAGGAATAAGGGTGGTGATTTCACAGAGTAACTGCTTGAAATATTGTTTTGTAGGCAGACTTTTCTGGCAAAGAACTTTCTGAGTGCATCTGAAATTAACAGCACAGCAAAAATATGTTAAATATTATGTTGTTTTCCTGAATGTGACCTTACGTTTCAAACTGGAGTTTTATTTTTTTGTTTCCTTAGAAAACTGCTTAAAGCCTAACTTTACTGCCCTTGCACATGTAGGACTGTATGTAACTACCTTAGAAATCCCCCCTGTTCCGATGGGACTGCTTTAGGAACAAGGCACGACTTACTGTGAGAAACTTGGGAAATGAAAGGTGGACTGAAATGCAAGTCTCACTTTTCACTTCTTGAAAAGTAGCAGGTTGCTCTGCTCTACCACAGAATTATTATGACTATCTTGTAATTCATCTCTTCTGTTTTTGTTCTTGGATATACTGATTCGAGGCTGGAATCTGTTCGATTGGGGTGTTCCAGTGCTGTTTCCAGTATTGACAAAAAGGAGAATAAAAGTTCAGCTCTGTTTTGTTCCCTATTTCTGTCCTCTTTCTACTCACTCGATTATTTGATTTTAGAGACTCAGCTCCTGCAGTCCTTACATATCTCAGCCCAAGATCACAAAAACCTGTTCTTGATCAAGCAGGGAGATGGCCGGAAGACTTTACTGTGGGTTTTAGTCATACCCAGTCTTCTGGATCAGTGGTCTCCAAAGTGGGGTGTGCAAGGCAATCCACTGGGGTTTGAGCAGGCTGTTAATAAATAAAATAATTATTTAATCCTTTTTTACTTTCTATTTTTGTGTATGTTTTATAATGTGCATAATATATCAGTACAGTAGTACAGGTATATAATTTCTAAATAAATATACATGTATTGGGGGGTGTGTTCTCAAAAGTTTGGGCGACCAGTGTTCTAGATAAATGTGACTGCACTTTTGTCTCTTTTTTCAGTCCGTTCTTTGGTTTGAGTAGAGAGAAGAGGATAGTGTATTTTCCAATATGAGGAGCAAAGAATTTCTAAAAGTCCACACACATAATGCTCAAATCCTATTTCATGCATGTATTCAGCAATTCTATAGTATTTTGACTGAAGTGCAGATGTTTCATTGCTTTGTATTGTGGAAGATAATTATGCGATAATAAAGTAGTTCTGCTCTTGGTGAGGTAGAAAACGTATGCAAAATTGTAGGATTCTGTATTGGTTTTCATTAATCATCTATTCCCCTAAAAATGGTACATCAGCTGTCTTAGAAATGAAGAAATGTGTGGCAGCGGGTTTTTTTAAGTTTGCGATTAATTTGGCTATGCGCAGTATTGTTACTGGTATTCCTCCTTAACCTGCATCTCACTGTTGTGCTGGTGTTCTAATCTTCATACATGCCCTTTCCTACTCAGGAACTGTGCCAGGTCGTGTAACGTTTTTGTGACAAATGTCTGCTAGGGAATTGGGGATGCTTCACAAGCCTGTTTTCTACTCTGTTCTAGATACAAATTTGAACTCAAATCTCCTGAGTTTACCACACCTTACTCACTATGGTATCTAGTTCTTGGTCTTCAAACTACTTTCTAGTGATACGGATACAATTATTTTTGAAAAGGCTTCAGCATGAGAGGACTTAATGTATTTTCTGGGAAGTTGAAAACATGAAAAAGAAACTAGCTGTCCAAATTTGAAAGGTATCAAGAAAGACTTACTGTACTTTATTCATATTTTTGCAGATTCTGGGCCAAAATCAGAGTTTTGTTTAAGGCAAACTCGAACAGATGATGCGACTTTAATCTAGTGTGACTTGCCTGCATGTATTTTCAAGTGCTCAAAGGGAATTCACATTTGATTATTTGCACCATAGTGCACTGCATAAAATATTCATGGAAGTGTCGCTTTTCCATAGGTGGCACTCCAGGGCAAAGACAGGGACTTTGGGAAACTTTACATTTTTAAAGTAATAAGTATGAAATGCAAGTTGAAAAAAACATATGCTGTTTGGTACTGGTGTCCTGCAGCAACTGACAAATCATTTTTAGACCAGCAAAAAATGGTAATACCTGTATTCGTTTTGACAGAGGTTCAGAGTTTGCTAGCTAGGGTTACTGTAAGAAGTTTCTGCAAATCAGAAGAGTGTGAGCAATTAAAAAGCATGACATGCACTCTAAAACTCTACACTCTAATTGCTGAACTGTTAAGATTTGGTGTCTGTTGTCTTCAAATGTGTATCTGCACTAGTAATACACAGTCTAGTTGTGTGAATTGATCTGAACCCTGTAAAAGTTACAATGTAGCTTCACTGGGGCTTGGGAGACTCCAGCCTTTCTTTGAATTTCCAGTTTGAAGCTGATGCGTTGATAAGAGTAATCAACCTCCTTGCTTACAAAAATGTTGTTTTAAACAAATGTAGAGACAAATCTTGAAAGCTTACCTTGCTAATCAGGGTTGGATACTGGGAACAAAGCTAAGAACGTGTTATGTTGTGAAGAATGCATTTGTATCTTGAATGTGATTACATACTTTACACCAAATTTCAGATGTTTTTTATGCACAATAATATGGACATTTTGATATATAGCTCTAAGAGATGTTTTGCAAGCATGACTAAGAGTACCTGTCATATATTCACTGTGTTAGAAAACAACTTCGTATACTAGCAGTTTCCAAACTAGCCAAGAGTTTCATGGTTTTGATAGTACAGCACAGAACAGGAAGTTCAGTAAATCTATTTTAAGTTTCACAATTAAGAACTTTATTAACACCTAAAATAAAAATGCAGGATTTTGCATGGCAATTTCAAGGAAGGAAATGGAGGAGACAAGTCCTTTTTTTGAAAAGCAACATTTATTTTTGAATGTTGAGTCTCAAGTTTTTGTTTTTCTGAAATGCTTAGCCTTACCAATTTTGCCTTGATAGGTATCTTTGAGGTCCTCAAAGTGATGCACAAGTTGGGGGTGGAACTTGATGCAGAAACATACACAGACTATGTTTTTAAAAATTTTGCTGATAGCGAAACTGCCCGTGCCCAGCTGAAGGTAAGTTTACATTTAGAATTCATAAAAATGACTATGGCATGCCTTATTTTTCTATGTTCTCTGTGAAGGCTTTAAATCCCAGTAGTGCTCTAAACATGAACTTGGTATGATGAAGCCTGTCCAGAATGTTTAGATTACTTCTGAAACAGTTGTTACACTGATGGTTTGTTTATGGTGTCTTTCTCCTGCTTTTCTTTCTCCTTTTCAAAGCTAACCAAAATATTTTGCTCAAAACTTAGTAGCTTTCTGTTTGCTGAAGTGGAAAACTAAATAAATGAATTATGTCCTTTTTTACTGGGGATTAGAAGTATTGCAATTGTTTCTGGTGATTTTTTTTTTTTTTTTTTTTTTTAAAACTTACTGAAGAATTCAGAATTACAGACTTAAGTTTAATGGTCCCACTCTTTCTGCCTTTGGTAACTTTGTCTCTTGCAATTGATTTCAGTACAAAAGCTGGATAATTTTTGATCAGTAGCAACTTATCTGGCTAGCCACGTAGACTTCTGTAGAGCAGCTCCTACATTCTCAACAATACAAGAATGCCAACGTCCTTCGGGAAGGAAGTGTTTAAAAATACAAAGTATCTGAAGGTCTTTTCTGTGTGTACTTCCAATGATTGATTACTTTATCTCTAGAAAAATGACTGCCTGTTTGAAACTGTTGGACTCTCTGTAGCAGAAATAAGATATGAAGCAGCACACGGGAGACTGAACAATGTTCTTTCTCTATGTAAGTATTTTTCATGTTGCATGTTACTACGTACTTGGCGGTAGTGTTGATTGGTTGTAGGCTGAGAGATTTACATATATTAATCTATGAGATTTAAAGATATGTAGGAAACTTGAGCAAAGCTTTTATTATCTGAGGTGTCAGTTGTATGATGATGTATGTTGATGTATGATGAGTATGATGAGATGTCAGACTGTTTGAAACCACCGATTCTGGACAATGTTATCATGGTGAAATTCTTTTTTAATATTGAACCTAGCCATAAGATTTACATATAAGAAATTTACAAATCACAGCTTTGCTGTGATTGTGATAGGATTATGATCCCCTCGTACTTAGAGGGCTTAAGGAAACAATTTGCCTTGCACAATGACTGTTAAGTCTTTGGTGGGGGGTTGTTCTTGTTTGCAGCACCAATTACAACAGGATGCTGGTCTAACAATATGGCTCTGAAGTACTACAGAATTAATGAAAGAACCAAGTTTAAAGAACTGGTTGGCACTGAAATTAACCTGAGGGTCCTCTGCTGATCTGTTGGTCATGGAAGTTATGTCTATAAATTTGATGGGTTAATTAGGTGATGAAGTTGTAACAGCATGAATTAATCACTTTTTAAGAGTTTTCTCCAAAGCCTGTTCTGATGCTCAGTGCTTGCAAAAGTTAATATACGTCATTGACTGAATGTATGGGATGCGATGATTTGCTTGGTTAAGTAGGAATGTATGTTTCTTTTCAAAATTTAAAACAAATACTGTTTTTATTTGCCTAGCATACTAAAACAATAATAAAACACCTAAATTTGGACTAAATCTGATACAGAAAGATCTCTTGTTTAAACAACAGTTTTATTTGTCCAAGATTCAGGGAAAAGCTTAAGCAGTCTTTTGATGTAATTGTCATTAACTGTTTTATTTAACCAATATAGAAATATGTAGTCTATACAGCACGACCCTGGGAAGCCATTGTATTGAAAATGAGCAAATTAAATGAGTAGTTACTGATCAGTGATTTAATTTTTGTATTTGAGATTTATCAATTAGTGATTCTTTAAGATTCACCTTAAGTTCTGCCCTTATTTTGTTCTTCTTACAGCAAAAAAACATTAACCATGAAAAATGAAGTACTTATTTTAAGTTTGAAATTTTTTTGAAAGAAGAACTATTTATTAGGAGCAATGAAATTTCTTCTGGAAAGTGAAATAGGTTTTTTTGCCTACATGAACAAGTAGACCCACCCCTGCACATTCATTTTGGTTTACTGAAATAGTCAGGTTTTAATGTGTTATAAGGCACAAATATGTGTGTGCCTGGTATATGGTAAATGTGTATGATATCAAAAGTGTGATACAGGCACATATAGTAGGCTATGTTCTGTCTTACTGTCATGAAATTAGTCTCACATATTGTATTATTTAGTTGTTGTCTGTGTGTTGAATTTAAGTCTTGTGGTATTTCTGTTTACAAAGACTAGGGTTAATAATTCATGGAGGCATACAAAATTTCTTTTGAACTTGAGCTTTAAAGGAAGGTACTCCCGTAAATAGTTTACCAAGCTGAAATGAATGCTAGTAAATCTAATTAGCACCTATGTAATGATAAGGCACAGATATTAAACAGCTGATTGTTTTGTTTTGTTTTTGACTTGGCTGCTTTTGTGGTATTACAAAGAGGGAAAAACAGATGCAGTATGGAAAACAGTTCAAGATTGTCTCATCAGTGTAGTCAGGGGAGGCAAAGGTTGGTTATTAATGCTGGTTGCTATCTAGGTGTATTGATTCAGCTTCTCATACCTTATAATGTATAGATTTCTGCTACTGACAAGATGAAAACTACGAAGCATCAGCTGAGGAATCTGGGCGCATAAGGCAGCGTACATGAGAGCCGCTTTTTCCCTTTATCATGCCGTTCCATTCCACTTCATTGTCAGCCTCTTGATTTTCTCAGACCTGTTTGTTGCTAAGGAAACCAGGTTGCCGATTGTCAGCAGCAGCTGAGCATACTAAGATGCTTTACTGCTCGTCTTTTTATGAGCAAAAAGTTTAATATACCACTGGAGGAGGATTTGTATTGAGGGTCTCTTGAAACCAACTTTACCTGAGTTTTTCAAACTAAAATAAACGTTCCAACATTTAAAACTTTAAATTTTCTAAATGCCTGGAGTTTAGACTAGGGAGTGGTTTTAGCATGTTGTTCCTGCCTTTTATTTCCCAGGTTCCTAAAGAGCTGGTGTTTTTATTTCAGTTCTCTTCTACCGTATACCATATTGCAGCCCTTGCTGAAAGGGCCCAGTGCACTCAGGTTTTTACAGGGCTTAATTCTATTGTGATAGTGAAGTCAGATCATAATAACTTCATACAGGATTTAAATGCATCTACTACTGTATGTTTTTCTGTGCTGGAATGAGAGACAGCAATTCTAGAGGAACAAGGTGGAATGATTTGGAATATTTAGCCAAGAAATGATGTGAAGATGAGGACATAGGGCATAGCTGTAAATGACCTCTCAGGGACATCTAATTTTAAGTAATCTTACAGTTTTCTTTGTGTTCAACCAATATTGTAAATATGAACATTTAGAACTGTGTATCTTTCTCTTTTTTCCCCTTATGTTTAACTTAATTCAGTGGTTAGCGCTTTAGATGGAACTACTTTTTCTTTCTTGTCAGGCAATTTACACCAGCAGAAGTAAACAACTAAGTATCGTTGTGTTGGTTGGTTTGTTTTTGGTTTGGTTTTTTGTTTTGTTTGTTGTTTTTTTAAAATTAAAAAAAAAAAGGCAAAATTATAAAGCCTATTTTAAGGCAGGTATTCATTCTGAAACAATTGCCAAACCATTGGCCTCTCATGAGTCTTTTTTTGTTCCAATGCTAATATCTCAAGTTTTCTTGATTAGGATTGTTGGGGGTTTGTTTTGCTTTTTGGAACATAATATTTTCTTTGGTCTTGTACTTTTTTACAGATAAGATGCTTACTCCTATTACTGATTTGTATAAAAGACTAATGTATTAACTATTGACATTAAAGGCAATGAAGAGGGAAAAAGCTCTCTTCTAGAATATTTGATTCCTTTTGAAATGGACGAGATTTAGAGCTGATGAAACTAGGACTGTTTCAAATACCCTGGTATTTGAAACTTTGATTTACCAAAGTTTGTCAGCATTAGAAGAACTATTTTATTAGTTTCGTAAATAACACCCTATTTATATGACCTACTGACTTGTTGCAGTTCAGGGATTTTTTTTTGCAATGACTATTTAGAAACGTTTCTTTCATTTACAGTGTCTTCAGCAAGCACACCTCCTATTGATATTCGTCAGTTTAGGAACAGCCTCATTTTGGGTTTTAAAAGGTAAGGTTGCTATATGAATACCCCTTTTTTTCCTCTGTAGGAAAGTTCCCTCTCTTTTTTTTGCCTTGTGGAGCACAAGTCTGCACAGTCTTCCCCCCTCCTCCATGTTTGAAAATTTAAAAGTAGGGTTCCAGCAGTAGCAGATTCAAGGAATATCTTTGTTCCTCTCTGCTCTCCATGGTTTCCTTGCCTCTGCTATATACGAGCATACCTTTGAAGTATTACGTATAGTGGATTAAAAAGAGCTTCACTGTTCTTGTTTGTTCTGTGGTATTTGACAGTATATAAACTTCTCAGGGTAGTAAACATTTGGAGTTTTATCTTTATTCACTTTTTTGTTTATAAACTGCTATGCTAATGTAAGATTTCCCTAAAGATTATCATTATTAACCATTAAAGTAAATGGATGCTTAATGAAGATGAAATACCAGTAGGAGCCAGGCATATTCTACTACATCTGATGGCTTTCTGTGCCCTCTGGGTTAATATGACTCCTGAATGCTCACATTTAACACCTGGTATTGTGCTACATTGCCATGACTTTGAATTCACAGCCACATGGTCCCGTTCTGTAAGGAAGATTCCTTGCTAACTTGCAGGGTTGTCTTAAGCTTATGCAAGTATATGTGAATTAACAAGCATTTCTATTATTCACTGTTTGCCCCAGTCAAACATTTAGGACTGTGGATGAGGTTTTTTTTGCAGCACACCTACACCACTGGGAACCAGAGATGTTGCTTAGTATTACTCAGGACCAGAGTCTGAAGGCTGATTTTGTTGACTAAGTTACTTCCTAGAATTTAGTAATGGGTATGAGATGTAACTATGTTTAGGTTGGATGTTAGTAAAACATACCAGGTGAATATGACCAAAATAATTTCCTAGTAAATTGCAAGTTCTGTCTAGCTGATCCTGCTCTACCATGGGAAAACAAGGCGAAAAAGCAAACCAGTGTACAGATTGGGTTTGTTAACTAGGCCCTAGCTGACCTTGACATCCAAGGGGTAAGTGAAATAATGTTGTAGTCCAATAGGACCCCAATAGGGGTATTTTAGTATTCCTTTTAGTAGTCAGCCCCAGAATTGTCCATTTCAGATGTATTAATTAAAGTAATAGATTTTTGAAACACGTTTTTTCTCTGTACGTATAGATAAATATTCAATTGAAGTAGGACTTGCACTAGAAAGGAAGCCATACCAATGTTTACCACACACAACCAATGCTGATATGAAATACCCCAACCACTGGAGAGTTGTGCAGGTGTTCAGAATGTGATTTAAAGTATCTTTAAAACATTATCAACTTGTATTGTGAAAACTAGCTGCTGAAGAATCATACTCTCCTCAAGTGAAACAGTTAGTCTCCTCAGCAGTGGGACAGTTACTACTGTTGTGATATCAATAGTTGGGGCTAAAAAGTTGGAATTCTGAGGGAAATTAAGATTGGGGAGGTTTTGAGGGGGCTGGGGGGGTTTGTTGTGGTTTGGTTTTGTGGTTGGTGGTATGTGTTGATTTTTGTTTGTTTTTTTTTTTTTTTTACTTCAGCTTACTGTTTCCCCCCTCTCTTTGCCACTTGTATGTGTGGCATAAGTTGTTTTTAATATTAATCTCTCTTACTTGCCTTTATTGCTACCTGGCTTCAGAAGCTATGTACAAGGTTGTGCCCAAATTTCACCCTTACATTGTTTCTGAAAGTGTGCCAATTCATGTTTCCTTTTGTATTTTAAACTTAATGGCTAGAACAGCCTGAAAATGAAGCTTGAGGGTATGATAGGATAGAAGAAAATAATATTGGTACCTTTTGTAAAGACCGCAGCAAAATTTTATGACTAAATGCTGGTCTCGAATGTTCAAATGAGCAGAGTTTAGGACTGGTGTACAAAAATACAGGGTATGGACACCAGGGACACATGAACAATGTCTGTGGCAGCCTAGTTTATGGATTTCTGTTGAAGCTGCTCTTCTCTAGTAACTGCTTCGAAGTATTCCCTTTCTATCTGCCTGATGTACCATTACTATTTCAGAGTCAAGTACTTTAGGAAATTGATGCATTTGATATCTACAGTTCATTGTCATGCTGTCAGTGGTGGAGCGAGTTCACCCAGGAAAGCTTAACTAACCTCACAGCTAGCATCCCCCCCCGCCCCGCTCTGTGTGGACCTGTGTTTGACTCATCTTCAAATAGAAGTGGCAGTAGCACAAAAAGAATAGATGTTGAACCTCCTAAATAAAATCCTAAACTTCTATGAATGCTTTCAAGTGTCTGTGCAGCTGTTCGGACTGACATTTTATTTTCCCCTTATGAGAATTATAGGAAGATAAAATAAGGTCATAGGTTTTTGTTCTGTTAGCCTTGTCTAGGTTAATGCTGCTTTATAGTTGTTGAAAAGTTATAGCTTCTAGCAAGAATTTTGATGTTCTATAAATTATAGGAGTATGTCATATTTTTTATACTTTAGTGAACTGGTTAGTGTTTGATCTTTGGTTGTAACCTGATGATGTACAGAGAAGTGCTTTCCATCAAGTTCTGTCCTGTTCTATGAAGGGAGAAATTAGAGTTCTATGTTTCGTTTTCTATTTTTTTAAATATTATCTATTTATCTCACTATAATAAACGTTATAGTTTAAGAGATTTGATTACTTTCTTTTTTGCATGGTATAAATGCATTTATAGCTGCCTGTAGTTATCTGTCTATACTAAAAATCTAATTTTAATGCACTGCTGTCTAGATTTTTGATCTAGCAAACTCCGCATATGAAGTGTTTGCTCTGTAAAGTGCGACTTGTTTAAGTGAAGCTTATTTTCTTGAGATGCTAAATAAAATTAAGTATAAAATAAAAAGTACAATTAGGACATGTTAAAAGATTGAACTAAAAATAAAACTAAAATATATTCTTTTTAGTCTTAGTTATCTGTTTGGATTGCTGCATTATTTTAAGTTATTCAGCAGAAACTAGGATCGTATGCAGTATAGTAAAAAGTACAATACTTGTTCTGTACAAAGTTGGCTTAAACAATATGTGGCAATTATTGTATTTTAATTTAATAAAATCCTCAGTTAATGATTTGTTTTTTCTTTAAAAAAAGATAGAAGAGTAAAATCACTTAGTTGCTTTTAATTTGTTATCCTTTGCTGCCCTCTTCAGCTCAGATGATGTACATCTTTGGAGCAAGGTAAGTGGAGATGATAATGCTGTAAGTAAAACCAAGTTCTTTAGGCACTGCATGTTTATGATGCATTACTGTAAATCTGAATTCTGAGCCTGATAATTGTAGACCTGATTAATTTGAGCAAGACTTTTTTGTCAGTGGCAGATGGTACAACTGTATGAAACTGAGTTTTCAAATTGGACAGTTAAATGTAGCTGTGAAAAATCAAATGCGATGTTACCATGCAGTGTAGCTTACGCTACTCCGATTTCTAGATCAATGTTGTTATAGCTGAAGGTAGTACATAGTTGTAACTTCTGGAACAGAGCCTGCCATGCTTGTGCAATCTGACATCGTTTAATTCCCTTTCCTGCCTTCCCTAAACTTTCTTCCTACCCCCACACTAGTACTAATAAAATAATAAGGCACAATTAGAATTTTAAAGTTTCTGTCATATAACTTAAAACATTGAAGGCAAAGCCAGATAAAAGAATTCACCTGGATGAAGTCAAGGGGGAATGACTGATCATCTTGCCCTCCCTGATATGGGCTACATTAGAAAGGCACTGCAGTATAACTTGGTCAATAAATTTTGCGGAGCACTAGAATAGAGATGTTGGCAGATACTGCCTGGGATGTGGTTACAGAATTTGGGAAGGGATGCACTGTGCTTTTTGTCTTTTTTCTTCAATAACTGTACCTGCTGACCAATAAACTAGTACATGGCTTGCAGTATATTTTAGATTTTGCAAAGAAATCTTGGAATGAAATAGAAATGGTGATTTGGAAAGTCACTGATTAATGATTTATATGAATCAGATATGGCTTGTGAGGTGTAGGGTTTTTTGTATTTTACTACCATTTTCTGTTGTGTGAAGATTATGGTGCGAGGATGTTTTTGTCCTCTGCCTCTATCCTTCCTTTTTCGCATTTAAAAGATAAAAAGAGAGGGCAGGGAGAGAAAAAAGAGGATCTGTTATTACTCCCATTATGAAATCAATTTTCAAGGACGGTCAGAGGACTGAAGTAATGGTGGTCTGCACATGAAGTAGTATCTAGAGTTACTTCTGCTGTTCTCCATAATGGAAGAAAGATACATTTTGGTGTCTTTGCTAAATTTATGAGTAAATACGTGTATTAACCTTCTAAAGTAAGAAATGCTAACTTGGGAAATAAATAGATACATAGCATTAGAAATAATATCACACATTCTTTTTTTTTTTCTGTAATCCATCCTTTTTGGTATTCTGTGTGATTTGATTCAGAAGGAGAACTGTGTTATCATGACTTTCTTGGATTTTATTGTAGTTGTAGGTTCTTCTGTGTGTTGATTTATCATAGGAGGACGAGGGCAAAACGGCAGAAGAAAGCTGTAGTTTAACTGTCCGCAGTGTCCATGGTGTTGGTAGAATGAGAAGTGATAGATACAGTATTCCATTGCACATTTGGTATTTTCTGGCTTTGTTTATCCATTTTCATTAACAACTGAAGGTGAGGGTTTCTTTTCTTTTGTCATTACTTAAAACACAGGGCTTTGACAGTGGGAATGCATCTCCCTCTAACTTCTTTCAGATTGCATTCTAGAATCATGACAGATAAAGCAAAATTCTTGAGATACTTAAAATCTCAATTTTTAACTATAGATGATGTAATTTCTTTAAGAACAGTCAAATGGATTTTTAAAGTGATGTAGTTTTGGTTAAAGTATTTGTAGGTAGGATGTGGGGCTTTTGGGTAAATGTTTCTTTTCCTCTGATGAACTAAAATCTATGTATTCCTTCAGTTTGTGTGACTGATGGAACATGTGCTAAATTTAGTCAAATGCAATTAATTTTTATGGATGCATATTTTGTCATTCAAAATTGCACTTATTTACAACAGCTGCACCAGTTATCTTAAATCTAGCAGAGCATGATAAATTGTGTTCCTCTATTTTCTTTATATATTTGCTTCTTTCAAAATAATAAAAAAAAAAAATTATGGGCCAATTTCAGCCTTTCAGTAAATGGGAACATAATTGTAGCATCTCCAGGAGCGACACTGGTTAATATTTGCTTTAAGCAATGTCTTATGATAGCTGACTTTTCTGTGGAATGATACATAAACAGAATACTAGAGTCTGTCTTACTGCCATACCTCAGAAAGCATTTCTGTTTGCAATATTTTTTTAAGAAAAACCTATTATTTACCAAAAAAACCTTCCTTGTATTTCTTAGGGAATTACTATGATGTGGTAAAGAATAATACTTTAACAGAGAAATGCTTTATTATTTTGAGAATTCAATTTCAGATACTATTTGTCCTTGCTTGCTTCTTTTGGCTGCAATGTACGATTATTCTGTCTTACCAGATAACAGAACTGTTGTACAAGGATGAACGTTATTGCCTGACGCCTCCAGGACCAACTGGTAGAGTTTCAATTTCTATGATTGTAACTTATCCACAAATCCGTTCTTCTGTGTAATGATGGGTTTGAGGGATTACAACAGTAAACACTGATTGCTTCTTTTTGAAAGTGAAATTTGAAAACATGTTGGGTAAAATCCTGATTCAAATAATCAGAGCATATTTTGTGAGATCCACGAGATCTTTTTTTAGAATTATAGATAAGTCTTGCTGATAACGATTTATTTTTCTAAATTTATTGACCAAAATAGAGATTTAGAATGAACACAGTATCAGTGCTTAAATACCTTAAAAAAAAAAAAGGCAGTCTTTCAACTTAGTTTTACCTTCAGTAGCTCTTCTGATTTTGTGAAGCATCCCAAATCTTCTACTTTGAAATAAGTATACTTTTTTTGTATAATCTGTTTTTTAAAAAACAGGTTTTTTTCCTTCCTGTCGAGGCCAGAGGGGCAAGGGGGTATGTGGAAAGCTAACCTTTGAGAAGACAATAATTGATGCTCTTCCTATTCTTAACTATAGGACCCCATATATTTTTACACTTGCATAGATAAGAAACTTAACACTCTTTGCTAAAATCTGTTAATCTTGATTTTCATTGGCTAATGTGCAACTTCTTCAATATTAGTTGATCTAATGGTTAAAATTTTTTTTTATGTTTTATATTAATATTACAATATTTAATGTAGCTTGGTAATGGAATATAATGGGTAAAATGTACAGAATAAATATGCAAAGTGTTAGAAATCTATTTTTTTCTTTTGAGCAATGACAAAATATTTGTGGCAACTATTTGGGGTAGCGGGCAGGAAAGGGGGGGAAGGCCTTGGGCAGTACCACTTCTGTCACACAGTAGTGGAAAAAATAGATTGAAGTAAGATTCTGTACTGAAAAGCTGTCACTAGGTCTGAAAATAATTAATATTCCTTTCACTCACCAGTTAGATATGTGCTCCCAAACCACATAATCTCTATGCCTCAGTGATCATTGTTGCCATTTCAGAGCCTCTCATCAGGGTGACATCTCACACCAAAATGATTTCTTATAAATTAATCTTGATAACATGACAGTCTCGGTAATTTTAGTGGAATGCTTTCTCTTGTTTTTTTCCACAGAAGCTGTTGGCTATTTTCTTTATCACTTGATTGACAGCATGAGTGACTCAGAGGTACAGGCCAAGGAGGAGCGTTTGAGACAATACTTCCATCAGCTGAAGAAGATGGTACCATTTCATTTTTTGCTACATAATGCCTGTCCTGTCTGACATGTATCTATTAGATTTGAAATTGCTGCTTTTAAGTACAACCAGACCACTTCTCAATGACATGCAAGAGCTGGAGACTTGAATTACGTCTGAGATAATTTCTGTTAGACAAATTTCAGTTTGATTGTGTTTCAAAACTCTCATAATTTTTTTCCCCACCTCTTGGTACAGAATATAGTTATCCCTACACCCCACTACAGCGGCATTTGCAGACTGCTGGACTCCTCTCAAGTTCCTGAATTAATTAAGGTCTGTGGTTCTATAGCAATTACTTTGAAGCTAAAAAATGGAGTATCTGTACTCTGTGAATATATTCTCCTTTGCAAAATAAATATATTTATGCAGTGATTATATGTAAGCCTTTTAACCTTTCCATGATTTTTCACTGTTGAAGCTGTTTTCATTTCATATGTGAAAGTTTTTGAGGGATACATTTAATAAGTGCTTTTTCAAGTCAATGTAATAATGCTGCAGAATACAGATTTTTTTAACATTGCAATTATATCATTAACTTGAACTTTTTTAGCATGATATGCTTACTTAGAGATTGACCTTTTTGGAGGGGATTAGTGATCTTTGTCTTACTGCATTTTAGGATGTAAGGTTACTGTCTCCTAAAAAATCCCTGTCTACAGACAACATTCCAGAAGTAAGTAAATTCACAGATAGCTATGCTTGTTCTTACAGTAATAATAATGTTTGGATATGGGTTTTAGATGAAGTGTAATCACTAGCTTTCAGATCCTGGAAGTATATTAACGTTATTTAAATCTACCATTTGAAGTTCAGAGGTTACTTTCCAGAGTAGGAGTAAAGGCTGTCCAGATTTTCACATAGACCTGCTACTTGACCTTGGAGTTGACTGAGGTTTCATGCCTCAGTTTCCCTGTGTGGTAAATATTTTTTTGAAAGTTCTAGTTAGTTAACAGTGGTGGTGTGAGGCTTAATTCATGCTTGTAAATTACAGTGATCTACTTGAGTGGCAGGAACCATATAAATCCATACTGATTGTAATGGTGGAGTGTCAAGTCTTTACATCTCTGATCTGAGTAGAGTGGAGATGGAAAAAGAAACAGGCTTCTATTCCCTGCTTCCCTGAACACAAAGAACTGAGTACGAGAGAAATAGTAATGTTGACCTTTGTAGATATGCTACTTAATGCTTTTTTTACTGTATTCTACCTCAAATCTTCAATTAGTATGTACTATTTAAGCAGATAAAAGCACCTTAAATGATTAAAAAATTTCTTATGGTATGAAAGAAGAGGATTATTTTGTCTGTCTTTTATTAAAGTGATCCGACAAGTTGTTCGGGGAAGGGTGTTTTTGCAATTGACATTCTTTCTGTTACCTCCATTTAGAGTGCTAAATCTGACGTGTCTGCTTTGGAGAAGAAACTAGAAAAGCGAAAAGCTGAAAACCAGCCTATTACAGATGTCTTGAAACAACTCATACATGCTCTTTGTGAAGAAGAGGTATCTTAAGCAATGCAGAGATAATTGGAAACACATAGCTATATTTTTAAAGGGACATAAATGACTGTATTACAGAAAGACATAGTTAAGCAAAGACAAGTGCAGTGCTTGAGGTTTCATGGTTTGATGCTTATAAATCAAACATAAGTGCAAAAAGCAATTAAATCAAAAGGTTAACTAATTTCAGCAACACCTTGAATGGCATGTTTTGGGGTTGCTGAAGTTTGTTTACAATAATCTGCAAAGTGAATGATAGTAACAGCTGTGATAGGTTTATCATACATGCCAAATGTCCTTTCAAGCCATGGCTCCGGTCTCTTATATCTAGATTGTCAAGCAACTGATACATGCACTAGTCATTTGCAATTCAAATATTACTAGGTTGTTAATGCAGGGATTGAAATTCCATTTTCCTGCAGGAGGAAAGCTCTTCTGAGATAAAGGGTCTCTTGCCTTCATTCGGCAGGCGTCCAGCTGTAGTTTACATTCATTTAGTGTGTGTCTGTAATTTGTGGGGTATCACCACACTTTTATTCAGTTTCATGTTCAGTATGATCCTGCCTATAAAGCTGTATATATAGGAACAGTAACAGTCGTGCAGATGATAGCACCATATTCTCTGTTGCTAAGAATACAATTTAGAAAGAGTGATTCTCAGCTGTCTGTCTCCACGATTTTGCATATGAAATAAGACTAGAAGCAAACACCATTGTAAGTTCAAAGTGGTCAAATGTATGAATAGGAATGTATAAAAAAATAAGCTTTCTATGGGATCATTAAGTAGTTTCTTATTCTTGAGAAAGTAGTTTTGTTATGTGTTTGGCAGTGTACCAGGTGAAAATTGTCATGAATTCCAAATAAATAAGAACTATTGCAGAATTTGGGTTAATCATGTTCATGGTGTCTGTCTGGATTAAAAAAAAAAAAGTCTTGCATTAAAACATGCTGGAAATGTAAACGTAAAGCAAGAAAATTTATTTAGAAATCTACTCTCAAGTTAATCTAAACGGTGTTTCAGAAAAATATTAATTTCTGCAAAATAACTTTCACTTAAAATTTGCTAAAGCATTACAGCACTGTGTTTTCAAATGTGATCTTATACTACTGAAAGCACTAAAGCAGTCATGTAACTGCACACCGAACATATAAGAATCGTAATGTCGTATTGACTTTTCCTCTAGTTCACATCTTTGCTTTGTTCCTTTTTTAGAATATGCAAAAAGCCCTTGAAGTGAAAGCCAAATACGAACCGGACATGGTTGTCGGTGGCTATGCAGCCTTAATAAATTTGTGCTGTCGACATGATAATGTAGAAGAGGCAATGAACCTGAAAGAAAAAGTGTAAGTACACCGGCACTGAAACATGTCACAGAGATTTATGCTGATACACAGACCTTGTTGAATTAAGTAGGTTGAGTATTAACCCCCTCATCCATTTTTAATTAGTTTTCCCCACCAATGTATGTGCATTTAAAACAGTCAAGGGTGTGGTTTTTGAAACAAAAAATTTGCTTTGTATAATTGAACATCAGAAGCAGCTACTTTGTGTGGTCAGTAATTTTTTTTTTTTTTTTTTTAAAAAAGGCAAATTGCTATCTAGGATCTGTTTTGGATTTATTTTAAACATACATAGTGTCTAAATTGAAATTTGGCTTAATTTAAGGGGAAAAGAAGTACCTGTATTGTGTGTTAGAAAGCACCTAGAATGTGTTTAGAATATGCTGCACCTATATTGTCTTCAGAATAGCAGCGTTTGAGTGACATTATTTTAAGACTGTCAACAAGCATTCCACTTGAAATTTTTATTTTCAGAGCTTTGTATCTTGGCTGTGAAAATTAGCTCCCAGCTAAAACATGCTATGCATGACTTATCCCAGAGCAAATTCTTACAGATCATCTTTCTATTTGCCCCTTCCCTTTTTTCCCTTGAAAGCTTCCTTTTGGTCTGGTGCTACAGTGAATATAGAACTAGTTATATGTTACTTTCAGGTTCTCTCATATGCAGTCACAAAGTGTTTGCTTTAGTTTTACAGTAGGTTAGCAGGCAGGTGCTCATTACACCTTGCTAGGGTTTGAAATTACGTGAAATGATTGAGCTATGAATATCAAGAAATTTGCCACTCTGCAGATAACGGTAGTGTATTGGTTTGGGCTGTACTACCACTCTCCCACAATCCCCACGGAGAGCTTGCATGAAGTAAAATTGAGTCTTCTAGTGGAGCTTCACTGCAGTAGCACATTTTTACTGATCTTCCTCAAGTGTAGCATAATATTGCTCAGAAGTGAGTCTTTGAATTGTTACAGAAAGAAACAACAGAGAAGGAATTAATTTTGAAACTTCCGGAAAAAAGAAAACAAATACGTAGCAGAAACTTCAAAATAGTAGCTTTTCACTTGTTACTATAGGCAAATAGTTTCATATTCTTTATCGAAAAGAATATAGCCCTGCCCCAGCCATGTGAACTGAGTTTTCTTCCCAGGCTTCTGGGAAATACCCTATTTTATGCAATAACTACCAAATAATTAATTAAACCATTTGCCTCTTTAAAATATAACTTTTGGGGTTTTGGGGTGGGAAGGTGTATGGATAATATTTTTCAATCACATTTTAATGTTACATCTTTTAAAGTCTATCAGATTTTTCCTTTAATACTTGTTATAACTTTTATCTCTCAATGCTGGTGTTTTGTTATGTAGTTTTAAAAATAAATCTTTAAGCTGAATCCATAAACTGTGAACTTCTGTTGATACAATTCTTAATGTTTTAATTTCTAGCTTCCCTAAGAATTCACCTGTTGCACTTGACACTGGAAAGTACATAGCACTGGTAGAAGTCTTAGGAAAGCATGGTAGACTAGAAGGTAATCCATTTGCTTTCATTGTGTGTTTCTGCTATATAATAAAGGTATCTTGCCTCAGGAATAAAAATGTGAGTTGATATTAATGGTATATCATGTCCTGAAAAGTGCTTGAACATTTTGCATACAAATTTGCATGTGAATTCAACCAGAGATGCTTGGACAGTGCAGGCCATTAGTTTTAATGGATTGGCAAGCTTGTCATTTACATTTGCACAGCTCAGTGCTTTTTGCATTTCTGCAGCTAGTTTTTATTAGCATTGCTGTTTGGATTGAGTTTGAAGATCATGACTTATGGCACAAATTGCGTATGTGCCTAGACTAATGGCTTTGTTTTTGCTTAAGAAGGTCTGAAGGCTGAACATAAAACCTATAAACATAACCTTCTCATAAGAGACAAGTACTGCAAAAAATCGTTTAACTTTTTATAAAGTATATATTTTTCTGTTAGTATTCTTCTATGTGTTTGTTATTGAATTTTAGAGTCAATCTGTCAAACTGCCTGGAAATTTTGGCTTTTAATGAGTGTTCTGCAAACTGCCTATTTTGTATTTCTAGATGTTTGCATTAAGCTCTTAGCTCTTTAATTTCTGTATTTTAGTCTAATATAATTCTGTAATTTACATGATTTGGTTGATCTTTAAAAGAACTCTAGACTGTCATCAACTTTAAAAGGTGATTCTGAATATCGAGTTCTATGATTTTGTAGAAGATTTAACACCCTAAAAGCGTAGTCCAAGCCAGACACAAAATGTTATAGTTTTATATAAAACACTGTACAATAAAATAAAAAAGCTAATGTAATTTTTTTCTTGTAAGATCTTTCTTTGAAATTAGTCTTGGCCTCTTATTAAGCTTACTGTTAGAAAAATAATAAACAAAGCTGATGTTTTCCAAATCATAATAAATCAGATCATGACCACCTCTACATTAAAGCAGTTTGAAAAGATTAGCTTGCTTTTAAGAGCATAAATGTCCCTCAGAAAATAAAACAATTCATGAATGTAGCCAAATGTAAAGTGGTCAAAACATTCTGTCTATGCAATAATTAAGAACATTATAAAAACGCACTTATTCCATATACCAAAATGTTTGTTTCTGCCTTACTAATGAAGCTTAATGAACCTAATGTTTTAACATGCAGTCTGTTAGAAAGCTTTCATTGGCTCTCCTTGGCTAATTAGTATCGACACAGCAAACAGGCCCTATCGGTATCAGACCATTAGTCTGGCTGTATATACAGTGTAAACATATCTTTATTATCTGGCCTCGTGACAAGCCATCTGCTGAAGAAACAATGGAGTGATTTAGCAGATGTTAGCATTGAACGATAAAAGCATCCATTTAGTAGAATCTTGCAGCTATAGGGCAGACTATACAGGGTTATGTGGTGCAGAGTGGGCACACAGTTCCTATCTATAATTTGTAGTCAAAGTTGCAGCAAAATGATAAAACCATGCTATTGTGGATTTATAATTGTAGTCTCGTTTAGAAATGCAAGTAGTAATTAACTTGAAATCGGCATTATACGCCAGAATTTACATTCCTGCTGGGTTTGAAATGCTGTTTTAATAGCAGTTTGTTTTCCCTACATGAAATTACCTAAGGGTCTTTTGTGTTGTTTCATTGTAGATGCTATTAACATTCTAACGGAGATGAAAGAGAAGGATGTTCCTATCTCAGACAGAACAGTTGCATCTTTTCTCCGCATTCTTAATGCCGCTGCCATGCGAGGTGAAGTTGAAACAGTGAATCGATTACATGAGACTATTGTGAACCTGGGGTTGGCAGAAACTGCTGTCCTTCATTCCCCTCTGATTACAGTTCACCTTGAAAAGTAAGCTATGTTTGGGCTTCAGATGAAACAAGTTATGATGTGGTATTTATTTGTGTTATATGACCTGTATATGCTCTACACAGCTGCACATTCATGTTTGAAAGCGCTCGTGGACATAAACGTACACACGTGTACTACTTAAGTAATCTAGGAATAGTAATGAACGAATATGTTTTCTTAAGTTAGATAAGTCTGTTTTCATCAGTTACACATCACGTCATGGTCTCTGGGAACAACAGCTGTGTTTATGGACACATCAGAGATGAAGTGGCTATATATTGGAATATGCTTATGAATTAGTTGGTTCTAAAGTCTGTTTGACAAGATAGCTATTCAGAGCATGATAGGTCTCAGCTCTTGTGGTTAAGTAGTATGTGTTTTCCTATCAAAACAGCATTACTTTGCTGTGCCATCCAATACATCTCAGGTGAGTTGAAGGGTGGTTGTTGAACGCTGAAAAATGTTTAATTCACGTAGTTCAAATAATTTGATGTTATTGCCAATAGACTGCTACGTTACTGAATTTAGAATTCAAAGAAAGTACTGTCTGGTTTGTCTATTGTGATTCCACATATACTTTTAATACCATTTAATAGAGACTAAGAAGTTCATACATTCATTCTGGCAGGAAGTACCCGTAATTCCATGTGTCGTGTTCCTTTGTGTAAATTTTCATTATGGGATGTAGGATATTTGAGTTAATGTACATATGAACTATATAACAGTTTCTTACTAAAATTGAGCCAAGAGTTCCTTTTCACTTCCTTTACCATATGCACAATCTTCTTATATTTTTCTGATGTCATTTGTGTAGTTGCTGGATTTTAATCTCTTGCAGCTAGAGCGATTGATCAATTTCTTGCAGTTTGGTTTATGTGTATGAAATGTTCTTGGCTTAATATAATAGCTATGAAGTAAGTGACTTTTCCATAGTATTGGGTAAGTCAGCCTCAAAGATGCATATTAACATTTCTGTTAACACGTAGAGTTTTTTAGTTCTTAAGTATTCTGGGTATGCAAGGTCTGTATAACATTTTCTGTATTCAAAATTCTTGTCAAAAAGATGTAACTCTTGGTAGATGCATGTACATTCTCTTCTAAAAATAGTATTTTAGTGTAGTGGCCAACAGTTAAGAATATAGTGTATGTCTTTTCAGTCAGCAACACTGCCTTGGTTACATCACAAGACAAGGCAGATGTTTATGAAAGTAATTTAACTGCAATCATATGTAACTAATGTGTCAGAAAAATATCTGACATGCTTTGCAGTGTGCAGTAAGAGCAGCTGCATTTTACATAATTTCTTTATGCACGTTGACATGCAAGCTGTATATGGTACTGCTTGGGTTCTTTTCACTTCAATAGTAGTATATGATGATGTAAATAAAGATGTGATCATGAGTGGATGCAAAGGGGGACAGTAGAGAGTTGTTTTAGTTTGATTCCACATTCTTTTGAATTATAAATGTTCAGTAAAACTTTCTAAAAAGTTTTTTTTAATAAAAGGACTCCTGATGAGACTAGATTTTTAAAGGAGAAAGTAATTCCATACTGTGTATTGCTACAGGTCATTGATACTCACCTGTATAACTCTTAATACATTTCATATACATAAGTACAATACAAAGTAAGCTCATTTCCTATGGGTTTTTTTGCTGCCTTATGGGTGGAGAGACTTGCTTCCTCTCCAATGTCAGGGAGAATAGAAGGGGGAAGCGTTTTCCGCATAATTTGCTTGGGAGGAATAACTGAATTTCATTGATTTTTGATTTTTTTTTTTTTTTTTTTTGTCTTGGAGATGATAGTTTTTGAAAGTTATGAGTGACTGAAATAAGTGTTAGTCATTTCTTGCAGCAGTAGTGCTTACTATTTGCCATCCTACTGCTCAAGTATCATGCTGAAATGCTGTCATTTAGCTGCAGGTCGTCAGCATGCCTCTGAAATTAGCTCTGGGGTGTTTTTTAATGTTCCACAGCAGTGGTTGTGCTAGTGTTTTGTGTTCTTAGTTTATGTCAAACTTTTTAATTGCTTGTAGAGGAATCTGTGATTTGCTTTTGAAGATTTCAACAATTCTACGTGTAAAATGTTTTCATCTACCCCTTTTCTCTGTACCCAGTCCTGAATATTCTGAAATTCTTGTTAAGTCCTAGTGCATGTTGAAAGTGACAATTTGCAGTAGAGCATGGAAGAGAAAAAAATTGTTGATGATGAATAGTGTAACTTGACAAGAGCTAACAAAATATTCTAGTAGAATGGACATTTTGCCTTTAATATTTCGAGAAATATTTAACCGAAGTAACTAGAGAAGGAACTCATGCTATTTGGGTTTTTTTTTTACCCTGAGTAAATTTAAGGGGAACCACCCCCTTGCTTTTAATTGTATGATTTTTATTTATGACTGAACAGTTTCTCAAGATGGTGAAATCACATTAAAAATTGAGACAGTCCACATGTGGAACCTTGGTCTGTCATCCAAGGTGATAAACCTGCCTTGGACAGTATGACAAATGTCTTAGTTTCTAAAAGCTGCAAGGATGTGAAGAGCTTGTACTTTTTCTTAAAACACGTCTGACTTTCAAACTGGCTCTTCCAACTGATAGTAATTGGAAAAGGTTGTGTTACGTACACCATATAACATTTCTTACTATTTTAAGGGTTGTACTTTTGGCTTTTACCTTCTCTACCAATGTCAGGGGAAACCTACTTGAACATGAGCCATTTTACAAAACTGAAGAGGTTTGTGAAGCTAATCTGCTTCTGTGCTGTACAATACTTTGATAATACCTATTTACAGGATGAGAAATTTACAGATACAGTAACTACTGATGATTTTTTCCAAGAAAGCTGCACAAGCCACCTTTCGTACAACCAAAAATAGAAATACACATCTTAAAAACTTGATGTGGTTCCTGTCTTTTCATTAACATTACTTTGTTTCTGCTCTCCTTGAATAACATCACCTCTGAGAAAAGAAACAAAACAAAACATCTTCAGGTTTGAAATTTACTAATTCCCTGTATTAGAAGTGCTCTTACGCAGAGGGAAGAAAATTTGCAGGTAAACTATGAAAACATTATGTTACAGACTGTATGAACAAAATATTTTGTAGTTTTAAGTCAGTGAACGCAAGCACTTAATGTCTGTATTTTAAACGATCAAAGGGCTATGGCTGGATTGTGTTACTTTAAAAATGGTCAGTGTATTTTAATACAGCACTGTCCAGTAAAGCGTTGTGTGCTGGTTTGTGATTAATCTTATATAAACCCATTTCGTTTAGTTTCTTATGTAGTAGATACAGCGTGAATCCAGTGCCTCGACAATTTTTCTTCGCTGTTTTCACAGAGTTAAATTCACCTGTGATTTTGTTTGAGGTGATTCTGCAGCACATATAAGTTAATTGACTTTTAAATTTACTTTTAAAAATAGGCATCTTTTTAAATTAGGTGATATTTTTAGTGGGGAAAAAAAAAATCTTTAGTGGGGAGAGTTTTTTCTAACTTTTAGCGGCTTTATTTCAAATATTTGTATTAAAACTCTTTATGTGTTGCAATGAAATTAGGGATGTTTGGCTCTCTTACTCCATGATGCTAAATTCCTAATTGCAATAATCAGTGCCAAAGGACAAAAGTGTCTCATTTGCCCTATGGGGACAGGACAGTGATAAGATGATTTTTCGTCAAGGATCATTGGGTCGTAATTAAGTTACATTCATGGCTATTGCTTTTTGAAGGATGATTGGTAAATGACAGGCTTCATGTGCTTGGTACGGACAGTGTTCACTAGGGTTTTTTCTCCCTCTGTCAGAAAATCCTGTTGAGTCTGATAATGTAAATGTGGCATTTTATTCTGAACAAAAGAGCAGGGAAATGAGCTATCTTGTCTAATCATTCAGTTGTTTAACACCGACTTCCAGTTTAGACTCAATTGGCTGGAAAGCACTTGACATGTGAAGTTAGTGCTGTTCGGAACGCATGTTTGAGTAAATTTTAAAGTAAGTGACAGCTAAATTGTACCTAGGGAAATTACAAAGCCTTCAACACAGTTAATTTTTTGGGGAGGATTAGTTGTAATTGCAACACCAGTCTCCTTGAAGATTCCTTAGTATAGCAAATGAACAGAAAAACATTTAGCTCTTTCAAGAGCCCGTTCTCTTTTAACAGAATAATTTTTGTAAAGCTGATTGTACCTTGCTGAATTGACTTCCCTCTACACTAACATCTGCTTCAGATTTGTAGAGAGGGATTTGTTCTACCAATCTACCCTCCACCCCCACCCCAGAGAGTCCCTTTTTTCTTCCTGCCTCTCTAGTGATTTCAGGTTTGAGAGCTTTTCAATCAGTAAACCCCTTAGGTAAATTGCCACTTCACTAAAGCTTTATGCATAATGTTGCAGCACTTCATTCCAATTAAAATCAATATTTGGAGTCTTATTTTTATCAGGCAGACTCTCTGGTTGGGAAAGTTGTTTATTACAAGTAAAAGGGTTAGATTTAGTGCCACATTCTTGAAGCAAGAGGGGAGTGGCTTGTTGAAATTGAAGGGGGATGTTATATCCATGCATGTTATAGCTGGTCCTGCTACAGAGTGTGTTCTGCAAACACTCAGACATCTGAGTAATGTTGTCTCTTCAAATAGCTTTGTGTGAATAAAATTGCCCATGCAAATATTTTGGAAGATTGTGCCCATACTATCTTGGACTTCATAGGCATCCTAAACAGAAACCAAATGAATCCAAAAACTTATGATATCTTAACCCTAGCATCAATTTAGTTGAAAAATAATGTCAAAGTAGGACTCTTCTGGGATTACAGAAGGGCCAAGCATGATACGGTGATGACTGAGGCTCCTTCTGTCATTGAAAAATAATAGTATATCTTCTTTTTTAAAAGAACAAGTTTCAATGAGAGGGAAGAATAAACCTAATCTTTAAGTGGAACAGGTATTAGCCCTGAACAGATAATATTTGTGAGTGACTTAAAGCTGTAGTATCTGGCCAACTCAAAATGAAGCATGGATCATCTGTGTCCACATTTTAAATACTATTTTGTCCAGACTGACACTGGAATGCAGATTTTTTCCAACATGGCTATGAGTATATGGGCTTTATTTTTTTTTTTTTGACTTGATCTGTATTAACTAGATAGTAATTTTGGACCAAGCTTTTATTGTAGTAGTGTAGTAAGTATCCTTTGGGAAGATAAAAGGGTGTTTGACATGCATAAGTTTGTACAGAAAGACTGCCGAATATTTTCAAATGCATGGCTGTTTGGTAGCTTAAAATCTTATGTCTAAATAGCATTTTCCAAAAATGTGGAAAATCTTTTTTGTGCAGTTCTGTTTTTTTAAGTTAGTGAGTCACGACAAGAAACACATTAAAATGTTACCTATACTCAAAATTTGAAGCCTACAGTAAGTTCCTAATTTTCATTGGGCTTTTCTAACAGGATTGTAAAAACTGCTTACAAAAGTAGTTGCTGGTACTTACTTGGAATCAATTGCAGTTTGTGACAATTAAGAAATGCTGCAGGTTGTTGAATAAACCATATTAACTCAAGTACAAGCATAAGCTTGATGTTTTTTTCTTTGCAGTAGTAGTACAAACAATTTCTCTGTAGAGGCTGAACTTTTATACCTTTTATTGTTTTATAGCTGGTTGTTGCCGGCTTTATCCTATCTGTTTTATAAACACTGTTCTCTAGTAAACTCTGGATGACTGGTTGGTTGCTTGAATGCAACAGAACAAATATATCCGATTTCAGTAGATTCAAAACAAATGTCTAGTAAATTAGCGTGTAAGATACTGACCTCCTTAAATGCAAACTTATTCAGACACCTTTGAGCAGTAAGTACCAGTAACAAGTACAATATTTCCATTTTTATCTCAGTTCTTTGCTGACTTTTTTTCTCTGCGTATACAGTATTAATGCCTTCAGAAGTATACATTTAGAGACCAGAAAACTCTTAATGTTCCTGTTTGAATGACATTCCAATTACTCATTCATTTATTGATAGCTTTGACCTAAAAACAGTCACTTTAATCCTTTAGGAATACAGCCGAGACAATACTGTGGCTGTTTGAGCATCAATCTGAAAAGCTAGATTTATCACTGAAAACTTTAATTTAAATGTATAAATGTTGTTGTGCCTCCTTAGAAATTGAGTAGTTTTTTGTAAAACTGGTTTTTTAGATGTTAACTGAACTTGCATCTAAAGCAGGAGAAAAATACTGATTATATAAAGCTTTATATCTGTCTATGGTAACTACCATAGTATTTCTCTTTTATGACAGTAATCTAGCCTGCAACATCTACTTGCAGTTTTGAAATTAACCTGTAATTTAGTCTTCACCCCAAATGACAAAAATTCAAATGACTCCATGGGGTGCCAGAAGATGCACTGTAAACAGGGCTCGGTAAGGGGGATAAGGTAGAAATCCATCATCTTAGGTTCATTTTCAGAATGCCAGTATTACTGAACAAAATTACTTCTTCTTCTGTGTTTTACTCTTAATTTTTAAAATATTAGGCTAGATTAAGATAGTATATAGTAGTCTAGATAGTTTATTCTTTGAAAAAGCAAATTTGTGCTGCACAAGAAATGCAATTTGAGGAGAAGGCATCTGAATTTGGCTTGTTTTAACAGTAATATCTTAGTTTGTTAAGGTTCAGTTGATCAATAATAAAATTGCTTCAGGAATGCATAATCATTATTTAAAGTCAGTTTTATTATGGCCTTCAGCTGCTGCTGTTAAGTGAGGTTTTTGGGGGGATTTTTTGTTCGTTTTTTTTTCCCTTGCCTACTTCCACCACCCTTTATTTGATAAGCCTTTTGAAATCTAAAATGCAGTCTTATTGACGGTTTGGCTACTTACTACATTTTGTGCATGTCATCTTGGTTTGTTTCAATTTCAGTTTAAACCTTCCCCTTCAAAAAATATCTTCATATATTGTTTTACCAGTGCTTCAGTGGTTGTCCTCTGTTGGTTTTGGTTTGGTTTTTTAGATTGGGTTATAATCCTTTGAAAAAGGGTCTGCAGCAGATGATTTAGTTCTGTTAGTTGCACAGTGTAGAATGTTAATTTATATTTGTTGTTATTTAAAGTTCTAGATCTGATTGTTTTTATGGATTTTCAGTTTTGCATTTTAACTATGTGTACTTCTGAAGGTGTTAATACTGCATATGTAGGGGGAAAAACTCAGCAAAGGACTGAGATAACAGCAACGGAAATATTGTACTTGTTACTGGTACTTACTGCTCAAAGGCTCCTGAATAAGTGCATTTAAGGAAATCAGCATCTTACTAATTTACTAGTACCATGGATATATACTGGTGCCATGGCTCTATGTGACACGGATAGGCCAGCATAAAATACATTTTGGTACCTTAATGTATTGTTGAATTAATTGCAAAAATCACATTTTTATTGCAGAAAATATACATTGGATTCTGACCTTTACATAGAATGGAAAAATGCTAGCCCTGCAATTGTGACGAAATGGAAATCAACAGATGACTTATAGCTAGCCTGTTTAGATGGCTTTATACTTGTTTTACACCTTAAGAGCTGTGGTTAACTTAGTTAACTCTGGAGTTCTATACTGAAATAAAAATGCTGTGGAAAAAATTTTAAAGAGCTTAAAAATTGAAAATGTCTAAATGGAGACATTTGGAGGTAATATAATGTGCACGATTATTACTTACTAACAAGAAAAATAGAACTCTTAAATACAAACTGAAATTTCTGTGGAATTGGGGTTTTGTCACAATAGTACATAGTAGAACTTAAGAATTTTACTTCAACAATTAAGTGCATCCAGTGATGAAGAGTATTCACACCTTTGGTTAATTTGTAGTGAACAGTGGTCATGCAATCAAAAATTATACAGCTGAGAGGTTTAAGCATAAATCTGTGGTTCTGTTTTCGTTTCTGTGGCTGTCAAGTATACATAGTATTTGTTTGTAGAAAAACTTTACCAGTTATTTAAAAATAACTGTAGCATATTGGGGAGGGGGGGGGGGGAAATACACTCTTGGATTATAGACTGCTGAATGAATTTTCCTTGAAATTTTCAAGACTAAAGTGGGTTCAGCATGCACTGCTCCTGCTTGGAACGTTTGATTGTTTTTATTCTTGTTTTGTTTCATTCCACAAGGGATGACATGCCTGCAGCTCTGCAAGCTTTAATCAACTGTTATAAGAAGTATGGTAAAATTCTTCAGCTTCATAACATCTACTGTAAACTGATAGAAAAAGGAGATGCTGATCTTCTGCAAAAGGGTTAGTTGCATGTAGTCAAATTCTGTCTGGTTATATGGAGTGTTTTCTGGAGGCTTTTCTTCCATGATTTGTATATCATTTCTTTCAACCAAAAGAAAAAAAATTGTTTATGTTTGTGTAACTTTAAAGTACTTAAATGATGCCTACGTTCTTCAGATTGAAGACTGATATTAATTTTAAATGTAGAAGAATCCTAGTGTTTGCATAATACAGCATCAAGCTCTCAAAGATTAGTGCTAATACTTGTTCTAGCTATGTGTATTACTATTAAGAAATAACTTAATAGTAACACAACACAATAGTAAAACAACACATCTGTTTTTCAAATAGTTGTGCAGTTAAGAAATCCTACATCCTCACTCTCTACAAGTAGAGAATGCCAATATATAGTCTGTCTATTTTGTTGAATGTAATTCAAAATGTAGTGCAGATAAACAGAAAAACATTTTGAATATGCTCAACTGCAAAGCTACAACAAATTGTGTAGTATGTTGTAATCATTCTGTATGTTTCAAAATGTATTTCCCTATAGCTTGTTCTTGGAGTTTTGTGATGTTTGGAAAATATTAGTATTAAGAATATCTGATGTATATATTAAAATGCTTCAATATATTTAGTAAATTACTGAGTTTTATTCTCTCTTTAGTTTCAGATTTTATAAGCAGAGAATATGGTGACATGATGGCTCTTTATGATCTCTTCTTCGCCTTCTTGCAAACAGGAAAATACAAAGAGGCCAGGAAGGTCATTGAGGTGGGATTTTAACTATAGTACTCTAATCGTGCAGCTATTTAGACTCTTAATTAGAAACATTTAAAGTTTTTAACCTTTAATTAGACTTGTTCTGATTCATGTTAATAGAATCCAATCTCAATAATAAAAAAAAACCCCGGCTAGCTTTATTTTGTATAATTACAGTTCAGAAGAGAGACAGTCTTGTTGTATATTGAAATTGTTTCCTCAGTTTTTCA
Source organism: Phoenicopterus ruber ruber (assembly GCA_009819775.1). Classification (NCBI taxonomy): domain Eukaryota; kingdom Metazoa; phylum Chordata; class Aves; order Phoenicopteriformes; family Phoenicopteridae; genus Phoenicopterus; species Phoenicopterus ruber. Next base: position 29,252,421 of record CM020217.1, on the reverse strand, counting down.
AATTCGCTGTTATATATCAAAATGATATTTGCATATTAAATATCGGATTGTGGAACAATTAAATTAAACCGGCATTCCTGGGTGTAAAGTTGCTAATCCTCTTTCCGAAGGAATTCTTTGTTCTTAAAAGCACTGGAATTTAATTTGCTGCAGACCATGCTCAGATTTATTTGTAATGCTTGTCTACAAGTTAATCAGCCAAACAAGCGCTGTCTGCTACTGTTTGGCATTTAATTTAGCATTTCTTCTCTGTCTCTCTCTTTCAGGATAGTAAGCAGCTTATAGGAAGTGGTAGGTGACAAACTTGGTCTATTTAGGATTAGTATATTTTATCTGGACTTGATTGAAATTGTGCTTACTGAAATTGATAAGTCAAAGGGGCAGCTGCAGAGTCTGCCCAGATTGTGATTATTTTTCTTCTTAATACAGTTGTATGTTTTTAAAATGCTGCATAAGTTTTATGGTTAATGTGTGGGAGCAGGCTTCTTGCAGAAAAAGTAATACTTTGTCCTTATTGTTTTTGTGTTGTGTACATACACAAGTCTGTAACCTAATTTGGGGGTGTTTTTCTTTCCTAAGACAAAGTATGTTTTTTTCCTAATTCCCCCAGAATATTTTAAATACCAGTTATCCCTACTTGAATTATCTAATAGAATTCTTGCATTTAAAAAATCTTAACTGAAGATCTGCTTGCTTGTCTGTGGTGGAACAATACTGTCCTGCTGTGGGGTGTGTGGAAATTGCTAAGCACAACGTTGAAGCATTGATATTTTTGTTCTCAGAGGGTTTTTTGGAGCTCAGAGTCTTATAATGCAGAAGAATAGAAATATCAGTATCTGACAGCAGGCGACACTGAGGAGTTCAGTTCTTTTATAGTGATTAAAGCATATAGGAGGTGAAAGGATGAAATCTGAGAATTGGAAGTAAAATTAAATCTAAATGAATAAAACTGGTACTTGGTGTGATTTAGCAGCTGTTTCTTTGATACTGGCATTTAATTTCTCAAAACTTATATTGGTGGCTACAGTTCAGCAGTCATGAATAGGATAGTAAGCAAATTATCAAATTGTTGGGGCCTTGAAACTTTTGTCATTTTCTTAATAGGTGTCAAATTATCTCTGCAAATATTCAGTATTTGGTGATTGATCATAAATTACTAGTAACCACAAACAGACACTTGGGCATAAATCTGAACACCCGATATCTGGAGACTACATGGAAGTTTTCCTGGCTTTTTATGCTATTTAGAGTATGTGTTCTTGCTCTTACCTAACTTCCATGAAGTATGAATTACAGCTTTATGCTGTTTAGAAAAAGAGGTTTTAAATTCTGGAATTTTTAGGAGTATAGGAATTTAGCTAGGAATAGTATGCATGTATTTTACCAGTGGATAAAGTGGCACAAAATCAATTACTATATGGTGTGTTATATTTTAAGTATGCTTTTATTATGTAACAGTATGTTAAGTATTTTCAAATAAATTTTTTTCCACAAGAGAGGGGAAAAAAAATTCTTAAAATTGGTATTTTGCTGAAGAAGGAAGTAGCTTTTACTGTTTTAAACCATGAACAAGTTACTTCTTGCTTTTTTTGTTTGTTGGGACATCGAAGCCTTAATGAATACAATGTGGAAGATGGAGTACAAGGTGTATGTGTATCCTTTTCTCTAGTCCAGTGGTTTTTGTGACTAAATTACTTCTCTTATTGGTCATCTCAGATTAGTTTTTCTATTTTCCTTTCTTGTGAAATAATATTCAGTAAAGGTGATCAATTGGTGCCACTTTCTCTTTTTAGACACTTGCATATTAGACATAGATTACCTTTCAGCATTACCTTTTATAATTACAAAGATTACCTTTTATAATGTATTGCTGATCATAGCAGTCAATTGATTTTAGTGATATCATTTGTTTTAAAAGTATCTCCAGAGTTAATATAGAGTATCTAAAAGGGTAGTAATGAAGCTGGAAAAAAATTTCCTTGGGAGCCAAGGAGATGAAGACCGTGGAGGATATGGTCATTTAAATGGGGTGTTAGTCATTGGAGACCACTGCCTCTGCTTACTCTCGCTGTTTTTAGAAATCAGAGGTACACTAGATGCTTATGTGAAACTTGGTGACAACTGCTACTTTGAAAAACTGGCAACTCAAAGCCCTAGGAATAAGAAAGTAACTCTTAAATCTCCATCTTTGGTAAAATACAACTGGGTGACAAGAGTGGGAAAGGAAGAAGGGTAAGATCTGAGTGAGATTATAAAAGTGAGGTCAGAGTTGTGCATGTACATTATCTAGTCACAAATGTGTTGTGCATGCATATATATATAAGCTTGTGTTGTGGGATATCATAGCAATAAAGCTGAAAACTCTGGGGCTCATCTGCTTGCTGGAAGGGACAGCAAGACTAAGCAGAGAACAATAATATGAAAGACAATAAAAGGTGAATAGAAAGGAGATGAGGCAAAGAATGCACATGATGGATAGCAGAACAAGTAAACTGAAGCATGTGGTAGTTTGGTGGTGTGAGTCTCCCTTGAAGTGATGCTAAGTGGAAGAGAAGCTGTGGTTGAGAAGACTGTGGGGGAAATGCAGCTAAGTTCTAAAGCTTCACAGTTTGGTGGATAAGGTAACAGTTTACAACGTTGGTAGACTGCCTTGTTAAGCTTTTGAAAGTCTGTTCTCATTTGTTCTGTGGCAGGTAGCTAGAGCAGAAAGCCTCTGTCAGAGACAATACCTCCAAATGAGGTAGCCTTGGCTGCCCTGTAAAGTAAAAGTCTATTTTATTCTAGCTGTGCCTGGAGATTCCTGAGCCCTTAGAATTATGCTGGTAGACGGATGTGCTGGTAGATGCTCTTTTGCTTTCTACTGGGAACAAGTTCTACCATTGGGTGCTGTAGTACATCAAAGCATGATTTAGTCTTCAGTTCTTAATTGCACCTCAACTGATGAGTTAGCTTTTGTCTTGAGTCCCTCAAAGGTGATCATGTCGAAACAAAGTTGGCACATCTCTGTTCTTGCCCCTTATCATAAGGTCACATACTTGCTTGCTTTTCCCCTGGAGTAGCACAGCATGACTCCTATGTCATCAAATCTAGCTCTAGTTACTTACGATTTTTCCCCTTACTTGGAAAGGAGTTTAATTGCCTTTTTTCCTTCAATTTTGTTTTTCATAAAAAAGAAAAAAGAAAGAAAACTAAGTCAATACATTTTTACTTTAACTAAATTAAACTACATTAAAACCAGTGTGGGCTAAAAGAAAGGGATATGAATTTTCAATAAACAGGATTAGGGAAAAAGTACCTTCTAGAAAAATATTCTCTTTACCTGTCCTCTAAAATGTTGTCTTGCTTTGAAAATACCTAATCAAATTTTCTCCTAGAGAGACATCTTATGTAATTCTTCATATGTGTTGCTCCAGAGCTCCAAGTAGTAGATCAGAGAGTCTGGAAGAGTTGCTTGGCCTATTATTCTTTTAAGTTTGGTATACAAATGGTAAGAGAATTTTCTAGAGCCTAGTCCCCCAAATCCCTCCAATCCAAAGCTTCTTACCTGTTGCCAGAACTGGACAATTGGAATTCCCTTATGTTTACTCAGTTGTTCGCTTTATTAACCTGATGGAGCTGACAGTTGAGCGCTGGACTGATGTGAAGGTCATCCAGGAGAGTGGGAATGAAAAAGGGAATGTTATATCGCCTTGGAGGAATCTACTTCCTCCCCCCTTCACCTGTTATTCTGTTGATTTGTTTGCATGCTGCATAGGGGTTTAAAGATTTCACTACCTAAAGTAGTTAGAATATAGTTGTTGTCTGTCACTTTGGTCCAATTTTAATTATATGGTCATCTCTGAATTTTGCGCTGAGATGTCATACTTGCAGCTGTTTTACCTGTATGATGGTTGAATATTTCTAGACTCGCCCATTTTCCTTTGTTTATTTGCATGCTAAATGCAATTATCAAAATACTCTCTGAATCTGTGCTTAATTAAGCCATGTCCACGCTTGGCCCTTCCTGGTAAAGTTACAAGACTTACATAGCATTAAGTACTGTAACAGTCCTGCAGCAGAGATTCAAGCAAACGATTCTTTAAATCTGCTTAGCAAAAGTCTAAACTATGTTTTCATAAAGTAGAAATGGACACTTTACAACTATGGCTAAAGTATGCAAGGTTTTCAACTGGTATTAAATCCATTTCTGTACTGTATTGATAAAATCATTACACCTTAAATGATATTTCACTGGACAAGCAAAATACTTCTGTAAAAAAACCCAAAACAAACACCACATTAAAAAAGGGTATCAGGTCACTGGCATTTTTAGTTAGGAGCTTATGGACTCTTCTGGGAGGAACTAGGAGTCAGTAGAGATGTTCGACCGTTTTTTGTTGTTTGACAGATACTTCTTGAAATCTTTCTAGATCAAATTACATCAGCTATTAAATGAGAAATTGTTCCTTCAATGAAAGAGTAAAAGCTTATGTTTCTGCTCTCTCTTGTTTTACTGGAAATGAAGGCTAAGAGAGGATTTACTGTATTGGGGATACGGGGAAAGATCTCAGAACTGTATGGCAAAATTTTTGAGTAGAAGACCAACCTGTACAAGTTTGCTATCACAAGAGGAACCTCCCTTGAAAATGGCAGTGCATAGTGCATGGCTTCAGAATGCTTTTAACCGGATTTTAATTAAGTGTGATACTTTCCTCGTCTTCTGCTCTCATATTAAATGTATCATTTATATTTAACAGTTAAATATATCATACTCTATCTCACGCATCTCAAGACATTTATGTGAAGAATTCAGGGACAAATGATTGTGAAATATTTTAATGAAATGTGTTCCAATGTGAATAAATGCAAGAAAAGGCATTTGCTGCTGAAATTCAAGACCTGACAAAAGAACTGTTTTGGGTGAGTTTAGTGTACAGGAATATATCTATCAACAGATGTCAAGTTAATTCAGGAGGTAAATAGATTTAAGCAAAGAATTGTGACATCCACTGTCAGCAGACCTCAAGATACCAGTTGCCATTGGATTTAATCTACCATAAAAACAATGAGAATATTTCTACTAGATTTTGAGAGATTACAGCCTTCTTTCATCCAGATTGCTTTTTTTAAGAGTCTACATCATAAAATTGAGTCTTGCTGATTTTATGCTGGAGATAAACTATTGGGAGAAGATGCTTTCTTGATTTGTGACGGCAGGATTTAGGGGTTTTTTTAATGTGTAATTTAATGGTGGTTATATCTAGTGTCTGAATTTACCTACAAAGACTTATTTTTGGTCCTGTTAAGAAAAGAGTGGAGGTGATTAGAACAAAATTTAAATGTTTGTGAATGTCGAATGCAAATTGTATTAGATAACGGTGGTCAGAGTTTGAGGAGGAGTTTGTAGGGGGTGTAATAGCTTTTATAAGAGTAACTGTATACAACTGAGAGGGAGGGGAAAGGATGAAGAGCTTTTATGGACACAAGACCTATAATTACAAGAAAAGGTTATTTTTTTTTCTTACTATTGAGTTCTATTAGTATATTAAAAGTGTTACTTCTTCTTATGAAACTGGGTTCTGCTACAGCTATTATTGAAGTTGGATTTTGTGTCCATGCATGTGTGTATGTGGATTAATAAAAAAATGGGTGCTTACTAGTTCAGTGCATGTCATTTAGAAGTTCTTAAATATTGCTTGCTTAAAAGAATGCAAATGAATATGTTTCAAATAAGTAAATTTGGTAAAGGAAGTGACTACTGAACAAATTCCTTACAGAAAGGGATAGGGTAATGTGTTTGGAATGTGGGATCATGGCAAGAGCTGTCCATCCTTTCTTAGCTCCAGGGACTTTGTGTTAGAGGGAAGATACTACTGAGTTTTATAATGCTTTTTTCATTCATCATACAACATAAAACCACATGACAATGCAAAGAGCAAATTTTTGTTCTGAGTCTAGAACGTCCTTGAGGATTTTGTTTTGAGCGGGGTTTTTGCATATTTTTGGTGTCACCTTTTATTCCAGCATGATTATTGTTGTGAAGTCCTCTTATTGTCTAATGATTTTTTTTATAATAATACTTTACTGCATAATTTATCTTGGAAATCTTACTGGTAAATGTAGAATATTCCAATAGTGCTTAAACATACATCAGTCTCAGTTGTCATGAGTAATGCTGAAGTTGTAAAGCTCTTTCCTGTTTTTATGTTGGTATTTTTGGAAAGTAATCAAGTTTCCTTGCTTTTTTCTCAATGTCTGCCTAACATAAATAAGCATATATTCCTGTTTCAAGTGAAATAAGTAAAATTGTGAGTATTTACTCAACAGATACTAATCATGTTGGTAAAGTCAGTGTACTATGTAAACTGACAGAAGATTTGAGACAAATACATACGGGGGGGGCAACCAGCAGTAAAAACTTTCCTAGTGGAGATTGTAAGCTTTGCATTTTCTTATTATGAACTACTGCTGCTTTTTGTGTAAAAATTAACCCAGTTGAAGTAGGCTAGCTGCTACTTTGGGTGATTGTAGGATAGGCAGAAAGGAGAGCATGAGCTTGAATTCTAATCACTCCCAATAGGAGAGTTAGGGAGGATAAATGTGTAGATGTCTGTCCCTTTGTGTCTTTCATTAAATATCTGGTAGTGCAAATAAAATATCAAATACACTATAATTGAGTAGGTTTTGAAAGGCATAACTTGCAGCGGAGCAACTCACAATTTTCAAAACTCTGGTGCTGCATTAGAGTACTTGCCTTCATTATCAAACATGAAAAGTAGTCATATTGAAGGTATGTATTTAATTGTATGCAAGCTTTCATACAGTTATCCCTTGCCCAAAAAGTTGTGCAAGTGTCCCAGTGTTTCAGGTGAGCTTCTCATTAAAGAAATCAGTATTATGGGGGTTGGGGTGTGTTTAGTCATGTTTATTTATGGGCAAAATTGCTTACAAAGAACAAAAGCAATTACTCGTTTTTTAGAGAAATCCCATCTTGGTTATGAGCAGTTTGCAAGGTTTTCTTTTGTTTAGAAAGGATAAAGTGAATGAGGATATCTTTCCATGCCATCGCCAGAGAAACCATTTTTGAAATCCACGAGAGCTAAACTTCTTTCAAGGTGGAAAATGAACTTGTAGAAAAAGTATTACTTCCATCACCTGCCATATACAGATGTAGCTCTAGTGTCATCCTGATAGTACAGTGACTTAAAGAAAAGCTGAGCTAGAGAGAATTAATGTGTTTTATTAGACATCTGATATGATTGCAACAAGAAAGATGCTTTTTGATGCACAGATTATTTTTAGATCCCTCAGTCTTTAAAGCTGCATCTTTTATAAACTTCTGAACTATTGCATAAAGGTGGGTATGCTCAGAGCCAATAATCAAAATAGTCTTCTGTATTTTCCGTATATCCCACTATGATACTTCACTTACATTATGCTATAAAGATTATAACGTAAGAAATACAGCAAAGCGCTATACTTGTTTCATACATATGAACACAGATTTAAGATTATTTAAAAAAAAAATCTTAATGAAATGTTTTAATCAGTATTTTTTTTAAAACTAGCGCATTGCTATTTGAAGGTGAAGGAGCATTTAATAATAGGCAAAAATATAACAGAAGTGTAAGATAATTTTAACAATCTCATCAGGTAGACTTAGATGGCTACATATGGTACAGAAACTTTATATCTGCGTATTCTTTTAACTTTCTGATTAAGCAGTACACCTACTGCTTAGTAGAAGTGAGGACTTCTGCCAAGATTTTTAACATAGGGGAAGATTAAAGCATAGCATACAGTGTTTATGTTGTAAAAAACTTCGTTCAAGTAAGCTGCCATGCAAAAATATTCCAGACTTCATTGAAGCTGCATGGAATTTGAGATTTTCGTAGACATTTTTGTGGAATCAGGGAAAAATCTGTCGTTAAATTAACAACTTCCCATCAAATGTTCTGTTTTCACTGATGCTTATGTTAGAGAGAGCTGTTAGAAATGACATACATCAGTTCTTATAGCTGTCTGTTTAAAGCTGTCTGTTTGGAGAAGTAACGCATTTTCTTGCAAGACATTGCTTTGGCATCTAAATCTCCGTAGCTGGTTCTGGTACTGGTAACATAAGTCTGTTATGGCTGTTGATGTAACTCATCATGAAACGTTGTTCTTCCTTTAGCAGCATTAGCTGTCTCTTACTGTTATTGGCTTTTTCAGCGGCAAAGAGAGGAATGAATGGATCTACCTGTCCAAAAAATATCATCAGAAAGTGCAGCATGGATGGCGTTCATAAAATTTGGCTGTTTCTTTCCAATGTTTGGATTGGTGATTATAGTAGAACTATTTCCCTACGAGAAGATTGAACTTTGGGAATAAAATGTAAGGATTTAGAAGAAAACATAAAACACTTAAGGAGGGCAGAGTTAAATTTGAATGGTTAGAATTGATGTGTTATTCACAGTGAAGTTATACTGTGAAAGGCTAGAATAAGTTGTCCAGGATATGTAACAATTGTTTTGCCAACCAGTGCACAGTAGTAGTTTGTGGAAGGGCAGTGTTGGAAGGTTAAAACAAAAGGGTAATCCACCTCATGTCATGTATATGCCAAATGAAGAATACTACTTCTGGCTTTTAAATCATTATGCATCCTAAGCCAGCTATAGCAAAAGTGGTACCGTTTTGGGACATTCTCAACTTCTAGTTTTCTGGAAGTCCTCTTTTTGAACAATACCTCAGGGTTTCTGGTCTGTATATTGGGTTTTGTGGTTTTTCTCTGTAAGTTTTGTGTTTAAAGAGGAAAAGGTTGTTTTAGCCAAATAGAGAGAAGTAAATAAATATTTTCCGTATGTCTTCTTTAAATTACTTAACTTCTTTTTAAAAAAAGAGTTTTCTAGGTAAAAAAAAATAGTATTGGTCTATTAGCTGTAACAGTTACAAATCACTAATGTAAACAAAACTTGAATATTTCTGTCATTATCTAAAAATCTGGAAAAACATTGAATAGAATCTCTCTGACAGGTCAGTATTTTTCCAGACATTCTGTTTTCTTTCAGCTGTAATAGGTAGAAATTAGCTCAAATAAAAATGTTAGTACAGAAAAGATTTTTCTGGTGATTGGACTCCTTCAATCACCTGTCTGAAGTGACTGGTTCTAGGAAGGAGGAAAACAGATCAAATGCTTTCAGTGTGTTAGGATTGTTGCATTCGCATGATTTTTGAGTGCTGCTTGGCATCTAAAGATGCAGCGTATTTTTTCAACTTCTGATTGGTTTTCCTATCTGTGTGTGAAGGTATAGAATCAGTGAGTAAATTAGTGTAGGGTTGTATGTTGAGCCTCAGAAAGATAGTAACAAATGTGATCAAAAGTATGGAATTGGTTTCTGTAGGAGATACAACTAAGTAGGTGAGTTCTGCTTAGTCTGGAGAAGAAACAGGGAATTACTGTATATACTACTTATGAAATTAATACGAAATGGAGAGGATAAGGAGAAATCAATTGTGCGTTGTCTTCCAATACAAAATCTAGGGGTTTCAAATTAAGCTAGTAGAAGCTAGGCTGAAAACAAACAAAAAGTGGTAGTATTTCAGTTGTTTTCTGCAGAAGGTAGGTAGTTGAGGCAACCCTTTGCCAAAAGATCTTATGAAAGATTAAATCTTACGAGGTTCCAGGGGCAACCAGAAAAGCTCATGGAAGAGAAATCACTTACTAGAAACAGTCTGACCCACTGAACTTCAAGTAGTTGGAGAGTGAAAGAGCACTAAGGGGGAAGTATTGCTGGATTTTCTGTCACTTTATATTCTCCCATAGGCATTGTTAGGGAGAGGATAAAAAGCTAGATGAACCTTTGGTTTGGTACAGTCCAGCTGTTTTACATTCCAAGAGAATGTAAAAGCCAGAAAACTTCCGTGTGTAGTTTATATGCTGTATGAATTGCTTGAGACTCTCAATAGTTGTTTCATTCTTTAAAGCAGTGAATGTCTTAAAAAACCAACAAAACACTGACTCAATAATAGATTTTTTTTTTTTTTTTTTTTTTTTAGTCCATTGAAACAAGCAAGATCAAAATTTTAAATGGGAATTTGGAAGAGTAATTGAAGTAACAGGTTTTTACTGAATTTTTTTTTTTTATTCCTTGCATTTTTTTATTCTGTATTTTAGTCTGCTGTATTGTAGAAAGTCCGCTTCCTGCTAAATGCAATGTTTAAAATTCCCTAAGATGGTAAGGGATAAACTACAAATACAGACTATCAGGCAAGCCCTGGAGATTTAGTTAATCTGACCTAGATGTTCTTTTGATGATTGAGACCAGCAGTATGCGAAAACACTTCTCACTTTCAAAATGAAACACAAGGATATCTGTTGTATAACTCAGCTGTCCTTGTAGTGACAGACGCATCAATCATTTCTGAACAGGAAAGGATTTACTATAAAAAGTTTGTAGCTTTGGAGCTGTTGAGTTCATTGGCATTCGGATCAGCAATGATATTGGAAGCTGTAAGTGAATTCAGCATTTGAATTTTACCATGTCCTAAAGAGGATTAGCTACAAATGCAGGCAACATACTTTTTTCTTTTTCATTTTCAAGAGCCTGTTGTGTAAGATGTTAATTCTTGACTTAGTTTTCAGCATATTTTATGTGAAACTGCTTGGGGGCTCTTAAAAAAGCACTGAACAGGTACCTATAAACATAAATAACTGTGGGGGAAAAAACCTAATCAGAAAAAAAGCAACTACCTGGAAAGCAAAAATGTGTTTAATATATACCATTTTTGAATACTTGAGAAGCCACTATTTTTCTGTAACCTCTTGGGTTGAGACTATTTTTATAGTACAGTTAAATTCATAGAGAAGATGGTCCATGTTGAAGAACTGGGGGGTTAGCGTCCTATTTTTTAAAAACCTTACAATGATTGCATAAAATGGCTTGGATGGTTGGCAGGATTATATGGCCTAACATTTACTCTGCAGAACACTGTTTCCTATAACTTTAGCAAATTTTAACATTTTTGATTGAAGTTTTGCATGCTGGTTTTCTGGTGTATGCGGAACTATTTCAGAAAGATGTAATGGTAATGCTTCTGCTCTTGGAGAACACAGGAAAAGGAAATGATCGTCTTAAAAAGACAGAAGTTAAATTGACTTTTTCAATGGTAATTGTTTCCGCTGCTTTGGAACTGAGACTCAATATTTCTCACAGCTTTTTGTTCAGACTGCCTCTTACCTTTTATATGAAGTGGTGTTGAAATTTTGGAAGTCGCACTTCATGTTTAAAAAGTAGAGACTTCTTATAATATTAACAGCTAAAAGCCTTCAAGAGTCAAAACACACGTTTCTCTGTAGGGATGAACAGACATTTCCTTGGAATCACTGTGAGCTATGTTAATGTGAATCTGGACACCTGAAATTAAAGCAGAGTCCTCTCTGTAAATGATCCTTGTGCTAAAACAAGAGAGTATAAAAGTAAATTCCAGTACTCTGTGGGAGGGAGGGGTAAGAGGTGAAAATGATGGATGCTTTGCACACAGGTTTTTTGTATCATTTTTTTAGATACATCAGACATAAGTCCTGTAGTGTGGTTCTTTAAGAACTTTGAATTTTCCTGTGTTTTTTAAGAATTTATTTAAGTGGAGGAACCAATATTTTGATTATGGTCTGTACTGCCGAGAAGGCACAATGTGGTAGTCCATACCAGATGGACTTTCCGAGGATTGAAACCTTTTTGAGAACATGTATTCTGTAGATGTAGTCCACTTGAAACAACAAAAGAATGAATAAGCAAAGGCTCATCAAACCTGGGAAAATTAATAACAGAAAGAACTATGGCATCTTAACTATTATACCTCAGTTCCTCTGTGTACACACACTTAAGAGTAAGCCTTTACTCTGTTCTGGGACAGGAATTGCCTTACCATTAGTATACCCGGCATCTGCATTAGCAGCGCGTTACAGTTGTAACAGTTACTGCTCTGTAAATTCCTGTTTTTCTTACTGAGCAAGAGAAGTCAATATCTAAAAACACTGTTGTTTTTAGGTATTTATAGTTGTAAGAAAATGGCTAATGTTAGCAGACAAGGGGAACCAACCAAATGGTGATGTTGCGGTTGAGAGGCATGATTTTCTAGTTGCTAAGACATTGCAGTGGTGTCGAATGTGAACATTTCATTGTGAAGACAGTTTGAGAACATTTGGTGTAATTCTTTACCATGAGTAATACAAATGATGACCATGGGTAATAGCAATAATACTCTATTACTGTGGTGATAGAAATGATTTAACATTTCAGTTTATCTGAAGTGTACTTTAAATCAGCTCTCTCGGCAGCCTTCGACCAAAAAGGAAAATGTCTTGAATAAAATGACTGCAATTTTTAAGTCTCTCATAAATGCAACCTAACGTGATTATTTGTGAGCTTGTTGTCTCATTCGGGTTTCAAAAAACAAACAAAAACTATGAGCTTTTGAGTACATGTATTATGTTTACTTTTCCTTAGAATGTTCGATGTGAAGTAATGTATTTCTTCTTGTGGAAATATTTTACAGACTCCTGGCTTGAGAGCACACTCTGGAAGGTTGCAGTGGTTTGCAAAAAAGTGTATATCAAGTGATCAGGTATGTGGCTCGTATTATGTCTTCTATGTAACTGTCATTATATTCCAAGTAAAATTGTTTTGAAATATTTCAGTGCTTGATTTTTATGTTTGTGAAAGGATGTGTGACAGGCTGATGAGGTGAACTTAATGCTCTGTGTAAATGCTGGTGTATACCTAAACAGAAATATTATTTTAGCTGAATGCACACAGCACGTAAGTGCGCATATATAGAAAAATAATTGTTTGGCTGAGGTATAACTATGTTCTTCCTTCCTTCTTTTTAAAGATGGAGACTTTGGAACAGTTGGTAGAATTAACTCAAAATCTGTTTGAATGTGATAGAGATGAGATGTACTACTACCTGCTTCAACTGTGTGGTAAGTGAGCTTGTGATCTTTTTCATGTTGTAATCTGTTTTCTTTCGTGGTTGAAGGTAGGAAATAACCCTGAATTGGAGAGGAGTTTTATCCTTATATGCAGTTAGCCTGGATACCGTTTCTGAGGCATCTTGCGGGGGAGAGAGGGTACAGGGTTTTTTACCTGCAGACCTCAACACTTATATAGAACTTAGATAGTACAAGTCTTCCTATGGTCTTCTGTCCTAATTTGAAAGTTTACTCTGGTTTGGTTTTTAATATGCTTAAAGAAGAAAAACTGCTCATTTGTTGTATCTTCGTAACTGATAAAGATCTGGAGTCTTCTGTAATTGGATCTGGTTCTGAACGGTGCATTTTTTAAAATCTACCAATTCTTCACCAGCCACAAATCTAACTTCTGCATCATTTATAGGAATGGAACAGTTTTTAAAATTGAAAGTTCATTTCTATGCTACAGACTTAGTGTAGGATGCATGTATAGTGTTTTCCATTTCCTCTTTTCTGTATTTTTCAGTCTGTGCTGGTTTTGTTATTCAGTGTATCATACTGTATTATACATAATAAAAATTTTGGAAACTTTAGTTCTAGTTATTTTAAGTCTTGAAAAAACATTTTGTGTTAAGATTGGATATAGAGCACTAAATAGTAAATTGGGACATAAAAAAAAGCATTACAGGGATTGCTGTGTACTTTGGTAATGCGTATATATATTAACGAGCCATTATGGCAATTTGATATATTTGGTCATGGGAAAACTTGCATTTGAGCTTGAAGTAACTTTAGACTGTTTCCCATGTATATTTTTGGTTGACTAGAACTAGCAATGTTTTAACGCTAAATAAAATACTATTTGAACCCTGTTTTTCTTTTCACGTGGTAATGAAAGAGGCTTCTTCCCCATTGCACTTACCACAAGCAGAAGAGATGAGTACTTCCACTGAAAAAAGGACCAGAGACCCCTTGAGAACTTTGTTGCTTTTCATTTCCTGAACAGCCTCAGAAAGCTTCGAAACCAAACTGTAGCATTACCCAATTCTGGCTTTGCACATATCAGTTCACCACCAAAAATCAAGTAGGCCTGAAAAGCAATCTTGTCTCAACAGGGAGGGAGCCTTCCTATTTCTCCACTTATCCTGTTCACCTCTGGGAGTGACTAAGTCTGACAGTGTGCCTGCTAGGAAGAGAATCTAAGAAGATACAATTTATCAAATTCTGTCATGCAAAATCTTCAGTCTTCTTTCAAAAGACAAAACCAATTCCATCTATTCAAAGAAGTGGAAAATGTTTGTGGGTTTCCGTCACCATAAAAGACAAAAACCATGCACATTCCTGCTTTCGACCATTTCAGATTATCTATCAAAGCTGCCCCATGCACACATACAGTAGAGAGTTGTCATTGTGTGCCTAAGCCATAACTTCAGATCTATTTTAAGCATATAAAAAAAGAATCTACCATCTAGTCTGAGCTGTGATCAAAAATGTTGAAAACGATGCATTTGGTTTTGTAGAATCACAGAATAATTTATGCTGGAGAGAGCCTCAGGAGTCTTAGGCCTAGCCCTTTCCCAGAGCTAGGACAGCTTCAAAGTCAGATCAGATCATGGCCTTGTCTAGTAAAGTTTTGAGTGCCTCCAAGGGTGGAAGTCAAACAGCCTCCCTGGGCAACCTGTTCCGGGGTTTGGTCGTCCTCAGATACTCCATTGCTGCAATTTTTAACCATCGCCTTTCATCCTTTGCTGTGCACTTCCAAGGAGAGACTAACTCGCTCTTCTCTGTTACTGTCAGTTAGGTAATTGCAGACAGCAATTAGATCCCCTGTTAGCCTGCTTTTCTCTAGGCTGCCCGAAACTCGTCATCTTTGACTTCCTCTTTTACTCCATCTGCTCCAGCTCCACGTCTGTCTTGATGGCTGCATTTGCTCCAGTTGCCAGCATCTCTTTTATAGTTGTGGAGCCCAAAACTGGACACAGGCCTCTAGATGTGGCCTTGCGAGTGTCAAACATAGGGACAAACACATAAAAAGTGTTAAGGCATTCTCTGTCCTGCTCTGTTAACTGCCATAATAATTTGCTTCAAAATGTTGTCTGCAGTATTTAGTCCTTAAAACCAGTAATTTTATTTGACTTAGGGTAGTCACCAAGTTTCCTGCCTCTTCTAAAAACCTGAAGTGATGCCAGAACCTTGTTGAAAGTGGGCTTGGATCTTGAACCAGCCCAGTTACGTATCCATGTGTTTTCCTAAACCCATGCTGCTCCTGGAAAGAAGAGAACATTGCACTGTAACATTTCAGTATTGCATTGCAATATTGTTTGCAAAGCAGTATATACTGCTTTGAAACACCAACTTTATAACAATTCTAGAGAATATCCAAGTGTGGGATGCTGGTTCCAGGTGGGTGCTCCAGCTTTTCCTTGTGTTATGACATAGTCCAGTGGAGCCTGAGCTACACAACAGCTGAAGTTCCTTAACTGAACAGTGGAAGAATAGCTGAAGAGCTGCTGTTACAGGCTGGGATATTGCCGTGTGAACGATTTGTTCCATTATCGGCCTTCTGACTCTGCCTTCTTGTCTTGCATCTCTTAATTTCTGGAATTCTGAATTAAACCATGGAACAAACATTACAGCTAGCAGATGTTGGGCTTAGGTAGCTGTGAATGAGACCTACAACCACAAGTCAATGCTGTTCTGGTGACTTCTTATAGGAGACACAGGAAACCGCCTGCTGTATGTAGTTAAATAGTAATTAACTGTTTTCTTTCACGAAGTCCAGCTTTCTATTTGTTTGCAGCTTTGTACAGTGGTACATATATAAATTACTATTCTTGTTAAAAGCAGTTGAATTATTCTGTGAATTTGGTAGCAATTTATTAAGTTTTTCTCTTTCAGAAAACTTACCTTTTACAGTCTTCAGATACGCATTGTTTTCTTAGCAAAATGAGAGCCTGAAGGCCTAGAACACTACTTTGACTTGAAAGTGGTAAACTTCTGGGATGTAGATGCTCTAACTCAGTAGCAACATAACCAGAGGATTTTGTTTCAAGAATTTCAGAATAGAACTTAGAAGTGGTACCTTAGGGTGTTAATGTTTTGTAATAATTTAGAAAATTTTGTAATTGTTTTGACAATTAACAATCAAGAATATTAGAACTGATGAGCTACGAGGAACACTTCTGCAATATTTTTCAGTTGATTTCTCATTCATTTGAAAATTCATACAATCCTTTTGGATTTTTTTCCTGTTTGCATCTTCTGGTGTCCTCTGTGTATTAAAAGTAGTTTAGAACTTTTCAAGTTGATGATCATATGATGCAGAAGTACATGATTAATTGATGAATTATTTTACAAAGACACCGTTTTTGAATCACTTTAGATATGTGCGTACAGTCTAAATGTGCTTTTATCTGAAGATTTGAATCTTGTTTCAGAGAACAACAGTGACTGGAGAAAGGCTGAAGCTGTTTGGACTAAAATTCAAGAAGAAAATGTTGTTCCTCGTGAGAAAACACTAACCTTACTGGCTGATATACTTGAGAAAAACGGTCAGGTTGTTCCATTTGAGGTACCTAAGGTAAATGGAGTTTAACTTTCCTAGCTAACAATACTTCTGAATATATTTCTTTTCATTGAAAAATGTTAACAGATAGCATTAAAGTAACTTAAATAAGTTTGTTTTAAAGGTTAGACATGAAGATATCAGAAGTTTAAGTGCTTCTCATGTGGAAGAAAGAAAAATAAAGATGCTTTGCAAGAAAAACAATGCAAAAGGTAAACTGAAAACCACTGTTTTTTCTCCTCTTCAGCATTACTTTTAAGATTTCTTTTAACTACAGAGCAACAGATGCGTCCTGCTGGTCTTTGGTTTGCTGGTATATTAGGAAAGGTACATGATAATGTTACCTGCCAATATTCTACTTCAGAAGCTGATATGAGAAAGATATGCTAAAATATTTAAAATATCATTGGAAATGTTGACTTATAAATGCATGCGTGAAAACCAGTCTATGGTGAAGTTGCCAATTGTAAAATTACTGAAGTATTGCTGGTCTGTAGTTTACTTTATACTGTTGGGTTAACATCACGTTCTAGACTTTCAAATGTATCCATTAAACACCAGAAACTAAGTTAATGTACAAGATTGATGCTAAAAATACCATTTTTATGGTTCCCAGAAAATATAGCTGTTTGATCACAAATTTTATGGTGCGAGACATGAGAAGTGTAGTGAGAAGAAAGATTAATATCAAGTGAAATTGCTGGGACGTGTTTATGAGAAGGCAATTACCTATTAAAAGTTGTTCAGGGGTTTTGTTTTTGCATTTGCCACTGCTGTTGAAGTCTTAATGATAAGATCAGATATGGTTACAAAGTATGCTTCAGGTACCTTATTTAAGCTATAGATTTGGCAAAGAAATTAATTAGATGTTATGGAGATAATCATTGCTCTCTTCCTAGCTGGCTTTTATCTGTTAGTCTATTTGTTGATGTTGCAAGGTTGTTTATTTCTATTTGAAGGGAGGATTCAATGTGTTGCTTAGTGTCTTTAGCTTCTTTACAACTAAGATTAAAGTTGTCCATGTTTGTAGAATTTGCAAACTTTTCCTCCTGTTGTTCCTCTCCCAAAGAAATACACAGATTATAAACAAAAGATCAAAATCTGTGTCCCCATAGCTCACTGTTTCCAAACCACTGTGCCTGTGGGTGCCACCCCACAAATAAAATGACCTTATTGAGACATTACTTCAGATCAATTCTGCTAGAAAAAATGAATAGCTCTTCTGTGCAAACTTCCCTGCCTCAGATAAAAACAGAATTAGCTTATGCATGGGTATTTGCCTTTGGATATAGAAAGGAGGAGGGTACTTCAGCGCAGTTCCTTTGGCTTAGTCCGTGTTTAAATCATTGGAAATCGATTCCTGTCCATCTCATCCCAAAGCAGGGTCACGTAGCAAGAGCTAGCATTACTGGGCCTTTCAAGGGGGGGGAGGAAATCAGTCCATTTCTAGCATTTGCCAAGATGCAGAGCATTTGAATATTCTGGAAATCCTTATTTTCTTTGCCTATACTATGACAAATAACTAGGTATCTCACTTGAAAGCAGATTAGAAATAGAATTGAATAGGTTTAAAAAACTTAATTTTGCTGAATGAGGAAGATTTATAAATAAAGATACCTAGTTATTTTCTTCTCCGAGTGTTATCAGTATATTTTACAGGTTGGACAAACCGATTTTTAAGCTTTGAGTTTTTAAAAGAAGAATCTGTCAGTCATTCACACAGTTAACTTCTGTTGTTAGTGAAATGACCCTGTAGAGTAATTCAGTCACAGGAGCACTGATTAGAAGTCTAAAGTGGAGCCTGAATATTCTGTATATAGGGTGTGCAATCTTTTGTGTTATGTATTGGAATTTAAGAATTGTGTATTATAGCAGACATAATGTTTTCAGGAAATTCTTTATGCTGGTAGATTTGGGGAATCAAAAGAAAATATGAGAAACAGAAATATTTTTCACTGAAAACCAGGCAAAATTAATGGAATGCATTTTATAACATTATTCCTAGACAAGTATCCTGGGCCTTTGATATCATAAACGATCAAGTAGAGAGCAGGAGGAAACTAAATATGCCTTGGACCTTGCAGGGAGTCTAGGTTAAAACAAAAATATAAAATGTAGCTGCTAACAGTCTATGATGACATTTGATATTGAATTTATCAGTAAATTATTCCTGCATATTGTGTTATTTAGAGATGCAGTATTTGAGAGGAGGTGTTCTAGAGCCATTGGGAATTAAGGGAAAAAGGACAAATGTTAGGAGACAATTCCTCTCTTGTTGGGAAACAGTTCTTTTGTCTTAAAAAAACCCTATAAAAGCTAAGTTGTTGCTTTTATATAACAGTATAATGTAATTTTGATGTGAAGGTAATAGGGCAGAATATAACTTTTTATCAACATCAGCTTTTTGCTAGGAAAAAGATTAACTTAATCTAGTTATGTAACTAATTTCATGAACTTATCAGCTCTGACATGGAGGTGTTTTGAAAAATCTGTTCTCTGAAGTGCTTGATTTATGCAAAGTCATATTTTCATTTCTACCTTGATTCCTCAGTGTGAGAACTTGACTCTAGGGGATCATGTTACACATATCCCAAACAGTTGCAATTGCTGAAACAAATTTGACTGTCTTGAGAACTGAGACTTTCTTGGCAAGTTGTCACTTTTCTAACAAATCTTTCTACTTGAAATAGCTAGTATAACACAGTATGATTTTGAAACCAAGAACTTTCTCTTTTGAATGCTAATATACTTTAGTAATTTTAGATACCATCTGAAGAAGTAATAAGCTGGTAATACCTGATCAGGCATATGTCTCAATTCGAGATTCATCTAGGTATACTTCAGACCTGCTACTTGCACTGATGCAAAATAAAGTTAAGAAAATAATCTGAATAGGATAATCATTCTGAATTCGGGACTGGCATATGCAACAAAACATCTTAGAACAGGAAAACAAAACTGATACAAAGATTTTTAGTTCTTCATTGAAGTAATTACAAGAAAGATTTGAATATATTTCCTTGTAGAAATAGATCTTTTATTTTGTGGACTGTGATAATTGATGGCAACATATACTTGACATCATGTCCACTGGTGGAAAGGTCCATTTCTGTACCCAACCAATGGAAAGCAATATTCAGACACAGGGTGAAATTCTAGTTCAGTCTGAAGACAGCAGAGCTTTTGTAGGAGTCTCCAAACATAAGGAGTTTTTGGCTTTAAAAAATAGAATTGAAACAGGCTTTCACGAGCAGAAAGAACAAACCTATCATGTCAGCTACATTTTTGTTAATTAAATAGTTACACTTGTAATAGATTATACTAGTGAAAGGGGTTTTGTTATTGTTGAATGTGATTGCTAGTCTACTGGTAGCTCAGATTTCAGAAAAGGGGAAGAAAAAATGACTTTCTCACTGAATTTAAGTGTGAACACTCTACAAATGCTGATGTTCAGCATCTGAGCAGGCAAGAGAGTTCAGCACGTTGCAACAGGCCAAGCTTTAACCTCAGACCTGTAAGTAAATGTGGTGGAGGATTTCAAGACCTTTCCTGTGTTGTCCTGTTGTTTTATTGGTCTTTTGGTTGACAATGCAATCACTATTGTAATGTCAGACATCAGTCATATTCTCTCTCCATCTCTCTCGTGTGTCTCTGTCTCACTCGTATACATGAAACTCACGTACACAGAAGTGGATTTAATTTTTACTCTGATATTCTTGTCCTTTATCTCTGTTCATATATGTATATTTAATGCAGCTCCAAGCATCCAAAGTAGATTATGGATAGCAATGTTAATTCTAATTATTAACTCAGTGTAAGAGTTTGTGTGTTGTAAATAATAAATTTTACGCATAGTCATTTTTGTGCCTCCATTTCAGGAGGTTTTTATATATACTCTTTGGTTGAAGGAGTTTAAGATTCAAACCAAAAAGCACACCAACAGTTTTGATTTGGGGAATGCCAGCTTAAAATTCCGCAGCACACTGTAGTAAGTGCTATTAGTGTGACGCTTCTTCAAACAGTAAGATTCAAATGAGTTGTCTTCATCTTTACTTTCAAAGTATAAGAAAAAAACGTAACAGCTGTGAAATTTGCAGATAGTCCATGTATTTCTGAAAAGTTGTAAAGGTTATTGTGGCTATGATTTGAATTAGCAAAGGGATTATTTTTTAAGTTTGATTACATGAAACATACAATCACAGTTTAGATATAAAAGATCATTTGTGGTTCTTAACACAGCTTTCTAGCATATGTTACAGCCTGGATAGCAGTTTTAGCTGCATGTTTATAGCTGCATAATCTTGTTTCAGAAAAATAAATGACTGAAAAGTGTGCTTATCATTTTTTCCCCCTTTTTGGTAACATCTTTTCATACACTGACAGTTATTGTGAATGCATGAAATAAAACTGTTAATCAGTCAAACAAATGCAGCGTAGTTTACTTGTTAAATATCTGTATATTTGTAAATTGTATGTTTTGTATAAATCTTGTCGTAGCCAAATAATTTGATCTCCCCATATTGGAATCACCTCCTATATTATTTGTTAAATGCTGTTGTGATCGTGCACCAGACACTGTAACTATATACCCCAGAATTAGGTGTTGCTTTAAAAATCCCGAGTCTTCCCCTTCTAACCAGCTGTGTTGGTATTTAAGCAACAGCCACGTATAGGAAAAACAGCAGTAGCAAACTTTTTTCTTCTGTGGAGGTACGTGTCAGTTGATTGTTGTATACAAGCAGTTTTGAACAAGCTGTGACCAACAGCTTTGGGCTTGAAGATGTAAGCAGAGGATGAATAGATTTAAGATGGACCTTTTCAATGAATAGGTGACCCATCGCAATATGGCATTTCATTTTGACTTTTTTTTCCTTTTTAGAGGCCTACGACATATTCCTGAAAATGCAAGGGAAGAATGAGTTTCATTATAGTTCTTATGACACCCTTATAAAAGCTTTGTTAACAGAGAATTGTCTTGAAGAAGCCATCAAAGTGAAACACATGTAAGGCTTTTCTGTGTTTAAGGGATTTTAATTGTTTAGCGGGGCCTGTTTTTAAATAATTTCTGGATCATTTTCAGGTAAATCCTTATGGGAAAACAGATCATGACTGGTAACTAGGAGTTATGGTAAGAAATACACCAGTGTTTCATGGAGCAGTATGCCGTATTTTAAAAAGGTACTAGAGTGACAGTATGTATTGTTAATAACTCATTTCAACTAACAGGGTCAGCAAATGTACTTGGCATCAGAACTGAAAGTCTACCCTTCTGGCAGTCTGCCTTTTCCTCTGCAGAGCAATATCCAAACAGACATAATTCCTTCACTTAACTGCCCGTGAGCCCTCCCCTCAGTGCCCATCCCTGCTGCTGTCCTACCCTGCCTACACTCCCTGGCAGCTGGCTGCCTGCCAAATGCAAAATGGTACATTTGACTGTGATGCCAGTGGCTAGGAGATGGCTATAAACCTTAGATCCAACTCTTACACTTCTGAAATAAATCCAACCTCTGTCATGCGTTATTAGAATCAGCAGAATTGAAATAACTTTAGTGAGTTGTATGGTACACCGCTTGCTTTAATTATTGCCTGTAATGTGTGTTCTGGTCAGATTATAGGCTTCAAAGTAAAAGTGTTACTACTCATCAATGTAGAGGTAAGAACAACAAAAGTTTAAGTAATTTAAGTCTCTTAGTTTCTTCAGCTAAAACAAGAACAGGGGTTGTCATCAAGTGTATTCTCTGACTGAATACAGTGAATTTGAAAGTGCCTGTAGGTAACTTAGATGATGCATAGGGCGCTATTTTCATGGTTTAACCCCAGCCGGCAACTACACACCACACAGCCACTCACCCACTCCCCCCCAGTGGGATGCAGGAGAAAATCAGAAGAGTAAAAGTGAGAAAACTCATGGGTTGAGATGAAGACAGTTTAATAGGTGAAGCAAAAGCCGTGCATGCTAGCAAAGCAAAACAAGGAATTCGTTCACTACTTCCCATCGGCGGGCAGGTGTTCAGCCATCTCCAGGAAAGCAGGGCTCCATCATGCATAACGTTTGATTCCTCTTTCTTTTCCTTCCTCTTCCTTCCCCCCCGCTTTATAATGCTGATCATGATGTCGTATGGTCTGGAATATCCCTTTGGTCAGTTGGGGTCAGCTGTTCCAGCTGTGTCCCCTCCCAACTTCTTGTGCGCTCCCAGCCTCCTCGCTGGTGGGGCGGTGTGAGAAGCAGAAAAGGCCTTGATTCTGTGTAAGCACTGCTCAGCAATAATGAAAACATCTCTGCGTTATCAACGCTGTTTTTTCAGCACAAATCCAAAACGTAGCCCCATACTAGCTACTGTGAAGAAAATTAACTCTGTCCCAGCCAAAACCAGCACAACTATAAAAATCTAATAATTTTTAGAGTCAACTTAGTTTTTAATGTCTGGGAACAGTATAGTGTAAGATGATGTTTGTTATTTTCATGTTTTCTTTAAAAGTGTTTAGACCGAAGAAATGTCTTTCATTGAAAAAGTATTTGAGTTCTGAAGTATTTGAGTTCACAAATAATGTTTTTTCAGATAGGTATCAGTAACTGGGCTTTGTGATAAGGAATGTTTGTGCTTGATGGATATATGGCTTATATCAAGGAAAAAAGAGTTTATCAAATTAAGGTCCCTCAAATGGAACTAATTGATAAATCTTTGTAAATAGAAAATGGAAGGGACATGTTTTAGAAGTACAAAGAATGCTGATAAAATTTGGGTAGTTTGTTAAACATTCACAGAAAATATTCATGTATCAAAAGATGTATTGAAAGATTCTTCAGGGAAGAAGTTTGAAACTTTCTACTGAAGATTTGTACATGCATTGACTGCTTCCCTGCTCCGCAGCTCAAACACATTTGTAAGGAAGATGCACAAAGTATTGCATGTTATCAGGAGCAATTTGCAGATTGGAAGAGCAGAAAGAAGGTGGTGGCTTGTTTCTAGTATTTCCATGATTCAGAATTCCCACTTTAGATAAGTATTTTAGTATGTAAATCCAAAATGCAGGAGAAAAAGAACAAAAAATTTTAAAGACTAGAAGAGTTGGAGATGTATTTTAAAGGGCTAAGCCTCTGAACCTTGAGATACTTAGGAAAAAAAGAAAATAGGGTTTAATAAGAGGTTCTATTCTTGGTCACTGGTCAAAGCCAACCATCGTAATAACCCCTGTGCTTTTCAGAACTCTCGTACTCCATCTTGTAGCACAGAAATGCCAAATAATGACATTCTAAGAAGCCTGTAACAGCTCACTGTTGCATCAAGACAGAAAATGCTTCATATTGGCAGTGTTCATGGTGTTTATCTGTGTATCTTTTTTCTAGTATCAAAATCATGCTTACATTAAGCATTTTCAAAAGTCTGTTAAGTTTTAAATTATTCACTGAAATAGAGAAAGTGATTGTGTGTGTACACATGGTTGAGGAATAGCAAATCTGTGTGTTTCGCATACATTTCTGCATGCTTGACAATTTTTCCAACCTCGTATTACAAAGAGATTGCTCCTTCAAAGCCTAAATGTGTGCAGTGGCCTGAAACTTGTGCAGCTCCTAATATTTTCATAAAATACAGGAAAGCTACCCTCATTTATATAAGCTAACATCTTTTTCTTTTTACTTTGCTTTAAGCCAAACTTGAAATTTAATTAATATTTAGAGAGCCTTAGTGTGAGTGTTAACATAGGCAACAAAATAAGCAATTTTTTTATTTAAAAACATCAGATAATTTTAAACCTTCCCTCCTGTTATCGGAACTGAGAAACTTGCATGAGAAAGTGTTGTGGTAGAAGGAAATTACACTCCTACTCTGTCTTTTTCAATGCTTAAAGGGGGCCTATAAGATGGGGACAAACTTTTTAGCAGGGCCTGCTGTGATAGGACAAGGGGTAATGGTTGTAAACTAAAACAGGGGAGACATAGGCTAGACATAAGGAAGAAGTTTTTCACAATGAGGGTGGTGAAGCACTTGGACAGGTTGCCCAGAGAGGTGGTAGAAGCCCCATCCCTGGAAACATTCAAGGTCAGGCTGGACGGGGCTCTGGGCAACCTGATCTAGTTGAAGATGTCCCTGCTCATTGCAGGGGGGTTGGACTAGATGGCCTTTAAAGGTCCCTTCCAACCCAAACTATTCTATGATTTGAAAAAAAAAAAAAAACCCAGACAACCCAGAAGGTTACTGATACGCTGGTCAACGCAAGTCTAGTTGCTTTGGCACTCTAGCACTGTTTTAAGGAATATTTACTGCATTTAGTCCAAGAAGTTTTAAATAGAAATTTAGGAGTATTGGAATGATGGATTAGTTCTGTAATAGTAGCTAACATCTATTTAATCACACTAAAGATTGGAAGATTGGAGAAAGTAAATCCTTTGTTATACGTAATTTACAGTCTCATGCATGAATTGTTGACTTAAGGGCTTTGACAGATGGGACAAAGGGGAAAAAAAGGCAGAACTGAGCAGTGGGTGCTTAGGCAGGGATTAAGAGGATTGGTTGGGAGAGTAAGAAAATCCCGAGTCCAGTGACTGCATTTGTGAGCCTGGGAGGCTGAAAGTGACTGAGAGGATAGTCATATTGTGTGCGATGTGAAGGATTTTCTTGGGATTGAGGAGAATGATTTAGCAATGACCCTGCTTACCTCCCAATCCGCTCAGCCTCTAAGTTCAAGTAGGTAGGCTGCTCAGTTGTTTGCCACAAGATGATCAGTGAGGTTTATCTTGATTGCTGATATGGTAAATGGCAATGCCCCCCTTTTCTGTGTAGAGATTTTGTAATCTAGAAATGAACATTTGTAAAGTTATCCTTATATATTAAAAATGTGGCTATATGTCATTTTAGGAACGGGAACATTTTGTAGGATAAGATCAATGTGATTGCTGGTTAGTCTCTCTTGACTAATTTCCTCAGTGTTAGAAAAGCTTTAGCAGCGTTATTAAAGTAAAGATTCTCTCTGCTGTGGATACGTGAAGTTTTGTATTACAGGAGATAAAGAATTGATAAGCGAAATACAATTTTAACATGGCTAAGGCAGCAAATGTAGTATGTTCACTTTAAAACCTGTATACATCTAGATGACAGAAATTTGAAAATTAATCAACCAAATGATATGGTGTTAGTTCATAATATGCTTTAGTTTATGTTTAAAATATACAGTGCTGAAAATAAATGTTTCATTTTTATTGCTGAAAGAATAGTTTTACATTTTATAATTATGGTGACTATTGAAAAAAGAAGAAAAAGTATCCAGCTTAGGATACAACAGAACAATGCAGGGCATGCAGTTATTTTAGTCATCTAATATGTCAGCATTCAAGAATCTGAACCGATTGTTTAAAAAAAATCTTGTACTTTGTTTCTTTTGTTGCTCACTTCCAACTTTGTCATCTGTCAGAATGCAAAAAAAAATTATCCTTCTATAACCATTGACAGGATAACACAAAAGCTGTCTCCAGGTCGATATTTTGCAGCAATATTTTTAACATACGAACAGTAGTTTTTATAATTTCACCTTGGTGCTCAACCATTTATTATCGTATCAGAAGCATGTCAGTAATTCCTTTCTAAATGTCTGCTTCTTTTAGTGCTGAGACCCACATCAAGGGCTTCACACTGAACAGTGCTGCCAGCAGCCTCCTCATCATATCGCAAGTTAGGCGGGATTATTTGAAAGGTATGTCACAATGCTTGACCTTTACGTCACATTAATGCCTCTGCAGATTTTTCTTGTAACGCCCTTCGAATACTTGGATAAAGGAGTCCATTTAGCAAATTACCTGCTTATCAAGAGCCTTTTGTGGTAGCTGAGAGACGTAAATTACTGTACATGCATTTATAATACAGCTTGAATATGAATGTACTTGTCATTTGACCACTTAGTCCAGTTTCCATTCCATTTAACACAAGATGGGTTTTCTTAAGATGAATCACAGCTCTTCAGACATGCAAAATTTGTGCTCCAGAACGAGAGAAAGTACAGGCTTTCAAGTGCGTTAAAATTCACAGCACAAGTCATTTTGCTTTGGAAATTAACATACTTTAGAGCATCTGAAACAATTCCCAGCAGTTGTTTCTTGCATATTGTGTTGGTTGTGCGAGATACCAGATGAGTTAAATTGACTGTTAAATGTGCATGATTGTGCACTAAATGATTATAATATTGATTTAAAAACTTAATCAAATACTTTTTAATAGTTCTCAATACCAACAGTAACAAAATATTCAGTTGGGTTTTCTTTTTAATGTAACAATGATGATAGAAAAGAAAATGGTGGCTGAAGAGTACGTAAGGGTACCCAACAAGATGGTGGATAAAGTTTGTATTTGTGTTATTTTAGTTCTCAGCATTGGTTGTTTTGCAGCCTAGAGTTCAGCTCCTCAGCATTACATATTACTTATTTAGTTGTTCTGTAGAACTCTTGTGAGAGAGGAAAACTCTGCAAGCACATAGTTTTATATGCGGTGCTGTGTCTTTTATCCTTGTGCAAGCGTAAGTACAGTGTTGATATGTATTCTCATTGGTACCTTTAAGTGTGAAAGCAGCTACGTACGAAGAAAATGTATTACACTGAATTGGATTTTACTTTCATACCAGAAGGCATGCCAAAAAATCCATTTTTGATTCTACCATCAGTTAATTTTATTTCATTCCATTATACATAGCTCTAGTAGCCTATACCCATGTAATATCGGCTACATTAAAATACTCATCTTAAGATGAGCATTTAGATGCATCTTCTCACTTGTACTCTTTCCTGCAGCTGATAAACTTACCTTCTTTCAAATTCCTTCCCCATTCAGTCTCCAGTCTGACGTCATTGCCAGGTGTTGTCAACTGAAGTATTTGTGGTGAATGCAATTGCTTCTCTTGCTCTTGGCAAGTCTTAAGTTTTTGCAGCTTTCAAGTCCTTCACTTGACATTCCTGTGTGATTTTATTCTAATAAGTTTTCTGCTTTTTCTTGTCCAGTGTGCCACAAAGTTTTGCCAGTTCTTCCTAAATATTACACACCAAAAATCTTCCCTTCTTCAGAACATCACTGATGTTTCTGTATTCTGCCAATCTCTTGTGCAAACTACATGATTTCTTTTTAGCTAGCATACTAAATTCTCTGCCGTGGCAGCTGTATTCTAAAGATGTTTCTTTTTGCACAATACAAAGTTTCTCAAGAAGTCTGTGGAATTACATTGGTTTGCAAAGTTTTATTTTCCTTTATCTTGTGCATTGAGCAAGCTTTACTTTGGTAATTTAATTAAATAATCAGACTTGGTCTTGTTTCTATTTTAATTTGAAAGATACTGCTTCTCTTTTTGTAAGTGAAGCCTTGAAAATGCAAGCTGCTAAATATTTCAACCATACTGGTCATTTTCTGAGGCTCATAGGTCACCCAAAAAATTTTTGGGCACAGTCTTTTTGTAATCTTTTGGTGGTGAGCTCCATTTGACCTCCATCCTATGATGGCTTTCATTTCTGTAAAACTTGCTCGCTTTATCATTCCTCATATAGTTCACCATCATTCTTTGCTGTGTAATGTGATATAGTTAAAAGGTTTTATGTACATCCCTAAGTATACTCGTAAGAACTCTAATATCTTCTAGCAAGAACTTGGTAAAATGCAGGTTACTTTAAGAGTCAGAACTTGAGTTTCACGGTGTGGAATTTGCAGAGTTTATAGGAAAGCCTTTTAAAAGATAAATGGTCAGTTTTCACAAGCACATAGTTACTTGCTTTTAAGTACTGAAAAATCAAGGGATAAAATTATGAATTCAGATTAGTAGTAATGAGTGCTTTTGCATAAGGAAAAAAAAAGATACCAGCAGAGTTATCTGGTATGCTACTAGTACATAATTTCTTGCAGTAGTGCTGCACACATGCAACTTTCAAATCTTCCTCTACCCTTGTTCTTGAGAAGGCTGGTTATGCTCCATGCTAAAGGGAGGTCCACGCTTACAGTCAGGAGAGAATTTGAACTTAGCATGTGTTTGCTTTTTAAATTTTGGGAGTCTTGCCCCTGATGTATTGCTCCTTTTTTTTCCCCTAAAAAGAAAGGGGGGCAGGGAGAGAGCAAAGGGGAATACACAAAGAAAATTTGCTGTGAAGGAAGGTTAGGCATACAGGATGTTTTTTCTTCCTCTCTTGTAAAAGGTAATATTTGGTTTCTGCAGTACTTGCATATTGAATTGGAATGTTAATGCTGTGGAGATCAAGTGGGTGTATATTGTGTTAGAAGTGTTATCCCTTGGTATTATAATTATTATCTGTGATTAATCCTGCCTGTGCTGGTAAGGAGTAAGATTTTTACCAGAGGGGCATGTCTTTCTGTGTGTGTTTGCTCATGTATAGCATAAATTGACGAGAATTCTGGTTAGAGAAATGAGGGTGACTGCATCTGCGGTGGGTTTGGGGAATTTGTGGCAGATGGACAGGAGATTGATTTTGTGTTTTTTTAACATAGGTAATTGCTATAATTTTAGGAGTTCTTGAGCTAACTGTCCAGTTTTGAGTTTATTGTTCTTGTATAGAGACTCGTGTCCCGTGCTTTTATTTAAAATTTAAATGTTGTTAAACAAAGTTTTGGTGCACACTTAAAAAGACAAATCTGAATACTACGTTTTAGCAGTTTCAATAATGAATTACATTTTTAAACTACATTTATTCTTAAGTATGCAACACTTTTGGGTTTTAGTAAAGAAAATTGATTACAGTTTGGAGAAAAAACAAGCTGGAAAGGTCATGACTTTAAGGTCGTAAGGGAGTACATTTATGACAGAGCTGCTTTCCTTGAGCTGGATACTAAAATAAAATAAATGTTAAAAGTATCTTAATACTTTTTATTGAGCAAATATTAAAGCATTTTAACCTGAATTACTGTTGAAAGTTTTTGTCTGTGTGTGTATATATTCAAGTTATAATCCACTATAGCAATTTCGGGGCTTAAGTTCAGCAAGAGAATTTTCTTTACATGTTTTTAAAAGGGTAGGATTAATGATACCAGCAGCATGGTTACTTTCTGAACTAAAATCTGATTTCCTTTTCCCTTATTTTTTTACCATCGTTAGATGCCATGGCTGTTTTAAAAGGAATGCTTGACAGCGGCTTGTTGCCTACTAGACCAGCAGTTGTTGCGCTCACTCAGGCTCTGGCAGAAAAAGGAGATCTAAAGAACCTGCAAGCACTTAAAAATATGCTGGAAGACATCACAAAATCAATTGGTGTATCTGCCTCACTAATTGCTAATGCTATTGCACTGGCTCATACTAAGAAGTAAGTATTTCTAGGACTAGTATATGTAATTCTTTTATGCAGAGTGGTAGGAAGTCACTTGCATTATCCATTTCATTCTGTTTCCATTTTTACAGTGTCCTAGATGTTAAAATTCTGGTCAAGTTGAGCAGTGTGCTGTTCAGTTCTGTTCTGGTATCATTTCCCAAACACATCTGGGGTTGAAAATCATTTTATGAAATACAGGGATAGCTATGAAGCATTTGGGAGAGCATAAGGTCTTCTCTGGTGGTGTAATTTAGCTTTGATACCTTTGTTCTAAGATATTACACCTCATATAAAGTGTTCTCATTGGTGTTAGATCAAAAGCCCTATGAAATCTGAATGTAAAATTGAATTACTTCCTCAATATAAACGTAAAAAATCTTGGAACTTGGCACCCAGAGATTATGCATATAATACTTGTTTGGAAACAAAAATCTGCTACCTGTTCCAGTAGTTGAAATGACAAAATATTATTGTGTTTACCCTCAAAATGTGGAAGTCAGACATATATCTGTGGAGTGTTTTTGGTTTTTTTTTTTTTGCCAGAATTATAAAAAATTGGCTGCTATGCTGTTTTAGGCCACAGTTTCAACTATGATAATTATCCCCACACTTTGATTTTTCTTTTGATTCAGCTGTTCAATTCGGTATCATGTTCTGCCTAGCATTTTTGTTTTAGTTGATACGTTGGTACTGTGCTAGTTTATCCTTTGTATAAAACTGCATGGGGGAAGCCTTTCTGGGAGAAAGGGCATACTATGAACTTCTCAGATAGGCTTTGCAGGAACTAGTCTTCAGGAGTCCTATATATTCAGTTATTTTATTTCAAACCATTTTCATCAGGTGGAGCTCCTGTGTCTAACTCGGCAGGAAAGCTGTAGAACTGTGTAGTACATAACAGATACCTGATTGCCTCAGGCATGCCAGACCAGAGAGAATAGTCACTGAAGTGTCTGGAACAGCAAGAGGACTTGAAGGAGAACCATGCGGGCCAGTTCCAGTAGTGAGCTCACTATATTTTCAGCCACCGAAAAACAATACGTCTATAAAGGACTGATCCTGTAAATACTTAGATCTGAGTGGTCCTTGGCACACAGTTCTAGTGCATTGACTTTTGCCTAAATTAAACACTCCAAATAGGAGAGATACTTCAGGATTTGTCTCATAAGCTGCATATTTTCCTATATTTCTATGCCGTATAAGTGTTGCAAAGTCATGCCATGTTCTTAAGATGTAGATTGGCGACAAGAATAAATAAGTAAATAAATAAATTGCTGTATGCAGGCACAGGTTGTTTAAACAGCCTCAACTTTTCTTTTCCCACACTGCGTCTAGCTTGGATGTATGAAAAGACTTAGTAGCAGCATAAATAATGTGCACCTTATATATTCTTAAATATCTTGCAAGCTGTACCTTGAGAACTATGAAAAACAGATTCTTACAGATATTTTTAATACCTGTTTATTCCTTGGTAGATTCATGTTTTTGATACAGTCCTCAAAGCATTTTTAATAGCTTTCAAATGTGCTGCATTTCTGCTTCACCTAAAAGCATTTATCGTGCTCCTATTTCTTCTTCAATTAAATTAGGTTTTAGAGTGGACTGATAAGAGATGTTGTCATTTGAACTTTTTAGAATGCTAGAAGTAGAGTTTACACTTCAGTGAATACTTCCTGCATTATTTCATTAGCATTTGCGCTATACTTAGGCCATAAGATTAAAAGTGTTTAGACAAAGGTACTCACCAAACAATGTTTAATATTGTCTTTTGCATCCAAAAAGGCAGGCATGGGAAAAACTGGGTAAATAATTAATTGCATAACATTAAAAAAAAATACTCGAGTTGCATGCATTAATTATTCAGATGCCTTCCGTTAATGTTTTGATTTTGCCTTCTAGATTTGCAGAACACATTTTCCTAAAGCAGCTAGCTGAACTCTTCTTTCTTAATGAGGAAAAAAGTGTGTCAAAATTACTTAGGCTTTGTACAGGTCAAAGGTCATTAACAAAATTTTACTTATGAGTTAATTTATTCATTCATTAGTAACAGATGGTTTCACTTATACAATATCTGAATGAAGTCGTAGGTACTCAAACATTCCTGGGAAATATAACCTTCATGTAGAAAACAAAAACTTTAACTGCTTCTTTAGGTTTAGAAATCTTTATTTCAGAAACTAAGCCAGTTCAATCTCTTTTCCTAGCAATGACCTTGATGCTGCTGTGGAATACCTTGAGCCCCTGCTTATCTCTGGTGCACAGAATCCCGATCAAGCTGTCAAAAATATTTCCTATTTGTTAAGAAAGGTGTCTGAGGAAGGATTAGAACCAGCGTTGGAAAAATGTAAGTTAATTGTAATGATATTTAAATATTCTGACAAGACATAGGTGTTATGAAAGAGCTATTACATGTAAAACCTGCTCAGTCAGCATAAATCATGTCTGTGAAGTTTACAAAAGCAGCTTTTCAATCAAAAGCTTATTTTTCCTTATGTACCCATCATTTTGCAGTTGGTGTGATGGCAGAACGACTGGCCACTCAGTTTGGAATTTACAGACCTGTCACAGATCTTTTCCTTCAATATGTCAGCGCAGACAGAGTGGATGATGCCAGATCGCTGATACAGGTAATGACATAACAAGAGAGGTGCAGAAATGCTTAGAGCTCTTCAAAGGTTAACTGAGAAATTGTCAAAAAGAGGTGTTGTATAGCATAGGCTAGTACTAGTATGCTTTTGATTTAGTGTGAGTAGCGGTAGCACAGTTTAGACTATTCCAAACCATGAGCTAGTACTCTAGTACTAATAGTAGTAGCGGAAGGGGTTTTTTTGTCTTCTAACAACCTGAAGGAAATAAAGGAAGACTTGTGTATTCCTTGAAATTGCATCCAAAGCAAATATTCTTCTATAAGTTTTCTACTAGAGAGCAGTTGCTTCTTGCAAATCATTTCCTTGCAACTTCTCATGTAATTTCTTAAGTGCTGTAAACATAATAATATCTTACAGCTGTACAGTTTGCAGACCAGAAGCAAGCAATGTTTGCTTTTCACGGACCTTATTTCACTTGGTTGCTATAATGTTGTGTAAGCTGTATTCAGGGTTTATTAAGAGCTGAGTTTGCTTTCTATTCACTTGAGTGTCACAGATGCATTAAAAGGCAAATACTGGTCTCTGGGCCACAGTCTCAGCTAAGTTAGTGATCTTCAAGGAATGAGGCAGCTGCATTCATGCCATTTGTACAAAGCTAAAGACAAAGCTGAGCAGAGGTGGGATGAACTGTGGGTGATGCGAGCTGCCGCTGGCAGCGACCACAAACAGGCTCCGTCAGGGAGGCTCATCCCACCAGGTGGCAGTCCAGCAGTCGCGCCAATTCTGCAGATTGTTCTGCGTGCGTAGGCTCCTGCCTCAAATTGAGGTCTCTTACCATCTCCTGGTAGTGCCTGCTACTCATGTACCAGTTCCTAAGTATTTTAAGCTGTCAAAGAAAAAGCTCAGCTTCATCCATCAGTTGTTTTATGATATTCCAGGACCATTTTTTGAGAAGAATGCATACCAACAAATGTGTTCAGTTACTTTTGCTACAGTGTGAGGTGTACTATTTGTATATCCCCTGCTCTGGAATATTACTTTGTTTATTGCTTTGCCTAATGGGTTATCTGAGTATTAAATCAAAAGGAGACTACAATTTTGATATAAAACTCTCTCGCTATATAGCATGAAACATCAAAACGCAAAAAACCCTCAAGTTAGTTTACTCTTTCTGATTTTTTGATTGCTCTTGGATTGAAATGAATGAAATTGAATGAGTGAATGAAAATCTGTTACAATTTCTTGGTTTTGTGAAGATAGGGGGTTTTGCATTTTTAAGTAAAATCTGCATGTTCTTAAAATTTTTCAAAATATGGAATAATTTCCATTCATATATTCCTAAAACTTCTTACTACAACAGCATCCAACTGTTGGAACTAAATTCATGGCTCCATAGCATACTTGAAATAACATTGTATATGCTATATTTTGGGGGAGAATTTTAAAGTATTTCATGTTAAGTGGACATTCATAGATAAGCTTGAGTTGAAACTTCCGTGTGTATGAGAAAATTTGTTTTTTACATGGTGTAGGAAAAACTTTCAGTTATGTTAAACATTCTTGACTGCTACTGTGGATCAAGTACTCTACTAATAGGTAACTAGAAGATAGTAATAATCACTGTCCGTTGTTATTTTCTTGAAAAGTAAACCACAGTCTAAATGAATTATTTTGCTTGTAATAATCTGAAATATTTGTATACACATAGAGAATCCTTGCTTTCAGAAATACATCTAAGAGTCTATTTAAAAGTTCAAGAAACAGCAACAGTGTCTTTTGTACTGTCTGGAGGGAGAATGATTTACTGAGGGAAAGTCAAAAGTGGTTTGATATTTCAGCATGAAAGGGGGCATGGAAAACATTTCTCCAACTAGACTGTCTCTTTCCTCTCAGAGCATCCTTATTTCCTATGCTGCCAGTAGGTGAGAATGGCTAGAATCAGTAAATAAAATATTGCAAGTCTCTCCCATGAATGTTTTGCCTCTGTTTATCGCCGTAAAGCAATTTTTTGTCAGAACAGGTACATTTTTGTCTCGGTTTGCCTGATGGAATGAGGCTTCACACCTTTTCACCTGGACCTTAAAGAGCTTGTCAAACCATATTACACGTATCATACATTCATAATGACATAAACCAAAAATGCTTGTTTGCATATGTCTAAGATACTAATTGAATGTAGTAAATTCATGGTATGTGTATTTTTATATGCACAATACTCTCTTCTTCCTGTGCATTTTGGTACTGATAAAATACCTTACAGCTGGTAAAAAGCACTGTGCATTGTAAGAATTTTAAGACTGATACCTTTGAGGAACATACACTAAAATATTGTCTTGTATATTTTATTTTGCCCTTGTTTCTAAAGTAAGATAGATTTTTGATTTATCTGGTCTGTCTCAAACTTTTTTTAAGTTCAAGTTCTCTCTCTCTCAAACACTGTCTATTGCCGTGAAAGCCTTTTATAAAATAGAGAGATTGAAATCAGTCCTTTGTATGCATAAGTGTAGGTAATTATACTTTAAAGAGAACTTGCTTTGTACATTTTAATTTTTATAAAGAAACGAGCAGTTATCTCCCTGACACCTTATTAAATGTATAATTAACCTTATGATCCCTAGCTCACTTGTGAATGCTTGGCAGTATAATTGGAGAGGAATAGTGTTTCTCTTTTTCATTCTTTTGCAGTCCTAAACCTCATTTTTGTGGTATGTTGAAGTATTAGTTTAATTCTTTCTCCTTTTGTTTTAAACAAAGTTTATACTTACCATTTTAAAAACAGTGTTTACCAAAACGGTGCATGAAATTAACTTGTTTCCTGTGTTCAGTGGTGGTTTTTTTTCTCAAACTAATGGTCAATTATTTATCTTGTAAATAGGTAATATATTAGTGTATTATTTTAAACATCTGTAATTGGAAATTTTCACCTTAGTCATTTTGTTTATCACTAACCTACTCATGACTGCTGCATTAATTATTTCTTTTTCTTTAGAGGTGTGGTGCATTAGTTGAGGAGAAGAGAACTTTAGCGAGTTTTATGGCTAGATCAGCAACTAAACCTGGACAGGTATAATATTTTTTCATGTATATCATTGTATATGTAGCAAAATACTATTTCATCAACCTGTGTTGAAGTGTTTTGGATCTTGAACTTCACAGTTGACAGGTTTCTCAGGGGGTGGGAGGGTGTGTGTTAATTTGCAGAGCTGGTTACATTTAAAGGGACAGTTTACTTCATGGAGCATGATGGAAAGGAGGGTGTAGTTAATATTTTTCTATTGTTTCAGTAATTTCCTGCATTTTTGATGTTATACTTTATATCCTGCAAATATTGTGCTTTAAATGTTTTACTGCACTATCCAGTTCAGTATTGTAACCTGAAAGTACTCATTTTGTTGGCTACATTGTATGAATACAAATGCAAGTTAAAACCTCAGCCTGCCTCTAATCATAAAATGCCTCTATGTTTACATTAAAAGACATTTGATATTACTTGTTAAGGTGGTTTTGGGCATGTATCTAGTTTGAGCATCTGTTTGGATTCCTGGCTTTGTGCTCATTCCCTGTAACGCTCGAAACACTCTTTTATGTGCCTGCTCTACTCCTTTCTCTCCCTCCTCATATGCTCCCCTCAAAGTCAAAAAACAAAACAAAACACAACACACAAAAACAACCGAACAAAAAAAAAAAACAACAACCAAAAAACCCAACCAAAAAACCCCGCAAAACAAACAAACAAAAAACTAAAACACCAAACTCAAAGCAAACAACCAACCCACAAAACACACAAAAAATCAACCAAAACCCCAACACTGAAAACCAAAGAAAACCCAAAACACACACACATGCAAAACCACATTAATTTCTTTTTCATAGAGGAGCAGCATCAGGAGAGAGTTAGTACACATACTAGAATAAGTACTTTTCAAATGAAGGAAAATGCACATATATGTTTTGTGGAAATTGCCATTAAATACTAATAGATTAACAGTTCTTCTGTTGAAGCGATGATGATAAATATGATGATGATAAATGCCAATTTCTGGTGTCTGTAGAAGAAATTAAAAAACTTGAAATTTTCTAGCTTTTCAAGCTGAAATTTTAATAACACGTAGAAATTATTAGTATGTGATAAACATGTTATTAATGTCTATAAACATTTTTTAATTCAAGACTCGAGAGTTTTTGAAAGTGGAATCAGAGGTTGAGGGAGGGAGTTTCCAAATTAAGGCACATTAGTTAGTGATCTGACTTCTTTTAAGCAGTGATCATAGTTACCATTGACCTTTAGGTCAGTGAAGGCTGCTGAGTGGTTTGCATTTTTTTTAAATGGGTTGAAATCCTGACATATTCTCATTAATACATGAATTGCTTCCTTCAAAAATTTGAGAAACTAATGTTTAGGCTTCTTGAGTATGGGTTTTAGTCCTGTATTTTGTTTGTTTTATTTTGTGCCTGATTTCTTTGACTATTTCTTATCTGCATATGAAATTTTGGGAAGGAAGTTATGTCTGCTTTCAGTTGTGCAGTCCATTCCTTGTTATCAGTACAGTTCATTTCCCTTAGAAGATCTGAAATAATTGTTCTAACTTTGGCAATTTTATTTTGTTTTTTAAGATTTGAAGTTAATGCTGTTTTTGTCTGTGCATTAAATTTCATAGGCAAAGAAGATCGAGACACTTCTAGAACTGATTCCTGAGCATGTAGATATGGAAATTGCATACCGTTACCTCATGAGATGTTACGGTAATGTACTCTCCTTGGAACAGTTTTTTAGTGAGAACTCTTGAGACATTCAGAAAGGACATGGAAACCCTTAGAAAGGGGAGTAGGATCTACACTGTGTAACTTGCTTTACAATTTGAGCCGCGAAGACGTTGAGGGGTTTGTCTGGGGTTTTTGTTGTTGAAGTCTGTTGGGTCTGTATACTATCCTAGCTATTAGGTTGGAAAAGCAGACAACTGACCCAAGCCTTGAATCCTTTACAAAAGGAGCTGTATTAGATTAAAGGATACTGCTACAATAGAGGCTAAGTAGGGGCTTCGTGGAATAAAAAAGAATCCATCCTAACCCATGGAGAGAAATACTGTAGAAATGAATGGCTTTTAAAATGAATCTAGATTTTTTCCCACAACATGTAGTAAGTATATTGATTCCTTTTGTGTGTGTTTCAAAATCATAAATGATTAGTTCTATCAGTAATGTGTGAGGACCTTATTGTTATTGGGGTAGATTCTTTATACCTGTTTTAATTTAGCCAAAGTATAATATTCCAGATGCCTTCATTTGGATTTACCTAAATAGTTGATTTCAAGTGCTCTATAGGTGAAGTCAGAGAGGAACAGCTCTAAAAAATCAATTTGCTTATTTAAGTATGTTTATTTGCAACACTCACTCTTGAAGTCCTTTGCCTTGCGTACTCTGATATGGTCCTCCAGTTTTATTACAGGGAGTAAATAATCTTCACACGTGTGTTACAAGCAAAAAGATATAATGACAGAAGCCCTTGTGCTCCAATCTATCACAGAGGAGATAAATAGGAATAATTAAGTAAAACACTTCAAAGCCAAATCCAAGGTGTGGTGTTAAAGGAATACAAACTTCACTGTATTTGAATCAACTTGTAGAAGTTCTCATGATATAGTATCTAACTTACAAAATTCACCTGCTTAGTAATGTTCAAAACAGCAATCACTACCAAAATCCTTTAGCCCCATAGTTCCATTCGCAGCAGGGTAAGTTTTCTAACTTATTTTTATAAAACAAAAAAACACCCTTTTGTCACCAGCACTGTACTTGCTGCTTTACACTGTCATTAGCCCTTTACTGCTTTTACCTCAGTAAAAATTCCGTAAGTGAACTAATTAATTTATTCAGTATCCTTTCCAACTACATCATAGTACAACAATTTCATAAAGAGATTGCAGATAATCAATCACTTGCTCTATTATACCTAAAACAGTGATGAGAGTGTATTCAACATGTGAAGCCACACTGTATGTGAAGAGATGGTTGCTGTAGTTTCTTCAGGCAGAGACGTAGCTGGCTCATAGCAAGTTCGAGAGGAGACATTCAGTACCAGCATGAAGAGTTTTAAAAGCTGTTCCCAGGTTATTCTGTACAAGCATCTCACCTGTATGAGACATTGATTCCACTCCTGTTATCAGGCAGAAGAGTGCACATCAGTTACTTGACCCACTTTACCAGGGCTGGGCTGGGTGAGTCATACTAGGATATCTTTGCATTTTCTATTCCATCTTTCTGTTTTAAGGAAGTAAGATGGTGTCCTACTCCTAGGATATTCAGGGGCATTTACTACATTCTGTCCCCACCAAGTATAGTATGTACAGACCTGTACACATGAACAGCAATTTAGCTACCTCTTCCCCTCATCCCTTCTCTTTCATTTTTACTATTTTCTGCAGTGGTGAGTGTATTAGTTTAATTTGACTGTTAAAATG
The DNA here is from genome assembly GCA_009819775.1 of Phoenicopterus ruber ruber. NCBI lineage: Eukaryota > Metazoa > Chordata > Aves > Phoenicopteriformes > Phoenicopteridae > Phoenicopterus > Phoenicopterus ruber. Next base: position 29,213,600 of record CM020217.1, on the reverse strand, counting down.
ATCATCAGCAAATATTTAGCACAACTGAAATTTAGAAGGCTGTGCTTAGGTTGTGTTCTAGCTAAGAGGGCTAGAAATAAGATCTCATTTAAAAGATTTTATTTTTATTTTTTTCATTTTACAGTTAGTAAGCTTTAAAACACGATTTCTCGTTTTGGGCCAAGTCCAACCTTGTAGTGTCATCATTTTCTAGAGAACAAATGATTCTCCTGTCAGGTCTATTTTAATTTTTAATTAGTTAGAAAGGGGAATGAAAGATAAGAGTACTATTACTACAATTGGTTACTGTTGCTAGTTATCAAAATAAATGGACAAATAAAATGATAATTGTTTGTGTTTAGCAAAGATATAGTAGAATATAGATCACAGGTGAAAGAAGTCTGATCATATATCAGACATCCACGACTGAACAAGTAAAGGGACATTTACTCCTTTCCTTGTCTTGAGATACGATCCACTGCCAGGACTAGATTTCCTTCATCTGGTAAGACGCATAATCCTTTGCTGTATACCTTCTAGAAAAAGGAAATATATAAAATCACATTTACGTGGTCCATTAAACGCAATCTAAGTATTAGCTCTTTTTTTTGTTGTTGTTTTCCATACAATACATACATCTATTTTAAAGAAATAGAAAGTTAACGATTTCTATTAGGCTTTCATGAAACCATTATTTCACGCAGTTTCTGCCGTAGCCTCCCACATTCAAAAAGGAGCTCAGCCACTTGCCAGATGTGTGGGAAGCTTTTTCTCATGAGAAAGGGACACAAGCTATCCATTTCTGCATAATTAAAGCTGCTTTTTTCTTTAAGAACCATTGTTTTTGTAGCCCCTATGGTTGTGAAGATGGTGTTTCCAAATGTGAACAAGAACTTGAGACAGCTCCCATACCGCAGGTGTTTGTGTTTTCCCAAGCAACAAAATGAATTTAGCTGGACGTGATGGCTTCCTTGTTCACAAGGTGCTACGGACTGTTGTACTGCTTCTAGGACAATAGTGAAACTGTCAGGGGTCACTTAAATTTTGTCCCGATGCTTCTCAAGCAAATGTCTGAGCAGCAGAAAGGTCTATGGTTTAAGATGAGTCAATGTAGAAGGAGGACTTTCTCCCCTTTCCCACTTTAGAGGAAGGAGAAATACACTCCACTCTTCCTAAGCTAGAACTGAATAGCGCTTTAAATAAATGAAGAATGGATTAGTTAGAACGTTTTGCAGGGGATGGGGCCTTTTATGGAATATCCAGCAAAATGTTATTGGTTACCTAAGCAGTTAAGGTTTGTAATAGTGTTAGTGGATCAGCAAAGATTTTCTCCTGCTCAATAGGATGATAATGGGTTTTTCTTTGTGTTCTAAAATGAACATCTGACCTTTGTTTTCTTTGTTCCTTTAGGTTATAGTTCTGATGGAGCCAGCACCTGTAACCATAACAATATTCTGCCCTTATTTAAGGGAATTAAATTCTGTTCTAGAGTTCTCACATGCTGAACTTGGGTGGCTTTTGTTTTAGCTTTTGTTGCTATTTTTTTATCATTTGCTTCAGAAAGAGGCGTATGGTGCTGTATCTCACATCCTAGAGTGGTGTGTTCTCAGTGTGCGGCTCCTACTCCCTTGTGGTTCCAGCATATTCTTGAAGGAATTGATCATCCAGCCTCAAATAAAAAGGAAAGCTAGAATGGCTGGCTGTATGTTCTTGTGTGAATTGTCAGTAGGATATGAAGAATATGAAGAATATCCAGAATATTTAGAATATTGTATATTAAAATATTTAGAATATATTTTGGCAAGTAGTAGGAATGAGTAACATCATGGAAACGGGTGAAAAGAGGAACACTTAACCACTGGGGGTTTTTTGGGTTTTTTTTTTTTTTCCTCAGAATTGGATGGGGATGTTGCTTCTGTAAAGGCTGTGTATGAGAAAACAAAAGCGAAGAATATACAGCTGCACGAGCTATCTCTGAAATCTTTGGCAGCTTTTCTGAAGAAATCAGGAGAGCCTGTCCCTTTCACTGAACCCCCTGTGAGTATTTCCTAATTAAGAAATGGATCTGCAGAATTGTGTATGTTCAATGTTAATAAAACAAATTGCATGAATAATTGCATAGGGATTAGATCTCTGCAGAGACTCCTCAAAGGAGGTGATGTATGAAGTACCGAGTGTTGTAGGAGCTATAGTAAACTTGCATTGGATTTGACTTGAGGAAATAAAACCTCTTGGGGCTTACAGTATTTAAACTACCTGATCCTTATCAGGCACTCATCTACAGGTGTACCTTTATCAAATGTCCTTTGGGCATTTATCTAAGCAATTGAACTTTAAAAGGCTTTTAGAATGTGTATTTCATTAACAATTAATGGGGTTTAGTTTTCATTAATTGCCTGTTTTGTGTCTAGTACAAGTTGCTGCATTAGTAGGATGGGATTGTAGAACTGTAGGAATTATTTTGCTATTCCAGCTATGCTTCTAGCTACCTTGCCAACAGAGATACATGCAACTGTGCAAATATATCTTATTTGAGGGTGACAAGTGGCGTGACACTAAATCTGTCAAGACTGTAAATACTTCTTTCACATCATCCCTTTGACTAACAGTCTACTAGTACCATTTTAGCGAAGCAGACTTTAAAGACTTGCTATATTTTCTCTCTCTAAGCAAACTTTTTATTACCATTTTCTAGCCACTTTTTATGTTCTAAAATAAGGGGGTTTTCTATAGTTCTGTAAAGACCTGATTATATGCTGTTTCTCCATATTGCTTCATGATAAATGTGATTTGCTTTTCTTATTTTGCAAAGAATTGGAGAAAATTTTGACATAAAATGTTTGATTTAGCCTTTTAGCAGCTATGAAGTTTTTCCTGCAACCTTGACATAATTTATAATCTGAATTTTTATTTGGACTGTGTAAATTCAAAACCTGGAATGTCTGTTTCTTTTGTGTAGCTAGTGAAAATAAGAGTGTTTTTTCAAAGTCACTGAAATGATTCATTTTCTGATTTCCCTGTTCAATTTTTCTCTAATGCAGCTTGGTCTTTAAAAGCATCTCTCATTTTTTTTGACACACTTGCAGATTGCAGTTAAAAAGTATTTTCATTTTTAGGATGAAATTGATTATATTATTGCATTTGGTAATAGAAGCTTCATTATGCATTTTTGGCAAGGTTTTCCTTTTCCTTTTAATCTCTCTCTCTGGTATTTCTCTTAATTATACAGACTTCAATACAGATCTAACTTTGCATGACAGAGAATAATAGATTTTGCTTTTGTCGGGACTTAAGACTTTGTTCAGAATTAGTAACTTCTCAGTTGAAACAATGTTGAAGTTGTTTATTCCACTCTATTTATAGGAGACATTCAAGTTCTATGTGGAAAAATGGAGGAAAAGAAGATTGGAAGCATCATGAACAGACAGTCTTTTATGTTTTAGTTGTTTATGAAATTGTTTAAGTACTACATTCAATAAAAATATAAAAAAGCATGTTTTTCTGTGTAATTTTTAATGTAAACACTGTGTTTAAACAGCACTTCCCATAGCTGTAATTGATACAAACATTCATTAATGGGAAATGCTGTTAAAATTGCTAATGAAATAGCAAGATGCAGCTTTCTAGGCTATTTCTGTTTTGATGTATGATCTGCTATAACCTGAACTGTATTTTGGCTCCTGTTGATTTACCAAATATATGTATATCAAGAAAGTCACTAGAGGGGTATGTAACTGTAACTTCAGCAAACTGTCTTATCCTTTGTTGTTCTTTGCCTGGTCAGTGTACTTTGGGGTGAAAGCAGAAGGGTAAAGAACATCATCTTCAGGATTCATCTGTATCTACACAGAAAATAAACATATCTTTTTTTAGATTTCTCCTAAATGTACTTCTCTTGTGTTAAGTATCTCATTAGGGCATTCAGTATCATAGGTAAAGACAAAATACTTCTACCTTTTACACTAGCTTCTGTGTTGTAGTTTTATAGCACCTTTAATTCATTCTCATAACTGTTAGTCCAGTTCATTTTATGGATATAAGAACCGCATATCCATGAAAACATGCCTTTTGGCAGGCATGCTTTAGTTATATAGGTATATATAGGTGGGGGTAAACCTACTCTAATGTGAAGTTTTACAGTCCAGAGTTGTGGGATCATGAAAATAAGACACTTAGAAATTACAAAGATGAAACAATACATAGAAAATACATCTATTATCTCTGGAATAATGGTGGAAACTCAGAAATGCATGCCTTGGTATAACAAATGGAATATGGTGCCTATGCAGTACTTCAAATGGGTTTTAATGAAATGAACGCTTGTTTCAGTGCGTTTAATAACTTTGTTGATTGATCTTTACATTTTCAGATAGTTAACCTTATCTTTCTTAGGTTTTCCTTCATAGGCAACACTGTGGTAATTAAAAATTCATGTGTGCACACAAGGTTTTGGTGAAATTTTGAGACTTGGACAGTCATCTGAATGTGTCAAGGTTGGGAAGAAATTGGGACCTATTTTTTTTAAAGTAAAAATTTCCAATTCGTTAACTACCTAGTACGTTTACAAATACACAGAAAATTACTGCTGTACTCAAAAAATGTGAGGCATAAGTAATCGGGGGCTGAGGAGAGTGGTAAATTTTGTTTTCCAAACAAACTGGATGAATCCTAGCTGTGTCTGCTGCATTGGCGGTGTGGTTTTACAATGACCTTCATTACCTCACGAGCGTAGACTTGACAGCGTACTGCATCTATGTGGCTCTAACCGCCTGGCACCCTTTGTTCCTGGGTTGTCAAGATTAAGGCATTAACATTTGAAATTTCATTCATCGCCTAATGGTTGTGTGCCCTATCTGAAAGCAAGCCTAGGCAGTACTCAGTTTATTTCATTTCACAAATGGAGGTGTTTCTTTTTTCTAAAGCTACAGCTACATTACATGTGTTTCAGTGTAATAGCAGCATAATTGAGGACCGTGTCAACTAGTTGGCAACCCTTTCTCTAGTGCCACAGCTCTTGTTTTTAGAGGTCATCTCGTGGATCTCTCGGTTTCACAGCAGTAGCCATGTAAGTGGAGGCCATGGGCCTGGGTGCATTTTGAGCTAAGCTAGCACATAGGATAAGGAAGAGAATATTACTTGCAGCAAACACCAGGTCGTCACAGAGGAAGTTAAGAGCGGATCTGTAGATCTTGACAACCTTTTTGACAAGGAGGTGGAATCTCCTGTGGTTGTGGACCAGGTGCAATTGATTGTTGGGTGCTGCATCCCTCATAAGTCTGTGCTGTGATACTGGCGGGTCGTGTTTGCTGGCTGCTGCCTTCTGAGGCAGGAAAGCAGCACGCAATGCCGCAGCCAGGTGCATGGCTGCGTGGTGCTAGCGCCCGTGCGTCAGGTCTGACCCTGCAGGATTAGTACTAGTTAGCATCTACACGTTTTTCTTCTAACTTGCTTGACTTGATCTCTAACAGAATAATGCCCTGTGATTTTATAGTTGCAGTTATGGAAATGGAAAGTAAATTTGATAGCCTGTAACTGAAGAATATAAATTAAATTGTTTTCAGCTCTGAAATTGCATTTTGAGTGACCACATGGAAAGCTGTGGGCTGAAAGAGCCGGCTGCTGAGCTGTTTAAACATCAGTGAGGCACTGCAGGAGCGTGAGACCAAACAGCACCAGGGTTTCGTGGCAGCAGTGGCAGGGTAATGGGCGAAGGTGAGCACTGACCGCTTGGGATCACGTTGCAACAGCCCTGGCCCGTGGAGCCTTGTGGCAGAGGTGGGAAGGCAGAGATTATTCAAAGGATATGGAAAGGCTGCCGTTGCATGATAATATTTCTGATTTTCTGTTCCAGTAAATGTTTTGCGTACAATTAAGGAATGATTACACAGAGGAGTGCAGTCTCTCCTGTCTTTATAATGTGGGACAGTGAGGGATTTGTGCCACTGCGGGACACAGTCATCTCAGTCTGAAACAAGGATATACCGGGAAGGTTTTGCAGAATCGGCATTTGTGCCGACTCTTCTAGAATACGCTTGAAATGGTAATATTTCTTGTGTGTTGGTGTGCTGAGACTCAGCCGTTTCAAGCATGAAGAAAAATGCAGTTTAGAAGGTTAGCATTTCTTCACCAAATAAGTAGGCAGCTTCATTATTTATATCTTAATATTCGAAGAAACAAACCTGTAAGATGACAAAACGCAGAATGGCAGTCTTGCAAACTTGTCGTGGTGATTTATTAGTCCAGATACCAAATGTACTCTGTCATACTGACCATAGCACTTACCCCTTTAAAACAGGAAAGAATTACTTGCCACCGGCTAGTGGATATGTGGGATTGTGCAAGATCCAGACCAGGTGCGGTGTCTGTGAGATAGGAGCGCGCTTTTCCAGAGGCCTCCGTGGGAAGCTGAGAGTGTGCTGACATGAAGTGACCTGACATGTTACTGTAAAAAGCAAATTGTGTGAGCGTGTATGTGTTTGCATAATAGCGCGTCTTGATTGGGGTTGAGAGGACTGGAAAAAGCTTGCTGCTTAAATTGAGATGACTTAATCTCACTTCCTTGCCCGGCGCCACATTATGGACTCGCCTCTTTCCCCCACTCCCCTCGAGGCAGGGGCAGGAGGAGGGTGATTTTTGGGTTTTGAGCTCAATATGGGAAAAGTTTCCTTGTTAACTACCAATATAGTCATTTTGCAGCATGATAATTACATGCTGTAGTTCTATCCTTATCTACTAAAACAGTTCGTTCAACTCATTGTCTCCTGAGACCCTTTTCTATAGCAAGAAATGTAGCTTGGTAGGTTAGTAGCTGTCTTTAGACTTTCTTAATACATACCCTCTGTTGCGATCCGTTCAGCTACTCCATTTTCGTCTTTGGCAGTGGCAGCTCAGAAGGCTTTTATAGATTGGATGCCTGAGTCAGCAGGATTCCAGCTGCAGTTTACAGTAGCGAGGGAGGATCGTAACGGTGAAGGTAGGCTTACGAGTGCACATCTTGGCAGAGAAATAGACTGGAAGCGTGTTCACCAAAGTGCTACTGTATTTGTTGCTTTTCTCCAAGGCCTGATGCTTCTGGACTCTCCAGGAACACAGCAGAGGAGGAAGTGACAGAAGTGATGGATGTGACCAGGAGGTTTTGCTGTTTAATGTGAGAAATCTGTCAGCATCTAGAATGAACGTCCAATTTCCTGCACCCGGTATATTGTTGCTGTAAAGGTGGAAAAAAGTGAGCATGTAAGAAAAAGCTGAGACTGTCATTGAATTTAGCCTTTTTTAGCAACGATTTCTCTGCATTTCTTAAAATTATTCTCATAATTTCTGTGTAGAGTCATCTGCAAAAAGATATTTCCTTTCTAGAATGGCTGCAGCCTCTGGTGGCTTGCCGGCACTTCTGTGAATCGATAATCAGAGGAAACCCAATATGCTTTTAAGTTAGTGGCTCCAACTGCGACTGCAATTTAATCCAAGGGCATCTTTCTGAGTATGAGTGTGCAGATCCTCAGCTACAGGAGCAAAGTTCTGGGATTCCCATTCGTTATGGAAATAAGAGCAAATAGGGAATTTTGAGGTTTGAGTTTTCTCTACTGTTTCCTGTAATTAAGAAAATGAGATAATAGAAACTGTCTTATGCAGTGCCTGCTATAGACGGGGGTTCCACATTGATCTACTTTTAGATAAAACTATTCATGCAAGGTTTCCCTCTGATCCTCCTAAACCTCTGTATTACAATTGACTAATGCTTCACAATTTCTCATGTGATTACCCTTGTAATGCCGTGATAAAGCAGGTGGTGTCTATAGAATTACTATTGTCTGCAGAGATAGCTCCGAACCTCTTTGTAGTTCTGTGTGTCTCGTAGTTATTTCACTCAGCTGTGAGTGCTGATGAACTGAAGGTTCAGAAGGCAATGAACCTCAGTGTCTCACAGTGAAAGTGATGAGTCTTGAAAACTAGCAGCAAATTTAATTCTTGGTTTTGCGAGTAGTTTGCTTCTGCTGTTCCTCACACAGTCCGTGAGACCAGGGCAAATCTGAAAAGTGGAGTTATGGGAAGAGTTGTAGATAGCAAGAGATGAATCTTTAGGGGAGGAGAGGAGGGTGGACTTTTAGATAGAAAACAGTTTGGGCTGGAGGGAAAGCCAGGGCGGTGTGGACAGGACACGGTTGGCCTGGCCAACTTCCTTCAAGGTTGTCAAAGAGGACTCTGACAGGCCATTTTGCTGGGTGCTGGATTTTTATTTATAGGAGAGGGGCTATGAAGAGTGGCTGTCAAAATACAGGATAGCCACAGAGGAACTCTGAAGGGATTGGAAGTACTGGGAAAATACCTAGGTGGGAAGGATGAGAGCTGGTATTGGGGGTGACAGTAAGAAGGCAAAGCTAGCAGCTTGAGCGTGATGCCTTAGGCCTGGGTGGGTTGGGAGCGAATGACCGTGAGGGGAAGGAGCAGCCCTCAGCTTGCTGGCCGCTGGGGTCAGTGACACGCCACCACAGATCTTTGTCTTTCTCATGGCTCCCACTGTCTCCTCCTCAACCTCATTTTTAGGGCCCTTGGAACCCTTAGTCAGTAAAATGACACTCTAAAAATGGGAAATATGATAGAAAGTGTATGCTCACTGGAAAATCCATTAGGAGCCATATATCCGTAGGCTTTGCTTAAACAAGGTTTTTACTTTCCTTCACGGTTTTGTTGACTCAGCCTGTATTTCAAATATTAATGTTCAAAGTGAGAGAGTTGGTAATATCACGTGTCGCACCTGGTTAACTGTTCAGCATTCCATGGAGAGGAAAAAAAACCCCAATCTAGCACAATAGCTGAATGTGTATATATATAATGTTAAATTCATTTAAAAAAAAAAAACCACCACACTTTTTGTTTTTTTTTTTTTTTTTAAATAGTTTTAATGACAGCCATATTTTTCATCATCTATAGTACATATTAAATATTGTGCTCCAGTTGTTTTTTATGCCCAGGAATACAATTTCTGCATTTGAGTGTCTTTCTCACTGTCATCAATAACATTATAAATTTGTCTAAATTCAGCAAGTAAAAACAAGGTTGAAAAGTATGTTTTATACCACTAGCTGCAGGGGGCATAAAATTACGGTAATTTGTGGCTTTACTATTGTCAGTCATGTACGAGAGTTTTTTCCGGTGGAAATTTATCACGCGCCTGGCACTGAACATACTACGAAGCTGCAAGGCGTTTTTCTAATACAAAAGCACTGAGAAATTCCTTCCGAAGTATATAAAGCTAAAAATATTCATTCACCTTTCTTTTGTCTTGCGTTTAGAAGGGACAAACCTGAAGCAAGTGTGTCCAAAGCATGTGGCAGTGCTGAGCTCTGCTGTAATCAGACGGCGCGCTTTTCTGGGTAACAGTAATACTTGGACAAAATGCTTTTTTGCGTGATTACTAGTGGGAGTTGTGGGTAGAGGGGGAAGGCAGGAAAGCAGGTACAGCATGCGATGCGAACGGCCGGAGCCACTGCGCACAGAATTACTGCAGGAGTGGTGGGAGGGTGCCGGCTTCTTGACTGTTCTCGCCGGCCTGAAGTGCCCTGCAGCTCCGTGGGGGGTGGCAGCTCGTGCCTCTATTGCCAGGAATCGCAAGCCACAAAGTTCATTAAATTATTGCATTAAGGGGATGCTAAAAGAGCAAAAACAGTCGTTGGCGCTCTGCCTTTCTCAGCAGAGGTCAGGGTCTCTTGGGGTGATGGCTATGGCAGGTTTGACCTCCGACTTGCCCACCTGGGAGTCCAAGGACTGCCTCATCTAACGTGACATCCCGCAGCTGGAGGCAGCTCATTAGGGCAGCGCGTGTCCTGTTTGTCCAAGTTTTCAGTTTGTGCAGCACACTTTGTTGTTGCCTGTTTTGGAACTCCATTTTTTGGCTTTGTGCCGTTCTACAGTTAGTTGAAGCACTGCCGCAAGGTGATTAAGTGTTTTTAACTAAGAGTAGTAGAAGATCTGGGTGTTTGTTGAAAAGCCATCGTTCAGATAATACTCGATTCTTTTAGGGCACTCTTCTCAGCATCGTGACTTGCATCGCGAGAAGGAAGGTGTTTACTTATGTCAGGGATGAGCTGCTGGGGGAGGCTAGACTGGCATAGCAGAGGGGCTAGACTGGCATAGCAGAGGGGCTACTCCCCCCCCCCCCCCCCCCCCCCCCGAATTTCATGGTGAAACATGAAGTCTCTTTTATTTTAAAGAAGTTTCTGTTGTTTTCTAAACTCTTCCCCGCGCCCCCAGTAAATGAAAGTGAGCAAAGGTACTGTCTGGAAGAATGATGATGTTAACAGTCAACTAGTATGGTTGTATGTCATCGCAAGGCACCAGGAATTTATTGAAAATTACTTGTTCTGTACATTTTGCTTTAGACTATTTGTGAGCGTTCATAGATTTCCAGTTGCTATGCATTTGCCTGAAAATTCAATACTGAAGTAGTAGATGACTATCTTGTGGGCTGATTTGCTTGCGTACAAAATACAAATTATTTTTGAGGCAAGTGCCATTGTTTGTTTACTCACCATATGGGTTCTGGCCGGTACTTTAACGTTTATGCCTCTAAACCCACTTGTTAAATGTGAAAAATTAAGGTGAGGCAGAAATAGTACTGAGATATGCCAGGAATGTTAGCAAAATATGACTCTGATTAGATGCTAAAAAAGGAGCAAAAGATCCGCGTGTGGTGTTGATGGGAGATGCTGGTTCTGGAGCTGTGATGTGAAGGTTGAGGGGGTCTGTTAAGTTGCAGTTTCTTAGCACTGGAAGCATTAAAAGTATCAAGTTGTGACCACGAAAGCAAAATAATGCCAACAAAATTTGCAATTCAAAATAGCTGTAAGTTTGATTTAATGACAAAATAAACATCAACAAATAGTTTTATAATTAATTACATAAACTGGCAACAACACTAAAATTATGGATCTGAATTGCTTTCTAAATAGTCCCTGAAAAAAATCGAGCTATCATAGGCATTATAGTTGTGTGCGTATATACATACATATGTAAGTTATTCATGCAGATACCTCTACATATGCATATTAATATGAATACAGGCACATTATATATATATGCTTTTTAAAGCTCGTCAGTTCTTAAAAGGGTTAAGCGGTTTTAAAATTACCTCAACCCACTGCTTAAACATTGTTGCCTTAATTAATAGCTGCTAACATATGAAGGGCTTGTCTTGGCTCTCAGAGTATAAAAAAAAAAGCAGCAGCATGTCACAGAGCTCCATGTACACTGTTTCTTGTCTACTGCCATTAAAATTACTCATTGTGGTTAAAACCTGAAAGGTTTGTTATTTCTGATACAAGTGGACATACCAACACCTGTAACTTCTTACCCCTAGAGTCTCCTTGCATAGTGTATTGTCCGCTATTTTTTTGTTTGTTTGTTTAAAGGAATTTTGTGGGGGTTTTTTTACTAAAAAGGGATGGCTATTAATACTTGTTACTGATTTAGCATTTCTGAATGCATTTTGCAATGAACAAACACGGGATGAAACTTCCCAACAGCTACTTATTAATTTAGCTTAGCCAGACTGAAAGCTAGTCCTTTCCAAACGACGAGTTAGAGGTATTTTGGAGGACTGCCACTACCCACGAGCCAATATGCAAAGCAGTGTTTCTATAATCCATTTTTCCAGTGCTAAAAAAGTTTGTCCCTTTTGCCAAGTGGAGAGACTGCACAAACTTGGAGCGGAGGCTGAGGAAGAACTTCCCACCTCTCCCTGCATTAAATACTTTTAAGTAATAAAGACAAATTTTTCTTACCTGTTTCTTTACAGATAAGAAGAGACCCCTAGTACATGGAGGCGTTGTAACAACATGTGGTTCTGTTGTCCACGCAGTATTTTATTTTTATAGTATCCGTGTAACCAACCCAGATTTTTTTTTTAATTCTAGATTTTTTGAGTTTTCCTTACAAATATTGTTGTTGCTTGTATTTGACGTTCCTATTTCCAAATTTGATGTGTATGGAGACTGAAACCCCATAGCTTGCTGCAGCTAGGTCACGCACCGGGCAGTTCAGACAGCAGCTGGGCAAATCGGCTTGGGAACTCTGCAACTGATTAAACGTGGGGCCGTTGCAAAACCAGTTTTGCGTTGACTTGGTTGCCTGCATTAGCAGGGCCCATGCCTCAGAGCTGAGGAGATCTTTTCCGAACCTGCCCAGGCAAGATATGGGAGATCAAAGAGAGTAGCGGGGGAATGCTCGGGGTGGCAGCGTTGTCGGCCTGGCGGGCGGTGCTCTGCTCGAACGGCAGATCTGCCTTTCCACGGTGCTTAAGTCCGTAACAAACGAAACGTTGCCGTGTGCGGAACGGGCTGTACGATGAGTTTTGTGCAGTGTCTCACTTGTGATCGTCAATCTCTGTGTTGAGGTTGTCGCGGACTGCTGTAACTTTGGTTATGCTGATACAGGCAGCGCAGGCAGGAGGGCACAGCGAGCTGCTGCTGACATGGGGGGGTCTAAGGAAAAGGAACGGCTACTCTGAAATTTGGAAAGTAAAGCTGTGCTGAAGTTAAATTATGACATTTAGCGTTGGTTAGAACTCCCGGGAAGATTTTTGTTCCCTCGCTAACCACTCGTTTTTGCCGCAGCAGCAGCTCCGCTGTGGAAGTGTGAAACCTTTCCCACACACGACTCACGTGAAGCAGGACAGGAACGCAGAGGCCAAAGCATGCAGCGTGACCTTCCCTGGCTGAGAGGTGCATCGTTCCCCCTAACCTGGTACTATTTCTTCAACTCCTGGTAGTGCGAGTGGGGCAGGTGGTGTGTCATCCACCCACTCTTCCCTGTGCTCTTCTCTGTACACAGCCCCACGGCATGCTATTGTTAGGCACGAACGCTAATTGCTGGTATTTCAAGGCTCCTCTCTTCTTATTGCTAAAGCCTGTAACAATAATCACAGCCTATATTCCCCATCTCTAGGCATCAAGGAAACAAGATATGATCATAGGCAGTGTGCTAATGTAATTGTAGTATATAGAATATGAGCTTTTTCTATGTAAACACAGGCCTGGCCACATCCTATGATAGCTCTTCCTACACTCCATACGATGGCTGTTCCTAGGCTCACCGCTCAAGTCCCCATTATGTATACATCTACCCTTGTCATAACACCACCTCTGAAACACTCACACCGTTTGGTCCTGCTGCATAATGTTAAGAGGGTGGAATTTTAAATTGAAAAAGGCTGTTTAAGTAATGTCAGCAGCCTGACTAATTTCACAAAAGGAAGGAAATTCAAAGTTAAGGCTATGGTATATTCTTATCTAGATGCCTGAAGATTTCTGTGCGTGACAATATGCCCCTAAAATTCAGAGCTGTCCCTTATGTCTTTAATTTCTCCCATTGTGTCTCTCCTTTTTTTATTAAACATCAAAGTGAATTCACAACAGAGAGTCAGCCTAGAATTTAATCCTCTAAATACCCTGAAAATAGAGGTTTAGACTAGAAGTACCAATATATACCCTTAAAACTTCAATGTAATGTAAAAGAGATTCTAATCACAACAGATCATTACAAAGAAGAGTAAACCACTTCACAAAAATTAAGTGTCTTAAATATAATAAAAAGGAATAATTAAGAATCAAACAGGAAGCTGCTATTTGACAATTTAATGATGCTGAATTGGACTGAAAGAATTGGCTTTGCCATTAAAAGGCAATGAAAATCTGATAATTTCAAAATGGCACTAGGATCAGATCAAGTGGGTTTTTTTGAGATCAAATGCAGCAGAACCAGAAAAAAATGGTAGAATTCACCTTAGAAAAGCCTTGGAGTGTTTTGGATTCCTACTGCTGCCTGGGGCTGTGAAGCTGCTATTTTATCAGAACTGCTTAGCATCTTTAGACTAGGGTCTAAAGATGCACAACTAGGTGCACAATTACAAGCATTTTATAGATCGCACCACTGGATTTTTAATTACTGGAGGGGCAGGTTGGTATTTTCTACCTGAGAATCTTAGGAAACAAACTTGGCAAATTGCTGTGATTTGTATTGCCGTGGAGAAAGATGTGATAATAACAATGAATTGGTATGTATTTATACTGCAGAAATAAATCCTGAGAAGGTGAGATAATTTTATCCATTACAAGAAGTCATCTGTACAGTGAGAAAATACTCATTTTGGGCATCAACAGCATCTAACTGGAACACAAAGGCAAAGCCTTGAAACACGTAACAATTCTGTGTTGTTCCTACTTGCTTCACAGTTGCGTTTTCCATCCTTGCATGTTCTCCTGAAGCATCAGTGAAATCTTCTGTGCTGCTTTCCCCTACACTGTTCTTATGAGTGCTGAATGTTATACATGCTACAGAAAGTAGTGTTTTGTGTGTGCTGATCCCGCTTCTCTCAGCTCTCCGAATTAAGTGTGCGATCACTATACATTCCAAAACATTACGGACTAAAACATCAGCTATTACTAAGTGGGATGGGTCTTTTTGAATCAGTGGCCCATAGCTCAGAGTATTTCAAGGTGTGGAGAACTCATAAGCGTCTTGTCACCTATAGAAACTGTATGTCAAACAAACAAACACCACCACCCCCCCCAAAGGAAACCCCATCCCCAGGCTGAAGCCCCACTTTGTTGCAGGGTCCGTGGAGGAGCACAGCCGGCTTCCCACTCCTGGTGTTCTGCTGCCATCCTGTGGCCAGCCGGGCGGGCGTCACCCGGCGCTCCCGGCAGGTACCTGCTCTCCTCCTGCGCCGCCGCGGAGGGCACCGAAAAGACGCTCGTGGGCTTCCCCAGCTTTCTTGCAAGGGACGCTGTAACCCGCTGCCTCCCCTGCATGGTTTGCTGTTACCAGTCTTGGTGTGATTTCTGCTTGATGAACCTCAGAGACAAGTAGTACAGAAGCAGGAAGCTGCACACGATGCCAGCGAGGACGAGATAGCTTACGTAGAGAGGGTGGGAGTCCAGGTCCAGAGCCTGAGTGACCTGTAACCACGGACAGGGCAAAATTAGGAACGGACACAAAATTATCGTGCTGGATCTGTGAAGTGGGTTTTACGTGTGAACTTCCCTGGCCCCTGCTGCCTTTTCCCTTGGTTTCCGGCTGGATGTGACTTTCAGAGTGCTTTGACAGCTGGTTACAGCTACACTATGTCTAGGGGCTGCGGTATTTCAGAGGAATACAGTTCACCTCCTGAACAATTCCAGCAAGCACATAGTTGGGGCCTGCGTAGGAAATAGTCACCCTTTATTCTTTTCTTTTCCACTAAAAAGAAAGTCATAAAAGGAGTGACTACTGCAGGGACAAATTTAAAATATACCAAGTGTAATGTCACTTCAGATATTGATTTAGCGCTCGCCAAATTTGAGGCCTACAACGTCTACTTAAATATGATGGGCACATAAATAGCATTCTAATCAGTTATCAAACGTTTAGTAACAATTTTTATTAGCAACTTACAAGTTTCCCTGGTATTTGAAATGTAGTATTTCCAACAGTCATTTCGTAAGTGAGGTCAGTGAACTGAATTTGCATCATGCTTTGAAAATTCCATCTCAGAAAAGAGATTTTAGAAACCCAAAATGGAACTGGAAAAAAATGGCAGAAAGAAAGAAATTTATATACATGCACAAAACTTACTCAAGACCTCAAAAACTGCTGTGTTGCTGCCAAATACAGCAGGTTTGTCTAATTTCTTGATGAGAGGCTGTAAACATGTAACAGTATATTATTGGACAAAATGGCAGATATATTTTATATTATTACATGGAGATGGAAAATTAGGAGAGAGCTAATACCCATATCCATCAAACTTCCACTGCCAACTAAGCCTCACTGGAGCTCAATCTTCACCTACCAGATACAATTCTTTTTACCGAAAAATTTAGCAACCATGTAAGAATCGAGCCTTTCACTAGTGCTTTTTTTTGACCCAACTTATTGTTACCTCATTTCCAGATGGAGAAACTGATGTAAAATGAATTATATGACTGCACTGTCACCACCCAAGAAGATAATTGCAAAGGTAGGAATAAAGCTGAGTTTTCCTGCACAGGACTCACTCAGCCTCACAACAACCAGTCGCTGGCGAAAGCCATCAGTGTTTCCATTTGGAGGGGTGGTGGGAGCTTTGTCTTACCTGTCCAGAGGTTTTCCAGGCTTATCACAAAACCACCACTCAAGTAGAACGATGTGAAGAGGACGTTGCCTAAGAAGGCCGAGAGCTGTAACGTGGGCAGCAGTGCTGCCACCCAAAGTGCCATTGTGCGGGCGCTATATACACCCAGCCACACCGAGAGGAAGTTCAGCAGGAAATGTTCTGGTTCAGGAATGAGGTTTGCCAGCCAGTAGATGGGAACCCCATAAATTATAACAAAAGCGCAGTGCTCTGGGAGCTCCCCTAAAATCTGTTCAGGAAGGGGGGGGGGGGGAAATCCAAAAAGAATAAGTTGAATGACAATTACAAAACCATCCGAGATGCACCTTAACGTACTTATAGACTGTTTATAAAAACTACAGGAAATACTCCCTGACAATGCAATCGCCTCCCTGTTAGGTGTTGTCAGTGACATGGAAAAACAATCCACAACAAAAATTAAAATCCTCACTAATTTTTTCTCCAGTTGTGACAATTTCTATAACTAATTGTTAAATTGAGAGGATTCTTGTTACAGATTAGATGTCTTCTTTTGTTACAGTTTTGGCAGCTTCTAGGAATTTAAGACACTGTCCCTTAGAACTGGTGAGCTTGATGACAGTAGTACTGTTGCTGACTCATTGCAACTGTATGTTTTGTCCCAATTTGGTTGAACCTACTGTGAGATCAAATTTGAGACAAATTTGGCTGTTGGTCACTTCCTCACTTTGTCCCAAAGGCAGTCCAGTTAGTAACTACTTAACTCCTTGTAAAACAAAAACATGCTTAGGATTTTCTCAGATACCTAAAGATATGTATAGAGAGTATTATGATTATTTCTTCCAAAGAGGGTTGCTACTATCCTCTAATACTAAGGTTGTAACAAATTACATCGATTTCTCTATGAATAATGTGCAATCTTTGTGACACAATGCAAAGAATATTTTTCTCTGGCAACCACTAATAAGCATTTAAAATCTTGTGCAGAAATGGAAACCTAAATTACAGATGCCATGGCAGGCAGAACTCATCTAACAGTGGCAACATCACAAAGAAAGTATTATTCTAAACCCTTGTAAAAAAGAGAATGTAATTTTTTTTTTTTAAGTTCTAATTTATTTCCAGAAACTCTGTCTCTTTATGCACTTAATACAATTGTTTGTCTCTGACCAGTACAGGCCCAAACATCTACTGGCAATGTCACAGTTAGCATTTTGTCATTTCTGTTTTACCTTTGCTTTAGCATTTAATACGAGTATTTTGTTTTACAAATCAAGCCATGTAACCAAACTTTCAAAGATGCTTCAGCAAATGAAATATGCAGGTATGTAAAACTGTCTGAGCCCCCGAATTTGAGAATTCTCAAATTTTGGCCAAATGACCCAGTGAAAGATTCTTCTTTGGCTTTTCTGGGGTGGGATCTCAGCCATGACTTATGGCAACAGATCTAAAGTAGTGGGAGGTTTAATCCATTAATGCCAAGGAAGCAAGAACGATAGCCTTAGCTGGCAGACACAAAAGAACAAAGTCTGATACGAATGTGATCGTTTATACAACAAGGTTTTGGTTTGTTTGTGTTTTTTAATGTTAAAGCCAGCTGTGTGTATTTCCTGGCAACAAAACCAATTACCTTAGCAAAGAAGTATGGGCTAACAGAATACATTCCGTCTTCCAAGTCATTATAAAGCATAGCTCTTTCTGAATGACCTGCAGGGTAGAAACGGACAGATTGATTTCATCCTAGGGTTGCATTAAGAAGTATAATTTTTTCATTGATTTAGGAATTGTCTGATTTTGATTGCTTATAACATTTACAAGAAAACTGACACTTACATTTGGCAATAACATCCAAAATCACTGTGAAGGGGATTAGTGCACCTATCATGTACAACAGTGCTGTTGTGTCACGAATAGAGAGTCTGTTTTTCTCATGGCCATAGTACAAAAATCCAATTAATAATGACATGAGAAGGGCCTCAAATCCATGGATTAATAACGTTGAAAGATCTCTGAAGTCATTGGAGACTTGACGACTAGGAAAACAGCAACATTGACCATAAGGTATTGTACTTACTAATGCCAGTTATTTTCAGATCTATTGCCCAAACGCTCTGCTAACATCAATTTGTGGAACTCGATGACTTTGAGTAGGATGGAAGTTGGGCTGTCTGGTTCTGTAAAGGATTTTACCTAATCAAAGCTATTGAGTGTCTGTAGCCACCTAGCATTTCACGTCTGAAATGCTGAAAGCTTGAAGGAAGGCAGTGGGGGTGGGATGGTCTGATTTCAGAGATGCAGAACTTCAGTTAGAAGTCTCTAACTGAAGAGAGTACACAAGCATGAAACCCAACTACAATACTCATCTATGCTGGCTATAATCAATGAAGCCTCCTGACTTCAAATCTGAGGCAGAAGTGTGAGGATGGCAATGCCTGAGCCTACCGCGGGGCTGCCTGGGCTCGCTGAGGGTTGAGTCACCGTGCTTCGGCATGGAGATCAGGATGGCGGTGCCCAAATCTGGGACGCGCGTTCCTGAGCCTGGAGGCTCCTGCTGCTGCTTAAAGCCGTGGGCTCCCAGCGATGTCAGCTGGAGGTGACTGTGTGTGGAAGGAGCTCTGGGGCAGAAAGGTGGGGCCGTACATCTGGCTGCTGTCCTGCTCAGGAGGCTGGGGTGAGCCGGTATAGCAACACCTCTGCTCTACGGCTTGCTCAGGCCTAGCGCTAGCTGTGCACTTTCAGCATGCACTTAATTCTCATTTTGTGCTTGCTTCTTATGCTTTAAAATACAAATGGCCATGATACATAACTGTTTAAGCTCGAGACAAGGTTACCTTAATAATATAGTGAACTGGTTGAAGGCTCCTGGTAACTGATCACTTGAATGGTGAGGCATGTTGATAGTCTCTTCTGATTTTAAATGAGACCTGTGCAAAAGAAAAGAGAAAAAATTTGAAATTAGCACAGGCTGTAGCTGTTATTCCAAACCTGCTGTACGACACTTTTCTTTACCTTTGCTTGCTGAATGTGGTTGCAACGTTGTCTCCTTCACTAACTTTCCATAAGAAATCATCAAAATCTTTGACTTTTTCTAGGAACAAGTTGGCAAGAGTATTTGCTCTTTTTCGGCTTTCCATCTCCTTTTCTGCGGTCTGTTTATCGATACTGGTCAAGTCAACTGCAAGACATTATTTGACATGAGTCCATATGTTACCAGTGTGATACCTTTACGATGTGGTTAGAATCAGAGATTTCATTGTGAACAGACAGTACGACCTGTGTGCATGCATTAAGCTACAATGGTTAAAACTTTATCAGTTACTTCAGGTAATCAGAGAACAACAGATTGTTAATGTGTATTTTGTCTTGGGAGATATTTCTTATCTAGTCACTCAATGAATCACTGAGAGATTTCATAACTGATTATTATAATATTGTAAACTACTATTTCAGATTTTTCTGAATTTAATAGTGGCTTGAGACTAAACAGTTTGAATTTCCTTCCTGGCATGTAGGCATTTACAATTTGTTATGTGACTTTGACTTAAATCACATGTTTTTTCTCCTTTTGCAAAATGATAGTTATCTTTTTTTGTATCTTACAGAGGTGCCATGAACTTCACCTGATACTGAGAAAGCCCAAGAAGAATATTATCCAAGGACAACATAGTAGCAGCAACAATAGTTGACTTAGCATTATTTTTTTATTTAACAAAATGATTTTTTTAATCTAAACTTTTATTTTCCAATACTGACCTTCAGTGTAGAGTGATAATACCTGATGTTTTGCAGATGCTTTCTGAGAGAACTCTAGCTGCACATTTCATAACTCCTTACACTGGGATGATCATCTCTGTTCAGCCACTCTTCAGCAGGAGTTCATCAGAAATGAGTTGCCATCCGCCCTACCTCTTCCCTCCTGACATGGTCTCCTGTTTCTCTCTCTGGCACATAGCCAGCATTTGTGGGTTTCTGTTGGGTGTTCCTTCCTGCTGTGGCATCCTCTACCATCCTGTCCCATTTCCACCTTCCTGCTGCCTATATTTCTCTTCTCTCCCTATGGGTACTGTCTCTGTGCATACCGCTAAATGATCTTCCACCTCCCTTTCTCATCCCTCCCCACCTCCATGTCGCAGGGGTTGGTCTCTGTAACCACAGGCTGTAGCTACAAGTTTCCCCAGGACTGCCTCATATTATCCATTCCCGTACGGGGGTGCTGCAGGCCTTCCTCCAGGCTGCGCTTGGCTGAGGATGACTCCTCTGAACCGTGGTGGTGACAAAGGTCTTTTAGCAGGGCTTGACATTGAGGTTAACTTCTGTTTATCTCCGCACAGCTGACACCAGCTGATGCTGCCTGCCACATAGGCACAGCTGAAGAGGTTACTCCAGAGCACTGCAGCTGGTGTCTGTACAAGGTTTCCCAGCCAACTTGAGTGCAAAGACCTAAGGGCTGGGACTGAACCAACCTCTGGGGTAAGAGACGACTGCCATTAGATTAACAGGGCCAGATTCCCTTTGCATGTTGCAAAAACAAAAGAGCAATGGATTTGGAACCATGTAGTTAAATTTCTTTGAGAAGAAGAATAAAAGGATTGCTGTTCTGGGTTTGGTTTTTCTCTCTTCTGATGTGCTCTGTTGGGCAGCACTCCTCTTTCCCATTTACTGTTCCAGGTGTGTATTATTCCTCACCCCAGTAAGCTAGCTTCCCACATTTCTTGATTCAGAAGTCAGAGAACTGGCTACAGAAAGCAATTGATCAGTTCACCCATGTCTTTCTCAGTGAAGGTAAAAGTTTCAACCGGCTAAAACATGGGAATAAGCAGGCTAAACATGTGGAAAAGTTGCTACACCTGGCAGGGTTAGAAGGAGGATTATTTAAAATTGAGTCTGTCCATACCTCTTGTTTTTGTTACATTTCCTGAACTGACAAATGAGGATCTTATTAAAACCTGAACTTGCTACAGTATTGATTTGAGTCAGTTATAAGGCATTTCTAAGACAGTTGTGGTCAATAAAAATCAATGTTAGCTGTTACACTTATGAAAGTGAATGATTTCCAGTAACCTTTTTTTATGACAGTGCTTGATACTAACCATAGAAATCTGCAGGATTGCTGTACCTTGGGCAGGGATAGCCTAGTTCGGTGAAATACGGAACCATGTCTCTAGCTGTTCCAGAATAGACAGTGACTCCAGAAGTCATCAGAAGAACTAAATCAAACAGTTGGAAGATATCTGACCGGGGCTGATGAAGTGACAGAAGAACTAATCTGTTTCCTCTGGCCAGTCTGGATAATGTTATCACAAGGTTATGTGCAGTAAAACTGTCCAGTCCAGATGTGGGTTCATCAAGTATGAGTATTCCTGCCAAAGACAATAAGTTTAGCTGTGGAAAGCAGCGTGTTTGATTTGGAAAATATGGTCTAAGTGAAATGGTGCTAGTGCATGAAATCTCACTGATATATTCCTTTTTTTTAAAGTCCAAAGTATATTACATATCAGCATCACATAATATTCAACAATGGCAATTTCTTCCCCTATCTTACTGAACATGATGACCAAGAGTAATGATTTTAAATCTTATCTTGTTCCTACTGGAAACAAGATTTTTTTTTTTTTATTTTTCATTGGGATGCAGATTTAAGTTCCTTATTAAATTTCCATTCTTCTCTGCAGTTTTGCACTGCCTGTACAAATATCAGGTACGTGAATATTAATTAATACAGTAGTACTAGTTTTGTATCCTGCCTACTGAAATATTTTAACCTAAATGCTCGATATTTAAACCTCTTGCATTACTCGTGTAAATACTCACACAGTATTAATTTAGATAGCTGTCCTCCTCCCAACCTGTGCTCTGTTTTGCACCTATTTGCACATCATATATATGAAGAGATACGCATATGTTTGGATTTTTTGTTTGCTTCTTTTGCAATTGGTTGTTACAAAACTGGAAAGTGTTTTATTACTTCGCAGCGTTTGTGTTATTATAGAACTTAATGGCCTCAATCAGCGCAAGGCAATGTCTGTACAGACATGGTTTCTGTGCTGAGGGGTATAACACGTTTGAAATGTAAAGAAAGCTTTACTTATTTTTCCTAGAACTAATTATCCTTTTACTTCAGTACCAGCACATCTATTTCTGAGCATCACTTGTTACAAAAAAACTTCTTCTTTCCCCATAATTACAAAAATATAACTTTATACAAGCAAAAAATTCTCAGATCCATTCCCCAGTGGAAGAGCTGATCAGAAATCTTGCTCAACAAGAGACTCAGCCAAGATTAGTAGTGCTTTTGATATATATATATATATAAAAAAGAGCAGATAGGGGATTCAATCCTGCAAAATCAGCTGTGGATTTAGCCTCGTGTTTTGCTTCTACTGCAGGCGATGGAAATTTCTAGTTCACCTGTGGCATGAGCCAGCCACGTCAGTGAGTTGCACAAGACCACAATGACTGACTATGCAGCCAAGAAAATGACATTCCCTGTTAACATTCCACATGTAAATGGGCTGGGTTGGAGGAAAGGAAAACAATCCCAATGTTATAATAGGCCTGCAGCCTTCCAAAGTAACTTGTGGCATGCGGTCAGATAAAAAACAAACCTCATACTGATATGCACAAACCCAGAGCACTGCTGTGAGGGTGACTTCAGGCAACTTGCAGTAGTCTGTGTGGTGGTGCTTTTAGAGAGCAGCAGGTAAAGTCTCCCGAGGGGCGTCTGCCTGGCTCTGTCACTGCTGCTCCATTGGCAAAGGTGACAGAAGCGAAAGAGGGCTGGCTCCTGAACCACTCCATTTACAGAATTATTACTGTAATAATTACATTATTATCTGTGATCAGCACTGATTTCAATTTAAGCAAACAGAGCAGCACGCAGTCACTGCGTCTAACTTTGCTATGGAGAGGTAACCTCTGGCAGAGGGTGGTGCACGACCTCTTAAGTGTCCTGAGTATGAACTCCTCAAGCTGCCCCAGGGGCAACTGTGTGTATGACTCTTCCCTGAAAGCTCCTATCTTCATTCACTGCCCCATTTGCCCCAGCGATCTGTGGTGGGCACAGGGAAGGTGTCAGGGTTTTGCTCACCCGGGTTCCAGAGCAGCTGCACACCGATGCTCACTCTCCGCCTCTCGCCTCCCGAGACGCCGCGGAGGTACTCGTTCCCTACCCTTGTGTTTGCGCACTGACGCAAGCGTAGTTCTGCTATAACGTCTTCTACCTGGGGGGACCGAAGGGTAACAGAGATAAAGCAAGAGTTTATTTGCACATTCGTGCATAGATAAAGCTGAAAATAAGATTAATGTGGTTAAAATTCATCTGGATGTTTCAGTGCTATCTGATCAAGAGACACTTGAAAACAAATCTTGATTTTAGAGATAACATTAAAAAAGGCTCAGCGATCAGCAATTTAGTTCTTCTTTCAGCCTCTCTAATGCTTTCTCTAGATTGTCATTTTTTATGAGCTTTGGAACAATTGCTGGTTTCTATCTTGAAAGAAGAAAAAGGTTTATAATTCATAATCTACATAAAAAAATACCAGATTAGCTGTTCTGACTCCAAACACACAGGATCTCTTGGATAATTCCTGTCAGACACATTTTTGACAACTTTATTTTTTTCCAACAGCTTAATTACCCTTTTTTTCCTTTGTGAGTCTGAAAAAAACTTTGGAAGGCGCAGTTTTGCAACGAACAATAGTGTTTCTCTGACAGTCAGGTGGGGGAGCAGTCGGTCATCCTGCCGCACATGTGCTATGCATTTCTTAACAAGCTGGGGAGTGCTGGGTTTGTTATTGATCATGATTTGACCGGACTTGATTTTGCCTCCATGATCCCGGCAGGTTATCACGTCAAGCAAGGATGTCTTTCCACCAGCTGGGAAAATCAAAATCAAAAATTAAATTAATTTCCAAGGGATCACTTTGAAAAGTGATTTAGTCACAGACAGAGGATAGAAGTTTTCGTTCCTTAACGTCTTTTCCCCAACCCTTCCTGAAGCTTTTCCAAAGCCACAGGGACAGAATGGTCTTGAAAGAAAATACCGACTACCAGCTCGTGTTCAGGAAATCTCTCTCCTCTGGAATGGAATACGTGGCTTTAACCTTTGTCCTTTCTCAGCAGAATTGGGTAGTTGGGCGTTGAAGATAGCTCCATGAACTCAAGAAGTAAGATGTCTTTGTCCTCTTGTTACCTCTCTTTCACTTTTGAAACATAGGTGAAAGGTGGTATCCTGCGCTGGCTGCAGGGCTGGCAACTAAATGGTCGGCAAGAGCTTGCTTTGTGGAAGGAATTGTGAATTTGGAAATGGCAGCTGGAACAGCTGAATGACTAAGGCGCTGAATGATTATACAGACAATAAGAATCTTAGTCGTGATTGAAATAAAAATTATTATGACTTAAATAAGACAAAAAGTCATTAAAATAATTAAGAAAAGCTGGCTCATACTCAGAGGTAAGAAAAGTAAAACAATGAAAACAAAACCTGATTTGGAATTAAATAGCAAATGAATTTTTCCTTTTTGCTGTATGATACTGTGTGTAAACACACAGAGCTCTCTTATGATTAGATGTCATTTATTTCTAGTCTCCCTGTTGAAAGATTAACTCCACACTTGTTTCTTAATATATACATTTTAAAAAAGAAACCCATCCATCTGTAAACCACGTATTGCTCTATTTAAGAGTGACATATTGATTGCCATTGACAATGTGAAACCCATCAGCAGTTTAATCCATTTTACTAAGATGAAATAGATGATAAACAGCTTTTAAAAATAGTTTGACTAGTTTGCTGAAAGGGGTTTGTGCTCAGTGTATGTTACCTTACAAAGGTGCTATAACTCAATATGTTATTTCATCACAAGCTTTTCCTTTTATTATCAGGAGAATCTCTAAGGTACAACTTCAGTTACATTAAGGATATGTGCTAAGAAAAAATTCCCATGGCAATGGGGAAGAAAAACCTCTTTTGTAGAAATAAAGTTAAAACTTCTTTGGCAAATACGCCTTGCCTTTGAGAGAGAGCATCTTCACTGAATCACTCAGCTAACCTGATGTAAGAGTCTAGTGGAGACACAGCATGGGGGTTTTTACCTCCAAAGTATGGGTACTTTTTACTTCAGTTTCACAGGTCACATGTCTACTTCTTATCCCCCTAGATGACCTTAGACTCAACTAACCACATGGGGTAAAGGCCATCTCTCCATTAGTTGACCTCACCCTGGAGAAGATTAAACCAGTCCCACCAGAAAATGAAAGAAGAAAAAAAAAAAATATAAGAAAGCAGAGACCCATTTCAAAGCCGAACAGAAGAGGAACTGTCTTTTCTTCTCCCTAAGTTTCTCTTAATTAATCCAAATGTGATATTTTATCCTGTTAGAATTGTTTCAACCTGAAGGGAACTCCTGCTTATGGCTATGCCAGTTGCCACTGATCTTTCTTATGGGGTATGGCCTCATTTGTCTGCTGTGTTACTGAGTAAGGTCTGCAATTGGCCTGTTTTGAATCTGAGCCATGAAGCTGATTAATGTCCAGCAGAGCTGGGACTGCAGGTCACAGTTACAACCATACCCCACTACACCTCAGGAAACAAACAGCAAATGTGTACAAGTCATAACAAAATTGGTTTTGAAAATAATTTTTAATTTTTTTTTCCCCAGTATCATTCTTTGTTTCCTCATACATTTTAAAGAATGTATTTAAGTGACACATTTCCAATAGTTGTTTCTCAACTAGATTTTGCCATTCAAAAGACTGCAGAGTATTGCTCTTGGCTGCGTATGTTTTATCTGACAGTTGGTCAAATCGTGAAATGTAGTTGCTCTTACCGGTGCTTCCTATAATGGCTAGCATCTGACCACTTTGAACTTTTAAATTCAGATTCTGGATTACTGACACATGAGAACGGGGATCCGATTTCCAGGTCCATGGCATTTTCATCTGCGCGAGGCTTTCATACCAGGGAATCTGGGATGCCATGTTAACCTAACAAAGGAAGAAACAAGTCCATTCAATTCCAACAATAAACTATTTAGCAATAAATATCTTCAAAGTTATGATGTTACAAGCCAGAGAATATGTTTAACGGTATTATTTTATCTTCAGAAATACATGGAAGAAAGTTCTTTTACAGCCAAGTATGGTTTTCATGCTTTACTTCTTATTCCTGTTAAACACTAAAGCTATCTCTGTCCTCTGTTACTTTGGTAGTTTGTTGCTATTGTAAATTTTAATTTAAAAAAAAATTTATTTACAATTTGAAATGACTCAAACCTGAAAATTGTGAAGTCTACTTCACATGCCATGGTGGCACAAAGGGAGATGAAAAATTTCATTGGTTCCCTGAAATCCTCCTCACGTTTGTCATCCTCTCCTTGTCTCCTTCCACGTGCTCATTCTTGCCAGCAAGTGCTCCCGACATCCCTAGCTGAATGGAAAGTCCCTCTGCCCCAGCCCTCAGAGAAATAATTTGTCTCAAGACTGAGAAAAAACAGAGCCTAGAAACAAACCTCTTTTCCTGTCTGATCCCCTAGATTTACTAGATATATATACAATGGAGAGTTTAGCCTGCTGTCAAAATTGCAGCCAAGAGCATGATTCTCCTTACAAAATCTCTGTGTATTCGACTGTGCAATGGTCATGTGAATTAGCGTTGTGAACTTCAGCTTTGTTTGGCTTTTAAAATGGCTTGCATGTAGAAACAGGTATTGCTGGCTGTGCTTCCTGCTAAAGGGAAGTATGTAAACTTTTACCTGGTAGTTGAGTTCTTTGACCTCCAGAATATTTGATTTTCCGCTGTATGTGAAATACAGACTGTTATCTTCTTCAGAGAAAAAAATACTGTCCTGGGCCTTGGTCTGGAAAAGTTATTAGGTTAATTACAATAGTTAATTACAATACCTAAAGTGCTGCTAAAATTTGAGTTCAGAAAAGGCAAAGCAGGAAGGGAAGTATATTTTATAGGTTTTTAACAGTATTGTTGATAAGTTAGTGTAGTGCAGAAGTCTGAAGGGTTGAAATGAGTTATCTGTTAATCAGTGTGAAACGTACTTTGTTCTAGCGGCATATGTGAGGGCCAAACATGCTGTGCTATACTCTTCTATTTGCTTTTAGTTTAAATGGGATCACTTTCAAAATGGAGATAGATTTCATGCCACCATGAAGAGGTTGGGTTCTTTTTATATTTTTGAGGAAAAAATGTACTGCTTCTACAATGTTAGTCTACTGGATCAAAATGGTGTATATTGAAATTCATAAGTTATGGCAGCTAAAAATTAAGGTTCACTGGAAGTATGTTCGTTATTGAATACCACAGGGACTCGTTAACTTGGAGGCTTTATGAACAAGTAGGTGTGCAACCACGAGTATGGTCTCTTTTTCTCCTCTTTTATCTTTTAAATTCACAGTTTGTCAACTGGAACTTGGTTTTCTGAGATACGAGTTAAAATAACAGAGCCTCTACGTGGCTTAGTTAACCTTTTCCATATAATTGCAATTAAGAAGTCTTTGCTGAGGCAGCTTTCTGGCTTTGGGTTTAATTCTGTGTGCATGCCTGTAGTTTTTACTCCAGACAGCCACATCTCTCCCAGAGCCTTGTATCTTTCCTACGAGTCAGACTCATTTCCTAGCCAAGGCAAACGTAACCTGTTCCCTGTGTAGCGGACCCTATCCCTGCCTGTGGTATCTTTGGCAGATGATGACCACGATCTTTGTGTGCACCTCCTACACTTGCAGCAAATTAGGCTAATTAATCTTTTCAGTCTAGATACACAGCAGAAAGCAGCATGACACCAAGCAGCCTGAAAAGCCACGTTAAAGTCCTCCAAGCTCCCCCTGCTGCCAAAGCACTCCGCGCTCTTGCTTATGTTGAACTTAATTTTTAAAAACACAGGTGGTCCCCAGCAAATGCGGGGAGCCAGTTTTACAGCCTGAAGGCATGTCCTGGGAAACCCAGTCCAGGCCATGCTCAAGGACTTTCTGCTCCATCCACGTATTTGAAGATCTGCTCCCTCAGCCCCACCGCCGTGGCATCTGAGCACAGCTTGCGTGGCACCGGCCTCGTCCCCAGTGTGCTCTCGTGGGGGGCGAGGACACTTTCTGCTCCCCATTTCAGAGCTGAAGAAGACAAGGGCTCGCTGCCTGCGGAAGCCCGGTCGGCAGGCTGGCCACCCACCTCTCCCAGCTCCCGGGCAAGCGCTGTAGCTGCAGGATGGCTGAGCCCGTCGGGTCCCTCCCCGCTCCCCGCAGCTCTCACTCACCGGCAAGCCCTCGCATGCCACCTGGCTCCAGCCGTCACTGTCCAGAGAGATGTTTTCAGTGGCTTCCTTCATGTTGGCAGTGGAAGGTCTCGCTCCCTGCGGTGGTTTGACTATCAGCTCTTTGAAGGCTGTGGAAATCCTTTTCCTCTTGGTTTTGAGCTCAGCCCTTTCCAGGCGCCTTCACCACGGCACCATTTCTTCTGGCGCGCTGCCTCTCTGCAGCTGGCGTGACCCCGTGGACAGGGAAATATTCCCCTCCTCTGGGACAGTAACAGCTCAGGCTAAAGGTACATCAGATAGCGGCTTCAGCTAATCGCCTAGCAGTTGTTCCCAGGAAAAAGAAAGAACTGAGCGCCCCTCTATTTTCTTTCAGGAGCTTCCCCGGGTGGCAAGCGCTGGGGGCAGTGACCTGCTCCGACCCCGGGACAGCGGGGAGCCGCCCCTGCCCAGTGCGGTGCCGGGGGAGGCATGGTGGTGGCAGCCTCAGGCACCGGGCCAGCAGCGTGAGGGAGGGAGCCCGCCGGGCCCCAGCACCAGAGGATGTCGGGCAGAGGGTCTCCCGCCCTGGAGAGGAGCAGCAGCAGCGGGCAGACAGGCAAGGCGAAGGCCGCGGCACGGCCCTCCGACAGCATTAGTGTCCGGGGCGTCTCCTACACCGTCAGGTAGGGCCGGGAAGGCGATATGGTGAGCTCCTGCCCGCCGGGAGCTGCTCTGACCCCGGGGACTGAGGGGAGAGGGGCTGGGACGGGTGGGCTGTGGGTTCGGGTTCAGCCCAGTAAAGAAGGAGGGACGTGTCCAGGCTGCCCGCCTCATGGTGCTGGGCCGCCCGCCACAGGGGTAGAGTACACGGCCCGAGGCCGGCAGAGCCGGTCTGTCCTCCGGAGGGTTCACCAGGTCTCCTTCACATGTCTCTGAAGGAGACGCTTTAGAGATTTCCAAAGATCATGCCCTTTCCCAGAGAAGCCTCCTAGCAGTCATTCTGAAAAATATGTTCAGGCTTCGTTGTACCTTCCAGATAACACTGAAGTTATAAAGTTAAAGTGTGGGGGGGGAATCTTTCCCACTTTAAAATCCTTTCAGGCTCCCATCACACATGCAAATAGCTATAAACCATTCATTTGCTTTGCATAAAATTTTAAAGTCTTCTCTATTTCATCTTTTTTGATGTTTCTTTTCCAAGAGAACGTGTTGGCCCGTGGTGGAATGTGTCTTTATATAATAAAAAATGGACCCGGCAAATACTTAAGGATGTTTCATTTCACATAGAGAGTGGCCAGATTATGGGGATTTTAGGAAATTCTGGTAAGTTGTTCCAATACTTTAAAAGAAATAAGATCGGAGTTAATACCAGTGATACCCACAGTGGTATGAATGTGACTGAGGTCTGTGTTTTAAGTAATGAAATTGCAGCTGGTTTTAACCTCTGCTTTGTAAAACTGTGGTGCTTGGTTTTCAGAGTTCAATCTTCTGTCATCTAACTAGCAATTATAACTTCAATAAAAGATTAAGGTTACTTCTAAACCCAAATGTTTCACTATGAAGTGTGAATTTGTATGAATTAAGTGCTAATTTACACACATTCTGTGTTTCCCATTTACTTCCCCTTAACTAGCTGCATTTTCAGGACCTATTATTTTAATGTTATTGAGAAAAAAATACTTTGTTCTTTTCATACATCTCCATCCAAGTGAGGGTACGGCTCTTGAAATCATAAAATTCATCTCATTGCATGATTGATTTCTTTTGAAAGGATCTGGGAAAACAACACTTCTGGATGCAATATCAGGAAGACTGGGACATAAAGACAACTTCTTTGGTGAAGTGTACGTGAATGGGCGTCAACTGAAGAAAGAACAGTTTAGAGATTGCTTCTCTTATGTGCCACAGGTTGATTTCTACATTTATTTTTGTGCATGTGCATTTCCTCTCATGTAAAGAAAGTAAAGTTGCTAGTGTAATGGAGTAACGTCATCTGACTGTGATTTTACTAGTAAATTTGGTACAAAGCAGTTAATCAATTGTATGAATGAAGGAAAGCTGTGCGAGCGGGGGCAAGATCTTAATTACTGCAGGACTAACTGCTTCTTCCTCTTCACCTTTTTTTTTTCAGAGTGACACTTTGTTAAGCTTCCTCACCATACGAGAGTCTCTGACCTACACTGCTTTACTAACTCTTCAGAAAAGCTCCAATGACTTCATCAAAAAGAAGGTCTGTATTTTATCATCTTCCACCAGAAAGGCAGACATGATGTCATGTAATGCTTTCACCAGCAGCACTTTCCATCCCTGGCTGTGTTTTACGTTTATAAGGTTTTGTAATCCTCATTCTGCAAATGGGGAGAAAGCCTCCTGCTGAGGAGTAGGACGCAAGCTCTCTGGTGCTCCTCGCCTCTGCAAGGGGCTTGTGCTGACGCCCCAGGGAATCACTATTATGCTGGGACAAAACTCTCCCGCCCAAAGCTGCAGCAGCTACTGCTGCAGGAGATGCTGCTGGTGGTGTTGAGGTCCGTTCCCCTTCCCCAGCTGGGAAACCCAGTTCTCTGGGTGTTTCGGGCCTTGTGTGCTGGCAAGTCTCATGGACAGCAGAGGTGACTTTGACACTGATCTGGCTCCTGTAGGACATCTCTCACTAACCAGAACAGCTCCAAAAAGCACTGGTCTAATAAGCCTCCTACAAGCTATTTTCTTGATAAAATTGGTGTGTTTCAGATCTATTAAAGGACTCTTTTTGGCCTCTGTTGAGAGTAAAGATTGGATATTCCTGACCAAAGGCTCTTGCTCTCTGTCTTCTCTCTTCACCTATCTTCCACTCAGTATTTTATACTTCCCCAGAATTGATGTGCCTTTCTGCTCCCTTATTTTGGAAGCCAGACCAGCACATTATGCTTCATACCTTAACTTCTAGTCCCACCTCTGAACTCTTCATCTCTTAATGTCAACTGAAGCTAAAATTCTACTCATTTCAGAATACATGAAAATAAACTTTAAAAAATAATAATTGAAATAATATATTAAAAATAATCAAATAGAAATGAGGCTAGATAACGTTACAACTAGAATGGATGCAAGCAGCACATTGGGAAAGCCATAGCTTAAAATTATGTCTTTTTTTCTTTAATTTTTTCATTTTGCACACAGGTATCTGAGTTGGACTGTATTTAGTCTTTCTAAATTGTAATTATTTTTCAGGTAGATGTGGTTATGGCTGAGCTGAGTCTCAGCCACATTGCTGACAAAATAATTGGAAGCCGTATTTTTGTAGGAATTTCTGGGGGTGAGAGGCGTCGTGTTTCAATTGCAGCCCAGCTATTACAAGATCCCAGTAAGTACTGCTGCGTGGATTTTCAAAATAAAACTAAGCAGTGTCACTTTGTGCTCCTACCATAGGCCTCCATATAAATGCTTTAAAATACAAAAGCATTTATAGTCTGTAATTCAGCTAAAGCTGGTCTAGTAATGACAGAAAAGGATGAGCAGTAACTCACGTCTGCCATTAACCTATTAGTTGACCCTGGAAAGCAGACAATTTTAAAATCTTAGGGACTGAACATAGGTTTAGACTTGTGTTTATCCATTTTAAGTCTTTCTGGGCTCTCTCTTCCCATGTATGAAATGTTGGTTGTGGCACATTAATTTATAGTTTTTGAGCGCATTAGAGCCATACATATGCAAGCGTTGAGCGTTGTAGTGGAGTAGCTGCCATTGAGCCATGTATGCGTGAGTGCCATGTGCGTTCCAGAGCCAAAAAACATCCGATGAATGAAAATCAAAGCAGAGTAACTAGAAGGACTGGCCATGGGCAACAGCACTGTAAATTTCATCAGTTTTGAGATAGTTTCTTAAAGGTGCCAGAATCATGTGGAGTGAGTGTATAGCACGCATTTATTGGATTCTGGAGTCCTCGGAGTGGTGCAGATGTGCTAGGACTGCATACCAGGCAGGAAGGAGCATTTAAATAGCACACTGAGGTATATCACTGCTACTGGTGATTCCTGGACAGTTCATTGGGTGTAGTTATTGCTCAGTAAGTTCACTGAACTCTATAGTAAACACTATAGTAATTCTGTGCAGATAAACCTATAGAGAAAGCTCTCCTCCCCCCTTATCCTGATCAGGGTTGAACTGCTCTCTTCTGTGCTGTGTCTCATCTATGTAAAAATAACGGATTTGACTGTGACTTTTACCCTTCCAGGTGCAATAAAATCATGAAGAAAATGCAGTACCCTCCCCCCCCGCCCCTGGAGTTATATATGCTATATTTTAACAACTCTTAACTTGTTCATAACAAATTCTGTGTGTATATATAGATTTAATTCAGGTTATAACTTCTGGCTAATTATGTCAGTTATATTTACATTGGTATGCATGCTGAAATTTACCATTATTTTTCTTAGAAGGTGATGTATACATCAAATCTATTTTGGTAATTTTCAGATTTCACCTGAACTTAGAAAGAAATGATTATGCTCTGATCCTGCAGTAGTTTTTTATGTCCTTATTCATAGTCATTGAAATGGAACCACTGAAGCTAACTGAAACTGAAAGATCACATCATGGCAATACCTATGCATACTCTGCTTTGCATGTGGAACTTCACATGTAAAGTAATTTCTATACTATTTGCCAAATTAGCTTCAAAGGCAGAATCTGTAACATTTGTTCCCCATTTACTTGAGTTTTAATGCTATTCCTTGTCATTTCACAGAGGTCATGCTACTTGATGAACCAACGACAGGGCTGGACTGCCTGACTGCAAACCAGATCGTCTCGCTTCTCTCAGAGCTTGCACACAGAGACAGGATTGTGATTATTACAATTCATCAGCCTCGCTCAGAGCTCTTCAGGGTAAATGATATCTACTCACTATTTGCCTTTTTCCCCAGGCTTTTTAGTACCTAGGTTCTTTTCAGGATAAAAGTACAAGATCCAGTATAGTTGCCTTCAAAGGCTCTCTTCCTCCCCCCCAGCATAAATACAGGCTTGTGTTGAACTTTACAGCTCTGGCCTTCTGCCAGTCACAGGGCACTTTGGGCCACATACTGCCCTGTGAAAATAGTATGCACGCTGACTTGTGTGCCTAACCTTTGTGTTATGCAGCTACCCAAATCAGACTGGGAGAAGCCATGTGTGCAGGCACTGTAAAAACTAGCACGTTATTTATCTTTATATATTCTTATTTCAGTAACACTTGCAACTTGAGACAGATAAAGCCATGATTTGGAATGGAAAGGGAAAAAAAAAAAAAAAAAATCTTCTTTTCTCCTCTTTGTGCCAAGTGATGTGGGTACACCTGGGTCATGTGGTGGGGCAGGCCTGCCTTGCAGGTCTTGTGCTGGGGAGAACATTTCTTCCGTCCCATTACTGTTTCGCACTTTGCTCTTCCGACACATCCACCGCCCACCACGTGAATGCAAGGCACCCCTTCCCTGGCTGGCCGAATTGAGAGTAAGTGGTCATGAAGCCAGAGGGGAGTGACAGCGGTTTTCTGGACTGAAAGCAGTCCTGGTGCCTGGGGAATATGGATTGATCATAGCTGGTGGGAACTCTGCCCTGGCAAATGTTCACCTGAAAGCAGTGCTGTTAAAGTCCTTAAGCACTTCACGATAATCTTCCCAACAATTTGGGGATTTTACAGACTGGGGCTATTAAGCACCAAAGGAGGTCAGTCAGTAAGTGAAAGGTGCATTAGAAGTGAAGTCAGAAGTCCACAGCTCCTGTTTCTGTTTGTGGATTACCTCTGTATGCTGCTGTCTGACAGTTTTGGGAGCCACTAGTTTTAAGAGCTTACAAATGTTTCATCTTGCATAACCACCGAGAGGTGCGATAGAAAGGACAAACTTCCTTTGACAGAAATATACTAAGGAAGTTTGAATGTGTCAAAACTATTTTTCCCCTCAAAGCATTTTTATTATCAAGACAGTAGCTGTACTCGGGAATTAATGTGCTGCTTCTTGGTATGTATTGCTAATATACTAATTTGCTCCCCACAGTTATTTGACAAAATAGCCATCATGAGCTTTGGAGAAATGGTTTTCTGTGGGAATCCCATGGAAATGATCACGTTTTTCAGTGACTGCGGCTATTCTTGTCCTGAGCAATCAAATCCTTTTGACTTCTATGGTAAGTTTGTCTAAGTTGATTTAGTAAAAATATGAGTTTCTTTTAGACAAACAAGTTGTTTCCTTCCACAAATTAAAGTTTTTCCAGAGGCAGAAATGTGTTTGAATTCTTCCCCAACTTGCAATTATTCTCAGCTCAGAGAAGAGCCAGGGCTGGGCCCATGTAACCTCCACTGAGTCGATAAAACAGCAGAAGTTTGCAGGAGGTCTGAAACACAGCAGAAAGGAGAAAACTACCAATAAAAAAAGGAATCTCAACTTCATGAAACTTGTGGATTCCTGATGGCATCTCCTTATGGCTATCCACTTGATGTTGGAAAATTGATCCCAAAACTGTGGAAAGTCCCATGCTTTTACGGACACTGTGATGCCAAGCAACTGAAGATAGTTGTTGCCTGGAGGGAAGGATGTAGAATAAATATGGGATGACTGAGGCATCAATTTCCAGAGATACTGAGGTTTAGGTTTCTGAAAGTTTGGGGAGTTGCTAATACCAGGGTGAGCTACTGGAGCAGAACATACGGATGCTTCAGGAGACAACGATAGCAAGCTGTTGCAAAAGCTGAAGAGTAGTGTTTTACCAATTCAGGACGAAAAAAAAGTGTCAGCATGAGATTTTGGGAATGAGGCTTGATTTTGCTGCAGGGCATCTGTGCGTGATCCATGTGGACACGTGTTTGAAGAACATGTGTATGTGTTTGTGTGTGTGTATATATATGTACATACACGTGTGTGTGTATATCTATCTATCTATCTTTTTCCGTCTAGTATGTAGGCTGATTTCTGATGATACTAGCTGAGCATTAACCAGGGAGTTTGACCAATCCAAAAAGCTGTATTCAGAAACGTGGCACATTCAGAGGCAGCAGTGTTTTTCTATTGTCTAGATGGCATCCTAAACTCGGAGAGAAGAGAGGGTGGTTGTTGACATGAAGCTGGAATGGGATGAAGCTGAAAATACTGGTGTGACAGTGAGGATAATTTTGCCTTCATGAATTTGAATAGTCTTGAAAAGCATAGATGATTTGAGATTTAGACCCACTTTTAAAAAAGCTTGGTAAAGAGAGTACTGCATTCTTCAAATGTCAGCCTTTAAATGTGACAAGAAAAGGCAGAAATACAGTTTAGAGCAAAAAATCATCAGAATATTTAGTCTTTGGAAAATTGGTAGTTTATATTTTTTGTGCAATTTAATGATGTGAATGAAGGGACAGATTCTGAGATCATTTACACCAACAGCAGAGGAAAATATATCCTATGTATTGAGTGTGGATTATATTATTGAAATGTCATGTGTTTATAAAAAAAAAGTACAAATGCATGGTAGGCATTAGCTATTTGGTCTAGTGACTAGTTGGTGTTATCATGTTTTTAAAACACACCTGGTTGCCATTTATTTCCTATGTGACTTCCAGCAAGTCACACTGGCCAAGTTTTAAAATGTGTGTCTGCGTTTCGGATGTTCATATTTACAAAAGTGAAGACTTTATTTTGGATATGTTTACCATTAAAGACAATTCTGCTGAATTCCAGCTTTCAGAACACCAGGGAAGTATTCATAAGCTTAGTTAGGTTTTAAGGACAAATTAAGAATCTTGGACAAGGGATCCTTTTCTCATGTTCAATTTGTATTTTGAAGTTGAGCGTAACACTGTAAAACTGAAATCTAAGGATAACAGAAACCTTTGGAATAAATAACTGATAAAGACATCGTATCAGATGTAGAAGAGTAATATAAAAATCTGTAAGAGCAGCAGCTATTCCTGAGAATGACAATCTAGTTTTTGAAACCCTAGATAATTCATTCCTATTAGGGAAAAGGGAAAATTCTAATGCATTTTAGCATTATTGCTGAATCCTTGTGACTTGTACAAATAGCACACACAAAGTTCCCATTTGCCAATAAAAGAATTGCTGGTGTCAGGAATAGTTATAGGTGGATTTATTAGAAAGGAACATGAACTCTGTGAAGTATTTACCTTTCATAAGCTCCACGGCAGTAAGTAATATTTTCTTCAGCTTGGGCTGAGCCTGCTAGGGGAATTTGGCCTGCTGAACATCCACTAACTTCAAATTAAAACAGAAGTATGCCTGAGAAGGAGGTGGGTGAAACCCAGTGCAACAATGCAGTAACAGCTCAAGTAGAGAAGAGCAGAGTCGCTGTGGCATGAGCTCAGACTAACTGAGAAATAAAGCTCCATGGTTATGGAGGAGCAGGAAGAGAACAAGGGGGAATCAGGGAGCCATGTCTGAGCATTTGCCTGAAAACCTGAGAAATACATGACCAGAAAGTCATCTCTTCATCCTGATCAGTGTTAATCCTCAGCTGGTGCTCTGTCTTGCTCTTGGCAGCAGTAGCGCTTCACCGGTGGCGCAGATCTGTGCTGTGCAAGGAGAATGCTAAAGGTCTAACCAGCACACCGCTCAGACCTTGCATGTCCACATAAAGGACTCAAACTTCAGGGTGCTACAGAGGCCACAAAACACAGAGATTTGTTGTGGCTGCATAGTTATTCATGCTGCTTCTAACGGAAGGGAGGAGTAAAAGAAACCTTGAATACTTTCAATGGACCTTTTCTTCTTTGCAGATTTTAGGATAGAGACAAGGAAAGGTTAGTTGCAAGGGGGGAAGAGATATGAAGGGAAAGTAATGTGTATATATAGTAAACACTTTGTAAATTTACAGTGGATCTGACATCTGTGGACACCCGAAGCAAGGAACGTGAACTTGAAACCTACAGTAGGGTTCAGGTAATTGTATCAGCCTACAAAAACTCGGAGATCTTTAGCAAAGTACTGGCAGCCATTGAAAGAACAAAGTCTATGAAAGAGCTGCCGCCAATACCGTTCAAAAACAAAGACTCACCCAGTGCCTTTTACAAATTATGGATTCTTTTATGGTAAGACTTTTCTTTTTTTTCCTTTTTTTAAGAAAAATCTTTTTCTTACCCACTAATCTTTCGGTTTTTTCCCCCATACCTAAATGCACTTTCTTGGTTATTTTGGTCTACCACTGTACTTGTCCCTGTCTTTTTTAATATATTACCTTTTTGTGGATACTCTGCGTGTAAGATTTGTTCAAAGCTAAATACCCTACCAACATGTGGTCAGTCGTAGCTAACAAGTATATTGTTATTGTTTTGTTTCATTACCAGGAGGACAACAAGAAACTTCTCCAGAGATAAGATCGGCATCATCATGCGTCTCCTCCAGAATCTGTTATTTGGCTTGTTTGTAGCATTTTTCCTTCTTAGACTAAGGACTGACCTGGCAAAAGGAGCTGTGCAGGACCGTGTGGGGCTTATCTACCAGTGCGTGAGTGCCCCCCCCTACACAGGGATGCTCAATGCTGTTGCTCTTTGTGAGTTTCTGTCCTGTATTATGTGCAGCAGCAGGTATTGCTGCCACTGTTTTGTAAATAGGAAAAGTCTTTTTTGAAGATAATCACTTAAAGGATCTTAACAGTTTTAGGTAATGTCAGAGCTGATACAGAAGCATGAAATTCAAAGGCGAAGCAACAGGCAGCTTCGCACCCCAGAAAAAGATTAGCCCATGAGAGGGGCTCCGGGTTCACTGCACTTAATGAAGGAACATGCCCTGATCACTGCCTCTCCCTTTTACAGCTGGCCTGTACATGGAGGCTTTATTCTGAACTGTGCAAGAGCCCTTAACTTGCCCGCGTGTAGCATTATAAAGGCAGGACAAAGTCTAGGTCTGTAATTAACATCGTAAGTGAGATCAAAACCAAAGACACGGAAAGGATGGAAGTACAAAACAGCTTTGACAACAATTACGCGTAATTAGATTTAAGAGTATTATGTGATGATTACATTTTTCCTGGAGAGTGTTTCTCTTACAACTGCCATACTAAGACCAACAGTAGTTTCTATTTACAGCCCTAAAGGCTGTTCTGCTCATGTAGGGAACATACACTGCTGTCATCACCTTGAGATCAGAGCACCTCAAGAAGTTACCCAGTGACGGCAGTTTCTTCATGTACCTGCAAAAAGAGAAGGTTGTCCTGCATGCTGCCTAGTTAGGCCTCTTTTATTAAGCTTATGAGCTTTTGCAATCTGCAGGCAGCATGTTTTGCATTTATAGTGGGGGAAAAAGTGATCAGCCTGGTTTAGACAGAATGTTTCTGATATATTCTCAAAGTTGTCTCTATGCTTCAGGTCATTTTTGCTAGCTACAAGTCTTGGTCTCTTTATTCAATAGTAATTTAATTTATTTCTTATATATTTAATCCAGTCCCACCTTTACGTGCTATCAGTGACCAAGAAAGTAAAGATGGCTTGTATAAGAAGTGGCAAATGCTTTTAGCTTATATAGTACATTTCCTGCCCTTCAGTGTCATCAGCGTGGCCATTTTCAGCACCTTTATATACTGGTAAGCACTTGTACCATCTATTGGAGTGTTATTTTCTTTTTGTTACCGGTTTCAGTTCCTGTGTCAGCAACAGGCCTCCTGGCATGGCTTCCTGCTATTGTCTCTCCAAATGGTTACAGAGAAAGCTTAAGGAAAGATGACACAATTCTAGCCCTTCTCTTTCAGGTAGTATTAAACCACTTTCTGAGTAAGGAAGTTACCAGTTCTGTAACTTGGGAAGTTTTAATGGGCCTGGGACATTTATCATTCTTGTGTCATACCAAAAGCAGGAAGCATCATTTTACATTACATTTAGAAAGCCAGGAAATAAGTGAAAAAGACAGAAAAGAAGTGAGGAAGACAACAGTAGGTGACAGTAACAAAGCTTCATATTCCCTGGGATGTTTGAGGTCTGGCTACAGCATATGGAAGTGGTGAGACCTGGATCCCTCTCTTCCACTCTTCAGAGGAAGGCACTAAAATGGATTTCTGATAGTGGGAGAAAAGGTTTGATTGTAAAGCTTGCTTTTCTCACCCAGTACATTAATTTTCTCGCATCGTTGTGAAGTAGTACCTCAGAATGGGGTGATGAATTATTTCATCTGTTCATTGCCTTATCTATCATATAGGCCTGCTCTTCTCCATTTCTGTTCCATGGACTTCTCACCTTCCACTTGCTTATTCTGAACTTAATAGAGTCCATGGCTGCTTAGGTAAGCTAATAGCAAAGTAGTAAAGGCCAATTTCTGTCCTTCAATCATTTTCTGGTTTTTGGTTGGTTTGGTTTGGGTTGGGATTGTTTGTTTAGTTGGTTGGTTTGTTTGTTTTCCTAATTATGAAAGGAGAGGTGTATAGTGCACTGAAGTTAATTTTTGTTTTCATGTGACAGTTGATAGTAAAGTTGCAATCAGATGGCAGTCTGTAGTAAAATATGTACAAATGACTAGCAGGCTTGTGTCCTGGATGCGCGTTCTCTGGTTAGCTGTTGAGAAACGGTAAGTGGATAGACCCTTGTAAAAGAGAGAAAGTGCAGGAGCTATTCTGCTCTGGCTGTGAGTGTTAGCGCCCTTACTCTGCAGTAAGATGCCCTTGGGCAGTTTGGAAATGGATGAAGTAAAATGGCACCAAATCGCTTGGACTACTGAGTAAGAACTTCCGCACAGGGAGCTAGTCTGCCATGGGAATTTTGCAATAGCTGTTTTCCCATCTAGAAAAACTCAGGATAAAAGATCACAGTT
This sequence comes from Phoenicopterus ruber ruber, assembly GCA_009819775.1. Taxonomy (NCBI): domain Eukaryota; kingdom Metazoa; phylum Chordata; class Aves; order Phoenicopteriformes; family Phoenicopteridae; genus Phoenicopterus; species Phoenicopterus ruber. Next base: position 29,173,533 of record CM020217.1, on the reverse strand, counting down.
TCCTTCTTCCTCCTGGTCTGTAGTAGGTAATGAGGGGAAGTGCTCAGCATTTACCTAACTCTTTCCCTTTGGAATCTCAATAACTGCCAGTTCCTAGATGAAAAGACAAAAGCCTCGGGAGGGAGATTTCTGCTCCTCCAGGTGTGAGGGCTTGTGTGCATGGGTTGTTGTTTTGTAGTTTGGTGCTGATATTAAAAGTAGCCGTTTTGTTCAAGCAAGGCCATCTTTCTCTTTGTCCCCTTAGCTACCTGGGCTTTTATTTCTGCAAGCTGTCAGTGCTGCCTGCTTCAAGCGGTGCTTCCTGAGAAGCCCTTTTTCACAGATAAGCAGAAATTACTCCTCTTCCCACTAAGCGTTTAGAGGATCCGCTGTGCTCACCAGAGGCCCTTCCATTTCTGCCTGCTCATGAGCTGGTTGCTGAGAAGGCAGCCATTTGCAAAGCACCTTTTCAGACTTAACGGGGGAAAGTGTGTGGAGCTCCTGAAGATCGCAAGCCACTGTCATGCTCGCTCCTTAACGAACAGGAAATTCGTATGGGCAGAAACTTTGCCCTTGTGCTTTGGTAGCTTCAAACAGTCAACAATAAAGAGTGTGGTTCCGGTTAATGGATAATATTTACAGATATTAGCCTCCGCATATCTTTGCTATCTTGTGGTTGTTTGGAAGCCAGCAGTGATGTGTCAGAGTGATTTGATAGTGCCCTTAGACCTCTAGGGCAAGAAGTTTCTCTATGAGATTCTGAAGAGTGTATCTGTGCAGGACTAAACTTCCCTGGGTGGACTAAGTTTTGGAGAGGCTTTGATAGCCTCTGGTGTGTGTTCTTACAAGCCAGTGTTCTCAGAGTTTGTGTTTGTAGGGTCAGACAGACCCAAACTCTTATCTGATCAGACACCAGGCAGGTCTGGCCAAGAACAAATACAGCCACTTTTGCAATCAAGTAAATGTTTATGCAGATTTTCCTAGCTAAAGCTACCTCTGGGAAATGTTCTAACAGTTTATATTATCCTACTGTTCTATTGCGGTAAAATTCTCTCTTCTGAGTTTGGTTTTTTTCTTCTCTTTTAGGCTTTCTTCTCTTTCTACTCCTACCCCAGATTTACTAGGCTATTTCTACATAGCTCTGTGTAAAGTATTAGAGCACTTCAGAGGAGGTGATACTTTTATGCTAGGACTTAGAAGACCTGTTCCTTTAATCTGTGATTAAAGGTTGTTAAATACCTGGTAGCTCAGTGAATATTTAATACTTGAAGAGACAGTGTTCAGCCATCCGTTTATAATAGGAGTTTATTTTGGTGTTACACAGAAAAAATGCTACAGGAAAGCCTGTGAGAAAATGAATACTTCTGTTTTTAAGACCATGTTCGAACATAGTGGGTTAAAAAAAAAGACATAGAGCCTTGCATTGAGCAATGAAAAAGAAAATAAAATGTTGAATATCTGCTTGTTAGCCGAGCAAAGCATGCAGTCTGTACCTAGCGTGAGGCAATTTTGGTATGAGGTATTTTGGAAAAAGAGTAGTATGTCACCATGTAATAAAAGGTTTTGTCATCTGTCGTACACACTATAAGGCTGAGTTAAGTTTGCCAAGCAGTTTCTGGCCTTTCTTAGCTTTTTAATCTTTAGTACAGGTTGGGGGATGGGGGTGGGGCTTTTTTCCTTAGGTGAGCTAGGGGAAAGCTGGGAACAGCGTGTTGTATTAAAGAGTGCAGGAGTATGGAGGAAATTGCATTTGAATGAATTACATGGGTGGTGAAGTCAATTAGCCTTCCATTTAATTGAGTATATCCATTTTTACATTTGCATGCATGGTATCAGAAGTGCAAAATTCCATCTGTTAATTATCTGCATAAAGATGTTCTTTAAATATGTGACTTACATAAAAAACTCCCACTGCATAGACTCTAAAAGGAGGAGGATGTTAGTTTAAGGAATTGTAAAAGCCACAGTGGTTATCTTGAAACAACATGGATTTCTGCTACAATTACATCTTTACATAACCCTCTTTAATCTGGATGGAGAAAACGTAATGTATTTGCACTCATGTGACGATACTAAGTGGGTGTCCTTTATGTTAAGGCTCCAAACAACAAACTAAGGGTTAAGAGGTAAACAGTTCACTTACTGAGTAATTGCAAAAAATAAATAAAAACAAAAATGAAAGCTATGTTCCAAGTTTAGTACTCAAACACTGTTTTTTAAATGTTCTTTTGCTCATTTTTGTACAGGACTGCAGGGTTGTATCCTGATGCTTCCAGATTTGGAATTTTCTTTGCTGTTGTCTTAGCATCTCATATCATTGGTGAACTACTCACACTTGTTATACTTGGTGTGGTTCAAGACCCAAATATTGTCCAAAGCGGAGTGGTGCTACTTAATTCAGCAGGTGTGATAGTGGGAACTGGACTAGTAAGGTACGAAAAAGTTTTACTGCATTACGGCGTTAATGTTAAATAATCTGCCTATAGAAGAGTTTCATGAACCGTCTGTATTGCTGAAGTATGATGAGGCACAGGTAGCAATGGAAACAAAGTGCGGCTGTTACCCTTCAGAGGCAGAACAACCTAATTGAGTTAGACCTTGTACTAAACACAAAAACCAGACTCTTAATAGCTTCAGATATCAACAAAGATATTAACTTTTTTTTTTCACTTTTTGTAAATAAATTGAAGATAAAACTGAGCAATTAATATCTATCAGCTCAGCTGAATTCTTTTATTTATGCTGACATTATGACGTGAAATGCTGTCCTCGTTAAAGGAGCCTACTAAAAAAAAGTTCCCACAACTTTGAGTAACTGCTGGAAATTATCAGACATTAAACACTGTAACACATTCGTGTTATTCTCCAGTTTAGCCATTAAACTTTTCAGACACTTTTTCTACCTGTGCAGACTGAACTACATAAAAATAATAAATAAAAAGTAGCGTAGTAAATATGCGGGGAACATTATGATCCACTTGCTCTGTTACTGTGCAAATAAATGTTTCTGCATTGTAATTGCACAAACTTTGAACAGTTTTTCCTCTTGTATTTGTCAATACTGAAATTACTGGTTTTTTGAGAAACATACCAGAATAAATGTAGTAGTATCAAAAGAAGTTTTCTTGAGATGTTGAGCAAATAGGATATGCTCTCCTGAGATCTTTCCAATGAAAATGAAGTAAGCCTAACAATAGATTACGTCACGTTGTCCTCAAGAAAAGCATATGAGTCTTCACAAAGTTGATGACGCTTTGTCTCTCCAAAGCAGATCTCAGCTAATACTTGCCTATCAAATAAAACTAGGTTAACATCTAATTATTTGGTCCCTGCCTCATTTCAGGAAGATGTATGTCTACAGTGACAAGACAATTATTCCCGCTACCATAGTCTAATGCCTTAATGATAACTTCTAAAAAGTATTACAGTGGTTTCTAACCTTATTTTACAGTAGAGACATTGCTAATTAATATTGGGAATATCTTTAATTAAACTTCATAGGCAATGAAGGGTATTAAAAATAGCATTGAGACTTGGGTTGCTGGTTTTTTTTCTGTTCATTTGTTTGTTTAATTATAAAATCTTGTGGTATTTTAGGTGCAGAAATTGCCCAGTCTTGTTGAATAGTGTTATTTCAAAATTTTTATACTCTGTTTCTCTCTGTTTCTCATTATTTTGCGTCACTTTTGTTTTGTTATTATTGTTCCAGTGAATTGATATTCAGTCTTTTTTGGGTTTGAAGATGGAGCGAGGGGGTGGCGGTTTCTTACCTGGGAAACAATACATTTTTGCAACTAAGGTGTCTATTGAGTCTTGTCATTTTCAGTTTATCACCGCAGTGTGAATAGCAAACAAACAACCTCATTTGTGACTGTCCGTAAACAAGTCAGGCCTGAATGTTATGACATTGTACCAAAGTCAGAGACGGCCTTCATGGTTGTCTCCTCATTTCGCACTAAAATGGACTTTATGTTTGAAAACACTACAGGTACAGCCAGGAACTGTTTCTGTAACAGGCTACAACCAAAGACAAGAGTTTGTTTTAATTTGGGGTAGAATTGGCTCTTGGAATGGAGCAAAAGCCAGTTTAACTTCTCTGTTTTTTAAGGACTATCGAAGAAATGCCGACACCCTTTAAAATACTCAGTTATCTTACCTTTCAAAAATACACCAGTGAAGTTCTTATAGTCAATGAATTTTATGGCTTAAACTTCACATGTGGTAAGTGTTTCCAAAAAAAAAAAGCAGCCTGTAAGTTCATTGTAAATAATCTTAATGACGTGTCAATGCTTATTTTCCTTCTACATACAGTAAACGTATCCTGATAAAACAAAGATAACTTGTGAGTTGTTAAGAAAAAGCTTATTAATTAGTAAAGACTGTAATGCCGTATCAGCAAGCTAGACAAAGTTTTACTCTTTTTTTTTTTTTTTCCCCCCAACCATTTCTCATTCTTTCAGTTTTTCATTTTTCTCCTCTTCACCTGTTCTTTTATCCCCCCTTTGGGTGGGGGCATTTTGGAAGGTAAACTTTGCAGCCTGTTATGAGCTTATTGGAGCAGCGTTACACAAATAGAAGATTAATAGAATTGCACAATATAAGATCAAACATGAGTGCAGGGAGCAGTGACAGGTAACACCTGACCAGATGTTTCCTCTAACACTAGTGAGGCTTCAGTTCAAATATGTTACCGTGGCGTATATAGAGCAGCTTGGATCTGTCAGGCTGCGCTTTGCTGGTTGGGAGCAAGACCGCTGGCAAACCATGAGAATCAATCGGGTTGGCAGGGTTAGCAGCCAACACCCATCAATGGGGGCAAAACTTACAGCTTTGGACCTGCCCTACGATATTTTGGGCTTTGTAGCCACGTGTCTGTGCTCCTCTCCAAGGCTATATATTCTTTATCCATTAATCTCTCCTGGCCCTCTTTATTACAAGAGCATAGATGGCAACTTAGAAAACGAATCCGTGACTTCGGTAGTAATCATAAACAGCTGATTTTTAATGTGCCTTTCGGACAGACTCCAATTCTTAAATTTTGGAAGCACTCAACAAATACGAGCACTGTCAAGTCTAGCACGTTGGGCAAATTGCTTCTTGAGGCCCCTCCAGATAATGTATCTGAAAAGCCATAAATCTTCTTGTGTTTGGCACGAACAAAACAGAAAGCTCCTAGTGACCCTTTGTTCTTCCCTTCAAAAAATACAGCATAGGTTAACTGCAGAAACATATGGCTTGTCTTGTTCCCATTCCAAAATGATGGGAAATATTGCTGTGGGTATAGTTCATTGCTAAAATAATGTTAGGGCTAGGTATATTAAATGTATGTGCGAGTTACTGAAGCCTGAGTTTTAATTTTACTGATTCACCTACTAAAGAAATTAATTAACTTTTTCTTTTGACAGGTGAAGCCAACAGTTCCACTACGATTAATGCTGAGTGTATTTTGTCTCATGGCATTCAGTTCATTGAAAAAAACTTCCCTGGCGCCTTGTCCCGGTTCACAATCGATTTCTTAGTACTCTATGCTTTTCTACCAGGACTTGCCCTTATAGCAATTCTGAGCTTCAAAATAAGAGAGAGAATTATTGACAGGCAATAAAGAAGTAGCAGTGTTACAATGTCTAATACTACACTTTTAACTTTATTATGGTTGAAGGCTTAAATTGATGGATTTTAGATAGAATCTAAGTGATTATACATATAGAAACACATTCATCTTCTCATGTTTGTTTCTAACTGGATGTTTTCCGTCTTGAAAAACAACGTTCTCTCTCTTAAGAGTGTGAATGGCTTCCTGCTATTAGTATTCCCACCCCACTCCCAAATCAGCCATAATCAACAGTATTAAATGTTTTAAAAGACTTCTAAAGTTTAATTTAGTCACCTGTTGCTGTCAATTTTTAATAGTGTATCAATGGTGCTCCATTTTTTTCACACTGTTTTGTTTTTTAACCATTACCAATAAGCAGAGGGGTAAAATTGCTAGTAAATCGTGTTTCTAGAATTGTATTTTAACTCCTATGCTTTGTTTTGATACCATTTTGGGGATTTGTAGAAAGGGAACAACCCAAATATGTGTAAATAAAGACAGAATCAAGAAATCACTCCACTTTAATCTTATGCATACTTTACAACCAGTGAGTACAGGATCTTTAAGCAATATAAAAGTTACCTAACATGTTTGTGTCTTGTAAACGATGGTAAATCAGAGAGGACATTTATGTTATTTATCTCTGTTCCTTCTTTCCATTATCAAGTTCTAAATCTTGTTTTGGAAGCAGTTTGTGAATGACTAGAACAAATTTTTGTTTGTCAATAAAATGTCAATTTAATTAGGGAAAAAAAAAAATAAAAGTTGTTTGCCAGTTCTTGGAAGCGATGTAGTTTGCATCTTTGGAAATTATTCTCATGGGCTCACCAACATCCCAAAGAGTCTAATTTATCCATGTTATAAATATAAGTACTTCTCAAAATTGAAAGCCTAACAGACACAGAATTCCTAAATTTTGTAACTTTCCATGTTCAGTGAAGAAATTATTTATTGCAGAGGGATGGCTAGAGATTTCTTCGAGGAAGTAAGTATATTTGTGTCTTGAAATTCCATAACAATAGACTTACTTAGTTTAATTTGATAGCTTTGAGATGAGGCACTTTGTAACAAAGCCTTTGAAATCCTCAAGTTAATGCAAGTTCTTCACTTAGTGTGAGGCCAGGATTTTTTTCTAATATCTTTACGTATAATATTCTAAGATAGAAATGTTACATAAGAAAAACATTCGATGAACAAATATGTTAAAAATAACAAATAACTTTAAAGAGTTGGAAAGATACCGCATTAGTTTGTCTTTTCCATTTTTATGCGCATGTAGGGTTGCTCATCAGGGAACGTTCTTGGGATCCGGTCTGCCAAGTGACTGTTCAGACACTTACTCTCTGACAGCAAGTCTTAGCTCTCAAGAGGCACCTCTGGCTTTAATCTAGATCTTGTCTTGCATATTCTCAAAACACGCCGTCCATCTCGTACTCGTGACTATGTCCACGGACGAAAAGCCGTATCTAGTTTAGGCTAGCATTGCACCAGCTCAGGCTGCGTGTGAATCAATTATACTTCCACCACTAACCAAGTGTCTGTCAAATGGATTACTGACTTCCTAGCCTTGGAGTATTTGACAGAAATACCCATCTTCTAAATTCTATGCAAAGTTATTACAACATTATACATTGCAAGAAATAATTCCTGTATTAAACTACGTGATACTGAATCAGAGATAAAGCAAACTTCTGAATTTTAGATCAGGTTGAATCTGGTTTTAATTCCACTTTATTCTGCCGGGTTTTGTGGAACTATCCTATTCAAATACATCAAACAATGATGCAGATATGTTCTTAAGCTTTGCTTTTGAATTATATATGCAAGGAACTACAAAAAGATGCCTAGCACACTTCACTATGCAGTTTCATATTTTGGGTGTGAAAACTTGTTTGTATTTAAATACATGTGTAGGGCAGAAGTATTCAAAAATAAATCAAATAATGTGTTACAACTTATAAAATAGGTAGAACTAACTAATGCCAGTCTTCATATTCAAACCCATCTTTGAACAATCTAGAATTCCTTTTTTTCCTCACTTTTTAAAACTCGGTACCAAGAGTACACTTGGTACTCTTAGTACTTGGTGTCAGTACCAAGATATACTTAAATTTGGACTGAACAAATAAACAGCTATTTTTATTACAAATAATAAAAGGAATGCTTAATAAATATTAATTTTGTAGTTTGCTATTGTATATTTTCAAATGCATCAGATTAAATTGCTAGTGTAATGTTAAAATGATCAAAGTAATTTTGTAAGTGTTAAACTAAAGACACTTAGCAGTCCATCAATCAGGGTCAAAATCCATTTCTTTCCAGGATTTAGAGGCATTTCTTTTGTATTGTTCAAGTTCCTAAAACAGAAACATACATACATATTAATCTAATCTCCTCGTTACTAAAAGTGCTGATACATACATTAGCCACTTGAACATTTAAAGCACGTACAAACATTTTTCACTGTAGAAAAACTGTACTAAGTATTTTTTTATCTTTAACAAAATTACACTAGAAGTGCTGTAAACTTTACCACATTTGCTGTCATATAGGGAGCTAGATTGTATTTATTCATTTATTTAGGCCTAGATACGTACTAGGGAAGAAGAAACTTTGGGTCTTTTCAAAGACATTCAGTTTGCTCATAGGGAGCCTGGTTTCTCATACAGAAATGTAACACTACATGTGTGTTAAAAACAGAAACCAGAATTACCCAACAGAAACTGCTTTTTCACACACACGAAGTCAGGGCCTTTAAAGAAGCAAAATGGTTTGGTAGTTCCTTAACATCATTAGGAAAAAGAAACCAGAAGAACAAAGCCTACTTTCTTCTTCTTTCTTTTTTTTTTTTTTTTTTTTTTTTTTAAGCGTGGGACTGAACTGAAATGAACTTCCATAAGCTTATAGATTGCCACTGGGGATAACTTAAGGGAGCTACCAGTGGACCTTAGAAACCCCTGCAGAACACAAGCTTGTCCAGAAAGCAGAAATATATTTGAGAGGAATGCAATGGGTGTTTAGGAAATCGACATACCATATCTATTCCATCTATTTGTGGAAATAATTATTCATCATTGCCTGAGGTTTTTCAGGAAGTGTATTACTCATGATAGACAATGATGCCATGCTTTTACTTTTGTTTTGTTTTTCAAAGTGGTAGTTAAAATATTCTTTCAGGTACTACTGTTTAGTAGATTGAAAAGTTAGCACCTGTGTGTAAAAATAAAATGCAAAACCCAATGCGGTAATTAAAATTATGCATCTTCTAGATAGATAGTAATTAGATTATTAAAAGCAAACAGAGGCTCAAATTGTGGAGGTATAAATAAAGCAAATTAGGAGTGAAAGATGAGGCAATCTACATTATGCTGTACTTGACATCAGCTGAGTACTAGCAAGGTAGACAAATGACCTCGTTTCAGTCAAAAGTGCTACTGGGAATTTTGAAGCCTATAATGAAAGGTTCTAGCAACATTACCAAACAACAACTTCATCTTCTGAATTTTATGTAGCGGTGCATACTGTCAGGAATTCTTTCTGAACATTTTTTCAGCAAAAATTAATTTAGAAAGCACTACGATTGCTTTTTGTTCATTTAAGAAGGCTTCCAATGTATTTGCAGGAAGATGATACTCCCATGAGGCAACTGTTAGACCTAACCAGGTACTGCTTGCAATGCAAAAAACAGTCGTCATACCTTACATCAGAGGAGGAAAAGAGGTGGGCATAAACCAGTGATTAGTATAAATGCAGCAAAGACCCTCAGAAGCGGGAATGTGTTTGTTTTATACAATTGCTATTCTGATTTTAATAGAATGGACTTAACAGGGTAAGGGAGGTTTCACTGTAGGTATACAGATACCAGAAGCGACAAAAATAAAATTCACACCTGGCAAATTTAACAGAAGTATTAATTATCAGTCCAGAGAACAGAGGGAGGAAGAAGAAAATAAAGGGCAGAGCAACAAAGAAATCATTATCTAAAAATCGTATGGAAATAATAAATGGCATTTTCTCTCTCTCAGGAAATAATTTCAGCAGCTTCGTCAGCAGCGCAAGATTTTCAGAAAGCACCCCAGGTTTATGAGCAATAACAGGATTTTTAATTAGTGTATATTCTTCATGATGCTTGCAGGAGTCTGCTTTTACAGTTAAGTAACTCATAGACGACTGACACAGAACATACTATGTCCAGTCTAAGTCTAGTAAGTTGCATTATTAAATACAACTCTAGTACTACTGAAATGTTCTAAGCCAGTCTTTACTCAGTATTTTCACTCCCTCATTATTAATATAAAGGAATTACAGTCTTGGAACATAGCAAACTGTTGGAAACTCACCAACAGTTAGGAATAGAAAGAATACTGTGATACTTTAAGAAGCACATGTAACCTGATTTACACTAAGTAAATAATTTCAATTCTAACAACTTTCTTAAAGGCTACAGGAAGTGGTAAAGTCTGACAATGAAGTTTTTACAGATGAAGACAAATGCTGTCTGGGGGTCGTGTCTACAGGTGTTGCCTAAATAGTTAACCTTACAGATGTATCATCTGACTAAACCGTTTCCAGAAAGAGGCAGATATTTTAGCAGAATTTATTTTGCTGTAGTTTTAGCTAGCTAGAAGGCTATTCAGAACAATACAGAAATGCAAAGTATCAAAACCACAGCCCATACTGAATCTGTATAGCTATTCCACTACGTACAGAAGTACAGAATAAAGTGATAAATGTTTATTTTGGAGACATATCTAGGTAAGACTAACATTTAAACAATGAGAAATGAAAGCAAAAAAAAAAAAAAGGATTAAATGGGAGGTTACTTATAAGAAATAATCTTTAACATCTGGTGATTCAGGAGGAAAAACGCTGTCAGGAAAGTACGCTTCCTTAGTTTTCATGTAAAACAGAAAGTAAAATAAATCCCCGTGAGTCAGAAATGTAATGGAAAAAATCTTCCAAATACAGCTTAAAGATCACTCCAGAGACCCTTTTGAAAAAAGGTGCCTTCCTGCTCATGAAGTCCTATACTTCCAACATAAGCAGAACTCTGGAATGTACTGTAACTACACAACCAGCCAAGAGATCCTCTCTCCAAACTGACAGAAGATCCTACGAAAGAATATACCTCAAAGTACGCCAAAACGTTCATGCTAGTGTTATACTTCCTTTCTTTTCTGGGTACCAAGTGTAGGGGGCACAGATCAGATGTACAAAGAATTAACAACTGCAATTTAAATATGCTTTCAATGTGCTCTGAGTGCTTTAAACATTATTAGTGCTAGCAATTTGTCCTAGATGTCTCAGCACTGGCATAAAGTGGATTTAAATTTTTTTTTTAACCTTAATGCTTCTGTACTGCTGTGTTTCTATAAATTCTTCATCTGTCAAATGGGGAAGATCACACCTAATCTCGTAAAGGGATTGGGAAGAAAGACTTAACTAATGTTTGTGAGGCACTCAGGTAAGATAACATTACCACACATTCTCAGAGAAAAAAAATTAATACTTTTGTGTTCATTGAAGTGTCTGAATGGCAGGTTGAGAAATAAGGTACACAAAGAATAAAGATGATGAAAAGAAATACTGAACAATTGAATTGAGACATCAGCAAAATAGTATATGATCATGTAATTAAATACAATACTATAATGTCTACAAACAAGGAGGAAAAATTAAGATTGTAGGAAGAGCCTTAATTGTTGCATTTCCTCAGTTCTGAGGGACTGACATGACTTTAGCTTTCTTTTTCATGCAGTTTCTGAGTGCTGAAAGTGCCCTCAATCTGGAACGTGGTGAAAACAACCAAGTACTGAAACAAGGATTAAAAATCTTAAGCACCTAAACTTCAGCAGGAAATTTAATAATGGTGCTCTAATAATGCTCTTTAAGTTGGTATAAAAAAAAAAAATCTTCTGTACCCATTTGGACATGCTTTCATGTCAAAACGAGAAAGCTTATTCTTGGCAGCTGCGTAAACATCATAAATAACTTTTTCTCCACCATATGAAGACTAGCACTTCTCTGGAGAAAAAGAAAGATGCGACTGCTCTGTTACCCATGTTAAGGTTCCTGTCATACTTCTCTGACCAGTAACAACAGTTCATTGCACAATACGCAATCTTCTGTTTTGTTGAATGAGATTGAAATTGTCTCCTGAAGTTCTGCAATATGGTCGTGTCAGAGAAGTATGCTGAAAAAAACTTGTCTCATTCTGTTGGCCACCACAGTCCCAATCTCAGATAGCTGCAGATCTGACACCAAGATGACTTTTAGCTGTGAATGACACGGTTAATTAGGTCACTCCTATGTTAGGGGAAATAGGACTACGCCTCCTTGCAAAATGTTATAGAAACCCCCCCTTCTGTTTATGTCTTGTTAAAGTCTTAACAGTTACAGCCCTGTTCATTGAGATCTGCTTCCACTGCTGCTTGTTAGCTGACACCAAACGGCACCAGGCATCTTATACTTTTTTATTTTTTCTTTTTAGTATACTTTATGGCATTGAGCTTCAACTAAAACTGGCACCAATCCCTAAAGTAATACCTTTGTATAACAAGGACAAGTCACCGTGAACTTTGGCATTGCATGACACTGACTTCTTAAGTACCTGGTTGGGAGGCTATCCAAATCTTGGAGCTCAAGGTTAGCTTTATCGTTTGCTTCAATGAATGAAGCTGCAGTCAAACATCCAGATTAGAAAGGTCCAAGCACCTATTTTGCGTGTTAGCAGTACAAGGCATAACAGGATAGCTAAGACCTGAAACAAACAAAAACCTTCAAAAAGACATCGTAGAGTACTTACCTCTGTGGCAGAGAGCATTTCTAAAGGAAACAGAGCCGATGCCCCCACGTGCCATCTCACTGCCACAAACATTTGGAAGGAACTAAGGAACAAGACCTTATTGCACTCCTAGGTGCTCACAGAAGCAGGTGGTATATGTGCAGCTCTAGGCGACAATATTATTTTAAAAGATCTCACTCTTATTCAAGTTACGTGTGTACCTAAAATGAAATTACGGTGACCTTAAAGCATCAAAAGCCAAAACGCTAGCAGAGAATGGAGAGAAATGGGTGACGAGTTTGCCATCTTGTTTCTGTGTTACATGGGCTGTATGAAGAGTTAACAGCAACCTACACATTTAAGGCCCAATAAATATGCTAAATGAATGTTTTTCTGGAATCTTGAAAGCCCTGCAAAGGCACAAAATTCCAGTCATTCCCAGAGAGAATCTGCTAATTAAGAAATACATTAGAAACGTAAATTCCAAAAAGGTCCCTGGTGCTGTATTCTCTCTCTCGGAGCTTAACTCTAGAGAATGAAAAAGCAGTAAATTGCAACAGCACTATTTGATACAAACCTGCAGGTTGTATGTCTGTGGGGTAAGAACTAGGAAAAGAATTCTGAAAGGAACTAGTTGAGGAAGAGAGACGTGCTCTATCTTGAACAGAGGCACAGTGAGGAAAAGAGAGCCTCGGAGAGTTTTCCAGAGGAAAAAGGTCTAGAAATAGAGTGGTAGGTCTCATAGTTAACTCTGAAAATATTAAGGAGGCAAAATAATCTGGTCTAAAAGAAAACACTCTTGTGACAGAGTGCTGATGAGCTGGGCTCTGAAATTCTACAGCCAAAAAGCGTATCAGATAAATACTACCTGACAGCTAGTACATGGGAGTGAGCTTTCTTGTATCTGTACTTTTTTTTTTTTAAAAAAAAACCCCACGTTTTCTAATTTTATACTCGAGAATTTAACCTTTTGCTCTGCTAGAGTGTACAAACCCTTCAACCCAGGTTACACAGTTGGAATTGGTTTAATTAAACTTTTTATTGTCACAGTTATCTATAAATCTGTTACAGTATTATTGAGCAGTCCTGACCAAGACTGAGTCAAGTCAGGTATGCTAGTGCTTCTATCAGACTCACTGACAGGGGCTATATTTTGTTTCTGTTGCTATGTTTTTGTGTTTATTTTTCCTTTAAAGCTTATCTTTGAGATAAACAAGCAAACTGGTTATCACCTAGAGTCCAAAGTGTCACATTAATTAACCGAAAGTAACCGAGAAAAATGATAACATGCACTTAAATGATTTTAAAATGTACACTGTCATCATAGGAAACTTTCATTTTGCATTATGTCCTGTGATTTCATTAGCAACATGTTGCATATTAAACATCTTAATATACTGTTCCTCCTACACAACAGATATCATGAGACTGTATAAAGAATGTCAGACTTATGATGCATTTAAAATGTTGCTTTAAAAAATAGGATTTTTGTGCCACTTTTCATATAACTGGGAAATCCAAAGACACTTCAAGAATCACTGCAACTACAGAGTCCTCTTCTTTTAGATGTATATTGCTATCTTGGTGCATTTCAAATGGAATGAAATTCTTGGAGTACAAAACATTTTAATAATGTGCAACTAATCTTGTAATAATTGAACTTCACGATAGAGAAGTTTAGGAAACAGCTGCAGATAACAAAAGTAATTTTCTCTTTAATGCTCAAATTACTTGTAGCAGTCCGACTAAAAGAAGCTACACTGGTTTGCAATGCCCTTGAACAGATTAAGATTCTAAAAGCCTGTCTCTTTTGTTTAAAAACAGAAAATTAATAATTTCCTGTATGATTTAATCAATGCATACCAGTATCTCCTTTTGCAAGACAGAAGTATTATCTAAAAATAACAAACCTACTACACCATATAGTTATTTTGAGATATATAGATATACCGAGTATGAGATTACATTATAAATTCCAAAAGCAACGTGCTTTACAAATTTTAATGATTTCTAAGACTGCTCTTGATGTAACAGAAATTCAGAACTGATGCCTACATTAACAGGATATTACAGGTAACGTGCAAGTTCAAAGACTGCAGGGGATTCTTGAAATTGCTTTATTCTTTTACATCATTAATGTATTTCTTTGGATCAGGTAACTACAGGTTTACTGCCTTATGCAATCTAAATAACTCTACAAAAGCGTGATAGCAGTAATAATCTAATCCTTTGGCTTTCTTTTACAAGCATGCCAAAAGATGAAATTTTGCCATGGTATTTTAGGGTTAGTTGAGATTAACTGCAGTGCAATTCAATAAAACTGCCTTTCATCTTAACAGCGCGGGTCTGTAAAAGCACGCGAGATCTAGATTGGTACATTCCGTCATCTCACAGCACTGCTAGAAAAACCTCCTTTAACTGCAGTCCACAAAGAAGTGGAACGGTGTACGAATAGCCCACCGTGAGAACAGAGTGGAATGATTCTCAGTCATTCTAGCAAAGAATTTTGTGTGTGTGAAACAAATGAATCTATATGAAATAGAGAGTTTCCAGACTCAGTATGTGACACTTCTTCCAAGCAAAGAAAAATACACAAATCTTGGATGGATTTTAACAGACCCATGCCTATGATATTGATGAAGACTACATACAGTATTTCTACTCACATGATGTTATACACGGATGTCTATAAGGCAATGTTCTAACCTTTGTCTAGTTTGCCACAGAATTTTTCTATAAAATTAATTCACCACAAATGTAGGGAAATGCAGGAACACTTTCAAATCAGTAAGAAAAAATAAAAGACCCTTTCCTCACTAATGGTCTTTCCTGGAATTCAGGGGTTAAGCCAAACATCACTATGTGGAATAATTCTGTTCACTCTATTTAAGATAAAACATACGTAGCCTACAAACTCGAGTCAGAAACTTTATCATCTCAGTACCTTTCCAGTTTAAATAAAAAGTTTTGAAGGAGGAAGACAAAAATTAAAAAAAGTAAACATTCTCCCCCCCAAACCTTGATACTGCTTCCTAGACTTCCTGCTAGTCAACACCCAAATGAGAGTGCAGGGTGCAGAAATGAAGAAATTACTGCCAAGAAAGCTTCACAGCTTTGCTTCAATATTATTTTAGTGAAATAATTCTGGAAGAGAGCTAGAGGGAAAATTTGAATTATTCATTTCTAAAGAAACCACACAGCCAAAGCTTTGAGATCTAACAATGCTCTACTGGCTTAATGTCTACCAGTGGAAAAAAAATCCAAAACAAAACAACCTACTACGTTGAAAACTAAGAAGTTGAAGTTATTTAAAGGAAAAAAGGGGTCTGTAAGTATATTCTACAATTAATTCAGCAATGCTGGTGGTTCTGGAATACTTGACTGTGAACAGCAACTGGAGAACAACCACACACCTGGTTTTTCTGAGCTCTCATGGCATCAACTTCATACTCAGCGTATTGTAAATCCTGTGCAGGGTCCTTGGTGTCTTGTAAATCGCAGAAACTCTAAAAGAAGAAATGATAAAAGCCCAAATGATAAAATTTATCTTCTGTTCTTTTAAGGAGAAAATGCCACTCTGTAGATCTAATGGAAGTATTTTGCTTTTAATACAAACGTAGTAAAACCCTGCATTTATGGAAGAATTTTGTGCTATAGGACACAGATTAGATAACATATACTACAAATTATCTTAGATTGGTAAAATGATGAGGAAGCAATAGTGCAGTTAGATCTTAAAGGAAAGAAAATATTCTTATTTGGTAGTTGTTTATTATTCCCTCCTCAAAATGAAAATATCCGTTCTGGCCCATGACATTTGGGTTAAAGTTGCTCTTGCTAGAGCATTTAATACTCAAGACTAGAATTCAGTTCAGGCTACCAGAAGCGTTACTTCAATAGCTGAGAAATTGATTGCTATCCTTTTGCCAAACACCTGAAATTTCATTTACTAACCCTGAGGGAGTTGCAAGTTTAATGCCAAAGAAGCAAATACACTAAAAGAAACAAACACTATCAAATAAGAATTTTTTTTTAAATGTTGTCTTGCAGATTTCTCCTTACTTATAACAAATGGAAAGTATCAATAAGTCAATCATACAAATGATGGAATAAAATAAAGCAGAATTATAATTATTTTTAGATGAGATGATGGAAAACGAAATTCGCAATGCACAAAAACAGCTTTAAACTTTAAAGCGTATTTTGGAACCAAAACAGAAGACTGGGAATCTACTTGGCAAATCTTCTTTAATTAGACTGATATGTTAGAACACTGATGGAGCTGGCAAGATGAGAAGTGTATTCATTTCTCCAGCTGTTTCAGGGGGAGTTTGGGAGTCACGGCCTGGGGGGGTGGGGAAGGTTTGTTTATTGTCTTTTAAAAGGCTATGAGCAAAAGTTACATGAAAAATAACAGTCCTGTAGAGTTTTTGAAAAGTAAAGTTTAGTCTTTATCTTATTGGGGCATACTGTACTAAGAACGGGCACCTTAGGGATAATTATTCTGGTCACAAGCCACCTGAAATAATTTGTAGGCTTTGATATGTAGCAGTCAAGTGAATGGGAAAGGGTGGATTCGGACTCCTTCTCACCAAGAATGGAGATCCATAGAGTGCCAACGAGAAAAAGCCCAGTTTGTGCACCATGATTTGAGGCACAGTTTCATAGCCCTGACTGACTTCCCTGCCTGCCCAGATAAGCTGTAGGGCAGGAAATGGACAAGGATAAAGAACTGTGATACAGTCAAGTACACAAGAAGGAAGCACCAGCTTGTATTTGCTCAGGTCAAATAGAAAATTAATTTTGATTTCCTAACAACAGCAGCAATTACTTTAATTTAAAAGAAGTATTTGGGGACCAGAAACTTCTGAAATACGTACAAGATTTACCACTACATAGGTGCCAAGGGATTCTAATTACCTTGCAAATGCAAACACTTCCCATGGCAAAATGACAGATTTTGGCAAGGAACTAACACACTCGCCTCATTCAAAGCCTTATGCCCTAGGAGAATCGGGATCAGTAGCTTGCTGCGGCCAGGAAAAGCTCTCCTTTTGGAACATCACTGTCATTTGGTTTAGGCGTTAGGGGATATATCACCTTATAAAATTCCAAAAAAGGTAAAAGTATAGCTTGTCTCTCAATGTAATGAAAGGCAAGTGGTATAACTTTGGAAAAAACAGAGGGTTACATCAGTACCTTCATTATTACTGAATGTAGGAAGGTGACCGAAGATGCAGAAGCTAATAATCAAAGCACCGCTACATACAAATCTGTATCTTCTATGTATGAATTAAAGAGATGGGAAGAAACAGAACTGCTAAGTGAGACTGAAACTCCAGTCACTGGACTTGAGAGACAAAAATTAGTACTGATACTACTACTATTCTATGAGAAAAGCAGCTGTGCAGCAGACATGTAAGTACCTACCTTGGGAGGAAATGTTTTCTCAAATACTTTTTTCCACAGTTCCAACGGTGTGTTTGCACGCATCTTTCCAATATCACTATCAGCGGCGGGTGGTGGTCCTAAGGATTACAGCACAGCACAAAGTAATACAAGTATGTTGTCATAACAACATAAGTTATCGAATCGTTTTGGATAATGATCCATCTAATTTAATATTTCATCTTCTACAGTGACAAGCTGCATCAAGTTTGAAAAAGCATTGATGTCCTACCATGAAACAGGCTGAGTAGTATTGTATATTGTATTTTCTTTAGACCTAAGCTTGTTGGTACTTTATGATTTGAAGTAGTCCCGACACTTTATTAAGCTACCTAACAAAACTGCACAAGTAATTCTCAATAATACAAATATTGAATTGTAGTTTTAAACTTTCTAAGCCATTTCCTTCAATAATCTGTTAAAACTGATGCTGGTGTGCTATAATTTAGCTTTACTTTTTATTTGCTTAAAATTTTTTTGTTTTCAAAAACAATTAAGCAACAAACACAATGAACAGAAAATGTCCTAACCTATTTGGCTCAGCGAATCCAGGCCTGCTGGTATAAACAGAGGTTTGCTGTGATCCACCGATACAGACTTGCTAAACAGAAAAAGGAAAATGTGCATTTAGCAGTCAGCAAAAAATGACATTATTCTAGCCAAGACTAGACTCTTACTGGGCTTTGCATACAAATACATGTAAATAAAAATCTACCAATTCTAGCGGTGACCATGTTTCTAATCCATCAGTTTTAGGATCAAAACCAAGGAGTTATCGCTGTCCTGTGCGGAGACAGGCAGCTGAGACAAGGAGTAAAAAAGTCTATGAACAAGAATCTCTCAGAGATCATATTTAAGGGGGGAAAAAAAAAAGTTTGGGTGATTAAAATATGTTTTATTAAGTACTTCTAGACTCTGGGCAAGACATTTAATAGTTGGACAATAATTATGTTACCTTTTATCATAGCCAAATGCCAAGTGATTAATAAGAACACGGGCTTTCAGCAGGAGAGCCTCAGATTTACTGGTAAACTACATGAATCAGAAAACAAAATATACATTATGATCTTTCATCACAGAAATATTACATTATGTCATCTGCATAGAGGATTTCAGATAGAGCCTGGCTAATCCCTGACCTCAATAAATTTGGTAAATGTTCACTGAATTTACCAGAAAGAATAAAAATCTCACCCTCCCTTTCCAAAACATGAATGTATTTGTCACTGAATATATAGATCAAGAAAGATTAAATGAAAAATAGCATAAATAAAGATTAAAGAGTAAATTTTAAAATATTGATTCACAACTTTTGAAGTATACACATTAAGAGACACAAATCTCTTGCCTAAGATGAATGAGTTATTAAGGCTTTAAACTACATTATCCAGAATACCATAAACATTTAGAAATGTAATTAATAACTATAAAATTATCCACACATCATAAAAAGCAGCTTGATAGGGGCAGAACTGGTACGGATTTATCAGAAAGCAGCTCCCAGAATATCTTCTCGAACAGCATGCTTATTGCTGTCTAAGGGCTTTTGTGTCCTAACAGATTCATGTCTTTGAGAAAGAAGTCAGATCCCTACTGTGGGAAAAGAAGTTTCTCCCAGTCATTTCAATGGGAATTGGGATGTAGCAGCCAAAGAGTTTTAGGCTCCTAATTTTTAATTTTTAATTACAGTAATGCTTAAATACTTAAAAAAAAAAAAAAAAAAAAATCAAGACAATTGTATTCTCAGCTAAAAAAAGATGAATTCACGTGTCAAAGTACAAAAGCTGCACAATTTTACATGGATGCAAATGGACATGCTGTGATTGTAACAATTTAAAGCAAACATAAGCTGTTTGGTAATCAAAATAAGTCACTATTAAATATTATTTGTAACATAAATGATGGCTGATACACTTAGAACCATCTTCTGATGTAGAGACAGCCCAAGAGGCAAGTTTTTTGGATTATGAACCTGAGCATGCATGTTTCTGCCTTTACTCAGGAGATGATCCGCCAAACTCAAAATCAATTTACATACCCACATAAATACTTTGTTCTCATGGTTGGCAGTTCCTACTCATTACTGTAAAAAAATCCTTGCCTTTATTCTTCAACACTGCAAGCATAATAGTCTGGTATGCTTAAACTGCTGTGAAGATGAGCCCTTGGATCTAAGTTTTTAAATCTACCGAAGCGAGGTTGCTAGACATAAGTTCACGCTTCTACCAAAAAGCCCAGTTCTCTAATTCTAGCTAGGGCAACCACTTTTTCCTGTCCTCTTTTCTTATACCAAAAAAAAATTGCCAGACATGCAGTAAACTCAATATGGGAACTGAGTTGGCTAACAGGTAACTAGTTTCATTTAGATTTTGCTGGTACTGGGAATTAGGTAGCTTGTTTGCTCACGAGTTATATCCATCCATCCCCTGCCAATACCTGTAACCCATCTGACACATTAGCACATGCAGAAAGCTACTGTAAAACCAGTTAAATCCCATTTTCTCTAGGAGTTTTACATTTCTGTTTTTTAAAATATTGTTTTGTGACACAAATATTGCTCATCTCTATCCTTAGTTAGAAAGTGAACATACACACCACTAATGATGCTCCATAATAATGTGAAACAAATCGAAGTGTCTTGCTTATTATTTTCCTCATTTCAGAGTCAAACTCCTGAAAAAGTTGATATTGGAACATATATGTAAGAAACAAAAACCACTACAGCTAGAACTTTTCATTTTTTGTATAAACTGCAATGTACTTAGGCTACAATATATGAGGCTTTCAGCTGTCAGCGTAATTATATCTTAAGACAGAATCAGTAGCAGCCTACTCTGAAAAGAAATGTCACAATTTCCTTTTGTTTCTTTTTTACAGAGGGAGCCTAATTCAGGCAATATGTTAGTCCAGAAGAAGTTTCTTAATTGGGAATGCATATTCAATTTTCAATTAATTTGTTTCATTTTGTTTTAAATTTTTAGAAGTAGAAATACTGCCTACTAGAAGACTAAGGATTTTTTCTTTTTGTGAAAATATTTAACTTTCAGTAAACCTCTGGGTATATGCTCTCTAAATTCTAATACCTGCAAGATTTGAAAGGTGCATAAAAATACCTTTTCATCAATGTTTCTTTAATATAAGATCATACAGATGGCCTTCGCTGGATAAAGTGGGAGAAAACCTGGTCCCAGTGGAGCCTGTGGGAGTCTGTCCATAGACCCCAATGGAATTAGGCTGTTATTCTGTGCTTATTACATGATTCTCACTGATTTTTAGAGAGGTCATGGCTCAGCATAAAACCTCAGTATGAGAGAAGGCACAGAACCTTATTAATAAGGAATTAAGTAACTCAAAGAGTCAGCCAAGTATCAATGCACTATATATTCATCCAGAGAAGCACAGGCTGCCAGCACGGCAGCTAAAAATCAAACATACTGTTCTAGTTTCTCATGATCAAGTGCTACTTGAAAATTGAGTATGCATTTGTTTGGATTTGTAACGTCTTGGGAGAGAATCCAGCAGTACTAGACATTTCTTTCCTCTCTCCCCTAAAAGATGCAATCACTCGCTCGTCTGTAAAAACTTAAGAAGTACTTAAAAAAGAGTCCCAGACCGAAATGGTAGTTTACTGTTTGTGCTGCCACAACTACCAAAAAAAATCTGACCAGCTGACATGACAGATGTTGCTTTTTCACTGCCATAGAGTTACAGCTGCTGTCAGCAGGGAAGGACGCATGGAGCTGGATTTCTCTCATTGTAAAAGAAAGTCAATGTGATGTTTTCTTGCTTCCCTCCTTGGTCTGCAGCAACTTATACCTCAAGACTTTCCAAGTATATCTCAAAAATCATCAGCTCGGGAGCGTTCTGTGAAGGAATGACAGTATGCCTTCCATAATGCCATTGGATGGAAAGATTTTTTTGTGGCACAAGGCTGACTGGCCATATTTTGTTCAAAGTATTACTATTATATTACAAAGAGTTTATTATATAGAATCTTTACCAGGAATCTTTTCATTATTAAAAAAAAATAATTACTTACATGAAAAATATCATATTTGCTTCCAATTATCACCAAGGGTATTGGAAAAGGGTCGACTAACTCATAATCCTATTAAACAGAGATATGACAGTTAAGCAGTGTAAACAAACTGTAGAAGATTCCAACTGTTAAAACAGCTGAAAGGGGTTAAAATTAATTCACAGAAGACAAGGTCTATTTTTTCAAAACCTTAAGTTAGATGAATAAACTTTAATGCAATATCCATACCATATTCTAAAATGTTCTCATTTTCTTCATAAATGGTCAGGAAATAATCCCTCTGAGCAGCCAGAACACTTACTGGCATAAAAGGGCTCTTCCACTGTATACTCCAGCTCCAACATTAGATGGGAAGGGAAGAGAGGAAAAACCCCATATAGTCGCAGAACAACTGCCAGGTTGGATTAGTAGAACTGGCTCTTTGACACGTTCCCCCTCCTTGCATCCTACCCAAAGTAATACGGACAAAAGCTCAAGAAAATTAAGCTGAATGATTTGCTTGTGTCACAGATTTGTCCTCCCCACATCACATTTTCCAAACTCTTAAAAAATATTTAATGTGATTTTCAAATGTTTGATATCAGCAGAAAGCGGAAACGTCACCTAACAACCATGAAAATGCAAATCAATACCAATGGACAAAAACAGCTCTGAGGATGTAGATTTAACTGTTAAATAGTTAACTTCTGACAAAAGTTTTAATGAGTAGATGACAGTAATTCTCAAGTCATCTAGAAGGTTCTCCTGTAGTTCATATGAAATGAGACAATCCCCTCTGTGTTTGTGCAATTATTTAGTCAAGCTGCTTTGGTTGCAGCAGAGTGGAAAAGAGATGTGTTGTAGCAGAGGCTGACCTAACTGTTCCCTTCTAAAACTGGTTATTTCACATACAGGTTAAATGACAGTCAGGATATTAGCAAGAAGCTGCACGTACTGAAAAAACGCTACTTTGAGAGGAAAAATAATGGCTTCACTCATACACTGTCAAGGCAAAAGCTTTGAGCAAAATTATCATAACTTAAAACTGGGTGTATGGAATATAGAACTGAAAAAAAAAATAGTTTTAGTTTCTTAACTAAGAAAAAATTAATTCGAGATTACATCAGAAACATTAAAACTGGCATACTGAACCCTATTCGTCTTTTGACTATGGAATTAATTTTTGACTATGGACTACTTTAGGTGTATCCAGCCTTTTTAAACAAGATCTGCAATTGATATACTTAGGCTTTATCATCATAGCCAATAATTCTTTATCCAGGCCAATGGAATATATCTAATCCTTACAAAAAAAGGTCTAAGAACCTCATCCATTCCTGTTTATCATAAAAATGTTTAGCTATAAAAAGGCAAATAAAAATCTGCGTAAACTGTCATTTACTTTGACTATAAAAGATAGTATTCCCTCCCACAAAACTGACCTGTTTTTTTCTTGAACAGTGATGAAAGTAAAAAGAGAACCAAGGAGTAACATAACATTTTGTTTGCATCCTTTCTGGTTTTGATAACGAAGGCTGAACAGAAATTCTAGTTTAGAAGGTATAATTGTGTTCCCTACAGGGCAAGTATAACAAGTCTTCTCTTCTTAACAGTTAATGGCATTATTCTTTTTACTTATTGAAAAACGCTTGCAGTTTTCTGATATGTAAGCCCCTATCTGTAAACTTGACGCTGTGGCCATGATTTATTGCCACGAGTGCTTGTAGGCATTTTCTTTTTGTGAATTACCTTCTCTAAAAGTAAAAAAACAAAATAATAAACCAGCAGATCTCAAACCCCATACTCTAAATCTACTGAGTGTTGCATATGTTGCTTTCTCAAAATTTTAAGTTACTTTTAGATTTTTGAGCTATATAAGCATTTGCTGTATTGCAGCATTTTATAGAAGTTACAGTAACTAGATTTATGTGCCAAGTCTTTGAATTGTTGAATACTTATTTATGCATTATATACACACAACATTTGCAGAGGTTTAATGCACAATGACTTTTCATTTCTATTGCACATAATCTAGTTAAGCTTTTCCAGAGATTTAGTTAGCAATTATGTTTAAAGGACTGATGTTAACATTTCTGAAACTTTATAATTTAATTAGTTGTCAGATTATCAAAAGGCATTGAGTTTGTGATAGACATTTAAATAAATGCAAAGTATATAGTCATGTTGATGGCTGTTATAACTATATTCTTTGCTTAAATTTGTACCTTCAGCTAGTCTCCTGCTAGATGACTTTTGTACATTCTAGTTTTCATCTTCATTTTAAAAAGATGAGGGGGGGGAAGCAAACTGCTACTCTAAAACTATTTCTTTTGATTGGTGTAACATGCCATAACAATCACATTAGATATCTAACAAAAAGATATAAGAAACCTTCTTTCCTTGTTTCTGCTCTTATTGAATTTTTATTAAATTGCTATAATTTTCCAGTGAACAGGTTCATCTACATCAAATGGATTTTCAGTCATGCATAAAAATCTAAAAGAGTTGTTTATGATTTTCAAAAGCATTATCTTTAACTGTATAAAGGCCTGTGACATCTGGAGAAAATATTAGAAGTAACTTACTGGATGATCCCTCTGCAGATTGTTCCGCATCCTCTGTTTAATTTCAGTAGCTACTTCAGGATTTGTCTTTTCTAGTTTGGATAAAGTTTTGTTCACGTGGTTCCTGGTGACCTGCAGAAGTTTCTCCATAGTAGTCCAGAGTTCGTCAGGTTTGGAGAGATCCAATACAAGAACTACAGCAAATGACCTATTAAAAAGGCATTACTTGGTCAGATCTTTAGCGCATGAGACAATTAACATTTTCATATACAACCATACCTGTAGTACGAATGCCGAAAGCAACAAATGTGAAAATACAAATGCTAAGATAGAATTAAATGTGACAG
Organism: Phoenicopterus ruber ruber; assembly: GCA_009819775.1. Taxonomy (NCBI): domain Eukaryota; kingdom Metazoa; phylum Chordata; class Aves; order Phoenicopteriformes; family Phoenicopteridae; genus Phoenicopterus; species Phoenicopterus ruber. The sequence goes on along the minus strand of CM020217.1, from coordinate 29,148,800 downwards.
CAAAGGAAGACGGCTTTTAGGGATACTCTGAGCTCTGAAGAAACCTTTCCCTTGTCTCTTGTTCAGAACTATTACTTTGGCAACTTTCCATCAGAGGTTTTGGGAGGATTGTATGTATCAAACTTTGTTTCTGGAGACTTTGTTTCAAAAGCAGTAAAATATGCAAATATCCTGAGCCCATTTAGCTCCTGCTTCCTGTATGACTGGGCACTTCTACTATCATGTACCCCTGCCATCTCATAACTCTACAGTCCCAGGTGAAACAGTGTTAGCAAATGGTTACGATCTTTCCTAACCATTAATGCGTTAGAAAGTTCTGTACTTTCATTATTCTTTTGTAATGCGAAATGGAAAAAACTGGTTAAGGGCAACATTCTGTGCCATGGACTGTGCCAATTAGCTGGAACCTCGAACGAGTGTATGAGAAACTCTTCCGAAAGATAAACGGAAGAAGTCAGAGTACTCCAGACATACTTAGCAATTACCGGGCTTTATAGGTGGATTATGATGAAAAATGTTTTATATGTAAACTCCTCTCCTTCCAAAACCCTGCCTCCCAAAACTCTTAATTGCATTAAAATGCAACTGTAAAGAACAACATTGCCAATGCAGCCATCCGAATGGACGCAATCATTCTTCCACATTCCATCCTGACTTGAAAAAGGGAATTTCAGACCAGAGTGGTATTAGAAAGACTACAAAGCAAAGTGAATGTCCACTTTCACTTTAAAATGCTGTGGGGAAAAAAGCTGGTGATTTCACCGAGTCTCTTGGTGAAACTAGATATAGTTCATGGAACTTTTAAATAAGCAAATTGCGTGACTTACAGACAGATGAGAAAACCAGTGAAAAGCACTTATACTTAAGTTGAAATGGTAGAATTTTTGACTAGCATCTTAAAATATTGCCTTATGAACACAAGTGGCCTTACAGAACAATGTTGCTATCCCAAAGAATCTTAAGATCATCCACATCAGGAGATTCCTTATCAGTAAAAAGGGAAGAAAAGACTGATGGAGGTGGAGCTCAGTTAAGTTCATTTAGACAATAGCTAAAAAATGATAGTTGATTTTTTCCCCCAAGCTTTTGTAGAAACTAAAAGCTTCACATGCCAGAAGTGGGTTTTTTTCATTCCTTCTGTCTTAGTCTCTCACTAAACAATGGCATTATCTCAATAGTCAAAACAGTAGCAAATAAACATGATAAAAATTGTATCCCTCCTTTTTTCTTTTTTTTTCCCCACAGAAGTTAAAGCTCACTACCAAAGAAATAAAGCAATGCATCGTAATACAAAATGTATCTTTTGATCCTTTTCTCCCCTTCTACTTTCAACTCCATCTTCCCTAACCAGAAAAAACATAAAATGCCACCTTCTCATTTCTTCACACAATTCTTCTTCCTATTCTATTCCATCACTTTTACAGATTTTTCTCACTACATTCTCTTAATTCTCTCTAAGTTCCTGTTTCCTTTTGCCTTCAAATCATTTCAATAGTTTTAGTCCCTCTCAGAAACATCACCTCTCTTGTATAATCTTCTTCTCATCAGATGGTCACTTCAGTTCCCAAAAATCCAGAGGTTTTTTTGTCACTTTTTTTTGCCTTGTTTTCCACCTGAACCTACTGCCCCTCACAGAGATAGGATCTAAGTCTGCACACAGAAGTAGGAAGCAAGATTTTATTTTTCGTATGCCCCCAAGTTGCTTCTTCTGCTCCTTCACTGAGCATAAATATACTACATCTTCTCTTTTTCTGTATTTCTTGTTCTGTCTAGTTAAGGCCAACCTATTTCCTTCATGTTATTGCTTTCTCTTGTTGTTGGCGATTGCTAAGAATTTGGCTTATTAGGGGACAACCGTGAAAAGGAAGGTCAAAGCAAAGTATCAGTGGTATTACAATGATTTTTTGAAAAAAACCCATAAATGTTCTATCTTAAATTTTGAAACAGTTTTCCACAATAAAAGGTCTAGAGATTTACTAATGTTTGAAGGAAAGCTGAAATTAACTTTGGAATTGTACTATTAATCACTTACCTTATGTTGTTGCTAGTGATCGGTATTCCAATCAGTTCCAGTAACGAGGTTCCACCACCCAGTTCCCAAAAATGAGCTATATCTTTAGGCTGTAAAAGAGTTTCTTTATGTGAGAAACGTGTGCTTCCATGCAACACCAACAGAAGACCTCCATCTGACAAACTGGCTTTTCGTGCCAGTGACTCAGAACAAGAACATATATTATTTCACTAGTATTTTCTGAAAAACAAAACCAAATTAAAAACTCCCCATGTTCAAGAAATCCCATACAACACTTACAAAAGACTCCTGGCATGCCTATGACTGTATTGATAAATGACTATGGTAAAGTAAAAAAGTCAGGAAGCAGCATGACTAATGATAAACATAAAAAATCAGGTTCTCTTCCCTTTCTTTTTGTTTATTGCAGCTCAAGACTAATGCTTTTGAAGAAGTTTGCAACTGGAAAAGTAATGAATCTCTACCTTCGCATTTAGTTTCTGTGAAAAGTTTTAAGTGATTTTTATCTTTCAGAGTCAGATTTTCCACTCCCTGCTTCAGTAATAGAAACAGCAATTACCTGCAGCAATAGTTATTACTGCTGGGCAGTGTTGTGCTGTGATGGGAATGGGTTCAATATTTCTGTTAACATAATCTGCAGTGCAAAATTTAGTGATATGGACACATAACCCAAAAATTTAATGATGATTTAACATCCCCTAAGACGACCGCTTCTCTCATAAAACTGGTTGTAAAGTATCTTCATTGGTTTGTACTCATTTTGCATTTTAAAGACAAAGTTAAAGGCATGGACGCTATGTTACAAGGGGAAATAAAAGCACTGAAACACGACAAACAAGGTAGTTTTCATAGATGAATCTAATTGCTTTGTGTTATACTTTGGTCTCTGATCTACTGCGTTTTAGTGAGAAGGAGTTAATGTTATATTACGGATTAAAATACAAAATGAAGCTAGCTAATTTAAATAAAATGATATTAAAACCCCTTTTTGTTTCACAAACAATAAGCTAGAAACCCTAAGATTCTTATACAGAAAAATAAAACACATATATTATTTTTATGTGTGTGTGTTTATATATATATCTATCTATAAAGATATGGTAAACTATACTTCTGGATACTCACTGTATTGTGTCTCCTTGCCCTTCTTCCAAAAGTATATTCCAAGGCTAATGTTGGCTTTGGAATCTCTTCCCTACGCAACAAAAAATAACTTCATTTTGTCAAAATCCTCTAAATAAAGTTAATTCTACAGTTACTAAATTATATTTATCAGTCAGTTCAGAATTTGGCTTAGAAACAGCGGTACAGAGAGGACACTGTGAGACACCAGGCCTCAGTTGCTCAAGACAGGAGAAGCAGCAGCGCCAACCTGAATGGGTGGCCATTTAAGCTCTCTAATACTGCAGAAGAAGAACTGAAGGGGTCAGATGACAGGTAGTAATGAAGGGAAACAAGTTTATCCATAAGCAATCAACCGGTCACAGAATACAACATCTGTATACATATATTATGAATTATCACACAATATAACTATTTATGTAAAATTCTAATCCGCAGTTGAAAATGACTTTTAAAAATTTAACACATACCTCTCCAGACACCTCAGTATAATAGTGGTCTTTCCCTGGAAATTAAAAACAAAGAACCCTACAGTACTGTCATTAACGCAAAAAAGTTGTATCACTAAATGAAACTCACTCATTTAACCTTCCAATAATAAAGTATGAAAAATGTAAACTCATGTAATTGTTTGTAGCCTTATAGTGGAAACTTAACTGCCAACTTTCTGTCAGCATCAAGTTACGCTACCATTATTATAATTATAAACTAATAGAGATGACAAATAGAGTAATAGGAATAGTGTGCTTAAAATTAGACATTAGTGATCAACCTAGCCAACTCTGTTAAACTGTTTAACAGTTTTTAGTTATTAATAATACATTTATTTAATGTTTGATTTCCACTGGAATTAAATTATTACTGACAAGATGGAAATAAAAAGAATGCTTAAAATACAAATAAACATACAGAAAAACATGTCTTTACACTGTTGAAATTCAGACACTGAGTACCTTGCCGCATTGAAGGGGCTGGCACTTCTACAGTTTATTCCTGTGTCCCTTCCTATCTCAATAATCAGTGAATTTCAGGTAAATCTGAAATCAGGTAAAGTCACTGTATTTTCTCTGAAAAAAGTATTTTAAAAATTGCTGATGAGAGGTTGCACATATACCAATCCTTCTAAAATAAAAATTGTGTTCTTAAAAATATGACTCACTTGGTCAAAAAGGCAAATATTTCATTATTTACTTTACATATAAACACTAACAGAAGAAAAATATGAAATTACTAATGGCCAAACTTATGGGACAATGACTTAAAACAACCTTAGGCACGTGGAATCATGAGTTTGCAATCACCAATAAGGCATGTTCAAATAGGTCTGGCATAGATACCGGCACAATTCATAGCAGGATGCCAAGGCCTCTATTTACAACAAAACTGGTATCAATGCACTTCAATTGGATTGTTACCAGTTAAACCTTTACAAAGGGAAATGTGACGTGTCAAACAAAGTGAGTGGCATTAATTCTGGCAGCTACTTTTAAAAAAATTAATGAAGCCAAACCCCAGAGAATTAGCGCATCATTGATAACAATGGTTGAAGTTTTGCTTCTCCAAACCATAAACTTGAACTTCTGAATTGTCATAATGTCTAACTGGTCCACACTCTGTGGAATGCCCACTCTCTGCAGAATCAGAACATGACATATTTTGTCTTTAGAAGAATTAAGTGGGCCACATACCGAGCATATATTTTCCCAGGCACAAATTGTGTTCAAAGAAAGCACAGACTCATATAGTATTTAGTGTTACCCCGTTTTTGCTTCCCATAAATAATATTGATTTTTCCCAAACTTCCACACGCTTGCCATCATCGTCAGGTTTTTCTCTCTTCTCCACCTCAGCTATAGCAAGATCCCACAAAGTATCACTGGTTGGAAAAAACAGTGTCATTAGAGAAAAACAGTGGAGCCTTGACCCTAGTTCCTGAAAATATCTAAATGGATAAATGAAGGGTATGGCGGTTATTTGATGATGATTATTAATTATTATTTCACATCATACGCTCTGCTTATCGAAGTACTTCTTTTAAAAAAAAAATGGGCTAAGTAAAATTCCTGAGGTAACGTTGGTGGCACACGCTGAGTAAAGACCAGCTGTGTGGCGGGAGGCTTTGTTTGAGTACGTTTAAGACACCTTCGAAAGGTTTCCTAACGATTAAGGCTTTCCACAGCACCCTGCGGGTCAGGCTGGCGGTCTCTGGGGTCGGGACCTCCCGGACGCCGGCACCGGAGGGGTCAGCGGCTTCGGGAGGGCTCAGGACCTGCCCTCGGTGGCCCGGGGAAGCTACTGCTCGGGGCAACGAGGGCCTCCCCTTCTCAGGCACCCCCATGGCCACCTGCGGGGCGGTGGGGTGGGCTAGGCCTCCCCCTTTTCTATGGGGTCCCTAACAGGAGCAACCGGCTCCTCGCACCAAGGGCCAGGCGTGCCCCATCCTGCCCCCGGCCCCGCTCGCTTTCGGGAGCTGAGGCCGAAACGGCCCCTTTACACCTCCCTCCCTCCTCCAGGCTGTCCTTCCCGGCCGCCGGCTCCTTCCCCACACGGCAGCGGGGGCGAACCCCCCCTCCCCACCGAGCGCGGGCAGGGCTCCCCGTTACCTGGCCTTGGGCATCGCTCCTCGGGGCCCGGGCCTGGCTCCCCGTCGCCATAGGAACCGCGCAGGGCACGCTGGGAGGTGTAGTTCGGGGGGGGGGGGGCGGAAGGGGACGCAGGCCGGTTCCCAGCGGGGCCGTGCCGCGGACTCTCCCCGCCTTCCGGCCCGGCGCTGGCGGCGGCTGCCGTGGCGGTGGCGGGGGCCACGGTGGCGCTGTGCTCGCCGGCGCTTTCCGCCGGCAGCGTGCGCGGCGCAGGGGCGCCCCCCGTAGCCGGCAGCAGTGCGGCGGGCGGGAGTTTCTCTGCCGGTTGTCCGCGCTGCGGCGGGCTCAGCCGCCTCGGGGGCCGCGGCCGCCGCACCCCTGAGGTGAGTGAAGGCCCGCGGCGGTTCCGCTGAGGATTCCGCCCGCCCTCAGGCCCCGGAATTGTTCGTGGGACCCGCAGCTGCTTCTAGTTTTCGGGTGCCGAAAACGGCGACCCGCCTTAATACCGGAGAGAGCGGGGCTGGTGTGAGGGGTGGCGGAGCCGCTGGGTCCTTGGGAGACCTCGGCTGTAGCCCTCGTTGTTAAGCGACAAAATACTTGAGCTGTGGAGAAAGCCAGGGATGAATAAACGAGCCATAAATGGCGGGAGTCTTGTATTTTACCTCAGCCTTAAGCATTGGCTCTTGATCAACTCATGGTCCCCAGGGTCGACTTGTTAACAGTGGAGGGGGTGAAACAAGACCCGATATAGTTCCCACCCCCTAATAAGTGAACTGCTGTATAAGAAAATCAGTGTGATTACTTTGTGGTTACTGGGGCATACAAATCGACTACTATAAATGTAACAAAGTAAGATGCTGTAACAAACAGGAAACAGAGGCTAGAGTATTTCAAAGAAGATCTATCAATCAAAGATCAAATCCAAAGATCATGTTAGGGTTATATTGAAAGTAGGATTTAAAAGGGCACAGCAAAACTGTGGGATGACCCAGCATATGAAGGGGATATAGGATGTAGGTGAACCCAACAAGACAAGTCAAAAGTGTCCTATGTCAGGGAAGTGACCCGAAATCCAGGACAGCAATTACAGCTGACCTGTAGCTGAGTAGCTGCTTTGTGTCTAGAGACAGAAAAACCTAAGTCAAGTCTTCTCTTATCTGTTTAATCAAAACCAGGAAAGTGGCCTCATTCATAATGATTAACTCAGAATTAATTTTAACTGTTCCTTCTTCCTTCCCCAAATAAGGCTTATGTAGCCTTCTACAGACCCTAAGTAATACTTGTTCTTTAAATAAGCATTTTTTTCTAAGTTTAACTTGCATAATCACTCAGTTTCAGTTCCAGAAGCTTTCATATGGTTATTTTCCCCTATCTTTATTTAAGTCCATGTTTTTACATGGATCTTCTAAACCATTTGCTAACCCACTAAGGAAACAGTGGTCTTGCTAATTAAAATCCAGAAACTTCATTGTTTAGTGTTGTACAGTGGCAGGTCATGGTGATGCCTTTCTAAGTGCATTTCTTTCATCAATTTCATTTTAACAGAACGTTTCTGGTATCTTGGTGTATGAAGCCAGTGCTGATCCATAATCAGCAGTCAGAGGTGGTGAAAACCCTGGACAAAGCTGCTATTGCTCTGCCAAAGAAAGCAAAACTAAGGTAGGAATTGCTCCTGGCACTGTGATCTAGGCATATATTCCTGCAACAGTAAGAGTGTTAACACTAAAAAGCCAAGTATTTTTACAGTGATTTACTCACTGGCTGAGAGGTGGCAAATCTGGAAGATGCTGCAGGACAAATCTGAGTTGGGAGGCACTGTGTAAGGGTGTACAATTAATAAGTTGTACTGAAGTCCAATCTAGAAATGAAATTGGAGTTTTCAGTATTTTAAGTTTCAGCTTGCTCAGTTTCATTTCCTTTGCCCTAAGAAACTGTAAAAAAATTACTTTTTTCTTCCTAATTCATTATTACTGAGTTACTAATCACCTTAGTTAAAATTAACTCAAAACGAATGGGTTGCACTAAGCTGTATGGACTATTAAAGCTCTACCTAAAGCTTTAAAAGTGGTGCATTCCTTTATGCAAGGGTGATTTTTTTCCTTCAGGACCTAACCTATAAACACTGTGTTAGTCTGACAGGGAACTCCGACATCAAATAACTACCAGCCTTCTTTTATGGGGAAATATATGCCTCTATTTTAAATTTAAACCAACTTTAAATCTAAAATAACAGAAAAACAATAATTTTGCAGATTGTATTAAAAACTCAAAGCTTTATCATTTGCCTGCTCTACCACGGGAGTAAATAGGTCTTGCTTGTTTTAGAAATGAGCAGTTTGCTTACTAATACTGCTGCACAAAAATTGACAAGGCAAAGTGACGTTCAAGGAATATATTAATTTACATTGCATTCCAAATACTATTTTCAAGTCAATGTAGTTGTTTATACAGAGAGTTACCAGTGATCTTTCAGTCATTGTCAAGCTCAGATTCATTGACCGTTTAAACTGATGATTGTAACTGACCGCTAGCTCAAAGCAAGCACAAAAGATGTTCGGAAATTCATGATGGAAGGTGAAGTCTCCTTGCATGTGCTAGCACATTAATCTCATCCTGAGAATATTAAGGGACTGCAGCATCTCTCCTCTGGGGAAAGGCTGAAGGAGCTGGGGCTGTTCAGCCTGAGGAAGAGAAGACTGAGAGGGGACCTCATCAACGCTTATAAATATCTCAAGGGCGGGTGTCAAGAGGATGGGGCCAGACTCTTTTGAGTGGTGCCCAGCGACAGGACAAGGGGCAACAGGCACAAACTGGAACACAGGAAGTTCCGTCTAAATATGAGGAAAAACTTTATGGTGAGGGTGACAGAGCCCTGGCACAGGCTGCCCAGGGAGGGTGTGGAGTCTCCTTCTCTGGAGATATTTAAACCCCACCTGGACGCAGTCCTGTGCAGCCTGCTCCAGGTGAACCTGCTCTGGCAGGGGGGTTGGACTAGATGATCTCCAGAGGTCCCTTCCAACCCCTACCATTCTGTGATTCTATGATATCTTCTGCAAGCCTTGAGCATGGGAAGTTCTTCAGCAGCAGTCCCAGAGGTCGCTGCTCATTTGACAGCTCTCATCGTATCATTGCTGCTGAAGATGAGAAGGTGAGAAAGGTCTAGTTCCTACCTGGGCTTTAGTCATGGATTAGGTAGCATGGTATGAATTGTTCTGGTGAATGGCTTAAGGTTAACACTGAGATGTGGATCACTCATAAAGCTCGGTCTGGATGGGGAAGGCAGAACAGATTATCTGCCTGGACTTCGAAATTTTCAGCTTTGCTCTCTTACGTTGTGTGGTATTCTCTAAATAGCTCTGGAGCTAGATGAACGGAGCAAGTCCCCTTGAGACTTGCATAGCTGTGTTTGGAGGCTGAGGTGTTGAAATGTGCTTGCGTGTGTAAGAGACTTTACTGGCTGACTCTGCTAACTTGAAGGGAAGTGTCTGCTTGAGGAGGTTACTATCACTACAGACTCTTGCCGATCAATATCCTGGAAGAAACTTCCTTGTTTAAAAAGTAGCGTTGTCACGGTAACTGTGATTCTGTGTGCATTTATTTCATAAAAATTAACACAGCATTTCTGGTAATGTGACTATATGGGATTAATGGTGACCTATAATGAGCAGTTAGTGGTAGCAAGTCTGGACAATGCTGCCAAAAAAAAGGGAAACTAAGGCATAGATTGCTTCTGGCGCTATGATGTAGGGATATACTGCAGCAGCAAGAGCTTAACACTAAAAAGCACAGCAATGACTAGAGTTATCTACCCAAAGGCAGGCAGGAACATCATACTATACTTCATAGATTGTATACTGCTTTATAAAACAGCTGTTTGTAAGGTTGTATGTTAACGAACTCAAAATCTGCACATCAGCTGTGTGTATTGTATATCATGTTGTCTCCAAACTTAAGAAAGATTTTAAAAACTTCATGAACAAGCTCACTAGCAACATGCTCCACTTTTTTTGCCTTCTAATAGAACCTGATCTGCCACATTCATTTAAAACTGGGCAATTAGGAAAGAATTACTAATTGGAGTATTCTAGGCTGACGGCTATCATAATTTCATGATGACATGAAAATTTCTGTATTTGTAAACTGCAGTTTCTAATCATCGTATTTGAGAAGCTTTAGATTATGAGCTGTGCATAACTGATGCAGTGGCATCTGTCTGAATGTGCACGCACAACGCTCCCCCCCTTAAATTGCTGAAAGTTAACTATTCTGCTGATTGCAAAGGGACGTTAATTCCTAGCCCAATTACACCATGCTACCCGCATCACTTCACGTGGGGATGCTGCACAAAAAGGTGCTGCAGCTGGTGCCAGGGTCTCTTGTAGCTTCCAATATGCTTTCCTTGATGACGGCAGGAGATCGGCCACCCACTAGGAGGTAAACCTCCTGCTGCTGGCCCCGCCTCGTTGACAGAGAAGGATCTAGCACCACAACCACCACCAAAGGGTAAAAGTTACCAGGAGGCTCTTCCCGCATTGCAAATGTGCAAGCATCTAGATGTAGTATGCTTGTTATTTGCTTGTAATTTTCAAGGCAAAGCATTGGCCCGTAGTACCATTCATAAAATGGTGCTTGAGTCCTGCAGACTTGAGTAGCTGTGGCAGGACTTCGAGAGCTTTCAGAAGAAATGTATTTATCAAGTCAGCTTGCCAATTTGTCTTTCCACTTTTTAAGAGCTTGCTCTTTTCACCACCCGTATCTCCCTTCCAATCTATTTTAACTCTTCAGGAGGATACTCCCTACCTTTCATAGAGGGCAAACAGTTGAAAATTCCTTTTCTCTCAATATGAGTATGTATATATCTGAAATGTTTAAATGTCATAAAACAAAGGAGATTTTCAACCTTCAAATATTAAAATTCATCATTGTGAAATTACTTCAGTTTTAAGTAATTAAAAAACCCAAAATGATGAAGGCTAGCAGTAAGGGATTAATGATCCATGATCATTAGCATGGGCAGAAGTGGAAATGGTGAAATGTATATAAACCAGTGATTTATGTTCGACTACTTTCTCTATGGTTGGAACTATATTATCTATTAGAGTATGCTGCTGATACATTTCAGAGCCTCCAGAAGTGGTTTTGTTGCACAGAAATGAACACGTGAGGACTGGAATTAAAAATGGGTGTAATTTCTATATGCCTGACCCTACGTAGCACTGAGGCTTGCAGGTGAAAAAGGCAACCGGAAAGGGCTCCCAGGCCAATAGGGCAGATGGAGCATTATGTCTTCAGTGTGCAAGAACATTATATTAGTATTATAATATGAAATGTATAGATACAAATGAAAAACAAAAAGTACAACTTTTACAAAATATTATTCTGAATCATTATATATACATTATACACATTATACATGGATTTTATATGTCACATACGTCTCCAAGTTTAGACACAACAGTTCAAGCAATGTCTTTCTGCGTTATTCTTGCGTTTTCAATTGCGAGTCATTCTTGCATCTGTATTATATTATTATTCTGGATTAAAGAAGAAATTAAGTACGGGATCTTGTTTAACAAAACTATACTAAATACAGTTCCTGTCCAATTTAGGTTTTTCCAAAAGGCTGGGGCAGAGAGGGATTATTTAGAAATTTACCAGACCAAGGCTGAAGATTTGCCAAGTAAAATAGCTGTATAACAAAGGCTAGAGTGTATCATGAGAATACTCTGTAGATTTATAATAGTTACATGATGTGCTTATTTTTTTTTTAAAGGAGAAACAATTACACAAATCAAACAATTTGTTCTTTTTAGTCCCATGGTGCTTGTACTGCAAATAAGGAGGCATGCTGGAAGCGGAAAATATTCTGTGTTTGACTTTTTTTTTTTAAACAGAAATTCCTTTTCAAAATGAAGGTTATACAACTTGTATACAATTTTGAAAAACAGAGATGAAGAGTTGAAGACAGTTTGGTCCCTGAGAAAGTATCTGGAAAACAACTAAAATCTATACAGTTTTTCCCAAGGCCACTTTTCCCCATCACTATCAACAGACACATTTATTTTTGAGCTGTAGGCACAAGCCACCCGCAGTAAAGCATAATCCCTAAATTGGCTCATCATCATTCCAGTTCAGGCCAGGGCTTTAATTACAGGGCTCCTCCTGTTATATACCGTTGAAATGAATGTAAACCTGTCTGCCTTTTTTTTCTTTATGGACCTGCCTATGCTCTATGTCTTGTACATCAAAAAGTTTTCAATCAGGCGGAAACCCTGTAACAAAGATGCATTATCACGATGATACATAATCCTTTCATAACAAAGTTGGACATTTAGTTGGTCTGTTGTTTGCAAGAAGTGGCTGACTCCCCGTTTCCTTGAGTTTCTGTCCACTTTGAGGTGTCAGTAATGCTGGAGCAGAGAGGTGATGAGCAGCTCCTTTCAGCTGATGAAAGTTGTTAATATAGCTGGCAATCAGTAGAGTGATCTCAAGAATCTATAACAGGAACATAAAAAACTCTTTGAAAAATACAGTGATGTGTTTTGACTGCTGAAAAAATAGCTAACTTTTTAGCAAGTGACAGTCACCATCAACTGGAAAAGTACTTGTACTTTATCAAACAAATTAATGATGGGGAGAGAGGAGATGCCTAATAGAGCTTTTTTCTATTGCTCCTTGCCAATAATGTAATGTTATTCCCATCAGTACGCTGGATACTTTGTCTTCCACAGTCTTAAACGATTCAAACAGATGGTTTCTTTCACTTTGAGAGAGATGTTGAAGTCCGAAAGATGACGCTCTTAAGAAAAACATTCATGATGTGTTCCCTCATTTTTGCTAGAAAATACCTAGTGCTCAGAGAACTAAAGACACAGCGTAGATAAAAGGAATAAAGACTTCTGGGAGCTTTTTACCATATTTTCTCTTTGCAGTCCACACAACCTTGCCTGTAAGGGCACAGTCTGAGGGAAACTTGAACAGATGTATTTTACTATGCTTACTTGTATGAAGTGTCATGTTTTGACCCAAATTTTTATGGGGAATTTTGTATTGCATTTCATAAATTGTTCTGACTAACAGCAAAAGACTTCAAAGTCTTTGCTTTTTAAAAGATATAGTCAATCTTACCAGTGAAGGAGAGAATCTAGATTTAAAAAGCATGACCAGTTTTGTTACCAAATGTAAAAATATCCTAGGATTTTTAAGAAGTCACTGATCTTTCAGATCTTGTGTTCTACAATTCCACTGTAGAACACAAATGTACCTTCTTAAAAATTGTCTCTGGTGCTGATCAAGCAAATAGACTAGTTTTTAGGTACTGCATATACTTCCTGTCCTTAATAGCCCTCTTTGTCCTTCTATGAAAAATTTGGAATGTTATAGACAGGGACATGAAAAGAAAAGGAACACATAAGTATTGTCACTGTTAGCTCTGATGTTACTAATTGTTTCGCTCTCTAAAACCATCTGGCAAAAGTCAATAATCTGAGAATGCTAGGAATAAAGAAGGTGTTTCATCTTTCACATCTGTTAAGGATTACCCACTAGAAAAAGTAGAAAAGTAGCAGATGGTGGGAAACTATTTCAGGTAATATACCAACCTTTGGTTTTGTCATGGCAAAAAGGTGTTTTTCAGTTGATTTGTCCTTTGTCTGAGCATTGTTAACAACCAGCATAAAATCATCTTGATAGCCTCCGAAAGTCATCAGACTCTTGTATGTATATGTAACTGTTAATCGCTTAAAAAAGAAAACCCAAAAAACAAAATGCAAAGCTATAAGCAGGACAATGCAGGAAAAACAGATTATCACAAATACTTCTTTTAAAAATATAATTGCGCGTGTATTTTTCAAAATGTTGTTAGCCTCTTATGAATCTTGAAATTAATGGTAAATTTTGGGATAGCTTAATTTAGACCTTCACTATGAGGAATTTCCATTGCAGATGATAGCTCGTGTAAGTTTGACCTCTGTTTCTATTCTAAATTAATTAGATCAAAGATACTATAAGCAGGTTTCAACTCAAGTGTGTAATTCAATTTACACAAGTCTTGACTGACTTTGAGAGAAGTGAATCTTAGGAATTCCATCTGAGATCGGAGCAGTGCCTAAATAAATTAAATGGCAGAGTATGAGACATCTAAAGGGATTTAACTCCAGGACTTCTTTTTGTGCAGTGATGTAGTTCACATACAGACAAATGAAACTAAATTCTGTTCTCTTTTTTCCACATCTCTGATGAAACGTATGTGCTCTTCAAGGCTCCTCTGCTTTCCATGCCTTGGCTCTTATTGTTCAGTGTTCAACACCACACTAGTGGCCTTTGAGTCTATGATTAGCATTTAATTTACCATTACGACTCTCATTTATTTGCTGCAGATGTTCACATTTAAAATTCATCATAAGACTGTATCTGTACAATAACTGACTTAATGTCCTTCAGTTACTAAACCTCTTTTTGCCCTTATTTTGAAATAGTGTTTTCTCTTAACTGCCCCTTGCAACATCATTTCTGATACCCTTGATCCTTCCTACAGAAAATCAGAATATCCCTGGGAAACTGAGCATTTCTTGAATGGTGAGTAAGGCCTGCTGACTGGCAGCGCTCTGCAGAAATGCCATAGCTAGCTCTATGAGTAGATAGTGTTTATTGAGCTTTCTGCAGCCTGATGCAAACTCATTCTGCTTGTTCTCTGAACAGAGCTGCTGTCTGCTCTCCTCATGTTCTTTGTTTTATTATTTCTTTCACAGCAAAGGAACGTAATGAAAAGGCCCGTATCAGTACAATTATAAAGCTGAGATTTTAATTTTCTGATATTCAATATTAGCACTTGCTAATAGCACCATGCCATTCTGTTTCTTTGCAGGATATAAATGAAAGCAGGGATCTTCTCAGGCACTGCTTTTTTACACTGATTACCATGAGTTGTTTTCTGTGAAAACTTTTATTGCAAATCAAAGAAAAATCAGAGCCTAAAATGACATAATTAAATAACACTGGGTTATATTACCTACTATTAAACAAAAATAATACAATGAAAATAACAATCTTTTAAAGTAACTGCTCTTTGCAGAGTGTATGTATTATGAATAATAATGGCAAATGAAGTCTCCAGGAAAAGAAAATTAATGTTATTGTAAGAACTGTAACTATGGATCTCCTGACATCTGAATGATTAAAACATTAACATTTCATTAAAAGATATAAAAACTGTATCTGATAAACAAAAATAAATTCTGTGCAAAGAATTCATTACTTATTTCTATTATTAGTGCTACTATAATGATGATAACATTAAAGCATTTTGAAAGGAATGAATTTTTGCTTTAAGAGAAAGACTAGATAACTTAGCATGGAAGGCTAATGCCATCTTTTATGTAGCATGGTGGTGAATCTCTCCATATACTCAGTATTAAAATCTACTTTGGCCAAAATTAAAAAAGAAATTTCACTTACCATAGAGCTGTAATCTAGGATGCTGATGCCATCTTCATGTACAGCAAACCATATGAAGGATTTCTCAACTGAGGACGTTGCTAGAGGCTACAAAGAGAAATGTTCCTTAATTACTACTTCAAAATGAGGCAATATGTAAATAATTATTAACTCTCAGCTATTATAGAGCTCCCTCCATCCACAGATCTTACTGAGATTTACACTGGGAGGGAACAGATGTAAAGGAATTGAAGTAGCTGCCCAAAGCCATGTGTAAGCAGCCAGTGGCGGAACTATGAACTCAACCTAATACTCTTGAAGCCTCCCCTAGTGCTCAGTCCGATAAAATGCATAGTCTCATTAATAAAAAAAAAGTCAGGTGTTTTAAAGTTTGTTCACTAGCACATATGTCTATATATGCAAAGAACAGAGTGCTGATAAGCAATTTTATATATATATACACACACTGGGATTACCTAATAAAACATAAGGGGTGAGATGACAGTTCTGTTTAACATAGCTGTTACGTGAATCAATAGAATTAAGATACTAGTGGTTTAAGAGAAATTGAGAGAGGCCAGCACAGAAGGGAGCGCTCTAAATACCCTTAACAACATTTAGTGTTTCTGCAAGGTTCAGCTTCCACAGCCAGGTAATGATGCCTTTTCAATATTCTACTAGTTATCAGGTAAAAAAAGTCTAAAACAAAAAGGCTATCTTAAACTAAGATCGGAGAAAATGAAAAGATACCACCTAGATTAATAAGATAAAACAAGCAATAAGTGTATTGGAAAGTTACTATTATAGTATACTTAGTACTATGGCTATTACATTTCACCAGTATATGGCTTAAACAAGTTAGTAATTTGAAAAGAGATTCAATCAGCACATGTATAACACACACATTTTCAACAAAAAGGTATTACTATTTGCAAATTGTATTTATATTAAAAAAAAAACACCACTCAAACTCAGTAAAGTTTCTTACTTTTGCTGCAAACAATTTAGCACCAAAGAAAGACCATTTTCTGGCTACAGTGAGATAAATGCGCACACAGTCTGCAGCACTGTGCCCCCGGAGAGCCATCCATCTTGTAGACAATCGCTGACAAAGCTGTCTGTTTAAATGAAATATGTAATTTAGTTATTGAAAGGAATTCAAATGCTTACCCATAGCGAGTTTAATGAGCAAAAAAGAATACATTTGTTAAAATGATAGTTTAAGTTAATACAACAACTATCACTTATACAGTATTATATAAAACCAAAACATCATTTAATATTTTTATGCACATGAAAATTACAAAGTATCTTCTAATTTCTGCAACATTACGATTAAATATTGATGTAGCAGTTGCAGCATAAAGGGAAAAAGTCTAGGACAGCTTTTAGTATGTCTCTACAGGTAATCAATCTACCTTTATCAGTACTCAACAGCTATGCCAGTTGTCATTCCAAAAATCCAATCCAGCTTAGCACGTGTCTTTACCTGTGGCTAGTAGTAGATGTGGAAGATACAGCTTAACACTACTCTTTTTTAGTGCATCTGGGTGCTGCTACCAAAAAGGGTGCTTCTGATGCCTGATGCGTTCACACTGGCTCTTTTCTTTTGTGGCCCCATGGTGAGTTGGTTCCGTAAAATGATCCTATGGAAAACTAATCCTCAAAAAAAACCCACCCCAGAATAGCTTTCTAGCACATTGACCTGCAGCAATGACTCACCCGGCAGCCACAAGATTATTAGATGCAGCCCAAGAAAAGGGAGGGGGAATCATAGAATCGTTTAGGTTGGAAGAGACCTTTAAGATCATCGAGTCCAACCGTAGTAAAGGGAGATCTTTCACTTGCAGCTTACTCTTACTGGAAGTCTGTGAAGTCAAACCGCACCCTTAGCAAAAGAATACAAGCAAGAGGGCAGATAGCGAGTGATTCTTTCTCTGCCACAGACTTCCAGCTCTGGCAATTGGTAGTTTAGGCACTACTTAAACAGTTCAACAGATGTTTGACTTATCCTCCATGAGTTAGTCTAATCTAGGATCTCTCACACTTTGTTCTTTGAAATAAATTGCCTAACTTTCTATTTGTTGTGCGTATACTTTTGAATGTCCCTATTATCATTTAACATTTGTATGATGTTTATTGGACTTAAAAATTGCTGTATCATTGACTTTGGATAATTTATTACACTGTTCTGCTCTTCGTCATGTTAGTAGGTGTTGATTGAAATGACTTGCAGGTTATTCATTTTAAATTAAGTGATACCTTACTAGAAGTCCACTAAGTTAACGTATTGCCAATTTGACTGGCTGCCAGAGATTGCACATTTGAATAGCAACCACTCGGATCAGATCCTCATGTCCTTTACTTTCAGTAGTTCTTTAGTCTATGCACAGACTTAATTTAGATTCGCTGAATAAGAAAAATAAGAATTTCAAAATTGCTGTGTTTTGTAAGACTATGTAATAACTTGTACAGCTTTTGCTGGAATGCGTGCTTAATGATGGTCTTCTGTTTAGATTAGAAGTATACAGAGGAAATGGGTTCTTCAATTTAGTACGAAAATGAGTTTCAAACACAGGTTTAAGCAAATATGGCATAACAGTAAGTTGTACCTAATGACAATTTACAGCTTCCTCATTTCACTCCTAGATTTCTAGAGAATATGAATTGCAAAATACGTCTCACCTTAATTGTTCCTCTGAACAACCATGCCTGTATCTCTTAGGGTAGAATCTCTCCAAAACTTGTTTTAATGTTTGATTGGACTTGGACTGGGAAGTGACTTGCCCTGCGGGAGTTGAGAAAGGCCGTTCAAAATCTCCAATCTCTACCTAAGGGAAAGACCACAAAGAAGAAAATTGTTTGATACTCCAGAGTAATTTTCTAGCTGGGTATTATGAGCTATCTTTTCCTCTGTCTTACCAAGTATAAAATGAAAAACAGTTTGTCAATTAATGTATATTTTTCACTGATCTAAAAGTCATGCAAGTAATTTTATTTTTCTTACTTTATATTTACCATGGAAAAAAGATAAATATCAAGTATGAATTGTACAAATATAATACTTACTAGTTCTGCTCTGAGATTGCTATATCTCCAGCTGACGCAAACCAGTTTAGATTTATTGAGTAACACCATAAAATAACTTTCTCAATAACCTTCCCTTGAGCCTTTAATTTTTTAAAAATAAAACAGATCTTACCAAGACCATGTCTAGTAAAGGAGTCTTAGGCTTTCATTAAACAGCTGTTACTTTGGTGTATTAACTTACAGAAATCATGTAAGGAATAGTGAATGAAGAAATGGTACATGATTACATGATATTTAATCAGAGGGCCTGACTGTGGAGGAGGTAAAGCACGTTTTATCCGTACTGGTGCCAAGAGCAGCATACGCTGTAAAGCATTCCCACTGAAGTACAGAGTTTCCAGCAAAGATTCCAGCCCAGTCTGGTTCCTGCACTATCATGGGCAAAAGGTGGAGGTCACTTGACTGTCAAGCAATCCTGCACCAGTTTCTTTATTCAAGTTTTTCATCTGTAAAACCGCTGTGTGAGTCATTAGTGCACAAGGATTACCTGAGCTAAAAGAGCTGTCAATTCCATCGCTAGTTCTTTGTTTACAGGGAAAAGTCCATTGACTATTTGATCATTTGTCTGATATACTAGCAGCAGCTTCTCTCTGTCTGTCTCCCCATGGACTTGAACTGAAAAATAAAGCCTACAGAAAAGACAGAAAGTTATTAAATAAAGAAGATAGGGAAGTGCATTAGCCCTGAGGATTAGCAGTATCTGCTCTGAATGCGACATGTTTAGGTCAGTGTCAAAACACATTAGCAGAGCACCACTTGTACTTGAACCAGTGGGCAAATATTTAATTTCAGTCTTCTGAGTTCAGTGTTGCCTTTTTTTTTGGCAGCCCTGCTCACGTCTTAAGAACTAGAAAAAATTAACTTAAAAAAAAAAAAAATTCTCCAGTTACACCCATTTACTATTTTTGTTGCAAGCTTTGAGTCAGCCAATATTTTTCAGATGAAGAAACTCTGCAGAAATTAAAAACAAGTCTTGAGACAAGGCAGAGATGTTATACTTGCTAAACAAACCTATTTTTGTAAGTAAGGCGGACAGTCCTTGTGCCTTCACATTTCCCAGGGTGTTGTTCTTTGGAAGCTTGCTCCCATTTTGAAATAATGTCACAGATCTAGAAGGAAAGCAATACAAAACTGACTTTGCCATGTATTCCTCTTTGAAAACACCTTTGAATAGAAACTGTCAACTTATTTTAGTATCTTTTACCCATTACATATCAGAAACATCCATAGCTTGAATTTTTAAACTTACTGAAAGATAACTTTACTTGCATTTCTTAGTTGGAGCATTTAATAATTAACGTTTTTGTTGTTTGTTTATCCTGCAACACACACACACTGCCTTTGGAAACGAGCCGTAACATGCTTATATGGCAAGGCCGGGCACTTGATTTAGCAGCAGCCAATGAATGTGGAATTATATGGAGTGAGTTGTTATATAATTAATCAAATGCCTTTGATCTCTGCCTGCTCTTTCTGCTGCATGCTGGAGTTTTTCAGGCCCTTGCTAGTAACTGCTATAAAGTTTGTATGAAGTCTGTTATAAAGTGCAGCAAGAGTGGTTCACAACAAGCGGGGTAGGTGGGCAGATGGGGAGGAGGTAGAATGGAGGTCCTGGGAGCCCTGCTGGGCTTCACGCCACCGTTTCTTCATAAAAGAGCCTTCCTGGAAGCAGTAATGTGAACAGC
Source organism: Phoenicopterus ruber ruber (assembly GCA_009819775.1). Taxonomy (NCBI): domain Eukaryota; kingdom Metazoa; phylum Chordata; class Aves; order Phoenicopteriformes; family Phoenicopteridae; genus Phoenicopterus; species Phoenicopterus ruber. The sequence goes on along the minus strand of CM020217.1, from coordinate 29,128,854 downwards.
TTCTCAAGTTACATCTACCAAGAAAATAAGTACATTTTTTATACATTTTGCTTTCCATATGGTAATTATTCTGGTAGGGGGAGAGCTGATTGTGATGACCCTGCTTGTTTGTCACTAAGGCCTGGTTGTACCGCACCTTGTAACTCAAAATGCAGCTGTGGACATTGGCCAGAGGGTGCAAAAGACTACTTGGTAGAAGCACAAAAAATTCATTATTCATTAGTTGCTAAAAGGCTTGAAAAATATCTAATATTTTATTAAAGCATCGGTTATATTGCATTTTGCCACTCTTTACTGCAAAGAATTTTATTCTAGCAATAGAAGGAAATAAAATTCAGAATTCAGAACAATAATAAGCCCAACATTGGAAATTTCCTGAATTGAACCCTGATTATTCTGTATTTAGATAAGGAACCCTTTCTTATTTTTTCTTCTCCAGGATCTCCACCCCAGTATCAATGACTTTTTGGACCTCAAATAGTCATCTTTTGGAGCTATACCACAAATGTTAACTGAAATCTCTAAATGCATGTTGGACTCCAGTTGCTTTTTAGTTTTAAAGAACTGTGATTGGTAACAGTTTACTTTTTCTTTTTTAACCCAGCTGTTACTTCTCTGAATAACATCAGTCTCCTAGACAAAGCTTTTAAATATAGTTCACTGAATGAATTTCAGCAATTGAAAAAGTGATGCTTTTCTTTAAATCTTTCCTTTTACGTTATGAAGAAAAAAAACTAGGCAGTTTTCAGCCTGAAAAATGTTTCCCTTTACATTGTCTGAAGAGAGCTCTGTAAAATGAAGATATTTTGTTGTTTCATATGCAGAGCTCATTAAAGGCTTTTGTTTACCTTGATGTTTCCTTGAAGACAGTGCTCTATATCCTTGCCAGAGGGATCATCAGAAAACAGCGCAAATCCTGACTGAGCTGGTTTCCTCATCCCTGTATCCTGGTTCAGGGTGTTCAGAAATTCCTCCACTGTGGTAGAGGCATCAAACCCAACAACCTAAAAAAGCAGCCAAAAGGTATTTCGCTATCAAACTTATACCCTTCCTCCTTAAATCTAAGATTTTCAAAGATAATACCTCTAGAATAACAATGGGAATATAAGAGCCATTCCATCCTCTGTGAATAACTTATTGTCATTGGAAAATAAAAATTTCCGTAACAGGTCTGGAAAGATTCAAGATTTCCACATGGAAGTCAATTTAGTGGACTTTTTCTCCATCCAAAAAATGATTAACTTCCCAGCAGATTGTACCTTATTGCATTTTGTTTATGAAATCAAAATCACTATCAAAATGCTTCCAAATGTACTACTTTTGGTTTTATTTTCATTGTTTATACTGGTTTCTTTGCACTTGCTACACTTGAATTTCTGCTATAGAATTTATATAACAGAAAGCAGTCTAGTACCTGAGCTTGTTGTGACAAATACCACTTGAAAAATGAAGAAAACTATGATTTCCTACACTTTTCAATATGGTGGTGAAACAAATGAGATCAATTAATAATTTTTCATCATGTGCAACTTCAGAGGGATATTAGATGGCAGATCTACATTGGCAGATCCAAAATGTTTTACAAATGTTGCTCTGTTAGTACTACATATGTCAGTAACATATAGAGCCTTCTAAGTCTTATTTTCCCAAATCTGAATTTTTCTCTGTTGTTACTAGTATGAAAGCATTTTAGCAAGAGATGGCAAATGGCTTTTATACAGATACTAGCTGCTGATGTTCACTTAAATCTGTTTTGAGGGTGTTTGTCTGTATTTGACATGTTTAAGATGTTTTACTCTTTTGGTAAAGAAACGTCTTGAAAATGGATCTTGGACTTCTGTTTTGGGCTTCTCAGTGACTGGCATTAAAAAAAAATCAGCTGAATCTAGCTTCAGAGACGAATGCAAGAGTTTTCAATACCACTATAACTGCTTATTTGCTGATCTCACTGAAGTAATTTATGTATTTAATTACAATTTTCATAGCCTTGGAAGTATACATATTTGAGCAATAAATAACTAATGAGCAGTTATTCCTTTTCTTCCTCAAACTTCAATTTTGAAACCTTTTAGAACTATTTAAATACATGTTGTTTTTTCTGTTTTACTGGGCAAGCAGTGAGCAACTTAGAGGGGAAAAAAAGCAGATTCTTCTGTGACCTGAAAAGTTTATTCGATATAGCTTTGATTTAATATAAAAACTTGCTTTCTGTCTAGGAATACTGTGAATTGTTAAAAAACTCTTTTCAGCCAGCTCTCACAGTTAGAAACACAAACCAGGATGTGAAGCAGTATGCATGGAAACCCATGGATTTCCTACAGGCTTTGACTGATGAAGTCCCAAAAGAGTTAAGAATGAAGCTGTGTTTGTTCTGTAACAAATATGGTTATCCTTCATGACTGATAATGGGAGTTACAGCTGTGCTTCCAGGCCTTCACTGAGATATTTAACTTTCAAGATGTCTGATGAAAGGAAGTGGAATTTAATACCTTTCCCTTTTCTTCAGTCTAATTCATTCATCTGGTGGTCAGGTTAAATCAGAAACAGAACTTTAGTATTTCTCGCTCCTAAGAGGTTTTAATTTTTTTTCTTTCTTTTCAAGATTTTTCCTCAAACCTTTACTCTTTATTGATCAAATCAGATCACAAGTACCTTGTGCCTGCCATTGCTAGCACTGGCACAGGATGAAACTTGAACCATGTTTACCTTAACATTTACAATTCTGTTTCTGACATACTGCTTCATGTATATGCATGTATATAGGAAGGGGTTGGGAGAGCTCAGATTTCATGGTCTACCTGACATTACCTGATATATGCCATTCATGAAATGAACTGGAATGCTAAAGGGCAGCGAATGGTGGTAGGGGTTTCTTAGAAGAGTGGAAAGGATTTCCATTCTGGAAGGTCTGGCTTCTCGGTCTCCATTCTGCTGGGTACGCTCTACACATCGCTGACAATATATTGCGTATTTCCCAAATTCAGTTCTGTGACAAAAACAGAAATAAGGCAATTCTTGGGGGCTGACTGAAAGGATAGTAAACTGTGAGTAGATCTCCCTGGGCATGCCAGATGGGAGGAGCACTCAGATTTCACTCTGTGAGATTTCCAACACATTTTTCCATGTGGAATTATAAAAATAATTAGTCTACCGAGACCAACAGAATTGTGCCAAAGATGAACATGGCTCGGAGTGTTTTGTGTAACTGACATATTTTGGTTTTCATGGTTTTGCAACATACAGTCAGAGTTCCACTGCACAGTATTGTTCAAAACAAAGGATAACTTTCCCAAGTGATGCACAGAAGTAACATGTACTACATTTTAGTAGCACTGGAGCACAATTCTGCTCAAATTTATTTTAAAATGTATGTCAAAAGATCTGAAATATTAAATGAAAGATTGAAAATAAGGTACTTCACAAAGAATAGTTGACAAGCTGGGTAATAATATTCAGGCACACCTGGAATCTGCGTTCTTCTTTAAATGAAGTTTAAGAAGCCAAAGGAATGGGTGCTGGGGCAGAAAGAGTCCAACGCAGAGAGCCAAGAGCTGCAAGCCCTGGACAAAAGGAAGACATTCACTGTTTTAAACATCTTACACAGTAAAACTTGCTGGTGTGGCTCCTGGCCAGCAGTGCAGCTTACTGTGCCAAGTCAAGTAACAAACAGCTGTAAATAGGAATAAAAAACCAAAGCACAGAGAAAAAGCTGGGTAAATAAGCATGTCACCTCATCGGAAGGCCAAAATGCTCTATTTACTTGTGTACAGCAAGTTTCTTTCAGGGCTGGAAATGGGAAAGCAGATCAATTTGTATAAAAAGCAGTTAATACACAGCAAAAAAATGCTAAGGTTGCAAGGCCAAGCACTAAGAAATCAGGAGAAGCCTGTGCAATTTCAATTCAGCTCCCCTGTTGCATATATTATTAAGCAACCCATAAGACATTTTCCTCCTACCAAGCAGATAGTAACTATTGAAAAAATTATTCAATATTTTGGCATATTTTCATTGCTCAATATGTATCCATAGGCTTCACTTAATATAGACTGCTCTCATGTACTCCAGATATACACTTACTAACATTGCAGCTACTTTTCTCACAATTGTATCAATGCATCATACTGAAATTTAGAAAATTGAGTTTCTCTGTCTTGATTTATCTGACTTGCCTGGTATTAAATAGAAATTTGACAGCACAGGCACAGATACTCCCTTTCATCAAATACCTGTACTTTGATGGAGGATAGTATCGGCTCTGTTTCAGGAAGAAATTGCAGTAGAAGCAAGTGTGGGAGACTACAGCATGAATTTAGGACTTAAAAAAAATAGCGTCGGGCTGCAAACATTTTACTGAACGTATTTACTCTTAAAAGTCACACCAGTGGATTATGATAGCAACAATTTATTTATCTGTATCAGAAGGAAGGCCTTGCCAGTGGTACGAAAAGTACCAAAGAAGGATTATGGTTAGTTTAAATTCCATCAGACATATGTAACTTCAGTGTGTGCTAATTGACATGAACGTGCTATGCCTGTTATAAAAGCTTTGTGGATGTTTTAGCGATGCACACATACTGGCCATATCCCAGATACGAGCTGTTTCTAGATAATAGGTATGTCTGCTGGTCATGATCTGCTTTCTGTGGCAAGAGAAAAACTTGTCTATTACAAAAGCCTTAATATGGTAATTTCCATTTCTGATCCATCTCCTAGTTCTGTAGGTATTGCTCCATCATAAGCACTATTTGTTCCAGTTCTGTCAATTCTACGCAAACTGTAAGTATTGGCTTTCCTTTCAATTTCAGTTCATTTAATAGTTACATATTTGGATACCGGTGAATAGCTGGCAGTGGACGAAGTGAGGAATTATAAGTATGTATTTATAATCTAGCATGCAGAGTGCGTGCAGAACAGCGTGACATACAAGAGGTGACATCCATCAGAAACCTTGAGCGAATCTGAGATTCCACAACATGGCACTACAGCTTTTCTTCACGCTCATGCTATAGAGACATCTGCCATATGGTTTAGCCCACCAACCTTCCTGATGCAGCACCTCTCTTAGGAAAGATGCAGTAGAAGGGAATTAGGTTCCATACATGATGTCTTACTCAACACTGAACTTGAAGATAGCCCATCGTATGTCCAGCCTTTAAAAACAGCACAGGCACAGATGCACTCTATCACCAGATACACGTACTTTGGTGGAGGATAGCATCAGCTTCATTTCAGGAAGACACAGCAGTAATAAGATGTTAGTTCAGGTTTTTATCTGATTTAAGTAAGCAGATGGTACAGAAGAGCGGAGCCCCTTTACCATTCTAAACAGTCTGTGTAGTTCCTTCGCTGCTGTTGAAATAGATACCATTAAAATAAATAATGGGTTACCTGTATTGGTCCTGCCTGGTTTTGTGGATGTCGACGTCTAGTCTGTTTAATAAGCTGACAACAGATCTCATTTTGAAGTTCAGGATGTGTGAGGCAGATCTGCAAAGCACTTTGGGCCAAAGATACATGGTAATCAATGGCAGGAGAGTCAACTGCAGCATTTATAAACAACTGGCAGGTCTAGATATAAAATAATAAGCAAGTGAGTTTACACACAAAAAGCTCCAACAAATCTTTTAGACGTTCTGTATTACAAAAGTGTGCTACAATTGAAGTCACAATTAGTTTACCAGCAGACTAAGGAAACCCTGCTGGCCCTGCAAAAAGGGGTGAAAAGGGGCCAGAATGGATGAAAAGCTATACAGAGAGACCTAAGATAAAAACACCTCTTAAAAAACACACTCTGTATCTAATGGAGTGAGCTCTAGCAGGAGTTGCAACAGTTGTGGTGGTAACAAGTTTAAGGACATGCTGAACATAGATTACCCCGGTATAGGACTTCAAAATGCAAAGCGTACATACAGCTGTCCTTGGCAGCCAGTGTAAAATGCTTGTGCAAGTAGCGAGCACAACACGGCACAATATACACAGATAAGAAAACCATAACTCGGAGCCATTTGTTTTACATCTTGGCTTTCACTGGTATTTTTACTGTCGGTAAGTATAACCTTTCCTATTCCCAGTACTGTCCTAGGAAAGCCAAGTGTTAAGCATTTGTTGTGCTGCATTAGAAGAAAGCTTACATATCACTCATTGCATTTACTCTATAAAATAGTTGATGAATTTTCAAGGTATATAAACAAAATACAAGAAACGGATGGAAGCCCAATCTATTTCTACTCTATCTGAAAATATGTGGATGCACAGGACTAATTTTTATCAGCAATAGAATAACTGAAACATGCTTTGATCTGTTTCTAAATCAATTCCCTACCTGACTTTTAAACTGATTTATACAAAGTTTCAATAAAGGTCATACAAGTCATCTCTTATTTATTTATTTTAGGCAAGTGTCTCTGATTTGAACTAGGTCTGAAATATATTTCAGTAAGTGACTTCCAAATAGATAAGAATTTATTTTTATCAGAGAAGTACATTCCCTTTTAAATTTTCATGCTGCAGGATTGCAGAAAATAAGATGCGTGTATTTCTTTAAAGTGCATCAAACACCTCAGAGAAACAAGCTGGAAAGTTTGCCTACAAGTGGCTGTGACTGAACATATGGTGCTTGTCTTAAATTCCTTTCTGGATCTGAACCATTACATCAAAATTCTCCAGATAGTTGATGCTTCAGGGTCTTTAGACTTGTGTAAGTTCTGTGGAGAAAGTTCATTTATCCAAGCTCCATGCCTTCCAACTTGTAATTTATTTCACAATGTACAGAAAAAGGAACAGCAAGATTTTATTTTGTCTCGGAAACAGACTTTATAGCCTGGCTATTAGTTAATGCTGAGGAGTAGTTTTACCTGGGTGAGGGCAGGAGAGAGGAGAAAGAAGGTTAATGGCGTGGCAGCATACTCTCTCTCATAGATACCAACCACTTATCTGGCCTTTAACTGGGAAAGATACAAGGTCTTACTGGCATACAAAAATTCTCAAGAAACTAGCTGCAGCACAGCAGTTATGAACCATTACGTGTCTCTTAATCATAAAGCCTTTTCACTACTACTGGGAGACATACATATGTGTATTTTTAAAGGTATGAAAATCTTTAAAAGTGAATTCAAGAAACTGTTGTGAAATACTTTCAATAATTTCACTCTGTAATATTTTCTCTATTTATACTACTAGAATACGTAATCAGTATTAGGTATTTTAAGAATAGCTTCTTCATATGAAGAAAAGGTTTTCTTTTTATTGAAAAGAGCGGTAGAATCTCTGCCTTCTGTCTCAGTTTGAAATAATCCATGACTTGCTTAAACTTTGCTTTGTTTTTCTTCTGATTTTTCAAATGTCTTCTAGCTGATTTAAATATATCTACAACAAAACTTTCATATACTATGTGTTCTTCCTGAAATCTAATTGAAAAAATGGTATTTCAGATGCAGTTCTCTGAATACAGAGATCCATCCATGCTGTTAGGTTCTCTGGGGCTTATGAACTTCGTGATAAAATTATTATCATCCATGATGGCTGTGGATTTTTCTACTAACTTGCACTTTATCAATAACCTCAGTAGAAAGGCCAAAAGTTGAAGCCTAAACTGCTCCCTCACAACTAGAAGTGATCTTTTTACATTGGAAGTGATAGTCTTTGTTAAGATAATATGCTACTGTCCATTAGTTACCTTCACTACAGGTAAGAGTAAACTTCTCTTTTCTTTTTTCTTACCTGTTGAACATCTCTAGTAAGCCAACTAATAGCCATTCTTTAGCTGAGTTGAAATAGTCAGTTAATAAAAAAGGCATCTGCTATGGTTTTACCTTAAATAATTTAATTGCTTCAGTTTGCAAGGCTTCTGATGGCAATGTTGTAAGAGGGGAAGCAATTCCTTCTTTGCTGTGGCAAAGGGTAGGATGTCTCCAAATCTGAGAAGCTAAACGGATAGAATATATAGGTTTTGCAATTAATTCAGTTCGTAAGTACATTCAGTAAATAAGTATTAAAAGATTAGTATGTTGAAACAAAACCAAACTTACTGCTATCGCCGTCCATATTTAATAATTTGCAAATAAGTTGTTCAAACTCAGATCCAACATTTACACTGGTACTTCCAGCTGCAACTGTCAGATGATAAAGCCACATGTCCTAAAGTAGAAAAACACAGCAGCTCACTCATTCCCTGTTAGAAGGAGCTGCCTCATCAGGATTTTGCTCTCAACTTGGCACACTACTATGTGCTCCTGTTGAAGCCCAAAGGAGTTTGCCTTTGTTTGAGTACACCTCTATTCATGGGCTCTATGATGTTACAAATATTAAGCAAGGAAGATTGGACAGGGCTGTTTTACAGAAGTCTTTTACCCTCAGAAATCATGGCTAATTATCAGGCTATTCTTCCTTTCCTCTTCAGAAAGCTAACATAAGTGCCTTTTTATCACTGCCAGATCCTGCTAACCTGGGGATAAGGCCAGAAAGCAAAATGCAGTCTACAAGATTACTTGAGAACAATGAAGCAATAATAATAAAAATGGTTTTAACCAAACCTCTCATTTCTCCTTCACTTCAGTAGGGCAGTCTTCCCTACTGTTCGTCTTATCAGTGAAAATGGGTAAGAGCATCCCAAAACCTCTCAGGAAGGTCTGCTACAGGTCTGTCTACAAGTGAGTGTAATGTGAGCAAAATTCTCCAATTGCAGCGTACTTGATACTCTGTACCATCTCCTTATGCAGGCAAGCTTGCTTATTTTCGTCTATTTTAAAAAGGGTTACCTACGATAGCATTGGTTTGCAGACAAACTCTGATTGATGTTAAGAAAGCAGGACCTTCTCCTTGCTTATTATATCAAACTACAAGGCAGATGACTTATAGGTCCCCCTCCTCCTCCTCTTTAAGAAATATTCATGTCACAGCACCATACTCATAGATGTGTTACTGAAATGCAATAAAAAAGTCCTTTTATTACCTTCTCGTGTTTGGATCCTATAAGAAGATAAGTGGGTCCTTGATCTTTGGGGTGGATAACAACAGTGTAATGTGTTGATAATAAACTGCGACCACTAGCCTCATAATCTTCGTCAGAATCACATGATCTATCAACTTCTTCAACCTTCGCCTCAAAAAGCTTGATTTGACCAAGAGGAAACTAAAAGTAAATATCAGGAGTGGTGAGAGAGCAAATACTTCCTTCAGTGCACACTGATTTTATATTTGTTATTCTACAAATAGAAAGAAAAACATGAACTACCATCAATACTCATTTGTATTTATTCATTTTCAGTCCCGCCAAGGAATGTCAGATAAGCCAGCTGTTGCAGGCAGCAGAAGGAGAATATGTGCCAAAGTCTGAAAGTGAGATTTTCAAAAATTCTTTTCCAGGTCTGCTTCTCTATCTAGTTAATGCAATAAATGTCTGTTAGGGTGAGAGAAGTAATTCTTCAGAGTTTCCAGACCTGCTTCCAAGCAAAAATTCCCTGGGTCAAACCTAGAACTTTAATTATAATCTTGTTATTTCAGAGTACAGTAGTGTGTTGTTGACGTATCTATTTTGTTCATGCTATAAATTCAGAAGGTCAATATTTTGTGTGGTAGACCTTCTCAGTTGGTTTCATTCTCCAGTCTGATAGAGCACAGTACTGGCGTCTTTAAGTTGTATATGTAGTTATGATCATTTATCAGGAAATATTTTATGTGAAAAGCCATTCAAAAGGAAATTTTCACAAAAGTAACTATTTCATAGTCATTATCAACAGGAAGCCACGATGAACACAAATACAGCATGCAGTCTTCACAACTGGGTGATAGGACTGGCAGAGGATGACAGTCCTTACTGGCTGTTTTATGCAAAGCTCCCTCCCTTCCCACAGCACCACTGCTCTTTCTCTACCCGTTCAGACATCAGGACGTTCACAAGAGTGTTATTTAATGGTGTAGTGAAGAAGCCTTGGCTACTGTTTCTGTGTTGTTTGAGATGTCTAGCAATGCTTAGTGATTCAGCAGAAAGAGAGGGATGTTTGTTTCCCTTTGGTAAAAGGACAGTTGGGCACTACAGTAACTAGCATCTTATTTGTGCCACATTCAAGGTTAAGCCTGAAGTAAGTTGTCTTGAAATACCAACACCAGTGAAAAGCAGATGAGGCTTCCCAATAATACTGTTTAAGAATTGAAAATACCGTACTGGAGAGTAGCTGGCAAGTTGGACTCAATCTAGGGTGGGCTTCTTGAATAGTGATTTGATAAAGTGAGCTGTTAATAATATAATAATTTTGAAGAAAACATCACATACTGGTGGCTCTTTATTCCGGTGCTCTCACTAGTAAGGACTAAAGATGCATGTGGTGGTTTGTATTTTCTGTGGTGCTTCTGAAGCATTCAACTTTCTGAACAAGGTAAGATTCTGAGAATCAAGAGATGCCATTTCACACACAAATAGTCAAGACTGATTTGTTCACTAAGTTTAACTAAAACACAGCTGGCTGATTTTTTAATTTGAATTCCATTTTGAAAGGAGGCCACTTAAATGGACTCCATTACTGTATTAACCACTGCAGATTGTGTAATTTGTTTCTGCACAGACACATTCAGCTACAGCAAACATGTTTTTAATTAGCAAATTGTTGAACGTTAGAAATGAACTAGCTTTGGAAAGCTTTTCATACATATTCTGCTTACAAAAGCTAAATTCTTATTCTATTACAAGCTAGCAAATTAGTCTCAATTTTGCTTTAAAAGGGCAGCAAAACTTGTTCCAAATGTGAGGGAAACATTCACAAGAATCCAGCAAAATTCTTAGATACTTCTAAAGGGCATGCTAAAACCCCAAAATCTTCAATGGTAAAAATGTGTAACTTCAGATACTTTAAACATAGAGATTTCTTCATAGGAGAAAATGCAAGTTAATTTTAATGTCTCTATAAGACAAGCTAGAGATTAATACTCTAGTCATTTGATTTCCCAGCCCTGTATTACACTTTTTAAAAGAGTAATTAAAAGAAACTGTTTTGATGGATGGTTACTGCTATCTTATTCATATAGTTGTAGAAATAAGGGTTAGTTGAATGTTTAAAAATGGCTAAAAAAAGGAGAGGATAACAAAGGGAATAACTAGCTTTATACAAAGACTACGAATTACTGGGTCCAGTGTGATTATGTGGTTAGATTAGAAGTAACAAATGAGATTTTCTGTATTTTTTTGAACTGTTGGTTATAATGGCTCAGTGGACTGTTACCATTTTGTCCAGTGTCAGCAGTCTTTTTGGTAGAGCTAGGTAGTAAGGGTATGAATCAAATATTCATAACCTCAGTGGTATTAACAAGAATTCTTGTAGAAGTTTCCAAAATCTTGTTTCTGACTCATCTCCATTAAAAAGATGATTCTTGATGACAAAATACAATGCCTTGGGAGCAAAAGGACAGGTGAAAAATATGACTAGGAAGTGTCCTTTGTCCTGTCTCTGTAGGTAAATATGACTGGAAACAATATTCAGAAGAGTGGATAGAGAACTAAAGGTCAGGCCCACTGTGGAAGAGCCAGGTCTTGCTCTTCCTTAGCTCCTCGTGTCCTACAGGATATAGGATGTTGGGAGGTTAACTTGAAGCTGATTGGATCCCATTTCTTCCTTGTCTTCCTCAAAGAGTATTTTCCCTAGGTTTTAGAAATCATTTTCTCATCCCTTTCTTCTGCTCTCCTCCATCTCTGTTTCTGTCCACCTTATCCATTGTAGACAGTGAGCTCCTTGTCCATAATCCTGATGGGGAATGGGAAAAGATCCCCTCCACAGACACACATCTGCAAAGCAGCAAACTCTGCATCCTGCCAGGCTTTTTTTTTTTGCCTTTCTTGCAGCACTGTGGAGGTACAGTGACACACCAAAAAGCAGGATTTGGAAGTCAATTGAGGGATAAAAAGAACATTTAAGCTCTTGAAACTTGCAGTCACTGCCCACTGCAAACATACATTAGAAAGAGTCAGCTTCCAGAAGTAAATGACAGCCAGGTATTTTCTGATGAGTCTCATGCCTGCCAGAAAGGGAGACCTGAACTGTCAGCAAACCAGTGTCCCCCTTTGGCCAGGGATAAGAAGATGCAGAATATATATATCATGTCCTGCAGGTGAAGGAGACGAATGGGCGTGCCCTGGATTACTGTCTATTAGGTAGGAACCTTCCAAGTTGACAATCTGTGAAGTCTAAATGTTTAGTAATCAAGATAAAGTGGGCATATACTACCCAGGCCAACTGTACCTTAATAAAGCTGTAACTTACTGTTTAAAGTCTACTTTGGTATGTTATCTTCCATTCACTGAGGAAACAAGTACGGGACCTACCTTGTCTTCTTGATTACGGAAATAATACAGAATTTTTCCAACTAGGGTACACCAAACTCTTTTGGAGTATCCATGTTTCACCTGAAATTACAGAACATTAGGAACAAGCACAGCCAGAGAAACACAGACTACATTTCACCATCTCTGAACTTTGGTGATGCTGGGAATAAATGCCTTGGTTCAAATTCCTTTCCACATTGCTAGACAAATAATTAAAACTGCATAACTCTATTAAGGGCACAAGAATTAAAGCATTAGATGTTCATCTAGAGCCTAGTAAGGCCATTGTGAGTTTTTCATTTGGCTTTGGATCAGGCTTGAATTAGTGGAAGCTGAGGCAATGGAAGAATTAAAAGAGAAAAATTCCTTTTATAGAGTATTCTTATTATCTTGAAATAATCTGTCCCAGTGAGTAATGTAGAAAAAGAGAGCACTCCACTGAAATAAGGTAGGACAATTAGCTACTAAAACATCTGCTGCACTAGGATACCAGTGAAGTGCAAATGGAGAACTCAACACAGGAACTAATGAATTAAAAAGACAAAAAGAAAAACCAAATCAAATCAAACAACTGGAAGAAAAATATTGCCCAAAGTAGATGAGTTGGTAGTCCTTCTGGATTGTTCACATTGTAAAGTACTGGGAAAGCAAATACATGTCCATTTTGCTTGTATTTATTTTATTGTAGGACCATTTTCACCTAGATATTATTCTTAAGAAATATGGAATAAAGCAGATTGGGGGAAGAAAAGTGTTACCTTTGTAAGTAATCCTTTCATGGTTGGCTTGATTTCGGGCTGTATGAAAAGTGGGCTGGCAGCCTGTATTTTAAGAACGTTCTGTAGTACTTTGATCCATTCTTCTAAGATGTTGGGAGAATCTGCAGTCAGGTAGTATGTTCGTTTTTCTGTGGTCAGCTATGTAGTAACAGAAGTGTCTTGAGCTTTTAGAATATTATACATTCGACCCCACAGTATGGGGGTTGTAACATATACTACCCAATGTAGTTTCACAACTTTGGGGGGTTTATTTTCTGAAAGTACTTTTCATTAACGGAACATTGCATGGCCAGGCAGAGCAGACAGAGCCTTTCTAAGGCTTTATCTGAAAAGTTCCAGGACAGCAGAGTTGAGAAAACTGAATTTATCTCCTTTCAGACAAACAACTTCTCTCAACCCTAATGGCGGATCCCTAGGCTACTCTCTTTTATCTCATATGTGACAATCTCACCTTTGTAGCAATACAACCAAGACTACATGTAGGCCTTTTTATAGTTTCTGTAACTGAAATGATTCTTTGGTTTCAAATGAAGGGTACTGATTAATTCCAAGTCCACACTTGGACTTCCAGTGCAATAGGGACTGGAACAAGGAGTCGGTTTGGGGGATGGAGGGAATAAATAGCGGCTGAAACACAGATGAGAAAGGCAGGCACCTGAATTGTTTGTTTTCCATCACCCCTTTCAATGTGGCTAGATGCATTTAGCTCAATTTGACCTTGAGGTTTTCGAATGACATCACTCTGTATGGAAAGAACAGAAAAAGAATATTTTAAATCTACCGACAAATAGCAATAAATAATTATAGAACTCATTTAAACATTAATCTTGATAAATACTTCCTAGTTAGACATTGAGTACCTTGTACACCTCTTGAGGAACTGAGTCCTGAATCACCGTCTAACAGCTCAGACACCAAGAATGCATTTCCTTCTAGCAGCCCTAGATTCTCAGTAAGAAGAATCTAGTATTAAATAGCAGATGTTACATGTACTTACTGGAGATTTGTAGTATAGTAATTCGCCTCCTTTAAGCACAAACCACCGTCGTTTCCAGGTCTTTACTCTACCACCCATTTTTAATAGATATCCAGATTTTTCCAAAGGTTCCTGATTATTTAGAAGTTAGATAAAAAGTAGTTAGATATACATATATACCTATACCCCTCAGGGATATGTATAATTACACACACCCAGATATTTTAATGACTTAAAAGCATGCTAAATAATAATTACAGTATTTGATGAGACTTTTAGTCCAACGACAAAGTTTTTACAAGCATCAGTTAAGACAAATGCCATGCATGTGGGATAACTAATTAATATCCCTACTTACAGTTATAGTACATGAAGAAGAGTAAGTGATTTGCCCAGAACTATACAAAAGAATGAAGAATATGATGATTCCTGATTGTACTTTCTAATTATTTATATTAAACAAGGAACAAAATGAATACAATGTAAATATTTATTTTTTCCCACCTTCAGGGCCTAACCAGGACCAGATATAGAGCACTGAGCTCTGCACAGACATGCTTTTAGTGTGCACACCTGTAGAACAGAGTTCACAGTTTTGCTCTGTGAAGAAAGCTTAAAACAAATTATCTTCATCACCAGGCAGTCAAGCCACCGGTATGTTAAGACACTAACTACTAACACAGGCCATTAAAAAATTCCCAGACACACCAATACCCCATAACTTTTGGTTTCTTTGACCTGTCCTCGCATGTTGCTCTACTTATGATTTCTCTGATGTGTAGTTTTCCCTGTATGAGGAAACTATAGAAATGTATTACTGCACATAGATATCTACTGATGCCTCCAGCTCCTTCAGTGGAATGCCCTTCTATTTCCCTGAATATTCAAATAATAATTTTAAGCTGATTTTAGTATTTCATATGCAATGTGATACCAGATCTGGTTCCAAGAAAGGAAAATCTTAAGTGCTTTAAACTGTCTTCTGGAGTTTTCTACCTATTTCCATTCATTATATAGAAAGCTCAGAATTATCCTCCGCTTTCCTTCAATCATTATAGTCTTATATGGCTAACTTATTGTCGGTATATTCTGCTATTTGTACTCGTAAGGCGGTCTGTGAGTCAGCAAGACTGAATATAGAGATTTGGTAGCAGTCTGAACATAAATGTACACACAGCACCACAGGTACACTTCTTCACAGAACTTCAGTACTCACATTTTTTCCATTATCACTAGATGAGGAAGAGGTCTTAGGAAGTTTCTGCTCTGGCTCTGAATAGTCTGTATCTACTGAATATGCATCTGGAGGAATAGCATAGTCACTTTCTGAGGTCACAGAAGACAGAGACACACCTGTGTTAAAAGAAGAAAGATGTTTGTTTGTATTTTTCATTATATTAGAAACAAATGAGTTCAGAATATCCATGCAGAAAGACTATCTGAGTAGGAACTGCAGGCAAACACAAATATCAGCATACATCCATCAGGAACCAAGCGTGTTTTTAAATATCAGCATATCGAACTATTAGCACAGTGCTAATAGCTGAATCCCATTTTCTTCATAATTAAACAGAGTTTAAGTCACTTACGAATGAAACAATAAATGTATTCTATATATTATCACCATCTATTGCTACAGCTTTTTTAAGGAGGGAGTTAGTGCCATGCATCATACTCATTCTCTAGAAAACGAATACAGGATCTTTAATTAAACTAATTAACTTTCCCCTTCCCCTTTCTATCATTTGCTCTAGTATCTGGATTTCTCATGCAAGTGCTTGTGTACTAAGAAGCTACGCTCAAGATCAGCTATATGTTGAAGCTGTAGGTGACTGTCTGTATTTTGCAATTAGTATGAATTTTTATACTGAGTTTTTCTAAAAATCTGAATTCCAGATTTCAGGGTTTTTTTGGGTTTATTAGGTTTAGTCCTGAAAAAAAATGCACCTTGTTTTCAATTCTAGTGAATCAGAAACAAAAATTCAAACTCCTCCCTTATTTATCATAGAAATAATTATTTTCAAACATGTGAAAATGTCCTTTTGTAAGGACTAGTGTTCTACTCTGAAAGGTTACTCTCAAAGATTGAAATGAAGATGCCTTGTTTCCTTTGTTTCATTAATTTCCAAACTCATTTGCCAATTTAAAAAAAAAAAAGCTTTTCTCATTTTTTGCTTTGGTAAGCCACCTGGGCTTTCAGAGTGGTTTCTTCTCTTCTCATGTAGGATCTTTAATAACAAATATGCAGCAAGCTAATTATGCACCTAGTGAAATTTGTGACTAGATTCTTAAACAATGTGATCTCAATGAAAAGATGTACATATGTGTTTTGTGGTTAAGAAAGGTTTCCATGCATGAAACAATGCAAGGACTATTTTACGAGAAGAAAGCATGAACAAAAAGAATGGTTCCGTTTTACAGACACAGATATAAATTGTAGGTGAAACCACCTATTAAATTAGCTGATTTACCTTTCCTGTTATGCAAGCATGTAACATGAGATGCATCTGCAGCCATGGCACTGGTTTTTGCTCAGCAAGATGGAGCTGCTGGGAAGCAAGAACTATGGGTCCTTTTCACACTAATGCAGCAAAACTGGTACTACATCACTGGACACAGGACTGGACGCCACGTGGGGCTGGCACCGGAAAACTCCGAGTGGACCAGTGGCTCTACCTACCTGCTCAAGTGTGACTGACTGGAGCTCCTGCTAACTGGGATTTTAACATGTGTAACGGAGACTACTGAATAATGTTATTTTGCATTTCTAAAGCAACGTATAATGAAGGATCTTGGCCTCACTGGGATCTTAGCTTTTAGTTTCCCTTGGTTTACCCAGTGAAGAAATACTCTCATGGATATAACACTGATACTGTCGCCCCATGAGGAAGCATTATATCTTTCAATGTTATGATGCATATTCTTTTCATTCTGCAGATGGAAAACACACAGTTACCTAGAGCTGTGAGATTTGTCTTCCACAAAAGATAGAACATTACTGTATTCAAGTGTTTTAATTCAATCTTTGCTCAGGACCTTGAGACAATCACTGTAAAAGTGAAAGAACTCCTTTATCGCAAGAGATGACACAACCAAATACTCTGTTGAGGGAACTTTTCCACCTGCTTTCTGATCACACGAAACTGTTACTTTGTTTTATAAAATTGAATATATGTGAGGTTTTTTTCTGATGGCAATTACTTTTTTCTACGTCATTTTTACCTACCCACAGTTAAAGGTCATAGGAAGTCGTCGGCATGACAGAGTATAGATAGAATGGAGCTTCATGCTTTAAATGTACAAGGCACTTTTCCCTCATGACAACAGCCAGCTACTAGATTAATGCCTTAAAAAGACATCTACAATAACAGCAATAAAAAGAAAGCCATGTGTAACAGTCCTTTCTCCTGCTTGAATAGTAGATCTAGGCTTCGATAGCTGAGATAAAAGCCTAGATTTAAGATGTGCAAGCCGTTTAAGGAAGAAATCCATTTCTAAGAAGATAATGTAAACTGCCTAGTTTTCCAAACTTCCCAGAAGTTACTTGTTCTTACAGTTTTTGCCTACCTCGTTTCATAGCCCGAGGACTACCCGGACCACTTCTGCTTCGAGAATCAGACTCAGAAGTCCTTGAGCTGGACCGAGAGCTATCTTCTTCCTCAGATCCTGACGACTCATCTATAAATGGGCTGTTGCTTATTTGAGTTGCTTTCTGCAGAAATTAACACAACATTCTTTGATACCTTGCATAAAGGGTATCAGTCATTTCCTTCATACTGTGGCAGAGCTCTGCTGGCTTCATAACATTCAAAGCGGTTCTTACTTGGGTTGTGAGTTTTGGCACACAAATATTAACATAGAACTGAATTCCCTCTGCCCTCTGTATACTCAACCGCCCCCACACTTTAAAACAGAAACCTGAGGTAGCTCAAGGCACGGGTCGTTCCAAATCACAAAAGGCTGCCAGAAAACAAACAATGCTGTGATTAGTTACTGCTGGCTATCTGACTATAAACAGCTTTGGCACTGACACAAAGACATTTCTACACATATGCACACTTTTAATTATGGCATTGAACACCATGTGGCTCTGTTTAATAATTAACAAGCCTTTCAAAAAAATCAGCAAGGAACCTAAGAAGAACTGACCTGGGCTAGTAACATTTTAAAAGCAGCAGTAATTTTTTTCCCCAGCTATTTGACATTTCCATTACTTCTGGGGTTCTGTGATCTCTAAACACCATCTTATGACATATTTGGCATGGTAGCAGCAAATGTGAAACAGCAAGTTCCTGGATGTGAAGCCTAATGGTATTTAAAAATTTCCTTTCAACAGTAATACAGTTACCCCTTTCAAAGTGGTGTAGACAGGAGTGGTCATGTTCTTATATATCAGAGATGTATATAATCCGGATATGGAGTATGAAGTTAATGAAACAGCACCTAAAAAAGCAACATATTTTATAAATGACCTTCCTAATTTACCCCTCCATTAACCAAGTTAAAATGTAATTTTTTGCATTGTATAACTGCTATAAAAAGCAAACTAACTCCTGAACTGTTTTGGATGTGAGATTTATAGCGTTTTAAAATTTACAATGGTTTTAAGGAGTACAAATAAATTGTAGTCATGACCACTAACCCTTTTTAAACTGGAAGTATAATCTCTTACCTTGGTACCTGGTATAGAATCTTCAAAATGAATTGCAAAGAAAACTGGAGTGAACAAAGTACAAATTCAGCACAAAGTCAAGAGGCAAGGTAATAGAACACAATGGAAAGATAACCAATGATCTTCTAGGTTTTAATTAGCAGATAACTGAATCTTCATAAAAGTATCTTAAGAGGAACATGGGACATTTGGTCCTTGCTTACAAATCACCATAAGAAGAGAATTTTTGTTGATGAGGCAATGAACAGCTAAACCACTTACTTTTGTTAAGAGATTCCATGGTGAAAGCTTCAGACATCCTTAAACCAGATTTGGCTACAGCGTAAATTCTGCTTTCCTATACAAGCAGAATGGATTTGATGGTAGGTAATTAAAACACAACAATTACTATTCTTCTGTTTAGCCTCCCCATAGCCTTTGTGTTAGTGCAATAATGTGATAAAATGGTTAATAAAATGGTGTCATCAGTAGCAGCTGAAAAATGCACCCTTGTTTTATATGCCATACCCATCGTATCCATAGTTCGTTTCAACCTTTTTTCACACAATGCTTGCCCTGTAGGTAAATTATTTTTAAAAATACTATAATCAGGGGCCAAAGAAGGTACAGAGAGAACATTTTTTAATGGACGATTGTATGTTAAGAACAGAGAAATGCCATTAGGAGGCAACTTTTCAACCATTATGTGTTAAAAGGCCACAATAAAAAAATCTATAATGAAAAAATATGCACTAAAATATACACATAGAGCAGCTGTTACATTAATGTATTATTCATCTCTGAATCATTAATAAATCTCTGACTGTGGAACTGCAGAATCAGTGAGTCTTGACACAGTTAATTTTGGATTTTGTGTAAGACATATTAATATCTATTTTAATTCCCTGATTGATGGCTTTAAAATTTTACTTGGAAATGTGATCAATAATTTCTGTAATCTGTAGTTGTCTTATGTTGACTTAATTGTCTAGATTATGAATGGTACAATGGTTATAGCAAAGGCATTGACACCAGCACTCTTAGGCTCTGTTGGTGTTAAGATAAATAAATAAACGCAGTCACAAGCGTTACCTCCTTTGATACACTCAAAAGGACATATGTAACTTAGATGTGACATGAAAAAAATGGGTCTTTTCTCCAGAAATAGTGACTATGTTTTTCAACGGCAGAAATACTGTGCTCCAAATCAAACTTGCTTCTGAGTTTGTCATCTTAGTTACAATCAAGGTAACGCCCTGTCTTGTCATTGAACAGAGAATAAGAAAGGTACAGAGAGGCATGAAAATGAGTCAGTTTCACCAGTAGGAAAAATATCTATAATTACACTTACCCAGGAAGGAAATCGATGTAATGGAGGGGTTGGAGGTTTGTTGCTAGCACCCTTTTTTGTCATATCACAAGGTTCCTGGGCTTCAGCATTTTGTGCTTCAGTGCAGTCATAGGTAAACGCTCCTTCATCACAGCCAATCTCCATTTTCTCTAAAATATCAGTATCTTCTCCATCCACCAGATCAATGTCTGTTTCCTGAGGTCTCCATGGACGTATCATGCTTATGGCATTTCTATTTCTACCAAACATTCTGTCAGAACTCAGCTGGGGCTGGCTTAGATGTTTCTTTGCTAATGCTGAGTTTATACTAAACACATTAGGAGTCCGTAACTTTGGGGGTGGCAAATTTGAGGGAGAATCTGATGGTGGTGTACATTGAGAACCTGCAGAAGTTGCTAGAATTGGGTGTTTGGGTGTCAGAGCAGGGGTTAAAATTGGACTTGGGGTATTTGCTTCACTGGATGAGGATGAATAATCTAGCCTCTGAGACTGAAATTTCTTATTCAGTTCATCTGAAGAACTATCTTGGTCTTTCTTTTTACTTGCAAAGTCAGAGTTGCACTTTCCACCTGGATTGCTCTGGCCTTTTCTTTGGGACCCTTGCTGCCAGGAGTATAACTTCTTGTGCTGAGTCCTCTGAACACCAAAACTCTCTTCTTCAAATAGAGAACTACTGTCATCAGATGCTGTCAAATACATTTCACTTCCCACTCTACTGTACCTTGCATTCTCTTCAGATGTGTGGCTTGAAAGAGTCGATGCACACCTAGATTTCAGTCCTTTATTGTCTCCTCCATCCTCGTCTGAGCTCCAGTCACTCCCGGTAGTGCAGGAGTTCTTTGACATGTCGCTGTCTATATCTTTGGATGAACAGCTTGTTCTCACATTTTTGTTCTGCTCTGATCCAGAGGAACTTTGTTGCAATGACTTCTGACCTTTATTGGTCTCGTGTGCAGGACCAGCAAAGGTAGTTTCCAGGATATCCTTCTCTAGAGGAAAAATATAATGAACATGAGAAAATTACTTTAGCAAACTTGACTGCTAAAGGTTTTTGTCATCATGTCTGCAAATAGTAAGTAGGTAATAATTTCAAATGCGTAAGCACATTTAAGTTTTTAAATATTGTAAATAATAAATCTTAAGAAAAATACTATAAATTTTTGAATGCAACTGAAGTTGCAATGATGTTTCCCAAAAAACTGTAACAGACATTACTCAAAGTTCTAGCCAAACTAAAAATGGCAATAAATGTAAAGATAAGCAGAGTGGAGCCACATTTTAAAGTAAACTATATATGCATGAAAACAAACAAACAAACAAACCAATCAACCCCCCCAAAACCCGAAGACTTAAGAGGGCATATAAATTTAGGTGCTTTATTAAATCTAAGGAAAATTAAAGATTAATAAAAGCTTGTCAGAAAACATTTACATTAACAAATCAAGTATTCTGAGCATTTCTACAGTGTTCATACACAGAAATTTCTTCTGTAAGCTATTATTGTATTCCCAGTGGTGAATGCTTAAGATATACAAGAGAGGCTCATGAAAAATGCTTAGGGAAAGACTCTGTATTAAAAATAGCTTTGGTTCTGCTGTTGACTTTTACCTGGTTTTGCAAGAGAGAGCTATAGCTTGCAGCGTGTCAGTGAGGCCTACGTCCTCCTCCTGAGTTAAAACAGATGCAAGAACTAGGGCTTTTCTACAGACACTTGGGAAAGTTAATGTTAAATAGCTGTATGAAGTTAAAGTGGATTGGATAAGCCAAAGATTTTAACTTAGTCCACATTAAAGTAATGAAGTCACAAAAGTTGATTTGTTTCCATCTAGGCAAGCCTAAGGTTCTATTTCTTATCCTTTCCCTTGCAAAAAAGATTCTTACTTCAATTCCCCCATCCATAAAAATGGAAATAATAATACATATCCACCTTTATAATGAACTTGGTGTAATATAAATATACAAAATATTAATAGGATCTATTTCAGCTTCTGATTTTCTACAGACCTCAACTTGCAATTTTGGGTACCACGATTAACTGTGGAGAAAATGCTGGGGGCATAAACAGTACTGGGGGACTCAAACAAAGGACCAGAGCAACAGTCTCCCTCCTGACCTTTTCATTGCTTAAAAGGGAAGTAGCAAACTGCAATGGACTTGCTTATGCTTATAAAAGCATAACAGCACGCCAATTTGCTGGCATTACTAGACTTCAGGGCTTGTTGGGGAAATTGCATGAACTGATCAGGGAGCTTTCTCCTTCTTTGGAAAGGAAACAATGGTGTGAAAAGATGCCTGAGACTCTCTTCTGTTTTTTCTGACCTTGATCATACTAAGGAAAGAGAGTTGATCTTGTTGAGTTAAGGCATAAAAGTAACACTGGGACACCATTGATAGCACAGGTAAAATATATGGAAACCGGACTTAGGTGAGACTCTACACAGGCATAAAAACCTAACAGCCCTCCCTGGGGGACTGGCAGCCTTCAACTCCTTACACCACTGTGGAGCAAACCTGAACCACAACAAATTCTTTCCTTTGCAGCCAAAGCACTCGTCAGCCACTGTATGCTGCCAAACAATGTATTAGTGGTATTATGGAGACTCTGGTGCTCAATAGGATTTCTTCCTAGTCATAAAGACTAGCATTAAAGAGGGAGCGAGTACTGCTATGTACTTTGAAAAGAGCTGGTTTGGATACACTGACATAGTTGTCCATTTTCGTCTTCCACCTGTGTCAGAATAAAATGGCAGTATTGGTGACTAAGTACCTAGCATGTTTTTGCCTTCAGTGTAGTCTGACTCTTTAGATGAAGACTTGCTTGTTTCGTCAAACTTAGGAGATGGTTGAGGACTTCTTGCTCTATTTGAAAAGCATCCAAAAGTCAAACTGCTTAGGCGCTGACATTCTCCAGGTTTTTGTGTTGAAGTAACAGATTTCTTGCCCGTAGCTTCTGAAGAACAGTAATTCAGAAATCTTGTGTTAATGGGATACAGCAAGCTATGCTACTGGTCTCTTTACTCTGCAGTGTAAAGTTGGGTTTTTTTAAGATAACTAAAATTTAGCAAAAAAATAATAAAAAAGTTATTATAGGAATAAAAATCTACCTGATACCTCCCCGTATCAAAAGAAACGCAGAGCTACATTCCTAGTTCTTAAAGACTGATTTTTTAGTATAGAAAGAAAAAAAATCTTTTTTAAAAATTTCACAGCAATAAGACGTAAAACATGCACTTAATACAGAATAAAAACCTAGTGGAAATACCTGATTTTATTCTGCTGTGACTGAAATTAAACCTATGGATTGGTCTAGGATATATAATATGGGAAAGACTATAGAACAACAGTGTTAAACTATGTGGTGGCCTTCCCTTCAGATAAAAATATTAAGAGAATCTGTAATAGGCGCTACAGCAAATATAAAGGAGTACGTTACCAAGTTCAGAAGGTATATATGGAGGACTTCAAGAGAAGGTGAAAACATAAAATGATTAACTGCCTCGAGAATATGAAATCTGTCCTCAGGGACAGCTGTTCTGCCAGAAACTGATATGAAACAATGCTGTCCATCCCTGTTTATAAGATGTTCTGTGGCAGATCCAGGAACAAAAGGCCCTTATCCGTACCTGTAAACTGTTTAAAACAGTACCACATGATCATAATTTATAGCCTGTTACTAGCATGGACACTGCAAATGGTAATAAATTTCTTAGTATTTTTGAGCATATCAGTAAATGTGTGTTGAAAACCAGCTGACACTCTTAGTGTCTCAAAAAGCCTTTGAATAGATCTCTCAGAAGAGGATGACTAAAGCTGCTAAGTGCTGAAGTATACAGAATTGCTACTGATCAAAAAATAGCAAAGCAACAAAACAATCCAGTTTCCTCCTTAACAGAGGTGCATCTTAGTTTAAAAGCTTCATATTGTGTACGTATGTATTTTGTAAATATTTATATTTTCATATATTATGCATATTGCGTGTGTACACACATATATATACACACATATACACACATTTCTAAATGTCTGTGTATGTACATATATACATGAGATACATTATCAAGAAATGAGGGCTAGGTAGCCAACTAACAAGACTTTCAGATGACAGTAAGTTGTCAGGTCAACCAAGTATGGAGAGGACTGTGGGAACCTTCAGAGAGACTTAAGAAAGTTGGTGAACAGGCAACACAGCGGCAAATAAAATCCAACTTTGATTAATGTGAAATAATGCTCTTTGGAGGAGATATTCCTCTTTCCCATATTTACAGTTTACGATTTTTAGATTAACTATAGCCACTTGGAAAGGAACCTGGTGATACCGTGGCTGAATTAAGGTTTTGGATCACTGTAGTCAAATGTAGTAATTAAAAAAATCTGATTAGAATTCTGATTCCTGGCTGAGCATTTGCTAGAAAAAGCAGATGCAGACTGACATCCATCTATTCCTTAACAGTGCTAGGACCACCTATGCTATAAAAAAGTAAAAGCAAAGATCTGCCATAAATCCAGTCAAATCTTACTACTTGTAGAACTTCTTAAATAACAGAGATACTCGTTCACCCAACAAAAACCAGTTGTGGTTTGTCCGCATGTCTTTTTAATAAAAATTAAATTATTGCTAACACCTTCATGTACAGTCACTCTGATGCCAGTTCCTACTAACTGAAATCTTTGTGATTTCACAAAATATTTCAATTATGTGGATGCACAAATTAATAGGGAATAGAAAGAAGTATGCCATATATAGAGACGTTTTTAAAAGATCTGTACATTTACCTTGCAGTTTAGATTGTACTGTTTTCATCTCCTTGGTTTGCTTTTGATTGATCAAGCGAAGGTTCTGATTTTCCACCTCTAACTAAAAACATACAAATGTAATCTCATCCATCGGTGAAACAGTTTTTAAAGTCATTACATCATTTAGATTTTCTCTGAATTTCTGCCTATCTAAGGATAAAGCTAGTTCAAATGGTAAGCTCCTCTCTGCTACTTCTCTTAATGCCAGTCTAGGCATTTGTTTATTTTGAACAATGAAATTCCCTGCAATGATTATTTACTCAACTTCTGTTAAAATCATTCCCCCAACCAAGCAAACCCAAGACTGCTTTAAAAAGCCTTAATAATTAATAAAAAAGATTGGCATTTTTAATAAAAGCAGAGGGCTAGAATTACCAACTTTTGTGCCACCTGGCAAACCCAAGAGCAAGCAGAGGAATTAGAGGGAATGATGGTGCTACTGCCTCCTACCATCCCACAGCACAGATGAAAACAATAGATATCGAAAAACTTTATACAGAGCAGAAGACCTTCTACAGGAAGAAAAAACCCAACAAGCGATTGCTGTAGCCCACTACCAGGAGGTAAAAGATGTTGGTTCAAACTCCTGCTCCAAATTAGGCAAGGAGAAGATCTGAATCTGAGTATCCCATATTACAGAGTGGAGCCAGCAATTCCACTTCCCGTTGGGTGACACCTAGCCACCTCTGTGAAACAAGCTTGAGATTCTCCATCTTTCAAACTAAGTAAATAGTTTGAGTCATATCTGATTTTGTCCAAACTTTTTCAAGATAATTTTAGCTAAACTTAATTGCATTTTTATTAAACGACTTCAAAAACTCCCCTCGCAGACTAATAGTAAATGTTACTTCTAGTTTCATACTTTAAAAATAATCATTTGGTTTTCAACTGGAGTGAGTAAAATTTCCAGTTAACCACAACAGAGTAGGATTTTAACTTTTCCAGGCAACTTTAAATTCTATACACAGAGGAGGAGAAAGCACAGCTGCACACCAAAACTGGCAGCCTTAGGCAGGGCAAAGACATGGTTATCTCACCACAGCAGAGAAACAAGGGAGACAACTGGTCTCTTTTGAGAACAGAGCCGATGCCCCTGAAACTATTCATGACTAAGAGTACTGTGGGCATTGGAAAATAAAAAATGATCAAGTCCTTTTTTCTGCCGGGCCCCAGCGGACTTGGTCGGCTTTCTGGGGATCATTCCCACTTCAGGCATCTGCTTGAGCAAGCTCAGTTTGCCGGCTAATCTCTCTCAATTAGTGGAGATAAGTAGACATTCCAGAGGACAGTTCTGGGCCCTTTCTCCATAAAGAGGACTCAGACATACTAGCTGACCAAATCAGACATCAGAATTTAAGTGACATGGATACTCTGCCCTCTGTGCTGTTGTTTTCATTTTTCCTCTTTCAAGCAAACAACTATATAGATCAATGGAACTGGGAAGCATTTTTTTTACTATGGCACAAAGCCCTTTAACAGCCAAAAAGCCTAAGGGATATCCAGCCACACCACTGTATTTTCTGTGTAAGTACTGTAGCAAGAGTTATACCTCATGGAGCTTGACTGTCACCCATTCTTTTATTTTAGCTGCTTTTTCTTCTATGATTTTTGCTTCTTGCAGTCTTATTTGCTTCTGGAAAAAAGTTGACACAAGCATATTTTTCACTGAGTATTATAGTCTGCCTGAGTAGTATCTTCAGACACAATCTCAAGATTGCTTGAAGTAATTCAGTCTCCTGGGCAATACATGGTGATTTTTAAAAAAATGATGAATAGGCCCTTCACAGAGGCTGCCGTTCCTCTTTCCTCTAGGAAAAACGAAAGCTCTTCAGAGGAGACAGTGAAGAGGAAGAACATCTTTCCCCTCTTAAAAGTTAGATGTTCTTTCAAAGGATGCCAGAGCATAATTTGCAAGTGAATAAACCTTATTCAAATGATATACTTCTAATGGGAACTTCTTTAATCAAACAACAGAAATAATGCTAAACATTTCTGTCCTCTATTGATCTTAATTTTTATTCTCCTTTTTTATAATTAAGAATGGAACTGATGCTCATCTTTTGTAGTATCATTATTTCTAACCTGTTCTTCAAGTTGTTGCTCCAATTTTTGTATTATGTCATTTTTATCTTGTATTAGGATCTCCAGATCTTGACATCTCTTATACAACCTGGTTTCTGATTCACTCGTTTGAACATTAGCTGCTTTTAATTTTTCTTCCATGACCTGCACCTATTTGGAAGGTCAAACATAAGACTTTAAGAAACACAATACTCCAAGTTAAACGTAGTAATTTAATCGCAAAATGGACTGTTAAAATCTCCCCCATACTTAAGATTCAAGATAACCTTGCAAAGTTCTGAAGCCTATTTGAGAAGAAATTCCACAGTTCGGTATGTCTCCCCATGCATCTAATACCAACAGGACTGGCAAAACACTGATAGTCCTTATACAGATTTTGTCAGTATCAGTAGGAGGCTTCCAGGTTTGTTACACACAAGCTGTTAGAAACGCCAGTATGGGAAGATTGCAATTTATGTATAGGGAGCTGTTGTTAGGCTTAATAAACAACGTTTTAATAAATAAACAATTGCACAGTGTAAAAAACCCCAACAAATTATCAGAAGCATTCTAAAAAATGGCTAAAAAGTACTTGGCTTGTAGTCAGGAACGTTTTCTAACTCCAAATTAGCACATGAACATTTTTATTCTTACAATTTTCAGTTTCTATCTGTCTCACGGTAAGATACGAAGAATTTTTAGGGAATACGAGAGATAATGCTCTCATTCTTTAGACGACGTTAACTTCTACAAGAAGAACAAACAACATAGAATAATCGTATTTAGAGACTGTATTGGACAGCCTCATTTTATTTTCTTACAGATTTTCTAAAATAGGTCGCTGTTTCCTCTCCCTTTTGTTTCCATGTGCATCATATATCAAAGACTCATGATGCATCAATGAAGCAGCTCATTACATGTATCTATTTTTGATTTGTGCTGTTAGCTTTGACTTTATTGAACTGATCTGGATAGTGAGCAGAGAAAGTTGTTAGAACATCTCTGGTAAGACAAATCAATAGACGTAAAAAGAAACTGTCTTCTCCCTTTTGAGCAATACTTAAGAAAAATAGCAATTTTCTGAATTTCCCTTCATTACAGTAACATGCACATAGCTAGTGGAGATATTTTTCAATTTATATATATACCTGCTGAAAAGCTCTCTCTGCTTGACGATCAGCATCTATAACTTGTTTCTCAAGCTGCTGCATCTGTAGATACATAAAAACATGTAGTAAAACGACCATGCCTTCTGCCTGTCGCCAGAAATACCACAGTGAGACATTTTCATGGTCTGTTTTGAAAAAGGAAAAGACAGGTTGTGGGCAGGAGCATAAAAATAAATAAAAGGATAAACACTGTGTCAGACTGGGAAGATAATTCATCATTATGACCATATGAAAACATTGTTAAGATTCTTCTACAGCAAAAAAAATTAATACTTTTCTTCATAGTACAATTTTGTGACTGCTATATGACATACTGCTTTTTTTCCCTGCTACCAAGAGTAGAAATTCCTTTGACAATAGCCCTGAAACTTTCCTCCTGCAGGCTGATAGCCTTCGAAAGTGCTAAGCTCTTTCACGCCCTTCCAAAACTGGCAAAAGTAAAGGGTACTTGGCACATTATACAACCTGGCCGCTAATTTTTCTGAAGTCGACAAATTTAGCTTTGGGGAGGAATTGAGCTACAAGGCCTGTCCCAGACTCCTCCACCCTCTGCGTGAAAGAAGGAGCTATGTGGCAGAAGAGACATGGTGGACTCAGGTGCTCCACGGAAAAAAATGTGAAAAGCCACAGTAGAAATGGATGAAGACGGAGATGAGCACGACATGGAGGAGTGCAGGTCACTTTTGAGCGGTGAGAGGCCCTGATCCGTTACTTTATAATGACGCCTAATAAATCAGAGGCTCAACCTTTGCCCCGGGCCTCGGAAAACCCCTGCATTTTACGTGATTTATTTGGAAGGCTTTTCCAATAATATGGAACAGAAGAGGCCAGAAAGAAATACTTTGTTTACATTTTGTTACATGTTGTTAAGAGCTCTCTAGTCTGATTTTGGTGATATACAATTATGACTTCTTTAAAAAGTAAACTGTGGTTTGAAATAACGCTAGAAAGTACATAAGGTATTCCATGACTTAAGGACTTACTGGTTCTCAGGAAATACTTAGCTAAGTCCTCAGTTCATCTGAAGGATGAAACATCAAATAATTAACACTGGGATACTCAGTATTCAGCTTCAAAATTGTTCATAGAAAAGTGTACGTTACAAATAATGCAAATGAAAACCATTTATTCCTTCTCCAGTTTATTGCTTGGTTTTAAAATAATCAGTTTCATTCTGTCCTGTTTGTACTCAATTTCTGGCATCTTTCAGTTTCTTTTTCGCTCTCTGTCTCTTTTTTTCTGTTCTCAATTATGTTGTCAATCACATGAAACAGTTTTGTGTACTTTTAGCACCTCATCCAGTCAAGGACAGAGTCATCATTTTCTATCAATCAAAAACTGAAAATGGAGAAAATGAGTTTTCACTAACATAAAAAAAAAGCTGTGACTGACCTTCTAGTACTTTCTCATACAATACAAAAACCCGAAGTCTACATCATAATACCACAACACACCATTGATACAAGAGCAACAAACATTTCACAATAGGCATGGTTATGGTCATGTCCCCAAGGAGCTGTTTTGCAAGAACACTTCTAAGGAAATGATCCTCCCAGTCATTCATGTACTAACAGTCCGGACAGATGGACAGGGAGATGAGCCTTCTTTGATCGTCTCTGGTCACATGTATTTAATTTCATATTTATATGACTTCACATTGAGACTTTAACTTTGAGTTTAATTTTTAGAATTTTGAATTCTAAGGTTACTTTCCATCCGTCTTTTTGGTTTTACGTTCAAATAGAAGTTTGGTTTACAAGACTCACTTTAATATTGTTTTTACGACATTTCTTTTTTAGTGAGTTGAGGATTCAGAAATCGAGATTATTTCTGAATATATGGCCAGCTAACATTCCACTATAGTAAAAGCACTATGCTACACCAAGTAGAAGTGCAGCTATTACACCAATAATGAACATTGTTAATACTCTATAATATTATGACAGAAAATTCCTTCTGATATTTATAACGTGAAATTCATTGTTGATGAGTAGCAAGTTGTTCATCAATTTTCACAGTCAAACCATTTGTAAATGCACGATTGCCATGGCAGTAATTGGCAATTTATTTATGTCCCATAAGTAAAATTAATTTCAGCTGTAAGGTCGTATCAGAAACCTGGCAGATTTAACAAATGGAAATAAAACCTGAAAATGTTGCTTGCCAGGTTCACTCAGCTGCCACTGCAGCTCAACTAGCTCCGACTCGGCTTAACCCTGAAAACAACTAGTCTCTCTAGCAGTATCTAATAAATCGCTGAACCACTGTGCTAGCATCAAGCAGTAGCGCGGCTCTTCTACACAACAGTCTGAGTTCTGGGTAATACAGTGCACTACAGACCTAACTTCCTTCCATGCTTCTGCACTGAAACTGCACAATGCACCTCTTGCTAGGAATACATACTGTTGCACAGGACCAGGAACATAAAAATATGTTCATGTAGACTACTGGGACAAAGAATATGATTTGAGTAATGCTGTTGCTAAGATGAATGTAAAGCTAGGAGCCAAAGGAACTGAGAGAATAATTACCAAGAAAAATAGCATTCAGAGATTAAAAATGGAAGAACAAGGTTTGTGTTTGCTTTTTTAAGATTTAACTACTTCAAGAAGGTATGCTAAGAAGCTTTGTGTGATCTCACAATACGGATACGTCAATCAGCTTCCTGGCAACAACTCAATGTGAGATTTTATTTGGAAACTTTCTAAAGAGTCTTCAATTTCTTTTAGGAGGCTGCTGTTAGAAAAAAAGCAATCTATATTATTCAGCAAGAATGGAATACCATAGTTACCAAACACGAGCACTTCTATTACAGTTAAATCGGCCAGCATTTCAATAATTTGATGCTACATAATAATTACTAAGTAAGTCCTGATTTTCCCTTTATTTAGAGTTTATATAGGTTTGTTTTGCAGTGTCTATTGTAACAATAACGAAACTTTAAAAATATATAATTTTTTCCTATTTGCATAAATAATCTCTATCCCATCCACAAAGTGGTTTTGCCTGAAAAATGAGATTTACATCTGTACTGACTGATTTGCTACTCTATAGGCCTGTGAAGTTAAAGAGAAAAAATGATTGCTTTAGGATACTCTGAAGGTTATCAAACTTGTAGGGCAAAAGATTGGAACGAGTTCCAAGGGAAGGATTTCTCTTCACAAAGAAAACCTAACCTTAAACCTTCTTCTTAAGTTAGTAAGAAGCTTCATAACAATGATCACAGCATTACTGAGAGAGAGAGAGGAGAGAGAGAAGGTGAAAATATGCGATTGGACTAATAGCTAATTGTTTAAATCAAAAGTCATGCTTTGAACTCATCAAGAATAAAATGCAGTGGTAAATTCTCTTTACCCACTGACTATGACGACAATTTCAGACCATGCATAGATAGCTTAAGATCCTCAAATTAAAAAAAAAAAAAAAGGTTACTACTACCTAAACTTAACCTCATGATGGAAGTGGCAGGTAACTGTAGCCATATCCACACTTGGAGGCAAAGGCCAGTGTGCCTGACAGATGCAGAAGAAAGAATTCTTACCTATGCCTGCAGTTTGAATATCGATGGCCAACTCTGCCTTTATACAGAAAGTGATTTGAAAAACAGAAAAGTCTGTTGAATTAGACCTCTGTCCCACCAGCTTCTTTCTATATACATCCATGCAAATCACTAGTATCTCTGGAACTAAATGGTACTGAGTATCAGTTGTTAGGCTAGACATTTTTTGAATGAACTACAATCTGTAAAGTATCAACAGACATAAAGTTGGCTTCCCAGGAGAAGTATGGAGGGCCAGCATGTCATTGATAATATTTAGCATGTGAAGTGTATTTAAGCTTAATTTTCTATAATGTCCTAACGAGATAACTTGAAATAATGCCCCAGTTCAACAAACCTCTTGTAAGGAATATTCTTGTCACGCTCATCTATGGTTGGTTCAGGCTCTTTCCAAAATTTATTAAGGATTCAGAGGTTCCCTGTCATAATCTATACTGGTTTTAGTTTTACAGTCTTAAATATAAAGAATAAATGGTTTAGACCCATGAAAAAAAATACACGCATACTGACTAAAGAACAACATCAACACAGGTACAGAATGGACCGTGACTTCAACCTGTACTTTCTCCTTCTCTTTCTAAGTGTAAAAATCCTCTTGCAATTTTCAGAAAACGTGTTAGTGCATGCTGCATCAATTATCTGAATTATGGAAAATAGTATCTATTGTTAGAAACAGATTTGTTTTTAAACTGAGTAAGGAAATAACCACTCTACATCTGACACTCATCAAATTGAGCTATTTTTGTTCAAACAATGAACAGAGAAATGCCACATGTGAATAAATACTGAATGCTTTGAAGAAACATGGCAGCAATAAAAACAAAGAGGTGTACTGCCTTGGAGGTCTGGACATTGAAGCACAACACACAGTCACTGGGATTTTTTTACAATACAAAAGCAAATCATACAGTGATTCTTTTTCAAAGTTCACCTGGAAGTTTCTTGACTGTGTTCAGAAATGTTCAACATCTATTTTTGTGCAAGTAAAGAAATTTTCATTTTATTAAAACATGTATTGCATAAAATCACATCTATTTTTGCACCAAAAGGTATCAACTAAAAAGTCAGTACTCATAAATTTCAAAAAATACTCCATTTGTATGCATATATGTGTATATATACTTTCATTTATATACATATCTATACAGGTCATTGTTCCTGTAATGTGCATTAGAGAGAAATTACAGCACTGAATTGATAATTTTCCTGATATTTGAAATAATTATTTAATAATTTTAAAGGCAATCTTTTATTTTAAAAATAAAAATTGTTAGAATTAGTTCCTTTTTGAGATCTGAAAATGTATGTTATTTATAGGAACAAAACCTTAATTTTTTATCCAAGTAATTTTTCAACATAATAACTCATCCCATTCACATTTAAAATTTACATTATAATCAGTGCATAATACACTGTATCCTCATTTTTAATATTATAAACTACATAGTTGTATCACGTAGACTTTTTGGAAATCTTTTTGAAATAAATACAGGAAAAAATACAACCACTAATGAACAAAAAGAAAAGCATCATTTCTCTGTAAGCCTTTCAAAGTGTGCTGAAAATAGGTCAGAGTTTTCAAAAATGAAAAATGAGTTAAAACCTAATGTTTCTGAAGCAGAAATACAGCCTGCCTATTGATTAAGTGCAGAACTTCCAGTGACTTGAGAACAGTATGTTTAGAGTCTTCTTTTTTCCTTGCATTTCAATTTTTCAATTCTTCCCCATCTGAAAAAAGGCCCAAACCATCTGTGGTTGAAAAAGAGTCTTCCACATAAAAAGAAAAGTAGTAGATCTGTCCATTTTTAGATTCAGTGAACTATCTGTCCTCACACCGCATAGGACGTACCAAAACCGAAGAAACATGGGGATATGGTTGCTTCTATAAATAAACAAACAGGAGAAGCAAGCGAGGGATAAACACACCTACAACTGTCTTTCAAAGGTGCAAGCAGAGATAAACAGGTGATGAATAAACACAGGCTGGCAATTAAGTGACCCTCATTTTCCACACTGACTAAAGAAGATCTTGGAACTGCTTTCTAATAGAAGCTATAAATGCAAAAGGTCTGACTTTTTATGTGGTGCTTGGTAAGTTTATAAATGGTTTGAAGAATATGCCTGCCAGCTCTTCCAGAGCACTGCATGTGACCAAGATTTCCCCTTTTGGTTCTATATTCCTGTGTTTAAACCCAAATATTTGGACAAATCTCTGCATTTCCTTAAGAAAAGAGCCAGGACTGCTTAAAAGCAAGTCATCTGTTTGTCAGTGGCTTTGATGACCACCAGTTTTCATGTTTTAAAATATGCTATGCCCAATCTATACATGTATAAAGCCTTGCATACCTTTGTTAGTTAAAAGCAATGGTAAAACTGTTTTAGAAGCATGACTTACTCATTTTACAAAAAGGTCTCTCTTCTGGTGGTTTAGCTTAGGAAAACACAGTAATACTCCTCCTACTTCTGTAACTCATTTATTAAAAAGCTGACTGGGTATGTTCCATCCATATTTTCAAACATTATTCCTTCTGTCTTGACACTGATTTCTCTTCTACGTATTATGTATCTTCCAGAAGGACAGTGCTAAATCTTTGTAAACTATGACAAACTTTAAAATACGATCTGACCAATTAAGCCACATAGACAAAACACCTAAAGAAAAGAGATGTAAAATCAAGATGTTAATATTTCACAGGAAAAATAAACAAGAAGATAATTTGTAAAGAAGGAATTGGCACATGCCTTGGGTAAGATACACTTTGTTCTTTACTGGATGATTTTTTTTATCCCAAAGGCAACACAATAATTACACAGACTTATTTTTTATAGAACAGCTTTGCATTTTAACTAATTAATAGAAATCCATCTTGTCACATCAATCTAGGAAGTGATACTTCAGACCTACCTATATTTATAAAATTAAATATACCTCAGTAAAAAATGAAATGGAATACTTTGGCACAAAAGCTTTTCCCTAGAACAAGATGAACCCTATAAAAATATTTCTTAACGGTGTGGATTTAGTCATCAAAATGAAGAACTGCTTTCTGAACCCCATCTTCTTTTTGTCATAGATCTCCCCAAAAGGGCTAATGTTAAAGGCTAAGTCTTAATGGGGCTCAAATGTTCCTTGGGCTACTCACAGATTAAGCATGGTAAATTAAGCAGGATGTCCCTGCTTATTGCAGGGGGGTTGGACTAGATGATCTTTAAAAGGTCCCTTCCAACCCAAAGTATTCTATGATTCTATGATTCTATGAATTTTCTTCACTATTTTACTGGTTCATAGTATATGGAATTTTACTGTTTGTTATTATTTCCTACATGAAAAAAAAATCTGCAGACGAAAGAGTTAGTTACCTGGTTTAAATCCCCAAAGCTACAGCCTTATTCTTCCTTCAAATCCCACCTGACTGCTCACCTAGGTTATGACTACTGCAAAACTCAGCTTAGTGCTCACAACGTGGCAGCTCGCAAGCTGCTGCTTTTCGGTGCACTCCCATTTTTTTCCTGTCTTCTCCATTTTTAATACCAATTAAAAGGTAAAAGGCTACAATTCTTCTCATGAACGAAGCAGTGTCAACTATTCCTCTGCAAATTTGCCATCTAACCAACTCCCCGTCTTCCTTTTCTCTCTTTCTCTGTTCAGACTGGTCACCACAGGGATTTTCTTTGCCTCAATCGTGGTCAGAAATACAGAGCGTAAAAGCAATTTGCGCCTTTGATGCCAACTTTATATGTATGTATGTATATAAACACACACATGCATACACATATATACACTCCTCCTGCTTCTTCTGAAGATGGCTAACAGTTCTACAGTCTTGATGTTCAGAATCACAATCCTGGCCACTTCTAACTACAGCAACTTCTGGCAGTGCTCTCCTAGTTAGGCAAAAGGCACTTCCTAATTGCAAGTCTCTCTTAACGCTCCTTTTTAGCTCCGCAGCTCATTCACACGAACTATGTTTAGCACAAACGCCTTTCCTTGGAATAAAATGAAACCTACAAAAATTATCAGTCTCCATCTGCTCGGTTTCCAAAATGATCAGGCTCAAAATTTTTATCAGTCTCCATGACATGAGGCCAGTTTCACCGAGTTATATTTTATTTCTTTCAAGTTCTTTTCAGTATTTAAACATGATTTTAAGAATAATTATTTAGCCGAAAAGGTTTTCCTAATGTTCATTAAATAAGTGAAAAGTATATATAAAAAAACCACCTTTCACATTTCAGCTGAGTTCATTATAGCAAAACTAATGATTTCTTCTGGAAACTATATAAATTCAAAATATAGAACAGAAAAGCCCAGGGAGGGAACTCTTCCAGAATTAGTAGTCTAGGACCGCTGCCAGTAAATATACAGCTTTAGAAAAGTTAAATTCAGCAGTGGGATTTGGGGAGGCAGCGTAGTGAAGGTCAAATGAGCAGCATGTAATGTTGGCTGAATAATTGCACTTTTCCCTACGTCAGTCACAGGACTTTCCTAAGCCTGCTAAAATACTAGGAACGTTCACTCTTTCTGGCTGTCTTCTTTTCCAACTCACATCTTGTCTTGATAGTTAAGTTGCAGAGACGCCATCAAATACAAATTATGTTGACCGCCACTCTAGCACAAACAGACATTATTACAACGTTCAAAATCTTGAAAGAAGGGAAGATACTGTTTAGCAAGATGGAAGAACGTACCAAAGTATTTTGGCAGGCAAGGAAAAAGAAGTCTCACATAATGCTTTAAATGAAATGAGCAATGTGTCAACAACTAGTTGTTCATCTGTATTAAAAGGCAACTGCCTGCTTTGTTCCGTTTTGATCATTGTGCTGCAATTGTGGAAATTCTGCTACTTCTGTCTCACTGAATTGCGAGTTCTGATTAGAGCCACAACATGAACATCTGAAATAGGAGGCCTTTTTTCCATGCCACTGCCTGAGAGTTGATGGCTTATGAATCAAAAGGTACCACTGACTGCCAAAGTTTAAAAAATTGAAAACTTGACTGAAACTTAATTTATTGATGAAATTAGAGTGTATAGGACACCTAGGAAACACAGATGATAAAGGAGCAAGAGATTCCAGAAATATATGTAAGGCAGCATAATGCAGTTTGAAGATATGACAACAGATATTTAAAGCCTGAAAATACTCTCTGAGGGAATGAAAATTAAATGCATAGTTTCTAAGTGCAAAAAGAGTTCCCTCCACGAAAAATGGAGAAGAACCATCTTGCAGCTCCTGAAAGTGAAACGCTAAACAAATATTAGATCAGCTAAGGATTTGCACAGGTGCCTGTCCACTATCACAGCTTCCACAACTTCCATCAACTTCCCCATCTCAGGTGGGCTGGACTAGTACGGATGCCCTCGTCTCCGTACCACCAGAGGGAAGATACGCATCCTCTGGCCTCACAGCAAGGGCTGTGCTCTTTCATGCCGTTGCCCAGCCTGGCCTCTACAAGAACAGCTAATTTATTGCTTCCTGAGTTCTCTTTTCTCCTTTTTTTTTCCCCCATCTTCACCCTCCCTAGAAAGAATGTAGGTTTAAGACGTACAAAAACAGTGATACAAAAAAACCCCGCACTGTTATAAAAAAGGCATGGCATAAACTTTTAGACAAGGGACAAAAATAGAGTTATAGGGACAAAGGTATAGGTATTAAAAAGGCATAGACAAACCTAAGACTCTAACTGTATAAACTTTTAACTTTTATTCTCTTTAATGCTCCTCACTGTCTCCTGTTTGTATCTTCCTAATTGCATCTGAATTATTTTCCATGACAAGAAGTTTTTTAAGAGCAACTGAAATACTTAAAAATAACATGCATTTTAATAATTTTGGTACTATGATATTTTGCTTCTTTTTACTTTACCCTTCATAATCCTTTGAATGCAAATGGAAATACTCATTGCGCTTCTTTACAATTTTCACGTTGGCAATCACTGCACAAGTCAAATGCGTTATGGACTTTTCCTTTGAAAACATTAATCTTGAAATTGTCATGCCACAGATAACAAAACACACTGCATCTGCTTCATTTTGAAATGTCAAATGACATACCCTAAATACGCCTGTGAAATGAATAAAAATACAGTGGGACGTGGATTTAGCTGTTGGTTTGTAAGACAAAATCAGGAATGTGTTATGCTTTGGAATATATTGGAAATAGTATTTGGTCTAAAAATCAGTTATCATTCAATTTCCATAATCTGTACAGAAAATATAAACATTACTGCATTTGTCATGTACACACTCAGTTGCCAGCTGAGCATGTATACAGAGAATATCCAAATGGAAGGTTAAAAGCAAACAAATCAATACATCTGTGAAAATAATCCTCCCTCTTAATCATTTATATTTGTTGAAAATCATTCAAAGCCTAAAATAATTACCCTCAGCACTGAAGGAAACAAACTTGAAGACGTTCATGTGAATGTCGAGTATTACTGCACAGCCCGTAAAGCAACATTTGGGATAGTGCCATATTCAGTCCTTATGGGGTCTGATGAAAAAGAAATTCAGTGGAGGCTGCCCAAGAGGAAATTTTAACACAGCTATGTAGTTCTTCTACTAAAATGATTTTTAGTGATAGGAAAAACATTAACTTTATACTTGATGGTGCACATATATTTTAGGTGAAAAATGTACTTACTGTGAAAACAATGAGGGTGACCAACTTTTCCTATGACATGAAATGCTAGCTAGAAGCTAAACTCGCAGTAGAATACTGTAATCTTCTATTGAATTAAGTTTTTTTTAGTAAACTCTTCATATGCATAAGACTCAAGCTGCATTAAAATAAATGCTTCTACTTAAAACTCAGTTCCACAGCCATCCTAAATTTGGCGTACTAGGGATACTTTCTACATCATTCCTTAAATTCCTGTGAAGACCTCTCCCACTTACAGCAGCAGCTTCTGCTTAAAACTCCAACAAGGTCTCTTTCTTTGCATGTTAGATTCATAAATATAGACTCTTTACTTGGCAAAATGAAAACAAATAAAAAACCCAAACAAATAAACAACAGTGAATGGATTAGTTTTCTGAAAACATTGTATATTCCTTTGCTCCTCTCTCTTCTTCTCCCCAAGTTCACTACAAAATTAAAGTTCTGGTAGCCACGCTGCTGAAATGCACTTATAATGCAAATTTCTCCAACTCCTCAACCACTGAGGTTCAAGGATGAGTATTTGCTGGACTTACAAACCTCAGTAAATAGTTTGGTTTTTTAAATTAGAACACATCTATTAAAAGAATATACTGAAGACTTCCCAAATTGATCGTTCATTTATTTGCAGGGGCACTATTAAATAAAGTAACTTTGCTAAGGTATTTGATTTCCAGTGTATAGGAAAAGTATCTCAATTAATCCACTGCCTGAATATATTTACAGAAGCACATAGGTCACAGACACAAATATTGAAAAAGGATAGAGTCAAGCAAACCCTTATTAAAATCTGGGTTTAGACTAAGTTATAGAACAAACATAAGGGGAAAAATCCAACGGCAGTTTCTGACAAGTCATACACAGTGTAATAAGATGTAAACTCCTCTTCCTGATTCAGTGTCTTGAAGAGATACCTCTCAAATACATGTAGAGAAGGAAGGCTGGAGAATTACCAGCAATTCACTTCTCTTACCTTCCTGTAGAGACCAGCTGTTTTGTCACAATATCACTCACTCTGTTTTCTACAACAATTACATAATTTAATAGCCATGAGGGTTTTATGTCTGTCACGCCATAGTACTGTGATTTCTGTTGCTATTTTGAAGTA
The DNA here is from genome assembly GCA_009819775.1 of Phoenicopterus ruber ruber. Lineage (NCBI taxonomy): Eukaryota > Metazoa > Chordata > Aves > Phoenicopteriformes > Phoenicopteridae > Phoenicopterus > Phoenicopterus ruber. The sequence goes on along the minus strand of CM020217.1, from coordinate 29,089,436 downwards.
GAACACTACTGGTGCTATTGTTCAATGTTTAGGTACACATTTCACAGCACAGAGATGATTGTAAAAAAAACACAAATAAAGGCCTGTGCTCATCAAAGTAAGAGCGAGAAATATTTGTGTGCTTTGCAAATTAGAGCTTGTTTCATTCTGTAACAGGTAACAAATATAGAAAGTACCTATGAAGACTGACATTGGTTGTATTCTCCTCTTGCCATTAGTATCAGGATGCCTATCAAGTATTGGCCGATCGGGTCCTCATTATTCACTTTGCTGTCTCCCAAATATATTTCTGAGTAACAATTCCATGCAGTTTAATTTCAAACTAGTGTATCTTTCCCTTTACAAATACTGAGAATTGCTTATATAGTTTTAAGAATAAAAATATGTGAAAAATAACCACTGGATTGTTGCAAACGAAACCGACACACAAATAAATAAAGCTAAGACTTTAGTGCCCATTTTGAAAATTGTTGGCTTTGAATTATGCAAGATTGATCTGCAGATGAGTATGGTCTAATTTTGTTGAGCTCGGACCAGTCTCTTTGATGTATGGCCCAACCGAATTCCCGTTTATGAATAAAAGACTCGTATTAAAAAGTCAAAAAGTGACAAAGTGAGGAGAAGGATCATTTTTCATGAAGTCTGTTAACGCTCTGCTCTGGAGAGCAATATATCAAATTATCCCAACTGAATACTTGTTGAACCTCAATAAAAGACTTGTTGGTCTTCAATAAAAAATATTTCTCCGATTTTCACCTCCTGCAAACACTCAGCTTTTTCTAAAATTTCTGAGAAAGCTAAGGCAAACTAAAACAAGAGGGCAGTAACCTGACAAGTTCTTAAGATTTCTTTATCTATTTTGGAGTCATGTTTCTCACAGATGAGAGAGAACAAGTAATTTTCCTTTGAATGCTTTCTTTCAGGCACAGTGCTGAAGATTTGTGATTTTATCCCTCTTTTTTTTTTTTTAAATGTTGACTTCTGATATTATACAATTATGCATATATTTCTATTAATTTAAGAGGACATTGCGAGCAGTTAAGAGCCTGTAAACGCAAACTGTAAAGGAACAAAGTGAAAAGTCAAATAGAAAGCATTCAAACTTTACTTCTAAAATCTTTTTTTTTTAACTCAGATAGTTTTGTGCAGTGCTGTTCATGAGTCTTAACTTTTTGGTTGCCAAAACTATAATCGGCGGCAGCTGCATAAAACATGGTAGTTACAGCTGCTGGAAAGTCCCTGAAAAAGTCATGTCCAGCCACTTGACTTCCATCCCAAACAGTAGTGATACAAATGGGGTAAGGAGACAGAAGAGATATATGATATCTAACAGCCCCGACTGTGTAAGCATCCAATAATCTGCTGAGTGTTACAGCAGACAGTACTGTACTCTTCGATGGATGTTCTCCTCCAAGACTGATAATAATGATTTATTAACTCATCTGTGGCCTTGCTAACTGCAATGAAGGGCACAAGTCATTTTCCTTTTTTATTATTTTTACATGAAATTTCAAAGGATGGCATTTGTACGGCTGGTTGTTCTTTCAAAACCCAATGTTCTGCAATACCTGTTCAATGAGAGTTTGCCAGACAGAAAAACTGCAGGATTGGGTAAACAATTAAGAGTTTTCAACTACACTGCTTTCTAACAGCAACATTTCTATTCATGCTGTGCTGGTTTTGGCTGGGATAGAGTTAATTTTCTTCACAGTAGCTGGTATGGGGCTGTGTTTTGGATTTGTGCTAGAAACACTGTTGATGATACAGGGATGTTTTCGTTACTGCTGAGCAGTGTTTACACAGAGTAAAGTCCTTTCCTGCTCCTCACCCCACCCCACCAGCGAGTGGGCTGGGGGTGCACAAGAAGTTGGGAGGGGACACAGCTGGGACAGCTGACCCCAACTGAACAGAGGGATATTCCATACCATATGACATCATGCTCAGCATATAAAGCTGGGGGAAGAAGGAAGTGGGGGATGTTCAGAGTGATGGCGTTTGTCTTCCCAAGTCACCGTTACACGTGATGGAGCCCTGCGTTCCTGGAGGTGGCTGAACACCTGCGTGCCCATGGGGAGTAGTGAATGAAGTCCTTGTTTTGCTTCACTTGCGTACGCAGCTTTTACTTTCCCTATTAAACTGTCTTTATCTCAACCCACGAGTTTTCTCACTTTTACTCTTCTGATTCTCTCCCCCATCCCACCGGGGAGGAGTGAGCGAGCGGCTGTGTGGTGATTAGTTGCCGGCTGGGGTTAAACCATGACACATGCCAAAGCAGAGATATTTGGAGTGCTAACTGTAAAAATACAGTTCCAGCGGAACTCAATATTATTACACAATGATTTTACATTGCTGTAAATTTTCATGTTCACTTTAATAAAAAAGACCCACTTAATGAGAAAAGTCTAATCCAGAAAATACTAAATTTCTTTATTCATTTTTTTTTCCATCTCAAATTGAGGTTTTGTACCTCCATAGAAGAGATAAGGGCGTGAATAGATAAATTGAATAGTAACAAATTGTCAAATGATATTCAATCAAGAACGGGCTGATATAGTTGAACCAACTACTGATCTGTAAGTCTGATGTCTGTAGTAAGCAAATTAGTGGAAACTATAAGAGCAGAATTATGAGGCATGTGGATAAGTATGATAGACAAGGGAAGAGTCAAAGTGGCCCTTATAAAGAGGAGTGTTGGCTCACAGAGTTCTTTGAGGGGATCCCCAAGGCCGCAGATAGGAGGGATCTGGTTTATATAATTATTTGGATTTTGGCAAGTGTTTAAAGGAAACAAACAGACACGGGGTAAGAGGGAATGTCCCTCCATGAATTGAAAATCTGGCTCAATAAAAACAGTAGGTTCTTGATTACTTCAGACAGTGACCGACAGCTATCAATGGAGATCTGCAGAGATTTGTTCAGGGTGCATGTTGGTCAATGCAGACATTTGGTAATGGGCACTGGGCAGTGAAGCGACAAAGTTTTTTGATGGTATTTTGTTATTCAGGATAATAGAAGCTTTCTGACAAGAAAGATTTACAAGAAGATCCTCACAAGATTTAGTGACCAGTCAATAAAATAACAAATGACATGTAACACAGAAATCTAAAGGACTTTGAATAAGATCCTGGAATTAAGATAGATACCTCAGTGAAAACATACTCAATGGTTTATTTAGCTGTCAAAGAAAACAAAATGTGAAGCATTATTAGGAAAGGAACGGAGCAAATAACTTTGTACATCATCCATGGTTCTTCATAAATACGAAAATGTATGTTTCTTCCTGCTTTAATATTATTTAACTCTTGTCCCCACCAAAATACAGTAAAATGGGAATGATTCAGAAAGGGCTAAATGTGGATGCTAAATGTATTTATGGCTTCAAAGGGAGAATGGATAAATTCACAAAAGAGAAGCATTAACATAACTGTATAAACTAAAAGTATCATCACTCTAACATACTATAAAAGGATCTGAATTTTATTTTTCTTTTGGGGGGAGCAATTGATGGAAAATTTAGCTCTAGGAAGAACAGAGTAGTTTTGACAAAATACCTTTTTAACGAGAAATTCATTGAAGCGAATATTCATGATGACATAGTTCCAATGATTCTCTAAAATGTTTTGTCCCTTGTACTCTTTTAATTGCCTTGTTCTTTGAAAATATTACCAGGTAAATACAATAGGTTTTTTTATATTTCGAGTATGGGCTTAATTACAACTGACTGTTGGGATACACGTTTGAACATGCCAAGTGAAATGTTACTCTATTGCAAAATAAAGTATATATTTAAACAATATTCTTCAAATTAAATTATATAATACTTTTCAACTTCCTAGGTCCCTAGACTCAGATGACGAGCCATAGTTGGTGATGTCTTTATTATAGGAAAAACAAGTCTGGTAAATTATATGATTCCGTAAGGAATACTGGGGAAAATAATACTTCTGGATTTTCTCCCCAGTGATTTCTGTGTCTTAAATCAGATCTTAAATTCTTAGGAAAATGTGTTAAATATTAACTTTAATGTTGTAAAAGTGATTACTGGATACATATTTTTCTCTGCAGGAGATTTGCCAGTGTGTTCTTATTTGAAAATGAACATTTCTTGCTGGCAAATCTAATGTGTGAAATTCTTTCACAGCATTAAAACATACCTGTTTTCCATATATTTTGTTTTAAAATGCTTTTTTTTTCCTCCTGAAAAAATCCCAGTGCTTGTAATCTCAAACCATGACATGTGATCAGCTGCCATCATCAAATATAATCATTTATACAGCATTAAAATTCATTCCATGAGACCTACCTTTTCTGCTAACAATTCTCTGATCTTGCTTGCCTGGAGACGAAATTTCATCAACTGTGACTCCAGAGTTAAACATCTTTCCTTCCAGTTTACAGTACTCTCTGGCTCTGAAAGTTCAGCCATATTTATGCTGGAAAAAGAAAGGGAAAAAATCCCCGTGTCAAATTGAGTCTGTATTTAATGTCTGACTTTTTTTTAATATACATACTAACCTATTTTATATAAATCTCAAGAATGCCCCCAAATTCTGTACATGTACAGCTTCATAAAACTTAGTAAAAGTACATTGCTCTACAAAAGCCCTTATCATAACCAGGAGATTTCTAAAATCTGTGTTGATAATATTTAGGTTTATCATAATTTAATTTCTTCAATTATTTTGGGGCTGCAATATGTTTTCCTTGATAAACAGAGACACATCACACATTTTAATCTTCAGTTACTGTATATATCCTTTCTTACATAGAAGAGGCTTGTAGACAGCTGAGCTTTTGCTAAGAAAATGCCTTATATAGGTGTAACTACCTGTGAGTTAATAGCACATTTGATTTTACGCAAGTTTAACGTTTGGCAGATGACTCTTTAAAAAGTGTTTTAAAATTCTTATGCTTAATCAAATCACCTTGAAAATTTAGTATCCTTAATGAGATCCAAAGGGGAGTTTATGGTTCTAAATGTGAAGGTAAGTGAGGTCCCTAATGGTTCCAAAGGTGAAGGTAAGTGAGGTCCCTAATGGGTCCCCCACATGAAAAATAATCCCTTTACATTAGCTGTTGCAGATCTCAGAATATCCTGGTTCATGCATGTTTTGGGTTCAAATCTGTGCTTTTATCTACACTTAACTGCTCCTGCCTTCTGGAAATTAAGCTCAGTGCCCTTTTGGACAAGCACTGCTGGAAAAATTATTCAGGATGAGAGCTGGCTCATCATGGTTTGAGTCTGAGAAGCCAAGAAAATCATCTGTGTGTACGCAGAAGGACTGGGCTCTGTTGTATTCCAACTATTTGTAGACAGCTTAATAGAGAGTAAGTGGATGGCTGAATGTAACCGTTCAGTCCAAGAAGTTCCCTTGCAAGCAAAGGCCCTGGCCTTTGCAGGGCTCTGAACACGTAAATTTGGCTTTGAAAATAAAGCTTGAATTCCCCCTAAGTATTCGATTTATCTCTGAAATAACAAACAGCCATAAAAACACCATTCAGTGGAAGGCAGCTGGAAGATCACAACAAACAAAAAATTACCAGTCATAAGGTTATGCTGCATGTTCGTCACCTTTGTCATGGACAATGAGACGCTGACAAGGAAAGGCAAGTAGCAACCATTTTCAGTGTGATCAAAAAGGCTGGCACAGGAAAATCATGAATAATATGGACCTCTAGACTGCAACTCCCGACCCAGTTAGCATGGATTAATAAGAGACGTCTTTGAGAGCCCCCCCTCCCCATGACTACTCCAGTCCTTCAGAAGCCGGGGTTCAAGCACTCCCCTTCCTCCCACTGTTGGAGGAGGCAGCCCAAGTTCCCCTCCTTCCCCAAGCTCTCATCAGTGAGAAGGGAAGGACCTATAGGTTTCTCTTTTCCACTGTTTCTGACACCAGAAGGAAAAAAAGGAAAAGGCAAAGCATCGCAAGAGAGATCGAAGTCATGAGTAGGATTCCAAAAAGTCCTCAGCTTTTCTTTGATACATTAATATTTTCTAGTTATCTTTTAAATTTCCAATGTCTCAAATTACTCTCAAGTTCATCATATCTAAGCACGTGAAAAACTCTCACTGTCTCAAAACTTTCTTTCCTTTCACATACTCTAATTTTTTGTTCCTTTCATTCCATATCTTAAGTTAGAAGGAAGAGAAGGATCACCACAATCACTGTCTGAAGGTAACTGCTCCATTCTTGACTCTCTCTTCCTCTTGGTCCCGCAGGCTAGGATTCAAGCTGTTAAGCCTGAGGTTACAACCAACCCTGTTCAGGAATCCCCCACTCAAGAATCCCCATGGAATCTCTGGGATTTAAGCACGTTATTAAAATAGCTTCCTGAGCCGCTCCCGCAACACCTGAATACTAAACTTTAAGCACACAATCATTTCAACTGGAAGCCTTCTGGGTGAACGGTGTTTTTTACCATTTCCCCCCTTCTTTTAAGCTTGGCAGAAAACTCCCTGGAGTGTCAGGGAAGCAGGCTGCTCACCGTTGTCCTGTCCCTAATCCTCGCTCCTCTCTCCTCGTGCAGGGTCCCCACGTTCCAGGGGGGAAGGTGGCACTTCCAAGCAGCAGCTTCTCCTACTTTACAGAGGAAGCAGAAATTTCAGCTGCAGATTGATTTGCACAGCCAGCCAGGATTCTGCTCTCCTCAGTAAGGAGGAATGACAATTTCCTATTAGGCCGTCTATTTAGGATTTTTTATCATGTTTTTCCTTTCTGACTAATTACAGCTACATAAGACAGAGATGAACTCAGCCAACATCTGGTTAACAGTAGGATATTTCAGCGTTTGTGGTAGTGAAAACACAAATAGATCAAGTAAGTGAAAGAATTTTGCTTTTTCGTAGGGCGCAATATTACAGGGTGGAGTTAAAAATGTTTGTCTTTCAACAGACAAAACATGTGAGTAGATGGATTTCTGGCAGCGAACAATGCGTTCAGCCAAGTAGTTTCTCAATGTCCGAGCTAATTAATATTCCACTGTATAAACATTACAGATAAAAAGTTTGAAAATAACTCTTTTTATTGTGGGATGTTTGTTAGGGATTATAATAATTTACTTCATATTTTCCAACAAGCCAATGGGTTCTGGAAATATTTACAGGCACATAATACACTGTTTACAATTGCGGAGTGAATGATCTTACTTTGAATCAATGACTTCCTGTTTCTTGTTTGATTCCCCAAGGGAGGAAAAAAAATGAGTTCATCTCTCTTGGCTTAATAGAGTACTCTGAATCAGCACTCGAACCTACACAGAGTCCTCCCCTTCTTCCTGCTCCCGTTCCCACCGCAAAGCCCTCCGTTTTCCCCCAGTCTTTAAAAATAAAATCTTTTGAAAAGTAAATTAAAAAAGCGCACATTAAAGCAGTAAGTTCTAATTATGTCATCAAAAATTAATTGAGACAAGTTTGACAAGTCTGGAAAGATTAAATTCGTCTTTTTCATTTTTTTAAGTTTATAAACCTCTTCATAGGCTTCAAGAAGTCAGAATGTCACATTCTCCCCAAAGGGAGTGATATAATTTCCTTTTCTTTGCCGTCTGCTTGGAAATTATCAAAATACATTTCAGGGGGAAGGAGGGAACAATGTTCTTGCTTTTTGAAGCACGTTAAAAATTTACATATTCCTTACCGCACCGTCAGTGTTTTCCTCTGTTTTTAACAAAACGCTGTGTTTAACTAAACACTTCATATTCTGTCTATATGTTCTGTATGTCCTTCCTCTGCTGGAGAAAGCTTGATAAGTCCTTCTGCTTCAATAGGAGTGGGTTTGTGCAGTACATGGTGGGTTCCCTACACCATCCTAAAACATTCACCAGCCCAAATGCATTTATTTGGACCATAGCTCTCAAATTTCAGGCCCCTTTCTTCCACCCTTTTCACCCAAACTTGGCACTTTCAAATATTTATGGAGCCGTAAAGGTTGGACTGGAGAAAAGAAATGATGAGACACAAAGTGGACCTGTTTGGGAATCAAGGAAGTCATTCTCAGGTTTGTTGCTGGCCAGGGCCCTTACTCATGTCAAAACACTGGTAACTTTATTTTCCATTTGACTCATTTTGCATAATTCTGTGCTCAGACAAACTGTACCCTAAGCTGCTTAAAACTCCCTTCAAAATCTGATTTACAAACATTTTTTCTGCTGCTTCCTCGATATTGATGAGGTTGTTCCCGTGAAGCAACACGTCAGCCAGGGCTCCCCCACTCCAGCACCGGGCGCAGACCCCCGACAGCCCTCCTGATTTCAGGGCCCAGGCTGCCCGCTCCCAGCTCAGTACTGAGCCACCGCCTGCTCGGCTTCCCAGGGAAACGGCACAACCGATGGCTCACCCGCACAGCGCTGTCAAATGCGCGTAGCAAACAGCATGAAAGCACAGAAGATCATTTTACACCCCTTTTCCCGATGACAGCAATTTTAAAGGTCGCAGTGTGACATCACGCTAGGTACGAATGTTTAATTTTTACGTGAAATTCTGAAAGCTGACGGTGTAGATATTGTTAAAAGATCTTAATTTTGCATGTTTGTTTGGAAGTTGCGTTCTTCTGGCTCTCCTCTTTTGGGGGGATAACGGGGATACACCAACGGCACTGCCAAGCGGACGAGAGGAGCCGGGACCTTAAGGGACCTAAAGCGACCTCAAGCTCGTCAGTATCCTGCCGTGGGGACACCGCTTGACGCACCCCCGGGGTACTGCAGTCAGCGAACACCGCGGTGACCTAACGCAACGTCACCCGCCACCGTGACGGCGCCGCGTGACGCCATCCGACGCCCCACAGAGCCGCCCGGGGGCACCGCGCCGGCTGTCCCGCCGCGCCCCGCCGCCGGGGAGCGACACCCCGCGGCGGCGCCCCCGGGGCCGCCCCGCCGGGGGAGAGCCGGGGGCCGGCCCGGGCGCTGCCGCCCGCCCGGCGCGGCCCCGCTCGCAAAGGGAGGGAAGGGGGCAACGAAAGGGAGGTCAAACCTGGCCGGCCGTGGCTCGCCGCGCTGCCGCGCCGGGCGCCGTCCGGGCTGTGGGCGCTGCGGGGCCGCGGCTGCCCGCGCCCCTCGGCGCCCGCCCCACCATCCCCGCGGCGAGCGGCGCGGGCGCCTGAGCGACGGCCGCGACGGCCACTGAGGAGCGGGGGGCCGCCCCCGGCGGGGCGCCCGGGCGGGGCCTGCACGGCTCGGCGGCGGCGGGAGCCGGCGGGGGGAGCCGCTCGGCGCCGGGGGGGCCCTTCCCGGGACGCGGGCGGGCGCCGCGGGCCGGGCTGCCCCGGGCTCGTTGTCCTGCCGGCGGGGTGGGCTCCCGGGGCCTCTGCCCCGCCGCTTCTTCCTCAGACGGCCGCTGGTTGCGGGCCGCCGCCTCACCGCGTGCTCTGGCCGCGACGGGGTGCCGGGGAGGGAGCGCCCGGTCGGAGGCCGGCTGGAGCCGCCGGGCCGCCCTCCCGACCCGCGGCACGGCCTGGGCTGTGCGGGGAGGGCTGGCGGGAGCCTGGCCGCTCGCCCGGGCGGAGGGGACCCGGGTGGGTGCTGCACGGGACGGGCCGCCCACCAGCCTCGGCCTCCCTCCGCTCCCCTCGTCGGAAGGGGCGGCCTGCCTGTACCCCTTCCCCATCCCAGTTTGTGAAGTTCCTTCGTGAATTAGGAATTTTTCCTCTGACCTTGTGTGAATTCCAGGAGGGGAGACTACGTTAGGATGAAGCATGTCCTGAAGTTCGTCATCTCCAGCACTGGAGCTTACTGCAATTTAAATTTCACCTTTTGTGGAAGGTCATTTGTCAAGTGTAAACTGGAGGGTTGGAACCGTGCAGTCACCGGGGCAATGGTGGGGATATTATGGGATGAGTGGGTCTTGCAGAGCTGCCGTGTCCAATAGGTAACGACACACTTTGCCTTTTAGTACTAGACGGGGTGAAGCAGCAGGTGCACGTGCTGGTGAGTCCTGTTGGCAGCGGGCTCTTCGTCCCCTCCGGCTGAAAAGAGCTGTGAGTACGTCTCAGGTAACCAGCCGTCTCAGTCTCTCCTAAAAGATTGCCTGAAGTATTAAAAAGTATTTGGAAAAAGTAATTAGTATGTTGATTGGCTGACACGTACAGCGATCTTCCTCATATACACGTTGATTTAGACTGAGGTTTAGGGATTGTATTTTGTTTGGATTATGATTTATGGAGGCAAAATGTTTTACAGATTATTCTGGCGCATAAACAAACCACACTTCACCATTCTCCTGGTGTTTGATGTTGTCTTGTGTAAGCTGCTCTTTCACAATCATCTGTGAGTCAGTGAAAGTGCAAATTTTTTTGTTTGGGAAAAAAAAAAGGTTTTAAAAGCTCAAATATTCCCCATCTGGTTATACACACAATTTCATTTTTTCCTATTCAGTTTAGTACAGCCTCCAATTTTCCACTCGCTTGCAATGACCTTAAAGTATCCAGACAACTTCACTGGAACTGCTTCATTTGCTGGTACTTTCCTACGTGCCTCATGTATTTTTTAAACACTCGTAGCTGAAAAATGTATTAAAAACATGATTGCTGGCATAGCAAGAAGTGAATTGTTTTTTACCCGGTACCTCCTGTCTAAGAGCTACATTAAAAACAAATTAACTTAAAAAATTATTTTTTAGATTGAAAGATTTAGCCAAAAGAATAAAAATCATCATTCGGTTCCTAACAAACACTATGCAAAATGATTTGGCATTGGTGTTTAATGAAAACTTTGGCCATATTGTTTCCTTGAATAGTGACACATTCTCTGTAGATACACCCAAGAGTGCGGAGAGCGTTTGAATTCAGAGTGCACTGAGGTAAGGAAAAGCGAAGGCTCCGTGAATGACATGCTTAGACCGCAAGAGGGAGAGCAAAGCCTGTTCGCCAAATGAGTGTTTCTTTCTGTTTGTTTTGTGGATTGACATTTTCTTTGGCTTCAGATAATAAAAATGCTCTGCAGTCCTGCAGCTCTTGATACTCATACATGAAGAGGCATGAAAAAATATCCTGGAAGAAGAAATAGGGATATTCAGGATTTTCTTTCAACTGCTCTTATCTGTAAAGTATGTAGAGGTGTCTAGAATCTCTGTTCAGTTACTGAAGGGAATAAAACTACCAGTAGAACAACTGGGACACATGGAACAAAATAACAACTTTGTTTTGTAATTAGAATGCAAGGAGGAAAGCCATAAATCTTCCAGGCAAAGACACAGAAAACTGTTGCACGCATAAGCGCAGTCTCATGAAGAGAGTTGTCTCTCCTTGCTGTTGTCACTGATGGAAGTTACATACAAGCAGTAATTAATCCGAGGTAGAGTCTTGCAAATATGTACAGAAAATGCAAAAAAATGCTACACGGTACATTGTAGAAGCAAACTGCAAGACCAGGTATTTGCACCTTGGAATGATCATCCGTTATCTGGCTCACTACAGAAGTAAAGCAAAGTCAAACCACCACGAAATACCTGCCTCTCTAATGTGGACTCTAAATATTAGCCTCTAGATGTGGGTTGAAGATGTGCGTGTTGTGTGGTTTTTACTGTCCGTAATTGACTTTAATGCAAGATAGTAAGTTCTAAGTTTCTGGTTGCCTTATTAAACAATCGCCTCATTTGTTTTGAAGTATTATGAACACTGTATTGCAAAACATCTACTCTAGAGCGTGGAAGCTAATCCAAAAAATGCCACTAGCTCCATTTCAGAGATGATAAAGACATTATCAAACCTGCAACTAGAATGTAAAATTTTGGGTTTATGAGACTTTTCCCGAGTATGTAGAATGTGATTCTGACATGCTGTATGAGAACCTTACCCCCATTATGACAAACGGAGCTTCTTCTGGTCCTCTCTCATGCAACCATTTAAGTTCAGGTATTTCAGACCGGTATGTGTGTCTACAATTGGAAAATATATTCCAGAAAACATCTTGTGATTCCAAAATTTTAGATTATACAGCGTCTTCTGTAAGTTCATTTCTATGTGGATTCTTTGAAAGGATGACATACATATTTGAGACTGGCAATAGAGAAAAAGTTCCCGTGATATTGTTCATACTAGTTGCAATTACAAAACTGTGATATAAATAAATAGATCATCTTCAGGTGCTGTTCAAATTAATTAAAAAGTGTCTTGATCTTTCTTGACAAAAAAACAGCTTTAAAGGTTTTATTTAAGTGGAGGAGGGGAAAGGAGAAAGATCATTCCTGTTCAATTCATGTTATTAACATGACATGTCTTAAAACATTGCTCTTTCAAGGCTATGGCTTGTCTTTCAGTGATAGAAAAATGGCATCTTACCTAAATAGCCTCTAATATTTGTGCTTTGGTACCTTTGAATGGAAGAATCTATGGTTACTTCCGTTACTAATAAGGGCTTTTTCTACATAAGAAAAGTACGGCTTATGAGAAGGTCCAGGGCTTCTCTTTAAAAGCACAACCTCTTTTTAATTGTTTGGCGCCACAGAGTGGTAGAATTCTATATTGCTCTAAATAATCAATTTCTGAGAGTTTTCAAATGATAAGCTCATCATTTGCCTCTGAAAGAAACCTAAAATATAAAATATTCTACTTACTGGGTGTAGGCACAGCTCAAGAAGACTGGAATTTACAGCTTAAACATTGAAGTTTCCAACAGCGTGGGTTAGGATATTTCCTTTGAGAGGGATTTTCACCGGTGGATGTTGATTTGTCAAAACTCTGAAGTCTGTGAACATAAATCCAGTGCTTAGAAAAAAACTTGGGATGAATTGCAGAAACATGCTGAGACATCCCAGTAAAAATGGCTGTACCCGGTGAGAGCAGGGGGCATCTGGCCTCTTATCCAGTCGCTTGACTGGCATCCTCAGCCGGTGCCCAGGGACGTTAAGTGTCATTACCCCGGAATACTGTCCCACTCTCCGGTTGCTTTGTGGTTCAGGGACTTTGTGAGCCAGAAGTTTTGTGTTTTGAAACTTTAGCTGTTTTTTTTTTTCTTCCGTGAGTTAGTCTAGCTGCTTTTGAACAAAAGTCATTTTCAAGATCCAAAATGTCCTAGGATGATGAGCTCTGTGGTTTAAATAATTCATTTAGTTTTGGGCGTGCCATCTGCTTGTTTCATTTGATGCCCCTTAATTTTTGTAGAAACGGTGAAAAATGATTTTAGAAATTCCTATCGTTTTCCATTTCAGTAGTTTCTCTTTGAGAGTGAAGTTAACTACTCTCTATAATGGTTTCACATCTCTACCTTTGGCCATCCTTCTTACCCTACTCACACCTCTGGCAGTCCTACTATATTATTTTTGTGTAGGGATGAACACTGCACACCGTGTTCAAGGTGTATTTATACAGTGACTTAGTGGTGCTTTTTAGTTTGTTTTTTATTCTCAAAATAGAAATTCTAGCAATTTCTAACACTGTGATTGCTTTTTTTCATCGCTGCAAAATCTCTGGCACACAGCAGAGCACAGTGGAGCCACACCACCAGTAATTCGAGGGTCTGTTGCTCCTTACCGGCAGAACAGAAATGATAAAAACAGAGTGACTTACCTTTTCAGGGTAGTTAAGCCTAATAACCCCTGCCTGGTGAGCTGCTCTGAGGTGGTATGTGAGCTAGTTCTAAAGAAGTTATTTTGAATACTGGAAATTGGGTGTTCTGGGAGAACACGGCAATTGAAGTGTGTGGGTCTTGCATATTATTTCTTTTCTTGAGATGCCTCTTTGCTTTACATTGCACTACGAAGCGTGGATTCTTCAGGTGTTACCTGACAACTCCCTGGCGTTGATGCTTCCTCTAACTGGCAGAACTTGGGGAGCATAAAGCTCTTTTGGAAAGCAGAAAGTTCCTGGAAAGTTTTCCCTAGTGTTACAGAAAATGAGCTGGAATACCTAGAGCTGGAACCCTGAAAAAGGTACCCCTGAAATTGGGGAACCTGTAGGAAAAGGATCACACTGAATGTAAAATGTGCAGGTATTGAGCTGAGCTCAAGGAACTGGAGACTTGGCTTAGCTTGTTGGAGACTCTGCTTACACTAAATGAGGATGGGTTGTCTGATTTGGCTGGAAGGTTAAATCGCATATGAGCATTCAGTTTCTCTTTGAGCTGGAGGTGGTCCAGCATTTTACGTAGGTCACTGCGACGCGTAGTGCCAAATAAAGGTGTCAGTTTCCTAGAAACGGCTGAACACAAAACTGGGAAAATCAACCAACCAACCGAGAAAAACTCAAATTATTTTCCATGTGTCTGGATATGGTTAAACCTTTCCTCAATTCCTTTGGCCGTTACCATGTGAGGAGTCAGAAGGTACTGTGAAACGTCAGTGTTAAAGGGCGATCCAGAAGCTTGTTGAAAGTCCTGGGCAGCCTCTGATGGACTCTAGCGGCTTTAGACTGCTAAGAAAGTGACTGTTGGGTGAAAGTCAAGTGGCAAGGAATGGGTTTTGTTATATTTTCCCCCTTTTCCTTACCAAAACATTGTTGTTCTTAAATCTTCGTGAAAGCATGACTGCCATGTTGAGCTGGCATTTTACAATAGCCACTTCTGCGACAACCATTTTCACAGTGAGCGCAAGATTTCCCTTTTGCTAGATAAAACTCACGGACTCGGGAAGGACCATCCCCATTCCATAGCCCAATCCTTGCAAACCATGTACTTGGTACTTACATTGTATTCATATGGGACCTGGAAGGATTGTGAAAGACACGTGACATAGATGTTGAAAACTTAAAAAAAAAAAATCTGCTCTGGCTAAAAATGAAATGGTTATATATATAAAAAATAACTGGGTTTTGTTCATCATTTTACAGTTTAAGAAAATGTGGAAGTGCTGAGAAATTAAGGACTGTTGTAAGGGATCAAGAGATACAGTTGAGAGGAGACAAACAAATGGAGGGCGCTGTTCAAATGAAGTTTATTGGATTTTTGCAAAGTGTTTATTCAAGCCTCTTTCTGCTCCTTGGACAAAAGGGAAAGGAGGAGGAAAGGATTCGTGACTAGAGGAGCTTGACTTGTGTTGGATGCTTTACCTGGGTGTGCTTCCTCTGGCTCCGAAAGGGAGTCGGCTCTGGAGGGATGCCTGCCGGCCGCTGCGTACGGCAAGGGCACGGGACAAAGGAGGCTCCGAAAAGACCCAGCATCCATTTAAAACTCCCGAGGAGACTCAGGAACTGAGGAAGGAGTGTAAGTACTTGGGGAGAAACACAAGCTATTGCCATCATGAGATACATCAAAGTTACCACCAATTTTTCCCCAAGTTAAGAGCACGTTTTAAAATAAGGAAAGCCGGTCAAACGCCAGCGACCCTCACGTTGGTTTGTCTTTTAGTTAAGTATTTTCCAAAGAAACGCGGCTGCCCGCTGCGGCCGCCGCCGCTAAGGACGATGCTCCAGCGTCGGCGCTGGCGCCGGCAGCGGGCGGCCGTCCGCGGGAGCCTCGGCGGGCGGCGGGAGGCACCTGCCGGGGCCCGGCGGGAGCAGCAGGCCGCCGGGTCCCGGCGGGCGGCGGCGCCGGGCCCGCTGCAGGGGGCGGGGCCGGGGAGCGCCCCGGCTGGCGGCGGGCGGCACGTGGTGCGGGCGGGGCGGCGGAGACCGGGAAGGGAAGGGGCGGCCGTGGGTGAGTCTCCTGTCGGGTGAGGGGCGGGCAGGGTCCTCCCGGTAGTTCCCTTCCCCTCTGCCGCGCCGCAGCCTCCATGGCGGCGGCCCCGCGGCTGGCCGCAGCCCTGCCGCTTCTCCTGGCGTGTGCCGGTGCCACAGCTCCCCAGGCCCCGCTGCGCACCGGGCCCGCCCCGCCGCCCGCCGTGAGGCCACCGGGGTGAGGGGAGACCCCGGGGGCTGCTCTTGAGCCGGCGGCGGGTGCGGCCTGGGTCGGCTCGGGGGCCCGGCAGCGCGCTGGGAGCTGCTGCGGGGCGCGGGGTTATTTGGGCCGGCTCGGTCGGTCAGGGGGGGCGTGAAGCACTGGCGGGGCCCGGCTGCGTCTTCCTCTGAGGCGCTGTAAGTCCGGCTCTTGTCTCCCCGAGACCGCTCGGAGGCTGTCGGGGCTGTCGTGTCGGTTACCCGGCCTGGGCACCGGCGCGCTGGTGAGTGCCATCGTGTGGCGCCCGCTGCCTGCGGCTGAGGCCGCGTCCCGGTTCCGGCCGGGAGCGGGTTAACGCTCACCGGCCGCGGGCCGGGGGCGATTCCGTACCACGTGACCGCCCCGCGCCCCACAGAGGGGGGGCCGGCGCGGGGCGGGGTCGCTGCCGGGAGCGGGCTGGGCCTCGCGCTGCGGGCGGGAGCCGCCGCGCTGGGAAGCGCCGCCAAGTGCGCTCCGGTACCGGGGGTGTGGGGTGGTGGGTTGTTCGCTTTGCCTTTGCGGCCCCGTTAAACTGTTGTCGTTGTTGTCCCAGCCCCCGGGTTTTGCCTTCCCTTTTCCCCTTTCTCTCCCCCATCCCGCTGGGAGGGGGGAGCGGCCGGCTGGGGCTAAGCCACGACAGACTGCCTGTTTTTAGGGGAGTTGTGCTTTCTGGTCACTGTCAGCTGGGGCTGGGTAATAGGTCAGGGGGTCTTATCGACGCATATAAATATGTGGAGGGAGTATGCAAAGAAGGTGGAGCTGGGCTCTTCAGTGGTGCCCAGTGCCTGGACAGGAGGCAGTGGGCACAGGCTGAAGCACTGGAGGGTCCCTCTGAACCATCAGGAAGCGCCAGATGTGGTGTGAGGGAGTGTTTGTAATTATGCTTTTAAAACAATGTGGCCTGTTTATTTTTTTGAGCAGGTATCTCTTAATCAGCTGAAAATGGTTTTAAAGAAGAAGAAAGAAATTCAGGTAGATGCATTTTTTCTTGATCATCAGCAGCGTGAAAAACTTCAGAGTAAGCATTTTTTTTTCCTCAACTAATGTGTAATTTCTTTTTCTGTTAGAAGAATCTGTTTGAGTAGCTGCTGAAACGGATTTTTTTTTCTCTCCTTGTTATATTTTATTTCTGGTGGTGGTTTTTTTGTGGGTTTGGAGTGTGTTTTTGGGGGGCTAGTCTGGGACTAGGATTGGATCTAGCTGCCCCTAGACCCCTCTCTGAGAAGGAGTCTAAGAAAGCAAGGGGGTCCTTTCCGAATCTTGTGACTCAGCGGGAGAGTTTTCCTTACCCTTTGTGTCCTTTTATTCTGTGAAGTCAATTCTGCCTTGATTTTCCCCTGATATACTTCTTCCATGCAGTAATAGAGTGAACCTTGCCATTTCCGAATCTCTTAAGTCGTTGCTTTGATTAGAATGAATTTTGTCGAATCACTTTGTTAATAGACTAATGATTGAGTGCTATTAAATATCACAGTCTAATTTTGTGATTTGCCATAAAGGCATAAATAAATTTTAACTGCTGCTAGATCAGATTGTGTAAAGTCACTCATTTGCGACAAAATCCATTTGCGACAGGGTTGTGGTTTATTTTGTAATGACAATGACTTCTTACCTTGGTAGAGGTAAAAGAATCCTTTAGAGCACCATGTCTTTGGTTTGAAATCTCTTTGCCTTGTTTTATCATTGGTGTGAAGGCGGTAGAAAGTCCTACTCGTGACCCCATTTGCAGGCCCTTAATTCAGTGCTACCTGAAGTAGTAGCCTTAATATGTGGGATAACACTGAATTTCAAAGAATCATGGAATGATGGAGGTTGGAAGGGATCTGTGGAGGCCATCTTGAGTGTATTTTCCCAGTCTTTGTCGTTTCTGTAGTTAACTTGATTTAAAGATACTGTTCAGATGCTCTTTTATTTTGTGGTGGGGTTTTTTGTTGTTGTTTGATGCATAAACTTCCGGTGATCTTTACTTTAAAAAAAACAACCCCAAAACCAAGTAATACAAGATTTGAACACTAAAGTTACTGCAAGGTGCTCCTTGCCTTCTAGTTAGCACTGGTGAGTCCACAACTCAAGTGTGGTGTCCAGTTCTGGGCTCCCCAGTACAAGAGAGACATGGACATACTGCAGAGAGCCCAGTGAGGGCCCCTATGATGATGAAGGGCCTGGAGCATCTCTCTTACGAGGTAAGGCTGAGAGACCTGGGACTGTTCAGCCAGGTGAAGAGAAGGCTCAGGGAATCTCATCAATGTGTAAAAAATACCTGAAGGGAGAGCATAAAGAAGACAGAGCCAGGCTTTTTTCCTGTGTTGAACAGTGATGGGACGGGAGGCAATGGTCACAAACTGAAACACAAGAGGTTCCCTCTGAACATCAGGAAACGTTTTTTTTAATGTGAAGGTGACTGAGCACCGGAACAGGTTTCCCAGAGAAGTTGAGGAGTTAGAGGTATTCAGAACCCATCTGGCCGTGGTCCAGGGCAGCCTGCTCCAGGTGACCCTACTTGAGCAGTCAGGTTGGACCACGTGGCCTCCAGAGATCCCTTCTGACTTCAACCATTCTGTGGTTTTGTGAAACTGGTCTCCATACTGAAGATGAGGCTTACTATTACGTTGCGGTGAAACTTGTGGTTTTTTTCATTTGTTAGAAAAAAAGAATTGGTGTTAAGCTGTTGTAAGGTGACTTAAGGGATTGTGGCACCAGTAGGTTTACTGGAAGAGGAAAAAAACCCTAAGAATTAAGCAGTGGTTTCTTCTTATAATTTATGTATTGTTTATACTGCTTATCGTAATTCCTTTCTAAAAAGAGACGACTCTTCCAAATGTAGGATTTTCAAAGGCTGAAGAGCAAAACCTGGCATCTCTGCTTCTGCACTGCGCGCAGCTGAGCAATGGCATCCAGCAGATCCAGTGTATTAAACAAGTAAGACTTCACTGTTGTTAGTGTGGTTTTTAATAACTGACAGTGTGTCGTGTGCACTGTTAATGGGAAACACAATTCTAAAATGAACTCTATAATGTTTTAAACATTCCTGGGAATGGGTAAAAAGCAGTTGTTACTGCTGCATGTGCATTAGGTAGAAATGTAGTTCTAGTGCTTAATTTAACAAGGGCTACAGTTACTGAAAATGATGGAAGGCAAGTGATACCAAGTTTCCTATTTTGTATGTATGTATTTTTGGTATCGGAGGTGTTCTTGGAACGTTATTCCACACCTGAAACTCAACAGAATATGGTAAAGAGGACAGTTTTGCACCATATACTTGGATGAGAGGGGAATTCTGCCTCTGTTAATGATGAGGGTTATAGTCAGAGTTTTGTTGATCGTGTGTTCTGTTGATTATAGATTATACCATTGGTAAAGAAGATGGATCAAAACTCTGCATGTGATCCCATGGTTAAAGCTTGTTTGGATATTTTGGGAGAAACATATTTTTCACTGGGTGCGAAGAATCCCTTGAAAAAAGTATTAGCAAGGTAAAAAATTCAATAGTAAGCCGTTATTTTTTTTTTAAAATGCTCTCCTTACCTAGAAGTCAGTAATTTGTCGTGCACTACAAATTGCTGTAGTTTAATTACTGAAAATTTGTGGTACTAATATGTGAATATGTCTCGGTTTTCTTTCTTGCTTAGTTAAGAATATTAATTATCCAATGATATATCGTATTATTTATAAATAACTTCAAAGTGAAGTATTTTGATCTCTTTCATTGCTGGAAAGACAACATAGTGTGCAATTAGCACTTTGAATTTTAAAATCCAATGTTAGAGTAAAAATTTAAACCACTTCTGTTAAAAACGAAGTCTCAACTTTGACGATGTCAAGAGAAGGCCGTTAAGAGGAATCACTAACTAAACTGTGGTTTCTTGTGCCCATTTTTATTGCAATTAAATTTTCCTGTTGCAAAATTACTGTTGTACTGCTTTAGTGAATTTATTACAGCCTTAACATTTTTAAGATCCAGTGCTGAGCTGTCGTTACTTCTATGTCCGAAAACATTTGTTGTGCCGCCGAGAGAAGCAGAGTTTCCATCCTGTATTTGGTTGCATGCCAGAGCTTTACTTGCCTTTAATGGATTTTCTGGCTGCAAAATTAGAAGGTGCGTGTTTATTTTAAAACAGACTATGTTTTCATGCAGGAACCAACTTCTAACTATTATTGGAGTTTTAGCTGACATTGACTTGAGTCAAGTGGATATTTAGCACCTCAGTGTGAGCTGACTGATCGTGCTGTTTCTTACTGTTGCAGTTCACTCAACAGTCTTCCTGAAGAGTTCATGAGGTTAGCTGTACAAAGCTTTGTGTGCTGCCTTAGGGAAGAACTGAAAACCACAGATGTATATTTGTACAGAAAAGTACTGGACAACCTTGCTTCCTGTATGGAGGACTTCAGCTTAGGTACGATGACATTGAATATATTGTCTTCTGTTTTAGCAGCATTGGCTTGCATCTTGGTGCGACACCCAGTAGTAATGTTTACATCTTTATGTATATAAAATAGATGGTATTGGCTAGCGTTCAGTAGTTAAAATGTATTTTCTTTCCTCTAGGTAGAGCAAGTATTAAGAACCTGTTTGAAGAAGGTAAAGTTTTATATTTATAGTAAAATAAGTTTCACTGTACACTTTTGGGGAGGGGTTGTGTGTGAGGAAGTAAATGAGGTAGGCATAAAGTTCTATCAGATCTGACTTTCTCCTGGTTAATTTTTAATAACTAGTACCCCCTCACATGATACTTTTTTGTCAAAGACTGTCCCTTGATTTGTACATTTAATTTCCAGGGGTCAATCTTGCTTTATTGAGCAGCCCTAGATATAAATCTGGAAAGGTACCAGTGAGTGATTCTTAAAGGGCTGGAGGAGTTGATGCTACTTTACATGAGGTATTCTCTGTCCTGTGCCTCGTGATGAAGTTGGATGTGGTAACATTGAGCTGTTAACAGCCAGCCTTGACTATAGCAAGCCCAGGCCTGCTGTGGCAAGAATTTTGTTTGGCAATAATTTGGCAGAAGTCTGATCGGCTGGTAACATGACATATTGTGCCCTCAGCACGCAGATAATGTTCACAGCTTCCTGTGGACCTTTTTATTGCTGCTCTGTCTTTAGCTCTTTGTGATTTCAGCTTTTCCTTGAGGAACCAGAACTCGCAGGATTAGGCCAAGTGGGTTGGAAACTCTCATTTTGTACCAGGGTGTTGCAAAACAGCTTGGGATTTTGTTTTAGCATCACATCTTTGGATCTGCACTGTAATTTCTGTTTAATTTGTTTACGGAGTGGAAGAAACACCACTATATGGATAACTGTTCATTGTGTCTGGGTATGATGTGTATGTGTGATTGCTTTGCTGGAATTTCGCTGTTCTATTTCTCTTTTAAGTAAAATCATACCATAATTATTTTCACTAGTTCTTCAGTTTCTACAGAAGTCGCTACTTGACATACAGGAAGAAAACAGGCAAGTGAATTCAATATAAGCTGTATTTTACCTGTTTTTATTTCACGCTTGCAAGATAATCTGATATGGTTTAGAATATTGCTTTGATAGCCATACATTGATGAAAGATGGGAATATCATTTTACAATGATGTATATTTTAAATAAAAAAAAAAAGCTGCTGATGAGTTTCTTTTCTTTTGTGGCAATATGATGATATAAAATAAGAGAGGAAAGGAAGAAAATTAAAGGTGGTAATATTTAAGGCACTGATACTGTGTTAGAGCTACTACTTTTAAGGGAGGCCTTTGAGTTGTGGTTTTGCTATCTGAATTGTGACTGAATGCTGTAATTAATAGCTACACTTATTAAAATTCAGGTAGAGTAATACTCTTCCACTTTCCATGAGCGTTTAATTTGGTATTGATATTCTGTTTAGTCTGTCACAGCAGTCATCATTTAGTATCTTGACATCTTCCAGCATTGCATAAAGTGAAGCCTCTTCACTGTGGTCACTCCTCATGTCCCCAGAGGAGAAGGGTGCTTAATGGAGTGTTTTGTACATTAAAAGTTTACGTGTTGTCTGTCTTCATGTTAGAAGAAAGTCAAATCATAGAAACATACTTTGCACATGGAGGAACTGCTTGAAAAATAAGAAAGGAGCAGCACTGTGTTCTGTTGATCTTTTTGGAAAGTTTCTGGAAAAGTTCATCTCTGCTCTTGCAGAATCAAATGAGTGAAAGCTTGCCACAGGAACCTGCAGAAACTGTAGCAGAATTTGTCATTATGTTTGTTAACTTCATTTTAAAATGCTGCCCTTGAGTCTGCTGCTTGGTGTTTTTTTTTTATAGTTATGTATCTGGTCAACTCAAACAATAAATTTAGTTTTTACTATTAATTCTATCTAAAGTTGGCAGAAAGTAGTTTTCTGGGGATGGTGAAGAATGACTTTAATTTCCTTTTTGTGTGCATGTCTGTCTGTGTGTGGGTTTTTTTTTCCCCCCCCCAGAAAGAATCATGGAAATCGTATTGTTCAGACTCAACTGATGCACGATTTACTGATAGCCATTAAAGTTTCAATGATGCTTGTACAGAAATTACAAGAAAATATCGAGGGAAGTCTTTGGAAGCACCATGAGTCTTTTGTTTGGCAAAGTATGTGTAGTTTACTGAAAAGCTCCACAAACTTCCTAATGGATGGTAAGTTTAGTAACATTCAAACCCAAATACTTTTATTAAGTCAGTCTTGTGGTCTTTGTAGTAAACACAACTTGTATGTATAAAAACTTGGCTTAGCTTGAATGGAAATTGAACTGCTGAGACTAACAGGAGTAGGTCTTTTGGCAAGCTATGATCTGTAGATCATAATTTTGGAGTGTACAGTTTAACTTGTCCTACTACAAAAAAACAAGGTAAATGCTATTTCTAATAACTTAGAAACTAACAGAAATACTTTTGAGACTCACTATCTGTGCGTGCCAAAAATTTATATATCTGTATGAATTATCCTGTCAGAACTATTTATTGGTCTATAGTTATAGAACTAACTGTGTTTATTTCTTATGCAGATATTTTTGTAGAGTAGAATTTAATACAAATGTCACTAGGCTCTGCCACAGTCCTTCTTTTCTTACTGGGCAGTTCTATATTTTCTATTTGTTAAAAGGTATTAATAGTTTCCTATTACACTAGAGTATAAATTCATTAATACTTGCTATCCAGGCAGACACTACAGATCTGTGATTATACAACTACAAGTAGCCTAGAAAAATTCAATACCATCTTTATGATTTTGAGACATAGTTCTAGTACACAATGTTTGCTGCACTCTAATGTAAAATATCTTTCTCTACCATGTAGAAACTGTCCTGCAAACTGTTCAGACTACCTCAGGACTGGCCGTTATTCTGTTTACTAAAGCTATGTATGAGCCAGTTGAAGAATTGCCTTCCCTAGTAAGTGTATTTCTTCACTAAGTCTGTGAAATGTCGTAGTATTGTTAACCAGTGCTACCAGTGTTGTTCAGAGGCTCTGCTGATACAGATGGCAGGACCTGCCAACCTCTGTATCAGTCTTTTGCTGGAGTGTAAATCCTTTATTCTCTTCTTGCTGTATGAAATAATAAGACTAGGGTTTTGAATTTGAGAAAAGCCACGTACAAGAAATCTCTTCAGGTCTTCTAAGATTTGCAGTTGTGCACAGAACAGCTTTTCTCCTGTGCCGAGATACTGTAATGGGTGTTATTTTGCTATTACAGGTCAGCGACTTGCTTCTTGGGTCGATAAAACATGCAGGCGTGCCAGCGTGGTTTGCGAGTAACTGTGGGACTCTGTGTACGGAAGAACTCCCTGACTCGGTCCTTCTCTTTCTTTGCCATGGAGCACTGGCTATGCTGGAATGGAAGAACGGCAGCATGGGTGAAAATGGAGAGAAACTGTTACTAGATATTGTATCAGTCTTGTTGTCTTTGAGTTCAGAGTAAGCCTCTGTGTTTTGATTTGTATTGTTTCATGTTTGGGGGGAAGGGGTTGATCTTTTTACTTGTATTTTTGCATGGCTCATGTGGTCCTGGTGGAATCTCTCATGTTTTCAGTGTAATGATATTAGTTGCTGCCACAGGTCATGTTGCCTTTTTTAGTATATTCAGAATAACTGTATAAGTTTGAAAAATATAATGTCTTGATATTGCATAGATAGTTCTGAGTTACAATTTTCTCTTGCATGCTAAAATTAAATTCTGTTTTTCCAACATCAGTGGGGTTATTTTACCATTTACCTGATATTAAGGTATGGCAGAACCAGTTGTTATGTAGACAGACAAACTTTAGTTTCAGGACATCACCTCCTATGCTATTAAAAGTACAGAAGAAAACAAAGTGCACCAATGAGTGGAATACTTGAAGTAAGATGAGTTTTAACTCTTTTTTTTTTTCTGGTTGCAAGCATTGACTGCTTGCATCTAATGGACTACCAGCACTATTGGATAGATTAAAATGTGTATTCAGCTCAACCTTTGTTCCTGCTTTGGAGGTCAGTTTTGTGATTTTTGTTTTTGCACATACAGTACTCGTTTTTTATGGTTTTACATGGCAATGAAAACTTTTCCTTATATTTTCAAGAAGCATGCAGGAACATAATGCTGCTCAAATATTAGTATGTGGATATTATTTTTTTGTTGTTGTTTTTAAAATAGCGAGTGTAGTGCCTTGTCAGGTTTCTTTTCTCTGTGTTTAGGGGTTTTAGCTGTGCCCAGGTAACAGCATGTCAGGTGACTGAGCATACACTTTGCACCATCCAATTCATCGTCTCCTTTTTGCATTAGTTCCTTTTCTTCAGTGAGTGCTTCCTTACCTGTTTTAGTGTGAGGTGAACTAATGTGATGAATAATTATTTTGAAATAGAAATTTATTTTTTTGAAAAAAATTGACAAATGCAAATAATGAACTTTTTTTGGTTTATTCTTTTTAAAAGGTTAAAAGAATCCAGTATGGCAACATCTTTGTCTAGAATCCTTGCTATTTGGACTAGTTCAGCACTAGCTGCCCTCGTTTCAGGCTCCTCAAATCTAAAAATCAAACTTAATGGGAACTCGGACATAATTGGAGAGCTACTGGAATACATTTATACGCACTGGGAACACCCTCTGGATGCTGTTAGACACCAAACCAAACTGATATTCAAGAATCTCCTTCAGATACACCAAACCACCATTACTGGATCCAACGAAAAATCAGACCCGTTCTTTGCAAGGTTGACAAAGCGTTTGCTAAGCTTGGAATGGCACGTGAAAGGGAAATACGCTTCTCTTGGCTGTCTTGTGGAGTGTGTGGGCGCTGAAAATATACTACAGTTGGACAGAACAATTCCAGCACAAATCTTGGATGTGATGAATGATCAGTCTCTTGCACCCTATGCTAGTGATCTTTTGGAAACCATGTTTACAAATCACAAAGCCCATTTTACTTCGAGTTTTAAAGAAAGCACCTGGATTGACCAGTGGCATGACATCTGGGTTTCTCCTCTTCTTGTAATCCTGTGTGAAGGGAACCATGACCAAACTACTTATATAATAGATTACTACTTACCAAAACTGCTCAGATGTAGCCCTGACAGTCTGAGCTACATGATTAGAATTCTTCAGGCTTCTGCGAATGCTAATCTTGGTAAGAAAATATTGTAGTTGTAATTACAATTGTTTTTAAAAAAAACAATCTCAGAAATGTGATTTCTGATCTGTTGTTATTGATAGAATTAATTTGGGAGCAAAATTGCAAATGGTTATTATTGCTCTTAGTATCTCAAGGTGGAATTCATAACAATCATAAGTGTGTCTGCATGCCATGAGAAAAATAGTGAGTATTCTAACTGCAGGTGCCTTTTCTTTATATGCCAAGCTTTGTTACATACTGTTTTTTTTTTTTTTACTATTTTTTTGTCTTCTGCTATTATTTCTTACACAGGCCTGTCTGATAACAGGGCTTTACAGATTGGGTTTTGTTGCCAATATGTGGATACAAGATTTATGATTTCTTGTAGTTTTTGACATAATTGAGTGTAATTCCAGAATAATGGCTTGTGAGACATCACAAGGTCCTTTTTCCATGTGACATGTTGAAGAAGCAGCCTTTTGGGAACCAGGCAATTTAGAACTAGTTGAATCTATGACAGACTCTGTCTTTTGGAGTTTATGGGGTAGAAAATAAGAGGGGGCTAGGGGTCACATGTTGGAAGTGTGGGGAGTTTCTGACAAGCATTACAATTAGTACACTATTTATTGTGTTAATCAAACTAATTATTACTGTCTTTCATTTTCTTTAGGCTCTCGCAGTACTAGAGGAGCTCTTGGAGCATTAATGGCATGCCTGAGAACAGCCAGGGCTCATGGACACCTGGAACTTTCCAATATCATGAGCAATGGTCTTGTATCCACGGAATGTATAAAACAGGGTCTAGTTCATCAGCACAATCAGGTAGAGGGACAACGTTCTTTTTGTGTCTTTAAATTGGAATAATTGCTTAGATCCTAAATACAGTGCCGTCATTGTTTTAAACAAAAGTATCATCACAGGTATCTAACTCTCTTGTGGTTAACTTCTAAATGTCTTTCAGGTTTGCATTGATGCTTTAGGTTTGCTTTGTGAAACCCATCGTAGCACGGAAATTGTGTCTATGGAAGAAATGCAACTAATTCAGTTTTTTATGATGTACAACTTGAACAGCCAGTCTCCTTCAGTAAGGCAACAGATATGTTCTTTGCTGAGAAAGGTAATTTAAAACTATAAACAATGTCTAATGTGTTTATTATGTTAGTTATATAGCATTTAAAAAAATAATTCCGAGTACGTTATGGAGCTCTTCATCTGAAAGAGCAGAAGCTCTAAGATCAGGACTATGTTGTGTGTATTACACAACTGAATCATGGTAAGTCATCGCAGGCAAGGATGGCTTAAACAAAAAAAGTAAGCGATAGGCACAGTAACTTGATCATGAATGCTAGTGAGTGTTACTTAACCTGTCAGTGTACGCATATTTTGCCAATAGCGAAACAATGTGCCGTAGAGTAAGTAATAAACCTTGTGTTGCCTTTGTTGCGGATTAAGAGTGTGCTTATGTAGACTTGCCATACCTCAGGCACATTCACAGTTGCTTGATCATCCTCAGCATCCTGACTTGGAAGACAAGGTAGAGGAATATTAAAGGAACAGCATGACACGTGGCTGTGCTGTTACAGTCTGCAGGGACTGAGTGCGGCAACGTTGTGGAAGTTGCCAAGGTCATGTGTAGATTGTGGTAGAAGGATATAGATAAAATGAGGAAACTATCTATGTATAAAGAATGTTTTGAAAAACGTTAATGGCAAAAGAAAGCAGTGTGGAAGGAGAAAATAACTAATTGGAGACAGGGAAAAAACGAGGGGATAGGGTTTGGCAGAAACAAAAGAGCAGTAGTCCGTCTCTTTCCGTTCTCGCCTGATGCAGACTGGGCAATACAAGATGGAAAAATTGTGTTAGAGGGAGCATGATAAGAAAGGAAATAATACTAGTGGGTAATAAAAGTGCTGGGGGAAGCACTCCTGAGGTGAGTCAAACTCCGTAAGAGACACTGAAGCTATAAAAATGATATGCATTAATTGAGTTTTTTTTAATAGAGGAACTTATGTTCCATGGAAAATGGGGAGGTGGGAGGAGAAGACTAGGCATGAATTTAAGGAGTAATATGGAGAAAGCTCTCAGAGGTGGAGGAGCGGGGGGAGGGGAGGTTGGTCACAAGAGAGCTGGGGAGCAAAAAAACTTGGGTTTGGAGTGGAGAGAGAAGGGTCAGTTCTGCGTGCACAAACGTTTTAAAAATTAGAAGCAATGTGATCTGGAAATTAAGCTGAAAATTCCGCTTTCCTTATTTAACTTTCAATTACTCTTGCCTTAGCTATGTTTTGCTTTTGTTTCAAAAGTTATTTTGTAGGATACAAGAAAGTTCCCAGGTGCTTTATAAGTTGGAGCAAAATAAGACCAAGCAAGAGTTACTTGAACACTCAACTAAAAGGCATCCTTTGGGGATTTTGCAGCAGTATAAAGTAAGTAAATACAAAGCAAGTTAGACCGCTAGAGATACAGATATAAGAGGTGGGATAGCATTTCTGAAAGATAGTTGTTCTTGAACACCTCTGGGTAAGTTAGGCTCTGTATGTGGTGGGAAATAGTGCAGGGCAGAAGGAAGAAACCTGTGAATCAAAACAGTGCCGAGGACCTAGTCCACACTATATGCACTTGTGTAAGTTAACTTTGACTAAACGTACTGTTGTCTCATGAGCTTGAGTGCCCGTTAGTATTTGGAGGGTATCTTTAAGCTTAACTTTGTCCAAAAGCAATCCAGGTTACTTTCTGCGGGATTGCTCCATGATGTGAACTGAAACAGCAGTAAGTGGGGAAGGACTGGAGAGGTACCCCCAATCCAAACTAAAATTTTCAGGTAAATGTCCTGTCAGCTGCTGGCAGTTTAGTAGCAAATTTTAAATGATGTGTGTTACTTGGGCTTGAAATAGAGATCCCTTGAGCTTCAGCCTTTTTCTAGCTCTCCAGAATGATCAGTGAGAGAATGAATGATGGAGCTTCAGCACAAAGACTTCTGTGTGAAGACTTCTCTTGTATTTGTCCTTTTTCCTATTTGAAGGCTCACATAATCGGTTTCTTTGTGTTAAACTGTGTCTCGAGTTCTGCTTTTCTTGTTCAGCTGCTTTTGAAGGTTTTGATACAATGGCCATCTTTTTCTGGGAGTGGGGAAGGGAAACTGTTTGGTTTTTTTAAAAAAAACCCAAACAATTGTCCAGCCTTCACTGTACTCTAGGAAACAAGAAATTTGTCAGTACTATGAAGGTAGGCCTCCTATTCTTATGAAAATAACTGTAAGGTCATAATTTTTTGGGTAACATGTAAAACAGAATGTCCTGAATTCAATTACTTAGACTTTTGTTTGTAGGGCAGCAAGCAAACGGTCTTATAAATCTCTTCTGTGGTTTTCAGGATTTCATGTCATCTGTTTGTGACAGACTTTTCGAGGCACTGTTCCCTGGTTCATCACACCCAACCAGATTTTCTGCACTAAGTATTTTAGGATCAATAGCAGAAATATTTTCTGTTCCAAAAGGTGAGAAGCCCAATTTATAGGCTGTGGGAATGGGCGGTATTGAAGAAGATTCTTTTAGGCCAGCTAGTTAATTTCTGTCAAAATAAAATGGTGTTCTTAGTCCTTAATTTCTATGGCATTTTCTGTGTTGCTTTCATTTTATCTGAAGGAAGGATAGTAAGTCTTACTGGAAAATGGAATGTTGAAGTAAATACAAATATTTATGGCCTGTTGAATGTTTTCCATAAATTGCGATTTTCTTGCATAGCTTTTTTTAGCAAGGTTTTTCAATGATTTTTTTGTTATTATGAAGAAAACTTTTGGACAAGATTGAATATATTTGATAACTTTACCCTCTTTTTCTGTTCTAACATCTTGATAATACGTAATTTGAAATGTTGAGACCATAAAAACCCTTGATTGAGAAGGCTTGCATATCATCATGATATTACTATACTAAATAAGGAACACTTTAATTGGACAGTTTATGATGATGTGCTGCTGTTATTTTAAATTTTCTTCACAATGTTATGACAACCTCGATTCAAGAAGTATTGGTTAGAGCCTTAGGGTATTGAAGGTCTTGCTAAATCTTGTGTCTGGATCATATGGCCAACGTAAAAATATGTTTTCAGTCTTAAATTGTAATTGTTGTTGTTTTGGGGTTTTTTTGGGTTTTTTTAAGAAATGAGACATGCAAGATAAAAGTTGGTTTTGAGAGGGATATAAAATTGCCTTCTTGGTGGGTCCTCTTTTCTCAACCCCCCCGATAAATCACAAACACATTAATTTTATTATTACAAGTTTGTGGTATGTTGTTACTGCTTTTTTTTTTTTTTTTAATTAGAAGATTGTATTGGGAACTGTTTATAGCAGCTTTAGTATTTCGGAAGCCTAACATTACTTTTATAAAGGAGATTTAGCGACTGTTGTGTTCTGAGCTGGAATGTGGTGCACTTGTTTACCTCTTAAAACTTCTGTCTGCTTTACAGTATTAGGTCAGTCACCAGAAATCATGACTCCTTTAAATCTAAATTAAAAGCAAAATATTGTAATGGCTTCCATTTTAGGGCATTATTCTTATGACAAAAACCCAAAAACAAAACAAAAAACCCCCAAAACACCAACCCAAAATACACTGAGGTTTTTAACCTTTTTGAAAGAAATTATTTTCTAATATTACATACTTCCAGGAAAGGAATTTTTAAGCAAAGTTAAAATAAAGATTATTTTCAATGCTGAATTTAATGGGAATAAATGGCGTTCTGGTTTTGGCAATAAGTTACTTTCTGTATTACTGAGAGTCATTTTTTGGATACGGTAACCTTTTTTCCCCAACAGTAAACATGGCATTTTAAGACCTATTAAGAGAAGTAAGTAATAATGAAATAATGCTTTAGCTAAAATTTCATTTCAATGCTTCTGTTAGTATAGCTAAGCAAAATGTGAATGCAGTGCTTATTCTGGAAAGAATTACAGCAAAACTATGTGAGGCATTGATTTCTTTCAACAGGCCAGGCACAAGTTTTTCAGTTGGATCAGGAGATTGACTCTACTCGTGTCCAAACTTTGATCCAGTGTTTTGCCAGTACTTTTGAAGAAGTAAAAGTTCTAGCATTTGAGCTTTTGATGAAACTACGTGATGTTGCACTTCATTTACAGGTATGTATCTAAACAAAGTTGAAAGGCAGTAATTTCGTGAAAGGTGAATGTTGTATATTAAACCGGGCACTTGGATTAGGTACAAAGCATAATTGCTGAAAGTTAGAAGTCAGTCCGAGCTGACTGCAGTAGTGTTCATCCCGAGCGTCTTCTGTATATTTTTACACAGCTTCTGCCCTTACCTAAGGAGGCTTGTTTCACTAATGGATGAAGAGGTTTGGGAAGTTCATTGGGTGTGACTATGAACTATGAAAGAAATAGTTAATGGGAGCTCCTTGCTTAGCTCTGGCTTCCCTTTGTAAATGACTGTAGCATTTTGACTTGGTGGTTCTTGTATTTTAAGAAATTTAGCTCTGTGTTTCTTTTCCTTTCTGATTTCTAAATGTCTTAGATTTCATTTTCTGATTATCTTTTTTATTTGTCCCAGATTTTACCCTTTGACTTAATACGGATTTTTCTGTTTATTACTTCATAAAAAATTACTTCTAAATTCAAAAGTACTAGTGAACAATACTGCTTCCTAATAAACTGTGCTTCTCTGTGATGTCCATTAGCTGATAAAACACAGTATTTTGAAAACAAACATCCTTCTGTGAAGTGCAGCGTATTTGAATACTGCTTTATAAATGACTGTCTCCATCCTCAATGTGTGTGTAATTGTGTCTTTGCTAAATAACACTGAAAGCATGCATGTGGGTGTAAGATGATCAGTGTACAGAATAAGTGTTTCTTAAGAAATATGTACCAGCAAGCTGACTGAAAAGCAGGTCTTTAGATTTCAAGGTGCTAAGCAGCTTAATTAAATCAATATGGGAGCTCAATAAAATGAGCAATACTGTGTTTTTCCAGGACTCCAAAAATCTGGATCTCCTATTCCAGGCAGCAATGGATCTTAGCACAAGTACCAAGCCATATGATTGTGTCACTGCTTCGTATTTGTTGAACTTTTTAGTACATCATAAAGGACTACAGCATATTTGTTTAGGAAAATATGTTGAGCATAAACCCCACATGGATGAAAACACATCAATGAGTACAGTGGAGAAGAACACTTTAGCAGGTAAGCTTTTAGGGAACCCCCGCCACCCCCCCCGTTTTTTATATTTATTTGGAATCTTACTGCTTTTCCTTAAAGCTTTTGGTAGGAGGCATAATGAGTAAGAGATGCTTATTTCTAATAGGATTTCAAGTACATCTTGTTTTGCTGTTAAGAAGCCAGGTGCCTTAGTAAGATCTCAGTCCAGTCTTGTTCTTGTTGAGGCTATCGCGCGTTCTCAGAATTTGGCTTTTGTTACTATTTTGGTCAGAGAGAGAGTGACATTGAGGCCCTGGTAGCTATCCTGATGAAGCTGTGCACATGAAGTGCAGGAAAGGAACCTCTGCTTCCTCTAAGAGCTTGCTCACCCAGGGCGAAGGCAGCTGTGGTTGCTCTGTGTCATATTCCAGTACTTCATATTTGCGGTGTTGCCCCTTGGAGCTCTGTTCACTTGGAACCACTTTTCCGAGTGGTTTGCAGTCCTGCGTGTACGTTGCTGCAGTAATTAGGCTTTGCTCATATGTGAGATATTTTTCTTTGGTTTAGTGTCTCTGAATGAAAGCTGAGAGGCTCTAGGCTCTAGACCTGGCAGATTTGGCAAATTGGTTCAACAGTCTTCCTCCACCTTTTGTAATTTGCAATAAAACTAAAATCTTTAAATTCATTATTTGTAATAAAACATTAGATGTAATTTGTAGTAAACTCGCTATTGTATGCTCTTTTGTACCGTTACTGACTTCTCTACGGATACCTATTAGTACTTTCTTCATATGTGGTGAAATCATGATTTTGAGACGTGGTTGTGGTTGCCATAAATGAAGCAAAGCGTGGGTAACTTTGTGTCTCATTGTTATAGAGTATCTCCTGCTCTTAGTTACCTGTAGTTCATTATTAGGCCCTGTAGTTCATTCTGATTCTGACATTGAGATGCTGCATAGTATAAATGTAAGTAAAATAGGCATATTTATCCTTGAAAATTGAGCAGCTTCTTTGGTGCTAATTTAAGATTCAAATGTTTAACTGTAAGCTTCTGATCCTTAATATTCTGCTGAACTGTTTGTTGTATTAAACTGTCTCTAAGGGCGAAGTCTGACTTTCAGTACGTGGTAGATTACTTCACTTGATTTCATAAGCAGCTGTGGGATTGTCCCTGAGTACAGGATCTGGGCTGTGCTTTTCACAGCTGCTGTTTGATTCAGATAGACAGACTAAATTACCTATAACAAATATTGCTGGAGTTTAGGTAATTGAAAATCAACAATAACTTTTATTTAAACAACAAAAGAGTGGAAAGTGTAAACAAGGAATTTGCCTTGCGTTTTCCATTGAATTGTTGTGTAAACAGACTTTATTCCTATTTCTTTAAAGCAGATTTGTTTCTTAGAAAATACAGTACGTGTAATGCAAATCTGTACTCTTTAAAATTTTAGTTGTCAAGCTTTTGTTGGTGAATGTTGAAGAAGAAATACTTCAAGCTAAGAAATCTCTCCTTGAAGCAGCAGCATCATTCCCAATGTATGGGAGAGTGCATTGTATAACTGGGGCTTTGCAACAATTAGCTTTTAAGTAAGTAAAACATATGGCTAAATAGTAAGTCGTAACTCCATATTTAAGCACAGTGGAAGAGCTGCTCAGGAGAACATAAAAGCATGCAGTGTTATTTGTAATGAAATCCAGTACCCGTGGCTTCTCTTATGGGCTGCTGCACTGTTTAGCTAGCTGTTGGATACTTCCTTTGTATGTGTTAAACTCAGTCTTAGGACTTC
The DNA here is from genome assembly GCA_009819775.1 of Phoenicopterus ruber ruber. Classification (NCBI taxonomy): domain Eukaryota; kingdom Metazoa; phylum Chordata; class Aves; order Phoenicopteriformes; family Phoenicopteridae; genus Phoenicopterus; species Phoenicopterus ruber. The sequence goes on along the minus strand of CM020217.1, from coordinate 29,056,149 downwards.
TCAAACTGTACCCTGTTTATAGTTTTCATAAATACTGTTGCTGAAGTGCTTGTAATTTCAGTTCTTTCTTTTGAATATAAAATTATTTTTAATCCATATTGTGTTGTTTTTTGTTTGTGGTTTTGTGTGTGTTGTTTTTTTCTTTAAGTAACTTGACATTGGTAGCTGAATGGAGGGAAATGGTGGCCAGGCTCATTCTGATGTCCTACAAACTCTCTGCTGTAGTATCACCAGTAGTGCAGAGCTCATCACCAGAAGGTCTTATTCCAATGGATAATGATTCAGGTAAACAAACAAAGAAACAAGACCCCAAAAGAATTCTGTTAAAATCTGAAGCTCCTGAAGTTCTGTTTTGTCTTACAGCGATTCAGAACTAGAGCTAGCACCCCTCCCTTTCAATTTCTCATTTCATGTCATAATCTTAAACCACTCTCTTAACTTCTGATAGAGGTTGTCTAGACTTCTGCACTCAAAAAAAAAAAAACCCCCAAAACCCAACCAACCCAAACATTTGCAGATTGTGTTGTTGCATCTGTTTCAAACCAGATCACTGTGAAGTCCAGTTTTCTTTCTTCCTTAATCCTCATAATCACCATAGTTTTATATTGGTTTTTTTAGTGCAAATAGCTTTCTTCTTTACTTACATACCCAAAATGAATTACATTTGTATAAAGAACTGGAAGTAAACCACACAACTATCTGAAATATTCCTCGTTTAATGTGTAGAAAGTGCAGGTCGTCTGCAGATGATTCTGCATGAGATACAACCGCAGGACACGAATGATTATTTTATGCAAGCAAAAACTTTGAAAGAACACTGCGAAGTGGAGTCTGAAAAGCTGGCTGACCACAGGCCAATGGAAAATATTTGCACAGAAATGAGAGGTAAATCCAATGCTGTATTAGTAATTAAATCAAGATATTCTTTATAGAGCAGGCATTTTATGTGGGTGATCAAAATTGGAAGTTATTTGCTCCGTATAATGTTTCAGTTCTTCAATAAATCTGTCAGAAGCTAGTTATTCATGGGTATGGTTTTAAAGACTAATTCACGGTGTTTCTGGAAGATTGTGGTTAATCACTCTTAGAGCACAAGTGAAAACGAGTTGTTTTGGTATTGGCCTAGACTCTATTGCCTTAACTGCACTGGCCAGGTAATCTTTAACACCTTTTCTGTCAAGCAACGCTTTTAATGCCTTTCTTGTTGAAAGGTGTTAGTGTGATTTCCCTCTCCAGTGTACACAAGACTAGTGGGGAATACGTTCATGCAATAAAACTTGTTGCATGAAATTACATAAGCAGAAGCTGCTGTTTGAAAGACTCCAGTGGTAAAATGTTAGATAGTATTTGTCTACTTTAATGAATAGCAGCTATGAAATTGAGCCTTACAGTGATAAAGAAATTGTAAACTTTGGCATATGTAGTGTATGCCAGAATAAATTTATAGGATATCTGTACACTTTTAAATTTAATAGTTCGTGCAAGCTTTTTAAGTCTTAAATATTCGAACTTTCTTTCCTCACATGTTTTTTCCTATGTTTAAAATAGTTTTGGTTGGGCCACATGTTTTGTTTCATGAAAAGAAGTCTGTAAGTATGTTAAAGTGGCACAGTGGCCACCAGATGGGGATGTTGTGTTAGAAACGCGATGCCTTTGCCAGGCCTCTTCCTATGGGGGCACCTGGGTTTAAAAAACCAAGTGACATACAGTGAGTGATGGACTGATGATTGACGTGGAGTTTGTTGGAGCCTGCCTCCAAACTTGTAGGTGTTTGTATAGTTCAGTGTGCAGGTGAATACAAATTGTGACCAGAAGACCTCTCTACTCTTTAAAATAGGAGTTTCCTGGTAAAATGGTGTACTGCTGCTCTTTCCAAGCAGAATAATGTACAGCGAGTGTTCAGGATTGGAAGCAATTAGGGTCAATAGAACTGAATTATCTTTTGGGTTAGCAAGTTTAGAATTTTTTTCATAGTTAATTGTGTTTTGTAAGTAGATCAGGCTAAATGAAGTTTAAATTGGAAGTCTATGTCCGAGAACTCTGAATTACACTATTCCATTTGTTGATTTTTATTTTTAAGGTAAAGAAAGGCAAACATGTGATGTCACAGCCCAAATGGTTCTTGTATGTTGCTGGAGAAGCATGAAGGAAGTATCTCTGCTCCTGGGGACACTGTGTAAACTTTTGCCTTCACAGGCTGCATCTGAACCTTCAAATGGGCTGATTACTGTAGAACAGGTAGGGAAGTACTTTTTATTATAGAATCTTAACTTTCGGGGGCGGGGAGGGAAGGCAGTTTTCGCAAAACTTTTTTTTCTTAAATCTATGTGCTGTATGGGAAAAGTGTGTTGTGGTTTTTTTATTGCCATGTTCTCCTCATGGTTTTCTTGCTTGATTATACTTGGTTAACGGTCTACTTTTTGATAAAGTGGTATTCAGAAGACATAACCATAGTAGTAACAGATAAGTGATAAAATTATTATACATAGCTAACAAACTCAAGGAATACCTATTCTAATTGTATTGGGTTATTTATAAGACGTATGCTATGTTCAGGCATACCGATGCATATATATATGTGTTGGTATATATTAGGCATTAATAGATTTGCTAAAAATCTTCTAAACTGACTTCATATTCAAAGTGTCTTTTGTTTCATTTTGAACCGTAGATGTTGGGATTTTGCTTAAAGCTCTTCATTAATTGAACTTTACAATTAATAATGCTGAAAGTCAAACGTGCTGACTAGTCGTAGTCTTGTCCTGCATAGGAGATTGAATTATGAATAATTTGTATGTAACGTGACTCTCTTTTTCCTCCAATTTTTTTGATTTAAGAGATCAGAAATGTTAATATGCCATCTGGGTCTCCTGTAGAATGTTGAGTGCAGTGTTTACAAGAAATTAGATTACCACAGGCATTTATTTGGGAAATATTTTGTGTTTATTAAATTTCTGTTTTTAATTGATGACCTTTTCATTTCCATATGGTTTCAACAAAACCAGTTTCCACATGGAATACTGAAATATGCAAGACACGCTACTTTTTAACCTCTTTTTCTTTCCAACAGAAAAAGATTCATTTAGTTTTTCCTTAGGTGTTAGAACTTCCTATCGTAAAATAAATAACAGTATAATGTACTGCAGATCTTACTTCTTACATTATCTAATGTTGTGGTGCCATGGAAATAACATTAGTATCTTTATTCTTGCATTGTCTCTTGCCTTCACGTTTTCATCTGGTTAACAGCTGTGCTTGTATTGTTGCAGAGGTCTGGAGGGTAGATGAGAGAACAGATATGTGTTTCCACCATTATGTTCCTTTATCTGCTCTAAATCAAAAAAGAATTGGTATTTTTAGCATGAGTCAGCTCTAACTAGCGTCTCCATCTTCATTTCAAAAGCAGACATTAGTAGTTGCCCTTTCAGAAATGCTACATTATTGAGCAACATATCTTCTTTTCCTATAGATGCCTCATTAGATTCTTAATGCTTCTGACATCTTCCTGTAAAATAGAACGTCTGCGATCTAATTTGAAGAATGCTAACTGATGAGAAGTCAGTGTGAAATCCTGATTTTCTTCAGGCTTGTAAGGAAGTACAATTTGGCTGAAGGTTTAACAAATATTGTAGGAAATAGTGTGGGTATTTTCTCTGCACTTTTTGTAACTGGCATTACCCTGTTGTACATAAAAAAAAAAAAAAAAAAAAGAGAGAGGGGATTTAATCATAAATTACTAGAAACATCAATACCGGAACTGCTGTGACTTCAGACTTTTATTAAACACTTTTCAGTGTTGAAAAATAAGAGAATTGGATTTTACTATCTTATCCATTTAGAGCTTTCTTTTAAAGTTACCCATCTTTATTCTGTAAGTATTAAAAGAGATTTAAGAATACAGAGGGGGTAAAACTCGAAACCTTGATCATATTGCCTTGAGTCAGGGCTAAGTCATTGTTGAGCAAAACCTGGTAGCACCACTTTGCCATTCTGTGTTACCCTGTTGAAAAGCCTTCCTGGCCTCGTACCTTGCTTCATGTCTAGGTCAGTAACTGTGTTAAATTGTACCTTATGGGAATGGTGTTATTGTTGCAGTTTATTCACACAAAAGAGCATAGTGAGTGTTGAATTTGCATTTAGTATTTTGATTATTTTTTTCCTTTTTTTTAATTGAGCATGCAAATGAAAAGAGAAAGTCTTTCAGTGCTGGTCCATGTTAAGAAATGGCACAGCAGAACTGTGCTTCTTGGTAGGCAGTGGTGATAGCCAGCTGCTCGTGGCACTGATGCTTGATTCCTCTTTGTAGCAGTTAATGCTGTCCGGTGTGTACCTGTAGGAGAAGTTGGCAGAGGGCCAGCTCTTATCTGATACTTTTTGTTGTTGTTACTAGAAGTTGGGACAATATCAAATTTGTGCTTTCCTGATCTTTTGAGTAAGAGATTGGGTTTGCATGGCATTTGAATGCCACAGCGCACACTGACACTCTGTAACATCTTCGGCTCCTTGGTGCGGAGATATGTGTATAGAGGTGTCTCAAAATACTGTACTTCAATTGGCAGTCTTCAAAGCCTAAGCCATTTTGTGATGGCTGCTTTGCCTTTAAAAATAGACATAGGAAGTGCCAAGTGTATCTGGAGAAGAGAGGAAATGGCCTCAAGTTGTGCCAGGGGAGGTTTAGATTGGATATTCGGAAACATTTCTTCACTGAAAGCGTTACCAGGCACTGGAACAGGCTGCCCAGGGAAGTGGTGGAGTCACCATCCCTGGAGGTATTTAAAAGATGTGTAGATGTGGCGCTTAGGGACATGGTTTAGTGGTGGACTTGGCAGTGATAGGTTAACAGTTGGACTCGATGACCTTGGAGGTCTCTTCCAACCAAAACGATTCTGTGATACTATGAGAAATCTCTTTATTCAAATACATATTCTACCTTTCATTCTCCATCTGACCCAGAAAGTCCAGCGATGGCAGACTCAAGGCTTTGCCTGGTAAGACAATCAATACAAACAGTATCATGTCTTAGTAACAACCATGTAATCAACAAAATGATACCTAACAAAGACTCTGTTGATTTTGTCATATGACCTGCAAATCATGAGACAGTGTTCCAAACCTGGAGGAACTTTTAGCTCTTCCTCAAACTCCTGTTTCTCTCGCCTGTAAAGTTTTAAGACAATTTTGGGAGATAAGCATACCAGAACTGTGTACCAAAGTGAAAAGAAACGGGCAGCAGAGGTCAAGACTTAGTACTGTCCCAATGCCAGGGGTTCTGCTTGTGTAAACTGAACAGTCAGAGAGAGCTGATCTGAGCCCTTGTGGTGGAACATTGCAGTACACAGAAGACTTTTAAGTGCTGACAGCCCTCAGTGCTTGTTAATTATTTGTGGCACCGGTGCAAAAGTGTGGCTCCCATTGCTGCTTTGGAGTTTGTTCTATTCGAGGAAGAATTTAAAACAAACAAAAACCCCAGACCCACCAAAACCCAACCTCTCTCCAGTTCTTAATGTAATCAGTCTGTCTCCTCTGGAGTTCAGAATGGTTGGCAATAGTTCACTGACTACTAGTCGTTTCTAGCTGTGAGATGTTTTTGCAGTCCTTTATGGGTTTAAAGCCATCCTCTCTTAATGGTTTGAAAAAAAAAAATACCCTCTAGAATGTAGCACCCTACTTCAGTGGCATCTTATTGTCGGGAAAATAAAATATGGAGGCACAAGTGTACCAGCTGTTTCTTGGAGGACTTCTGGAACTTCTTATACAGAATTTGTATCTTGAATACTGAGATTCTTGGTCTCAGCAGGAAGCATGGCCCTGTAAATTGTTGATTGTTGTGTTAGTAAGACTAGCCTGTTGTACTCTAGGTTTTTGACCAAGGTGATCAGGTGTATTTAAGATATTTGCCCCCTACTCCATATTTGAATATTTTAACTTAAACCAGGTGTTATTTCCTGTGCAAGCAAAGTTGGTAGGGTCATCTTTTCTTACAGTTGCTGTGTATCTTCATGATGTTGTAGAAAACGTGAATTCCTTGACTTGTTCTCCATCTTGACATATGCAGTACTGGTTTTATGACACAGGGAAGCTGGATGCTTATGGATGACATGATTCTATTAGATAGGAATCCATGCTTATGCATTTGCCTCAGGATCAGTCCCATGTCATTTGCGAGAACTGAGTTATGGCAGTGCTTTTTCTTCAAACTCGAGCCGATGAGTGGAAATTAATATATCAGAGTTCAATTTGAAGTTAGTTTCTAGTCAATGTGGCTGTTGCAAAAAGCTCAGAAATATAAATAGTAAAATTGAAAGTTACATGACCCCCCCCAAATCCATATGAATTATTCTAAAAATCTAAGGGTGGTGGTAGAACAGGAGAGTAATTTGATTTGCATATGTATGGTTTTCTCGGTTTGGTTTTGTTTACACACCTGGAGAGTTGGTCTATGGGTCAGCTCCTTCTGAAAAAAGGGCACTTACTCCTGCTTTTGGGCTAGAAAGGGCTAGAAACCCTGTAGGTACATCAACTAGCTTAAAATCCACTCAGGGAAATAACTATTTCAGCTCAAATATCTCCACTTACTGTTTGTTTCACGTTAGGTGGGTTTTAGCTGCAGGAAATAAGTAGTAGACTTAGTCTCCAATTTTTTTTCCTGATTATTGCAATCTCATTGCTTGGATAATATGAATTACTTAACAGTAAGGTGGAAAACTGTATAGCTAGATATGACATAAATTTATTTGATGTCTTAATTACTTGTCAGACTTTTGAAGTATGCTACTTTATAAATAACAGAATATGCTCAATTATATAAGAAACTTGACATGATTTTATGCTTGGTTTTATATAAAAGCTTTGAAGGACCTTTTGCTGAATAACTCTGAGGAAATATTCCTGAAGAAAATTTTGCATAAGAGAATGAAGTATGTGCTATGTGTTAAACAAATTATATTGGAAGCTTGATTTAGACCTTGAAAGTTGATGAGAATTAGAGGAAAAAATAAAAAAAAGCGTATCTTTTTTGTGGAATGAGATTGTGTGGAATTGTAAGCTTCCAAACAGCTTTAAAAACTTGGTATCCTGGTAGAGCTCTAGAATGTAACTATCGGTGAAAGTTTAGTGATAGCATTTAGCTTTTTCAGACTTTTAAATGTAACTGAAATTACTACATACATACAACATCTTTTTTTATTTTAAAATTGTTTCTAGCAGTCAAGGGCAATTATGCAGAATCCTAGAACCTTAAAAATAGCTAAGGTAGATTCGTTTCCCTTTGGCACAATTTTTGAAGTTTGAATTTCTTATCTTTTTCACATATCTTGTAGATGTTTGTTTCTGCTGTTATGATTTAGTAGATACTTTCTCTGGGATTTTAGGCAAGAGTGAAGGCAAGTAAGAAGGATTCTAAGTTTGTTTCCTCTGAAAATCAGGGTTTTCCCTTTCTTAAAATCTGAGTGTGTTTCTCTTGGACAAATAGTTAATTTTATGTCCTTTATTTTTTGGGCCTTCTTAAGAACGTAGTGCTATCCCTTTAACCTGAAAAACTGAGTATAATATTTGTTATCCTTAAAGTAAGTGCTTTTTTTATGATAGGGATTCTAATTGCTTTTTGCTTTTGCCAGTGGCCTTTCCAACGAGGGGAAGGATTGCTGCTTTCAATTGCAGAAGTATCTTGCATATATAAATGAATTGTCTATATATAATTTCAAATAGCTTTTTTCTCTCTTTCTTTTTTAGGTTAAAAATATTGGGGAATACTTTAAACATCATCTGCTGCAATCAAGGCACAGGGGTGCGTTTGAATTGGCATACGCTGGCTTTGTACAACTTACGGAAATGCTTTCCAGGTAGAAGCTGGGCAACTTCTTATGTTTTTAACATAATAGTTTTACCAAACCGTGGCATTGATCCTGAAACTGGCTGTGCAAGCAGATCCTTGATTTCATGTGGGTTTTATTTGAGTTTGATGTAGGCATGATTATGACATTAGTTACATGACATCTATGGGTTGGACTGCGATACTTATGGTTAGAGATGGTGCTTAGGCATTGAAAGATGATACAGACATTTAATGCTTTCTGCATTTTTCTCCATTTCTGGCGTGTTAGTTTACTGAACAGCTCTCAAAAACTCTTGGGAAAAGTACGAGTGTAGAATTCTCCCCCCACGCCCCCCTTCCCCAGTCCTTCATGAAAATGAATGCCAGACTTTTTGTTTCAGCCAGGATGTTTTCCTGGAAATTCTCATTACTTGTCATTGAGTTGTGTATTCTGACATTTGGAAGACTACCTGGCAGTGCATCACAAGATGTGATGTGCAATCTTTTTTAGTGTTTTTTCTTTCGCCTTGTAACTTTATACTTTCCTAGAAGAACTAAGTGAGCAGAATCGTCCTGAGGTCTGGGCAAGAGCATTGGAATTTCCATTACATGCTTAGTTACCTATTTCAAGTGTTGGTAATGTTTCTTTGTGATATATAGTGATTATATCACATCCAGTTTTTAATAAGACAAATCAAAACCTCTACTGACTTTGTGGGTTTTAGTGGTTTTTTTTTTAAATGTAGTTTTTGGAAAGACCAGTCAGATTTTCAATTTGAAGGACATGTATTTTCACACCAATGCCAGGTTCAGTAACAAATGTTCCCCTTTTGCCCCAAGTGGACCAGTTTCAGGCACTGATTTTTCTTGTTTGTTTTGGGGAGTGCAGAGGAAGGAAGACGGGGTGGCTTTGTTTGTTTGGGTTTTTTTAAAGTAAAAATAAATCTGGTGATGGAAACAGTTTTGGTGTTTTTAGTACAGACCAGCTGCCTGACCAGGTTTACTGTGTGTCTCCTCAGACAGTTTTCCAAACAGAAGTGAGGGGTTGGTCTCTGGTACGGGATGTCAGAGGGGTAGCTGTGTATAGGTGCCAACACTGCAACAGAAATTGGTATTTGACACGTTCCGACCTTCATTCTGTATGCCAGCGAGATGTTAAACTATAAGCCTTGGTTCTGTTGGTGATGTATCTGTAGAAGGTATGTTATTTCCTTTTACGTGCCTAGCAATCTGAGGCATTTTAAATTGGTCTGAGTAGTTTGTTGAGAGCTCACACAACCTTACTTTACACTTGATTATTTACTTAAAAAGGAAAAAAAGAAACTGATGGATGATACTGTTCTTGCTTATCTTTTTGCCTGTCTATATATGTTTTATACACTTGTGTAAATGTTGTGTTCTTTTTCTATACTATGAAAACTTGGTTCAGGAAGTCTTCAGGTGATGTATCAGATGATCACCCAGTGGCACCCTTTGTGCTGGCTTCTTATTAACTTCCCTGCTGGGCTAGATCTTTTCTATTTTCAGTGCTCTGAGTATTGAGAGAGCAGCTCCTACAGTGAATGAGCAAAAGCTTGCCAAGATGAGTGACTGGAAACATATTATCATGGACAACAGTTGAGGTGGTCCCACTTATCTGGGTGACTTTCTGGAAAAGTGGATATATTGTCACATCAATTAGTGAATCTAGTTTGAATGAGCAGACATTTTATACTTTTGATTTTTCCAAGTCAAGTACAAAGCATTGTTTTGCTGTCTGCTGCATATTTCTACCTGCTGTTTATAGATACTTCAGCACACTACGCACTATTTCATTCAGTCTCCTGAATTGAATGCTGCACTTGCAATAGTGGGGTTTTCTAATTAAAAAAAAAAGCAACTTCCACTGCACCAGCAAAAACCTTCCTTCTTTTCAGTGCTTCTCTTGCAGTCTTCTGACATAATAACTGAAGACTTTCTGTGTTGTTATCTAAACTTAGTTTCGTACGTGAAACTTGCTTTTTTCCAAAGGCAGAAATAAGTTCAGATAACAAAATATTAACAAGTTAAGGCACTGGTCTTTTGAGACATACAGTGACAAATTAAAACGTGTTGTGCCAATAGCTAGTATTTTCATGTCAGGCAGCATTTCTTTCAATGTTTGTTAATTTAATGTAGTAATCCAAATAAAGCAAGCTGTTAACAGTATAGAATGCATAGAAACAATTGCTGAATATTGAAGGATGTTATCTATAGGTATTGATGGATGTGAATATAAATGTGGTGTTGTAAAAAAAATTCCATTGTTAAGTTGTACGATCTACTTTAGTTTCAAAGGACTTATTTGTCCCATCAGATTGAACAGAGTCTGGTCATCAGAGTAATACTGTTTAAAAAAAGAAAAAGACCTTTTACTACCACCAGCCTTTTTGAGGGGAGAAAGGAGGGGCTCCAAACAGGTACAGCCCCACTAGTCTGGTCTCGGTTGATATGCAGGACTATCTAGAACAAGCTCTGTAGGAAAGGCAAACTAAAAAGCAGGAAATACTGGAAAACGTGTAAAACGTGCTGTCAGTTTATAGCAGACTCTCTACATGGCAGACTAGCTGTTTTTCTTTGATTTTCAGTTTTTAAATTTCTTTGAAAAGCTGAGGCAAATAGAGCAGAGCAAATCTACCCAGACTTCAGAGAAGTTCCTAATACGTTTGTTCCCGCACCCTTTTTCTGCCACTGTATTTAATGGAGCACAATCCACTTGAGTGGTTTTATATGGTCTTGTAAAATGAAGAGCCAAGCTCAAGAGAACTCTGCTTCTCTGGCAGTTATTAAAACATTAAGCAGTATCTATGTATCATAAAAAAAAAAAAGTGCTTATATTTAAGTAATTTTCCTCTTCTGAATTAACAGTTCTCCAAAACAGGTTTTTGATGATATAGACTGCTTAGTTTTTTAAAGTTAAGGTGTTTCAAGTAGAGCAAGTATTCCTTTGGGAAAAGCCAGTTTATGAGACCAGAGGGCAGCTCTGTGGGAATATATTTGTTTCAATGAAAGAAGATATTTGCCAGGGAATAGGGGTCTCAAGATTAATATTTGTATTTAAAATGAAGGAGGAAGGAGGCTGATACCGGAATATCCAATGACTCTTTGGTTTGGTACTCCTGGAACACGAGGAATATCTTGGGACTCTTCTCCAAGACAGGCGAGTTAAGTCTTTTGGTGAATGCAGTCGCCCTGCAGGTTTAAGTGTTCTAAGTCTTTCCATTCGCCCTGCTGCAGCTGAGGGGCTCCGTTCTGCAGGTAAATCCAAACTGGCTTACCTCTCTCTATAGCTGCCAGGCTCCTGTACAGTCTTGAAGCATGTGTACCAGAATCTGTATTAATTTACTGGTGCATCCACAAATAATGGAGGAGAAGGCCTTTGGCGCATCTTATAGTAACGTACAGCTTAAACATGATACCTCGTTGAACAGAATTGAACTCAAGACCTGCAGAAGCGTCCTTGACACTTCAGTTCATTCTTTCTCTAAGACCCAGTGAAAAGTCTGTCACTAAGACTGTGCCAAATCCCTTTCCCATGCTTTTATGAAAGACTGTAGTTGAACGTGGTCCTTCACTTTTATAGCCAAACATTTGCTTAAAACTATATGCTGGACTATTTACCATCTGAGCTCGTGTTTAGCTGTACAGCCCTTAAATACCAGTCTTTGTAAGAACCAAGAGTAGACTTCTTTATAGACAGAGCAATGGTATTCAGAGCTGAGTTAGTGGTGAAAGGAAAAATCTTTCCTCCACAGAGATTTCTTAGGAACCTGATGAAATTTGATCTCTGTCTTGACATTTGGATGTAAATTGCTGAGTCTGCTTTAAGTATGCCACTTACCATTCTTCCTTTTCCCTGTTCATATTCCTTCTAGGAGTGTAACGCTCCCTTTGCCGTGCCTGCTTAGTATTATCTGTGGCTGCACCTTCAGAAAACCATACAGTTACTAACCAAGCAATGCTTGTACCAATGAAATAAGCAATGTTTGGTGGTGTGTTTTTTAATACGTTGCTGTCATAGTCCATGAAAAATTACAAATGCTCATTTGGTCCAATAACGTGGTAGTTAGGGCAAGTACCTTGGAAGGCCCTGGGCATCGGTTTTAAACTTGAAAATCTCAGAACCCTTATGAATACTCGGATTGTTTCTGTGTTCTAAGTGGTGTTTTATCTGGTTTGCTTTTATTTTATTTAGGGAAGCTTTTCTTGAGAGATCAAGTAGAACATAGACTTCTGGAATCTAAACAGTTTTAAATGTTCAAATTGGAGCTTAAAATTTAACTTGGTGAACACAATTTTATGTCTATGCAACAAGTTAGCACCATATCATACAGTTTTCTGAAAACTGTAATGATAAAAAAACCCCCGTGTTTTGATTTTACAAATGTTTAATCCAGTGTCAGTGGAAATTATTAATCTACACCCAGTCAGTGTCTGATCTTCTGTAATATTTCTGTTGGGGAACTGGGAGTAGACCCTCCTAATCCTCTGCAGTAAACTGCTTCTGACTCATTTTGTTGCTCTGAAGTGACTGTAACTCTTTGCCTTCCCAGACCCCTATGGTCTGCTAGGAAGACTTCTTGTAAAATTTAAAAACCATTGATGGACTTTCTAGTGAAATGTACTAGAATTGTCACTGACTTTGCAGCAAAAGTGTAATCACAACTGTGAAGGAAGGAGTCTAAAACGAAGGACAGAAAAAAAAAAACCAAACCCAAAACCAAAAATGGGGGGAAAAACCTGTTCTTATATATTGTGATGCTGGTAGGGTTGGGAAGTACACTATTTAATGAAGTACAAGACAACAACGTTAAGGCACTGCTCAGTTTGAAGACATGCTAATTTTTAACCCTGTTCATATTTCCCCCCCATTTCTTTTTCTGCTTGGTGAGAGAGAGAGAGAGAGGTAATGATACTGTCTCTCTGAAATTTTGAGGCCACCCAAGGTTTTCTCTGCTCTGCTTTATTGCTAGGAAACCTTAAACCAGTGCCTTTCTCAATGCACCTATATAATTTGGAAAATTTTGCTTTGTTTAGAGCAGATCCTATGAAAAGGAGGATGCAAGTGGAAGGACTTAGTAGTTTCAGGGGAGTTGTTCTTAAAAGTGGACATCTTCTAGGATGACTTTTACCTTGAATAGTAATGTGTTTCTGAGGCTAGATTCTTGTCTCCTTATTTGTCTGAGAAGTGCCAGGGGCAGTATGGAGACTAGCTTTATAGAGAATAGGAATCATATTGCTTATGTGAAAAAGAGTAATACTGCAGGTCTATTAAGAGGAAAAATGGTGAAAGAAAACCCTTTTTTTCCCCAGATAGGGGCTGATTACAGCAATTGGAAACACTGAATTCTGGATATACCCATGTAGAAAATGCTTCTGGTCATGTGAATTTTATGCCACAAACCACTGACATCCAGGAAGGCCAAATCCAAGATCGACCCTTTGTTCTTAACACACCATTAATTTTGGATAGGAGAAAAAACAGCCATATGAGTTAGGGGGAGGGGGTTTAGCTTTTGCTTTGGATTGCAGGCTTTTTGTACTCATTGATACTGACCACAGAAAGGGTTTTGGGCACGTATGAAATAGTTACAACCAGCAGACGGACAGACAGAAATTTGTGGAAAAACACTTACTGTACTGTGTCTTAAGTAATTTATGTATCAAGTTACTGTGTTATATTTTAATTATCAACACTATTTGTTTGATCTGGTAAAAATAATTACTATTTCATTCTGGAAAATGACATTTGAGCTTGAGACCACCATTTTTACATTGTAAAGCTTCGTTATGCTTAAAATTTAGGGCCACCTGCTTCTTAAGACAATATTCTTCTTGCCAGACCATAAGGAGATGGAGCTGCCAAATTTAAGGGAGTAGTCATCTCCATTGCAAAGTCAATAGTCTCTAATGTTTCTAACTTTAAAGCAATAACTCTTTCACCTCAAAAAAAAAAAAAAAAAGTGCCTTGGTGGGTGACTGAACAAGGTAGAATTACTTGTGGCAAGATCAAAGCAATACAGTTTTAAGGGAGTCTGAAGTTTATTGGTTTTCAGTGTATTTCTCTTTCTACTACTACTGAAAGGGGAAAAAACCCTCAGTTTACTTAAGAATAAAATATTCAGTATGCTATGTAGCAAGTTTTAAATATTTCCTTAATGCTTTACTTTGTGTTCTTCTGCACCACAGCAGATGTGAATTTGTCTTGCGGGATGTTTGTTTTAATACTAAGATAACATACTGAAGAGAGATGAGCACTCTTCTTTGCATGACTAAACTAAGACATGTAAATTCTGCTTAGCTAGGGAGGTAAGACCAGCCGCAGACATGATCAGAAGTAGTAGGTTTTGCAGTACGTGTTGACGTGGATGAAGAGAACTGCAAAGTAGAGTTTAGCTTCAGAGTCCCACGGAGGAGATCCGCACGAAGTTTTGTGTGGTCCCAACCCTAGAATTGCATCCTCCTTGTGTACCCAAAAGTGAGCAAAGGAACGCGTCCTGAAAGTAAGCAGAGGAAGCTAATTATCAGCAAAAGAGAAAAGTCAAAGGAGAGAGCGCTCACCGATAGTTTCCAGATTAATTTGATTGCTTCTGTCACAGGCTTGGGGCAGGAAGCGCCTTTCTTTTACGCGGTGACATACCCCTTGTGAAGCCATGTTTCTCTTGTGTTCTGGACTGGTGGGTCGCACGCTGGCCGTTGTTTTGAAGAGGTGCTGCCCTTAAAAATGGGGAGAAGGCCTGGCAGCAGTGTAGGAAACCTGTGCTGGAAATCCCAAGGGAATTACTGAAGAGTAAGAAGTCTGCTGTGTCTTCTGCTGACCTGTCTGGCGCTTCCTGTGACCTCTGTTTTCTGCATTACTAATTTTCTGTTTATTTTGTAAAAGAAGGAAAGGAGGGTTTCACTACAGATTTAAGGCCTCATTTGTTGTTCAGTATCAGGTTTTTAGCCTACCTAAATTCTCGCTTTAATAACAGGAGCGTAAAGGAGAGAGTAGATGCAGACCTTTCATTAGATTTTGGTTTTCACATCAGTACCTACTGCCTTTTAGCTTTTCTTTTAAATTCTTTATTTCAGTCACCTAGGTAGAAAACTTGATTGTAGTCTTACTGTAAGGTCTTGCTACTTAATCATGAATTTAATTATAGTTTATATTTTTAGGTAAGGCAAGTCCTGCATGGTTGAGATAATTGCAATTGTATTGCCCGTAGTGATTAATTCTTTCTTCTACTCTGAATCACATGTCAAACTAGTGTGACAGGTTTTAATAACAACGTCCTGGTAATAGAAATTTTTGTGACAATGAATGATCCTTTTGGAACATTGACGTAAGATTAATGAGCTGGTCTTGCACGCTGAATATGGTACATTTCATTGAACTGATCAGCACCAGCAATTGAAGTAGACTTGAGTTCTCCATATCCTTGGAAGTCCTTTGCTTTCAGGCAAAGCTGAGTTTTATAACTGCAGAGGAGGAGTATTTGATGATAGGAGAGCAATTTAGGTGCTTTACCAAAAGTTTGACTGATGTAGTATTTTAAAAGGGCAGTATGTCTTGTTTTTCATTCCTTCTACTGCTCCGAGGTGTGCAGGGGTATTTACATAATAGGTACTTACTGTGAGGGGCTTCAGTTTTGGTTTGTATGGTTATAAACATAATTGTATATGTTAGTTAATGTAATGGTCACGCATCAGCTACTGTGTGACAACAAAGATACGAATTTGTGAAGTGTCACTTCCTACACAGTGACTGATGTGCATATGTCTTTGTTTTCTTCTCCAGAACAGGGTAGTAGCTCTTGGCAGAAGAGAACAGTTGCACTGCTGAAGCACAGAATCCTGTTTTCTGTTCAGTGAAATATCTTTTCCTAGTGGCACTTAGTAAGGAGCGCTAATATAATTTGTACCAACATTGGAAAAATGTACAATTCCTTTTTTAATTCCTGTTTTATTTCTTTAAAAAAAAAATCTGCGTATATGCTTGGAGATGTTCACATATAGTAAGAAATATTTCTTAAGGTCACTAAATGCTTTCTTTGACTCTGTCGTAGTTTCTTATGTCTTTGTTTCATGTTTCTTATGTCTTTATTTCATGTAGATGTAACAGTGAGAGTCTGCACAAGATGCCAGAGCAGTGGCTAAGCTGCGTGTTAGAAGAAATCAAATCTTGTGATCCTTCGTCTACACTATGTGCCACCAGACGTAGTGCGGGAATTCCATTCTACATACAGGTACCAACTAATGTTATTACCTCAGACTTGATGTTTTGGGGTTTTTTTTTTGGATGTCCTTTCTGGTGCATACACTTACGTATTTATTTATTTACCTTACTTCAACCCCTTTTGGTCAAAAAGTTACTGTTTTTTTATACAGACTTGGATTGCCTTTGTGCAACCAAGAAGCCACATCTAATTAAACCATGTTTGGCGCTGTTTAGTGCTGCAGTTCTGTTGACTCTTGAGATTTTTGGCTTGAGGTAGATTTGAATAGCATTTCAAAAGACTGAGCTTAGGCTCTGTGTGGCTGCTGTAATAATCCTGGCAAATTCATAAATTAATTCACGGATTAAGTAAGGCTCTGTTAACCGTGTAACTCTGTGCTTCTTCCATGCAAAGTGGGAGGGTAGTAAAATATGAACAGACCATCATAGAATTGTAAAATGGTGGCCTAGAAAATACTAACAGAACTTGGGAAGTCCACTCAACAGTAATAAAGCAGGATCAAGTAGTAGTGTCATACTAACTGGTGTTGACTACAGTCTTGAGTGCAATGAATGAGTAGGTAACTGAAGACTTATATCCGTGAGCTGGGGCCATGCTCCCTCAGTGTTCCCGCTCCCCGTGTTACCATCAGCTCCACGCATCCCAGCCTCCGGCTTCTGCCAAGTTCAGAACTGATGGCTGATCAACTGGCTGGCAGTGTTTTGTCTCTGCTCGAAGTACCACCTCCTACCGAGTGCCTCGCAGTAGTATGCAGCAGCTCACCTGCATCCTTGTGGGGTCAGTCGCTGCAGAGTTGGTCCTGCAGGTTACACTTAACCTGTTCCTTTGCTCCTTAAAGCGGCCATGATTGCTTTCCCCTAAATTAACCTCCATCACTTTAATTTTCAACCAGTTTTCTAAGACAGGAGTCCAGGATTAACTACATGATTTGTAACTTTCTCTGCTCACTGAAGTATAGTCTCAAGCACGTTCCAAGAATCTGAAGGACTGCTGGGAGCAAGCTCTCCCTGCCAGAATAATTCATCTTGCTTGTTTTCCACTCCAAGTTTGCCCTGAGAAAGTTGAGGCAGCCTGCTTCTGTCTGACCTCTCATGTCAGTCACAGCCTGCTCCTGACTTTGCTTGATGTGTGTGTGCTAGACAGCAGAGATCAGAAGTTGGGCGTTGGTTTTAGAGACATTTTTCCTTTTCAATTTCAGCAGTTAAAGATCTTTCCCTTTTATATCTGTAAGTTGTCTGCAAAATGAATTTGGTGGTTTCACGTGTCTTCTGTTTTCCCCATTCACACCACAGAGTTTGAACCCAGTGGGCATTAGCTTGTGTTAATCCTGAGAATGTGAAAAACCAGACATGTTTGAATCAATTTTTCATGTAAAAAGTTACACTGGCTAATGTAAGGACTAGGTGACCCAACGGTATCCCATTGTAGAAAACACGCGTGTAGTCTGCAATTGGCCTGCATTACTGAGTCCCTGTGGCAAAGCTTGTGCTGTGCCGTAGCTGTTTGGATAAGTAGGTTGGATGCGTCTATTTTGACAGCTCTGGAAGAGCACGAAGTTAGTCTGGTCAATTAATGAGAAGGTTTGAAACGAACATTGGGATTACTCTGAAATAATCTATTTTCAAATTGTGATTTTATCGTAAAGAGAGGCAATAGTGTTCTTTGGTAGTAGTTTTGAATGTGCCTGTAGCACTCAGTAAAATGAATTAAGCCTTAAATAGCATGTTGCATTTAGATAATAAAAATAAAAGTGGTAATGCTTATCCTAACGGTACTGTAATAAGGTTATTTTATTAATGCATAAAATTGAGACTCAGTGTGGTCTCTGCCATCTGCTTCCTGTGACATTTATTCTTGTTTTACTAAAACACATCTGTTTTAATGATAATATGTAATTTTTAAGGTTATAAGCATTTTAAATGACCTATTTAAAATAGAAATATTAGTACCTAATAGCACAAAGGTGCAGCTCCAATTAGTGGGTGAGGAAATGGTGGGAAAATACAAGTTACAGCTTTAACATTTTTAGGGTATGAAATTTTAGTCTTCAGTTCATTCTCCTCTATTTTGTACTTCATAAAGACTTCCGTACATTTTCCCTTCCCTCTCTGTTTCTCCCATTGTTAAAGGTACTGATAAACTGACAGTGACTACTTCTGGGTTTCTGCCTAACCTCTATACTTCATTTGGCTTGCAGCTGATCCATTTGGTTGTTCTGATGTGATGTAAAGTACTATTAAATGTCTTGTTTGAAGTGATGTTGAACAGACTCTGGGCTCCAAAACACAAATGGATAATCATTTTTTATTAGAAATAAGTGATTTATGATTATCCATTTGTACTAAGTTGGACAAATTCAACAAGAGCTACTAGACAGAGAGAGAAAGACTGTTTTAACTCCAGTCCTGTAATTTAGTCCTCTGAAATTCAGTATTTTCATCTCAGCTGAATCTCCTACCCATTGAACTACTATTTGGAGATGGATGCACCTCTTCTTTCCTTTTAAAAATGTGCTGCCTGTTTTGTCCTGTTTTGCAAACCAGGATTTATTCTTTGGCCAGCCCATGTCATCTTAAATGTGTATGTTATTAAACTAAAAAAAAGTCCATCCTAGGAAATGTAAGTATGTATAATATGGCGGATACTTTCGCTGTAATAAATACTATGATTTTTTTGGAATGTGATAAATTATTATCTGTTTATATACAAGCAAATTTTCTTAGGCAGATGGATAGTGCGTAAGCAAAGTTTTCTTACTGAAACATTGAATGCTAAGAGACTTTGAACAAAACTGAGAGTTAAAAATGAAACTTACTTTTTGCAAGTTTTTCTTCAGTCCTTGTGTATGGTCAGAAGCTAGGCTGTAATATGGCAAATGTAGGAACGTGGAGCAGAACTGGTAGTAAAGAAAAATGGCTAGAAACACTCAACTTTTTTCTTTTCTTTTCTTAACGTTCTGTAGGCTTTGTTAGCTTCAGAACCAAAGAAGAGCAAAACAGATTTGCTGAAAATGACAATGAAAGAATTGATATCTTTGGCTGCGCCTCTGAATGAACCGTCAAGTGTAATTCCACAGGTAAAATACAGCCTCTCATCAGAAGGCAAATGTCAAAAAAGTGTTTGCGTTACTTCAGACAGTTAAGGAAACTTGTGTGTGTTTTTAAAAAGGATATTTTGTTTTTATTGTCTTATAGCTAGATTTTAAAATGTGTTTGCATGTGCAGAGGTTATTAAGTCACTGGAATTTGCAAGTGCATAAGGTACTAAAAAATGGATTGGTTATAATTTCATAGCTTTTTCTTTTTTCTAGTACAGCGAATATATTCATTTTGAATTTATATGATCAGTTTACTGCTTGTAGTATATTTCTAAACAAATAGATAAGTAATTTCCTTTTTACAAGGAAATTAACAAGCAAGCATTTGTTTACATTTAAAGTAAATGAATGAGTTGCATTAATCATATAGTGTGCAGTAAAATACTATATGAAAAGTGATTTTATACATACTTAGTAACTTCTAAAATGTAAATATATACGTTTGGAATGCATAAAAATTTTATTTTAAAGTCAAGATCTTTATCTTCAAAATGTTGTTATCAAAAACTTAATCTTTCTGTTTGTAAGTGCAAGCATAGTGCATAATTTGTTGGCGATACACAGAAGTATGTTTTAATGGCTCTGCCAGATCTTCTGCTGGTATAAATTTATGTAGCCTTGTCAAAGTCTGTGAAGCTACACAGATTACCACCTTCCCCTACAGAGAGTAGAGAGAAATCAGAAAATGCTCCATATGGTGAAGCAAGCCTGGCTGTCAGTTTTAGTTTAATATTGTCCTCCTGTGAGTTGTAGTTTATTTTTTCTTACAGTATCTACAGCATGTCAAGAATGTTGGAAAAGATGATTCTAAACTCTGAAAGTTATTTTTACAGCAGTGGTAAGCTAAGGAAAAAAGAATGCTGGCCTTTGCTTGCAATGCCTGGACTGTACTTGGTAGAGGAATATATTTTTAAACTGTAATTGTTTTTAACAGTGTTTACTGCTGCACCATTTTAATACATTTTTAATAGCAGTATTCTTGTATTTAATATGGAAATAAAGTGGTATAAATGTGCATATGGATTATTTTTGTTTCGCATGTTCATTGCTGTAATTAACATACATTAAATTTTAAGATATTTTCCAATGAGTAGATGTTTTTCTTATCTCTCTTCTACCCCCACAGGTTCATGCTTTAAATATCCTTCGGGCCCTGTTTAGGGATACACGTTTAGGTGAAAACATCATGCCTTATGTTGCAGATGGAATACAAGCAGCAATTCTAGGTTTCATGTCGCCTGTCTGGGCAGTAAGTTAATTCTTAATTTTGCTTCTCTAATGTAACAGGATATAGAGTGGTGCTGTTCAGTGAAGCTTTGGTCATGTTTATGAATGGCAGTACCACGATTTCTGGAATGTTACATGGTGTAACATTTTAAGGTACAATACGGAATAATGTAGACCTGCAAAAAAGTCATCATTTTGGCCATGTTTTTTGGTTTTGTTTCGTTTTTTGTAATGTGAAGCACTGATATTGAGAAAAAGTAGGGACAAAGATTACCTTATAGATAAAAATATGTCTGGCTGTTAAATTTTGAGTGAGTTCACCTAGCTAGTAAGGAGTGCATTTACATTCATTCTTACTGTTACTTTGCTTTTCAATTAAAGATAGTATTCCATATGGCATATTAAGGTAGAACATTTCATGATCTGCCATGGATAAGGGTGAATGCTTTGAACCACTAGAAATCTGGATATATCCCTTATATTAAAGATGGTAATTTCCAAAAAATCTGAACTTTCTATTAGTGCTATCTTGATTAAGAGGAAAGATACTCTGAATTAATTGTTTCCATGTGCTGACCTCTGAGCAGTAGGCATGCTCTGTCCTTCATGCATCTGTTCTTTTTGACTGTACGTTAGTGGCTGTATTTAGAAAAATACTAGTATATTTCAAAGGGATTTTTAAAACGTTATTCCTGTTCTTTTCTTTTTCCTTTAGGTAAGAAATTCATCTACACTACTTTTTAGTGCTCTGATTACAAGAATTTTTGGGGTTAAAAGAAGTAAAGATGAAAATTCCAAAAAAAATAGGTAAGCTTCACTTGGTACCAATTGTAAGTTTGCAAAACATGACCTTCGCCAACAACAATTGGATAATGTTGCTTGCTTTATGGATATATTTGAATCGTGATGTTACAAAAACATCTAGCTTTGCTTGAGCTGTGCTGCCAAGAAATAAGTGGTAGGGCCAAAAATATCTGCTGTTAAGTGCTGAGAGTTAATTTGTACCCACGTGCAATTTCACAGAAGGGGAATGTTACTGAGAGGTTTTGGTACCAGTGGCTCTTCCAAATGCCCAGTCTCTCTTGTGGTGACAAACTAGCCCTATTGCTCTTGACAGCAAAGAGAGCGGGGTGAAGGAGAAGAGGAGCAATGGTCACATGTGTGTTTCCTTACCTCTAGAGCAGGCCTGGAGGTAATCTCAGCCCTACTAATTTGAGATTTTTTTTTTTCCCCTATAATCTTCTTATTCTAGAACAACCTGTCCCTCTTTCACGTCTCTTTCCTCCAAGCTCCAAAAATTGCAGCTTGCGAAGCTGCTTCTCTTCCAAGGGATTCTGCCGTTGAACTCTGTAGTCCTGCTCCAGATCCTCTGCTATTTCACTTTGAGTCTTAAATTTTCCTCTGACTCTTAAAACTCCCTAGTCCTGAGCATTCCTGTTTCTCTGTGCCCTTCAGTTAGTGCACAAGCACCCCTATGTTTTCTTTGGCCTTCAGCCCCTTCCTTTACCTTCTGCAGCAAATGAAGCATGCCCATGCCCTATGCTCTCTAGCTGAGGTTCCTGCTTTAGTAGGGATGTGAAAATAACACCGGACGCAGAATAAACTCATTAAAAATACTCCTGGGTGAGTCTGCGGGGTCATAGAGTTGTCACACTGTGGATATTATGGTAACCATTTCAGAAATTCCTAATGGATTTTCAAATCACGGACAAGGTATGCAGTTTCTGAAAGAAGACAATTGTTAAGATTTACCTTCAAAAATTCCACTCTTTTTTTTTTTTTTTCTCATTATATAGTGGTTTCTTAGTGTTGATCTATGTAGCTAATAGAACTTTCATGCACGTTATGAGAAACTAAATGTCCTGGGATCATACTAGTCTTTCTTCTTTTAGATGATAGATAGGTGCTATTTTAGCTGTTTGAAATACTTAATTAATTTCAGGTGTCATTTGAAAAATTAGTTACTATGCATGTATGAATGTGAGGAAAAAATACAGATGGGAGATTGGAGGGAGATTTCCCTTAGAAAATAACTCTCTCCCAAAAAGGTTTTGAAATGTCATCTCCCTTACTGCATGAAATTATTCCTGCTTTGTCATAAACCCGAATCACTTCTTACCCAAACCTGGAATTCACTGTCATAACCCCTGAAACCCAAGCAGAGCAATAAAAAGTGTTTCTCATTTCTTGCCTTCTCACTTTGTTTTTGTAACAACTTTTAAAGTTGTTTTTAATTTCGATATTGAGCACTTACTGAAAAAGAGATGTACCTCAGCTTTTTAAGCTTGTATCCTAGGGAAAAAACTTCACACTAACCTCTGCAGTGGGAAGGCAGACTGACTTCTCAAATACATGCAGTGTGATGAGATACGTAATCTGAGCTTTCTGCTTGTGGAGTTGCAGAAAGTAATGCATTTGAGCATCTGTTGGGGATGGGAGATACCAGAATAAAGGAAGGTAAATTTGTATATATTTAAATTGAATTCATTAAAAACAATGTTAATTTTTACGTAACTGGCACTGTCAACTTCCTTCTCTGAAGCTTTTTTTAACAGTAATTTCTTTGTAGTCATTTTGACCAAAAGATGTTAAAGCTGGGCTGGCTTCTTTTTCTTCTCCTGTTGATTTTGTAATTTTTCATTAAACATTTTATGTAGTCAGTTCTACTGTTTCCCCACCTGTAGTTGTCAATACCATGAAACAGGGAATGGGAGAACACTTCTAAGGACAGGTCAGTGAGAGACTGGAGGTATGAAAACGGAGGCAGAGATTTGATTTCAAGTTTGTGACTCGTATCTCTACAGGAGATAATGGTTTAGGAGGAGAATGATGTAGAGGTGGTTTGGCTGTTTTGTTTGTAAAGCTTCTTTCTCTGAACCCCGCTGGTGGGTTTAAAGTAGGTTGTGTTTGGGAAGAGGTGTCTGTTTCAGTGGTTTGGCACCACGAGGTGTCACCATTGCTGCACAGCTCGCTGCAGCCACGTCCCAGGGGTGCAGCTGCGCTGGGGCGCTTCTCTTTGGGAGCTCTAAACTTGTTTTGTTCGGTGTTTTGCCAGAACAGAATTCATAATTTAAAACAAAGTAATTTTTTTTCCCCCCACTTTTAAATCTGGAAGTTTACTTCAAAAGCAGTAGCATTTTAGCAACTTGCATCTATAGGAGCTTGTGTGAAAGTCATCTGGCTTTGAGCTGCTGCTTCTGTTGCCTGCAGGATGTTCTGTTTGCATTAAGGGACAGTCTGTCTGTGGACAGAGACAAGAGACCAACTCTCTGATGCCGCCATTAGGACTTTGCATAAGGTTCCAGTTTGCCTGATTTTAGATTAGGTGTTTAAATCTGTCTATCCTGTGCCAGCGGGGAGTTACCTTATTGCTGGGCTATTCTGGGCACCTGTCTAAAAAAGAATGGACTTTCTGGTTGTTTCCTCAAGAAGAGTTCCTATGAAACTGTTACAGTTAGGGTGATGAAGAGTTTGTGTAGACTTCCAGAAGAAAGCTTTGTTGGAACGGTACTGGCAACTTAACTCCACCGCCATGTTACTTTAACATACTTTGTGCTACGTTTCCCTTTTTTTTCCTCTTATCTCCACTAAAAATTCACAGATAGCATCCTTTATACAAAAATGATAGGTCTGTCATGTATTTTGCTGCTTTTGGTCTGTTGCTGCTATGTTTCATTCCCTATTTATGTTAATTTTGTACATTATAATTGCCATGCAGCCGAGGTGTTTATGTAGTGACAGCACAGTGGTGGTCCATTTATTTGATGGTCTTGATCAGTTGTGAAGCATAGGTTGTAGTTCATTGTCATTCAATCCAATGTCTGATCAGTAAACCGATTTTTGTTTTTTTTCCCAGGCATATGTAAAAGAATGATGGGGTTTTGTTTTGATTTCTTTTCTTTTTTTTTTACCTCCAAACTTTCCTGTGCTATTTTGGGTGTTTGCAGTAGAACAACTGGGTGAAAGGGCCCTCTCACTCTGTGACAAAGAGAGTGAGGGGATGCCTAACTCTGCTGACGGACATATTAAGTTTACCTTTGCAGTGGCCATCCCTACTGGAGGGCAGAGGCAAGAAAGCCTGTTGAGCTGGGCTTTGTGATCATTGAAGGGGCATTAGGAAGGTCAGCCACAACTGTCTGTCTCAGTCTGAGGACACGGCAATACTAGATTATGCTAGAGAAGGTCCGTTCTCTGAAAACTTGGTCTGCAGTTTGAGGAGACACTGGTTGAGGAAACTGCCCAGTACACATCGTGGCTCCCGCTGCTCGGTTGTGCTGGTTCAGTTGTCGGTGGGGCTGTGCTGTGGGTCATCTGCAACGTGTTTGCACCAACAGCTGTGTTGGCGCAATTGGGGAGTGGAGAACAGGGGCAGGGAAGGAGAGGGGTTTCTTGGGCAGAACTCTGGGCTGATGCCAGACTTCACCCTGAAGGGTTTGCTGGGAGCTTGAAAGGGCTACTCTACGTCATGCTCTACAGGAGATGCAATCATATCCTGTTTTCATTAAATATTTATGCATCTCTTTAATTCTAGGAAATAATGAATTGGAAAATTAATACTTGAAAAATGACAAGTGTGTGCAGCTCTTGCAAGTAGAAGAGATAGAAGTTGGGTGAAGACTGTTTACAGTGGTCCATGTAACTACACAGGCTGAGCTTTCTCTTTCTGGTGAAAAGAAAGTTAGAAACAAATTTTCTCTGGGTTTTCTCTTTCTGAGAAAGACTGTATCAAACTTCTAATGCTACTGTAAGTGTGTGTGAGTGTTTGTGTGTGTATATATGTGTGCGTGTGTGTATTTGGCTAAATGATACTTTGAATTCCAGATAATTGACATTTAAAAATGGTCCTGTTAACACTTACCTGTTAAGTTTAGTGTTAGTTTAGTTTTTGTATACTTGATTTGGGAATATAATTTTCTTAAGTGTTACGATAATTTTAAATCTACAAGAGTTGGAATGAAATTCTAGCCATGTAAATACGAAGTACTGTAGTGAGGAAGAGCTGGAAACCAGCAATTAGCCCGTTTATATTTGGCTACAGGAGGTATGCCCTGCATGGATACATCTCGGTGTGCTTTAGAGGAAATAACCACCCCTTCTCCAAGCCCATCACATCATAGGTATTTATGTTAGTTTAGCCAGTCCCTTCATACCTGGAGGATGCTAGGTCTGTATCCTAATTTGCCTAGCTCCCGTGCTATCCGCTGCGACCTGTTCCCAAGCCCCGCTGCCGCTCGGCGCTTGCCCCTGCGCTGCGGGTGCCGGGGGCCCGAGCAGTGGCTCTGGAGAGGGGCTGCCATGGCCCCGGCCCCCGGGCACGTCCTCCCGCTGTCTGCTCGGGAAGCACCGCTCTGAGGGGTGTGTGGAAGACCTGAGTACTCCGCTTGGTTTCAGGCAAATTGATTGAAGTAGGACTTTGAACGGCAGTGAGTTCTGTAGGCCGATGAGTTTTGCCTCTCATGTTTTGATTAAATAGCCATTTCCAGTTTTCTTGTGCAGTCAATTTACAATGTAGATTTGCTGATTCTGTGCACTTTTAAAGAAGCTGGGGTGTAATGTGTGCTTAATAATCCTGGTTTTTTACACCCCACCCCCTCCCGTTAGTGTTGCTACAGATTGCAAATCATCTAAAGTAAATGTTTGCTGTGGTTGATTGTAGACTCCAGTATTCATCGCATGAAAAAATAGGATGTCTTGAGATGAAGAGATTCTAAAAATAAAATGGAATATATCTTGTGATAGTTAATGCAGATCTGAACATGAAAGTCAAAATAACTTACATGTAAAGTTAACTGAAATTAATTTTGAAATGTAATTAAATTTCTCATCATAGAGGAATTCTTCTGCCCAAATGAGTTACAGTAGTAACAGTGATACTTCCGTGTAAATTCTTACACATATATAGTGCATATATAGACACATATATATATATATGCACATATATAATACTGGAGTACAGACCAGTGGTCTGTAATCCAATGCTATACACATACACGTATACCAGAGACCTTTTTGGTCTGTAGTCCAATGCTAATTAAAGCTGCTATTGCTTGTTACTAGACAAGACTCTTCTCATCAAATACCTGATATTTCTGGCTTTTTATCTTTTATAAAGGATGAACACTATCAGAAAAAATTACCTTTGAGGCAATTTGCCACTTGACTTAGGACAAGCTTTAGTCTGTAGAGTAATAAAAAAGGATTGTCCTGGCTTATCTGAAAACAATTTTTTTTGAGTTGGAATATAAATGTTGCAAAGTCCTCAGAAAGAATAACCAACGGCCTCAGGTAGAGGCTGGGGTTAAAAGAAAGGCGGGGGGGGTGGGTGGGTGGGGAGTTACTTTAGCTTCTCACCTTGGTGGCGATTGCAGGAATGAAAAGCTTCAACTCTTTGATTAAAAAGCAGTTGTTTAAGCAAGGCTGAAATGGTACAGTGCAACCTGGTGATTTTTACATGAAGTAACTGGTGTATATGTGTATATATTTGCATTTTGGGAGGATGGAAGCTCATGTGTGTTTAGACTCTAGTGAAGTGAAAATGAGTATGCAGAAACATACTTAGCTGTCAACACACATTTTCCGTGGAGTAAATAGTCATGCTGTTAGGAAACTGAGTATGAATGCTGCCGTGTTCTCAATGTTGGTTTAGATACATTCAAAAAGAAAGGAACAACTTTTAATTGCCATCTACATAGTACTTCTTTAAGTCTTTATTTTCATTGATAGCTGTCAGTAAATGTTGATGACTATCAATAACTTCAACCACTTGGAAAGGAGAAATTTACCTTTAATTGTAATAAGATGAAAACTGTGTAGATATGAACAGGTTTTGAAGATGCACTATTGACTGTGAGGCAGTCAACATGCACGACTGCCCTCTGCTTGCTTTGTTTTTATTGCAAGTTGAGTGTTCAGCACTTCTCAGTAAGTGGTTGCTTGCACACTTGAAGGTCACTGAGTTGATGGGGTTTTTTTCCTCCTAAATTGACATGTACTTTTTCTTTAACATTCAGGTTTTGCATGAATACTAAGGTTTTTAAGACCATAAATAATTGCATTTTACACTGTCAAGGGTTAGGGGAAAACACTGCAAATTGAATGTTCTAATGCAAACCTCTCTTTTCATAATATCATCCCTAAATTAAATGAATCTGGTATTATCTTTCCTTTCACTAATCCACTCTAGAGTTGTAGCTTAAAATACATCGTAACTACATGATTCCTGTTGAATGTTCCACATCTGGCAGGCTAACACTTCCAATATTTCTAACTTAACAGCTGAAAAATGTGTCTTACGTCAATGATATTTTGTCAGTCTTAACAGCAACTTTATTAGACCTTTGCGGTGCGTCACACTGGGGTCTGATAGGGCTTCTGAGATGGGTCTGTGTTGCCCACAGAGGAGTGGCCAGTACTATTTTGGGATAAGCTAAAAGAAACTTTGGCACTAATGTGGTCAAGCTGTAACGGCACATCAGTGTCATAAAATCGGATCGTCCTGAGGAG
Organism: Phoenicopterus ruber ruber; assembly: GCA_009819775.1. Lineage (NCBI taxonomy): Eukaryota > Metazoa > Chordata > Aves > Phoenicopteriformes > Phoenicopteridae > Phoenicopterus > Phoenicopterus ruber. The sequence continues at coordinate 29,028,272 of CM020217.1, read as the reverse complement.
AGTTTCACTAGAGGTGATATTCCGATTGACTCTAGCCCCTAAATGCTCGGTGCTGACTTGGAGACGCACCTGTGGCCGAAGTCCCGTGTGCCAGCTGAGGTACAGCTACACGCGAGAGGATGGTGACCGCAGCGATGGGTCTGCAGGAAGGGCGGTGGTGAGGCAGCCGAGTGCCGAGCCTCTTGTGCCGGCTCCAGCAGGGAAACGCACGTACGGCCTGATTCACAGAACTGGCCTCCGAGCTCTGTACCTCTTGGACCGCATGCTGCGGAGGGAAGGGCTGGGATTGCTTTATCTTGGATCTCCTTAGTGATTCCCTAGTGGATTTTCTCTGGCAGCCTTGTTCTGTTGCAGCTTTTCAGCTGTTACACTGGGTCAGTGACAGTGAGGTTTCATGAGATAACTGAGCCATTTAAAGGCCCCTGGTCCTCTTCCTCTAGCTCCTTCTGTGCCACATTTTGCAGCCTGTTCCCTCCACGCTACCTTAGCTGTTCCAGTGAATGCTTGTGAAGTAGTTATTAAGGATTTGGTGCAGTACATTATCTTGTAAGGGTTTTTTTTTTCGTTAAAAAGAAATCCCTTCCCCTTCTGTCTGCCAAAAATAGGCCACATTTATTTTGCTCAACTTTTTTAATGCTCTGGCTGCTTTTTTTTATTGACTTTGACAGATTTAGAAGACTTAATCTCAGAACTGTCTCAAGAAAACATGCAAAAGTTCAGGCTGACTCAGATAACCGTTACGGCTTTTACTGATTAATAGTTCAATAACAATATGCTTGTTTAAAGGTAATTTTCAACAGGCTTCCTATTTCTAAGTGCCTTTATAATAAGAATAATGATGATAAGGTGCTATTAACTTGTAAATTGAAGGTAAAATTTATGAAAGTATTGTGCAGAAACAGACACAAATTGAAAACAAGCTCCTAAAATCTGTTTCCCTCTGTGTTGCTTACTTCAATTATTCTGTTTGTTTTACAAGTCTTAATCTAAAACTGTCTAAAATCCCCCGTAGCAGAAAATATGGACTGTTCTCCTTGAGGTTGAGGATGCTGTGTGTCTATATGATTTCTGCTGATTTTAGGAACATAATGTGTGTATTTATCTGAAATGCCTAAAATCTACAGAACCATTTTTACTTCAAGATTTTATTTTGTATATACAGAGTCAGGAAAACATTAACCCACATAAATCCCAGTTAAATCTTCAGGAGCTAAACACACACTTAAAGCACTGCTGTGCAAATATGTATCTGTGCTCTCCTGAACATAAAGGATCTTCATAACATGCTGTCTTAAGTCAGAGCCAGAAAACAGCAAGATGAACACGGTAAAGTGACCTGAATGAAAGTTTACCCAAAGTGAAATATCCTAAAAATATATGTGCTGGCCTGAGGTAATTTCAGTCTATTCATTTGTTTTAAATAAATTAGGGGCATAATATTAATTTTTGTTTCTACCAAGTGAGTAAAATGCATTCAATGAAACAAAAATTACTGTAAACCTAACCACATGAGTAGATAGTTTAGTTTCTGCTGTAGTGATAAAAGTTTTCATTAATACAAATTGATATAATTATTCTGTTTTGTTCCATGCATAATGTACACATCCCTTATTCATTAACTTCATCATACTAAGTAAAAAGCAGTTACTCTTCACAGAATACTCCCAGACAGAGAGAAAGTGTGTGGGTTGTTTGGAGGTAAAATTCACAATGCTAGATTTGTGGGACGAGATGGAAGATAATAGTTATATAGGCAGTCGTTGAACAAAGTTCTTGGAGACTTTCTAGAGATATATACATATCTCTTTATTTATATGTGTGTGTATGCATACATGTATATACACATGTGCACACTCATGCGTATACACAGTTCAACTTTCTAAAAAATTTGTTAAAAATAATTTTATGTATTATATGTAAAAATATATTTTATTTTATACATAGTTTTATATACATGCATATATACTGACATATTTGTCTATGTATATCAAAGCTGAGTGTTGATTGATGTGTTGATATGGGTTCCAGGTTGCATCTGTGATGTTGGGTTTAAGCGGTGTTCCCCTATTTTTATTCTGAGCCCATTGTACACTTACTTCTCTTGCTAGTATAGCAACAAAAGTGCTCTTGGAAAAGGACTTCAAGTGATTTTAGTGAACTGTGTGTTGCAAAATTATTCCTCTCAGTCACACTTTTCCTGAAGTATTTGTTCTACACAGGTGCTCTTTCCGTACCTGATTACACAAAGGGTATAATAAATAGCAAAACAAGAGGCATAAAGAAACTTGTACTTAAAAGAGATCAAAGCAAACCAGACCATGCAGTTCTTTGGAAATCTTGGCTAGCTCTCCTGTAAATAAAAGTGCTTCTAAAGCAGAAGGTATTTAACTACTGTATTTATACAGGCCTTGATTGACAGTTCAGTTATTAACCTCATAAAAACACAGCAACGTAAACTAGTAAGAATGTTTATTCTAGCACTTCTATCTGAAGGAAAATGAAAACCAAGATATAGTGGCATATTCTTAGTTCCTTTTAAGTATTTATTTTAGGGCTGTGTAGCATAGAAGAATGTTTTTTCAAGTCAGTGAACTTAAACTATTTTGCTTACTGTTCTGGGATTTAAGGATTTTCTAATTCCTAACAAAACAAATGCTAGATTTATTGAAGGTGCAAACTCACCACATCTTTATTGAAAGTGCAACCCTCACATCTTTATAATGATTCTTCTTTCCCCTTCATAGTGTTTTTCATTTCATGTGGGGTAAAAATGAAATCTGAATTGTTTTTTTGTGACTAACTTGATGTGTTTATAGAAAAGTTGTCCCTTCTTGTCACTGAAGAGATGTTTTTCTGGACCTAACATGATACAGAACAAGTATTCAATAATCATTTATATCCTTGCTCTTAGGCTTATTAGCTGATGTATTGTACCACGTTTTTTTACAATTTTTTTTTGTCAGGCTTCATTGTGGCTTTTCAAGCCTTTCCTCAGAATTACATGCCCATTTTGTCTTCTGTGGGAGCGCTAACATTCTCTTATGCGTGTGAAATATTTGTTTGAAAGCAGTTTGTTGTGAGTCCTGAGACAGGATGGGATTTCAGGAATTTAACTCTTAGGTATGTTCTTTAAAACAAAATTATCTGAAGCAAACTCTTCAAATTTATGTATAATCTTTATTTGTAAAGGAACTTGTGTGTCCTGGACGTTGCTATTGTCTCTGTCTCTTAGTAAGAATGGTGGTGATTCTCTGGTTGTCATCCAGAGGGACTGCTAATCAAGAGCTTTCATAAATACATGCTATTTCTGAATTAAACAAAGTTTTAACTGGTTATTTCACATCAAGCTAGTATTTTAAATACCAGTGTGCATTGTGGCAAAAATACCACTTTGTGCTGAACTGAAGACTAAGTTACTAACTTACTAAAAACTGGGTAAATCTCAAGAATTTTGTTGTTCTTAGCAGGAGCTATTGTTTACTGTAATTGCAGTAGCTAGTGATGGCCAACAAATACAGGAAGATAAGAAAAACATTGATCTGTTGAGGAGACAAGGTTAAAACCATGGTGCTGGAGTGGGAAGTAGCTAAGTGGAATCATAGAAACTGTGAAGGGATCTCTTGATCCTGTTTCCTTGATTCCCATTCAAAGTATGACTGTTAGCAGCACTAGATCAGGTCAGCAGTGGCTTTAGATGAGTTAAAAACCTCCAAGGATGGAGATTTCACAACCACTGAGTAACATTTTCCAATGCTTCATTCCTCTTCTAAGTGCAGATTTTCTTTCCTGCTGCCCAGTTTAAAACTCCTGAGCTATGATTCGTGACTATTGGTCCTTTCTGTACCATCTGCAACTACTGCAAGAAGTTTAGCTCTCTAATCTTTGATTCCTTCAAGTGGTTGTAGGCTGCTGTTGTATCTTCCCTGGACCTCCTCTTTGTCAAACAGAACAAACCTGGCTCCTTCAGCTTCTTCTCATAGGGCATATACTCTAGGCCCTGTCCATCTGAGCAGCTGTTTGCTCGACCCTCTCCTGTTTCTTCTAATCTCTTCTGAACCTGGCAACCCGGAACTGGATGGAGGATTCCATGTACAGCCTCACTGTGCCAAGTAGAGGAGTGTAATAACTTTCCTTGATCTGCTGCCACATTCATCCTAATGAACATAGTCCAGTATGTGGTTTGCCCTGTTTGCAGTGAGGACGTGCTGTTGGCTCATACCGAGCTTGGCATCCACTGTAACCCCCAGGTTCTTTCCCATGGGGCTGTTACTGAGCCAGCTGGTTTTCAGCCTGTGCTGATGCTCAGGGTTATCCAGCCCAGGTGCAAAATTTTGTGTTTCTCCTTGTTGAACTGCATGAGGTTTCTGTTGGCCCAAGCCTCGAGTTTCTCAGGGTCTGTCTAGACTGAACTTCTACTGTTTGGTGTTTCATCCACTACCCCTAATTCAGTGTTGTCCACAGATCTGCAGAGGGTGCTTTCTATCTCCTCAACCAAGTTGTTGATGATGATGTTGAAGGATGTAGGGGCTCCAGAATTGACCTGTGGAGTATTCCACTGGTTACTGGCCAACAACCAAACAGTGAACCATTGATACCCTTTGGGCCTGGTGGTCCAGCCCCAATGCTTTGTTTATCCAAGCTGTACTCTCAGCTCCCAAATGAGAAACCTGAGTGAAGCTGAACCTGTTTGACGAGTACAGCATTTTCTAGTCCATTTTCAAGTATTCTGCCTTAATAAAAATGTACCTTAACTGCTTTCCCTAAGAAATAAGAAAGAACAGATTCCAAGAATGATTTTAAAATTACAAGAATTGTTTTATTGTCGCAAGTCTGTTTGAGTTTCATTTATTTGAATGCTCACCAGGCTCTTGGATTCGCTGTGCATTTATGGACAAATTTCTTTAGGTTGGTTTCTCTATCAGTTACCACTTTATCAGTGTGAAACTCTGAAACCTGGCAGGTTTGGAGCCTTTTGGTAGCATGTACGCTCTCTTCCCAAACTCCAGTTATGGTGCTTGCCCTGGAATTTGCAGATTACCTCCTTGAGCTGACCGTAATGGGGTCATCTTAGGATAGATTTAAGATTCTGCTCCTCTTTTCTCAAGTCAAGTGAAACCTGCAATTCTTTTGGAGGTTTTTGGGTTTTTTTAAGAAGGTGTGAGCCACCTGTTCACGCTTTCAGAAACACTGCAGACCTCAGTTTTGTTTAAAAAGGAATGAAATACAAGCAGGTTTTTAAGAGTGATCACTGAGTGCCTGGAACTTAGGAAAGGAAGTTCTAGAAATTTTTCCATACTCATCCAGTGTGCCTTTTGGAATCTGCTTGCATACGGTCTTGGTCTGATTGATGACATCAAGGGTGAGACTTGAAAACTACCGTTTGCTAATCTTTATATAATTCTTATTAGCAACAGTTCAGCACCAGTTGAACTGCATGTGTTTAAGAAAGGGTTGGAATTTCCATGCAGATCAGCATGTCACATAATCACAGGAGCGCATGGTAGTAAGGGTCCTGCTGGTACATTGACTCGGTTCTTTTCATAAACAAGCTTGCTATGCTGTTCCTTTTATAAACTGATCAAGTCGCATCTTAAAAACAATTTGCTTTTTCCCACTATTTCTGCAGGAAGACTCCCTGAATGCCACCTTCCCAAGTAAAACTTCTCGAGAATCGTGCTGCTTTGATCATTAGAAACTTAACTTGCAGTGTATATTTATTCATGGCCATTTAATACTCATTTGTTATTATGCCAGCATTGTCCTTTATTTTAAATAATTTTCCCTCCTGATGCTTCCCTTGAGGTATTTGTGGATGCCAGTCGTATATTCTGTCTGTGTTAATTTTGCCAGACAAAACAAGCTGAGGTCTTTAAATCTCCTCTCAGCAAATTTGCTTTCTATTCCCTTGGTCATGTAAGCAGCTTTTTTTAAGCATCTCTCTTAGCTGGAAATTAGTTGTGATTTATTCCAACTTACGTCCTACCCGATTGTTGGAGAGTGGCATTAGTACTTGTCCGTACTGACTGTATCAGAGTTGATGCGTTACGGAATCACATTTACCCTTTGTCCTCTTGATGAGGGATCCAAGGTACTAACGAATATGCTTGGATCCTTTTGCTATTTCCAGCTGATGAGCTCCTAAGTTGTAACGTGTTTTTTTAATTAGTTCTCATATATGCAGTCTTTTTATCTGCCATTAATTTCATGTCCTTCTAGTACTCTGGTCCTCAAGATACCCAGTTTACTTTTCATAGTGTTTTAATCTTCCCTCTCTACAGACAATACCTCATAACTTTTGTTTCATTGATGGATTTTCATTGGCACGCTCCTAACTCTTTTACTGTGGTCTTCAGTTAAGCTAATAATAATATCGGTCCCAACAATAGATTAGTTCCACCAATAACTGACTTGAAACGTGTTCTTTTTGGGTCGTCTTAAAGCCCTGTTCCTTCTCTAACTTACCAATTAATAGCATACCCTAATTGCATTGTGTCAAATATTTTACTGTCACTCAGCGAGATTACACTAGAGTTTAATCTTTTAAACCAAAACTGTAGTTACACCGCATCGTGTAGCTGTTTCCTCAGACTATATTGGAGGATGCTTCCTGCTGTTTTCTGTGTCTCACAGGAAGCCCATGGGTTTTTTGGGTGTGAAGGAAGCATGTGAGAACTGGATCTCTGCTCCGAGCTGGAGCTGCCCTGCTTTTTACTTTGAAGCAAATTCTGAGTAAAAAAAATTGCAGGTTTCAAATGTTTCATTTGTTGAGATAATATTCAGGAGACTTGTGTGATTGGAACTGGTTTATTTCCTTTGTCTAGAAATATTTTTACCGTTCTTGGATAAGGTACGAGTTAGGTTTGCACAGTCTAGTTTCTAACAGTTTTGCGCATTGCACTTCATTCCACTTTATCTTATTCCCTTATCTGTAACTATTCTATTTTTCAAGTTGTTTTTTTTCCCCCCTAAATTTCTGTAGATTCTTGAGGCCAGAATAAAGGTCTGTAGCTTTCCGAATCGTTCTCCCTACCAGCAATTTTGAATAATTTAATGTTACATATTTGCTTCCCTAGTTGTATAATATTATGCTGTCTTGCTGTGTTCTAAAATACAAGATAAGAAATTATCCTTTGAGTTGAATGCGGTAAACTCATTGAGTTTTGCTTTCCCTTCAGTTAGGATAATTTCTGTTTTCTGTACCTTTACTACTGTTAGTTTTCCTGTGATGAAATGCAACTGACTGTCATTCTTCAGTGCTATTTAAGCGGCAAAAAATTCATTTAATTCTTAAAGCATATCTGAATTAGCTTTTGCCTTTACCATAACCTCACTATAAAACATGTCATACATTTGTTTTTTCTTGGTCTTTTTTGTATAGTTGAAGAAAATGTTTTCCATTTATTTTAACTTTATACTTCTGAAGTGTATCTTTGTTAATAGGGAAATAAACCTCATATATTTTGAGACAGGATTTAACTACTTAACAAGTGATAAGGGACAGGGTCATCCCGCTTAGTGGATGAGGGAAAGGCTGTGGACGTTGTGTGCCTGGACTTTAGTAAAGCCTTTGACACCGTCTCCCACAGCATCTTCCTGGAGAAACTGGCTGCTCATGGCTTGGATGGGCGTACTCTGCGCTGGGTGGGAAACCGTCTGGATGGCCGGGCCCAAAGAGTTGTGGTGAATGGAGTTAAATCCGGTTGGCAGCCGGTCACAAGTGGTGTTCCCCAGGGCTCAGTACTGGGGCCAGTCATGTTTAACATCTTTATCAATGATCTGGACGAGGGGATCAAGTGCACCCTCAGTAAGTTTGCAGACGACACCAAATTGGGAGGGAGTGTTGATCTGCTGGAGGGCAGGCAGGCGCTACAGCGGGACCTGGACAGGCTGGATCAATGGGCCGAGGCCAATGGTATGAGGTTCAACAAGGCCAAGTGCCGGGTCCTGCACTTGGGACACAGCAACCCCAGGCAACGCTACAGGCTTGGGGGGGAGTGGCTGGAAAGCTGCCCGGCGGAAAAGGACCTGGGGGTGTTGGTTGACGGCCGGCTGAATATGAGCCAGCAGTGTGCCCAGGTGGCCAAGAAGGCCAACGGCATCCTGGCCTGTATCAGAAATAGTGTGGCCAGCAGGAGCAGGGAGGTGATTGTCCCCCTGTACTCGGCCCTGGTGAGGCCGCACCTCGAGTACTGTGTTCAGTTTTGGGCCCCTCACTACAAGAAAGACACTGAAGTGCTGGAGTGTGTCCAGAGAAGGGTAACGAGGCTGGTGAAGGGTCTAGAACACAAGTCCTATGGGGAGCAGCTGAAGGAACTGGGGATGTTTAGTCTGGAGAAAAGGAGGCTGAGGGGAGACCTTATCGCTCTCTACAACTACCTGAAAGGAGGTTGTAGAGAGGTGGGGGTCGGTCTCTTCTCCCTAGTAACAGACGACAGAACAAGAGGAAATGGCCTCAAGTTGCACCAGGAGAGGTTTAGATTGGATATTAGGAAACATTTCTTCACCGAAAGGGTTGTCGGGCATTGGAACAGGCTGCCCAGGGAGGTGGTGGAGTCCCCATCTCTGGGGGTATTCAAAAGGCATTTAGATGAGGCCCTAAGGGATATGATTTAGTGGGGGACTTGGTAGTGATAGGTTAACGGTTGGACCTAATGATCTTGGAGGTTTCTTCCAACTAGAACGATTCTATGATTCGATGGAAGAACGCGAATGTCAACAAAGGGCAATTAAAAACTAGTCTAGTTAAGTTAGTCTAGTTAAGCTGTACTGTGGGTTTCTTTCATAGTTTAATGAAGGCAAAAAGCAGCAAATATGTAAAATGTGGATTATCTTTATAAATCTGTCATTTTGAATGACAGTTTTGCCAAATTCAGTCCTGGTTTTTAAATTATTTCAGCAGCAATTGTCCTTGCAGTGCAAGGAGTAAATTGTATTATGTTTCTGCATTACTGCCCTTTAACATAAAGGATCATCTGACATATTATGGTTAATGATTCCAATGTAAGGATTGGTACAGCAAGAGTAGATTTTACAGGAGACAATTAAAGGAGGACTTATGTGGTTTCATGAAAACTACATTCTTGGTCTTGATCTCTCTGAATGTGTCTGTCTATATTGGTGTTTTTCACATTCCAGTTCTATTTTTCCTTTTTAAAAATATTCTTATTTTTCCCCCGTCACAGATCTGACCATACATTTGTTAGCTGACCTGAGATGTTAGCAATACTTATGTTCAAAAAGAGCACCAGAGACCCTTGCTGCCCTCCGAAGATTCGTTGTCTCTAAATCTCCCCTATGCTAAACTCAAATATGAATGTATTCGCTGCAAATGTTCTTTAACATGTCAGTTACTAAAAGCAGCATGCAAGGTTATAAAGCCTTCAGTTCTTCTGAAAAATAAATGAAAGAACAGAAGCAGGTAATCTTTGACACATGTCGCAGTAAAATGATACGTATGCCCCAGTGTCACAGCAGAATTCTAATTTCCTAGAGTATTCTCTTAAGTGTACAGCACAGCTTAAAAAAGAACACTGCAACATCCATGGTTTTATTCTTAAATGTATTTTTTAAATGCAGTTAAATAATTCACACACTCATCATGCATAAAGATGGAATATTTATTTAGAAAGAAACTAGTTATATAAACATAGATACTGACCCTTGCATTATGCAGCATCAAGTCGCTGCTCAAACAAACATAATGTGTAATGACTGGAGATGTCAGTTTTCAGCAGCTTTTATGAATTTGGTTCTAGAAGTTTGATGATACTTAATGTCTTTACAAGCAAAGCAGATGAAATGAAAACTTTTAAGTACATGATCTCTAGCTTGCTTTTAAGCCACCCCAGGTTCTAATCTGAAAAGGGATAAAGCCAAAGAACCGGTGCTGAATGAGTGGAAGAACTACTGACAATGGAGAGTATAACAAGGCCTTCTAGTTTAGGTTATTTCAGGGAAAAGTAAAACAGTTTTTTGCATTTTTTCTGAAGAAGCATTATCAACATCATAAACTATTTTCTTGTTCATGCTTAAAATATACTTTCCCTTAAAGTTTTATAGATTTACAGTCTGCTTTCAGTTATGTCATCTTTTGTTGTTTGTTTGGGTTTTTTTTAATTTTTACCACTACAACTAGTTGTTGATTTTTGGTAACTTAGCTGTGATTCACTGTCTTCCAAACGCTTACTGCTAGGAATTAAATTCTGTCCTTTGTAGCATCACATGCCTTCAGAGTAACTTCTTGACAATTTATATGAACTCTGTATTCTGTGAAATATCTTTCTTGCTGTCATCACAACCTTGTTTCCCTCTTAAGCAAACAAGGAAACTCTGGAGCAGACAAAAGTGGGAAAGAGTTTGTTTGACTCAAGGACATGCAGAGGATAGTTAGGAGTGATGGGTGTAGCTTGATTATGGCGTGGTACGGAAGGTACCTCTGTATGACTATTTTTTGTTAATGGAACATCTCTTCAGGTGGGAAACCTGAGTGAAAACGAGAAAAACTCATGTACGTCTCCCTTTCTACGTAAACAGTCTTAGTCAGTCTTCTGAAAAGTGCTAAACCTGACTGCTGTCTCTAGCCATCAAAATGGAACCTTTTGTGGATGGGCTGAACTCTAATTTAGTCATGTGGCTTTTCTGCAGAATTGCTTGCATATGACAAAGCATTAACGTTGTTAAACTACAAAGCATCTGAGGCCTAAATATTGCATCTTCCTATTTATGTACCACAGTATTCTGCCTGTATAAAGTTTTACAAATTATTTTTACACGTGAATTTAGGAGGATACAAGTGCTTCCATTAGTTTCTCTCAACCTTTTGACATTAAGCATCACTTTAATGATATACTTAAATGACATTTTACACTGGGGAGAGGGATTTTATTATAAGCATCATCAGCCCACTAATAACTTTTCGGTTTCATTACAGTACTTCCTATTTCAGTAAATAACCTTCCACTAGCCCATTGTTTAGATCTCAGTAATCCCATTTGAAATTATAGATTGTGAAATTGTGCTACTTTGGGTTACTAACAAGCAAAAAGAAAATATTATTACAGAGCCTGTGGTTGAACACACTGTCAAAGATGAGCTGTGAAGCAACATAAAAATAATTTCAGCTGGACATGGGGAAAAATACTAGTGTCTTAAGGCTCTTCCCAGTTAATTCTCTTATAACCATGTTTTAGGGTGAGTAGATGTAAAATCCTGTGATCTGCAAAATGTTGGTTTGAAGGATTTAATTAGGTAGCTTCATTGCCAAAAATCTGTGTTTGAACTGTGTCAGTGATTAATGGAAAGATAGTTATCTATATTTTTAATTTAAATCTAGCATTCCTTGTCAGATATATTTTAGAAAAGGAGGAAAAAGTTTGTTCCATGAAAACTGCTAGCAGTGATTTTTGGATTGTTTTAGTCAACATTTAGTTGATATTTTCCTTTGTAGGTATGTCAAGGACTTATCTTCTTTTAAAGATACGGGTAGCTTATTAATTACAAAGCCTAACTCACATTTGTGTGTGTATGCACATGCATGAGTCTGTTTCTATCACTAACATGCATGAGCCAAATCTTAGAGTGTTGGTATTCATTTTTCAAAGTGGTATATTTTTTGATGAAATTAATAGAAAATATGTGGCTTAGTGTCATGAACGTTTTTGAAAAGCAGAACCATTGCATTTTTTTGTTGTTCCAGTCTCAGTTACTGTACACAAATACTCGTGCGTGCCTAATAATGCGTACACGTTTCCAGGAGCAATAAGCATGGTCAGTAATCAAAAATGAAACAACTAAATGCCTCTATGTTTTATGCTATCTAGCAGTTCTGCTTTCTGCTCATTCTCCAGTGGCACATCTCCGCACCTTGACATCCCCGGGTAGTGGATTCACACTTAAATCAGTGCTCTGTATTTTGGAGAATGCCTTTTCATTTTGCAGCACTTTTGTTAATGTGTAGCCTTTCTCGTTTCCTCTCTGAACTGGGGGCCCTATAAAATCGTCCCTCAACACTCAGTCTGCTCAGACAGTTGTGTCTTTTTATTTTTGTTTTTTTCCTGAAAGTGCCTTTGGGCATCTTTTCTGCAGATACTGCTAATTAATGGTTTTGATTAGACTGCCTTCTCCCCTCATGTAACCTGTGGAGCAGTAAACCAAGTGGGAGGTTATGCAAGTTACCCACTTCAGTAGTTACCGTTTTCTTTCTCTGTCAAAAAGATTCATGAAACCACACTAATTACAAAGAATTTTAAGACTTTGTAAGAATATTCAGTCCCATTATTTAATATTGATTCAAACTTGGCTACTGAATTCTTAATACATTAAAAATAGGCCTGTTCAAAAATGCTTCTGTGAGATGTTACTTGCACATAGTCCTCCCTTAAGCCTCTTACCAGTGGCCATATGTTCCATAGGAAACTTAGCCCCAATTCTGCTTTTGCTTGATGCTTTCAGTGGCATAAGAGGTGGAGGTATCACAGCATTTTTTTATCTTTCTTAAATGGAATTTTTAATGTTTTACATATGAAAACTCAGTAAGATGGGCTGTTTGACTTGATACATTTGCTTACGTATCAAGATCTTGTTTTGTGCTGTCTCTGACTTTTACATCTTCAGCTTGCTACATAACGCGTGTGAGGAAAATTTAAGTTGTTTTGAAGAAGCTGTTAGATGAGCTGGAAAAGTGATGTTTTGGAATCTGAGTATGGGAGGTTAAGAGCACTTGGTGTCAGGCAGACACTTTGAGGTTGTGTGATAAGAAATTATATGTGTGTTTTCTGCTTAAATAGCCAGTGATTATCAGTATTGATGTTTTTATACCATCCTCATTAGTGCTTCAGTTTATATTCACTCACAGTTCAAATGCTTCCATCTAGATTTTTTTAACTGAAATCTTTTTTGCAGTTATAGCAGCTATTGCAGAATCCTTGGTCATGCTTTTAGCAATTCACTGTCCTGTTCTTACGTGCCTGCAGAAAGCTTCCTGTACCTCTTTGTTTGAACATTTGTTTCCATCTAGCGATCTGGTTTTGTTGTGTTTATTCTGTGGCCTGTGGCTAAGGCATGTTATGTTAGCTGAGTGCTGGAAGAAGCTGTGCTGATGTTTGCCATGTGCCAATTTACTCTTGCGTGGTTTGTTTTTTGTATTCTTATTTTTACGCGCATCTGATCTTGCCATCTCATCGTGTTATTTTTCTAGATCTGGATCTGTCTGCTAGTTGGAAGCTTTGCATTGGAGTCATGCTAACATGTACATATTTATCTTGGTTGATCGTGTGGCGAGCAAACTCTGCAGTTGGCTTTCTTCTTCTAAATGGCTGGCCTTCTATTTATTTGTTTTTAAAGGAAGTCTGTTTTATCTGCATAGCATATATGTCTAATTAGAACCTCCCCACTCTAACGTTTATGTGGTTCTTGCTTACATGGTGCTAAATGGTTTCCTATAACCCATGAAGCCATCCTTTATCTGGTCAGAAGGTTATAAAACAAACAAATACAAAAGATGTCTACTTGTATCTTTTTAGCTTGGATTGATTTGCTTGTTGTAGCTTGAACTATGCTGCCTTACTAATTCTGGCTAGTGATGAATTCAACAGGTATTGGTGCTTTGCTCTGTTTTGAATGTGGCTGCTACATCTGTACAAGCAAAAACGTGGCCTGGAAATGCCGCCACTGCCATGTGCTTGAAGCAGCACCGTGTAAAGAGGGCTAATGGAAGGTCAGATGCTTCTGCCACTGTGTATTAGAGATCTTCTGTGAGTTACTATTCTGAGATGCTTTTCAGTGTCAGTAAAATATGAGCATCTGTTAGTACATGTATATTAAATATATTTTATTAGCTGTTTAGTTCATGAGCCATACTAAAGCAAATGTTCTCTCTTGTTAAAATGGTGCCAGAATTTAAGCTGCCGTATCTTTTCTTTTTTTTAGTGTGATTAAGGGGCTAAGATTTCCCAAAAAGGCTCAACCAGTTTAGCTGACAAAGTGTTAGTATGCACACATACAGACAGAGTTACTTAACTTGTGTAAACTACACTGTATCATTATTTTTAATGAAAACACTTTGCCTTGTTTGAAAGGAGTTCGTCGTGTGTGCATGGTTCTCCTGGCTCTCTGGCTTCACTGTATCATCAGAAATCTGATAAGTAAACTGGTATTTTGAGTGCAACTCATTACGGCAGAATGCTAATTGTAACTCTTCTTCGTTCCCTTCTGCAGAATGACAGGAAGGGAGTTTTTCTCTCGGTTTCCAAGTCTTTATCCTTTCCTACTCAAGCAGCTGGAGGTTGTAACCAATACCGTGAACAGGTAAGACGATGTCTCAGAAAGCTTTGAAATATAACGTGCAATGAAAAGGTTAAACTGAGTTGTGTCACATACACGCTAATGCTATTCTTTTGATCAGTGCTTCTTGAAATGATGTATTTCTTCTAGTGTCTTTTGCTAAGGCTTTTTTCCTGTAACTTCTGCACATTGCAGTAAGTCTCTGGAGTATGAACTACTGTTGAGTAATTTGTAGTTGCTTTGTTCCTAGGGTCAGATGTTAAAGAATGTATATTTTTCAGGGAAAGACAGAAACTGGGTGTTTGACTATGTCTCATGTTTAACATTGAGACTTCCTAACATGTTTAAGTGATGCAGGGTCATAGGCCTCATGTAACCCTAAAGGAACACTTTCCAGCCTGTGATAACTGACTCTGGGGAAGGTCCTTGATCTCTTTTTAAGGACTCCACAAATGGTGTCTGAGAGCTCCAGTTTGATCAATGCAGATGACATAGTTTGGGATGATGCTGATGCTATTACCCCCAGGTTCATGAACTTTTAAAGTAAACCAGTGCTGGCTTTGTTTTTTCTTAAAATGCTATGGTATAAACTGTGGAAGTTCAGCAGCTGATTTATGGGTGAGGTTCAGCTGTCTGTTTAATGGGGCCTGAGGTGGATACTTTGGAGCAGGAGTTTCACCGGTCGTTGCATGTTTTGCAGTCTCTGCTCTAAGAAAAGAGGGTGTATATGTTCCGTGCAGCAGCCTGCTTTAGCTGACATTTCAAAAGGTGACAGTGTCGTCACTGGAAAACTTTGGGAAGTCTTTAAACTGAAAAAGATTGAAAGCTGCTGCCTGAAATGTTGGCCCTGAGTGCTTTTTTCAATGCAGATTAACGCTTGTATCTTACTATTAATCCTTAATTAAATCAAGAAGTGTTGATTTTGACTTGGATTTCTGATGGTTTTTACAGTATGGATAGTAGCCACTTGGTGTCAATGGCAAGAACTATTCTTTAATAAAGCCTTCTATTTACTAAATACACATTTTCTTCCAAACTGAAAAAAAGACTCTTTTTTAACCATCTCTCTGTAATTCAGCTTTCTCAGTTTCTCAGTTCCTACAAAAACATTGTCTGTGCTGGTTTTTAGTATTATTTGAAAGCAAAGGCAGCTCGCCATTATTAGGAATAAAGGAGACTTGGGATAATGTAGGAAGGTGAAGGCGGCACTGCCTTAAATGCCTTCATACGGGGGTCCCCAGTGGTGCCATAGGACCCATGTTCGATCCCAGCAGGGTTTGCGCTTTCTTGCAATGATCAGCCTAGCATACCTCCTTGAACCAGAAACGCAGAAGGATATCGTGTGTGGAAGAGTCTCAAGACTAGCATGAAGGAGGATGCTTTTTTCAGCAAATGCTTCTTATCACTTTTTTATTTAGTGAAGCTGAAGAGTTGAAAATCCATCCAAGCTTGTTCCTTTTGCTTTTAATCCTGGGAAGGCTGTATCCATCTCCAATGGATGGCACTTATTCAGCGCTCAGCATGGCACCGTTTGTCCCATTTATTATAAGGTAAGATGATTTCGTGGTGGCTTTTCATGTGATGGGAGCTCGTTCTTGAATCTTTGGATTTTTTAATAAAATGCCTTTTTAGGCTTCTCTTTGGCTTTAATTCTTAAAGGAAGAACTGATATTCATCGGTTGGACTCCGCTATGTTACTAATGCTGATTTGGGGGGATTAGAAAGCATTTCAGCTCATGCAAGCCATTGTATGACTTGTTTGTAAATCTTCATCTGCAAATGCTGTACAGCGTGATTGCTGCCACAGAGAGGGTAGATGAAAACTGATGAGCTTGACTGACTTTGTACAGCAAATCTTGCATTGCTAAACTTCTGATGGTTTTTTCAGTCCTGCAGAACGATTGCTCGTAACACATAAATGTAATGACTAACATATAGGTTTGTAGATGTGTGTATATATATCTCCATGTCCATTCGTCTATATAAAGATATGGATATATCCTATACCTAATATATTTCTAAGATGACTTCTCAAGTTTTTATACAGCGTAACTTTCATTTATATGGTGGTTACATCAAGATATTCAGCAGATATTTTTGCTATTCTATATGCCACTGGTGTGGGATGGGGAGCCTGATAAGGGAACAGGGCTGTGGTGGGTGAGGAGAAATGAGCGTAATCAGTATTAGAGAGGAAGTCCTGCTGTCTGTGTGAAAGCTTTAGAGCAATAGAGTGAGACAGTTCCGTACTTAATCTTGCTCATTTAGTAGTGAAACAAGATAAAGTTGTTGTTATCCTAAGATCTTTTTATTTTAAACTACTGTTTATGTCAGAAAATAATAATAGCTCTGTCTGCTTATTCTTCACAGCAGCTGTGATGTATCTCTTGTTTCTTAGGATGTTTTTTTGAATTTTCAAGAATAAATAATAACCTACCATTTTTTAATAAAGGAAGAAACCTGTAGTAAGAGCTTTTAAATGCAATGTATTTAACAATTACAAATGTTTGGTTTTCTGCCATATTTGAATTTTAAATGCTTTTTGGGGAAATGTTTAAAACTCTGTGTGTTGGGTACATCATTCATTAGCTCTGTTTTTATGCCTTTGTTTATACACTGGAGAATGCTTATTTATTTACTATTTTCATGTTTTTAATATAATGTTTCAGCATATTTTCTGATATCAATAATAGATTAACTTTTAATAAGCTTTTGGTTACAGCTTTTGAGTTTTGTCTTTGTATTATGACCACTACTTCTGGCAAGGTGCATACACCAGCAAAATAACTCTTCACACTTAATTATCTTACTCTCTTGAGGTTATTTAAATCCATTCAGAAGATGTGGGGAAAAAAACCCAATAAAATCTTTAAAAGAAGAACCGGAAACATCTAAGAAGCCTGTATCATTGAACCTACCTTCCTTTAACTGTGCTCCTAAAGAGGAGTGGTATGGCAGATAAAGATGTTTTCTGTATTGCCTTTCCATTGAATTTGGCAGCGAGTGCTGTTGATACAGGTATAAGCCTAGAATAAAATTCTTTGTATATTCCAGACAGGAAATGATATGTGGGTGTACAGACATGCATTTTCTGACGAGCTACTTAGCAAAGCATTGGCATTTTTTATGGTTACCAGGGGACAATACCAAGGATTCTGCAGGGGGAAATGTGACGTATTTATGATACAGCTCAGTGTGCTGTTACTGGCTGTATTTGTGTACAGCTCTTCTGCCCTTGTTCTGTAAATACCGTGATTGTTTTCAGTTCACTCTGACTGCATTAGCTGGAGTACATAGGGGTGATTTACCTGGGTAAGATAAATATGTTGCTATTTTCCCTTCTATTTCCCTTCCTATTTTCCATTCTACAGGAGCAGATAAACTAAAATAAAATTTTCCTGTTCATTTGGTTGTTCTTTAAAGGTGGTAATGAAGATTGTTGTGAAGTAACCACTTAGAGAGGATCAAAGAGAAGGCCTGGTGCCAAAGGCCCTATGCATCAAGACATTAAATTGTATATATTAACCGTTCCTTTGAATTGCTCAATGTATTATTGTATTATATAACATCTACGTATACATATAATTACACGGTAGCCTAATGCAATTATAACATTTGATTGCCATATTTTTACTGTGAGATTTTTACATTTCTATTGCTGTACCACTCTCAAGGAAAGATGCTGCTTATGCAGTGGGGAGAGAGGAAGGGTGAATGTAACCCATAACTGATCTTCAGATCTTTCCAGGGCTCAGCCCACAATGAAGTGGCATTTATTTGTTGCTCTGAGAGGATGAACAGAATACTTACTGTGTTTGCAAGCGAATGAGCAGTTCTCTGAACAAACCCGGGTTTAGCAGGAAGAATTCAAATTGGGCTTTTGAAGAGCCTTACTTAAGCCCGAGTGGAATTTTCCATCTAGTGGGAGTAGAGCTGTGGTTGCTCTGACCGTGCTGAGATGAATTGCACAATATGAGTAGGATTAAATGCTACAAGGACAAATCTCAGTCTCCATGTGCATACTTGTTACTCCCTGTTGAACTAGGGCATTTGATTACCTATCTGCAGTTCTATTAAAAGTTATTTTTTTTTTCTCCTTTCCCCTTGCAGATGTTTTATTTGGAAGGGAACACTTTGATTCACAACTTATTACCTTTTTTTTTTTTGTAAGAGCTAGATAGGTCTGCTTTAATGGTTACTTTCTAAGATGAAGGAATGTACAGAATGTTTTTGATTAACAAGGGAGGTAATCGGGAGGTAATGTTTTAAGTATGAAACAAAAACATAACCTCCCTTTTGCCTCCCCCTCCCCCTTTCAAAGACTTGTAATCTCTTCAGAATGATCTAAATTTGAGTTACCTTATGTCCTCTCGTGCCATGGCATTGACAGAGTGTTTGTTTAGTGTTAAATGTTTTGGGCTGAATGCTCTGAAGGAGTAAAATAGGTATGGCTATATTGACTTGGATACTTCTCACTAATTGAAGTCTAGCCCTATTTAGGAGTGTGACTTTTTAATCTTTTGGGAAGTTTTTAAAAAAATTAGCTTTAAAATGTCAAACAATGTAAAGGTTTTTTTTAAAACTCTTCGGGTGTTATGTGCCTTGTCTTCCACTTGACAAAACTGTTTTTAACGCTTAGTGAAATTTCCCCTTTAAAACTTTGTCAAATAGACAGATTTCAAAGTAGTGTTGCTTCTAGGTCTATTATGTTGCAAATCGTTGAAGAAACTCACTGTCTGAGGACAATTTAAATAGAAATGTGAACATCTTTCCATGAAATTAACATAGTTATGAAATAGACACTATTTTCTTGTGCAGAACTTTGGAACTTTCATCTCTCTGTAAAACGGAGGAGCTAGATTCCGCAATCCCCTGATGCTGCTTTCAGCTGGGGACCAGGGTAGGTGGCAGTGGGAAGCACGGGTCCTTTACAGCTGTTCTCTTCCCCTGCCTGGCCCCCTCCATCCACCACCCCAAACTGATATGGTGCTATTTTGGCTTTTGCACTTGAGTGAGCTTGTCATTAATATACAAGGATAGTTACCGTGACTCTGTTAGTTAATGACAGACACTAAGATGCAAGGAAAACAAATTTGTGTGTGGTAAGGAGAAGTTTTCTGTAAGATGGAGCGTTGTCAGCTGCCCTGTTACCGCAAGTCATTCCTAAAAGAATGCTTGGAGAAGGAGAGGGGAAGTCCCCATCAGCTGTGAGCAAACTGGCAGCTGAAATGCTATTGTAGTAGCTGTGAGAGGAAAGCTCAAATAAATCTTATTTAAGTGGGCTGGGTGCATCTGCTGGAGGGTATGTGGGTTTACATTGATCTTGTTATCCCCTGTCTTGGAAAGGCAGAGGAAACAACTGAAGATGGTATGACTTGTTTTAGTGGTACACTTTTTCTTGGAAGTTACTACTCTTGCAGCTTGCTTGTTGGAAAGGGCTCTGTGAAACCTCCTAATAGGCTGATGGCAAAGTCAGCTCAGTAAATTTCTTAAAAATCACTCGGCTGAAGCGGTGCGAGATGTCAGGGATGCCCCCCATGATCCCTTTCCCACGGCAGTGCTGTGGCGCTGGTGATGCCCGCCTGCAGCGCGGGATTCCTCCCCAAGCACCAGCGCCGCATCCCAGCTGGTTCCTGTGGATCTCGTCCTTGCGCAGCACTGTGGGGCCTGCCATCCTGCCGTGCCGGTTGCCTGTGGGGCCAGGATGATGTTCCTTCACTAAACTTCATTTTCTTGGGCTTTTTGAAGGCGTTAGACCAGACTCTTTAAAGATCTATTACTCTAGGGATTTGGTGGACCTTTTTGGAGGCGTGACGTGACTCTCACCTTCTTTCATTTCTTAGCAGAGGATTACATTTGTGCATCTGGCCCTCTGCAAGAATTGATGCAGATGGTTGACAGCAATTTGTTTCAAACTTGGAGGAAAAAGCAAAAAAAATCCTAGAGGCCATGATTCCTCATGAGTCCTCAGTCCACACAAGTATGCACTACTCTTGGTTTTATTCAGTGAGTAAATACACTAAGTTTTCTTGACTTATAGTTAAATCTTTTTTAAATCTTAACAGATGCCAATCCAGACTAATATGCAGGTTACAGAAGATTTTTCTTAAAATTTAAAAGCAAAATATGAATTCCTCTTATAAAAGATCAGACTCCTTCAGTGAAGTCCGAGAGGTTCAGTGTACGTAACGTATAGATTCCATAAATTGTTCTGTACAAAATGCTATTCAGAGATTAAGTATTGTCAGATACCAGCAAGCTTAGAAAGCTATTTTAAAAATGCTATTACTCAAAATACAAATTTCTAATAGAGATATGAACTTGAATTTTAATCTCTTATAATTAATTTTGTTTTGCAGTTTGTATTGGCCAAAGTGAATCAGTCTATCTTTAAAAATATTTGCTGGAAATGTAAAAATAGACCTTCAGTTGCACTCTGCTTGAACCTAGTACAAAGGACTAATTGTTTTCAATAGTTTCCTGATTAGTAAAATGTTTAAGATCTTTACCATGTAATGAAACAACCTTATGATGTTGCATAATACTGTATCCCCCAAATATGGTTTTCAATTGCCAGATATGCTTGATATATTTATGTTATGTTATGTCTTTTGCCATTGACTGATTTATCTCTGGTTCTTTGATGCTTTCCTACTAAGATGCAAAATGTCGTTCTGATGCATCTTTGCCTCTTTTTCTCTCTCTCTCCATTCTTTTTCCACTTATGTTCACGAGTTCCTTACATATTCCTTTCAGTCTTCATGGCTCAGCTTACTTCAGTACAGATAAGGAGGAAATATTATTGCCATAGTTCACATCTTTTGCTTTTGAACAACAAATCCAATTATGTAAAGATGCATACGTAAAATTACGATCTTACTGTTGTAACCTGTGTGATCTAATGTTGCAAACCATTGAATTCTATGTTTTAGGCAGTTTGAAAAATATGTATTAAATAAGTGAGATCGATCCAGGTTTATTTTGGCTTCTTAGGAAGTGGAGCACCTGACCATGAATTCTGGGGCTCTCTAGGAATCACAGTTGTGTCATCTTATTTTATAAACCTGTGAGAGCTCACTTCTTAAGGAAACATCTTAAGGAAAAAGACCCAAGTACAGTAGTATCAATATTCTAGAAGGTGGTGTGAATTTAAGTATTTACTGATCAATGATGTTACTTGCATGTGGGCTTGTGGGCTACTCTTCCAAGAAAAGTTAATCTTTGTTGACCTATGCCTATTAGTTTTATTGCTCTGTGTTGTGTTTAATTGTGTTAAATTACATCTGGTCTGTCAGGTGTCTGGTCCTGTTCCGTTGTAGCCTTGTGACAAAGCTTGTATAGGGTTCATGGGAATTGGATCTGGGGTAAGACGGAGTAATAAACAAAACTCAAATGTAAAATCAAAAGTGTCTGTGAGACTTTGAAATAAGTTTAAAACGTTACACTGAATAAAGAGCACAAGAGACGGCAGAGCGAGGGATTTCTGATAATGTGTTACCTTGAGTTTGTTTGGGAAGAGCTTGACTGAAGTCATTCATGTATACCTTGTTAAAATTGCTGTTTATATAGGTTGTTTAAATGCAGTTTTCCTGATTTTTGTTGTTTCACACATGTACCTTGCATATGTGGGTTTAGTATGTCATCCTGTGTCTGACTTGAAAGCAGCTATCTGACTTTCTGTAGGCTAAACACTGGTATCCTTTGGTAAGCGGCCAAACAAGGTAGCTGAATGGTTGTGCTAAGTGTGCTTCCTCTGCCTTTCTCCGCTTCTTCCTTTATTGTAGTGTGGCATGGCACCACTAGAATTAATGTTAAAACTTGCCCATTTTCAACTGTAATTTCTGTAAGACTGGGAATCTTACCAGGGGTCTGATAAGCAAAGATCTTTTGTGGGAATGCCGTTTCATATTAGATGAAAAGAACTACATGTGTGTGTGTTGCAGCATTGTTGTATGAAAATAGCTGCTCTTGATTAGTTGTTTATAAAAGCATCTCCCTGGGTTTCCATATCACATGCACATCATCTCAGCCTTTGGTCTCTGTTGTTTTCCTTTGTCTTGCTTTTTTTTTTTCTTTTTTTCTTAATCTAATGTCTGATCAGTATAACTGCTTAGTATTATAAGTGTCTGCAATAATTTAGAATCCCTGTGATACCAGGAGCAGGCTCTGACCCATTGGAATGCCCTGTCCTTGCTGGGGAAGCCTATGGGGCTGACCTGTCATTGCAATATGAAGACAGATATCCTTTTGATTATAGGCAAGGTTCCCAAAATACACAAGCTGGCATAGGCATTTGGAAAAAGGAGCAACGTACACCCCTAAAACATACGTTGTTTTTTAGATTCTTACTGTATTTTGTAGTGTTAAATCTCTTGCTTGACATCTAAGATGGAAGTTTTGCATGGCTGGGGGAGAAAGAGGGAGGGAGAGGAATGAGTTTCCCCTCCAAGCATAACTCCTCTCTTGTGAGTTGGGACTGGCTTGGAATTCTTCCATTTCTGCTTACAGTGTAGTCTCTGCACAATCCTGATTGAATAGTGATTGGTACTGATCTGTAAAAATATGTATGGTTCACCATAGGTATTTATTAATGAGAAGATTTTCAGGCTTTTTTTTTTTTTTAGTATTTTTAAATAAGAAATGGTAAACAGTCTCTTTTTTTTTCCATTTTGATCAAGTTCATATTGTTCAAAGGCGTTCACGAGCATTGAGAGTGACAATATCTTTCTCCAGTATCGAGACTCCTGAAGAGGGCCAATGGCTGTCATCCTAGGTTAAAATTTGATGTGTACTACTTATTTGAAGCATGATCCAGTAAAAAATGTGATGGGATGCTCAACTGTCAACACATGATTGGTGAAGTAATTGTATTATTCATTTACATACTTAAAATTAGCCAGCAATTAAGTATTTTGCTGGTCAAGATACATAGCCAAATAGTAACATTTAGCTTATTCTGCAAAAGTATTTGCAAGAAGGAACATGAAATTGGAGGGAAAGAATGCATTAATTATGCAGAAGATGGTAGGTATATAATGGAAAACCAAGTATAATGATATCTTAAACAGCCAGTATTATTTAGAAAGAAGAGTCTTGAGTTTGAGAAGAGTCAATATTGGGAAGGCTTTTTGGCAATGGGCTAGCTACTTTTGGTGGTATGGCTGAAAGGAAAGTGTCTTTGAGAACCTAGATCCTTTGGTTATTTTCATGGGTCTGATAATATGTTTTGAAAATTGCCCTTGTGCATTCTTATTTACAATCAGTTGAAGCTTTCAAAATCATCATAAGGTGCTGAGACTTGATTTACGCATTCATCGAGTTCAAAATAATGGTGTGGTTGCTAACACAGAAAGCAGTTTGTCTACATTTTGTTGTGTTTTTCCCTAACTGTTTTGGTAGTCAGTGATGTGTGTTTCTTTCTGTTATTCTGCAATTGTGAAACATCATAGCAACTTTTCACAAAGTTGAAATATGGTTGTGAATGAAAATTTTTCTTTTACGTGACCTTGAGTTAAGAGCAGTTATTTCTTCTCTAGAATGCTGTGAAGCAAAACTGGTGAAAGGAGCCTCTAACCTCAAGTGACTTCAACAAATAGTTAAATAAACCTAGAGGTTAGCTACCTGGAGATACTATTTGAGATTTCTTGATGGGAATGTAAGAAAAGAGATGCCATTTAAATCGTCTCAGCATGTTCTATAGCAAATCTCCATTTGAAGAGAACGTATTTCTGTTGGTCTAAAGTTTACACGTGGTATTAGTAACATTTTTCTTAGGCTTACATGTTAGAGATCTTAGTTTGTTGGCTGGCTGAACCACAACAATTCAAGTTTCGGTTGTTGATTCAGCTTGGTATCAGTTGGCCACTTCTTACAATAACCTAGGTCTTGGTGACAAGGAGAGAGGAATGTCTATAATTTCTTCCTAGAAAGCCCTTGGAAGCATACAGAGAAACAACTTGTGGCATAGCTCGTGGAGAGTTTTCACAAATAAAAGCCTGTGTACTTTGCGTACATAGCTCCTGCGATATTTACAGCTACTCTGATTCATTAAGTGCTTGTGTGGAAAACACTGCCCTTACAGAAACATAAGGTTTTATCTTAATTGCCCAAGTTGGAAGAATAAAATACTTAACACAATGTATAAAGAGACTAGAAGTTTGGGTAACCATTAACTTCACTTTAAAGAAAATAGATAAGAATGTAGAGGTTTAGTACTGCATAAATAACCTGAAATTAAACTTGATCTGTTTCTGTCCATGATTGTGTTCAGACATTTTGTGGACTACGTTCATGTGTTGATTGTAGGTCTAAAACCTCTGGCAAACTGTTGATACTTTTGTAATGTTTTTCTACTTGTTGAGTAAATATTGAGATGCTGTATCAAAACTTAGATTACTCTGGGGTTTTTTTGATTCTTAATTTCACATTAAAGAACAAAAAATTGTCTTCAGGCCAATTACAATACAGGTTTCCACAGTGAAATAAGCTTTGAATACTTCAGATACTTTAATTGCTAAGGGACGTAGAAATGTAACGAAATGGAAAATAGTTGTGTTTCCTTAAAAGAAAAACAAAACAAGCAAATCAATAAATGAACAAAAGAAACTTTAGGTACCTGTATAGCAAATCATTGTTCATATTCCAGGAAACCTTACTCTCACATTAATGAATAGGTACTGTCCTGCTGATTTGTCCCCAGTATGGAAGTCGAAGTTATGTTAATTGTGTGGAAGCATGTGTGTATTTTTTTAATGCTATTTTTGGACCTCTCTTTGCTTGGAAACCTGTAATACTGCATTTGAAAGCTGCTAAATTGCTAAATTTAATCTTTCAGGAGAGAATTTGAAGGGAAAAATATAAACTAGTATATAATTGTGATGAATTTTTTCCTTAAAGTCTTTTTTTAAAGTTATTTCACTTAATACAGACAGTACAATGCTCTTGAATCTTAATAACCAAACTGTTTCTAATAGGAACTGAATCTGTTGATACATACTGTTCTCTGTGATCCCCATCCGTACTTTCCCCTAATGTGATTTCTTGCTTTTAATTCTTGCTTTAGAACTGGTAACATGACTTGAACTATATAGCTGCATGGTGGAGGAAAGAGAAAACCTCTTTCTCATACAACTTACCATGTCTATGTAGAATCAGACAGAAGTCTTATTACAATTTTTTCTTTCCAGTGCATTTGTTAGGACCTTGTGGCATATAACTAGGTCTGGGTTTTAAAGGATACCATCTATTTGATTTTTATTTATTCATTTATTTTTAATCAGTTTTATCTTTTAAAAAGCATAGAGGCTGTTAAAAGGCTTTAACTAGCAGGCAGAGTTGGTTGGTTTGAATTGCAAGTGTGGCTTTCCTCACGCTGCCCTCTTCTCCCAAACTCTTTTTGGGATGGTGGTAGGGTACCTGGTTTGACTTAGAAGATCAGAGGCCCCTTCTGCAGAATGTTCCCTTCCTCGGTGCTCAGCCTGTTCTCCCATTGTTTCAGTCCCGTTTTAACGGCTGTTGTTCCCCGATTCCCTCTTCAAACATTTTGTGAAGACAATGGATGTGAATGTATGTCAGCTGAGAACAAAATTATGATGCTGCGATACTGTCCATAGGACTGTAGGAACAATTATCTGTATTGTTAATAAGCAGTAACATAATTAGTAATGCACAGATTGCTGTGACAACATCCAGTAAACCTGGAAATAGGTATTTTTCTCCTTGTTAATCCTTGCTCTAACAACTGTAGGTATTACTTAATATAATGGATGTATTTTCAGCTACAGGTGTGATTTTTTTCAAATTAATTCTACTCATTTGTTTCTGTGACCTTCATATAAAAGGTAATTCTTATTTGGTTTGTTAATTTGGGTAATGTAAGGTCTGTTGAGGGGGAGGAATAAGAAAGGGAGAAAAATAAGCACATAGGAAACACCTGCAGGTGGGTTTTTTTTTTCCCCTCCCCAAAATTAAGAACTTTTTATTTACAGCTAGTGTTCTGTTGTTTGTAGCCAGAGTAATAAATTAGATACTTTGATGTGTGCAGAGGAGTACGGAATCTTTGGGCCTTATAAGAGTTGGTCATAAATTATGTCAGTTAGGAGGATTGTTCAGGATCTAAGTGTTAAAGCTGGAGCGGAGCAGTGGAAGTGCATTGAATCTACAGTTACGCCAAGTGAAACCTTCTCAGATTTATTGACTTTTTGTTCTTGATCATGGACTGTTGGAAGTAAACATGTTTACATCCAATACCTCGTGCACCTAGACAAACAGTACTGAGTTCACCGTGGAATACTACTTCAACAGTTGTTAATAGCCCTTAGGATTTAATAGAAGTGTATCACCTGAGGAGGATGTTGCAAGTTTCATTGCTTGTTGCTACCTTGAGATAAAAGTAGGTTGGCATACTGCACGTTTTTACATATGACAACGTTTTAGGTATTTCTTAAAGTCTATTTATATATGATCTGCATGTAAGGAAAGTGTCACATACTGAAAACACTTCCCTGCCCCCCCCCCCCCTCCCCCCCCCAAGTATTTTTCAAATCAAAGAAAACTAAACAGTTTTAGATACAGGTTTGCACACATGCATGCTGCCCTAACGGATGCAAGACGCCGTGGCTCGTACTTGCCTGCAGAGAAGGTGAGAAGACGCAGCCTGCGACGGATTTTAGTTATGTTGTTGGCAGGTGAAGCTCAGAGTCTGGATGGTGAAATGGTCAAGGTTGGGGGTCCTGTTCCTTTCTGCCAGTGTCCTGGCAAGGCAACTGCCACCACATGAGTGAATCTAATCTCAGGGATGGCAGCGTGTTAAACGGCTGCAGAAGGAGTAACCACAATAATTTAATGGCCTTAAAGTGTTTCCTTCCTTAAGCTGCTAGGTTTTGCTGCAGGTACAAACTGAGTTACAGTGACTGTCGTAATTGTGTGATGATTTTTCTTGATACGACTTGCGAGATTGTTTCCTGTACTTGTTGCTAAGTCCTAGATAAAATAAATATTTAAGGTGGTGGACTCTGTTAAGGTGTATAGTTTATCTTGGAGGCTGGTATAACAATAAACAAAAAATCGCTACATTGGGTTACATTGTTGTTTTGTATTACTCAGTTGTTTTATTTGCATTCACTCTTCCTCTCACTTTTTGAGAATTGATGCTGTTTAGTTTTATTTACAGGTAAGAGATTATATCTAAGCAGAATCCAGTAAAAAAATCAAAACTGTCTGTTCTTAATCTAGGGTGCTGTTACAGGTTATGGAAAAAGTAGTGTATATTTTGACATTCTTCTGGCAAACTTCTTGCATGATTCAGGAATGAAGCCAAGTGCCTTCAAAACATGAGAGATGTACACATAAGTGCCTTCAGGGTATGCAGAAGTTCAGAGATAGGTCACTAGTGGTGACTTGGCATGATATCTTGCATGTGTATGTGAAAGGAGGAGTGTTTTTGAAATGTTATCAGTACTGTTTGTTGCAGGGAGGGAAAACCAATTTTCTTTGAGTATTAGGAGATTTTAAAAAATAAAATTTAAAAAAAAAAAAAAAGAAGAAACAGTAGGAATGTTAAGCCCTTTCAGATTTGGGAAACTATCTGGCAATGTGAAATGTCTTCCTTGCGTTCCCATACGTGTTCCTATAAAGCAGATGCTTTATTGTTCTTAAACTTTGTGATGCTTTTGTTCCTTAGTAATGACTTTGTAGGAGTGCTCTTCTGAGGCTTTCCAGTGAGATGCCGGTTCCTGTGACTACACTTGCACCCTGTGTAGCCATCTGTAGTGTGAGAAATTTGCATTACTGTACAGCAGGTGCGTAGTGCAGGGGCAGGTCGGTGGCTGGGTTGCCCTTTGGGCAAGTAGTAGCTGTGGGTTTGCGTTTCCCTCAGGCACAGAAAGTTGCAGAACCGGGTGCCCTGCGTCCTGGGCGAGCTCTCCACCCGCTGGGCACCTGTGTGTGTGCTCGGCGGGAGGAGGAGGGGGAGGTTATTGCCTCCCGATTTAGGATCCTCAAAGTGCAGAACAGAACCTCATTTGAGGGTCCCAGTTAGGCTTCTGTGTGGGGTAACACTCGGCTACTGAGGTTCTTGTAGAGAACAACAATGTGGGGCATGAATAGAGGTGAAGATTAGACTTGTCTGTAGTTTTTAGAGTTGCACTTTTGCCTTATATACATTCAGTATAAATGCGGAGGGGGCAGTCTCTGTTGTGGACCCAGACTTTAGGCAGCTGAGACAATTTTGCCTGTAATAGGAAGTTATTTTCTTCTTTCTAAATACAGAGCAGTCACGTCTATTTCCGTAATAGATTTGATAAAATAACAGCGTGGAACATAATTTGATATGTGAAATACTGTATCTCCGTATGTGTATGTGCATGTGTTATAAGTCTTTAGTGTCAGTTTTTACAAGACAAAAGAGTTAAAGTCAGGTTATCTAAATATTGTTCTCAACCCCATTTTTTATTACTAGGAAAAAAACCCACCAAATTCCATTCTAATTCATTTCATCGTGTTCGAGGAGAAAACCCCCTCTGAAGCATGTAGTGTTGGAAAGTACCCTTGCACAAGTTGGAGGAAACCCTGGCATTTTACCCATTTTCCACTCTTCCTTCTGAAGACATGTCAGATTTCTTGGGAAATCATAATTTGTAAAAGGTCATGAACAAAATAAAGAACACTCTTGAGTTACAGCTAATTAAAAACTAGACATGCATTACGATATCAGAGATGTTCTTTCCAAACACAAACAACAATATGCAAGAATGTCTTGGTTAAGAAAACATGGTTTAGCACAAATAGAGGAATGGCTGCAGACAAATCACTTTTCAGGTTTGTTTACTGTGCAGTAGTAGAATTAAAATGTTTTTGTTTCAAATATGGCAGGTTTTTATTAAGAGCTAAGCTGACTCTTCTTGCATCTTGTCAATACAAAATTAAAGCTTTTCCATATGGAAAAGCCTTCAGTTGTGACTGCTCTGATTTTGCATCCTGTTGTGAAGAACAGCCAATCTTTGAAAAGGAAATACAGAGATGGTCTTTCTAAAAATCATTCCCTAAGAGGGAAGGCATGGGGAGGTGGAGGATAGAACATGATACCATACTGTGAGGATGAAAATTCCCACAGAAGCCTGTTGCTCGGGGTAGCATAGCTCTCTCCTTCCTCTAAACGAGGTCTGTGTTTTTCAGGCATACCGTGGCCTAACATGACTAAAATGTCAGAACTGTTACACTATTTCAATTAAGTCTATTTACTGTCTTCTGTTCAGAACCCTATTAATTCAATTGCTGGTTCAAGATGGAAACTCTTTTCTGTATTTCTTTGATGTGAACTAAAATAAGCAATGACTTTGAGTATTGATTTAAATTTGCTAAATATGTTTGAAACCTTAGAATATCTTTTAATTTAATTTCATTTTTTAAATAAGTAGGCATGACCCTGCAGAGATTGTTTGGGAGAGCTGAAAAGTGGTTTGCCCATTTTGGCAGGGGGTAATCTCAATTACATGTGATTTTTTGTAAGATGAAAAAATGTAAGAAGCCATTCAGGAAAAGGAGGAGAGGGTAGGAAGAAGGCAAGCCACCTCTCTGGGTCATCATAATCAGCTGGGAGGTATCAGAGCGTAAGTTCTGTCAAACTGCATTTTGCATCACCTAAGCCATTTGGCCATTCATTTCAAAACCCTGCGGTAACTTCCTCAGTTGTCTGAGATTGTGAGTGGCTGAATTGTATCTGTGTTACCAAAATTGACACATGCAAGAATTGCTAGCATTAAAAGGCTTCGCCTAACCTACTTTGAGTTGATAAAGGATTTTTCTATTCACTTCAACTCAGTATATGTGCTACTGAAGTAGTATACAGCCGGTTAATATGTTAATATAGCTGAATAGTTAATTCTGTGTATATTTATAACTCTACAGCTATTTAAAGCCTTAATAACATTAAAAGATAAAAGGTTCTTTGGCCTGTGATTTATATGCAGTTGAGTCTCATTGGTTAACTTTTAATAAATAAAAATTATTTTTTTTAGATACTCATTATAAATAGTAGAAAATTATTTTCCAGCGTGTCTTTTAGGTATGAACCTGTTTCCTGCCTTTAGATATATTCTAAAAAACGGTGGGAGATACCACCTAAAATTCCAGGAGGCATGATGATGTTGTTATGGAAACATCTGATTAAGAACATAATGTGTAATAATTTTAAATCAAACTCATAATATGTTTGAATATACGATTGCTGTTTAGTAAGTAACATAAGCCTCAAGAAAGACGGAACAGGACTGTATATTTTCCTGCTTTGTGACATAATTGCCTTTTTTTTACTTCATGTAAACACAGAAATATCTGAAGGAGAAAAAGCCTCCAACATGGCTGCAATATGACTTATGTTTCTGTACATTTGATTTGTGAGAAATGTGTGTTAGTTTTTATTGCATTACTCTTTGTTTTGTTTTAGCCCCAGCAATGGATTGCAGCTGGATGACAAAAAGATACGTATTTCTCCTTTTTCTAGGTGTGGGCACTCTCCTGTGTACCGTTCACGTGAGATGTCGGGTCGGGCCCTTGTTCCATTTGTTATGGTAAATGAAGTGCCGCACACAGTGCTGTCCTTGCTGGAGGGGCTTCCAGACTCTACCAGTCCTTGCATACGGCAGAATAGTATTCATGGAACACTCCTGCAAGTAAGTTTGGGGGGGTTGTTTGTTGTTGGGTTTTTTTTGATTGTTTGGGGTTTTGGGGTTTTTTTTGTTTGTGGGGTTTTTTTGTTTTGTTTTGTTTTTACTGTGGAGTTTTTGCTGGATTTTTTTTGGTCATACTTCACAGCCAGATAACACGCAATGAGTTCTGCTGAATGTTTACACATTGTCAAAACATGTATGAAGACTGCTTTTGAGTTGATTCTCTCAGATGATAAATGTGGAATGCACATTTCAACAGTCAGAAGGCTGTAAGCTGTAAATATCAACACTTACATTTCATATAATGTTTCATCTCTGGAGATTAAAGTGCTTTGAGAGCAAATATCTTTATCTGAACATATCTACAGAGAGATCTGTGTGACTTGCCCAAAATCACAGAGCAAATCTGAGGCAAAGCTGAACTGCAAGCACCAATAGTATTGTAGATATTGAGGCTTGCTACTTACCTACAGATTTACATATTACTTCATTTGCTTTTCCTGCTACACCAGCAGCTTCCTGTCAGCTTGCTGTACAAGTTGTGATAAGCTCTACTGTATTCTTCTGAAAGCATTCTGGACAGCAGCTCGCTATCGGTTTGGAATCAGAAATTCCCCATATATCATTCCTTTGGTTTATGGCAGTCGGTTCACTGTGTTTGATTTTTAAGCTATCGTGGTAATAAGTTACCCATTTTTATTGCCTGCTTTTCACAAGCAACCCTCCAACAAAGCCATATTATATATGATCAGCTCTGTTAGTCTGCCTTAGTTGGCAAGCTATCTAAGTACACATTCCCATTGTAAACTGTGCGGTGGGGTGTGTGTGGCTTTGTTTTGGTTTTGTAGTGTATCTTTTCCAGCATATTACTTCCCTTTAAAATCATGACCTTACAGGAAACCTAGAACAGGGAAATGAGTGAAGTTCCTCTAGAGCTGTTACTGTAAACTTTACGCGTAAAGGATTTCAGCCAGTTGAATCTGGATTTGGACGATGACTGGTGACTGTGAAGGTTGTTGCGGGATGTGGGATGATTGTGTCCAGTCTTTTCTGCTCTGAAAAGCAGTCCGTGCGCCTGTATGTATGCAAGTGCTGAGCCCTGTGAGCTGCTGCATCTGTGTGGGGAGGAGGAGATTGCCATCATCAAACTACCTGTGCAGCCCCGGTGTGTCACAAAACTCCTGAACCTCCTGAAGCATTAGGAAGACAGGGTTATTACAACAGAGAGAATTAAGTGCTTTCTCAGTCCAAAATGATTATAACCCTGGTCGTGAGGGTATGGACTGGCTGTAGTGTATAAAGCTGCTGCCTTTTAGTGACCTGGGAAAAAAAAATAATGGAGGATTGGTTCTGAAAGAGCCCAAATGATGATCTGTTTTTAATCCAGTGATGCTAACAAGATCTTATGCAGAAGTCTCGGGGGGGTTTCTTTGCCATACCTGTGAGGCAGGAGATATTCTCAGGGCATTAATGTGATTTTTTTGGTCAGTTTTGAGCAGCCAGTAGGAACTACTGCTGCAGTTGGTACTGCACCAGGGTGAGACCAGTGCTGTCAGAGTATGACATTCCTTGAAAAAATGTCAGTTGTACCATAACAATTCAGTGATGTTTGGTCTCTTGCATTTGTCTTGGGTTTTGCTTTTATGACTTGTGAATCAAGGTTGTACAAAGTCTTCATTTAATACTTAATCAAGTTTAGTGTATGACTGAAATGCTGAACTATCTGTTGCTAGTTAAAAATAACAAAATATTCAGAAGAAATACTGTAAGGTGATAAAGATGTGCAAAAAGGGAAGTGGTGGTGTTTGTTCTACCCCTAAAACACTAATGCCAGGTAGTTCAACACGCAGTTAGCATGCACCTCCTGTAAACAGTACAAAGTACTGCGACTTTCAGGAGTTGTTGAATGCATGGTTTCAGTTTCCTTTTACATTGATAGTAAGACAGGACTTGCAAAGCTGCTGCTAAGGCTCATTGAACTGTAGAAAATAGTTATGGGACTATTCGTTAAAGCACTGTTTCTCTGAAGGCTTACTTGAAGAGATGGTGATCTGGCAGTTTTCGAAACTGTTTGCGCTGCATTTCCATGACACAGTAGAGAATTTATCTTCCTCTTTGATGTCAAACCAAAACAAAAATCCTTGCTAAAAAGAGTGAGTCTGTACAAAAGTCAATAAAATTTAGATTTTTCCAGCAATACAAGGCCAATATCTTGTGAAAATGGAATTCAGTAATTCATTTTGTTTGTTCAGTCACATTAGTCAGAAGCTAAGTTCATTGCCTGATTTTTATTTCAGTGTTCATATGCTGTCAAGTCTTGATCAGGAAAGTTGGAATTACTCAGACTTAAAGCTTCTGTGGCAGTGCCAAATGTAATGAATCTTGAAGGTATATTTCAGTTATGTTTCAGAGTTATGTAATCACTTCATCTGTTGCAAGCCAAATGTTAATTTATAGAAAGATCATTCAAAAAGAGTTCAGCATGGACTGCTTGTCCAAACATGGCCTGGTTTTCAAAATGCTGAGATTGACAAGGAGTGTTTTTGACAGTGGATTGAAATGTGTTGTGTTTAACTTCAGACCTTGCATTATGTGAAAACATGGCTTTTCCTCCGCAATGTGATAACTGTGGCTCAATTTACGTAGGAATATGAATGTGCGTGAGGATAAAATAATCCTATGGTTCACATGTTTTACAGAAGAATTCTTTTCAAGAATTATCTAGGAGGAATATTCTGTAACTCTTACGGAACTGATGATATTTTTCAAGGAGTAGTTGTGCATCATAGGTAAATTCATTGACTTGAATGAGACAAAGAAAAATCTGTGCTCTGCTTCATGTTTCCTTTATGAGTGCAGTTTCTACTTCGCTGCATAATCCAAACTGGCGTGGGGGACAGGGGGAGGGAGTCAAGTTTGTAATCCACAAGAAAATGCAGAAATCTTCTACTGGTTGCCTTGAATGATGAAATATTTCTGGCTTCTTTTGTTTTAAGATCCAAGTTTTTTAGCTGATCAGCTGAAAGGAAGAGCTTTTTCAGAGCTTTATGTAGAGACTTCTGGAAGTGTATCAAAATTTGTAACTAGGGAAGCCTTTATGTTTGTGAAACTTCTTGACTTTTGGCGGTTGCCAAGGAACTTAGGGTATTGGGGAAGGTTGTGAGGTATCCTTACCAGAGGATAAAATGTTTTTTTGACCTTCTGTCTCTTTAGGCTTGGAATTCCTGCATTATGTATTCCATCTGTTCGGAATAATTGAGAAATTCAGAATTAAACTGTAATTAATTCAGAAATGTTTTATTCAATAACCTGTACTTGCGATTAGTAATTTCAATGACTCGTAGTGGTATTTGTAAGCCATGCAGGTAGGGACATGGTCTGCTTTCTCTTTTCATGTCTGTGTTTTTGTAGAAATGTCTAGTCTCAGACAACAGTCTTAACTAGGTCTCTTAAAACTACAGTAAAGACGACACCTATGTAAAAGAGTGTATTTTGAGTCCTGATGTTTATGAAAGCTTCCAGTATGCAGTTTGTCTAGTTCTATGCAGTTGCAATAAGCCTGGATGTCTTGAGCAAGACACTTGTGAGAGTCAAGAATTAATCAAAGACCTCCAAACATTAGTAAAGCTTAAAGTTCACTTGAATTTAGAATTCATTGGGAGAGATCGCATGGAAATGAGCCCTAAGTAGACAAAGAAGTTATGGAGACCTGGTAGTTCTTCAAAGAAATAACTCCAGAAGTAGGAATCAACCTAACACAGAATGGATAGTGTGATAAGACACTAGCTTGGACAAATTAGGATTTTTTTTACTGAATGCAAAGCAAGAAGAAACATACTGAAGCAAGAGCATGCAGAGAGGAAACTGGAAAGGCCAGGGCAAAAATTGGCTGTAGCCTTTGAGAGATTTCTACAGATTCAAGAGATTTCTACGCAATCTACTGACTGTGCCTCTGCATGTTTGGACAGTGTCTCTTGTTTTCCTCCGAGGTTATCTGTCTGTCCTTCCACCTTCTGTATACTCCCTTTCTATGTTTGAGTTTTGCCATGAGCTCCTTGTTCATCCATGCAGGCCTCCTGGCATGCTTGCCTGACTTCTAGCTTGTTGGGATGGACTGCTCTTGAGCTTGGAGGAAGTGGTCCTTGAATATCAACCAGCTTTCTTGGACCCCACTCCTTTCAGGGCCTTATCCCACAGGACTCTACCAAGCAGATCCAGGAACTGGCCAAAATCTGCTCTCGTGAAGTCCAGGGTTGTGATCTTACTTTTTGCCCTGCTCCTTCCTCTCAGGATCCTGAACTCTACCATCTCATGGTCACTGCAGCCAAGGTTGCCTTTGACCTTTACATCCTCAATGAGTCATTCCTTGTTTGTGAGTATGAGGTCCAGCAGAGCACCTCTCCTTGTTGTCTCCTCTGTTGCTTTTGTCAGGAAGCTGTCATCAATGCTCTCCAGGAACCCCTTGGATTGCTTATGCTGTGCTGTGTTGGTCCTCCAGCAGATACCAGGGTGGTTGAAGTTCCCTATGAGGATCAGGGCCTGCAAACGCAAGGCTACTTCTAGCTGTCTGTAGAAGACCTCATCCACTTGTTCCTCCCGGTCTGGTGGCCTATAGCAGACAGCCACTACAGTGTCACCTATACTGATCTGCTCTTTAGTTCTTACCCATGGGCTCCCAGCTGGCTCATCATCCATCCCCAGGCAGAGCTCCCTGTATTCCAGCTGTTCTTTCACATAGAGGGCAACTCTGTCTTCTCATCTTCCCCACCTGTCTTTCCTAAAGAGCCTGATCCCTCCATTGCAGCACTCCAAACATGTCAGCTATCCTGTCTTGTCCCCATGCTCCCAACAAGATTACAGCCCTGCATCTCCACACAGACCTCTTGATTCCTCTAATTCTTTAACCTTCTCCTTTGGGTGCTTTAAAGTAAATAGAAGTTACGGGGACTCTAACCGTGATTTGCCCAGAAAACAAGGCAGCACCTTTAATTCATCCGGTTGTAGATTATTTATAATGATTAAAAAAACCTCCCAAATGCATGAACTTTCAGATTGGTTTGCCAAGGAAAGCAGATGTTAGACTTCAGCTTTTGTTTTTATCTTGTGAGAATCAGTTAATGTGATTGATGCTGGATTTCAAAGGCTGTGCGCTGTGCATAGACCGAGAATCTTGTTGTTATTAGTATAGCAGAATAGCAGCAATATGACTGGAGCTTTCAGTCACCGTTCTGCACTCATTACTTTCCAGAAATCTCTCTCATGTTTGTGCACTGGAAAAATCTGTACTCTAGTGAGAATGTACATACCCTTATACACTGTTCATGTCGAGAACAATTCATTGGACAGCTGCAATTAATCATGGAGCAGATGTAATTACTATTAAGGTTTATTTCTTTTTCAAATGAAAGAATCTGCACATCAACTGGGTCATTGTCTTGTATGTTATCAGTTTGATCTTCCTCACATTCACTTTGGCAAGCTTACAGTTATGCATTTTTAGAACATACGGGATCAGATAAATGAAGGTTATTAAAAGAGGCATTGTGTTTTTATTTAACTTCTCTGTGCCTTGTTTTGGACACTTCTTAAATGTTGAAATCACAAACCGACTTCCTAAAGGTCTTGTGTGGATTTATAACTTAACACTGACAGTGTCTAGCTTGAGATTGGTATGCAGAACAGTACAAAAAATGTTGCTTCCCTTATCTGTCCCATTCACCATGCAGTCCCTTCTTTTTGGAGAGCGTTTT
Organism: Phoenicopterus ruber ruber; assembly: GCA_009819775.1. NCBI lineage: Eukaryota > Metazoa > Chordata > Aves > Phoenicopteriformes > Phoenicopteridae > Phoenicopterus > Phoenicopterus ruber. Next base: position 28,991,575 of record CM020217.1, on the reverse strand, counting down.
GCATTCCCTTTGCCATCTTTTGGGCACAGATTAGGAGAGAGGAGGATTCAGTGACTTTATCCCTCGTTGTTTGCTGCTGGTATATGAAGAGAGAGAACTACATGACTTTGCTTCAATGTGCTTGTTGCCTCCATGTCCTGCCTCCATCAGGAGATGGATTGTACTGTTGAAGATAAAGCTTTTCATAGAAGTTCCCAGAGGGTTGTGCAGCTGCACATATCACTGAGGAACAATTTCTGGCTGGAAGCTGCTTTGTTCATGAAGGTTATTTACATTTTTGGTGGTACTTTGCAGCTGTTTGATTGCTTGTACATAGAGTAAAATAAAAAAAACCTTTGCTGGCCTATCACGTCCTTGCAGATGGATCCTTCCTTCCTGTTGTGACTGGTTTTGGTCACTGCTGTAACTCAAAGTCACAGAAATTCTGCCTGGTCTGCTGTGGTTCCTAGGAAGATTTCTCTCCGTTCCCCCATCTTCTCATCTGAGGTCTGGCTGGTAGCTTCTCTTCTCACTGCAGTCTTCCCACTTACTGCTATTACTTTGTCACTCCTACTGATTTATCCTGAAATTTGTCAACTGAGCATATGCCAGTGTTTTGCATCGCAAGAGAAGAACAGTATCTCTTTCTACTAGGGCGGTGCACATGACCTGTTCTTAAAGAAATACAAAATATAACTGGCAAGAGACAGATGAAACAGAGAGATTTGTTATGCTTTGATGCAGGGTTAAAACTACATGAAGATAAAAAAGGAAATTCACTTGTTTTCAGTGTCATCGATCAGTAGTCAGTTACTCTTCACAAATTGTTACTCTTAATAGTCAGATTTTCTCCACACTTTAAACTTTCCCACAAAATTCTGTAGTTTCAATTAGCTAAATTGGTATTATCGCAGTAGGCTGCAAAAAAGTGTTTGGTGGCTTGGTTTTTTTATGTTCACTAATTCAGACAGTTCTGTTTGGCATATGAATGTGAAGTTCTGTGCAAGGAATGTTGGTTTGAGTTTTTGAACCTTTTTTTGTTTTGCTTTTGAAACCAGTAGCGCTGTTGCATCTCTCACAAATCTAAAGAACAGAGTGAGTCACATCAGCTTAGTCAGTTGCATGTGACAAAAGTTAGACTTAGTAGGAGATGGAGGGCTTCATAACTCTTTACATTAATTAACATTAATTTTAAAGATTACATTTGCCACTGACTTCAGTGAGACAAGAAACTAGCAGTTACTATTTTTCAGGGCAGCATCCTATAGAATTTGACTTAGCTTTCTGAAAATACTTTACAATGAAAGAATATAGAATCCTTGTATTAATAATATGATTAAAAAACCTGCATGGTTGCATGGCAGATTTTTCAGCCATCTGTACAGGGCTTTTATGAAAATGATTTACTGTTTCTGTTTTTTCTTTGTGGAGTTTATTGAATGTGACAAGATTTGTGCGATGGTACAACTTCAAATTATCTGTATCAACTCTTTGGATATGCTGATGTTTCAAATATTAATGGAGAGATGGAAGAAGTGATTTAAAGATGGACAAATTGATTTAAAGGATGATTGGAGACTTCATTAAAGCAGAGAGAAAACCAAGACAAGAAAGTAACGTGAGAATAGCCATACTGGGTCATGCAGAGATTTGTCTGAGTCAGTGCGCTGCTTCCAGCAAGGACCGATAGCCCAAGCCTAGGAAAGAGGAAGACAGACCAAGCAGCTGGAGAAACATCTGCACGTGCTGTCTTAGCTTAGAGTACTCTTGAGCCAGAGATGTACGGACGTGACTTTGTTGAAGATAAAAATTAAGTGCATAGTTGTACTGATGAAAAGAAGCAGTTTGTGATGAAAACATCAATATGTTAGGTAGTTTAATTATCCAGAAGAGTTCTATTAAGTCAGATTGTTGTTGATGAAAGTAGAGCCTGCCTAATGAATGTGGATGCCTTTTTCCTTCCCTTGAGAGGAGGAGGATTTTAGCTGAAGTTGCTACAAAGGAAGGTCAAGCTTCAGGTATTTGAGATTACGATCACTCTTGTGTTTTATGAGTTTAATACTTGGACACTTACTCAGAGGAGTAAAGACATTTAAATAAGTATGCGCATTGGAAAATAAAGCAGAGAAGAATGATGCATGAAGAAGAGCTAGCAAGCAATCACAGGACCTTCTTTAGTATGGGACCGAATAGGTAATAAAACCCCACACATTCCAGTGGGTAGGGTGTGAGATTGTGACAACAGGAGGCAAATTAGGCAAATATATTTTGAAGGTCATTCTTGGATGTTGGTCCTTGTGTCTGAGTGAAAGAGAGAGGTATACTACTACTTAGTTTGAGCCAAAAATCCTTAATGGGAATTACCAGCAGGGGTGTCAGTGACCATGTTTTTCTCCTGTTTTGTTTTGAAGACAAAGGATCTCTAGGGTCTGAGGGAATGAATAGGGAAGTAGCATATTGTTTATTTGGCTTTATTCAGTAGCACAGAAACATTGACTATGGTGAATTACGTTTTATTTGGCTTGGCAGTAAAGCTTGAAGTGTAGCAGTTCAACGTTGGCTTATAAAAACTCAATATAGTAAACAAATGTTACATTATCTACAGATCAAAGAAATAAACCTGCTATAATTAAATGTTTTCCAATGAAACTTCCTTCCAGCTGTTTCTTTTCTAAGCTCAGTTTTTAGTGTTCAAGATAAGCCTTACTTTTAAGATTAGTACAAAGAGAAAAGAAATATTGATGTCAAGTTGAAAACACACTCACTTATATGTAGCTGGCAATAACAGAACAGTTGTTTCATTTCTTCATGTTGTAAAGTTGTGTTAACTGTTACATAGGAGTACACTGATACAAGGAGGCAGTAAGCAGTTGAGAGCAAAATTTATATTTATGAATGCAACAGAAATGCAATTAAGTCCCAAGAATGGGAGCAAGCAATGAAAGAAGATCATTGGTGAGATTTTGCCAGAGGTTTTCTTCCAGCTGCCTTTTTTTTTTTTTAAAAAAAACCTCATGTGGTATGGCTAATTGACTAGGCAGATCTGATGGTTGGACATTGCTTTGAAGTTGCTTTAACTGTAATTAGTAATGCTCCCAAATACTGCGTCTCTGACTTCCTAAGACTTACCACTAGTTTTCAAAAAGGCATAGATTTAGACAGCTCTTACAACTCTATTAGGTCTTTTCATCCAATTTCTGCATCGTTATTGAGTTCCTTCCTACCGCAGCTAAGGATATGCAGAGGTGCTGTTGTTGTAAGCCTTGTGTTCACGTCTTTGAAGTTTAAAAAAAAAAGTGTGGTTTTAGTACAGAATAAGCAGTATTCATCAATTAGTGAAAACAAGGCTGCTGCCATTTTTAATTGAGAGGTAACTATAATAAGGACTGCTCTGGATTGTGCCGGGGATAGCGTGGCAGTTGCCCCCTCTGTAAAGTGGAATGGATGACCTGATGGATGCACTGCCTCCCTCTCTCCCACGCCCTAGATTTTGACGCTTGTTAGTGTGGGTATGGCAAGCAGTTGCTATGCAAATGTTTTGGCCTCCCTGATCCAGTGCACCTAGTACCACTCCTTAATGAATAAAAGCTCCTGCAACCCGCGTTGCTAGCAGAGGTTGCAGGGTGGCTGTGTGTGCGGCCATTTGAGGTACCCTGCCTGGTGGTCAGTTACGGCCAGAAAGCATCGCTAGTGTTCAGCTACCTTCTCTAGTTACGTCTTGGATAAATGTGCAGTGATTAAAAACACTGTATGCTAATGTGGTTATATAGAACAACTTTTATTAGGTGTTAGGATTAAACTAAGGAAAGAGAAATCCTCCTGTAGGTACAGTTTTCACAATGGATAGATTATTTGCTTTTTAGACAGTGGAGATTAGAAACAAATACTGTGGCACAGTGTTCTACTTTTTTTACTACTTAAATCTTCCTGAAGAGACTTGAACTATTTTAGGCACTGGATGGTTAACTTGATTTAGACCTCCCAGAACAGCAATTGAACTCTTGTGAATTCTAAATTTTTTAAGTGTTCAATTCTATGCATATTTCTCACACCTGTTTTGTATTATGAATCTTTAAGTATCCCTCATGGTTAGTCAGGAAAGCAATCCTATCACTCTGTCACAGGCAGAGGATGTTTTTACAGTTGGGAAGGGAAAAGTTGGAACTTGTAAAGTGTACCGAAGATATAATATTCTCCTAGGTGGTGCAGTGGATTAATTTAGTGCTCCATGGAGTTCATTTTTCATCTCCAAAAACATGTTTTTGATCCCACCCGCATAGGATTTTCTTCTCTTCCTTTTGATCTAGAAACCATGTCTTTAAAACTTTCAGAGCCAAAAAAAAGATAATCTGGGATGCACTTCCTGGATGTACTTTTAAAAATACCCATCCATGGTAAGTTCTGACTGCTTGAGGATGTATAAAAAATATTTGTGAACAGTGAGGGCTTTTTACTATGCTCTGTGTTTTCAGATGTTTAGGCTACACTGAGAAAAGTGGGAAGGTGTCTTCTTTGGTCTTTGGAAGCTTTCTCAGCCTGTTTACAAAGCAGAAGATACCCTCTGTGAAAGGAGGAGAAAGCTGGAAAAATTGGCATTTAAAAGAATGCTGGGTGGGAGAAGTGAATGAAGAGGGACCAGTGGTTTTAAGTGAATAACTACTCAGTAAAGACTTACCGTACTGAAGGCCAGGATGCAAGAATCTCAAATAGTGGAACAAAAAAATTGAAAGAAGGAAAGCAGGAAAAACCTGGAAATCTAAGAAAGTAAAACAAAGTAAACGTAAAACAAGAATAAGACAGTTTTCCAAGGTGTGAAAATCAATTTGAGAGTGTTCATGAGTCAAATTAGAATTTTTTTGAATGAATGCAGTGTACTTTTCTTTCTTCAACCAAGCTTAAAGCATGTTACTAGCTTTTTTTTCTGTTTATGTCACAGGCATTTCTTGCAGTAGTGTTACCACTGGTTTTCCTTAGTTTTATTAATTATTTTAGAATATCTACATTTCTGAAGAGTTATTGTTATGGTGCTAAAATTTTCTAGGAACAGTTTTCACGTAGCTGTTTGACTTAAGGTGTTTTTTTACTCGGGCTCTAAATGACTCTGAATCAGAACTGATGGTGTACTCTGGAAGTTTGTTCCTCTGGTTTTGTTCCTCTGATGCTGTTTTTTCATGGGCCAGAAGAGAATGGGAAAGGGATATCCAGGCTGAGGAAGGATTGTACAGAAATTTGGCTGACATAAGCTTTCTGTCCAGTGTAGTTTCTTTATGTGGGGGCAGGACTAAAAGAAGAAGCTGTGTTATACTTGTATCTAGTGGTGGAGGGTTTTTTTGGGGGGGTAGTGTCAGTGTCTTACTATAAGGAGCTATCTGTATGTTTTGCTTTTAGGTCAGGGGCCATGTGGGGAGCAATTGTCTATTGAAAGAAAATTTATTTTCCACTGTCTAGTACAATGTGTTCCCAGTTCTGGGGCACTGGTGCTAAAACCCTCAACGAATAATGTGGATTTTGAGTTGGATCATCAGAAATGCGGCTTCCGGTAGAGCTGCAGAGGCAGCTCTTAGACTTGAAATACCCTGCAGAGCCTTCATCGGATCCTGGAAACAGCATAGGTGTGGTCTAACTGCAGAAGAGGTCAGGGGGGATGCAGAGAGGGTGATAGGGATGCTTCTAAATTTATCACCTGTCAAGGTCCCTCCTTTTCTCTGCTCCTTCCTTCATAAAAGGTGCCGGTCATCTCTGAATTATCAGAGTTGCCTTGACGTTTGGGAGTATGGAAACCTTCCATGCAGCTTCACGCAAGCAAAGAATGAATGAGGCTTCTCAAGGCATGATAAGCAGCAGGTGCTTCTATTCTGTCCTCCCTCATTCCTTCTCAGGCTTGCACCCTCTGTTCTCTCTCCTTGTTTCCCCTGGCACCCTCACTATCAACTCCCTCCCGCCAGCTCTTGTGTCAGGTGCTTACTCCTCCATATCTCTCTTCTGGACCGCATGATCTCTTAAAGAGTAGCTGCTGTCCTGGTATATTGTTGCTTTTTGCAGTAGAGTTATTACCATGCTGTCAGAAGTCCATGTCAAATGTAACTGTATATTGACTTTTATTCAAAAGCGTACACTTCAGATTCAGAACGTCTTCACATCTACAATGAATGTCTTAGTCTGGTTTTGGCAGGAGACCTCTCTAGATTGTAGTAGTTCATTCCGGCCTGTTTTTATTGTGGAAAATAAGCAATGGTTATTAATTTTATTTTCAAATATACACAGGTATTTCCATAGATGCAGAAAGGTCTTTGTGTCAGAATTGGGTGTTGGGAAAGCTTCAAACTTTGGAAGTCACATTTGTCCTTTTTCAGTGCAAATGCACCAACAGAAAGATTAGAACTTCTGTTTTACTACTAGAAATCATTTAGGAATTTAGCACTTAAATATTTATGACCTAGATGAAAGATATTGAGAATTTATAGTTCATACTGAGTTTGACTTCAGTATAGTTGAAGTTTCTTAGCACCTTTTCTTCCTTTCCACAGTCCAAATGCATGCATTTGTTTAGCTTATAATACTAAATTGCTATTCTTCAAGGAAAAAAATAGGTTAAGGTAGGAAAAGCCAACTTAGAACTTCTCTTGTTCCCCACAAAACACTTTCATAGTGAACAAAATGCCTATTATGTACTCATCTCACATTTGTAAATTGCAAGAAATCTTTCATTTATTCTTTTCTGGTTTTTTGACTGTCCTGTTTCATGGGTGAAACAGACACCACTGGCAATTAGAACAGGAAACTGTAGAGACCCCAATAATTTTTTCTCAAAGAAAATATAAATGGAGCTATTCTTGAGTGCATATTTGGCTTGTTTCTTTTCATTCTAATTTTTTTGAATTACTGACTCATTTTGTGCCATAAGAAATACCAACTAGAGCCTTTGCTCTTTGAAACAGAGTAATCTTTGAACCCTGACAGACTCAAGACATAAGAAATTTAAAATCGTATTGTCAGCATCTTATGTGAAACATCCTACATACTTCATGTTTTTTAAGTTGTTATGTGAATACAAAAGCAATTAATACCATCATAGAAACATACGCGTGAGCCATGGTGATGATGCTCTTGTCCCATCTAGTGAACGCTACCCACTTCCAGAAAAGCCTAAGGAAGATGTAGAGATGGACATAGTAACGCTCTAAAAGACTTCACGTATACATCTTGTTGCCAAATAGTTGTTGTTAATAGTTGTTATTTCCTGATGTAACATCTAATAAAAACCATATGCTGTATGCACGTATCCTGTGTTGCAGCATAAAACCGCAGCCCGTAGATAGTCTTGAAGCATTTCGAAAGGACAAGACTTGGTGTAATCACCTTTGGGTAGATTTTAGAGGAGACTTGTTGAGCAGGCAGGATTTCAAACCTCTGTGGTGGTACTAGTTAGTGTTGTAGTAAAAGTAACCTTAAAGAGAATGAAGTGCATCAAGTGCTTCCAGCAATAGAAATGCCTTTTTTTGTTTGCTGTTTTAAGTCAATCATTTATACTTCTGAATTATCCTTTTATAAGGAATTATTTGAAAATTAATCAAACTAAAGTAGATTCTATAGATGTTAGGATGAAGTAATACTCTTACGACTGTAGCTATTTCTCTTGGATTATTGTAGTCTGTGAGACATTTAAAAATGATATTACAGCATCAGGCATCTTCTGTTGTCAGAAGTGAGAGAAAGAGGTTATAAAAGCCAAAAATGAGCATTTTATGTTTAACTAGTTTTAAAATACATAAAATATGGTATCTTGACACCCACTGGTCACTGGGGAGGAAAAAAGCTATCTTTGTAACCTCATACTGCCTTTAGTAATAAAAGCATAATACTGTTTTCCGTGAAAAAATATGAACTGTTGGTAACAGTGGTAGATACATTACTTTGTAGTTCTATTTCCTTCTTTAATACCATGTAACCCATAGAGGGTTGCTTCATGTTCTTCCTTTTTCATTTTTTGGAAAAGCCATACTTCACTCTCGGATAAGTAAAAGTTTTTTTAATTTAATTTAAAATCTTTCAGACAGATACATTGAATATATGGCATTGCCATTTTAATCTAATCTGACATAAGAATTAATAGTTCTAATGACATTTAAAGCTATTTTCAGTATTGTACAATGTGGTACTTTGTGAACACTTGAACAAGAAGTTCATTTCATGTGAACTTTAATTTGTGAACTTCCATGATCCACATGGTCCAAATAAATGATCTCATCCTAAATATTTCCTAAGTTGAGTTGTGGATGTTGTTAAATTTATCATGTCCAGCTCTCAAATCACTGCTGCAGTAACTTCTTAGGCTTTTTATTCTCTGAGTGCGATAGGCTTTGATATTAAGTCAGATTTCCTCAGAAATAGGTGTTTATAACCACCACAGCCTCTGACACTTTTTCCCATCAACTGTTTGACTAGTTCAGTTTTGCTAATTCTTTTTCATCAACCTTTTCCTTTCAGAGGAATTTGTATTCCATCTGAGTGTTATTGTTTAGTTCAGTTTTATTTCGGTGATATTTATAAAGACTACATAGGGCAACAGGAGGAAAGGCCTAGAAGTTGGGAGTCAGTCATATATATTTTTTTTTTTTTGTTCAGTCAGTACATTAATGGGGCTTATAATGGCTTTATCTACATGGGTGATCCCTGGAGTTTTTAAGAAACAACTTTGTATAGAATTACAGTACCATGATTAGCCTTGAGTATCCTCAAAACAATTGCAGTGCTGCAATTATGCAAGCATAAAACAGAGGTGTCCCTGGATGATGGACGATACCATTCAATAACGGTGTCATGTGTCATGAGCAGGAGGTGTTTATTGTCACATACTCACAACTGAATTCCTAGAGAAGCTTGGTTGGGGTCTTTTTCCTTTAGTTAGCTTGATTTTCCTGGGAAAGAAGTAAAAAATGGATTATTTTGGGTGGCATATGATATTTGTACATTTTGTGTAGTGACTAAACCAGAGAACTAGGTGTGATAATTTGAGGAAATTTAAGTTCTGTTCTTTTCATGGTTTGTAATATAAAACACTCATACTCAGTATTATTACTGTATTGTACATAATGCTATCTGTAGGGGATCTCTTCAGATTTTTGTAGTGAAAATCGTAATGTCATCGATAAGTATTTTATTTTGACCTTTTAACCTGTTTAACAAAAAGCTTTTACTCTGTTGCTACTGTAGCTTACTGGGAGAGCACTTGTCCTCCTTAACATTAAATAAATAAATAGGTGGGCTCCCCTTTCGCAGCTGGCTGATAATTTTTAATATCTTGTAAGGCCAACAAGACTGATTAAAATGAACAGAGAAGGCTTAACGGTATTTGGAGAGAAGAAAAAGGGAACTTGGATTTAGTAGCTTCTGACAACATCATCTTGCTACTTCATTTTGTTGTCCTCTTCTGCAAATTGAAATATGTTTAGGATTGGAGTTTATTTGAAGCAATTGTACTTCATACTGTTACGCGTGTTTTACTGTAGCTTTTATTGCTATAGTAAAATTTGCTGCTTCCAAAAAAAACCCCACTGTGTTATATGATGATCCTTTTAGTAATTCAACATAAACCATCAATCCCCAGCAAAATCTGATGATGACCAAGATCTTGGATGCTTTGTGGTCAGGATTTAGGACAGGGTATGGCCCAGACACATCTAGGGCTCTAAAAGATTGCAACACTGTGATAATGGAGATACACATAAGATCTATATGATAAAGAGCCATTCTGCATTGCGCCTTTTTGCAGCTTTATTTATGGTTTATCAGAGGGTATGAACAAAGTAATGGGAATATGTGAGAGAGGGTAGTGGTGGCTTCCACTCATTTCTTTCCTGTTGAATTCAGACTGTGAAGTGACAAAACTGCAAGCTCTCCCTGGAATCTGGTTTAGTTTATGTAAAGGTAGTAAACAGAAAGTGTTTAATCTGTTAACTAAAGAAACTATTGATTTTAGCGGGTGCTGTTGCAATTGCAGCCACTGGTAAAATACAAAAGAGATGGGACTCTGGCGGTGGAGTGGTGGGTGGAGATGAACACAGGCAAGACCAAACTGGTACTGATTGCGAAGGGGAAAGACACTGAAGAACTCATTGAGATACTCTGGCCACCTTCTGTTTGGTGTGTATTTGTAAGAAAAAGGGTATGAAGTATACTAATAGTTCCTTGCATCACTGATGCAGAATGGTTTTCAGCTGCCTTGAGCAAATGGGACCTGTAGTGAATGAGTGGATTGCCTAGTCATTGCTCTCGTTGCAAGTTGTGAGGCTTTAATGCCAGAGGATTTGTGTAGGCTTGTGCTCTGCAAACAGCTTGTCCGCAGCAGTCTGTGTCCAGCTGATCATCACTAGCCCTCTGCTGGGTGTTGCAGCTGCCGCAGATCAGCAGGTGGTCCTCCCTGAGCCGTTTTGGTAAAAAGGAGTAAGATTTGCTCAATTGAAATGGGAGGCCTCTGCTAACCTAACTCGTGTGGCTGAAGGGAGTGGAGAGTTTGCTTTCATTAGAAGCCTGGCTGGGAGGTTTGAAGTGTCAAACTTCAGCAGGATGCAGTGTCGAACATGTGGCAGGTGTGGTGACATCTACCGTTGACACCGCTGTGTTCAGAAGGCAACCTCTGTGCAGTTCAATATCCAAAGCGAGTGGAGGGTTAAGATACAGCAGCTTTAACAAATTGTTCTTAGAACTTTTTTTAGAGACAGTGAGACAGCTGTACTCCTCTGGGATAGTAAAATCAAAGGCAAGGATGTGCAAATGTTGGAGAAGGTGGTCTTGAGTAAGGAAATGCGTTGGAAGAACTTGCTTCTCAAAAAATCTTTCTGCCATAGAGACTGTTGCTGTTGACATTCCCTTTTGTCAAAAACACATCTTACGAATTGCATGTGAGTAGAAGAGGGAAGGGGAAGAATAATAATAAAGAACAGATCTTCCTGAACAGCTTCTAATGCCTCTGAAGAGAAGATCCCCAGCAAATTTCATCATTTTTCTTTGGAACTTGTCTGTTACTGGTGAATTAGCAGAGACAGTGTTCGTCTGCCGTGATACTGCTGATTGTAAAACAAAGTGCGTGAGCTTACTAGAGTTCAGGAAATGTTTGATAGCTTTGAGTTTGGCACTTTCTGTGGTAGCGTAGGTTGATGATTTGTCTGGGGGGAGAAAAATCCACGAGGCAATGAAGCTTTGTGGCTAATTAAAATCAGAAGGAATATTTGAGCTGTTTTGGGGAGATGTAATCAGCTGTCTAGTGAGGTTAAACTTTGGGAACAAAAGAGAAATATATTGCAGGTAAAATTCCAAGTGTTCAAAGTAGAGATGCAAAATTCATTAACGTTGTTCTGTGATTATGCAGTTAGCCCTTTCCTTGCCCTTAAGTTTACCTTGGCTAGGGCACTTGCAGTTAAATGGCACTGTGAAAATTACTGGAAAACATTAACATTAACTTGTTATTGTAAGCTGACATCATGCTGAGCCTGATGGGAAGTAAAAGTTTATAAATAGCTTGTCCATATGCGTAAGGCAAAAATCTGCTGAGTTTCAGCAGTAGCATGATTCATGTATTTGCTGTAGTTTTAAGTTTCATCATAAGTTATTTATGTTTCTATGAACTTCATAGGTTCAAAAGGTACATGATACCAAGAGAAAACTTCAGGAAGATCAGCGGTCCAAAACTGATGAACTCTGAGGAAATACTGTCTGTTTTCTGTGTGATTTTGGTGGTACAGTCTACATCTTACTGGCAATATGTATTCTTCCCACTGTTTTCTCTGGAGAGCAAAGTGCTTTCAAAAAAGTATATTTAAAGCATAATTTAGTCATTTTTTTCTTCCCCACATAATTTCTCGTGCACGTGCCTACTATCTGTGAACTGGAACTTAAAGGATCGGAGTTAAATCTGTCTCTGGGATGCATCCCCTGTAGGTTTTAAATAAATCACTTAATCTACGTTTCCTTGCCTGCAAGACTTTCTTCTATAATAATCCTTTTGGAATATGAATTGAGGGGGTAGGGGGAGACTACAAAAATTGAGAAGCAGTATGCCATTACATAAGTAAAAGCTTTATTTCTTCATCATTCATGGAAAAGAAGGAAAAAGATGATGCGTATTTTGGGAAGCCAGTTCTCTCTTCTCTCAGGTCATCTTCCTTGTTGGAAAGGGCCTGTACGACATCCTCCTGTGCTGAATGCTACTGCCTTGTAGTACAGTGAGACTAAGAATATAGGAGCGCTGTTTGGCTGAGGAATGTCTTAGCCCTTTCATGGTACCACTCAGTGGGATCCCCGTACATGAATTACTGAATTACTTTCTAGATGTTACTGTAATTTAAAAAAAAAAAAAGTTTGCATTACATGCCCCTTTCTTTGTGCTGTTGTCCTATGTACTGCCTTTGTAAAGCGGAACTACTCATTATTAATGTTTAAACTGGGAATTCAGTTTGACTTACCTACAAGTTAAGCCCACCCATTAGCTGTGTTGTCTAGACATAAAGTTACTTTTATGGCATGCTTCAGTTGCATGTTCCTTTTTTGTAGGGATGATTTTGACAGAGGAAAGTTCTTGCGAGTTCTGCCTGCAGAACAGCTGTGTTACTCTATGACGGAGGAGTATGGCATTTGAGTTCAGGGTCTGGGCACCAACGTGGATGGTATTTGATGTATCTGTATAGCTGTAGCCGCTGATGTCCCTGTTGTTACCGGCAACTAATTGTGTGAGAATTTTCTTTAAGGGAGGGGCATTTTCCCTGTTATTTGCACTCGAAGAGAGGTGCAGCAATCCCTGCCGTGGAAGAATGAGCAGTTTTACACTAAGTTCATCAAGCTTTATAATGTTGGCTTAGAGTTCAGACAAAAGAGTGCAGTTGGTAATATTGAGTTCCTCAGATGTAAATGGAGCCATTGAAAGTAACAATATGCTTGTAGATACACAGCTATGGAAGGGGAAGTTGATCCTCGTGCACAGAGGCATGTACAGCGACAGGTCGTGACTAATTTGATGTATGAATGGAGAAAAGCTTTTTGGAAGATGTAATATGACCCTGAAAAGCACCACCTTTTTTTTCCGTGGGTATAGCTACCTGCACTTGGACATTTAATGTGGCAAATTATTCCTCAGACTTTAAAAATACTGAATGTTTTTCTTTTGTTTGAAAGAGAGACCTGTATATGTATTTTCTGTAAGTTCTTAAAATCATTAGCTGAGAGAAGAAAATGTTTTCTGAAGCTGCAAGTTTTACTGCACTATTGCCTAAATTCACATTATAGCATATAAAAGCATCAAATCGATACAGCTTACTTGTAATTATTTTCTCAGCTTGTGTGTTAATGCAGAAATTCCTGAGACAGAAGATCACCTCTGCTGAAACCAGCAAAGCTTACGAGGTCAAGTAGCAGTGTGCTCTGAGCACTCTTTATAAACACGTTCGTACTGACTGTGTCTCTTGCATGTCAGCTGCTTAGTGTCAGAGGGCTAGCTGTACCCTTTAGTATTCTTCCTAATTGTAAATATGCCTCAGTAAACAAGGGTGTGTACTTGGTCTCTTTTTTTTTTTTGCATTTTATCTCCTTTGTGTGGACGTGTGCAGGATAACTGTGTTATGAGGACAGAGTCTGGGAAAGAATAATTTCAAATTGTTTAACTGCCCCCCCCCCCCCCCCCCCCCCAAAAAAAAAAAAAGGAAAAAAAAAATCTGTTTAAAGGAGAGGGGAAAGCTTTATATCCTTTGAGGTAGCTGGATTAAGATAGCGATGGGTGGGCATTTATGATGGCAGGCTATAAACGTGGAAGAGGAGACTTCATTATATCCTTCCTACTGTTTGTTCAGATCAGAAGTACAGGCTGAGCACAATTTTTAACTGCTTCCAACATAGTCTCGTGTGTTCATTTCCTTAGACTTTCAGGTTTTGGTTACATGCTGCTGGGAAGATAGTAGGTATGTTTGCAGAGAGAGTGGAAATGCCACCAGCCCCACAGTAGCCTTTTTCATCTCTGGTCACGCTGGCTGGTTAGGGCCTCACACACATCCTCCTTACTCATCAGGCAGGTTTGCCTTTTCTTAGCTCCGGCTGCTTATTGGGGTTTTCTGTTTTCTCATCAGCCAGTCTGTCCATAGGTCTTTTGGTTGGGCTTCTGTGCCCAGCACGTGTACCTTTAGTTATAAGATGAATGGTAGCTTAAAAAGTATCTTAAATCCTAATAGTAAAAAAGTCCTAATAATTATAATAATAATTATAATTAATAGTTATAAAGTCAGACCTGGTATCAGGTTTCTGTGTGAATAGGCAAACCATGTACTTTTAAGAGAAAAAGCTAGGACTTTCAAGTAAATAACACTAATGAATATGATGTTAGCTGGCAGCAAACTTCTCATTGTTTTGTTTTCTCCTAGTACAGAATTTGAGTTGCATACACAAATTTTAAGCTGGAATTCAATTTCACCCTGACTAAAACAGGAAGAAAAACCTAATGAGAATGGTATTGCAAGACCTTTGATCTATGAAATGTCACACTACTTGGCTTGTTTTAGACAAAAGCAGGAGTTTATCTTCAATTTTAAGAACATGTTTTTAATAATGTCTGTTTTGTGGTATATATCTATCACTGTGAAGAAAGTTACTTTGCTATTTTTCAGCATTTTATACCTTTCATTACTTATGGCACATTCATAATTTTCAGATTATAAAACAGCTGTGTTGTTCTTGCTCAGTTATATGGAGTTAACTAGTATTGTATTTTTATTCATAACTTTACAGGCTTTCATAGCTTATTTTACAACTTCTTAATTCAATCAAAACATGCTTGCCTGCATTTTAATTAAAACAACTTGATTCTTTTATAAACCTGGCTTTATGAATTTTGATGGAGATATTTGGAAGAAGGATTTAAAAGCCCTACTTCCTCATGAATAATAAACCAAAATCATGTAATTAGATGATGACATGTGCTGACAAAACAAAGCTGAAATGATGAAAAAATTAAATTGTGAACCAGCTGTTGCTTTAAAGGAAGAAAAATATTTTATACAGTTTTCAGAAGAATATTTGCAAAGGGAAATATTTCAACTTCAGACTGAGTTTATTAATTCATACAAAAACAAATTTGAGGAAGCAAATTATATTCATATATAGTAATCATATATGACAATTATATAATTTGTATTTGACAGAAATAATAATCTGATCTGTTAGTTGTGAAATTACCATCATAAAATTAAAGACTTCAAAGAAAGGAGATGGTGAGAACAAAGGGTGATGCCTATAGTAATCTGGTAGATATAAATGATCCAGGACTATGAGAACAATGTAATAAATGATGGCTTTTCTAACACATTTGTTTGGGGATGGCAAGAGAATTGATAAGTATCTGAAATTTCTCTTCAATATATTCTCATTTAAATGTGGAAATAAATTCAGAATATTTACTCTGCCCCCCAAACACCACCTTCTCTTTTTTTTTTTTCTCATAATTAAATACCTCAGCTGAAGGAAAGCCTCGGTGTTTGTAATAGAGTTGATCTATGCACGTATGCTAAACCTCAGTGTGGCAGAGGATGAATCATACGCCGTGAGAACGCAGGGCACGGGGTGCCACCAGCGCTGTCTGGTGCAACACGTTTGTGCACTGTGCTTCCGTACTAATTTAAAACCATTACCCTACAACTTGTGTAGCTGCTTTTGTTTGCAAAAGTAGCATGAACTGCAGGGATTGTGTTCATGCCATACTTGCTGGTGATAAAATATTACATTTATTTTTCACAAATATAAATTTTTACAGAGCGCGATGGTATCAGAAGGTAACCAGATAGTTATAAACTCTTCCGTCTATTTTTGTATAGGTATTCTTGGAAAACTGGGGGGAGGTAGTTGAGGTTTTTAGTCCTATGGTAATTATCACACTGGTACTTTTAATCTTTAAGAAAAAAGGGATTTTTAGGACTTGTTTTTCCCTAGAGATAATTATGGTAGCTTTGAACTTTTTATCATTCTAGTAAAAATCCCTTCACCTGTCACAGCAGCTTGCCAGTTTTTGCCTACATGGTTGTAGTAAAAAAAATGAAAAATTGGGCCTCAGTTTCAGAATACAGAGATAACTCGGCAGTTGTATTTATCATATAAGAAGAATAAAATTTTATCTGCCTTTAAAAAAGAGAAGAAAAGAAAAATCATGTTTGAGGTTTTCTCACTAGCCCCTTAATACTCAGGCAGACGCTTTTGGTGGAACAATTCCGAAAAAGCACATTTAGCTTAGTGCAATAATCTCCTTACTGCTGCCATTTTGCAAGCACTCTTTTTTGTCTTTCCTTGTTGCTTCAAATTCCATAGCTTGGTGAGTGGCATATTTCTCCGAGCTTAGTATTTACACAGTGTGTTCTTTCAGTTGGTGAAACGTATTCTTTGTAATTTTTTTTTTTTTTAGGGAGTTAAAATTATCTATGCTGTGAATGTACAGTTTAGGGTGATGTCAGTTTGCCTTTTTTTTTTTTTTGAGAAGCACTGAAATGAACACTGGGAGCATTGTTTCAGTCTTGCACTTAGGAATGTGAGTATTTGTACTGTATACTTAATTTCATCCAAACATAGCTGAGGGCATGCATGCAGAAGTTTTTATTGCTTCAGGTCAGCTTAAGGGGAGAAAAGTTTAACTTTGGTACTTCACTGAGAAGTGTGCAATGCTATAACCTTCAACGTGTTTTGGGAAAATCCGATTGTTTGAAAAAGGCACTTTGTGCAGCAACATGTTGAAGGCCGTGTTGTCTTTTAAGTACGAACATGTGCGTGTGCACACCAAGTATCCACCTAATCATTATTTCATGTCTGAAATTAAAAGTTTATTGTAAATTTCAGAAACCTTAGTTCCTCCTATATAATTAATGCTAAAGCTACAAAATGATAATTTTGTTAGGCAAAGTGTGTCACGAGATCAACTTTGTGGCTGTTAAAAGGTTGTGTACATTTGCAGTGTCTCTGTACGTATGCAGGAGAATGCTTGGCATAAAAAAAAAATTAAAGGCACTTGCTAGATTGTGGTTTATACAAGTTTTCATCCACCGTTGCTTTACTTCACTATTCTAAGTGTATTTCACAGCTTGAATACAGCAATTTGAGCTGATATGAGAGCTGCTAAAGATAACGATCAGCTTCGTATCATATCAAAGTTGGTGTTGCGTGATGAAGAAAAATGTCTCTTCCTGCTTCTCATGATTTATATTTTTGACTTAGCTGATGTCTAATCATTTAAGTATTTATTTTTTTCAAAAAAGTAATGTGCATTTCTTTTACTTCATCATCCAAAATGAACACTTGGAAAATAGCAGACCTTATATCTTAAGGTCTGCTTGGGTACAAAGAAAACACTCGACTTTCTCATGTCGTGACAGGGAGACCCAGAAGGCTCTCAGCGTTGCATCTGTAAGCATGCTCTTTGGTGGGGGCTGGATGTGAACAGGACAGAAGGATGTGTGTGCGGATTGACCAGGAGGGAACCAAGCTGGCTGTTGCCTTTTTTGCCTCTTCCTTTCCCTGCTCTCCTCTGCTTTTTCTCCTTTTCTTGAGGCTTCTACAGCTGAAGAACAAGGATGAAGCATTGACAATGCCAAGGAAGGAAAGGAAGGTACTGGAAGTTGGGAATGGCTGGAGAGCAGAACATGGCTTCCATTCATTGGTGTGCTGGGTCCTTGCATTTTGCTAGTTAGGATGTAGTGTCACACCTGAGCTGCGCTAAGAAGTCCTCCCACGTTGGTGGTTTTGCCTGCAGCAGGTTAGGACATGCTGGCTCAGAGTTAGTAGAAGCTCATGGGCTAAAGAATCTCGGAATGGTCAATCGCTGGGTACTGTTCTGTGTTAAGGTTTCACGTATCTGGACTTCCCATGGCTTGCACTGTTTTAACGACTCTTGCCCAGGTGGTTGTCTGTACAGTCCTGCTGGTGTATTAGCCTGACTCCTGAACAGCCTGCTCAGTGAAAAAAAGGGTTTGTGAGCATCCAGCAACTTGCCATCTTTAATGAAGGGTTCCACAGAACTACGGACAATACCTTGGGTGTTGTGTCTTCAGTCCTGTTAAAAAGACTCCCAACATCTCAAAGATGCTTTCAGGCTGCTTTCTCAGTGTTTAGTTCCTGTCAAATTTAAAGATAATTGCTGTCATCCTGTAAGTCTTCATAAACCTTCCTCTACAGACAGTGCAAATCTCTTGTAAAACTACCTTTAAAAAAGAAAAAAATCATTAATATATTGCCTTAGTGTAATAAAAACCCAATCCCACATACAAAAGGAGCACCATGACCTCATTGCATTTACATGTAAGTGAGGAATTTAGCAGAGGATTTTAAATCAACTAGTATTTTTGGACTTGAGGAGAGCCATGTGCTGGAAAGCCTGTCTATTTTATTATCTGTATCAAACAGTCTCATAAAACTTGCTACCTCCCTGTACAAACATTGCCTGGCTTGTAGTCTTAGATCGTGGAAGCTACAGCAATATTACTATAAGCCAAACAATGACGTGGCACGCATGATGGAAGTGAAGGACTACTGAGGCTAACTTTTACAGATTGCTTGTTTGGTTGCCTCCAGTTTTAGCTTACGTAAAATAAGGCTTTGAATAAAACATGCAGACATAAATTACAATTTCAAATTTCGTTTAGGCATTCTAAAATCTTATGCTGAAAAAAAAAATCCTTTGTGGGGAAAGCTTTCTGGGTCTCTAAAATTTGGTGAGGGGACCAGAGTAAATGATAGAGGGCTTGTACTGAAATAATGAGAAAATCAGTATTTTGCATATGTCAAAAGTCTGACCAGGGTAAACTGTAATAGTTGAACATTGTCTTTGATGAATGCCAACATTTTTCAAGAGGGAATGAAACTCTTGCGTGAGTTGCATCTTCTAATTCTACTGCTTAAATATGGCTCATGCGCTCTGATTTTTACCTTCTGAATGGTATTGAAAGGATATGGTTCATATAGAGACTGAATTGCAGAGGAGTTCTGATTGCATTTTCAGTACTGACTTTCCTACCTGGACTAATTTAAATCCACAAATTTGACCTACTTGGTATGCACAGTTCTCCCTCTCTCAAGACCTTTTGCTTGAACTATCAAACTACTTAGGTTTCCTTTGTATTTAGGAGGGAGGCACTTTGGGAGTTGTTTTCAAAGCTGAAGAGATTAACTTAATTTAAGCTTCTAGGAAAAAAGATGATAGCCCCTTCATAACTGAGAAACAGATTTTATATTATTGCTTAGAGGTAAATCCCTTCTTATTCCTGGAAATGAACACAATCACAGAAGACTAAAATCAGAAAGGTTAAGGCACCAAATGATTTTCAATTAGCAGAGGGTATAAAAGGCAATAAGAAGAGCTTCTGCATATGCATTATTTTCCTTGTTCATCCCTTTTCTTCTATATTCTCCATTACTTAACAGAAATTAAGGGCAAGCCACAAAAAATACAGAGAAACTAGTAGGAGTGGCTACTTTGTGCATTGGTTTTCATGAAAAAGGTTAATTTTGAGTTGATACTTACATAAACCGTTTTAATAAGCAGACAGTTGCCCAGGCAAGAGCAAGCTAAAGAAGAAGATTCAAGGTGGAGATTTCTGGCGACACTCTCAAATGTTTGCAATCTTGCACTTTTGCAAAGCCCTTTTGTAGAAGAAGATCAAAATTCAAAAGGATCTTGGAAAAAACCATCTTAGAAAGATGGTCTGCTGTCAACAAAATGATGTTCAGTATAGAGGACTTAAGAAGATTTAAAAAAAATAAAAAGACACAGAAGACTACATCTATCTTTCTGGGATGTCTCTTGCCTACAGAGCACCTGCTAACATGGGGAGTCGAGAATTTATTTCGTTGTTCCTGTCAAAGGGGCCGCAGTGGGATCTCTGCGTTTAATAAGTACCTCACTAGGAAAAAATCTGGACTGACTGAATGGCGTCCAGAGAACAGTAGTTTACCGCGAGGGCAAGGGTGGGAGTGGAGAGGAGCACCTTACCTCAAGAGCTTGGATTTTGAGGGTGAAACACTAGTGGAGGTTGCATACAGATATTTTGTAATCTACTTTCTTGGCTGTTTTTAGGGTTAGGACAGTCAGCCATTTGTTTCATTGGAGAATGTTTAGGCCCTGCCTCAGTGTTTGTATGGATTAGATAGTCTCTTGATATCTCTTCTGTTCTGTTTCCATGCTTATTTGAAACCACTGCAGCTGTTTTTCCACTTGAATAATTTCACAAAAAATAACCCAGATGAAATTGTGTCAAGTTAATGCTATGCGGCAGTGCTTGTGTTTCCAAAACAAGCAAACAAACAAAAAAAAATATAACCCCGGGAGCAAGTGACAGCTGGAATGCGGGAAACCAAGAACTGAGATGTAAAAGTCTGGATATAAAGGTTTTTCTTTTCCCAAAGTGAAGTGAAGGTCCCAACTTGATCCGCTAGTCAGAAAATTGTCACTCTGCAAGTATGAAGTGCTAATACTGTCACACATTAAGAGTGTTTCCATATAAAATGCTCATGTATGTATTTTCAGAAATGGTCTGATAACACCTCTAAAGCTTCCTAAATTCTGCACATCGCCAGTTTTAGTAAGTAATCAATGGGGGATGTCCTTCTTCAACTTGTGTGGAAACCCTGTCCTGTCTATCAATATAACTTACCTGTGTAGGCAAACAGAATTTCAAATTTGGAGGCTGTAAGGCAGGTTAAAGAGTGAGCGTTAACACCCTGTTCCTCCTGTTCCAGCTTCCAAATTGCACATGCGTGCAAAACTCCTTAACCCAAGCGAGATCTTTCCCGTTAGGCTTCAGTACTGCACCATGTGTCTCCGTGTTTTTCCATTTAGAAATCACATCACCTAGGTGTTGGCTGTTCACTTACCTATGAATGGGAAAGGTAAAAACCAGGTGGGATGATATGGGCATCGTCACTTGTGTCAGAAGCGCGTGTCGTGCGCTCTCTCCCACATGCGGAGAGGACGGGTACTACAGGGGCTGGGCTTGGAGAGACCCTCTCCACTGTACAGTTGGTATCAGCTTTCATCTATTATCCAATGTTTCCTTTTCATGCTTATGATCTAGATGACTGTATACCTTTTTAAACTCAATTTTCTCTTAACACTTTTCTATATATTCAATACTACTTGGAAAACCTGTTGTTAAATAGCAAAGGACGGTCTCTAAGAACAGAAATTATTTGCTTTGTTAACTGTCTGACCAGAAAGCTACAGGCCATGCTTTCTATTTTGGTAGCTTGAATTCTCTCCTTCGTGGTAGCTAGGATATGTCTGCTAGGCTTTTATGCGAAGCTCTGGAGGAGATAGCGCAGTCAGTGCACGAGCTCAGCCTTTTCTGCCCTTGGAAGGCAAGGGTGTGAGCATCTCCCTTCCCTGTGAAACCCAGCTGCCCGCTGTGTTTGACAGGAGCCCTGAATGAAGGATCTCAGGAGCAGGACAGATTCTTTTCTGTCAGCACTTCAGAGTGGTTATAGGTGATAATTCTGCTGCCTTTAGAAAGCTTTTGGCTCAGTGTGCGGATTTTAAAGACCCTTCCCTGTCTCCTTGCTCGTACTTGTACGATGCAGCCAGCCCCGCTCCATCCAGTGGGCCAAGCTGCCAGCGTGCTCCACGGACAGCGGGTGGGCAGGTGGCACCGCAAAAAGGTTGAAAGTTGAGGGATGCCTAAGTTGGCAAGGGCCCGTAGGAGTGGTGTTCATCAGGCTGTCCTCTGCTCACTTGTTGGAGGTTAACATCTTCCAGCACTTTCTGTGTTTTGTTGTTCAATTACTGTGAAAAGTGAATTTTAAAGAATAGGCAATTTAAGGATTCCATCTGTTGTTATGCCAAATGAATGCACATTTTACCTTGAGTAATAGTTGTACATTTTGTAGGTGGCTGTTTTCATCTTACAGTTATTTGGAGGAAAAGCAGTGGTTACAAACTCTCGTTTCAATTTTTTAATTTTTTTTTTTATTCAGGTTTTTCACTTGCTGCAGTCGTACTTAGAATCAAAACAGCTCATTAGTTCGGACTTTCAGCAGGGACTGGGTGACATCATTACCGGTATAGGAACCAAACTGTGGTTGGCTAAAAGGTAAGATAAAACACAAGATACACATGTGTGTGTGTATATATATAAGATACACAAGATGTATATGTTTATACACATAGGTTACTGACATATGGAAGGCTTGGCTGATGGGGTTTTTTAAAATTATTTTTTATTTTGGCAAAGTGGACAGATTCATTTTTCTAGAAACATGTAAAATTTAGATGCCTTATTGGCTTGCTGGTTTTTTTGATTGAGATGATTTTCTTGTTTTGTTTTTCAAAAAGCAAGGGATGAAAAAACATAAGTATACTTTACCTGTGTGCATTACTGTTTTTCAGTCTTCTCTTAGTTCATTCTCAGCTAAATTTTATAGTCATGTCATTTTAAAAAAAAAAAAAAAAGTGTGAATGAAAATGCCTCCAGAAGCAGCCTTTTTGAAGAAAGGATGAATGTTGCTTCTGGGCTGAGAAAAATACTCCGCATATATGACATTTTTATGTTTCTATTTTCTCTGACTTTGACCTTTACAAAAAAAGTGGTAGAAAAATGTCATAGCAATTGTTGAAACTATCAAAAGTATTTAGCTGCCCACAAACAATCCAAGATAGTTTGGAAACATTTTCCTTAGGTTTCTGTAAAAAGATCTTACTCCATTTTTTCTTTTCTTTCTTCTTTTTTTTTTTTTTCTTTTAAATCTACTTGATCTCATTAATTGCTTTTGAAAATTCCCACCAAAAACTTCAAAGGAATCAGTTGTAGACAGAGAAAACAAGTCCTTGCATAAAAATAACTAGGTAAAATATTCCAGAGTACAGTTCACATAGTGGAGGGAGGTCACCAATGCAGTCTGCTGTGGATCTCTGATAAAACCTATGTTGCTTTGTCCTCATCAAAAGCAAATCCTAAGTGATTTGGAGAAGGGGGATGATGAGTGGGTTGGGGAGGTCTTCTGCTAGTGTTAACTGAGTTGGGATAATCAAGATACAGTTGATCTTTGAGAATTACAGAAATGTCTCCTGAGAGAGTGAAAGTGATGATCGAGCAGGTAAAACTTGGTGTAAATAATTGTAAAATGATGCACATGAATAAAGCAATCTGGACTTTACTTGGGGAAAGAGTGGGCAACTGGGCAGATTTTTTTGTTTGAAAAAGATCACCCTGATTCTTGGTAGAGCCCAAGAGGGGAGGAGGCAAATATCATAAAAAGAATGCAGAACAAAACAGAAAGCACACTTATATTTCTGTATTAATCTGTGTTGTATATTTTAATATTGTATAAATCCCAAAGAAGGTACAGTAGAAATGAGGAGTAGTAAAAAGTGATAAAAACTATAGAATAGTTTCTGGATGGGGAATGACTAAATAGCCCTAGATTTTTTTTTTTAACCTGGAAAAGGACAACTGAGGGATGACATGGGAAAAAAAAAACCAAACCAACACTGAGTCACATGGAAAAAGAGACAGGTATTTAGCATCCCTTCCATGCAAGGTGGCAGGTTTAAAGAAACAAAATAATGAAGTTTTTTGTGTAATTTTAGCTTAGCTGTGGAACTCCACGATACAAAATACTGTTTGCTTTAAACCTATCTGAAATTTTTAACAAATAATTGAACAGAGTTAGGGAAGAAAAGCCCAGTGAGGTTACCAAGTATGTAGTTATCACAATTGGCTCAAGAAATTTTTCAGCAGCCTTGAAGGTTGGGAGAGAGGTTTTGGCAAGTGTCCGTGTTCTTGTGCTTCCCTTTCGTGTGCTTCTGCTCTCTGCCCCGGTTGGAGACATCATGGTGGATTCGATAGGCCTCTGACTTGGCTCAGCATAAAGCATTCTTAAGTCTTTAAATGAGAATGGTAATTTACTTAATGACATTAAATCCATTGATACTGTTATGAAGAACAAAAAAACAAACCACCAAAACACTGGAGACCAAATTCAGTAGAAAGATACTAGTGCTAAGTAATTGAAACCTCTTTCTCCTGCAGCAAATGCATAAGGGCCAGGCTCTGTTCGTTATAGATTTTATACAAATTCTACGTTTTCAATGTATTTTCTCAGAACTGGTCTTTAGTCTTATTGGTGCTGACGTGTTTTTTTTATACTCTCTCCAAAAGGAAATGTTTTTCAGGCTCACTAAGAAATCCTGGTACATGGTAATAGGTATTTGAAGAAGAGATGTATTCTGTCTTTCACTTCCCTGTAAAAAGCCACAGCTGCGTGTGCCAATACTAACCCTCTGTCAGTACCATGTTTTCGTTTTGTCAGTTTGTTGTAGTTTCCTTTTCATAGTCATGCATTCTCAATTATGCAGTTAATGCTACACGTAAAGGTTGGTTTGATGTCGTTTTCCCTAAATAGTAAAATTTTATATTACAAGCATACAGGTTTGCAACACTAAGTTATGGCACTGGGTTTTGACAGGCAAAAACTCTTCTTGCAAATTTCTAATGTACTTAATCATTTTCTCTGAGTCCTTAGGCACACTTTGAGCTAAGGTGTGTTTTCTTTTTTCTTTCTTTTCTTTTTTTTTAAGTCTTAAAAAAGCAAGTAAAATATCCATTAAATGTTTGGTAATCAAATTTACTTCCAAATATGTTTTAAACTTAAGAGTACAATAATGATAAAGCTGAAAAAACTTGCTTGCCTCTTAACTTTTCTGCGTGAGATAAATGTGTTCAGTATGGTGTGATTTAGAAACAAACCAAACAAAACCCAACAAACCACCCAAACAAAGGTATTGAAATAGATAGTACTTTCTGGTAGTTTTAGTCTCCCATGTTCAGTGTGCAGCTTTACCATTTATACTTGGCTGTGTGGAGCTGAACAACCCTTCTGTGATGAACGGTGGGTTTGGGGGGTTTTGTTGTTCTTGTTTTTTTCTTTTTCTTGTTTTAAAGGAGTTTTGGGAGGTTGCTTGGCAACTGAGTTGTGAAACTCCGTGCAGTTTTCTGGATGTTGGGAGAGCATTATCGGGAAATGGGCACTTCATTGCGCCCTGTTACTACCCTCCTTGATACGCGTCTGCTGTTGGTCACTGTCAGAGGGTGCTGGCTGCCTGGACCCTTGGTCCACGTACAGTCCTTTTACCTTCTTTCTGTTCAGGCAAAGAGAGTGAGTACCAGAGAGAAAACTTAATTAATCTCTACCTGTTTCTTCAGCCTTTCTCATAAGGAGATAACTTAGTGTGTCACTGATACTGCAGTGCGGTGACTGTTTGAAAAGAGGGTATTATAGGCACTTGCTGTTAATCTTAAATGGGTAAAACAAAAAGTTAAAGTAATGGGAAAGTAGTTGTGAACCTGGGGAAATGGGGAATTATTTCCAAATATCAGTCTTCATTCACATTTCTGTGCTAGTTCTGTAAAGTTGTTGCTGGTGTTCTTTCAGCTACATACTCCTTTGTACTATGGAACAAACTTCTCTGAGAAACTTATTTAATTACAAAATTTTGGATTGTGTAAGTAGCTCTTAAAAATGAGGCTCAGTTGTCACGTATATATTTGGAGGAAAGATTGTCTTTTCTTCAGCTGTCTGGTGAACTAGAGGGAAGGGTTGTTTGGTTGGTGTGGTGGTTTGGTTTTTTTTTTCAGGGCCAGAATGTAATTTCCTTTTCATCAGAATATATTGGTGTAGAATAGCTCAAGAAACTATTGCACATTTCCTGTAATACACTAATCTGTTCTCCCTCCTCCGCTCCCCCGATTTTGCTTTAGAGAATAAAAGAATGGCTCACATTCCCGAAACTGAATTTCATAAAACTTCATTTTTTCCAACCGATATTTTCTGTCTGCTGTGAAGGCAGGCTTCCCATGTTAATGGGACATGGTTACTTTTTCCCCTTTGTAGCATTTATTAGATATTAGAAGAAAAATATCTTTCCTCCACCTTCCTTTAGTATTTTGAAGATGTAAAAAAAAAAAAAAAAAAAAAAAAAAACCAAAAAACAAAAACCCCTAACTTTTTGAGTATTCAAAAATAGTATTTCCATTTTTGATGTTTTTGGTGAATGAGACCTGCCTTCCCTCCACTTCTCAAAATTAAGTTTGAAACTTTTCACTTTACTTGCAGGTTTATACTCATCTGATGGTTTTTTATTTTGTTTTAGAATATGCTTAGTCTAAAGCAGTTTAGTAATGTTATCGCTTCCCCCCCACACCAGTGTTTATTGTATTTTTTGCAAGTATGGGAGGTGCAGGTTGTTTGAGAAGAACAGAAATTAAAAACATACATAAAATCTGCCTTGTTGGAGAACTGAGGTGATGGAATGAAGTGATGGAAAGGAGTCTGGTAAAAGCTTTAAAAAAATAATCAATATATCAAGCTAAGCCTTTGAAAGAGTTCAAAGCTCTTTCATATGAATTAAAAAAAAAGTAGTTTAAAAAAGTTTAGCTCAACTGCATACCCAGGAGTTACAAGAGTAACTCTAGGTACCTTCTGCTTCATAAATACAGAAAGCTAAAAGAGCAGCCTCTGGAGCTGGTAATTTGTTATACAGAAGTCCCGGAAATATCTGTCTTGTTTCATTTGTAGCCTTTGGCATGGCAAAGTATTGGTATTGGAAAATTTGTGAAATCATGTCATTGCACAGCTTTGCTGTAGGATGCTGTCTTCTAGTGCTTTTAGTTTGGTCCCCCCCCCCCTTTCCTTCTTACTGGAGACCACAGGAGGGGGAAAAGACTTTGAGGTTCTGCCAGAAGTCAAATAATACGTTCTGCTAACCTCTAGCCATGTGCCATTTCGTAGCTGAGCACTTGTCTGCACTGGGAAAGTTCACCTCTAAGAAGGCTGCTTTCTTGAAGCTAGCTTGTGTGGAATAGCCTTGTATAAGAGCAACTGGCTTTGCATTTTGCTAAGAGTCACTAGTTTGTCTGGAACGGACCACCTGCGGTGTGTGTGCTTACCTTTATAACCCAATATCCCGTGCTCTGCAGTGCTGCTGCTTAGCTCTCTGCTTTATGGATGGGACTGGTAAAATACAAACAGGCCCTGATGTAGGGGCACAAGATTCAAGCTCACACAACAATACATGCAAAAGTTATTCCAGGCTCAGGCTCAAAACCGGATTCACTGTCCACTGAGATACTTGCTGCTCCATTTTCTCCAGGCTGACTCGAGGATGATCCAGCTATAGCTGCTTTGAATGAGGGAAATCTCACAGGCATTTATAATGCTACAGAGTACGTTAATTTGCCAAGTTAATGGCTATGGCACTCCATCAAGCCTGTAGTGTCCCCTTTTGGCAGCACTATGTGAGTGACAACAGGCAGGCAACCAGTCTTGGGTCCTGCCTGGAAGGAACTTCACGCGAGGTGCTTTTAGGCCATCTGTGTGGAAAGCAGGAACGTGGCCTTGCTGTGGTTTCAGGACTTCGTGGCTCAAAGAGTGTAACCTAATATGCCTTTATTCTTCTCATTGCCCCTTAGGAGAGACAGCAGTAACTTCTAGTGAGCAGGCTACTGAAGAAAAAAGTGTTTTGTGCTCTGTGCGGTGGCTGTGTGGAAGTTTCCAGAGGCACGTGCAGACCTATCTAGATATAGGTGCAAGATGCCCATGACACTCTGCAGCTTTGCAAGCAGCCTCTGTGTGATTTTTGGAAGGGGGACATTATTTGGGAGCTGGAGGGGGCTTTTTGTACTTTGAAAACAGCAAGAAAGCAACAAATAAGGAAAATGTAGTGATATTCTCCTTGGCAGAATGGTCCTTCTCTTTACATAGTTCCCTTGCCTCTTCCTCTTTCACTGCGTCAAGATGAACCTTCTTGTCCTTCCAAGGCCATGGCTGCTCTCGGCAACTTCCTCTTTCTAACTTTTCCACTTTTCCGTTTCTGTCTTTAAAACCTACACACTGAGAAGTGCAGTTAATTACCTTTGTTCATTAGCGATCTGTATGCGTTATACAGCTGCGTTCAAAAATTGAAAATAGTTTTAATGACTGAGCCTGGCTCTATGGAAGTCTCTTTACTTGGTTTCAAATTGAAAAATTACTTTGTCGGCTCGGCTGGAGCAATTGTTCATACGTATGCTCTTACACACAGAATCAAGGGAAAATTTTTGTTGTCCTGTTCCAGCAGAAAGTGAAGCCTAAGTAACTGTATGAACAGTTACTGCACATCAGGTGCACAGTGGTAATTTATTAATCTGCACTTTCTGACCCATGAGCCTAATTTAGCCTGGTCGCCTTTTGCTTTTGAGAGCAGAGTCATAACAGTTACGTCATTGTTCATAAATGTATTCTTGGAGGCATTCATGTAGATCTTAGGTGCTTTTAGCAGGCTAATTCAGGTTTGTGTGCTGCTCCAAGTCCACTCTTTCTCCAGTTTTGATAACAGTATCCTTCGCACAGCTACAAATTGTTTGTTTAGGCACTCGGGGATTGCTTGGTTTGGAACACTTCATTGTGGTGTCAGTAGAGATGTTTAAATTTCAGACTGAAGTTTAAGATGTACTTTGCATAAGATGAAACGCTCTTTGACTCTGGTTCACAGATATACTCCTAACTTAAATATGAACATCCAGGTAATATTAAGAATTGAATAAGGTTGTTTAAGGTGTGCTTCCTCCACCAGTGCAACATTTGGAGTAGGCACAAACATGTACAATTACAGGTTTGGACATAAATCCTCACACTGAAAAAGCTTTCCAATAAATAAGTGTTTTAGTCGCTTGCCTCTTTATAGACCAAATCCATCCTTGTTATTAATTGTGTAAAATTCATTAAATTTGCACATGGGATTAGTTTGACTTCTAAGTTTTTTAGGATGCTGCTAAGGGATCGCATGCGGTTCTCATTAAAAGAACAAAAAGGAGAACAAGCAGGATTATTTATGAATCCAGTATGCTAAAAACAACAAAGCACAACCTTTCAATATCTTTCACCAAGGACAACCAGAGCACAAATAAATTTTTCTTAATAGCCGAAACTCGGGATGTTCTTGGTGGTATCACAATGAAAAAATAATTTGTGTAGCTTCTTTTTGATGCAATAAATTCTCTGCCTTTACTGGGGAAACTAACAGCAACATAATAGTCTGGCTTTGGTGGTGGTAGAAAAACTTAAATCACCAGCCCAGCAACTTTCCCTTTGGAGAAAATGCCTGCTATAATGCAGGATGAGCTGGTCTTATGGAATGGGCAAGTCAAGGGGACTGTGCACATGGTAGTTACTCCAAGAAGATCTCAACAGCACCAAGTAGGCAAGCAGATGCGCTGTTACTGCGTGTTTGTATTTCTGTGCCAGTGTTCCTGCGCTTCCAGGAACTCAGGAAGGATTACTTGGTAGTGTAGGCTTCGTTGGGTTTTTTTTTTTTTAATGCTTTCCATTAAATGTAGGTCTGTTGGCCGTGATGTTCACTGATGTGCTGGTTTTGTGTTACATGGTTAAAAATGCTATGGACACGGTTAAATAATTAAATCCATTATTAATGTCTCTCAAGAAGACAAGAGGAAGGCCGGCATGTTGATTCAGTGCTACAGATGTGGGCTCTGAGAGAAAATAGATTAAAATATGAAGGCTGCCTTCTAAACAATATACCCCCAAAACCCTCAGTCTTTAGAATACTGCAGAATCTGAAAGCTAATAACCAAAACAATGGGAGATTTAATCTTTTATTCAGCTGCTCATTGTATGTGTAGGTGTGATTTTTCCATAAGCTTTGTCACCTCCATGAGTGACAGATGATCATTTTCCAGATCTCTCTGCAGGTAAAATGTGGTCGGTACAAGGCCAGCTTCGCTGGGTTCACCAGCAATCCTCCAAGGGTAAAACTCCCTATGGATAGCCCTAAGGATAATGTAGATTTGACTGTAGAAAAACTCAGACATAGCAGAAGATGATGCGCTTCTTGGTGCGTTTAGAAGATATTTTAGCTGATACAATTGCAGGTCACATATCAGAAGAATCTGGCCACCAGAAGAAAAAATACTTTGCAGAGATTTGCCATTCTTCAGGAAGGAGTAAGCTGGAAGTTGACAGGGAGGGAAAGGCATACTGTAAGCCTAAGATTTAGTTGCCAGTGTGCCAGCCTGGAGAGCTGAGGTTATGGAAATCAAAGGCAGAACTCAGAGTAGGAAGTTGCATAGACCCTGTGCTCAAGTACCAGCTGGCATAGGGACTTAATCCACATTCTTCCATGTGTTTATGCCAGAGCTAAAGGTGAAATTCCAGCCTCAATTGTATGCAAGATGTTGACTCATCAGAAATGTTTTGAAGTTCAGAAATAAAAGAATTTGTGCAAAGGCTTTTGCAATAGCATCCTGTGTATTAGCTAGAATATGATGTTTAGGAAACCAATTTGATTTCTCTGGAAGCAAAAACTGTATGTAGTATTAGTGGCTATGAAGTAGGAGAATTTGGGGTTTAAATTCAACACCAGCAGGCTGATTTATTTTCTGCCAGCTAAAATATAAAACTTAATAGGTGGCGCTGAGGGGTTTTTTAACAATAACATGTTATTTAAACAGAAGAATAGGATGGTGTTTAGCTATTAGAGGTTTTCTTTTTCTTTTAATATGAGTCTTTTCCTAAAATACTATTGATAAGTTCAATCCTGTGAAAAGGTCTTCCTTCCAGGAATTTTAGGCTTTTTGAGCCTTTCCAAAGGCTCCAGAAACATAGAGTGTTACAGTAAGAGTGACTTTTTCATTGAAGACCAGAGAAGGAGTAGGCAGTTCATTTAATTAAGAGATCACTTTGAAATTGAAGTGAAAACAGTCACAGAAGTCATAAGGACGATTTTCTTCTTGTTCTCAAGGCAGCTATGAATGGCCTTTGGAAGAGTTGCCCTTGTAACCTTGCCAGCACTGGTTTCCTTACCCTGACACTTAAGAGCGTATCGTGAACTTTTTGGACAAAATACAGGGATTTGTAGGCGGCTTTGTAAGTTGTGTGATTTTTGACTGGATTTCTACAGTAGCTTCATTCATGAGCCAAATCCTGTCATCAATTTCTAAAGATTGGGGCTGAGAGTAACCAATTTAGGTGTGTAGATTAGAAATAGCTAACAGTCATTTAAACACTGTACTGTACTCTGAAAAAATGTTGAGTAACACCCTGTGTAGTTATTGTTTCATTGTGACCAAAACTGTGATGTACACGCATATTTTTGGAGGAAACACTATTTATTTTGTTATTCAATACAGTAATATTCCAGTTTGACAGATCATATTAGCTTGTATTCATAAAGCAGTATTGGTTGGAAGATTTGAAATCTTTGAATCCTCTAAATGCTTGGGAGCTGCAAAACACAGAGCTTTTCTAAGACCTTTTACAAAAGTAGGTTGTTTTTTTTTTTTTTAGATAATCCCTAAGATCGCTAACTACACTAAGATATCTATAACTAAACCACAAGAGAGATGTTATGGGCTTTTATGTAATAGACACTGACTGGCAGGTTGCATTTGAAATTTAAGTGCTTGTTGAGAGTTTGAGCAAATATGCTTTGATTTTTTTTTTTTTTTTTTTGGTTAAATCTTTAGTAAATATTGTAAGTTGCTGTATGTTTATAGTGGTTGTTCTGCTAATAGTTTTGCAACATCTGTTTCCTAATGAGGAAAAAATATGAGTAAAATAAGCTACATCTTTGGAAAACATTGGATTTCTATTGACCAGAATAACCAAAACCTAATAGTATAAACATTAACACAAACGACTTTGATTTCATGATCAGTGACTTGTATCTGTCTTATTTATGTAACAAATGCAATGTATTATTGTGCTGTGGTGGTGGTTGTTCTTCTCTAAGTGAGATGATGCTCTTTTGGAAAAAGAGGAATGATCCAGGAGAAAATACTTGTCGTCTTTTTAAGTCATCTGACTTAGTGTCATTGAAAATCGGGGGTTTGAGAAGAGATGAGAATCTGCAAAAGTTGTACATCAGAATTCTTTGGTGCTTGCTCTACATAAAGGTGTGTTGGCCATCCTTATTTATATAGAAATCTGAATGGTTATAAGCCGTGTCCTGAAACGAGTAGAAAAGACGTTTAAGGGCCTCTGCAGACCTTAGTGGTTAGAGGAGCAAGAGGTGTATATTTAATTTGTTTAAATCTTTTCCCGGCGTTGTGACAGAATTTAGGCCAATGTGTGAGCTTTCCATGTTTTCTCCCTGTTGTTTCCCTTGGAAGAGGAGGTAATTTGCTCTGTAACTCATTAATGTTGATCTCCTTTAAAATAAACAGTAACACAAGAGAAACTGAGTTTTAGAAGTTAAGCCGTGTGTTCCTGATACAGTTGAAACCGTGTGTGTGAGCAGGATATGCAGGAGGTCTGTGACCACATATTGCTGATTCCTCCAATAAATGCCAGTTTGGTTCGCGTCAGATCTGCCATCCAAAAAAAGCAAACTAATGACTACCTTAAATTGAGCATGACTTGACTATAAAAGGTGAATCAAACTTTAAAAAAATATATTTGCGGAGCTCCAAACTGTGAGAGCCTAGGACTGATTTCATTTTACGTACACCTAAGCTGCAATCAGTGGTACTTAAAGGCAGTAAAGGCAGAACACAAATCAAAGCCGTCCCAGCCCTACTGTAGGTAGCCAAAGCCAGCTGGAGCAAAGTGCAGTATTGCACATGGAGCCTCTGAACCTGCCCGTCTGCTTTACATCTACAGAGAGGGAATATCTCGTAAAGGCTACGCTTCCTGATTCACCTACCAGGCAGTTCCTTGTTAAAACAAATAGCTTATTGTTACTCCGGTCATGTAATATTCTATAAGTGCTTAACCTGGCCCCCTTCAAAGGCATTTGAACAGGAGCCTGTGAATTTAAAAGGACTATTTAGTGCCATTAACCTTTTTCTCATTTAAAAAAAAAAAAAAAAACCCTGGACTCTAATGGCTAACAAAAGGTTTCCTCCTGCCAGTGACTTCAACTCTTTTCTAATTTTATATTTTCGTACCAGAATTGAAAAGGAAATTACAAAGAAGACTTCTTCCTTATCCCCAATTACTTGTTCAGCATTAATGATAAGAAATTGGCTAGGTTTGGAAGACTTTTTTTCAGGATCTAATCCAGAATCTGCTATAATGTGTCAAAATTAATAGTATGGAAACTGGCACCTGTGTTTCTGATTTGTCTGCTGTTCAGCCACGCGCCTAAAATAATAATTAAAAAAGCACTTTTCTCCCATACTGAAGATACTGTTAGGTTGGGGCTTGAGCAGTTAAAAAAAATCTCTTTCTAAACCCTTTAAAACCTTCAGTCCCTCTAACATTTTTGACTTGTGTTCTTTCAGTCACCTTGTATCTTCTATGGAGTTTCATGATGATCTAGTAGGACACAGCAGCTCCTCCTGTCATCGTTTCGTTTTCCTTGATTAAATTAGAAAACGTTTCTTCTGGGCCTTGTTCTGTTTAAGCAGTAATCCCTGCCTGTGCGTCTAAAGGTTGCAGGTGTCTTCTTCCTCTCCGCCGGGCAGGTGAAGTCTGTGACGATGCTTGCCTTTTACATGTTACTCAGGCCAGACAGCCTTTGACCTCTCTTCAGTCAGGTGTGTTGAATATTCTGCGGTATTGACTGTTGGTGAAATTTAACTCAGTGGTCTGTGAGCTGGTTTTTATTTCCACCTGACAGTCAACCTCCAGTACAGCATCACGAAGGAGTGCTAGAAACTGTGGGATAAGCTTCTAAGTGCAGTAAGATTCCTAGAGCAGGCTGGCTACAAATCTGTATCCACAGAGAAACAAAAGGCAACAAGATGAACTTCTGAAAATTATGTTTTAATGCATCTGGGCGTGGTATGTAGGGTGGCCATTGGGGCTTTGGTACCAGCTGTTTGAGTTCACAGATCTGCTGTTGTTACACCAACCTACTTGCTAATGTCGGCAAAGCATTACTTTAATGAGGTATGGATCTCTGCGCTGACATCACTAGCTTGCTATTAGGATGTATGTGTAGTACGAATATTGTTTTGATATCCATTTTATATTTCTGTGTGGACGTACCCTTAGATATGATATGGTCCTAACCATTTCTAGCTCTATCCTGTTCAGAGTCACATACAGTTTATCATCTGGAGTGAGCATATGATGTATTTGTTTCCATTAATATCCAGGTTGGAAGGGAAATGAACTAATTTTTGGGTTTTGGACAAAAAAAAAAACGCTGTTCCAGATGCCTGGAGCTCCCACCCTTGCTACTGCTGTGGCTTTCTTGTTTGGAAAAAGATTTCCTCAAAGCTTGTTTGTGAGAACACCACTTTATTTGGATATCTGTGTTAAAACAGAAACATCTTGTACTCTTCCCACTCTCATTGTTGAAGTTCTGCATGATCAGGTCATCTTAAATACTGCGCAGTGCATCATCTGAAATGTTCAGCATGTGATTTTTGGCTGTCAGGTCTGTTATGCAACTCACAGTTTGATTGTCTTCAAGACTGAGCTTTCTGCTACAGTCTGAACAACACCGAAATTTCTTGGTTCTGGAAAACTGAATTTCCTGTTGTGTCCGTCTGGCACATAGGGCTGAGAATTCACTAGCATCATCAGAGCAATGGAGCCAGCCAAGAACAAACGTTTGGCATGTTTTGTGCTAGAAAAGCCTCATTTCAGAATCAAAACATGCATATGTGCATACTCAAAGTGGTAAATGCTTAAAAGCTGGATCAAAATAAAAAACATGTCAGTATTGCTGTTGTCACTTCTTCAGTAAAGGTTGCGTCAGCCATGTTTTTCCCAAGGCACAGTTTGTACGTTGGAGATATTCTTTCCAGTGAAATGACTGAATAATAAGTGAGTCTTCCCTTTTTTCAAGGGAGCTGAAGTGCAGTAGGCCCATTATGTTCCTCATCTTAATGGAAATCTGTCATGGCTGCTTTCATCCATTTTATGAGTACTTGTGAGAGACCTCTCAGTTTCTTCTACTTCTAAGCCTTTGACTGATCTGTCACTGTTTTCGTGTGGGTTGAGCTCCTAACCCTGTGAGTATTTCTTGGTGGTGTTTTCACACAGATTTGTGAAGAACAACTTGGGCGAGAACCGGATGCCCAAGCTAAAGAAGAGAGGTTTACTTAGGGTAGACGGAAATTAAGTCTTCCTAATGCAGCTTTTCCAAAACAGGCCATAATAAAATTGCTTTGGCTTCTTATGGTATTAGTTCTTATCGATGTGCATCTTCTCTGCAGGCAGGCTTTTAGCTCTTGTGCTTTAAGGCAAGTGGTAAGCGGCAAGCATGGAGAAGTTTGGGGAGGTTCATGACTACTTCACTAGTAAGAAAATGTCTAAAAAAGCCTCTGTTCATGCAAAAGGAGAAAAAAACCTTTTCAAAGGAGAGATCCTGGTAGCATGTAGTCTGCTATGTTATATGGTTGCCTAATATTGTAGGCCGTAAAAGAAAGCATAAGTAATTTAGGCTTATTACAGAGTTTATTAATGAACGTGAGAGCAGTGTTTCTGGTAAAAGTTGTCTTTTTTTAACAGGATCGTAGGCTAACTCTCCATAGGCAAATACAGCTGCCAAACTTCTGCTCAAGAACCTCAGAACTTTCATTTTTATGTCATGATCACATATCTTATTTGAAAAAGTTTTTTTCCTTGAATTTTAAAGATGTTACAGAGTTGAGAATGTTTGTTGGAACATTTTTAATTAACAATCTTTTGAAAGAGTTTCAAACGTCAAGATAAGGCTACAAAGAAAGTGCCAGATAAAATAAAATGAAATACTGAACGGAATTAGTCATACTTTAAGCTTGTGCTGCTTGATTCTAAAAGTTTTTGTTTTAGTGCAAGTCCCATTGGACTCATCAGAATAATTTCTGTGTTTTGAACTGGATTTCCTGTTTGTTCACATATTAAGTTATATTTTAAGAAAAGTTTTCCTGGCTGAAACATATAGTGATAACAATACAAAGAAAAATGAAAATGTTAATCTGATTTTACTTTTCTAATTGGAGAGAAAATGTCTATGACTTGTGACTTGAAGAGGTAGAGCAGGAAGTAGCTTATTACCAATTTGCATTATACACATAAAATACCCAACATTCTTGTCTGGAAAAAAAAATATCTAATTTTAAAAACATGCATGCCTCTGTGGTCTTCATCAGAACAGTGAGAGAGCTATGACTATTAAAAAGATGTAGTAGGTACCTTTCATGGGGAATTTTCTCTTTTATGAAATGTAACAATAAGACCTGAAGACTTATTTTTGTTAATGCATTTAGTTACACACGTTCTGTATAAACAAAACAAAGACATAGTAGTTGCCAGAGCAAGCTGATTCATACAATAATAATGAATTGTGTAAACTGCAGTTTGGTGGAATGGATGGAGGAAGGGTGTTGCCATTCTGCTAGGGAGACTGTCATTCAGAATGGACCAGGCAGTGAAGCTTGGATAACTTGGCCTAATTATTTTGTATATGCAGTCTAATTTGATCAGTTGTTGATCTTCATTAATTAAGTAAAATAGACACACCAAGCTGGTGTGTTTCACTGCTGTTCCTGAGCATGGATGTTACAAGGATTTAATCTTTAGTAATTTGATTTTTCTAGGCCAAATCCTTGTTTGGTGACCAGAGCTGCCTATCTTGATGTCCTTGTGATGCTGAGTACTCACCTGGGGAAGTTTCAAAGGCAAGGTAAGTCAAAGGTACTGCTCTGTAAATTGGATGGAACATCTGTGGGGAAATTTCCGAGCTCTGTTGAATTCAGAGAAACAATGATATATTACTTATACTCATGGTATCTACTGAACGCTGGAGTCCTTTAGCTGCTTTGTATAAAAGGGCCCTTGATTCTGCCTTCTGTAGAGCTAGTCCTGGAGATTGTTGATGAGAAGAATAAGGTATGGCTCCGTGTCAAAGCTTGAAGCGATGATCTTGCAGTATTCCTAATCCTAGAACTGTGTAACAACAAAAAAGATCCCTCCAGTGTTCCAAAATGTTTTTCTGATCCAAGGTGGTAAATCCA
This sequence comes from Phoenicopterus ruber ruber, assembly GCA_009819775.1. Taxonomy (NCBI): domain Eukaryota; kingdom Metazoa; phylum Chordata; class Aves; order Phoenicopteriformes; family Phoenicopteridae; genus Phoenicopterus; species Phoenicopterus ruber. Next base: position 28,954,649 of record CM020217.1, on the reverse strand, counting down.
AACAAAACCCAAACCCCAGAATATTGCTACTTTAACCTTTCCTGAAGGCCACAGAGATGTTCCCTCGTGAGACACTGGAAAGTGTTTCACGGAAACAGTGTTTTCTCATGTTTAGAAGTTTTATAAGAAACAACTCTGAGAGCTTCTTTAAATTGCTTTTTTTATTTTGGTTCTTTATCACTGAAGTTTTTGAAGGACCAGTCAGAACTATCGTGGTTCTAATGATGCAGAGTGTTGCTTGCAACAATACAAAACATACAGTACACAATAAGGAAAACAAAGGTATGGAGGAAGGGATACCTTTTCAAGTGTGACTGTGTATAGGCAACTTTCGGTCAGCTGTAACTAGCTTCCTTGTGGGCCTGTTTTGTTCATTTCTTATGAACAAGTGAGTAATAAATTACCTTGTCAGTCCAGGAAGGCAATTAAAGAATAGTTCTTTCATTTCATTAAAATTCTTAATGACTAATTTTAACACTGCATTTAAGTCATTGGAACTGTTCTTTACTTCATATCTTGTTTTGGGGGCTGTTCTTAATTTTAAAACCAATTCCTTTTGCTTTTTTGCTTAGACCTTTGGTAGAAGTAGTTCCATTTTAATTCTGTAATTGCTATTTGTGTGATTTCTTGTTAAGGCACAGTTCAAATAGGGCTAGTTGTCAGGAAAACGAGTCGGTGATGAACATGTCTGAAATGACTACTTCAGATAGGTTGCAGATTCTATCCCTTAGAACAGAAACGTAGACATATAGAAAATGTGACAGGTGGGTTCCACTATACCAGGGGAAGATGATGAGGGTTATCGGGGACTCTAAGAGATGGGTCTGATCTTTCATGTCCTCTGAAGACTCATTTCTCTCTCATGGGTCCCAGATTTCAAGATGTACTGTTCAGTAAAGGAGATTTCCAGATGATGTTGCACCGTAGGTCTCGTTCTGTCGGGTACTGGCCACTGTTTGTGACTAGGTAAGGGCTGCATGCCTTATAGGAGGAATGCAGCACCCCATATAAAGTGGTTTCAGTACAGCATGTCTCTAGGGGTAAGTTTTTCCCTGGCTCTTTAATGTTTGTTTTGGGTAAGCTATATCTACCATCAATAATTCTTATGTTACAATATATATTTACTTATTTTCATTATTTAAACAAAATAAAGTTTCTTAAATCCTGATATGCCATTGGCCTTAGTGATTATCCTTGCAATGCACGAAAAAGTCTAGCTGTGTATCACATCTACAAAAAACAAAACCCAAAAGCCCCCTTGAACTGTATTTGGGCTCATCACCCTTCTTTTTCATTTCAGTACTCCTTTTTTTTTTTTTTTTAAAGATAGAGCCTCTTTGGAATAGTAATTTTTACACTTTTTAAAATCATGATCCTCTGCTTCTGTTCATGTCCTTTGTAGTATGAATCCTTCTCTTCATATGAAGTTTGTTTCCTGCTTTTGATTATTCTCATCACTCACCCTTCAACTCTTATTTTTGTATTTTCTTTTATGAAGGAACAGCCAGTGTTCCAGGTGAGGGCTCTGCATTTGCTTACCTAGTAGGCATTACATTTCCTTTATCAGTCTCCTTTCCTATTTCAGTTATCTTCGGGTTTTTGCCTGTTTTTTTTAAACAATTGCTGAAGACTTGCAAAGGCTTTTATTGACCTCTCCACACCAGGAAACTCCCCTCTTTATATTTTTTTAATCCCCTGACTTGTGAACAGCCCTTTGAGCCTGAGGGACTGCACCGTGCTGTGGCTGGATTACTGACTGTAGTGGATTCATTTATTTTTCAGTGCTCATGTGAACTGTTCCAAACCTGGGTGCTGTAAGGTACGATTTCTGTAGAAGGAAAGCAGTTAGTTTTGCAGACTCTCTCTGTTTAGGGATAGTTCATTAGTATTGTCTTGCTTAAAAGTGTCAATCCTATATGGGTTTAAAATGATATATTGCAGGCAATAGCTACAGAGAGTAGAAACTTAGGCTGGAAATACGGTTTTGAAAACTTGAAGATACATCAGGGACAATTTTATATATCACAGGTAGAAGCCCTTCTGAAATGAAGGAGTGCTATGTTCATATTAAATAGAACCTGTGTCCCATGACACAGTAAGAGAAAGACTAAACTCAGCAGTTAAAAAGGAATGTTTTGAGTCTCACATTTAAATTTTCTGTAAGGAATAATTATTAACTGAAGCTTTATACTTTTCTGAGATTAAATATCTTACTCATATATGTGTATTCTGGTTATGAGCCAATTTTTCCCTGTTTTAATCTTGATTTGTAAAGTTGTTTCAATGAATAAAGGGTGAAGGACAAATCCAAATAAAACTGTTTCTTGATGTGTTTATCTAAGAGGCCCCAGGAAGTGCTGTATATGAGTTCCAGGCCACGGGCTGAAACTGATTTTCATCAACAGAAACGGGAATGCAATGTAATGAGCCTGCAACTGGTTAAAAACAGACCACTTCTAATTGATTATGCCTGTCTAAAGGGGCTACAATTACAAAGAGATTTTCAGAGTGCAACCCTGCATAGGCCTTTCCTACATTACGATTATTTTCTGTAAGTGATTTTTGTCTTCAATTAATAAAATCTGTCTCTTAAAGTGCAGGACGGCCCTTAGGGAATTTACTTCACAAATTCAAACAATTTAAAATGTCGGATAAGGAAGGCAGGGAGTAACGGACACCAAAAGCATCTTGTCCAGCCAAAAATTTATTGCTGGCCAAATGATGATTATTTGTCTTAAAACAAACAAACAAAAAACCCCTGTAGTTATTCTGATTTGCTGGTTTGGATGGCAGTGTTGCCTGATTCATGTCACTGGGAAAATACAGTTTTCTTTCCTTGAGTTGATAGGCAAAATCTAGAGCATTTTTTCCAGCTCCTGATGTGCCTGAAGGTCTTCTGATGTGCAGAGACAATACATAATGCCAAGACTATGTAAACTTACAACATATTTTTTTTCAGTTCTCAGTTGCAGTTGGAACTCAAAAAAACCTAAAGCAAGTCTTTTTTAAAAAAAAAAGTTAAAATATATAAATAAAATACTATTTTTGCCTTTATTGAGAGCAAACAAAGTTCTTACCAGATCTAGGATTATTTGATGAGCTAATGTCTATTGTCAGTATTAATAATTATTAATAATACCAGTGAATTTGTTCTTGCAGACCTCTTTTGATATGTGTCTCCGGAGTAACTGTTTTTGTAGACTTGGAATCACAGATGTCCAGGGCCTTTTCAGTCTAATGGGCAGAACAATGCAGTCCTCTTCCAGAGGATTTTCTGGCACTTGCACCCTGCTAAAAAGCAGTTAAGTTACTCCTGCAAAAGTGTACCAGCACCAGAGTGGGTGGTGTAGGAATGGGGGGAAGTTCCTGAACATCACACTTCAAACATTACTGGAAGAAGCAAATAACACTTGTAGGCATCTTTGGAGAGGAAAAATGCCTCCGAGCCCAGGTGAGAACGTGTCCAGCCTTAGCTGTGTTTATAATTATTTGCAAATTCACAAGTCTTGATGAGCAGGAGTTAGAAGGAGAGGTCTACCGAGCTGGAGTGCTACAGATCCATGTGTGTGTCTGAGGTTACGCACTTTTCTCTGCACTCAGAGACGAGCTTTGCAAGAGACGGAATACCGGACTACAGACAGGCTGTGCTGCGATACAGGGTTTCAGTGGGTAAGGTTCCTCTGTTGAATATGTGGACTTTTGACAGGACCCATTATAGACATGGTCTTTCAGATCTTCCCCTGGAAATTGGTGTCTGAAGCTAAACAATAAGATGAGAGCATTACTGTCGTCCTGCGGTGCTGGTAACACAGGAGTCAGAATTGCAGGGAAAGCTCAGACCTGGCATGCTCTGTCTCTCTGTAACAGATGAAGAATGCCACAAGACAAAGTGCTCACATTTCCTTTCTTGCTCACGTCTCAGAATAGTGTTCTCATAGTATTTTGTCTATTCACGAAGGGAAAAATGGATGCAACTTGCTAAAATATACTTGACTAATCAAAGTGTATTTTACCCAGAGCTGTGTTGAAAAAAAAAATGGCACGTGTCGATAAAGTGTTGTGTTGAGTCCATAAAGCCCATCAACGTAAGTGAAATAGGGGAAAAGATGAAAGAAAAATTTGCTAAAGATAATCCTTCCGAGTTGTTCTTTTTTTCCTGTATGTATGCTGTAAATCTCCTGGTTGGTTTGACCTATGTCGAGTGTAGTGTCTCAAAATTCAAGTTTGATGAGAAAGAGAAAACGTTTAAAGGATGTCAAATGGGGTGAATCTGTGATTTAGGAGGAGCTGCCACTTGAAGTCTAACCATGCATTTTTCCTTTCTACATTTGAGGTGGAAGAATTTATCAAAGTTCTTGAGATTAACCAAACTCCACTGTTGTTGTCGTCAGTGGGAACAGTTACTCAGTGTTTACATAATTAATCCTGTTCATAAATAGGTTGTTTTGATACCAAAATGGAGCAGCCAGTATTCTGCTCTCACTAATGTGTTCTTTCCTTGAGTTTTGCAAAAACAGACTTCCATTTTCTTACTATCTTCCAAACAGCTAAAACTTTTGTAGATGTAGCTTGGTTAAGATTCTTAAATTCTGCTCATGAACAACGAAACAATTGGAAAAAATACTGTGCATATCGCACATGTGGTGTAAGATCAGAAACATGGGCAATTATGTACAACTGTCTGCTGGTTTTGTCCTTTTTTTATGCTCTCAAAGATGTCGAAGTACTGCGTTTTAAATAACATATAACTAAGAGAACGGTATTTGCAATATATTTGTCCTTTTAATTAGCAGTTATAAAATGTATTGGTAGAAATAGTATGCATTATCAAACTCTAGATACTTTGCAATGAAAGCACAAACCGTTTTTTAAGTAGAAACCTCTTAAATGTTTGCCTGAATGATATGATTTGTATGTTACTTCTAAGTAACATTTGAAGGCTGTGCCTACTTTTTTTCTACATTTTACTTCTTACTCTTCTTATTTTGAAAAGAAGCTAAATGGTAACTAAACCAAGTTTTTCTGCAGGCTAACTTAAAAACCGATAATGTTTAAATGGTAAAAATTTGACAGGAATAACTAGGCTGGTTATTTAGCCATACTTGAACTTTCTTACCTAGATCCCCAAGAAGTGTGGCCAAACAGTTATTTGAGCAAAAACACTGGCAGCTTGTTAATGCATGGTTTGGTTATTTGGTCTAATTAGCTTAAACTTAAGAAATTCCATCTGAACAAATTGAAAGCAATTTTTGTTTGCTATGTCAAAAATTATATAAACTTTGTCTGCCAGTAGCACAGTGACTGTGGCACTTAGTCAATGTTGCTATTTTGACTCACAGAAAGTAAAAATTTAAAACATATTTATAGAGTCATCTAAATGGCCTATACCTACTGACATTAAATTAGACAAGTCAAAAGGAAGTGGAGTTGGGTACCCAATGTTCTAATTCAGCGCAGACAGGAGAATGAAGAAGTTGAGGATGGGATTGTTGGAGATCCAAGAGACGGGGAGTCACTGGGAGTTGTGCAGGCAGTAAAATGCCAGAGGCAGATTGAGGGATGTACTATGTTAAGATGGCTCAACAGCACAAAAGTGAGTACGAGACAGAAAGACGAAGCAAACGAACCAATGCTGAAAGGAATAAATGTTGGGAGAAAGAAGGTGGAGGTCTGCAACACCAACGGGCAGTCAAGGAAATGTCAGAGGCAGAACTCGTGGCACAGACTTGGGAGGAGGAAAATTAAAAACGTTTTCAGAAAGATCACAGGGACACAGTGAAAGGAGGAGGGTTGTGGAGGTAGAGCATGGTATTGCTGGACTGCTGTGTTCACTAGGGAATAAGGAAAGGTGTTACAGGAAATAAGTGACTCCAGGGGAGCGTGGAGTTGATTGTGTTTGTTAAAGTTAGCAGTTAAGATTCTGTCCCCAGGTGTAGGCAGAGACTGCTCATCCTTCTGAAATCTTGTTTCAGGTTCTCTTAGGTTCCAGCATGTACCACTCACTGACTTGCACTGTCCCCATGGGGTTTCACAGTTTTCTACGAATGCAAAAAAGTGGAAAACTTGGTGCTGTGCCAGAGAGAAGCTGTAAGAAAGAATAGCAGTCGCAGTGTCCAGATCATATGCTTGGGTTTTTCCCCTTTCTTTTGCCTTGAAAACTTTCCCTTATACACAAAATACAATGGGATGCTTTTGTCCTCAACAATATATTATCCGTGGATTCTGTTAATCACTCATGTTTATAGTTTCGAATTGTATTGTGAGTACTGATGCTTAGTCTCTGAGCAGGTGTCTTCAAGAGAAAACATACTACTTAAAATATGCCCTTTTCCTGATCATCGACAGTTATCTTAATTCTACATTGTAAAAAAAAAAAAAAAAAAAAAAAAAAAGCTTTTCTGTTGTCTTCGGGGTTTTTTTCCATTTACCAGTGACTTCGCCTAATCCACTTTTAATAAAAAGGGAAAATATGAAAGAAAATACTTTTCCTTAGTATTCATCTAGGAAAATCTCTTCTTGGCACTGATCACCATTCAGCCTTCTCTCTATTCATATGATCTCTTTAGATACCCTTGGATAGATGGTAGTTTGTGAGTGCAAAGGATTTTAACCTGTTCTCAGTCCATAAATGGCAGGTCTTTGTGAATGATGATGAATATCCAGATTTCTAATGCTTGGACCCCCTTCCCATAACATTGTACTGTAGACACAGCAGCATTTCGTTGCTGCTCCTTGTAATTTTTGTCTGACTTTGCAGAGTGTCAGTAAGTTTTCTGATGTCTGTAATAATTTCTCCCCTTTTTGCCTGCTCTGTTCTTGTCTTCTGGAGCCTCTAGTAGGAGGATGGAAGATGGCATGGATGCTCAAGGAGCTGCACACAGGAGTTGATCGCTATATTTATCTCGAACTGTGCAAATACATAGATGTATCATAATCACAGATAGAGGGGAAAAAAGCCCCTCACACGATATACACTTGTTGAAACAAGAGGTGTCCAATTGGCAGGAGCCTAGACAGCCACTAAAATTACCTAATCCAACAGAATACATAATCAGTCCTGTACATTAGCTGGGAAGGCGATGAAACAAGTTCAGGTTTTAAAGATAGAAGGAATTAAAATTACTGCTGTCACTTTTGAACATACGGTGGAATCTTTGAGATGAAAGATCAGCTCAACTCTCCATCAGCTGACAGTTTGTTAATCCCTGCGCAGGGAAGTTTTTCTGTCCTTACTGTATGTATCTACTTATTCTGGGAACAGACTATAGAATAGTGCCTGCCTGCCACTGCTGGCAAGAGCAGAAGAAAGTGGACGAGTAATCCTCAAAGTTTCACAGCCAGTCAGGCAGGGCACAGGTTTTGGAGCTGGCTAAACTTTGAGGAGGTTTGTAGCTGGAGATTCACCAGGTCTGCTAATTCCATTCTGCTCCTCTTCTTTCCTCCTTATTTTCAGATGATGAAAGATCATTTAACTTCATATAACTGACTGTGAACATCAGTTGATCACAAATAGATTAAAAAAGCCAACCCCTGAAACCTAGGTGATGTGATACAAATGTTGTATGGATATCTCAATGTAGTGGACAAAGGGATTGAGGAAGACCGTGAGATGTTTGTGTGCTGTGTTGAGGAGAACCAAGTTGTTGTGTAAGATGTGTCCCTTCCTAGAAGAGACACGAAGTTCTTCATGTCCCACAAATGAAGCAATCCTTAAGGGGGGGGGGGGAGGGGGGGGGGGGGGGGGGGGGGGGGGGGGGGGGGGGGGGGGGGGGGTGGGGGGGTGGGGGGGGGGGGGGGGGGGAGGGGGGGGGGGGGGGGGCGGGGGGGGGGGGGGGGGGGGGGGGGGGGGGGGGGGGGGGGGGGGGGGGGGGGGTGGGGGGGAGGGGGGGGGGGGGTGGGGGGGCGGGGGGGTGGGGGGGGGGGGGGGGAAGATTATCCCTTAATTCTTGGGGGCTCTTTTTGCATCTCTCACATTCTGGACAAGACTGCTGTTTGCCAGGATCCAAATTTTGGCTGACCAACATTCTTCCTTCTCACAGCAGCTGGTCATTCAAACTGCACAGTAATTTTTGTTTGTAAATAAAGTATGTCTTTATTGTATCTTAACAACAGAGACAGACATTTACTTTGGGAACCAGTGTAGGTTTTTTGGTTTAGTCAGATATTTTGATATAGCCAAAGAAAAGAGTTTACTTAAAGTTAAGCAGAAGAGAAACATTTACATGAAAGCCAGGAAAGATTTCTTAAGGATGAAGTTGAAAGCAGAATATTTCCACTGCATTGTAATAAGACAGGGATTTCTTTCCTTCTGTACATATTTGTGTGAAAAAGTGGTGGAGAGCATGTGGAGCACAAGATGATGCAGAAGGATTTGCTCTATGTGTGCTGAGGCTAAGCAAATATGCAGACAGTTGTCTTTTGCCGACAGCCTTGCTGTTGAGACATCCAGTTTTAAAGAGCTTTCTGTAGAATAGATGAGCCACAGCGCCCAGTCTTTCACAATTACATGGGAAAACCAGAAGTCACCCAGAAGGCTTCCAAACCAGAAAAACTATCTGATATATAGAAAAAAGAGGAACTGTGGCAGAGACTCTTGTATCGCAGTCTCTGCGAACTAGTATTCTAGGAGTGAGTAGCTCTGCCATGTTTTTTTATATGAAAATAATTTTCCCCTTCAAAGATGAAGACACAGAGTGAAGTTACGCTAGCCTTGCAAAATTCAAATGAAGGTTGACTGAACCGGATCTGAAGCTCGGTGCGTGGCCAGCTCCTGGAGTCAACAGAAGGGTTGCTACTCTCTCCATTAGGTTGCAGACTCTAGCAAGTTGGCCATGTGGACACCTCTTCCCCTAATATTTCTCTCTCCTTCTCTTTTTGTCCACCTAATACTGCTCTCCCTTGCCTTGCCCTAGAGCTTTGACCCTTCCATCCCGTTGGTTTCCATGTAACTCCCTGCAGGTATGATACCTGTACCTCATGTAAAGCAGCGTTGGCAGGAAATAAAAGCCCTTTTCTTGTAGTGTACTTAGAAATACATACTTGGTTTGAACAACTGAGTTAGTGGACTCACGTATCACTGAAATGCAGCAGAGGAGGAAGCACGTAGGAAGCTGAGAGGGTGCAGGGCTCCAAAACTGAAGCTGTTGTTTCTCTTCTCGAACCGAGGCGCTTGAACTTGAACCTTTTTCTTTCAACTGCCTGGGATTATTTCTGTTGTTAAACTGGTGTCTGTGGAGTCAGGCTGTGTAATAATTGGGACAAAGGCCTAATCCCTCTCCAAGGCAACCAGACGGTTCAGAATTAAGGAATTCTGGCAGTTGGGTACTTGTAGTGTGACATAGGCGTTGATGCTAGTTTATGCTGTGATGCTGGTATGTAATGCCAGTCTGTTTGGAGGGATTTTAGAAAATGTAGCAAATAAAATACAAGTTTACATGTTACGAGATGGAAGCCACCTGTGTCATCTAGAGGATTATGCTGTGACAGAGGTTTGCAGTGATATTGGAGTTTCTTTGACTATATCAAGCGCGTTCAGAAAAGAAACTGTTGTGAAAATATGAATGACAGAACTAATGGTTAGGTAATATGTCTGAAAATCTTTTTCAATACCAAATTTCTTTGAAGCTTGTCCAGAAATTACTCAGAAAATGCTTCTGCCTTATATGCTAGACGGTGTACAACCATGTCAAGTTTCTGTGTAAATGTCAAACAAATTAAGATGGCTTTGGAAGAATTTGAATATGAAAGGGCAGGATATTTAACTGTAAATAGAAGGCTTAGGGAAATGTCTTCACGGACAACAAAATGAATCCATATTTGTGTTGCAGCTTCATGTCAAATTCAGCAATTTAACAGTACTATTTGGACAGGCTTTTAGTAGTACTCCATGCTTAATTATAAATAGTGAAGTTATGTGTTAATGAATTGTGTTCTTGTAGATACTGGAGAAATCTAGTAAGTTTGCTTTAATCTTTGTATTTACCTTTCATGCATTTTGACATTTTAAAAAAACCCTAAACATCCCTTAACACCAGTGGCAGTGGTGTTCTTTTCTGTGCAGCTTCATGGTTTTCCCTTACTTGTATTTGAATTTTGTGGGATATAGCATATTAATTTCTTTGCAGTACAACCTATACAAATCTGAACTGGGCAAAAATCTTGGTTTCAATATTATAAAATGAATCCTTCCTGCTGATGGTGGAGAAGAAGGTTGAACTCGAGGCACGTGAGGATTTCGTCTATGTGTGTGTGAGAGAAGACTATTGATTTTTTTTTTTTTCTTTCATTTTGTGTCACATTGCCAACTTTGCTAAAGCCTGAAACCTTCTGGCATCACAGACAGTAGGGACCTTTTTGTTCACTCCAGGAGGTGGCCAAGCACTGAAGGTTTTCGGGCTGGGCTCTGCCATGTGGGCAGGTTGCACCAGTGTAAGCGGCTGAAATGCCGCGGTTCCTGTGCTGATACAAGAGGGATTACAGTGCAGCTCCTTTTTTCTTAGCTGTGTTAACTGTTCAAAGTTAATAGGCATAGGAGAAGCATACTGGATTTTTTTAATCAGTAAATTCTTTAGATTGAGACACACAAGAGAGATCTATTTATGTAGAAGGGGCATCTTCTTAATAGTAACCTTTTCTGACTAAAGCGGTGCAAAGTGTGGGATTTTCACTATTACCAGAATGGCCCTGTCCTTTTCTCCTGACTTCAGTTGCAGCTGGGTAGGCTGACAGACAGCACTTTCTCCAGCCTGATCTCTGATTTTAGAGCTATTCTATCAAGTATGACATGATTGCATATTTGTATTTGGTGCTTTTTGAGGTTTCTAAACTACCTAATTTTTTCCAAATATTAAATACGATTTATTTGTGTTAATCACTTTCTACAATGGTAGTGCAAAGCATGTACAGTTTGCAAGACTGTATTAGTAGCTTGATTTAACGAAATACTAATCAAACAGCTATAATTGGCAAAGAGGACAGGCAATCTGCAAAGTATTGTAGCATTTTTAAGTTGTTTGAAGCTTTCATCCCACGTGTTGAACAACTTACAGTTTTCAGGAAAGTTTGTGTCCTTACTTCTTTCTATTTAAATACAAATGCACGTGATATCTAGGAAAGCTGTTTTATAATTCAGAATCAGTTTAAAACGACAGAGAACTATGATTTCATTTCATGCCTGAGTTTACCTTGAGATGCCTTTTGCATACCTGATGTTTTTCAACTTCAGAATCACTTCATGGTCTGGAGCAGATGGTAACATCATCTATTTGTCACTTCACTTAGTCTTATTCTCATTTCAGGAATGCAATTGTTTGGATTTTGGGAAGAGATGAACAGAGTTATTTCAGATTCTGAATTGGTGTCCAGTATTCCCTACTCATCTGCAGTGCCAGGACTGATACAGTATCTTCAGCATCACCAAACTTGTGATATCAGTGCTGTCGGTGACTGCAGGTCCTGACACCCAGAGCAGTAGTTCTCCTGTTGCAAAGAAAATAGCCAAGCCATCGTTGTCAATAGTTCATCTTCTTCACTGTGAGTTTCATGAAGTACGTCTGCTTGCATTGGAAGCAGTACTGCTCTGGTTGAAACAAATAAATTCCAAGCAGATTGCAGAAGAAGGAGGAGGTGTATTGTGTTTACTCGTTGATTTGGAAGGCACTCTTCTCCCAATGGCTCTGAAGGAAAAAATCTCCAGTGTTTTTGCAAGGTAGGAGGGTGCTATTTTATTGACATTTGATGTATTTTCAGTAAATGATATTCTTAATTTTAAAAAATAGATTTCAAACATGCATGATGTTTTTTAAATACTGTGCGAGTGGGGGGGGATTTACATTGAATAGGTGCTGTGCTGTAATTCTGTAATAGATATTCTTGCGTAAAAGCAAGAACTTCCTCTTTCCTTTCTTAGCAGTGGCAGGAGAGGACCTTTGTGTTCTTGGAGTGGGGTTTAAGTCAGTGTTTTATTGATCTCAAATGTACATATTTATGTTGAGATTGATTGCAAATTCTTTGTTTGTGAATTGTGTGTGCAGGTGCTGGAAATTCTTTATAATATGGATCTCAGAAATATGCTTCCAAAGACCGAGTGCTCTATAAAAATGAACTCAAATGAGCTCTTAACCTGGAGTTTAAACATTGTAGATATCTCCAACAGGTATGGTCTGTCATGTACGTTAAAATACTTACATTTTTAAAACTTTAAATGTTGAAGCATTAATTTATTGGTTTGGGACTATCTGTTGATTTAAAAATCCATGTTTCGTAAAAGTGAGTGTGGCTTACTTGAATAACGAGAGCTCTTGATGAGAATTTTTCAGAGAAGTTAGACATAGATCTGAATTATTAAAAAGGCTCTCGAGTCATACTGGCAAGCACCCTATAAATGTCCAGTTAATGCAGTCCCTGAAATACGAAGTTACTCCAGCTGTGAGATGATAGGCAGTGAGCATAGCTCTTCTAAACGGTAATTGGGAAACACCTTAACACGTAGAATTAATGATCCAAACGTACACTCATTCACTGTGAATCTGCCATCCATCCTATCCTGGTTCATCTGCAGACGGTCTATAGAAGGGGTGACAGATCTGATGTCACTTGCTGTATTGACAGAAATGGTTAACCCTAATCCTTAATCAGACTGTAGAGTCAGCAGAAAGTCCTGAAAATTTGGAGCCAGTTTGTAATTCGTACTGAATTAGAAGCTGTGTCCATCCATTCATAACAGAATGGACAAAAGTGTCCAAGGTCTTAAGGGCAGGACCATCCTGTTTCTAACAGACTCTTTTTTTTTTAAGGTGTGTAAACATTGCACCCCACTGTTACCACTGTAGAATATTTAGGGTGCAGAGCGTAGAACAGCATTTTATAGCTGTGCACATTTGCTGCTGATTTGCACTAAATTTTTCAAGTTTAAATGATGACGTGGAGTGTTTATTTCTGGAATGAAATAAGATACTTGTGGTAAAATACCACTGACTGGTGCTGTTAGAGGGAAATAGCTGAAATAGCAGACTTTACTGCTCAGGTGTTGCCATTCCCCGTGGTGAGACCAGCCCTTCAGGAGCCCCGGTGCCGAGTGCCGTGTCCTTAGACCCTGCTGGGCAGCACGGAGGCGCGGAGCCAGCAGTTGGCGTGTTGCACTAGTAACATTTCTAGCAGCTATAGGGTTAGCACTAGCTTGAAGAAATGCTTTTGTTTATCATTTAAAATAATGTCTGGTTTGTTTGACTTGGCTTCCATTTTCAAATGTGTTTTTCTATGGGAAGTATGCAGGTAGAAAATAAACACGAGAGAGGTGAAAGTAAGAGCCTATTTCATTTGCATATCAACTAAAAACTTAACTAATGTCAAGATCTGTAATGTAAAAATTCCAAGTGCTCAGCTTGCAAAATACCCTTTGGTGATAATCAAGAATGATTAAGAGGTGGCTGGGGTTTTTTTCTGGAGAAGAAATGATGGCAGAAATAGCTGCTTTTCTTGATATGTTCTTTACCTTGTTTTCTCAGCACCGAAGTTCAAATCATAGCTCTCAAGTTTGCCTCCAAGTTGGTTGTGCATCTTTTGCAGAACCATCAGCAGGTAAGGGAAACGGAGCTGCTTAACAGTGTTGTAATTCTGGAGGTTTTGGTGATAGAAGTAACGTGGCTTCTTTTAGACAGAAGCCCCAAGCTTGTGTTTTCTTGTGTCATTGCACCTTTTCTTGCGTTACATCTTTCTCTCTGAGTACACTGCCACGTTCTGAAATGAAATGGCCATGAATATCATCTCAGTATATCCCTCTTAAAAGTCATTTCAAGTTAAATACGTAAGTAAACTTCAACTTCTGAGAGCATCCAAAATAGTCACTATAATGTGGAAAGAAAAACGCCTACAGTGATTAACACATACACTGAATCCAGTCCATTTACTAAAGGGCAACTTTGTTGTGGTTTGTAATTGCTGGGGAGCCAGCAGGAGGGCAGATCCGAGGGGAAGGCACGAAGCCGAAGCAGTGGTTGGGTGCAGTTCCCTTCCTCACTGCGTACAGTATGACCTTGCCGAGTCTCAGCCTGAAATCACTGTCTGAGCACGCCAGCTTGTTCTCTGCATGGAGTTTCTCATTGAATTTCCTCTGAAAATTTGTTTTTAAAACACTGGAGTAAATATAATAACCCTTGTAAAATTCAAGGCTCTGTGTTCTCTATTCCTGTTTATAGACTATTTAATTTAGATTTATACCAGCACAAATTACTGGCTCAGATTTCGTTTGATTTTAAATTGTCAGTCTGTGATGTCACATATGTATGTGTAGAGCAGTGCTAAGGCAGCTTTAATGCTAGACAATTTTTTTGTTTATTTTCAAAGATACAAAACCCACTAATGGATATTTAAAAATAGACAAAATTCTTACATCTATTTTAAAATGAAGATTTTTTTTTTCTTTATGTAGCTGTTACTTTTATAGAATGTGCAGCAGAATTGATTCATATTGTATGCTAATAATCTTGTCTTAGTATTGAAAAAAAGGAAGCCACAGATTTGCACACAAAAATGGGGAACATGAATTATGATGTTATATCTTCTTAAGAAATGCAAAATGCAAGGACTTCAAGTTATAAACATTAAAATAACCATGTAAACCTGGTTTCACAATTAGACGTGGAACATGATATTGCTCTGAAGTTTTGTCTTAATTTACAAAGAGGAATTAATGAAAAATGCTGTAACAATCTTAACTGTAGTAATGCTAAACAACTTTCTCTAATAAGCATGTAAATCATGGGAGATTTAAGACAGCTGTGCAGAGAGTGCCTTCTGCTTTGTAAAAGACCAAGTACATCCGTTTTCCATCTAAATTCTTTCTTTGGGCTTGCATTCAGTATTTGCATCTGTAGAAGAGATTGTTTCTCTTCTGTAAGGTAAAAGTCAAGTTCTGTCTTTCTAGATAGTCCTTGTGTCTGTTCAAAATCTGAGTAATTGTAACATCTTGGGAGATTTTTATTTTTTTAACCTGTTGCAGAATCTGTAGGACATGGCTCTGGCTCTGTCCCTTTGTGCAGTGCAGGTACGTGGCCATGTACCACGCAGAATGAGGTGGAGTACGACCAAGGTTTCATTTATCCCTCAGTGAGTCGTCCTGCGCTTCTCTGCCCTTTAACTCCACTCACCTTTTCATTGGTTCTCTTCTTTACCTTATCTGGTTATTCTGTTTTTCATTTCCTTTAATTAAAAATAAGTAAAAAAGGAAGGAAGGAGGAAGAAAAAAAATAAAAAACTTAGTTGCACATACCTCAAGTGTCTCCAGGTCGAGCTGGTGCTGCTTTTGCTGTTCTCCTGTGCCTGAGGTCCCAAACTTTTGGGTGTGGTGTGTCGTCCCCCCCCCCCCCCCCCCCCCCCCCCCGCCCCGGAGCATCCTTCTAATTGCTGTAGCACACCATACTTGTGCCTGCGCTTGGATGCCACCTCCTGCAGTTTGCGTGTTCTGTTATCTAACCTGCACCGTGACTGACCTGCCGCCTTGCTGAGTGTGGTATTTGCAGGGGATCCCAGCTCACTCTTGGTCACTTAAGGAAGTCAGGACTTTCTCTTCCCAGTTCTGGCCCAGCTGTCCCAATGGAGGTCAGAGTTGACAAGTCTTGGAAGTGCTATTTGAGTTACGCGTAAAATGCACATTATTTCTTTCCACAAAAAATCTAGTAGCCATCACTACACATTGGAAAGAATCAAAGCTTTGTCCCATTATTACTAAGTAATAGTTTTCCTAGCATATGTCTGAGGACTAAATATTTTCCAAAAGAAGGCAACTGGATTTTATTTGAAGCAGGAAATTTCACTTTCCTGTTTTTTTCCTAATTCCTCATGTTTTAGGACAGCGAGCTTTGCTGTGTATCAGCCTACATGGATATTCCTTCAGTGTTGAATGCACATGCTATCAGAACCCAAGGTACCTCAGCAGTCTTATTAAAAAAAAAAAAGTCCATCCCCAGTATCTGCAGCAGAGACAGATGGAGTTGCATTCACCCCTTTACCAAGCATTGTATCATTACCAAAGCCTAAGATTGATGCTATGGTTCATATGCTCTTAGTTGTTTTTCCAGATATGTGTATGTGTCTATATGTAGGATGCTTCTGAGAATTGCCTTTCTTTGTTATAGTCCCACATATTTGTCTTTGGCTTGCATGTTTAGAAGAATTGAGGACGCAAAGATATGCTCTGACTTGTGTGGTCGTTGGTGAGTCTGGTGTGAAGGGACAGAGCGAGAGAGTTGCCTATAAATACTGCTCTGACTAAAAGCAAATCTCCCATCTTCACTATCTGTGACATAGTAAGCCAACTTTTGAACGGACATCTGGGATTCACCACCTTGAAAAACCCTACATTTACGATGAGTAGTATCCCTTCGGCAGCCCGTAGTTTAACATGATGGTGAGCAGTAACACGGATTGTACAGCATACTTCTCACGTGTTCTGTGCATTCAGATTTCAGAAGAGGTCCTGAAAAAATGGGTTGAACTGATAGTTTATTTTGTGGAGATGAGCAACAGACAGAGATGCTGTTGGCAGCTGCTGAAGTTCTTAAAAGTATAATCATTTCTTCTGATCAATGAGAAGCTCATTCTCGGTGAGTAGTTTGAACATTAATTTTCTGGATCTTTTTAGATGAAACCCATTAATACATGACAATGTATTGTACACCTATATATGTACACACAGTCAAACACATAATTACATAAAACGTATTTTGAAAATTTTAACTATTTAAGTACTAAACAGACTTAAATTCTGGTACAAAAGCACATGTGCAGAGCCTCTTCAATAACTCTTCAGAAGGGGAACATGAGATGCTGTTATGTCTCCAGGCCACTATACATTGTTGTATGGATTTACTGGCTTGCAATTGCTCTCTGACTTGGATCTTTCTGAAATTCTGTTGGTGATATGGACATATTTTAGTTTAACACTGAGCGTAACAAAGCTCTGCTGGCTGAATGTGAAATTAAAGGCTTCAGTCTAGAAATGAGGGACACATTCTACTATGAGAATGATTAATAATTGGATCACATTATACCTCCCAGATACATGATTATTTTTTTTTAAGTTAGCATTAGACTGTCTCTTTAGAAAACAAACAAACCAAAAAAACCTACACAGCCTTATTCAACAATACATTACTGACTGAGAGGCAAAGCTGTGTGAAATTCTTTGGTCTGCTGTGCAGAAGACATTGGGTTTTTCTTTTTGTCTCCCCTCCCACCCCCCGCCTTCTGTGAACAGGGAGTAAGGGGATTTTGTGACTAAAGGGCCAGAGATATGCAAAAATTAGGTAGTGACAGATGATAAAGAAATTATGTTGCATCCTGAACAAGACAGGCAGCTTTAATACTTTAGTTTCTGTGATACTTTATTCCAATGTAGTTATTTAAATTTTTATTTGTTGTAGCTTAACTCCATGTATATGGACTAGATACAAATTTTTGCTAGCCAAGAAGAATGGTATATTTCTAAACTGTAGATAGTGGTGTTTTTAAAAAGTCATTTATTTTGAGATGTGTCTTTTAAGAGGTATTGATAACATTTAACAGAGCTAAATCTGTTATAGGGGGTAGACGTTGTACTATTAAATGGTCATAGTATTAACTCCGGAAATACTGACCTCTACCATCTAGTTAAAGCTCTGAGTAGGACAGACATTACCATTTTATATCAAATGAAGACAGTGGAGGTATTGGAGTGAAAAACTCCCAAATGCTGTGTTTCTCATCTGTCGCTGTTTGGATCTGGTCCATAGCTGATGGAGAACAGAGTTTCCTCTTTGATCTTGTCAGAACAGTTGCTGGTTTCCATGCTTTCCAATCAGGCAGACGTGAAGGTCTGAAGTAAAAAATAGCAGCAGTTTGTATCCTGCATAAAATCTTAACAAAACAAAGGAAAGCAAACCAAAAAACCCACCCAAATGCCCCCAAAAACAGCCCAGAAAAGAAAGCCCCAAGGCCTCAGTGGGCAAGCCATCTGAACTAGCTCTTTGCTCTAAAAAATTGGGCCAGAAGGGGAAAGATGCAGAGCTGACCCTCCATACTACCTAGATTGTCAGTCTGGGGTTCTGTGACTGTGAAACTGTCAGTACTGCAGTGTGAAGTTTAGCAAATCAAGGGCATGATCTGGTGTTCAGTTGCAGTGATACAAACCCAGAATCATTCCCTTAAAGGGGTTATGCACGTCTAAAACAGTTTTGACTTTTATGCCTTGTTCTGCATCAGCTTGCCTGGTCACATATAGGAGAAGTAGAAGGTAAATAAAATTGTGGTTGTATGAAATGGAGCTGTAGTCATTCGTGAAGCTTCCATGAAGTAGATTCATAAGAGGAGGAGGTCAATGCCGATAAGTATGTTCTGGATGACCCCATCATCTCTCCTTCATGTTGCTTGAGGTTCAGAAAAAGTCTTTCTGGAAAATCCATTTGCAGACTTCCACCTCTCCTGGAGATACAGTAGAAACTTGTCTAGGTGGAAAACCGGCCATTGTATCTAGAAAAGGAATAATATTCTGCTCTAGCTGTGCCAGTATAACATTGTTGGGTGTCATGGTAGAAAAGAGCCATTTCTTTCTGAAAGAATTATACTCCATGCTATTGCCAAATAGGGAAGTTACATGAAATACAGGAATGCTGCTTCTGCCTGTGTAGTAAAGCCTCAAGCATTAATTTTGGCCAAGGAGTGAAATAGAACTAATTGTCTGCTAGCCTTGTAAGCAAATCTTTGATAGACCTGTTGATAACATGCTTGAAGAAACCAGTGCAGCAATGAAGCACCAGCTGCGTTGTTCTCTGAGATTACCAGAAAGCAGTATCTAACAGCTGTCTGCGTCTAAAAGAGACCTTCCAGTGGGTTCCTTTAATGAGGATGTTCAATGAGAGCTGAAAATTTCAGCTGAAAAGACCCCAGCAAACCTCTGAGTACAGCCTGTGACTTCAGCTAGTTATCCTTAGTGTGACACCACTGACTGACATAAGGGTTGCAGGCGGAGTATGGCTTGTGAGATGTGAATTGCCACTGGGGCGGTACGTGGAGTCTGCCTGTTTAGGGTTTACCAGATGACACCTCCCCCTTGGCAGTTATCTCTGATTAGTCTTAACTGTGTACAGGTAATTACCCCATGGATTAAACCTGGCTCGCTTCCCACAGATCGCGGGTGTAAGGGTGGCAGAGCATGTTGGTGAGTGGTGGGGCGAGATGAATGTGGGAGAAGTAGGAGACGGGTAGATCCCTGGAAGGTGGGATCGTTTGCCGTTTCCTGCAGGGGATGGCATTTGTGGCCAGCGCTACTGGCAGTATCTGAACAAAACTTGGTTTGGCAGCCCCTACTCCAGGCAGATTGCAACAGCAAATCCATGATCGCAGTGCATTAGTCAATCTCCAGCAGCAAAACTTTTGCTGTAGCCAAACAGTAATTCTGCACTCCTAGACACTGTAGAAAATTCAGAGCACCAAGACTTAAAGTTGAATTTGGATTAGGAGAGGTCCATTCTTTATCTGCTGCCTACTGTTTAAAACCAGGCTAAGTCAACCACCTAGATGAAGTTCACACATGCAGAAACATTTTGATCATACTGCCAGTTGTCTTCCCAGTGGTTTGCCAATGCATTTCTCCTGCCTGCTTTTCAATGCTTCGCTGCATTTATTGTGTTTAGGTGTGGAAACAGAGCTCTGACTTCTTTGAATGAATGTAAGAAATAGAATTCTAATTTTTCTCCATAAATAAATATAGACTGTCTGATACCCTTGCTATGTGGAAATGTGTGGTTCTACTGCTGCAGAATGAAGATTTGGTAATAAGGGATGCTGCTGCTGAGGTTATACAAGTGGCACAGTCTGAAAAAAAGAGCACTAAAGGAACAGGTATGTTAACTTTTCCTTACTTTTAAATATAATTGGATACTTGGGAGACGAAAGTATTCCTCTTCTCATCACAAACTTCTTGCTAACTAAAGTGATCCATGCATCTGTTACAAACACCTACCATAGAAGGTAACGGCAAGTTGTATTTGACACCCACCATGCTTTATTATTTTGCTTTTACTGTTCTTGGTGTAATTTGCATACAGTTACATGGTATGTAAAAAAGACAACAGCAGGATTCAGCTTTACGGTTCTTGCTGTGATGAGTCCACTATCACACAATTTCACATTTTGAAAGTTCTTTAATACCAGCTTTGGTCTAATACAATGCAGTGGAAGACATTCTTTGAATCCCAGGTCATTATAATAGCTTGATCACGAAGAGATAGGAATCTAGGAAACAGTATTCAACTCATTGATTCATTATTAGACCTTGAAATCCATTTAGATCCAGATCAACAAAGACAATCTCAGCACACCCACAATGTGCTTCGAGGATGTGGGCCTTTTTGTCTGCATGCCCTAGTTTACTCAAACCCTATTAGTTTTAAAATAGCCACAAAACTTGAGTAAGCTTAACTAATTAGTGTGTTTCACTTTGAGAGTCTTTGCTGATGCATTCTTCCATGTGTTGTGAATAAATTAGAATTTGCTGCCACTCATCTCTCTCTGGTGGTCCCTACTTGTCTATGCTACTCAGTAATGCCTGTACCAGCTCGTCTGCAGTCAGGTTCAAATTAGGCGGCCATCTCCATGTGAACTTCTGCTAGACTGGAGATAAAGCAGCTCTGTGGTTTGCCACTACTGCAGATAGAAGTAGCCAGGAATGGTTTTTGAGCTGGCACTGTTCAGGCACAGTGCTGTGGGGCAGGAGAAGGTAAAAGGAGGGATGAGTTACGGACAGCTTTCATCTTCCTGTTAATTCCCACAGCTCTGATGCCAGCACTCTCATCACAGCTCTGGCAATTTATCTAGTCTCAGCTTACAGCTCTCTTGAGTATCAAGAGGCTCTGCATTTGTGTGCCTCAGGTCCCCAACGCTGGCCTCTAGCGTACATCCTCAAATATGTCAAGGTGGTACTTTCTCTGGAAGTAATACAATGCTGGATTTCTCTCTGGCTCCTTGTATCTTCTCCCTTCTTCCTTGCTGGATCCCTGTACCAAGGGATGTTGCCCTTTAATTGGATGAGGGCTCTGTCCTGCTCGTTAATACCAAGGTTCACATCAGCACTTGCTGTTACAACTTACCACTTTGTAAGGCAGAAGTGGCCGTAATCGAGGAAATACATCGTAACTGGTTTTTATTTGCTTATGTTCTTAATTAGGATACGGACCCCCCCTCCCCAAACGTATGTTAACGCCTTAGTTATACTAGTTGTGCCTTCCTGTTCTTTCACTTAAACTGCTTTTAATGAAATAGTGTCTTTCACCTGTGACTAGCAAAGAATGCTGCTTTTGAAAAGATGGAATCCAGTTCCTTTGCGCCTCCATTTACATTATTATTGTTCCTTCCTGTGATCTCTTTTTTTCCCCACTAAACTCCTTTCAATTTTTGTGCTTTGCTTTCTAGCTTTCATAGGGGAGCAGGGCAAGGAGTTTTGCCCCTGTGGCTTTTGTTTACAACCAAGCTTACCTTTGAATGTTGTTTGTTACTTCCATTACCCTCTTCTTTTCATGTGCACATGAGAGTATGCAATATGTTTGGGTCTGGGGTTTAGACATTTCATGGATCACCAGTGCTCTCTGTCCTGGTAATTTTTAAATTACATTCAAATATTTACCTTTTTTTTTCTCAGCTTTCATACCATGAAGTCTGTTCTTTCATCACGGCACTGATATCTAAGCTGATACACTGAAATTCATTAGAAGCCATAAAACAGCTTCCTTTAAACCTTTTATTTGATAACAAATTGCTGGATATCTTACATTGATTTTTCATTTCCATTATATGATGACAAATAAGTATTGTGGCCCAGCAGTTTTATCATGAGATCAGAAAGAAGGATGACTCAAGAGATCAGAAAGAGGAACGGATGTTTAGAAACCCATTTTCATACTTTCTGTAATTGTTTCAGTTTTATTTCATTGCCATTACCACTAGCTAACGTGAGAGAGTAAAGAGACTCTTATAATTTCAGCTTCATTTGTGCATCAGAAATTTTTATGTCCTAGTAGCCATTTTATTTCCAGAAATACTGCACTGTAGAAATAGGATATGGTGTGTTTCACCTTTTACTGCTGTTCATTCGCCCCACAGAGAGTGGGAATGCTGCTCACAAAGTCCAAGCACTGGATGTGCCAGAAATTTTGGCACTAGCATCATTATATCCTCTCTTCACAAAATTCTCTCTCTCGCTGTGTACACAACGTGTAAGGTAGCAGGCTGTAGCTGCCTACAGAAGAACTGTATTGTCAGCTTAGGGAATCAATGCCTTAAGTGTTTCATTTATATGTGAGATCCAAAGGAATCCTTGATTATAGCCTGACAACTGCCCCTGCCCTTCATACGTGATACAAGCTGGCATCTGGTTTTCCTGTGAAAGAATAGAGTATGAAAAGGGTGTATATTTGTGTGTAACAGCTGGACCGAGGCTGAATTTGTATTCTGCTTCAGCAGAGTAAGATGTGTGAAGTTGGACTGTTGTTAATAATAACAAAGTTATTTGCATAGATTGTTCATGTAGTTGTTGTAGGACATTTTTCCATTACATACATGTTGCTAAATAACAGTACAAATGTGTAGCCATATGAGAGTGTCAAATAATAGGTATTTTCAGGTCATTTATAGATGGTGAAACTGGAGGCAAATGATCCCGTCTATTAGTGTGGTTTCACTTCCAGTAACAGCTCCTATCTTGTGTAATTCTTTGAAATGTGATGTGAGCTCCTGGAAGAGAATACGAACTTGGTTTCTTGTTATTCCTCGTGGATTTAGTGAGGGCAACCCCCCCAATTTCCTCAAGTAACTAATCTGTGCAGCTAATTAGATCACTCAATTATGAGAGCAGTGACCTTGCAGAGCCTGAAATGCAGGGTAACAAATGTGATACAAGAACCCTGTGAAAATTGTAGCTCCCGTTTTCGTTTGAAGGAGAAAAGCGCAGCAGAACCAAACACCAATAGACAGCAGGGCTCCTATCCTCGCTCTACCCTACCCTTCACCCGCCAAGAACACCCCTACAAACCCTCCTATTTTTTATACAAGGCAAGGACTTCAACTGTTACCAGTAAAGTTCATTTTTAAAATTTCTTTTATTTGTACAGAGAAGCTTGATTTAATTTTGTAATATGTGTAAAAGCTCATAATTAGGAGGGGGAGTTACTGAGGTTGGCTGACGGCAGGGATTTCTGAGCAGAGCAGGTCAGGCAGAATCCTATCTCGCTAGAAAGGAGAAAACCTTTTGTTTTCCTTGCTAAAAATACCAACTTAGCAGGTAGTTAAGGTTTTCCTAATAACTTGAACAATATAAACCCCATCTGTAACTCAGGGTATTGTATGTACACTTTGTTGTTGTTTCCTCATGCATTGAGGTGTAAACTTCTAGGGGATTGTTTTATTCCTGTTAGTATGAGGGAGGGTACAGGAAGTATTGTATTCAGTGTAAATGTAGAATAGCTGCTTTGAAATCTAATTAAATTAGTGACCCATGGCTGTGTAAAGTCTAGACCTATTCACAGCAGCATTTCTTATCCAAGAGGGTTACTCCTTACAAGAAAGAAGATCATTTAAGTCAAGGAAATAGGAGTTTTCTTTCTCTACTGATGATCGCTTTACTGAATATCCTGAAAAATTCAAGTAGCTCAGTGCTGGAACAAAAATTGTATTCACTGGCGTCATTTTCCTCTATGGCTTTTTTATCTAGAGAAGCGTTACCTTAAGTAAAGTTACGAGCTTGTCAGTATTACAGAAGTTTCAATAAACTATTTTTTACTATTATATCTAAGCCAGTGCAATTCTATAAAATTCTATATAAAAACCTCCTTAGTCAGCTTAACCTTTATGTTGGTAAATTACCAAATTAACCTTAAATAGCTTTAAGAGCATTTTAGTGTGTCAGCATTAGCACCGATTTAGCTCATTTTTAAATTGAACTGAATCAAGCTTAGATGAGCAATTAGATTCACAGACTTGAGTAAATCTTTTGAAAGTGATTTAGCAGCCTAAATATTCTTCTCGAGTATAATTTAGGCCTTTGGGAACCTTCTGCTACACTTATTGTGAAATAGCAGCACAGTATAGAGATGAGCAAGTTAGCTCATGGACTGGAAGCTGTGTGGCTGCAGCAGAGCCTTGCTCAGCACAAGCTAGGTAAGCAGCCCCCTCCTGAGCACCACCGTCACGGGGTGCGTTGCAAGCATCTTTGAAAATCAGTCAATAATGTTATTTCCCTGAGTTCTTGAGTAATTCTGAGAATAGGATTGGGGCTACAAATGATGTAGTCAGTTTTGAACATATTGCTGATTTAATCCACTGGCCAAAAATTCAGATGCATTAATCCTGTTCCTTCTGTTCCCATTTCACATGGTGCTTAAGAAATAAGCAATAGATGATACTCCTGTGCCAGGAGTTTCTGAACAAAGGGCAACACAAAGGTCTCTCTTCTTCTCTTGATGGTGTTCCCTTCTTGATAGATTCTACTTTTTATCTTCAGAAAAAATAATCAGTGAAAATGACAAATGTCCTATTTTTTGATTCACTAGCGAAAAACATTATTAGCTGGCTGGTTTAAAGAAGCTGACGCCTCCTTCTGAAGGGCATCCTCTTGGGAGGGGGGCAGCACTGTTCTGCAGGGCAGATTGGGTTGAGATTCTTGTGGAAGTCTTCAGTGCTAGGTATTGGCCTGTGTTTTAGTGGCCCATAGTATCTCTGCCCTATCTTACTGTATCAGACTAAATGCACGTAGGAGCCTTTCGGCAACTTTTATTTTGCTTATTGACTAGAGAATATAAATGTGAGTAAAGGGAGAAGTTAAAATGTGCTGCTTGGGAGAGAAAAAGAAAAAATATCATTTAATTAGATGAAAGAACTACAACATTTTCAAGGTGACTTTGAATTCCTTTCCAGGCTTTAGCATTTGACTGAGTAGAACCTTTCTCTTTGTGAACCGTGCTGTCTCCTTGGCATGAAGAAAAGCAAAGCTGCTTGTTTCTTGTGCCTCTATTTCTTTCACACATCATGAATATAGAAGGTAAATTCAAAATAAACTTCTTCATGAATTTAGAGTAGGTGTCTCTATCATGAAGGTGCCTGCAAGAAGGCTTATTTGCATGTGGTTTTTTTAGGGGGGGGTGGTGTAAATAAGCCTTAGCAGAGGTAGGAAAGGAGAGGTTAAGAGAAGATCAGGCTAACTATATTAACATTTGAAAGAGAAGAGAAGAAATTCTGCTCAGATTTATCTTTCTTGTTCCTATCCTCTAGAAATCTTCCTCAGTGAACCTAAAGCTGTGCAGAAGTTTTTATACATATGTGCCCTAAGAAGATCTAGTAAATCACTTGAGTGAGAGATAAGAGATAATGCAGTCTGTGTGATGTTAATGCAGCACAATGGTCTGGCATTCATCATCAACACCACACATGATATCAGCAAATCATGGGTGACTGGCATGGTCCCAAAACTTGTACCCCAAATGTCCTTTATGACTGATCCATGAAGTATTTCAGGACAAGTGACTCAGATTTAATCTGCTCCAGTTGCTAGTGAACCAGCTAAGGGTAAATGCTGAGCAAACCTAAAATGCTAAAAATACCATTGTCATTGGTAGTGCTCAGCTGCATGATAAAAGCATCCCACATACTGCACAGGAAACAATAAAGAAAGATATTTATTGTAATTGTTGCCTCAAGTGCTTGTTGGCATTTGAAACTGTGTTTTCAAACTGTTCCTTGAACTATGTGCAAACTTTGGCCATAGCAAAAGGAGCTTTTCTTCCACATGTTTACGTTGGGTAAATGTGTTAAATAGATTTCTTAAAGCATCAGTTCATCATAATGTTGAGTTAACCCTCCTCTCCCCAGACCTGTTTACTTACAAAGTGCTAAGTCCGTGCTGTGGGAATGGAGCGGGAGAGTAACTGGGGGTTAGAACCTGCACACTGCTGCTCTGTGCAGTATGCAAGTTGTAAGTCGCTGTGTGTGTCTCTCTTGATGAAGCATATAAAGGAGGGATGCTAGTAAGACACTCAGACTCTTCTTTTCATATGACTAATGTGTTCATCCTCTTGCCGAACTTGGGGACAGATTCACCATTTTTTTGCTTTATTTCTGTGTTGGTGTAGCCTTTTAGTGAGGCAAATGGGAGGACTGCGGTGAATAAAACAAGTGTCAGGTTACTCTGATCCTGAACAAAGATTAATGTGTAGGGTTCGACTTTTCTGATGCACTGGATGACTTGCCCTGATGTTCAGGTTAGGCTAATAGACCTCTGAGGCCCCAAGCAACTCCTTTAGTTGTGGCTCTTAAAACCAGTTCTGGCAGCTGCCTGGCTTGAGAAATAAGTGGTAATTACCTGAACGTAAACTAGGAAACTGCATGCATGCAAACTGGTTTGAGGATGCATTAACTGGAGTCTGTGGCAGGATCGTAGGTGATAGATTTGCTTTTCTTGATTTAAGTCAGACTTGTGCATTTTCTTCTCTATTCCGAGATTTTGAATTTCTTTTCTATTTAGCGATTTGATGGAGGGGTTACAAAAAGCACGAAGTCAGAACTTGTGCGTAGAAACAGCTGTGCTGAAACTGCTATCTGGAGCTCTCCACTAGCCAGCCTGAAAATGGAGGTTGGTAGTGCTGTGGATGGTTACAGCTGCATACAGAAGATTGAACATCTTCGTTCTAGATACGTGACATCAAATGCTACGGTGCGGAAAGTTAAGAGCTTCCCACAATTGAATCAATTTCAGGTCTTTCCTACTGCCCTGGGTAGGAAAAAACAGCAAATTGGAAAGAACAGCTTTTAAAAGTACTTACTGCCATCCATGATTTTCAAGCTACCTTGAGAGTCTCTTACAATTTTGGAATCTGTTGGTCAGAAAAATCTCCCAGTCAGATCTTGTGATACGCCACTTGGGGAACAGTCCAGAAGTTCTCACAGCATCGTCTGGGTTACTAATGGAAAACTGCTAATCATGTTAGCCAAAATATGCTTATGTTCCTTGTAGTGGGGACAGTGGAAGGAAGGTTAATGAAATTTTTTTCTGGGATCAGCTCCAGGATTTCTTCTGCTTTGACAGTCTTCTTGATAACTGCGTTCTGGTAACTAGATGTGCAGCTCACTAAAAAGAACTGGAGTTCTAACCTGCTATAAAAGAGGAGTGTTTGAGCTCAACGTTAGGATTTAAAATGGGGGGTGGCATTTATCCAAATGGCCTTTAAGCAGAGGAAAGCAGAGAAGGCACATAGACAAGACCTATCTAAGCAGAAGGAGAAGAGAGTATGACAAAGACGCGATACAATCAAAAGCAGAAGAAACTCACAGCAAAGCAGAGCTGCTCCTGTTGCAGAACGAGATGATTTTCTACAAATGAAGTTTATTTTTAAAAGATCGTGCATGGAGTCTATGTAATAGCCCATGTTAAAAGCAATACTTCTTGCAGCCTCAGAGGTGAGGTGTAAAGCAGTGGCAGCAGTTTGTGGTATTATATTCAAACACGGTATAGGACTGTATTCAGAGACACTGTGAGGTGGTGACATCTCTTTAGTTATATTAGATAAGGCATGTTGAGGACAGGAGGAAAGGTCAAACAGCTGCCTGCGTATTCTGGGAATCCTCTGAAGCGGGCCCTAGCGAGGGAGGCAGCGAGTGTGCTGCCGAGAATTACTAGAACACTCTGTACGGTGAAGTGCACTAGATGTTACTGAAAAGTACTGTAAACCGTGGAAGTTAACATCACCGATAATGTACTTACACTATCTGTAATTGCAGGATCATAAGTAGAATAGGGTTCACAGAGAAAAAGGACAACATTCTCCTTAAAACGTTGAATGTTCAGCCTTCTGCTTAAGGGACCACACCTCTGGCTGCATCCTTTTTCCCCTTCCATGCTTTTAATGGTGAACGCTTCCTTATGCACACACAGAACAGGATTTATGGAGGGAGACAAATGTGTAATGAAGACCATTTAAATCCTGGCAAACTAAATGGTAACTACCTGTGTTAGTTGGTGACTACCTGATGACTATGGTGACCTTACATTTAAAAAGTTTGTTCCAGCAAGCAAAATGACACATGGTAGAGATTATGAAATACTTAATGTGGCTAGAAGCTATAATTTGGGGTTTTTTACGTCTGCTGTAATAGTTCTAAGAAGGTAACAATTACAAGTCAGTTGCAAGGATGAAAGAATGGAGGTGTAGGAGTGTAAATGAATTCATCTGGTCTCTGTGCTAGAATAAATTTAGGGGTATTTAAGGAGCAGATTTGACCCGTAGCCTAGTCGTATCATATTTTTATGCTAATAGGTATATTTTGGTTCTTTGTAATAATATTTCTTTTATATCTGACATTCTAGTTTTATACCCTAAAAATATCTCCTATTGTTATGAAAACTTTTGGAATATCTGATTGGGAAGTAATTGAGGTCGTCTATGCAATATGATTGTTTCCTGGTTTAATGATGACTCTTAAATAATGTTTAGCTGTTGTCCCTAGGTACAGAGGAAAAGTTGGCTGACAAAGATAGAAAATCAGCTCAAATATTTTTGCTCAGAAAACTCTTTGGTAATTACCTTTGGGCTCAGGGACCCAACACTGAATATATTGATGGCCATTTTTTTTCTTTCTGATGCATGTTCTTGTCTCTTTCGTCACAAGGCCAGCACAGAGGAAGGCTGTTTGCTATCCACAGCTTACCTACTAGTCTTGGAGTCTTTGCGTCTGAGTAAAATATTAATGAAGAGCCATTTACTTGAAACGAAAGTGAATTCACACCCTCCTGCAGTTTTTTATGAAACTTCCGAAGCTTATGAAACCAGGTTTTCTGATACATGCTGTAGAAGTGTTGTCCCTGTTAGCTTAAAAAGTGTGTGCCCTTTTGATACAGGCAAAATAGCACCACTGTTGTTCCTCCTCTGCTTTTAAAACGTTGCACTTTATTTCTGAGAGTTACCTATGGTATTTTAGTGCTTTTTTTTTTAAAAAAAAAAAAAAACCAACAAAACCTGTGTGTTTCTTTTATTGGTTTGCTTTTTACTCCTGAATTAATTAATTATAGGAAAAGTTAAGTAGCAGTGTTAATTATCTTCATTGAAAAAATAGTTTTGCAAGCCAGGCCAGTAACTCTGCAAAATCAGCTTCTCCAGGAGTAAACAAAAACTGAAGGACTGATCAGATTCTTCTGAGCAGAGCTATTTCATGCTTGCTCTGATCAGACTGAAAGTACAGAAGTGCTAGTGCTTTGGAACAAAAGTACTCTCTTCATAAAAGAGTGAAAGAATGTCAGGCAATGCCGGGTGAAAATAAATTGTATTATCCACCCTACGTTCACTAGTTTTTACATCTACGTCATGAAGAGTCATGGTCGTTTTTTGTTGTTTTGGTTTCTTGTTTGTTTTTTTGTAGCTGGCATTGTGCATTGCTAATTGTGGGCATGCTAAGAATCAACAAAATGTTCAGCTTTTGAATCGTATCTAGACTTCTGAAAACTATTTTTAACACATTTATGTAGAGACATAATAGAGGTTCCATGAGATATGGAGATTGCAGGACCTGCCCTACAACCTGTATGACATTTTGCTACTGTATTCAGCTCTTGTACCAAGGTTCAAATGTACTTGAATTAATGGACTCCAATTTTATTGGTTCAAAAAAGCTGAAATGAAACTTGCAATAATAATGTTGTAGCTTGTCCTTCATCTGGGAAATGAAGTCTGGGCACAAATTGCATTGTTTTACTGACCAGTTGCTGCAGTCCTCTAATTTTATTAATACTGCTCCTCCTATTTCACTGCTGCTATGAAAGGGTAAAGCTGTCCTGGGAGATTTCTTTTTGAAAGACCAATGGCTACAGATCTGAGCAATTTGATATAGGGGACAGTTATTAAAAAAAAATATTTTTAAGCTAGATTGTGTTCCAAAAAAGTCTGCCAAGTAACGATGGAAAAGAAATCCTGTTACTTCAAGAATAATTGTTTAATGATTAGGAAGTGGGAAAAGGGAATAGGGCAAAGAACAACACTGGAAGAATGAACAGGAGTTGCATACAATTTAAAAGAAAAGAATTTCCTTTTATAGGGACCTCACTTTCTCCTAGCATCCAGCCAGGGGTTAGACATGGTTGAAAATCGGGATATGGAAGTTGGTGTTAATTTTTCCATCATTCATTACCTGGCACAGGTGAAGCTGGAACAAACGGGGTGCTATTCTAACTGGGACTGTGCACAAAGAGGCTTTAGTTAGCCCTCACCTGCAACTGCCCCCCTCCTCCTCAGATTGCTTAAGATGGAGAAAGACAAATGAGGGAAAGCAGTCCAAATGAATATGGCCCAGCATCTCTGATGTTTTTGGTAGCCTGAATATCAGCTTCACGTACAGTGGAGCTGAGAACCGAATTACAGAAGTTCTGATCTGAAAGATTTGGCAGAGCCCAGGGTAGGCACACCCGTACACACACGGCATTCTTTATACAGGCTGAGATGGGATACCTACTGAAATCATGGCATGGGCTGGAGAGCTTGCTAAATTTTACAAGTTTTCAATCAATTATTTCCATGCCCTTGTTACCTCATAGACCTAAATGCACAAAACTTTAAAAGTCTATCTCAGTACTGTAGACATCTAGTTTGTAAACTGTTCATATTTAACCTAAATAGATGAAATGTTAATATCTATATTATACATAGAATACAAAAAAGTATGCTAAGAAGTGCATGTATAATGCTATGGGAAATAATAAATTTATTTTTTGTAAATGCTTTGCTTATGGAAAACTCTGATCGACAGCTGTGGAGAATGCAGGTCTCTGTCTTTCAGCAGCAGAGGTTGAACAGATACCAACAGTGCAAATTTCCTTTTGTTCTGTCCTTTGCATCGTAAGATATCACCTCTGCAAGAACGATACTGAAAACCTGCGTAGAGCCCTACGCAAAATATTTGTCCCATGCCCCACTTCAAGGCATGCATGTAGGATATTTATATTTTTGTAATGTCACTTTGTACTTGCATTTCACCAAGAATGAGGAGATAATACATTTCTACAAGCAGATTTTTGCACACAGAATTTGGGGGGGGGGGGGGGGTAGGAGTGAGGTAGGGAATGTAAATACCTTTGCAAACTAACCTAAACCACCAGCTTGTTTTCACATAAGTCAGCACTCAGCATTTTTAATGATCAAGATAGTACCTACCTGTGCCAGAGTCGAAGTGGCACCCTAGAATGAAACGTGTTTTTATTGTGTTACCGATTCCCTCAGCCATAGCCTTCCCACTGATTTGTCTGCTTTAATTCATGGTGTGTTGATGGCGGGGGTGGGAAGCAGTTGTGGGACACAATGGGCTCTTACTTCAAAACCTAAGATGTGTGTAAAACTTGATGTCTTTTTTTTTTTTTTTTTTCTATAATCAGTTCCAAATGAGTCCTTACAAGGGGAACTCGGAACTGGTTTGGTTGAACAAATTGATTTCTCATGCATGAGAAAGTCAAGTTAAACATCCTTGGGAAGCCTAGAAATTTAAATTTCAATAATTAGACCTTTTATAAAGAGCTTTTGATTTGTTAGATTTAGAGCAAGACTGTTGAAATCACTTTGAGGAGCAGAATTATTTATGGCAGTTGCTTACAGTACCAGCGTAATGCCACTTTCGCATGTTTTTAATTTTGTTCCTGTGCATGGTCTGTGCTGTGTTAATGATCACCTTGTCATGCTAGTAGTGGAAAACGGTTTTATAAATAATTCCCACTGGTAAGATGAAAGTGTTAACAGAAATACTTTAGTGAAGGTCTTGATTAACTTATACACTTGGCTTGATCACAGTGGAGGTTAGACTTACAATATCTTGTTACCAGGACTAATAAAACCCATTCATTTTTTCATGTACTATGTTAATTACCCTTTTACTTTCCCTCATGTGCAGACACACACAAGCTGATTTCATGTTTGTGTTGAAGACCACAGTTACACTTTGTAGACTTCTCCTTGCTGTACTTACAATTTCATACCCAAACAAACCCAACCTTCCCTAGTTCCAGAATCTGTATATTGTAATACTAGAACTCCAAGACTGTAGATTGTTATACTTGGGTGCTCAACTTAACCTACTTTTGCTGTAAACAACAGAAGATAGATTTTTTTTTTTTTTCTTTTTAATTTCCTCATACTTACTGAAAGCTCTCTGTCTAATGTACAGGCATTAAGAAGGACAACTAAGATTTAAATTTCCAGAATATCTTTC
The DNA here is from genome assembly GCA_009819775.1 of Phoenicopterus ruber ruber. Taxonomy (NCBI): domain Eukaryota; kingdom Metazoa; phylum Chordata; class Aves; order Phoenicopteriformes; family Phoenicopteridae; genus Phoenicopterus; species Phoenicopterus ruber. The sequence goes on along the minus strand of CM020217.1, from coordinate 28,922,390 downwards.
CTCTTTAATTCAAATTCCCCAAACGTAAATTATTCAAGTAAATCACCATATTGCAATATAGTATAGTAGCATCCTGTATTCCATCACCACTGCCTCTCAGAAACATCAGGAAAACTGGTAAGTCCCGTGTTGTCTGACGGCTGATAGCAGCAGGATCAAATAAACTTGTGTTAATGAACAAGTTAAGAGTCTTTCAGAAAAGATGTTCCCGATACTGATTTCCTTCTTCTAAAGCACTGTGTGTTGCATAGATGAGCTTAATTAGGCAAGATCATACTGAGATGGGAAACAGTCTCTCAGGTTATATTCCAACGTACAGAGGACTTGATTATTTGGAGCAAATGACTTCACGCTCCCCTAACGCAAGGTCGGTGCAGACCTTGGAGTGCAAATACAGAGGGGTGTAAGGAGAGCTTAGGGATAAAGGGATCTCAGGGTGAAATAGTACTTATATACACAAACTGAATTCTGTCCTCTGCTGGTCTGTAGAACACATTAGTGGTTTCATTTCAAATGCATAGAAGTAGCTGAGGCAATACAGGCAGCCCCTGCTTGCTACCTGCTTCTTTTGCAGTATGTTTTAATTTTTGGCATGATTATCTCCGTGACACTGGGGAAGGCAGGCAGAGAGTAAAGGTAAATCCTCCAAATCAGAGGATTTTATGTGAATCTCACAATTAGTGATGAAGGCCCAACTAGTGCCATCCATGGCAGGGTGAAGTAGAATATGGCCTTTCCTGGAGCACACTCATTTGAAACATGCTGATTGAAAAAAGATCTTAACGTCAAAAAGAGTCTTTATGTTAAAAACATACATGTCTATGTTAAAGACATATGCCGGTGTGGAGTGTAACCGCAAATGGCGTTATTTATTGAAAAGAAAAAAGAAAAAGAAAAAAGTTCCTTGAGCAGTGAAATGAAGGGAGCTTGGTTTTTTTCATGGATTTATTTTGCAGGTAAGTGGATATTCTCATCTCTGATGACTGAAGTTTCAGCCTTTCACTAGGCGGGACAGTAATAGGGTCTCTTTTCTTTACCCAGCTGGCCTGTTTCACAGAAACAAGACTTAATATTTTGGATTCCCTTATCCTTTTTGTCAGACTGGATTGAAATTGTACAGCTGGTTCAGAAGTTGTGGTGGGAAACACGTACACAGAAGCATGCCTGCTGATTTCCTTATTTTGTTAAAAAACGGGACACAAATCCCTTTGATGTTGTTTATTCTTGCAGATTGCCAGCCTGATCGAATAGAATATACCAGAATTGTTGTTCTTTTCTGCACACTGAGTGCTGCCTTCATCTCTACCTGCCCTCCCACTTCATCCTCCCTGTTTCTTGCACCTTTTCAACAGGCCTTGCATTGACTTCTGTAAACTTACCGCCTTCTGCTTTTCTGTCTCCATCTTCTCGTTATTTCTTTTGTAAATTAACTGTGTGAACTGTATATTTTTATAAGCAGGGTTGATGGTCTGTTGTTAGAGTTGCCTGACACTTCTCATTATAAAATCCTGTTTTTCAGCTACTTGTGTTGATCCTTAATAGTTGGTACTGAGATTTTCCATACTGAGAAGATTTTTTTTTTTTAATTTTAATGAATTGTTTTTATTACAGTAGACAAGATTCTACATAGGAAGTTAAGGGGGAAATGCTTTCTTTATACAGGCTACAAAAAGAATTGAAGGCCTTTTCTTTTGCATGCTGTTACATGTTTATGCTTTGGAGCAAGATATTTTTGATAAAATATGTAAAATTTGACTGAGAAATAAGGCTATAAAATGCCATACTTTTTATTTTTATATATATATATATATGGTATACTTTTTTTATATATATATTCAGTAGAGACTGAAAGGAGCCTAAAAGCTAAAACCTCTGAAGACTTTTGTGTTCACTAAGCATCTTGCATTTCCCTGCTCCTGAAATGCTTACCTGTGTTCCCAGCAGGGCTCCTGAGGATGCTCGGTGCCGGGAACACGGTGCCTCAGGAGGGCTCTGCAGCTGCGGCTGTGGGCAGCTCTGGGCCAGGCTGCGTTTAGGAACTTGAAATGAAAACTCCTGTGCTTTCAATAATACCTGCGGGTCATCGGCAAAATGGGGAGGAATGAGCCATCCCTTCTGGTTAAGGGAGGGAAAATGCTAAATGTAAAGAAAAATTTGGTGGACTGCTGAAAGCATCAAGTGGGACTGCTGAGCCTGAGGGAACGGGAGGTGGTGCTCAGTCTGGCTACGGGAGGAGACTTGCTCTTGCCAATGTGAGAGGAGGGCATAAAGGAAAAGAAAGATCTTTGATGAAAGTCGCGGCAAGAGGGAGAGTGAAGTGGGTCCAAAAGAGGAAGAATGCCGGGAAGAAGCAGAATAGACAAAGGAGATAAAAGGGGAACATTTTCCTGCATTTTGGGAAATAGTGTGACTGGAGGTGGTTAAGAAGCTGAGTGTCAAACCCAGGGCTTAACTTGTCAAGATAATTAGACCTGTGTTGAGATACTGTGGGATCTGGTGACTGGGACTAGGTAGAAGACGCTGGAACAGTGCTATGGGTATACCTCCCATCTCCAGCGATGTTACTGTTTCCTATTATTCCTTAGTTTCAAGCGGCAGATGCCTGAGCAGTGAGTGTTGTGGCTCTGCTGTTTCTCTGCCTCATGAGCTTCAGTATAACGTCACATTATTTAGGTAAGGCATAGATTTATTTTTGGGTTTTGAAACTTGGAAGATTACACATACACATTGCCATCTTCCCCCTCCACCCTTTCCCCACACTAAGGATATTCGTAAGATTGCAAGGCCAAGTATCCAAAAGTTAGGGAATGCAACTTTAATTCAACCTTGTTGTGCTGCATGTATTAAGAAGTGAGGATAAGCTACACTATCCCTGGTTGGGATTTTTTTACAGAAGTTCTTTTCTAATTCAATAGACAAAGCAGATTTGCTCTGATGATGAATCAGGAACATACAGTACAGGAAACCATCATCTCCAACAGTACTGCTACCTCAGCTGCAAAATTGAAAGTCATAAAGCGAGTAAGAGCAGGATCACAAAAAAGGACACACCAAAGCCATTTAGTGTTGCTCTTGATTTGCATTCTATCCCTGCCTCTTCCAGAGAGCTGTTTTGTGCAGGTAAGAGACTCCAACCAGAGTTTGGAAAGGCTGTCACTAGTTTGCTGAGTGCTTAGCTAGATACCTTGGAGGCATGATTTGCAGGAGCTCAGAACACATGCAGTTGAAGCCAGAGGGATATGCATTTTGAATATTAAAGCATTATGGGGTGCTGACTACTCAGTGAAACAGGTCATAATGGCTCAGATCAGACATCTAAAATCAGTCAAGATTTTTTTAATCTTCATGGCTGTCTACTCTGCCCGCAGAATAGATAGTGCCATTTCTTCTTTCTGTAAGCATCGTATAAATACAAGTGAAGCACTCCGTATCATGATGAATGACTGAGAGTCACAGGTTACTTAGCCATTCTGTCTTTCTTGCTTATTTAGAATATTTTGGAATATTTGGAATAAGAAAGGTTCAAAGCCATGTATTAAATGCAGAGAGAATAGGAAGAGAGGTTTCTTCCCCGTGATTGGGAAGTCCCTGGTGTTGCACAGTTCATGTGTGCATTAATATGAGACACAAATGTGTTCATTTTCATGGTATCTTGTGCAAGGAGCACTTATATTCAGCAAATCAGTATATTGGCAAGGGCACTCACAGCACTATCTTAGTTCCTTCTCAGTTGAAGAGACACAAACCAACTCCTCAAAGGACTTTGAAGGAAATGGAAAAGACAAATGTAAAATATGTATTAGACAAGTATACTGGTATCTATGTTAGACTTTCCATTGAAGAACTCTGGTTACTGATTGAATAATATTTATCAGTCAAAGAGTCTGTGTATATATTCACATTATATACAAGACTAAGCAGCCGCTGCTCCTCCCGTAAATTGACTTGGAAGAAGGCCTCAAAGTAATTCATACAAACCATGTTAGGATTTACTGATCCACCTGAGCATGCCAAGGCTTCCAAAACGGCGTTGTGTCTGATGAAAATGCAGATGAAGTTGCAGGTAGCCACCCCACAGATGTCTGAGATAGACACATACCATCCAAGTTGCTTGGACCCTGATAGAGGATGCCCTGATGACAGCTAGAAGTTTCAACAGCAAGTCTTGACTCAGCTGTTACACATTTAGATGACAGTTGTATGGAAATGCCAGACCCTCAGGTATTTCAGTACAGAGAGAGGAATAAGCCAGAGGATTTCCAAAGAGGTGTGGGCCTGCCCACCTAAAGGGAAATGCCCTGGGTCACTCCAGGTGCAAAATCCAGAAGTCACTTAGGAGGCAAGAGCTGTGTGAAAGAAGAAGGAGGTGAGTTTGTTGCTTTAATGTGAAATTTGAACATCATATTGTGAAGAAACGTTGAGTCCTGATACTAGAAATGCCTCAGCCACGCTAAGGTGATTAGGATCAGCAAGCCTTTATGTTGACTAAAACTTTTGGTAGTAGAGTGAGGAATGTGTTCTTCATCTCATTTCAGAGTATTTCTGAAAGAAAGTCCAGAAACCAACTCAAGTGAAATCATTGGTGCATCTTCATCCCGTTGTGAAGAGCAAATGGTTCTCTCATGGACTGAAAATGCTCTTGAAAATTTTTTCTGAGATAGGTATTTTCCGTTCAGGATTGAGACTTGCAGCTGCGCTTAATTTAGCTGTTAGACACCTGCAGGAGAACTGCCCCTGAGTGGTCTGTAGTCACGGAACTGTTCAATAGGAGGTCCCTGGCAGCACCTGCCTCTCTGTAGACCGCAGCTCGAGAGTCAGGCTGACATTTTTCGTTGGAGTGTCAGAAACCTGAGTAACAAGAGATCATGCTACACTGCATCAAAAGCAACTTGCAACGGGCATTGGAAGGCACTTGGATCTTGACAGGGAAAGAAAAAAAGGAAGAACATCCTCTCGGTCATTTGTTACTAATGCACTCGCAGTGTGAATGTTTTGTGGTCCTGGTAGTTTCTAACATCACAGTGTGTTTGCAAACTTAATGATATTTTTATGGCATTGTGTATCTGTGTACGTATATGTCAGCAAAAAGATAAAAATAATGTGAGCCATTCTTTACACACAAGTTTCATCTCTTAGACAACAGCTGAATAAGACAAACAATCTGGACTATATTGGAAGCTTTTGATATAAGGGTTTGAGGGTTTTTTCATCAAGTGTTTGTATAGTGAACAGCTTCTGTTAGGTTTTGCTCTTTAAGTGTATGCTCTTACATGCTGAGGAAATGGGTTTAGAAAATGACCAGTAAAGAAGCTGAGAATATATCACGAACTTTTTTGACATAAGTTATTATACAAAAGATTTATGGCACTTTCCATAAGAACAATTTTATAGTCACTTCATTTCAAATGTCACCCTTTTTAATAAGTAATATGAAACAAGGATAAAAATTCAATATAAATCATCTTAAAAACGGTCTCTCTCTATACTGTTTCATTTATAAGGTATCAGAACAGATAGGAAGACTGAGTTGCTGAGGTTCCCAAGTTGCTTTTTGCTATTCTGTAAAAATACCTGCGTTCAATAAGTCACACATACACTTTTGTAGTAAGCTAGCAAGTGTCTTCTCTACTCGGACATGCTCAATAGCCATAGCTGGCAAGAATATGCAACTCTGCATTGTCCCACCTTTAGAGCAGAACTGCTGGAAGAAGGATAAGACATACTAATGTAAACTAGTGTTGAGGAGAAAATATTGAACAAGATCAAAGCATGTTGTAACCTCAGTAGTCTTGAATAGTCCGAATTTTTATATGTTTATTAGAAAATTTTCCAGTAATCTAAAATTACTCTGAATTCCAGTAATTCAAAAATTAAGAGTTTGCTTAGCAGTTGTCACCAGCTGCAACAAGCATGCATCTACCAAAAAATGAAGTACAGTGTTGCATCAGTACTCATGTAGAAATACATAGCATTTTTATGCCTGTATTTGTGTCTTGCAAAAAATTCCACCAACATACACTTAGTAATTCAGATCATTTCGTTTAATGAAAGGAGAGAGAACTAATGCATTGAAACTCGTAATTGTCTTAGCAAGATTTATTGGTGTGTATGGTACTTGTTAAAATCAGTGGCTTTTGCAGTGGGAACTTGAGATTACTTATTTCTTTTTAAAGAATTACATTATATAAGAATGTATAATCACTGACTTTTTACTTTGTATTCCCAAATTTATTTCAACACCTTACAAGTTGTTCTCAGCCCACTTATACAACGTTAGATCATCACATGGATGAAGGAACCGCTTGCTTTGTAGAATACAATGCCACTAATTAAAGTTGAAAGTGAATGGACTGAATTAGAATCAGCTCATCCATCAAAGACTGGCTACTGATTATTTACTGCCAGCGCTTCATTTAGCTCTATTAATTACACAGTGGCACTGTTATGTAAAGGTTATGAGTTGTTACAATCTTGAAAATTAAGAAAGAATACATGAAAAATAATTGTATGTGCTCAGCGCTGGAGTCTGAAAGTGGTAAATGTTAAACGGAGCGTTCATGTGAATAATCTAGTAAATGTTTTTTTCTTATCAGCGTTTTAATTGCAAGTGAGTAAACAGGACAGCAGCTTACAGATCTTGATAGGCTCCTTATGCAAGCTGTGGTGGTCGTGGCCATGACTCCGTAGCAATGAAGGAAAGCTTGCCTTTCTATTACTGCTTTAACAATAGCTTTTACATATGGGAGTGCTCTGCCCAAATTATATTGGTTTTCAAGTATTGTGGGGAGAAGACTTTTGTGTAGAGTCTTCTATATCGGTTACCCACCCTTTCCTTATTCCTTTATCCCTTAAATAACAAACAGTTCAGCACTATTCTCCAGGTATTATTCTAAAATCCCAGCTATGTTACGGAGATAAATTGGTCTCCTGTGTTCCTACAGCAGAGCTGTAACACACATCTCATTCACATTCAGTAATCTTCATCAGCGCTAAGCACAAAGTTCCTTAGTTGGAACATGCCAATAACAAGACTCTTCAGTCATATATTTAGTTCCGGTGATACTAATTTGAAACTGTGTGTATGTACCTCTTTTTCCACCCAATAAAGACATAATTTGAGGTAAAAAACATACTCACATTCTTATCGGCAGTGTTTTAAACAATTAGCTGAATAATACTATTTTTTACCTTTTCAAAAGGAAAAGCACGCGCTCTGGGGGTTTATGCAGGGTGTATTGTTTTTCTGCTGTTTAAATTAGAACCTGGCTTGGGGGGGGAGGTTCTGCAAAAGCAGTAATGCAACTGGTAAAGTCCAAATGCTCATTTCCTCTGACAGATCTGTGAGCTGTGGTTGTTTTGTAATAAAACCCTTTGAGTACAGGAGGCACGGCTTGCATGGGGAAAGCTTATGTAGGCATAAATATATATTTAAAAAGAGGGGGGAAAGAAAAAATCTAGTTCCTGAGCTGAAAAATATTGTTCTGTTCACATTCCAAAAAAGGGCTTGAAAAGATGATGAATGTGTGTGCTTTTTTGTTCAAGAAGGAACTTTAATTTTCTGCTCAGTCCAGAGCTGTAAGTTTCCATCATAATCAGACATGTTATTAACTCAGATCTGTTTATAATCAAAGTCAAAGCTGAGAGCAGCATTACTGCCACTCTACTCGGAGACTGCAACTATTAAGAAATTAGTTTTGATTAGTTTGTTTTGTAATAGTGTTGTGTTTTGACATCGTGTTGCATGATGTCAGGAAGGGCCTCTTTTTAAAGTCATCCTGAAAAAGCACGGCTATAAAACAGACTCGGGCAGGAAAATGGAAAACAGATGAAGTAGTTGTACGTCATCTAGGGAATGATATTTCTCGAGAGGATAGAAATGATCTAATCGCCTTTGATTTTATGAAACACTATAAAAAGGAATCTGCTTATATATTGGATTTTACATAAATGGTCATTTTAAAAAGTGGAAAGTTTGATGTTTGTAACTTAAATTGACACAGTGCAATGAACAAGCACCCTTTTGAGAGCCATCTGCCAACTATCCGGACACAACAGTTACCGTTTCGGCATTTTCTGGGGTTTTTTGGGTTTTTTTGTTTTACTTCTCAGTTGTCCTCTTTTAATCTTAGTGCCCAGAAGGATGAGAAGGATGATAGCAGTGTAACATTATTTGTGGAGACTGAGAGGGTATGAACACCCCTTTACTCTCTATCTACTGCTACTGCTTTTCTTCTGTCCTGTTGTTTTTCTGATGGCAAGACACCTGCGTGTTGCCTTGCTGCAGTTACACAATTCCCGTCTAGCTCAAAGTAGAACATATAAGCAGGTTATTTCAACACAAAAAATTCGGGTTTTAACCTCACTTTATTTACCAGCTTATGTAATGCTTGGATTGGGCCAGTGGGATTTTTTTTTTTTTTAAATTTGAAGGCTTTTTAAGTTTTATGAAGCCTGTGTATCCATAAACACAGTATTTTAAGTAAAAAATGTATCTGCAACAACGCCTCGCTCAGTTCTCTTATATTTGATATGTCGAGAATAGGGGCAAACTTGATTATTACTTAACACCAAAAAGAAGAAAACCTTCAATGCACCAAAAAGTGATTAGTGATTCAATAGGTGAAATTTTCCATTTGCAAATCTAATACTACAGGTATTAGTGACTGTGATGCTGGATCTGCCGTCATTTGGATGGGAACCTGATCTCTTGCTTGATATTCATCAGCTTGTTAAGGCAATGTATCAGAAAACCTGAGATTAATCTCCAGTTTTGTCAAGCGATCATTCAGTGGGCTTTATTGATTTAAATGCCCATGCTTTTCTCTGAAGCAAGAATGCTACCTTATTTTACCAGGGTGTTATGAGGTACTGTATTGATAGTGGTATAGTTATGTTTATACCTAAGGAGGCAGCGCTTTGTGCAAAAAAGTAAAAAATATTTTACCAATTTAGAGTATACCTGGTCTACCTAACATACTCTCTGTAATTTCAGTTGGAAAGCTTACCCTTTATGTTTTCCTTGAAAACATCCTTGCTGTTGGCACACTGTTCTTTGCGAGGCTTTCTCTCAGGACTGTTACACTAAGCTTCCTTGCAGTTTTACTTCTCTTTGTTTGTTCTGAACACAGTATACGTTTACAAAAATTGCATTACTCTTTGATCTAAAATTAATTTTATTTAACAATTTCCAGTATAAAACCAATTACAAAATGCTTTGTTAGGCAAGGAGTATGTCCTGTTTTTCTATTTTGCCTATATTTTATCATTGTTGTCCTTAAAATCCACGTATATGCTCTTACTACATCCTTTCAGTTCCCCATAGTATCACCGAGGCTTTAACAGAGAACAATTGTATAGTTGGAAGACACGTAATAAGCTACTAGAAGAAATATTTACATCTGGCATGATCACAGCTTTTGGAGTATATGAATGTGTATGTGGGAGGTCTAATTTTTATGTGGGTGGATTCACAAAGACTAAAACACTGCAGTACTTAACCCCTTTCCCTTTATGAAAATTCAATTCGTCAAAATGAAAAAAGCATGTAGTACCTGATTCTTATCTGTTGTTTTTCATTTCAAGGAGTAGTATTAATTCTGCTTGTAACTACTTGTTTAAGGCATAGAGAATTTTTTGTATTTCAGCCCCTGTAGTGGCTTATTTAGTAAGATGCTTATCTTGCTTGTGATGTTTTTGCGTGTTGGAACATATATGTGTCTTAGAAGTTTAAAAACTGATAATTTTAACACAGTTTTGGTAGTCTGTAGAACTGTTGTGGTAGGAGCACTACTGTATTTTCAGTGTTTGGCAATAGCTACGTCTTCAGGTTCGGTTTCTGCTGGCTTAGTTCCTGTGGCAGTAATCAGCTGTGAGCGGCTTCTAGAAATCTGTCATTTGACATTTTTTTATTCAGTTACTTCAAATAGTTACTTACATTATGGAAGGCTAGTAATACTCAGTCATTTGAATCATCTCTGTTAGTGTTTTGTTTACGTGACTCTGATGGGGAAGTTTGGGATTATAGCTGACCTGAACTAACAGCTTGCTGAACGGGGAGGTCTCGCTCTCCCTTTGGCCTCTTTCCTTCCCCCCGCTGCCCTGTGATCTTCCCTTCCCCGGCTCCCACCTGTACCGATCCTGACTGCAGGGTAACCAGTCCAGCCTGCCAGCCGAGCAGAACCACCCACACGCCGAGTTGCGTGCCAAATTCGTATTCTGCTATTCTGAGCATTAATTTACCAGGTGATCAGCAGAGTACCTGAGCTGGCTGGAGGTGTAAGCATCAGGAGCCCGTGGCCCGAGGGGGCTGTGGGGAGAGGAGAGCCACCTGCCCATTTTGCCCCTGGTGAACTTCCACCTTGCTCAGACCACTTTCTGAAGTCATAGTGTGAGTCATGAACACAGCATCACGTGTAATACATGGCTTCTTGAAAATCAGCCCTGTTTTGCAGGCAAATGATGATGTGAGGAGCAGTTCTTGAGAAGAGTAAATGTGTCAGTGAAGACATGTACATTTATTTTTAGAAGACACACACCTTTTCTGGGTATCTTAAAAGATTCTGTACAAGCTTACAGCATCCATTGCTGTTACATTTAGAGCTGAGGGTCATCAAAGCAGTAGAACGCTTTCCCCTCTGAAAGCGTTTTTTACCTATTAAATCATGGGTATGTATGTAACTTTGCTTGCTGTTATTTATCTGTATTACTTCAGCACTCCAAGCTTAAGGAGTGGATATACCTTTTTTGGATACTTGCTCCATCTCTTTGTTGTCCTTGTGGCAGTGGTAGTCCCCAAATCCGATCTTGAACTATTCTAGCATCAAATATTTGTGTGAACTGGTATCAAAGTCAGTTAATGTCAGTGCACTCTGTAAGTAACGACAGCTCAGGAAGCAATTCAGAAACTGTGGAGCCATTCCTGATGCTCTGCAGTAGAGGCGAGGCATGGCATGGCATGGCATGGGCAGGTGGAAGTGAAAATTGTTCATCTGCCAGAGTTTGATCTGCTGTTGAATTGTGTCAACACCTCAAGTACCAGGAGGCCGCTGTGCTGGCTTTTCTAGCACAAAACCCAAGGCAGGCAGGCTCTTACCCAAATTTTTGAAGCCTAAGTTTCAGCATTATCAAAATGATGATGCTTTGTTTTTCTCTGGTGTTGATGTCAGAACTGATGCGTGCATTTGGTTGGTCAGTTAAATGGTGTCTGCAGTTCACAGAAGGGTGGTCGGCATCTTTTGGGTTGGTACTGTGTTCAGGTCTTCATGATTTTCCTGTGTGTTAGAACTCCTTTAAATGCTATTCTGGTAACTTTTTTCTCTTCTCTTCTCTGGAAAAAAATACCAAAACAAACCCTACCATTTCCTTTGTTGCGACACAAGGATTCCCTACAAGATTGCTGTGCTATGTGACCACAAAACTGCCTTTTCTTCTGTGTCACGCTGTTGAAAAACTACTAGCAAGCAATTTCAGTCTAAGCTGTACCTCAGCATTATTTCTTTTGCTGCCTCTTGGTAGTTTTCAGCATGTTCATGTAATAACAGAATTTAGAGGCCTCAATATATGTTTTGTTGCATTTCTCAGTAGTCCAGTGTTCTCATCCACGAAGAGAGAATCACCATATTTATACTTGAGGAGCCTAAATCTTAAAAGGAAAAAAAGGCCCCAGAAAATGGCAGGTATTTTAAATGTGTGCAGTTGTACCTATAATCAGTCCTCTGAAGCCACAGCTAGCATCAGGAGGAGAGCAGTGGGAAATAACATGCTTGGGTTTTAGCTCCCAGCATCACTTAATTTGCTAAATATTCAAATACAAATAAAGTGATGCAAGCAAGAGACGTTATATAAATGTTGACAATCATAGGTATTTGGTAATCTTCTGTAAAACTCTGAAGGATTATCAGAATTCAGATTGGGTTTAAAATGCGTTTTGTAAGTGTTTGTAACCAGGATGTTTGTTTCAGGCTCAGAAGCCCACACTCTGTCTTCATTTCTATTCTTCCAGCTCCAGGGATTGCCAGTGTTTCTGAGGAGTGAGGGTCCCCATGGCACTTGAATGAAACTGTGTTTTCTACCTGAGCCTAAGCAAATCAAAACAGAGAGGACAAACGCTGTACCTGTTCTTTAGAGTATCAGACTGGTACAAAGTAGGGCACAGCAACAATGAAAGCAAGTTGGGTTGGTTTGGGGTTTTTTTTGGGGGGGGGGGGGCAGTCCTGGAAAGAAATGTCAGCAAAAACAATACCTAAACCACCCAATACCTAAAATAAATGGTGTGGGAATGTCGCACTGCACCCCTGCAAGCTCTCTCATGGACAAAGCTGAGGGATGTCCTGATACAGTGATAAGTCTTGACATGAAGAAAACAGATTTGAACATTTCATTTTACTGTCTAGCAGAGACAAACTATGTAGGTAACATTATTAGTGTCACCAAGAGATTGACTGCCTGCCTTCCTGTTGCTCGTTCAAGGAGATTTCCATTTACCCTCATCTAACTCCAAGATAAAGATGGGACCATCTGTTCTTTCTCCTTCACTCCCTTCCTTATTACGGTCCTTTGTTCTCATGGTCTCAGATACTAATTCATCCTCCCCGATGTCCTCGGTACATTGCCTGGTCTGTCAAATACCACGTACCCATCTTTCCGTCGGTCTGTTTGCCCTTAGTTGTTTCCTGCGCTTCCTTATTCGTTGGCCCGTGTATTTCCCCAGTCCTGGTGGTTTACTGTACATTTCTCTGCTGTGCCGACGTCCTCTAGAAAACCTGCAGCTGGCATGAGGCCTCGGGAGGTGTTACAGAATAGAGGTCCATGCTGCAGCTCTGGACGTGCGTTGTGAAGGACGGGTCTTGGCTCCACTGCTACACCTCTTTCATGTCAATAATCATTTTCCTTCGTTAGAAACACTTAAGTACACTCGGTCAAAAAAGTAAGATCCGCCTTGCATGTCTGTATCGATTTTTCCGAATAATTCTGACTCTGCTGTGTTTTCTCCTCAAAAAAGACAGCCTTCAAGAATGACGTGTCCTTATGATATCACTACTTAGAAGACAGACCATTTGGCGAACAGTTTCCTTTTGCTGGTGACTGTGGACAAGGATGAGTTTTGCCAAAATCCATTTTACAGTAATAGGGATTTTACAGGGGCTTGTTCATTAGCTCTCCTCCTCCGGTCCTCTTCCCGCATCCCCATTAAAAAAGGAAAAATTGCATTAATATTAGCAGCGGTGAACCTCGTTCCTGTGAACGCAGTTGTTGGAGTTCTCGTGCAAACGGGGCTTCTGGCATTTTTATGTACTCCGTTATTGAGGGCAGCCCTAGGAACCGCGCAGTTAAAACAGCATCTGCCCAAGTGAGAGGAGTGGGGAAGTTCAGGGAAGAAATACGGTGTGGATGATGGCTTTGTGTACGGTTCTGGCATGATAGCAAAACCTGTATAAATACAGCTCTGTGACGGCATTGTAAACAGTGTCTGCCTTTCCCTTCTTTAACATCTTCTCTAAGCCTGTCTTGTGTGCTTGATGTCTTACATGTGTGTGCATATATACATGTATATCTTCTTACATATAAAGAGATTGCACACCAAATAATGATTTCTTTTATATCCCAGCCCTTTAAAAGCATATAATGTGCTGTAGGTTTTGAGTTCCAGTGAATCATCAAATCGGATTTAAGGCATAGCTGCAGTTTTGCAAAAACAGTCACCATGTAATAGTGTCGGGACTGTCTCTGGAGACGTTTCTAACATCTTTGTGTATTTAAACCCAAATTAATGAATGTCACTGCATGGGCAGGAAAAAAAAGATTAAGCATCAGCATTTTCAGTTGCTTCATATATTATTTTGGAACTGAGAAAAGGCCCCAAGTGGCACAGAAATAAACATTCATCTAACTTATTTGCAGTATAATTCATCATTCTAAATGTCTTTGTATAAATTCAGCATCTGTTTCCAAGAAATCATTTTTGTGCTGATTTTATTTGAAAAAGTTTGTGGTCTTGCTATATGTTGTTACGCATATTTTCCCTCAACAGAGTTTGCACTTAGGATAGTGAATGCTCCGATGGCCTTGGATTTAGCGTTTGGCATACTGTGTGAGCTGCTCCAGCAGTGGGGGGAGATCCGTGCCGGTGTGCTGATCCTGCTGGAGTGGCTGCTGGGAGACAACGATCTGAAGAGAGACTCGGAGACTTCAGCCCCGGTAATTTTACCAAGCAGTTGCTATCTCATGTTGGGAGCGCTGTGTTTCTGCAGTCTTGTGGTAGGACTAGAAAAAAGTATTTCATCTGATAAAGCCTGATGATCGCTACTTCAGTATTAACTGATTTACAATTAAAACTGATTTACAATTTAAAATAAAAATTCACATGGACAGTGTGTAGAATAAAAATAGAGTTTGATGTCAGTTTCCTGGCAATATCAGCATAAAATTAGAGAAACCAGCAAGCAAACATTGAAATAAATCAAGAGTTACTTAACAAGTCATTGTTGACTGAAGCATTTTGAGGCTGGAACTAACAGCGTTCAGTATCATTGCAGATGATGGCTTGCCTTGAATTTAAGCTGCTGCTGTGGGTGCCAGGCACATCTGGCATTCAAGCACAGTGTTCTCCCAACTGCTGGCTTTTCCAGAGATGTCATTTAAATACTTGGTAACTTTGTGCTATCTTCCACGCGACTGGTTCTACACAGCAGACGAAACAGCCTCACTCATATCAGTCATTGCCTTCAGAAGGATTATTTATGTAAAGAAAAACTTTACTACACTGGTTCTGTAAAACCTAATGCTGTGTAATACACTGTGCTCTTTGTCTTGAAAAGACACTAAAAATAATGCTGGAAGGTAAACGGGAAGGAGCAGGAGCAGCTACATCTTCTAGAAGTTTGTTGACAATTAATATGACCCATGAAATATATTATGAATCTTTTCTTAAGCCTGTGGTTTAGGTATGCCTTTCTGATGTTTCTCTGACTGATACAATTTTCCTTTTTCATTTAATCCACTCAAAAAGCTCCATGATATAGCAAATTACCATACTGGTTACAGAGAGGTCTCTCTGAAATATAAGATAGTTTCACAGGGGAAGGCAAGCACATGTTAAGGATTAGGACTACTATTTACTTCCACCGTTACCCAAGAGTTATATCATAACTGCCTGATTTTTGAAGGTAAAATTTCTTTGGCAAAGTAGGAACCTTTTTATTGCGTTTACTCGAACCTTTGAAAAATGATGCATATGAATTTTTACCTTTTTTTTAAATAAAGAAGCTGTTCTGTAACAGCCTCTACTCTCATTATTTCTCTATATATCTTTTTTTCGTATATTTAATAATTTTCTCATTACTATCAAGACCATAAGTCATTTTCTAATCACTGTTGTTTTTTCTTTTTGTTAAGGAAGAAGATGATTACGTGTTTGATAAAGGGGAAGTGAATTTTTGGGCAGAGAAGCTGACTCATGTCAGACAACTTAGTAAGCACCTTTTACTGCTTATATCAATGACTCATCTGACTTTACCAGATCACAGAGAACTTAATCGACTATCAAGAACAGCACTGGACCAAGCCCAGCTTGTTGGACACCTTCTTAGAGCGCTACCTCCAACTCCAGAATTTTCCAGAACTGCAGAATTCACAAGATTGGCTATTCAAAATGAGATAATATCGGTCTGCCTTAAAATATTAAATCTGCTGAAGTCTGATGATACTTGCAAAAATGAAAATCTGCAAAAGTAAATTACTAAAAGTTCATCCTCAGGGAGCTGCGCGCACATTTCACTAGATGCTCAAGGAATAAGGAATTGCTATAATGACTCCGGTAAATCTGCATGAACTGTTGAGTATTCAGGCTAAAACCACATTATTAATGTATGAGTCTATTGAATTTGGGGGGGGGGGGGTTCAGATGTGCTATGGGAGACTGTTCCTTTTCAATGCATTTGCTAACTTCATTCAGATGAGCATGGTTTATTATAGCTACTGTAGGAAGTAAAGCAGCTAAACCCAATGTTTTCCATTCATCCAGGTGCAGGCCACCTGTAGTTGTGTTACGTTTTATCCCAGATTTTTACCTCCTTTATTTTAATATCAAGAAAAACTCGTAGTTTTTTTTTATATTTAATCTCCTTTCAAGATGTAGAATGGTAATTATTAAATTAATACAGTATTTTTTTGTTGTAAGTGTTTCTAAAAGAAAAGAAACAAACCTTGGCTTCTTTGTCCATGACAATTTTTAGACTGCATTTTAAATTTGACTGAGTTTTCCTCTAGAGGAAGGCAAGGATTCTCACTTTGGTAGTAACCTTGTTTTGCAGATGGAAACAGCATTAGTTACACTTCTGCATGCTTCTCTCTTCCTGTAAATCAAATAACTACTTTTTATAAAATCGCTCTAAAATGAAGACCGCTGCGTTCAAAACAAAGCAGCTATTCCATTTTGAACAGAACAGTTTCATCTTTACTTCAAAACACCTTGCTGTGCAAGCAGCCCCGGAAAGCGAGGTCCTGCTCCGTAGAGTTAGGCCCCCAGGACTGCAGAAGAAGTGACGACCTTGTGCTGCAGCGATGGCTGTCCGGAGATGCCGTCACCGGCGCTCCGGGAGAGAAGCTGCGGGGAATGCACCGAGCGCTCAACGATTTCGCTGTCTGAAACACAAAAATGGTGGTTGTGCTTTGCAGATGTATTTTTCTGGGAACTTAACTTGGTTTCCAACAGGGACGTGAGACAAGGAAAATAAATACGTGTTTTAGAAGGCTGTGTTGTGCTCCTTCGGCCAGGGGCTGCGACTTTCCCTTTGGCTCTAGCGTAGCTGGGCGCAGCCGAAACAAAGGCGCGCGCCGGCGCACCTTGGTATTTCCGCTTCCTGGGAAGAGTAACGCGTCCCGTAAACGACTGTTTGCTTTCAGTCTCTACACGTAATTGTACATCAGCGCAGTTCAGTGGTAAATCTTGACGATGATAGAGGCAATTAGCAGCTCTCCCACGGCCAGCGCCGCAACGGGCGCGCTGCGGCTTGCGGCGCGCGCCCAGCAGGTGGCGCTGCGGCACCGCCGTACACGCCCGCGCGCGCCCAGGCCGGGCTCGGACCCCCTCAGTGCCGGGGCCTGGCCTAACCTCGCCGGGGCCTGGCCTGGCAGTGCCGGGCCTGGCCTAACCTCGCCGGGGCCTGGTCTCACAGCGCCGGGGCCTGGCCTGGCCTCGCCGGGGCAAGGCGCGGGCCCGCACAGCTCGCACTAGCTGGGTGCTGCGGTGCCCGATAGCCGGTGGCTTCCCGCTTCTTGAGTTTAAATAAGAATCTGCTGTAAATCGGGATAAGCTTCCAAATTAGGTTTCGTGAACATCTGAAAACTGCACAAGACAAAGTCACTGCTAAAAAAAAAAAATAATAATAATTTAGGAACAAAAGTTTAAATGCTTTCCGTAAGTTTCCAGGATTCTGGGTTACTTACATAAGTAATTTACAATGAAATGTGAGACTTCAATAGGCAAAGGGGAAACGTTAGAATCTGAGATGAAAAGACGTCTCACGGAACGCACGTTACCCGACTTAACAAGCCACGCTCTGAGTTAGGCTAAAAATTAATTCGTTTGCATCTGTTTTGAGCTCCTGGGGAAAGAACAGCCCAGATTATGTCTGGAAGCCACTCTTAAAAATAGCAAGACCTGTACAATTAATTAACAGCTGCCGGTTTTACCACGCCTTGCCAACATTTTTGAACTAGTGTAGCAACAGGTTTTGTAGTAGAAAACAAACAGAACTTTGTATGGTACCGAAATTAGGGTACGGTTGTGTGACCTTGCTCATGTCAGTGGTCAGACTCCCTAGTAACATTGGCGGGTTTTTTTGTTGTCTGGAATTTAAAATGCATATGCTTATTTATTCAATATCAACAAATGGATAAGTGCAGACATGTAACAGCATAGTAGTAGACCCACGGTGGCCATAAAACTTAAGTAACTTTGTGAAGCCTTGAGGACCTGGTTAATCGGTAAACCGAATAGCTCGAAAACTCGGTCTTCCTTATCGTGGTTTTAGAACGCAGCTGAAACCTCTGTCATCCTGCCTCAGTTTATGGGGAGCACATAAAAAAAAAAAAGGTTTCGGCGCACATACCTTTCACCGCACACTGCTGGTGACTTGAGTTACTCTATAACTACTCAAACAAGAACCTTTAAACCCTGAGCAGCAATTGCAGAAGAGGGTTAGCAAAATGTGACACCGGAGTACTTATCGGCCATGTGTTTGATCAAAGTCAGTTTATCAAAGTATTCCTCCAAATGACGATGACACATTGCTCCTTGCGTGATTATCATCATAAACTGTTTACTCGGTTCCCTAGCGCGCAGGACCTGCGCCGAAGGTGATGGTTGTCATCACGGAGGTGTTTGGGAGGAGGAAGAGTTTTATCTCGGGTCAGTACGCAAGCGAATCCGAGGGGGCTGGGGAGGAGGCTGGGCGAAAAGAGGCACGTTAATGGGAAATGATGCGCGTTACGGCGTCCGTCCGCGTTACTCCCGCGTTCAGGTGCCGTCCCGTCGGAGGGGCCGCGCCGCGTTGCCCGCTCAGGAGCCGTAACCCTCCCGCCGGGCTGGAGGAGGGAGCGGGAGGAGCACTTTAAAGGCCGGGCCGGGAAGCCCCGGCGCGCCGGGCGCGGCGCTAGGGGGTGGCAGATCCCCGCGCAGCCGCCCGGCCGCTGGCGCCCGGCCAGGCCCGGCCCGGCGGGCGCTGCGCGGCCGGGAGGAGGGGCGGCCGGGAAGCAGCGCCGGCTCCGCCGCTGCCAAAAGCGCCCGGCGAGCGGGGCAGTCGCCTAAGCGAAGTGCCGGCGTACGGGGAGAAACGAGATTCGGGCTTTTATCCCCCAGCCCTCGTCTTTCCCGGGAGTTTTTTCGATCTCTGGTGCTAAGCCCAGCCTTAACTTCCCAGGCCCGGCTTCTTCCTCCGTGGGTGACGGCCCACAGGCGGTGCTCGGGTGGGTGCAGCGGCGCTCCCGGTGCCTCCGCGCAGCAGCCGGGTCCGGATCCCGCCTGCTGCCCCCCCGCAGCCTCGGGAGAGGGGGAGGAGGGGAGGAACCAAACGGGAGCGTGAGCCGCATGGCGGCGGGGGTGGGGGGCGAGTGTGAGAACCCGAGGCGAAGTGCTCCAATACACCACCACCACCACCACCACCCCCCCCCCACCCCCCCCAAGTTGCTTTCCTTTGCAAATGTGTTTTCAAAGTGCACGGTTCCTGCTGACGTGGTCAGATTTGCACCCTTGGCTTTCCAGGGCCTGACATCCCGGCTCGGAAGCTAAAGAGGATCAAACGCCTCTGCTGGCTTTAGCAGCAATAAAACCTTACACGTCCGTCCGTTTTCCCCTTCCCATTTGTCCCGGGGCTGAGCAAACGCGGGAGGGGACGTGGGGTGCAGAGCCGCTGCCGCCGCCTTTCCCACGTCGTGTTTGCGCAGCGTTAAAGCGCGGGGGGGGGTGGGGGGGCGTGTTTTGCACGACGGCTCCCGGCCCGCCGGCAGGGACCTGCCGCTGCCTTCGCCCTCGTCCCGGCGGCGGGGGCAGCCCGGCGGGAGGGCTGCCGGGGCGTGGAGCTCGCCGGCCGCGGCGGGGCTGGGCGAGAGGCTGGCGCAGCCCAGCGGGTCACAAGACCTTGGCGGCCGCCGGGCCGCGGCGGGGGGTGAAGTGTGCAGGGGGTGAGCGTGGGAGGAAGGCGTGGGAGGGGTGCGGGGAGGCGGGGGGGGGGGGGGGGGGGGGGGGTCGCATATCAGCCCGGCCGGTGCAGGGTTAACGCCGCCTCGCCTCCGCGCCTGCCCGCCAACCTCTCCCGAACTCCAAACAGAAAGAAAACCAAAACAACAAAAAAAACCCCGAACTCCCCAAATGGGGGGGGCGGCCCGTGGGGCGCGCAGCCCGTGCCCAGCCGCCGTCCCGCCGGTCGCACCGGGGCAGCGCGGGCCCGACCTTTGTTTCAAACCAATTACGTGGCAAAAGTTTATTTTCGGTGGGGCGGGAGGAAGAGGTGTCCCCGGCGCGGCCGCGCCTCTCCCACAGCACTGCGCTCCCGCCTCCGCTCGGCGGCAGCCGCCACCCGCCCGGGGAGGCTCCCGGCGGCTGCGCGGGCAGCTCCCGGCCCGCCGACGGGGGCTGGGGTCGCAGCCACCGCGGGGGCGGCGGTATTTGGGAGAGGGGTGCGAAGAAGGGCGTTTCGCAGGGTCCGAGCCCGCAGGGCACCGTGCTGCTCTGCCTCGGCCGGCTCCGCGCCGGGAGCGGCCCCTGCCCCGTCCCGCCCGCGTTGTGGGCGCCGCCGGCTCGGGGGTACCGGGGGCTGACGGCGGGCAGCACGGCGGGGCCGCCGCTCCCGGCCCTCTGCAAAACTTGGCGCGGCCCCGCGGGGCGGCCGGGGCGGGCCGGGGCGGGCCCGGCGGGCGGCGCGGGGCGGGCGGAGCGGGGCACCGCCCCCGCGGCCCGCGGCGGCGGCGTTTATATGGGGGCGGCGCGGGGCGCCGCGGAGTTCCCGCAGTTCGCCCGCTGCTGTGCAGCCGCCGTCGCCGCCTCGGCCCGGCACCCGCCGTCCCGCCCGCTCCGCCGGGAAGGAGACGGGACCATTTCGGATCTCAAGCAAACGGCCCCCTCCTATCTAGTCGTGGCTTTTCCAAACCCTCCGAGGAGAGCGGGATCTTTCGGTCCTTCCTGTATTTCCGACCATTACAGGATCTAGAAATGTCGACGACACTTTTATCTGCCTTCTACGACATTGACTTCTTGTGCAAGGTAGGGAGGAGCGCGGTTCCCCAGGCGCGACCCGGGCTGCCGGTGCCGCGGTTTGCAGGACGGCGCTCCGGGCTGCTCGGGCCGGGGGACGGATCCCGGCGGGGCGGGAGGCCCGCCCGGGACGGGGCGTGCGGCTGGCTGTGCGGGCGGGTCGCCGCCTGACAGCTGGTCGGGTTAAAGCAGCGCGGGTCCCGCCGCACGGCGGCTGATGCAAGGCTGGGAGCCTGGGGAGGCGTGCTGCACCCTCGCGACGGGTCTTTGGGGGGGGGGGGGGGGGGCTGTTGTTCCGAAGCCGCGGAGGCGCCGACCCGCTCTGCAAGCGCTCGCCCGCGAGTGCTGCGCCGCGAGAGGAACTTTTCAGAAGTTGCGCACGGAGCGAAGCCTGTAAGGGGGCTTCTCCCCGGCTCTGCCCCGCTCGCCCTGGCACGCCAGCGCTTGCGGCAGACCCGCTTTCGGGGCCGCCTGGGCGGCGCGACCCCCGCGGTGCGCCGGCGGTGCCGCGGCGGGGGCGCTGGGCGCCCGCGGGAGCCGTGTCGGTGGGCTGGCGGTCACCCTGCAACACCCTGTCTCTCTCCCGCTCCCTGTCTCCCCCGCCCACTCCCTCCCCCCCTTCCCTCCCCCCGCCCCAGCAGACGGAGAAGTCCCTGACCAACCTCAGCAGCATGCTGGACAAGAAGGCCGTGGGGACCCCGGTGACCCCCCCCAGCTCCAGCTTCGCGCCGGGCTTCCTGCGGCGGCACTCGACCAGCAACCTGCCGGCGCTGGCCGGCGGCTCCAAGTTCCCCAGCCCCACCGGCTCCAGCTCTTCCTCCACCTCCTCCTCCTCCTCGTTCGGCAGCCTGAAGGAGACGGGCTCCGGCGGAGGCGGCAGCAGCAGCCCCACGGCCCTGCTCAACAAGGAGAACAAGTTCCGGGACCGCTCCTTCAGCGAGAACGGCGAGCGCAGCCAGCACCTCATGCAGCAGCTCCAGCAGCAGCAGGCGGCGGCGGCCGGCAAGGGGGGCGGCTCCGGCTCCGGCGGCGGCGGCGGGGCCCCCATCAACTCGACGCGCTACAAGACGGAGCTGTGCCGCCCCTTCGAGGAGAGCGGCGCCTGCAAGTACGGCGAGAAGTGCCAGTTCGCCCACGGCTTCCACGAGCTGCGCAGCCTCACCCGCCACCCCAAGTACAAGACCGAGCTCTGCCGCACCTTCCACACCATCGGCTTCTGCCCCTACGGCCCGCGCTGCCACTTCATCCACAACGCCGACGAGCGCCGCCCGGCGCCCGGCGGGGGCACGGCCGCCCCCCCCGCCGCCGCCGCGGGGCCGCACCACCCGCCCCCGCACCCCGCCGGCAGCACCGGCGACCTCCGCGCCTTCGCCCCCCGCGACCACCCGCTGGGCGGCGGCGGCGGCGGCTTCGGGCACCCGCGCGGCGGCGAGCGGCCCAAGCTGCACCACAGCCTGAGCTTCTCCGGCTTCTCCGCCCACCACCACCACCACCACCCGCACCCCCACAGCGCCGCCCCGCCGCCGCCGCCGCCCGGCGGCCGCCTGGACGCCGCCCTGCTGGAGAGCCCCGGCGGGTCGCGCACGCCGCCGCCGCCCGCCTCCGCCTCCTACTGCGAGGAGCTGCTCTCGCCGCCCTGCGCCAACAACGCCTTCGCCTTCTCGGGGCAGGAGCTGGGCAGCCTCATCGCCCCGCTCGCCCTCCACACCCAGAACTTCGCCGCTGCCGCCGCCGCGGCCGCCGCCGCCGCCGCCTACTACCGCTGCCAGCAGCAGCCGCCGCCGCCGCCGCCCGGCGGGGGCTGCCCGCCGCCCCCCGCCTCGCCGCCCTTCAGCTTCCAGCCCCTCCGCCGCCTCTCCGAGTCGCCCGTCTTCGACGCGCCGCCCAGCCCCCCGGACTCCCTCTCCGACCGGGAGAGCTACCTGAGCGGCTCCCTCAGCTCCGGCTCCCTCAGCGGCTCCGAGTCGCCCAGCCTGGACTCGGGCCGCCGCCTGCCCATCTTCAGCCGCCTCTCCATCTCCGACGACTAGGGCGGCCGGGGGCCGGGCTGCCCGCCCGGGCCTGCGCCTGCGAGCAAGTAAGTGAACGAGCGAAGAAAGCGAATCCTTTTCTTCTTCCTTTTTTTTTTTTTATATATATATCTCTATCTATATATACACCGAGAGCTGAACAAAACAAAAAACAAAAAAAGCATTTTGCAAAAGGGCAAATGACACGAACTGAACAAACCTATTTTTATAGAGAGACCTTGGAAGAAGGGGATTTTTGTTTTGGGGTTTTTTGTTGTTGTTGTTCTTTGGAGACAAGTTATGATATGCACCAGCAGCAGCCATTCCATCTGTGTTCAAAAACAAACAAAAAAAAACACCACCAAGAAAGAGCATTAGAAAAGACGCCACCAGAAAGCAACAAACAATCCGGGGAGCGCCGGTCCTGCCTGTCCAGCTCCTCCAAACCTTCAGACACACACAGAAATGTTACAAACTAGTTTGTCTTTCAATCCAGTTCAAATAAAAAACACAGAACGTACTAAACCTATAAGCTTTTAGAAAAAAAAAAAAGAAAAATCCAACATCCTGCCAAGAATATGCCTTGATAACAACCTTCTTTTTTTATATATCTATATATTATTATTATAACAAATGCTAAAACCTTCATTCCAAAGTTTAATATTGGTTCCATTGCCACCACTTAGTGGATGTTTGGCTTAGAACAATTTTTTTGTTGTTGCTTTATTTGGAAGCACTCAACGGAGTTTAGTTTGTAATTGTTGGAGAATAACTGCTGATTTTTTTTAATTTTTTTTTTTAGCTGTTTGAGTTGATTGCATGAATGAGTCACTGCACACAACTCAATATGAAACTATTTAACTTATTTATTATCTTGTGAAAAGTATACATTGGTAATTTGTTCATACTGTATTTATCGGGTATGATGAAAAGCAATAGATATATATTCTTTTATTATGTTTAAATTATGATTGCCATTATTAATCGGCGAAATGTGGAGTGTGTTCTTTTCACAGTAATATATGCCTTTTTGTAACTTCACTTGGTTATTTTATTGTAAATGAGTAAAATTCTTAATTTAAGAGATTGTATGTAATATTTATTTCATTAATTTCTTTCCTTGTTTACGTAAATCTGAAAGATTGCATGGTTTCTTTATAGAAATCGGTCTCGATGCTGTGGAAGTAGTTTGAGGAATTTCTATGGGTTTTTTTAGAATGTAAATGGTTGTAGCCCGTCCGAGTTGAAAAACAAACAAAAAAAAAAAACCAACCAACAACAACAAAAAAGACTGACTTGGCAATCAGACTTCAAAGTGGCAAATCTAATTCAGACTTGTTTAAAGTAACCAAAAAGTGTTTTTTGTTGCCTAACTCCACCAATCACACTGTGATATAGTCTCAAAAGTATGTAGCAATAATTGGGGGTCCCAGTATTATGTCTCACAGTGCCTTCTTGAGGGTCCATGCTTGCCTTAAATATCTCTCAACCAAATAAGTATTTTTCTTAATGCTTGAGGTAATTTGAATGTAGGGATGGGTTTTAACTACAGCAAAATTTTGCCACTCTTTATTTTATACGAATAGAGGCCATCTTTGGATCTGAAACTTTATACAGTACATGAACATATCTTGTTTAATTGAATTCCAAAACTTGTAATTTTTTTTTTTCCTTACGTAGAAAGTCGGGAGTTTTCCAAAACTTTCCTGGACGGTGGATGAATGAGCAGTAGCTTAGTTTTGTTTGTACATAGGTACAGATTGAGCACTATGTACTCTTTTGGACTACTTTAACAGAAGTATGTTTTGAATGTAACTAAAGGATAAGTCAACTTGAGTTGTAATATATTTTTCGGGAGTCAGTTCACTACAAATTGTGTGAGACTGTAAACTTTGTACTGTAAATGTTTTGTAGTTCTCCCAATAAAATTTTTTTGGAAAAAAAAAAAAAAAAGAAAAGACAAGTAACCATTCAAACTGTTGAAGCCCTGTCTGCCAGGCAGCGAGTATTTCTTGCTAAACACCACCGCCCCCCCCCTCACAAATATGTCTAGCTACAGATTAACCAGTTTGCACCGCAGCCCCAGTCCACTCCTGCAGCAGTCACTGGTCGGCGGCCAAAGCTAATAAACGCTTCCAGAAGGTTCGGGAGTATTAGCGTTAGCCGTGTACTGTATCCTGCTGCCTTTTTTTTTTTTTTTTAATGATTATTATTTCTTTTTTTAAAAAGAAGGTGGACGATCGAACCTTTGCTGCTTGTAGCTTAACAGCTGGAGTGGAAAAATCTAGTAATGGCATTTATCCATCGCATCGCTTGTGGGGATGCGTGAAGGTGCCATTAGCTTTCCCAGCTTGTTTGGGGTAAGGAGGAAATGGCAGTTTGGGTAATAAAAAGGCATAATTAAGGTTTACCCTTTGTCCCAAAAGCTTTGTTCTTCTTCACTCGCAGGAATGCGGACTTCTGCCTCAATGCTCCCACCACCCAGCCGAGGGCACATCGGTGTTAATCGGGCCAGCATTAAACGTGTTAATCAGTTTTCAGGGCTTGGGTTTTAAAGAAATTGCCTTTCTGAGAGTATGTAACAAAATACTCGGCGGCCCGGGGAGTGCGTGTTCATTAATGCTGGAGGAGTTTTCTTAGGTAACAACTCCACAGTTCGGTCCCTTGTTCCAATCAATCCTTTAAACTTTTAAGTCATGATCTTTGCCGGCTTATTTTTGTTCTTTTGTCATACTAATAATAAATGTTGTTAACGTTACGGCATCTCTGCGCTGCCTGGACTGCCACAGTACTTTCTATAAATACGAGGTAGAATGTAATACCGGTGCCATATGTTTGTGTAACAAACCTTGGACTGACTCGCAGTTTAAAATTAAAACAAACGTAAGCAATGTATGACAACACAGTCCAGCTACAGCAATCACCCTGGTTTGTTTTTTTTTTTTTATGGATCGGTCTGATGTTCTGGCTCAGAACTGCTCCCTTTTGATTCCCAAACTAATTTCTGAAGAAACTTCTTTTCGGTGCTGCCTGCACGGTAGCACTGAGCACAGCCGGGTCCTTCCCTGGGCATCCCTGGTACGGATACCGTGGCTGCCAGGCGGAGGAGTCCTCCGGTACCTTGCAGGGCCAGAGAGAGGCTGTTGGTTTGATGGGTGTCTAAGCTGATGTCTTAACTCACTTTCGGGATTTTGAGACTAATTGTCAAACTAAAACTGTGTGAATTAGGAGCGCGTGCCTCAGTTTCACATTTTCTTCCTTCCCTAGGTATGTTTTTCGCTCCTCTCCCTTGCCCGCCTCTTCCCCTGAGCCTGCCTTTTTCTTGCCACAGTAGATAAGGACCTTATTTATTGCTATATTTCGCTTATCTAGGACAGCTGTACTCCATCAGCGCAGTACTTTCATCTTCCCTGCGGTTTTCTGTTGGTTGAACAGGATCTCGGTGAGGGTGCCGGGGTTGGCTTTGGTGTCTCCTGGCTGGAAGAAGAGCCCTGGAAGCTTTATAGCAGCTGCCCCACATGAAACACAACCGCGCTGGTGTCAACGCCAGCGTTCTGTGCGTTGAAAAGGCTGCCAGGACGGGATGGGTGGCAGCCCACGAGTGTCTCCCCGCGGGCTAGCGGAGGGCCGGTACGTGGGGAGAGCGGGGCCTGAGCCGCCCTCTGCCCTGCTCCGGGTGAGCGATGCTTTGAGGCCACCCATCCTGCACCCCGTTTTGTTTGGATCTCTGCGAAAGTGTACTGCAAAGCAATCGTTTGCAGCGTTACGTGCCGCTGTTCAGAAAACCAGAAGTCCTTGAACTGGGAAGATAAGTGTCTGTTTCTTGTGCTGCACAATCAAGTGTTAACCTTTAAACTGGTGACTTATGTTGTTGATTTAAGCAAATGTTCTCTTGCTTTCATTTGAAAATTCAGTGAAGCATGTAAAGCTGGTCAGACCATTCAGAACTTTCCTGATACCTTGCAATAAATTGATAAACTCTGTATAAAAATGAACTGTTTTTCTTCAAGAGCTTTGGGTTGAGAAGGAACTCCAAGGTCTCTGCTATTGCCCATTAGAGATGGGATATTTCTCTTAATAGTTGGGGTACTTGAAATGACTTTGAGGATCTGGAAAATGGGGATTTTACTAATTATTGGTTAGGACTGAGTCTGCATGCTTGCTTCCGTTGATAATCTGAAAGAAATTGCAGCAAAGATGTAAATTTATAGAAACAAGTGTAATGGTGTAGATCTTGAAATGGGAATTGGTTTTGCATGGCTCGGTATGATCATTGTGGAGTTTTCAAATGTATCGAATCAGCAGTTTTGATTTTTACTCCCTAGTCCTCAATTTCTTGGGGGCTTTTTATTTGTTTGGGTTTTATGTTTGTGTTCTTTGGGTAGAGCAGGTGTGCTGTAGCTCTGGTGCTTTTGCTTTCTCTGGGCTTTGGGTTTTGCTGCCTGACGCAAGTCAATACAAAAATTAAACCCGATCCAGCGCGCACAGCTGAGCGGATTGCACACCACCGAAAATGCTCCCAGCAGTGCGCCGCGAAGCACAGGAATGCTGCTCTTCGCTGAGTGCATCGTGGCTCAGGCGAGAGCCGATTTCGCTGTACCCCCAGATTTACCCCCCGTTCAAGTGCAGAAGCTGGAATTTAGAGCAGGGCCTGTGTGGCTCGCGGAAGAGGGCACGTGGCCACCGGAGGAGCTGGTAGGCTGCCGGCTCCTCTCTCTGCCCTGTTGCTGGATGCAGAACGCAGCAAACCAATACCTCGGTGGTTAAATACATAGCCAGGGGATGAGCCCTTTTCCAGAATGTCATTTAAATGTCCAATGCAACCCTTACATTCTTTTGAAAAAGAAATGACTGCCCTCCTCCTGTTTTCTGCCCCCATCCCGTCCCATCCCATCCCATCATTAGGTGTGCAGCTTGGATTAAAAAAAAAAAAAAGTTGCATCTGACACCCTCATTTTCAAAGAAGGCCCAAGATTTCATTTTTGTTTATGATCGAGATGTACTTAGTTTTACTTTTTCATTTTGATAGGCGAGCATTAAAGCTAAGGGACGTGTACTATGTATTTTTAATTGTCTGGTCTGTCTTTTCTTGCTGACCTTGAGTGTGAATCTTGCTTGACGGAGCTTCAGGCAGTGGTGCTCTGTCATCGGTAAGGTGGGACATTTCAGGTTTTGCCTGCTGAGCCTGCAGACCGTGGCAGCACGTAAGCTCTGGAAACTGAAACTTCACTTTCTGACCCTTCAGCTTAAATTCACATTCCTCAGTGGTTTAAGGCGAAGGTACTGGGCTTCCCACTTGGTTGCATCTGAAGTATAGTTACATCGCTCTTTCTGCCAGCCCTGCAGCTCGTTGGTCCCTGCCCAGAGAGGGGCAGGAATATCCTGAATGACCACAGCCAGACCTGTCAGTGCTCATCGGCTAAAGAACTAGGTGGAGGGTTGGGATGAAAATAATATACCGGAGGTGATGTAGCAGGTTGCCTCCACCAGAAGAGAGCAGTTTCTCCGCTCTGCTCCTCCCCGGCCCTTTCTGACCCACTCCCTGAGCCATTTCGAGTCACGGATGCGGCAGAGCACCCCGGCACCCTGCTCGCGGCTTGCACCACGTGGCCCCGGGCGGGCGCTTCGTCCGCTGCCTCCCAAAGGTCCACTCGCCCCCAGCCGGCTCTGGCACTCGCCACATCTGCCTGGGGGTCGATCCATTGTATTAACCAGGCAGAAAGGAAAAAAATTGTGGTTTCTGCTGGGTTAGAGTTGAAGCGGGTCAGTAAGGAGTCTGACAAGTTTCAGAGCTGGTGCGAGGGAGGAGGAGGAGGAGGAGGTAGAGCCCCACATCCTGGAGAGGAGGCAGGAGTGTTGGGATGGAGGACGAGGGACCTTATCCCTCGTGTGTGGGTTTTGCTCAGCTTGCAGAAACATTGTTTCCTCCACAGCTCTTTGAGAAATTCTTGGTATGCCCATTTTAAAACTGCTTGTCTATATTGGTGATGATAAGTGACTCGCGTGGACCTTGAGTATTTCTTGTGCCGTTTGAAAAGCTACCGACATTTAAGGGCAGGCTCAAATCAAAATAGTGCTTACCGAATGTATCCCTGAGTAGTATTTTGTCTAGTTTACTGGAAATTAAATAATGTTTGTGTGGCAAAGCTCTGCATCTTCTGAGAAGTTCTGAATGTGAAAGGAAACGCTTGTTATCAGCTGGCGTAGATTTAGCAAGTTGTGTAATTTTTGCAGCACATGTACTGAAGAACATTGATTTATATGTCTAATTCATGTATTAATATTAAGAATTTAATATTGGAGAGGAGGGTGAAGGAATGAGATTCCTCCCTTGAGGTCTAAATTCTAAAAAGAATTTTTTTTCTCAAAGCGTAGTCAAACAGATATGAGTCATTTCGTCTCTCCTTTCAAAGAGGTATAATGGATGTGTTAATGGAGGCATTTTGGGGTGAACCCCCTCAAAATTGGCATTCCTGAGGAAAGCAGGCAAAATTACCCTGACAAATCTCCTCTCTGTTGCTGGAGAGGGATAGATGACATCTGCTGAGTAATTTATATTCTGTCCACCATTTGAGAAGGAAATACAGGGTAATTTAAACCCCCTTTTTTCTACCATGGTTAATAACATAAACAGGGAGCTGGATATGCTGAAATCTAAATACGAGGGTCCTATATCAATGGATTATTACCTTATCTTTTCTGAATGATGTTCACTTGAATACCTGGAATCGTAATAGCTACTCAAGATAAGAAATGGAGGGAAATTCAATAACGGTAAGAGGCCTGGTAACTTATGAGATCTTGATTAGCTTTCAACTGCGCCTAAATGTTGGAAAAGGATTCCCTGTACTGTATGCAAAGGGAGCCGAATAGCAGTATGAAAGCCGTTCCCTCATTGCAGAGAAGCACAAACAACTGGCTTTTGTGTTTATTAAGGCTTTCTGGGATCCCTATATATATATATATATGTAAACCTTCTGACTCTTCCATGGATGACCATTTTTCACCTTAATTATTTTAAATTGCTTTAAAATTCCAGCTTTGCTGGCTGTGGATGGTAGGCAGCTCTGGCCCCTGCAGTGGTCTCGGAGCTCTTGCTGGCCAGGGGGGTGCACGTGCAGCTCTGAATCTCCCAAACACCATCAGATCTGAAACTGGACTTCTTCTCCTTAGTAGAGGCCGTAATCCAGCTAATGCCGTTGGGTGGCGGTTTACTCTTCCCATGAGTAAGCGAGCGTGGAGAAGGAGTAAGGGCGAAGAGGAATCCGGCCGCTCCAGCTGCCCGCCCCGGGAGGGTCCGTGAGCTGGTCGGATGCCTCGCTGCTGCCTGGCAGCGCGGTGGAAACAGCGGACGTGCGTCAAAGGGAAGGCCAGGATATCTCCTCCTGGGGCAGCGGAGCCCTGGGTCAGTTTGTGCCTGTTGTGTGCCTGCACCTGGATGAGGGCAAATTGTTTCTTGCACTGGATGCCATTTGGCTCTGTTGCAGAAGTGGCACAGCAGCGTAAACGGGGAGGGTTCGATGCAGAGCGCGCGCTGTTGTGCTACGAGGGCTGAACAGCACGCTGTAAATCTTAGAAGATGAATTCAGTGTTAACAAATACTTTTTTTTTAAGGTCAGATTAGACGAGGAATGCAGTGATTTGCCAATCCAAATGAACAGTTACTGTAAAAAGACAGGAATTTGTTTTCTGCTAGATTAGTGCTCTGATCTGGCCTCATCCCATGGCCTCGTGGCTGTAGAACGAAAGCACGAGCGAGGGCAGGAGTCTGTGAGTAACGCGAGGCTCGGACCTCCGCTTTCAGCATCAGTGCAGCTTTACATTGACTGGAACTGCCTGTGAAACCGCAGCCCCAGTTATGTTCCATGGGGGTTTTCTGCATACGCGGTTGAAATCCCAGGATGTATCAAATGATGTCCAGGGGACAGGGGGAGGCAAAGCCTCGTGCAGCAAACCGTGTTGAGCTTTCTAGAGCTGAACCTGAACATTTTGCTTCAGTTTGGCTGGTCTGCGTTCGGGGAAGTGCGGCTGGGGAGACTGGGGAGATGATGCTGAGGAAGAGGAAGCCTGGAAGCCTGGAAAAGCCGCCTCCCCTGGAAGTAGTGCATAGCTTTGGGCTAGTGTCAACATAAACACCCAAGTCGTGACCTCTCCTGTCTACTCAAAATATTTCCTATGGAAACCTGCATCTTAAAATGAAATTCAATATGGAATTGAGAATTCATAGCACATGAGTTAATACTAAAACTGCTGCAAGAGCATTACAAAGCAAGTAGTAAGCATCGCATTTTATGGGGTGTATTTCCACCTGCAAATATAAGGCAAGGCAAAATGTAAGGCTGTCATTTAATGGCTGTCACACTTGCAACAGGTGCTTTTTTATGACTGTGAACAGAGCGTGGGGCCAGTGAATATTTCCAATAACACAACTCTTCAACTTCCACAAATTAACAGTCCTAAGAAGCTGAAGGGATGATACACCTGAAATCTCCAGCTCTACCAAAGAAGATGACAGCAGCTCATTGAAATGTTTCTCTCCATTTTCCCATCCCAAAGTAGATATGGGCACACGATCAGGGACTACTGTGGATTGGGTTGGTATGACCGAAAGAAATATGTCAGCTCCTGGGGAGTTAGTAGGACTTGGTGGAAATAATCCTTATTCTTAAAGTAATTACAGAAATGCAACCTGACTGGTGAGTACAATCTGCTGTTGCAAGACTAATGGTGAGAGATTTAGAAAGGGATTCTTTCAAGCCACTGGTAAATACCAGCTCTCAAAGGAGTGACATGAATACCATAGACCAGACATCAAAATACAATGAGGCGATACTGAACTTTTGCTCTGGGGAGCAGTCACTTGTAGTTTAATATAGAATAGGTGCTCTTATGATGGTAAGAACAAATAAAACGTAATAATTAATTTTGAAAAACTGGATTCGGTGTTAATAACTGTAAAGATGGTCAGTTGAGATGAGATTTACAGATGTACTTCTTAAAATGCATGTTACTGAAACCTTCCAGAACACTGAAATATCTGCATATGTTTTACATCCTGAAAAACAGTGTTTATGCACGTGTCACCGTATCCTCAAGAGGCCCTTGCTCTCACAGAGGTACAGCCTGTTGTCAGGGGGACTGCAGCCCTTGCCCAAGAGCGGTGGTAGGCAGCGGAATGGCTCTGCGCTCCCAGCTTGCTTTCACCATCTGAAATTGGGAAGAGTTTGACTCAGAGCATAGCTAGGATTTAATCCGGAGGAGGCTCTTTGAGACAGTAAAGCCAAGAGGGGCCGGATCCTGCTCAGTCCCTTGCAGGAGACATGTGAGTGTTACTTGAGCGTATCAGAGACATATTTGCTCCTGGTTTCACTGATTTTAATTGTTTTATTCAGAGATACTACTTAGCATTGCAGAGACGGCTCCTGCAGTCACTGACATGGGGAATCTTAATCCAATACTTAATATTATGAATTGCCTAAGATGTTTAGCAAGGGCTCTGGGAGCTCAGCTGGCCGTAGTTTTTACCATGATGTGTAGCAGGAGTCTCCAATGAGCACCTTAAAGCCTGGAACAGCTGGTCATCTGCCAAGGTGGCTGTCCTGCCTACCCCTCCGCCCTAAAACGAGGGACCGTTGGTTCCAGGTGCGATGCTCCCCTTGTGTCAAGCTGTTTCCTGGGCTGCAGTTTGGTACCTAAGCAGGCGCATGCGCGTTGAGAAAACCAGCAAAAACATCGATGAGGTGAAGTTCTTGGTCCTCTGCTAATGCAGGAGACATGAAGGGAGAAGGACCTGTCTGGGTTTCTTTGCTTTTTTGTTGAATAGCGCTTTATGACATGGAGTGTTTTCACCTTACAACTCTAAAAACTGATTGGAAAGAACAATTGTTCGAGCAGCGTGGAATTCATGGAGATTAAGCAGACAGTGTTGTCCGGATGGAAAAGTTTCCTTGAAATTACAGGAAACGTACTTTCTGTAACTCCAGAACTAATAGTAGAAAAGGAAAAAGAGGGAGGGTGAAAATCAGCCAGTTAATATTACAATAACATAGAAAAAGGCAGAACTTAATATTTCATGATTGTGCCAGCATTACGCAAACAAAGGAAAGCATCTTGTAAGTTAGAAACCACAGCATGTAAGTAGCCTTGTTGCCTTGGCTGCATGGAGAAAAGTAGAAGAAATTGTAAATACTCTTGTATGTAACTTCCCCTTGTACTGCATCTGACGTAGAAGAAATAATTCACTGAAGCACTCAATATCCCACAACCTCTTAGTATAGTTAGCTTTTATAATGCAAATGACCCATCATTTTATAAGTTGAACAAGTCCCAGGAACTCAAATGTTCCAACAGAACCCAGTCTCATTGAATTTGTTTGTTTTCAGGTCTCTTAATGAGCCCAATTAAGCCCAGGTGGAAATGCTTGTGCTTTAAAATGACTTGCAGAGAGCCAGGAGCCTTGGTGAGCTTTGGGGGAAAGGAAGGTCAGGTTCTTCCTGAAACCTGCTCTGTAACCCCCAGGTTTACGCAGAGCCCTGTGTCTATGAGCCCCAGGCGCTGCCACACCGTGACTTTCAGCAGAATATGTAAGTATGTGATTTCTTAGTAGTTCTTTTCTATGGAATTTTATGTTTTCTGAGGAATAGAAGTTTTGACTTTTGAACAATTCTTTGTGGCAGTTGGTATGGGTGGGGAATGCTGGTGCCTGTGATGATGGAGCTCTCTTATTCCCCCCATCAGCATTTCATAATGTCAGCTGTACTTCTGGCTTCTTGAATTTGTGTTTGAATTCTGGTGTGGAAGGCAGAGAGCGACCAAAGCTGAGCTGCAGCGGTGGACTGGAGTTTACAGGAAAGATCTCTACTTCAGCCTGAAGCCCTCTTGTGAAGGGCCCTCTGCATTCGCTCAGCACGAGAGGTATGCAGCTGGTATTCGGAGAGGGCTAAGAAAAGTAAGAAAGAAATCTTAATTTATTTGGTAAATATCATGATACCTGATAAATGTAACTGCTTCAGTGAAATGAGAGGAAAAACTGCTTTCAAAGATCGAGGTCTCCAGGGGAGAGCTAGCAGTTGCGTTGAAGGCCCAGGCACGCTGCTGGCGCTTCCCTGGTAGCGCTGACAGGGGCTCGGGCCCAGCCCTGAGAGAGCCCAAACGTTTAGAGAAGTTTAGCCTTCTTTTTCTTTTTTTCCTTTTTTTTTTTTTTTTTACCCCAAATCTCATTAATTTTTCTAAAACAAAATGAATTTCTAGTTTGCAGTGTGCCTGGATGGGAGGGGCCTGGGTGGGCTGTGGTGTGTTTGGAATTAGAAGGTTCTGGAAATACTGGAGAAATTTGATCCTGGCGAGACTTTTCTTCAGCCAAACTGAAGCAAGTGGGAAAGGCTGGATAAAGATTAAACTTTGGGGTGTTTGTCTAAGGTGAACCTCTGATTCTGTACGGCTTGCCTCTCCCTGCCCGCTTAAGGTTGTGAATGCTGCCTGTGCTGTCCGTCCTCGTTCGCGATACTTGCGGTCTCTATGTATTTGGTGACATTGGATTTTATTCTGTTGGTAGATGTACCTTCTTCTCCGTGGGTGTTGGAGCTCCTGTTTCTCCCTAGTGCCACTGGACTATTTAGAGAATCTCTCTTTCTGAGTATGAATAATGAGGGGGGTGTGTGGGGGGGGTAATTTTGTAATTAAAAGCAATACATTCCCTTGAGTGTGGTCCTTTGAGTTTGTCCTCCTTGCCCACCAGAGTTTTCAGTAGTGTCCCTGTGACTCTGTCCCTGGAAAAATGCCAGCCCTGACCTGTCACTGTCCCGTCCCAGTGCTTGCTCAGGAAGCTGTAACTACTTCTGGCGGGTCTGGGAAGAAATACTCTGTTCTGCAGGGGCTGTGTCAAGCAGGGCTGACGCAGCAGCTGGTAGCACCAAAGCAGAAGGCAATACGGAGAAATGTGCATCATCCCCTCTGTTTTGCCTGCAGTCTGTCTCCCGATAGGTACTACAGCCTCCGGCTGGTGCCTCTTGTGGCTTGCCACCGCTCCTACGCGGTCTTCCTCCAACCAAGTGCACAGCCTGCCGGCATCCTTGGGTCCCGCACCCTAAAGGTGTCCCATGCTGGCTGGTTTCCTTCGCTCACGTGTGCCAGTATGCTCTGTTCCTGCATGTTCCTGCTGTTTTGCCAACTCTTACTCGGGCATGGCTATGGGACCAGTTGTATCTTCAACTGGATGTTCAGCAACTTCAGTGGTCATTTCCAATCCTTCACTGAATGCATTGAACCATGACCTTCACGTTTCAAAATACGTGGTCTCCAAAGGGCCTTGTAAATTCCTCTGCAATACAGAAAAACTGCTTTAACAATTTCTAGCTGTCTAATGGCTATAGTATAGCCATAGAGTAGATGCCTCGTATCTCTGTTGTGTGTGTTCTGGTTTAGTTAAAAATGATGTTCTGATGTCTGGAGGACCAAGGCAGGAGCATATTTTTTCACTTTATTTGATGGAAGCTATGCATAAGTGCACTGACACTTAACTGCTGTATTTCTTTGCATGTACTAACTGAACTTTCCCACGCCAGGCTTAGATTTGGTTGCTAAAAAACAGAGTGCAGTTGCTGCAGTTTGTAGGGTTATTGGTCTGGCCTCCC
Organism: Phoenicopterus ruber ruber; assembly: GCA_009819775.1. Taxonomy (NCBI): domain Eukaryota; kingdom Metazoa; phylum Chordata; class Aves; order Phoenicopteriformes; family Phoenicopteridae; genus Phoenicopterus; species Phoenicopterus ruber. Next base: position 28,887,000 of record CM020217.1, on the reverse strand, counting down.
ATTTAAAATTTATCAACTTCCTCAACATGTTATTCTTAGCGTTAACCTTGCATTTTGTCTTTCTACGTGTTCCCTCATGGAAAACACGCAGCCCAGCATTAGTCACAGGAACAGCAGATTTTGGTAGTGGGCAAGCTGCGCCCTGTTCCAAGTTGTACAAAGCTGTTTATTGATCTTGCGATTGTAGAAATGAAAGAGTTGCCTGTGTTTTAGCTGGGCTGGTGTGTGGTACGTGTGGCTGTATACATTTACACATGCATATGTGTTTTATGTATTTATAGTTTATATATTTAAATATAGGTGTATATTTAATGTGTATTTATAATATATATGTATTTAATAATAGCAACATGAGAACCCTGCTGCCCGTTTGGCTTCAATCTGGGCAAATACCTTGGTTGGTCATGACATGCAAGATACTCGTAGAGGTAAAATTTCTTATGTGAGGATACATTGATTGGTCACTCATGACACTAATACTTACACAAGTCAGTGACTTGTGGTAGGCTGTTTCGTTACCTCAACCACAAGCTCTGTTTCCTGAAACATTTGATTTAAAATCATTGTTTTTCTAATAGAGCATCTTTTGTGCTGCGTGATGATCTTTCATTGTGTGCTGTATGTTGCTGATGTGTAACATGTGATGTTTATGACAGGTCTATGAATGTGACAGTAATTTGGGAATAGTCAGGCATCCGATTCCACTTCATAGCATTATATCCATTTGTCTGGATGTCATTTAGAGTGGCAGCTCTGCCATTCTTGAGGTAGCTTATTCCTAGGCTAGTTCAACTTGTGCTGTGCCCCAAAATGATTAGTTTCCTGATCTCCTAATCACTTAACCTGGGGTGTTGGGTTTTGCTTGGCATTGCACAGCTCTCAAGGAATTTCTGTCTTGCTGTTCTGGCTCGGGTCAGCATACTGAGGGGTTCAGCGCTGACTTTCTTCTTTCCTCTGTCAGTGCGGGAAGCTGAGAACTACTTTGTACAAATGTGAAGGCTTCCTTGAGAAGAAGGCTGCTTCGTAGGTCAGTTTGTGTTAGGACAGAGTTTTAGCAGCAGGGTTTTTTCTATTAGACACCAGGTAGGCTGTATCCCTGTTTTCCACTGACCTCTATTGAAAGACATGGAAAGACTGGGTGTGGGCTTAGATTTAAGTGTGTTTGTATTAGGACAAGCTGTGGTGGTTGACATGGTTAATATTCAATCAATCCTGTGTCATTATTGAGATGAGGTGACCTTGCAGTGCCTCTTATATGGCAGTTCCTAGATGGATGTGATGGATCCAGTATCCACTGGCAGGGTTACAGTGTTTGCCTATTGATATGAAGAGTGATACTGAAAAGAGAAGATTGGTTTAAGAAGACATTAAACTGTTTCCCTCTTTCCCTCCCCTTCCCTCCCCCCAAAATGACTCATCTGTGGTACCTGAGGATGGTTAGTGTCTTGTATACAAGACACTTGGTGTTATAATTGATGTGTGGTTTGTCAATGATTATTTACTTGGTTATGGAGGGGCTTACAGATGTTATCGACACCAGCTCTAATAAGGGGTTATTCAGTTGGCATATGTTTGGAGAGAGTAGTCCTTTATGAGGATATACAGATGTCAGACACCAACAAGAGACCATCATGCCTGCCTCTTCCTCGCAGCTATTGGGAACCTGCTGTAAGAGGGAACCTAACTTTCTGATTCAATCACATCTGCAGCCTGTGTGTCAGTGTGTTGGGTGCAGGGCTTTATCTGTTCTGGTGACCGGAAGGAAAAATCCTTTTTTTAATTGCTAAAATTTATATCTCACCGGAAACTCTTACTGCTTCCAGGGGCAATTCATGTATGCAGGGTGCTTTGGGCTCTTGTAGATGGAAATTGGGCGTTAGCGTAGAGGAGGTACATCTCTGCATTAGAATTGCACCAGAAGTTGCCTTGGGTCTGTAGCTATGAGGGACATCGCCTGAGACCCTGGCTCAGGCCAGGGTTAGAAGGTGTTAGAAGTGGGCATCGTTTTAAAAAAGCAGAGGATGTCATTTAATGTGAGAGCAGGAGAACAATAACTCGTGTTTTTATTTGCTGCCTCAATATTTCTAATGCCAGTTCTGGTGAGAATCTGCACTTTCTCAGAATTTATACTCTGTGTCTAATGGAGAGGACGGTGGTGTTTAAAACCCAGGTGTCCTGACTCTAGGCTGCTAAATTTTTTGGGGGGGGTCATCGTACACAAACTTGCCCTTCCTTGTGTTTATTTCCTTTCAGCATAGATGGCCCAATGCATACCTGCTTTGCAAAGCATTTTGAAAACCACAGACAAAAGGAACACTTCTGGCATGGCAAATCACTCTTGCGTATTTGGTGTGTTCACTTGTACAGCTCTTAAAGGTGTGCACCTCCAGCAGTGTCTTGCCCAACTAAATCTTGTGGACTGCGTTACCGGGTAGGAGTAGCCAACTGCTGTTGTTGGGGACTGTGCCACAGCTCTGATGAGAAGAGGCATGTGGTGTAGTCTTGGGAGAGGAAGCCTTATCCAGAGCTGCAGGGACTGCACTCCAATGGCAGTTTTGTGTTGTGTTTTGTTTTGGGTTTTTTTCACCCAGCATCATTAAATTGGTCCACATATGCACCCACTAGCACAGAAGGTAAGCCCAGTCTACAAAGCCTTGGTAAGAGTCTTTCAAACCTCTGGGGACTCTAGGGCAGAGATCAAGCTGTGTCTTGCACGTTTGGGATGCAAAACCATTTTGATTGCATCTGAAATGGAAGCGACTTGTTGAGTTCTTGGCTTTTATCGCTGTGTTTAGTGACTGCAGATCTTTGGTTCCTAATGACCTTGTGTCCCAGAGACTAAGCCTTTGTAATGTTGACGATCTGTTAATCTTAATATTTATCCTCAAAATACATAAAAAGGAATTATGACCTTGGCATAAGAAACGAAAATAAATAGGTAAGGGAAGCTATTATTTATTTTTTCAACATTTGCATTCTGTGTATGACTTCAGAAAGTGTTTTTCTAACATGAATTCATCTTTTCTAACGCTCTGGTACCCCACTGATTTGTTCTTAAAATACTCCTTTCTGCACAGCAAGCTTAGTGCTTTGCAGACCACCCAGAACAATTGTGCTTAAACTGCAAGCCACATTTAGTGATTGGGCCTTTTTAAAGTTTCAAATAATATTTTGCCTTCCTTGACTTTTTTAATTAAAGCTTATATTTTATATGTGAGATTTTGGAGGATTAGGAAAGGGAGTGGCTGTTCTCCTTCTGTTTGCTAAACCCACAGGGGGTATTTAGCCTGATCTCATTTGAGCTCATGTTTGTCTGACAGAGCTTACCCTAATGTCAAGGAGGTATAGATTGCACCTATGCAAATAATAGATGTATTTGCTCACGCTAAGGGATTGATTAGTGTGCATCCATCAGTGGCTGGCAGTACATGTTCTCCATCTAGCTGGGCAGTTTCCATCTGTGGGTTGTTTCTGCATCGTAACCGTGTTCTTCCTTTGAATTCCCCAAGTCTCTCTAGCTTCGGTTTCAAAAGAGTGTAAATCCAGTTTTAAAGCGTATAATACTGGAATGAATTGCCATGCCTGCATCTTGAAGAAGTATAAGTGAGGTGCTGCAGGCAGTGAAACGGCAGTCGGACATGTCCCTGGCACAGCTCTTCCACCTGGACTTGGCCAGAGATACAGAAGCTCTCGGGATGCTTGGGGAAGGTCCGCTAGGAGAAATATCGCAGTTTCCCATGCCATTTTGGCAACAGCCACCCAGCGCAGTGGTAGCATGTTCCCCATCCCCTGGAAAAGGAGGAAAAAACGTGGGCAAACCAAATGATCAGCCTGTAGGGAGTTGCGTGATGTGGTGCACAGCCCTGCGCCCAAGGGGACACAGCGGGGAGTGCGTGTGTGGGAGAAGGCTGCTTAAACTGATACTGAAAAAAAAATATCTGTGAAACTACACGTTGGCTCCTCATATAGCAATTTTGCTGTCTTTTAGCTGGAATTAAGTAATTGTGCAGAGCTTCCTCATTTCTCACTGGAGAGGAATTTTTGGCTTAGGAGAAATATCTATTTAGTAGGTGTGTAAATATGAGAGGTCCATGTTCCTAGGAATATTTTGCTGTCAGAGTACACCTATGTGGATTTTTTTTAATTTCACACTCAATGGGGAGTTCTTCTGGCCTTTCAGAGATGTATTCTGTATTATACTTTGAGGCAGATAGAATGCTAAAGCCTACTTCATGTTTTCTGCCAGTTCTTGCTTTTTGACAATAATTTAGTTGCTTACTAACTTGGCAGACAAGCAATAATTTGACTTGCCTTCTATGAAGCTGACCTACAGTCAATATTGCTTTGCAGAACCACAAAAATAATGTTTTCAAAGGAGGAAAACCAAACTGCCAAAGCATCCTCTTTGGCGTGTGACTTAGGGCTCAAGGCCTGAAAGGGTTGTCTGCTGCAACAGTCTCCCCCTCGCTTGTAAGGCTGTTGTTAAAAGCAGCTTCACAAGTTATTGTGGAAACTCATGCTTTGTAGGATTTCTTAAGGTGTTTGTCTCGCCAAATATATGACACATCTGTGAGAAACTGCTAACAGTGGACACGAGAAAAATTATCTTGGCAGTTGCCTATTGAGTCATGTTGGATCTTTGCAGAGGCAGCTGGGAGATCAAAGCAGATGATGAAGATGCTGGGCCTGTTTTCAGTGAAGGAGTTTTGGAGGTGCTTAACAAGAGGCAAGGACCCAGTTGAAAGCGGATCTGGGCTGCAAAGAGGGAAGGGAAAGTCCATTCTTGGTTGCTAAATAAAAGACCCTCAAGCGTTGAACAGGGGAAGATGCTGGGCTTGGTTTCCACTGTGTTTTAGTGGTCACATTGCTGATGTGTGCAGAGATCAATTAGAAATGTGACTGCTGGAGAGCGTGTTGGGTAGCTTGAGGTGAGCTCAAGGTGTCATCTAGTCCCCATCTGTCCTAGGGAGCCTTTAGCTACAAAAAAGTAAATCGAAGGCATCACTGAGTCAGTGGTGACGAGGCAAACTGTTGGCTAAGGCATCCTGTGCCCTGTCACACAACATGGAGCACAGCACTCTCCATAGACCGCTTTAGCGAGCCTCCGAGTGTCCTGGGGCCTTTCCAGGCAGCTGCATCTTCTCTGCTGCAGGTTAGGAGCTACTGTACACCTAGCTCAAATACTGGGGCCTCCGTTCAGGTCTAACGCTACTGGGAGACTAGGTGTGCCACAGACGTTTCCAATGTTGGTGTGCCTTGGGCTGCTGTGCTCCTTCTAGGCAGCTTCTTGAGCTTGGTTCCTGGAATGGCTTTTGTAAATCGCCCTGGAAACAGCAAGAAGCCTCCAAAAACCAGTTGGCGAAGAAATTTTCTCAGCAGAGCTCGGATGTCAGAAAAGCAGGTTGTAGCTTGGTTGCTGTTTGCACTGAATGTCTCTCACTGTGGGGAAAATGAGAAGAAACTATTATTTTGAAATCTCTCGTTGAGTGATGATTGATAAGAGCTGTTCATCACAGGGAAACTAATCCAGGAGTCAACAGGTGCCTCTTCTGCATTCTGCAGCCAGTTGTGGAAAAAAAAATAAGAGAGCACAACAGGTTATTCCAATTTGACATGCAGTGCCTGGGAACAACAACTGACAAGTCCCAATTTGTGTCCAGCTGCTTAAAAACTACCACCCAGCTTGGTATTATCCTTCTGCCCTCAGGGAGCTTGTCTTGTGAAAAGAGTTATTGATGGCTGATTTCAGCATTCCTCAGGGTTGTGCTCATGGTGAAGTATCTGCCCCAAGTCCTGATTTCAAAGTAAATGATCTCTGGGTCATAAATAAGAAATAGCTTGCTTTAATATATTCCCTTTGTCTATAATCTCAATTCTTCTATAAATCACTCCTTTTGAAGCTTTCTGCACGGAAAGACCGGGAGTTTGAGCCACAAATCTTAGCAGAGATGATGCTACAGTGTTCTCAATTCCTCTTACATAATGGAGTGCAATACATGTTTCTGTGCCCTGAGTAGTTACCCATTTACATCTGACTAATAATCTGCATTTCATACAATTTTCCCCATTAAACTCCACTTTTCTCGTACTCCAAGAGCTTTGCAGAAGAGATCCTTCTCATTCTGAGGGTTTGGTTTGTGCATTTTAAGTGGGGCAAGGGCTTTTGAATTGTTGCAGGGCTCAACTGGAGGTCATGGTGGGGGCTGTATGGCCCAGGCTGGCAGAAGTGATGCCCTGATGTGCTGCCTCCTTGCTGTGGATGCCTGTCCTTGGGACCCCCAGCTGGCTCTTTCTTTTCTGTGGGCTCACTGCCTGAGACCACATCTCTTGGCATGTGCTGCACAGCCAAAACCTAGGTATCACGGGGGTGCAATGCAGCTTCCTAAGTGCAAGCATTTAATGCCATTTGTCTATCTTGGGGTAAGGATGGCCAAACCTAGTAGAGCTGCCTTACAGCTGCTGCTCCAGAAAGGCTGGGTCTCCTGCAGCTCTCGTGGGGTATCTATCAACGCTGTGCAAAAGTCCCAAACGCATCAGGGCAGCTCAAATGACACTAAATATCTCCATTTTGGCGTTTTGTGTAGGTAATGGGGGATAGTTGTAGCAGCCTGGTAGAAGATGGGCTAAGAACCCCTGATGACAGTGTAAGTATGTATTGTAGAAAGAGTGTATCATCAGTCTTCTCTGCTTCTTGGCAAATCTGTACGAGTTAACTTAGTATTAGCTTCCTTTCCACTCCTCCTCTCTTTTTCCTTTTCTAGTATCTCTGACAAATAAGTCTAGAAGCAAGGGTTGGTGGACACAAACCTTCCCATGGAAAGGGATTTCATCCAAGCTATTACTTAATTTTCTCAAAAATAGGTATGTCATAGAATCAGTCCTCCCACTGCTCCCAGCAGCAGAGATGTACCATTTCTCTTCCCCCTCTGTGCAGGTTGTTTACTTAAGTATCAGTGGATCATGACTCAAAGTATTAATCTCTAACCCAGAAAAGAAAACACAGTATTGCCAGCTACATGCTTGGAGTTGCATCATTATTAATCACCTGTAGCTATTACTACCTGAAAAGCAATTCTTCTGTAGTTATTCATGGCTGCTTTGTGTTAGGCCGTGTATAAACACAAATGAGAGAGAATCCTGTTTTGATGAGTTGCAATCTAAATAAACAAGCTACACAAAGCATGGAAGAAAGCAAAACTGTGAAATGCCTTAGTGTATACAAACCCTTAATCTCTCTCTGTTTTTCATCTCTGCTTCTGTAAAATGGAGTAATGGTGTTATCTTGTAACTTCAATTTAGACTGCAATCCCACCAGAACAGGGATTAGCTTCTAGTTGTTGGGTTTTTTGTTCTTTTGTGCTTCTACGGTGCTGAGCATAAGATGCCTTGATTTTGATCAGGAGCTGGGGGTACTGCTGCACAAAAAATCCCTGTGTCTTGGGGGGAGTGGATATTTTCAGTTCAAGGAAAACTATGAGTGTCAGAATGGCATATGATCCATGTGATGCTAATTGCTACCTCTCATTGCCTCATTCACTCTGCATATGCAAATGTGCCCTGCTGCCTTGAACTGTGCTTACGCAAAAAATGAGATGGAAGTTACGGATGCCATTCATACTGTAATAAAATCCAAGGTTTTGTAATAAAATGTGAATGAGCTTGATTCTTAAGTTTTAGGAAACTAAAAAAAGAAAAGCCTTTAGGAGTGTTCTACTGTTGTGTGGGGTTTTTTTGTAGTGTATTAGAATCACTGACCTATAGAACTGCCTCTTGTGCCTAGTACATTTTATTTTAATAAAGGCCTTTTTACAGGAACAAGCGACCCTACTGTTTTTTTTGCAAAGAACATAAATATCTGGGTGCATGAATCTCTGGATTTTTTTCACAAAATAAAGCTAATCCTATTCCTTTCCTCACCACAGCTGATTCTGAATTGAGAGATAGAGATATATATATAGTGCACTCTTAAATGTTCAGCTGACTTCTATGCACAAGTGGAATCGGTAATAACTTTGGTAAGCTTCTTTTGCCAATGTTCGAAAACTAAGGAACTCATAAATAATAAAATCATGTGGTAGCCTTGGCAGGATGGTATTCAAACAGCCCATACTCTCTTGCGAAGCATGAATCCAATGTGTCATCAGTCAGTGGGGAAAAAGGCACTGATCCTAGATGAATGAGTGCTTGTGGGGGGGGAGGAGGCTGGACTGTAGATGCAGCCTAGAACACAAGATGTGGAAGCAGCTCTAGCCCTAGAGCCCCCTGTGCTCCCTGCAGCATTTTGGGGGGGGATCTCCATTTGCAGGACAGGGCTACTGGGAGCAGGGAGGAGGCTATTCCCTTCCTTCACTCGATCCCGGCAACGGCTCCTTTGCTTTGAACCTTGTTTAATGCCTTGTCCCCTCGCTCCGTCTCCTCTGCGTGCAGGATCTAGCAGAGACGAGTGGCTGAACAATGCAATATTCCCTTGTGCAAAGCTCCCTGGACTCAATGGGAATTTTGCCAGGGCAAGATTGTATCCCACTAATGGAGAAGACTTACTTGGGGGAAGGACTGGATCAATGCACTATTGTTCCCTATGCTATATTTAAACGCATGTATTTGGAAATTTAAAAATGAAACTTGTACACCGCGTGTCTCCGTAGCCCCTATGAATAATTGGAGCTATTCATTTACTGCACTGGTGTAAAGCGCCTGTTGTTCGGAACAGGGCAGTGGCTTTCCTATCTCATCTTCGGCAATGGTGATGAGAGAATAATTGTGGTGGCAGCAGACAAAGGTACTTATTTTTGCAGAGATGACTGGTCGGGCTGGCGGTAAACTGAGCTTTGCTTATTCCTTCTCCACCTGGGCTCCTGGTCTGACTTGAGTTTTAATTTATTTTGTTGGTTTAAATTTGTAATAAAGATGTGGATTAATTTCACGTGCCTGGTGGTCATTAAAGGACAGCTGCTCTTTGCCACTTCCCATTAGCAGATAAATGTGTCTTTGTTATTTTTGTATTTGTTTTCCCCCGCTGGTTTTGTATTTATCAGTTTTTCTAATTAAAACAACAACAGATGAATGAATGCTATTTCTGAAAAGAAAAAGCCCACTGCCCCCAATACAGACAGTCAGTCAGTGTCATTTTGCTGACGGGATGCTTTGCTTTTAAGAAAATCTGGCATTTGAGCTTTTCCTTGGCTTTTGAGAGGAGCCAAATGCATAATTCACTCGGCCTCTGTGCGCTACTTTTGAATTCTGCTGTGGCTCCATTTGCAAGAGAATAGCGGGAAGGATGTACAGTGCCTACTTCTTTCTTGCGCTTGTGACACAGAAAGAAGGGATGTTGGGTTGATTAACTATAGGTCACTGAAGAGACAGATGAAAAGTGGCAAAATGTAAATGAACTCTGTCCCAGCTACTTTCATTGCTTGCCATCGCTTGTGTATAATGGCCCACAATACTGGAAACCGTTTCTTGAAAACGGGTATTGTGTAAGCTTTCATCGGTGGACTCTGAGGGTGTACCTAGGATTTTGGAGATGCATCTTTAAGGAATGGAGAAACCCCCTACAGGCTTGAGCGTACCATGAATGCGATGGCTGGTTTTGAGGTGATACCAGTGGCACCGCTTTAGGCGTTAAATGGTGTGGGACACCTGCAGTTGAATGCCTGTCACACAATTTTGCAGGAGCAGGTTTTGAAACCTGAGCTGTTGGGTGTGATCTTACTGTGGCTTAGTGTTAAAAGCCTTGTTTTTCTTGCCTGAGTCTCATTCCCTTGCAGCTGCAAGGCTCTAGCTAGTGTAAACAGCTATCCCTGAAAGCTGTCGGTTGTCTGACTTAAAGAAGGCTCATGCTTCTTTTCTCCCATTCCCAGCCTGACAAAGGTTGGAGGACGGTGAAGGCGTATGGCAGAACCACCAGGATGAGGCAAAAACACCCCTTCTTGCTCAGGTGTGTTAGTGGATTGAGGCTGTTGGATGGAGCATCGCCATGATCCAAACTCTTGGGAACGTGGTTGTAAAGAGGGAGAAACAGGCGAGATATCCACAGTCTGAAAAGCCTCAAATTCCTCAGGAGGGAAAAATAGAAAAATGGGTTTCTTGGTGTCCTGCTGAGGGCACCAAGAGTGAAGAGGCACAGAGATCCCTGAGTAGGGAGCTGTGTGAAGTGTGCTAAAAAAAAAAGATAGGGCAGGTGAGAAATGTATAGAGTATCTGCTTCACCTCTGGATCTCTTAGCTTACTTTGCAGTGAATTTTTCTTTAAAAAAAAAAAAAAAAGCTACATACTTTTTTTTTTTTCCCTACCTATATTCATCCTGTAATGTTATCAGGGATGGTATACTTCTACTTTTCTCTCTCAGATGTTTTCCAAGTTCTTTGCAAATACTAAATCTGTTTTTTCCTACTGGTCCAACAGCAAAGAAAATCGACTTCACTTCTCTTAGCATAGATTCAGCCAGAAATACTGCCTTGCAGTATAGTGATGGCAAGCAATATAGTATGATAATAAAATTGCCTTAGATACCAGAGATAGCTGCCTGTAGTGGGTAAATGTAAAACACTGTGGAAATCTTAAGATGATATATTAGTAAAGATGTGAAAATCCCAACGCTCCACTTGACAGATGATATATGCTGAGGCAGTATTGTTAACAAGGTCTGTGTTTCTGAAAGCAGCCTTAACTGGAAAGGTAAAAGTTGCATGCATTGCAAACACGTGGTGTGGGTAGAGGAACAACTTCTGCCCAGATCCCCTGGTGGGGTCTCTTCTATACGCAAGGCTTGTGCAAGAGAGAAGCAGTGCAAAACCTTGCCTTGGCGTGAGGGTAAATCTCGGCCTCTGCTAATTCACAACCTACCCGATTGATTTGGTCTGCTCAAGCTGTGGCACCACATGTGGTGTGAGGACTACTCAGTCTGAGAGTGCCGAAGCGCAACCACCAGGCAAGTGGTGTACTCGGATTTGCACTAGTGAAAATGGACAGCCAGCAGTTGCCAAGAGGTGCGCAGCTGGTGTGGCTTGAGTCGCAGCACTACTTTCCTGTTGGAATGAGATACAAGTAGGGCACTGCACAAATCAAGCTATCAGCAAGTGCTAGTGGGGAGGTGCTGGCGGGGCAGGGTCCTACCACCTCTGCGAAGCCCACAGGGCTAACGTCCCCCACACAGCATCGGGTTGTTCTGTTCTGCATACTTCGGCACCTGAGCTGCCCCACTGCCAGAAGCAGTCCCAGCTCTCCCTGCCTCAAACACATCCCCAGTGTGTGCCGGTGCAGACCAGACCTGGAAGCCAGCTTGATAAACTGATCCAAATGAAACCAGCTCAGCAAATACCGCCCAATACTTAGCTTTTGCTGAAATTAGCTTCCCAATTCTGGTTTGTTGTGTGGTCTCCTGATTGTTTGTGCTGGTCTCAACATGGGGTGAGCAGTCGGACAGGGTCAGACTGTGCATTCAGGATCAATATAGCCTTATACTGCCCTTGAGATACCATGAAACTAGACTCTGGATTTGCTAAAATGTGGTTTCCTGTTTTTTAGCGAAATGTTCACTTTCTTCTTTGGTATTTGGGGAGGAGCACTAGTGGCCCTAGGCTAGCCAGCAACGTTCATCACGGCACTGAGCTTACAGGTTTATTAAACACCAATAGAGGGTAACGTTGCCCAAAATCAATTTAAAAGTTGACAAGCTAAAACACATGGAATTACATTGAAAGAAATTGTTCCTCTTATTTTTTTTTAACGTGGATTATTTATTGTTGGTGGACAGTGCAGCAAGAGAAGGTGGTGTGGAGCACTGCCTCTGTGAAAGACTCATTCTAGTGTCTAGAGGACCTTGACAAATATACATATATTTATTTGCCTATAGAAAGCCCTGGTATATTAATGGTGGATCTCTTCCAGTTGTCACCCAGCACTTGCCCTCTTATTTCACGCTTTTTTTTTAGGGGGGTAAAAAAAACCCCAAACCAACCAAAACCCAACAACAACAACAAACTGGGCAGTGAAGCTAGAATGTGTTAGATCAATGCAGGCACCATGAAGAATAACCAGGACATGCCTTTGTGGCTTTCGATGTAGCTATGGCTGTTGCTGAAACTAACAGATGCGAAAGCTAACTGCCAGATATCCAGCACGCGTGCCAATGCTGACAAACCTGCCAGATTCCTGGCAGCTGGTCTTGCCCCAACTCCGGTGGCTCTCTTGTATATAGATTGCCTTTTGAACAACAACAACAACAAAGTTTCTCTGAGCTATCTCATAAAAGCATCTTCCCATAAATACAGTAAATATTTTTTTAAAAGTCAGTCTACTGAGTTCATGTTAGAAGGAGGGAGGACGCTGGAGCCTTGATAATTTTTATCCAGTATAAGTCAAGCTTTTTGGGGTGTAGCTTAGTTGCAGAAATTGGATGGCCTGCAATTCGGAGTGTAAATGGTCATTCTGTCCCCCACAGCAAGACTTGTTATATGTAAGCCAACTGGGCAGGTTGGAGAGAAAAAGCTATTTGGATTTTTATAAACAAAGCTTTTGCTGTTCCAGGCTACGATGCTGAAAGGAAATCAATGTTTTTCCACTAAATGTGGCTTTATCTGGCCAGAATAAACAGTTCTGACAGGATATTGGTGCTAAATTTATTAATAGTCTTCTCTAGCTTTGACATTCTGGGAAAAATTACCTGAGATAACCAGAAAAAGTTAAATTCACCTCAATTTTTCCCCCTTTACTTCCTATTTAAGCTTCAGTTAGATATATGACGGTTTAAACAGCTGACCTTGAATATACTGTGCAATAGTAATAACTTTGTAAAAATACGGTTGAGGCTAGGACAACAATCTTTGAAGAGGAGTATATAACATGATCCTACAAGGAACAGAATCTCTAAACTAACTGTTAACTCAATGCTGATATTTTAACAACTTTGCCGCAATTTGTGGTAACAATTTTCAGGAAACAAGATTTCTTTCTGTTCAGATTGCGGGGCAGGTGGGTTGACTTGTAGCTCTTAGTGTGTGAGCTTCAATTCCAGGTTCTCTTAGGTCAGATTTAATTTTGTCCATCATTAAATTAATGAGACACTGTTGTGTCCAAATGATGCTCCAAGATGTTCCTTGAAGGATGGGAATCATCACAGTTTGCATCTGGGAATCTTCTATTGGGCATTTGGCACTTGGGGGGGGGGGGGGGGAGGGAGATGAGTAGTTTTTGCTGTGTGTTGTGCCCCAAACCCTCCTGAATCCATCGCTTCCTTCTGTGGGCTTACTGTCAGCATGCCCACAAGATGAGATCAGACAGCTTTATTTGCAGTCTGAAGTATTTTATCACCTTACAGCTTTCTTATAAACTTTTCCAAATGTAGACACCAATGCTCCAACTGAATTCTTGTGACCAAACACCCACGAGTAGCCTGATGATCTCTGTGAATGTACAAAGGGCTCATCATAAAGGTCATAAATTTACAAACTTGTGTTGGTTTGGTGCGGATTGTGAGTAGGTGCATCAGTTCTGGCACAGCAGCAATGCTATACAGTAATTTACAGAGAGAAAACAGAAAATGAACACACCTTTACGTTTGCAGCTTCACGTGTGAATCCTGTTCTGCTTAATCTGCTACAAACATCTTCCTTTCCCCCCTCTACTTGTTTTCAACATTGCATTTAGCCAGACTAAATTATACCACTGCTCCTAGTGTCTTTGAAGCACCTTTGCTTACTTTAGGAGGTATGGAGAGGAATGCTTTGAAAAATCAGTTGTTCTTATATGAGCCACCTTTAGGTAAAGGTAACTGTAGTACTCTAGTTGCTGTGTGTTTGAATATTCTATCAAACCAGTGTTTGCTCTTTAACCAAGTTACCAAACACGCTGAAAATGAAAGAGCTCATTCAGGGCTGTGGTCCTGCCAAGCCGTGGCCATGTGTGTTTCCCAGGACCTTATTTACGAATGAGTTTTACCTTCCCAGACTTGTAAGAGATTCAAGAATATGAAATTTTCAGAAAGGATAAAAAGAATCACTTATTTGCTTGCCCCTGTGAAGAACTGTTTAGCAAGATCACTGTGAGGTGTTTTGCATGTTGAATGAAGACTGAAAGGAGCTTATTTACCCCTAAAGTGAAGTATGTTGCAAAACTGGAACAATATAGAACTCTGCTGCCCTGGAGTCAAAGGTCTTGGCAAGTCCGCTCACTTGCTTAAGAAAAGGTACAAGGCAGGATTTGGTCTTGAGTAGCCCGGTTCCTCATGCCTACCCCAGGGTATACATTAATTATTTTATGGTAAAAGATTTTTTTTTTTAACTTCATCTTCTAAACTGCCAATCCTGTTTCTTTTTTGAATACCTCTAAGTGAAGCATGGGGAAGAAGTCGGATAAGACATAAGTGAAGCTGCTATTTGAGTGATATGAAATTATCTGTTGTTTGTTCCCTTGTACATAAGGGTGTACAGAGGTAAGGAGCCTGTACCTTGATATGCAGTTGTACTGGTAGATGCTGAGGCAGGCTGAGAAGATGATTACTAGGCCAATTACTGCTGGCTATGACATTAACGGATGGACTATGGATTTCCTCTCATCTCGTATTTCCCCTCTTGTTTTTGCTTAGCTTTTATAGCTTATAACTGTGTTAACATGCTCCTTTGTACTTGGAAGTCCTGGTAGGAGCCTGGAGGTAGGAGTTACCCCCAACTGGCAGGATGAAACCCCTCCAGTTTGTCTCCACAGTGCCCAGTCTGTTTCCCTGCCTTCCCTCTGTTGCCATCCTACCGTCAGTAGACCGCTTGATCAGGCTGAGCAGCAGTTACTGGGTCCTGCCACGTCTTCCAGCAGGAGCAGAGTTCATCTAGCAACCACCTGCAGAAGCTGTTACCCCTGCCTCTGTACTGATGTAGCATGAGGAATAGCGATGAAGTCTCTCTGCATCTATCTACCCCCGGTAATGGGAACAGCCTCTGCAATTGCTTTCTTGTGAAGTCTGCCTACCACTGCAGCGAGGGCTGGAAATCTCTTCGGGCGAAGTGTGGAAGAATGACAGTGAAAGGCAAAGGGCACTTATCAGCACAAGCTGCCTTCGTCCTTGGGGCAGATAAAGGAGTGTTTTTGCTGGCTCACTTCATAAGCGGGTTCCTCTGAATTGTGGAAAATAAGCAGCAAAGCGGATGTTTTAGTTTGTGCATTGAAACCAAGGGTGAGGTTGGGAAGGTTTAGGTAAGCAGCTGGGATATGGAGAGCGAGGCATGTTCTCCCAAGCAAAGGAAGAGCAGGGACAAGTGTGGGAAGTGGTAGCACTCACCGAGACATGCCATCCCAGCTCTCTGTGTAAAATTAGGTACAGAAATTTGTGTATGTGAAGGAAGTGGAGAAGCTCTGCTGCCCAAGAAATCGTCTGCTTGAAACTTCCGTTTACATGGACTTCACCCCAGAGGAAGGTTTCCAGGGTAAAGTGACTTATGGACCAGGTTGTTTGGGAAGGCCTTGATCTTCAGTGGGAAGTGCCTTGCAGAGGGAACTGTGAGGGATACAGCTGTTATGGTCTCTTTATATGGCTGCAATGCCTGGGTAGGTGACGACAAAGGGAATGAATGCAGGTGGAACCAGCCCAAAGGCTGTTGCACAATTTTCTTCAAGTGTTGGCTCATTGCTGTCAGTCTTGACACAGACTTCCAGCGGGTTTGGACACTGCAGATATTGTAGCACGTCGGTCTGCAAGGGAACAGAAGGCCACTTTGATCTGCAGGGCAGTGAGGGGAGAGAGGGGCCTGGGCATGAATAGATGTAGGGGGACAGGGAGCCCCGTATGGTGACCCTGTCTCCCCAGGGAAACGTAGCTCTTGCCCAGGCTGTCTGTCTTCGTGGACACAATGCAGTAGCTCGCACTCCAACAGGGACGCATCCCCTGGAGGAAGCTATTTAATAGCAAATTGGCCTGGTAATTTTTAGTGATGACCTTGTGTTAATTACAAGTTGCTATATTAGTAAATCCCTTCTGAAGGCCAGCTGTTGTGTTGGCATTAACTCCCAGACTCAAAATCAACTGCTTGTTTACTAAGTCCCAGGGCAATTAAATTTTTTTTTTTTCCATTTTATTGTTTTTACTGGGCTCAGCACAGCGAGGTGATGAACCCTTTTCCCCCTCTCCCTTTTCACTGTGTCCTGCCTAGCTGCTTGAATGGACCGTGTCTGATAGACTTCTCCTTGCGAAGTCCCAGGTGTTTGCTTGCCTTACTGCAGGATGTTGGCACCCCCATCCCAGACCAGCGCTCTGCTGAGAGGTGTTGTGTACAAAGAGAAAACTGGCAGTCCCTCCTCTAAGGGTCTTGGTTTTAGTGAGGTCTTGGTGGTCACCCAGAAACTTTTTGGAAGTGGAAAATATTGTTTTGGAATGGCAATAATCATGTTGGGAATAGGTCACAGTGGGAACAGGTCTCCCATAACATAGTGTGGGACTGGAGACTGGGAAGGGAAGACTTACGCTTTGTTTGGGCGGACTGGTGGTCGTAGCATCATCTGAGATGTGCCCAGGATCACAAAGCAGCCCAGAAAAGAGTTCAAAGGATGTTTGGGATAGGCTGTCCCCACAGCAGCTGGTGGCTGCTGTACCTGTCGGGGACAGTGTGTCCCCTTTGCTTGGACAGTGGTGCAGTACAGAGCTGTTCCCTGCAGGTCCATGCCTCTGCTCTGGGGGGAGTGGGGTGGCAGTGCTGCGTCCCTGGCAGATGACACAGTTTCAGAACTGAGTAAACTTTTGGTACTGAGTGCTCCTTAAGATTGCAGCGCGGTATGGGCAGCAAAGAGGGGCGGGCAGCGAGTAGGGCAGGGGCTGGGTGTGGGGCTGGGATACTGCTGTTCCCTGTTGGTGTTGCAGTGCCCAGCTCTGCTTTGAGGTCTTCTGGTATCTCTGGATGCAGGTACTACTGGGAAAGGCTGACTCCTAATTAGGGAGGGTCATGTACCTCTTTCACTAGTGCTTGGGCCAGAGCATGGGTGTAGCTCTCAGAAGTAGTAGTTTACATAGATGTTGCATAGAAGGATACTGGGAAGGGGTGCAGCATACTGCCAAAGAATGTATGGGGCTCATCAGCAGCTCCCCTGGG
Source organism: Phoenicopterus ruber ruber (assembly GCA_009819775.1). Classification (NCBI taxonomy): domain Eukaryota; kingdom Metazoa; phylum Chordata; class Aves; order Phoenicopteriformes; family Phoenicopteridae; genus Phoenicopterus; species Phoenicopterus ruber. The sequence continues at coordinate 28,869,928 of CM020217.1, read as the reverse complement.
CATCATGCCCAGTGCTGACAGAGCAACTGCCCTGACAGTTGCAGGGCTTCCCTCAGATAGGGCTGCAGTGGTCCTCCAGTTCTTAGAGCAAACTTCTGGGTGCATGGAGGAGAAGGTGGTTGGGACCAGTCTGTCTGGATGTACCCGTGGTACATCATGACTGATCAACCTGATTCATTTCTTTTGAACTGACTGGATTTGTGGATGAGGCGGAGAGTAGTCATTAATATCAACTTTAGCAAGGCTTACAACCCGTTTTGCAGTGTTCTTGTATGCAAGCTAGGGTGGACATCCTAGATGGGTAACTGTCTGGTTGGATGATCAGGCTCAGGGGTAGTGGTGAAGGGTTGTACTCAGACGGGATGTCAGTGACAAGTGCAACACAGCGCGGGTTTGCCTTGGGACCTGTCCTGTTTAACCATCTTTATGAGCGACCTAGAGCAGGTGACAAAGTACACTCTCATGGGTTTGCAGATGACACCAGACTGGGAGGACCAGACAGTGTACTGAGGCCAGGCCTGCCATCTAGAGGGGACCTGGGCAGGTGGAGGGATGGTGCCCACAGGAACCTTATGAAGTCAGCAAGGACAAAATGCAAAGCCCTGCTTGTGGGAAGGAAGAGCCCCTGGCAGGATACAGGCTGGGGGATGGAGGGGCTGGGGGGAGCAGCTCTGTGGGAAGGGCCCTGGGGGTGTGAGGGGGAATGTGAGCCAGAAGTGCACCCTGGCAGCAAAGGAGGCCAAGAGCATCCTGTGCTGTATCACCAGGCACGTAATGAGCAGATCAAGGGAAGTGATTGCCTGCTACTCAGCACTCCCTCGATCACATCTAAGAACTGCATCCTGGTTGGGCTCCCTGGTGCAAGAAATGAGAGTGGTTTTGGCAGGGGCCACCACCACTTGCCCTGCAAAGACAGGCTGAGGGATTTGGGCTTGCTTAGCCTGGAGAAGAGGTGGCTTTGGGGGGGGGACCAACAGTAGCCCCCCAGTGCCTGGAAGAAGGCTCTTGGAGGGGATGGAGCCAAGCTATGCACAGAACTGTGTGGTGGGAGGGTAAGTGACAACAGGCATAAATTGAAATGAGGGGTTCAGACTGGACATAAGGAGAAACCTTTTTGCCCATGAAGACAGATAGGCAGTGCAACCAGATGCTCAGGGTGGCTGTGCAGTTTCTGTTCCTGGAGGTTGTAAAGACTAGACTAGATAAAACTCTGAGCAACTTGGTCTGACCTCACAGCTAAGCTTGCTTTGAGCAGGGAGGTTGGACAAGAAACCTTCTTGGGGTCCCTTCCAACATGCGTTACCGGATGAGAAATGTTTAGAAAACTAAACCAATAGGAAAGTCTACGTTCCCTAGAAATCAAACATGGTTTGCTTGCAAGTGCATTTCACATAGGAGTGAAGATTGGAACTACATGAGCCAAAGTATACAAAATACTACGTTTATATAGTGTTCTCCACTGTAAATCTCAAAGTACACAGAAAAATGGAAGGTAAGGCTTCCTGTGCCCATTTCATAGATAAGGCATTTGCATTTTATGTGCCTAAAACTTCTCCCTTTTGTTTTCTCATCTGTCAGAAAGCAATTTGTATTAAAGACACTGAGTGTGTCAGGTAGAATAGATTTTTATCTAGATATTGATATCCATCCCACCCCATCCCTGCAAGGGTTCCTCGTCTGTCTCCTGAAGACTAGAAGGGAGTCTTTTATGTCCTTCCTATCACAAGTGTCTCATCACCAGTGAAAGCTGCAAAGCAAACATACTTTTGTACAGTTCTTCTGCCTTGCGTATTCTGAGTACGTGTCTGTACGTGATTACATGCTGTAGCTTCCCCTTGCCCCCAGCCCAGCTCCCTGGCTGCTGCAGGGCTGCCTGCTGAGGTGCGTGTGGAGGCACCATACGGGGTGATGGTGGCAAGTCCTGCTTTTGTGTTCCCTTCACAGGGGGGCTCTGATGCAAGTGTGATGCAGCTGGAAGACTCTGAGCATATGCCCCTGCCGCCTTTCTCTCAATAGTCAGGCAAGTGTTTTCAGAAAAATAATAAAGTGAGTTGTTGTTTTTTTAAAGTCACCTGAGCACAGGCACCTTGATGTTGTGGGATGTATTGTGTAGGTAACAGCAAGTGCATTTGCATTTCATCTGTGCCAGTCTGCAGTAAAGCCCTGGGTATGAGTAAGTGGGTGGCATGTTGCTTACTGCCCCATGTGCTCTCTTGGTCAACCCCCATTCCTGTCTTGGCTGTGGATGATATTGGTTATATGTGAGCATAGTCCTCTCTGCAGAAGGTGCTTTCCTTCCTGTGGGAGCATTACCTTCAACCAAGGGTTCGTTGTTTTGTTTGGTGGTTTGTTGTTTGTTTTTGCTTGGTTGGTTTTTTTCCTCCAGAGTTCAGCAGTAGTTTTCCTAAGTTGTATCTGCCTCTTTGTACCAATATAGACCCAATCAACAACGACATGCGTCTGTAAGGCTTGCAGTCATTAATTGTAGCTGCTTCACTGAAGAGTTCAGGTGCATTCAAAATCCGTAGGCCCGTCAACATTTGGGAAGTCTTGCCATAAGCATGACTTTAAGGTAGATGCTTCTGGGCCGTGTTCCTGCTGGATGTCACGCTCATGCTGTTGGCTGATGCGTGAGTGGAGTAGTGTCGTCTGGGGGTGGTTACTGCTTTCTGTCAAGGAAGAGGATTTTGTGGGCTTGATGAAAGGACGATGCGTGTATATGGAATCGGTGATAAATGTGTTGCTGTACAGACTTAGGAGCCATTTACTTCTGTGCGTCAGAAATGGTCAAAGTAGACCAAATGCAGACAGTGAGTAGGGGAAGGGATGTGACCCTCAAGTGGTGAGAAGTTAGGGTTAGTACTCCCCTATTTTGTCTATTAATTAAGTTGAAAGGTGGAGCTTTGTACTTGAACAAAAATGTATGGCTCTTAACAAAGGCAGGCAGTTGAGTAAGATCTGAGGAGATGGTATTTTAGCAGTACGAGAGGAAAGTTTTGCAGGGAGTGTTGCGATGGGGTGGAGGAGTATCCCCAGAGTCAGAAGTCTAGAACCCACACCTTCTGCCCTTTATGTTAGCCTGTCGCGTTTGTGCAGAGTTGGTGTAGCTTAGATCAGGTGTAAAGGAACAGATGCAAATACTTTTCTAGGTGCGTTTGTGTTGGCTGGAGAAGTTACAGCTCCTGGCCAGCATCTCCAATGCTTTGGGGGGAGGGGGGACACTTAAGTTTTTACTACTGGAATCCCCAAAGAGAAGAAACTGGATCTTGAGTTAATGATGTAAAAATTACTCTCTAACTTAAGCAAGAAAACTTCTTCCAAGCAGATATATATACACACACACATAGATATGTTAATATAAAAACATATATTAAATATATAGTATAAAAATATAATTTAAATAAAAAACCCCACCCCACCCTGGTCTTAAAGGTGGATAACTTGCTCAAAATTAATGAGATCCCCTGACTTCCCAGGAGCTCTGCCGGAAATTTGCAGTCTCCTGCTCCCCCACTGCCTCCTGCCTACCAGCTCTGTAGCGAGCCGCCCTGGTATCAAAGGTGAGCTTTGGGCTCAGCTGAGGCACTGCACACGGAGCGAGTACTGACTTTGTGTCTGACCTGTCCTTCATACAAGCGCTTGCAACTCAGGCAAAACCATAGCTTTTAATCATTTAAAAAAAAAAAAAGGTGCAGAGAAATTAATCCTGAGAGCCTTTTCAAAGGGCTTATTTTTCTGTTTATTAGCTTCTTATGATAAATATTTTCTAATCAGCAGGATGATACTGAGAAGAAAGAATTAAGAAATGCCAGGGAGTGATACTAATGGGGCTGTGTACATAACCTCTCTCTATATATACAATATACGTGCACTTCCAGTGGCACGTTTCCTTTCTTAGGGGGTAGGATGGCTACATGTCATCGTTACTTCTGGCTGCCATTGCTTTTGTAGCAAAATCATCTCCTTGTCCCTAGAGGCCATTGCAAAAGCTTATGCTTTTGCTCAGAGCAGCTAAAATAATTCATGTCACCACTACAGTATATCACCTTGTTACAGTGCATATCTGCAGGGCCAGAGCAAGGTTTTTCCACTGCCCCAGGCAGGTACAAAATTGCTGCCTAGATAAGAAAGAGCACCACCAGTATTGCTGCTGGCAGTCTGAACTGCTCCTCTGCCGTGGCTTGCTGCCCTCTAGTAGAGGTGGCAAGAAGAAGGCACGTGGCCAAATTTTAGCTGCTCCTAGCAGTTTGAATAAAGATGCTGATCTGTGACCTGCGATGGTGGAATGTCAATATGCTCCTCTTTCTGCTGTGTCTGCTGCCAAGCAGCTACGTTGGGTGGCAGGGTGGTGTAGGTAGCTGGAGGCAGTGAATCCTATCAGGGCAGGTAAAGTTGACTCTGAATTGGACTGGTAGAAGCAAGGTCTTGTTCTTTGCTCTGCTTCCGCAACAGGGGTGATAACCTCAAGCGGGAGGTAAAGTGAATAGATGGGCACTGTAGCACCTCTAAATCGTGTGATTTGCCTACCTGTTCTTTCCCTCACCTGAGATAACCCCTGCAGCAGGGATTTTGCTGTCTTAGATCTATACTTTTTGCTAGAACTGGCCATGCTGACGCGTAACTGGTAACAGAACTTAACCCTGGTAAGGCTATTGCTACATCTCGGTCTCACGGCTGCCGCTGAATTAGATGTGCCTGTGACAAGGGGCTGTGGTAGCCTGCTTGGAAAAGAGATTAACATGGGGAAAGCAAAGAGAAGGATGAATTGTACTGGTTGGGTAGATCCAATGTATGGATTGAAGTTGTGCTGTGTCAGTGTTTTGTAAGCCTAGGGTATTGTCAAAGCCCATTACCTGTTGATGTTAGTTGTTACTGCGAATGCTCAGCAGTTTTGCAAAGAGCATCATGGTGTCGAATTGTTTGCCCGGGAAATCAGGATATGCTTTTAATGGCTGTGATTTTTTGTTAGTCACACTTTCAGAAAGAGCTAAGCTGTTACACTGAAGTTTTCTTGTAAAAACAGAAATATCAACCAAAGGCACATACCTGGTGTGGAGCATTTCTGCCTAAGCAATAAGAATTTAGCCAAGTTGTTAATTGGTAGAGTTTTATGATGCCAAGCCTTGAGTGACCTTAATTATAGGCCACGCTGTCTGCAATGTGTGTGAAGTGTTTGTGTGACCCGGTGACATGGAGATACATATTCATCTCCCTTTTTATTTTAATAGTAGTCTGTTCTTTTAAAAGCGTTCACCCTTAAGGCCACCTGAAGGCAGAATGATTTAACTTGGGACTCTGCATAGGTAGGTAGCAAAACACTAAGGTTTTAACAGTAATAATAGCTTGTTCACATTCAGTAGGAGGAAACCTTCCTCTGGCATAATTCACATACCTATGCAACAGCATACTGGGACCATAAAAACCCTACAATCGCGTGGATTTCCACAGCATAAGCATTGCACTAGTACTGTCACTAGTAGCCCCATGCTGCTCCCTGTAAGACTTGCCCTGACCGGTGTCCTCGTAACACGTACTGCTGAGAGTCTTGTGGCTGTTCCGCGTTGCTGAGTGAGCCCAGGTCAGAAGCGGCTGTATTTTAGATCTACCCTCCGTCATCTCCCACACTCTGGGTAACCCTCTCCCTGGCCTGTACCCGTCCTACCTCTCTGCCGCTGTGGGGCCGCTGGTGAGATCACTGAAGATGTACGCCTGTATATAACAGAATGTAGCTGTGCATTGTCGTGACGAAAATCCTCTTTTAGTTTTATTCCAGAATTCAATTTGTTCAGCTTGCATAGAAATTTAATTTTGTTTGGAAAAAAGTATTGTAGAAAACGGTAAGATCAGAGCCATGAGTGTATTGCAGTCTTATATAAATGAAGATTTATGGGAGTTGTAAAACATGGGGAAAAGACTTCTGCTGGGTGCTGGCTTGTGATTCACAAATGTTTGGTGTTGCGCTATCACCAGGCTGAGGGTTAGGGTTGACTTCTGACTGCAGTAGTTGATATTGCTAATTTCATCTGTTCAGAAATCATGAAGCTGTATTATAAAACTTGGTAGTTTTGACTTGAGGGTGTCATTTGGCCTGTTCATACCTTTTGGAACTTTCTGGTTTTTATTTGGGAGTCTTAAATAGATTACTATATTAATGCTGCCTATATCTTAAATGAAAGCCGAGATTCTCAAATAATAACAAAAATACAGAAGCTGAGACTTGAATAGAAAAGTACCACCAGCTTCAGGCCCATTTAAAAAAAATAAAGGCTGGCCAATGTATCAGGCTGGATACTGGTGTACCCAGCTTTGGAGAAGGCCATTGAAAACCAGAAAATCTGTCAGGTAACACTTACGCAAATAGATTTTAACAAAAGGCAGTTGCAGTTAATTTCCTTTGAAAATGGAAGTTTATTTACTGACTTGAAACTCTTTTTTAGGTGACTTAACCATTTAATCCAAACTTTCTGCCAAATTTATTAGAGCAGCACTGTTTAGACTCCCCTTTTGTTGTAAATTTAACATCTGCCGAATACTTACAGAACAGGGTGTTGTTTCAAAGCCGGTATTGTTTCACAGTTAGACAAAATGACTTCAAATTGAAACCATGAGTGACTGAACCATGCTTAAAATTCTGTTTGAGCAGTAAAGGCTTTTTTTTTCTTTCTTAATTTAGGACAGACTTCCATATTTGACACTTAACACAGAAACTAGGGACTGAGCGTATAGCACACCAAATTTCTTGATCTCCTCGCCTCCGAGTTGGGTTCATGGGTGTTACAATGAGGAAAGCTTGCAGTGATTCTATGCAAGCCTTCCTGTTGTATGGACTTGATTTTTTAGTTATTAATCAAGTATTGTAAAAATAATGAGTTCTGGCTTCACTTAAGAGATCTAGGGAAATTTAGTATCGTTCTTAATTTTACACAGCTCAAGGCAATGTTAAGAGATTGTAGAAGCTTATAAATGGTGGTGAATGTCACTACTGGAAAAGCAAACTATACCTAAAGCCTTATTCCCAGTCGCCTATTCTTAGGAGCCCAACTCATGTTTGCTAGTGGATTTAGCTGGAGCAGCTGAAGCTGTTATCCCTCCCCGTGGGCTGTGTCTCCGTCATTGAGGTTGCTGTGCTCGTAGTACGCTGACTGCATGAGATGTGCTTCCAGTCCTCAACGATTCGCCTCTGTGCGTGTTAACCTCTACTGCATTTGGCAGTGGTTTGTGAGGTCAATTTTCCATTTACCAAAACTGATTGGGGAAAATGGGAAGCAGAATGTAAACTAAAGTACTCTGGGTCCCTAAACCAAAGTGAATAAGGATATAATTTGTAAACTCCTAGCCCTGATAATTACATCCGATTCTTGCAATCAGTGCAGAGATGGAGGAAATCTGGATTAGAGCTAGTGGGACTCTTTATGGAATACCATATTATTCATCCTCATTAAAGAACTGTGCTGCTAAAGAACAGGCTCTAAACCTCAATTCCCATCACTGCATAATATCTCTTACAGACGAAAGGTAGCCATGAGATCTTTAAGGATTTTTTTAATCTTATTTCCCACAGTCAAGGTGACAACAGGGGAAACTGAGCAGATGTTGTCAAGGAAAGTGGCATCAAAACAATTTTGACAGCTTCGTTTTAATGAGGATCACATTGATACTGACAAAAGTAAAATTGGAACATTAGCATAGTTCCTTGAAGAGTTCAGGAAATCATTGAAACTAAATGGCGTGACAAAGTATAAGTGACAATTAGGCTTTGTATCAAAAGTGCTTGCTGTTTAGTAGGTCAAATGACTGCCATGCTTCCTAATGCCATGTAAAATGTAACAGTGGTAGATCTGTAACGCAGAGACCTTTGGCCAATTCACTGTTGACGTCTGAATCGTTTTTTCCTCCTGCTTCTCAGACTGAATTTAGAATGTGGGACCCATGATATACAAAAGTCTTTATTTTAGAGATAATTGCCCTCTTGACGCTCATCAAAGGTTTAGTGTCCAATGGTGAATGCCTCAAGTGAACAGGCTTTTTTTTTACAAGTTTAAAAAAAAGAAACAAACGGAAAAACCTCCTTGTGTCTTGGAACTTTATATCTTTCATTAGTTGTTTTAAAACTCAGACTCAGATTGTGTTCGGTTGTAATTAATGGGTCTTCTTGACTTGAAATCTGATCATATTTGCAGATACTAAAAAATACACAACTGAAAAGCAGTGTGTAATCTGGCGTTTCATATGTTTTTACATTTTTAGTAAGTTTTGGGGGGTTTTACAACCACATTTTAAATTTTTTTTTTAAATGTGCATGCATCTCTTGTCTGCTGTTGTACAATGTCCTTGGATAATAACAAAAGCAGCAGTAGAGTTGTGTAAAATAGATTGTCATCCTAGATTTATACAAAATAAAAACCAAATGAGGCTTTCCTGCACCATGATTTTTTCAGATCTGGAATTTTTCCCCAGGACAACCTCACTCATGGGTCTAATGGCGGTAAAAATATTTAACTACACTGGTGTAGACAGGCAGATGGCAAGCAGCTGCAGCATTTTATTACTGATGCTTTGCTAGTGTTTAACATGGTATTTGCAGATTTAACATACAGGTTCATTTTCTTATCCAACGATTGGTATCTAGGTAAAGTGAGTTATTTAGGGGTTGCCTTGGACTGAAGATAGTACCTGCACCTAGCTTTTCACCATTGCAAGTGTTGACTTGTCTTGAGGTACCTTTTGCTGAGGTTGCTTTGGTGTGATGTCTCCATCAGTTTTTGAGTGCATAAGTGTGTTATGAGGTTGAGGGGTGGCTTTGCTGTGCCTCACTCTTCATTGCTGTTGCTCTTTTAAATTAGACTTCATTGCTACCCATTCACTGAGGAAAAATGATAATCATAGGCCACAGGTCTTGCTGCGTGCTTACATCACCTAATTTGTGGCCTAAAAAAAAAATGAAAAAAAGCATAGCTGCAGAGATGGAGGGTCATTACTGGAAGAAGGCCAGTTGAGACCCAGTCCCCTATCCTCCCCGGTCATGCATGTAGGCAGTCTGGCTGGTTGGCCAGGGCCTCCCAGGAGGGAGCATGTCCTGGGGAAAAGTCCATCCTAGTGCCTCTCCGCAGCAGCCAGCCGCTTCCCATCCTTCTCCCCTCTGCGTTGTGCAGTCCCTGTGTTGGGAACGCAGCCGTGGGATGTTCTGTGGGTCACAGTGACTCAGCCTGTGGTGAGTAGAGGCCAGAAATGCTGCTGCTGCTGCTAGTGAGTATGACTTCATTCACGTGTCAGAGCCGGGCTTGAACTTGCAGAATCGCAGGGGTTGGAAGGGACCTCTGGAGATCATCTAGTCCAACCCCCCTGCCAGAGCAGAGTCACCTAGAGCAGGCTGCACAGGACTGTGTCCAGGCGGGTTTTGAATATCTCCGGAGAAGGAGACTCCACAACCTCCCTGGGCAGCCTGTTCCAGTGCTCGGTCACCCTCACAGTAAAGAAGTTTTTTTCCTCGTATTCAGACGGAACTTCCTGTGTTCCAGTTTGTGCCTGTTGCCCCTTGTCCTGTCGCTGGGCACCACTGAAAAGAGTCTGGCCCCATCCTCTTGACACCCGCCCTTGAGATATTTATAAGTGTTGATGAGGTCCCCTCTCAGTCTTCTCTTCCTCAGGCTGAACAGCCCCAGCTCCCTCAGCCTTTCCCCATAGGAGAGACGCTCTGGTCCCCTCATCTTTGTAGCCCTCCGCTGGACTCTCTCCAGTAGTTCCTCATCTTTCTTGAACTGGGGAGCCCAGACCTGGACACAGGACTCCAGATGGGGCCTCACTAGGGCAGAGTAGAGGGGGAGGAGAACCTCCCTTGACCTGCTGGCCACAGTCGTCTTAATGCACCCCAGGATGCCGTTGGCCTTCCTGGCCGCAAGGGCACATTGCTGGCTCATGGTGAATTTGTTGTCTATCAGGACTCCCAGGTCCTTCTCCGCAGAGCTGCTTTCCAGGAGGTCAACCCCTAACCTGTACTGGTGCATGGGGTTGTTCCTCCCCAGGTGCAGGACCCTGCACTTGCCCATGTTGAACCTCATGAGGTTCCTCTCTGACCAACTCTCCAGCCTGTCCAGGTCTTGCTGAATGGCAGCACAGCGTTCTGGTGTATCAGCCAGTCCTCCCAGTTTTGTGTCATCAGCAAACTTGCTGAGGGTGCACTCTGTCCCTTCATCCAGGTCATTGATGAATAAATTGAACAAGACTGGCCCCAGTACTGACCCCTGGGGAACACCGCTAGCCACTAACTCCTGATGTAGAGAGCCCCTGAGAACCTACAAGAGCAGCAATAGGGTACTGTGCTTGCAAACTGGAGTCAGCATAGTCCCAGGGCTGCAGATTTACACTTTTTCTTGCTATCTGGTGGTTTTTTCTTAGGAAGATCTCCTGGAAACCTGGAAAAATTCACCTTTTGATTAAAAACAATAGCTGTGGAGAAGAGGTTAGAAACGTGAGGCCTAAACCTCTAGAAGGCAAACAGAAGAAAATTGCTGTATCTTATTTTTTAGATCTTAAGATCTTTTTCAAGCCCTTCTCAAAATAGCTAGCTAATGACTTTTCTGAATGGTAACCTTGGGCCCTTCTGAAAATACTTTCTCTGGAAGTTAAACTTCAGATGACATGATGACTAATTGCACAGTGTCAGATGATACAGAGGTATTCAGAACCCCAGAAAATCATCTAGATGTCTTTCATCCTGTATCTTTGCTCCTCTTGCACATGCACGCACAAAATGCAAGCATTTCAGTTCATAAAGGACTGGGCTTTTGCTGCATTTTGGATGCTGCTTGTTTTTTGGCTCTGATTTGAACAACTTCCATGCATCTTAATAGTCTGAGGGATGTTTGCTGACTCATCTTTAGAGCATAAACCGAGGTAGTACTTTGGTTTCAGGATGAACCTATCCTTGGTCTGGTAGTCAAAGCTGGAATATTTTTTTTTTTTGACCTAAATAACTTATTTTACAAGGACTGCTTTTCTATTGATAATCTAATTGAATTGTTGCTTGCGTAGGGGTGGAAACATACTATGCTGTGCTTTATGCTGTGCTCTTTCTGTACCATCCTCTGTACTGAGGTGAAGTGGTGTGTATGCTTCTGCCAAAGGACAAAACGTAGCTAGGTGGCTCACCCGGGACTATTCTCCCTGCCAAAACACAAGGATTTTGTACAAATGTGCCACCCTTCTTCCTTCCATCAGTAGCCAAATTCAGCTGTGCCAAAGAAAGGTCCTTTTTTTTTTTTTATGCAACCCACACACCGTGGAAGTTGTAGTCATATTTTCCACTAACCACAGAGCTGTGAGTGATGGCACGTGTGTTTTAAATAAAACTGGGAGGAGAACTGATGTAATGCTCTCAGGGATATATTTTTTCTTTTTTTTTTCTTTTCACATCTCTCCCTCTTTTTCTCCATGCCCCCTCCCCAGTCTGTTGGCCGCTATGTGGATTTTTTTGTTTTGTTTAAGACTTTTTTTTTTTTTTTCCCCCTTGCTGCAAACCACAGTGAGGGAACCGTTGAAAAGGGCAGTTCTGACAACTTGAGCTCGAGTATGGATGGATTTCTGTAAAGTCTTTAAAATTACAGGGTGGTGCAATGTACCAGCTTGTATAATCTTAATAGGTTTTTTCTTTCTTCTCTGGAGGATACAAGTGAATTTAATGTGATACTCTGGTAGAGCACATGAGCAATATGTGTCTGTTTTTCTAGTGGCATGTTGAACTGCAAGTGTCTCTTCGGTGAGATCACAAAATGATTTTGAAAAAAAAAAAATGTATTTCAGTTTTAGTTTAATAAACTGCAGAGGCTTGTTCTAGAATGACAAGTGAAACCTGTTATTCCTCTGCTACTTTTTTCTACTGCTGCTTTCAATGATTAAAATAGTTCGGCTCTTGCTTATAATGGCCTGTTTAGGAACATTTAGATTGAGGTTTTTATAAATTTTCATGGGGAATTGCTTGGAATGGCTCAATCATATTTTTTTTTAAGGGAATAATTCTAAGTAAATTTCTGTACTTATTAAGGTTTGAGTTCAGTTTAAGGAAAAAAAAAAGTTCAGCCAGACTGCTTTTTCTCTGGGTATGTATCTCACTTGAAGACCTGCCCCTGTTATATCAGTCCAGTATCTCTGCTCTGCAGCCCCCTAGGGAGGCTCCAAAGGATGGGTCTCAGTCACCTATTGAGAAGACTTAATAATGGGTATTCCTTAAATCCAGTACGTATTGCGCAGTTATGTGACGGGTCAGCTGGTCTCTTTGCATGCCATTAGCAAATGGGTGGTATCTCCAGTTAACTTACAGGGATTGAAGGGTTAAACCTCTGCCATTTAGACCTCAAGGTTAAGCCTGAACCCTGAAGGTTAGGGTAGCTCAGGTTACCTTGTACTTGCTGTGGGCGCAGAGCACGAAGGCAGACTGCCTCAATGCATGATCTGGCAGCGTAATTCATTAGCTGAAGCACCTGGTTTGTGTCTGTGCCCCTGGCCACTCCTGACAATGGCACTTAAATTCGTAGTCCCATTTTCAAAATAACCTAAGGATACGGAGCCATCCCAGTTTGAGCTGATCTAACTTGAGGCAGACATGGCTCTTCCCCAGTCACTCCTTCCGGCTCTGCTCTTGCCCCAGCACCAAGCAAGGAGCTGATAGAGCTCACTGAGCCGGCTGAAAGCTGTCTGCTTTTTTTATTTTGAGAATTACCTTTCTGCTAGTGTGGCTGCTTGACACAACGCTATGTATGGTCAGGAGCGTGCCAGCCGTGGAAGGAGTGGGAGCGCTTAGGGGTGTAAGTCAATTTGAGATGTGGTTGTACAGCGGTTTAATCCAGTCTAAATCGTGTCAGACAGTCAATGTAAATAAACCTTTACTGTAGGGGAGACAGGGAGAGAGATTTGCCTTGCCTAAGCCGCTGTAAGCGAGAGACAGCTGAGGGAGTGCAGAGCGGGATCATTGATGAGCAGATCTCTGCTGCAACATGTGAAAAATACTCCGAGGAGTTGTCAGAACCGAAGGTCCTGTGCTGTGAAAAATAACAGATCTCTCTCAGTTGGTGCTGAAATGTGTTCGTTGTTTTTTTTTTTTTGACAGCAGATAAAGTGAGAGAATGCAGGAAAAGAAAATGCTGAATAAGCCAGGCTAACAAAGTTTTGACATGATAGCTGTGGTGCAAATGTTTTGGTCTCCCTCTCCAGAAGCTTGCCCCTAGAAACAGCTGAAATACTAGCTGAGGGTCCTTACTCTCACAGCCCAAGGTCAGCATGTATAGCAACAAAAATTAAGAGGATATTTAACATTAACCCATTGGAATAACTGTTTTGTTTAAAGCTTCTCTATTTTTCCATAGTGGGGAAAAAATCCAGAATTATATGGCTTTTATATATAAAAAAGCTTTCTTTAGAAAAGAAAAAAAATCCTAATGTTTGTTTGGCTTTGGTCTCTGTTGCTAATTCAAGTTTGGTTTTTGCTGTTTGGTTGGGGCTTTTTATGCTAGGAAGGTCTGCTATAGATAATAGACTAGGATTAGGTCTTTTCCAGTAGCTATGTTGTGTTATTACTGAAGTATTACATGTTCAAAAGAAAAGCAGGCCTATTCTCCCTAACTGCTGATAAGCACACTCTATACCTCCTGTGTAGATTTTTTTTTTTTCTTGAGAAAAACATAAACTCATCTGAAAACATGTATATTTATTAATTGGAGGAGTAGGAGGAACTAATTTCAGAAGAACATCTTTGCTGCTTTCAGGGAAAGCAAGTGACATTCAGCCCAAAGGAGCTGCCAGGAAAGCAAGTGCTTTTTCAGACTTTTAATAATCCTTAACATTTTCTTTGTACAAGTCAACACCATCTACCGCATGCGGAGCAAAAGCCTAGGCGAGAACGCTGCGCGAGGAATGTGGCATAAGCTTGGCAGGAGCTTGTGCGCAGGAACTCCTCGGAGCTGGCAGTTATATACCACACTTCGATAAGAGCAGAAGAGTGTGGCTGTAAAATATAAAACTGAGACCAAAGCACTGCCGTATCAGTACAGCTCAAAACCCAGCACTTTACAACTGTTAACAGTACTTTGCCCTGCTCAGTGTGTGCTTTCAATGTTAGTTAGACCTGACAGTAGGCTTGCAGGTTAGTGTAATATCCCTGCAGTGTAAATGCTATTTATAATAAGTTATGACTATAATTTATTTACTGGAGGGAGGAGGAGGGGAGCAGACAAAGAGGCAGTCACTTCATCCTGCTAAATTCAGTGACCAAACCGGAATAAAATCCAGGTGCCCCTGAATCTAGTTCTTCCACTTCCAGTTTTTCCACTAAGCTGTATTTAGCGTGACTGTGATGTTATATTTTTATAACTGCACCTCCTTGAGTGGCAGAGATGGAAGCCATATGGATATTTTAGCAGAAGGGAAGACTTCTTACTCCTCTGTCCCCCTTCCAAGGAGAATAGTAATAAGTTTGATGCTACCATTAGATGGGCTTGCGACTTGATAAATAAATGAACAATAATCACATGTTCTTTTTATATGAGCCAGAAAGACACTTTTTTTTTCTTGTAACACTGAATAAGAAACTTTGAGAATAATAAAAACAGAAGTCAATAGTTATTTTGTGTTGCTTACTTTGTTTTGGTATAGCTGAAGATCAGTTTGGAGCCCTGTTTTTTTCAAGAGATAGCATATACATTTCAACAGCCTCAAGACCTGCAGGATGCATAGATTATGCCCTGGCTTATCTTCCCCAGGGCAAACTGCAGCAAACTAATCACTGGGACAGTGCAAAGTTATAGCTGTAACACATGTGCAAACAGTGGGGTCACAGTCCAGCATTCAAAACATATATAAGCTTTGGGTGTGCTGGTGACTTCATGGGCCTCCCTCTTAAATCAGCCAAATAAACTAGAAAGAAAATAAATACATGCAAGCAGAATAATTTTGAGCTAGGAATGAAGGTGATTTGCAGCATTAAAATCATGTATCTTTGTTCCTAAGTGCAACCTACTTAGTGTTAGATAGATGGGTTTAGTGACCACAATAAGCACTAACGCATTTCCTGTAGAAAAGCACATTGCATGCAATATTTTTGCTATACTGAAACAGGTTAGTTAACAAATGCTTTGTGTCAATCTATGGGCAATACTTGTGCTGACAGGCAGATAGAAGACAGCCATCATCTTGACAAGATGAAAACCAAGCTCTATTTCTTGCAAAATAATCTTTTATAGGCGTGGTAACCTTTGTTTAGCTGAGCATGTACAGAGAGAAAAAAGAAAACATTTTTTGTCATCCTGTCAATAAGAACTCATTGTCCAGTTGCTTATTATGCCTGGCTTTGAGTGATGGCCTCTAGCCCTAGCTTGCCTTAACAGGAAAAAGTAAAAATTGTGTGTGTATATGAATGAGAAGCAAAAGTCTCACTGCAGACTGAATTCAAATAAAGAAAAGACTTATGAGGTCAGGTTCTGGACAAGCTGTCATATATAAATGCTGTCTCGGGGCCTGATTCTGATCTCATTCCTCTAACTTCAGACAAACTCCAATAAAGCTGGTAGTGGCTGCTGTGAACTGCCATGAGGTCAGGCTTAATTACCATGATATTAATTATAAACAAATATTGTAATGCTTCTGCAGCTTTCAGAAAGTGTCCTTCTCATATTTTAGTGGTGGCATTGTTGTAGCTGGGGTGGTTTAAGATGCAAGGGCTAATCTACACAAAAAAGAAATTCCATTTCAGCATTTGCAATTTAATGGAATACAAAGAGGGCAGGGAAAACACTCTACATAAATACAGATGCCTCCACTTCTGAGGCTTTTCTGTGTTCCTACTACTTAAATGGGGATCAAGAATCATATTGTTCTGTAGGCTCTCTCTTTGTTTACAATAACCTCTTTGAAACTTGATGTTGAAATGGGTTTCCTGGATTGGTTATTGAATTCTGCAGGCTGAGACTCCACTGTGAGTACTGGGAACCCTTGGCTTTTTCCTTAAAAATAGCCTAGGTTTTGAAATTTGAAAAGCAGCTGTATTTTGCCACCACATGGACTTTGTGGAAAGGGCTTGTTTCTCTGCTTCTCTAAATTTCAAGCACAATGTTTGTACCAGAACAAAAAAGCTTCAGTAAAACTCTTCTCCACCTGAACAGTAGAATTTTAGCCGTCCTTTGCATGGCCATAAATGACCAAAGAAAAAAGCACAGGGTTGAGCGAATCGGGCCCAATGGTTTTAAGGATTCCTGAGCTAGTGGCAATGAAGTATTGTACAGTTAATGTAAATTGTCAAAGATGACAGTTTAACCTCCTTAGCGTATACACAGAGACCCTCTTGTTCTTCCTCAAACTGTGCCACGTAAGTCAGTCTCAGCCAGGCACTGCACAGCGTCACATACCTCACGCTGGCTTTCGCCGGCTGTCCATGCAAAACCTCTACTTTCCCTCCGAGTGTGTTTAAACAGACCAACTCTTTTGCCAAGCTCTTCTGCTTACAGTGAGGCGAGTGCCACCCAGAGCATCTGCCAAGGGAAATGGAGCAAATAGGTCCAATTTTAGCGTTACCAAATTTGATGCTGTTCTTCATCCATCATACAGGAGGATAGCAGGCGTTTCCATGTGCACAGTGTCATATAGAGCTTCCTATGCTTGCTGTACATGAGAGAAGACGGCTTAATGACAGACTTCTAGCCTTTGCTCCAAATGTTGTGGTTTTCTATTTTTTTTGTTTCATTTTAGTCAGACCCCTGAAATAATTAGTGCACCCTGTGGGTTTTTTGTGTGGTTTCTATCTGAATACCCATGAAGGAGTTAATTAGCTTGTTTGCAGTATCTCATTAATTCATTTTCAGCTGCGAACTTAATTGCTCCTTTATTACTGATGAGTAAAATAGCTTTAGGCTCCCAATTAAAATGGACTTTGATGGATGTATAAGAGCTGGGCTTTCAGCCTGTTGAATGGGCGACGGAATCGCCATTCTGCATCCCATTGCGGGCCGAGCTCCTTCATGGCAATGCTTCTTGGGGACAAATTCCTTCCAGCGGCAAACTTGGAGTTGGAGCCATTGAATTCCCCCATGGGAGGGAAATTGAATTGGGGTGAGTGCCTGTAAACCTCTGTGGGTAGGTGAAGCTCAAAAAAACAGATGGAAGCACTGAAAAAAAGCTTGTTACCGAGGCAGCTGAGAGATGTACAGAGACAGTAGTACCCTCCGTTATGAAATGGCGACTCTACTGAAGTCAAGCTCCTAGTGGTGGAGATCTGGATTTCTCCCTAGGGCATCCTGAGTTGTACTGGAGGGCAAAAGCTGTTTTCAGGTGTCTGGGGGCATATCAAGCATTTGTTCTTGAAGTAACTTTTCTTTCTCCTGGTATATACAAATGGCTACATGCACATCAATATGCTTTTCTGGGCTTTGATTTCTTCTAGGACAGTAGTATTTCTTTTCTAATATATTTTGAGATTACTGGATGTCAAGCATTATAGAAGAACCAGGAATGTTGATGTTATAATGAGAAATAACAATATTAATTGGAAATAAGAAAAAGAAGAAAGTTGCGAATCTCTCTCACTTTTTTCCTCTTTATGATTCAACATGAAGAATACATGATTTATATTCCCAGTGGTGACTGGCTTGGATCCAATGACCTTTGCAAAAAAATCCATTGCTAGCATGGAAAATGTAGTAAAACAATGTAAGCGTGCTTGCTGTAGGCATGTATATTTCTTAACACAATAGGGTCCTGAGACTAGCTGAAGTCTCTGGATTCTTCTGCAAGAAAAGATCCCACATGGGAGCTATTGTGATGCTCCCTCTGCTGGCTCTCAATCTGCCTCCAGATCTTCCTTAGAAGACCTCGCTTGGGCATTGATCCACAAACGAGACATGATGACGTGAAGGGTCAGTACAGCCCGAAGCGGGGAGACTGTCTGCTTTGAATGGGCAAGAACCAAAATTGTCAAGACAGACATCTGCCTTCAGATAAGATGATTACAAATAGCAGGGGGAAGAGCAAAGTCAAGCACTAAAGACTTGTATTCCATACCGTTAATTGTAAATCTACTTAAAAGCTATTTGAAATGCTTTGAGTACAGTTCATATGCATGAGAAGGAAACTCTATCAGTCAGTGCTTTCTATTCTACAAAAAGATCTAGAACTTCATAAGCTGAACTCCACAAAGTTTTTAATACTGTAACAGCTTATTTGCTTCACTCATAAAATCTGAACTCTTTCTGACTTTTCCTTAATTATGGGTTTGGGAAGAATTTCTGTTTCCTGGAATAGTGAAGGGGGAAAATCCTGTTTACTTTAGAAATAATTTTTTTTTGCTTTTCTCAAATGAGAGGGTCACAAGATGACCAGAGTCTATGACACAAAAATTACAAAACAAGATGATGATGGAACACAAATTTAAACCAAATTAAAAAAAAGGGGGGGAGGAAAAAAATTGCTGACAAGCTTGTGGCAGTACAGTCTGCTAACAATTTACTCTGGAATTCTCTATGAAAATTTCAATTATTGTGCAACATGTGTGATCTAGCTATGCCTATGCTTTTTCCAAAGGCCAAAAAGAGGAAAAACAGTAGCTTCCTTAAATGATACCATGGCACCTCTGTTGCTGTTTTAGCTGAATGCTTAAATACATGCTTAATAAATGTGCTTAGAGAGTCTGCTGATCTAAGCTTTGCTTTGTTACCAACTGTGACGCTAGCACAGGCTGACTGGAGTTACTGGAGTTCATTATTGGTATTACAGTACAGCAGGACAATTGCTTTTCGTTCTCCGAAGTAACTTGTCTTGGTGCTCCAGGTAGCCTCCACTTTGACAGGAAAGGGGAGAATGTGCCTTGGAACGAAGGCAGGCTATGGTTATGATCTGTGGTGGGGAGCCCAAATAGCAAAACTAAGTTTTCAATTTTATAAAATGGGAACTGAAGCAACAAGACATGAGGAGGAGAAGGGGAAGGAGTTGAAGCGCAGCTCATATGGGTGCAGGTGGGCAACGGGTGCACTGGAGACCGTGTACAGCTCTGCATAACCCTGGTTCCTGCCTGTGGCTTCTCGCTTTCTCTGGGTCCTCGTGACGATGAAGCTGCCCTGAACTTGTAAATTGTTATTCTGAGCGTTGCTGAAAGGAAGTACTGCTCACAGGAACCTCAGTTCCTGGCAAGAGCCACTTTGCCCGATTTCTGGCAACACTTTCTGGCCTGTCATCATTACCCCAGTTCCTGGGCAAAGACTCTTAGTGAAATCTCTTCCTGGGTGATGGTCCTACTTGTGGTGCCTTGGCTCCTGTTTCCCTGTAGGCCCTGGCTTATACGAGGGACTCTCATTAAAAGTATCTTTCCATGCCATGAGGAAGGCTTCTTCTAACTTGATCTACAGAGGAATTAGGCACTGGTGCCCAGAGCTGTGTGTGCCAGGCTGGTCTGTGGCTGTGGTGATGGACAAACGTAACCACGTAGGCTTTTGGAAATGCTTTTCAAGAGTCTGGAGAATAAAGATAGCCGTGAGGCTGCCAACCAAAATCTAATCCAACTGCCCTTGCCAGCCTGGACTCTGGTTCATGGTTATCAGAGCAACAAAGCTGATTAAAAAAAAAAAAGGGGGGGGGTGGGGAGTTGTCACACTTTCTGTTTAGCTAGTATTGGGGCTTCTGTGGGTTGTGTCTGATGACTTAGTTGAGTATCTTTTGAGGTCTGATTATTTTTGTAGAGGATGTACATAAAGTCCAGTTTCTCCTGCTGTGTGAGCCCCACTGTGTTCAGGGAAAGTGACTTTTCTCACAGTTCCCGCTGCTTTCTAGCGGAAACATTGCTTCCACCTCTGTATTCCTGGGCAAGTGCCTCTCCGGCTGTATCTGATGTGTCCTTTCTGCCTTCTTTCTGTTCTTGTGTGGTATTTTTTTGCTGCTTATCTCTTACACGCACGCAGCTCCAAGCAGTAACACTCTAACCCTCCAGAAACCCCTGAGGTGCCACAGCACAGCTCCTGCTCCAGCCCTGCATGTGGCCTGTGCTTTGGGTGGTGACTTCTCTCGTTTTGGTTATCTATCTCATAAAGTAGCTTCAATGCTTTTTTTGCACTGCCCCTGAATAGGTGATGGTTCTTGTACCCATCAGCCTTATGGCTGTAGCCAGTGACCACTTCACCAAAGGGGTTCTGGAGAAGTCCAACAGAAAGAGAGGGTCAGACTATGGTGAAATTAAGCAACGTAATTCATGGTGTGTTAGACCTAATTTATCATCGCTATAGTCTTGTTTAAACCTTTTATGTGTGCTAGACTTGAGTATCACCATTACTTAAATTCACATGTGAACATAGTCTCCATGTAACCTACCTTCATACTTAAGATGTCTGCAATTTCTCCCAATTTATGTGATTTTGGTACGAGATCTGAGGGCGCTCAAGAGGCTAATGGGTAATCTAGGCTGAGAAAGATCTGGCCTAAATTCCACTGCAGTCAATGGCAATCTGATTGTGGGCTTCAATAAGCCCAGGGCTCATCCCTTCAAAGAAAAAGGCAGTAAAGAGGCAGAATGGCGGTGCAGTAAAAAACATCTGAAGAGGTTCATTGCAGCAAAAATGTCAAGTGATATTTTTAGTTTGAAAAGGAAGAAAGAGGAAAGCTTGCAATGTTTTAATTGTTAGGAAAGTTGTTGGTTGCACTGCGAGAGAATTTTCTCACTTTTGTAGTGATATTTAATTCCTTTTAAAAAATGGTGTACCTTGCTAATCTGGACAGATCTGGAGACGCTGGGATATATTCTTGTTTGGTATAAATTGGTGTAGCTTTCTGCAAGAGCTACGCGCTTAGTGGCAGATGAAAATCTGCCCCTTTGTGTCTTTTAGGGGAAAATTTCAACAACTGTATTTCAAAAAGTCATATTTTTTGTATCGTGGGAGCCCCAGGCTTAATACTACTGTTAAACCAGTATAAAAGTTTCCTAATTGCTACTCTGATAGAAGACATTTGGCTTATGTACCGCACTAGAGAATGCAGTTTTCACCACACTGTGGTAAAGTTATTCAGTATTGTATTTTTCTGTAACAGCATGACGGGGCTTATTCCAAGCGGCTTCAGAAAATGCAAGGACAGTTTCCCCTCTGTCTTACTATTGTGAATTCCATGTTGCTACTATACGGCCGAAAATCTGGTAATAGATGCACTTAGTGTTAGCGTCAGATCTGGTAGGTGTGAGAACCATCACACTTCACGGAGCTGTGAGCTCCTCTGTATCTGCTTCGCACCTTGCTGCTGTCGTAAAGAGGAGGAGAGCGGCCGTTTGCGAAGCCGAGCTTTCTGTGTCCTGGCCAGATCCTTTATAGATGGGCCAATTTCCTTCCCAAATGTTTGATCGTGGTGGTGTTGCTGATGTTCCAAAGACAGCCTGGCAAACGGCTGCTTTTTGCTGGCAGGAAGGACCAGTCTTTGGAAATTTAACTCTGAGTTCACTTATTCCTGGGAAAATGAGAGGCAGATTTCAATGAGGAAAAAGCTTCAGACCTTTAATCTTGGTCAGTCATCCCTCATTTTCCCTTCTGAAATCCAGAAAGGTTATTTGCGAAGGGCTTCAGTGAAATGGGAAATAAGCTATAGTTAGGAAAATATTTTCTAACCAGATAACGACAATCCAGAAAGTGCTTCTGAGCTCTGAAGTATTGGCTACAGTTAAATGAGAGTTGGGATTTTTCCTGATAATGAATATGCTCTTTCTTGTTTTACATATTTAATTAAATCATCATGGAGAATATTAAATACGTGATATTTCAGAGATTCATACTGGTTTTGCTGACTGTCCTGGAGCCTCTTTTGTCTTTCATTAAGTTTGCCTATGACTAAATGTTTCTGATTATTTGGAACTGAAGACTAATTGTTGTACTCAACTTTACCCAAGCATGCAAATGTTTCTGGGAAGCTGACTGTAAACTAGGCCATAAGCAACCAGAGTCCCATAGATTATGTCCCAGGGCCAGCTGCTAGGATATTAGGATATGTGTTATGTTTTGTTGAGAGGTAACACAATCTCTTTCCTGGATGTGCAAAAGATAACCTGGGGAAAAATCACTGGTGAGGCAGGTGTAGGGAGACTGGGACAGAGCTAGAAGATACTCTGGATGAGAGCTAAAATTGCAATTGTGAAAACTTCTGCTCGCCTGATGCCTAAACTTCTCGTCTCCCCAGGCACCAGGAGCTCTCTTCTGCACGTGTTTCTGCCCAGATGTTCCTTGGTCTGGGTGGGGTGGAACAGCTGGGTGCCTGGTGCACATGTGGACCCCCGGCCCCTGCGGTGGGTGGCCCTGCCTGCAATGTGCCGCAACTCTGCATGCAGTGCTTTGGCGGCTGCTGCTTTTAAAACACAGCTGGAGGGAGAAGGGGCAATGCCCCCTTTCTGAGACTGCTTGATGTCCACAACATTTGCCCCAATTTCTTATCTAATCTGATTTCTAAGGGGAAAGATTTTGGGTCCCGCTTCAGATCCAGAGGATGCTTCTGCAGGGTTGCTTGGAAAGGGGACGGAAGCCCTTCTCCCCACGTACCTTAGCCATGTGGGCGGACAGCATGGCGCAGTCTTGTTCTCTTGCCCTGGCCCAGTGAACGTTGTCTTATGCAAGGCGCGATGGCTTAATTGGGAAGGAATGGTATAGAAATCTCTTCTCTCCCTTTACACAGGCTCCTGGGCACTGGGGGATGTCCTTGGGGGTAGGAGACAGAGGATTAAAATTTCTGACCTTGCATTTCCTATTTCTATGTGGTGCTTCAACCATCTCTTTATTTTATGAATCGGAGAAGGTATCATTGGCTATGTATTAGCAGAAAAGAGGAAGTCCAGGGCAACTTTTGAAGGAAAGGGAGTAGTTGGGTATCTTCAGGGCATGCTTGATTGACACCAAGTGAAATGGCACACAGAAAGCACCCACCGGCCCTCTGCCCTTGCGTGTTACAGAAAGTGCCAACATCAGCCAGAGCTGCCTGCATGCAGCAGGTACAAACTGGGGTGCTGGATGCTGTTTGTGCAATGGTCCCAGAGGCACAGTGCTTAACAGTGGTCCTGAAGCCCACTTTGGGGCCAAGTACTTGTTTTTTAATATTAAAAAAACCCCCAAAACTTTAGGCATCCTTTTCCTTTACTGATGGGTGTGTTGCTGACAGCTGTTTAATTTCACCTAGTGCTGAGGCTGACTTCCCCCCCACCCCTGAAACCAAGCCCAAGCAAAGCTCTAACCTGAGAAGGTGCTGGCCTTCTTGCAGATGTTTGTCCCAGTCCTCCCATGCGAGGGCTTCCCTTAGCAAACCTGCCTCGAGTTGTGAATGTTGCTTGCTACTCCTGCACTGCCGCTTGGCCCCATGTGACGGGTACACCACACAACCATAACCTCTTCCTCTGGCAAACAGTGGTAAAAATATTGCAAGGAGCCAACTGTGGTCTTTTTTTTTTCTTCTTTCTCTTCTGAAGACTTTCTCCAAATACCTATAAGTTGCACAGAAACAATAAATCACAGTGCGTGTCTGCAGCCTGGGATCTCTCTGTTGACGTGACAGATTTAGCAAGCCTGACACGCATCCCTCGGTATGGCTGGGGCAAAGAGTACGCTAAGAAACGTCATGGGGGAGTAGAAGAAATTGCTGTCCCAGCTGTTTCTTGCTGCTTTTCCGCTGGAGATTGCAGGCTGGTAAAGCTGGAGGTGGAATAGGATGAGTGCATGCATCTCAGCTGCCTCTGGGCAAGCAGCAGTGGCTCAGGCAGCCTTGGTCAGCAGACTGTGCCGGAGGGTTTCTCAGCGGTGATACAGCTGTGTCAATCCACTGAAAGGGATGTCCCCTCTTCCCTCCCACTCCACAACTGTGGTCCTGTCTCCTTGCACAGGGAGTAGCACCTGAATGATCTGTTGGTTCAGCTCAGTTGATGAGCAGAAAAAAATGTTAGTTTTGGGGGGGGCTGAGTTTGTTGGTTTTTTGTGGGTTTTGTTTGGGTTTTTGTATTTTTTTTTTGTTTGCCCCCCCCCCCCCCCCCCCCCCCCCCCGGTTTTAGTGAGCTGAGCTGGCTCTGGGAGGCTGGGAAGCAGGGGAGCGCGTGCAGAGAGGCGGTAGGAGTGGTGAGAAGGGAGGATTGCCCCTTTAGTCAACAGTAGCTGTTAGACCAAGCTCAGCTGCGGTGGCAACCACAGCCTAATTAAATAGTGAAGTCTGTGGCATGCTCAGCATTTTCCCCTTCTCTGAATGCCACAGAGCGTAGACTGAGCTGCACATCTGCAATGCCAGGAAGAAATCTACTTCTAGGCACAAATTAAAACTTGCTAATTATCTCTTATTTTTATGAAATACCTTTTATAGTTTCTTTGCTCTATACTTTTCCATTTTTCCTTTTTTCTTAGCCACAGAGAAGAAGAAGAAAAAAATGTTTTTAAAAAAAAAAAATCCTGAAAGACAAAAATTTTATGCTCAGTGACTAATGCAACTAAATTCGTTGGGTTTTTTTTTTTCCAGTTAGGAAAACAAGACTTTTAAAGATAAAAAAAGTTGGCAAAGATTGCCAATTCAGATGGCTATTTTTGCCAGTAAATAAATGAATTCATGTAGGTAATTTTGAGCCACTTCAGATCCCACAGGCCAGAGAGGTGGAAAGCCATTCCTTGAATTTGAAGATGTTTGTGGAAATAATTCCCTTTGTCCTACAAGGAGAATTAGGGCATCTGCTCACAGACGTTCCTGGTGGTTTTGCTGAAGGAGATGTGGGGGCTGGACTTGCCTTTGCATACGCAAAGGGCAATAAAACAAGCAGCCAAATGGTCAGAGAGGTCCCCATAAATATATCAAAGTTTAATGCTCGGTTTACGTAGCGGGCCTTGAATGTCTGTAGAAGATGGGTTTAAGCTGGGCTGCCAGACTTGGAAGCAACGCAGGCACGAATGCATACTTGGTTTCCCAGCTCTGCTGCGAGGGCAGTAACAAACAGGGGGGAAGGAAGGGTGACCAGAAAATGGGTAACGCTTTAAACCACTGGTTTGTGAGCGTTTGGTGTGTGAATGTATGTCAACACCTATAGAAAAGGGAAGACACGCGGCGTTCGGTTTGTTTCGGTTTTTTTGCAACCCTGTCATTTAACAAAGAAAGCACCGGGGCCTCAAACAAGCAACAGCTTCTGCCATTGATGCCTATAATAGGACTGTGCTGGTAATAAATTACGGCAATGAGGTTGTTAGCAGAGTCCAGGCCTTAAACACTTGCTTAGTTACCGTAGCTATAGCTCCAGATCATCAAAGTGCTCGAGGCGACCCACGCCTGTGACAGCAGAGCTCTTCTAACCCAGGCTCTGCCAGGGGAAGGGGCAGGATTTCTATCTCTCTGCCTTACAGCGCTGTTAGCAAAAAGGCTCAGCAGCACTCAGCACAGCTCTGCTGCAAAGATAAGTAGTGACAGCATTTTTCCTTTTTTTTTTTTTTCTTTTAATGTATTTATTTGACCTCCTGTTAAGGTGTGCACTGACTAGTTGCATATAGAAGAAAACTTGCCTGAGCCTATTCTGCAGGCAGAAAACAGCTTATCTTCAGTCTTCCATGAAAAGACTTGGATGAAGCAGAAGATGGGAGCTTGTTTCACTCAATACTAATCACAGTAATGCAATATGTATTTGTTTTTCTCAATTACAGGCCTGAAATGGGAGGCTCTAGGGAAAACATTTTTTCCTGCTTTCTGACAATCTTATTTTAATGCTGCCTGCTATTTATACACAAAGGAAGGGAAAAGAGGGAACGATAGCATGAAGCATGGTGACCCAGGCTTAGAGCAACAAAAGCTTGAGGAAATTCAGTGGCAGGTCTGTAGTCGCAGGCCACTGTGTACAGGTGAGGAGGAGGAGGAAGAAGCAGAAGCCCATAGCTACATCTGCTGGCTCAGTGCAGCTGAGGGCCTCCTTTGCTGGTGATGTGTCAATGCATGTATGCTTGGTTGCTGGGTCTCGTAGCCTCATCTGGCTGGCTCCAAAATTTCGGTCACATCTGGTGCACTTCTGATGTGGGGCAGAGCCAGAGGAACTGCCTGGGAGGGGAAAACCAGGGGCCAGGTGGGGTCCCCACACCTGTGCAGCACGGCCGCAGCCTTGAGCATCTCTGCTGCTTTCCCTAGGTCAGGCTGTGGTTTCTCTCGGAGGGCTGCCAGGGGCTTTTCCAGCCGCCTTTGCACTCGGCCTTTGCAGCCTGAAGCACGGTTGAGAGAGTTGCCCGCCATGGGAGCGGGAAGAGGAGGAAGAGGAAGACCTGCACAGGTCCTGCTGGGAGTAGGGGAGAATGCGGGGTGCCTGTGGCATGGGAGCTGTCAGGGAATGGGACGGGTGGTGCAGGGATGTCCCCAGGGGAAGTCCGGAGCAACTGTGAGATGGAGGGACCTCAAGAGGTTACGGGGTGGGAAGGGAAGGCCGGAAAGGCAGCAGCTTGCCATACAGCTACGCTTGGGCTGACGTGTCAAGTGCGTTGCTTTTGAATGGGTAAACCAAATCACTGAACTTGGCTATGTTTGGAGAGACATGTCTGACCAGCTGTGTGCTTAATTACTGTCCTTTTCTCATGCAGGATCTAGTCCAAGCTCCAGTGAAGTCAGCAGAACCTTGTTGACTTAATGGATTTGTGCCTTTTAGAGCCAACATACTTTTTCCACAAATATCTTAGAATTTGGGTGGTGGGTGGGAGGGCAATTGGCCAGCTCTACTTCCTTTCCTTGCAGTTAATTTTTGTCAGTGGAAACTTTGTTCTTTTCAGATTTTTTTTTTTAAAAACAAACCAGAACATTTGTTTTTGCAAAAGAATACTTACTTTATTAGAAAACTTTTAATGATTGAATCGAAAAAACAATACAGATAACTTTTTGTGGTCTTACGTTTCTGATTTGTTTTTTTTCATGTCTCCCTTTTAAGAAGCTAAAAAAGGGAAGGAATGAAAGGAGGAATTATAAACGTTTTTCAAGAAAAGGCTTTTGAAACTGAGCATCTTGAAAGTCCCAAAGGGGGTGAAAAAAAAAAAGGGGGGGGTTTGTACAGAGTGTCACTAACTTCCTCCCTCTGACTTTGCACATATTTGACTTAGGTAGAGTTCATAGGAATCTTAGGCAGTCACCCAGGAGGAGAAAGAATCGTAGAATAGTTTGGGTTGGAAGGGTCCTTTTAAAGGTCATCTAGTCCAACCCCCCTGCAATGAGCAGGGACATCCTCAACTACATCAGGTTGCCCAGAGCCCCATCCAGCCTGACCTTCAGTGTCTCCAGGGATGGGGCATCTACCACCTATGCAGGCAGCCTGTTCCAGTGCTTCACCACTCTCATCATAAAAAATATCTTGTTTGTATCTAGCCTCAATCTCCCCTCTTTTAGTTTAAAACCATTACCCTTTGTCCTATTGCAACAGGCCCTGCTGAAAAGTCTTTCTTGTAGGCCCCCTTTAGGGACTGGAAGGCTGCAATAAGGTCTCCCTGGAGCCTTCTCTTCTCCAGGCTGAACAACCCCAACACTCTCAGCCTTTCCTCATAGGAGAGGTGCTCCAGCCCTCTGATCGCTTTTGTGGCCCAACTCTGGACCCTCTCCAACAAGTCCGTGTCTTTCCTGTGTAGTGCAGCAGAATCACCTCCCTCGACCTGCTAGCCACACTTCTTTTGATGCAGCCCAGGATACGGTGAGCGCACACTGTTGGCTTGTGTCTAGCTGTCGTGGTTTAACCCCAAATTGTAACCCAATACCACGCAGCCGCTCGCTCACTCCCCCCCCTCCCTGTTGGGGTGGGGAGGAGAATCGGAGAGAAAGGAAAACTCGCGGGTTGAGATAAAAACAGCTCACCAGGACAGCAAAGGAAAAATATGAAAATATATTAATAATGATAATAATGATAATATATACAAGGATAATAGAACATATAAAACAAACGATACACAATTTCTCACCACCCGACGACCGATACAGCCCATCCCGAGCAGCAGGCAGGGAGCAGGGGTATCCCCCCCCCCAGCTATCCCAGAACAGCAAGTTCCAGGGAAAGCAGGCGAGGGAACAAACAGCCAAACGAGCGAAAAACAAAAAAGGTAAAAATAGGGAAACAAAAAGCAACCCGAAGGGAAGCTTAAGGATTAGGGCAAGTTAAAGGTCTCAAAAGCCCAAAAGACCAAAAAAGATCTAGAAAAAAACTAGTGGCCCACCGACCGACCCTCGCTTATATCAAGCATGACGTCTATGGTATGGAATACTCTCTTTGGCCAGTTTGGATCAACTATCCTGTCTCTACCCCTCCCAAGTTTTTGCATCTGCACGTTAGCAGAACCTGGAAAACAGCAAAATGTCCTTGGTGGTTCAGCAGCAACCAGCAACATCAGTGTGCTATCACTGTTCTTCTCACACTAAAGCCAAAACACAGGAGCTGCTGAAAACAAAACTAGCTCCATCCTGGCCTAAACCAGGACACTAGCTTTTCATCCACCAGTACCCCCAAGTCCTTTTTGGCAGGGCTGCTCTCAAACCCTTCATCCCCCAGCCTGGATTGATACTGGGAGTTGCCCCAACTGAGGTGCAGGACCTTGCACTTGTCCTTGTTGAACCTCATGAGGTTCAAATGGGCCCACATCTCGACCTTGTCCGGGTCCCTCTGGATGGCATCCCGTTCCTCAGGCGTGTCAACTGCACCACAAAAGGGACCTTCAGGTTGTCCAGTTCCCCTGTTAATTTGAAATCTGTGGAAAAATAAGTTCTCTATTTGGTAGCATCCATCTCAAGTTCAGCAGGTCACTGTTGGTAGGACAGCTCAGAACTAGAAGATTACTGAACTGGAAAAATGATTCAGAGTAAAGATGCAGTATTTCAGTGAGGGGGGGGCTGATGTATCAGTGAACACGTATAAAGATGCTAAAGAAGGTTACAGGTAGATATCAAGGTCTCATTCACTCCTAAAATCACTAGCCTGTCTTGTATATTCAAGCTTCCGGTTTTCTGTTTAAGCCAATATTTATACAGAATGAAAATATTCACACTATAAAATTTTTAATATATAAACCCCACTATCCTCCTAATTATTCAGTCAGCTGTTTGGACATGTGCACTGACAGAGACAGCATGAAGAAACAGTGGCTCAAGTGTTTTGTGGTGTGAAAGGGTGTTTTTTATCTGTGTTAGCCACTGTTCGGTAGGCAGCAAGCCCTTAATAATAAATATTTTCTTATCCTGATTTTGTTTTATTTTTTCCTGTTTCCTTATTTCTACAGCTTGCCCATCAGCTTCGTGCCAACCTTGGTCAGTCTCATCTGAGGGATCAGACAGAGGCGGTGAAAACCGTCCAGTTTCTGGGTGTTTTTTCTACTGCATGGCTTTGTTTATAGGATTTTTTTTTAATTTCTATAAAGAGCCCTTCATTATAGAAAATCCTCAGCATCTTTAGTGGATTTACTGAGAAGCACCAAACCAGGTTTTAACATGTTGCAAAAATGCAGCCACCTCTGAGGGAGGAAGGTGTTATTTTTGCAGTTTGGGACAAGGTGTAAGACAAAAGTATCTGCCTGAGCTCAGAGCGTGTGGAGTACAGGGAGGTGGATTTCTAGGATGTTGTTAGGTTTCTGGAGTTAAAAGAGGCTGTAGAAGGGCTCTGTGTGTTTAGGTACTAGCTTGAGTCTTATCTGAGAGACGGCATCTCCCCGACCTCTTTTCCCATGTTATAAAATTGGGTATAGGTTTGGGAAACAGTGTACAGTCTGTTGGGTCAGAAAGTAATCCTCCCCCTTGGTGGATCCCTCTAAAATACTACCTGGATTGAAAAATATTGATCCTTTTGGTGTGGTGTTTCAGAAGGGCTGAGCATACAACTGGGAGCCCATACCCAGCAAAGCACAATGAAATTTCAGTGCATAGAAGGCTCTGCTCGTGCTGAGGTAATGAAGGACCCCACAGCTGTGTTCCTCCAAGGTTTCTCATAGTAATTTTCCATGAAGCTATGGAAAAATATTTATCCTTCCTTCTATAAACATGTCTGTAGGAGATTTAAGGGAAGGCGTTTGTGCAGACACACAGAAAAAGTCCCCTTACATAGCCATAATTAACAAAATGTCTATGTTTTAATATTCCAGGAGGTTACAAAAAACCCCTGTGTTTTCTTTGTCACCCACTCCATTTTTGTGTGTAATCAGACACAATACATGTAGTAGAGAGGTGTAAGGTTCTCGCCACCTCTGTGGCAACCCATGTACTGGGAGGACCATCCTCTGGGATAGCATAGATTAAAGAAACTGTGTTTATTTCATGTCCCTCAGTAAGTCTGGGGTGCAGAACATGAAAATAAATGCTTATGAGGATGACCCACCTCTTTTTTTTTTTATTCCCTCCTTGCTCACATATATCTGGATTTCTTGTCTCTCAGGAGCAGCCTTCACACGCTTCCCACCTCCATGTAATCAGCAATATTTCATTGCAGCAAGGCCCTTTTCAATAGTGAGGCTAGTGCTTTTATCTGCAATTATGTCTCCCCAGCATCTTGCCAACATGCACAGTAAGGTAAAAAGGGAGAGCTGAGCACATGCATACCCTCAAATGGAAAGTTGTGTTTATGTGGTTGTGGTTATGGTCAGACAGTAACCAGCTTTGCATTCCTGGGCATACACAAGAGATGTGTCTGAATTTTCTGAGTCTGCCAGTTCACTCAATGTTGTTTCAACAAAAGGTCTTTGATCGGGTCACAGAGTGCAAGATAAGAAAGGAGTCCTTTGGCCAGGCACTGTTTCTCTTGCTGATTCACAGATATGGGACCTAAAAGGGTGGGCACAGATGCAGGTGACTTCTCTTTAGGAGGCAGAATCTGAACAATCTTCTCGATTCTAAGTGGGGATGGACTGGCCATTACTGGAGTAAATCTTTCATCAAGCCCAATCAAGTAGGAAATGATGTTATTTTTCTCTGCAACAGGCAGCTTTTCCTAAAAATTTAAACAGAAACAAAACCCCAACCAAACCTGTCGTGTAGAGCCAGTCAAACCTATAATACCAGTTTTGTGAAGAATCAAGCCACTTTGAAATTTGTTCCTGATCTGCAGTTGAAATGAAAATTACAGTTTTCGAGAGTTCCTCACTCACCATCATTTTCCCAAAGTTTTAATTTCCGAGGTTTTATCTGTCAGATGTTCAAAATAGTGTCAAGGTGTTTCAGTGCCAAACGTGATATTTTAACTTAGAATAGGAATGGTATTTCAATTGATAGATGAATTGAAGTCATAACAGAATTTTTAACAAACGCCCACCCCCTGGAGTAATTCAACTATTCTGTGCTCATATTGTAGGCAATAGTATAGGAGTAAGAAACACGAAAGGTCATATAATGGGATTTTAAATGACACTTCTTAAGTTTCCTCAATTAAATTTTAAATACTTTTTCCTGTGGGGCTTTCCTAGCATTAATTGAATTTTAAGAAGAAATTGTGGTTTTATCAAAACAGACTTCTGGAAAGCTATTCTGACCATATTTAATACTCATTAGCTGGACTTTTCCCCTTTCTTACTTTTGGAAAATGCTGGTTCTTGGGGTTTTTTGTTGGTGTGTGGTTTTGTGTGTTGTTTTTTTTTGTTGGTTTGGGTTTTTTTGTTTATTTGACTGAAGCATCAAATTTAAATAGTGAACACTTGTAATTGTTAAAGAGCCTCTGGCAGGGAGGAGACCACTAGGAGTGCTAGCCCTTATACTGTGATGAATTTCTACTTGGAACATTTATCACCTGTATCATAAATGGAGATATCGTGGGCCATAACTGCATACTGCTGTGAACTGCTGAGTTATGCAGGCCAAAGGGACTTGGCTGATTCTATAAGATGACAATTTTGCCTTCAACAATTATAAAGACATTAGCCTTGGTAAGGAAGCTCAGGTGATGGAGTGCTATCCCACTCTAAGCTAAGCTATTCTACTGATAACTTTTTTTTTTTCAGTTCAGAACTTGTTGCTCTCTTGGTCTGAACATTATTTTTGTTTCAGCTTCCAGACACTGTCTTTTTCTGACCAATTACAGATCTATATGACCTCTACGACTGTTCACGTTCCCTATTGGTAACTGGAAATTGTAAAACATATTTTTCATCTTGATGTGCTGTGTCGATCCTCTTACATCTATCAATGTCAAGCCTCTCCAGATCTCCAGACTTGCACTTGGCCAATAACGGTCTCATTAGATCTGGGAATGCAAGGGAGCCCCATTTTTTCCAATGTTCCTAAATGTAAGACTGCTTTAGCATCGTGCTACTTGGATGAATTTACTATGGAAGCTGTTAGAGAACAGGCCAGAAGACTGACCCGTCTTTGTTACTGCTTATTGTGTTTTTGTCACTTTCAAATGTTACCTGCAGTTATTTTATACATACTTATTTCTTTGGGTTGTTAATCTGGGTATCGGGGTGTATTGAGCGCAACATGGACAGCTGCAGGATTTCACTAGAAACGCATCCTCTGGCTGAAGACCACCGTGCCACCAGTCTGTGCCGCCCTGGGCGAGCCTTAGGTGGGTTAGGAAGAACTGCTGGTTTTAGTAAAGCACAGGGAGCTGCTGTTGTAAAGCACCTTGTGAAATCACAGATCTAGATCTGAACGTCTGCAAGACAGAGATCACACTGCCACTTTCTTATTTTACATATCGTGCCCAAAATCTTGCAGTGTAATTATTATAGGGGCAATTACTAGATTCTACCTGCCACACGAATTCCCTTTCCTGCCTGAGCAGCAGTACGTTTGAAGAAAGAGGTCTCCAGGGTTGTCATTCTCCCTTGCCTTGTGCCTGATACTTCTGACTTAATAGCACTTGGCAGAGCTGAATTTGACCTTAGCTTGCTCAGGGTTGACTACCGTTGATTCCAAGTTGCAACACATAACGAAGCTGGGGATCTTATTGCTACAAGGAATCAACAGACCTCAAGGTCTTAGCAGGATCCTGGAAAGAAACAGAAGCTCATTTGTATGCAAGCAGATAAATAAGAACATCCATAATCACGTGAAGAAGGTACTGGCCCATCATACACAAGACCTGCTTCTTTTTCTAGATTGCCGTCAGTCCTCTTTCATCCCTTCCTGCTTTACTTTTCCCTCTCTCCTCTTTCCTCTAGCGTACCGTAGTGCTTCAGCCTACCTACATTTTAATTTGTACAACAGCTATATGGTATCAAACAATATCCTAGCTGGTTCTCATTGTAATATAAATAAAAAGTACTACTCAATTCCTGTGACCATACCTAAAATCAGAGGAAGGAGTTTTTAGTAAAATAATGAAACTGCGTGTTCAGTCAGCAGCAGAAGGTGAACGATTTAAGTAGGACAGTTGTAGCCATTCCTCTCTTCTTATGGGATTTACGCCCATGTAACTGGGGAATGTGTTGAGCCCTGTGCTTTGCTGTCTGCTACTTCTAGTAGCCCTTCACTTGTATATTGGCTAAGCCTTATTTAAATGTTGGCCCCATCAAGCTGGGAAGAAACAGAAAGGAGAACTGCGAGAATGAGACAAAATATGATGTAACGATGGTAAAATAAACATGGTACAGGAAAGGCAAGAAAGTCGAGCTCAGTGAAAGCCGTAGAACGAGCTGGAAATCTTTGGGTGGAAGGTTTTTCCAACGGAAAATGCTGATTCATCCAGCACTTTGCAAAAAGGTGTTAATTTCTAAATAAGGTTTATTTGAAGGAGTGATTGAAAACCATTTCCATAACATTATAGTCTACCTTTGAAGGTTTGAAATGACTTCAGTTTTGTCTTTGATGTTATTCAGTCTGTTTTGAAATCTTGATTGGCTGGGCATTTCAATTTCTGTTTAGCTTTTGCTCTTTTTCAGAATGG
Organism: Phoenicopterus ruber ruber; assembly: GCA_009819775.1. Lineage (NCBI taxonomy): Eukaryota > Metazoa > Chordata > Aves > Phoenicopteriformes > Phoenicopteridae > Phoenicopterus > Phoenicopterus ruber. Next base: position 28,836,111 of record CM020217.1, on the reverse strand, counting down.
ATTTGTTAATTAGTGGTGTTTGATTTTATTTATTTTTTTTAACATAGAAATGCTGTCTTTTCCCACAAAGGGAAAAAAAATAGTTAGGTTACGCAAGTCAATTATAAGGAGAGGGTAGTTGAGCAAGAGTAACCTGAAGGGAAAAGTCTACAAAGAAAGTAGAAAAAAATCTTGTACAACGGTACCTCCAGCAGTACCTGATGCTGAACCGGGTGTTTGGGTGGCAGGATCTCCAGGGCACTCAGCACTGGACATACGTAACCTGACTGTCAGGGTATTTCAGTGACAGCTCAGCCTCATGTGGTGGCCAGAGAAGTCTGTCACTGGGCTTCAGGAGGAAAAAAACTGAGCTTCTTTCCCCGTGACTTTCTTGATCTCGGTTTGCCTCTTGAAAATCAAGAGAGGAGGATGGTCCCAACTGTCTGCACCCCCTTCCCATGGCATAGGATGGCAAACTCGCTTTCCTGCTTGGTGTCTGGACTCTTCAAAGCTTGAAAGGTGGTAGCAGGGTCGATCCACCCATGTTACCAGCACTTGTACATTTTAACCTCATGGTCCTGTGGGGCTTACTTTGATTTCTGACCACTCAGGGGTGACCATCCGAGAGCACTGCTAGAAAACACTGCTCTTCCTTACAGCCAGGACAAAGCAGGTAGGGAGACCAACTTTGGAGGCCAGAATAGGAAAGCAGGATGAAAAGCAGCATATTTTTGTAGGCTGGCTTCTAGCCAGATAAGTAACAGCCACCTTTCATTTAAAATACAGGTAGGAACAACCAAGGAGCGCTTGGGTGGGGGGCAGGGGTAACACTGTGTGGGGTTTTGCTTGGGGAAACTGAGCCAAAGAAACAGTAAATGCCAGCCAGACGTAGCTATTGAAGCCTGTTTAAGTGGCCCTAAAGGAAGAAAAAAAGAGAAAAGTTTTTTGCATTAAGTACTCACTGCGTGAGGCTTGAAGCTTGGCAAAGTAACTATCACTTAAGTCTTTGTTCAAAAAAAGTAGGACTTTGAATTTTTTCTTTTTTTTTTTTTTTAACAGAAACATTATTGCATCAGTGAGAGAACAGACTCTGTCATCCATTTTTCCACTTAATGGAACAATTTTGGCTACCTGCCTGGGGTCAGCAAAGACTAAGAATTCATATGCTGCTGTATTGCTTCCATGGCACATACAGTGTTCTGCCCACAGACGTCTAAGTGTTCAGGTGACACGATTCAAGAGAGATTTGTATCTTGGCTCTTTAGTCAAAAGAACATAAGTATGATGTTTTGCAACTGTGATATTCGTATCTTCCAAGTCAGGAGGTTTTAGCTGTAGTAACCTTCTGTAACCGCTCTCCTGGAAGAAGCAGCACATACTGGAGGGGTTAGATGGAGAAGTGGGGACAGCTTAGCTTGGGGCGAGGACTGTGACACTGCACCTTTTGCCAGTAATGGTTTGCTGTCATATGCTGGGCTGTGAACTGTGGCAGATCAGCTGTTTCATGAGCCGTAGAGCTGCCGTGGCAGGAAGGGTGAAAAATCTCTGGTGTGGGTGTGGGAGGGAAACCTGGGGAACTACTGCAGAAGTTGCAGGGTAAGCCCTTTCCCTGCATGAATCAGAGCCCTCACTAAGAGACGCAGGTTTAGCAGCTACCTGGAGACATAAACACATGCCTTTATTGCTGTAACAAGGAACAGCGTGGAGACTGTGGGCCACAGGCAGGGAAATGACCTGTGTCTGTATGAGCAGCTGCTGCTGACCTGTCCGCAAATTAGCATGAGAAATAAGTATGAAAAATGCACATAGGCCCATCGTGCATTGAGATCTCTGTCTGGAAGGGAAAAACAAAGCATGTGTGTTAGAAATAAAAGCAGAAAACGAAGTCTGGTAGCGGAGTCTGCTGAGCCCAGCATTCCTGCTCCTCACAAGAACGATGTTTTATGACAATGCTTGCTGTATAGGAAGATGTAGGGATACACTGGTAGGATGATTATATCTGATTTACTGTCACTTAGCATATGAAAAGCTTGCTAAAAAAGTGGGTGGGTAGTAGGAATGAGTTGTGATATTAGAAGAACCTGCTGATCCACCTTTGTAACTACAGCATTGTTAGAAGAGAAAGAGCAAAACCCAAATGCAGCAACCCACCTACTCTGCACTAATGAATGGCTTTGGTGGTAGAACAGAAGTTCCTTAAGTTCCTGGAACAATCTTTTGTCTAATGCAGATTTGATCTCAGCCAGGGCTTAACCACCATCAGAAAGCATGTTAAAGACACGTTTTCCTGCAGGTCATGTTTAGACCATGAAATCAGAATTTTTTAAATATGTCAACTGGCATGCTTAAAAAGTTCAGTCTATCTGTCTAAAATAATATTTAAAATGATGAGTGTATACATAGGCATTTTTAAAGACTTATTGAATATGATTAGTCCCCTTTGATAAAAGGTATGATGTATACCCAAAATTTTGCTACTTATAAAACACAGATCAGTAAAAATAAAGCTATTTTCCCATTGTAGCTGTGGCCTAAAGCTGTATAAAGGCTGTTGGTAGTTTAATAGTGGTAGAATTATTTAGTTGTCTCCTTAGCCCTCTTCAGATCTGGTTTGGTTTTGCAATGCAGACGGGATGTGCCTGGTTTAGTGAGCCTGCTAACACCCTAGTGATAGGTGCAGCAGAGGCACCTTCCAGAGAGCCAAAATTAAGGGCAAGAAGGTGGCACGCAGAAGTCATCAGGCCAGCGCAGCATCGCTGGCTGAGCAATCAGGTTAGTGCTCATTCTGCCGAGTCCTGTTTCACAAACATGCATTTTAATGACGAGTTAAATGGGCTGGCTTGTTTAATTGTGCGATGCTTTTGGCTTTAGGAGTGAATCACCCTCAGCATGCATCCACGGGCGCTGGCGATGCCTCTTGTGCGTGGGGGAGTTCCTGGTAGGGTGCCGGGCATGCACGAGCCGGGGGCAGCAGCCGCAGCTGCGGGCCCAGGGGACCTGGCATGCTGGAGTCCTTTGTAGCTTGTGTACAACTCGCCACGTGTGATTTGGCAAACTCCCTGCTCCGATACAGCCAGGGTCCTGTCCCTACGCTTCCCAACTGGATGGGCTGTGCTGGCTGGGCACAGACGTTGCTACTTAAGTTTGTCTAATGAGTTTTGCTTTTTTAACCCTCTAAATGTAAACATTTTTGTACCTGGTAAAATTAAGTATAGTTAAAAGATGAAGGGAAGTGGGAAAGCTGGTTATCTAGTTATAAGAAATCCCAAGCTTGGGTAACAGGAAACAGCACTAATTTTTTTTTTTTGGCAGATATCTAGGAGAGTCTTACCTGTTATCTGTATAACCCAGGGTGGGGGGTGCGTGTACACACATGGCTGGAGGGCTGGGGAGTTAAAAAAAAAAAAACAAACCACCAAAAAATGGTGTCCCATCTGGCTTAAATATTTACACAGTTTTAGTTGAGTAGGAGAAGAATATTTGAGTTCAGCTCACCCAACCACAAAGGGTGTGTTTCTTCATTTCCATGGGGTGAGGGGCTCCTTCAGCTGAACTCCTTTTCTCTCCCACCTGCATTTTCTGCTAAAATAGTTCCTGCTGTTGCTGTTTCAACACCAGCTATCAGCGTCGTTAACCTTGTCCTCAGGTTTGACTGCCTCTGGACTGACCTTGTTGACTGTGTAGGCACAAGCCAGAAGTTTTGAAGAACAGACGTTTTTCTCTATGTACCTGTCTTGCTCCCAGAGCAGGGGCTGGTGATAGTAACTCCTGTAGTATGCGCGGCTCCATCCCAATCCTGTATTCTTATTTTTATGATTCTGTGTTTCGTATTGTGTTTGGCTTTTTCAAATATTTTCACTATTAGACTCTTAGGGAAGTGGACGTAACTGTCTCTAAGGGTTTTGAGCAAATTGTTTCTGTTGATCGTTGTTTTAAATTCTTGGTATTTGTAACCCGTTTTATCTGCATGTGCAGTTAACAGCATAAGTCTCTGTAGGTGTATATATTTGTATTTTTTTGCCAGCTAAAGAACAACATGAGATTTCCCCAGTTCTTTCCCTGTAACCCCTTTGTCTCTATCCCTCACCCACTCTCCTTTTTCCTTGCATTTAGAAGTGCTGGCAAAGAATCTGGCATAAACTCAGCCACTTTCTCCTTCGTTTGTGCTTCTCCAAATGGGATGTCTGTTGTGGTCGTGGTTAGGACTTGGAACCTGCCTGATCTTAGCAACATGCTACAGTTTTCTGCTGCTCTTCTCCTGTTACCTCAGCATCTGCAGCCCTGGTAGTGTTAAGGTCTGTTCAGGCATGTCAGTCCACCGAAGTCTGAGGTTAAACAAATGTGGCTGGCTTTTGGTTTAATCTAAAGGCAAATAAAAACCAGAGTTGTTAGTTGGCTCTTTGTCTTTTTTTTTTCTTTTTAATTTAAAAAAAAAAAGACCCCCAAATTCAAGTTATACTACAATTGTTTTGGCCCTGACTTTACTTTTGAATGGTTGGTAGAAATTGGTGCTTCTGTTAGAGGAACTACAATGGACAACAGGTAACAAGCAAGCAACAGTTTTAGCAAGCTTTTTGTCCCCAGGAAATAGAAATTCCCTGTCCCTACTAGAAGCAAGCCTTGGCAACAAAAGATGATTTCTCCAGGAACCCTGAGCTGCCTTAACCTTGCAGGATGAGGTTGCACAACGTGTTGGCTTCAGTGGTAGACCTGGGTGAAAACACATCCCAGCCCTCCTCTCCTTCTCCCGCTCCCGTGCCAGGCTTCGCTGCTCCCCGTGCAGGTCAGCAGTCTTGCGTGGTGGCGGTGGTGTGTGAGCCACACAGAAACGCCCCGAATTAAATCATCCCCATCCCCTGGGTCTGCAGGAGGAGGAGACTGAGTGAGGAGCTGTGGTATAGAAGAGGAAACCAGCCCACCATGTCAGATGCCAGGGTAAGCGTTTGCAAAGCCGGCTGCTCTGCTGGCGGCGTGCGCCCCTTCTCCCCGGCGTGGAGACCAAAGGGTTTCCGGACTCCCCGGATGCCTGCCAAGGCCTGGGTAGGCAGCGATGATCTCTACTGTCCGTCCTTCATCCTTTCTGCTGTTGGTTGCAGAGCGTTACAGTGTCATTTGTGAAAAGTCAATAAAAGCAAAATACACAAATGCCAGAGTGAAGTGCTGAAGGCCGTATCAGTGGTGCCGTCCTGCGTTGGCTGACCCCATGTTGTTAGCCCAGCCTTGTCTCCGTTTACCTGGAACAAACCTGAATTCAGTGTGGAGCTGAGCAAAAAAACAACAAGTAGAAGCTCTTGTAGGCAGAAGTATGAATCTGGCTAAGAACAGTGAACTAACTGCAGCAAAAATGTGTTTGGCGTATATATCCTTTCTGTTTACAAATACTATGCAAACATTCTTTGATTTTTTTTTTTTTAAACTTTTTTTAACCAACTCTTCATCTTGCTCAGTGAATGGTTAGAGGGAGCATAGCTGAGTCTGGAGGGTACTTGTACATGATTTGAATATTTGTTATTTGCTTTAGCTCCATTGGTTGTTTGCAGTGTACTGTATTTTTATTATATTTTTTCATTTTTTTGATACCTGCCTTGGGAATTCCCAAACCACAAGAAGCTTTTACATTAGCTCTGCAAATGCTCTCAATGCAAATAGTTGTGCCAGTCTTTTAGCATATCTTCATTAACGGATATATGTTTGCACAAGAACCTGCAGTGTTATCCATGTTTGTGAACCTTCTTGAAGATGGAACTAAATTGCTATGAATGTTTGCAGTAAGCCCATGAAAAGGAACCTTGAACACCATGAATCTGCAGGGTTTTCTTGAACAAATACCTGTAAATACTTCTCCTTTCCCCTGCTGTACTATTTTCTCCAATATGCTGGGAAAAGCAGTAGCTATATGTTTTAAAAAATTAGTTTCATCACCTATCACTGGAAAGGGTATGTTTTTGTGAGCTGAGGATAGAATATTCCTTACACTTTACTGCGGAGTAGAGGGAAGCGTGGACCATTAAGCTCAGCCTGTTGCAGAGAGATGAAGGGCAAAAAGCAGGGTGAATTCTGCCTGTCCCATACCATTGATTACTGGAAAGAAAACCTCTCTGTACCGGTAAAACAGGAGTGGAGTCTGGAGCATATGTGATTGTCCCAAAGCAGAGAGCGGTGTCGGTGCCAGTCTGGCAGCGAGGCCTCCCGCCTGGCTTGGCTAATGACGGAGACTGCCTGCCAGAGCCGTTCGGTCAGGCTATAGGGGCGGTAGCACTGTCCTGGTAACTGCTCCACGCTCCTGAACGGAGACGGTTCACCTGGGAAGGCTCCCATCCTTATCGGACATTTTCTGAAATGAGCCCTCCAAGTTCCTACATGCAGCCCTGTTTGTTCATAAAGCCCTACTGTAGGGATGACTATTACAGCACCCCTTTTGTCTCCATCAAGATAGGAAAATTCGGTGTAATTAGTGAAGCCTGTTTACATATTAAATATGGTAGTCCCTTAAAATTTGTCTCATCACATATATGACGTGCTCTGTCTCTGCTTGAATTGTTTGTTTTGACTAACTCTCATTTGCCTGAAAAAAATTCTTTTTCTAGTTTCTATGGGGGTTTTTTTCCTCTTTTCATGCCTTGGTATTTTAGAAATTCTTAGGTAGTCTTTGAAGGTGGTTTCATGTTGGAGCAAGTGTAATCCCTTTTTGCAAGAGGGGAGACAGCTTTGACTTTTTTCAGAGGTGTAGAGTTTTCAGAGAGTATATGCATATCTATCAGTCAGTTGCCTTTCAGCTTTTTTTCCTTTGTGTCTTGCTGCTCAAGTCTCAGCAGAGAGGATATTGTGTTGTCTGCTGTGTCTGTGGTTTTGCTCTGTGTTCATAGAGAGTGTATATATTTACTATTTTGGTGAAATATATGCCTATCCATTGTTATGTTATACAAATGGGCTTTATCTGTTCAGCCCGTGTTGCTTGATTCTGAATGCATGATTTGGCCTGAGGAAATAATTTAATTCTGGCAGTACCTCCTGGTTTTTGTTCTGACAGGCCTTATCAGATAGCTTAGACTTTGAACTTTGCATGTCTCTTCCTTTTTGTCTGTTACTTCTCCTAGCACAGGTAGAAGTAACATTGAACCTATGCATGGCATGGTATGTTTGCAACTCTTGTAATAAGCTCTAAAAGTTTTAGGGTTGCTATCAATAACTCTTACAATATGTTCTCTTGTGGTTTATGGTCATTTTCTACTCAAATGGTTTCACTTCCTTATCTACTCAAGGCAGATAAACAGATTTGCCGTTAGATTAATTGAAACAGGAATATAGAAATACTTACTGCGGTTCTGAGGATGGCTCCTTGATGATGCTATTGGTCTCTCCAGACCAGGGACAGGATATACATGCACAGCTGCCCCTCACATATGGTCCTACGCATGCAGAAACTAAAACAGCATTTCACAGCAAGACCATAGCCTTTACATATAAAACCGTCAAGTTACCCAAGGCAGAGAAGACACATCCTGTATTACCACTGAAAGGACCTATTTAAAATTTGTCTACTGTGGGTTATATCTTTTGCTCTTCCTCATCTTTGTTACTCCTATATGGGTTGTTACAGTAAGAGACTATACTGAGAGACTTGTCAAAGCAGAAATTTTGAAATGCTAGCACGAACATTTAGCAGTCCCAGCATTAAAGCGATTTCTCCAACAGACTACCTCTGAAGTGTGCTAGGATAGGTAGTTTGATGTTTGGAGAACTGCTAGGGTGGCTTTCTGTTGTCTGTGTGACCACTTGGACCACTGAATATAGGGTAATGTCTAGAAATTCAGAGAATACTGCTTTCAGAAAAAGTCTGATGACAAAAGATGGTTCATGCAGAGGAAGTAATAAATGCTGGACAGCTTTGACTTTTTGCCTCTCTTTATGCTTAAGTGTTGAACTTGGTGTCAGAAATAAGTGGCCTCCTGTGAGTATGTGAAACCAGAAACCTAAGAATATTTATAATACGTACAAGCAAAGAACCCGAATGCCAGCAATACAAAACAAGAAGGCTGTGACATTGCTCCAAGGATACCAAAAAAGACAGAAGGGGACAGATCCTGTTGAACTGTTGGTGAGCAATAGCTGCCATAAGGCTCCAGAAGCACCAGGAGTGGCAACTCGGACCCACGGTAAAATTCTAGCAACACTCCAGAAACATCTGTAAGCTGCAGAAAACGCAGGAAGTATCACGTGCGAAAAGTTTTTTATCAGCCGTTGCTGAGAAGCACTTGGTTAATACCAGTACTACAAAATCAACAATTTGTGTGAACATCAAATCTCAAAAGTCAATCTGTACCTTAGCAATGAGGACAGAAATGATGTAATTTTGAACAGGGCTGCTCAGAAAGCTAGAAATAAGCCTGTCAAATATGGCAGCTATGTTCCAAGATAGTGAGGTAGCTCACATCAAACACAGAGTGTAAACAGAGAGAAGAAAAAGCACAACAATAAACCAAGTTTTGTGCAGGAACAAATGCATAGAAGAAAGCAGGAAAAGATGAACAAATGAGATGGAAGTTCTGGGGAGAAGACAATCCCACTGTGTTGAAAAATGCTCCAAGTACAGTGCCACCTGCATCGATTGTGGCAGGATGATATCATTATTGGAAAGTTTAAGTATACATAGACTCAAAAAAAAGAAATATAATAATGCCTGTGCAGGACAGTGCTTCAATTCTAGAATAATAATGTGAAACGGTTGTAAACCTCAATCGAACCCCAGCACAGGGCAGCTGCATGCAGACAGGAAGCTGTGCCATGTAGAGGGTGCGTTACCAGTACAGGCATGGCACTACTAAAGGGAAGAATGTGAAAATGTAATCAAGCACTGCAAATATTAAAATCCTCATAACGGATCATCCTCATTCCACTATGCCGATATAAAACATAGGGAAGGCACCGAGAAGAGATTTACAAGATGGAAGTGCCGTTAGTACTGACAATGCCAAAGTCACTGCTAGTCACCATCTAGTAAGTTCATAACCCTTGTGACACGCAGAATGGGACAGACGCGCGATTCATATAACAGAGACACAAGGAACTCTAGAAATCTAGTCTGAGCAGACATGTATTGTGGTATCCCTACAGCAAAACTGCTTGAAAGATTATCAAAATGTTTTTGAAAGTCTGAGATTTCTTCCAGACACTCTGCACCTGGAAAAAGATTAAAGAATTCAGCTGCTATAGTGCTTGCCCCACAGAGTAATTGCTGTATGAGGAAAACACGTAAGCTATAGAGAAATTGTAACTGGCAATGTTACCTTTTTCCCCCTCAAAGTCCACGCAGGGAATCGGCATACGGTCATCATGGAAAAACCAACTAAGTTGTGATTTGCAAAGCTGAGCACCTTGGAGCTCACCACAAAGCGTGTGCAGTTGAGGAACCACTATCTGAGTGTCAAAAATGAAAAGCAGCTATCTTTGGCACTGAGTATTGAGGGTACTGGCAAGTGGATGTGGAAAACACCTACCTTACCACATTCTGGGCATCAGGAGGCAAACAGAGATGGTTGAGGATGGCATTCAAGATCAAAGCTGAAATGAAGATTATCAGTGCTGCCAATAAGATATATTAACATATAAGGTCTGTTACTGATGATACTTTTGAGGACTGATACAGGGGCAGAAGAGTGGAAGCTGTGTCAAATCAAAACCTCAAACTCATCAGCCTGTTGGGAACAGTCAGGGAAGTAACTCTCTAGCAGAATCAAAGTAAGACAAAACAGCGGTTGTCAGCAAATATTGTATTTAGGATGCAGTTTCCAGGTTGTGATGTCCTGATCCCAGTAGCTCAAGTGCTACAGTAGATGTCCACAGTGAATCGGTAGTTACTTCCCTGCTCAATTTAAGCTCTTACCAGTTCTCAAATTCTCCCTGAGAGCATTTATTCCCCGCCTCTCAGCAGCCACTTGAAATCTGGATACAAACCTGTGGCATAGGGATATTTTCCAGACATGCTGCATCTGATACGCATGCCTGTGCCACCCATAGACAGTGGCACAGCCGTCACTTGTGTAAATGTGCTTGTGACCCAGCTGTTGTCTCTGGAAATCATATCAAGTGTGATGCCAGCGAGATACTTCTTCAGATGTTCTTTAAAAAGGGCAGTTAATGGCTTTCATGTCACACCACTCTGATTAACAGAGCTAAGAGTCAATCCCGTTGAAAAGGGATTTTGGTAATAGGGTTTGGGTTTTTTTGTGTGAGAAATGTGAATTTTGGGTACGAGGTCGTTGAACTACTTGCATCCTGAGGCTTTTAAATCTTCATATGTTTCTATTTGGACAGCTGTCTCTGCCCGCTATAGTGTTACATTGGTCTATATGGAGATGGTCTATTGTAACATAAACGTAATGACTATCGGAAACGTAAGCACCTGAGGAAATTTTGAAATTAAGCCCTGTGAACTTTAATGAAGGAAATGCCTCCTCTGAACTGGGCAACTTTGTACTTTCTATAAAGAGCTGCTGAAATGTCTTTACTGGGAAGTACCTGTTTCCTGCCTCAGCCTGGCCCTTCCCTCGCGAGCGGGAACGTGCTTGAGAAACAGCCCCACACGCCTGTCTCAGACCTCGGCTCCAGCGGCCAGCGTGGTCTCGCAGGTGCTACTGGCGGAACTGCTCTCAAGACATGCGTGCTCTGATCTTGGTGACTCTAGCTGCAGATCTGGTTATCTGCCCTGCCATAGAAAAAGAGTGAAGGCATTTGAGCAAAAAAATGACCATCAACCACAAGAAAACGTGTCACTAAAGCTTCTCATAGCAACCACATAGGCCTTTTAGTGCAGTGTTTCATATAAAGCGTACTGTACTATAAAAGAGACTGACGAGTATATGATTAACAACCTTTTGTAAAAAGAGTTTGTAGCAAGAAATTGTGCAACTGAGTAAGATCATGAGATCCTTGGCCTGATAGAGAGAATAAGCCAAACCAGATACAGGCCAGTGTGTGGGCAGCGGCTGGAAGCAACTGTGGAACAAGCTGCTCAACGCAGACGGAGGTGAAAGAAGGGACGCTCGCAGGGGAGGAATCGCACTTATCTCCCAGAGTTATCGAAATGAGCAAAAAGTCCAAGATAACATCATCTGAAAGCAGCTGGGATCAGTTTGAGAGCAGAAAATATTTAAGAAAGATACAGTGAAGCAACGGATTAAAATGCTAACGATATCATATTCTTGTCATAATAACCCCGGTTAGCCAATACCTGATGAGCAGTTGTAAAACATGATGCAATGAAACCAAGGGAAAAAAGATAAAGAAATACACAGCGTTTCTGAAAAGCCTTGGAGACCTTTTCACCTGAAGCCACACAAATTGCCTCATTGTTGTAAATTACTGTTTGGATTTTGAGAAATCGGTTGAATTGTTAGATGTTGTTGTTGTGACTGTTGTGGAGAGAGCAATGATGCTTCCAGGTAACGTGGTGTCCCAGACTCTCCAGTTTCCATTGGTGGGCTCCGCTGTGCTTGTGTTGAGTTTGGGCAATTTACTTGGCAAAGCGAAATCGGTCGTAACGCGTTATTGTCATTCCACAACCGTTCAAGCGGTGGGACTAAATCAGCATTTTAGGTTGCTAAAGTTCTCTTAGACAAAGCTGCAGCAAGGACAGAAAATAGATGGAAAGCTATTCTGGCCCAAAGAAAGCACTCAGAGAAAACAAGAACATCCTGCTACAAAATTTGATGTGAAGTTGTGCTTGGACTTTGGTGCCTATTGCTCCAGCCTGCAACAACTGTCTGAGAAATAATTGTGGTTTGGTGCTCTGTAGACTCTGTTTAGACTTATCTTTCCAGGTTCTGTATGGGTGGTTCCCTATGAAGATCATTATTTATTTAGCCTCTGACTCTTAGAAGATTAGCTTTTAAGGCCCAAGTTAATTTTTCATCCCTCGAGAAGCAATATGTACTGGCTTCCAGATGACAAAGCGTAGGGCAGAAACCGTTCTGTACCATTTTGCTAATTTCCATTGTAAGACAAGGGATAAAAGAAACTTGAAAAGCATGATGTGCGTTCAGTGGTGAAAGAGGGACAGGCCTTTCAGAGGAGACTTTCAAGAACTCTGGGCTTCAGAGGCACGTGTTTAGTGAGCAACCAAAAACTGTGGAAGCTTTTTCCTCCATCCTTCAAACTGGAATGTGTAGGATTTCTGCTTATACACATCAGTAGTCCTTTTGAGTTCCAGAGACAGCCCACATATATAGTCATTCCTGTGAATAAATACTTTCAGAATTGAGATTTTGTTTCGTATTGCTTTGCTCCCCTAGAGAAGGGGGGTTTTCATCCACTTGCTCATTAAGAGCACACACCGCTCACGTAATGGCGAGTACTTGCAGATCTCCCTCCAAGCTGAAATAAGCAGCCCAGGAGGCTGAGTTGGCCCCAGTGATTCGTCACTTTCCTCATGAAGCTATTTTGGCCTTTTCCTTCCTTTTTTTTTTTTCTTTCCTATTGTGAATAGAGAGCTGCTTATCTGGTGTTTGCAATTTATTAAAGACCATGTGCTGAAGAGTTGCTGTAAAATTACGTGCGCGTGGAAGGAAGGCACGCTTGCCACGGTGACAAGTGATGAGGCGCAGATGAGCCACAGTAGTAGCTTGGGTTTAGGACAGGGAGGCAGCAAGTCCTGACAGCTTTCTCACACTCCTTCCCTCTGAGGCACTGAATAAGTTACTTCCCTGCCTCGGTTTCTCTATCTGTAAAAACATAAGAATGATGTGATGATCATGATTTGCTTCTCCCAAAGGGGTTTGAGTAGATTAATTAGTGAATATCTTTAAAAGGCTTTGAAGATGAAAAGTATTGTGTAGATATAGCCTTATTAAAAGTCTAGGACCAAACATTTGTATTAATGAAAGTATTATTCTGGAAGTTCAGCACAACATGCAATATAAAAAAAAAGCATTTATAGTGGTGTAGTTAGTTAATATTCATAGCTTTGTTCTCAGCTCACAAGTTTGCAGTGAGAATGCAAAGATGGGAAAGAATAAGCGATTATTGTAGAACAGGGCAGAATGCATGTTGTGGACTAATATAACAAGTCATTTTGCCACTATAAAACCATCTTTAGACAGCTGCAAGGATTTTCATGTACTGGAGCTGGAACAGGAGAAAAGCAACAGATCTTGGTAGATTTGCTGCTATAATAATAATCCGTTTTCCCTTCCAGGCAAAGCCACGGGGCTAGACCTTGCTTGTTGTGGTGTTTAGTCACCTTTGCACTTTATCTTACCTGCAAATCTCAGGCTGGGAATCAAATTGCAGCCCTCCTCAGCAGGTTAAGTCACTGTGATCCACCTTCCATTGTTAAGGAGTCATTGCTAAACCAAATGCAGCAGGAAAATTACCTGTCCTGGGGTGAAAAGCAGAGAGGCAATGCTGTCCTTCCGTCTTGGGGAACCTGAAGGCAATGAGGCAGGAGAACTGATTTTTTTAAAGCTTTGGGAACCAAACTTGCCTTTTTTTTTTTTTTTTTTGCTTTCACAGCAATATTTCTTTGCGTGTCTGATGTATGGTCTGAAACGATTATGACTTCTGTGCTTTCCCTTGAGTTAATATTTAATTCCTTCTTAAACATTAACCTTGGCTAGAGTTGCTTTTGTAAAAGAGGACTGCTGTGCTAATAACACTAATCATTTCCTTTGAAAAGCATGGGAACAATGTGGAGCACTGTACATGGCTGAAAAGTAAACCGTCTTTTAATGACACATGTTACTGTTTTGCAACACAGATATTTTTTTCAACACAAATATTTTTCTTTGCTGCTTCTTCTGATGTTTACAAGCTGTTCCTGCCCAAACTGCAATCCATGAATATTCTGTGGTGATTCCACCTCTTGTGCCTACACTTTTGTTATGTAGCAAAGCAGTAAGGCAAGCAGCGATCAATGTCCTTTTACTCTCACCAGTTCATGTGGTATTAAGTCAAGTGCAAGTCAAATATAAATATATATGTAGCTATAACTACCAGATGAATGGCACTTGGCACAAACGTTTCTCAACCAACAGATAGTGGGAAGAGAATTTTTTTTTTTAAGTTACCAGGCACCAAAGCCTGCATGGTCAAATGAATATCAGCCATTTCTGTGGAGGTGCATGCATGGGTACAGCACCCTTGTGGTGGGAGCCCAGCTGGTGTGATCCCCTCATGGGCAGTGGGCATTCAGGGCCTGGGGCTGTGGGCAGCAGAGGCTAGAAGAAGAGGAGGACCTGTTTCCAGTCACTCAGGGCAGGCGTAGCTCTGCAAGGTGGAAGCAGGTTGCTGGAGGAGGTTTGGGCTGGACCATGCCTAGTGCCTCCATTGGGGCCTGGAGACCCCAGCTGAGCAGTACGAGGCAGCCAGCAGCGCAGCCCCAAATGTGGAGCATTGCCCCACAGCTGGAAAAGCCTTTCCCACTTGTCTCCCACTCAGAGTTTAGCTATTCTCCTTATTCGAAATATGCGATAACGTCATTTTTTATCCTTTTTTTCTCTTTGTAGGAGTAAGGCTCCTAATTAATAGACATTAGAAGAATGAAAATATTTTTTCCTTCAAAACACAGTCTGCATATCAGCATGTTAATTTTTGCACTATTTCAGGGATCAAATCTGAAACTGATACGACGAAAGCAAAACCCAGGCAGGGAAGGTATTTTATGCTGGTTGTGTTGGGGAGGCGAGTGCAGCACAGGGAGCCGAGCTTGCTGTCTGCCATGTGAAAATCAAAGCCATCTGGGGAGCTTTAGGACAAAGGAGAAGAGCGGCAGAATTAATGACATTTTGGGTTTACACGACTCTGAACAGGAGTGAAGGGATTTGAAGCGGCGTCCTTAAGACCCAGACCCTGGTAATGGTGGCTGTGTTGGGTGCTGCTAGCGGGTAAAGGATTGAAATCATCTGTGCTAACATAACTGCCTGCACCATCCTGGGCACCAATGCTTTGGGCCATGAGGACAGAGCGACGAGAGGTGCCAGAACCAGCACTCGGTGCTGTCATAGCCCCAACTTGCCGTGTCTCATCCCCTGTGCACGCTGTAGCCACTGAGACACCTGGCTGAGCAAGGGTGGCAGCAGCATGGGACCAGGGGAGACACTGAGGGCTGAAGGAGGTGCTGCCGGTGTGGGTAAGGAGAAAGATGCAGGATGGCGTGACAAAACTTTTGATATAACTGCTCTGTGGGAATTTTTTTTCAAGGAAAGGGCGTATGCTGTAGTTGCGTGTCCTTACTAGGTGCTGACAAGGGATGCTGAGACTCCACCAGTGCCTCCCGTGAGAAGCTATTAAACCCACATATTCCAAGTTATTTCTTCTTTAGTAGATGACCGAGAGCCTCATCAGTGCTGCAGTCCCAGAGGCCTCTCGGCTGCCCACGAACGTCCCTCCCCGTGCTGTCAGCATGGAAAGCGTTTTTCTGTGAGGAACAGTGGGGCCACTGCCTGGGCTGATCAGGAGCTGAGAGAGAGGACCTCTTCCCCAGTTAGTATCATTTGGCACTGGAGGGGTGGAGGTGAGGTAGGAAGGGGTTTTCTGGGTGGTGGGTTGCCAAAATAAAAGGAGCTTTTTCTGGACTGTGGCTGGTGTAGCTCCTCTCTCCTCTCCTTGCTGATGCTGTTCTGAGTACAGTTAGTGCAGGCTTCCAGCCCTCTGCTGATGCAATTAACTTCTCCTAGATAACTCTTCTGCAGGGCAGGAATTGTCCTAATTGTTTTGTGGTTCTGGCAAAATCAATTTTTGTTGCTGTTCCCCCTACATTTGCATAGCAAGCCATGCTGACCAGTCAGCAACTCTGCAGAAAGCATCCCAGAAATGCTGCCCCTCCAGTTCCGCCAGCCTGGGCGACTGCCCAGTTTATCTCCTTGGATGTGCTGGCCCCACTGAACTCCCCGTGCTCCGCTTCATCCTTCAGCAGTCCTAGGAACAGAAGAGGGTCTTGGAGCAAAGGGCTTGTTCAGGAGTTTGGTGCGTACTGTTTTGCAGGATAAGCGGGAACAGAAAGCCGGGCCATTATGTATTTCAAAAAAGAAGAAAAGGTTGAAACTTCTTTCTCCAAAAAAGCCCTGAAGCTCAGGCTCTGCTTTGCTCTCTCCTCCTCCTTCTGCCTTGTGAAAATTACACCAGTCCAACAAGCTCCTTTACTCCTCACCCTGTACTTCCTGGAAAACAAAGACGCACAGAACTGGAAAGGACCTCTTGGGTTAGTGAGTCTAGGCACTCCTGTCTCAGCAAGCGTGTCGCACTTGCGCGATCCCTTTCTTGACTTTTGGAAGAAACCTCATGAATTTAAGTATGGCTTTTTTGGAGCCAGAACCCTACAGGGAAGCCATTGGACTAGCCTAGTAATGAGTACCCTTCTTTGTAGCCTGAAAAAAAGCCCCAAACATCCAGCTGACATCAAACGTCAGTGTTATCCTGCAGTTTCTTCAGCCTTGGCAGAGGTAACCCTGCTATATCTTTCAGCCTCCAAGAGCTGTTTTGCCGCATGCCCAGCCGAACCCGGTGCCCGGGTGCCCCTTGCTCCCTGTACCTGCTGCCCGGCCGGGCCGGCTCCCTGTGCCTGCCCTAATTCATGTGTCCCTGCCCCAACAGGCTTCTCCTTGGCTCGGAGCAGCCTGGTGCGTAGAGCAACAACAGGCAGGAAGGTGTGGAAATGCTTTTGATGAGGAGATTGTCGCAAGAAAGCGTCACCAGAAGGAGTGGCGTTCGCAGGAGGCTGAGGTAGGTGGAAGGTGGGAGGCTGCTTTACCTATCAGACGAGGCCTCTGTAGGATGTGCAGAGCTAAAATGAGACAAAAATAGGGAAGAAGTAGGAAATCAGAGTGGAAATAAGGGCAGATGGACCCAAAACTGAGGCTCGGGAAGAGAGGGGCAGGCTGTCGATTATCAGGAAAGGACAAGAAGTGCCACAAGCAGAAGGGCGGCACAGTCAAATCGGTAGGCAAGGAGAAGGATTTTGACAGTTAAACCGATGTGTTCTTGCATTGACAGATACGTCGCCGTCATACAGCGAGCTGTGTTTGCGTTAGGCGGCAGGTATGAGATGACTGTGCGCCCGTGCAATGCCGAAGTATAAACTTCTCTTTCTTTGTATAAAAGCTCCAAGGATATCCCAAACACAAGACCCTGTATTTCAGATTTCTCTGTTTAGTCTGTGTGCTATAATTTAATCTAATATGACAAAATATTTGTAAGCACACATTTGTTTTGTCATGTGTGTGTTTTACTTCTGATCCGAAGCAGAATTAGTATCTCGCTTGTGCTGCTCTTTCTTTAAAAGAGAGAAAAAAGGCTTCCTTTCCGGTGCTGGCCTGATCTTTTGCTAATCTACCACGATCAAGTTTTATGACCCGGGGTCACGCTAATCCCCAGTGGTCATGTAGTTACTATAGTTTCACTGATAGAACAAGGCTTGCGCGCTGCAAAGCGATGCAGCGTCTGTTTCTGGCCAGGGTAATTCTGGACGTCTGCGCGGGCCCTGCTCCGACCTCTCGGCCTCCTTTGTAAATAGATTTGGTGACTCTTTGAACCAAGAAACGCCCCTTTTCCGCTCATTCAGCTCTTTCTTCATTGCTCACACGCTTCTCCGTGGGGTTTAGTGAGGCTCTGGACTTAATACGACTTTGGAGTTTGAAGTCCTATGTTGGGGGGGGGGGGCACGGGGGAGTTTGCTCAGATTTTGTCTCCTGCTTCATAAAAATTTGTGTTGCTATTGACTTGCAGATAAGTAATCTTCCTAGGACAAAGGTTACAGTAAAACTGCAAAACCATGTAACTAGCAAACTTTATGGATTCAGTGGACAGACTATGGGCACCAATATCAATAGTTCAGTACTGTCTTAAAAACTCAGCTTCTGGTTTTCTTTTTTTCCGGTTAACCTTCACATACCTCAGTTTCACCATGTGTCAGATAGGAATAATGACAATTTTTACTTTATAAATCACCGGTGATTCTTAGAAGACAGGATAATACCATATTAATTAGTTTGGGGTAAGGCGAGATAAAGCCTCAGAGATTCCTATCTGCTGGGCTTATCTTCTAACTAACAGATATGCTATGAGTCTGTTTTGGTTTATGCTTGTGAAAAGAAAAACTCCATCAAAAAGTGTGATATCGCTTTCATAAATGCTGCCATGACTCTGCTGGTGACACTGTTATTTACTAGAAACCTGTACAACTCCTAGAGTTGAGTTTGTTGTGTTGATTTCTTGATCCATTGCTCTAAGTTACATTTGAATTCATTGATTCAAATTACACCGAGAAAATAAGTATTCTCAATTGGTGTGCAATTCCCTTATGTGCCTTTTACCCACAGGAGGAAGAGCTGAAGGGCTTGACATGGAGCAAGGCAGGAGCGATACGATGCATGACTACTTAACGTGAAGGCCCCTACTCAGTGCTGGGCAGGATTTTGGCATGTGCACGTTCCTGCCCTCCACCTATGCCCAGGCACCTGTGGAGGGGGAAGCTGGGTGATGCCTACTCCTGTTTTGTCTGCCCTGTAACTGGAGGGACATGGTCTCCAGAAATGTTAGCCCGTGTCAAGTTGCTTTCAGCAGCTCTAAATTTGCTAATGGTGTTAATTTGCTTTAAATGCTTTTCCCCTTTCAGAGTATCTGCCCTTTGTCAATGGGATGGGACCGGCCTCTTTTTGAGTTTGGAATGTGGAAACCTTTCTGCGCACTTGCCAGACGAGCTCTACGTTGGATGTAGCAAATGCAGTTTGGTATCTCCAGCAGACTGTCTCCTCTGTTGTGTATCTTATCCTGTAAACCCTTCTCAACCTGGAGGCAAAAGCTGAAATGTCACAAAGTAGGCAGCTGCTTCTTCCTAAAACACCTGTGAGTCAGTTCCCAGTGGGCATGAAGATGAAGATAACCTGGAAGGCTTGCAGGGACAGGCTCCATTCATCACCTTGCAGTTCCTTGCTAATCTGTTTTAACCCTCCCAGACGCTTTTTTTTCATCAATCTTACAAAACATTTCAAACTTCCTGTCAGCCAGGAGGACCGTGTTGACCACTGGATACAGGAGGAAGATGGGGTGCAGGAACATCTGACCTAAATCTTAAACTGGCATGCACTTAAAGTGTTTGAGCTTTGATTTCAGTGAATAATGACAGCTATTATTTCCTTTATTGTGAAAGCAGCTACTGACACTGCACATTGGACAGCTGATAGTCCACAAACTGATGTTGTATGTTGTCACCTCAGTGATGCAGAGTTACCTTTCTGTGTTACAATTACACAACACTGTGTGATACAGAGGAAATTGCTGAATTATTTTTAATATCTTGGGAAAAGCTCCATAATTGTCCTAGATGCAACAGAAGTATGCTGTTTGTCTAAAAGAAGAAATTATTTCATACAAAGAGATTCTGCCCCCCCTCCTTTTTTTTTTTTTCTTTTTAAATATAGCGTCTTCTGTACTCCAGGTAAATGAAAGTGATGTGCTGGTTGATGGAGAAGAAACTATCGCAAGCCTGTAGTGTTTTATGTCCAACATGAGCTTATGTGTAGCTTTAGAGGCAAAAGCCTATTTGCTGAGGATTAGTATAATAATCCCTGCTCTTTTGTTTTAGTGTTTTGTAGCTGAGCTGTCTCTGGAGAGAGTGGAAAGAATCTAGGCAAAAGAATGAAAAAGGCTGGATTTCTTAGCCATGAAGTGGGGCCGGGCTGATATAGGATGCCGCTGCCTATTATATCTCCAGGCTGCAGCATCAGGCTGAGGGTGAGGTAAGATACAGTTTCCTTCCCTTCATGGGGCTTGAGGGGTTCTGGTTTATAGCTGTATTCTACTCACAGAAAATTCTCTAACACTGCTCATATTTCTCATATTTCTTTTCCCTATGTCCTCATATTTTCAAACCCACCCATATAATAAAATAGCAGATTTTTTTTTTCTTTTTTTTCTTATATTTGAGGCTGTGGGGATGCACTCTTGCTCATGTTTTTCAATTATTTGCCACAACCACAAAGGCTAGAGGTGTATTTGTTCAGAAACAATCCATCCCTACCTGCTGCCCCACCCCCCCAAATGAAAGCTGAGTAGCTCACCTCATTATCTAAATGGAAGATTTTAAGAAACTCCTGGAATAACATGAGAATTACTAAAACTGCGTAACCAAAATGAGGTTTGTACTCAAGTTCGTGACAAAACACCTGTTCTTTGGTGTGAAGGCCCTGATAAGCAATAACTCCAATGGCTTGTAAAGCCTGCAGGATGTTTTAAAAATGTTCTTACATGAAGTCAGGTAGAAGCAGGAATATTTTTCAAAGATTTTTTTTTATCTTGCATTGCATTATTACTCTCTCTGAATAGCTACTGTGCACAAAAACTGAACTAAATGCTTTATGATTTTTTCAAATGTTTTCGCTTAACTCTTTGTTAAATAGTTATTTGTTATTTAGTTCCTCTCATCATTTGGTATCCTTCATTAATGCAATTGGGAGGACATGTATCAACAGAGCAAGTGTATTATAAGCCTATTAATTGTTTAGTTCTAAAGATGCTTAATTTTTTCCTGATGTTTATTTCCTAAGTAAGAATTACTGTGCTAAACAGAGTAATTGTGAATAAAAGAAAATACTCTCAAGAACAAGTAAAATGACAAAATGTGGATGTTATTCCTCTTTAACTCTTCTGCTTTAGTCATAAACCCAAAGATATATTTAAGCTTTAACTTAAGAGTTTGTGTGTTTGGGGAATGTGTATAGTAAATCAGTTAGTCAAATGAATAAGTTAAATGACAGTGGATTTGAGCTCTGCATTCCCTAAAGTTGTTTTTTCTCTTAAGCTCAATTTCGTTTCCTCCAACACCAGTGTCTTTGGAATGCATTGCAATGTGGCCTCAAATATTTTATGAAATAAGCCACTATTTTAGCTCCTAACATATATGAGCATGCCATTCCATAACTAAATGCACTCATTTGCCAGAGAGTGTTGCATTAAAGATTAATATCATCAATACTTTGTGCTAAAGTAAATTGCAAAGGTTTACTATTTATTTAGATCTGTCTGTTTAGTTGCATTCTTATTTAAGAAGGGAACATAATAGGATTATGCCAAAGCTAAGCCATACCTGTCCACACAGGAAAAAAGATGTTTGGGGGGGTGTGTGTGTGGTTTTTTAAGATTGAAGATTTATCAACAAAATAGTAAGTATGCTGCCCACTACTGAAAGATTTCATTTTTCTATCTCAGTGGTTTTTGGATTGAAAGACTTGGCAGATATATTGACTAAAATGATTATAAAACCCAGAAATGATTGTTGTAGCTAATGTAGCCTTTTTCTGTACATGGAAACTTGGGCCACTTTGTAGCTCCACTAACGAAGACCTTCAGGTAGGCTGTGATTTCCTAGATCAGCACAACTTATGGCAGAGTAGTTTGCCCAGTTGACGAAACTATGGTTCTAGTCTAATTGGCAACGATGATTTTTTCCTGGAAAACACTCTGATTTTTCAATGGTGGGGACTGCTAAAAGGAAGAGAGGGAAACATATTTAAACTCTCATGTATTCTTTCAGACTAAACATAGGCTTGCAGAGAATAGTGAATCTGATGATATTCATAAATATTCCCTTTTTCCTCTCCTTTTCCCTCCTAAATTAGAGAGGGTCTTCAGGAACGTGAATGGGAAGCACAGAACACAGGAAGAAGCACCTGAACAATACCTGAATACAAGTAAATTTCTGACGCTGCATGTGTTTTGCCTTTTTTAAAAAAAAGTATCAAATCACACATCAACAAGATATCCATCAAAATGAGTTATAACAAATAAAAGAACTGTGTGATAAAAGGTAATCACAGTTTAGAAAGCAACTACTGTGTGGGAGGGTGAAGGAAGGGGATAAAATTCCATTGGAGATGAGGCTTGCAATTTATTTTGCTAGGGTTAATATGGAAGAGTCTTAGTTATGAAACATAATGAAGTTCATTAAATAACAATTGATATCAATAAAATATAAATAATCACTTATTATTGCTTTTAATCTATATTACCTGTGAGTTTTCCATAAGCGTATAAACTGATCTACAAGATACAGGGATCTTTTGCTAATTAGTTACTCAAAGCCACTGCTTGCAATGCCGAAAAACACACGGACCGCTTCTAGAATGCTGTGCAGTAAACCATTACTATTGTTAGCCTCTGGGCAAGCCATGCCCTGGCATTATCACTTATTTTTTTTCATATGGTCTGCTATGGAAACCTTCCTTTATGGTCTGCTGTTAAGAATGTCCTGAAAATTTACTTTTGTCTGCTGAAAGCATGCTGCCTGGGAGCAGCACAGAAAATACTCAACCCCAGTCATGGCATTAGGTCAAGACCTAGTCACATAACGGGTAAGGTTTTCTGGAAAAGAAGAGCAGACATTTGCAGGACAGCAGCTTACTGCTTTCTGCTAGCAACGTCTCACTAACGCGCAGATAGCGTGGCAGCGTGTACCAGAGGATGCTCGGGACTTGAGGCAAACTGGAGAACGGTTAAAGACTCTTGACTGTCTCATCCTTTGCTTGGCTGCCCCCATGGCTTCGAAATGATGTTATTCAGCAATTGCAATCAGATGAGGATGGCCCTGTGAGGGGGCTTAATATGCTACACATGGCTGCATCAGCCTGCATATTTGGCAGCCACCTATACAGGAAGCAGGTTCAGAATGTGGTATAATCAAAGTAACAAGTTTAAAAGACAGACTGCCAGTGGTGAGCCTTGACTTTAAAATTTTGGGGTAAAAACCCACTTTGACCTCAGGATATCACCCATTAACTGCAGGAATCTTCTGGAGAATTGCGTGCCCAAGCAGAGAAGGAGGAGAAATTGAGAGTGGTTGGCGGTGTCTTGCAGTAAATTGTACATCCCCAGATTATCAGGGCGATCTTTCCATTTCATTCCAAACTTCCCTCCTCTATGCAGCCTCCTGCTGATTTCCTCTAACGACATCAGTCATGGTAGGTTTTCTTGTAAACAATTGTGCTTTTGTGTTTCAACCCACTATTTCATGTTGCAGTATGCAAAAGCTAAAGGAACGTATGAAGGAATTATGCAAGGCTGTGAGGACAGAGGGGAACTTCCCTCTGAAACTCTGTACTTTGTGAGAATCTCTGAGGCACAGCAGGTATGTGCAACCAGGGTTAGGTCATAAGTTTTTCTCAACAGTTGTTCTGTAGTTAGACTGGCGGTTACCCTATGAAAAAGTTCAGGCCTTGGTACCCTTTTGGTTACAGATGGTCCTAAATGCATGCTTCTGTCTGTCATTCTGCCATGACTCCAGCAGGAATCTAGTCAACATGTGGATACACATGTGATGTGTGCCACACTTGGCGTTGCTGTATGAGCTAGGCTCTGCATCTGCAGTCTGTCCCGCAGCATAATTCAAGTCTGTGATGCTTTCAGCTGAGCCCCTTGGCTTGTTCCTCTTGTTTGTGTTTGCTGTAAAACTATCTAAGGAACTTCTGTGAGATGAGGTTCACGGTGTGGGTTTTGCTCTCCTCCACTCCCATTGCTGGGTGCTCCAGAGGTTCTGATCAAATTCCAAGTTTGCTGCAGCACAGAGACTTTATCAAGGGAAAGCATGCTGTATGCAAAGCATGTTGAAGTGCCCTCTTATGAAATGAGGTTTGACGTTCTGTGATATCAAAAAGAACATTAAACCAGAATTTAATATATCCTGGGAAATCATATTTCACAATCTAATGCCTGGAGCCCTTTTCTTTTTAATACGAGCATCAGAATTCTGATCTCTCTCATGGTTTGCCTAAACATTTTATGTTAAATGACAGTAAGTTAATAAGTACAAAATAGTGGGTGGTTAACTACTGTTTAGCAGGCTGACACTTTGTTTAAATAGGAAAGCTCTTGGTATAAGATAAGGAGCGAATCTAAAACAGTAAAACTAAATCAGTGTAGTTACATCTTGTAGACATTCCTGTTTTGGTATTAAACTAGATGGGGGGTTATTTTAGCTTACTATTTATGAAGGCTTTTAAACTAAATAGTGAGTCTTATCCTGTCTTATCCTAGAACAAAGGTCTATCCATGTGAGTGAGTGGTTAATGCATCTCTAGCTGCTCAGCCATCTTGGTAGGATTGTTTAAAGCCTTTGAGGCAAGGAGAGCTGCTGGAACTGTTGCCAAGTGACTTAGTGAAAAGAAAAAAGCCAACATGTGCTAAACGTGCAGTGACGACTCCGATAACACGTGATAGCGTGGAACAATGGAGTGGGCAAGCTCGATAAGAATTTCCAGTAGCTTTGCACTGAGGGAAAGGAGCTACGATAGCTGTGCAGAAAGCGGTTTGTCGTAGCCTGATGAAATGGCAACTTTTGTGAAATGAAAGGCGGGGAGTAGATGCCTTCCACCCGAGCCAGTAATGGGCTGCTGAAACCAGGGTGGAATTATCATGCCGGGACACTGCTGTGAAAGCTACTGTGAGTGTCTCCTGCTCCTCCCACAAGAGTAATGGTAACGATGGTAGTAAGATAATGTCAGACGAGGATGATGTCAGTATAAATGCTAATGTGGCTGTTTCGAAGGGCTTTTTGAAATACCAGTAAAAGTACTCTTGTAAAAGAGTTTATACTATAGTTGCCCTCATGAGGAGAGCGTAGTATCTCCTGTGGTCATACAGCATGACTCTGTGTCATCTTTTTTCTATTGCCAGATAATACTGTACAGGATTGATAATAATTTCACATACTTTGCTTGGATATGAACCATGCAACCCTGCTTGACCTAACAGTTAGCTGCAGTTAAGTCTTTAGAGTGGTTTCTTTAAGGAGGAAAAAAGGGATGATGAAGTTGGGTATGTCTTGGATTCAGACAGTTTACAAACAATACCTATAAATCCCTGAATATGTTGTGTATGAAACAGCAGGAGAAAGTTTCTTGGCTTTCTAGCTAAGCCTGGTCTCCAGAGGTCTCTTAGTTTTTTCTCCAAGCTATTGCCACAAATCCTTCTCTGCTGTCTGCTGATTACTGTACTTTGCTGGTCTTCTCTCTTGTATGTGCAAGGCTCCAGCAAACAGCATGCAGCCTCCAGCTTTGCTCTTTTCTTTCTCTGCCTGACACGCACACATTTGCATTTAAATCCCATGGAAAACTCCTCAGGCTGGTGCCTGGCTTGATTCCTATTTGTGACTTTTTCATAGAATATCTTGTTGGTGGTTCCTATCACCTGAGTTTCCTCTTTCATTAGGTAGTTTACCTGCTCTATCTGTACTGGCTTTGCAATCGCTAGCTTCAGTGAACATACCAACTGTGCACTAGCATAGCATAACCCTTCAAGGTGAAAAGAGGTGAACAATTCAGACCATGGAAACGCTTGAAGGCCTTTCCTAGACTAGGTAGAGAAATGTAATGTCCTTGATTAGGGTTAGAGCAATCATACGGGAGCTGCTCTCTTACTGACAAAAGGTGACTACTTTGCAGTAGTATGCAACCATTTAAAATTTACCAGTGCTGTTCATGGGTATGAAAAATGAAGGGGGCATTTAGGAAACTTTCATGTTCTCTGCCGTTGCATTGTGGGATGGAATGAAAAGGTCCAGTGCAGCTTCATACCTGCTTCTGGGAGAAATTTGACTAGCTCAGTGGGACTCTGCTCAGAAAGTGACACCTGGATCTGCATATGTATAGATGAATTATAAAAAGATTGTGATATCAGAGCGCTGCAAGGATGAATGCCCATGCCATGGTGCTATGTCTTGGCTAACTCTGCAACTTACATCAGATTTTAAAAAAAGTTGCATTATAAAAAGCAAACTAAAACATTTTCCATATTTTTTTTTTCTTTTCAAACTGCCTCAAGAAGGTCTAAATTATATGAAGTTGGCAGGTTCAAGTGTGACTCAACTCATTGTTTTCATTCTCTCCTTTTGGCAGCCTTCAGTAATTCCAGATGTTATTTCTCTAACCACATGGAAAAATTCTTATTAAAAAAAGGGGGAGGGGGTAGGGGAGAGAGAGAAACTGTTTTCCTGCATTTGATACATTTTTAAAGCAATGATGATGTTGCGTAGACAGTGCTCATGTGCAGCAGGCGCTAAGGCTAGCTGGAGGCATGCCCAGGAGGAGACAGCCCCAAGATAAAAGGCTCTGTGTTATAGGGGAGAAATGAGAAGAAAGCCAAAAGCAGCTCGTTAGTTCAATGAAATGGTGTTCTGTCATTCTAGGACTCATTTGTTGGGAACTGTAAGGGCAGGACAAATGGGGAATTTACCCTGAACCCACTATATTGAGGAAGCTTGGAGAACTATAGTATCACGTCAGGGAGAGAATGAATGTTTTTCTTGCGCTGTGACCACGGGGGATTATATAGTTAACTCATAAATAACGGCTTGCTCTGAATGGAAAAAGGATTCATGTCTGTTTGGGCGGTGTGCTTTTAGAGCGCGTGAATCCACTTACTTTGCTTGGCTCACCTAGCATTGCTTAGCTTAGGGAGAAATGGAGAAAGCACTTCCTAATTTAATATAGGATATAGGCTCGTGTGTGTTGTGGTAGTGCTGCTTTGCAAGGCAAGTCCAGCCTCCCCTTCTGCGTTTTTGAAGTCTCCGTCAGGATCCGGGACTTCCAGAGGTCTGAACCAAACCACCCCTGTGCTAGAGGGGCTAAAGGGCAACCCTTTTCTGCAGTTCCCAGCCCAAGGTGAAAACAGAACGTGGTGGGCTGAAGCACATAGTGATAGTGCCTCTTGACAACACGGGGTAATCCTTGGCTGAGCGAAGCTGAGCTCCCGTGCTCGTGTCCCCCCAGGAGCGAGCCCTCATGGCGTGTTTACAGCCCCCCCATCTGGAGCCAAACTGCACCTTGAGCCATCCTCGGTGGCTCGCCTTTCCAATCCAGCAGCACGCTTGGGAGCCTAAGCATGTAAGCTTAGGGCCTCAAACTTGGTAAAATAATAAATAGTGCATAGAAGATCACCCGCTTTCTCTGAGCTGGCGTGCAGGGTACCAAACCTTATTAATAAAAGCTGGTCCAGTGAATACACGTATAGCAGCAGGCTCAGAACAAAGCACACAGGAGGAAAAAGCAATGTGCTTTTGAGAACTGTGAGTTTTTCCTCTTAAATGCAGCTTTTACATAAAGGACCTCATTGACACCTCCTTATAAGACCAAGTTTTGGAGTTTTCTCACTCTTGGGGAAGAAAGAAAACCCTTTCACACTGAAAAGAAAGGCCAGCCTGCATCTAATTGATTGGCTTGCCATGGTTTACTTTTTTTGCTGATGCTGCTTTTTCTTTTTTTCCCCTCACAGTGCATGAGATGCAGCAAAATGGCGTGGTGTTAGCAAAAAAGAGAAGGGTTTTCTATCTGTAGGTGGTTCAGTACTGAGAGCCCGGGGGGGGGAATGCTCTGTTATGTCGTTTGTTGGTAAAAGTGAGAACTGTTACTGGAAAATAATTTGTTTTGAGATTAGTTGGTGGTAAGCCATGACTAATACTCATTGTGCCAATATGTGCTTGCGTTTGGGTTACCAGGTTCCCCTCTTGCCCCTCCTTGCTTGTTTTATGTAGGTGATGGAGCCTTGTAAAACTTGTACGGTAAGGTCTTCGGTGCAGGGACTACTTCTTCAAGATCGCAGATTGCTTAATGCAGTGGGGGCCCTGGCTGAGGACTAAAGGCTTTGGGCATTATGATAGCAAAAATAGTAAGTTCAGTGGGGGTTCCTGGTTGCACTGACCTTTGCAGCCTCTGGGTCACTTCAGTTTTGGGACTCTGGGGACTCAGAGCTGATGTTGAGTTTCATTCAGGGAGTGGAAGCCAAGTCTCCAGCCATGTTCATTGTGAAGTTTTCAAAATGGAAAACAATTGCTGACTTAAGTCCAAGACATTTTCTGGCTTTGGTAATCTTGTGTTCAGCATGATCGCAATTAAATACATTCAGTATTGGTTTTAGGGGCTTAGTGGGATGTATTGTGTTAGAAGCGAGAGAAAACAATGCATTTGTTACTGGTTTTTGTTTTATCTTAGGCATTTACTTATTTAAGATTCTCTGGTTTTGTGGATAACCCTGAGGATCGTCTTGCAAAGCTAGCACTGATTTGCTTTACTTTTCAGTAAAAATAAAAATGAGAAAGAAAGGCCATATGTAGCTCTTCTCTTCTTCAGGTATTCCAGAAAGAACTTGCCCTACTAAGCTCCATCTGGCAAATGAACAAAAATCTCTGTCCCCAGATGATCGCTGATAAGACACTATGCTGGGAAGTGATGTGATGATGCAATTGCTAACAGCTAAGAAGTACTTGTTCTAGCGCTGACTCTTGGTGACCTACACTGGACCAGATTCAGACAGGACTGCTACAGTCAACGGCAGCTGCAAAGTTATAACAGCATACATTTTCCAGAGCATACAAAAGCCTGCTGGAAGGATTCACCCAAACCGAAAGGAAACACGCTTGGCAACGTTGCCTCTAGCTTGGGTCATTTCCTTCTGTGTATTGTAGGGAGAGGACACAAGAACTGTGTTTCTTGAAAGGAAGATCTAAAGAAGCAAGTGTCCATATGGAAAGGATTGATTTTGTCCTTTTCCTAGGGGACTATTTAAAAGAGGTGTTTGTATATCTTGGTGACATAAGTTACAATAAACCATCAAACATTTTGGGTTTTCAAGCTCCTGTTATGTGAGACAAGGTAGGGAGTACACTGAGGAAGTCAAATGTGTCTACCAAAATATTGGACCAAACAGCCAGGCAAAAGCTGATAATATTGTTGCTGGCAGTATGTTTTCTTACAGGTTCGAATACCTGTAATCTTTAAAAATCTCTATGGATATCTTGCACCATGAGTTGTTAGGCAAAGGTCCAAGCTTTAGTGAGTTCCCAGTTCCCACCATTTTATAAAATCCTTCCTAGAGGGAAGTTTAAGAAAAAAGACTCCTGTTTACAGTCCTGTTGGCTGGCTGACTTCTGTTAAAGAAGAAGGGTTTGGCATACTCTGACTCATCCTGGTTCTCTGTGCTTGATTTGTAGATAGCTGTTTGCTTCAATACCAATCCAGAAGAACCACCACTTGGTGATAAATGAGTGATGCTTTTCTGAAGTAGCTGGTTGTCATTTTTCTGCTTCTTCTCCAACTACTAGCAAAGTCTGATATCTCTTTCTTGTGTACAAAGCAGCTGTAGGCAGCAACTCCTCCTCAACTAGACAAATGGTTTGACTGGAGAACGGTGTTTTGTAATTTACAGGATATGGCAATCTCTTTTGTGTCTTTTGTTCATGGTGTAGTGATAAAGAGAATGCCAACATGTCACTCATGAAGTAAGGGTAAATAGGTGATGTCCTATCTTTAGACTGTGGTTAGACTCATTACAACAATCAATATTGTTTCACTTAAAACCATGAAAGTTGCTTCCTAACTACTGTCTAAGATCTTTCTTAAGCATGCTTAGCTCTTCCTTCTTGTTTTTTCACCCACAGGAGGAGTTGCCATAATTTATAGGTGAAGAGGTAGGAGGATCAATAGTGCCAAGCACAAAAAAGATATTAAATTGGGTAGCATGGAGCCTGAAGGTCCCTGAGGCCTGTGGCAAATCAATCCATCGAATGGGACAGGATTCTGTTTTAATCTTTACGCAGCTCTCCTTATTTCTTGCATGTGTGGAATGCTGATCCCCATCACAAAGTGGAAGGACCATAAGGAACATGGAGTCATTGAGAAAGTAAATGCTAAGTATATTTTTGCAAGGGATAAGGCGTAGTCAGTTTATACACAAATGTTATAGGGAGATGACTGGTCCTTTGAAAGCCTCCTTAAAGGTATAATTGGAACTTATTATTGAGTTATGCAGAAACCAGTGTTATCAAATACTAATGAGTATGGAGGATAGATGGAGACTTAAAAATTGCTTTAGTTTCTGCATTCAAGGAGTGCCTGCCAGAAGTAAAATTGTCTGAAAGCAGTGTGTCTATTTCTGGCAATAGTTAGTTTTGAAATACTTGACATTTTCAGTAGTTTTCAGTTGACTCAGGCAGAGAAGTCTTAATTACGAAAGTGTGTAATGGTAGTAGGGGAAGCTCTATGCAGCAGTGAAAAAACACTCCAGCTTACAGTGGATATAAAGCAGGACATTTTTAAACAGAAGGAGAAAAGAGCGACACTGGGAAGTGCCCATGAGCGCTGTAAGGCTGAAGTGTTACTTTTGTCAGCCTGGGGAGAACATGAGTCTGGTCAGAGGCAAGATTGTGACTTGAGAGAGAGAAGGAGAGCAAGAGTGTGTGAGCTGGAAGATGCAGAGTAATTCTCACTGGTTGTACTCTGTGGGGCCAACGGAGATACTGAGCCGGGACCGAATGCTGAGGTTTGCAAGCTCTAGTGTGTCTAGTGTCCATCATTCCCCTGCTATTTGTTGGCAGTCCTTTGCAGGGGCAGCACGTCCGAACTGAGGTTATCGCAGTTGTACCTGCTCCAGCAGAGATAGGAGGCGTATGAAGAACGGTGGAAAGCTGAGGTCTACTTGGAAATCTTTGCCTAATAGGGAATGTAATAATAACAATATAAGAACAGCTTCTGTTGTCCTGCCTCTGAGAGTGGTCAGTAATGAGCTGAGAAAGCAGGACAGACTTAGTGATGCTTTTTTTTAGTGTACTCTCCTACTTTTCAGTAGTGTGGTGCACTCTGGAGCCAGACGTGGTATCCTCGAGTTTAGTAGCCCTTGATGGATCTCTTACGTGGCTTTGTGCAATTGCTTTTGGACCCCTTTCAACCCTGATGTCTGCAGTATCCTGTAGCAATGTGCTCCACAGCTGAATAATAACTCATGCAAGAAACAGTCCTTTTTGTTTCAGAGTAACCTTCTGATAGTTTCGTTTGTTGTGCCCTCACTTTTGTATTATTTCTCTCTACAGTAAAAAATGGTTTGTTTTCAGATGCATAAATACCCTGATATGGGTTTGCCATGTGGCCTCCCAAACAGCTTCAGGTATTTTTAAGTATTTGTCAAACAACACTTCTAGAAGGTCAGTGATGTCCATCTACTATGTTGGTTGCGTGGTGGGATGTAGCAAGGATGATGGGATTTATCACTGCTGACACCTGCAGGACCCCATGAGAGAGAAGTTAGTTACCAGGCTCTTCAGGTCTAGCTTTAAAGCGGTTAGGCAGACCGCTTAGGTATCGTTATAAGTAGCTGGGAGAGGGAGATGCAGACTTCTAAGAGGCTGTGGTATGACTCAGTTGTTGTAGTGTGCAGCTAGGATCATAAACTAAATATAACCAGCATCTCTTAGAAATCTTGGATCTGAGTAGTTAGTGACCAGTGCAGTTTATCTAAAATCTGCAACTGTGTCTCATCTGTGTCTGAGTATTTGTAAGAGGAAACAGCTCAACCTGACTAAGAACTTTCAAGATCAGACCCATACTACTGGTGCTAATAGTAGATGATTTAATCAACATATGAGACTTTCTAGAGAACTACACTGGAATAACTGCTTCAGTGATCTCTGCCTGCCTAATACTGTTGCTTTTTATGACAGACAATGTAGGTCTTCCTGTTTACTTTCCCAACCAACAAGTCAGTCAAGTAACCTTTTAGGAAACACTGCAGGTCACTTCTGAAGCATGCCTCACTGCATGGAAACCTTTATTGCCGGGATGAATGATATTCTTAGATATTCATGGGAAATAAACAGCAATAATCCTGACAGGAGGTGTTGGCAGAATGAAGTGTGAACAGGAAGCGATTAAAGATAAAAGGCAATCTCAGGAGTTACCTGTAGCTCGCTGTGTGATTATAGGTGTGGCTGGAACAGGTCACAACACAGCGCAGCACCTGCTGACAACAAAGCGAATCGGGATCTGAAGTTTGCTTCTCTCCCAGGCCGGACCTGTGTTGCATAACCAGGCTGATCACACCGCATAAAATACTTGGTGCTTAACACGCGCTTTTCAGCTTCGTGTTTCAGCGTAGATGGAAACATATGCTATGTATCTTGTAAGCAAAGCTGTAGTAACTCCTAGACTAAGCTTCCAAGACATTTAGCATTAAAACATTTACCTTCATTTTCATTATAATTATGCAGTAAATGAGGCAGGAGTCTAGGCAAAAACAGCGTGTGATCGTGTAATAAGGACTGCCTCGTAATGACAAGGGAGGCAAATGATGGTTGCACCATCCACCTTCATTAGTGTATTTCCCAACCACTGAGTTTTGTGGGTTGTGGTTTGTTTTTTTTTTCTTTTAGTTCCATTTGCCATCTCCCTTGCAGACTTAGTTGTTAGTCTTAACTAATAGTGTACATACTCTCTGCTACAGAAAGTCATGCATATTATCCATGTGATTATCAAAGTATCATCGGCTGGTATCAATTTTTTATCTATTTTAATTTGCTATGGGTTCTCATTTATGAATAACAGGATATGTATGACAAATGTGGGCCATGTATTTTGTGCATGTTATCTTCTTCCATTTCTAGGCGTACAAAGCCTGAATCCTTGGGCTTTGGGAAAAGAGACAGAAAAGATGAAATCACGAGTAATACTTAATGTTTTATTGGAGCTCTCTGAAGTTACTCTTCTAGTTTACAGCCTGGAATTGATACCCCTCCACACCAATTACGTGGCTCACCCTCTTCAGCCTCCACCACCCTGACCTGTCTTCAGAGAAATCTTCTCAGTCAATCCAGAAGAGAGATGTTTTCCTGTGAGGAGCAGGACATGCAAGTCTTGCATGGGACACGCTCTTCCCACAAATGGGTAGCCTTTATCTGAGACCTGTGATTTACATTTCAAATGATGCAGTCGAGGTGAGTGGACTACCCGGTGTAATTAGAACATGCATATGTAGCAAGTGAGTTCACAGATCTGAATCTGAGCATCCCTAAAACAGTGGTGGTGGTGGTGAGAGGGGGGAGATGGAGGGAGGAGATCTTAGTGCTCCATACCAAAACTCCTCCATGCTCAGGTCTGTCTCTGGTCCCCGCTCTCTCAGATGGAGAGTGATTACCATTCTCCCTTATTTATTCCTGCCCTTTCTTTCCCCTTTGTGCTAGTGTTTGCCTTTGTTGCCAGGTCTCAGCTTGCTCAGGCTTTTCAATTGTTTGCCTAGGTTTAATCTTCTTTGAAAGGTTAGTCTTGTGCTAAAAAAGGATGAGCACTGTGTCAAGCAGTGCTGTTTTGGGCATTCTGCAGTCCGGGAAGTTCACCCTGTGGTACTCCTTGTTAGGTAGAGCAACAAAACTTACCAGGAGCAGAATGCGTTACTTATGCAAGTATTATGTAAGGTACTCGGCAGAACAATTTGGACATAATCATTGAGGTAAGAGGGTGGTTCCAGGATGTACCTACTGTTCTTAAAATATTAGCTCAACAAATCAGCAGTAGCTAAGCAAAAGGAGCAGACTAGTTAGCTAAGTAGTTCTTTTGTTGATGAGTCTCTCTCTCTAAGGCACTGCCCTGCCCGTGATGAAAAAAGACGGATCTCCCATCTTTCCAACTGCTGCAGAGAAATTTGCTTAGACACCAGAAATGTTGCTGCATTCCCTCACCTGGAGAGGGAGTAATTGTTTGGGACACACATGATTTGCAGTTCAAATTCCAGCTCCTCCCTGGGTAGGTCTGTTTACTCTAAACTGTTGGCTGGGTTTGGGTCTAAGGGCACTCACACAAATGGCAAACAGGTTTGACTCGACTGAGGACTTCACAGTGGGGAGGTTGGAGGTAAATTGCAAAGCCCTGGCAAGTGAAAGACATGAAAAATGAAGCAGTCTAGTTATGTTTAAAAAGTCTTAAGTATCCAGCCTTTTGTTTCCTTTACTCACAGCTTTGAGGGGAAACTGGCCTAAGAGGAAAAGAATAGCTAGACTGCTCCCGGTAGATGTGTATCTTCGCCCAGGCTGCCTCGTGCAGTGCTTCCCCATGTTGTTTCACTCCTGCATTGCACAAGGTTAAGTGACTTTACCTTCAGAGCTGTCAACTCTGGAAAGGCTTGGGACCATCTGAACAATGACTAAACTATTTTTCAAAGTTTCTAAGACTAAATGCTAGTTCTGTCATGCCTCCCAATCGTTTTATTATAGATACACACATATGTTCTTTGAAAACACAGAATAGGAAACACGTGAGTTTTTAATTGCTCATAAAGTTAAAATTTCCTTTGCTAGCACCTTTCAAAACAATTTTTCTGTTGTTTTTAACGTTAGGGCAGAATAGTCCTTACAGATGTAACCCAAATATCTGAATATATACTGCTTTAGAAGATATCTTTCACCAGCAGGCAGATGGAAATATTTCTGATGTGAAGGGAGGGGAAGGAGTCTGCAGAAAGAGGTGAGCTCTGACTCACATCTTCAGAGCTCGTAAAGGCCGTGTTTGCACTAGCCCTGCCAAGAGTGCACTATTGAAGGGTTTGCGCTGCTTCGGGGGCTCAGTGGAAGCCGTGCCTGAGAAGGGCTCCCATGTAGGTATGAGGTTACGGAGGCTGGTCAAAACACAGCTGTGAATCCTAACAGCACTCGACAAAACAGTGAACTGCTGACTCCAAGCCCCATCTTGCACCTGCTCTAACAGAGCTTGCACTGCTGCAGCACCTCCTGGTGCTGCCCCCGACAGCACCTACACCTGCGCCCCTCAAATTAGGGCTAGGACCCAGAGTTTTGCCAGGGAAACAAGGGTTTGGAAACTTTTCTTCTCTCAGATATGAAGCAAAATGGGGACAACTTCAGTTAAAAGGACATGGCATGTGAAATAAAATGAGGTGTAAGTGAGACAACACTCGTTATTTGTTGTGAATCAAAAAAAGCAACAAAAAATATTGAAGTTCATAAAAAATTCAGACAACTGAGGCTAGCTGAGTAGAAGGTATGTGGAGAAAAGCTATGTTGTCCAGTGTAAAATTTCAAATTAATTTGCTTCAGGTGTGTTCAGGGCTCGGTACCAGCCTTCAGTGAATGTTCCCAAGTTTGAAATGTGCTATGTAGAAACTCATGACACCTGAATATATATACAAGTTTTGGAAGTGAAATGTAAGTTTTCTTTCTACAATAATTAATATTAAGTGAAAAGAGCTGTGCTGGGTCCAGCACTGTTGCTGTAGTTTGTATGTTGGTATTTGGGGGGGGGGGGGGGGGGGCGGAGATAGGAGGGGAGAACATGCGTGGACAGTAGGACAGGAAAGCCAAGAGCCAAAGTGCTTTTTAGAGACACTGCTTTGAGAAAAGAGTGATCATGGACTAAGGGCTTGGAGTGGGAAGGCAAAGATGTATACTGGGGCATGGTGGTGTAAGGTTAGATTGAGCCAAAACAGCATAGTGATGCTACGAGAAGGGGAGGATTGTGCCCCCACATCAGTGTTCATTCCTGGCTGTTGTGGTACTGATAGATCTTCTTTTTTCTTGGCTGCTTGTTGGTTGGTGTTTTTGGCTATTGTTGGCTCTGTGAAAGGAAAAGTGAATGCCAGAGGTGATGCCCTCAGGAGGGGACTGGGCCACGTGGCTGGGACGGGATGGAGAGAGGCGCTTGCTTTCTGCAGTGCTGAGCTGTTACATTGGTGCTGGCCCAAGCTAGAAACCACTGAAAGGGGCGACAGCAGCTGAGGGTTCATCTCTCCTGCATCTGACTCCAGAAATCGACCTAGAAAATGAGCACTGCAAGCTGGTATTGCAGGCAATTCACAGGTCCATCCAGGCCCTTTCTATGTACCTTTTGCTCTCTGTTGCGTATGTGCTGCCCTGTGTTGTCCTCATGCTCATTTGTGAGGCATCTACTGAAATTTAGTGACATCACTAATGCTTTTATTTTAACCCCAGGAAACCTGGGCTGATGCTTGCCGGTTTGGAAACTAGTGGCAGAACCAACGTCTAAGATGTTTGTAATTTTCTCTGGGGAAAAAGGAGGAAACGATCATTTATAACTTCTGTGAGTCACCGCTGATATTCAAAACCATGTACTGTAAATGTTTCTATTAAAGAAAAATTTGTACCTCTTCCCCAGGAACACTGCAGGCCATCCAGCAGTAAACCCAGTATTTCCGCTGAGGAGGCGGAGGCTCTTCTCCCCAAGAAGCCTTTCTTTTTTCTCCCGCAGTATGTATAAAAGACATACAAAGCCAGCTGGTCGGATGGATTAGAAAGCACTGCACCACGTCAATGAGCACCCTTGTTTGTGTTGTTGAGAAGAGATTCTTAGAAAGAAAGAAATGCCTCCCCTGTAATCGCCACTAACGAGGAGACCCTAGTGAAGTTTTTGTTTTTTAAAAGGCTTTGGCAAAAGACGTTTTGGACTCTCGGATTAGTTTGTTCCCTCCCCCTCCCCACTTGATCCTTAAGGATTTGCCTGAGTCATGGATTTTTACTGGGCTTGTTAACTCTGTTGTTATTTTTTTTTCAGCCAAGGGGATAAAGAAATCTTTTAGTGAGAGCCACTCACTGGGGATTAGCTGCGAGCGGACCGAACAACGCGGTGACTCCCCGGAGGGGGTGACCCCTGACTCCTGGGTCAGGTGGTGGCTCATCTCTTGCCTCCTAGCTGAGGCAAGCTGAAGGCTCCCAACAAGTGTGTTCCCCCTCTTCACCGATCTCCCTCTGCGCAGCGACAGGCAACGCAGAAGATGGGCTTTGTGTTATCACAGCTGCTGTTCTGCAAAACTGTGGAAAATGATAAAGTAGATAGAATATCAAAGGATATGGTAACTGTTATTGGAAGGAAACCATAACCTCTTTTACCACCTAAAGGGACCTGTCTGCTTTCCTCCTCCATAATTTTCAGAGCTGCCTTTCCAGCAGGGGTTTTCCCTGCACAGCAGCGGTGGTTCAATTCATTGTGGAGTTGAAAGGTGGCAAGAGTGGCTTTTCCAAAAGTTTCTGTTATAGATGGTAACTCTACCCGGTCATGATGGTATCACGGATGCTGTGGTGGTGGCAGAGAAAGGTTTCAAGGGAGCTGCTTGCACAGGCTTTAACTGCTATGTGAATTGAACCCATTTACTTTGGCTGGGAAATTACAAGCAATGCATTTGGGATGCAAAACACAGTAGGAAGAGAAGCCAAAAAAGAAACTGAAACCTTACGTGTAACGGTGGCTGGATTGTGTGTGTAAGGCTAATATGTAAATGCATATCACTGAACAAATGAGTTATGCAGATTAACTCTGCTTTTGAGAAAACTGGTTAAATACTATGCTATTCACTGTTTTACACGGTCTTTGAAATCCTGGCTGTTTTACAAAGCAGTTAACTGCGTCTTTTATCAGGTTATCAAGGGCTTGGATCAATTCATGATGAATAAGTATCTAACCTACGCTATTGAAAGGTCTGTCAGTCATTGTAGTGTACCAGTAGGTTTTCAAGAAACAGCTGTGGAGAAGGAACCTTTCCCTCCTAGCTATGGTTAGGGGAAAAGTAACAAATTGCTTTCATTTGTTGGAAGGGAGTGTCAGCTCACACAGAGTCAGGTTTAGTGATGTGTGTTATTTTTTATGTGAATAAACTGGATGGAATTAGATGAACTTCCAGTGTATTAAAGCATTGCACCTTAAAATGAGATTTCCCAACAAGTCAAAGGAATCCAGCTCCAGTGCAACTTAGATGCCCTGGCATACAACGAATGGGGGAAGAGGGGAAACCGTGATATTAAATATACTGTACGTGTTTAAGTATGATATATGCATTTGATATATGTTTGTATTTGCACGTGAATATGTGTTAGCTTTTTGCTTCCCAGCTATTGATTAGTAGTTGATTTCTTGTAAATGTGCATGGCAGAGGAATGCTCTTAGAGGCTTTATAAAACGAAAAGGCTGTAGCAGCTGTAGAGGTATTTAGAAAGGGTCTCCGTGCATGAGGTAGCAGGCATATAGGAAGAAGTTGTGTAAGAAGCTGTCAAGGAGCAGGAGTAATCAAGGAGGGGCAGCAATCTGCAATAAGCACAGAAAGAGGAAGGCCTTTAGGATTAAGAATATGGTAAACTTTGTGCCTTTCCAGTATCTCCTTTGTCACTCACTCTGCGCAGACTTGGGTGGTTTTTTTTCCAAGTTGTTTGCAGGTGATGAAATGCCTCATCAATACAAGCAGTCTTAAAACTGCTAGCCATTGGGAAACACAGAAAGCTCCAGTGTGCATTTCTCCAGCAATGGCAGCTGTCGTGAGTGCATCAAACTTACCCTATGGAAAGCCAGGGCAAAAAGTATTAAATTAGGTTCAAAGTCTCCCTGTTGGTTGTTGGGGTCCTTACTGGCCTGGAGCAAGGGTTTGTAGCAGACTGCTGGGCGCTTGAGGAGGAGAGCTGCAGCTGGCGGTTTCACTCCTTGGCTGCAAAGAAGCCTTCTTCAGTCAGGGTCAGATCGCTGAAGGTAAAGCGACATGTTATAGCTGATCATGTCTCTTTTTGTACTGGGGATATCTGGTGCCCCGTCCTCATCTTATTGCTCCTCTTCCCTGCTCTTGGCTGCCTACTCCCCCTGACCAGCAACAAGTCTACACTCGTCAGGCCCCGAGTGAAATGGATTCAACTCACTGGCCTGGAAGAAAACTAATGTGACAAAAAAGTGAGTTGTTTGCTCCTGGGTTAATGAACTGAATCAGCTCAGTGAAGGCTCTGATGAACATTAGTCTGATGCAAGAGAAAAGGGTGCGTTAGCATGACTGGGATGGAGAAAAGAAAGGGCAGGACAGGAGCATGGGGGATACTACTTTTGGCAATGATGAAGTAACTGTGAGAGTGACTCAACTCTGACATGTAACTTCCCCAGAAGGGTCTTAATACGGGACTGTGAAACAGGAACTGCTTTTAGCATGAGCTGCTCCATCGCCTGTCGTTATCATAGACAGCCAGTGGTATGTGTGCTAAAACAAGAGATTACAGTGCACACGTAGGACCCCCAAATTCATTGAGAGAGAGAGCAAAGCGCACATGATGTTGGCCATGCTGTTGAATGCACTGCTGCAAGTCACACTGGCACTGTAAAGGTGAAGGCTAGATCAGAACTTACTAGGGAGGGGGGGGAATAAGTAATCAAAATGAAGGGAGATTTATTTGCAATCTCCCAAGAATCATCATGAAAGCACCGTCCTCCCAAAGAAGAAACGTGCTGTCTGTAGAACATGATGAAAAAGTGTTAATCATAGATTGATTTCCTTAGACTGGACTTTCAGGGTACTCCAGGGTTCTCATTTATTTTGGTTCGGAAAAGCATTTATCACGGCTTTATTAAGGCTTATGTGACAAGCATTTTGGAAGCTCTGTTCCATATCAGCTAGCCAAGTTCCTTTTAGTTGTGTTGTGCTGAAGGTCAGGGCTGAGACCTTTCCTCACAAGGTGACCTAAGAATTTGGGCAGAGAATTATGCTCTAATTTATTGAAAGTATGAAGGGGAAAGTTTGCATTTCATAGTGTGTTCACAGCTTCGGTGAGTTTGAACAATCGGGTCTCTAATGAATATCAGTAATAAGTAGTATGAGTAGAGGAAAGTGGGGTTTTTTCCTTTCCTTTAGTAAAGGAAAAAGGTTAGAGATTTTACCCTTAAGCTTTTTGTCCTTATGTCTTTCTCTTCTCATTTCATCCTCACCTTGCATGCTTTTCTTGTGCTCTCTTTAGTTCAAAACATATAGCTAACGTTAACAGAGAATGAATATATTGCTTTACTTCAAAGGTTTTCTTTGCTCAGAGTGTAAAGTCAAACCATTTTCCAAGTAGTAAAATTCTGTAGACAGTGAATTGTGAAGTTCAGATGTGTGTGTGACTGTGGGACTCTCCCTTCACCCCTTGCCAGCTTGCACCTGGTGTTATCCACAAGCTTTCTGACACCTCTGTGCTTCATTTGCAACTCTGCGTGGTCTTTGGCCGAAGAGGTGCAAGTGCTTCAACCCTGGGCTGGCTGCACCGAGAGGTGCAGGACTCTTGCCACCCTTCCTTGGAAAGACTCTGGTACAGTGCAGCATGAATAGGATGGGGTAGCCTGTAGGCTGGGGTTAACTCTACCTGGATAAACCAGGCCTGTTGGTACTAACTTGCCATCTGAGACTGCGAAATGGCAGTTGAGGACATCACACGTTGCAATGTCACCCTGTAAACAGCTAGCAGCTTTCCTGCTGAAACAGAACATCACACAAAGGTATCTCGGCCCAGGGTGTATCAGAGGAGGAGTGAACCACGCATCCTTGCATTGGTCACACTTCAAGGGATAGCCCTTAAACTTCAAAAAAATAAACATACATTTTTGTTCGTTTTAATAAACCAGCCCATCTTCAATACTCTTTCAACTTAGTTGTAACATTTATTAGTATAACTGAATACCTGGAGCATTTAGGGTAGAGACATCGGAAAGAGCCTGATACCATACAGTTGTCCTTGATACAGTCATTTGTAGCAACTTTGGGATTTAAGTGTCTCCTTAGATACTGCTGTGGCTTTAGGAAACCTCGGGCTTTGCCACAGTTTAGTTGCATTTAAAAAGTTCCAGTGTTAGCAAGAGTTCTGGTCTGACCTGAGCTGGCTGTTAGCTTTCACACGTTATCGGTATTGGCATTGTGATTTCTTTCCTCAAAAGAAGCAATAGTCTTTGTTCACAGGAGGATGCCTCTGTGGAAATGAAGACTCTTATTTCAGATTTTTCTTCTCTTAGTTATAAATGCTCTTTGAAATGAATCTGCAAATGCAGGATATAATTCAGATCAGCTGGAGCAATGCATTTGGTAGATCATGGACAGAAAATTGTAGGTGTTCCTCATATGTCATCTAGTTTTTTTTAAATGTTCTTGGCTAAAACATGATGTTTTTGTGTGGACAGCAGTACTGACATTCTGTTAACCCCCCTCAACCCACTGCTAACCACCTGGAATTAAGTTATTTTTATAATTGGCAGATTTTCTATAAGCAAAATGGTTTAAATTTAGCAGCTGGATGGAAATGCCTAGCATGCTTTCTGTGGTCATCCTTGATTGCAGACATTACAGGGTAAGGCAAATGTGCCGCAAACTTGTGGTATGTTTGCATCTTTGCGAAGGGATTGATGACTGGCCTAGCTCAGTTACCCAGGCGTAGGCCACCTACTCTCCGCATTTAAACTTTCCTAGAAGATCAGTGTGTCTTGAAGCTGGAAATTGGGTAAATCTGTGTTGAACTGGAAGTAGCCACAAAATCTGAATGTAGAGCCCAATGGGACTTGGAGTCTGGCAGATTGGTTTAACCAAGAATTGCTATAAAATGCATGATATATGCTGCTATTCTTTTCTGCAAATATCCTGAAAGTTTTCTTCAGCATTGTTAGAGAGGGCTTTAGAAAGACAGTCTAGATGGGGACCCTTCAGCATTTCCTTACACCTCTATGAAGATGCTGAAATGTTCTGTTCTCTTCTGCTCTACACATTTCTTCCCATTTTCTGTTTTGTCTGAGCTCAGGCAAACTAAATAGAGAGTACTTCAGGTATATCGAGTTGTCTTCCCCTGGGCCTGCGTGCTTTCTGTGACACTGTCTAGGCTGTGCCCCTTGGATTTCTACAGGAGGAAAGCAAATCATGACTGAGTGAAGTACAAGAAGGAGGAGAGAACCAGTTGGTTGTGTTTTGTTTTGGTTTTTTTTTCCTCCTGCACAGATTAAGAGAACTTTCTCTACTTTTCCTGATACAAGAAATAAATTCTTGAAGCAAGCTGGACCATGGTGGAGTTGATGGTTCAATATCATCTTTGATCCTGTTGCCTCTGGAGAAGTTGATCCTGAGCATTGGGGACTCCCACAGGTCCCGTTAGGGTGAGAGTCCCCGAGCCCATGAGAGGGTGGCAGGTTGCTCCATCCTGATGGGCTGTAACTCCCAGTGCTCAACATCACCGGGACGTGGTTTTGACTTTGCTGTGAGGCCCTCGGTCTCTGACATTTACACATTTTCAGCAGCAGGACAGAGTTTAAATGATGTTAAAAGAGATAGTGGGAAGCTGACAACTGAGCGTCAACAGAGTCTCAGTTGTTGTCAACCTTTTGCAGAGTCCTACAACCATTCTGGTGGAGGCACAGGCCAGCTTTGTAGACCCGAATGTCTTAGCCCCTTGACATTTTGCTGAATATTATTTACCCATGATTTAGGCCAGGGACTAGGAATCTGGGGGCCATAGGCTGAAGTAATTTCCTGGTTTCTCTGTATACAGCCAAAACTGTGTGCATGGTCCCCTTCTTGTGCAAAGCTCCAGTGAGCCTTTGAACGTGGGTGCCGTTAATGTGACAGGGCCAGGATTTTACCCCAGGCATTTTTACATCTGCATGTATAATCTGCTCTGAGCAGCTTCAGACAACGCTGTGATTAAAAATACCTGGGCAGGCCTCCACAAGTGCTGTCCCTGTGCCACAATTTTGTAGCACTGTACTGATGTTACACACACGAGGTGGCAGAGGGAGGAGGGTGACTATGAAGACAGGCTGAGAGAATTGGGGTTGTTCAGCCTGGAGAAGAGCAGGCTCTGGGGAGACCTTCTAGCAGCCTTTCAGTCCCTAAAGGGGGCTTACAAGAAAGCTGGAGAGGGACTTCTTGCAAGGGCGTGCAGTGATAGAACTGGGGGCAATGGCTTTCAACCAAAAGAGGGTAGATTTGGATTAGATATTAGGAAGAAATTCTTCACTGTGAGGCACTGGAACAGGTTGCCCAGAGAAGCTGTGGCTGCCCCCTCCCTGGAAGTGTTCAAGGCCAGGTTGGATGGGGCTTTGAGCAACCTGGTCTAATGGAAGGTGCCCATGGCAGGGCGGTGGAACTAGATTATCTTTAAGGTCCTTTCCAACCCAAACCATTCTATGATTCTATGAGGTATTGAGCAGGTAGTCCTCAGGGCTCTAGGAGTGGGACCTCTCTTTAAAGCATCAATTTAAGTAGTAAAATGGGGTGTTGCTTACGGGCCAACACAACAGGCACTTGAGGCTCCTAGCACCCACTTTGAGGCATTTCAATACTTGTACAGTTTCCCTTCTAGCTTTCATCCTTCAGCAGTTCTTTATGCTGCTTCCTTCTGTGCTTTCCTGGTTGCCCTGTGTCTTGGTGGTCTCTGCTCCGCTTGGGTGCGATTCCTGGGAGTGCTGCAATTCTGCACTGTCCTGTTATGTTAGGAAATGCCTAACTTATTACCTTTAAGAAATGTCTGAGGTAGGAAAGACGTTTGTTTCCAAAAAAACACAGTACAGAGATCCAGACCTGTTCATTCCTTGGGTTTTAGGTCTGGGGCTCTGCTTTGATCCAGCCCCTCAAACACTAGGTCTGAACTTGTGCCAGTGTCTGATCTGACAATGTTTTGATTTGAAGAAACATGTCAGTGTTTCTTTGTGTGGTTTTTTTTGGGTTTTTTTGGTTTTTTTTTTTTTTAATGAGAGAAATTAAACTTTGAGTGGTTAGAGGGGGGAATATTTTAACTATTTGGAACAGCTTCTGTGATATGAAAATGGTGTGATCGATAGCTGTTGAAATATGAGTGACAGCCAAACCCTGGCCCTCGTGTCCCTGTGCTCAGAAGAGGGCCTGAGCTCAAGACAGCTGGGGAATCCTCCCAGGCTTTGCAAACCTGTTTGGGTAAATTCATTAGCAAGTAAAACAAATGTAAATCAGTTTAAATAGAAAGCTAGGTTAAGGTGGATAGTTAGAGAGATGCCCTGGAGAAAGTTGTCACCGCCCTTTGCTGTTGACCTCTGTTAGTTCCCGATCTCCAGAGCGTGCTTGCTGGACCTTGCGCTTTCTGCCATGTGCTAATGGGAATTGC
This sequence comes from Phoenicopterus ruber ruber, assembly GCA_009819775.1. Lineage (NCBI taxonomy): Eukaryota > Metazoa > Chordata > Aves > Phoenicopteriformes > Phoenicopteridae > Phoenicopterus > Phoenicopterus ruber. Next base: position 28,792,478 of record CM020217.1, on the reverse strand, counting down.
TTGGACAGGCTACCTGGAGCAAGGAGATGAGCCTTTTGTCCCAAGAGATTTATTCAGTCCCTCTTGTTCTGATGCTGGGGCTGCTTTGGCAACATTTTGGGTGGATTTTCTAACCTCTTGAAGTGTTACTTGAACTTGGCTTTGTTTGAAGGAAGAATTCCTTGTGCTGGAGCTTTTCCTTAAATAGCTCCAAGTGTTTTGGCAAATGTAAATCATAGCCTAGTATCACTTACAGCTTTTCATTGCTGTCTTCTCTTGACGGCTATTTCTGCTAAGAGGTGCATTTTGAGAACCAAACAAATTTATGTATATCTGAGCAGAGAAGCCTATTAGTAAAATTACATCCAATTTTCTTTTTTGGTGACTGGTGTGCTAAGGCCATGGGAAGGCTTTGCAGGCAAGTTAGTTGTATTTGGAGCCTGGAGTATACTTGGCAGTAATATGAATTGCCAAAGATGTCTGAGAGAAATCTGTTTCCCTCGGTGTCTTGCTGATCAATTTGGTATGTAACGTGAACCTCTGACCAGCACAGCGAGTGCTTCTAGCTGGCTCCTGCCCCCACAGGCGCAGTTCCTTGTGCAAAGGAGCAGCGCGTGAGATGATGGGGTTGTCAGAGAATGCTCAACTACATCTAATTTTTAGGGGCCAAACGTAGTCTCTGCTGTTTGATGTTTGGAAGGAGGACTCCTGTGTGTAGCAGTTCATTTCTGGCAGTTGATGATGTCTTTGTAAACGCCTGGGGTTGCCACAGTCTGCCAAGCATGTGCCTGTGTGGGCACTCTGAGCTGCCCATCTCTCCACAGCCTTAGGGACCCTTTTCTGAATTTTTTCAGAGAAATTCAGGATGGCAGTCGCTGAGGCTGGGACCATGCAATTCTGTGGCTTAGAAAACCCCTTCAGTTCATGACGGTCACTGTCTTCTCTTTTAGTCAAGATTCAGGACGTGTTCCAGGCCAAGTTACGCATCAGTCTCATCCTTCCCTTACCTCCCATCTGCAGTAATATGTGATTAGCCCTTCTTTTGCAGCAGCACCAATGCTCGTGCAACTCTGCTGCACTGTTTCAGGGAGCTGATCCAGCCAAAAAGTAACCTGAAAAAGAAGTGATGAGGTGTGTGAACCTGCTCCCCAGGAGGTCACGTAAGTGTTAGTGCTGGCCCATGGGAGAGAGTGGGAACGCGTATCCCAGCGTGAGGGAAGAGCTCTAGCTGTGTGTCAGAAGAGGTTTATACTGCATACGACCTCTGTGGTTTGGATGGGGAATTTATAACTGAGAGCCTTATCTGAGTCACTGACTAATTGTTAATATTACCATGTTTGCCCTGCAGTAAGTAATATCAGGAGGCTGCAATCATGATAGGAGCACCACTGTGCCTAGCTCTGGGTACACACCAGAGGAAAACTGCACAGTGTTTGCAGTCTCCATAGACGTGACGGACAAACACAACCAGCGACCATACAAATGTGCTTCGTTCAGAAGGAGCCATACTGTTCCTGACGAAAAGTCCCTCTCACCCCTCTTGCCCTGTGTTGTGTCCAACAGGGGCGGTAGCTTTGGAGAGGGTGCAGGAAATATGGTATGTATAGTGCTGCTATATGTGGTACACCCTTGTAGCTGCAGGGAAGTGGGACTTCTGGCCTGTAGGTTGTCTCCAGATCATAACGCTTACTAAGGGACTTATCCTACAGGAGTTTGTCTGAACTGAAAAAGCCTGTCTTGAATGCCTCTGCAACAACCCATTGCAGTGGGTTTCTGTCTTATCCAATGTTGTTTTAATCGTGCTCTCCTAAAAACTCACTAGATGTTCCTTATTTCTTGTACCAGAAATAAGGTGAACAATTATTTCTCATTTATCTTTTCCACAGCATTCATAACTTGGTCAACCAGTGTAAGTTGAACTATATTAAACTTTTCAAGTGAGAGGTGACCCAACCTTTTATGACCTGAGCTGTTAGTTGGGGAAAAACTGCAGCTATAGAGGTGGGAACTGCATGGTCTCCTTTATAAAAGGGCTGAGTCCTCACCACTCCCATGGTATGATCTGCTCTTAGTACTGAGAGTAAAGGTGCGTTTGAGGTTTGCTGCAAACTGAAGGAAGTATTCCTCTAGGCACTGCTGTGGGTTTAGCTCTGTCACTTGTCTCAGAGATATTGCAGATTTTTTTTTTTGTTGGATTTAGGTGTTATTGGGCAGTCCTCTTGCTGAAACATTGCTCTGTAGTAGAAGCTTCTGCAACAAGTGTCTGTATCTGCTTTTCAGCCACCACTGCCCAGAGCCTGGCATTTTAACTTGGCTACCACTTACTTTGTTATTACCCTGGGCTGTGAACTGCAGCTGAGGAGCAGATATATGTAGACCCCATGACCAGGCAGCAACCTTGGGTAGGGGGGCAAGACCAGCAGGGGCTGGTATCCTTTTTAGCTGGTACTGTCAATCCTTTATTGTTGAACCATTTAAAAGCAAAATGAGTAAACTACAAGCTTTAAAGGAGTGTACTGCTGCGCTCTTTTCACGAGGATCATGGTTACGTCTCAGAGCGTGTCATCTGTTCGGGAGCACACTGCATCAGCTGCTGCAGGTGCCCTGGTGTCCTTACCGCTGGACGAACGCAGCGTCGTTTGAGAATAAACGAGAAACATTTCAGGAATTGGCAAGTTTGAGAGGATTTCATCAGTTACAATCAGTTGGCTCCCAGGAATCATTTCAGGAACAACTCCCTTAGTTCAATTCAGAACAGAACTAGAAAGTGAATGCAGCATGTCCAAGTCTTGTTTCCTGTGTCAGTACAAGCAATATAAAGTAATTTACATCAGATCTTTTCTTAAAAACTATCGATCATTTCCTTCCCTCGTTCTTTGGTAACTCTAAGGATGTAATTAGATGTTAAATAAATTGGATTTGACACAAGACAAGCTCGAAGAAATTCCTGCTTCCCACCCCTGCTGCTCGTGGCTGTTCCTGCGCTGCAGTTTGTCGCTGCTCTGGTTGTGCTGATGCAGCCGTTTGTGGGGCTGTGCTGAAATGATCCTGGTTAAACATCTCCACGCACAAAAATATCCAGCAGCAAAACCTGTTTGTTTTTTTTTTTTTTTCTTATCAACTCAGATTTGCAGATCCAATCTGTTCTATTTATACACAACCCTTCACAGAATTGCACTGGTGTAAGTGAGGTGGCACTGAACTGTGGCATGGAGTAGAGGTGGGTGGCTTTGTACCCAGGGAAAATGGGTGCAAAACAGGAGACTGTTTGAACAGAAGTGTGTAAACCAGCAATACTGGTAATTCCTGATGCATCCTGTGGCCTGAGCCAGCTTCTGCTTTCAGTTCATATGGATACACAGACTCCAGATGGAAGTGGCCGCAGCTGGTGGACTACCTGTCAGTATGGTAACACTCATCGAACATGACATTTAGGGGATCTACGTCATTCTAAGATGGTTTGATACCTGTTCTATATTTAGCAAGAAAGCACTTGTGGCTTCTTACAGATTGTTTGAATAGGAACAACTCTATTTTGTATAAAAACCAAATTCAACAGGACCCTTTACAGTGACTGGAAGGAAAATATGAAGTTGAAAAACCAGACTACTGACTTCAGCTCTATCTCTGTGCGTTTAGTTGTGTAAGTTTTCCCTTCATGCCACAGTAGTAATGCCAACTTAGATTTTTGGAAAGGGCTATAGGCTCTGGAGGTAAAAGATGCTGTGTAAACAGAAAATACTATTACAAGATAGACAGAGGCAGCTTCTGAAGATCACTTAGCATCCCCCCCCCCCCCCTTTGCGTACTAGTATAGAAAAGATGGAATGGTTTTCAAGGCATAATGGTTTTTCCCCCAGGCTACGCAGTTCCTCCCTCTAGTCTAGTAAGGTTTGTTTGAAGATGCTGCACAGTGGTCCCAGCCTCTGTTCGTTCGAATTCTGTGCTTATGTTTGATGACCAGAATATCAAGATGGGTTTGGCCTTTTAAATGCAAGGCCATGAAAAGATGTGAAGTGCCTATGCATTGTTGGATTGCACCCTGGTACCCTGGAGCCTGCTTAGGAGAGACTTTTACTTTTCCTCTAATCTCCACAGCTTCAGCTAAGTCTGGATAACTCCAGATTCTGTCTCCTATGAGGCTGCTGGTTAGAATTGATATGTAAAACCTTAAACACTCCGGAGCTCAACCAATTAAGAGAGATAATTACGAACTGGGCTGCAGTGAACTCCCATTCACTTGCAGCATTCTCCAGTTTAAAGTTTCTTCAGAGGAGATGCAGGGATAACACTCCGGGGTGGGAACACTTCCTTTTTAAATTACTAAGCAACATTACTGTCTTAAATGTAAATTAGATAATTAGCGAGGTCAAGAGACCACACAAAAGATTTTATTGGTTTGAATAAAATGCAGCCTGGCATCAACTAGTATAGTAACAACCAGATTTTCTGAGTTAGTATGAATCACCATATTAGATGTAATTTCACCTTGTGTCTTTGCTCACACATCTACTGCGTTTCCAATTTATTATAGGTCTGTAATTATTTAAATACAGGTTTGCTTGCTATAGATACTGTATTACCTACTCCATTTCTACATAAGGGCTTGGCTTTAATTTCTGTTCAGTCTTTGTTCTGTGCTTGATTTTTCTTTGACTTTTCTCTCCTTAGTGCTTTGTTTCTTCTTTTCTTGTGGGAGTTTGCTTAGAAGTTATGCAGGCTATTTTTAAAAAAAAGTAAAGACATGAGTTTAACAGATTGTAAATCATAAAGCTTGAGTTGTCTTTTTGGCTATTGCCCATGTGTTTTGGCTTTTACTACCTATTTGGCATGCACTACTTTTTTCATCCAGATGTAAGTAGTGCTACTAAAGTGAAAAAGCTGTGGCTGTGTTATAGTAATGCTTTTCACTAAGATGTTCCTGAGCTAAGGGCTGTAGATTCTCCCAGCAAAAGCAGTTTGTTATTCTCCAGATTACATTCTGAATAGGTAAGATAGACAAATGATGAGAGAAAAGGTGCTATATCATCTGGATCATGTGCAAAAGGAACAGGGGTATTGGGAAGATGCGGTGAGAACATATGCGAAGTTTATAGTAAGTTAGAAGCTGAATCCAAGTCACGTTGCTCCTGTTTTATGGCGTTACAAGTAAGAATTATCTCCCTTTCCTCCAGATTCTCCCACCCTAAATTTTGGATTGGCATAGTTGTTACAAAGTACTTTAAATAATAGTATGTAAATTTTTACCTGAAGACAACATGGAAAGTTTTAAATAGATTCTTATTTTCTGGGCAATGTGGTTAAAAAAGCATTGTTTTGCCTTTATTTACACATGAGAGACAGGGTTCCTGCCAGCCAGCCAGCCATGGGAGCAGGGCTTCTCCCAAGTGAAACGCATGGTGAGGTGTTCAAAGCAGGAGAGCTGGAAGGGAAGGGAGGACTGGCTCTGCCAGTTAGGGAGACACGGCTAAATAAATTGAGCGCTTTATGCAGTGGCAGGAGCTGAATCCTGTGCCAGACAAAGCAGACAGCAGGCGTAAAGCCCAGTTAGCATTCACCAGTTATTAAGAAATATCTGACCACAGACACGAGGGTGACAGAATTGGATTTTATTTAATTCCTCACAGGTCTGTGAGGTTGCAACCCTGTGCTTTTGCTTAGACCATGCCTCTTTCAGGCTAGAAGTGCAGCGCGAGGCCGATGTGAAACCTCGTTTTTGCTTTCCTGCCTCTTTGAAGCGGCATAGCACCCAGCTTTAGCAGGTATGCTAGCTGTCCTTGTTACGGTGGGTATTCGGTGTACTCGGTGAGATAGGGAAATGTCGTTATCTTTCCTTTTATAGACAGCTATTGCAGCACAAAGTAAACGAGGCTCAGACCCTCAAAGGTACTTTGCTTGACTCTAAACAATTTCAAGGGCATTCAGGCCCTGCATATTTCTGAGGCTCGAGGCCGATGTGATTTTTGTGCGTTGACACCAGCAGCGCAGGCTGCGTCGCAGGCAGCGCTGGCAGAGCCCGGATTTCTAGGTCCCAGGCTAGTGGCTTAACCGCTGGACCAGGCTGCCTTTCCTAATCTTTTGTCCAGATCTCTGCCTTAAACCTGTCTGCTCTGTGTGACGAAAACCGCTGTGGTTTTGAAGCTGAAGCTGTGCCTCTGAGCTTGAAAAGACTATGTGCTTCTTGGGTATGGGAGGTCTGTTTTGTTGAACTTCTGCACTGTGGGAACAAAAAGCCCAAGCTACAGTGCTGGGTGAGCAGTACTCAGCGCACACTCACCCCAGACCTCTTCACTGATAAAGCCTGCACTGTGAGATCATCGCGAAATAATAGCACAAATCACCAGAAAACTTGCAGTCTTTAGATTGTGATTAGCAGGAAAATCTTCAGGAAAGAGTCCACACAGTAAACAAACAGTAAAGCAAAGAGAAGAATGTTTCTACAAACTCTTTGATCATGAATGTATGTATTACATGTGTGTGTGTGTAAAAACAGAGTTTAATAAAAGCACAGATGAATTCCAGGTAATTAGCAGACTGAATTTTGCCTTGGTTAGAGAATTCTGCTGAAGTAGTGTGCTTTTTTTAAAATTACATTTTCTGCTTCATGCCACGCGATTGGCTTTAAAAAGTGAGCAAAGCTACCCTTCGCTTGCTTTGAATCTGCCTGCAAGTTAGAGAAGACAACCAGTAGATAATATTGATGGGGATTTAGAAAAGGGGGGGGGCTGGGGGGTAAAAAAGAGCCAACTGGGCACTAAGTATCTCTGTTCCCTCCCACTGCAAGGTTTATTGATGCTGTCTGCAGATTTGTGTTTGCTTTACTGCTGTTAGTTAGAACTGGTGATCAAAGGCTAGTGTAGCCGTACCCACGAAGGGAGATAATCGGTTGGACTCTTTGAGTCCTCTGTAACAATACTGAGTGGTGTTGTGTTAGGCAGTGCTCCACAAAGTATAAAACGTTGTATGATTGCTGGGGCAGTCGGTCAAATGTTTTCTTCTCGTCTTGATTCCTTTTATACAGGAAACCAATACAGCTCGGAGCCCGGGGATGAAAGCTTTAAACCTGGAGGGTGCCTGCTGCTTCCTAAGAATCTCACGGGGAAAACGTTCAGTCCCGAAACAGCTTTGCTGACAGATATATTTTTATAGCCTATTATTTTCTCTTCTCATTCTTTGTTTCATTTGAATATAATAGGCTCTTTATTTTTAAATGCTCATCTGCTCCTGCTGTTTACATCCTCACCCCCAAAATCATAATTCTCTGGGTTACTTTCTTTTTTTTTGACATCACAGTTGGTTGCTGTTGAACATACATGCATAGAAGGGGTATTGTTTATTTTTTGAGTAATAGATTTTCCATTTTCCTTTCTGTGTTTTCAAAAGAATCCCATATTGCAATTTGAATCAAGAGGTTATAGACCTATTTATAGTTTTTGAATTTTGGCAGTGATGTAGGCATGTTGTGTGGTTTTATGACCTCATGAGAGAAAAAAGCTGGAGTTGCAGATGAATATGTAAAAATGTTATTTTCTTTATTACATGAAGTGGAGAAAATACTTCTGATGCAGCTCCTCCTTGGTGTAGCTTGTATATTCTGAGGACCGCTCCAGGGTCCAATCAGACCATGCCTTTAAGCTACTGAGGCAAGTTTCCCATTGGATTCAAACATGATCAAATTCAATGAAATAAAATATCCAGAATGGCTTCGTTGCTTGGCAATGTTTAAATATGGAATATGAGCCCCATGCTACTAGTGAAGTTATTTTTCTTTTTCATACCTTCCAAAATTATCTGTTTTGTTTAGTCATTTAAAAAGAATAGATGCACAGCTTTCCGGTGAGTTAGTTTTTAATTTAGACAAATAAGCAGCATAGGGTTGAAACACAAGTTTTTAGGAAACATAACGTCGTGTGCATCCTGTCGCTTACAACTTGCCTGGAGGCGTTACAGAAGAGCGGGCCTCTGAGAAGCAGCACTACGTCCCAGGACCTTAAAGGCTGCAGCACGCAGAAGGCTATCGCAAAAGTAACGCGGCTACCTAGGCCACGTTTGTAAGGACATCCCACTGTGTAAAAGCGTTCAAAAGAGATTTAAAATCTGCGTAAGAGGCAGGCAGCATGCCCCGTACTTGCATTCTTCATATACAACCCATTTTAGGGTGCTCCCTGTGAGAGCCAGCCTCCCTCTGCTCCTGCGCCCCTGCAAACCCGCACCCTCCAGCCCCGGGGGACGAAGTTTGCCCAACTGCCCTTTGCACGCCGGCGACTCCGCGCGGCACCAGGTCAGTGTGACATAAACGCGCCACCTCTGACACGTTGCAGCAGAGTTCGTTGCGCGTTTCTGCCCCTTGAAAGCAAAGCCGGCTGGAGAGCCAGAGGCAGGCTTTGCTCTCCATGCTGCCACTGGCTCCGAATGACTTCTGGACAAGTTTGTAAATCTGGTTCTTGGTTACTCATCTATAACTAGCAACTGCAGTGTCTGCCTTGGAGACTTTTTGGGAATAGTACTGGTGGGAAAAAAGACTTCTGTCCCAGAAAAACTGTAGACATTAAAATGTTATATACATAGATACACACATATGTACATATATATATAAAATTATTTAATATAGACTGTAACTTTATACATATATGTAAATATATAAATTTAGTCTCCAATTTAATCATGATGAAAACCTAGATAATGAAAATCTTCATTGCAGAATGTTGTCTCTTCTCCAGATTTGTTAAGGTTCGGTCATAATGCATCTTATCGAGACAATCAAATGCTTTGTTGGAGTTTTGATATTCTGTGGAAGTAAATGATTTTGCTGAAGTGGGATTTGCTGCTCAAAAGCTGTTTCAGGAATGCCTTTCCGTTGCATAACTTAATGTAGTACCTGGAGACTATTTTAAGCTCCTTGCAAAAGTACAGCCAGAGATTTTATTACGTTCTAATTAATAATTATAATGCAATTAATTACTACTATGATTACTTAACCCTTTTAAGTACGTATGTTCTTTTTATGTGCTTTCCTCCTTGCAGATTGATCATAATTATGGTATTTCTGTTTGCATGTACTTAGTGCCTATTAAAATGAAACTTAAAATGCATTCTCAAATGAATTAGAAACTGCTTTGTATGTTTGGAGGCCGTCTCAGTGGGAATGGACTAGCATCTTTCATCTGCCCATACTGATGGGGCTTGGACTTTGCGGTATGTCTTTTTTCCCCAGACTTTTGATAGAAAATGCTTGCTCTCTGCTCTCGGTATTTTGAGCGTTACTGGTAATGGTCTAATGATTAACTTTTGGAGCCATGGGGAACCAAGTGTATGCTATCATCCTAATATAGTGAATTCTGCCAGCTCCTGAAAGAAGGAAACCTCTAGAAGTTTGCAGAATTGACACATTTTGCAACCAGATAATGCAACTGGCTTTTCACGTTTCAGTCAGTATTGAGGGTGTTAGGCTCTTTGTCACTGTTCACAAGCCCCTGGGCAATCAGAAAATTTAAAATCCTTAGTGGATAGAGGTCAGTATGCAAGTCTGCACAGGAAATATCTGCAAGACCGAACAAATTACATATACAATTTGAGAGACCTAGAAACCTTCCCTGCCCCCCTCCAAAATAAGTAATGACATAAAAGGATAGAACCACCTGTGTAAGTAGTGTCCAAAATCTAGTGAGATTAGGCCTAAATTTGGACTTCATTTTGAGGCCCTACACTGCTCGCAAAGTCCTGTCTACACAAGAAAGATGAGTTGAACTTTGTGTGTTTGTACCTTTTTTTCTTTCCTGGCTGCGATGGGGTCATCTGACGCAGTTACTGCCCACGCTCGCACAGGCGAGCGGTGCAGCAGGGCTGCATCTCTCGCTATGTCAGCGTTTGCAGCTGGCTTTGTGTATCTGCAGAAGCGGCTCATGTCTGCTGAGCTGCCTAACCAACGTGGATGTGCTGGAAGGCTCGAGGGTCTGAAGCGTTATGCAGCTCTTCCTCTGCCTCAGATAAGCCCTTGCTAGCTGTGTTTGTATTGGTATCTCCTGGGCAGCTTTCCCATTCTGCCTCAGCTGCTTCTCTCAGTACAGCCTATTATGGGTGGGTCTCAAAACTTTTCATTTTGCTCTTGGATTTAGATCTACATTACCGAGGAAAGACAGCTGAGGCTTTTAGGATTCAGAAGATTTGAGTTGGTTGGTGTGTTTTTGTGGTCGTCGTCCCACCCGTCTTACTTCTGAGATGCTCTTTCTTCCTCGCTGAAGTAAACTATAAAAAGGAGCGATAATATTTGCCTGCCTTGCTGGTGCATGCAATGGTGCCTATAAGTTTTTGAGACACTTGCAGGAGAGCGCCCTTGGAAAGTAAAGTGCTGGTGGTGGTGGTAGTGTCATACTGGAATCACGTCTGAATCTTCCATCGTTTAAACACAAGTCTTTACGTTTTCTGTACCTCAGCTTGGAATCGGTTATAATGTCATCAAGGGAATCCAGGGCGCTCTGTACCTCAGTAACATACTGGTTATGTGTGCCTTTCGTAGGCTAAAGGACAGGGAAAGAAAAGCAACGGAGGAAGGCTTCTGTCATGGATCAGAGCTGATATTGACCAGGTATTGCCTTTCTCCCTTCAGTTTGATAAACTTTTCCAGTTTCTTCAGCCTGGTTGCTTTTATGCTGCCGTATTTATCGTTATACGGTGGTGTATTTTTTTTTTTATTGCTGATAATAGCTTATTGAGACTTGAGGAACTTTATTTGCTTAACCTTGGATCTCTGGAAGGGAAGCTGGTTACTTTGAACCTTTCAGCCTTCTGCTCTTAAAAGTGTTGAAAGAAGCAACTCTAAATTAGGGCTTTTATTGCAATTTTAAACACACAAATAGATGCCTTCATTCTTACAATCGACATCAAAAGGCCAGAGAGTCTGGAGTGTGTCAACCATATATTGGTCATTCACCATTAATCAACTTACACATGCCTGTCTCTCTGTCAGGATCTCTTCTTCCAATGTATTCACTCAGCCCCACTGCTGGAGAAATACAAAGTCAGGAGGAATCCCAATAGGCCTCAGTTGCTACGTGCTGCAAGTAAGGACAGCTTGGTTTCCTGAGATACTTTGGTACAAACATAGTGTTTTGTCACATGGCTGAGTCTCTCTGCTTATTTATATGCAATGCCATTACACTGCAGCCATGGAGTTTGGATTTTCTGTTTGCACTTCTCATGAAAATAACAGGTCTTAACTGTTGCAGACTGATTAGTTAATTTTATAACTGATAAAAACAATAAGCTAATAAACATCAAAGCGCTTAGGTCTGAAGTCCAAAAATGTAAAGAAAGAACAAATACCTAAATGTTTGACAGTTAATTTCCAGCCCCTGTGTACATGTGTATTTGAGTGTTGTGACCCTTCCCTTTTTTTGTGTTGTACAGTCTGTGCGTCATCACTGCTTAACTCCCCTCTGTGTTGTGCAATTTGTTTGGGCTTGCATCTTACAAGTCAATATATTGGTTTTCATTAGTGCTCTGGTTCTATAAAGTGAATTATCTCTTTGGATGGGAAATACAACAGATATGTTGCTTTAGAAGGACAATGTTCTTGTTTGTGTGCACAGGTATTACTTAACAGAGGCGGTGTATGCTAGACTGCGTGCCTTTTTTGTGTTAGCTAAAATAAGATGTGATTGCATCTGTGATACAAAGAATAACATTTCAGAAGCACGTTTCTACCTAAAGCAATGGAGTTAAAACGTACGTCCTTATTCCTCCCATTCTGATGTTTCCTCTCAACTCTGCTGCTACTACTTTTATGCACTAAAGATAAGCTCACTCACCATAGAAATATAGTGATAGGCAAACTCTGCCCTGAAAAGCTTATATTAATGTATAAGAATGCTAATATTCTTGCTAGGTAAGCTAATTACGCAGAACAGGAAAAGCTATTGGATCACATATGACTTGCAGTCATGCAGGAAGCTTGTAAGAAGCACAGAAATTGGCCCAGATCTCCCAAATTCCAATCAGTATGTTAATCGAAGAGCATCTTTCCTCTGTTAATTTCCTCTCTCTTGCTCTTCCTCATCTCAGGTACATGCTTTATGATGATAGTCCCAATAACAGTGCATGATGTAAGGATAATACATGGAATATCTGGTGGGGAAATGTAAACTCTTTCTTGGTTGTGTGGGGTTTGCTTGGTTTGGTTTGGTTGTTTTTCCCTCCCCTGCCAGCGGTCCATATTGTGGCCAAGAGGGCAGAAGCTGCTGGGTGCTGTGGCTCCAGAGCGCATCTGAGCGGATCTGCTGGCTCACCTTTGGGAAAAGGGGCCCGTCCCTCCCTTTCCCTGCTGCTAGCTCTGGTGTGCCTAGAGCAGCGTGCTACGCTCAATTTGCTTCACTGGTGTGGCAGAAGGTGGGTCCCGGGTAGGTTTTGGTGGGTTACTGAACCAAACTGTTAAGGTAAGGGGGTCTGCAAGTGCCAACAGCAGCTCAAGAAAAGCCTAGGGAATTTTGTGTATCCAAACTTTTCCACTTTTCTGATTCACTACATAAATTTGTCTCTGGAAACAACCAGGAACTCCTTGAGAGAAATTATTCCATGGTGATAAATGTGGCACAACTGTTCTGTAATTTTGCTTTTATTCACTAGATACAGATCAGTGTTTTTCTTTTCTCCTAAAGTCTCCTTTATGTTGTGGGATTGTCTAATGACAGGCTCTTCAAAGGAGAGAAACAATATTCTTACGCACATGGAAGCCTTCCATTGTTTCCCCTGCTGCTCCTTTGGCTCCGTGCTGTACTCAAGGAGTAATTGTGGGAAGTCAGTGCTCCTCCTCCTAAACATAAACTAGGGTGAACAGCACTCTTCCTGTCTGCTATTGTTAGCAAGAGCATTAGAAAATTGCTGTGTACCAAATCAGACATGGAAAAGAAAAAGCAGGACAATTAGCATTTTTTCACAGCTGAAATGTAATGCCCACCTCTTCACCTGCTGTACAAGAGATTGCTTGCATGAGGAACTCTGTCAAATAATCTTAATGAGAGGGGTAATTTAATTCCCTTTAATGAAATGATATTGGGAAATAAAGCAAACAGATTTGGGTTCTGTTTTTTTCTCTGTAATGACATTCTCTTTCAGACCAGTGGTAGCCCATGAAGGGAGCAGTTGTATGTTCAGCAAGCATGTTAAGAACTTTTTCCAACTTTTGTAGTCTCTTTAGCTAAGATCATTATTAAATAATTTGTCGTTAACCTTCTCCGTGTTGCCACAAGAGAAGTCAGTGAAATACAGTCAAATTTAGAACCATGTAAGTAACTAGTTTCTATGGTTCTTAGCGCCTTCTTGCTTCTGATAGTGATTGTTAGGTGAAAGTCAGAGCAAAAGGGGGAAAAAAAAAAAAAAAGCACGCAACCCAAAACTTAGTATTTCTGGATATCTTTATTTGCAGCAAAGAATTAGTATAAAATACGTGTTAGAGTAATGCATTACACTGTTGTATACTATTACGGAGGATCTTACTATAAATTTGTTCTTTTCAAGCCTGGATAGTTGGAATGAAGCTCTTCCTGCTGCTAAAATTTTCTCCTGGGGACTTTGTTATTCACAATCTTCCTTCCAAAGCAAGCAATTTTCACTGAGGTCAGAAAAAGTGTTGTTTTAGGGCAAGTGTGACATATCATATGGAAATTCCTAGTACAGAGGAAAGAATTTAGTTCTGTGTTTGGAATTAGGTTCAAGCTTTTGTTTTTGCTGTTTAAAGAATACTTCAAGAGCAATACTAATTTTCTGAGCAACGCATCTAGTTGCCAAGTTGCCAACAGTTTTGAAGACTGTCAACTTTTAAAACATTTATCTTGTGACACGATAGTCTATTTCCAAGTCTCAGATATGGCTGATTTGAGCCCAAGAGGTTAGTTCTTTTTGTTCCTGTTTCTTATAAGGAAGGAGATTTATAAGGCATCCTTATAAGGTGGAGTTTAATAACGTGATTCAGAAGAGCGTTTCATCCCTTTGATTAGGGTAAGAAAATTTTCTTTTTTTAAATCACAAAGACAGTGAATGATGATAAGCATGCTGGAAGGATTTTTAGGTTAATGAGGCATGAATAAGTGTAAGCTGTAAGCTTTCCATGAAGAGATGAATCAAGTGATTGTATGTACCGTGGCTGAGCAATGTATCTAAGAATATCTAGTACTGCTATTCAAAAATGCTCTTTTAATAACCTTTTTGTGCAGATAACTGTAGGCCCATGTGAAAGTCATAGTCAAAAGTAAGGAGTCCTTTTCTGCGTAGAAGTGCCCAGTTTTAGAGCTGAGTTTGAAGCTGCAAGTCTTCTGTAAAAGAAATGGGAAGACAATGGTTCATTGGGCAGGAGGAGTGAAAAAGTGTGGGTCTTGAAATGGGAAATGAGAGCTAACGGCTTGTGCTACAACATATTTTACTGACCTACATGATCAGTTGAAAAAACTAGATGGATTTTGGGATAGATGCCCATCTTAAAAATGTATGTTTTCATGTCCTTGTGTTCCAGAAAAGTCATTATTCTGGGCTGAAAACTGGTTTAAGAAGTTGAAATGTGTTATAATTTTCCGTCAAAGCAAAGAGTTGATAGGTTTCAGTCTAGACAAATCAAGGCCTTGTTCAAACTGAAGCATTTAGACTCTGCTCCAACCACTTTTACTGAATTTATCTAAAATACTCTGGCCATCGTGTATGAGGTCAGCCCCGTGGTATAATTGTACTCAAGAGCCTGGTTTTCAAGGAATGATTTGAAGTATTCTCATAGCAAACCAATACTATCTTCCTTATCGCTCGTGCTCTGGGGTGCCATTTGGTCTTTGTATCTTACGGCCTAAAATGAATATTCAGCAGTTTTGTATCGATAAGGAGTAAAGCCCTGGCCCAGCTGAAGTCAGCAGTTTCATGTTGATCTCGTATATGCAGTCTAGAGATCTCGTATATACAGTCTAGAGTATTTTTTTTTTTCCTTTTTTTATTGGTGGCATAAAGAGCTGTTACAGTGCTTCCCAGGTGGTTAAATTGTGTGTAAACTGAGCCGGAAGAGCATCTCTTGGCATAGGATGAATGGTTCCAAAGCCAGTTGTCCCATCTAAACTTCCTGGCCGCGCCGTAAGAAACGGGAAGGGCAGCGAGAGGGTTGAAACACGCCACGATAAGCTGTTTGAGGCAAGTGTGGTGCTCCCTGTGGTGCTACAGTAACACCACTTTTACAGCTATGGGACACATGGGATTACTTGTGAAATCTTCCTGACATTGGAAGATTTCAACATTAGGTAGGCCAGATTTGCATGAGCGCATGGTTTATGTATGGGGCCTGTTGTTTTAAAGCGGGGTGTGATGACTTACCCATTGCCAGGCTGAGGGCTCTTTTTTAATGTTAAACACCCATGGAACTACGGTGGAAGCAGCCTCAGTTGGCCACATTTCTGAGAAAAGTGCATCACAATAGCGCGTTAGTCATCCTTGCTTGATAAAAACAAGAAGGTTGAATGAAAAAGTGTAGCACAATGTAGAGCTCTCAAGAGCAGCTTATATTGAAAGAGCTGGTTGGTTTGGTTGTGCTTTGTGTTGGTGTGGGTTTTTTTTTTAAAGTGTGCGTGTGTGAAGACACTGCTGCTACTTGAAAGTCTCTCAGTTTTAGGTTTGAAAAACTACAGACTCCTTGGGATTGCAGGACCTGTAGCAATGGCTGATTCAGCCGTTTATCCTTTGGAAGAAGAGAAACAAAATTCCGGCTTCTGCCATGGCATGAGGCATCTGACGTGTCTTTGAAAACAACAAAGTAGAAAAGGTCTGTCTGCTCTGCGTAAACATTCGAGAGCACATAGCATTTTCTGGGTGAGCTGGGTTTTTGTCCTGAGTCACGACATTCTTCTTTCTCCACAACTGTGCAGTTAGCTGCTGCCTTCCAGCATGTTACCCAGTGCAGTTGCGTTGCATGTGAACAATGTTTGGAGCACATGAAAGGCTCTTTAAGTAATGGTGACCAATTGCGCTGTAATGAATAAATGCTGTTATTCTTTCTCTATTTCAGTGTGCAACAAAGGGCAGTTTTCCAGGATTGATTAAATGGTGCAATGCCAGATGTTAAGATCTGTTGGTCTGTATGTAGATCTTGGGGTGGGGGTGGGTGGGAAGCAGATCTGATGACTTATGGAAAGACTTTTGCTCATAAAAGAAAAACATAGAGATATACGTATATTTTTAATTCTCACAGTTGTTGACAGAAAAAAGAGGAGTTCTAGATGCAAAAGAATGATTTGAGCACTGGGTATATTAGCTGGGCCATCAGGATGAGAATGCTATATTATTTTACAAGGAGAAACAGAAATTGGTCAGATGTTAGCCAGCATTGCAGGAAAGTGGCAAAAATGCAGCAGTAAAGAGCCCCCAATCTACCTCCCAGGTGATGCTTGTAAAGCTGAAGGCACCAAGCTCACACCTGTAAGTTCAAAGACTTAACACTTGGTCCTTCATTCCCACATTTGTTCATCCAGCCTCTTTGGTTCTGTGGGCAAAATTTTGTGGTGCGAGTCGCTTAAGACTGGCTCATGAATTCACTGGGATATGATGACCTCTTTAAGAATATGAAACATTTTTATATGTAATATGATTTATAAGTCTGCTTTTTTTCTGTATGACTAATTTTGTTATAATTTCAAGCTGTGATGTTACACAACAGAGAGAATCACCCTCCACTGTTACAGTCCCTTTTATTCTCTGCCTCTTATTTGGTTTGCCATTGAAACTTTGGGACAAATGCCTCAAGAAATGGTGCAACAGTTTCTCTAAGGCTTTGGAGGCTTGGACAAAGCAATGGAGAGAACATGCAACGTGCAACTTGTGCACTAGGGAATCATGAAGATGACATTCAGTTATTGTTTTTTGTTTTCTGAGTAAAATTACAATTGTAATGAAATTAAAAAGCAGAACTCAGGCTTATGAGGTGTTCAATGCCCTCTGCTCCTTCTGATGACAGTAGATCTGAAGAGTGACAGTTTAGATATCCCCCCCCCCCCCGTTGCTGTATACCACAGTGGCATTTGTTCCAATCCTGAGATGGCATTTAGATTAAACATTTGAAATCCAAGTCTCCAACTCTGCTTAAAAGACTAACTCCAAGGCAGATAATAAGGTTATGAGGATAAGCTGCTGCTTCAGATGAGTGGAAATACTGTTTTAAAGACCTATGTGTGTGTCGTAGGAATTCAGGACTAGATTTGGGGCTTTTTTAACTCCCTTTTAATAATGCTGTGTTATTATTGGGCATGGTCTGTGTTTGTGTTACACTAAAACATAATTGACTATAAATGAGTCTTGACACATTGTGCTTTTTAGGAGGTCATTACTCTTTAAAGAAAACCTTTATTCAATAAGTTACAAGTAATGTGTCCTAAAATATAAATTTCCAAATACGCATTAAACCTTATGATATAAAATAATTTGATTCATGCCCAAGCAAATAAGAAGCTTACTTGTCTTATATTAGGCATTAAAGTAGGATTAACTAAAGGGGTCTTAAAAAAAAGAAGGGGGGGAGTCCTTGAATATAACTTTAGAAGGGCAAGGTTTTGTACTTTGTGTATGTTCCCTATACGTTTGTCTTTAGATGGAATGACAGTGCAAGAGCGCATTTTGTGAATGCCAAGGGGAAAATGTCAAAATTCCATTCACTTAATTTTGAGAAAATGTGAGTCTTAGCTGCATGTCTTTAGTATGTCAAAGTTAAAATGCAGTTGTCTCTGGAATGAAGTTGACAACAAAGAGAGTGATTAGGCAGGATCAGTGACCAATTATTTATGCATCTTACCTTAAAAGTCCACAAGGACTAAGACAAGCCCCACCAAGAGTCTGGGCTTACAAGAAATGTCATTGATGCAATTTGTGTTTCAGAGGAATCAAAGGCCATATTAAGGCTGCTGGTAACCAAACAGGTTCCATAGGTGTGTATATCATGTCTTGCTTCCAGTGTCACCGGACAACTCTTATTGCTGCTTTTTATACCTCTATCACCGAAAGAGGAAAAAGCAGCAAGTGGGGCGGGGGGGAGGTTTGTCTTCACTGTTCTCCCTGCTCTTTGTATGATCTTACCTTTCAATCCTGATGCTCAGGGTGCTGCAGAAGGACACTACTGCTCAAACCGGGTTTTGTTCATGATTTCTTCCCTTACTTAGAAACATAGCTTTTTAGATGAAGGAGAAAACAATTATTTCTTCTGCTGAAAATTAGCAGGCTGGCATTAACTGAGGATGCAGGCAAAACTACAGAAATCTACTTAATGGAATGCATCTGAGTTTCCATGTCCTGTGCAGAAATGAGAAAGCAAGAAAAAAATCTAGGTGTCAAGCTATAGTGATCTGAATGTGGTAGATTCATTTCAGAGAATGATTGACATTTTTAGGGAGGGAAGATTTTTTTTTTCTTTAATCTGAATTAGAGTGTGAGCACACTTGCAAAGCGAGCTTAAATCTAATGGAATGAAATGTGGGACCAAAATCTGGTAGTCAGCAATGAAAATAAAAATAATTTGTGCACAAATGCTTTCCATTAAGAAACCTCAGCATGGTAGACAGATCTTGTCCTGTTTGAAAGTATAAGGTCTTGCATGTCTTTGCAAAATGCACAAAAATGGGCTTCTAGAATTTCAGTACTTTGACAAAGCCTTAAAAAGAGCTGAAAACGAGGGAGTCCTCGCTCTAAACGTCAGCGACTTGGCAAGGCTTTGGACAGTTGGCATTGACATCAATGCTAGTATTCAGCTGACATCCTTGTTCAATGTATCTTTCTTAGTGCAACTGGCAAGGGACAAGGGCTATTGTGACTGCAACTTTGAAAGCAATATTTAATTAAGTAAATTGATGTGCTCATTGGGAAACTGCAAATCATTTTTATGTGGCCTTTTTTTTTTTTCTTTATTAAAGGCTCTTGAAGGGATGCTCTTTGCATTCAACAAAGTTATGTCTTTACAATAAGTTACTTAGTGGTTCGCATGCTTCAGCTCTCTGTTTGCTCGGTGGGTGCTGGGGGTGGAGTTTTTCCTTTGAATCTATGCATTCTCCACCTTACACCTTCAGGAAAAATACAACCCTAGATGGTATTTGACTTGTGCTGAAGGTACAAATCATCCTTTTTATTAAAGTCTGAGATGTTGTTCAGTTCTGCTTAAGGACCCGAAGAAGGGGGAAAAAAAAAGACATTTCAGTGGGTTGCTTCTCCCCTGTGTCCAAAAATGTGTTTATATACACAGTGCTCATGGAAGTAAAAAGGAGAAAAATGCTGACATTTTGGAGGGGAAAACAATTAGCAGCTTGTGCAGGGAGATGTAATCATTAATCCTCTCCTTGGGCCTCCCAAAGAAGAGGGAGAAAGGGTTAACCACAACATTGAGAGCAATTTGTCTATTGTTTCTCTATTAATATCATTCACCAACTTACCACTCATCACCCTTTCCAAGTAGTCTCCCTATAGCAACAAATGGCGCCATAGACAATCCAGATGCAATCTCGTCTCTGTTTTCTTTTCATAAGCTTTTGCAAATTTGTTAAAAAGAAAAGTAAGGGAAAGTGGGAGAAAAATGTTTATTTTGTAGAAGCTGCACCAAGGAGCATTGAGCACAGGGGACTCTTTTTGCTGTAACCCCCTCTCCTATCTGATGGGCCTCCGCATTTCTGCAGTATGATTTGATTTCCTTAAAGGACTTGTTCTGTGTCGTTAAAGTGAACCTAGATTCCCTTCACAGCAATCTTGATGATCCTGAGCTTGTATTCTGAATATTTGAAGCATGCTGTCAGAGTCCTAGGTCCAAAATTGAACTCTGTTCCTCCCCACCTTTAGTTTGCAGCTAATTTTTATCTCTGTTTAATTCCATAACACAGTATTAGTTTTCCTCAGTGACGTGTCTGCACATAATTGCTACATGCGTGTTTTTCTGTCTGCAATATGATAGCATGAATGCATGGACTGTGTTTTGGTTTTTTTTCCCCAGCAATGTTGCTTAAAGTCCTTAAATTGAAATCTTTCCTATACTAGGTAAATCCATTATTTTTCCTTAAAAAGAACTTCATTGCTTTTCTCCTTTTTTGGTCTCTAAGCTCCTTTCAGTTTTAGCTGACTTTAAAAGATGGCGAGCATTTATCTTTCTTTACATGGAGAACAACTATGTGCTTTATTTGAATGTAGGTTATTTCGGTTTCAACCCCCTCCCCCCCCCAACAACAACAAAAAACCAAACCCAGCCCAACACCCAAACTTGTGAAAACAAAAAGTCTCCACAAGAGATAGCTTGCATCTCTTGTCTTGCAGTTGAATCCAAGATGAACATAAGATGCCAACTGCCCTCATTATAATAGCAGATTTCTAGGTTTTTACAAACATAAAAAATTGTTGTGTTTATGGAAGTTACTTATTTTCCTTTGATGCGTCTTTTTTATAACTTACGAAGTTTTCAATGAGCTGCACAGACTAGGCTCTCGTATTGTGTGTGAGCGCTCATCAGCAGTCCAGGTAGAACTTGTGGAGGCTGGTCACATGAAGAAGTCGTCCTCCTCCATTCAGCCACCAAACTGCAGTAAAGGCTAGCCAAAATGGACTTAAAACGGTTGTTCTGCTGCCGCAGCAATTACTATAGTTGTTACAAGGAAGTTAGGTGGTCGTAAATGGGAGGAAGATCAGTTTGGCAATTGTGAATCCTTCCTGCCACTCATTTCTCAGTATGGAGCCTTGAATGAATGGAATCAACTTGTATTTCTTTAGAAAATACAACTGAGGCAATAGTTTACATTTGCCACCAAGATGCAGAAAAAACATTAGTAAAACCAAAATCAACGCTAGTTCCTTCCTATCAATTGCACAACAATTACGTTTAAGTTTTTCCTATCTCATTTGATGATTTTGCATATATGTATGTGCCTACAGGCTGGTTGGCCTAATTTAAATAGTAATGGCAAGACCTGAAAAGTTTATTGCCTTATATGTAAGATTTTTTGAGAACTTCTGTCACCTCTTTGACCAGTGGGGAGCTTTGCCATATGATGTTAGTGGACCAAGACTTTGCACTGTGTTGCTAGCCCCTCACGCTGGAAATCTGCCGAAAAGCCGGTCCAATTTCCTGGCTGAAGTTGTGTTTGAGGTGTCTGTGGCTCTTGGTGTGGAGCAGGAGGAAAAAACCTTATGCTCAGATAGCTTTTCCTAACTTTTGAAGAGCATCTTGTCTCCTTATCTGTTGCAGACTGTGCTGTAAACACTTCTTTAACTACTTCCAGAGCTCGTTTCCACAGGCACAACATTTGGCTATGCCATCTGACTACCACCAAAACAGAGGGAAACAGTCTTACACAGTCACTTTGTTGCCTGTGTTATACTCTATTATCATCCAGCTGGTGTTTACAGGATGCCACAGTTAACGTTGCCCAGATGCTCTATCTGTGGGAAACCTAGAAGCCAGGCAGCACCGACCGCCAGCGTTTTCCAAATTCACCCGTCTTATCCGAGGTGTCGCCTGTTTGTGCGAGCTGGGGTCACCCCGCAGCCCTGACAGGAGATAGCACTGCTGAAGATGTTGAAGTTTGTGGTGTTTGGGCCACTTACGGCTTTTCAGCAAACATTTTAGAACAAAGTGATGTGTTTCTCTGGCGGCTTGTTGGACCTAAGAGCATTTTTTAACATAAGAATACGACAGGAACACTGCCTCTTCTCTAATTAGAGGAACATTTTATGCAGTTGCTAGCAAAACACATGGATATTGCAAGAGCTGCATGATTTCCAGAAGTTAAACTGTAAATGGTATTTAGCCCGTATATTAGTTTGGTCATCGCTTTTTGTGTTTGGGTGTACGTTTTTTCTATTTTACTATTTCCTACATGTGCTAATGATTACTAAAGTCAGTCATATCAGCTTTTTGAAGATCAGCTTTCTTAAAGTAGCTTGCTTTTAATGAAACACACAAAATAAGCTGGTTTTTTTTTTTAATGGCAGATTTCAGAGTATGTATATCACACTTGTATACCAACTAACCCTAAGAATTGAAGAAGTAAAACTATTTTTAGCCATGCTGAGGGATATTTGAAATAAAATACACGATCAAACTGTGTAGCATCATTATAGATTCATGCCAATGATATTTTATTGAAAATAGTTAATATTTTTCATAAAATAAACACTTCAGAAATGGTTGCATTCCACCAAGCACATACCTGGAATGTAAAAAAATACCAATAATTTGTAGTAACTCTATTCATTTCCTACAAACTGTAAAAGGCACAGAAATCTCTGGCCTACAAAACGTTTTCAAATTATATATCGTTTTTATGGGGCTTTTTTCCAATACGCATTTAAATTCCATCATCCCTTTTTTGAAACTTTTTTTTTTAAACTGGGTTCTTTGGAGTTGTGTATCTCTTTTTTTAGGAAAGTGTTTTGTTTCCTGAGGAATTCGTATTTTGTTTCCTATATATTTTGACCTTATTATACAAGAAACTTTTGTGCACAACATGCAAGCGACCCCGTTACCTGAGGTCCCGCTATGCTTTTAAGCGCGTGAATAGAGGTTTCTTCCTTTAAGGGTTGGAGGTAGGGTTCTTTTAACTGCTTCATATCCACATTCCAAAACCTATTTAAAAACCCGAGTCTAAAGCCCAGCTGACAATGAACTCTATTTTCAGCTAAAACCCCCTCCTCCCCCGCTTCGCCACACACTGTTTCTGCTGCTGGTCCACTTGTGATAAAGACCAAAACTGTTGTTTGGCTGACATGCAGAAGGAGTTGTTTATCAAAAGGAGGCTATTCTAGGAGGATACGCTCTTTAAACAGAACAATGGGGATTTTGCAGATAACCAAATCAGTACTACATAGGTGTTGGATCTGTTTTAAATTGTTTCTGTGTTGGAAAGTAGGAGGGGGCCCGGGTATTTGGCTTTGAATCCCTGCCTTGCAAGTGTGAAATGGCTAAATCCAAATTAGCTGCCAACTGCGCTTTGTACTGCAGCTCCTGCGTATCTATAGGGCATGGGCACGGCACCTGGGGAGCACGGCGCTGGGGGTGTGGGGAGAGGGGCCTCGGAAAAATCCAATTCCAACTTTATGATCCCAGCTGTACCTTGCGCTTCACCCAGGGTTTTTTGATCCATCCTTGGCGCTGCCTAGTTCAAACGGCAGTTCCGAAAAGCAGATCCACAGGCAGGGTCATCTTTTACTAGTTAGGTCAGGTTATAGATGCGTATCTACTCTACTGATATAAATTAACTCGTTTCTAGAGGTCTAGAGGAGTATTGATAGGCGATACGTGGGAGGAAAAACCAAGGAACCTCATGGGAAACTTAGTACCGTACTTAATTCAGAAGATCAGCAGATGTATGTGATGCATTTTTGTTTGCTCCCCCCTTCTGCAGAGGGAGAATCTCACCAAGACTAAAGGTGACCTTCAAAGGCAAGGGAGAGGAACATGACATTTTCGGTCAAGCTCTTGGATGGCTGTTTCTCTTCTTTGAGCTAGTTTTCTCTAATGAAAGCTTTTCTTCAAATATTTTCTCAGATATTTGTGTTGTTTTGGAATAATATCCTAATACCCGTCACCAGGTGCAACTGAAAATTCCCCTTTCTCGCTTACTTGCAGTGGTCTTTTGTGGTACAGTGATCTCATTTAAAAATCTCTTTCCAAAACTAAGAAAATGAAGATTCCCTATAAATAAAGAAGCATCAACTTTTTTCTTTTTAATTTTTTTTCCCTGGCTAACAGCCAATACTTCTGCCGGTTTTCATATAATGCCTCTATACATGAAAAGAAAAGGAGCAGAAAACTTTCTTCTTCTCTAGTGCTGATCATATGCAATTGATTTAAGGCCACACAGTGGATTGCTTGCAAGAGCGGGATGATTCTCTCGGCCAGCCATCTGGTGAAAGCTCAGCCTAAATATGCTTGGATATTTGCAGGTGGTTCAGGAGAACATCCGGAGGTGCCCACTTTTCCTGAAATGCCTGTTTTGTGATTGATTAGGGAAGGGGAGAGGTCTCTTGTATTCAGCTGGTAGACATCTCCTGGCCTCAAAATTCAGGAATAATCTCTATTTTCAGCTGTAAGTTTCCTACCTTCTCCCTCCTCCAATGCAAACGCAAGCTTAATTTCCTTTCAAGTGTGGAAAGGGCACCTCAGTGACCCCTGCCTAACATCACTGACACAGTTTGGCATCCTCACCTGAAGCTTGGATTTATTTTCTTAAAGATTTCTAGTAGGTAAACCCCATGGAAAAACTAACCCTTGACAGCTCTTGCTGTTTTGACCATCACCTTTTACAGCCAAGTGTGATGATGTGGAGGCTAGGAGGGGCAGTCCTCTTGTTTATGCTAGAGCCAGCCTGGCTGTTTGTTTTGCAGTCTGTCCTGAAGTGATGCCTTTTCAGAAGCTGTATCTCACAATCGGGAAGAAAAAGTGAGTCTATCGTTATTCAGACTGACGTAGAGACCTGCTTTACGCAGCAAGGTAAGCGGTGTAGGCTGATTATTGCAGTAAGTTTTGCCAGAGGCAGCACCGGCAAGGGTGACAAAAAATGAACCCTTTTCTGTGCTCGCTCGGAGCAGTTGCGTCGCAAGGGGACACAAGGGCATCGCAGTCAACAGTGACAGCCCTGTAGTTTCCTGTGGTGGGCAGTCCTGGTGGAACTAGGTGCTGTGCTCTGCTGTTAAGTTTGCAGGCTGCTTCATAGGTATGTTGCCTGGGATTTAACCAAAATAGAGATTATTAAGCCAAAATGATCCTATTTAACTGAAATAGATTCCTAAAGAGGGATGAAGCTTTCATTAGCGTGTCCCAGTACAGATTTAGGGGCCTATTGTTTGCCCTTATGTTCGAAAATGCTGCCCTTGACTTTTTTTTTTATCTTATCTAAGTCAAGAAACCATACTTCCATTTGGCTCTGTGTTTTTTGGCTTTGTTCTAGTAACGCTTGACCTACCCACGTAGATTTAACTCACTGGGAATAAGGGTTATGCCTAGTTATCGCCATAGCTCATATACATTGACAGAGGTGACGGAAACCAGTTTTTTATGACAACGTAAAGAGTAGAAACCCTACTTAAGAAGAAATACATTCCCATACTTCAAATACCAAGCAATGTAGCAGAGGAAGCAATTATACCTCGCAGTGCTGCTGGAGTCCGGTGAGCACCGCTCTGTTTTGCGGGTACCCACACGCCGAAGTTTGGCAGCGTACGAGCTCAGCGCATTGATTGCTGCTGCTTGAACTCTGGACTTGCTTTGCCGATTGGTTGTTTGCTCTAACCACAGCGCTGGATGGAGCCTTTGGAGACTATCACAATGTAAATAAATACATGTGTGTTTGTTTCTAGCCTGTTTTTTTTTTTTAAAAAAAAAGTGTATGTGTCAAAGGAGGAGGAAAAGCTGTTAAGAATTCATTTGCATGCCTTTGAGATGCAGGAGGTACAGGAAGCAATGGGTTTAGGGGAGGGCTAGCAAAATGATTCCATAGGGGTATAACAATAGGGAAACATGGAGAGTGGTTAGATGCTGTTAGATTAGATTAGTGCAGATGGATTTGGCAAGTGGTGTTTATTTTGCTATTAATCATACAGAATACTCAAAGCTTGCAGAAAAAGTCTTATTCCACAAATCAGCATGAAGAATGGTTAGTTTGGTGAGTTGGTTGTTTTGGTTTTTTTTTTATCATCCATAGGAAGAGATTACGATTTTTTGAAATACTTTTTTTTGAGGGTAAAAAGGCTAGACTAGAACTAGAAAATGAAAGCTGGCAGTAAAGTAGGTCAGGCATACTACATTGCTCTGCTGCCATGATTGTCCCTAGGCTGGATTTTTGTTTGTCTTTTGCGTTAGTGATATTTTTGTTTGTGTTTTTGCCCTTGTTGTTATAATTTTAAATGTGGTGAAATATGCTGACTCGTACCAAGTTTTATGTTTCAGCGAAGGAGAGACTGCAAATAGAAAGAACAAATGAATTCACAGTTGGCTAGAGCTAATTTTGTGTAGTTGCTAGCTTACATCATGGACTTCTCTGCCAGCGAGCTGTTTGAAAGTAAAATAGGAGGCATGGCCTGGCCTGAAACTGAGGGAAAGGTTGGAGTTTCAGAGGGACGGCCTCTTCACACCATTGCCAAATCACCTCTCATTTACTTTGCATTTGTAGACCTAAAATAGGGCACAAGTCTGATGGCTGCAAACAATCCTGCTCAATACTTGTGGCTTCCCTTCAAAGGTTTTACTTGCTGCAAACTTTTTCTCACTTTTTGTGAGGGAGAAACCTGGCGTAAGACGTGGCCACGGAGCATCGCAGAGTCCAACAAAACGGCCTGCGATGAAGCCTCCGCGCCTCTCCAGCGCACCCGCTGCCGCTCGCAGTGCTCCCCAGAAGAGCCTGGCTCCAACCGGCCACGCTGCAAGGTGGTGGTGACGCTCACAGCTGGTGGGAACCTTTTCCAGCAGTATGTTCCCAGAGCAGACAATCCCTGTTCTGCACCCTTGACTCTCTTCCCCTGCTTCCTTCTGGGACTGCTCTTTTGTGCTGCTTTTCTCCTGGTTTAGCTACTTCCTCCTCCGAGGACTACCCAGATGCACAATTCCATCTCGTTTACAACCTCTCTTAATCCAGCTGCGAGGGAGGGCTGCTTCCGTGGCTTTGCTCCCTTGTAATGCAACTAAAGCCACCATCAGCCTCATCTAAAGGGAGGGAGATGGTTTGTCGTTGGAGCTTATCCTGACCTCCAGCCCCCTCCTGTCAGGTACCGCTCTTCAACCTGCACCTTTAGTGAATAAACAGGTAACGGGCTCCTGCGTTTCTCAATGCAGGCCTTTCTTGCTGGAAAGGGACCTATATGATCTTTGGCAAATACATCTGTTTGCCACTATGTTATTTTATTAGCACAGCCTTTCCCCAAGTCCCAAATACTAGCCTATTTATCCACATCGGGTGACTGTTCTGCTTTCTGTCTCTTGATTTCTAAGCCAAATCTGAGCTATCTATTAAGTGCTACAAAAACTGTGTAGACTAGTAGTTTCTGGCTTAAGTTAAACTGTAGGATGCATTTGTATTTTTCAGCATTTCCTTTGACCCACTTTGCTAAATTAGTTTCCAGTTTCCTTGAAAAAGAATGTCTTGTCTCCATTCTGGTTTTGCTATTTCCTTTTGTTGGCTGAATTATTTAATAAAAAAGTTGCAGCAAGCAAAAGTCATGGGCAAAAGTGTAAGTGGAGGAAATTTCATTGGCTGAAAAATACAGAAGGGCAGATTTGGTGACCTTCATTTTTAAATGTATTTTCAGACCTCCCTCAATTCTTAACTGAATACAATTGTCAAGATTTTTTTTTTTCTTTGCTTGATTGAATTACTTACATTAGGTAAGCTGAAGATAAATCCTTTTCTTGTTCAGTTTTTACTTTTATGATGCTTGTGGTGTTGTCGTCATATTTGCTTTTTGGTCATCCACAGAGCGTTTCATAGTAGAACTGTTGCCTGGTAATAAACCAGTGGACTCCTTCTCCCTGTGTTAGTTTTTGAGAGCAGAAAAAGGCAGCTTTTACTTCTTTTTTGTGCGTTCTGAGTTATTTTAAAAAAGGGAGAAAGGAAAATGAGATGAATACTGCCCCTCCGTAGTCATCTCTCGACACGTGGTACCGCGCTTGGAAACGGCGAGAAATCCTTACCTTCGCAGAGCCCTGCCAGCCTGAGCGCTTCAGGTGAGAAACGAAGCGTTTTGCTGACACAGGGCCCTGCTTACTCCAGTGGGTTTCTCTTTGTGCCTTTTGAGATGCCAGGAAATCTAGTGCATAGGTCACGCAAAGGGAAATTAATTCGATGCCATCTCATTTCAGTTCCTACTTATCCTTATCATGTGCCTGTGCCCTCCTCCGCGGGCTGGCAGAGGCTGTGCGGAGCGGCCCGTGACAGGAATAGCAGGGAGAGCCGCTTCGGGCGCGAGCGGGGCCGGCTCCCCCGCCTCTAGCGAGCTGGCTGGCACCGCGCCTGCCCTTGCCACGCGTGCCTCCAGCCAGGGCTCTCGCGCTCCCTCTCCTCCTCTCTTTCGCACTCGCGCCGTCTCTGCATCATGAAAACGTAGCGTGGCGGTTTTTAGAGGCTGACTTTGGGCACGGTCCACGTGTTAGACAGCGGATCCTGCTCGTCTCTGTACAGATACACCTGCTCTGAATTTACCTAAGCTGCGGGGAAGCGCTCAGAGTTACAAACGTGACCGAGAGGAAAAGGGCTTGCCTGTGCTGCTTGGAGGGGCGCACGAGATGGTTGTGTCAGGGTTTGATGTCTCGGGGCTAGCTGGAGCTGTATCGGTGCAAACCCTACGTAGGAGGCTAGGACAAGTGTGGTGAAAGCCACAACAGAAGATCCTCTCATCTCGGCGCGATGCACCTATACCAGGACTTTGTGGTATTGCAGCTACATGAGTGTGGGTCAAGCGTTGCAAAACAAAACCCTTCCAGATATCACAAACCATTCTCCTTTTGAAAGTTCTTCGTTATTTCAAGTCTTCCCCTACCTCCCAGCCTCAAACACCTTACCATCCCACTCTAGACTAAGCATAATAAATCTTGCCCTCATTTTCTAATCTTCTTTTGTCACACACACTCCGTGCGCTATGGGGACCACGGCACTTCTTTTGTATTATTTTCCTGCTTTCAAGGTATACCTACTGTTTAGCACTCTTCATTCGCACCGTTACTCAAAACTGACATCTTTGTTCCGTGTGAATTTGACAGTGTGAAACGTGTGCACCAGAAACTTAACTGTAACCACCTGCTGCTTTCTCTATAGTTACCAGTAAGCAAATCCACCGTAAGTATTTGTATCTCCACTTTGGATGCCAAAGAGACATTGATAGCTTTTCAGCCAATCGTCTGTTGGTCTGACATGAAAAATAACCTCGCTGGAGTAGGAACTTTGTCCTTCTCTCGCCTTTCTACTGTTTGAGAATTCATATCGTAGCTATGATAGTTTGGATGTTGCAACACTGTCGGAGCCATGTGGAGATACCCAAATTTGTCCTAGTTTGGAAATAGCTTAATTTCATAGAGTTAGCAGCTATACAGCTATTTTTGAAAATGTTTAAAGTCTGCACATACCTGGATAAACTTTAGAGGACCTTTTTAACTCTTGTTTTAGCAGTGTGTTTCAATGGTTATGCTAGTGACCTTTTTCATTACTAGAATTCATGTTAATTCATGGCAAGCCAGAACATTATTATAAACCTCTTGACTGTTCCGTTTTTAGGACTTTGAAATGTAATCAAAGGTGGATTTATCTGATACTAAGAGATGAAACAGTTACCAGCCTTAGGTTTCCTCCCTTTTATTTTTCTGGGAGGTTACTGCCAGAGTAAACTGAAATTGGAGGTGGTTTATGTTACTGCTGCAGCCTGTAGACGGCACTTGCTCAGGAGTTTATCCAGGAGGATCAGCTGATCCCGCTGCAGGATGGTGACCTCTGGCAGAGACGCAGGACGGAGACAGCTGCTTCAGCTCTCCCAGCTAAACCTGCTTAAGGCGGTGGGGGGGAGTTGTTAATACCATTATTTGTTTAATTGTAAGGCTAACAGATTTTTTTGTGTGTGTGTGCATTATTACAATAAAATACATGAAATAGAAGCAGAGGAAAAATTGCGTGTGCTGCTTGGGAGCTGGTTCCCAATTATTATTCCTCTTTATTAATGAGAGTCTAAAATGGAAAGTAACTAGAAGCATGTTTGGCTTTAAAATTTCCATTTGTATAAAAAGGCAGCCCACCCTGAAACGTCTGGTGCCATGGGGGTGTACAGTGCTTTTAGGAATACAGGGCAAGGGTGAATTTTTAATTAGCTTAGTTGTCTTATTTTCCTCCAAATATAGATAGGCACTTCTTAGTTTTCTTAACTTTAGTACTTGAGAATAGGCAGCCAAGTGTGCTCTGGGAACTCTTTGCTAGGGAAGTCTGTTAGAAAAATGGGAATCCAAAAGTTATTTCTATTTTAATAAAAAGAGGATAAAGTTTTTAATGATGATAGCTTTATGGAAGTGCAACCCTTTCCCTTCCCCCCCTCCCTCTATAATTCCCTTTATAAACAAAACAGAGAGAAACCAAATGCTCGCTTCACAAGCTACTGCAGGGATCGCACTGGCATTGTGTGCTGGCTTGTGAAGTACTGCATCCTTGTTTCCATGTGCCCAAGCCCTGGAACTCCTACGGAAAGACACGTGTGCTGTGGGAGCTGCCTCCATGCTCAGGCCCACTGCAAATCTGCAAGTAATGGTCCTCTCAGGAAAGAAGCTGAGGGCACTTGGCAGTGGAACGTACCTTGCCCATACTGGAGATGGTGACAGAATTGGCAATGAGGAGGTGACTAGTCACTCTGCAAGGCCTGGTCTGGGGCCAGTTTTCATTTTCATCTTGTTCTCTTTCTGTTTTTCTTTCTCTCTCGCTTTTGTTATTTATACCAATGAGCAAATGTTTCTTATTTTTAGCAGCCTTTCCATTTTGCTCAGGCACTGATCCTAAGCAATGGAATGCCTGTGGCCCTCCCTAGGGCACCATCCCACCTCTAATAAGAGCAGACAAATGCAAGCTTTGGTGGAGGGAGTTATTGATTTGCTTCCAGGCAAGTAGGTGTGTGCGATACGTTGAAAAGGTGCCCATGCATACCATATATTAGCACTCCAACGTCTTAGTAAATGACCTTGCATGATCTGCCTTGGGCTGTTGGTGAGAAATCATTTCTTTATGTTGAGTAGCTCCATAAAGCACGCAGCTTTGCAACTTGCTTATTTTAGAGCATATAAAACCAACGCTAAAAACCCAAACACGCCCAAATACACATACCCATTTCCACAAACAGCAAAAGCAAAGTGTTCCCTGAGTGCAGATAGTTTCAGTTCTGGGAGGAGCAAAGTAGATGGATCAATTCATGGAAGCAGATGTAAGAGTTGCATAGATAGCAGTACATGACGCAAGTGCTGTTTTTTTCCTTTTCTCTTCTGGATCTTGTGTCACTGGCTTACTGCAGAGATGCTAAAACAAGGGACAGCAGAGTCCTGAGGGGAGCAGTTATGGGAGGACTTCCGCTGAGGTGTGGATATCCAGGGAGCCCCTGCCTCATAGACTAGCAGCTGACCAGCAGCATCTTCCACTGAGTGTCCTAGCAGCTTTGTCTACTTTCCCACTTTAGGAGACAAATGTATGACCTTAGGCGCTGCCTCTCTTCTGAACCCCTTTAGGCTGGAATTAAAATGTAAGGAAGGGTGTATCCAACCTGAGGCAACAAAGTTTATCCTGTCCTGTCCTTACCCAAAGTTTATCCAAAAGCACTTCAGAACCAAGCAGGAGTAGCTACATACTTAAACTGCAAGGTAGGAGATGCAGATTTTTATGTCTTGCCCATCCATGCCAGGCCTGCATCTGCCTGAGGAGGTACAAGGGATTTGCTGGGAGAACAAGTGCCCTTGGTCACTGCTGCCTACTTTGCATCAACAGAGCTTCACTCCTAGACACTAACATTTGTAGTGGTGTTGGTGAGGTGTTTTCTGGTTCATGCCTGTTGCAGTTTTGGCTGGAAAGAAAGCAGGCGAGAAGGTTGTCCCACATCCTCACTGTGACACTGGGATCCCACCCAGCCTGCAGGCATAGCTGCACGACTGCTTGGTTCTCTCGGTAGGGTCTGGCTTAAGTTTAAAAACTTTTTATAGGTTTTTATCTTCCCCATTTTCAGGCCTGACTCATTTTGATAGGGTTAGGGACTTACTACAGGCATGCTTACGCTGTCAGAGGAAACTAATTTGCTGCTGATGGAGGAAGACGGGAGGTTTGGGGGACATTACTCAGGGGCAGCCAGAGCAGTTGATGGCCCAGCCCTTAATTTGCTAATGCCATGTCTACCCAAGTGTTCTCACTTTTGCCACTGCTAGGGAATTACCATTGGTTGCAATTGAAACATATTGGAGACAGGAGGAGGAGAAGCAATTTTGTTTAGGAAACAAAGTTATGCTGCCTTTGAGAGGGACCCAAATACAAAGATCTATGGTAGAAAAGGTAATCCTTCCACCTTTTCCCCTGTTCCAGTTGCTGCTGGTTTTATCCTTACTGTGGTGGATCTCTGTGATGAAACAAGTCGTCTCTGTGCCAGGTCCCTGTCTGGCTACTATCATTCAAGATCCAGCTCTTATTAACTACCCCAAACCCGGTGTAAGGGGGGAAGGTATCTATTTTGAAGCTGCTCTTTTAAATTTAGCCCTATTTGTATACTATGATCTGCATGCCTCTCTGCCCCCAAATTACTAAAATTGCAGCACAGTTGTCCAAGGCTTATTTTTTAGTAAATGACTCTTATAACTGGCATTCAGATTAACTTCCATCTTAATCTGAAATGCAGCAAGACATTTAACATGTGTGAGATATGATACCCATCTCAAATAAATACAACACTGCGTCAGTAGATGTTTTCATATTTTCAGGTAAGCAGGCTGGTGTTGGGGAAAAAGGTTAGTCTATTAACACCTCTGCTCAAAGCAAGCCAACTTCCTTTCTACATGGAATAATTATTTTTTCATGTAAGCCCTGTAGTGCCTCTGCTATGTTTGCACTTGTAAGTCTCCAAACACTGCAGTACAGATCGCTCTTTATGAGTGGAATCTGAGGTCATGTGTCTGCGTTTAAAATTCACTGTGCGCGGGCTCTCGTGCACTGGCTTGTGAATTCTGTAGGTGTAGGGGCTTATGGGCCCATATTTCAGGTGTGAAGAAAGCAAGGCCTTTTTTAGTGCTTAAAGCACTTGTGTGCAACTCACAGCTATGAGTACCTTTAGCAGAGCTTTATAAACTCTGTTGACTCGTAGCTGGCATCTCATCATCTATATGGGCAGGATTACGTATAATTATATATGTCCTGTACATAACAGGACCATTTAGAGCATCCCTACAGCATACAGGTGAAGTGAACTTGGGCACAAAAGTCATTATACCTCTGTGGAAGACACGCTGGGGAGAATATTGAAAGGCCTTTTGTCTGCCATAGCCCGGGGCTCACAAGAGATTTTAGGTGGCTGGCGATCCATGCTTCTGTTTATATAGTTTCAGCAAGGATTAAGGTTCTTTAACCAAAGACAGCTCAGAAATAGGTGATGGTGGGAGAAGTGATTGTAACCAGCATGCCAGGGAAATATCAGAGATAGGAAGGCTTCTATCCTGGCTCAGGAATCCTGGGGCTTTCATGGATAAAAAGTTGCAGCTGGAGTTGGAGAGGGTGTAATGACACACAAATCTTTGGTTTAATCATCTTCTAAAGTCGTGCCCAGGGTTGGCTTACAGAAGATGAAAAAAGCTAATGAACCCTGAGGAGGACTGATCTGCAGCTGTCCTCAATAGCTTTCTTGAAGGAGGTCTTTTTTCATGGCATATATAACTGCTGCATGTTGCCGTTTCAAGCAGCTGTGTCTTGCCTTCTCCAATATGCTCATTGCTGGAACTATCTCTTAAAACTCTGGCCAGCACCTGAAAAAATATTATTATTTAAGATGGCATTAACAGCTAGGTTCCAGCCACAAATTTGTGCTGGGCACAAAATAGTTGAAATGCGAGAGGCTGTCTGTGCCCTAGAAAGCTTATTTTCTATCTGCAGACACTTCACTTTGGAAGAGGAAATGGGTAAAGGTGATCTAGCTTTTTTCATCCAATATGAGCTGGCTAGACCAGTCAGTGAGATTCTTAACAGGTGTGAGATTGCAGTAAGATTGGAGCAGTCTGGCAGAACTGCAGAAAATCTGATTTAAAAAAAAAAAAAAAAAAGTTGTGTGAATCCATATTCAGTAGCAGGGCTAGAGGAAGGATCTCAGGAATGAAGGGTAAGACTGAATTTCAACTTCTCTTACTATCTTTGCCACCGATTCTTGTGTTACCCATATACGAAACCTTTTACTTCTGTGCTAGTTCCAGAATTTGTACCTTGTGCTGCTGTATGCCAGAATCTGGTAGTCTTGCACCAACAGCACAGCTCACAAGGGGCATGCCCAAGTGAAATAGAGTGACTGTAACTATACTGGTGCAAGAAGTCCCCATGTAAGGTGAATTCTTAGTCATACAGAGTATGAATTTGTAGAAGCAAATTGGCATGACAACCTGAAGGGAAAAAAAACCAAAGGAGAACATATTGATGCAATATATCCAGTGGTACAGCACTGCAATAAGAAAATGGCTGTGCTGCAAAGAGGAAAGCAAGCCCCTAACTTCTGAAAAGCCAAAAAAAAGAAAAAAGTGAAAGGTGTCTGTCTTTGCTCAGCAAATGTTTTTTTCTTTTCTTTTGTTTTCCCCCCTCAGCATATTTCCAGCTTTTTAAAATCCAAAATGTTTACTGTGGGGAAACTATTAATGAAGACCAGCGGAATGGTGACAGGAGGGGTAAGTGCATATAAATTCAGGAATTGAAGGGGTACATTCACAAGGACAAAAGGTGTACTACCAACATCTGTTAACTAAAATATGAAAACTAGATGGAGGTAAGAGTTTAAGGCTGTCCGCTGTGCTAACGGGCCCATTCAGGAAACTGGGAGAGCCCTGAGGTGAAAATTGCAAGCTGCCTGAATGCCATGTTCAATAGTATGGCTATGTTTTTAAATTACTGCAAGTAAGGTGCCTTTTTGTCCTAGTAAGGATGAAGCGTTAAATTAATGTTTTGCAAATGTTTAAATATATGCTTTTGTTAATATGTTATTGGCTAGTTAGTATTTTGAATAAAATTAATCATTGTGAAAGCTCTAAAAATTAACTCTTTGCAACTGATCATTTAATCGTAATTAAAGGCAGTGGAGGAAACCTGAAACATTTGGTAGTTTCAGCAGTAAAACCAAGGAGCTTATCTTCTGAAATTCTCTAATATTTCTGATGCAAAAACAGAGGCAGGGAATTTATTTTGAGGAATTGCTTTTGGAAAAATATCCCTGCTGCTAATTTCTTTTTTTATTCATGGAAAATCCAAAAGGGGGGAAAACTTTGGGAAGAAGAAGAAAAAAAAAAATTGCAACTCGCTGCTAAAGGCATTAATACGCTGCTAACAAACTCTAGCCTTTCCACCGTGTAGCTGGCAGCGTTACCACCCATCTGTGCCGAGTGGGATGTGCAAAGCAGAAGTCAGGGCTGAAAACCCTCCACCTGTTTTCGGAAAGTAAGCGCGCGCGCGCGCTGAAGTTACTCAGCGTATTCGTTCCGTCTTCGGCAGTCGGGGTGATGTTGTTACTACTACTTTTCTGCTGTCTCATATCTCCCACCGCCATGTGCCAGCTGATAGGGGAGCTGTGACATACCACACCCCCGCGGCCGGGAAGGGGGTCACATGGACTGGTCTCATCCAGAGCACTTTAAAGAAACTGATAAGCTCTATCTCGTTTAACTTGGCCTTTGGAAGACGCTTGTGGAAATTTCTGCAAAGGAGGTGACATCAGTTGTTGTCACAGCTGCTGTGTAAGTCTGCAAGACTGCGCCTGTTCAGTATCTGGCCCGGGGTGTGTATGTGTGCGCGAGCAGATATTGTTAATAGATTGCATTTAAATCAAAAAACAGTTCACGTGAAGTAGGTGAGGAGGTTCATTTGCTCAGAATATGTGCATTATCATCGAGATTAGAGGCAGCGATGGAGTACGTAAACTTAAAGCAGAAAAATGACCAGCTTTGGAGGGCCGATGTTACATTTGAAACAAACCTTCTCCCAGGGGAATTCCAAGTGTTAGCATGTGGGACATACTCCAGCTGCTAGCAGCTCGGACTTAAAATAAACCAGGCAAAATCCCATATTCAGGCGCTACCAACCGAGGCAAGCAGCTATTGAAGCAGCTATTGCAAACCTTTCATCTCCCTTTTTCTTCCAGTTGGGTCAGAATGACAACAAATATTTTTGAAAGAGCATTTAAACCTTAGAATTTCGCATCGCTTTCCTTGCGCTTCTCTGAAGTGATGTGTTGCTCAACATAGTTATAAATTTAGCAAAGAATCTGGTTTGTACAGATTGAAACATTGTCCCAGGAGGGCTGGAATTAAAAAAGGGTTAGAAGGAATGTTTCTACCTTGTGTGACAATGACATTGCTACCAATACTACTGCTTTCCTAATCTAGGTACTTTTGCAATTGCAGCATGACTTCATTAACAGAGGACTACTCTCCTTATTAAGTTGAACTGGGGAGACCCCTTTTCTTAAAGAGAAACACATGTGACTTTAGGGTGGTTTCCCTTTTTTTTTCCTCCTCAACATATTGAAGAGGGAATAACTTAATTTAATGTGTCTGTGGAAGTCAGGAAAAAAGACAGCTGGGAGATGCACGGTTGTTTGACAACTAGAATATGAATAACTTTGAGGAGGTCTGAAAATAGACTACAATACGGTTTGCTTTGTCTTGTGGTTTGAGATTGACTTCAGTTTTTTTTTTTTAAATTTTAATAACCTTCTGACTGTAATTTATTTTTAAGGTACTGAGATGCTTGGGAGGGGTGGGAAACAAGCAACTTAATGCAAATAATGTCTAAATTTTTACAAACATTATCCTATATGAAACTTCATTCATCAAGATTGCTCGGTTTTTCTCTGATAAAACCTGTTGAGCAACATAGTACACAACATTTAGGAATTAATGCTTTTATTACTGTCAAAGCACAGATATCAAGCTATACCAGTCAGCTTGAAAAGCGTACAAGCGACTGACACAACCTACCTTCCTGCTGCTTCTCTTCTTCCTTTAGACACAGACACACGGATTCTCGTTCAAACCAACAAGGTTATTCAGAATATGTTTATAAGGGTGAACTCTGCCAGACGATGGTTAATCGCACACAGGGCTAGGGATATCTTTTGAAGGTATCCTGAACACTGTGACAGAAGTATTTGTCACTCAAACTATTTATAATTCTAGGCGATTGGAGGGCAGACAAATGTTTATTTTTTACATGAAATGGCAGCTCTTCCTTTGTACAAAAGAAACGGGCTATGTCTGTATGGACGCGTCAGGCAGATCTGGAGTGTGCTGGTTTGGGGAAATGCCATGTTTGTGCCCCAGACACGCTGCTGCTCACTCGATTAGCCTTTTTGTCTCACAGATGACTTTGTAGCTCCGTGGCAGTCAGCCCGTTGTCTGCTGGGCCTCTCATTTCTGTGGAGGTCAATGGAGGTTCTGTTGGAAGAGGTCAATGCGTGGTAACTCAAGAAATTTGAAGCTGTTGACTATGTAGCGTGTCCGTTAGAAAATTGTTAAGGGCTTCCAAATTGAATAAAACTGTGAGCCTCAGCTCTAGTGTTGACCACAATTTTATCTTTTCTTTCTTCTTTTTTTTCCCCTCAGATGGTGTGCAAAACTACACTAAGGCCAGTCAGCCTTTGAGAAATAAGACTGATAAGCATCACAGTGTTTTCCTTATTTTCCTAACCACCTCAAGCCATTAGTTTTGAGGACTGTTTGTCAAAAAGTTTGCATGCAGGTCATCCTTCCCTCCTATTCCTTGTTATGTACTTGAATTATTCTTAACTCGGTGTTTCTGGGAATGGCAGGCAATGTATAGACACAACGCCTTCAGCAGGCACGCGAGGAATGTTATGAGGGTAGCAAGCTTCCCGTTTCCCTGGTCACTCGAAAGATTTATGTGCCAGTATAATGAGAATGAATGATGAGCTGCTGTTCATTGACAGAGACCTTATGGGTCTGTCTATGCACTGGAGGTTTTGGAAGTTGATAACCTTTGTGCTTCAGGTTTTGTTTTGAATAGATGGAAGAGGAGAAAATAGTTATTTGTAGATGTAAAACTGGACGGACAAACCGAAGGGTATTAGCTAAGCTCTGGCAGTAAAGCTGAAAATCTGAGCTATTTATACAGTTGGAAACAGAGTTGGGATATTTTCATTATTTTGGCACACAGTATCGGCTTTTATAGAGTCAGGAGATGCTCCTGCCTAGAATTTCAGTCTCTTCTATTTTTTAAGTCTCTGTAAGATGATGTGGTGTATCGCAGCTTTGGTCTGAGCACTGGCCAAGTATAAATGGAGGGGCAGATTTCGAACTCTGAAACTGAGAAGTCTCTAGGTCACTCTAAACTTGCCCGGAGACAAGGCATGTTAAAGTATTTTTTTGCCGTTCAAGAGCAAGATAAAATGTCCGTAGACAGAACCACTATTACTACTATATAAGTTATTCACTTCAACACCTTTCTCATATCATATCGAGTTAATGACCATTTTGTGCGTCTGGTATACATCCAGAACCCCTGTTGTAAAGTCAGGGTTGCATGAGATATCCCAGTTTGCATTAGTAAATGCTATAGCACACTATATTATTTTGACAAGTATCATAAAGCTACGTAAACAGAAACCATACTTTTAAGATTTTTTTTTTTTTTTCTAAAGGATACAAAGTAAAGATTAAATACTGAACTTTGATTTTTCAGATATATTACCCCTCTCCCCAACCTCCATATCCTAAATGGTAAATTCTTGGGAACCTAAAAGATAAAAGCCTGAAATTTTTTGCTTTTATACACCTAAAATGTAGCCATCTTTAACAGAAGCCTAAGTATTACATCTACTGGAACCACATTAATTCCAGAAGAAACCTCTGTCCTCTCTGATATTTATCATTTCGTAATATCCACTTTCTTAAAAATGTTGGTTGTCTCAAATGTTCCAGCGGCTCCGCGTTATAAGCTCTTGAGGCTGATTTAAAATTTCACCGTGCATTTTTGCAGTGTGATAGAGAACTCAAGACAGGACTTATGGGCTTAGGCCCTGTTCAGAAGTTACCCATGTGCAAAAACGTTTTTCTGAACCATATGGGAAAGAACTGGGTGCTCTTATGCACGTGCCTGGAAGATAATTGGAAATCACTGTGCTCCGTTTTTCAAAAATACGAACCATAAAAAACCCCTCCTGGAATGACATGAAGCACGCACGTTTTCTCTTTGAAAGGCATTAACTTAGCCTTTTTATGCGTACCTCCGATATGGTGGCTGGAAAGGCATTTGGAAGCGCTCCTTAACAATAGCCTCATCGCCGTCCTTGTATCTGCGCTGGCCGTAGTGGAGACAGACTGTTATTTCCCCCTGCGCCGTTGTGTAGCAACCCGTGGAAGTTATAGGCATAACTGTGTACGTTGCTTAGCATTGGCAGCCAGGCCAGATAGCGGCAGCGGTGGGGAGAGCCTTATGTATGCTGTGCAACGCCGCGGACAGTGACGCTTGGCGAGCCGGGGGTCTGATGGAGCGAGGAGGCAGAAGGACCGGCCAGAACAGTCCCGTTCTCCTGCGTGGCGCAACCAGGGGAGAAGGAAGGGGACAAAACTGCTCTCTTGGGAGCTCCATCTTTCCTAGGTGTGGGCCTGTGTGCGCCTAAATGATTTCGTTCAGCCCTGAACTTGTAATGGAAAAATCTCGCATGATTACAACTTAATATACCATAGTCTGTATTTATGGCTGAGTTGGCTTGAGTTAACAGTACCTTTAAGAGATACACTGCTTGCAAAACATGCACCACTAGCCAAAGCATGCCTTTTATGAAGATGGGATAGGAATATCCAGCGCTTCCCTACGGGCATGTCGCTACCTGTAGCTGAATTTAATAATACTAGTTTATTGTACTGTGGTTTATACTGGCTTTTTTCTTCATTCTTTTGAATCTATTTATTTACTTAATTTTCCTACCATAAAGAAAAAAGCTCAACTATGAATACTTGCAAAAACGGGGTCGGATGGTGAGACTGGGTTGAAAGAAGATATTTAGGTTCTTAGGATGATGCTCAAAAGAGCCTGTGGGCTCAGCTGTGCTGCACGGCCAAGTACACTATAGAGATCCCTGAGCTAATGCCACGATCGGAAGCTCTGTTAGTGGTGTTGCGTTCTCCCTGGGCTAATTAACAGGGGTGCCTCTCAGCATACCTAATTAGCTCCATTCCTGCAGCATCCTCAGGGGCAGGGCTAATTAGCGTGGGTGCTCTACTACATAGACACAGCTATATTGCCTCTAGGATCTAAGCTAGCACCCGTGCGTGGCATTGCAACGTACCGTGTAGACAAGCCAGTTTCCTCAAAGCTGCCTCAGGATCTCTACCAGCCTTTTGCTGTGTAGACTTGCCCAGCGCGTTAATGAGACCCCAAAAGCTTATGCAGGAAGGAGGAGAGCAGCTCGGGATGTGGGCCAGAGGGTAGCGTTTTGGGAGACAGATGTTTTAGGGTGAGTCCCAGATTCATTTGCATTTACTTTACCTCTGCATCTACTTGTTACCTTTGGATTAAAGGCAGTATTAAAAGTAAGCACCAGCTACGGTGAGGCAAAAAAATAGGCCTATATTGAGGTGTATGAAGTCTGAACCTGCTGCCTTGCAGCTTGCTGGTTTTTGCTTTTAGGTTCTCAGCTAAACTTATAGCTACTAAAAGATAGTCATGAACTAATGAACCGAAGCATTTTTAAAGCATCTTTCCCCATTGCTGTGGTCAATATTAATGGTAACAAAGTATCCTTTATGGTTTTACAGACCCTGCTGTCTCTGATCTTCAAGAGCTTTGCAAGCATGAGTAAGCACAGCTTTACATGAGCCCTGTGGTGAGGCAATACAATGATTCCCATAGTATGAGTAGAAAATCGGAGATGCAAAGACCAGCCAAAAGTAACTTGCGTTTATTAGAAAGAACACATCCTCTCTGGTTTAACTTATTCTTGCACCATGCTCTTCCAGAATTTTCTTGTAGCGACATTTTTCTTATCAGTGCTATTTTAACTCGCTGATATCAGGTGATTGCAGATTCGCTTTAGCTGAGCTGACCTGAAAATGTTGCATTGCACTGTACGAGAGCTGCAGAAAGGTGGCTTATTATTCACAAAGGGGCTGTACACTGCAGAGAGCTGATAAACAAAAGATCCACTGTTTCTGTCTTCTGCTTACAGTATCAGTAGCAACAGGCTGCACTGATACCTTCTCTGATAGCTCAGCCTTGCACAGAAAAACAATGCCATTTGTGGTTGCAAATTCCAGCCTCTGCATGGAGTCCTCAGGGGCTCAGCACCTCCCAGGAGCTCAGTGGGAAACTCTTCCTGACAAGTGGAAAAGATCTGTCAGAGACGGCCTAATACACTTCTTAATCTTGCTTCACTTTATTCTCATCATTCTAACAACCCCAAAGATGCATAACATACAGCTATCCAATTTTCTCTCCTTCCCACAAGGAAAGCCTGTGGCTACACCTGCATCATATCTGAACTGATCTTGGGAGTGGTCTGGAGCCTGCAGTGCTCATCTTGTCTTTGCTGCACAGAGTTCAGGTTGCCTGTGAGTTCTACCTCCTCCAGAAAATGATGGTGATGCCCACTTATGAAAGACTCTTTCTTTACTGGGAGGACAGACTGGATACGTAGAAGTGACCTGGTCGGGCAAGGGAAGGTGGCTGCTGGAGTCCCTCATGCCCTTCAGTGCCTTGACAGGCACAGACCAGCCCAGAATGCATACCAACAGGTAAAACATCCAGACGGTCCCTAGCTGTGTCCTTAAGTTCAGCCTCGAGGATGAACGTTACCTAAAATAGAGAGCAGAGGTGGCCTCTGCTTCTCTTGCTTCCAGCAGGGTGAAGTACTGTGAGTAACGCTGAGCCTTTGCAGCATTTCTCTAGCGATGCAGGCAGGAGAGGAGTCTTTTGCAGCCAGATCACCCTGTGGCTGGTTCCACATCCACCTGGCCAAAAGCAGCAACCTACCAAACCCTGCTGTGGTGCGAAAGGGGCCCATCTTCCCTCCCTTACTGCTTTGGTCAGTTGTAGTCAAGCACAGCAGGTGAGCTTTCAAACAAGAGGTGAGCAAGACCACCTAGTTAGAGCTTTTTACAATACC
The DNA here is from genome assembly GCA_009819775.1 of Phoenicopterus ruber ruber. NCBI lineage: Eukaryota > Metazoa > Chordata > Aves > Phoenicopteriformes > Phoenicopteridae > Phoenicopterus > Phoenicopterus ruber. The sequence goes on along the minus strand of CM020217.1, from coordinate 28,750,673 downwards.
CTCTTTATAGAAATGACTTCTGGTTTTAACAGATGATCACGTGCAGTTAGAAAACAGCATTCTCTACATGTATGGATCCCCCTTCAGTGAAATCCCAGAAACATCCGTGCTTGAACTATGTGCAAAAGAAATCTGAGATTAAAGAAAGGCCTCATGAGTAAAGAGGAACAAGAGACAATAAGAGATGTGTGTCTCAGCAAGGCTTCCACAGAGAAGCCTCGACATGTGTGCAAGGTGAAAAAGAATAACAGGATGACTTCAGCGTTGGCTCGCAATGGGCAAGGGAGGAGGGCTCTTTTCATCACAGTCTGGCAGAGAAATGTATCGCTTCAGAAGAGGGAGGAAGTACAGATCCTTACTTCAGAAATATAAATCCTTTTTCAGTAAGTGACTGAAACTGTAGGAGTTCCTAAAGAAAGTCAGCTTTCCTGACCCTCATATCTTGAGCTCTTTCCCTGCCTGATGGAACGCTGCTATTGCTTTCACTTTCCTGCTTTGCTCAGTCTCCTGTGCATTTTCGGGAGGGAGCGAGTGAGCAGTGTTACCTTACACAAAGAGGTCTTCAAAAGGTCAAAAATCAGCACCAAGACCTGCACCAGAAATAGCTGGAAGCCAGGGCAGTTACAGAGTTCCCAGTGGCCGCATGATCCCAGTCTGAGACATCAGCAGGGTAGGGCTACTGCTTTTAAAGGAAAAAGCACCCACATTCTTACTGAATGTGATCCCCCCCCCCCGAGGCTTAGACAGGATGAATCTGTTACTAGAACCTATCTTGAGCAACGCATCTAGTTGCCTAAGCCCTGTTTATAGTCGGTGAGGCTAAATAAGCATGTCCAGAGGGCAATTCATCCCACCTGTGTTAATTTGGGGAGGTGGGGATGGCGATGGTGGAAATAAGTGCCCCTGGGAAGGGCCTGCCTCCTCTGGCTGACCACACAGGGAGGCCAGGCAACTTTCTGGGGCTGTTTTTTGTCCGTGGCAAAAGTCTGAGTAGTGCAACGCTGCCTATGTTTTTGATTTGGCTGAAGCAAGGAAGCGCTGGAAAATGAATGAAAGAAGCTGTTGCGTTGCTGTTCTTAGGCTGAAGCCCTGAGCGTTAACCAGGCATCACAAAAGTGTAAGTAAGGGTCCACACCTCTGGATAAAGGATGCAGATAAGAACACCGCTTGTAATTTAGATATGCTTGTACTTGAACAATTGCTAGCAGGATCTGAACATAAGCCACGAAGTCAGTATTTGCAGGCTGGTTTTGGTCTGTTACTGTCGAAGTTGTGATCAGGTTTAGAAGCTATAATAATTTACAGAGAATATGATACCCTTGAAAATGATTTTGCAGCACAGATAAAACATAACGAATCACCTAGTTCCGTAATGCAAAATTTTCCACTTCTCTCCCTATGTTCTATTCTGATATCTGCAATCCACCACTTTAAACAAAACAAATGGGTTTTTATTTACTTTGCGCAACAAAAGTCAAGGATAATTTTTGTAGAAATATTTAATTTTAGTATTGAGATAAGAGTGACCAACCCAGATTCTGACAGACAATTTTATCAGTGCAGTCTAATGTATAACTCTTGTTGCAACGGCACTCGCCCTGAATAAAAAGCAGATATGCTAGCAGAGATGAGAGATTTCCCAGCCTAATGCATCCCAGATGATTCCAGTCTGGGCATATTGCATATCTGTGCAATCTGAGCGAGGCTGGCAACTGCGTCTTGCGCTCTGCTGCTGGGTCTCTGCTGCTTTGTTGGAGCCAGTGGCCAGACGAGGTGCTCAGCACCCGGCAAGGCTGAGTCCGCTGGGCTCCGGGACGGTGCAGAATTCTGCTGAGAAGAAAAAGACTCACGAGAGCAACTCGATTCTGTGCTTCTCCATTAGTGCATTGCCCTGCCGATTTTAGCAAAACCGTCCTTAGCGCATGTGCGTGGGAAGGCAGACAGTTCCTCTTTAAATGACCTTCCTTTGTGTAAAGCCAAATCCAGAGCAGTGATTTCTCTCTCCCTTCCCTCTTTTCAAATTTCTGCAGCCTCACTGAGGAAAAAATAATTACTTAAAGAAATCTGGGGTTTATGTGAAGGAGCAAATTTAAATAGGGAGCAAGTTAGCAGAAAGTTTCTTGCTGAAACTTGAAACTATACTGAAACATTAGGTCTAATGTCCCAGAGCTGTTTTCCTGCTGTTCTCTGCATGGCTCGATTTATGAATTTACACGTGCCTAACAGGTATAACCCCGGCTTGGGATGTATATTTTGGTTCAGGCTGCAAATCCTTCCCGTACCCTCTCCTTGCTTCTCCTGCTTCCCATGGCAGCAGAAAAATTAGGACATGTTTGTAAAGGTTCTGTTTTCTTCCTTGGCCTATCATGCTGGCTAGATGACTCATAAGCCAAACATTGATAATATCAGCTGGCAGTTATTTAAACCTGAGGTTTCAGGTTAAGGAGTAACAATGAATGCAAATCTAGCTGGTGAGAGACTGTTTGTAATGCACGCGTGTGTCAGAGCTTGAAAATTTTTAAGGATTGTTACCACAAAGCCCTATAACACAAAATTATAAGATGCTATATAGGGAGTCCATTCTAGGGTGTCTGTCCATTTTGATGATGTGGAGGTGTACCTGCTTCCCATGTACCCCCCGAAAAACTGCAACTTGTCCCTGGGCTCAACAGAGAGGACACCTATAGTTTTCCTTGCAAACACCACTTTTTAATAATGGAGGATTTCTGGTCACTTGTGACTGCCTTGTGAAAGAGGAAGGTATCCTATGGTACTTTAAAAAGACATCAGTGTTGCTTAAGTACCAGTAATTTGTTAATCTGTGCCTGGGAATGTTCCCATGTGCTGGGACGTGGTCATCTCTGCCTGTGACCCATTAGAGCGTTCCCTGGAGACAGGGCATCCCAGACACCATCCCAACAGGCAGGTTGCACGCAGCCACCCACTTCCACAGGCTGAGAGAGGTTGCTAACAGAGACACGGGCCGTTTGCAGGGCAGTTGACCGCAGTTCTCAGAAATGTCCACAGACAGATTTCATGGTCTCATTCTTTCAACACAGCAGCATCAACTATGATGCTGTCAGAAATGTTTCAATTTAGAAAACGTCCTGCTTATCCTGTTAGGGGAAAACATGGCCACTTAACCCCATACAGATATTTTTGCTGTGGATGGACAGGTGGCTTGAGATTTTTCTTGCACCTCGCTCTCTTTCCATAGCTTCTCTCCTGTACTGCTGAAAGAACTTCATTGCTGCTGCTGATTTATCTCTTTGGGGTGTTGCAGGTAATAAGTGATACAAACATCTGGGTGAGACAGCTCTCACTGAGCCCTAGGCTGCAGCAGTGAAACATCAGTGACTATACAAAGTGAGCCAGCAGCAGACAGGAACCATCTTATTTCTTGTCCTTTCCTATAGTGGCAACAGGAAATGGAAGAGTCCCTGGGATACATCCTTACTCTTCCTCTTCTTACCTTTAGGGCAAAGTCCGTGTTTCTGTTTCCAACAGTTGTCCACCCCCCCACCCCTTCCTTGCCCCCAAGAGTTTAAACATGCATATTTTTTCTAGGGAAACCTGAGAGATTATAGCCTAGATTTTATTAATATAGGTAGTAGGACTGCTTAGTTTAAATATTGAAATACTTTTCTTTGACATTTACTTTCTGGTGTGTGGGTGTTTTCCCCTAGAAAATCAATCCATAATACTTATGTTAATAATGCTACTGTGGACAAGAAAAAAGGAGAGACTTCTTATGAAGTGATGAGATTCTGTTTAGACTGTCTGGTAGGTGTGTTAATAATAGATGGATGACCACATTGATGTCATCCTCTTCTAATGATTTTTAACTAATTTTTGTTTGGGGCAAAAAGGGGGTTGGTGATTTTCTTTTTTTAGTTTTGGAAATTCTAGTCAGAAGTGTGGTATGATATTGAGAGGAATGGCTCGGTCTTCTACCTGTAGATCTTCTCCTGGGTTTGTGATTTGTTGGCCTATATCACTTTACCGAACTTATTTCACTGTGTTAGTCGTTGCACTGAGTTGTATATTCATTCAGGGAGAGAGAGACTCTGATCACATCAACATGTATTACCTTTAGGCTTAGTCTTTACTGGGGATATTAAATTAAACTACTTAAAATCCTGGAAACATTTGTGAACAAGGCATATAAACACATTAAAACATCCTAGAACAATTTACAAATAGTTTAATTAGTGTTTAGAATAGCTTACCTTTAGCACATTTAATAGCCAATTCAACGTTTGAAACCGAGGTAGTTAAGTGCCAGACTGGACCCAGGAATTAATTCCAATCACCTAATCTCCCATTATGTCCTCACAGTGCATCAGAGGCCTCATGAAAGATTCATAATTGCCGGGAATGGGAAATTCTTAGAAAAAGCTACAGATGAATATTGGAAATTGTAGGACAAAACTTAAACTTCAGCATGTCTTGTTTATACAAGTCCAGTTCAGCTGATTCAATTACAAACCCTTCGTTCCTGTTGTATAAGCATGACGCAACTGAGATATGAAAGTGGAGTTATTTTTCTGAAACCCCATCCCACTGTACCTCACAGCTGTGTCTCTTTATCTTCCAGTGTGGTTTTGGACAACCATAAATAGAAACCACGCAGACCTCCATCTCTAGTCGCTAGTTGTAACCTAGCGAAGTCTGTAAAGTGGTGCAGAATCCTGCGTGCAGCTGAATGTCCTGAGTTCCTCTGTGTTACCTACTTAATATTATGTATTCACAGCATTTCCAGGTGTTTTTCCACAAACTGATCCTACTGGTGTCCCCTTGCAGAAAAAAAAGCCACAACACTTGAAAGCAGACAAAATCTCTCATGAAAGTTCACTGCACCTTCTTTGAAAACAAAATACTTTGGCTGTTTTTAAAACTTGTGAGGAAAACCCCTTTCCAAGAACTTCATAAGACTTTGCAGTCCTCAGTCTGCATAATGGTAGATAGAAGGGGGAAACGCTTTAATTGACACGGAGATCATCAAAGTTACTTATCCAGACGAAGATCAACTGGCTGAGTTCTGTTACATGGAATAAGCGATAAGAATAAGGTGTTCCACCCAGGTGCTGTGAACAAGTTAAATTATGCCTTCTTCCCCCCGCAGCATCAAATAGTTGTGCTGTAACCGTCGCTTCCTCTTCCCAAGTGTTTTGTTCTGGTTTTATGCGCTGTGCAATTGGTAGGGCATTCTGTCTCAGTGGTGGGAAGGGAATTTTTGGTGTAACCCATGGTTCCTTCATAGGAGCGAAGATTGTGTACAAGGTTAGTTTCAGTCTGTTCTGTGAGACGGTCGCAGCAGCATAAAGTATCAGCAGTGTATTCATACTGGATTTTAGTGATGCTGTGTAAACGTATCCAGATAAGAAAAGGATTTCCCCAAACTGGGAGATGCTTTTTCCCAAGATTTGGAAAAACGTAGTAATAGTTTTCTATTCGTGTACAGCCTAGCGTTAAATACAGGAAAAACGGAGGAGGAGTCAAGATACAGCGAGAGAGTTTGGTGGTTATGTCTGGCTCGACAGATACCACGTGTTCTTGTAAAACCTAATTTCTAAACCAAAGGAAACTGCAGACATTCGGATAAACAACTGATGATATCTAAAGTTTCATTAATCTTATTCATTAATCTCTGTTTCTGTGCCTCTGTTGCAACTACCTTTGCACGCTCTTCTAAAACATGTCTACTGTCTCCTTTTCAAGAGCTCCTTCTAACAGAAATGCCCTTAAGAAGTGAGTCAGTAAAATATTTACTCAAACACCCCTAAATACCTACTATCTCATGGCATGTAAATACTATTGCTCAATGTCCATGCAACGTTACTGATGATAACTTGCTTTATATCATTATTTCAAACCTTTTTCTTGGCCTTTTATTGCAATTCCTTGGGAATCAGATTATAAAACCTTCCTAGCAAGCTCCTTGTGCGAGTTCCCTGTGCAATCAGTAATGAATGGTGATGATATTTGAAGCAAAGCTTTCAAATTCTTTAGTGTTTTCTAATCATATTTAGTATTAAATTTTTCAGTTATTTTTTTCTGCAAGTAGTAGTAAATGCAAGAAATGACAGTGTCTTACATGTCAGGAATCACGCAGAGCTCGGATCCATTCACTAGCAAATAATATTGCTGCAACAACTGCTGTATTTTTCATTATTCCAGTTCTTGGATGGAAGGAGTCTTTCTTTGTGGCTTTGAGCCTCTTAAGTCACTTTTTTTTTTTTCTTCATTGAAGGCCACTCCTGGAAAGCTTTTGGTTTGTTCTCCTGCTCTGGCTAGCAGAGATGCTAAAGAGAGGGGTGCAGCTGTTCATGTTTAAATGGGTAAGAAAAGTTTCATTTTGAATAAAGCTAAATTCCCTTAAAGACTGCTGCTTCTCTGCTAAGCCAGTAAGTTACGTGAGCAGTAGACTTTCCCTAGAAACGGTTAGGACTTCCAAGTTAATGGTAGTGCTATTGAGGTAGTGTGGGACCAGTTTCGTAGCAGCCTCTGGACAAGTTCTTGCTGGCCCCAGTGGGACCAGCTCCTTTTTCTGCTTTGGGGGGAGGGGATGAGGAGGAGAAGGAAAGGGCATAGGATCAAGGAGAAAACAGGAGGAGTCGAGTAGCACATGACAGAACTGAACTTGGCCCAGTAAGAGAAATGTGAGTGAGAAGACTCTCCTAAACACTCTGCCAATGTTGTTTACAGAGGCGGGAGCTCAGATGCAGGCACGGTGCCCATTATCTACAAGGGGCTAGCACACATTTGCTTATAATATTTAAAATAGAAAGGGAAGTGTAGCTTGCCCAAATAAGTGCTAAACGAACTCTGCAAGCAAAGAGTCAGGTGGGCAAGGATGACCTGGATGAAAAACAGGCTGGTTGTTGATTGGGACCTATGTATTGGGACACCAGCAAAGCAGAATGCTACATAGGACGGTGAATGCTGCCAAACACACAAGAAAGAGTGCAGTTTTAATAACAGAATACAACTGCATTGTGTTTAGCAGATGTCTGCTATAGTGTTTATCCTACCACCTGCACAATTTGCCACCAACGTAAAATGTGAGAAGAGGTGAAAGAGTGGTGCCAAGTAAGTGCTCTTTTTAGGAAAGTAAGACTAATACTGATTTATTTGCCTATGAGGTGTCCAAAATGTATTGTGTGTCTTGCAAGACTATCTGAGACAAAAGAATAAATCCATCCTTTGAGTCTGAGATATTAAAATCCTGTAGCTTCTGACCTTTTCTCGTTCCTCAGTGTGCATGTCACACCAGTGAACACCGGGATTTGACTAAATCCTATTCGTGCCAGTGGGATGACTTCTGTTGACTTGAGAAAGGATTCTGTAGGAGTGCACCTCATCATGTTCTCTCATAACATCTTTTTAATGTCAACTTTTGAGGTCAGCTTCAGTAGCATTGCTTGGCAAATGACAGGAATCAAGGCCTTATCCACCTATTTTTAAATATTTGAGTATTAACACTGAATTTTGACCATTGTTTCTATCCTCTCGTACTACCTACAGTAACGCTGAGTGACTACTGTATACTCCACCTGTAAGTGCTGTAGTTTGCTCCTAATGATTCTTCTAGACTGTGAAATGATTTATTAAGATATGATCCATATCAGAGAGATTACAGATCAGAAGTAGCCTGATTAAAATATTTGGCAGGCCATGTTTGCTTGAAGATATGTTAAGAGACTAAAAGAACGATCTAGAAAAAAAGAAGTTACTGTAATGAGTAAAATATTTTTCTTCTTAAGTGTTTCTAAGAACTTCTTCTAAATTACCCATTTCATCTCTTCAAAGATTTAAGGAATTACATAAACTCTTGGATATTTTCCCTTACAGCAAATCCTACAGCGCTGCCAAACGAATTCCAAATAAATCCTTCCTCGTTTTCTATATTTCATTGTGTATCAAGGTGATAGGTAGCATGCAATGAGCCAGATCATTGCTTCAACCAGATAGTTGGCTCTCTGGCTAGCTTACCTCTAAGAGACATGCTGGCATGAAATGAAAACCGTAGCAAAAACATATAACATGCTAAATATTGGTCTTTGGAAAATTATGAAAGTTGCTAATAAATTAGTCTGTATCATTTTCCAGGTCTCACAAACCCACCTAAATTTAGGTGGCATGGAGGCCACCTAAATTTATAAAGGGCTCTGAGTTATCTCAAGGTATTTATACAAGTGTGGCTAAACTTGCGTTGCCTAGATTCAATGCAACAAACCTTGGAGCGTGTGGTCACAATTTAAAAGACTTCTGCAGTTCATCAAGAAGCCAAGGCTTTGGCCATGTGTCCTCAGGTGACTGATTAGGTAATATTTGTACACCTCTACAGAAAAATAACAGGTTTGTAGAGAGAAGTATGTAAATATTAGATATTATGATTATTAATTATGTTTTCCTGACTGAGGTAATCTGTTAAACTGGTTAAATTCACTGTTGAACGTATTTAGCAGGCATTCCTGATCTATACTTGTGGGGCCCTCTCTTCCACAGTGTCTGAGGACCTCACGTTTCTTTAAAAGATCCTGTGAAGCAGGAACACGGTACTGTCCTTATTTAATAGGAAGAACTGAGACTCGATGCTGCGCCGAGACTTAACTCTTCACCCCACACGGGCGAGCGTGCATGCTGACCCTGGTGCGGCACCGTGCCGTGCTCGCTGTGCGGTGCCGTGCTCTGGGCTGCGGGATGGGTGCCTGGAGCCATCCTGGGGTCCCTGCGCCGTGCCCCACCACGCAGCGTGGCTGGGTGGTAGACAAACTGCTCATGGTCGCATGGGGGGCACTGGGTTTTCTAATACTTGTGGGGAGTGAACCCAGAATTAATCTGGGCATCCACCACGCCTGAGGGAGAGTCTACCATGTTATGCAAGGCTTACAAAGTTGGGTTTTGTCCAGGCTTGTAGTGAGGTTAGGACAGTGCAGGGCTTTGTGGGCTGCCTGCCCCCATGGGCTGAGAAGAGGTAGGGGTGTCTGCTGGCCGGCGTGCCTCCTCCCCAGCTGCCAGTGGCTTTCTAGGGAGTGAAATTCCTGCCGGTGCCACTTTTGTGCCCTCACCTTGCCCTGGGCTGGCTTCCTTGGAAAGGCAGCACTGGGCTGTCCACCGCTGTCATGCCTGCCTCCGGAAAAGAGGTTTTTCTTCTCCATCTCGACAGACCTTTGTTTAATTGGGGTGGTGAGTGTTTACAGGTTATTTCTTCACTGTGAGGGTGGTGAGGCACTGGAACAGGTTGCCCAGAGAAGCTGTGGATGCCCTATCCCTGGAATTGTTCAAGGCCAGGTTGGATGGGGCTTTGAGCAACCTGGTCTGGTGGAAGGTGTCCTTGCCCATGGCAGGGGTGTTGGAACTATGTGACCTTTAAGGTCCCTCCCAACCCAAACCCTTCTATGATTCTATACCCTCTACTTAATAATGCTTCTGTGGCAGCTGTTTTTGTCCAGCTATCATCACGATGTAAACATTTTCACCCAAAGATCCTTGGATATTTACTAGTATGCTACACTTTCTTATGTGTTTGCTAATTGCTTTTTTTGTCCAAGAAACTTGCTGAATTCATAACATATATTTTTTCCACTCTACTTCTGTTTCAGGATAATGTTTAATCCACTGCTCGAAACAGCTTTTTCATTCTCTTCACTATAATAAATTGCTAAACTGAAAGAAATGGAACTAAGCTCCTTAAGCTTAAATTCGCCGAGCTTTTGTTTTGAGGTTTAACAGTGAATCTTAGAAAGCTTGTTTTTCATTTGTCCTGAAACCTTGCCCCTCCTGCCTCCTCCTTTTCATGCCAATAAAAGGTAACCAGAGACAGCTGGGGGCTCTCTTTCTTACCTCCCTTGAATGGGAGCGTCTTCTGAATGCCTCTTTCATGTACCTGCAAAGACCCCGCTCTGCTAACCGCTACGGCCAAGGTTCTCAAAGGCTGAATAGGTTTTCATTGCCTGCATTTCTGGTCTGAAGCAGACTGAGAGAAATGAGTGTTAAGTAAACGCCGTGGCAGCCCTGCCAGCGTCAGCATTCCAGCCCGCGGTGTCGCTCCGGACCGGGACACTGCCGGCACAGGCTTCTGCACATCGAGCTGTCGGGGGGTTGTTTTACTTGTTAACAGTTGAAAAGAAGAGGGATGTGAGGCAAAGCAAAGAGTGGCGAGTCTAGTTTTTATAAGGCTGTTTATTCTTTCTATAATGAGTGTGTGGTGCCTTATTGATGTTGAATGGGAATTTAATACAGTGATAAAGTAAAACTGTAAACTTACCAAGTCTGTTTTCAGCTGCCTTTGTTCTCTACCTCTAAGCATCTGCAGAAAACATGTTCAACAGCACTCAGACACTTCTGTGAACTTACATGTGATCTTATTCAGCACCTTCTGCAGAGAACCGATCACCTTGCTGCAGCTGATTGAAGTCAATAGAAAATGAAGGTGTCTGTCTGTCTGTCTTTCCATACCACGCCTTTTGCGGGTGAAGTTGGTGCTCGCAGGCTTTAAAGTGAAAAAGAGAGGTTTATTTCCAGTTTTCTGTCATGAGCATTTTACGAATCTTCTGTTGTGGTTTAAAGATCAAGATTTAGGAAACACTGATATTTGATAATAGAGGGGTTTGGATCTGGTGTTTTTATTAGTCAGTGCAAACTCCAAGCCCTGTAATGCCCAGCTTACAGTGGAAGTTACATGTGGAAGGATTGTGCGTTCATAGCGTGCTAGTAACAACGTCAGGGCATTGTCTGTTGCAGCAGTCGAAAGAACCTGAACTGCATGAATTAGGGCTTTGTTTCCACAAACACCTAGGCATTGTGTAGACAGGAAAGTTTCCCCCTTCTACCAAAATAACCTTATTCCTTACCACACATAGGCACTATTATACCAGTTCAAGACCTTCCTAAGTAAAGACAGTTTTATTCAGGAATGAGAACGTGCATTCAAGGCGTTATCTTGCAGTAAATATAGTGTGGGTTATGCAGATCCTTCCACCTTGCTTTGCTGCTCCGTGAGCTAGAGAGGTTACTCCTGTACCAGCTGCTTGTTCAAGATCTTTCACTGGGTGATGCCATTCCCTTAGCTCTGCCATGTAGCTGACTTGGATGATGCTCCCTGTTTTGCTGCCACTGAACTGTGGCTGTAGCTGCATTGAGGGCATCTTGAGACATGTCAGCATTATCTAGTTAAGGTACCTAACGTGGATGGACTAATGACGGCCAGAGTAGCGCTGTGGTGGTGTTAGTGTTGACTGCTCAGCCTAATATGTGTGATGTTAGAAAGAAAATGACAAGTAAAAAGGCTTGCGGCTGGATCATCAGTGCAGATGTAACTGTAGAAATGGGAGCTAGGAAGAGTTACTAACGTAACGCGTATATTGTTCTGCAGCAGTCCCGTGCCACCCACAACCTGCGGCAGACGCGCCGGCAGGCGCCGCGGAAAGGTCCTGCAGCGGAGATGGGCAGGAGGGCTGGCTGAGCAGAGAGCCAGGAGGCGGGCTGCAAAGAGCCGCACCAAACCTGACCACTGCATCTCCTTTGTGCCCTGCAGCACCGTTGCTTCTGGGACCCAGAGTCCAGCTCCATGCCGCTGAGCTTCTGGATACTCAGAAATATAAGCTAGAGTAGCTTGCCCTAATAATTTTGAGCATGAGTTCCTACAGCATCTGAAGTCACGTTTACAAAAATGTGTGCGTAGAGCTGCCAGTCTTCAACTGCTGGTCCCGGAGGAAAATTCACATTTTGACTTAGAGTGACTGCTGATGAAGAATGCTTAAACTTCTTGGAAACTGGATGTTAAACATCTTCAGAAAGGCAGTTTTTCTGTATGCTTAGAACCAGGCCTGATGCACCTTAGATTTAAGATAATGAGTCACAAGTTCTTGAAAATGAAGACCTTTTTCCCCTCTCCCCTTTTTTATTGTTGCAAGTACATGTTACCGTGTCATTAGGATTTTTTTTTTTACTCCTAATTGATGGTGCTGTGTTGTTTGAATAGTAATTATTTTCAGTTTTGTATGTAGCTGTTTGTCAGTTTATTGAAATGAACTGCCATCCGCGCACCCTGATCAAAGCAAAAAGCATGAAATCCCACGTGTTGCACTTTTGCGAGCATCAACAATGAAGCTAACCTTTCACCCTTGACTTTCTTTTAGCCCTAATTTTGAAAGACAGTAGCAAACAATTCAGCTAACTTCTTAAGCGAAAGAATATTCAAACTAGCTCGATTGTAATGCAGTGTCTTTTTCAAGTGAATGGAAGGTCTCGGAGTAATGCATACAAATACAGAGGCTGGGTAAGTTCATTACTTTGGAGTTTCTGGTGTGGCAATAGCAGTGAAATGGTTAAAAGGTTGGCTTTAAAGTGGTCACAATTAGGCTTCAAAGTTAACACCCCACCCCACTGAGATGAATGGGAGCAGTTGACATTTCTTAGTGCTATTGTTTCAGTCTGGCTTGCTATAGCTTCTAAAATAAGACAACAGTACATCTGTTTACATTCTGCTTCCGCAAACCCAGATGGGCTAGAAACTTCATTGTTTTTTAAGTGGAAGCTTAGATTCTGGAGAATACAGCAATATCCACGGGGTATCTGTAGGAAGAAGAGCTGAAAGCCGCCTTAATCACAGACATCTCCCCCTTCCCTGTAAACTTCTATTGTCCCGGGACAAATCTGTAAACCACTGGGGGGAAAAATAAAGTCGTGTATATTTGAAGTACTTTTTGCTTACTACATGACACGCACACAATAACTTCTCAACAAGTCCCTAGCGTGCAAATTTTCATAAATGCATGTGGAGTTTTGAACTTTTTCTCTTTTAGTAAGTAGTGTGTGCTGTAAAAGAAGGTAAAGGTCCTGCTTTTACTGAATGCAGTAGCTTCTCTGAACCTCTCCTAACAGAAAAACTTCTTCTGTCTCTAGAGAAGCCAGAGTTTCACCCGGGAGCATTTGAGACCAGGTGTTACTTTCTGTGTTCACATGAGTGGAATCCTTTAATTTACCTCTGAGAGTGATACAAGCTGAAATAAGATTCTTGAGAGGTGTGTCTTGCATTTTTCTGATACTTTAATAGGGTAGCTACATTAACTGCGGTAAGATCTCAGGAGCTGGAATGGATTAATAGAGGTGCAAGTAGGGCCAGAATTTGTAGCAGATGGTCTCTATTACCCCACGCCTCGGTTCGTGTAGGGAGTACACAGTGTCCTCTCTGACTTTTGTTGAGGGGTCTGCACAGTGGCAAACTGCCCTCAGTAGCAGCCAGAACCCTACGAGAGCTGCTCTGATAAAGGCGGCCCATTAGATATGCCTAGGCTGTAGATTGAAACCAGCTGTGAATCTGTCGGAAAGATTTTCCTCATTGTGCTTTCATCAGGGTGGAAAGTCTGTGGCTCGTTCTGCATATATATGTATTTTGGGCTTCATTGCTCTGACTTTGCAAGTCCTAGAGTCTGCCAGTGATACGAGCTCTCATGCATACGGGCTCCTTTTGTACGCTGGCACCCAGCGACCCTGCCTGCCTTTGCCTGTGGACAACACAGCTTGGGCTTCGGAAGTGACATCGTGGGCTCTTCCAAATGGTGTCTCCCAGATTTCCACCCCTGGTGAATCATATGGCGAAGGCAAGCGTGCCATCTGTGGTTTGGGCTCGTGAAGCTTGTTTCCTGCCCAGCTTCAAGCAGCATTTTCACCCAACTATAAAATAAAGCGGCCCTGAGCCTAGACAAGCCTCCCAGTTGTCTGAGACAACTGTGGGCATTTCAAGAGGGTAAGCTGTCTCCTCTCGTGTCCTTCCCTTCAGGTCCCGTGTTAAGTGAGGGGGAGTGCAGCAATCTGGTCTGTATGAGGAAAATACCTGAGAAAACCCAAGAGGAATATTTATTTTGAAAGCTGCTCTCATGAGTTTGTTTTATCTATTTAAAAAAAAAAAAGCTTTAAAAGTAAAATAATGTTAAATCGTGCTGGAGAAAAGCAATTCCAACGTGACAGAGCTCCTACAGTGTGCAGCGAGATCCACTCGATACAGCTACAGGAGGAAGGGCATGTTATTTAATCAAACAGAGGATTAGAGAACAGCATCAAATATGCATTTGTTGTATTTATTTCCACTTTCCATTTCCCTAGTCCATTTCTGACTGTGGATCTCTATAGTATTGCATAGGCATGCGTTATGTCTTGCGCATCTCGTGGAAGAAAATAGATACCCTATTAGACCTTTCAAATACAGTAAAAATGACTTTTGCAAGGCTACAGTAGGTCAATGGCAGAGCTTGGAAAAGAAGTCAGGAGTCGTGTTGGCCAGTTCTGTATATTTTAACTAGCAAACTGACTTGCTTCCCTGTAGTACAGTAGCATTGTGATACCTACATGTTCAGAAGCCTAAGCTTTGTATTCGCCACTAACGGAGACAGTTTCCCAAATAGACCTGAAGAAAATATTACTATAGCTTCCCTGCTACTTGTGCCCTAACCTGCTTTTTGCCTCATATTCAAAGGTGATTTTGGTAACAGAATTATCTTTTAGGGAATATGAAATACCAGGGATTCAAAGGGACAAATCTGGACAGGGCAGGAATCCGCCATCTTGATGACATTATAATGCAACTTCTGAAAAATTAACATGTTATAAGGAAAAAAACCAATTTAAATTTTTTGACTGTGTGCTGTTTTATTTTTGTTTCAGCAAAGAAAATGGAGTCTTCCATTTTGAGACTATTTAGTTTTGAGTAAATTCTGCATTTCCCTTTTGTGGTGTATTTCTTTAGTCAATTTATAGTTTGCATGCCTACTGCTCCCAGTCTCTTTGCTGGTCTGAGCTTGCTTGCCAACTGGTATTTGCCATTAAGCAGCAGAATCCTAGTTCTCTTTGAGCAGCTTGGTACATTATGGCAGTCGTTATCCCGTAGAAGAGGATGAGGGATGCAGACGGTCACTCCTGTAGCTCTCATGAAAAATGCAAAAGGAAAAGAGTCCAGCAAATTGACACAACATTTTTCAATTCATGAATGCTAAAAAATAGAATTTCTTCCCAAAATAACCTCAAAGTTTTATTTCTTATTGGAAATTATTTTTTTTAAAAAAAAGACAAAAATGGATATTTAGTTATTCATCTCAGTTTAGGAAAAAATGTTGAATACCAAAGTATTTTATAGGATTAAATTCCCATCTTTTTTTCACCTCTAATTATGCTAATGATGTACAAGGATTTTTTTTTTTCTTTCTTTCTCTCCTTCCTTTTTCCACCCTAGACAATGAAAATAATTTAATCTAACAGCTTTTACATTGTGGTCTGTGGACCAGAGCTGGCTTGTAAAACTTTTTCTTTCAGTGGTTTTATTGTTCAAGAACTGATGCTTCCTGTTACTTCTGGCCATGCGTTTTGATTTTGTGAACGAGTATGCTTAGACAAAAGAAGAAGAATACTAATCAAGCAAATAGCTTTTGTACAGATCTACATTCTCATTAAATCAAAAATGGCACCAGAACTGCAGAGGTAACAACTCTTCTGAAAGATGGAGTCAACAGAAAAAAGACAGAAATGGCAGCAGCCAATAAGAGAAATCTGGGACTTCTTCACTCAGGCATTCAGTAAGGAAGAGGAAACGGCACAGGTAAAACATAGCACAGAGCACTGGCTCTGACTGCGCGTGTTTTAAACTCGATGGCATAGGAACTGTGTTTTGGGTTGCTTTTCGAGGAACAGAAAGTCAATGGGGTTCTGGTTCAGGGCGGGGACTAACAAACCAAGTAGTGATCAATTACGATTTAGATAGATAAGTGAGAGGTACGTGATCTTAGCTGCTGCATCATACCGAGTTTTTTGTTTCTATATTGCTTGTTGTGGTTTTACTGTTGTAATGCTTAATTTTTGTGTAGTTTGAAGGTGGTTGTGTACGTGACTAGATTCACTCCCTACTGGGATATAGGCCAAGATTTTCAAAGTGATTGTTTGTTTTGGGCACCTCCATTTTTTAAGGGTCCCAAACTGAGAAATTTTAGAGAAGGGTGGCTTTAAAGCAGTGTAGAGCATGCAGCTTCTAAAACTTAGCTGTCTGTGGCGTCTGTCAATATGGCACGGAAAAATGAAAGAAGGAAAAAAAGGATGCAATCAAAATCCTTGTTTACTCTTCATAATTTCAGTGTCTGATCTTTGGTTTGCTGAATTGAGGGGAGCAGATTTGGGTGCTGCTGTGCTGGAACCTGTAAGGCATACCCTGCTGTGGTCCAGGCTCGAGGAAGCAAAGCTGAGCAGCGTGACTGCACCCTGACTCTGCACTTCTCTTCCGTAACATCCTAATTGCTCTAGGGTTTGTCTAACATTTACATGTGGTCTTCTACTAAGATGGTGGTGAGATCAGTGCTGACTGTACTATATGAGGAATAGATGTAATAACTACAGAATATGTATTATAATGCATATATAACCTACGTATTCCATCTTTCTGTGCATTGTGTGGGTGAATCTAGCCAACGTAGGGGTAGCAAGAGGACAGGCTTTTGAAAAGGACAGCACGAGCAGGGGTGCTGTCAGGATAGTTGGCTTAGGGTTAACTTTTCCCTCAAATTCTTTCTTGCTAATACACGGCAATACTGTTTGGGTTGCAGAAGAAAGTTCATTTAAAAGAAATACTGGCATTGAGTTAAAAAAAAGTTCTGGAACCATTTCTATAGGTTTTAGCTTTTTGAATGCCTATTTTTAGGACTAGATGTCAGCTGACATAGCTCCTTTAAAAACGTACTTTGGATTCAAGGAAAGAAAATAACGAAGTGTAAGCTGTGAAGTCTTAATTGTTAAAAGTGCAACAATAGCTCAAAAACAGGCTGTAAAGCCTGCTCTCACAGCTGGAGGAAGGGATACTTTATTAATAGTTGCAAGGAACGGGTGGATAGGGCCTGAAAGAGGCAGCAGGGGATATAAAAAGAAGCCTTGTAACATGAGACCATTGCCGAAATCCCTTACTGAACAATTTATGAAAGAGCCTGCATCGCATAAGCATCAAGATAATACACGATGAACAGGATATAACAGCCCCTGACTGATATGCCTTGCTGAAAGTTAAGGTGCCCCAGTGCTGCACTCCAGCTCTGCTCTGGTAGATAGTTTGGAGGACTGGAGATGAGCACACGTGGCTCACTAGTCAATAGCCTCTGTTTTCATAAGTCGGAGTTTATGGCTGGTAAGCCCCAGATGATGGTTATGGTGACTGGAGAGGGCACTTGCTGAATAATCATCACACTTCAGTATTTTATAATCTGATAAGTCCCCCAAACGTCCTCACCACTGATAGCCAAGCTGCTCTGCTAGTATGACCTGGGACAAATAACTCTAACCACTCATTTCCTGGGGGAGGTGGCAGGGAAGATCCCTCTCTACAGAGATTACGTGTAACTGCCATCCCCCCAGATTACATCCCCAATTTAAGCACAACTGCATGTTTTCCGTGGCCCTGAGCTGACTGCATGGGAGATAAGGGGACCGCAAAATCCCCCTCGTTGCTCCAGCCCCAGCTGCAGGGCCTCTGTGCTCCCAGACCGCCTGGGTGCCCAGCAGTGCAGTGTCCTACGTTAGGCTGTTTATGACATAAACCTTTCCAGTTTATGACAGATCCAGACTACAGCAATTTTCCAGTTATTCCTTAAAATAAGTCCTTAGGTAACTGCCAATAACCCCCCGAAGCTGGGAAAGCCTTGGGAGCAGAAGGGCTGCGGTGCTAGGGAAGTTTTGATTTCATTTGAAAGCATATATCCATAAAAATCGCTTTAGCGCAGACTCCCTGTCTCATGCCGTGCTGACTCTGTGTGAGATCTGACATTGTTCTCCACTCTTTAATCACGAGAGCTCTGGGGGGGAGGGAGAGGAAATATAAGCAAAAATCTGAGCCTGATTTTTACCATCGTACAGATTTAATCCAAGTTGCCTGTGCCAATCATAATCCCTCCTTTCAGGTTTGTCCTTTCCATGTGGGTCGATGGCAACTCAATGCCTGATGCATCAAATCCAGAAACTTGCTGAGACTGGCAGTATCCCTGGCAGCATCACACGGTGCAGATGACACTTATTTTGACTGTGGTACATGGCAAATATATTCTCAGGGCCAGTCTTTGCTGTGGGCATGATATCCGTGTGGCTTCCCTGCTTCGCTACTGCTCCCCTCTGTTGTAGGTGTGTTGCAGCGATAGGAAATGTTGTTTGTCTTTACCTTAGTTTTAACCATGTTATTGGGTGGGTGGGTTGGTTGGTTGGTTTGTTGTTTTGCTTTTCCTAAGAAGGGTGTTTTCCTTTTTCACCAGTGATCTTAGCCAGCTTCACTGGAGTTAACGGGAATCTCTGCTCCTGCTACTCTGCAGCAGATGTCCTTTCTAAAATATTTTGGTTTCTTTCTGTATGCTGTACAAAGCAGGTATACCCTTTAATAGGTACTGTTTGTTTGCAAGGGGAATTGACACGGTAGGTATTTCCTTGCAGCTTTTCCTGCACAATGTTTTTTTTTCTCCATCCTCATTGCCCTCTCTGGGTAGCACCAGTAACGGGAGCAGCAGAGCTGCCAGACGAGCTGCCATGTTCTTCAGATTTGCTTTGGGTAGTATAAGCAATTAGCTAGTTAGAAGACCAGCCCTGCATTCGTGTTGGTATTTCTGTGGTTATAAGTAAAAATGCGAAGGCAGATGTTGCTTGTGGCACTGCTGAGGAGAATTGGTGTTGCTAAGATGGGAGAGGAATTGCATTTCCATGAGATGTTTGGGATTTTGTCTGCTGGATTTTTTACTTTTCCTATACCGTGCAAGAGAAATGTTTAAGGGGCTATGCTTTTACATACTGTGTAGGAACTTGTCCAGCCTAGTCATAAAAAGAGGGTAATTGCAACTGCATTCATTAATAACTTCCATGTTGAGAATCTCTTATGGTAGACTTTGTAGAATGCGATCAGAAGGAAAGGCAAAGACAAATGCTTTGTTGCAACCACTGATAAGATGTATACCCACAGTCTTCTTATCAAAGCTATGCTGGCATGCGACAGAAGAAGGGAGAACGCCACTCCTCATCTTGTCCAAAGGGGTATATATTTATTATTTCTATTGGCACAGCCTGAAGCCTGGTCGGATTGGCTTCCTCGGCTCAGGTATGCTTTTGGTGAGAAAGGGCTCCCTTTCTTTCATACATCCTACCCATGAATGCTAAATCATGGTTTGATTCCATGTTTCAGCTGCTCCATACTGAAATATGTCCATCGGAATTTCCAGTTTGGTCCCAGCGAGGCCTTTCTTAGAGTTTTCTAAATGATGAAAAGTTGATGTTAGAAATGCTGCTAGCCACGCATCTCATCTACAGAAAATATCACTTGTGTTAAAGGAAATAATTCAACCCATTCTGTTCTTTTTACTCAGTTTGGGTTTAAAGTGTGTGGAGCATCCTAGCTATACCAGAACATGTTAATTGCTGCTGTACATTATTACTGTTATATTCCAGGAGAAACACATCCTTTCAGGGCCTACTCCTTATTTATTAGATTAGAAAAAAAAAAAAAAAAAAGATGTCACATGAGGCTGAAACTGTAGCCCATCTGTTGGGACCCTTCTTGCCTGCTACAGGAGAAGCATGGTGATGCCGTGCTGCTTGAAACAGCAGGACTATTACTTCCAGTGACTGAGGCACGTTCCCAGTGCGCAGGGGCCCACACCCTGATTTTTTTGAGGTAGACAACTCTGAAAGTAAGGTTATCTCCCTGCCTTCCCTTTACTGGCCTTTTGACAACTTTTAGGCATCGGTTGCCTTCATGGGTCTCATGGGTCTTTTTTAGGATTATAGTTACTAAAAAACGCAACTGGTTTGGGTTCCCCACCTAAATAGCTTGACTGAGAACATATGATACTTGCCGTTCTCTCTCTTCTTCGAAGCTAGACTATGATTAACGAAAACTTGCAAGTGGTTTGTTTCATACCTGATTATTTTTTTTGAGGTTTTTTTCTCTTCTCCCTCTCAGCATTGCAACCTGTGCAGCTTCATTGCACTTTGTTTCTTTAAATATTATTCAGAGTGAAAAATAATTTTGCTCCTTAGTTGGACTTTGAACCCTTTGAAATGAAATCAAATGAGTTTGCCTGTACTCAGCTGGTTAAGATCCTAAGAGCTGCTACTGTTTTTCTGTGTAGGACGTGGCATAGCTGATTAAAATAGATTTGATCTTTTGTCTAATTGCCTAGATCAGCAGGTTAATTTGTGATTTTTGATCTACAGCACTATCACGAAGCTGTAAGGTAGTCTGACACTTCCACAGGAAAAAATGTAACTACACTGGGTTTAGCCAGGGTTTGTAAATCAGTGACTCATATAAAATATATCTGAAGTTAGAATTTATGAGTGCAGCTAGGCTATTGACTCTCCTCAATTCTACAGAAAGGGAGAAGACAGAAAAATACAAAGTACTGATGATTCCATCACCGTCTTCAAAACCAGGACTAAACATGATGACGTAAACACAAATATATATATGACTATATACACATATATAAAAAAAAAAAAATATATGTATATATGCAATTCTGTACATGTTCTCCATCAGCTCTGGCCTCAATTCATTAAGTTACATATCCGTACATGTGATAAACATATGATAAAAATTAGGCACAGGCCAAAAATGCCTTGTAGAATTTGTGGTCCGAATGACAAGATTTATCCCATATGAATGCCTACAGTGTGGTAATTTAAGTTCATTCCTCTACTGTCCTAGTAAGTGGTAGCTGCTCTCGAAAGCCCTCTAAGCTTTCCATAACCAGACGTGCCACTAGTAATCTTTCCAAAATGTGATGTCAATGGAGCTGCAGCTGGTTAAAGGGCTACGCAGGGCAAAAAGTGGTATTAGTGGCTAATAAAGGCTAATTCTTTTGCAAGCAAAATTAGCTCGCTTCACTAGCTTGTTATGACTTGAAGTGTCTGGCCATTGAACTACGCATCTGGCTCATTTGTTGCTCTCAAAGAGATCGCACCCTGACTGACAGCTGTACTGGACTGGAAAAAAGTAGCCCAAATGAGTAAGAACAAGAGGACTTCGGTTAGTGCGACTTTAGGACAGTAGCAATCCATGTAAACAGCCTTAATAAGCAAAAGAGATGAACCCAACAAAGAATGTGTGATACAGGTCTTGGCTCAGGGCACTAATTTTCCTTAAATAACTGGTTCCTAATGCAGAACTTTGTCGCCCAAAGATGCTGCCTCCCACTCGCGTTATATGCGACTACCTAAAAGACACAAATGTCCAGTAACTGGTTGCAGCAACACTGAATACCTGCTAGAAGCCTAATTTCCATCATGTCCCAGATCATCTTGTGGTGCTCTGAAGTGATTTAAGCTGCACCAGAATAGCCTGAGCTCTGGGGATGTGTATTTATTTTTACTCACTGATGTTTTGGGGCGCATGCCACATCAGAGTGTTTTTATTATCAAGTTCCTGTTCCTGCACGATGCAGCTGTACCTATTCTAAACCTCTTCATCAAAGGGGACCATTTCCTTTTTTTCTTAATCTCAGATCAGTTTACCAAGAGCAGTTGTCCCTGGCTTCCTTAAGCTTGCCCTGCATAAAAGCCTTTTTAAAGTCTTCCCTACATCCTTTCTTTCCTTAGCACATACTTAGAAATGTGTGTGCGTACATATTAACGCGCGCACACACACGTGCCCACGCGCATTTGAATGAGTTTCTGCTTCAGTCCTGCAGCCTTGTGCATTGTCAGACTGGCGAAGGACTTGTGGAAAAGGTTACTGCCAGAGAGCAGCGAAGCACACGCTTCCTTCTGTCCTTCGAGTGCTTCCAAATGGTTTTAATGCCTTCTTTATTTATGAGACGGTTCAAATTTCTGAACTTTGTGATAATACCACGCAGACAAATGTGCACTAAGGTCAGGACTGATTACTTTTTCACTGTGGTATTGTTTTTGCAGGTGATTTGAGACTCAGTGTTAATACAGGTTATCAAGAGTGAGAGGTTGGTGATGTTGCTTTTTGTGCAATTAAACCCTTGAATGTTGTCCCTGGATTAAGAGTTTATAGAAACCACATGGAAATATTGGTTTATGTTGTTAAGTAAATTCTGGGTCCCAAACTTTTTTCCATTATCCAACAGTGTTTGAGTTAAACGGAGACTTGGACTGATGACTGAGCGAGTTTGGCTTCTATAGCGTGCCTGTGACATTGCTTTCTTTGCACCACAGACCCCTGTGAAGTGCTGCCACCAACATTTTGGTAGTGGCTGGAACACAAAAGGGAAATCTCCCAAGAGAAGACCCATAGGTCCAACCTATCACCCCAAAAATGACAAAGGAGAGAATTACTAACTTATGTAAAAATATGATGCTTGAAATTGGGCTTTTGCATTTGTATTGTTTTGTTCCTTGTGAAATTTTTTTGGATTAGCCATGGTTGGGTACAGCCTGGATGCCCAGCCCTGTGGGAGGCTGAGAGATGGTGAGAGACGGTAGTACAAATGCTCTTTGCTTACTGGGGATCTCAGGAAATCATGCAAGATGAAACTCCCAGTATTTTCACACCAAAAAGGATTTTTCTGACACAGAAAAAAAAGTAAAGGCTCTTTGATCCAGTGATAGCCATAAAGATATACTTAAGTATTGTGTAGAGGGGAGTCTAACTTAGTGTTCAGTAAACAATAACTTTGCACATTGAAAAGATAATGAGAAATTACAGAAGAGAGATTTTGTAACAACCAGGATGGTAGAGAGGAGAATCGGAGCTAACATTGGACCCAGAGCAAAACTAGCCAACCAGGAAAGCATTTGCGAGGTAAGTTGCTTGCCAGGGTGCAAGAGGTATTGGTGCTGAAGAGCCCCCCTCTGCTTAGATGCCGCCACAGTTAGAATGGCAGGAATACATCAACGCTGCTGACCATGCTCAGGCTGCAGGTGACAGCTGCTTCTCCTCCGAATCTCACGTCTAGAAGTATTAGTACCATATATTACCAGCAAAGACTGGTAGAAAACTTCTAAAGATACCTTCACCTCACTGAAAAGTCAGAATAGTCTGTTTCTTGCTGGATCAGAGAGTTTCTCTGTAAGGAAGCAAAGTAGTACTGAAATAACGTAGGATGTGACATCTTCCTGCTCCCATTAACTTTTACCATTGTCCTTCCTTTCAATTTGTGTCCCCTAGTAGAATAAATCTCAATTTTGAGTGTGATACAGGGAGTGGTAGGCTGGGATCCTTTTCATCTTTTTCTCATTGTGTGCTACACTGTGGCCAGTGTTGTTACCCCTCCCTCTCCTTTTGCCTGCTGAAGAAATTCAGCTCTATATGAATATTCTTGGTTGTGTTCTGCTGTTATCACTATATCTCCATGGTTTCAGCTCTTCTTGGTTCCCCTTTATCAAAGGCAAAAGTGCTACTCAAAACTTTTTTTTCTTCTGCAGTCTCTCTTGTTTCTCCTGCTGTAACTCTACAACTGAAGGTTTCTTCCCCTGCTTTTCCGTCTTTAGTCTGTGAAGCTGGTTTTGTGCAAAAAATAACAGCATGCTACAGCAACAGCCAGCAACGGTGCAGTTATCCCACCGCTAAGCTGATAATGCAGACAGTGCTGAAGCGTTTCTGCTTCTGTGCTTTGAACTCCTTCTCGGAGCTGGTTTCCTGATTTGTCTCGTTAGCACTGATTTGCTTTGTACCCTGAGTGCAGTTGCTCTGTTGGTAAGAGTTACAGCAACTAGATCTCCGTTTTTTCCCTAGCATAGGCAGAGCAGCAGTGGCGACCGCCTCTCCCTGGTTTTTCGTTGGCAAACTTCCCAGAAAGATGTGTACTTAATTGTAATTTGCTCTCTGTGGTCAGCAGCAATAGCTCAGCTTTTAGTATCTCAACAGTGTCTCTATATTTAACTCTGTGTGTGTCTAAGGCCTCACCTGCTCTCGTACAGAGTAACTCTGTATTACAACTAAGTTGAATACGTGCAGCAGACATGATTGCATTGGTTGGATGTGCAGTTAATTCCCCTTTCATTTGCTGCTTCATCTGCTGCTGGTGGCTTCAAAACAAGCAAACAAAAAACCCCCCACCACTTTCTTTTGGAAAAATAATATCACTTTCTGGGGAAGGCTTCCTCTCCTTCCTTGTTAAGAGTCACAATGCCTGCGCATCTTGTATATCATACTAAAGCTGTTATTGAGTTTTAGGCAGAGAAGCAGTTGTCTGTCAAAATGCTTCAAAAGAAACCATGAAATGAGCAGGCCGTAAATCCAGGAGCAGCACAAGAGTGGGAATATGAGACCTGCAATATGTAATATGACTCTTTTAGTCTAACCTCCCCTATTTCCACCCTGGTGCTAAATATACTGCTGATGTCCTTGCAAGAAAACAAATGCACTGAGCTTGGACATCAGTGTTTTTGGAAGGGCAATGGGCACTGTTAGTTTAGGGTTAGTTTCATTTCTGTAAATTTCCTAGACGATACGTGAAAAAGAGAGGCCAAATTCTTCTAATTGGATTTGTGACTGTGGTGGTGATGTTTGGCAAATATCAGATCATCTTAATCAACTGTTTAATTTTAAATCTAGTA
The DNA here is from genome assembly GCA_009819775.1 of Phoenicopterus ruber ruber. Taxonomy (NCBI): domain Eukaryota; kingdom Metazoa; phylum Chordata; class Aves; order Phoenicopteriformes; family Phoenicopteridae; genus Phoenicopterus; species Phoenicopterus ruber. Next base: position 28,726,139 of record CM020217.1, on the reverse strand, counting down.
TTTCAATTTTAAAATATATTTTTAATATAAATAAAATGGACAACTTTCAATCCAGGTATGTACCATGCTCTCCTGGAACTCCTGTTCTGGGTTAAGAAAAGTAAAATTTGCATTTGAACTGCATTAATAACTGTTGTAAGGTAAGAAGGTTATTTCAAAATGTTTAACTTGCCCGCAGAATTTGCATCAGATAAGTCAGCAGTACTTTGCTAGCCGCTGTTATATTGCATTTTATGCAGAAGAGAGATAACCATCCCCGTGTGTCCCGGAATGAGCCTTTCCCTACTGTTGGTCAGGTGGTAGTTTGTTTTTTCTTACCTCTGACCTCAGGAAATGTAAGGAAAAGTGATATTGTTGAAAAAACCCAAACAAACAGATTCAGGCTAACTTGAAATTAAATTAAAAGCTCAACTTCTTTTTTTTTTTTTTTTTTTTTTGTGTGTGTGTGTGTGTGCGTGTAAAAATAGTATGTCAATTTTGAAACATAATTATGCAGCTTTTCCAGATTTCATGTCTTTTACCCATCACCATCTTTCCTGTCCAGCTTTATAATCGTGCTTGGTCATCCCCAAACTGAATTTCTGGGGAAATGTGTGATTTGCCACTTTGTACTCTTAGCACTGTTGATGGAGAACAGAAAGCCCACCCAGTGTTGTAAATGGCACCTCTTCAGGATTTTGCAGCTACTTCTGAAATATTCTGCATTAATGACAGCAACTCTTGTTTTGAACTTTTATATGTAACTTTGTTTTATAATAGCTAACTAGGAATGGTGCCTCTTAAAAATGTTCATATAGCTTTGCAGCAAGCTTTTCAAGATCTCTCAGAATCTCTGTTGCCATTCAATGAATAGTTCAGGTCTCTTTTTATAGCTTTTATCTCAGAATTTTCTAGTTAGTCCATTGTTAAATGAAGTGTTTAATGGGTTTTAAAATATTAAATATTGGATACAGGTTGCTTATGAAATCAGGTAGGTTTTGTTAATGTGATTTATTTCAATGTGTTTTGTATAAACAGTAAGTTTCACTAAATAATTATGAGTGTCTCACAGATGAGTAATACTTTTTATAGGTTTTTTTATAAAAGACTTAATGTGCCACCCCAGTGCATGTGGATTCCTAGCATCTGAATCTGATGCAAATCACAGGGGTAAGGACTGGCGCGTGCCACGTGTCAGACACGGTGGGTCCCAGCTTGTGTGCAGGAGCCCCCACATCAGGCTGTGCCTCGCTGTGCCCTCTCTCGCCAGGGGCACAGCCTCACGTGGCAGCGGAAGGCCCAGGGCGTCAGCTTGCCAGGGGAGCATCCCTCTCCCTGGCCTCTGGGGGGGACAGTCGCCCCCGTTCAGTTTCTCCATCTACAAAATCAGGGGTAAGGATCAAAGTACCTTGAGACAGCGGGATGAAAAGAACCATGGTTGTTATGATTGTACTGCTTGCTGTTAATAGCAGAAAGGGAGATACTATGTTCTTGCATTCGGAAAGAATCAAATGCTGTGAAACTAGTGGAATTGTAACAATAGCATGAGGAATGCTGGTAAAATACCAGCATGACATGGCTTGAGTTAGAAATATTATATTTTTTGCCACATGTTAGGAACCACTAACCCCGGTGGCTACTGTAACTGATTAAGAATTGTATGGGAATCTGTTTTCAATATCTGTGATTTAAAAATATCTTGGAATGTAACACTGGAAAAGAAAATATATTTCCTGAGATCTGCCTCAATGCCATTTTGTCACTGTCTAATTTCTGGTTTTCTTTTTTTTTTTTTTTCTTTTTAATTATTATTTTAAACACCATTTCTTCATTTTCCGAAAGAACTGACATTTATCAGAGGTCACATACTGAAAATCAGCTGTGTAGTTATACACGCTCTGTTTTTTTCAGGGGGAATGTAAGCATTTCAGGGAGAAGAATCTATTTGTCTTCCTGATTTCTATAAGACAAAATAGGAAGGAAATTTGAAATGTTTTCTGTATGCTTCTGTCATGCCTATTGATTATTTTTTTTCCTTAAAAATTTAACCATGACAGCGAAAGGATCTGATAAAACACATTAGGTTTTTTACAGTTCCTATGGTCTCTACTTAAAGTGCATTAAGCACTTAAACTCAGCCTGACTAAGCTGGAATGGATGCTTTAAAGGAAGAATTATCTTCCGTTTTGCAATAAGGAAATGAAAACTGTAGAGCTGTAAGTATCATCATGGCCACTTTTCTGCCCTGTGGACTTGAAAGCGCAGTGAGAAGGCTTTCCCGTGCCACAGAGAACAACAGGGTATCAACAGTTCTGAGTCCAATTTCTAGCCCTGACACAGATTTCTTCTGTGGTATAGAACAAATTATTTCTTCCTTATATGTTTTTGCTTATTCACCAGCTATATAAAACCTCTGAGGTGTACATGCTTGCAAAATGCTTTAGGGAGGTGAAAGTTTAAAAATTCTTTAAAAAAAGTTTCCGTGAGGCCTCAGCCTGCTTCTGCAGTTGTCAGTGGAAGTTTTACCATAGACCTAAATGGCTAGTTAAGTTTAGACTAAGTTCTGTTAAAATCCCAGCTATAAAGAGCTCTGTGAATTTAAAGTATTGTTGTCAGCAATTGCTTTCACTTAAATTTATGTATGTATTCATATTAACAAGGTTTCGAGACTCCTTGACACTTCATTCAGATCAGAACTTGGAAGTATAGGGCAGAATTAGGAAGTATTCAGGCAATTAATCTAGCTGGCCCGATTCCTCCCCTTTCATCCACCTAAAAACATACATTCCGTCACCCTCAAAACCATATCGAAAAAGCAGCTCACGCCTGAAATGCCACCACATTTAACTGGTTTGATCTGGAGATGGCAAGGTCCAGCGTCCCTGAACCTCAAAAAGCACTGACAGTATTCCCTTTGTTTAATAAGGGATTCTGGCTTTAAAGTCCTCACTGCCCTTAAATGTGATATGGAAGTAGGAGTAAGTGCTGTTCAGATACCAGAGCATAGGCTGTAAGTGTCTCAGTAGGACCAGAGGATTGTCTGTCCCAGCTCAAGAGCACTGTAAGCCTCCCAGCAAGGTGTCCTGGCCAGTAAGTGAGGAACAGCATGGTGTACTAGCACCCATAGCTACCGCTGAAATTGATACTGCCAGGTTGTCCCAGGACTTGACAGGTTCAGCATCTACATCTGTCTAGGAACCAGTGACGAGCTGATTATCTCCTCCTGCTAATTGATCCTGGATCTCCCATACGTCTGTATGGCTTCCTGAGGTGTGTGGTAGGTACCTTGCTGCTTTGAAAGGCTCAGGTGGGTAGCTCATATGGCCACATACAAGAGGGTTGGCCACAGCTTATGCAGATAGTCTTCAGTTGCTTCCTCAAGGTCACTGTGCTCAACTTTTGTTGTCGTTGAACTCCAGTGAGCTTGCTCTGGCCTGTGCTTCAATGCTTTGGTACTGGCTGAAGTAGATAGGACCTGAAAGATAACAGGCGTCAGCATCAGCCCAAGAGCATGAGGTCTCCTGCTACCTTGCTAGCTGTCCTAATGGCCATGCAAACATTTTATGCAGGAATGATTTCAAAGTGGCATTCCTCTAGACTGCACATCAATGGGAATGGTTCCACCAGAGAGCAGGCCTGTCTCTCTACTTCTGTGAAAGACTCCAGTTGCAGGCTCCAGATAGAGAACTAGATATGTGGCATCCTACAGCAAGCCAGTGGAAGATGCAAATCTAAATGCAAAAATAGGCAAGGCAGAACTTTTCTCGATGTCAGACTGAGTCTAGTGGCTCTTCAACCTGGAAGCAATGCCACCAAATAGTTTGTATACAGTAATAACGCCTAGCAGCAAATTATTGAGCAGACAGATGGAGGCACACGAATTCTTAATAGTCTCAAGAAAACTTTCAAGTGCAGTATTCTGATTTGGGGAATTTTGTGCTCAGTGTCAGGAAAACAATTCCCCTAGATGGATTTGGTGGCTTAAAAGCTCTGTGATTTTAATAAGGTTATTTTGGACATCAGAACTTCAAAAGCTGAAATGATGTAAGGTGTTGGAATAAATGTGTAGGCAGAGTTTGGTCTCCGTGGCTTTACAGAATTACTCAGACTTCCTTTATATAAAAAAGGAACCACATTTCCCACGTCCTAAAAGCGACAGTCCTATAGTGAAAAGAAGAACTTGGTAATCCTCAGCTTGATGATAAGGGTCAGTGCGATGCAGAAATAAGTGTTTCTTGAACACACTGATCCAGATGCACATGCAGGGGCTAAAGGGTTCACAGCTCGGAGGAAATGGTATAGTGGCTGAAAGCTACCTGGCAAACGAGGTCAGCTCTGAGGCTATGGTGAGTTTTCTACTCAGTGGCCATAACGCTCCTACTCTAAAACAACTTACTTAATTGTCACTACAAGCGATGAATGCCCAGGTGAAGCAGTTCTTTTATATTTGGAATTGTCTGAGTTAGTTTTCATGGTTGGAACTGAACTAGAGAAATGGTCAAAAATCTTTGAATGGGCTTGGCACGTTTGGTACTGTGTAACTACTGACAAAATGTGGAAGATTACATTGTAACTACAAAGATGCGTGCCAGGTGAGCAGTGTGAGAATGCCTTGGCAAATTAGATTAATGTCTGCATGGGAGACACTCTGGTACAGCTCCCATCAGCCATATGAGCATGTTTGATGAGAATGAGATGTGTCCAGAAGCTTGAGCAAACACGGTCTGAACCAAGTGCTCATCCTGTTAATAGAAAAGACTCCCAGAGACATACCATCGTGATCCATCTTTCCGTATGTGTTCGCACATCCCGCTGTCTGATCCGCAGCACTTGCAGCCAGTTGTCCAAAGACACTTAGGGCAAACAGGTGTTTAGTGGGACGGCCAGAAGCTACCAGGTACTTACTACTTTTGATTTAATGATGATTTTGTGAAAATCCAACCCAGGACTAGGTCCACCAAAGAACTTCTGTGTTCTAATGCACCTAAGGGAATTTATCCAGAAAAGATGTACTGTACCACGCTGAGGAGCATGCCTAGGCACCTTAGGAAGGAATGCACAAATCTCTGCATGTATCGAGGAAGAAACTGCTAGCAGGTAGGAATTGTTTGGAAAAAGATAGGACTTGGCTTCACCTTTCTCTGCATTCAGGATGCAGTTCAGTCTCCTTCCTCCCAGGATCCTCAGCCATGAACTGTTGTTGAGTGACGCAGCTTGGCACTGCATGGCTAACACAATCTTCTGTAGTTTCCCAATGTACAAATAGCTCCCCAAAACTCTTTAGCCAGCTTTAGGCCCTTCTTTAGCTCCTAAAAGCATCCCCTTTTCAGCAGCTTGTCCAAGTGGTAATTTGCAGCCCACTGCTCCTTTTCTCACATTATCTTTACTCCCTCCAAAATAAATCTCTCCTTCCCTGACCCTACTTAACTGTCTTGTAGTGGTTACAGAGACACCAGCCTCCCAATTCAGTGGGATTAACACTGATACTGATCTACTGTTTCATTGCTTTGCTGATCAGGATTAGTCTCTCCAACTGTTGTCTCAACGATCAACGTCTTTCTTTTTGCAGCACTGATATTTTTCAGCTCTGAAAACTCATACATTTTCTAGCCTGATGAAAGGTCCAGAGAATCAGCTAGTCTAATCTTTTCTACAACATGATCCATGGAAATATATGTAATGAGAAGGGAAAACTTTAGTCTTGTTTATGGTCATTTAGGGTCATGTGCTGCAGTACCGTAACTGCTTTTAGATATTTTGTTTAATAAAAGTAAGAATAGTGATGGTAGGCTTGCAAAAGAAGACCCATGGTATGATCTTGAGAGAATTAATCATGTTAATTCCAGGAAGTTTAAAGTGACCTTTTATTGTCCACAATAGAAAGGAAATGAAAAAGAGACGATATTTGATTATTCTCATTAGTTAACAAGAAAGAAAGAAAGAAAGAAAAAAGTGGCCCTAGGCATTGTGAGGGGAAAATTAGGATTATATATCAGGGAAAATTTTACAAACATAAGGACTCATAGCCAAGGAAACCAGCTGCCAAATGAAGCTTTGGAATCAGCACCACTGAAGACATTCAGGGCTCGGCTAGACGTTCATCTATCAAAAAAGGATAAAGAAACCAGCCCAGCCACAATGTAGGGATAATCCAACAGAGTTCCCTGCCAAATTTATACCCCAAATAGTGTATGATTTAGTTGGAATGGAAAAGGAAAGCACTTTGGCTTGCTAGATCTTTCACTGATATAATCTTAAAAGCACAAATTCTTCTGTCTTTAAAAAAAATTATTGCTATGAACTATTTTTTTTTAAATTTTATTTATTGTAACTGGAGTGTGTAGGCTTTGCTGTAGTTTCAGACACATTGATCCTAGCTTCGAATGTTGTTACATTTTCTTGAATTTTTTTAAAAATAATATCTATTTAGAATAAAAGAAAAAGCTCTTAGAATGAAAAGTTGTTTCATGACATATTTTCATAGCAATTTTGTGGACGTTGTCAGATGACTTATACCAAGCCTGAGGAAAGACCTTTAGGAAGACATTTATTTTTTGCATGCTTCAATAGAGGTATGAAAGATGGTAAGACTGGAGGGTTAGGATGGTTATAGTAGTATGGTTAGCTTTTTACCTCTGTCACAACTTCAAATACAGGCCAAGAGGGATATTTCCCATTCGTTACTTCTGAGTTACTGTTCAGATGGGTGGTTATGACCTAGTTCTAGTGGGTAGGTAGGTAACACTCGTACAGTACAGTGGTCAAGACTGAATTGAGCTGGCAGGCTAAGATTACTGGTCATCGAGAACCGGGGTTCAGGTTTTTAAGGGTATCTAGGTCTTTAACATTCAAGTAGTTGCCTATTGCAATTTTAAGGAGTTTGAAAGCACTCACCTTGAGCTGAAGTAAGTGGAGTTAAGGTACCTAAGCTCTTTACAGAAAGCTAAGTATACATTTATCTGGAACGTTGAATGCCTTTAAAATTACAGCCTAGCGCACCCTCCACAAATTTTCAATGAAACTCTGATTCACCACTTTTCAATGCAGCCTCAGTAAGCCTCTGATTTCCCCATTGTTTATACCAGCACATACTGTAAAAGAGAAGATGGATGACAGTTCATTAGCTTTCAAGTACACTGCTGCAAGCGTAGTCTCCTTTCACGGCAATGTCTTCCAAAGCATCGGTCATATTGGAGATAGCAGGCTAGCACAGAGATGAAGCAGATGATACAGTTTTAAAGAGGCTGTTTCAGAAATAGAATTAGCCTTAATTAACAAATGAATCTTCAGACTAATTGAGTGAGTACTGATTTTCTGCAGAAATGTAACACACAGAATTTAATATTTGCAAGCACAGTACTGTCCATACCTTGCATTCCCTAATTTAGACTGTAAAAATTAGTGCTAGTTTCTAAGAAATGCTGTAGAGTAGATTAAGGCTAAGTCTTTGCAAAAGTAAGTCTGCCACGTTGTCGCTCTGCATTATGAAAGTGTGTCACATGATGGAAGGGAAGTATGAATATCTGCTATCTGATGTATACAATTGAAAAGGGAAAACACAGAGTGAAATCATCAAGCCACATTAGCCAAAGTGAACAGATAAGAAAGGGTACAACACTGGAATTGTAAACAATCAAGTAGAGATTACACCTCTATGTAGAACTGTGCATGCTTTTTAGATGTAAAAACTAAAATGTTGATAGAAAATATAAAAAAAATCTAGCGCTGTTTATCACAGAAAATGTTCAAAATCCTGTATGGATGGGGCAATAATCATTATGTGTGTATAAAAACACGCTATTTTGTGTGTCACTTGAAAGCGGTCTGCAAACGGCACAACTTACAAGCAAGGAAATTATCTGCCACTGGACTCTGATGGGGCTCATGTACATACGTGCATCCTGTGCCCCTACACCCAGCTTCTTGCCACAAGTCCGACGGTGTCACCGACTGCGTGCCACAGCTCTCGCTGCTGCCCCACCAGCCCGGCCCGGCACCCAGCACGTCCTCCTCAGCCACCACAGGAAACAGGTCGCGCGTGTGCCGCTCATCGCCTCTGTCTTCCCTCCTGAACGTTTCTGCGAAACCACACGTGCTCAAGTTTGTAAATATGGACATCAGATAAAATGCAAGAAAGCCTCACCATCGGAAGATCTCGCCTTTGAATGTGGCAGAGACTCTATTTTCCTCGTTCCTTCCCCCTCCACCGCTGAGAGAGAAACCGCGATGACAGGAAGAGCGCACCATTTCCTCTCAGAGAGGCTCATTACTGCTGTCAGTAGCTCACATTTACCCAGATTTTGCTCTTTCAGTGTTGACACGCTTTCAGCTGCACAAAATACGAGGCTTACCTGTACGTTTTAAGTCACTTAAATAGGATATTTTGGTAGAGGAAACAGTCAAATCAGGTTACCGCATAATGGGAGCTTGTATAGTTGACTGTTCAGGCAGCGCTGCTGACTCCTGAGCTAGCTCTTAGTAAGAATGTGCAAGTTGTGCTATTTTTACTTGCTACTTGTCTAGCACTGGACTTATTTGTAATAATTAATTTGTTCTTGCATATACAGGTCTACATCTAGCAGCAAGAATTTAGAAGAATTTTCTGAAGCTAATAGTATTCTCACAAGACTTCCATTGAGGAGGGAGAGAGAAAACCTTGCTGAAAGAAGCTTTGAATGAACTTCAGAAAAAATGTCCAAATACATTTGACATTCCTCTCGAAATACTCGCATTTTTGCCTGTGGCGTGCACACTTCATTACCCTTGTCACGCCACTTCATAACTTCTTGTTAACTTTTTATATTTACCCGCTCGTCTAGTTCAGCGGGTCTTATTCCCTGGTTTTCAGCCACTACCCTTTTCCAGTTTTCACTCTTTCCAGCTTGCACACAGACACCATCTGGCTTTACCCCCGGGGTTTCCTAGACAAGGGCAATCTAGTTAGCCTTGTGAAATCCAAACCCCAGGCAACACAAAAACTGTACAAAACCTCCACAAGACAGGCTTTCTCACTTCCGTGTGAGAGGCATCTACATTACCCATAGCAACGGTCAGAATAGAAATCACATCTTGAGCAGTGAGTTATCTTCTCAACCAACCTACTCTTCTCCCCTAAACTTTTCCTTTTAATTTACTGGAGTTACTACAAGTCTGTTCCAGTCAAGAGAAAGTTTGACCAGTGTGTGTGTGTAATTACAGAGCTTCAGAGTAGAACATCATGTAAGAAACTGTCTATAAAAATGCTTGGAATAAAGTAGATTGAGAACAGATTTACTAAAGAAATTAGGAAGTCATTCCAGTGTTCTTTTCTGTTCTAAATAACATAGTGCAAATAAATCTGTGAGACAAGATTCTGGACAAAGACATTCCTTTGAAAAGAGACCACAAGATTCCTGGTCGTCTTAATGGAGAAAACAGAAAGAATTGCTCTCGGTCTGGGACACTCAAAATGCTGATCCTTTTGAACAATGTGGACAAGTACAGAATATTGTCCAATGTATTCATCCTTGAGCAGAAATAAACCAAATTTCTGCGTGCTCTGACTGTCTCATAGGAGCCAAGAAGAAAAGAAAAAAAAGAACAACCCTCCTTGTCTTTTTTATGTTTGCTAGTTTCCAAAGTTTGTAAAGGAATTTATTTGGGCAAGGCATTTTGAGCTGTATATCTGATTTTCCCTGAGAAATTATGATCTAGTTGCACAGTTCAGTGGTTTGGAGCCAGATATTCTTTTATTTCAGGTTTTGGGAATCTAAAGTCAGTAGGGAACTGCCTATCTACATAGGCACAATTCCCTAGTGCTGGCCACAGAGCGAGTTCTCCGCAACAACGCATCCATCCCAACTTCTGAACTCTAAAGACTTCATTTTTATTTTTCATGGTCTGTTGTATTTTGTTGTCTCTCCTGACTTTACAGTTACTCCTGTGTGTCTTCACAGGAAGAATGCGTACCATGGTCCTGCCCCGACAGCACAGGCTTGGTGAAATGAAGAAGATGAGCAAGTTTTCTACTGTTGTACACCATGGAAAGGTAAAAATATAATCAGCTGCTTCTCCGCTTGGTAGTCACAAGATTGGAGAGTGTACGTAGCGATAGTTGGGGACCAGCGATATAGATAATAACTTTCAACCTTGTTAAACGTCCTGTGAAAAGCAGTGTATATTGCTGTCTGCTCTCAATGTGACTGAGGTTGTATGACATTTAGATGATAAAAGACGGTCACGTAAGAAGTAGGTGACATATGAGATGTGCTATCTTTGCTTTACAATGTTCCCCAGTGAAAAACACAATTTCACTTTGATTTAATGAGCATGCCCTGATGGCATTGGTAGGTTTACATTTTGACATGATCAGAAGAGTAGAAGTAGATTGGCTAATGTTAGCAGGGAGCAGTGTCTGATATCAATTAGGTAGCTAGAATTTTGCAGTCTGGAACGGCGTTTTTGTTGCTCTTCGAGCTTTCTTCTAAAATGATGGCCTTTTCAGTCAACACTGTACAGAGAAAAATCTTGCTGGTTGAAATTCTTGTGTCAGTTAACAAACTCAGTTATTTAGCAACAGTCTTAGAAGGGTGACTTTGAAAGGATGTGAGATGTAAATCAGCAATCTCTGGTTTTAATCACAGTGGATGCACAGGTTCCCTTTGAGTCCTAATGAAGGAGTTTGGATCTGGAGACCACAACATGTTTGAATTAATTTTGATGTTCATTTTACAGATTTCCAAGGTATCTAAGATGTGGCTAATAATAATAGCAGGTGTTGTCTGTTTCTCTCAGCATGTGGCATGAAAGTAGTGTGGTCACACAGCTATGCGTTATTTACATGGTGTCAACATGTCAGCAAGTGGGATGGCAGAGAGCCAGATTAAATCACTTCTGATTTTAAATACAGGACACTGAATAATAATGCTGTGTCACACTTGAGGACACTGGAATCTGGCAAATCAGCAGTAGCTCAATGTGCCAAGCTCATTTGAATGGCTTCCCCCTGCCCCGCCCCGAATGATGAAGGAATCAAAATCAAGGGTCAAGGAAACTAAATTTGGTGTGGTTTTGTTTTTCTTTTTTCCTTGAAGCAGAGGATTGTATCTAGTAAAAAGACACTCTTTGATCACTTAATATAAAGATGCATGGGTCTCTGCCCTTGTGTAGGAGTGTCTGCTCCTGAGAACGAGCAACCACCCTATGGTACATCTGTTTGCCATTTATCTTTGTTGTCTCTGTAAGCGGTAAATCTGTTTGGTACTATTCCTTTCTTTCATTAGTTCTTTGCAGAAATTAGTACAACAGGTCCACAATCTCAAATGGTAAGTGTATTTGTAAGAGGCAATCACATCATTTAGAATGGATGCTTTAAGGGTTTGAGGTCTCCCAAGAAAATCTAGGAGTGCTGTTTTCAGCCATTGCTGCTTCTGCACCAGCTCTGATTTCTGTATCACCCCTGGAGCTGGTTCACCTTGCCAGCTGGTAGAAAACTAACTCAGCAAAATAAAAACATGAATAGTTTTCTCTTGGTTTAGTAATCCAATTGGGTTCATCAAGGAGCCACGTGAAAATCAGAGAAAGTGGAAGCGAAGGAATGGGCCTGCGTGACAGGGAAGGAAGGATGCAGGGAGAAGTGGAGGGAGCAGGACTGTTAGATGAGCAGCTCCTGCGCACAGCAACTGTCTACAACAGTTGAAGGAAAAAAATGTATAATAGAAGTACTGCAGATAGAAGCCTCTGTCACAGGATATACTTTCAAATACTTTACCCAGTAAAGTGAATGTTACTGTCCTCGTTTTATAGGTGGGGTAACTGAGGGTGTGATGCAACTTGTTTGTGGTGACACACTAGAGGTGGGACTAAAGCAGAAATGGCCTTAGCTCCTAATCAAGGACACTGCTTGCTGGCCCTGTGTAATGAGTATCCCTAGGACAGTGAAGTCAGACAGCTGCTGAAGAGTGAGATTTGTGTTCATGGGGAAGATGAGACCCCAGCAGTGCACTCTCCTCGCTAGTGCTCAATGGTGTCTTGGCAGTGTTGTGTTGTTTCCTGCAATCAGCTCTGCCAGGGAATCTTCTTTGCAGATCCTATCCTTAACAGCTTTCATTTATGTCCTTTGCATAGAGCTGAACTCTGTCCTGGGTAGGAGCTGAACGTTTAGGACGAGAGGAAATCGCCTCAAGTTGAGCCAGTGGAGGTTTAGATTGGATGTTAGAAAAAAATTTCTTCATTGAAATGGTTGTCAAGCACTGGAACAGGCTGCCCAGGGAAGTGGTTGAGTCACTATCCCTGGAGGTATTTAAAAGGCATGTAAATGTGGCACTTAGGGACATGGTTTAGTGGTGGACTTGGCAGTGTTAGGTTTATGGTTGGACTCGATGATCTTAAAGGTCTTTTCCAACCTAAATGATTCTGTAATTCTGTGAATTCAGCCATACTGCAAAACCTCACCCTAGAATGTTTAATGCACAAGGAGGGAGCTGTTGGAAGGTTAAAAGAAGCACCCAAAATACTGGGATTCATTTTACCTTGTCACCATAATACCCTTTTTATGAAACTAGAGCTATGTATGCTCATAAAAACATTTTGCCTTTTTTATTTTAAAGGATAGTGCAACCATTGGAGTCTGTGCACAGTTCTTTCAAGTTAAATGCTTAGTTCAACATTCCACTTCCATTTCCTGGTAGAAAATGTTTTATATGAAAGCAACTTTAACCTTTCAGAAGGGTTCATTTACTGTTACGTTTGGTATCAGCTTTCCAAGAAATGCAGTCTGCATTTGGCATATTATAGGTTCTGGTTTTAATATTGGTTTAGGAAAAAAAAAAAGTCATATGCCATAAGTCAGAAATAAAATATTGTGCCAGAATTCTCTCTATACGTGAATTTACCCCATGAGCGAGTGGCTTAAAGCAAGTCTGATCACTTAAAGCCAAGTCTTGGGCTTAATCTCTCCATGAACCAGCTGGTAACAAATAACATATTCAACTCTCGGTCACAGGAAACTGTTAGGTTGCCTTTTTATAGACAACTATAGCCCTACAGCTCCTGAAGCACAAGGGAATATCATGCGGACTTGGAAAGTGTTGAACACCTACCATATGCACATAAAGAAGGGTAATAAAGATGAAAGGCCCGAACTGAGCTTTAATTCCTATTTTTCTGCTTTTGATTTATCAGCTGCTTCTGCATTGCTCCAATTTTCTTTGGCCTAAAATTAAGTGGAAGATGCTTGAATTGCTTAGTTTGATCAAATCAGTCAAACTTAGGCTTCCCTCTCTGTCAGTGTAACAGATGATAAACGTAAAACTTTACTTTCTTGCTTTCTTTTCAGCATTATTGTGTGTTCATTTCTGAAGTTGTGACTGCTATAAAAATCCACTGCAGTGGGCAGCTCCCGGCCACGTGTCACTGTTACGGAGGTGCCGCAGTCATGGTGAGATGGGCACTGAACGGGTAGACCTGTATCAAGGTGACTCCGAACTAGAGCTAGGGCTGGCTTGGTTGGGTGCAGGGCCATGAAAACATGGCTGAGCTGCTTTTGGGACCTTAACAGCTTCTCTGCATGGTGCTGCAGTATGCTGGGGGACTATCTCAGCTGTCAGGTTTGCTCAGGAGACTCTGCGCTGTGGTCTATTGCCATGTATGGATATATTCTGGAAATTATCCTCCACAGGACTTCTGCCATCAGTAAGCACCTCTTACAGAAAAAAGAGCCTTCGGACAGGCCTGGCCATGAGTGAGACAATAATGGCTAATCCTCTGTGCTGCTGAGCCTCAGCTTCTAATAACGGACTCAGAACTTGTAAGGGTAAAGCTTCAAAGTAAGTACAGATTTACAGAGGGAGGGCAGATAAGAGGGTTGTAGCCCACCCATTAAGACCACCTGGTCTTAATATAAGGTAGCAGTCAGCCTTTGTGCGACACACTCTTTCCGTAGCCTAACCCTGTTCCAGGGAGTGAGATTTCCAAGAATTCTGCTGGCGATGTACTTGTCAAAGTTGGGTGTACTACAGAGGCTAAGTCTGTCAGTCATACATAATAGTTTTATCACCCCTTGAACTGCGGCAGCTAAATCTGACAGTGATGGTGTGAAGCAGAACCTTAGTAAAATAACGTTTATGGCATTTAATATCACTGATCTTTTCTAATGATGAATGCATGTCCAATGCTTTGAAGATGGAAAGGTCTGTAAAAATGCAAAGTATTATTTTATCTGGAAATGTGTTTTGTGGCATCTCAAAGAGTGTTCACATTTCTTATTCCTTTTTTGTGCATGTGCAGGAGTTCTCATGAATTTTCAGCAATGAGTCCATATGGGAATAATTTCACTGCGAGAAGAAGGCTTCCATTCTATCATGAAAAAAGGCTGCATGGAAATCACGGAAAGCTACAGAAGAAAGTATCAGTCATTGTTTGAAAGCATTGTGGCCTATGGAGATGAAAACCAGAACGTGGATTTGCCTCCAAATTTTATAAGCTTCTAGAAACCCAAATGATGAGAAACAAATGCGAAAAGTTCACAAAAGTAGTGGCTGCTTAAAAAAAAAAATTCTTAAAGCCCTGTTGCTTTTATGATGAACAGACCTGTCGAGAAGGATATTAAGTATTTCGAATACTATTGTTTAAACAGGTAGAGCTATTCCCAGTATTTTTTGGTTGCCACCTAGATTAGTGTTACACTCCTCAGTTGCTAACGATGAAGTTATCAGCCACTGGAACGAATTATTAAGAGGAACAGTGAGCTTACCATTTCTTGAAGTCTTCAAACTGAGAGTGGATGGTATGCTTTAGCAAACAATGGAGACACAGCTGGGTGAAATTATATGGTTGTAGTGAAGTGAAGGGAACGTGAGATATTCTGTGGTCCTTTCTAGCTTTAAGAGCTATAGGTCTGTAATTTCACAAATACTGTTACAAAGAACTCCTTAGAAGTAGTGATGACCATAGCACCAATCTGAATCCATCTCCTGATTTGGGGTAGATTATTCCAAAGGATTTAAAAAATTACAGACTGTAGTACTTCCCCAAAGAGCTCAATGTACCTCAGTTCATGAAAGAGTGTATAAGCAAGTAAGCATGCATGCTGCTTGCTTTCCTACTTGATGTATTTCAGTCATTAAAATCTGAAGTAAGCAAGCTAGATTCACTCAGCGAAATAAATGACAATCCATGAAGGAAATTCCAAGATACTTCTCATTATTGTAGACCATTTCTAAGCTAAACTTTAATTTTCTCCTCATTCTAGGGTGATCTGGCCCGCTGCTTAAAAGAGAACATTAAAAGAAGATTATTTCTTTTTTTCCCATAGCAGTCCTCCAGTTGAGAACATCAAAACCATTTTTTCCCCAGATTTCCAGTGTTTTGGGGCATTGAGCACTGCAGAAACTTAAATCTAGCAGGACAGTTGGAAGTTTGGGAAAGCTGTACCTGACTGACCAGCTGGACATGAAAAGAAATAGCTCTTCAATGTTGAGACGTATTTTTCTTGCTATAAAGAAAGAAGGAATTAAGTGACTACATGCTTGGAAGAAAGACCTTGCCATTTCATGATGTCTCTCAAACATCACCTTTATTACTCCATTGAACTGTTTCTCTGATAAAAACCCTGCAGCCTACACTACAAAGGGCTTTGTGTATACGTATAGCATATACTGTTATCAGCAATCACCACAATGTTCACAAAAGGTATTCCTTCGGTATGGTTAAACCATGACACTAATCACAAGACAAAATTACTCCTGTGCCAGTAAGTCTTCCACCCACAGAGGTGGGTTTGGCAGCATAGCCAGGACAGCACAGTTGGGATGTCCTAACTAACGCTAGAAGATCTGAAAAAACATCATGGTATAGCTTGTCAACTCTTTCAGGGAAAACTGATGATTTTGTGTCCAGAATGGATACGCATAATTCCAGAGGCAGATTTTTAGTTTTTAGATTGTAGTCAATGGCTAGTTATCCTTGTTTCTGTGGATGTCTAAAACACTCTTCGTAGCTCACTTCTATATATGTACGTTGTGCCTAAATAAATATCTCAACTGTCCCGCAGCTGGAGGGCTGTCTGCAAGACATGCTTTAGCCAAACACAGTGTGTCACGCAGATACAATGAAGGGAGCACAATATAAGAGAGCCCAGAGGAAATTTGATAGCTTGTCATATACAGGCCTTCAGATTGCTTTATCAAGCAGTCTTTTCTGGTCTTAAGTTCCATAAATTTATAACTTGTGCTGATTCAAATAAGTTCAACTTTCTCTTGCTACTGTGTTTTGTGCTCTTGAGAAAAGATGATTGGAAAAGCTGATGCTGAAAAAGGAGTGGCCTCTGACTGCTCTTAAGCTTTTCAAATATATTATCCTTTAAAAAAAACAATAACCCAGTTTGTCATAACAGTTTCAACATCAACAGTGACTAATCTATTTGCCATGCAAAGGCCACAGTAAAATATAGGTGTGTATGTTTAATACTTTGATTTCATGACTCTACAAGAACAATTTGGGGCTGATTTGTTTTTTAGTCTCCTAAAGACTATCTGTGTAGCTCCCTTCTAAAAAGTATAATAATGAAAATAAAAAAGGGGGGGGGAAGGGAATAAGAAGTTGCTAAACATTTGAAAGGTCGGAGGTCTAGCCTATGTTTCCATTCATCAAGGTGGTTCTCAAAGTAATTTTTGAGCCACACTGCAAGGAAACTGGGAAGAGCTTGAACTGCTAATGTTCCCTTTGCTGTTTGGATATAGAGAAAACGGTTTTCTTGTCCCACAAGGGTTCTGTTGATTTTGAAATTTTAGGCCTGGCATGGGGCTCAGTGAATATATGAGTGACTTCAGAAACAAACAAATATATTTCATTTTAATGCTGGCCTTTTTTTTTCTTTTTTAACCTTTTAATATAAACTAAATTAAGTTTCAACAGGAGAAGACGCTTTCAACCACAAAACCAAGACTTTTTGTTTTAAAAAATGTTGAAATGGCACATTTCTAGAATTTCAAAACCTGTTTTTCCAATTTTTTTTGAGGACAGGAAGCTCTTCTGGGAATAATTTCAGTTTTGATGAATTGTCAGTTGTGACCATCTCTCCTCTTCTCTATGAAAGCCCTGTTCTCACTCCCAACTCTAAACCCAGGCTTCCAATACTTTCCAGAAGTCTAAGGTATGATTGCCTTAGTTACCTTACTGACGCATTAGAGCGAGACATAGATTTTGGGCAACTATCTTTATCCACCGGTGCAATAAGACAACAGCGAGAGTGTTGTGATGGTCTTAAGTGCGTGGCTTCTTCCTCTACAAGTACTTGAGATTGTAATAGTGCTGTGTTTTGTGTCTCTACATTTCACATTCGTACTGTTTCGTGTCAATTATTGGTTCACAATTTGTAAGCGAGTAGATATGAGTTACACATATGCTAGAAATTAATTTCATTAACACACTGCGTGCTTCTTTCCATTACATCTGTCAAGAAGGATTATTTTCCCGTAACTAATGACCACGGTTGTATTGATGGGACAAAATCCGACGCCTTCAGTGAAGGATTATTAATGAACCCTACTTTAAGAAGTCTGGATAGCTCTTATACCTAGAAATGAACACCGGATTTTTTTTTTTTTCCCCCCACTTTTGATGGCAATATTGGTATATAATTGTATTATCCTGAAAATAAATTCCTTTCGTGATTTGACTGAATGGACCATCTATCCTGCTAGGAAGAAAGTCAGGCACCGATTGCCCTGCAGCCAGAGCAGCCGCCCTGAGATGGAGGAGGCCCCGGTGGTGGAACAGAAGCACCAAGGGCTGGGTAAGGTCTGCACAAATACTGCCAAATTATTCCAGCGAAAGTCCTCGTGTTTCTTTCCTGCGTGAGAAGATAAATCCCAGTTGAGGTGTTCAGAGCTCTGAAAAGAGGGGTGTGTTGATGGGTATCGAACCAGGAAGTTATCAAATAAGCAAGAAGGGGTTTCTTCCTGGCTGAAACCAAAAAGGTCTTGCACTTCTCTCCTCTAGCCAAGCACTACTGTATAACGTCTACCAGTTAGTAAATGTATGTTACCTTATATGTGAACGAAGTACTGACATTTTTAATAGCTTTAATAGCTCGTAATCCTACTGTTTGGTAATATTTTCAATGTGTTTTGTTCATAAAATTGCATAATTTACCCAGCTATCCTTCCATAGGCATCATTAATGAGCACAGCTTTGGAGTGTCAGGAGTGTTGGGGTCCAGGGGGCACCCACAGGCCACGAAGTCCCTGCCTGGCCCCTGGGGCTCCCCCCTCCTGCCCAGAGCCCAGGACCCCATGTCACCCCCCTGGGGCCATCAGCCCCTGCCCCAGAAACACTGCAGCAGAGCCAGTCTCCAGCTCCCCATGGCCCTGCCCTGCCTGGCCATGGGCCCCGACAAGCTGGGGCCCACCCGCAGGCTCACAGCCTGGCCTGGCCTTGGCCTGTACCAGTCCCCAGGGAGGTGCCCAATGCTGGGGCCTCAGTGCCCCCCAGCTTGCCCACTCCTGTCTGGGGCGGTGGGACAGGCCCTGGCTGGTGAGGGCCTGCCCTGATGGATCCCTGGAGAGCCCCCCACCGCTACTGGTGCCCCTGCTCCAGGGAGCTGCCGTCCTGCATGGCACCCTGACATAGGGTTTGTGGTGAGCCCTTGCTACCCACAGTGCATAAAAATGCCACCATTGTATCCAGATACAGCAAATACAGCCCTTTCTAACAACATATTCTTGTGAGGCAGCGTTGGCCTCCAGAAGGAAAGGGCTCCTCATGCCAGAGGTGCTGTCCTTCGTTCTCAGGAATTAACCATGCTTCCAATGAGAGCAGGTATTGGAAACCGCCTTTTATCTTACCTTTGTTATAGTGTATTCCCTTGAAGTACGTGACTCTGGCATGCTGTATGACAATAATGCAAGTGGACCACAAGTGAAATTTTAAATAGTCAGCTTTCTGAAATTATGTACAGGTTTACAGCTTTTCAGACTTGAAAATAGCTCTACTCTCTTGTTTCAGACTTAGCTGAGAAAGAGCTGAGATTTCCTAATGCGGGTATTATCTTTACATAATAGCTTATATCACAAGTTTTCCATCAAAAGTGGTGAAGGCCTTGTGTGGGGATGCCTTGCTTCAATGGGGCTTCCAGTGCGTTATTGGCACAGTAAGTTCTAGCACAACCCATTCTGAAGCTCAGATGGTGTTAAGAATACACTTTAAGATATATATGCATTCTCAGGTCTCTCTTTACTCTTCTTTTCTTTTTTTTTTTTTAAAACAAAGTTTTGAAATTGTAGCAAATAGTCTGAGGTCCACCTGGAGACTAATCAACACTGTCTCTGGGATCAAGATGTCTTCGTTGCTAGACAGCTGAAGGGAAATACATTTTCTCCATTGCAGTGTGGCTGTATGTCCTGCACATTATCAGGAGCACTCTTGAGCTGGAGGAATTAGCAGTGGCCTCTGCAAAGCATCAGCACTTCTCCGTAGTCCCAGAGAGGGATGGTGCTTCGTGATGCATCTTTTTCCAAGTAATAGTTTTGAAAGATGCATCCCATTATCCTTCCAACCTAGGAAACCAGAGTTCTTTTCTGTGCCAAGACCTCCTTCCACCCATATTCCAAACTGGCAATGCACAAAGAGCAGCTAGTGGAATATCCCATTAGCTAAATTATTACCAAAATTAAATACCCTACTCCTGTATTAACCTTCATGTAGCAGAGCACTCTGAGATTCATCCCTTGCTGTCTGTGCTAATCAGTAGCACTCTTTTGCTATCCAGTTCATTTTGTATTGTTTCAAATCCTAAATTTGAAGCGTAACACCAGTGTTATTTTTGGACTGACAGAGCACCCGTGCATTGTAGAAGATCAATGGAGAGATTTTGGCAGTGGGGTAGGGAGCAACGGGGGCTTGTGGTGCTGCCCTTTGTGCTAGGAGTCGGGGCAGAAGTGGAGGCTTGTGACGGGGGGCAGGACTGCACACTGCTTTCTGTGGGACACAAGCAGTTCGCAGTTGAAGGCAGAGGAGATTCAGTTTTCATACACCTCTTGAGCACCATGAGAGCGACTAACTGCTCTTTCGTTTTGAAACTGAAAAGGAAGCACATCAATTTGTGGTTCTGCTGTTAAAATCATTTGTTTCAATGGCAATTCTTGCTTCTGAATCCTGATGATTATTTGATTTTGCTGATTGTGAGTTTGGAGTATCTGCAGACTTGGGAAAATTTCGGCAGCTTCTATCTGACCTCAGTTTTAATATCTTCATGACTATGGGATAATTACTTCCCTATAAAAAGAAGAATAATGCTTTTTGTGTACAGTTATATGGCAATTAAAAAAAGGCAATTATTTGGAGGTTAATGGTAATGGCATTTAACTGCATTATCTACTTTGCCTGCTTATGACTGACTCCTGGCAGCGTCCTGAACCTATAGCTGCATAAAATGAGTGATAGGCATCATAGTACACTGAAAATAACATTGCATCTGAAAATCAAATGACCTCTCAGGAACCTAGTCTTAGTACTAAATGTTTACTCTGATCATATTTATGTCTTGAATTCTCATTGTCTGTTGGTTCAGAAGTAGGTTTGGTTGTTGCAACCTCATCCTGTCATTGCGTTGCTAAATGGTATATTAAATGTTATATAAATACTTATGCATGGATGTTGTCAATAAATAATATGCATTCTCAAAATTGAGAATACAACTAAATGCCTTTATAAATCAGGAAGGCATATAACATCTTGTAATGTTGATTTAAATACCAGGCAGAAGAAGGGGCAGTGCTGATAAATAGAATGAATAGTTAGGTTTAATTCTTTCTTAGGATAAAACAGAAGCACTGGATTCTGAATAACTTTATATTGGCTGCATTCACTGAGAAATTATGCTCCTGACTATTTCAGGCCTTTGAGCAAGCTTATATGTATGCTACAAGCTGAATACAAGCCCTTTCTGTTGTTAGGAAATCATATACTTAATACTTGAAGAAAGACCCAGTCTTTACATTGTGACCTTTTTTTTCTTTCCCAGTTTTGGCAGTACATCTTCTATACTTCCACGCTCAGCTCAGAATGGTATTTGCAACAGTTGTTATCCAAACAAAGATACCTACTGTCATAGATTGGTCCTGACCTGACTTTATCATACCTCAGCTCCTGCCTTCAGCTTAAATTCTTGCAGGGGCAGTTTAGGATTTGAGTGAAGGAACCTGTTGTTTGTAACAGAGCTATGAAGGGCAGCATTTCATACTGACTCACAAGAAGAGAAGATTTATTCTGGACTTAGGAGATGTTACTTTTACACATATTTTGGAAAATTGAAGGGAAATAAGTAGCCTTCTACCCCCTTCCCCCTGAAGCTAAGAAATTTGACAGCTGCAAATGGAACAGGCTGAAGCCATTTTGGAGACGGATGTTTGAGTTGTACAGCATGGATGGGATTCTTTAATAAGCATTCTCTCTTTTTCTTTCATTACATGAGGTTTTGCTTTTCTTGGATCACACAGATTCTTGTAAAAATGTAACAAGCTACTATTCTGAATATGCCAAATAAGAAACAGATGGGTCTCTTTAACGAATAGTCTATCAGTAATATTAATGGGATCTCGTGTTTAGGGACCAGGCACCTCCCTTTCCTCATGCCAGCCTTCTTGGCCTGAACAAAGAGGCTCTTCTAGCAAGACTTGCACATGGTAAAGGAGAAGAAGGAGGTTTTGGTAGCTACAAAATAAAGCACGGCTTTTTTTCTCTTTTCACAATGTATTTTTAATGTGCTATACCCTTGGCTATTATGCACAAGGTTTTCTGTGGTGGACTGACTCAAGCACAAGGTTGGACCCTGTTGTCAGTGTCTCACACCATAATTCAACTGGTGTAACTCCGTTGCCTCAGTGGAGTTCCTCTGAC
This sequence comes from Phoenicopterus ruber ruber, assembly GCA_009819775.1. Taxonomy (NCBI): domain Eukaryota; kingdom Metazoa; phylum Chordata; class Aves; order Phoenicopteriformes; family Phoenicopteridae; genus Phoenicopterus; species Phoenicopterus ruber. The sequence goes on along the minus strand of CM020217.1, from coordinate 28,704,284 downwards.
TTAAGTGTCATCCTCCCCAATTAATACCATGTAGAGCTATATTCATGTGACTAAGCAAGAGCCTTCTGAATAAGAAAATTCCAGTTGGTACAGTGTACAATAGGATGTACATAATACTCCTTAGGCACCAACTTACGCATTTTAGATTAGAGCTTTAGTTCAGGTTTTGCATTATCTTTTTGCTTTAGCTGAAGTGGCCCTGTACTCTCCTGTTCTCTTGCCTTGTGACACCTTTCTCGATAACGAAATCTTAGCTGTATGAATGACTGAGTACCGTATGGATGGTCACCCTCTGCTTCTTCATGAGCAACAGTTTCATATCACCCATGACATATATTTCTGTGCTATATACTGTCATAACCTGACTTACCTGCTGTGCTGAGTGTAAGCCAGAATAGCAGCTTCAGAAATGGCTGGAGTATGTCCTTTTGAGCTTATTAGACTTGAGTATACTTGGTGTGTCAAGCCTTGGATTGCCTGTGAGATAGCCAAGTGTGTGAAGGCAACTGTGAGACAGATTCTGTGATTCTTGTAGCCATCCTGGCTGCTCCCAAGGGTGTGATGGGCAAAGCATGTGAGTTGCACAAAAGATGCACTTCAGCAAAATCAAATAATAAAGCTGAGATGTTCCTTTACTGCTGTTATTTTCTTGTACTTGGGATATTTCCAAAGTTGGGCGGATGGGATGTACAGTACTTGTTTGTTGATGAAATGATAACTTAACCTAGATAAAGCACATACGTACTGTTATTTTAATAAAAGAAACACGGCTCACATTTAAAAGGGAAATATAATATAGTAAACATCCTTTTTGTACTGGCCTAGTTATTTTTCTAAACTTGTGTGAGGCTGAGGTATTTGTCTTCCAAAATAGAATTTTTGCAAGAGTCTGCAAGTTCTGTAATACCTTTTCCAGTATCTGTTGAGTGAGCCAAAGGTCTGTGGTCAAGCGGGCATCTCAGTTACAACTCTTTCTTGAGCGTCTAATGCATTAGGCTTTAAGTCCCTCAGACCTTTCTCTTCCTGAGCAAAGATGTTGAGCATTTAATTTTCAACTTCATCCTATTTTCAAGGAAAACACCAGAAAATTAATCCAGTCTTCAACTGGTGATGTCCATGATGTTTTGGTTTAAACCATTTGAAGTGATCAGGAACATATTTTTTTTTTTAAATTTGATTTTAAAACAACCTGAAAACACAGGGAAAGAACTTACATTTTCAAATTTTAACCCTATTTCACTTAGAGCACTGATTTTTTTCAGTGGTTATTGGAGTCTTGTTAGGATATCCTATTCAGATTTTCTCACCTTTTTGTGCATCTCACCTTTAATGCATTTACAAATATTTACTTAAAAATCATTTTATACGTCTAGTCTTGTTCTGTAGGTGTTATTGCCACTCCTCTCAAACTGTAGTAAGATTACTTGTTGTAAACAAGGTAGAGATCAGAATGGAGGTAGATGTGAGCGCTGCTACCCACAGTACCGAGGGTAACTATGCCAAGTTACTGGCCTGGGATGCTCTCATCAGTGCATCTGGTTTATTGTAGAATTTCAATGTTAAAATGAGTATGTTCCCTTGCTACCTTGTGACCTGTCAGAGGACTCCAGATGGAAACATCCTTCTTAGAGAGGAGAGATTAGGTTAAGGAGTGAGAACTGGTGTGAAAATAAGTTATATTGCCTTCATAAATAGGTCTGTGTTCAGGATCAGTCTGATGCGAGGCTACAGGAACCTGAAGCCACCATCTGTGCTTAGACCTGCTGCAATAGCAACCATTACAACCTGCTGCAGGCCTTCTGCACTTCTGTTTCCAACATCCTGGGGATCCTCCCAGGTGGCTCAGGAGGTGTTCATTAGGGATATCAATATGGGCTCTCTGTAGGAGAAATAAGGTTTCCTTCTTTTATAGCTGGAGCAAACAAAGGAAGCCCAGCAACTGCTTTGATGCTCAGCTATGATAATGGTGGGCTGAATATGCCCCAGAATGCAGGTGTAGTGTCAGCATCGTGGAGAGAGTAGAAGCATTTGCCATATTTTGAAGGGAAGAAAAGGGTGCACATGGAAAATTGCCTCAGTGTTTTGTATTTGGTATTCTCTTCCCATAACACCAAGTGTTCTGGTAGCACAAGTTAACTTGCATTTAGAAATCTTCCTAGAAACATTCAAAATAGTTTGTCTTTACGGTAGATGAAGATTGCTTAAAAAACTGAGCTCCTGCCTGGTGGGATGTTTGAGGTTTCAGAATATATGTAGTTTATTTTTGTCTTTAATTAGAACAGAGAGTCAAAAGTGTTTGCAGAAAAAAAATTGAAATGTTTCTCTTTGAAACTATCAGATTAAATATAAGAAAACAAAAATCCTCTCCTTTCAGAGAAGAAATGCTGGATATTTAATGATGACAATATTAATGACCTTTGAAAATGCATTATAAATCCAGGGCAATGTCAACATTGGTATTAGTGGTGGACGAGTTTGTTTAAATAGCATTTAAAGCAGCTTATTCATGAAATACAATCTTTTGGATGTTTAGAAATGTCTTATTATATTATTATGCTTATAGCTTATAGTTATTATACTTAGAGCTGACCTGTTGCTCATTTACCTAGAACTGAAAAGTTGTTCTTGCAGTCTATAATATTTGCTTGGAAGGAAGAAAGGCTGAGAAAAAGCAGCATTGCTGATAACTTTGTTTCCAACGAGGAGGCACCAATAATGTCCAGGTAAACATCCAAAGCATTAGGCCTTCTCCGTCAGAATGGTGTTACGCACCAACATGTTCCACTGTCAACTGTAGCAAAAAGAACCCTAATTTAGTGTCTCTGAACAATGCTGGTACATTTTTTTTTTTTTGCAAAGAACAATGCTGGCCACACTTATCCATGGGATAGTCATTAGTAGTTTGATTAGCATTGTTCTGAAATACAGTTTTCCAGCCAAAACCTAACAACCTTCCCCTCAATCCCCCTCTGTGAAAACTATGCTAAAACTCTGTAAGGAACAATGAAGTTTTACAATCATTTAGTGAGCGCACTTTTCTTCAGTCGTGTCTGTACAATAAGGGGAAATCTGCAAAGTGATGAACATCCTCATCCCCTACTAAGTTCGAGAAGCAGCACACCAGAGTTTAATTAGTCTTTAATATCTCTTTCTAAGAACTTTCCATTCAGAATTATCAAGATGACCTTATCAAAAAGCTGTTTTTCATCAATGAGGGATTGTGTTATATTTTAAACAAAGGGCTCTATGGCATGCTGATTTGCAAAAGCCCGGGTGATTCCATGGCTCTGAGAAATCTGCTGTATGTAAGGACCTATGTACAGTTTGATGGGCATTTTTGATATCAAAAGCAAGACACAGGTCCAGCTCCCAAACTGAAGAGGATTGGTGCTGCAGCAGGAGCTTGGTACTGAGACATGCCTGAATCTGCGCTTCAGTAGTGCCTGGTGGAAAAAGCGTTCTTTTGCTGTATGAGTTTGGGGTTGATTAGTGTGAGTGATTGCCTCTACAGCCCAATTTTCTGTTTCCAAGGTCAGCACAAGAGGAGAACCAGGAAGAGACAAGAGTAATTTCATTTGCAGATTATGCAGTACATTAGGACTGAGACTTCCCTGCTTTCAGTCTGTGTTACGGAGGTACTAATCATCATCAACAGGAGTAGACCTGAGAATTATAAGATACTTCTTACCATTTCTGTAACACTTATGTCTCTCCAGGTCTGCAGAAAATGAAGCTTTCTGCCAGTGGTGGATAAAAACATAGGTATGGATCTACTGTACTCTGAATTTTTAATCATGTCAGGTGAAGATGAATGGGGAAGATATAAAGAAAGTTTAGCTAGTAAAGTTTGCTTCTGTGTTTCAAGGCTGGAATAATTACTGAGAATACTGAAAGATGTGCATGACAGCCTACTCTGTCTCTGCTACGGTGGTAAGCACTGTGCTCATGGCATTGACCATGCAGTTGTCACTCAGCAACAGAAGCTAGCAATTCCTGACTTCTGACTGCCTATGGACAAGACTTGGTATTGTGAGGTCAAGGGTTGGAGCCTGTTGAGAAGTATGGAAAGCTGTAAAAGATAGTTGCCCAAGCTATCTGCAAAACAGTGATGTGTGAAGGCCAGGGGTGGCCTATTTGGCTTACCCCATCTGTTCCAGGGGAACTGAAAGTATGCACATCTCTACTCTCTCTGTTTTAGACCTGGTGAGGCTGTCTATTAACAGGAGAGTGTTTTTCTCCATCAATCTGTGAGCCATCGCAAAACAGTTCTGTTCTTTCTGTATCCTTCAGTGATGGCAGATCGGGTAGAATGCATGATGTCTGAGCTTCACTAACTTGGTTGTAGCTATGGAAACTTGCATAGAGGAGACATCCCGTCTAGCTGGCCTTGTAGAGATCACAGAAGTGAGTGGACTATGTCTTTCTCCTTGATGACCTTGCCTACTCTTTTTCTCTATATCCCTGGTGCAGCTACAACCTGTAGGATCATGGTGGAGTGCGCATTTTGCTGGCAAAAATCAGAACGTCAACTGATAGTTGTGGCGCTTGCTACAGCACTGTATTTCATCCCCAGGATTTCTGTCATGCGTTGCCACCAACCTGGTATTGGCTGAAGACTGAGAATGGTAGATGTCAAAGATCACCTCTGTGATCTCACAAAGCTGCCATTTCTGTATTCACTGGCACAGCCTTGGGACACCTCCTGCCAGCATCCCTGGCATCACTTCTTGCCTTTAAACCAGTAATCTGGCTAAGAGCTGTGCCATAGTGGATACCTTAGAATGACGTGTTTCAGCAGATGAAGAATGCAGTTGTCCTAACATACCTCAGAGATTCAAGTCATGATCCTTATCCGACATGCAGTCCTCACAAGTATTTTTAAGGCTTGGGAAGATCTACAGGTAAGAAAAATACTTTTTTCTCTTAATTTGAAAAGCTTCAGCATAAGGGTCAGGTCTTGGACTCTTATCCTTGACTCACAGCAATGCCATGTGTCTAAGACTGAAAGTTGCAAGGAGGTACTAGGATTTTGGTGTAGGCCAAATGATGGCGTTGGGTATGACTTCCTTAGAAACAGTTTCAAAGGTAACGAGGGAGCAGAAAGTGTAGCTATAATTAGCTAAAGTTGTCAGTGACTAGAGGATGGGAAATGGGGAAGTGAAAGAGAGAGGTAGTGGGCATTTATTTCTACATTTTTCAATTATATTCAGGCAGCACTGCTATAATGATATATATATGATATCTTGAGTAAGGCTGAAAAACTGTCTCTTCATGAAGTTAAAGAGGCTTGTTTCTGCTGAAATCCTGCAGAGATGGAAAATGATGGCTGCCTTCCCTGCTGCTGAGAAATGCTTACAAACCCTGATAACTGATCTTGCAGTACTCACTTCAGTGCCAGTGTCTTACTCATGTGTCCTGTGTTGGCAGTCATAGACAATTATTTGAGCTGGAAAGCTAGGGCAGCACGCATGAGGTGTCTGGTTTTGTGGTTAGAACCTGAGTTTTGGCTTGTTGCAATGGTGAATTATGAGTATTAGTAATCTTTTGAATCTGCTAAACTGAAAGCTTAACTAGCTAGGATCTGGGAGTGAAAGACCATGTGCTGTCGAGGTTTCGCTGTGGTGCTGCATGGAGCAGGCGAAACAGGGAGTTTGCAAAGTGTTGTTAGACTGGTTGCAGGGTTCAGGGGAAGTCACAACTGTTTACGGAGCATTACTAGGCTTGAGGAGCTTCCATGGTTAAAAGACGACATTGAGTAAGAGTGATATACACACTCACAACCCTGTAAATATGTCCCCTTTCCTGTTTCTGCCTGGACAGATTGCTCTGACTCATCGAGATTGTAATGAATGCTCTTGTCTGCCTTTGTATCTGAGTTGTACTTGATCTCTTTAGAGACACATTGGTCTTAGATATCAGGACCTGTGGCCCTCCACACCCTGGGCATCTATTCTATTCCTGTCTGAAAACTATATCTGTCCCTGGATATCTGCCATGCCAGCCTGCTTCCTGCAGGTGTCCATAAATTGAGAGATTTATATGACCATGTTCCTGGATTATGCATGACCAAGCTCCAAATCCTTTAAAGCATGACATTGTTTTGGCTTGCTGTCTTGCATGTAACCTTCAGTGCCCGTGGTTTGGTCTGATAATGGCCTGGGATCCTGATGGTCCACATGGCATATACTGCACGTAAATGGCCCATATAGCCATGCTGCTCTGATCCAAATCCTTGATCCAAAGGAAAAGGAGGTTCCCCTGGGACCACTCTCACAGTGAGACAGATCAGACTTTGTACACTACAGCTGTGGCCTTATAGTGGTGACAGAGATGAAGGCATAAATGTGGCCATAAATAGGTTAAAGGCTAGAAGAGTACTGTAGAAGTTGTTGTCTGTTTTGCAGGAGAGTTGCACTCTGTAGGTAGTTGAAGGTGGTAGCAGCAGTATCCAGTGAAAACCAGCATTTCTTTCTCCGCACGGAATAGTAGGAAAGGGGGCTTGAACTTACTTACAAAGGAAGTGGGACGTCCAGAAACATCACTTCCAAATCTTTCATGACTGGAGAAAGGGAAGGAAGGTCTCCAGCTGGGTGCAAAGGCAATTCAGGGCACGGTGAAGTACACAGATGATCACAAGTTTTTCCAGAAGAAATGGGTGTTCTGACTTCATCTGAGATTTAGACTGAGTTAAGTCTGAGCTGCCAGACCCAGTCTTTGGTCTGTGTTATGGATCAGTGACCACATTTAGGTGATTTTACTCAGGTTTCTATATTTTATGAATTACACAGTATGATGTTATTCATGTATGAACACTTCCCTCACAGAAATCTTTTCAGCAGCCCATGAGCTTGTCAATCTGGGCAGAGGTAACTGAAGCTTGTCAATCTGGGCAGAGGTAACTGTTGTGATGTCAAAAAGGCACAGCTTTATTAGGCTCTGTTAAAATGGGAAGGGATTTTTTTTTCAAGCCAATTAGTACTGAAGAAAAAAAGCAAAACCCACGTCTTCCTCAAACACAGCACACCATGTACTTCTTATTAAGGACAATGTGTGTGCTGAGTGTCACATTTCAAACATCAGCTGTTTTTGCTGTTGCCCTATTCAAAAACAAGTATGGTTAGAATTTCACTACAGTGGGAAAAGTGTGTGTGTATACTTGTTTCCCGCTGTTCCATAGCACAAAAGCTGTTGGGAATTTGCTCCCATTTTAGCAAAATGTACTGAAGTTGTGTTTTGTTTTGGTTTTACCCTGAAACATAAAAAAATCAGCTTCAAAAGTGGATAAATGTGTGAAACCAAGAGGCTAAGGAAGAAATTATTTTCCAACTTTAACTGGTATCGGTGCTATTACTGTGATAGTTGGCTGAACTCTTCAGCTAAGGATCTCAAAGTACCTAAAATTAAAGATACAATTAGTGTATGTATTTCCGGAGGTTCGCTGAAATCAGGCTGTTACGTGATGTAGTATGTTACTTCTGTAAGTAGCTTTGTGGCTTCTGTGTTTCACTGCAGGAATCTTTTTGTGGCTGGATATGAGGCTTTTAGGCCTCTCTTACATTATTCCAACCACATTATGTAGGGCGAAAGGGTTAGTGTACATGTCTAATTTGACAAGACAGATGAAGTGAAGGAACCAGTCTTTATTGTTGAGATAGGGAAATGAGGTGAAGGAGACATATGCCAAAGATCAGATAGATTAAGGCTAAGAACTGAGGCCATGTCTTACAATTCCCTTAATGATAGGAGAAAGTATTTCTGTTTGGTTATGGCAAACTAACACAGGTAGTGTGCTGTGCTGAAGTGATGTCCTTTAAGGTCTTTTGGAATTCCCCTCTCTCCTCCCCTGACTATTCAGAGCAAAATGTATTTTCACTAACAATGATTCTGCAGTGCTTTTGTACTATATGTACAGGAAGCTGAATGAGGGTCTGGGGACCTTTTAACTGGATCTATAAAAAGTCTGTGTCAATAAAATCTTGTCAGATCTATCCTTCAGTGCTGTGATTACAGAAGAGGAAAAAGAAAGGCATTGCTCAATGTGACTGCAATATTCCAGCCGGTAATCTTCTCCCATGTGGTCATGTTTCCTCAGATAAGAAAAATTGCTGCTCTGGTGTCAGTGAGGATGGGGTCACTGAATGGGAACAGGAGCGTTTTCATTTTTTTCACAATGGACAGTTGTTTTGTGTGTTTTCCTGACTGGATAAACTATGTCCATGGTTACTGAGCAAAGTTTATTTCTGTAGGAAATAGGTAACCATGTTTGTGCAGTGGGGGTATCAGAACACAGAGAATTTGAAAGGAAGGGTCCAGAGGTCATCAGCAAAGGGGATATGATGAGGAAATGCAATGAGATATATCGTGTGGATTCTGGCATATACTTCATGGGATGCTTCCTTTCAAGCGCTGGTGAGCAAGAGAGGCGAATAGAAGCTCTTTGATAACACAGCAGCAGGGTGAATTCATTTCAGGGCCAGCTCTTCACCTTTTATAAAATAGCGCAACTGATTTATGCCCACAGAGGATTTGACTTGAAGCTTTAATTGCTTTCTTGGCTAAGTTCTGTTTTCCTTATGTGTGCTCAGACTATCAAGAGAGTGTTAAATGATATATTTCACCAAAACCTGTTGCTCCTGCCACCTTATTTGTTCATTATGTTCTCTTGAAGTATTGCTGCAGAGTAACTTTATTTCATAGCTGCAATAAAAAATGCATCCAGAACTACAAATGGCTTTGTGAATGCCAACAGCATTCCTAAATTGTCCTTTCTTGTGAAGTGACCAGTGGAATGCTGACAGGCTGTAAATGTAGGGTTAATCTTACCAGATAATTTATGCTATTGCTACACTGTTTGTATCCTGTGTCTCCACATTCATCTTCAGGTTTCCACATTGCTTCGGGTATAACGTGTGCTGTGACCTTGTGTAACATTATTACCTAGAGCACCAATTAAACTGTGACTGCAGCTCGTGTAGGTGTGAGCGTAAAGCTGAGTGCTGTGGAGAGTGAGAAGTGTTGCTCAGAGCACGCTAAAGACCCTGCCTAAAAACCGGGATGGAAGCTCAGGCAGTTGGTTTCTGCCGAGTGCTATGCAGTTATCCTGCCTAAGTTTAGGATCTAAGGCCCTTCCAAATTAACATCTACTTGAAATGGATTTACTCTTGAATTCTGTGTAGCTCTTACAAGGAGAAAGTGATGGTACTTTCCCCAGAGGGTTGACAGTATAAAAGAACAATGGCAAACAAATAGTGGACAGCAAAAGGGATATTTTAAAATCACTTTTGCAGGTAAGAATCAAATGCATAGAGAGACTGAATAATTTACATAGTATCATGCTAAAAAATGTGAAATGTGGAGTCAAACTGAAATTTCAGGCCAGTGCCTTAACGGCAGGAGGCAAACTACTTTTGTTTCACTGTTGCTTTACGCTGCTTATGTGCATGAGTGTATCCATATTTTGGTTATACTTGAATCATACTCAAAGATTCACGGTAGAAAAAATGGCTGTGGCAAATTCAGATGTGACTGTATCCCTAGCTGCTTGTTACCATATTTCTGAACCACGTGATGGAACGGGATGCAAGAAAGTGCCTCGACTGCCTCAGTGCAGAAGCCATTTGTGTCTGGTTTAGCAGAGAGCTGGTTTCCTAAGTGTGGCTGGCTGACATTGTGGTGGAGCAAGTCAAAAAGCATTCACCAAGACCATTTCCATTATAATATATATTACGGTCTTGTACGATAGGCTAGAAAAAATGATACTCATTAGAAAACTCATCATTACATTCCTCATATCTTCCACATGATGTCAAAGGTTTTAGATCTTTGAAGTCTCTCTAGAGGTGGTTAGAAAGGTGTGAAATTGTGCATTACACTGTACTCATAGTAAAAGATCATTTTTTCATGGGTAACGTACCTGTCTGAACTGTAGCAGACTTTGTGTTACCTTTTCTCTCATCGAGTGCATATTCTTGGTATTGGGAAGCTGTAATGCAATCTGATACTTGACAGTTTGTGTTGTACAATCAACTCGCTACTCTTGCTACTCGTTACTCTTACTCTCACTACTCGCTACTCTCGCCGTAATAATGCCTCATAGTTGCAGCGTGTTTTTATGCAGCACAAGAAAGTCATTGGTCTTCACAGCATGCCTGAGGTGCTGCTGGAGGCTGCAATGAGAGAAAGTGAAATTAGGAATTAGAGTAATTTTTCGGTTCATGCAGTCCATCTGAGGGAAGCAGACAGATTGGAGCTTCCATGCCAGGGTGATTGACATGCTTAGGGGCAATGTCAGCTGAGCCTCTGTGTGGGCTGAATGCAGGAGGATTTATGATGATTTATATTACAGATCACGGATTTGCTGCAAATAAATAATGGGTGTTCAGCCTGGGGCGGGGGCAGCTTCAAGGGTGGACCAACAGCAGCTCCCCCAGTGCCTGTGGGAAGGTTATCGAGAGGATGATGCCAGGCTACGCACAGCAGCATGTGGTGGGAAGATGAGACCAAACAGACATTTATTGAAACAAGAGAGGAGCAAACTGTACACAGGGAGAAACCTTTTCCTCATGAGGGAAGTTGGGCAGTGGAGCAAGTGCCCAGAGGCGTTGTGCAGTCTCTGTCCTTGGAGGTTTTCAAGACCCAATTGATCACAGCCCTGTGAGTGTTCTGGTCTGACCTCATGGCTGAGCCTGCTTTGAGCAGGAGGTTGGACTAGAGACATCCTGAGGTCCCTTCCAACCTAAAGTATCCTCTGATCCCATGACAACTTACACCACAGAAATTTACCATATAGTTTCTTGAGAAAGCCGATACATTTTGTTTTAGTGGAATCATACATCTCTTAGAAATTATTTCAGCTTTGATTAAAGAATTCTATCGTGTTACAAATATTTTGTTAATTATGGTTGTGGTTTAAAAAACAGATGACAGCTTAGCTCAAAACTCTCCATTCCAAAACTCATAGTAAAACCAAAAACCTCCTACCTCTTCTCTGCTTTTCTTCTCTTCCTCTCTCCTCTCCAGAAAAAGTCCCCAAAGAGAATGAAAAAATCCCCTGATTGTTAAGCAAAATATCAGTATATAGGAAAATATTTATTGGTCCAATCTTTGGTTCCATTTCAGTGTTTTTAGTTTATGTGTTCTTAAATTAAGGGCAATATTGTTTGTTCTTATTCAAAGAAGGTTCTGCTAAGTCATTAGGGCACATCTTGTAGAATAAAGGTGAATTATGGGCCACATGTGGCACATTATTTTTCAGACATACATTGGACTGGCAGCTGGAAGTTCCCATCATCTCCTTTTAGGGGTTAATACTCAAGAGTAACCAATTGCATCTGCAAAAGACAAAGAGTAAAATATTTTTATATTCTTAGAAATGCTGCATTATATTGCAGAAATGAAGTTGCAGAAACTACAAGGGGAGAATAAATAGCGTGACATTGTTCCAAGATCTCTATTAGGAATTCTCCGAGTTAAATCCGTGCTAGAAATTCAAGCATGCTTTTTGTTTGGATCTTGAAATGATCTAATGCACATGATGGCTCTGTTTTTATTCACCATGTAGAAGGTTGGGTATATATTCAAGTCATGAGCGAGAGGATAAGATTTTAAAATCTTTGGCTCGTTTTTGGCATTTAGCTGGAAGAACAATATGATAGGAATCACATTGACATGGTATTTGAAAAAAGAATAGGGTTATATCATGCTGTCAACTCTGCCAGCTTTATTTACCTAACTCTTCAGCTAATACCACTGATATCTCAATAGGGCTATTCATAGAATCATAGAATGGTTTGGGTTGGAAGGGACCTTAAAAATCATATAGTTCCAACCCCCTGCCATGGGCAGGGACACCTTCCAGTAGACCAGGTTGCTCAAAGGCCCATCCAGCCTGGCCTTGGACACTTCCAGGGAGGGGGCAGCCACAGCTTCTCTGGGCAACCTGTTCCAGTGCCTCACCACCCTCACAGTGAAGAATTTCTTCCTTATATCTCATCTAAATCTATCACCTTTCAGTTTAAAGCCATTACCCCTTGTCCTATCACTGCACGCCCTTGCAAGAAGTCCCTCTCCAGCTTTCTTGTAGGCCCCCTTTAGGGACTGGAAGGCTGCTAGAAGGTCTCCCCAGAGCCTTCTCTTCTCCAGGCTGAACAAGCCCAACTCTCTCAGCCTGTCTTCAATAGGAAAGGTGCTCCAGCCCTCTGATCATCTTCATGGCCCTCCTCTGGACTCATTTGGTAAAGGAGGATTTAGACAGTAATGGTGGCAGAAGTAACTTAAATTTAACTTGTTTGTCCCTACACCATGAAATAAATGCCTCTTTAACAAAGGCTCATCTTCTGCCTCCTTTTCTCATTCTCAATGGTATTGTACTCCAACTGTGGTAAGGTACTTAGCAGTGAAACACAAATACCAGTAAGGAATGAATTAATCTCAGGTGGTTTAGCTGTCTAAAAGTTGCATCTGTCTGAAGCAGTTACTTTGGCTGCTTCTAAAATTGAGGCAAAGTAATAGGTGTCCTCTCAAAGCTGTTCATCCCATTGTAGGAATATCTAGTTGACTAACTTAAAGGTTGTTCACCTTTTAGTTAGTTAAGGCTAAATGAGATGAGCCCCACTATTAGCATGGTAGAATTTCATCGTCTGTTGGCAGAAGTAGTCATATTTTTTGTATATTGACCTTTCTAGGTGGAGCTGAAGTAAATTAAGATGGTATTCTAGTATTCAAAAATAGCCTGTGAGTCATTACAGTATATTATGTATTCTAAGAAATGTTCTCATAGCTATTAAAAATAATAAGATTTTTATTGTCTAAAGTGGCAATCATCTGTTGCAATTTGTATATTATGTAGCAGATTCATTCCTGCTCAACAGCTTTCTGATCAGTCATTTATTTTACTGTGCCACAAAGTGGGATGCAAACCAGCAACATGAACAACATAAAATAACGATAGTGGGTACAAACCTATCAGTAGCACACCTTCAGCTCAAATATTTACTGTATGTAATGCTTTTGGTCCTACAGTGCACAAAGAACCTTTTGTCCAGAAAGTCAATAGAAATCATGGAGAATCACTTTATATTTTCTGCAGAAAGCACTGAGATTAGCCAGAGCAGAAAAATACCAAAGTGTCAGTCCTGATTATGCAAACATTAATTCAGAACAAAGATTTTGCTTTTATAGCTGTATTTTTTTTAACAAGTACACTGTTTCGCAGAAATAGGAGAAGATCCCAAACCCAGTTACAGTCCTAAACACACTTCTGCACCAATTTCCCCAGTCTCTCGGCCGTATATTTAAGGTGAATCTGTTAGCCAGGGATTACTGAGCCCAGCAAAGACAAAGTGATGTTAAGGGTGGTAGAACTACACAGTCAGAATTGCAGCTGCAGAATTAATACACCTGATGTGTTCTCAGTTCTAAGATCTAAAAGAGTTGGTTATAAAATGGGTTAGTTGTTAGTTATAAAATGAGTTAGAAAGGGTTAGTTATAAAATCTTGCAGTGCTGACTATGATGAATATGCTGCTTCAGCGACACTAGCACTGAGGGAAGTATTTTTTTCACCAGATCTCTATTCTCAGTGGGAAATATCTGGACCTTGCTTATGGTCAAGTGACTGAGAGAGACAAACAGCTTGCCCTACGTGAAGTAGACTAGCTTTATTAAGTTACTTTTTTAAACATCTCTCCAGCCAACTTTGTGCTTGGAACAAGACGAGGTCCCCTCTTCTATAGGCCCCCCGTGTCTGACAGATGAGGCAACCCCATGGCTCCTCAGCACTGCATTAGTCGTGTTTGACTTATTTGCAGAACTTCAGTCCCCTGCTTTATATTGCCAGTAGACACAGCTTTAGCAGACCGTGCTGGCTCTTCAGATGTTTTAAAAGGAACAATGCATTATTCATATGCCATAATATGAATTCATGGCCCTTCTGCAAAGGAAATTACTTCTACCTACTTCTAAACCTTCTTCCATTCAAGAAAATTAAACGAAGCACTCGGAGATGTTTTTAATTGCTTACGACTCAGTTGAGAAACTTCTAAGAATGAGTTTCTTTTTGTAATGTAACTTGAGAGCTCATTCACTGAATGTAATTATGCTGTATGATGGATTGAGAAGTATAAGTGGAGAGCTAAATAAGGTGGAGATGACAAAATAATGGTAATAAAAATAATAGTGCTTGGGTTATGTGATACTTCCTGACAGTGTACATCACCACACTGTCACTGTCTTTGAATACTAATGTAGCTTTGTGGCTTCTTCCTGTAGCATATATTTAGCAAATGGGATGCATTGTCTTTCTTCTAGACTTTAGTGTACAAATGGCTTGGCTGCATGCTTTGGAGCTCTTTGGAGAGGTGAGAATGAGAAGGCATTTTGTCCTCTCTGTGGAGTGACTGCAGACCTGCATCCTTGGGGGTCAACGTGCTACCCCTCTCATCTGTGAGAACGGGTGGTAATTTTCACAGTTACGGAGACTAGCCGTGCCTCTGCTCTTTCCCTGCGTGGGGGCTCAGCTGGAGTCCACGACAAAGCCTCCAAAGAGCTGTAAAGGCCGCTGGGCGCAGACCCATGTGTGTAACACCATAGTGACCCAGATAAGGCACTGAAGTTGTTTACCACTAATGAAACCTCCATGACTTTTTCAATAGCAGTGTTAGAAAAGGCTTTTATAGATTCTTTAACACAAAGCAAACACATTTTATCAGTCACATGAATGAGTGTGTTTGCCTGTCTAAATTGCTGTATGGTACCAGGGCTGTTCCTGTTAATCTGTAACTAGGAGCCTGGCTGGAGAAGAATCACTTTGCCACCTCGGTTAAGCGTTCACTGGGGCCTGCAGAGAAGGAGAATAGCCCACACATTCATAGAAAGTAGCTAATGGAGGTGGCTGAGGTATAGCTTCAAAGAGAGGACAGGGGCACTTCTGAACATGCGATATGTGGGGAGGAAGGGCTTATTGCTGAACATTTTATTTTCTGAGTGTGCTAACTTTCGCTGTAACTTAAGAAACCAGACTACATGTGCGTTCCAGACTCCCTGGTTTTGTCTAGTGAGACGAATCCAGCCTTTCCCACTCTTCTGTTTCTTTTTTCCCCACCCTATTCCAGATGTGCAGGCCTGCATAAACCAGCAGGAATCCAATTATAATGATACTTTCCCATTCACTATTCATCCAGTTTTTTCTTGATGTGAAAATGAAATGTGACCCAAAATAACCCAGTTGGGGGTGGGGGACGCTCTATCATTATGTACATGCGATTTATTTTTCCAGAGTGTTTTTTTAATTTTATCTTGTTTTTTTTCAAGTACTAAAACAAAACAAAACCCCACAAACAGGAAGAACAAAAAACTGGATGTATGCAGGAGACTGCTATTCAAACCACTGGCATCTGAGGACAGGAATTATCTCCTAGATGGAACAAATGAGCAAGACCCTGATACATAATGATTGCTAATTAATAAAAACAATATCAAGACCCATGGTGATGAGACTCAGAAAAATGACTTCTGCAAACAATACCAGCATTCTTGCTAGGAGGATAATAAGAAATATAAAGAACAAAACCTCTGACACTAAGTCCTGAAGCAAAATTTTAATTTACTTCAATATCAGCTTTTTTCAGAATCACAAAAATATGGAATAGAATAGTATAGAATAACTGAAAAGTAAATATTACAGTATTTACCCCACTTTTAGTACTGACTAGGGGACTGTAATGCTGTTCTATTTTTCCTTTCCAAGTAATTGTGAGACCAAAAAGAATGCATTGCTTTTTGTTGGGCAGTTTGTACATCAGAGTTGGGATGTGTGGCGTTTTACAGGCTAAACAAACAATATCCAGAGGCAAGCTAAATATAAGTCAGGAGTGTAAGTTTCTCTCAGCTCCTGTGCACTTTCCAGAAAAAAAGAGTAGTTCTTAAAGAGTGAGACATGGTATTCTGAGTCTGGGAACAGGCTGAATGAAAGTACGAGGACTTTGAAAGAAAGGCCAGAAAACAGCCAAGAGAAGAGAGTAAACAGCCTGATATAGCCAGTGGTCATGTATCTCCAGAAAAAATTTAATTGATCATTTAACATCAACTTGAAGAAAGCATAGCTGGCTTTCTTTGGCTTTTATCTGAAAGTGCTTTCCTACAACAGCCTTTTGGGTTTTGCTGAAGACAAAATCTTTATAAAACTTCTTATAAAAGAGTCAATGGGGAAGTCAATTTGATTTTTGTTCCTAAACAATCCAAGGTTAGGGGAGTTTTGTTAAATGAGTTACTGCTCTTGACAGTTAAACTCACCAAGATAAATAAGAATGTGCTGAACTATTCTGAAGAAACTGTTGTCAAAATCAGCTGTTTCCAATGACTTTGGCTCTCAGGTGTGAGTAGCACTTGTCCTATGCCAGAGCTGATTGCCAGTCTTAAGGTCAATGCAAAGGTTTCAGGAGATCCAGAGGAAAAAGTTGTGTCCTGATGTAAAGCCCAATGGATCCAACCAACCTCTCAAAACAAGGTGCTCCAGGCAAATTTCTCCACCTGATTACCCCATTTCTGCACCTCAGGAGGTCCTGGCCCTTAAACAAGATTAAAGCTCTGTTCAACAAAACTGTCATGTATCCATTAAGTTCAAAAATTTGTTGACCTTAACAGTTTTAGACACTTTGGTCTCATTCCTCTTTCCATCCCCATAAGCTGCTGAGGTTTTTAATAATTGCAGCTGGTCTCGCTAAGGGATATTTAGTACCTCTGAAAAATTGAGTCCCTAATTACTGTATCCTTCCAGGAACATGCAGGGTGTAACTCTGCAACCACTGGTGGAAGGTGAGGATGCTTTTTCCTCTTTTTTTTTCCTCTCTTGACATTTACTTAGTCACATACTTATTACTTTCAAATCCTATTTCTCATGCATTTGGAATAAAAGACAGTATAATCTTATGATAGGGGAGAACCATGTAGTTGGCTGCATATCTACAGACCTGTTCACAAGTTACCAAATGTTTTAATAGGAGTGCCATGCTTTGTCATAATTCTGAATACCAGACTGTAGGTTCCAAATAACTTCATCTTTTTAAAGTTTTACTGTATAATTAACATTTTTCCTAGAATATTTTCTTTGTAAAACACTGGGGTATAGTTGGATTTTTTTATGCTCCTCTGCTTGGCTAGTATCATTGTCCGAATTAATGATAATCTGTGCCTTTAGCAGTTTAAATGATTGGATTTTTGCAGAACTCGGTGCTCTGACCAGAGCAGAGACATACCCAATCATTCATATTCTCATGGGCATATGTATATCATTTTAATAGATTGGTTTGAAATATAGCTCTTTACCATTAACACAAAAACTCGACTCAGAAGGTATTATTCATGTGAAAATTCTTGTTTACACCAAAGGAGATTTCCTAGCACAAGGCTAATCTGTAAAACTAGAAATAACTGAGATTTGCCTTGCAGCACTTATTCAAGGATCTACGTAGCAAAATAGGCCGTCTGAATTCACAGCAGCTAGAAGAGTTGCCTGTTGGTATTACTTCTCACTTCTCAATGGAACCCGATATTCTGATTTTTCTTATTTTTGTAGATTAGGAAATTAATGTAAAGGTGGCATAGGTGAGAACAGAAAGTCACAAAGGAAGTCTCTTGGATCTTTGTGACTGCAGCCTCCACCTCCTGATACATAGCCTTTTCCTGGGCTGGCCGACAGTACCAGCCTGGGAGTTCTTCCTTTCACAACGGTACTGAGCTACGTTGTGGAATGAAAATATAAACATATGTTCTCTCTTTCATTCATCCCACTGAAAACTTTCTTCCAAAATTAAATGATGGAACTTCTTCCATGCTGGTTTCAAACTGGTGAAACTCTGCTGAGTTCATGAGTTTTTGATGGCTGACAACCAGTGGGATAGGAGAAGAATCAGGCTCACAAATTCTGCTTTAGAAACCTGGTTAAAAAAAAAAAAAAAAGTCACATTTAAAAAGGCTGAGCACTTGCCTGTGCACTTGACAAGACTTTAAACAATTAGACAACCAGCAATGGCTTCTGATCCCATGGAAACGGCTGTAGAAAAAAAAGGCCTTCCTCCATTCAGAAGTGATTAGTTGAAAGCACTCTGTCCCATTTTTGGCAGTTTGATGGCAGTTTCCATGGGAATGGGAGTTAGAGAATTGCTGAAGTGTTATCATAACTCCTGCAAATGACACAGATGGAGGTTAAAAGATGTAAATTATATTTCAACAGCACCTGTAAATGTATTAATTTTGGGAGACGGAGAAGAGAAAGACAACAAAATGTTTTTCCTCTTTCTCCATCTGCAATACATCTCTGATGAATGATGCTACTAGTCAGAATAAAATAAAATGATCTGCTGTGGGTGCCCTCAGGGCCTGGCCCTCCGGTGACAACCAGTGACAAGCGCAAGAATCTTCTTGGGAGTTGATTTTTGAAGCTTTTCAGCTCTGGCAGTCCCGAGACAGAAAGGTAAATTTTGTAGCTTCTGAAAATGACCTCAAATCGAGTGCTGCGCCATCGCGGCTTTCTAACATCTCGCCCATCTGCGATGTGGGGAAATGATGGCACTTGAACCCCGTGCTCTCTCTGTTTCAGCTGACGGTTGGGCCTGAAACCTGAAGGGTTTGAATTACTTGTGCTTTGATAATTTTTACACTCAGTCAAACAGATACCTAAAGGGATTTTTTGAAGAGGAGGAGGGGAGATTTGGGAGGGGAGGAAGAGAGTATAGAATTGCGGTAGACCCAAGCTGAGAAAAGGTCTTCTCGTCACCCTTCTTTTTCTTTGTTTTTCTAGTTGGTAACATTGAGGACATAGTTTGTGACTGTGGATTGTGAAGTATCTGCATGGAGATTAAAATCTCTTCAATAGATTCATGATGTGAAAAAAAATTACTATGTGGATTGCTCATGGAAAATCTAATTTTAAACAGTGTTGCTTAGCTGGGATTTGTTGGAGAGCTGCATGGCATCGTTCCTCTGGTCTGATGTGATGAACATTGAGGTGTTACTACGTATTCTGTACTAGCTCGTAATTTCCTATGAAGGACATAGGATGTACTGAAGAACAGATATACTAGCCGTTGTTTAATGTTGTCTCAGTACTGCATTATGCAAATACAATGCGGTTTTGCTTATGGGTATTTGTGACAAATACACAATTCAACTATTATTAGTTCCAGTTTCTTTTAAAACATATATTTGTCAATCTTAATACATTTCAGTTTATCTTTACTCTTTTAAGTTGTGCTGTGGAATTCTTTACAGTTACAGCTGAATTTCATTTTAATTTCAAGCTGACTTCTAATCAACATTTAGCACATTTCTGTGGTCTGCCTGAGTCTATTTAAATGAGGAAAATATTCTTTCCACTGTCCTATTTGGGTAGGAAAAGACATCAATCATTTCACAAGTGGTAAGAAACTGAGAGAACAAAGGTTTAAAGGTGAATACTACATAATTACTTAGTGCATGACTCTTGATGCGAGTGATTCCTGTCTATTCATTTTCAAACCTCTATCTGTAGTTTTATGACTTCATGAAGAGTCACCTTTGTTAGAGAGAATTGCTGAATCAGACTGTGGAAGAGTAATTTGCTGAAGTTCAAATCTGAATTTTAAATTTTCTGATTTGTTTTTTGGATATGTATTTAAATACTAGCAGGCCTTTTATGATCAAATGACTTGTTTGGCTTTAGTCAGCAGTAAATGGCACAAACAATGACTCACAAAGAAATCCAGGAATTTCAGAAAATCTGTTAAGAGGATAATCACAGGTTGAAGTGCAGGGACTGTATTAGGGGGAAAACCCGTGGAGATCAGCTGTGTTTGGAAGAGCTACAGAAAGGAAATAAAGCCATTGGTATTTCAATGCCTGAGAATGTCTGAAATCAAATCAAGGAAGGGAGTCACCTATCTCTTCTTCAAGAATTAGCCTTCATTTCTTTAATTCTCTTTGAGGACAAGACAACATCCAAGTTCACACTGCATTATAAAAATCCTTTGCACATTTTAAAAACCACTGAAACTCTCTCCATCATCTTCAGCTCCCCTCATGTAGAACATAAAAACTGCAAATGTGTATCCTTTCTTAATAGTCAGAAGCTGTTTCTATGAGTTGGGAAATATTCTAATATTCTTTCAGTAACTGTGGGGATGTGCTTTAACAGTTCTACACGCTCAAGGTAAAATGCACATTATACTTAAATCATTTTGACAAATTTTTGTCACACGCTGTTCAGGGTTGAGGGATGACTTACTAATAATGCACCTTAGTGGCTATTTAACTGAAAGCAAATATTTATGCTCACTTTCAGTTAATTTGTAGGCAGAGTGGAATTGCTAATGGTAACACCACTACCTATAAATGGTGCTACATTGTCAAAGTTGAAATAAGTGGAATTTTAATTTATGCTATATTGTCAAATATTTTTAGTTACGTTCACTGAAAGAGATCAAATTGAAAATTAATTACGAACCTTTCATACACATATTAATAAACAGCTTTCAAAACGGCACTGAGATTGTCGTGACTGGATACCTCAGTCACAACAGAAAGTTAAGCTCTGTTACACTAAGCTTTAGTTATATACACTGCTGAAGGAAGAGCTAATACCATGCTCAGAATATTAAACTTTCTTCTAATAGGATATATAATTTAAAATCTGGTGAAACTTGGAGAATTATATTACTTAATTTACTGTTGCAATCAAGTGGTTTGTATGAATGATGTAAGACTGAACTGTGGTACATTTTTATTGCTTTTGTTTCTTTCATACAATTTAACATTTTTGAAAAAAGAAGAAATTTTGATTTTAGAGCCTATACTGATTTTTTTTTTTTCCTTTGTTCTGATACTTGTACCTGAGAGTTCGCTGCTGTGAACAACTGAGAAACTTCTGCATAAACTGCAGCCCTGTGGCAAATATTTGTCTTTATCGAGCTATGTGAAATGATCTTCCAACTCCCTCTGGAAAGAACAAGTTGTCTTTTCAGGGATTGGATGTTGGTGGGATGTAATCATGAGAGTCACTAGCATGTCTATGATCTGTGAAAGGAATGCAATAAGCTAAAAATTCCCAGCTAGAGCCAACCTTTTGTCCTGATCACTTTGCTCTGTATTTTCAGTGTGTTGGGCCAGTAGCCTCTAGACACTATGCAGAATCTTTCCCACAGAAAGTATTCAGGATAAATCTTCAAATACTAAATGATTAAGCATACAGGAAAATCCTGGCTAAACTAATTTTAAGGCAGACTAAAGCTATTCTAGAAATTTATTTGACGCTTCTTTTCCTTTGCATTTCAGTGACATTTCTAAAACGAGTTCATAAAGTAATTTAGAATATTTGGATTTTAAGGTACTGCAAAAGTGTAAACTATTGTTTTGGAGAACAAGTACATTTGAATCAATTTCAGACAACAATTCTTTGGAAGCAGGGGAAATGAAACATTTCCAGAAGTTTTCTTTCTACTTATATGCTCTTTCTGTACCTATATGTAAAAAAAAAATAGAAGTCTAGAGTAACACCAAGATTTAAAGAGTAAAATTTGAATGATGAAGCTAGACAATTGGGTTTTATTTCAAATGTGCAAGTTACTGTATTAATGCAGATAACTTATTTTAAATATTTTTTTATTTTTCTGTTGTTAGCTTTTGTTAATAAGTTCCTGCAGTGAAATTCTACACTGAAAATAAGATTACTTAATGTTTATATCTTGTTTTGATCTTTAAAGACAAAGAAAGACAAGAAATGAATAAAATAAGGGATTGTTCTTAAAATAAGGGATAGAGAGTCATTCTGTCTGATTTTGTTTCAGGCACTTTCTGACTTTTGAAAACTCAGCTGACTTTACTTTCCGACTGTAACTCTGTTTCTTGTCCCCTGGTCTTCAGTCTATGATTATCTTCTTTCCAACTGAAAAACAAATTTTTCTGGAATCCTTAGATTTGCATGTAAGATAGATGCCACAGGCAGATCTCAGGAGTGCTTGCAGATCTCCTGAGTTATCTTTTGAATGTAAAGATTTTATTTGCAAACAGCAAGTTACTCTTCAGTATCATTATAATTAAAATAAGCTGAAAGTTCCAATGTTTAGCAACATAGAAAGTAAATAATCTATGTATGCATATGTATGTACGTAGCCTGCATATGTATTAATTGCTTCTTCCCAAAATATCGGAAGGCTCTTGGGTTCCAAGACTTGCTTATTAAGGGCAACGAGAAGCACAATGAAAAAACTTCATCGGTGACTTTATGTGATGAATCTTAGCAGTTGGTACAACCCATCACTTCTGGAAACAATGTATGAAGTGCTGAGTGTGACTCTCAGTGCAGTAAACTGTGTGTCCAGAGATTTCTAAATATAGATGTAGTAATTCAGAGTCAGTTACTGTCAGTCAAATCAATATAGATCTTAAAAATGTCTGAATCTATTTTTGATGTTGAAAAATAAGAGCAGTTACTGAGATTTTAGCAACTATGTGATGTGCTTTTAAGAAACTGTGTGACTGTTTATCCATGCCTTAGAAGTCTCTGATAGAAATTGATGTGACTGTCCTGATATCTGCATCTCTATATTTAATATATATATATCCATTCACACAACACATTTTTCTGTTCTAAAAAAAAGGCCTGTAGTGGAAAGTGCTATCTATTGCCATGTCCAAAGCTGGCAGTGCATTTTGAGCAGCTGACTTTTGCCTTCACATGTAGGAAATTCCTTCTTTGCTGTATAAAGCAATAAAGAGACCTCATGTGCATTAACATATATTTTATCCCTTTTACTTTTAACTTGTTTTAGTGCCACAACAAGCAGTCTGAGTTGGACCTGTGACTGCATTTTATGAATACTGATTTTTTTTTTTGGCTGAAAATCTGGTAATTATGATGAAGTTTAATCATAATATAACCCCAATCTTCTCATAAAAACTCTACAGACATTTTGTATTAAGAGGAGAATGCGGAAGAAAGACACAGAAGGTAGAGCAATGTATAACTGCTTTTCACTCCTGATGATTTTCTCCTCACACCTTAAACATTGGTTGTGTGCTATGTACTCTTCTGTCAGATCAGACTGGCATATGGGATGGGGTAAAAGTCAGGAGAAAGGTTATTCTACAAGCTGTGAAATAGTTCTGCTGTTGCTGGGAAAAAGAAAAAAAAAGTGTTAGCATATTTAGAGGAAGCTTTCATCCAAAGGAAAAGCCCCAGTGTGATTTCGATACAGTATGGATTAATTTCCCTTACATCTGTTTCAGTATTTTCTGTGACATGTCTGTTAATTAAAAAATCTATTTGTTGCACTAGCAGTTTTCAACCTCTAATGTCCACCATAGCCCATCTGCTCCACCCACAAAACCAGAGTCCAGAATAGTGAATTGACTGCGTTACAGTTGCTTCCCCAGCAGCCAGACGTCATCTGAAATCAAAATGTTTGGCTGTGAGTGGTCTTTTTAACCAGAGCGGCTAGAGTCTTTCAGAGAGAATAAGCTGAACCTCCTAGTCTCCCCATGGAGAAGATACAGCTGTTGACTTTGGTCTGGAAGCATTCATTTGGTTAAACCACTATAGTTGAGAGAAACATACTCAAATAACTGGAATCACATTTATAAAAAATTAGAATTAAAAAACCCCAAACAAAAAAGGAGTTTTAGATGGGACCAAACCCAAGCAGTTTACCATGAATGTTGTGTTCTATTCTGGGCCTTATATTAACAGGAGCTGTAGTCAACTTCAAGGGAACCCTTACAGGAATAACACAGGTATTACAAGTGTCATGATGGGGTAAAAGAGAAAGACCAGCTGAGACACAATGTAGCAGCTCAAAAAAAATTTTTAAAGGCTAAAAATTTCAAACAGAAAGAAACATTACTCTGTGTAGCATACAAAACCTGTAAGGAGTACAGACTTTTCCGTCCCTTGCTCAGATAAGTGATTTTTCAGTGTAATCTGATGTTCTCCTGTGATTCTTTGGATTTTTTTTTTCTTACTAGGCCTGACTTTATCAATTATTACATGACTTTCCCTCTAGCAGGGCAGGTCAAGCTTCTACAGTCAAGTATGTTTAGCTCAAGCAGAATGGAAATAAGAAAGTCTCATGTAAGAAAGAGTGAAAAGCAGAGGAGCTCTGTTTATAGAGCTGGGACAGTGTGTGCACAACGTAGCAGAAAAACATACTGAAAGGAGCCAAGCTTTAAGGCAGGGAAGGAGGTAGACCAGGTGGTTTTAAGAGGTCATTTCACCTCTAGCTTGTCACATAATGTCTAAAATTACTCCTGTGTTCATGTAATACTTTCTGTCTGTGATGTCAAAGTGCTTTTACAAAGTCAGGTAGTACTTGTCTTCATTTAAAGACAGGGATGTCATGCTAAGGTCCATGACAAGGAGGGAGTCTCAAATAGATTTGTATTTCCTCACCAAAAAATAAAAGTCAAAGAGCTGCATAACAAAATTTTTGTAATAAAAAATTACACTGTAAAGTGCCATCAGAACAAGACTCCAGGCTTGCAGTCATAGGGAGCATTTCCATGCAGCGTGGCCCCAAGTTCAAATTTCAGTTTTCATTCCAGTGCCATGTAATGAGGAATAAAAGCTGTCTCTTGCGAAGACAGCTCTAGGGGACAAACACTTCATCTTTCTAGAGCCTTAGGACTGCTGCTGTTGCCCTGCCTGCATTCCCCATAAGGAACTCACCTTTCTCTCTTTCCCACTGTGTCTGCAAAAAATTCAGTCAAAAATTCATGATATACGTTCCTCTTTTCTAGTGACTGTATACTGAGTACAGTATAATTACAAGATGCCACTGATTTGATCTAGTATTGTTTTAGATTTACCTTGCACGAGGCGTAATACATTTGGAGAATGTGATCCAGTCTTTATATTTCCTCTCGCCTTCTTCCTGCTCTTGCTAACAGCTATCTTCAGTTGGAAAAGCTATGGAATTTGTATGGCATATAGAATATACAGTCTTGTAGGTTAAGAGATTTCCTGGTAAGTGAGAATTTTGTTTTGTTGTCCAGGAGGGGAAGTGCAAATTTACTTGAACCGCCCTGACTCCAGGATGGAAATCATCCATATTTCTGTTTAGGAGACACTTTTATGAGCAGCAAGCAGATATGATTTTTAGTGGAAAACAGAGATACAAGGAAAATTTTTTTAGTAAATAGAAGCTCCAGAGAAATACAGTCACACAATAGGGATTAATTTCTTAACATGTATCCATGCTGATGCTGCAGACACTCTTCTCTTGCTGTTTCTTCACTTCACGTATAGCGGTGTGCAGTTAAAGTGGCTTTTGTACAATTAATCATAAAACAGAGGCTCAGTTAATTTGTCTCTGTCGTGGTTTAACCCCAGCTGGCAACTAAGTACCATGCAACCGCTCGCTCACTCCCCCCCTCAGTGGGATGGGGAGGAGAATGGAAAAAAAGCAAAACTCATCGGTTGAGATAAAGACAGTTTAATAGGGAAAGTAAAAGCCGTGCATGCAAGCAAAGCAAAACAAGGAATTCATTCACTACTCCCCATGGGTGGGCAGGTGTTCAGCCATCTCCAGGAAAGCAGGGCTCCATCATGTGTAACGGTGACTTGGGAAGGCAAACGCCATCACTCTGAACATCCCCCACTTCCTTCTTCCCCCAGCTTTATATGCTGAGCATGATGTCATATGGTATGGAATATCCCTTTGGTCAGTTGGGGTCAGCTGTCCCGGCTGTGTCCCCTCCCAACTTCTTGTGCACCCCCAGCCCACTCACTGGTGGGGTGGGGTGAGTAGCAGAAAAGGCCTTGACTCTGTGTAAGCACTGCTCAGCAATAACGAAAACATCCCTGTATTATTAACACTGTTTTCAGCACAAATCCAAAACACAGCCCCATACCAGCTACTGTGAAGAAAATTAACTCTATCCCAGCCAAAACCAGCACAGTCTCACAAATATATTTTTTTCTGCAAGGACTAATCAGAGCTTCATAGCAGTAGCATTAGTTGTAATTCTCAGTGTGTAAAACGAAAATGTGGATTTATCTGTGTGCTAAGCAAATTCTCCAAATAGTGACTATTGTGAATTAAAAAGTTTAAGATCTAAAAGGTGTTTGGCAACTTGGGGTATATATGAACCCTTGATTCCCCCGTCTCAACAGTGGTTCACATAGTGTATTTGTTTTGTACCTCTGGTCTTGAAACAGAGTGGGAAATACAACTGGGTAGGAGATGATGTCAGCCTGTGTTATCAAAAGATACAGTGAGTATGTGTGTGTGTGTTTGGAAAAAAGGAAAAGATACTGGCTTTGAACCCAAGTAAGACAGCTGTGTCTGCCGTGCCATTACTGTTGCTGGATCAGTACTGAGAGAGGAAAAAAAAATAATCCGTTGAACCCTCTGCTTCTGCAGCTGTCGGACAAAGGTCTGAGCTTCCTGCAAACACTGCGAAGACACCGTCTCTCAAAGGGTCTAGGGAAAGCTTTATAAAAGCAGAGATGGAGGGGAAACCTCTCCCTCTCCCTTTCTCCCTCCCATCTACAGGGCACTCGTCCACTGGTGTGCCAGGAATGAAATGGTTTTCTGTCTGCTCTGCCCGTACAGCCTCATTTCCTGTGCACGCTTGGGCCCAAATCCTCAGCTAGTTTGGCACAGCTCTTCCCAAGTCAATGGAGCTGCCCCACTCAGGACCCAGCAGCTGAGGATACAGCCTTCAGTGTTATTCTTAGGCTCTCTGGCATGCTGAATGCAGAGAGGAGCATCGTGCTGGTCTATGCACCCTTTGACTAGGTGAGCTGGTCTTACAGCTATGAAGCTGAGTAGATGTGAGTTTTGGAGAGGGGATGCACTGTTTTCTGAAAACCAAGTCCTAGCTGTGGTTCTGTTTTTACTTCAAGGGTGGAAATCTAGACTGCTGGGACAGAGTTAAATCCTTTGGGGAAAGTGCAGTTTTCATGAGTCTGATAGTCTGAATTTATGCACTCTGATTTTTTTTAACAATTTCTTTTCTCTCCCGACAGAAACTAATCGCAAATCTGGATTTTTGTTTTCATTTTTACACTTTGTGCCTGAATTTCTGCCAGATTACACCCAGGGGGGACTTGAGCCTTTAGCCACATAATGGGTGAGTGAGCTTAAGAAAGTATACATTTTCTGCACCTTAATCATTCTAAGGACCACAAAACTATGTCTAATGCATTTGCAAACCAGTCACATGGGAAGGAAGGTCTGGAAGTATTGAGCAAACCGAAATCACTTGCTGAATGTTTGGAGAAATTCTTCCACTTCTTAGGTGGAATGTGGCAACTGTTAAACAGTACATGGCAACCACAGAGACAGTCTGGGAAATGGGAATACAATATTCTTGTGGGAACTGTGGGGGAAATAGAGAGAGACAGACTGCCGTGCAACAAACTCCAGGATCTGTTTGTGCAGAGGAATGCACAATTGGAGGGGTGGGGGGTGGAAGGGAAGAGAGGAATAGGAAAAATAGACTTCCCCTCCGTGAAATGGATATTATTTAAAACAATAGCAGAGAATTTCTCAAATTACAAAAAAATATGATGCTGAAGAATACGGAGACAAATACACGAGTGAAGAGGGGGAAAGAGAGAGCAAGAGAAATCTCAAAATCATCTGGATAGTGCTGGTAATTTCAAGATTACAGGAGGAATACTTGTTATAATCTGTGAGCCTTCTTGTTACTGTCTAATTAAAAAGTACATGGAAGAGAATTTTACAAAAGTTGTTATCAGAGAACATAAAACCATGGGGATTTCCAAGTGGGGACTTCCTAAGTTGAACTTTAAATAGGACCTTTTCTTTTTATTTCTCTTTTTAAGGCTGTTACTTTGTACTTGCAGTTATTTTCAAGGGAAAATGCTAATTCTGAGCCTACAACCACATAACTAAAAGGCAGGTTTCAAAAGAATTTTGCTCCCACTTTTATCCTAGGATATGTGACAAACTTTCAAAATCTTTTAGTGTACCTTTTAAAAAAGAGAGACCCCAAAGTGTCTGGCTGTAAGCTTTTGGGTGCTGAACACATTCAAAAATCTCAGCCTTCTTTAGCTGCCTAATTAGGCACCACTTGTGAGTGGTGGAGCATGTGAAAAATTGCTCTTTGCCCTAAATGTCAAAAAAGATGCCACTCAGCCTCTCTTGCACTCTCTGGGTTCCACTTCATCTGAGACTGTACATCACAGATGCGGTTCATTGCTGCTTAATCTTCACGTTTGCTGTGTTCCCGAGGGCTTGACCTGTGAGTTTCTGAGTACTGCTGCTGAAATCCTTTTAGTTTAGCTGGAGAGTACTCCATAACTCACCAGCCTAAGTCTGATGGTGTTATCCTGTTATATGCTTGTCCTTCTTCTGGAAGCACTGGAGTATTTTTTTTTTGTTTTTCCTGGAGTGAATTTAAAATGTGATTTGACTTGAGATTTTTTGTAACTGCAGCTGTTATTGATGCTAGAAAGTGGGGTATGTAGCATAAGTAAACCTGCTACGTTTGAAGAATCTTGATCTGTATGGCTGAACTTCTGAGACTCCGTCAACTTCAATGAGCACAGAAATCTGCTTGTACAGCTCAGGCCCTAATTTCGCAATCAGGACTCTGTTTCTTTTTTTCTATAATACAGCATGTCAGCAGAAACACGAAGGGTAGAGCCAAGGGATCCTGGCTCCCAGGCTCCTACACTTTCTCCGGACAATAGTTTTCCCTTAGAAACCAGTAAGTTATGGACTAAAGACTGCTCCATTTAAAACTATCTTGGGCTTTATGGCTAAAAGGTTTTAATAAAAGAGGAGTGATTACTAAAGTATGTTACTGCTGAGAGGGGTGAGGATAGTTAAAACTTACGAAAAGGCTTTGCTTGCAGCAGAAAAGCACAGTAACCACTTAAAAATATCTTTGCTAATGTTTTTATTTTAAAAATGGAAAAAGTGAGTCAGCACTGAAGGCTCTGTATTCACTGCTATGTCCAAACTCAGCTGCTCTGGAGAGTCTCCCCATTCCCTCC
This sequence comes from Phoenicopterus ruber ruber, assembly GCA_009819775.1. NCBI lineage: Eukaryota > Metazoa > Chordata > Aves > Phoenicopteriformes > Phoenicopteridae > Phoenicopterus > Phoenicopterus ruber. The sequence continues at coordinate 28,675,292 of CM020217.1, read as the reverse complement.
CCCCATCTATGCTGTTGGCACAAGTGAACATAGCTACTCCTAATTTAGCAACATGCAGTCGCTACCTTTGCATGAGCTCTAACAGTGATCCTGAGAGGTTTTCTGCTGTAGGAATTTATTTTCCAAGGCTATAACCAATGTTTGCCTCTGTGCAAAAATACAAAGGAAATAATATGCAGGAATCGTTTTTAGGTGACAAGTGTGTTCTGTCTCCAGAATGCTGGAACAAGAAAGTGATGCTGGTGGAGCATAGCTCCAGTAGCAAGAAACCAAAGGGATTTTCATATACACTTATCCTCATTTATACTTGGTCTAGAGGCTAATTCACTGTGACGATAGCTCTGAGCATACCTACAGAAATGTATCTTTCTAAATTCTAGGAGATTTTGTAACTGTGCTCTGGGCTTGATCAGCTCTGATTCTACGCTGTATTTTGCATTGTGATAAAAGAGAATAGCTGTATTAGAGGGTCTCTAGCAGTTATTGGGTCCATAGGAAATAAATAAGGATGGATTGTTTTCTACTATAAGTAGACGCTGTGGTGGTGTCGCAGAGGTGCGTATGAAAATGTGGAACACACCTTCTTCCGTCTCCTCATGCAGAAAGTCTTCCTGCCTGGCATGCAGCTTTTTTTCCTGAGGAAAAGCTATATTCCGTATTTTTTTTGCTTCAGTATCTCCTGTGGGTCCCAGACTGACAGGGTTTTCAATGCACACTGCAAGCCTAAGCGAAATACACACTGCGCAGTGAAAGAGATACGTTACATAAGAGGTCTCCGAGGCTTACACAGTGCTGGACTGCAGTGTAAACTGTCTCCGGGACGGATAAAAACCATCTCGCAACCTAGGATTAACACTGATTCTTGTCAGGGGCTCTTGATTGGAGAGAAGAGAAGGAAATTTGTGTATGCTGTTTTAGTGAGTTTTAGCAGCTATATAAACCACAGTTTGAAAGTCTGATGTGTATCTAACCATCAGCATGCCTCAACTGTGTTTGATAAAAGAGGCAATGAGCTCCAGTTATGCAGCCCTTACTCCTGTTGCTTCTCCTCTGCAGCCAGAGAACAACTAGGGCTGTTTGCATATAAATCCTGAGCATTTGGCAACTTCTGCTGCAGCATGAGAGAAAGGGAAAGAAATGCAAATTCCCCATAAGTTAGTTTGTGTTTCAGCCACACTACAGAAGATTTACCTTATCCGCTGCTTGGCAAGCAATCCCAGCAAGGCAGCTGGGGATCTGTCTGCAGGTTCTCTACAATGGCCAGAGCCCACTATCTGGAAGATTGTCTGAAGTTCTGGGGCAGCAATGGTGGTTGCAGTTCAACTCCTCAGATACTGCGAGTTTCACTTTGTGGAGGGCAAGACAGAGCTTTCCTGGAGGTCACTCTGAAGCTCCTGACCAGACATCCACAGGGGCTGCTTGCTGTCACAGAGCTCACTTACTTCCAGTCTCAGTGGAAGACAGGCTGCTTCTGCTTTGGCTTCTCTACTAGCCCAACAAGCTGCCTTCTAGCAGCACACACAGGCTCGGAGATGTCCTCCTACACCTCCAGGCAGGGCATTTTAACACGTGCACCTTTTTACTTCAGGGGAGAGAACAGAAGTTGTATGTTACTCAAATTTCCTGGTGAACTACTAGCAGGCATTCAGATTGCATGGTAGAAGATGAATACTTTAAATACTTGTGTTTAAAAAGATCAAAAAAGTAGCTATATAGCAGAAACAAATCCCTGTAGTTAGTGACCCATTATTCTAAATATGGATCTGCATGGGAGAGAGAGGGGAGAAGTTGGATCACGATAATTACTGAACACCTCAAGTCATGCCCGCCACAATACCAAACATTTCACTGGAGATATTCAGCACCTCACAGAGTTATATGAACGCTACAAGTTCAGTCTCAAAGCACAAAGGTGAATTAAGGAAAGGATTTACAAGGAAGATATTATAATATCAAAACATTAAACTTATGATATTAGTCTTGCACATCATCACCATACCATATTTTTTCTTCAAATTTCATACCAAAAAGCTGTAGAAAGCTGTTACGTGAAGCTGTTAGGTAGGGATATATAAATGTATCCTCCTGATACACAGTGCTTTCAGAAAGTCTAGAAGCACACTACAAAGTGCTGCAAGGTGTTGCGTACTGCAGATCACAGTCTTGTCTATCAAATCTATTGGATACTTTTAGACTGCTGTTTTATATAATACTTATGTCTTTCGTAAAAAGATCTTTTAAATTGCATCTGCTTTTTGTTCCTTATTTATCAAGGGTAATTCTTGGTATCTTCCAAAGGACCGCCACCGTGCTGTTCTGTAGGTTTAGCAAACAGTGGTTTGCTTAGAGTTGCAGATAAAATTGTCCAACTTTTATCAGCCAAACCATCTTCCAAACATGTTTTCTTTCCAGGAGAAAGGCCTACACACAAGCTTTTTATGGCATTGTGTATTTATAGCTTTGCAGTCTGTACTGTGAATGAACGGATCACTCCACAAAACACAGTGCAGAGGCATTTGATGACTGTGCTCAGCAGTGTGTGAGGCCACTGGGTGAGGAGGCAAAGGTGCAAGGAACCTGCTTGGTTTTCTGTTCTTGCGCCAGGGAAAGAAGGGAAAGGATTATCTGAGTTTGGGAATGATTGAGTGTGTCACCTTAGGGCTGGCTTTCTCTGAACTGCTGAGGAGCCGAAGCTCTGCCCCCCACCCCCGAGTCTTGCACATCTCTCCACAGAGAAGTGGGGGACAATGGCAGGACAAAGGCTGAGCCATGGCTGTGGCAGCCGGTCGGCCAAAGCTTTCCAGAAGGTGGTGGGGCCTGTGATCTGCTGGTGCTCCGAGGCAAAACACGCACAAGCCTCACTGGCGCTCCACCAACCAGAAAGCTCGCTGTCCGCAGTTCCCACTAGTATTGGAAATAGCTTACATCCAGAATGGTTTGGGTGTCAGGGCGTACATCCTGTCTCTGTTATCTAGTGATACAACAGATTTTGCACCTTGGAATGCCTATCCTGCACACTGCTCATAGCGGTGTCCCTTGGGACTCTTTCTCACATTGCAAACTTAGTATGGCCTCGGTCAGCAGCCATTTTTTTCTGAATCCAGCTGCTTTATTGAATTCCAGTGTCTGGAGGAACATCTGCACCAGTAGTAGAAATAAGGCTGTTATCTTACAAATCTGAAGGATTAGGAAAGATAGCATATTTTACCAGTGAAAAGGGAAATTAAAGTAATTGCTAATGTGAACTGTGACAAAATATTTCAGTAAATCAAGCATACTCAAAACACTGTTCTGCATATAAAGCTGTTATAAAAGAAAAAGTTAAGATTTTGAAACATATTATATTGTTTCCACTGGAAGTACAGTTTGTAGCTGAATCTATGATAGTAATTGATTCTGTACAGCTTTGATATTTTATTTTTTAGAACTCAAAACATTTCTAACACTGCATGATCCTTATTCATTTAATGTGTGCAAAGTACATGGAAAGATGCTGTATGAAAGCTGGTTAGCAACTGAATGACCTACCTGAGCTATTTGGAACAAACTGATTCATCTCAGATCTCTTCCCCACTGTCAAGTAGCTGCCTTTATCTCCCATGAAAGTGTGGGCATCACTAAGAATTTACAAGTGCATTTTAGGTAATTAGCTGCCGTTATTACAGGCAGATTTTTGAAGAGTCTGGATCTCAGTAGTTCTGATAGTAAATGTAAAATTTTCAGTAGTAGCTTCCCATGTAACTGAAAATCTAGTGTGTAGAGACAATATCAGCACAAAGCTCCACTTCTCAGAAGCATCCTCCCCAGTGAATGCTGTGTAAAAGTGACCCTGAAACTATTTTTGGAGGTGATTTCTGCATGCTGCCTCTGACACTTTATTCATCTGGCAACTTCCTCTTAAATCATATTGCATAACGCTAGAGAGAAGCAAGATCTAGGTCCCAGTCCTTGCCATAGTGAACAGAAATCCTATCAACACAGAAACTAGAGCACAGGTTCCCTCTCTAGTGAGTGAGTGTTGCAGGCATCAGGTTATGGAGGACTTACCTAATTTATGTTGTTTCTATAAAGCCAGGCTTTACAAATTACAATTGTGAAGTGTAATTTTTCCCAGAAGAGAAGGATTCCAGCTCCTCTCAGGTGGAGGAAAGTTTTGAACTGGTGTCTCTTGGGAATGCAAATGAAAGCAAAAAGGCAAAACCTTTGGAAGAAAATGTGCAGAAGAACGTGTGCAACATAGGGCCTAAAGATGTCTAGACTTGGAATGAAATTACAGATTTCTGTAATATTTTTCCAGTACTTTAGCAAATATTGCCAAAACAAACTGCCCAAGTTATCTCAACCCATTAAACTGCCATCTACGCTGAGGATAATGCTGACCTACTGTTGCCAGTTCTTTTAGCAATAGGATTTTTTAAAGCAGGATTTTATGAACAAAATGTCTCTCAAAAGAATATTATCATCACTGTGAAATCAAGCACCTTTTTTAAACAAAGGCACCAGAATAAAGATTTTCGTAAAAGAGCCACAAGAAAGCATGCACTTCTAGATAAGGCAGTTCAGTTACTTTGCAAATGCAGGCAGATTTGTAGGCTCTCGTTGTTAGGGGGCATAAATGACGCAAACTGCAAGTCATAAATGTCTGTTGCTGTGAAAGAGTGGGTGCAGTTTTGGGTGTGCTGCGGTGTGATATTTCCATCTGATACCTAGAGTCAGCCAATAGCAGCAGGTGATGAGAGGCTGAAGAGCACAACATGTTCCAGTAGCACCTGAGGTTTGATCTCTGTGGCACACTTGCTGCACGCTGCACAGTGAGCCTCTGTCATTGCTTCATTGCTGCCTCTGAATTTGGTGCGTACAAACTGAAAGTACATTTGTTTTGTTCAGATCTTCAATAAGTAGTGAGCATTTCCTTAGAGGTATGATCCACTGAACCAAGAAATTCTTCTCAGACATCCTGGTGCAGGCATTGATGATTCTCTAGCAGATATATATTTACTACTTTTCTTTCTGGTTTGTATTCAGGAGTTGTGCCTTCTGCAGGATTTCACTCCCTACTGTCCACAGTAATTACAAATGATGGGGGTTTAAATACATTGCCAAGCTATGTTTTTTCTCTGCACAATTTAGAAAATCGCTACCTCCATGATCAGACAATAGGTAATATGTCTTGTACTATGTGGAACCAGAAGAGGGATGGACATTTCTGTTCCCTTTGTGGAAAAAGAGAAGGTGTGAGCAGTGTTATCTCAGGGATTGTAGATATGCCTGCCCATGCTATTTTACTACTTACAGCAAGATGTTCTCTGGAGTGAATGCATCACCCTGGGAATGTGTTTTGGTTTAGGAATGGGACTCAGCTGCCACAAATGAAGAGACTGTACCTAAAGGTCCAGTTTTGCTTCAGGTTCCTCATCTGTGAAATGTAAATCTTTGACAAATTGTAATGAACAGTTTTAACAAAGGTGATGGCCTCAGGGTACGTGGGGCTGTGGTGTAGCGCTCGCTTCACGGGGTCCCTAAAGACAGAAGATCACAGGGCTCATTTTGCACATGTAGCTGTAAATCCAGGGGGAACCTTTTGTGACAGCTTTCTGTAGATGGAGCAGTCTGGAAAAAGGTTACCTGCCACTGAATCCAAGCAGAGGTAGTTTAGGGTGTTTAGGTGGTGAAAACTGCATTGTAAATAAGAGTTTTGACCAGAACTGTCCTGCTTACCTACTCTTGTACTTGCTGGGTTTTGCACTTTTTTTTTTTTTGAACATAAGTACACGAGTAGTTTTTGTCTCTCTCTTCTTGGCTGGTTTGTTTTTTTTCTCTTCCTCTCAAAAAAATGCAATTGTGCTTTCATATTCCCAAGGAATCTGAGAGCCTCTAAGGGGGAAGAACCACAGAAGTGGCCTACGAGGTTGTATCTCAATTTTGCAGAACCAAGAAGAGGAATAGAAGTCTGGTTGGGATCTGTACTTTCATTTATTTCAGGAAGGTACCCAGAACTTGTTGCTGTCATACAGTTATTGCTGCCCACTGAACCTGCTGATGAACTGTGCAGTCAGAAGACCTCCTCAGCTGCATGAAGTTGTAGTAGTTTAGGCAGTAGGCACTCATAAGCTGCAGGGAGAGGGACCTGTTTCTTCAGTACTTTCTTCTGATGTCTTCTAATGCTGGCTGTAACATCCTCTGGATGTTGTGGGTTTCGGTCTCCTTTCAGTTTTAGTGGTTACATTGGTTTGTTACGAAGCTCTTTTCCTAGTGAGGCTGAATTAATTTGCAAACTGTAAGAGGCAGGGGAATCTAATATCTGTGTTTAATTTGTACCCCCTAAATCTGTGTGGCCATATGTACCTTTTAAATCTCAAATGTATATTAGAACAGCTGAGTGAAAAACCCTAACTGCAACTTTCTGATCTGACACATTGGAAAAATGGTTTTGTCTCTGACACAAAAGGAATCTAGGCAAATTTCTGCAGAATCCCCAGTTTTGGACTCCAAGTTAGATCCAGTTTACACCACAAATACCCAGATGTAGGTGTTACTATAATTAAGATCTCATTTGAGAATTTTTCTTTTTGGTGAAAGTTCTGTGTTTTCCTTTGCATTTCATCATGTACTAGCAGAATTTAGATCTACACATTGTTTGCACAATGCAAACAAATGACAAGTAATTAAAGACAATCTTTTAAAATTAATATAGAGAAGCAAGGTATATATAAGTAGATTTTTAAACTGTATTGCCCAGATGGAATTTTTTGACTGTCAAAGAGAAAATGAAAATTGATTATAGGTGAAAAAGTAATTTGATATACTTCTAATGTATGAAATCCTTCAGCTTGTGCCAGGAGAAGGGAGTGTAACTGGGTTATACTTAGCGGGAAGGTGCAAAGCTGAAGTGAGATTTATGTCTTAACTTACACAGACTTCTATGCCATTGTCAGTTGTTTTCCCTACCACATTTGTCTCTTCTGCTTTTTTGGCATATTAGTCTGTTCTGTACGGAGAACCCTAACTAAAGAAAATATGTAAGATTTTAAGTCAGACTGAGGCTAGACTGCCTGATTAAGGACAGAATAGAGTTATGTTTCGTGGTTGCTATATTCCTTTATTGAAATGCTCTTTGTCTATTGAAGAGCTACATATACACGGTATCTTTTCCATAGGGTGTCCAGGCTGCTCTGTGAGATGGTGCCAGTGCCTGCATGCCCTTTGAGAGAAGATCTGTTCCTTTAGGCCCAGAAGGAGAAAGGCCCAGGGCCTGTACATAAGAGGCACTGGGCAGTGGAAAGATCTGTGATTCCTGCTAATCTGGTAATGCTGTGAAACCACATAAAGGCCAGTCATTGCTTTGTCCTGGACTGCTGTAACAGTGTGTTAGGACCAGTTGCAAAGAGGATCAGCTTACACCAAACTCCAATGTCATGAGGCATCCAACTTTCACATTGCTCTAGGAACCAACCTTCTCACCTTACCCCTGAACCCTTAGCACAGAGGTAGATGTGAAAGCACGTTTGCTTAGGAATTTAAGGTCAGAGAGGCACCTTGCCAAAGGCAGTTTTCTGCAGTCCTGCAGTACATATAGTTTGTGTTCACGATAATGCTGCAGGAGTAACTTGATTACGAGTTATGCGTCTTTGCAGGTCATATCATTGGTTTCAGAAAAGACACTTTTTCTGCTTTCTTCTTCTGGCAGAATTCTGGTGGAAATTAGAGTTGTATGGTATCATTGCTAATAGATAGCACTTGTCTTACCTGGACAACACCAGTCTTTGAATGATCTTGGTCAGTGTGGTGGGTTGACGCTGGCTGGATGCCAGGTGCCCACCAAGCTGCTCTATCGCTCCCCTCCTCAGCAGGGCAGGGAGTGGAGAAAACAAGATGGAAAAAAACCTTGTGGGTCAAGATAAAGGCAGTTTAATAAAGCAAAAGCAAAGGCCACATGCAGAAAGCAAAGGAAACAAAAAGTTTTATTCTCTACTTCCCATCAGCAGGTGATGTCCAGCCACTGCCCGGGAAGCAGGGCTTCAGTACATGTAGTGGTTGCTCTGGAAGACAAATGTTGTAAAAATGAATGCCCCCACTTCCTCCTCCTTTCTCTTAGTATTTATTGCTGAGCAGATGTCATGGAATATCTCTTTGGTCAGTTTGGGTCAGCTGTCCTGGCTATGTCCCCTCCCAAGATCTTGCCACCCCCAGCCTACTGGTGGTGGTGGGGGAATGTTGGGGAGACAGCCTTGATGCTGTGTGAGCGCTGCTCAGCAGTAGCCAAAACGCTGGTGTGTTACCAACACCTTTCTGGCTGCCAATACACAAAGCACAGCACTATGAGGGCTGCTGTGGGGAAAATTAACTCCATCTCAGCCAGACCCGATACAGTCAGATACTACTTTGTGAGTTCATTATGACTGTACACTAAAAAAGTTAAGCACTCTGGTTTTGAGTGTTGTGTTGTGATTGACAGAGATCTTCTCCTTAACCTCCTACGTAGTGGTGGAGCCATGCTAACAGTCATCTGCTAAACATGGAGGTAACAAAGCTGCTGGCATCTTGGTTATGTCTAAAACAAAATTGCCCCAACTGTCAAAAAACACCTATTGCCTCCTGAGTTACAACTGTTCGTATCGCTTTGTAAGCTATTCTATTGGCTGGCCTAGATGAAATTATCTCCTATAGCAATATAACACAGTCTATTTAAGTGAGTATCTGTATCCTTTATTTCCTACAAGGTGATGAGAACTCCCATTACACAATAGTTTCAGTGGAAATTCAGGGCCCTTGTCACCTTGCAACACTATGTGAGTAAATTAAGAGCTTTTTGGGCTGCTCTGCTTTATAGTTTTTGAAGTGCTCTACGCATCTATAGCACTGCGTAAATAATAAACCTTATTCTAGCAATATTGCCTTGTAATAAAAATAAATATATAATGGAAAACCAGCCTCAGTAGAGAGGGCTATCTTTAAAAGAGTTTTCCCACAGCATTGGGAAGACCCAAGTTCATTCTCAATCAAAAGAGAGAGACTGCCTATGAAAATTTAAGTAGTTTCCATAAGTTTACAATTTAATTAAAGTTTATAATTGCTTTTTGGGCTAACAGAATATTTCTGTAGTTAAAACAGAAAGCCCTACGTTAATAGTTGTAGTAAATGCAGATGACATTATGCAGCCATGTGAAAACCCAGTGCTGTACCCAACGTCCCAGCATTAAGACTGTGGCAGCGAAAGGGGCAGTAGAGAAGCACACTGGCTGCAGCTCAGCAGATCCCGGTTCCCCGTGTCCAGTCCAGGGCCTGTTCAACACCACCACGGCTCTCACCCTACACCTCCCTTCTGAGAACAGCCAGGTAGGAGCGTGTGACAGGTGAGGAAAGCGACGCTCAGACAGGTCCTACCCAAGGCCGTGGTCAGGATGTGGTGAAAGGGCATGCCCTCCCCTGGGAACGGCGGTGCCCTCCTATGTCCTACTGTCTAGCTACAGCTTTTGAACTTCCTTTTCTGAAGACTGAGGAATATGAACTCTAAAGGACTAGAATAGCAGAAGGCAAATTATATTTTAAATAATTTTTGTTTCGTTACTGCTAAAAGCAAGGAAAATATGCATTTACAATGTGCAACATATTTACTAGTGCCTTAAGACCTGGGGTGATAAATTCTTCTCCTTTGGAGAGATAATACAGTGTATATTCTATTTTTAAACTCCTTTGAGTGAATGGTTCATTATGTGGCTTTACTTCTATATGGTAGACTATATCACAGAGCAGATATATTAGCTCAAGTCCCAGAAAGAGAACCACAATTTAGTGTGGTTCTGCAGCAGAAGTACAAAAACTGAGCTTTGGCAAACCTTACTGTGGGTATTTAGGAAGCTACAACATAGTGACCCCAAACTTTGCACTGAAATTGCAGGGCATATTCCTGTCTGGCAATAATTTTGTATTGGGGTGGTAACACTGGTGCTGAGGAGAGCTGGCTGACTTTGGTGCAGAACCGTGCAGATACTGCATCTTGTCCCTCAGCTATTGTTTGGAGCCAAATGGGGTATGTTCCTGGCATACCTCACAGCATGTTGGTCATACACACACTTCGTGCCTCATAGTCATAACTAGTCCTTCCCTGAGGTGGAAAGCTTTTGTCCCCTTTCACCACTAGCTTGTTGAGGCTCCAAGGAAATCATACAACTTGCTGCAGAGTTTGTGGCTGAGCCTGGAATTGAACCAGCATCTTTGTGTCCCAGCCTATTGTCCTAGTCACTCTCTGTTCTTCAGGGTCTGACTCAGCTCTCCTCAAACATCCCGATTTCCATTTTTCCATTTTTTTCTGATTTTGTGTTCTTCCCCCCCCAGCAAACTTCTGCCTCCGCTTCTATTTTCCCTTCTTGCCACTCTTCATTATTTGATCTTTAAATATTCAGAAAACTCAATGAATGGCAATATAACATTGTGGAAAAAACTGTTATAGTTGGATGATGCTACGTAATCTCATTGCTTATTGTGTTAGAGACGATTTATTCTGTTTTATCAGTTTGTGAATAGGTTACCCTTTTCCAAATACTAAGATGCCTTTTTTTAGCTCACAATTGATCCTGCAAGTTCAATACTATTTATTTTCATTTATTAAAATTAGGCTCCTTTTCAGGGGGAAAGAAGAGGATACTGAGTTCTCTCTGGGTAAATTTATAGATTTTGCCAGTGTGCAGACTCTCCAAGTTTGGACTGGAAAAAATGTGGAAATGATAAAATGTCAACCAAGATAGAAAAGAAATTGAGGAATTCCTTTTAAGCATGGTCATAAGAAATAAAAATCTTCTTCAAAGATGTTCTACCCCCTACATTTTTGGGGGAGGTCATTAATAACCAAAGCCAGTAAACTCCAGTTGTAAACTATTGATGAGACCAACGTTGAAAGGAAAGAGTTTGTTTTGGAGAATGATTTCAGGCTCAAAGGCATTACTCTCAAAGCACACAATGTTACTAGTGAGAGGAAATATTACGCCTCTCTTGACATCATTGCATCCTTTCATGAATTGTACTTTTATCTCCATGCTGGTCTGGGAACATCTCTTCTTTGCAGGTTAAAATTATGACATGTTGCCATTTAGCTGGCATCCTTTTGTAGTCTTCCTTTAAAAAACATGGTCAGAGCAACTTGCTTTGGAGGAATAGTTTGACTTAATGATACTGGCACTAATATTCTACATAAATGTGTTAGCAATTTTTATGCTGTGTAGGTATATTTCAGTTTGGTGAGAATTGGCCTAGCTCATTTTTCCATTTGATCCCGTTCAAATATCCCTACAGAGTCATATAGGGTGCAGTGCATACGTTATGGATGGGAGAGGGAAGGATAGTCTTCACCTCTGTTTTCTCTAGTCTGGTTTATGGACAACATATACTGGGTTTATTACAGTGATATCAGTGTTCTATTTTTCCCCTTTTTTCACCCCCTTTTTCTCTTCATGCAAGTTGGATGTAGGAAACAGACTTTTTTTGTTTGTCATTTTTCTAGTAATTTTTCCCGTCTATCTTTGATGAGAAGCTGCAATGGTATCGCTTGCCAGCAATAGTAAAATCTTAATGAGGTATTTGAGAAGTCCCAATGGAGAACCTGCCACATGTAAAGAAAATACAGAATAAATGCAGGAAATACGCAGGCCAATGCTTTGCTTTATGGATTGTCCTGTCGCACATGACACAGAACTGTTCATTTAGTCATTTGTATGACTGTTCTTGATGAATGTTTTTCATATAATTGTACCTTTCCTAGCAATTCCTCACAGGAATCTAGGTAGCTGGTTTCATCCAGGCACTTGATCAGAGCAGCCCTGCCTTCTGAGAAAATTCAGGTCTGTTTTGGAGATTCATGCCCACTTCTAACCTTAACCGATCATTGTTTAACTTTTGTTTTGACAGTTTTGCAAAAACCTATTCTTTCTAAAGACTCCACTTTTGGAGTCTGTTGCTGAAGGTGATGGCAGTGAAGGATCAGAAGCTGAAGCTCCCTTCTTTCCTCATCTTTTTGTCGAGGTGCTTTTCCTACCGCTGATTTCTGGACTTTGACGACGACTGAGCTTTCAGCAAATCAGTGCACGTTAGCACCCTCAAAACAAGAAAACCAAAGCTAACTTGTGCAGCTGTAGTGCTTTAGACAGTCTGAAGAGTGACTTACTTTCTATATCAGGGTTATGCTCACACTGCTCTCTGGCAAACTGTAAAGGTAAACGCCCAAAGAGGGGAAGGCAGTGGCCGTGGGGTGAGCTGTAAATACAGCAGTCTGTGAATCAAACCACACTCTCTCTCCCACCCTTTCTAGAAATCTATCAAGCTGGCAGGCTGCCCTGCTTGAAATAAATGTGGAAAATATTATGTAACTTTGCCCTGTGCGCTACGCTGACAGCGTAGGCACTAGGCAGGTTTTAGTTACGCTATCTGCTATGGCTATTTTTGGTGACCAAAGGCTTCTCTCTTTAAATTTACGTCTCTATTTCCTTTCCCCCCACCCTCTCATTTATTTTTTTTTCCACTGACAACAGAATGCAACTCAACATCTGCAAACAGGAAAACAACATCAGCAAAGCTGTTTAAGGGCAGGCTATTCCCTTTTTTTTTTTAAAAAAAAATACTGCAGGAGGAGGGATATATTGCCTCTAACTGTAGCCAAGCACTGAAACAGTCAGTCTCAGATCCCCTCCCCTGGAGTTATATGCTGTGTCAATACCTCCCTCTGCTGAAAGCTCTACATTCTTCCTCTCTTGCTTGACTATTTTTTTCCTGTGACAGGACTTGCATAGATCAGGAGCAATCTGTGATATATAATAGAGCAGCCTGCTTACTACAATGCAGCTGCCCTACCAAGATTATACACTCTGGGGAGTGCATAAACTTAAAGTATTCGTCCTTCCCCAGCATGACTATTTGCAGGCTAGAATCTGAGATTAGGAAAAGATGATAATTCAGAGTCAGATGACTTTTAAAAATACTCTTTAAGGAACCCCTGTGCTGGAATTCGGCCATTGCCAAGGGACATTCTGTCTAAAGACAATTCTACGTGCGTGTGCCTTACAACTTCAATTTATTTCCTTCAGTTTTAGTCACTTAATTAGTTTTTGTTCTAGAAATAGCAAAATTACAGCATGGTTTGTGATCCATTGTGCTGCATGAACTACTATGTAAGACTTTAAGTGTTGTATTACTCAAACAGATTGAATTATCTTAATGGTTGGAAAATCTATGAATCATCTCAACTACAGCTGGTGTGGTTATTAGGGAGCTCAAAGTCAAGACCTCAGTTTTTCAGAGGCTGTGGGATTAGGGACCCAAGCCGGTCATTTCTCAGCTCAGGTCATTACAAGATAAAGATTTTAAAGTGACCAGCAGATTTTGTTTTTCTCTGTTTCAAGTACCCCAAACTGACACAACAAAAAGGAAGGTGATTTTGTTAGAGGTGAATGACTGAACTCAGTGGAGAACTGGGCAACTTCGAGGTGTCTTGAATTAAGTCCCTAATGTTAGTAGAGGACTAGAAGCAAAAGGCCCTCGTTCATAAAGAGTTTCCTTTATGTCTGCCCACTCCTTCAGAAATTTTGAAATTTCTGCCAGTGTTGCAGGAAAGGCTAATGCACTGCAAAGCAATAGCTAAGCTGCAGTGGGTCACAGCTTTTTTTCATTAATAATCGTCAATATTTCCACATTAAGTTCAGCTGCTTCAGAGGCAGTTGTGAGTTTTCCCTTTTTTTGATGCCAGATGGCAACAACCGCTTTACATCAACCTTGTTTTGGAAGAAGTACAAATCAGGTTATTCCTATTAACTTTTTCAACAGCACTTTTTAATGTCTTCCGGGGACTTTGGTAACGTTAGAGGTGAGAAGAGGAAAAATCACACAAGCAAATAAATATCTAAGGAAAAAGAATAAATTCTGCGTACAGGCAAATTGTCCTGATTGGGTGGGGGTTAAAAAACCCAACACACAAGGCAGGGAAAGGGTAGAAGGCAGACAATAGGGTGCAGGAAGGAGCACAGCTGTAGGGAATAAAAACACTCAGGGGAAGGTCATATAAGGAGGAGAAGGAATCATCATCACATGGGTGAAGTTTTCAGGAAGGTGCTATTATATGGCGACTTGCGAGGAGACCTGACCTCATAAAGGAAGAAATAAAGGACTACTTGCCACAAAAATGATGGTAGGAATTAGGCTTTGGAAGAAGAGAGGGGGGTTTGACTGGAAGTGTGCTGTGAGGTTGAGGTTTTATGGCTCTCTGGAAGATGGCTTCTCCTAGCAGGAGAAGGCTTGGCCGAGGAAGCATGGCTTGAGGAATGGCACCCTGTAGAGAAAAAGATGTGTTAAAGATACCTGTGTGATTCATTAAACATCAGATTCTGTATGGAGGTTTGCTCGTTCTTAATTACTGTGCAGAATATTGTATCTTTTTTGCCTAATAACTTGGATATTTATAACTGGTAGAAAAATACTAGCAAAGTTACTGGGTTTATGGAAGGAAAATCTTGGCATGTGTTTGTACTTGACATTTCTTCAAAATTGTATGATATGATGTTTAGAGTTTATTTGGATATTAAGTCCCTCATACATAGGTTCTATAAGATACTGGATGTGGATGTGACCTGCTGAGATGAACCTGAGAAGAGGAGGTGTAAAATTACTTCAATGGATATGAAAAAGGGATCCTTACTGATTTTTCTGGACTTCAGCGGGTTTTGGATAAGCCAAGGTTTCTAGCATTAAGTCGGATGTTATTATTGCTAAAGAAAAATGCATATTTTTGCCTCTGATTTTTTTTTTCAGACTGTGGTGCACAAGGATGATTTAGACAGAGACATGTAGCTTTGACTGAACTGTTCAGTAATTAACATATAAGCATTGCTGAACTTTGTGTTAGCTTGTGGTCTGCGAGAGTTTTAGATGGATGCAGTTAAGAGACAAGGTCCCCTTCTGTGCTTTGGAGTTTACTTAGATACTGTGAGCGCTCAGCTGAATCGCTCTTCTAAACAGAGCTAGATTTAGATGGAGAGAGGCAGGCTACAAAATGTGCATCCTAGCTATAATAGGACAGTCAAACGCATCTGTAATGCTGTGGGTATGTAGTTGTTTGCAGTCAGCTGAGTGACAAAGTCTAAAGCGATGACTCAATGGGATTCTGCTGCTGGTTTTGGGTCTCCAGAGCTAGGTTCAGTTCTGTGAGCTCTGGAAAGCTTCCCCACACTCCACAAGACTCTTCAGGGATGAAAGTCCTTTGTGGAAGATAGATGAAATGAAGATGTGAAAGGCTCTGTACTCTTAGCATAACTGCACTCAATTAATTTTTATCTCTGTTTCAGACAACAAGGTATATGTTTCTGTAGGCTTTTTTGCTCAACACAGTGGCTGTACTCTAAGATGCCTCCTAATGAAGCTGTATTTTAAGTATCAAAAATGTCTGAACCAGCTGGGATTAGAATGCACGAAATGCATGAATGTGTAAGATACTTAGAGCAACTTGCTAGGGGCACACTTCTCTTGCAAAAGCAGTGTCACATGTTTATGTTGCCCAGCCATTAGAAAGTAAACCAAAAGACTCAAGGAAATGGAATGTATATCAGAAGGGATCATTATCAGTTATGCTAAATGCTCAGTGAAATGTGAGACCAGGCAAATCTCAACTGGTTTCAAGTTTTCTTACAGTCGAAACTCAGATCAGGTTCCTTGAGCGTTCAAGAATTTCTGAGCAAACCTAGACCTGTTGAATGCTTAGAACATGTATTGTAAAACTGCTATTCAAGTTCAAAGCACTTGCTATAAACATTAATAAATTCCCACAGCACCCATGTGATTCAGAGAAGTTTGATTAGCCTCCTCTTACAATTCAGCCCATAGGCAAACAAAGAAGCAGATTTGTTAAAGGTTTTAGTATGTAATGATGCAGTTGAATATCTTATTGGGTGACTAACCTCCATAGGTAGGCTCTCTAGGTTCCTATCTGTTTTTTAAGGACCTGCAAACCTTTAAAAGTATTGTACTGAACAGATTATCTTGGTGAAGTCTGGTTGTGATGAGAGCTAGGTGAGCTATCTGCAATAAATGCTTTGTGACAACAACATAGGTCCTATTTTTGGTTTGTAAATTAATTTTTATTTTCGTCTACCTGACCATTATGCAGACTGTTAGGTGAGATATTAAATGGAGCATTCGTGGATGGATCAAGATTTACTCTGTAAATGCTATGATTTGAATCCTGGTGCTATTCTCACTATCCCTCAATCCAATGGCTATAAAGCCCGATGAGATGTGCAGTGTTTAGATGTCAATATTTGGGTGACCAGATACTAAAGTACATCTTCTGCCTATTACTTATTTTTGGCAGAGGTCCTATAGAAAACTGGTCTGCGTTATCACATAGAGTAGTTCATTTGGATGTGTATGGGTGTGTGTATGCACGCACATCTCCTCTCCCCTTGGTTCCCAAAGGAATTATACAATGTACATGTGCAAAAGAGACAGGATGGCCTCTTCATTAAGTCACAGAACAGGAAACCAGGAGAGTTAACTCCTGTTCCTGACTCTGTGAAACTTTCTGCCTGCAAATCTGGGAAACCCACTTAGGAAAACTGAGGCGTGTGAAATCTATCAGTAAAACAGGAGACTGGAGTAATTTCGCTGTTATATCTGAATACTTCAAACTGGCATGAAAAAAAACCCATGAAAGTGTTAAAAATACTATTAAAACTGACTTTGAAGCCTTGAAACACATGTGCCCAAGTACAGAAAATACTTTAAAGATCTACTTCAGGATTATGAATAGATACTGGCCCCCAAAAATGTTGCTTTGACCACTTTTCAATAACAAAAGCAAATTTGGCAATATCAAAGGACAGATCTGCATTTATTCTGTTAATTACTCTTGAAATGTTTGTAGAACTCTCTATCAAAAGTTAACATTTTTGCTTGAAATGTCCCTTTTTGATGTGGGGCAAATGAAAAATATTGCTTCTACTCTGGCTTTTTTAATGACGTCTCAATTTGTGTACAGTCTTAGCATTCTGCCAGCGCGAAATAAGTCTTCCTTTCCAGAACTGCCAGAGAACTGAAACTCCTCTTATCCTTTGTTCTGATTAGTTATATGGACATACTTTTACCACCTGTAAATGCTTTGGATCCTCTGTTTTGGTTTTAGTGTGAGTACTCTTACCATATCTCTGCTTGTTTCATTGAGGGGGATTATAGTCAAACATATAATCCTAGGAGTGCAA
Source organism: Phoenicopterus ruber ruber (assembly GCA_009819775.1). Lineage (NCBI taxonomy): Eukaryota > Metazoa > Chordata > Aves > Phoenicopteriformes > Phoenicopteridae > Phoenicopterus > Phoenicopterus ruber. Next base: position 28,658,061 of record CM020217.1, on the reverse strand, counting down.
GGACTATTGAAGCCTGATGCCCTATGGTTTTGTCTTGTTAATATGGCTTGGAAACTTTTTGTGCACTGTGTGTTCGTAAACTTTCTGTCTCCTTTTGGTGCAGATTCCTCAGTATCTTACAATGTGAGCTCATTGTTACTTTTCCATTAAAATATCTACCAGGAAGTGTCCCTGTTTCCTTAAGGGAATGCAAGAAAAAACTACTATTAAATCACTTCTCCAGGTTAATTGCCTTAAAAGAAAAAAGAGAGGGGATGTTTAGCCCTGCCTCTTTTCTCTACCTAGCTGCCCACTTTAAATATAAAATTTGGAATCACCTAGGCCAGTTTAGGCCATGGGAAACCTGCCTTAAAACAGATGAGGTCAAGACAGAGCTGTTGGATCTTTGAACTTTTTTTCCTCTTCCTGAGCCAGAGAGACAATATACTTTCAGGTTTCTGTATAAATTATTGAGCAATACTTCTGAAGTTCCTGTATAAATTCTTGAGCAATGCTTCAGGAATCCAGTTTCTTCTTCTAAAGGAGAAATTAAGGCAGATGCTTAATGGATGACATCTCTTACTAGCTACACCATTTAAATTCTAATTGCAACCTGATCCACTTCTTTTCTCTAGATCTTCCTCCAGCTGTACAAACTGTCACCTAGCCAGTCCTTTAGCAACTAGGACTTCAGGCACCTATTTTTGTGCGTCTGTTCCTCTCTCAACCCAGAATTCCAGCTCTGAACTGGCCAGCAGTGGGTGCTAGGGGGTGAAGCAATCTGCACCTGTCTATCCAAACACCAGGGCGTCCATTCTGTCTGTCTGGGACGAAAAGGCTGGGCTGGCTTTGTGTTTATCAACCTTGATTGATAACTGCACCTGTGTGGCTGCCAAGGTCAGGCTGTCTTTGGGAGAATGTTTTATCACCATGGGCACCTGGCTTGGCGTAAGATTTAGGGACGTGGCTTGTCTTTGATGACATGGTTCTGGCAGTCTGAAAAGACTTTGTTGCAAGACATTGACTTACAAAGTCTAGCCAGATGACAGCTTTGCTTTTTGACAGCTATCAGGAACTTTGAACAAGGAAGAAAGCCTAAACCCCACCTAGTGCACCAATAACTGATACCTAATAAAAGATAATGACTTTTTTCCACTGATGAATATGCTGCTTCTGAGGGCTTGGGGTTAAAGAGATTAGAGATTCTTTGCACCGTTTTTGTTTTGTAAAGCAACTACAGATACTACTTTCACAGATCAGTATATTTTGACTTGGGGGAAGAGGAATGGCTGGGAAGTCAGACCAGGTTGCTCAGGACTTTATCCAGACAGATATTCAAAACCTCTATGGACAGAGACTGTACAGACACTTTGGGCAACCCGCTTCACTGTCCTCGTGGGGTGAAGAGTTTCTCCTTGCATCCAGTCTGAACTTCTCTTGTTTCAATTTGTGCCCATTGTCTCTCGTCATCCCAACACGTATCACTGTGCATCACCTTGCTCCATCCCCTCTGTAACCTCCCCACAGGCACTGGGGAACTGCTGTTGGTCTCCCCCAAAGCCAGATCTTCTCCACACTGAGCAAGTTTGGGTTCCTCAGCCTCTCCTTGCTGGGCAAATGCCCAAGCCATGGTGGCCCTCACACTTTTATCAGCAGAAAAGAACTGAAGAACAGAGATCTTGAGGGGGAAAAAGGTAAAGGGATGTTGCAAGGAAGACTAGGGTGGACAGAACGAAAAGATAGCCTTTGAGAGTAAGAGGTTATTCTGCTACTATTGCCTCGCTCTCACCCTTGAAAGAAGTGGAGGGATTATTTGTAAAGAGGGGCTGAGACAGCCAGAGGTAGAAGCTTAATGTGTTGATTACAGGTGACATAGCAAGGAGCTGGAGCTGCAGAAGATAGTGTAGCTGGGAGAATACACATAGCACTTCTGCTTGGCAGGATGAAAGGAAAGGTGGGGAAAGCTATGGGCTGGGCACTGTTGTCATTCTTCAGGACTTTGAGCTGAGACTGAGATGACACAATGAATTGGTCATAGTGATAATCTCTGAGAATTGGTATAATTTTTATGCAGATGTTTAAGTATGCTATAGTTCTTTGAGCTGTGTTTAATATCCTCAGCTGTCACTTATTGAGACTAAGGCTGCGTAAACCTACATGCTTTCTCTTGTGTTACTCGGTACTGAGCTCCTGAATGTATGCTAGCCTTTCTCCAAATCCTGCAAGTTGGACTTTCAAAGCACTGACCTAAATTTAAAATAAGAGACTGCTAAGTACTTCCAGAGGTTGCTTCTCAACTGTTCCAGGGCCTTGACACATGTCTGCAATGACAGTGTTATGTTGAATACAGTATGTTTTTTCTTAACCTACTGCAGTAATATTTTAGTTAGAATGCTCTGCTTTGGAATGACTGGAAGTAAAACAAGTCGATAGGATGCTTAAATGTTACGTTGCATTACTCTGTCTTACAGTATTTTGAGTTGTACTTACACTGAGGCAACCATTTCAGAACAGAACATTTTGCTGCAAGATCTGACTAATGTAGGGGTTATGTATGTTAGGTTGCGTGGTAAGTTTGAATTTTTTTGTGGTGGTTTATGGTCCCTTGATATCCATAAAATCACTGCTTGTACTCATGACAGGACCGCTAACGTACATAAATAATGTGTGCTCCTTCTTTTTTACTTCCTGATGGGTAATTGGTGTATTGCCCAAAAGTCCAGCTCCAGCAGAAGCGGTATACTGGAAAATATAAGTCTTCCTAGTGATTTGGGTAATAAAAATGTCAATCGGGCTTAGGCAATGATGCTAAAGCTTTTCTGTAGAAGCTTGTGTCACAGGTTAAATATGAGTGTGGGTTTTAACCCACACTGTTTCAAAGAGTTCCTTCAGCTGGATTGGAGGAATGACAAGCTATGTTTGGTCTCCATGTATGGATTTGGGCAGGAAAATGATGCTGAGACACTTTTATTCCATAGATTTACAGATTGTGTGTTTGAAGGGGAAACGCACAAAAACGCACATAGCTGTTCTAAGCAACAGAGAAAAGTTCCAGGTTTCAGGCACTGTTAGAAGATGAGGGTAAAGATCTTTAGTAATCTCTTGTTATAATGACTGGCTTAACATGTGTGGACAAAGAAATGTCCTTTTGGCATACCTGACTGCAAGTACAAAATGTACTGCTGTGTCTAGAGTTTTCATCTATATTATTCAGAACCAGACACAGTTGGGACTGAATTTCATTTTACCCCACCTGTTTTTCTTCAAACTTTGCAATCTGTTTTGTCCCCTGCTGCGTAGTCTCCCATTTGGCTATTATTTCTCTCTGAAAAAACGTGTTGGCTCTGTAAACTTGCTTACTCCCTTGACTGTATGCTTTTTTGTGTGTGCTCTTGCATCATGATTATTTGTGTATTCGAGCACTCTTGTGTTTTCCCTGTTTATGGACATAATGGAGAAAACTGCCCAGGGATTAATCTGAGGAAAGTAGTTTTCAAGCTTTGACAGGAAACTTCATGACACGCTGGAGGCCAAACTCTATCCAAATTGCTCATCTGAAGCACTAACTGTAAAAAATTTGAAGAAACTTACTGGGCTTTGGATAAGGCTTTTGAATCCTGAGCTTTAAATGTAATGTCTTTGAATTCAGTGGAGTTACTCCACTCCATCATGCGAAATGAATAGGCATATTGGCACGACTGGTGAATTTTTTCCTTTGATGTAAGAGTTCTGGTTCTTCACTATGTGGTTATGTACCATGCTGACTATCCATTTATATAAAAATGTCAAGTATTTTATCCGCTTTCCAAATAGTAATACTGGAACACCGCAGAAAGGTATGCAAAAGAATTATCATCTTGATGAATCTATTACGAGGGTCTTGGAGTCCCCATCCAAGCAGATCTTTGGGTATGGCAGTCTGTGGTTGTCATCCATTTTTAGATGGACAATAGCTAAGCTTGCTGGCAGCTGTTTTGCAATCTATAAGCACCCAGCTGCAAATTCATGATCTCTCACTCTTTTAGACAAAGTGAGGATGTCTTAAAAGCTCAACTGAAGAGAAATTGGAACAGGAAGTCAAAAACGAGACCATGTATCCTGGTGTCATCTTCAGTCTGTTTACATCTAATAGACCTGACCCTGTTTCCACTGAAGCTGATGAAAAAAATTGTTTTGCTTAATGGAATATATTTGTCTTAATTATATCCTTGTTTTAATGATATGTTCTGAATCTATTATCACGTACTTCTAGAAATCCCCAAGAGGATGAGATTTTGTTGTGCTGTTTACTGTAAAAATGAATAAATGAAAGCAAGATCATACCCTGGGCAGCTCAGAATTTCAGCACTGTCATTTGACAAGTGGATGAGTTGGGGGGAACAATCACCCCAAATCTCCCCTCCCCCTGCCCAGTTTTCTGGGTTTTGGGGGAAAGATTTAAAAGCCTGCAGCAACTGGTGGCTTTGGGCCACATGGGGTGATTCTTTTTAAAAAAGTGATGTTTGCAGTAGCACTGGATGAACTACGGTTTGTTTGACTGCTAAGGCAGAGCATAAAACATGCAACTTCTAGCTTCTCGTTGTGTTTATATATATATTTTTATTTTCACCACTTTCCATTTTTTCTGTTGTCTGTGTGTGTGAACATTTATATGAAACCTTTTACCTTTGCTATATTCTGTCATTCATATCACATAGTTGCCACCAACCGGTACAGTTTGATTTTTATCGCTGCTTTGGTGGAGACTGTGCAGGAACTGACTTGTGCCTATACAGTGTGTGCCACAGCTCCTCAAGTGTGACTGTGCCATGAGCAGTAAGGTGTAAGCACGTGGCATTTTAACATCGGTCCATTACCTCAGAAGTGTGAAACCGCATACGGAAACCAAATGGGTACCAGGTTCAGAATGTGCCTTCCTGTTTTTCTACTGTTTTCTGACTTGAGCTTAGAGTGTAAACAGACCTTTGTTTTTGTTCCTTTTGCTTAGCACATGTTTCTATGTGGCAGCTTTCTCCATTCAACTATCACCAGAGAACTGAGACTATTTCCCTTGAGCAACTCTGTAAATATGGTAGGCTTCCGCCCTTGAAACCTGTAGCCCAGCCTCAAGATCTTTGGGTAAAATTGACTGACCTCAAGTAGGAGTTTTTTTGAATAAAAGGATGCAATTTTTTTATTCTAATGAATATATAAAGCATACATAATTGCTTATTGTCCTGCTCTGACACTGTAAAATGGAAGTGCTGGTTTTTTAATTTTCTTAAACACTCAACCTCAATATCTAAGCAATAAGGAAACAAAGCATAAAGTCTATTAAAAAAAAAAAAAAAAAATCTTACTGTGTAACTTGCGTTTTTCAAGTAGTTAAAAGTAGAATCAGACCTGTGGTGCTCACCAAAGTTCTGTTGGGTCGTATGTAAACCACTCCTTTGGAACTATTTGATATTGTTAATAGAAAATAAAATATTTAAAATAATGCATGGTACATACTTCACCTATACTAGTTTTCACCATCTCTGGCTTTGTATTCATTGGAATTGGTGAACTTTGGTAGGAAAAAAGAAGTTGGATGAGTTCATACTAAAATACCAAGTGCAAAATTGTAATGAAGAAGTTCAGTTTAAAAGCAACTTATATAACAATGTAGGGGATTTGCCATCAGTTGAAATCTTGACCTCCGTGCTGGATGCCTTTCTGAAAAATATGCTTAGTTTAGTCATGTTTTGGACTTGCAGCAGGACTTGCTGGGTAAAATTCTTCTCGGTTTATGCAGGACATCAGCCCAAGTGGCCATAGGTTTCTTTGTTTCTGCTTCTTGTGTAACTGCCATTGACTTTCAGGCAGTGAAAAACTGGAGGTTGTATGTAGTCAGATGCCATATATATAGACTTGCTGCCAAATGAGTAAAAATAGGGGCAATCAAGATTGCAAAGGGAAGCATTCAGTGCCTGGTAAATGAGAGAATGCACGTAGGATGAATTACATCCATGCAAAGCCATTATGAGGTACTTCTTAAAACTAAAATCATCATTATTTTACACAGAATATTCAGTCCCTGTTCTAAAGGCAGGTTGACGCAGGATTTCCCTACAGGAATCTTCTGTGTTGTTTGCTGTATTGCGGTGCAGCCACCGGTGTGTGTTATCAGCATAAACTGAAAGGGGAGTGCCACCTCTGTTCCGTACACCAGATCTCTAGTGGATAGAGACATTCCTGCATTTCTTAACTGTTATTTCTGTAATGTTAACATCCTTTTAGTGTAGACAATTTGGATGGCACACCAGCAGGACTTTGGGGCTATCTTGGACTAACCGGTAGTTGTAGCAGGTTGTTATTCTGTCTGGACAAGTACAAGCGTGGAATGAAAGCTAAACCTTGCTAGTCAGCTCCAAGGGGGAATGTGGGTACCCGGGGTCTCATTTCAGGCTTTGGAGGAGGGTAGGCTTCATTCAGCAAGACCAAACTCTTCTGCACCATTTATGCATAAGATTTCTCTTGTCTTTAAGCCAGTTTTTTTTTGACTTGCTCCTAATTTTGTGTGTTAGTCCCTGCAGCTGCTGCTTGGTCAGCCCGGCTCTGAGCTCCTTGTCCAACTCGTCTCCTTGCTTCTCGTTCTGCCTGCTCTCAGATCACAGATCTTTTCCTGGATTTCTTGTTCGGTCGAGCAGGTTGTGTCTTCTCACTGTAAATGCGCTGCCCACCCAGATCCAGTGCTGCCTGTTCCCTCCCTTGCTCTGCTGCTCATGTGTCCTGGACCTGTCAGTGGTAACCCTCAGACTGTCTAATGCTTATTTTCATGTCCACCTTCACTTTCTGGTTTTCTTCTGCAGGTCTTTAAATTGTGCTCAGCCCTTCCCAGTCTTTACCACTGGACTCCTGCTACAGTAAAACCCAAAAAGCATCCTTTTTCCAGACCAGAACCTCCTATTTCCTTGGTTGTGTCCCTCTGTCTTCCCGCAAGCACCCCCCTGTTTTCAGTTCAAAGGAATATTTTTTAGACATATTAAAGCCCTTCAGGGATTCACTGGTTTACCAAGAACAGACAAGGTCCCTGCCATCAGTTTCCCAAGCAAAGGAAACAGAAAGAGGCATTACATTAAGAAATGAAAAAATAAATCCAGATTCATCTGCTTCTTCTCAAGCTGGAATGAATTCAGATATTCTATGGCAGTTGCAGGCAGAAGTTGTAAATGTATGGAGCATGTTAAAATTTCCTGGTTTGAATAGTATACACAGCTTGAACTGATGAGAGATGGCAGCTTGCTAAATGAAGAGGGACTAGGAAATGTTAACTGCTAAAATATCTCTAGGTACAAGTGGAGACTTTAAGTGGAGACTTTATTTTTCATTTGCAAGAGCTTAGTGTGGCAGAATTGAGGTAAATATACCCAGGAACCACAAAAGCCCATCCTTGATGCAAAGGTTTCTCTTGCAAAATGTAATATTCCTTCTCCAAGGTCTGGAAATGTTAGAGATGCTCAAAGAAAAGTTTGATAGATTTTGAGCTTTGCAAAATTAATTTACTTTTGATGCCCCTCATTCTTAGAGACAGCTGAGCTGTTGATTGAATTTCTTCCTCTTCTTCCCTTTCTTCCCCCTCCAAATTTGGTTTAGTCAAACACATGGCATGGAAAAACTTCAGCCTTGTTAGTCTTACAAAATTAGAAATTTGTTTTCAATTCATTATAAAGAGAAGTCTCTGGATATAATTAAAGGTAGGACTATGTTCTTCAGTCTTGTAAATATATCTTCTGATCTTCCAAGCTAAATAAAACTAGAAAGAGAAAGAAAATCAAAGAACAAAAACTTCTTGCATCCGAGTTTCCTGCTTTTGTTTACTGATTGGATGGATGGAGGGACATTTGTGTATGTTCTTCCCCGCCCCCCCCCCCCCCCCCCCCCCCCCGAAAAAAACAACAACCCAATTTGCAAATTCTAGGTTCATACTTTTCAGTCTCTGCCTTGTATTCTGAAAGTCATATTCAAGTTCCTTGATTTATTTTTTTTCCTCATGAAATGCTGAGCTCCATGACTCCTTGACCTCAGGTTGGGTGTCCAACAAACTACTAGTGACTTTAAAGGTTATTCCTGTGGACAACTTCAAGATGAAAAAAAGCGGAGATTTCCTGGCAGGTCACTAAAATTTTTCTGTGATATCTGTGCAATAGAATGTTGTTTTTTTTTTCACTGCTATGCAAGATTTAAGCAGATAGCATCCAGCAACTTAAGTGTCAAAACTAGTTGGATTTTTCTTCCGCAGACAGCCTGTGTTACATGTGAGAAGTCCTGAAAACTGTAAGGGGTTCTACTGTTGAGAGATTTAGTGGCACACAGTTCGAGTTCAGCATTAAGTTTTATTGTGAATGGTTCTCTCAGAAAGGAAACAAAACAGATTATATTTCATAATCTCTGCTGTTTCAGGTTTTCTCTTTCTCATGCTGCTTCCTTTGTTGGTATTGATAACACTAGCCAAATTTCTAGAAAGCTGAGAATGTGTGTCCAGGAAACACTGGAGAAAATTTGGTAACAACAGTAACTTTACATAAGCATAAATAACAGCTAATTTAAATGTTCCTTGCTGTTAAATTGCCATTCTTGCATCTGGTACTTTGGAGACAGATTATAAAAATGGGTTGGCTGTCAGTCATTCATGACCCCTCCCCTTATTTTGGAGCAACAAATAGGACAAGAAAAGATGTTATAGCTGAAGCCTTTGGGGACAAGAGGACAAGAGAAGATACTATAGCTGAAGCCTTCGGGGAGTACAAGGTTTCTGTTGCAGTCTCTGTTGTAATTGTTCACAGTTAAGAAATGCCATGTGTTAACATCAGAATCCATAGGTTTACATTGGTGGCTGCAATTCTTTTCCCCTCCTTATCGTAGATCTAAATTTTTCAGACATCCTAAGATCTGGGCTGATACTTTGCTAATTAGAGTGCAGTCCATGAAACTGAGCAATGGTCTTGCTTCTGTTATAAATCCTAAGAGAAAGGGGCAATGTGGTCTCCTGGAGCAGAGGGTAGAATGCTGGTGGCCCCTTGGGCAGAAACGTGTGTGTTGGTGAGGGGGCAGTCCTTGCTGCCAGTGCTTGTACAAGTAAACGCTGCTGCTTTTTTTTATCAGCTTGCTTTTTGACTTTCCCACTTATTGAGATGTCTTTCTGAAAACCACTACATTCAAACGGAATAAGTTACAAGAATATTTGTAATGATTCCCTCTAAGCCTTTGCATAGCATGGGCAATAACAGCTATTTCTATTAATACGGGGGAGTTTCCCCAAGGCAGCTATTCATACTTCTACACAAATGTTTTTAGAAAGTCCTGCACAGTCCCTTTTTATATTGCAGTAAAAGTTTGTGGTTTAAACCTCTTAGAGGATGCTTATATATAACTAGACTAAAAATCCCCTTATGTGAACACTGTTAGTGGCCAGACAGGTTCTTCATATTTTTATTTTAAGGTTGAAGAACTACGATGAAGTGCTATTTGGCAAAGAAGCTAGTTAAGAAAAAGGTTTATAAAGTGTTATGTAATCCATTCAGAAGCAATGTTTCCCTAAATGTCTTCTCTAGATCTAGGAGTAAGTCTGTTTAAACAGCTTATGAAGCCTCGTGCTACACAAGCATGATTGCTTAAGTTAAATTCATGAGCTGTTGAACCCAGGTACTAGTCTATTTCAGTAGACAATCTAAAAAAAAAAGAAAGCCCAACCCTGTTTGTTCTAGATTAGTCCAACTGAGTTTTGCCTCTATTAGACCAAAAATAATCCTCAGGAGTAAACTTTAGAAGATCGTCTGTTATCTTGTGGAATGTCTCTTCAAGAGGAAAAAAAACTAATACTAAACCTCGTTCTCCTAACACCTGCTACAAATTGATGTCCCTCTGATTTCAGCAAACAGGATCCTGATTTTTCTTCATGCTGTAAGAGAATCAGAGTCCATCTATTCTTATAGATGGAAAAGGCTACTCTGATAGTAATGCTGAGAAAGTCAAACAGGCTCATTTGGGACACGATGTGTCCCAGAAATGTAACTGCAAAACCAGGACTGTGCAAACCTGAGTTCCGGTTGCAGTCTTGATACTGATTGATCTTTGGTGAAAAGCTTCAAATCTTGCCCCTTTCCTGTCTTCTAGCTGGCCTGTATGTTGGCCTTGCCTCCGAGATTAGAATGTACCAAAGGGAGTGAAGCAGTTTGAAGCAAAAGTTGCAAACTAAGTGAAAAACCACTACATCTCTTTTAGTTTATATCTCTCTGACCTCCATTTGCTTAATTTTTTCTTTCTCTCTTCTCTCATCCCCTCACTTTTTTTCACCAAATATACCAGCAAAAGAAGTGGGAAGCTGAGATGAAGCCTAGGAGTTACCCCTTGGATTGCTACAACTTTCCTCTGCAGAAGAAAAGTTGTCCTGAGATTTCTGCAGTTAATCCCTCTGAAGTAAACACTGGATAAACTTACAAAGATCTCAAAAAATCAGAAGCAGGATCACTAGGTCTGTTAGGGCCAGCAATAATAATGTGAGCCAAAAAAGCAGTGCAGTTCTGTTGCCTTACACCCTTGATCTCAACTAAGCTTGCCTCTTTGGACTGTATCTAGTTACCTTGTGTCCTGCCTCCTTACTGGAGATGAATGGCAGACGCAGTTTGGATAGCACCACCAGATCCTACTGTAACTCCAGACTGTCTGAGCAACTTTGTTGTAGAAATGTCAGCCTGTGAAACTAAAGGAACAGTAGTTAGATGTGCCAGTGGCAGTTGTGTAAGCGTTCAGAGTGGATGTATCTGTCTGCACACTTAAGGAATAAGACTGCCCAAGCTCTGACAGTAGCGCTGCCTATTAGCAAGTGCCAGCTGGTTGCAAATACCATTTTCACAGTATATTCTCAAGAAAATTTGTGTGTGTGTTTTTTAAATTCTGTGAACGTATTTACAGCGTATTTATCCGAAGATGATTGTTACTGGGTTTTGAAACAACATACCATTACAACGAACTTACTTTGCAGAAAATGGCTTTTCCTTAAGTTCCTACTCCTGTTAAAATTAATTTTTTAAGGTGGCTTAATTGGCCTTCTGTCACACTAGATTTTACTCTAGGATTGCTCATTTGGCATTTGGGGGTTCATTTGGATTGTCACTTGTAAAATGAGAGACAAGTGAAGCCTTTGTGTCTATTCCAATTTTAATTTTTATATAAGCCCCTCAAAAGCCCATAGCAGCCAACTCCCATCTCGGGTTTTCTACTCAACATAATATTTCTAACATTATATGTACCCCCTTATCAGCTATGTGTTGTGAAATCAGGCACAGCTTTGCTCTTTGCTAGGTAAGTAATTACCATATCAGAATGTTAACACTGTAAGACATTGTACGGTGACAGAAAGGGCAGTAAAAAAATGTATATAGGTTTTCATTTAAAATGCCTCACTAGAGGTCTTGGCAGCTTCTGTTAGCCTCTCATAGCAACAGCAGTGAGAGTGAGCATTTGGCTCTAACAGCAGTATGATCTCATACATAGGACAGGAATATAGAGTGAAGAGACAAAACATTCTGTACTAATTTTAGGTTCCATTCGAATATGTGACATATCTTTAAACTTATCTTCACAGCATCCCAGTTTGGGTTGAATCTCTTCAATAACATCTGATTTGAATGGATCCCCGGCAAACAGCAGAGCTTCTTCGTGTTGCTTTGCTTCCTGTTTGGTAGTGGAAGGCTTTTACGTTTATTTTGGTACTTTCCTCTTGCTGACTTTTTGCATTAGTATCGGCCAGAGCAAAGTATCGTCTAAAACCTGCGTGTGGGGAGCCACATGTTCAAGTTGCCAGAGTCCAGATGACATTTCGACTGGAACCATCTCTAGTGTTTTAATCCTATGTGTTTAAAAAAAAAGTAAGTAGGAATCCACAAGCAGTACACTCTTAAAATGCTATTATTTTAAATTAGTAATCTGATTTTATCCTTTTTTTATCATCTTAAGTCACTTCTAGAAAATCCATACAAAGTCAGTGCAGTTATTCTAATCTGTAGCATATTTTGTGTTAGTAATGGGTGGAAATTCTGGGACACTGCAACACCAGAGCCATACCCAAAGCTGATCTAGCACCTCTGTGCTGCTCTGATAGCTCAAAGAACTCTAAGTCAACTGATTTCCCTAGCTGGGGATTCCCCAGGCGCAGGGGAATCTGCAGCTGGTGCTCTCTCTGCATAGCTCTCTTTCTCCATGAACACCAAGCTGCAGCTGCTCGTAGGGGAGCCTGCTGGGACCAGCCACCAGGCGTGAAAACTAGGGTAGCTTTGTGGCTGCTCCGATGCTCACCCAGGAGCTGTGCTTTTTGTAGTCCATCTGAAGCCTAAATGTATTAGAAACCTTGCTTTAAAAATCAGAAGGGGAACCCCCCCGCACTACAGTTTTTTGACTGCAGTGATCCACAGGTGGTTTGGATTACTTGCATATAATCTGAACTGGTTGAGTTATATAAGAAATATCTCCCTCTCATGCTCTACGGCATGAGCCCAACATAAAAGCTTAAGATTTTCAGAAGGACTTAGGATGTTAGGCACATAAATCCCATCGAATTTTAATGGAATTTAGGGTATTATTCGGTCTCTCTTGAAAAATTAATTCTAAATCTGTGCCGGATTAGAGGAAATTCCCACTGCGAACAAAACTTTTTTGCAATAACGCACACCTTTTCCTGAAGCTTCCAGCCACTGTTACCGTGTTCAAAATATCACTTCATGCCAGAGGAGTCTGGCAGAAATCTTTTAAGGTTCCCCTCACTTCAGTAGGCTGCATGCTGGTCTAATTTACAGCAGCAATTCCTATTGCCCCATGAAAATCTGGACTTGCCTTTCACTTAAGTTAATAGAATGAGAATTTATATAACTATATTAACAGTTGCTTGAGGCAAAGAATATATTAGATAAAGGCTACAACAGTGTATTTTCTTCTTTTATTTTTTTCAAATGGTAAATTAGGTGGTTTCTGGTATTGTTTTAATTGACATGCTGTAAAAATATATGCTGTTCTTAAAAAGTGAACATCCTCTCAGTTCATGACAACATTTCAGGCTTTCAAAATCCTAGGAGTTACAATAGCTGTCTTAAGCAATATTGTCAATATTTCTTCATCCTAAGGCTCTGTTACCCCACTCAGACAACTGCCCTACAGAGTCTGCCTTTGGGCCCCTGCAACTGCGTATGGTCTCCCCTATCGTTTCCTTTCAAGATAGGGCAGTTCACAGGTAGTGTTAAGTGTTGTAAAAGTCAGTCGCCAGATATCTCAGCTGCAGAAGAGAGCTCTGTTCCAGATACTTCTTCGGTTTTATATTGCTATTAGCTGTCGGTTATCAGCTTGCAGCTCTTCCCCTGTTCCTCTCCTCGCTGAGCTAGCTGCATTCCCGTATCCGAGAGGAGGAATCTCCTGGTGCTATTTGGCTTCCAAACTATTTACACTGAAACATCCTTGTAGAAATGGAAAGAAGCAAAGGTCATGTTAACAGCCCCATGTTAAAGGTCAGCAATACCATGGTAACACTAGAAATCCATCCAGCTGCCTGCAGAAAAGTTGAACCCCTTACGAATAGGAAATAACCCAAATAAACAGGGAGGTAGATAAAAAGCAATATCTTAGCCCTGAGCCACGTGTCAAATGGAAACGTAACATTTGAGTGCTTGTTGGGTATTTCCTATGCCTAACTTTGAACTACCTTCCTCAAAATACAAAACCGTAGCAAATATTCAGAAAAATAACTGCCTTGTAAACGTTCTGACTCTCAACCTGAGGCTTTTTTTTTTTTTTTTTTTACTGCAAGCCTGTAATGCAGCCAAGTGTTGTTTAGTATCCTTCCTGTGCCTTAAAGTGTGACTTTTATGGGTGACGTTATGTTTATGGGTCTTTGTTCATCCTCGGCCTCATGTACCCCACTGCTGCTTCCTCTGAGGCTTTGCCGCCACACCGCAGGGTGTTAATTTCCTGTTTTGAGTCTGTCACAGACAAATTCAGAGCCTCGATTAAAACACAACACACAGAAACATGCTGCTGACAAAGGCACTAATAAAACTCTAAAGTTTAAAGGTGGCCCTGGTGTTTCCTCACTGAGCAGCATGGGGACCTTTCACCTCTTGGAGACATGCTGTTTGCAAAGATTTCTTTTCTTTTTAATTAGGGCTCGCCTGAATGAGTTTTAGCAAGCTGCTCCAGTGTTTGGTGTGTTTGGTTTATGGATGTATTGACTATAAAACATGCACAGCTCACTTGAGCTTTTTTTTAAAAAAAGGCAGCCTTATGATGCTTACAGGAACTGCAAAGGAAAAAAAAGCTTAAACAGAAAATGTGTTGGTTACAGTGATGGGTCTGGTATGTATGGTCTCTGCAAGACATATGCATGGGCATCTGAATTTCCTGACCTCTTATCTTGGCCATTGAGCAGAAGTGCGGGGAGGGAGGGAGGGACGGGGAGGGGAAGACAGTTTTTTCTTGCTTTTGTGAAAATCCTTCCTCATGCACTCACATCCAGCAGTGGAAGACTTGCAAAAGTCATCCCTTAGGCATGAATTTCTACAGGGTTTTTTCCCCACTTGTTCATCTAGCACAGTTTAAAGTGTCTCAGCACCCTTATTTTAGACCATCCTGTAGAGTCACAGCTCTTCAGTGGTGCCCTGCAAGCCCTGTCCTCACACCCAGCTTTCCTTGCCCTCAAAACCAAGTCCCAGTGTGGCTGTGAGGATCACTTCAGGCCTGATGCATGGAGAGGGCATCGTGCTGGGCAGCGTGAGAGTTCACGTGCTGCAGATGCTGCACATCACCTTGTGCACATTACTCTCTGGTACAGGGTGGAGGAAATTTGCTTCAAACTGCACGTTTCCTCTGCCTTTCTGCTGCAATATTTCCTACAGCTCAAGTCCATAGCCTTATGTTGTGCCTGATGGGTTTCTGGACCCTCTGTATATGCTGCCAGTAGTAGGAAGAAGCCACAGCTGCGACTTACTACTTGCTATTATCTGCCCAATCAGGCCATAATACTTAGCTGGGGGGAGCAGGAAAGGTGGTCTGGGTCACACCCTCCGTGGCTGAATAAGTGACATCTGGGACCTCTAAAGACAGCCACCTCACCAAGCCCTGTGGAGCAAGGCCAAATACATATTTTATTTTTGCTTAAGCAGTGCCCTGGGCCAAGGAAACTGCTGCAGGTTTTTCTCTGGATCTGGCTGAATCTTAATCTAATCTCTTTGAGCTGCTTTACTTGATGTTCTCCTTCCTTTACTTTTCTAGCAGCTGTGCTTCGTGCCCAAGACTTTCTCTTCATCTCTGTCCAGTTTGCTTTTCTCTTTGGTGGCTGTTTCTACCTCTCTCCATTTAGCTTATCCCATTCTATCTAAATCCTCACCCAGGAGGGAGAAAAAAACCAAACCAACACACTAGAAAGAGCTGCTGTGTTTTCTGTAGTGGTGGTGGTTGTTGTTTCTGTAGACTGTTGCTGCCCCAGACTGCCTCTCTGTCTTGTCTATTTAAACGGCAGTGTGGACAGTCTGTGGATAGGAAACCATTCTTCTTGCAAAAGTCGAGTATGCCAGACTTCCTCAGAATTGGTGGATTTTTGGGGCAACAAATGTGATGATTAATTTCATGTAAGGAGCTGGTATATTTCTTAGTACAGACTCCGCTCTGTACATTCAACAGAAAGGGAGCTAAGAACACAATACTACTTCTACATGGCTCCAGGCTTAGTTGTTGAAACAAGCTCTGAATTCAAGCTCTGAAATTCAAATTCCAACTAAGAAAATTTTGGCTTACAAGTAAGCCTAATGCTTTGCTCAAGTGCAGACAAACCTTTGGTGCTGTTACCCCTCTATAAAACACTGTAAAAAGTGGCATAATCAGATACATAGGCATTCCCTCTGTGTAGAGAGTATATCAAAGATGAAATGGGATGCAATGACCCTGTGCTCCTCAAGCTGCAACTGGAAGGAGTAGGAAGTGAAATGCTACTACAAAACTTCGGGTTAAATTAGAGCATTCATAAGGCATTCTTAACTCTCCCCGAGGGCAAGTTCAGTGCATTTTAAAACTCTCTCGTGTCTTTACTTTACAGGAGCCCATTTCTGCTTTCAGAATGTGTCATTGTTACTTGCTATGGCTGAGTTGACCTAAGGATTGGTAGGAGAATTAAGCTGTAAGTCTTCTGAGGCAGCAATTCTTTGTTTGACTCTGTACTATATAAACATCAATATGGGTGGCAGCCCATAAATGAGATCTAGGCACGCCTGCTATATGTATGATACAAGTGCTAGATAAGTGTTCTGCATTGTTCAGTCTTTCCTACACCGAAATGGTACATTCTTCATTGGTCATGCCTTCAAGGTTTCATCTATGGGGAACAGTACTTCGTAGTGATAAGCTAGTTTGGTTTTTTTTTTAAAGCTGGATGTTAGCAGTGTGATAGCAGACACTATATAGCTGGGATGAGCTATGTGAAAATGAGAAATGTGAATCATGTTTTAAACGAGTTAATGTGATGCATTCCATATGCAGGATGTATATGCTTCTCTCTGCATTATGAGTAAGACACAGATCTCATGCAAGTCATGGGTTCTATGTTTTTTGCAAAACATCTGTGACTTCTGACCTTTCTAGGCTTGTGTGCATATGAGTGAGAGCACTGGTGTGCTCACAAACTGTGGAAAGAACTTCACTGAGAATAACAGAGTAAATCTTGGAATGCATGAGAAAAGCTAATGGAGAGCTGGAGGCCAGTGACAACACTGGGTGACACAAAAGACCGGACCAATTTCCCAAGGCATTGAGGAGTTTTAGCTAGACTAACTGAAACGGAGGCGTTGTCCGGGTTTCTCAGTTTTCCAAGTTGTGCAGCTGACGTTCCTAAAGTTATTCAAGTGCAAGAATGATAGGAAAGCGATGCACTGAGGCTGTTCCAAACTATTTTATGTTAAAATCGTGCCTAGCACAAGCTGTGTCTGCAGTATGCGCACTTATTGACTAATCCATGAAAGAGCCCTGTGAGTGCTGGCTGTCAGTGTGAGGGACACAGAATGAAGCAGCGTCACTCAAATCCTCTAATTTCACTCCCGATAGCGAGGCATTAACAAATTCCATAAGTGTCAAAGGTGTTTCTCTGTTTTGAATTAATTTTAACTGCTCTTTGCTCTTGGATCCCTGCCTTGCTTGTCTCCTGGCTACTCAGATCTGCACTTTTCCGCTTGCTGTCCAAGAGCACACATTCTTTTGAGTCCCTTCCCCATCTTACTATTTTTTCCTTTGTTAAAGCTCTCTCTAGTTTTGTTCACTTCTGCTTCTGCTCTCCCCTCACTTATTTGTAACCAAGCCCAACCACCTCTTTTACAGCTAGCCTTCATGCTTCTATTTGTAGTGCTTTACCTGTTCCTGTGTGTGGTGGGCATGCTTTTCTACGCAATTCTTTCCTGATGTTGTCATTTTTTTTGTCCAGAAATCTCCAGTATGGGTCTGTTGAAGGGAAACCGCTACCACTCTTCCAGTTTGAAAAAACTGAATAGAGAAAAACCACACTAAACAAACCAAACGTCTTGAGATGGCATCTCCCTCAGATCACCTCTGCAGAGAGCTCTGCACCAAACTCCCTGGAAAAAGGAAGCGTCTTCTGTGGTGTATAGACAAAAGCGCAGATTGTTAAATGCTTCAGACTTGATCACACCTCTGCCACAATCACATTAGGAAAGGCACAGTCTTGACTTGCTGTATCTGCAACAAGTTAGATGACAGATTGAGATTTTTGTGTTGTTCTGAGAAAAATGTCTTGCAGCATGTCTTCATCAAAGTTTGGCTAATGTGCTGGAGATGTAGCACAGCTGCAGGATATTTCTGCTTGCATGCTACTGGAATGCTGTTGGATATCTTATGGTCTTTCAACCCATCTGCACCTTGCAAGCAGCATTTAACAAAAATTTAATAATTATTATTTTGTAGCGGTCTAAGTAGGTGGTGTAAGATAACAGCCTACTGCCAGGAAAGTCACTGAACTTGCAGAATAAATCTATTGAGCTGTTGGTTTCCAAGGGTCATCAGGTCATGAGCAGGCTGAAGAAGAGCTGTAACTGCTTTTCTAGAAACTAGAGGCAAAGACAGACCCTAAATGATTTGATTTTTTTTAATGAATAGTCCTTATTATAATAGGCTATGATATGGAAAAGCTTGCAATCCTCAAACTTACACACTATGGCCCCCAGATTGAAGAAAGCCTTATAGCTGCTGAGGATACTTGATATTGCCCAATCAAAATCCTGCCAATACTGCTATGGCAGGAGTCACTAGATGGCAACATTACCTGTACTCTTACAAATCCATGTGTGTTTGGGCATTGTCCAGCCTTTGGAAGATGTGTGCCTTGTTCTGTGGAGATCTTTCTTCTTTTGTGGGAGCTCAGGCCAGCAGTAGGGGTGAAGCCGTCTCTCTTTCCAACCCCTTTCTGAATGGGGAGATTACTCGAATGCTGATAACTGCACACAGAGTGTCAAGTAAGTCACTCTAATGGTATACCCACCAATTTCTGTTTACATTACCATGCCAGAAGTAAACAGTGATTTAGGAGTGTGTAGGTATCCTACTCAGCTGTGCCTGCTGTCAGTGGGGACGTCGTAATGGGGGGCGGATGGGAGGCAGCAGTCAACTGGAGGTGTTTCTGTAGCCCACTCACCTAAATCTGCCAGCAAATGTGAATTAAGACCCCTTTTAATGCTTTGACTGGAGGCTGTACTGCCAGGGCTTCACATCTGCTACCACTCAGAGAAGCTGAGAGTGTCCCTCTTCATTCTGGGCTCGGCAGGTTTTGCACATGGCTCCGATTTTGTGTGAAGTTGATTTTAGGTATGTGCCATAGAGGTTATGCTAATCTACCAAAAAAATTGTTCATAGGATTTCAATTTAGGATTTCAATACCTCTGTGAGAAGAGTGGTTAAGAATAATGCTTGAGATTTAGCTGTTCATGGTTGATTGAGAAATTGGCTAGATAAGGTATATGATATTAATAAATGTGAGTGCTGGAATTAGCTCGTTTTGCCAACGTTTTCCTTGTTAGAACTCTGCAGCAATATTTTAACAAAATGTTTTTTTAAAATTCAGATTTTAATTGACAAAGTTATGACTGGTTCATGTAGATTATCTGGAAATCACAGAGCTGCTGAAGTATGCAAAAAGTGCCGCCTTCTCTCTGCCCTTTTTGCTGCAGGTGTTGTTTCTATTCTTAAGTGTTTTGACTGAAAAATCTCATTGAAAAAATCTTAGGGGGACCCCAATTCAGAAAAGTCCTGATGCAGTTAATTATTTCCTCTCAGTTTACACTTGAATGCAAAATAACAAATAATAGAGTTCTGAGAGTAAACGCAAAATCAACCAAAACTTCCCCTAACGAACTTTTATTAAAATATCACAATTGGGGGATATTTATTTTAAATAGTGAAACTTTTAATAACTGTAGAGTATTATTTGGAATAGATTAGTGGTTTTCCTTCTCTCCATATTGTTCAAAGTTTCCCACTGCAATAAGCACATTGTACTTTTTGTTCTTGCAGCTACATATCCTATCAGGAAAGCCCATCCCAGGCTCACATGTGGGACAGTCTTTTCTCAACTCCATGGTCAGCAGAGTAAGTCTGGGAAACATTAGTTTTCCCTCACCTGCATCATGTTTTTTATTTGGGAACTGATTCTTCTTGAAGAAAATTCAAAGGTCTATTGTAAGTAACATACTCTTGAAGTGGGAAATATTGTTAGGCACAGCTTCATCTTGTAAATAAACAATAGAAACACAGAGTTTGGTGTGTGTTGGTCCCCCCCCCCCCCCCCCCCAAGGAGAAAAAACCCCACACAACCCCTTTGGAGGTTATTGCATTTTATCCTATTATCCCGAAACAAAAGAAACTGTTGTGCAATGTGAGCTATAGAGTAATATAGATTGATAGCCACACAGCTGTGCTCCTCTCTCCCTCCAGTCCCATAACCTCCTGTGTTGGTGTTCATCTCCACAGGTTCCATGCATAGGCATTTAGGAACAGCATCTTACAGGACTCAAAATAATTTTCTACCAGTAAAAATGCATCAAAGCAGGGCAATAATAGATGGAGATGCTGTCTATTGATTAGCATGCTTTCTCTAGCAAGTCGTAACAGAAAAAGAGGGGAAAACAGATTTGATCTCCCCCCCCACCCCCCTAAAGTGCTGACCACTCACTTTTTTGTGGGGTAATCTCTCCATAAAGATAGCAGCTGATATTAAAATATTACTCATTAGCAGCAGCACCTATATGGGCTAGTCGACCTGTACTTAGTGAGCTGCTGGGTGCCAGATCCAAGTGGCGTTACCGAAAGCACATGCTGAGGACTGCTGGGCCAGCTCGCTTTGCAGAGCACCAGGATTTTTCCTGACTCTTATTTGCACTTGGCGAGGGCCCCTGGTGACCACTAGTGCTGCTGCTCCTCATATTGAGTGAGGAAATTGAAATGTACTCGAATTAGAAACAGATGACTGGAATTTAGAGATGAGTTAAAACTGCTCTAAGCAAAGGGCAAGAGTGATATAATTAGTCTGGCTTGTGACTTGTTTGCTTATGGTACATATTAGAGCCCTTTTTTATAGCTTTAAAAAGTAACAAAAGAAAAACAGAATGAGTGTAGATACAAACATAACTCTTGGATTTGAGCTTAACAGTTCACTCTTAGATCTAAAATGTCCAAAAGCAAAATGCCAGAGCCTGATTCTCTGCTGGTCCAGGTCTTGCACAGGTATGACTTCACTGGAACCAGTAAGATGGTTTTGAACTGAGATGGGCATTAAAGGACCACAGTGAAATTACTTCCTCTCTGCCTGCTGAAAATTTGGCTAGCCTCCTTGCTTTAATAATGAGAAAATTAAAATACATAATAGAATCTGTCTCCTTCATTTTGTAGAAGCTTGAATCACTGTTTAAACTATAGGGCTTGGATCCATCTGTTTTAAAAGCTTGAATTTGATGATGGACTTTCTGCAGTGACCTCTTAGCTTTATTACCAGCACCCTTAAAGAATATTAAAATGAAAACCTTCTGAGGAGGAAAGTGGTCCCCATTGCTTTTTGGATGCTTTATCCGGCACTGGCTGTGCTCCAGGAGCATGGTGATGCCGACATCCACTGCACTGATGTGTTGGTAGATGTAACACTGCTGAATGACTCGGAGAGCCTTGGTTTTCAGAAGGCCTATAGCAACTGAAAACAAAAAAGTGAAACAAATCCAGTAACAGATTAGTTCAGATGCTAAAGACAAACAAGACTTTTTTTACATAATGCTTAGTTCTCACCTTGTCCTTCAGAGCCCTTAGCTGTTAGCTGAGACTCGCTGTGTTTTTAAATAGCATCAGTATGAATGGGCGCACTGAAGCCTCTGATCAAATGAATACAAACCTGCACATCATTAATTCCTGTTACAGCTGCAGGAGTGGAAGAATAATTTGTGCCAAAGTATAGCAGAAGGACAGCGCAGTTTTATTGCTGCAATCAGCAGAACGTTCAGCGCGTTCAGGCTCCTTGTTTCAGAAAAGCGTTGGTGAAAGGGGTGATGGAAGCACAACCACCCGCTTTAGTGCCACAGACTCATCTTGTTTGGCCAAGATCAGTTTAAGTTCATGGAGAGAACTCTGACCTCAGAAGTGACTATGATGGAAGAGATGCAGTTTGCCATTTATTGTATATTGTTTATTTCAAGGCATGGATACTGTAGCTAGGAAAATGGTCCTGAAGTGGTCAAGTAGTTGTGTGTGTGAAATGTGAGATTATCAGAGGATTTTGGCAAAACTCAGGTGGAAACTTGAGAGCGTGTTTTCAGGACCAGCACTTTTTTGTTGTACAGTGATCTTCGCAGAGAACCTTCATGTGGAGCTCCTCGATTTTACTATGTAATGGGTTATTTGAGCTAGTCATGAAAAATTATTCATTTGAAGTATTTCTTTTTTCAGAAGTGCAGTTTTGTTGAATTTGTGGTATTTCATAGGAACATAAAGGTTGTAAGCATTTGGTTTTTTTCACGGGGGAAAACTTGTTCCTTTCCATCCTTTGAAATGTCTTAATTTAGACTTTATCTTTAAAAAGCTAGAGAATATTTTTAATGCCTTGCTGTTTTAATGTACAATAAACACGTTTAGTACTGTGATATGTTTTTATGGCTGTAAATTAACTTTATTCAGATCTTTCTAGAAAGCTTAAAAACTTTAACCTATTGCTTGGAATCTCTTTTGTTTCTCCCCTTGCAAAATAAATTCTGATTTCTGACCGACTCTCCATACAGCAAAGTAGTGTAGGGCATCCAGTCTGCTGCTGCAGATGTTTCTCTGCTCTAAGAGGGGCGCATGTCTACATGGGGAAAAAAGAATAGTTGCTTTTCCCATTAAAGGTATGGGGTGTTTTTGGTAATTTATGGCAAAACAGCTTTATGGGCTACTGCACAATGTGACTGACTGCAGCTACTCAGGAATACCTGCACTACCTGCACATCTCTGAAGAGTAATGAGGAGTCAGTACTTCTGCTTCTCTGGGAGGGAGAGGAAAAAGTCCGACCGGGAAAGAGCGGTGGGGAAATGAAGACCCAGAAGCTTGGCCTTGGTGTATGGTTTGGCTTTCTGGCTATCCCTGAGCTCACTGACAGAAAATCTTCATTTGAATACCTGGAAGTCAAACAACCACGTTATTTATAAAAGGTCTTACTGCATTGCTGAGGCTTTCAACAATATCAGAGCCCTTAGGTTTGCTTTAAGAAGTGGCTTTCAGCTGAACGCAGGTGGGATTTCCATAGTGTCCCCACCTGCACAAAATCAACAAATGCAGTGAGCCTTTAAAAACATTTCTGCTTGTGAAGGAGGTACAGAGGTGACAAGTTAAAGCTTGTTGCCGACAACGCAGAGCGCGCGGTCACAGCATTGCACCCGGCTAAATGCCTTTTCTCTGGGCAGGTTATTGCAGCAGTGCTCGGTAGGATTGCTTTTTTCCCCTCTGCCTTTCTGCCTGTTTTCTACCCCCTTCAGTCGCAGAAGCTGCCAGGTTATCCTGACCCTAGTACAGTTTGGATTCCCTGTTGGTGAAGGAGGGTCACTGTATTTTGCCTTTATTTTGCTCCCTGCCCCGACTGGCGTGCCAGGCAGCTGGTGTGGCCTGACACAGCTGAACTTGCACTGCCCTCTGTTAAGGAAATGCTTGAGGCATTGTCAGCTTTAGGACAGATTTAAGTGTCTGTTGCGCTAATTAAGTTGTGCAAAGGAGCCTTAAAAATGCTGAAGATCTGCGTGTCTGGCCATTACGACTTTTCCAAGTAATTACTAATGTTTGACATTCAGGAACTGCCAGTTTTTGAACTGCTATTTTGTTATTGTAAAATTATAGTAACAAGTTACTTTGTCTCCATAACATTCTCTAAAATTGAAAGTACAATTAACAAAAAATCAAATTTTCCAGTTTGATGCAAGGAAGCATCTGCAAAAATACTCTAGAGGACATGATGATAACCACAATCTGCAGCTGTTGCGTTATTGAGAGCTGATCTCAGATCTGTGGTCAATGCTGATTTCAATTTTGTACTTCACGTAGGGATTCAACTTTTATTTATAAAGTCTTATTCGAAAACTTTGTATCTGCTCCTTGAATATGGGATGAATTTGAGAGTCTAGAAAGAAGCTTGTTAGAAATTAGGTCATTTGCTAAACAATTCTTAATTAGAAAGTTCATCACTGTGCACTGTTCTTCTGCCCACAGGATGTCCAAAACAGAATAGCAGTTAAAATTGTATTTTACCATGGTTAAAATTCATTTAAAACTTGGGGGCAGGCTGTGTTTGAAGAGACATTTTTAGAAACAAGGATGACTTGTTACCATTACTTATCAGACTGGAACGCGGCAGCGGGGTGCTTTCCACCTGAGAAATTACCCTCTTCAGAGTTTCATGAGGTTTTTTGTAATGATGGAGTTCAGACTCAAGGATCCTGGAACAAAGAACAGCTTTAACTCAAGTTTGTACAATTAGGAGTCTGGGTTTGTAGCATTACTAATGATGATTACAGTGTTACAGTTTATTATGGAAGGGTACCCAACGATCATTTGACTCCTTTTGAGAATCTCAATCCTCATGCATAGCTTTCCAGTAGGAAACATCTGTTCCTGAGTGGTCTGACTTTGAACCTCAACTTCCTATCGCATCCGATGCAAAGATGTCTCCTGCTGGTGCTTATTAAAGAGGGAAAAAAAGAGAGAAATACGCTTGGTTAATAATGCCATACTTTGAGGATTTCACTTGTCATCTATGGGGTCATGAAAGAAAAACTTCCCCACGATAAGTTATAATTTGATGCGTGTTTTTTGCGTTCTCTGATCTCCTGAAGCACAGGAGACTAACCACAGTAAAAGAAGTGATTTAGGCAGGGTACATTCTTTGAGCAGCATTACATTTTCAGGGATCTGGTTCATGTTTTCTTGTAGACACGTTTGGGTCAAAGACTGCCAGCTTTTGGGTCAGATCCCTTTTTGATTGTCAGGGTCTATTGGATTTTTTTCTCTTCTACGCAGATGCACTAGGCTATTAATTCCTTCAATAGGCAGAAGGCTACTTCTATTCAAACTGAGATGAATTAGGTGCTTCTGCAATTCAAATATGAAAACTTAATTCATAGCTTCTAATCTGATGTTGCAAACTAATAAAATGCTTTACTACAATGTATGCTTACTGGAACCTCCTAAGTCTAATGGGTTCTTATTCTTTCTGCAAAAATGTCATTAAAACCTCCCTGCCATTTCTAATCTGACTGGCAACCAAATGCAACGTTGCTTCAAGCCTCCAAGCCTCTCACTTAACATGTGTTGAAAAGTCCAAGAGTTGCATGTAAAACTGTGATTAAAATCTTTCATTACGCTTGAAGAAAAACTTTTCCCAAAAGCAATGACGTTATGATTTTATGGAACTGTCAGCTACAACGTAATAGATTTTCTGAGATTTGATCCTATAGGTAAGGAAACACATAAAATTCCACTGCAAAGATGATATTGTAGCATGGTTTAGAGGAACTGACAGAAAGCAAAAAGCTAGACTTAATGCTTTTATGAGTCTTTGTATGCTTATGTTCCTCTACAAGAAAGCTTTCCTGTTGGAAGTCCAGTGAAATTTGTTACACTCTCTTAGGCTATAGCTACATGTCAGACAGACCAACAACATCTATTTGAATTTAGACCTCTGAGTTGGAAGGTGTCTTCAGTATAAAATCTCAAAGTGGTTTAGATTTATGTAAGCTTTGGTTAAATGTGAACTAAAATGAAACTTGTACCTAAAGTCTGTTCACGGTCACTGTAATGCATCGGCGATTAAGTGCCTTTTTAGAGAGAACTCATTTTATTACTGCTTTATTTGTATGGGGATATTTGAAAGGGATTTTGAAAGATGCAAGAGAAATGACTGTATAGAAGTACAGTTAAATTTGTAGCATGGACCCTGATGCATAAAATGTGAAGATTAGAGGCAAAAATGGATTCTTTGAATCCTGTGCTTAGAAGTGGAGTCCTTGGTGTTTTCTGTTTAATACAAGCAGTAAAGAACAGCTGCTGCTCCAATAAATCAGAGCTCCATCAAGAACTGGGAAGGTGAATATACTGTGCTAGAGGAATACAGGACAAGAAAACAACAAGAATAGGAATTGTTTGCCTTTTACTCAAAACCACAATGATGGTGGGAATGGAGTGGAATAAAGGAGGGGTTGAGCAAGAGGCCCAGGGAGGACAGACCCTGAAATTGGAGTGCAAAGCCTTTACAATATTCAGAGTAGATGGTCTGAAGAAAAACAAAACCTGCAGAAGTATCTCTTTCCTGAGTGATGGATGACGGTGTCTTTTTTTTTTTTTTTTTTTCTTTCCAGTTTCTGTGCTGTCTTCACACCTCAGGGTATTTGTGCTCCTACTACCTGCAAATGGAAGTAGCTGATAAGGGCTGTATGAGAATGTGCACGTAGTAAGCAGCTGGGCCAGATCCCCTTGGTCCATTGTATTTATTCAAAGCTCAGAGTGTCAAAATTTCCCTCTGTGTGTAATTGTTACTGGGTTTCCCAATTTCTCCTTTTTTTTTTGGTGACATAAAACAGATTAAGTTATTCATACCACCACCCTGTTCTCTGGGTTTAACCTGGGCATCACTTCAGGTATCTGAAATGAGCAGCGATCAGGCTTGCTGCGCTGAATGCAATTGCTAATATCCAGATTCTTAACAGTTTGCTGGAGATCTTCAGAGAATAATGGCTAAACACAAACCTACTCATGCTTGTATGACAATGAATGCTTTCTAAATTCCATATAGTATCACCCTAGGAAGGCAGAAGGAATGAAAATCGCTATCCAATTCTTCAGTCAGTAATAGTATTTTTGAATTATTTTTTTATAAGCTCTGTAATCAGTCTTTGAATACTACTTTGTTACAGCTCATTCTAGATTTTCAGTGGCTGCTCATGTCTTTGCCACACTATACCCAGTACAGGTCTATGATGTTCAGGGGATTGTATAAAGCGTATACCGAAACAGACAGTGGCTCTGTAGTTTCAGTGTCTAGGAGCTTCTCTGTAACTACTTACACGAAAAATGGTACTGTGCCTTGTTTTCTAAGCATAATAAATACGAGAATGAGTGAGTAATGAATTGCTTTTTTTTTCTGGAGATGTGAAGAATGTGCAAGGTTGATTTAAAATTTGTCTTTGGTGTAGTTAGGAGGTTGGTAGCTGCAGCACTGTCTCATTTATGTTCTTTCTGAAGTCTGTGAAACATTTGCTGTGATTTGACGACCATCATTCACATTTCATGTCCCTTCAGTAAGAATTTGGTTCTGCTATCAGTATGATGTCTTTATGACTGTAGTATCTCATGGACCACTATAGATGCTTGAAGAGTCAGTTAGGAGTGTGATAAATCTGTTGGAAAATAGTAGATGATAAATCTGTTGGAAAATGGTAGATTTTTGAATTTGCCTGGAAAGTTTTCATCTACCTCTAGTAGTCAGTGATTTTGAAAGTCACTGTTCTCATCCCTCAGACATCCAGATTGGTAAGTAATCTGTACAATTGTTATAGAGGAAGAATGACTATAATAGAGGAGCTATGACGCATAGCAGACTAAGCAAAGGTGAACACCAGAGTTACTGGTTAACATATGTTTGACTTGTTTAAGTTGATTGTCAGTTATGTGGCATAGTAGAGTTAAAACTTTTTTCCCCAAGATAGAATCTTAGACGTATGTACATTTTTTTTCTCCTAGCGCAGTTCTCTGCTTTGCTTTGCGCTCAAAGCTGTGCCATATGTTTGCTTGAGACCTTATGGCGAAATAGGGAAAGACAAAGGTTGTGTTTAACTTTCATTCTTGTTGACTATGTTAGTCCCAAATGGCTAAACCTCTTTGTCTTAGTCATAGAGGATCAAATCCTGGAGCAGCCCTCACTTAAGGAAGAAAAGTAGTCTTAAGTCGTTGAGCTGAACCCTGAATTTTGAGAGAGACAACTCTTGTTTTGGTTTGTAGGACTGTGCTGGAATTGAAAAGACTCTTGGCACAATATAGGGCTGAATAACTGCTTTGAGATTTGGCCCCTAGGAATTTCCTGTTTAAAGAATGCTGGGCTTGGCCATGAACTTCATATATGCAGCACACACAACGCCAGATGCATGTACTCTCTTTTACAAAGCTGAGGGAACTGAAGGCACTCCTGGATTTTAGCAGGATCTGCAGAAGCTCTGACAGCTGATAGATACTAATGTTGTATCTATAGCTCATGAGTTGCCATAATAACATACACAGTACTGCATAGCAATCAAGTATAATCTGTAGCCTTGCTTAGGATAGCTGGAGTTTAAATATAACTCTTAGTACAAAACACATTTTTTTTTTTTGCTTTATTGATTTATTTCCTACGTACGTAATTTTGAGGATATGGAGCGGCAAAGTGTGATTTAAAATGTTAATTTGGAAATAAGTGTGTAAGCTTTCTGTGGCTCTTTGAAATAGAGTAAAGAGAGTACCTGATTGCAGGATAATTTTTACCCCTCTAAAACTGGTTGATCCTGAGGTGTTGCAGAAGCTGCTTCAGGATCATCACCTGAGTATCTATTCTTAAAACAAAGCTTTGATCTGATTACAAACGATGCCTCAGACATTTAAAAGCACATCTGGTATAGCCCCGAGTCCAATAAACACTTAAGCAGAGTTTACAAAAAACCCAACAAAACCACCTAGGAGAAACTGTCGCCCGACTGTATGCTTCAGCCCCTGGGACAGGAGGAGGTAATGACCAAAGGCTCAGCATAGGGGGATTCAGGCAGGACTTGGCATTTTTCTCTTTTGTGTAAAACCTCACAATCTTTCCACTCAACTTGGAGGTATAACATCTATCAAGTTCCCTCAAAATATATGGCAGATGCTGTTTTGCACTTGCACAGTATATTCTAGGATAGGGCAACTGTTTCTGTTGAATTATTCCAGGCTGATTGGCAGGGGTTTTAGGGGTTGAGCTGAGCACCCTCTCTGTAGCTTGATCTGGTTCACATTTCTAGTACTAGTGGCTTTTTTTCCCAACCAACTTTGTGTCTGTATCATAATTATTTCCCTAATCCGTTTATGAGAATATTAACGGGCTCAAGTAAGAGATCACAAAAGCCAGTGTTTGTGTGTGTACACATAAGGTATGTGTGTACACTTATGGATATATCTTGTTACTCGGTCAACAGAAGAAATTAGATTAGTATTACTTTGTTTCTTCATGGCAAATCTGTGCCAAAGTTTCTTACCCCATTGCACCTTTTAGGCTTGTGGTGCCTGCTGATGTTTGGCGCAACAGTTTCTGAGCGGCCCACAGCTGGCCTCCTGCCTGAATAAGTGAAAATAAAGCATTTGGAAACGGTCTGACATGTATGAGTACGTTACTTCGAGGGTTCCTGGTGGCCTTTTCAGTTCAAGACTTGGGAAATGACTGTTGTAGATCTGCTTACAAATTGCTTCATCACCTATGTGCTACACTGATAGATACTAACAGGTCGTAGCTCCCGGTGTCCTCCAATGCTGTTACTTTTCTACTCTCTGGAGCTTCTCCCACCTCTTCTCACCTTCAGGCTTTGCACTCTTTGTTCTCTTTTGAGCTTTTGGGGACTTTTGAAATTGCTGAAGCTTTCTAAAGAAAACTCAGTCAGTCCTTGCTGGCTAGAATTAATCTTGTCTAAATATTTTGAAGGTATTCCTTCCTCCCTTAAGTATCTTAACAGGTTTAAGCATATTTTCACTGTTAACCCTTTGTGGCAGGAGGAGGAAAGCTCCATCTCTGTTGGGCTGTGGTAATGGTGGGATCAGCTGTAGTTTGTGATAAAAGGCAGGTGTAGTTTCCTACTGGCTGGAGGTGTTTCAGGGCTGGGAATCCCCTTTACAGATGACCATCTTGCTCAGCACCAGCTCCTTTTCAGCATTTCCTCTTGGCTAACTTGGGTGGCTTCTTGCCTCACACTTTTTGTCTGAATTGCCATCTTTGACACTAATTTCTTCTGATGTGCTCTGCAGAGAGTGTTGGGTCCTAATTGAGAATTTTGGATTTCACTAGACACCAGTTGATTTTTTTTGTTTTAAGCACAGGGCGGAGGATGAGCTCACTTACTGTTGAGTCAGGCAGCCTTGAAAACTATACCACCATTGGACTAAAAGTTGTTTCCACTATGTTTGTACTTGAACTGGCAAAACCTCATGACTACTCAAAAAAAGAAGAAAAAAATACTGTTACCCAACTGCAGGATGATAAAGCACTCTATTTATTTAATAAATAATCTCTTTGGGCTAAACTGGGTTTACTTTTCCTGACAGTATCTCCTCTCAGAGTTTTACTGAGGCCTTGTCCATGCTTGCAAACTTTACCAACACTGGCTGGGAGCTTTAAAAAAGTAACAATAAAAAAAAATATCCAGGAACTATGCTGGGTAAACTTAGATTAAGCGATGGTGGCTGAAAAGTCCTTTTGCCACTACTGCTTACTTTGTTCACACAGTGATATATGTACAGAAAGGGACCATTTAGTAGATGTCAGCTTCACCTCCACTTAAAGGATTTGACAGTCGACAGATAGGAGCTTTGCAGACTGTCTACATGTGAAGTATGGATTATGCAGGGCTTCAAAATGGGTCTACTAACTTGATTGAGAAGGGGCCTCTTCCTTGCCCCCGTGGGTGCATTTTATTATGAATAACAAAATGACGGCACTGCACTGGATGTAATGCACCACAGGGCATGCTCATACATCCCGTGAGCAAAATCAACTGAAAGCGGAAGCATAGTAAAAGAGAAAAGGGGCAAAAGTCAGTTCCTTGACTTTTATTGCACCTTCAAGTGATTTTTGTAGGCGAATGGTAATATTGGCACCAGGATTCCTTGCTCCTGTACTTGTCATCAAATACATAGGGATGTACTGAAAACATAAGAAGTGAGAGGCTTTTTAAACTGGGTCCATTTTCTCAACCCTGTTGAAATGTGAGAAGTAAAAGAAATAAAGAAGGGATAGAGAATTAAAGAAAGGAAACGAGGAACAAATAGAAAATTGCAGAGAACGTGAAGGATAAATGACAATGGAAGTGGGATAATATTAGAGATGGATAGAATGAATGGCTAAGAAGGTCCACACCAGTATTTTATACATTCTTCACAGTGAATGAAGGGATTCATTGAGTACTGCACTCTCCTCCAGGGGTATATGCTAGTAAGTATTATAATTCTCTCTTGGTTTTCTCCCCCTTTCCCTCATAGGAGAACAAGCAGTGAAACACAGTTTTCTGGCAAAATCTTCAGTATGACTCTGAATAAAATATTTGCTTTTGTTCTTTTTTCCTGTCCAAATTTTAGCGACGTGAGACCTCTCTGCTGTGAATGTCAGACATGGGTAGCTGAGTCATACTGAATAAAAGGGAAGTACAGTTGACCTGCCATTGTTAGAGTGCCCTCATCACAGCTGTTTTTGTTACCCATATGAGATCTTTTCTTCTTTGCACTACTATTCCTGTCTAGGTCTGCCCCCTCAATTGTGTTGAAAACTGGTCACTTTCTGTAAACCATCTAAACATTCACAGGACAGAAAATTACAAGTAGACTAAAAGCTTAGATGCAGATCCTAAAAGGTACTAAATGTCCAACTTCTACTTACATAATTTTAACTGGGGATCAGAGCCCTACTGTGAACTGGGGACGCAGCATCAGTGAATGCTGAATTGACATCATCCTACACCTGAATAATCCTGAGAGGCTGAGGACAGCGATAAGTGGATTCTGTGTCTTTCCTGCCCCCGTGCACAGTCCCAGCTCTTAGGGACCAATGACACTCACAGTGGGATCCAAAGAGAGCGTGGACTTCAGAGGCAGATCTCTCCCTGTGTTGCCTGCATTTCCCACAAGTTGCACAGTGAGTTCCTCTTGCTGTTAATTCAGGAGGGATGTGTCCGTGCTTATAGGTGTCTGTCCCTAAGGAATTACTGTTGATGGTAAAGAGTATCCACTAGAGTGAACTATCCAGATATGCTGTACAGCATTTGAAGAAACAAACTCTTGCTGCTTCATGGGATGCCAGTATGCGTAATTTATGTACAGCTGGCTGGGAGGAGTTGAGGAAGACCATAGCACAGGTCGGCAATACCAACCCAAATGATACTTTTCCTTGTGTGCAGTTCACCATGTAGCAGTGCCTGTAAAATACCAGGTAGACAGAAAAACTGCCCCCCTGAAAGAAACAAAGAGGATGGTAGAGGAAGATGAGTTGTGTTATTGCTAGACAATATTACTCAGTTCGTATTTCCTCCCACTGACAAGCGGAGATTTGGTTTGAAATTCAAAAAGTGCAGTGAGAGATTAGGACGAGATATTATATAAGGAAAGAATTATTAGAATGATATTTTCAAGCTAGCAATCTTATCTTTCTTTTGGGGTGCAACATTGCAGGTGCTTTGCCCCAAAAGGGTAATGAAATGTTGACTCAATTTTTAGAAACTGTTTTTTTTTTTTGGTTCATGCTTTGTAAACCATTTAATTCCCTCCCTCCCACCTGCCTTTTCTAAAGACTTCATGGGTGCAATGGTGTAAAATTATCTGCTGAATCTTTGGAAGGAAGCTCCGGGAAACAGATGATATGCTTTCAGGCTAGACTTTCAAAACATTTCCCCAGCAGTTCAGATTTATTCTGTATTGGATATTCAAAAAGGAAATAGTAAATTATGTTGCTGTGTCCCTTGGCTGAAGAACAAACCAATT
The DNA here is from genome assembly GCA_009819775.1 of Phoenicopterus ruber ruber. Classification (NCBI taxonomy): domain Eukaryota; kingdom Metazoa; phylum Chordata; class Aves; order Phoenicopteriformes; family Phoenicopteridae; genus Phoenicopterus; species Phoenicopterus ruber. The sequence continues at coordinate 28,625,789 of CM020217.1, read as the reverse complement.
TGAATTAAATGCATTATGCTGGAGCAGGGAATGCAGTATTTCTCTGGGGTGGGCTGTGGCTGAAGTCGTTCACTTTGTCCTAGATTCTGGAGTAAGCGTCCAGAGAGATGATTTCACGTAGCTCTACAAAGAACGACATTTGGAAGAAGCTCCTTCAGGAATGCTAAAAATATCTCGCTCTATTTAGCCTTTTTTCCTGTTCTAAACAGGTCAGATGGCTTGACAAGGAAGACTTTTGGAAAAAAAACCCCCAACAACAAAACCCAAACAAACAAAAAAACCCCAACAAAAACCCAAAAATTGGGGACGTGTATCCTTGCATCTATATTAGGGATATAGGAAATTACTGCCAAGAAGAATTCCTAGACCCTCAGCTCTGTATTTACAATAGCCTTTGTTCTTTCCTCAAGTAGACATACTAAGGACAAAGTTTATCTGTCTTGTGTTTTTCCATGCGTTACTAACATCCATACTCATTTGCAATGTATTTTCCTTCCATATAACATGACAGTGTGTGGATATACTGAATCACTGCATCCTTATCGGGAAGAAGTGGGGGTTCAGGGCACGCTATTTCTGACCTTACGCCTCCCAACACAAATGGCTGCTGTAACTACAGGTTCTGGTCAGATTTCGGAAATCATATGGGAAGAAAGTATTTATTCCTCCTTTGAAATAAAAGATGATGTGTGAACACCAGCATATAGAGTAGATCACTGTGGACTCTCTTAGTATCTGCACAAGAGGTCAAGCTGTAAGTGAACATTAAGTTCACTGGAGGGGACAGGTACAAGTGGGGGTATGCTGGCATAAGGGAGTGGGTAGGCTGGTTTGAAGTAAAGGTAACCAAGAGGATTATTTGAAAAAGTTGGAGGCCTTACACATCTATCCTCTCAGCATGTGAACTTATCTCCGCTCTCTAATTTTGATTTTTTTTTTTTTAATTAAAATCTCTCAGTTGTTTGATATTAGTCATTTTTCTGTATGTGCTTTGACATAGAAGGATGCAAACCAGTTTTTCTTTGATAAGAATCCTCAAGACAATTTTTATGTGACTTAATTTCTTGATTTTTATGCTGTGTCTGGAAGCAGATTCATAGGTTTTGAAGACAGAGAGGACTGCTAGGATCACCTAATCAGATCTCTTATGTAAGACTTCCTTGAATTATTTCTGTCTGGAACTAGAGGAAGTCTTTCAAAAACAATAAAGGCAAAAATCTTCCAGTCTTGATTTTAAGTAGAGATTTCCTTTATTAAAAATATAAAAAAGTTGCTTTGATTTGTTGAGTTTCAGAGAGTCATTCAATCCATAGCATTTTAAGGCCGTTCTGATTGTTCATCTTTTTAAATGATGACCTTGCTAACAAATTTGTTTCATGAGCAATAGGGTTAGGAGAGCCAGCATTTGCTATGAATGGGTAACCTTTCAACTCCTTTTGCTCTTCCCTCCTCCCTAGGTACTCCTAGATACCCCGACTGAGCAAGGGACTACTTACTGCGCTGTGCTGGTTCAGAAGGGTGTATGTGTTCCCTGCCCAGATGTCAAATGGACTTGCTGCTGATAGTTTCTGCCTGCTTTTCCTCAAGTGGAGAGCACTAAATGAAATCTCTTAGCCACAGTTTTTTTTACAAAACTTGATCTTTGAGATTTCTATCCAGCTCCTAAACTTGAAATCACCCAGCCAATTCAAACCTGACTGGGAGGGGTACAGACAGGAGGGGAACAGCCAGGTTGGTGATGGTCATGTCTAAGCCCCATTCCCTTCTGTGTCTAACTGACACCTGATAAAATCTTAAAAGCTGGAAGTGTGAAAGATTTAATAGTTCTCGTTATGGCTTTGAATTGACCCCACAGATTCAGGTTTTCCCTAACTTTATACTTCATGGGATCTATAAACTTTGCAGCTGGCTCCAGTTCATGGAGGATGTGCACGATTATCTTCGGGAAGTTTGAAGTTGGCCTATGTACATTGGACTCTCTTTAATCACATTGTCTATGTCTTTCTCTGCCAATACCGTATGATTTTCTCTCTGGGCTTTTTTATGGCAAACGGAGTATCCCATCTTCCAAATTTGTTTCCGAAAGCCAAATGTGTTGTATCGTTTCATTTAGCAAATCTAAAATAAATTGAGAATTCAGTACCACATGGTCATAGTAGACATAGAATTTCACAGACATTAAGATGTTTTATGGCTCCTGGATTTGCTGAGAACTATAATTGTAAGAGGCACCAGACATTAATGAGCATGGAAACTAAACTACTGCTGTGCTGTGGAAGGAGAAACTAGTCCTCCAGGTCATGGGTGAAGTGAAATGATGAAGCAACAAACTGAAAGGAGTCGACAGCACACTGCCCACTGGCAATTACTTTTGGACCGTGGCTATAATGATTTTCCATACGTTACTAAAAAGACCTTCCATCTCTATTATAGACAGAACCGGCAATAATAAGAAGAATTCATCCCATTACTGAAGGTAGAGTCTATTTGGGCAGTTATCAACATTCATTTAAATTCCTCTGCTGGAGATTTAAACTGGCACAGGCAACTATTACCGAGGTCATAAGAGTGAGCTGCCTTTCTCTTGTCCTAAGATGGCTAGCCAGTCTGTTGCGCTGCATGTGTACACGCTATTTTTACAGTACTGTCTATTGTTGCCAGTGTTGATGGTCTAGAGCACTCCTGCCCAAAGGCAACAGGCTCTAGGAATGTAAGCTATTTCACGAGTCTTTGCCTTTTTCACACACAGAAATAAAAGTAATAATAGCCTTGGCTGGCTTATACAAAGGACCATTAAAATAATCAAATAGAGAACATTGAACTCGCATGTTGGAAGCCCAATTATGAATGGAAACTTGATTAAAAAATAGTTGCTGTCATGTCCAAAATAGCAGAAGGCAAATTAACATTTCTGTCACTGCTGTTAGATGCAACAGCATATTTAAAGATCTACCATTTAATCCAGTGACAGGGAGACAGCCACATTAACAAGAAACAAGTATTGCCATCCTCTTTCTGGCATTGACTTTAAATTCAATTGTGTGAGTTGTCACGTGCCTTGAAAGGGAACGTCCTTATGTTGAGCGTGTGTGAAGACGCCATTCTGGATTGGGTCCTATGTACATGCAGGTAAGCCATGCTATATTAATAATAAGATATGTGGAAGAACGTGTATGTTCTGAAGCATATACGGCAAACTCATTGATCTCACTTTGCAGAGATCCAACATAAGTTATCCTAAGCAGGAGGAGTTTGTGCTTTGTGAATTTTGGGTTTCTTTTGAAATTGAAGTAATATATGAAGCTGCTATCTTGGTTTGAGATCAGATTCATGAGAATCACTATGACTGTAAACAGATTGATTTTTTTTTTGGATCTAGGATCTAGCTCTGTTGGTTGAAGACACTAACATCCCTAATGCTTCAGCATGGCCCACCAGTTGGAACCTGCAGTGTGCACAGTTCTTCACTGGCCCATAAAAAGAAACTGTCTGAATTTGTTTGCAGCTGTGCTCTCATGAGTCTTAGATCAGTAATGGCCAGCATGCAGATGGTGATGAGTACCACAAGATGCTTCCATTTTTAGCTTTCCTGCCTCTTGAGAAAATTAATAGCTTTGTACAGCTTAAGCAACTCTGGATTTCTCTTTGAAATCTGTAACTGAACTAGATCACTAGAAATTCAGTCTCGGAAGTTTAGGTTTGACTTTCAAGTTGGTATTAAAATACTGGTGGAATTTAGGAAACTTTTTTTTTTTTTGGCAGCAGTAACCATAATGTTGCCTATTCCCTGTGCTTGCACAGGCATTTGGGTGGTTTGGTTTTCAGATTCTGTTTGCCACACACAAGCGTGATGCGCACAGTTAGCACTAAGTAGTATGAAGGTGTGAATGAGCAGCCAAGAGCAGAGATGACTTAAGATGACTTGTTCAGTATTGTTGCTGAAAGTGTAACCACAAGCTCAAGTTCATGCTGCTTCTGGTAACAAGTCCAATTTCAGAGGCTTTGGTTTCTCCTTGGGTGGTGGCTATGGGAAGGAAGGCTAAAAACAACTAAAAGGTACTGTGTAACTTAAAATGCTTTATACCTTGAATTTGCAAGAGTTATGATTCTGATTTAGTTGACACACACATAAGGTAGTGAGAGAAACAGAACAAAAATGAGATTCTTCCAGACAGTGACAAACTAATCGGAAGGATGACATTATCACTGATACTTTGTCATAATAGCATGTCCCTGAGAAGGGGCTCTGTGGAGGTCTCTCTGGAGCTTGGTTTTGTTGAAAATTTACACAATCTGCATGATGCATTTAAGGTTTGTAGATAACACCCAAATAAAACCTGCTGAGGAATGACTAAAATTTGAAGTAATCTTGGGAAATTGAAGAAGTAGTCTGAAGAAATGGGATGTAGTTCAGTAGGAGTAAGTGTAGAGGAGGGATGACTTGAGCAGGCAGCAGTACAGATGCAGGACAGAGAATAACGTAGGTGGATGTTCAGTAGAAAAGAGCCCGGTGCTGTTATGGCTAAGCAGCTGAACAGGAACCAACAGTGTCATGTGATTGCGAGGAGTTGAAAAAGCAGGTTCTAGAGAAGGCTGTGAAAAGACACAACTTGGCAAGCTGCATAAAATGAGCCTTCTGATCTCACATTACCCTCCTGGGTTCCAGTTTTGGATGCAGTTGTAGATCAGTTGGGGAGAAGAACTAAAATAGAGGCTTAAGGGATTAAAAGAGACACCTGCATGGAAAGACTGAAATCAGCCTTTCTTAACCTACATGGGAGAAGAAATGATAGATTTGAAGTATGTACCAAGCAGCTGCAAAGAGGAAGGGATCAATCTGATAACCATGTCCCTGGTAGTAAGGAGAGGAAGTTAACGGGCATAGACCAGCACAAGAAAGGCTCAAGTCAGTTTTTCTTCTGGTAAAGGCAGACAGATGGTAAAGCACTGGTAAAAATTGCCTGGGGAAGCTGTAAAGGACCTCCAGTGACAGAAATCCCGGTAGGTTAGATAACCATCAGGCAGGAAAGACATAGGTAGCGTTCATCTTGCCTTGGGGCAGTGGAATAACCTCAATGACCTTTTGGGGACTTTTGTAGGCTAATTTTTCTATTATTCTATAACCAGTTGCCCGTACTTTTTGAGTAGTAGTGTTACTGCACAACCGAACTCCAGAAAAAATACTGCTTCATGTGCATTTCAGTCCAGACATAAGCTACTATTTTACACAAGTTACAGCTGATACCCCCCACCTATGCTGACTCACTGGCCATGTCCAGAAGCTGTGCCCATTGGCACCATGTTTTCAGTTGAGAAAATCAATGACATTACATACAGGGAGACAGAGAAGCAAAGTGTTAATAGAGTGCTTTCTTTCAATAGCAAATGGATCAAAAATGAGTTTGTTTCTTTTTAAATTTCTTATAAAAATGTCATTTGGCTTTAGGAGTTAACCTGGGAAAAATATCTGTATCCACAAATAGGATCATAGAATGGTTTGGGATGGAAGGGACCTTAAAGATCATCTAGTTCCAACCCCCCTGCCATGGGCAGGGACACCTTTCACTAGACCAGATTGCCCAAAGCCCCATCCAACCCGGCCTTGAACACTTCCAGGGATCTTTGTCATTTATGTGTTGCCACTTTATAAAGCTAATACCGTGTCAAGCCAACTGTAATTTTGTTTAAATTTGGGATGAAACAGACTGAGAATTGTCACAAATATTTGATTCTTGACCTGGGCCAAACAGATTTAATTTGAAGGATTGTCTGAGCACTGTGCTTTCATTCTGTATACATTATACCTTTGCTAAGCACATACTTCTGGCAGCTATCTAGGATAATCTCTGTGTGGAGGCCTCATGCTCATCTGAATAAAAATGGGACGCAATCTGATATGCGGTATTTATTATTGACCTGGGAGCTTAATTGATGCCAAGGCTGGTGTTCCCTGCAATATTGTTTCCAGAAAAATGTGGGGGGATGATGGAATGGTTAGACATGGAAGAAAACAGCGAATATGTGCTGATCCTGTCTCAAAATGAAGAGACATAAAATATCAAGATGAAAAGAACTGGAGAGTGCTATATGATGCATTCAAATGGACTCCAAGTAACAAAGCATCTGAATCTGTCACAAACCAAGCCATGGCTCTTGAGCTTCTGCCATATTCTCCATGCTTTCCATCTATGCAGAACAAAGTTGCCTAGTTATAGTGCCTGCAACAAATTTCTGTCACTTATTTCAGCAAAGCTTTGTATTCAGGATAAAGGTAGATTTGCCATACCAAATCCTAAGTATGATTCCTCGTCGTATTCCAACTCATGAAGTCATCAAGTGCTGGAAGGAAAAGGATTTGTACTGAAAGTCGGTGTTAGTGGTGGTGTATGTGCTGTGAGAGGCAGTTTGCCGAATACAGTTGCTCCTTCATGGACTCTCCCATCTTGTTTTTAGGGACACTGACCTCCTTATCTCTTGATCTCTTTTAAATGTCCCCAGATTTATAGGAAGAATGAAGGATATTTTACTCTTTTCAGATACACTGTGTCTTTTCTCCCCTTTCTTACGTCTGAGGTCCCCACATTTAGAGGAAAGACAAAACCATGTAGGCCGATAAGAGAATAGTTTGTAGCTTAGTATGTGTATTCTTAGCTTGCAAGCTGCATGTCACTGGATCCCCCTACTCTTACACTAGAAACCAAAGTGTCTTTTTTTCAGAATACAGGCAGGTTTGTGCAAACCCAATGCTCATTTATCTTGTGGCTGCCTAATAATTGTAGGGTTTTTTTCTAAGGCAATGCCAACATTTAGCTAGTTTAATGAGTTTGGATGAGCAAACAAATCCATCTTTTAGAGCTGGCAGAACAGGACTGCATAGGAAATTGTTTGTGCTGATGCTGTTGAAATAGCAAAGATGCCTGATACGCCTGGTGCAAGAGTCTGAAAATGTTACATGAGAAAGCTGCTATCACTAGACCTCAAAAGAAAAAGATAGTTACCATGCTGACTTTACGAGGCGGGTTTATTCTTGCAATGACAGCTGTGGGAAACCATGGTGAGGCTTTCCTCATCCCTTCAGATAGTCTCCTGACCCCTGAGTTTGAGTCTGTTTGTTCCTGTCTGTTGCAAGTTGGGGAAAAGAAATTTTTGTAGCAGGAAACTATACGGTTTAGAGTGCACTGGTGGTGTAGGAAGTGCTACAAAACAGGCTGTGCACTTAATGCAGGCTGAAGCCACGTGCTGTCTCCTGCCTTGCGCTGAGCAAAAGCACATGGTGTGTAATACTGGTGATGAGAAATGATACTTGCAAATAGTCACAGAATAGCACTGCACCTTCCTCCCCACCAAAGCCATCAGAGCTGATGACTTTCTTCTAGAGGACAGTAATGGTCAGACAAATGTGTTAAAGGACCAGGCCCTTAGCCATCATAAGCAATTGTAAAGCCCCAAGTAGCAGAAGAATCAGGCCTTGCAATAAGGCATCTTTTTCTGGAATAGATATCACAGGACTTGCTACTGAACAAAATTCCCATGGAGAACAGTAAGAGGCTCTGCCTTACACCAGTAAGTGACCCACCTGCCTGACCCGGTGAGCAGTATATTTCTTGTATGATGAAAGGCACAAGACCCATACCATCATTAGGGAACCAGAAGCATTTGAAAAGTGGGAGACAACAGAGCCCAAAGCTTCTGCAGAGTGCACTCAGGTGTGCTGGAGTCCTAGCGTGGCTGGAGGAGTGGCGGCTCTGGGTCTCCTAAAGCTGGGGATCGGGGTTGTACCGCAGCTTCTGCCTCAGGAAGGTGTTGCCCCTGCACAGAGTTCCTGCTTGAACTGCTTGGAAACCACAGACTGTGGCTGCCTCTGTCATGATTTGCTGAAGCCTTAGCAAGTAGCCTTTTCCACTGACCTCAGATCCATAGATCTCTCTACCCTTTCTCCACCTATTACCTTCATCATGTAAGAAATCTTATTTTTCCTTCTCAAGCACATGGATGAGGCTTGGACACCTCTCTTCAAACAGAGCACTATTTTTTGATGGGTTTTTTTAGATACTCCTGAAATGAGTGGAAGAGGTTAAAGCTGTTAAGCCTGAGTAAGGGTTTGAAAGTCTCCTCTTCAAAGGTTTGTGATCCAGTTTATTTTCATCTTCAGTCCTAGTGCAGTTGCCAAGAGGGCTTGAAATTCAGGGGGAAGTTCCCTGTGGTTCTTATGCTATTGTCATTCTCTAATATCAGCCTTTATTGCCTTCCTCTGAATTTTGCGTACTTGATGGACTGCATGATTAGACCTACGTGGGCATCTTGTATTTCATAATGAAACACACAAAGGGGGTGGAATCTAGCAATAATAAATACAGCTGAGCAAGATTTTAAACGCGCAGCACACGTTTTCTGCTTTAGAGATTTGTGTCATTCTAAGCCTTTGGCAGATGCACCAGAAACTATTGCAAGTTTGTGTACCCTGCTGTGTTACGGGGAAATAAACTGGGAACATATTTCTAATGATACCAGAGCAGTAGTAAATAGCTGAGATGTACATCTAATATTGAACTGGAAAAGAGAAAAACAGTTTTGTAACTTGTTCAGTAGGTGCTTGATGCAAAGCAGTCTTGAAATCTAAATGGAGATCAGCAGATTTTGAGATGTACCTGACCATATTGCAAATAGCTTACGCAAAATGTGGTTTTTAAAAGCAGTTACCAAGCTGCAGATTAGAGTTGGTGAGTCTTGTTTATTCTATATGTGACTTTTCTGGCAAAGTGAGGAATTGGACTTGTATCTAAAGCCTCATTAATAAAGCACGGTTATATTATTATATTATTATTTTTATTATTTAATTTTCTGTAGATTTCTGTAGATAGTCAGGAACAATTAATAACTGTTTGGAAAAAACAAATCCAAGTCGTGGATACATTTTAAGCTCCGACTGAGGGTCCTGGATATTCAGTGAAACAAAACAAAAAGCATCTCCTCGCATATACACTATCCCTCTTTGTCCTCCCCCCCCCCCCCCCCCCCCCCCCCCCCCAAAAAAAAAAAAAAGGAAAGAATTAGGGATATTTCTAGTTGATCAATGTGAAGGCAGATGAACATTCATATGGCACCACTCCTGCTAAACTTGATGCATTTGGGTGCTTCCATTGGTCTCTGTGGGACTATTCCTGTGCTGTATTTTTGGTCCAGTACTTACTAGTTTGTTCACTAGTTTGGAAAGCTATTGTCATTGCTACAGGAGAATCAAAAGGGCAGAGGCAGTATCTGAAGCTAAGAAATAGGCCAACACAAATTCTTAAAAAGTCTTTTCAGAATAAACGTGGAAGACTGGAGCACCTATGACTATGCGTCTGCAGTGGTGAGGGATTTAACTGGTGCTTTTCAAGCTTTTTACGTTTCAATAATAGCAATAGTCATGAGTGGGTGTTGCTGTGGTGTGACACAGGACACAGCCAGTACTAAAGCTGTCCCTGCTCTCACTGTAGCATAGGACAGCACAGCTTCAGTGCATCAGTGTTAAAACTTGCACCCCAGAATTTGGCGAGCTGGAACAATTCTGGGGCTACACAGTTCACAGACTGTAGGTTCAGAGCATGGAAAAAGATATTTCAGTATATGTAAAGATAATTGAATGCAATCTGTCATCTAGGCTTTTCTGTTTATTAAAGGGAGAGTGCAAAAACCAAATCCTTCTCTTGCTGGGAATAATTATCTCCAAATTTGGAGAAGCATGATGAAAAGTCTGAGCAAGATCTTCACTTTATTTAAACTTAAGTTACTTTTCTCTGCACTGCTGGTGGTTTGTCTAAAATGCGTCACCACTCACTGGATTCTTGTGGCTGAGAATAAAGTTGATAAATTTGTAGATTAGTGATTTTTGTATCTATAATGATGCATGCACATAAGCATCTACAGACACTATTGAGACAAGTTTCATGCAGCCAGTTCTGCAAATAATCTGCACGGAGATTTCATTCCTCATTTTGCCATAGTTACCAGACTAGTCTGTCAGATTTGTCAGGCTGCTGTTTACTGATGAACACTTTGTTGTGACATCCAGATTTATAGTTCTGATCCTTTCATTTTCAAATATTGCCCACAGCCAAACTAAAGACTAAGAAACTACACAGCTGTTTATATTCAAATGTTTTGCCAGAGTGGAAAGCTTACCTTTCCTACCCCGTCTTAGAAAGATCCTGAAGCGTCATAATGATGGCACTTAGCCACTTTCATGTTGCAAAAGGTATGCCATGCCATGCCATTGTGTATGTTGCTAACATTGCAGTATATAAAACCATTTTTGTAATTCTCTGCCTCCTCCGTAATTACTTCTCTGTGAAGGTCTGGATTTACTGGATTTCTGTCAGCTTCTTGTGTTACAGCTGGAGGTGGTGGTGTGTGTCTCTGCCATGTGGTATGGTTGCAGCTACCTGGCTGCTCCAGTCCAACATGGACTGCATTTGCTCTTATATAATATAAAATACAGTAATGTGGTTTTTGTGCATCTCTCTTGAATCTCAACTCTTCAGCAGTAATTGAAAACAAGTCCTGCATCTGATTTCCTCTTCCCCAATACCTATAACACTGAGAGTGCAGTGGAAAGTTAGGAGCAGGAGAGCCTTTGGGATAGTGAGGGCAGAGCTATGGATATTGGAGACCAAAAGAAAGGGAGCTTGGGGATAAATTTCCCCTCTCTGCCTCTCGCAAACAGGAAAAATGTTGCACTCTTGCAGAAACGTCGTTTGCTTTTTACCCGTAACCTATGGGTTATACATGTGAAAACACTATGTGGAATATTTCTAAATTGTATGTGCTTAGGAAAGCTGCAAAAGATCAGGGTAATAACAATGCTTGTTTATTTGAACTTGTTATCACCGAGATGCCCACAGGACTCTGTTAATGGTAGGTGGCTGAATGACTCTGACTTCTGTGGATACCAAGGACTCAGCTCAATTTTTGTGCTTTCTGCTGGGGATCTTGACGATAGGGATTACAGCTGGAAGAGGTTATGAGGCTTTCTATAATACAGGCCCTCATCCTGTTAGGGCGGTGTGGAGAGGACTTGCTTTGGTAAGACTCTTCTTGTACTTTTCCTTCAATTCAGTTCTTGAATGTGAGGTCACAGTCTGTCCCTCTGCATTGTACTCATGGACATGATCAATGCAATACCGAAAGTTTTTGTTTCAATGGGGTTGCCTGTGTGATTCTTTACAAGATCCGGGCTCTAAAGTTTTGGTTGCCCATTCTCCAAAACTGGATTTTTTTGTTTCAAAGCAAGATAAATGAGTAGGGCCACAGATGCAGACCTGAATGATGCTGGAGAGACATTTACAACAAAAAAGATTGGCAGGATCAAAACAACAAAAGGCTAAATTTAAATCTGCATTACTTTATTCAAATGGGTTTTGAAACATTTACCAGCAGCTTTGAAATGTTGCCAGCAGGCTGTTCAAAATAATAACAAACAATGATTTCTCACTTAGGGTTCATATAAATAATAACAACAAGAAACCCCTCGACTTTCCAGCATTTCTTTTTCTCCCCCCTCTTGGCAGCAGCAAACCTACTATCTGCTTTCTCACTAATAACTGCGTTTCCCCCCCTTTATTCGTTGTGCTGTTTCCCATTAATGATCTCTTGCTGGCTGCAGTCTTCTATTTTGAGAAAACAAAGAGCCTTGAAGATAATTGTTTTATTAAATGTATGTAAAATTGTGGTAGGTCAGCTCTGTGGTACACCACCCTTGATGGTGTCTCTCTTGACGCTTCCCTCTGTGTTAAAAATAGAATTACTTGGTATTGTGAATGAGTGAGAGGGTGAAGAGAGGACCTTTCATGTGCTGAAGTCAGGGACATGCCTGCTCAACATGGCAGAAGAACATGCTCATTCTAGATGCTTCATATTATGGAAACGGTGGTCAAGGCTGCGAGGTGACTTAGCTATGGCAGGCAGGTGACTTAGAGCCATTTCCAAAGTACCTTGAAGGCATTCCTTAAAAAAACAGGTGATGGTGGATTTTGATCCAGAAGAGTTGTGTAGATCTTAGCTGATGGCCTGTAGCTCTCAGAGAGACTGAGAGCGCATATTACAAAGATCACACCAAGTGCATAGTTTAAGCTTGCAGATTCATCATTTTTTTTGTTGTGTCATACATCCTGTACTTCTGGAGTCTATCAACTGCAATTACAATAATGCAAAATGGCCCTCTGTGTTTTGTTTCTTATGATCATTTATGTACATAAAACATATGTGACTCTGGTTGGCCAACAGTGCTTGTGATTTACTTATTCTCTACAAAAAAGAGCTAAAAATGATGGCCAGGCTCCCCCAACAAGACTTTACTAAAGCTTTTTGAAACCTCTGGTCAGGAGCGCCCATCTGCAGGCCAGAGTCTGGGTTTATTGGGTGAATCCTGAATCTCCAGGATTTGCTGATTGAACTAGTTCATTAAAATTTGGATGCACTCTCTGTGTCAGGGCTTTGGCTCCCTTTGGACACTTTACATTCATCTCTATCTTATGACTCCCAAGCAGTCTGCTCAGCCCGTCTGCTCCTGAACTTGCCTTGAGAAACTCTAGGTGGCATTGCCAAGTGTCCATCATCTCAAGGAAAAGTTATTTATTTTTGATTGTCTCCAAGACATGCTGTGAACATAGAAAAAGAAAACTGAGCGAGGGTTTTGAGATGCTTAGAAGTTTAAGGAAACACTCTGCAGATTTATTGAAACAATTTAGAAAAAGAGCAGCTGCTGACAGTGCTCCTTTACTTGATACTACAATTGACAAAATCATGTGCCTTTAATTCAGGGTGTGATCTAAATGGGATTACAGTAGGTCACTCTGAGACTTCGTTTAATTTCAGAACCGGGATCTCTGTTCTATGTGTATTAACAATGTCCTAGTCAGTTCAGGTGGTATCCTAATATCCTGCACAGAATCCACCTAATATCCTGCACAGAATAAAGAAGAGGGAAGAATTGGAGCAATTCCTCGTACAAGGAAAGAAAGTTATCCACTAGGTGCCAAGAGACGAGCCGTTCAGAGCACATCTACCAGCTGTTGTTGGGGTGATACAATAGAGAAGTGAATCAGGACAGGCGGTGACCCTGGCTTGAGTTTTAAATGGAATTTAGGCATCATTTAAAGTTGCGAGGCCCAAGTGACTCCAGGGTCTGTCTGGTTTTGGAGCTGATTTATACTTCTGAGTGCAAAGCACATGTCTACACCATGCAAAAGCGGGTGGCAAAAAGACGCCTGAGTTAGCAGAGATGGTGCTGGAAATGGAAAACGTGTAGCTGCATTAGCGTGGTGCTGTAGCGGATCACGCAGGACCTCCTAAATCGCTGTACGGATGCAGCTATGCTGGTTCTTGGGTGTGACTGTGGAGCTGGGCTGTGTGGAGGTCCCACTTAGAGCTGGTGCTACCTCAGATGTTTTCAGCTGCAACGTGGCTATTGCTCTCGTTTTCCAAAATGCTTCTGAAAAATAATGTTCCTGTTCCTACGTGGTTTAGACCTTGCAATACCATCGGAAGCAATTCTTGTGTATTCTATAATCTGGGCCAAGCGATCTTTCCATTTGGGGAACTCAACCTTTTAACATGTTTTTAACTTGGGGACCAAAATGAGTCATAAAATATTTCTTAGCTGTGTAATTTGCTAAATAGTCCTTGTCGCTGGGATTTTTTAATGTTGTTCACTTTTGAATGTAATCTTGCTGGCAGAGGCTATTCTATTCCAGGAATAAATTACTCTCAAAGGATGGGTGACTGTTAATGTTTCCACCACTACCTTCATATGGTGGAGAATAGAAGCTATGTTTTCACCATAAAATGGGGAATTTATTTTTGGTTTTTTTCTCGCACAAGAATATTGATCTTGAGATAACTAGCCCACTGTAAAACCAAAGCAAAACAGAAGATCACTCCTTTCCCTCTGCCAAAAAAAATCCCCTTCTATTCTTCCCCTTCTCCCCAGCAGTGTGATGACAGTTTACATGTCTGACTGTAATTATGCATACTGAGATAAAAATAAGCCATGCTGCTTCTCTGTTACTTATCTCAATGTAAAATCCTATTTTGACATAACAAAAGATATATTTTACTGTTATTATTCTCTTCACTTAAGAGAGAGCCTCTGGTCGTGCGGCGTGTGGGAGGGTATTTTATTGACTCTATATAAAGGGACATACTCAATACAGCAACGTACAATTTTGGGGCGGCTAGCAAATTATCAACTATTTTGTAGGCCAGTCTGATTGCCCATGAGTGTTTCCATCCTTGAAGATCCCTGGCAGGCTGAATTCAACTGCAATGAAGTGAAAGCCTAAAATGACTCAGTAAGGCAGAAGCAGAACGTGGATGCAAACGGCTTTAGAAAGTACTGCATGAAAATAGATGGCACCAGACATGATAGGAAGATGTAAGGAAATCCAAATGGGTGATGCATGTGGAGCCTGCCCGAATGATACGGTCAGAGTATGTGCAAAGTGAGACCGGTGGGACTCCTTTTGGCTTTGGAGTTAACGGACCCCTTGAAGCAGGCGTGTGTGCGCGACTGACTTTTCGTGCAGAAGTAAATCTGAGTGAGAGGAAGGATGTTTAGATGGGAAATTGAGTTCTCAGTCAAGCTTTATTGCTCACGTGTAACCACTCTGCCTTAATTTCCCACCTACAACATGGAACTAAGAGTGCCCCCCATCCCTCAGGTGCATCGTGAGGGTGAGAATAGATTTTACTCTGACAGGGCTTGTTAGAACAAGATAAAACTTTTTTTTTTTTTTAATTAGTATTATTATTTTACGCAGTGTATTATCCTCAGCCTTTACTTGTGCAATCTGCATTGTTATTGCATTTGCCTCTGAAGTTTCATTTAAAATGTCTTCACAATTCAAAATGAAACTGTCAAATTTTTCCCCATTTCACCTAGTTTTGATGTGAAACTGCACATTTCTCATGGCTCTTTAGATCACAAAGCTCTGCTTGAGGCTGAGCCCCAATTGACTGAATAGTTATGCAAACATTAGCAAATTTTCCCTTGAGCTAAGTTTCATGTTTGCAATGAAACCTGAACTCAGGCAAATTTTGTGTGGTTTTCATTGCAAACATGTAGGCAATGCAAGAAAGCTGTGCGTTTTCCTGTCTGCCCTCTGGAATGATCTAATTTTTCATTTTCTCAGATCTCCTATGTTAATGCAATAGCAGAGTCATTGTTAATTTGCAGTTTAATATCTCTGTGTTAGCCATCAGGTAGAGTGTTTGCTGTAATTTTGCAAGGCATTTTTAGTAATTTGGGCAATTAGGGTTCGACTGATCGTTTGCATATTAAGATTTTAGCCAATGCATGCAAAAGTCTCCTTTTTCTTCTTGGCATACTCTGAAACCCCATATGTACTTTTTTTGTTTGTTTGTTTACAAGCATGTGTCATTTCAAACAGAAGGCCAGCTGATTAGTGTGAATGTCTAGTCCCCTTCTGCCAGGTTTTATATTTGGGCTGGAGTGGTGGATGGCTGTTGTTTTTGTAGATTGGCAAGAAGTGTAATTACACAGAGCCCTTCCACCCCCTTACGGCACACTTGGAGTGTTTAGTGCCGTGCTTTTCAGTCCACGGAAATCTGCCCTCCGTCCAGGAACCCTGCCAGCTCTGAGCAGTGCTAATCGAACTTCTGCCACCAGCAATAATTATCAAGAGTTCTACCTAAAATTCCCCAGTTGTACAATGTACATAATATGCAAGGTCTAGGTCGGTTTTCATGCTTTTTGTTTTTTCATAGGGAAATGATTTTTGTTTTCCACTCCATTTCAGTTCCTCTTCCAGTCAGTTAAGAAAAATTAATTGCTTATGCATATTAACAGCCTACGGGAAACCTTGCACCTTCCCCCCCGCCTTCCCTCCCTCCGTAAGCACAGAAAGGAGTACTCGTAAGCTAGTGCATGAGTCGGTAATCTTGATTTATTGAGCTGAGATACCTTTGCCTGTATGTGATTAGAGGCAAATTGGAAGTTCTTGTTGGTGCTAGTTTGCAACCCCAGATGACATAGCTTTGAACAGAAAACAGAACAGAAGAGTTTGCAGCAGTCCTGAAGCCGCAGAAGCTGTGGCTGTTCTTGTCCCATGCTCTGCCAAAGGCTATGCCCCTTCAACGGGGTTTGAAGAAAGCAGTGTGTGCCCTTAGGAACTTCCAGGCATCACCTGATCTGTTAGCTTAAATTTCCAGTGGAAGTGGTGCATTTACAGTGAAACACAGGCATTTGCAAGGAAGCGGGCGAGGTGCAGACGGTTTTCTTTTACGGGTCCTGCTGTGGTAAGGGAGTAACCTTGTGCAGAGGGATATGCTGGGGGGCCGAGGTTTCTGTCTGGCCCTTGTAAAATACTTCACTGAAATTACTGGTGAAGTACTAGTTATCTAGCAGGACGGTTAATAGTGCATTAGCCTCTGAATTATTTTATCCCTTGCTAGCTAAGGATATATCACAGAAGCACAGGAGCTGTCACTCTCCAAATCTGGCTGTTTGCATCCTAGTACCCAGGGGGCAATGTATATCCAGTGCTTTCCAGCAAGAAAAACTCTTTATGAGCAACTGTCCATTGCACAATGTAGTATAGAGGGTATAAATTAGACTGACTATTGAAGGGGAGTAAGTTTGTGTCCTGAAGCATAGTATTTAGAGACTTATTTAGATACAAAATTGTCCTATTCTTTTTATGATTTTGTACATTAGCTTCTGCCCAAACATTTTACGCTGTACGCTGATTCATCAAACAGCAACAGCCCCCCCGCCCCCTATGTTTATGCAAGTTTTTAGGTGAATTAAGTGGAATGCAATGTTAAGATAAGGGGTAGATGTAAGAAAATTCTGTAAAACATTAATGGAAAAGCTTGTTTATTGGTAGTCATGGTGAAAAGCACAGCAGGCCACGGTGTGCGAGCTAAATACATGTAGAGCATGTAGGTACTTGGGCTGTAGCTGTTTAATGAGAACCTGATTATGCCTTTTTATCCATCTGCCCTCCAGCTTGGCCATGCAGACATGGGAGGAACTGTAACACGCAGCAGACGTCCCTGCAAGCACATCATCTCTTAAACTTGCCTTCAAGTGTGGAGCCTTGTTCTCTTTTAAAGGCTGCAGTTAGCGATGGCTAGTAGTATTGGGAAAACAGGGCTTTGGCATTTTTCAGCTTTCCTTGGTTTGTTTGCCATTCAGCTAATAGTTGCAGCTTTTTGCGTGGTGGTTTTTTTTTTTGTTCGCTTTGGGTTTTTTAGCAGGTCTTCCCCCCATTCCCTTTCTTTTTCTCAGAACTCTGAACCTTGTTCCCCCTGCCTTCCCTCCACAACTCACACTAAATCCTTCGCCGTTTTCATTGCCATGGAAAAATTAGAATCGACATGCAAGAAGTCTGTATGATTGCTGTACCACACCTGGTTTGTCTGCATACCAGGGCAGTATTCACTACTCTGCAACAGGGAAAGAAGCAGCCTTTTATTGCTGTCATTTTACTTGCATTTTCATGCAGAATCTAGAGATCTAACAGAATGAGATAAAGTTCCTATTTTAGGGTACATAATGCTTTCCTGCATTTATTCATACTAGCTTTGCAATTTGCTGTGAATTCTTACAAAGACTTGTAATTTTGAAATTTTTATATAGTCCCACACTTGTGGACACAGACTTGAGTTGAAGTTCATATACCTCCACTGAATGACACAAGCTGGACACAATTGCTGGCTGCAATTTTTCTCCTGTAGGTTCTTTCTCTAGCTGCTCGAATGTCAGGGGAACTTCAGCTCTGAAGAGTTTGTTAATGTTTAATGGAGTTCAAAGATCTCTGGTGCAAAGATGTTTGTTCGCAGTGTGCAGTTTTGTTTCTATTACAATTACAGATGAAAGAGGTTCTAACGCTTGCAGGATATTTAATGTTTCAGATTAGCATTACTAGCTCAGTTTACTTCAGGCTCATCAGATCACTTGCTTTCTATGAATCTATTTTCCTGCCTCCCTACACCCACCAGTTGGTTCCTATGTTTTTTTAATCTAACCATTTTTTTCTTTTCATCTACGTACATTTTTGCTATTTCTTTGCTGCTTAAATCAGAATTTCCTCTGATTTAACATAGTAAACAAAACCAAGGACAACATGGAAAACATCTGAAAAGATTAATGCCAGCTGCAATCATGTCAGCAGTGCAGTTTATATTTAGAGGGGAAGCGTGCTGGAGAGGAGGTGAAGAGTTCAGAGTGGGATTCAACCTGAGTGCTTGGATCTGAGTGAGGAAGACCTGCTGCTAGGATTGAGCTGGCCTTCCCAGCTCATGTACATGGTGCCGCTTTCAGGCTATTAGCAGGGCTTTTCCCTCTGCAGCCTTAGAAAAGCTGTTTGGAAAGAGAAAGATGCGCTCAACACCCAGACTTTTGCTGAGAAGCCACAAATTCAGACAAAAGGAGCTTTTGATGCTCTCTATTCTTGCAAGTTATCTGGCGTAAACCTGACTCTTAATTGTGTATCCTACTCAGTGGACCACTAGTCTCCGTACTTACTGTGAGTTTTACTGTCTTGATACTTACATGTCCCCTTTTAATGCGTGTTGATCACTTACCCCAAAATTCATGGCTTTATTCCTATAGTTCTCTTGTCATGGAGGGAATTATTTATGGATACCCACGGTACAGATGAGGCACTGACGCTGACAGAGTGATCACGAAACAAAATTCTGGGACAGCAAGAACGGAGCAACTCTCTGTTGAGTTTTGATAGAAACATAGCTGAAATTTTACCCTTTAATAGATTTTGAACGCCACTGTCATATCAGTAGGCTTTGTTGCAATATTTCCTCTACTTGTTGCTGATTGTTTCAGGAGAAAAAAAAAATCCAAGGCTTTTTTCAAACGTTATACTACATCTACTTCTTGCACAAAAAGTGAAAAAGAAAGTTTTTTAAATACAGTTAAATGCACACAGTCAAGCATTTATTAAAAGGTCTTATTTTATATCTTTTTAAAATAAGATATTTAATGAGATGTGTTGGTGAGGGAATGTATTTTCCTCAGTATTGTTTGCACTAATATATTGTTGAAAGGGAAGATTAGAGGTTCCAGTTAGCGTAAAACTGGAAACCCTGAAATAATAGTTTTGTAATATTATCTTTCAGAAAGATAAGAAAATCATAGCTGCCTGTCTGTTAGCACTGCAGCTAGGCTAGCATCTGGAAACTAGAAAACAAAGCCATTACCTCAAATGATGTCATTTATTAGCTGAAGGAAGTGAAAACTTTCAAAAAACGACCTGGAAGCAGTATAATTAAGCATTTTTTATTTATTATTTTAATATTGCATTTGGGAAGACTGGATGAGCAGGTCTTATGCCTTAATATATGAGGAAAATAGCTCTCTTGATCGCATCAGTATGGTTTAATGGCAAAAGACTTTACAACCACAGCAGTATCCATTACCCCTTGAATAAGACTTTTTAAATCTCTGAAAAGGTTAAATCTGAATGGTAGCGTATATATTGCTGTCAGCCAGAAGCAATAGCCCTTCCTGAGGTTTCCTAGCGTTCCCTCTCCGCAGCCCCCGCCCCACCCCGTATGAAGGCATCCTGCAGTGAAGGGGTTAAGAATGCACAAGGGTGAGTCTCGTAGCTGAATTTATCTTGGTAACCCAAGATCTTCATGAATGTGGAACGCTGTTACTACCACAGCTATTCTTGTATTGGCTTCCCCACCAAGTCCTGACATGCTTTCGTCCATGCGTGCTTCTTGAGTTTCACTCCAGGGGGAAGTTTTGGGGGAGATCTGGTGACAAACAGGCCTCAGTCCCTTTGCATGCTTACTGAATCAAGTTGTTTATATTTTCCACACATCCAGCTTTTGTTGTGCTGGAACTTCTGTTTCCTTGTACTTTACTGTAATCTTTTGTACTAATTAAGATTGCAAATTATTTAAGAGTTTCCATTAGAAAGCAGAAAACAAATGTGAGCCTTGAATTTTTTTTATTTTTATAATCTAGCATTTAAACAAACAGGTAGACAAAGGAAAACTGTTGCTCATGCTCACAAGAGTACACTGGATTGACATATTTAGACATGGACCCCTTGCAGATGGCAAGTATAGAGCTGCATTATTATAGGATGGTGATGGAAGGCTGAATTTTTTCCCCAGATATGGCAGTTCCTGGCCATCCTGGTGATCTTCCAAGGGGCAATGAATGCTTCTATGAAGAAAGCAATTTCTCATCTTTATCACGTCAAAAAATATTAATTTGTTCTATTTACTGTGGATACTGGCTCATACCAAAACCTGACTCAGAAGATGCTGTGGACTTGGGAGAAATCTAAATTGCATTTCTGCAAACTAACTGTCTCCCTATCCTGTTCATTTTCCCGCTAAAATCTTCCTATACATTGGGCTAAATCCTCGATCCAGATACGTCCACCAATACAGTGTTAAACTTCTGTATCCAGCCAATCTGGCATGGGATATAGCTCTGCCTTCTCATGGTGCTAGGAGATACGTGTTTTAATCTCACTCTCAGAGTGAATATTATATATGGGAATGTTGCATCGCCTTTGTTTACCAGAATATTGTGTTCAAATGCAACTCAGCTAATGTCTAGAAGCACAGTGTTTATGAGGCAAGTGAAGTACATTGCATAGGCTCAGGCTGTTTTTCAGCTCTTTACTTCTTCCAAGTCCTGAAGTTCAGGAAGCAGCCAAACTGGAACAATCTGTACTGAAGCAGTAAGATGAAAGATTGGGTTTATAGTTTGAGCTGATACTTACCATTTGTGGGATTGGGATTGTAACAGTGCTGTTGCTACTCTGATACCTGAAGCAGAATTTTGATAAATCATTTGAAATCTCCTCTTACAAGGGAAGTTTAGTCTAGACTTTAATTAGATGAGACTCCTTTTATCCAGAATAAGAACATCCCCAAAATGAGATTGTTATGCTCTATTTTCTCTTAAGTCTCAGGAATTTATTAGCTTCAGTAAAGGGCTTTGTTAGGGAGAACAATCTTTGGGGTTGGCTGGATGGGGGGAGCAACGGAGGTAGGTACCATTGTCCTTGGTCCCTCTCCTAAAAAATGTGTGTGCACAAGCGTGTGTGTGTGTGGATCATCCTGCTTCTTTTGCAGGATCTTTCTTTTTATACTTGTCAAACATTCAGTTGTACAGAGTGACAATTGGTCTCCATCTTATCTATGCAAACCACTACATGTGTATCTGTAGACATGAATAAATACTTAGGAGAAACATTTTTGTTTATGCCTAAATAAAGAAGTTGTAGATAAACTATCTTTTAATTTAGCTGGAGGACTTTGAGTTACTCTGAAAAAGATACGAGTATTAATATTTTTGAACTAAACTTTAATACCTAAAAAGAAGTGCTGAAATTCAGAGATGTTGAATATCCATTTTTGAAAATGGATAATGGAAGTTTTCCGTCTCTGGAAAAGCAAACAATAAGCTTAGAAGTCTAAGTCTAGGCTCCCAATTTTGAAAATGATGGTAGATACTTCCTCATCTCTAAAACTGGTTATCTATTCAGAAGGAACTTGCATATGCTCTCATTCTGAGAAGTGCTTTGAGATCAGTGGGTATGAAGTGCTGGAGACCTGTAGCGTAGAGCCGTTCCAAATGAGCAGAACATTTTTTTTGAGCGGGAGACAATATTTTTAACCTGCTCCCTCAAAGCTGGAATCGTGTTTGCTCAACTGCTAACATGATTGTGGTGAAAGATACAAATAACATAAAAAGGAAAAGCAAGTGCCTTGATGAGCTCGGTCGTAAATACATCCAACAATGTTACTATTATGAGGAGACTTCCTTTTTTGGGAAAAAAAATTTCTATTCAGCACAACAGCAGCAGAAGTTCCTTTCCTTCCCGATTCTGTGCGAGAAGAAACTTCACAGTTTACAAGGCTGTGGTCTTTTCAGTAAGCTGATACAAGCAATGCTGACTGCATGCCTTGCCCAGCAGTATGTGGTCAAGTGTGTATTAATAAAGAAGAAAACTCTCAGTGGTTTGGCCCAAATTCTTTTGGCTCTATAGACACTCCTGTGCTGCATGTGGGAATGGGAATTGAAATACTTTGAAATCCTACTGCAGCTGAGTGCAGTTTTAGACTACTATGAAAGGGGTGAGAAAGGAAGCTCTCACTCTGCGGGCAGACATCTCTACTGATTCCTCAGCAACTTGATGTTGCTTGAGATCTCCTGTCAATAATAGTGTCCTTCTCAGAGTAAAATTTGGCAAATTGATTCGAAAAAAGCCCAGCAAAGGACAGCAGGAGTGGGGGAATGCCTAAACTCTGGCGCATTTCTTGAGGGCAATCTGGGAGAGCGCCGTTGATTTCCCTCTTCCGCTTCTCTGTAAGTTTCGTCCATCTGAGAGGTCTTTGGTGGGATGTTGCTGAGACAAGAGTCTCAGCTCTGATTTGACCTCTTGCTCAGCTGGGGTGGGTTGCTGAGGTGCCAAGTTCATGGGTGATAATATGGGTCTCAATCATATAAATGCCAACTGATAATATCAAGGAGTGAAAATTACATAAAAATTATTCCAACTTCTGTTCCCTAGGAGCAAAAGACTAGGGTAAAGAATGTGTCACACCTGAGGTTTGTTCTTTTTCTTATAATTTAAAAATGAAGTATAAAGAAGGCAAGAGTCCTTATTCAGTCAGATCCTAGTGGTTAATGAATGGAAGTGAAAGCTCTTCAAAGGACCATGAGCTTTTTACCTTTGCTGATTCTGTTAGCCATGGAGGGCATAAGAAGGGGTTGTTCACACTTCAGCATCCCTGTTTGTGTAGATGGGCTTAACTCATGCTAAGGTGGTAGGGTCTGAGTGCAAAACAGTGGTGAGCTTGAGTGGAGTTATTGAAAGACGTGCCCACCAAGTGACACCTCTGAGGGGCTGGGCTCACCTCAGTGAGCAGGCGTGGGGGTTTTGGTGCCTCATCCCCTTTGAAATGAAAATACTCTCGTGAGTCCTGCCCTGTGGCCTGATTTGCTTGGGTTGTAGACACCTGACAGCTGCTGTTGTGGAGTTGTAAATGTTTGCTTTTAAATTTGAGTCTTCACCGCTCTGGAACGGCACTTTCCTGCCTTGCCTGGAAAAGGACAGTGGCTTCCCTGTTCTGGACATCATTAGCAGCTTTGTCCTTCATCATCACGTACCTCTAAGCACTGGAGTGAATGTGAAACACAGGCTGTTAAGAACAGGAAATCAAAGGACGGCTGAAGCGGTGAATGGGAGTGAAGCGTGGGGACGGAAAGCTGCGCTGGGAGGATGGTACGCGGGCTGTTAACGTCACTGTTGTGAACTTAGGCTTATTTGTGTATAAGTCACTGGGACAACTAGCACGCATTTAGTACATTGACTTGGGTTATTTAAGTCAGTTGTGGAATCCTAGTCACTGCATGGTATTTCCAAAGCCCTTGGTAACGTAAAGTGAGCAAGATGAACCTGTGTATCAAGTAAATTTGAAAATACATGCTATGGTATCTGCTACTTTCTTCAGACTCTGTGTCTGCAGTGGTTGCTTTTCAGTAAGCTCATGCCACCTACCCTCCAAGTGCCAACTCCTTTAGAAAAATCACTGTATTAAAAAACAAAACCAAAAAAACAACACCCCACCCACCAGAGAGCTCTTTAAAACATGAAATCTGTTTTGAAAAAGCTGTCTACCGATCAGTTTTCTCAAAAGCTCAGTGTTTGAAAAGCATGTATCCGATTCATCTCAGTGCTACAGACACAGGTCCCACAGAGCCTGAGCCTAAGAGCAGTTGGACCAGATCTTCAGGTACTGTGAATCAGAGCGGCTCTCCTGACACGAATGTGGTAGAGCCAACCTGTGCCATCTTAGGATTTGTGTAAAACCAGGTTCTAATACAGTAACTGCCTTTTGAACCTCAGGTAATTTTTGTGATTTTTCCCTTTGTTAGCTGTTTTGACCTCTCATGTGAACTTGGGTAATGGTGTTTGGGGAGGAGAAAAAAAGAAAATCTTTGAAAAGAGGAAAGTAAACCAAAAACATCTATTTTGAAATGATATGAAACAGCTGACTTAGTATTGCCAAATTCTTGTTTTAAAGCTGACGAACAATTTGTCCCTAATTCTGTCTTTTTTTTTCTTTCTTTCAAAATGTTCTTTTATTATTGCAGCGTGTGAGATCACATAAATTCCTATAAGTCTTTCCTTTGCTGAACTGTTACACCATGCTCTTCCTTCAAGAGATGCTGCTTAGACCCTGATGCAGGACTCCTCTGCTTACGTACCCCTCTGCTCTTCTCCCCCAGCCTCCCAGCAGGTTCCTTTTACTCGCTTCTGACCCTTTTGCTATTGCAAAGGAGCAGAATCAGGTTCCACTTGGCCAATTAAGACCTCCTCAGGTGTAAAGTGGTGGAGTAACTACTACATCTCTCTCTCTTCTCAGCCAAGGCAGCAGGAGGGTCCGAGTTGGAAATGTTTCAGAGCCAACAGCAGTTATATAGTGCTCTGTTGGTTTTCAACAGATGTATGGTTCTGGAGTGAGTGTGACTAGATGATGTTTGTTCAAATAGCCCCTGTGGCTGAAGATGCACAAGTCCTTTCATGGCAGCAGCTGAAATGGCTGAAGAGATTTAACATCTCTGCACCCTGCACCAATTGCAGTGACTAACCCCTACTGCAAGCTACAAACTTCTCTGTTCTGCCAGTTGTGCTTCTCTTGACACAATTCCCAGTTACTAGTTTCAATCAAAACGAGCCAGGTTGGCACAGACCAACATTTAAATTGTTTAAATTATCTGGGCTTTTGAACGAAACAGGCTAGGGATGACTAGCGAAGCAGCTCGTCTAGCAGATCTGAGGAGGCAATAACCCTTGGCAGAAGGGCAGCGACGAGTAACTGGCGCTGGGTTAGAGCCTGTAGCCTCCTCAGCTGGCACTGCTGCGACTGGAAGAGGGTGGCTACGGACAGCCCAGGCTGCCCAGCTTCTGCCAGTGAGCTGGGGGCCTGCGTTCACTGCTGGATCCTTGCCTTTGCTCCCTGGGTAAGTCTAAGAGAGGATGCTGGATAATCCTCTCTCTGCTCAGCCTGTTTACCAGACTACACAAAATGCAGTGGTCCTTTCTTTCCCCTTAATAAACAAATCTTGTGGCACACCCTTAATGCACTGCTGTCAACACCAAAACGGTGTGTGACATCTTTTGCCACACTGCTGTGTGGAGCAAGGTAGAGCTACAGGTACCCTGGACCAAATGTCCTCTTTCATGCTGTTCCTAGGATCTCGGCCTTTTGCATTGCTGCTTGGCTTCCCAGAGAGAAGAGAAAATAATTTTTCCCCTCTTCCTCCTCCTTGCCACCTATTTTGGAAGGTGCTATAAAAGCCCTCTCCTTCACCTGCCTCCATTCCCTCTCAAGAATGGAACTGCACTTAAAGTTTCTTCTCTTCTCTGAACAGTCTTAAAATCTCTTCCTTTCATTTGTCAGCTGATAGTTAACCCTTCTCACTAGTGAGTAGTTACTTCAGCAGTATCAGTAGAAACATAAGGGACTGTATGTCTGTAACTAACTCTTCTCTGGCAGTACCAAAAGAATTTACAGTTTGAGCCTCTTAAAATGCTTACATCACTTGTTTTTGTCTTTTGCAGAGAACTACTGAAATGATAAAAATAATCTGGGAGCTCTAATTTGCCATTCACTATTTGACATTTGCATTTCTGTTTCTGTCATAAACCCAGGCCAACCAGGCTTAATCACATTCATGTTTGATTGCTACATCTCACAGATCCAGTAGCTGTCACACAAATGGTAATGGGAGATTTTCTGCAGCAGGCCTTAGCGCAGGCAGAAGAGAATCTTCAGAATTTGGCCTGTTGATTCCTTCTGCTGGTAACAGCTCCTGGGTTTCTCTTCAAAACTTCCAGCTTCGTTTTCCATTTATTTAAATGAGAATTGAATCGCTAAGCTTTGCAAACATTTTGACTAAAGCTTGTTACACTGATAGTTTTTCTGGCATGATTTTTGTACAGACTAATCTGTTCTCACTTGCTTGGGCTAGAATGATCCCCGGGGAGTGTTTTGCAGGTTGGGATCGGTGGATGCGCGTTGTACTTGCCCAGCTCAGCTCCCCTGCCCTGGAATGCCTCTTCCCTGCAGCCAGTCTGAACAAGACGCCAGCTCCTGCGGGGAACAGAGGTGTGAGCGCAGCTACTGCTGCGAGGTGCCCTTGACAGGAAGAGTGAGTCCCCTTCACCCATGGTTGGTCCCTCTGCAGTCCATGGAGAGCACACAGGACTGAGCAAAAGTCATTGGTCTTGCTTGTTTCTTAACCAGAAATAACAACAAGCAAACCACGGTTTGAACTGTCAGAATTTTGGTTTCAGTCTTGTTGCTTGAAACTTCAAGTAAGACGCCCTCATTTCAAGTGAGATGAATTAAAATGTTATCGCACACATGGCATTGACATTTTTTGGGTCTGCAAATAGAATTGGAAGAGTTTCTCTACCGCATATACCAGAAGGAATCACAGGATTCTCTCCAGGGCAGCCTGAAGCCTGAACTTCTCTAGATAGTGTGTGGGGGGCAACAGCTAGACATAGCCCCCTAACTATGGCACATTGCAGAGTGTGCTTAGAAGTTGATAGCAATATTTTGAGACTCTTTCAGGCTTTCTCGGGAAACGTACATTGTTAATTAGACATCTTTTAAGTAAGTTTTACTGGTGTCACTACTACATATAAGTGTGCGTTCAGGAATTGGAGCGAAAACCAGAAAGCAAAAGGAAGCGAGTGCACTGATGGTATCCCTTAGCTAAAATAGCAGATGCATTATGCAGATCGGGTCCAAGAAGGGTAAACATGTGTCCAAGGTCACTGCTTCACCCTTGGCTGACTGAGATCGTTAGGGGAATTTTGGTTTTGCCAGAGCGTATTTAAAGTCTCTGCGAGTTGCACATCATTTCCCAGGTGCCTCTTGTTTTCTAAAGTCCAGTTTGAGGCTCCCTGTTCCAAATTGCCTCTTTCATAATCAGCTTTGGCCGACGGTGCTGCAGAAGTATTCTGTGTTTTCGTGGACCCTCTACACAGAAAAAAACCAACTTGTGTTCCTGAAAAGAGACCGCAGATGAGAAGGGTACTGCTGCAAGTATAGATGTACATTATCAAGTATTGACAAATTTCCACCGATTTCTGTTTAGGTGATAAATGCATCTCTAAAAGGTCAAGAAAAGGAATAAATGTCACATTTTTAGAAGGGAATCAGCTGTTGCACAATTTCAGCTTGTCTTGATTATCGGTGAGAAGAATCCCACTATAGTTTCAGAAACTGCCTTGAAGCATTGCGATAGTTTTTTTTCCCCCGCCTCTTCCTATCGTTCTGAATAAGCTGCTTCCTGCCACCCCAGAACGGTCAGTGCCACCCCTTAATTTACAGTTAGGAATGCAGACACGAGGGAAGGCGAGGGGATGAAATATGGTGTCAAGTTTGTATCTGCTCACATTTCACACACTAAGGAGACAAGCCCCTTTGGCCAGTTGCCATGGGGAATTTTCTTGCAGAAGTAAATAACTCGGAACAGAAAGAACTCAGATTCATACTACCCCAGCTGCAGAATGTCATTAAGTCTCAAAGGATGCTATGTGCATTGTGTGAAAGGAATTTTGTAATCTGGCTATAACTGCAGTTGCAAAACTATGTTTGAGTTTAAACCTTTATTTTGAACTTTTGATTATTGGCTTGTTTCTTGCGTGCTGATTAAAGCACACATTGTCTTATAAATAGTTTCTATTTTTAAACCATAAAAAGGTTGAGATTAGATGTTTCAATAGCAGATGAGTGGTTGATTTCGTTTTGTTTTCTTGTTTCTTCCTATGCCAACTGCACTCTAATCTCCATTTCCTAATTCCCTTTTTAAGGATGCTTGAAAAGGGAATTAAATCTACCAAGGCACTCAAAATATCATGTAGATGGCTTTTTATTTTAAAGTGTCATTCATTACATGACTTTCTGACCCCAGTAACCTTCACAAACTTGGGGGGGGAGGGGTTGATTTTTTTCTTTTATTTTTCTTCTTCCCTTGTTGTTTTTTTTTCTTGAAATGTCTGAGAAGAGAAAGCACAGGCACCTCCCTTCCACTAGTAGTTAGCCAATTCTTTTTCAGTCTGAGTTACGTGAGCGTGGCATCCATGAAGCTGGTCCTGGAATACATGGGAGGAGACTCACGCTGTGGCTTCATGGTACCAGAGGACAAAATAGCGATTCTTCTGTTTTGGTGGGGTTTCTTGTAGTGCTAGTACCTCAGCTCAGATTTGGTGAAGAAACGGGAAAGATGTATGCTTTTAGCAGTGATTACAGATAAGCATTTGAAATAAAACCTGTGAGGTGGATAAAACAAATATCTGCTAGAAAAAGGCATTTTTAAAGTTGCCATTTAGTCGGTTTCTACATTTCTGGAATAGCATACAATGGCACAACTTCCATTACAGCTTTTCTCTAAGTATTTTGGCTGTTGGCAGTAGGTGCCACGAAGTGCTTGGAGAAAGGTTGATGCCTGTGTAGCTGCGGTCGTTAAACCACGGGTTCATACAGTGCTTTGCATAAGTGCATCGAGCAGCCCATGCAAGGCTGTTTTAACTGAGGTGCTCTTTGAACCAACCGATCGCTAAGACTGTAGTGACTGCAGGGTGCCTGGATAGCAGCAGGGCGGGGGATGTGTCTGCCGACCAAAGCCCAGAGACCTGTGCCCCCGCGGCTCCCACAGACCTTCCTCTTGTCTTGCAGAGCAGTAATGGCTTGCTGCCAGGTCTGCCTCAGATGTGTCGTGTCGGAGGAACCGAGGCTTGGCTGCATTACGTGCTCCCAATCTTGTGTCTCCCACCTGTAATGACCTCTCGTTAACAAAAATTTCAACTGAAGCTTTAAACTGCTTTGTACTTTGTGGTCAGAGGGTAAAATTCGGGCCAGGGCCTGCCAGCTCCTAAGCATCCCGTGTGATGCTCAGTGGCTCTGTCCAACTTCCCTGCAACCCAGAGAAAGGGTGGTTAGAAATAAAAATACCACCTGGGTGGGAGGGAGAGCACGCGTGTGCGTCTCTGCCGTCGTCCGTTAGCTCCCCGAGCTGCAGTGCGGTGGAACGTGTACCGAGCTGTACGCCAGGAGACAGTACATCCTGCTCCCAGCTCTTTCCCCCGACTATTTTTGTGCTCTTCACAACTGTTATTAAGCAAGACCACAGAGTATTTTTACAGCATAAGCAGAAGAGGTCTATCCTGCATTTTAGGGCTGTGATCTGTCAATAACCCATGCCGAAATATAGGTATATGTAATGTCTTTACGTAATCTGAAGAATGTGCCCTGGGATAAAAAGGAATTTGGATGCTGTTAATGTTTTGTTCAATGTTTGATCAAACAGATTTGGTCGTCGTTGGATTCCGTCTCCTCTCTCTGCTTCATTTAAAATGCTTCCTATAAAGTTTTTAAAGAGCTGCACTTCTGATAATAGAAGAACTAACTATGTTTTACTTTGGTTTTGGTGTGGCACGGGTTGCGTGGGACATCCTAGACTGGGCACGCAGCGATGCTGCTGCAGGTTGTTCTGCCTAGGCTAACGGAGCCAAGCAAATGGAAACCTTCTGACCTCAGTGTGGTGCATCTGACTCTGTGCTCGGGTCTCTGCTCTCAAGAGAGTCTCTGCAATGTCATCTTTATTAAAGCTGAGAAGCCCAAATATTTCTTCTGAATCTAATTGCTATTACTATAATACTGGACAAGGATACACTTTTAAAAATGACAAATTTTTAAGGATGCTTTTGCCCAAAATTTGAACCAATGTTACATTTAAGCCACTATATTCTTGTTTTACTTTCTATAGAGCTTTATTCTTTATGCTTAAAATGCACGACTGTGTATATTGCTGATTTCAGCAAGATTTGTTGAACTTTAAAGTTAGCAATTTCTATTCTGAGTTATTTCTTACACATAATTAAATGTTATAGCTGAATGAGAAGCCTCATATTCATTTTTGTATCCCATTTAAACAACATTTTGGGGTTTTGATGCCCAGTTGAAACCCTCTTGAAAACATTGAGTAACTTCATTTCCTAGACTCTAAATTTTTCAGGATTACGTTTCAACGGGGAGATTAGGACCAGATGGTATAGGTGGGACAGGGCAGTTTGTAACGTATGAAGGAGACAGCTGAAAACAAGAGGGGTTACACAGAGTGCATGCTCACTAGTGTGCTCCCACGGACGGACTTGGGTCTGCTCTGGAGTATTTCTGTGCCTGCATTTCATGCTGTGGGAGTCCCTCTATGGAAATTTCTTTGGCTGTTTAGATCTGTGTGGCAGACCTATTGAAGAAAGACTGCTGCCTCCTTTTGAGAATGTTATGCTACAATTTAACAAAAATTTTTCAGTGTATATCCAAGGTAATGTCAGAGTAATTGACAAAAAAATTTGGCCTTTATTTTATTCTTCAATTTTTCCTTGATCTCAGGCCCTTTTGAGTTGTACTTTTATTTTGTCCTGGGGATTACTGTCAATTGAAGCCCAAGGTTTTGAGGAAGAATGGGAAAAACAAGGAACTAAATTGCCTCAGAGTTATTTAAGTATACTTTTAAAACATGGAGTAAGCATTAAGAAAAAGGAAGTTAATGACCTATTTCTATGAGACGAGGCAGAGTGTGGATTTTGAGGAGTGGACCTGAAGTGCCCCATAGCAGACAAAGTTGTTGCCGAAGAGCCCTGCTTCCCCTTTTGATATTCACTCATCCCTTTTTGAGAGAGTTTTGTGGATTCTCAATCTGGCAGCTGATGCAGAGTTAACAAAACAGAGTTAAAATTTCCCCTCGTGCTTATGTAGGATGAAATTTTAAAATGTCAGGGCTGCAGGGGAAGACGAGGCTGGACGAGAGCCCTTGGGATAGCCACCCGTGGCTGGGGGTGGCGGAGGCGGCCACCGTGCCCGCAGCACTGCTGGCCCCACGGGGCTGGGCTGGGCTGGGCTGGGGTGTTTCACTCATGTCATTCAAAGTGAGTCAGATTGTTGTTGTGGTTATTTGGCTGATCTGCTTCAGCTGTTGGGACGAGCATGTATGCGCAGATGAATGTGTGTGTCAGTGGAGCAAGTCAGGGAGCAATTGCAGCGCGGGTCAGCCAGCAGGCTGTGGGTGCAGGGTGGGTGCTGGGGCTGGGCTGAGCAGCAGGTAGGGCTGGGAGCAGGGTGAGCTACAGATTTGGGGGCAGACTGAGCAGCAGGTAGGGCTGGGAGCAGGGTGAGCTATAGATCTGGGGGCAGGCTGAGCAGCAGGTAGGACCGAGTGCAGGGTGAGCAGCAGGGTGTCTGTTTAGCCTCCCAAGTTTACACAAGTGCACGGATGGAGAAGTTGTGTCCAAAACTTTCAGGTTCCTCTTTGACCCTTTCTGTAACATGGGACAAATCCTACTTCTTGCCATGCCTTGATTTTCTTCTCTAAGGGAGAAACAGTCTTGGAGTTGTAAGAATGAAAGGCTTGATCTGTGCCCTACTCCATCCCTGTGCAGTGGTGCGGCTAGGAGCAAGGACCTTCTTCCTCAGGAGGCAGACAGCTCTGCTCCATGCCCTCTCCACCCCTCACAAAGCAGTAGGAACAGCAAACCTCAGTTTCTGCTGCTTTCCTTTCCAGGCCCACCCTTTTCCCTTCCTTGCAGTAAGAGCGAGCCTCAGCCCCTCTGCAGAAACCTGACCTGCAGCCCTTCCCAGGCTCCCCTCTTCCTTCCTCCATTACCTGCCCCGTGCTGCTGCCGAGCTTCTGTCATCCTGGCAGGGAGAATGAGTTATTTTGTCTTCCCTGAAGCAAACAGGGGAAGACCCACGATGGTTGCTCTGGCTCTGCTCCTGTCCCGGGTGCGCTGCAGGACTCCTGCAACAGCCAGGATGAGGCTCCCCATGCAGTGCCAGCACTGTGGGTGGACTGGAGGAGATGGGTCAGGGTGGGAATGAGGAGGGCTCCTTGTGCATTGCTGGGAAAGGTCCTGACCGTGGCCGGGTACAGTGTCTAAGCAGCCTGTGGGGAAAGTGCCATCTGCCAGAAGGTCCTCTGCGCAGTCTTGTGCTTACGGCAGTGCAATGCAGAGGCCAGCGTGCGGGGATGGGGTTTAACATTGATTTTTACTGCCTTGGGTTGAACTGTCCTTCATTCCTTGCAGTCTCCGCTACCAGTTCTGGGTAGGATGTCTTGAAATAGGTGTTGTCGATAGAGAGGACACGTCTAATACTATTACTGCACCAGCGTTAGACCAGCATTACTGGATCAGCATTAGATCCACTGAGCGATGGTAGAGATTTTCCTTTAGTTGTGAAAAGTCAGCACTAATTTAGGAAGTTCTTTTACTTATGTGTTAGCGTTACTCAGGGTATATTTAGCTGAATGTCATGACACTGATTTTTTTTTTTCCTCCACCAGGTTTTCTCTTTCATGGATGTGGAACCTTTAGTTGTCCCTTTTAGGAAATGCCACAGGGTTATTGAGAGTTGTTAGATTACTGTTGTAAGTAAGGATTTTTGATGTGATGCCTCAATATGGATTTGACAACATCTGACGACTTTGGATTGTGTGCAACACTTATCACAAGTGGCTTATTATGTTGGTTGGGAAAGAAAGTGTGGTGGTGTTGGCTTGCTTTTCCTGCACCCCAGGAATTAAAGGAACTGGAAATGGACTGTATGGATTTTGTGTAACAAGTTAATGTTTTAAACATTTCTCTGTTTGTCTGGAATATGAGCTACCAGTACTTTTGTTGTTGTTGCTGTTGCTAAGTTACATGCAAGTGTTTCTTTATGAAGTGACACCCTTAAAAAACCCCCGGTGGTTTGAAAGAGTTTGCTGAATCTTGTTTTCTCTCTTTTTTTTTTTTTTTTTTAAACACTCCCCTCCCTCCCCCCCCGCCCTTGCTCCCTCTCCTCCATGCACTTCCTCCCCAGGGCAAAGGGAGATTATAGAAAATTATTCTGTGACAATAGGTCTAGAAATGGCAAATGATAATAATGAAGGAACACAAATGGGATCTTTGATTAGGATTGCTCTGATGGATTGTAATTTTTGTGCGCCCATCTTTTCGCAGAGGCATCGTCCAGAAGGGTGCCTTTTTCATCGTGCATGCTGGACTCGTCAGTGCGTGCCAGACCTCTGAGAACTATCCCAGTTTTCGCTCCGTAACAACATGCGAGTCCTGAGGAGATCAACTTTTAGGGAATGTTTTCATTCCTTTTGACTGTGGAGAAGTTAGTGCCTCGTGTGGGTGTTTTTAACTCTTTGCCCTGGCAGCGTGTCCCACGAGCAGCAGCCCGGGCGGCTCAGCCTCCCGCTGAGCCTTACCTCCGCGATGGGCAGGCATGGGCAGGGGGAAGGAGAGGAAGCTGGTCCCGTTATCAGGATCTTATTACGGCTTTTGCTTTTTAAATTTCTGATGATGCCAGCAGAAGGATTTTAAGTGAGGGTGCTGGCCTTTCTTGAGGCGTTTATACAATTTCTTTCTGTAAAATGCAAAAACCTACAAACTAGTCTGTCCTCGTCATTGCTGCTGTAAGGGCTGCCCATTGAAATATGGGGAGTGCTGGTTAGGGTGGCTAAAAGATCTGGCTTCTGAAAATATTGCTGAAGCTAGGGAGCCAAGTTTTGTCCTGGGCTACACCCACGTAACCTCATTCAACTACAGCATGAGTGCTGCGGGGCTGCAGGAGCGGGGAGCCTGCGAGCGGCAGGTCCGCATCAGCGGGGGACGGCAGAGCGGGGCAGAGGAGGCAGAGAGCCCAAAGCATCTTTTCCCCCAGCCACCCACTTTCCCAACGGGGCCGTGAGCTTTTTCCACCTCGTCTTCCAAAAAGTCTGGTGGTAAATGGGGCAATATTCCTGAGTATGCGCGTGCCTGCTAAAAATATTGTGAAACGCGGGAGAGGTGGCCAGGTGATCTGGGCAGCGTCACCGACACGCTTTGGAGAATGAGCTTGCGGGGAACGAAAGCGGGGTGCTGGCTCTCTTAACAAGACTGAATTTGTTTTTCCGTAGCCCTTTGAAATCCTTCTGGGCAGAGGCTTTTAATTGCGACACGCTTAGGAGGAAATTTAAAGCAACTTATGGTTAGGCTACATTATAGGTTCAAACAGGAGACGTATCAAATACCTGGAAGGAAAGTATGACTATTTTGGTTTGCAGGGCAGCCCAGATTTTGCAGAGAAACGCCGTTTCAAAGCTCTAAGGCAGACACAACAGTGTTCCTGAAATAATACCAGCAGTAATCCCTTCAAACATCCCCAAGTGTATTGGCTCACGCATGTTTTAAAATTCTTTCTCCGTTTTGTTATAAAAACTTGCATATTTCTCTCCCCTTCACCATATGAAAATCTTCTAAGAATTTTTTATGAGCTTTTGTAGACTTCAGAATAAGCTCTCCTTCCCCTCCCCTTCCTTACTTTCTAATCCAATTTAGTCAGATAGTTACTTCAAATCCCTCGGAGGCCTGTAGTTTGTTCATTCTCCCACAGTGCTGAGATTTCCCTCCAGCCCAGCTGGCAGGAGTTTTTAGAAATAACAATATCTCAGGGGGAAGGAGCTGAAGATTGAATGGGGTCTTTTGTCCAGGTCTCTATGAAGCCAGATTAATTATGCATTGCAGAACACAGTTTAAAGCTCTGAATTAGGTCCTCATTGCAATGAAAGGAGAGCACAGGCTTGAAAACTGAAAGAATTCCCATTTCCATCAGAGGGACAGACATATAATGACTGAAAGCAGGAAGAATTTTTGAAAATTGCAATTAAACAGTATTTTGTATTTACCACTCAGTAGCAGTTGTCTTTAGCATTTACAAAAGTGATTCTTTGACATTTTTTCACATGATCGCTCCATAGGTGGCTGGACTTTGAGGATTTTCAAGTCTTTTCTGTGTTACTAGGCTACTCTTGAAAGTACTTGTGCTTTGATGAATGAGAGCGGGTTTTTTTGGCCAGCGCTTACCTGAATAGAGGTCTTTAAAACCTCAGCAGTACAATTAGCAGTCGGTCAGATGATACTGATGGTACGGGAAAAAAGCGAATGGTTTTCTCCTTTACTTCTGGGGATTTTCTAAAGCTGTCTGACCCAGTGTGATGTGCAATAACAACATTTTTCTTGGTTTCCTAATGCACTTTAATTCCAGTTTGAGGAAAGTAGAACTCTTTCACGGATAATAAGTCCGTAATGTTTACAGCTGCCAAATAAAAAGTTGTCCACGGGCATTTGTATTCATAAGGGCACTTTCTGTCAGGGTGGGGGATTGTGTTTTGGGTAGAGGGCTGGGCCCAAAAGAGGGATAAGGATAAGGAAAAGGTTAGCTATGAAACCTCTTACATTAGAAATCCTTAGTACTCTCAGACATGACCAAACTGGGATAGATGGAGTGTGAGCAAAATAAACTGATTACTTTCCTTTTTATCATCATCTTGAAATCCCATATATGGAATAACACTCTGTAAAATAACTATAGCATATTGAACTCTGCAGTTCAATTAATTTTAATTAAAATTACAAACTGTAAACATCCAAAGAGACAGCCAAATGCATACTTAGAAGGATAGCAGTGTTTTGGGGCTGAGTAAATCATTTACTGAATCACACTAGAAAATCTACAAGTAGGAACTTAGTGTAGAAGTCATTTGATAGGAATATTATGCAGGAGAAGTGTTTTCTACAGAGCAAACACATATTAAGTAATAGCACCCTTTAATGTTCAGTGTTATGTGATGAACGTAAGCATTGTCTGTTAGCTGCAGCCTGTCCAGCTGTCTGTTGTACTGTGAAAAAGTAGCAAGTTCCTTGTTATTAACCTGAGCACAACTGGAATGGTTCTGGTGACGTATGCGAGGCTGACACAGCCCTGTGGGCAAAAGTCCTTCGGTTGTCCCACTCCCAGGCATGCCAGGTCTGAGGAGTCTCTGAGCTAACTGTGGAAACTAATAGTGTGCTTGGTCAACATCTGAGGCACAAGGTTCATCCTAGATCATCTCCACGTTGCTCCTCTTGAGGTGCAAAGAATTCATTTTGAGCTACGTTGCCCAAAAGCCGTCGCTGCCAGCAGGGAGCGGAGGAACGGGCACCTTTGGCAACGGTCTCCTACAGTTTGCCCTAAAGAGGGCACAGCGTAGGAGCGAACGTGGCTGTGTAACACCAATTCACAACTAGTGTGCAGTTATGGAGGAGCCACCTCCAACTGGCCTAATTCGGAGTCACCTCGAGTTGCTCTGTTTTATGGTGTCAGAATGGGGCTGGTTGAGAGGGAGCGAGAAGCGCGCCGTAACCTCTTGCTAAGGCACATCCAAGGCCGGTTTACCATGTACCTCTGCTTCTCTTTGCTTCTGCTTCGGGTCTGCTTTGCTCTTTTGCAACAAGAGGCAAAGAGCCTTGTTTTTCTTCTCTCTGTGCTTGTCCTGGAATGAACCAGCTGGAGTAATTAGTACTTCCCAAGTCTCGTCCAAAACACAAATTGAAGTAGGGTTTCTGAGATTTGAAAGAAATGCGAGTGCTTCCTAACGTCATTTCATTTGCAAGCATCTATGCCAGGGAAGGGTGGAAATAGCTCCCACTGACTTAAAGTGCTGGTGAATAAAGGCTCCAGAGAAGTTAATGCCAGGGCTGGGAACACCCAGGTCACCAGGTCCACAGCAGTGGTCTAGCTCTTAATATCTGCCATCTGAACCTTCTCATCAGGTGGTCTCTAGGAAATATGAACAAAACTGAGGTTTGCCTGATAACTTGCAGAGTAACAGTAGGGCTCACCACACTAGTTACTGTTCACAAGCAATCTTGTCCCTGTCACCGGTCTGGAAATAAAAACAAAAAGTTGTTTTTAAGGTAAGAATAGACGGACAGTTAGAGCTGTCCAGAGCCTTTCCCCACAAAACACCTTCTGTTAGAAAGCTGAACAGGATGAAACAAAATGTACTGCAAAGTGTCAGCTTTGATCTACCAATAGAGGCAAAAAAGGCTTGCTGAGGAAATGTGCCTCTTTTTAAGGAAACCCTTTTAATTGTCTGCAACACAGCCTGTCTCGCGCCAGTCTGCTCGGGAGCTGCCATAGTTAAGGACCTGGGAGAGCCTTGCTTGGAGCCAGGAGGTCTCTGGGCTTCCAGGTCTGCGTCAGCGAGTCTGCAGGCTTGGGCTCAGCGTTTTGGGGCCCCAGGATAGCTGGGCTCCCAGCCGCTGGACTGAGAGCAAAAGAAAGGATTTCACAGTCTTCCAGAAGCGTGTGCTACTTGGTGAATCTCAGTTTGAAAGTCTGTACCCAAGGGAAGCATTTCCATTAAAGGAAAATTAAAATAAAAGAAAATAAAAATACATGAAAAACAGAAATTAGTCCTCCTGCCTTGAACATATAGTTAGTAAAGACTGCAAAGATAATGAAGTTAATGCCAGGGCTGGGAGTATTGTGTCAGCTTTTTACCTGTGGATGTCCATTATATGAACATTTTGGACAATTCTGTCAAAACCATTCTAGTAATGATATATATTTAACCCATTTCCTCCTCAAACTTCAGCTCTTCCATTTGGAGAAGATTTGAGTTTCTCCAGCAGAAGATCGGACATTTTTTAGGGTTCTTAAAAATGTTACTTAAAAAAATTAACTGTTCACTTTTGAAAATCCTGTCTATCTAGTTTGAAATATATTTCTGTCATTCTTCTCATTGTCCAATTAAAAAAACAAAAAAGAAAAACTAAGTAGGAAAACACCCTCTAATATCTGAAAGTGCTCAGTGTAAATACTTAATATCGGTAACGTTCATATAAAGCTGAAGACAAGAATTCTGTATGTTAACATTACACCTGAACTTCAAAGCAGCAACCCAGCATTGTCATGGTGACTGATAAACGGTTGTGCCTGTTTGTGGGAGATAAGGAAAGTTTTTAATGATAGTTTGTTTTTTCTCTTCTTTCTAAGTGGGCCTTGAAGTCATTTTCCTGAGCCCTGTAGGGACAGTTTCATGTGACCTAAAAATGACTAGCTTTGTCTAGTTTCACTATAAAATCCTGGACCTCAACACTCGAAAATCCGACATGTCCCTATATGTAGACATAGGGGCTCAGCTGCAGTGTTCAGCAGTTTTGGCCCAAATACCTCTCGTCTTTTAGCTGGAGTATTTGCTTTCATGTCAAGAACCATGCTGTTGCCGCTCAAACCTTTTTTTTTATTTCACTGTGAGATTTTTACGCCTATTGCTCTTACTGCACTAGTTTAGTTTCTGAGTTCTGCATATGTGCAGTTATAAAGAAATCAAATATTACAGCTAGAAACTGAGATCAGCCCGGTTGCTGCCCCAGCCTCCCATTTACCGTGAAAACAAACACAGCTCTCTTCTCATGTCTGCCAGCAGGAAGGGGGTGGGGAGGCAGGCACAGAGGCAGGGGAAAGTTTTTTTCTTCAAAAAGGAAGAAGGTCAACTATTTTGGGAAACTAAAACCACTCAGCAATTAGAAGAATTCTTTTCTCTCTGCTCAGTGATTAGAGAAGTCTGCAGGCAAGCAGTAATTGCTGCAAACAGTAGAGCTGTGCAGATGGACAAGAGGTAAATGCATCTCTTTGCCTTTGCAGAAACATGTCTTTGCAGAAGACGAAGTGGATAACACAACGCATTTTGCTGTGCCAACAGCTAAACTATAACACGGAGTCCATAAATCTCTGCAGTGGATAAGTTGGTTCTTCAGGTACAGTTAGTCAGCTGATGTGCTGAAGGCAGGGACTGCGTGACTGATTTCCACCCGCTGCTTCTGACATCTCTGGGTGACTTACTGTGTTTCTTAAGGCTGCATCCACCTAGGACATGGAAAGAAATAGATCTTGGAGAAACCCTTACTCACAAGATGCAAAACAACGAAAAGCTGGAATTCAAACCCTAAAAAAAATTAATTCCAAAGCTGGAAGGTTCCTTATTTGCCTGAAGAAACTGCAGAATATCTGGTTAGTGTAGCTTTGTTGTGGGGTCCTCGGGCTAGCCCTGCACCTCCTGCCAGGACTTCAGGTATCTCTGCACTCTTCTGGCAAGCAGAGCCTTAAAGGAGTCCATACAGAAAAATATAGACACGTTCCTCATGACTCTCTTTCATGTGTTTGTGAGTGCCCTTAATTTCTTAAGGTTTCTCCTCATGCCAATCAATAGTCAGAAAATTCTAGCACAGAGTAGGATCTGAAAAGTGTATTTTTGAAATAACCTGTTGAAGTTGTCTGGTCTTCTGTTCTGCTAATGGGTTTTCATGCAATGAAGATTCCTCTGTATTTTGTAAGACATTATTCCAAAGGCTGATACTTTTTGTTCAAGAATTTGTTTTTTTTCTCAATAGATGCGTTACTTTTCTGTGTCTACAGTTATAATTTGTTCCCTCCATTCTTGGTGTTTACATTGCAAATACTACCAGACTTCTGTTTACAGTCCTTTCTCTGAGAACTCTTAGATGTGCTATAATGTGTTTATACAGAAAATTAAATAATAATCTATTACAAAGCATTGCTCAGCTCAGAAACTTCCCTAGTTTTCATCATATGGTTCTGGTAATCTGATGCTCAACTGATTGTAGTATTCCATGTAGGATCATATGGGAACTGTATAAAATTGGACCATTAAAATGTCCAGTCTGTACTATCTCAAAATGCATATGTGCGTGCAACACAAAATTGTATTGATCTTTGCAGCTGTGTTGCAAGCTGTTGTATAATTGGCTGTCTGCAATCACTCCTAGGTGTCCTTTGTTCTTCGTTCCTTGAGTTTTTTCATCTGATTGTGGACATACGTGAGGATGTCTTCTTCCAGATGGATTCAACTGTTTGTGTAGTCTTCTAGTGGTCATGCCTTTTTTTTTCATGCCTACCAGTTCAGCAGTGTCTGTGGAGAGCATAAGTTTCCACTTCTCCCACATCCTTTAGGAAGAACTGTTGTTCTATAACACAGAACTAATGGGACTCTGTTTCTCTCCATGCTTTAAGTGATGGTTTAGCCAAAATACCTAGGAAAGAGATTCAAATCGTGCTGTTCAGAGTACCTGTCTTGTGGCCGCCAGAGGTGGGTGCCTCAGTGTAGACGCGTCCTGGAAGGCACCGTGAGTCCACAACACTGGTAGGGAGTTTGTAGCCTTTTCTTTGTCTTAACTGGAGCTCCTCCTGCAGCACTCATGGTTTTCTCAGCCACTGGAGCAACTGTTCCCTTTCTCCATCTTGAAGATAAAATAATTCCTATTCAAAACGTACTCTAATTGAGATTTGTGCTGCCCTCTCCATTCGCCTGCAATGCTGTGCTTGTTCACTGGCTTTACAGGGAGTGAACATTGTATTTGGAGAGGAATACAGTGAGGAATGGCCAGCAAGAGTCCTGAGAGTAAGATCCTTCCCTGGTGTTGGATGTGCACAGCCTTCTCAGGCCATGTCTGCAATAGCCTTTTCTTCCCAAAATTCTCATATTACCAACATTTCTGCTTCAGACATGGTGTTAAGCAAAAAAGTTCTTTGGCTACTGGTGATTTTTTTACAGCATTCCCAAACTTTTCAGAGCAAGTTGGGACAATATTTGCAGCATCGTTGTGTTAAAAGTTATTTTTATGTTTTATTATTTTCATTAAGTATTTAAAACATATGCTATATTAGATAATATAAAATAACATCATATCTTAATATGATTGTTTTAAAATTAAAAAAGTTACGTGACTTCTCTAGCATTTTGCTGCCAATAGTAGCATGGAATGGAGGGGGCAAAAAAGTATTTGGGAGATCTGGTGAATCCAGCATCTGAGATAGTGGTTTTGTTTCTGTCAGGTCTTTTTGAGATCACATACCCTCATTACGGAGAGTTAAAATACTTTGAATGCTACAGGGGGGGAAGGAGGAGGGGGAGATTTTGGCCAACAGTCTGATAGTTGTCTCAAGTCTTTCATCTGACAATGCTTGTGCCTCTCCTGCGCTGATCACAAGATCATTAGATTACCTAGGAAGACAATTAGTGAGGCTGATACTAGCCATAAAATTCTCTGTCACATGTTGAGATTACTATGCATTTGTCAGCTTCTACATCATTAGCTTAAATTGCCAGTTCATTGGGATGCATAATTATTCCGCTTTGAGTTCATTCTCTTATTTTTCGGATGGCTCTGTGATGGGACTGCCACTAAGCAGGAGTACTACTGGAAGGTCTTGGAGCAGATCCAGCCAAAGGTTAAAAAATGGCTATTACTATAATCCAAAACATTTATTCTTTCATTGCTCATCTTCTCTTCTCAGATGTCAGCCTATGAATGCAGTATGACACATCAAAAAACCCCAATGAATCCCTCCAACAAATATTTGTTCACAGTAGGTGCATGATTCATGAGGCGTTGTTCTACCGGCACATGGACATGTTGTTTTTGTCCTGCTTATTATTAACTACTTGGAATCTTATGAACTTCTCTAATATTGCACTTCTTCAGTGTTTATTTTGGAGACTACAGATTTTCCTTTATTTGAGATGCTATAAACAATGTAATTTCATGAATTACTATGCCATAGGCACTGGTATAGTTAATGTTTTTAATAGAAGTCGCTGGCATCCATAAGTTGTTTCTCACTAATGGATGGATATTTAGTGTGGGTTTTCTCACCATGGCCTAGGAAAGTCCATGGTGTAACTCTAAGATAGCCCGATCCAAGGTGGATGCCAATCAGTAAAGGTAAAATGCATTTCACCTACACTTAATGGTCTAAATTTGGCTTTAGATGCACGAGTCATTTACTTTTTTTTTTTTTTTTTTTACTATTAATAGAAAAAGGCCTGTGTCCAGAGGGTGATTCATCTGAACTATGTAAATGACCTAAAATTGGGATGAGATCATTACTCTCTGGTAGTCCCTAGTTTTCTCTGTTGACTAGTGTGCAGGAATCCTAGATGAGGTTTAGAGGAGGTACCCAAATTTTACACAGGTAAAAGCAGATAGGATGAAGCTTGCCAACAAAGACAGCCATAGCATTCAAACAAACGTAAACTACTACTTCAAGTACCTTCTCACACTCTAAAATGGAGTGAGATTCAAAGAGGAAGGAACTGACTTATGCTACTGAAATGCTTTTTGGTACATATTTCTGAGAAACGTAGAAGGATTTAATGAAAGTATGGTCTTGAATGAAAAAGGAGTCTTCTCTATTCAACATAAGTGCACAAACACAGCAGTACCTTATAATTCATTGATGAGTTGCACAGAATTAATGTGATTAACTTGGAATGTAGAGTGGGTCACAAATCTTGTGATAGTTCTGCATTGCTACTTTCTGAGTGTGCAGAAGCTTCAGTTTAGAAGACATTCTAGTGAAAATGTGTTTCAGAAAGCGGGACTGAAACTTTACCAGAGAATGAGAGTTTGCCGTGCTGTGTTCTGATGAAAATCCTTGCAGCGAGCCGTAACTGATGATGCTGATTGTGTATTTTGGCTGTAAAGCAAGTAGTCTGTGTTTTCTGAAATTGAGGTTGGACTTTATGAACATGTTGTAATCATGTTTTGAAGATTAGATACTAAAATAAATTCTCTTTCTTCATTAATGATTTTGAAAAGTGTCCAGGTTCCTATACCTTTATGACTGCTGCTGAAGTCAATGGTACCAGTCAGAAAGTGGTTTAATGCAAAGGGTTCATTTCAGGACTGGGTTTTTCACTCTGGTTTATATGGTCATAACTTGCTTTCTTACTCATGTCAGCATCTAAGTTGGTTAATTTCTGTTTTCCATAACAATATATTAAAAGCACGAGTGGTCTCATTCTCTTCTCACTCCAGATCAATGCTGAAGTGACTTCTGTTTGGCAGCAGTGTCAATACCACTAGGCCCAGGTACATTGTTATATGCCTTGTTTAAATTCAGGCTAATTCAAGCATACCAGGCAAGTTTTCAAGTATTAGCTAACAACGTATTATAACTCTTGCAGCTAATCAACAATTTGTTCAAAACGTACTCCAGAACTGGTATGTAGGACTTGAAGAATTTGTTGGTGCTTTCCAGCATATGCATTAACTGTGTTTGCGTGTTTTCTTTTGCCTTGCAAAGCCAACAAAATCTTTAGCAAATTGCTGTTTTGTGTAGATTCATAGGCAGTTGGCATCATTTTACAAAGCATGTGCAACATAAATGAGTCATTAAGATTTCCAAGTTTAATACGCTGGAGAGAGAAAAGAAACCAAATTATATAAACGCTTGTAGCAATAAATATTTTATTTTGCTTATGTTGTGATATTCAATGACTGTAAGCCATACAAATCAGAATTTCTATTATTTGCTTATGCAGCTGCTGCTTTTACATGTTTCATTCATAATGCTTTTGCACGAAGCAGCAAGCTAACACTTGCCATGTTTTCTGTTCATTTTTCTCAGAGCTCTAGCTTGGAATGACATAGTCTATGAACCATGTTTGAATCCGTGAACTACGTTTGATTTCTGTAGGCATAGGTCCAACATCAGTATATCTCTGTGCTGTTTTGAGATGAAAAAATTCAAAGCATTTTAAACAGAGGTTGGTACTGTTAGCCCTATTTTATAGTTATAAAAGCTGAAGCAGGTCTTGTATAGCCTTACGTCCTAGGGTCAGTTAAGCAGTATTGCCTGGACTTCACTGGGAACTCGTGGAAGTAGGACTCACAAGGTTTTGAAGTGGTTGTAGGATTTGAGGTCTGAGTGACTGTGAGCAGTTCTTCCTGTTGTGTCTTGTTGCATTTTAAGGTATTTCTTGTAACCAGAACTTGAACCTGCAGCACTTGAGTTCTGTTGCTGATTCTCTCATTGACTTGGGAAGATGGTCAACATTTCTGAGCCTCAGAGAGTTATAAATTAATCTCTATTAGCTTCACTGTAAGAATTAACTAATGTTTGGAGTTGCTAAAACAAAGTGAAAAGAATCTTGATTAAGGCTTACCCTTCTGTGTTTAATAGTAGTAATTTTAATTGTTCCTTTTATTGAAACAAAGGATGGTTTTCTTTCATGTATATGGCTTGAGGCTTGTTAGACCACAAATTAATGGAACAGAAGTCCTTGTGAGCTTTGTCTAACTAAGAATTGAAGACTGATTTAAAGATAAACAGTGCCCGACAACTTTCTATTCCCTTCTTTCCAGGAATCATCACTTTTAACTCTAAAGGAAACTAGTGGGGACAAATAAACAAACAAAATCCCTGAAATTTAAGATAAAATACTTGAAAAAAAAAATTCTCATAAATTTAAGATAATTAAGTTATTTAAAATTTGACTGTATCTGAAAGAATAATAAAACTTTCTGTTGCTGTTTTAGAAGTAACTTTCATATTCTTCATCTTTCATCTCCTTTTATTTCAACACACATGATGAAATACATTGAGATTTACATACGGATATTTTATCTGTCAATCTATCTAGTTGTGCTTTGAAGGTTTCTATCAGTACATTTTTCCAGTACCTTGTAAATTATTACTTTAACATTAAACACGTCTATCCCAGATATCCTTGCTCCAAGCGTCTGTGTTGAAGTCTGCTGAAAGAAATGGGAATCCTTTGACTGACTGTCATGGATCAAACCTCCCAAAGATACTTTGGCCTAAATTTTGTATTGACATAGACACAACAATATGCATCAAATTTCACTCTTCTTTAAAGAATGAGCTATTTGTTAACTATATTTGCAGCTATACTGGAAACAGAATTATAAGGAAGTGCAATTCAATAGCGTTTAGAGTTTAAGCCTGTATTTTGATGAGATATTTGATAAGGGCATTTTATACTAATTCTGTCTCTTATT
This sequence comes from Phoenicopterus ruber ruber, assembly GCA_009819775.1. Classification (NCBI taxonomy): domain Eukaryota; kingdom Metazoa; phylum Chordata; class Aves; order Phoenicopteriformes; family Phoenicopteridae; genus Phoenicopterus; species Phoenicopterus ruber. The sequence continues at coordinate 28,581,039 of CM020217.1, read as the reverse complement.
GCAGTTGTATTTTTTTAACTTTTATTTCTTCTATTTACATTTTAGCAAGGAAGCAAATTGCTGTTATTTACATGCTGAAATATATTGACTAATATTTACACATTTGTGTACTGGCATAAAAACATTGAATACAGACTGAAAGAGAGAGCTGTCCTGCATGATTTCCTCTTTATGCACTCTAATTTAGATACCTTAAATAATGACCTGCTCTTATGTATGTGCCTGATTGATTTTAATGATATCAAAGTGGCAGAGTGACTGCAAATGAAATTCCTCACTCAACAAGTCATCCAACAATTATTTCTGTGAAAAGTTGCAGAATTTTCCTGAAAAGCGCCTCAAATGATTCCATCAGAAGTGAGCACGTTTCTGGGAGGCGGATTGCTCTGGTATTTAGGTTTTTGCTCTCAAAATTAGGTCAGAAAAAGCTGTTCTGTCCATACCGCAATGTGATGAATATACTTTTTGATTGTAAATCCAGTGTTTCTTTTGCACTTATCAAAGAAGTGAGGATTTTTCCAAATGATAGGCAGGGAAAACCAGCCTGTTTCAGAGGCCCAGGAGGGCCAAAACTACATGCGTCCTTCTTTATTTTTCTTTTCCTCTGGCAAAAGCCAGTGAAGGGGTTTAGGGAAGAGAACAGTCTCCTTAAGAAATGAGCGGAGAGCGTTGTGATGGAGAGAGGGAGGGAGAAGGGACTGAGGGAAAGCACAAAGTGCTGCCATTGGAGAGGGCCGAGACAGCTGAATCAGGGTGATACAGACTTTTCATTATCAGAAACAATTACTCCGGCAAGAACAGCATGGGACTTCATGAAATGTTTTTGAACTCGGATTCCTGATAGGAGCACATTACATAACTTGCGCTTTGTGAATGCTGGCAACCGGCAACCTACAGAAAGACACAGCCAGAAGCAATGCGCTCAGCTGCTTGCCTTTTTTTTTTTCCTTTTTTTTTTTTCTTTTTTTTTAAAAAAAAAAATCTATCTGGGCCAAGCGTTAAACAGACAAGCCTATCTTTACCCTTCCCCCTGCCCCCTCAACAGAAGCCTGGTTTTCATCACAGATTAATAAACGAAACCTTCTATCATTTTCCTGTGCTTCCCACAGCCTTTTGGTAGGAGTTAACAATGCTCCGAGTCAACATTGCCATGGTGCTTGAAATGTCTTTGCATGTTTGTTCACTTGAAAGAGTCGTGGCGATGGGGTTAGAGAGAGGGTTTTAAACCGCCAGTGTGTACAACCTCAGAAACTCTGGGATGGTTTTGATCATGTTTGATTTGACAAAAATCTGTTGGGGAGCTGTCGCTATTGCTTTTGTTTTTCAGCTTTATAACAATATTTTTTTTTAAAAAAAAGCGCCTATGCTATATATTCCACTGTGTCCTGAAGTGATTATTTGTATCGTTTGCTGTTAAGGAAATATGTCTAAGTGCTGAGGAATTCTAATTAAGCAGGCTCAGCTGGAGCGAATAGCTGGAGGATTTCACAATAGTGTTCTGAAATTATCGGCAGGCCCAGAAGCCAGGGAAATTCTCGAATTTTGGGGTTTTACCATGGTGGACATAGCCACTAAATCTTACTTACTTGTTTTCAAATCAATGGGTTTGTAGACCATGTTATTTCACAATCCCTGTCGGTGGTTGTTCCTCTTTTTTACTTTCTCTTCCATCTGCCCTAAAAAAGATGCAATCTTAGCCAAACAAGCAGAACCTCTTCCACATTTCTAAGAGAAGTGTCTATAGGACTAAACACCATAGAATTTTGTTGGGTTCAGATGGGTTATTTATGAAAAAAAAAAAGAATCGGTTCATTGTCTTTGGAGGTAGAGGCAATCCTGCTGAGCCCTTGAGGGGAACCGCACTGTAGGTAATTACTGAATTCGTGAAAATTAACAGTGAAAGCACATATTAAATTCTGCTGTACTATATCCTTTTCTGTGTAGCGTGCTCATGAAAAAACAAGTTAAAACTTTTCTGTGTTGTGTAACTCTTTAATTCTCTGTTTATATGGTAAACACTTCTCTGTTTTGCTTTCCAAGGGCCATCGTTCCCTGCCTGCCTAATGTACTGTTGCTAACAAAAATGACAGTAACGAACCCGGGAGGAACAGCTTTCTCTGGCCCTTTGTTTTCCCTCTGCTAGGTGAACACATGTGTTTTTCCCTTTGCCTTTTCTCTTTTCTCCTTTTCTCTTCGGGGAAAGGAAACCATTTGTACGCCGCGCTAAGGAAAAGTGATTGAAAAGTGGAAGCCCATACTTTTCTCTTCAGCAAGCGGAGATCTGTTTTCAGTCTGATGTTTGGTGAAAGGAAGCTTCAGAGCTGCGGGCCAGCTGCCAGGAATGTCTGATTTCCTTTCCACCCACTCCTATGATCCTCCCTTTTGGCAGTGATTACCGATGACCACAGCTGTCATGCTAGGTCATGGTAAGCTGTCAAGCAAGGTAGTACATGAGATGTACAAGGCCCAGTCCTTGATCTGCGCCGAAGAACAGGATCTTAAATTGAATCTGGTATCAGGCGGTGCGTGAGCGTACCACAGCAAGCGGCGTCGGGCTGGTGTCAGCTTGTTGTTCTGGTTTCTTGAGAAGGTGGGCAAGCAGGAGGTGCTTCTCTAGCCAACAGAAAGCTTCTTCACAACTTTTCCATAGCTAGTGATATCCTGAAGCATGAGGAAGGGTTGTAATTTAGTCAGAACGGATGGTTGTCTAGAATGGGTAAGTCCTTCCAGCCAGCTGAAACTAGAAATAGCGCTTTGGGTTGCTCTCACACAGTAAGCATGTAATAATACTCCATAATCAATGATCGGAACAATAGCATTCAGGTGGTTGTGCTGCATGCAGCACTCTGTACGGGTGACCGACTGTCGACATGGATGTGGCCGAAAATCACCACAGAACTGCAGACCTCAGCTCAGAAAATGATGGATGCTGTTGTCAGGGACATCACTTCTATAAATAGGACTTGCACTCTACTTAAGGTAGTATTTTGTTAAGCTTTACATGTTCAGTGCCAAGTGCATAAATGTCTTCTGAAGACGTAGTATTTTGCTATGTTTTATACTGTTATGCTGGCTTCATAACGTACTTTTGCTGTAGCATCTGTTCCTCTTCTAACAGCGTATTAAATAACGTGGCTGAAATCTGTTAGGTGTTTGTTCTGTGTGCCTTCCTCCAAGGGGGGGAGGCATTTGCAATGGAGTGTTTGTTTTAAAAACATATAAGAACAGGTTGCTTTCTGTTTCCCAGAGAAAAAAAGGTCAACACTTGAGGGACAGAAGGTCATAAATGCTGCGATTGTCCATTGTTTTTGTGGGAGTTTATTGCAACTTTAGCCAGGCATAGCCAAGGAACTTGCCTTCAAAATAGCCTCAGGGTATGTGGATGTAGGTGATGCTGATTTCCTTCGGTTCTCATTTAAGATGACACGATCTGATCCTTGTGGTCTTGCTCCAGTTGGAGCAATGATCATCTTAGCAAGTCCCATCTGAACGTCATTTGGTGTGATTTATTTCAGAACAGTAAACATAATTTGAGCTCTTTTCCTCTTTGTTCTCACAAAACACCTATGGCCTTGTAACAAATCTTTCATAAAATTAAATTTGATTTTATTAAGCTCTTACACAAGGTTGGGAGAAAATTCCAGGAACCCTCTGGACAAGAGCTGGTTTCTTTATAGATTTCTCCTGGCCAGACAAGGCAACTAATGACTACTTTCACAAGGCTGGGGAATCCACAGCTACAGCTAAGAGGGGTAAAAAAAAATGTAATAAATAAACAAGTCCGTCCACAAACCCTTCCTCAGGAAACCAGCATGGGAAGCACAGGCATTTAGAATGACAATCCAGCATGTTCTGCCAAAGCGAGACTTTCCAAAACAGCTGTAGAAATGGCTACAGTTTCCTTGAACATGCATTTTAATAGCATTAGAGCCTCAACTGTTTATATGTTAATCTAATTGTTTTCATGCTGTCAGCTGTATCTATTGCAATTGTACAAAGTTTTAAACCCACGTAAGTAACCCTCAAGAGGGAGTGACAGACTTCAACAAGCGCTGCTGTCCATGAACCCAGCTACCTTCCAGCCTCCATTCATTCAGGTACAGTCGGTTTTGAGGCTGTGACAGGGGCTGTTGTTCAGTCTCCCTGTGGGATACCACATTTGCTTCATTTGTGCAGAAAGCTTTTCGTAACCGTCCCATGTCTGGAGCACTCAGGAATGAATATGCTTCCTCTCTTTGAATAATGGCTGAACTCCCGGTGGAAGAGGAGGTATTTAAATAACCACGTTGCCATGTAGAGTATCTCATGATTTCAATCCTCAGAGTCCCTGAGCTATCTGAGCACATATTTATAATCAGCCTGGTGAATGCTCTCTCTGGCTATTTATCAGCTGTGAGCCTGTGTTTCCATTTTACAAGTGCAACTCTATAACGTAAGAATATGGTATGTCTTGTCGTTAGCAGATTTTTTTTTTTTGTCCCCAATAACAGAAACTTCCCAACATAGGACGAACCTTCTTTGTGTAATCTTATATACTTGCTTCTCTTTGCTTTGCTGTCTTGCGCTGTGGAACGTAATTGCTGAGACATGAAAGGATTTCTGTGTCTGGCCCTCACTGCCATGTTAGTGAGTTTAGCTCTAAATGTATTTGCAACTGGAATGACCTGTGTCCGTACTGTTGAACTCTCCTACACTCAAAAAAGCCAAACTGCCTTTTGGGATCAGTCTCTGGCCTGTACTAACTCCTGGGCTGTGGCTCGGAATTAGCTGTAACCTGGCACTCTCCCAAATGCTAGCTGACCCACGCTAAAACCATGTCAGGGCTGCTCCACCACTTTAACAGGAAAGGCATTTGATGTTGCTTAATCTACCAGTATATGTGCAGCTCTTCGCCATAGACAGACCCGTCTGTCCTGGTCCAAGGGAGGACTCAAGCCCCTTAAGTGAGAGTCAGAAGACTAAATTTCAGTTCAGATTGAGGGTTCGCAAGGCCACTTGCAATAATTTGTCGTTTCTGAAAGCCCAGAGACACATTTTTGCCGATAAATTCCTTAAGTGGCACTGTCTTTATTGAGAAGTAATACCATTTTGGCAAGACCTGAGTGTCCTGGCACGGTGAAGGCACCATCAGAAGTCACAAAACAGGCTTCCCTGATTTGACATCTCCTGAAGGGTTGGGTTTGGTAGGCCTGACCGTGGTGACGGCAGTGGGTTGAGCGCAAAAGCGAGCAGCCATGGCTGCTTCTGTTCAGGAGCGTGGATAGCGCTGGTGGTGAAACACTGAGCTGCGTGTCAGAGCTCCCACCCAAACATTCAAAGGCGTATCCTTCACCTCAGATAAGAACAACCGAGGCTTACGTTGAAGTACTCTGGGGTTTTCTGCTGAGTGGGGGATATGTGGATTTAGGATCCTAAGGGTGCTGCGAGTGTAGGGTCCTGCCTGTTTCCTGCAGAAGTCTTCTGTCCTCTGCGCTATAGTGTAAGGTGAATGGTGGTATTAGCACTGGCTGCTTAAAACAAAAGAGTGATCTTGATCTAGTCATCCACACCCAACGGGATGTGTGAGGCCCCTGAATACAGGAGGAGTTAATGAGTAATTCCTATGATCAGCGGTGAGTTTAAAGAAGCTCTGCGGTGTAGAGAAACGAGGGATTCCAGACGCGTTTCTCCATTTGGCGTTTCCTTCAGCAGCTTGACCGACTGAGGCCTCTGGCTGCTGAGATTCCTATTGCTGTGCATGTAAGTGCTTCGTGATGGCACGGGAGTTGCTACGTGGGCTGAGACTGCACAGCCTGCTTGGGGAGCGGGGCCCCTGCAGCAGAAGGGAGCATAATGTCACCGTATGAGAGTCCCACTGAAGATGTAAGCAGCATTGACCCAAGGAAATTGAAGGCAGGTATCCAGTGTCCTCAGGTAATGCCTTGACCATGCGGCTGGCTGGCTGCTCCAGGGTAGATCACGTTGCTGTAAATAAAAAGTGGTGCTTTGAAGCAAAGATGTTCTCGTCCAGCTCAGCAGAACTTGTGCTAGCAAACAAGGAAAATACTGAAAAAAAGCTGCAAAGAAGCCTTCACATTCTCCTTCTATCGACTCTGCATGAGAATTATCTACCCCTTGCAGCACTTCTCTGCATTTTACTTGTCTTGTCAGCCACTCTTGCCCTTATATTTGAGAAATACGTACGTCTCGTATTTTCTACCTGGGTGCCCATCTAGCAACTGCTTCAGGATAGACTTTGCACTAAGAATGCTCTGTTGGTCAAAGCTTATACGCTGTTGATACCAGTAACTCCATAGGACATCAGAGAATATTGAATACCCACTTTTTGAAGCCCGTAAGCTGGCTCATGTTGGATAATCAGAAATGAGAATCAATATTCAGTTTTGAAAGTTTATATTTACAGTTGTAAAATAAATCTTCCCACTTCCAGCACAGTATTTTATGTCCATGGTAAGGAGGGAGTGTTAATTAAAAACTGTGTATAAGAATGACATATTTTGATAACAGGAACTGTTGTGAAATGCGGATTGACTCAGACACTTTTAGGACGTGCTAAAACATTAAAGAAAAAACTTATTAAAAGTGCATAAAATTCTACTTGCTTGATATCTAAATAGACATTCAACTAAAGTTAAATGGATGTAAATTTCTGTTTAGGGCTGCTTCAGTATTTTGACAGACACCTGGGGTAGGATGTGAACTTGATATAACAGAAAACTGCTTAACCCTTTGTGAAGAAGAGCCTTCCGCTAGGGTTGAGAACTGGATTAGAAATGACTGGATTTCTCACGAAGGAGACATCAGTCATGAAGTTTTTTTCCTTTGAGTGCCCTCAAGAGACCAGGCAGATCTGATCTGCGAGGAGCGCTGCTGACTCAGGCTGCTGCGGGAAGGCGTCGAAGGCCAGCCAAGGAAATCTCTGACCTTCACTTCGCCGCTGACCGTCACTTGGGTTTTCCTGCCTGGAAGAGAGGTGATGGGCTGGGGTAGCTGGGGAGGAAACAGAGACCAGAACCATTGACCTCAATCTAAACACAATACAGAAAAAGACAATAAACTCCAGGAGGAAAAACACAGGAGTGATTTACCTAGGAGGAAGTGAGAATATTAAATTCTTTCAAGTAACTTCAGGAGGTGTAATAGAGGAAATCTATTGAAAACACACAGAGAAGACAGCTGTCTGTAGCCAGCGAGTCCTGTGGCACACAGAAGTGTTGGATATCTACTATATAACCCATACTTTACGAATGATTAAATCTGTGAATGCCGTGGGATTATTGCAATTGTGCATTCATACTGCTTTTCTGCATCTGGAAAAGTGGAAAGGTTATAAACTGTAATAAATTCATCCTAATTTATCTGTTCATCTGAATATACATTCAATGTGGCAAAATTGTAAGCCCACTTGTCCAGTGTTGACAAAGATTTTTAATGTGAGTCACAGCGACCTGTGATGAAGTTCCTCTCCTTGAAGGTCTGCTTTACCCATTTTACCTAATACTACTACTTCTTCTCCCTCTTCTCTCCTCTCCCCTCTTCCATATATCCAAAAATATGTTATGTTTAATAGAGAGAAGAACTGTAGCTATATTAATTGCCAAAAACATGGTAAGATTTTGTTTTTTCCTTTTCTGCAGAGTTTGCACAAGTGTGTCACCTTGGCTTTAGGTATTCACAAGACTTCTGCTCTTGATGCTTATCCTTACCAGGGAGTGAGAAGAGCTTTGTGCGTTCAAGCCTTGTTTTAACAAACATGGGAAAGCGGCTGGAAAGCCAGTGTGTAACAGCAGACAAGTTATAAATAGTAACTTACAGAATCATACTCTGAACAGAAATTCTTTGAATTTATTCATTGCCGTATTATATTACGTTGACTCTGGTTTCCATGTACCAGAAGCGTGTATCATATCCTTATCATATCCTTAGGTTCTTAGACTCAGAGATCAATTAACATATGCCAAGGATAATTCTTATACTCTAACTGCGCCTGGCTGACTGATAGCACCTACACATGTGGAAGGGACAGAGCACCGGGATTTAGGTCTCTTAAAGGAATTGTGTCCTGTCAGATGATGAAGATTAAATAATGGAAAGTATTCTCTTTCTCTCCAGTCTCTTGAGTTTGATATTTTTATAACTCTTAACCCAGACAAAATCTTCATGCATTTTGAACATGAAAAAATACAGAAATTTTGTCTTTTATAAAGTACACATTCATTAAAAAGGGAGCTAGGAAAACATCTTTAGAGTAATTCCTTCTATAAGAAAGAGACAAAAAGAACCAACTTATCCTCTCCCCCTGCAAGCTAAACCTTAACAGCACAATTCTATAATGAAAGTGAAAATAAATTTTACTCCTTTCTCCTAATTGATGCCATATTGCCAGGTTATTGCAATCCTTTTTGTATATGTGCCTAGGACATTGTGCTCATGTTCAGTGCTGTGAAAGAAAATCCAGTAAAATTCTGTTTTGCAATGCTGAAAGCAGTTGTTCTTGTTTCAAGGAAAATAATAGATTTTGTCAAGTCGACAGTTATGACTAAGTGTGCCCAAGTACAAGACACACTGAGTAAAATGGTATGGTTGTAAGCCTCTTCATTTTTTGCCCAAAGCACTCTGAGAAAAAGTGTCTCCAGAATCTATCATGTAGCATGTGGGTAAAGGAAGAACATACCGGCTTCTTACTATCGACATATCTCGTCATTCCATACTTTGGCATATCTTTTCTTTATTCCCTGTACTAATATTGTAAGTGATTGAACACATGGAAATACATCTTACCATATCAATATTTCCATCATGTTAACAATGTTGAGCAATGACCTCGTAAAATAGGGAACTGAGAAGAGCTTTGAAAAATAATCATTGTTAGGTTTAACTCCCAGTTGACTGGCCAAGAATGAAAGAGGGGTTTAACATTTTGTTTGTTGCTTGTTCATTGTGTATCATTAAGGCTGCATGATGTGTTTGGGTGGCCTAGTTCTCATTCCCATAATTAAAAGAATTCCCAAGTGCAGGAGTACTTCTGGGAAAGCAACAGAATTACATCAGTAGAGGAGATTTGATTTATGTGAACTATCGTCTCTCTCACATATTTTGTCTCCAGTCCTCTTAATTTAGGAAGATCTAGATATCAAATGCATAGGAATTTTGTGACAAGTGCTTTAGATTCGGACTCACTATGGATTTAAGTTCACTAAGCAGTTCACTGCCCTCCAAATGTCTTTAGATTTGAGGCAGTCTGTTGGTGCCCAGCAGGTTTACTAGAGTCTAGGAAGTGGTCAAAACTAACTTTCTAAAAATGATCATGCCAAGTGTGACGGTATGACCAATTTAAAAGTCTTTGGAAAGTTCTATATTTTTTCTTTAGAGAATATAAATTTATTTTTCACCTCTGTGAGTTATCTCGACTCTGAGTCTGCATGCAAATGAACGCCAACTAGTAGGAATACTTCTGTAATTGCAGGGTGACATAATAAAAAGGAGTGAGAAATTTCTAAAGCTGTTTGCATTCTGGTTCACAGGCCTGTAGCGTTACATTTTTCTTGTGCACTCTGGCAGCATTTGCTATCTAAGGGAGTCTGCATCAGCTAATGGCAGAATTAGCTGCAGCAGTGTGGCAGACCTGTGATTATATACTGTAGCTGGAGAATCATCACAGATACAACCCTGGACCTATACCTAACAGTAGGCTCAGCATCTATGGCATCTCAGTGATGTGTGCTTTAGCAGGAGGAAGGTGCTGTGGATCTTTGGAGAGGTCATATTCCAGCAGGCCATGTGTCCTACAGTAGGATCTGGGTGCATATGGGGAGAACATTTGGTTGGGAGCGTGTCTTAAAAAAACCCCACAAATCAATATACCGAAGGAAATTTTGTACGTTGTCAGTTGGCATCTACTTCCAGTAAGAAATGAGAAAGTAAGAGCTATATACCAAGACTCCTGGTCGTCTTCTGTGTTTGCCTTTCATGCTGTGCGGGTAGAAATATAGAATCTTAGTATGTAGTTTGTATAGTCTCAACCTGCTCTGTATTTCAAATGGTGAACGAAGAACTGTGTTACAGGCAAATGCTGGAGAAGATAAAAGCAAAACCACCAAACACTAGAGGAAAAGCAGGTGGAGGATTTCATGTTACAGGGCTGAGAAGCTAATGCAGTCACGCAGCTGGAGCGGTGGGCTGGATACTGTGTGCATGACCAGTGCTTCCAATATTGTTTCATCCTTCTTAAAACCACTGGCACTGCTGAACAAACTGTGTAGAGTACATTCAGCTTTATTTTTGATTGTTAGAACTTTCTTCCTTTGGATAACCTAAAATTAAATGCTCTGTGGATTCAGCTACAAAAGCTCAAATCGTAAATCAATCCTAGCTGTGCGTGTAAAAGAAACCTCCTTGTAAACCCAGCGTCCCCCTGCCCCAGAGCAGCACCGCGGCACTGGCACTTGCTGCGGGATGTCTGGGCTCCTAACAGACTGGGGCGGGACAGGGAGTACATAGGGACTTATTGGAATATATCTGAAGAGTAATGGCTTGTAAAGACTCACAATAAATAATAAATGCCCAAGGTGATATTCTTTCTAATGAACATTTTAATAGTTTCTTTCCCCCAGTAGGGGACTCTCAGACTTCTTAACAGAGGCACAGAATGAACTCTCTGTGCCGCGGCTGTCTCCCTCCATCACTTTTTGTTTTCTTCTTGCCTGTCCCTTCTTGCTGGCTGCCACTGCTTCACTCTGCCTCCAGCTGTGAGGGCAAAGTTTACAGTGTCTTCAAAACCTGCTGTTTGTTTTCTTTGGTTGGGATAAAGCTTGCTGAGGCACAAAGCAAAGTGCCTCCCCTGCCCACTGGAATGCCCTGGGCAGCAGGGAGAACATTTCTGGGACTCAGTCCTGCTCCCTACACCAAGTGTGAACTGGGAACAGAAGAACCAAGGCTGTTTCTGCAGTGAGACACTGTTACAGGCTGTCCTGGTGAGATGATGGCTGGATAACTTTTTAAACTATCATCCAAGGCAAACTTCAGACATTTTTACATGGAAGCAAAGTATCCCCAGGGCATCCGTGCACCCTACATAGCTCATCTTTGTCTATAGATTCTTTGCTAGGTGCAGGTTTCTTTCTTTGTTCACATTTTTTCCCTGAAATTTCCAGACGTACCCTGCATGATGGAAAACAACTTCGTGTTCTGCCTTGCTGATCTACCAAATTCTGTAATATCAGAAAATCTGAATAGTAGTTCTCTATCAAAGTGCTTTGTGTTAAAATTCAGTCCTGCTGGGAGATTATGCCCAGCCACCTTTAAATGGTTAAGAACTGTATTTTTAACTGGAGTCAGAATATTTCCTAAAGGAACCTACAGTCTGGGATGGAGTCCAGATGTACATTTGAGATGGCTAAAATGGAAAGTCCTGATTTTTTATTAGGCATGCCATTCAGAGTGCAAAATGAAGTGTGAGCAAAGAAAGCATGTTGGCATGGCAACAGCAAGTATAATTTAATGCAACAGGTTTTGATTTTGACCTGAGAAAGGAACTATTTGTCCTGAGAGTCAGCTTGTAGCCCATAAAAGTTTTAAAAGACAGCAACTCGTCTTCACTAAAGGCCAGCAACCGAAGAGATGGATACCTCAGAGCTCTTTGGCCAACAAAAGAATCTAATTATTTTAATGGTTGTTGTTCTGGCATAGATGTGCAAAAAGGAATTGCTTCGATATTGCACCTATTGCTCACATGATAACCACCTGCAGGCAACCTCTTAAGCACAGGGTCTCTCTGTTACTTCTAATAAGGTATCTGATGTCTGTAGAACTGTAAGACATAATGAGGCTGAGTACTTTGCAGAAAAATACAGTGTCAATTACCAAGATTAAAATTCAGGGTTTAGAAATTCCTGTCTCTCAAATCTATGATAAATCCACAATTATGTTCTCACTACTTGTTACAACTATTCATCTGAAAAGGCTGAGAGAAGAAACGAGTGTGGGAAAGCAAGCAGTTTTCTAGGTTAGTTTATTAAGGCTGGAACTAATGGCCGATAGCTTAAACTGCACATCTGATGCCAGGTATTTGGTTTTGAAGGACGTGCTCATTTTCCTTTCAAGATTAGCTGCTCTGGATTCCTGAGAGTGGAGCTGGCTGCACCAGCCACATTCAAAACATTTGACTCTCTAATTCCATCTGCTGCCACCTCATCTGTCTCCATGGGAAGAAGCAAATTTACAGGAGCAAAAGGAGGAATGAACCACTTTCCATTTTTTTTTTTTTTTTTTTCCGACTTACAGGAAGAAATAAGAAGCACCACAAATCTTAAGAGTAACTTTGATCTTCCAGGATTTGCAATTCACCCTCTGGACTAAAGATGCTTGAAGAAGTCTGGCGAAGGGTAAGGTATAATCGTCCAGAATGAACAAAAGATTCTAGATGTGACTCAGAGACTCACCACGGAGAGGACTTGGGTCACCCCACTGGAAGGCAGGCAAAGCGTAGGTATCTGTGTGTGCACATTCTGACCTGAGGATCCTTGTATTGTTTTCACTTCATTGCTTGCAGTTGTCCTCATAGAACAGTGGGCAAAGGGATTTGTGCTTACAAACTGCATATGCACTGAAGGCAGTAACATATTCCACTGTGTAGATGCCTGTGAAGTAAAGCTTTTCTAGTCTTCTGACACACCATGCCACGCTCTCACCATAGCCAAATTTGAATAGCTCAAGGTGTATGCAGAAACCAAAGTGTAGGCTCCTTGTTGCACCATGATTTGTTGTTGTTCAAGACTTGTATGACCCATTTACAGCTCTTTCTATACTTGAAAAAAATCATTATAAAACACACAAGACTTGAGTTTGGTGCATTTCTGACCCTGTGACTGCTGGCTGTATTTGGAATATACATCCTAGTTAATACAGGCCTATCCTGGCCTACATTAACAGTGCCTTTGTTTATATATTTAATATTTTCTTTCATTTAAAAAGAAAGGTGCTGAAAATGTTCCAGCATAGCTGAAAGCTTTCAATAGAGGTACACTTAAAATGCATATTATTTGGTTCATGTCCTGTTGAGAGAAGGAAGAACATGAGGTGGGGCTGCACGCAGTGAATTTCAGTGTCTCTTGATGCAGCATGGATCAAGTGCATGTCGTGACCTGAAGTCTGTTGTAGCCCTCTTTTATGTAGTTCTTCCTTTTCTGCTCCTGGTGAACCTTTTGAAATTTTCTCCTGTTAATGAATCTTTTTTCAGAAGCATGCATATGTGAAATTTTGCTGTTTAATGTCACCTAGATCCTTTCCATTGCCTGTTGAAATCAATTGAAAGAGCCCCATTTCATCAGTCTCTTGGAAAGTTCTTTGCAGTTCTGATATTTTTCTGATTGCTGCATTATTTCTTGTTACAAGTGTTTGGAATATAGCAGGAACCAGTGGTACCTATGCCGGGATAAATTTCGTCAGTCACATGCACTGTAAATTGCTGCCCACTTAAAATCCATCAGGTAGACACTGCCCTTGGCTTCATCACAGTGGCATGCAGCACCGGAATGCAGTGCCTTAACAATGCACGATGAAAATACTAAAAAGATAATATTTGTTCCTTCTATTTAAAGTATACCATGTAGCACTTCCTTTGGAGGAACTGAGAAGTAATTACCATCATACCACCATTTCCTCAGAGTGACTAGATTAACAACAGGTTATGGGGGTCCAGAGCTGGGGAATTTAAGCCTTGTTACCATTTATAGTTTCTCTCGGTGTCCTATAATATGCTTTCCCATTAGCTAAAAGTGCTATTTCAGGAAATGGCCTTCAAGGGGTGGTTTGATGCGAGGGAAGAAAGCAGTTGCACTATTCCACTGTAGCTGTAGACAGCTACTTAGTAAGAAGCAGGTATTTGATTTTCTCATCTGTCAATTCTTTTTCATTTATCGTTCAGTAGGACGGCTTCTTCAGGAAGTTCACGCAGGCCACTGCATCTCATCCTTTTACAGGTAGTCAGTAATAGGGTAAAAAGAATGAAGGGATGGTAATAAATCACCCGGTTACAATTTTCTAGTTTTGCTAGTTGCTAAATTTTATTAGACAGAGACTGGAATATTAGCCTTATTAATAGTGATTAATCATAGCTAAAGGGAAAGACATTTGCCTCTTATCCTCAGGACTGGTAATTGTCCTGAGATTATTTTCGTTTTGTGCCGTTACTGTTCCTGACAGGACAACTCCTCCTGCTCTGGAATGGAACAGTTGACGGTCCTGAAGGCTATGTGTAACTTGAACATTTCTTCAAGACCTCAGTAGTTTTGATTTTGTGGTTTGAGAGATTTACTGTCTCCTGTTGCATGTTTATTGGATTTGGAAATTCATATATGGCCAATAAAACAGTCCCACAGGTGGATGTGTTTGGTCTCAGACTCCAGCCTCAAGTATATTTTCTCTTACTCTGTGTGTTTTTTTTTTTAATCCTTTCCTACTCCTGCAAATTCAGGAAGAAAAGGTTATATTTTTACATAAAGTACTTTTAATCCTGAATGAATGAGATTATTGGGGGAAAAATATCTAGCAATTGAAGCTCTGGATAAATTTGCAAGGAGAGAACCCCGTAAATATCTAATTCCTTGCAGAGACATCATAAAGTAACACCAGAAGTGAAAGGCCAGCAAAGGCCTCATGTGCCACATATGAAAGCCCAGATTATTTTTTTCACTTGATCTATTTGATGTAAATCTGGAATAACTCCATTTAAAATTAGATTACCTGAAAGAAAATTTGTCCCTAAACAACTTGTGAAATTCTACTTTCCAACTTTTTTTAGCATACTTTCAAAAGTGAAGATGCTCTTCCAGCAATAAGTTTTGCACAAAGTCTTCTGTGAACAGGAAGCTTCAGTAATGTTCTTGATCAAACAGAATTGATTCCTGGAAAAACTGATCTACAAATTGATTTTTATTCTCATGTGATGCATTACGAACAGGGCATTTTTATGTGGTTTTTCCCCCCGTTAATGCGGACAAACCCCACACCTAGACACAGGGTGACTATAGCGACTGCTGTTAGGATTAGTGGGGTTTTTGTTTTAATTGTTATGTACAGAGTTGAAGCCAGAGTTGTCTGTTTTGGTGTAGTGTGCATTTGTATTTTATTTTGCATAAAGTCTAATAATTCAACATCTTTATTTTCAAGGGTAATTCTATTGGATTCTTACATCTGAATGCCTCCTGGTCTTCCACATGACTTGACTTCAGACAAAAAGTAGATCATCTCTTTTAGTAGTAAATCTGGTCAGGGATGTTGTGCCACTTCATTTTTAACTGGATTTTAATTTGACAGATGTGTACTTAGACAGCCTATATCATCTGACTGATGCACAAAACTTGTATTCCTCCAACGAGACCATGTTCTTCTGCACCTTTTCCATCTCGTTTATGCACATGTGCAGATAGTGCTGGCTATTCAAAAGATATCGATATGAAAATGATGACAATTTTTTTTATAATCAGAACAGGGCATGACTGGAGCAAATCAAGAATGCTTCAAAGACTGTGTGCCAGACCTCCTTGACAAAGAGCAGGTGGTTGAAGAGTCAACAATATGACATAAGTGCTTTGAGTGTGATCCGAATGAGCATAATTGATTCACTACCACATGATATCCATATACTTTGTGGGGGCCTTTATTCCAATGAATGCTGCATTGAGACATAAATCAGCATAGGGGGATGTTTCTACTAGTGCTGATCAATGAGATACATCATTTATATGAGATGCGTGGTTCTGTACTTACTCAAGACCTCTTACAGATGCTGCCCCCTTTAACAGTGAATATTTGAAGAATATGTTTTGATGAAAAAGAAGGCAAAAGGTCTTTTGATTTTTGCATAAAATTAATTTGCATAGTATTGCGTGCTGGTACTTGATTGTCAGTTGCATACTCGATGACAAAATCACCAAAATCTCCCAGAAAAAATTGGGCAATGAATGTCCTAAACATTCATAAGCAACTAGCACACAGCATGGAGAGAGAAAGCAAACTAACTTCCTGCTGGGATGAGGTAACAGGTCCACAGATACAGGGGACACACTAAGTCTCCTGATCCTACGTTAGTTAAGTTTCAGCACTCTCTTGAATAATGTTCTCATTGGAAAGCTAAGGAAACGTAGTCGTGAGAGTAAATGCAAAGCTGAATGAAAAGTGAAACTCAGAGAATAATTACCTGATTTTATTGTTTAATTGAAATATACTGAGAAGTTTCTACAGGGAGTTGTTCTTGATTAAATATTGTTAAATATTCTCATGAATGATCTGGATGAGGGAATAATATTATATGCAGTAAATTTGCATATGACAGGGGAGGGGGGGATTCTGAACATGTGGAAAGCAGAATGAGAATCCCAAATGATCTTGACAAATTGGAGAGATCATCTGAAAAAAATAGGATTAAGTTCAATAGGGACGAATGCAAAGTGTTAGGCAGAAATAATCAATTGCACAAATACAGGATGGGGTAACACAATAGAGAGCAGTTCTCTGGAAAAGATCTGGGAATGAAAGTGAATCAAATTAAACATGAGTTGATGAATTATTAAAAAGGTAAGTGACCAGCTAGTATGTATATGAAAACCAGAATGCAGCCTGCAGAAGTAATCTTCTAGTATTTTATACTGGTAAGGACTCAGCTTGGAGCACTGTAGCCAAAGAGAACTTGAAAAATTGGAGTTATTAAGCACTCAAAAAGAAGATGGAAGGGTCAGGGCAATTATTAAGATGTAAAAAAACCCCCACTGTTGTAAAGAGGAAGGGAGTAATACATCCTTTTTGTTCATGGCAGATGTAATAAGAAGCAACAAGCTAAATTACACCAGGGGAGATTCAGAATAGTTATTAGGAAAATCTTTCTAAACATAAACATAGCGAAGCCTGGGGAGGTGGTGAAGTCACCATCATTAAGAACATACATCTGTCACAAGTGACACAAATATTGATTCTGCCTTGAGGACAAACCAGATGACCTTTTCAAGTCCTTTCTAGCTCTACTTCCTATAATTTTATATCAAGACAGGATAGGTTTTGCAGCTCTGCTTATCTCGAGTAGCACCTAATTCCGTGAGTACGTTTATTGAGTCACAGGAAAAATTCTTAGTCAACAAGAGCAATACTTACCGCGAACAAGAACTAGATTTGGTGAAGTTATTGCTTAGCATTCTTGCCATGTGTATTGTTTTGTTAAACTTATATTGACTTATACCTGGAAGTATTTTAAGATCTGTATTTCAGGTTCGTACAAGTATAATAAAATAAATTGTAACTTCTGAAGTGATTTGTTCTGCTTAGGGAATAAGGGTGAGTATTCAGTAAAATTAATTCTTACTCAGTGGCCCATGGAAAATTTTGGGAAAAGAAAGGTGACTGACTCACGCCACCTTTATGTATACTCCTGCTGTTTCGGGCTGCAGCTGTCTCAGGAGCTCATGGCTGTAAGGGACCCACTCAGAGCACTGCGTACTTTGGTACTGTGCACTGTGTCCATGACCCAAACCTCAACATCGCGCCCGGCAGAACAGGAGAAATGAGTTGCATAAAGCCAGTGCACTGACTTTTTATCACCTGGACTTTGCCTTCGGTTATTCCTCCAGGGCATCTTCTGTGCAATGCAAATGGGGTGATCAAGGGGCCAAGGAATGAACTGTATCAGTTTAATTCCTGTGTCTATCCGAAGATCTCTCTCTTGATAGGAACTTGATGTTCCGAAGCGTTACTTGAGCACTGCTCTCAGTCAGTCGTTTCTTTAGACTGGTGATGAAATGCTTAAAGGACGTAGTGGTGCAGAAATATTTGCCCTATCCAAAAAATATATATATTTCTGAGTATTTAGGGAAGCTTGTGAAACTCTTCATACCTTTCTGCTCCTTGAAGTCTGTGGTAACTCTTTTGTATGCTGCTTCCTTCCAGCTTTATGTACCACATGGTACCAAATTACTGTAGCAGAGATTGGGAAACCTCCGTTTAGCAGGTCTGGTTTATGGTTATGCTAAAAATAGAGGTGAAATATGTAACTCATTTCAAGAACAATTTCTTCACTGAGATCACAGGATCATTTAAAGCTGTCCAAACACTTAGGGTGAGTGTCCAGATAGTCTGGATTTTTTTTTTTTTTTTTTTTTTTCAGGAAATTTGGAAGTGGGACAGCTTACTCACTGTAGATGATTCATATCTTTATGTCCTGGTTTGAAGTGGTTCACCACACCGTGGTCACAGCTCCAGAAGTGTCAGATGATCGTCAGACATCGCTCCTGCCTGTAAGACTGATTGATTTTTCCAGCTTTCTAGAGTTTTCATAACTTACTAACCTCTCCCCCCAAACCCAAACAATTTAGGTTCAAGAACAAGCATTAGGAAATTGTTTACGAAATAATTAATATACTAAATTCCCCAATAGACAAAGCTCTTAAAGCCAGAGCTCTGGGGGACTCAAGTGCAGAGATACTGCCCTTCTCACCGACTCCTAAAGCACTTTTCCATGTTCCCTTGCAAAGGTTTTATCTTTTCCAGTTTTAAATCTTTTTGTCTAGACAGCAGTAAGTAACTGGCATACCTTTCCGTCAAGAATGGTATGGTTAAGTCTTTCAGATAAATATAGCTGGATATTTAAATACAAAAATAAATGTCTAAAGCTCTACTTATTAGTAGCATCTGTCTCGTGCTTGATGCGTACTTCTCAGAAATATTCTAATACCTACAGAGGCTATATTTAAGCAACCTTGCTTCTGCTTTGGTGATCACATGTCATGCGCTGCCTATATTGTTGATTTTGTTGCTAAGCCCCGCTGTGAGTTCTAGTTTCCAGTGTTTCAGGTTACATGTTTAAACCTGGCCTTCCAACTGTTTCACACTATCCTGCGTGTCCCCATCTACTAAAGCTGATACTCCGGAGGCCCTCTCTTTCCACACTGGTCCACACTGGCATGAAAAATCGAGTGGACGGAGGAGTTAGGATTACAGATTTTTTGTTTACGATAGTTGTTAACTTTCCACTTTGGAAATGTCGCTAAGAGGAAGCCTTAGGGAGGACATATTGGGTGTATGTGGTCAGCAGATTGGCCTCTGCCACCTTCCCCCTTTCCGAGAAAATTGCAGCCGTTAAGGAACAAAACCCAGAAAATACAACCAACCTGGCAGACATCAAAGCTGGGAAACCAAAGAGGACTAGAGAGAAAAAATTCTACTTTAAAACTCTTCCCCATAAGCCTTCCATTTGACATTTTTCATTAGGACAGATAAGGAAAAATTTGATCTTAGGGACACTACTTTGGAGGATTATATTTAGGCTCGCTTGCGTTACTGGAAGATAGCTCCCCGTACACCTGTGAGGTTTCAAGTAACTTACAATATAAAGCATCAGTGACTTCCAGAGGGTCTTGGGCTATCCCAGTTAAATTGTGTGCACGATGACATATCAGTCAGCATGACAGGGCTTCATTTCTGCAAGTAGAAACCCCTCATGCGCTGTGTTATGGAAATCATTGCTCTGTGCCAAGAAACCTTATGTTACTCCATCAGGCGCAACCCCGTTCCTCTGACTCTCTCTGAATATTTTCTGTACGTGGCTATGGGTAGTTTGTGAAATAACTCTAGAGTCTGTATAAATGTTTTGATGCATTGTAAATTTTTTTGGCAACATGTTATTACTCCTTTGATTAGAGCAGCCACCGTTGTTTGTTTTTATATTTAGAGCAAAGAAATGCAAACATCCTTACCATCAAGAAGGCTAGGCGGGGTAGTACTGAAGGTAGGTTGTTTTTAATCTCTGTACTCTAAGCCTGTATTCTAAGCTTATGTTTGTGTGTGCCTGTTTTGCCTTCTGGTCCAGCAGAAGCTGCTGTTTTTCAGGATGCAATAAAAACTGTTTTCTGAAGACTTGCTTTTGGGGGGGTGAAGGGCAGGGGAGAGAAAAAAATTAAAGCTGAACAAATCCATACACTGAGGTTGACTTTGCCTGAGAAAAGTTGCTTGGATTTTCATACCCCTACACCGGTTCATTGATCTACATGCCAAAAAGAGCTGGTTGGTTTTGATTTACAGATTCTACGTTGTTTAGGAGATTACAGTCTAATTCTCCTTCTGCTGTGACTAGTCAGGGCATGAACTGCAGTCATAATGATAGGCACTCTGTTTCTGGATTTTAGCATGCCAGGCAGGGAAGTCACTTCAAAGTAGAGCTGAAACACGTGAAGAAGTAGTTGTGGAGGAGCGAGCACCAGGAGGAGGAAATTAAATTGACCTTGGCTTATTAAAGGGTAGTATACACTGATGAATCAGTGAATTTAGGCACCACGAAAAAGGATAGTGCAGGGTGAAAACGATATCTGGCTTTTATTAGTAGAGTTGGTGTGAAATCGCAAATGTAAGAAAAAGGTAACTTGGAAAAGGGATCCATTTTAATGGGCAAATGTTTTGTTGCCAATGGTTGTTGGTAGTGTTTGTACTGGAGTTGTGTTCGGGGTCTGGTTTGAGATGAGAGCGCAGGGAGGAGCCACACTGCACTTTTCACTCTGCATGTGTCTAATAAAAGATCCCCTGTCTTCAGTGGTTCGCGGCTCCCACAGGGGTGGGATAAAGGGAGTTCCAGCTTACAGAGAGCATCGAGGGCAGGAGCTTAACTGCAGGACTTTGAAAATGTCCTTGAAATTACTTGGTAAAATGTAGTTTATGAATGTGTAAAGCTGCTCTAGGCATTTTGGTTTCATTCAGATTTTTCTGTTTGGTTTTTTTTTTTTTTTCGTTCTTTTTTCTCCCCCTTCTTCTCAAGGCTGACCTGAGATCTTAAAAGGCACTATAGTTTAGACCTTTGTATTTTAATAACATTTGGCTCTTTCTAATCTCTTACCTTCAGCCCACTCCATATGCTATTAAAGCACAAATGAAGTACAGGAAGCCCTTGGTTGGGACTCTGGGTATTGCTTTGTAATAGACAACTTATTTGCTATGTTTTGCCTCTTTGTCGCCAAACATGCTCCTCTTTCCTTTGATATTTTAAATGATTTCCTTAATGGTTTCTGGGACTAATTTTTGGGTTGTTGCTTGCTCAAGAGTAGTCTATTGTGTGGTCTAATGACAAGATTAGGCTTGCTAGTACTTGCTTCCATCTAAAATAGATGAGGGTCATTGTGAGGGCTGAGTTTCTGATACAATATTTACAATTATAAGCTCAAAAGTTGCTTTCTGTGCATTTTCTTCAATAGTCAATTAAGATTCTTTGTCCTGGTTTCAGTCAGTAAATTCGCTCATTAGAGCATTTTTATGTAACCACATTTTAATTGAGACATCTGTGGAAAAGTGACAGTGAAAAAGTGATAACTAAGGGAAAGGTTAACAAGTTAAACCAAACATTAGACTTTAAAAGATTTCAATTTGTGAAGCATTAAAGCTGTCCTAGGTGTAAAATAATTTATATCTGGATTCACTGGTTCATCTTCATTCTGGAAACACTTCAGTTTGGGGACTACACAGAGATTTTAATTTAGGTGTGTGCCTCTGCCCTGTTGAATCAGCTCAGTGTTACTTTGCTCACCTGGAGATCTACTTCCTCTAATAGATGGAGGCCAAGTTTGTTTTATAACTTGAATATTAATGTATATTAAGAAAGCCATGTTTCTTAGGGGAAGCTTGATTTAATCTGAAAGCCATATTCCAACTGGATATGCTTACGTCCCGGCTGCACACACGCACATTCTTTACTCCCTGGCAGTGAAGAATACGTGATGAAGCAAAGATATCTCTGACGTCGGCATTGTAGAGCCCCTTTCTTCTTCCTCCTCTTCTCTCCCCTACCCTTCAGTTTTGGGTTTAGGGGTCAGAAAGGTCCAGTTTGGGTATTGAATTACAATGTTGTCACTATTTTGGAAAGGAAAATGCTGGCTGAAAATGTGGCACAGTAAGTATCCCCACAAGTAAAAATATATGGATGCAACAGCAGTGCCAAATTAAATGCTATCAAAAACATGGTAGCTTTAAAATTGTAGAGGTACGTGAAAGACTGTTTAATCTTTTACCTGCTGTACGTGATATAATAACATTGATATATGTTGAGCAGCCATTTGAGATTTTATATATCAAACAGACAGTCTGTGTATTTTGAAATTTGATCCTCATGAAATATTTGACATCCTGAATGGGATAATTGACACAGGGACACTAATTAGGGAGTTGTAATTCAGAAGGTTCTGATCATGTACTTTATACTGATGTGTATATTGTCCCCCTGGTAACAGCATTAATGGTGCTTAGACATGCGCATCAGGAAAAGAGAGCGTACCCCTGGGAGCTCTGGAAATCAATCTCCTATGTAATGCCATTTTTATAATGCTCTAGAAGGAGCGGATTTACACATTTTTCCATTTATTAAGCCGGTCATACATAAAGTATTCTGGCTTTGGAATAGTTTGACTCAGCTGGTGTTTTCATTCTTAAAAATCTGCAGTGAATAATATCTTCCCCTGAAACTGAGCTTTTCCCCTAAAGTGCTTTGCAGTTTTCAGTGTTCACTTGAAATCTTGGGTAAATCTGTTATATTCAGATGGACTGAGTCCTGTTTACCTTATGCAGGGATTATTTCATCAACTCCTGAAATGCAAAACCTTCCGTGGCAAGAGAGAAAAGGCAGTCTTGTGACTGCGGCTCTGACCTAAAGGACACGCTCTCTCCAAGTATGATTTCACTGAGGTAGTGAGAGCAAGAGCGGCATTAAAAACCAAAAAGATTGGCCATAGGCAGACAGGTGAGCTGAGTTTTTTCTCTCTTTTCCTCCTGGCTTTGTGATCACACTACGCACATAACCAGACTGTCTGCCTGCCCCAAACAGAGCATTCCTTTATGGCATTTCAACAAACCCGAGAGCTCTTGGACTCTGTTTCCTCGTCTTTACCAGACTCTTCAAACTTTCTGCATGATCATAAGGTTTAAGTCAGGAAATACTTTTAAAGCACTCATTTGCTATATGGTAAGTGAATACAGGGAGTTATTAGTTAATGCTGCTTAAGGTGCAGTACTCTACCCCTGTAGAAGACAGAAAAGCAAAGAACAGGCTAAAATCCAGTTAAAATTGCTGCAGTCTGGCAAAATGTAGTTACCAAATTTAAAACCACCTGGGGGATATTGATCTCATTCCTGAAAAATGTGTAGAAGGATTTTTAACTTTTTCAAAATTAAACATTTTTTAAGGTCTCCTTGTGTGCAACTTATCCAGAAGCTGGCTCTTTCTGCAGTACAGTGTGTCCTCTGATGCTCATGTTTGGATGTTGCTTCAGCAATGACTCAGAGTTCCAGCTATTGTTTCACTAACACCCGTTCCTGCCGTGCTGGGGGTTTCCCCTCTCATCTCTTTCCCAAATTATCAGCCAGACCCAACCCTCTTCTGTTCATAAAATCCGACGGGTGGCCTCACATTGGGCTAGGAGGGCTACAGTATACTATTTATGCAATTCTAGCGTTGCAGCTACCCTGCAGAAGAAATAATGGTTATTCATTTTCATATCTGACGTGGGAACCCAAATGCTTTGAGGCATCAATGAGAGGAACAGTCATTGCAATACAGTGCGGGCGGCAGCACTTTGTCAAAGGCGACGTTTTGGTAGAAGTACCTCCTGTAATCAGTGTATCTCGCAGCTCTGTGCGGCTTCTCTGCAGAAGAGTCACACTGTCATTTCTGTAGTTCACTTGGGGGGAAAAAGACGCAGATAGGCTTAAAAATGTTAAGAATTATCAGTGTACAAAGATCCATGCAAAGCTTTTGCTATTTAAACAGAAATACGGACAGATAGAGACAGTGTGTCTTGGAAACAAGACACCAAGTGGATTGCTCTACTGCAGCTGTAAATTCGGACTGGATGGTACCAAAAAGGGCTGAGGGTATCAACCTCATATGTCCTGTAGCACAAGCACATGGAAAATGGAAAAATGAACACGTGACATACAGGCTAAGCTGATTTTTTAAATGTGTCCATGCTACCACAGCCAGCCACCTGGGTTGGAACCTGCTATCATTTGGTCTAACTCTATGAGGATTTACAAAACATGCCTTTCACAAAACTGAACTTCATCTCATGACAGCTCTCATCTGTGCAACACACATGCCTCTGTGATAGGCCTGCTAACGCAAACTTCTCTGATACACTTCATCTCATCAAGGCTAATGAGAATAGCCATTACATGTGTTCAGAAGTGTCCTTGACTTACGGCAATGCCCACATCTCATATGGTTGCAATCTTAATTGCATGTGGATTTTTCCAGAGGATTTTTTGACGTTGTTTTTTTTTTTTTTTTAACTTGTTATTTATGTTTCTTATGGAAATACAGAAGAAGTTATTAACTTGCACTGTGTATGGGCTTTTCTCTTAATTAACAATTTTCTGTATTCATGTTAACCCTACCTTTTTTTCCTTCATCTCTATTTACAGATAAGTTATTTAATCATCTGCAAATATTGATTATAATCTCTTTTGAGAAGAAGCTACATGCCCTTTACCACTCTGAAAAGCATAGGGCACTCTGAACTGTCATAAAATAATGGTACTCATCTTAAATCACATCTCTCTCATATGTCCTTAACCTTGCCCCTCAGCAGCAGTCTGAATTCAAGTCATTCACTACTTAGTACTACCCTCAGAGATGGGCTAGGAGGTGGAATGAGCAGGTCTCTTAGTCAGCCTGAAATGTTGCTTGGTATTTTACTTCATTTGTGATGCTTCAGCATGAGACATACAGATTTCCATTTTAAGTGCCTTTGCGGGCACTGTTGGTAAATTCTGACAGTAATAAATATTATGCTTCTGCTTGAGTCTTAAACTTTCCATAGGCTTTTTTGATTTTGTGCTGCTTACAGTGCTTGGACCCTCAATATAACAGAGAACAATGCTTTATTAAAACAAGCTGCTGTATAAAATGTGTGCTTACTCAGCTGGAAGCTACTTGGCCATTTCTGCTGCTGCTCTCAAGTTCCAGAGCTGCAGATGGGGTTGGGTTAATGTAACATAATTTTCCCAAGAGCCTGCAATAGGACTTGATTTGTTTTTTGCTACATATCCTCATCTTCCAAATTAACCTGAAGACAAATGGGATCTGTTAATTTGCTACTTCTCTGAAATAATGTATTTGGCTGTCATAGTAGTGTCTGTCTTATATTTTGAGTAAACCTGAGTCCCTATGGAGCTGGTTAACTAAGACCAGAGAATACCCAATGTGCAAAAAGAGTCAATGGCACATTTTAGCATGCAACAAGACAGGGAAAAAATCAACAGAAAAAACTGAAAAATCTTGTGAGAGATGGCGTATGCGCCCTATCTTTGGTTCAGTGTGTGCCCTCCTTCTCTGGGCATGTGACGTTCAGTTGTGAGTGTACAGAATCACAGAAAACCTGAACAACAATAGCAGCAGTGTGGAAATCAACCCATGTACCCACACTTACTGAGTGGTTCCAGAAGATGTGGGAAATTCTATGGATGGAAAGGCTGATTCATACCATTCTCCCTATCCCAAAAGTACAACAAACAAAACCACTCCTGTACACAAGTATATTTGGAATCTGTCCACTGAATATGGCAGGTGCTAACAAACAATAATCTTGGGCATATTTTTATCAGGAAAACAAAATGCAATATTTGAGAATAAATCATGAAAAGCAAAGCCCATAACACAGTGTGCTGTGAGTAAATCAGTCTTTAACAGAGAGGGCTGACAGTTGTTACCTTTCCTCTTCATTACTTCTTGAAAACAGATGGAAACAGTAATGGATGTGCAGCTTGTTGAACTGCTAGGTCTGTAGATCCCTTCCCACAGACAATGTTAACTTCTCTTTTCTGCCCTTCCTTCTCATTTTAATCTTATATGAGTTTGAAATGGAGTAGGAGAAAGCCTTGATTGATAGGTAGCAGTACCATTTAGGACAGGCTGAGGCCATTTCAAAGACATATAAAAACTTACAGATGAAAATATACACATAGTGTAGAGACTCCATGCAGGTCAATATAGCTTCATTCAACACTCCAAACTAAATTTTTACATTATGGCTAAAACTATCAATAAGTGAGTCCCTAATTCCCCGTGGTTGGCTGTATATCTGCCTAGTGTCTTTTATGGTAGCTGCTGTAAGACCGATCAACCAGTTATTCCTCAGGAAGACCATAGCGTCCTCCCACCTGCTGTTTACATCCCCACCCATTCGGCCACAGGGCTAGGCAAGGGAAGGAAACGGTCTTGCACTACACAGGCCTACGTGACACTGTACGGTGTGTTAGAAATAAATAAACTGGTTTGCTGAGGGTTGAAGTTAACTAAGGGTCTTTGGTTACCTCTGACAGAAGCCACGCTGGGTCTTCAGCTGCACGTTCTCCATAGGTGAAAGGAGCAGGTGACAGGACCAGCTCAAAGCAGCAGTCTCTCTCCCAACCCAAAACTGGGTTAAAGCAAATGAATCTGAGAGAAATAATTTAAAAAGCAGAAACTGTAGGAAAAGATTCCAGGTGACACTGTGTCCATGGAAATATTGGGACAAGTTTACTCTTCTCTGTGCATGAACATTGATCAACAAGCTGCTTTCTTTAATCAGCAATTACGATGGTGATGCGGTGATGGTCATTTTTTTTTGACTGCACTTCTTTAATGAGATAAACCCTTAGCGCTGTGACAAGTGTTGAAAGGTGTCAGTAACAGCAACATCAAGGGTGATGGAAACGAGCACCACTGTACGTTTTTGGTAATGTAGGGAGCAGATGTAACTCAACTTTTTAGAGATTATTTTAGGCACCTTATTAACAATAATTAAAAAAAAGACAGTGAAAACCTTAGTATTCAATGAGATGAAAACACAGCTATGGGTGACACGGTTTGGTCTGGATTACAGAAGGAAGTTGAAGAATGCAGCTTCAACTCCAGGCTCTAATAGGCTGTGAAAGAACAAGATGTGAAAGATATGCACAAACAACACATGTGACAAATTCCTTTGAGAAACTTATTACTCCTCCTCTTTTCCATTTCATTTGGAATGAAAAGACAGTCAAACAGCCTATTCTGTTGTGTTCACATTTGCTAACTGTTTACTCTTCCTGGTTAATTACTTTCTATAGTTTAAGGGAAAGAAAGCCTCAAATACCTTGTTTTAAAAGCTTACATTTGCCATACCAAAGAACTCGCAAAGTTCATGCTCAATTGTACCTTTCAGTCCAAAGCAGGTTCTTTCAGAGATTTGAAGAAAAAAGAGCAAACACCGAAATAGACTCTAAAATGCTGCTCATGCTGAGACAGCATCAGATAGGAAATGAAAGTTTAACAGTTCAAATAGGGAATATTTCTTCAGCTTCTGGGGCAAGACAGAGTTGCTCAGGAAGTGTGGCATTTTGCCAGGGCAGGGAGCCTCCAGGAACCGAAACAGAACAGCACTGGTGACCCTTCACTGCCTTAGACCAGCTGTTGGAGAGAAGGCAAGCACTGGTGTGCGCACTGCTACGTGAAAGAGAAGAAACAAAAGTACATGGAAATTGTCACATCAGCATTAGGCTGGGAATG
Source organism: Phoenicopterus ruber ruber (assembly GCA_009819775.1). Classification (NCBI taxonomy): domain Eukaryota; kingdom Metazoa; phylum Chordata; class Aves; order Phoenicopteriformes; family Phoenicopteridae; genus Phoenicopterus; species Phoenicopterus ruber. Next base: position 28,553,498 of record CM020217.1, on the reverse strand, counting down.
TGTATCTTTGCTGGTGGGAATGTAATGTTCTCTGGGGTTTTCTTCCGTTCTTTTATAGGCTATATCTACAATGATACTTTTTTTTTTTTTCCTAGAATTCTACCTGTATTTGTGCATTTTCCTGCAAAATACTGTGTCATTCTTACGTGGTCACAGAAAGTAAATATTGCAGTTGATGGGATCTGTCCTTTAAAATTACTTAAGAAGTTTAAAGGCATGCTCTGGGGAGTGGGTTTCTCCCTGTCTGCCCTAACTAAGGGAGAACTTAGATTAAGGAAGAATCACAAATGGTAGTTGCAGTGTTTTGGGGACCCTAATGCTGTTCACCCAGACAGGGTAACTTCTCATTCCCAACTGGATCTGCTCTGTAAAGACATCTGAACTGAGCAATAGGGACCAAGTGCCTAGTAATTCAGCTGATTAATTGTTGGATACCTGCGCTCCGTACTGGCTGAGTTGGAGGGAAGGCATTTGGGCTACCCCTGCCTGTGCTACACACAGTCCGTGGGCTGCAGGAAGGCTGTGAAGCAATGTGTTGGCTTACTGGGCAGCCCAGAATCATCCTGGGACGTTTTCTGCCTTCCTGAACACCCTTCAATGTACTTTTGCCACTGGATTGCTGGGCCAGCCAAAAAAAAAAAAAAAAAAAAAAAAAAATCAAATGTAGCTAAGAAGAAGGGGAAGTTTAAGCCGTGCACGCTGTGATGTTGCAGATAGGTTCACAGCGAACGTGAGGATGGGGATACTTCAGTTGGCGTAAAACAGGAAGAGCCAAATGTTCAGTGGAGGACACACGCTTGTTTAACTTGCACAGTGCTGACACACAGTGGAGGGCTCCAAGATACCCTTTCTGAAGTTCACTCCAGTCCCCATTAGAGAAAAAAAGCAGCATTTTGAGTACAGAGGAGGCACTCAGCAACCCCAGAAGGAGCAGCAGCTGTTGAGCCAGCTACAGAGAGGGCTAACCAAAAAACACTGAAAGCTGAGATCAAACAGATGAGAATGGAGCAAAGAAGCAGGAGGAGACAAGCAAAAGGATGCAGCCCAATGGGCTGTTTCGAACGCAGTTCTCTCTTAATCCAGAGTGACCTGGCTTTGGTGCTAGAATGGGAAGTTTTCCTAAAACATTATTAGCCCTGAATGGGTATCTGATTCCATTTTTTTTAATTTTCACTGAGGTACGTTCATTTATACCACTGAGGGGTCCTGTTTTCAACATACTTCTACATCTAGAAAGTTACAACTATCTATACTGCTATATAATTATCTTTTAGGAGGGGAAGGGGCAAATCCACTGTAAGTAATTGTTAAGCACTTCTTATCCATATTGCCTGGGCAAGAATTACAGAGCGTAGCCTTTTTTGAAACTCTTCTCACCTGTGTGGGCATGATGCTGCTAGCTGAGATGGATTTCCTTCTGTTTTGAAATAAGTCACATGAGAGGATACTCCTAATGTTTTTGTCCAAATTGATAGTGCTACATCCTACCCTGGGAGTCATGAGCATTTGCTGTATTCTTCAGAGATATGTATTCGCAATTATTCATCCATACGAGGGGACTGTTTAAGACAAGCCTTTCCCCCAAAGCAGTTAATTCTTCAAAATGAAAATAATCAGATAATGAGTTCATTTCCGATTTCACATTTAATGCCAAACATTTTTGGGTAAACAAGATATGCTGGCAGAGCTCTGCTCCCATTGTATGTTTTTTATTAACTGGGAAACAGACAGTTGATTCTTATCCTCTCTATCAGCTCAAATAAATTACACATATTTTAGAACGAGAGACTTGTGCAAACTGGCTGGCTGGTTTCAATGCGGGAGCCCATCAGCCTGTCTATGTAAACTGCACCCAGGCCCTGCTAGCAAGAAGTGAAAACCTCCGAAGACCCAGCTTGGGAATCTCCCGCACGATGGAAACTTTTACCACAGTCACTCATATTTCTGCGGCATGAAAATAAGTAAGGCAGCAGGGAGCCTATCTCTGGCAACTTCACCAAATCAGACAGCCCCAGTATCTGAGCTGCTGTGCCGTTTCTGCTGGCAGCCCCTCGGTAGTGCGAAGGAGCCCCTGAACAACGTGGGTGCTGCCGCATGGCTCCGTGCTGCTCACGGGCCCAGGTAGGCTTCAGCTGTTCGCGATGCACAGGATAGCGGATACCGCTAGGTATTCTGGGGGTTGTGTTTTAAAGAGGTTGTGGTGAGAATATAACAAAACACGGGACCAATAAAAGCGTTAAATACTGTTTTCCCTCCCTGGAGCTCAGCTTTGGTCAGTGGACTTGCTGTGGTTTTACAGACCTGCCAAGAAGAACAGAATCTGGCCCTGAGTCTGTGGCCCCTGAAGATTTCAAAATCAATGCTTCTTTCCACGCAGGAGCAGCTGAAAAGAGAGAAACTGAGAAGATTTTTTTGGAAGTGGTATTTATGACATACGTTATGTCAAAAGCATTTAAAGAAGATTATTCTTAAGATGTCCCAAATTTTAGCAAGAGGTCAAAGTTTTCACAATAATTTCTAATTTTGAACTTTGTAGATTAAAATTCAGATTGATGTCTAATGTCTCTTGTACAAATAATATTCTTCCTATCCGTGTACAATGAACTCCAACAGGTCATGAAGAGACCAGTCAGTCATAAACAAAGCCAAGCTGTCTTCCCTGTTGATCCTTTCTATTAGCTTAGCGCTTAGGTTGATGGTGCTAGCTCCCGTCCAAATTGAGAACATAAAAACAATCTCTGCACTAAAGAGCTCGCAGTCTAAACATACAACAAAGAGTCAGGAGATGGAAACAGAGGAGAGGAGGGAGTACAAACGCAGCCATATCGACCAGCACAGCCCAAGCGCAGCAGTAATTGCGCTGCAGTTAAGGTTTTAAATGGGTATGGCAGAAAAGGAGCATTTCAAGGCAAGATTTGAAAGAGAGCAATGTGGTTATTTTTATAGATGTTTATCTATTTTTTAAAAATAGTGAGAAGCAGTGTCAGAGAAAACAGTTTGTCTGAATCCAGGCTGTGTTTTTAGGAAGTCATAATTGACCCCAGGAGTCTCAGATTCAGATGCTGAACAAAAAAAGAGAGATCAGTAGAGTTTATTGAGATGATCATTTTTTCTGATGTACAAAATAACATCCGTGACAACGGAGGGTGTAACAGAGCTATATAGGTGCAGCTGGAGGAAGACTTTGGCTCTGCAAACTCTAGACAAATCACGGCTCTGGCAACTTCACGTTTTAGCTTCTGAGGACCCGTTGAACAGAAGTTGCCTGCGCTTTTGCATGGGTACGAAACAGAGGGAGTCTGGTGTCCACAAAATAAAGCCAATGAACATTGTGATTTCTGGGAAAAACAATATTTGCAGCATGGGCTCCAGACAGGAGAAGCTGTGGTATTAGTAACGTGTGACTGGAGACAGTCTCAGCAGTCCAGCTCTTGCTGTCAAGAGAATAAAGGAGTGTCTTGAGAGAACTGCTCCTTTCCAACCCTCTCCTTAGAGGGGGGAAAAGTGCAAATATTTTTCTTTCTGCTGTCATTCTGAGGATGAAGCCACCATTTGGATTTTCCTAACCCGGTGTTTAACTTTCAGATGACAGAAATACAACCGTTCACAAGAACCTGGTCTCAGCCCTCACACATATGCTAGTTAACACTTTCAGGGCTGAGTTAAACACTAAGAAAACCTAAGCTGCTTAAATAAGAATTCGGCAAATTACAGCCACACAGAACCCCAACAACAAATAAATATATGTATCTCTGCTCTTTTCTTTTAAAAGAACTTCTCAGGTTGTTTTCTTTTCTTTTTCAGTAAAAGACTGATTGGAAAGTTATTGTCTGGAGGCTCTATTTGCATAACAGCAAGAAGGGTCAACCTGCATTGTCCAGTGTTGAAGAAAAAATAACCTTTGGAGAAAAGGAAGGCAAGTTGCCCTGTTGTGAGTCATCAGGAGCTATTGTGCTGAAGGAAAGAGACATTCTTGAGGAAAAAGTTGCTGGCATAGGTCTACTGCAGGGGAGAAGCAGTGTTGTACTGTGGGTATGGTTTCACTAGGGGAACAGTTAACGAATTGGGTATGTGCCTTGCTTTTCTGTTCCCAGGAGGGGATGCTCCCTGGCAGATTGATAGTGACAATTGTTTGTTGCAGTGCTTCAAGGTTGCTTCAGCCACTTCCAGCCACATACCTAGTGTTTGGGTTTAAAGAAGTTTGAATTTGGTTAGATGTCTACCCGTTTCCCATACAAGCAATGATAGGCTCTGGGCCTGCTATATCTTTAAGGAAAAGGTGCCTTCTGTCTCCTCCGCTGAAATTTCTGGTTCACACTTGTTGTTTCAGAACTTGGTTTGTATTCTGTTTGTCTCCATTTACTTTCGTACTATGTGGTTTTTCAGGGAAAAAAGCCTGTGGTGAGGGAACATTCAGAAAAGCACCCAGCTTCTCTGCAGGGTCGTTTGAGGAACTCCACTACAAGAAAACAAAAATGTTATACCTGAGTCGGGTGATATCTTTCTGATGGGTCTTAATGCTTTACTATCTGGTTTGCCAGTCCGTTTCAGCTGTGAACGTATACTCGGTACAAGCACCCCATTTCATCAGATAGGAAGGTCACCGCATGGTATAACCTTTTGTTGACTTCTACACCCCAGTCACTCTAGAATATATATGTATGAATTTCAAGTAGGAATACCTGGTTTAGAGTATTCCCCTGCCCATTCCAAGGTCTGCCACAGAGCGAACCTCTCCCTGCCCAGGACTCAACTGAGAGGGTCCCTGCCTCCAGGAGAAATGGCTCAGGATCAGCACTGCGACCTCCGACTGAAACACACAGCACTGGTTTGTCCTTCAAGTGTGAAGCCAATACGGACTCCCTACCACAGTTTTTGAATGTATTTCCAAATATGGCAGGGCACAGTGGCAGGCACATAATAGGACTTTTGGCATGTATTATACTGTGCTCAACAACTCCACTCTCTGATCCAAACATGCCCACCAAAAATAACTTCAGTGAACAGCTTTTATTTTAATTATTCCAGTGTGGGACTCATGAAGTTTTGCCAACAATCTGGTTTGTAAAGCTTTTTGTATCTAAGCACAGAAACCCATAGTGTGTAGTTAATCCCCCACTGGGATTTTCCTGATCCAGTCACAGGTCTATTCTGCAACCTCATCTTTCTTTACCTATCACTTGCTCTTAATGCTGTTCACCCCATCGACTCCTTGAAATCTTGCTCTTTCTTGGCTCCTGTGACTGTTCTTTCCCAGCTATCCCCCCTGATTTTCTGTTTTCTCTTTCAGCTCCACACTTAGTGGTTGGTGGTGGTTACTTGGTGGTTCCCAGTAGTTCTGATCTCTGCAGGGATCTCAGTGAGATCTGTACGTGGACTCTCCTCTCCTCCTTTTACACTCTCTGTCCAACCTACCGCAGGGTATAGTAACTGAACAACTGCATTTTTGCCAATGACTTGCAAATCTGCCTTTTCCTGTCTGATTTGTTTCCTTTTGTCACTGAGACTTTCTGTTTTCTTCCTCACCTGTCCCCCTCTTCCAATCTCCTTCCCTTCCTCCCCATGTTATAAATAATAAAGCAAACACAAGAAAAAGGATGTTCCTGTGGTTTGGTGGGATGAGCTGCTGGGTTCTGCAGAACACTTCCAGGCCCTGAGTGGATTGACTGTGGTTGTTCCTCTCTATTCTCTATGTTAGACTATTTATTTAACCGTTCCTTCATCAGACTCTAATTTGCTTTGTGGGGAAGAACATGGAATTTGGGACATGGCAATGGTGCAGTATTTAAGGAAGTACTTACTGTTACTTTGTAAATAGCCTTAGTTAGCAAATAAATTTTCCCTTTGAGAAGATTAAATGTGAAAGACAAAACCAAAAAAAGAGTTGGTACGATGCTCAGTTTAGGTGAGGTTCATTTCTTTAGGTTCATTTCCTAAGCATGCCAAAAGAAACAGCTTTAGAAGGAAGAGGAGGAACTTTCCAGAGCGGGATAACCTATAGCCTGGTAGTTTTTAGCACAGGTGTGGATAATACAGGTTCAGATCCCGTCATGTCTAGAGGGAACTGAGCCCAAATCCCCTGCAGTCTGAGGGAGTGCTCCGGTTGTAGCACGATTGCGTAAAACAGGCCTGGCAGCAACAGCACCCACTTCTCTTACTGTTTTGGTGGAGGAGGTCTGGACAGCAGTGGAGGAGGGTGGAGATCCCTGCCTTGAGATAGGCGACTAAATTCCAGAGAGGCTTAAGGTAATTCCAATATCCTTCACGTTTCCTAATGGCTAATTTGGGCAGCTCCTGCTCAGCCCTCTGTTTGGGGTGTCTGTATTCTCCGCTTCCCAAACCTCTGGATCCCAGCACGCAAGCACACTTCTAACAGTCAGGAGCTGCAGTCTTCAGCGCTGTGGGGCCTAAACACCGCTTATGTGCAGAACAAAATATTTATCTGTATTTATGTAAATGCTTAGCTCTACAGGGTCTTGTGCTTGGTTACCTTGATAAGTGCTACTAACAATAACAATATGGACAATATGACGTTTATATGCAGCATTCATATAACTTTCACATGCCATCTGTTACAACATCTATAACACAGTGCTTAAATTTATGAAGCAAAACCAGGGGAATGTCTTTGCACCAGCTAAGGACAGACAAGACATACAGTTTTGTGAGAATCCCTTTGCATTCAAGATATTTTCAAACTACTGCTTACTAGCATCCTACTCTGTGTTTGACTAAACCTGAAACGCAGTATCTAATACTGGGATTTTCATTTTGTCTCACGTTTGGACTGTACTCTGGTTCTGCTACCTTAAGTTTCTGTGTGTATGTGGTGGGGAGTATAAAATGGGGGATTTTCAAAGGTTTGGAGGTCCTTCAGTGTCAAATTACTTTTGCAATTCTACTTTAGCATTTCCATAAGGCTCCCAAATATTCTTGGCAATTTACAATAGTCCTTGTCCCAAAGCTTTTAAAATACATTTCAGATGTGCCGAGAATAATAAAGCTAAAAACAGGGAGAAAAAAAGGAATGAAATAATTCAGGATATAGTTAGAGCATCAGTGATTATTCCAGGTATTCAGTATTTTATTTTCAAGGCATGAATGGAAGCACACTTCACTTTTAATTATTTTTTATTGACTTGCTGATTGTGACAGTGTAAGAAATGTTTCCAGAAGTCAGATTTGGATTAGAAGAGGGTTTCACATGAAATCTGAATGGTTTTGAGAGAAAGAGTTGCAAACACTAGACTTCATTATCTAGTACAAATACTGGAAACAAAATGGTTCATTGAGCTCCTTCTCATCAGTTTCTTTTTTCCAAATATACCGGCGCATTTGCCCATCTGTGCTTAAAAATAGAGATAGCCAAGAAACTTTTGCCTTGTGGTAAGTGTAAAGAAAACAGAACAAAAAGCTCTGCTTTATAGTAAGCAGAGGGATGCTGCAATATTTGAGCAAGTATCAGCCAGCAACTGTTTCTAAAAAAATAATCTGAAATAATGAAAGAACTTCTACTTTAAAAATCTTAAACTTTTCAAAAACAGCCACCTCGGATCATGTAGATTTGGTGCCTACTCACTGGAAAGTCACCAAATCTCACTTGTTTTGCTTGGGCCTCACTCAAACATAACTGGCCTCAAGCTAGTAAGCAAGCCAGCAAATGTCCTGGCTTGTAAAGAAATCTGATCCAACTCTGTAAACCGAACCCAGCCTAAGAGCGGTGGTGAGGGGAACATATGGAAAATTAATGACAGATAATAGAATGGTGGGACAGCCTTAAATAAAAAAAAAAGATTGTTATTACGTTTATGCAACAATTCCAGCTAATGGTCTTCTGAGTTAAGAAAGTTACAGAGTAGCTGAGCGTTGCTTTTGACTTTGCCAGCACCTAAGCTCTAGAAATGGCTGCTGGTTGCTCTTGCTCCTCTGCAGCCCGAAATTCCCTATTGCACGTTCTTAATTGATACTTGCAGCAGAATTGCTTTATAAGCTGGTTCAGCTGCAACAGCACTTCGGGAAGTACAGCAATTTTGGTCCTACCTGTTTAAATAAATGGGAGCCTCGGGAAGAGGAGTGGATTGGAATTTGCTTGGGCTCAAACTGGGTATAACAGCAAAAGCCAGGCTGAGAACTACAAGCCTGGCCAAGCACTAAGAGGAGGAGGAGGAGGAGGAGGAGGTAAGGGCGGTGTGTGTGTTTTCTTTTTCCCTCTGTGGACCTCCAGGCATTTTGCAAAGATAAGCTGCTCAAGGTATGATGTCATGGATGGGGAAACAGTCCCAGGGAGCTCGTAGCTGCACAGCCCCTCTCTGGTGGAGGGAGTGGGTTTCACAGTGGAAAGGAAATAATCATTTTGAGGAAAGCGTATGTATTTCTGGAATACTCAAATCACATATTTTTTTGTCTGATGGCCTGGGATGCTCACCTAGGGTAGACTTTGAAAGGCGGCACCATACAGTAGTTATTTTGTACCAAGAGAAAAGTGATCTTTTTCCTGTTATTCCTCCACTTTTGTTTTATTGAAGACCAGCTAAACCACTAATATTCTTCCTGCCTGAACCCTAAGATGTCTCTCGCTCCTCCCCTGTTGTTTTTGAAGAATCACCTATTCACAGTGGAGGAGCATCAAGCTGCCTTTATTGCTGAATAACTCAGGTGTCTTCATTCCTTATCACCACGTCCAGCCCCCTGCATCTTTAACGGACCAGGCAGTGCAGGGGTGGCCCAGGTGAATGTATGTGGTAAGCTGATGCCTCTCGTGCTGAAGAAGGTTTCCAGCACATTTGAGGAAAACCAGCAAGGACGGTACAGAGGGAGGATGGCAGGCGGTGATCTCCATGTCTTTATTGTAAATAACATACTATGGCTGCTGGATTATTGTCTTTGTCTCCTGGTGAGTAACCTAGCAGGGAGAGCACAGCTTATGCTCTTGTGGTTGCAGCCTCTCTGTAGGAGAAAACTTGTTTGTGTTGTTTAGTCTTAAGTTTGTCTCTTCTCCTTTCTTTTATAATCTGAAATGAGGACTGTATGCTGTGATCCTTGCAAAACCATTCCCATTTCCAGGCAATATATGATAGCAGTAGCTCAGCATTTAGGGTATTCCCCATTCCTTGCTCACACTTGCGGTATGGAGTATTGCGCACCCCCTTATCAAGTAAAAAGTAAAGTGTCAACTGAAATGGAGTGGCAGCAAAAAGTGTTTCATACATGGCTGTGATAGAGGAGCAGCCCCTCACCCTGCTGATGACTAGCAATATTACCAAACATATTTCTGGCTGCCTCCATCCTGCTGCATATAAGAAAATGTTGAGGTTGATTAGTCCACTCAGAGACCCTTTAGGGCCAAAAGTTGGGCAACTCACCTGGTCGTTTGGGTTTAAAAAAAAAAACAAACCAAGTCTTGTTGTGCCATTCAACATACTTTTCTTTTTTTCTTCCTGAATCTGTTGCCTCTGTGCCGACACAGTGGCTTAGGGTCCTTCCCAGCAGAGCCTTGGGGAGGCTCTGGAGAGGATCAGGCTCACCCCAGACTCCTGAAGAGCAGGTGCTGGGGCTCTCTGACGTCAGCTCTAAGCTTCCCTTCCTGGCTGCTCAACTGAGAGAAGAAATGGACTTTCCAGGAAAAGCTTTATAAGGTGCCTGTCTGCATCTTTATTGCAGTTTAAAGAAATATACTGGGATCGGGGTGTCAACCAACTGGTGAATTCTGTAGTTTACATTAAATAGATGATCATATTAGATCATCATAAGGATTCACACTAACCATAAAAATTGATGCCTATAAAACTAAAAAAATGCTGAGTTGTATAGGAAAAAATGCACATGTAACACGTAAACATATAAATACACATTATATACACACATACATAGTGGTAGTAGTAATACCAGTAGTGCAGCAGAAAGCCTTAACTATGTGTGGGGGGTGAGGGTGATTTAGCAGGCAGACTTTTTTTTCCTGAGAAGTGACTTTTAAACCACTTCACATGGCTCAGAGGCTGGGAGTCAGTATCAGTGGGGAAGGAAAGAAATAAGAAATGTTTAGAAATACCAATGTTTCCAAACATAAATATTTCCATTTCTGGTTTGATAAATCTTTTTAAATCCTTTCAGGTTCCTGTGGAGGAGTAAAACAGCCTAAAGGTAAGACTTATGATGTAAAAGAGTGTTTTCTGTGACCTTGACAAACCTATGAACTGACCAAGAGAGGTGATGGCTCCAGAGCGCACGGTGCATGTTTCGCTTTTCTAATGTCTAGAAGATTCAATACATCTGAAATATAACAAAAAAAGTTCCTGCAGGGCAGTGGAGATGTCCTACTGACAAGAGGGAGCTGTATTCTTTTCTCATCACCTCATAAACAGTGGGGTTCTGACTGAGGATGTTAGGTAATGCTTGCCATATACAGAACTCAAAGGGGGTATTACTTTCATTGTATAACCCTTTGAGATCTGAGGCAGTATTGTTTAACAAAGCATATTGTTTTTCCCTCTTGCTTTTACTGAGCTTTGATGCTGATTTTAGAACCTGACAGCTGTGTTTAGACTTGTCTTACATCTCTCATACGGGAGGGGGGGCGGGAAATATAGATGTTTGGGGCAGCAGGCAACATAAACTGTGTGGAGGGAATGGGGGGGGTGCGGAGAGAGGCAAGATTTGCCTTGGGAAGTTGTAGGATAGGTCCACAATGATGAACTTCAAGCCATCTTCCTTTTGGGAGACTCCCTAGAGCTGAATGGGGTGCTGGTCCCTTGTGCCCTACCCAGGAGAACTGTGTGCCTCGGAAAGGGACTCATTGCCACCTAACACCCTTGTAGAAAGCGGTGAAGTCTGGCTAGGCACCGCGCTTCAGAAGGATTCCTATCTTTGCTTGGGATTGTGGTCCAGAAGACCTTAAGAGACCCACAGAACTGCTTGACTTTCCCTATAGTGCTCTTCATTGTGACAGTATTTAGGTATGAGTATTTTGTGTGGCAAAATAATTAGGGTGAAACAACGTCTGTTATGAATAGACTCGGAAAAAAAGTCAGAACTTGTTACAGCTATTCTAATAAATGAAATGAAAATAAACTTTTTATCATTACTTTCAAATCCCTAACATCAAACTAAAGTTAATTCTTGTAGGATATTAACCTGCTAACCTGTTTAAGTTCATCCTTTATGGCAGAAAGAGAGGTGTAAAGAGTTCATACTTGTTCAATAGCTGAGTTTTTCGTATGGCCCATCTCTGAATAATTATGAATACCTTGTTCAATAGCTGAAAACTGTGATGTTCCACCATCTCTGCAGATACCCGAGGAGAATGTCTTGAATAAATCAGTGGGACTGCACACGTGGAACCAGGGATTGAGGCCAAAATAGGAAAAGAGAAAGAATCAAGGGACATTCAAAACTCTAACAAAATAGAACTTGGGCACAATCCTGTTCAAGGTCTGAATAGCTCTTTTCTCTTCGCTGTTATATCTAATGATGGAAGACCCAAGAATATTCATTCTTCTCAACTTCTGTAAGACACCATGCAAACAAGGGCTCTTAATGAATTGTATGTCACAATATTGTTTGTTTGTGTTTGTTTTTCCTTTGGAAGAATGACATTTCCATGGTGTTTGATTAAGTCATAGCCCTCCCGGGAGAGGTCTCCTGAGTTTCAGCAAGATTATATCTAAAGGAAGATGCAAAACCCCAGGTCCCTTTAGATGTTTCTCTGTGCTGTTTATGTACATTCTTGTTTCCAAGCCGGAGTGAATCTTAAGAGCACAGAGCCTTTGTAGCAACTTTTCTGTAAGAACGCCACCTCCCCGGACCATGAGCATGTCTGTTCCGTAAATACACTTGCCCCACTCTGGTATGGGATGCCTTCACCTTTATTTTCTCACCTTCTTTTCAGAATGTGTTTGCCTTTGGCAGCTGAGGGATGGGGCATGACGAGCAATACTTGCCACACACTGAATTCATTTTTAACTGGGTATCAGAAGCAAGGATAATTTAATGGCTACCACTATTAACCATTTCACAACTGATCAGTTTAGCTGCAGTGTAAAATCAGTATACTTCTAAGCCAATATAATATTGTCTGTCACTGGCTGGTATCATTTGTGTCCTCTATAAATGGAAATTAGCAGTTCATAGGCCTTATTTGGGCACTGAGCACAGAACCTGCATTTATTCTCGTAGAACAAAACGTACTACAGGATTGTTACTTCTAACCTAAGATGTCACACAAATATCCCCATAGCTTAGGCCCCAAGTTTGGGTCATCTTAGAGAGGAAAAATCTAAAAGTTCTTCAAGTATTTCGCAATAATTTAAAGCCAGACCCAAATTTCATTGCTTGCAGTGTTCTTCAGTTCCAAACCACTGTGTCTGGTAGAAATGTCTGGAATGTGGAGTATTGTATTTAAAAACAAAGCAAAACAATCCTTAATAGCCACTCTATCATTTAGCTAAACAAAATCCCTACCCACACCATTCTGGGCGGGGGGAGTGGTGAGGATGGGAGAAATGGTGGAAAAAAAAATTAAAGTAAAACTGTGTACACAGTGACCAGAATTAATCACTTTGAGGTTTGGAACAAAGATTAAAATATAAATTAAACAGAACTGCCCTTATCCCATAAAACACTTAAAATGCTAGTTACAGAATTCAGAGGGTCCAGTGTTTAGTTCCAAAGAAAACTGTATGAAAGGCCAGGAAGCCACTTCTGCTTGGTTACCCTTACACTATGGATCAAAGCAGAAAGGTATCTCATTTCCATGCATAACTTTGAAGTATTTTATAAAGAAAGTCAGAAAATGGATCTTAAGAATAGTTCTTACTAGTCTGCCTTGCATCAGAGGAATGAGTAAGAAAACTATATCGTCTCTTTGCTGGGAGATGTACCGGTACTGTATTGTACAGCAAACTTCTTCATCTGTCTTTTGTAATTTTTGGTTTGTAAAGACCAAGAAAGAGTGGGACAGGTTTTTTTATTGCCTTAGGATAATATTTTTTTCCTCTGCTCTCATAAACCTTCCATATGCTTCTACATCCATGTCTTGTTTTCAATTTTAGTGAAGGTTTTTATTTGGAGTCTCATAAAATTCTAATTTATTGCAGCTTCTTTTTATAAAATGGAGAGGGGAGGAGGGAAGTATTGAGATAGCATGTGCAAGGCAGTCCCAAGGAATGCATTTGTGAATTTCAAGCGTCGGTCGGTTTATCAGCCCCTGCTTCAGTTATTGGCAAATACGTTCCTTGTTCTTTAACCTACGATCGTGTATTCTCACAGTGTGTATAGAAAGGCTAGGTGACTAAGTGTACTAATATACACTTATTTTTGGGGGTACGGAATTCAAGTGCTGGATTCCTAAAACTGTTAGACAGGCCGTACTGATGCACAATGTCTGTACTGAGAGATGGTGAGGAGAACCTGCCCTCCCAATGTGCCACATCTGGCACTACTTGGTAATAACTTCTCATGCATTTTTGTGCATTATGATCCTTTAATTCTACTTCAATCAGGAACAGGAATGTCAACTTATTGAGTAGCTGCTGGTTTCACCAGCATAAAGGAGTGCATCTCTAGTACAGGGAAAGGCATAGTCTTTCCTCTTGTAGGGCAGAAGCCAGAGCAGAAAGTCCTCAGATGCTAAGTGAGTGTACCAAAATCAACCTTGAGAGAGGTCTGAGGAACATCCAAGAGCACAGTGAACTCCCAGATCTACCCGCTTCTTGTGCACATGGACTCCTGCATGCAAAGGGACATCGAGGGACAGCCCAGCTGGGTGGGCCTGGTGGGGAACAGAGCACCGAGCGTGCTTGAATATACGTGGGCTCATGCATCCCTTGTTTTGCATTTTTACATTTGCTCTTTACTTAGATACCAAAACTGGTCTACAAACTCATATCCCCCTTGCTTAAATAACAGAGTCTTTTTTTTTTTAGTCAGCAAACTGTCTGCATCCACAGCAGAGTGAGGGGGAATCAGGTGGAAGAGTCTCCCCTCTATATGGTGTGCGCCTATAGCAGTCAGTTCTCACTGGCCTGTCATGGACTGACTTCCATCAGCATGCACCATTTGTTGAATGCTCATAACAAATACCCTCCAAAATGGCAGTGGTTCATCCCTCTGGAAGTCACTGATGACAGCTGGCCCTTTCCTAGGTCAGGAGCAGAGGGTTTGCCTGTGAGGGAACAGGAATACTTCCGAGCTTACCTGTGATACCTCCTCCTGCTCTGTTCAGAATTGCATCAGACCAGTTCTTGTTCTGATCCAGAAAATCAGAACAAGACCAGAAATCTTGTTCTAGAGCAAGATTTCCACACAAGGGAATGAAGTGTATTTCCTGCACCCTGCCAGTATAGTTATTTTTCTTTGCCCTTCTCCAGTGTTAAGTTGACCAACTTAAATCAAAACCTCATACTTCAAATAGCGAAGAATCTGGGCACTAATGTCTTACTGTGGTTCAAAGTTTTGAGTAGCTGAAGTTTGAAAATTCAAGTAGTCACAGACTTTAGGAGAATGAGCACATCCTGTTTGGCAAAGAACCGCATCACTTTTACATAATGACATGATGCATTGAAATCAACTGTAAAAACAAATGCCCAGAGTTAATGGTATGTTGCACCAGCACAACCTTAAGAATTTTGTGCAAACAACATGTATGCTTTTGCGTATGTTGTATGTTTGATAGACATGTAAACATATATGTAGACACACATGCAGGTGTTCTCTGAATGTATCTTCTTTGTGAACTGCTTCCCGCTCTATATGTGTTACTGTATACCTTAAGGTATGTCAGTAATACAAGACTGGTGGTGGTTAAATGTTTGGAGGGAAGACCCTCCTGGGAAATACTCATAGGGGTGGGTCAGCCCGAGCACTGAAAGAGAAATCCAAGTCCCGTAGCACATTTGAAGTCTGTTCTTGCAGAGGCTGTAAGGAAATATGAGAGAAGCTCTGCTGGAGAGAAACTGCTGGGCAGTGGACTGTTTTTTCCCTCTAAATAAAACATAGAATAGGCTTTTAACTGCCTATTTTCCGTAATAGCTACTTAACCCTGTTCACTCACATTAACGAAAAAAAAGAAAAGTCCAAGCAAAATTCCTATTCAGAGTGAAAAATATAAATTAAAACGAAGTGCGCAACGCACACCCTTTTCTTTCCTTCCTGTTTTGTTTGGTGTTTTCTAGCTCTGCTTTTCGGACAGCTGAATGGGGGCTGGGAAAGTGTTTACAATATTTTCACATGATTGAGATGGCAGAGTTCTTGCACTCCGTGAAAGGCCTTCTGTTTTCAGATGGCATTGAAAGTTTACCGTCTTTCCAGACAAAAGGAAGAGAGCCCGTTGCCAGCGGATGAGTAATGGGCATGGCCTCCGCACAATACCTCCTATCCAGTCCTAAATCTACATGGTGTTCTTAGGCTTCCCGGCTTCTCCAAAGCAACCTTTGTCTCTGCTCTGGGAGACCAAAACTGCTCGTTGGGCGAGTGGGGATGCAGCCAAGAGGGGAAGGCTCGGTGACAACAGTTGCTCAGTGCTCGCTGCCCAGTATCTGCCTTCTTACTATGCTACTATAATAGTTGGAAACCCATCAACAATTGGGCATCTTCTACACAAATATGTTGCAGACCATCTGTATAGTTTTCAGTTCCAGAAGATTCCAGTAACTCACTAAGTTTTAATACTTTTTTTTTTTTCTTTTTCTTCTTAATCTGATGGGCCGCCCCGAGATAAGTGATTAAAGCAAAAGCCTGCCATAATTTCTTCGGAGCTAAAACTGCACAGAAGTTGCCAATTCCTGTATTTGTTTTCTTACAAGCAACTTGAAGCGGGCATTTTCCACTGTTGTTAATTTTTAGGTTCTATTAAGTCATCATTTTTTGTGTCAGAAAAATATTTTGGTGAAAATGATTGCTAACATACTCTTACAAAATATTAGAACAGACAATTCTAAAATTTTTCCAGAGAATCTGTGCACTGGTTGGCGTTATAGAGACCAGTAGGTAATTTTTTTCTTGTTTCTCTTGTGAAGTTTCCTAGAGCTTGTCTGTTTGGAACTTATCTATATGCATATATGTAAATGTAGACTATATATGTGTGGGGCGTGTGTGTGTGCGTGCGCATGGCTTTCTGTTTACCTGCCTAAAAGAACTTGCATTTCACTCTCATGTACTTTAAAGCGCACTGAGAAGAGCTTTCTAAGAATTAACTAAGCGTTCATTAACTACACTTAATTTTGACTGTGTACTTGGCTAACAATTGTCAGTATTAAGTTCTTATTCTTTCATACCAATTTGATGTTGCACAGACACTGATTTATTGTTGTCAGGAAAATAGAAGCAAAGACGTAAGAGATGCTGGGTTTCTTAAGGGTTGGTTGTAGCTGGTATCAGCAATTTACCGATTAACCTGTAGTAACCTGTAGTGCTGACAGTCCCGGGTATATAAGCAATGCATTAAGGTTATTAGCGAAACTATTTTCTAAATTACCTGAGTAGAGCTTTCAAGGTAACTAATTCTATTCTTTGGACTTTTTTTTGAGGAGTTAACTGTTTAAAACAGCATTAAAATAATCTGGCTTCATTTCCTCTGCTGAAAGAGCAAGTCAGCTGATACTTGGACTTTTTGCTGAAACGGGGGAAAAAAAAAGAGGTAGTTTTTCTTTTAAAGAGCATGACCATACACATTCCACTCTGGTGCCTTTAAAGGGGACTTCCCTGTTTTAAATGCCCTCGAGCACAGAAATACCAACACCTCTTAATTGTTTAATATATTACAGCTTAAAACATTTACAGAAGTGCTTTCCAAGTATTTCACTGTTCCAGGTGCTTGGTCCCGCACCTCCTAAAATAATAGCCTATTTCCCCTCGGTTTTCATGTGCTTGGTGCCACCATGAGACATATGCTGTGTATCAAGGGAAGGGGAAGTGAGGGAAGTGAGCGGGACTGCCTGACGTTGGTGCTTGCGCTTGCGGCGTACACAGACCTCTCTGGCTTGCGTCACACAGCTTGTAAAGAACGAGAAAATAACATGGCTCGTACTTGGACTGTAAGATCCAAAGAGAAAAATATCATATTGTTAAGCATTTGAATGTCGCTCTGCACAAAGACCCCCTATCCCTGCGTCCTCTGAGCAGCATCACAAAAAGAATACTAATTCTAGTAATCAGCAGTGCTGAACATACAGCAGCCCATGATACAGCCATCTTGCAGCCGTCTTAAAGCCACGCTCCAAACTGTATTCGTTGTTGCGTGGAGGTGATGTGAAGCCAAAGTCTGACGTCTGTCACGTGCAACCAGGCTTCAGACTGAGGGAAAAAAAATTATTCTGAAAAAGCCACGACACCTTATTTTGATTCAGTGGGGGTAAAGTAAGATACAACAATTTGCTTGGCCTATGCTTAACTAGCTATTTTTCAATTTGTTTAGCCAAAACGAACCGAGACTTTTCCCCGCTTGAGAAATAAATCCCTTAATATAGAGCACTTAGGGCTCCCTAGGCTTCCACGAGACTCTACCCTGACGTAACAGGATCCGAGCTACTCTGTCAATCGTATTGTCACGTCGTACCTCTGCTAAGAGTCTCGGGTGCCGCCTGCTCACAAGCTGTGCAGTTCAGACATCCGCATGCCACGAGCACGGGCAACCTGAACGCACACTGGTTCAGTGCATGGGCACTGAGTGAAACTGGGCTGTCAAAGGGACTTTGTCTGGAAATACCTGTTCAAAAAGTCTCCCTTCTTCTTCTCCTACTGTGCAAATGCAAGCTAACGCAGATGATTTAAAGAATTGGGGTCTCAAGCCCTTCTCCTAATAAGTCCCTGGAAGGCAGCAGCAGCTGGACACAGTTTCCAGTAAGGAGCTGGAGGGAGGGCGGCTCTGGCTGGCCCGAGGGAGCAGATAATGCAAAGTTAAACAATTCTGCGGGAGTGGGGGACTGAATCTTTCCGTGGCTGCGGTTTCAATCGTGCACTTCCCCGCTAAGTTGCCTGCCGTCCCTTTGAACCCACGTCTCCCATGTGACAGAGCAGTGATCTGGCTGCTGAGCCACTAGACTAATATTGTTCTTTTAATCTCACAAAAATGTGTTATAAAAGAGTTTGATTCACATGAGAAATTAAGTATAAGATCTGTCCTCATAAAGACATTATACCATGAATGCTCTCTTTCTGCTGGCTGCAAGAATAGGTGGCTCAAGGGTGAAAGGGTAGCATTTACATTTAAATACACCTATTGGAATCACACAAACAGAAGGCTAAAACTACTGCTCCCTCTCTGAATGCTTTTAGAGTTTGCTGCTTTTTTTACACAGCAGCATCTTTTTTTTTTTTACATAATCAAAAATGGGAAACGAGATCCTTAAGATCCCATAAAATAAAACAAAGAAGGTCTTTGTGCCAGCAGGATAAATGGATGAACCTTTTCAAACTAATTATTTTACTTTTCATCTGGACGTGCCGCTCAGGAGGTGAAATGCAGATATGAACCGGAGCTTTCTCTGCTGTTACACTAACTGGTAGTGCTGGCTGGGTGTGATGCTGTTTACATTTCCCAGAGAAAGTGAAATGCAGGTTTTTTTGTGTGTGTGCCTGCCAAACCCAGATTTACCCCATGATAAAACAGAAAGCTCCTTACCACCTGGAGAAAACAGAAACTGAAAGATGGTGGAAAGAGTGCTTGGTGCCAGGGTGCAAGCTCAGCGAAACCCTTGAAATGCGTCCACTTGACCCAGGCCAGGGCTTCTTCCCTTTCCTCTCCGCCATCTTCCTCCCCTCTGTGCAGCGACAGAGGCTTATGGGCTGGAGTTGCAAAAACTCTGGGATTGCTGTTGCTCTTTGGGACCTCTAGGTGAAAAAAAAAAACCCCAACAAAAAAACCCAACAAAAAAACGCTGTGTATTTTCCTTGATTTTTTCCTCACTTTTTTGATGGCTCTTTTATCATGATTTTCCACCACCCAAACAAGGACCAAAATCAAACAGCATAAATAAATGCCTTAAAATTACAATGGAGTTGGAAATTAGAAATCAGGAGCTGCATTCAGAACAATTTTTGCACACACTCCCCAATTTGTATTAAATTACCACATAACATATAGCTAATAACACTAATCATTAAATATGTTCCAGATGCCTCTGAGCAGTGAAGAACTTAAAATCCAGATCTGGATGTGGCAGTTTCTTAGCATCTAGTTAATATTTTTTACTTTTAATATGTATGTAAAACTGCTACCTTTATATATAACCTTGGATAGTGGTGAATCCTGAGGCATTTTTTACAAACAATGAAATGATACGGACTTTAGAATCTCGTCTATGTGGAGTGAAAAGATCAGATATTCAAAATGCATGCAAAGAAAGAATCAGCGAAGGAGTCCATATCTCCATGTTCAGTAGTCCTCTATGGGTCTTTTTTTTAAGAGTATATCTAATTGTATTTTGTTTGGATTTTTAATAGTTTTGGCCTTTACAACATTGTGTGGCTGTATAAAACAAAATAGCACATCCCTTAGTCTTCCTAGTCTAGCATGTCTTAGTCTTCCTAGCTTTTATGTTATGCGAAATGCTGAATAATTCTTTCCTGTACACTTTCTTCATTTTTTCCATAATTTTATGTCAACTACTCATCAGTCATCTTTTTTCCAAACCGAGGCATCCTCTACAACCTAAACTCTCCATGTAGAGAAGCTTTTCTACAGGTCAGGTAATCCTTGTTGCACCCTGTTGTAGCTCTCCTCCTTCTGCTATGCCCTTGTGGAGGTGAGGGGATCAGAGGTGTACTCAGTATTCACCATGAATGTATAAACGGCAGAACGACACCCTCTGCGTTGTTCTCCCTTCCCTTCCAAAGGACTCCTGACATCCCACGTGCTGTCTGACCGCTACTGAGCACTAGCACGACGTTTACATGGAGTTTAAAGGTCCATTGTAAAGAGGTTATTCTCCTGGCCCATGGATACACAGGACAACATTACCTGAATTCAGAGGATTTTATGTCCTCTGTAGAGCGGTTTAGACAACCTAAATTGCGTACCTAGGTGTTCTGATCCCACACTGCAATGAAGGTGTCTCAGTGCTCCTGAGGGAGAAGTCCCTTATCCAGCCAACCAACAGTCAATATTATGCATCTCAGCCCACTGAGAATTCAGGTAAAAGTTATCTTCTGAGGAATAAAACGTCAAGTAAAGCCCATTTTTAAAAAGTAGAGGGGATGGTAGATATTGTGAGGTTCTGGTCCCTGCCCTCAGTTTCCTGTTTCACTAATAGTGTAACATAAAATATAAAGTTATTCCCAAGAGCAAGGACCAGAATCCTATAGCTACCTACTACCACGGTCCGATAGGCAATCACGTCTCTTGTTTCCCTGGTGGATACTTAAGTGTTTCTGGGGAAACGTCATGGGAACTTCCAGGTCAAAGAAGGAAGCCTGTAGTGGCTTTTGGGTGCTCATATCATCAGACTGTGTGGGCAGAAGGTGGTCCGAGTTGCTGCTTGAGGTTAGAATCAGACACCTCCATTCCAATTCAGGCAATGTTATTGGGCATGGGCCAAGAAGTTTATGCTAAAAGTTTAGTATCATTAAGTTA
The DNA here is from genome assembly GCA_009819775.1 of Phoenicopterus ruber ruber. Classification (NCBI taxonomy): domain Eukaryota; kingdom Metazoa; phylum Chordata; class Aves; order Phoenicopteriformes; family Phoenicopteridae; genus Phoenicopterus; species Phoenicopterus ruber. Next base: position 28,532,935 of record CM020217.1, on the reverse strand, counting down.
TATCAAGTATAGCTCAACTACAATCAAATACTCGTTTCCTAGCTTGAGGCTCTCATTTCACACTCTGAATGAATAAAATATAGCCTGACCAAACAGAGGTTGTGAGACAAGTGCAAGCTCTACTTAGAGGTTAACAACCTGATTTCTCTCTCATACCAGTTTTACGGTCATTTAGCTCCATTGACTTTGGTGGAATGAGTCCTGATTTACAGCATTGCTTCAGAGCGAGTTTAAAGCTGTGTTATACAATAGCAATGCTGGTGCCAGGTCTTTGGGAGCAAAGAGTGTTTGCATTTTGCATGCCACAGTACTGTCAGTTCTGAGGGCCTAAAGAAAATGTTTATTAATTTTTGATCCATAGAGAACAGATTTGCAGGAAATTATTTAGGTTTCTCATATGTTGCCTTATTTTTATGATTTAATATCAGTTACGTTTTTTTTTTTTTCAGTGATTTGTTGTTTACCAAGGTAATCCTGGGATTTTCAAACCAAATATATAGGTTAGAGGTTTACAGAGTCCATATTTGTGGGTATTTTTGGTTATAACAGACACCCTCAATGTGAAATTAAATCTCAAAAATGCTGTCAAACATAAAAACAGAAACCCAACAACAAAACAGATAGAATTAGTTATTTTAGAAACTGCTTGGAAATTAGTTTACCTCCTGTCACCTCTCCCAAGTGTGATTTTAAGTTTGCACACAATAGACTACCGTTTCTTCACTTTGACATGCACCACCATAAGAGGTCGTCTGTGCTGATTCTTACCTCCTATTGACTTCCTAGTGTAGAGCAGATAGGCGAAAACATCTGAGTGAATGCATCTGCGCAAGGAACGGGGATCTGTGCTTGACTCATGTTGACACAAAATATTTTTACTGTGGGAAAGCTGAGCAAGCCGAACTTGATAAACTTGCAACCCACTTCACTGCTAGGCAGATACAGCTATGCCTGCTGGAGCTCTCCTTCAGGAACTTTAGCTCCTGCGCTCTGAGGATATGGAAGAGCACATGCGCTTTTGATGTCTCTCTGATGTATCTCTTGAATTGCCAGAGCTCGCCTTTCACAGTCCTTAGCAGCTGGTCTGTCACTGGGCAGCTGTAGAAGGACCTTATCTTCTTTGTGAGCCAGCCCTTATCTTCTTATCCAGTGCAATGGCGATGTTCTTTGGAGAAGAGATCAGCCAGCTCTCTCCCCTCTCTTTCCCCATAAAATGGGCTGAAGTGGGGCAGAAGCATCAGAAGTGCAGTGCAGCGGCGAAAAGAAGGATTTGTTTCCTGAGAGATGTCATTGTTTCTCAGTTCCCAGCAGCAGAAACTTTAAACTAATGATCTTTCCAGAACATGTAGGCCAGCTGAGCCCAAGGCTCATGTTCGTGTTGTCATGATTTGATATTGTGTTATGAGTATTTCTATGAGGGATAATGATTTGCAACATCATATTAAGAATAATAATAATAAATAAAACCATACCCCCTTGGCTTCCCAGAAAACAACTTCCACCGTGGTTATTTATCCGATGGATCTTGAGGGCTTCAAGGCCTTCACAGACGTCAGGGTCAGTGCAAGACAGACTTTGCTGAAGAAACCAAGTGGCTGTGGTGCCACCTCTCTACTTCTCTTCCTCCCTCCCCCCCCAAAATCCTGACTTTAGGGAGGAATTAGAAATTTTTTCTTATGTGCCTGGCTTGCTGGGAGAGAGCCACATAGCTGTGGTCTGTTTGCTCAACATTAGCTGTGCTGCCCGAGTGTGAAAGCAAGCGTGGAGGGTAGATTCTCCCTGACTTCTGTGTGATCTGGAGCAGATCCATGAGGAATGCTACTGTTTTCAGCACTTCCCTTGCTCTGCCTGAGACCAGGCACACTGAGATATGAATGTTGTTGCAGCTGCCACATACAACATATAAGCCACATGTTGATGATTATTGCTTTAAACGAGAAGGTCTTTGTTTAAAATGTTGTTTTCTTCCATCTAGAACCTACCAGGTTTTGTGCGATACTTAAAGTAAGAGTTTCTGGTTTTGATGTTGTTAACAGTGTACCTGGAATTTACATAAAATCGCAGTGTGTATTTATAAACAAGACCATCCATATATATATTTATTTATTGTGCAGACAGCTTTATAGTAACAGAGAACTAGCCCCTAATTAATTGAAACAAATTGGCCTATTCATTCTTCAATTGTTTGTATCATTTTATGTTGTGGTTTGTTTATTTATTGCTTCTAGGTCTGTTGCAGTTCACTCCCCAAATAACCGTGCTTTTCTTTAAAATATAATGAACGGTGTTGCATTTATGAGAGCCGCATGGTCAAATCGTGCTACTCCCGTCACCCTACTGAGCACCATGTCGCACTGCCAATGTTTGGACTGAGCACTGACTGCTGGCTTCCGCAAGGCTGGAAAGGAAAGGAAGACCTGGACACACTGACTACACCTAAACTATTAAATAAAATTAGCCAGAGACTTTTCCTGGAGGCCAACTGGCATGAAAGAGCTCGCATTCACACAGCTAAACTCCCTTACCCTCCAAATTACGGTGGCCACGTCCAAAATACCTATTGGAGATGGTCCGTGACCCAGGTTAATACCCAAGCTGTGCTTTGGCATTGTCTGGAGGAGCACAAGCAGGCTTGGGCCAAGACTATGCCAGGGACCAATTTAGTAGTATGGATGGTTTCAGGCCCCTGCCTTGTCGGTCCTGTTTAGTTTATTTAGTGTCAGAGTGAAACCTCAGTAACACTGCCAGGAGTCAACAGAAAACCCCTATTGGCCTCAGTGACCAGAAGCCACTGAGAAGTATAATCATTAGTTTGTTCACCTCCTTCACATTCGGATTCTTTTTCCTCTCATTCTGTTTTTTACCAAATGAGTGCTGAAATGAGCATTTTTAAAATCTCATAGAGTAGTAAAATTGGGTTGTCACCAGCTCAAAACTTGTTGTTAGTTTTGAACTACCGAGAGGTTTATCACACGAGCTGAGGTTCTGGAAAAGCCAGCTTCATCTCTGTTCCCTGATGGACGATCTCCTATGGCTTTGAGCAAGTAACTAAGATCTATGACTCAGCACCCCATTTGGATAAAAGGGTAAAAAGCTGCGAGGTGTTGAGATACAAGCACACCAGGTGCCGGAGGTCACATAAGCACACTAAACTGATGTGAACATAAAACTCCCTTTGATTTCTGTGGCAACTTTTTTCACGTGTCTGGGAAAGGAATTTATTTTAAACCCTGCAAAATGGACATGAGTGCGTTCAGCCCTATATCAAGATGTTTTCACAGCCAGAGCGCTAGGAGTGGGTTTGCATAAGCCTGACGTGTCCTACAGTGTGAGATAGTTTGGGGAGCTGGTGCTCTGTGTTGCTAGGGCTAACTCTGTGCACCTGGTACCCCAGTTAACCCATGTAAGACTGTCCTTCACAGGACTGTGTTATACTTCTGCCTGCAGCAATATAAATAAGCATCGGGCAATTCACGCTATAATCTTTTTATCTATTCTAAAGATAAACGGCAGTGAAGGCCAAGTTGGTTTAAAAAGCTCATCGTACAAAATGATTATATTAGGCCATGCTGCATTACTGAGATTACAGAAAATGACCTACATGTATTGAATTAAACCATGATTTTCCAATGATCTCAGCAGCAGCAGCAGAATTGGGACATTTTAATCATTGCGTTATCAGTTTGGTAGGTAACTACTATACTGAATTGCTGCTCGAAATGAAAACCTGTATTGTTTTATCCAGAAGGTTTCTGGTTTCTAGCACTAGCCTTTACTTTTCTTAGAGCTCAGGCATATGACTGAGTTACTGAAGCTGACAAGTACTGTTTTCAACGACATTTAAGCCAACGCATTTTTTGCCTCAGGTTTGCTACAGGCTAAGACTGTGCTGTTAATTAACGCCGCCATTTGATGTGCACCACCTTGCTGAACTACGAGGACTTGATTGTGTGCTTTCGCCCAATGTTCCTTTTAGGTTAAAAAGCCTCTTTGTTTCTTAATTGACCTATTCATGGATCAGTCTTATAAAAGAGGCTATGGAGCCTGACATGTACATGGTCATACCTGGCCTGGGCTGTGTGAATCTTATTTAATGAAAATGTTTTGAAGAAAAGAATAGAATTGTTGCCCAGAATGATTTACATAGAAATTGATCATTTTTTTCTGTGCTGGATTTTGAAAAGCAGGGAGTGTGTCAAGGCAGAGGAGGAACATTTGACCTAATCTGCCTTTGGCTCCCTTTCTCTTCCCTTTCCGCATTGCCCCTCAAGCCTGGAGCACTCTCCCATGGATGCGTGCATATGGCAGTGGCTCTACTCAGACCAATTGAGACCATCGCATCAGTTAAGGTTTGCAAGGCCATAATGTGTTTATTTTTGCAGTCCGATCTTGAGAGAAGCCGAGGAGGGCTTGCACCTCCCTCCCACTGATAACGGCGGTGTTGAAAGTGCTGGGTGCACTCCAGGGCAAAGCCTTGAAGGCTGCGGGTTAGAGAGCTGCTAACGCTCCTCTGGAAGTACATGCAGATTCCTTTGGTCTTCACTGGGGAAAAGCCTGGTTCTCCATTAAAAAAAACAAACCAAAAGAAAACAACGCAAAAAAACCCCAATACACAAAACCCCAACGCAATAGTTGTAGTGGCCCAAATAAAACATAACCCCCCCCATCTCAGCCCAAGCACTCAGTTTGGGGATCCTCTGGAGCTAGACAAAGGCTTGAAGCTTGACGCGGGGAGGAGTATCTCCATGGTGTTCTCATGGGCAGAAGGGTGCAGGCTCTGCCCGCTGTGAGTGGCCTGTGGTGTGCCAGGACGTAGCCCAGCGCCCCAAGCTGGTGTTCCCCGCCTGCGGGCAGAGGGCATCGCCACAGCCCTGGTGCTTCTTCACGCTGCACCGGCTCTGAGCTGTGCTAGGCAGCTATCACCCCAGGCTTCAGCTCACGCTCTTTTTGACCCTCTTTAGCTTTTTTATAGTTGGATCCCTTCAGCTTATATTCTCTCTCTAACAATTCTCTTTTTTTTTTCCCCCTCTCTGCTTCCACAACTGAACATGCTTTGCCAAACTCCCCACTCCACCATCTATCTACCCCATATGTTTGTATTTTCCTTTTGCTGAGGCACGTTGTGCTGACCTGCCTGGACAGAGCTCCTTTATCACAGAGATAAACATGATGTCCCCCTCACACAGAGTTTCTATCATGTGTGACCTTTCATCTTGAACTGCCACGACCTTTTTTTTATTAATGCTGTACTGTGCTGCTTGCAGAAGCCGGGAAAGAAAATCTTTTGTTTCTAGCTAGAATACTGCTAAAGGACATGATACGGTCTTGTTTTTAATCCAGCTAATTAAAATCTGCATGTGCAGTGTAACTGAGAACGCAGCCTTCGCCCACCACTTTCCCACAGGCAGGGAATAAAGGCCTTTAGTGCAGCAGCAGCTAGCCACCCTTGGATAACAGAGAACAGAGCCCACAATTCATCCCAGCTTTCCTTATCATATCCGCGGAGGGCTTTCCCCTCCCTCCCTCCCTTCTTCCCTCCCCCTTTCTCTCCATGGAATCACTTACTGTAGCTATGCGCCTCCATACATCACTTCAGAACGTAATCAAGTTAAAAATATGTTAGCTCTCGTTTATCTATGCTCCAGCGAGCTCTGAACATAATTCATTTCCAGTAAGAAAAAGAAGGAGAAAGGAAAAAAAAAAGAAAGAAAAAAGAGAAAGAGAAAGAGAAAGGGAAAAAAGAGAAAAAGAAAGACTGAAAAAGTGTCTATTTCTAATCAAATGTCAAACGTATTTATGTTAAAACTGTTCTGCCAAGAACTAACTGAATAACACAGTTTAGCAGTTCGCACTTTCGTACGTTCATTATGTAGGCTTTTTTGGATTTGCTGGATGGTTGTGGTTATTACTAAGGCTGCCTTTTGTGTGCGTGTGTGTCGGGGAGAGGGTGCCATGGAATGTTTTTTTGTGAAACATTTCCTTGGTTAGTTTTTCACTTGTTGCTTTTTGTTGGGTAACTGAAGTGGGGGAGGGAGGAGGAGACGGAGGGCAGCCGGGCGGGAAGAAGCAGCGAGGGCAGAATGGGAAGCACTAAAATTGAGCCTCCACCTGTTTTCTCTTTCTTCAAGTCATGTTTTAGATGATGATGATGAGGTCCACAGGGAGCATAAAAACGTGCCAGGAGATTCAAAACTTGGAAGGAGATCGTACAACATGAGTAGAAAATACATTTCAGTGCGTGTAAAGAAGCACACCCCCACCCCCACCCCCCCCCCCCCCGAGTCCGCCCAGTAAAGCGCACAAACAGGCTTTCTGTGGGCATCCCCTGGTAACCCGCACAAAGGGCTGCTCAGGCAGCTGTGCCTTCAGCCAAGCACCATCCCCCGGCGGCTGCCGAAAACGCCGCTTCTTCTGCCTCAACTTCCCTAACTCACGTTCGGCGAAACAGACTTGCAATTAAAAAAATTAACGGAAGGGATTTTGAGTCCTGAATACATACGCAATATCTCGGGAAATGAGTTATGGTCTTACCTAATTTGCCTGTAATGAATTATTCATATGTATGTTGTACTCAGGGAATGATTAGAGAGATATGAAAAAGCGGTGTTTTGAAATCTAATAAGGCTTATTAGGTGACACTACAGCACCTAACATCACATTTTTTAATACCTAAGTATTCTAAAAACAGAGAACAGAACGATTAAAAGACATCAGAGGGTACTGTGCTGCCTATATATTAAAAGAAGTTATGTTGATCAAGTACAATAGTGCTTTTCATCACAACTTGGTTATCTTATGCTGACCTCTATAAGCATAAATAAAGAGATCTGTACATTTTCCATAGGCTTTTAGTGCCTATGGAAGGATAACATTAAATAAGACATAGCTATTAGTATACTTCTATAACTCTGATATATTACATTTATATAACATATCATGAAATTACAGCAACCATAAATTTTTATGTACTCTGGAATTAGTGTTTAATCAGTAGAACAGTGATAGCCAAGAAGACATTTATCTGTATTTTACCAATTTCTTTTTTTTTTTTTTCATATTTTGAGGAATATATTCCATAATTGCTCTTTGATAGTGACATCTGCTTTGACACAGTAAAAAGGTTGTTAATATCAGGTCACATATTTTTTATAAAATGTGTGCTTGCTTATTGCATAATCAATATAAGAGTTATGAGGCTTTGTGTATTCCTTCTAAGTGTGCTAATTCGAATAAATATGGCGCTTTTTTTAGTGTTACTTAGCAGCTTCCCTTAAGCATTAAAATTAATTTGTATTTTGGGGGGACACTTACACGGGCAGATGTGATGTTAAATGATTTCCTGTAATTCCATGTAACTAATAACATAAATTAGAGTGGTGATTATTATTTTTCTCACTAATAACTGTTGTTGTAGAGCCCTTCTTACGCAAAGGGCACATAACAAGAGCTGAAAATCGACTCACGTTGCTATGTTGGTCACACATGACAAGCAGCGTGGCATAAATTCCCTCTCAAAGTTACTGAAGGGTGCTGAACATCAGGGCATGCTAAAGGTCAAGCTTGATAATGCGGCATAAGTCTCAGATCTCCACAGTGAACGTTTAATGTATTGGAAATCAGGATTCCTTTACTAAGTCCCTAAACCACTTTGTGCTCTCAAAACTGCATCCAAACAGGTCAGCTTATGATAGGACCCAAAACTGTTAGGAGGTTGTTCTCAATACATTTAATGAAAAGTGGATCAAAAGTACATTCTTCAGTCTCGCACGTGGGACCCGAACTTCAGACATTTTGGTTCATCTGTGTCATCAGCAACCGTTTACACGTGTTCCTCATTGGTGACAGCATGGAAAACAAGGCTGTGGTAAGAGGGCATACCTGAACTTTTGTATCAAATAATTTTCAAAGTTTTCAATTTCCATTTCGAAAGTTTATTTCGAAGTTTTCAAATTTTCATAGTTTGTATCTCTACTTTTTATGTCAGTATTAATCTTCTGCACAGCAGATATATACTGATGTGCCAGAATTAAGAGTAAATTCTACATTAAGGGAAAGTTAAGAAAACTCAAGAGGCTGACATGTCAAAGATGGCAGTTATTTAAAATGTTCAGCGGTGGCTGCAGAAAGATCCCTTTAAAATGACTGTTCTTCTTTCCTATACTAACTTCATATCAAAGCAAGTTCTTAAATCGGTGCCAAAAGAAGTGAAGAGAATAATTGTGATTAAATTTCTTTTGACGCTGCAAATTCCTCTCACAATCCAATTCTCAGATTTCACTACATCCCTTACAAACAAAAGCCGTCTAGCCCAATTGTGCAAGAATGTTTTATAAGGCTATGAAACGAAGGGTCGGTTAATTATGCCCTTTCTAGAAATGATGAAGACCATGGCAGTAATGCTTCATCCGAACTGATGATTCAGGGGGATAGTAGGAGGCAGCTGCTGAATTGCAAACAGAAACATGAGTCACCCTCTCTCTGACTCTTGAATAAAAACAAAACAAAACCAAACCAAACAATAATATGAGAGAAATTACTTTCCCTACCCTCAGAGTAGAGGAAGAGGGTGGCAGCACATCTGTTCTTGCAAAATAACTAGGTGAGTTTGTTACTGGTGGTAAATGGTAAAAGGGACCCGCGCAGAGCGATGCTGTAGCCACACAGCTCTGGAAATGGAAGGGTAACGCTGACCAAATAATCACGCCAAAGTCAGGTTTCACCTGCCGAGAATAATTCCGTGTGAATAAAAACCGAGTTGGGAGCTTAGGATTCAGCCTACTGCTAGCGTAGTAATAACAACAATAATCCTAATAAGTAGTTATTAGTAATGGGAATGGAGTGACAGCACTTGTTAGTTGTAAGCAATGAGTTATGAGCAATGGGAAGCCTGTGGTAGCAGTGGGAGCCCAGGGCTGGTTGCCCTGCAGGCACCCGGCAAAGGGAGTGCGGTGGGAACACCACCCTGTCTCCCTCCCCTCGGCGGACTGAGCGCGAGCTGTAAACGACCGAAACGGAACAGGGATAACTGCTTCTTCACGGCGCTGCAAAGCCTTCTTGCTACTACTCATTTATCCTCCATCTGTCAGTAAGGTCCCAATTTCTTTCTGGGACAGGGTTAAGTCCAGAAGGAGCAGGGCGAGCTCCCGTTCATTTCAGCGTAAAACTGAAAATGCAGAGCTTCCGAGCACTTCTTCTCCACCAGTATTAAGAAGCCTTAAATCCCTTTTAAAAAACCCTGAAATCCATTTTTCCAAGTTCGAGCCTGATGCTGTTGCCACTCATGTTGGTTGGATCAGCACGCCTGCCTGCACCAACACCCAGGTTTTCAGCTTTCCCTGCAAGAAATAAAGTCCTGGACTGTACCTTCTACATACACTAGGAAGACAGTTTTGGACAGGTAGTGTATCCAAAGCTTAGTTTTCTGGAATTGTGCCCCCTAGCAACTAGCCAGAGTTTGGCCCTCTCAACCTGTTCACTGCCTGTGAGGATGGCAGTATTACTGCATTTAACATCAATGCAATAATCCAAAGAAAAGCAAAATCACATCTTTTGCACATTTTCTGGCACCAAGGGATTACCATTTACTGCTGTTGCTATTTAGATATACATACACACATATATGTAGCCTTTTTAATTCTCTCAGAAGAAATGGGAGCTGGATTACATCTGAGCAACCTAGCTAAACAATTATTAACGTAACTAAAATAATTCACAATTCATCCCACTTTTATGACCTTTTTGTATACTAAAGTTTGATTCGTTTCTCTCAGACAGACAAGTACTATGCATATGCAGGCCCAACGCTTCTGCCTTGCTCCCTGTCACCGCAGGAGGTTTGGGATAATCTTCACGTTTGCACCGGATCAGGTGGGACATTGGTAGCAGCAGCCTTTTTGCTGCCACTGCAACACTTTTTGGGTTCCAAACAGCTGAAATGCGGTAGATGCACCCCTGACAGCTTCAACATGTTGGGAGAAATGGAACATCTCTGACAGTTTCGGTTTGAAATTTAGCCAGCATCAGATCTGGCGTAATTTGTTTTTCAGAGATAAACATGTGAGTGCTTAGAAGGAAATACTTCTGAACACCTGTAGTTGTTGAAGTTTACCTCTGAAGACGTCTTTGGGAAACACACCAAAGCAACTCAGAGGTACAAGGCATGCATAAAGCCCACAAGCTCTTTACCATGCGCAGAAGCGGCTTCTGTGACAGCTAAGGATGAGATGAAACAAAAAAGACCGAGTTCAGCAAAGCACACACACGCACTCTCTGAATGCAGTCAACTAAAAGGTCAAGAGAATAATCCTGAGTGATAAGCAATGCAGTGAGGCATACATTAAAAGTCATTTTCAGCTGTGCTTCCAATCAACTTCTTGTTTTGAGAAAACAATCATTTCAACCTTATATTTTGCACCTGCAAGCTGGTTACCTGGATTAGCCTAATACTTAGCACGTGCCCTATTGCTTCACTCTTCTTCCTGCCAGGGCTGCCTGTCCTGACACCTGGCTTTGGAGCTTGGGCTCGGGGTGCTGCACACTTTGCTTATGCGTTACAACACTCACATTCCTATTTCCTTGGCCTTGTTTCCAGAAATCTATCAACAAACCTCTTAATCTTTTTTTTGGTTTTTTGTTTTTCATCGTCTGCCATTTTTTCTTCTGTAAAATGATACTTATCATGTCTTGAAGCTCAATAACTGTCCTTTATGTAAACCTGCAACTTCTGCTCAAAATTCTTTGAGCTCTGTTTAATCGCTTTCTCTGAATTAGCTACTTTCTTTTAATTTCTAGTTACGTTATTTTCCTTATCTTCTATCTCAAATACTTTGCCTCATATAGCAGGATTTTTAATTTCTAACTTTGTTCTCTCTTGTTTTTCAAAGTACTTGAAACTTTTCGATCTCATTTATCACAGCCCTCGCCTTAGACATGTTTTTTCAGAGACTCAGCTTCTCGCACCATGTATTTTCGAAGAGTTTTTTATTTTGGTGATTACTGTCCCAATGGATGGAGTTTCTGTCTCTTCCCTTTCAATCTGGTAAGTAATCTAACAAAAGTTAGGGGGCACTTGCGCCACTTGTGAGTTTAGGATTACCTTTCTTTCCTCTTCTACCCATGGCCAAGATCATCATTGGTTTCTATAGTTAAAATGAAAAGTATGAGCCATTTGGGCTAAACTGAGGCTCTAGAGGGACCATATTCTTAAAAGCAGTGAATTTAGGAGGCAAATGTAAACTCTCTTAGTGTGATGAAACATAATACACTCCTGTGAAGTGCATTTTAAAAAATGAGAAGTGCTAATTAATCATGCTTTGAACTTCGTATACCGATTGACTTGTCAACTCTGACCTTGACTTAATTAGCTGGCAAAATACTATTAATTAAAATAGTCTTTTAAGATTTTTTTTAAATTCTTTATATGTTGCCTTGATGAAGATCATAACATAAATTTAAGCAGTTGTAAAACTCTTCCTTCCGTTTCTAAGCATTTACTCCTGGAAGGAATTCCGCTGAAGTCCCTGGGAGTAAGGGGGTAAACCACCTGGCCCGTGAGCTGGGAGAGTGGCTGCTCTCCGTCTTACCGTAGCGCTGTCTTGCCTGGTATCCTGCTTTGTCTCTGTCAGGTTCATTATGAAAACAAACTATCCTTTGTCAGTATGTTGTTGGTAGATTTAAATAATTCTTAGCAGATTAGTGAGACACAGGTTTTCTCTGCAGAAATCCCGCTGCTTAGACTCTGTGGCATACCGAACATCCAGCTGGTTTATTATTTTGCTTTTAATGACCATTTCAAAGTAATGCCCTGAATAACCAGTAGAGACTTTTCTAAATAAAGGTACAGCGCTTGCTACCTCCGGTCTTCTGGAACAGTGGTTGTTTTCATGCAGTCTAAAATTTTAGTTTCTTCACAACTTTCATGCCTTGTGGGTCTGGTAAATTTTCTGTTTGTTTCATATATTGGTAACTCAAAATCTTGCATAGCTGCTCCTCTTTACTACAAAACCAACCAAATAAAAAAAAAAAACCCACAAAAAGAGGGTTTAAGATTAGTAGACCCCTGATGTTCTGAGCAAAGAAAACTGATGCAGGAAAATAACTTAGCTCTCAAATAAAATGCCTCGGCTTTTTTAATTGCTTTCTTTAGGGCCTTCTGATCTAACACAATCCCTGACTGTTGTGTGAGCGTTTTACTTCTGATGGACTTACTGATTTTTTTTTTTTCACTAGCTCTTAGTTTCTGATAAACCACCAATTCATGCCCCAGCTTCCTGTTCCTGATATGCAGAACACATGTCAGAACAACTGGCCAAACAAGAGATGAAAAATAGTGAGAGAAACTATAAGATGTAAGAAAGAAGGACAAACACCAATTCAATGTAAGCTTTAGGATGTTAGAGTTGAGATTCTAGAGATTCAGTTGTCATGTAAATGAATCTGAGATTTTTTTGTTGTTGTTAATATAAAATTCTTTGGGTTGTAAAAGATTCAGTGAATGCATGGCTGTTTCTCATTAGAGGTGGCTGTCACTAAAATGAATATGTTGCTGAGTGTTCAGTTTCTGGGAAACGTGGTTGAAACATGAGCAGCTCTCTCGATGCAGAGCTTCGAGTCAGATGTTTTCAGAGGGGATGTTCCCCATTAAGTAATGACAGAGAACCATACGGAACACATTACAAATCGAAATACTGATTGATGAAGTGCCTGTGGTCAGCTTTCTACAGAAATGAGAATTTTGAATGTATTATCACATCAGCATGGAACTGATCTCACGTACAATCACATTCTGTTTTCATTTCTTTTTTGCTTCACGGTCTCACACGTGCTGTTCCAGATCACGTTTATAGCGAGCAGAACCTCAGACCGAAGGAAATAAAGCATCGGGTTTGAGCTCTGATGTTTCATTGATTTAGCCCAGTTCACAGAAGCCCAATAAGTCTGAGTTTGTTCACACAGCTGGTAAGCTATAAACTCGTTCTCCCCGTAGCAAACTTCTCCCCTCCTTCCCAAGAGCCGGGAGAGGGGACCAGGAGGGCGCTGGAGCGTGCTGGTGCTGGGCAGGGAGAAGTGGGGTCACCTGGCAAGGCAGGGTGCGTCCCGTGCAGGTTTGAGTTTATCGAACTAAAAGCTGCCTTTGGGCTTCCCGAAAGCAGATGCTTTCCTTTTCCCACTTAGCTCATTCGCAGGGGTTCAGTGAGGAAAATCAACTGGTTCCTGCTGACTTCAGGGTGACATTGCTTGATTTGTTTGCGTTCAAGTTACTTATTACTCTAGCTTCAAGTTCAGGTTTGTTTCAGATAGAGTGACCTCTTCTGTTTTACATGGAAAGTAAACAGGGCTGGTCATACAAAATGTGTATAGCTATTCACTGTGTACACAGATTGCAAGTGAATGCACGTCTGAGTCACAGCACATTTAAAGAAAAATATATAGTCAAATGGTAAATTTAGAAACTTAGGTCAAAGTATCTAGCTCTTTTTTTTGCCAAACAATTCTTAAGTGGTGCTTCAGTAAAAGCCTGCGCAGGAATGGACTCAGACACATATTTAGCACAGTGTTATGAGCATCTGAGTATTTCTGTTTCTGCGATCCCAGCGTGAGATTATTAGAGTGCTAAGGCACATCAGGTGTGAGAGCCAAGTCTTGCTTACGCCTTCGCTAATGGAAACTCACTCAAGTGAATAGAGTTGCTTGGTTTACATTAGCACAGCTGAGGCCACAGGTTGGCCCAGGACCTAAAAATCTCTTATGCTGGCAATTTGAACATAAGGGGAACGAAAATCAAATGTCTACTAATGCCTAGAAATGCGAACACTGGACTGGGTCTAAAATGAAAAACAAGGAGAGGGAAATATCAGGCATTCATGTAAAGCCCATAGATAAATTTTAGGGTCTAATTTTTCATAATCATTCCTTGCAGACAATCAGGACCTGATCACTCAGAATTGTTAAGAATGCACAATCTTTAGCCGAATTCTCTTGAAACTGTGTCTTTGTAACTTACAGAGGAAATTATACCCGTCTCCTAGTCTTCTCAAATACATGTGAGGTTTTTTTTTCTTTTCCAAAGAATTAGCCATGGCAAGCTGTTTTCCAGGGATCTGATTTCTGCCCTTCAGACTTCTGCAGATGTTCTAGAAAATGCAGAACAAATGTACCTTGCTAATAAGCAATTTGTTAGTTTTCACTTTGTGTTTATTCATGGCAGAAATCTGTATTGGTATGTATGCAAACAAGAGCGTTTAAGTGCTTCATTAATTCAAAGGATAAATGTAGAATAAAGTGAGGAAACATGTATGAGCAGCTGTTCAAGGATATCAGATTTTAAGCTATCTGTAACCTTCATAATTATTTCAATAGTCTTTATTATTAAAAAAATATAATGCAGACATTATAATGATAGTAAAGATCAGTAATTAGTTGAGATTCTACTACCTTTCAGATATTTAAGTCACGGAATACTGTAAGTCTTTTTGACAGTGATGGTTAGTCGTTGGCAACAGATACAGGCTTTTAATGGGGCTGAAGGGCTTCATGGCAGGAGGAATGCTGAGACCTGCAGCCATCACTCAGATCGCCTTCCTCAAGCACAGTCGTCTTATCATACAAGACGACTCCACCAGTCTTCAGGGCTCTTAATACCAGAGCCATGAGCTCTGCTCTCAGAAGAGACTGTTGCATTTGTACTTTTGGTACAGTCCAGAAATGCAAGTTTGGGCTTAGATGGGGCACGGATCGGGAAAGACTCACTGAGCCGGTATCTGGCGTGAGCTTCAGATCTCACATAATCCTGCTAGTCTTGGAGGATCAAATACCGCAGAGCCCTCACTGAAACTGCTTCCCCAGCCTAAGATGAGCAATAGGAGTGATCCTTATCTGGACACGAGAGCAGCTCAGATAAGGAGACGGAAATGCTGATGGCATTTTCTCAAACCTTGTGTGAATCTCCAAGAGAAATATTGGTGTGGGACATTCCCACAGTACGCTGTTGGGCCTGGGATACGTGATTTGAGGCTTTGGTGCCAAAAAGATTGGTATGGGACTAGGTGCTTGCTGGCATGGGCACACAACCACGCTTCTGACAGGGTAGCCAGAAGGTAGGTTTTGTGACTTCTAGACTTGTTCTGCTGTGGCATGAAGCAAGGCTGTGGTTCCCTGGCTCTTAAAGCTGCTTCCAGCCAGGGCTGAGCAGGCTTGCTGTCCTGCAAACCTCTGGCCATGCGTTTGAGCTGCTCTCCTGAGCTGGAGCTAGCACTGGTGTGAATGTGTGGTGAACAAATTTAGAGCTGCAGAGGGAGATCAGTCAAATCAGTTATCAGCAAGCTGAGGCTGCCTCTTTTCTTTCCAGCAATAGGCACCCTAGAACTGAGAGACTACATCAATGAACCTGAGGTTTTCCCATGGATCAAATAAAATAAGGAAATTCTTCTTTCTCCCTCCACTGAGAATTTCTAAGCTTCTAGTGGGACCTAAATCAGGGAATTGAGAATTTAGATATTATTGAATTAATCTGCTCTAGGACTCAGTTTGCTCTTGTATACGTGAAGATAACAGCATACCTTTGTCTCGGATAAAACGCTCAGACCGCATTGTATGTGTTGCTGTAGCTGTCGTTACCATTTTCCACAAATAGGGCTTATGGAGAGAGACGACTTGCCAATATAACCAGCATTATTACAGATTTCTATTTACTTTCATTATTGTAACTTCAGAATGGCTTTGAGGATGATTGCTTTATTTTTCAGCTTGCCAATTCTTATACATTTCATCATTCTTAAAAATAATATTTTCAAAAAGCTTAAGTAACTTAAGACCTTCTCTCTTTTTCAAATGTGATCTGGTGGGGCCTGGAAACGCTATTACCTGCCAAAATTCTAGTGAAACTGGTGTGAAATAGGCATCTAAGACTTCTGAGACTCTTGGTCTCCTATAGAAGACCTGGCACTAGCACAACCATTTAGGTTACTGGTATGCGTTTTCTTTGAAAAACATCCCAGTACAACCACATTTGTAGATACAAAGACATCTTATGTTGTTGCTTCCCTATACTGCTATTTCCTTTCTAGATTGAAATAGGTGATACTGCTAAGAGCACCAGTATAACTGCATCAATATTAAGTTGTATTAACTATATCTGACATCTTGTTGAAAGTTGTGACACAGACTCCTAAGTGCTAGTCTGTTTTGAAACCGAGATTTAAGGTCTAATTCCACAAAACTTCTTCACTCTCTTTTTAGATTGGGGCTTTTTGTCTGTTTGGCTCTCTTGAAAGTTTTTACATTTAGGTTTATGCTGCCAAATCAGATCAGGATTCAGACTTTGGGCAGGACTTTGGGTATTATTATTTGTGTCTCGTAATAACGATATGACAAGGATTAGAAACAGTGTAAATGAAGAGTAAGGCTCGAAGCTTTTGGAGCAGAACTAGCTCTCACCAGAGATGAGTCCATGCTAATGTTGCACTTCTTTTATGGGGCTTATTTTGAGCTTCCTCAGAATTTTTGAGGTAGTCATCTGATAACTAAACACCACGGCTGCCTAAAAAGTAAACAAATGCTTTTAGGTGTGGTGGGCAGATCAGATTGGGTATGAGTTCTAAGAATGTACAAAATTGTCAGCTTTATTTAGCAACAGAACAGTTACTGCACAGTGGTAACACTGCATATGACTCGTCCCCCCATGTTGCCACACGATTAACCAGAGAGATTGGACACAGAGATGACTGTTCTTGGCCTTGCTGAGAATACCAGTAAGATGTCTAACCACTGCCAGTTGTGCTGCTTCTCAGCTCACGTGTTAGTCATATACAGGAAAAGAACCCCCCATATCTCAAAATGTTGTTGTTCCCCACTAAGTCTCCCTGAGTAGCACCTAAGTAAGTATCACAGCTGCTGGATTTCAATAGGCCACTCCAGGACTCCTCCCATCAGAATTACCACAGCTGGGGGATCACATCTGGCCAGCAGGGAGCAACTTGGGGCTACTGATTCAACAGGAAAACTGGTTTGGACTCGAGCTTCCCTACGACTGTCACAGGCGCAGTGCCAGCCAGTCTGTGTCATGTACTGATCTGCGGTCTCTGGCTTATTAGGATATTTATTATGTAACATTTATCATTACTTTTTTTCAGAGTGCCATGAAGTTTCTGCCACCTTTTGCTTTTCTGGTATGATGTGGGACACCCATCCCCCCAAAACCCCACCTTATCTTTCTGCCGGTCTCATGTGCACGGTGCAAAACCCCCTTTGCTAGAAGGGCCAGCAGTTGCAAAACCCATCGTGCATTGTATGGTTTTGCTTCTTTCCGTCCCTCTGATTTTGCACTGAATCGTCCAATTACTGGAAAGTATCAAAGACATAAGGAGGAGAACATAAAGCAAAGGTAGGACTTCTTTCTTTTTCTCAGGGACACTCAGCTCCCAAGAGAACTGAAACAAGAGGGCCCTTCTGAGTCCCACAGCAAGAGCATGTTTTTCTGAAAATGCGCTCTCATTCTCTCTTGCTCTTGCTTGCTTTAAAGCATACATCTGACACAAATTAATCTGCAGGGTTTTTAGTCATTTCCCATCCGCTGCTGGGGCAAATTAGACTTGCTGATGTTGTTTTGGCCTAACCCTGAAGCAGCGTGAAGGGAATGGCCCAGAGAGAGCGAGCATGTTCTCCTTGGCTCTTCTTCCATGTACTCTCTGGCCTGCTCAACAAAAAAAAAAAATGAGTTCAATTGGCCTGAAAGGCACTGGGAGATTGAAAACCCTTCTGTAGTACCTTAAAGAACCAAAATTACTTAATTAATGTGGAGGCCATTATGTGTGGTTACCATATGAATGAGTAAGTGGACTGCCTGAGTTACAGAGCAGGAAAGAGGAGAGGATATCTGAGGTCAGCCTTGTCAGGGTAAAGGAATCCTAAACAATGAGGGCATTGGTTTAAGATTTGAGGAAGAATTTGAAAAAGAGCCCTGAGAGTGAAATTAAATGAAGCATGGGAGAGCATTAGTGGAGATTAGCAGCGCTGTGAAGGAACCCGGAGCAGACTGCCAATCGCCCCTGAGCGCAGGCAGCTTTAACTGGGCTGCCGCAGACAGGAATTAAGCAGTACGCTGCTGGAGTTTGACTGAAAAGTATTTTCTTGAGCAACGTTAAAGTTTCTCGTCCACACCCCCTCTCTTTCATTGACTTCAGAAAGTGAACATGCCCCTTTCGGCTGCATTTTTTTTTTTTTTTTCCAGGCGGATTTATGACAGAAGTAGAAAAAAACAGAGTCAAGATTTTAAATCACTCTGGCACTCTCAGTGTAAATGTGAGATTCGCTTAGTAGCACAGGGTTGTCACCGTGACTGTACTGCTTCAGATGAGAAGAGGACAAAGCCTAGTGAAGCTAATGGCTGTGTTTACAGTTGAAGTTGCTGAAGAAACTGATGAGATGCATTTGCTCGCATATGGAATGCAAGGGATGGACACTGATTTAGTGAAAACTAGATTATTTTTCCAAAATATGAATGCTCCCAGTGTTCTAAATTTTTCAGAGTTCTTTGAGGCTGTTTCAAGATTTTTCTCTCTGGAGTTTATCTTATTAGCCATAACTTCCAGAAAGCTGTACCTGCAATACCACAAGCAGCCATAGGAGAAGAACCAGCTGAAGGCGGTCATATTTTGGAAGATGTTGGCTACAGTATTTATTTTCTTGGCGTTGGTTTCACTTGCTGTCTTTTTGAAACAGTATTCACTTGCATGTCCTGGAGTAACAATCCTGACTGCTGGATATCAGTTCCTAGCACTTGTTTTTCCTACCAGCTATAAACAGAATTGTTGCTAAAAGCAAGGGGAGAGAAAGTGAATCATCTCTCTGAAAATACTTTTATTGTGTGTAAGTTTTCCAGAGGACAATGAACTAGATCTTGAGTAACATTTCAAAACCGTCCACAGAATCCCGAGGTGAGACCTGCCAGAGCCTGTAAGAAGTCGGGGATCATATTTAGACCAGGTCCTTCAGGTGTAACTAATGATTCTGATTGACTGTATAGATTAGTAGCGCCTAACAGCCTCGGAGAATAGTCATCCAGTGCTTTGGTGTTAAACGCTGCTGTACTGTGGTACCCAATAGCTGGTTGTATGAACGTAATCTTAGGTGTTCATCTTTGGAAAGCTGCATTGTATCCTTCCCTACGTCTTTATTCCTGAAGACTGTAGGTAATCTTGTGTTTTACAACTGTAAGTCTCGGTCACGGGAGCTTAGCCTTCCAGGGCAGCTCCTGCACGCTCCCGAGGCGCCAAGGGAGCCCGAGTGCCCAAACTGCCTCCGAGGAATGGACCGAAATGCCTAAGTTGCCTTGTGAAGAGGCGTACCTAAAACTTCGCTGGTTTCTGTCCCTAAAACATTTAGGTGCTTCTGGGAAGGGGGAAGGAGGCGGGGGGTGGAGCCCTGACTGTTAATAATCCTAATAGTTTTCAAGTAACACCAAAACTGGAGCCTGGCTGGTGTTTTAAATTGGAGCGAATTAGTGGAATCCACACAAATGGGGCTTCATTGCATAAACTGCATTTCAGAAGCAGATTGGATGACATTTTCCAATGTTCCCTCTGCAGCAATTGTTTCATTCCTCTGCAAAAGAACAATTTAAGTAATTGAATTTTCCCTCAGGATAGGAAAAAATTACCCCCCTCCCAGCCCTTTCTTTTTTATTTTCCCTTCTATTAATTTAATTGAAACCAAAATTGTTTGAAATATTAAATACCATTGGAGGCCTCCCATTACTAAGGCTAGAGCTGTGTGGGAAATACTTTTCTAACCTGCAAAACTTTTGTGTTTTCCTAAACATTCCTGTTCTGCTGGGAGATAAAACCAACCCCCTTTAAAGGCAGGAGTACATGTGCTTGTGTTTATGTATGGGTGTTAGCATTATGAGAGTGGTATGTAACCCCCCAGAAGTTTCAACTTCAAAATACCTCCTTTTTTGTTTTTCTTGACCAAAGAAAAGAAAAAGTTGCCAAAAAAAAAAAAAGTGAATTGTTCCATGATTTCATTCTCTACCCAGAGCTTGAGCAGGCTTGCTAGCAGGGCACTGCCTTTCCGCTGAGTTTTCTGCAGGTCACTATGAAGGCCATCAGAAGTCTGAAATGAGTAGGAACCAATACAGCATGGCCCCACAAGTGGTTCTCCAGGCGGCCTTCAAAACATAGCGTGCAGCCTGGCTGAGCAAGAATTAAATTCCCTTTGGAAAGCAATGTTGCTTTGGGAGACTTGTGACTCACTAGTCACCAGTTCTATAGCTGTCATGCAGGACTTCGCGGGTAGTTTTCCAAGCTAGGCCTGACTAACGTGTTCCACCTGGTCTAGTGGAGGGTGTACGAGTGGCTTAAGCTGGACTTTGCAGTGCAGCAGAGGAGGTGCGCGCAGGCGGTCGGCTGCAGGCCCAGCCGGGAGGCAGAACTACCTGTTGTGCCACCCATGAGGCCAGTCCCTGATGGCACGTGAATTTGGACACAGCAGAAACAGGTCAGGAAGCCCTCCAGGCAACCCCCCTCACCAAACCTGTTGTGTGTTTCTGCATTTTTTTTTTTCACATAAAGAAAATCACACCGTATAAATGAGAAACAAAGATGAAGCTAGGGGTTTTTTTTGCTTAGCTCTAGAGCTAAAAAAGCTAACAGAAGAATTGCACGCCCTCTAAACAGTCTGCATTGCTTCTGGTAACAATAACATATGTGATGCTCCTGCTAATTCTGAATTGACCATGGAGTTACTCAACATATCCTCCTGCACTGCAGCACTGATTGCTCAACATATGGCCTAAATAGAGTTTGCAGCTGAGTGTGACTTTCTGTTAACGTAATGTATAATGACCGAATTTTACCAAGTATTAACCTAATCAGCACTGGAGGACATGTTTAGTTAAGAATGCTTTTTCTACTAAACATGTTGCAGGCAATATATTCCTGAACCATAAGCTATCCCTGTTTCTCCACTCTCATCTGAACAAAACACAGTAACTCTTTATTGAAAGAGTTTTGTGCTACTTCAAACAGACTTTAACTCTGACACTGCTTCTTAATGAAATTTAATTACAGAAATGTGATTTCATTTTAAGAGGTTTTTCTCTGTCCTTGCCAGTTCATAGCAATTAGAAATCCTTTGCCTTAGAGCTCACGTAGAAGAGAGACTCATATTACTTAAACTTTCAAGTCGCCTTTTTCATGTGTGAGCCACAAATATATTAACTTTCAATGATTCACAAATTAAGCTAATAAAAATAAAGGCGGGGAGGCTAGTAGCTTCATACTTTCTAAGAGTTTGGGAAGAGTTTTTTTATTTTTAAAAAAAACAGAAAAACAGATGAAGTCTCAAGAAAAAACGAGCGCTACGTGAGATCAAAAACTGCGTAGTTCTTTTAAAGGATTCTGAATAACTAATCCATTATTAAGATTCCTTTTAATGGCTGGTGCTCCTTCTAATTGGTTAAACTACTTAAGGAAGTATTTCAGTGCAATCATTAGCATAGAAAGCCTGATTGTTTATGCCTTTTGATCATTGATGCTATCAGGGAAAAAGTTGGATTTTAATATTCTTGAGAAGGATGAGTAGAGTTCTGACTGCCATCCAGGCTTCTTGGTTGTAACATTATATGTCTAAGATCCTTAAGTTGCATATAGATATCATCTTATTTCCTCTCATCAAATGTTTTCATAATAAATGCCCTTTTTGTACTATTTATTATACGCTATCCAGTGAGCTCCTTGGGAATCAAATAGCTTAGAAGTAAGGGAGAGAGAACACATTCTCCTTTTTGTAGGCTGTATGGACTACATTGTGCCTTGGAGATAAATACTAGCTTTGGGATTTTTAATGAGGTATCTGACTTTCTATGATTCAGTGTGAGTAGTTGCAGAGGATAAGTCATCTGCCATCTGCATTTCATCTGTTCATATTTGACCTAGGTCAACAAGGGCTACCAAAGTAGGGATAAAGAGGTATTTACGCAAACAAATGTATCGGCTAGTTTTGGTTTGGCAAGTTTACCGGCATGTTCTTTAGCTCTGAAAATTGAGAAGGAATCCTCTCAGGTGAAGCTTTCCTACAACATTTCCAGTGCTTCCAGCCTTGAGATACTGTTGCCTTACGGGGTTTTGCTTTTGGTTCTTTCAAATGAGCCCAGAGGTGAGAGGCATGCCATGAAGAATGTCACATTAAAAGCTGGCTGGTCTGAGGACATACTGAAAGTACCAAAAATAGTCCATGGCATTTGTCATGGGCTAAATTAATTCTTAGCGTCAGCATGTACCATATTAGTCCTTGGTCCTTAGCGATACCTGGTAGTGAAAATCAAAGGATTAGCATCTTTAGCCAATGCTTAGAAACTATACTTATACTGGTAGGGATGTGTGGTCGTACCTTTTCTGGACTGAAACCAGTGAGAACTTCATACTAAAGAAACCCATATCGGGTGCACGTGTGAAGCTGAAATTTTGATCTAGAAAGAAACTCTACCAGTTGTACAGTCCTGCTGCCTTGGATAGTGGCCAAGCGTAAAGCTGATTTTAAAAAGTCTGTCAAAGCTAGCGTCAAAACATTCTTTGTTAGGTAGGTAGATGGGGCATTTTATGTTAATCTGCTTCAGAGTGAGGCTAGAAAGCAGTTTTTAAAAACACACTTGTTACTGAATTCAAAACTGTGTTTCATGAATCATTAGCTCACATCATCGTGCTCATAGGAAGGCTCCATTATTTGGGCTGACTTTCAAAATGCTGATGGGAGCACACCCACAGAAGTAGAGCTGAGCGAATAATGAAACAGCGAATAATTTATCTGATAGCTTTTGGTTAGGTTCAGGACGTTTGCAAGAAAATTGATTTGGAGGGGTAATAGTTTACACTGATGAGCAACTACCAAATCCTGGAAATAAAAACTGTGCTGTCTGGCTGCTCTCTGCCTACGTGTGCGCACATGCAGCTCTGGCATGCAGGCTGGCGGAGGCAAACGAAACCTTCAGTTCTGGAAAGCCACGTCTGCCACTCTCCCCCTCCCCCAAACCCTGCTTTCTGCTGATATGTTTGCCAGTAAAACCCAACCCTGTGAACATTTGCAGACACCAGTCATAAAAACAGGCCAGGCACAGCAACGTTTAAAGATTAATAAAAAAAAATAGAGTCACCGAAAATAGGTGTTTTTCTCCCACCCCCCCACCCCGCAGCTCTTGCCTTGGAAGCATTTCACTGGGAAGGAAAATAATTTAGTTATCACAACTGCGGTTGTAGGTTGCTGAATGCTGGATTTGGGCAAAACTTACAAATTTGATTCTTTATTTCTGCTTACACAGACTTTATAATATCTTTCGGAAAATCCTTTTTAAAAGGTCTTTGAATCGTCGTAACTTAATTGCATCAAAAAGTTCAGGCACAGTCATTCCGTTTCCAGTCATGGCCATTGCAATTTAGACCATAAAGGAAAAGAAACTTGAGGAGGGTGGCTGTTTCAGAATGAAAGGCGTGATGGCTGCCCGCTCTCAGCTATTTAGTCAGAAGTCGTCTTTAACAATGTCCCGAGTTACAGGAATTCTGCTTTTAGCAGCCTGTTGTCCCCCCCATGTATGCAGAAAGCCTCCGTCAGCAATCATGGGGAGAAGAGACAGTTTCATGAGGTGAGTGGGAGGTTATCCCTAATTATGAATGTATTATACTAGCATTTTATTTCAAACCCTTCTGCTCACATGCATGAATCATTTAATATGCTACATGACTCTCTACCTGACTTCTGAACTTACGTGGCGAGAAGGAAATTCCTAGCTTGGGGAAGCGTCTATGGTATTAATTCGTATCAAGTTCCTGTGTTCATCAGAACAAAAGATAATGCTTAACTTGCTGACTGCTCGGGCCCCCGATTCTGTAACGTACAGAAAAATAGATACACACATTGCACACTTATCAAAGAGGGGTTAAAGTTGAGTATCTAAAGCGTTTGGGCAATTCTCTCTGGCCTCAGAGGCATCAGTTACCGTTAGTATAGGAATAAATAGGTTTTAGAATATAGATGAGAAAATGCTAGAAATCTCTACTAACCTTGAAAATGCATTTTTAGGCCTGAAAGTTTTCTTCTGACTATACCAGCTGGCCTAAAAAGTTTCTCTCTCACCATGCAAACCCTGCCTCAGAAATCTCACAGGTTATCACTTATTTCCAAATTCTCCTTTCGGAGCAGAGTACACGTCTCCGTGTGTTTCGGCACTGGAAAGCCTCAGTTTGGAGTGGGGTCCATAACTAACACTACTACAACTATATCTCAACAGCTTTCTCTGCAAGGGAACCTAAACACTGTCTTTAGTTCACTCTTGATCCCTGTGCCTAAATTAAGGGCTAACATTAATTTAGATCCAGACTGAACATGGTTATCTTACCCTCATCAATAAATCCCAAGCAGTAACAGCGCTCCATTCCTTTCCCGGGTAACCTCATATATAACTTGCCTGTTTATTTATCATTCCTCCCAAAAGTGTAAGAAGAAGAAGTTAAACAGAGTTCTTCAGAATAAACTCTGGACTTCTACGCAGTCTGAAGCATTACAGCTTCAAATGATAAAAATGGTTTGTCCTTTTCGTGGCCTGAGCTTAAAGAGCATATACCTGTCCAGTTTACTTATAAAAAAGCAGGCTAGACAGCAGATGTGTTACTTGGAAGGAATGTAACGGTCTGAAAACCTGCAAAGTGTGTCCTGCCCGTAAAGTGCTTGTCCTAAAGCAGCAGATCTGGCATCTTAAAAGGCAGCATGTGAATTTTATGAATTTGATAGGTTTCTTTGTTTAATTAAAGGAAATTATTTATCTAAATTGCAACATTTATGGCTGATAGAGCTGCATCTATCACACAAGAATTTCTGCCTAATGGCTATTTTAAGTAAGCATTGAATTATATTGTGTTCTTATTTTGGTGTAGATTTCTATTTTTAAGGAATGATTAGACAGTGGTTACATTCTGTACTATTGTATTTATTACCACTTTAAAACTTCGACTCAGTCAAATATTCGTAGTCTCATAGGAGTTATCATGGTGATTTACGCTGCTTTATGTTCTGTAACTAGTAACAGACACTGGTCCCCATCTCCCTTTGCGCTCTGAGCACTTGGTATGTGGTGCTTTTTTAGCTGGCTTGGGTTTGTGCTGTCCTGAACCAATATTTCCGCAAAGTTTTCTGTCACTGCATTTAACGCCATCAGGGTAGCACCTGACACTGTCCTCGCTTGCAAAGATTGCTTTCAAGGCTTAGAGTCCCTGGCTATTTTGTTCTCACAGCTTATCAGACTCTTTTCGTAATACGGGTCTTGGAAACTAGTTTGGAACCAGTAGCTTCTTTTTAGACACTTTTGAGCGGTCCCAGAGATGAGCTGGCACAAGCAATCACACCATGTGATAGAAATCAGTCCTGAAAGTGTATTTGACAAACAGGTATTCTAAAAAATTCTCCTTTTCCCCTGTCCAACTGCCTGGTCACATCTCTGGCTACATCCTTGTAATCTAACGAAACTGATAGACTGGATGTTTGCAATGAATCGTTCAAACCCTCTGAATTCAGATTCCCCAGCTCTTTACTTTCCCCACAGATTTCCAAGTGATTTAAAGAAATAGATTTGTCCTGTCATATTGTTTAACAACCCAGATGCACCAATCCCGAGCTGAAATGGTTATGTATTAGAAGGACTGTAACTGTTGAAAGTACACGATTAATCTTTTAAGTGAGCATCCTTATTTCATTCAGGATGAAGAGATTAAATTTGGGACTATATTTTGAGTTATGTATGAGGCTTAAAAATTAGTAAGGAAAGTTGTGAGTCTGGTTAATATGGCGGTTTCTAGAGGGTCTCTATCAGGATCTTTTTAAACAAGTCACAGCTAAAATTATTATCACGTTCATTGCTCTTCTGTTACAGCTTTTCCATGTCTTTGAGTGTAATAAGAATAGGTTGACAGTTACATTTCATTTTGCATTGCATTTCCACATCTCTTAAAACCTGCCATTGTCTGCTTCCCCTAAAAGATAGGCAGAAGAATGCCATGTCTCCTTTCCAGTCTGTTTACATATTTAATAGACAGGCTTCATCACCAAAAACTCTTTTCCGTTTACAGATTCAAGGTATAAAACACAACGCACGAATTGCTACCCATAGAATAAATCTGGGCATGTACGTTGTATAATTAACTCCATGAGTTCCAAATTACGTATTGTACTAATTACATATAAAGAAGCTGATTACATGGCCAGAGTTGCTTGTTGCTGCTTGTGCAAGTTCACGAAGCGCAGAACCTCCTTTATCTATACCGTGATTCTACAGCTATCAACATACTGGGGTTTGATGATTCAGAAGCAACTTTTCCTAGGGTTAAAACAGGTCATTGGAGTATCCTCAGAGATTTAAGTTGTGGCTTTTTTGCATCCTGACTCAGCTAGGTTTCTGATTCTAGGCTCAGACTCATGACCTCCCTTTGTTTTCCTGATTAGACCACAGAAGTTGCAAAACACTCATGGAAAGTATACATGGGAGAACCACATTTTCCAATATAATTTTATTGCAGTCAATGAGACTGTCTTGGTACTAATGCATTTCATTAGAAGTTTGGATAGTTTCTGTTGCTAAAATAATGGAATGATATGAGGGGAACAAAGATGAAAGTCAGTATTTTCAACAGGATATCTTGCTGAAGCGGGGAAAAAAAAATAATTTACACAACGTTTCAGGTGATAATTGTCCCTTTTATTTTCTAACCAGCACTTAGCCAGGTTGCTGTCTGGAATCTGGATATCACAACACTTAAAGGGAGAAAACAAACAGCTCTGCAGGAGTGTCCAAATCGAAGTGCAAAAGCAAATATATGCCTTTGTGCATATCTCCTTGATCTTAACACCACAGAATCTAAACAGCTTGACGTTCTCTAAAACACCATGCCTTTCCAAAATTCACCCCACAGTTGGAAACATTGCAAAGGGATGAATTACAGAAAATTCTTGCCTTGTACTGTCATTGCAATCCTGTACCTTGCAAACTTTCATCTCTCATCCGCACTTTGCCTCGTGGGGAATGAAACTGATACAATGCTTACCTCTATAGAGTAGAGGGCAGATCTAAAGCAAGGATAATTGCAGTGAGCAATATCTGTTTTCTTCAAAAGAACAGTAGCATTTTTGGTGGAAACTAAGCAGCATGGAAAGAAGTAATAGGTTGGAGAGATGTACAAAAAGGAGGACATCTCTTGTATTTGTTCAGCCTGCATTTGAGTTAATCTTCCTAAGCAATGAAAACGCGTGTATGTAACATTTGTGTGAGTATGGACTCACTGTATAGCATGTCTAGGATGCTCAGTGGTCACCCCTGTGTTCTGGCAACTGGTTATTAGAGACTCCTTTAAAAACTGAGGATCTGGGCCCTCAACCCTATGACCACACAGGAGAAGACAGGATTACCTAAATGAAGTTTGAATAAATTGCAGATAAGTGCACTAGACTAGGGGCCACCGATGATCCAAGTCCTTTCTCCTAAAAAAAGCCAGCATCATTGTGTTAGCATTAGAACATCCTTCTGTGATTGAAAACACTTGTAAGGCGGTGCCAGCATGTTGCTGTTTGCATCCAAACAATAATCAAGATCTCACACAGTGATGATTTGTTGTCAGCTATTTTTCCTGCACTAAACAAGTCTGACACTAGCAGCCCACAAGCTAATTAACTCAAGTATCTGGCATGGGAATCCACATTATAGCTATCAGCAGAATATCCACAGAACTGAAATAACCAGCCAATTGGACTGATGCTCCAGGGAGATGAAGAGTGTCTCCTTGAGGTAGAAAAAAATGAAAGATGAAGGCTGATAAGCAGGATTTCCACTCCTTCCCACAGAAGAAATTTATCTCTCAGATTTTTTTAAACAAAACCTTGAAAGAAAATTTTCCGTATCCACTGAGCTGAGTGCTTCAGAGTAAGTGTTGGTCAGTTGTCCTTTTAATTCCTTATTAGTTTCTATCTCTCTTTGCAACCTTTCTTTACCTTTAGCCTGTTCTTAACACACAGAACTGGGTTCTGGCATCAGTTTGCTTTTAATATCTGCCCAGGTTCCTTGATGAGACAAGATTGTGGGATGCCTTGCTGTTCAAACACTTTTTGTTGCTCCCTCAGGGCGCTGTTGGCATCACGTGCTCATGGGGCAACCGGAATTCAGAAACAGCAAAAGTTTTAGGAATTCAGCACTGTTGCTAAAGCGTTGCAGTAGGCTGAAAGAGTTGAGCTGTCCAAGATGAAAAGGTAACAAGAACAAGCTGAATGAACAGGACATTAATATTTTGACACCTTGTCAAGTTGCCCATATTTCATTTTTTTTTCTGTATGTCTTACAGAATTAGAAGAACACTCATCTGGTTTGCTGTCACTCCCACTGTATTCAAGCAGAGCTGTGGATTCTCAGTCCCTTTAAGAGTGAGGCCTGAGTGTCTTCTAAGCAGGGAAAAATTCTGCATAATATCCTCTTGCCACTGTAATACTAAAAGTGAACTTCCCTCTTCTTTTAAAAAAAAGACACAATCATGTGTCTCATAATGAGCAAGGAACATATATAGGTAGATCTATGCAGAAAGCCTAGTTTAGTAAGCACAGACAGGTCCCAGGAGAGCTAATGGAGATATCTATTTTTTAATTAAAGCAAATTACATCCCTTCTGAGCAGACAGGCAAGAGCTGTTGGGTCCATATCCATTAAGGAATTTAAGCATTTGGCTCACAGGGTCATATTTACACACCAAAATTAAACACTTACGAGCACTATTTGGTAGAGAGTCGCTTTACTCAGTAAGAGGCTCTTGAGAATCATAGATCAGCCAGAAAATATGCAGAAGAGAGGGCTGCTTCTGAAAACTTGCCACTTTGCTAAGTGTGTCTCCTCAAAGTCAGGTGTTTCTCACTGAAGCTGTGGTACAGCGATCTGTTCCCGTCTGTCTTTTGTACAGCAGATACTGGCACAGAGTAAGAGTTTGAAAGGATATTTCTTACCTCCACAGCCAGAAGAGTTAGAGGTGAATCATTCTGTTAAAACGGATTTTTTTTTTTTGCGTAGAAAGGGAATACAAGATTCATTAACTCCCAAGAGAGCATAAGCAGAGGGATAATGACTCCTCAGACCTGCAAGGAACATACTCCCTTGGAGCAAGGGAAGCCTGAAGAGATGTTTAAATCAGAAACGAGCATATCCACAATTGTAATACCATTGGCTAGATTAAGAATTCTGTTTGGGGGCTTGGACCACTCCTCAGTTATTAAGGAGGGAGTCTACACTGTCGTTCGAAAGCATCATTACAGCAAACAACATGTCAACTTGCTGTCAGTTGAACCAACTCCAGTATCCACAATAATGTAACTGCAGCAGCATTAAGTTCATCTCAAGATCTGAGCGTATTTTGCTGAAATCAGTGCTGTGGTGGGCTAGAAGAAATGGGAGTTAGTTCCCCCCTTTGCCTACTCTTGAACCCTTAAACTGCCCTGAGTGGTCTGGTACTGACAGCCCCCAGAGATCTGGTGCTAAGCTCTGTATGGTTCGGGTCTGATCCATTATGGCCAGTTCAGTTTTCCTTCAAGGGGAGCTGGATGTAAATGGTTATGTTAAGTTGCACCTTTGGCAAGTCAGAAGTAGACGTGAGGCTGGCTTTACCCATTCGCTCTGTCCAGATTCAAAATTATCTCAGCTTCTTGGCCAATTTCAAACAATGACTAAACAAAGAAGGGAAAAAAAACCCCAACTCCAAACCAAACCACCATAAACTTGAACTCTTGTTGTCTTGCCACTGTTTAATTGGGGGTTGACATGAAAATTTACTTGTACATCTGTGGCGGTGTTAAATTACATTTATTAAGAAATAACTTTTGCAGCAATGCGTACGCTTTCTCTTGCTCACGTTCGCACTGAGCTATAAGGTTTCACTACAGCATTCTTTTCCAGGTTGCTGCTGTGCAATCTGAGCGTTAATCATCAAGTGAATGTCTGCTTCTGCTGGGCCTTCCATGGTATTTTCATTTTTTTTTGTTTTTATTTCCCAAGCATTGCTTTCATCCTGCCTTGGGTCATTTTCTATTATTCAGTTAATCCTCTCTAGCAGAGTGGCAAATGAGACTGGCACCGAAGGTATGCCTACTGCTGATTCCCAGCATTTTTTTATGTCATAATAACACCAGAGGACATTGTGAAAATGAAGTTCACCCTTGTAACATAGTATGTCTGGGAGCTATATGGAAAGTGATTGTGAGTAAGTCCACATCAGGTACAGGTCATTAAATTAAAGAATTAAATTAAGGGAAGTTGGTTTATGTGGAGTCTGTCAGGTGCATGTGTCAAACCTGAAACGATCACGTTCAACAAAGCCTGGCGTGCTGTTATATTTTTATAGATATTTTTCATTAGAGGATAACTTCTGAAAACAACAACAAAAAGAAATGTTGCATGCAACAGTGATTTTGGAAGGTCCTGTTGTTCCCGTTTGCCCTTGCTGTCTCCCTTGTACATGTCATAGCCTACACATTTAAAAGCTCCTAACCAGATTCTGCAAATCCATGTATAGGACAGGCAAAAACCTTTCCTGTAGGCGCAAGTGTCCTAAAACTCAGAAGCACAAACTCCTCTGAAAGAGATACCACCCGGTTGTAGACTACCCACATTTGGTAACTATTTGGGCTAGGTCTATTAAAGCCTCCAAAGAAATGTCTTCAGGAATTGCACATCCTGATTGCAGTGTGGACATAATGTGAGTCAGTCATGAGACATCCTGCGCGTATTATGAAACTACACAAGGACTGAGATCAGTATGCACTTCAGGGTAGTAGGCGCAATCATGCCTTCATGCATGCCTGCGCCTAGAGACGCGTCGTGAAGTGTCTTCAATCAGAAGACCCCACCAATATTTTTACAGCTTACGTTAAGTTCTCTAACAGGCTGCTGAATGATTTAATAAAGTTTTTTTAAGATGACATAACCATTCTGCAAAAAAAAAAGTGCCACGTACTTAATAGTCTAACATTAAGGAAGGCAAGATGAGGGCACGTCAGTAAAGAAGAGCTTCCCATTTTGTTTTGATTTAAAGTTGATTCCTGTCACAAAGTGTATTCTGGTACTTTGCTGAAAGCATAATTTCGTCAGATTCCCCTCAATTTCCAGGAAAAGATACTCTTAGATATGATAAAAGATATACTGTTAACTTCATCCAGAGAGAGAGAAATAAAATCAGTCAGAGCGAGGATGAAGCAGCACAACTCCCCTGTGAACCTACGACTGTCATTGAATTTCTTGTGTGTCGTTGCACGTAGATGAGTACTGCATTACAGTAATTCCCAGAGTTAAGAGACCAGGGTCCAACACGTGTTGACATCTTTTATATCTCTATACTCAGGTTTCTGTAAATGCAGGATTCCAGGTAGGTGAGCTGAATCAATTAGTTTATTCACGAAAAAACAAAGCAAATGCTAATTCAAGAGTTCCCGTACTCTGCAGTTGCAGCACATGGACAAATGGAAACGCCCCTGCCTTGCTAACTTGATTGTGTGTAGTGCTTATAAATACTTTAACCATGGTTCCTCAAAAGGAGCAGAATGCATAGTTCTCCATGTTAACTACTCCTCAGGGGAAAATAGCTGTGCTGAGCAAAAGCAGCGTTGGTATGGCCCAAGGAGCGAGACGTGTTGCAGTCTCAGCACCAGCTTTGCGTACAGGGAAGTCAGTGGGAGTGCAAGCAGTTTAAATACAGGAAAAATCTAATTGCCAGTAATCATGCGATTACTTACAATTACTTAATATAGCTCTGAAATTAAAAATTAAAAATATATCTCGTTCAGGCACTGATGTATAACCTTGGCATAAGGATGTACTTTTGGCAGAAGTATACTGTAAACACATAGTAAATGGAAAGCCACTGCCTTAAGGAGCTATCGGTCTCGGGTTTATTACAAGATGCAATCGGAGAAGGAAACAAACAAATGGAAAGGAGCTGAAACAGAGAAGGATGTGGGAAGAATAGTGCAAGCATGCTTCTTCATAGACATGCTGTGTGTATAATGTCGCAGTGAGCAAGGGGGCCCTGCGGGTCTCCTGCTTCATGGTGTGGCTTATTTAGGCACAACTCCCATAGACTTCAGAAAGGGTTTTGTCTTAAACAGAATCAAGGAGGCGAAATTGGGGCTCATCACAAAATGATGATCAGGTATGTACAAATGAATCGATGCACTTCCCACTCTGCTGGCTTAGTGTTGCAAAGAAAAACAAAGCTTGGGAGGAACAAGAAAGCAGCTTTTTATAATTATGGGTCTTTTTGAGTTAGCCTGAGCCTTCCCCTTTCCTTCCTTTACCTTCCGCTTCTCCTCCCAAAATAATAACACATTTTGCCAATAGTTTTGAGGAAGTCTCAGTGGGCCAGATGGAATTCGGAGAGAGGGATCTAACGGAGTTTCATTTCATTCTTCTTTCTCCTGCTTTTTCCCCCTCCCCCGATTTTCTACTTGCGATTTCTTTCTTTGGCTTATTGCACGACATGGAGGTGGTGAGGCAAAAATAGAAGTTAATGGTACTACCACTGTTTGTTTCTATTAGCGTTTACATGTGAAATGAAGGCATTTTGGAAGAGAACCAGACTGGCCAGTAAAACCTTTCACCCTCGTAAACTGTACATTTGGTTTGCCTTTGGCTTAGATCCCAGAACTTGTCACAAGCTTTATTATAAAGCTGTAGTTCAGCTAGAGTTTTGTTAGCTTTATTACAACAGCTCTCCTCCTCAAAAAGAAAAAAAAAAAAAAAAGAAAAAAAAAAGAAAAGAAAAGAAAAAGAAAGCAAGCAAGAAAAGCTTTTGTTCATTCTGAATGCTTTTCAAATTCTGGGGAAAATATACTAGAAAATGCAATTAGCCAGATAACTGGTCAGCATCAATCATCAGAAAATAAATGAAGTTTATCTAAAATTTACAAAAATTATACATCACCTCCTTAAAATAGTCCAAGAGTGACTAATCATATAAACAATAAGGCAGCCACCAACACTCAAGCATGTTACAACTTCTGAGAAAGCACAGGCCTAGCACTGCCAAAGAAGAGTCTACAGATCGACTGGAGAATGATACGGACATCTGGAGGGAAGATGCACGCTCTACTTCAAGGGGAGTTCTTTTTTTTTTTTTAATACGCTTTCCCAAAGGGGTAATTTAGCACTGCATGAATTCACTCAGGGAATATATATGGAAAAAAAGAAGAGGAGAAAAAGGAATGTGTTACACAATTATAAAACTATTGGTCTCATCCTGCTTTCGTGCATCCTGTGTCTCTTGTGCACTGAACCCCCTTGGTTCGGGACCAAGTACATGTGAAAGCAGTATAGGATTTACGTAGTGGTAATGGGATTTAATGGGACTGCTTTATACCATATCCATTAATGACTTTTTAAAATCTATTACTGCAGATTGAGCAGTTATCGAGAGGATATGTAGAACTGCACTGAAAGATCAGTTAGTTCATAGCACTCGGCTGGAATTTGAAACGTAGTCTTGTACCTAAGGGACTAATTTGAGACAGAGAAGATCTAAGTTTGACTCTTGCTCCTGTCAGTCAATTCCCAATGTGATCCTTGAGTAAGTGACTTACACTACCTATATTTCATTTCTCTGTTATGGAAATGGTGACCCAAAATTCTTATTCGAGTCAAGTTTAGATTTGTCTTCTAGTGTAGAAATTCTTACTCTTTTAAAACTTCTTGGGTCAGGAACTGTTAATTTGCTATGAGACCCTGATTTCGATTGGAGTTTATAGAAACCAGATACTTAAAAAGTACTTGATTCCCCCAAAATGCAAACAGGCACATCAACTCGATTTTTTCACATTTTTTTTGGTGTCTAATTGCAACAGAGATAATTACAACCCTGCACTTTTCAATGTAGCACTGCACTGGTGGTGATTCCTTATTCTCCCATTGGAAAATACAAATTCACAAAATCTAAATGTTCCCTGTGAACCTATTGAACTGAGTTCCATGTCTCTTTCAGTAGTTGCTGTCAAGGCCTGTCTGGAACCGGGGCACCCAGGGAGAAGGACTACTTGAAAATCCCTCTTCTCATGCAAAATGTTTAGTGTTTGGATGTGAGTAGTATTTTTTTGTGGGGGAAGAAACTGTATTTTCATATTACCACTCCTGGAAAGCAAGTAATTTGGCTCACCAGCAGTTAAGCCTGGCTCCCATGCCAAGGCCGCGGTTGGTAATGGCTGCGGGCTGCCTCGGTACTGGCTGAATCCTCCCTGTGGAGCTGGGCTGAAAGCTTCACCTTGCTGGGACCAAATATGGGCCTGGTAGAATCATTGCCATCACCGGTGAATAAATCACTCCCAGAACTTGTCCTCCACTCCTTCCTGGAGAACAATGTTGTCCGGTGGTGCTTCGCTGTGGGTCATCTAATGGGAAGTTAGCCACTCTGCTATACTGGTGCATTCGTGATGTCCGTCAGCAACCTATCGAAGCAATTTGTGTAGCAGGTGAAGGTTGTACACGAATGATTGTTAGCTTCAGTCAAGTAGGAAAATCAGTTATGTGAGAAGTGCCGTGTGATACATTGCTACTGAATTTCAGTTCACAGGCAATGACTGCCGCTCTCATGGAGTCTTTGGTAAACATTGATTTGCAAATTTTAATCCGATAGTCAGGGATTTTCAAACTATTCTTGAACATTTGCTTGAATTACATGTAAAGAATGTAAAAATAAAGTTATGAAGGGTTTGCATCTATCGATAAGAGGAAATCAAAATGCAGCATGAAACTAAGGGCCCACTGCTGTATGGCAAAGCACGTATTCTGCAAAGCGTTGAGGATGAGATTGTTTTAACAGTCAGCGGGAGTCAGAGCCTCAATACCTCTAAAAATCTGTCTCTCTGTGCTTTACATTCTTATTGCTTTCTTTGAGGGGGAGGGAGGTTTGAAGGTCACAGAATCAGGCCATTTGCGTAACCAGAACCAGATGATTAATTACTTTTTTAGGGATTTTGTTCCTCTGAAAATTTTATCCCAGAAAAGCATGAGGACACAAAGTCTGCGATTGAAAGAAAATTATATTAAGATTACAGAAATATTGTACGTCACAGTTCTATGGGAAGTGGCTTTTCATTGTTTAGCATAAGAAAAAGAAATACTAACAACTCCGGCTACACAGCTGGGGTTTGTGCTGTGTAATAAGCTCCAAATAGAGGAGTTTTATAACAAACCTTTAAATATTGCACCCAAGCTGAAAGTATATATATTGGAAAGTCTCAGACTGAAAAGAAATCAGTTAGCACAATTAACATTCAAACTAGATTAACTGTCATTTTAGCCTAAATAAACCCGCCACTCCATTCTCTCATGCTCCCCCCTCCAAAAAATTTGGAACTCATCACTGGAAAGATCACCTCAAAAATCTTTTTCTGCTTTCTATTATTTAAACCAGAGACGTATGTACTCATATGAGCAAAATAAGAATGAATCTAATTTTTTTCTTAAATCAGAAGCAGATCCAGATGAGGATTTCAAAATTATGAGAACACTTTTTTTATTTAGATTTCTGTGCATTTCAGTGGTATGTTCTAGGGAAAATGCTGATTATTTTCAAATGTTGAAGACTAGGTCGCAAAGCCCATTGAAACCGCTGGGAAAACTGCAAACAATTTTGATGTGCTTTGAATCAGGCCCTTTCTGGAACAGTCCCTGAACATAACACATGGGATGGGCTGAAACACATCTCATTATGCTGCTCCAAAGGCTCTGTTTATCATGGCAAATTGACAGGTTTGAGCACCGTCAGACAGTCTGTTTCCTTCTTTGCACTCTGTTTGGCCCAGTTTTGGCCTGGGCTGACCAGCTTCTCCTATTAATGACCAAACTTCGTTTGGGTGACTGTTGCAGACCTAAGGCTCTTCCCAAGAGGTAGCATGGATGTGGTAACTGGATTTAGGTACAAAGAGGAGGGCTGGTTGTGCGAGTCCAGACCATGCTAATGCCATTCATCCTCAGAGCCCGAGAGTGGCTCCGGGCACATCAACAGGCCAAAGGTTCTGCAGAAGGGAGGCTTCTTTGTCAACTCTTGTCCAAAAAATAACCTTTTTTTTCCAATTAAGTCTCTTTGTTTTCAACTGGGATTACTCCAGAACACTATTTTTGTAGTTTCTCATTTCCCCTCTCATTTCCCCTGACCTTGTTCAGCATGTGAGTTGACCACAGCAGCAAATGGCTATGGAGAGAGCTAAACAATACTGCAATGGACAGAATTATAAAGAGTTCATGCTGTCTTCTGCAGGTCCTCTTCCGTGTGTATAAAATCCCACGCATGAGTATGTTTCCAGCCACGCTGAGCCCGTGTGAAGAAACACAAAGGGGCTGGTGCCATACCCGGCATTTGCATCTCCAGAGCTTGGCTGACCTTGGTTGAAGGCTGCTTTGCAGCCTACCATCTGGGCTGGGAGAGAGGCGACAAGCAGCAGTGTCCTCCGGGCTGAGCCGCTCCACAGCTCCCTTAGAAGAAAGCAAATCCTCAGCTACTTTTCTTCTGGACTGGTTTCTGGTGGTTTTGTCTTGCCCTTCCTCAGCACCAGGAGCTGGTTGAGCCCAGTACTCCTAAAAGCCCCATTCTTCACGAATGCCACTGAATGGGCTTTTTACAAGGTAAAGTTTGACCTAAGGCTTTTGATATTCTGAAAGGAATCCCTTTCACAATGAGTGGCATTACATTAAAAGGACAATTCTGTTCTCTCACTGGAGTGAGATCAGAATTGAGGTTTCTGCAATTTTTCTGTCCACAGTAGCTTTGATATAACACAATCCCCCTGATGGTTTTGGTGCTGATAAATGAATGTATTTATATGTTGTGCTCTTACATTCTTGGTACTAACTGAGGAAACAGAACAATAACATACTCTTGTCAATACAAGCACTGCCCTGGGAATTGACTAATTAACATAAAACTCAGCCCTGCAGGGACATTTCCAGATTCATTTTTTGCTGCCTCAGCAAACTATAGGGTTTGGGCTGTTAACTACTTTCAGATGCTCTTTGTCTTTCAAGAAAGAAATAAAGAACATCCACATTGCTTTGGGCAAGTTAATGATTCTACAGAACACTTACCTTTTTTACCATATGCTTCACGGCAGATTAAAATCCTGAAGGAGCTAAGGATTATATACCATGTATAGTCCTTTGGCAGAAAACCATGTATTCTGAACTAGAAGTGAATGGCTGAATGTGACATTTATATTCATTGTTTTTCCAGAACTGCATACTGAGGATGTTGGATTTTACTCAAAATAATCCCAAAGCAGAGGTTTTGTAGGTGCTTTGATTTCTCAGGGTCTCTTAAGGTTATGACAAGCAGTTCACAATGGCTACTGAGAAAATTGGAGAAACTTGCATAACCACTTCTGTAAATTTAGAAGGAAATCTGGCCTGACTTTGCAAAGAGGAGATGTGCCTAAAATTTTTACAAACTCATACTACTTGTCTTTTCTGTGTGAGCATATTTATTTATGTGAATTACTTACTTTTCATTCACATTATTTTCCTTGGACCACAAAACAAAAGTTTCTTGTCTGCAGGAAAAATAAGAGAGATTTCGTTTCAAATGAAATGAAATTTGAATCTTACAGGTAAAGAAAACCTCATTGTTTTTATTCATTTTCTCTAGATCTGGATGTTATAGCAAATTGCTCTCCTCGTACTGTTTGTCCATTATTATTAATTATTATTATTAATCTGTTATTAATGGGCATGTCTGCCCATTGCTGTTATTTATGAATGACCAAAAATCACATTCTGTGATTCATAGAAATCATCTGTAGAAAGTAACAATAGAATAATTTTCAATCAGAGGGTTGAAAACTATTTGATGGGTCCTCAAGTGCTACAGGTAAAAGGACTCAGAAGTTACATTGGAATGAGCACAGATACTTTCAAAGTGTTTTGTAAAAGAGCAGAAAAATAAGCATATGCGCAAAGTGCATGTCTGAGAAAGCCGACGCCGCAGTACATGCAGATACATGCAATATTCATAGTTCCGTCTTGTACACACATTTGCTTGTTGGTGCATGAATATGCTTATTTTGTGAGTGCACTTCAGGCATGATTATCAGAAGACCGAGTGTGTATATAAGACTGTGTGTACCTTATTGGCACAAGTTATTAAGGTTGCCCAAACCTATCTGAGCCCGGTGTACAGGCTTCACAAACTTTACCCATTTGGAAAAAAATTTTACAAGATGTATGTCTCTCTGCACTTTTTTCACCGCAAATTTCAAACATAATAGTTTAATGTTTGCTAAAAAAGGAAGAAAAAACCCTAAGAAAACACATACTGTTTCACTCTTAATCAGACATCCTGGGAAGGTTTAATTTGTGTCACTGTGGCTTTTAGGTTTCAGAATAGCAAAGTGGATTGAGGGGAGCTTCGAACTGAACGAGGAGAACTTAAAGAAATCAGGAAGGTGGGGGAAAATGAAGTCTGCTATGGAGCCAGCAGGTAGCCAGGACCATCTGGGCAAGGTGACGCCGAAGAAAAGAAGAGAAACTTACTGTGAGAGATGAGTGACCACAGGATGAGAAGTCAGAGGCCGGGAAAAGGAAAGATTGCTACTGCAGTGTTTTGAAGAGGATGAGGCAGCAAGTGTCAGTCTTGGGGTGCCCAAAACAGTCTTTGTGCCCCTCTAGCACAGACACCAAGTGTCTGTGAAAGTCACTAAAGATCTTTATTTCCTCTTATCCCCATCCACACGAGCACTGACAATTTACTACTGCCACCACCTACTATGACAACTGTCGTGCCAGTTGCAGAGATCTGTGCGATGGTTTCAGTGTTTCCAGCACTGCTGATTCTGGGAGTCAGCAAATGCAAAGATGCCAAAAATATGCTGATGAAATCTTTGTATTCTTCTTTATTTCCATGCAATTAGATACCACTCTCACGATCAGTATAATAACTTTTCATTAGTTTAGTCTGCCTTTACTCTTCTGAAAAGCTTAAGGAAATTTAGGCACAGGCAACTAGGTTTTATTTAACTTTTCCGTGTAGATTCTTCCCTGCACGCAGCAACAGTGGCTGTCTGTCATATAGCTACAGTGTGCTAAAACAGAGGGAACACTGCATTTTGCCTTTATTGTCAGGAAGTGTCAAAAGTATTAATAGCAAAAATTTTGCTAGCTAGCTAATATTCTCACACTGCAATCTTGTGCATCAGCATTTTTTTTTACCACAGATGGTCATTTATGTAACACTGTTGGAAATTGTGGCTGTGTTCCACAGCAACAGGAAAATGGGATACATCTGCACGGTGTGGGGAAAAAATACAAATGAACTAGAAGCTATGCAAACATTTAAATTACAGGGAAACGGGACTGCGATAAGCCCTGGACTGCATGAGCAGGA
This sequence comes from Phoenicopterus ruber ruber, assembly GCA_009819775.1. Classification (NCBI taxonomy): domain Eukaryota; kingdom Metazoa; phylum Chordata; class Aves; order Phoenicopteriformes; family Phoenicopteridae; genus Phoenicopterus; species Phoenicopterus ruber. The sequence goes on along the minus strand of CM020217.1, from coordinate 28,493,517 downwards.
AGAGAGTGTCAGCCTCACCCATGCCCTGAAAAAATGGTCACATTTATGGGCTACTCTATTGTACTGAGTGGAAGTTTGTTTATGCGGGACCTTCCTTCCCTCAGGACTTCCTCTGGGAGGAAATGTCGTCACTATTCAGTAGGGGTCAATTGTTATGCATTCAAAACTCAAACATAAAATAGTATCCCTGAATGCAACAAAGTGGAAAGGAATAAATAAGATTTCTCCATTTATATATTTAGAAACATTTACAACAGTTATTCTTGCTCACCAATGCTTTCAGGGAACTGAGAAAAATCAAATGGGTCTTGAGTAGCTAGAATAATACTGTTTTACAAGTACTCCAGACAGTACGCAGTATTTGATGAATCCCACCACTTCTGTCAGCTCTGCTACTGCTCTATGAGAATATATTTTAAATGGAAGAAGTCTAAAAAGTCCACAGCTGTAAAACCAGGGTCGTGCTCTCATGGGAATACTTGGCTAAGTATGGTCCGTGTTTTGGACCGAAGTGCTCTGGATTTGAAGTGCTCTGGATGAGCACTTTGCTGAGGCCGTACTTGCAGCTTAGATGTTTACTGAGTTTTATTTTTTCTCATGGTAAACCAAGATTATTTATTGAGATAAAAGAGCTAATATTAGTGTTGCTTTCCCTCTGCTATTGTCATTGTGTCATCAGTCAAATGAAATAACTATGGATGAGACTTGTGGGTGGGGAACATGCTGAGCTCTTGGAGTGACAGAATGGCTGAGGTTGGAAGAGCTCTCTGCAGATCACCTCATCCAACCCCCTGCTCAGGCAGGGTCAGCTAGAGCTGCTTGCCCAGAACAGTGTCAAGTTGGGGTTTGAGTATCTCCAAAGGGTGGAGACTCCGCAGCCTCCCCGGGCAACCTGCTCCAGTGTTTGGTCACAACAGTAAAAAACTTTTTTTCTTATGTTTAAACGGAATTTTCTGTATTTCAGTTTGTGCCCATTGTCCATGTGCTGTTGTAACACCAACCATATGGGAAAGGTGCTGGGCACCAACCAGACAAAGGCACAACTGAAAATTTCTGTTCCCCACTCACAAGGGGCAGTTAGTAAACTTTTCTCTCTTAGGTGAGTAGACTTTGTCTCCAGGTACGTATTGGCTCTCAGTTTTATATCCATTTTGCATTAGGCTGTGGGACACCTGAAAACAAAGGAACACGAGGAACGGACCAGGGCCCACAGTGGTCTGCAGCACACATTTGTGTCCAGAAGAGGCACCACAACTATGACCAACGTTGAACTCTCTTGACAGCCTGTCTCTTGAAGTTTCCAGTTTCAACGTCCATGAAGTCTTCTTCCCCATTGCATGGTCTATACTAAAAGTAAGTTGCCTATCCTCTCTGAGATAAATTTTCCCGAGGGTGAGGTAAAACAATCAAGGGGGCAAGAAAATGTCACTTAGTCTTTCCAGTGAAGCACTTCAGAATTCTCCTCCAAGGACAATATATAAAATGAAGCACGGCACAACATTACAAACTGGCGTCAATCTGATTAGAGCTCTGTTAGATAAAGCACCGTAGTCTACAAGCTGATTTTATCCCAGCTAGAGACCTGGCCCAACATGTTCAAGCCAATTCCTCCCTGCTTCCTCCCTCTCTCTGCCTCTTTCTCTCCCTCCTTCCCTCCCTCCCTGCCTCCCTCCCACACATGCAGGGATTACCCAGGTTTTCAGCCTCCCAGCGAAGGAGTAAGCGGAGGAGCTTTCATTTTGCACATGCACACGTAACCGTTCCGCCAAGCCGTGCAGTCGGTGCAGCCCCTGCTCCGGGCCGTGCCCAGGCCACCAGCCCCTTGCGTCACATCTGAGAGAATGTCGCCTGTGAGGCAGAAATTCCCACCATGAGAATCGCGCCTCTCTGTTGCACAACAAAGGCCACCGCATTGTCTCCCTGTTAAGCGGGTGTTAAAATGCGCATATGTTGCCAGGGCTATTGCATATGAGGGTCCATTTAGGAAGCGGTGGTTTTTCCCCCGACCGCTGCCTGCCCTGAATCCCCTCATATTAGCACATTAGCACACATGCGGGCCTTCTTATCAGATTAGCTACAGTTGTCACAGATTAGTTCACCCTGTGAAGGAGCCGCAAAGGTACCTTTGACCATTCATTCAAAAGAGCCAGAAAGGTTTTTTCCTTGTCTTCAGCCATCAGAGTGCAAAGCAAATTAAAGGGAAAGTCTCCCTCTCTTTTTCTGTCTCTCTCGCGCTTTAGTAACAGGATAACTAAAGGATAGGTATTAGGGTGGACTACACAGAGAGACATCAATGGATACCTAATACTCATCTAGAAAATATTTATTTAACCCCTTAAAAACATGTATGTGTTTTCTTTCCTCACCAATGTCAATAGTCTTTTGAGAAATAACCTTTCTGAAGCTCAGAGTTGCTTTTTTTTATGTTTTGCTTGTCTTTTTTTTTTCCCCTCTCCTTTTTTACTACCGTTAATTTACAGTGTGGTTCAGTGATCACTATTCTGAAGATTGGGGGTGGGGGAGAGGAAAAGACTTGCTAGTAGTTTGTTACATTATTTATTTAACCCATCTTGCTCCTTAAAAGATTGTGATAGCTGGTAAAATAAACAATCACTCAAAATACCTTCGCCATGACTCGCAGTCTACACAGACATTAAGACTGAGCCTAGAGAAGACATTACACCCTGGTAGTGTAGTGACAGCAGGGATTTCAACAGTTGTCTCTGAATGAACTTGGTGATAGAGGAGGCCGAGAAAGTTACAAAAACATATAGCTGAAATTGCTGGTTAACATTCACAACTTTGGCACAAAAAAAAAAAAAAAAAAAAAAAAAGAAAGGGAAGGAAACTGTGGTGAGGAAGGAATGCAGCAATTCCTTACACCTCGGTGCTTTCTAGGGGAGGTGTTCCACATCCTCACTGCCAGGTATAGTGTTACTGTGCTCAGTTTGAGCTTGTCCATGAGCCAGAGAAGAAGAATCAGAGGGCAGTGTTGGTGCCTTCAATGCCCTCTGCAGATTAGCTGTGCTGCCTGCATGTGGGAGACAGAGGGGACAAACCACGACAAAAACACTGTTCCAGGGCTGGCGTTCCCTTTGTCATACAGGTGGGCTGTGAGAGTAGACCTGCAGTCTCCACTCATTGGCCTGGTGCAGAATATCTTCTCCAGGAAATGAAGAAGAAATCAAAAACTGAACTGTGACTTTTTTCTGTTTGCAGGTAACCAAACTGCATGATCATTAGTAGGACTTCAATAGGTAACTCTTCATTCAGCTTCTCCCACCAATACTGGAGCAATATCTTAGCAATATTGTTTACCAGTCTGTTTCTCCGCACAGGCTTAAACCTGGCTGGTTCAATGTGCTCGGTTTGTAAACAGTAGAAAGTACAATAGATCATTTGTAAGGGCACTAGCGCATTAACAGAGGCTGGAGTTTCGGTGCTTCTGAGCAAACAGCCTGACTATGTGTTCTCAAGTGCATGCAATCAGACTCTTCTAAGACTACAACTTTAGGCTCAGGGCATGAACTTTTTGGTCCTGGAATCATATCTGACAGTGAAACCCTGAAATACTCCCAAACTAGTTCTGACTCACTTTGTAGATCCTGTTGAAATGCAACAATATTTCTATTACAGTCATTTTTTATTCTGTTGTTTTCAAATCATAGTGCCCCATCTATAAGAGAGGGTTGTGAAGGATGTGGTAAAACCATCCCTTAGAGTCCTATGTCAAGAAAACTTACGTCACTGATGGTGCTTCCCACCTCTAAGTTACGAACAACCAACTTATTGATTTATGATCCAGATAGTGAGGCAACAACAAAGCGGGGTGTATGTGGGAGAAATCAAGCAGTTGCACCCTGCTTTTACTTTAAGTAGTTGCATCTTATTAGTTGATGAAAACAGTGTCCATGCTACAAGGTTACCAGAAGAGTTCATTGTGACATCTGTTTCTACTTTTGTCAGATAGGATGGTAAAACCTTACATTATTAATTTCCTGTGTTGTTTTCTGATAAAAAGCATCAGTGTTTATATTTTTATATTTCCACATGCACTTAGTTCAGTATGGTAATTTTAAAATTCTATTTCATTATCTCTCTCTCTCTCTGGTGTTAACTGATTTGTTCCAGTTTTGGATTTTTCTTTTGAAAGGGTGTGATATGAAAAGTAGCAGTGAAAGTAGAATTGTAGTTCTCAAATCGATTATTTCCCTATCGAAGTAGAAGTTATTTTCTGTGTTTGTGTGAAAAATAGTTTTTCAATCCTCCACTGACACCTTTCAAATGCACCCACTGTGAGTCTATGTAGCTCAGGCACCGACTTCAGTCATTAATCTGAATTTAGCAAAGCCATTTTGTTGATGATCCTTCTGTCTTTATCCCAAAACAAGGGAATAGCTGCAGAACTAAAGGCCTAAATTCACAGTAATTACATATCTTTTTCTTGCTTAAATAAGCACATAGGAGTCTGGGTCAGAGTATGAATCTTCTGTTTTTGTTAGTTATTGTTACTACGTCGTCCCAAGTGTCACTTGTCTTACCAGTGTGAGTAAAGAGTCCCAGTTTGAGAGACCCTGTTGAATGTGCAAGTGCTGATTTTCACACCGTCCTCTTCACTTAATGAACTGAATGTTGTCTGCAGCAATGCCTTTTAGTGCTGAGGATGTAAATTATTTTCCAGAACCCCAATTCAAATCCAAACAGTCATCTTCCATGCCCCCAAAGCAAAATTTAACCTCAGTCTACTAAACGTTTGATTTTGAGTCTAAATGATAAAACAGTCTGTCTTGTTGCCTTGGGCAAAAGAGACTAGAATTGAGACCTGTGGCATTTTATGCTTTGATTCATATAACTGAGTCCCTGGCAGCTAACCCTGCATCTCATTTTTCTTAGGACATTATGGCTTTCTCCCCTTCCACAATCCCAGGCAGTGCAGCAGCCTGACCTGTGAGCTGCCGATGCAGTCATGACATATAGCATGTGGGGTCAGAAAACAGTGGGGAGGCAACGCCATTGGGGATGGAGGTGGAGAGCTGCTGCCTGCTGTGATCTGTGCGTGGAGAAAGAGCAAGGCTGGACAGCATGCTGCCTGGCAGGAGCCGAGCGTCACTGCCTCCCTCCCCCGGCCCTGTCACCTACCCGCTTGCTTTTGTCACCTCAAGTGGTCTGGCACACTGGCAGAGAAGCAACTTGACCTGTCTGCATGACACACAGCTTTGACCCTTCTTCAGTTCCTTCATGCAGCTCATAGAAGGAACTTCTTGGCTGTGGTCATTTTATGACCTAGTGAAAAGCAACACACAATTTTCTTTGAAATATCCATGAACATAAAAAAATCATTTATATCAAAATATCAACAACATGTTATTGAATTTTTTGAGTTGCCCTTACTTGTTTCGACAAGCATCTTCTCCTTATTTTAACACGCTGGATTAAACTCAGGCTTGATCAAGCATGAATAGTAAATTATTTTAAATACAGGAGAGCTGCTTCACTTACAAGAAGTCTCTTTCCCATGCTCATGAACTCCTGCAAGCTCCGTGGCTGCTGACCTGGTCTGGGGAGCCTTGTTCTAATTGATAATGTTGCTTATTGTGAGAATACTGGCTATGCAAATCCTGACGCTTGGTGTGCAGATTTGCATTCCAATACTCGGAGCGCTCTGTAAGGGTGCGCGGGGCTGGTATGCTGGCTCTCGAAGCACAATGGGAATTATGGATATGTGTCTCTGGGCCAACAATTATTTCCATGTGCTTGCTAAATGAGTGCAGAGAGGGAAGACTTTCCTCTTGTTTAGTCTCTATCACTGTCTTTGGTGCTGTATTGCATTTTAATATAAACCTCCCCCCCCACCACTACCTCAGCCCAGCCCTGTCAGATATTTGCCTGGCTTTCATTAAAACACTAGTGCATGAATAGCTGTAAGTTCACAGGGCTGGAGGGCATCTTTGCTGAAGCTGGAATCTTTGGTAAATAACTTGCTGCACTTTTGGAAGTGTTAAAAGTAACTAAGCACCTAATGAATGAGTACCTGAACAATAGAGTTAGTCAAACTACTCCCACTATTCTTTTTCGCTAGTAGAAGTAAATAAATAGTAAGTGTTTTTTCAGCCACTATATATTGTTGGCAGCTCAGACTCCCTATCATATGTGTGTAGGTTCACAGGGCTAAAGAATATCATACTAGCGTATAGTGCCCTGTCTAGCTATCAAAAGCAACAGGTCTGTAGGCAGACTTGGCTTTTTCTTCTGTCCGAATAGGCTGGGCTACAAAAATAACAGTATCAGAGCAACAGCTGGCTTAGTCACATAATGCTCTGCTATATAGTCTGGACTTCTTGTTTTCATTTCACTTTCCTTTGTTTTAGAGACAAAAAAGGAAGCCCTTTGGGGAAAAGACTTCCAAGTTTATTGCTTGACCAAAGTTAGCTGACTCCGACATCAGCAGCCTTTATTACCCAGAGCTTTAACATTTCTTTCTCTGAATGTGGCATTGACACTGGTACCTCTGTTCAGCCACAGAACCAGTACCAAACAGGCCCTGGTGCAGGGCAGCAGGCTTTCTTATGCTGCTTTTCCAGTTGTTGTAGTGTCATCTGCCATGGACTACCCTAGGGTTAATAGATAAATCACTCTGTACAGTCATACACATCCTAGACTGCCCTTAGATTGCCCAGTTAGGTACCACTCTGTGCTGGCTGGCTTCTGTTTTAGGAAATGGTTTGAGATTGCCAAACTGTTCTTCACATGGAAGCAACAAGTATTTGCCATCACCAGCTCTACAATAATTTGAAATCTGTGGCCTGTATCAGGGACTGATGGAGCTACCGTAAGGATGGGAAAGGGGAAGACCTGGACTGTGCAATGGCAGCTCCCCTGTCAAGTGACAAGTATTCCTGCTATCCCACTCCTGCTACACTGGACTGTGCTAGTTGAGGGCAGTCCAGTTACTGAGCCAGCTGCACCAGCCATCTCATTTCAGTGCACTGTTCTTACGGAAAAGAAACAGTGATCTCCTGATCAGCCATATCAATACGTGAAGTAAGATAAAGCTGCAGTGAAGAAAATACTCCTTGCACGTACAGAGGAACTTAGAAATTATTGCTGTAAAGGACACTTTTTAGTTAATAGTAGTACTGGCCCCAAATTAGACTGTATTGCTTTTGCTAAAAGGGCCAATTCTATTGCTTCAGTCCTTTGATGGAAGATCACATAAAAAAAATCACATAAAAGAAGAATGAAATGAAGAATAACACTAGAAATTCTATCCAAGGTGCCTGTATCCATTGGTGATGGATGACTAAATATTTTTGAGTCTTCATAGTTATGCAGCTCAGCAGAGTGAGATACACTGTCTTCTTTCTCTTGCTTTTTATGCTGAGCTATATGAACAGCCGCCTGGGTTCCTGAAGCAGCAAGTTAAATATTTTGTCTATAAGGTCACTTTTGTTATCACATATGGTGTTGCAAGGAAATTTCCAACTTGGTTTCAAAATAGCTTTGGCAGAACATAAGATTCAAGCCAAGAAAGCCTCCTCCTCCTTTTCCCAGCTTCTGTCAACACCCGATCAAGGGTCGGCAACCTAAACCCGGCTCATATGTAGTTGGCTAGCTCATTTTTTTATTTCTCCGGGGACAAAAGCAGACTTCATCACTAAGATAATGGCCCTCCCTTCCTGCAGTGGTTGAGGTCTAGAAACCCTTTTCTTAGGTGCATTGCATAATCTAGATTTTTGCTTTCCGTACTTGTGTTAGGCATGCAGCATATATTTCAGTTAAAACAAACACTGCTCCCAACATGTCTGGTGTGTTCTTTTGACACAGTTTCTTGAACAGGATTTTACTTGCCAGCTAGCTGTCAAAAGGTTGGAGAAAAGATAAACCTTTATTTGGATAAGCTGTACTGTGTAAGATACTTACAGTGGAGCTCACCTTTTGTAATAACCAGCTTATGTTTTTCTCATACTGCATCTAATGTGTTTTGCTATAAATTTGTCCTTATAGATTTTTTGTGTGTCTAAGTCTGTGTCAAAAATAGACACAGAGATATAAATTGTGCTCTGTTTCCTGCCTTTGAAGAATCTCTATAGGCTGAAGGATCAGTAATATTCAGGAAAAGCTATATTCAGGAGAGGTACTGATCATTGACCCTATGGATCTGGTCACTGACAAACTGCAAATAAGTCTTCATGCAAGATCACAGATCAGGCTCCTCTTCCCCACTCAGCAGGCAGCTGAACTTGGATAAAATACTGGATCCAGTTTCCCTGCATCTGATCAGGCTCAAATGGCCCTTCAAAGATTTCTTGAAGATCTACCTTTTTTTCCTTTCTAGACTTCAGTCATGCTACTGTTTAAGGTGTTCTTATCTGGGGAGACAGCTGCTCATTGATTTTCAGGTTTTCTCTTCTCTGATACCAACCAGCTGATTCATTTTACTCTGACACCATCAATAGTGCAGCAGTTTCATCAGATATATGAGATTAAAACCATTTCATAGAGTATCTACTTTTCATTCAGACCTGCCCCATCACTCGACTAGAGGGTCATAGAGACAAAGCCTACTTTTCAGAGAAACTGAATGTCAAAGTGATCAAGAGGAGCCCTGAATTTTCTAATTTGACATTTTACTGATATTGCAGGATAAAGAGCACCACGTTCTTGTCCTTGCTCAGTTCTGCAAAAAAACAACTCTATATATAAACTGAAGTGCAGAAGCTGAACATTGAATAAAAGTGAACTGAAACTGGCTGGGATAGTTGAGGAAGTTTAGGAAGAGAAAGGATAGAAGGTGTTGGGGAAGATAATAGGTAGTGGCAGAGCTAACTTATAAAGCGTCTTCTTTTTAAAAACAAAAGCCGCAACAACAGGAAAAAAAAAAAAAGAATTGTAGTGGAGAGGGTTGCTATAGTGAGAGTAATCTTACGACCTAATGTGTGAGTGCTCTCAAAAGACTGGATGTTCCAGTTCAGTGAAGCAAGATGGCCCCCTGCAGTATTGTTAGCCCCCTCACAAAGAAATTTTGCTTCTAATCTAGGAACATGACTGTACAATACACTAACAGCTCTGCTGTGGTTTACCATTAGTTTCAATCAAAACACAAGGTAAACATTCTTTCCTTTAACGCATCAGTCAAAAATAGCAGTCCTCAGTTACCAACTTTGCTCCCTATGCTTCCGAACGCCTCCTGCACGGTTCTGATGTGAGACTGAAACAAAATTGGTTTTAAAGTAATACCTCTGAAGCCCTGGGAAACAAAAATACTCTCTCAAACTCATGCGGTAAAGATTGCAATAGAGTAATAGTAAAGACTGAGAAGAAAGTCTTGCTGGAGTTGTGAAGCCGGGAGAGAAGTAAACTTCTTCAAGAATGAGAAGGTAAACCTCAGAAAAGAAGCACTGTGCTCTTCATGCATTCGGATTAGGAACTTTGATGTGTCTTGTGTGTGTGAAATGTTTCTTATTTCTCCCGTCCTATTACATTTCCCTGACAGTAGTGAGAATGGGATAGCATACTTTTTTGAAAAGAAAAGAAGTTTTTATAATCTGTTGGTATTTTGGCAACATTTGGGGCTTTCAGGTTATCAAATTCTTTTCACTGACACAACAAATCACTATAAATAATGATGTGCTTTGTAACAGCACAACAATTTCATACTTCAGAACTTGTATATATCATGGAGTTGTATATGTATAATAAATATACATCTGTAACCTGTGCCTGATAATATGCAGCAAAATGCAGAATTTACTGTTTATTATAGTAGTTGTGCAGGGATATGCAGTCAGCTTCCCTCTGAAGTACATGAGACCTCTTTGACTGCCATCTTCAACTTTAAGCATCCATCCAGGTCACACATTGCAAAAGCTAGGAAAAGGAGCGGAGGACCAGATAAAAAGGGACTCAAATATTTTCTTAGTAATTAAATACAACAGTTCATAAGGTTCATGAAGTCAAATAAATTCCTTTCCTAGTCCCGTTTCCTCTCCCCCCTCCCCCTGCTTTGTACACCTCTATGATTTCTATCACTATTATTTGCAAGGCGGTAACACTATGCCCAGTGCTTGACACAGAGATGTGCCAGACGACCAGACGTACAAGCTTTAGAAAAGAAGGCTGTCTCATAATAATTCTAATTCACGCTTTGGCTTGTTCCCATCAGATTTCCAACCTAACTCAGAAAATCAAAAATGGACTTGGGAAGTTTGAATGAGTGTAAACTTTAATAAAAATTTCCTCTCTACCTCCCAATGCTGAACTTAACACATCACTCACAGAAACCCACCCAGGCTCTAAAGAATCAGTGTTGTGAGGTCTGTGTGGCCTTCTACAGACTGCTTTGGTGTGGGAGCTTGGATTGTTTTTGACCCTGTGACACTGAATGGCCAAGAGCTTCCATGCAAGCACAATGGTGCTGTTAGTGCCCATTACTAAAAGCCTTCTTGTTTCTTTCAACTGCTCACAGGCCTCCTAAACAATGAAAGAAATCCATACATCATTAATAAGGAGATTTAATTTAAATTCTGCTCTAAGAGAATTCTCAGATATCCTCCTCTTTTTTTTTTTTTTAAAGTGAAAATTGCTGAAGTCTGATGTAAGGCAGAATCTTAATGCAGAGAAGTGTTGGGCCTTATTTAGGAACGGCTGGAAACTAGTGGGAATTGTAATCATGGAGCAAACTGGAAAGCAGGACTGTCACACCAGTGAGCAGCTCCCATGGAGTGAAAGCGCACTGAGCATGGGGATATGTCAGCTAGTGAAAAAAAGTCTGTGAGCCTTCCCATAAAATGATCATAAAAGGGATTTTATGACTTTTAGATTTTGAATGATAGTAACTTTATTTTTATTGGGACTATATGTATTCAGAATTTCTAACAACCATTTGTCACTCAAAATGGACTCATTTTCACTAGAAAAGGGAATTGCTAAATTCCAACAGAAAGTTGACATGAAAGAAAATGGAATGGGATAGCCCATACTCACCGTTGTAGTGAAAGGTTGTTAATATACACATCAATAATTTTACTTCTAATTGTGAACACTTGACACAGTTAAAAATCAGCCAGTACAAAAGAATCAGGGTTATTTGTCACATGAAAACAATGTGAGTTAACTTTGCCTCACCTCTATCTCTACTGTCTTCAGTGGAATTAATTACATGAAGAATGAATGCTGATTAGGGATTTCAAAAGGTTTTATTCTGCTGTCACTTTGAATTTGAAACCATTTACTCATTTCAATGTTTTTTTGGAAAATAAATAACAACAGAAGATTTCAGAGAAACCTCTAAGTTGGACTATATTGCGTGAGAGATTGGTTTATATTGCTAAGATCAGTCCATCTGCCAGAGTAAGGCCAGAAACAACTAATGCTGCCTTCAGTGTAGATATATGTAACATCTTTAAATGTTTAAAACAGATTCTAGTGCACATGTAATCCAGAATGAGCGAGCATACTAATGATTAGGTGGAGAACAACTATTGTATCATGCTCACTCTTCACAGGTTCTGATAACCATGTTCAATTCCTCATTGAGTGTGTTTTGGTAATGTAGCAGGTATCTATCTATCTATGTGTCTATGCATCTATGTATCTATCTATGCATGCGCGTGTGCACACACATATGCACAAATATATATAAATATGTTTAGAGAGAGGGAAAAAAATTGGAAGAAAAAATTCTTCTTCTTGTGCTATTACATCTAATTGAATGCCTTTGAATTAAATAGAGTTATTCTGTAGCTACACTAGACTAACTCAGAGAGGAGTTTGTATTTTGGCAGATAGAAATTTTGTTACATAAACTGAATTCTCATTCTAAATGCACTCCTCGTACAGCTCATGCATAATTCTTCTTAAAAGTTAGGCGAATCAAACTGGCTCATAAAAGGCTTATATATAAAAAATTACATATATAATTATAAATAAATAAACATATATATATAAAAATTTGGAGAGATATATTATAGATATCTCTCCAAGTCTGCTCTCTATGTGTATTATGGCTTCCAAGGAAGGTAGCTGCAAAAAAATTCCAGAGAACTCTCTAAGACACATTCAGTGATGCTTTTACCCCAGGCCCCCTGATCTCTGTAAACCTGAGCAGGGTCTTATCAAAGATGTCACATTCAGTTTAAAGAATCTTAAATTCTTTTGCAGCTACTCCTAATGGGACTTGAGGAAAACACAACCTTGGGCCTCTGTGGAAACTTTTCTGTTTTGAGGGGATTCTGGAGCTTGTCTCTATGTCAGGTTTTCACACTATACTTAGCAAGTACAGGATTGCTTTACAGAGCAGTGAAATATGGTTTCTTTGCCATAAATGTTTAGGCAGCAATACTGAACATTAGCTTAAACCAGGAAATTAAGGATACTTTTTTGACTGAATTTGTTTCGGAAATTTAGGATAGGAAAAAGTATATATGCTTCTGGGGATGAAATAATTCTTTGGAATTTGGGTACGTTTGCATTAGCATTTCAGTGTGGATCAGGACTGTGCTTCTAAAGTGAATCTCTTGCTTGTGCCCAGCTATCATGTGTTGGTTCACATCAGAGCTAGCACAAACTGGGTTCTTTTAGGATGTCATTAAGCCAGAAGATGCAAACATAATACACTCCAAACCACCAACTGGCAAATCAATTCACACTTGAATATTCCTTTGAATGTGTAAATAAGTTCATGTTGAGCATGTACAAGTCCTTGCTATGTTTGTTTCCACAAATATTTGAGCAACTGAGCCTCATTAGCTAGAACAGTATCAGAGCCTCGATCACAAAGTCACTTGAATGAATATGCATGAAATCACCATTAGTTTTGCATTTAGAGTAATTATTCTGCACACATATTTAACGAGGAAATGGACAGCAAAGAAGCCCCTCAGCTCATTCCCTTGAGCTCAAGTGAGAAAGGTATTTCAGGCCTGATTTTCTACTGCTTTGCATCTTGTATATTTCTGCAAAATGAGTGCGAAACATTATCCATTCTGTTTTGAAAACATTTCACAACAATGAATAATGCTGTTTCAGTAAGTAGTTATGTTGTTCATCTGTCTGTAACTAATTCTTGCTTATGCTTAGAATGTAAACTTTTGCGAACAGGGACATACCATACTGGTACTATGCCGAGCAGAGTAGGCTCTTGTTCAATGTCTGGAACTCCTATGCACTGTTGCAATGTTGCAGTGTAGTTATGCAATGTTCAAGATGCTGGAGACTCAGTCATCTCATATTTAGAAGCTTGTAAATTGTAGAGGATATATGTAATCAAATTATCTGTTAATACAAGAGTCGAGAGAATACTGATCACTACATCGTACAAAGGCAATCACAGATATTCATCCCATGAGGAGAAAGAAAGGCAAAATTTCCCAAGTAAGACAGGAATTAGGAATTATTACCTATGCTCTAGTAAATACATATAAGGGACAACATTATGATCATGTCATAGCATGGTCAAAAATGGAGATTCTAGTATGGGAAACATTATTTTCTGCTCCCTCCCTTCCTCCTCTCCTTCTCCACCCCCACTCTTTTGTTCTTTGCCATTCAATGTTTTGGTTCAAGTTAATTAAAGATTCCTGTTGCAGCCTCCTGGAGTGAAATTCTGGCAGTATGCCCAGTGCCGCCATAGTCATGTGTAAGCAGCCCCTCCAGTGAGCTCCATAATGTCTCTAAGAAACTATACAAAGAGGAAGAAAGAAACTGAATCCAGATGGAATGGGAAATCAGATATTTCTTCCATTTGTGCTGAAATCTGTGAAGGCTGCCCCATAGGTTGAAAGAGAAGGCAATTCACATACTCTGCAGTCTCAGGGAAAAGCATGTTTTCTCCCCCACCCCTCTGCCCTTCATTGAAGATGAATCTGTGAGAAAGCTTACAGTGAGACTGCAAACTCAGTAATGCAAAACATGTTTTCCCAACTCTGCTTTACTCTGCTAGCTATAGAAAGGTGTAGGATAGACCTGTCAGGGCAACACAAAAAACAAAACAAAAGAATCAAAAGAGCGACTCAGGCAGACAAAGACTCTCCCTAATGACAGGGTTAGGAGAGAATTTGATATCCAAACCAACATTTTGACACACAATTCGTAGTGAAAAGAGGACTTAAGGCATTTTAAATGCCCAACAGGAGAATAAACATGTCTAACACACTAAGCAATAACCACATCCTGAACTGCTTGTTGTTAAAAGGCACATTAAAATGATTACAAAAATGTATAGTACATAGTTATTTCTTGGCTCTCACATGCATAACAAAAATAAAAAATATCCCTGGAGAAGCACAGATACGGTGTATTTTGTGCTTGTGAGTCTTTGTCAACTTCAGTGCTTGGTTCTTAAAACATAGCACTACACTTTGGTAATTACTGAAGAATTCTCTGGTGGATTAACGACAGTATCATTAGAAATCAAAACTGTGGATATTTGTGGGTTTATTTTATATATAAATTACAGATTGCTTCGTGGCGGATTCTGTGCTCACTAGGGATATTCTGGAATTTGGTGGGGGAAAGGAATAAATCGTGAAACTATCTGCAGTATTGCTTGGTTTCTCTGTGCATTTCATTTCACTGTCGGCACCATGTGAATTTGTTGCTCTCCGATGGCCTGTTTAGTTTTTCAGGGTTTTGGTTGTTTTGGGGTGGGAGGTGTTACATGAAGATTAAACTTTGGCCAGGGCAATTGTGGAAAAGAAGTCTTAAACTTAACAGCTGATTTCTATGTCAAAGGACTAACTTACTTTTAATTTTAAAATACCAGGGCAGATGACTGATTTCTTGGCAGAGAGAACAACGTGTTGTAAGAAAAGAGATGCCCATTTGAGGTGCAGACTTTGGGCAGAGGTTACGATTCAAGGTAGCAGAGTTTTAGCCGACGGTTTAGAGCAATACTTCAGGTGAAATGAACCCGATAATTATGGTGCAGTTTTCCCCAAATAGCAGGTTGACTGGAATAGTTCTGCTTCCCTGTGACTAATTGGATGTTTTGTTACCACTTTTTTTTTTTTTTTTTTAAAAGCAACAAAAATGGTCCAAAAAGCTGTCCAGGTGAAAGGGGTAATAGATGTACGCTGATATGGATATGTGTGTTTCTTGCCCTTTCAAACCTTTGGAGCCAGGCTGGGGTCAAATTACTCAAGCAGAACAGCTCTGTTGACAAACATGTGGTCTTCAAAAAACAATCCCAGTATGAGAGGTGCTGCTAATTTAAAATAACAGAGGGGGAGGGGGGGGGGGGGGAGGAAAAAAAAAAGAGAGGGAAAACCAGCACCAGACTACATGAAACCCAACCCAACTGCCACCTTCCCTGCTAGCCTCCTTTTGTGAGCCTGCCTTCCCTGCCGCGTGAATCAGCCATGGTTGGGGTTAAATGGGTAGCTTTTGTCTCCTCACAATGGCCGAGAGTGACAGGTTGAGCTAAATGATTTACTGGTGGAGATGATTTGAAGGACAGAGCCGGGCAGCCTTGGGAACACACGCACAAGAAAAGGACAGTAGCGAATCAGCCTCTCCTCCCCCTCCCGCTTTCATGGTTTTGACTGAAAGATCACAGAGCGAGACTCTGACAGACACAAGGACCATTGAGAAGCTATTTTTATTACTTATCCATGGCAGCCTTGCTTTGCTGAGAACAGACCTGAGGTTAATTAACCTTTACTTTTTTTTTTTGCCTTTTTTTTTTTTTTTTTTGTAAACATTGTTGTTTTTCTTATTGGAGATGCAAGCCTGTAAGTTGGCAGGGTCACATGCCATGGGCAAAGGGAAAGTCGCTGTGTGAGACTTCAGTGCAAAAAAGCTCAACAAACCCGTCCCTAGCCAAAACAAAGCTTTCCACACAGAAAAGCGATGCAGTGGGGCCGCAGCAGAGGCAGCTGCTCAGAGCGGAGCCGTCCCAGCTGTTGTCAATTGGAATGTGCTAGAAACAGTGTCGGGCCCCCCCCGCCCTGCCCCCCCGTTAAACTGCCCCAGTGGCGACGGTACCGAGCGCTAATATGGATCCCAGATTGTTTCCTGAACACTGTCTGATCTGGCTGTGTGGGCGGGAATGAACCAGTTTGTTGGGATGCGGGGCACACTGGAGCGCTGGTGTGCTGCGTTTTGCCCATCTCCTCACGAGCAGACCAGCCACGCGGGGACAAGATGGCCGGCTCGCTGCGGACCCTCAGCACCAGCTCAGGGGAAGGCAGCTCTGAGCCTCCTCTCTGCCTGCAAGGTGGGGAGCAGAGAGGTTCAAGAAATCAGCCAGCAGAGCCCCTAACACGGCTGAGGCTGGCAGGGAAGGGGCACGGCAGAGAGTGGCTAGGAAGCGCCCGTTGACCATCAAGCCCACCTCCACCTTGCTGGGGCGCCCGATGGGTCTCACATGCGGCCAGCCAGCCCAGCAGCCCTGAGCACCATCCCCAGGGAGCTCGCCCTCCTTTGCGTGCCCATGATCCTGCTGGCTTGGCGGGACCAGCTGTGGGGCAAGCGCTACTCGCCATCCAAGGCAGTGGGCAGAATGGGGCCTGGCCTAGAAAGGGGAGCAGAAGATGGCGGCCCTGTGGCCTCTCAGTAAATGTATTGTAATGCTTTCTTCAGAAGCTGCCCCTCCAAACATTTGTGAGGAAAAGTGAAAACTTTTCTTCATAGGAAAAGGACCTTTTCAGATAGTTGCTGTGAATTAGTCTGAAAAAACCCAGAAGGCAGGCCATAGAAGATATTAAGGTTGGGTTTATGGATAAATCAGAACTCATAAGAGCTGTATGACTCAGAAGAGGCAATGCTCTCTTTCTATTCCATATTTCATTTGGTCTACAATTTTAGATTCCTATTCCTCCTATTCCTCAAGCGCAGTGGAATAATACGTCCTGTCTCAGGTTACAACCTGCAATTGTCATGTCATTATTTGGTTCTGAGAAACAGATAGCAACCACAAAAATTCTTCAAGTATTACTGCAAAAATGCAATTTTTCTAGTGCCTGACACCTAATGACATCCAAAATCCTGTGAATTTCATCCTGTGAATGTGCAGCAAAGCTTTATTCGGATATATTCAGCTATCTTCAAAAAAAGTCACTCAACAAATATCTCAGATATCTTAACTAGTTAGGGAAGAAGTTTGAACAGTAAATTCGCTGTGTGCAGTAACACATAGCTTTTTACTGGCTAGCTTCAATCATATTCTGATTTTTATAGTAGTTTTAATGAAATCTTGTAGTTATTTGAAAGAAACAATATGAACATATGAACATGATGGCAAAGCAGCATTTCACATCAGCAAGTTTGAAAGACATGACGTGATTTAATGGAAAAGTGAAAGGATCTATGAAATGGCAACTTTAGAGAACAGAAGTGTTTACTGTTAGTTAATCTGTTATACTGTAGGGTTGCAGTATGCTGTCACATGGTATGTTTCTAATGGCCTCTTGAATGCTCAGTTGCGAATAAACACTTCTGTTTTAAAATGCAAAGAGCAAAACAAACTAAATCTAAAAATAAAAGAGGGAACTATGGTATTTTTTTCTGTGAAAGAGAGCAGTGTTTGCAAAAGATGAAGCAACTCTAAAAAAAGCTTACTTGACAGGCTGCCAAATATGGATTTGCCACCGTAAGGATTATGGCAGGTGAAAATAGAAGAAGAAACCTGTCTCTTTTCTTCAGTCATAATCACTGTCACTGTCCCAGTGTGCATGCAGAGTATTGGGATTACTTCCTTTTTGAAATCCCAGAGGAATAAGTGTACTGGAGCAGCCGCTGATTAGTACAAGGAATGGGTTTCATAAATCTTATTCTTGGCTGGTTCTGTATTAACAAATCTGGTCAGAAGGATCTTGCAATTATATTTTGCATCTATTTCTGTCCAGACTGACTTTCTGATGCTTCTCCAAGCACTTCTGTCTCTCAACTTCTGCCTCCACACCTCAAGTCCCAGCAATGCTGCTACAGACATCATCGTCTCCAGAACTTGGTACACAGTTCTCTTGCAGGACTTGGCTACAATCCATTGCATGTTGAGCCCTGCTTTAAAAAGTGTCTCCCGTAAGTGATGAAGTTTATAGAGTGATTTCAAAAATAAAGGGAAACTTCTTCTGTATTACACAGGATGAAAGATATGATTTGAGGCTCAAGAGAGGCCTTCTAAATCCAGGACTGCACAATAACAGCTATGCTTGCTCGAAGTTACCAGTGTCATTTACATTAGGTTCTCACCTTACACCTCTAGTTTGCATGAAATTAGTGTAAAATTCCTACAACTTTTTAAGCCTTTACTATGGATGATATGTCCTATTCCTTCTTTTTCTGTGATTTTTCTCCTTACCTTCACTCTTTTTTGTTTCCCACACTTTTCCCAGCCCTAGTTCTGTCTTCCTCTTCTCTTTCATCTGCCTTTTCTCTGACTCCTTTACATAGTTCCTTGTCTCATGATCCTTCTGAGCCACTGCAGCTGTAATAGTGTTCAGACACCAGAGGGTTCGAGACAGTTGGCTTCAAAAGTAAAGGTCAGAAAACTATGTAAGAGTGGGAAAGGAACACCTGTAGGATGCAGGGTCCCCATTTCATTCCTTATTATCATGCTATGCCAGTAGCATCACAATTTTGCTGCCTCTCTCCTGTTTGTCTGCGCCTGATGAATGCCTTGGCTGACCCCGGCTGAGTGGCTGGATATAATCTGTTGGCAAAGAAAAAGCATGGAATAGGGCTGTGTTGAGTCACCCGGAGGAGGAGAAAGATGGAGTCCCCACAGTCAGGGGGACAGAGGACAGTATGGGTTGCATGGGCTCTGTACTGCAGCTTCTGTTTAGCCCGAAGAAGAGAAGACTGAGAGGGGACCTTATCAATGCTCTTATGGGCAGGTGTCGAGGATGGGGCCAGACTCTTCAGTGGTGCCCAGTGACAGGACAAGGGGCAACAGGCACAAACTGGAACACAGGAAGTTCCATCTGAACATGAGGAAAAACTTCCTCACAGTGAGGGTGACAGAGCCCTGGCACAGGCTGCCCAGGGACAGTGTGGAGTCTCCTTCTCTGGAGATATTCAAACCCCACCTGGACACAGTCCTGTGCAGCCTGCTCTAGGTAAACCTGCTCTGGCAGGGGGGTTGGACTAGATGATCTCCAGAGGTCCCTTCCAACCCCCACCATTCTGTGATTCTGCGATTCCCCCAGACAGCTGGGAAACAGGGTCCCCTCCAGCCACCTGACCCTCTCCAGTGGCATTGGGTGGCCTCTGACGCTGACATGGGACATGGGGGTTGGTCTGTTCCTTCCAGCAGGGCACAACCCTGGAGCACTGCTTGGAGCCAGCACTTGGTGCTCGGGTAACACCAGCCACTTTTACTTTCTTCCCATGCTCAACAATTATTTTCTTCTAGCAGATCTTTCAAAAGCCTTTCTTTGCATTACAATTCTATCATTGCTTTGTAAGAGGTTACGTCACATCACAAGACCAAAAAGCACAGTGAAGCTTAGTGTAACTTGACCCTGATCTGGCATTTCTTTGTGATGTGTCATGTCAGAAACGCAGAGAAAACAACATTGTCCTTTTCCTATTAGTTTGAACAGCAGTGGCCACTAAAGGTTGCCTTACTTTCTGCCTGGAAGATGTGTGTAGTTTATGAGACTAATGAGGATTCTGTACTGGAAGTAGGAGAAATCATGTTTATGAAGCTGTACATACTTTCTGGAGAGCTGCATGTGAGCTTCACGAACAGTGGGCTCTGAGTCAGTGCTGCTGTGCTGGTTGCAGAGAAGCTGGCAAGAAAGGCAATAAATAGCATTTACAGTTGCTGCTACTTGAGAATGAAGAGTGGTGAGGGAAAATACGATAACACACAGTTTTGTCATTTCTGTAGATTTTCTTTTTGGGCCTACTGAATTTCAACTCCTTTTAAATATACGTTTTCCCAAAGGGATTTGAGACAGCCAGGAAAGGCTGATATTACCCTTAAAAATTTGGAGAGTAAGAAATTCTAGAGCATCCTAGACCAAGTAACAAAATTCCTCCTTGTACTGAGCCTAAGCAAGAGCTGACAAACAGGACCTGTTATAGCCTAGGCGCAGGCCTGATCACATTAAAAAGAATCACATCCGTATTGTTTTTTTCATGTGTACACAGGAAATTATAATCCCGACTTCCATTGCATGGTGTGCTGACCTATTGTTG
Organism: Phoenicopterus ruber ruber; assembly: GCA_009819775.1. Lineage (NCBI taxonomy): Eukaryota > Metazoa > Chordata > Aves > Phoenicopteriformes > Phoenicopteridae > Phoenicopterus > Phoenicopterus ruber. Next base: position 28,473,375 of record CM020217.1, on the reverse strand, counting down.
CTTACTGTGAGGAGTCTATCTTTTGCGTCCTCATAGCTACAGCCTATTTGCATTGAAATATCACACTCTCAAGAGCCTTGCTGCTCCCCATGCAAGGATCAAGTGCTTCTTGTTTTTAAAAGAAGACTTATCACTCTATCACCTTGGGGATGATGAGCATGAAGCCCTGATTTAAAAGGCTTATGTGACAGTAGGAATTGAGGATGGTTTGCAGATAGAACATTCTAGGGGGGCTTCAAGTGCTCAGTTTCCAGTCCTGCTACTAGCCTAAAGTGACCTTGAGCACCTCACTTCACATCGCTGCAGCTCTGTTTTCCCTTTGATTTTTTTGTTTATATGTTTAACTTGCAATATATTGGAAGCCTTTCTATAGCACCCTGTGCAACGAGTCCTGATCTCATTTTGGTTGTTAGGTGCTGGTACATTAAAACCAGTAAAAATAGTTTTAAGCAGATTATTAACCCTTTCCCAGGCCCCTCCATTTTAGCAGACCACAGTGCCTTACTGAAGCCTGTGGCCATTTTTCTTGTCATATTCTAGCAGCACATCAGTCATTCTGGTTTCTGCTGACAGAAAAGCCTTAGGTCAGTCACATCCATCATAAAACTACAATACAGTTGTATATATATTTTACAGCTTGAAGTCATAGGTAGTTGGATCAGTACAACCAAGGTACTAGTAAGGCAGTGGCAGATAGAAGTAGCTGGCACAGGGGAAAGCAAGAATTTCTTTGGAGGAGCTCATAGGGAAGATACCCAAGCATGTATGTAGCATAGCTATACTGTGTGGAGCTTTAGAGGCGAGGAGAGTTGGAACAGAATGAGTTAGGGGAGACAAAGACATAGTCCATTAAAATAACATTTTGAAAGGTATACAAAAGTGGAAATTGTTCTGAGTTTCCATACTTACTTTCTCTGTAGGGAAGAAATATTCCCATACTATAGGTCCAATGTATACAGTCAGTAGTTCTTCAGCTATATCAGGCCTCATGCTTTTGCAGAAGAGATTATGCTCTGTATCACAGCCTTGTCTTATCACCCACACTTTCTCAGGAAGTTCAGGTGAATAAGTGTACCTGAGTCACATTCCAGTTTACAATGGTGTTATTAATTGAAATGCCTTGCTTCCACCAATGTTTTGCCTTTCTCTGTTGAAAAAAGATGAGACCTCTGTGATTGCTACATATTATGGAAAACATTTGAATGAAAGGATTGTTGCCATTTTGAATCTGATGTCTAACTAACACTAGGTTCTTTTTTCAGTGGCTGTCTTTTGCCAGAGGAGGGGAAAAAAAAACCCCAACCAAAAAAACCCCAACCCCACCAAACACTCATATAATGATAGGAAAAAAAATTATAAAAAGCACCTTCAAGATTATGTGTGAGTCCAGCATATATATATAAAAAAGATACTTTTAATTTAATTTACAATATTTCAAGTTTATTTCATTCATTTAAGAATGTTCCTTTTCCTTAAAATTTTGATTAAATTAATGTCACGGTGTAAGAGCCATCTCTAATATTTTAAAAGGTTTCCTATGTAGCTACCTGGATCTGGCTTTTGTTGCTGGAGAAAAACAGGCACCTTAAGAGTAGATTTATTTAACTGGGTGGTCACTGGACTTATTAGACATCTACTTTAACAGATGAATGGTACCCCAGAAATGCTATTTCTCTCCATTCGCTATGAAGGCAGAATAGGTGTTTAATCCAGATGTAGACAGCTACTTTGCAGATGGCTGTGTGTGATCAGATGAATTGACCAAAATACTTGTACAGGAGCTTCAGACAACAAATGCCCAAGAGATGTGTGCTAAAAGTTAAATGGAGACTTGACTCAAAAACCTGTTAAAGTCTCTAGTCATCCTTTCTTATCTCTGAAAACATCTATCCTTAAGTCAGTCAAAGCAGAAAGGGGGATTTGTTAGCGTTTGTTATTTTCTACTTGTTTTCTAATTGTGCAGTTTTGTTTCCCTTATGTGCAAGCCCTCTTCCTGTTTAGCTCATTTATGCGCACATGTGCACGTGTGTGTGCATGTGTACATGCATGTACAGGCAGTACTGGCTCAAAGCCTCCTCAAGATTGTGGACAGAAATGATTTCTTAAGCTCCATGGATGGAGCAGCAAGAAGGGTTAGAAGTCAGGCCAGACCAGAAGGGCAGCTGGGGACAAGTAGCAGGGGAAAAGGGTTCCCTTTCCTTTCTCAGGCGTAAGTAAAGGTGTGCCTTTATGTCTTCCTCAGTGGCAGCAACAGCCCAACGACCACTCTTGCTGGGACTGGAGCCAGCCTGCTGAATGTGCATGTCCATGGGCTCTGTGAGTATGGCCATACAGGCATTTCTACGAGTCCTAACATATTGCCCTCTCTGTTACTCTTGGAATAAGCAAGGATATTATACCTTTTCTAATATTGAATGATTTTAACATTATTTTTTTTTCTATATCAGAAGACTTAACATTAAAAATCAGACTGTCTACTTAGGTGCCTGTGATGATGGCCATAGATCGACATGTCTAAATTCTACCAAGGAGAGATGCACTGGCTGCATATTACTCAGGGCTTCCTGGTCATAGAAACTCCTAAGTTGCCATTTTAGATCACAGAATTCCCAGGAAGTCTAAATATAGATTTGCTCTCATGTTCAGAGATGTCCCATTCTGAGCCGGCAGTCACAAAAATACCCCCCCACCACTCCTGTCAGAGCTGCCCCACTCTCCAGAGAGCAGAGCAGTTCGGGCAGCCGGTGAAGAGAATTGAGACAGCCTGCACGGCTGTTGGTATGGATCTCCCAGACGGCCTGAAGTGGAGTCTACTGAAAAGTAGCAAATATTTTCATGATTCTGGTTTTCAGTTTTCAAGCTGTAATGAAATTCTTTTTCTATGAATGCGCTATAAAGCCCTATGATCTATTTTAACTGGATGACCAGAGGCAATTTTTTAAAAACTGCACTGCCAACCGTGAAAATCCATCTCAAGTTACATTAATGATATCAACAGCATATAAATGTGCACCTTTAGGTTAACATCATTAGAAATAACAAGTAAACAAACAGTAAATTATGTTACTCTTAGTGGGCTTAGGATATCTTTCAATTATTAAATATATGCTAGTATGTTATTTACATTCAACAGTGACTTTCAGGAAATCTGCCCTCCAGTTAGAAGTAAAATGCTTTTTCTGTATTTTTTAAATGTTAAAAAATAAAGATGACAAGAGAAAACTGGCTGAAGAACTCCAGGCTGTGCCCTTTTCTGCACAGCTTGAACTCTCCCTATATTTATCTGAAGCAGATGTTCCAGGCAGGATGCACACTGCAGCCAGAGGTGAGGACGGAGGTGTACAGGACTTGAATACATTTCAGTACAGCTCCCACATCCTGTTTACACATAGCCGCTGGCCTGAGAACAACACAGGGAAAAAAAAGGAAGGGGGGGTGCATGTGTGATAGGAAGGACCGGTTGATTGGAGTCGTGATACTAACACCACTGCTAGGCGTGCATATCGAGAGTGCTGTAGATTTGTGGTTCTCTTTGCATCTGCCATTGCCAGCAACATTTTCCTCGCTACTTTGGCAGGCGTTGATAGGCATGCTGTCTTCTGTCATAGGGGAGGGAGAAGGAAGAGAGAGAGCAATTCATTAAAAAAAAAATGACAGCTCACCTGCAGAGAAACTATACTTTCTCTTCTATTCAGCAATGCTACCCAGACTCAAGAAAAAACACAGCTGGAATTCACTGAACCAACTTTTCTGTCTCATTAAAATCATGGACTGATTTTTAATAGTAGAAAGGCACTTACTGAATCACTGGTGGGCAATGAGAAATATTAATAATGCTAAGCCCCATTTAAACAGTCATTCTGCTGGAGGATGGATTTTTTTTCAGGCTGGATACTTACTAGCAAGTTGATTTTTACACACGTAGAGTAGTGAAAGGCCCACTTTTCTGTGCACTGGACATGCATTTTCATTTTATGCCTCATTCCCAACTCACTACACCTATTCCACATCATCCACATGTATTCCTATTTAATGCTAGGGAGATAAGGAAGAGGCGTATATATACTTTCTGTCTCTCTCTTTCTCTTTCTCTCGCTCTCTCTTTTTTTTTTTTTTACATTTAAACAAGATCACTAAGGGACCAGCTTTTCCTTGTCAAAGATTCATAAAGCTTCTAATGGCAAAATTCCCAGGAGGCAGAAATGGAAGAAGCAGTTTTTCAAGGTTGTTTTTCACAAAGTTCACAACAGGGGCTGGGAACACTATGTGTCTGTTGGGCGTCCCTGTAATATTATATTCTGCACAGACTGGCTACTGGCTTCACATCTACATGGTCATGCACACATATAACATGGGGTAGTTTGAAGGACATGTACTTTCCTGTGCTTAAATGGTATGTGCTTATCAACACCACAGATCGACCGATGTCTCATCAGCTCATATTTTAAAATGCTTGAGAGGCAGAATGTATGCAAGACACGTTTAATGCCAGAAATAATTAACTAATTTGTTTTACTAGGACAATATAAAAGCAGCTTAAAACTTATGAAAAACCCTGGAAATCTATATTATTATAGGATATTATAATCCATTTATTTTATCTCCCACTAATTAGAATGTAAAAATACTAAAATCACAGCATGAAAGTTTCTATTCTCTCAGCTCAGACCATATTAATTTCTTTACCACTCCTTTTTTTAAAAAAAAAAAAAGAAAGGAAGCATCTTAGTGCTCACGATGCCTCTTTTTTCTTCATCAAGTTCAGCAAGAGACAGAAACTTCTAAAGTATGCACTGAGATAAGCTGCATTTCCCTGGATGCCTTGCTTTTCTTTACCTTATTATATTTGGATTATTTTGTTATCCAAGCAACTACCATGGTATTAGGTTTTGATTTTCTTATTTCAAATCATCTAAAAGACCAGAAATTTGGGATCAAATTGGAAGACAGAAGGAAAATTCAAATTCTGCTTTATTCTCAAGCCTTTCTTCTAAGCTTCAATCTAGCACTTGAAACTCAATCTTCAGATAAGGAACAGCAGTCAATCTCTTCATTGCTTCCCATTTGTTTTTGTATAAGACAGCCTATCAAATTCCTTTTTCCCTGAAAAGACTATAAAAAAAGATGAATTAAGACCTTACTGTATTATTACCAGTAATCCCAGCTCACATTTACATAGCTTTGTAATTACAATGTTTGTTAAAAGCTTTTCAAGCTGCATACAGAAAAGGCACCACATCCATGCTAAAAAGCATCCATCTTAGGGTTAGGCAGATGCTACCTGAAAAGTGTTTAATTTTGTATTACAAAAAGGTTTAGAACAGGGTGAAGCACTGTGACTGGAAATGCAGACACTATTTGGGGAAGAAGGCTATTTTATCTTTCCTAATATTTTCTATTTCAATATCTTTTACAGTATTTCATTGAAGGATCTGGTCTTTTGCACCAGCTTTGTAGTGGTGTCTTCTACCTTCTGGCGTAAAACTCATTGTTAAAAAGTTAATGAAAACTAAAAAGTCATCAAAGAAAAAAATTTTACTGGAGTTACTGGTAGACAAACAGCAATATAACATTTTCCGGCTTAAGCCTTTGGCCTTCAATCAGAGGGCATGCTTTGCAGCTTTGTGGATTACTATTGCCACTTGGAAATATTCCCAGGATGGTCCCTAAGACAAAGACCTTATGAATGACAACATAATATCAAAGATGTGTAGCAAATGGAGAATGAAAATCATATTAATGGTATGATACCCTTTCTAGTCGAAAAGACGCTAAGAGATGAAAAAGCACTGGGGAGACAGCATGAGTATCAGCTCAGCATTGTATCACAGGTATGAGTTTTAAACCAAACTCTACTTCTATTCATCTTTTACTGGCATTTCCAAAAACGGTAATATCATTTAAGATAAGATACTTAAAGATATGAAAGATAGCGTTCTACCTATTAGTAAGAAAAGCAACTCAGCTGGGCAGCTTGAATATTGGATATGGATATTTTATAATGGTTTCCAGCAGCTGAATATCCAAAGCAATCCTCCTTATTTGGAACAAAATAATGAATCATAGACAGATCAGAATACAACACATGTAGTCTGCAATCAGGAAGGATTTCTATATAATTCACTTATGATAAATAAAGAAGATATTAATGGCAAGGTACCAATATTTCTTGCTGTTTCCCACTTCTACATTGGATGTCCAGAGGTCCTAGTTTATGAAGTAAAAGTGGAAAGAATTTCAGAATTGGCTTCTGACTATTACTGTTACCATTTTTATCCTTATCTGTTTATATTGTAATCATGCACAATGGTGAGGATTGGTACCTGATTGTGCCGACAGTTATATGACACACTTTTTGTCCAAGAAGTCTGTTGTCCTGTGGTTGGAATGGGCATGGAAAAGTTTCAGTAATCACTCTATCTTGATAATTTTGAGAAAGCTTTTTGATTCTAAGTAGATTTCTTTATATTTTGCATTATAGGAAAGAACCTTAATATTCATATATACCTGAGGATATCTTTTTCCTTTTTGTATTATTTATCTTGCTTCACCTGAGCTGTGTCTAAACAATTTCCTGTCCTTGGTTTTATATCCAAGCTGATGGCTGACCCTCCACCAATTATCTGTTCTCTCAAATTTTTCTTATGTATATGTCCCTTATTGATGATAAATGTAATCAACTGCAGTATTTTCTTGTAACCTTCTTTCTCTTTGCGACTCAGTACTTTTTGTTAATATATAAAACCACTTTCAGTCCCTTTTCTTGGTCGTGATCATTTTTTCCTTTGTCACTGAAGAGAGCTCCAGGGCTTCATGCCTGAAGCCTTCCATTTCTCATACAAAATAAAAAAATGTGAAAGGGATGAGGGAATGTTATACTGCTAGCTCATGCAAAGGGAGGATGAAATCTTGAATGAGTCAAACATTGAGCTGAAGACAGTTTTGTCTGCAGGGTCTGACTGGGCTGTGCTTATGGCCAGCAGGCAGTGTATGTTCACCAGGAGAAGAGGTGCATCTGAATGTCTACGGTAACCTGAGCTATCTGAATCACCTTGATCAGTAGCCTCGCTTAAGCACAGGATATATTATGTGAAATAGCTTAAATTTGTATTTAAGATGTACAATAAATACTTCAGATTCCAGAATTTTTGAATACTCTTTTTGTAAAACCAAAACCAATTGATTGACAATTAGAGAAAACAACAATGTTTTTACCAAACTGAAATATATCCATGAATGTTTCATGGATAAATGCTAGCTAATTATTAACTCTCACATAACATTATAAACTTGTTCAGTGTGAGGTTCCTGTGTTGCTGATAACACCACTGAGGTGGAATATAAACATTTCAGTAGTCCAAATGCCCACAAAAGTAGTAGAAAATCGGAGGCGACTGACCCTTTGCCATTGGCACCCATTCCCTGGGTAGGCTGAGGAATTCTTTTGCTCTTTCTTCAGTAGCTGAGATGATGAGACTGAACAGGGATAGGCATCACTTTGGTGGAGGATTAGTTACAAATTATGTAGAAAACATTAAAAGCATTTGGCATTCATACCAGTCTGCAATAATACTGAATACCGTTCATTCTCGTGAAGGGGATAAATGCTTCAATAATGCTTAATGTTCAGTTTGCAGTCATTATTCTGGAATGGGAATAACTCAGAAATACGATTATGAATCTACCGTGTCTGATGACAGTTCTAATTCCATTAATAGCGAACTTGGCCACGGTGAGAATTTCTTATTCTTACTGCACTTTTTCTGCAGTGATATCTATAGACAGTGCACTTGACTCAAGTTTAAGTTATGAGCAATACATTATTCATATTGCTCACACCCTATGCTTGGGAACTTTACTTGTAGACTTAATTTCATGGTTAGTGACTTCATTGTGAGAACAGTAAGGACAGATAGACAAAAGACAGAATAATTTCAGTTTATTTAGCCTTGAAGAGCGTTGTAAAACATAAAGCAAGGAAAGTTAGCAAATCCAGTGCTGCAAATAGAAGATTACAAGCCATATCACTGCCCGCAGTTTTCATGTTTGATCATCTTGTGATTTTAGCGCAGAGAAAGACAGGTTATGCTCTCAAACTAAAAAGAGTTGCCACTACATTATTAATTCTGATGAATACTCAGTATTTACACTTCATAAAACCTGAAGAAGGGTATGACCTCAAAAGATCATCTGTTAGCACCCCATTTTCTGCCATTTCAATTCCAAGCCTCTGTCCCAAGTGCAGAATAACTAAATTTATCTGATCACTAACTTTTGTTAATGACACTTTTGATCAAAGTGCCAGGAGCTGCCTTCTCTTCTTGTCCTATAAGATAAGCACATTCTTCAAAGTCTTTTAAGGTAAAACTGTTAATAGAGCAAATTATACTTACTATGCCAAGTCTTGCACACAAACCTGTCGTTAGGCAACTGAAACCAACCGTAGGTGCCTGTGAAAGGAGTAAATGCATAAAGTTTAAATGCATCATTAAATGTAAAGCTGAGGATACAGATCAACCAGGTACAGTTACATGCATGACAACAACATTTTAGAGATTTATTTTAGTAGATTATTTTTAGAAAACTGCAATAATTACAATGCATCAATGACTGTGCATTTTTAACAATACTGGTCCTAGTAATATTTTAAAACATGAAAAACTGTCATAGCTAATGTCATTGGATTACTTAGCTTTTTAATTAGGAAAAAAAAAGCTGTCAGTGGCCTTTGTAGAGTTTGCACGGTAAGAAAGAGGAAAGTAACAAAAACCTTCTGCAGTGGAAAACTAAAATATCCTGAACTGATCTGCTTTATATTTATGATTTAAAAGAGACTACTCTGTGTCACATCAACCAAACTGTCTAACAGGGTAATTTATTTTAGGGAGCATAGAGACTAGTATTATTCAAAACCCATCTGCTAATTGGGGAACCGTACATGAAGGTATCAGCCTCCTCTTATCTGTTTTGCAGTGCAGTTTTCCATTTTCTGTCCTCAGCGCATTCCACAGTATCTGCACAATCAGGGGGTACTCAGCCATGTTAGCCTTTGACATACGACTGAATTTGTCTTCAGAAGGTGTTCATTTGCACTACACACACGACTATCTAAATCTGTAACATCCATATCTGTCTATCTGTTTCTAATCTATCTTAGCTTTCCTTTAGCCACCTTACTTAGTTTTACTGATGAGCTGACTCATTAGGGTGGTATCAGGGTGATGGGTACAAGACAGACCTTGATGAAACAGGGCAAAAGGAGGCCCATCTCCAGGGTGTGTTCCCAAATGCCCACAGCCAGGGAAAAAGGCAGGAGTAACTAGAGCTCTGCTTGTGGTCCCCAAATTACATCATTGCTGGGATAACTCTGGTGGGACAGCTCACACGGCTGAAAGGTTGTGATAGATGGATGGATACAGAATATTCAGTACAAAGACAGCGAAGACAACGGACATGTCACCCTTTAAGTGAAGTAGGAACTTGGATGTATGGAGCTCCTCTATGAGATGGATGACAATCTGGTTGAGAGCTTATGGGTCAGGGTCAAAGGAGAGGCCAGCAAAGGTGACGCTGTGGTGGAACTGTGTTACAGACTACCTCCTTAGGATGAGGAAGTAGATGAAGCCTTGTTTTAACAACTCAGGAAGTCTCTGTATCACAGACCCTGGTTCTCATGGGGCCCTTTGCTCTCCCTGTTATCTGCCAGAAGGGCAACAAGGCAGGACGTAAGCAGGTGCAGGTACTAGATGAGCCAACCAGGGATGACACACAGCTGCATCTGCTATTCACTAACAAGGCAGAACTGGTTGGTATGTAATAATCAGTGATGATAGCCTTGGCTGTAGTGACCGTGAAATAGGAGTTCAAGATCCAGAGGAAGGAGAGTAATAGATTACAAATGCTGAACTTCAGGAGATCAGATTATAGCTCATTCTGGAAACTGGTAGATGGGATCCCACAGGAAGGAGCTTCAAAGAGCAAAGGAACTCAGAAAAGTTTGCAGATCCTTAATTACAGTATCCTCCAAGTACAGGAATGTTCCACCCCAATACACAGGAAGGCAAGTAGATGTATCAGGAGATCAGCTTGCCTAAGCAGAAAACTCATGAAGGAGCTCCAGTGCAAAAAGGAGCCAAAGCTCAAATGGAGATGTCAAAGGGATGCCAAAGGGAAACAAGAGTAGCCTTTACCACTACATTAGCAGTAAAAGACTGAACAAGGAAAATGTGGTCTTGATAAGTGGATGACTAGATGAGTAAAAAATTGGTTAATCAATTAGGCTTTGAAGGAAGTGGATAATAGACCTACCCTGCCTGGAGGCTGATGATGAGTATGGCAGAGGTCTGTTCTGGACCTGATCTGTTTTGCATCTTTGTCAAGGATTTGCCACAGATGATGGAGTACATGCTTACTGAATTTGCAAATGACACCAAACTGAGAGGACCAGTCAATAAAGTCTAGGGCAGAAATGCCGTCCAGAGAGACCTAGACAAATGGAGCAATGGGCTGACAGGAACCTTCTAAAACTCAGCAAGGACAAATGCCAAGTCCTGCATCTGGAAACAAATGAACTCCTGCAGCAATACAGGCTAGGGACTGACTAGCTGAGGAGCACCTCTGCAGAAGAGGACTTGCGGGTCTTGGTAGCAAGGTGAATATGAGCTAGTAGTGTGCCCTGGCAGCAAAAGAGACCAATAACATTCTGGGCTGTATCACAGACAGTAGATCAAGGGAAGTGAAAGAAGCCCTTTACTTGGCACTCGTGGGACCACATCTAAATACTAAGTGCAGTTTTGAGTCCCGCAGTAGGGAAAAGATGCAGTCTCCGTCCTTGGAGGTTTTGAATACCTGTCTGAATAAAGCTCTGAATAACCTAACCTGGCCTCAAAGCTGAGCCTACTTTGAGAAGGAGGTTGGACTAGAGACCTCCTGAGGTCCCTTCCAACTTGAACTGTCCTCTAGTCCTATGATTAGGAGGAATAGAAAGACAAGGCTTGGAAAGAGAAAGAAGAGGATTCAGATCCAGAAGAAATGCACCCACACTTCATGATTCTGCCTCCTAACCTCTGCACTGTAAAAGAAAAAGCGCAGAAGTGACTTCCCCAGCTAGGTAAGCACACAAGACAATCTCCTTGCAAAACAGCTGCCAACCTGAAACATCGCAGTGCTGAGGAGGTCCCAGGAGCACAAGGGAGTTCAGCCACAATCCCTACACTAGCAAAAGGGAAACAGGTAGAAGTAAAAGCCAGCTACAACTTTCTGCCCCAGAAAGGTATGAATACCCATTAGGAAAGTATTTCTTCCTTAGACATTTGCATATTGGCACCTTGATGACACCAAATCTGTCTTTCCTATAAAGAAAATTCGAAAGGTTCCAAAATGCAATTTATTTTTGACATACTGTTTTATTCTAATTTTAGGCTATCCCTGTGACTATACTGTCTAGTAGTTTTCCCTTAATTTGTGTCTCTCTCAGTTTTGCATAATGACTAACATGAGCCCAGAGGCATCTGGCATAATTCTACCAAATATAGCCTACTGATGGGATGGGAGAAAGAGATGCAGCATGTTTCTGTATCTCAGACTTTCTGGAGACAGAGTTTCAGGTTTATTTAGCCCTTGAAAGTAAACAGCGAGAGGAATGTGTAAGTGGAGTCTCAATTTTTTACAGAGGTAAATGTTCCCTAATATTAGCAGCTCTGCTATTACCTCAGCTATATATCAGAGGACGTGCTACAACCTTGTTTGAAAAAAATTCTACATCCTAGATTCAATGGCATAAAACAGAATAGATAAAAAGAGTAGCAGAAGGTAATGCTTGGTCAGCCATGTGATGTTATGAACAGTATAGTCGCTTGTAAGTCAGCTGGGTGTTTACAGCAATTTCCCCTGTGAGAAAAGCTATTGGTAAACGCTGCTAATAAAACCTTACAATAACAGTAATAATATCTTTCATTTTTAATAGCATCTTTGATCCTAAAAGAGCAGCTAGTTTACTGCATGTTTACCAATTAAAAAGGGCATTCATGTTTTATGGCCTTCATCCTATTCATCCTGCTTACTGGCTGTTTAAGGAGAAGGAATAAGCCTGTAGCTCTGGAAAACCCAAGACTACTTTACTTTTCTATATTCCCTCTTCATTGCTGTGTCTCTGCAGGCTCTCCACGCAGCGTGCTGTAGGGTGACTCCGTTTATCTCCAGTCATTGATATGATACGACATGGTATTATGCCTCCTAACATTTATATTATATTCGATCCTTTTATATTAAGATCTCCAGACAAGTAATCACACTCCATTGTGGTGGGTGCTATATAGAGATTTATCAGAAAAGGCAGGCCACAGTCCACAGAGTCTGTAGTCTAAACCAGACGGGGCACTGGAAAACTTAGACATTTGACCCAGTGAGGGCCTCAAACACAGGAATGGACTTTAAACAATTTACCAAATTCATGCAGGAAGTCTGTGGAAGAATAGGGAACAAATAATTTCTGGGCTCAGTTCTGCTTTCACACAGGATAAATTTGGAAAAGTTCAAGTCTGTACTTGGGTCATGAACCAAGAGAAAAAGTAAAGCATTGGGCCAGACTCCCTGTATGTCTGGATCATCCGAGGCTTATAAATGCTTAGCTTTAGACCAGAATATTCTAGACTATAGCAATCCATTTACTAAAATAACTTGAGGATCAAAAGATTTTTGCCCCGAGTTGAATCTTTTCTCTAGATAGTAGTTTCTTGTCAGACTGAAATCTATCATCTATCTAGTAAATATAAAAATTTTATGGGAATAGCTCTTCAAATTAAGCAGAATTCTTTACCTTTTTTTTAGATTATTCAGCAAGATTTTAGGCAAGTATGAATAAGGATTTACATAGCCTTCTCTAGACCATGTTGCACTGCAAGCTTTACTGCAGCCCTCACACAGAGGAGAAGCTCCCTATGGAAATGTCTCAGCTTCCCCTTCTGTAGTACCAGGGAGGTGTGGTAGGCCACAGAGGGAGTGAAACAGTGACACCCCTTTAGACTTCACTGTATCCCTTGTCCAAAAGTGATAGTACTCGAGTCTGGGGTTTAGTTTCTTGGTTTCAGCATCATGAAAGGTTCAAACATTATGGCACACTTCTGTTTGCAAGGAGACCATAATAGAGTGCATTGAAATGGTATAATTCTGCTAAGCAGGTAGCAGCTTGAAGAAGGTCAGGACTGGGTTCTAAAACAAGACTGATTTTTCAAATATGACATATATTTAGAAACAAATGGCCTGATTCTCTTGATTAGGCCTTTTGGGGCCCTTGAGGGAGCAGCAGTTTCTTGCTTTTGGGCTGAGATGACAGTAGAATTAGATTGGTCAGGTGTCTCAGTTACTATGGTCCATGCAGATTTTTAGATCAGCCAGAAATTAATAGAGCAGATGCCACCCCAACAAGACTCCTCTAAACCGTAACACCACTGCTGCAGAAGGGCATGGTCCTGAGCCAATGCCACTATGTTTGGGTAATTCTCCACGCAAAGAAAAGCCCCAAAGTTTTCTCTTGAAATTAGCCTTATGACCCTTGCAGCCTGAAGAAAGGCAGAAGATATATACTATAGGCTAGGATCAGATCCCTATATAGATTAAATGTCCTGTAGTTTGAATGCTTACCCAGATCTTGTCCACAGTACCTCAGCTTCCTGACCTTAGAAATCATTTAGGCAAACTTCCTGCAGCATTCTGGTGTTGGACTGAAAGAGGAATATGAAAAAGGAAGAGATTTGAACTGAATTGAGCAGATGTTAATAAGTTCCAGTACTGAATTTCAACATAGCTATTAATATTAGTTCAAAACTCTTCCCAGTGATGCATGTAAAGGTGATACATCTCTCACCTGTGGTCAGAAAAAAAGAAGGTTTTGTTTGCCAGTTTTTCTATTATCTTGGCCTTTGGAATACCAAGTTATACCTTCTCAAATATTCATGAGAAATGTATGTATGTCTGTATGGGTATATAGACACTGTAGTGGACTTTTTCTTTTAGATCAGACTTAATACTTGCTCCATCCAAATGAAAACAATCTTAAGTCTTAAGAAGCTTTTGAATTCTTCGAAAGTGAAGGGTTTTATAAATCCACAGCTGGAACGAAATGAATTGCAAACCTTAAAAGACAGATTATGTTTCCAAAACATGAGGACAAGTATGACCTTACTGTAAAACTATGTGTTTTAGCCTATGGGTAAAAGTGGTACATGAGGGGATTATTTATGTTTAGGTGTGTAAATAAATAGTACGCCTTTGGACACCCTTCTCGTATTTCCAGTGGAGCCTGCCAGCAGTCTTTTATTTCTGTTATGGCTTCAGGACACTAAGACCACAGGAACATAGCTAAATTAGATGCTGCAAATGCAAAAGTATCTGTGGCACCTCTCACCTTCACATCTAAGGGGCCTGATGCAGTTGAACATGTGCTTTACTTAAATATAGTGATAGTACCATGACACTCTGGTATGCTGCTCCCAGACTGCACCGTTGCTCTATGTGAAGGTAGCAGAACGGGGTCCTCGGTATTGTATCTATCTGATTATGAGAGAAGTTTAATCCTATACTGAACATGACTGTAGATTGGAAATAATAGGGAAATTGACTGCATTTGTATAAATACTTTGCTTTGTTTTATTTGGCTGTAGAAGAGGTAAAATTATGTTGGTCATACAGTGATACGCTTTTAGTAGATTTTGTAGATGTAAGATACTTCTGAAATAGTTGAAGGAGAGCTGTAAAGACAATCAATCAATCATCAGAAAGTCATAGTCTTTTAATGTTTAATTTATCCAAATCCCTGCTCTTTCTGAAGTATTGTTCCGTTACTTCGAAAATGTTAGAACAATAACGACAAAAAGTCCCACACTAAAATATCCTCTGAAATGAACATAACCAATCATAGGTCATCATTATTTTTGTGTCTTCTGTGATTAATATTTTTTTTACACGTGGACAAGATGAACACAATCTGATATATATTATCTTTGTAGTTAGCCTGGAAGCTCCCTGCATGACTGAAAGTGCCTGCTCTGGAGTGTCGACCCTCTACTATATCCTGCATTGTACTCTGTTGTAGTCCAAGTTTAGGCAGAGTGCCATAAAAATTCCACCTTAATCTTCTGTGAAGTTCGATGTGATACAAGCACTTGGATGCTTCAGTATCCATCCTTTTGCATAATACGCCACTAACTCATCCAGCAATTAGGAGTTTTGTGCTTTCTTCAAGCGGGGAACGCTTGAACCCGTCTCTTTCACATGTTAGTGAAGTGCTTAGGCCATGAGGTATTCTGGTTAACTTGTTCTCCACCCTTTCTCTTGAAGTGCAGCCAGAAACACTAGTGTCGTGGGCCAGAAGGAGTACAGCCAAGAAGAAACCTGACTCTGGCTTAAGGTTCAGATATTTGGTTAGAAAGGGAAAAAACCAGGGATGCCAGACACTCCTCCCTAATGTGTATGCATATTATATAACTGTTAAAACAGTCTTGGGAGCAGAGTTAAGAGACATAAAGTCTATTATTATTAAGCACCCACCTGAGAAGATGGCTAAATATGTATTGTCTTTTTCTGCTTGTAATAGCCCTGAGAAATATAGTTTCAGTGAATCTTCATCTGTCCTTTCTCAAGTCTGTGGGTAAAAGCTTTCATTGCTTTCCTCTTTTTCTTTTAATTAGCACTTGATTCCTGTTAAGGGCTTTTGAACACGTTCCCATGCGCCTGGTTGCCAAGCAGATCATCACCTTGTAGCTATTGCGTATTTGGAAGGCAGTTTTCTTGGGCTATTTATTAAGGAAATGCAAGAACACTCATGTTTTATTCTGCCAACACCAAATATGATGCAACACCAAAGGTTAAAACGAGAGGCAGAAGAAACAATTGTGTAAGAATTTTAGAGTATAGTTATCAGAGTGCTCACAGGTATTCACTGGGATATGTGTTGAATACTGTTCAAACAAATTATTAAATATAATCTTTACCCTGCAAGACAGATATCCTAAGTAAACAAGGAAGATTAAAAATGGATTAGGAAATGAAGGTACAGAAGAGCAAGATGACGTGCCTCAGATCAAAAAAACCCCAGAAATAGAACCAGCAAGATACTCCCATGTTTCTGGCACCCAGCTCAGTGCCCAGCATGACATACATATCGTATTTCCCTACCTGGATATATTTTCGTGTTTGAGATGAGATATACATAAATTACTGAAACCTCTGCTTAGACAATGTCTACCCTTACATGCAATTAGGCAGGCTATTAATGTTGTGTGTTGAGAACAGTGCTTCATCGTACTCCTGATCCCATTGACATGCCTTTTCCAACAAGAAACACCAGCATTATTTGACCTAAAAAGAGGATTGAGAGTTTAACCGTAAAAATCAATAAAAATCTCTGTTTATGGGAGAATTTTGAGTGGCCTGATGGTAAACAAAATAACCGGTGATTTCAATTTCTAAACAGCTCTTTAGAAGAGACTTTCACACAGACTTTTAGAACATAGACTATGTACATATACATACATACATATAGATGTATGTATACATATAGATGAGTGTATATATTATATAGATGTGTATATATACCTGGGGCAAATTCTGCTGCTCATAACTGAACAATATTCCCACTGAATAGCATAGAATTTGGCTCTGTTTGAGAATATCATTCTGTATGGAAGAAGTTAAATCCTGTCTGAAGTGCAGAATATCTTCTTGGATCTCCTTCAGCTTTACTGTATATGCAATTAATAATTCAAGATTCAGAAAATAGAAACAAAGAAGAGGAAGCTCACCAAACATGGTTTTGCTTGAGAAACACAGAGAAAAATCTCCCTAAGGTATTACTAACATTGAAAGATGATGGAAATTCTTGACCTTTCAGCAGTCAGAATTATGGTTAGACTATACTGTATATGATATGATCTCTTAGTGGGGCATCTTTTTAAGGGTCAGCTGCTCAAAGAAAAGGTTAATGTTTACTGGCATGTACAAAATGGGCCCTGCAAAACTTCAGCCAACTGGAAACCCTTGTCAGTTGGAAGTCTAATTAGATTAATTCAGCTTAATTATGCATAGTATTTAATTACAGTTAAACAGAGGCTAACTAATATACTTTAAATATCCTATTCTCAAAATTATTCTCAGCCTAAAGTAGTCTATGTCATATGTACCAGTATGAATATTGCTCAGTTTCCATAGAATATAGTAATATTACTACATTATGCCGAAACAGCCTTGTCTAGCATGTGAAATATGACGTGTCAACTGTTTATTTCAGGTTTTGAAGCAAAGTGAACAGTTGCTATAGCAATTGATACATCACAGATTATTTGGCACACTCTAATGATTCAGAACAATAATGACTGAGGTTTTAAGCATTTTTGTCACTTGTGTAATAAAGGCAGGGGAGGGCATATTCCTGAAAACTTGAAAACTACAGCCTTCCTGCTGACACATGGTTTCAAACGGAATTCTGGAATGACAGACAGAAGATTTTCTGTACTATTTTCAAACTGAGCTGAGGAAAAAAAATCACATAGAAAGAAAGAATCAAATGCATTTAAGACATATAATTAAGTTTTCTAAGCTGTTCATTACAGCTGTGTGAAAATACAGTTCTTCTCAGTTCAACAGCAGATGTATGAACTCTTTCCAGAACATTGCTACATTATAGATGTATGACTGGATGCAAACAAAATGTATAGCAACCTTTTGATTTGCTCTGTGTTGTGCCACACACCTTCGACTGGTGTCATTTTTCTTTCTAGCACACTGGGCTTAGGCAGAGCTTACTGGAAAAACTACTGTGTTTTGCCAACTGATAGTTCAGGACCAGAGAAGGGAATCTTCACTAATCACTTGTGAATAAACTAACTAGCTGCTGCGTTCAGTATCGAACCAGAGAGGGATCTGGATCATAACTTAAAATACAGTATTGTACTCCTGTCAGAAGCTTCCTCACCTTTTGTCTTCACTTTTCCCATGGATCTTAACCACTAAGTTTTATTGGTAGAAACCTGGCATTAACAAGTTTAAATTTACACAGGCAGCTAGTCACAAAAGCAGCTCTTTTACCTGTGTAGGGAAGGACAATGCTTGACAGAGCTTTCTGTCAAGCATTTCCAAGGATTTTGGCACAAGTGGAGGCTAATGAGCCAGATGAGGCTTTGACCTGTACTTCTGAGACGTACTTCAGACCATCAGGGAGCGGAGAGACACTGTAGGAAAAAACATGACTTTGCAGTTATCACACAAGATAGTTGAGGGCTATCAGTTCAATCCAAGCAGACTGTCAAAAAACCATGTGTCTTCAATTTTTTTTATTTCTATACTACATTAAATTGACTAAATAATATATTTCATGTTATGTATGCATGGATGGAGAAAGGTTTTTCCATTTTCCATTATTTCCATTTAAAATTAAATTAAAATGTACTTGTTCTCTGGAATTATGCATGGTAACATAAATAGAATGCAGCGGCATAGAGTGCGAGAAGTGAAAGTATTGAGTTCTCATGAATAGATGAAACTCCTTGCCCCCCCCCCTTTCCAGTTCTTGTTTGGTTGATTCATTTCTATTCCTTGGAAAATTCCTTACAACATGACTATGAATCTCATCAATGTATTCAGGTCACAGGAAATAACAGAGAGAAAAAGACTGAAAGTGATTTCTTGACTAAAAAAGAGCTATTTCTCTACCACCCCTCCCCAGATATCTTGCCTTCAGCCCATCCTAATTCAATTAGGAATAGTAGTAGGAGTGTCTCAAATTACTGCAATTGCTGCAGCAAAAGGGAGGAAGATGACAGAAAAGTACATACCCCTGACCTATGTGGGGCTTATCCAAAATAACTCAATTACATGTTATAAAAATAGCTGTTACCTATACTACTATGTAGTGGTGATAGCTATGTGGGAAATGGCATTTATAAAGCACCTTTGACCACTTCACCTGAACCCAGATCACTAATCCATCTGGCCTGGGACAATTTCCAACGCTCCCGATCTGTCAACAGTTCCAAACAGCTGCCATTTCAAAAATAAAGCCAGCCTTTCAGACAAATGTCTTCTCCTTTCCCTCAAGATGTGGCATTATTCTTCTCTTTGCTCCTCCTCCCATAAATTCTGCTGATGTGATGTGGGATCAGTAACTGGTCCTTGAAAAGGTGACTGAAGAAGTGGCAGATCCAGTAGCTGATAAACCATCTTAACCCGAGATGATAAAAGATTATTCACACTCATGATCTGGGGCTCCTGATTCTGAAGAAATATGGGAATCATTTCTGCCTGAAAAAAAGAGTGAAACATTATACTCAAAAGTGCAAAAAGGCTAAATAAAATCTCCTTTTGACTTTTTTTCCCCTGAGATTTTTGTTTATATGCTTATGAAAATTCTGTGGGATGACATTCTATTTTTATTGTAACACTACAGTCAGTGGAATTTAAATTAAATTTACATGGGAGGACAAGTGATGACAGACGACTGTTCGAATGGGGAAGGGACAAGACACTCCTTTGGTCCCATTTGCTCCAAATTTCCACTCACAAAATTTCCATAATTTTTAATACAGCCAGGATTGTCTTTGGGAGTCACCTGGGAGTAAACCAAGATCATCCATAGGTATGGGGTATAAGGAGGTTGTGTGAACAATTTAGAAGGATTTATACTTATTGAAGGCAGCTTCCCTCTGGTTGAGTTCCTCCAGCACATCTCCCTTGAAGTGAGAGAAAGCTCTTGCAGCTTTTAAAATGGTATAAGTAGCTTTAGTACAGCTCTCTGCTGTCACTGCCCAACTGTTTCTAGGAGTGGAACTAGCTAGTTCAAATACTTCTGTATCATGGTCCCCGGTACAACTCAGACATGCCCTGCCACACAAAGTCCAGAACAAAGGTTGACATCTTATGTTTTTATATCTGCCTAAAGCATGATGTTAAAGAGGATAAATGTATGTAGATTCAATAGAGTAGTTTAAACTACTGTAGAGACTCAATAGCAAAAATTTAAGTTTTTTTTCATTAAGCAGATTTTTATTTTCTTCCAATTGTCTGGTGTTTTCAACTTGAGGTAAACTGGTTATCCAGTTGCAGAAAGACAAAATAGCACTACCAAGAAAACTGTTTAAAATATGCTAAGAAGTTTTAAAATTATTTCCCCCTTATTCCTGAGAAACATTGTACTAGCAACTAAGTTAGTTGGAAGTATGGTTTGACTTGTATTTATTTTTCTGTTACTGGAATCTTTAAGACCAAGTAATATGATCATTCCCAGTGAGTGCCAGCAACATTTTTATGTAACACCAGAAATACAGCTAGTTATAAAGGCAAATGCAGCAATAGCATATTAACTACCATGAACTTACTCATACCAGAGATATTTAAATGGTGGATTTTGCATCTGTGCCTCACATGGTATTGTATGTGGAACTCTTGCTGGAGCTGATTCTACCTACTTCTACAATTAATTCAGATGGAGTTGCAAGTACTCAGCACTACTGAGGCTTTTTAATAAGGACCTAAGCCCAAAGCCTTTGGAAGTGGAAACATTTCCTTCAAAAAAGGAATTATATAGAACTGGACATTTATTATGTAAATCAATAACATTGTAGATAAAGATCCTATAGCACTCAATAGAAGATGTTCTACAGAGGTTTTGAACCATCCTACAGAATTTAATAGATAAGGCTATGTTTGGTGTATGGCATACAGGAACCTTTAAAAAGAGACTGTGCAAAGCATATATTCTATATATTCTACTGCAAACAGAACAGACTTCAAGACTTCCCTGGAGACAATCTTTTCTCTTAAAGAGCAATTGGTGACATCAGTTATTCCAGACCAAGTCCTTTTCTCACTTCTTAAGTTTTTTAATAGAGCTGTTTAGAAAACCCACTCCATAAAATCCAGGTATTGTGCAAGTATGCAGTTTGTCTCGTTGTATTTATCAAACTAGCTGTGGATAAGAAAACATGGTTTTTTCTTTTATCTGAGCACTAGTGAATGGAGGTTTTCCTTTAATAAATCCCATTTTACTGCATTAAAAAGAGGAATTCATTAGCAGTCAGTTAAGTGAAGTTTCTTTAGTCCTGAGATGTGTGTTTCAGAAAGGTTTGGTTTATGCTTAAAGCTTTGGTAACAGGATAATCTGTCATTGAGTGGGAAACACATTAATTCACATGGGAGAGTGAAACCAGAGGTGGTGAAAAATTGTTATTGCTTCTTTATACAACTGGTATGACAAAATAAAACCTCTTTAAAAAAATCTTTTGATGTTAAATTTGGTGCTGTATCAGCTGCAGTAGAAATAGTCAATTTTCTACCAGCTAAAGTATCCCAGGACTTCATTTGCAGTATTTCAGGGCTTCAAAAATACAGAAGCTAATATTGTTATTTATATGGTGTGGCAAAGTTGGCAGGAGTTGTTTGTTCATAAGCAGTGTTGGTTGTTCAGAATTTGAAAGGAGCTGCATATCCAAGAGTCTTCAGTGAAACGTCCTAATATGTGACTGATTTTTGAGAATTCAACAGCACCCAAAAATACTCCTGAGAATTTATTCTACTTTTAATTACACAGCTGAAACTATGGGGGTTCCTAAGGAACTGGCCACTGGAATTTCTTATGTGTGATAACCTTACATTCCCCCAAAAAGGGAAGGGTATAGAATGAATAACAGTAAGGTATGGCGATGATAGCCCAAATGGTCTGCAAGAAGGATTAGAATCAAAATGGAAATGGCTTCACCTTAGAGGCTTCTTAGGTCATGAGAATAAAGAGCTGAAAAAACAGTAATATCTGACACAATTTTTACACCTCTCTAAAAATACAAGCATAGTCACTGTGGATTCATGATGAAAACTTTATAATACCACAAAACCAAACGACGTAAGACCGCCTACCTGGCCGCCCTTTTTAACCTCTGGATAGAACAGATGTATGATTGATAGGCACTAACTATGGAAATATTTCACAAGGGGCAGAAAAGTAAGGTTTTCCATGGGGCTTATTTTTTTCAGAAACTATCTTGGCTCCGTAAATAGCTCTTGTTCAAGTAAATGTAGAGGATGCTCTGCAGCTGTTTATCCTTGTGCTGTAACCTGGGGAGGCTGCTGACTGGGCTGGCAGTGCTCCCACACATGCCGCACAGGAAAAAAAGGCTCAAGGAACACAGCCCAAGTCCTCAAGTGAGAAAAGGCTTCCAAGGGGAAAGGGGGCTCGGTGAGTTTCCCACTCAATCCTCGGCTTCTGGAGTTGAGATTGTACCTTGGGACACAGTTTGGACAAAGACAGTTTGGGTTTTGGTACTGCTGCACTATGAGCAGGTTAAGACGATGCCAGCACCTCAGAAGTGAGCAAATCCACATCTGCAGAGTCAGCAGAGGCATTATCTGGGAGATTTTTGACATGGGGCCCCTTTTACTTTAGGCATGGATGGGATTATGGAGAGGACACGCTAATGTTTGCTAACCACAACAGAGCTGCCCTGTTTGACACCACACAAACCGATGAGACTGTAAAAATTCCTCGGGGGCTTTACGGAAAATAGATCCTTGTTTTAATTCTGTTCTACGATTAGTTACTGCTTCATACTTTTTTTTTTTTTTACACCCTCAGGGGACACCCACTGATTTAGCTCACAATTCTGTGCAGAAGCAACTGTTAGCACAGCAATACCGCAATGCTGTGTGAGAACTCAAGGCTTTATGTATTAGTGGTGCATACAGAAAGCCTATTTAGAATTTACCATGGCTCACATTGTCAAATCCTTTTTTCCTAGCATTAGATCCACTGAAACATCTGTAAGCCTGCCCCGCTAAATAAAAGCGCCTGACTTTTAGAAGAGAATGAAAGCAGCTCTTGTAGATTCTGTGTTTATAGCATGTCATATGGTACAGCTTGGTCAGAATATTTTTGAAGTTAAATAGTGTTTAGAGAAGTTCCAAAACAAAAATCAATCCAAGAAAAAAATTCCAAATAAAAGATTTCTGGTTTGTAAAATGTTGTCAGCCCTGCTTCCTTTGAGTAAGGCCGATCTATAAAAAATGGCTCTGTCTGTGTAACTGTAACATAGGGGATTGATTTAATTTTCTTTTTCAGCTGAAATAATTACACTTGTACAGCCACGGAGGTATGGTGCTGCCTTATTTCAAGAACAATCAATCAGTCCCATTTGGGAAGGATAAATCTTTGCACTGCAACTTGTGGGTGCACAAGGACGCACGCCCCAATCCTCTAGTCCATGGAGGAAAATTCCCCAAGTGCTGGATTACCTACTGAAATACCTCTACATCCAAGGAGGCTACTTGAACATGTAACTGCAACCTTGTTCCAGGTGTGCCACATGTCAGCACAGGCTTTAGAAAGCCAAATATCTTCACAGAGAGTACTTTGATCTTTCCGTTCCTCGAGTACAACACTAAGCTAAACTAAAAGCGAACATCCTAGTTTAGTGTGTTTCAGTAATCTGCCCAGGAATGTGAAGTTCCCTGAGAGAAGATGTACAGCTTTCTCCTTCTGTCCTTCGCTCATAAATTCGTTCCCTTTTTGTTAAGCTGAATGTTATATGAATTAGTTTGTCAAGCTACAAATTCCCAAACAGGCTTCTGATTAACCCCTCTGTAAGTATAGGACACACTACTTGTGCCCAAATTCCCCAGTCAGACCACAGCTCACACAGACTTCTGTGTCTCTCCGCTAGTGGGAATCTTGGGAGTTTCCATTTGGCTGGGGAAGGGTTATTTATCATGCATGTGACTCTGGTTCTACTTCACCTGAGTCCCATGACAGTGTCTTTAGGAGATAATAGTCAAGATCTCAATTTTCCTTAAAATGGCAAAGCAAATTTCTAGCTTCTGTGATTGCAGGAAAAATTTTGAAAATGTGGAGGGCTCCTCTAAACCGTGGAAAACAGAAGTTAAATAAAATACTTTCCTCCTCTTTATGTTTCAGATTCTTATGGTTTTTAGCCAGTTTCTTTCTTTGGTATTGTTTTTTCTGTAGAGAAGGTGGAGGTACAGGAATTAAGTCGCACTTTTACTTATCTATTTTTTTATTCTTTGAGGCTGACAATGAGCTTTTGCTAGCCTTCCAACTATAAGTGAAATCAGGGCTATGCTGATTTCATTATAACTGAAATAAAGGGCAAGTAGTCTCCAAACAGCAGCAGCTACCGAGTCCTTCCCATGTGCAAGTTAAGGTCAGTGTGCCATGATCTATCTGAACCAAAGAAAGATCCAAAGGAACTCCTTCCTTGTAGTGGTCATGGCAGGCCTAAAGAAAAGGCTGGGGTGAGACCCTAAGAGGAGACACAGCCTGACTGACAGTCTGGGTAGTGTTCTGTGGATTGGAGGAATTTGCAGTGCATGTGTCAAACCAACTATTTTCCTCTCAGGATTCCGAGAGGGGTGCAGGAGGCTTTCCCTTTCCCTCTTATAAACGGCCCTGCAGCCTGAAGGTAAGGGTTTGATGCTGGCCAACCGAGGCTGTGCATTTCTTGTTTAATTGTTAGCTCCTTGCCTGTATAATTTTAGATGTGAGTAATTGTTTTTTTCCTCCTTTCTTTTCTTTTTTTTTTTTTTCCTTTCTTTCTTGCATCAGTGGAAACAAAATATCAGAAGTATGGGAATATTGGAGCAAGTGGAAAGAGTGAAAACAGTCGTTTTCCTGGAATATAATATTATGCCATGGGGTCAGAAGCAGATGAAGCTAAACAATGACAAAAGAGAGTGCCTTTATACATACATTTCTTCTTGTTCCTTTTTGAGCCATAAAATATTTGAAGTTACTAATTTTGCCGTAAAAACAATTATTTTTCTACCCTCTGGGCAGCTGGATTAAGGTTTAAGCTTCTGTTGAATGATTGGTTTCTTTCTATTAGTTCTTTTTTTTTTCTTTTTAAATTTCAGTGCTGTCAGTATATCCAGTGTCCGTTTAAGTAAGGCTCGTGTTGCTCAAGAAAGATTGCAACAGACTTTGTTTGTGTTTTGTACACCCAAGAAACTACTGCTTGTAGCTAGCAGGAAAGACGTGAAGGAGTGAGAAGAGAACTTGCTGGTCTGTATTTACCGTACTATTTTGAAAAACACATTTCAAGAAAGAGTGATTTACACAGTTTACTAGGGACAAGAAATTCTAAAATTAAAAAGGCTTCAAATAAAACAAGTCATCCTCAGCGAACCCACTGGGAATCATTTATGTGAGCTCACACAAGAAAAATTATTTTAAAGTTATTTACAATGCCAGATTCTTGGATTACAAGTTCAAGAAATTTCTTTAGCAAAAGCTTTTTTTTTTCCCTCTTTTTTTTTTTTTTTTTTAAACAAGGTTCCATTTTAAAATCATAGATTTATTTTCTGAAGAAAAGAGTTCCTTACAAGTATAGCAAAGAAGTTAGATTTTTTTATGGAGGAATAAGGAATTAATGTGTCTGAATGCATATTCACTAGCCAAGTTTAGTTTTGTATGAAGTGGTAGCTTTAAGAATCACTCCTGATCAATTGCAAAGGCTAATGAAATTAGCAGGCCTTCTCACATGTTTAAAATTAAATATATGATCAAGTGATCTGCTGGATCTGACAGGCTGTAATCTTCAGTAGATCCAGAAAAACATTTTTAGCCTTTTTTTTTTTTTCTCCTGAGAATAAACGTAAAGCCTGATGAACTGAAACATTGCATGAATTCATTTCTGGTTTACCTTATTGTTAATGCAAAAAAAAAAATGTTAATGAGATAACAATGTTTTGTCCTTTTCTTCTTTTTTTTGGAGGGAGGGTTGAGGAAACAATTTTTCATTTAGAAATCTTCTCCATTTGTGATTCTGACATATAAAAAAGCAGTACTCGGAGATTTAGCACTTTGGATCACAGGAACTTTTTGTCTAACCTTGTCAGACATGAAATGAAATTTTCCAGACTATTTGGTTCCTACAATTGTTTAGGCAACCTAAAATGGCTTTTCTGCTTCAATTTTACAGAGTAGTCAGGAAATTTGTTGTTTTTCTTTGTCCAACATTCCTCTTTATCTGGAAAGTCCGTTTTTGAATATTAGGAACTTGATGCTATTTAACAGTGTTAATAATTTAAACTTCTTGGATCTTTTTCAGGTAGTTCAGACCTGGAGAAAGCAAACGTTTGCACTATTACAAATAAAATCCAGTTAACTCACCTTCTCCGACTTCAGTATCTGTCACTGATGTAAACATTTAACAAAAGCATTACATTTTACTTACCCTATCTATCTTCCAATACCATGAAAGAGGCAATAGGTGCTGCTCTGAACTGCAGAGCAGTAACCAAATTCAACATTAGCAGCTTTTTCCCTCAAAAAATAAGGTCATAAGCAGCAGTAAAGAATTTACATTATACTTCCTACAGATAATGTTCTTCCCTCGCAAGCTGTTTGCGCCTGGCAAGATGTTCCGGTCACCAGCCCATGAAATTCACAGACACTCATTCCTGCTACCACCAAGTAACTTAACTGTTTTATTTTGGCTGAGAAGAGCGACTTTCCAGCTGGACAACAGTCTGTAGCACTTTACATAAACCGGAAGATGCCACATAACAATGTGAAAAAAAAAAAAAAAAAGAAGCTACCGAAACTTTGGCTTGGTACCCACAACTTACAGTAGCTTGTTTTGTTGGCTGTAGCACTCTATGGAGAGAAACAAGAATACACGAGGTAACTCCCCTGATATTTTTGAGATCTGAATAAGAAATTACCCAGGATAAAAATGGCTCATCCAAAAATACTAGACCTCTGCGTTGTCACGCGGCAGCGCCTTTGCTGATCATCCTGTGTATAACAACAGAAGCACCACCAGACCACCTAAACTGGTACCCAGTGATCTTTGCCTTCCTCATTACTCAAATCAGCCTCTCTAGAAATCCCTTTCTATGCATCTTTTCAACTTCTGTGTTAGATGCAAGTCTTTTATTTTATATCAGGCCTGGTACAACACACTGCAGCCTACGATACTGCTTTATCTTTTTTCAGTCTCTGTGGTTTGTGAGACCTCGTAGTCCCTTTCCATCTTTTACGCATGCTTCTATTGAGCCCAGCTACTTACTTTGTGTAAAAGTTACTGATTTTATATTCTTTACATTGACAAAGTAGCCAATTCTCAGTCCTTTTTCTCTCTTCATAAACCTGGAGCTCCTGCTGCTTTCAGTCCCAGGTGAACATCCCACTCCCAGAAATCGCGTTTTTTTCACCTAAAACCAGTGGGGCGTCGATTCTCAGAGTAGTTCCCTTTCCTCACTGCAGGGAGGGTGAGGCCGGGGCATGCCTCCCCACCAGACTAAGGGGAACTCTCTGTGTACTTCTCCTTCTAACCTTCCCCTCTCCTGGTGTGTTAGGTGCCTGCTCTACTGCTGGAGAATAGCTGGTAGTAAGGTTAAACAGTGGTTAGCAATGGTGACATGATTACTGTGATGTTAGAGGCCAGATGGAAATTACAATTAGGGTCCATTGTTTTCTTTATACTTCTTCAGTGCTCCATAAAAAAAGTGCTTTTTGTCCTACTTGCACTCAGGTCTCAATATTTTCATCCCTTCTCATTTTACTGAGAATTTTTCTTTAGCCTCTTCCTCAAAATATACTTTTGTGACACTCCCACAAAACCACAAAAGAACAGTCAAGAAGGACCAGAAAGAAGGAACTTGCCCCACCCCTGCCATCAGGCCCCAACAAAAACCTGAAACTGTAGAGAGAAACCAGAGGAATGGATGAACTGATTGCTAACTCCAAACCCTCAGTTCACCTGCTTGTGACTCGTTGCTCATATGAGTATTTTTTTCATCTGTAGCCTTTGCAATCTAACTCAATAGCAAGTTCTTTGTTGCAGGGACCTCATTTACAGATGTGATTTTGGAAACCAATGATTCTGTAAAAGCACTGGCTAGCTGAGGGGGACCTAAAAAGAAGCCTGTGATTTTTATGGAAGCCTGGGCATGTATCTTCTGGAAATCAGACCCCTCTACGAATTCACATTTTTCAGAGTTTCTGTCACTCTGGCAAGCTCCTCGACAGGTTGTGGAGTTTCTTTCAGGAGAAGTTTTTAAAACGCAGTTAAGACAGATACTTGCTGGGAATGTCCTGGATATAAACAATTCCACTAGTGGTTTCCAAAGCAAGGCTTCTGTCTTTTTCTGTAAGATGATTGCAAGAACTCCCTCAGAAATCTCATCCTCAATTTCTTTACTATTTTTCAAATTTTGCAGAATGTCTGCAAAACACGAGACTTTTGTTGATAGCAAATCAAAAACTATACAACATCATTCCAGGAGGCGAAAAGAAACTCTGGAAATAACGACCTCACTCATGAATCTGATACTAATCATCTGCAATAACAAATACAGTTCTGAGAAGAAAACAAAGTGGTGGCTGAGAGATAGTTTAACAACAGCTACAAACAAAAAATGGTTTAACAACAGTAACAACCAACCAAAAAAACCCCCCAACCCCCAAAAAAGGAAGTAGAGCTAAAACAATCTCTATTCAAAATTCTGTTCCACAACAAGTCTCAGTGGAGCCTTTGGGACTGTGGTCCCCATATTTCAGTCAGCCATGTATTTCATGAAAAATTTAGATCTGAAGAGTCATGGAGTTCTTGACTGTTCTTAGCACACGGGCTTTTGTTCTTGCTTTCATGCTTTTACCCAGCACCTCAGCAGTTAGATCATCCCTTTGGGACTTGAAAAACCTGGGGTTTTTTCCTCCCTTTGTCCACCAGAATTCAGGCTTAAAAATCTCTCTCCAAAAATTTCTGGAGGATGCCTTGGGGAAATCTGGGATGAGAGGAGCCTCCGAATATTTCTGAGGAAACTGTTCCATTTTGAATGAAATAATTAAATACTTGTTAAGCTGTTGGCCTTGAGGTTAGGGAACTTGCCTGGAAGAGGAGAGATGAGTATTTCAGACTGCTCTGATTAATAGTTCACTATTTTATGTTAAACCAAGCAGGGAATAAACCTCTAGCATTCTGCTTCCAAGTAAGCCTTACTTTTAAGTCCCATTCACACACTTCTTCACTTGGTTTTCTCCTTTATGTGCCACCTCAACCTAGGTGAGGGGTATAAATACAATATAACTCCAGGGCAAGCTGGAATTTTGTGCTCAATATTTCCTGTTGCCTGGCTTCGGTACCTCTCCAAGCACTACGTCAGACTTTGCAAAGCCTATTCTGATGTGCCCAACTCTCCCCACACAGCCTTGGTACCTAACTGGAGTCTGGTGAATTGGGGTATTTATAAATTTCTTCTGTGGATTTCACCTCTAACTGATTGTTTTCTTATTCTTTATCAAATTCCTATTCAACTAAAAATAAATCCCTCTGCCAGCTGTAGCAGGACAAGGAAAGCATTTTGCTGTAGCAAGGTATGTATATGGATTGGAAGCTGTGAGATACCTTCTTCAGGACCTCATTGGGTCTAAAGTTAGGAACAAAAGTTGAAGTTTAGCTGTATATAATTCTTCGCCCTGTCAATGCATGTCAGTCGCATTGTTTGAGGCGATTCAAATTCAGGATGTAGAAAACACATTAACATTCTTTGTACAGTCTTTCCTGGGGTTTCCTGATTGCTGAAATAGCCTCCACACTACCATCTTCTGCCATAATTTTTCCAGAGGCAAAGAATTTGGATGGATGTTTTCTAGCAAAACAAGTAGGTTTTTCTTTTCTTTTTCCCCAAAGGCAGGGAACCAATTGTACCCTCAATGGGTGCACAATAAAATGCCATTGAAGATTATTTTCATGCTTTTTTTAGACCCACAAGTCTTTTGTAAGATAGTAGACCCATCCTTCATCCCTTTTATTTTTTTTAATAATATATATATAAGATTACATTGCAGTGGCTGCCACTGCTAATATTAACACTGTTGTTTTAGATGTAGATGTCATGATATGCAAAATCATTCAGCACTAGATATCCTAAGTATCCAAAAGATAAGTTGGCTGCAAGAAATCTGAACAACTCTCTGCCTTTAACAATTGTTGTTATGGAGAAGGCAAAAGGACCTTAGGTGTTTACAAAATGTTGAAGTTGTACCCATATGACTCTGAAACGTCCCTATAGAGCTATTTTGAGCTTCCTGGAAAAACAGAGAGGATATGAGTATGAATTAACAAGTTACTTCATTTGACATCTCATGGGAATCCGATACCTGGGAAACATTAGTTATCTAGGCTGAAAATAATAATCCAGTCTCTTTCATCCAGTACTATCTAGTTTATAGTGTTGCTTCCAGGTTATGATGTTGCATTTAATTACAATGAAATAATAAATTACGTGTCATTCAATAATTGTAATTGTCCTTTCTTGAAGCTGGTCTTCCTTGCAGCTGTGTAAAGCCAAACAGCTTGAGCAATTTGACTCTTGTCCTTGGATATCTGGGAAGTTTCTGCTTACCAAGAGTTTCAGTTCCCCCCAAAAGAAAGGCGCTAAATTTCTTGGGTGAAAACAGCAAAAATTATATCATCATTGTGGTCCCCATGGGGGATACATCTAGGATACCGCAAAGCTGAGAAATGAAGAACTTTGAGAACAAAAGTGATGACTGACTTGCAACAGATCTACCCTGTTGCCTGTGTTACCATTTAACAAAACATTTTTCAAAATTTGTTAAGTAAGCAAACTAAATAATTTTTTAGTGGTGCTCATACTGTGAAAACCAAGGAGCCCAATTACTTTCCATCTTCAGAACAGAGAAACAAATAAAAATCCAAAGAAGCAGGTCTAAGGACTCTAATATTCAAACCCTCCTTTTTCTTCTTTACAATTTCTTCAATGATTCTTCCAGCTCCCACTGTCTGGTACTGGTTAATCAGTACTTTGCAGAAGTGTGGTCTTAGACCTGTGCATTGCTAGCAGTTAAAGGCTGATTTACAGAGAAAGGGATGCTCTTCATTGCACCTAGAGAAGGATGCAACAACAGCTAGAATTTAAAAAACTTGTCTGGTTCATTAATAACATTGTGACTCCGACATGAGCCACTAATTATATGGGAGAGTCACAACAAAGAATAAAGAGGGGTTAGATGAGGAGGATGGGTGCAAGACCCAGAAGAGGATTACTATGTGTGTAGTTACTATCAAGCTAAAGCCAATTAGGCCTTAACTTATGCCCAATTGCATTAAAAAATTATCCTTTCTGAATGGAAAAGTTCACTATAGACACAAAACAAGAAAAACACAGCCTCTTATTAGGATAAAATGTCTTTAGATTTCTGACTATTGCAGGAGAAATGGTACGGCAGGTTTGGAAGTGAATGCTGAATGCATTGAACTAAACAGTCATAGAACAACGCCTTGTCAAAAAAAATTGCTGAAGCATATGACAGGAATGTTTGGCCACATCTCTTTTTTTCATACCATGTTTAAGTGAACATTGAATCTTGGAACAAACCCAGTTAACTGAGAGCAAAGGGTTTCATGGCACTATTCTAATCACCAATCTGTTTCATCTTTATTTTTTTCTTCTTTTTTTAAGATCAGAACATTTTTGTCTGCAAGCTGACCCATTCCTTAAGTATATATACATGTCACTTGAGGATTTAACAGTCAAAGACACTGAGAGACTGTCCAGATCCCTCTTTGACAGTTCAAGAGACAACCCCAGGAGTCTGAAATACTACTGGGATTTGAAATAGTGTGTGCAAAGAGTCTCCATTTCTTCAGCTAGTTAAAGTGGTTTGTTTCTAAAATTTCATATGCATTAAAAATAAATGTATAGCAAGTAATATTTTAAAGTAACTTTCTGTTATATTGCTGGCATCATCTCCAAAACAGTCATATGTCTTAATGACATTCCATTTATTTAACTGCTTTTCTTGTTAAAAACACTGCCCTGGTGGTACTGATTGCTCAACGTTTGACTCTAGATTATGCAGATCTGCCTGTTCTGAAGAGACAAAAACCCAGGGCAGAGCAGCAACCCCAGAGAAGGGAAATTCCCTGCTAAGAGTTTATCAGGTTGAGGAACAATGTGCATTGCCCGATGCACTTATTATCCAGGAAGTTACTCATCCCTGTTAGTTATTCTTACTGAAAATACTAAAATAATTTCCAGTGCTTCATCCAAGAAACTTCAACTAACAGTGGCTCCAGTGTTATTAAAATGGCCATGCATGATTCTGCACATAGAGTTTTTTTAAATCAAATTAAACACAAAAGTTGATGAGGTATCTTTCATTTCATTTTCTTTTATTTAGCGGGAAAGCAGATTTTACCAGTGCCCTGAATGGGTTTGTTACAACACAGTTCAGAGCTGGGCTATGCACTTTGAGACCCTACGTCCTTGGGTTTTTTTATTCCTAAAGCTGGCATAACTGAGGCTTTGTACTCTGAGGGCAGGCCCCTGAGCTAAGAAAGAGTGGAAAAAAATGTTATAGAGTTTTGTAATACTCCCAGTATGAGAAAGCTGTTTGCATTTAAGCAGTCCCCTAGCTAAAATTTGGGGTTTTTCCCTTGCATTGAAGATCTTAGGCATCAACAAAAATCAGTACCCCCGAGTGTGAAAAACTTTTCAGGGTACTCTTGCACACCTGTGCCAAAGGATGGTGAGGATGTGAAGGCCCTGTGGTGCTCAGGAGCTCTCTGAAAGCCTGCAGTGATGGCAGCGATGAAGACCTCCCAGCTGCACCACTCTCAGGAGGAGGGCCCTTAGGAGTGGTTTAGGAGCACAATATAGACCCGGCCGTAATGCTCCAAGGGTGGCTGCCAGGTGGAAATGCCCCTCCAGGACATGCATGCAAGCTTTTGTGAAAGGTTGCGTGTGCTCTTAATTTCCAATCAGTACATGGTTGCCCTGAGTCTCAGTGGGGAGAAGAGGTGCTGTCAGCCCCCCAGAGCACTCTGAGCACATCAAAATGGCGCCCGACTCTCTGGGTCTCTGCTGCATTTTGCAAGATGTGCATCCCAAGGATGGTATGCTCAGCAGAGCGTTTCTATCTGCAGAGCACACACTGTTTCTTGTGTTCTTGCTTCAGGAGGCTTTGCTGTGTTGCACAAGATCAGATACTATGATGTGACACAAAATCACAGCTTCACATATTCTCTGTGAAATCAACTGATGCTGATAGAAGGAAATTCAAGGAGCTGATCAAGAAATGTAGACTACAGGTTGATACCTCTTTTTCTGACTTTATTCTGCTCATGGACCACTCCGCATGCAAAGATCAGAGTTAAAATATGGTTCAATAGGTTGCCATTCGGTCTCAGTGATCTGCGGACCAGGAAGACATGAATAACACACTGAGATTGGAGCGGTGTAATACAAACACTTCAGTGATGTACCAGGTGTTGCCTGAAGGCACGAGCTTTCAGACTGAGACCTTCAGCACTTTATCTGAGCTCTAGTGTTCTGTAGATAAATGATCACACTGCACTTTTGAAAAGAGCACGGGGACAACCCCAGGTTTCTAACTAACATTTGCTTTCTTAACACATAATATAACATGCAGGGCTGTTACTGTCTGAAGCTTGGCTGTTAATGTTTGCCTACATAGTCACTGTACTTACCAGCACCTAATTCATCTGAAAGCAGTCTTTAGGATTTTGAGAGAGATGTTAAATAAAATTAAATTACATTTTTCCATTCTGTGTCATATAAATCTCTATAAACATAAACCGATCCTGTGTGTGCAGTTTGAACACAAGCTTTGCTTCTGAGTAGTTTTAAATAAGGGGTTTTCACATCCTTATTTAGATGCAGTATCATTTTTGCCTTCAATGCTAATAACATACTCAAAGGGACCGGATTTCTTGCAAAAAAAAATCTCAGCCCTGTGTCTGAATAAGTAATGGAACTCACAGGTGCACTTCTCTTGCAGCACTTTCCTAAACATGTGCGTCTGTATGTAAAGCAAAGGCCATGCTGGCAGCCGAGCTTTCCATGTTAGCATTTCCATCCCCATTTGTTATCATCAGACCCAAATGTTACTTCTTCAAGCAGCAGTTAACAAGCAGTGGTTTAATTCCTCTGGAGCCTGTGGGCTGTTCCCTGCAGAATGCAATCTCACGTTAGGACTTAATTAGTTTAAGAGTTTGGAGCACAAAAAGATCTTGACAGCAAGATAAGTATGAGCTCGGGGAACCAGGGGTCCCAGTCCAAGGCACTTTCTTCTGCTGATTATGGATTTGGTGAAAACCAGATTTAATTTTTATGTATTAATTGTCTGTATTATCTTTGTAATATCTGACAGAAACAGACTTTTTGAATGCAAAGTCGAATGAAGAGGTTCGTGTGCTGAGTTAATAGTTTGCTGGGAAAATTAATATAAATTAATAAGGCCACCAAACACCTGTGCAAAACTGCAGTAATATACAGAAAGGAATAAGAGATGGTGTTTTGAGAATAAGATGAGTTTTCCATTTACCCGACCATTTATCATAGGGATGATCTCATTTTGGTATGCTGTCTTGCCTAATCAGACCTTTCATTCTCCTGAACAAAAATCTAAATCACATAAATCACATGTATATGCATAGTGTACAGAATGGTCATTAACTACAAACCTAACTTGTGCAAAATTTTGTGTATTGGTTGATTGTAACATTTTTTTTTAATGTTGCATACATTTTTTTCCTAATAGAAGTAAAAAAAACACTTAATGAAGTTAAACATTTGGTACTTATATAGAACATCAGACAAGCACAGAGTTTTCAGTGTGAGAATATATTGTCCTGGGAGTATCATTACTCAATTATTATTCGTTTCCAAAAATTGCAAGTGATAGAGCTGGGCAGAAAATAATGCCATATGCACCTGCAGTCTGTCTCAGATTATTTTTGGTAGTCGCATTAAGTTTTGCAATTTTTAAGAAAATAAACAAGAAGAGAAACTTATAGTATGTTTATTGATTTTCCTGGAAAACAGGATATATGTGTAGATTATAAAATAAAAATAATAAATAGCAATATGTTATTGGATATAATGTCTTATTTCAGTGTATAAATAGGTAGAAATACCTGAGAAATTACTTATAAAATTTGCAAACTTTTCAGCATGATGACTTGCTATGTGAGAAATGTTCAAAGTAACAAAATTCTTAAAGAGAACAAAAAAGAACAAAGAGATTCTGTAGAAACAATGGACCAAATATATCTCAAGGATAACCCCACTGAGATCAGTCGAATTGCACTAGGGATATACTTGGCCCAGTGACTCCAGAAATGATGTTAATGAGGAACCTTAACACTACTGCTGGAGAAATCTCTATTTAAACCATGCTGTGGCAGTTCATGTGAAAAAGTAAATGGGACCTTCACACGAACTGCACAGCATGTGAGTGTGAATCAACAGGCTATAATAAATTGGTTTGGTTTCCTTCTCCCAGACTTAAGCAAATGTATTATATTGTAGCATTTGAGATATTATAATGAAGGTTATGTCATTATTCCATTATGTTCAGAAAAGCCTGTTTGTCTTCAAAAAAGACCTGATGTTGAAAAATATTTCTCAGTTCTTACAAAAAAAGAGAATCTGTAGATCAAATTTAATGCGCGATACATCCCTGTTAAAAATCCTCTGTCTTTCTAAAACTTGATCTGGAAGATGTCAATAAGCTCTGGATGAGGAAATGTTTTGTAAAATAAAGGCCTGATTTTTTTTCATAGGAAAGCAAACCTGAATGGGTTTCTAACAAAATTTTACTTTCTTATAGAAAGAGGCAATGATTTAAAAAGTGCGAAGGAATGTAGTATCTGACGTCCTATGACATGATATATCCCGAAACTACTTAAAACCTCAGAACTTGAGCTACCAGAGAAAGAAGTGACCTTTTCAACTTAAACTGCTGATCGTAAAAAAAAAGTACTTGACAGGATAAAGATTATTTTTAACTTAGGCTAAAGCACTCACAAATAACACAACCTGAAGCTGCCTGGATTGCTCTGGTCTGCCTCAGACTGAATGCAGCTCTTATATAAAGCTGTTCACCAGCAGATTCGAAGGCACTTTACATTTGTTGTTCCTAAAGACAGATGGGGAAACTGAGATACAGAAAGCTAAGGTGGACAGCATCCCTGACATGGGGCGTAGTGGTGGAGTCAGGATCTCATCGCACTCACTGACATGCGAAGCGGAAATCAGCAACAATATCCTCATCCCACGTCACCTTCACAAAAATATGACTGATCCTGCAAGCTCTTTTCTGTTTAAGGACTCTTAGGCTTCAGTCTTCACCAAAGAGCAAAATCTCATTTCCTAATCTAGCGTCTGTTTGCAGTGAAGTGTTCAAACTCTCCAAAAAATCCCCGAACAAAACCCAACAGTCATGGGCATGTGAAAGAGATTATAAGATGTAGTGCCTGTGCACTGGGCTGAACTCACTGCACTGGACTCGGTGACCCCGGACGCCACTTCCAGTCCTCTAGCCCTATGAACTGTGATTTCATTCCAGAGGTCATTGAAAATGAAATGCAGCATTTCACAGATTTCATCTTGCACATTCAAAATGATCATGTCCTGACATTTCAACTGTTGAAAAGAGCCAGTATTTACTACCTCACATGAAAAAGACCAGAAGGCTAAAATGCATAACAAAGTAAAGCCGTGATATGAGGCAGATGAACTCATTTAGATAAAATAAGACAAGACTCAACCTTCATCTGAACTTCAAATTGAAACGGAGTTAAACCTCTCATTGAAGGAAGATAAAAAGTTAGCCGGTTTATTTGTCTTCCAGTTCTTTTTACTTAAGAGAATGCTGTTGAAGTGCTGGCTGAGATGTTGGGGAGAGCAGTTCCTGCTCCTGGTACAGCTTCCTGAGCGATACTGAGCCAGGCACTCAACCTCTCTTGCCTCGCTTTCCAGTCGCAGTCTGGTGTTCCTCCTCCTTCTCCTTGCTGTGTGATGTATGTACTTTAAACACAAAATTTAGAACAAGAACTATCTTTTATTACGTGATTTTACAGTGCCTGAGGTCCTTCTTTCAGCCATTGTGTCCACTGTGTTTGCAGTACAAATGACGATGTTAATGAAAATATTTTTCTGTGTATGTTCCCCCACATCACCTAGATGGATAAATATTTTTGATAGATATATATTCTTCATGCACTATCTCTTTGGTTTAACATTCTGAATAGAACTCATTTGAATTTTAAAAAGGACTAGGAGAAGAGACAAAAACATTGCATGCAATTTTGCCTGCACTGTTATGAACCCTGTGGTATTACCATGCCTTCATTCAAAAGTTAGAAGCAAGGAAAGGCATTGACTACATTTTAATCCATACTTCATGGTGAGCAATTATAATACTGTTATGTGTCATTTCCCTCTATATTGTTACAGTAATGCTCTGGATTTTTGCATGAATCCGTTGGGTTATAAATGTCCCACAAAATATAATAGAAATTATTTTTATAGAAGAAAATGTTATGCAACCCAGCATGATCCCGCTCCTCATCATTTGTTCTAGGATTATTCAGAAATGTTAAATTCTCTATCTGGATTTCATAAATAGCTCAAACACCCCCAACTGAGCATAAAAATAGCTTATGTTTGATGGAAACTGTCTTTTGGGTCCTTTAACTGCTGTTTCTAAATTGGCTATTTTGGTCCTGTTTTCTGTTGTCATGTATGGCACAGAAAGGAGTTGGCAAAACACCTTAGCTGTTCCTACAAGTGTCCATTTGTGAAACAGTCTTTAACCAAAACCAACAATCTTTACCATAGCTCAGGATATTAGGAAAAGTGAGATCTTGAAGACCTGTCATTAATAGATTTCTTCAAAGGAAGAAAATACTAGTTCAAGCTTCTCAGTCTTTTCATTGGGGCTTAAGGGATCTCTTCGTCTTTCCTTTCCACTGCCAGCGTCCCATTTTGTCTCCCACCTCTCAGGCTCTTAAGAAAACACTTGCACTTATACCTTCTCTTCTTACCTCATTCGACAGATACTAATCTGGTCAATAGACATAAGAAGTGGCATAATAATGTCATGAAGCCTGCCAATCAGTAGATTCAATATCAGGTTTATTATTGTTCAGTAAAGTTATTCATATTGCAGGAGAGGAGAAAATCCCAGTAAACATGTAATAACTAACAGAACTTACACTTTTCCCAGGCTCCTCAGAGTAGAAAGAAGTAAAGAACAAGGTGAGCAAATTGCCCAGCACTCTTAAGGGATGTTACAATATTATAATCACATCTGTTGAACCCAACTTCTGTTCCCTCTTCCTGAACAAAAAAATATCCAAACATGGAGGCAGAATAAAGCTGGGTACAGATACTGAGGCTAGATTTTAGAAGAAATGAAGTGATATTTCGCACCCCCCATCAGTATCTTCAGGGGTAAAACAAAATATGCAAGAAAATGAGTCTGAAAATCAGCCTGAATATCACTATAAAAAGATTCAGTGCTTGAAGCATTGCTGAAACTGGGCAGATAAGATACAGAAGATCCATTCTACTTAGAATTTTGAATAAGCAAAAAGATGATCTAATAGCACTCATTACGTACTCACATGATATAAATATACCACTCAGTTGTATTTTCCAGAGTCCTACAAAAAAAGTAAGAAATATCAATGAAGGCCAATTGGAATAAGTAGTTAAAACCCCCTAATGTTAAAGAGGAAAAAAAGCAGAAAGTGTGAAACAAAAGAGATACCTGGTTTGAAGATCTTCCATAATTAGCATGTCCAATTTGACACAGTGTTGGCTCTGCTTGCCTGTGAAGTATTTATAGACTTTGATAGGTTTTTTGCAGTTGCGCTGAACAATTTTTTAATGTTACCACAATCCAAATATGAGTAGTTATTACAATAACAAAACGTTGTGAATCATTCTGTAATTATCTTCTAGCCTGCTAATAGTAACCGTGTTAATCACTTAAATGGCTTGCTACATTTCCATGCTTTATGCAGCCGTATTTAAAAATGTTCCTATTATCCTGGCAAGGTACACAGCTGAGTTTATAATGTCATGTCAGTCACTATATGGTTAAATACTAATTTGAAAACCTATCAAAAAACTGTAAAGTGTGTAGGTCAGTCACGATCATTCATGGAAAGGCAGGAAATATGTTAAGGCAGTAGAATATAGCTTTTCTCTAACACTTGGAAGAGAAACATATAAATCACTGTGTCATAGCATTTAAAACATTACAAAACTGTCTCAGCTGTAACAGGACGCTGTAGGGCAATATTTACTGCTAATTCTAATTATTATTATGGGTGTTCAACTTTGGTATTTATATTTCCTTAGAACCACTGCCCCAAATGATTTAAATTACAAATTTCTGTTCTTATATAATAATTTCACCTTACTGCTATTATTAGGATGTCAGCTCTCATTCCTGGTCACTTCTTCAGTTTATAGGTAGTTATAGGCAAATTAGTCTTCACCTATTACAAGTGTTTTCCCTATTTAGTTGAAACAGTACACTGAAATAGATTCAGTTTCTACTGTAGTGGCATTGGGGAGGATATTTTCATTTCATTTTCTGCTACATTCTATGCTATATTTTGTTGAATTTTTACTTCTCAGTGGACACTCAGTGATGCTGCTCTGAAGCTTCACTCACAAAAGAAGAAACAGGTTTTGACTTCAGGAGACCCAGCAGAACACTATAATAACCAGTGAAATAAGAGAGCAGCATCCGCAAAAGGAAAAGACAGAGTTGATAAAGGAGAAAAA
Organism: Phoenicopterus ruber ruber; assembly: GCA_009819775.1. Classification (NCBI taxonomy): domain Eukaryota; kingdom Metazoa; phylum Chordata; class Aves; order Phoenicopteriformes; family Phoenicopteridae; genus Phoenicopterus; species Phoenicopterus ruber. The sequence goes on along the minus strand of CM020217.1, from coordinate 28,433,742 downwards.
AAGCAAAACCCCCAAAGCAGAACAGGATACAAACAGATCTATTTTGCCAATACTGCAAGGAAAGTGAATAAATGAGGAACTGGAAAAAAATATTGCTTGCTTATCACAAAATGGTTGAGGTTGGAAGGCACCTCTGGAGGTCGTCTAGTCCAACCTCCTGCTAAAAGCAGAGTCAACGAGAGCAGGTTGCTCAGGGTCTTGTCCAGTTGAGTTTTGAACATCTCCAGGGATAGAGACTCCACAGTTTCACCAAGCAACTTGTTCCAGTGTTTGATCACCCTCGTAGTAAAAATGTTTCTTCTTATATTTTTCTTAATGGAATCTCCCGTCTTTCAATTTGTACCCATTGCCTCTTGTCCTTTCAGTGGATACCACTGAGAAGAGCCTGGCTCTGTGTTCTTTACACCCTCCCTTTGGGTATTTGTACACATTGATGAAATTCCCACCCCGAGCCTTCTCTTCTCCTCTTCTCCAGGCTCAGCAGTCCCACCTCTCTCAGCCTCTCCTCGCATGTCAGATGCACCAGTCCCTTAATCATCTTCATCTCCCTTCGCTGGACCATCTAAGAAGATTTCTTACTCAAATACACGTTGTTTATGCATATTACATATATTTATAAACATATTACATATATTTTTAAAAATACCACACTGCACTTTAGGGGGAATGCTCTTAGGGAATACTAGAATTAGATATTCCTGCACAACATTAATTCAGTCCATGTGGTATTCCAATCATGATTTTTAACCTATGTTGGGAGAGAGGGGGCATGATCTGTCATCCATTCAGCCTACAAATGGGCAAGCCGTACATGCGTGTTTCCTCTTCGCTGTTCAGTCTGTGGCTCAAGACATTTATAGCCAAACCCTGGCCTGAAAAAAAGTTTTTTTCAGAGACTTTTCAGTGTAACTTCTCACTACTGTAGGTAGCTGTGGCACAGATGTTCACAGCACCCCTGTGAGGCAACGTAGTATCTCTCCTCCCATTTTACAGACAGCCTCTGGCCTGAATTTTGAGAGAACTCATATTTAATTGCACTTTAAATGCCCCCCCAACTTTGGTTGCAGCTGCCAGTGCTCAGCACATTTGACAATCCAGGCTTCTAGGGCTGCAGACTGGCTTGTCCAACACAATTAGCTTAATCATAAAGCACAATGTTTTTATCTAGTGAGATAACAGTTTGGAACAAGGGAAAACCCTATTCAGTGGAATCTTTATGGTTACAGCTCCCTTGAATAACTGTCCTTTCCACACTCCTTCATTTCTTAACCACTGTACGAGATATACAGCTTCTGGTAATGAAATATGAAATGCAGGTATTTTACTGAGCAAATATCTCACTTGAAATGTGAGGTCTTCTATTTGAAAATAAACATGATTCAGGGCCCAGCTGTGGAAGTGTATTTGCTGCTCCGACAGCCAGGTCCTGCTATCCTTGCTCAGTCAGCTCTTTTGCACCGCATTAGCCTGATCCTACGCTTTCCCTGTGACAACTTTCCAGAAGTAAGTGTGAAAAGGCAGATCACTTTCCACTACCCACAGGAAACGAAATGACCCTTCTGTTGTCGGTTGGATGATACATGAGCTGTATCCCCTGCAGAAGCCAAAGCTAGTACGGACTTGTTCTCATTAAACAAAGCTAAATATTGGAAGCACATTTACACTGCATAGGCTCCAGCTGAACTTCCAGAATTAATTCTGTTGGCTTTAAGCTATTCAGCCTTAAGATTGAGATGCTGGATGATGCCACTACAGGCTTTACCTCCAATTCATAAAAAGGGAAGGGGCAAGGCTAAAGGAGCCATAAACTACACTTGCTTCTTCCTAATCTTAAGGCGTCTCAGGGTTTTAATGGGCTAATGGAACAGCTCTAGGGAGTAGTTTGCATTATGGCAGCCTTAACCCAGCTGCCCACTATTCAGAAAGTCCCCAGTCTATCGCACTGCCTCTGCCACATGCTTCCCATCCCCTGCCTCTGCTGTGCCAGCAAACTGCAGATCTCGCGCCACGTTTAGCTGCATCCTGTTTGTCCAGCCCTATCTCCTGAAGAGCAGTTCAGGGGACAGAAATCCACCCCGTGAGGCTCAGACCCTGTTGTTTGAGAGGCTACGTCTTTCCTCAGTGTCACAGCTGAAATCCAGACCAAAGTAATGCTTCCAACAAACCTTTCTGGAGAGGGGACAAGAGGAAGGGGAAGGTGGTTTTCTTATTGCGCCATGGATGGCCTGCCTCAGACAGCATTTCTCTGACTTCCCAGGCACATGGCAAAGGCCGTCTCCGTCCTCATCCATGCACTCCCTGTGCCGCTTTGCTCAAGTTATGCCTAGGGATGGTATATTAATAGGTAGCCCTTCTGCGTACATTTAATTTCTGAGGCTGATGACCCGAACATGATATGAGCACTGACAGACGTTGTAATTGTATAAACTTGGGGGGGGAATTAAATAATCATAACAAAACCAATTGTCAAGAATAATAAGATTTTCCTTTTAGTGGAATAATAGTGTCATTAATTATTAAAGAAGAAAAAATAACAATGAATCATCGAGGCTAAAAGTAAATGAGCCTGGAGACTGCAATTCCTTCTTATATAGGAGTGCCCTCTGCAGTCTGGTTCCTGGGGAGCGATGCTGTGCCAGCTCACGCAACGCTTGTGCCAGAGGAAATCAGGAATAACTTGGTCAAAGCCAGTGCAGTAAGTCGGGATGTGGAGCCGTAATGAACACGTGGAGTATGGGATTCACAGTATTAATATGCCATTCCCTAGGCTAAAGGCTAACCCTTTTCTCTGGCAGACAAGCTGAAAGACCTGTGCACACTTTAGTGGTGTTTTTTCAGATGTAAATGTTGCAGCTGAGAAGTAGAAACTTTTACCATTGCTGCTTAGACATGGGGCATTTTACTCTGTGTTTTAAAGCTTAGCAGAAACTGTAAAGTGATCTTCAGGAATGTTCTTCAAAGGCGACATTGTCTGTGTCCTTTCAAGATTTTAAACTCTAAAGCTGGTCACGTGCTGCCGTAATATTTTAATGTCATTCCTAGCTGGCAGGTAGCAACTCGCTTTTCATCAGTGCCTTATGTAAGTAACCCAAGCGTTAAGATGCGACCTCATTTCTAAACACACATTTCTCCATCAACTGCAAATTTTACAGGAGCATCATTTCTGCTTTTACGATGCTTCACAAAAATTACTATTTTTAATTTTTTAAAAAAGTGTGTGCAAAAGAATATTTAATTTGGGAGGGAAAAAACCCCTAAGCCTCTAAAAGTTTATCCCACCTCCAATTACTTTTCATGCTTGACTATGTGGCAGGGAATACTTCATTATACCAGGTCACCAACTTTGACATCTCTAACCTCACAATAATAGTCCTTTTTGTAATGTACCAAAATTGGAAATCAGTTTAGTTTATGTTCTCGCTAGGTTCATGGCTCCAGTGCCTAATATATTGCTGACTTGTATGCTAGCATTACTCCCTAGTGAGGAATATTAAACAGCCACAGCATATATTAGAAGGGGTGAAAAGGTCCAGCTCAAGTCTGCTGTATAGTTCACATTCGTTAGTGCTTTAAAAACTCAATAAGTTGCATAATGTTTCCACTTATCCATGAAATTGTGGTATGATTCATATCATAGGCATCTTTAAATGATTTGTAGTCCACTATTTAAGTATGTATTCCACATAAATAAATACTTCCTGGGTTTGTATACATGACTTGTGCTAGTCAGTATCATAAAGAGGCACAATAGTGCCTGACCTTTATTACTACGGCAAGAAGTTCATACATCTAATGAAAAACCCCCAAACGGCCAACAGGAATGCCTGTTTGGAAAAGGCATTTCTGGAGCTTATCGAAATGTGAACGCTATTTCCCTCCATCGAAAACTTCTGTTCTTTCCGCTCCCAGTACTCTCCACACCTTTTTAAAAGTTCATGGACTGTGTTGTTAACGTTAGTACACGGGATACAGTGTTTGACTGCTGCTAGCTGGGTTGCTTCTTGATGCTGCTAGTTCCTTAGCTCTATTTGTGAAACAAATTGGACTAGAGCCCTGTCTCTCTGGGGGACTTACTTTACCGATCAGCATACCTGCCATCATTAGTATATCGGGGTTTTTTTGTATGGAGCAATTTTGCAAAAAGAGAAGATATTTATAGCTTTCTGGAAGCTGAAGGATGATAGTTGTTCAGAAAAAACCCTGTTCTTTCCCCCACCACGATACATCTCCAATGTGTGGTAAATTATTCGCAAGAAAACTGAGGATGCTAAATTGATGAGAATAAAAGAAAAGCTGCAGCAGACACAACAATAGATGGGCTCAGTCAACAGTCTTCTAAAATAATCTGGCCTGTAGCTTTGGGCTGTTCCTGAGGAGTCCTTTGGGAATCACTTATTCTTCCTGTCAAATTTTTGGGAGTGCCAAATGAAGTTTCCCTGAACTACCAACAGTCAGAGAATTCAGCAGCTACCATGTTCTCCTCTCAGGACTTTAACTGACTTTCTGGAGCAAAACGTGTCCTTAACGCTCCTTGTTGCATGTTTGTGCAATCATAGCCACCGCCGGCAAACCTGTGTGCGCACCTAGCCTGCAACTATAAAATACGAAATATGGCACGAAGCACAGTCACGCATGAACACGATCTCTTCTATAAAGAAGTGCAAGACACAGAATTGTCCGATATCAGGTTCTTGCAAAACAAGATTCAGATGGACTGTCTCGGCATACGTGCGTTTGTGATGGATGCTACTGTTATACCATGGGGGGCTGCGAATTCTCCGTGTAGGCCCAAGTGATAGAGCACCGCTGCTGTGATGGCACCTGTGGCACAAGCCACGTGCTCCACGTTGCACCGGTCAGCGCGACAGCCAGTGAGGATCCTCTGAGGGCTGTCTATAGGCAGACTGAGGGCCTACACGGGGCGTTTTTGTCTTCTGCAGAGTGCAGGTAGGGCATTTCAAGGCAGCGCTTGTGCCTGGTGGGGTTTCTGGTCCTGCCAGCCAAGCACCAGTGGAGGTTTGTTGTTCTCACTGCAGGAGCGGGTGAAGGAAGGTCTGTGCTGGCGGCCAGGGACATCCAACCACCTGCAGAGTGGGGAGACAGCTGCAGAAGGGGACGAAGGAAAGGAACCTTCACCTCCAAGACCCCCCCCTCCAGCCCCAAATCCTTGCGGATTCCTTACCCAGAAGGCGTGACAGCGGTAGTTTCATCATGCTTTTGGTATCAATACACTGTAACATTCATGTGGTATTTTTCATCCCTAATGTGGGTGTGATTAGTTCTTTCAAAGTCATCAGGACTCTTAGCATAAGTGAAAACACTAACTATCAGATCACAACCTTTTACTTAGCGGTATGTTGATATAAGCTTGGTAAAGGAATTACTGAGTGAAAATGTACAAGCTGATTTATATGAGTCAGGTGAGATGGTCATCATAACAGACTGTTGGCCTCAGTGTCTATGAATCTGTAGGAGTCCCAATTAAATAAGAGAGTAAGACCTTTTTTAGTTCTATTTTCTCTGATATCTTTTGAAAAGAAAAATACCTACACTTAAAGAAAAGGTACTTTCTACAGAAAAAACGCTTTGCATACTGTGGGATTATTCTTTGCACAGCAAAGTTTCTTCTTCATTGTCCCTTAACCATGTTGTCTCATTTACAAAGGTGGAAAGTAAAGCAACAGACAATCCACATACACCACTATTGTGCTTTATCATAATGATGGTGGACATTTTCACCTTCTCTCAAAACATTGAAGTATTTGTTAGAACTTATTATTTAAACAAAAACCAATGTTCTTTCACTGAAACAGCCAGCCTAATTTGTCATATTGATATGGATATTTATATTTATATAAACCGCATTATGTTCTTGAATTTTGATTCCAGGGTAAATACACTGTTTCTTTTTACTGTCTACTCTTTTTTTTTCCCACCTCCTTTTTTTTTTTTTTAATCTGTTTTCCCTTTCCTCTGTAGTCCATGGCAAATCACCTAAAGGACATACAAGCCATTAACGTGCATGTGGGTCTCAACTGTGCAGAACAAGCTGCCTGTTATGTAGACAGACTTTTTAGCTCAAATGTCTGAACTGAATCTCCTTTGTGACATTGTGTAGGCAAATTCTGAAGTCCTGGACCATGTTCCTCATGCAGTATCCTGCGCAGATGACCTTGTTCACCACAGCTGGGCCCAACTGCGTTTCCCTTGCAGCCCGATTGCCTCGCATCTCGGCTGATGGCATGCAGCTCTGGCCTCACCTCTTTCGTGGGAAAGTATGTTAACTCTTCTCATGGCAAAAATTGCCACTTGGTCCAAGTATCCTGACCCAATTCTGTCTTCCCTACACATATGTCAGAATAATTTCATTTAAAAACTGTTATTTTCTTGGTCAGCAAGGTGAGGATACAGTCCTCTTTCTCCCCTTCTCCTCCTCCAAAAACTTACATATAATACATGTGAACAGTCGCAGACAAGACAGAAAAACAATGGACTCTACATGGGCACAGCAGTTGCCTATAAATGACACTTATACTGGTTCAGGATATATGACATGGCAGGCAGAAATGTTCAGATAAAACTATAAACAAACAATCAAAATCATTATTGCAATTTGAGAACCAGCTAAAGAGTACTTGGACATAAATCACTGTGTGAGCAGAAACACAAAGGAAATATTGCTGAAATGTTGGCTGGCAGCCATCTTAAAAAAGGTCAGATTTTTTTTTTTTTCTTAGGTGAACCATATGTAAAGACATGACACTTCTGGCTAACATCTTTTTTTTCCCTGAAGATTGCAATATTTTCAGTCAACACTGTGGTTTTTCTGCACGTTAGAATGTGTATTTATGAGACAGATAACAGCTCAAATCCTCATTACTCTTCATAATTTCACCATTATAGCTGCCTTACGTGACTTTCCCAGCCACAACATTACACTAATCTGCCAGTGAAGGAGTCCCCCGTCATGACAGAGCCCGCTGAGCATTCATGTAAAGATGTTTTGGGGAGGAGATAAGCCTGGACAAGGGGCAGGACTAACTCCCAGCAGCCTTGGGCTTTGGGGACCGTGGGGAGGAGAGTTAATCAAAAGGCTGCCTGTTGAGTTGGGACTGAAAACCTTGCCTGGCTCCAGGTTTGCCATCGACCTGTATTGCGCTGTGTGCACCATGGTACTCGCCTGGTCAGGCTCAGGAGGTGCGATCTGCAGCGATGACTGCAGAAACGGTGTCATTCAACAAAATGTGTTACTTTGCAGAACTATATGAAGCTCACAGTTGTGTTTTCTTCTGACGGCCTCAGGCATAACACAGGGCTTTGTAAAGGAGCAGCCTAGGTCATTTGCCGTGGTGGTCGCTCAGGGTCACCCGCAGGAAGCTCCAGGGAAAGAAAAGGGCACACAGGCGTTGGCAGGGGCAAGAAGAGGGCAGTGTCTGGGTCACTCACGGCATGAGGGCATTGGACCTAAACTGTCCACATATAGGGCAATTAGAAATGCCGTTCCAGTAGCTGCAAGGATACTTTTCTGTGATTGGCACTCTTTTTTCTGTTCCCCCTACTTCAAAGGGAGAGAGGGCAAAGTCATCCCCTCTCATCCACCCATCCACATCCATTCTCTGGGTGTTAGCCCCTGCACGGACAGGGACCCCTACAGACCACCTCAGAGGGCTATCCCCACCGAGGCACAGAGGCAGGGACCTGGCTCCCAGCCCAGTTTGGAGAAGAGGGTCTGCCCCGGCACCCTTTTTAGTGTGGGATGGCAAAGCTCCCCCCCGGCTTTCAGCTGTGCCTAATATGCACAGCCCAGCTCTGTGACTAGTTTGCAGAAGGGGGGATTTTTGCCTTCATGCATTCCTGTAATACACTCAGTACCCTGCAGCAGAATGACGCAAGGTCCAAGAAAGGGCAGCCTTCACGCATTTGTTAAAATTAATGCTAAACTACAAAAAAAGTCCCCTTTCTAAGGATGTGGGTATTCTTGACATTTCTTTAAAGCAAACTGCAATGCACACTGCACAATATTCAGAGTCCTGCTGAGGCTTCAGTAACTTAATTACGCTTTATTCTCTTTCTAACCCACCCACATACATGTTTTACCAATTTAAACTTTTTATAGATCCTCCTAAAGTCTTTTCTGCTGTGCTTTGCTCTTAGCATCACACTTGTTTTGTTTTTCTTGCTTCAGCCCTTGCTCAAGTACAGAGTGCCTTCCTATGTCTGTCTAATACTGCGCAAGACAGTTTCTGTACCTCAGTGTGAAGGAGAAACAAATGGACTTTACCTTGTACCACGCCTCTGTCTGGCTCTTCCGTATAAAGTACGCAACACTGATTTAGGAGCTTTGGTCCTTGCATGCCAATAAATTACTGGAAGCAGACATAAAAGACGCTAATGGAATCATACACTAACAAAACCTAAAGCACTTGTAATTTATGTAACTTGTCACAAAGCAAAAACTGTCACAAAGTGCTAATTGTACAATTAGGTCCAGGCATACACTCCTGCAACTGTAAAGAGATGATCTTGCTTACAGATCAAGGCCATATTCACTGTGTTGGACAGAGTGATTAAATACATATATTAATATATAATATACAAGCATATTTAAAATGAGGCATCTAAAAAGTCATACCAACTCACCTTTCAAATCAGGAATAATTAGAACCATTTTGAGCCCTATTACTTTCAGCTGCAAGACAACAGCTGACTCCAACGGGCTCTGTATCACTGAAAGCCTGTGCAGTGTTTTGTAAGACAAAGTTCGGATTCATGCTAAGCTAATACATTCATTCATCTTTGAGAGCTTCTTCCCCAGCTAAAATTCTCTTTTGTATTTGAGTACAAATACCCCATCAACTCAAAAGCATACTCCCTAGCAAAGCACTGAATTTCAGGACTAACAGAAAAACTTGAAATCTTAGAAAGAAAAAGAAAATGCTGGACTTTCTCAGTTGATAGTTGCCACCTTCTTATATAAGAAGATTCTTGTGCTGAGTTGAGCTGATTATAAAATAAAAGGAATGGGTTTCCTAGGAAAATGGAAATGCTGTCTTAAAGGAAGATGCTTTTCAGTTCTAAAATACAAGAGTTGAATTCTATTTTCAAACGGAAATCATAAACTAATGAGATTTACATAGGAAAGGGCAACGTGCAAAACGCGTGAAGTTTTTCTATTAAGTAAAATTATTTCTGGCAGTTGCACCACTTGAGATAAGGAGGGATGGAGACATGAGCAAATATCTTGGCATCATTTGGTGTGAGCTTGGAGCTCTGCCTAGCAACATTTCTAAAATGAATCAAAGCTCATCTGGCATCCTGCTTAATCTTTAGCTAATGCATACATTGAGGCTTGGGCTTCCCCTATGTATTATGATGTCACCAACACACTAATGACTGTTTCACTTCAGTGTGGCATATAAAGTGGGGAATATTTGGGAATTTATACCCACAGGCAGAGTAATGAACATACCTTCACTGAAAGTCACAGGGTGACGCTCATTTACATCGGTCCTAAGCGTGCAATAGGAGATCAGCGTATGCTAACAGCTTAGGCACAATAAATAAAGCACACTCCACACTCCCCCCACCTGAGACCGTACACAGCACTCTACAAACTCATTTTCCTTAAAGTTTACTGTACATAGAGCTGAAGAACATGGCAGTAGATTCTGTCGGAGGTGAGCGTTGAATGGAAGATGTGAACGTCCGTTTCTGGTTATGTGTGGGGTTATGGATTTCTGAACTCCACCCGGGACCGCACTGCAATGCAGGGAAGTCAAGCCCCAGAATTAGCTGTATGGTACTGGATGGAATAATTTGTTCATATAGAGGGCAGATTGTTTTAGAAGATGGCCTTAGTTTATTCTCTACAAAACAGGAAAGACTTGCTTCAGGCAACTGAAGGAAGCAGCAATTGCCCTTTTTATTCTTTTTTCTCCCTGAGGGGATATAAGGCAATGAGTCAACTTTGATTCTCCCCTCAGTCCCACTGTCAGAGAGACTGCCAAGTATATATTGGGTTCCCAAGGGCAAAAGGCCTTCAAGCAGATATTTGTGATACTTATCCCTGTGGCTAGTGCTGAAAATTAAAGACACATGATGTGCAAACCCAAAACAACAAGCATAGCTTTCCAAAGACAACCAGCTGCTTCACTGGGAACTGCCAGAGCAAACAATTAGGAATTCAGCAAGGCTATTCACACAGCCTGCTTTCTCGGTGGACGGTTTGGTATTCTCTGCCATGAGAGGAGACAACTTTGATATTTCAGAAAGATGATAAGAGTGATTATTCATCACTGGCTTTGTCCAGCTGGGGAGGTAAGGGCATGTATCTGTTTTGAAGGAAAAAATAACTGAAGCTTCCTCAGTCAGCAAGGCAGTTCATGAAATACACATTTCATAAGTACTAAACATGAATTGCATTCTAACTGAGAAATTATCAATAAAGGAAAGCTGTTTAGGAGGTTAACCGTCACTATCAAAACTGAGAGGAACTGACACGATATGCTTTTTTTCAAATGGTTTTCTTAATGAAAGCGAGAGGGATGGGCACAAATCAAGTTGCCAAATTCAGTCTCTTCCTGCTAAGCTTCATGCAGGTCCAGATACCACTTTGCTGATGTGCTCCAATTGCAATGAAAAGCCAGTCTAGTATGCCTAACAACAGAGGCAGACTGGGGAGTCAGCTGTGCTCAGGAGAATCGCTCTGGATTTACCTGGGTAAGACTCAGAATTGAACCTGTTCCATAAAGTAATCCATCTCCTATGCAAGCACGTAAAGGAATTCCAAAATTGACATTACTAAAATTCCCAAGAGTATAGTATTTCTGTGTACCATCTTTTCAGCTTTGGATGTACTCGTAAAGTTCTGTTCTTCTACCAGTGAATATCACTTCTCATACTTTGGATAGGTAATTGATGATTAATGACTAAAGCCTACAAAACTGAAATAACCCTAGAGTTGAACAAATGCACAGTTCTTCACATATGCCAATATCTTGGCAGAAGTTATAGAAAATGCTACTGAAACAAGAAAACTAGTTGTTGGGCACAGGTCTAAAGCCCCATAAAAAGTGTTGCCAGAGCAGTACCATGCAGGCTGAAAAGGATGATTTTTAAAAGTGCAGTACTTAACAAGGTTAAGAACAAGTGAACGGTGTACCAGCTGCATATCAGATGCTCAAATTCCTATCAGCTTCTTCACCTATGGGTGACAAAGCATCAGGATGTCAACCTTGTCTAAACCATGTCTAACTCTTGACCTAGACAGTGACCAGATCTCGGGAGGGCACGACTTTCTACACAATTTCTAAACTTCCTGGTTCTATCGAGGTTGAACGCTCGCAGAAAAACAATCCTTTCTGCAAAGCTGTTAAATGCTCCTTGCTATTTCACTGAGTTCTATCTTATCACCTCAGAAGTCATACTGAGTATTCCACCTCCAGTTTCACAAATTAGTCTAGTTCCTGGAAACGAAAATCCTATCTCAGATCTTACTGGAATATTATCACATGAGCCTAAATGCAAATAAACAAGAAGAGTGCACACCACCAGAGGTTTAGCAAAAACAATTTTTTAAAAAAATTTCTAGCCATTCAGATATCATTGGTTTGAAAAATCATCTGAGAAGTGAGTATAATGGTATTTGCATTCCTTCAATAGAGATAAAATACGAATCAAATAAGCCAAGAGAGGGAAAGAGAGCAAAAATATAAAGTATTAAGGGCTGCAAAAAAATGGAAATTATTGTATCTGTATCTATCTATCACTAATCTATATTTTATAGATATAGCTAGATGAAAAAAGATGAAAAGATAGCAAGGAGAAAAACATTAGTGCTCAAGATAAGAACAGACGTCACAGAGTGGCTGATCTTCACAGCTTTTCCTGAAGACCCAGATCATTGTAAGTGATCTCACATGAACTGCCCACAAACGAAACTGGCAACTTAACCCTTGTTCAGTGCATATTTGAACCAGGCTTTTACCGAGGCAGTTTCGATTTCTGATCAGAATCACCTTCTTCCCCGCCCCCCCGCCTTCTGCTAATAACATTTTGCATACTGCTGAATAGCTCTATGGAAAATATGGGTTTTAAGTTACTAAGAGCAGGGGAATTGACTGTTCAGCTGAACTACACAGATGTTTGAAACCCAAAAGCTCTTCATAGAGGTTAGTGAGAAGATATTATTTCTTAAGTTAATAGCTTCTTCAAGATATTATTTCTTAAATTGACCTCTCTTAAATAGAATTTTTTGGTAGTCTTAGACACTCAGCATAGCACCAAACAGGCCATCTTTTCTTTTCAGAGTAGCACCTTCTGAGCAAGGGTGGAAAAATATGCAGTATTTTGTAAGGGATCTTTCCTGAATAGTGCAGAAAGAGTTGTAGGTGCTGTATTTGTGAGCAGGCAGAGAATGATGTTTTCCAGTGAAGTTTTCAAAAGCATTAAATTCACTCTAAGAGAACTTGGACTTTTCCTATGAGCATATGATACACATGCCTCAAAAACATAAACCCAAAGAACCCAATCAAAATCAAAAACACAAAACCAATAATAAAAAGCCATTCAGTTGGAGGTATACTGTAACCAGGATCTGTTTCTAGAAAATGAAAACCAGCTTTGCACTCTTCCTCTGCGTGCACAGGCTGCTGAAGCGTGCATTTTGGTTGCCTCTGTCTGAATACACTGCATTCTGGCAATATGGCAAGAAGCCAATAAGATAAAACACACCATGAGATCATATTTTGTAAATCAGAACTTTCCCAAAGAGTACTAGTGACATAATAGATCTAGAAATTAGTAAAAAAAAAAAAAAAATTTAAAAAAAAAATCAGCAGTTTCCATCTTTGAAGGCTCAGTTTATACCTATTTACCATCATCTAATGTTATATGAAATTCATAAAAGTTGTGAGTACAACAGTTAAAACAGCACTGAAGGACTGGATAACCATTTTAGGGACCTGGACGTCTAAAGCATTAGCTCTGAATGCAAATGTAAAGGGATAAAATTCTGCTGGTGTTATACAACCATAAATCTGGAACAACCCTTCTGAGGCCCCTGGAAATTCTGAGATGTTATAGGAATATAGCAGAGCTCAAAATCTGTCTGAAATCACTGTAGTGCTATCATTCATTCCTAAACTACAGGAGAATATATGTATGTACCGGCACCGGAATGGCAAAATTAGAGACAGAAATTCATAAAAAGAGTAAATTCCTTAACAGAAAAAGAAAACAAAGATACTCAAGCTTGAATGTTCTGGAGTTATAAACTGTAACAACTAACCAATTTTCCATTTTCTTTCAAACGTCCCACACATCTAAACCTACAAGCAGGTTGTGCTCTTAAATTATCTCTGGATGTAATACTCGCAGAAAGACACAGGCTGTAAACAATGAAACATAATTAAATTGGTTTGAAAAATGCCTGTCCAAGTACCCATGATTAAATTATTTCATCTTTAGTTTGGGGCAGCAAGTTTCCCAGGATTGTATGTACCTACATTATAACACGGCTCAAAGTGTTGGCCATGTAAAATGAGAAACAGGCCGGTGCAAAACTGACAGAGTTAATCCATGGTATACACTTTTCCATCATAGTAAATGCTGTTTCTGTGCAGTGAGCCATCAGTAATCTCAATTCTTTTTCCTGTAAGTAATACAGCTCTGGTTAGATTAATTTGCCCTTTCAGAGTTACTGTACTTTAATTTGCCCTGTACTTTAGACTTCCTCTGCAAGCTGCAGTTTAACAGATTTTAGGAAGATGCAACTATATTAGAAGAAAAATATTGTCATGTGTTCATAGTGGAGTTCCAGAGCCACAGAGCTTTAATCCCGTCAGCTATATACATCAGACTTCACAGTTTCTGTACCGCTTCCGAGCGTTGCTATGACATTTTAAAGTCACCATGAATAAGCATTCCTTTGCAGCAAATACTCAGGCAAGCTAATGATTTTTTTTAGTTGTATTATTATTACTGTCACTATAGAGCTCCAAATAAATGATAAGGAAGTAGTAAAAATAATGATTGCAATGTCTATCAATAGTGCACTGATAATTCAGGCCTGTAATTCCTGTGCAAACAGCTTGCGGAGTGAAGCGAAAAAAATATTTCATGCAGCTTTAACTTGACGTACACTACTTGTACAAGCCTGAGCACAAGCTCAAAAATCTCACTTTAAAAATTACAGTGGTCTGTGAGGTACTATACCTGAATTTTCTATTGCTTTTATAGCTTAGCAATCATTTGGTACAACCACTTGCACAAGCTCCTGCTGATTCTTAGGCTTACCAACAAGATCTCCGCTTCCGATGCAAGAGACTGTCCTGTTTAACATATTGCAGGGGGGTTGGACTAGATGGCCTTTAAAGGTCCCTTCCAACCCAAACTATTCTATGATTCTATGATCCTATTATTAAAAGGTTGTGATTTACACCGTACAAGTGCTAAGTGCGCTCAATTCTGCGTACGTTAGTAAGGATCTGGGGAACCTGAGATAACAAGAGTAATTTTTCAGTGTAAGTAGGCTGTTAGGGTGACATTCACCTGCACGGGTCCTAACTTGGCATATGGAAAGGGCTACGCGTAAAACAGGGACTGCAGTCTAGGTTTCACCATACCTTTCATTATTAGTCAGACACCTCTTTCTCTCCCTCTTCGTATGAATTGTACACAGCAAACTTGTTTTCTTCAAAGGAAAATCAAGGATCTTCCTCAATTAGCCACCTCCTGTCAAATAAAATCAAAGTTTTAATAAGCTAGCAAGCAATACAAAACTATTAACAACAACCTAAAGAAGAAAAGCATATTTCTTGCCATCCCTCAGTGAGCTGGAGCCCATTTTGATAACCTGGTTAGCTTCCAGCTTTGCAAACTACTGAAATATTTTTGGCTCTGGACTATAATCAGACAAAATGAACAAAAAGGAAAACAATTATCATAGCAGTTTTGTTTCTGGAATTTAAATCCTGCCAGCTCCTTTGGTTTTGCAAACTGACACCTTTTCAGACTTCTTCTTTGTGATAAAACCTCTGCTGTGTTTACAGTGCAGTTGAACAGCAAATTCCCTTTACAAGAAGAGCAATGGATAAGGCTTACTTCCCTGCTCCTGCAGCAAACTGCCTACCTAGTCCGTGAGCCTCCTCTGTAGTTTTGCCTTTGGCTTTGAAGTTTCATCTTTATTGCAGTCTGAGCGCTCAGGAAAGGTGGAGAATTTCATTTTGAAGCTGGCAGAGCTGTTCTCATTTCTCCACTGGTTGTGCAGAAAAAATACTGTGGTCTTAGCACAAAAGCTCAGTAGCTCTTTTAAAAGGACTTCCTCTCTTTTCAGGGTCATTTGCTTTAAATATATGGAGCAATAGTCAGGGAGCAAACGAAGGAGATGGAAGAAAAAAGGTTGAAATTAATTAAGGCCCAAAGTCTAATGAAAAAAACCCAAAATCACATTAGAGATGTTTTTTCGGACATGGCTTCTGTTCTGTCCTTCTCCAGCCAGGATTCATTCTTCCAACAGCAGCCCAGCTGCCTTTGACATGGACTATGTGCTCCAGTGGTGTTCTCCCAGTGCCCCCAGGCCCGCTTTCCGAAAAGGCTCAAACTCTGGGGGAATCTGAGCATTTTTGCAAAGGTCTGAGGATCCTCACAGACTGGGTGAAGCCGGAGTCTCCTCTCCAGCAACGGCAATGGATTCTGATGTTGCTCAGAGCAGGGAAGGATCAAAAGTATTAATCTAGGCTACCTCAGAAAGAAGGAGACTAGATTGAGAAGATGCCAGTCCCTCTTAAATTTTTAGATCAGATTGGATGTCTTAGAACATACATAGGACATTTTTGAAGACAATATATATTGAAAGTGCTATTTTTGCTGAAGCTTGAAGAATGTGAGTGTATGTTCTTAAAAACACAACATGCAAATGTGAAAGCAAGTAGATAAAACCTACTGTGAGAAAGAGAAGTAGTGCGACTTTCTTTGAATCTAGTCAAAGCTATAGGTCGCTTTACTGTTATCTGGATCGGATCAGATATTGTTGGCATAGGAATATGCAAAACCAATGTTATTATAACATGCACACAATCTGTTTTACCAGCTAGTACTTTCACAGAATCACAGAACGGTAGGGGTTGGAAGGGACCTCTGGAGATCATCTAGTCCAACCCCCCTGCCACAGCAGGGTCACCTAGAGCAGGCTGCACAGGACTGCGTCCAGGCGGGGTTTGAATATCTCCAGAGAAGGAGACTCCACAACCTCCCTGGGCAGCCTGTTCCAGGGCTCCGTCACCCTCACCGTGAAGAAGTTTTTCCGCATATTTAGATGGAACTTCCCGTGTTCCAGTTTGTGCCCGTTGCCCCTTGTCCTGTCACTGGGCACCACTGAAAAGAGTCTGGCCCCATCCTCTTGACACCCGCCCTTGAGATATTGATAAGCGTTGATGAGGTCCCCTCTCAGTCTTCTCTTCCTCAGGCTGAACAGCCCCAGCTCCTTCAGCCTTTCCCCATAGGAGAGATGCTCCTGTCCACTCATCATCTTTGTAGCCCTCCATTGGACTCCCTCTGGTAGTTTCTTGTCTTTCTTGAACTGTGGAGCCCAGAACTGGATGCAGGACTCCAGATGGGGCCTCACTAGGGCAGTGTAGAGAGGGAGGAGAACCTCCCTCGACCTGCTGGTCACACTCTTCTTAATGCACCCCAGGATGTCGTTGGCCTTCCTGGCCGCAAGGGCACATTGCTGGCTCATGGTGAATTTGTTGTCTATCAGGACTCCCAGGTCCTTCTCCGCAGAGCTGCTTTCCAGGAGGTCAACCCCTAACCTGTACCGGTGCATGGGGTTGTTCCTCCCCAGGTGCAGGACCCTGCACTTGCCTGCGTTGAACCTCATGACGTTCCTCTCTGACCAATGCTCCAGCCTGTCCAGGTCTTGCTGAATGGCAGCACAGCCTTCTGGTGCATCAGCCAGTCCTCCCAGTTTCATGTCGTCAGCAAACTTGCCGAGGGTACACTCTGTCCCTTCATCCAGGTCATTGATGAATTAATTGAACAAGACTGGCCCCAGTACCGACCCCTGGGGAACACCGCTGGCCACAGGCCTCCAACTAGACTCCGCGCTGCTGATCACCACCCTCTGAGCTCTGCCATTCAGCCAGTTCTCAATCCACCGCACCGTCCACTCGTCTAACCCACACTTCCTGAGCTTACCTATGAGGATGTTATGGGAGACAGTGTCAAAAGCCTTGCTGAAGTCAAGGTAGACAACGTCCACCGCTCTCCCCTCATCCACCCAGCCAGTCATGCCATCGTAGAAGACTATCAGATTGGTCAAGCGTGATTTCCCCTTGGTGAATCCATGCTGACTACTCCTGATCACCTTTTCTTCTACATGCTTGGAGACAACTTCTAGAATGAATTGCTCCATCACCTTTCCAGGGATGGAGGTGAGGCTGACTGGCCTGTAACTTCCCAGGTCCTCCTTCTTGCCCTTCTTGAAGACTGGAGTGACATTGGCTTTCCTCCAGTCCTCGGGCACCTCTCCCGTTCTCCATGATTTTTCAAAGATGATGGACAGTGGCTTGACAATGGCCTCTGCCAGCTCCCTCAGGACCAGGGTGCATCCCATCGGGACCCATGGATTTGTGGGTGTCCAGCTTGCCCAACTTGATCTCTAACCCGATCCTCCTCAACCAAAGGAAGGCCATCCTTTCTCCAGGCTTCCTCTCTCACTTTGCAATACTACAAATCACCATTTCCCCTCCAAGATCTTTCCTAAACAGTGAGTAATCTACAAGAGAAGCACAAAGAATTTTACACCAGATGAGGAAATAGAGGATTCATGCAAATGTTCATTCCCATGTTAAATGGGAGGGCGCAGCAGAGCTACTGCAGTTTTTATTCAAGCTGAAAGTCTGCTTCAGTCCTGTGTGACCCTTCTTGGGGAATTCACTGTACAATTTTATATTTTACAGAAATAAATCCAATTTAAAGTGTCCTGAGATATCCAGAAGCGGAGCAAGCAAAGCTTCTGACTTGAAAAGGCCAGAAATGAAAATCTGTCAGTCAGTGCTATTAACTGACACAGTCAGAGCTGCTCTCCCATTCTTTTCTCTCTAATAAGCTACTGGAAGACCAGGTAAAAGAGCTACAACGAAGGCATTTGGAAAAGTTACTTATAAACAACAGCGAAACCCAAAGGTAGGTGTAATCCCGTGGACAAGGGCTCCCTCTGTGCAAAGATATTCCTTGTCACAGGACAGGAACAGTGTGCCACAGTGAAAGGTGCCAGCAGTGGGAGGAAGCACATAAAACAAATTAGCCCTCTCCCCTTTCCACCAGTAAATCCGTCTGGTAACAGCTGTTACCTATCCAGTTTATACAATCTCTTCTCCAAAATCTTTGATGTCCAGAAGACTGGAAAATCTAATCGTGTCTTGGGAAAGAGAATAACAAAAATATTGAGAAAGTAATAAAAACACAAACAATTCTCTTATTGCAATACTTGCTGAGAAAGAAAGTTCTCCAGATCCTGGTTAGTTAGCAAACTCTTTTATAAACCAGTCATGAATGGATGAAATTTACTATTCATGGTTATGGAAATAAAATTAAAAAAAGGACTTGCTTCATTCAGCAATCGTGAGAACAATGATATATTTTCATTTGCTTTGCTAAGGACAACTAGAAAATGAGAGCATTGAGGCTTCCTCTGAAAGCCTTCAGCTTACACAGCCGGAGCATAGTTTAGCCCATTAGCCCAAGGGCCTGATTCTCCATTACATCAGCTCGAATGGAATTACACTTGTGCAATAAAGACGATAATGAAATAAATAAATAGGTCGCAATATCTCTGGTTCTACTACACGACCAAACTGGCGGGATACACCGTACGCCGGGAGGTCTGTGGTAAGGCACCAAATGTGGAGCAGCTTGGCGGCTGTCTGCCGTGCCACGGCTTCCCAGCCGGAGAGGCGGCCTCCCAAAAGAGGCACACCGAGCCCAACCCCGTGCCGGGAATGACGTAACTCCTCTCTCCGGCTTGAGATGTGCTACCCGTGACATATGCCCCACAGTAGCGAAACGAGGAATGAGAGTCCTCTTCTGTCCCTTTTGCCCCAGACAAAAAGCGGCAGCGTTACGCAAACAGGCACCGCTCGGGGCACGTAAGCAGGCTGCAGTGCATCGCCGCTCGCTCACGTTGGGTGCATCAGGCTACGCGGCGCCGGGGTCAGGCAGGGCTTGGCCAGCTGCGCGGGAAGCAAACAGCAGCTCCTTCTGGAAAACAGAGGGAGGGGGCCGGTCTCCACGCACCTGTTGAAACAAGATTATAAGGTTTAGGTTAGGAATGCCAATAGGCTTTTCCTGCGCAGATCCTGCAGGCACCCCTGTGGTACCTAGCAGAGACTGCAAAACTTCGCACGGAGGGGACCGCTCTCACTGCTGTAAAACAGGAAAAGCACTCGTACCAAATCCGATATGCAAAGTGAGAGAGAGAATCTGAATTTTAAATATTAATTTCAAAGCTCTTCCTGTGTCACCATCCCATTCACACGGATCTCCCCATACAGGCACCTCGGCTGCACATCAGATAATGCCCCCAGAGAGCTTTTTATTTTTTTCTCTATTTGGAGATTATTCAGTACAAACTCTTATTGGCTTATTTTTCTTTTAAATCGCTACAAAATGTCCCTCTGTTTTTGAGGGGGAGGAAAGTAGAAAGGGGGGAAGCTAATGCATTTTAAACTTTAAGAGAAAGAACCCCTCCAAAGTACAAAATCTTTCAAAGATAAACTTACGTGGCTTGTGAAACTTGTGTGTGCGACTGCTGTTTATAACTTGTACCACACTCTGCCTCCTTCACCCTCTGACACATAGCAAGAAAACTGGATTCAAAATGAGATTGCACCATGGTGAATTCATTCCTTGAATTGCATCGTACGTTTCAGCAATACACAGCGTGGGAACACGTCGATTAGCTCTCGCTTTGAAGAAATTGGATTTGCAAAGGTCAGCAGTGGCTCGGCCCATTTCTCAGCAGATCTTTGGCTTGCTTTTCATCCCAGGACTAGCAGGGAGGAGGTCAGAGAGGAATGACAAAAAGAGCGAGCTTTTTGAAGCGAGCCCAAAGAATCTGACCATGCTCGCAGCAGTGTGGAGGTTTCTTTTGCTCAGAGCTAATAAATAGGTAGATTTTAAACCAAAGTTACGGGAATAACTTTCTGGGTTTACTTTACATATTAAACAATTCATGATTTTGGTATAAACTAAGAAATGCTTTTGAGTGCAACTTTCAGTCTGGTGACAGCTGCCTGAAGCTAATCTGTAGAAACAGCCCGCTCGCCCTCCCCCATCCGCTCCTCTTTTTGTGCGAAGGGGAGCAGCCAGCCTGGAAAAAAGGTGGAAAGAGGCAAAGCTCAGCCCCCAGTGGAAGTGCGAAACCCGGGGAGTTTGTGCTCTGTATTTCTCCTTTGAAACACATTTCCCAGTTGTTTAGCTTGCTCCCGTGCCAGCGTACTGAGACAGAGGTAGCTTCATTACCCTTTCGAGCCGGGAAAACTCACAAAATATTTTGGCCACCCTCCACACCTTATTAACATAAACTGGAGTTTCCTCCCGCCGCTGGCAGGGCAGGGTGCTGGGAACGTGTGATCTCGGTATTTCGGCGGCTGTCGCCGAAGTCCGCCTTATTCCTGCGGCGAAGGATTACTCCTGGATCCCGAACAGGGGGTTGCTGTGGGCACTTATGCTGGAAAGCCACAAAAGAGGGAAGGAGTTGGGGAGAAAAGAAACGAGGGCAGGTTAGAAAGGAATCCAAGAAAACCAGCAAGCCTGAGTTCCTTCACCTGTAAATATTAAACATCTCTTACAGAAATATAGTACATAGAGACTGAAATGTATCTTCCAGAAAACTGGGAATAATGGACTTGTTTGCTCCATTAGTGTATTTTTTTGGCAGGTCCCTTTCATATGCCTTGATTTCTCTGGCTTTAAAGCCTCGTGAAGGCTTGCGGTGTGGGGAGAGAGTAGAGAGAATAGCTCCAGCTGCTGATGCTTTTCTCTGTCTCTTCCAACACATAACATTGTCAAATTCTGGCATAAAATATAATTTAGAAAGTATCCAAATCGTAGAAGGCCAAATCCCAATGCCCTGTAGGTTCCTGTTAAGTAGCCAGTACTGATTCAGGTGAATTCTCCCTGACATTAACTGAACAAAACCTGAATGCCAGCCTTTACCCCAACTAATTTATTCGACTCGGAGAATTCCCTTCGGAGCGGGTCCCAGGGACTCCCAGAGGTCTGGCTGCTGCAGGAGGTGCCAGCAGGAATACTGCAGGTCTTGGGAAACCTGCTGGAGGGGAGCGTTTACAGCATGTGTAGGAGAGGTGTAGGGCAGAGCATTTCAGGAACACGAAGAAGATGAAAAGAGAGTGGCTATCGTCAAAATGACAGATGAGTGATGTTTCTGTGACCTAACAGGAAGTAATAAACGCTGGTTTTAGGCTTTTAGTGGGGAAATGGCTTGTTCACCTACTGCTGCATAACTCCATCATGCTTCCCCCAACATCTAATCATCTCCATGAAAGAATGAGTCTATGGAGGGCTTGTAACAACTCTGCCAAGGAGACTGTGCCAGCTCACCTCGCAGCGTTATGTTACCACAGATCCAGGCAGACCCTGGAGTTTCTCATTACCTCACGTACCAGCAACCTGTCAGCTGAGCCTTCACTTTCCAGTTACAGCTGTGGAGGCAAGTAGGGGATCTGAGTAAGGTTTCCCGGCTAAGGAGATCTCTCTTCAGAAATCGCATTTTGTGCTAAATAGAAGATTCCCATCCAGAGGTTTGGTTAGAGAATCCTTTCTAGGAAAATAATTTTTAATTGGATTGATTCCACAAAATTTGACCTGTAGGAAATTGTCACTTATGGACACACACATCATTTGCAAATTTTGCATCTGTGTATGTGCAGACAAACGTTTATCTAACACACAGAGTTGAGGCATAAAGAGGTGCATCTGGATTATCTGTGCGCAGCTGTTCACGCTCCGCAATCAAATCCCAGAACTAGCTTCTTTTTTATATGTAGCATCCTATTGTCTCTGTTTTCATTTTTAACACACTCTTTTATGTGTGCTATTTTTATGAAGACTTACTTCAGCTTTCTCCAGTGGAGAAAGGTGTCCTTACTGCACCTTTCGCATATGATTAAGCTTCATAACTGAAAACACAAAGCGCTGGTTTTAGCGTTCTTTTTTTCAAAAACAAAACAAAGAAAGTCAGAAGGTTAAATAACTACAGTTGAGGCTACCTTGCTGAGCTGCAATAAAAAAAGAAAAGATTGGTCTGAACACACTTTTTTTTTCTTAAAAAAGAATGCACATAAATTACAGCTGCTGACCATGTAGTCATTCTTTTTATGAGGTGTTTCCCTATACCCCTATATGATTTCCACATATAAATTCCCTGTTGGTCTGAAAACTGCTCACATGAAACTGGTGTTTTTCTTAATAAATTGTCCACAGAATCTGTATTTCATCTCGGACATAAAAAGTTCATTAGGGAAAAAAAGCATCCCAGTGTCCTGGTGGAAAGCAATACCAGACACTATCCAAGCTAAAAAAAGATCTGCCTGCTGACTGTGTAGCCTTTTTTCCTGCTTTTCTACTTAATTATTTTCCATAATTTAATAAAATCCAATATAGCATAGCATACTATAATGGTGCCTGCAGTAACAACCATCTAGTCCAGAGCAGAGGAAAAAGCAATTCTGTTTTGTTGGGTATTCCAGTGTGTTAAATTTTGTTTCCTTTAAAATTCTCCAGGAGAGGGAATAGGCACCTAGCTCTGAAACAGTCTGTCTCCGAGCACAGAAGCGCCGAAGTCCTCTGCTCTGAAAGAGCCTGTTTGATGGGATGCCCTCGACCCATGCAGCGTGGAAGCCTGGGAACTGCTCCAGGTCTGCTTACCGGGGTCTTCTCACCAGGGAAAATCACTGGAACCAGAATCAGATGTTCCATATGGGATGCTCAGTTGTAAATCTGAGAAAGCATTAAAAATATGAAATTGTGAACAAATTCCCCCAGCGCACACATGAAAAAGAAAACCCACATTCATCATTACCTCTGCTACTCCATGTAGAAAAGAGCAATGCTAAACTAAACCGGATGGCTGCCTATTAACGGTCATCTGCTGCTCTTACTATGGAAGCACAGCTGTCTCCTGAGGACACCGGTGAGTTCAGCCGAGACCGGGTGAAGAATGTGCTCCCAAGAGATTCCTCCTTCTAGAGAAAAATGCTTGGTTTGACAAACTGTTGGATGTGCGTCAGAATGTGACAGACAGGGGACATTTTTAGCAACACTTCACTGAACTAGTGTAGCAGAGTGTGGTCCCCAAAAGCGCAGTTGCTTTCATTCCCATAATTTACTTTCATCTGTCTTTTTCAAAACCTTCCCTAATTAAGCTTAATTGCCATGCAGTCACACATTAGTGCAACATTCTGTCCACTTATGGACCACCCATAAAATGTTTCATAGCATTAATCCTGGAAAGTGGTAGATTGCTTGTTTTGTCTTGTTTTCTAATGTGCGTAAGTGCCTACAATTCATAGTGATGGCTTTCTGGAACTGATACTTGACTGATCGTGAACAGATTCTTAGTTTATATCAGAAAATTAGAGAGGTCAGAAGGGTGTTTGTGTTTTGGGAAAACCAAGCATTTGTGATGATTTGGAATTTAATATCTTTGGTGCAGAACTCAGACATGGGGATTCCCAGCTCCATGTAATATTTAACTCCTTCTTAGGGTAGTTATGAGCCTGACCGTAACAACTTGGATACCCTCAGCTTCTGTGAGTTCGCTAGGTTCTCTGCATCCCTTAAGTCTCGGTGACTTAGACTCACAATAAGCAGTGATCTGATGACCTAATGAAACCATGAAAACTGGACAAAGGTCTAGTCAGGAAGACGTGTCTAAATAATTTGTAGGAGCTGATCCATAACACAGTATTTAGAAATAGTAAAACAAAACAACAGCAACACAGAATCGCAGGGAAGCCCACTGAAATATTCTTGTAAGCAGTTGATTATTCATCTCTAAAACTACAGTTTATCTGAGTGCAGTAGCTCTCATACCTTTGAAGACAAGAAGACCCCTGAATTTCTAGGATGCTCAAGCAAAAGCAGCAAGTACCAGGTACCTCAGAAGAAAGCTGCTCCCACGATGCTTCCAGACAGAAATGCTCAGTCAAGCTGGGTGGGCTGACAATTCACCTGACTAGAGGGACAACAAGCAAAATGACAAGCAGAAAGTAGTGGTAGATAATAAATTCAGAACTTTTGTAGAAATCGGACAACATCATATTTTATAGCACAGAGATATAACACGAGGGAATTCCAGCCTCACTCACTTTGGTGAGAGTCGGAGTTCACACAATATAACTAAAAAATTCATTTGCCATTTGCACTGGCAACTCTTTCCCTGTGGTTTCTGGGCACTGTGGGACAATGCCAATATTTTTGCCACTGCTAGAAATACTTTTCTTAATCCAGAAGTGAAAAAGAGAAAGGGAAGAACAAAGTTTAGGTCCAAGTTAATATTTCCAAATTATTAATAAGTGATTAAGTTACATCTAGTCTTTTCCAAAGCTTTCAAGCTTTGTAGGATGTATATTTTGGAAATGGAAAAATGAAAGGAGAAATACACCAAGAACGTTCTATGCAAGGACTAGTTGCACGTGTAACTTATTAGCTAAATTTGTACAAACTACACAGTACTAGAGAGATGCACATTCTTTGAAAAAAAACTAGGGCTCCTACATTATGCATGCGAGACAAAAGTAAAACAGAGAACAGGAGATACACACATTATTGCCTGTGAGCCCAGAGGCAAGTTCCGATGATGATTTAATATTTTAATGTCAAGGAAAAATCATTCTTTTCAGTCGCACCTTTATGAATTTCTAAACTGAGCACCCCCCCCCCCTTCTAGCTTAATTGATTCGAATAAGAATGCAAACATGTAATTTTTATTTTGTTTAATAAAAGCTAGAAAATTTCAAATGACACAAAATTTCTTCAAAGATTTCTTTCTTAAAAGCCACACACACAAAAACTCATTGTTACCTGTGTTGATACTATCTTTACCCCTTATTTACCACCCAGCCCTAGCATTCCTTCTGGGTGGGAACAGCGCAAGGCAAACACTCATGGGCAAACTGAAGTGACAAGCAAGCAAGAAAAACAGAGTAAAGAAAATGAAAAGAGTGTACTTGCTCTGCCAACTGTGCTGCGGGATACTGAGGACATCATAGCTGCATTGAGCTAGTCCTAGAATTTTAATAGGTCATTATAGAGGAAATCCGACATATATTATTAAAGAGAACCCTCTAGCTCAGAAACACTGGAATAAATTAACATGTTGCAATTCTACTGACACCATGAGGGTCATTCCCAGGGAGAAACTGGTGTCGTCTTTTGTTTTGTCAAGTAGGATTCATTCCTTCAATTTCAAATTCTCTTACAAATGTTAACGTGTCTAGGTGGCATAAACGTGGCAATCCTGGAGACTGCCGTACAAGGCAGGCAGGCTTGTTTGCTGCAGGGCTTCTGCACTTTGGGTCCTCAACATCTGGGCGGCAGCCTAATCCGAGGGGTATAGGCAGCAGGGTTAGGATACGTATTTTGTGGAATACAGCAATCTGGAATGGCCTCGTGGCTATTTACTCAGAGAAAGCGTGGTGCCACCTCTCTGCGATCGTTTCTGTGCATCTTTTTACTTGCTTTTAAAAATAACTGAAACATCCAATCTCTAAAAATATCGACTACTCACAAAAATATACAGTTCCTTAGGGAAATGAGGTTACAACATAATCGTGTTGTACGAACGTTTGCCTGTCATCTGTTTGCTCTTTCCCCCCAGTTTTTCACTCCATTTTGCAGAAGGGCAGAGGTCTCAACGACTCTCAAGTTCCTACGAGTCCTGTGCAAAATGGGGACAGCCCACGACGGCGCAGGCAGCAGCGCTGCCCTGGCCACGCGTACGGTCCTTCCTGCCAGGCGCTGGAGGCACGGAGGACAGGGAGGGCTGGTGGTGGTGGAGGCCTGGAAAGCAGACCCTGAGGCTGAAGAGACAGAAATCCGTAGGAAATGAGGCCTCTTTAGTTTGGCTGCCTGTGGGTCAACTTGTTAACTGATTTATACCAATTTTTTCCCCTCAGTTCTTGAGTTCTGCTGAAAATTATTTTTCTGCCAATGATGCTTTCCAGGAAAAGACCGCAGTGCTTGCTTCAAAACTCCTGACAGTATCATTTATACGCTGAACAAGGGGGCATAGCAAACAAGCTTTTTCTTACGTTTTGCTTTAACCTTGCTGATGCCTTTCAGTGAACTATGAGCCAAACTCTTCATTTCACTGATTTAACAAGTGTGTAGATACTGACATCCCCCATCCCGCTTTTCCAGGTCAAGATCACGTTTCATTAGAGACCAACTGAGCCTGCAGACCTCCGAGTCTATTTTCTCATAAACACTGGTCTCGCAGGTTTTAGTGGGAGAGCATGTGTGGGCTGGGGGCTCGGTACCTACCTGTGTACAGTACATACTTATAATTAATTCTGAGATGCAGCTACCCTGATGGTTATAATCCTGTCCCATAGAAAGCAATATTAAGGACAGGGCCTGTCCCTATAGGCTCAGTTCAAATGTGGTTAATCAAATGAATTCATATTCCATAGGTTTCAGTACTCCTGAGAGTAACAGAAACCCAGTGACACCAACAAATCGTGATTAAAAATGCAGGAAGTCTCATCAGGGAAGGATTGCAGCTTTCCCACTTTGTTTTGATTAATATTTAATTCCGGTACAGACAGAAACAAGAATTCAGTTGCGGCTGAAAAAAGCATTTGTTCTAATGAAAGTATTTTGCTCATTAACAGTATTATCACTCAGTGAATAACAAAAGAACTGTGAACTCCATTGATTTTAAAAAAAACACCACAACTATTTAGGCAACCAACTATATACTTATCAAACATTAGTTGCCTGATGCACCTCAGGACAGAAACACACATTCACAATTACATAGAGTAATGGCTTGTCTGGATGAAAAGTGTTAAGTTTGTATAGTTGATGTCCAGATCCCAGCAATCTAAATACATACAAACCTGGGTAATCTAGTCTGGACAGAGAGAAGCACCTTTCCACCTGGGAGCAAATAACAGATGCTGTCACTCACCCAGTGGGTGCGTGGGGTGAGAGGGGTGGTTTGAACGCGCCCAGCGCAGTCAGCCGTCAGGGGCACGGCTTCTGCCGAGCTAGCTGCCCGCTCTCCCGGCCTCCCTGGCTTGCTGGAAGCCCGCAGCCCACCTCCGCGCTCTGCCGCTTACGGCATCTAAGAACGGGAAAAAGGACTTAAGTGAATCCATTAAACTATTAATGCTTCCCACTACATCTTTAAACTTATGCTTTGGCTGTGATGCAAATCATTCATTTATAGTAATGATGCCTCAAGCTCAGTAACTGACATCCTGTATCATCTTTCTAAAACGGGAGTTTCAGAAAGATCATCTCAAAACTAAAGTTTGTGACAGCAGAGACAATTTCTGCCATTGCTTGCACTCAAGCAACCAGAGTTATGCTCACTGAAGGCAACCTCTGGCTGATCTAGTTTCTGACACAACTGGACGTTTCTTTGCATTCTCCGTGTTTCATAAAAGACTGAGATCAATAAATTCTGTCTGTCTTCTAGTAAGGAAAAAACCATGATGTGCTGCTGTGGCTTGGGAAAATATAAACTTTGAGGACCTACTTCTGATGCCATTTCAGAATTGCTTTAATGGTTTGCCTGCGGTCCTCATTGTAATGGTTTGTTTCACTGTCCAGGAAAAATATACTGCAGCAGTGTACTTACTCATGATGAAAATTCCACATGAGTAACACTCAGGAATATTAGAGCCAGCCTATACATACACGCACATGTAGTCAGAATTACAATTTTTTAAAACAAAATCATAAAAAAGCCCCAGTAACTCTGTCCTGAGCCTAATAAGCATAGCAACGCCACCAGCCCACAAGTGTATAACTTTGCAAATTTATCTGTATAAAGATTCATCTGAATAATTTCATCTGCCTCAAGAATATAAAAAATGATCCCAACAGAAGTTCTTTGGCCTTTAGGTAGACTTCGACAGTTAAAAAAAGCCCAGCCTCCAAAACAACAACACACCACCAACAATAACAAAAATATTTATTCTTTCTGCTGAAGCCATTACCCAACTCCCCAGCACTAATCCTGCACTCGGCTTCTTGCTAGCCCTGTGCTGTAAGTACGACAAAGGGCAGACGAGAGCACCAGACAATATAAACTGAAACGCTAGCTCGAACGTAACCGGAGAGCCCAGTTCTGCCAGACCCTGGCAAGCCCGAACTCGCGCAGCTTTTGCCGGCAGGTCGCTCGGGAAAGCTCAGCTGTGGCTCCGGCTCAGGCGGGCAGAGCCAAGGGCACCGCTGGACGGGGGCCAGGACGCCCAGCGCCCTGCACCCACCCCGGGGCTGCGGGGCCTCCGTCGGTCTAGGACGGGGAAATAACGCGTAATAATCATGCCGCGTGGCTTCGTTTTGAGGAAGCCCTGACTTACAGCAGCAGCCTCTGTTTTGGGAAGGGACAGACCCCTTGGACCTACAGAGCACTGTGGGAACGGTTCTGTTGCTTCTATTCACACTAAGCAGGCCCGTTCCCCCAAGCAGACCCAAACACTCGCATGACCTCTGTATAAATAAGGTTATAAAGCTACTAATGTTCTTTAGCCGTAAAGAGATAATACCAACCGTGAAACCTGAGGGGCTTTTTCTTGTCTCCTGCACATATGAAAGATGGCATTAAAAGAGATTAGTTTTAAACCAGTTGCAATTTCCTTTATGCAATAAAAGATTTTCTTTGCTTGGAATTTTCCTATTTATGGTGTGTATTTGGACTCAGCACAACATAATACTTCCCTCAGTATCCCTGCTTTTAATGATGCTAGCAGTATTTGAGCCATTCATCAAACGTGACAATTGAAACAGCTAGGAGTTAATGGGAGCATGAGCAGTTTGACAAACACAGTCTATTTGACAAGGCTGAGGTCAGGACTAAAAGAGCTGCTCTTGGTTAAATAAACAGAAAAGCAACAAAGTAAAAGCAAAATCTTCGCAGCCATTTATCAACTTTAAAAGCCTTTTTGTTATAAGAAACATAAAGTGAAGCTGCACACAGAGAGGGGAATTAAATGGGGTTGGAAGAATTCAGTTGGCTTCTTTTTAGGTGAAATTAAAAAGCCCAGTTAAAACTGAAGGATTACATCCATAAAACTGACAGGCAGTCACATAATACCTAAACCTACGCATTAGCGCTATCTGCTTCTGAACTGAGTTACCATTTTAATGAACCCAGTCCTTTCCAAGATAACAGGCTGATTCAGGTGGCATTGAAAGGAGAGCGATGCAACAGAGAGATGACTTTCCTGACACCTGCAAAGCAGCAGAGCACTGCGTAAGCTTGTTCAGGCCCACAGCTGAGTCTCCATCCATTGCTGCTTCAATAACAAATTCAGCTGATATTAATCTCTGCAAAGAGTCTTTGCAAAATATCAGAGGTTTTTGCATTTATCACAGAACCATAGAATGGTTTGGACAATATTGCCTGTAGGAAATTCCTGGATCTCAAATGACTTCTGGAAGTTAATAATTAGTGCACCCACTAACTTCCTCCCTTTACTTGGTTTGTGGACCTTTTTGGTTTTTTGGTTTTTTTTTTTTTTTTTACTTGGGGAGATTAGTTTGGGCTCATCTTCCCCCCCCCCCCCCCCCCCCCCCCCCCGTCCAAGCCCCTGGAGAGTCCAGGAAAGGTAGAAGCACTGAATCTCTTCTTGTGCTCCCTGAGTAAAGTGGCTTTCAGAGCATGCAGCGCACACATAAAAAATAAAGGATAATTTCTCTACCCTTTTCTTCTAAGTGCACATAGGCATGCAAAAGCAAATCCTGACTATCCCAGGTTCGATCTTGCATCCTGTACACCAAAGACTCTCTCCAGGCATTATAGCATTGACTTCAACAGGAACAAGACTGACTTTCCTGTGATTCAGCTTTCCTGCTGTTTAATTTTGGGAGTGATAATATTCTATTGACTAGATAAGACAATACAGATTTAAGCACTCAGAAATTCTTGGATATTATAGCTGTGCAGAGTACTTTTTAATCATTTGCCTACTATCACCTTGTGTAATCGTTTATATCACTGTCCAGAAACCACCAGTACCATTAGGGAATTTCCATCAGAAGCAAGTAATCTGGCAAAACTCAGTAAACTTTTGCAATCCTGAAGTTTCAGGAAAGGCCTTTATGGCTTTTGGGCTGGACATGTTGCCAGATGAAAAATCCCTTTTCTTTTGAGACTTCTCCATCCTTTCTATTGCTTTCATGCTTTTACGGCTATTGGCGGTTTAGCGACAATAAAGAAAAAAGGCATGTATCGAGGCACAAAGGCAGCAGAATGACTAAGAATAGTTATAAATTTAGAGATTAATTTTGTGCATCTTACTTGTTTCTCTAATAACTTTTCATTTGTTTTTTCATAAAGCAATTTGTACAACCAACTAATATGTTTAACAACTCCTATTGCTGCTGGAAAATCATGAAAGACTTCTTTTCCTGGAAGTGATTGATTATAGTCTGGACAAATGAAATAATTTTCCCTCTTCTCTTCTCATTATGCTTTGAGCAAAACACCCATTACAGGAGCACTGTGCAGCCATTTGGAGCGAGGAAATGTATTCCATTTAGCCTGTCAAACACAGTTTAACTGCTGCCTTAACTCTGCCTCTTTTCCAAACCTCCTTTTCAAGACTACACTAATATAACCTAATTTTGACAGAGCATTCTGGACTCTGGGCAGCTCTGACTCTTGAGCTCTTTTCCATCTGGAATGGGCTTTTCATCTGCTTAATCCCAGGGCTTTCTGGTTCGTTTCGTTCCGTTGTTTTGTAATGTACAACCTACAGTCATCTTATAAAATAATTTACAGCACTTATTTGGACTCCTTTTTAGAACTTTCTATTGGGGGGGGGGGGGGGGGGGATCAACCAAACAAAGCTCAATCCTAGTCTTACTTTTCAATATAAATGTTTTTACCCAAAATACTCTCATGGATGTCTGAAGACTGCACCCTCCTTTCCAATGTCAACAACACAAATGTCTTTTCTAATGGACATAAGAGTTACTTTATGTCATGGTTACATTGTGTTTGGGTTTTTTCTGTGTTCAAACACATATAAAAATACACTAAAAATGTTCAGTGTGACAAACATTTAATGATATGATTGTATCTAACCTTCAGTAAAGCAGGATCGTGACACACAGCACAAGAAGAGTAATGCTAATTTTAAGATGAAATTTCATGAGTTCATGCAGAATATATACAAATTACATTACTAACGTATTTTTTACTCATGTAGTCACATAATAGCGAGGTCTGGATTCAAAGATTCAGGAGAACCTTCACAGTCTCATATCTCTTGTAAATGTTTTATGGATGGAATTATTTCTCAGTGCTATACAAAGAAAATCCCATTTCACAAAGCACAGTTTATTACCTACTTGAATATTGGTTGGCGCTTTTTTTTTAAACTTCTGTGATCAGCAGTGTGCTAAACTGCTTAAGGAAATCAACCCTATTCATGCTTTTACCCGCTTTTCTTAACCAAATTGAGTTGGTGCTGAGAGATTTTCACTGCAACAATGGTAAGTCTTCTCTTTAGTCTAGTCCCGGGGAGGTGGAGGTTAGGATCAAGATTCTACTTTCACTTTGCAATATTATTGCAATCAAACAATAATAACAAAGCCATTATTATTATTATTATTTAGATAAATGTTCATGCACTGACGGCCTACCAAATCCTTCCCAGAATTCATCTTCACACCTTCTCCACCGTTGGTCGCCAAGACAGACCCCTGAAGAAAAAGCAGTATGCATGAGGCACGAGGAGTAAGAGGGACGGGAGGGCAGAGCAGTTTAGGAGAGTCTTGCTTTGGCTGACCCCAGGGTAGGACGCGCAGGCGCTCATGACCAGGCTTTAATCAGTCCCCAAATCAAGACCTAAGAAAAGATACATACTGCAAAATGTGAAGTGTATCTTTCCGGTTCTCAGGAAGTACTATTCGAATTTTTGTTTTATTTTACTTTAATAATAGCCATTCGGTACACACCAAACACATTTGTTTGCTATCTCTATAATTAAGTTAGTGCATTAATAGAAAATACTACTTTTGTGCCACATCAGGTCATGCTGACCAATAAATCTTCTTTTTAAGCTATGTGTCTGTATGTATCCTTTTTCACTGAGAGAAACAGTAAAGTAAATTTACTGGACTGTTACTGATCTCCTAACAACTACACAAACTGCTACATTAGAAGCTTTTACTGTCCACGCTATACAGGGCATAGACCTGTGTCCAAATCAGTCATCTCTCTTGTCATTATTGCTATTATTTATTATTAGTCAAGTACCAGCAGGGAGCTAGGTCTTGTAATACCGGTAACAGTGGCAGCCCTGTCCCACATTTATGAAGCTTCAATTTTACTAGATTTTACTAAAACTCCTAAGTCACACAGAGCAGGCAATGACAGACCTACCACTAGCTAAATACTTTTAAACTTAGGGTGTAGAAGCCAAGCGAGGATATGAAAAGACACAATTTAATGGGGAAAAAGAGAAGGGAAACTCTTTGTTTCTTTCTTTCTTTTCCTTTTTTTATTTTTTTTCTTTTGGTTTCTTCGGGTATTATTTCCTGCAGGACAGGCCACAGAGTAGGATTTTACTCAATAGGGACAGAATAATATCCACCCCTTGTTATTGCCCCTCACTGTCTCTGGGCAGCACGGATGAACTGAATCTTTAAAAGGGATGTGAATAGATAGAACAATATGCCACATATAAAGGAGAGGGACCGCATACACACGGTTTCTCTGAAATTGCCACTGAGATGAGATTCTTCTGGGTAGGTAAGGATATATGATTACAGATACAGGCAGAAAGAAAATTGGGCAGCACCTTGAAGACTGCAAGCAAACTAATGGAAGGCTTTTCTGATTAAACTGTCTTTCAGCCCAGTTTATCTGGTTTCTACGGCAAGTTTTACTGTGAATCTCATTTTTCATCAAAACATTATTGGGGGGTGTCATTATTGGACTCATCTGGGTGTTGACAATATTTCGGTACTGTCCACTAGAAAATGAAATTATCTAGATTCAAATGATGGAATGAAATTCAAAGTGCAGGGAGCCTGATTTGGCTTGCTTTTTGATAATGACAGCAGGCAAAGAAAGCTTTTTATCAGGATTGCTACACAGTCACAAGAAATTATTTGCTTTAACCTCAAAATACTCTGTAGCTCGAAATTTTCTTTTCAGCCAGACTTCTGTAATTCTATAACTTAACTATAGTTGCCTTCGTAAAATAAGAAACATTATTAAATAAGCTAGACATTGACCTAGACTCATTTTATGTAAAAATTTACATAGAAAATAGTGATTTGAGATGGTAATCATTTCTCCCTCCTGTATCCATCCTGTTGGGTCAATTAATGTGGTCATCCGAGACTACTTGTCCTTTAAGCCAACTCTGAGAAAGACCAGAGCAAAACTAGGCTGCAGTAAAAGACATTCTGGAAGGATCCTGGGCACTTGGGTCATGCGTTAGAGCTCCAAAACCTTTCTTAATGCACTGCAGATGTTACTAAGCTTTGACTCTTTTTAGCTATGTTTTCATTTACTATTTAGGTGGCCACTGCGTTACAGTGTTGCCAAGAGAGCTTTTGAATCAGCTTAAGATAAGAATTAATTATATTAATTCCTAAAAATATTAACTGCAAGCCTTCTGTCCTGAAATCAGCAGCTAAACCAACAGACAAGGCACAGTTCATCCACCTTAGCAAACATTTTTTATTTGTGCGCTGAAATTGTCACCACTGGTTCACCCACTGAGATTTTTTTGGTGGAAGAAAAGAACTGATACAACTGGGGTCTGCAGAGTCAGTTGCAAAACAGATGTTCCAGAGAGCCTGAAAAATAGTAGCTTCAAGTAAAGGCTCATAAATGCTTCAATTTCCGTTGTCCTCAAGCCCTTCCAGTCTGAGAAAACTGTCTGCTTACTATGGCATTTCTACCTATATGAATATTTCTTTCATTCAGCTCTCAGCCTTCATAACAGTGTTGTCCTTAGGAGGAGTAGGAGACCGAATACTTGTGTGCTTGAAAGGCAGAAAACACTGGGTCAAAGATTTTACCAAACACTGCTCCTGCTCTCAGCGTTAGATGTCCAGTATGACTGGATTTTGCCTGTAACTGCAAACACAGCCAAAAAATCTTAAACTCGAGTTAAACAGAACCTTTTACTTATTTCACGTGCCAGGGCACTGCTGATATTCAAACTAGTATCACTGTTCTTTTGTGCTGCCAAGCAGTCCCCAGAGGTTATGGCTCCTATTGCCTAAATCAGGCTCGTTTGAGAGGAACTAATCCGAACATAGATAACCTGAGCAAACACTGAAGGGAGCGCTGGAAAACTAACATCTAGAAAAAGAAGCTGCTGGAAGTTTATTGCCCCTACTCCTGTTAATAAGGGAGGCTACTGAGCTCATGCTTCTGAATATTTCGTTGTTCTTACAAGGGAGAGGAGCGGAGAGGAGGAGAGAGGGACTCCCCGACCCAGAGGAACGTCCCAGCAAACACGTGTTCTCTGAAGCGTTTGACTACTGGTATTAATGGGGATAATCCTTCAGAAAATGACACAGAGGTAAGACTTGGGGCCTGCTGCACTACAAGCTCTGCCTTCAACTTTATCCAATTAAAAGTAGTAACTTTTTACCTACAACCCAGCTCTGGTTTTGTGTAAACGGCTGCACAAACTGCAAAGCAGGAAGAAATCGAGTCCTGATATTGTAAATAGAAACAAAGTACCCTTCAAGCCAACAACAAATGAGGACTTAGTCCTACATACTGTTTGCCTTTTTAATAAGAAATTCAGAATAACTTCTGTATTAATAAAGAAATGAGATAGCTACAGTCCAAATCTGTGTATGTTATTCATATATGTGAGAAAGATTGCGTGTATCATGCACATAGGCTATAAATATATTCTGCAAGCTATTTGCAGGCCCTCAATCTTCTGCCATATATGAAAGTTAGATCAGTGTTAACTCAATGGCTAAAACTATGTTGGAAGAGAAAATACCAGGTTTTCTAACAACATTTATCTGCCTTGGCCATGTAAGTTCACCACAGTACTAGAGCTGAAAGAAATACCAATACAAGACTGTTTTATGTCAAATCTTGAACCACTAATACAAAAGAGTGTAATTTATCAGATTCAAAGGAAAACACTATCTGACAGTGTTCAAAGTGCTACTATTCATTACATATCTAAAGGCTACTGATCAATAGACAGCACTATGCTCTTTCGTTCAATAGGTTCAAGCTTAACTGATTTTCATGGCTTCTTGAATGCTTTTATGACTAACAAGGCATGATCCGCATAGTGCTTTGTCACCGATTTGCACATAATCTAATAAAATGACAGTAATAAATCACAAGTATCATTAATAAATCACCAACAAAGCAGCACACGGGAAGCAATGTGGAAAACGCACAGATATTCCTCCAACTACTTTGGTGAGTAAACAGGCTAAACACACAGTATTAGCTAAGAGCTGCAAGTTCAATTCATAGTAAATATATACATCTGAGCTTTTAGAGATTTTCTATTGTAGTTGGCAAACACTGCTTCTATGTTTCTTCAGGGCAGGTTCATAGAGAAAAAGAGAAAAGGAAAAAAGAAAAGAGCCGAGAGAAAACAAAACTCAAATTGGGCAAGCAAATGCTTGGAACGCAAGAATATAATCCTGTTTGGTGATGCTTATATGCTGTTAAACTCACATTTTATGCCTATTTACTTTATCATTTTGTACCTCATAAATACCTACAGCAGCTAAAACTGTCAGTGGTGCCACTTCAAAGAGCAGTGCCCCTAGGAACAAGATCTTTGAGGTTTAGTTTAGCCACAGTGTGGTTAAGGTTATCACAATGTCTCTTTAAATCTAGAATCTAGTTGGCATAAATCCATGAAAAGCACACACACCTTCAAATGTGAAATTCAGGATTCATTCATTTACTTACCCTTCAGGTGTGGATTTAATGAAAGCTGGGCATTTAACATGGTAACAAGCTTCCACAGACTTCACAGAAAAAGCCAGCTCCAAGATACATACAGCAGAGGCAAAGCAGTCGTTTCGACTCCATCATCACTACAAAAAATGCATACGCTTAACAAGTGTTTACTTGAGGTAGAATCCTAGAAACACAAATTTGTAGCTGTCACACAAGTTAGCTGGTTGAGGTTAACGCTAGACCTTGGTAGCACTTTCTTCTATAGTGAACAGAAAGCCAAATTACTTAGTTTGGACCGTTTTGAATTAAAAGCCAAAAGGTTTAAGTTTTTTCTTTTGCCTTTAGGTCCTAAATCTAACATAGAAGTGGTAAAATGACAAGAGGAAGTCAGCTTCCCCGGAATTTTTGCCCTGACCAAAAATTTTTGTAAATACCACAAGAAAGCTTTTTCCCCCAAAATTTTCAATTTAATATTTTAAGGCTTTACTTGTTCTGATAAGACGATCATCTGAATTCTTGAACATAAATGTGAATCAAGTTCCAATTAAAACCTTTAGGTGCTCTCAACCACTTCTCTGGTGACCCTTGAGCAAATACATGTTTGTGTCAGTGGCTTGAGGCAAAATACATAATTAGAGCCAATACTAAAACCATCTTTCCCCTCTCTTAACCTCAGAAACAAAGTTTGATTCAATACTAATAGCCATGGAAAAGAAATAAATAAGGTAGTGGCTAATACCAGGGTGAATAAGGGCTTTCCCTCTGAAGACTAGACCTCGGTTTGTTACAGCAAAGCGGATACGTATTACGGATGGTTATTTACAGGCAAAACTCCCGGACTCTGAGGTAAACCACTCCCTTTTCATCTATTCTTGAGAAATAAAAGTCATTTAAAGATGTCAAGTCCAAGTATTTTGCCTTTAAGGTGGTGAGGAAAACTTGCGAGGCAGGACCGAGGACTTGAGGGTGGTAAGGAAGCCACCAAGCTGCCGGTAGGAGAGGAGGAACGAGGTGCGTTCCCAACAAGCACCGCTGGCACGTCAGGAAGCCCCGCTCCTCTCTCCAAAGTCACCGGCCTTTCTCTAGCCGCCTAAACCAGCAGCCAACGTCCCCAGCAGTTGCCACATCCGAATGTCGAGATTTGGGAGTTTTAAATGGACGTCTGTGGAGCTCTCTTCCCAATACCAAAACACGGACACAGCAGTGGGAGAGGAGCTCACCCCTCCCGGGAAAATGCTGTGGGTAAAATGTGGAACATGGGGCCGTGGCAGCAGTTCCCACAGCCATGAATTGGATCTCGGTGTTTACTTAAGAAAAACAAAACATTTTTGCCAAATTTAACGTGCTTCTACATACCATAAATTTTGCCAAAAAAAATTATTGGACAAAAATTAACTTTTTCTTGAGAGAAAAATTAATTGAGATGAAAAATAACAAAGAAATCTCTTTCTCTTTTTTTTTTTTTTTTTTTTAAAAAAGACCTTAAGGAAGTTAACGTTAACAAAACAACCCTGAGGCTTAAAGCCATACAGTGTGAATATCACTCCCTCCTCTTCTTGAGCATGTGACTGTTATTCTTGATCCAGAGGTCAGTGCTTACTTTAAATGCGACTTCGCCTTTTGGGCAGACATAGCTTTGGGGGGCCAGGTATTCAGCAAAGCCACAGATAGACACACATGAAAGCAGGTCTTTATAAAATTGCTAAAATTTCTAAAAACTTTTGAGGGTAGACTTAGGTTGCCTGCTGACATTTGCCCTGCATGTACTTCCTATACCAACATTTGTTTTAAAGTGTTGTTCTTCATTAGTTTAATTATTTAAGCCACAAAATTACTGCCTTTTTTAATGCTTATTCTCAAATCCGTGTAACAGTAAGGAGCCCCCAAAAGCTTAGCGCCTGTCTTCTCAGGACCAACCCCTTCACAAATGCTTTTGCTTGCAGTTAAGTTTGCTAATTTTCTTCTCTCCTTTTTCCTACCCTCCTACGCTTGTCCTTTTCCCTTTAACAACGGTTTAAAATAGAAGATGCCTTTGTCCTCACCCCTCTAAGACAGCCCTTCCCAACATCTTCCAGGCAGGCCCAAAATATAAAAAGAAACTAACTTTTTCCTCCTGTGCAAAAGACAATATAGGAGCGATGTCTAATTTAAGCAATACCATCTCCTTTCCCTGCCTCTGTTTCAGCGTTACCCTTTGATTTTTCCTCCCGAGATGCTTACTCACGCCATCCCCCCCATGCCCACGCCGTCGCACAGCGAGCGTGAGCTTTGCAGCCGGAGAGGGAAAAGGTTCAGACCCAGAAGATGTGGTGCGGCGACACAGCGTTGCCCCTCTTTGATCTCCCGCTCCTGCCCCGCCGCCCAGCGTGAGGCTCGGATTGCTCCAAGGGTGAAGCTCGCCCCACGCGGAGGGGCCCCCGCGAGGTTTGCTGTGCTGTTTAACCCCACGGTTGTGCCGGGGAGGGAGGGAATGGCAGGGGACCTCGCAGAATCAGCAGCGCAGCCGAGCCCCCGAGCCCCCCCCTCTGGGACACTGCAGCGCTCGGTGGCATCTGCTCTGGCTCCAATTAGGTCAGCGTGGAGGGGGATCTGAGAGGAGGTTAGGGGAGGCTCTGCTGGACCCACGCTCCTGCGGCTATGTTGGAAATGAATTCCCACATACAGGGTGCAGATGGGCCGCAGCCCCTTTTCCAGGCTGCAGCCTGCAAATAAACTTAGTAGCAGCTGGGGAGGGGAACCACCGGAGCCTCATGTGCTTTAATGGGTTCTGCGTTTCTGCGTATGGGAGTATTCCCTCCCCTCGCTAACCCATGCAAATCCTTCTGTAAAGTCCCATAAACAAAGCCGTGGATATAATTTTGAATGAGAAACTTGCCACCAGGGAAAACGGCGGTCAGGAAAAATACAACATACCTTTTTTTCCAAGAAGGGTGTTTTGGTGTGTTTTCATGGATTGAAAACAGATTTTGCTGGTTTGAGCAAGGAGGCAAACTTCTGACCTTTTTTCACATAATAAACCCCCCCCAGTACTGGTCCCTAACCTGTCCTAAAATAGCCGAGCGGAGCATGGAGCCTGTAAGCGAAGCCGGCCTCATTGCCAGGTGCGGATGTTTGTCAGCACAGCACGGACACGTCCATCTCCGAGACCTCGTGCCCTGGGCTCCATCCAATAAAGTAGTCGAACGTGTGATTAGCTTTATATTTTCAGGAACTGGCCCTCGACAGGACCTGAAATCAAACGTTTACATGAACACTTTTCTGGATCAGCCCTGCAGAGCTCAGTACCTGCTGGTTTGAGATGCCAGTGCACACCAAAAAAAAGTTTGTGGCTGAGAGCAAGGATCTTATAAAGAAAAGCACGATTTTTACAGCTCCATACGGAGTTCAAAGGTAGGGGAATCTGCATGACTACTTTTAGTTTAGCCAAGTGAAATCAAGTTGAAGAAAACTTCCCACTTCCAAACCTGCGCCCAAACGCAAGCTGGGTGCCGTTTCGTTAGTGAAATAAATTTAATGAGGCAAACATGCTGACTTCTTTCCAGAGGCTTGTGCGCTCAATAATCTTTGAACTCGGACTTAAATGAAGAATGCAAAAAATGAGGTACCCAGTACCTGAATTATATTTGAGAAATCATTTTTAGACAAACTGGCTGCACTGTAGCCAGGGGCTCTAAGAACACGTGTGAGCAGCAAGATACGTCCATGCACGTGTCTGCAGATATGAACAGGTAGGGACAGAGTTCTCACTTTCTGTGAGAAACTACCTTTTTCTTCTGCATGCATTCAATTCTCAGCGACAACCAGCACAAGGATAGATTTTACGTGGTTTGTACATGGTTGCCAAGTAGATCTCACTTCAGGTTTTTATTCAAGTGAATAGACAATTCCGCAAGTATTATCTTTCTACTGTTCTAGATTAAGGTAATGGCCTTAACTTCAACTTCTTGTTTCTTTTTTCTAGATGTAAACGTAGTAAAGAGGTTATTGATAGAAATGTTGAGAGGATAGTAAAGACAGAATCCATTTGTTGTCAAGATTTTCTCAGAAAATAATGAATCACAGTAAATTTGAGATATTTAATCAAGCAGCAGTCTAATACTCTCCCTGACAATTATGATGCTGCTGGAAAAATCACATCATTGCCCACATCAATTCTGGTTATTTTCTCTTTTAGCATTAAAATGGGAAGCCAAAAAAATAATTTAATTTTTATAGCTTCTCTCAGTGGTCCATAAAATAGAGTAAAACAAAACTGATGATCTGACTTTTTGTTTGGTAGTTGGGAAAAGTTAGATGAAAAAATAGGAAAGGATGAAACAAAAAACAACTCCCCCTCCCAAATCAAACAAACATAGAAAAAAAAAGTGAAAAGCAAAACACGTTAAGGTAGTACAGAATCTAGGGCCAGGCAGCTGCCTCTGATCCATAAGACTTTTGTTTTTCTTTTCTGGGTTAGTTTTAAAACCCGTTTGGGGTTTGCTATGTACATGGGCCAGTGTCTGTGAGGATGCCAGTGAAATATGAAAAGGACTGAGGAACAGGCTATTTGAAGCCATAACTACTGAGCTCTTTTCTGTTTGCTTTGGCTGTTGGAGCTGTGGTAGGTGTTTCCCATTTTTAGGCTTCACACCTTTATTATGTTTGGGTTGCACGTTAGAAATATTCCAGATGTTGTGGATGGAGACTTCCTCTTGGCCCAAGGAAGAAAAGGTTTCAGTCTCCTGTGGATTTCCCCTCTGCTGATCAGGAGACTTCACCTACCGTTACAAGGGCTGAGCTTTGTGGCGCTGGCGTTGATGCTTCCACTGGCTGCCGCAGCCTGGAACCAGCGAGCCGTGAGTCCAAGCCTTCTGAGCCTTCCTGAAGAACAACAACAACAAAGAATTGGTAAAGGCTTTCAAACTTGATGGATGATAAAAGCTGATCTTTTAATTTAGACCTGTAAAAACTACCCTTCTCCTGGCCACTGCCACTTGGAAGTCAAAGGTAACCAAGGCTCAGCAAAACGGGTCCATGATTTGGCCCTTCCTTAGGCTGCAGGTGTGACCCCCGTGGCTCTGTGAAGGACACCCTGCTCCACCTACGGCAGGAAAACCTGCCACCGGCCACCCCACCGTCTGTCCTCATCGCTCCAGGGCAAGAGTCTCATTGTAACACACTTCACTTCAGCGTGAAATTTGCTCACCAGCTCACGTTCGCTGAAGAGCTTGCAATTTGCATTTTAAAATGTTATTCATTAAAATTGCCTACAGAAAATACCTTGAAGCAGTGACCACACCAATGCTAGACTTCTTACGTGAAAATAGGAGCTTAAAAATAGAGGGAAAAGAGTCTGTTTGACGGTGGCTGCCTGCATCTGATAGCTTGCTGTCTGGTTCAGAGTGACGCACCTTGTCGCTACGGAGCTGGCTGTCCCCCACAAAGCCAGAGTATC
Organism: Phoenicopterus ruber ruber; assembly: GCA_009819775.1. Taxonomy (NCBI): domain Eukaryota; kingdom Metazoa; phylum Chordata; class Aves; order Phoenicopteriformes; family Phoenicopteridae; genus Phoenicopterus; species Phoenicopterus ruber. The sequence continues at coordinate 28,392,127 of CM020217.1, read as the reverse complement.
AAGTATTAGGATTGTTATAACCCTCTGCAGCCACACAAAGCAGCGCTAGCGAAGGTTAGAACTGCAGAATGATTGAGGGATGTCAGTGCCCATACTGTGCCTGCTGCGCTTGACGGGGACCTCCTCAGTAGGGGCTGCCGCTAGTATCTGCATTTCCTTTTCAGACACACATTACGTGTTTTAAACGTTTTCTCTTGGCCCTCATTATACTCTTCCTTGGCTAAAACACCTTGAACACTGTTTAAAAAATAGGAAAAGACAGACATTGCCCTTCTGTTTCCATCCCGTAGCCCTAACTGGCATGGGTTTACTTCCCTCTGATGTAAGGTAGCAACATGCGTTAATTAAATACCATTCTCTCTTGTTTCTTTCCCACATTTTCCTGTTTCCTGTCTTTAGATCTCCTTCCATCTCCTGTTTTTATTTGGTTTTATATCCTTTTATTTTCCTTTCGCTTCTGCCTATGATTATTTTTCCATCTCTTTCTCTTTGTTACTACCTTTTTGACCCTTCTTCGTAATCTTCTCTTTATTGCTACTTCATTTTACCTGCCCATCAGCTCTTTCACCATGCTCTCTCCTTTCATTTTCCCTTTCTTTCACTCCTTTTTTTTCCTCTCTGACTTTTTAAATGGCCCTATCTCCTTTCCCACTTTCCTGTTTTCCCCGTTTTCACTAATGTGTTTTAGAAAATAGTATTTCACTCTCAGCTTCTTCCCTTTTTCTCTCTGTGGCAGACTAGGTTAAACTCCTGCTCTTTTTCTGGAAAAAAAAAAGACAGTCAAAAGTTAGTGGAAAGATGAAGAATGTGGAGATGACACACTGATGAAAAACACCGGGTTACCTCACTATTCATGTAGATATTGTCTAACACAGGCTTTTGCAAAAGCCGTCTGTCTAACATAGCAACAACTCTTGTGTTTATTTTCACCTTTTATTTTTGAGCCAGTCAGCAGCTATTTCCTAAAGGATCCTAAAACCACCTTATAATTCATATAGATATAACAATGGTGTTTTCTCTGGGGTGTTTCCTGCCATTTCAGTTATAACTGCAGACTGAATTTGGAAGCACCATTTGCGGAATACGGCTATCTAGAGTGGAAATTTGTTTAGGACAGTGATAACTTATCCAGATAAGTTATCCAGAATACAAGAGGAGGCATAGAGTCACTAATGCATCTGTGATACGCTTGCTTTCTCCCTCTTTCACAATGCCAAGCCATTTTGGCTCTGTGTCATTCTCTTCCATAACATTTCACAGATACTTGCATTTTGAGCAGAGATGTGTAACGATCAAATGTTTTAACGCAGGGTAGCATTAGCACTGCAAAAGTGACAAGCCATTTCCCTGCAATCTGCTGTCTTGAAAGACTTCTCGTTCACCTCAGGCATCAGAGAAGATAATGCAAGAAGCCACAGTTCCCACAGGATCTTGCTGCTCTGGGGCGCTTCTAAGCCTGTCTCCTCGTGGTACCTGTCCTTTCTTTCCAGGGTGCTACCTCCTCGTAGCATTTCACCTGGGTTTCGCTGGGGGAGCACGCTAAAAGTAACCACGGAAATTCAATAGCTTTTAAAACGCTACTCAAAGCAGAGACCACCAAGGGCAGTTTTGTCTGGTTTAGTAGAGCTGGCTTGTAAAATCGCAGCCATTTCCCAAACCAACTGCTAAACCCACAGACAGCAAATTCTGCTCTGCGTTACATTGCCTTCCTTAGCGGGCGCTGCGCTGCCTGTGCTTGGCATGAAAAATGCCACCGCCGCCTCCTCCGCTTGTTTAAAGCCTGTAAGAATGAAACCCCACGTGAACGTGTGCATGGGGGGAAGAAGATGAACTAACCTGCTGGATCCCTGTTCCCGACCTGCGTCCATGTCTTCTGGTCCCACACTTGGAAACAGCTGATAGGTCGTGGGCGGCAGCGCTCCCAACCAAACCGAGGTGCTGCAAAGCTGCAGAGAGACTGGAGACAAGAAATTTTTGAACTTGCCATGTTCACTTGTTGGCCGCAAGTGCAAGCGATAACAAAACATCTTTAGGGTTTATTCAGCTCCCGCTGATCTCCCAGCTTTGACATTAACTTGACAGAGATCAGAATTTAACATTAGTTTACAAATATGTAATAATTCAATTCTGTCCTCCTCCTCCTCTTCACCGCAACACACATCTAATCGCAGTACTTGACAGACTTGAAATTAAAAATGCAGTTATAATACAAATTCATAGGCACTTGACTTTAGGAAATAGAAAATTTTCACTGAAATAATTTCTGAAGTATAGGACAGAATAAAATTACTATCAGTTCTTCCGTACGCTCTTGTTCAGGCAGGTTAGGAATGTCATATCATGGTGAAGTTTTCCACAGGAACTCGTAGCACTAGATTTGAGAGCTGACTTGCTTTTCTAGTTGATAGACACTTGTCTTTTAATTTTTACCTTCTGATGTGTGTTACTAACTGATACATGAAATAGAAATATTTCCAATTAATTTTCTTTTAATCTAATTATCTCCTAGAAATAAGTTCAGATCAAATATGTGTGGAGGCACAGCAACATAATAAAGCATTGCCAAGCATAACAATCTGTCTTTCAAGGTACATTTTTCTTTAGTGATTTTTCCACAGCCAAGAATAAAATTAAAAGAATTGGAGGAAGACAGAGAGGGGGAATTAGTACATTTGACTCAAATGTAAACAACCCACAAAATATGTTACTAATCAGGCAGATTCTCATCATCCTACTTATCATCTTGGGCCAGACTGCATGCGGTTTCTCCCCAGATGTGCAGGATAGAGAGGAAGCCATTCTAGGACTACACAAAACGGTAATTCTTTGAGGACCTACAAACGGGACCCAAGAACCATCCCGGCAAAGGCTGTGACTCCCGGCATGCTGCATTTCACGCAGCACACAATTAAATTGTGGTACTCGCTGGCACTCGGGGCTGTAGAGACCAAAGTGGATTCAGAGAAGGATTAGACAATTTGGAGACGATAGATCCGTTACTGGTTATTATCTATAATGGTCAAGATAAATCTATTTCAGAAAATCCCTCAACTGCTGATACAATCTAGAAGGAAACTCCAGGGGGGAAACATAGGTTATATGGTCCGGTCTTAAATTTTTCCCAAAGTACCATGCGACGTCCGTGAGAGGACACAGGGCCAGGCGGGCTGGTGGTCAGACATAGCTCTGTGTCTAAGTAGAAGAAATCAATTAGTCTTTTGTTTGTTTATTGCCTCCCTTTACCCGCTGCCATTTTAGATTGCACTCTCTTCTTGCTCTGGGTGTGGGAAAGGTTTTGCTATCAGCAAGGGGTTATCAGTTCTCTATCAGTTAGCTATCAAAGGTTATCGTACATGGGCCAGAACCTTTGATGGAGGCAACAGAGCTTCACCAGCAGAGCATCTGAGATAATAGTGATATATGCAGGTTGGACGCAAATTTTTACTCTTTTTTTTTTTTTTTTTTTTTTTGAGATGCAGATGTCAGTGACTTTATTTGAAAAAATCCTACATGTTTTTCCTCTTAAATTTAAAGAAATAAAGTTACTGGACAGCACTGATTTTAAATTCCCAGCATTGAAAGGACTGAAAGCTTTTGCAGAAGCTCTTAAAAGTTTATGTTGTTCCCCATTATAACTGCTAATACTACATGATTGGCTTGTTAATATAGCTAACTCACCAGCAGCATTCACATTAATTTTCACCTTTTACTATGTAATGGTAGTGCTATTTATTAGCCAGACAGACCATTTTTAGTAATGTTATAGGAACAGAGTGTGCATTACACAACAGAACTAGGTTACACCTGCAGCTGACCATTTCTATATTTATGGCTGTCTGACATCTGTAATGAATGGCAAATGGAAAATATTTGTTTTTTCTTTGGCTTAGTAATTATTTTTTTCATGTTTTAAAAATAAAAGCAAAGTGAAATGCCTGGCATTAATTAGGGGTTTTAAATATCTGCAAGTCTCTTGCCAAGGTGCCCTGGAGAAACAGAACGGATCCTTTGGGCAGTGCACAGGAAAGAAATCGTTAGCCAACCTCAGCTTTCACTGGAAAACTTGACTGGAAAAGCCCAGATTACATTACAGTTCAATTTGTAATCACATCCAGCCCATTTCACTTCAAGTCGCAAGTACTACAGCCCTTCGTTGTATGTGTATAACTTTAAGATGGGGAACTTACCATGTATTCCTAACAGATGATCAAATGTTTTGCAAACTTTATAACAAACTGGTGGACTTCAAAGTCGAATGAAGTTAGGTAATTCAGGCTGTAATGTTTCATCTCACAGATGTCATCTAATTACTATTAACATGCAGAACCTATTTTTTTTCTCCTCCCTCCCTCCCACCAATCACGCAACAATTTCAGTCACCATACAAAGAAATCCTTTGAAAAACAAATGAAATTCAGGCTGAAACTGTTGCAAGTGGTCTGTAGTACAAAATTCTTATCACTTAGAGATTTGAGAATTTCTGTCTAATTATAGCAGTATTTATGTAGCCAGTCACTCCGAGAGGCCTGACTGAAAAGATACAATGATAAAAGAATAGGATTTCAAAAAAATCAGATCAAATCGCCTGCAGCGCACTCAAAGATAAAGGAAATACATATTTTGGAGCATGTAACAATCAGAGCCAAAATAGACAGCCATTTGAAACAAAGCTGGAGACACGGACAGTAAGTAGTATGAAAACAACGAACCTACTACACAATGCTATGGTCTCCTTCTGACTTGGAATTGGATATTTTTATTTTATCTTAAGGAATCCTTAATCAGGTACAAACAAAATGATGCCCAGAAGTTAAGGAAAAATCACGCTGACTCAATTTGCTTGATAATCTTTTCTAATATCTAGTCAGGGACTTTTGATCAAAATTTGGCCTGTCAGCTCTTCTCTGCTCCTTGGAAGGGGAAAACCTCACTGTGAAGAAAGCCATAGGGAACGTGGCTTTCATGAGGAGAAATAAAAAAGATTTTTTATAACTAACTCTATTCTTTCTGTGGCACTACCTTTGGTCAGCTGCAGGTAAACACATTTCAGGGAGGCCAGAAGGAAGTTTCTCCATCATGCTGGAGAGAACCCAAAACACTTGAATTGAATGGAGCTTCACATCAACTCTCCAGTATCAGCTTTTAAAATGAATCTTCCGAATGTCTGTGTTCAGTTTCACTATTTGAAATTACCAAGATATTTTCTTCCCAGAGGCAAAACTAGGGGGATTTCCCATTCCCACATTCTTCTGCTATTCAGCAAAGATCTTTGTAACCTACTGACAGGGCATATATCACCCTCTGTAGAGATGCCGACACTACAGAGATGGTAGCTTAACGCAACCATTGGAGTCTTTCAATCACACAGTGATTTGGAAATACGTGAAATGAAACAGAACAAAACAAAATCTAACTAAAAATCCAGATTAATTGCTCCTCAAAGTTAGCGAATATTGTGTTTATCCTCATGCTCTTTGTTTTAATGAAAGATATTAACTGACAATGCCTTGGCTGGATTTTAATTTCTGCTGTTCATAATCTGCATTTTTAATGGCTGTTTTAGTGTGCACCTTCATCTGAAGGATTTTATTGTCATTCTAATGTGTGGGAAAAGTATCACTTTCCATCCGCTTCCTTTTCAAAACATCACATATATGTTTCCCTTTGGTGTCTCTGCAGCACAGCGCGGGGATTTGATAGACAAGGTATTAGCAAGGCTAATCATAATTTAATGAATGGAAACTCTGCCTTCAGCTCATCCTGACGGGGTTGGTAGTAGGGGTGGTTCTTTTGTTACTTCTTTTTGTTGTTGTTGTTGAGGACATTCTTGTGGGTGCAATTAAATTGGTGCCAAATTACCTGAAATAATTTGTGGTTATTAAACAAACCAGTCTCTGATGTGGAAAGCGCATTGTTCCCTGGCATTCCGGAGCCTTGCGTGGTTGGTTTTTTTTTTTTTTTTCACAAGAGATTGTAGTAACTGATCTCTGACAATAATGCTTTGTGTATGTTGCCTCTTGGGTGGTGGAAGAAAAGACTAAGCCGTGTCACAAAACTGCACATATGATCTACAGCTGGCATGTCGCATTATAACCAAACAAAAAGGATCTCATGACTTACAAAAGCTCTTTAAGGAGGCATCACTTGCAAGGTTAACTATAGCGGTTGACAAAAAAGACAAGGTGCAAACTATCATCCTATTTCCCTGACGCTGAATAATGTAAAAGTACTGTGTTTGCTTAATCTGATTCTCCATTGGGTATTTATTTATATTTATCTTATTTCTAGAACCGGACTTCTAAAATTGCTAATAATTACTATTTTTTATTTTACTGGAACATGAAACCTTTGCAACTTCACTATCTTTGCATTCAGGTGTTTGACCAACTCTTTCTTTGTAACATAGGAAGGGCTCGTTTGTCCAAAACCATGTGTTTTTATAAATGCAGAGTTGAACTAATAAATTATACTACTCTCTTCTCACAAAATCTTGCCTTTGTCTTTCACTGCGTAAGGATTCTGCATTTGTACTCATAAGTATTCATCAGTTATGTGTGACAGTTGCTTATGGTTCCTACTGCTTGGTCTTTTGAGGTTATTTAGCTATCAGATTTCTTATTCCCAAGGGTCTTACCACTTCCAATGTATTCAACCGGAGGAATTCTATACTCACCAATTTACATTAGTTAGGGCAAACCGAGGCGTGTCTACATTGGCCAGTCGTCCTATATATCAGGACTCACGTCTTTTCTCATTTGTATTGGTCTGAGCCACAAGTAACTCGACCAATACCAAATGGCATGAAACCAATATAAAACTGACATAAATGAGAGAAGAATCAAAAGCCCGTGTTACCCTGTGGTATTTCCGGGGCAACTCCATCAGCATCAGTTATTTGAATCAGGTTTACACTAGTGCAAAAGAGAATTTTAAAAATGCCCCACTCTAACCCATTTGACTGCTTGACAAAATTAACTGGAAAATCCCAGCTAGTCTGTCAGGGTTTTTTGACATTTCCCATAGGAAGTATCCATTTTAACACAGCCAATACCTTTCCTAGACACTTGTCAATCTGTTTGGCCAAACAATTTGCTGACTGTGTAAATGTTAAGACGTAAAAGAAGCTAATCAGGACCTCTCCAGGTACTTTCTTTCCACAAACAATGTACAATGCTTAATTTCCTACCAGGAAATTATAGCGTCTACTGAGATTTCAAGATCTGATTAGTTTCAGAGCTCGAGTTTTTTAAAAATCTGTAATTCAAAATAAAGATATAAATATTACAGCCACCCTATGCCTGAAATCTGGAGAAACCTGGTTACTGCAGCCCCTTTGGGGAAAGAATGGGACCCTTTAGATTTTTACTGATAAGGTATGAATAACATTCTCATAAAGCTCAAAGATTGCCCAGATATACACATTTAAAATAATTATGGTAATTAAATAGAGTTGCAAGCAGCTATAGCTCCAGGCAACACCAGTTAAATGTAAAGAGAAAACATCTTCTGCATATGTTTGTGATTTATGTAATTACATGCTTCTACAAGCTACACACCATTCACTGGCAAACAGCCATCTCTTCTTTCATTACAATTTAGCCACAGTAAGTAACATACTTCATCTGTTTGAAAAGCTCCACTTAATAATGCCACCGAGGATGTATACAACAACACTGGGGAGCGAATGTGAAAAAATTAAATGTCATTTGGTTGTGTGTGTTAAAAATAGCCTTTGTGGGCCTGTTTCTGACGTAAATCACAAATGACTCCATTTTAGACAACTAAATTACACTTTATGTCAGTGAGAAATGAGTAAAACCCAAGGTGTGTTTCGTGTATGAGATTATGTGTTTGCTCTTGAGAATTACTGTTTTTCTGAATGTAGTAATTTTTGAAAATTAATCTGTACTGGGCCATTCTGAGGCAAGTCCTTACCAAATCCAGTGAGAGGAGAGCAAATTAAAACGTTACCTGAACAAAAATGAATTCAAAACTCAAGAACCCTCCCTAGTGCACAGGATTCCCTCTGCCAACAGAGGCACAAAGGATTTCCCTAATATTTCTGAGATCTGGCCTCTGGACTGCCTTCACACGCTCACTAGAAACTTTTAGTCAAGCTTCCATTAACATTTTCAAGGAGTTAAAAAGGAAAATCAAAAGAAAAGGTATGTATTTTTTTTTCACATTCCATCAGACTTTCAGATTTCTCACCACTCACAATCACACTACAGTCCATGGGGTTACTTGTCAAGTACATTTTTCTTCAGAATAAAAGGCATCAGACTCTTGTTCTTCGATATACAGTATTTCCTCAGCTAAACTAGTTTCACCACACACAACTGATTTTGCAGTTCTCTGTAAAGCCCAGTTTATTTGTTTGCATGAAAGGGATACGCTAACTACAAGACACTGTCCTAGTAGCAAAACGGAATTGCAAATGGGAGAAAATATGTTTGGTTACTAGAAATGTAAAAAAACTGTTGTGTCCGTAAAATTGCGTACCATTTATAATAAATATGATATTCTGCTTATGCAGTTGCTCTTCCGTTTAGATGTGCAATTGTGTCGTGAACTACTTCACCTTTTAAGTCACATAAAATATCAAAGTTGCTATTATGGAAAATATTGGTATAAGTATGCTCTACTGCCCATGAAATGGTGTCCAAGTACATAGTTAAGAGATACACTATATACCTGAAATTTACTGTATACATACTCTATACTATACTGTGATATCTGAGACCAAGTTGAAAACACATTTCTGCTGAGCTAGAAAATATACAATGAGTAAGTCATGAATATTTGTCCTTTCCACAACTTTTTTGTTCCAACGCCAATACGCTATTATTTGTAACAGACTTTCTGGCTCTTCACTGTATCTGTAAAGGATTCCAGATTAAGATCTTTTGATTTTTTTTTTTTTAATTTTATTTTTTATTTCCTTCTCTGCCCCCACCTGACTGCTGGAAGTGAGGAAGGTTAGCACTTAGGGCACTGAAAGGCAGGGCTCCCTGCCCCTCTTGAAAGACGCCGATCTGAACCCAGCTCTCTGAAAACCCTGGTCTGTTCTCACCACTAAACTCCAAAACAGCTCTATAGAGTCAATCTGCCTCTTCTGCTCATGCAATAAATAGTTATTCTTTTACAAAGTACAGCATCTTCAGCTGAGAATAATGTGAAAATTTCCCCACACAATCATCAGTAGTCTCCAGATTAGGATATTTACCTATGCCAGGAAGAACCAAGCCTCAGTCCTTCCTCCAAATCACCCTGACCTGAGACCTGCATCTGAATCTTGCATGTACTGGGACCAGGCACTTCTGACTAGAATTTACATGTTACTATGGGGAGAAAAACAAAACAAACCCCAACAAACCAACCCCCAACACACAAGACAAAACCACCTTTAGTTAAGGTAATTTCTTAATACATTTTCTTATTCCCATGGCTCCTAGATACTCTCCCAAATCTGGACCGAGTGGGAGGGAAAAGATCCAATCCAAAGGGGATTCTGCCTTCCTTATTTCAGCCAACAGCTGGATGCACAGCAGCCCAGAGGGCAAAGCAGAAAGAGATGCAATAACCTGGCCCCAGAGAGGACTCGTTTTCGGAAGAGGCTGAAAGCCGTGTGAAGGCAGCAGTGGAGGGGTGTGCTGTGGCTCGTGGGCCACAGGCCACCTGCCAAGGCCAAAACTGGGCAGACACGAACTTTTGCTTGAAGTGCTCAGGATCAGCCGTAGGCATAGGAGTCACTGTTATAGCCACATCCCTGTCCTATGCCGGTCTTAGAAAGTTACACTAGAACCAAATTAGAGTACACCATTCTGCACATTTTAGATCAAAATCATAAACTATAAGTGAGATGACCCAAGGATAAACCATTTGGTAGCAAGAACTATTTTTTCCTCTATGTGTTTGTGCAATACAATACAGCTGTAGTCTGTGACTGAGCTCTTAAGGCGCTGATACAATAAAAGAGTAACTGAAGGTCACAACAAATTTAATTGTAGTCAAGTCTGTTACATGTATGCTTGGAGTGTTTGTGCTCCTTACCTGCTAGCCCACAGAACATAATCTGCTACTTAAAATTTCTAGTGCTGTGTAAGGGCTCAGATGCACCAGCAATACCAGCTCTTCCCCGTGGCACTACAAGACACCGCTCATGCTAGGAGGACAGAAGGATGCGGTGTACCCAGAAATTGTGGCGACGCTATGCAGCACAGTCACGTTAGATCTTCAAATTGCCACCTTAAAACCTGTGGAAAAAAGAAGAATTGAGGATGCGATTCCCAAAAATAATAAGATAATTAGGAATTTAATAAGATTTAGATGCTTAACACTCTTAAGCTCTTAGGAAAGTCGATAGCTAAGAATAAGAAAAAAAGCTTTGTGACACCTTTCTCCAGATTTGTCAAAGAGGAAATGGTGAAGCAGCATGAAATCATGACAGGTCAAAGCCTCCATGAATATCCTGGGCACTTCCTAATGAACGTAGCCATCTCTATGTTCAACTTGAGAGGAAGATTCTGGATGAGGAGGCTGGAGCCTGTAAGGTGAAGTAACACTCAACGTGTCTCAGTTGGCTTCCAACTTGCAGGCACTGGCCAGCAAAGACTGCCAAGGCTGGAGCTCACAGGCATCAAGTGACCTATTGTTCTCCTAGTGGAAACCACTCGCTTCTGGATTTTGACTCCAGGACAGAGTAAGGGTTGGGTAACCCTGAGGGCACATTGCCATGGTTTTGTCCCTGTTGTGGCAAGAGAAAGGCAGTACTTTATTTTTCCTTTTCTTTTTGACTTTGGTCTGCTATACCTTTTTACCAAATCTCCAGGGATCTGAGTAATCAGGGACTTTTTGTAAATTAAGTAAGTAGATAAATAGAGGCTTTTAAAAAGGCATTTCCCCGTCATTCTTTCTAAAGGAAAGCAGGTGTTTGGCTCAAAGGGACTTGTTCTCTTGATAGCGCAGTAGGCGAGTAAAACTGCATTGTCCCCTAAAGCAAAAATAAATAACTTCAGAAAACATGAGAACTGAGCCCTTGGTGAGGAGGTGAAAGGGGTGTCCACCCTCTTGAACTAATTTATAACACCGAAGATGTCAAGTGACATGCTGAATGAAGAAATGATTTGTGGCTGAGAAAAGCTTTGCAGAGATCCCAGAGGCTTGGCCAAAGGCAACAGTGTCTTGATAGAAGTGATCAACTGCCAAACTAAAGAGTACTGCTAAGAATCTCATCTGGGAAAAGGGGGAGAGCTGCATTTTCCAACTGTGGACCCAGTTATCCATAGCCTTTGCCAGATTGTGCAGCCAGGATGAAGGCATGCCAAGCATTTAGCCTATTCGCTGGGTGCCCTTTGGAAGGACACATAAATCTTAAGGAAAGGTTTCAGTACTTTAAATACATCACAAACAAAATAGTATCAGCAGTCCAACTTGAGAAAGCATGCGACAAACGGGCATCTAGCTCTTCGGGCACTTGGCACAAAGTGAAATTTTACACAGCGGTTGTTTAAAACTTGTACCCGTACGCTTACTTATCTGCAAAACTTCCTTACCTTCTTATTCTCCTAAGAACCCTAGTTTGCATGATCAGAGCTCGTAATTCTCATGGCAGAGGCAAGGCTGTAGCCAGTTTCTACAACTTAAACCAAGCATGCCAGCTGACACATTCCAGTTTAGACTAGTGGTTACCGCTCGCGGTGAGATTGCCACCTTCGGGGCCAGATCCGCAGAGCACACAATTAGGCAGCTACGCTGCTTTATGTCAGCAGTGGATCAGCCTGTTGGGTCAAGGCTGTGGGACGCCTTGTGTCATTCACATGTCCTCCTGCAATTAGAAAAGCAAAGAGGTATTGCAACGCGGCGTAGAAACACATCCTGCAATTCAGGTCGCAAGGTGTGGGCAAAAGATGTCAGCAGTGATATAAAATTGACAGTTGTGTTACGTGGTGATTCTCTATCTATTGCAAAAAATAAATTAACAAGTTAATATTCCAGAGTTAAGGATCTAACCGTTCCGGTTTACAGGGCTATAATTCAGCCTAGGGTAACATGTTGCACACCAGAGGAATTTAGCCTTTGACCTGATTAGATGCTGGAATCATCCAGTTCCATTCTACGTGTGAAACTTCACACAGCTCTAATTATTGAAGCCCCGAAGAAAAAGGCCAGAGGTGCTACAGAGCTGGCAGGTGTTAAAAAAAGTCAGAGGTATCTGCTCCTTATATTACTCTCCACCTCCTGAGAAACAATAGTTCAGAAATCATACACACTTTCATGGGAAGGCTTTCTAAAGGTGAAAGGCAGAGGAAAGAGAGAGATTTGATGTCTAAATCCTATCTGTGACAATGAAAATCCCCCCTTTGTCTAGAGTTAACAAAGCACTTAAGAACCTAATGAAACATCGATTTTAATTATGATATTTGGGAAATTACTCACAAAGATCTTGTTATTGCTGTTGAGAGCAGCTCATTTTCTAATGATGTTGAACAATAGCACACAAAAAAAGGTAATTAATACGAATGCTCGTACAGGAATGAAAGAAAAGCTCAGACTTAAATGCACTCAAGTCAAGAAACACCAAGAAATCTCCATACAAAAATGCTGAACGTCTCATACCACTGTATTGGTACTACACAACCAGAGAATAACAAACGTAGTCCCTGTATTTCAAAATGGGAAAAGAGTGATCTGAGCAATCGCAGGTCCCATCGTGGGCTGTTACTCACTAACATGCAAGAACCTAGGAAGAAGTAGTAAGGGTAAAGACCATTCAAGATAAAAGGAAAACAGAATAAAACACACCTGAGGCGTGCCAAAGGTATGCTACACACTAGATGCTACACACTTCTACATGAGGAAGGAAATTAATTGGCTTTCAGAAAATCAGTGGATATGTTGCCAAAGGAAGAAATTAGTTTAATATGGAAAAGGCGAATATAAGTAAGTACCAGCTTCTCAATAGGTATAACAAACCAAATGACAACCGATCATATCAAAAAAAAACCCTGAAGGACTGGAAGGTTATTAGACAGGCACCTAAAAAACTGTTAGTCTGGAGCAGGATATATTTAATACCTTCCTTAATGACTTTGGTAACAATCAATAGAAGTGCTCTGACGAAAGTTAGTGATCACATGAAGCAGGAGAGCCCTGCCCGTGCTGAGGAAGACAGGAGTACTGCACAGGAGCGCTCTTCGCAGACTTCAGCTCCGTAGACTGCAATGCTCTATCAGCAAGGGAAAACCAGAATTTCTCTTACAAGCTTAGAGACCATGATTTACGCAACAAAGGAGGAAAATGAGTATGGTATTTTATTTGATCACAGTCAGCACTTAAAAAAGCAAATGCAACCTCACACGGCTTCAGGCAAAGTAGAAAAGGGAATTACTGAAACTATTGCACCATGCCCTAGTACTAATTCACCTGAGGCTGTGCATATAAATTCTCGTCACAGACATTCAAGAAAGGTAAAAGACTGGAAAAAGTACAAAGAACTATTCAGATGATAAGAGGAATGGGTAGCCTCACTTACGAGAAAATTAAGGGAACTTGGCTTATTAACTTAGCAAAATGTAGGCCAAGAGTGAATGTGCTCAATTATTTCATCTGTGCTAGGTAGCGTAGACAGCAAAGAGTTCGGCACAGCCATCAGTGCAACCCAAAACTAGGAGAAAATTTCCAACTGTCATAGCAGCGTGCTTCTGGTACAGCCCTCTAGCAGGGCTGCGAAGGCAGGAAGCTGCCTGGTTTAAGACGAAGGACATCAGGTTTACAAACAGGATTACAGCGATGCAGTTGTCTGCCACAGCAAGGGAGCTGAGTCAGCGAGCCCAAACTCTCGCTTTTCGTAGAGTTTTCTGCTAATCAGATTCTCAAACCGCACGCGGTGCTGTGGTCTGCGATCAGCAGCTACGGCACCGAGCGTCACCGCGGCTACCCAACGCGCCAGGACAGACGCAGCAGAAGTCCCGAAACAGAGCAGGTCTCTGATGTAACTCAGTACGCATCAGATCACAGTATCTGATGCCAGGCCCCCAACTGTATTTGTCGATATAAATTGAATACACATAGTTCTCACGGACTTTGGCTGCACTGTAAAGATTTGTGCAAAACTGTTTCCTTCACTGATTTTGATTTATTTTCCCTTCCTTGCTTTCATCCTCCATCATTTTAGCCAGATCTTTTAATTCCACATTTTAATCACATTATCAGTAGGTGCCAGTTTTTCTTTTGATTTCACGATGGAGGTCATAATTTTCCTCTGACATAAGAGATTAGAAATAATAAAGGACAAAAGGAGAAAGTTTAGTATTGAAACCAATATGCAGAACAAACTTTTAAGCAACGTAATTTGTCAGCTCAAGCCTGACTCAGACCATATTGTTGAGCATTGTGAGGGGGTGCATTGAAAGATGTTCTGATTCTTCACATTGATATGTGAAAAATGGTGCAATTATATTATTTTAAAAGTATTCATCTTACTAAACTGTTGTTTCATGGCCTAATTGGAACAAATCTATGAATTCTAGCTCTATTTTTCCCAGTTTACCCTACAGGCATATAAACTTATCGAAGAAAATAACGGATACAAAATGCAGTGCCGTGACCTTCATTACAAACAGAGCAGCCTGAATATTTTTGTTCTCTTCACTTTTTCCAGGACCCAAAAAGCCCTGCTGAAAGGAGCTGATGCATTGTGCTGCCTGTGCTTTTCACAAAACTTCCTAGCGGGGATGAATGAGGGAAAAGAATGTTCAGGGTTGGTTTGGCTCAAAGCATGAACCAGAGGTCCTGCTAAACTAGAGCCACGAATCTTGATCCAGTTATTCGCTTTAACCATTGGTTACATATGATCCCACAGAATTAGTATGATGCAAAGTTAAAGGGGCTTAGCTTAATTATGTTTTCAAAACTGTCGCGGCCTTTGAAATGTCAGTGTTTTATTCAAGGAGAGGATTAAGAAAAAGTTACTATTCTTTGTACTGTTTCAAACACACTGGAAAGCTGCTTCAAAGCATCAAAACCCTGCCTCCAGCCCCCTGCTCTGTTTTATATCCCACAGAACTGTCCTAAGGTCCTTTGGAAATACTTAGATTTTGTATGATAAAGAATGAAATGCAATGAAATAAGGCGCTTCTTCCCAACGATATTGTTTGCTATTTATAAGAGTGGCATTATTACTTTTACTGTTTACGTAGCCTTTGTAGAGAAGGGGGTTTCGTTTCATTTCCTAAGAATGACAAGTAAAGATAGAGAACAATCAACAGAAAGGGGAGATTACTTGGAGAATATTTTTAAACAAGCTTTCTGATAATTATCATATGACCTCAGATTAAATAGAGGTTTCCTACAGCACATATGGATCATTTGAATTCACCAGTTAACATAAACATCATAAACACTGTATCTGGCTTATGATGATCTATTAACTTGCTGCTTACGTCTCCAGAATGAAATAGGAAGACAGCGTATGGGGTAAAACAGAACACAAGCTGAGTTACAAGCAGTGAACAAGTCAAGTTGCATTTTCAGGATTTATACTTCTAGAAAACGTGTTGAATTTTCTACCATCTAGCCGATTAAGAAAATATTACATTTTTCCAGTGAACTACAAAGAAGAGGCCAGGTAGCAAAAGTACTATATACACACAATTACCAATCCAAAAAGTTAGAACACTTCAGGAGATATGTGAATGAATATGCCTCTTATTTAAACATGGAATTTTAGTGGGAATGTCTTAAGACCTGTCAGGGCAACTAAGTAGCATATTGCTCAGCAGCTCCATGTCCTACAGGCTTAAAGAGCATGATACATCTAGAATTTGATTACCTTTTTTTTTTTTTTCCTCCTCCTTTTTCTTTTTTTTTTGGTGCCAAAACTATCATAAGTAACTGGTTAAAAAAAAAAGTTTGAGACGTGTACATTTTTTTTTCTGGCAGAACCAGAAAGAAAGAATAATTTCTAGTTTAATATTGGAACACTGTGTGTAATGCTTTTTTTAAAAGGTGGAAAATTTGTTTCACCACAAAAAGCTCTTTCCTCTGCAAATGACAACACTTGTCACTTATTTGTGCAGCTATTGTGAAAAGTGACCAGCCATAGACTTGTACGTATATATAATGTGCTGTCTTTTGAATTTAAGGGAAAATATCCTTAAGAAAAACACGTTCATTTCTGTGCGGTCTTATAATTTTCCTTAGGTGTCCTATCAAAAAAACCCAACTCTAATGTAATGACCAGCCAGGATTTTCATAAGCTTCCGCTACACAATAACCAGCTTGTACTCCAAGCAAGACTAGTGTTAGAACTAACGTCCTTATTTGAAAAAGGGAAAAAGGAGACAGGAATCTCCACTGCATGCTAGGAACGTGGCACGTATGCTGAATGATCTTGCCTCCATCAAATACCCTACTCAATCCTTTATTAGTTGGTTATCAATATTTAGAAAATGGAGGACATTTTTACTGGCGTTCTTTTGTTGGAAACAGTTAAACAGCTGGCAGCCTTCTAAAGTTTTAATTTTTATTTAATGCTGTCTTGTATCTGACTTATGACAGAATGTCAAAGAAATGTGCTTGAGGAACCCATTCTGACAATATCAAGACATTGCATCTAACTTTACAATACACTAATGGTTTGCAGACAACTTCTCCTTCTTTGTTTATTACGCAAGGAAGTGGCTGTCTTCTCATGGGACACTAGCCCATCTGTTAGACAGCCAGACGAGATCAGCAACAGAGCTGTTTTGTTAGATTAAAAATGGCAAGAGCTTATTTTCTAGTATTGTTTCCTATATCTTGTAACAATGATTGACAACACTTCACCAAATTGGGTCAAAACCGTGCCAGAAAGTTAAAAATATATAGGGCATAACTACCAAATATAAAAACACAAGACAACCGATTTGGCAAACTAATAAGTCTACTGCAGAACTGTGCATTTGCTAACTCTGCGTAGCAACATGGAGAGCTTAACTGAAGGAAATAATTCATTTATCAGTTAAGAGATATTTATAAAGCACAGCTGGACAAGACTTTAAACAGAGGGTCACACATAGCTAAAAGTCTTGAAAGAGAAGAGTCTTTTGGCAGCAAGTGGGTTTTCAAAAGCTTAAATTTCTTAACATGAGAGCAGAGCTGCACTCAGTCTGTGAAACATCACTGTCTCAAAAGAAATTATCTCCTCCATTTTCAAGAAGAGCCTGTGATGAGGAAAGTAAGGATGACTGGTCTCCATAAGCCAAATTTTTCTTTTGTGAGAGTGGGAAAGTTATTCTCTGTAACTCAGCTCATCATTTGTAAAATGGGAGCACTGGTACTATTTTTAAAAGAGAGATTTGGGGAATTGTATTAAAAATCTAGAGGCAGCAAGATATCAGCAAGAGATCGTACAAATATTTGAAAAGTATCTATTGCAAATGTCGTTAAGATGACACCTATTACCAGCAGAATAAGAAATAAAAAGATGATCAACTCTGTAAAGACCTATATTGAAAAGCACCTAAATACATGCTTGTCGATTCCTACCCAGAATCATGTTTTATCTTGCACTCACGTGCTTTTCTTAATAGTGATGTTTTTCTCAATAAGCCTCACACTCACTAAAGGAGTCCTGAAAGTTTTAGCAAGAACAACTTGAAAATACATTTATCTTAACATAACTCTTCATTTAACCTCTTTAGAGGAGCGTGGATGTGGGCAAGGTACTGTTGCTGAAAACTTTCTTAGCTCTTCCAAGTTTGAATACTGCAAGTACTCAAATGCTTGTGGGAAAGCAGGGTGGGATGAATACCTTCTACTGGCCAACAAAATCAGTCCAGGAAAGACCCAGATCTGAGATATGATCTGATCTGATCCCCCTACAACATTTAGTCTGAACAACGGTAATTGCTCAAGAGGAAATCAGCACTGACTGGAAGAAGCCAAATCTAATGTGCATTGGCCAAGCTGGAGGCAATCTCTTACGGCATTCACATGCAGCATATGGGAATTTCAGACAGTGAAGCTAAAGGAAGCAATATATGAAGAAAGAGCAAAGATAAAAATACTTTCTGCAGGGCTTTGAAAGTAAAGCTGGAGAAAACCGCAAGAATATAAATCCAGGACCAGCAAGGAGGTGGGCTGGGTGCACTCATCGGTTGCGGGGGCATAATCATCATATATAAGCTGCGATGTGATGGTCTACAAATTGTAGAATTTCAGCTGAGAAACTAAAATCAAAACCACACAGTAGTCAGCACCCGACAGGAACTGAAGGAGAATGAAAAGAATAAGCAACTTTCCCGATCCCTCTTCTTTCACTACAGACCCTGCGTTCCTGCTTTCCTGTTTCCAGCTACAGTGCAACTCCCTGACTCTTTCACTTGGGGCAGTTCCCAAAACACAGACCACAACATCCCTCGAGTGCAATGAAGAGGAAGACAAACAAACAGAGGGCACGTGACGAAGGTACAGCTCCATGAGAAATGCAGATGAGCCAAAGCTTAACCGAGAAAGAGCACGGTGCTTCCCTAGACAAGGTCACCGAGTTGGTGCTTGCCATAAATATGTGTCAAAGTTTGGTTCAAATCATTATGCAGAAATATTTGACAATGCAGAGATGTTCTGTAGTCACTGTACACGGTGTCCCCACAGTAGGGGACATCAGAAACCTGGGACTGTAGCAACAGACATGGAAGACAGAGAGTGAAAAATGGGAACTGAAAGTAGCCACCTTGGTAACAGATACCCACCGGGATCATTAAGACTTCCCCAGAATTAACAGCAAGGCCATCCAAGTACTCTACTGACCCCAGGGTTCAGCCTTAGCCAGAGCCTTCCAGTGCTGGAAGGTCTCTGCAACAGAGGTTATCCTGGCGTTAGCAAGGGGCTTTTGCGAACACACGATGAAT
Organism: Phoenicopterus ruber ruber; assembly: GCA_009819775.1. Lineage (NCBI taxonomy): Eukaryota > Metazoa > Chordata > Aves > Phoenicopteriformes > Phoenicopteridae > Phoenicopterus > Phoenicopterus ruber. Next base: position 28,373,234 of record CM020217.1, on the reverse strand, counting down.
TTGTACTCGGTCCCCTTTGCCGCGTTTCCTTTCCCCGTGCCACGCTCTGTTTTTGCACGACAGAGTAACAGCGCATTGCTGCAAGGCCTTCCTGGCGGCGTGACAGCGTGAGCAAGCGCACATAAACCTCCCCCTTCCTGCACAGACTTGAGGACACGCAGAACAGCTATCACCCCCCGGCTGCTCCGAGCAGCTCGGAGGGTACAGCGGCTGGAGCCACAGGCTGCTCGTGGCACAAAGACATTGCCCGTGGAGAAAAGAAATCCATTTCGTAGTTGGCACAGAGACTGCCTAATCAGCTGGTCACACGCGCATCTCGTGCCGTTTTCAATATTCCTGAAAATGGGATTGATACTTCTGCGTTCTTTGCTTTTACTACGCAAAATGTAAGTTGATTTGAGCAGCTCCAAAGCATCTTGTTAACCGCCTCCATATTTTCGGTGTTAGCTGGGGTTTGAAATTGTTCCTGAAAGCATGTGACAGAACTAGCACAGACAGCAGTTGTTTTAGCATATAAGTACTTTTGGAATCAAGGCTTTGGCATCTCTTTCATCAGAAAACCTATTCTAAGGAATGCTGCTCTTATCTGGCAGATGTTCCGCTAAAGACTTTGCTTTGTCCTTTGCAAAATATGGCTCAGAGCCCACATCCACTCCACAGTGGAGATAAGAGTGTTGTTTTTAAGGTAATGAGTGGAAGTCTCTTTCCCCACAGAAAAGCTCTTTAGGAATCTTTGACTGTGAAGAAATAAGCATTTCCCGATGAGGATCTGGAATGTCATTTGTAAACAGTTCACATTTGTATGCAATTTTTACTACATGAATTACTCTTTCCTTAACTGAAAGAGCAAAGTTGGACATATAAAAGTATAATTAAAAAAATAGCTGGGTAAAACGTTTGCAAGAAATAACTTGTTTAATAGATTTAATCCCTTTCTCTGCTCAGAAATTATCCACAGTCAGTTTTTTGTTATTAATTCCTTCGGTACTTCTCTTTGTTAGTCAGAAGTTTTGTGCAAACAAATTTCTCCCTACTTATTGCACACCAAATGCTGACTGTAAGTGTTCTCTTTAGTATTTTAATATGTTCACCACTTGATAGGTTCAAGCTGTGCAATTGGGTGTCTAAGTCACATGGCGTTGTTTATGTTCTCAGAATCCTTTTGCCCCTAATGATTTTCATATGGTCGAGACATAAATTTTGCTTTATGATTTAATGAAACTTGGCTCAGAGGAGCCAAAATTAATTTTTCAGGAGCATTTTGTACAAACAAAACTCCACTGACATAAACACATTAAAAAGGGGTTGCGAGCTCAGTCAGAGTAAAAAAAACTATTTAGAAGATGCCAAAGCGTTAGAATATTTTTTGTCCTAACAGGCCCAATAGCCATTTTTTTCCCTCATCAGTCCCTAAATGCCGTAGAGTGATTGTAAACTTCCTCGATTCAGTTTGAGCCCGTACATAATACTTGTGTTTTACATAATTTAAACCTCCGTGTAAAGCAATTTTACCGAAAACATGAAGAAGAATATGTAATTTCACACCGCTGTTTGTGCATAAATATTTCCAGGGCCAGCTGTCCGTCCGCCAACTGTACACAATAAATAATTTGTTATTTCCACTCTCCTAGGAAAGCAGTTTTCTTTAAAACAAACCTTCACAATATGTGTTGTTTGCTAGCATTTCAAGGCCTGCTACACCAATGGAAAAGAATGTGCTAAATGTAGCATTATCATGCAGGTCAGGCAGGGCAGCCCGGTACACATTTTCCCACAATCTCTGCTCATTAACATCTAGTTCCCCCATTGTGCAGATTTTTGGCTCTGTTCCATCAGAGCAGAGAAGAAAAATGTTTACAATATGCAAACTCGGAGGGACACACACAAAAAAAAGGGCTTTGAAATGTCAGTCCTTTGGGATGAAAAGTTTCAAAGGGGAAGGTAAGTCAAAGGTTACTAATGGGATGTCTGCAACACCTGCTTTTAGTGGAGGTTTCATAAACAAGCTTTACTTCTCAAGAACAGCTTGGCCTAGACAAAAATACCAGCTAAAATATCTGTGGCTAGCTTGAGCAGCCTGGTACCTATGAACAGAAAGGTCAGGTTTGTTATATCCTAACATGGCCTCTCGCCCTGCTTTTCTTGATAAAATGAGATTGCCTTGGTGGCCAACACCGCTTTTCACGTCTTAAAGCGGAAGGCAGCTAGCAACCAGCTCGGCCTCTGCAGGGGAGGAGGAGGAAGGCGATGCTCAGCATCACTGCTGTAGAAAGCCCTGCTCTCTGAGGAAGAGCTGAGCTGTCGCACACAGGAGTGAGTTTTGCAAACTTCAGAAGTTTCCCAGCTGAGCTAAACAGCCCTCGTAAGGCACTTTCGGTTATCGTGAGCAAGTTTCATAACTGTCATAACAACTCAGAGACCTTCAGTGCTATTTCTCCCCTGAAAGAACTAATGCATATTTCTAAGATCTTAACGTTGAGAAGCAGGCAAGAGAAGAGAAATCTTGCTAAATATTCAGTGGACCATTACAGAACCTTAACACTTAGCCATTACAAACATTTTTTACCCAGAGAACATTCGTGAAACTGAAAAGCAGTACCTTCATCTCACAGGCAGTGACCCAGGAACAGGGCTGTGTAAAACGCTTGTCCTACAGCCGAGAGATCCTGCAGCAGAAACGGCACCCAAGTCCCCAGAGACAACTTCAGGGCTCTCCCAGAGACACCATCCTTCTTGTCCAGCAAAAACGTGTGGCAGCTTCTACAAAAGCTCAGAAAATCTCCATTTTAATATAGAGCAAGGAGAAAGCAGCGTGATAGATAAGGCCACAAACTGGCGTTTGGGTCTGATTGTACATAAAAAACTATAACCCATGAAAATTTCTCATTTTTTTATCACAGAGCTAATTACATTCACATGAAGTTGGTATTGAAACAGCAAAAAAGATGACATTTTCCCTACAGTAAAATATTATCAAATGCTCTCCTGTTATTACCATTTATAACTTCTGATCCATAGCAACCAACAGAACTGCTTCAGCAGGAACTGTGTTATTAACCATTACCAGATCAAGACCTTTTTAACACTCTGTATTTATCACCAGTGCTGAAAAGAGAAAGCCCCAAGAGAATGAATAAGATGGTGGGCATTACAATAGATATAGGCACAGACAGAATCCCAGGAAACTTTAGGAAAATAGTTTCTATGCTTTAATTTACAACTTGTGGAGCATGGGTGTTTGCCGCAGATGATAGAAAATCAAATATGTTGTGATCTGATTCCTTCAGCTGAATTTCATTTTTTGAACTGATAATCCCTGTTTCTATTGCTCCAGAGAATTGTCAGCACCATTAACCACCTCACATACCATGGCTGGGCACCAGGGACATACCTGCTTGTAGAGGACACAGGTGCAGCGTGAAGTTTTTTAAAGCACCTAATGCATTTCTACATGTACATTTATCCAGATGGAAAATTTTCCCTTCAAAATTTTTGTAAGCTACAACTGTCCTAAAAAGAAATCGTGTACACTGATCTGGATACGTCTTTGTGGTGATGATGATTCAGTCACATTACTTCTGAACAGGATTGTATCTGGCCAGCTCAGAGCATAGGCAGAATACAGAATACTTCAGACAAACAGACATGAAGAATTTAATATCTTTAAAAATGTCAGACAATGGATGCTTTTAATGCAGTTTAGAGATGGCAGAAACCATTTGTTTCACATGAAAACATAGAGCTGGACAGTGAAGTAAACACAGAGAGTGCACTCTGTATGCCTTACAAATATAATCTAAGTTTATTTATAAATACACCAGAAGCTGAGAAATGTCTTCAATAAACTATTTGCATTTTTCATGTTTGCAGATATGCAACTCTAGAAGTTCATCTGGAGAGCTACAAGAAAGTTTAGGTAAATTTGTGAGGATGACCCTGCTTCTTATTTCACAGAAGTTTTCCCTCCCATAAATTCTCCGAGCTTTCACTGCGTTCAGTGGAGCTGTTCCTTTTTACGGTGGGTTGAGATCAGAATAGGGCCCTTTTGTAAATGGTATGTCAAGAAACATGTCTAAGACAAATGTAAGGCTTCAAAGTAAGGGTTCTGCTTTTGGTTTACATAATGATATGCTATGGAGAATAGCTTTCCTATTTTATATTCCTTCCCTTCTTCTCATACCACCCATGACTCTTCTCTTTATGTATTACTCTGGATCTTTTCTTCTTGCTGTTCCTATTATAAACTACATTTCTTTTGCGCCTTTTAAACAGCGTATCAATGTGTTCAAACTTCCTGCTTTTTGACGGCAAAAGCATTCAGGATTTCTGGTGGGACTTCCAGTTGGGCAGACGGCTGTATGCAGGCTGAACAGTTCATATTAACTTCTGTAAAGTGATGGGAGGAAGCACTGAAGAACCGGCACTAGCTCCATCAGTGTCTGTTCACTAGGACTCTCGGCGTAAGAAATCGCTATGTTTTGCCCCAAGTTGATCCAGGGAAGTCAGGTACCATTGTATGGGTGCTAAATCAGAAGATGACAGCCATCCCCAAACACCACCATTCCCCTGACTATGTAATAAACAGACCAATTACAAACCGATGCTTGAACTCCACTTTAACTGTACAGAACTGGAAGCGTAAACAGCTAGAGGAGCAGTGGGACGCTTGGCATCACTCAGGCCTTCTTCAAACCTTCAGGCTTTACGCTGCTGTGCATAACAGAAATGCTGTCACATCAGTCGTTTTGTGTATGACTGCTCAGAACTAAAAATCACCGCTTGAACAATCAAGAGCATTGTTCATTTTCTTATCAGATTCAGCATCTGGGCAACAGTCATCTGTATCAATTCTTTCAGTAACCGATTTCTCTTTCCGGGACTGGATTTTTGTACCAAATCCCTCTGCAAGGGTAGGGGTCTGGAAACGGGCTTAGCAGAGAAACACGAATATGTGGTAGTGGAAGCCCACCTCCCTTAGGGCAAAAATCTCAGCTAAAGCACCTTGGCAGCGTATTAATAGCTATAAAAGACTCTTTCTTTGCTGACCACAAATATGCTGTGGTCAACAAGAGGTCTACTCACTGTTTTGTTAAAAACAGTGATGATTTATTTTGCTTCAGCCATGTGTGAAACTAGTCACCACATTATGAATAATAATATCCTCTTAGTCTCAATGGAGCTCTTTTTATACAGAAATATCCACAAAGCATTTAACTAAATACTCGGTATAGCAATCTACTGGCTGACCACTAAAATATAGCCATATCTGGGATGGAACAGTGCAGCTATTTAACAATGCACAGCAGCAGAGGAGACAAAGAGAAGAAAAAATCCATTAGAAACCAAAGCAAGAGCTGAAGTAAAATATAACTACCTTAATTAGGCATGAGCATCGAGCGGAGCTAAAATGGTAAGTTTGAAGAGTGCCCTGGAATCTTTATGCCTACAAGAAACCAGGAGTTTACACAACTTCTCGAGAGGACGAGCTCCAACTGCACAGTGCCCTCTACTGTGAAATGAAATCCGTAGAGGCTCAGAGGGAAGAAAATTATGTATTAAATCAGTCGGCCTGCTTGGTTTCTGCAGCACTGTCCTGAGGTTATAAAATCCGAGGAGAACCGAACGCAGGTGGTAAAGGTTCAGCCTGAGCACGCAGGACCAAGCTGGAATCCTCAGCTGTGTGCAGAGTAGCTTGGCGTCTGCTAAGCCAGCTCCCCGTAACTATTTCCAAAATGGCAAATGGGGAGAGTAGAACAAAATTTAGCGATTAAGTGCCTTTTAAACATCTACAGTTCTAGTAGTTTTGATATTTAGTTTAGTGTGATCCATCTCAGTATTTAGATATTATGATCCATCTCAATAACAGTTTGCAACACAGTCAAAATTACAGAACTGTACTATTTGTTACACCTTTGAGTGTCAAGCAATCCCCAGTTGGCTGATCTGGCTATGTAAAAAAACCAAACAAAACCAATCCCCCAAAAAACAAACAAAAAAACCCCAAGCATCACTTTAAGGGGGGGGGGGGGGGGGGGAATCACCCAGCACGATTCATCCCTGATGCTGCAATACATTATAGAAGTTCACTTATATTTCTGATATTTAAAATAGCTAGTACTGCGCTAGGGCATGTTATTTTGCTCTCCTAATGCATCCTAAATATGTTCTACTGAGTAAAAATATAGCAGATTAAACTCATAGGGTTTCCAGCAGGGTACACGAAGGGACCCAGGACGGTTTAAGCACAGGAAACATCTCAGATGACCAAAAGAAAGAAAAGTTAGTTCAGTAGCAAAGGGCAGATCCTGTGACAAATCACACCTCTATTCAGGAGGCTCATTTGAGCCCTACAGTGGTTTCTTTCCTCTCCCTCCTGCAGTAAACCCTGCCAGTAGGTTTTATTCCTCCCTGCCCCCCAAACACATACATACACACGCATACTCCCCCTCAAGAGCTGGGAGACCCCAAGAGGCTTGCAGCTGGTGTAATGTTTTTCCCTACCACCTTCTAGCAACCTGCAGGAAACAAAGCTTCTTCAGGGAGTTTGCTTCGTAAGCAAACTGCCTTTAGCTCCAGCATAAGGCACATTCCTTTAACCCTTTTATTCTCCAACATAAATATAAAGCAAGTATTCATTCATTCCAGAATGGATACCCACATGTGCGCGGGCAGGACAAAGCTGCGGTGGAGAGCACCAGCGCTTAATGTCCTAGAGAAAATATCCAGACAGGACAGTGGAGAGTGTGGAATAAAAAACCTGTACACAGCAAGACAGAATAATTTTCTGAACAAATCTCGTGGAAGAGAGGAGACGCCCAGAAGTGCCCTCTGTTCCAAAAACCTCTGCCGACCAGATGGGGCACAAATTGCACATAGCTCTGTGCGGTCCTTTGGCGGTTTTAAACAATGCCAGGCTGAGCAAGCCACTTGCTGGCCTTAAGTTGCCAGAAGACTCCTGAGCCACACTTTACACGCTGCTATACTTAAGGAGGTGCATAAGTTGTAGTTCAGTCCTAAAATAGAGTTTTGTGCATTTCCTTGCGTGTGCATCATGGGTTTTTCAGCAAATATCATTACTTTTCAATTGTATATCAAGCAGAACTCAGGTTAAAAAAGTAAAATGGAACAAAGTAAATAAAAAAAAATATTCTGGAAAGCTGTAAGGAATAATTTTAGCAACACGATTGTTTTCTTAGTTGTGAAGTTTTCCTATGAGAGTCTGAAGAGGATTACAAGATTTATATACCCTGTAAACTTCAAGGAGTGGTCTTAGCCATCTAATCGTATCTGGTGGCAGCGATTTTGCTGGAGCTGGGGTGTACATCATCGGAGATGGTAACCAGCCTCAGTTCTGAAGAGTCACCTGTTGCACTCCCTTCTCTAAACACACATACACACATTTCTGCTCCTGCCTGTATGCAAAACGTTTAAACTCACTCTTTTTTCCCCCTTTTTAATCTTTGGAAAGTCTTTGTGGTCTGGCAGGGAAATATAGAGCTGGAGTAACACGGGGAGAGGGGAATGTGTCTATGTTCTGTATATAAATAATCCAAAAAAGGTCAGATTTCAGCTTGACTTACCTTGAAAGGAACAATGTTTTGTACTTCCTGCTTTCTGAGAAATCAAACCTCCTTTGAAATGGTCACTCAACATCACTTTTGAAATTCTAGATCATACATGAGTTTTATATGTAAAGTCACTGACAGGAATATGAAATTAATTCTTTATTATACTTGAAAAAAATCACAGAGAACTTCTTACATTACTATCTCCTGGCTAACTGATTTAATTTTCCACCAGCAAGGAAAGAGAAGGCTGAAAAGAAACGTAGATTATTTATAGTTTAAAAAGGCTTTGAAATAAACCAAACATTTGCTGCATTCAATAATGTTATTTCACTGCTGTTAGCGTAGCCCAATAAGCACAATAACAGTGGAGCTTTTGGATAAGTTAAGAGCCTTTTTTAACACAGAAAAGAAAAAGAACTTGTTTACACTTTAGCAGCTGCTTAAAGATAACAAATGAAGCTTAAAAAGGCACATACTAACATCAACACAAGATGTTCCCCAGGCTTGAAAATTAAAAAAAAAAAAAAAAAAAAAAAAAATCAGAACGCCGTTAGGCTTAGACATTGATATTAGATTAAAAAGAAAAATAGTGTTTTCCTCTTGCATTTCTGGAGACAGACATTGTTTGCTGAAGAATGTAAAATTCAATCCCCCAGGGAATGCCAGAGGCTTTTTGGCAGACTCTCTGAAACTCAAGTTGACTCTTTTCTGTAACAACTAACATTAGAAAGAAAAGGGGGGGGGGGGGGGGGGGGGGGGGGGGGGGAAGGAAGAAAAGGAGGAGAAGGAGACATAATTACTTTCAATGTTTACATGGCTCTGGCTTCTTGAATCTGAAAAAGTATCAGACTGCAAAGACTGGACTTAATCTAACTTTATACAATTGACAGGTGGACTTCAACTACTTCTAATTATTCTAAGTGGGTATTTAGTTAGTTATCTTAATTCCTTTTAGAATAACAATGGGAAAGAATACTCAAGTTTACAAGAAAAGAAGAAAATGTGCTCTCTCATATTTGTACTTGTTCAAGCTCTGTGCCATCTAACAATGTCAGCTTTGTGCCTAGAAAGACCGGTTAACTAGCCGAACATCAGGGTGGGCATGCATTTTACTGCCAACATCCCTCCAAACACCCTTCAACAAATGTTCTCCATTCAAGCTGAACAGATGGAAGAAAAATTACTCTGAGGAATTGCAGTCCTATAGGCATAAATTATATGGATGCTTAGCAATAGGAGTGCTCAGGCTCAGGAGGATAGAGGTTGCTATAAAACTCACTTGCTGGCTTGGGCATGCAAGCCAAGGCTCTCTTCACCCTAAGGAACGATAGACTAGCAATGCTACTCCCATATTTTTGGGGCGTACATGGTCTTGCTGGTAATTTTCTAAATATATTGTACTGCAGGAAATTCCATATCAGTGTCAAAGATGATTAACAAATCAAAAAGGCTCTGATTGCTCTACCCTCCCCATAGTTCTCTTTCATATTTAAAGCTTTGAAAGTGTAATTGGCTTTCCTTATTCTTCCAGTATACTTTTCCATCCACAGATTTATTTATTAAGACTGGACATTTAATGTTTTTAACTGAGTAGTGCCCTCCTTTTTCAGTCAACCTTATAAAAACTTTACTTAAACTATATAGGAGTAACAGAAAGAGACTATATGATTATGCGGGAAAAGAGGAGAAATATTGAGGTAAACCTTAGGTTTAGATCTAATCTGTCATGGCTGGGAGCTCAAAAACAATTTTTAATATATCAATAGGAAATGTATTCAAAAATCCCACCCTTGAAACCCAACTTCTTTTAATCCCATCCATGAATCTTGCCCTGGATTCTTCTGCTCCATGTTTATATTTGCATAATTACCTATTTGTATGCAATACTGTGACTCATCCAAGCACTGCTTTACCAGAGGAATAAAGTGTTCTGCAACTCCTTCTTCCTCCGCTAGCATCACCTGAACTGCCTTTCATATTCTTTCTTGCTCTTCCAAACCATCCTTTTGATCACACGTGCCAAAAGTAATTGTAAAAAAGATACTGCACACGTGAGAGAAGCTCTATGGTAAAGATGCTGTGGGTATGGAAATTGAGGTTATTGGGGGAACTGAAAAAGGGATAGATAACCAATTCAGATCCAATACAGTGAATGGGAATAGTTATAAACTGACCTGCTAAAATGGCATTAGGGAAAAGATTTGTTCACCTGAGATCATTTCCTGGTAAATAGATGGGCTTATCGCATATTATTAATAACTGATTAATACATCAATGCAAAGGCCTTAGAAATGCTCCGTATATATGTTTTATAACACCGATATCTGGCTTTATTTGATTTCTTCAGGCTGTGGTCAAACGATTCTTTTGACTTGCAACGATGACCTAAAGCAAAGCTTTTGGGATTACATGTGGGAAGTTTCAAGCAACCCCAGCAAGGTTGCTGTTCAGTAGTACTGTCTAACTAGATCACTAGCTAGATTATGCAGTAAGAGTACTCACAGGAAACAACTAAAGCAAAAAAGACAACAGCTCTCCATCCACAAAAAGAGTATCTGAAGTGCTTCTCACTAATTTTAAAAACTTTAAAGATCTGAGTAATCTTTGCACAGAGAAGAAGGAGGTACACTGGTCAAATCACTTGCAAGAGAGAGTTTGCTGAAGGGCAGGTTAGAGAAACATAAAACCCAGCTGCACCAGAAACTAGGCTTTTTTTTAAGGCAGTGTGATTACCCTTCCAGAATGACTAGTTTCTGAGATATTTTGCTAAAGAAAAACAAACAGACAAACAAAAGAACAGAAAATGGTTGTTTGATTTGCATTTCTTAGACTACTCTGAAGCATCTGTTGCCCAGAAAAGATAACGGAGGGCATTATGTAGTTTCACCCATCTTTAATATTAACATATGAAAAAAAGAAACAAATACATTTTCTGAAAAGCCATACCAATCTTCCTTTTGGACTGTTGTAGAAGTCTGTTGTAGAGGTCTTAGTTGTTGGTTTAGCAGCATCTTTTAGCAAAGACAATACCGCAGCGTGGACAGGCAACTCAGATAGCAAGAGCACAGTAGTAATCTATAGGAAGAAAGAAAAAAGTTTTTCGCAGATTCTGAGATTACATGCCTATCAGTTATTCTAAGTACACGGTAAAGGTTACTACACCAGGGATTCATATATTTATCAGTTAATCTGTCCCAAAGCCATGGAAGGTAATTAATGAAAAAGATAGTCGGGCATGGCTTGAGGCAGTAATTCAATATTACTCCAAATCTCTGCATGAGCAAACCTGCGAACCAAAGAGGAAACGCATACTGTACAAGGACACTCGTGTTCTGAAATGCGATCCCCCGCGGAGTTTTCAGATGAAGCACTTTTCCAGTGATTAACTCAGTACATTTGAATTTCATTATTTAATGGTTTAGGTGACTGGTTATTTGTAGCGCACAGAGAGGAAAACAAGTTTTCCATGAATAAAATCAGAGTAAAAGGCAGATAACAACTAAGCCATCTCAGGTCACTCGGAGCCCCATTGCCCCTTGCGGAGCCGGTAGGACCTTCAGTGTGTGCTCTTACGGCGTTTTTGATAATTATGCCATATCTTTCTTACATTCTGGTGGCAATAGATCCATGCTAAGATACACAGAACTTATTTTCCATATTGGTACATCCCTTCTTATAGTGTTCATTAAGGATCAGCTGAGGGAGGCATTTGGGCTTATCAGAATTCGTCAACATGCGCTGAAAACGCCCCGATCACACCAGCTCTTACAGTGGTATAGCAGTCTCCTGCTCCAGGGCCCTGCACACCCAGTGCTGCCCCGCCGTGGAGCTCCCATCGATTTTATAAAAGATGAGAGAGCCCTCAAAGCTGCCTTGCAGGTGCGGCAAGGAATATGGCAGGCACACACTTCTCCAGGACTTGGGGAGAGGCAAAGAGTTATTTGTCTCTCTGCCGATCTATTACTAAGCAAGAATCAACTAAGATACATCTGAGGTGTTCATCAAATTAAAAGATCTCTCCAGAGAAATCCGCTGGATGTGTACGTTCTTTGCCAAGAAATGATTTGTTTTGCCATGCTTCTGGGAAAACAAAATGCCAAAAATCAGATAATGAGCCTAGAAATTCAGGAAAGAAATTCAGATAAGGGTTAGATAAAAAGCGAAATAAAATTTCAGAGCTTTGAAATCGTCCCTTTACTGCACTATAAGTCTCCCTGCTAAATTCACTGGGCTTTGGCTTTGGTGGGATACACTTCATCAGAATGTCATTTTAGCCTCTATCAGAATGTGGTATTTTAAGCCTGTTTGTGTTCAGCAGTATTTTCATGGGCTGCCTTTCTCTTTTAGAGATCAAAGACAAAATTCAGACTGCACTGACAAACTCAATTCTGGATTACATATGGATATGAAATGGTGTTTCTGTACCATGAAACTTTTTCAGCTTTCAAGCAAAATCTTTTCCTGTTCCCCGTTGGGATGAAAAACAAGGCCTTTTGAAGTTTTATGCAAAACCCAAAAACTCAGGAGAGACCCATGCAGTCCCAGTTGAAAGCCTGGTGGTCAGAGCTCTCATCTGTCTGATTTGGACTAAAGGCTTGTGACTAAATTTCCCTCAGCCCAGGGAACATTTTTGAATAAAAAAACCACCGAAATCTCTATTTCTAAGCCTCTCTATTTTTGGCAGAAATTCTGTCCTGGAGCAGAAAAGTCCTGGTACATGTCTGATCTAAACCGTCAAATTTGTATAAAAATTGTAGTGAAGGAAGAATTCAATCAGACTAGTCCAGTTTTTATCAAGCCCCTCACCAGAAGCCAATTAGACATTAACCACAGATGATGAGACACTTACAAACAAAGTAACACCATGTAAATTCCATTCAAACCCAGGAAGGCATCAGCTACATGCATTTCTGACAGTAGTTCTGTCATTCTGGTATGCAACACCCTTGCCTTCCTAGATTAACGAATTACCAGGTAGCAATGGTTATATTCTCAAATGTTACTTATAAAGCTTTTCAGATTTTGGTGATGAAGTTTTCAAAGCATTACGGGCTTCCAAAAGCCTGGCATTTAACATATTTTCTGCACAAACAAAAAAAAAAAATCTGGCCTTCTGACCTTAACTCCCGAGGCGGTCAGGACGGGAGGAACACCTCTGCCCTCTGCCCGTGCAGCCCCTACCTGAGGCTGCGGCTGGTTTTGCCACCGCTGCATTAACGCAGTACAACAGAGATCCCTTTGTAGGATGCTGGTACCCGAGCAAACGAAGGTAAGGCACCTCTAAGATAACAAGGCCCTCGCAAGAGCCCCATCTGTGTTTAATAAGGTGGTACACAGCGATGTGTTTATATTCTGCACTGCCAATATTATTTCAGGTGACTTGGGAAGCAGCCCTACACAAGGCTGCATGCAAGCGACCCTGGTACCTGCGTGAAGCCGAGAGGAAGCACATGGAGAGAGGCGTACGGCAGAGCTGCGCCAAAGTCGGGAGGTCAGGAGGCCTTCTGAGTGGAGGTCGCTGCAAAATTGGGCCTTCTGTGTCTTCAAGACTGGGTTTCCCCTTCTGCTTTACAAGCTGAATGCAACAAGCTGAATGCAACAGCACTTGCATAGGCAGAAAGTGGAGTTTTGGAAAAGATGCGACTGCTTTTTTATATTGTTTATAACCTGCAAGGTAATTTCTCCCTTGTCCTCTCCCTTCCCTTTTCCCCTTCTCCTTCCTTCTTCTCCCTTTTTTTTGTTTTCTTTTCCTTTTCCCTTTCTTTTTTCTTCTCTGTACTAGATTTTCAAAGCTGTTCCTTGCAGATCACTGTAGAGAGACTATTATATAGTAACTACACATATATTTTCCCTCACATTGTGTCAGCAGCGGATTGGGAAAGCTTGTTCCATCCACCTCATTTGAAGAGTTGACATCAGCCACAAGGACTACATGATGACTTTTGATTAGCAAAAGATACATTTAGGGCTTTAAAATCTTTAAGGTTTTTATACGTTATTTTTGACTCAATATTCAATATTTAAAATTCTTGTTATCTCACTTTTTTAATTCTTTGAAAATAAATATTATCTTCTACTCCATGCCAAAGTGAGAGAGACACCTCTCCGTTACTGTTAGAAGATCTGTGACAGCAGTACAGGCTGGAAGGATTTCTTAGTGTCTCAGACACCTTTACCTGCACATTTGATTCCCAAGCAGAGGCACATGAAAGCTCCAGTGGATTCTTAGACATCACGAAATCAAATCTTCCGTGGCCCAACATGGCTCTTCCTCCATGGCATTCCTCACCTGCAGTGGAAGTCCTTGAGGCTCCTTGCTTTTGAAAGAAATAAGAGAAGTAGAATAGGTCAAGTTTTCCCTTCAGTACTGCCTCCTCAGTTATTATGCTTCCTTTCTCCTAAAGGCACAGCAACGCTCGTAAGTATCCGCTGGTACTTATACCCTTGGACTCCCCAAATGCAGGGGTACGTTGCCCTCTTGCAGACAAAATTTTTGCAGAATTCTTACGCTGAATTCAATGTGATGGAGGTTGGTTCACACATCTCTGAGCTACTATTTTAGGCTTTCAGCAGACTCAGGAAGGTGCTTTGACAGTTACGTTACGTTCATTTTTTTTAACCTTTATTTAGACTCCATATATGCAAGAAGATTTCTATCTCTTTTGAATGAAAGTCATCATATGACACCAGGGACCTAAGCCCTCTATGACTTATTCCAGACCTGGAACCACTGAGCAGAACCTTTGTTAATGTGCAAGTGATGATCAGTATCACTCTGTATCATTCAAACTCTGAATAGACTAAGATGATTGTTTAAATAGAAAATTACTCTAAAAATACAGCCGCAATTTTAATAAAGGCATTGTTTTTTAATAAAAAAGCTAAATGTCAGAGTGTAACTATTGTGATGACTGTACAGTTTCCACATTATAAATAAAATACATGTGTTTTAGAACAAAAACTAGAACATGCTCCACATACTTCTTCAGTTGTTGCTTAACATATCTGGAATATATTAAAAAGTCATATTCACTTATAACTCAAACAATGCACACATGTCATGAAATATACGCTCTTTGCACAGAGGACTAACGCGTAGTCAGAATCACTTTTTCAAAGGCACACAATCGCAGTGTGAGCGCCACTGTACCCGGCACAGACACACACCAAATTGTGCGTTTGACTCCTATGTTAGGTGAAAATTCCTTCCCTAAATTCAACTTTCTTGGCCGAGTTGTCTTTCCAAACATTATCTTTAAAGAGTAAGAGTTGCTACCAGCACAGCTTGCTTTTTCTATTCTGTTATGACAGCTTTACTCTACCTGAGGTTAATGACGTAAAACTGGAACGACAAAATTTCTGTGAATTAATGACAGTAAGAGTTTCCCTTGTTCACAGGCAGTTCATTCATACCCTTCCAAGTCAATGACAAAGATTCCATTCACTGTAGCAGTGGCAGACCTTTACCCATATGAAACACAGGTTTTGACCCCGTCTTTAAAATGCATATATATTCTTGCAGTTAAATATTTCTCCACAAAACTTTGGAAAATAGGCTGTATAAAACCACAGAAAACATCTGTATTTATCTCTCTGGGGCAATTTCTTCATTTAGACACATAAAGACACACAAAGACTATAGACATTTACTTATTTGAATACGAAGATGTTTGGCCTCAAATTTGAATCACAGACAACATCTAAAAGGCAGTGAGATACCGATGTGATCAATCATACCCTGTTTATCTTTAGTGCCTACTGGGAACGCAGATCAGCAACACGTTCCCCTTAGGGCTTTATTCAGCTTCCTCTGAAAAGCAATGGAAGATGCCCAGAGACTTCAGTGGCAAGCTGAATTTGGACATACGATTTCTGAGATGTAGCTAAGAAGTTAGTGCTGCGTATAAGGTTTGTTTCTTAAAAGAATATTTGTACTAAAATAAAATCTTGTTCCCACTGTATATCCCTTCAAGCTAGGTACACCTCCAGTGTTCAGTCTTGGGAGCCTCTCTTTATAGTCAATCAGGATAATTCACCTACTCACCAATAAGATGCAGTAGAGAATAATTCTCTACTTTTTATCAAGAAGAAAGACTAAAACTGCTACAGACTTTAGAAGTCTGGCATAAATATTTATTTGTTCCTTTCAACTGTTTTATTACTTCCTTGCTATTTAACAGCAAGTTTCCTTAACAAAGGGAGCAAGTAATAAAGTGCTTTCGTAATAACTGCAAACTTTTAACATTAAGTTGGCAGAAACAATCCATTTTTAATAACAGTCTGTCTTGGTAACCTTGTATTTTGACCCAAGGTGAAAGGTGAAGATTAAATCTCTTCCACCTTTCTGAATGCAGCTGCTGTGCACACAGACTTTAATTGATGTGAGACTTAGCTTTGTAACTCAAGACCATCTCCCGCCTGCAGCATTGAAAACGTGCGATTCAAGGCTCAGTTACTGCTGATAGCAGGTCCCTCTCAGCTGATGGTCTGGGCAGGAGAATAAAGTCTTTGTCACTATCTGTTCTCCATCAGGGTGACTTTTTTCCTCTTCATAACTCCAGTATTCAGGTCAGGCCCATAATGGTGGCCTCTCGGCAAGAAGCGATCTGAAGTGAAACAAACTGAAAAATGCAACAAACCACCCACGGGTGAGCAAAGCTGCAACGCCAGAGCAGAGACCTACTTGGCACTCTCTAGGGAATGTGCATGTGAGTTTTGGTGGGGAGAGGGGTTTGCACACACACTGTTCCTTTTTCTTTCTATTCTGTTTTGCACCTGACTGAGTACAAAGTATTCCAAATCCAAAACAATTTCTTCATTTTCTTCCCAACTACAGTGCAAGTACCTGTACATTCAGGAATTAAGTTGTTGGCCTTGGCATCATAGCAGGTCTGGTTAAGTTGTTCTTTAGGATATTTAACCAGACCTTCAAGATCTAAAACCCTAGCCTCGACTACTTGAACAATGTCAGTTTTCTGAGTACTGGCCTAGAAACCTTTCTCTGAAATCAGGGACACAATATATAAACTGACAAAACAGGTAAGATTCCTCGAGCCTTTTCTAAACTTACACTGCATCTACTGATTTGCGAGAGTATCTAAAAGCATCAGGAGCTAATCAAAACCATTTTACAATTTAACTTGAATTTGAATAAAGAAGTAAAGACTTGCTGAACTGTGCTGTGCAGTCTTCTCAGAGACTCAAGATATTGCCCTACGTGAGGCTCTAGTCACAAAGCGGCATCTCTAACACATGGCAACCAAACGCACACGCTGAGTTTAGACGGAGGACCACTATGTCATATACACATTGGACTTATTACTTCAAAACGAAAAGAAATGGACTTTTTGATGTATACTGGCAATGATGAAAATTGTGCAAAAATATTCCCACAATACCACACTAACCTTTTATATACAAGACTATAAAGTTAACATGTATTATAGATGCATGATCTAAACAATCTGCATTGTTTGCACTGGAAAAAGAAAGAATTAAAAAAACAACCCTGAAAAACTCCAGAGCAGAACCAAAGAACAGCATGTGCTTCCAGTCTAGTTTTTTCAAGTCTTATCTTTCTGGCAGGTCTACTTATTTTAGAGAAACTTGGCTTCTATCACTTTGTGATTTTAATTCCAGCATTTGTCAAAATTTGGTTTTCTAATCACTGGCTGAGTTCAGAGGTCCAAATTACCAAAGTGAAGATTTTTCCCCACTGTCAGCCAGGGCCAGGTGATAGGGGCGGCTCTGTTCTGGGGTTCCCAGAACACCCGACCGTCTGTGTAAGTAGATAGCACCACGTTTAAAGGCTAGTGCAGTATAAACTATGCTTGAGCTAGGGGGACATTTCTGATGAGTCTCAAACCACCCCAGTAATCCCCCGAGACTGCAGATGCTTTCACAGAGCAGCATTACCGGACGCTCATCGAGTGCTATGGGGCTTAGTGCAGGCAATTCAGAGAGTCGTTTTTTTTCCCCACCCTGAACAGAACATTTTAGTGTGGGAATTACAGACATTTTAAGATAAATCACTCTCAGATTATGCCTTATAATTCATTAGCATCTCAAAGGAGAAAAAAATTAAAACTTCACACCTCTGAGAGTTAAACTCATAGAATCATAGAATTGTTCTGGTTGGAAGAGACCTCCAAGATCATCGGGTCCAACCATTAACCTAGCATTACCAAGTCCACCACTAAATCGTATCCCTTAGGGCCTCATCTAAATGTCTTTTGAATATCTCCAGGGATGGGGACTCCACCACCTCCCCGGGCAGCCTGTTCCAGTGCCTGACAACCCTTTCGGTGAAGAAATTTTTACGAATGTCCAATCTGAACCTCCCCTGGCGCAACTTGAGGCCATTTCCTCTTGTTCTGTTGTCTGTTACTAGGGAGAAGAGTCCGACCCCCATCTCTCTACAACCTTCTTTCAGGAGAAGATGCCTAAGGATGCCGAGCATTTGCTAAACACTGCTGGATTCGGCATGTTTTTAAGGGCTCCAGGCAATTAGTTCGGTCATTCACTTTGTTAATACTTACATTTTTTTGAACAGTGACAGGAGCCACATCACTGAGGAACCTGAAGGACCTTGGAGCAAGGTCTGTGCAACAGTGACAGAAAGTGATTGCAAAACTTCGTTCCTGTGCAGCTGGTAGGTACGTACGAGCACCAGCTTGCAGGCACAGCTGGAACCTGGCTTCTCCCTGCTGTCCTCTGCTAGTTAGATGATCATAATTATGACATCAAAGTTATCACTTCATGAGAAAATATACTTTGTTTTTTCAAAGGCTGTGGCACTTTGAGCACTACAATTATCTCCACAGCCTCCTTAGAACTAACTGCCAATCAACACCTGATTAAATACCTCCCATGGATTTTTTTTCCAAAGGAAGAAAAATACATTTCTAAGGGACTCTTAGAAGAGTATCTTATATGAAACATAACTTACTGTATGTGCTGGTTCTAAATGACTCGCTAATTAAGCACCAGGTCATCTCTTAATAGAATTAATTACAGAGGGTTCAAGAGACCTTGCATCATATTATTTGCAGCTTGAATCTGCTATCCTGCTATGTTGCGCAACTGATGATATACTGTAACTTGGTCTACAGAGGCTAGGGGTGGAGTGGGAAACAGCATCACTAACCTAATCCTAAATTATCACTCGAGTCATTATTGCATTATCTACTATCTAAATAAAAGAAAGAGGAGGAGGAGAAGTAAAGGTCAAAATAAAATAACTAGGAATAGCTCCTATTTTAATACAAAAACTAATTCAGGAAATAGGCTGAGGGTGCAGGGGCGTTAATACATTATTGTGCTGAACTCAGGGCCAAAAGGCAGCCAGTTACAAAGAAAAATTATGTACCTATAGGGTATAATATAGTCCATCTGTCAGAGCAGTTTAGCATTTAAAGCCACAGCTCTCTACGGTGCTGTTACGTGGCACAAACTAGCTTTATTCAGATCAAAAACTCCTTTTCCCTTCTCTTTTCCTGGAGATGTAATATGTTACAGGACAGGATTTAGCTCACAAGAGTCCTAAATAATTGTGGTGTGTAAAATCAGAAAGAATCAACTCACTCCTTTCTCTCCTATTCCTCACACTAAAAGATCAGCCTCTTGTTTACTTCTTAATTCAACATAGGGTATTAATTTTAGGGAGGAAAAAATTCTTGAGGAAAAAAAATTGAACCATCAGCTTTTTACCACGAGAATGTTGAATGAAACGAGGGGGGGGGTGGGGGGTGGGGTGGGGTGGGTGGGTGGGGGGGTGTGGGGGGTGGGTGGGGGGGGTGTGTGTGTATTTTTACAATTCTAATTGTACTAACTGCAGCAAATTGAGCCTCACTTCAGTTTCCATGGACTTGCTCAATTCCATTTCTCTTGATAAAGATTCAGCAAGGTCCGCCATCAGTTTGTATATATGCAATATATGTTACTGAAGAGCAAAATCCCACGACTTACATATAACTTTCTTATACCTGCCCATACATCTGTTTATGTGGCTGAGAACTCCTGAGTTGTTCTTGTACCATCAATGATTTCGAGCAACCCGCATCACCTCTGAATACCAAGGGCTAAGGCTGTACCAAAACACTCGTATAATGAGACAGTGGTTTTGAAAACATCAGTCTTGCCCTCTCTGGACTTCTGAGCCCCTTCTCTAAAATGAGAATAAGTTTGCTTAATTACCTAATCGCAAGAAGGAAAAGCACTACTGGCCGGTGCACTCTCAAACAGCTTATGACTCTTACCAAGAGCATTTCTCGGAACAGCAGACCAAACCACCAACCTAGTCATGTGCGTTGTACGCAGCTTACAGACAGGCGTATTTGGACCTTGCTGTTCATACGTGCTACATTTGCAAGAGCAAGAAAAGGAGATACTGAAAAGAGACGTACAGGGCCATCTGCTCAGTTACTTCACTCTCCCGGCTGGTACAGTCAGGTTCACAGGCCTCATAGGAGAAGAGACTTCTCCCTTTAGACTCGAGCAATAAACAGGGTGACACAGACATTTTGGACAGAGACTTTGAACAGGGTGATGTGAAAGCAAGCGTGGAAGAAGTTGCCAAGGGGAAGGTTAATTATGCAGCTTAGGGAGTTGTTATTGGGTTTGATAGGCTAGAAGTAGAATTTGAGGTCCTTCCAACTCATTAAACAATGCCTTCCAAGGCAGCCTAATTGGATAAGATTTGAGATTAGTATGGAAGGATCTTCTACTGGACCTTACTGCCTCACAGATCCTACAAGGGGTCAAAAGGACTCAAAGGAAGACAACTGCAATTAAGAGTACTTACTAATGATCAGAATAGCACGAGTAGACCATGAGGCTTGAGTGGGATTCACAAGTACCTAAGAAAGAAAAACATAAATTTGACTTTATTTTGCAGATTCAAAGTTACTCGCGAGGCAGATAGAAACAATCACATGCCCTCTTTTCCCAGGAACAAACAATCATTGGTGAACAAAAAAGAGAGTAAATGTAAAGACCAGATGTTGTCTATAAACGTGGCTCTGTATGAAATAAAATCTGTCAGTTTAACCTAATAAAAAGCACTTCTCAGAATTTCTTAACCCTGAGATAAAACATGTGTGATACACAATATGGAGACTTCCAGCCAATAAAGCATTAGTAAATTTCTGGTATATCAAATTAATTTGGCTACATAATTATTTACTATGCAATACAGTGTGAACTAAACTCTCTTTATTCATCCCATGGGCCCAAGCCCCCAGATTAATTTAAATGCTTGTCTCTCAGTGGGAGTTGTCTGTTTAAAGTAGTTTTGAGGGTCTGGGCTATGGCTCTCAGCTCTTCATTCACTTAAAAAATGTGGTGTGGCTGCTTTACGCAGAAAGGGACTTTGACCCAAAACAGCATCTTTGTAAGAGGATTAGAAAAATTCCATTCTTTTAATGACTGGCTAGATGTTTGCTCTCCTTTACTTAATACTCTTTGTCTGTTATTCTTAATTATCAGCACAAATGCTTTAAACCAATGTTGTAAGTAATCTGTCATTTTATCCAAGGTTTTGTTGAATGGTTCTTTTGAAATGATCTGATTATTGATTTCTTTAGGAGACTGTTCAGCTACATTCCCATGCCTGCTCGTATAACGGCACCTCTGACGCCTCTAGGAGGTTCCACCAAGACCCCTGGTCCTGAGCTTACCTTAGCGCTGGTCCGGACAAATCAGGAGTTTCACTGGAGGGGAAGATGTGCTTAGGACCGCCAGAAAAGACTGGCACAAACCCTATTTTCTAATGTCATTAACGTTACCTAGCAATTTCTGCCCCAATTTTTTTGTTCCAAACACTAGTATTTTCATAGTGCCTTCATAAAGGTGGACACTTTTTTCCCCAAAATCATGTACACCAATCAACTCCCTTGGATCCCAAGTAATTTAAAACTAGGCTTTCTTTTTACATGCCTACAGATGGACATCAGCACCTAACATAGCTCCTCAAAAATCCAGGCTGAGGACTAAATTTCACCCCACTAATATAGTCCTATGTTACAGGATAGTGTGTGATATCAGGCCTTTTAAAACAGCCGAGATGTATTTTGTAATTTAGAAAATGACTCTCAGGAACCATTTGTCAGTTTAATGAAAATCTGAAACTACAGGTTTACATAATAGAATTAATTGTAATGGCTCTGCTGGAATGATTTCTTTCAGACGGGTTATTTGAAGGATTGAAAGAGGGATTTCACAGCTGAAAGAAAGAAAGGATTTATCCTAAGACCCATGTAAGCAAAACACGTTTAAATTTCATAATACAGTGCCTTTGACTCTGTGGGACTATTGTTTTCGCATGTCTTGAGATGTAGGAGATACTTCTATTCGCAAGTCTATTCAAGAATATCTTGAAAGAATTCGGTGCTCGCCGAATGCAGGTGTTCATCACCCACAGATGGCAAAGGAGTGAGTGCATTTACTTACTAAAATGTGACCTTACAGAGTTACAAAGAGTTACACGGGGTTGTATAACATCCCCACCAAGGCGGAGTTATAGAGTAAACAGAAAACCTATTTCTAACACGGAGGAAAGATTCAGGCCTCGAACAGGTGAGATGGATGGAAAAATTATAAGAAATTATACAGCTCAGAGTGACAACACGGTCACCCCGTAAGCTGCAGGGAATCATCAGCCTCTCAATTCAGAACATCATTTCACAACAGGGGTGGTGATCTTATGGGAAAAAATAAGTCTTAATAATCCCATGTGCAACTTTGCTGTTGAGGTTCTGAAACAGCATCGTTATTAGCAGTCTCTTACACCCTTCGCTGCTTGATATTAACTTCTGAACACGTTGTTTGTGTATGTGCCTGGAGGGGAGCGCACATGCCATACTTTGGGTTGGGGCTCCCCCTACCCACATGATCATTCCCTCTCCATCATTCAGATAGAAGGTCATTTTGATGCCACATTTCATTTCATTTCTTTCTCCGGGACTGAAGTGATTCCGTCAGCTATTCGGTGGGGAATAAAAATATTTTGTGTTCTGACAATTCTGCCCTAGCAGCCACCCCAGCACGTCCCAGCACCAGGGCCACGTTAACATCAGGCCGCAGAAAGCGTTTCAGCTAAACATTGTTATGAAGTAGAAAAACACACGAGTTCGATTCCATATGGCTCCTGCTCTCACCGGTGACTTCTTGGCCCGTAAGCCGTGCCCGCGACTGGAGAGCGGCCCTTAACAGCCAGGGACAAATTACACGGCCACAGATGCAACAGCGCATCTGATGCACTGAGAAAAGGAGCAGGTGGGATGAAGGTCCCAAAGCTCCGACCAAAATTGCAACAAATAAACAGCAACAGTAGATAGAGTGACATGTGTAAAGGGCGAGAGGCAGCACAGTTTGACATCTTTGCCATAAGGGCTAGCTGGGCCAACTGACAGCCCGCACCCTTCCCTCTCGCAGCTGCAGTTACCATATTGTACCCGTTCTTTCCCTAAAATACTGCTGAGTATTCAATATGCAAACATTGCCATTTGAAGTCATGGCAAGAAGTACTTGGACTACGTAGGATATTAAACACAAGTTCTGATATTGTTATGGGACTAAGCCCCCATACCTTAGTTTGAAACCTCCCCCATCTTACATAGACTTTGGTTCAAATATGCAAATATATTTTCCAGTATGTGCAATTGTTGCTCTGTGTCCCGTTGTAATGCAAGCGGTAATGTGTAAAGTAAGGTGTTTACTTGCCTTCTGCTTCTTAGGCTATAATTTTCTCGGAGGGGGAAAAAAAAAAAAAAAAAGAAGAAGAAAGGTTAAACCACATTTCTGAACTAGAAGCCTAAAGTGTTATTATGGTCATAGCAACACTAGAACTATAAGAAATGTAGCCATCTCCACTGTGTGATTTAAAATAAAAACATAATTATCATTGTCTTCTGGTAGCTAGGTAGATAATTATGCATTGCATTTGTGCCACTTGTAATTCTACGCAATTTGTTCCAAATCTGTTATTTGACAAGTGTAGGAAAGCACAACCAGCGGCTGGTATTTAAGGGAGTGTCTTGGGAACTGCCATAAGGTAAATAGATGTTAGCGAATCCCTAGCCCCAAAGGCCAAACTGCAGCAGCCGAGCAGTGTTAAATACGGCTTACTTGCCAACCTGCGAGCCACCTGCAACTTCCTCTCACTGAAGCAAACAGCAGTGCTCAGCAAACCTCGGTTGCACATAAAGTATATTTATATCCAACCTGTTTTCCCAGCAGGGTGCAAAACACTGATTTGAAGCAGCGTAACAATAAAGCAGTGACACTAATAAAACGTTAGCCTCCTTAGCGCAGCTCTGCAGCTAGGGAGTGCATTTTTGGTTCAGCCGCCTTCTATAGGGAAAAAAGGTTGCCTCTTAGATTACAATTTACCCTGTATTACTTTGTTTATAACATTTCCCCACCCTCTATGCCACCCAGAGTGAAAGAGAGTTCATGACACTTTTGATGTGTATTTTACAAAGAACGCATTTTAAATAAGCTGGGGAGGTTAACTCAAGATCCTTTAATCCCAGCATATATCTTTGTTAAGGAAACATAGACCAAGCCATTGAAAACCCCAGCTAGAAAACAGGTTTGAGTAAATCCCTCACCCTCAAAAAGCCCTCTCAGACCAAATTCAGTGATATACATTCGGATTCTTTCTGCAAATAAACAAAATCGGCGGCGGTCGCCGAGGGGAGCGTGCCCCTGCCAGCGGGTCTGCGGCTCCTCTCCCCCGGCAGCAGCCTGGCATGGCAGAAAAGGATGCCGTGTCCTCGTGGGTTTGCTGAGCCTCGTGGGTGCCTTGGGTGCCTGCCCGCCTGCCTTCCTTCTGCTTCCAGCACGCTCCCAACGTCCTGCCTTGCAGAGGAGGGCACGAGCTCCGGAGAGCAGCAGCAGGTCCGACGGTGGAGCGTTCCCTCCCCACCAGGCAGCTCTCTGACAGGAGAGCTTGCAAAGATACGCGGGTATCTTCGATCAGGGTTGACTGAACCTAATTAGCCCTGCCCCTCTTCCCTATTTCTTTGTAATATAATGTTTTTTCACTTAGTTAAAGGGCATCAATATTTATGTGTGTAAGTAGGCGCTGCCCCAGCTGACCTAGGTTGATGGCACCCCTAAGTCCCCAAAAAACAACCCGTTTTGCTTACACATGACCTCCCTTACCTTGACTAACAGCTGAATGTATGTCTTCTATTCATGAAATGGAAACGAGTGGGCTAATGGGCTGTCCTACCTGGCACTGTTGTATCTCTGCCTGAAGAAGGAGTTTTAGAGCCACCGAACAGTCCACTCGGACCCTTAGACACTTAGAAATCTCAGTATTTTCTCCCGTATTTGCCTCTGGTTTAGAGCTGTCAGTCCCAGGAAAGAGCAGGGCACAACTGCACAGCAAGCTGAAATGTTTTGAGTCTCCAATTTAGTTACTCTGCAATGTTTCTGTTTTGTAGAGCAAAGTACTATGAAGACTGAAACCGGTAGCAGACAAGGCATGTGGATAAACACCTGCTTAGACAAAGGACCCTGTAAAGTTGCGTTTAGCTCTGGAGGACTGTTTTCTTTGATTGCTAAAAAACAAAAGCAAATTGGATTGGGGGGAATGGAGGAGAGAGACTTTTTTTGGTTCTAAAGTAAAAACTAAAACATTTCAACAAAAATATCAACTTACTCATAGAAATGTTTCTTTTCCATAAGAAGATCCAAAACCAGTTTTACTATCCTTGATTTGTGATTTTTTCCCCCTCACATGGGCTTGCTCATTTTTCTCCGAACTATAGTGAAAAGACGTCAGTTAAAGTAAATATAAGTCACAACCCAAAACTGAATCTAGTGATCCAGCACAACCAAACTAACAACTCATAAAAAGGTTTTTCAGTCTTTATTAAAAAGACCATTTTTAAAGCGATGACATTTCTTTCATGTTCTTTTATGTCAACCTGAAAAATCCAACATTGGAGAAAGCAGTAAATATCTTCAGCAGTATATAAAATATGATAAAATAGCTGCTAGAGGAATTTATCAACCTTTTGAATGTTTTTGGAAAATGAGTTCGGCTAAAGTAAACTGCAGTCTCTACAGGCTAAAAAACTTGAATTCCTAGAAATATTTGCATGTCTATAGGTGAGTCCTTATCCTCTGCTCTGGCTTTGGTAATTTTCCCCACCACAAATGACACGCTGTGAAGATAAGATAATAAATTTTCAAGACGGATTTTTGTGAATTGCTGATTCAATCTTCGATTAATTAAAATGTTTTAATAATCCAATTTATATTTTACTGGAAACTGGCTTGCTCTTTTTACGTTTTGTTTCTCCTAAGAAGTGCAACGGGTTTGCTGTGACTTATTTTTTGTAACAGGACACAATTTCTAATGAGTTTTGCTTTCCAGTAACTTTGCATTATCGTTATTTTGTGGTTTTCCAGAACTGATGGAAAGTGTTTACAGTAAAGAAATACTACCCACTTCAAGTTGTTTTTTCTGTCTGGAAGTTGTGCGCCTCCTCATGTTACACACAACCCCTAAGATTAGCAAGGGCCAGGCTCCTTGCAGAGCCAGGAAAGCCAGGAAAAGCTCGGGGTGACGATTCCCGGCGCGTTGCCCTCCTGCCAGGTGTGCAGCGGGCAAAAAAGGCCGCAATAACTTTCTCAAGGTTGCAGATTACTTGCAGCCGTTTGCCAGAAGCATTTACCAATGGCATCACAGTTCCTCCTGCAAACTGAATTAACCTGCTTGCAACACAGCTTACAGGAAGGGGGCGGATATACCAAGCACCAGAAATATGCAGTGGGGCAGAGGACTTCAGTTCCAAAATGCAGAAAATACAAGATGAACCCCAAAGGCTTCGGCTAAAACAGGGCCTTTTCATCCCCTGCTTCTCAGTCCCATGGCAGAACACATGCTTGGGGAAAAGCAAGTAAAAGCAAACAAACCAAAGCCCCAGGAAGCCTTATTTAGAGAGCTGCTCTTCCCTGCTACCAAATAACCAGTTTAAGGAACAGAGCACAGCAATGAAGCTAAGTTTGAGGGGTTTTGGACCCACATCTGGTACAGCTGGAGGACCCCTGAGCTGAGCCATATAGAGCAGGATAGCTCCAGGGAGGAGAAGCAGCAGAGGCAGGGAATGGAGAACGTCATTTTGATACTACCATGATTTTTGACAGCCACTTCTACCAAACCAGACTGAATCCCCTCTGATACAGCACTACTGGAGGGATGCCTGTCTGCGATGCTGGGAGGCTTAAAAAGGCTGAAACAAAAATGAAATTACCTGCACCTCTTACCATAGCACCTGAATCTTCTCTGCATTTGCAAATCTGTGTTTGCAGTCGTGCCACAGCCTAGGCTCCAGATGTCCCCGGTCTGTTGACCTGTTCTGGGTCACACAGGTCCTACATTCGTGGGACACCACTGTGCACAGATCACTCAGCAACTGAGCAAATCCTACCAGAAATGGGCCTTTCACAACATCTGACCAGAGCCACACATCACCCGAATCATTGGATCAAATGTACATCCTATACCAAATGATAAAGAAACACCCCCCAGATTTCAGATAATACTTGTAGTTCAATAAGCCTCCTTTCGTAGGAAATAAAGGTTCCCAAAAGTCAAATACCCAAGACTAAACCCACAGTTTTCAAAGAGCACTTACCAGGAGGATTGGCTTTTCTTCATATTAGCATGCCTCCACTTTCAACTGGAGGTCTGTGTGTGGCCTTCATCTAAGCTCTGCCTTTAGAAATGCAAATGGAATTTTAAATATTTGTTACTTAATGGTCCCCACTGTCTTTTTAAAATAAAAATACACGTATCCTCTGTGGAAAAATGACAAATTCATGTTTGCATCACTGATTTTCCTTTCCCCTCCCCTCCCAATCCTTCAAGGAATATTGTCTAAATACTCTCCAAGGATTTTCCCTGCTCCTGGCATGCATATGAATCTCCTATTAGTGTCAGCGAGAGTTATGTCTGCATATCAGAAGGAGAATAGATACCTAAATAATTCATTAGACCTACGTAAGTATGTTTTCCTTGATGAACAGTTACTATTAACATTCGTGGAAAGGTCCATTTCTAAATATTTTTAGAAACTAACCAACTGTTTCAGTTATTAAGACTCTGCTTACAATGCAAGTGATTTAAACCAGAGAAATGTGGGCAGCACTGATTCCCGACGATTTTCTACAGCAGCATCAGTTACTGATGCTGACACAGGAGAAATACGGGCGAAAGGCAATCAATGGGGCTACATTTTGACTTGACTTAATTCATTAATATTTGAAAACAAGTAAGACTGGTTTGCCCCAGGGATCGGTAATAGGATACAAGCCTTTCACCTCTAGGTCAGCAGTTCAAAGCCAACTTTGGTCAGTACTGACTGAAAGTCATTACCGTCTATCCGAACACTCTTCAAGAGTATATGTAAAATAAGTTGGTGGTCTCTGTTTATTTCCTAATGGCTAAGGCCCTGATTCAGCAAAGCTCTTAAGCATGCACTTAATGAGAAGCAGATGTTTAAATCCTTTTGAATTTGAACATCTGATTACAGTTAAGCACGTTCTTAACAGCCTCACCAGCATGGGCAGGCTGGAGCACACACTTAGGAAGCTTTGCTAAATAAGAGCCTCAGTATGCTGCCTCGTCGGTTGTTTGTGCACACACAAACAGAGGGAACAAGCAAGCAAACCCATTTCCCCTTCCCGCAAATAATATTACCCACATGCTGGCACCGTGTGCTAATGATGGCACAGGCATAAGAAGGAGACTATCAGCTGTAGAAGAGTTCCCCTTTTCACTCACCCATATTAATGAGACGTGGTGGGGAAAAAAAATGTTTGAATTGCCACTATAAAGCAGAATATAAGGCCGCAGAACTGTATTGCCTTTCTTGCTCACCAGCCCAGCAGCTTTCACGAGCGTGGAATGTGCTTTAAGGAGTGGAACAGAAACGTGGCATTTGCGCAGCCTTCCTGGTGCTTATTCATGCATGTGCTGTGCTAAAAACGTGTGCAAATACGAATCTAGTCTGGAAGAATGGAAGCCTCATAGCCCAGCCACATCAGTATTTATCTATAGGTGAAACTCATTTCTTATAAGGTAAGGCATTTCAGTGGGGGGGGAGGAAAGTTATTTGGGAATTTAATGTTTTGAGTTCTTATTTGTACTTGAAAATCATTAGGACCGGCATATGGGTAGAAGTTTTTAAACACTGCTGTTGAAGCCGTCATCTCTCCTGCTAGATTAAATACCTTCTAAGATTACCAGTGGATCAGATTTTGTTTTGCTTCTTTTAAACAGAACTGCATTCTGGGACTTTTCCATGGTGCCGCTGCTCATTGTCTTGCACGATCAAGGTCAACTGCTGCGAAATTAAAGCTAGTGTTTCAAACCACAGCAGGCTGAGAAAACCACCATTTTCATACCATGACTGTGATGTTAGTAAGGCAAGTAGAATTTCATCGGTTACAAGTGCTACTCCCTGTCCCTAAAGACCTCCGCAATGGTGTTAGTTGTACAACCCAATAAGTCCTCTCACAAAGAAGTGATGGTCCCAGTCTTGCCGTGCTTCAGTTGAAATCACTGGAGTGAATTATGTCATGGAACTGAGATCAACATCTAGTACAGCATTTGGTAAATCTTCTGGCAGGTTTTGGCTTGAGTAACAAAGAGATAGCCAGCGATCAAATTAGTTCATAATGAAATGATCACACCCAATTTCCTGCAACCTAAGCGACAGTTTTCCAAGTATCTAATCTCAGAAGATTTCTACCTCACAAAATTTTGGGTAAGGTTGTGATAAATATCCTTTACTACAATGAACGAAACCACTGACCTCTATTAAATTTACGCATTGCTAGTGGAAAATCAACCTAAAAAGTCATCATTAATCAAATGTTTGGCATGACTAAGAACTCCTGAGCCTGCAGGAATTCTCAGAAAACACTTCCGAGAGCGTGAGTGTTCACTCTCCTTCTGGAACAATCAAAAAAGGCTATTCCAGAAACTCTTTCCTCGCTCGGCAACAGGGCGCTCCATGCTGAACCCAGTATCGGCACTCGTTAGTGCTTTGTTAACGCTCTCCAAGACAAGCCCTGAGCTTTTGTGTTTCAAACATATTCATCTACTTTTCTTTAATCATAAGGTACCCACAGTTTTGATTATGACGACGATATTATTATACAAACATGGTAATTTCAGACTCTGAACGATTTCAAAACAATATACATTGGCTGTTTCTTCAATTGTCTCAGATTCATAAGCTTTTGTTTTTTCAGCCTGTGATTAACCATTGACCTTCAAAAAAAGACTAACACAGCATTTAAGTAGAATGTAAATAGGTGTTTGCCATCCTGGCTGAACTAGGAAACCAATCGCTATTCGGCCAAGCGATACATCAGCTTTCCTTGCATTTTGCACAGTTCTGTGCAGTTTACTAGGAGAGCTCCGTAACTTTGTGAAAGGAGTTCATGTTGATCTGGGATACCATTGCGGTGCTGTGAGGCCAGAGCTCTGCTTCTGCTCCTTTATTCCGGGAACTTCTTTTTTTTGTTAGTCATAGTATCCACAGGAAATGACAGGTACCACCAAGACACACTGATGATAAAGGTTTGGAGCTGCCTTTCCTTTCCTTTCCCTCCCCCGTTTATGGAAGAGCTTTATCTATTATGACAGTAACCACCAGGAGAACCAGCTTCATTCCAGTCCTCTAGTGTATGTTCGACTCTGCTGGAAACAAAGAGGAGGTCCTGGTTCATTATTTAAAATGCTGTGACTATAATTCAAAATAGAAGAGAAAGCATAACAATAGGTGCTCAATAAAGGAAACACCTGCTTTTCATTTTCCTGTAGTGTTTAAATGAAGCAAATTAAATAACCTAATTGAGGACAAAAGTTTAAATCCAGGTTAGAAATCGGAGCCATGTTACACTACCTCAGACTGACAAGCAGGGTTAATGCATGTTTGATTCAATTTAACTTTTGGTGGTTCTTAATTAAGTGTAAGAACTGGAATGGAAAGTATGCTATTACCTGTTACGGTCCCACGATAGAATTTCTAGTGTCTCGCTGCAAGTGTATCGTACCAAGATGGTTTTATTACTTGTATGACACAACTGCTCCTTAGACTGTATGCAGGACCTACTGGATAAGTCTGCTGCTTGAAGGTCTGTGTGGCACAGTGCAGTGCTGCAGAAGACACTCAAGCAGATTGGGAGAGGTGGAGGCATGGTTTTGGCACGCTGTTTGGCCTAATCAGCCATGCTGAGAAATAGTGCACACTTCGCTAACACAGACAAGCGGCTTCTGGCCTGCAAGCAGGCTCCCTGGGAACAAGCTTAGTTTATCTACACCAGCTCTACATTGCGCCACGTAGACAGCGGTCAGTAAGATACAAGCAAGATCCTTGCCTCAGGGAACTCCAGCATCCTTAAACACAATTGCCTAACAATGCCAAAATACCTCTGAGATCTGAGCTTTTGGTACGTTAGCTAAATATAAGTAAGATAAATAAGACCGATAAAGCCCAAGATGCAAATTCCTTCAAGCACACACAGAGGCTAGGAGGCTGAAGAAAGAAGGAGCCACACTTCCTGACTTCCAAGCCAATCCACAGCCCACTGGAGCAGTTGAGCTCCGCTGGTATTTCCTCTGAATTACATCCAGCCCCTGCCCCAAAAGCCGGTCACTAGGCTGGAGGCAGAGAGAAGTTGGTATGCAGGAACCTCCTTAGCCTGTAGAGAAACACTGGGGCCCCTCTGCAGGTAGCCGCAGCGCTCCCAAAACTGCAGCAGTGACGCCACAGCCATCAAGGAATGAACGTGGCAATTAGACCACTTGTTCCCCCAGCAGTTTGCCCCCAGGAGCAATGAGTGGTCCCGCAGTCCCCAAGGCCCCAGGGCTTTGCAGCGTGGCAGGGGCAGAGGGAAAGGTGACCGAAGCCCTGCCGAGACAGACGCCGACCCCCCTTCCTTGGCAAGGGGGGAGAAAGGGGCAGACTGAAGCACGACTCCGTGGATTTGTGCAAACCCCACAGAAGCCTCTTGCAAAACGCAGCTCGCAACACAATTCTCAGGGGCTGGAACGCCCCGTAGTAAGAAAGTTACACATTTATGAGCTAATTTTTTGCCATTCAGTGATGCGGTTTCATGTTTTCCATGTTTTCCTTTCAGCTAAGTGGTGATGGGGAGAGAAAAGCTACTTTTGCTTCAGAGAGGTACATTTTTCAAGTTTATGAAGGGACACCCCAAACTGGCAAATTTCCAGCTAAAAAAAAAAAAAGAATAAAATTTATGTTCTTCTCCCCCTTCCTCATAAAATTTGGACCATTTTCAAACTTACAGTGAAATGTGGAAAAGATTTAATTGTGAGCAGTTTTGCCTTTCATTAGGAATATCTTGCATGACATTAGCTGGGAATAACCCAGGTCTGTGTGTTTTTCTTGGAAGCCCAAATTTCATTTAGTACAAGCCTCCGAAGACAACACCTGTGCACGCTCCCACTTCGCTCCTTTCCTTTGACTTCCTCCAGAAGTCTCCGGACCCTGAGTTCTTATGCTGGATGTTTTCAGTAGAGTTTCTGGGACCTGCTTAGAGAGGGACTCCCCTTGTGAGGAAAGCTTTTTGGGATTTATGGAGGGTTGGCTGGCACGCAGCAACTCCAAGCCAAGGTGTTAAAAACCATCAAGCCAGTGTCACAAGGACATCACTGTTATCTGATAAGAACCCATTTTGTTAAGCAGGAGTGCACTTACGAAAAAGATATTTTCTATGCAAGTTTTCTATTTGAAGACTTAAGCTCTTTAACCAACAATATTTTACAAACAGGCACTTGTAACTTAAGCTGACAGCCATGGCTTGGAAAGAAATTTCTCTTTCATCTGTTTCTGCCAGTCTTCCAAGTCATATCTGCAAACTGAGCATGAGGAAAACATATTTCTAAAGGTTTTATTTCAAAGCTCTTGCCTTCCTCCTGCCTGTTGGATCACCTTTACTAATAAACCAGACTGGATGCACAATGACTATCAGTACTGAGAGTCAGACAGTTACCATACGAGCCCATAAACCTGAAATTTTCTGTCATTTGCGTGTAATTGCAAATAATGGTAACTCCATTAAATAAAAGGAATGAAACCCTAAAAAAATGCCCAGTGAAAGCACAGCATTACATTTCATTCTCTAGGTTCTCAGAAATCAACAACAACTTACTTGGATACATTAACAAATTCAAAGAATCACGCCAGGCTCACTTTGTGTTCAACATTATCAGAAATCTCTACATAGACCAACTCTAGGGCTGGAATCAGCTCAAGGGACATAAGAAGGTATGATTACACAAGATTTCCAGTTCGACTTTGAAGATTCAATAGGAACCTGATCCAAAGCCTACTGAAGCAAATGGAAAAAAAATAGTCTTATATCTTAGTTTATTCATATTCAGTTTGGATACAGTTCAGAGAAGTACTCGTACTTGGCAGCTGATATAAACTAAACATATTAACCTATCGTTAGAAAAAAAAGGTGCCAGAATAGATCTATATAAGGATAAATCTATGAAGTATTGTTTTATGGTCTGTCTAGCCATTCCAGGATTCCAACACCTTAACAGAGAGGTAGAAAAAACTTGCGGCTGATTTATTCGTGCAGAGCTTTTACAGTGGCAATTAGAGTCTGAATAAAGATCTGATCCTACTCTTTTTTCAATTATTGCCACAAATAAATGCAAGTCTGCAAATAAGTAATGACTTCTGTGAAATTAGTGAGGTTACACATAGTGCTGCTCCCAACACTATTCTTTTTTCCTTTAATTGCTATTCCGTGACACTTTTCTTCTATTTGTAAAGGAACAAAGAACTTATCACATTAATGAGACAAAACTCCGTGAAATCATTCATAGCTTACTTGAATATTTGTATTTTAATGGCAAAGAATAACAGGAAAAATGACTCTTAAACCATAGCACAGTATTAATTGCTAATTAGTTTACCATTATGACTCGAATGCCTTCTAGTATTCTAAGTCAGTTTTAATCCATATAAACAGCCAAGGAATGCTCTATCTCAAAACATGTAATTATGGGGGATTATATTACACCTCCAGCATTTTGGCAAAAGTTTGCAATAGCAAAAGATATTTTCTTGTGATTTCATACAAACAGAAGAAAAAATGGCCCATTATCACTACAGCACATTCAGTGTTTAGTGGCTCCCATTTTTTTTAGATTCAGAGATACAGGCTTTATGTCACACACAAAATTTTTCTTCTATGTTCTCCTTTGCTCGTATCACTCCTAAAACAGAGAATTTAGCAGAGCTGGTATTTATTCTTAAAATTTCCAAGAGAATTCCTGTACATCACTACCATATGTGCTACTCTTATTTTAAATAAGGTTACAGTTAAAAAGAAAACCCAAACAAACCAACAACACAGAACTTTGTTTTGCCAAGAATTAAGTGGTTGTTACGTGCATTGCTTGCCGGCTAAATGAAATCAGTTTTAAGTACTAATCACGCTTACGAGTGCCATGGTTCTTTTAGACCAAGCTCAGTTTAAGTTGAAGCAGCTAGCCCATGGGTGTTCACCTTCTTTTTGAAGAGAAACAACTGTCTGAAGCATTGACCATAAGGGATCTCAGCCACAGAGGTATAAACAGGCAGGAGACTAACTTCATTTTCCTTTCTCAGGAGAATTTACTGGCTTGAGGCAGAGAGATCTCTTCAAATATTTGAAATTTTTGGGCCCTGGGCAAGTCTCTAGCTTCCACTGGGCTGAAAAGCGAGGGCAGGCGACCGCAGCGTGGACCCTGACGGAGAAGAGCGAGATGGGGCAGGGAGACTGGCACTGGGGGACAGCAGAAAGCAAAACTTCCCGTCCCTTTTCTCCTACAGCCATTCAACCCGTTCCCCTGTTTTAAGATTTGCAATTTCCCTTCGATTCAAGCCCTGGATTTGCCCAAGAACGGCAAATCCACGAGTTAATGACCCTGCTGACAGACCATCCGGGCAGCTCCTTCCTTGCTCTGAGGGCTGTGTCCAGCTCCCGGTTGCACCCCACCGCATTCAGTGCTTTGCCTTTATACACCTCTCTCCTGCACACCCGGAGCTGGGCAGCCTTTCACCATCTCCCACCAGCCCAGGGCTCATGTTATTTCTTTACTCTGTTTCATGCCCGCAGCGAACAATCAATCAGAGTTGCTCTTGCTTTTCCCAAAAAAGCAAGAACTCTGCTTTTGAAGAGATGTAGGCTTAGCCCACGTTGGTCCCAACAAGCTCTGCTGTCCTTTGATGGTTGCCATCTGCTCTTGCGGGCCTGCAGGAGCATCCCCTCGCATCCTGGCTGCCTTTGGACCCTCTGGAAATTGAGTGATAAACTTAATTGCCCTTCTCCCTAACCAACCCTCAGGATTCTCATTGACTCTACTGGTGAAAGCCTCGATTTTCAGCATCCACAGCTGGATCAAGGCTTTTCAGGAGGCCCCCCTTTCTTTTGAAGCCCTTTGGAAGGGGTGCATTTGACAATATACATCCATAATTTGCAATAAATGGATACAGTCATCTTTTCCTACGACTTGACCAGTGAACGAGCTGAGCTCTTCTGAATTTTAGGCCCTGTTCTCTCCTTTTCACTTTAACCAAAGCCATGGAGAAAATTCCAGACTGATGGCTTGAAATACAGATTTCTGGTGGAGGTGTTTTTAAATCCAAGTCTTTTGCATTTTGGCAACGCATTGTCATTTTCACTTAATTTTCTTGACAACCTGCCAATAAAGCCAAAAGTCTGTTTAGCAAAAGTGAATTAAAGTGCATCTTTCTCATCTGAAGAAATGACATCTGCTGTTCTAAGGATACCTTGTTATTTCTCACAGACACAAGATATTAAATATCGGAATCTTGTTTGTTGTCATCAAAACCTGGGAAAATAACAATAAGCCGACTTATTTGGAAGAAACAGTTTGTTTTTTGAACTGCATGCTTTAAGAAATGTAAGATCGTGCCCTCTCTGCTCTGCTTGTCACAGAAGATTTGATTTTGAATCTTTAAGTAATTCCATTGTTAAACATGATGAACTGGACTCCAAGTTTAAGAAAGTTCCTTTATCCCGTGAGTCATTCATCTTCTCTCTTGAAAGGAGCTTTACTGATTTCAAATTTCTCCATTTCATAAACAGGCTCATCACTTTTCTGTTGAAAATCATCACCTTACAAATGGACCATGCAAGGACTACCTGCCAGCTGACTCATATCCCAAGATAAAAATTACAATGGTTTAGGTGATTTTTTTTTTTTTTTTTAAAATCTATTAAGTTAAACCAGAGAAAAATCCTTACAATCTAAATCAGTGGAGAGTTAGTGCAAGTCTGTGAATTTAGTGGGAAAGTATTTTTTTTAAGCATTTGACAGATTAAATTTCTCAATATCAACAAACCTTTAATGTCACTTAAGTCCTGGAAATAGGGTTTATTTGTCTTATGGACGAATAAAGCTCTCTCCCAAGCACTGGATTTCATTCTTTGTCAAACCAGTGTCTTATGCTGAGTGGATAACAAGGCATGCATTTAATACATAAAAATCAGAGTCATGAGACGCTGAAAGTTAATTATAATGTAGCAGAGTTTAAGGGTCAGGATTAGCAGGCTAGGATTACTTGTCAGCAGGAGTAAAAAGACCAGGGAAGAAGAGGTCCATCACAGTAAGGTAATAAAAGAGGGCATTAAAAGGACATCTGTG
The DNA here is from genome assembly GCA_009819775.1 of Phoenicopterus ruber ruber. NCBI lineage: Eukaryota > Metazoa > Chordata > Aves > Phoenicopteriformes > Phoenicopteridae > Phoenicopterus > Phoenicopterus ruber. Next base: position 28,336,946 of record CM020217.1, on the reverse strand, counting down.
AAGACTATGCTTCCTCTACTTTTTTTTTACATGGAAAAATCTGGTTTTGAAAATTGGTCCCAGGTATCTAAAAATCAGAGAAAATGATTTGATTTTTGAACTTCAAACTTTATGTTCTTTAACTTAAAGGCTTTAACTTTGTATACTTTTCTTTTTCTGGCATTGGTGAAGCACACTTTCCCTCTCATATTAGTTCCATTCCAGTCTTGTGCTATGAAAGGAAAAACTTTATGGAAAGAACATAGTGCCTTGATTGTCCCTATATACTACAAATAAAAAAAACTGGAACAAGCTGAGCAGCGCTTGGGACTAGATATGAACTAAATACATGTTACAAAGAGAAACAGACTTACCAACTATAGTCTGAAGTGACATAGCATTTTCAGATATACTCCATTTTCATGCCACCGTAGTGGCATTTATCATATGAATTGCTAAAAATTATTTTTTGCCAGCAAAGAAAAAAATTCAGAAGAAAGGTATTTGTCTTGGCTTATCCAGAAACCTTCAGCTGTTTGTATTCAGGGAGTAGAACTATTTAACATGGGCCCGGTCCTTGAGACTGTCCGCAGTTTTATATTCACTCCCTACTCTGGAAAACTTTCCAGTTGACTTCAGTGGATACTTTTGCTGAATTTTAAGTTTAACTGAGAGCCAGTGCTGAACACTCTTCTGCACATGATTACCGTTAGTAATCAACCTCCTAAAAGTCAATGAGACTATTTACTTGAATTGTCTTAAGTTTTCTTTGTAACCTTGAACAAAGTTATTAACCATGAGGTCAAGAGCCTTTAATAATTCATCAAAGAGGAAAAATATATTCTCCAGAAACCTTCAAAGACAATTAAAAATCCTAAAAAAAAAAACCAAAACACCAAAACCCCCTTTTTTCTCCTCTGCCCCCAAAACAAATAAGAGAAATGTAACTGGCTATGCATTGGCTACTTAAAATAGTCATCATGGTATCCTTGAGATACACAGGATCAGTGACAGCCTAAAAAATAAACCTTCCTTGCATACATGAGGTATGCAGAATTTATGTGATTTGTTGCAATTTCATCAAACCATTCTCTAAAGTGCACATATGCTGCTATTCCTATTCCTAGGCTTTGTGGTTAGATTGCCACTAGCCAAGTTTCCAAAATAAAATATGAAGTTCCTACAACAGACAAAAGTGTCCAGCAACATAGGGCAGTATAAGTTAGAGATTAAACTAGTCAGTAAATAAAATAATACATTGCTTATTAGTTACAGGACGGGTGAAGCCAAGCCCAGGAGGTGGGTAGGATCAGCACACTGCTGCCAGACACCATTAAGCTAGCATACAGCGCTAAGTAGGACAACTGCAACTGAATTCAAAGCTTCTCAAATTGGCAGGACGCGTTCTTTTGTTGCACAGAGTCACTGGTTTTTGAAGGGCAAAATCCAAGCCATGTTGAAGTCACCAGGAAAAGTCTCTGTGAGCCAGGACTTCACCTTAATAGAAAGTAATTAACCTCACTATTCCTGCCAAGAGTTTGGGTCTGTGGGCACCAACCCATGAAGCCATGGAACTCGCCTATGCTACAGGAGCAGCCGTTGCAAAAATGTGCAGAGCACGGCAGGAAGAAAGGTTGCCCTGGTGATGTTTGGACACTGTGGTGTTTGCATGATTATATAGGAGAGCGTCTCCTTTTCCAAGCCAGTATCAATGATAATCAGCAGTGATGGGAAAAGAGATGATGAAAAATTACAAGGTGGCATTTCAAGCATAGTTTTGGCAGTCGGCAAAATTCCCAGCTTCCAGGCAGCTTCCAACAGCTCTGTCTACAGTATGGAAAGCAGCCCAACTCAGCTCCCTCGGATCTGAGCGTGGGCTTGAAACTTGTGTCGGTGTCACAACTGAGTCATTTAAAGTGTCTACTGCCTATACCCAGACACTCTGTAAGTTTTAGGTAAAGTCTGAATTGGGATGACTTCAGGGAAACCTCTAGTTCAGAGCTGCCCATATTTTAGGCACCCAGTTTCTCCCCTGCCTCTTACATCTGTGTGCTTGCCTAACTCCACTCCTCCCGTCCTCTTTGACAGCTATGGCAGTGGTGGCCAAAGTAGGAGAAAGGAGCAATGACAAATTATGCCCTACCCTTAGCTGGTGGAAAAAACAGTAAAAGCTAACTTATCACATTGAACGTTGTGTTTATTTCAAGATCATGTTTCTCTTTGCTAGGACAGCAGAGTAACCTTTCAACCTTCATGTGCATAAACCAGAGGTCTACTGGAACTGTGCCCATAGCGTCCACTGACAAAGATATCACTGAACACCCCTATACACTGTTATTGCGAAGACTTCCTTACACCGAGCCAGGCTAGAATAACTAAGATGGGTAAGGAAATTCACTTGGGGAGGAAGAGGTCTTGACGCATATTAGCCTGGGAAAGACCAAAATCATGCTGACTGAAAACGGCAAATGTTCTCAAGCACGAAACAAGATGTTGTGTCCTCTGCCACTGAATGACATTGTCCAACGGAGTGGTATGAAGCCTTTATTTGGATGGCTGGGTAGCAGTGGCATTTCAAAAAGATGAGTTTTTTTTTTTTTTTTTACTCCTGACTTCACAGAAAACATTGTCACTTCCTGTCAGATGAGCATCTGGCCACAGTCACCCAGATAATTGTTGATTACCATGATGTGAACATCAGGCATTTCCAGCTGCCAGAAAACGCCCTTGCTCCCTCCCCAGTGGAGACCACCACGTCTCCACCAGGCCCACGTGCCGCTGGCGTTCATCCAGCTTCCTCACGTCAGTGCAACTATGCAGCGTTGCATTTCAGTGCAACCATCAGGCTGCTCTTGGCGTTAGAAACACGCTTTGCTCAAGGGCACTATGAAATTCAAACTCCTGCGATACACGCTGGATCGCAAAACCCAGAAGAAAGTGCACAGAAACACTAGAGAAACCATTTCTGACTCACTGAAATCACTTTTCAAAAGAGTTTAGACAGAGCCAGGTTCTGGCCACTCAGGAGGATACTACAAAGCTTTTCCTCCCCTGCCCCCCCCTTTTTAAATGCTTTACCACCAGAAAGGTAAACACCAACCAACCAAAGTTAACCTTAAAAAAAAAAAAAAATTACCAACTTTAAAAGAAAATCAGGACTGAAATACTAAAAATCCACCCCAAACACCAACAACTCCCTGCTCAACAGAATTTTAACCCTGAGGGCACTCATATTTGAAAAGCTCAAAAGACTGCAGCAGGGGTTTTGTCAGTATTAGTAAGGTAGCCAGATGTAAACATACATAAGCATAGAGGGCAGACAGCTGTTACAGCAGGGGCTTTGGGTATGGTTCTGGTTTTGCAATCACTGTCACCGCTGTGAAAGCACAGATTTCTTTGCACCCTGTATAAGGATGACACAGAACGTTCTCTGAAACCAGTAGTGTCTAAGACCATATTGAAAGACCCAAGGTCAGCATCAGACTTGTGTCATGAGCACTATCGTGAATCTGTTTAACTCAAAGTTTCCCCTAGTTCAGAAAAATAGCCTACAAACTGTTTTCTCTGAAGAGGATTTGTGAAAGTGCTTTTATTCTTGTTCAAAAAGTATTTTGATGTTAGGATTCAATGATTAGAAGTGATAAACTTTCATAACAGACTTTTTCTGGTTCAATAACAACAGATTATACAGTACATCGTCAAACGAACATTACTGAAATTGGCCTGATATTAGATACCCAGAGCGTATGTTTGCAGACTTGTTGGCTCTGATTGTAAATAGGCTTGTCTTCCATTTTAACTACAGTTCATTTCCAGGGAGCAATTTCTACTGTTTTAAAACCAGTCTGTACATGTTGTACCTAAAAGCAAATGAAGAACATTTAGAGAAGGGAAGTAGCATGTGTATATTTCCAGAGAAAACAGCCATTTCAGCAGAAAATGGTGCCTGACAGTAAATGCTTAACCGTAAGCAGCCTGGCAGCAGAGAGCAGAGATGTTACATGGCATGGTGGTGCATCTCAAAAAAGTTAACCTGATTGATAAAGACTAAACTAAGAATCTTTTTTTCATTTGTGATTACAGGTAGTGTCAGGAACTGTAAATCCTTCTTGGACTGAAAAATCTATAAATATATAAATAAATAAATCAAGTCAAGAGGAGCTTTTAACTAAGCTAGCAATAGATATCCCACCTATGTTCACATCTACAAAAACATAACAAAAATCATTCTAAATGATCTTTTAAAATGTCTTCTATATGATTCTGCACGAATGGATAGTACCATCCTACTAATATTCGGTGGGTCGCCCACGTCAGGCTTACAATATCCCAATTCCACCTGTTTTATAACTTACTGACACTTCTTTTATCCATAACAAGGGTGCAACGCCTACCTGAGACTTGATCTGCCCTCTTCTTTCTTTGATGTTCCTCACTCTGCGCCAGGGGTCACAGTGCTGGCAGACATGCCATGGGGTACGAATGATTTAGAGCAACAGGTGAAAGTCTTTAGATGAGTGTATTTACTACCACCTTTCAAGGACTCTGTATCAGCTATGCTTGATCGTATTCCATGAGTGTTCTCAGATGCACTTTCCATTGTGTTGCTGTTTAGTGGCACGGTCATATTTCATGTAGGTTTGCTATTCCGTGAATTTCACATGCTCATCTTGTAAAGCTGGTCTAGTGTGGATGGTCAATCTCCCGGGCTTTCATCACTCAATAAGGGACAGATGCACTTCAGTGTTAAGCAAACTAATAATATTTCCTACATTTCCCATGAAAATACTTCTGCCTGCATCTCATCTACTTACACTTTCTTTCTTTAACATTCACCTCTGCTGCCTCCTCTCACTGCAAGAGTCTGAAACAGGTCCTATGCCTTAAACAACTTGCTGTTTTCAGGATGATTTTACTTTCCTTCCTTCAAACCTTTTTCTTAAAGACCTCTACTTCTAGAGCTGTTTTATTCCACAAAGCTTTGAAAGCTCAGCACCCCCTGAGGCATGACACAGCCTTTAGCTAGAATTCCAGCACCAGTCTCTGATCAGACACTCCTCCTCTGCACAACTGCAATTAGAAGAATCCCCACTCTTATCTTCAACTGCTTCCCAAGACCTTACAATTGCACGACAGCTGTCATGATTGTAAACCTAATGGGAGGGTGGGGGGAAATCAAATGCAAAAACTGCAAAGTCCCCTAATGCAAGGAAAAAAATACTGAGGCGTATAAAATGGAAAGAATGTCATTAGAGGTCATCTGTAAATATTGTCCTATTCACTAAAATAACAAACACAAAAGCAACCGTGAGAACATGCACCTCTGATCTCACAGTGTTTCAGCACTGCAAATTTATATAGTCGGCTAGGAAACCAAAATTCTTCCTTTTCCTTCTTGCTCCCCCTTCATTTATCTCACAGCAAAATGAAGGTACTTATCATGCAAAGTAAAGACTAAACAAAAATAATACTTTTTGGCATAAATTATTCCCAGATTAGAGACGGTCAGTCAGGATTTCCTTGCTAGGTGACGTGATATTTACTGCACATAGAACAGCGAGATCGGCTCCTCGTGTCGATAATAGAAGGCAATGCTGATAAACAGCTAGAGAAGAGATCAGGAATTAGGAGACCTCAGTTCTAATCCAGGCTACACCACTGCTCAGTCGTGATGCTGACCAGAATACTTCACAACTCAATGCCGCTCTTCCCAGTACAGTGTGCTTCTACCATGTAGCGTTTTAAATGCTGGAAGTATTCCTTTAATAGCTCCAGTAGCCTCAAAAAAGATGATGGGATCACTCAAATGTATCCTTGAGTTCATGGCAGCATCCTGTATCACATCAAGAATTTAACATTTTCAAGCGTTTAAATATACCTAAATTACACTTAAAACCAAATATTTTTAAGGAAAAAGAATTAAAAGCTGCAGAAATTAAACACGCACTCTTGGCTTCAGACTCCATTTGCAGATTGATAATGATCAGCACCTATAAATCCCCATGGGCAGTGAAACGCTGGAAGGGAGAGAGAATGTTTTCAACAATAGCTGATGTCTGCATCAGCAACAAAAACAGTCTCTGAGCACTGGCATCAAGGAGCATTTGATGTGAACAAAGTGACATCTTGTTTCATCAAAGGTTAATGAGTACAGCAGCTCTGTCAGCAATACATTAAGACAGCAGTGTCACTGTTCGTCATACTTGGTGAGTTCAAGGCAGACTGCAAGCATCACCATTTGCGGATTTGTCGAGGTTTCTTTTCCCTCCTGGTTCAGTAAGTTTAATGTGACAAGTTAGTATTTCCCCATAAGCAACCCTTTATGCTGTTTTTCCGCAGAGCAAAAATGCTTTTGTAAGCCTGGTACTTGTGCTGACTGGAAAACTAGAGGCTTTTCTCAGTAAATTTTATTTGTTTAACTAGAAAGCAAAACAGGAAATATAATAAAACGTCATTAACCTTTTTGTTTGTTTTTCAGTTTTCTGATAAAAACCTTTTGATAGAACTTTTTTGTAGAAAATGCAACATCGCTCAGTTAAAGGCTTTCTTTTCAAGCAAAATTTTTTGTATAAAACTTTCAGTTTAGATATTTATCCATAACTGTCCATTAAAATAAGTGGAAAAGTATATAGCAGCGTCAACAGGGAGACAAAGAAATAGCAGCAGTGAAATGCGGTACAGCCTAAGTTCAGCACTCTGCACAAATTCTGCTGCTAGATCCAGCGCTACCGAGCAGTGCTCGGAAAGATGTTACAACTGGCTCCTGAGCTGGTAGAGTTTTCTCTCAGTATCTCAGGAAATTATTATGTGGCTGAACAAGCACCTGACTCCAGGACAGATTAAATAAGGACGGGATGTACGAGCAAGGCTCTGGGGTCTGGACCTTAGATGCACAGCGCTTGTCACGTTCCGTCATCCGAGTTCATAACAAAGAGCAGCTCATTTCCCTGCTGGATAATACCTTATCTTTCTCTAACTGTGGACAGGATATGGAAGACACTTCATCGTCTCACATGGCATCGGCTTCCAGGATCCATGACCGAAGCCACGGACGGGAAACTTCTTTCTGCTTGGGAGCTGCCCGGGTGAGGTAAAAGTCTTTGTAGCCCTTAGCAAGTCAGTAGTGTTACGTGGTGTTTACTAAGCTAACATTTATGAGTTGTGCTCATATTGTTGCTGAAAGTGCTTCCGAGTCCTGCTGCTATTGGCAAGTTGCGGCTGTTTTCAAAGGCTTCGGTTCTCCCTCCTCTGAGGACCGAATGACTCGTTTGGGACAGTTTATTTCTACGAGCTTGTTTGTTTTACACAAGCCAAACTTTCAGCTCTGTCAGTCTCTAGCTAGACAAACCTTAACTTTAACAGCTTATTGCACAAAGGTCTTACTTACACCATTACGTACCTGTATTTCATAAGGCAATCCGGACTTTATAGAAGAAACATAGAAAAGGTGGTTCAAATGGAGCTCAGGAGGCCTTGTAGTCATCAGGTATTCTTACGCCATTCCTGACAGGTATTCGCATAATCCTGTTTTTAAAATCACGTGATGGACAGAGGTCCTGCCTATTCCCTGCACAATCCATTCAAGCTTTGCATTAGAAAGGTTCCCTCTCCCATATAAAATATCTACCTTACCTCTCTCTTGGTGCAAAGACTTGACTTAGTCACCACGAACACAGAAAACAGACTATTCTTCTCCTTTCCGTGGCCCGTTATAAGGCTAACCATATATTCTTTTGTCTTCTCTGGATAGCTCACTACCACATGGAGCCAGGAGTCCTATATATCACTTTCACCTGTTTCCTCTGTAACAAGCAGTTGTACTGAATCTATGCAGTGATGAAGGTTTTAACTGGCATCTCACCTGCTATATTCATGCACAACGCAGGCCCATTCGTGTTGTAAATTTTGTTCTTTCACTTTTTGGCTAGCATCTCAGCCCATTTGCTAAGGATAAAGACAGTTTAGAGTTTGTAGATACTACTTCGGCAAGTCCATTCTCTGTTTTTCAAAGCACATGGAACGAAGGCAGGCAAGACTTTTGCCCTGGTTTCCTAAAGATACGAGACCTACACAATCATGCTACACATGACTTTCTGCCCATCTGTTCCACCCCCATAGCAACTTCTGATCCTGTAGGTCAACGTCAGCCTGATTTGACAGGAATGAAGAGTTCAAAGACTGAGTTTCTGCAAGATGGGGGGGGGGGGGGGGGGGGGGGTAACCAACAAAGAATAGAGACTATCTGAATCAGAATAAGCAGACAACATATCAGACATTCAGAATCCTTCTAGGAAGGAGACTTACAAAGTGTCTGTTTTGCATGACAAACTTCAGCTGAACCTTGTTCCCTCTTAGAGCTGGGCTAGCCTAGAGCAGGTATTGGGCTTCCTGGTTCCAGAACTCCTGGATCCATTTACACTAACCTGGATTGAAGAACAGAGAGGGGAAGCACCTTGCCTGAGGTCAATAGATCAATGGCGAACCCAGGTGTCCCTCAAGCAGCTCAAGCAGTTGTCCATGCTGCTTCAGGCACACCTCAAATAGAATCAGGTAACTTTTATTTTCCTATCCTATTTTTTTCCACTATAGGCTTGACACTCACTTGGAGTAGTAGTCTAAGCTGCTTTTCTTTTTACCTGACAGACATGAACCAACAGAAAAGGGGCTGTTTTTTGCAGAAAGTATCACATCCTCAGTTTTTTTTAAAGATGTGTTCACGTGAGCATCCAAATGTTGAGGCATTCCAACACACAAGTTGGTTGCTTTTGAAAACTGATTTATCTTTGTCTTTGAGTTAACAAAGGGAATTCAAGAATCACCTGCAGCTACAGCAGTTCTCGTGCAGTTTGAAGGCAGAAACTCTTGCTGAATTCTGGGCTGGGTTTACTACTGTTGTCCAGAGAAGTACCATTTGCTCCCACTTAAAAATCATGTAACCTCTGTGCATTCAGAATCTCAACATATGATTTGCTTACCTTTAAATACATTCTAGGAGATTACGTAGTGTTAACTGTTGTGTTCAGATATCCTAAATAACCCTGTTCCATAATCAATGCCTATCCACAAGCAGTTTCTAAAAATCAACCTGTCTGAAAGATTCTCACACTGAAAATCAAATTTCATGGAGGATCCATGCTCATTTTATCAGAACCTGTTTTATTATTTCAGACAAATCCATTCAGTGTCAATGACCGAGGATAAAACCACAAAACAGTGTTCCCTCTGCTAAATATTAGCAACAAAGAATGATTTAATTGAAATAAGACTTCCAACTGCAATTCTATCCCAATAACTAAATAAATGAGGTGCTAAAAGCACTGAATCCCAATGATGTCTCTAAGATGTCAGGAAGGAAAAAAGCTAGCTCTTGCCACACAACCTCATTTAAAATTAAATTATCCAACAGCCTCCCTCACCGTCACAAGTGGTCCTTCTCATATCTTCACTTCAACAGTGCAGATTTGAAGAACCTTAAAATGGTAGGAGACAGCCATTGAAGAGAGTTGAGAACAGTAAGTGGTACTTGAGTTTTTAAATCTACTTACAGATACTTCATTCTGGCCATACCAAAATCTTGACATGCCTGGGCCTTTAGCAACCCAGGTATAAAAATGCTAACATTAGGATCACTCCTCTGAGCCCCAGCGACGCAGGTGGCCCTTCTCTCCAAGTCAGGCATTAATCCCCGTGATTGGCAGGCCTAGATGTCCAAGCAGCATCCTGACTATAAGTGCGATGCTGCATCACAGCTATTCTAAATATATTTTAGGCTTATACACTTATCTACTTCTGCCTGGATGGTTTTGTTTGACTTTTTTTCATTGTAGTTTTGGGCATTGCTTAGTAAAACAGTCTAGCAAACGTTTAATACTCATCATGTAAGTAACCAAGCCATCTTCTACAAAGCAGGGCTTCTGCAAAGCACAGTCTTTTTCCACCTTAAATGCAAAGAGGATTTAAACACGTGCTTATGCCTTCTGCTGACCTGAAAACCTTGTGCCAGTGACAGAAGCAGAGCTGTCGGTAGCAGTCACCCTCCCAATACTGCTGTATCACCAGGACTCACACCTGATCTAGAAAACTCCTTTAATCTCAGTGCCCCTTCCACTCCTGTCCCCTCTGCTGAGGGCATCACTAGTACTTTTGACAAGGACATGTCTCGCTTAGGAAACAGGAGCACAGTTTTCAATCACACACAGTTTTAAAATCAGTATAAATATACTAGAAAGAAAAAAGGAGAAAATTAAGGTTTGCTTTCTGTCAGAGGAATCTCTAGTGTAACGTGACGCCTCCTAAAATTAAGGATTGTACCAGACGTGGACAGGAACAATATTCTGAAAATGACAGCACACAAGAAGTATCTGTTTTGACACGTAATGTACAGAAATGCTCCAATTTCAATAAAGAACACACACTGTTAATTAGGTCTGAGTTGAAAGTAACATCCAACACTGGGGATTAGAGCAAAGGCTGTGAGCTTGCACTTACTCTGAGGGTGATTTTAGTGAGGGTTTCTGTGGGTTAAAATTAATGAAAGGAAAGAAAGAGCCAATGGAACATGAATGGAAACTAAATTATTTAATCAACCCAAGTGATTTTTAGATGTATAATCAGTTTCAGAACCTAACACTTATTGCTTTCAATGGCTAATTAAAACACTACTTGGGATGTTAAGGATTATGTGTGTGCTTGAATGAAAGTAAGAATTCGGGATTTGGATTACTACTTTGATCCCTTAGGGTATGGCATCACAACCTCGTATGCACAGATCTAAATGAGCGAGGTTAGTCATGTGCGCATGTGGTGGCCACGGCTTTCACAAACACAGCAGGGAACTTTAGGACTGATAGCATAAGTCTGCACGTTTGTCTTAAGGGAGGGACTCCCAGGCTGGGAATTGTTACAAACCAAATAATCTGTCAATCGAGCACAGAGATGGTGTTGCCAAACGCTGGATTATACATGTTTGCAAAATTGTGCTTCTAATGTGCATGATAGCTATGCTACATATTTTCTTTGCAGGCTTGGGTACCGCTCTGAAAAAGACCTGATGACAGCAAATCAGTATAGTTGCTATGTAAAAGGAGGTGCACAAGCTACAGAAGCCTTTATGTCAAATCTTTTGCCTGCTTTCATAGGGTGAAAAAGTTATAGTCAGTTTAAAAATTCAATTGATCTACAGATAACGTAAAAGTTCCACAAAACTATAGGGTACATGTATACAGCATAAACCATGCACGTAGCACTCCCAGCATCGGAACATCCACTAAAATGCATGCACAACATGTCTACTTTCTGGTCTAGTAACTGTCCATTTTCCACATATTCAGGTCACGGAGATTTTCTTTAAAAGATGAACATTGCTTTGAATCCTATAACCTAAGATTTTACTTTGGAAACCAATCAGCATGTAGCCAGTTACATCCTTAACTTCTCTGTGAGCTCCCTTCCAGATTTTCAGATGTCAGAAACATCATAGCACAATATAATCTGCTCTGCAGGAGAGTTTCAAACGCCCTTACATTCATGCTATCTAGACATCACTAGCCTACGTACACACACCCCTAAAATAATGAGTAACTGCGTATTAAGATATCTTAATCTGCCTTCCTACCAATAAACGAACCAGTCTTTTCATTAGCAATCTTCACCTTCTCAGTTCTTTATCCTTAATTTGAACAGATCCCGCTATATCCTGTGTCCCCACAAAGACTAAAAAATAATGAAAGGTAGGATGGCTTCTTAAGTCCAGCTCATGCATCCCTAGATTTACACATGCACACCACAAATGGACAAAAAAAAAAAATCCCTGCTTTTTTTAATTGCCAGTTTAAAGTGCCAGTACAAGGAAGATAAATTTTGTAGTTACCTCATCAAGATAACAATAAAATATTTGGGTTCTTATTCACCCCGGATTCATCTATGTTGCAGATCGTGCTGTACATTCACAAAACAGGTCAGAGTACTTTAAATACACGACAAAATAGAGGCTGAACAGTTACACTGTGCAGTCATTGTGCATGTACAAGCTCAATATATTCCTCTCAGATGGGTGAATCCTGAATGAGAATAAAAATATGCACGAAGAAAACACAAGATTGCACAAAGCTAACACAATAGCCCTCAGAAATGCACAGTGGGTGTTAGAAAGCCATCTGATCTTGCTTCTAGGGCTGGTTGCAACTTTGAATGCTGAATTATATACAGAGACTAAAGACATTTTACTAATATTACATTTGCATGTGAATCCTTTTGCAATATACGAGAGGGAATACCGTATTTCTAGTTCTCTTTGAAAGGCTGATGGGATACCAAGATTGTAAACTGTGTGCAATGAGGCCAAGGACAGCCTAAGATGGTCATTTCGTTTGTAGAGGTGCTTGAAGGGAAATTGCGATCAGTCCAATTCAGTAACTGCAGTTTCCACAGCATGAATTTGCTCAGGCTTCTTCATCTCAAGAAGAGTCAGCATCACCAAGGAAACTTCGATCTCACACACTCACAGAATGTTCTTTTAGGAACTGTTGAGAGGAGAATTTAGGGCCAAGTTCTGATTTGCTGCTCATCTTACTGTTACAGACTACTGTTGACTTCTGGGTTTTCCTATAGTGGTCCTGTCTGTCTGCCTACATTGCCTGCCTCCTGTCATAAGATTTCACTACGACATGCTCTGGGACAGGATCATCTTGCTTGCACAGAGCTTAGCACAATTGAGTCCTGACCCATGATGAAGGGTCTGAGTGCTGAATATCATAAGAAAAAGTCAAACACTTCTGGGTGCCCTTCCTTTACCATTGCCTGGCTGTAAGATCAGGCAAATCACTTAAGTAGTTCTTCTAAAAATGGGGTAAATACCACCATTTTTAGAGTAATGACAATTACTTGTTCGATACTCTGCATTTTAGACCTGTGAAGTAGCTGAAGTCAATTCTTATTAAAAGAACAACTTTTCTTTCTCTGTGAACACCAAAGAAAATAAATGCTGACCAGAGGACAGAAGACAGACAGATTATTTAGACAAGACAGATATCTGCAAATAAGCAAGGCTTCATGAAATCTGGTCTTGACTACTTCAGGAACTAATCAAAATGGTCTTTGAACCATAGGAAATCCCCCTTGTCAGTATACAGAGGACAGGGATAAAAAGAAAAGAAGAGGAAGAAATCACAGAATGATTGATGAAATTGCAAACCACTCAAGTCCTGGAAAGGTTCTGGAGCAAATGATTAAGCAAACAATTTTCAACTACTGGAATACAACAGTGATAAAAAGAGCTAGAAAAAACCATAGCAAGTCAGTCCCATTTCCTTCTTTGATGGATTAATTGGTTTACTAGATAACAGGAGAGTGGAAGATATATTTCAGCTTGAATAAGACTTTTGACATGTTGTACACAACTTTATCAAAACAGATGAAAGAAATAGTTTAAATGTAAACACCATAGAGTAGGTTCACAGCTGTAAATACCATAGAGTATGTTCACAACTGACTGAAGAACATCTATTGGTGATTCGCTGCCAAAACAATTCCTACACAGGAACAGGTATCTGAAGTATCCTTGAAGCATCCGTCCTGGAAATAATTCTTATTTAATGAATGATTTGAACAATGGAGTAGGACAGGCAAAAAGTGTGCAGATAGCAATCAAGGAAGGAGATACTGCAAGCATAGATTCAGGGTCTAATCCTGTCCTCCAGGGCTCTTGACTAGTATGGAAACAGTGGAATATAACAAGGTGATAAAACAAGATAGAGCAATCAATATGTCCAAAACCAGAAGATGAACTTCAGTAAAACTGACTTTGAAGTATTACACCTAGGAAGGAGAAAACAAATCACAGGTGCCCACAGAAGAGCAGCTAGTGAGGCTGTAATATGGTTGAAAAAGATCACAGACTAAAAGGGAGCATACAGTGTGACAGTTTAAAAACAAAACAAAACATCTTATTCGGGTCCTGAAAGGAGTGCTGTAGGACACAGGCATTGCACGTGAGACCTCAGCTCATGTATCATACCATTAAAGACACCTCTAATTACTTGACATATATTCATGTATAGAGATTCCCTTTAGAGTATCTTGTTCACTCGCGTTTGCTTGGGAGCCAGCCTGGTACCAGCCTGGCTGCGCCCTAGGTGCTCGTGCAGCAACAGCATCAACAACGGCTGCTCCGGTCGCTTACACCGCGCCCCAGTGAGGAAAAAGGCCCAAATATTTGACATTGATTTAGGAACTGGGAAGTGGAAGTATCTAATTCCATCAGTTAAACATAGATTAAAACTAAATTCCACTGCCAAAACAAACCTGAACAGAGGGGCTCCTGGTCTCCAAATCTCAGCTATAGGCATCTTCAATGGCACCACTAATTGCAAAGAAAAAGCCTCCTCTAGTAATGTCATTGAAGATTACTGTTCACGACACAACTGCATGATCAGCATCACATCATGATTTATAGTTGGTTAAGCAGATTTTTAAAAAGCTGCAATAGGCTGCCTTTCTACAAGATGGACAGTAGAAATTTCTCACGAACACTGCTTCAGCAGTTTTAGCAAGGAGGAACCTGGGGCTCCGAGAAGTTTCTAAACCAATGCAAGTTAGGCTAGTAATGTCACGACAAAATGACCAAGTGCTGTGCCAAGCACAGCTCTTTCTATCCCTGCTATGCTGAGCAATCAGAATTACACACCACTGGTTTTCATTGTGAAGGCAGGCACTACGAGAGCTGGCAGTGCAGTAAATGCCACGTGCTTCCCTCTTCACATTAATTCCTTCCTCATTTCTCCTCCTCAGAGACTGCTCTTATGTTATGGTATCATTGGCTCTGTAGGCAAGCAGCTTTTTAACTCCGAGATAGCCCGTAAGAGAAACACAACAGCATCCTTTTCCCTAATGGCAATTTTAAGCAACTGTGTTAACGGCAATTGCAAATAGGTGGGCAAGTGAGTTTGGAGATACTATATATATGGTATTGACAGTCTGTTGGCCACCCATAGGTTCAGAGCTGTATACACAGAATACAAAATAGAGCAGCCAAGAAGGCATAATGTCAGCATATTGCCTGAGAAAGCACTTCCCCATCCCCACCTGGTTATCTTTCTTTAGTCCGTGCTTTCATGCCAAGATACCCAGTAGGGCATGTAGAAAGAAAACTTCTACAACAATTAAATTCATTCAAGTAAAGGCCCATTTGACTCTGTGAGGGGAAAAAAAACACACCTAAAAATCCACAAAGTAAACTTTCTACATAATTAGGCTTTGTTTTCTCTGTTTGGACATTCGATCTGTCCTCACAATGTCTCTGAAACCTTGTTTACAATGAAGACAGGTTGCAATGGAGCAAATGAGATAAAAGCTGGTGACAGACAAGGTCCAGAAAGGATTTTTATAAGCTGGAATCAATTTTATCTCGGAAATCAGTGAAGAATCACTCTGCAAAATAGTTCAAACCATATGTGTATTTTTTCAAACATTTTTGAATGTTTTGGAATAAAGGGAATAATATCGGGCATTCATACAACTAAACTGAAATTCTAGTCAGAAGTTACAGGAGTACCCAAAAATTATTTCTTTTGCTATTTACTGAATAATTTACTGAATTTTCTTCTCGGATATGCATTGCCATGCGGCAGGAGAAGAGCCAAGGCAACACAGGCTGACTGGAGGTTTGAACACAGGGCTGCTTGTGAGGCCACATGTGAGAAACGTAAGTTACACTACGCTTTGCTTTTGGCATCTAACAAACTCGTCTGAGTGAACATACCTTGTTGCTAATGTAATTTTTGGCAGGTATCTTGTGTCTGTGCCAATACATTTCCCTTCAAACATGGAAATAACTTACCCCACGTGTCTAGCCTTCACCGATGCCTTGAAAGCTGAGACTTATCTATTGCTAATTAATTTGAGTTTTTGCTTTGGATGAAAGGACCAGTCTGCTGACTCAGAGGGATTTGGAGCACATAACACAAGAGGAGAGGCTGAGAGAACTGGGTTTGTTCAGTCTCAAGAAGAGAAGGTGAAGGGAGATCTTATGGTTTTCTTCATCTATATAGCGGGTGCTTTTAAAGAAGACAGAGTCAAACTTGTGGAGGTGCAGAGTGAAAGGGAAGAGGCAACAGACACAGGCTGCAGCCAAGGAAATTACAATTAGATGTTAGGAAACCTTTTTTTCACCATGGCAGTCACAGACTGGAACAGGCGCCCAGGGAGGCTGAGGAGTCTCCATCCTTGGAGATGTTCAAAACCCAGATGGACGCAACGCTGAGCAACCTGAGTTATCTATGAAGCTGGATCTAACTTCAAAGTCGGACCTGCTCTAAGCATGGCTGTTAGGCCAGGCAGACTCCAGAGGCCCTTTCCAGGCTGAGTTATTCCACGGCTCCCAAAGAGCTGCTGCAAGGCTGCTCTCTTAGAGAAGTGTCTCATAACAAACAGGGTCTGATCTTAACAGCAGCAACAACAACAAATAAAGGGTGACCTTTTAGATGTTCCTCTCTGGGCTCCGTATGCCAGTGGGGTATTAAGAAGCATTTTTGGATTGAAGATTTGCCCCAAAATTTGTTGTGTGTGCTGTCAATGTACAAAAACATTCTTTAGTTTTACTGTCTCAAACGAGAGTTGTTCTTTTATGGGATGCTACTTCAGAGGAGGAAACACTTTACAGGAAAAGGAACATGCAGGTCTTGGTTTTTTTCCTTGTACTGATATAACAGAGACCCTCTATGCTTGCAGTGGAATAGAATAACTGAGTTGAGTGGGGTTTTTTGTTTGCTTTTGTTTTTAACATCCCTAAAAGCTTCCTACAGTTAGAACTAAAAACAAGCAAACAAACAGAAAACTCAAACAGGATCTGGGCTTCATGTTACATTTTCATCCAGCACCTGCAATCTGATCTCGACAAAACAGAGGTTTTGTTTGTTTAGAATCCAAACTAATTCTAAACAAGTGAAGAGTTGGAAGATACAACGCATTAAATAGGCACTGCACTTGGAGATCTTGCTCCAATATGCAGTTCTGCACAGCAATGCTCGCAGCATGGGGAATAAACAGGAAGAACTAGAGATCTTGTGTGCGCTCGCAGGGCCATGATCTCATGGCAATTACAGAGACACGGTGGGACAGCTCGCATGAGTGGAATGCTGTCATGGATGGCTACACACTTTTTTGGAAGGACAGGCCAGCAAGGCGAGGTGCTGGAGTTGCTCTCTATGTGAGAGAGCAACTGGAGTGTATCAAGCTCTGCCTAGGGGAGGAGGAAGAACGAGCCAAGAGCTTATGGCTAAGGATTAAGGGACAGGCTAACATGGGGGACGCTGTTGTGGGTGTATACTACAGGCCACCTGATCAGGAAGAAGTCATCAATGAGGCCTTCTACAGGCAGCTGAAAGTAGCCTCACGATCACAGGCCCTGGTTCTCATGGGGGACTTCAACCACCCCAATACCTGTTGGAAGGACAACACAGCTAGGCACGCACAGTCCAGGAGGTTCCTTCAGAACACTGATGATAACTCTCTGATGCAGGTGGTGGAGGAGCCGGCGAGGAGAAGTGTGCTCCTGGACCTCATACTAGCAAACAAAGAAGGTCTGGTTGGGGATGTGAAGGCTGGGGACAGCCTTGGCTGCAGTGACCATGAGATGGTGGAGTTCAGGATCCTGCATGGAGGAAGCAGGACACTAAGTAGGATTACAACCCTGGGCTTTAGGAGAGCTAACTTTGGCCTCTTCGAGGACCTGCTTGGAGGAATCCCATCGGTTAGGGCTCTAGAAGGTAGGGGGACCCAAGAAAGCTGGGCATTATTCAAACATCACTTCCTCCAAGCTCAAGAGTGGTGCATCCCCAAGAGCAAGAAATCAGGTAAGGGAGGCAGGACACCTACATGGATGAGCAAGGAACTACTGGCTAAACTCAAACGGAAGAAGGAAGTCCATGGAATGTGGAAAAAGGGACAGGCCACATGGGAGGAATACAGGAACACTGTGAGGGTATGCAGGGATGCAACAAGGAAAGCTAAGGTCCACCTGGAATTTAGTCTGGCAAGGGACATCAAGGGCAATAAGAAGGGCTGCTTCAAATACATCGGTAACAAACGGAAGACTATGGAAAACGTGGGCCCTCTGCTGAATGAGGTGGGTGACCTGGTCACGAAGGATACAGAGAAGGCAGAGTTACTGATTGCCGCCTTTGCTTCCGTCTTTACTGCTAAGGCTGGCCCTCAGGAATCCCAGACCCTGGAGGTAAGAGAGGAAGCCGGGAGAAAGGATGGCCTTCCTTTGGTCGAGGAGGATCAGGTTAGAGATCAGTTGGGCAAGCTGGACACCCACAAATCCATGGGCCCCGATGAGATGCAGCCACAAATGCTGAGGGAGCTGGCAGAGGCCATTGCCAAGCCACTGTCCATCATCTTTGAAAGGTCACGGAGAACAGGAGAGGTGCCTGAGGACTGGAGGAAAGCCAATGTCACTCCAGTCTTCAAGAAGGAGGACCTGGAAAACTACAGGCCAGTCAGCCTCACCTCCATCCCTGGAAAGGTGATGGAGCAACTCATTCTACAAGTTGTCTCCAAGCATGTAGAAGAAAAGAAGGTGATCAGGAGTAGTCAGCATGGAGTCACCAAGGGGAAATCATGCTTGACCAATCTGATAGCCTTCTACGATGGCATGACTGGCTGGGTGGATGTTGTCTACCTTGACTTCAGCAAGGCTTTTGACACTGTCTCCCATAACATCCTCATAGGTAAGCTCAGGAAGTGTGGGTTAGACGAATGGACGGTGAGGTGGATTGAGAACTGGCTGAACGGTAGAGCTCAGAGGGTGGTGATCAGCAGCGCGGAGTCTAGTTGGAGGCCTGTGGCTAGTGGTGTTCCCCAGGGGTCAGTACTGGGGCCAGTCTTGTTCAATTTATTCATCAGTGACCTGGATGAAGGGACAGAGTGCACCCTCAGCAAGTTTGCTGATGACATGAAACTGGGAGGACTGACTGATGCACCAGAAGGCTGTGCTGCCATTCAGCAAGACCTGGACAGGCTGGAGCATTGGTCAGAGAGGAACCTCATGAGGTTCAACGCAGGCAAGTGCAGGGTCCTGCACCTGGGGAGGAACAACCCCATGCACCGGTACAGGTTAGGGGTTGACCTCCTGGAAAGCAGCTCTGTGGAGAAGGACCTGGGAGTCCTGGTAGACAAGAAGTTCACCATGAGCCAGCAATGTGCCCTTGCGGCCAGGAAGGCCAACGGCATCCTGGGGTGCATTAAGAAGAGTGTGGCCAGCAGGTCGAGGGAGGTTCTCCTCCCCCTCTGCTCTGCCCTACTGAGGCCCCATCTGGAGTCCTGCGTCCAGTTCTGGGCTCCCGAGTTCAAGAAAGACAAGAAACTACCGGAGGGAGTCCAGCGGAGGGCTACAAAGATGATGAGTGGACAGGAGCATCTCTCCTATGGGGAAAGGCTGAGGGAGCTGGGGCTGTTCAGCCTGAGGAAGAGAAGACTGAGAGGGGACCTCATCAACGCTTATAAATATCTCATGGGTGGATGTCAAGAGGATGGGGCCAGACTCTTTTCAGTGGTGCCCAGTGACAGGACAAGGGGGAACAGGCACAAACTGGAACACAGGAAGTTCCATCTAAATATGCGGAAAAACTTCTTCACGGTGAGGGTGCCAGAGCACTGGCACAGGCTGCCCAGGGAGGTTGTGGAGTCTCCTTCTCTGGAGATATTCAAACCCCGCCTGGACGCAGTCCTGCGCAGCCTGCTCTAGGTGACCCTGCTGTGGCAGGGGGGTTGGACTAGATGATCTCCAGAGGTCCCTTCCAACCCCTACCATCCTGTGATTCTGTGAATACCCTAAAGGACCTTGGTCAAGACATTTTGTTTTTCTGTGTCTCACTTCTCCCCCATAAAAAGGAAACTGATACCACCTTTTTGCCTTTCTAAATACACAGGACTGAAAATCCTACAAGAAAGGAGCTCTGTCCTACTACAGCATGAACTACAATGCAGTCAAGTTGTCAAAAAACTGAAAGTACCACAAACATACGATGGACAGAAACAGGAAAAAAAAGAAGAGCAAATACTCCCTTGCAAATATATTCTTGATTTTGCTTAATTGAAAAGCCGGCGGTCTCTTGGATGGCCAAAGCTTTTCTCACATCCTTATGCAGCACTGTCTGGCAGTTACTTGTGCCATCCAGATTGTGTCCATGAGCACACAATAAAGGTCTCCTTCCTCTGGGGTAGCTTCTTTTACAAGACACTATTCCCACCTCTCACTGAGATTCAGATTTAGAGACACGATCCCATAGGATCTGCATGAGGATCCTGATGGAATCTAAGCTGGTGGCACTGACAGCAGAAACCTGACACAGGAGGACAGGGCACAGTCTCACGTGGAGCCACATCGTCAGTTTGTCTCGTCACAGTTTGCATAGATCTGCAGGGCTGGCTTTGGATTATTACGCCTCAAGATACCACACAGATACACTCTGCAAAGTGTTAAATCTAAGCACTTAAACGTGAGAGGCAGAGCAGGCACACTATGGAAGGGAAGTTTTCTCGATGCTAGTTTGGTTTCTGGCGTCATTCTTGAGAACATTCACACTCAGGCCTTCAGGTGAAGAGGTTCCCCTATCTCGCCTCAAAGCAAGCCTTCTCCTTGCCTTTGTTTCTACATTCCTAGACACTTTACAAATCCAAGCCCTGACACGATATCTGGAAGCAATGGCCACAGAAAGGGCCTGCCTGCCAATGTGTCCTGACTAATGTAAGAGAACAAAACCTCCACTGTTGCCCAAGCGCCATATGTCAATACAATAAAATTACTGTCTTCTGTACTCAAGGTTACATTTGTTTATGATTACAATGTTTGTTTCTTGCTGTGAGACTATAACTGTGCATGCTCTTTCTTCTGTTAAAATACATTTTTCCACCCCCACCCTGTTAATCCTTTTCCCGCCCCCCACCCACTTCTCAACGTGTAGCCAGAGGAGGAAAATTCTCTTGTGCATACGTAAAATAATATCATGTTTCTTTTTTAGAAGTATTAATAATTGGGTTATAATGGCATGCCTGCGGTGACAACATCTAAATACAAAAATGTGTTTAAGTACTTGCTTTACTTAACTTTAAGGAAGTTAAGTAAAGCCAATGTGAACAGCTGTATACTTTTTGTTGGGCTAGGATGCTACTGAAAGCACCACAAAGATCGGGAGGCTTAGGTTTCATCCCAGTTTCTCCCACTTGCCCTATAATTCTACAGCAATTCTTTTCGTGCTCGTGCCTTCCAATTCGAGACAGAAAATACCGTGCAATATTTTTTCCAAAGTGCTCTGAAACACAAGGTTGGATCAATTCAAATACATTATCGGTGTAGATTAAGATGTCTATGGTGCTCCAAAGTTTGCAGTGTGCTGGCCTTTCCACTTAATGGACATAGTCTCTGTATGGGAGAACAACATTGCTCTCAAGTTGCCACCACGGAAGAGTCTTTTTCCAATCTGGTGGCACCCACTAGAGCCCTGCAGACAGGCACACCGGAGGGAGCTGCAGAAACCTCCCTCCATGGGCTGCTCCGCCCAGCCCTCGGACCCACTCCTGTCCTTGGACTCACTCTCCACCAAGAGAGAGGACGCAGCTGCAATCTCACAGCTTACTAAGCACCATTTTCCTTTAAATAACGTAATGCTGTAATACAAATGTGAGGCAAATCACCCCTTCCAGTGCATGCAACAGACTTAACGCCATAAGAAGTGCTCTCTACTGCAATCAGCTGCTCCAGAACAGATGCAGGATGCGGTACTGTCAACACATATACCAGTGAAAATCTACCCTCCATTAGGCTCCTGCCAGAGCAATAATAAAAGGTTTTCTGCAGTTTCCCATGGGACTGATAAGTCTCACCTCCCTGGAGTGGTTTTTGATAAAAGTCTGACTGAGGTCGAGATGAATGAAGGTAGCCGCCAGGTTCCACCCACTCTCACAATATATACTTTATCTAATGCACTGTAGAGCAATACAACCTACAATATATCTAAAAGTAAATATTTGCTCGTTAAGTAATTACGCTGAAAGGTTCCCCTATCTTTATTATACCAGAAAGAAATGCATAAATCACCTGATGTTATATCTCTGAAGAAATTTCCTCTAACTGGGGCACCAGGAAATGATTTTCTGTTTGCGAGTTGGAATAAAGGGGAGGAAGCAAAGGTGGTAAAGTATAGTGTTGGGGTTTGGTTGGTTGGTTGGTTGGTTTTTTTAAAAAAAAAAAACAAAGCAAAACAAACAAACAAAAAAACACAGAAAAAAACCCAGGTAACAACATTCATTGTTTGCTGATGCCACTAAGATTTCTAAAAGGTCAAATGCAGCTGCATATAAAAGGACAGGTGCACTGCAGCTCTGAGGGATCTTTTAATAAAGATAACATCTTTACTAGAAAGGAACAAAGTTCATCGTTTCCTGTTAAAGATGCCCAGGCAGTACAGCAACAGACACCCAGAGCCTGGAGAAGGATCACAGGTCAGCAGGAGAGCACCTGAAGAGCAGCACAACGGAATTCCAGCCACTCCAGCCAGTAAGTCACCTTCGTCGGGGGCCCACCTCAAACGCCTCTGTGTAAACACACGTAGCATGGGGAATAAACAAGAGGAGTTAGAGATGTGCGCATGCCTGCAGGGCTATGATCTTATTGGCATCATGGAGACATGGTGGGATGGCTCCTATGACTGGAGCGTTGGAATGGAAGGATAATGGCTCTTTAGAAAGGACAGGCAGGGGAGACAAGGAGGGGGTGTCACCCTCTATGTCAATGACCGGCTGGAGTGCGGGGAGCTCCGCCTAGGGATGGATGAAGAGTCAACTGAGAGCTTATGGGTCAAGATCAAAGGGAGGGCAGGGACAGGTGACATTATAGTGGGGGTCTGCTACAGACCACCCAACCAGGAAGACCAGCAGATGAGGCCCTCTACAGACAGACAGGCACAGCCTCACATTCGCAAGCCCTGGTCCTCATGGGGGACTTCAACCACCCCGATATCTGTTGGAGGGACAACACAGCAGGGCATAAGCAATCCCGGAGGTTCCTGGAATGCGTTGATGATAACTTCCTTCTCCAAGTGGTAGAGGAGCCAACGAGGAGAGGTGCTATGCTGGACCTTGTTCTCACCAACAAGGAGGGGCTGGTGGGGAATGTGAAAGCTCAAGGGCAGCCTTGGCTGCAGTGACCATGAAATGGTGGAGTTCAAGATCCGTAGGGCAGTGAGGAAGGCGCACAGCAAACTTACTACCCTGGACTTCAGGAGAACAGACTTTGGCCTCTTCAGGGATCTGCTTAGCAGAGTACCACAGGATAAAGCCCTAGAGGGAAGCAGGGTTCAAGAAAGCTGGTTAATACTCAAGGATCACCTCCTCCAAGCTCAGGAGTGATGCATCCCAACAAAGAGGAAGTCAGGGAAATATGCCAGGAGGCCTGCATGGATGAATGAGGAGCTCCTGGACAAACTCAAACACAAAAAGGAAGCCTGCAGAGGGTGGAAACAAGGACAGGTAGCCTAGGAGGAATACAGAGAAATTGTCCAAGCAGCCAGGGATCAGGGTGGGAAAGCTAAAGCCCTGATAGAATTAAAACTGGCCAGGGACATCAAGGCCAACAAGAAAGCTTCTATAGGTATGTACCTATAAGTGATAAAAGTGATAAAAGGAAGACTAGGGAAAACGTGGGCCGTCTCCGGAAGGAAACGGGAGACCTGGCTACCTGGCATGTGGAGAAGGCTGAGGTACTCAATAACTTTTTTCACTCAGCCTTCACTGACAAGTGTTCTAGCCACACGGCCCAAGTCGCAGAAAGCAAGGGCAGGGACTAGGAGAATGAAGAACTACCCACTGTAGGAGATGATCAGGTTCAGGACCACCTAAGGAACCTAAAGGTGCACAAGTCCATGGGACCTCATGAGACGCATCCGTGGGTCCTGAGGGAACTGGCGGATGAAGTTGTTAAGCCACTATCCATCATATTTGAGAAGTCGTGGCAGTCCAGTGAAGTTCCCACTGACTGGAAAAGGGGAAACATAACCCCCATTTTTAAAAAGGGAAAAAAGGAAGACCTGGGGAACTACAGGCCAGTCAGTCTCACCTCTGTGCCCAGGAAGATTATGGAGCAGATCCTCCTGGAAACTATGCTAAGGCACATGGAAAATAAGGAGGTGATTGGTGACAGCCAACATGGCTTCACTAAGGGCAAATCGTGCCTGACAAATTTGGTGGCCTTCTACGACAGGGTTACAGCATTGGTGGATAAGGGGAGAGCAACTGATGTCATCTACCTGAACTTGTGCAAAGCATTTGACACTGTCCCGCACGACATCCTTGTCTCTGAACTCGAGACACATGGAATCGAGGGATGGACCACTCGGTGGCTAAGGAATTGGCTGGATGGTCGCACTCAAAGATTGCAGTCAACGTCTCAATGTCCAAGTGGAGACCAGTGATGAGTGGCGTTCCTCAGGGGCTGGTCTTGGGACCAGCACTGTTTAACGTCTTTGTCAGCAACAGGGACAGTGGGACGGAGTGCACCCTCAGCAAGTTTGCTGATGACACCAAGCTGTGTGGCATAGTTGACACGCTGGAGGGAAGGGATGCCATCCAGAGGGACCTTGACAGAAATGAGAAGTGGGCCCATGCGAACCTCATGAAGTTCAACAAGGCCAAATGCAAGATCCTGCACATGTGTCAGGGCCATCCCAAGCACAAATACAGGCTGGGCAGAGAATGGATTGAGAGCAGCCCTGAGGAGAAGACTTGACGGTGTTGGTTGATGAGAACCTCAACGTGATCTGGCAACATGCGCTTGCAGCCCAGAAAGCCAACCTTATCCTGGGCTGCATCAAAAGAAGCACAACCAGCAGGTCGAGGGAGGTGATTCTGCCCCTCTCCTCTGCTCTCGTGAGACCCCACCTGGAGTACTGCATCCAGCTCTGGGGCCCCCAACACAAGAAGGACATGGACCTGTTGGAGCGAGTCCAGAGGAGGGCCACAAAGATGATCAGAAGGATGGAGCACCTCTCCTGTGAAGACAGGCTGAGAGAGTTGGGCTTGTTCAGCCTGGAGAAGAGAAGGCTCCAGGGAGACCTTACAGCAGCCTTCCAGTCCCTAAAGGGGGCCTACAAGAAAGCTGGAGAGGGACTTTTGACAAGGGCATGCAGTGACAGGACAGGGGGTAATGGCTTTAAACTGAAAGAGGGTAGATTGAGATTAGATATTAGGAAGAAATTCTTCACTGTGAGCGGGTGAGGCACTGGAAGAGGTTGCCCAGAGAAGCTGTGGCTGCCCCCTCCCTGGAAGTGTTCAAGGCCAGGCTGGGTGGGGCTTTGAGCAACCTGGTCTAATGGAAGGTGTCCCTGCCCATGGCAGGGGGGTTGGAACAAGATGATCTTTAAGGTCCCTTCCAAGCCAACCCATTCTATGATTCTATATGATAAATAATTGTAGCTAAATATTGAGTATTTGTGGAACAGCTTTCATTCCTGAACTCTGCATGTGATGTACTCATGTAACACAAGACTGCGCCACACCAACTGTCAGACATGAATCTTTATGCAAAAGCAGGATAAAATTATGAGTCGTTGTCTGCCTTTTCTTCTGCCTCTGTTTATAAGGAAAAGTTGAATCGTAGTTTAAAAGGCAGACACTACTCTGTGGATAATTTGCTTGGGTAAGAAAATACTCAGCAACTACATTTCTATTTTTCCTGCCTAGCTCTTGATGTAAAACTTATTAACTAACAAGGTATGGCAGATGGAAACAAAAGACGACACAGAAACACAAAAGACTGAACCAAACAACTCAAAGGCTTTGTTAGTAACAAAACATCCAATGTTTGCTTTTAGAAATGTTAAACTCCTGAGCGGCTAGGGAACCATAACTTATGCAGACATCATTATTAATTTGCATCACCTTGTCCGATGACTTTGTACTGATCATGTAGTTAAATTCACATCTAGAAACATATGAACTTAGAGAGATAAGAAGGGACACAAATTTAGACTTATAATAGGTTGGAACACGTAACCTTATTGCACTAGGAAACAAAACAAGACGCACGGCATGCTAAGCATGGCTCTTTTACTTCCTAGTCACAAATGATAAGATCTATACTTGGTGTTCTCTCATGCCTATATCTTAATTCTCCAGCCTGGCTTTCTTATTTTCAGATGTCATTACCTTTCCTGTTGACTGCTGTTCTGATTTTCAAAACTCTTTGAAATTAGTGCTTCTCTAACACTGATTTTCTTTACTCGTTTATTATTTAAATACAAGTTATTTCAGCTGATATTTTTCCTCTACACTGTCATTTACTTACCACCTCATGAGAGTCTTGAGCCATCCTATCCTTTAGGTCCTCTTGTTTTGCCTTGTGCAGGATCGCAGTATCTGTATTGGATCGTTCTGCCTTGTGTTGCTTACTTTTCATGATGAGGCAAACTGACAGTCAAAAATTTAGCTAGTTTTGAGTTACAGTCAAATTTCATCTTCTATTTGCATTTCTAGGGTTTGGGTTTGTTGGTTTTTTTTTTTTCATTCAGTATGCTCTTGGGCTCCAGTGTCATACAAATCATTTAAATAACTGTACAATACACATTTATTAATTTAATAACTGAAGAAATCCTTCTCTAGAGGAAACTGTGTCAGAGCTACATACAGGATTACAGTCAGGATTTGTTCTGTTGCGGAGATTTGGAGATTACATGACTTAGTCAAAGAACATGAATGCTAGCCAGCCGTCTATAATTTTCCAGGTCAATGCTGGGCAAAGTTAACTATAAGGAAATAGTACTCTAACACACTGTTTTGAACTATCAGATATTTGGGCAAGTCCCTTTTGTTACGATTGTGGCTGGTCAGAAGTGTTAAAAGAACGTGATTTTGTGGCTATCAGTGAAAGGAGCAAACTCTGCAATCTTGCTTATACCTTATTTTAGGGAGCTTCAAGGGAATTAGCCAGTGCAACAGAAGGGTAAGCAAAGTCACCAAATGCACACAAATTAAGATCAGAGATACAGGTAACAGGCAATATCAATTCAAGCATCAAGTCACAGCACGTAAGCAGAGAAATGGGTCAGAGGTATTTGTAGTCTATTTATTCATTAACTGTACTGACCTCAAATGATGGAAATATGGGTAAAAGATGGGTACAAATAATTGGATATGAAAAGCATGGCTTTGTTTTGAACATAACAAAGATTCTACTCCTCTGTTGAGTTTCAGTTCATTCATACCCCCATATTCGAATTCACCGTTAAACAGCTAGGACCATGACGGGATCTATTGACTGCTGTTCCCAAAACATAGCCTTTTTGTAAGTATGTGCAGTACATCAAAGCTGTGGGCAGGAAAATGGTGCCATTGAAGAGGATTTCAACGTATATATAAGGATTGTTCTCATATAAAAAGAGAGAATAACTAGTTTGAAAAGCTAGAGGAAAAAAAGTCCCTTTAATTTTCCAACATGATCTAAGAGGCACCCTCCAACCCTCATTAGGCCACACTCAGGGGCATGTAACTGCAGGCCATTTACAAAATCACGGAGTCAGGAGTTTCGTTAGAAAAGAAACAACATTGGAACTGAAAATAATTAATTTATGGACTTAATTCAAAATTTTCCAACCCTCTTTGCTGTGGAAAAAAAATAGTATGGGAATGCATTAACCATGAACATGAGATTCCTCACCTTGCCTTTTCTGTGCAGCTAATATATAATCTTTGGTTTACAATTTGGAAAGACTCTTAGCTCACTTACACGCAGCATACTGTCGGGAGGAGCTGAGGATGCTCTTAAGATGGAAACTTCTTGGCACTTAGTAAGAATGCTTGTCTTAGTTTATCCCACTCCAGCCAAAACCCGAGGTAAACAACTCAAGGCACAAAATAGCTAATATTCCCAATAACAGCATGTAGGATGCAGAACCATGAGGAAACAGTCTAATTGCTGCTGACTTTGCCAATTTGAAAATTCATATTAAAATATCTCACATTGCACAGTAGTCACTTGCCCTGCTTATCTTCCTGTTGCAATTAATAAATTAATAAACTATTTTGAGGTTTCAGAATGTTCAGCAAGTTTCATTATTAACACAGCAAGTAATTAGGAAACAATTACAAAGGCAAACAACAGCATAAAAAAGCAAGAGTAACTTATTCCTGGCAGTTCCAGAGCCACAATTTTAATGTTTACGCTCAGTCTGTTCCCCCAACACTCATGTATTTGACATATCTTTTGGGAATTTATCGAGCTGATGGATTATTACTTTCTGATGTTGAAACAATTGATTGTTTTCTACATATTAATGTACTGTTGCTACACAGTTCTTGCCAACATCTTACAAGACACAGTACATACTAAAACAAATTATCATTTGCAGTGTTGTTAGTTTACTAAGAACGACTTTCTGAAGTTTAGAGAACTGCAAAAAGGCTGATCTATGGTAACAATTTCCATAAAATTGTCCTGCACCTAACAGAAAGGAGAAATCAGCGGAGACTAAACAGAAGAAGGGCCAAGTTGTAATCTCCTTGACCTCACTGTAAATCAGTCCTCTGACTTAAGGTCAACTCTTTCAGATTTTTACTTCATGCACCTGAGTAATTGGGAATGATAAAATACAGAAACTAAGCAAATCTTGCCTAAAGGATTTGTTCTCAATTTGAAAACAGTGGCGTTTAGGACGCGCAGGTATGACTAGCTTAGATTACTTCGCTTTGTAGAATAAAATACACCCTGTACTAATGTAGCCATCATACTTTTTCAGGTACCAAAAAGAGAAGGGTTGAGAGGGGATCAGTCCAGCTGTTATGAATAATTATGGAATCGATCACTCCCAAAGTTCAAAACCCTTGGATTAAATTTCAAAGGTAGGGACTGAAACTATTCTCAATGTATATTCATGACTGAGATGGAAAAATGAAAGTTTTCCTTTCACTTGTGCTTCACTGATGCAACCTGCAACCTCAGTCTACACATTTGAGACAATGTTGGAGCTCCTATATGAGTACTAACTAGAGGAAAAGAAAAAGTAATTGCTTACTTAATTTCACTGATATTAACAGCAACTCACAAAGGATAAACTGTGCCTCCATTTGAACTATCTTCCATCCAGTTGGAAATTAAACCAAACTCTTGTTATTGTTTAAATAGCCTTTAATACAGAATACGTTACATGCAATTCCTGAGTCTGCATGAGCCAAAACAGGTGTTTCTGGTAGAACGTAGGAGAGCTCCTACCACCGGCAATTCAAGCGCAGATGTAAACGATCAAATAAAAATTTGATCAATCTATTCTCAAGGCATTCATACTTTTCTCAAATAGGACTTTGTTTCTTTATATAATTGAACGGCATGCTTCAGCATAAGCAGGCCCAATATCAGCTTTCACATCTTGGTAGAAATTCTAACTATGCTTCATCCAACCTCTTAAAATACATAAGCTATCAAACACATTGGGCCTGTTTTAGTTAAATACTTGCCTAGTAATTTTATTTCCTTCATATTGCAAAAACAGGTTTGCTTTGCAAAAATTTAATCGCAGCAGAGTTGCCCACAAAACTACACCCACCGTGCTCTACTCCATATTCCCACGCTTTTTAATATTTGTCATATTTCATCTTTTAATGCAGTCCTAATGAGAGCATATTGGAACACCACAGAACCAGGCTCGTAAGAATGTGGTCTTGAAATAAAACGTGGAACAGAAGGAGCATTGTATTACAGCCTCTGTTAATGTTTTAATGGTTGAGAGATTTCCAACATGTTGGCAGTGTCAGGACAAACCAATTTAATAAATTATTAACACTAATCAAACATTTTTATGATGGCAGTCAAAACTTCCTTGGCAGTTAAGGTTAATTCTGTTGAAGTTTGACAAAGATGTTACTGTTTGATGGAAACCACGTTTAAAACTACAGCCTCCTTCAAATCAAAACCTTGCAGTGCACCGAGCAGAAATGGTTAAGCAACACGTCTCGAAGTACATAAAGAAACAGTGAAGGCATAGCTACAGCTTCTATCGGCAGTGCAAGAGCTGATGAATGGTAGTGAAATGTAAATTGATTACAGCGTATATAATATGACTGCCACTACTTGGGAGAGGGGAGAGAGAGACTGTTATCGGGAAGAGATAAAGCTCGGGCTGTCGAGGGGAGAGTGCTAAATCAATATACAAATAAAATCTAGGAATTCCAGGGACTTGACAAGAGGGGTAGAGAGGAAAATAAAGAATCCTGCCAGTTTTGATGTATTAAACTTTGGAGAAAAGGTATTTTAAAACATCCTTTCATTCAAAAGGCAGCTAACAATAACAACGCCAGACAACGCCACATTCTCCCTCCAACTCCTCCAGCGCTGCCAGCTAGTTGAAATCCAGCACAGCAGAAGCTAATGAGGGGTATGGATTAACAATACAATGTTTCTCAGGCCTTTCTTGGGCCTCCCCTGGGGCACCCACAGTCTATACATCATCAATCTACTGCAAATTGATGTAGTCAGCCTGTGACAAGGGTCAGGTTTCCAGGACCAGCTACCAGGCATGATCTAGTCATTTTGAGTTATCAAGACAAAGCTCTGTTCTGCTGAGCTCCGGCCATATAAAACCCACAGTTCCCCAGGCTTTCAGTGAGCTGAAATCAACCCATAGAGCCCCCTCTGTTCTCCTCTACGCCCACTGAGAAACCAGCTCACCTTTCTGAAGTGACACTACTGTTATTATTTTGCGCTCTCTTACAGATGATGCCATCTCAGAAACTTCAGGCTGACAAACAAGAAAAACATACTAACCCATCGGTTTATTATTATTATTAATTAATATTCTTATTCATTGTATGCTAATTATTTCAATTACATAAAAAGTAGTGACAAGAAAAAACATACATATTTATTTTCAATATATGACAGCAATGGAGAAAAAGGTGCTCACTAATGCAAGTTTCTAAATAAGTTTTATTGGAGTACCAAAAACTTTTGTTCGCCCACAATATTCTTCCTGAATAATCACACGTGGTATCTTGCTTTTATCCAACAACTCATGTGCCACAGCTTTTCCAAATACTCTGTGGATTAGTTTGACACATGCATATTTGTGCTGACATCCCTTTAGCTTAGTTGAAGTCGGTGGATTTCCACTCAAGCTCGGTGGCAAGTATGCCTTGGCTCACAGCACTGCAGCCTTATCAGCTGCACCAAAATGCCAAGCTGCCATATAGAAAAAAAAAAAAAATTGGATTATTGAATCTCAGCTACCTAAAATATGGCAGATTTCTAAGGCATCCAATATACTCAAGTTAACTTTAAATATTCACAGCTACTTGTAGTCCAACACAGGTGTGAACTACGAGTAGAAAACAGGCTTTTTTATTCATGAACTTAAATGAAATTCAATGTATTTGTTACTTACAACATTTCTATGACCATATCCCATTAAAATATTTTAGAATGTGTATGTCCAAAAAAGTATCCTTGCAAACATTACTTAGGCATTTATTAACAAAAAGCAAATCCTCAAATTCATTTTGTGTTTTGTCTGCTCTGAATAGACAACAAGCTTTGAAAAGCAGGCAAGAGAACTGAGCAAGCCACTTGTGGTATGAACATCTGATGAACATTTGCTCATATTTATTCATGCAAGCATTCCGGAATTTCTCTGTCATGGATGGTCTTCCAAACACAACGTCATGCATATGAATGCGCATGAAAAGCAAATAAAAAAGATGCACTAATACCTTTGAAGTAACTTTGTGGCTTTTATCTGATGGATGCTTGCGAATACTTTGCTTCATTATTCACTCAAGTTTTTCACACTGCCAGCAAACTTCTACAGGGGAGAAAAAGAACCTCTAAATCGCCAGGCAACCTCAGTCCTCATTTTCCACTAGCCCCTTTGGGCAATGACGAGGCTTGAGTAAGTTTCTAAAACATAACTCCATGTCCAAAAATTAGGCTTGTACTCAAGAAGTTTCCATGATCTCTCACGACGAGCTCATGCTACTGGACTAGCCAGCGATGACAAGTTCTTCTCTTTATTATACTAGTGAACTTTTACATCGATTGGGGTGTAATCAAGACTGTGATATTTTTGCAAAAGGTTGCAAGGGACTCTAAGGGAACGCTCGGGGGAACTGTATCCAACCCATGGTCTGTAGCAGGTAGCCATTACATGCACCTTTTTGAAGAACCAATACTTAAGCCTTTTGAGGTTCCCCAAAAGGCATGCTCTCTAACCTACATCGATTTACCCATTTTTTTTTACATATATTTGTCTGGGTGGGTGTGTGCATGTTCACCTTTAAGTGCCTGAGTAGCACTTCAGGCACATATCCCATCAGTTAAAAGCAAAGTCTCAAATTAAGCTGATATGAATGGAAATTTGGACAGAGAATGATTGCAGCTCTTTCTTTTAGTGTATTATTAGGTAAAATCACTTATGAGTGGTAACTCTGCAGGTCTTTTAATTTATTCTGTGCTAAAGATAAAACACTCATACACATTATTATAGCCGATTACTATTGGTGATATTATATGGAGCAGACATTTTTAGAACAGCTGATAATGTATGAACACCTGATAAAAAAATGAATATACATTTTGGAAGTAAGCACCAGCACTTTATAGAAATACAGGTTCACCTGAAGCGATCTGTAAGTTTAAGTTGCCTTCTATTTATTTTTTCAGTTGTTAAAAACTACAGGGAGGAACAGATTTTCCCTTCAGTGGAAGTGTATGCAAAGATGTGCTTGTGATTAAAAAACAAGAGATCCTTTAGAAGTGGCTTACAGAAATCACGCTAGTTATCCACCTCAGTACTTGACTATGTGTATCGTTAAGATACGCCAGAGGAAAGAAGTATGCGAGTGTGTTTCAATTTGTGGGTGCCACGGGTGGCCTGTTCAAATTCTGCCTGTACATGGAAGCCCAGGGAAAATACGTCCCCTGAACGAGCTCTGCACTGCTGACCTCCATTGAAAATCTCTGCTGCAGCTTCGCCACTGCTGAGAGTGCTTGCTAGCTTTGATCAGTAGTGAAGGATCAAGACTAAAATCCTGATTCACAGCTGGAGGAAATTTAAATCATCATCCAGACATGAAATTTTACCTATCAAATCTGGTAACAGAGCACATCAGCACCACCCATCTCCCCCTCCCAGAACATTTGCCTCCACTCCTCCTCCCAACTGCAGCAACCCCTCCTACTCAACTACTCCCTACAGGAGTGGGAAATCTTACAGCAGCTATTCCCTTGGAGGAAAACTGCTAAAAATCTAGCCTCCAACCCCAAACCAGGCTGCTCTAGTACAGGCCAAAGGCTGGCTCTGGTCTGACTGCTCTCTCCAGCTACAGAATTGTTAGTTACTGCTCTTTTCTTCTTATGCTAAAACTAAACCCAAATGCTGTTCAGTCTAAGTCAGTTTTTTTGAGCAATAATAAATCAGCGTGGTTTGCCTGTGCAGCGCACTGGAGAGAAGCTTCTAACCCTGTTTACATGAAAGTTCACTATTCCCCTCCCAGAACAACGCTGCTCCTCTTCCCACTTTAAAGGCTCCCACCCTTCTTTGCTTCTCTTCCCACCTATCTTTATTTGGCTGCTTTTCCAAGGGCAGACAAGAACTCCGTGCAATTCTCCGAGTCTCTTATTTTCAGAGGGGGGAAGGTATTTTGTTCTCTAAGAGAACGGATGCACTCTGCTGGCTTCGAACTTCAAAAATATCTCTCTGCTGAAGCAGCTGTTGAATAATTTATATTTCTTAGAACTGAGCTGAGTATACGTACATTTTTGCTTTGATATATATATGGTATAGTTGTTTTTCCTTCCTTTCCATTGCCATCTTGTTTTCCACTTAAAATTTCAATGTAGGAAACTCTGAAGACTTCAGAGTCTGGGAAAATGATTTGGGTTTTGGGAGCGAGAGAGAAAGGGAGCGCAATTTGTTTGTGAGTTGTTTTTTTAATGAAAGGAAAAAATCCTGAACAGCTTGCAATTAGCAGCTCTGAAAAGTTATAGTTTCTTCAACGGCACGCAGCACGCCAAGTAAACCTACAAGAGATTCCTTAGCTTGACATGCCTGGAGCTGGATACAGTTCCTCTAAATCAAAGCACAGCTCGCACTAACAGTTGCAGTATGTTAGCGGCTGGATGGTTGCTTTATGAAGAATTATAAAGTGACACAGCAGTCTGGTTGAAAAAAACACACACCACGCTTTGATGTTTTTAACCACTAACTTCAAGAGGACCAACAGAGACCTTCCTGTTTTTATTGCAGCCTCTCTATCATCCCTCCCCCTGCTCCCTCCCTCCTCTCCCACTGTTAGATGGGGGACTGTTATCTTTCAG
Source organism: Phoenicopterus ruber ruber (assembly GCA_009819775.1). Classification (NCBI taxonomy): domain Eukaryota; kingdom Metazoa; phylum Chordata; class Aves; order Phoenicopteriformes; family Phoenicopteridae; genus Phoenicopterus; species Phoenicopterus ruber. Next base: position 28,302,616 of record CM020217.1, on the reverse strand, counting down.
TCACTTTGTAAGCTTGACTTGTTTACAGACTGAATGTCTCTGTTTATAGGCATATATCAGAGAACAAACAGGGCAAGTGTGACTTCCTAGGATCTGAAATGCGATGCTTTTTCCTCTTGGGCAAGCAGGAGCGGCAAGGGAGGGGGGAAGGAAGGGGAGAAGAGAAATCCTGTAATTGTGCTTCTCCTTGTCTCTCTTCCTTCCAGGTTAAACGTACACACCTGTATGGTACCAAGGTATTTTAAATGAACCAATTGCTTAAATGTTAGCCTACCAAAACTCTGTGAAAATGCACAGCAATTGTCTCAGTGAATAGGTCCACTTCAGAATCTGGTCCGCCAACAGCAAAATCAATACTAAACAAAGGCTTCTCTTAAACTCCCTATTTTTAAAGTTTTATATTATAGATCCATTTAGCTATTCATTTAGGGAACCTTAAAAGCTTATATCACATTTTTACAGGGGACATTTAAAGGGTGTCAATGGGGTAATTATAAGCACACACACTGTAATGATGAAATTCTAGAAACCATTAATAGCATGAGTTTGGATATTCCCTCTTATCTTGAATAATATCTTACCTCAGGCATAACCCCAGTCCAGTCAATAAGAATAGTCCTTAATAAGGTACTCAAATGACATGAGAGACAGTTTGCTTATATTGCTAATGGCAGATTTCTTTTCGGTTCTCCCTAACACTCGGGTTATAAACACCCCAGAGGAGGTATGGTTTTGTCCTTACTAAGGGTGTCTTACTTTTACACTGACAATTTTTATTTTAATTATAGGATTCATTTTTATAGGTTTCTGGTTTCAAAAGGCTTGCTTTTGCACAAACACACATTTGGGAGCACAAGGGGTCTTTAAGGGGGGTACAAAGAGGCATATCACATTCGCTCTTACAGTACTTCATGGTGAGACACTGGGCCAGCCATTTTTGAGCTAGATCTATCTAGGCTTTCTCTTGTAGGTTGCTCACCAAAAGAGACTGAAAAGCTTTTGAACTAAAAAAAAAATTTAAAAAAACAGTCTAGGAAGTTAGCTCTTTAAGCACAACCCCTTCCAAATAAATAGATCAGACAGGACAGAAAAGGAAAGATTTTACACATGGCTCTTCCTTCGACAGCTGTGTCCGTGCAGGTGGGACCTTAGGCACTGGTGCTTGGTTAGACATACCCCAGTTACGCTGTGAGTAGCAGCAGTGCTCAGTCCCCACTGAGTCCTCCTATCTACTCTGAGACCTGTCCGCTCCTTGTTCCTCACCGCTGTCTCCGAGTCAGAGCTGGCCAGGCCTGCACTGCGGCTCTCTGGTCCCTGCCATCCCCTCCAACGCGCTCAGTAGCGCCCCGGCAGAAGAGCAAGCTCCTCTCCCTCCAGGGATACCACCGTACCTCCCTGCTTCTTGCTGACGGATCCCACACCTTGGCAGACCACAGGCAGGAACAAATGCTGCCTGCACACACCTCTGCTGTGCAAAGAGACAGACAGCCCAGTATGAGCTGTGTCAGCTCAAACGGCTGAACTTTCGAAAGAAAAGCGAGACTTTGATCTCCATTAGAGCTCGGGTACAACTTGATCAGTTTAAACACAGCACCACAATGGACATTACCTAAATGCATCCTGGTGCCACTCTGCCTGCTGGTAACAGCAGAGTTGATCCTCCTTAGCTGTCCTAGCACGAAGACATCCAAGGGTACTGGCCTTTTAGTTTTCCCCCACAGCAGATTTCTCCCGCAGAGACCCCCTGCGTCCTCCCACGGGCAGCCAGCCCCACCAATTTGCGGTGTCCTCCTTCCACTTCCAAGGCCTGCCTCACAGGAGGTGCGGGCTTGTGCCCTTGTCTGGTATTTCACACCTACGGGGCTTCCTCGGCGCAGACTGCAGAGCGCACTGTGCGAGACGTGGGCTTCTCCCTCTGCGGTCTCCTCGCTCCGGAAGCTGCGGAGACCTGCGAGCTCAGCACACGCCACTCCTGCCAAAAAGCAAGCAGCGAGCGAGGAGACAAACCAACCCTTCACAGAGCGCCAAAGCCTCCCAGCGCAGCTCGGCGCAAAAGGGAAGGCAGAGATCTGTGGCCACTCTGTTTTGTTTCAAACTAAGCTCTTTGGGCCATCCATACCCCTTCCAGTTTTTGGTCTCATCTGAGGAAAACAGAGGAAATTAAACTATATGAGTAGAAGGTGGTTTTTAATCACAACCACTTTTTCCCCCTAGACCAAAAGCATATTCTTGAATTAATGGACTCTTTCCATTAATCACAAAGGGCCCAGGATAGATGCAAGAGAAGTTACGTTTTCCTCATCATGCATAAACTTCCTCCAGCTCTCTTCAGCAGTTTCACATGGGGATGATGAAGCCATTCAGCCTAACAAAAGACCTGGCTTGAATCCTGGATCAGAATTCACATACACATTAATTTCTGTTTTTGGCATTCAGATATGATTAACTCTTCTTCTGTCCCTTTTTACACGCTCCTCCTTTAAGATGGCTGAAAAAACACTTTAATGCTCGGTTCTAAGTACAGAAGTAGGGCTAAATTTGAAACACATGCCTCTCTTCAGCATGGCCTGCCGGGAACTGTAGATGACACTTTCCCCCATACCTCAATATTGTCAGATCCCATTCTGACACGTATAATTCTGTCTGCGCTAAATGCACCGAATTTTACATTATGGATTCTACTACGTAGGAAACACCTAGACACAATGTGACAGGATGCTGAGCCCTTTTTGCAGTTCTGGTCTTTACCATGGAAGTCTGTGGCAAATGACACACCTAAACAAACTTTTTCTGTCATGTCTGAAAGTAAAACCTTCACAGCCCTGCATAGCTGGTGAAGAGATGATCACATGCTATTCCTCATGGGTCTAAGGATAATCAAGACTGAACCTGAAGGTGTGAAACTATGTGAGACTTAGACTCATTCACAAAGTGCATGTAAATGCATGAATACACTCATCTAATTTTCAGAATAAAGAGAATGAACATTTTAAGTCCCCAGTCTCTAAACAGGTAGTATTCAACCAGCACTATTCCTGGAGCTAAGAGGAGCTCAAGGCATCTCACAGATGGACAAGGAAATTCACATGCAAACCTTCATCTTTCCTACTCATTCTGACAAATTCTAGCTGGATGGCGTTTCCACGTGAATTATCATACTCTACTCCCTACGGCAATTATCGCCTCTCCAAAAGTACTAAGATGCAGGTGTAAGTATCAGCAACCGCTGAAGAACCAGAAAAGTCCCAGAGCTGACCCATCTCACACAGGGTAAAGGTATGCGACGTAGGGTGGTGTTTGGGCTGGGTGGGTAGGCTGACTGAACATGGACTTCCTGAACTCTGCTCCTGTTGATACCATAAAACATCGGGTTTTTTCCCCCCCTCTTCAAAGCTACTTCTGTATGCCTGAGCAGTGTGCACCACAAAGTAGGGCTCGCGGGCAATTATGTTTCTAGAGCATATAATCATGTCACACAAAGCATAATTTTCTTTATTGTATGATTTCCTGAGCTACTTTGCCCTGTGAAATCCAACACAAATAGAGATAACCTAGGACTTGGGAGTTTTTCCCGAGAGCTCAGGTGCCAGCTGTTATTTGCATTCTTGTGCATATATCTACAGTGATATTCAAGATCAGCGAGGATCAAAGCTTTGACTCCACTGGTGGGAAATAGCTGACAGGGCACTGGGCAACAGGGCTGCAGTTCCTTTCCAAATAATGCCGCTTACCTGTCCCGAGACCTTTCTGGATGTACTGTGCCCTGCAAGACTGATTTGTTCCCGCATCTCGTGGGCTGAAGCAGTACGAGCTCTAGGGCAGGGACACCCCCCTGCCCACAGCCCTGTACAGTGCCGGGGACTCCACGGCTCTATTACAATGCAAGCACTAATTAACAGCCCAAGCAGGCTTTGTGCAACGGTTGCCAAGCCAAGTTCTTCGCCTTGCACTGAATCGCTTGCCCTGCTTAGCTTTTTAAGTCTAAGTTCATCATTTACTGCAGCGTACTAAGTTATATCACAGAAATTTCAGAGGTGTGACTCCGCTCCACAAGTTACTTCTGAACAATAACAAGTCGTCATATGCTTGTTCCTGTGCTCTGATGAGCTTTGAACTTTAATAAATGATTAATCCTATTTAGAAGTAACTTAACACTGCCTTAACTGCATCTTTCCATGAAGTGTCACTTTGACATCCTGTTGTGTGCATTCATTGCAACTTTCACACGCTGTAAATTAAGAACATTTACACATGCAATTAGTGTTAAATGAATGCCTGAAGAACTCCTTGGGGATTAAGCAATTAGATGGCATCATCTAGGGTTAAGTACCCTTTGTGCTTAACGCTTATGAAGAAAATCATCTACCCGTTTTGCACAAATTGCATACTGGGGGAACCATTGTGCTGGCAGGAAGCGCTCGGCTGAATTGCCAAATGCAGCCTTGAGTTCATACACGCCGCCTTTCCCCAGCTCTCCCATCCCTCCCCCACTGACTTAAAAGAGAAATTAATACAGAGAAATTTGTGATCAGGATAATACTTTATTATTAAATGACTCCCTCCATAAAAAAACATAGGATTTAAGAAGAACTTGAATTTTTAATGCCATAGTTAAATTATTAAAAAAAAAAGTCTAGAAAAAAAATACAGCTATGTACGCGCAGGCCATTTGCATGGCCAGTGACAATAGAGACTTAACCCTTTCATATCCTATACTTATTTTATGGTCCATGAAAACTGTAGTCAGCGTATGTGGCAAAGTATGCAAACAGTCTTAGAAGGAGAAATACTTGACACGCTAGAGCCCTTGCAAATGGGAGCATGTATTTTATGTATATATACACCACGCGCACACACCTAAAGCATACTAAAATAACAGCAACCATTTGCCCGGCAATGCGCATGGCTGGTACTCACCAAAATGATTAGTTAAACACCAAAATCAAGGTGTTGGGAGAGAAAAGAATAATGAATTTTTATGCCTTGAAGTTCAAGGTTAAAATGAATCCAATTCACTGTCATTAACATCTGTCATTCACAGGCAGCCTGGAGAAGAGGGGACATCTCACCTTGATAAAGTTGTACCTAACACATGGACTTCGACGCAAACAAGCAAGAGGTGGGCACAAAAGAAAAAAGCAGCTTTGAGAACAGAATGAAGTTTGAAGTTACACCCTGAGCACTTAAGTCAGCAAAACTACAAAAACCCCGTGCTGACACCAGGACAGGGGTCCCCGGTCGCAGCACCGCGTCCTCCACCCCACCAGAAGGAACGACTGCTCCGAGAGGTCACCCCCAGAGCCACACACCCTCCTTACAAAGAAGCCCATTGTAACCAAAAGCTTCCCGAAGCTGGTTAGTGCTGGGATACAATGAAGGTGGTGTAAGATGTGAACTAGTTGAGGCTGCATTTCACAGGAGAAGAGAGGACCCTGTTCAGAGGGGAGGGGGATTTCTAAGTGCCAAGCATTAAAAAAAAAAAAAATCGGGGAGAAAAAAAAAAACCACACCACCACCACCCAAACAACATAAAACAGCTGCAGGGAAGTTGTTTTTCCACTTGATGCAGCCTGTAGAAACTGTTTAAAAGGTACCCCTGTGGATGCGAAGTCACCGGCTGCAAGAAATCCCAATCTCAGAGTGCCAGCGCCACCTTCTTGTCAAGAAATTCAGCGGCAGGCTCCGAAAACGGCGACCTGCGACTGCTAGCGTTTGCTTGTGTCAAAACCCGCAGGGGCTTTCGGCTGGCACCGCAAAAGGCGCTCGGTTTGAGCCCCGGGCCGGCGCAGGCGGGTCCCGCACCCCCGCCCGGCCCCGCATCCCCCGGCCCGCCCCCGCCCCCCTCAGCGGGGACCGGCAAAACTCGCTTTTACACGGGGGGCTGCTTAAAACTCATGGGAAAGCCATTTAAAATTACAGTCAACCCAGCCTCCTCCTAAAAGGTGTGTTATTTTTCTTGACGCTTTAAAGACAGTCTGTCTTTTTCTAATGGGAAAAATAGAGGGAGTTTTCTTCTGTTATTTTCCTTGATGCAAAGAAATGAATTTTCCCAGCAACTGTTCAAAAGTAAAATGTTTCTCCCATACAAGCAATTTTTCCATAGGTAAACATTCCTACAGCAACACTTTAAAACAACCCAAGATGTTAGTGGGTGTTAAAAAGATTTTAGGTCTGGTAGAACGTCATATTTGGGGGATATAAAGCTTTATATTTTTCCCCACTCAGAACCAGCAGCCCAACGCACTGTTAAATCAGTGAGGGGAAGACTAAAACAGCCATCAGCTCCCTGGAAGGGAGGCTAAGCTCCTCGCTAACGGACCAAGGAGCACCACTGAGGAGAGCCCGTTGGGAAACCCATCTCCTCTTCCTGCGTCGAAAGGCTCGTGGCTGCGGTTGGTGATTTTGTCTGTGTGAAATGAACCAGCAGCACACACAAAAAATTAGATCTCTCGAAGAATTTCGGAGTTACGAAGTGTGCCAAACGGATGTCCTCAGAGCTCGAACGCTCTGGTGAGTTACAGACACAGCACAGAGCTGGCGTCAGAGGGGAAGATGTCTCAAAGTACATTAAATATGACGTGAAAAGACATACAGTCCTCAGGGTGTGAGAATAAGTTCTGAGCCTCTCCGGTTTACTTCTCTGAAGCAACCCTCACCAAGGGGTTCTTCCGATGCCGTCTACAATTTAAAAAAAAAAAAAAAAAGGAAGTCCAATTGCCTGAACCATTTTAGGTGCTCTGATCATTGAGTCCATATGCCATCAATATAATTTCACTTCAGTCACCAGATAGCACAAGTAATAGCCTACACATTTTCATACGTCTTTTTTCCAATTTCTACCTGGGATGGATGTGGAAGCAAAGTTCCAAAGCAAAACACAAAATGTTTCTGTTCTGAGTGTAACTCTAATGAGGAAACATACTCCAAAGAGATTTTCTTTTCCAATACAGTTTTGCATCAGACGATTCAGATAAATATTGCTGGATACTCATCCAAAAAAATAAGGCCCTGAGTATTTTAAGACTTGCTCTCCCCTGTAATCCTGAGGTTGGAAGTGGAATAACAACAACTGCAAAAGGATGCAACCTTTTAATAACATCCAGGAATCTGGAGCTTGCCTGTCCTCGCTGCATGGATTGAAGACATTCGATGAGCGAGGAAGAGAAGCAGCAGAATCAGAAGGAAGCACATGCTGAGGTCACACATCCATGTGTACAGAGGGAAAAACATAGATTTCCCAGGGTAAATAAAGAAGTTTGCATCGTGCTTCGTAGCAGAGTTGGCTGCATGTGCTGTTAAAATCTGTCTCTCACCTATACACTGAACCCATACTATCTTCCTATGAATTTAAGCAACTTCAGCAAAGCTGTTAGAGTGAGCCGTCTACCTTCTGCTCTTAGAACCCACTGAGATTGCAGCCAGATTGTCAATGTTAGATTTTTACGTGTATAAAACTTGTGTATACATACACACACCCCTGCAACTCATTGTTAACTACAGAGGGGAAAAAAATGCAAATGGAAAAATAAAAAGGCAAAGATAGAGGACATTTAATGAAACACAAAAACAAGAGCTGAGAATTTGTCAAATAAAAAAATTAATTTTCAACTTTTGAAAACTCTTGAAAACATTGACTATTGTTGTGAAATATGACTGTATTTCACATCCTCCACTTTGATCTCAGGAACATTCAGTCCCAATACATTTAACTGCATAATAAGAGCTATCAGTTAAAGCTCTCCAGGGAGCGTGCACGCATGCCTTCCCTGGAACTCCTCAGCAACTGGCTGCGATACGCGTTTCCCCTGCATAATGTGGACTAGGAGCAGTCATAACGTGATGGCCAAGGTAAATTCATGCAGTACAACCTGGAGCAGCACAGCTATACCCGGTGTTACTTCAAAAGCGGAGCAGCACTGGCACTCCCGAATGACTGGTGGGGCGCTGGGGGAAGGTGCTGACCTTCCTTTCTCCCAGTCCTGCTGTTGCTCCCTGCTCACCCCAAATCACCCTCTCCACCTCTGGGGGAGACGTCCCTGGAGGCAGTTACACTCCTGGGGAGCTCCTTCTCCCTACCTGGAGGATTGCTCCCATGGCAAAAGCTGATGCCTGCCTCAACCCTGCCCATTTCCTGGGCTGCATCAAAAGAAGCGTGATCACCAGGTCGAGGGAGGTGATTCTGCCCCTCTACTCTGCTCTCGTGAGACCCCACCTGGAGTACTGTATTCAGTTCTAGGGCCCCCAAGACAAGAAGGACATAGTCGTGTTGGAGCGAGTCCAGAGGAGGGCCACAAAGATGATCAGAGGGCTGGAGCACCTCTCCTATGAAGACAGGCTGAGACTTGAGCTTGTTCAGCCTGGAGAAGAGAAGGCTCCAGGGAGACCTTCTAGCAGCCTTCCAGTCCCTAAAGGGGGCTTGCAAGAAAGCTGGAGAGGGACTTTTGACAAGGGCATCTAGTGATAGGACAAGGGGTAATGGCTTTAAAATGAAAGAGGGTAGATGTAGATCAGATACAAGGAAGAAATTTTTTTCCCTGTGACAGTGATGAGGCACTGGAACAGGTTGCCCAAAGAAGCTGTGGCTGCCCCCTCCCTGGAAGTGTTCAAGGCCCGGCTGGATGGGGCTTTGAGCAACCTGGTCTAGTGGAAGGTGTCCCTGCCCATGGCAGAGAGGTTGGAACTAGATGATCTTCAAGGTCCATTCCAACCTAAACCATTCTATGACTCTATGATTTCCTGTTAAGAGCCTGTACACATACATATATATATGTATATATATTTAATATCAATTACAGGGAAGACAGGGCAGTCTTTCAAACTTCCAATATGTCAACACACTGTACAAACAGGAAGTGGCACTGCAGCAACAGGTCATTAAAAAGCCTGCAGACCAACCAAGAATCAGGAGAGTAATTTGAAAAATGGGGGGGGGGGGCAGAAATATCAGGTCTTTTCCACCACAGTTGGCATATCCTAAACTTCACATATTTTCATACCCTCACAGAAGAGGGATGTGTGTTTCAGGGAACTACTCAAGCAAGCAGTGTTATAAATAATCACGTATTTTCACGCTGCCTTTTCCCAGAACACCCTCCCCATCTCTTAATTGTCTCTGCTCCCTTGCTCTCTCCTTGATACACACCAAACTTGTACAGGGGGTGGGGAGAGACGCTCAGGAAGCGGTTCTCTGTCCTTGGGTAGGAGCCTTTCCATGCAGAGGCACCCTGAAAGCAGCAATCCACCTTCCCCTCCTTGCAGGCTTTAATCCCTTCCCTCTCCCTGCCTTCCACCTTGAAATGACATTATAAGGAAAGTCATGACCTATTCGTTTCTCAAGAAGCTGATGCGGGATAGCCAAGATCAGCTGCCAGCTAGAGGGAATTCGAGGAGGGGAGGGGAAGCTCTGACCCACCCAAGTTCTTGTTCATGACAAAAAGTACCCGCTATAAGCTAGAAAAGCCCCGCATTTGCAGTATTGCTGTGAGCACTCTCATCTAGAAAGGATCCTCATTTGTATTCCCTATCACATCAGCCAGCTGAAGGTGATATATTCTACTTTACCAGTAACATCTGAATGGCAGCTCTATTTCTTTTTTACTTTTTTTTTTTTTTTTAAGTAAAATTAAAACCACCCTCCTTCCCCTGCGTATTCACCATTTTATAATCCAAGCCGTCCCAATGCAGCATGAGTATGCTCACAACCGGCTATGTTTTTTAACATCTGCTTTTCATTTTCTTAACAGGAAACCAACACAATTTCCATGACAAAGGAGGATTCTGGTGTTATACTCTCATTTATCTGTCATGTGTACACTTGGCAGCATTTGATCTTTATTCTCTAGACGCTTAAGAAATAATCTAGGAATTATTGCTTCTTGACAATACAAACAAATAAGGCTATCTATAAATAAACCGCAGCAAGGACGGGGGGAGGATCGCTTCGCACCCGCAGAGGGACTGCCTCGGAGCTAGTTCTCGTTTATTTTTTGGCCATCGCTGGGGATCAGGAGGTCACCCTCCTTTCTGAGCCCTTTTGTGCGAGCCTGTCTGGGGGGAAGACGGGCCCTCACACAAAGCACCCCTGAAGAAACTGGCTGATTTCCCTCCTCCCCGCCTTCTGATGCCCCAAGGAAGAGCGACGGCAGCGGGGCCAGAGCCCGTGAACCCCACTCCTGCCAGTCTCCCCAATGGGGAGCGGGGTTTTGACGGCAGCAGGGACGGTGGGAGGTGACACCCCCGCAGGCGGCACGGCCCCCGGCCCCTTGCCCGTACCTGCGGCACCGGCAGCCAGGCTTCACTTGCAAACCTCTGCGCAGCAGAGGGAAGAAAAGGTTTTGCGTGAGCTATTTGAGCCTATCTTCACTCTACAAATTTCAGTTTGAAACCCCAGGAAGCGTCGTATTCTTTAAATAAATTGCAGGCACAAAAGCATTGTTTAAAGTTTACACTATACTCATGTAGGGCATTCTCGCTAGCACCCACCAGATGCTGCTCAACTTCCCCCCCCCCCCTTCTTTTAAATTTTACTGTTCGTAGCATCTCCCCGTGGCTATTCTTGTTTGCCTTGGGCCTGATCCAAAAGGCTATGGGAGGAAACAGCCAGGATGCCTATTGCCTTCTATAAAAGTTGAATCAGGGCCATGGGCAGTAATGGATACAATCCACCGAGCCTTTTCTGAAGGCTCTGAAATTAATATTAGCCCCTCGACTTACATGTTACTAATACGACAGGTATGTTTTAAAAAAGGACAATCTTTCTTTTTTCCTCTCTTTTGCCTTTTATGTGAAAACATTGCTCACTATAGAAAGATACATTTGCAAAGAAACCTTCAGATGCCTTTTATGAGGAAATCATTTTAAGATAGAAGATTAAAGACACTGGTTAAAATTGTTCCAGTTTAATACCTTCACTGTCAAATTATGAGATTGACCCTGCAAACGCTTCATCATGGCTGGGATTTTCTTGGAAGTGAAGAGCACAAATCAGTTGAGTGCATGTTCCAAAGTCATTTATAGCCAGATGCAATTAAAATAAAATGGCATATTGCCTACCTCCCTGTGGCATCCAAAGGCTGGAGATGTCTCAGATTTCTATACAGTTAATGAGGATTAGGAGCCTCGGTATAGAAGCTAAAGCAGCCTTTGAACAAGGAGACACAACTGACATAAGCGTGCTCAGCATGCAGCTACTTGAAACCACCCGAAAGAAAATGCTGAGTGCAAGGCAGTGCCCCAGATATTTACCCCTCCCTGGGTTTCTGCCCTTCATTCCTTGCTACAGCAAGTTATCTTTCCCTATTTAAGATCAGCAGCCTGGGACATCTCTTCATAAAGGCTCTGCCTTGTTTTTCAAAGACTCAAGCAGAGGTTACCCTTTTAAATGACGTTTGGTACCACAAGCCACGTTTAATGTAATAACTCGGTGGTTGGAGCATTACACTGGGAAGTGGGAACCTGGGATCTAGGTCTTTTTCAGCCTGGGGTTGTCCAAATATGTAAGCCATCAAAAACTGGCCAGAGAGATTAAATGCCCAAATGAGAGAACTGTCCGGACATAGACCAACAATAGCTCTATTTTTATGTACAAACTTATTTATATTCATCTTACATCAGTTCATTTCCTTATTAAAAAAAGCTATTTTTGTCCAAACAGACCTGCTTGAGGTTTGCCAAGCCATAACAACTGAACTTTTTTAAAGCAGAGATTTGATGCCGGAGGTGGTCTTAAAAAAAAAAAAAAAAAAAAAAAAAAAAAAGAAAATGTAAAATTACAAGAAACCCCTCATTTTGTAACCTCCTTAAAAACAGAGAAATAAAAGGCTTAATCAACTTGAGCCATTTAAAAAAAAAAAGCGTGCCTTGGCTCAAGGAATCAACCTCACCCTTCAAGGATGAAAACAAGCAACCTCTTTCAGGATTTACATTTATATTTCAGTTAATAGAAGAAAAAACCCACAAAACAAAACAGGAAAAAGTAGTTCTAAGTGTTATTTTTTCCTCTCTTCATGGCTGTTAATCACACAAGCAACCTCACTAAATCTTCTGAGTATTTCTATTAGTAAGTGCTCAATATTGTAAATAAGTGATACATAGTTTAGCCTACAGACAGCAGAGCAAAGACATCTGGAGAAAAAAAAATCCTTGTAAGCATACATATTAGTATTTGTGCCTTTATCAACATGTCTATCGTGTTAAAAATACACTCAAGCAAACAGTTGGTACCATGTGGGGAGAACAGTAGAGAAGACTTAAAAAAGGTTAGAATGGTATGGCCAATTAAAAAAAAAAAAAGAAAAAATCTCTTTAACCTCTTTTGGTCATTTCTTTGCATTATTTACATATCCTTTTTATTAGTTAAAATAACATTCAGCAATACACCATGCAGAAAGAACTAGATAGAATAGGTGGAAAGTGACAGTACCTGAGAGGCAGTTTTCCATTTAAACACTCCTATTATTTACAGGAAATATTATATTTTTGACTGTCCACCAGGAAAATTTTAACAACATATGCAGTTTTAGGTGAATTCAAGTCAAGATATTTCAGCTGTCAAGAAGCAACAATTTATTTGGGGTCAGTTCAGCAATAATTTGCCCCTGACTGAGATGCCACAATGATTCATGGAAAACTATAGATTGGATGTCTCTTTCTGTTTGCCTCCATGGGCTGGCTCCCTACTAGATTTCACCTCCAGTGACCTCCAGAGTCTCCCCTTTAGCTGAATCATAAGTAGCGGACGATGGAAATCTTACAGACATAGTATATTATGGGAAATACAGTCCAGCTGTGAAGAGTGAGCCACAGAAAGTGACTTCTAGTTAGGACTCTCCAGTCTGCAAGCTTCTTTTCCCTTCTCTCAAGCCTCATGCATCTCAGCCATTTTTCACCTGACTAAACAAAGTGAATTTTCACCTATGAATAAAATGATTAAATAACCTGACTGGTTTAAAACTAAGCCTGTGCATATTGACTACTCTTCTAACCCAAGCTCTATCTTCCTCTCGTGGCCACTTTTAGTAGGTCTGTGCAAACAGAGCACAGCTGAGGATCTTGGTTTGGGAAACAAAGATGGCACTTTACGACATTATTTCTGTCTTACACCAGCCTTACAATATTTGTGTTCGTTGGCTCGATACCAGCGCTGCTATTAACAGCAACCCTGCAGTGCATTTGTCCCTTAGGACCTTGCGAGTGGGATTCCTGTTAGGGCTACCAATTGAAGGTGAAGCAAAAGGAATGAAGGGTCTATTCAGGTGGTTCCTCCAAGGTCCCAATACTTGTGCTTTTATACAGTAGATAAATCGCACTAGGTCTACTCTAATAAACAGAAACCTGGAATAAAAGTGGGCCTAGAATATCATTCCATTATCCTGTCTCTGTCCACTGCCAAAGCAAGTATTACATCAGTTATTATAGGTGCATGCACGTGCACGCACTCTCCACACACATTTTGTAAATGCACCTTTATATAGGGAATGTATGAACATATGTATGTGTGTATAGAAAACCAACTCAGTTCGCATGTGGTTCACAGACAGCCTTTCCTGCCATCTAACTATGGCTATAAATGAATCATAACTCCAGCAAAAATTTCTGCTTTCAGACTCATGGAAAATGTTCTCTTATTTTTGGCTTATGTCAAAGAACAGCAGGGTGATAAGAGTGCATACGGTAAGGTCCAAGTTCATCCGCATTTTCGTCTGCGCATGTCTTTTGAGATCTCTCTAGGTTCTGTTTACTCGCGTAGACTCAAGCAGCATACTTTGTGTTTACATTTATTCTGTTTTATCACACTGCAGATGTAAAGAATCCATTTAGGAGTGTGCATTTTATATATATTGTATACCTAGAGTAAGTATAGTGATCTACAATTTGGTTCCATGATCTGCATAAATAATAATCAGTCACTTAGACTACAAAAGCAGCAAGTTTGAGCAAATTATATAGAAACCTTAATATTTGGCTTTATTTTTGCACCAGTCTTCATCCATACTCAAAGGAGGGAACTTAATCCTTAAAGAAAATCTATGTGAAAGGAAAATTACCCATGGCTTTTCACTTTGCTGCCATAAGAATGAATTCCAACAATTAACAGAAATCGCTTTCTAATCTATTCTGTCACCCGTACTCCTAGACAAACAAAGGTACCTCAATAGTGCTGCCATCCAGAGGAGAAGAGACATGTAAAGGGCAGACAGCCTTACCAAAATTAGAAGTCTCACCCACAAGATCTTTGTCCACGACGACGCTTCCTCCAAAACAAGCTCAAAAGAAACTCTAGTACAATGTTTTTGTTACTGAATTATATGCCACTCCTCCATCCAGCAGTCTAGCCAGACTGCACATTCAGAGCTGGCTCTTTCTGCCATCATTTCACAAATTCAAAATACTAGAGACAAAAGATTGGCAAGACAGAAAAATTAGATCCAAATACTCCAGAATCTGGGGAAATAAAAATATGAGGTGTGCAGTTCATGACATGGGCTAATGCACTCTTCTTGCTTGTCTCAGAACACCTTGGTTTCATAAACACGCTTCCTCTTATGCCTGCCAAAAAGTCCCAAGACACAAGCACTTGCAGCTATGCTAGCCTTTCTTACTCCCCCCCCCCCCCCCCCCCCCACCACCATGCTAGCAGTGAAACGACTGGCTTAAGTCTCAGCTGTTGTCACATCCTGGACCTCCAAACTAGGTTTACTCCATCCCACCCCATGTCTTATTTCTTCCTCCGCTCCCTTCCTTCCAAGAAAAGACTATTACAATGGATCCAGACATGGGATCACCTGGGGGGGGTGGCAATGCAGGCTCAGACCAGGTGGATCCCTTCCTGAAGTCCCTCCTGAGGTTCCTGAACATACCTTCTTAGATCCAGCCTCATGCAGGAAGACAGGGCACATATATCTGCGGAGAGGCACCCGCAGGGAAAGCAAAGCCTGTTATCCTTGTTTCGATTGACACTGCCTTGCAATTTCTAGTGTTCTAGATGCATTATGGTGTCTAAAAACTGTCCACGGGGGCAGCAAAAGATTTTCCTAGTATAGGAAAGCCTTCCAGTTGTGAAAGGCTGCTCTGGTGTCACCTCCCTGAGCCTCCTCCTTATAGGGATTAGGGAACAGAGGGCATTACTCAAGGGTGGAACAGCACAGGAGCTAAAATATTTTCTTTCACTACAAGGTTGCTGCTTGAAACAGGGCATGCACTAACTTACAGTGGAGCATTTTTAGTCCTGCTGTCAGCTCAAGACTGATCAATAGAAGCTTCTCTTCTCTGAGACCCAGTTTCTTCCCTAACCTCCTTTTGAACGCTGATGAGCTACAAATGCAATACTTCTACCGTAAGGTATGATGCAGCTAAGCAGTCCATGCGAGTATGCAAAACTGCCTTAAAGTTTCAGACATCTATCTGGTCTATGAAGGTTGTATCAGGAAGAAAAAAAAAAAAGTCACGTGTAAGACTATAATAATTAACAACTAGTGATTATGAGATTTCAGGTGTAGAGAAGGATAAATAAACCGTGAATCACGGCTCGCACCTCCTCCCATACCCACAGACCTCTACAAACAATACACCTTTGACATACTTTATCATCAGTTCACACGCACATTTCCATGCTTTCTACCCCCTCTGGGCATTACTACAGCAGGGTCACCATTTTTTCAGCTTTAAACCCTAGTCTGAGCACCCACTTTTATGAGCAAAAATCAACAGGCTAGTGGCTGGCACCACGGAGTAGGTGCACAGAATCCGATGGCGCAATAACGTGATCAGCACTAACCTTCCTGCTAAGTCCTTTATGTCATAGGTAATGAGGAAGACTTGTTATGGCCTCTGGCAAAGAAGAGTGCTTTGATGAATCAACTTCAACAAAGGAGACACTGACTTTCAGTCAGTCTTAAGTAAGATATCCTGGCCTTTGTGCTAAGGCTTGGGCAACACAAGTATTTCTCTCTCCTATGGTTAGAGTAAAAATACTTCTACACATGGGCACCATTCCCATAATCTTCAGTAGAAATTCCCAGAAATTCCTTATCCCAGAGCCGAGTTTGGTCTGCAGAGTGCAAAAATAAATTTGCTCTGCCAGTTTTCAGCAGCGTACCAGCCACCAACAAAAATGGTTCCTATTAATGATTAAACGGGAAACTTTACAGTTCCTCTACCACACAGGTCTTTGCAGACCTTTTTGGCGTGACATTGAAAAAAAAAAAAATTGCATAACTGCAGCTGCTTTTCCTTTAGACCAAGAACTATGTTTTCAGTTAGCTATGTTTTCACATTTGGATTGGAAAAAAGTTCAAACAGAGTTTCACTCCAGCAACTGAGTCAATATACAACATGCTCCTGCTTGCACGGGAGAAATAAGCATGCAAAAAGCTGCACAGAGAGCTTGCAGGGGTAATGAATGTTTGCTTGCAGAATCTGCCAGGGGGTGGGTGGTGGGTAACAGGGCTCACCTGCAAACTACCTTGTAGGCCAGTTGTATCACTTTAATCTTTGGATCGTGCTCTGCCCAAGGCTGCGTCCTGAGCCACAGCGCTGCCGGTACAGGAACGCGGCACTCTCAAATATAGTACAGGCACAGTTTATAACGATGTTCAGTGTTTTGGTAAAACTAAACCAGCTACAGCATTAAAGAATAATTTGACAGGGCAGCCACGGCTCTATCGGCCGGTTCGGCCGGGATTGCTGCGGTGGTCAGGAATCACACCTATTTGTATGCAGACTGACCCAGCTCTGCTGGCAGCCATCCCTCGTACAGAGCTGGCCGCACAGGAGATGAGGACAACCGAGAGGAAAATTTACTTCATGCTGGACAGTTTTCAAGTATAAAGTGATTTTACAGAGCAAAATCCAAAGTGTTTTGTCTATTCTACTGAAGGAGTCTCAAGAGCACTGAAGCCTCTGGGGGCGAGTGGCAGGACATAGTTCGCCTTCCATATAGCTAAATCTTACACCCCTACCCTAAATGTGTGCCTCATCTTATTGTCTGGTGGGTGTTGCCCCTGGCCTGTGCTGTTCCTTGGAGCTTGCCCAAGGACTTCCTAGGAGACTGCCAGTTGGCATGGATCAAAATCGTGCCAGGACACATGCTAACAATTAAAACAGCATGGGGCACCTGCAGAAGAGCGCTCAAGGCTACGAGCAGGACCTGTTGGGTTTCCTGGGATAGACTTAGCCTTTCCACATACCACTGTAATAAACTGCATGCTATGTAGAGTTTATTCATTTATCTTGGATATCTATAGAAAGTGAAGCCCACACTTGGTTCTTAGACACCTCTGCATATCAAGTAGCCCATGAGCGCTGCACTGGAATTCTAATTTCACATGATGACTGACTTATTTTGAGGTATTTTTCTGCTGCCATACAGACACAGAGATAAAATACATGTCTTGTCCGAGATATCTTTATAATAATTAATTTACTTTGCAAACAATGTTTCAAATAGCCTACTGATTCAGATGCTACAAGTAATGCAACATATCAGCTTTGCTTTCTCTACAAGAAATATTTTTGAAACGTATCTGGTACAAGTGATTTTTTTCCTTTCACAGAGTTAATGAAATATTATATACCCTTCACAAAATAACACTGTTTGGGATAAAGAATTTTCAGAGCCAGCAGAGCTCTTCTGTAGATGGATACAGACCTAGGAAGCAATGAGAGTGGCAGGTGGGGTGAGGATTTTCACAGAATTAGGCTGGCTGGGGAAGCAGTCAGTCGACCTCTCGTACGCATGAAATAGTCTAACTTCAGAATTACGTACAGGTCTCCATGTTCATTGCATTCGGTTCTCAGCCTCTTGTATGACTGCACCATGAAAATATACCAGCTACATATTATAGCACAGAAACGTTACCTGCTGAGGTCATTTAACACGTCGCTCAAAAATCACCACTGCCCAAGTATCAAAGCTTATAAGCTGCACTCCTCTGAGCCAAAAGATTAGCCTGCGACTCGAGAGCACAGGCTGCAGAGGTAGATCACATCCCAGAAAACACAGAAACACAAAATAACCGAGACTGGGACAGATTTCTCTTTGTCTGCTTCAAGCCCTCAGTCAAAGCAGAGCCAGCTTAAGAATTAGATCAGACCAGTAAGTACCAGTAAAGTTTTAATTACCCACCCTCCAAGGACAGGAATTTCACTGCATTTCTGAGAAACCACTCCAGTCTTTAACCATCCTCTTAAGTCCCCATTATCCAAGATGCTTGTTCTTTACCAAGCTACATAACTTCTGATTAACTAACAACATTCAAAGACGACTATTTTATACAAGATTTTTCTACATAACTTCTGTAGACAATTTTTTACTGTGATAGACAGAGTATAGAATTACTCTCTCCTTGTATTTCCACAAATAATATTTGAATTATATTAGAATGCTTTGATCCTATCAAATTGAAAGCAAGAGATAATTAGTACCAGGAAACAGCTTAAATTAGTAGTGTAGGTCTGTGAACATGAGACACATGAAATGTATAAGAACACAGGTAATATGGTAGGATAGGAGAAGCAGAGGATAAAGTCAGGATACTATATTGCCCACAGAGCCCAACCAACCATAGCACTATACTGTTACAGTCCACGTGAAGCAAAACGTTTTGGCCCAGTTGTACCCCAAAAAGACAAGCAAAAATACAATCATGTACTTGTGTGTTGATATCAGCTTTCTCAACAAAAAGCAAACAAACAGACAAAAAAAAAAAAGCACATTATTTGCTTTGCTTATTCATTGCCAGGATCCGCAAGCCACAAACGGTCAGATTTCAGTTGTGCAGCCACTTCTGATTTTCCAGTGTCAGAGATAACAAAGAGAGGGGAGAACAATCGTTACGTTTTAGCTGTACTGTGCTCCTTTTCCCTTGTGCCACGATAACTAGCAAGAGACTTTAGACATTTAACTTATAAACAAGTGTAACAGGTAGATACAACATGAAGTATCCTGATTTATGATCCCCTTCATTGTACTATAGCTTTTTCAGCAATTCTTGGTTATTTTAAGTAAGTATAGAACATCATACAAGCCCTATAGGGTACATCCTACCTTCTCTCCATTTTCCCAGTTGACCTGTAGCGTTACTGCTGCCCTACTAGAAGTACTGGAGGAAGGAAAGAACCGCTTGAACGTGAAGAAAGAGGAGCAGCCTGCAAAACCTCTTCTAAAAAGTGCAGTGGCTTCTCCCCAACCAACCAAGATAAGAAGCCTGATTTTTACACAGCTTTGCAGCTTGTATAGTCATTTACACATTTGTAAAATGTTACCAGTTGATGAGGTAGCATTTTTCACCCACTTTGCACTCCCTTCGAGCAAGTGTCAATGACTATGCAAGGTAAAAGACATTGGAGGAGGCAACAGCTCAGGTGTTTTAAATGCTTAATTACTAAAATTCAGGTGTTCCTCCTAAAGGATCACCTTAGCTAAACCAGTTTGCTATTTAAACCCAGAATAGAAATATCTGCAACACAAAAGGTACTGAAGTACTAGCCATCAGAGAAATACTTATTTAAAAGTATATTAAGACATGTTAAAATTCTTACTCCTATGAGCACATTGCTTAGGCGTCCTAATGACTGTATATTCATCCAGTCCTTCTGAGAAAGGACCCAGGACACTAAATTAAAAGAACACTAACTCAGGAACAAAAAACAACCACCAAATACTTTTCTTCTGTGTTAGCAAACTGAATCAGTTCGTCAAGGGATGGGAGAAAAACCAGATGAGGCTAATGGGACTGCAAGCCTGGGTCTCAGGCCAAAGAGCAGCCAAAAGGGAAAACAACAGAAGTGAGTCACCAGATTTGCTCTCTCATCAGAGCACCTCAAAGTACAGTAAAAGCTAGGGAGCCAGAAAGCAGAGCAGAAGGAAGCACTGAAGTGATGGAGCTATCACAACAGGCAATGACCTTGGTATAAGAGAGGTATCATCCCCATTTCCAACCCGATGCTCATTTATTTATTCATAACCCCAGTGAGGAGGTGCGGGTCTTTCAGCGCTAGAGTGCAGGGCCAGTTCTGTGCACTTGAATCTCTCAGGTGATGCACAGAAAAACAACAGACCGAGGGATCTGAAGGTCTCAAGGGAGCCTTTGCAGAGCTATACGTACACTTTGCTGCCAAGCATTGTTCAAGTTGAGTTTTAAGGTTTTAATTTGTCCGAGTTGTACTTTTGTAGTCAACCAGTGCTACGGCAGTTTCACCCCCTAAAGCTGGTGTTTCACCTACAGTCAGTTTAGGCCAGCTCTTCAGCTGAGCGGTGACTGTGGCCTGCCCCTGTCCCCAGCTCCTTAGCCCCACCGCTGCGTCCATCGTGTCGGTGTGGCTGTTTGGGTGGCTTTGGGGTAAACTTGGTGGCAGAAGGCAGAGGACGGGGTGCTATTTTTGAAAGCCATGCTACCTCCTGCCCATTTAAATAAGTGTGATTGAAACTGTACCTTAAATCTCATGGAGCGATAATCCTCCAAAGATATTCCTTGTCTACCCTATGAACCTGGTTATCCATTGCTTTTTAACTTGGGGGCTCATTTACACTAGCTCTTGGATGAAATACAAAGTTAAACAAAATACGGATGTCATCTATTTCTACCCAGTTAGCATAGGTGCAAATAACTGCACTAGGAACAAGATAATGGCCAAGCCAATTCATTGAATTTCAGGTTTTGTTCTTTTAATTTTTACAGGCTCTGGACTGGAAGCGCTCTCTAAGCAGTGGCTCTGTTTTCCTGTGAAGCCAGCAGGATCAGGCCCTGCTTCTGACCAGGATCATTACAAAGGACATGGGAAGTGGGGAGGAAGTCTTCTCCAGGGAAGAGTAAAAATTATCCATGGCACTGTACCAAACAGAAAGCCCACGGAGCTTCTCTGGACCAACAGTTACACAGCTGAAGCTCTTTTCAGCTGGTCTGGAGACATTTACTTTGAACTACTCTTTTTAGTGTTTTATCACTTGTCCACAAAAATTCACTTAGACTGAAACCTGGCACTCAAAGATATGATATAGGAGTGTGAAGGGTTTCGTCAAAATCCTTTAAAATAAAAAAAGAAAGAAAGAAAAAAAGAGAAATGTATTGTGTTTAATTTTAAGTTAAACACGCACAAAGAAAAACAAACAGGCTTCCCAGTTTGAACTGCTTTCCCTCCCTTGTGCTTGTGTAACTTAAACAAGCTTTTATTTAAAACATGATATTTTCCAGACCCTTAAGACCTTTGCTTGAATTAGGCATTTCTGGAATTTCTGATTTAAAATTGAAATGACTGAGTAGCAAACACAGCAGAATAAGAACACAAGCTCTGTGCTTTGGTAACTTTTTATTTATGGCATGTTTTATTGCATGTATCGATATCAAAATCTCTCTATAAAGTTTAACTAAGGACTGAAATAATACTACAGGTAAGATTACATCCCCACTGAAGTATTCTGTTGGTTTTGGGTTATGGCAGGCTACGGCACATCACAAGACCAATGCCCTATTTTATCATTAAACACCCAGAGTGTTTCTTTGGGCCACAATTCACTAACGTATTTAAGTGTGTGGCTAACTTCAGTTATGCAACTAATTCCATCGGTTTCAACAGGACTATTCACTTGCTTTATGTTAGACAAGTGTTCAAACGTTTTGCTGGACTTGAGCCGAGCTCAGCTTTACACAGAGCTCCTTCTTTAATGGACTGTCTGATCCACCATATCGGGAGAATACCGGGCATCCTGGGGAATTCCTAAGGGCGTGAACAGATCTTACCAAAAAATGTTAGAGAAAAGAGAAAAAATAAAGACTAAGAGGCTGGCCTCTTCAAGTGAGAAAAATTGTATCTAACCCTGAGCATGTTCATTAAAATATCTTGGATTAATAACGTACCACTGGCCTTAAATTTGAGTTTCCTGGCTTTGGTGGGAGTGTGACACAAATTTAGCTTTATTTAAACACAGAGTCTTTTTTTTTCTTTTCTTTTCTTTTTCTCTTAATTCATTTAACATGTAGTCCCTTTGGTTCCATTATGGAGCAAATTTTGAGCAAGTATAAATCCTGGGAGTTTTACTACCTAATTAAAAACATGTTCCTGTTCCACACATTGATGGGAAACTCATGTCTCAAAGGGTTAATTAACAGTCTTTACACATTCTGTATTTAGCTCAGGGTACAAAGCCAAAAACATAAATAACGTCTTAGACGGAAACAGGAGGTGCAGATGGTTTTTAAATTTGGTTCTTCGTGCATTTTACACTAGCCAGAAATATGTACTGTATAAAACCGAAACAATGACTCAGTAACCATACTTAATGCACAGTTATATTTAAAATGTTCTTCCCCTTTTGCAACTTCATATCTTTTAGACTTATAAAATAATAATTGTAAGCTTGCTGCAGTCAGATGTCTGTAAGCAAGAAGCCTTGAGACAGGAGTGTAACAAAGATCTTGTAACTGCGAGAGACAAACGACAAGTACAGAACTACACTGTTGTGTACATAACAGACAATCATCTGGCAAAACCAAAATTAAACACTGGGGTGACAACAGAAATTAGCACACTGATTTACCAGCTCTCCATTTACAAAGCAAACACCCTATAAAATAGCACTAATTTGGCATTAACTTTAAACAAAGCAGAGTTATTAACCGAGAATACCAGCTTAAAAGAAAAGCGAGAGAGGATCTTTCTGAGAAGCAACTGCTCAAAAAAATTCCATTACAAAGGCATAAAATGGAACATCAGCCGACAGAGTCCTGCTAGTCCCCCATCACCGGCTCTCACTTACATAAATATTCCATTGAATCCAAATGGCAAAGGGACCTGGTAAAAGCCGACATTAACTGAGACAGCTGAATGAGACCATTGACTGAGGGGCTGCTAATTGGGTAAAAGTGTTTGCAGGTTTGAACTCACATACAATGTGCTATGGGACAGTGG
Organism: Phoenicopterus ruber ruber; assembly: GCA_009819775.1. Lineage (NCBI taxonomy): Eukaryota > Metazoa > Chordata > Aves > Phoenicopteriformes > Phoenicopteridae > Phoenicopterus > Phoenicopterus ruber. Next base: position 28,279,711 of record CM020217.1, on the reverse strand, counting down.
AAGCGAAGGAAGCATGAGATGAATACAGAAGACAGCCAGACCATCTCGTTCCCTGTTGTTACTAGTTATTCTGTTCCAACAACTAAGCGGCCTTGGACATGTCATGACATTTGTGTCTCCCTCTAATGTCTCTTAATGGGACTTAAACTTTAACTAACTTCCAAAGGTGCCATGAAAGTGAGTTAATTTTTAACAGGTATTTTGCAAGAGATCCGTTTTGTGTAAGTTCACAGATTTGTGAAATGCCAATTACACAGGTTCTTGAAGTAAAAATTGCAATTTAGGATTGCACTGGCCTTGGACGTTAAATACAAGCATCCCTACAAACCACCTACAGCTAAACTAATACTCCACTTCGGAACTGGAGCACCAACTAAAATGCCTGTCCTCCCATGTTAGAGCATCTGCCTCAAAAGAGGACTCCAGCCTGTGGTTTCAGAGCAGACATAAACAATTCTCTATAGCCTTGAATTAAAATTGAAGAGCTCAGGTTTTTTTATGGGCTGACTATAAGCTGCTGTGGTCTTACTAAGGGTTCCTCGCTCGGTATACTGACCATTTTGGAAGAACCCATGTATCTATCTGCAGCCTTTAACTCCTTTAGTAAAGAGGCAACCTTGATGCCCAGTATCTAAAAGCTAGGATCTGTAGGCCCCCAGCTCCTTACTTTAGATCCTCTCAGGAACATGTTTTTGTGTTTGCAAACACTCTTCTGCTTCTAAATCACCTGGATATCATCAAATGCTTTGTCTAGCTAGAAAACATGGCAAATCATCTGGAATCTGACACTTAAGAGGAGGAGATTACATGGCCATTACCTCAAACGCAAATGGAGAACACGATAGCCAGGTTTTCAAGCATTTCCAATTTTCCTGTGAGACTTCATGAAGGAATGTAATTTGCTAAGACTTCAGATCACCGAGTAACACCTTGCAAATCACCTCACCTACGGAAGCCCAGACTTGTTAAATGGGGCGCAACTTGTGCCAAGTACTGTATGTTCCAGCATTAAAGACACATCTGTCAAGGAGAGGCATGCTTCTCTCTCTTGTATCTTCTTCCTGCTTTATCCAGAAAATGATAAAAGCGTGGCAGTGTCCCCTAGTTGGAGTAGCATTAATTGGAAAAAAGTGGTTTCGTACTTCTTCCAAGAGCAGGAAAACATTCTGGCAGCACAGAATGGCGGGGTAACATCAGAGTCCTGGATGTCAGGGCTAAGATCCAGGCCCCAGTTTCATTGTAAAAGGTGAAGCATGTGGCCTGATGAATAAGGTGTTGGGCCCCCATGCCTATGATGTGGTGACTGGCACCGTCTCTGCCCCGTGTACGTGCTAGAGGACTACCTGATATTGTCCTTCTTTTTCCTCCTCCCGCTTCTGGGTTAGGGTCAGAGCTGTCCCAGGGGAAGCTCGGCTCCCTGCCATCCCCGAGATGGCAAAGTTGCCCCACTTGCAGGAAATAATGGTGCAATGCTGTAGCAACAATACAGCAAATCATGCAAGAACTGCTAGGAGAGGGGGATTATATTTTAAAACATAACTTATATCAGTCCCACCTTCGTACCCCCATCCCTGCTCACAAGCGCTAAGGCTTGTTGCACATGGGTGGTCTGCCCAGCATGCAGGCACCCAGGTGCTCCTATCCATGTGTCTTGTCCAGGCTTCTCTGCAGTGACACAGAGAACCTGTCAACTATCAACTCCTCCTCATGTCTCCTCTTCTTCCTCAGCTGACGACCCTGTGCTTTTTTTGGATGTGGCTTTTTGCCCCCTTCAGGGGATGATAGTGATTAATCTCTCCATCCTGTTCCACCTCCGTGAGTCATCAGGATTTACTCACTCTACTTCATCTCCCAATCTGGGTGACTTGAAAAGCCGCACACACGCGTGCTGGGATCCTGATGACCTGCTAATCCAGCTGCCATCAGCACATGCCATTCTTACAACCCTTCTCCAACTGTTTACTCATTCTGGTGTTTCTGCAGCTGAGCTTATCCATTTGCTCTCCTACGATACTAATTTTAACATTTCTACTACAATTCTCCATACCCTCACCAGCTTTGGTGGGTCATTTGTAAGTAGCATGTGGAACTTTTTCTGTGGCAGCCTCTGTGTAACCAACTTGCCTCGGTCAGCAGGGTGCAGCCTTTTTGGTTATGTAAAAGGGAAGGGGACAGGACCCTGCCTGATATTCTGGAAAATGAAGTACATCCGCAAAGGATACAGCCCCAGTGAATGGTAACAGCTGATGATGCTGAACATACGGGAAACGAGAATTAAATTTGATGCACTGGATAGAACAACAGTCCATAGCCAGAACAAGTGAATATAGCCAGAAGAGATGAGAGGTAATGAGTACGGGAAGGAAAACGGCAAGCACTGTCCAGAGCAGGAGTTCTTTCTATTTCAGGTTAGCCCCTGAAGAAGACAAAAGAAAAAAGGAAAGAGATACCAGGTGAAGAACAAAGTGTGGATGAAGGAAAGTCCCTTTCAAGCAGAAATATTTGTGAGCACTCTGGAGGGAAGCTGAACTTCTCAGTAAGGAGAGTGCAAGTTTGAAATAGAAGACGACTAGGAAACAATGTTTGTGGCAAACAGAAATACAAGTTACTGCATATCTTGCATATGACATTATCTTATGCAATTGTTCTTGGTCAGAATACCACAATAATAGACACAGAACCACCAGCCCAGTGCTCAGCCCAAAGGGGTTTCCAGAACGAGGACTGCTGGAGGCATTTATGTAGGCAGCCACTCACTATTCCACCTATAGTCACAAGACCCTTATTCATATGCTTGTCTGGCAGTAAATACCTTAGAGCTCCATGTGGGACCTAAGTGCGCACCTGAAATTTAAAACAAGTGCTTCTCTGAATAGTTACAGCCTTCAGCACAAGTTGAAGTCCTCTGCTGTAATGTACAGAGCAATATCCAGGTTTTATCTGGGTCCAAAAGCTGCTCTAAGATGTACAGAAATAGAATGCATACAGTGGGCCAAGTGTGATAGTGAGAAAAGGAAAAAAGGAAAAAAGTGAAGTACGTCCATAAAATATGAATGCAAGGTAATGCAGCACAAAGGTAAGGAACAAAGAGTATAAAGAGAGAGAGAATAAGCAGTTCTGTCTCTTAACCTTCTGATATTAATCCTGTTCTCCGACTCTATTACGGCATCTCTCAAGTGTCTTGCTCAGTTTTCCCCTTATTGCTCTCCCCACTCCCCAACCACCACTTGAGTCAAATAACTGCTTTCCGTTCCCCTCACCTAGTTAGTTATAGGAGACTTCAGGTTTTCCCAGCCTGTTTAGTGCTCTTGAACTCATCCAACAAAAATATAGGCATATTTATCCAGGATAATATAGACATTTCAGTACTAAATGCTTAATTTTAGGGTTCATTGTTGCTACCCGCCAAACCTTATGCATTTCATACTCTAATAACTGAACCATGAAAATTACAGCTAATTTTGAAGCACTGCTGGGGACGGGAGGGAGGAGGAAAAGAACCCTGGAATTACAAAATTACTAGCACGGTCTGGTTAAAAAACTGATCATTTTCCACATCTTGCTTTCTACAAAGAATACACGTGAATGCAGTGACTTTTTTTCATTAGGTGTCCACTCTGGATTGCTGACCTTGTTCAATTTGCTGCTTCTTTTCTTTTAATTCCCCTTTTTACCAGTTTGCTTAGCTGCTGTTTCTGGGAACATTTGACAGCCTGAGCAATGACAGACAGAAATCTCTAACTGTTGTGTCCCAAGAGCAAAACCAATCTGTGTTCTGCAACTTATTAACCATTTTTTTCCAGTCTAGGGCATGAATCCAAAAGATAGAGGGTTCTGACCCTAGTCTTACTCCATCCCTGTCTGTACCAAAGACACTTTGTGCCTGACAGAAAGAGGAAGGCAGTTACAAAAATTGAATTTTTAAAAAAATCGTCTAGATGGAAAAATAAACGCAAAATTCCAAGGTAAAAAAGGATGCCCATTCTGTTACGTATGTAAGTGAGGATAAAAAGGTAAGAAAATATATGGTGTTAAACATGCACATTGCTCAAGTCACTTGAATTCTTTAACTATTCTCTTCTTTTCTGTAAAGAAAATTATGTCACCTCTTCCAAGAAGTGACTTTTTTGTACCTAGAAATCATAGACCAAATCCTGCTTGTATCCATCTCCCAGTATTTCCATTTCAAGGCAGAATAATAAGAGAATATATTCCTAGAATGACGGGAAATGATCTCATAGTACAGGACACTGTGCCACAAGTTCTCTTTAGCTCAAGAATGTTTAACAAGCCCTGCAAATTAAGTTTTGTTGTACCAGGAATGCTTTAATTCTGTCTTTTACTTGCTATGCATGAAATTAGTTTCACCCTCTAAAAGTTCAAATAATCTGATTTCCTGAAGAAAAACAACCTGGGAATAAGTTGTAGCTCTTCTGAATCAGCAGCTCTGGTTCATGTATTGGAACAGCATCCACAGTCTCTGTCCCTGTTGAGCAAATGAATTAGGGCCAGATAATCTGAGGCTGGTCCAAAGACCAATGAAATAAAAAGGAAAACCTCCTTTCTATTTCAATTAGCCTCGAATCCAGCCCTCAGGCATTGAGTCCAACCCCAGCATATGCTCTCTGCTCTGTCTAACCACATACTGTCTTGGCTCCAGGTAATGCAAACCTGAACTGACGAAGGAGGTACTGAGCTATTCCCCCATGCAAATATTGCAAAACATAGTGTTTGTGCACGGCTTTCTGCTGGCCTCTGTCCCCTGGTGAAATTCACCTCTATATTTATATCAGGATCAAAACCTGAACTCAATACTGCCATAAGGAAATCATTTTTTGTTTTCTCAAATATCTGGATTTTTTAAGATTTTTGAACTGGGTTGAAAAGTGAATAAGTAACATCTGTAGAGTGATGGAAATATCACTTAAGTAAGCTTTTGGTCCAGAGTCTTGGAAATGGGTCCAAAGGAAAATAAGATTTTGTATCTTAATCTTAAAAAAAGAAAAAAAATGGAAAAATTAAGTTCAAAATGGATTGTGTTTTATTTCTTGGCTTGCCAATGGAAAAACAAACAAAAAACAGCTAGTCCATTCAAGCGCACGTTATGTACTCATTCTGAGTAGTGTGTGCGTGCCAAGAACATTTTCTACTATACAATTCTCTTACTATGTATAACCGTATATTTCATTTTGCCTAGAAATAACCTCACAGCATCACACAGTAGAAAAACAATGGCCAAGAAAATTAACTACCCACAAATCAACATTGCTGCATGGGCTTGCAAGCCAGCACTTCAGATGATTGGGAAATCCAAGTCTATTTTTAATGTCGTATTTGTCCCCCAACCATTGCTTCATCAGCACGATAAACATTATAATTTGTGGCTCCAAAAAAATAAAAAAGAAACCTACCCGGGCAAAACCATATTTATGCAACTCTATAAGCATCCAGAGTGGAACATGCGTATCCGTAATTTTAAACAAAACAGTAATAAACAAACAAATGAGTTGCCTTCAGTGTTTTCATTTACGCTATGCTGTGATATTATCTTTAGGTATTTAGTGCGACTAGAAGACACAGGAATCAAAGCTCTTTAGTTAGTTTGTAAACTCCCACTCATTGCTATAAGCAATTTTGTTGTCTGCCCAATGTATTTATTTTTTCTATAGCAAAATAGCCTGTGCGAGTTGTTGAAGAGGCAATCTGTACTGCATTTCACTACTAGTATGTGTAGTGTTTACCCCAGGCTTTCCTGGTCAAGAAAAACAGACAATATTGAGAGACAAATCTGAAACACTCTGTTGATCCAAGGTTATATGCTTCATCAGCTTAAACAGCCACCGAAGATAAACCTGGTGCCCGAAGCAGCCAGAACAGGGAAACGGAGCTGATGAACGGATGGAGTACATACTAGAAATGACTACACAGAAACACGGTCTGAGTGGTACCGGGGTGATGAAATCACAGCAATAAGTACAAAGACTGAAACATTTACCTGCTTGCTGTCACCACGGTCAGCCTGTCGTCAGCTGTAATCTGGTTTGGTACGGTAGTTGGACTTTTCACACAGACATAGCATCCATTATCTATGCGACTTAGTTTCTTACTGGATCAAGCCTATGCTGACCATGAGCAGGTTTTATTTCCCTAGTTTAGCTTTCTAGTAGAGAAGAATTTGGCAACAGTAAGTTTTGACATTTTCTTACTTTGAGCAGTCAAACAGAGATGGTCAAACAGCCTTTAGGGAACCCCCTCAGCCAGAGAGTTCAACAAAGACACCGACACTGCATCTCTGCCACTTCATTTCTTTTACTTAGAGACCATAGAAAAGAGTGAACAAAATGAGTATTCCTCCTCCTTGCTTCAACTCCCCTGAAATAAACCGTATTGTCCTAAACTCACAAGAGAGGAGCATTTCTTCAAAGTCTGAAGGGACGTTTTTCAAGCTGAAAAAAGTTTATGAAACAATGTGGAGCCGTTTCATGCAGTTACTCCCAATACAACACTGTAATATATATTTGTTGCTTGCGCGACAGTACATAGTCAGAGATACAACCACTAGAAGAAATGCAGAGACACACACTTCTCCATCTTTCTGGTATACTCCTGTTAGCATCTCCCTCAAAGTGGTGGAAAACACCCTAGATCTATTATTCCTCATTCCCAAACTAGGATGTTAAATATATGAAGAAGAAAAGGAACGGAGAAAGTCACAAAAAATCAACAAAGTTCATAAAATTTCCATTGGAGAATGAGGAAAATTACTTTCTAGTCCCTCTCACCCTCTTCTTATTCCTGCCAGACCCTGATAACTCCAGCACTTTGGTCTGAAGTAAATATGGCTAACAGCTTTGAAAGTTTGACTTTCCTTTGGGAAAGCTGGGGAGCCCCCTGCTCACCTAGTGTGCGGCATATCTGAAGCAGTGCTACACCTCACCTTGGCTGGGTAAAACCGTGCCAAGGTAACTGCTTGCTGTCACCACTTCTCACCAAAAAAATGAATGGCTGAAGATCTGCGTGAGAAATCCTTGATCCTGCAAGTTTCTTGTGCGAAAACAGCTTCCCAAGGAGAAAAAAATTGCAAGAGGATAACTAAAATCCAGAGCCCCTGCCACCTTTGGCATTCTGAGTAGAGCCTAAATACTTCTGTAACGATATTTCCTTTATTTAACCTCAGGAGATACCCCCTTACTGGGCAATTCGGCATGAGATCCTGTAGAAGAGAAGAATAGTTTATGAGGAAAAGCGAGTAATTTGGATAACCAAGTGGCAATTGGAAGACCTCTGTCCCTTCTGAGGGGGACTGAGCTCTGGCTGGAGGCCCAGCAGGATACTGTGCGTGGCTGTAGCTGCCCCTGGTTGTGTCAGGGCAATCGGCGCATGGGGACGCGTGTGGGTTTCTGCCGCGAGCTCTGTTAAAGTTGTTATCCCCTTCCCATGGACAGCACGCTCTTTTTTTCCTTTCCTTTATTTCCTCCTTCCTGCTCCCTTGGCAGCAGCATGTGACAATGGTCAAGAATCAGGAAAGAAACATTATCTTTCAATGCGGAGCAAGAAACGTGGCTGGTATGAGGAAAACAGCACTTCCCGAGGAGGTGGTCTGGTTCTCACCCTCCGCTTCACTAAGAGGAGCTTTTCCCTTGATCTCTCCCTGCTCCCATCCCCTCCAGACTGACTGCCCAACATCGTTTCAAAAGTTAAAGAAACGGTGCTGGTATCCGCACAGGAGAAGGTCAGCTGTATTTCCAAATGTAGCTCATTCTTACTCTGCTTCTGATGAGAAAAAATAGTTATTTCTGAAAGCTGCCAGCACCAAACTTTCCCTGAAAAGAACTGATGTTCTTCTATGTCAAATTTACATTCTTCACTAAGTACAAAACCACATCTAAAATACTGTATTTCTTTTAAAGGTGAGGTGAAACTGGGCTGTGCTAAGCTATTTCATGACATTGAGAAGTAAGAATAATACCAAAAAAAAAGACCTGACCACGAATTTATAGCACTTTTCTCCCAGTACATGTGTGATACATAAAAAGTGTTAAAGCTGCCAAGTCAAACACTCAGAAAGTCAGAAATGACAATATACTTGACCTTACTTCGGTCCCCCTGTGAATATATAATACGATGATTACACATTCAGGGTTGGGGTTTGTTTTTTTTTTTGAGTGGGTCCTTGTCTCATTTTGTGAATAGAAATAAAAAGTGCTCACAAAAACCCAACGTTGGCTGTTTTGACTTATTCTACAGTGTGTGATCATGGCCTTTACGTGCTACACTTCATACAAAAGTTGTTCTCAAGATAGCTTTAGTAATTTCCTCAAGATTTTTTGTGTCATATTCAATACAATAGTATCTGAGTGTTTCATATGTATTAATTATCTTCACAGTATAGTTTCCATTTTGCAGCTAAAATAATGGTAGAAATTTCATTTTTTTAATTGTGACACCTGGGACCTAAGTTTTCGCAATATTATATACCCGAAGTAGAGGTCCTATTGCCCCCTACTGCACCTCTGAACACGGGATCCAGAAATAAGAAGTGCAAAATTCTCAGTCGTGTTTTATAAAGTCTGGTTTTAGTGACTTGCTTAGTGTCATCTCACGGGAATTCTGGGAGAGAGATGGGCAGGGACCAGAGTTGTCCCCTGCCTCGCTTGATGCAGATGAGAATATAATCCTTGAATCCACGTCCAAAGGCACTAGCCTTCTTGACTTCACAGCTCTGGTGCATCCTAAGAGCAGACATATCTCATGTGCTGAAAAATGCAGGGGACTCGTGGCTTAAAAACAAACTACATGATTAAAATGCAAATGTGTGACCCGAACCGAAATTTTACACGCAGTCTCAAACTTCACTTTCATAATTACTTGCCTCAAATTACTTGCCTAAAAAACCTTAATAATGTTCTCTTAATGTGGACTTGCACATGTAGTGCATATGCATAATATTTTTAGTGGGAAATCTTGCTGAATCTCTCAGCCTCGCTGTTACACTAACTTTTTTTAACCAAGCATATGACAAGGTTGAAACTGGAGTAAAATGCAGTATGGAATGAAAGCGGGAGAGGCAAAATTATATTCACTAAGGATCAAATTCATCTCTATAAGAGGCCATTATAAGTTCAAACACAATATTAATCCCAATGTCTCCTACTTTCAGAGTCCAAATAACATTTAATTGGTAAAAATATCTTGTGATGAGAGGGTAAAATTTTACATTACTTTTATTAACTAGCTACTATTTTTTAACTTTCTCTATTAATACAAAATAAAGCTTAAAATATCATATTTATTTAACACAAAGTGAAATCGTGTTTCACTCCACAAAATGTATTTCTGCTGAGCCCAGTGCAGGTTTTTTGATGAGTAAGCAGCAACTGCCGTTCGCAGCTCATTGCCTAACCTGACTTTGTGTCCACCACACGGAAATTAAGCACTCAATTAAGTGAACACTGCCTTCGTACACTCCTTTTAACTTAAAAAGTTCTGAGTACTACACAAATATGACTTATGCTTAGGTTTCTTGTAGCGTATTACTGTAGTTATTTAAAGATGGATAAAGGAAAATTCTGGTAGAATCTACGAAGGTACCATTACAGTGGTATAAACCTGACTACCCTGGAACTTCAAATACAGTTAAGAAAACTTATTAGAAAACTCTTCCTGGGATGAAAAGAAACACACCAAGTGGTTCAAAGTTGCAGATAAGGTTTTAAGGGATTTTTCCAAGGTCTGTGGGGAATCAACTGTACTATTTAGGCAGCACTCAATCCCTTGGGAAATGACAGGAAGGCTTCTGTCTCGGTGAGAATAAATATCTCTCAGAGATACTCGTATGGAATATGCAACGTGGTGTCCCTGGAGGAGTCGGAGGCTGTGCACAGCTGCCGCCTGTTCCTGCAGAAGGCTCCAGGAAGCCCCGGGTGGTGTCCGCTCCTCAGTGACGGGATGCGCGGGATGCGCAGGATGCACACAGCTGCAGGCAGTTTCTTACTGTACACAGTAACAGGCATGAACTCATACCAGAGTCTCAGATCCAAAATCTTCTGAACAGCTTAATATCTGAGTCCAGATCCAGAACTGAATGTTAACATTTCTCCTCGCTTTGTAATTGGCTTAACAATTCTCCCTCTCTTCTTAATGCAAATACCTCTGCAATTCCATTGGTTTTAAGTTTGAAGGGCAGAACTGGAATCAGTGGCTTTAGGGGTCTCTGCAAAAGCTTGCCTACCTCTGCATACCTGAAATTTCTTATGAGGATGTGTTAGCTAGTTCTCTTTTACTGACAGTAGAAACTAAGAGTATACTAATACTAATCCTCACTACCCAGGACTTCAAGAAAAGTCTAAAAGGCCTTAGATTTAGGTAAGAATGGCTAAAGATGTATTTATTTAGCCTGACAAAATGGAAATGACATTTTCAAACCTGACAAATTCTCGTTCAGCTGAAGCAATAGGGCCTAGGCTGCTGCCCCTGTAGTAGTCATTGCCGGCACACATAGCATGCTGGTGACTGACCCACTTGTTGCAGTGGTCCAGCACTTTTGTAACTATTCTCTGGAAAAAAAAACCCAAGCATTTCCCAGGCAGGAGGAAAAAGGATGACTAGCTCGTCCTTACAGCATAATCCGAAGCAGCGTTGTGAAAGAGTTAACAGCAGGAGCCGAAATTTATTTTCTTCCTATGACTTGACTAGCCCATGCCTTGGTCGTGTGATATTATAAACAGCATTTTCCTATCTGAAACACCAAGGCATTAGGAGCATGCTTTCCACTATTCTGAAATTTAAGACTCCCTGTTGACATTGCAATATTGCAGCTGTCAAACTGTTGGGCTCTTTCTTCACCAGAATACAGCGCTATCAAAGAATAAACAGAATCTGCTTCTGAATCAAGAGCTTTAATATCGATAGGAACCTCTACACAGCTGGGAAAAGATGACAATCTGGTTCGTTGGGGTGCATGCTGAGCGTCACACCAGACTCCAGCTGCAAAAGTACCGCTCAAGCTGCAGGGAGCTGCAGACAAAACGGGACAGACTAGGTAGGTTAGATATGACCCCACCAGACAGCCTCCCAGATCTTTACTCATTTTTAGAACCAGACTGGGACCAAATGTTCTTAAGCTCTTGGAATTTCTGAAGAAGTGTTTTTTCAATTCCACTGTCCAGCTAGGATGGGAAACAGAAGTGCTGAAAGCTACAGGAAAAATGGTGCTCCAGCCCAGTTTTACAGTCTCAGAAAATCTGGAGAGCTTTTATAAACTTTGGATCGGTGACTGCAGCTCTTTCTGAACCAAACCTCTGAACTTTTGAAGTCTGGCCAGGATTCAGATAATTTGTTGACTTTCTCTGTGAGACAGTTAAAACACAGAATGTACATGTCTGCGTGGTTATGACCTGACACTATGTAAACACGCAGAGACCACTCCCTTCTCACCTGGAGAAGACGGTGATATTGTCATTGGGGTCATTTTCCTGTTCCTCGGGGAACAGCCAACACCACATTATATTTGAGGTCAGCAGCTAAGGCTGCATGTATCCATTTCCCCCACCATACCCTGCCAAGTGGGAGTGAGTGCAATCCACCGTACAGGGGCCTTTGAGTCACGGAGCCCTGCCGTATCTACTGAAATAGCAAAGGTTGGTAAAGACTCTTTCCTGCCGGCCTGCTTGCATCAACAGGTCCTCAAAGCCTGGAACAGTTTGTCCCGGACACCCTTTGTCCTGTTCCTCTGAACACAGGATCGTGAACACTTGACTTGAGAGGCCAAGCTCAGCGCTGTCCTCTCAGTGAGGCATGACCAACAACACACGGCCATTGAATCATCACCACATGATCCCCAACTTCAGACTTGAGAAACACACCGTGACTTTGAAAAATGAAACAAACAAGCAGCTTAAAGCTAAGATCCAAACTTGTACCAAATATTTGGACATCGATGTTTATAAAATGCTCCACTGAGTCCTTGCCTTTTTTATTTACGCACAAACAGATCGATGGAACAGAAACAGTAAAAATAGAGAACTCGAGTAGAAACAGTTATCTGCCAAAGTGACCAAAGTGGGTAAAAGTCAGTGCGTATCTTTTCTTCTACCAAATCGTCAAGAAATCGCGTTAATAATACTCAACAGTTGTACGCTTATAGTTTCTACAGTATTCTATTATTTTAATAAAGAGGTCATTGTGCATAGAGAGTAATTACCAGCTCAGGACAAAATTAGCTATGCTGACTTAATTGATGCTATTTACTTTTGCAGTCCATTGGCAGCCAGCCATTTTCTGTGAATACCAGTTCTCCCATTAATCATGATGTTCCTTCAGCTTGCCAGACTTTTCCGCAATGGCAGCTGCTATCTGGTAACAACTATAATACATATCAGCAAAAGAGCAATCTCTCTCTTTAAATTCAATAATAGATTGTTTTATCACTCAAAGCAATGTCCTCAGGCATGATACTCTGAAACCTCTTTTACTCTCATTGACTTGATCAGATTTTAGTGAAAGTCAGCCCTCTTGTTCTCTCTAGCAATGCAATACATCACACAAGTTATTAAAAAAAACCCCACAACCCTTGATAATCACTCAGGTAGTATCTATTAAAAAATGGCACGCATTTCTAATTAATCCATTTTACAATCGTTCGACAGTTTCCTGGGAAAAAAAAACAGCAGACTGAAGTGTAGAAGGTGAGTGGGAAGAAGTGTAAGAAAAGTGTTGCTTTTCTGAATCCAAAAATTTCTGAGGCCTGTGCTTGTTCCTCTCGGAACACTGCTGCAGGAATGAATGCTGCTATAGTTTTCTACAGGAAATCCTCAAACCCACTCATTCTGATGGCATGTTGTGATGATCCAAGAAGGCGGTATTTGCAGAACTGAAAACCAGGAAAGAGTACATAGTATTTTGCCTTTGAAGAAATCAGCTGGATGTGGGCCCTCTTTTGACTCACCTTCAGCTTTCTATGTCTGATGTCTGTTCTTGTCGGCCTGGCTAAAATAATATTTTATTATTGTTGTTGTTATTATTTCGCTGCTTAATGGCTAACAGATGTGAGCGGGTTCATCCTGCTTCCTGTCACTGCATATACAAAAGTAAACGTCTCTTTGCAGCCTACATACACAGAGCTGGAAGCACCACCTTCTGGAGGTCTAGTAGGATAGAGAAAATGGGTTTACTTACACAGAGATGCACATATACATGTGTATATATGCAAACATATGCATATATATTTATTCATAAAGAAATGTAAGCTGAGCAATGAATTGATCTCACAAAGAAATGTACGCTGAGAAATGAATTGATCTCACAAAGAAATTTAAGAGTAAAAATATATTTTGCAATGCATGTGCTGATTCAGAAGCATTACTTAAGTGATATGTTTTGACCATATGTGTCCTGATCCTATTGGGAGTTATCCAACTCAGAGTTTGGGCCTGATGGAATGAGGGTGGAATAAAGACGAAGCCAATGACATTCTCTTTCCATTAGCTGGAAAAACTGACTAAGAGGAAAAAAAAGACGATGCAAACTGCATATCCTCTGTTAAATTTGCTGCACAGAAACACATTGTGTGTCAGGCCCTAGGAAAATGACTTGCTGTAACACAGTTACATCTGGGATTCTCTTTGCAAAAGATGCCCCGTCTAGTCCGCTAGATTTTGCTAACCCTTGGTGTTTTAGATACACTCAAGTCAATTCAGTTCCTACTGGAAGAGAACATGAAACTGATGCTTAATCTAAAAAAACAATTATTAATGAACACATATGTAGCCCTCCACTAGTTTTCATATTCTTCTCAAACTTTTCTGTGAGTTTATAAACATACACACATGTTTCTGTGTTGGCTGTACATTGGCATATATATACACACACATATGCCTGTACACACGTATGTATTCTTAAATCTATTACACTTGATAAAAGTTCATGATCTGTTTGAAGTTACACACAGCTTGTTTAATGCCGTCTCTATTCTAACACACCAATAAAAACAAATTGATATGAGAGCAAACCTATAAAAAATCTGTTTTCTGAATATAACCAAACTGCTCCTCAGAGTGCTTACATCACCTTCCTGCTGGAAAGCCAGCTGAGATGGGAAGTATGAGAAAATCTGTGCTGTACACACGATTCCTCTGTGCAGTCTGAACTCCGAATTAGGCCTTGCAATGAAAACAGTGAAATACTGAGGTACAGTTTATAAGGCATAGAGTGTAACAGTAGGTGCAAAGAGAGGCACCTGTGTTCTTAAACACCACTAACCTTTGGGAAGGGATTTGCAAAGCCACTGTACTGTTTCTGCTTACCTGCAAGGGCTCGCATTCATCGCAAACCTTATTCCCGTGTTTGCTAAATTATAATTTTCCTTGTTTCTCCCCAGGTAACGCAGACTTGCTAAATATCTTTGGCAATGGGGTGTCCCAACAAAACTGCTATGGGTTATCGTGTTTCCCACTCACTGGGGCAAGGGTTGGATCCAGAGAAAGTCAGTGATTTTCTGATGAAATGAAGTTACCTTGGAAATGATCGCTTGTGGAACCTACTACGTTTCACTTAAAGCTGATGAGGTGCTTGCCAAATCCAACATATGGTCCTGGGGTCAGAGGTGGAAGAAATCATGGTAGAAATAAGGAGGAAGTGATTAGGGATGGAGAAGGAAAAACCAGAAAGACACCTCTCGGCTCTCATGGGATCTCATGGCATCTGAGCCAGGACATACGCCACCTGGCCCTGCTGTTTTGAGGGGAAGGCTCTTATTCCTCCTGCTAGTCCTGAGCACCAGGGCCAGCATTTGAGATGCTCAGCTCTCGAGGCAGAGCTTCTTAGAACTCTCCAAGGGATCTCGAAGCCTGAGAGCCTCAGCTTTAACGAAAGCTCATCTCTACTCATCACTACTACATCTGTGTGCCTGAAAAGCCAAACTGGAGGAGGTTCAAGTCTCCAGGCAGTCAAATGTAAAGATAAATGTGGCATAAAAATATGGACAGACTGGAATAAAGAGGGACTCACCTGGTATGCTGAGAAGCAGCACAATACATTTTACATCTGTTTTAAATACGGTAAAATCCATTGTTGCAGAAGCTTGTTTATCACTTGGGCCTAATTATTAAGCTAAAAACCCCATACATCTAGCTCTCCTTCAGGTACCATACGATAGATTCTGCTGTTATGTAGCCTGTTATAAAGTCAGTGTAAACTACATTTATGGATGTGGTAAAACTTTTCTAGTCTTTCCAAAACATTACCTCAGAGAAAATAAAACATTTCACCTCAGAGAAAATAGGTGTCTTAAGCCCCCTAAAAAGAAGGTAGAAAGCAAAGAATGTTTAATTTCTATTTTCCTATTGCTAAGCCATTTTCACGTTAAGATAGCTGATTTGCCTGTCACGCTCAGCCTCACTACCAAATTCCATCCAGAAGATTCTCACGATCAGGATTTGTCAGTGGATAATTTAGTTCTGGATTGATTCAGATGTGATCCTTCCCTCAGAACCTAAGCAGCATTTTTATATGTTCCTTGTGACACTCTTCAGACAGGCTCCCATCAGCCTACAAGCCACATTTGTGTCTACAATAATGCATGTTTCAACAGAAACTGTTAAACATCTTTTTTTGCAATCAGTTCTAAACCTTTGCAACTAGATACATCCGTTACATTGCAGAAGCCTAGTTCAGCATCAATATCAAGTGTCTTGTTCTATGACCTTGAGTCAGATGGGAATTTAGAGATCTGCCAGATGTTTGGTGTCTCAGCCGGAGATGCAGGGAGTTCTCCTCTCTGCTAAGGAGTGAAATAGGGAACGGTGGAATTTCAAGCATTTGGCAATGTGTTTTGTTCTGTATGACACAATACTAATTGAGATAAACAGATGCACTCCAATAACATCTCTTGCCAGGTCAACTTCCAAAGACTAGTGTGAGAGAATATCCCAGTCAGCAAAACATTTCAAGCTAATGCTTGCCTCTGAGCATATGTTTAGTTTCTACTCATTTCAACAGGACTTAAGAAAAGGCCTTTCTAGTCGAAGGTTGACATAAAAAAGTGGTTAAGTACCTTTCTGAGTCAGGGCCAAAACTGGAATAAACAAATAACAATTAAAAAAAATCCCATGCAACGTATAACATACTCCCATTCCACTCATGACTTGTTTAGACATATAGAAATATTGTCCAAATACTCATGCTGCATGCTGGCTGCCTACTCTAACACAGGTCAAAATGTCCTGTTTGAAAAAAAAAACCAATAATTTTTGGATACCCTGCAAGTTTCCAAGGCTTATGTTACTGTGGAGGAGGTACAACGCATGGGAATTTTTGGTGATATTTTCTTTTAATGAGTCCTGTAAGCAATTGTTTCACAGTCTGAAAGGCTAGAACAATTAAATGACTACAGATGTGTCAAATGATGCAGGAAAACCATGAGACACTTCCAAATGAGTAGGCGGAGGGTGTGAGGAGACCATATCCTGTAATATATGAATCTCAGATTCTTTGGCATGCAGCTTATTTTTATGGAAATGTCCCGGTAAGCCTGGAACAATCTAATGGTTTTCAAAGTATTTCAAATCAACAGCATAAAAGCGCTGTTGAGAACAATCTTTTTATGCTGTGGTGATTTTGAATTGGCCTGGGAACAGCATACTAAAGAATATGCAAGAGCTAAAAGGACCAAGTTATTACTGCATTCGCGAGCTGTAGGTGAGAAACAATTTCATACAGATAATAGAGTTCATTACTGCAAGAAGCATAGAGGAAACAGTGCTGGTTGCTTTCATCTACTTTAGCTGACTCTCAGCTTGGATCTCAGCCACAGACACAGCTTGCAACAATAATTGGGTTGCTCTAAGTTATGCCATCTTCAAATGGGCCTCTGTGGAGGCTTGTCCTGCAAGTCATTACACAGGAGCCACATTTGTCACTTTGTCTTCTGAGTCTCCTAGTGAGTGATTATGGGAGGCCCAGTTCCAGCCCTTTTCTCTCCCATTTATACCTGAAGGAAAGCAGGTCTTGTAGCTGTGACTGTGTGGCCCAGTCCAAGTCCTAACTTGGACTGAGTCACCCTTGATAACACCGGTGGGAGGAGAAAAAGCGGGGCTCTCTCAGCAGCAAAAATCAGATGGTAGGTTCCTTCGCACAGTGAGGCCTCACATGAGACTGTGTGCCAACACTACCTAACCACTAAGCCAAACACTGTTGGATGTGGGAATGACTCCATGTGTGAGCAGAAGAAGGAAACGGGTGGGCGGGCAGGGAGATGACAAAGCTCTCTGCAGGAAGCATCAGATTTTAAATCATGGAGCCTTTCGAGGGACGCGTCTCTCTGCCTGATGCTATTCTTTTGCCTCGTGCATAAAAAAGATGGATCAAGGCTGCAAAATCCCAAACACGGCTTACTCTTCTCTACAGTTGTATGGGTTTTCCCCAAAAGAAATAATTTAGTAATCCTTATTTAATAACAAAACAAAAAAAAAACCAAACAAAAAACCCAAACCCACAAACTCCAATTACTGAAAACAAACTAAGGTTAGTTTGAAATTAGCTCTCATGTACTACTGAAGGTTTAGGGAAAACTCAGGGAAAAATCAAACACGTGAAAAGTTGATCTTAGGTGAGCGTGTTTCCCAGCAGCCCATAGCAGAGGGTCCTTGGATCAATAACGCTACGGATCGTTACGATATACCACTGTGAGAGAAGTTACACGTCTGAGCTTCTGAGCTTTTGTGCATTAGCACTGGACCTTAAAAGAGAACAAATGTCTTGCCAAAAATACTTGGAGACCACTAGTGCCTGAAGAATAAGCCTCCATTACTTCCAATATTTTCTTTTCAGTAAGTCCCCTTCCTCCCATTTTTTGAGAATGTAATTAGATATTCTAAGAGTCTGTGTGGACATTAAAAGCTTTTATATAAAACTCTCTAACAAAATAGGCAAATGTATATAAACAGATGTAACCTGGAAGTTAAGTGACATACAGCAAATTTGTATGATTAATTTGTTTTATGCTCTGTGAAAGAAACAGTCTGTTTAGAGAAGTGTTATATAAAATTATGTTGTACACAATTGTCAGCAGATTCTAATTACTGTAATATCTTGTGATTATATAACGGGAAAATGTCATTAGGTCATAGGAGAAAACTCATTTTATTTAGCCTTGTAGTCATCAAAGTAATGTCACTATTCATAGAGATCAAGTAATAAGGGGAATTTATGCCATTGTTTGTTTGGGATTGTAAAGAGGTCTCTGGAAAATTTCTTCTGCTATCCGTCTGAACACAAAGGAAGGGGTCCCTTCCCTCCCTCTGTCCAGGGAGTAAAGAAAAGTGAAAAATCACATCTAAAATGCAGGACAAAGCACGGCACTACAACAGATAGAAGAACTACATAGCCCATATCAAGAACAGCCTAGTTACCATACTATTACTTTATAAATATTTCAAACACGTGCAGTAGAAATCATATTGTTCAAGTTTTACATTTTCATTTCCATGACACTGACAGCAGCTAATGAAGACTAGATTCCCAATAGAATGACCCATCACACCGTCCATTTTCTGACTTGCGCACAAACTTGTAATAAAAGTGAGACCTAAACTCTGACTTCAGCTTTTCTTCTACCTTTTGAGAAGTGGGGCTTTATCTGGATCCATTTTCCACTTCAGAGAAACTAATGTAGCAGACATTCATCAAAAAGAAATCAGGTTTTGAGTGTTTTATAACGCAAATGGTAAGATGGCACTTGTTTTCAGCATATCATTTTTATTATTATACAGTATAGAATCATAGAATCGTTTAGGTTGTAAAACTAACTCTATAAATGTTTTTCCTTATTATCCACCTGTCTTTGGTGAAGCACGATGAGTTAGTTGAGAGTATTTTTCTTTAAAACATTAGTGTATAATTCCTTTTTTATTTGCTTAACTATAAATGTAACTAAGGACATTATAATGTCTGAGACCATCTAAGGAACCTAAAGGTGCACAAGTCCATGGGACCTCATGAGATGCATCCACGGGTCCTGAGGGAACTGGCGGATGAAGTTGTTAAGCCACTATCCATCATATTTGAGAAGTCACGGCAGTCCAGTGAAGTTCCCACTGACTGGAAAAGGGGAAACATAACCCCCATTTTTAAAAAGGGAAAAAAGGAAGACCTGGGGAACTACAGGCCAGTCAGTCTCACCTCTGTGCCCGGGAAGACCATGGAGCAAATCCTCCTGGAAACTATGCTAAGGCACGTGGAAAATAAGGAGGTGATTGGTGACAGCCAACATGGCTTCACTAAGGGCAAATCGTGCCTGACAAATTTGGTGGCCTTCTACAACGAGGTTACAGCATTGGTGGATAAGGGAAGAGCAACTGACGTCATCTAAAGCATTTGACACTGTTCCACATGACGTCCTTGTCTCTAAATTGGAGAGACGTGGGTTTGAGGGATGGACCACTCGGTGGCTAAGGAATTGGCTGGATGGTCGCACTCAAAGAGTTGCGGTCAACAGCTCAATGTCCAAGTGGACACCAGTGATGAGTGGTGTTCCTCAGGGGTCGATCTTGGGACCAGTGCTGTTTAACATCTTTGTCGGCGACACGGACACTGGGACGGAGTGCACCCTCAGCAAGTTTGCTGATGACACCAAGCTGTGTGGCATGGTCGACACACTGGAGGGAATGGATACAATCCAGAGGGACCTTGACAGACTTGAGGCGTGGGCCCGTGCAAATGCCATGAAGCTCAACAAGGCCAAATGCAAAGTCCCGCACATGGGTCAGGGCAATCCTGAGCACAAATACAAGCTGGGCAGAGAACGGATTGAGAGCAGCCCTGAGGAGAAGGACTTGGGCGTGTTGGCTGATGAGAAGCTCAACATGATCCGGCAACGTGCACTTGCAGCCCAGAAAGCCAACTTTATCCTGGGCTGCATCAAAAGAAGCACAACCAGCAGGTCGAGGGAAGTGATTCTCCCCCTCTCCTCTGCTCTCGTGAGACCCCACCTGGAGTACTGCATTCAGCTCTGGGGCCCCCAACACAAGAAGGACATGGACCTGTTGGAGCAAGGCCAGAGGAGGGCACAAAGATGATCAGAAGGATGGAGCACCTCTCCTGTGAAGACAGGCTGAGAGAGTTGGGCTTGTTCAGCCTGGAGAAGAGAAGGCTCCAGGGAGACCTTACAGCAGCCTTCCAGTCCCTAGAGGAGGCCTACAAGAAAGCTGGAGAGGGACTTTTGACAAGGGCATCTAGTGATAGGACAAGGGGTAATGGCTTTAAAATGAAAGAGGGTAGATGTAGATCAGATACAAGGAAGAAATTTTTCCCTATGACAGTGATGAGGCACTGGAAGAGGTTGCCCCGAGAAGCTGTGGCTGCCCCCTCCCTGGAAGTGTTCAAGGCCAGGTTGGATGGGGCTTTGAGCAACCTGGTCTGGTGGAAGGTGTCCCCACCCATGAACTAGATGATCTTCAAGGTCCATTCCAACCCAAAGCATTCTATGATTCTATGATAATGTAAACAGATGTATATGTATTATATGAAATATCATACATAAACACTAGCAGAATCAATTTTAGACTTGCGATATTTTCAGTGAATTTTTTTTCATTACAGAAAACCTCATAATTTATGTATTTGTTTCATTGCCATCTTAAACACAGCCATACACCTTCCATCCAGCCTCATTCAATTCAGCAGAAATGTTTTCCTCATCTGTGAAGAACTGGGAAAAGCTAGAAATGAGTAAAATCTGTAGCAGAAAGCTTTCCAGGTACAACCCTCTGCTATTAGCTCCTTTGAGATGACATCTCCTTGGCTTACCAGTACACACCACAACCTACATATCAGTGTTTTGCATTTACAAGTTGTAATGCTTTTCATTCAAAAGAACCCAAAAGCACTTCACAAATTTAGAGCTAGTCTTGGAGTAATTTTATACATATGATCATCCCATGGACTACTCCTGTCTTTATAGAACTGAAATGAAAAATATATGAGCTGTGTACATGTTTCTGATGCACAGCAGAAGCCTTGTCTTCTCTGAAAAACAGCAGGGAATGCAGAAACCCTGTACAGCTGCTTAGAGTAGCATCCCATCTACTTTACACGTACTATATTTTCAATAGAATCTCTCTAATTTTTTACACCTTCCCCATGGAAAATAGAGTCAGAGAAGGAAAAAAAGCTTCCCAAGATCACCAAGCAGGCCAGGAGCTTGCTTGACCTGATGGGAAAAGCAAAGATGAGCTTGAAAACCAGGATCTTGCTTTTGGCTGAGCCTTCAGGCCAGGCAGAGCGTGTGTGGAGAGGATGCCCGTGGGTCTGCCTGTAGCGGGGATCCTCGCCCCACAGGAGAGGGCTCTGGGAGGCACCTCTGTGCTGCGTAGAGTGGCACAAGGTGCTTGCAACCCCATATATGAATTTGACCCAAATCTTTTGTGTAGGTTTATTCCCCTTGAGTTAAAGGAAAGGTATTCGAACACTTAAGTTTATATTACCCGTGGCTGCTACACTGTCACTTCTGTGGGTGACACGATAGACCAGTTCTCAGTATCTGTTCCCTTCTGTTCGTTCCCTGCCGTGCTGCTGCCTTCTGGGCTATTGCCTCCTGACAGCTGCTGCTCCTACAGCTACTTCCTACTACTCAGCTGAGCTATCAGCTGGAAAGAGCCTTTGCCAGCTTTGCTCTTTAGTGAGCCCCTTAAACCACTACCGACTGGTGTCATACGGCTGAAATAAAATTTAGAAACTTTAGCACAGAATGAATCATATTTACATCTAGAAATAAGACACCATAAACATTTCATCCCTCAGAGGACAATATTTCAAGGCTTCTTCCCACATTTTCAGGGTTATCAAAACTTATAATGAAAACTTGGGAGGAAAATACTCTCAATTTTTGCTCGCAGTAAACTGTAAGCAAAAATAAAGTGCTTTCTCAAAATTTTCAGCAGCCACGAGACGCAAACCCTACGATCTCATGAATGAAAGTGATGTTTCTTGTGTCCAGTGACTCTACACACGGAGTTTCTCTGTTGGTTCAGAAAGTAACTGGCTCCAAGCTAAATTAAACAGAAATCACCACATTGAAGCAGGTCATAAAATCGTGAGCATTTTAATGAGAAACTTGGAAAGGAAGGTCAAAGATTTTTTTTTCTAATTTATCATAAAAGTTCCATAGTTTTTGAATTTGTCATAAAAGTTCTCTTCTCCAGAAAAAAGCAGACACTATGTTTTTGAAGAGAAGGGGCATTATCTGTTCAGGTAATTATCTTAAGAAAAACTAAACTTTCCTTTAAAAATTTAACATTTTAATGGGAAAAAAGTGAAAAAGGACACTCCTTTTTAGTTTAAAATGTCTTGAAATAAGAATTTCAATCCACTTTCCTATGAAGAGTATAGCATGCTTGGATTAAGGCTATATAGCAAATGTATGATATGAAAATGTTTTTGAAAGCATAACACAGACCTCGTAAGATAGACATTTTGGGTTGTAGGAAAAATGCCTAGACTTTACATTGGAAAACAAAACTCAGCATAGTCCGTGCCATTGCCAGATTTGCTCAGTTTTGCAAGTCAGGGCAACAGTCTTCCAAAACTGATCTCAGTTTTGTACAGTATATAAAAATATACAAATATACAATATAATATGTACGCTTGTCCATTTCCTATCTGACTTCACTTCATCAGTCAGCCAGCTTAACTTCAGATGAAACTTTTGATTCTTTTGCCTTCTTAACCACAAGGGCTTCATGGATCTGTAATTAAAAATGTATTTTCCTGGCTATGCTGTACAAAATATGTTAAGTATTTGACCAGATGCTGAAGACTGGCTATTTTGATCAAAGAGATGGAGAAATTTCAGTAACAAAATATGGCAGTATTGGAATCTTTGGGAAGTCACAGTATCCATGTTATAATTTATACAGGAGAACGGCTGTACGTCTAGCTCCTTAATGTATTTAACAAATTAGCAGACACTTGAGAAGAAAAGAACTCACTGCCTTTTGTTTGTTTGTTTGTTTTACTCAATATTTTATATTGAGCTATTCTGTATCATTACTTGAAGAAGCAGCACTGATTTAGTGCATTCAGTCTGACCAAGTTCTATGTTTTAGGGAAGGGTAATTCACTCATCTTTTTAAATTTTATGGTCATATAAGTCACGCAGCAATAAAGGAGGATTTCATTGTAAAATTTTTCTCCCTAAGCAGGTATCAGCAATGCATAGAAGAGAAAAACTCTCACGAATACATATCAACTGAGATTCATAGGATCTAATTATTTATATTTTGCTAATATTAATTTAAAACTTTACACCTAAGTCACACCCATATTCCCTCTTTCCCCCCCAAAAAGGGTTTATAAAGTCCAAGTTTTTCTCAGATAAAAGTTTGAATATTTTGCTATGAAAAAGAAGGGGTAAATAACTGTAAAAGCTCATGTCTTGAGCAATAATATCAGTTTAAGAAAGTTCATGAATACTGGATACACTAATGATTTAGTTTTCACCTTCATTTTTTACTTTGATGCTGAAATTAGAAGATTTCAGTGAAGGGTTGATAACTGCAATCAATACATAAATACTACTTGAAAAAACACTCAAAGCCAACACCGTCTTTTAAAATGTGTTTCCAAATAACTGGACCATTGTAGGCTTTAAATCGGTATACCTGATACACATTTGGGCTCAACTAGGGCTACACAACTCAATCTTATAGAATAGTTATTTTTTAAAAAATGCTACATAAACAAGCTCCAGCTAAATATTCTGAAATTTGGAATGATTTTTGACTCTTTCTCCTTTTTGTGTATTTCTGTAACCAGAAACATCAAAATATTTGGTCTAGTCCTGTGGCAGTTCCTCAGGCACAAGTCTTGTTGACTTAGGCTTTTGCTGGAGTAAGGAACTTAAGGCTGTTCCCATGCTACGGTGCGTGGTGTTTTCTCAAGGCTACTGAATATAGCTGTTAAAATTCTTTCGTGTTGTTCCCATAAACGCTAGCTGAAAACTAAAGTTTTCAAATATTCTATGAATTAAATGTATATTAAGATTATTTCTGAATGAAATGATGAAGATCAACTTAGCACTGTGAAAGACACAAAGCAGTTCAAGGTAAAAGAGAAAAGATTATTGTCACAACACTGTCTGAGGAAGAAATTTGAGGTTGAACAGAGTTTATTTTAGAATAAAAAACAGAAATTAAATCCTCCAGAGATTAGAAGTGGCATTCAGAGTCTTCCACATTAAGGTCACCAGTTCAAATCCAGTGTAGGTCACTTACCAAGTGGTCATTACCAAGTCATGGTTGGTCAATGAGCTGGTGATCTCATGGACAGGAATCCACACCACTAAAACCTCTGCCACAATTGGCACCTTTACTGGATATTTCACTAAAAAAAACAAGGACTGAGTTGAATGCAGAGACAGAACAATCCTTTCACCATAAGAGGTGATGCCTCAAAAAACAGGTTAGTAGGATTTACAGCAAGCTCATCTTAGCTGAAAGTTACTGTTCACATTCGTAACCAATAATCAAGACAGAAAATATCTGGGTCAGATTCCTTCTGACCCGTTTTAGTGTTGCGATGCCCAAATAAATGCCCAAATAAATGCTAGATAAACAAGTTATTCCTGACTCTTTCATCAGGGTAGTGATTTCTGTATTACTTCAAGAGAAGAAGACCACATAATTATCCCCATATGGAACCCATTTCTCCCTCTCTCCAGATGATAATTTTAGATGTTGATTCTATTGCCAGGAAGAATATTCAGTTCGCAACTAGATGAAAATAGGTTTTCTAATAATACTTGACTTTTCGTATTTTCATACACAAAAGGATGCTCCAAACATTCATAGAGCTTTTCAGAATGTGTGCAGAGCGAGTGAAATGAAAATATTAAGACTTCACATAGTTATGATCCTGAGACTACAAAATGCATTGCAGAAATCACTCCTCCTCACAGCTCTCTATTTCAGAGCACCGGCTTAGTTTGGTATTTTACCGTACATTTGTGAAGATACAGACATGAAAGTATACATTCCTAACTGACTGTTCAGGCTCTGGAAAGCTTGTAATGAGAGGGATGTATAGCTCTGATCACCTCACACACGCTGGAGATCCCATTACTGTATAGCCCAAGAAATAATGCATTTTTCCCAGATTCTATAGAAAAAAATACAAAATCTTGCAGAAGTTAGAGGCTCAGTATTTGTTTCTGGGTCACACCAACAGTTAGGGCCTTGTCATAATACAAAAGTACAAGTGGCTATACTGATTCAGACCAAGTATCTAGCTAATCAAATATGCCGTGGTCATAACTGGACACATAAGAAAGCACAGTAGAGTAAGTATAGAGGCTATTTCCTCTCCTCATACTCTTCCACCCTGCAGCTGCTTTCAACTCAGCAGGTTTTCTGAGCTTGCTATGATTTAATCCATTCGGGAACTCTGAGGGCCCTCTGTTTCCAATACTTGTCCAGTCTTCCCTTGAACCCACATACATTTCTTATGTCCACAGTGTCCTCGTTTATGAAGAGCTCTCTCCTTCAGGTGAATTACCTACTTTTGATTTGAACTAGGCTCCCACCAGCTTCATTTGTTGACCCTCAGTTTTCACACTGGAGAAAACTGTGATCAGTTTTGATTACTACCAACTCTCCTCATGCCATTCACGATTTTGTAGACATCTTTTGTGTCCTTCCTGAGCCAGAGGAGCTCTAGTCTTCTCAATCACTCTTCCTATGCAAGCTGCTCCATACATCTGGTCATGCCTGTTTCTCTTCCCTGTGCCTTCTCAAGTTCTAATATAGTCATCTTCAGATAGGCAGACTAGAACTGCACACATCATTCAGGTTGAGAATGAACTCTGCATAATGGTGTTTTCCATTTTGTTCTTTTTTTCCAGTCCTAAAGGAGCCTAACATTTTGTCTACTTGCTAAACTGCTACTAAGCACTGAGCTCATGTTTTGGTGTCTATCGCGGCATCAAGGTCTCACTCCTGAGCAGTTGCAGTCAGTTCAGAGGCCACTATTTTATCTGTGAAAAATGAATTGTATTGTGTACCACGCTACCTCACTGGAGCCAGTCAGGCAAGAAGCTACAGCTTTAGTCCAGGAGAAATGAAAGATAAAACTGCAATTTAGAACTGGATCGCTAACAAAATAAAACCAGCAGCAAGAGAGCTGGAAAGATATACTTTTGAGGCTGACTGCAATCCTTTATTCTGCCTGTCAGCAGTGATTCTGGAGCAATGATGACTCTGAGCTTGGCCATATAGGAGACATCATAAGTGCTGCACTGGGATTTTAACGTCTATGGAAAAAATAATTCCAGAGTTGTACATCCAAGAACATTTTCAGTTATGCATTACAGTTGTGTTTGTCCATTTGCATGACAGATAATAGGAATTATCTGTCATTATCTTCTCATTATCTTAGATAGTTGACAATAATGAAGAAATTACTGCACTTCACTATGCAGTACAAACTAACAGTCACTATTACTGGCACTGGTAAGGTGGAGGAGTATGAAGATTGAAAGATGAAGCACTCGTCTAAAGTTCCCAAGAAATTCAGTCTGAGTCTGGGACTCAGGAAAGCCATACTGACATTTCTGTGAAGAAAGCTTTTGTGGCAGCTGGGGACTTTTGGCAGATTAGTTGCAAATCTTAACGATCAATTGAGATTTATTGAAACTTGAAATAGTATATCTGTAAGTCTTTTAAGAGTTGGCTATTTTGGCTATTACGATATTTCTATTAAATTCTATTCGAGTGGAAGGACGGTCTTGTTTCTAAGGCCCTTGATTGGCTTTCAGAAAAAACCTAAGTTAACACTCAGATTCATTTGGTGTGATCTGGGGCCAGTTATTCAAATTCATTACTCCTCAGCTTTACATGTGATTTAGGGACAATAAAAAGACTTTTCTTGTTTATATGTGGGTTTGTCTCACAATATGCAACTGATTGCATTACAGCTTTTCTAGCAAAAGCTTGCCCATAGAGCTTGCATTTCATAATTATGGTCTTAGTTGTCATCTTTTCAGCTCAATTTCTCTTTCTACTCATTTCTACGCTGCCAAGTACACAGAGTCTCAGTTTCTGTGCACGAGTACCACATGTGGCTAGTTTTAAGTGTTCTCTTCCTGTAATGTTGGAATGACTACAAAAACTGCCTTTTCATTTCTTGTCTATTCCTTCAGTAGACTGCCATGGATGCCTCCTCAAAGCCAAAATGGATGCCAGATTAAGACTGAGGTTTAATCCACAAAATAAACAAAATAAAGCTGCTTATAGGCATTTACATAAAGTGAGCCATTCATAGAATGATGAGAATCTCTTTCAGTGCTTAAGACGTCTGCTATTTTTTACATGTATTTGAACCAGAAGTAATAGGTCATGTCCAAGAGTGGGTCTAAGCCACATGGCAAGAGCATAAGGGCAGTTTAACAACAGGGAATTCAAACGTTATCTCCTGTCTACACTGGTAGTGACTACTGTAGTAAGACTCTCCCTTGATTCTACCCCCATACAGAGCTGCTATTTTAATATTATAAACATACCCAACACATTTTCAAAATCTGTAAAACCAAGCAAGAAAACTGAAAGCCCCTTTTTGAAGAGCCTCAGTAAAAAAGAAAACTTCATCAACAGATCTTACAAAGTGTCATGGACCCACCTTCCCTTTCAAGGGGAAGAAAAAGCTGCAAAAATGCCTGCACAATGACCATTTCCCAGCTCTACTACGGGCTCATGTCATCAGAAGCACCACAGTTCATGTCTTGTCCTAAAGGATTTCATGTGAGAGTCCAGCTATGGACAAATTCTCTGCTTAGACAAAAGCCTCACTTCTTGTCCTCCCTCCTTCCCCTGTCATTCGCCAGGCATTCAGCGGAGAATACATTTATACCTTTTCTAACTGAACTCTCTGGGACTGAAGGATGGTACAGGTTGCAAACCTGGCGCACTGCCCATCCTACACACTCCTCTGTAGAGGCCTGTAAAGGATCCAAGCAAGGAAAAGCCAAAATAAACCAACAAAACAAAATATTTTCCTTCTAATGTCTCATTGAAGCAGTGGGCTTAACAAAACTTCAGACGGCACTTACCTCAGAATTCTTATTGAGAGCCCCTAATTTTTTCTCAGGGGAAAAAAAGGGTTTCCAAGCCTGGCCAAACTAATCCTGAAATACAGGAGAGAGACAACCTTGGAGTGCACCTTGGATGACTGCTAACAATTCCTTTCTTCCTAATCTGAAAAGTTCATCTCCAGGCTGAGGCAGGGCTCTCTACCAACATGACACAGGCTAAGGACCAGCTTGTAACCTCCTTTTCACGTTGGCTCACTGGCTTGTTTACGCAACATTGTCGTGTATTAGTTACTTAAAGAAATGAAACCTGTGCTCTAGTGTTCTTTTCTAGGAAAGCATTCCTAGATGCTTGCAATTCTGAGTATCAAATGCTAGTAAAGGCATGCAAATCTGACACTGAATGAAGCCATTACAGGTCACAATGATCCTAACCAAATGCAGTTGACCTGGCAGGCGGGACCTCAGTGCCCCCAGTATACAGCAAATGGCGAAGAATTATTTTTGTAATACAAAGTACTGCATGAAATACAGTCAGCTCACATGACTGTTGCTATGTATGAACAAAATCCAGATGGGTTCCTCTGGATTAGAGTTTTGCACAAAACCAGATTGTGTTGGAAATAGGTCATCTCCATCAGACCTTCCACAGCGCTATGACTTCTTTCTATTTGGGTTACATATTTCCTGAGCCTTCAAAAATATTACTCACCAGCAAAACCAGCATGCTAAATAGTCACATTTATTCAGTGGATATTTGTATCACATTGGCAAGCAATCGTTCATCATCAGTCTTCAGCTCGCACAAAACAACAGCCCTGCACAGTGTGGAGACTTTTCAGAAGTTTATTACTTCACTCAGGTTGTTACCATGACAGAATCTTGATCTGAGATATTTTGGGTCTCAAAGGGTCTGTTAGTGAAGACTCAGTTGGGTGTCAGCAGTGTTATCTATCTCCCATCATTGTTTTTGGCTGGGCCAGCTAATGACAGGACTGAGCTTTCCCATTGTAAGTACTTTGGCTACGAGAGATCTGTCAGATGTTTCCACAGCTCCCATGTTAGCCATAAACACTAGACCAATACTTTAACACAGTCAGGAAGATGCACTGAAGCTACACAGAGTCATGACACCCACTAACGCTCTAGTGTTGTTTTTGTTCAGGCATATACTGAATGGATGGTCCGTCGTGTTCAGGAATGGACAAGAAACGATGACCACCAATATTGGCAAAATACATCCATGCAGCTCCGTATAGTAACATTTACAAATTACTCCCCGGAATACCACAGACTATCCAGCCCGTCCAGCTTCACCTCCGAAATGCCTATTTCCCAGCTGGTTTTGGTAGTGACTCACTCAAAAATGGTTAGTATTACAGCTCATCATGGATAAAGTGAGGCTTGGGCGAATCCCAATGGCTGGTTCTTTCTCTCACAGAATAATCAGGACACAGGCCAGCCCTTCCCATGCACACCAGCTGTGCACTCCTCAGCCATTGCTAAGCAGACAGATGCATAATCTGGAACTGGTAGTTGCTGTCAGTCAGCTAGCTGTTATTACGTCAGGCACAGGATAATCTCCAGGACATTTTGCGAGGCAAGGGGCTCTTAGAAGAACTTCTTGACCGTGCCACATGTGCCGGAGTCAAGTAGAGAGAAGCCAAAATAAAATAAACAACAAAGAACAAGTTCGGTTTTCCTCTAAATAACATGCCACTGCAGCATGCCTAACAAAAGTCTGTAAAACCCTCACATCTGAGCTCTTGTACATGGGGATCCTTCACCTGGCCAGAGCTATAATGCAAGACATTCCTCAGCTTCAGAGCCAAGAAAGTAAATATGTAAAGAAATAGATCAGTTCCTGTCTAGGAAATACAGTCAGTTAATCAAGATGACATTTCTGGTTTGGATCTTGTCATCATAGTAGTAGTGTTACAGTGAACAAGCTTCTCAAAAAAACTCTATTTACAACTAGGTATCTAATGAAGGTGATTTACAAACTGCCAGGCACCCGTCAGTCTTTTGACACATACAAGCAGATTTTCTAAAGAACTCAGCGTGTACTCCTTTTTAAAATCTATCTTTGTATTTTGGGAGTTTCCTTTGATATCCTAATCCAAAGGGAGTGTCTGTGTGTGGAGCTCTAAGTACTGCTGGTTCTACAGTATCTTTTATATTCCCCAGATGAAGATCTCTATATTTCAGAAATGACATAACATACTAAATATCAGCAAAATAAATTACTCATTTCAATTCACTTTGAGAGTTAACAGGCAGACTTTAAAATTCAGCACATAACCCCTCATAGCTAAAATAATCTGTCAAAATGTCATTTATAAGGCAGTTAATCTTCCAGGGAATATTAAATTTAAGGCATATTTAATAGCAATCTTTTTTAGACAGCTGAACAGTACAGTTTGCATGACCTTTTTAAAACTCTTCATCAGGACACAACATCTCTTAGAAATAAACTGTGTAGAGAGAAATACTTCTTTTACTAAAAAAAATCCTTCCTCAGAATAAAAAATCATGAGGTGACAGAACTATAAACAGTCTGGCCATGGACATTGGCACTCCCCCCGCCCCCCCCGGCTGGAAAGAGTGGCTTCCTGGATTCAGGAATATGTTGTGGACCTACACACATATCTACATATCATTTCAACCTGGAACACTGGAAATAACTACAGTTGGGAACTTGAACAGGCACAACAGTGGCTGCGGTGATTTCGTTTCCTTTTAATTAGAGTAGGCTGGAAAAATTCTTACCAAATAGTGTTTCATTGGAATTGGATGATTTGGCCAATTTAGAACTTTTCACAGACGTGGTTTAATTTCAAAGACGGTCTGACAGACCCTAGGCAGGCTCCAATATGAGCCTCACTGCCAGGCAGGTTTTAAAACCTGGGTTCTTGCTGGCTACCTCGTCCAGCTTGTTGGCAGTCCACTTAGCAGGCTACTGGGAACCTGGATTTGCAGGGTCTGGAGATCACCAGCTGTCCTTCTCCAAAAAAGTGCCAGAGGTCTGTCCCCGTTAATAGAATATTCCAAGTGTTTTTCTCCTATTTCTTCAATTGGAACAAACACAAATGTCAAATCAACAAAAACCTCTAAGAAAAAGAATTACTATTTTTATCTCTGTCCGATTCTAATATCAAGGAACATAACTAGAACATTAAAATTGTACTTGGTGGTAACTACTTCATATGGGGACTATCAGCATTAATAAACATAAACCAGATAACATGTAAAAAAAATATGTCTTCAACAGAGGTTACTTTTTGTTGATGTATTTTTACATCATGCGTTTGCAAAATATCACAATAGGATCCTGATTCTTTGGTCAAAATGCAAAATGAAATCAGTAATACTACACCATCGAAAAAAAGGAAATCATTGCCACACCTTCCTTCATGGTGTTTGGACATCAAAGGTAAAACCAAAGTCCTATTAATTATCACTAATATTTATGCAGTACCCACAAGTCCATATTGACATGATAGCCTCATCCTATTATGCCTCATAAATCTCTATCCCAGGGCGTACTAAGTTGGATTAGATGAAAACAAAGAATGGAAAAAGAAACAGAACTACAGACTGAGGTGATTCAGTGACTGCAAAAATTCCTCTTTTGTTTGTAACTGTTGTGGAACACTCCAGACAGAATTTTTTCCTGTACTTCTATTTGCACTGAGCTTCTGCATTTTTGAAATTCTGAAAAGTTAAAGGACAGCACAGAATTTGCACTTGTGCAAACAACCTTAGTCAGTTCTTTTAAATCCTGTTTGCCACTTTGCAATGCTGAAAAGTTAAAAAGAAAAAAGAAAAATCAGCACCAAATCACAAGCTTTTGGATTTTTGTCTTCAAGGAAAGATAAACTCATTTTTCAGACTGATTTAGCATTTTATACCCCCTGCCTACCTTCCACACCTGTAAAATTGTGTGTTACCAAGTTGTTAGTATGGTCCTTCCCACAAGAAATAAAGATGCTAAGAAAACTGAGCTACTGCCATCATCTTTAAAATATTGCCCATCAAATACGTCCAGTAGAACAGAGCCCTAGATATGCCTTTTGCTTTGCCTATCTAGCCTTTTCATCTTTTTTCTCCACTAAAACTGTTCCAGCGAGAATAAAAATGGTTCCGAGCCAGAGAACAGGGTTGGTGTTGAAAGTTCACCGTCACTTTCAGTTCCAGCCACCAACAGCAATGAATTTCATTTGAACTGATTTTTTTTTTTTTTTTTTTTTTTTTAACAAGCAGAACAATTTCAGTGCTTACAGAAGGTGACAGTGGCAGTGCTGGAAGTCATTCAGATACTAGCAGCCACTGGGAAAGCTTTGTAAATATCAAGAATCCTTCTCAGCACACAGGTCCCACCCCATCAATGTCAGCCCCGGTCAGCCGAGGTTGGAGCACAACATCTGGGCTTTCCCCACACCTCTTTGGCCCTGGGCAGTCTTCTCCCGTGCTCGCACAATAGCAATGCTGCATTAGATACTGCCTGGTCTCATTTCACACAAGACCTCAAACAATGCTTCAATCATGATCCTGGGACGGCACTTAGCCATAGTCACCCTGGATTCAGCCTAGATCCTAAATACGCATTCTAGGTCTCTCCAGACAATGTTGCTCCAAATGGTTTATACAGCAGCAGATTTCATGGAAATGAAATGAGTTAACCCGTCAGGTCTCTGTATGCCCCCCTGTAGAGTCCCTCTGGAAGTACCTCAATGCAAATGTTGGACATATCATCCTGCCTATGTCCTATCATGTCCTACAAAATTCTAGCCAACTTCACTCGTACTTGCGTGAGAAACCTTGATTTCTAAATTTAAAGTAGTATTTCAGGAACTACTGAATGTTCGTATTGTCATAATTAAGCTTTTATCCCCAAAATTGCTTGTCTGTGAAACGTGTCAGAAGCTTCATAACTAGTAATACTGGAGGTGGATTCAAGAACTCCAGGTTTAGTCACATGCCTGTCTCAGATACCCTGCCATAAAGTGTCATTATTCCTGCATGCTCCAGAACAGCTTCTAAGTTGTACTTTTTTCCCACGTCACAGAATCTGACAAGAAAGGTAAAAATGCTATACTTTAAATTCTTAGCAGAAAGAAATGAATTAATCAAGATAGTCTTTTGAGGTAAAGAAGATTTTTTTTCTTCAATGCTCCTATGTTTTTCATTGTGAAATTTTCTATCCTCTCTTGCAAGCCAGCATGAATAATTAGAAAACTACTGTTCCCAGGAAGGAACACCATTCAGCCTCCTCTCTTCTAATTCCAGTATTCTTAATTTCTACATGAGTGGGAGGAAGAAGTTTACTAAAACTGCTGGTTGCATCTGAATCATCATCCACAGACACAGGCAACATTCTTCCCTCTGTCTCAAATGGACGTAGGTCTTTCTGCTGACTCACAACAAAGAAAGGAATTATGTAAAAAATATTCCTCCTTGAACATGCCGGACTGAACTCAGCATAATAAGAAGAAATGCTGTTTTCTTTGACAACAAGGAATTAGGGGTTTGGGTCCTGGAAAGGATTCCTGGGCATTAGAACCCAATACACTTATACTACAGGCAACTACATCATATATTTCCTTTCCTCCTATCGCGGTATCATAATGAAAAAAAAAATCAGATCTCATGGTAAACATGCTGCAGTGGGAGTATTCTTAGTGTTCTGATGGTACCTAGAGGACTTTCATGAAATTATCCACTACGTAGCTGTCATATATGCAGAGAGTGACAGACATGTCAAGCCTGGCAGATTTTCCTTTATGGAGACAAAGCAGTACAGTATGGGAGAAAGAAGCATGATTTGTAGATGGGGAATTGTCTATACTTGAATTGACATCTCTTGGTGTTAAGGTAAGATTTACTTACATTTAATGGGTCTGGTTTTGCCACTGTTATTTCCACGTGTCATCATAATGCACATAAATGGCCCAAGTAAGTCCACTACAATTACTCAGATGGTTGGCCAAACTGGACTCTGTACAGGTAATAAGGGTAATCTATAGTTTCAATTTTAATTGTATTTAGTGGCCAAGACACAATAATTCAGTATGATGGGATTGTGCTATGTCACTCTGGTTCTTATCCGTTTCTAAACTTCCCCAAGTTTGGTGGAGTTGGCTCTACACCGAGCTTTGCCTTTCTCCTGCAGAAAAGTGGTCATGTAATTATGCTACATATTAGGTTTGGGTTTTTCGTTTTGTTTTGGGGTTTTTTGTTTGGTTTTTTTTAGGGGAAGAATGCGCATGCAAACAAAGGTGATGCATGTATTATAACAATCTATTTAAGAATAAGAGTCATACTACTGATATCAATCATGTAATCATCAGAACTGGAAGGGACAATGATGAAATTGTCATTAGCTCTTGAGACCTCTGCCTCTTCTTTCCCTCACTTCACCTTTTAGAAGAGGTTCTTACTGGGGACCAGCAGATTATTAACATTCTCTCTCTCTATTCACATGACAGTGGGATTATATCTGTAGTAAAAGAGCCAGAAAGTTTATACATATTTCTTTGTGTACCTGCCAATGATTTTTAGTCCGATCAGTTGCATTTTAACCTGATCACATTCTTTACTTAAGTTAAAATGCTTCTATTCGTACTTCTTGGGAATATTGTTTTGGTTTTGTCTAAGGTTAGCAAGAATTTAAGAATATCATCCAGAGATCTGCCCTGAGGCTGGATAGTTATGAGTGGCAGGGTGTGTGGAATAGCATGGGTAAATGCCTAGGATGGTGGGCACCTCCAGTGTTTTGGAACTTCACCCCTGAACAAGGGCAGAATCCTGAAAAACTACTAAAATATTTGGAAGAAGTATGCTGTTGCCTTGCCAGTTCCAAGGAGACACAAATCACTGCAATGTGCTGGGGCCTGGCCCATGCCTACCGAGTCCTGTTCAACACCATTCAGTACCCTCAAAGGGAAGAGAGGGTCTCTGGATCTGATGACAATGCGACAAGCACTGCGGTTCGCAAAGGGCACTGTGGCTACTCCAACCCCCATGACAGGCACTGCAGCTACTCCAACCTCTGCGACAGGAACTGCGGCTAAAACAGAGAATCAACCCACGCCGGTATGCCCAAGAAGAAGACGTTGCACAAGAAGAAATCTTGGAAATGAAAGTCAGCTCATTTAGTAAGGGATGACAAAAAATCAGGGCCATCACGAGAAGGGGAGGAGGAATAGGAAGAAGACAAGATGGTAACCACCTGATCCCTATCCCTGAGTGAGCTGCGAGATATGCAAAAAGATTTTGGCTGTCGTCCAGGTGAGCACATTATCACCTGGCTGCTCCGACACTGGGATAACGGGGCCAATAGCCTGGAATTAGCGGGGAAGGAAGCCAAGCAGCTGGGTTCCCTTTCTAGGGAAGGGAACATTGACAAAGCAATTGGAAAAGGGGCACAAGTCCCCAGCTTCTGGAGGGAACGCCTGTCAGGCATGAAGGAAAGGTATCTCTTCAAGGAAGATGTTATATGTCACACAGGCAAGTGGACCACCATGGAGAGAGATAACCAGTACCTGAGGGAACTAGCCATGCTGGAGGTGATTTATGATGATCTGAACAACGAGCAGTCATCCAAAGATCCAGATGAAGTCAAGTGTATGCGACCCACGTGGCAGAAGTTTGTACTGAGTGCACCATTGTTGTATGCCAACTCATTGGCAGTAATGACCTGGAAAGATGGAGAGGGACAAACAGCGGATGAATTGGCTGGTCAACTTTGGCAATATGAAGTTAATCTCTCTTCCTCCCTACGGGCCTGCATCTCGGCTGTGGAGAAACTGTCAGACATGCTAGCTGAGAAACTGTCCTGGAGTTCCAGTGACTTAAAGAGGATATGTCCAACTCCCTGCCTGTATGGAGCAGTATCTCAGCTATTAGGAGTAAACATCTCTCTGCTCAAGAGAGAGAATATAGTGGGTAGGCACCACAAGCCACCCTGTGGTTTTACCTGCGTGACTATGGAGAGGACATGAGGAAGCGGGATGGAAAATCTACTTCGACCCTAGAGGCATGGGTAGGTGAGTTTCAAGGAAAACCAATCACAAAAGGGGTTCTTCCAGGAAAAATGCCACTCCAGTTTCCAGCAGGCAGTTCCCCAGACGGAGAAGAAGGGCTGATCTTACTTTTGATCTTAATGAAGGGACTTCTGATTCGGATTTATGAGAAGTGAGTAACGAATACTATGACCAGGACTAGAGGGGCCCTTCCTCCAGCCAGGTGGAGGAAAGGGACAACTGAGTTTATTGGACTGTGTGGATATGATGGCCTGACACATCAGACCCACAGGACTATAAGGCTCTAGTGGACACCAGTGCATAGTGTACTGTAATGCCATCAAGCTATAAAGGGGCAGAACCCACCTGTATTTCTGGAGCGACAGGGGGATCCCAACAGTTAACTGTATTGGAGGCCGAAGTGAGCCTAACGGGGAACGAGCAGCAAAAGCACCCCGTTGTGACTAGGCCAGAGGCTCCGTGCATCCTTGGCATAGACTACCTCAAGAGAGGGTATTTCAAGGACCCAAGAGGGTACTGGTGGGCTTTTGGTATAGCTGCCTTGGAGATGGAGGAAATTAAACAGCTATCTCCCTTTACCCGGTCTCTCAACAGACCCTTCTGTTGTGGGGTTGCTGAGGGTCAGAGAACAACAGGTGCTGATTGCCACCACAACAGTGCACCAGCGGCAATATCACACCGGCGGCAATATCACACCAACCGAGACTCCCTGATTCCCATCCATAAGCTGATTTGTCAACTGGAGAGCCAGGGAGTGATCAGCAAGACTCGCTCACCCTTTAACAGTCCCATACGTCCAGTGCAAAAGTCTAATGGGGAGTGGAGACAAACAGTAGACTGAATGGAGCCACACAGCCACTGACTGCTGCCGTGCCGGACATGCTAGAACTTCAAGAGGAATTGGAGTCAGAGAGTCAAGTGATATGCCACAATTGATATAATTAATGCATTACAGTCAAGTGATACGCCACAATTGATATCACTAATGCATTTTTCTCAATCCCTTTGGCAGCAGAGTGCAGGCCACAGTTTGCTTTCACTTGGAGGGGCATCCAGCACACTTGGAATTGACTGCCCCAGGGGTGGAAACACAGCCCTACCACTTGCCATGGACTGATCCAGACTGCACTGGAAAAGGGTGAAGCTCCAGAACATCTACAATGCATTGATGACATCATCGTATGGGGCAACACAGCAGCAGAAGTTTTTGAGAAAGGGAAGAAAATAGTCCAAATTCTACTGAGAGCTGGTTTTGTCATAAAACAAAGTAAGGTCAAGGGACCTGCACAGGAGATCCATTTTTTTAGGAATAAAATGCCAAGATGGATGTTGTCAGATCCAAATGGATGTGATCAACAAAATAACAGCTATGTTTCCACCAACTAGCACTGCCACTGCCTGTATGTCATCACTATTATAGTTGCTATATGCCATATCAATGGTATTACATAAGAATCACCCAGATTAATGAAGGATGAACTCTGATGAAACCAAGAAAAGTGCAGCAGTGATGGAACCAGAACTGGCTTCAGCATGCAATAATCCAACACCACACACCATCTCTCCTACCCTGAAAGACTGTTATGACAGATGGAGCCCAAAGTCATGGACTAAATGAACTCAATGGACATTTTAGAGGGAATGGCCCATAGACTAAGGGAATGATATCTGTGTGTATATATCAAAAGACAGAAAAAGTGGTGGTGATTAATTGGAATGTATTGGAAAGTGTAGGACCTGGGCATGATGTAGATGGTATAGAATAAGAGGTGGATACCGTTCTGGTTGTGGCTGGGATAGAGTTAATTTTCTTCCTAGTAGCTGGTAGAGTGCTGTGTGTTGCATTTAGTGTGAGAATAATGTTGATAACATACTGATGTTTTAGC
This sequence comes from Phoenicopterus ruber ruber, assembly GCA_009819775.1. Lineage (NCBI taxonomy): Eukaryota > Metazoa > Chordata > Aves > Phoenicopteriformes > Phoenicopteridae > Phoenicopterus > Phoenicopterus ruber. Next base: position 28,241,708 of record CM020217.1, on the reverse strand, counting down.
TGTTGCTAAGTAGTGCTTATACTAAGTCAAGGACTTTTCAGCTTCCCGTGCTCTGCCAGCGGGGAGGTGCACAAGAAGCTGGGAGGAGGCAGAGCCAGGACAGCTGGCCCAGACTAGCCAAAGGGATATTCCATACCATATGATGTCATGCTCAGTACATAAACTGAGGGGAGTTGGCCAGGAAGGGTGATCGCTGCTCGGGGACAGGCTAGGCATCAGTCAGTGCATGGTGAGCAATTGCATTGTACGTCACTTGTTTTGTATATTCTTCTATTATTATTATTATTACTCTCTCTTCCTTTGCGATCCTATTAAACTGTCTTTATCTCAACCCTCGAGGTTCCCTTTCTTTCCGATTCTCCTCCCCATTCCACTGGAGAGGGAGGCAGGGGAGTGAGCGAGTGGCTGCGTGGTGCTTAGTTGCCAGCTGGGGTTAAACTGCAACACTAGGGTCAGCCCTTCCTTTGTTATTGAAAGAAATGACACAAGCGAATGGTACCACTGCTCTTTGATGTACTTTCCCTGAAGGGGAAGTGTGCTTGAAATTACTATTGCTACCTGATGTAATTTTCAAGTGCGCATTAATGTTCTTTTCTGAAATAACGTGTTTGAAGTTTCCCCTGGGTTTTTAGATTGCCATAGGCATTGATAAGCTGTACAAAGGCATATTCGCACATATGTCATGCTCTACGTACTGCCTAGACTACCTTGTGTAACTTCTTGTCAAGAATTATTATTTTGGGAAAACCAGGGTTAAAATGAGCTCTTACTTATTGCAACACAATATAGAAGGAACATAAGAGCAGATTCAAAAGTAGATACTTAAAATTCACATCTACAGGGGTGGCCAGTCAGAATTTCATTTGGACACCAGTCAGGGAAGGCAGCAGAGAATCTTTACGTGAACTTCACTCTCTGCAGGGTTTGCCCTAATAACCTTGAATTCCATACAGTACCCTCTATACGCAGGGTGCATTGGGGTTAACACATCTTAAACCATCTTTTCCACTTTCCTTGGATACTTTTGGCCCCCACTGGATCTAGAAAGGTCCTTAGACTAACTTACTCACCCTTAGAGCCCTAAATTATCCCTGTTTTACCAGCACCTAGTTCACTAATTTGATACTGCTTTAGCCTCATGCCTATCCTAGGTGCAGCCAGGCTTCTTGTTTTTGAGGAGTCTCAGAAATCAGCCTACATTCACAACACTTATGCCTAAAAAAAAAAAAAAAAAAAAAATCCTCCTTTCATTGCTAGCTAATATGTAAGCCTGTATGCATTTTGCCAAGAATAAAAAAGAAAAAGTGAGCATAAGAGAAAAACAGAGAATGTTTACTACAACTAGTTTAAAACAGTTTCATTTTCGGAGAAAGCACACTGGGTAATTCTCGTCCTCCCTCCTCTCTGTGTACACGGCACCCATTCATGAACAGCGGAGAAGGAGTGAAGAATAAAGTTGTGCTTTGACATTCTGTTGATACAAACCCAGTGATTTTATTCAGAGTTCAGCAAATAACTAGTCAGGGAAACTCCTTACTCCACAGAGTATAACATCCTGAGTGCTTAGACCACTTAGGATCATTAGTTCTTTTAATGAACTATGGTCCTTTTGGGGATGATTTTCTGCTTTTAAGGCAGAAGCAACTCAGGGTACTATAAGTAACACTTCACGGAAAAACCTCAAAGACTTGATTATGATAGAACCAGAAAGAAACTACATGATGAGAGAGAAGTTGAAGAAATAACTACATTTCTCAATGTCTGACTCTCTCCTGATTTTTTATTTTTTCTTTTTAATTTTAACATAGTTGTTTCCCTAACCTCTGACCTTGTGGTTACTTCTGTGGGCAATTTCATCAGAAATCAGTTGAAATAAAAGATGAATCCCTTTCCTGACAAATTCCAAAGCATGTGTCTATCAGATATTATTCAGACTAGTGGCAACAAAAAATGTAAACTATAAAACATGCCTGTTGTTTCCCTTTTACAGAAAGCTATGGGAAATGAAACAGCTGGTGAGACCTATGCTGAGTACAAATAAAACTTAGGAATACGCAGAATTAAAATGAAGCAACAAAGAAAATGGAGACCTGGAGTTGAACAAATGAAACCAACTACTTATCTATAGAGGTAAAATTCTGAAAAACACAAAAATTATGTACGAGTTGACTCGCAATTTTCAAAGGAATTGAATGTGAAGGTGTTTAAAGCTATTTTTATGCTACAGGTTATGCTGCAAATGACACCTGAGTCACCTCAAAACTTTTGGAATATCTGTCCTTGGGCACTTCTGAAGACACTTTTTTTGACTGAGAGAGCATTACACAAACAATGTGTGGAAGCCTTTTTCATTCACCTTGAAAGCCAAACAGAACAAGGTATGCAAGTTTGCATGGGAAAGGCTGCTGATGGGTAAAGGGCAAAGTCTCCTTTTCCAGCATTCTGTTCCTCTATCTTTGTCACAGATAAGTTATTTGACACTTGAATGTAAAAAACCCAAGTTTTTTTACTCTGGTTTAGCACTATCTCTGCCAGAAGTTCTTTACTTAGTAATGGCCAGCTTTTCTATATCTGAGGTTAAATTTTCATACCTTTACAGATTAACATTACCCTTAGTGATTCTAACACCTTTGATTTTTTTAGTCAGTAGAAGAAACAAAATTTGAATTGCAGATAGCACTGAACTTCCAAGGGCCCACACAAGTACCACTGGCCTGCACGAAACTGCTAGCAACCGTGCGAGTTATTGTAGCCACTCACAGGGATATCTGATGGCAACAGCTCAGTTCGCAATTTGTCCATTAAGTTCCTATCATTTGAAATGTTTTAGTCCAATAAAAAGGAGTCACAGGAACAGACTGTAAGATTTAATGCCCTAGTTCTTCATCTTAACTCTCAGCAGAGAAAACAGTAATCAGCGTCACTGACTTCAGGATCTGGGGTGCTATTTCTCCTACACCAGTGATGCAGTATTCTCAGCTTTATTTTTCGTTGTTCTTATTCTGCAATCTTTTGTGCCTGCTTTAGGACTTACCTGGCTCCTGTATGTTTAACATATTTTTATTAACTACGTACCACTTTATATCTTTTTCAGACACATTTTCCCAACATTGGCTAGGTCTTCTAGCCTAATTCACAGCAAAACTGCTGAAAACAAAAGTTGTCTTTTTGGTTTTCATAAAGAGGATCATGTGGAATACAGATCAAAATATGATTATACACTAAAAGGCATTGAAAGGGGAAGAGCAGAAAAGATTCTGTTGCATTAGCAATTTTTCTGCTGGTAGAGTTAATCCGATGTTCACTTACAAGTGAACTGAATTTCAGTCCAAGTTCAGTTTTAAAATGAAACTATTGGATTTAGTACCACAGGAAGAAAGGAAGTGGCTTTAAAATCTTGCAAAGGAATTAATACTATGCATATTTCATTGCATAAGAGTATATGGTTTATCTCTCCTATGTAATTATTAGGGATGGACTTTGCATCAAATCCATTCCCTGCACAAGTTGAAAACAGGCTTGGTTAACTGTTGGGGTTTTTTTTCAGCCAAGAGCAGAAGCCTAATTGCAGACACACCACACTATAAGAAGTTGTTCTCATGATATCTCTTTGCTGGCAAAAGGAAATGAGCACTGGAAAACTCATAAGAAAGTCTGATCATGTAACATTTCCAGCCTGATTTCCAGACCAAAGAGGTTTGGACAAGTTTTGGTTAAGCAGACTAATTTTTGGATGCTTATCTGAACTGAACAGCCTGAATTTTTTGAGGTTCGGTGTTGGTTGCTATCCATTTGAAGAGCTGTTGGCACTTCTATACATATAATCAACAAAAGCCTTTCATCCAAAATGCTTCCAGCTTGTTCTGTTGCGTTTCTAGTGTATGCTCATAAACTGGCAGTGTTGAAACAAGCCATCTTCTGACATAAGAAAGGTGGCAATAGGTTCTTCAGACAAAAACTTGTCCAATTTTTCAAATGTGCTTTCACTTAGACAACAGTAAAGTGCAGATCTGTATCTCTAATGCTACAAAATCTGTTGCAAAGAACCTGTGACAGTGGGGTTTTGGTTTTATAAGCCATTACATTCTAAAGTGAATTTAAGTCACCCACCTAGTCTTTACTGTCAGTTCAGTGGAAAAAAGTATCCCTAGAGTTGCAAAAGGCTGCTGGAGATTACATGGTTTCCTCTCTCACCAGAAGAAGCTGTCATTATTCGTGGTGTTAGGATGAAGGTGGATGGACACAAATGAATTGTATAGCTGTTTCTCCCTTGGGCTCTTGAATTTCTATGAATTTCTTCAGTTTATACTGAAAGAAAGTATCTTTTTTGGTTGCAAGGTCTTGGTTTTTTAAATGGGACCCCAGAATATGTCTAACTAAAGCACTAGATGTGTTAACATGACATACTGTTCTCCCACAATGGATAAGAATATAATGCCATCTCTAGAATGCATAGCCTAAGAAGGAAGGTCTAACAAGGCAACGGTTGGATTAAATTGTTTGTATTTTTGTTACTTACCTGATGTCTAATTTTTTGAGCACGTGAAGGCTTCATGAAGCATTTTTAGACCAGTTTCAAATGTGAAACTTCTAAACCTTCATGTCCTCTCATCACATGTTACAATCAGGTATGATTTTACTGTTCACTATTTTAAAACGTTTTGCATAAGCTCTCTCATGATGCTCTTCACTCGTTCGCCTTTCAAAATTCCTCCTCTTAGGTCTATCAGTCCAAAGATTTATATTACTTCCTATTGGAATTTTTCTAGTTCTCCCAGATGTTTTGGTAAGACCATCACCAAACCCAAACAAACTAAACCAGGTAAAGTATCACCCTAGATCACAGAACATGGCTAGGGCTATTCAAAGACAGAGTTTGCTGTTTGATCCATGGTACACTGAGCAAAGATTCACTGGTGAGGTGTTCATGATAACCAATGTTTTGGGTGTTTTTTTAAATTTTTTTTTCCTGAATATCTAATGTTAATTTAGAAATACACGACGAGTCCATGGAACCCCAACAGTTCCTTGCAGTACCTCACATTAGACTATAAACAAGTCTGGTTAGTTTGTTTCTTCTTTTTTTTTTTTCTTTCAGCTCATATTGTAGAATAATAAATCTTTCCCATTTTAGTTTTTTTCCCTAGCTTTTTCTCTGCCTTAGTTCCTCCTCCTCTTAGTTGCAACTTCACACTGTGGAAATTCGCAATACTATGACTAACTGAGGAGAGAATGAGTCATAAACTAGTCACTAGCAAGACAAGCATCTTAGCAGACCCACAATGACTTAAAACATTAGCCTGGTTTCTGGCCCAAGGTCAAGCTCCTAGAGATCCTTGGGTACATAGATCTAAAAAAACACTAATTAAAATTATTGGCTCTTAACTGTCCACCTGTATAGAGCCTGGTTACACAGCATTCTAATGAACCACTGGCAAAGGGAGCCAAGCATCTGCTCATGAACGTGTTGTAGTCTTTTCTGCTTCTCTTTGCTGTGCCAGGAAGTAAACACGATATTAGGAATTTACTTTTTTAATCTTTGTGACCCGAGATGTAAATTGTAGTGCATTACTTCTGTCCACTAACTGGAGGATTTGACTTCTGCTTTTACTTAGAACAAACTAGGTTTTGTTACTAAAAAAAGTTCAAAACTCCTCAACCAAAACCACCTCATTGTATATCACTCCAGACAAGCATGAAAACAAGGCTAATAAAGCAAAAAACAGTTCCTTGCTCCATGAACTGTTCACAAACAGGATCACATGTCTCTGACTAGTTCATGGCGCTAGGTACGTTGACACACATCACATGTTAGAGCTGTCAGCTAAAATATATGCGAGGCAGAAAGTCTAGGGCTGTTGGTTTTCCGACGTCCTTTCAGTGAGAGGATAGCTTTCAGTAGCTGTTATCAAACACGAAATTGGTGTATTCTCTGCAAGTTTCAAGGAAAGCCCTTCACAAGCAGGCCCTGCTCGGTGAAGTACACAGCTGGGTACGCTAGGTAGCAGAACTAACTTGCCATCACCTCCACCCCCAGCTCAACCCAAGTCTTGAAATCGCGTTATTTGGCGATGCATGTGCAGCCAAATGGGAAGAAAAGGTGGGGAGGAATCCACAGCCTGGGCGATCAGGTCCCCCGCTCAGGGACTCAGCTTTCTTCTCCTCAGCCAGGGCACACGTGTCTCACACTCACAGCTGGTTCTCAATTGAAGGGAAAATACCAGTTGTGTCAACTGACTGTTAATTTCAGTGGCAAGCACAAGGGGTCATTTAAAACTGAGAGTGAATACTTTTGTAGGTTATTATTAGTGGCTGCGAGATGGAAATGCGATTCTCTGGCAAATAGCAATTTTCTGACTTGGACTGTCTTTGAGAAAGCTATTCCCGAGCACTGCCATCATGCCACTTTTCAAGACAGCACAGATGAAAGCAAGAAGGGGATTTCTCAGAAAATGTCAGTAGTTTTTCAACACTTGAAAAAAAAAAAAAAAAAAAAAAGAAAAGAAAAAAAAATCACTTCCTGCAGTATTTTCTCTGAAATGCAAAATGGGCACAGGCTGCCCAGCCCCAGTCCCCTAGCAGCAAACAGACTCTCTTTTTCAGCTTAAGTACTCCCACTCCTTCTGTTCACTGATTGATTTTGTTTTGCTTGACTTGACAAGACCAGGTTGGACAAATCTGAATTATCTGTATGTTGCTGACTGGATCAGCTGCAGATTCTTTAGTATACTTGTCATTTAGTCTTATAAATTACATTAATGAGGGCTGTAAATCTTAGCTCTCCGAGGACATAGCTATACAATAAAAACCAATTCAAAGCTTTAAAAAAGTTAGATGCCCCTAGCATGCAGGCTGTTCTTTAAATGCAATGGGTCCTCTCTTGGAATTTGCCCTGGATTTCTGTTGGTTAGTTTTCTAAAAATAAGTTACCTTCTTTAAAGAAAAACTAAGCTTACCTAATAGGCAAACTTTGTTAAACTCTTTCAGAAGAACGGAAGGAAAACATAATTTCACAGGGACCTATGAAGTTTTGCATGGGTAGAAATATGTGACAAAATGTTGTGCAAACATGTTTTAAAGAGCAGTCTAAAAGTTTGTTCTGGTATCTTTAACCATAGATTTCATAGATTAAAATAATGCTTAACTATTAACCAATAAAATAATATCTATATTCTGTCCATCCTTTACCTATGCTTAAATAAAAAAAATAAGAAAATTAAAGAAAAAGAGACTATCAAGACATCAATGTATAAAACCACGAAATCATTAGCAGAAAAAAACATGTTTAAAATTCAAGTCCTCTGACTTTCAGTACTGCAAGAAGCATAAGATGTATTGAAGTACATTCCCCAAACTGGCTTCCTCTGATGTCAGTCTTTTCAGAAACATAGAAGGGCTGTTAGTAAGTGACATAATGCTCCTACCTTTTTCCAAGTTCTCTTTACAAAGCATTTAGCATTCAATTAAATGTATTAAACGAACAGTCTGAGTCATATACTAAAAAGGGTAGGTCCTAGCTTATACTGAAGAGCCCAGCATAAAAAAGAAAGTTAATAATATGATCTCAGATGGTAAAAATTTAGCAATAAGTTTTGAAGACATCTGTCAATTGACTTAGTTATGACAGAGTGCACTATATATATATATCACTCCCACAAAGTAATGTACATATTTTTGTACTATAACAGATTTATCACCCCCCAAAAATATTTTAACAAAGGTAAACAGCTAAAATAAACGTATTACTTGTCTGAAGTAATGATAAACAAGTAACATGCCATTTCTTTGGAGAACCGTACTAAAAGATGTATTATAAGGCATTCTAATTTCTAGTGATATTAGAATTCTCTTTCTCTGTCTCTTCCTCATATTCCTGACTTTCTTTGATATAAATGCAGCGAATTGCCTTCTTCATTAGCTTGTTTTTTGAAAAAGCTTTTTAGCTTGCACACAAGGACCAGAGACTATTACTAATGCACATGAATTCATTGGTTTGACAGGGACACAAACATTTCACAAAGTCCAAGCTAGTTTGAGTGCGCATGATTTATTCACACACTGAATGACACTCTGTCCTTTGTTGTCCAAGTGTAACTTGTCAGACTCAAACCTAGTTTTTCTTCCTTTGTTAGCTATCTTGCATCTGATCTGCATTTCTAGTCTTTAAATATCGGACATCCTCTTCCACCTCCAGCATTTTTTATGGCCATCTCCCAAGAAACATCAACAGCTACAAAAATTCTTCAACTTTCTGCACCTCTGTGTAGCACTAATAACCAGGCACTTTCCACAAGCTCTGCAAAGGTCTTGTTAACACTCTTTATTGTCTGGACCAGGCTCATCCCATTAATCACACGGACATCTACTGAGTAGTGCCAATGCCCAGGGAATAATGGATATGCCAGTACTTCTCTAGCGTCCAGCAATTAATAAGTTCCTAAGTAAATTCCTGCCTATCCTGAGAATTACTCATTTCCTAAGATCCTTCCAACTCTCTTAGGAAAAAAAAAAAAAGTCTGAAAATGTTTATTTGGATGTCTGATCATAACATTTCCGTGCAGAAGAATTATTCTCAAAATGTTTCTTCTTGAAACTGTGGTATGCTTGTTGCTCTACCTTGCTGGATTTCAGCAAGTCCTCTGTGAAAGGCAGGAGAAGGAGGACAACTGACCAGTTACTAGACTGACAATATCACCACACATCTCTTTCTCCCAAGCATATTACATATTAAACCAAAGGTACAGTATCTGTTTGATATTTCAGTATCCTAGGCATTTTCAGTTCTGTTAATTTTCTTGGAGCAATTCAGTTTTAACCTGTCCCTCAATTATCTCATACAGATGCTTCAGTGTTCAGCACTTTGATGACACCAACTAGCTTTCTAGACCTATTTCCTGCAGTCTCAGAACATGCCCTTTTGTGTGGTTTACATATAAACACACCGCTTGCATATTGTGAGCTAGTTAGTGATTGTGTACAGTTCAGATAATTGGATGTGTAGGTCCAGGGCACAATGGCACAGGTGGAATTCAGACGCAGGTCCAACACTTTTTCCCTACCAGCCCAAGCTGACCTTAGCATTGTATCTTGATATCAGTGTAAGAGACCCAGAATATTTCAATTACCACCATCTCTTAGGATCCACAAAATGCAGTTAGTGACTCTAATTTTGCTCAAAGAAAGAGGTTCCACTCAATCTTCATCCCATTCATTTTGCTACAAGGCCCGTACAGACAAATACCTAAAGCTGGTTGGACCCTTCCTTGAATCAATTCAGCTGCTTAACCCAGCTGAAAAGTAATCAGCAAAAAACAGGGAAAGGTGGAAAGAGCGGCAGAAAGAGAAGAAAGAGAACAAGTCTACCTCATTTTGGTGTCAAGAAACTGATAGATTTCTCAGCTGCTCACAGCACTGTAGCCTCAGATATGTTTCAGAAATGGTCATGCCTTGTAAAAATGAGTGGCTATAAAGGATGGCATCAAAATGTGCTCAGCAGATGTTGCCACAAGTCTTGTTGACACATTTAAGTGCTTCTTCCAAATGGGAAACACTGGCTGTGCAACTACCCTTCACAAGTCCTTTGTCTTTTAAAGTATTAGTCTTCCATCTCATTTGTAACCTGTTTTAGTGAATTGCTAGAAATTTCTTTTTCCAAAGCCATAACACTTCGTTTTTCCTCAATAACACACAAAAGGTGTGTTCACTGTGAACATTTTGCGGCCTCTTTGACGATACTGAAGCTTGGGTATTTCAGCTTCACGCAAAATTTTGGCAACATCCAGAATTGAAAAATCCATGGGAATTTGGTCAGCTCCCAGAAGGATATGTTACAAATTATGTCCCAAGATTACACTACATTGCCATTCGGAGAGATATCACTGAAGTTAAATGAATGAAAAATGTCCTCTGACTGAAAGTACTCTGCTCTGTCCTCCTCCTTCACTGCTTATCACAAATGTGATCTTTACCATAGATGTGAAATGTATGCCTCAACACCGTAATATATCTTAGAAATGTTGTAAACTACATTCAAAAAATCACCAGAGCCATGTTAATACAAGCATTAATGTTGAATGTACAACTAAAATTGTAGAAGTGCTATGAGGAAATCATAGCACAGATAAAACGATACTGCCAAATTGCACTAGCTGCCTATTTGCCTCAGTTTTTGACTTCTGCCAGTTATTATCCTGGCTCACGTATTACCAAACAACTTGCTAGAGCTGGACCTAAACAAAGAGAAGTGAAATTTTGCTGGGAATAGAGCTGCAGGCTTTCTCCCTGTTTGGTTGGGGTTTTGGTTTGTTTTTTCTTTTATTTTTTTTTTAATTATTATTATTTTTATTCCTTAGCAACTACTTATAAAATGCTTGGATGAAACACACTTCTGGCCGTGAGTGCAAGTAAACTAATTTCCTGGCATTACAGTAAAACCACTTATCTCATCTACCACCTATCATTATCAATTACTGTGTTACAAATCCTGGAACAAACAAAAGGCCAGGAATGTGGAAAACCAGGTTATAGGGCTCCTCAGACATTTTGCTGTGGCCTTTTCATTAAGTCCAAACATAATTACAGGTATTAGCAACAAAGACGGCAGTGGTAAATCTGATCAATGAAATTACACAATTAAATGGCCTGTTGTGATTTGTGATGGCGTTGCCCAAGAAGCAGAGATCAAGATACGTAGGTTAGAGCAAATGTCTACCTTGGGTGGCTGACTGTTTGGGATACCGAACATCATTACTGCTGCCATACATCCAGGTGGAATTTATTACCTACAGGGCATAGAAAAGAGAGCGCAAAGGAAATCTGGTCTCTACAGGAATGACTGCACCTACTGAAAGCATTTGTCTTAAACTGTTTTACTTCCTTGCCTGGATGCTATGGCAAAACTAATTTTTACTATAATTATAGATCCTCAAAGTTTAATCTTACAGCCAGCCAACCTGGCAAGAAACCTGACTTTGCCACTGTGATCATCTACCAGAAAGGTCAACAATTTTATTTTAATAACATACAGCTTAAAGAGCCAAACTCCCATTTCTTATTCACTTCTGCAAGCAAAAACCTGACAAAGGTCAATGGGAATTATGACTGAATGAAGACTGAGTTAAAATTTTGGTCTCTGGGCCAACCTTAATAATTTTAACAGGAGGCCAATTTAATCTCTGATGTAATTCCACCTATCTCAGTTGACAGTTGGTCCTGTCTCAAATTGTACCCTTCATTTTAAAAGTATTTAAGTAGTTTTACTTTTGAGAAATGTACATAAATCAACTGATAAATTCACCCTGGAAACTGAGAATATTTGCAAAGGAAGGGAGCCTTAACTGTAACATTAAATTCTAGAGATATAATTCACAGCTTTACTATACTCCACTTAGATCACCAAAGAGCTGGTTTAACACAACTGAAAACCATACCTGTGTGCTTACGGAATATCCACATGGCTAAAACATTTTATAATTTATGAAAATGTGACTGGTTCTTTAAATTCACAGTTACAAATAGGTCCCTAATGCAAAATGGTCTATTCCATCCTATTTTTACGTTCATATCCATAATACAGACCTGCCCAAATTGTACTGTTTTTATAAGCTTAATGAACAAATGTATGCACATAAATGTCCATGCCTTTATACAAATACGGAGCTTCATGAGAAAAATCAGAAGGTTAGGTTAGATCCAAGGGAAAATATGCCTGATAAAACCTACACTGAGATTTATGTGTTTCCAGAGAACACATTGAAAAAATCCAGAAAGATCTTTGCTTATTTTGACTTCTTGCCTGGTCTGAGGGTTTGTTATACATCTAAAAGTTGAACTGAAAGATTAGAAACCTTGGTGAACCTAGACTGTTTTCAGCAAGGCAGGATTTGGGGCTTAGGCTCATTAAGGAATGTCAATCTGAAGCTACAGTCAATCTTAAAAAAATTGTTTGTCTGCTTTGAGGTTTAACTGGCCTCCCCTAAAAGAAGTACCCCGGATATACAAATTCAGAGAAAATAAAACAATGTCTGTAACTGAGATGATTTAACAGATTGAAACACACATCCTCCCTCCTTTTTTTTTTTAAAAAAAAGAAATAAGTTTGCAGAAAAAAAGTGGGGGTTTTTTTCTGTCTTACACATGCTTTTTAAAATCCCTTCATGATATACCAAGTAAATACATAGGGTTGTTTTACCCAGGCATAAAGCTTGGTAAAATACCTTAGGGGAGTTCAAACCCACAGGGCATGCAAAAAAATAATTTTTTTTCTTTGTCATGCTTAAGACTGAATAAAATGGGGCTTTTCTTTCCACTGCAGTCTTTTTCATTTTCTTCTGTTTTGTTTTTCTATTTCAGTGACGAGGAATGCATCAAGGGACAGATGAATTAATCTCCACTGCCATATGTGTACATGTGAATACTCCAGTATGTTCAAGAAAACAAGGCTTTCATAACTACTGTACTGACTGATAAAGGCACTTTTTTTTCCCGCGGTTGTCCTAAAAGTACACTGTAAATGCTCTCTTTCATAAGTCCTGAAGGCTCTGCGCAAGACACTGGAATTCCCATCTGCACAATGCATGCTTTCATCTGTGTGATCATCAACACATGTCGAGTATGTTTCTGAGAGTCTGTTTTAAAGCTACGGCCATGGGACATCATGTGACCACTGAATCATTTTCTTCCAGCTGAGGGTACATTTTATCTTGCCAGACATTTTCATAGTTTGTGCAAGCAGTTCCTGAAGTCTGATTCAGCTGCTCATGATGTGGCTGTCTGCTTGTCTGAGTGCAGGCGAAGGTTTAGGATTTCATATTCCTCTCCACGCCGCGACTTTTAATCCTCTAAAATGTTTCCTGAGTGTTGAACATATGCCTGTTTGATTATTCCTGGCAAATGCGTCTAGGAACAGTTTGTTGATTAATTCTAAGCCATACTGCGATGGTCTTCAAAGAACACCTTAATAATTTTAAGTAAGCCATGAGGAAAAGTTCTTTTTTTCCTTCCAAAATACATTCTGCAGCAGCATTTTTCATATTAAGGAAAATAATATTTTCATGGCATATTAGGAGAGCTTTTGGGGGTAGGTAATGTTCTTATCTACCCCATATTTAATAGGATTTATTGCATAGACCCTCCATTTAATGAGGTCAAATACACACAGCAAAGTCTGTTAACCAAATAAAGTCAGTCAGGCAGCTGCAGCCTTCAAGTAACTGAATCGGTGGAACCAAAAATCTAGTAGCGAACTATAGTTATCCCCAAAAGTACACTGGACTTTTTTAGTGTCAGATCAGCGCACATACCATATGTTTAAGCTACCAAAGCATTGATAACCAGAGAATTAGGTTACTACAGTGAGCACCCTCAGCCAAATACCGACCTCACTGAATCTCTGTTGTCCATACCAGTAGGTCAGAATCCTACCCACCACTTGGACAGTCAAGTGATTATATGACAGTGAGACACACAGGTAAGAATCAGAAGGTATAGGCACATTAAGACCCTTTTCAGAGTTACAGGGCCTTAGTTTTCATCTTATTTTGATTTCTTTTTCCTCGAGGATTTTCCTGGTTAGCTTTACATGTGGGTTACTGAAAACTGCCTAATGTAAACTGTTGAGTATAATCAGTACCACAGCTGAGCCTAGACGTACGCAGGCTTTCCTAAAATTGCGCAACTCTTACAATTCTTCAAGGCATCAGAGGCACAGGAGGTCTACTAAGTGATCCAGCCCATTTCCCAGTCTCATTTATAGGCTGGATTTTTCTGTGGTTCATCCAATCTAGTTTTAAACTGTCTCAAGTGACGTGGCTTCCGCTACTTCCTGCAAGAGACAATTCAGTACTCTAATAGATCTTGCTGTCAGGATGTTTCCCCTGATATTCTGCATAATTCTTCCTTTTTTAATTTCATCCCATTAATGAAAGTTATACTCCCTTTCCCTTAATTTATATCATTGTTTTTCAAAGGAAACATAACAAAAGCTTTAATGAAAAGGAAGCCTGTCTTATGTAAACAATAAAAATTCATGTTAGAAAGAAACATTTGCCTTACTTCTATGAACCAGGGAATTAATACGAGGAGAAGCAATACAGGCCCACAGCTCATGCTGTGTTGTGGTCAAACAGAACTCCAGCAATAAAGTTGCAAGACCTTCACTAATTCCACTCCCCATTATTCAAGTAGGCTATAAATCTGGTGAACTTTTTCCATTGGCCAACCTTACTTACTAATCAAGTTTAATTAGCAATTTGTGTAAGCGCTTGATTCCAAGGTCTTTGAAGTCAGTGGGATTCTTTCCATTAGTTTCATTGGGACCTGGATGATGCCTATATTATACATGAAAACACCACTGCATTTAATAGTATGCTAACAGCACAAAAGTATACAATGTGGAAATATCGAGAAAATACTTTTTCACAATACCTTGTACATATTTTACTTCTGTGAAAGTGTCTTTGATGAAATCATCTGCATCCTGTATTTTTAAAGCGAGACAATTTTTCATATCCTCTCAATTTTCACTTTAAAATTATTTAAGCTGTAACAGCACGCCAAGTGAAGTATCAATTTCTTTGACAAAGATTTCATTTTCCACATGGTTTCAGTAACAAAAAGCTTTAACCTGTTTACGGTAGTTATAAAAGCAGTAACATGAGTACCTCTCCCCAATATTACTAGACCAATTTAAGATAACGTTTCACAGCCCATGTATTATCACTTACTTTCTTCTCCTTCTATAGTTATCTGGTCAGTTGAATTTCATAGAACAAGTTTTCCTATGGGAGGTTAGAGGAAAGTGCTAATAGCAGCTGCATTCTACCTCTCTTGCACGAAGTTCAGAGACATTAAATGCATTCCAGCACATGCTCTCGACCAACCCTGTGCTCTGCGTCTCACAGATAGTTTTGGGTCTTTTATTTTGATAAATGACTTGGCATTCTGAAGGGTGGTCAATTTTCATCCAAGCAAAACAGGCTGATGTATTGGCAATGAGATAACATCTCACAGCTTTGCTCAGTGATGTATACTAAACCTTCTAAGCAAGGCATGAACGCATATACACCCGTATCTGACATATGGACTTCATCTCCTTCCCTCTCCTAGGCACTCTCTCTCCCCTTAGCTATGTGCAGGCAAAACTCCCATGTTCGTGCTAAATCGTTGCCGGTCCAGTTAAAGTAAACAAAGTCGAGATAATGCTGCTTTTCTTTCCAGCCAGAAATGCTGGTTTCCTGCTTAAATGCATACCTTTGATGGTGGTTCACTGGCAGAACTTGCCTTAGGTAAAAGAAACATAATTATGCAATTTTCAGCTAAAATATTTTTGCCCTTAAAGAGAGAGGGAAACTGAGATCTAATCCAATCTCCCAAGGAGTGTCCATTTGTGAAATTAAAGCTATTTTATTGCTCTAAGCTCATTTCTATTAAAAAAAGAGATTTTGATTAGGGTTTACATGAAGCTAGCAAGCAGCAATCCAGTGGAGCCCTGCGGCCTGTATGGGGCTTCATACTGGGCCAGCAAGTCAGATGTTTTTGGAATAAAGTATATTACATTCACAAATTACATATATAGAATGGTTAGGGTATAAAAGATACAGATCTTAATAAGACATGAAGTACAAAGAGTCTGTATTATTTCCACATTTCCATATTCCAAGGTGAAAGAGTGCAGTGCTGTCTTCTTATCGCACTGTCGATCTGAGAAGTCAGTTTCTCAGACTTGAAATGAGTGAAGCTGAAAGGCTTGCAACATGCCATATTTAACAGAACTGACTGAACTAATTGCTGTGAAAGTACACTGTCATAGCCTAATAAAACTAGATATGAAGCAAGGCTATGTTCACTATGAAAATGTTCTCTTTACACAATGTAATTACGATGCCGGATCACGGAGGTGGTGATGCAGTTCAACCCACAGTAGCGACACGTGGGTATTACAAGTACTAGTTAACAGACAAAATTTGAGACATTGTATTTCCCACAATTAAGGGGTCCATGATGTTTTACTGTCAATGCAAACGAGCTATTTTTCCTTCGCATCCCATTACCTAGCCTGCAGAACAACAGAACTTCACCCAGCGAGCGGCTGGGAAACAGTCCCTTGCCTGAAGCTCCTACAAAAGTACACGCACAATACGCAACAGGCTAATAAAACTTTCTCATATTTTCCCTGGTCGTGCCTTTTCTGATCTTTTCAGTGCTTGGGAAAGTTCTGATGCAACTTTTATGGCTTGGCACTTCCCCCACCGGGCAGCAATAATCATCAGTGCTTAGGAAATCCGCTTTTCTACACTGCTATGGAAAGAAGCAGTTAATTTGTGTTTCTCGTCAGAATTTAGCATGGAGTTGGTCATGTCTCAAAGGCAAGGGAGGCACTAGAAAAGCCTTGTGCTGTTCTTCCTTTAGCACTCATCGACATCTGCCAGAGCAAAGGCCTGGATGGAGCAGAGGTTTCCCGCCACCCGAGGAACGATTGCCCTGGCATTCATGGCGATGCTGTAGCAGGGAGAAGAGGCAGGTACTGGGCCGAGGTCAGTTTAAGTATGTGCTGATCCACCACAGGTGAGCCACTCTTCATTAGAAGACTGACTCCTCCCCTCCGCGCTGGGAGACTCCTGCTGCTGACAGACATTTGGTGCAGCCCTACCTCTTCCGTTTAAAAATGAAGCCCACCCCAAAGACTGGACCCCACTTTCACTTTACACTGCCAGGGGTTCCCAGTTAAAAATGTTCCAAAGCTGCAAAGTTGGGATGTTCCTCTGCAGCAGTTTTCTAAGCCTCTTAAGTTCCCGCACGGATTATAACAACCTCATTTCAGCCGCAGGGTGTCTTCACTGACATCAGCAAATTTGGCTCACTATCCTCCAATAGATGGGCAATTTGTTTTAATAATAAACAATACCACAAATCACAAGAAAAGCAGCATAGCTGCCAAAATGTCTTCAGTCCTTACAAGAAAAGAAACAGACTCTGCTACAATCAAAGGATTTTGTTTTCGTTTTGATGAAGTGGAATATTGCATTCTCTCAGAGGGTTTCTGTCTCTGATATCATCGAATAGTCTTTTGGCATCGAGGACAGTAGAGAATATCCTATAGTGTCGGTTTGCATAAAGCCACTTTGGAACAGGAAAAAAATTACAAGGAAGATTTCAAGCAAAACTGTATGAGAAAACTATCAGAAATATTTAATTTCCTTTATGAAGGATTCACATTATTAAAACTACTACTTGTTTTCTGTCCATTTCTTTGAGCTACTATGACCATTTTAATTTCTTAGCCTTTCTATGGAGGAAGGAAAAATGTTTCTTTTTCTGAAGGTGCATTAAATATATAACAAATTCATGATGAATACAGCAGGCAAAGTAAATAACGAATAGAAAACATGCTTGTTTAAAGGAAAGTATGAGTATTTCTTAGGTGGTGAATCTCATGTACCTTGAGAAGAACACCTCAGACAGATGTAGTTTAATGGTGGGGCCTTTCTTGACTCTATATTCAAAGTAAATAGCACCCATAAACAGCTGCTATTCACCAAACATAGCAGACTGGATTTGGATGCATATCCACGGACATTTCCATAGCCTCTGATCTGCCCTCTTCTTAAACAAGTAAAAGAGAACAGAGTACACACTGTCTAGAGAAGTACAATTTGCTTTTCGACAAGATCTCTGAACGCTAGTAGTGCCGTGCCCCCAAAACATCTTCCAGTTAGGTTTTTGCGAGAGAACTTCACAGCGTTAATTATGAATTTGCACTTCGTGACTGAAAACCAGTAAATAGCATAGCATATATACGTATATTTATCTGCCAAGGACATATTATTTTACTTTTAGTTTTTATTCCTATAGGCTTGGTTTGTTCCGAGACCTCATAAAAAAAGCTCAAGGCCAATGAAGATAAAAGTATAACTGAGACAGTTCTCTTCTGAAATAAACAGCATGCGTTATCCTACTGTCATATCATACCATTTTAAATATGTTTCAAATGATGTAGAAAACACAAATTAGTCTTTTGAACTTGGATCAGGAATGAGTTTGGTGGTTTGATGTCTAGCAGAAAGGTCTGATATTTTCTTGTTCAAGTATAACTTTTCTCCCCTATTCTAATGCTGCTCTTTCCTGGCTCTTAACAACCCGCAGGCTCTTATTATTATGGTGCAGGATGTCCTGTCCGTGGTTTCAGAGGAATGTGGGAAGGACATATTCCAACGTGTCTGTGATGCTCAGGACAACTTTCTTTGAACTGAGACCTGAGCTGTCATTGTAGGCAGCTAATATGTTTCAGGAGTCATTTTTTCCTGTAACATTTACATGGTATGTGATGGCTTTTGTTCATCAGAAAGAAGCCACAAAGCTGAAAGTATGGAAATACAATCTGAAAACGTATGTTCTTTTGTTTCTGTCCTAACGATCACATCCCTGCCAGTTGGAGTAAAACAATAATGAAAAATCTTTACAAGTATTTAAAGAAAAAGTTCTGACTTCAAACTTCACTGAATGTTGAGGCACTGCATTAGTGAGAATGCAGAAGAAAGTTGCTCCTTTTGGAATGGAAAGCAAAAGCAGCAAGTGCTTGTCAAAGAGACAAAATTGCGAGCTGCTATTTGAAAACTGGCAAGGTTGATATGCATATTAGAGGAAAGTAAACGACATTTACTGCACCCACACAAGTTACTTCAGTGTCACGAAAAGGTACTCAAGTTTGTTTTAAACTAGCGAACTTTGATAACTGTAGCTCGTTCACAGCAGTACAGTACATCACACGGATGCATTTTCTCTGCTTTTTGGAGTTCCCTGTTGCCCCGCTGACCTGGTTCTGCTCCGGTTCTGCCCCGTGCCGTCCAAAGTGAGCCACCCCAGACACGGCTACATTGGACTGCAGTTGCCATTGTGTCCGCTATAGTACCTCAATAATACAAAAATCAGACCTTCAAGTTTACTTTCACAGATGAAGAATCTTGCTTGAAACTTAAACCTGCTCAGTAAATTCCAAGTGCCACCATAAACTGGAATCAATGAATCCAGTCATTCGTGTATTACATATAAAAGATGCTGGGGAAAAATGTGTTTTTAAGAAGAGCAGACAGGCAAAGAAAGTGAGAACTGCAGTAGTGCATATCACAGACAGCAAAAGGGTACTATTTATAGCCTACCTTGAGATCAAGAATATCAATTAATAAGAATGCTAAGAAGCTAGCACTTCTTTAATTAAAGTAAAACGTTCAACAATTGAGGAAGCGAGATAGACATAAGAGGGTTCCTTTAGAGCTATTAGCTGTTTGAATTGATTATTAAGAGAGTAGAGGGATGTTATCACTGCAGACATGTTTTCAATCACTAAACTCTCACTGGCCTCAATAGCAGCAAGACGAGGCTCCAAGAGATAACAGAAAATACCTATAAGACTTGACCATGATTCACACTGAGGCAAGACCTTTCCAGTGTTTCCAGCAGGATATAAAGAAATACATGACATACTTGTCTCTCTTTGGCTGTCAGGGTGACATAAATGAAACTGGCCACTAAATATCTTGATTTACAGTACATTACCCTAAAACGTAGTGGGTTACTTTGAATAACTGGTAGATGCAGTCACTTCTTTCGCTTTCCAGGCTGTTTGATATTATCATTCATTTTTCTACCGAAGACCATTGGCTTTATTTTAAAACCAATGTGGGGTGAAGTAAGGTTAAAGATGCCCACTGGTTGTTCTTTCCATGTTCCTCCATTCAATAAAACAATAGCAGAGCTTTACACAATGGAACATCTCTGTCCAAGACAGAAAAAGCAAGAGAGAAAAGCCTGGCTGGAGTTTACAGAACCACAGAGGGAATTTAGCTAATTATATGATGTAGCCATTAATGTTATCTGTTTGACTCTGTTTTGTAAAATAAACACTTTATGAAGCTATTCCGAGTTCTTCCAAAAAACGAACATTCTGCAGGTAAGGGATCTGAAACATTTACAGCATTTGCCAACTGTTTAAACTACTCTAACACCAAGTGCAATTAAATGCAAAGCTGATCAGCAGAACAACTTTGCACATCTTTTCTACATAAGACTAAATGGCAATGTGGAAGGAGGAGAATTCCAAGAAATGTAAGCTTAACTTTGTAAGAAGAAGAAACCAGACTTCCTTGTTAAAATCTCCATGGTAATAACAGTACAGATTACACAGACAGTGTAGGCAATGTACATTGTGTTTCATGGATCACATTTTTTAATATCTAGATATACTCAACTATATGGCTGCAACCCTATATTTGTTGCATGTATCAACAATCAATTTGCACATGCAAAGACTAGAACAACATGCACCGGAAAACTTGCAACACTTTATCAAGATGCGGTCCTGAATGTTATTTTGCTTTTGTATTTTCTGTTTGCTCATGGACTTTATGCCATCTTTCTTTCCTTTTTTTCCCCCCATAGATACTAATAACTCCAAACATGGATGCTTCAGAAGAGACAAAAGAAATATGGCTGGTTAAAGAAACAGAGGATGCTTACAACAGCAAACAGATTACATATATGCATGTAACTAAGAACTCGAAAGAGCTTGGCTGCATGCATACAAAACTGAATTTAACTAATTATTTACAGTAATGAATTTGTACCAGGCATAATGCAGTTTGTATTAGTTTCTATGCAACAAGTTCTGTTGTGTAGAATTTTAATAAAAATGTTTCAAAAACATCAATCACAATATTTCGAAAGAAAATGTCATCAACAGGCCAATTTATTGATAATTTGATAAGGAAAATCACCCTGAGAACACTTGCTAGCAGCAGACATTCCAACTTCTGCTCCAAACTCCCGCCACCATAGCTACCGGTATTGCACACACGTGTCTCTCTGTGACTGTTTGCCATACGCACACTAGCAGATACTTTACATCTTATTTTAATTCAATGATAATACTGAATATTTTCTCACTATGAACATTTGCACGTAATAAATAAATGCTGGAATGCTCTCTTTTTTTAATGAATGACAGAACTTGTAAATTAAGTGGCTCTACAAAACTGTTCATCTCACAATGCCTAGAACACCCTGTCTATAAAGTTTTGTAAGCAAAATCTGGAGTTAACTTTCTCATACAAGAGCTGTTGGTTTCACCGTAGAAAACCCAAGGTGAGATTTTTGTGCATAACTGACTTTACAGTACTGAAGCATTTTAACTGGATAACACCAACCATGGTTTTTACAGCAGGGTAATCTCAAGTTGGCTACTAATGAAACTGCTCTTAATGCAGGCTTTAAGACTGAAGTAACTTACTGCAAAACAATATAATAAGAAGGTGTATAGCTATATAACTGTTACAGTTATGTAAGAATCAGATTTCTGTTCCTTTATGAACTTCAGGGTTCTGAATATTTTCTTGTTCTGCAACAGAAAGTAAGAAATTCTCTACGCTTCTCTTGAAATTAAATTGGGAAAAATTATTTAGGGTTGTGCAAACTTTTTTGTTTTGATGTCACATAAGCATTAAACTCTATTTTAGCCCTTACCAAGAACTGACTTAGAGTGGAAAAAACAGAATGTTTAAAGATGTTGCTGGTTTTTTTGTTTGGTTTTAATAATCACTCCATGTCTAAGTCAAAATATTTCTGTGGAACACTTCTATTTCAACAAAACAACACTTTTGGATGAACTTGAATTTACATGTAGTTGATGCTATTTTTTTTTTTCCTGTTAAATGTTATGTTTTATGACTTTAACTAAATAAATTTGATACATAAGGTAACTTCTTCCACATATTTTATGAAAGTTATTGCATAGCATTTAACAAACTTTTAACTAGACTAACATGGCCATGACAAAAAAAAGTTAATATTTTAACATGCATAATTTTGGTTTCAGTGAGGTGATAATTTGATTCATAGATAACTCTAAAGCTCCAGTTTAAATAAAATAAAGCCTTTATCGATGCACAGTCTTTTGAACCCGAGAGATTTTACGAGTTAGCTGTGTAACACTAATGAGAGCTGTCTTAAAGCTTGGTGTTTCAAGTTAAGCTCCTAAATTAAGCACCCTAATAGAGCAGCTTCGCTTGCTGGTACGCTAACCCGCTGCTTGCTACCCGCGTCCCGCTTGCGGAGCAAAGAAAGGCTAAAACTGTTTGTTGTGGGCAAAAGTCACGTTTCAAAAGAAATCAGTGGCTTCCAGTCTAGAATCAAGGTACATTAAGCAGTTATTCAGGACAGACTTCATCCTAACAAGACTGCTTTTAAAAGGAAAAGGAAAAGCAAACCAAACTGGGGGTGGGGAGAAGCAGCTGAGTTACTGTGCAATCAATGTACATGTGTTTGGTTAGGTCTGCGGCTACAACCACCTCACAACCATCTTATTAGAAAGCATATTTTACTAGAATATTCTTTTAAATCAAAGGAACATACCAAATATGTCCCTATTTCAAATCCTATAAAATAAGATACCTGTAACAAGACTGCTTTACAAATGAGAGATTACATGCTTTCAGTTCCCCTGAGGAACAGAAATAATCAAAATGATGATGTACACATAAGTAACGGCTGGTCTGTGCCAAGAATTTTAATCGACAAGCAGTTATGTCAAGACAGCAAAAGACAGCTGTGTAAGCTAAAAGAAATGAGATAATTTTTATGGAAAAATAGCATGGACTCCTTCAGCAATCGCAGTGTTATTTTGTAGGTTGACATACCAGTCACTAATAGGATTTAGGCAGTGCTCAGAATTGTTTGGGAGTTTTTCTAGTTTATTTTCAGTTAAGCGTGAGCAACAACATGCACATGTGAGCTTTCAAATATGAGTTGCTAGAAGAAACTAAATGATCAAGAAGTGGAACCATTATGCTGTTCAGAGTACTGGTCCCCTTTTCTGAACTGGGCACTGAGCCGTAACCTCAAAAACGCCATTGCACCCCTCACTTGCAGGCAGACACCTCTGGAAATCTTAGACGTGCTAACAGAAGACAGGGAAATCTAACCTCTGGACAGAATTTGTCCCATGACCCAACTAGATCATTTACAAAGGACAAACACACCAATGTGCAAATGCAGGATACCCAGAACGTGCCGAACACTTTGTTCAACAAGCTAGTCAAAATGTGCATCTAGGTCCCTGGAAAACAACTCTTGCTATAATCTAAATCTCAATAAAACTAGTAAGTTGAAGCAGAGCAAATTGCTTTATTCTGCTGCAAATAAGCACAGGTCTGCCAGGAGACCTGCCTGGCTCCCTCTGGGGACACCGGAGTTCCTCCTTAGCAAACAACTCAAGGGCCTTTTTGCAGTTTTCTGCAAGGACTGAGAGGGGCTTTGGCTCCACGTTCATCATGATGAGACACAAGAGAACAAGCTGCCAGTCAAAGATGTACTTTCATGTCGTAATAACTGGGTTTCCTCCAGCAAGTTACCGGCTACCTAGATGCCACCGCTTTTAAGGTATCACTCTGTGCCAGGACAGTGCATCAGGAGGCGAGATTGCACAGGACAAACCCATGACTTTCAGTTTAAGCACAATGCCACATGATCACGAGCACACAAAATAAAGCACGATGAACTTTAGAGCAAGTTCCTGGCAATCTGGTGATACAACACAACACTGAAAAGCTTTCGCCTTTAAAATAAAACTATCTGCATATCTGCATAGCTCTGCTCTCTGCCATATGTTTTTATTCACTTCTTCAGAACAATCTCCCAGGCAGAGGAGCTGCCTTTGGCCACCTTCTGATACCACACACAGCCGTGCTGCTCTGGGAACAGCAGGTTCATCCCAGCTGTTGGAAAGTGAGGCCTGAGAAAGGATGATCAGCAGCACGATGGAGACTTCTCTGGCATGCATAAAAATGCTGTCCGTCCCCTCTACTAACTTTCTCTCCTGGGCAATTGGGAAAAGTTGTGTACTATTGCAAGAGGTAATTGGAAATGAACAGGTATTTGCCCTATGTGCAGCCTAACTGTAGATCTGCAAGTAAAATCCACTTCCCTGAAGCAAGAGACACTTGCTTTTAATGTCAATGGGGAATTAAGTAATTGATAAGTTTGTTGTGGCCCTCTACGTTTTGTTTTCAGTGCACAGCACTATCCCTCATACAAGCCCTTAACTTCTCCCATTGTACATAGATTTCACCGGTGTAGAAACAGAATACTCTTGAGAAACCTGTTGCTTATCCTGTAGTGAAAAACAGGCATTAATATCAACATATTTCATTGTAATTCTCCAGCTGATCATAGATTTTAGTTTGTTTTCGAGTGGTTATCAGCAGCCTGTCTCCTCTCCCTTTTCTTTTTAAGTACGGCATGATGAAATGTGAGAAGCCATGGTAGCGTCAGAAATCGTTTTTCAAGCCTTGACATCTGTTTACGACTATTGCTAGAGTGGAAAAGTGGGAATTCTCTTAAATTTCAAAGATAGTATCTGCTGCGTCCAAATATCTGACCAAAGAACACTCTATTTTATACCCAAGGACAACACATGTCAACTGCTCTGGTTTAACACAGAGTAACGCTAACACTACCAAAACACAGTGACTGAATGACCTCTATCAGCGTTGCCAGTTTTAAAGCTTCGCATTAGTGCAGCATTGTGCAATTTAGCAGTCTTGAAGTTCTCTGAAAATCAAGAAAGCAAAGCTTCTTTCTCAGAGCCAAATACGAGCAACAAAACAGAGCCACAAGAACATTTCTGTGCATCTTTCCCCCTCTTTCCTTACTATGCAGTGACGCTGGATATCTTAACTGTGTTTGTCTTTTAGCTTCTATATTGAACAAATCGAAACACAGGAATCTTGAAATGAAGATTAAGTTTTTATGGTGGCTACGGGCACGGCTTTTGCTTATATAAGTTACCTCACATCTCTGCCAAGCGGCGTGTTTTTCTCCTTCTGGTTTAGTTTTGGCTACCATGCGTGGGTGTGCAGAACATTTTGTTGCAGCGGCTATATCTCTTTTCCTGTATCTAAAGGAACCTCAAAATCTGAGCTTACATATTTCTGAAACTCCAAATAACTCTTGGGCACGACTACTGATGCTGTTGGAGACAAGCTATTTAGATTATAAACTGAAAATTATTCAGCTCTTTCCTGGAGAAAGGAAAGAGGAATGGGTGTAAGGAAAATTCACAACTTAGCTGATAGGTGTTTAGGGCAGACAGCACTCGAATTTATAAAGGCATCTTCAATGTTTGTCAGTCCTTTGTTTAGGTTGGGATGATTTTTAGATATGTTAAGCTACTACCTTAGTTCAATCTCTTTTTTAAAGACAACCAAAAAGCAGAAGCTTACCAGCATTTCAAATCTGTTGTTTCTATAGAATTGAAAAGCTGATTCCTTAATTTACTATCAGAGGTCTTACCAAGCTTACAGACCAACATCTGGGTTTCAAAACCTCAATGATGGACACAAATAGTCTACAAAGGTGCTGTCTTCAATCAAGACAATGCAGCAACAATGAATTCATAAATCTGGTTTTGATTTGAAAGTAATTTTGAATCTCTATGGCTTATTTAATACATAAATACTTAAATCCGATCCTTCTCCTATGTGGCTTCTTGTAAAGAATAACAGTATTTGGAAAGACTATGGAATACTGCCCATTTTCCAGCCAGTCAAGATCACTCCACTTCAGCACACTACACTGGGCTTTGCTCAGAATCACTTTAAAAGCTCCAAACAATGTGATTTATACTTTTCCCTAAGTAGGCTGTTCCACAGCCAATTTTATCACACTGTAAGGATCTAACACGTGTGTGTGTATCTTCAACGTACGTTGACTCTGTATTTTAGTCTACCTCATTGCTTTTGTCCACACGTTCCCTGCTAAATAATTTGACCTTAGCCCAGGAAATTGCAGCAAAACCAAGTCAATGGAGCTATGACAATTGATGGAAACTGAAGATCTTCTCTAGGTGTTTAAGCCCTAAATTTTTCACTAACTTAAGTCATGCTAAATTGCATACATTTAGCTTTTCAGACTTCCAAAATCAATGCTTAGAGCCCTAATAATGCTAGTTAAACCCCTTCCAGTGTGGCAGTATCTTTTATGTAGGATGTTGTTCAGAAGCCCACAGTGATTTTTGCTTTTGCAATGAGATGACTTTTCATAAGCAGCCCCAAACTCCGTAAGTCTTTTCATACCTATACTGTTTGACAAATTCATGTCCATTTGGCATACACTGACATAACCTGACGTCTCTTAGTATTGTTGTTTCCCAAGAATCATTTTCCTGTAGAGAACAAAATGTTTCAGGATAGTTTCTCGGTTGTCAGTTTTTGTTTGTTTTATAAAAGAATAACCTTGTATTGCTAATTCTTTCCCAGCTTTCCTTTCTACCATGACATCTTGTTTTATGTCATTGTCTAGACTGAGCTTCAGACTCGTAGCAATTTTGGGGCTGTTAATTTACTGAGTGGCTAACTCCTTTTTCCAAGTCAGTAACAAAGAGAACAAGCGCAACAGGTCCTAACTCTAGCCCTTACTACCACTACTGTATGATTTCACTTGCCATTCTCTAAACGTATTTGACACATTTTCATTTCTTGTTCTCATCATTTAGTCTTTTACCTAGGCTTCATCCTGCCTATATTTTTATCTGAATAAAGTGGAATTAACTTTTTGCATACTATAGCATGAAGTAGTTCCCAATGAAGTACCAAAGCTGTGTATTTGCAGCACGTTGCTTTCAGCCATTATGTAAAAAAGCATTGTTTTCCAACCTGTCCCCATCCCTGACACCCCCTAAAAAAGCTGGTGCTCCAGTGATGTAGCTCAGTGCAAGGCTGCACAAACAGTAATGGTGGAAAAGGTGAGAAACTGAGAAATGGCTGCGGCAAGGAGAGAATGAGACCACCCCTTTCAACATGAGCATGGATCAAAGTGATCATGTAGCTGTGGGGCAACAGCTCCTACTGAAATAAATTTGAACAAAGAAATCCAAAAGATTACTTTTTTCATTTGCTTGTTTCTACACTGCATATAAAGTAGTTCAGTGCTTAAAGGATATACCACCTAAAAAGTAAAATGAGAACTGTCACAGTGGATCAGGCTAATGCCCTTTTAGAACACTATGTCTACAAGGTATTGACACAAAACTGAGTTTAAATTTGGAGTGTTACTTAGGGGAAAAAAAAAGTAGTAAAAGCTGGTTTCTTATATGTCTTCATTCGAACTGACTAAAGATAAAATTAACCTCTTAGCCAAGCTGCTCCCCCACCCCTGCACAAACCTTCTCCCTAATATTTACGATAATATAAATACCTTAGTGGCAACTCTATGAATAACATTGCTGTTATTGATTAATATTAGTTTAGCTGTAGCTTCATCCAAGGAGATAAAATCAAAAGGGAGAAAAAAACCCAAACCTCTACAAAAGCCAGAATTCATGGACCACGTACTTCACAGACAAAGCATTTGGGAGCCCATACGCCAGACAAATTTCTACATTTTCAAATGTAATTGGAATTCAGTAAAACAAAGTGTTATATTTGCAGGTGTATGTCTCTAGGCCTTCATAAATTTAAGTCCTTTGAGAAAGCGTAAAATATTTATAGAAACAAGAGATCCATATTGTGCTTAGTCTAGTTGGTGTTTGTCAGTATATCACACCACAGATTATCGCATACTGCTATTGCTTATTTTACGTAGATCACGACATGGGGGAGATCTGGCTGAGAGAATTTCTTTTCTTAGAGAAACCTGATGAAAGTAGGAAACGAAGGAGGCATTTTAAGTTGAAACAGATGTCTGAAATTTCTTAGTAAGACTGGTTCTTGGTTCATCTGCTCTGTTAAAAGGTTAGGAAATAGCAAGGAGGCCTGAAAAATGTAGGAATTAATTTTAGATGGATTTTCATTATTTCTTTGACTTCTTTGGAGCAGTTCTCAGACCTGAGTTTCATTCTCTCTTAATTCCGTTCTTGGAGCAATACATCATATTCTTCATTATTAATAACAACATTATTCTTACAATGTTCAAGGTGACTTAGAAAGCATTCCAGAATTAATTTTTTCAATATCCATTTCAAGCTCAGTTTTGACAAATGGTAGTCATCCTTCCTTGTAAAAGTCTCTACTGAACTGAACAGAGAAAGCCTCTCTCTTACAAAGAGGTTTCCTGTAGAAATTGTGGGAGTATATACAAAATCAAAGTTTTCCACAGAAGAATCTTTCTTGAAAGAAATTTTGTTTCCCATGATGCTCCACATCTTCTATCCTTTTGCACTTTGGCAGTTCATCGTGGTACTTACCTTCTCACGCACCACCACTGCACTTCTGGGGGACACAGAGCTGAACCGGGCAAAATGAGATATTTTGATATTTCTATGTTAATTTTATGTCCTTATTTCAGCTGGTATGTCTTAGTTCAGAATAAAGTTAGTATCAAATTAGCAATATTTTTCTGTGGAAAAGCTTTTTGTTTTGTTAAACAGATTCCTCTGAAAATTAGTAATATCATCAGCAAAACAAACAAATAAAAGATGTAAAATCCTCCTGCATGTGTGAAAATGGCAATTTTTTCCCCTGTTTGCAACTTGACTAAAACAGGGTGAATTTCATGAGAACGATGAAAGGCACTTCCCTGCCAAATTTCAGTATATATCTCCAAACCACAGAAGACACACAGCTGTTCATAAAACCAAACGAAGAAAATGAGCACTGGCAAAACCACCTGTTCTTCACCAACCTTTTTCTTGGAAACAAATGACCTATTTTTTTTTGAAACTTAAAAAAAAAAAAAAAAAAAAGAATAAGAATGTGTTGAAGGAACAATCTATGGAAAAATTCAGCTTAAATTACTACGATGAGCTGGCTGAAAACAACCGAAACCGGAGTGCTAAGGGCAGAAGGCATTAGGCAGCGTTCAGAGTCTCTCGGATGCCTCCAAGCTAACGTGCCTGCTCCCTCCAACTTGCCGCCTTTCCCTGCCGTCCAGGAGCAAGCCCAGCTGGGGGAGGTCAGTATCTTCACACTCTCCTGCTGGGACAACGTCACTGTCTGCTTTGAAGAGAAGAGGAGATCAAGCTCGGTGTTGGCCTCGGGATCCTACTTTGCTGCCTGACATAACTCACCCAAGCATCTGTTTCAGAAAGTCATAGGAGTAACATAAAGCCAGAAATATTCCAACTTGTTTTTCATAGAAATCAAAGTATGTTTTCTTAAGAAAAGCCTGGAGAGTATATTTTGGAGTTGTGGAATACTTGGAATATGTGTGCAGGCTCAAAGGGCCTTGATGCTGGGAACAATGAAATCATTTTTTTCTTTTTTTTTTTTTTTTTTCCTTTCCTGATTCCTCCATTGCTTAGAGAAAACAGCCTTTGGACAGTCTCTGTAAATAAGCAGGGTTGCATTAAAGACACTAAACTTTATCATTAATTTTTCCTCCTTACAGGGTAAACAACTGGACCTGCTGGAAGAGCTGCTGGGGTAAAAATGGAAAGCAGGAAAAAGTGTTTTGATTAAAGGGACTTTGGTTAAAAAAAAACCAAAAACAAAACCCCGAAAAAATGTAACTAACTGTAATATTTTTGCATGTGCTGACTGAAATGCAAAAAAAGGTCTCTGGAAACTACTCATTCAGAGAAAAAATTTTGTATATTTTAAATATCCAGTTATGTTAAATAAAGAGTTAACGTGAAATATACAGCCCTTACTATTACAGAAAGAGTAAACACCAGACAACCACTCACAAAAGGTCTCCGTAACATGCTGCTGAGCCTGGGTCCAGCTTGTGATGTTCTGATCACATTAATTATTCTGTCTTTTTACTCACAAGTTGCGTAAAATGTTTATAGAGCACCCGTCAAAAGAGCAGCAGTTACGCCTGGGAGCCACAGGCACACTGTCCCTGTGCTTGCTATGGAGAGACTCATTTTACAGTTGCTGCTAAGACTGCTCATACATTTTGCATGTTTCAAATGAATAATTATGTAAAATTACATTAAAAACTATGTACTTTGAGTGCATCAAAGCCAAAACATAAAGCAACCCTCCTTCCCCAATTATACCATTGTCCTGATTACTCTTATTTAACTCGATAGGGACAACATGCAGATACTGTGGTGGTTTACATCACTTGACCCTTTTCATCCTAAAAAATCCCCAACTATTATTATAACCCTGTTTCCGCTGCACAGACCCAACGTATCTTTAAGCATCTGCACAAATATAAAATCATTCCTGAGTTTTGGAACTAATTTAGACATTATTATACAATTTACATTTTTTTTCTACCAAAAGACTGAAACATGCTCACCACGTAAATATAGTCATAATGTTCCAGTCAGGACTGGAGCTCACCACAAAAAAAATCTGATAGTATATTTACATTTTCCATAGCTCAAAATGGTTTAAGTGTAGAAGTATATTACATTGATTATGCATCCACCATTGGGTATTAGCTGTGTTTAAATCCCTTAAAATGCGAATACTTATCTAAACTGCATGTCTATTTTTCATTTTTTATCTTCAATACCATGTGTCGTACTGAAGATAAAATAGGCGCTCCAAGTCACTTGACAGTTATAACTAATCTTTAGATATTATTTTGCCCATTAGTTAACAAAACACTGCAGAATGCTCTCTGAAAAGCACATCCATTCATGATTTATTTTTTTGAATTCATTTATTTTGCTAGAAAACATCAGCTGGTTGAAATTAAAGGAGGAAAAGACAGTTTTAATTAATGTCTTCTGCAGGAACAAAGTTCCTAAAGTTGCTGAAGTGATCCGTTTTGACATTTTCAAAACAAAAAAATCCCATTTGTATGTTTGAAATTATTTTTCAATTTGAAATTTAAGACACAAAAAATATTACATCCAATGAAAATGAAATGTTTGGATTGCTCAAAAGCAAAACATTTTTTCAGATTGCTGGCTCATCGAAATTGTACACTTTTTGTGCTGATTTGAAAGGTAATACAAGTTCTAAAACTCTCTTTTATACATCTAGATGTAGACACAGACATATATAGAGATATACCTCTCTATATCCCTATAGAGATATATGATCATGTACAGGCAAATGCAAACTAAGATGGAGAAATAAATATATATGTATGCATGAGCACACATTTATGCCCACAAGAGTCATCTTTGAAATCTAATGGGCTATTGGAGAGTAAGGCTGGCAATCAAACCTGATTTCTAAAATTTACATGCTTCCCGCGCTCAGGTGCAACAATAATAAACTCCCAGATCAGTTGTGTTCTACCTCAAAAAAATAAAATCTAAATCAATAAATGCCTTTCTTTGAAAGATGAAAGGAAATAAAGGGAATGTAAAGCTTTGAAAGGAATTCAAAGGGGACTCCCAGTGTCCGTCTCAGAGTTTACATTAGAACCTAAAGACACGCTTAGGCTTCTGAAAGCGGTTTGGCTATAAATACAGATGTCTGGAGGAGCAGCCTAAAACTTCAAGGGCCATTTCTGGTACGAGAAATAACTGATAGATACTTTAAAGAGAAAACCTTAAGTGCTGATAAGTTAGCTGATAAAGACAAATAACTATAGACCATCTTTCGGAGAAAGCAGAGGAAGGTGCTGAGCAGATGATTTAGGGCTTTTTACCAAACAGCTTTCAAAACCTGAAAAAACTCTTAACTTTCTAAATGTAATTAAAATTTTTAGAAACCGTATTTTATCCCTGTCTTTACTCAGCACTCTTTAAAGATGTAACTGATAGTATTGTCCTCAGTGTACAGTACTGTGCAGTTTAGCAGTAGGCTTCTATTATCCCAGCTTAAATATTCCACACAGCTGGAAGTTGTCAGCACACGGAATAGGAACAAGGGGGCTGCAAACAGTCTCCTGCAAGTAAGTACAGGCACGCTGGCACTCTTCCAGGTTTATTTATTTTTAAGGTTGTGCTAAGGATGTAAGGCTTTGATTCCATCATTTGTCCTGGTTTTGTCCCGCTTGCTGACATTGCATGATCCAGGTTTCAAACATACTGCCTTCAAAAGAAAGAATATTTCATTTATCTTTGTCCTACGATTGGTATGCTGTGAAGCCCCCCTGCACACATCCCCCCGCAACGCACGACATGCGTTTTTGAAAGCAATGAAAACTGAATAGATTTTCATCTTACAGACTGGTTGGGGGTGGGAGAAGCAAATAATTGCTACAAAAATATTTCCTTAAAATCATTCCTCACAATTTTCATTTCCTTGTAGTAACTTACAGATGTGACTGGTCTAGAATACCAACATTCTTCACCACCATCCAAAAACTTTAAGGAAGTTTGGATTCAAGCGTTAATGTCAAATTTAAAATTGGAAATGTGTATACGACAGTCCAGATTCAACATAGCCCCAAAATTGGGAATATCTAAACGTAAAATCAAAAGAAAATTAAAATTCCTGCTTCTACACTGCTCTGCAATACAAAAGTCTGTAACTAAAAAATTGGGAAAATTATTCCACAGGCAAGAAGCCTGGTAGTATTTTGTAACAACCACCTAGTGAGAGTTTTGCAAATTAAAATTGATTCAGGGATTTAAGTTTGTGCGATTTGCATTTTGTCAAATGTAACAATAAAATCTTCATGGACTTTATTCTCATATAGATAGAGACCCCTTCATGCTGCTCTGGTATAAAACCAAAATATCCAAGTAAATTTCACACAGTCAAAAAACAGTGCATCCAAGTCTGCAGGGAATTCTGCCACTTGATTTTCAACTGCTCAATGAAAACTACGTTCTTCACACAGAGGCAAAGTTTGTAAAGAGATAGCTTTCCTCAGAGCTACTTCCACAGTTAGAAGAAAATAGATAAGTTTTTCTCATGTCTGCAAAACAATCAACAAACTGCAAGCAAAGTCCAAGCCCAAAAAATTTGGGCTTTAATCTCATTTTAACTAATTAACCGGCGTTCATCCACCAATGTAGTTTAATGAAGTGCTCTATTACTCATCTCTTATCAACTTCAGCGCTGAGACAAGCAGAACACCCATTTCACTAACAGCTGCAAGAGGCTCCGGCGGTCTCTGGCCCTGGGAGACGCTTACCAGATGTATCTGACCCAGACAATAGGTATCCCAAGATGTTCAATGTCACTGACTTCAGGACAAATCAAGTGAAAATCCAGGAAGCATTCCGTTAGGATCATGCCTTGATAGAAATTCATAAAATCCACGTGTTTCAAATAAAATGTTTGGGGTTTAAGAAATTAGCATTTAGCTTTAATGGCACTGGAAAGTTTCTAATCTACTCTAATATGCCGGGTTTTATTTTAATGCTCTTTTCTGCTAGTGGAACAGTTAAAAGGAATTTTCTTTAACTAACAATCAAGCTCTGAGAAAGTAAAAATACTATTTCATAGTGTATTATTGAAACAGTTTTATCCAAAGCATTTAATAACATTTGATGCACGTCAGTGCT
This sequence comes from Phoenicopterus ruber ruber, assembly GCA_009819775.1. NCBI lineage: Eukaryota > Metazoa > Chordata > Aves > Phoenicopteriformes > Phoenicopteridae > Phoenicopterus > Phoenicopterus ruber. The sequence goes on along the minus strand of CM020217.1, from coordinate 28,208,353 downwards.
TGCTATGGAGTACAAGACATCATCATCCCGGTTTATTACCGCACCAGAGAATTTGGTGTAGAATGCTCTTCTATCCCTCAACTACATGTTTTTCTTGTCTTTTGTCCCATCATTCCTCTAACTCCTGTCTTCCTCCCCTCTTCCCTGCCCATCACACAGCAATGAAGCATAAGCCTCTGTAACAATCATTCATGCCATCCTTGTTCAAATACTGATTTTTTTTGTTTGTTTCCTACTGAAAACGTTGAAATATGGGACTGTTGTTCTATGGTTCTTTGACTGAATGAAAGGTAACAACACCCTCCATCAGCCAGAGCAACTAATGTAAAGATCGGGCAGAAAAAATCCTGCCTAAAATTCACATGCAAACCAGCACAGGCCAGAACAGGATGTTTTAGAATATGATATTGTTTGTTCTTCACTTTAATAGTGAGCCTTAATGTACTCATTAAAGATTGGCAAGAACACACACAGATAAATTAAAAAAAAAAAAAAAACAACATACAGTTCTGGCTTAAATGAGACTTGTGTAGTGGGGAGAGAAAAAAAAAAAAAAAAAGAAAAAATAGATACAGAGAAAATCTCAGGCCTATTTTACAGTGCGACCAATAGAAACCTGTGTAGAAAACAGGAAAAAAGCCACAACATTACAAGAAGAGAAAAAAGTTAAATTCTGCTATAGTAAAAACCTACCTGACTACACTCAGAAAGCATAATTACACTTTTTTGTAGAAAAAATGTATATAATATTGTCAAAGTTGTACACAGCTGTACACAATTGTATTGATTTATTTTAGAATTTTTTTCCTTTAAGCTACGAAGTTGAAGCTACATTTCAGCATATTCAGGGGTGTACTTCTGTTGGATACTATCTGCTTTGTCAAAATTCTCAGCGTAGAAGTGAAAATATAGCTGTGACTGAAAAGGGTGGAAGGTCTTTTCCCATTTGCAAGAACGTTGCCGTAGCGGTCGTGCACTAAGCATACAAGAGGTATCCGAAGGTTGTAGCAAAAACTATTTTACTGCCTCTGGTATAGTGGGAACAACGGAAAAGCTTTTGGTATCAGTCCATTCTTCCTATCCATGAGGCCCAAGAGTTTGTCTTTCTATCACCTGATGACAGGCTTATGTGCTTAAAAGTGTTACTGGTTTCCTCTAGTGTAACAGTAAAATAAAATATGCTGTGTCTACCCACAAACCTCGACTTACTTTCAATTTTTCCCATTTTCCTTGTGTATAGAACAAACATTCTTGAGAACACTTCAAGTAATACTATGAACTTATTTCACCTCCATAGAGATATTTTGCCTTTCAACTCTTTCTCTGAATGTGCCCAGGACACATTGTTTAATTAATTTCACCAAAGACTCTATGATTCATAAACATGAAATTGTTTTCATACTCATGTTTCCTTCTTCACTGTTGTTCTCTTCCTGCTTCCTTTACGTCTGACCCCAGCTAGTCTCATTTGGCATTCCCAAAGCAGAATAGACTTGTTTTTCTAAAGCCATGGGCAGAGCTAATGGCACACAGATTCCCATGGAGTGGGTGTTGCAGAAATTGAATAAATAGCACCTGATTTCCACTGACCAAAGACAGAATCGTTAAGGTGACAAGAGGGGAAAAAAAAAAAAACCACCTCTAAAAACAAAGCTCTTTAGATCCTTTAGAACAGTGGGAACCAGACAAGAATGCGATATTGTATCTCCCAAACGAGGGAAACTGAGCTGCAAATAGTTCCAGTCAGGAAAGTGTACTCAACTTTGAACTTTGGTTTTCAAAGGTGAGAGCTTTCACGCAGTGAGATCGTGTGAATGGGTGTGAATTCATGGGAAGTGGCTTCTGAAGCAGATAGCCAGATTAAATTTAAAGTCACTCTGCCTGTGTCCAGAGTGTAAGTGCCGATCCGAAAAAGTGGAAATCTGCTGACGCAAAAATCTTCTCCTTACCTGTCCTAACACCTTAATATTGTTTTCTCTGTGATATGTAAAGTTGTGTAAAACCTCTCATTTGCAAAGCAATAGTTATGAAAACACTAAGAAGAGTCAAGTGAGAACAGATACGGTGCATCGTCTGATTAATTCACTGACATGGATACATGAGAATGCCAAATGTTTTAGCTTTTTAAGAACTCCTGATGGCTTACACTCTTAAGCTCCTCAGTATTTTTCAGCTAACATCGGAGGCAGCTGAAGTTTGCATGTCCAGAACATTTTGTTTCTGAGTAGAAGACAGCATTATTAAGTAGAAATAGGAGTCTGTAAATCAGGTATCAGGAAATTAGAGTCCATCAAAAAGCAGTAACTACTTACACGTAGACATCACCTGCAGTAAAAGAGCCAAAATGTAAGTACATCTCAAACTGGAAATAAAAAAGGGTGTCTTCATACTCGCCAACATTTTTGCTTCCTGTGTGTATCTAGAATATTACAACTGTCTTTGGTGACCATTAGCCACATTCAGCAAAGAACACAAGTTTCTAGAACAGGACTGATTCAGATCTGGGGCCTAGATTTCCAAAATGAAAGCCAAAATACTTCTTAGTAAGATTTTCTTACTCCAGAGGGTGCTTAAACTTACCACTCTCTTCCCCATTTGACCTGAAAGTTTCCTAGGTGCTTGCTAAGTACATGCTTAGAATTGCCCCAGCCTAAATAGCTCAGCGCCTATTTCTCACATCCCTCCCAAGATAGGATCTCGAAATTTGGCAAAGGAATGTGTAGGTCCCCTAAGGCATCCAAAACATTAATCATTACTGAATAACACCAAGAGCACACTGACAAGATGAGGTTCCTCAGAAAATGCAGACTTGCTCACTGTCTTTTAGAAGGATGGGTGGGAATCTCCACCTTTCACGCAACAGCTTAATGCTTGCAGGACTCGGCAAGTGAGAGAGCCGGATTCAATAGCTTCCTAAGCCTACAGACATTCAAAAGCCTAATGTCTCGCTTCCCGGGAGAGTGCCCTAACCAGCAACCTTTTACGCAGGGTGCACGCTCCAAATACAATTGATGCTAAGTCATTCTAGAGAAAGGAATCCACCATCAAACGGGGCAGCACGATGTTCCACTGTCCTGGTTCGTGCGGGAGTCACAGAGATTTATGCATTCACATCAGACAGAATTCACACCTCCAAGGAGACGGTTCTAACTACTAAGCCATTCAAGACCCTGCCTTCTCTTCCAGCTCCGCTTCAAAAGAAACAAGAATGAGTGCTGCTTTCCTCTGGCAGAAAGGCTGCTTTTGTGAAGATGACATCGGCTGAGGCCCGAAATCTCTGTTCTGCAAACTGTGGTGCAGCTCAGAGATCCTTAATCTAGCTTTAAACAAGTTAGCTCACGCGTTGCAAGGAGCTATTTACAGCCACATCAACTTCTACAGCAACATATTTACCTTGATAAAAGTACGTCTAAAGTAGACACACTGTACCGCACAGTCTAAACTCTGTGTGAGTGTGGATTTTCAGATTACTGTTGCCCCCAGACCTTTACTGGGTTTTGTTTCTTTGTTTGGTTTTTTGCTAGCTGTGTTACACTCCCTAATTAGCCAGCACCTTGTCTGGATTCAGCCCTCTCCAGGGAACTTCAGAGTCTAAATGAGGGTTCAGGATTTTGACTACAGAGACTGGAAAGCACATAACTTTGGGGCACCTAAGTCATATATTCAGCCCAACCTTACATTTTTGTGGTTGCTAATAATCAGAACGTACCCTCGATAAGGGGCTGATCAGAGCTAAAACCTCACCAGCAAACCCACTGACCAAATTCCTGATTAAGTGCAGCGTGGGGCATTTTTAGGAGGCAGTGAATCCACACAGATGCTACCAAGCACAGAACGTGATGGCAGTAGAGTTGTACGGATATTATTAAAGGCACAACCAACCACCAGGATCCTTGTTACTGACGTGCAAAATGGAAAATGCGGTTGTCTTTCACTTTTCAAGCTGAAATTTCAGAATCAGTAATTTGAAAACAAGCAAAAACCAGCCATCTCAGCTTTCTGCTTACAGAGCAAGTATGGCTTAGTAGGAGCCCTGTGAGACACAGTAAGCATGGAACATTACAAAAGGCATTTTGGCAGGTTACAAAGAAAAGGGCATTTTAAAAATATACCTCTGGCTTATCTAGCAATACACATTAACGAGATAAGGGGAAAGAGAATTTTTCCTGTCCCAGCATGAGCCGCTCAGGTAAATTAAAATGATGTCAGCACAATTTCTTCCCTTAGGACTAAATCTTTGCAAATATTAAATATAAATTGAACATATGACATTCATAATTAAAAGTTGGTTTTAGGTTTTCTTTTCGATTCAAGGTAAGTATTTTTAATGAGCTTAAAGTAAAAATAAAATAAAATTAAAAAAAAAACACCACAAACACAAAACCCAAAAACCAACAGGAGAATATTTTCATTCAAGTATATATGAAATGACCAGTACAGTTTCATAATATGGTGCTTTATTTAGCCCTGTTGATTTGTTACAGCAAAACATACTGATGTCTGGATGCACGTTAAATCTATCTCCTTTGGTCACCAGGAAAGACAACTACAGTATTTAAGACAGCAATTTTTAAAACAATACATGCAATTTCCTGCATTTCCTTGCAGGAAAAACATATGTAATAGAAATCACTGGAATTAAATCTATAATTGGCATGATGGGTTCAGTTCAAAAGACCTGAGAACTTTTTTCTTAAGCTGTGCAAGTTTTTATCTCTGAGCTTTACTTTCAGTGTGGATTTTCCCTGACAAAATAAATGCGCCCCCCCCCAGCCGTTACGTTTCACAAAATTCAGTGTCACAGACTGCTGCTGAGTTCTGTAAGATGACCTCCGAAACCGTAGCTAACCTTTTCAGCCTCAACGCCAAGCAAACGGCCAGCAGCCCCCACCTCTCCAAAGCTGTGTTCTTACACCACTGGAGCCAAGCGCAGTCAAAGGCAGCGCTTGCCCAACTAGATCATGGGGAAGAATGAGAAAGCCCGACGCGACGTGACATAATGAACCTGACATCGTTTTGATGGACGGCAGACCTGCCTTGCCTGTTTGTTCTCAGTTTACTGTACGTGATGCTCTGTTACAAGAGCCTGACCCAAGCCAAAATGAAGGCTTTTGTTTAGATTGTCTTGGCACATATCGGTGGCGGGGCAAGACAGCTTCCTGGAAAGCCGTGGCTTTTGCTCGGGTGGGGAGAGCTTCAGGAGCACGGGGAGCCCGAGGAGGCTGCATTGACCGTATCTGACTCAAAAAGATTTCTGAAGCTGAGAGGCCAGGAAGGAAGATCGCTCTGCAGGGCCCTTCTTTCAAGGACACGGGTGTGGGGGACAGATTTCTTTTCAAACATTTAGTGTGTTTCTTTCTTGCTCGGGAGATCAAAATTTGCTTTATAAAAATTGCCTCAGTCTGAATAAGTTTTGCTCTAATAAAAATTAGTTCCAGATCCTGGGAGACTTTTGGTGTCTTTTAGATCATCCATTTTAAGGAAGAGGAGAAGCAGTGTTATATAAAATCCAAGTCATCTTCCAATCCATGACGGGATTTGGAAACTGTCGGAGATCTTTGACACATGAAAACAATCCATGGTTTGATAAAGCCAGTTTTGGAGCTGGTTATTCAGAAGATAGTATAACTTCAATGAAGCAAGAAAATTTTCTCACTGAGCAACTATCAATGAAGTCAAATTCTTAATTTCACTTTCTAATTTCAATTCCTATTAATCCAGATGTCTGACTAGTTACTATAATACAGAACCATAAAGAAGCTTTATATAAAATATGCTATCAAAGAAGACATAGACCTGAAAATGAACTGACTTAATACAGACGTGGAGTGCTACTCTGATAATTTAATAAATTGTAAATCCCTAGTGAAAATATCAAATGAAGATCTGACTTTTTCCTTTATTGGTTATCCCCTGCCAACATGGCCTTGTTGTCCTTTCTGAGTTACACTAAAGCCAGACAACAGAGAATCAGAGAAGTGTAAAGTGATGGAATATAAGCATCTAGATAAGGTCATATCAGACAATCAATAACAAATCAAGTTATCAACTTCCTTGAAGTGGCATTAGTAAAAGCAGTATAAAAAAGAAGAATATATTGAAGAACACATACTGAATTAAAGATCTGAAATGAATCATTAGGGTTTCAATTTTCATCTAAATTGACGGTTCTTTGTCACAATTTGGAGGAGAGGGAATTTTATACACAGGCCTATTTATAGACATTGCCTCATCTTGGTCCCCAACCCTTGGTCCCTAAAGCAATAAAACTGGAAACTAAGGAAAGAAAACCCCAAACACACAAACTAAGAAAAGTCATAAAAAGAGTCACCGGCTTGTCACCTAAGAAGATACCTAGAAAGAGCCTTGCTTCCACCAAGCACAAATAGCCTTTGGCGGCTTGTTCAGCAAAAGCCTTGCCTCCCTGTAACGGCGCTTCCTTTCTTGTGGACATTTGCTCCTTCTAATGCACGGCACTGGATCTAAAGGACCACGTCCTGCACCATGGCCTACGCTCTGCAAAAAGCTTGTCCTGCTGCCATGGTCTAGTCCGCTGCACATCACCTACCTCCCCTGCCCCTTCTTCTGCAGCACGTCTCTACCCCAGCTCCCAGTCAGTGTCCTGCCACCAGCAGTTTGGTTAGACATGAATGGAAATTTTTCTCCTGTCTGTTCTTCCAGCTAGGACTCCTGAGGCTGTGGGGAGTAAGGAGGGAGTGCCAGCGAAAGGACAAGATTCAGCGGTGCCCAGTGACAAGATTCAATAGGCACAAATGGAAATACAGGAAATTACATTTAACTGCAAGAAAAAATATTTTTTATTTTTACTAGGAGGGTTGTCATACACTGGAATAAGTCACCCAGAGAGGCTGTGGAGTGTCCATCCATGGAGATACTCAAAACCTGCCTGGACACACAACCCCGAGTAACTCGCTCTATTTGACCCAGCCTTGAGCAGAGGGGTTAGGGATTAGGGCAGTCTCCAGAGGTGCCTTCCAACCTCAGCTACGCTGTGACTCTGTTGAAAAACATCAGCAGCACTACTGATCTAAAAACAGAAGATGCATCATATAACTTTTGAATAAACACAACCATACTCCATGCTACAGAATACGTTGCGAAGCTAAAAATGCCTGGGATGATCGGAGAAAGAAAAACATGAATCTTGCCTGGACTTTCCCTTTGCAAATTACTGTGGAATTTGCTATGATCCCTTTCAGACACATAGCTGTTTTGTGAAAAGAGAGCTAGGTTTAGCATACATTTCTTGAAACTATCGGTATTTCAACACTGCTGCTATACTCCTAACTAATGAGCCACACAGCAAGTCAACAGACTGTTTACTTTTGCATTAATATTTAACTTCTCCTATGAATTAATTGGAAGATTTCTTGATAAATTTTTGGAGTGGCTCATATGTACACAAGGTAGAGCCAGCTGCCAGTGTAACCAAGTTAACTGCTTGCCCTTAGTAACTTCTGTGCAAACACAGCACAGTCTTCCTCAGTTCAGCCTGATTAATAAGCAAAAACCTGGCTTCTTTTCCTCAAGAGCATGAAAGCATAATACGAGCACTACATTTTCCTCTTCAAACCTGAAAGATTTTTTCTTTAAAGAATCAGATCCCAGCATCCTTAGCTCAAGTTCAGTATATTTTTATGTTTTATTACTTTTCTCTTTTTCTATCCTTCTTATAGTCTGAGACAAGATTTACCCTCAAGTATATTGCACCCATTTATTAAAGAGAAGCAAACAGCTATGGACAAGAGGAAGGACTGTATGGACAAAAGGGGCTCTGTAGATGTTTTCAGTACAGGCTTGTTTTATCATTGTCCAGAACACTTCTATTGGCAACCAAAATAACTAAGGACCTCAGCCCTCAAACCCTACTGGTGGCACACCATTCACAGGGGTCCAAGACCCAACTCCGAACATCCATGCTTCCATTTAAACCCATGCACGCAGCCTGAACCACTGGATGATAAAACAGCGCAGAAAAGGTTAGCAGCTTTAAGCTATCTAACGTTCTGTGAGTCAATGTACAATACATTTCTTTATTGCGGGATCTATTGATACACCTGAAAGCTCTGTCTGCAGCTGCCTTACAGCAACTAAAGTTTTCCCTGGACATAGAGATAGAATAAATCTGAAGCACGGAGATGTGGTGATGCTCCCCTACCTTCCATGTGTGAAACAGGGAGATCTTCAACTTTACTTCAACTCAGTTCCAGGAAAGGCTGCAGAGAATGAATCCAAAGCATTTCAGGTTTGATAGTTGACATATAAACACTCAGTCCTTTGGACTGATGAAGTTCACACAGGTATTTTAGAACTGTCATCATCTAAACCTGATTCACTGCAGCCTCCTGATTTCACTTCCAGAAGGAGAGCAACAGAGCAAGCATGGATGTATTTAATATTTTTGTGAGCTCATACAAATGTGTTTCATCACTGTAGAATCACAGGCACATACCATATAAAAGGTGGGAAAAACAATCTGGAGAGAGAAATGATCAAATAGATCTTGAAACTCTTTATTCACCTTAAGGTATATTTTTACTTAAGATTGATATTTGACAATGTTAGAAAAAGCTAAACTCAACCTACAATGCAAGAAAACAAGGAGCTAACGATGGACAAAAGGGCGCATTTGCTTTAACAAATGGTATCACAGCTAATCATTTTAACAAAAAGAGTTCGTCGTTTATGATTGCTGTTTCCTCCTTTGTATCTATGTGAATGAATTTTGTGTTTAGTTTTGAGAGCTGTTGGCTCCATGACAATACTTATACTGACATGATGAAACTGTATGTGAAAAGTTCAAAACCTCAAACCTAATTAGGTATTTTTTTCATGTCATTACTAAAACAAGAAAAATAGTTTCTTGATTGAGTGCTGAACCAACAGTGAAAAAGGTGCCTTAAGAAAGTAAACTTACTATGGGTTAAAAATATGCATTCTTTTGTTTAAATCCCTACATACATACATGTCAAGAATCTTAAGACGGAAATGGCATAAAAGCATTGTAAGTCTTCAGATGTCAGTCAGAAGGGAAGGAATACAATTATTAAGTTATTAATATCACAGAAAGCACACCTCAATTTGAGGACAAAACAGAAACAAAACACCAAAGAAAATTCATGGGAATTGTGAAATTCAATTCTTTAACACAGACACCTTCCCTTCAGCTCAGATGTTATGGGATGACACCACTCTAATCCCCTTTCCGTAACTGAAATGAGACCTTGTGGTGCACATAGCTGAACTCCTTTTTACTTAGTCAAATTTATTTTTTTCTTTAAATGAGACAGAGTATGTTTATTATTTGATAGCTAGTAGAAGAAACAAACCTAAACCCCATAATTCTGAGAAAATGTGCCATTATGACTGATACTGCAAAACGCTGCCTTGATTCCCCTCCCTTGAAGTACCAGCTGCAAAATCCTTCTCTGAATCTTCAGAACTGCAATACAACACGGGCTCTTTTTGTGAAGCATAAAACAAACAGTTTTTCTTAACTTCATTATGATCCTTAGTAACTTTATCATTTTGCATGGAATCTGTAGGATTACAGGTGCTTCTCCAAGAAGAAAATAGAAATAGGATGTACCTGATCAGCACCACATCAGGGATGCTAAATTCTTAGTAATCAGTAAGGGAACGGGTGCTGATTTCTTCCAGTCCCTGGGGAGAAGGGATTGAAAAGAGATCATGCTCCCCTTTTCCCCCCTTGATGTTTTACATTTCTTTAGTGCTCCATTACAAAAAGTAATGTTGCGTGAACGAATGCAACCCTGGCAAATGAGCAGTAACTGTCCCTTGCATTGCTATTACTGAACCATATCGATAGGCAGCTTAATCTTTGATGGAAAGCAGTTGTTCAGTCCTTTCTGCTACACTGACCCACAGTATAGCATTACTTGGAAGAATTCATTCCTGTGTTTTTGTAACACGGTAATTGGGTAACATTGGAAATTCGCTGCAAATTCAGTGTTGATGTGAACATGAAGTCTTGGAACGCCGTGCATGTGGAGGTTTTATGTGTAAAAAATAAAAATTCATGGTTCAATAGCCAAAGCCTAAAAACATACAAGAAGATGTACTTCCATCCCTTTTAGAACGCTTTCCCGTGCAGTAGACAAAAAATAGCTCTGTTTAAAAGCATTATTTTAGGAAATTCAAATTGTCTGACTCTAGTACTAGTGCCTCCTCCACACAATGGCTCCTGCCTTGACATCCTTCATCGTCCAGCATCCTTCTGCAGCATCCACTCCCGTCCTCTCATCCCCTGCCTGGTTTATGCTCCTGCTTCTGTTCCTGTTCTTTGAATACATCAGCTGTCCCTATCAAACCCAAGTTGTAAGACAACTATCACTAAACTTACCATGTGAAAAGTGTGTTTGGGTTTCCTTCTGACCCTGAATATGTAACAAATTTACCTGCTTTATTTCCTGTAGGAAATATTTTCTACTATATGATTCAAATAGTGCAGCAAATGTCCATCAGTAAGACATCAGCGACCAAAGTAGTAAAACATAGTTCTTAGGCTTAATATGAGCCCTTTCTGTTCTTTGTATGCCATTTCAGTCCTGTCATATCCCAGTTCCTAAGCTGTCAGCTGTATTCAGCTGTGGAATATGGGTTAGATTTGTTTGCAAATAGGAGCTGGTTAACATTTTCAGAATCTGAATATTTCAGGCATTATAAAACCTGTTTGCCTGTTTCTTTTCAGAAAACTACAAAGACATGGCAAACAGCCACACCATGAGTAAAGCTGCATATTGTTGTTTTAACTGGATCAAAGGAATGTGTCACAAATAGGTTTGAAAAAAAATACACACTCTTGTTTGCACACCTATGTAAATCCTTTTCTAGTGGTCTAAATACAAATGGTCACCTCAGCAAACATTTGGAGGCACCTAAATTTGTCATAGATGCACACATCCTTAAAGTTAAATCACTTCTTGATACACAAGAATCAAAAGAATCATCATCATATACCCACAATCATATTGCATTTTCCTCCTCATCTAACTGTTTATTATCAATACATTTCATTGTGGAAACTGATCTTACTAGGGCTCTGAATAGCATATGTGCTACTGTATGTAGCATATATGTATTAGCGGATGAAATTCTGGTTTGTTTTGGTTTTTTTAATGGCTGATGTTGTTACACTAGTTATTTCTCTTCCACCGCATTAAAAACAGCTTTCATGATAGGATGCATAGAGAATAAAGAAGTGGGAATAGGCATTTATAGACAACATACAGGGAGATTTAGAAATCATTAATATGTTGATATTCTCCTAATATAAGAGTAACAAAACACAAGATTGACTTTCTCCTCATAATATTTCACCAGCCAATTTATGTAGGCCCTTCCAATCAATTCCTGTAGATTGTCTCCTTTGACTATACCACTAATCATTTCCCTATGTGTACCAAAAGTGAAATGCCTCTAAGAGCACTTTGTCTGATCATCCTCTTCGCACCACAACCCGCCCCCCAAAACAGTCTTTGCTGAAAGCCATTCCTCGGCTTTAGTCTTGAAGCTGTGAACTACACTATGAAGGCAGCCAAAGAGAGACCCAGTTTAGTTTCCTTCCCAAGCTTGTAAAAACTTTAGCACAAGGAATCCAGCCTGCTCAGGTATATATGATACCTTCCCAAGAATTCAACCATCTCTTAATAGTGAGAAACCAGATGCGATCCCCACCACACAGTTAGAGCCAGCCATGTACACTCAGGTTCGTATCTCTGTTGGCTTTCCAGTAAGATCACAGAGAAAGAACAACAAGATTAAGATGTTGTTTTGAATTGTACCCTGACTTGGTTTATGGATAAACTCTATAAATATCATTAAACAATAACACTATATTATTCAGCAATAACACTACATGTCTTAGAAATAGTGATATTGATATATAAACACACTTACATTTCAACATGAAATGTTACTTTGTCCATGGTGACAAAGGAGGCTAAATTCCACACAGTCAATCTAACGAATGCCATTATATTTATTATTTGAGTATGCGTACTCAAGGGCACACTCTTTTCCTCTTACACACAGATCCATATACAGAAATTAAACCACTGCAGTGATACAACATTCTCTGCCTTTCATAGGACCCATGGTGCAAAGGGTGAAAAATCGACCCGTATGTCTCTCACTAGGATTTTCCTTACCAAGCAGTGAGTAATGGAATGAATTATCTACAGTTCCTACTAGCAGGAAAGAGGAACAAAAAAAGAAGAAAAAAAAAAAAGGAAAGAAAAACAGCAGCAGTTGGGGAAGGGGACATATAGGGAAGCTGGTAGCAGCTTTGTCCTTGTAGGTCTGAGGGAGACAAGGAAGGTTCTGTCCCTGCTTCTGTCGTGCTGCTGTGTTCACCTAGCTGGGGTGGAGAACTTGCCTGTCTGTGTTTAGTTTACATGGGATGTGAGCTGTCATTTTTAGTGAGCAAGGCCCCATTTGTTAAAATAATCTATTGCCACTTGGTTAGGGAACATTCTGCAGACATGCCGTGTGTACTCTGGAAAGAGAACCAAATATAATGATGAGCATTGAAAATAGTAAACAAACTTCCTGAAGGGAGACATTTGGTTTTAATGGATGAAAACAAGTTTATTATTATTATTTTTAAAATGTATTGCAAATACTGTAAGGAATGTAAAAACAAAATGTAACCTAGCACGTAGATTGCCCGACTAAAACATTTGCAGGTGGTTATGGGATCGGTACACCACATAATCCTTACATGTTTTTGAGGTGTACAGAAGAGTTTAGCAAATACGAGGTACATTTTGTGTCTGTCGTTATGTTGTTAGGACATATTTGTTTCTCTTATTGCTAACCACCAGGCTGAGACAAATACTCCAAATTAATCTGCAGACAGCAGAAGAGAAAGAAACAACTTTAGTCTGACTGTAGACACTAGTACTGGAAGCAAAGGAGCCATTTGATTTTTTTCTTCTTGATGCTGTTAATCTCTATACACTTAGATTTAGCAAGAAAGCCATTCTGCTGCCACTTCAGATACCTGGAAACAAAACAGCTTTTGTCTCGGATGTGTTTGGTCAACATTAACGTGTTCCAGAGTCCGTGCTAAGCAGCCCTGGCTGCGGGGGTTTGTTCAATGAAGCACAACACATGGCTAACCCTGCCACGTCCGCCCTAGACCAAAGGTGACCCGTCTCTGACCAGCTGGGGGCACGCACGGAGTAGGTACAGACTGTCTCCGCTCGTTTTAGAACAACAGTGCTTCATGTTCTGAACCCAACTGAGTCGAGAAAGAGAAAAGCTGGCAGTGGGCTCGGAGTTTGACTAGAAGACATCCAAAGATATCATGATGATGAGAAAACTGGTATTGGCGATTTAGAAAGTTATTTTCTTCTAATATGAGGCAACATTTTAACATCAAGCCATTCTACCACTTTAGCAACCTGTATTATGTTTTTTTCTTTCAAGAGGACCATGTTAACACCAGAGCCCTGGGTAACTGACAGCTTTGAGGACTACCATGCTCTTAACCTACTTACATTTCTTCTGTAATTTCAATTAACTGCAACATTTCTGTCCTGGTTTCAGCTGGGATAGAGTTAATTTTCTTCCTAGTAGCTGGTAGAGTGCTGTGTGTTGCATTTAGTGTGAGAATAATGTTGATAACACAGATATTTTAGTTAGCTGTTAGTTAGCTGTTTAGTTAGCTTAGTTAGCTTTAGTTAGTTTAGTTAGCTCTTGCTAACTAGTGCTTATACTAAGTCAAGGACTTTTCAGCTTCCCGTGCTCTGCCAGCGGGGAGGTGCACAAGAAGCTGGGAGGGGGCAGAGCCAGGACAGCTGACCCAGACTGGCCAAAGGGATATTCCATACCATATGACATCATGCTCAGTATATAAAACTGGAGGTGGCCAGGGGGCAGGAATCGCTGCTCGGGGACAGACTATCAATCACCGGGTGGTGAGCAAGCGTTGCATCACTTGGTTTTGTATATTCCTTTATCACTAATAGTATTCTTACTGTTTTTATCTCAGCTCATGAGGTTTTTTTCCAATTCTCTCCCCATTCCCACCTGGGGGGGGTGGAGGGGTAGGGCGACTGAGCAGCTGTGTAGTGCTTAGTTGCCTGCTGGGGCTAAACCACAACAATTTCTTTTGTTTTACTGAACCAGTATATATTATTTCTGTCCTCTCCTGTGAGCTGGCATAAGCCACAACAAAGGTAGTTTCATCTGCATGGCATATGAAATCATTGCTATCTGGACAGCTTGGACTACAAAGTCCAATGAGGTCAATGAAAATACTTCAGAGGTCTCTGGATCAGGGCCAGAGCTTGCAAATTTAACTGGCTGAGATGTAAAGTTTGATATGGGAGATACTTCATAAATGCACATTAATGTCAAGAACTATCATCCTATTTTGGTGACATCACCACATACACTTAAGGTTTCTTAAGTAGTCCAGTTCCTCCTGTACGCTCCAGGAGTGTCTGAAGAGCTCGCATTGCTCAAGAAATAGTAGAAATTGCAGAAGAGCCTTCCCCTGAAAGTTTTGCAAATGGATTAGCTGCCTAGCTGATGAAAGAATGTCACAAGCAACTGCAGCCGCTCACAACTGAAATAACTCATGTTTGAGTTATGGAAGATATATTCCTTTCTTCCCTAGGGCATGCAGTATTTGGACCAACGCTTGAAAAATCCTCAGATAGGAAAATTCTGTCTTAGCATTACCCTGTATATCAAATCTGAACAGGTCTGAAATGGCAGCCAGAGAGCAATATAACTCATTCGGTTGAAGCCAATAGCCTTGATCCATCGCGTTTGGGATCAAGGCCAGCACAGAGGACAGGACAAACTTTATAGAGATTGATGGAAGATCTGCTGTCAGTGAGCAGATCTCCATTCTCATGTTCCTGATCTTCCAGCATAATCCAACATCATCTGGCCCAACGTATGGCAGGAATCCAAAGAAAGTGTTGAAATGATTTAAATCATTCCCTCCAAACACCAGTAACAGGAAACTGCACATCCATCCCCATACTCTTAATTTAGACTGTCACAAAGACCTGTTCTCTCGCCAGATATTTTCAACATCAATGTGAACTAAGAAAATGACATAGATGTGTAAGGAGCATGAAGATGGCATATAGCTCTGCTTGTATTTCATAGCATTAAACCATCAGTTGGCACTGATCAGCGATCATCTGAGTACACGGTTTAGGACTGCTGCAATATTTCTTTTGTTACCACACGCTTGTGCAGCTACATCTATTCATTACATATTTGTCATCTTCATGTGACAGAAAACTCTTCCAGCTTCTCCTTTAGTTACATGCAATATTTGTACCTCCTGTCTCCACTTCAACAATGCATAATGTTTTTAAAAAACATTTGTCAGTACAGCAATTCGGCAACATGGATTACAACAAATCCATCGCGCCTGTTGTCTGTGCTCTACATTGGCTCCTTCCTTGAAATCAAGTGAAGGTCTTTACCTTCAAAACACTCAGTGACCTGTGAGAAAGACAATATGAAAGACCACTTATAGAATGGGGGATGATGTTGACTGACGGCAAATACTTGGCAAGTTTCTATCATTATACCTTCTAATGCAGAGGTACAGCTTGTTCGTGCTGAAAAGGAAGCTTTTTTGGAGACCAGGCCCAAACTGAGGAATGAGCTCCATCAGGAACTCTGAGTCATCACAAGCATTTCCACCTCTCTCTCCAAATGCATGACATCTTTCTTGTCCTGACCTTCTCTAACATCCAGCTTATCCATTTTTAAAACAGATTTATTGCTTTTAAAAACAAATTCTACCAAAACCAAACACTGCACTATCCAGTCAATTTTCAGCTCAGGGACAAGATGAGAGAAAGAGCAAAATACACATCATGGACACAACATTTAACATCTGTCCAGAAAGCAGCGCAAATGATATAGAAATGAAGGCTGCATTAAGATCCCTTGCAAAAGAAGTATGTTAAGGTCTTCCTTCTGTTGTAACGTGTCTACAGCAATTTAATTGCATAAAGTCATGCTTAACTCCTAAGTGCCAGGCATTGCTGTACACTGCTTTCCTTTATCTTATTGATATATATTTTACGCACTACCTAAGGTATAAGCCTGAAAGACAGTAATTATTTAAGAAGTATTACCCTCACTTTGTGGCAAAAGTTTATTTTTATTTATATACTGAAAATGGGCCCTGCTTTTTGCATCTGCTGCACAACGTACCAAAACATGTTTTTCACAGAAATAAAATTATTATTTTGTGTCTTCAAATTGATTTTCTATTTCAACAAGTCTGTTTGTTTTTAAACATTCCAACACAACAATCGTACATTATAAAACTTTATTTTCCTCCTAAGAAAATGTCCCTCTCCATAAATACTAGCCAGAAATTGCCACTGAATGTCTCATTATTTTTCATAACAGTTCCAGCAGAGGTTTCTGAGTTATCATTATTTTATTAACACAAATAAACAAAAATAATTATAAAGAATAAAGCACACAATGGCACATCGTGACATAGTGTTGCTAATTAGACTGCCAGAGTCACTACTTGAGTGGAGCATATCCCTAACTTTTCATTGTATGTCTCAGTTAAACAAAGGCGAAGTGCACAAATGGATTACAAAAACATATAACTACAACAGAATGGGAATAATAATGCAAAGAAAATACATTATCACTGTGCAATGTTACTTATTTTATAAGACCATGTTCTCTCAAAATCCTTATTTCTCTATTTTGAAGCATAAGGAGCTGACTGTTAAACAAGGTCTTGTGGAAGAGATGTCAGTACTGTAATGGACAGCTATACCTTGATGCCTGAATTTTATATTGTATTATGGTTTGAACTTCTTTCTAATTTATTATATATTTATATATATATTTAATATATCCTGTACATTTTGAAGAAGAAAATTTACAAGGCAGAAAAGCAGTGGCAAGCAGAAGTATATCTATCAAGGCCCCAATCAGATATTAGTTTAAACTACGTGAGGCTCCATCAGCATCCAGGGAACACATACACTTCGTGCCGTTGTTTTTAATGTGCTCTGCAGACTGCCTGAAGATGACACAAAGGGCTAGTTTCCTACATTCAGAGTCATAGACATCACACTACTTTCATTAATCTCTAGTGTTTTCTGCCTGAGAAAATGAAGTCTCTCATGTTTAGGAAATCAAGACCATGTTCCACCAACACGGGTTGCTGCTTAGCGCCAGCTGCATACCTGGTGGAAATTTTTTTTCTGGGAAGTTGTAATTCAACAGTATGGCAGAATTTTCAAACATAGGACAATCCTGCTGAAATCAGAGAGATCAATAAGAGAGATAACCTTCAAAATATCAACATACTGTTTTACTGAATTATATTTTCCGACTAATCTTATTAGGGTCAGTCTGTTCTGAGCTAGCAGCGAAAACCAAAAATACACATAGGCAGCATTACGAAATGGATCACAAAAGTACACCACCAACAACAAATCAAACATATCAAAGCCAAGCCAAGAAAACAAAGTGCCTTTATGGGACACTTCCTTATCTTTGAGAAGGTAAATAAAATAGCTTGCCTCTATATCACTGCCAAAAACCAAACAGCTACACCAGGATAAAACTGTTGGATCAAATTCTTTCCTAAAACATACACATCCAAGTAGAGAATTTTATCATAAACGCTTACGCACTGTAGGAGCTGATCGAAGATTTACAGTCAGTTAACTCCTCTAACTTGACACTTCATGGAAACTGCTCTTTATTTGAGCAGAATAAACTCCTTTATATTGACAGGCATCCTGTATACTTCAGCTTTGGCTAGACTTCATCTTTTAAAAGCATTTGTTCTTTCTGATTTAATTAGGAGTGGAATCCTCCACTGGTGATGAATGACACTATCCCCATTAAGAACAGTGGGCCCTAAAAATGACATAGCTGCTCATATTGACATCTCGGAAAGGTTTCAAGGGTGACCTTTAACTACGTAAGACTTAACTGCTGTTAAAGAGGAGAGAATATTAGCCATTACATTAGAAGTCTCAGCTGGATATTTCATGTGAAGTTGGTACTGCGAGAAACCGAAAACAATCTAAACTCCTGCAACCTGATTTCTCCAAAGGTGAACTTAAGTGTTTTACGAGAGGTTAACATCCACCTCCTATCTCAGGAAGATGCCTTAAGCAGGTAGCCCAACATTAACTCATTTGCTAATGTTTCCAAAGAGAGTAAAAAACCAAACCCAACGCCCCACTGCCTCAAATGCATATTAGAAAATTGTTAAACAGTATCTTGTCAACCAGGTTGGTCTACAGGGGATTTAAACGTGCCTTGGGACTATCTGCAGGTACAGAATACGTCTGAGTGAACTGAGCGGTCTCAAAAGCTTCAGCTTCCTTTTGCTGTCTGTAAAACCTGTTTCATGAATGCAGCCGAGTGCTTGCATGTTAACACAAAGTGCAAAAGTAACCCAGGAATTTGAAATAGTTTCTTAGACTTAGGGTTACATCTTCTACAGGTGGTTTTCTTTTTGAATCTAAAAACTAGGAACCACTGCTGATGCAGGCGCAGTTTGTTACCTCAAACACATAGAATTTTTCACAGAGTAAACTGTAGCCAAAAACACCGCACAACGCTCCTGCCGCTAATTACATCTGCACAAGATGAACCGATGGGCTGTATGGACAAAAGTATCGCAACAGACTGTTAATCCACAACGGTGAGACTCCATTTTATACTGCGCAGGGGAAGCGAGCGGGAGCAATAAACCTGCCCTGTGGGTTTCTCGAGTACTGAGCCTCGTTACATAAAACTGGATCTGTGTTTTCTCACCACAGATGGGGAAAGAATGGGCAAGATTTCAGCCTGACTCTCTGCTATTCATACAAAATGAAAATAGATTAACCTGAAGGTAGCTGAATTGGTGCAGACCACATTTTCAAGGGAAATGAGAAAGCAGGGGAGAGAGACTCAAGAGGTTTCTGTGCCACTGGACTTCTGCAGCTCTTCCACATACTCTGATCCTTGCGTGATGCTCTGCTTTGCCTGTTCCGCCAGTGAAATCCGTACTACCTTGGGCACAGGGACCTACTTCTGCAAAGCATTAAGTGAGCAGCTTTACTCCTGCAAATATTTTTATTAACGGCGATGAGATTATTTATGTGAATATTTTCTAACACACATCAGTGACTTTACAGACAGTCCCTCAAAACAACCTATGAATTGTTTGCTGATGTGCTTATTATCATTTACTAATCAGCCAGAGTCTGTAAACTCCATTTTAACCTCACTTCCAGATTTAAAAAAAAGCTGAAACCAGCCACCTTTCTCTCTACGTAGTGCAATCAGGTTTCTATTACCTTATAAGATGGTTCACATTAATAGAAATGGTTCATGTTCTAAGGGATTACAGGATCATTTTATAAATTGGATTACAATTAAGAGACTTAACATTCTTGAATAGTTTTACAAAATATAAAGGGACCTTTGTAAGAGCCTATGGGTAAACTGTATGTTGACACAGAACTTCCCTGACCACCCACAGAAGCACCTTGAACAAAGTGTTAATCAGTAGCTTAAGAAGTATGACCTTTTTTCCATGACTGTTAACACTAAAATCATAAAATCAAAATTTTCATGTATATAATTCTAATACTGAAGTAATTATCACAAAAACATTACTTAATAGTGAAGTTTGCTGACACAGACAGTATATTTTTATCTGAGTAATTTAGTCAATATGGTCAATATTTAGCCAATACTTATCTGGAAGCTTTGGCCCATATTAATGATCTGAGTTGACGTATTCCCATGGAAGAGATCCCATGGGAGAACAGCTCATAAAAAAATCCCATAGTCAAGAATTTACTCAACAGTACACAAACACGGAGTGATAAACTGATTAACTCGACTACAACTCTACGAAGATGTCACTCGTACGGTCTCAACAGAATGGCAGTTAAATTTGCTCAAGTGTTTAAAAACACGCACTATAGAAAAATGTGACAGCCTTCTCAATGGTCTCAAGATCTCAACCATTTAACTGTTCCTTATAAAAGTTTACCTAATGAATAAGAGAAGGTGCCCAGCTGTGTTAGCATTCAAATCTTAATACTCCGTCGCTACTAAGGCAAGAGTTTTTAAAGAAAAGCTATTTACTTCTTGACAAAGCTGAAAGTAATTTTGAAGTGTTCTGAAAGCTATTTTTGAATCCAGCCTATTAACTTTCATTAGCAAGCAACAGCTAATGGTAACTAAGCCTTAATACTATCTTTGTTTAGTCCTTCATGCACAAATATTTACTTACTAAATGCTTTTATAGGCCTTTTGTTTTGCTGACTATATATTAGACTATTAAGATGAAAGATATAATTAGCATTTTAATCACATTAATTTAAAAAAGCCTTAATCACTTACTTATCTCTTTCTATTGTGTGAGGGTCAGTAAATAAAATGTTACAATAGGTGGACTTTGACCTTACAGTTCTGAAGCTCTGTTTGTTACCGAGTAGAATTAAGTGAAAACTGGTGATATAGTTCCAGCTTTTTTAGGACTTTACCATATGAAACAGAAAATATATGTGCCCAAGTCTTTTGCCCTTTGGAAGCAGTGTACAAACCCCAAAACTAGCAGAAATTTTCATACCAGTCTTGCAAGGTCCTGATTGCACTCCATTTCTACAGAAGCGCAAGGGATAAGAGAGATGTAAGCACCTGGCTGGACACATTTCTACATGACATTAATTGAGAACAGAAATGCAGATGTTTAAGAGTAAATAAAATATTTTTAATTTAAGGAAAAGCATCAAAATTCTTGAGATTCAGATTCAGGTAAAATGCAAAGGTAAAAATCTTCATCTTTGAAGCTATGATACAGAAATGGAGCCTATAACACAGAAATTACTCGTGCACAAATTGCATGAAACTCAGTATGTGATACTGTTACACATTTCAGTTACCACTACAGAACTGAAGCCCCCTGTATCAGATCCAAGCTCTGTTATGACCCTTTGCTGTCCCATCCAAATAGTCTCATTCAAGCTTTTATTTTTGCAGGAGCTAAGAAGCGCAAAAGTAAGGGGAGTTTAGTTTGGGTGGAGGAATCAAATTCACAATGGCTGACAATTTAGCAGATTCTCATAATTCTATGCATCAATCAGTCTGTGAAAAGAATTTGAATAAATTTAAAGATGCTTTTGAGAGATAGTGCCTGCTACTCGTGCTTACATCAAGTGTTAGTCTCAGAGTCCAAAGTAAAGTGCTGTTCAGCAAGAGTATAGATGGAGGAGTTTGATTCTTAGAAATGTTATACAACATTTGAAAGAAATAATAATTCTTCAGGAATTCAGTTTAGATTTTGAACTTCTGTTGTTGCCTTCTGTTTTATTTCTCTGCCTTTAATACATTTACAATGCAGACATGCTTAGGAGACTTCATTTACTCCGGATTGTAAGATATGCTTTAAAAAGCAAATATAACATATTCCAGTGATGTATATAATAGATCAAGGCAAAACTTTGTAATGTGTTACTAAGACAGGCAGTATTTGTGTGGAATATTCTTGAGAAAAGGATTATCCCTACAAAGTAATTCCCCTTAGCAGAAGTCTGTCTTAAAGCCCATCCTGCCACACGCTACGCACACTGAGGCAGCCTTTAGTAATTCCTGCTGCTAGACACGAGAAATTGTATTTACTTTTGGTATCTGCTGAGCATGAAGTTTCTGAGCAAGAAATGATTACCAAAGTTCACCCCTTTGCATGAATCCTTACTGTTACTTATCAACTGTAGCAGACTAGCATCCCTGCAGCACAATGGTAAACTGGAGTCACCTTGTACTGGGCGCTGGATGCACGGACGTGCTGGAATAGGAAAGAGACTTCTACCTCTCAATAGTCTTTTTTGTGTTTGTTGCCAGACCATTTATTAGCATCAGAAATAATTTCTACCTCAGCAACATTTAGATTAATATAAATAATTCTTCTTGTAAACAACAATGAGCAAAGAAGTTCAACAGCCAAATGAGACGGCAACAAGACCACATATCTTATCAATAAACATCTGTTAAGCTCTCATCAGAGCTTGCAGAAATAGCAGAAGCATAAAGAATGGAGTTACATTAGCCAGTCCTGCTTGGCTGAAAGAAAAGGAGAGAACAAAGTGCCAAAGGAAAGAATTTCCATAAGGGAAATAATCTTTCATGCCACTATCAGTTCTTTGAAAATTACTAGACGAAACCATTGCAATTACATATCATGTGCTGCTTATTATTATTGTCATTACTACTGTTCACTGAGAAAAGTTACTTACACTGCTTTTTGACTATCAGGATCTTTTCAGCAAGTGATGTGAATACTTAAGACTGCAAAAAGTGAAACTAGCTTTCTGAAAAGGGCTGTCAAACGGCACAGAGAATACGCTGGGGAAAATGGGGCGGGGGGGTAGAAATCCCTTTGTATCTTCTTTTAATTGCAGTACTCTTATGTGCTGCTGCAACTTCTCTGAAATACGAAATGAGAGGGAAGTGTGGTCTTTCAACTACAGAGTTCCCTTTAAAATTTTCTGTATTTAGCCCTTGCTTGTTATACGATCCATCAGGCCTCTCGGAGCGGTCTGAACTCACCATGTGTATCGTATCAGTGTGGTCCTCCTCTCTAACTCTGTTTGGCTAAGCCCTATAATATACCCGTTTGCCCGGCTGTATTCTTTCTAATCTCACAAAATCCCACTTGGCAAACATCAGTGACAGAGAAAATGTAAACCTGTGGCAATCAGGGAAGACTTCAGTTACTGGTTAACCTTCAACCCTCAATATACAAACACAGCTTGATCTCTGACCATTGTTGAGAACTGGAAGTTTCATGGCATTATTTAACCAACTCTGTTTGCTTTAAAGGATTACTTCATTCCTCTCTCCCTCCCTCCAGCAGCCATACTCTGCTTAAAGCCTTCCCCACTGCAGCCTGCACGACCTTTCGCCTTGCTTAAAACGCAACCTTGATGGATCCAGCCGGATGCCGGCCGGGGCTCGGCACATGGCAGGACTCGGCTTTGTCTCTACGGCAGCAGTTATTTGCGTTGCACTAGACCACTTAAGTGTTTCTGACCAGAATCCAGGCAGCATACGCACAGTCATTTAAACTTGACTGTACAGTTTAATCTTGGCAAGGGACTGATTAGGGAAGATAACCCCACAGCAAGTCTATCTTTTCTCCCACACTTGAACAAACTTAGTCAACTTCCAGACAAATGTTGCAATGAACTGTGGTTTTTTACACTTGAAATATTAACTAGTGCCTGAGAGCAGATATTAGGGGGGGGTGGGGGAAGAAAACTGGTTCTAAAAGCCTTTCCCATTTATGTTAAATTCCTGTATTAATTCCTCCCTATTCAGTGAAAAAACACAGGCCGCCTTCTTTCACAGCGATTAAAGCTGCAGCTTTATTACCAATAGTACCTCAATGGTTATTTCGGGTGGCTTAGTCTGTGTGAGGTGCTACCTGATTAACCAACCATCGCCTGGACGCAAGGGTCTTAAGGGTCTTTTCCAACCTAAATGATTCTATAAGAATATACCTGTTCAAATGTCTGAGCCCAACATCTGATTTCATTCTTCTGTCATCTTATTTCACAGATTTGAATCTCACAGTGATATTATCCTTTATCTTACTTTGCCATGCTCCTTTTAAACCGCAAGCATAAGATTGCAGATAAACTAACAGTCACGTATTTTGTATAACAAAATCTATTTGGATCGTGTTTGGCAACATTGCAAAAATATTTTATTTTAGAAATTGTTTGTCATATTGATGACTACAAGGATTTTTCCTGCAGCCACAGTGTCTTTTTCACTTAACTTCTTAATTTCACAAACGCCATTTACTCAAGACAACAAAAAGCATCCTGTGGCTACTTGTACTTGCATCCTGATTTTGTTTTGATTTAAAGCATATGGTAAACAGGAGACCCTTAAATTAAATCCAAAAGACCCCTGCTCTAACCTCTGTTGGAGAAATTAGCATTTATAAATATACATTTTTTCTTACTAGTTTTTGTGGAATCCTAGCTATCTATAGAATTATAGTGTATTTCAGTATTATTCATGATATTATAAGTTAAATGATAAGCATCAGTGTCACGTTCTTTGGGGATCAGAGCGTATAATATCTATTTAAAAGATCTTCCAGGCATTGGTAACCTTGAATATTTTTTTCCTAAGCTCGACCAGTCATATTGGTGATTTCTACTGAAATTATTTTAAAGCAATACACTTCAAAGCTTATTTAACATATTTTTCTAATGATGTAAAAAGTTTTCCACTTTAAAATGTTTTTACAAGTGGCAATATTCTAACCCTATAACTGTTCTAATATTATAACTGTTTGCTATTAATCATCCTTAACACTAATTTTCTTTTTTCTCCCTCTCCAGCCTCTGAAAATCTGAGCTGTACCTTGGGAACCATAAAAATAAGCGATGGGCCAATGTAAAACCCTATATTCTGACATATTCCAAATTTGATTTCAATCCAAATCCTACATATGAACATGCTAGTTTTGGCCCATATTTATTAAAAAAATATAAAATGCGTGTACAGTGCAGATTTGCAATTGTTAAAATACCAGGTAGAATCCTGAAGATAATCTACTCTGACAAACACACTTCTGATTTTATTGGCAAGTTTCGCCTGATAGTGAACACAGGATCTGACCCATCAGTTTGTCATCTGTCAGTTTGAGAGATTCTCCCACTCTAGCCTTGCTAGTAAAGTTTGGTTTATTGCACTGCGTTAGTAAAATGCGGGTCTTTTCAATGATTTTAGTTTTCTAGTACAATTCCTTTGCAGCTGTTCAGAGCAACAAAACAGGTCACATTTGATTAATCAGGGATTTTTTTAGCCAAATAAATTCAATAACAGAAGTTTAAAGCCCCACCTAGAAAGCCTGAAAAACGACGTGTAACGCTGCGCTCCTGGGTGAACAGGCAAACTCTCTCGACTCCAGCACAGAGTCCTTGGGGCAAAGAAAGAAAGATTAATTGGAGGGGGAGGAGAGGGGTGAAATGAGAGAAACTTAGGATGTTTAGGACTCTTCTTTTGCTCTTACATTACTCAGCAGCAACTGCATTTTATCTGCAAACTTAAATTTTAACAGCATCTGACTAAAATGCCAAGCTGTTACATATCAAAATTCAACAGGGTCTGACCTACACTGTCATTTCTGCTTATTCACCAGTAAATGAAGGCAAGCTTTATCCTCCAGAAAGTTTCTGTCAATGGGGATCTCTTAACAGAGTTGCAGGCTCCCCAAGGTTCACAAAAAGGTAACCACAGCAAGCTCCTCCTTCTCCCAGCTTTGCACCACAGACCTTATTTAGTAAAGCAATGTAGGAAAGTAATCTGGCTTTACAGGTATATAAAATTTTACAAAGTTACTACTATCCAACGTTTATACACACTGTAAAAGCAGGGCTGGGAACAATTCTGAGCTTCACAGACAAAACTATTTTGAATTAATACAGCTCATCCTCAGAGATTTTCCTGGTGTATCTGAATGATTTTATTTTTTTAAGAAATACAACAGTAACTTTCAGACCTTCCAAATTAAAGAGTTTCTATTCACTTAGCTACAAAACTGACTTTTTAACTTGGAAAAGTCCGTGGAACAAGAGGATAATGCAAGAATATTTAGTAACTCTAGAAAATAACAACTTCCTATGTATTTTGTGATATATTTTCCGAAGGCTTTGAACCACTAATACGAGCCTTGTGTCCACTGCACTGGGCTGTAAATGGTATCCAGAGACGCGGGTTCATTTTCAGTGGAAGACGTAAGTAGAGAGCAATTAGACTGTAGGTTTCAAAAGCTTTGCCTGGCATGCAGGGCACGTCGTGGGGATATTTGAGTGACTGATTGGCCTGAGATCACAGTAATGAGGGGAAGGAATAATGTTTTTACGCTGTCCTTAGATTCTGGCACATCGCATTAGAAAAGTCTTTCTGAGGCCAGCCTGCAGCAGAGCCTTTGCAACGATTTCGTCTGAGGGTGCCCAGTGAAGACTGAAGGGAGAGACAAAGTATGTACTGGGATGACAGAGCCTTTTGAAATTGAAAAGGGTTTCCCAGGATTATTTTATGGTCCCATGGGAAGCTTTGTATTGTCCCACTGAAAATCCTGCCAAGGCTGCCAATATTAAATCATTTTCAAATCCAGTGAACTTTTTTTCTTTTGGAGTTTTTTCTTTTTGCTGCTGCTTGGATTTTTTTTTTTTTTTTTTAAATACAAAGGATAAAGTATGAGATTATTCCCTTGGGAACTATTTCATTGTCTGGGATGTTTCATTTTCAGGAAGCCTGACATCTTAATTTAATCCCAACAACACACAGTATTATCCTCATATTCATTACACAGAAGTGTGACAGATTTTAATTTACTTAACATAGGCCATAAAACTAGACAAATATTATTGAAAATGAATAAGTATATTACTGGATAGTGTATACAAATATTACTGACTATTGAATATTTAATTGAAGACAGTTTATTAATATTGAAGATGAACAATAAAATGGGTGTGCCAATCAAAATGTAGACAATAAATGAATACTTAAAATATTCAAAACATACCCAAAGACTGCCTAAAGACAGTTTTTTCCTGAATGGTTTGACTCACATGCCACAGAAAATATGGAATATATATCTAGCATTAAAAAATATATTTGTAGTTTTGCCTCTGCTTTTGCCTTTTTCTGTTATGCATAATTTTGCTTACTGCTCCCTAAATGAGAAAAAATAGTTTACCAAAATAAGAAAAAAACGTTTACCAAAATAGTATCTGTGATTTAATCCCACTAAATCATGAAATTATCTTCAGAATACTATCGATTTAAAACACAAACCAGAAAGATGTAGCCCCTTGACATAAAGTAGCTTCCACAAAGAGGTGATGACTGAAGGACAGCAGTACTTACAACTCTGTGAAGCTCCAAGCCTCAATACACCAAAAACCACTAGTATTTTTCAAAGATGTAGGTCATAAAATTTTTCAAAATGCTTACTGTAAAACAATAATAGCTTGAAAAGTTACAGAAAACTGGTGCTCTGTTGTTGCTGTTAATTCTTGAATTTTTTTAAGGTATCTCAAATATTTTTTATTTTACCGAAACATAACTGGGAGACTACATGGGAATTTCACAAGGGAGGAAGGCCCTATGCTCCCAGATAAAAGAGTAACAACGTCTTCCAAAGTCTCAAAAAGCAGTGAAATGAAAAGAAACCACTTTTTTCCCCACCCTGTTTCAGGGGGGTTGGGAGTGGGCGTGGGGTTTTGTTTGGGTTTTTTAAGAGACCCCTATAGGTCTGAATTCAGTTTCAGGATTTTGGGAGACTGATCCATTCACTGATTGCTTGGGATTAACAGTACTACTGACTATTATTAGGAATAATTACCTCGACTTCTCTGTATAATCTATGTTGTCTTTAGCAACCAGTTCTGGTTTATTTGTAAAACGAAGTCTTTATTATGCAACATCCAGCTCAGAATTAATGAGTCATTCTTCAAGATCCCTCCACCCTTTCAGCTCTTTTATTTTTACTACTGATATAACTCAATTTCATTTAAATTTCATCTTCATTGAAATTTTCCTACGCTGTAATTCCAGTTTCAGCATGGCCTTTCAGCTACTTGTATGGTCTCTGGACCACAGGAATTTTCAATAATTTTGCTCACATACCAGGCTGATTTTGAAGCTGTCAAGACACCCTGTCTCACAGCACCCAAAGGAGGCCTATTCTGTTTCAGCACGCATGTGTAAATACCCGTAATTAGAATCAAAAGTAGATGTTTCCATACAGTGAGACTGAAACAATGGTAATATACAGACACGCATACTAAGATTGTTATAGAATTACTTCACATATGGTAGCAACTAATTTTTATTATGACCTCAGCTATTTTGCCATATTTTTAAAATACCTGATGGACTTAGCGTACTTTTTATGCTAATATTCTAAGCATTTTTATTCAAAACTAACATTTTTCTTGTGTATTATGGTTAGAGGTCAAAAAGTATCAGAGGTCTGCTTGGAGTAAATATTTTAATCCTCTTCTACCTCTCTGTTTCTAAGGGAAAACAATTTTAATGAGAAAGTTCAAGGAAAAAAAATTCTCTTCTGCAAAATAAGCAGAATCGGCACATTTTTTTAGTATCTAGTATAGTAAACCCCCAAAAAACGGTTTTGCTGGAATGTTTGGACAGACCTCATTCACATCAAAGAACTCTTGGAATTTGTACCACTGTACGACTCCTAACACAAGGCTTCTTGTGGAAAATCGGAGTCGTCAGTTTTTACCTATCATAAAAATAGATTGTGTTTGACTCTGTACATATGACCGTAGCATCCCGGTTCTGGTCAATGCCACTTTGGTAGCTGTGACTGGGACACATGGGACGATGGTTGAAATTGCTCTGGCAGATGAGCAAGGGGAGGAGCGAGCAATTGGTAAGTGTCATTACACCACATCACTGCGCCCAATTGTGGGCCCCCCAGCATGGGAAAGATACTGATAAACTGGAGCAAGTTCAGTGGAGGCCACTGCAATGGATGGGGCTGGAGCACTTGCCCTGCAAGAAGAGGCTGAAGGAATTGAGCCTGGAGAAGAGGTGGCTTTTGCAGGAGACCAACAGCAGCCCCCCAGTACCTGTGGAGAGGTTATCGAGAGGACAGAGACAGGTTCTTCATAGTTCTACTTGGTGGGATGACAAGAGATGACAGGCATAAATTGAAACAAGAGAGTGTCAGGCTGGATAGAAGAAGAAATTTTTTCCCTGTGATGAGTGCAGTCAGGCAGTGGACCAGTTGCCCAGAGAGGCTGTGCCACCTCTGTCCTTGGAGGTTTTCAAGACATGACTGGACACAGCCCTGAGCAACCTGATCTGACGCTGGTTTGAGCATGTAAGTTGGAGTAGAGAGCTCCTGAAGTCCCTTCCAGCCTGAATTATCCTCTGATCCTGTGGCAGGCTGGGATAATTGTATACACCACCACACGAGAGAATATGAGAGCTTCAAGAGATTGGGAATATGCTGTATGAGTTTTCACAAAAGCCAAGATAAAGTAGGTATCCCCTGTGGCGGGGGAAAGCTAACTCTGGAGCAGCACTGAGTGAGCTATGCCTAAAAGATTTTTGGGAAAATCCAGGCTGAACACAGATTCCTTGAGGAATCTATGGGCTGACTGCTAATGCCTCATCTTTACCAGAAGAGACAGAAGCCCTCAGGCTTCTGAAGAAACAGATACTACGGGATCTGATGGTGGACAGTGGCAACAGCTATACCTCATTTGCACAAATCATTAAAATGTTTGACATCTCGGCAAAGCCGTAGGAATTCAAGACAGGAACACTGTACACACAATAGCCACCTGTGGTTCATCTGCAAGATAGCTTATTATAATGCGAATGCCAATAACACCTTAAGATGACTGATACTTCAAATCATGAAAGCATTATTCAAAATGATTCAAACATGTAAGGGGGTCTCAGAAATACTAATCCAGCTAGGTAATTTTTGTTTACCCATGAGTCATGTCTACTGGAAACTTTTGAAAGAAAGATATCAAGGTGGTTGCGCTTGTTCTTCCAAGACCCTTTATTTTTTTACCAGAATGGTACTGAATTCAGCCTTCTTATTATCTAATAAGGAGTAAGCATCACATAGGTTCAAAACACAAGGAGAATTTGCAAGTAGTTATAGGATGAGAATAGAGTAGAAGTTATAAAACAACATAAACTAAGCATATTTGAGCAAATTTACTGAGTAAGGCTAATGGAGTAAAGATTGAGGTCGTATCGGCTCCAGTTTTCTTCTTTTAAGTACTATGTAGCCCAGTAAATAATACCATATACATTTATGACTGGTAAAGAATACAAAGAGCAGAACAGAATCAACAGTACATTTTATACTCATCTTTGAATTCATCACTATTTGGAAACATAGCTTGAGAGAAATTTGCAGCTCCAGCCACAGCCCACTGAACTTGATATGAGTCTGTTGATCTGAACACACATGGAACAAGCCATTATTTAAGAAGAAATATGCTGTGCAAAGTACTCTCAGACTTTCATTAAGAATTTAACCCTAATCCACTGTCGTCACTGCAGTTCTCTAAGCTCCCAATCTAAAATACCATGCTGTTCAGATAAAATAATGAATTTTCTATTTGCTTACCCTTGTGAATGGTGAGAGATATTCTAATTATCTTCAATAGGAAAATTAAGAGTTTTATTGGAGGATATGATGCCGCTGTATTGCACTATCAGTTCTACTATTGCCAGACAATTAGGAATTTGAAAAGTTTCAAACGATTCAATGCGTTCATCTTCAGGAAAATGTCTATGCATCATGCCTGATTATTTTCTTAATTGAAAAGCAACAAAGCAAAACAAAGAACCCACACTGGAATTTGTCCAACCTCTTTCTCTACATCTGCCAAGACGGGGCCCACCTTCCCAACCTGACAGAAATATTATTGAAAAATCAGTGTGCCAGAGGCTGTTCAAATTCCTCATGGAATTCTACACCCGATATACTGCTCTACAGTAATAAAAAGTCTGCCACATAGACCAGTCCAAATTATGTTAAACACATCTTAGCTGGAAGAGAACGAGCTTAATTATAGTTAGAACAGTCATCATTTAGAAGAGTATCGACTCAACTGCAGGTTTGTGTTTCATCTCAGTCAAGCCACTTAAAATCTATGCTGCAGGTACATCGTCTGCAAAATTAGCCTGCCTGAGAAGTACACATACACAGTCTGTAAAGCACTTCTAAATTTTTCAGCAGTTATATTACTACTTTCCTTCCCAATAGCAGCATTATTTTACCACAGTTACATGCAAATAAAGAATAGATCCTGCATATCTTCATAACACAGCCAGAGTACTTTGGATATGTATTCCTCTTATGACTAAAACCAACAAACATTTAGGCAAGTAGCTATTAAATAGGCCTGGAATAAGGGAAAACTACACCAACGGCTATCTAGGAAGATTTGCAACATTTCCTTAGAGCAAAAAATATCATCCACTCATCAATTTATAGAAATATTTGGCAATTCTGGAGTGGATATAAAAAACTGTTCTTTACTAGATTGGCAACTCTGCTAACCATCAAAAAATACTAAAGGAAAAAGCATTACCATTTAATGCTGCTTAGTCTGCTCAGATCAGTGTCTGTGTGGGTGGTTCTTGGAATATATATTTGCAAAAATATGTTTTGGATCAGTTGAGCTATAAGGATATCAATTATATCCTCTTGTGGGTTTTCTACTTTTAATATTCACTCTTGCTCCTTAGAGTTCAGAAGTGCAGCACCTATCAGCTTGAGGAAATCAGTTTACTTGGTTAAGGTAGTATCTGTCAGATACCTGCAAAGAGGCTGCTGCTCAATCGGGCAGAGATTCCAATGTCCTCGTTGACAACGAATCGGATGTAGCATCAACAGACCTCCTTTTGGACTGTGATAGTATTTGGAATGAAAAGCAAAATCATAACTTGGCTTCAAAAAATGTCCAAGCTGCAAAATTCTAGTGTGGATACATACTCTGAAGCCCACCATATATTATAAAGGGCTGCAGTGCTTGATCGTATAGTTCTGGTTTGGCTGAAAGTAGCTCAAAATGCTAAGTTGAGACAGAAAACTTTTCTTTAAATTTAAATTTGGTCTGAAGTGTGGTTTTTGGCATGGGACTATCTGTGGTTCTCTACTCCAATTTTTAGTTCATAAATTGAACTAAACACCTAAACTAAACACCAAACTGCCACATAAGCTACATAAGTAAAGAGCATACTAATTAGAGAAGCAGCTTGATTTCAAACTACGCATAGCAGCCAGTTAAGACCTGGAGCATGAACAGGTTTATACTAAAATGTTAATTTTCAAATGAAGCACAAGGAACCAGATTTTTTTTCCATTCTTCCTACAAAGAAATTAGCATTGTGAGACCTCTTTCTTTATAACTTTCCATATATTTCCTCTATCCCTTGCCACTCCTTTCCACTCCTCTTGTGCGGAATCGCACTAAATTCCAATGACAGAATCCACATATCACTCTCCCTTTGTCTTCCTAATTGTTGTTACTGCCTTACTGAAGACAATTTGGATTCTGACAGGCTCATAAGCAAAGCTGGTAAGACCTAAATAAAGCTACTCCGCACAACAGGGAAGTTTGTTTCCTGCTTCTTGATGATTTCTTTTGTGTTAAGTCCAATTTAACCTGCGAGACTCTCACTATGCTTTGCCTCATCTTTTGTTTATTGCATATTGGCTTCCAATTTTGTAGATCAAGTTAATCATTATTAAAAACCAGCAGGGACATTCTGCTCAAAAATTATGCTTACAAAGGAAGCTCCTTAGTATAGAAAAAGAATGTCAATTTTACAAACTAGTAACTTCAGTTTTCATGGGAAAAATCATAACGATAGTTCCCTGACTATCCACAAAGGAAAACATTTTTTAGCTGTCTACAAAAGCAGAAGGAAACATTGATAGGTGCTTTCCTCACAAATTAAAAAACCAAACCACAATAAACCCCATTGCACCTGAT
This sequence comes from Phoenicopterus ruber ruber, assembly GCA_009819775.1. NCBI lineage: Eukaryota > Metazoa > Chordata > Aves > Phoenicopteriformes > Phoenicopteridae > Phoenicopterus > Phoenicopterus ruber. The sequence continues at coordinate 28,175,750 of CM020217.1, read as the reverse complement.
TATGCTAAATTTGATATTTTGATAGAATGTCTTTCCTCAGAAATCTTTGTATTTTTCACTTTGTATCATGAGTCACGATGGAGATTTTCTTTTATAAACAAATTACCTGTACTGCTTATGTGGTGTGAATATACTTCTATTTCTAGCCACCTTTACTCGTGGTTACTGTCACACTCATCGCAACTAAAAATGAAGTCTTGGGCATATAATCAAAACCTCTTACATACGTATCCAGTACAACGTGCCAAAGATCTGTTCACTGTCTGTTATGGTTCACAAATTCACCACCCATTTCCAGGAGAAGCAGCAGAATTCACAGCTCGTCTCTTGACACCTCCACCAGGAAACGAGGAGCTGTTCATGTGCTTGGCCTAAAGGAGTTCCAGTGCAGTCCCTGCTCATGCTGAAACACACTTTGCGTCTAGTTCGTTTGGCGTTTTCACATACCAGCACCGTCTTTTTACACTTTGATTGAAAACACTGCATGAAAAACATTGCTCATGTGGAATTAGAAGTGGTCCTGCTCTTCAATTTTGAAAAAAAAAAATTCTGTACAGGGTCAGATCACCTCCCACAGGATCCTTTTAAAGCTTATATTTACAGAGCAAAAGTAGCACAAACCCTGATTAAGACTTTTACCTCTACATGCTAGAGGGAAGCACGTCTAGAACTGCAGCACAGTCTCATATACTTCTTTTAAGAACCTCTGAAATTGATTAAACATAAATTTGTCTTTGAGATACCCTTTGTAAACTCATTCAGAGAAGTATGAACACAGTAGGAGTCACGAAATTAAATTGCTCCTATCTAAATATTCTAGAAACTAGTAAAAGGCATATGAGGAAGTGTAAAGTAATAATAGAGATAGGACTCAGTTTGAAGTCTAGATCCAAACTCTTCACACCTCTGAGGAAAGGCAGACTCACATCCTAATTTTGTAATGAAAGATCTGTGTACCAGAGCAATAATCTAAATATGCAAAGGAATTTAAGCTGTGAACTAGGAACTAAGTACGACTCTTTGCCATTTAGTTCTACCTTTGCAATTAAATAAATAAATTAGTAGGGCATTGAATTGCCCTCAGTTTCCACAGTGCCAGAATTTCATGGGTTTTTTTCTCTACGTTTAGTAAAACCTAATGGCTGAACTAGCAATGGGGTGGAGAGGGGAGGAGTGACACAGGATTATAACATGCCATTCAAAAACAATCTTAGAAAGTCATAGACAAGGGGAGGACTTAAAACCTCACGCAGGAAGTAGAGAAGCAAATTTCCTATTAAGTTCAGATGAAAGGTAAGCTTATGAAACTGATGTGAGCAGGTAATCCTTTTTGTTTCTATTTTATCACACCACCAAATATTTAATTTTTTCCACCACTTTATCATGGTAGTTTTAGAGTGCCAAAACTGTACAGTTTTATACCATTTTGCAATCAGTTTAAGCTCTCTAGGATCAAAACTTTCTAATATCTTCACAGTAATTTGTATACTCTTGTGAACCATGAGTAGAATAAACTAGCAGATTCATCCACATGCCGTGGCAAGTCCATTTAGTATTGCGTCCAGTTTATTTTTCTTAGAGCTGCAAGTCTTGAGATTGCTAGTCTTTGCTTTGAAAAAACACTTCAAATAGTTTTCCCAAATACTCTAATCCTGTTTTTTCGTTATTCATTGTCCTGCCTTAAGTTATGCACAGTGTAGCAATCGGTAACATACCCTTTATACACTGATTACATTCAAATACTATAACATACGTATAAATTGTGGAGATGTATGTCCAGTATTGTAGAAGGAATAAACTTGTCCAGAGACAAGGCAAGTCTTGGAATCAATATAATTAAAGAGCAAATGTCTAACAGCCATAGGCATCGAATTTGAGTTTGAGTGTCCTGGCCATTGCAGCCTACTCTTACTAAAGAGAAGCCATATGCCTCTAAAACCTCAGGAGGTCAGGAACAGAGCAGTCTCTTCCGATCACTGTAAATGGTTTTCTTGGAATATTAATGGAACTTGCCTTTACCTCATTTCTTTAAAACTGTAAACATCAACATCTCATAGTAGTTTCATTGCTACATGCAGCTAATACCCACAAAATTATTGCCAGTCTCACCAAGTGTAGTGAGAGAAACCGTTTTTAATGATCAGCTTGTACTACGTGTCCGTTCAGAATAGTCCGAGGAGCAGAATCACACTTCAGAGACTTCCCCACTGCAGTATCCTGTTTACACAATGTACTTTTAATCATTTAAGAAGTAAGAAGTACACTGGATTTATTTTCACATCATTCTTTACCATGAAATTTATAGTTTATAAACAACTTTAAACTACGTTTGCCCTTGACAAGGTCAAGAAGGGCACGCAAGCCATCAGCCACACCTCCAACTATAAAGTAGCTCAGATCTGTCATCTGAGTCAACCAATAAATAATAAAGATTGATGAAAGCAGCTCTTAAACTACTTTCGAAATGCATTCTATTTTCAGAATCACTAATGGCTGGCCATTAAAAAAGAAAACAAAAGGATTTTTTTTTCTTTTTTGTTAGAGTTGTGTCTGCAGCTGAAATTTAGAATCTGCTTAATACTTTTTTCAAAGGAGAAAAAAGCCTGCTGCCATGATGGAGCCAACATTGTGATGAGGAGTGCTGTTACATGAAGCTTGCTGAACAGCACTCTGCAGAGTAGTTATAGAAAGCAGGATAATTAATTTGTGTCTTTAGAATATCTGTGGCTTTCTATTTGTCCTTTATCCTCATGCACATGTCAGGAAAAAGTTATCTCGCTATGAAACTCTTCACTATTTCTCCTTCAATTAAAATGGAAAACTTCATTGTGGGTTGGAAACCACACAGAAATCAGTAGTAGCTAACTAGTAAAACATGTTCCCCACTCCCAGGCTTAGATGGGACTTGGAGACGACTTGGGGTAGAAAGTACGTAGTGCTGCCAGACTGTTCTATGTAAACTATTTAAACTTCAGAGAGAAGCTTTATCCTCCAACACTCCAAACATGCTCTTACCTATGAATTCAGGCTTCCAGATGGTACCATTTCCACAAACTTCAGTCATGCACCTTTAACATGGTGGTTCAAGGGCTGCAATGAGTCAAAGTACCATTAAGCAACACACATTTGCGCATGCAAATAACTGTGTGGAAAACCTATATGCACAGATGGGCTTAATACGTAAATTTCAGGAGTACACAAGTGTAATCCAGGCTGGAAATCAGCTTCATATACAGCAACTATGTTAATAAATGTGCCCAGTCAAGTTAGGACACAACAATGTAAAATCTGCTATACAATTGGTACTACAATATGGGTCTTTAACTGGGACATAACACTGTTTTCCATTCAGAGCAAAATCTCTGCTTTTATCTTCTGTGACTTGCATCACAGAGACTCTGAGCAGCTAGGAAAGAAGAAAAATGAGTTGAAAAACCTGATTGCCCCTTACAGCCCTGGACTGGAATACAAATTATGGCCATAAGGCAGATACACAGTCCTGTTAGCAGATTGGAGAAACATGGGGCCAGAATATGCTTCATGTGAATGGATCCTTCAGATGATGAAGCTGCCAAATTCTATCAAATCTCGATAGGATATGTACATATGTGAGATTTTTAGAGGCTTATTAATTTGAACAAAACTCAATAGCTTTCTCATCAGAGTGACAAAAAGATATTAATGACCACCAAATTCTGACCGCCTCTCACCCCCTAAAAGCATAAGGCTACTAGAAATTTTTAATACATTAGCTACATATCTGTAAACTTAAGTAAACTAACCCCTCCTGATGCTTTCTTAGCAATGGCTGCACCATTCTTGCTGAACGTTTTCCAAAACAATTTAGGCTGAGGCAGATATGCTCATGGAAAACATTAACTGAAATTACTAAAATTTGGAAACATCATAAGCAAGTGAAGATAGGCTATTATAAAGCATTAGGCATCTTTAATGTCAATTATTTCTACCTGTGCCACCTGTACATTAAGTTAACTTAGGCATTACCAAATTACAGTGCTCTTTTAATAGAATTTGGAGAAGGTGCAGTACAATGAGATTCTTTAAAATGCTCAGAGGAAGACCTTGTTATGGAACAGAAGACATCAATCACCATCTTTCATCATTGCTTTCTGTGCACATTAACACATTCCAGGTCTCTATCATATCTAGACCAGGTTCAGAACCAGGACCCAGAAGTGCTTTGGGGAGTCCTGTGAGCAGATTTCCCTGGCCTTCTCCTAGGTGAATATCTGGTGAAACAATCCAACTCAGAGGATCTACACTCATTAGTGTCAAACAACGAGTGCCATTGAAACTGCTTTCGCTACAGTTGCAACACTATAGCATCTCATCTGTTACTTATCAGAGAACAGTATTATTATAGTGCAAATATTGCTAATATTCATATTTTATTTCTGGGAGAGCAGATTGGTGGCCTTCTGTAAAACAAGCCTTTTCCCTTTTTGTATCATTTCCTTTTCCTAGCATTTCTGTAACGACAGTAAGTATTATAATTCACACAAAAGCCACATAACTCATTAAAATTCATTTTAGAATGTCACATTATATATTGTCATCAATCTATGAACTACAGCGTACGCACCACTGAAACATGGAGGGAAATAGCCTAAATTTTAATTTCAGGAGTCCCTTGGAGCACCAGGTGGATGTAACATCATAGTGCAATTCTAGCTAGTGGCATTCAGCTATACTTTCAAGTAATCTTCAAACCCATTTGTCACTTGACTCTTCCCCAAGTTTTTTTTTTATATATATATAGTCCATCTACGTACTGAAGTCTTACATACATTCATCTCTGAGTAAAAATAACCATGACTTAATATTACCACGATTCATTTCAGTCCTTGAAATGCCACAACTGAAAGGGACCACTGATCTTTCCAGGCAGGGCAGGAGGTATATTTCCAGCCCTGTTATCTTCCATCATACAGATTCAATGGCAACAATTCTTTCATGAGAGCAGCTAGAAAGCTGAAAATCCTCCTGTGAGCCAGCAGCTGAACTGCATTGGGTCAGCTAGCACAGCAATACTCATGTGAAGCCAACAAATCCCAACAGCAACAAATAAATTTCACAGGCATTTTTGCACAGTATAAATTAAGACACTTCATTATTCATGTACAAAACCATACAAACCCAATTTGGAAATGAGACACGTTGTATACGTCACTTGGATAACTCACTGGTGGGTAATAGAGCCAAAATTACACAAAAGGTTGGTAAACTCAACACACAGTGGACATACTTCAATAACTCATCACTTGAAATGTGAAGAAAATTTCAATCAGTCTAATCATGATTTCAAGGAAGACCATATCTGAGTTAAAATATTCTGCTATGCATCAGAAGGTATTTTTTATTGTTGCTATACTAATTTTTTTCCATGATTGTCTTTTGAAAAAGAACTTCTTATTCAGTCCTATAGACACATAAGTTTTGTTTTGGATACTCAAGCTAAGAGCCTAAAATTTTAAGGTCGCACTTAGTATACCACATGATGGAAAGTGTTCATCCCTAACTGTAGTTCCTAGTGCATGAGAGGGAGGAATTATGAGAGGAAAATAGCAAGAGGTATTACCTGTATGCACTACACAGGCCCAACAAAGAATTCATCTGCTCAGGAAAAAAAATGTTTGTATCTCCCCTTCCCTCTGACCGTGACAGGATTACTTCCCCAAGGACAAACTGGAGAATCCTTACAGGTTTACAAGAGTAATCCTTAGCCTAATAATAAAGAACTGAGCAAAGACCTCACAGGTAAACAGTAGGGTGGGAAACCAACAGAAACCCGATTAACAAAGTCTTCCCAAAGCAACAAATCTTTTGTTTTATACAATGCAAATTCCCTTCATAGCCACTGCGAAAAGCTTGTGCTATGCTAGCCATTTCAAAAGCACTACAGCTTTTTGCCCCTCACTCCTCAGCCTAACCTGTGCAAGTTTCCTCCAGAGCCAAGGTCTCACCCCACTGACTCTGCTTCCTGTCGTGCCAGAAACACACACAGATGAAATTCATGTTGACCTCCCAAGTTAACGATTACTTTTGAGACTACTGATCAATTCAATTTTCAATTAAAGCTCTTACTGACAAACATAGATACTAAAGGAGAGCTGTGACAGGAATACGAGTGTGGAGATTACTGGCACAACAGAGAAAAAAGATGATTATTGTTTTAAGTATTTCCAAGTTGCGCCTCTAATGAACTTGATACTTATGGCACTGGTAAACTACTGAGCTTATCTAACAGGCTGTTATATTCTTTTTCTTTAGTCTTTTCTTTAATATGTAATGATACGGGGTGTCAATGAGCCACCCCTTGCAAATGCAATTCATTTTCACATGAAAAAAGCAGGCTTCTTTCTGAAGACGGGAACATTCCTTTCCCCCACCCACCAGTTTGATTTATTACTCCTGCTCAAATGTCAGCATTCAGTTGTTTCACCTGGTTTCTTTTTTTAGCTATGTAGCAAACCAAAATCAGTCCTTTGTCAAATTGCACAGCTTGGCACAGGTGTGCCAGAATTTTACTACAGGTAGGAACTTTTTTATGTGATTACAGACATTTTTATCATCTACACAGACCGTTGTTTTCCAAGACAGCAATGAAATACTCTATATGGAGGGAAAATAAAGCGCTCATCTTTTTTACGCAGGAAAAAAAAGAAAGATGCATTTAATATTCTGTCCACGCCTGCATCTCTTTTCTTTGGAGAAATCAGACAAGCAGCACCCCATTTGGGGTTCCCAAGGGACAACACTATAAAGCAATTGATAGCACACTGCCTGGGGAATCCAAATGACTACACACTTATGATGTGATTTAACATGCGTGAATTACAATCAAAGAAAACGCTGAAAACTATTTCCTGATAACGAAGAAAGGAGTGTATTCCTATACACGCCTTGGATCAGATCCGCAAATGTATTCTCATGGAGTTATGCTAGAAAAAGAACCGTCTTCCCCTTCAACATATATATGAGACTAAAATTTGAAATAACAGGTTTTTAGAACTGGTCTGACAGAAACTAGCTAGTGCATTTATGCTCATTCTCCTGTGCAGCCCTATAGCCACGGAGATGGCGGGCGTTGGGCCACCCGTGCACAAACGCAACCTCCTCTCCTACTCTCGCAAACGTCCTCCTTTCACTTTTCAAAAAACACCTCCACCACCTCTGCACTGATCCGCCCACAGACACCGAGGTGTCACTTTGCGCAGTGGTCTGTACCTCAGCAAATGTCACCATGGTATCATCCACAGAAGTTGGGTCTGGGCAACTCTGATCTGCAGTTCACCAAAAGCAATCTTCACCCCACACCCACTGCGGTCCAGCTGGGTCATCGCTCCCTCTGTGCTAATGTTAACTCACTTGTAAAGATATGGAAAAGGAAGATCTGGATTCCCTCCTGGCTTTCAGGTTCCAAAAATGAATGGATAGCCACACAGAAAGACACAAAACATAAAATCGTACTTGAAATTACAAGAAATTTGCTACAGAACAATTAACAATTTTATAAAAACTTATAAACTTTATAAAATTAGAAAATTTTTACTTGAGACAAGAGATTATCCTTTTAAAACTTGTCTTTCATGTATGTTTGTCCCTCTGCTCTCAAACAATAACTCTAACCCACCATTCAAATAAAAATAACAAATGGTTATAATCCTCTTCTAAAATTCTAGATAAAAATCAGTACTGGCTTTCAGTAACTGTTACTAAAGCCCTCTGCAGCTCTTCCTCATGATCAAAAAGTAGAACCTTCTAAATCTCAAAAAAAGATTACAATATTTTAAAAAAATTTCTGGCACAGTTAAACTAGGAAGTGTTAGAGATCCCTTTATTCAATGTGAGTTGTGCTTTTAATTAAAAAAAAAAAAAGTATTCAGGCAAGTAATCAGACTTTAAGATGTTGGGGATTCATTTGTGCATTAGTGGAAAGAAATTATTTTTTAAAATGACTAAACCTCCATTCCTAAAGAAAGCTGTACCATTTGCTCAGTCACTAGATCTGTGACGAATGAGCTGTCACTGAAATGTGTAATATATGATCTGCCTCACTGAGCATTTCCCTTTCGTTTGAGAGAGTGCCTAAATAAACGTTGTACTCTACTAAGTGCAGGGCCTGCACAGTGTCAAAGTCATGGCTGCAGTAGGCTCCTGCTGGAGGTACTCCAAAGCCATGGCTCCTCTCCCTCCGCCAACGTTCAGAGTACTTGCGCTTATTAAACACGACAACATTTCTCAAACTGAAATTATCCAAGCACCCAATGCAAAAGCACTGTAGCACCATCTTAGCTGAAGGAGGAATCTCCCCAGGTCCCAGCAACAGGCTTGCCACCATTAGAATCGCTCCCAACGTGGTCACCTTTGGTGGTAAAGCTTTAAATACCACCGTATGACTAACTTGCTACCATATCGTCAACATGACTGTTCCCATTCCAGCGAGTGCAGGAAACAAAGTGAACATAAAGTACGAGCAAAATGACTCAATAGCTGGTGCACTACTGCATTCGACTTCTCAAGCAAAGCACCGCACACCAGCGGCTAACACTGAAGGTCAGCTGTTCTGCAGCTTGAGACACCAATCATCTCCAAAAAGGGTGGCCACAGGAAATTCGTAGTTAGACTTTTCATTTGCAGGCACATACAAGAGCAGGAGGGAACAGCTGCTGAGGTATGCTTCCTTTCCTTTCCCGTAGATCAGCTGGGAGAAGGGGATTTCTCCTTTGTGCGTTGCACAACTGAGTAGGGGGTCAAACCAGCTTCAGTGAGTGTGCTTCTTGAAATACAACCCCAAAACTGAACCAGAATTCAGACCTTCTGGTGCATCTACTCAAAATACATGATTCAATCAGAGAAACTAATAATGCTGAGGGCTAATTTCAAGCAGGTACCCAGACTGAGTCCATAAAATATGTGAATACACATGCAAGTCTGTATTTACATTAGCAAATTTGCATGTGGACAGCAGCATGCATTTACCAATTATGTTCACACATGACTATCTCTGGCTCCTTTTGAAAAGATACCTATATTTCTCTTGGTAAATCCTGGCCAAAGGCCTAGGCCAGTTGGAACTGCCTTTGCCAGAAACTGTGGACATAAAATACTTTCCAGGTGGTACTCAGTCCCTCACAGAATCAAGCCCCAAAACAGGGAGTTCTTGTTGGAGTTTCTACAGTGAAGCTACTGATGGTTATGATGATCAAATAAGCAGTGCAGCCTAAAGGCTTGTTCACAAGCTTAAAGGAAAAGCACTGTAACTGCAAACTTGCACAGAATAACAGCTTATTTAGCTTTCAGTAAATGAAGTGTTCTATCTAATAGATTTTTTTTTTTCTTCCTCTGATGGCTAAATGCTTCCCCTATTACTAACGTGTGAAATGATCTAGAGTATTAGTGTTTGCATTATGCAGTTACTTGCACAGACCTTGGAAAAACGACAGCTTCTGGCGAAATTTACTGGAGAAAAAAATTCCAGATTGAGATTTGACTTAAGGCATTACTGTTCAATGAGGAGTGGTTTGAGCAAGATCTTATTTCCACTTTTGCCCTGCAAGAAAATAGGCAATGACTAGTAAATGAGTTGGAAATTATTACTATAATTAACATGTCTTCAAAGCAGCCGTTGGAAATTGCGCATGTGGCAACAAACTAATAAAGCTCCAGTTGCACAAAAACAAAAGGTCACAACAACCTGAGGGAAGCCAGGGTAGAAGCTGTTTGAGAGAACTTTTCCCATATTGAAGGCAGACTCTGAAGAAGATAGTGACAACGCCATCCTGCCGCCCTGCATAGTTTCATTGTCTCGACAGCGAGTCTCCCAGTAATGAATGCCTGGTGCTGTCAGCACACACGGAGGCGTTTGGAAGTCCTTGCAGAAAAAAGAAAACAGGAGGTACAGGGGAGGGGGAGTTTAGGATGAAGCCGGAAAAACGCAGCCAAAGTATATTGGCGACACGAAGAGGGATTTGTTTGGCCAAATCTTGATTTATTGTGTAAATAATCACTCGGCCAGTGCACACTAATTACATATGGCATGTACTGAACAATTCAGTATGAATCCTTTTCAAATGGTACAGCTCAGTTCTGTACTTTAGTTTTTCTCTCCAAAGGAAGATTATATTCCTGTGGGTCTCTCAAGAGCGCTTCAATCAAATTGTTCCCTGCCTTCAAATTCTGCCTGCTTTTGCAGAATAAGAGAAAAATATCTTCACACAGATTCTCCTTGTTTATTTTTATATGAAAGTAGCAATAAAATTCATATGAAAGTTTCTAATTGCGTTCTTTTTAAATCAGCAGCTAAAATGAAATAATAGTTGGAAAAGCACAGCACAAGCATATTGTGTACAGGTTTTACACAAGCACCCACGCACATATTTCTGCCATGACACCCACTTTTCCACATCATTCCTAATTTGCAATGTTCTTGTTGCTGGGCCTGATCCAAATCCCCCTGCAATGAACGTAAATTTTTCGGTTAGTTTCAGATTGCCTGGGATTCAGTCGAGGCATTTGGGCTATAAAGAGCATAGCAGGAATGCTGGCTCAGGAGAGGAAGGAGGATGTGAGGGGTATTTTCACAATGTTGATAAACAACCGAGCATACAAATGATAGCTGAAATTTCAAGTTGCATTGACAAGAAAGCAAGAACTGTCCTTCTGACTGTTCTTGGTATATGACAAAGTGATAGCTAGCTCTGATTAACCCCTAAATCCTTCTTAAAACAGCCTGAGAATAGAAGTCTGTGCCTATTAAAAGATGCAGTTCATTCCATTATTTTAGATTTCCTTACTTCCGTGGTTTTTTGTGATCCTAAAATGCATTCCAACATTCCTGGCAGGTTATTGCTCAGGGTGTAGGGTGAATCCCGTTGAGCAACACTGAAATTCTTAAATAAAATTTCCTGGATACTAAGCAGCAATTTACTCAAAAAGGTTTTTTCAGTGTGCACTACTCACTCATCTCTGTTCTTTCTGCCTTGAAGTTAATATCTGATTGATATCCTTTTATAAATCACCATCATTAGCAGTTAGTGGTAATGAACTAAACAGGATTTATCACCCTCCCCATTTTCTGCTTTGAGTACGAAAAGAAAAATTTACATCACCTTCAGCTTTGGTCAGGAAACATTGAGGATGCAGAGAAAGCCTACTAACGAGGCTTTCATTTTGCCTCTTAATCACTAATATTTGCCATAGTGAAAAAACACCAGGTGTGATTTTGCTTTGATGTGCTTCTTTCTCTCACACCTCTCGTAAGTTGTTCCAGTGACCTGAGTACATTCACAGAGCTACCCTTTACTACCTACTCTGTCCATGAAAGCGATCCACTTGCATGAAGCTCAAATGGTAGAGCACGTACAGCCAATTCCACTGTAACAGATAGCGCGCCATCTGTTAACTGACTTAATTTGAAGTCTGCAGTGGGACGTACTGTAATCTTCTTTAAAATATCTCTGGGGTTACTTTTACGGGCCTGGAAAGATAAGGGAAAAATAGTTCTTCCTTTGGAAGTAACACTGCATGTATCTTTCTTTTATGGCAGGGCATGGGGCAAAACAGGGTATACATAAAGCAGTGGGTGTTTACAAAACTAACATCACCTCTTAAATCTTTGTGATGTCTGGGACTGTGAAAAACACCTAGTTTTCTGACAAACACTTCATATTCAAAATGAAGTAACTGTTCAGACAAAAAAAAAAAATCAAACCTCAGTAGTCAAAATTATATCATCTCTGTAACGCTGGAATTTTGCATTTGCAAATAACAATATTTATAAAAGCGGAAAGTGCTCAGGACTCAATGCCAAGCTTTCATCAAACTTTGTGAATAATTAGGACAACAGTAACTCTTTCTGGACACCCCCCCACACCCCTCCGAAAAACAAACAAAACCAAAACAAAATCAAACCCCACCACATCCTTTGTAAGTTATTTGGTCATTTTACTAGATATTTTATTTTAGGAAAAGATTCAGAGAATATAATTGAATTATTTTGTAAACTCTAGAAAATAATCAGGAGAAAAAGTCACAGGACTGTATCAAAAACTATTGCCTGATGATTTAGGATTAACTAGCCCTCCCGGCAGTCTAACAAAATGATTCATAACTGAACATCAGCATCGTCCGTTTTCCAAAAAGTTTTCTTCTCCCACCGGTAAATCCAAAGACACCCAAGAAAGCAGATCTCATAAGAAAAAACAATAATACCTAACATCTTCCTTTCCCCTCTTTCTATTTTATAAAGCACTTTGCTTGTTGTTGTTGTTTCTTAGGAAATGCGCGTTTCCTTTATCTCAGAAATGGACCAGGTCTGACATGTAGATCCCTGATCCCTCCTACTCCCAGCAGTCTCTATAGGTAATAATAAAATGAAATAGCTTAAGTCTTCCTACATCACAGTCTGCTCTCATACAGCAAAAGGTCCCTACGCTGAAAAGCTTTACTGGAAGAATGAGTCCCCCCACAATTTCCTCAGCTACTCTGCTAAGGGTCCTTTAGCCTCAAACAAGTCGAAAGAGAAGACTTTCACGACTGTAATATTAGTCCTATGAAAGCAATCCAAGCATGCTCATACTCTTCTTGTGACCCATTAATCCGCTTCTCTTTCATTCAGCTTTGTTGAAAGATACAGCCTGTATTTTACATCACTTTTTCATAAAATGCCATAATTCAAGGTTGACTGAAGCCCACGCTGTGAGTTTTAACTTGGTGTTTCTCAGCTTGGGTCAGCTGAGAAGCATTCATGCATCTGTAACTCCATTAACTACATGGCTGCTAAAGCAAGGAGGAGTTTGGTTCATGTTAGAACAAATGCCTTTTCAGATTTCCTTTATTCCAGCAGAGACATTGAACGCTGCCAGCACCTTACAGCCTTATTGGGCAATATTGCAATTTGGACTGTTATCTTCCACTGAGAAAAGATTCCACATTTTATGACACTGTCCATTAAAAGCTCTCTAGAACACTACTACGCTATTTAAGAGGCATGAAACATTTTGATAAGTAAGAGTCACTTCTGTTGAGTAACTATTTAGGAAAAACATCAAAGGTTATCTAGCATTTCAAGAACAAAAAAATAGGGTTGATGGTGTTACCTTGATAGGAATGGGATACCCATCTAAGAGAATTCCTTGTGGGCACAAGCTATGAGCATAGATGCCAAAGCTGACTCTCTGATTACCTTATTTTTAACAGGAAATTTAAGGAAATCATTAACACGTGATGATGTTATAACAGATGATCACTTTGCTTGAGAAAGGCAGAGATTTTGCAGTATGTTTAGAATCTAGGCAGGAAATGTGTCAAAATGCTTTTACTCAATCCAGCCACGAGATAAGCCATAGAGGGGGGACGATTTGTATTTTGTATCTAGTAGCACAGAGTTCATGGGAGAGGAACAGAAGTAGGACTCCTCATCTCCTGTAGCCTGCGGGCTACAGTAACGGCTGGAGTGTTTCTCTATTGTTCCACACCATGAGAAAGATTTCATTTCCATGCTCTGGCTCCTGCGGGTTCCAACAAGTTGTGCTTCTACATCTAAGAAGATGTTTTACCTTAAACCACAGAGTCAAATCTTCCGGCACATTACCCTGAGATTTGCAGTTTGTCAACTGAGGATTGATTCATGAATGTCTTCCAGTTACAGCTTTCTTGTAAACACAGAAAACAAACTCCACTAGGAATCCCCATAAGATATTCTTATCTAAAAATCATCTAATTCTACATAAGCATTATTTTCTTTTAATGCTTTGCGGGGGGCGGGGGGGGGGGGGGGGGGGGGGGGGGGGCGGGGGGAGCGTATCTACTGTTTCACCATACTTTATTTATAAAGTGTTTATAGCTCAGGTCAACTCAGAGGTGCATATAGAGATCCCTCTGAATCATGCAGAGGCATCTATTTTTAAAGCTATTGGGGAATACACAAATATCTTGCATGATTCCATCTGGAATTGTTTTTAGAAATGCCATCTAGAGGGGCGATGCAGAAACATGCTGTCAAAGAATAAACAGCATCTTTATGTAAGGCAATTAATTCTCCAAATGCCGTCCAATCTGTGAATGGCTGGTAAACAAATGGGGTAACTGCCAGTATAAATATTTATTTGGGAATGGAGGCAGTTTCAAAACAAGCAAAAGTTTGTCTCAAGCAGTTAGTGTGCGCACTCTGCAGAGCAGGACTATGAATGGCTCTAAGCAAATGCTCAGTGGAGCTCTGCATGTGAATTCCAAATATACAGGAACATTTTAAAGACTTCAGTGTTATTAACAGTTCGGTGAATTGATCATCATGACTTTTTTTAATTCCTCCAGTGACATTTAGTATAAGCTGTTATTAAAGCAAATAAAGTCCAGAAAGCTATCTGATCCACATTACTTATACTAGAAGATCCACTAAATGACATGAAGATGATAGTGTGTAGAGAGAATGTAAAAGTTAGTTACCAACCAGCGGCTACAGTCATTTGACATTTTACAAATCTTAACTTTTTAAAAAGGTTTTATTCTAAAAGGGGAAGATCTAAGAAAATAATTAAATATTCTTATTTTATGGGACAACTTTAGAATGAGTTAATGTTTTCATTAGAAAAATATCGCTGTAATTTTGAAATTGTAAATTGAAGGATGAGAACATGATAATGGTACTTCCTCAGTTTCTTCAAGTACAATTAAATTGCTTTGATTACAAGTAGTAAATGTAATTACTGAATATGACATACTGAAATGGTAAAATGTAGCCTTCTGAAAGCTGGTCTATGAATGTGGATTTTTTTTTGTCCATATGGCATATTCTAGACCAGCTCAGAAGCAAAATAAGATGCACTCAAACTGTGGAATAGCAGGGAGCTCTCACCCTAAGCGTTGTTGAAATTATCCTTCGGCTGAAGCACTATAACCACATGGTTTTAAAGCAGAAATTTTCAACTAGTCAGTATTTAGTCCCTGTGGTCAGAGCACGCTGACTGGCTGACAACTGTGACGTCCAATGTACCACTGGATGGCCACGTTTAGTAAGAAGTTTCGCCAAGATACACAGGCGTATCATTAAAGAGCCTGATACTGCAAGGTGCTGAGTCTACTGGGAGTGCAGAACATGCTGTGCCTGCCATGGCTGAAGTCAAAACCCATAATTATTTCCATAGACACTGAAACAACTCTACTGAATCTCTTGAACACATAACACTTGCAGAGGAACACGTTTGCTCCACAAAATCTGAATGCAGTATCGGAGTAAATTGCCATTGGAGAGGGATAAAGTTAGCTAGCTCGAAATATGGTACTTCCTTTATTCACTTCAAGCATTTCAGTCTCTGGCTACGTGACAGATTATTTTTTCAGTCTGTCTCTTCACAATATTTTATTTCTTATGTAAATGAGATCCAGATGTTATCTGGAATTTACCTACTTCTCACAGTTCTAGTCTCACTTCGAAACTTTCTGTCTCGGTACACTTGAAAGAGAAGATAATTATCACAGAGGATAACAAAATCTGACGGCCTTTCAAAAGGAACGGGAATTTTGAAACAGGCTTTACTGTGATGAGAGACTCTGAAGTAAGGGCCACATCTATCTGCCATGCCTGATGCTATCTGCTAGGCCTGATAATTCAGTTATTGGTTGCTGAGACAATATACAACCTCTGCTTTCCTACATTAGGATTCTGAACCCTCCAGAAAAGCGACAAAACGGAAACATGCAATGAAATGCATAGCATTCAGAAATACCAGGTTCAGTCCCTTGTAAGTTTTGTTTTCCAAGACAATCGAAAACCAAAGACAGGCTTAACTTTTTCTTGTTTAAATAGCTGAAATTTTACAACAGCCTGTACTTATGAAATTAATGCCCAAGCGGCAAAAGATTTGCCATTCTATAGCAAAAATCTCAAATTGCAATTTGCAGTCACAAAACTCCAGAACGATGACAACAAGAAAAACACAACAAAACTCTCTTCAGAACCTGAAGATAGTCTACTATGGACTGAATCTCAGTGTTGGTTGTCACTGAGCCTGACCTTAAAATGAATCTGCAGCACATATCTGCACCTTGGCTTGTTACAGCCTGTTCAAGGTACTGACCGCTCCCAAGTGGCTGATAGGAGAAAGTGATAGGTGTCCTTGGTAAATACTTGGCGGTGTTTAAAAATCTAAAGGAAAACTCTGGGCTAAAAAAAAGTTCATTAAGTCTCTTTAGCTGTTAGACTCCCTGAGCTGACAAGATATTTCCATTCAATAAAACTACTGTGATTTTTTAACAGCTGTGAGAGGCAACTGTAAACAATTTGAGAAGGAACAAATGTTTTCAGCCCTGAGAAGTCATGAGCAATTGTGGTGGTTATTTTTAAATATAAGTCCATGAAATTACTTGTTTTGAAGAACAAAGGACTGATACGTACTTTTGATAGAAAAATCTATCTAGTGTCATTTTTAAACAGAACAAAAACCTAAAGGGAGGAAGCAGCTGGACAGGGTGCTGGGCCATCTTGTCTAGACCGTGCTCTTGCCAAGAAAGGTTGGACCAGATGATCCTTGAGATCCCTTCCAACCTGGTACTCTACGATTCTATGAAGATTGTGCAGCAATAGCAAACAACAACTCACAAACGTAAAGTTACTTCATAATGCTCATAAATTTTCTTGATGAGGGTTAGCAAGGAACGACTGCCCAAGCTTAGCAGGAGAACTCTACTGTACGTTTTTCCCTTCAGCAGAACGTCAAGAACATATTGTCCAAAAGCAAGAGTTTAATGACATTTGTTTAATGAATGTTAGTAACAAAAATGTTTTGAAAGTCAGAAGTTTAAAACACTAAGCAAAATTATCAAAAGTTTATAATAAATGTACTAGAGCAGTCAAAGGTTTGTTCTTATGTCATAAAAGCTCTTCAAGGTAAAGTTTTTTTGGTTTTTTTTTTTTTTTTTTTAAATCTATCTGTTGTTCACAAAGACAAAAACCCTCTATTTTTAAAAAAGTATTCTTGGAAAGTGGGAAAACACTGTCAGTTATGGAACAGCCTATTCCAGATAGGAATATAGAGAAAATTGTTCACGTGTTCCTTGCATTTATCAGCTTTAGACATCCACTGGGGAGAGCTAGGGTGAAGGAAGGTGATTTTGAAAAAATTGAGAGGGTTTATTTACACACTGCATGGTGCATTATGATGCTTTCTGTCTTGTATTTAAATTACAGTGTTATTTTATTCTAAAGCTCTCATCTCAGTGAAATTTGACATGTTGAAATGTGTCATGAATCTGTGGCTACCTAGGAACTAAACAATGAGGTAAATTTCTTTACCTAGTTATAGTGTACCTATGTTATGTCACAGTGCATAAGGATGACGACTCCTCCTAGCTGTAGGCTATGTTAATCTAATACTGTTAAATTACTATATAGAAGGTCTAAATAAAGGAACTTCTAGCAAAACCACAAATGTTAAATCCTGACCAGGGTCCTGAAGTGGGATGGAAAAGGAAAGTCTTGGGGCTTTCCTCTAGCACGGCACAAAAAGGTATCCAAAATTTCCCCCACAGTAATTTAATAAATCACTTCTGTGATCTTCCAGGGAAAAACACATGGTCAGAGAGGCTCACTATTTCACCTGCCTCTAAAAAAAATAAAAATAAAAAGAAAAATGTATGTTATGTTAATGACTTTGTTTTCTATTATATTGATGTCTCTAAAACCCACCCCATGCCTAATGCAACTCCTTCAGAAGAACCTGAAGACTGTATTGTTATTTTTAAAGAGGAAATCGGAAATTCCACATCAAGTAGAGCACAGGCCACTACATAGAAGTTGCTATTCATTGTTATCTCTGAGAACAGTCACATAAATTTTACTAGTGTTATATGACAGCAAGGTTATCACTTAGCTGAATTGCCGGGCAAGCTACAAATCTGAAGTTTTTCAGTCTGGATAACGACTGGTCTCTGAAATAATGAGGAGTAATAGTTTGATGACAAACATTGTGCAAGTTCAAACAGTGAAGAGAAACTTGTATGACCCACAAGAGAGGAAGGATCAAGCTCACACCTGGTCTCAATATGTTCATGAAGGAGAGATTTGCACTCGCTTACAGCGGGTCTAGAGGCTAAATTTGCAAATCCCTCCCTACTGGAAGAAAACAGTGTTTCTTATCTGCCTCTCATAGTATTTTTCCCTTTAAAACTGGTTCCTAAAATGTAAAGAGAAGTTAAAGCATCATTGCTATTCTTTATTCTAGTCCTCACAGTTCTAAAACAGAAGTCATACCTCTCCCTAGAACAGAGCGTATGGAAATGCAACTGGAAGTGGAATACAGACGTGAACAAAAACTGAGCTCAGAAGAAGGGTTATGAACTGAATTTGGTGCTCTAGGAAAAAAAAAAAAAAGGCACAGCCAGCCAATGTGTTGTATTGAAGTTCCATTAGATTGGGAAGATAGGAGACTGGAGTTCATTTCAGCATTAACGGAAATTGAAGAGCCAAGTCTATCACAGGACATGAATTCAGCAGTTTTTCTGTTGCTTGTTTTTCTCTCGGCCATATTCCAGTTTATTAGTACATAGCACAGTTTCTCCTAACAAAGTCTGGTTTGCATTCCAATTGGATTGAGGAAGGTAGGGTCTTCCTACTTCAGGATACAGAGCTTTTCTCACATTAGAAGTGTTCTGTAAACTATTTGTGTTGTTCAGAATTACCTCTAGTACATGAAGATCTTCTTGAAAGGCAAGCTTCATAAGTTTCAAACATACGTGCACCTACATCATTATATTAAACTGACTGAGAATATTTATGTCAGTGAATTTTCTTCTGCACTGATATGTTTGTAGGATTGTGACCTAGCAATATCATATTCTATAGTATAATAAGTCAATTATTCTGAAAATCTTTCAATAAGAAAATAACTGCATTGAGATGAATTAATATATTCCCAGTATTTCCTAGTCTCCTGTAGCTTTTCCAAAGTCTGTACTCAGGATTTTGATTTTCAGTCCCATTGTGGTGGAAGCAAGACATATCTAGTCACACTGAATGCTTACCTGTCAACTATTTCTGAACTTATTAGCCAGTTTAATGAACTTTCCCAGAAGCACAATACCTACAAGTTTGATGCCAACGGGAAAACAATGAGACGTTAAAAGGCTGTAGTATTACCTTTGTACTAACTGGAAAAGGCTGCAGCACAAACTCATGCCTTATCAGACAATCAACAAAGATCGATTGAAAGATAATCTTTCCTTGAGCACAAGAATAATGCAAAAGTTTTATAGCAATAATGTAAACCTCTGTCAAGAAAATAAGCTGACATTCATTTCTTAAGCCGTTTGTAGGCAGAGAGCTTAGATTTTGCTCTATGATAGCGGGCAAGTCCACAATCTATTTAGAATCCAATTACTTTTAGAAAAATGTCCAAAGCAGCAATCAGGAGTGACCCACCCCAGAGGAGCTCGACAGGTAGAAAACTCGCAGATAAGCAGACTAAGATACCACATTGTTGTGGGTGTACGCATTAAGATTTTCCTCGTATTTCATAAACTAATACGACAAGAACAAATAGAATGGACAGAATAGTAAATGAAAGAATGAAAAACTCCCAAAGGCTGTTAAAATATGTTTAGAGAAAGATGGATTTTGGGGGGGAATTCGGCTCTCCATTCCACAGCAATAACAGAGAGATTTTCTCCCAGTATTTCCTCTTTATATTTTTACAAGTCATTTGTTGTTTTTTTTTTTAAAAATGTTTGTCTAACAGCATCATTGGTACTTAGTCCACATCCTAAGACAGTCGTATCCACTTTTTGTTACAGATCCTACCTTGCCCCTCCATTCCGTCCCCAGAATCTTTAAGAAATTAACCATTCCATCAAAAAAAAAAAAAAAAAAATCTTTTTAAAATTAGATTTTCTGTTCCACAAAGATATGTTCACAAATTACACAAGTTCAGGTTTAGACATGCATAGTCTATACATTTAGATATCCCTATGTCTACATTTCTCCTATGGTGTTCAATAAAACAATGACAGTGGTCGCACAATGGCCCGACCCAAGAGCTCTCGGGTGCATCTGTAGGATAGCTCGCAGCAACTCTTCCACCTCGTGTGCATTCCCACATAGCTCAGAAACAGGAGGAAAATAGTTCTAAAGTTATAATGAAGATACAACAGCATACATTTTACAGAAACAATTATAAACTGAACATAAATTCTTCCTGTATATTCCTGTCTAAACTAGGTAACATAACATGAATGGCTAACTTAAGGTCTAAATGTTTATCCAAACTTCATAGTGAGTATGAGGTGTTCTAACAGTTCATTATCATTATATATGGAGTGTCATAACTTTTTTTAAAAATAGCCATCCTACAAAGGAGTCATTTACTACTATCATCTTGAGAGAAGAGCATTTAGGTAAATCCTTTCTTGATAGCTTCACTGATCAGCACATTTTTCTGAAACATCCAGGGTGTTTGACTTGCTATAAACTTACTTATGTCATTAAAACAAAGCTTTGTGCCAATTTGAAGAAAGTTCACAAGAGTTTCTACTGATTGTTCTTAGTAGAACAATTACATTTTTGATCTTGTCTTTTTATGATGAACAATGCCCACAGAGAAAGAAAATATTGCTTTATTTTTTCATTTGAGAGACGGCACAGTTTTCAGTGGTTCTAAGAGTTCAAAATGGCAATTTCATGCAGAAATTCCTTAAACCACTTTTTTGTGCTTTGTAGTCTTTTGTTTAGAGAAGCAAAAGTAAAACAGTAGCTCAGCAGATTGGTGCACTTAAGTTATAATTGTTTTCCTGGGCCCTACATGAGGGGCAAATAGCATAGGAATTAATAAACACCAGGAAGCAAAACTTCTTGCTATTGATTCACAAGCTACTTATTTGTAGCTTTACTATCCAAGAAAAACAATCAGTGCTACTGTATGCCATGATTTCTGAAACATTTTTCTTAAGAAAACACAAAGACGTAACTTTTAAACTGAGAAACTAACTATGTCAGTGTACATTTGCTTTTACTGCAGTAAATAAGAATAGTATATAATTTTTAGTTTGGTTGTATATCATGCAGTGCAGAATTAAACATACTCCTTTTGACTAGAAAGGGCATTGTCTTAAACTGTGGACAAAAGTAAATAATTTCATGAGAACTGAATTGCAACAAAACATAACTATTCCCCATGAAACCCTCTATTTTGCATAGGTTTGGAAAGAATGAAGAACAGATTAGAATTAGAGAAAAGATTAAAATGTACTTTATCTTAAGCAAAAGCCCGAGAGGAAGTATTCAATAATATGACATGGTAGCATAATCTAAAAATCCTGATAAATGCATAGCAAAAACAAGCCACACACTTTGACTAACGAGAAGAAACTCTTAGTCTGCACACATGTTAAGCAGATTTTTCCTATTTGGTAAAAGGCAAAAGGAATATAACAATTTCACTAACTGTTCTGAATATCCTTCTAGAAAGGGGGTTCTTTTGTAAGACCATCAATTTAGAAAATTAGTGGTAACAAGTGACATACTGCCAAGAGAAAACACCCCCAAATCAGCACACCTTCATAATCTGACAATCCTGAGAAAGTAAGGTGAGGAGCTCTCCGGATCATTTATGTTTACTTTTAGATATTTGGGGATATTTCCAATAGGAAATCTCCAGAAGTTTTGTAAAAACAGAAATTCTGAATTGTTGCTAGATAGTTCTAAGCTAGCCAGCCTGTCACTCACCCAGGAAGATCTGATTCATGAAGCTATCAATAACAAGTTAAAGATCGAATGTAATTAACGTCACTCACTCCACGTCTTTACCAAGTCTTGGTAAATAAAAGTTCTTTTGCTTTTCTGTGGAAGATCAATTTCAGCTAAAGAAAACATGTCTTAAACTTACACTTGCCATGTCTAGCCTTACCATTGCCTGTCTTCTGGATGAGGGTTACAAAAACTAAAAAAGAACTAAAAAGCTCAGTCTTTCTTGCTTGTTTTTTTCAGTTGATTGGTTGTTCAGTGTTTTTTTTAAGCATTATTCACTTAAGGAGAAAACAGTAATATGTTCTGACTATAGATTTTCAATCTGAAAAGCATAGAAAACTTGTGGTGACTCAAATGCTTCCTACTTATTTCATTAGGAATAAGCACTGGCCCTGTGAAGGTCATTTCTATCTCTTATACTCTTTCATTTGCTCAGGACACAAAAGATCTCTGGCTCTCTTGTCTCTTTTTCCCCCTAACTCTTTCTTCCCAACTACAAGGTGCTATCCCTTATCCTAATGAAGTCAGCAGTAATTTTGTCGTTGACCTCAGTGAAGTTAGGATTTCCCTTCTCACATTCCTTTTAAAAGGGCTATACAGCCTCCAACCAGAACACCCTCAGTATTTCCACTATTTCTGACTCACTAATCTTTTTCTCCCTTAATCACAAATAGCAAAGCTTCATTGTATACAGTATCAAAACAAGGGGGGGGGGGGAGCCTCCACAAGCGAAAGAAAAAGCCACTTCCTGAGGAAACCTCATCTGTATTTTCCTTTCATCTGTGCTCCTTAGCAAACATCATAAAGACACGATGGAATTAAAACCAGAACCACAAATAAAAGCTCTACAGCGACATCTATTCCTCATATGACTGTAGATGTTAACCACTCACATGGCTGGATACATTACATTATCATGTGAGCGGTACGCGCTTACTCTTTCTGAATTCTTGGCTTTAGCTTTGGGGATTTCCATGTTTTATTTCCTATTTTGCTTTCTGCTTTACCTTGGCTATTCTGCAATTCCCAGCAAAATCACCATGCACCTATCATATATGTTTGTTTTCTTGTGGTGAATGGTAGTTGTTGCTTCCATTATTTGTCTGAAATCATGAATCAACAGACAGTGCCTGACAAACTTGTTGAGACAAATGCTGCTTTACAGAGCGCGTTGAAGGCAAACATCTCTATTGTCCCTAATTTACTGTCAAACCAGGGAAAAAAAAAAAAAGGCAGCTCTATTCAAAAGGCAATGATTTACACCATCTTAAATATTACTTTTCTTCTATACTTGAAACCCCTGTCATTTGGAATGTCTATGCATCCAAAAAAATCACATTGACATGACAAATATCAAGATTTTCCCATTAAGAGTAAAAACTATTACTTTTACTTGATTCCTTTTTTCATTTGGAGGTGATATGAACAATATTATGACTTGGTTTGTTGTTTAGTTCCTTGAAAAGCTGTTCTTGTTCTCACTTTAAATGACAAATGAATTTTGAGGAGTTCAGCCTAGACATTATAGGAAGCTGAAAGTCTTGATCAAGACTTGTATAATATGGATTAATTTAGCACAAAGAACAGCTTAGTATGAGGTTCCAGGGTAGAAATTTCAATTCACTACGAGAGGACACACTCTCTATGCCCTATATGTGTTCCTTCCACCTTACCTCCAGTTTTCTCTCCAGTCCTAAGCAGCAGTAGTAATTACAATTATTCCACATTCCTAGACACCGGAGAATTTGGCTCATGGTAACAACACACTTATTAGAAATTTAATCTGGACCATGTTTGCTCAAGATTATGAGCAAGATCTTTAACTACAACAGAAATAAAATGGACCTCAAACAGGAGGTTTATATAGCTATTCATTTAGTTCCTATGAATATTGTTCAGCCCCTTCATTTTCCCCATGCTTTCTCCAGGAAGTTTAGGGATGCATTTGCCCTACTAGCAGCCAAAAGTACGCACAGCATGCTCCCTGTTGTGGACCTGTCCTCACAACAGCTACTTCACTACCACCTGGGAACTCTGGAAGAAGGCTCAACTTCAGCAACTGTTCATACAGAGGAGAGATTTCCATATAAAAAGGGCCTATAAAAAAATGACAGAATTACAGTTCCCAATTTGGAAGAGTATTGGATCCTCTTCTGTATTTTAATGCCAGCACAGTTCAGTCAGGTCAGAACTTGCTGTAACAAAGATGCCTACTAGCAGCAATACGTTTTATTTTCATGTGAGAAGCACTCAGAGGTGCAAACTTTTTTTTCTTCTTTTTTACCCTCCATTTACAACTGCGAACCTCCTCAGCATAAACAAGAACAAATGTACAAGTGAGAAAGGATACTTCGCCTGTCAGATAAATTGGGGTCAATCTCAACCAAAACTCTTCTGTCAAACTGCGAAGGCCCCGTAATGAGATCGCAGGGGTCTGCGCAACCCCCAGCTCTTACTGTGACTTTTGGAGTATTTGGCCTCCTGAGTCAGTACGATTTGGCTCTGAGGTTTCCTGACTGGAGCTAGTTTATATGGGAGTAAACTAAACATTTTTAATCCCTTTATAATAAACAGTCCTTGGAACTAATTGTTACTGTTTTCCTGAGGGGCTTTCAAGCCACTTTAATACAAAATGTTAGTACCTGGTATTTTGCATATGAAGAGGTTTAAAATGCACCCCCCAACCTACCGAGAGATTTATAGCAAAGTCATTTTTTTCTTAACGGCCCTGTAACTGCCATAGGAACATATTGTAACTGTCAGTTACAAACCACTGACACCCGATTTAACCTCCTACACAAATACGCATTGCAACTGCTGTTTCACCAGACAAGACATAACTATCCAGCTAGCAAGAGAAAAACATTTAGTCTCTTAATTGCTTTCTGTACAAACTGTATAATTAAAGTTTTGTTCTGTAATTTGGTAATGAAAACAAACAAAACTATTTGTAATCCAAAAAACCAAACAGAATAAAATCAAAGGAGGAATGAAGGAAATAGGAAAAAAAAAAAAAAAAAAAAAAAAAAAGAATGTATTTTTTCATTCATGGCGATATTCAGCCGTGAACTCTCTTCAGCCTGTTCTGGAAAGAACACGATAACCAGCACTCGCAATCAGTATTTTTATAAGATGTGGCACAAATATCTAAGGCCATGAGATACCCCAGTACACTTCTTCAAATTCTCCTTCCCTCCTCACTATAGTCAATAAGAGCACTCAAAATCGGATTCATGATCCGAAAGCCAGAGCCACCCTTGAGACGTGCAAAAAGCTCATTAAGGTTATTGGCGGTGCTACCTGAGGCGGGAGGGTGCGGGGGATCACCCCTGCTAGCAGAGAGCTCGGAGGAGTAACATCACAGCACCCAACACGTTTAAAACGGGCATCTAAAAGGCCCAGTCGCGGAGGGCGAGAGATGATGTCCCACGGCCTGCACGGCACCACAGATGTACCTCAGCCGGCAGCCCCCGGCCACCAACTCCAGCTCACCGCCATTTCCAAAACGAAGCGTTCAACCCTGCTGCAGTGAAGGCAGCCACGAGACTACCACTGACTGCCTTGGAAAACCACTTTATTTTTGCCCCCACGGTGAAGTATTCCAGTATATGGCCTATTTAACTATTTCCAGACTGACATGCCTGTTCGATTTTTTTATGACTTCGGCGATTTCACTGTGAAAACAGAGGTTGTATTTAGCTAGCAACACCAGTTGCCAAAGCAGCACGTTAACGCCCTTTTCAGGAGTAAAGAGACCAAAATGGAGAAATTCACGCTGCAGTAAGGAAAGAACAAAATGAATTGAACTGAAATGTGTACGTTTTAAAAATCACCAGTGGGCAATGATCAGTTTTATTGGTATGAAACTGGAACCGCACTTCCAAAGCTGAATAAGTGCTAAGCACATTTACACAAGTGAAGTGCAACCATATGTGACTTCAAACAAACTGTGCTGGTTATGAGAAAACTTCATACTTTATTGTTTAGAAAATATGACTTAATTTTTTTTTCCAAGGAAAATTGTTACCACTGGGCGCGGGGAGGGGAGAGAAGGGACAAGAGGTGTTTTTTTAAATGGAAACCTTTAGGTTCATTTTGACTTCTTATTGTACCTGAATAATAAGAATATGATGAAAGTGGTAAACCAAATTGCTTAGCTGGCTTTACGGTTCATTATGTGCTTCTCTGCATAACATTTTTTGCAACCATAGTTTAACAGTTGAAAATGTGGCAAATATTATCTTGTATAAGACTTAACATTGGTAAAACTGGAATGGATAAGAATTATATCCTCTGACCATTCTCTTTTTACTTGGATCTTTTTGTCATTAATAACGTGCTTAAGGCTTATGTGTTAAGAAATATAAAATAACAAAAACTTAAAGTATGCCATCTTCTAGAGAGTAATAAAATACCAAGTAGTACCTTATTTCCTCCAAAAGTCTCACTGGTGTCAGCACTGACCTTGCAGAAGCAGGGAACAGGCTCAGCAGAAGACCTGGGGAAAAAAAAAAAAAAAAATAGGTTTATTGATAACATGCAATAAACTTAAAACCTACAGTAACAAAAAATGAACTGGAAGTCTCCTTAACTTTAATTGAAATATATGTGAAATAAATGGTTAAATGGAGAGTTATCTGGGTTCTGTGGCACTACTACACATTAGAGAGTAGAAACACTATCACCTTGGGTCCACAAGGGCAAAACATTAAATTATCCAAAATGCAGGAGACAAGTGTGACAATAAGTCTTTTCTTTTTGTTTGTTTGTTGGGGTTTTTATTTGTGGGGAAAGGGGAAGAGTGTACAGAGGAAAGGTGATTTATAAAATCACCTAATTTTACAAATCTCATTAATAAAAACTTAAGTCAGTGGTAAGCAATTGCATTTTGTCAAATAGCTATTAGCACTGCTGATTTTTCATGAAAAAAAATATAAGAACCACAAACCAAAAACCAGGACAGCAGCAGCATGGGAAAGAAGTAGGAAGGGATTAGGGTCTGATATTGAAGCCTTAAGCTCATTCTCCTTCCAGATGGACAGCATTTTCATCACAGAAGTAGAAATTTTCTCATGTTGTAATATTTTTCCATTACTCTTACATGGCATGGTACTATCCAGAAATGGCTAAAACGCTCCAACAGCGCTTCTGCAAGCAAGAAAGTGCAGGACCATTACTGAAGGAATCCTATGGTTTTGTGAGGGCTGTGGGACCAAGCTATGAAAAGAGAGCTCTACCATATCTAAAATAAAATTTAAAAAAGTTTTTAAAAAGAGAGAGGGGAAAAAAAAAAGTGAGAAAGAGCCTGGCCTATTGAAATGGATGACAAAAATCCTATAGGATTTTGATCAAAGTTACTAATAGTAGTTTAAAATGCTGTCACAGTATTATGATGTGTCAGAAACCTGCATTCCTTGCCCTCGCTCTAAATTCTGACTGGCCTTCTTTGGGATGCCTGAAGATTAAACTAGACCTTACCAAGTCATTCCAAGTTATTTGGCTTGATACAAGAAATGGTGGTGGAAATACTGACTTATGCACTAATTTACTCAGAGCAATATTCCCCAAGAAACTAATACATAAGTAAAGGGAAAAGGTGCTGCCACAAAAGTACAGATTCAGAAAGTCATAAAACAAACAAAAATCGAAAGGTCACAGAGAAGAAATATTTTTCACTTTTTCATGTATCAGTGCTGTACGTCTCCCTTTTAAACAAGAAGAATTGGAGATTCACATCAATGAGAAATTTGACATTGAAACCTATTTACAAACTACCAAAATGAACCTAAACCAAGAGTAAATTATTTCTTATCTGTTGGAGCCAAAGGACAGGGTGACACAGCCCAACGTCCTCAGATCCTTGCTGACGTCTCAGTGGGAGATGCACCTTATAGCAAGGGCAAGCTATGTGGCTCCATGCAGGGGTAACTGCTGAAAAAAACGCACCTGTGTTTACAGACATCAAGGAAACAATGGTGCTTGGGTGCTTTCAGTCTTTAAATGCTCAGATTCAAAGGTTTAGTCATCAGCACTTCCACACCAAACAGTGCTTCATGCATGGAGGTGTTTGCTGAAGCCAGTCTAAGAGAGGAATCTGGTCTTCTGGATAATAACTCTCTGCTACCTATTGTTCCAGCTTCCAGAAACTACAAGCTATTTATGACTAGATGTTGATAAACAAAATGTAGATGCCTAAAATAATGACTTTAATCCACAATCACTTGCAGTAAAAGAGGAAGTGTGTTAATGACCTTAAAATAATGAAGTTGTTACCACAAAAATACTTAATAATAGGACTACAAATCCAATAGTCTTCACTCTATTCACAAGGGAGCTTTACTTAACAGAGACCAAGCTAGGACTTGGCTTAGGATTTTGTTTTGTGGAAACCGACGGGACATATTCAGTAAGCACATAGGGTCAGGAAATAAGAGTTTCATGTCACATCCACAACAAGCTGTACCACAGAACACAGTCTGGGTTTAACTGAGATACTGAAATTAGTTTAAACAACAGGCAGTGTGACTTACTACTGCACTCTGAGCCTTTCTGTGTGACTAAACAGTAAATTAAATAGTGGTTTGCTTCTGAAAAGACACCACTTATGGTCACCCATAAAAATATTGGTGGCTTTCAGCTACACATGCCTGTGCTGAAAAAAAATACATAGCTGATAATGAAAACATTCATTTATATTTTATGCATTGCTTCAGTTTGTACACAGTATGACAGAATGGGTTTACAATGATAAGCAAGAGGGTAATGTGGTGGTAGGACAATGATGTGGGTAGGACAGCGATGTATCAAACATTTCAGTTCCTTGTGCTTCGAAAATAAGCAACCACAATATCTGTGGCAGTCAGCAAACTTCTGGAAGGCTTCAGAGAAAGGGAAAAACAATAGAAAGTTTGTAAAACTACCACTCTCTGTTTTCTCAACTGAATGAGTATACTGAAAATATATATCACTTCCACCATCTTTACTTTTCACATCAGATCAAATTACCACCATGTGAATTCCTAGTGTTAAATTTTGTGATGAATCTGATCTTTCTTTTACAGATCATCATCTACATTAGCCACACAGACTTAAAAATTAATCAGAGTAGCTAAGCTGATCATTATTCTTATTAACCAAGCTTACATTTGTTGATCTATACTGTTGCTGACTAGCTTGGGCTCCAATTTAGCAGCAACAGATCCCTTTGTCTATGGTGATGGATCAAAGGTCAGACTAACTCCAACCATGTGGAGCCTAATGATAGCTAAGGGAGACCCATGATGGATATAAAAATAGAACTAAAGATAAAGGCTTTAATCACAAGTGACAAATTACATTTTTGATGTGTCAAGTTCAATATTAATTATTTTCAGCTGCTCTGCTTTTTCTTTTGTCTTAAGGAAACTACAGCAATCTGCTGACATGCATGGAAAAGTTCAGGTGCAAAATGACCTCAGTTCAGTTTGCAGATTTACAGGAAACCATATACTATCCTTGGAGGATTTAAGTACTATGGCCTGTGGAAATACTCTGGCCTGTAAAAAAATATGTCAGGAGGATGATCCTGCTCTTTTCCCAGTTTTAGAATGAGCTAAATCTTCTACTTGTGTTGTGGATTATAGACTGTCATAAAACAAACAAAACCAAACAACAGTGCTCTGCTGGCAGAGAATCAGCAGTTGTCTGGAGAAACAACATTTCTAATTAAATAATTTTGCCATAAATTAAAAACATGAAAGAAGTGGTAATTTCTTTTCCACTTTTCCAACTATGATGTTCCTTCAGTATCAGCCTGAGCCATCCATTCCCCTACAAAAAAGACATTTATGTTTTAATGCATTTTTTGCCACTCCGTAAATCCGTCGCCTGCTCTGATGTTTGGAAAACATCTTTTATTCACAGTAGAAAGCTAATTAGGCTGCAAAAATGAACATATCCAGAAATTCTTCAATGAGTAGGAAGAAAAATGAGTAACAGCCTAGAAGTTTAAAAGGCAACTGAGGTGTGCAACTTGACAGATCCTGAGCCAACAGTTCTTCTTCCTTGACCTTTAAACTGAAATGTAAACATTTTATGATCATTTAATAATGGTATTTAATCTGTTGACCATGTGTGATGAACTAATAGCAAAAGCAATTAGGGAAGAACACTGTGGCATTTCAAATATTCAGTTATATGTAGAATTAGTAAAAGCTTTCCCTAACTAGACATGAACCAACTCAAAAGATATTGTGGTCACAAATGAACTCTGAAAACATTCCTAAAACGCTGATATCTGCCTGTGATTATTAGCCTGGGATCTCTTAAATAAAAATATCTGAGAGATCACTGTTTATCCTGACTACTGGAGACAGTAATAGCATGAAACAGAAATGTTCAGATTTTAAAAGGAAAAAAAAAAAGAAAAAAATAAAAGAAGAGAGAAAAAGCAACCCTAAATTCAAGCAAAATTAGGTAATGCATCAGCTTTGTGGCAGAGGTCTACCAGCAAAAGCCACCACAGGCTTCAATGCTGCCAGTGCCTTGAAAGCCATTCTGCGCTGGGGAAGAGGCCAAAATGGAGAGTCTTTCTGTTGATACATGGTCAAAACAAGACAAATGAAAGGGCCCAGTGGGCATGCCTGAAACATGTCTATTTATTTTCTTCTGCTAAAAGGTATTTCTAGAGATAAGGAAGCATTTCATAAAGTGGAAGAAAGAAGCCCAGTCAACCCACTACATCTATGTCGCTAAGGGGAATGATTTCAATCCTTCATCTCAACCAATAGCTTCCAGCACTGGGATGCAGATGTTATCAATGAAAGAAAGGATGAAAACAGGAGATTCATTTAAACATCTTTTAGCTATTAAGCAGAAGGACTGTGTTAAAGCTCAAACTCTCTGCTTTCTGGCTAAGAGCTGAACACCAAAACTGCGGTGGCTAATGAAGTGGCAGACAGAGAAAGGAAGGATTTGTAGCATGCCGAGGCGGATGAAAGCAGCTTGCGCCGCAGGATCATCAGCAGCTGAAATCTAGCCTTGCTATCTAGCAGGGTCTGACAGTCCCAGGCTACAAGTTGTTCTTGTCGAAGACAGAGAGCAACTAAGGGTCTCCAGGAAAGCTGCACTAAAGGACGGGGTTATAAAATAGTTGTATGCATGTTACTGTGTTTATGTCTTTTGCTAGTGGGTGTTTCGGGGTTTTTTGTTGTTGTTTTTTGGGTTTTTTGGGGGGGTCCCTTTCCTAAAAGACAGTTTATAAATGGAGAAAATTAGATTATTGAATACCAGGGAGTTTAGTGAAATTTATTTAGGTTTCTGGTTGGGGCTTCAGCCCGCTATTTATTAGTTACTCTTTTAAATTGAAGCCTGGTCCTCCTTACTGTCAATCCTGGCTAAAGGGGTTACACAGAAATAATGGAGATATGCTAGCTGATGAAAAGACACTCACAACACACTATTCTCTGGCTTACACTGATTGATTCCACTACTGACCTGAGAAAAACCCATATGTATTCCCAACATGATAGGGTATAAATTCTTTCTTCAGCTGTATTCAAAAGCAATCAAAGTAAATTATCTTTTTCTCAGCAGTACCTGACTAACATTCATGAAGAGAGTGCTTGGAGTTATAAACTGGATATAAATGAGTCATCACGCTTTATTGCATTAATGCGCGCATGTTTTCAGGGACTGACCTTTGGACTGACCTGTCAGAGGTATAGCCAAGCCATCATCCTCTGACAGGCCTTTACTGAGGGAGAAAAATCTTAGTAATAGCACAGAGGAATTTACTAATCTGACATCTAGTTTAGCAGATTAATCTTGGATTTTTCTTTGATCATGCCTGGCAACAATGTGCAGCAAGTCAAACCAATCAACAATCATTAATTAAAAGAACAATGAAGAGCAGAGGCTATTTAGTTATGAATGGCACACACTGACCAAATATTATGAGTTCTCAGATGAAAGCAACATTTCCTAAATGACACAGATCAGTACTAGATAAGCTTCAAGACAGTTGTACCATGTAAGAGGGAACCCTGAAAGAATGTTATCACAGTCTAGAGAAAAAAGTAAAACGAAACTGGAAAGTTGCCTCTGGGACTCATGTGAACCAAAGCCCTGCACTGAGATTCATGCAATTAGGCTTATAAACATCAGTGCAAACCCTCCAGTGGGCACTCATGCATTGCCTGCAAACACTAACTAAGGTTTTAAAATTCTGGTCTCATAAAACAGGTAAATAAAGAACAGTGACCCTGTTAATCTGTCGCAGCCTTTCTTAATGTTAGGTGGTATAGTACTGCTTACACAATAGAAAATTATCTCAAACACACAGACCCAGGTGCTTAGCCGCTGTAACCTCATTTTTTTACTGAAATCAGGGGAGTTATATTTCTTTATACAGCTACAAATATGACCTTGGATGTTCTGACACTGAAAGTTTAATTTCTTGTATTATGCAATGCAGAGAGTTGAGAACTTTGTTGAAAATTTGTTATTCTTACAAAAGTAGACTGACAGTACTATCTGGCTCTACCTTTGTGATTGTAAGCCAGGCCTATGTTCCTACCTGTGTGACATTATAAAGAATGACTAAGCTTTAATTATTCCGGGAAATGAAGTGAAATGCTTAAGGGCATTTTGTTTTAATAGAAAAAGTATAAGGAAGTTACAGGTGTGTACCTGCTTAAAACTTTATTACTTAAATAATTGCATAATTATACACTGGGAAAATTGTTTGATGCAAAAAAATAGTCTTTAATGTTTGCACAGTTTCTTGTGCTGTTCTAATATTGGGATATTTATAGCCAAATTTAAACAGATCTTGTAGAAGTTCAAGGTACTTCTTATTAACAGTATCCAAGGTTTTCCCTTAAAGCTGCTCGTCAGCAAAGGGTGCAGAGGTGACTGGTGAACACGTCCGGAGTGCTTAGAGCAATGAGGCAGCCTAGTAGGTGGGGGGCACTCTGGCACTGTCAAAATTGCAAAGCATACACAAAGCCAAAACTCAAAAGCAGTAATGAGACTAACATCTACAAAGGGAAAATTTCTAATAGTCCACAGCTCTCCAGCCAGCAGAGAAAGGGCTAACAGAGCCAATGGTCAAACCAAAACCAACAATGAGGTACACATTTAAAAAACGTGGCTATTTAAAAATCTATCTAAAACCGCAGAGCAGAAAGTTCACCAACCACTATTTTAAATTAAGGCTCAGCATTTTATAGATAGATGTGTAACAGCTTAAACAGAAGGTCTAGGCTCCTTGTGTTGGATACTAAGCAAGCTTGTTTCACCTGTGTTAGGCAGAAGATCCAAGGAGATGATACATACCAAAGTTGCGCCAGGGGAGGTTTAGATTGAATATTTGGGAAAATTTCGTCACCGAAAAGATTGTCAGACACTGGAACAGGCTGCCCAGGGAAGTGGTTGAGTCACCAACCCTGGAGGTATTTAAAAGGCGTGTAGATGTGGCGCTAAGGGACATGGTTTATTGGTGGACTTGTTAGTGATAGGTTAACGGTTGGACTTGATGATCTTGGAGGTCTCTTCCAACCAAAACGATTCTATGATACTATGAAACCCCTTCTGTTCCAAAATCTGAGAGTACTTGTCTAATTTAGATGCCATTTCTCGAGCCATACTGTGAAATGAGTGGAATGGCGTTAGCCTACATTTGTCCACTGTTCCCACATCCAAGTATAGTTTCTTGTTATCAGGAAATGAAAATAAATTTCTCTTTCAATAGGCCGTGATTTGTCCTCTTTTATTTTTAGTTCTTGTTAAACTTTAAAACTGTGTGCACATTTTTTGCCTACAGATACTTTCATGTGAGGTTTATCCAGAGTGATCTTTACTCTGGATAAAAAAAAATCTCTGGATTTACTCTGAATTTAAGAAAAAAAAATTTGTTCACTTCCATCATACTTAAGGAAAAAATGCACTAATTTGAGTTATAAATCATAAATCATCTCTGGCCATAATCAGAGTAATTCTACTGCATCTATATTATGAAATCACCTCTTCAAATGGGACACCAGCTCACGTTTTCAAATGTGGATATCTATCTTTGAGCACTGCACCTAATCATCCATAAAAAAAGGTGAAAGATCTACTCAAAGACAAGAAACGAGGGCCAGATCAGTTAAGGCAGACCTGTTTCTGGAGCTATTAATATACAACACAGCATCATATCCAGGCGCCCTTGCCTCTTCTTCCTTCCCCTGCTAATCGCTGAATACCTACTTACACGTATTTGCAGCTGGATCAACTGAAAATAAGTGCTGGTGCAAAACCAGGTGAGAGCTTCAATGCACACCAGTAGCTCCACAGCAGAATACCAAGCTCTGATGCCCTGAATACTCTTTTACTATAAACCTTTCCTATACAGGGTAAAAGGAATGTGTCTATGCCTGGAAAGTGATTTCCTAAGAAATCTTTATGTCATTTCTGTGGCAGGCTTACAGGAGTCAAGCAATAAACTGCAGTTTCCCACTTGCCTTTGAGATTATTGCCAAATATAGTCCCAAGCATAAACGGATGAAGCTGATAAAAGCAGTTTAGATGAAAGAACAGAATTGGAGACTAGGATGTATTTATGGCTATAAAATACAGTATTTCTGCTATGGAGACCATCTATAGAGTATCTACTCTATTGGTTTAAACCACAAGATACAAGGAAGTGCAGAGGTGCTGAACGTGACTGATGTGATTGCAGCTAACTTAAATCTGCCAAACCTCAAAAGGAGTTCTCTTTTAAATTCAGCTGCAGGTCTGGCTACATCTTGCTGCTTCTTCTATGTCTAATAGAGAGGAGAACTGTAGAATGGGAAAAGTCTTTGTGGTCTGGCAAGTTGCCCTAATTTCACGAGCATTCCTCTATACCTGAAACTATAATTGTTGGCTCTTGAAAACTTAATTTCATTTTTTGTTAAAGTAGTTCTAAGAGACCTTTCTTAAAAGGATGTTTTTCATCCGCATGTAGGTCCAGGCTAATTTCTTTCATGTCAAGATTTACATTCATTCAACCGAGAAAAAGGTTATATTTCAATGAATTCACACAAGGTAAATTTTGACCCAGACTCAAAACACAATGATCAATTTTTTGTCCCTAGTGGAACTCTATTTTTATTTCCTAAACTACATTTTGAGTAAAGTTTAATAATGCATGTTCACCTGAAATTCAGTAGCCACCATTATGAAAACCATTTTGTTACTTCGGAAGCTTTCTGTAAAGAGTCTGTATTTTTTGTGGGACTAGATACACTGCATACCACAGTTCTGAAACTCTGAAATTAAAATGGATTGGGAGGTCATAACAATGTTTGCAAGCAAGATCCCTGTACGGGGTCTCAAGCTAAGAAATAAAAAATTGAAGATGACATCTGATACGCATATTTCAGGAAACAGTACTCAAAGAAGCAAAACCAATAATTAAGACAACAAAAATTCACATTTCTCTTAATCACTTAGCAATTTCTTCAACCACCCCAGCAGTATTGGAAGCGTATCATCAGAGATGTAGCTCCTCCTAATGTAGCTAGAAAAATAGTAACAGTTCTTGGAGAAGTAAGGGAAATTATTAAGATAAGCTGGAATGAGAGCAATTAAGAGAGTAAGCCAGCAAATAGAATCAGAACTCAAAATTATATAAGAAGGTAATATATCCTAACGCAACAAAGATTTTCATCAGTCTTAGCTGGAGAAGTCTAAATTAGACATAGCAATGATGCATTTTACAAATCATCCCAAATAGGATTTCTAGACCTTCTCTAAGACACCATATTGATATAAATACCACAGCAACATGGAAAAAGAAAATGTATTATTGTATTTCTCAATACAACTTGACCATAGGCTCTAGTCTTTTGGTAATATAAGTCAAAAAGAAGGGTACTCAGTAGAAGAGAAACGTTAAATTTGATATGTGATACCTTCAGATAAGACAAACTTTTTAATCGAATTATGCAGAATATTATAATGTTGATTTGCATCATCCTAGGTCTTTCTTCAAGGAATAGAAATAGGTATTTTGAAGAAGGAGGACAACGTAAAGCACACACACTCTCTCTCTCTCTCTCTCTCTGGTTGGCCAAAAGGATATTACAAAAAGCTGCAGCCTTTACATATAGGGGAATGAACGATTTTTCTTGATCTCTGAGGAAGGATAAGAATTCCACATCTAGGGAGGCAGGAAAGGAGAAAGAACTCTTAAAACATAGCACTGTCAATACAGGGAAGGAGTTATTTAACATGGTGCCTGTAACACCAGGGACCTGGGCTTGACAAATGAAGGCACCCTTCCAGTCCTATGTCCCCAGCTGCTATGGAATATTCCTTTGCAGAAATAAAAAGCATTGTGCAGAAACATGTGAGCCTATGAAGCTGCTAAGGGACCTGGAGAGGCTTGGTTCCAACGTTAGAATTAAGTAATTCAGAACTGACTTTGAAAACATTTATCACATGATTGTGAAATCTATCACATGGATCTTACCTCTGCATACAATTACGTACTGTACCAGACTGCAAAAGCTTGTAAAAAGAAAAAAAAAAATTATGATACTATCCAACAAAACAAAAAATTCTTTCCCAAATAAATGGAAGGGACAAAAATAAAAAGCCAGTTTTGCATTTACAGCTAATGTCACAGAAGCCCTTTACATCAAATATGCACACTCAATGTAAAATGAGAGATCATGACTCTTACAGCAATTTATCATCTGACTGCTTTGCGTAAAAGACTAATTGCTTCTCCCCAGCAGCTTGGCCTGGCCCATGGTATTGGGCAGGAAAAATCTTTTTGGCACAGTTGTGCACGTATCCCTGCTGAGCTCACAAGGGAACCCCACAGTACAGTATGTTCAGGTGCCTAGGGTCTCCCACTGAAAAAAAAAGAAAATTAAAAAAAAAAGAAAGAAAAACACAGTCTATTTTAAAGTAGACCTTTTAATCTTAAAAGCAGCTAGCTATGAAATCAAAACGAAATTATTTCGTTCAGTGTGAAACTATCCCAGTGAAAGAAACTGTGAAACGGATAGCAATCTGAGGTGCAATTTTCCATTGCATATGTTTTTCAAAGATAAACATCTGATCAGAACAGTTTGCAGTTAGTAAGTGAAAATAAGAACCAGAGCTAATACAGTAACTGCCAGCAGCTTCCAGATCATTAACTATTGTTTATTTCTCCTCATGTTCAGACATCAGACTGGAGTGATGGAAGATATAGTCATTAATTTGGGAGTCATTTCAAGATGTTCCCATAAACACTGAATCAGGATACTGGCAAGCTGCCTAAGAAAACTTGCTGCCAAGAACCTATTTTTTTTCTTTTTGAGTAGTGATTTTTATTGTTGGTATTATTTTCTGCTTTCTAGTCCTTGCAATAGATCAACTATGGGTAGATCATCAGTTTCTACAAGAACTGACTTTTTATACTTTGTTCTACAGCTACAGATGTTTTTTGCCTTCGATACAACAAACCCTTAAAAAACATTGCATCATAAAACATCAATTATTGTGTTCCTGACCTCTCTCATGGCAGCCAAAGGGGAAAAATTTGTTTTTCCTGACTTAACAAAAGCCTATTAAAGTGACAGGTGAGCTGTCAGAAAAGATTAAACTAAAGTAATCTGCAAGATTTCACAGAAAGTATGTCTGTCCTTCCTGACAATCCCATGTTTTTAAAGTCTATCCCACTTCTTAAAAAATAATAAAGAAAAGAAAAAAGAAAGAAATCCAATCAGCTTTATCTCTGTTGATGGTTTGACTAGGACAGCAGTGAAAGTGCTAACCTACCACTAGAATAGCGATAAGAAATTGCTGTAAACAACATCTTAAGCATGAGCTACTAATAGGATCGTAAAGGAAATATTTGAAAGTTAGGGCCTCCATATTCTTACATATAGGCCAACTCTCCTGGACAAGCCCATAGTAAATGACAGCTGTCACCGACCAGGACTAAAATATTTCATACTTCCTGAGACTCCGACTGCTTGCCAGAACTCTCAGTTTACACAGTGGTTATATAGTAGTTGGATGGTGCATGGAAGTATCAGAAAACCAAGAATTTATTCTGAATCTTACTACGATTACATGGTTGCCACACTTAGTGCATCACAAAGCTATTGCTAGTTGATGTACATTATGGCAGGTTAAACTAAACATTAATAACAGCTTGTAGACTTTCCTGAAGAACCAAAAATTGTACAAAGTAATTGAAGTTTATAAGCTTACACAATAATTTTGTGACACCACTGATTATTTCAAATACTGCACATCGCTGTCAAAGGTAACATATGAGACCTTTTTGTCTAGCTAGAAGAGGAAAAAATAAAACACAGAAGTTTTTTCCTGGTCAGACTAAAACTCCAGACTTCCCAAAGTCTTTATCTAAGTTCCAGCTATTATGTGGCACAGAAAAAGAACATAACATTCAGGTTTAGATGGAGCAGAAAAAAAACTTAATTAAAAAATAAATCCAAAGTACAGAATTCTATTGCTAAGATAAAGGATCTTATAGTATATAACACACAGTCTCGAGGAAGTAAAAGTTGATGGCTTTAAATGTCAAACAATTATTTCTTTCTGCTGGTTTAGATATAATCATGAACAACAATCCTCTAGTGTTGCTTTGGTCTGGACATAACTGAATAAAACGTGCAACAGTAATACGAGACAGGTCAAGTAAATTGCATTTATAACATTGTCATTAATTTTAGATTTCCTTCATAAAACCACACTTATGTCTTCATAGTCTATTTCTGGATCAATAAACAAAGAAGAAACCAAGTTTCTTATCTGATAACTGTATTTTTATTGAAAAAGTATGAATTAGTGAAGAGAAACCTTCAAATACCTAAAAGTGCCCTAGGTTAGGAATGTCCAGCCTTATTAATTCTATGTGCCACATCATAAACCCAAGAACTTTACATAATACATACTTCGTACCACAAAGAACTCAGCGGATAGGAGCTATTCATAAGCTAGAAACAACAATGCTTCCCCTGTAATTCTTCCATTTGACTGTGGGATGGGAATGAGCTAAAGCACAAGTAGGCTCAAGGGCCCCTTAGACCTATCATCCCAAGCAGGTCAGGACACACACTTCCTCGGGCACTGAGTCCAGGATATCTGGCAGCTCAGCACGCAGGGTGCTTCTACCCTACAGTAGCCCGGAGCTAGTGAGCACACTTTAGCTGTCCAAGAGTTCGCCTCATCTCAAGAACTGTTCAAAAGGCTGCCCAACTGGCACTAGTATCTCTTTCTTTTCCCCTCTCAGTCTTCCTTTTCAAAGGAAGTTGTTTCCAGTAACACAGAAGACTTTGAAGAATGGTCTTGACGCTGTGGTCAAATTAATTAAATGGCTGTTTACCTGAACAAGAGCAATACAGCTTGACCACGTTAATGGCACCTCTTCCTCTAGTTCTCCCATGCTTTTTCCCATCATTTATCCTAAAGGGTGCTCTTTGGGTGAGTTACAAACAAGAATAATTTACAACTCTAACCTGAGCCTGGTGTTACATTAAGGACCATGCTTTGTTCTGCTGGCACAGTTCTTGCATGCAAGGCTACCACGTGTAGCAGGCTCCAGTCCAGACTCAGCCTGGGACGGGAAGGTCTGAAGGGTGCAGAGAGTATGCTGCCCACCAGGGCACTTGCAGAGTGGCTACACAATGAACAGAAATGGAGCAAGAACCCCAGCATAGTAGGGGTCCATGACCTGAGAAGACAGAGGATTCCAGCAAAAATTAAGCTGGAAGATTCTGGTAGGATATTGCCTTTTACTAACGCCAGCCTCAGAAAGATTTAAGTATCTTGATATGGATCCAGAGGCATCAGTTTAATACTTGCTCAGGACTTTCGCTTAAGCCTTCCTACTGCTGACCCAAGTAAGGAGGCAAGGGCTTGTGGATATCGAAATACATACATCACATTCTTGCATGGTATTATCTACAGAAACTGATATAACTTAGTCGTGGCAGGCTAACAGACTACAGAAACTTACACAAAACGTTGTTTGCAAACCTTTTCTGACTAATTTATCTACCACACTTCCAATTTTCTAAGCTGCTAGTCAAGATGATAGGAGTATGAAAATAAAGACATCTTTGTAAAACGTCCAGAAATTTAGTAAATTTCTTATTTTATTAGTACTTGCTAAAGGGAAGTCGATGTTGTGACTGGTGAAAGCAATGTTAACGTTCAAACTGAAACAAACAAACAAATAAATAAAATTCGGGTTTATCTCATCTTCTGTTTCTTCCAAAGTATCTCCTACGAGGGCTCTCCAGCAGACAGTATGCAAGACATGCACAGCAAAAGAAATACAACCACCATTACACCATTGGCCCAGTACAGCTCTCTGATCATGCCTGGAAATGACTGCTTTTAATTGGCAGGGAGACCTTTTAACACAATACAAAGTGATTATTATTATGTTGGAATTAGTTATACCAGCAACTGGTTAGAAGTTACTATTAGCATCTTAGACTTCTTAAGTACCTTTGCTTTCTTAACTGTACTATCAAGTTCTTTTTAATAATCTTCTATCATAAGGACATATAAACAGATTACACTTCCCAAGGACTTCAAGTCTGCAGCTGTATGGCATGAAGACTTTCTGAAGAATACAAATAACAAGCACAGACATTCTTTCAATCATTATTCTTAGACCTATGGGAGATGAAAGGTTTTAATGAAGTTCCCAAAACCAGCTTCTAGGACAAATTACTGACCTCTGAGGAATGCACTGAAAATTATTTGCCACAGATACTTATCATATTTTATTCTTTTTACAAATTTATAGAACCACCTAATCAGTATCAATCTAAATGTTTACTACAGAACTATTACAAAGAAGAAACAAGTAGGCCATAGTATTTGCTGATACTGTTTAAAAATAGTGTCTTCAAACAAACAGAATTGACAAGACAACATGAAGAAAGCGAGATGAAGCTTAACTGTGCGGTCATACATCTATGCCAAACATCCAGAATTCCAGCAATTCTTGTAGAAAAACATTTTGAAGTTACTGGTTTTAAGTTTTACTTTTGAAGGTATTTTAGTTTTGTTTTTCATTTGAATTCAAGGTCTAAACCAAAGTTAAGCCCTCAAAGAAAGTCTAAAGCAAAGTTAAGCATTACATGGACACGACACTTTACAGAGAGTACCTATTTGACCCATTTTGTTGGATTATACCCACAGCAAGTTTCTGAGTTAATTCTGATGGAAAAAAAACGGATTTTGAGAAGAGAAATTGCTCAGGATTCGCAACAAAAAATAAGAAGAAAATATTTTATTGCATTGTGCTTGATAATGAATCGTAAAAATGTGACTGGTTGCACAAGACTAACTTATCATTTAAGATTTTTCCTGTATTAGTAAGCTTTAATTGACGTTTAATTAATAAAAGCTTAATTATTTTGTATTTACACACACATACATCTTAAGTGCATATATAAATGCACACATATATGTACACACACTATTATATTTTAGGCATCCTGATACAGGTAAGTGTGAGTATTGTTTGAGTAAAATGCATACGCATAAACACAGAGACAGAACTTCAGGACATCGTGATCTGGCTTCCATTCTATTGCAAGCTTGACCAACTATCTTTTTTTTTTTTTTTTCCCTTTTTTGTTTTTTCTCCTCTTCTTTTTATCCCCAGTCTTCTGGGATTTTCCTTTTGCTACAGCTATACTTTTGTACGTGAATATCCCTTGCACATCCACAATCAGATCGGACCTGAATGCTTTAAAATCTTCTTCAGTTTTCTAATTATACACGTTTTTACTGGGTTTTTTTTGTGTAACTTTCAACTTTGATTCCCATTCAGGAATTGGAATTTCTTCTTAATTTAAGCCCTTCACAGATCATCACTGTCCTAATATACTACTAAATCCATAATGCATCATCTGATCTCAGCACCTGAAGTCACTGGATATACCTTTTTTCCTTTCTGTTCCAGTGCAAGTCAGACAGCA
This sequence comes from Phoenicopterus ruber ruber, assembly GCA_009819775.1. NCBI lineage: Eukaryota > Metazoa > Chordata > Aves > Phoenicopteriformes > Phoenicopteridae > Phoenicopterus > Phoenicopterus ruber. The sequence goes on along the minus strand of CM020217.1, from coordinate 28,134,023 downwards.
GAAAAAAAGGGTTTCCTTCTAACAATAACCAATTCAACTATGCAGCACATCTTTTAACATCTTTTTTTCCCCAAGATTCTGTCCAGACTCATTTTCTCCATTGAAGGTGAAATTTAGAAGCCAACAAATAATCTGTTCCATTGCAAATTGTCCTTGAACTCTTTGTAATTGGACATCAGGACTAAAATAGGAAAAATAATTCCAAAAAGGAAGAAAGGCCTTTTTTTTGATAGTCTGAACAAAAAAACTAAACCCAAACAAAACCCTCTACACATTGTATGAATTGTCTAATTCTCAGGAGAAAAATATAAGCTATACAGAGAGATGCAACATCTAAAGAGTTCCAAAAAGGACCTGGAGCACTGCCATTGCAATAACCAAAAGAAAAAAAATACTCAACGAAGTATATTTTATAACAGAGCTAATGGCAAACATAGCAGAAATAAACGAGGTGTCAGCATTGTTTAATCAGAAACATACTGCACAGTACCGTGACAGGGTTTTAACATATTTACTAGAGGAAAACTTTTAGGTTAACCTAAAAATCCTTTGAGGCAGAGTTATCCCCTAAAGGTTTTACATTATTCTTTTCTCATTCTTATTCTAGTTCCCCATTAGGCTACAGGAGAGTTCCCAAAGCACTGAATCGCTAAAGAAAATCAGAGTAGAAAAATAAGAAACCAGGTGGTAATGGAATCCAAGTTATGGATGCAATGATCAAATCAAAGAAAATTAGAAGAATTTGGAGGAGCCATTGAACTCCAACAATACTGGTCATTGTTTTGAATTTCAGCATTTTTATGTGAAACATCTACCTCTGGTGGCATTGTTCTTCAACACCATATACTTAGCATTTTGTTGTTGATTTTGGGTTTCATCCAGAGTTATTTGGTTTAGTGTATAAACTTGAGTTTCCAGATTGTTTTCAGAAACCTTCAGTGGGTGCAGAGAGAATTCAACAGACTCTTCCCCTTGGGCTCTGTTTAAGCTCAGTCAGCTATGATGGAAGATGAGTCTTTCCTCAAAAAGAGTTTGACAATTGTCATTCATCACATTGCCAGTTACACTTAGATATTTACTTTCCTTTGGTATGACACTGTTAGCTGATTATTCAACAAGTAGAAATTTGTGAGAAATTTGTGTTGCAGCACATTTTACAATTTTTAAGCAGCTTATTTTAAATACTGCATCTTGACATAGTTGCTGGAAAACTGGGTATGGACAAATATTTACTTTCTTTCTGGTGATTTAAGAATGTTAACGAACACTAATTGCAATTTTGCTAACTACTAGAAAGGAAAGACGAAGAATATTTTAGGTGGAAATTTAAAAGGAAGAGACAGAAGAAGAGATATTCTAACCATCTTTTCATATCTATTCCTAAATTGTAAGAAAATGTATTTTCTCCCATTCAAGGGAAATGTATACCAATAGCAACACCAAAAAAAAAAAAAAAAAAAAAAAAAAAAATCACACTGCTCTATCAGGAATGCTAGCTTATTTCAAAATTGTCTATGTATGCAAAACACTTAGAAGGACCTATCTCCAAGTCAGCTTGCTTCATGGTACTTCAGCATCAGGTCAAAAGAAGAACTGTCATTTTATATTTCTTTTTCTTCTTGTAATACACACGCTTCTTGTCATAGTGACAATGACAATACTGTGACCTAACCAAAAGCTCCCTGGATTCTGTGTTCAAGTCCTTCGATTAGGTCAGAGAAAAAGCCAATAACACTTAATTGCATCAAGAGCAGAACTCCTCCATTACCATTTTGACCCTCTGAAGGGACAGAATGGCTTTAGACTTCCAGATATGTCCCCTGTTTTCCATTAAAAAAAAAAAAAAAAAAAAATCAGTATGTGGGTATATTTCAGTATGTATTGATATAAATTTAAAGAACAATAATCAATATTCATTGATTTACAACAGTCTGATCCTGAAGAAATTTTGAAACAGATTCAGTAAAATGGGTCAAGTCATCATAAGTCACCAACATCAAAGCCTGTTGTTATGCTTCTGAGAAACTTCAGTATTCCAAACCTAGCTTATGAAAAAAACCCAAACCCAACCAAAAAAAAACCAAACACAAAAACATTTTCTAGCAAACAGTTTCACAGTGTATGTATAAGCCCACAGAGAAGATCAAGGGATTTCCAGAAGAACTAAAATATAGAACAATGCATTTCTATTTTCTTGGGAGTTTTACTAAAGGCATCCTATGCAGACTTGTGCTGTTAAATTGTGACACAAAGTGTGAAATCATGCGCCGCCGGGACTTTTGAGCATCAACTTCAAAATTCAAACTGAGGACAAAGTATTTGTCAAATTGGTTTCACATGAACCAGTAAAGAAAGAAAAAAAAAAAAGAAACCACAACACAATTTTTGTGGCTGTGCTCACCAAACCAGGAATAACAGTAGCAATCAGGTGCAGCGTCTAAGGGCCAACCACTCTCAGTTTATGTGGTGTCACAGTGACACAAAAAAAGTTGACTGCTTTTAGTAACTTTTGCTTAAAGCTTTATCTATCAAACGTTTTCAGATTTTATGGAAATCATCTCTATGGTACCAGCAGACATTATGACAATCTTTGTCCGTTCATTTTAAGTCACCGTAAGAGTCAACAATTCAGTGCTCACATGAAATGTATTCACATATATTATTTGTGTCCTCATCATGGTATATCACAATAGTGCAAGTGTCTGATCATTACTCTGACTTAGCACCTGTTCTTATACATTGGTATGACAAAGGCAATTTTGAGCAACAACATATTGAAATCGGGACAACTCTGAAAGCAGGAACAGTGACAACTCCTGTCTCCTGCAGTGACACACAGCACGAGCTGTTACATAAATGTACTAGTAATCTATACTCTTTTTCAGATCAAAGGAAGTTTTTCCCATGAAACTGTACCCACAACTATCTCAGTTTGAGACCAAAAAACCCAAACATCATCTCAGCCAACACAAATAGGAACTAAACTGGGGAGCTCCAGACCTCAAAAGAGAAATTGTCACATTTGAACTTTTTATCTGGGGACTACACCAAGTCAAGATTTCTTCACAGAGGAGAACAACTCTAATACATATATTCATAACTGCTTTGAAATTAAAAAAGAAGAAATAATTTAACTCTCTTTGGAAGAAAAGCTATTATAAATACCAAAAACTCATGGCTACCAGAATTGAACAAAAATCTCTACTGCTGCCTCAAGCAAGGTCAAGACCACTGTGGAAAAGGCAAAAGGAAAAGTTCTGACTAAGATTGTGACATATAGTTGCCAAAATACCTCACATCTGTCACACTGTTTTGTTCATGTTTGTTTATACTATAATTTGGCAAGGCTAATCTGGTCATATAAGTACTTCCAATATTTCCTCCATAGTGGGGAGCAGGATAACAAATTTACAATTATGGCAGCAACTTAGGTGAGTTCTTGGCTCCTGTCTCAGCAATGGTAGAGTTTTCCTCTCCCTGGTGCTTTGAATCTGGCACATCATTAGAAAACAACACTAATTTCCTTCACAAACTTAGGTTTTGTATTACTTTGCTATAAATCTTTTCCTGCTTCAACAGCACCTGATCTTGCTGTTCAGTTCTATGCTTATCTGCAAATATTAAAAACTCCTCTTTAATTGTTTTTAAAATTCAATCTTTTTCCTAAGGCATCTCTGCATTCCTTTACTTCTTCAAAAAGTGAGAAGCAAAATCCTGCTTTCGCAGATCTGTTATTCTCCAGTACTATTCTCTACCTTTTTCCTCATTTATCAAGGTGATTAGTTTTGCTTCTGCCCTCCAAGTCACATACCTTGACCATACTTCTTTATTTAAAATCTTTCCAGGAAGTTTGGTGAAACATACACAAGGATTTCCAAACAAGTTTTTGCCTTCTGCAGAATCTTCTGAGTGGAAGGGATGATTAACTGAACTCTCTCATACAGATAACCCTTTGTCTTTTTTTTTTTTTTCTCCAGAAGTTGCAGTTTCCTTAAAAAATAATAAGAAGAATGATTCTCTGAAAAACTTTTTTAGAAGACATACTGGAAATCCCAAACCAATTCTTGACATTTTGAAATATGGTTTGAGTTTTCATCTTGCCTAAGTTCTTCATTTGATTCCTTAAGACCTGATATAACAGCATGTTGGGCAACATTTTCCGCAATCAGCAGAACAAAATTGCAGTCTGTTTAATATGTGATTAAGAATGCTTCCATCTCCCCTCCCTAAAGACCATAATCAACTAACACGCACATGCCTTCGTCACTTTGGCTTCTTCTCTTTATGCCACCTGGATAATACACAGAGGCTCCAGCCTCAGCTCAACATTGCCTCCCTTTTTTTCTAGTCTGAGATCAAACTGTTGCCGCCCCTTCACTCACACACATGCACTCACTATCAAGCTTTGGGTGTGAAAGATCAAACTTTGGGAAAAATCAATACCCAGGCCTCCATTAAGACTTGTCTCTTCAGTTTGAGTGAGCCTCCCCACCTGCCTAGATATCAGGTAAATTGCCGAACCTCAGTACCAAGGAAGTCTTGAGTTAGCCCAGGTGGAAGGAGCTGAGCGGACCGTACGGGTTGGTCACAAACTGGGCAAGGAGTCAGGAAATCAGATCACCTATACGCTTCTACTCGATTTGATGAAAGAAATTAATTTGGAGTTGGCATGGAAGAAGGGTGTGCTAGGAGGCTGCAAGTTCCTCTTCTGCTGTCTTGGGTAGACAGTAAGAAACCAGTGAAATCAATTATCCCAAGTCTAGCTAACTATTTGGGGGCTACCAACCAAAAAGAATGTTAGGGCTGTGCTTGGGCCTGGTCCCTCGCAATGACTGTGAGATGCTCTGCAAGCAGGAGAGCTTGGCTGTAGAAAGTTGGAGGCTACAAAGTTATGGTTGGCTAATTTTGAACATGATCATATTTGAGGACTTGAGGGAGATGATGTTTCTTGCAACAACTGCACGTTGCAGTGTTTCTTTCTGCAGGACAGCACCTTTTCTATCAACTGTAAAAGGAATTTAGAGAAATCATGCTCTGACTTATTCACCTAAAATCAGAGGTCTGGAGTGGACTGCAGAAATATCTTCTTTGGGGTGTATTATGGTATTTAAGATTGGAATATATTTTATACTCCTCCCTTACGACAAACTAGTCAGGAAAATCCTACTTTTTACTGTGGTAATTCCACTAAAAGCGTGCACGCAACATTTAGAAAAATATGTTGATAATGACCTGGCTGCAACAGATTTAGTATCTTATTCCTCTTAGCTGGACAGTCAGAAACTTAATTCTTAATAAGCAATTTCTAGGGGCTTATGGCAGATTACCATAATAAGAGACAGAGCCGCTCATAATTAAAACAGTATTGTCTAAGGAGAGAAAAATACAATTGTGCCTTGTCACAGATTTCAAATAAACACATTTTTGATATGTTCCCAGGTTTTCTGCTTGGGATGTTTTATCTCTTCCTGAGTGTTCAAGACTACTGATGTATTTTTCATTGTTTATGCTAGGCTAAAAAACAGAGCTACTTTAGTTTGCATACTTCAAAGTCACTGTTTTAATTTACTTGAACTGACTTTGGCAGACAACAAAAGAAGACTAAAGTAAACAGTACACACACACACACACATCTCTCCCTCCCCTTCTTTGCTGTCCACTCAAAAAAAATAAAGTAGTAATTCACCATTGCTTTCTCTCTCCTCTTACATTTCTAATGAGCTAAGCTTTTATCTGCTATTGGAGAAACACAGTTGAGACCCGTACAACACATGCTTAAATTTAACACATTCCCATGGCAGTAATGAACAAAGCAGTCCTTCCTTTCAGGAAAATCCTGGACTCGCATTCCCCAGGTCCCTGAGCAGTATAGAATTTAGAAGAAAAACAGGAAACACATGTGGAAACCAGATATAACTGACCAAACCTAGCTATTTAAGTAGCCCAGCCAGTAGATTTTAAATTAATAATCCCATCTATCTATATTATGCCTGACCGACCCTTCCCTCCCCCATCAGCTATTCATACTGAAACATCAAGGCTAGGTATATGTATGTGTATAGATATGCAGAGGAAAGAAACAGGAGCCAGTGAAGTCTTTACATACATCTTATACTATGAGAGTTTATATTTCTCCATGCATTTTTGAAAAAGGAATCAATATAACCTGTGCAAAGTTAAAAAAAGGCTACATTTTTGATGCATAAGAGTATGCACAGATAAACAGCTAGTGTTCCTACCTGCTTCATTGAGTACACACATATATAATCTCAGATATTCCCGTTGAGAAGTTAATCAAAGTAACAGAGCAATATTTTTTTCAGTTCTGGAAAATTAGTCATAGCCATAATGATTACTGTTGTGGTTTTTTACTAATCTACCTTACTCTACCATGATCTCTGATTTTTGAAAGACTAAAATAACCGACACAACCTTTGGTTTCTATTTCCCAAAGAACATCTTACAAAAGACAATGGGACATTTTTATTGTCCTCCAATCCAAGTGGTAGAGATACTAGATGTAACATGATGTTGAAAATAAGAGATTTTGGAAATATAAAAAACTCTTAGCACAAAAGATGTAAGCGACGATAACACAAAGTAGACCGTGCACGTGAGCTGGGCTACTTTTCACATAAAATATTGCTTTCCTATGAGTACTTAATGGAACATCAGGAAAAACATTCAGGATTTTTAATATTGCCATGTATAAAACACAGTGGGACTCTCACGAAAAATGTTGTTTCCCTGGAGTTCTGCTGCCAAGACCTTCAATATACAGTGATCTTGCAACCTTCTGCCTGTGACAAGCAATCTGCAGCGTCCTTAGGTTCATATCCAGCCTTTTGGGAAAATCAAATCCACATCTCTGGATGCTCAGAAAGCTTAACTCCCCTCAGAAGGGATAAGTTAAATAAATAGCTCTAAACCAACAAAATTTTATTAAAGCGGGACAAGAAAGATCAATGTTCATAATGACCTCCAAGAGGCAAGCAAGCCTTCTTTTCTCAAAGTACAAAAATAACAGTTCAAGTAATTGTCTTTGCAGAGTGACCGCTATGCAAGCTGGAGCCCCCCTGCTTTCTGCAGTTACTTCTCAACGACAGGGTTTGGAAGCCCCTCTGGGTACTGAATTGTGGAGCTCAACTCCATTTATGTTGCTTTGTTATCTGCTAGCCACTTTTCCCACTATTTGCTCTGTAGTAATTTTAGTTTCTCTGCATAACCATGGTGACAAAAAGTTTTGTTATATTTTCTAAATATATTTTTCTCTTTCATATTCCAGCATTTCTCCATCCAAAAGCTTCAAGATATGGCAGTAGAACAAGCCAGTAAACCAGTGCAGGCACACTGGGCACAGCCTTCTTGTCTATATTTTTCCCCAAATAAGGTACAGCATTTGTCAACATTACTACACGGCTTTGGCGGGTGGAAAGGGGAGAGGGGGCAGAAATGCCCTAAAATGTTGAACAACATGAAATATCAATCATCCCCATGTATGACTGACCTCTGGCTCATTCCATTCAGTTCCTCCTAGTTTCTCTAGAGAGAAACTGAAAATACATGTTTGTCCTCCAGGGCTCCATCCCTGTGTGTCTCTTCAAGATGGTTTCACCACTTTTTTAATTCACCTGTGCATGTTTTTGCAGTCTAGCTGAAGTCAATGGAGCTCTGTAGATGTGCAGGTATCTACCAACACACAGCTTATTACCTAACTATCTAAAGTGAGCAATATAGTCAACAAAGCCACAGATGACCTCAACCACTTCTTCTGCAGTGCTGGCTATCCCTCATTAAGCAAAATATCCTGCCTTCTGAACCTCCTTCTTCCAGTGCCCTTCTCAGGGTAGTTATTCTATTTCTACTTAGAACTACTGTCTCCCCAAATGTCTGTCACAGAATCCCCCATAGCAGAAAGCCAGACCTGAGATCACTGGAAGTGGGAGATGTCTGTGGCACTGCTTATCACAGTGAGGATGAGCTGTGGTTAACAGTAAGCGCAACAGGCCCTAGGAAGGAGGAAAATGAAACATGGATTTTGAGAAGAACTGCCCAAACTTTAAATTCCATTCTCCCTAAGCATATGGGTTTGGGGCGGGGCGGGGGGAAGGGTTAAATGTTTAATTTGATAGGATCTCTGTAACAAGTAAAGAAACTGGTGGTACTCACGGAACGTACAGAAACCAGCTAAGTCACTCATGACAAGATGCTTTATCCTGGATACAAGAAAGAACTGTAGCTATGTAGAAAGACAAAAAAACAGAACAGTCTTATTGACTGCTTGGTGTAGTCAAGCAGTGGCAGGAGAACAGCAGACACTTCAACTATCTTGAGTAAGGTTATACTACAAGATAGGTTTGCTAGGCCCAACTCTTTGCCTGTATTCAACCTCTCCTAAAAATGCGCTCTCTTGCATAAAGCTTAGTCCAAGATTATACATCCCACAGATCAGCATATAGCAGCCATCTTTCTTGTGGTCAAGTTGAGGGTGTGAAAGCATACATGAATTGTTTTCGCCTGGGGAACCTTTAGTCCTGCCTTCGTCACATGGACGGCTGGGCACCACGGATCTAAATAAATCGTTTGGCTCATTGTTCTGCTTTGTTTAGGTGTTACTATTCACTTCTATTTTCACACCTGTGGAAGACATACAAGAATTGCCATGGGTAGGAAGGATAGAAACGGGCAAGAATTTTCTTCAATGATAGTAGTTCACCGAATCGGGAGGGAGGGGGGGGGGGATGGGTGGAAACTTGTAAACATTTTTAAGTCCCTTGGGCTCTCTGTGCACTATGACCATGAGACATATGAGTCTTGCTCTTTAATTTTCTGACTTAAAAAAAAAAAGGGTCAAATAAAAACAAACAGAAAAAAGTGTAGTTTGTTGTCCTGGCCCATTGCCTTAGTGGTTTGGTTGCTAAGAACAATGAAATGCTAAAAGGGCATTTATACCACAGAGATCCTTAGCACTGGCTCTGCTTTTATCTTAGTCACTGGAATAGAACGTTTCATCTACTTGCTAAAAGTAACCTCTTCACATACACTTTTTGAGATCTGTCATAGTGATCCACTTATTCTTGGCATTATAAATGCAGCCATACACTGCATTACAGATGCCTTATTCTCCCCACAGACAGAGAAATACTCTGGGCTAAAGCAGCTGAAATAGGCACCTTTCCATTTAAAGATGCTTGGTTAAAAGAAAAAAAAAAAAAAAACAACAAAAAACCACGAAACATTGTGGCATTGTGAGCTTTGACTTAATGTGAACTTTCCTATATTCCAGTCATGAGATTTAACCAAAAACAGCCTTGGGGATATCATGATGGGAAAAGCAAAGTGTGGTGATTGCGTTGGGAATATATTAGCTGGAACGCTGTCTCAGCAGCTGGCCAGCAGCCTTTTGAAAACAGGGTTATTCCAAGAACTATATAAATAAACAGAGGCCTTGGGAATTTTTATCCATCCAAAAAAATCTCTTTGCCAAGCCAACCATTACCCAAACTTTCTCTATATGTGTGCCTCACATGGAGGGTACTTTATACAGAGAAAGAGATGACTAGCTATGCCTGCCAAATGCTTTAAGTTAGGACTTGGCAAGGGCTGATGTGCAAAGGAGAGGAGGAAGAAAAGGGTGTGGGGAAAATGGCTTTTCCAGAGGTCTACCCTAAAGTAATTATGCAGCTAATTATTCGTGGGCTTTCTCTTTATTACTACTGCTGTCCATCAAGAATTATATTTTGCCTCACGTTCACAGGGCCTCAGGTGACAGTTCTTGCTATTGAGTTAATTCTGATACAATAATGCTCAGAATGATAATGCATTACACTGCAGCTCTACATTACAGCTCAGAGAAGTCTCCAGAACCCGAAAATCTTGCTTGTTCAGCAGAGGCTGGGTCAGACTGACAACTTCAGTTGACTGGATGTAGAAGGACACCAAAGCCATCACCAAACAACTGCCTTGTCACACCCTAGATGATGAAAACCTGCTTAGTCCTTTCTGAGGCTTCCTGCTCAGTTTGGAGTTAGCTATCCCTCCCAGATCCATCCAAAAGAATTCTGAAATGCATTTTGTTGCTCTAATTTCTATTCCTCATAAGATCTAAAATAATAATCAGCGTTGATATGCCTGGGCTTCTATCAATCACAAGGTCAACCAGGAAAACCAGTACAATTACCATGAAAATATATGGAAAAAGGCCAAAGGCACAGCTTTCCAGATGGCTGTAGCATTGCTTTGCAAATACTCAATCCTTTTTATTCTTATGGCCCAAAAGGGAAAGGTTAAACATTGAGCAATAACAGGCAAGAGAAGTTATGAACAAAAAATAGAGCCCCAGTGACAACAATGCAAGCAGAGTTTTAAGAGTATTTACCTTGATAATAAATATTATCTTTTTTCTTTTCTTTTTTTTAAAACAGTTCTTATTTAAGTCTAGATTTTTTGTCCTACTCCAATTTTTTTATTGGTAGATGAACTTTCTAGTAGTAATATAAATCTGCTTGGGCTAACATTTCTCAGGTTTACTGCTGACAGTATATAACCATAGGGAACAACGCAGAGGGCTTGTGATAATCATATAGTCCTGTGAAACATAATTTAACACCACTTATAGCTATTGACACAAATGTACATATAATCTGCACATTCTTTTGACCAAGTCCTAAGGTAATCGATGCCATCATGATGTAATTTATAAGATGAAGTGCCTGCAGATTCCAGCTATTTCAGAATTTCTAGGTACTTTCCAAAGATTAATTAATTTTTACAAAGCCCATGGGAAATTTACTCCTGCTGTACAGATGTGGAAACAGACATGGAGAAGTTAAGTGATTCGCCCAAATTCACATAGGAAATGTGAGTCAGTTTGAGAGAAAGAACTTGTGCCTCCTCCTTCTCTCTTCTCTTGCTCTGTTTACTTTTATTAATTGTCAAGTAATAGTGATGGAAGTCATAGATACAAAACATGCATAGGGCAGCAAGGATGGAAAAAAGAGAAAAATATCTCCACAAAATATATTTTAATGAAACTACGGAAAATGTAATCTGACCTAAGTAACAATTTTTCAGTAATTCATAATGATTTATGGAAGTTAAATGGATAATAAAAACTTGCAGCGTTTGTGCATATGGAAATAATAATAAAAGTGTATCACACAAAGCATCAAAATATTTCTCATACCACAAAAACATCATCTGTAAATCTTCATAGAATGAATCATAAACATCAGGTGTAATTTAATTATGCTCAGGCCAAGCATAAGCAGAGGAATATTTATCCATTTCAAAATATTTGATGCTTTTATTATAATTATATTGGTTGGACTAGAAAATTGCTATTCATAAGTCTGGAATCTCTAGGGGCTCGGGAAAAAACGGTTTGTTTAGGCTGGTGCAGGTGCTGTGATTCAGCACAATAACACACAGGCTGCTCAAAGGCTCTATACCAAAGAATCCATGGCTTCCTTCCCAATGACTCAAGCCAGATTAAGAAACTATAAAAATGAATAGAGCTATAAATCTCCACCCATTTTTAAAAATTATTTACCAGGAATTTCTCTTGTGATGAAACACTCTGGTATCCAAAAAAGATACTGACACCTTCAGGTTTACATGAACAGGCTAAAGTTCCACAGCCAAGGATTATATAACCCTAGAAATGAGGGCAGAAAGTGAGGGAAAAAAAAAAAAATCCACAAGCCAACTGGACTTAAGCAAAGCATATGAGTAGCACCTAGCAGTGTGAATAAAAACAGTGAAAAACTGCTACGAAATTATTTCCGCCCCAATTGTTTCTTAGAAACCATTTCAGAACTTTGAAATGGCTTTCAAATTTTTTTTTAATGCATTAATTTCAAATGCAAAGGTTTCCACACAAAGACATACATCACTGAAGCCAGCAGTAGCAGGTTCAGAAGTTCATTTAAGTACACCAGGTTAGATATTTAACAGAAACTGGTATAGTACTTTCTAAATCTACTTAAACAAAAAAAAAAACAACTCCAGAATGCATTAATTCACTCTGGTATTATCATTTCCTTCCTTAAGCACTCCAAGATTGCAAATATACTCTACTTAAATGATCTGGCTGACAGGATGGATGATGTTCCAAGACCACTGTCCACAGTCTTGGAATATCAGCAGGTATTTCCATAAATACTACAGTCCAACACAAGATTTGCTGCTTTTTTTCCTCCTTTCAAAAGCATTTTGACAGCCGAAAATAGCCAGATATATCAGATACAACATACTCTAGCAATGTACGTGAAGATTGCTTTCCCTTGCCACAAGATAGGACAACCTCCTCCCTACGTTGTGCACATCTTGTTCTGGATTCCTCCGTGATCCCTGAAGACAGCACAGATCCTTCTGTGAAGAAGGGGAGCAGCATGAGGAAAACAGAAGACAACCATGTTGCCTGTCTCTCCAGTACCAAAATTAACTTCATCAAGGGTAGCACAGAAGGAATACGTTTTATCTAAACACAGAATCATAGAATCGTTTAGGTTGGAAGAGACCTTTAAGATCATCGAGTCCAACCATTAACCTATCACTGCCAAGTCCACCACTAAACCATGTCCCTAAGCACCACATCTACATGTCTTTTAAATACCTCCAGAGATGATGCCTCAGGCACTTCTCTGGGCAGCCTGTTCCAGTGCCTGATAACCCTTTCAGTGAAGAAATGTTTCCTAATATCCAATCTAAACTTCCCCTGGCTCAATTTGAGGCCATTTCCTCTTGTCCTATCGCCTGTTATTTGGGAGAAGAGACCAACCCCCATCTCTCTACAACCTCCTTCCAAGTAGTTGTAGAGAGCAATAAGGTCTCCCCTCAGCCTCCTTTTCTCCAGGCTAAACAGCCCCAGTTCCCTCAGCCGCTCCTTACAGGACTTGTGTTCCAGACCCTTCCCCAGCTTCGTTGCCCTTCTCTGGACACGCTCCAGCACCTCAATGTCTTTCTTGTAGTGAGGGGCCCAAAACTGAACATGGTATTCAAGGCGCAGCCTCACCAGTGCCGAGTACAGGGGGATGATCACTTCCCTACTCCTGCTGGCCACACTATTTCTGATACAGGCCAGGATGCCGTTGGCCTTCTTGGCCACCCGGGCACACTGCTGGCTCATATTCAGCCGGCCGTCAACCAACACCCCCAGGTCCTTTTCCACTGGGCAGCTTTCCAGCCACTCCTCCCCAAGCCTGTAGCGTTGCGTGGGATTGTTGTGACCCAAGTGCAGGACCTGGTACTCAGCATTGTTGAACCTCATACAATTGGCCTCGGCCCATCAATCCAGCCTGTCCAGATCCCTCTGTAGTGCCTCCCTACCCTCAAGCAGATCAACACTCCTGCCCAACTTGGGGTCGTCTGCAAACTTACTGAGAGTGCACTCTATCAACAATCCAGATGAAGGGATCAAGATGTTAAACAGAACTGGCCCCAATACTGAGCCCTGGGGAACACGACCTGTGACCAGCCGCCAACTGGATTTAACTCCATTCACCACAACTCTTTGGGCCCGGCCATCTAGCCAGGTTTTTACCCAGCAAAGAGTACACCCATCCAAGCCATGAGCAGCCAGTATCTCCAGAAGAATGCTGTAGGAAACAGTGTCAAAGGTTTTACCAAAGTCTAGGTACTTTCCCTCATCCACTAGGCGGGTCACCTTGTTATAGAAGGAGATCAGGTTGGTCAAACAGGACCTGCCTTTCATAAACCCATGCTGACTGGGCCTGATCACCTGGCTGTCCCGTACATGCCGTGTGATGGCACTCAAGATGATCTGCTCCATAACCTTCCCCAGCACCAAGGTCAGACTGACAGGCCTGTAGTTCCCCGGATCCTCCTTCCGGCCCTTCTTGTAGATGGGCGTCATATTTGCTAACTTCCAGTCAACTGGGACCTCCCCGATTAGCCAGGACTGCTGATAAATGATGGAAAGTGTCTTGGTGAGCACTTCCACCAGCTCCCTTAAGTACCCTTGGGTGAATCCCATCCAGCCCTATAGACTTGTGTGTGTCTAAGTGGCGTAGCAGCTTGCTAGCCATTTCCCCTTGGATTATGGTGGCTTCATTCTGCTTCCCATCCCTGTCTTGCTGCTCAGGGGGCTGGGTACCCAGAGAACAACTGGTCTTACTATTAAAGACTGAAGTAAAGAAGGCACTAATTACCTCAGCCTTTTCCTCATCCTTTGTCACTATGTTTCCCTCCACATCCAATAAAGGAGGGAGATTCTCCTTAGCCCTCCTTTTGTTGCTAATGTATTTATAGAAACATTTTTTATTGTCTTTTATAGCAGTAGCCAGATTAAGTTCTAGTTGGGCTTTGGCCCTCCTAATTTTCTCCCTGCATAACCTCACAATGTCCTTGTAGTCCTTCTGAGTGGTCTGTCCCTTCTTCCAAAGGTCATAAACTCTCCTTTTTTTCCCCCGAGTTCCAGCCAAAGCTCTCTGTTCAGCCAGGCTGGTCATCTTCCCTGCCTTCTTGTCTTTCAGCACATGGGGACAGCCTCCTCCTGTGCCTTTAAGATTTCCTCCTTAAAGAATGTCCAGCCTTCCTAGACTCCTTTGCCCTCCAGGACTGTCCCAAAGGGACTCTGTCAACCAGTCTCCTAAACGGGCCAAAGTCTGCCCTCCAGAAGTCCAAGGTAGCAGTTGTGCTGAACCCCCCTCCTTACTTTTCCAAGAATCAAAACCTCCATCATTTCATGATCACTATGCCCAAGACAGCCTCCAACCGTCACATCACCCACAAGTCCTTCTCTGTTTGCAAACAGGTCCAGCGGGGCGCCTTCCCTAGTTGGCTCACTTACCAGCTGTGTGAGGAAGTTCTCTTCCACACACTCCAGGAACCTCCTAGACTGGTGCCTCTCTGCTGTATTGTATTTCCAGCAGACATCTGGTAAGTTGAAGTCCCCCATGAGAACAAGGGCTAGCGATTGCGAGACTTCTCCCAGCTGCTTATAGAACATTTCATCTGCCTCTTCGTCCTGGTTGGGTGGTCTATAACAGACTCCCACCATGACACCTGCCTTGTTGGCCTTCCCCCGGATTCTTACCCATAAACACCCAACCCTATCATCACCGTCATCAAGCTCTAGACAATCAAAACACTCCCTAACATACAGAGCTACCCCACCACCTCTCCCTCCCTTGCCTATCCCTTCTGAAGAGTTTGTAGCCATGTAGATGTACTTCAGTTGGGTTTTTGATCCTGCTACCTTTTTGGGGGGAGAAGCCCTAATTCCTACCATTCTCAGGTACTTCTGTGGTTTCTAACACATCAATAATCCTTGCGTCTTTGCTGCTGCATGGATCTCCATCCCCTACCTCCACTGAGACAGCAGACCGAAGGACCTCACTAGCACACAGTCCCTCAAACATTGGCGTGCCACCCCTAGGCTTATCTCTAGCAAGCCTGGTTTTATCCCTTTCCCCCTTCAAATCTAGTTTAAAGCTCTTTCAATGAGCCCTGCTAACTCCTGTGCAAAGATCCTTTTCCCCCTTTGAGACAGGTGTACCCCATCTGTTGCCAGCAGGCCTGGTGTCATGTAAACCGACCCAGGATCAAAAAACCCAAAATTCTGCTGGTGACACCAGGCTCGAAGCCAGGTGTTGATGTGCTGGCTCTTCCTGTTTCTTCCCTCATCATTCCCTGCAAATGGAAGGATAGAGGAGAACACTACTTGTGCTCCTGATCCCTTAACTGATCGTCCCAAGGCCCTGAAGTCTCTCTTGATTGCCCTCAGACTTCTTGTTGCAACTTCACAGCTGCCTACCTGAAAAATCAATAATGGATAGTAATCTGAGGGCTGTACCAGGGTAGGAAGCTTTCCCTTCACATCTTTAACCCGGGCCCCAGGGAGGCAGATTTCCCTAAGAAGTGGGTCTGGTCTGCATATTGGGCCTTCTGTTCCCTTCAGAAGGGAGTCTCCTATGACAATGACTCGTCTTCTTTTCTTTATGGAAGCAGTTCTGACGCAGGGTGTAGGCCAACTTAACCTCGGCAACACCTCCAAGCCAGATGAACCATCATTCTTGTTATTGTTCAATTCCACTTGCAGAGCCCCGTACCTATCACGCAAGGGCACCTGGGGAGGTGGGGTAGTCACGGAGGAGACGCGCCTGCTGCGCTGGGCAGGAACTTGTCACTGTTGCCGCCTACCCCTTAAGCCACTGCGTTCAGCTAGGCAGAGAGAGCATGGGGAATCCTCTGAATTGTGCGTCCTGGCTGCCTGTCGGGCCTGTCCCAGGGAAGGCAGGGTGCGATTCCAGTAGTCGATCTCTCTCTCTCACACTCCCTGATACTCCTCAACCTACTCAGCTCCTCCCAGAGCTCTGTCACTAAGCACAGGAGTTCCTCTACCTGGGCACACCTCCCACAGGCGTGCTCGCTGCTGCCGTCCAATACTGCCATAAGAGTGTGGCACACCCTGCAGCCTGACACCTGGGCAGCAGCATCTTCCCACCGGAGCTCTGTCTGGGAAGCTGCGTCAGTCCTGGTGGGTGCAGAGCTTAGAGAGAGGCCATGGCTTTCTGCCAGGTGGATACCATTGCTCCCTGGCCGAGCTGGCGGAGCTTCAGCGCCCTCCCTGCACGCCCTTCTGCGTGAACTGCGGCATCATCCCCTTGCTGACGTACCACACCCCGTTCACCTGCCCTAGTTGCCAGCACTCCCCCAGGGGCTTCTTTTATAGGTGGGGGGGGCTTGGCTGACTTGCTCCTGGCCCTGCCCAGGTCTTGTCAGCTGCTGCCGTGCGAGCTGCCAGCTCCTGGTGGGTCTCTTGGCTCCCCCCGAGGTTCCCCCAGTTCAGGAAACCCCCCTGTGCACCACACTGGAGCGCTCCATTGTGGATTGTGCCGGCACCAGAGCTGCTCTCCTCAGCAACTGAGGGTGGTAACAAAGGCATTTTGAAGTGAGTTCATACGTTCATTTTGAGTGAACATATCACTCTATAACTTTCCCTAAAGAAAGGGATCACAAAAGGACAGTGATGTTGTCATTACGGGAATGTTACTAAAGGCTTTTAGATCTTTTCCTGTAGCACTACTTGGAAATCAGATCTGTGGTGCAATTCCTGTGAAGGAACAACAGATCAGTCCTGTTCTTACAGACACCTTGGAACTAAGTCAATGACAGGCAGATCAATCAAAATGGTCACTGTTAAAATACCGCACAAAATCAGTAAAAGCAATAACACCTCAGAAAATGTCTACAAGTCTCCCTCAGATGTTTCTTTATCCGCAATTGAAGACATCCAGCAAAAACTCACAATTCCCCTCCCCGCCCCACCATGTTTGTATGCCTTTTGGCAGGTAAGAACCCCACATGATAAAGCCACATATCTGCCAGATTCATTGGCAGACACAAACAGTTCCAAAAGACACTGAGCAGAAGATAAACAGAGATGTCAACACAGTGGGAGAGAAGGATTTCAGGAAGGTGATGCAATTACAGAACACATTTTAGGTTTTGGTTTCCTGAAATACCATGAAAAGCCTAATGGCCATCTTGACTTTCACATTCCTAATACTGCACAGTAAATGCTATCTACTGACTCTTTCAACAACAACAAAGCCCAGCAGTCAGAATGTCATTTGTTGTGCACATTGTCACACTGGAACTCTTAAGAATTTAAAAGGGAACATTAAGAAATTCTGGGTGGTGTACATATACATGCCATTCACAATACATACAAAGTTTTTGAAGATTTGTAGTTCAGACTCCTGCCACACAAGGTCCTTGTGATACTACCATGAAGGATGTCAGAAAGATTTGGCCATCCTAATAGGAAGCTTTCAAAACAAACAGGTGACAGTTAAGGATTTTAATCTCATTGTAAAGTAGTATGACATGACCATTCATGAATGCTAATGAACACAAGCTAGGAGCATAACTTTACAAAATACCTATAAGCTGCTTGCAAAAGAAACAAGCTTCACTGAGAAAGAAGGCACACTTCTTTCTCAAGGCCCCCACTGTTGCATGCATCAAGTTTAATCACTATGTCCTGGGAAACGACTATATCCATGTGGAAATCTGTCTTCAAAACACCTTTGTTATCAACCCAAATGTCTTTAAAGAGAGTTTAATGAATGAAAAAAATGCCATTTGGATAGTAACATGAAAGACTCTCTCTGATATTTGTTACTTTTTTTTTGTCTAGAGCAGAAACACCACATGAGGCAGTGACTGCTCTACTTTCTCAAGCCACAAATATTCAGTGTATGGCAAACCCAGAATTTTTGTCAGGAATTCAAACACTTTAACAGAAATTAGAGGGTGGAGCTTCAAAACAGAGGGACCTGGTGAAAACTGAGGACTGGCCCAGCAGAAAAAACTTACGAAGTTCAACAGGAGGTGAAAAGTTGTGCTCCTGGGGCAGAAGCACAGACCATATCAGCACCTGCTGAAAACAGCTTGGTAGTTACAGCAGATACCAACTACATATGAGGCAACAGTGTACTTCCATCACAACTAAGGCAAACCACATGACTGAGCCTCATCAGGAGGAACAGGGGCAGCAGAGCAGGGGAAGACACTTTCTTCTTCTGCGCAGCACTGGTGAGGCTGCAGCTGGAGAACTTCATCCAGATTTGGAACCCCGCTCAAAGAAGAATATAGGGATTTTGGAGAGGGTCCAGTAACAGGCTTCTAACGTGGTCCAGGGCCTACAGCATATGGTCTACAAAAAGACCAAAGAAAAAAAGAGGTAGCTAAGGTATGATCTAATAGCATTCCACAAAAAGACATGAAGGAGACTTACAAAGATGATAGAGCCAAATTATTCTCAGTACCAGCAGACAACATAACAAGGTATAATGGCCACACACTGAAGCCAGTATTTAGGAGATTCTGACTGGACATTAAGCAGGGGGTGGAGGGGGGATCACCAGGTGGTAGTTTAGCACTGGAATAGGTTACCCAGGGAGACTGTGTGGTCACCATCTATGAAGATTTTTCAAGACTAAAGCTAACCAAAGCCATGACTGATGTTCAAGCTTTGAAAAGTAAGTTGGACTGGATGACCTTAAGAAGTCCCAGGTAACCAACACTTCTATGACTATGACAATTTATTCCTCTCTCAACATGTGATTAGAGAACATACAGCATGCAGGATAGTCAGCATCATGCAAAAGAACAGCAACAAAGCCAAGCACATGACTACTGAATACTGGGCGTCTTGAAAAAAAAAGGAATATACCTCTAACAGCAAATCAACTCATAGCAACAGGATATCATTTGAAATTTGTATTCCTCAGAAAAACTCAGTGCTAAAGCCTGTGTGTCTCTACAAGGCCCAAGATGATTGACAATGAACACAAAGTCAAAAAAACATCATCTGTTCACACACTATCCAAAATGAACCTCTAAGTAATTAAAAAAAAAAAAGAAAACTCCCATGAAGCATGAAGTAGCTGCATACACTCTCATGAAGTGTGTGCGCACACTGTAGACTATTTTAAGCAGAGACTTAAAGATAATGGGAAATTGAGTACACACAGAAGATTGATTTTTCTGTATTTTTGAGAAAAGTATCACTTGTATAAAATAGCGATCCTACAAAATGTTCAAAAAAGTATCTAAAATATATGAAGTTAATTTAACTCTACTGATTATTAACATGCTCTTATGTGGACATAGGACACCTTTATAACAGTGGGGGACAGAAACAGTGCTTCCCAAGACAATTTTGGGGAAATCTCTTAAAGAGTTTTACGTCACTCTTCTTTCTTTCATACACCATTCTTCAACATGTTCTCACATGAGTATCCATGAAAGAGCTTTTTTTTTTTTTTTGTGAAAAGAGTGCTCACAGAAAACTCATTCAACTTTGATGACACTGATTATGGAGCAGAGGGAACTGAAGCAATGCCAGGATTACACCTCAATTCTCCAAGGGTTATTAACTCCCTTAGAATTATATAGCTGCAGGCAAAGGCAAAACATATCTATCCCAATCACATTATACCCTGACTTGTCAACAAGGGTAGAGAAAACTACACTGGAAAACACTTATAGAATATCTGTCCCCAATGTCTTGCACAGTTTCCTCTAAGCATGAAAATGCAAGTATCTTCAGATGCATCCATATCATTAATTTTGCAGCAGTTTGAGTGACTACACAAAAATCTGAATCAGGATTTTAAGTTTTCACTTTTCCTTCTTTTCAGACTTCACCAGCACAGAAGAAAAATTCCTTACAAACTCAAGACCTCTTGGAGGTGCAACAAACAAAACCAAAGTAAGCAAGTTTGTTGTTTGCTATTCAGAAGACAGCAGATGGAAAAGGATGAGAAATTTCTTTGCCACTCACATGTACCATACCTAAAGGAAAGTCTGAATCACTATTTCAATTAAATATCAGAATCACTTCTAAAAAAAGAAATATACCTTCCAGACCTTCTTTTATCCATTGTTACATGGGAGTATAAATATAAATTTTATGTCAACCAACTTTTAAAAATTTAAGCAGCAAGGAGGACACTGTGAATAAACCAGATTTGGCTATCAGGTTTTTCCTCATATGAGAAACATTTTTATTTTTTCTTTATTATACTTGTCTGTATTTCAAGATGTTCCATTTTTAAACTAAAACTTCCTGACTTTACTGTAAGATGCAACTTCAGAATTTACCTGGAATTATATTACTAAGTCTTCATTTGTATGAGAACATCAGAAGTCTAGTATAGCAGTACACCACCACTTTAATCAACATAGAGTTACATACATACATTTGGAATTAATGTTGAACAAAATTTATTTACTCCAATTCAAGTAAGTTCTAAAATAAATCCTATGCAGCCCACGAAGTGGCATTCTGATACTGCTGAAGCATTGCTTTATTCTGCAAGTAATTATTCTGTCCAAATGAAGTGGTGAAATGAAATGACTAAGCTTGGTGAAACCCAGATGTACAGAATAAATATCTCAATTTTCTTATTTGCATTTTTTTCCCCCCTCTTTTTAACATTCTTCAACACAGATAAGGTAGTAGAAGAAACACAAAAAAGCTTTCACATATATGGGAAAATTCTAGGAAACAAATTCTATTCCCAGTCAAGGGTATTGTTTCAGGGTTAAAAAATAAAAGGTGGACAACACTTTGGGTTGGTATCAGAAATAATAGTGGGTTTCACTTTTTGGATCTATGTCTAACTGGTCAAAATCAGTGACTGTTCATTTTATTCATACATACTGGGGTGCCAAAACAGAGATATTCTTTAACTGTAGACAAAGTCAGCGGGTATAAATTGGGGATTTTTTTAGTCAATCTTTATGGCCATGAGTGTTCTGGCCAAAAGAACTATTTTCAGGTTTGTCACATTCACAAATGAAGCTCTGTGGGAGCTAGCAAGGACAAGGATTTCATAATCACAGAACACAAATGCTTGACTTGGTTGCAGCACCAGCACCTCCCCATTTATTGGAAGCAAGGACAAATTGAAGGTATTGACCCACTAAGTTTCAGAAACATGGTGCTTGATGCAAAACCAAAAAAAATTGCTTTTGTCTACATCAACTCCAGACTGAGCAGAACTAAATTTCCTTTCCCAACCACAAACTCTCTAACCATTTGACCAGTTGCATTGCTCTCACAGGAAGAACACATGGAACAAGGACTGGCTCCTAAAGTTAATTTGTCCCAAATTTACAACAGTTTGTTTGAATGTTTTTTTTACTGGCTTCTGTTGCATGAAGCTTTTAGAGATAAAACTGGTCAAGAAGCTGTAGAGGGCTAACAATGCAATCAAGGTTATAGAAAGAAACCTATCAAAAATCTTAACTAATGTTGTCAAGCAGGACAAATCACATACAGAAAATGTAATTAAAATCCATGGAAAGCAGACCTTCCTCCTTTTGTATAGATTTGGGCTGAGTTGGAGCTATTTAATTTATATACTGTAGGACAACGTATTCATAATATGTACTAATCATCTATCTGAAAATCTGGATGCATTCCCAAGGGAAAAGAAATCTAAAGACAGGTTGTGTTGCATTTTCAGAGGACATGGGGAGACAAGATGTCACAGAGAAGTCCATGGTAATGTTTTAAATTTAGGAGTTTGGTAAACTTCATTAAAAAAGTAACAACTTATCTGAGGTGGTGCACCAGACAAAGAAAATGAAGGGACATTTAGGGCATGCAGCAAGTTACCAAAAAAAACCCCAAACAAACCAAAACAAAACCCCAAACAAAAAAACCCTACCATTTCACAGAGCTGCCAAAAATAGAATTTTAAAAAAACCCGCCACCACACAAGTTGACCCCAGCAAAAAATTATGTACAAAAGCATAGAGAGAAAACAGCTATTAAACCATGACTGCAGTATACCATCTTTCAAGTTGTGGACCTGAAGCAGAGAAAGTAGCACACCATAGAAAAATCACTTGTAGATGATAGAGTCTTTTAATTCAGCATTCATACACAATCATACTGAAACCAACCCTTGTCTGCCGAGACACAATTCTATATGGACATGCAATCTAAGAGGAGAAAAGCTGTGCAGACCTGGTGTGTTTGCACTGTGTGGGTGAGACACAGCCAGTACTGAGACTTTGCCCTTTGTCTAGCAGAGCGCCGCACTCCGACAAGGCTTTCTTTGCCTTAGCACGCAGCAGGGCAGGTAAGAGCGCTCTAACTCAAAGGCTATACCAGCAACAAGTACAGACGATCAACCATTGTCTGAGGCTGGGAAAGAAGCTAAATTTGGCTGGTTTTCGAAAAATACTACTAGTAAATCTGTACACTCAGCACAGTCAGATGGCCTGTGTCATATAAACTTAAGAAATTACATCTGAAGCTAGTTTTATTGCCTTTTTTTCAATGAAATATTTGGATATTCAAGCCCATTCCCACAGTTCTTGAAGATAAACAGCTCCTGATGTCATTGTGGAGTTCTATTTTCAGAAAGCTTTATTTATTTCCAAGTGGTTTAATGTGCATCTGTTTACATAAATATTTAGATATGTGAAAGCACATCCTGCTCAAGCTGGTCTGATAAACAGAAGTCAGCTGTTACTCCTTTTCCACTCCTGACTCCGCTTGGAGCACTGCCTATTCCCGAGCTCTCGTTTATAATGCAGCCATTGTACTTAGAACCAGGAGTTTATAAACACATGCTTGAAAAATGTAGTCTGGCTTTCCAGCAAAATATTTCAATGGTCCTTTTATCATTAAATTGCGCTACAGTTGGTGTGGCACAGTGCACTAAAAGTTTACATTTCTCCACAAGGCCTAACGCACTATACATATTGAGAGGACTAGCAAAACGGGGAGGCGACCAGGAAGAGTGCACATCAGAGATGAAGAATCCAGTATCATCACTTTTATGTGTAAGAGTTATCTCTACAAACTACTTCCACTGATTATAGAAGCAGAGTTTATGAAGTATGGGATGCAATACCTAAATCTACCAGTGGCTCATCTCTTTGACCTACAAACCCGTTGCTATTCTTGCTTCACACACAAGAAAACTTAGTACATAAAGATGAAGAACAGAGGGAGGGTGGATGTTCCTGCAATCTAAAGACTGGACTAGGAGTCAGAAGATCTGGACTGAGCTTCCACATTTGCCACAGAGGTCTTGTGTGAGTTTGGAAAAGTCTCTTAGATCCTGGGCCAGTAACATACCCAGCACATCCACTGACTTCAATCTCTGGCAAGACTTGAATCGTATGTGACATCCTAAGTCTACTGAAATTTTTCCTGTGACTCTAGCCACTTGAATTAAGCATTCTTTTACCTCAGAAAAGACAATAGAGATATTCTTTCTTTTTTATATATATATATATGTATATATGTATTCTTAATAAGGATTAAGCTTTGTTTTCCACCCAGAATTACACTGGATACTTTCTCTGTTGTAAGTCAGTACCCATGCAATAAAACTTACCAGTTCTATGATCCAAATTCCCCGAAGTCACTGCTGCATACTAAAGTATCTTTTTTGTCAAACATATTCTAGTTATGTTTTTGTGTATGTGAAACTTCTGGACGTGAGCAGTTTAGAATATTTTGCAGTCCAATAAGTTGATTATAAATCATAAGACTCCAGGAAATGCTTTTCATAGTCTAGTTTTCATTTATTTAAAATCAAGATCATCGTGAAACTTTTGCATTAAAAAAGACACTTGAAAATGAGGATAGGCTGTAAGTATCTTTCATGCTTTTGAAAATGGAATCCCAAATTCCATAAAAAAAAAAGCAAAATTAATATGTATTCCTAGCTCAATCTTTTCCAAAAATCTCATTTTTAGATCACACTCATTTACTACCAATAAAATCTTCAAAACCAGTCATCGTTGGCCTAAGCCAGTTCTCACTAAAGTCAGCAATAGTTGAGTTTAATTACTCATTTAGTTTAAATCACCAGGACACTTCTGAAGCAAATGTCCCAGTTGTCCCTGCACACTGACTATTGATTTGGAGCATGTGAACCGGACCTGTTTCAGCTGAAGTTAAACCAAAGATGCACTCCAGCCACATGGGTACGCAGCCTGTGGGACCACATGAGAGCTAGTCTGAAGTAAAGCATCTCAAAACACACATACTGTATCCTCTGTTTTGTTCTACAGTTCAATTTCTACTGGCCCTCAATATTTCTCAACAAAGACACTAGCAATGAGACTTTGGGGCTTTGCTCCTAACAAAGTCAATACAGAGCTAAGTTTATGACCTGGTTATTTTTTCCTCTGTTTTGTAGAGTTGCATATACATTTAAATCAGAAAGATTACTGGGAGGGGGGCAAGGGGGGCATTTTCCACATCTTCCTTTACCTTTTCAATAAACTTTTTTCCAATTCATTAGCCTGTCTTCAAACCTTTCACCAGTAACAACACATCTGGGATAATAATAATAAAAAAAAGAAAAGGCAGATGTGTATTTTTTCATACAAGTTTGGGTTTACATAACTATAACTCTTATTTGTTCTCAGTAAAGCCTGAAAATGGTGATCGTCTTCAGAAAGCCATGTAACAGATGAGAGTTACACAAATGATTGTTCAGCTTTCATTTTTCGAATCAAGCGGGAGAACTCAGCATAAATGCATCAGATCAGAGGGGCTTAAAACAAGCTGTAGATATTCAACTTCATCAGTTCAAAAATTTGTGTTCTTATTATTTAAGAAAAACAAAAACCAACCACACAACAAAAAAACCCAAACCCAACAATCGGTATCTTCCTGCAACCTAAAAAGTAATATTAGAAGCGACTGAAATATGCAGATGGAAACCTTTAAACGTTAGTTTTACAGTGAAGACTAAATCCTGTGACAGGCTCCAGCTGGTTTCTGACACTCCAGCAGGACATAGAAGCAGTTGCTAGACCTACGACCTTATCTCCCTCTAAGAGGCATTTTTGAGTGGCATACAGTCATCAAAATATTGCTTGTACAATTCGCCTCCCAGTTTCTCTACACAGACCATGATGCTGGGCAAGAAAAGGTGTATGATAAGGAGGTCTTCTTTTTTCCTCCAATACTTGACTGAGTGTTGAGGCTGACAAGGAAGAAATCAATAAATGTCCCACGCTGAACAGCACCAAAACATCCCAGGATGGAGCCCTATTTTGTTACAGGAAAAGTCGAAATAAAAGGAAGATAGTTTAAAAAAAGAAATAGGTGTACAGGCAGTTTCCACATATGTCACCATACAGTCTTGAAAATTATGCCACTGTGGCCATTCAAAAGTGACTTGACTTTAAACATAGATCAATTTGTACAATCTTCCAGATGTAGTGAAGCCACAACGTGCCAGATGTCCCCAGAAGGGTAGAGTACCAAGCAGCGATATCTGCAGCTATTAGCAACAGGTCACAATAAGGACCCATGTGTGAAAGATCAAGGAAGGAGGAAATTTGACAAACTGCAAATAGCAGATATGACTAGAGCCGCTTCATCTCTCTTTACTTTTCACCTCTAGTTTATCCATAGCATTACACAGAAAAAGAAGAAAAAGAAAAAACATAGAACATAGGGCAAGAATGTACATTATGAGAACGAGCCTAAGTAATGGAATTTCACTTCTTAATATGCTGAGACCCAGACCAGTTTCACCACTGCTTTGAAAAGCATTTCACTTTAGGTCAAACTCCGTATTTCAAAACCAAAGTATTTACAGACATCCTGATATCCAAAATCCTGTTATTTGGTAACTACAACAAATGAAGTTTTATTTTAAGTGAATATTTTATTTCAAAAAATTATGTGCACGCATGTTGACATTTTACATTTTTAACAGAACATGTTCCCGGTGGTAGATAATTTCATTTGCCAGTCAGAGCCTTTCCCTCCCCCCGCATCCTCTCAGTTTTCGGAATCAACGTCAAGAGAGATGTGCATCTTATAAAAGAAAGAAATCTCAATCAGCACTTGAAGGGACCATTGGGAATCTCCAGATGAGTTCCAGATGTTTGGCCACTGATGCACTACTGCTTGCACCATGGAAAATCTTTCCAGGTGTTTGCAGTTTCATGCATTGTTGCACAACAGGGATCATAAAGCTATTTCCATGAAGGAAAGCAATACTTAACCAAAGGCATGCAAACAAGAGAATACCCAGAGTAGCTGCGACCATGGCAGCAGTAAAAAAATCTGAGTGTAACACCACTGCTACGTGTATGTACGGAGTGTGCTGGGCAAGAATCGTGCAGTCCTGGACACGCTGAAGTATACAAACAGTCCTGCAGAGTCAGGCAGGACTGTTCAGATTTGGCAGATGAGGAGCCCGGGACAGGTCAACCTTTTCAAAGACAGCCTAACCCGAGATGCTCACCAACCTGAGCTTTGATTTCTATGTCAGAGTCAACATCGACTGTAGAGGCAAATATTAGTTTGAAATAAAACGTTTTCCATACTTCAGAACTGGTAACCTGAACCATAACTTATACCATATTTAAGACAACTGACAGTTTCTGGACCCTTCCTAAACCCCACAAAAACCCTGGTCTTAAAATTCAGACAGGTACAAAGTCAAATGACTGATCAAAAATTCAGTTGCTTTTTGTTTGGTATGCTCCAAGTGTGTGTGTTTCTGCATTGCCAAGCTACAAACATTTTAAAAATCAGAAACAGGCTTTTTGCATTTATACTAGGAAGGGCTAAACGCAGCAACAACAACCAACCAGCAAACTGAAAACCCTTAAAGCTGCATATAGGATAAACTATCATAAAATATGTATCATTCAGCATGGGCCAATAACCGATCATTCCACGTTGCAATGTACATTTAGCATTTATAAAGACTGACTGCAGCTCAGATCTTTACAAACATGTCGAGTTCCAAACTTGAGTTTCTCAGCACATACCACTGTTCATTAGGCTTTAAGTATGTACTTGACCAAGAGTCACCTTGCTGCCTTTTTGTCGTTTTGTTTTAGACTCGCTAACAGATTTTAAGCTGAATTTTTTATAGTTATCTTCCTAATCACCTCTCCAAACTTTTGAGTCAGATTTTGGTTGTGGGTTTGGGGTTTGGTTTTTTTTTTTCATTTTTATTTCAGTGCTGTGCATGTGTTTGATAAGAGAACATACATAGTATCTAATTGTGAAATTACAAAATAAATCTGTATGGTTAGATCCTGGTTAGGACACTGTGAGATAGCTCCAGACAGTTCTGAGGGCAAACAGGAACATCAATGAAATGGAATTGTGTCAATAGCATGTGGTTGCTTCTATCTTGAATTAAGCCAATTTGAAATTCTTCAAAGGCAACTAGCAATCCACTTCAAGCTTTATCTCCTGAAGACAGGATCTCACATAAACTGCAAGTCATCTGCATACCCTGAACAACTATTTTAATTACATGAGCTATGAAGTACAGTAAAAGTAATTTAGAATGAAAGTACTCTTGAATAACACATCATTCAAGCATGTTCAACTAACTCACAATAAGAGAGTATGAAGAGAGAAGAAAACACAAAGATCAGAGGAGTAATTTGTTTTGTTTTCATTATTCTATATATTTCTTAGCTGACTCATGGCAAATCAGTATAATTTATTTGCATTTTTATTTTAGGACTATTGGCACCTGTTTGGTCCTTGCTTAAACACAAACAATGGACAATGGATCTATTTCAAAAAGACAAACATTTCATAAGTATAGACTTAAAAGGCCAGTAGCATTCTTCATAATTTAAAGAGCCATTTGACTGATCTCATCACATGATGATGATGCATATTTCTAAAAGCATTCAATGAAAGTCAGTACCTAAACCACTTTGGTTCCTTTGAAATAATTTTTAAAGGTAGATAAAACTTTGTGCTATTATGCTTTCATGGGTAGGAGAGAGGGAGCAATATATATGACAAAACGACCAACATCTAGGAATAAGATCACTATTCCAACATCTGAATTATTCAGCTCATTGAAGTCCAGAAACTTCAGTCAACATCTTACCTATTCATCTAAATTCCCTCCTGTATCACCAACCAGTTTCAGTTCAGACACACCACTTCTCCACCCCAGCCCAATAAATTCCATTCTCTATAAATTTCTAGGTGAAGGCAATTAGTAATTGCAAGTGCATCAGCTTTTATTTGCCCTGTCTGAGATATCTCAGGAAAAACCCTTGATTTTTACAAGCTGCTAAGCATCTATACAATAAAAACTGAATCCCCATCTAATACTGGGGATTTCAAACTTCAGACATTTATAAGTTAAATCACTGTTGAAATTTAAGGTAAATTTTCCTCAGCAAGCATATATACAACCATTTAAGAGAGAAGGAAAGTTTCAGAAAAAAAGCTAGAAAAAACCCCCGTGTCTTTGAACGTAGGTGTCAGCTTTTACTCTGTATTTGGCTGCAGTTCCACAAGACATCTTTTTTACTTTTTTTTTTTTTTTTTTTTTTTTAGGATTATTTTTTAACCACAATCTCTTCCTTGTTCTGGTTTACTGTGGAACTCCATATCCATTATTAAACCAAACTAGTACAATTGGTTAAATCAGGTTTGACAATCAAATTAATATGGTGCTTCCTCTAAAACTCTCCCTCCAAATACGATGCTGCCAGCAAGATCTTCTAACTCTCTTGATTTTATCAGAGGTCTCTTAAATAAGACACTTTTGGAATGTTAGGAGCTGTGGCTCTAATGTTAGTATGAGCTGAATATATGTAACAGAATTGCTTAATATCATTAAGTCCTGTGAGATACATGACTAGTTGTTCTAATTATCCACCTTCTCATGCTCCAAATACATTTAAAGCAAACACTCAGTATTTCTCCACTCATTTTTCCCCACTGTATGACTTTATCAACAGTCCCAATATTGTGGAATAGACGATCACATCATGTCCACTTACTTACATGGGGACCTAAACCAGTTTACATTGTTTGGTATTCCGTGTTTGAAATAGAATTGCTTATCCTGGTTAACACCGGGCATACAAGGATATGCGTCAGCCATATGCTTGAGATGGGTTGATCCAGCACCTCCAAATAACAGATCCACACAAAACAGCGAGTCTCTGACTCATCGTGAGTTTCCAAGACTGTTTCTGTGGGTAACTGGGATATACCTGATGAAACAATACAGCTATCAATTAATTCAACCTGCCAGTATTTTCAAAGGTAGTATTTTCACAAGTAAGAAGAATCAAAACATTGGGAAAACATTCCTTTTCTTCACAATTATTGACCATAGAACAAATTAAATTAGACTACCTCCTGAGACTGATTTCTCTTTTGGTAATTTTTTTTTTAAGTAACCACTAACAAATTAATGAATCTTCAACCAATAAGATGTTTATGAATTATTGGTTTCAGGTATTTATTGTTTTTTCTTTCACATTGTTCATATGAAAAGGTAAATCACATGCTGCGATTTCTACTCTGACTTAACAACTGCTGCTTTTTCTTTTCTGAGAGGAGTAGGTGGAAGAGAGGCACAGAAAAAGCCAATTCTCCAGCATATTTACTCAGAACAATGACTGCGTCATAACTGAGGCACGTGTTATATCAAATGAACTAAAAATTACAGCCTTATTTCTCATGAAAGTTACAGTCACTTTTTCAGCCAAAATTTGCATTAGTAAAAATAGTGTCTATTACTTCTTCTCTGTTAACTCCAAGGCCAATTGAATTCCACTCAAATATCCACAATGAACTTTAATTAAACTAGTATTTGCCTTGTAGCAGCTGTCACAAATAATAATTAACAAGAGATAGCTATTAAAAGATATAAAAAGGAAGCAGCAAATGATTCTAAAGGATACATTTCATAATGTATGCTGAGCAGTTTTCTGACAATCTTCTTTTTCACCATTGCTTCATTTTTATTATTAATTCCTCCTTCCCTCTCTCTCTGTAACCATTTGACCCTTTGCTTGGCATTTCAATTAGATATTCTCATTTATTCAAGGGTGATTTTTTTTTTTTTTTTTAAAGTGTACTGCAGCACATTCAGATAGCAGATTTAAGTATATATTCATGTCATGGATGGCATCCTTGATGTGAATTTATTAGCTGTTTTTGTTACTCATCAACACTGGGGTTGTCCTCCCTCATACATGCCGTTCTCCTCCTGTTTACCTTGGGGAGATTCCCAAGGCAGATGTGATAGGTAGGGCTCCCTCCTCCCCCAGCCCCAACATATCATAAAGCAGATTGCAACACACCACTAACCTCCACTGTCAGTATTTCTTACAGAGGAGAGACAGGGCCAAATTCTTCTGGTCTCATCATTTCAAGTACCACCACCGAGCTGAGTTACAACACAAGATGGAGAGCAGGAACTTATGATAGAAAGTTCTTGTTGTGATACATACCTTGGACTTAATTCTCTCCTCCACCATTCAAGACCACAGAGAAAGGTTGCATGGTGAAGACAGAATTAACTGCATTCTCATATTTCATTGTGAAAGCAAAAACTGGCACATTTAAAATAAAGCTGACATATTACAGCAGTATCAGCTCACAGCACACAGGCCAAGGCCACGTCTAAAATTTCCATTACAAACTTCATCTTCACTCTACTTTACTTTCAAGACGAAGCAAACTTTTCAAGCAAGGTTGGTACTGAATTCCTGAACCCATGAATGTATTTTGATGTGGAGCTGTTTTAACAAATTTAGCGAGGATGAAACAATAAGTTAACAAATAAACAGCCCTAGAAGATATGGATGTTACTACCTCTTTTTAAGGAAAAAAAGGCAAAAAACCCCAACTTAGCTGGGTTTAAGCAACAGGTATACATTTTTCATTATAAACACTGTAAAGATATGTTTGGTTGAAATGACACATGTGCATCCACATTTTTAACAAGCTATCCTAATATTCATATCCATGTTAGCCTCACAGCATGATCTGAATGACACACTGCAGTGATGAACTACAGGCACCTTCTAAAATATGTTTGTTCTTTTCCTTAATAATGTTTACAGGCTATTTACAGCTTTGAAGTCTACACTTGGTATTATTACATAACAGATATAAGTGAGATATTTGAAATTATCTTAGAACTAACATTTTGCAAGTGTTGCAATGTATTACCTCTATGTATATTGCCTAGTGTTTAGCAGCAATGCTGGTAAGTGTCCTACCCATTCATTTACAGTAAAATTTGGGAAAATAAAATGTTGTAAATCCCATGGTATGAGACTGAGGCCGATAATGATTCTGAAATGAATTGAGTGTTAATCTTGGACAGCTAATATTAGCACCTTCCCTATCACTAGTTGTATAATTGTACTGTGGCAAAGCCTAAGAGCATCAGTTATTGATGAAGATCTCAGCTTGCCAGGTGCTTTACTAATAAAAGACAAAAGGATTGCCAGTTCTGTCAAAAAACAAACATTAATGTAAGCTGACAACAACAGTTACACTTAAAGATACGCTAGCTGATCGGGAAATAAGCATATTTTCCTACATGTTTAGAATCAGACCTCTCATACCGTTTTATTGAGTTGAGTGAACTATCAGCTGAGATATTCATAAGCAATAAGAATAAGAGAGTAACTAGCTTGAGAAAACTGCCGGAGAGGAAAGAAGGAAAATAGGAGTTAGGAGGCTAGGCCCAATAATAATTTAACAATTTGTTCACGTGTTATATAGATTAAAACATGGTGTAAATCTAAAATCATTCTCTTATTCCTGTATTTTTGCTATACATACTTAAAGTATGCAAGGTCCTCATTGTCTGATAATTCTTCATAGACGAACTCACGTCATCTCTGTTTAGAGATTTGCCCACTCAGGCAAATACCTAACGCCCTACAAAAGTGTACTCTTCAGGAAGTCTTCATGGCTAGTCGTGGGGAAAGCTTTTTCAGATCTGGTGAAGAGAGAGAAATACTATTTTTCCCCTGCAAAAGATTAAATCCAACTTTTCCCAAAAAAGAAACAAAACTATGAATTCAACAAGATTTTACTTTTCTCATGGATGAGCTGTAGGTTATGCATTGCTTTCATTAAAATATCTTCTTGACATTTTTAAGTTTTGATACCAGCAAATCGTGATGAGTTAGGGTTGTAAAACAACAATTAATGCTGGATGGAAGAATACTTGGATATGAAGAATGATTCTAACTAATGAAAAACATCTGCGAAGTACGCAATACAAACAGGATGTTGTGTATTTTCCATAGTTCTGATTACAAAATTTCTTAAAAATAAAAAAATAATAATAAAAAAAAAAATCAGTCAGCCATTCCTAACAAATACTAGGTCTTTACATAAAAATACATGGAATGTACTGCTTGTTGTTTTTTTTTAAAAAAAAAGCAGAAAGAACACTTCCCTGCTAGTCATTAAACCTTGTTCCCCCACTGTTTGCATGCAGCAACCTCCTGCTATCATACACAGGACGACTGCTTAAATTTAAAGGGAAGGTATCAGAACAAAGGGTAGGAGCAGGCAGTCTTCCTTTAAAAGGACATATAAACACTGTAATAATGTAATCTATAATATTTGAGTTATACTTTCAAAGGGATACTACACAACAAATTCAATGTACTATCTAAATATCAATAAGTAGCTTATAAATCTTTAAAAACATAATTGCTTCATTCATTCTAACTGAAGTTACCTTACTACCCTTTTACCTACCCTCACGTCCTAAAAATTACACACTTCCAGTGCAAAACATCAATTAACTTTTTCCTTTTCAAAGTACAGCTCTAGTTCAGTCTAACCGAGAGTATAATAAATACGTGAATTTGGCAGTAAGTTGACTTTTTCTTTTTTAGACAAGTTTAATTAGGCTGCAGTAGGGGATAATTTAACTGCGCAACTCAATAAAAATAAATGTAGAAGGAACTCAACCCAGTGATTTTAATCTGGCCATTCTCATGTCACTAACATATCTCAATCATAAATAAGCACAGCCAGCCCCAACTCAATATTAACACCCTAACAATCACTTACTTGGTTCTCCCTATTTAGGGTTCAACTAGCCTAAACCTACGCTTGGGACTGTGGCACAGAAGTTTTCCAAAAATCAGATTTCAATCTCTACCCTTCCCTTCCTGTACATAAACATGAATATACACATGCATTTATGACCTCCTTAAAGGAGATCAAATCTGAATTTTAAAAAAGCCTAATATCCAAGGGTTGATTCAGGTTCCTTTTGACCTCTGCAGACTATATATCTATACTGTCAAATAACTTAACACCCTCATTGACTCTCAAGCCCCTGTTTGTTCACACTGCGTGTAACACCAGTTGTCTCTAAGCTCCCTTCCAGAGTAAGCATAAAGAAGAAAACCTGGAACCTGCTAACATGGTTCACTCAAGAATCCCGATATCTGGGACCTGGTAAGACAGTTCACTCAAAGCAAGGTTTGGAGCTAGACTACGCCACGTTTCAGCCCCATACCTGGGTCAGTCTTTTAAAAGTTCCCATGTAGTCTTGTCCCTTCAAACATCTCAAGAGCCATTAATGGCATGCAACACAAATCCTCCTAGGTATGCTATAAACCCACATTTTTTCCAAGATGCAAAATATTCTTTCCATTATGCAGGCACTTAGAACTAAAAATAATTATAATTGTGTCTTTGGGCAGTACAGGCCTTGATGGAAATCCAGGCTGAGTACCAGGCAGTGAAACCGCAGCTAGTTGGGTGGACCAGCCTTAGCAATGGCTGTTGCTTTCCACTCTTTCACAGAGGCTCCAGGGGACACCTGCCTTAGCACTATGGCAGTCGCTTAGTTTCAAAATGCAGAGAATTTACATTATAAACATATACGTACATATGTAGATACTGAGGGCATTTCTGGAATATGAATGGAGACAGCTTATTCCAAGTTTGCTCTCCATAGAGTTATGTGTATGATATAATTTATGAAAAAAATATTTTGCTCTTGGCTTTGTATGTTTCCCCTACATTTTTCATTTTACCATGTTATCAAAATGTATGCAATTTCACATGCAACTTTTATAACTCTTTGGTGAAGTCCCGGTTCTGGGACACTTTCAGGGCCTGACCTCTCAGAACAGAGAAGTTATTTTGAGTGGAAAATGTAACTTCTGCTTGACTATAATGCTTTCACCCTGAGTGCTTGCATTTAGGCCAAGTCTAGCCCCAATTAAGAGCACTAGCAAAACTCCCAATTGTTTCAGCGGGCTTTGCACTGGACTCTAAATTCAAATGACAATTTTTTTTCTAACTGAAAGACTACACTTCAAAATTTTTTTTTTTGCAAAGCTAATGAAATCTCTGAACAGCAAGGAATTAATAAGTTTTATTATTATGGGAATTTAGACTTATTATCTGAAGCCTTTGGCAGATAGTTTCATACATGGTCAAGTTAGTTAGCTCACGTTTAAGGCCCTTCTAGTCACAGCTCTCTCCTGTGTATTTTCCTGATCAAGCAGAGTTAAAAATAAATAATTAGCTGTTAAAAACAAAAACCAAAAGAAAACACCACCACAAAAAGAAAATCCCACTCCTTGAAAGAAGATGGTAAAATATCTGGAAGCAATGAGGAAAATGAAATGGTAGAGAGAGAGGAAGGAAAATAAATACCTTCGCAA
The DNA here is from genome assembly GCA_009819775.1 of Phoenicopterus ruber ruber. Taxonomy (NCBI): domain Eukaryota; kingdom Metazoa; phylum Chordata; class Aves; order Phoenicopteriformes; family Phoenicopteridae; genus Phoenicopterus; species Phoenicopterus ruber. The sequence continues at coordinate 28,099,043 of CM020217.1, read as the reverse complement.
CATAAAAATATTCAGTCTTGGGAGATGTCCCGATAGGCCTTACACCCTTTGGCTGTATCTATATCTGTGTTACCAAGCTAAGCAGAGCCAGGGCACATTTTCTGGCCCTAAGGCCAACTGGCATCGCCAGGCCACACACATACCGTAACACCTTTTAGGCTCTAAACTAGGGTTGCAGCAGGCAAGCTACCCTGCCCACAGCAGGACTCGGCCCTTGCCCACGACTGGCAAAGGTTACCGGCTCAGCTGGGTTACCACAGGTAGGTTACACAGGTGGTTGGCGTAAGCAAGCATAACCGGAAAAACATTAACTGGCAAGCAGAGAGGCATAGGAATGCTTCTCTTCGCGAGTGTGACACCAAGACAGCTCAGAACACAGCGGAATACAGATAACTGAGGCAGCTGATAGCTCAGCCCATGAATACTAAGCAGCCGTAGCATATCACTATCATAGAAACTGGGTAGACGACACCAAAAACCAATAAAGCCTTCCAATTTTGAAAATGAGCCATTTGAAAGACTGGTAGACCCCTAGCTCTGACTGTACAATACGAAGGGAATCAGTGCACTGAGCGGAGTGCAAAAGTTTGTATCATTTTGTTGATTTAAAAACAGAATGCCAAAAGAACACATAATATACTATTATATCTCTGACTTTAAACTTGAACTCAGCATAAATTATTTCAGGAATGTTTTGCATAGTCTCTTTTTATATCTCCAGTGCAAAATCTATTTTGATTCCATGGCCCTGGAACAAATCTGTTATTTTTCACATTTTATCATTTTTGGAACCAGTATGCTACAACACAGCTTTCTTATCTTTCAGCCCGCACCCCCCTCCTCCTTAAGGCAAAAATAAAACACACTGCACCACTTGCAAAAGCAGAGAGACAGGCTAGAGTGGAAATCTCCATTCACTGAGGGAAAAGTTTGCATCTCCAAAAGAAAACAAAAACAAAAGCTGAACACTGTGGTTAAGCTACCGCATATTATATAGCAGTATTCCATAGCTTAGCCATCTTTAATGCAGCAAACTGTCAAAAGGCAAAGCTGTGAATCTTTGCAAAAGAGGAGATTCTCTTCTTTTTTCCTTAAAAAAAAAAAAAAAATCAGAGAGGTTGTTATGCAGAAAAATAAGGCTTCATCATCAAAACTAAAAGCATTGATGATGTAATTATGGAAGAACATCACTCTACTAACTAGACATTGTGGATCTATCAACAGGGTCATATACACAACTGACATACCACAGTAGGAACTTGAGATGAGATTTACATATACCCTAATTTGAGTTCAGCAATATGACAAAAAAAAAAAAAAAGCATCAAAATATAGACTAAGATCCACACATATACTTTTATGCATGAGAGGAGGAAAAGCACACTTCATGTAGTAATTTAAATGTGTGTACATAAAGAACAGGAACAGGTCAGGTCAAAAAAGGCTCAAACGTGGTGGTAGGAGGGAATATCCATCTACTGTTGTCCTTTGCTTCTTCACATTATTCTTCTGTTCACAGAAACAGCCCCTAAAGCCCTTTCAAACAGACGTATCTTTTCTTCCATCCAGTTTAAGTTTCAAACTTCAGGATAGTGAAGAAAAGGTTTTTTCACGACCATCTCCATTTTTAGGGCAAGAGAATAAAAATGCAATACTCATACTTGGAGAAGGGCAGAAGGGATTTGAATCGCTAAACACCTTGATAACAGGCCAACTTCAGAACAAGGCTGACATGAGAGGAACGTAGGTGGACGCAAGAAGAAAAGTAACAAAGGGTATCACTGGTAGAGTTCCTTGATCTTTCCAATTTTCTACTGTCCCTATCTCAAAGACCAGGAAAATGCCAACAAAATACGTTGTTAATGCAAAATTAGAAGACATTGATAGCATATAGGAGGTGGAGGCTACATAGAGAAATAACTGGCTGCCACAGAACAGGAGTAGATGAATTCTGAGCTCCTGGGGTCAGTCTGGAGTGTGGGGTCAGTCAGGTGGAGTTACAGATAAATCCCTGGATCTAAAAATATCTGCTGCTGTCTCATTAGCTGGCAGGATTAGAAAGTGTTTATGACAGGGTATCTATGAGCATCAATATCACAGCCCCAGGAAACACAAGGATCTTAACATTTAAGAAAAGAGATAGAAAATATTGTCAGTTTACAAGACATTCATGAGACTCATGTAGGTAGCTAAATACATGCAATAATGGCCAGTCATATTCAAAACATCATTTCAGGTGAGATTATTTTAGAGAAAGATTTGATGATCCTCCAGGAAACAACAGAATTTCATACAAGAGGCTTGGAAGGGATAGGATTACTACCTATAAATTCACTGGGGGAAACAGGACAATCCAGGAAGGAAAAAAGTTGCCTAAGGTAAAGGAAAACAATGGCACAAGAACAAATGGATAAAGACTGGCCATATGCATGCTCAGACTAGAAATCAGAAATAAGTTTCTATTAGAAATAAAGTTTCTGATGAGAAGAAGACTTTGTCTTTCTTAAGACATCTTTCCAAAAACTGACTGGAGAAATTTACCACTTCTCAAGGTATCAGTCTGTATACTACAAATTGTGTTTGTGCGAGTAAACAACTGGACTCAACAACACTTCCAGCTTTGTCTTTCTATAACTTTTATGTATGTCGAGTTTCGTTACTTTCGTGACTACACAGGACAGAATAGCAAGTCAAAATAATATGAGCATGTAGTCAAAGGAGACAAAGCAAGTGTTATCCTGCTGTGTTCACATGAAACACCCCTGCACATGCACTACACAGAAGCAGCAGGCAGGTAATTCCTTATCAGTGCGTGCTGCTTCTCAGTGATCAGCAAGCACGCCCTGTTTGCGGAGATACCTGCAATGCTAGCGACCCTCCGAGCGCCAGGGGTCCCACAGTCACGGGTGCTGAGGAGACGTGGAAATAGCCTGATTTATTCCACATGCTCCCAGACCAACTCAAAGCACTTTGCCCATGCTGCTCAACCCAGTAGGGTACTTTCACAGCAATGACAGTTGTCTGTACATCAGTAATGAACAGCTTGTAAATTCAGCCTTGAGCGCTGCTCTTCTCTACATCTGCTTTTCCTTATCTCTGTGTTGATGTATTTCTGTCTTATTTACCCTCACCCTAAACTATCATACATTTTCTTTGAGGGGCAGACCCCAAACAACATATCATTCTTCAGACACATAAGCTGCAAGTCACCTCCTTTGCAATGCAACTAACTGAAAAGAAGAAACAAAACCCCAGCGTCTCTAGCCACGTTTATTTGCAGCTTTGCAAATCAAACATCATGCATAAACAATTGAACGACGGGCTAAAGGAAATCATATGCCCTACAGTACTTGGTATATCTCCCCAAAATGTTTGAGTTGAACTATATCATCAAAGTTAAAAATAATTAACTTTGTGACAATTTCAAATTAGTTAAGGAACTCAGCACAGACTAGTTCTTTCTAGCTCGTAGAATCAAGTCATCTTCATACTGTACCCTGATTTGCAGCCAGTGTGTAAAACTGGATTATTTTGTAATACATGAAGAACCCTTTTTTCCCCTCCCAGGATATAACATCATTACAAAACCTTAAGGAGATTCAGGTTTATTCAATGTTTTAAATTCCCATATGCTGCAACAGAGATTACGTTTGGTAAAACAAGGTTCGACCCTGGAACACTCATTTCACATTTGAGTCATTCTCCTGAAGCCTATTCCTCTGAGGGACTACCAAGGTGAGTACAGGTTAGACAACAAGACCAAGCATTAATCAATCAGAATATTCTTTATCAAGCGATACAGTCATGAGACATGACTTAAGACTTCAGAGCAGTAATATACATCAGTCACAGTAATTTTGGGCAAGGCAGAAGGAAGATGTTTGACTTTGCTAACTTTGGAATGGATGTGTGACATTTTAGCTCATATAACCCTACTGGCTGAAATGAAGTAGTCTCAGTTAGGCAAACATGTCTTCTCCCATTATAAGATTTTCCATAGTTTAGGTAACTAAGCCTTTGTCTTGTCTTTGCAATTCAGCTCATATTTGCAGGAGTTTGTATTTTCTGGATATCAGCTGTTGCATTCTCTGTCTTTCATGATTTAGGATTAGTAATAGGTCATCAAGAGATTACAGCAAAGAATATTTCATTGGCCATCTGCGCCACTGCCTGTCATTCGCACACAGATCACTCTTCCTGAACAAAGGCCCTAAACTAGCAACTTTAAAGTTATTTACATTCTCCAGGGAAATTCATTTAATTGCACTCCCCCAAGGAAGAGAACTGAGGTTTGGAACAGACTAAACACTATGGAAAATAGTAGCTCCTATTGTTTACTATGCAATATACGCAATGCAGAAATCTCCAAAACAACAACATAACCATTTGTTATAAGAGGCAGCAGTGTGTTTACATGGCTAATGGAAAGAGAATCTTGTTCAAAACTTCCTGCTCCCCTTCTTTACATACGTACATCCTAGTCAAATATGTGGGTTTTTCCCATCTTGTTAAATCCCTTTCCGCTGATGATGGATGAGCTATCACAGGATACACAGAACCTGATACCCTTCTCCAGACGAGGCAGTTAGCAGTTAAATACAGGGTTTGAGTGAATCAAGCTGGATTCACGCAAGAGTAATAAAGTGCTCACTTAAAACTTGGTCTCTGCCTTAGGGCTTTCATAATCTTGTAGCAACTGGTTCAAATTTGCAGAGTATTTTGGAGGCCATCTTATTTTCCAGGAACTTTGTGGGGAGGAAGCTTTTTATATTTGCCTCCAACAGTAAAATTCTGTGGATATTCTATACACTTTGGCTAAAGTTGCTCAATTTTACCATAAGTGGCTAGTCAGAGGTGGCATAGGTGAATAATACTCATTTGTAGTTTCAATGGTTTGTTTCAGTTTGAGGTTTGCACGGACATCAAACCTTTGCTGTATTTGATGGCAGTTACAGCTGTCCTCTACTTGAGGTTTGTTCTCTTTTTATGTACACACAATACACACACCATTATGAAACTACACGATTCTTTAAGCACTACAATAAGCTTCAAATATCAGACATTTTTCAATGTCTTACTGCAGTCTGATCCGTCTCCACCACAACTACATCCAACGCGGTACAGGAATTTTCAGAGAACAACCACTTTCAAAATAACCAATTATTGATTTTAGTTCTATATGTGGAATACCATTTTTGAGGCATCATTAATACACATGGAAACAAAAGTCTTATAGACACTAGTCCTGGGTTAAAGAAGACACTATCTCTGAATGCTTATACAAGAGACATACATGTAATATATTTTTATACACACCCACACATGTAAATATATTAGAATATTGGCATAATACTAGTTTTCTTCCTCCACAGCTCACAAAGACCACCAGTATCTGAAATGATGCCTCCAAGCTCAGGTTTGCCAAATAAGACCTTTAAAAGGTTTAGCATTGCAACCTTGAGAACTACACAGTGAGAATGTGAGGGCAGCAAATTCTTATTTTTTCAACTGTCAGTAACAGATAACAGAAGTTTAAGGAGTTCTTCAGAGTGCTGGGGAGTGGTTCAGAAAACCCCACCTAAGCCAGCTCCTTGGCACACAACATTTACTAGACTACTCCTTTAAGTGGTTACAGTTGACAGTAAAAGCATAGTCAGAATAAGGGCGTGTCAGCTTTTAATTTCCAGTTAGCGCAAACAAAAGCAAAATATATTCATTTCAAAGTACAGCACTGCAAGAAAAGAAAAAAGAGCGCTGTATGTCACCTACTTAACATCTGAAAGGACTTGAGAGTGTTTTTCTTTTGTAATTGAAAAAATTCACAAACACATATGTTCCTATGATAACAGATGTTGACTTACACCTTCAGAACAGAGCTTAATTGTTCTGGTTTTACTATTCAGCAGTATGGGGTTCAAATGGAGCCAGAAAGCATAAAAGCATCTCCCCCCTCTCTTCCAAACCATACATTTGATTAGACCCATCATAAGAAATAGTAACAAAGGAAGTCTAATAGTTTGACAAAACCATAGTGAAAAAGATGGCAGACTTTGAACTATACTTGGTTCCACGAAAGCTAAGATACCATTATAAAAGACAATTTATATGCCTTTTGGCTTTAGATTTTATAACAGTATGGTGCTTGACTATACAGCACTAAAACAGTCGAAGTATTTAGGTAAAGACATCTTCACCTGGGTGCAGAACCACATGGAAGGATAAAAGCGAGGCGAAAGCTCTTCTTCCTTCCTCTCCGCCGCACATCCTACCCCTCCCAAGCCAAGCACTGAGCCAGCTCAGAACAGAAACACCCACCGGGCACGCTGCAGAGAGCGGAGCCCGGCCATCTCGCGCCGCGCTGCCTCCCAGCCCCTTCCCCGCTCTGCAGTCTCTGCAGGGTGATTTGGCCAACTCCAACCCTCAGCTTCAGAGCCTGCTGTTACCCTGTGGCGCACGGAGTTTCCTGAAAGGCAAAAGCGCTCTCTAAATATTTTGAGATGACTAATAGATATTTTTGTACGTTCTTGTTGCTTTCTGTTGGAAAAAACAAGGTGGACTTTTTACCTTTTCTAGCCACAGTTTTGGACGAAAAAAATTTCAAGTGCTTCCTATCTATTTTCTGCCTTTTTTTTTTTTCTTTTTCTTTTTTTTCCCCCCCTCCAAAGCAGCTAAGCATGCAGTTCCCGGGGCTCTTCTATGAAATCAAAAAAATCCCAAACAGAAAAACAAACACACTACATGTTTGGCTTACATATGACAGACTGATAAGGTTCTGTGCAAGGTAGCCCTTTGACAGGATTCTCACAGTGCCAGTTCTGCACTAAAGACTTTAATTCTGAAAGAAGTTAATGGCTCTGAAACCAAAAAACTTAAATACACCAATGAGTAAGACTCATTCCCTATGAGTACACAAGTCTGCACAATATTCATACACTTAGTTGCTCATATACCTGATGAAAGGAGATAAAAGAAGATGCAAAGGAAAACAAGGAAAAAAAAACAACCCTGGAGTATTCAAGGATTTTTATAAGGGCTACACCCTTGCTGACATTTCAGGAATTTCTGACGATACAGAATTTTCTGACGTGAAAGCAATTTCTTACTAGGACTTTTCATCAAACCACTGTGGGCTGCAGTTACCACAAAATTGTTTTCTACTCATTGCATGTTATTCCACGGCGATTGGCATGATTGTCAGACAAAGCATTTGCATGTGTTAAATGTACGTTGCATAAAATCTCACAGTGGGGACCTACTACTACAGTTCTCTAGTGCTTACTTCACATGCATATATAATACACACACACATAAGCATACACTGCAAAATATGTAACTTGAATTTCTTATCACTGCATATTACAGGATGATAATCTGTACAGTTCCTGTTCAAAGTAATTACATGAGCTGTCTACACAGACACCCCCTTAAACAACGTAGCTTGAGCTCTGGAAACAGGCACCTCAAAATTTGTCATATCAGGCTTACTTTCTATTACATGTTATGAAAGCAAGCAATTTTCCAGCATTAAAAATCCTCTTTCCTCATCCTTCTACATGACCAGTAAATTGCCAACAAGCTTTTCTTTTAAAAGGTGGAAGTAGCAAACATACAGAAAATAAATATACCAGGTATTTGAAAATAAAAAAGTTTCTGGCAAAAGTTAGTTTGCAACATGGCTGCAAAACCTGGAATCAATTTGATACTGTGGTATTTGAAAATTCCTGTTACTACACTATTCCTGGTCTCCAGGAGGCTTGGGGTGGGCGGACAAGAAGCGGAGAGTGCTAATTGAAAGCAGTACGACTCCGCCTGTGAGAAGTCAAATGGCAGAAACTATTTGCCTGGCCGACTTTCATGTGAGCAAAACCTAATCCAGAGATGATCTTACTGAGGACCCAAATGCTTACTACACAGCACCATGCTGAGTGCCAAAATCCTGAGAGTTGACCCTGTATCCCCATGAGGTCAGAACTCAAGAACTAGATTGAAGTTTTAAGCGAGACAGACGCTTTTGTGTCTTTTGTCTATGAGAATTACAATGTCATTAAGACAGTTGAAGGCAGAATAAGCTTCCATGTATGTAGAATATGTCTGAAAATAGGTAAGTCTAGCTTTATAAACAAGGAAAGGAAATTAGGTTGTTTTTCAGTACCTACAATAATTATTAATGAGCATGTATTAATATGAAATTACCCTCTTGAGAAAGCAGGGGCAATTTATATTGTATAACTGAGACTCATTTATTATGTACCAGCAGATCCTGCCAAGCACAGATTATCAGTGAAGGAGCCCTACTCCTGACTTCAGTCGTGATGTGACGCATTAAGACATGTGGAATATAGTAAAGGGCCATAGCTATACTGCACATCACTTAATTCCTGCCTTTAAGGTACAGTACAGTAATTAAGTGCTAATGCTTACTGGAATTTCCAGTGGAAATTCAGGCAGTCACTTCTTGGCAGAGCCACAGACATTTTTTGGTTCTGCAGTTCCACAGGAGTTCAGTATGAACTCAAAGGAACGGATGAGATATGAATGGACACTCCTCCTGATCTAGTGCATTTTTGTTATTGTTCATGAATCAACATCAATGTTCAGAATTCCTTCATTCTATAATGAATACTCTAATTACACACCACGTCCGATTTGTAAAGTTCAGGCTGCAAAAACTGTCCCAAAACGTGCAGGAAAATCAGTTCTGCAGTTGCGTTCCAGTCCAATAGCAGAATTAGAGGAAACTTGTGAAGACACAGAACCCTGTGTTGATAATCGGATTTTCAGAATCACTGAACATTATTCTTAAAGTGGCTCTGCCTGAATGGGCAATTAAGTAACTTTTGAAAAACAATTTCCCTTTGTTTTGATCACGCGCTATTCAGTAAACAAACTGCAAACTCCAAGTCTACCATTCATACCTGGTTTTACGCATTTGGTTTTTGCAATAGCAGCTGTTCCAGCTTGAAGAGCATTTGCACTAACTTGACTTTCCAACCTTACTGTTGCAAATTGTGTCGAGAGCTTGAGGTTACTCATCTGCATAACCCATTTTCAAGTGGTAACACTGGACCTATGATAACAAGCTCATTCCCTAGCCTACACTCTTTGTCCTTGTTTCTGGGCAGGTCACAACGTAGTTAGATTGGTACGAAATAAAAAACAAACGGGGAGATCCTTGGCTAGACTCCCCTACTAGCATTCATTTTCCTTCACTCATACCTTGTTTCGGTAGCATGGAATTTTCTTCCTAGTACGTAGTAACATGCAAAATTTCTGTAGAGTTTTTTGCTGCAGCTGAGCAAATAATGGTTTGCTAATGCATGTTATCATTGCATCTACTGTACACACCCCTCGTCTTTTTTTTGTGTGTGCATTTGGCCCTTCAGGATTTGCTGGCAAAATACATGCAAGCAGAGCACTATGGTAATTACATTTGTAATCATTAAAAATACATGCAAATTTTCATTTTTTCCCAATCTCAGACTTTCAAAGTCCACAAAATCCAGTTTTCTTTCCCTTTCAGAAGTGTAATGAAAATCTAACTCTCCAAAGGAAGTAAAAACTTCATACAAAAAAAAAAAAAAACCAACAACACCTTGATAAAAACAGTGATTTTTCTATAAAAAATAGTTCCTAGTGAAAACGTTCAACGCATCTCAACTTTTCTTGGATGCCAAGTATAGAAAGGATGCTGTGGCATTTTACAAGAAAAATAAATGAGAGAGAGACTTGTTATCAAAACCTCAACATTTTTAATCCAGATGTTTTTGATTCAGGCATAACAATAAGCAAGAAGAGAGGAAAATGGGGAAGAGAAGAACAGAAACATTTAAATTAGTAGGAGCGCATGCATCTTCTAGAAAACAGGACAAAAATAATTTAAATTAGATGGAATAAGTAGTTTGGTGAAAACATAAAACAGGCATATCTACAATATGCTAAATACTCATTTCCACATGAATGTTTGTACATTCATGAAACCAGAGAACATCAACTAAATTAAAGAATGATACCACTTGGCAGACCTTGTATTTCATTCAGACTAAAGCATTTTATTCCACTCTAGATATCTAAAGAATTGCCAAAGTGATGGGGAGTATAACTCTAGCACCTTACAGAATATAACCTTAAGTAGTCAGAGGCTGTTCTAACGCAAATATTTAGCTAGACATTTTCTGTGAAAACAATTTTAGAGGAAGAGTTTGTTGAGAGATATTACTGAAGCACAGTATCAGGAGTAAATAATCCTCTGAAGAAATCCAGGTCTGCTGTGTTATTACAAAAGCAGATAAACAATTGTTGCAATTTATTTTTATTTTTTAATCACCACCTTGGTTTCTACTTACGTTGCAAAATAAATTCCTTATTGACTCTCTCTCAGTGCCAATATAACTTTTTTAGGTCAGTCTGTATGTTGGATTTAGCTTTTCCCACATCCTGACCAGGGCAAACTAGAGCCATGCAGTCAATTCTGGCTAAAAAGCAGGGAGCTAATGACAAGAAATTAAAGCTGTTTCAAGAAAAGCAGAACATATGGTTTGTGTCACTCATGAAGCTATTATCACCCTGCACTGGCATTTAGAAAGCAGACTATCCTATGTTAAAACAAAATATAAAGACAGTATAGACAGAATAAAATTCACATACATAATTATTGCTGTAGGCAGTACAATATAGGAAGCTCACCGTACTGGTTTGGATTTGGCCTTCCAAATGTCCTTGGCTGCTTAGTACTCTTTTCAGAGCCAAACCAGGGGCATTCTTGGCTTCAGTTAAATTTGTATTAGCCCAGCACATCCCAGTCTTCAGTTCCCTCGACACTGAGTTTTCTTTGTAAACCATGAGGAAAACAGGATATCTGCAAATATAAAAAAATCACAGCATCTTATTGTGAGCTTGCAGTACATGTGTCATTTCTTTATGGACACAATCCAATACGCTTACCTATTTTCCAAATTTAGTTAAGAATAGAAACCAATTAAGTCTCCTGGTCAAAAGAAGAGGTTACCGGCTATATATGAAAATTGATTTTATTCTCTATGAGCTTGGTTTATAAGGAATCTATTTGGAATCACTTTGAAAAGTTTCCAGGAGATAAGTTTCTTAAAATGCATTGTAATTATACACATACATTGTAGTCATAGAGCATACATGATAACACTGAGGGAATTTTCTGCAGCTATTACAGTGAAGTCACCGCATCTCTCTGAGGACCAATATTTTAGATAAATTATACCAATCTTATATACAGATTTCCCAGAAGCAAGTACTGTCATGCTTCCTATCATCAAATAGGAACACGGATCTATAACAGTAGTGTGGCGTAAGTATACTTTGCATTGGATAATTTCTTAATAGCTCATTTCTACCAACAGATTGGGATATGAACACACAAAGAAGAATTAATAAATCTGGTTAATAACAAATAAGAACGTCTCAAAGATGAGAGCTTTTCCTGAACTGTTCTCTGGAGTTGCCTATCCTTAAACCAATTAAAGGGAGAGCCCAGTTAACCAACTTCAGATACACCCAATAACTGTCTAGAAAGCTAAATGAAGTCCATGGCTCCTTTGCAAAGTCTCATTCGTTCCAAAACGGAGCATAACCAGGGCTGCAGAGAATTGCAGAAGAGAAAAAATGCTGCTTAGCTCTCCACTATCTCTATTGCATGACACGTGTGCATTATTTGTGTTCAGAGGAGCGAGTGTAAGGGACATTACGTGTCCCTCTGGGAATCCAACCCTGACAAAATGAGGTATCTGTTGTCTTAAATGGAGCAAGGAGAAGGGGACACAAGTTGATTTTGCAGGACAAAAACTTTAGAAGCTCTATTAGGAACAGTTATCATATTTAAAGTCAAACTACAAAGTTTTATTCAGTCCTCCTTATTTGGAAGCATTAACTAAATACCCATCAGCTTCAATGGAAACACAATTCCCCCTCAACACACCACCATCCAGCACAAAGTTAGTCCGTGTGTCACCTTCTAGTTACAACTCAGACTGATTTCAGAGAATACAGTTCTTTTCTGAATTTGGGATACAAAACTCAATTCTATTGCACGAAGGAAAGTTTGTAGAATCAATGGCAACAACAAAGGACTGTGAAAGCATCATACGGTTGCATCTTGCTGTTTATACACACTACGTACTTGAATAAAATCCTCACTGTCCACTTTTCCAACACTCAGTAGTCTTTGAAGATGAGACAAATGGCACAATTTTAGAATGAGTACAGTATAAGATAACTGTATGGGAAAGCTAGAAAGTGTAAGTTGAATGTGAGACAACTCTGCAGTCACAGACCGTGCTTTTGATTTGCGAGCTGTCTGTAGCGCTTCCCCTACTTCTAGAGCAGCTGTAGAAAGACCAACTCCAGTATGATCACCTACAGTATTCATATGAAGAATTATTAGGCTGTTCTCCTCCTCCAGTGTGGTGCATAGGCAAGAAGAGCAGTGAACAATTAAACCTAATTTGAGAGGGGATGACAAAACTGAGATCATCAGCACATAAAAATCTGCTTAGCTAAAGACAAAATGGTAACTCTTTCATGCTGTCCCAAGTGTTGCCTACATCTAGATATCAAATACGACTTTCTCATTTTCCTTTGTATTAAGCAGCATTTACTGATAGAAGGCCTAATGATATATTTCAAGTTTATTCACAGATTTCATAAAATCTTGTTATAAATTAAAAAAAAAAAAAAATCACACTGAGAAAGACTTTCTTGCAGGTGGTTCCTCCCTCCCCCAAGTTTATCGAGTTTGTCTTATGTATTAAATATGTCAGCAAGACTGAATTCCCAGAACATATTGTATAAATATTTATATAGACAGGTTCCCCAGCCTAGCCTCGAGTTTACCCTTTTGTCAGCACCTCGCCCCACAAAAATTGTTCAAACGCAGGATCTATGCTTCATGCTAAAACATCAAGCAAGGGCTTTCACTGAAACTTAAGTTCAGTAGTCTGAACTACTGAAATTTTTTTTTTTTTTTTTTTAAATCATATCCAAATAAGAAAAATGAATAGATTCAACTTAGGTCTCCTACTTGCTATTGTGTTATCATAATACTAGAAGGACTGTATCTTGCAATTACACCAGAAAAAAACCCCAAACCTTTTGATTCTTCCTTTCCAGAACAGATCTAGTAGAGCTAACAAAGGTACAGAGGAGGGCTACCTGGGTGACCAATGACACCAAACAACTTACCTACAAGAAATGATTACATAGACTTGGACTCTCTTTTCCAGCCTGAGAAAATTTTCATAAAGGTGTATAATATTACTAGCACATTCAATAGTAACAGGGAACAAATATTCACTATGTTTCTGATTACAAGAATTACTGAACAGCAACCGAAAATAGCAGTGGCCAGGCTTAAGATTTCCAGGACATAAGAATACTCTGTTTACTACAGAGCATCTTAGGCATAAAGAGGATAAACCAATTATACTGTGATCACTCTGACCCTGTAGTTCAAACAAGGGTTTGTTTTACGTATGTAACTAGTGTGACTTTCCAAAATGCTAACAGAGCATCGCATCTTTAGCCACACACGTTGTTTAGCCTGTATTAATCAAATCTACCAGACTCAGAAAAGTTTTCACTTGTAATCTAAGCTCTTCAGGACATGAAAATACCCTGTTTACTACAGAGCATCTTAGACACAAGAGGATAAACCAATTACATTGTGATGGATCTGACCCTGCAGTTCAAATAAAGGTCAGACAGTAGCATTTAGCATTTAACTTGCATTTATTGGATTTAACCCCAGCCTCCAACCTTTGTTTAGGTAGTCGTTAAGGGTACACAGATGCAAGTCTATCAAGACTGTTGCATTTTAGAATCCATCTCATTGAATCCATTAGTTATTTTTTTCTCCTTGGAAATCCAGTCAAAGAGAGATACAAAGTCAGTCTGTAGGATTTTTCAGGCCTCCAAAGAGCTGTGCCTACTTGTCTACTTTTATGTCACTGCTACATTACAGGAACTGGTAAAGGTTGCAGCTTATGGACTGAAATTGCCAGGGTAGTCCTAGTGGTCCTGCAGGTTTCTAGAAAGATATTCTATTTCCAGACGATCATATTCAGTATAGTATTAATGGAACCACAAAATAAAACTCACTGTATTGGTTCCAAACAATGTGTTTATATATAATATATTACTATGCATAAAGAGTCACGATGAAGATGACTGTTTTCAACCATTTCCGACTACCTCAATGAAATACAACTGTGCCAGGATCCAAAATCACAAAGTTTGGGACAAGAAAGTTCTTTGCTTTTTCCTTCATCACCTAAAAGGTTCTTTCATGTCTACTTTCTAATACTGCAAGGTGCTGCCTTCCAGTCTACAAAGACACGAAATATACTACAGGAACTATAAATCTCTCCCTCATGTATGCAGAAAACTAATTTCCTATATTGCTTGTTCCAATCAACTCTCTGCTTTTCATTAAGCACAGCATATAATTCAAAAATACATTTGGGATACAAGTCTCAGAATTTTCTGAGAAAGACCCTCAGGTGGCTGAGCAGTAAGCCAGCTAACCTTGCACTCAAGCAGAGAGATTTCTAAGAGCTATTTGGCATAAAACAATTAAATTGATTAAATCATTTGAGTTCAAGCCCAGTTACAACCATTAAACTCCAGATTCAGAACGTATGTGCAGCACTAGAACTTAAAACCAGTCAAGGACATTTGAATAAAGTCAGTTCCTCATCTCTTTGGCTCCCAATGGCCACACAGACATTTTTACATTGGAACCGATGTTTTTAAAGACAGTTTACCCCTCTATTTCTTTAAATGTTTGACAAAATTCCTAGTACATCGCTGTTCTTTGCACTACAGCAGTGCCCAACAACTCTGTCACCAAGCAGAGCAGCTTTGAACAACCCTGACTAGGACAGGTCATTTTCCCAAGAGCTCATGTGCACAGAGAACAAATCTCCAAACATAGCACCTGCTACGTAAAAGGAATATGTTTTTAATTTAAGCAGTTTGGCTTTTAAAAATCCATTATACTTACTTGTTTGTAAATAGCGTTGGCTGACAAATGGCAACAGTACAATTGATAAATGCTAATATGATATTATTTCTGCATGTTTGACAAACTATTAGACAGTGATGTTAAAAATGGGATGTTAGTTATTTTGAGAACTGGCCAGACAACAGAAGTTCTTTTATGTTGTCTTTAAAGCTTTTACAGCTTAATCTCCATTTCCATTTACAATGTGGACAGGGGGGTGGAATGGAGGGACAAATTTTCCAAATATTTTGGCAACAGAGTTCGGTCAAAGTGTCCCTTTTTTTTAAAAAAAAAAGGGGGGGGGGGGGGATGAATCAGGTTTTTGCTTTAGATAGAATATATCAACCAAAACTATGATTCAAAAATACTTCCTTTACATTTCTTCCAAGACTTTGAAGCTCTTCATTTCTTCTCACACATTTCTACTCTGGCCAACCGATTACAATATTTTGCATTAAGACTCTAAACAACATATTAAAGTCTTAACCTCTCACTAAGCCTGGACCCAATTAATACAGGATTTAGGTAGTGTGTACATGTTCACAAACAGCATTTTCTGGGCTGTGCCTTCTCTAAATTGAAGAGCTTATACTTTAAACACCTCTCTCATCTATGGCAGAATGTGTCCAGTATAGCTCCAGTCTTTAGGACAACTACCTGGACTCTAGCAGCATTTGCTGGGGCCAATGTTAGTTTACCTACATATAAATATTAGTTTAATTCATTAAAAGCTTTATTTTTGTAGGACTACTTAGGTAAGCGATTAATTTATTTTTAAGTAGTGCTGGTACATAGCTCCCATTTCCTGCATGGTTGTGATTAAGGTAGCTGGGTATTAAGAAAGGGACCCTACTTTGGGAAATAACCAGAAATTCATGGTTACCTAACCCTTTAAATTTAGTCGAATACAGTAAAAATAATTAAACATATCAACTGCCAGCAAAATATTAGAGGCTCCCAGCAGATACGTTTGGAACATTCTCTAAAACCCCAGAACGGTTTTAAAACACTGTAGTCTTTATGAGCAGACACTGTTCTTCAGTTCATGAATACAAAGTAGACAAAGAAAGCAAGGTTAGAGGTAGGATTTCCTACCACCCGACCTTTTTCAGATTGTGAAAAATGAGGGATAGGCAGGGGGTTATAATAAAACTAGCCATGCCCTCTTTAATCATGCAGACTGGTGAAGATTTGTAGCTGATATGTCACTTACAGTTTCAGTTCAAGATCTGAAGTTTCTTTATTTCAAAGAGAATTTTTTCTCCTGTTGCTTTGGCTGAAGTTGACAGAGCTACCAAACCACCTCACAACTTATTCAGTAACTTACAGAAATTATTTTTATTTACAAAAATCCGCAAAAAAGATTTTTTTCTTCTTTAGAATCAAATATAGGGACTTTGACCTATAGTGTACAGGCATACTCACATACATACACATACAAGAGGTATTTTCCATAAAAGCATTCAAATTGAATGCCTTTCAGATAAAAGTATTTCTTTATGACTGTCTAACTACTCTAAAAAGTAACAATAATAAAAAATTATAGCTGCAGATGATACATACGCTGCCTTCCACCGAATTTTGAAGTCTTTTATTACAACTGGACAGGGAAACTGCAAGTTTTCTTTTAACACAAATTCCTTCCCTTGGCATTTTGTCCTGTCTCTGTGTTCATGTTATTTTAAGACGCTTTCATTTGATCATTCAATATTTTCCACCACTGACTAGGTGATGAATAGGCTTGCCACCTGGCTCAGTTTCCCATCCCCTCTCCCAGTCTGAATATTTCTTCAGACATGAAAGCCAAAGGAAATGGAAAAACTGCCAGAGGTATTTTTTAATGCCTTCAACAAACAAAAATAAAAAAAAAAGAATACTCTGTATGGACATGAAAGTCAAGACCCTCTCTGGGTCCATCTGTTACCTCCTCCCTCACAAAAAGTAATTGCCAAATTTTAGCCAAAACTAATCTCAGCAGAATTTTAAGGAGAAATATTGATTCATTCTCAAACCATTCAATTGCTTCTTCAGGAATCTATTCTATCTCACTGAATCCTTTTCACATATTTTAGTGCTTTCTCAGCTTCCTGTATGCAATCTTTCCTTTCCCGCTTTTCTACTTCACTTTTTTCTTTTAATATCATTGCTAAAATAACGAGCCTCTTCTACTAGTCCTGTCTTTCAAGGTGCTGCAGTGCCTGTCTCCTGTAGCTCCATCTCTGCTTCATTTCACCTTCTTTAACTTCCAACTCTGCTTTTGCATTTTCTCTCCACGTCATTCTACCACATACATATTCAAGATAACCCTAAAATAAGTGATCCCCATGGATAACACCCTTTTACGGCTCATCTCTCTCTTTAGCACCTAATATACTTTATTACTTTATTAATAGCTCTAGGATACATCTACTACCAACCACCAAAGAATCTAAACACGATGATGGTCTCCACTATCTGCTTAAGGTTGACAGAATTTTCACAACTCCTTAGAGAAGAGTCTGCCCTTCCCAAGGAAGCTTTTCCAGTGTAACTACAGCACCTTCCACATACCTGAGTCAGGAGTCACAGTTGCTATTGGTTGCTATTATGTTCCCAGTGAGAACTCAAGACTAATTCTCCACGAGCAAAGCACAAGTGGAAACCATGCAGTACACCCTTTGATAAATCTATGCAAAGCAAGTGTGCAGTGGGATTGGACAGTCTTGCACAAAGTCTTTGCGCTGTTACACTACAGTAAAGTCAAAGCAAAGCTCAATTGACTAACTAGAACAAATCCAGATCTTAAAGTTTTCCATGGGTTTGTGGTTGGAGGAGGAGGGGGATAACTTTCAAATTGAGTTTTCAGTGAAAAAATATGATGTTATCTGCCTCCTCATACCACACACACCCCGCCCCCCACCCCCCCCCCACCCCTCCCCGGGGAAAAAAAAAGTTATTAATTCAGGGAGAAAAAAACCCATATATATATCCCAACTCCAACTTCTAGATCTTGAAAACATCATTGTAATGCTTCATGCAAGTTCTTACCTGGTGATATCAGACCATCAGCTATAGTAGCTGGACCATGAAAAGGAGCTTGCATTGTCCTGAGAACATTGCAACAATTATACTCTAGTTATACCAAACCGTTACAGAACCTCCTGCAAACTTCATACAAAAGCTGCAGGGCAAGGCATGAGAAAAAGAACCTAATTAATGTGCCTCTTGGATTTTCAGATCTCTGCCTGCTTATTCCAAGTGTCTAAGGCTGAAGCAGTTGGCATGAACTAAAACAAAAGTCTAGTCTGCTCCAAGTAAGAGATGCTGAATGCTCAATCTTGAGAAAGATTGTCTGTAGCTTGGCCCGAACAGATACCTGCTCTGTATCTCAAGATACTCTAGATACTCAACAGCCACCATTTTACCTTTATTGCCTTGCTTACTGCTCCAGAACTGCATTACACCAGCATGCAAGTCTGCCCTTACTTCTGAAATACTTCTAAACAAAGTAAACTCAAACCTTCATTATTCTTTTTTTTTTTTTTTCACTGAGGCATAAAGTTTAAGGATTTTTTTCCTACAGAGACAGGTTAACACAGTTTATGTTCTGCACTGTCTCCAACACAAGAAAATCTCTTCCTTCTGCTATGGTATGATACAGATAGTATGCCACAGTTTTCACTCTTTATCATAGTTCTATAGTGCTATTCCTCTAACGAGTTTCCTTTTTCATTCAAAGTACCAAGTCCTTTTGTACCAGGTATGACTTGAATACACTTTATTAAAAAAAAAAAATTAAACAGCTTGTTTTGGTAAGGAAACACAGATTTTTAGCTTGTTTTTAAATCTTGTTTTTAAAAATGGTAGGAGGGTGAAATTTGGCTTATTCAGTAAGCTAGAGCTGTACAAAGGGGAAATTGCAACCGTTCTCCATGTCCATGAGGTAGAAGTAGAGAGTAATTTTATGACGACTTTTGTTTTTTAATTGGACCACGCTCTTATCATTTCTAACACTTGGTCTACTAACATGTTCTGTAAGATGGTTACCTCACTCATGCACAGATTAAATCATAACATCAGATGTTCCCACAGATCTGGGTGGCAAAGATTGATCAACACCAAGCTGGTAAGCACACCATCATGCATAGATTATCCAGGTGTAACCGTCTCTGAGGGTTTGGTAGCAAATAGGCTGTGTTTGCATTTCTGTAGAAAAGCTTTCCGAAAATTCAACTCCAGCTTGCACTTAGTACTTGGATATACCTCCTGTGTCACCAGTACTAGACAATACATGCAAGCACTGAGTCCATTTTACAAAGATACCTGAGGGGGCAACTACAGTCAGAGAAAGAACGAACATAAGCTTCAGAAAGTCAGTGCTCAAGTCAGCAATAACATGGCTACATGTGGAAAACTTCCCATTCCAGTGTCTGGGGCATCTTGCATTTCAGGTTCCTCTCCTGCTTGTTAACAGAAGAGTTGCCTCCTGCTTTTCTGCAAGGACTTTATAACTTATCTCAAGAGTAACAACCACAGCTTCACTGCCCAGTAGCAGTGGTCCCTTACTAGAGTGCAGGGGTACACTTCAACCCTACTTCGCATCATTCATCTCTGGGGTGTCTCTCTGCCGTCATTTCTTGCTCAGAAGGGCTCTGTCTTTGTTGCTTGGTCTTTACCAAGTATTTACAAAAAGATCGGCGATGCATATCATACTGAAGAGACTCCTTGATATCAGAGATATGCTGCCACCAAAAGGTAGGCACAATTTTTCCCCCAAACCGATTTTGCTATTCAGACCATATCTTTTGGCTAAAGACATTCATAACCCCAACTACATTTCGTCCAGTTTCCTCTCTCAGGCATCTCTGTTTATGCACATTTGTGTCTGGCTCTAGGAAACCAGGTTTGAGCGGTTTAGTCATAAATCACAACATGCAATTCACAAAGTAGTCTAAGAGCAATCATAAATACTATCATTAAAATACAATTACTGCCCAACCCGAATTTTGTTCTTTCATTCTTCATCCAGTTTCCTAGTTTTGAACACAGTGCAAACTTCATGGGCTTTTAATGAAGCAAGCATTTGTATGTATGTTTATATTCAAAAGTACGAATAAAAGGAGTCAAAATTTTATAGAAATATGAGTCACACAGATAAGATGTAGGGGGAAGAAAAAGGGGAAGAAAACTAAATAACCTCAAGGCAAACTCTAATCTACAGTTATAAAAATTCTTTGTAGTTTTATTAATTCCACTACTTAAGAAAGATCCGCAGTCTGTTTTCTGTAAAAGCTATATGGCACTTAACAATGTATCAGACAGCAATTAAGTCAGCAAATGTGCCTACAGCATTTTGCTTTAGAAACATGTTACGAGAACTATAATGTGCCAGATGAATACAGATCTACAAACGAGTCTCACCTAACATGCTTGGTCTCACCTAATATGCTTGAAACGCTTTTTCAGAGTAAACAATGCGTTTAGGAGAAGGATTTTTAAAGCCTAAACAAAAACCTTATGAAACATAAGATTTGGTCCCATACCAAATAAACTGCAATATCCAAATAGCACTGAGATCAGGATGAATCTTTTCTTTAGCCACTATGGCACACAATGAACGTTATCCTCCTAATTAAGAGCTCTCTGTTTTAATACAGAAATTACCGCACTTAACATGGTTTTAAACCAGAGATCAGGTTGCAAGGCAGAGGTGCAGAAAGAAAGAGGAGAACTACCTCCTGCCATTAGAAACAACAGACACATGCTTGGTTGGTTTGGCAGCCATTAACATAGCGGCTATTGACCAAGAGAGAACAAACGTACCACCTACGCAGAAAAACATTTGTTCTCACTGTATGACAGACGTGGAGAGCTTCATTTGTCCATTTTTACAGGAATGGGCTTGCAAATATAGCTTTAATACCCATTTGAGAAACCAGGCCAAAAATGAAGGGTGCCCAGCATCATGACAAAAATTAACAAGCACTGTGTATAGATCTAGTACATAAATGGAAGTAAACTGGTTGATTCCCAGAGAATCATGAGGTGATTGTAAAGACAGACAGACTTTCAAGACAACAAATGTAAGGACAAATATGCATAGAAAATTCAGGAGCAAAATTTGTCAGAAAAAAATTGCCAAAGTGAACTTTGTGGATGAAGAAAGGCGATATTGGACAGTATCAGAGCTAGAACTTATGATTAGCACCCTAAGAAAATACCACCTTATATATTTTTTTTCACAGTCCAATTTTATAATGTCAGTCCTAAAGTAGCATGTACGCTGAAAGTATTTAGTTTATAACCAAACACAATATTGTTATTATTACACTCAAAGGATTTTGAAACACCTGAAACAAACTCCTCTAACTCCTCCAAATAACACTTACTGTTAAAAACATATGTAGCTGTTTCTGTTACATTACTGCAGCACCTTGATTGGTTCCAGTTCTATTAAAGTAATCCCAGTAGAAGAAAGCCTACACACTTCAATTTAAAGACAGGTTTGAAGTGATTAAGGAATTTCCTTATGTTCCTGCAGAGTATTTGAAACAAAACAACAAACTCCATATGTTTCAATTCCAATCTCTTTAACACTCACACAAGTATATGCAAACAGTAGTGGATAAGACAGGAAATTATTTCTATGACAAAACCCCAAACATTCTCTAAACAAAAGTTAAGGTTACAAAGAGAAAAAGATTTCAGGAGACTCTATTCACAGTCTTATGCAAAGTGATACTTTATGTGCAAGCCTGTATGCTTCAGAAATCAGTATGTAACAGCAATAATTTTGATTTATGAAGCAGTTCTCTGCCAGCATACATGGCACAGATCGATTATGGGTATCTTGCAAGAACATCCAACGATCATATCTAGCGCTTTAGCACACAGGTGCAACAGGTGAATTCCCAGGGTTCCACACGTGGGTTTTTTTAATATCCATCTGACTGTAGGATATCAGACAAACAACAAATCACCAACAAATAAAAAGCTTTCTTAAAATTCCACTTAGTGAACCTGTTTAGTAAACAGGTAAAAAATGTATATAAAAGCACATCCAACTGTTTCACTGTATGATCGGAAAGGCAGAGTGAAAACCGAATCTGATTGTGTATCGCACATTAAAGATACAATGCGGGGGGGGACACGGACGGACGGAACGGACGGACACGACAGCACAACAAAACACAAAACATCACCAAAATGTTACAGGCACAAATATCAGCCATTGAGGCTACACAAACAACAAACTTTATTAACTAAACACATAGATATTATATGCTTAGGCATATCTAAATACTCATTTTATGCACTAGAAGGAAGCCTGAATCATTGAAAATATTAGCCAGAGGTCAAAAATGATCAGGGAACTCTGTTTTTAAAGATCAAAAGATTACATTAGACTAGAGAATTAGTGCTGGAACAAACCAGCCAGACTTTAAGCACCTACATATCAGCTTTCACAAATTAAGATCCTCTCTCACACGCTCGGGCAGCCTAACGAGGGCAAACAGACTGCTGCGGCTACGTGTAACCGCTGCTGCTCAAACACTGCCACTTCAGGCACTTCAGCGTTCCGCTAGCTGCTGCTCAACACTAACGCGGCCACAGATTTCAGCCGCTCCAACCAGAAATATGGAGTCAAAACCCCAGAAGTGCAGTACTTTTCTTCTCGAGCACAGGGGAGCTGCGTCCCATTCCTTAGACATGTTTTGGACATGCGTGTCAGCTCTTGCAAGGAAGGGCCAGAGGCAGATCACCTGTATTGAGAGGGACCACACAAAGACATCTAAAGTCATGCGGCATAAGCACGGACATCCCCATTGGGGTGGTTTAGGTTCTCAGGATTTGGGAGATTGATAAAGCAGCTGCAAAACAGTAACTAATTCACCAATTTTTGCTTCCAACAAAGGAAATGGATTAATCTTTCTGCTGCCTAAGAGGTTCTTGGACTCTCACTCAGAAGGCAACCAAGAAGAGCTAAGACGGTGGAAGCCTGTAACAAGTGGAGTAAAACAGCCTAGGTCTGTCTAACGAAGGCGGCACAAGCAGCTCCCCATTCAGCAGGCTGGCTTCTTGGATGCCTGACTCTCCCCATACTTTGCGTGGGGAACACTGGTACCTAATTAGAGAGGAAAATCCACAGCCTCCACTAGCCAGCAGCAGGCATCCCCCCACATCACCCTCTTCAAAGAGCTGGGTTTGAGAGCTCCAAAAGCTTCTGACAACTTCCATCTACTTTTTCCAGTACTTGAAACGCAGTAACATCTGCTCTTTGATTTTGAAGTTACCCATCAGAAGCACAGAAGAAATTTTCCTCCTCTCCTCCTGAAGTTCTTATATGAGAGTCTGGCAGACCACAACATGGCGAGACGTTTTTATAGCCACTAATGCAATAGGACATCCATTTCAGGGGGACATCACGTTACAACAGATTCTGACAAAGATGCCATCTCTGGTTACCATCACTGATGTAAAATAGGGTGCGATGGCGAAAAGCATTACCTTTGGTCTTACCATGGCCTGCATTATTAAAATATTCATTAAAATTAGACATTGCTGAGCAACTTGGTAGTTAATTCTGAAGGCCAGTTAATGATGGACAGTTCACATCAGAAATCTGTGATCCCAGAATTAAATGGACAAGGCAGAAATAAACAAGACCTCCTTTATAACTGAGACTTTGGATTCCTTGGAAGTTCTACCCATACCCTTAACTATAATTACGTAAAAAAAAAAAAAAAAGTCTTTGGCTAGGTAAACAACAAGCTCTGTGAGCCCAGGCATGGAAACTGGACGATACAGACTTTAAAAGTGTGAAAATCTCTTACAATTTCAATATTTGGGCTGGGTTTGTTAAGAAGTTTCTGCATAGACTGGGAGATGTTTATGCTTTAAATACTTCATCTTTTAACAATGTTAAAAAAACAAACAAGCAAAAAAACCAGTCAGAGATGTCTTTATTCTGCAGAAAGGTAAATAATCATCTGAACTACCAGTCACACAATTTACATAAACAGATTCCTCAGAAGTAGTTTTAAAAGCCTAGGATTCATAATTTTGCAAGAAGTAGCACAAAAGGGATACAGGACTTGCAGCTGAATTCTGAAGAATGTGGATTAGAAAGAGCTTTTGAGTGGTTTGGGTTTGGTTTTTTTGTCTACAAGAGATTTATTCTGAGATCTTCCATTTCTGCATGCATGCTCCCTTGAAGAACTTAATGCACTGGCATCTGAATGCATAACGAACGTGTACAAAAACTCATAGTCACTTGTTTGGGAACTTCAGCACAGGGGATGAGAATCAGGAAAAATACAGAGGTGCTACAGTACTGAATTAAATTTAGATCAAAAGTAAACTAAATTTAAAAAAAAAAAATCATTTCCAGGATCCTTATGTGAATTTGCTCTGCACGTGCACGTCCTTTAGTAAGGAAAAAAATTGAAACGTACTCAAGCCACTTAGCTTCCATTTCCTGATAAAATTTCAGGAAAAAAGAAATCTTTAAGAGGATGATTACTTAAAATGTAGTACTTTTTTTTTGCTTTCTCTGTAATTTAGTGATCACCATTAAATATCAAATAATAATCAAGTTTCATCACCTCTACTAAATTTTTGCCACAAGAGAATGACGCTAAGAATTCACAATATAGCAAAGCCAAATAAATTTCAGAAAGAAGGCTTTTTCTGCTGATTTCTTCTTCTGACTGCTTACTTCTTATTGAGAAGTTTCATCATGTGAAACAGAGCTCTAAAAATTTGCTCCACTTTTCAGTAGGAAAAGTTGGTGAGACTTCATGTAAGACACTATGACAAATTGAAAGAGATTTGCTGAGTTGCTTCAAATCAGTTTCTTCTCTGAATCTCTTTTCACGCAACATGCATTGGCTCAGTGGAACAAGCAATGTACCTTTTCCAAGCGTTACATTTGCTCATCTACACTTCACAATCCTTCCTCTCTAACTTGCAGCTGACGGGTTTCTCAAATTTCTGGTTGTTGTTTTGAGGAACTTTTATGACATCTAACAGATCTCATTTACAGTTGCTACCTGTCCCTTATCATTGCTGGAGGGCAGCGCCATTGCAGGCACAGACCCTGACTGCTTCAGGCAGCCCAAATGCATCGCTACGCAGACGCCACTCGCCTTAGGGAGATCAATGCGGACGTAGCGGGGAACGTCTGACCATAGGCAAGACCAGCAATGGTCTGTCTCCTGGATTTCAGGTTCTTCCTGTTGTCCGTTTACCACGTCTTCAGTCATTCATCTAACATACATTTCTCACGTCTTTTTTTTTTTCCTGTTACTACAACTGCTTCCCACAACGCTTGGCAAACAGATGAATTCTCACGCAACTCTCAACCACACACACCTTGGGAACTAGAGCTACACTTCTGGTGCAGCTCACTGATGTGGTATTTATTCTAAGAGCTAAAACCCAGCAAAATTACATTCCAGGAACATTTCAGGAAATCCCTACCCCAGTCTGCAAAAATAGTCCATCCTTGTCTCAGAATGTGAAGGTTACTGGTACTCCCACATACTTCTGTTTAGAAGTTTTAAACTATTTCTGCATTTTACACAACTTCTGCACTATTTTTACACATTCTCAGTGTATCAATAAAAGCAGTAAGTTCCTTAAAAAGGAAAGTCAAAAGACGACTTCTTATGTATAGATCCAAAAGAACAGTAGGAGTCTATCTCAAGCTGGGGCTGGGGGGGGGAGGAGGGGGGAGGAGGAGGAAGCCTCATTCTCAGTTTTGCATATTTCAATTTAATTCTATTCCTATTCTAAATAAAATAATGCATGACAGTTGGATGTAGAAGTCTCATTTTTTTAAAGCTTTTTTGTTTTTAAATTGTATCAGGAACAATTATGGAAACCTCTTTGATAGAAACCTTTGCACCGGGACAAACTTCATTCTTCCCTTTTTGATGTTATCAAGAGTCTGTATGTTACCTCGAAAGACAAGGAACAAAATATTGTCCCAAGATTTTGCTTCACATTTTTAATCCAACAGTAGGAATTTGCACACCTGAACAGACTGCTTGCATGGGACCGTTTGGAATTACGTCCTGCACGCGGGGTATTCCAAAATTGCTGCAGGCAGAATCAGGCGAGTGCTGGTGGTGGAGGAAACTAACACTAGCAGCCAGTTTTAGGGGGCTTTCCTGCACAGCGTCTCTGTGTTTTCAAGTTGCCATTTTTGTAATGTCTACAAGACTTAGCATCACTGTTCCTTATTTAGAGAGGTTTGGAGACACTTTCAACACCCGAGAGGTTAAGAAAAACAAGTTTCATATCCACTTCTTATTCAAGGTCCCATAGCAAAATCAGTGGTGATTACTTTGTCTCTGTCTCTGCTTCTCTCTCTTTTTGCATAGTCACTCATTCCATTCAAGTAGTGACTGCCATAAGGGTATGGCTGTTGCTGAATCCAAAACTACCACTGTTAGAATGCTGGACTAAAAAGAACCTCAAGAAACCATCTACCTCTGCTCTTTCACTTAAGCAGAATGCTAATCCCTGACAATTTGTTTAGTCTTAATCTTTTCTAAATTTCAGTCTTTCCTCATAGCTCATGTTTTCCAATGTGTTCATTACTGAAGTCCCTCTCTGGGCTCTTGCCAATTTGTCTATGTTTCTTAAAATACAGTTTTCAGCTGAGACTTCATAGTCACCACCAGAAAAGGAGGGATAATCAGTTCCACATCTCACATATAGTAGCTTTCCGTCATGTGTATTTGTTACGTCTTAACATCTAGCGTAAGCCCCAGATCCTCTTTGCAATATTGTTATTTCATATTACTATTATTACTGGGAGAACTAATTATTCTGCATCTTCTATTTCTTGTTTTCTACTCCCCCTCATTCTAAGTGGAAATCTTTGTGTCTGCATTTCAGCTTCATCTTCTGATTTCAGATCACCACTCTGATTTGTCTAGACCATTCTCATCCTGTCTTCCCAAGAGTTGCAACTCCTCCCAAATAAAGCTATTGAGTCTGATAGCATCTTCTCTTTTCCATCAGCCTAAATCATTAATGAAATCAACAGAGAGTTCAGAATGCAGCCAGGTACGACCTCACCTAACATCCTCTCTTGGGTTGACAGCTTAATCGCTAAAAAGCTATTTTGTGGACCTATTTTTTTCCAAGCAAAAGTACACCACCATCCACATTTTCTTAATTTGGTTAGGAGAACACTGTCTTGTTGGAGAGTATTGAAAGTCTTCTCAAATTCACAATGGTATTTCACAACAGCTTTACTTTGTCCTTTAGACATGCTATTCTGGCCAAAAAAAAAAAAAATGCTATCAGATTTGTCAAAAACTTAAGAACTTATTAGATCAAACCAGTGTCAGCTATTTTTAATATTATTATTCTCCAAATATAAATAATTTGTTCCGGTATGCATTTGTAAATCACAATTGCACCAATCTGCCTTACTTACCTCTTTCTTTCCCCATATTCCATGCTACTAGTGCTGCTTCTCGGGGGGGAGCAGGGGAGAAAAAGAGTTTTGACTTCATCCAGTTCTTTGGGCTGTCCACGCTCCATGTGTCCCCACTACCTCCCACCGCCATTCAGAGATTGCTTCAGATACCGAGCATTTAGCTACTAGTAAGCAGCTCTTTCTTCTGGCCTTAATGAAATTAAGTGATAGAAGTTAAGTGCCATCTCTCATTTAGCCTTTCTTGTTAAGGCCATAATAAAAACAAAAATCAAATGCTTTTGACCGTCTTTTCATATGCTCACACTTTCTTGCCTTCCTTCAAGAAAAGCTTCAAGTTATATATATATCACAGTAGGTTTCCCTTTTTTTTTTTTTACACTACAAATTTGGACTACTACAGTCATATGCCAATCTTGTCCAATTTTTGTATAACTGCTATTGCAATGTCCCTATACTTCAAAAGGGATTTGCACATAATCGGGTTTAATATTTGTTTCTGTCTTCTACATTAATTGGTGCAATAAACCAAATATTCAAACAGTTCTACCAGACTTCCAGTATTGAAAGTATCCCGAATTACCAGTCTATCCTTGTTTCCCTGCTGTCACCTATTACTTTAATTAAGTGGCAAATATTCACCTCCTCACTTCTGCAGATGGAACAAAACAGTAATCTAATTTCTGAAGTACGATCTGTGCATTTGCACAAGGAGTAGCTTCAATTACTAGACGCGACGACTAGTCTAGCTATTTGGAAAGCACGTCCCTTTATCTCATCAGCTGAAGTTACAGTGAAGTAATGTTTACGGCCTTCCCAAAGCTTACATGTTGGTGCAAGTGTGACTTTGCCTTGCTACAGAATGGACTTTGAAAACAGGAAAATAAACACAGTGAAGGAGAACCCTTTAAGGGGGGGAAAAACCTGAGAATTCTACAAAAAGGAAGTTTCGTAGAGAAGATTCAGAACTTCTTTCATGTATTTGTAATCTTTGACTGCTTCTCTGAAAGCTGTTTATATATTAGTCCTCACAGGATATCTAAAGTTTAAATTATCAGTACTTTACACAACTGTAACAAACAACTGTATATAGTAATGAACTACTATGTTAGCTTAAAATCTTCTGGTGCCGAAGACAGTAAGAGAAAAGAATGAGCTGTTTGAATTTCTGCATACGACACGAATACTTTCTACATTAGGGTGACAAAGAATTTTACATTCTGAACTCTGGCAAACCATCAAAGCCTTCAGCGAGTCATTTCTGTCATTTTCTCATTTGACAAAAACACGAATCCATGCATACCCCCATTTCTTAAACCCCACCCACCTCAATCTCTGACTGGTGTGTAAACATAAATGCGACTTTAAAAAAAGGTTTGTGATGAAAGTGGCAACTACAAGCCTGTAAGCCTCACATTAGGCAAAGAAATAATATTTAGGCACATACTCGTATTAGACAGAAAGCAGAGAGAGAGAAATTACAAAGGACAGCATTTATTCCAGTGCGTGCTAATTCTCTCTATTCAGAGAAAAGCTGCCATGGTTTCCACGCGGAGAATGCCTGCCTTGCAAACCTACTGAAGTTGACCGCAAGGGTTATCACACAGCTGATAGAATGAAGAATTCAATACATTTTCATCTAACGGTAACTCTGACAAATTTCCAAAAGACGTTTAACAAAATCTCTCCCAAAGTCTTTTAAAGAAACTAAACAAAGCGTGAGAGTGCAACACTGACTAAATACAAGAAACAGCATAGAAGAAACAGTCAGAGGTCTGTGCTGTAGGAACTGTGCTGTTCAACATATTCATAAGCGACCTGGAAAAGGGAGTAAGCAATGAGGTGGCCAAATTTGCTGATGTAACAACGGTACTTAAATAAGGCAAGGGCGAATGGCAAACTGAGTAACTGCAGAAAGATCTTATAATACTAGGTGTCTGGACAATAAAATGGCACCAGAAGTGTAAATAAAAGCGTTTCGCATGGAATAAAACAATCCACAGATTCACTCACCAGACAGGCTCCAGAACACTGGGGTTACGGTAGATATTTTGATATAAACATCAACTCAATACTTAGAGCAGCAGTCAAAACAGGAAATGAAACATTTTAGGAAATTTAGAAAATTTTAGGAAGGAATAGAGGAAAAAAACCTTAAAATCTCATTTTCACGGTATGGTATAAATTTACAGTTTGCCCACAACTGGCATGATGTGAGCAGTTCTGGTTGGCTCTCAAAATGTGTTACAACTGGAAAAAGTTCAGAGAAGGGCAACAAGATTGACACTGGCTCTGCAGAGGAGAAGCAAATGAGTAGGCTGGGCTTCCGCGGCCTGGAACAGATGTAACTAACACGGCGATGTGACTGAGGTCCACAAAATAGTGAGCGTTGTGAAAAGGGGTTGAAAGTTTACTTCTGTTCCAATATATAAATCGAGGTGTCAAATGAAGCCAAACGGGTGTCAGAGTGAAAAACACAAGCGGTTGCATAGGCAACAAGCGACGGACCTCAGGAATTCCTTGCCAAAGACTACCGTGTGCAAAAAAAAGTTTACATAGGATAAAGGACAGGCTGCGCAGTTTCATGAGAGAGATGACCATGGATTTACTAAACAGATAAACAAAATCAGGTTCAGGGGAAAAAGAAAAACAAAACAAAACAACCCCACACAAACAAACACCACACACCACCAAACTAAAAACAAGGTAAAAAAATAGTTGGAGGCTGAAAGAGTACTTTAGAAAGAAATATTATATACTTCCCTTGTTCTTACTTTCCATTGGGTATCCATTTCTAGTAACCGTGAGATACAAGGAACTGGGTGGGTGGCTCTGGTCTGAATCATTATGTTTGGAGATATAGAAAAACACTTAATTATTTGTGCTAGAGCTGAAACATGTCTTCACATATGTCCTGACAAACACTAAGCAGAAGGACCAGAGGAGGACTAATTAGTCCTAACATGTATCAGATACCTTTTGTTATGATATCTAAGCTAGTTCATCATTTTTGATAAGATGAACACCTATTATTTTGGCAGGTGAACATACATGGCACGTACTTCTACTAATTTATCACGGAAAGTAAACTTGGTGCAGGCAATATAAAGAACATGTGAGAAAGGGACCTCAAAAAAGTGTAACAGCACACATTTTTGCCTCTCCAGACAGTATAGGCCATTTTCATAACTCCCTCTCTCTTCAGATGTATTTTGTGCGACACTCGGAAGAATTTACAGCATTTTAAGCTTGGGGCCAGGGGGCAGAAGCATAGAAGGGAAAAGACGACGCATGAACAGAAATCAAGGAAAAGCTCATTCGAGACAATGTGTTTTGGTCCTTTGTGCCACCATTCACAACGAGATGGTATATTGTACAGAAATTCTTTCAAAGGCACTAGTACATTTTGTGCCTTTTTCCTGTAAAGTAGGTACAGCTGCTCCATGCTCTCTCCATCCTTCAGTGGATGTGTTCACCTATTTGGACCTGTAAAACAATGTATACAGGCCCATATCTGCCTATGTGTTAGAGACACATTTAGTTCCTGATAATCAGGATGTTGGAGTGACTTTTTGATGCCACGCATGTTCCTACCCTCCTTCTCAGCAGCTACTGATGTAGGTTTTATCTTGGGGGGGGTGGGGGGGGGGCCCAAGGCTTAAAGAAAAGGACAGATCTATGCACACACACCTTTTTGAAAACAAAAGCCAGTTTTCCATTTCCAGAGCACACTTACATAGTACCTAGATATAAAGCTATTCCTGAAGCAAGGCAGGGGAGAAACAACAAAACCAAATCACGCTGAACCATTATACAACTTTACTAAAACATTTATTCCATCAGTCAGCCACGCAGAACAAACGTTCCAGAAACCACATCCTCATACTACAGCCTCCCTCAAATCTCTGCCCGTTCAGAAAAAAATCAGCTCACGTGCAAAGAAAAGAATTTAAGTCAGTATGGGCCCTGTACTACATGTTTCTCCAGCTGGAACAGGGAAAGAGCATTTTTCTCTTTTTCACACTTGAAACCATAGAATAGAATCATAGAATCATAAAATCGTTCAGTTTGGAAGAGACCTTTAAAATTATCAAGTCCAACTGTTAACTTATCACTACCAAGTCCACCACTAAACCATGTCCCTAAGGGCCATGTCTACACGTCTTTTGAATACCCCCAGAGATGGTGACTCCACCACCTCCCTGGGCAGCCTGTTCCAGTGCCTGATAACCCTTTCGGTGAAGAAATGTTTCTGAGTATCCAGTCTAAACCTCCCCTGGCGCAACTTGAGGCCATTTCCTCTTGTCCTGTCGTCTGTTACTAGGGAGAAGAGACCAACCCCCATCTCTCTACAACCTCCTTCCAAGTAGTTGTAGAGAGGGATAAGGTCTCCCCTCAGCCTCCTTTTCTCCAGGCTAAACAGCCCCAGTTCCCTCAGCCGCTCCTCATAGGACTTGTGCTCACGCACATCTGTTTGTAAGTTACACACCAGAACATATGCTTTTTCCTTCCAAGCTGTCCTAACTTTCCTCTTCCGTGTCTCCTCTTTATATGCTCTAGGTAATTTTATATTTCCAATAAGTTGCTGAGAGATGCACACTGCAAAATCTGATCTTCTACAATGATACTCTCACTCCTACCTTTCTCTGAGAGGTAAACACATGGAGGGAACTTCTGGTTTATATGGCATTTGCAAGTAGTAAATGAGGTCACAAGGCTCTGTGCAACAATTAAAAAAAATTAAATAATTTGGG
This sequence comes from Phoenicopterus ruber ruber, assembly GCA_009819775.1. Taxonomy (NCBI): domain Eukaryota; kingdom Metazoa; phylum Chordata; class Aves; order Phoenicopteriformes; family Phoenicopteridae; genus Phoenicopterus; species Phoenicopterus ruber. The sequence continues at coordinate 28,066,828 of CM020217.1, read as the reverse complement.
AATTACAGGAGCTATTAAATAGCTCCTTTCACAGATGAAAACTGCATAAAAACCCCAGAACCTAAAGATGTGGCAAGTAAAAAACATCTGTAAAAACCTTTAAAAGCTTCACCCAGGTACCGCACAGGGAGGCAGAGCTGGAGGGCAAATTATCCGATTAGCTTAAACCTCAGACACTGAGTCAGTACAGTTCATTTACAAGGCACAGAAGAGAACTGTAATGAGGTATCAGAATGAATGTTCACAGCTGAAACGGGACCACAAGCAAACGATCAGGCTTATTTAGATTCTGCATTTCTGTAGCAGATTCAAAATTGTATCTGGATGGGCATTCCCAAATTTTGCACCCCCAATCCACATGCAAATCTATGTTTACAGATTTGTGGCACTAGGATTTGGGAGATAACATTCCAGCCAGAAACCTGAAGTAACACCTTTAACTACCTAGGGATGCCAAGTGGGTAGGAGGTCATCTGAATGCCCATGAGCCAACCATGCTTTGACAATATTTTTCTGCACTGTACAAATCCGGTTCAAGAGAAGAACATTTCTGCATGTCAGGGAAATGCTGGTAGTACATCTACCACGTAGATGTATAAAGGCACAAAAAAGTGGAGATTCCCTCTCCTAAGAGCCCCAAAGCCTAAGACTGCAATTTCAAAAAAATCCCTAAGGCCCATGATAAGATAAAGCTCGAGCAAATTCAGCAGGAAAAACTGAAATACTAGAAGTATAATTTTTCCCCCCCTGTTTCCCCCCCTCTTTCTTCATGCTTTTCCCCTTAGTCTCCTTATTCCCTGACTCAGATTTCTGCTTGCTTTCTGTATTGTATTCTCTGAGACTCACTTCTAGTTTCACAGAAATTTCCGCCCCCCCAAAAAACAACAGATGAAATAATTTATTCCACTCTCTAAAGCATTCTCCAGCTTCTAAACCAAATGCTCAGGGACACCGCTGAATTGAATTGTAGGCGGCAGAATCAGACTTCTCAGGGTTGCTTTAGATCGTTAGCAGACTGAAACAGATCTTACAGTTGCCAGACTTTCTTTGGTCATTGTGGTTGTTACACATTTCCTTTTTATTCCATCTAGATTCTGTATTATCATATACGCCATGGAAGTCAGTCACAGACACCGTATCTACCCATAGGCCAACTGTTTATTATTCCTGGAAAACGCTTTCCTGTAAAAAATTAAAGAAATCCTTTAATGAGGAAATATGACGAAGAAAATCTGCTCTTGAGTTGACGTTTTGTAGGACAAGTTTCAACTAGGAGGAGAATTTTAAAGGCAAGTTATAAAATACACAACGGGTGGAGCAGGTGACAATAGAGGTATTGGCATGAAGCTATCCAAGGCATTATAAACACAATGCTAAAATAATAGGATCTCTTGAATGGGAAACCACAACCTCTGAATTTGAAAGACTTCATTTTACTTTCATGCGAAGACTTGTTGATAGCACTGTTAAATGCAAACATCAGAGCCCTTTCCATATTTCATAATGCACTGCAATCTTGAATACAGAGACAAAAATTACAGCTTCTGCAGTATGGCATGCTCTGCAGCATGCTCTGTTGGTTTTTCCCTCTGGAAAACACACGCTGGTTGGCATGAAGTTTTACAATGCTCACTTTAAGTGAGGAATAACTCCACTAAAGCCATTAGAAGTACAACATAAAACTGATTCAGTTTAGGCTGCGTACACACTCTTCCCAGCACAGCTCTCAATCTTCAAAAAACCAAAAGCTAACATGGTTTTCAAAGTTCCTTGCTCACGTGACACGGGGAATAGTAACCAGAGTGCACCACTGAGATAACTATACTGATGTTCATGATGCTGTTGCATCCTGGAGTTCCTTAGTTTTTGCAATGAGACCTCCTAAAACAAGGCAGGATTTAACAGGAAACCTGTTTTCAGGGGGCCTGACCTTCTCCCAGTGCAAAGTTTTCCAGTTCACCTCATTAGACTTCCAATTAGGCCCTGCAAATCTTTGAATGGGAATCCAGACAGCTTCAATGCTTTCTGCTGACAAAGTAACACGTAGGGACAACTGTAGAGGAGGGTAAAGTGATAACGTGACGCGCACCTGCTGATGGCAGAACTACTGCAGACAGCTAGAAATCTAGTAATCTAGTTACCAACATCTGATCTTTCAAAGAGACAGGAACAGGCAGAAAAGGAGGAAAGGAATATGACAAGAAAACACGCTTTTCAAGGGGAAAAAAAAAAAATCATTTACATGTCAGGAACTGAGAGCAGTTCTTTCAAACCTTCTTTTAATTCAACCTCGTAATATCTGTCTGCATCAAAAATACCTGTAGCAGCAGGAAAAAATGATTGCTACAAGAAAAAAATACAAGGAAATTCTTGTCAAAGCCCATGCAGACACAAGCTGCTAGAGAGCACTACATACCCAATTCAGAATGAGCAGAGAACTCCCTGCTCTGTTACTAAATCAGTGAAAACTAGAAGGTGCATCAAGTTACAGTTTTGCCACACAGAATATTCCTCATGAAGAAATAGCAAAATAGTCAAGATTTTAAGATACTTCTAGTATCCATACATAACAGCTTAAGCCATTTCGCTCCTAGAAGTTGGTACTACAGGCAATTATGAACCATGTTTTGGCGGTATATATTAAGCAAACAAATTACACGCTCCATTCAGTATCAACAGGATCCAAATAATTTTTCTAGCAGCACACAATACTACCCATTTTCCTCACAGAAATAAGGGTCCCAGGCAATCCAGAGTCATTGCCACAGAACATAGGCCTGAGTTTCTGCACTTACTGTACCTTGCTGTTGAAACATTTGGCCACCTACAAAGCAATTTTTCCACCACCAGATTCCTGGAGAAAAAACATCTTCAGGCTTTCCTACCAAAGCACATCTGCAAATCAGCTTGTTACCATCTCTACTGCAGCCTCAGAAAACCTAATGAGCTTTCTGCTAAAAAGATGGAATAGGCAATTCCTTGCCCTCCAGCTCTCTTTTACCATAAAATCGTGGTCCGCAAGAGCTGTAGGAAGAGCCTACCCTGGTTTCTCACTGGATAACCCTCCTATCTGGATAGTACCTCGTGGATTTTCTGGCAGTTTAACCTCGAAGTAGAACAGAAAGCTGATATTCAAATAGTATTTCAATCTGAAATGTGATTATTCTATGCTCTCCCACATAGGCTTTACTTTTGTTATTTTGTTTTCCACTTTCTGAAGACACTTGGGAAGACAAGGTTATTCATTTGCAAGTCGGGGGGGAGAAGGGGGTACACCATCAACCTGTTCTTCATGCAGTCCATCCTTCCTAAGAGAAACAGCATCAAAACTGAGATGAGGCATTTGGGGGATGTGTTACGAACGCGTGATGGTTGAGAGGACTGTAGTGTCAGAATATCTCTGATTTTTTACATAGCCAATCTTAGAATAAGAGTAGTTTATAACTGCTGTGAGAAACAATACAGGCTTAGTAGGGAGACTGAAAAGTGATCTGGAGTTGTGTTCCTCAGCCTGCGCCCATGTTATAAAATGCCACAAGTTTAGAAACCTTAGACTCCTAGATATAGAAAAATGAGGAAAACGTAGGTTTTGGAGGAAAGGACCTCAGATAGAAGAAGAGTTCACAAACAGAGCAATTGCCTGTGTCAAGCTTCGTTTACATATTATTACTGCATGCAACTGGGACGACAACACATTTCTGTATCAGACTACGTATACACCCAGGATTCTGAGCCCACAGGAAGCAACTCTCACAAGTTTTACCAAGTTCCCTTTCCTCCTTCTCCTTCCCCCTTCCCATTTTCCAAATACCACAGAAACTGTTAACCAGAAGACAGAAAGTCTTCCCTAAAGTTTTGACACGGTTATAAAGCACTAGAAACAACGCCTGTGGTAACAGCACATTTTAATCCATCACTAGTCCCCCACATGTTTACTTACTCTTTCAAATATTTAACACATTTCCAGGGACAATTGGTATCAATCACTCCCACTTTTCTAATGGTTTTCTCTATTGTCTTAATTTACATCTGGATGCTCTTGCGTATCAGCGGATGTTGTAAAAACGCTTCCACTGACAAGTCAGCTTCCCTTGAAAGAGGAACAGCCTGATGCCTGAACCCTGCTCAGCCAACAGAAACAGAGAGGAATTCACTCCATCCACAGCAACACGATTGAAATAATTCAGAAGATTGTGAAAATAGGAAGTGTTGTAGTTTACCTACTTTTGAAAACAATCCCTTGGTAGCTTGCTGGTAAGTGGAAAATGTCCAGGTTAAGCTTCACCTGAATTGTTTTTTATGCTTGTGTAACTATCATAAGAGAGAGTGGTTAATTTTGCCTGTAAGTCAGAGCAAAAGACTGGAGCGTACCAAGCCATGCCATCAAGTCAAATTCCTTCCATTAGCGATGCTCCCTCCAACATAAAACCATCTTAAAAAAAAAAAAAAAAAAGCACAAAGCCTTCCTTTTTTTCCTTTGTGATCAGCTGCTTCTTTCTTTTTCAGAAAATTACTACAATCCATAAACTTCTAGTGTAGAAAAGCATATGGAGAAGCTTCTCCATCTTGATTATGAATACATGACAAAGCATGAATTCTAGCAAAGACACGAGGACTACACAAGCATTGTTCAGCAAATTCTCACCTATTACTTCAGAGAGTTCATGATTTTTTTGTGTGTATTGATACACAGACACCTACAGCAGCTGCCCCAGACCTTACTTTCCCTAGATACTGTTTCCCACAGGAAAACGCAGGATCTGCATTATCAGGACTTCACCTACAGCTGAAAGGAATGGCTTAGGCCCCCATGCCCCTTGCTTCAGCCACTTAGGATTTGCTGAAGGCCCCAAATTTAACAGAGCTCACCCACATCTTGTACCCAGAGGCCTTCTGAAACCAACCCTACTCCAGACAGTACCACAAGCTGGTTACCATGAATCCCCTCGTCTTCTTGGGTTGTACCTCTCAGGAGCCGTGGCTCATCACAACCCTGCTATAGTCAGTACAACTATACTAGTGCCAGACTGAGTCAGGCAGAAATATTATGTCACATTTCATTACCAGCTGTCTGAAGATGGTGTAACATCAAGCGAGGCGGCAGGAACAGCACACTGTATGTGACAGCATGCTTAAGTTTCTATATAGAGATCATTTTTTAACTGCTCGGTTATCATCAACTTGGACAGCATGATTTGATCCACTGGTTCACACTAGATGTAGAAAACTATTATAATTTGTGAACTGTTTCTCTCTTAGCTACCGGGCATAGCAAACATAAATAAATAAAAAGAAACTCCAATTGTGAGGAGTTAGAGGTTTGCAGTGTAACAAAAGAAAATAATTACTTCAAAACAGCAGCTCTACCAAAAAGCACCAGAGCAGTGGGTTTTCCCTCCCTCGTTTTCACACTAGGGGTCCATTTTTTATGCACAAAAATCTGAGACATTATGAGAACAGCTCCCTAGATGCGGATGTAAATCTACCTGGAACAATCATAAAACAAATGTATGTATTCACAGAACGTAACTAGCAACATTTTATAACACTGAGACTAGCAAAAGTTTTGGAAAGAAACAGGCCTTAAATGCAATCAACGGTTGGGACTTTTTAAAAAATAAATATGGATGGACAATACAACAGCTTTCTATATTAACTTTTGCTTCCCCCCCCCCCCCCCTTCTCATTTTAAAAGTTGTCAATTTAATGAGCCAAAATGAAGTAAATGGCAGCAAATATGGAAATTTGAGCACACTCAAACAGAGGCTTGCTTGCTGGCAAATAAAGATCTGTCCACTCAACATCTGGCTCATTTTGATCCTTCAGGTTTAGCCGCCAAATGACTATGTCATTTGGATTCAAGAGACGGAGAGAAGCATGAGGGAGACCTGATATCATCATCCCAAATGGTGCGAGTCTTACCCCGTGCATAAAGCAGTCTTTTTAAGATCAGCAAGAGTGAAAGAAGCTGTGCTGCTCCCGGGAAAATCTGACTTCATAAAAAGTTCCACAAGCCGAAAGTTGAAACAATTAGTGGTGCACTAGGAGGCAGAAGAAAATGCATATGCGTGGTATGCTCACCATCATGCTATAAATTTCTGTAAATGCACATATCAACAGCACTGACCACTTTTAGCCCTGTACTTTCATGCATAGAACTTTCAGGTTTAAGCCTGTAACAACAAAATCTGTCTACTTACAGAGTCATTTTTAAAGTCCTTTTGACTAAGCACTCTCAAAAAGTTTAGCTTTAGAAAACAGATTCCCCCCCTCCCCATCTTTTTCTTTATTCATTTTTAGCTGAAGCAAAATGCCTGAAAAAGATCTACAGTTGTTACCGAACATACATATTTCTTTGATTTGAAGAATGTCATGGAGTAGACCAGGACGTACTCTTACTGAAAAGTGGGTCCCCTATTTTATGCTGTGCATTACACCAGGTAAATATTGAATTCCTTCTGAAGGACATTCCAAAGATCACAGAAGGCTGCCAGGATGCTGGTGGAAGGGTCCCCAGCAAAGGTAAAGAATTTCGTAAAGCCAGTTGCACTCTTGCAGATTTAAACCCACTTATCAAGCATACAGTAGGGCTCCATAAACATCTCTACTAGAACAAATGCTTTACACTCCAAACTCTTGGCGGGAGCGGGGGGGAGTGCACAGCAGTTGCATACATATACAGCATTGTTCTTGTATAACTTCCTCCATATGGCGCATTTACCCGAGTCCTAAGCACAAGCAGGAATTTGGCCACAAGTAAATCACAGCACACAGAGAAACTGCAACACCAAATCTCTTGCTTTTGGAGGAGGATAAATTAAATAGCACACACACGTCAAGTCGACTGTTCTAGTAGGAAAGTATAACAGCGAGTGTTTGCTGCACCAGACATCTAACCCAAGCGACCAGAAAACAGCTGGATACTTTTGGTCAACTTAAGAGGGCTCTTCAGCAGTTCCAAACAGCAGCAAGAAGCATGGGAGCTACCAGCCTGCTACGGCATAGCCACACATCAGTACCCAAGCACCTCAAGACAGAGCCTGCAAGCATCAACACCAGACTTCAGTCTCCCATACTGTTAGGCTCCCGCATAGACAGGTACCAAAATCGCTGGGAATGCCTGCAAGCTCGAGGCCGCAAGACTTCAAAAATCTCTCCCCATGACACAATTCTTTCGCTGCCTGTGCAGGGCTCACTTGTTTGCCCTGTCTTCCCAAGTGCAGATTGCCGTGCCGGCTGGATCAGTTAGGTTGCTGAGCCCTACATTGTAAGGCTGAGAGTAGAACCAGCTCGCTTCCTATAACCTACTTGCAAAATCATGCTTTCCATGATGTTTTCTGAATTACCCATAAATTCAGCCGTATGCTTGCTGGACAACTCAAATGCTCTATTTCAAAAGAGCTTGACATTTTTCTAATAGGGTCATTCAGCAGTAAAAAAAAACCCCACGCACATTTGTAAAAGCAGTTTGTGGTCAGTTGACTTTACAGACTCCAAAATCATTATAAGAACTTCTTAAAAACTCAATTAAAAAGGGTCTGAATAGAAGACATAACCAATATTGACATCTTCAGACTTCAATATAATTCAGTTCTATTTAAAATTTCTTAAATTCCTTATCGAGCAATGAGTGATTTTAGAGAAGCCAATTTTAAACATGAAGTCACCTATTCATACAAAAAAAAAAAAGCAATAAGCATGGAGATAAGGATATTTCTCAAGAATTACTGAATTAGACTTGTTGTAAAGGTCTAGGCTTAACTATGCTTAGTTATTATTTCTCCCTGTGAAAGTGTTCTAGAAAATCTGGCTGCAACAGAAATCTTCATTTTTTCAATAAACAACTTAATTACAGCAATAACTCTAAAAATAGTCAGGCTATTTTGTATTTTACATTGCCCATGGGAATTATAGACAAAATAAACTATGGTCTCTCTATGGTCCAATGATACAAAAAGAATAACAACAAATAACAAATGACTGGGTCTTGCAAAAGACAAAATGATCAGCTAATTTGATGAAAATTCTTATTAACTTCTGAGTTGTAAGAGATAAATTTGGGGAAGGTATTTGTTTATGCCAGAGAATGGAACAAAATAACCAACACGCAACTCTCTTTCAATTTTAATTATTTTAAATTAGTATCTTGAGATCCATTGTCTAGTGGTAGCGAAATTAAACTCTCGGGTAAGTATTGAAACTATCATTCACTACTAAGTCATTCCCAGTTCATCTCATTGACTATTTTGAGTGTTTCATATGGAGGAGAACAATTTTATGAGAACTGGAGACACATCTCACTAGCTCAATGGTCAGAACACTGCAAAATGAGGGTCTCCAATTCTGATTCACTTTAGCCTGACAGATCAGAGATTTTGAACTAAAAAGAAGTCAGAAGTGTTGGGTCCAGCCCAACACCTGTGGAACAAGTATCCATGAGGCTTATTCCTAAAGAGCCCTCAGAAACCATCCCCAAACCACCACAGAATCCTTTAATCTGTGGTTTAAAAACAAACAAACTAAAAAGATAGAAGAAAAAAGAAAAAGAAAAACCACCACCACCACCACCACTTACGACCTTCTGCATGAAAACGAAACCCCTAAAACAGTGACCTCAAGCAGAATGACAAATCAAAGACATTGCTATTTCTAGAATCCTGGAAACTGGCACAAAAATCTACTGAGGGGACATAACGCAGGTAGTCCAAGGAAGGGGTTACCTCATGAAAGTCTAAAGAGGGGGAGGGAAATACAGGATGCAAAACTTCACCCTGAGTTCAAGGCAATCCTGATTGTAACTTTGACAGACAGTTTATCGCTTTCTTCCTCAGTCTTAGCCAGGCATCTCAGAAGTTGCTCACCTCAATACCCTGCTGACATTCCAAATCCAGTCCACGCTTAGGGGAAGACCAAAAAAGCTCACCAAGCTACAGAATGGGAGTAAAAGTCAACCAAACACCAAAGGAGAATAGAGAAAGTTTCTTCTTGGTCCCCTTGGGTGATTGGCAAAACACCTGAAGCACAGAATCAAATCACCACAGCTCAGAAAATGACGACAGGAAGAGAACTTCCTTCAAGATGTATTTGGTGGCTCGCTGGGCATATTCCTATCGCACTCCCACATTTTTAAGTCTAAGATGACCCATATTTGGTTCTATAATTCTTTCTACTAAACCCCTCCATACTTCAATTAGTCTGGGTTCCTCACTTCCACTGCAATACTGAGAATGGTATCTTAGAATTTCATTCCCTGGATAGTGAGCAGCTGCCTTCTAGTTTCTGGTGTAAACTTATCCCCTTCAACCAGTATCCTCTAAATAAACATTATCCACTCCTGCACGCATCTTCCGACATAAAGCAATTCTATATCCTCTCAAGGAACACTTTGCTCCACTAAGCAGTAGATTACTCTAGCCCCTCTCAGAAAATAATCCAAATTCCCAGTCTGTCCTAACTGGCCTTCCCCTATACTACTATTGATTCATTTCTGATGAAGACGACTGAGGCAATACCAAATGAGGCAATATAGAAGGCAAAGGTAAGACTGGCAGATGAAAGTGCCTGAAGCATCATTCTTCCCTACATTTTATCCTAGTGAAGCCACCACCCAGCCAATCGATACAGCCAGCACTCTCTCCCACCATGAGTTCCAACTCCTGCGCCCTTGATTTGAAACATCTCATACCACATAAAAAACTTCATTTCAAACAAGATATTTTTATGGGATGTCCTTTTCGGATCCTTTGATCTGAATCAAAGCAGGTTGTGTTTTGTTTTGTTTGAAAATTCAACATCAGCTTTTACTATCCAACTGTTAAACTGTACTCAGAGCCTTGATATGAAATTATTTTTTCAGTCACTACTTACTCATCGTGGTGATGAATTTATTTCTAACTTTACTGTTGGCACAGAGAAGATAAACACTGTCCTTAAACTCTTGCCTCCAGACTACAGATTTTTTTTTTTTTTTTTAAAAAAAACAACAATCCCCTATTTAACCATCTGTAGTATTTGGAAAAAAAAAATATATATGTTATGGTTATATTATCATGCATTGACTTTTCACCTGAGAGATACAGACATATTAATATCTCGTTAGTTTGTATCTCATCCTACATGCAAATACACTGAAGCCCTTGGCTTCAGAAAAACACTCTTTAGGCACAGTAATGGATACACCGGTGCCCAGTTTTGCAGTCAAGTGGATTTACATCTCTGCTACACTCTGATCCCACTACGTAAAACACAGCATTTTAAAGAAAAGATTACATTTTTCCCCAGTATACTTTGGACAAGTTTTGAGCAAAAGCATTATCTCCAAATACCTAAGCTTGCACACTCATATTTAAGTCTCAAGGATACATGCGTATGCTGTACATATTTTTTCAGATAAATTCCTTTGATAACTTAAGTCAACACAAGCTCCACCTTACAACTTTACATGTATGGGCTATTACAATTCATGCTTCTGAAGCCTTCAAAAGTAGCTTTTCAGCTTTGCTATTGGAAAAGCGGAGTTCAGCTTGCATTCTCACTTGGGTACCTATGTAAATAATTTGACTCCCAAATTACTTATATTTCCTACTCATTGTTGCTAACTGTTAGAAATACTCTCCAGATACTAAAATCAGTCTTAAGCAAAGAGGAAATCTACAGAATAATTCAAATAAATTCAGAGTACAGTTTTTTCATCCCTACTTCTCCAACTTCCAGATGTAGTATGAAGGTGAATTTGGCTATCCAGCAATATACATATAAAATTAATAAAAATGTACACAAGTACTTTTTTTCCTGGGGAAAGGAGGGTGAGAGCGTTACAGGAAAGAAGGGGAATGGAAAAAGCAGGGGAAAAAAATCCAAAACATACAATTTATGATCAAGGTAGCAAGTGACAGCACCAAAAACTGAAAACTACTTTCCAACCAGATTTTAGGGTGTTATTTACACGCTGGCCAAAATTGCATTTGGCACCCATATTTTAATACTTGGGCATTTTAAAACCTTTTTATTTCAACTTCATAAATGAGCTGATTTTTCCTTGGCAATAAAACCATATTTTTTCAACCTAAGTCACTTGGCAAAGCAACCGAACCACTATCAGAGTTCCTCATTTTTTTTTCTTAGTTAAGTCATTCCATTTCCTCCTCACTTAGAAAATTCTAGATTTTTAAGTGGTGCAAATGAAGTTGTTATTGCTTTATCAAGACACTGACTAAATCTAAGAACTTGGGATAAAAAAAACACAACTTGCTTTTTTTTTTAAAAAAAAAGGGGGGGGGGCAAACAGTGGCTTTATGAAATCACACTTTATACCTGAACAACGTTTCAGTTAAGGGCTTCTTCTAGAGCCAACTCTTAGAAGGCTAAAACGATAACTTGTCAGTCACGGCTGGATAGGTGATGAACTAGGCCTGTCTTTTGAACATAATTGTTTATTTTAAGCTAGACAGAAGAGTAACATGAGTTTGACTTCCCACACGAAACACTATTCTTCATTTCTAAGTACCACCTCCTCCAGACAAGACAATTTCAAGATTAGCAGAATGATTTACTGACAGCTTACAGCTTAACTCAGCACTCCCTGTTCGACCTTCTGACATGTTTATGGATTCAGAGACCTCAGCCTCTCAGCTCTGGCCCAGCTCACAAAACATGTCGTGATCTCTGAAGTACTGTTAAAAAAAAAAAAAAAAAAACAACACAAAAAACCCACAACAAACTCCAGATTTGGTACTTCCAAACTAGACTCTCTTCAGGTTCATTCAGCTGAAGTTGAATGCACTCACGAAATAAAAAGGCACAACTTTGAAAGCCAGTATGGATGACTGTGGGCCTAGATAGTCCCTTGTGAGTCCAAATGGGGCCAACAGCAAGTGACAAATAATTGCAGCACAGAAATCATTTTATAGAATTATGAGATTTTAAAATAATGATGATATATTTAAAAAAATCCAGAACCAAAAACCACTCACTGCCAGACTGATGAGCTGTTGCAAACATAACTTCACTCAATCTCTTGAACAATCTAGAAAGCAAGTTACATCAATGTCAAGATAGTACAAGGCACCGCCAACAGACCTTATCCACACTCATCCTTTGGTCTCTGCCGAACCTTTTGTAGAGTAGTTCACTAGTGTGCCGTCCCCATTGCCACAGACAATTCTCTAAGAGACAAGAAAAAGCAGCCCCTGTTCCCTTGGCAATAACTGATTGTTTTGGGGGACTCAACCACAACAGGAAGAAAAATCAAGAACATTTTCATCCCTTGCACCACATCCAAACGTCCTAAACATTTCTAATATGTACAACTGCCCTTCAAAAACTGAAATCTTCAGCTGATTTCATTATTGAAAAACACTCCTATAGTATGGAACACTCCTACAGGTGTTTTAATCCACGTTGAAATAAGGCAAATGAAGCAAGTGAAAATCTGAGCATGCCATATCTGGTACTAAGCCTGTATCCATATCCCACCTCTTGTTGCTCATTCCTGCTCTTTTCTGGGAAAAAGTAGACTCCAAAAACTTGAAAACTCCCAGCCACCACAATAGACAGATTAGCCTAGTAGTCATGGATGTAGGGTGATCCACCATTATGAGTCCTATTTCTCATATATTCACCCTAAAGAGACACAGTTATCTTTGAAGTCCAAACCTGCACGCGTTCCCCCAACTCCAACTCCATAGGAGTGCCTTGGTCAGGCCTCTTGCAAATGGATCTTGCTGTTCGTAACGGTACATATTTCACCCACCTGTCCCTTTACCATTTCCTTTGGTGATATGGTGCAGCAATAAAGTCCACTTCCCGGACTTGATTCTGCAACTAACTGGTGGACACATTTTGTTTGGAAAAATTAGGCCTAGGGAGCCTACTTGTATTATAAGAAGCTCTGCAGAACTAAAACAAACCAAAGCCACAATAAAACGACGGCTAAAAATTTTTCATTGTAATACAGAAGTCTACCAAAGACTTAGTAATCTTAGTATAAGCCAAACAGAGCTTATCTAGGGACAAGTATAGAATTACACTTTCCAGAGCATGAAGTCCAAGAGAGACTGCCTTATGCAACAGCCCAGTTTTCTCCTGATGTACTTGACCTGGCCCCACTGATGTAGCATTGTGCTCATGGAGAAAATGGTGAAAGGGAGGGGAAGCAAATTTTTCGCATAATAGATCATGAACTGAGATCAGGCTTTTCCTCTCTGTGCACTACAATAATTCCTTGGCACCCTTGGGGGGCAGGGTGGGGGAATCAGTATTAAAATGCCTCCTTGAGAAGAAACATACCTCGTCCTGAATCCGATAACAAGAACTGTCAGACTATCCACGATTCCTATTATGTTTTGCAGAGTGGTCATCCTTCTCCAAGTTCTCAATCTCAAATACAGTATCCTGTCTTTTGTTTTCTGCCCACTCCTTCCCTTTTTCTCATGTATAGGCGTACAGGCAAAAGGGCTTAACAGAAAGACTGGGCTTGGGAGAGCCAAGTGGCTGTCAGCTCTACTTCTTAATTGCTTAATCCCAGGCAAATTTTTGTCCTTGACCAAAAATTTTTCACCTGTGAAGCACAGATAACTTTCATGATCTGCATGAAATTTTATATCTATCTTTATAAGTAAAATTAATTAAATCTAGCTTTGTAGAAATCTTCAGGACAGGGTCTGCACTGAGTGATGGGGGAAATTTCATGTAGGGGTATATTATAACAGATATAAAATTGCATACGAAATTTCACCCATGGATCAACTGCAATCACCTATTTTTTGCACGTAACACGATCACATTGGTTTTATACATACAAATTTAAATCAACAATGACAAGGAAAAAATTAAGACAATATTAATTCAGATATTATTAAGTAGCAAATTAGTGGGAAGAAAGTCAAGTAACTGTGAAGAAAGATGGCAAACATCTGAACCATTCCCCACATGGGTTATAGCTTGTTTCTTTTGTTTCTTTTCTTCTGCTAATGAGCACAACATGAGATGCTTCATTTAACATTTTCCTAAGAACTAAAATTATTCTCCTACCTCCCATGAATTTTCTAAGGGAGACTCAGAGATTAACCAAACAGTGAAAAGTAGTACTATGGCACAATAAATTACCATCTGAGGCTACCTTTACATTAGTCCCAGTACAACCATTTACCACTTGATTTTCGGCTACATGAACTGCCTCTAGATGTTTTCTCATACGGAAAAATCCATGCTTCCTTTAACACTACAGTTTTTCTCCTTCCATAAAATCTGTCCTCATCTTTTTTTTCTTCACTGCTTATCTTTAGTGGCTGCCAGTGTCAGTTTTGCAACCCACCTGTCTCTCTCCATTTGGTTTGTCTTATGTAATAAATACATAAGTTTCTTAACTTACATACTTCTTTTTAAGTCTTATAGCTCAGAAGCACATCCCTGTTTCACCTGATTCCTAAAGCACCATGAATGTGCTACAAGACTACACTTCCAAACAAAAAAAGGCAAAATCCTTTTTTGCTTAAGATGGATGGCCACAACTCAAGCCCAATGTCATCCAGATGCAAAACCAGATGTTTCAATATTAGCACACAGCAGAAGCATGTTGGAATGAGCCCATGGCTCTCTTAGGTGAAGGGAAGTAACGCTCTCCAAACCGCTATAAAAAACACAGGAAGCTTAAAGCAAGGTTCAACGTCCAGCAGCAGCAGTAATGAAGACACCTCCGTCTCTCTGGTGAGGTTGCATGCTCTGCCTTCCTCGCTTTCTCCTGCAGAGCCGTGAGGCCACGCCACAAGGTAGCTCAGCACACTGATCTGTCTGAAACAATTAAAAAACAAGCAAGGCTTTTCACAGCCAAATCAGTCCCCCGATTTTCTTTCACTGCATAACCACAATATCGTACCAGCATTGCTGAGGAGAAAGACGACAGCTAGGAATTCATATTTAAGTATTAATTTTCTGCTTGCTAATGATATTACAGTTTTCATAAATGAAAGAACACTAACATGTTTAACACATTTCTACTCAGAGCGTTATTTACTATTGACCTTCATTCCTAAAGTCGCATTTGAGAATGCCTTGGTTTGTTTATGTTCTCATTTTCTTCACAACTCATCTGCCTAATTGCTATTTAACTGCAACATTCACATTCATAATATTGAAAAACAAAAAGAAATTAAAAACAAGGACTAATGAATTGATTTTCATTAGGGAATTAAATCTGCTTTTTTCCTGTAACAGGCCACAACATTAGTCATCCTTTTCCACTGAAAAAAGTCACGTCTTCTGTTGCTGTCTCTTACCGTGTCAGTCACAAGGGTTTTGGACACTTGTTTGATGAGATCAGCCTTGGGACCTTCTTTAACGCAAAAGAAAAATGGAACTTGACAAGCGTCTTGACCAAGAAGCTACAGAGTTTTTCCAAAGCCTAGGCTGAACAAGTCCTAGTGAAGTATTTCTTCCTTGGCTAACAAGTCAGTCTTCACTTAGCCAGCAGCAAGCTGAGAACAAATGTCAGGGAATATGTCTGATCGCGTTTCGAAAACAAAAGCTGTCTGAATGCTTGATTTCGAGCATAAATCAAGAGCAGAGTTTTAGATCTGTAGTTATTCTGGGGTTCTGTTTCCATTTCTAAATGAACAACTGCTCAGTTGTGCCACTACTCTAATGAACACTTCTAATTGGAATTTGAATATTTTCTGTTGTAAGGAATCTTCATAAAAGAACTGACACATGAAAAACAATGACCAAATGTAGATACAGAGAGTGACAGAAGAAAGGCATGATTTCAGCATCCTGTTTGACAGGAGTAGCCAGAGCTTCATCACCTGCGCAGGAGCTGGGACTGAAAACAAGAAAAAAAAAGCCATCTGCAATTACTGATTTTTTTTTTTTTTTTAATGACACAAAAGAGTGTTTGTTCTGTATTTTCTAGGTTCACTCACTATAGTAAGGCAGAGCTAAAAATTACTGGTGTGACAGTTCCAACTTGCAATGATAAACAACTAGACAAAAAAGTGCTATTTTTATACACTCCATGAAACCAGCTGCAATGCTCACTTCATGCTTGCTATAGTACTCCATTTATTAATACATACAAATGTAAGCTACAACTTACATTTTCACAGGGTAGTGTTCTTTCTTCCCTTGCGTTTATCTGAAAAGTACTGAGGGCCTCCAGACACATTTGTTCATACCTATGAGAACCTACCAATACAGCCTATTGGGTATTTGGAAACAGCAGTAATTAACTGCATTGTATTTGGAATAATTGTCTGCTTCGGGGTGGGGGGGGACAGACAATGGTGATCATTTTGAATACTAATAGAAATACATGCAAAATTTTTTAAAAAAATAATACTCTGCTGCTTTGGATATGGCCTTTGAAGGGTAAACATCATCAACTCTATATAATTTTCCCTCACTTACTTGGTTGAGGTAATTGACCCAAACATACTTTTTGCTAACTGTTGGATACAGGCTTTGCTTCCAGCGGAAGAACATGCTTATTTATTCATAGGTACAGGCTTTCAGTATACAGGTCCTGTTAAGGTTACTTTGTACCTTTCCTCATCTTGGAAGATAAAATCAGACTGCACGTGACACAAACCAATAACCTATACTATTTGAGCATTTGGGTCTCAAACTTTGAAGATTTTGCTTGACTCAACTAATGTACCCCCTCCTTAGCCAAGCTCCTGCCAAAGGCCGCCCAGACTGCTGTGCTCTGCTCCCACAGCGTTGGCCCTACGCTTTCAAGCTTCTGCATTCTGGGGGGAGAGAAGAGGAGAGGGTTTGTTTAGTCCTTAGCTAAAGCGGGACAAAGCAATTGCTGTTGATTTAGGATTCACAATTATCTTAAGACTTCCCTAAGCGCTCCTCCAGTAGAAAATCAAATCTGAAGACTACCTCTCCAGAGACATGGTGGATAAAGGAAGGTTTTTATTGTGATTAATTTCAAAAAGTGGATTTTTTTTTAACCCAGTCTATACAATTTTTTGCTTTACTTTCCTTAATAATAGAGCATTCTCTGGATCAGCACGTCAAATTGACCAAATATCAAAGAACCTTATTGCACAGAAAAACTTTACCATATCTAGTTTTCTTTACAGACTCTCCTTATATATGGTTTCCAGGGAATTTTTTTTAATTAAACACAACCTTCATTCTCTGTTATCAAACAATCCCACAATCAGCTTTGTTAGATTGTGATCAGTCTTCCACCCACTGATCCACTACGTAGCTAGCCCCTAGGCTAATGAAATCACCGCTTGTGGCTCATGTTATTGTAACACACAGACAGACTTAAGCAATTGTCACAGCATGTTGATAAACAGCTCCTTAAACCCAGATTGATAGCACCACAAGACTGCTTCCTTGCCACAAGTCACATGAAGCAAGAACATGTAGAAAAGCCATGGTTTAATGATAAAGCTGAACTGTAGGGATTCCAGTAAAAGGTATTCCTTTTGTATGTCCCAACTACACCACATTCACCGTGAACTCATTGCAGTAATGAGGAGACAGACTAAAGCTTTTTGATATCAGAAAGTTAGTGACAGTAGATATTTTGTTTCTTCCCATAACTGACAAAAAAGGCAATAAGGCTTATATAAACTTCCTTTGGTTTGCTGTGGCTAATTTGACAAGAATTAATTGCATGCTCAAGCCCAGTCACACCAAATCTGTACTGCTAGGTGGTCCATTACTACTTGGGCCTAAGAAATACAGATAGTACAACCAGGATACAGAGTTTCCATTTAAAAAAAAAAAAAAAAAGTTGGGATTTTTTTGCAGTGGCTTTCCATTGCATTTCAACTTCCTTTTCACATGTATTCCAAATCACACAGTTTTAAGTTCAGCACAGCACTGTTGCTGCTATCCTCCTGCCACCACTCACCTCGCTTTAAGGATGAACCCTCACATTTACGCTAGACAACAAGACAAACACCTTTTGCGCTGAGTAACAGCCCCAAGACAAGGGGCAAAAGCAGCTTTGGTCGCACATGACTTCCAATTGCGCACCTTTGCAATGCAGTTTGAAGTACCAGCTTCAAAAGGCTGCTGCCTTTGAACAGATCTAGCTGTAGGCACTTCAAGATTAATAGACTGGTTTAATTATCTGCTCCTTAGCAACTGTGTTGTTGTTTCTACAAAGTCAACCCTTGTAACGTTGCGACTCCCAGGCTCCGGCAGGCTGGCTCGCTCCAACGCCACGTGAGCGCTGCAGTAGTACAAGTTGCAGCTTGGCAGGGAGCTTCCCTTTCCCAGAGGGCTCTGTTTTGGTTTTTGACACGGGCAGGATCTCATGCAAGGCGCAAGCACAACTTCCAGACCAACCAAACTACCTGGGATTACAGCACAAGTGTTCACTTGCAAATGGTACGGGCATGAGAAGGGTGAAGAAAGGTTTTCTTGGTTCTCTTCCGTAAAGTAAAAAAGCAAACGAAGAAGCAGAGTTTTTCAATGAGAAACACCACCGGGGCTTGAAATGAAACACTTCAATGCCTTTTTAATTTTATTTCTTCTTCTTTCAGGTCTGCACTTCAGATAGTCATATGCAGTTTCCTTGACCAGTTAGCCTTCACTAGCATAGAATAATCCCTTTAGTAACTGTCCTAGTCATATGCTCCCTTAGAAAAAGTTGATTACTTATATTCAAGCAGCAAAATCAGAGGACTACTATCTATAGTAAAGTAAGAAGAGATGTTCTTGAAACAGAAAAAAGGAGGAACAGAAGTGTAAGGTAAACTATTCTGCTTAATCACCAGAAAGGGGTTTGGTTTCTTAAGAGCAAAAGCACTCGCTTCCTCTGCTTCCACCTTTGTGGCTCCACACTTTAAAACGTGAAAGCTGACCCCTTCGCAACAGCCCATTAATTACTGCTGTTCCAGGAGTCCCGCTCCCGCAGCACTCCTAAAGAGAGGCTCCTGGAGGCCTATTATCTGACATCCTCGGTTCCCAAAATGTTTGGCCTGGCATCAGAGCCAACGCAGGAAGACCCAGCCCTGCTGGCTCATTGCTTTTGCTTTCTTTTTAACCCAAAGAAGTTTTATGGCACAGCCACAGAAATAGCTGAACTGAGAGAGCGGCAAGGGCTGAAGCAAATCAGCTGGAGGAGGACAGACAGAAGATAGAAATATCGGTGCTGTTAGGAATTTGACTCACTGGTACTGAGCATATTTTGGAAATCATATCCTTTCAAGAAAAGAAAGCATGCTGCCTCCCAGATGAAGTAATTTTGAAAATATGTACAAACAAATACACTATTTGTATAGTACAGTATTTGTATTATGAGCTAAGCCAACAACCTAGGAAGGAAACGCTTACACTAAAAAAGTCAAACAAACAAACAAGAAAAGCTTTTAATCATAAGCACACTCATTGTGCAGACTGCATTAATTTACATCTGCAGGCAGCACAGGAATTTAAGAATATAGGAGAAGACATTTTGCATTATCTTCATATCAACTGTTCCTGAACTCTAATTGCAAAGTTAGGGCAGTGTTTTTCCTCCATACCTCTAACACAAAATTTCAGTTGTCTTCATTAAGGCAATAAAGCAGCAACACAGCAGCAGACGCATCATGTAGCAAATTACCTGGTGATTTTACAAGTGAATAATACTGAACTGGCTACTAGTATAGCTACCTGTAGTTAGGGGAGGGGAAAAAAATAATAATCAAGAAGTTTGTTTGCACATCCAGTTTTCTGGACAGATCTAATCAGGATTAGATAAATTCATTTAAAAAAAAAAAGTAAAGTCCTGCAGTAGAATTAGCAATATTTTTTTAGTGTATTAACAGCTAGCAAGCACATCCTAGGCAACCACTTAAGCAGGAAATTCTTCTCTAAATGCAGTATAAACACTATTCTTGTTCTCCACATAGGATTTTCTATGGCAGGGAAAATACCTAAGCAGAGTCTTGCAACACCTATAAATACTTACGAAAATAAATGAAGAACTGGATTTACTAGCACTAAAATAGACATAAAGGCCTTTTGGTTAGCTGCACTCGGAAAGTATTTAGTGTTACTGCACCTGGCACTGACTGCCCCAAAAAAATGGCAATTTGCAAAGACGAGATTTTACAGGGAAGCACCAGCATCCCATTACAATAAACTACAAAGCACTGTATTTGGTAACAGCTTTTTAAATATGAAGTTCTACTGCTTTAGATTACCAGAGGCGACGTGAAAGCTAGTATGTCAGGCATCTTGAATGATGTCAGACAAGGCTGGAAAGATGAATAGAGGCTTTAATTTAATTAGTGTACCAGCACCTGACCAAACAAAGGTGCGTCCAGGCTGAATCAACTTCATACACTAAACCAGATGCTTTTCCTAATTTTAAAATGTGTAAAGCTGGCATTTAAATATACCAAACCACTGAATAAAAAGGTCTGTGAAAGCAACCCAAAAGATTTTTGTCAAACCTTCAAAGAGGATGAAGGTTAGGCCTTGTCTAGTTCTGCTTGTATGTGGCAGTCATTGGTAACATCTAGGGGTCTTTCCACAGGAATGTGATTTTTTTTTTTTTTTAAATTGCAGTGCTGAAGATAATTCAAGAAAATAACAAGAAAGGGCTCTTCTCAGTATCAGCAGCTCAGAGAAACACTGGTGCCGTTAGAAATTCATTAGCACAACCAGGAGCAGATTCTAACCACTGGAAGGAAACAACTCTCAATTTACAATTTAATTCCACATTGCTTCTTGAAGGAAGGTACGGAGGTGGAAATTAGTGAAGGCTGATACAACAAAATGAGTCAAGAAAAATGTCTGTATAAGAATAAAGCAAAGAATGGGCAATACTGGACCTTCCTTTTACAGCTGGACTTGATCTTAAAGGTCTCTTCCAACCTAAATGATTTTATGATTCTATGATTCTTGCACTCCAAAAGCTTGAAGCTCACAAGGTGCTTGAGGATAAAATCTTTTTCAACAACAGAAGTGTTTGTGTTGAATCGCTATACACAAATCAGATTTAAAAGATAGTGTGTACACCTTAATATTTAATTAATCTAATGCCACATCGTTGCATAAAAGAATGCCCATTATGAAAGTACAAAGTAAAGAAAAAACCCACCACATAAGAGCAGAGCCCTAGAAAGAACTATAGTATTTGTTATGATGGGATAAAGTTGTGTTAAAGTTACTTCTAGCATCTTTTCTTTGTCAGGTGATGTTGGACCTTATATGTAAGGGAAAGTAAGAAGAATGGTGGAAGAAAGATGTGTCTACTTACAGCAGGATTAAAGAACTTAAATATATATATATATATACACACACACAGACACACACAACCCCCTTATACTGTCTTCACTTGATCTGAAGTGTTTAGCATATTTTATTTCTTGCTAATTTATCTAGAAGTAATTACTGGAACAATATTGAAAACATCAGAGAGACAATCAAAATGGATGTTCACATCTACTCCTCCATAACAGTAGCTCTTTCCTTGATAATCTTCCTTAAAATGAAAGCCGTGGACAAGGTAAAAAAATCCCAATACTATCTGAAATGCACAGTCATTTCTATCTCACTGTAGAAAGGTGTATTTTAAAATATGTCCCTTCCTTCTGCAATACAAATATATTTCAAGGGAAGAAAAACAAGGAAATAAATCCTAATTCTCTGCCTTATCCCAAGGAATCAAGCAGAACCATCACCACCCCCTCATAAAAAAGTAAACCCAACACCACCACACACCTTCACTTTTGAAAGAAACACAAGTCTAAACGGCAAACCAGAGTTTAAAAAAAAAAAAAAAAATGTTTTAAAGTGCCTTCCATGATGAGACCAAATCAGGCTTTGGTTTGGGCACATTACTTACAATAGCAACAGAACGACATTTGGAAATACATGTTGATTTCTAAACTGACTATACATTGGAAATCTACACCAAAACCAATCAGAATAAAACTCAATCCTGATTTAATAAAACATCTCACACTATGGAAGAGAAGGAAGCTTTTGGTTTTCCATTTCAATACCATTCTGCCTGGCTATACAGATTGGAGCTTATATTTTCTGGATTTCCAGTGGCTCTTTTTTTTTTTTAATGTAATCATTTACTGAAATGAAAAGTTGGTACAAAAAGCTACAAATCAACCTCTTCATTCTTTTAAAACAGGTGCACATGAAATTGTGATTCAACAAATATTAGGCTATAAATCTCCTCTTAACCAAATAAAATCTATGGCATCTGTTTTGTTTAATTTATTCTTCCACTTAAATGGGAGCTGGAAGAGAAATAGGTTCATCTTTTTATGTAATTATTCTGTTGACCTGAAAGTTTGAAGCTAATTGTGCAAAGCGTTGCAGTAATTACTTAGGATTAACAGAGGTTTCAATCTGTCTGAGATACATTACAAAATAAATACTTGAATTTGCTTTAAAAATCACTGTAATTTTATTGGCTTACAGCAGGCTACCAGTTTAAAGCTCTTAAGTAACCTGCAGAGATGGTCCCATTTCTTCAAACAGAAATTTAAATTTTAACACTATTTAAAAAGACAGCTTCACATCAAACAAAACTTAAGTAAACGGGCTTCAAAAGGATGAAGCGTGCAGCGGAGTTCTGCCACGTTAGACAACTTTGAACCACAGCATGCATTTGCAATTCATGCTTTTTTCTTATATTCCAGCCTATTCCTCAGAAAGGCAGCAGTACAGCAGGGGAAGAGCAGAAACAAAAACCTGGCAGAACCTCCAGCGTGGAGCTGGCAACCAAAACAGGATGCAATAATGCAAGAGCAGCCCTGAAACCACGGCAGCTTCCGTAACACCACCAGTTGCCTGGTTGGTTTGTGTCTTCTGAATGGAAAGATTCTCTCTTATTCCTACACTATTTTTCTAATACCTATAAAATGAAAATGTTGCACACACAGCATAAGTCAGTGTACTCACTGAGGGATTCCAGATGAGTTAGAGAAAAGATAATGGCTTACAGTTCATAAGCAGTTTGTCTTGGCAGTTCTGTTTGGTATCTTGGTTAAAGCTCACCGCTTCAAGCACATAGTAGGCAGTAAAAGACCTGGCAGAAGCTTAATATAAATAGGAACAGACTTGAATTTTAAAAGCCCAATGAAATAAAAATTGTTAGAATTTCATAGCGCACTCCCAGCGCTACAATAGTGTCAGTAGTTCATAGACTAAAGGGTTAAAAAAAGCGCGCCAACTTGTAAACAAGCTGTTCGAGCCAAAGACAAACTTGTAGTGATTTTAAGAAAAATGCTTTAGAGAATTAGAAAAGAGGAAATAATTCAGCACTAACCCCCTATCCCTTTGCAATTACAGGAGAACGTGTTACAGCATTTTGCAGTCTCAAGATGAGCCTAAGCACAAAAGCCAGGCTTTAATTTCACATGCCCAGTGCTGCATGCAGAATTGATCCTGATGTCAAAGTAAACATATAGCGTTTACATGAGCCAACAAAACAGCAAACTTTCTAATATGCATTAGAGTATGAGCTTATCTAATATGAAAGGGATTTACATAACTGGACACTGTTTACAGGCTGATTTTTCAGTCACATGGCCTAAGATACACACATAGTTGCATTACAAGTTTGCAATTATTTGGAAATCCTCCTGGTATCTAAAAGGAAGCAACAAAGGGACTCCTGGACATCCCCAGTCATCGCTGCTCACAGAGCACATGTGTTTGTGGCACAGAAATTACATGGTTGCATGAGCATCTTCCAACTCACTGGTTGTGCTCAGTTATTGAAACATCCAGTAAGATGTGGAGACAGAAGGAGTCTAAGTGTCAATTGTCTCCCCAAGCTATTTATAACCACCGCCCCAAAACCAAAAGGCTTTGGTGATGTAATCTACAGCACACAACAGCTGTGTCAGCACAACTGGTGGGACAACAAATCAGGATATCATGGGAGGGACCCCTCAATCAGCAAAGGAAACCATCTACCCCTGACATTCAGTTATGAACTTCCCATTCAGTTGTGGAAGATGAATTATTATATTATTAATATTTTCAAAGATATGAATTTCTGAGCACGACATTCAACCTTTTCCTTAGATCCACTGCTCATCTAAAGGAGATACCAAATTGGTTTGACCCTCAGAAGAGTAATTTTCACATTTCTGCAAAGCTTAAGCTTTCATGAAATATGTCATGTTTTGCTAAGCTTGTCAAGCTCAAGAAGATACAATAGCCTTACTAGTGAATAGGCCTATTTATTAGTTCAGTACATTATTAATTCAGAAGTGGAACCCCAAGTGTCAAACACTGCTGTCCATCTCAAAAATATGCGATGCATTAAGAGGCACAGTACTCTAGGTAGGCTATGGTCAAGTACAGCATTTCCCTTATTTTGAGTCCTCTCCTCAATGAAAAGGAACAATTTTATTGTAAGCAATACAATACCCATTAGAGCCTCAAGAATCTGCTAGAACATATTTGCCGTCGTCTTCAGGCATCACATACAAAAGCAAATCCTTAAGACTGGAAAAAACGCTGAACTTCAGCCTTGGTCATTACCTATCTGTCTGTACACTGAACAGCCTGAAGGAAATGGAGACTTGTCTGTTTTGCAATTCATTGTACATTTCTCCTATTCTCCGTTTGGATGTAGGGACAAAAAAACCCAAACCAAAACAAAACCCCCCCCACACCAACAAAACCTTTTCAGCTTTTACTGAAAACAGGTTGGACTGCATAGAATTAACATGAGAACAGGAGTTTGAGAACTGTGTAAAATTTCTACAAGTGCCCAAAGCTCCCGAGAGTTCAAAGGACATCAGTTGTAATTCACTCTACACAAAGGAGGCAACAATGTGAAAATGCAAAGACATAACAGGAACATCCAAAGCCTTAACTCAATCTCCCTCACCCCAATTTTCAACAGAGAAGGAAAAGAAGAAATAATCAGGTGCTTACCACATATCTTAAATTATCAATTCACACAATTCAGTTTGAAAACATCAAGTCTCAGCATGCTGAAAAGGTTGGGAACTGCGCCCTCCCAAAAGATAAATGAGTTCATATTCTTTCTGAGAAAGGGAGAGCAAACTTCAAGAAGTCTGTCTGGTTTTATGACAGATAAACAGGATAGTTTTGTCAAAGGATTCCTGTATTATCCACATACACTAAACGCCAATACCATTATTGGGAAGTGAGGAGCAAAGTATTCGCGTGAAACCTGTAGCATGGGGCTCAAGGAGTTGGGAGCAACTTGGGAGAAAAGTCTCAGGGAAGTTACCCAACACGCAGCTCTCCGCTGCCACGGCTGCTGCTGTTGCTGCATGCGATTTAGGTGCCTGCCAGCACAGTTGAATCCACCAGGATTATTAACAGCTCACCTCCTATTTTGATATGAATGGAATAATATGATATGATAGGCGAGTTATTGAAAGAGCTCAACACACTGGATATTGACACTATTTGCAGCAACCCAAGATTTTATTCTTTAAAAAAAGGGAGTGGAGGAAGAGGACAAGAACAGCCAGTAATCCTAGCTCCAGCTGGAAGTGATGATCATTTCAAGGCTACACATGTGCACCCAAAACACTTGCAACTCAGTCTCCACTTCAAAACTGTCATATCATGGATGATGATACACGACTAAGATGCCCGTCTCTGCTACATCCACAGCTAACAGCAAGATCAGCTGTCCCCTGATGCTTCAGTTATTTCAAGAGGGCAGATTACAGGGTTGTGTTAAGTTAACATAGCTGAATCTGAATATGAGAAACCAGTTGCAAACATAAAAAAAAATATTTGGCCATTCTTGCAGGCAACTTACTGATGAGATTTGAGACTGAGTTATTCAGTCATTAATTTTTGCACATTTAGACGATCACAAGCACTTTAATAGGACTCAGTTTTCTTTCACTGGGCATTCAGACACATCGCTGCTCCTCATTTCCAGATCTGACCCTTTGCAGCCAGAGGTGACAATGATGCAGTTCTGCTGCAGAGACTGGACAGACAGTGCAACTGTACCAGAGGTGCAGTGGATAGCGATGGTAACAGCAGAATCAGAAATGGCCAGCTTAGATGAAATTGGAGAAGGCCTACCAAGTTCCTACGCTGACAAACTGGAACCACCCAGGCTTCAGCCTGTAAGGGCATGGGGAGCTCTGGCTCAAGGGCGTCAGAGAGAGCCCTCTGCTCTTCCTCCGGCTCCCTGCTCTTCCTCCGGCTCCAGGCTGGAAAGGGTCTGTTCAGTACGTGGGTTTTGTCAGGTCGTGTAAGTGTTACTGAAGCTTGTGTTTGAACCATGCAAGTTCTAACTATTTCTAAAGGTTTGAGCACAGACACTAGGTGCAAGTCAGACAGATGGATAAATAGTCTTATTTGGACAGACAAACCTAAAAGAAATTAGAAACAGGTTTTTTTGCTAAGGCTCCCATTCTATGAGAACTAGCAATCCAGTTTCTCCCTGAGCGCAGAAGCCTCAAGCAGCATGGCTGAGCAAGGGGAAGAGCATCGTAGGCAATTCTGTGGCATCCCAGTACGTGATGTCTGCTGAGCATCAATGCCTTCTGTTCTCACTAAAAGCAAAACCACTTATGAGGTAGGTGTGTGGGTATATTCATTTATTTTTACAACTGCCACCGGCATTAAGAGGAAGGGACACTGAAATCCTGATTCCAGTGCCCCTTCTGTGAGACATATTGCATGGTTCACTTCCAAGCCCATGATGTGAAAATTTCCAGGGACACTTCAGTATTGATTCCAATGTTTTCAATTAAAATAAGGACCATGCAAGAATTTTTCTCTTTTTTTAACTGAGATTTCTCAGGCAGCTTCCTGTTGAACGTTCCAGATCACAGAATGAGTAAATACTAGCTTAAGGAAACATGTTCGACCAACAGTCTTTTGCTCTGACACGCAGATGGTAGCCTCGTCAACTGTACTAAACAAATGAAAAAGGAAATACGTAGCAAAAAAAAAAAAAAAAAAAAAAAAAAAGGAAGAGGGTGGGGGGAACCAATGTGCCTATAAAAGGCTGGAAGAAAATTTCAACCAGACAAGCCACAAGATGCTGTGCCAACATATATGAAAGCATACACCATAGAAAAATATCATGACTATATGCTTACTAAGGCTATGTGGTCATGCAATTTGCAAACTGTAAGTACAATTGTTAGAAAGTTAATGGTATATATTTCTTTTATGTTTCATATGGGGGAAGCTTAAAGACAAAGTTTGCTTCAAGAAATACAATCTCTTCCTAGACTTTGTATGCCAACACAGGAGGGGAAAAGAAACATTCATTTGAGCAATAAAGCTTACTTCTGGTGTTTTTGATGACTGTTGGGGGGCTGGGCAGACAGAAATTAGGGAACAGCGGAAAAATACAGTGAGATTAAAAATATACATATATTGCAGCAGTGCTGAGACACCACTGTTGGGATTACAGTCTCATTGTGATTAGTGGTTAAATAGCTGTCCCAAAGAGAAAACAGTCTTGCTGTTGGAGCTGGTATGTATAAAAGCATCCTATTCTCTTCCATCCTTACCCTGGGAGAATTCCTTATAAGCGAGAGAATAATACACTTTTAGCACAGAAAACAGACATGGGAATGCTGCCTTCTATGATGTTATATTCACAGTTGAGGCAGCTCCTGTCACAAGAGACTTCAGTCCTCCATCTGTAAACTTTTTCCTTAAAAATTCTAAAGAATAGACATGGCAGAATTTATTAGAAATCTTGTAATTATCCCTGAAACTCTGCCATTTCCACAGCAACCTGACACTGCTTTACAGTACCTAGCACCAGAGCACGCATGATGCAGTCATGTATATCCATCCACATTCAAGAGGTTAAAATGGGGGTGACAAGAGGTTTCTACTATTTCATTCCTCCCACCAGGTACTTACGTAAGCAAACACTTGTTTCCCCTCAGATATTTGCTAGGATCAAAGCAAGCTCCTCAGTCCAAGAGGTTTAAATTTGGGGGGCATTTAGAATTTGAACTCCTATCGTCATCTAGCCATGAAATGTTTAAGATGCTGAAAGGGGGTAGCAAGAGCTTGGAAAGAGTATGATACCCTTCTTTTTAAACAAATAACCCTGGAGCTGGGGGAGAGAAACTGAGGGGACAATAAGTGCAATAAGAAATAAGAGGAGTTGGAATGAGGAAGTTACAAGAAATTTTTTTCAGTGACAAACACCATTGATAAATGCAAAACTTGGAAGAAAATGAACTAAGGAATCGTGTGGAATGCTCAGCCTGGGGAGGAAAATTGATGTTGGTTTGTTCAACTGAACTAATCCTTTTTCTCTCCTCAAATTACACCACAGGCATCTTGTAAATAGTAAATCAATGTGAGAGGAATTATAATTAACCTAGAAGATTACTACTGTGTTCTTGGCTCTGTAGATCACAGGAGGCAATTTTATACTCATTGTATTTACACCGCACTTTTGACTGGACATATGACACCCTGCATTTTTTTTTTTTTTTAATTCTCACTTGAATGAGTTATAAAGCATACTGTGTTCTGTGGGTTAACAGCACTATCACAGAAATTACCTTACAGAGTACTAGTGGAAGATTTTGAGCAACTCTAGCAGAGTCTGAGATGCCTCTGAGCAGCTACTGGCTGTGCTGTGACTACGTGTTGCAGTCCATGCTCCTGGGTACCCTACAGAAACCGGGCAGCGACTCACCCGCTAGTGGCTTTTCTGTTCAACAGAGAAAATACAGAAGCATCTGAGGGCCTTACTTTTGTTATATTAAATCTGGAGAAGCTTACACCATGTAATGTTTTACCTCAAAACTACCTACATTCACTTTGATGCAGCAAATTTAAGAGAAATAAGTTACTCCTTACAAACCAGAGTATCCAGGTCTCATTCATTCAGTCTGCCTTCTGTAGAGACCCCCCCAAAGCCAGAAAACAAGGGACTACTCAGCAAAAATGTACAAACCTCTGGCCCAGATGAGGGTACAGATTTAACTGATACCTCTAAGTACTGTTTTTATGACTAGTCTGCTATTCACAATGCTGCTTAAAGGTTTAATCGTAGCCTCTTGCCTTAGACTCCATTTCTCCTCCCTTCCAACTCCAAAGTGATGCTACCAAGCAAGGGGCTGAAGAACCAGGGCTACGAACAGGGGCATTGCTCCAAGAAATGCTCCCTTGACCTTGCAGGAGCAAACCCTTTGCAGAAACTGCTGTGATCCACTACGCAAATATTTAAAGAGGAAAGAGCTGCGCTTTCAAAACTAAACAATAGTGCAGTGCAAACTACCAAATTAAGCAACTGTAAAATATGCTATAAAAGTAAACAGCTGTGGATACTTAAGACACCAGTTAACTAACACTGCTCTGTCTGAACTTGACCCTTATGAAGAAGGGAATTCTCTCCCCATCAGACACAACTGCAGTGAGCATCCTCCATTATTTAAGTCTTCTGCACCTGTTTCAACTGTGGTAGGCACAATCGAGTCAAAGCTAGGTAAGATTAAGAGCTAAAGATAGAAATTGCTGAGTTCCTGCTAAAGAAAGAGGGAGTTGAAAACACAAAACTACTGTCACTTTTCAACACAGATAGAAACCAAGGTATAAAAGTAACATAAAGTTAACGCTAGCATTATCCAGGCTCAGTCACAAGATGGGGAGTAAGACCAGTTGCAGAATGTTGATTTCAAAGATCTTTACATCTGTTGCCTTTTGAGCACATTTATTATTGAGAAAAAAAAAAATGCTTTTTTCTTTTCTTGTTGCAGCTACATATTGAAAAATTACAATCCAATTTGGATTGTAGCAAGCAATAATAAAATGAAGTAGTTTGTTTTACATTTAACTACAGTCAGTGTGGTGTCAGCAAGTGTTACTTAAATGGATCTGGTGTTTTAGATATTTATGTTTGGGTTTGTTTTTTTTTAAATGTACAAACTAAAGCTTTTGAAATATGAGTAAAGTTTCCAAGGCACTTAGGTTTTACAAGAGGTAAAAACAATACTGGACAGACACACATATATAAACAAAGAAACCCTTCAAGAAAGTTTAATAAAGGAAGAAAGTAACTTATGTTGTAGTTGTTCTGTATCTGGTAAAGTTACAGCTGAAGTAAATTTAGTTTGAGGCCTACAATTATATTAACTAGTGGCATGGCTGAAGTTTTTAAAATAATGACCTCAGTGGGGCATCCTTAGCTTGACCAATTTGAGATCAGTTGTGCTGAATAACTACATAGTTCCCTTAAGTGTAATAATAGTGATATTTTAATAGCAATGTACTATTGAACAATAAAGTAGGGGATGGGGATAATTTCTTCAACCATCCTTGCTGAGAAGTCACAATCAACTCGATCTGTCCAGCCAGCTGTTAACCCAGTGCTCATGGCACTGAGTAGTTACCTAGTGCAGGCACAAGCAACTCACCAACCACTTGGATTATAGGCGCAAACAACAGCATTAACAATATGGATTCAGAGGCCAGCTCATGTAAAACTGTTTAATATTACTGAGTTCTCCAATTGAAAATTTAGCCATTTATGCTGAAAGCCAATTCTGAGAGTGCAAAAAAAGAAATTGCTAGGAGAGGCCTTACTCTCCGTATGGGACATGTTTTGTATATTGCTATATAGTTAAAATATCAGCTAGTTTCCCCTATTCCTCTTGCAGCATTCCTCCCTTCTGCATGTCCATGCAGCAGTTTAGGGAAATCCCACAAGCAGCCCTAGGAATTTCAGGTACTTTAAGGAACCAACCTTTTGACTCCCAGAACAAGCAAGCAACAACGCTTGTTCTAGTTGTTAACATAATGCAGGTGTTCAAACTATGAAACGTGCCTTGCATGGGTATTCATGACGTACGTGCAACTATGCCCCGAGGTATTACTGCATATGCAACAACACGCTTTAAAAACCTTTTAAATGTCACATTGGGCCTCACAACAGCAGGTTACATTTTTAGTCTTTCTTGACAAAATACACAGGAATCCTTAAGATTCACTTTTATTGTCTTTGCAGCACTCCTGTGATCATGTAGCAGCCTATGGACAGCATGAACATATTACTATTCAAATATACACTCCCCAGGGTTAACTGTTAGCCTCTGAGCCCAAGCGTCTGATGTTCTTGGCAACGTCCTTCATCTTGTTTGCCCACCGTCTTTTACAGAGGAACAGAAAAACACGTTCTTTCCAAAAAAAAAAAAGCATCTAAAACCAGGGCGGGGGGGGGTGGGGGTGGGGGTGGGGGGAATATGACAGTGCGGGATAAATGATACATAGGAAGTGATATTCCACTATAAATGTAGCTTTAAAACTTCATCATAAATAGAAGTTAGTCTTTATGCTGAACTAGACAGACCCTACTGTTGAAGTTTCTCTTGGTCATTGCATTTTATGGTCTCTTCTCATTGAAATTTCATTAAGTGGTAAACGTTAATGCAAAAGTACAAGTTTCCTAGTATTCTTAGAAGACCTTGAAGACAAATGGAAGGTTCTGAAATTCTCCTCTTGATATTTTACAACAGAAAATTTTACTGTAGGAAATATACCTTCTTTTATGCCACATCAACTTCTCGAAGACAGAATAATTATCGAATCTGTCATTTCATAATGTGTACTTATGTTCCATTTGGAGGTGGCTGTAGAAAATGTTACATATAAGTTCAAACAAATTGGAGTAAAACCTAACATCTGAAAGGAGAATGTCAATGTATACAAGTGCCTCATATCAAAAGTATAAAAGTACCAAGAGCATAGAGATGATTTTTGAGGCTACAATGATGTCCGTAAGCAGCTCTAGCTCTCCACCTGGCCACCCAAATAGAGTTAGAAGTCAAACAGATTTTTTTTTTTTTAAAAATAGATTTTAATTAAATAATTTTAAAAGGTGCAAGAAAGGCACACCTCCACAAGCACTTCTTTTAGGTGAAGACTTCGAATACAACCGAGAGGCAAAAATCATCTTAAAAGAATGATCATAATCACATCTTCCCAAGAACTTTTTGTGAGAACATCCAGCACTTCCCAGAAGATATTCAGTGTCTTAAGAATAGGGCTTTTTCTATTAGGATTGGTTTTTATTAAAGTTGAAGAAAGAGATTAAATGTAAATAGGGTATTAAATGATTTACACAAAGAAAGGCCCAGCAAAGCCTGTAAATTCTGCTAGAATACTACACTGTTCAGAGAATGTGAGGGCACGACGACACTGAACTATAGACTTACAATCACTTTCTTGATAGACCATATCAAAGACACTTGATTTAAGACATATATGGATAGAGATCTAAAAAAAGAACTTGAAAACTGTAATTGGCGAGGCTGACAAAAAAAGGAAAAAAGCAAAGCCCCCACCACTCACAGAAGTGTCTCACCATAACCTTACATGCAGGGAGTTTTCCTGCATCAAATCACACAATCATTAAACTGTAGACAGAGTCACCTGGCATTTAATTATAGTTCCTTACACTTGTTTTCCAATTTAGCTTTCTATATTGGAATCGCTAATAGATCTCTTTTTACGTATCTCCAATATATCGCTTTTAAATTGGAATCTCCAATATATTGGAAAGTGCTTAGATTACTAGAATAGTTTTTTGTTCAGTTTCACTTCGCAACAATTTTCAACAGATGCTTAAAATCTTCTCAGGTAAGCATCTGACTGCCAAAGAACAAATCCCTTTGGACAAGGGATCTTCAAAACAGTTTATACAGAACCCCTCATTACTGTTCAGGGAGCAAAGTGCGAGACACATAATTGTACTTTTCCCATTACTCACAAGCATTGTTACGATAGCCACACAAACTGCTTATAGGAAAAGTGAAATTAGGATGATCCATTAAACGTTTTAAGCAGTTCCATGAAACATTCCTGCAGCAAACTGTGGCAGAGTCAACACCCTGTAGTCTCCCTGCTCTTTAAGCCAGCTGGCTCACTTCATCCTTCCCAATCACCCAGTCTTGGGAATTTCTGATTTAGGATAAAGCCCAGTTAGCCACATAGGTATTATCACGGAAATATTAAGACTATTCTCTTGCTTAAAATAACTTTTCCTTGGCTCCAACCCTGCAAAGTAGCTCAATTTCTTTAAGATCTGCTGTCCTTGTTGATATTCATCTCATTCTGCTGCAAAGCAATGAGTGTGTGAGGCTGCCGCCAGAGCCCTGCTCCGGAGGCGGCGGCAGGCATTTTCCACTGCTCCGGGACTAGGGAGGGTAAAGGCAGAGCGATGGAGGAGCACAGGCACGCTTCAAATGCCGGCTATTTAAGGGGAAGCAGGGGAGGAGAGTAGTAGGTGTTAACAAAACCCAATGCAAGTCTCCCCTTCTTCAGGGCCTTTTATACTAACAGAGACAGAAGGGAAAGAGGCCAGCTCTGTGCCCACTTTGGAATTTAAATGCGGATGGTGGGAACTGCATCTCGAGCATCCTTCCCATCCTTCATCACCACATCCGCTCTGTAAAAGCGTCACTGCATGCGAAAAATACCTTAACGTTTAAGAAAATACTTTAATCATAGCTAGAAATCAGTGCAGGTAAAGTTTTGCCAAGGAATGATCTCAGATGTTCCAGATACAAAAATAATTCAGAGGACACAAGAAAGGAAATCCCCTAGTTAAGTTGTAGATATTGGAAAGTGAAGCTTAACTTTGCAGGTCCTCTGTCTTACAGTTTATGAAAGTGACTGCCTAAATGTGAGAAAGAAAATCTGGTTTAGCAGTAGTGAAACTTTTCCCAGTAGAGCATTTCTGTGTTTGAAAAAACTTTTTTTTTAAATCAAGTTTTGGAGCATGTATTTCCAAAACTCTCATAGCTGTCTGTATATGTGAACACATACATACATATATAAAAAAAAAACCTAAGCATTTTTTATATTATTCAGAACATCAACAACAGATGTTAAGATATTTCATGCACTAGAGCATGCCATATAGAAGTCAAAATATTTCAAGTTTCAGTGTGTTCTTTCTAAACATTATCCTAGTAAATGAAGTGGAAACAAAATAATTGTGACTTCATTAAAACTCCCAATTTTTCTAAACAAGCCATCCAGAATTATTTCCCCTACCTCCATAGGAAACATCTATTATTCTTCAAGTGACTGGCAGAGGGAACCTACACCATTGGCTTTTTCTGCAAGAGTTTGAGACAAAGCCGGTATGGCATTCTTGTGAAATACAAGCATTTCAGGTAGGTATGCTAACAGGTTCAGCGAAAACAAACAAACAAAAAATTCCCCCCCAAATCAGCTATGAGTCTGAACCACACAAAGACACCACGTCATAAACCTTACATAAATTCAGTGTAAACTACCAGCTGATGTTTCTTTTATCCAAGAGATTTATTGTGCACCTGGGTTAAAAAGCCACCAAGATTTGGTGCACCGAGATCTGGAATTTTTGTTAAAATGAAAACACAGTAAGTAGCTTATACATAGCGTTTTAGCATTACATCTCTAGTAACATTTACAGTTTTTAAAAAGGAATACAGTGACATAAGTTCTGATTAGCACATATCTTTTTAGTTCTGGACTGAAAAAACTCAATTTAAGCTAATTTTCTTTTAAAAAAACTCTCCAGAATTACCCTCTCCCAGCTCTTTCAGCTAGAACTTATAGTTAGAATTGAACCCATTAGCCACTTTTGACTGCATAATTATGGTCAACCTTGCAATTTGATTATGAAGCCATCTAATGAGTCTGCATATAGACAACAAATTAAGTTAAATGGAGAAATAA
This sequence comes from Phoenicopterus ruber ruber, assembly GCA_009819775.1. Taxonomy (NCBI): domain Eukaryota; kingdom Metazoa; phylum Chordata; class Aves; order Phoenicopteriformes; family Phoenicopteridae; genus Phoenicopterus; species Phoenicopterus ruber. The sequence continues at coordinate 28,032,184 of CM020217.1, read as the reverse complement.
CAATAGCCTAAGAAAGCGTACAGTGGACTCATTTTACAAACCTATTTGAGTGAAAAACTACTTTGTGCATGCAATTCTCCCTATACAAAATTGGATCGTTAACCCAGTGTCACTTTTTAGAGCTGAGATTCAATGACTAGTGAGCTGACAACCCTGCATGATTTACAGCAAACTGTCTGCCATCTGCCCAGTATTAATCATTTTAGTCTGCAAATTTGGAATAAGGCAATGCTGTCCCTTACATTTTTGCTGAGTAACACAGCAAGGCACTCCTATTTAGGAGAATGAGCTTGATATTTGAAAACAAAGTTAAAGCCAAGGGAACAAAACTGAGTCCATCTGACTAGTTTTCTAGTCCAGTCAGTGCAGAATATTTTTTTTTTATGTCTTTATTAATATGTTGCTTATCTGACCAGCTGTTTAATCATCCATAACTTCATCCATATGTGTATGGACAACTATAGGTACCTACAGGTATCTAACTATAGGACAATTATAGCTAGCTATGAATAACGATCAGATTTACAAACACATAGAATAAGCAAGGGAGTTACTACATAGCAAGTATAAAGGATACTACATGCAAGTTCATGATATTATGCATTTATGTTTCTAGAAACATGAGATTTTATAAGAATCTCACTTATTTAGAAAATTTTTAAGGCTGGGCTCAGGCAGAGAGCTTGCAAACATGAGAACAATTTTTCCCAAACTTCATAAAAGAGAAAGTAATAAAATCCTATTAAAAAAAAAAAAAATCTAGTTGTCCTAGGAACTAGCTATTTATTTTTGAGTACCATGATCAACAACAGCAACCCTGGCAGATTCTGCAGGACTGGGATTAAATGAAGAAAACAGTGCCTCTGCTACAGAAGTCAACCAAGTCACTAGAAAAACGAGAATGTATCTTCACACAAGACTACGGCCCTAGTTCACGCTCCTCAAAACACCAAGCTTTAGGTTATAAAATGTAACGATAGGGGAAAACAGAATGAAGCGAAGGATGCACGCTTTCAGCAAAAAACTATTTCAGCTGCTACAGCACAGCTGACCCCTCTCAACATTGGATACACCAGTTCCTTTCTGCCTCAGGACACGAAGGCCTTCCCCAGCTATACTCTTGTCCAAGAGATTTCTGGGCTACTCTGGGAATGAGACGGGCAGTCGCTATGTGATAGGATCTACATTTCAACATCCCCATCACTGGGGCCAACACAAAACTAGTACCATACAGACAGAGCAGCCTGATCTCCTCGAATCCAGTCAAGGCCCCAAGAAAGTCCAGCAATGAGGAGCTGACCTTTCCAAGAGGTCACTTTTGGAGACTCATGCTGCCACGGAACGTACGATATGGGACAGAGATGCTACTTGTAACATTGAGATAGCTTGTACTCTACAACACTTCGTAGTAATTGGAAGCATCTGATCTTAGAAAGACAACATCAACAAGCTAGGACACAGGCTTAGGAGCCACTTCCCCCCGCCAAGATCAACTTTAAAAGTACTGGTTTTCATTTCTACATTACACACAAATGCTGTTAGAAGTCAGATAGCCAGAGATTTAAACACAGCTGCCAACCTGTATAAAGGTTTTCTGGTTATCCAAGAATACAAGGCTTGTTACTAACATAGTTGAGAAATGTTAAAATTATGTATCTCAGATACAACCATGATAGTTGCGTAATCAAAGGCCACTTAAAATTAGATATTAAGTTTGCTTTTCTGAATCTTGCTTCATCCAATCTATTTCATGATCATTTATTTTCCTGTTGACAGTTGAGGTCAGTGCAATAGCAGTAAGTCATATCTCACACTTCAGAAGTTTATGCAATAGCTGGCAACCGGACAATATTTCTGACATCTGGGAACTAATTTGCAAGAAAAGCTGGTGAAATAAGGCCATCCTGAGTTATAAACACAAGTCTAATGATATCTTCCAGCTTTGCAGATCACTTTTTATAGCGTGGAAACTATGCAATTATGTGTATAGTTTCAATTGTCATTACAAAGTCTTTCCTACACACAGCTCCTACTTAATCAATGAAACAAACCATCAGTTTACAAGATTCTCTAAAACATTTGAAGAAGTTATAATACTGGAGAAACATTTAAAGAAAATGAATAATGAAACCTTACAATTCACATACACAAAGAAAAACAAACCATGGAGATATTCAGCCCTAAAGATTCAGCTCTGCGTATTTTGGAATTTCTAGAAACCAGCAGCTGTGCTGAATAATTTTTCTGCTACACCAGCAGACACTTATGTGGAACAATTTGGTAACTGTAATGTTACCTATTGTTTTGGGTAAAGGATCTTCTCAGACATTTGCCCCATTTTCCACTAGCCAGCCACCGTACCTTGAAGTGTTAAGAGATACCTATACCTCACAAGGTAACCTATAAAGTCCAGTCTTGGCTTTGCCCTTATGAGCCCAGTCTTCCCTCCACGTAAAATCATTTCCAATATAAGCACTTTGCTGGAATGTCAGGCAAGGATAAAGATCCTTGCCAGTCTGTTACAGTTGAGGCACTTCCCTCAGGTTCCCGTATCCCTTTTGTCATTGATTATGAAGTTAATTACTAGAATATTAAACACACAAAGAGTTTATTATTGTGAAAAATCCAATAGCTTTACTTGCCAAAACACTCTGTTGAAGCCAATGAAAAACCTCAAGTGACAGAGAAGCCCTCGTACACAGCTCAAGCACAAATTCAGCATGTTCATTTTCAGGGAGGAACAGCAATCTTGGTCTGGTACCACCCTGCAGCAGATCAGCAGCTTGGAGCAGCTGGTTCTGCAGGCTATGTTATACTGTACACTCTTCTTAGGTTTCTACTTCAATTTATTTAGATTCCTTGGACCAAACGTCCTGACTGCACTTGCAGTTTGAAGCTGTCTGAAGGAAAGCTATCCAACAAGCTTTTGCTGCCTGCTTTGCAGGAACCTCAGCAGACCACTCTAGAAAGTGTCATGCTACCTTGGCAGCTGTCGCACGCAAATGACAGCAGCGCATTACCGCTTTCCCACATGGAAGCAAGCTGTATTTCTGCTCCCGTTCACTCAGAGGAGTGACACCATCTCCTGTGTCACATCACATCAAGCAGTGACACCACACGGAACCTCACTCCAATGCTGAGCTCAGTTAATCAGGCACACAGAAGAAAATCATTAAGGAAGGAGTATCCATAATGTGCTTAGCTCACCACTTCAATCTTTCAGATCGAACACAGGCATCCTTGGATGTCAGTGTGCCCTTTTCAGTATCGTTTTTCAGGAACAGGGATCCTGGAACAGAACTGAGCCTGCACTCTCCTCCCAACTCTCACATGCTACAGCTCTAGAGCCTTAAGTATGGATGTCCAAGGATTTGTTCAGGATCTTTATACTGAGGGAACAGCTGTTGAGTGGTCCTATTTCAGGGTCCTCAAGGAGATATTGGTCATCACCTTGAACATCGTGCACACTGATTGCTGCTGTCCTCATATCCTGCAGTAGCAATGAGGTTAGCAGCCTCCTGAATCTGCTGCTGCGTCGTCCCTGCTGGCAGAGCAGCTCCAACCTCTCTCACGGCACAAGCTGATGAGCAGCACTGAAATTTCCTCAGTGCCCTAGGTGGATTTTCTGGGACACCCAGGCGTTGAAGACCTGAGTGGACAATTAGAAAGGGGGACAATAAAAAGTGGTCTATTGTGGAGACAAAAGGTTCAGAAAAAGACTTGGCCAGGGCAATGGAAGGTGGGCATAATAAAAAAAAGTGGAACTACAGACATGAAAGAACAGCAGAGCTGCTGCTAGACGACTGACATTTGATAGCAAGTATAAAGGTGCCCATGTCATTTGGCTCCTTTAACAGTGTAAGAAGCCTTCGCAGATTGTCACATCAGATCAGTAACTCAAGAACTTTGCAGCTGTGCACACATTCAGGACAAGCTGCAGGACTTCACTTATTTGGATCCCATGCATTAATTTGGACCCCTGTATGCCAAATGTATGCAGCCAGAAAAGATCTTTTGTTTTGGTTCCACCCCAAAAGAATATATTTTATGCACACTTGCAACACTCTGCAATCCAAACTCTATTCCCACTCACATCCTTTACTCCTGTACAAGAAGCAAACATGCATAGACACAGATACATAAATATATCTTTATAACTATTACAGTTCTTTAACACGCTTATTAAAAGACCAGCACAGATGACCAGGAGGTTGGTCTGTTCTATCATGTCAGTAGATGAAGAACAATAAAGTACCTACAGGGTCTTTAACCCATGCCAGAAAGCATCAGTCATTCTGTATATACAGTCCGTGCTTCAAGTGTCAGAGGGTTGGGGAGACTTTGCAATAAATTAGTGTTTTCATCCTAGGGAACTGACCACTCCCTTCCTGAAAGCCTTCAGCGACTCAAAATGATAAGAGCTCCCACTTAAGCCACAGATCAGCAAAACCTTAAGAAATTAGTGTGTTCATGGTATGAGAGTGCTAGACTCACTAATACAACCCTTTTATTTCGCATCACTCATGAATTCTGAATCAAGACGCTGTACAGCAGGTGGAGATATCTGTTATGATTTGGTCTGAAGTAGTAATTTTATTTGAACAATAACACTCTCATGGCAAGTGAATCCGTGTTGCTCATACACGAATAAGGGTTCCTCCTTCTTCTAACCCTTTCTCAGCAGCTGCATATGTACATCCCACAAAGAAAGTAATTGGTTTTTGTTTCTCCACTGTTCAACCTCCCATCACCATAATGAATTCAAGGCATGATGCCTTTCCACAATAATCGAATACTGACACTTCTGTTGTTGTTATTCTGGTAGTGTATAGATAAAAATTGGGGAAGCTCATGATCTGGAAAAGTTTCTCTAAAAGTTATGTTACTCTTGATGTATCTAGAAATATGAGATTCTAAAAAATATTAAGTCTGGCCTACTTTAAGTAGTATACCAGTTACGAGTTATGTTTGGAATGTTATCAAATTGTTCCTTTTTAAATAAAGAATTTTTAAAAACATATTTAAAAGCAAATATATGCTTTCAAGGTATCTCTTGATATTCTTGAGTTGGGTGGGGGACTACGCTGAGCACAGACAACTAGTAATTTCCAGATCTTAAAAAAAAAAAAAAAAAGGGAATCATTTTTCTGTAGAAAGTGGAAACAAAATTCATCTATCACCCCAAAACTGCTATTTTGATCTACTAGGGAATCACTGCCCCTAATAAAACAGATAACAGTTTTTCCAGACCAGCTTGATCAATCTTGCTTAGTTCGGTTTTTATTTAATTAGTTTCAGCTGTGTTTAGAATACAGATTTCATTATGCCAAGAAGATCTTTTTGTTCCTGTTTTGCTCATTTTTTTGCATGGGAGTTTCCTGGCAATCATTTAATTCTCATCTATTATAAGAATTTTATCTTCTTAGATACGTTTTCTACCACTGAGTCAGCTCTCTGCTATGATTACCGAGTTTTAAAAATCAGGGCATAACTCCTTACTCTCCAACTGTAAAACATCCTGTTTCTACACACAGTCAAAGACTTATTAACGCAGGCATAACAGATGATGTACTTTTTTCCAAGGAAGCTATAAAATAGTAATAAATTTGCATTATTAGTGTACAGTTTTTCTTGTACTATAAAACTGAAAGCCACCCTCCTCCTGTATAATCTTAAATTAATCTTCAGATTCCAAGCACAATTTTTGATTCATCCTTTGTCACCTTAAGAAGTGACAGCTAGAGTAGTTTTCCTCTTTAATAAGTTTCAGAAAATTCTTGAGAGAGGCTGATTTGCTAACAAGTTCTTTAAATCAGGCAAGAACAAGTCACTGGCCATTGGGAGAAAGCTAGAAACGGTTCTAAAATTCTGCAAATTCGAACAGAAGTGGAGGCATTTGGTATCTGCTAGAGGGTACTCCTTGGAATACTTTCTTACCTCAGTTTCTTAGTTTGTTTTCCCTCAGTGGATGATTAACTGATTCAGGGCCACAATAAGAGAGAAGAGAGAGAGAGAGCAAAAGCACTTGCCTCAGAATAAAGCACGTAACCAGAGCGAGGTCACAGGCAAGGTGCCAGCCAGGGAGCGCCCACCCTATGATCCTCCTGGTTAGGGTTACTGCAGACTTCATTGCACACGCTGGTCATCAGTAAATGTGCAAACCAAGTCTAGATGGCACGTGCAGTGCATCTGATGGGTCACGCTGTTTGTACAGCAAAGTAACTCCCTGCTGAACAGTTTAGCAGCACGTAGTCTGTATTCCTTCCTCTGTACGTTTGCCTTTCCCCTATTGCTTCTATCAATGCTATATATTAGAACTCCGTTTAAGAAACAAAGTTGAAAGCTGATTTTTTGCTTCCATATTAGAAAGAAACCATTAGGTGAACTTTGGAATAGAATTAGAAATGAGCACTTCCTTCAGACCAGTTACAACATGACACAAAGAACTCTGCAAAGTGCACTTGTTCAGGAGAGAGAGGGAAGCAAAACCAAGATACATCATCTCTGTTTACCAGTTTCTACAGAATAAATGAGGAAGAATACTTTTGAATACTTTTTCCCAAACTACTTTTTTTTAAAAAAACTGAAACTTATTATATCAATTCCCTACTTTACTATACCATTTTTCTACTACATTTCCCTTGTTACAAGAGTTGAAAAAGTGAGGAACAAATATGATGACTCATTTCAGCAAAGGGGAAAGGAAAAAAAAAAAGGGAGGAGGGGTCTCAAACATTTCCAACAGAAGAGGTATAGAGAGGTCTGTTTCCATTTTAATTTCTCTTATGTTTAGATTTGAAGGTCTGTTATATTAGAAACACAAAATCCAAACCGGAACACAACTATTAAAGGAATCCTTAAAATATTTCTGCTCTCAAAACCAGACAGATACGAGACAAACCATTGCAAGTAATTTATGACCAAAAAATTAAAACTTCACTATAGTGGTCTGCAATCAGTGGAAGGTTTATAAGAGTTCCTGGTGCACAGGGAGAGCATCACATATGAAATGAAGTACTCCATCTTTGCAGAAGGTGACCAAGAAAGGTAGTGGGTATTTTTAATTTTTTTTTCCCCCTTTTAAAAAGTCCTTAGTGTAACCCAAATACTCTGCAAGTGTTACATGACTCAGACGGTTATGATAAGTAGGCTTTTTTGTTTTTAAACTGTCATGAGTTTTCAGCATAAGAATGTGTCTCTTGTAAACATTTCCAGTAGAAGACGTATAAAGCTAGAGGTCCGTTCCCATTCTCACCATGCCCAGGGATTTAGATTGCACACAATCCAGTCAGAATTCAAACCCTGATATTTATCCGTCTCCACCAGTTCAAAATGTGGTGATTTGCTGGACATTTCACAAAAGACAACTTCTTCCCATTTTTCCTCTAAGACGATGATGGATGGCTTCAAGCATAAAAAGATTTAGTGCTACTGAAGATTAACTAAAAAAATTAACAACTTCATTCTCAGATGCTTCTAAAACAAGTTTAAGTAGCCTAAATATAAAGGCTACTGATTTAAAGTGTTAAGTACTTTTTTTTTCCCAAAAAAATTCTAGCATACAGTATTTGCACAGCTTTCACCAAGTTCAATCTTAAACGTACTTATAAACATGGTATGCTTTATACACTTCATATCCACCTCTTTTCATTGTTAGGTGGGAGACGCAGATAGTGTTGCAGGTCACCCCTCAGTATTAGCATTTGACCATTTGTGTACTTGGTTCGCTCTCTATGAAAAAATTCTATTGCGATAAGTACGCCCTTATGAACACAAAGTACTCTTAAGGAAATACAGGTTTCTGTCATGCTTAAGTCTAAGTGCATGCCCATTACAATCCAGGTGCCATATGTATCTAAAACGAAGTTAACTCCCACTTAACCATACACAGAATAGGAAAAAAAATAAGTTTTTCTTGCATTTAAAAAGAAAATTACTTTATAATTATCCCAAATCTATTTCTCAGCTGAACAAAACTTCTCAGAGTAGGACAGAAGCAAACAAGCTGGGAGAGCAATGCCCATTCAAAGCTCCACACAAAGATCTAGAAGATGGAAATCTCTAATCCAACCATGCTTCAGAGCAAAATACTCTTTGTGCTCTCATTTGAAATCATCTTCTACACAATTGAAAAAGGCTTAAGATCGAAAGAGGCAGGGTGGAAAGCTCTGCTATCAGCATTGGAAGCCTTCAGGTTTCCTGACCTGTCAGATTAGCATTAGGTATATTGTACTTATTCCCAGTGGAAGCTGCTGAAGACCGCCTCTAGGATTTCTCTATCACACCAAATTTTTCTCTCCCAGTGGCATAACATTTTTTCAGGGTTTCTCTCACCTCCCTATTCTCCAACATCTATAAATACAGCACTGCTTTCAGCAATCAAACGCACTCTCATTGAAAGTCTCCTATTGTAGAATGACTTTTTGGTCAAGTCCTAGTCTCACATGCACACGGGCAAAAAAGCAGTCTGAAAAGCACAGCTGGATTCCACTCATAAAAGAAATCTTCAGGTGCTCATTGTGTGCCTTACAGTTTTAGTTCTGTTCCATTTTCAGGAGGTGGAGTGAGCAAGGGGACTTATTAATAGGTTTATATGAAACAAAAAATCATCCAACAAAATTCTAATGACTTCAGCATGAATAGGAGACTTAAAGAGGTTGACCTGAAGCCAGTGAAGTTACAAGGAAAAAAAAAAAATCATAGCACTGTAAAATGGTTTGATCATTTGATGACTTAAAGATCATGTAGTTCCAACCCCCCTGCCATGGGCAGGGACACCTTCCACTAGACGAGGTTGCTCAAAGGCCCATCCAACCTGGCCTTGGACACTTCCAGGGATGGGGCAGCCACAACTTCTCTGGGCAACCTGTTCCAGTGCCTCACCACTCTCATGGTGAAGAATTTCTTCCTTCTATCTAATCTAAATCTACCCTCTTTCAGTTTAAAGCCGTTATCCCTTGTCCTATCACTACATGCCCTTGTCAAAAGTCCTCCAATCACCTCCTTATTTTCCATGTGCCTTAGAATAGTTTCCAGGAGGATCTGCTCCATGATCTTGCTGGGCACAGAGATGAGATTGACTGGCCTGTAATTCCCCAGGTCTTCCTTTTTTCCCCTTTGTAAAAATGGGGGTTATGTTTCCCCTTTTCCAGTCAGTGGGAACTTCACTGGACTGCCATGACTTCTCAAATACGATGGATAGTGGCTTAGCAACTTCATTTGCCAGTTCCCTCAGGACCCACAGATGCATCTCATCAGGTCCCATGGACTTGTGCACCTTCAGGTTCCTTAGATAGTCTCAAACTTGATCTTCTCATTGGGAGTTGGAACTAGACGATCTTTAACGTCCCTTCCAACCTAAACCATTCTATGATTCTATGATTTTTTTTAAATGTAACTTCACTGATTTCAGGTCAACATCTTCAAGTCTTCTATTCATGCCGAAGTCATTAGAATTTTGTTGGATGAATTTTTGTTTCATATAAAAGGTCATTCTTCCCTTCATTGTCTATATTTAATTTAGATTTTAACTCATTTTAAAATTTGAAGCAGTTCCTGAAGTCTGAGCATTGTTCAGACACAAAACAGAAACCTTGTCGTTACTTTGCATACAAGTATGATCATGCTCATGGAAAATATCTTTTTAAGTGAAAATAATGATTTTGAGCATGTTTTGTGTGGGTCTCTAATCTTATTCTACATTGCTACAGTGGAAGCCCTATTAAATTCTACTCTTGATGACATGAAGCCTAGTGATCAAGAACACCAGAACTGCCAACTGCTGGTCGTCCTCCCCCACACAACCCCTTCAATAGACACAGAGAAGTCTGTAAATAATTTGTGCAACCGTGATCTTAAACTGAAAATACTGCAGCTAACGTATTTATGTTAATCTACTGAGTGAGTGCCAACATGCAAGCCTTCAGCAAATCTTGCACAACCCGAACTCAGTTTTCATTTGTAGACATAAATGCATATTATAATATGAGTAACTTTGATGGTTCATTTTATCAAGATCTCCACAGTATTTGCAGTGTGCTGATGTGAGACCCGGTCTAGACCATGATACAGCATTAAAACCAAACTAATTTCACACTGAGGTTAATAATTAGAGCCACAGACAGCCTGTAAACACTTAAAGAATGATACAATTTATGCAGATTTACAGTTACAAATCTCGTACGCGTGCCAAAGGACTTAAAAATACATTGGTTACATTCTGAAAATGTTTCAGCATGATTGTGTGCTTCATTTTTTAACCTATTTGAATGTTTTGCAGAAGTTCATTTCACAGCCCTTATCCTTCACTTGGTTCTACTAACCATCTTCTTCCCCTTCTAATTGAATACACTGAACATCGACATAGTAAGTTGCAGAATTGTATGTTAAAAAGTAATTACTACGTATAGACTTAACTGCTCTATCCACTAGCAACCTCTTCCAAAATTTTATATCAAGCTTGGGCAACATACCAAACACTCTCCTTTTAATTATGCTTGCTCTTACAAAGTTGATGGGCAGATTTTCCATACGGTCTCTCTTGCAGCCCTGAGGCACACATTAATTCAGTCATTGACTACTGTCTCCCTGATCTTCTCTAGAATTCATTTCCTAATTCTTGTCTCCCAAGGTTCACATTTACACAGCACAGGGAGGACGGGGGCCTGACTTTCACAGACGGAATAAAGGGAAGTCTCTCTCCATGGGTACATTCAGTTCTGGTGTTTTTATTGCACGGTGATGGCACTTGGAGGGGTCTTACAGCCTTAGCAGCACTGCTGGTCAGGATATAGAGCAAACTCACAGACACTACTGCTCCTTCTGAGATATGGAGCAGCTTAAAGCAGCACATTTATGTTAGGTAATTGCCTGACTATATTGAACATATATTTCATCACAAACCCCAATTTTCCCAAATGCGAGTACCTCTACACCTGGACTGTGACATAGCACTAACATATTTCAGCAAGGAAGGCAGACTTCACCATGCCTGCCTGAAACACCCAAATCACGAAGCACATGAGCATTCTGCCATTACATGACTCACTACCAACTTGCAAGAGGCTTGCTTTCACAAGTTGCTTCTCTGGCAGCCCATAAAGCACAAGTAATTCTAGCAGAAGGCATCTTCCCCTGAGGTAGACTGCCACATCCCTTCGTGAAGCATGCCAGACCAGAAGCGCATACTGTTAGCACGTTGCAAATTCAGGAGCGCCAATACCACTCTGAATGGGGAAGGTATGGATAGACACACGGTGTGTTGCTGTGGGACTGTGGTTGTCTCCATGCCACCCTCTTCCTCTTTCATTTGGGTAACTAGCAAATGACGCAAGAGAGAGAGTGGAACGCTGCCATTACTGTATAATTTGCTTGGAAAGTTATTTTTAACATTTCAGGAGCTTTGAACTTCAGGAAAATCATCTTCAAGGCTACCTCTGTGGCTGAAAACCTTTGGCATCAGCACTGAAATTGGTTGACACAGCATGCAATGGCTATTGCTAAAATCCAGCATCCAAGTAAAGAAACTAAAGGGATCTATTCTTTCTTAGCTGTGCCATGGAATTACTGGACTCCACCTGACATCCATTAATGTTAAGAGAAATTTCATGAAAAATTTCCATGTATACGAATGAGAGAATATATCCCTAAATTTAGTACAAAAGTATGCTGGAAACACCCACTATTGCTTGTACAAAGAGAGAATTGACTTTAAATGTTTGATGTACCATGGTGCTCTGTGATTCCTTTGAGGTAATTTATGATTCTTGGCTATTTCATAGCTTGTTCATTAATTCATGAAATAGTCTTCCCAGAAAAACTGAAATTGAGGAAGGACACAAAATATACCATTAGGTTACACACCTCACAAGCAAAAGCTTCCCTTCATGCACTATGAAGAACAGCGAAGACTTTAATGTCTAATCAACAAGGTGTGATCTCTACACAAAGAGTAGGATCACTACCCAAAACCTTGTGATTATATCTTCAAAGAAATCAATGCCTAAAGGAAAGTACGCTAGACACACGTGCAGCCTAAACCAAATTTATACTGGAGGAAAAGATGAAATGTGAAGAGTAGCTGTGACAAAGTACCTTGTATGTCTCTGCAAATTTGAACAAATTTGAAATTCAGTGTTTTCCTTAGAAATGTGTTTGGCCAGGAGCAGAAAGACAAAATATTTTAGACCTTACCTTCATGCAGTGTACATTCAAAGACTACCCCAACAAAATAAACAGAAAAGTCATGGGAAAGGGGATCAGAAGTCAGAGAGTGGGAGCACATAGTGGTAAAATCCACAAAGAGGAATTTTGTGCCAAGCTCTCAACAAAACGTACACAGCTTGGAGCTTCTTCCTTACGCAGAACATTTAGCTTAACAAGAGATTTCACAGGAGTGAAATCTGGATGTACTTCAGATAACTGGGCTGCTCAGAGTCTGTAACTTCCCTTACTCTGCCATGGTGACTGGCTTGTATTTCCAGGCAATACCCCCTCCACCCTCAAGACAGCCTGATTTCTTGCTGCCATGTGCTACTAAGGGGAGGTGAGGGGAAGATATATTTGTTCTGTTCTAGTGAGAAGTACGACTTCTTCCCTTGCAACCTCCTTTAAGTCAGTGTTTGAGAGCACAAGAAGGGGTGGGCCACAACTGAAGAGCTCACAAAGGAACCTTCATTGACAGCGTTCTGTCATAGCCAGGTACCTTCGCTCATGCATGGGTCTGTCTTCAGCTAATGTAAGAACTACACTGAAACATAAAATTTCGTATGAAATGAATGCGTGCCAGTAGAGATTTGTACAAAGGGTGACACATGATAGCCCAGGGTTTACCATATTAGCCAAATCATAAATTCATTATGTAGAAAGACTACTTCTTCCACCTATCTAGTATCTTAAAAAAGGAGCTTCAGCTCCGTGGTGTGTTCAGTCCAGACACATAAATAAGGTCTGCGTACAAGATGAATGCAGATCACTTTCTGGACAGACTTACTCCAGCAGTCATGAGAACTAATAAAATGGACACTCTCCTCCCCACACAAAAAACAAACCCCAAAACCCAACAACTAAAAAAACCCCACCAATCAGTCTGCTCTGAGACTTTCTCCTGGCTGCCTCCCTTTCAAGGTGACCCACGATATGCCTTGCTCTACAGCCAGTAAACCTGAAAGTCCATTCTCCCAGCCTGAGGAAATACAAACCTGATTGAATAAGGAAAATTACAGTCTCTGAGCTGCCTAGCTATCTGAGGACTATCCAGAGAGTCACTGGCAGTTTTTCCCATTATGAAATAGAAGTGAGATTTATGTTTCATGATCCATAGACTACCAGTGTTTAAAATATTAATTCAAGAGGCTCATTATATTAAAAGTACAGAATACTGGAGAACATAGTCAATATGTGGAAACAAATACATATTTAAAGAAAAAAGAAAAAAAAACAGCCACAAAAACCAAACCAAAACAACCCCCACACATTTCAAGCCTCCTGCTCATCAGGTTTGACTTTGTACTTGTATTAAACTAGAAATAACTTTGGCTTAAGCAGTTGCTATGGGTGGTGTCTACCCTCACTCCCTAGCCTGAAAGCTGAGGAATACATAAATTAACATGAAGCTTCCTTCCCCTGAAGGTTTTGTTTAATTTTAGAAGTGTCAGGGAAATGTTAATGTTACATTTTGTTGCATATTTTCCAGCAGCATGTGGCATTGCCGAGAAGGGAAATAACACTGTTTGTCATTATGACTTTACAGCCAAGGAGGAAGAAAGGAAAAAAAAAAAAGGAACTGAATTAAACCTGTAATTCATAGATCTGTTAAATACTGTTCTCTGCTATCCAGACTAGATTTAATAGTTTAAGGTGAATACAAGGTTCTTTCTCTGCTTCCCCAAACTGCTGATTTATTGCAAACCAGGATAAAATAGTTTTCATCAAGAGAGTCTTCATGTGAAAAGTTTTACTTATCAAATTGGGAAAAAAGTTCTGACAATTGGTTTGCCATTTTCAAACGCATCCTTATTTATATGACTTCTAAGTTTAAACATTGTAGTAAGTGATAAAAGTAAAAATCACTATCCTAAACAGGACTTGGGAATAAGTGAAGTAGACCAAGACATTTAACTATTTACAGATTCAAAATTTCATGAAATGAGGAAATTGTTTCCTATCCAGCTTAAGTGCCACTCATGACTCTTCTGCACAATAGAAATAAATTTAAGGAGATATTTAAGCGTGTACACACAGAAAATGAAGAATCCAATAACACATTCTGTTTTTTCTCCCTTTGTCTAAGATATTGAGAAATACCTGCATAATTTTGTTTCCCTTAGGCTTCATTAGAACAGACACCAGAGTTTATCTGAGCATCAAGTTTTGACTAGATGTCACTTTATTTCTTTTAATTCCCCCAGCTACCTTAAGCCAGTTCCCTCCTTGCATCAGTCCTACGTTTAAGTTGACAAAGTATTTGGTCCTCATTTTGCTTCCTCTTTTGCAGTCTGCATCCAATATAGAGAAATATTACAAAAGAAACTAGCATGGTGCTTGTGGCATAAATTAATGCAAAGCTGTATTTTCAACACTTCACCTTTTAAAGTAAGACAGCGATATAACTGCAACTTTGATTCTCACAGTAAAGCTGATCACTCCAACGAAGAGCTTTTTTTATGTTGAAATGCATAAGAGAATTAATATCACAGGCTAAGAAAGGGGTTATTGTCTGTCCCTCTGTTTTCCATCAAGATTAGCAGCAAGTCTGACTGAGTTAGCGTCTGCATTGTCCATAATTTCTCTGGGATAACTGCATTATGGTCAATGGGGTTTTGCCAGAGAAAGAGAAGCACCAGTTTTCCATAAATATAGAGTGTATTTCAGAATATGATGCTCTGAAAGAAGATAAGGAAATAAAATTTGAATCTAAACCAGCTTGCTCTGCTTTGGTTAGACCAAGTTGTCTATAAAGAGCATCACTTTCATTTCTTCCCAGCCCTAAAAAGATTTCCAGTACAGAAGTACTGGAAACTTAATGCAATGCACAGCTGACATGGCTAGAAACACTTCAAGTCAGAAAGCTCTTTCTTGCCCATATCATCACAGACTTTATTTCTATAGACACACACACACATATATATATTTAATAAATACAGATATGTTACTCACTACCATATTGCATCAAAACACAGCATCAGACCATTCTCCAAAAGATGGCTTCATGGTTTTTTTTTTTCTTCATTCATGTTTTTTTTCTTAAGCCACCTGCCTATCTATATCCAGAAATGTACTGTAGTTGTCAATACCTGTCTGCTCTAACAAGCGCCAGAGATTCCCACTGGTACTAAAAAACTTCAAACGTCGATACTGCCGACTGCTCAGAGCACCCTCAACTTTTACAAACTTTGAGATTTCAGAGATCTTATATTCGAGACAGTAGTTCTTGTAATTGCAAATGAATGCACATCTTATGTCTGTGGAGGTGACTTGCGCCAGTGCCACTGCTCTTTGACTGCGGCACACACACGGGCGCCTAGGGAGAACGCGGACCAAAGAAGCAGCATTCGTGGCCGGCTGATGCTGGGAACATTAGCCATATACATTCACCCGTGCTGCTGGGTCTCTCTTTTAAGGATATCTGACTGGTAGCTCTCTGACCCACCAGCACAGCATCAGTATATTATGCTTACTCTGCTGTTGAGACATGCTATACTAAGGAGACCAGTTTTGTAGGAAGACCGGGGATTGAGGCCCAAAGCCAGCATGAAAAGCCATGTGGCACTTCGTTGCGAACCCTTAGGCCTTCAACACAGGACCGGTAACTAGCCTGCAGAGTTTATAAAATAAATCCAAATTAATAGCTTAGGGAAATCAAGAAAACAGTATTATTAGCGAGGCCGACATCCTGTTACCTCTATTTCATCTCAGTAAAGCAGTTGGTTAGATGCTCTGCTGAGCTTTCCACAGAATACCTCCAGTGGATGCAGAAACCAGAAACATGACCTTTCTCAGGCTTTCCAGCAGAATTTTCCATGAATCTGGGTTTTAGACATCACTAGGCTCATTACTGAAAAGATACCAGCCAGAAAGACTGTACAGTATTGATACTATCATAAAACAGAAATGCAAAAATAAGTTTTGCTTGGAGTCATATGAGGGAAGGGGGAAGGGGAAAAAAACCAAAAGACTAAAAACCAGAACATTCTGTAATTGTAACTGGAGGATTTTGGAAAGAAAACGATTCGGAAAAGAAACTCTAATCCCATCATGATCATTCTCTCATAGAAGCTGGAGAAATTGCTTTCTGTAAAAATAAACAGAAATGAACATTTCTGTATAGGCCATAAATGCCAGAACATTGAAGAAACAACTGTAATTTTGTAAGGACTGAAAGGATAAGTAATAAGTTGGCAGGGCTGCTTAGACATTTGTGAACTCTCATAAATATTACCTACCACAAGTCTAAATCACTGCCAGCTCTGGCTTATGTTAGCCTATTTTAATATCTTACCAACTCCTCTGCCAGAGGATAACTGACCTTTTAAAGATTCTCTTCTAGTGCACACAAGATAGTGTCAAGTTCTCAGAGAGACTGGAAATCTACAAATTTCATTTCTAATCTTTTGGACGGACCATTACTTCAAATCATGATTTATTAGCTTTTTAAGAACTTTTTACATTGATGAAATCCTAACATACAACTAAATGTTTTAGAGTAGTAAGTCTTGCAATGTGTACCACTATCCACAGAATAGATGAGCGAGCATTAGATTTATCAAAGCTGTATTATGGATTATCTAGAATAATAAACTTGTATAATAGCGGGCTCCACTTTTCAGCTGGATTCTTCTATTTGCTAAGGCAAGATTACTGGCACACACACACAAATCTATATGGATTCAAATATAAATTGCACCCCCACTGATTTAGACTAAAACTAATCAGTATGACAGAATTTGAATCATCAGCTCTGTTTCCTTTTCTGAATTTTCAAACTATGTACCAGTGTACCTGAACTGGCTGACAAAAAAACCCCAAAACAAACACACAGAAAAGACATAGCTTAAGACCACCATGCACCAGTTGCAGAGCACAGGCATTGACAAATCCAGTAGCATGCACTGAGAGTATAAAAAGGGCTGTGTGTTGTTTAAGTTTCTCTACTAGAAGAAAGGAAAAATGTGACTTGGAAACAAGAGAATGAATGGATCTTGGGAAGTTGCTTTAATTCTATTGGGAAAAGAAGTGTAACAATAATGCCAGTCAAATAAGATGACCTAATTTTCATCTTAAAGCCATAGGGTTAAAAAAAAAAAAAAAGTAGCTTAGCACCCATATATATATATATATTTCCCTATCTGCAGCAGAGGCCCGTGGCAAATGCAGCAATCACCGTTGCATCTACTTTGAATTCTAACTGCAGGGAGGGAAGAGTGAAACTCGGAACAGAAAAACTCCACAGCTCCTCCGAAGGCCAGCTGGATCTGCCTGCTTTACTAAGCGGAAGAGAATCCCTACTCCTATTTCTGAGAAACCCTTGGCTCTGTAGTTGTGTGCAGCCACAGGATTTGTTGGGGCTTCAGATCTGCATCTCTTTCCATAGTAGCACTTCCCCTCGTCCATTTCCAAATTAGATGTCAGAACTAAACATCAAAACTGCCATGGGGGTGGCATAATGCTCTTCTGTTTGTCAGGGAACATATTCCTTAAGGTTTATGGAGGGGGTTTGTTGCTGTTGGTTTCAATTAAAGGGAAGGGTGAAATGGGTGCTATCCCAAGCAGCTATAAGACAGCAATGGCTTAGAATTTCACGTACATGAAAAAGGAATACAGGTGTGAATTGCAATAAGGGTTGAAAATAGTACAAGTATAACAAGGTTCTCTATACAACAATTTACTCTGATGCAGCTCCAGGAGCCGGGGGGGTGGGGGGTGGAATCTCAGCCACAGAATAGTATCTAATATTACAAAGTCACCATCCCAATTTACAATTTCACTGTTAAGATAAGCTTTTAAGTTCCCATATCCTGCAAGGATAACAATGTAGGCATAGCCTCATATTTCTACAGAGTCCTAATGATAAGAGTTTCAGATTGCTTGAATTTAGATATGAGACACGTGGCTTTATTAAGACTTTAAAACAAATAGTCTAGATATGAAAAACACCCCATTAAAATACAGGGCTAAACAAATTCCAGAGCAATGCACTTTAAATGCATGCTCCCTGCTTTCATGCTACACAACTGAGATAGAGTGCCCCGTTTTCTCATTTAGAAGCTGAGTCTTTGCCATAAAGATGCTTCCCTGCTGGTAACGGGGATGTTTTAGAAGATACAAGCAGTCATCCAAGTACAACTTTAAAAATCTATGTTTCTAGATTGATAAATATGACTTTTGTTATTCTTATTCCCACTGCAACTTTTATGTACAACTTCAGGCTGCAGCTTAACAAAACGGAAAGATTTTAAAATTGTAATAAGAAAAAAGCCTGCGTTGAAGCAAATACTGTATTTTATAATGCTTATTCTGTTCTTGCTCAGAAAAGTTTAATATGCTAAATATCTGACTCCAAAGGGAAAAAGATACCTTTGCTCCCCCCTCTTCCCCCCCCCATCAGCAAGAAGGGAATATTATGTCTTTATTTTGAAGGGATGCTATAAGATAAATCCATTAAATATGTGTGGGATGTTACAGCAGTGAGCTAACAGAGCCAATGCATAGAAAATGGCTGCAGATAAGATGAGAGGACCAGAGAGACAAGCTTGACCTACTGCTTTAGCTGAAAGCTAACACTTGAAAGTTGATCCTCTCCATGTGGTTATCCCTTTTCCCGTTTGAAAAATGAAACACTCCTATACTTCATCTCTCATCGAGAGTGAAACAGAGATCATTTCTGTACACAGCGCCAGAATCCCAACCAGACCCTTCCATCAGTGATGATTATTATAGTTTTCTTGCTGTAGATCAAACAGGACATTTCCTTGATTCCATCAAACTTAAGAGTGGAATATAGACGGTTTAAAAATCCTTTAGATTTCCTCATTCTATAATACATAAATAACATTGATTCATATATTGTATTACATCATGACTTCATGCTATTACGCTGAACAGTAATCCTGGAAAGTGAAAGTCACAGCTGTACTGGATACTACACATCCCACTCGGTAAAGGTGTGACACATCTCCTCGGCTTTCCCGCACACAGCCTCTCCCCCATTCCCAAACCGAAATTGTACACCTTTCCAAGCGTCAGAACCCTTTCCCACACTGAAACAGTATAACATTACTGTTATACTCCTCGTTACCACCCCTCTGCCTCAAGTGTCGTCTCTGCTCCAGAGGTAGGAGATGGCCCCTCTTACAGGGATGATCTGATCAGTCACGTTCCCCCTTGTATTTAGCTTTGAAGCCCACCGCTTTTTGTGCACACGCAGGGTACCTGAAAGCTTGGCTGCCTTTACCAGCTGTACCAGTCCAACTACTGAGACATAACCTCTGCCTACAAATCTTGTTTTTCCTCCTCGTGTCCTTAAAGTTTTTGCCAAACACAGACCAGACCAAAAAAATCCCAGAACACTATGATTTACTCTCTCCAGAAAGATAAAACAGATTTTGAGTTTTGTGAATACATTTGTCCAATTTCAGCATATTAAACATATGTAAAATTACCAGCCTAGTTCATGGTTTTAGCAGCTATAAAGATCTATCCTTTTTCCAAACACTGGAGAGAGGCTTCCTAGCAGGCTTTTAAGAGTCTTATTCTGAAGAAGAAATGTTGGCTATACAGATCAGGAAGTCATTTCTTTAGGCAAGTTCCAAAGTACACCAGGACTGGGATGCTTTGAAAGCCCATCTGCCAGCTGACTTTGTCCCACTTTGAAAACAAAAGCAACCCTTTAGAAAGCACTTTCTTAAAGCTGTTAATCCTTTAAAAAGAAACAATTCTTAAATTATCCGCCCTATAAAAGCAAACAACAGAGCCCAAGGGAGTCTTTCTGAATGGTTTACATAGCTATTTGAATAGGTTCCTCGTAAAATGTATACAATATGCAAATAACTATTACAGAGCTGTAACACATGAAAAAACATCTTTTGTTCTGTTTTCTTGAACATGTAAATGAAGAACACTTACTTTGTATTCAGGATACATAGGCAACAATGACATATAATCGACTACGAAAGAAGATATTTAGCAAACAAAGATCAAACTCATTGCCTTCAAAATTGCAGGCTTATTTGCTATTAAAAAACCCCCACAAATTAATTCATTAGGAGTATTAAAGAGGAAACTGATGGCATCTCCTGTCATACTGAGAGTACATAACCCCTAAATTTGAGCTACCAATGTTCCACATTGGGTTACACACCCAGAACTCCCTCCACAGTATGATGAGTATCATCTAAAGTCATCTGGATCAGTCCTTAATTACTACATCAACCACGTCAACTGCAACAGGGACTTGGGGAACTGCTAGATATCCACACACCCCCCTCATTTTCACAGTAAGTGTTGCTCAGTAGGTAAACGAGATTTTTTAAGCAGTTTCTAATATCCTCTGGAAGACCAGAGTCACAAAATCCAGTATTTCATTAAAATATGAAAACATGGTCATTCAAGTAGACCAGAAGCAAGTGCGTCATTCAATCCTGAAAAAGCACAGATAAGTGCATATTACAGATGAGGAAGATTTTCATCTTTACGATTTTATCTCAAATTCGGGATACACTCTACAGTGTTACTGAGGTGACACCAGGAATTAATGCACCATTAAGCCCATTATTACTGTGGTGCAACTTTTCTTGATACAGAATGCTGTTCCAAAACCAGAGTGATATACAGTGGAAGACATTCTTCCAGACAAAATTCCAGCAGCAGAAGCCACCCAAAGTAGCTGCCCTCCCCAGAACTGCTCATTCCAACACAGCAAAGGAAGAGAGTCCACATAGCTGGAAGGACAAGTCTCAAAGTGAGACCTGACTTCTGTGGTTGGTTGGGGTTTTTTTGGGTTGGTCGTTTTTTTTTCTTGTGTGGTTTGTTTTGGGGGTTTGTTTGTTTGTTTTGTTAAGAGCATGTCCTATTTTTAAAAAAAAAATATTTTGTGCAACATTCTGAAATGATCTGTGAATGCTGTTTTAGAAAGAGTGACTTACCTCACAAACTTAATACCCGAAGAGATACGGGAGATGGATTGTCTGATTTAATTCCAAGACCAAAAAAACTCCTGACATTTATTTGGCTTTCTGCAAGATCTTTAGAAGGGCAGATATAGTTAAGAGCTTCCCTCCCCCTCCTGCTTTGGGGAAGGGGGATGTTACTACCAGAGAGAAACAATACTGACTGCGTTTTACAAAGCACACATTGCTGCCTTGCATGAGAATACAACAATACTATGTCTTTAACTGTAGAGAGCAGAAAGTAAAGGATGACTCTACTCAAAGTATCCAAAATCTTCACGCTGAAGCTTTAAAATGTAACCAAAATGAAAGATAATTAATAATACTCTTTCACAGTGTATGCACACACAGCAGTGAATCCCACTCTCTCAATACACCTTTAAAGGATAAAATATTGTTTGCTAATCTTTTCAAAGTAGTTCCTCTTGCAACATTAAACAAGCTTGTTTGTTTGTTTGTTTTGCTTTTTGTTTTAAACAGGCTTATGCGAGCTCCATTTAACTGCTGATGAAGACAGGAAATTAATTCCAATTCTTACTACTCTGCTCAAGTTGCAACGGAAGCCCAGGTAGGCCAACAAGTCCTTTGCCACAGATTTCTACTACATAACACACAACTTTTGTTCACTTATGCTTTTATGCGGTTTGAGCAAGAAAAACACGTGCATTAGACTGCTCTGACCACCAGACCATGTTCTGAGGATGTGACGAGTATGAGGAGCCCTCTCCATTAAAAAATTCCTGAAATTCTCCCATTCAAGTGAATTTTGCATATGCTTAATCTGTTCCAGACCAGTAAGATGGTCACATCCTGACAGCATATAGCTGAAAAACTGTTCATTCATCTCGGCAAAATAGTCTGGCACCTGCAGTATTCTGCTTTGACTGCAAAACCCAGAATAATTCAAAATTTTCATTGTGGTTCACTTGCGTGACAAAAAGCAGAATTGTACCAGAGTGTAACCCAAATGATTAAGCCTGAACTTTGGTTTTACTTATACTATTATTTCGTCCTGCAGGAAAAAAAAAAAAAAAAAGAAAGGAGAGGGAGAGAAGGAACGTTTCTTCATTCACTCTGAAGCCAAACTCTGAAGTAGGTGCATAAAGCTTCCTAACCAGACCTCTAATTTAACTGATAGCAATGTACTTGCCTCTACCCAACAGCTGCAGGGGCGTAATCTGCAAGAGAAGTGTTTTTTAACCTCTTTCTGAATGGCTGCAATAGTTGACCTAGTTTCCATTTATTATTGCCTTGTGTTTTGCATTGCCGTTTACATCAGTGCTAGCTGGTTGTAACGCAGTACTCTCAAAGAGCATCTTGTGCCAAACCTAAGAATAGTCCTATATTCTCCGTAAGAGAGTACATGAAAAATGAAATCTCTTATGCAGTTCAGTATTATGTATAAAGTAGTGCATCACAGACAGATGTGTATCTGGAACTAGAAGGTTTTTTTCTGAAGAGGTCTCTGAATTTAGCCCTTTCCTTTAGTAGCAGGAACAGCTTTCATTTCCTCCACTGTTTTACTGGAACTCCCATGAATCAAAAGGGGAGGTGGGGCAGGGGAGGAGAACCTCTCCGATTTTGCCGTAACTGCTATAAATTGACCAGATTGAATGTACAATCAAGCATGTGCTCTGTATACAATGCAATATTCTTAACCGAGTTCTCACAGACAAAAATTAACTATTGCATCTGAACCTTTGAACACTGTCAAACGGTTGATAACTTTTAATGAGGATATGTCCACTTGGACATCTGCCTAGTTATGGACACTGATGATCAGGCTGCATGTTGTTCAGAAGGTATAGTACAAAAAGGACTAGGAAAGTCAGCATTTTTTTTCTAAAGAAGGAATGGGGGAGTGTTGTAGTCTTAAAGACATAATATGCAGGAAGTCGCAGCTCTCTACACACATCGTTCCAGTTTGAACTCTTGCATCTTCAAGTGATTTGCTAATATTTTTACAAATAAGAACACTTTTATCAAACAGCCTGCCCCTGTCTCAAAGCAATTAAAGAGTTAACATAAAAGATTTAAGTGTACTTGCTTTTTAGTATAATATTTTCTTATGCAGCACAGTGGTATTTTCCATATGAAAGCCCTAAGTCTGAAACAATACCCAATTATCATAATCTACTAAGACCTGTATTTGAAAACATTTTAGAAGTGGTTTTGGATTACTTCTTAGCTGGCAGCCTCCTACCAGCCTAAGTAGTAAAGAGTTGCAAAACCACTGCTGGAAAGATGAAGTTAGAGAGTGCAATGCTGCCATCTGCTGAAAATTGGTTGTCTTAATGGTCTAATGACTATTTCCAAAGATTGAGTTACAGGCTTTTGAACATGCAAAGCTATTTAGACCTATTTAATCTGATCAATTTGAGGAAGAATAACAAATATTTTTGGATCAATCATTTGTGCATACACATACAAGGTCAACTCTAGTCAAGTACAGTAGGTCTACTTCCCTCTCTCCAACAGGATGGCCACGCAACATTTGGTAATAACCCACATTTCCATGTGTTGCATGCAATGCAGCACCGTAGCCTTGCAGAAGGTTCCCCCTGTCAGCAGCAGGCCCCAAAAGTAATGCTTCATGCATAGTGACAACTCTGGAATAGCACACCCAGGCCTGCAGGTTCCTCTGGCTATGCACAAAGGAAAGCTGCGCATCAGCGTGGACACCATCCCCTCCAGCAGCTTGGGCTGGTGTTCCAGTTACCAGGGCTCCACCCAATGGTGGTAGACTTGTTGGAAAACTTAGGAGTCCATATTTTTAATTGATTTTTTATTTCCCCACATCTAGTCATGGAATAAGGAGTTGTCCTCTCTTTAAAGTAAGGGATATGGCCTGCTGTAATTGCCAAAACTCATATCGAGCTTGCCAAGAGACAACATTTTTCATCTGTGAGCAAAACCAAAGTCGTTCACCTAGCAAAAGCCGCTAAAGAAAAAAAAAAAAAAGGAACGCACGTGAAAGTACCCCAAAGTCATTTTCACTGTGATCTAGATTAGCTGCGGTAACTAAATTTAGGTATGCGTACAGAGCTCTCACGTAGTATGGTCTACTTCGCACAACGGTTACCCATCAAGCAGTCCGACATTCATGCCCTGTCCTCTACTGTTTGATTGGCACTTCTCAGATAAATGAGACTAAACAGTTTATCCCAGTACAACACTTAAAGCGCACACCAGGTATTTTTGTTCCCATTTTACCAGTATAAATCTGAAGTAACTCGACTTAGCTGAGTGAACACGGACCTCAATTTCTATCAGTGTAAACAAATCAAGGATGTGAGCCACCGCACCAAGTTTAGTCACGCATGGCTTTACCAGATACAGATGCTTAACAGTACAAGGCTGATTTGTCTATGACTTGCACTGAAGTAAACAAGAACAGACTTATCATATACCACTACCGTATTAGAATAGTACTTGATAATCACTTTGAACAGATCGTAAGCAATCTAATGGGGAACACTGAACAGAAGAAACAGGTCTCTCCTATATACAGGAGGACAAACTCACCCATCAAATGATGAACGCTACACAGCCTGCCTCTTTGTTACCATCTCTCATTTCTTCAAAAATCCATTGGAAAAATTCAGCCTTAATCATATCATCTACTTTGGTGCAGCTCCACAGTAATTATGATGGATTCATGATGCATCACTTATATTGATAAAAGGAAATTACCAGGAGATTCCAGAAGCATTTTACTGAACTTAATTCCAAGCATAAACTCTTAAGTGCTCCATTGATGTCGGTCAGTTTGATTATGGTATGAATCACATACCAAGAAATACTATCAACTATGTATTTCAAGGCAGTTTTAGTTCTAGCAGTAACATGAAGAAAAGGCAAAAAGAGCCTTTGCCCACAGATTAAAACACTTATCCTTAGTTTCATTTTCTTAGGGGATGAAGAAAGCCAACTTTTAGGAAAAAAATTAAATATCTGTCAAAAAAATTATTAGGTATAGTAAGCTGACATTTTACACTTAAGTTGATAATTTGTGAACATTATGTTGTTTAACACAGACACAAGATGAAGAGTTTATCAGTAAAACAAGACACAAACAGAACACATGGAAAACACAGTCAACAGTGACACTAAGCTACAGCAAAGACTCGTTTCCTCAGAGTAGTTCATAAATACCCACTCAGTAAAGAATGAGCAAGAAGCATTTTTGCCAGATCAACACTCATGTTTACAATTCCAAGCCAAGAAAACAGTAAGAACAGTAGATTTGACTACACAAGAGTCACAAACAGCTTTCCCCCCCCCCCCTCACAGCGCAACAGGCACCACAAGCTTGAAGTTGCAGCCACCAACGCTATAGGACAAAGGTTCGTACATCTGAAGCCACCTCAAGATTTCTTGCAGACCACCAGCACGGTTAGACTGATTCATGGTAACTTGAACTGCCCACTAACTAGGACTTCATGGACCATTGGTGGTCCATGAACATCAAGAAAACATCTGCCCTAACAAGTCAAATGATCACATGAGATCCAAGTGCAGGTTGTACAGCACACAAGGAACTGCAACATTAAAACGCAGGGCCAAGTTCTCCTACGATTTCAATGGATGCAGTTCCACTAACAGTGGGGCTTTTGGGGTTTGTTTTGTTTTAAAAAACAAACAAACAAACAAACCCCACACAACTCCCACAGAAGTCAAGCCAGGTGGCTAAACGCTGCTACTACTACTAATGCTGCTAATACCCCTTCAGGATTATTTATTGAGTGGGACAGCTAGGACCAGAACTTTCCTAGCTTGTAATCACTACCAGTTTTTTTTTTCCCCGAGTTTGTCTGTATCAGTTACAGTTTTCTTTCAGAATATGGCTTGTTAGAGTAGATGTGAACAATACACATTGGAGACTAAGATTATTACTAGCCAATGCAAGTACAATTGAATTTAGATGTGGTGTTCTTATTTCAACTGTATCCAAACCACAATTGTTATTGGAAACTTCTGGTCTAAGTTACTTTCCAAATTGACCCTTAAACCCTACTTTCTTACATTGTCCGGCAGTTGTTTAATGGAGTAAGCTACAGGAATTTTCACCCCATTATCTCATGGATTAGCTTCCAGAGAAAACAAGCAACTTAATAAGCAGAAATATTCCATATAAAAAATAAAAACAGTCCGATTTGTATTTCAAACCAGCATTCACTGGAGACAGCAAGGAATTGTAGTTTCCCAATTAGACACTGCACAAGGAAGCACTCTTGTAGCACCAGCTCACCATGGGTCACACCTGATCAATGCTGCTAGCCATCCTCCTCAGCTCCTGGCTCTACAGAGGTCACACACCAGTACTACCCCTCCCCGTTGTGAAAAGCCTGGCACACATTAAACCAAGGCAATCTAAGTTCCAAGAGGAACTAAAAGATGTCCAAGCTAGAGAAGTTACTGTGCTAATGGTTCATTCTGCTATTTGCCTTAATTTGCACCCCACTTGTGGAAGGGACCTGTTGATTTCTGAAGGTCCTCCTCATTCCAAACGAAGCAAACGGAAGCCAGATTGCTCAGCCACCATGCTAGCCAAACACATCTGTTGGGACTACCTTGGCTCTGGTTTTTGCCAGAAGGGAAAATGTTATCATATCAAGTGACATGCAAGAACATTGCTTAGGTGGCTCTCTACGTGTAGAGTAGGAGACAAGCACTGCCTTATGTCAGCAGCCAAAGCTATCTATTTAAATACTAAATACAAAGCAAAGTGAAAGATGAGAAAAACTATTTAGTATAAAGAAGTTCTCTTCTTCCAGCGCATGATGCATCTAGCCCAATGACCACAAAGAAAAAGAGGAAAAAAAGTTTTTAAAAGTCAAGTCACAGACGTTTATTAAATCATCTACCAAAGGAGCATTATGCTGATTATATCCTCCAACCCAGCAGCCGCAGAACAGAAAGTCCCCTCCAAAACGATGCCTGCCAAGCGCAGCAGTCTTCACACGATTTACTGGTCAGTGCACACACATACATACAAAGGAGATGATTATGCCCTTCTGATTTCAGGTGTCATCCAGAAGGATCGTTTCCACAGTTTTAGCAGTGAATGTTCCAAACTTGCCGTTCTTCCCAGCAATTGTATTTTGTGGTTCTACTTCCATTTCCTTTACTACGCATGCATAAGCAGGAGGCCTCTCCTCTTTGGCCCGAATTATTTACCCTATAATTTGTGCTTCTGTTTTCAACTGGTATTTACTGCTGAATCATGCCAAAAATCACACATACTGAATATTGCAGTGGGCCATACTTTAAAGCCCCATGAATTTCCTGGTTTCCTTGCAGCCAGACATAAGCTTCCCATTACTTTGGGCCAATCTGTATCCTCTTATGGAACGTGAAGCAAATTCACTGACATCAGTGAAAATGCACCCATTTGCATTATACATTAATACTACATTTCAGAAACAGCCACCTCAATCTTGATTCCTTGACAGCTTGGCTTTTACTTTCAGAGGTATTTAGATGACAGAGGCTACTCCTGCAAGAATACTTCAGATACATTACATTTGCAATAAGAGGTCTGTTTGCTAGATGTCCTTTACAACATCCAGACGCTTAGAAGCAGGTAGATAAACATCAACATCAGGCAGGCAACCCTAAACAGCTCTCAAAACTTAGCCAAGTGTTGCAAGAATCCCGTCAAAGGCCTATGGTTATTAGGAACCTAAAGACAATGGAGCAAGTACCCTAATCCTCTATTAACAAATTTGCCTTCAAACACAAATACGCACCATAGCACTGCTAGTACCCCCAATGAAACACAAGTCTCCAACTCCAGAAAAAACCTGGATCTTCAAAGATACTATATATGTTAAGAAATAACGATACACTCACACCAAACATCTCCTTTATTGTAATAAATAGCGGTAAGTATTTTTTTGGCTAGGTTACACTGCAGGCGCAGAATAGCTAAATGAGAGTGACAGACACAATCAGATACACTCATCAGTCACAGCAGTATTTTAAACAGATGTAGGCTACTATAGGCCTTGCAAACAGTTCAGTATTAGCAGTCAAATTTTCAAAGCTCTTAGGGACTTAAATACATATGCAAGCAGCTATAAATCTCAATAGATCTGAATGTAGGCATTTTTTACTGGCATTGATTTCAACAGGACACAGCCACCAAGCTTAACTGACTTTGCAAGCCTCCAGAAGGAACAAGTATTCCTGAGGTGTTAGGGCTGGATCCAATAAAGGACTTGGCCACTGAGTTGGCCCAAGCTGCTGCCACCCTACAGCCAGCCACGTCCACGCAGCCCCTCCTGAGCCGCCCCGGGAAGTGCAGCACCCCCTGCCACTCCACAGGGATTTACAGGAACGCGTTTGCAGCTGCATTGACACAAGGCAACTGGCATGGACCTCACCTTGCAGTGTGAAGCACCCTTAGAGCACTTGACCAAAGTGGGAGCTAAGTTGAGCCCCTCAGGAGGCAGTCTGGAGTATGGGGAAATGCGGGTGGGGACATCAGCATCTGAATGGGTGCTCCCTGCCTTCCCTAAAACAGTGCCAGCTTGGAGGCAACCCTCCATCTATTGAGGCTGAGTCCCTCCATGAGGGGGAAGGTGGGGCAGAAGCAAGGTCAGTGGAGAGAGAGGCAGAGCAGCCCAGAGCATGCAAAAGAGTAACTCCCCCACCCTAGATCTGGGGACTTAATACAGACACCTCCAACTCACCTTGGCTGAAAGCGCCCTCAAATCCAGCATCGGTTTCCTTCAAAACTCCCCTAAACCCTAAGTGAGGCGGGCACATTTTCACTTTTAAGACATTTTCAGCTTGCTGCAACAATGTACGAGTTTTTGCAAAAGTGACAGAGCCATTTTCTAGGATGCAGCTCACTGGCAAAGCTACATAAACTCGCATTATTAACAGCTTTATAATATTAAATGGCCTTCATACATGCTGGCGCAAGTCTGATGTGACTTTCCTTAAAGATAGAGGTATATCCTTCTTTAAACTCTTCCTTTAAACAGCATGTAAATAGTGCTTAAAATTAAGATGTATAGTTAACCAACTCTCATCCTCATTTCAGTGGGCAGGACACATGGAAAATAAATGCAAGCAGTGAAGTCAACTGACTCGGAGACCTTGCAAATAATTTCAGATGTTCACGATTATGATTAATTTGACAGCCTCTCTTCACAAAACCAGAAGACCATCTAAAGTCTCTAAATTACACCATATAGCCACATGACCTGCAGCACAATTGCCTCTTAAGAATTTCATACATTTTTTTCAGAAGACAAATGTTTAAAAATTGTTGCTTTATCCTCCTCCACAATCTTCATATGTATAACTTCATAGTAAAGTTTCTAAAAGTATTTCTTAGCACTACCATAAATCCACTATCCCATGTATAAAGATCTCTCAACTAAAGCAGGCAGTACAGGCTCAACTGCCTCCTTCAAGGGAACATCCCTGCTCCAAAATTTTTAATTATAGACTCTCTGACTATCCCCTGCCATTTCAGCCACTTCCCCAGCTTGTTCTTTCTCTGGGTCTGGTTTAGTTTGTTTTGCTGCGTTTTGAGACTTTTCCAAGGTTTCAAATATTTAGGCTGCACCAAAACTATTTGAAGAAACCAAGAGTCTTTTTCCACCTTAAAAGCAGAGCCTAACACAGCAAACTCAGCATAAGCAAGAAAATTAAGTGGGCACAAAATCCAGTACTGATTGTCCATTTCCTTCCTTTTCCAAACCAGAAAGCTGAGCTCTCTAGCCCTCCCAACACCAGCTTCAGTCCCTAGAGAGACCAAGGGGTCTCTTATATTGCCACACTAAAGTAACCACTCAAAACACACAGAGAAGAAAAACCTGCCTCTTGAGATCACTCTTTGCTCAAGGAAAACGTACAGGCCAATTTGCTTTGTACTGCAACTCCATCTTAGGTTGGCTTGACTGGCTAACACTTACTCATTTGTTTTTCACTGCCCTAGGCAGCACATTCGTATAGCTATAGCCAAACAACCCAATTTTTAAGTTTTTTTTTAAATTTTATTTTATTAAATCTTCCTTTCCTACATTCTTCTACCTGCCCCCTCTGTTCCCTCCTCCTTTTCTTTCCTAGTCTCCCTCCCCTTTCTCTTTTGTTCTCTCCTTTGTAACATCCACTTCTCTGGCTTCAGAGAGCAATGCATGAATTCTTTCTCTTTCTGAGCTCGCTTTTCTACTGATCTTACAAGTTCTTCTCACTTCGTCTTCTGTCAGCCTGTATCAGCCCAACTATCCCCTTCATCTTTCAGCCCTTCTCTTCACCAAGGAAGCTTCCATATGACCATCTGACTTCCTCCCCTCCCTCACCCTCACGTCATCTTTCCCCTCACAAAAGCAGCATATTTTTATTTGGTTTAAAAGAGTCCTTCCCCACGGTTTTCAAGCACCTACATTTTGTTCCTCTCCTCCCAGCTGCTGCTTCCAAGCCCAGTACCTGCACAGCATGGGCACCCTCAGTGGGAAGCAGCTGCCTGGACTTGAGGCAGCACTGCACGAAAGCCTCTAACATCAGCTATTCTTTAAAAAAAATTGTTCAAGAGAATCTAAGCTGGGCCTGCCATGCTGCCACTTTGACACACTACTGAATTCATACAGACTTAAAAAACATGATACACCCCAACCACCTCTGTTACTCCAAACACAACTAATCAATAGATTTTAATTTCAGAAAGGTCCTCAAGATGTTACATATATACAAAGATGGAGGGGGGGGAACCTAAACCAAAATGCAAACGCATCTATACTTCCAGTGGACTTTGTTTTCCACGCAACCCGTGGAATTTTTGCCTATTGTTTTCTGCTGTGCAGAACGAAGCATTTGGCAAGGGATTTCTATTTTTAGGATGTCTGGGAATGCTTTGCTTCGGTTTTTCTTTTTCGCTTTGTAGGACCACAGTGCCATCTATTGGAAAAATTACGAAGAGCAGACTCTTACTGGCTATTTACTATTTGTAAAGTTAAGACTAAAAATATTTATTACTTCAGTTTCAAAACAATTAGGTGGGCCAAGTCTTTTTCGTATGCTTTTATAGGCATTTGTTAGGATACACAAGCCCCAATATTATGGAAAGTTCCAGAGTGTTACATTCAAAGAAACTTAAGTTAAACAAACACTTAAGAGCCTCACAAACACCAAAACTGTACTAACGTGCCAGAAACAAAAGTTGCCGCTTTTAGAAATAACCATCAGGAAGGGCTGTCCTGCGTGAGCCTGTCTTTCCCTCTCCTAGATCCTGCATCTCCCATTCCAGTGGGACTCCGTGTTTGAGCAAGATCATATAGGGCTAAACACAAAGCCTGCTCCCTAACCTGATTAATTCTCCAGATTCAGGCAACAGCTAGATCTTTGTAAATTCCCCCTACAGCAATAAGCAACAGGCGTGGAAAGTTTCTCTGTGTCTATAAGCGAGCCCTTTCTTTCCACAGTCAGCGGGAACTCAGAGTAGCCAGAATAAGCCCGTAGAGTATGCATAGTCTGCAGTCAACATTAAGTGAAGAGCAACACAGATTTTGAGAAGAGGGACCTTTTTAAAATGGACCCTGGAAGGATTTCAGAGGAGTTAGGAAAATACAGGCCTGCAGGCATGCCATCCACACCAGGCAAATTAATAGAGAAAGAAAGATGGCATAAGCTAGAAGCAGCCGGCCCCTAGATAAACCAGGCAGCGTGGAAGACTCACCACAGGGAAACCTTTCCTCCCAGGGGCACTCCCAGGAGCACCTATGGACTCTCCAAGCCCCTCAGCAGCTGACAGCAGCCCCTGGCCACCGCCTGGGAGGACAGCGATGAACACCAGGCAGTGGCTCGGAGCGGGGAGGACAAGGTCTGGCAGTTGGTTTTCAAAAGGGGAACGAGGCACAGGTGAACCACATTATTACCTGGGGAAGAGGGGGAAGGAGGGATCACCTCTCTCTAGGTCACATTAGTACAGCTGGCACTTTGCATCTCTCACACACAGGTGTTTTCTAAACACACCATCTGCATACATTAAAGATTTAGAAAATAAGACAGCACTCACACACAGACATTGGGAGCTCTCCCATAATAGTGTTAAAGGTATCTTTACACATTGATATATCAATATACATATGTATATCAATATACACATTTATACATATAAGCCACTGCCAACAAGCATTAAGCAACAACTCAGGAGCAAAAAGCTCAACAAAAAAACACCTTAGTGTAAACAAAAACATATACTTTCTTTCCATATGCCTGTAAGACACCTAGTTTTCAGGAAAAAGTTGTAAATGCAAGTGACAGCCCAGGGCACTCCACACTTCACCCTGTCAGTGCCATGGCTGCCCCAGCTCAGTGCCGCACAAGAATGGGTTCCTCACACACCCTGGAGAAACCCTGCCGAGGTCCAAGCCTTGTCCTCCTCCCCAGGCACAGCTGCTCCCCCAGGGGCACCCAGGCTCCCCTTCTCCTCCCAGCAGCTCCCCGGGGAAGTAAATAAAACACAAACTCACTAAGCTCAGCTCCAACGTGGCACCCTTCCTCCTCAGGCTCTGCAAGGAGCCCACAGCACCAGCCCCACAGGGCCGGGGCGGGAGGAGGCCCCAGCACCACCCCTGCCCAGGTGCCCACAGCCAGGCCACAACGAGCTGCGCTGCTCCACGGGCGTTTGTTCCATCTTTTTTCACAGCCCTGCCTCCCTCAGGAAGCCATCGTGCTTTAGCAGCGGTTCACTTGATTTGTAAATACCCATTAGATAAATAACATTCTTTCATTCTATGGGGATTTCTAGTAAATCCCCATAAATTGCCCTGATTTAGCACAATTTTCAGTGTGAAATACCCATCTCAGAACATGTTTCCCTCAGGTGTCAAGCATTGGAGTCAATCAGGAGGCAAGGCCTCTGCTGCAGGAATGCACACAAGTGTCATCTCACATGGTGGGTTTTGTCTTTCTTTTTTTCAGAAGCAAGACAAAAATCATCTTGCAGCCAGAGTAAAAGCCAAGGTAGGGCCAAGGGGATGAAGGAGGTCTTGTGAAGGAGGCCACAGCCCCGTGCAGCTCTCGCTGCCCGTCCCAGCTGCTCTCTGGCACCACGGAGCCGAGTCGCAAAAAAGCTGTGAACACAACAAACAGCATCCGCTTCGTGCACCTCGTATTCAGCAAAAATTGCACGATCACCCCCAGCGCACCAAAGCAAGACCCCCAATGCAAACCAGCAGGTCCTCCTTGGTGAGGGAGCTCGGGAGCCACCACGCACGAGGGCCTGGAGGCACACAGGGATGGGGAAGAGGGAGGAGGGAGCAGCACCGTCCCCGCTCACTTTCTGAAAAAAGTGGTCTCTGTCCAGGGAATGGAGTCCCTCTCCCTCTGCTAGTTTTTTTTTTTTTTCCCTGTTACACAGAAGCAGCATTTTCATTTTTTAGTATTTCCAGTACCTCTGCAAATATTCCTGCATACTGGCAGTGCTCCTCAGCACTGGGACACGGTACTCCTGCATGAAGGAGAAAACGTGGAACTCACTTCAAGCAAAGGATGAATTTTATTTACCCTTTGATATATTACAGATCTCTCTTTTTGATTTAGACTTCCTCATGCTGATATGGCGTGCGCACGCTTCAGGCATGACCGCACTGTCACCGAAATCAATGGCAAAGTTAATGCAAAATTCAGAGGGGACAAAGGGGTGACTAGAATAGGGAAGAAGTGGTAATTAAAAGCCTTAAAGTGGCACTTCAGGGAGTTAGCGCTTGCAGTACAGACATTAAGGGGCTGATTTGGGCAACAAAGGTGCCTCTGGCTGCATGACCTTGAGGGTCTCGCTGAACTTTTTAGCATAAATTGCACTGCTGCAATAGTAGATGAGATGTTAACACACGTGTTCACAAGATTTGGGCTTACACATTCCGGCAGCGTCCCCCAGCTTTCTCTTTCAGGAAGCCGCCCTCTTCCCATGGCCCTGCTGCCTCTCAAGTTGTGAAAAAGAAATCTGAAATTATTGGAATTATTTCCCTTCCTGCTATGGCCCACACATTTGTAAAGCATTACCAGAGTAACGAGCAGTTACAAAGACTGTCCCTGCCGAAGGAGGCAAAGCAAGGGGAGATCGTGTTACCCTTCAGTTGTAGTGACCGCGCCAGTCAATATTTGCTTGCACTTTATTAAACAACACGGTACAAAATAACCTTTATTTCCTACAAATTCACACAAGCGGCTCTTACCAGGCAAGCGCTCGTTACCCCACGCTGATAAGCTGCTCTGAACACACCAAACTCACGTTCACCCGTGAGCACCTCTGTAACCAAACACACACGTGCAAACTCTGACAACACTGAGCCCCACGCAAGCGCTCCCCTTCACGTGCCGTCGCGAGCGCCACGGGCGGCTTTTCAGGTCGAGCTGCACCCACCTCCCTCTCGCACCAAAACCCCACAGCGCCGCGGGGTGCACGCGCGCGGGCCCACGCTGCCGCCACGGCTGCATAATTTTTCCGTGAACGTTTTTTTCTTCCTCCGGAGCGCGGCCAACTCCCAAAAAAGCCCTTTTCCCCTCCCAAAAAGCTGTGTGCTCCAGGTGAGGCTCGAACTCACAACCTCGGCATTGCTCGGCTTTGTACTGCTGTATAAGTACCGCGCGCTAACCGATTGCGCCACTGGAGCCCTGACACCAACTCCTCCCGAACCGTTTATCAGGGGCTCGCCCGGCCCCGGCAGCGGAAGGGCAACAGGACACCAGCCTGCGCCCGACGCTGGGCAGCGGCCCCGGGCCGTCCCGGTTCTCTGCCTGGGCCGCGTTAAGGGCCGTTAACAGCGGCGCGGGGAGGGGAGAAGGGAGTCGGTGGACGGTGCGGCCCTCGGGAAGGGCAGCGCCCGCAAGCGCGGGAGGAAGGCGAGCGGCTGCGGCGCCCGGGACAAAGCCCTCCCGCCCCCTGCCTCCCCGCCGGGCGGGCGGGCGGCCGTACCGATGGCGGGCGGCGCGGCGGCCCGCGGCAGCGGGGAAAGCCCGGCCCGCTGCGCGGCGCGGGCGGGGCCTGCCGCGCCGGGCGGGGCGGGGCGGGGAGCGCGGCCTGCGGTCGGCTCGGCGCCCTGTTGCCTCCTGCGCAGCGTCCGGCCGCCGCTGCCGCAGGTGAGGGGCGGACAGCGGGAGCAGCTTGCCCCCCTCCCCCCTTCCACCTCCTGCCATTGGTGCCGGCTGAAGCGGCCCCCGCAGTTCCGCACTTCGGATACGAGGCAGACAGGCCCCGGCCCCGGCCCGTGTGGGACGGAAGCTCCTGACGGCCCTTGGTAAAAGGCATTAGCCTCTAAGTCAGTGAAGTTCATCCTCCCGCTAATTCACATCGGCGGGGAAGTAATGCACCCGTCTGTCGTGCTCAGGTCCAAGCCAGCGAGGAAAAGCAACTACGTACTGCCAGTAAATGAAATTATTATCCCTGGAGTATCACTAGGTGCACACCCTAGGGCTTTGCAGTCTACTTGCTACTCCACAGTCATCGTGTGCGACACGAGGGATGCCCTGGTACTTTCAAAACAAAGTAGTACAGGTTAAAAGGAAACATATAAAAATATTTTTGAATGTGCCTAATAGAAATAACCAAAAATACTTGGGTTTATCCTGTATGGATAATTCATTGAGGACTTACTTTACCTCTGGACTGACGTCATCTTACTTCACCAAGTACAGAGCATCCATAATATAAAGATGTCACATACACAGCATCTAAACTTCTTGTTTTCAATGCCTGAAGGTTTTGTCTTGCTGTTTCCTAAAATTCAAGGATGGAATCAGGTGCTCTGATATGAAAATGCTGAATAGATCTAAAAGGCTAACATTGCTTATACATAGAAACAACACAGCACATATATGATGTATTACATGCTTAGAAACAGTTACTAGAAGAAAACACAGAGCCTTATGCACATGTTTATTGTTAAAGTATACTGCTAACATGGATTTATTCCGCAGTCAGATCTGTCTTATCCTTATGTGGCAGGAAGATGGTAAACATAATTGGTGTCAGCAGATACTTAAACCCAAGCAACGGTCCGACAGTGTTACACAGTTGAGATAGAGACATACTCTTTCTTTTTTTCCACCCGTGGTTAGGCATTGTCACCATATTTACTTTCCTAGGCGACTCTGTTGGGTTACTGACTTAAGTACTGGAAAGCATTTTCCTTTCTACAGCTACTTTACTGTGTGCAAAGCAACAAGCTCTGGGCATTTCTCTACAGAGTGGATGGTTGTAGAGAGTGCTACGCAGCGCCTGGATTTCCATGGCCTCTAAAAATGAACTCTTGGTGGCCCAGCAGCAGGTGACAGGCACTCAGCCAGTTTTAAGCAAACAGCACTGCTCTCCCAGCTACTTTTGGCAGATTGAGTGGCAGTTATGCGTGACTTCATTACCTCCTCCCCCCACCTCCGATCCGTAAATGAGCTGAAACCTTTTGAGACTGTTTTGAATGGAGATGAGGTGCTTCTCACTTGTCAAGAAAGTTGTTTTGCTGTTGGTATTATTACTGTGGGCATTACTTAGAATATGTTTCAGTGATATATACCATTGACAGGTAAAGTGACATGCAATTGCTGTCTGACCATTGGTGAAGGTGGCTGGCATGGAGAAAAAGAGAAAACTGACAGTTCATTTCTTAGAGAAATTTTCCATCAGCACATAGGTTTAGTTGGCATACCAGAAAGCAGCAGCTGCCTTCATTACTTCATAGCAGTGCATCATTACACTAGAAAATAGAATATTCTGTACCACGCAAAGATTGCTGTGTACATAATTTCATCCAAACAAGTGCTTTTTTGGCAAATACAAAAATGTCAGGAAGAATCAAAGCTGGAGCTGTGAACGTACAGACAAACTCTTTATTGCAGATTTAACCTTAGACTCAGGCAAGAGGGAGGACTCAGTGAGTCTAATTTTGGTGTTTATACAGATGATAATCACTGCTTGTTAATATTTTAATCAGCTTTCCCATAAAAGTAACAGTGATAAAGGTGAAGATTCTAGTAGTTTTCGTGGGATCTTTAACTCTTCTATTGTGGTACATGATTCACTTGCTTCTTATGTTTGTCCCCACAGAGATTAAGGCCCTTGATAGTATGTTTATGAATACAGCAGTGAAAGTTGGCCACATGAATTAGTTTGTGGGAACATAACTGTACTTGGATTCAAGTAATAGGTGTGTTACCAATTTGAATTTTTGTTTTCGGCAATTATATAGGGTTTTTTAATATAAATAATATTTCATTTTTTGAAAAAGTACTTCATTTGTATTTGTCCTCAAAGAACAAACAGAAAAAGCATAGAATTGACCAAAAATAGGAAGCATGTTCAGCCTGGTGGAGTGGATTATTTATGCATATTTATGTCTTCCTTCTTCCATTTCTTCACAATATTAAAAAAAAAAAAAGATAAAAAGCAGAAGTTAAAGCTGTCCTAATGCCGCAGAAAGTTACTTGCTTCCTGCTGCTTGCAGAATCTCCAGATTATCACTTCAGCGTAACTCCATTATTTTAACACTGATGGAGATAAATCAGTCTCTGTATTGCACAGGGACAGAAAGGCAGAGTTGAAGTGATACTAAAAGGATTTTGTCCTCAAATTGCTGGTGAATGCAAAACTCCCCTGGTGAAGATTTTTCAGAATGCTTCTTAGTACTACGTACAACAAAAACAAAGCTTAAGAGCCAATTTTCACAATGCTGTTTGCTTTCAAAAGTAGAACGCGCAGAGCGGAGCAGGGAGCATCCATGCTTGCTGGCTTTATGGCCTGTTTCCCTCTCCCCTTCCCAGGGGCTCTAAACCATTCTAGGTCTTTATCATCAGTTCTTTGGGTGAAAAAAAATTAATATAGGGAGTAATGGAAAAATGACAAAGCATCACTTTAATACAGATAAAAATACTGGCCAACAAACCTGAATACCTCTTCTAACTAGAAACACAATGTTTAGTTTATGTGCTTTTTGTTAACATATGCTGCTTGCTGGACACCAGCTAGTAAATTTAAGTCTCTAATAGGTCTGGTGGTTGAGGAAAGTAGAAAAATAGAGTAGGTGCTGTCCATAACTCATTTTTTCCACTACCACTTTTTTCCTGCACCCTCAATGCAAAAGATGGATTATTTTTGTGTAGCAGTTTTGTGTTTCAGTAGTCTTGTGCTGCTCTGGCAGCAAAACCTGACAAATCAAGTCCTTACCTTTGCAGAAAGGGAAGGATCTGAGCCGAAAGTGAAAGCAGAAACCCCGGCTGCTGGAACAGGCTTTGATGGATGTGAAGAGTCATAGCAAAGTAGACTAGCAAGAAAAATCCAGGCCCCAATCAGGTCATAAGACATACATATTTACTTGAGTCTCACAGAGGCTGCAACTCTGGCTCTTTTCTTTGCCTCTCCAATACACTTCACAGAAATAGGGTTTCATGGCCCAGTACTTCCAGGCCATCCAGACCTCCTCAAAAAAAAAAAAAAAAGGCAACATTCTCTTATACCTGTTATATGCATGGAGAGGCCATTAAGTGCATTTTTCAAAACCTCTTGATTTCAGAAGGTTGCAGAAAATGCTACCCTGTGATAATAACCTCAGCTTCATACTAATGGTGAGTTGTATAAGTGAACTTCATTTGTTTCCTCCCTGAGTAGGTCTGGCTATCGGATTTTCATACCTCACTCTAGACACAAAATGGATTTATCAGCCTGCGACTGAGCTAGTTTTCTCCGCAGGTAATAGTACCTTGTATTCTGCCTAGTGGAAAAAAGAGGAGACTAGGGATTAGAGTAGAGGTTGCGGACAATAGCCCTGCAGTTAAAACTGGCACATTAATATTGCGGTGAACGGGGCTTGGTCTATCAATTCCAGCATCTGTATTTTTTTCCTGCTGTGGCTTTGTACAACCTCTTGGTTTTCATGCCCAACAAATGGAGTCCTGCTCTGCAATGCACATTAGTAATGATGAGGTAGAGCTTTACACAACCATAGTCATTAAAATAGAGTGTCTTCAGTTCTCCTGGTCCCACCAGGCTGGGTCACAATCCCCTAAGTGAAAGTGCATTTTAAGTAGAAGATCTCTTTCCTTCGCAGCTAAATAGTGTGTCAGCAACCTGCAGTACAAAAAGCAGTGACATGTTCCTGTCTGTAGGTCCAAAACCAGGCCTAATGACTTTGCTATGCACTGGTGTCTCACCACAGCCATTCTGATGGTAGAAATTTCGTGTGCTAAATAATTACAAAAAAACCCCTGCATTATTTTAGTGAAATAATAATTACTTTGGGCTTATTTCAGAGGATATTATTGCCAGTCCCATTGTGATTGTACTAGTATAGTGGAACTGTAATCTACGTGCGAATCTTTTTATCTCAAAATAAATGGATTTTTTTTTATCAGTTATATAATTAGTTTAAACTAAACTGCAAAGAAGTGAAGGGGATGAAGATAAACCAGAGTCCCCCTTAACATACTGGAATAAGAGCATGGTATTAGTTCAAACTCACACTCCGTTGCTTTTTTCCATTGCAAAATTATAATGGTACAAGCTAAAGAAAGCCCAAATTTATGCTGTCCCAGCATACTGCCTCCTCAGTGCAGCAGCTGCACTGCTCATATGTGCAAGCCGTGAGGATGTACCACTCCCTTTTAAGCAAATCATATTATAACCTTATACCCATACACATTCACCCACTAAGCACAGCGTAGTATAATCAGAAGACTAAGCTATGTCAAGAGCAACTGAAAAATGCTAAAATTTTGTAATGTCTTAGGGTTTTTTGTTTACCACCCATTTCATGTATTTCAAGTCTGAAAATAAATGTTTATACATTTTCTTATTAAAAAATGGAGGTGGCAGGGAACAGAGTGAGCAGTCCTGTAGGAACTATGTAGATGTTGAACAGAAACTAGTGAGGGAATAAAGACTAATACAGATCTGGAATGCCTGGTAGTTCTCAGTTTCTTGTTTGCCTGATAATCTGATGACAATATGCTGCGCTTTCCCAAAGGGCGTCGCAGAACCACAGCTCTCCAACAAGCCCTGCTACAACATTGGCAAAGAGTGCATCAAATTAAAATGAGCGTTTACAGACAACTGCTTTTGGTCTTACAAATGCAAGAAACATCTTTATTTTTGTTCTCTAGCAGAAGAAGATCCCAATATTTTCAAACACACACCCCCAAACGTTCAGCCTAACAAGGTGGAGGGGAGGTGGGAAAATGAAATGGGGCTCTGTTATCGAGCCTGAAACACCTATATATAGTCACGTATGTATGAAAAAACTTTTTATATGTATTACGTGTAGCTAAAATTTGAGCAACTGCTCTCAACTTGCATTTAGCTTTGAAATCTGTTTCTGTATTAGACTTGAAGGGTGTGCATGCCCAAGTCTTGCCTGTTTTCCTGACTCTCAGTTTGTCTATGTAACAAGGCAGTTTCTGTAGAGAGGTAACACACACGATCCAGTTGATGTAGTAAAGAGAATTAAGAAACTTCCTGTGGGCAGAATGACTATCCGATGAAAATACAGATTTTAAAAGCAATAGTCAATTATTAGCTAAGCTGCTGGAGCGTTAGTCCTCTTTATGAAGTAACCTTTGGCTGATGGACCTGTCCCCTTTGACACTCAGGCCTGAAGACACCTCTTCTACCAACCAATCCCCTGAGCTCTGGGGATGGAGTCACATGCAGTTTGCTCACAGAAGGAGCCCTCTGCAAACTCCAATATCTCTGTCAAAAGTTTTCATAGCTGGTGGACCATGGCGCTTCTTGTAAATGTAGGAAAATGGATAGAAGAAAACAAAGCGGCCTTTTTGCCACCTGTCTGCAATAAGCTTATGTAAGTAAATGATTTTTTTTTTTTTACGCAGTTCTTAGATATATAAATATTCTTAGCTATAAGAGGAAGCTGCAAAAATGCATGCATGGTAAAGATTAGTGAGGAACTGTAGTTCCTCTCAGACTTTGGAAGAACAGAAAGTGACTGAAACCTGTTTTACAATAACTCTACAGAAGCTGTAAAGATACAAGATATTTGCCTCAACTCAGAGTCTCTTGTAGGCAGTTAGACTGAGTTAAGGGAATTTGTGTCAGGCCCTGTGACAATAAACTCACAGAAATCAGAGGAGACAGCATCACATCCACAAATGATAAGATTTAGCTAACACAGATTAGCGCTTCCAAATTACAACCTGAAACAGCTGCTAGAGCTGCTGAGAGTCATTCCAACATTGCAGAGAAGCCAAAGCTGCAGGAGCAATCAAAATTGATGGGACATATCACTGAAAGATAAGGAGAAAGGAAGGGCAGGGGCACTGGAGGAGCAGGTTTCCAGGGTGTTTCCAGAGCTGTCAAGGCAGGGTAGGACCCTCTGTTCAGCAGGAGGCTGAAGAGGCAGCGTTTCAGAGCACTGGCTGGCACCTTAGAGCTGTGAACCATATTCTGAATGAGACAGCTAATATAAGAAAAAAGTGTGGGCATTATGCAGTTGTACAGCATGCATATTCTCAGTGTCAAAACTCATGAGCAAATTCCAGTGGAAATGGTCCAACGTGTGGCACCTTCTAGTCACAACTTTAGCAAGGATTTATTTTGTCAGTGAAGTTGAGGACAATATATTTTTGTCCAAACCCCTATATACAGAAGGCTTTCATAAGAAAGGATTCTGTGTAAGGAGTGATATAAACCCAGGTTTTATAAAGAAAAGAAAAAGCATTTTTCTTGCTTTTAATTAAAAAAAAAAAAAAAAATCTTGCTTTGCAACTTTAATCATTAAAAAAGCACCAAAGAATGTGCCTCTTACCTTACTGTGAAGTGCTACCTCTAATCAAAAGCTGAATGGGCAGTACTGTAGCAGTGCTATTAGTTTCCATTCACAGGTTCAAGGGTTACTTTTCAAACTAATGGTTGCAAGACAAAAATACGGTAAAGGGTACCTCCTTACTGAGATGACTGTGTTGAAACTAGAGTTGTATGTTTAACTGAGAAATTATGAAACTTGAATCACTACAATAGTTCCACAGTGGGAGAGAATGAGGAAAGCATCATCTTCTTATGAGTGTTTTCATTCTTTTCAGTTTCAAAATGGATTTAGGAAGCATTTAGTAAAGCATAGCCATTTCTAAAATTTACCAATGATGGTGGTAAAATTTTAGTATTTTGCAGTATGTGGAATATTCATGGTTTTCCTTCTTCATCAGTAAGATGAACCCTTTTGTCATTACTGCACTGTTCTGCACCCCCTACCAGCAGTTCTGTGTAATCCTGAAGTTAACTCTGGAACGTGACATCTATCAGAGGTCGGACAGTCACATAGATCCCTAAATACTCAATGTTGACAAGTCTGCCCCATAAACATAGCAAGAAGCCACAGTGAAACAAGGAACATTTTTTGTGATAAAAATTGCATAGATTAAAAAAAAAAAAAAAAAAAAAAAATCCATTTTTCCAATGTAGCTTCAGCCTGTGAAGGAGGAGAGGAAAGCCATCTACTGTATGGGTTCTGAGTCTCTCACCACCTGCTCCTAGTGCTGTCTAAATGTTTTCAGGATTTTTCAAAAAGGTTTTAGGCGATTTTCCAAGAAGCGACTAACAGATTTCCAACATTTTTCCAAAAATGGTAGAGATGGATAAGGCAATCTTCTCACTGCCTTCTACATCACTGGAAGGGAACCACCTCAAAACATTTAAGTAACTTATGATCCTGTGTTTCAAGAGAGAATTAACAGTTAAAATCTAGGTCTTACGGCAAATCAGTAGGACTTTTGGTGTCTAAATTTATTATGGCTTTCAAGCTTTTATGCAGTTGTGTTCCATCCACTTGAGAGGATCAAAAGTTTTAAATACTTATTTGGGATTTCAAAACAAAACCTCAATTCTTGAATCACCACCTGTTCAGAGTTTTACCAGAGTCAAGAAAAGGATACAATGTAAGAGCTGCAGTTTAATTAGATGTATTTTAATGACACTATCTTGCAAGTTTAAATGCTTTTTAACCTCAGCAATGAGCAATTAGTGCAAAATCAGAACCCTTGACAGCTGATTTTTACAGGGTAGCTATGGCACTTTTAAAGCTCTTCTTTGAGTTCAGAATATGATTATTTACCATAAGGAGACCTGACTGTGGTCATGGACTATCTGATTCTTCATGGTCTTGAGAGTTTTTAAAAGGTTGCCTGCTGGTACCATTTTCTTTATGTGATTAAGAAGAGAAATGTAAGAGTATGTAAAACTTAATAGGCCATTGATTAGCACGTCATTCTATAAATAGGGCAATCAAGTAATTTTCACACCCCCGAAACCTTTATGATACTCTAACTGCATTTTGGCTGTCTTAACTGAAACTGCTTTCCTTGCTTATGATTTTTTGTCTTAACTTAATGCAACTATATTAACCAGACAACTTTATTTACCATATGGACAAACCTATTGGAGTTCCTGTTTGTATTTGATAGCTGGAATTTTTTGATGGTGTCATTGTGTAATTGTTAATGATAGGCATGGTTATCCCATGGTTGCCCGTTTATTATGTAAAACCCAGCTAAATCTATAGGGTAACAGAATTAATGGTAGACTCGCCAAACAAAGAGTTAAGCAACAATGATTTTTAGAGCAATATTTTCACTTTTAGTTATTGAACTAAAACCAAAACTGTATGGGTTTCTATAAAAAATTAACTCATCCTAAAAGTAGGCTACAACATACCTATAGATTGTCTTTCTCTTTTTTTGTTCTCCAGGGTTGATTTTAATTTATTTCATTAATTATTAGCTGCGTTGTTACTGTTTTGGTCTTCCTGCCCTTCTTTAGTAGAAGGGTTCATTAATGCAGAAGTATTACAGTGCGTTCTTGAAAATGAATATTAAATCTGTATGGTACAAACAGTTCCGATTTTGGTTCTTTATTTTAGGGTACAGGCATTAAGCCAAGTGCTATAATGTATACAGCTTCCTATAGTGAAAATAGTCAATTTAAGAATTCTAATCTAATTTAATTCTTTAGACTTCTTATTTGACCAAGGAATTTGCCACTGTTACTTGTTATTTCTGCTTTATTAATCCCTACTGTGTTGTTCGTTATCATTT
Organism: Phoenicopterus ruber ruber; assembly: GCA_009819775.1. NCBI lineage: Eukaryota > Metazoa > Chordata > Aves > Phoenicopteriformes > Phoenicopteridae > Phoenicopterus > Phoenicopterus ruber. The sequence continues at coordinate 27,987,974 of CM020217.1, read as the reverse complement.
AAATACTTTACAAGGTAAACATGGTAATAGTAGCAGATCAAATGTGTATGTTCAGCAGTTCGGGATAGCTTCTCTCAATTAACGCTTACGAGAAGCTGACAGAGGCACATCATTCTTCCCTGTGATGCAGGGGAGCGTGACTTCTTTAACAACTTAAAGACAAATTTTGAATCACAGCTAACAGGCCTGATTTACAGTTTTTTTTAGCAAATGAAAACGTGCTACCTTACCTCTTTATTAGTGTAAGTGGACTGACAGATAATTGGGATGATATCTATTCTTAGTGCCAGCTGAGGGAGGTGCTTATTGGAGCTCTTAAAAGGGGCAGACTTAAGATAAAGGGCCTGAATCTCCTTTTCTGAATAAACCATAACCACAATGAAACCATTGTAATGTTGTTCCACCTTAGCAAAACCAGTATAAATAGAAGATAAATTAGCTGATAATTCCTACCATCAGTATCTCTAGTAATTCTACCAATGGGAAAAGTATGGTTTTACTTTTATTAATCCTAAAAAAAAAATACCTTTATTAACCTTTACAGAATCCTGATCTAATCAGCTCACGTTGAAAAGACATTCTCCTGTCTTTCCTGTCTCTTACGTAGCAATCTTTATCTTTACCGTTCAAAGGTCTTTCCACAGTTGGTAACTATCGATGCCCCCTTTTCATAGCTGGAGGCACTGAAACACCAGGAGGGAGGTAGCTGGCCTCAGGTCACCCGGCAGCACAGTAGCAGAGCGGAGAGATGCATCCAAGGTCTTTTGAGTTCTCGTTCTGGATGTTGCTTGTCACTCAGCATTGTTTCATTGACTTACTGTCCTCAAAGAATTAAAAAAACCCAAACAAACAAACCTTATATGAAATAAAGAAAGAACATCATGAGTGGAGGTAGCTTTAAAATGTCACTTTCTTTTCTAGGCATCGCTATCAATTAAATGTGATGTTTGTTGGAGGGCCAAATGAAAGGAAGGATTATCATATTGAAGAAGGAGAAGAGGTAACCTATAGGCTGTTTATATTTCGCTATTTTAATTGATCTATAATGATTAAAATGCAGCTACTGTTGAAGCTACAGCTACAGATTAGCGATGCCAGGCTCAGTGATGTTGTATTTATTAGATCTATTCAAAGACTTAAACAGAATCATTCACCAGAACCATACACCATCTGTGCATTTCCTTTGAAACAAGCACATGAGATCAGATCTATTTTGTTATAATTCATTTCCAACAGGAAACTAGAGAAGGCGTTCTAACACATCAAAATGCCTCATTTCAACATTTTGGAACAAAACTTTGGAAAGGTAACGATGTTTTTAAAGTGCTATTTTGTTGCAGAAGATCAATCTATGATTCAAAAGATGTTTTAAATTCAAAAATAAAAAATATTTTGATTGGCTTGAAATTGTATTTGTCTGGACTTCGTGAAAAATATCAGCATTTTCAGCTTTCATTTTGGTTTAGAAGGTTAAAAAGTAGAGTCTCTAAATATTTTTCAAATTTGTCCCTTCCTCTGCGTGTCTTCTGTATCAAAAGCAAACCGTCCCAGTGCTTTGAGTTGTGAGTAGCCATTGTGCCAAATGCAGAACATAGGAAGAAAGAGTAGAAACCTATCAAAATTGTAACAATTTACATCTACTTTGTTTACTGCCTTTTTCATGGAATTGTCTGCTTGGCCTGAGGACTCCTCTGAGTCAGAGGTATCACAACTGGCCGTGAAGGAACCCAAAGGGAAGGGGAACACTAGAGGCCTGGCAGTAAGGATTTCAGGATGGGAGACAATTTGCCTTGCTTCCCAGCAGAGTAATTTAATTTCACATAATTCCAATAAAATTTGGCCACCTAATTTTAAGTACCTTTGGAAAGCCAAGCCTAAGCATCTACATAGTTCAAGGCAGAAGTGAGTCAAGTTCAATAAATCCTTTTGAAAAGAAACAAAAATTTGTGTTTACTTGTCATTGAAGCATTTCTCACAAAGCCAACCCAACCATTTCACAACAGCCTTCATTAATTTTCTGTTATAATTGTGCCGTGCAGGTGTTTGTAGTCATTATAACTGTACTGCTCTGAACGAGCAGTTGCTATCTTATCGCAGTCTGACTCCTGCCTGCTTTGCATTGCCACCACGGTCTCACAGCCCACCCGTGGCTGTGGGCACAGGCACCTCCGGTCACCTACCAGGTTACTCAACGCGCTCAATTATGTCCCTTCTCATCGGCTGCGCAGGGGAAGCTCTGGCAACACCCGGGACCATGCCAGCAGGTTGCTTGGGCTGGGAAGGAGGCAAGCCACATCTCAGGGCAGCGCGTGTGAAGTGATTGCTGCTAACCAGAAGAATTTAGCATCCATCCTATATTTACAAGGAAATTCCGGAGATACTTAGCTGGGGAAAACAAAATGTGGTTTGGTCAACATGATTATGTCCCTGGGAAAGGAATAATCACATCTGTAGTGTGACTGCTCAGAAAGCACTGAGGATAATATCTAATCTATACACTGCTGTTATGGCATATTGTTAATTATTGTATGTTAGATATTAACAAAGAGTGAGTGAATTTTGTTATCAAGGTCAACAACATTAAGGTTTGGCAAAGCATAAAATGAAGGTATGTGAAGGTACATACGGAAGTTAATGATTCCAAATATTTTTTTCTGTAACTTAACCTTTTTGATTTTATACAATTAATTTGTTTTCTTGCTCTGAAGAATATGTTAGAGCTCTAAACTAAGAACGGAACACACAAAAACAAGCTGAAGTTTAACTGGTACAATAGCCTGCACTACAATACTAAATATATTGGGGTTTGGGTTTTTTTTTGTTTTTTCTTTATGGTCTTGTCTCTGCCTACATCTCCCAGTTCATACTGGATTGTCCTTGGTCCCTGATCCACTGGTCCCTGATCCATCCCTGTCCTGTTTCATTTTTTAAATTTGTCTCTTCCTCTCTTCCCTTAAAATGAAAGTCAGATGAATATCATTTACTTTGGATTTTTTTTCTTTGCAAGATATTCGGTTGTTTGAAAGGAATTTGGCCTACTTTTAATAAGCCTAAACCCATTATATGACCTTCCAACAGTATAAAAAGTTAGCTGTATCTATAAAGGTATAATTTATATCAGTATGCAACAGTATAGAAAATTATTGCTAATTCAACTGGATACAAGATTTTTTAGGTATCAATACATCCTTATTTACAAAGCAAATTTCCCACAATTACTCTGCAGCCAAACATGGAAACAGAAAATTCCTATCAGGTAGGAAAATAGGCAATATACACATCAGAAGCATCATCAGTTACATATCAGCTTAATGTATGGGCCAATTTTGTCTACTTTTATGGAGGTACAATACAGTCATACATTGCATTTTACCATAGCTTTTTATCAGACACATTTGCACCTTCCTGTGATCTAATTAAGTCTTTAGATCCAGGTTTTTCATTAGGGAAGAATTGTGAGGCAGAGAGTATCCTAGTAAAAGGGCATATTCCTAAATTAGATTTGGGATTAAAAATCCCATTCAAAACCATGTTCAGCTCATTATTTTGGCAGGCAAAAGGTCATTTATAGTTCTGAGTGATAATTTGAAAGACAAACTATATAGGCATACTGTTAACAGGCCGAATCATGAATGTGAAAACCCACAATCCTTTCCACAAATTCAGCCGATCCTATTCTACTAGTATTATTCTGATAGCAAGAGAGTGTTGGTTTAGAAAAGAAAATTAAATTTAGGATTGTTTATACCTGTTCACTCATTATTTTATACCTGTTATCACACCGCTTAGAGTGTGTCCTGTGGCACAGCTTGCGCTTGTCAGCCTGCCGTTCACAGCAGCAAGGGGTTCACATGCAGAGATGAGGGCTTAGGGGCATCCTCCTGCTGCCAAGCTGGTCTCTGCTGGTGCCGTTAACGTGCAGGTGTATCGGGAAGATCAGTTGTGACTGGCTAATTATGAGAAAAAACGGAGGCTTGATTTGGACTCTCTTCAAAGCCTTTTAGAATTGTCTCCTGAACAGTCATTTAGGCTAAAACGACAGCTAGTCTCGCACAATTTTTTTCCTCCTCTCAACAAGCAGGAGTTTCCTAAATACGTAGCTCAACATTCTCTTCCTTCTTAGTTTTCTCTGTACTATTTCACTTCCTTCTTGATTTTCTGTGCACTACTTATTTGCCATCCTTCTGCACAGGAGTACTGCCTCATACCTGAGACATTGTTTTCCATTGGACAGGCTTTATAAGGAGCCAAATCAAGCTGCACCCTGCAAGAGATAAGCCATTCACATTCTTTGGCTTGACTTTACCACTATGTCATATTCATTTTTTTTTTTTTTCTGTTTGTAAATGTTAAGTTCTTCCCTGCTCCGTTCTCCATCAGAACGGAGAGAGAGTCAACAAACATCTACTTGGACGTTCTCTGCCTCTAAATCAGACTCATTCTTACAGTGAAGCTTCATTGCTTTGGAAAGTGCATTTTGTGTTGAACCATGGCAAAACAACTGCTGTGAGAATGCACCTGTATAGCCGTACAGACAAAACTTTCTTAATATGCACTAAAGTGTTTGTGCTGTATAGCTAGTTTTGTGAGTTTTCATATAAATCATTATTCCAATGTATCTCACTTGCCAAGGGAGCTTTGGATTACACGGACTAGTGACTACAATTCTAGTGTAGTCAACTTGAGACCACTGCGGGGGGTGGCGGGGGGGGGAACCTCTAGTCTTATGTCCTGGTTTCAGCTGGGACAGGGTTAATTTACTTCCTAGTAGCTGGTATAGTGCTGTGCTTTGGATTTAGTGTGAGAATAATGTTGATAACACACTGATGTTTTAGTTGTTGCTGAGCAGTGCTTATACTAAGTCAAGGACTTTTCAGCTTCCCGTGCTCTGCCAGCGGGGAGGTGCACAAGAAGCTGGGAGGGGGCACAGCCGGGACAGCTGGCCCAGACTGGCCAAAGGGATATTCCATACCATATGGCATCATGCACAGTATCTAAACCAGGGGGGAGTTGGCCGGGCTGTCGTGATCGCTGCTCAGGACGGGCTGGGCATCAGTCAGCGGGTGGTAAGCAATTGCATTGTGCATCACTTGCTTTGTATATTTTATTATTATTATTACTCTCTCTTCCTTTGCTGTCCTATTAAACTGTCTTTATCTCAACCCCCACGTTTACCTTTTTTCCCCTTCTCCTCCCCATCCCACTGCCGTGGGGGAAGTGAGCGAGTGGCTGCATGGTACTTAGTTGGTGGCTGGGGTTAAACCATGACATCTTATCTTACAAATTCACCATATAACTTTCAAGAAATAAGGTAGGTGAAAACTGAAGGTGACCGTATGTTTTGGAGGAAGTTAATGACAGATAAAAACCATGATCATAACAAAACTTAGATATAGTAAAACCAATTTCAGATTTTATTTACTGCATCGGGTGGGCTGCTTTGGGGGGAAGCAAGATATGCTAACAGCTAAATCTAGGATCACAAAAGTAGTTAGGCTCCTGCCTCTGTACCCACTTCAGTCCACCACTTAAACACCATGGATCTCAACTAGCTGACTTTGATTTCTTAACAATTTATATTCTGATGTTGAATCTACATAAAACAGTGCGGTTTCATGCAGAGAAATTCAAATCAGCCTTTCATCTACCACCTGCAATACATTTGCATTGGCACAATATTCTGCTTGGTTTTAAAAGCCTTGTTTCTCAGTGTGCTCTGTGTATTTTACCCTAAGTTTCTGTACTCAACATCTAGGTTGTTTCCTATGGATACAGCCACCTGAGTACTGATGCAGCCCCACAGATCAGAGCCCTTACACTGCAGTCCTAGAGAGGATTCTCAGAACAGAAAGTCCCTTTCCTTTGATCATCTTGGCCAGCCTCTTCAGCTTCTTCTAGCATGTTTACACGGTCTGATTGAGATACAGCAACGTCTTGCTCTGAAACACGATACAGATTTGAGGTCACATCTGCCACAGCTCATCTGAGTTTTCTAACCTGAGTTTTGACATCTCTTTTTCTCCCCCTCACACACACCACAAGTAAGACTTAGCTCCTGTTTCTGACAAATTACCTGCTTAAATGAAGCCTGACCCCTTCTTCTACCGTGTGCTGCTCTCTAGGCAGCATGCTTTGAGAAACTCTTCCCTAGCAGCTCAATTCTCCCTTTGCATTGTGTGGGGATACTGGATACCCAAGAAGGAGGCGAAAGAGGGGTTAGGTGAGCGTTCCAGTAGGTAGATTTGTGGTGCTTATCTCCCAAATAAAACTGAGAACATGCGTGGCAGCAAAGCAAGAGAAACCTTTTTTCTTCTTTACATTTAACTCCCCCCACATTTATCTGGTGAAAATTCTTTGAATATTTTAATAAGAAACAAAGCTCCTATTACAAAGTAATAAGAGTGATGATCCTTTTGCATCAGAAAGAGATTGCGTCTTCAGAAATGTTTGCCGCATAAAATTGTTGGGATGAGTTTTGGCTAGTAGTCAGGTTTCACAGATGACATGTAAATGAGCAGAGGAAAAAACAAAACAAACAAACAAACACAACAGTTTTCTCTACCTTCCTCATCTGTTTGCCTTCCAGACGTCTGATGGCTGAAAAACCTTGTGATGAGAGAGAGAGAAAATTGTTTTTCTGTGCTCAAATAGATCAGTCACCACTGAAGTCTGGAGAACACCCAGGCTCTACTCCCACATCAAAATTTGATTTGCTCTGCAAATTAATTTAGTATTTAGCAATCTGACAAGCAATACAAGCCAGGATATGCCAAGTCAGAGCCTAATCCCAGAAGTGGTTGAGCAATCCCAAACTCCACTTTCAGAAGCAGTCAATACTCAAAGTACACTGCAAATTGCAGGTATCTTTAGAGGTCTGTGAATAAGCTCTCAGCTACAAAAGCCTTCCCAGTGCTCTGGGCTCCTACATCTAGGCAGAGTTTGATATCAAAGGTGGATCTAAATTAAATTACATGCATTGCTGTACATAAAATGAAATAGACTTGTTTTTTAATTGGCCTGTGCAAAACAATTAGAAATACCGTGTTCTTCCCCTACTACATGCTTCCTTCTTTACTCTGCTGGGATACACACAGCGGGATGAAGGAGCAATACGATTCTCCCCACATTAATATGGTGGGGATGCTGCTGCTCTTTTTTCTACTACCCTGTTGAAATGAACTCCTACCGAGGCAAGCAGCTTCAGTGATGCTTCCACTGAAGGGAACAGTGAACTCCCACCTCCCTGCATCTCCACCTGTTGTCTCTAGAAATGCCTGCATAATTTATTTTATGAGTGTGCATAATTGAGTGAAATACCCCTTTATAGACTTGACAGTGATTCAGCACTGGTCATGCTGCCTTTCACTGCAGCTTAACACAATACTATCAGGTTTGAAGCATGATCAAGAAGGGTGAAGCAGACTAAGGAATGATAAATAAATACACGAACTCTCAATCTTAAGGGGCTTTCAATATAGTTTTCATAGCTATAACTGCAGTTTTAATGATCATATTGAGCAATATGTGATGAAAAAATGTTAGGGTGAAGAATGACTTCTAGGTGGCTCATAACTTCTAGAGGTAAGGTGAGAATTAATAAGAGGAGGTGTTTTTAGTGCAATTATAGCAAGAAGATGCCATATAGTAAGCAGGAAACCTAAACAAAAGGCAAAAGTCTGGAAAAAGGAAAGGAAGAAAAGCAGGAGATATGAAAAGAATTTTTAAAAACCCAACAAATAAGCACATTTAGTAACAAAAGGGATAAAAAAAACCTGGTGAACAACCTTTGTTCCTTCCTTGAGCCACATTCTTCACCCAGAAAGACACATCTGTGTCCAATTTTCACCCATTATGCAGTAGCAATGTACTTATCTAGGCTTTTCTGCAAGGATCTCTATATAACAAGACCTCGTCATTAATAAGATGCTAACAGAGTGAAAATGTTGCACATTTCCTCAGTTTTCAGTACTACTGTGGAGAATGGATAACAGATTATCCTAGTAAAAACAGACCAACTAGGAAAGCTTATATTTTCAGGTGGCATGAACTCTACTGACTTCCTCTCTATCTATACATGCATACGTATTTGTGTATATACATGTGTGTGTGTGCGCACCCACCCACCCACACACACCAGTACTTCCTTACTCAGGCCTTGACTTTTCCAGGACATATTTAGGAAGAGGTTAGATTTGCCCAAAATGAAAAGCTCAGTCAGCATTTAGAAAAAAATAACATTCCAGCAAAAAGACTATACAATACTGCATTGCCAAACCATCCTGTGAAATGGGCATGGACTGTAACTCACTGAGATATTAAACAGTTGACAGGTTTCTTTATAAAAGTTCAAGGTATAATATAAGCACAGCAGTAGATTCAATAATTACTGCCACTTGTATTAATCACATCAGATGACTTATGGATGACTGAAGCACTCCGGCATTTTTCAAAAAAAATTTGAAGAATAGACCATAATTTACAGTGAAAGGTACTATTTAAACTCAGCCAGAAAAACACTTTTATTGACAATGTGTATCCCACCTCATTCCTCCTTTCCCATTGCAAAACAATTCTTTTAATTCAAAATTTAGTGTTCAGAATCTTTCCTTACGACTGTGATGCTTGATTACTGGAGTGGAGGGCCCCTTTTGTCTCTCCAGTCTTTCATTACCAGAAAGTTTGCTTAGCCGCATGACTCACGGTCACAAGCAGAATAAAACTCTGCCTCTGTTGTCCTTTCCCTCGTCTACATGTCCTGTGCATGTGTTCAGTAATAGCTCCCTCAGTAGTTATAGGGAAGATAACACTCCAAAAGTCAACATTTCAAAAAGGATCTTTCAATTTCAGCATTACCAGTGCCGTAGTACCAATGACCTGTGTGATAATCCATCAGGATCGATCTTACAATCTTAGATGAGTCTTTTTTTGAAATGAAGGAGAGATCATTTCCCCACTTTATGTTGTACAATGAGCAGTTAGCCTTGCCCGATGTGCAATGAGGGCTCTGTAATGAGGGCTACTGTAGCATTTTATGCGGTCATTCAGCAACACCAAAGAAAATGACAGGAAAAGACCATGGGGAAATGGATTGCAAGGAGGATAAGTAGCCTTGCACTGTGGCCATCTAGACGAGTTATAATTTATCCATGGTGATGTCCCTGGCACAAGGTGAACTTTTCGCTCACGTAAGAGCTGACAGCATGAGCTCTTTTCCAGTACATCTTCAGTTCTCCCTACTGTTTCATTCCTTTGGCAGCATGTTTATTCTTTCTTATGTTCATAAAGGCGTTTCTTGACTTCCTAGGGGCATGTATCAATCAGTATTTCAAAACTGCTTTGGAAATCCCCCTGATTCAAAGAACTGATTAAGCTTTTCTAATGTTGGAAAAGGTTTAGTTCAGGGTTTTAATATACTTCAGTTGTTTCTTCTTTCCCCTATTTATTTTCCATTTTGCTAAAATTGTAATGAATTACTATAAATAAAATTATTTTCATTATAGTTCTAACTTTTAATCAGGTTTCAGACAATTTCAGCTGCACTAGCAATTATATGAATTAATCTGTTTGGTTTCTAGATATGGCAAACAGAACATGGAAAGCATATAGAAGCTTGGCAGAGAGAGGCAGAAAAGTAAATTTGACTTTTTGAAGTATTATTGCTTTGTCTTATATAAAACGAGGAAAAATGTGCCCATTATTCCAGGTCAAAGAGAGAGCTGCTTACAGATCATAGCACAGTTCTGCCATGAAACATGAGGCTAGGTCTGAGCACCTCAGAGCCCCCACAAAGCTACTCTGAAAACAGAGATGTGGAAAGGTCACTGAAGACAGAATTATGGGTTCAGTGGTTCTGTCCTTATACGTGCTTCGAATGTAGTCCTTTTACATACACAGTAGGAAGAGGAGCAGCTGTTGCTGGACTTCAAGGGTATCCACAGAAATAAAGCAGAACAGCTTCCAAATGGGCAATTATTCCCAAGTGAGAAAGCTCTATTTAAAAATGAAAAAACACACCCAAAAAACCCCTGTGCATACATATTTGGAACTTATTTGGGAAAGTGACGTTTAATTTGACTGAATGTAATAGTGAAGACCCTGCTACATCTGAACTGAAAAACCAACAGAAATGAAGCTTTATATACAGTGTAATTAATGGATGTCTCAACCATAACACCCCACCCCTACAAAGAGTAATCCTCAGGTGTAAAGACAGCTCAGTGGAACTCCACTGGGTTCACAGGATAGCTCTATAAGCAGTTACGGACCTCTTCAATAGACTCTCAAGTGTATGTAAGATAATGGAAATAATACATATTTACATATAATACATATAATGTTATTTTCCTATTCCTTCAGCTTTTTTACCAGGTTAAAGGAGATATGTGTTTGAAGATAATTGAAAATGGGAAACAAAAAGACATTGTCATCCAAGAAGGGAAGGTAAAACAGGGTTGCTTTTCTGTTATTATTGTACGTATGTTAAATTAATATTTTATAAAATATTTCAAAATCAATTTATCCCTGCTGTGTAGAGATGGCATCAGGATTAAAAAAAAATACATAATCTTGAATGCAGTATAGCAAATTCCATGTAATTAACAGCAAACTACAATACACTGTGTTCAACATTTCATGATTTCAATAACAGATAAAAATCTCTGGGGGCATTTGGGATATCCGTTTAGATAGTAAGGAATATGAGATGTAATGTCATGGAATCTACCATGTGAATTCAAGTGAACCAGTCTTTTATTTACACACTGTCAGGTACGTACTACCCACCCACCCAAACACACCGTTAAGCAAACTGCCTAGAAGTTAGAAAGTTAAGAGATTCAGCTATTTTCAGCCGCCTTCTTTAGTCCTCACAGCTAGCCTTCACAACCATCACAATATGAGAACAGTTTTAAAAGAGCAATTTACGGATAAAATATATCCGGCTGCACTCAGTTGTATTCCTGTATAGTAGTGGACTTTCTAAAGCATAGATTTCAATGCTCTTAATGGGAGTGTGACTAGATCTTTTACTTGGTGTTCCTACAAGTTATTAGATGTGCTAAAACTGCCACTCATTATTATTGTCAGAAGCTTGAACTGCACTCAGTCTTTGAAAGGATTATTACATCTAGTGGGGCCAGTCTTTGAAATGGAAGACATATTTTAGACCCAATAGCTTGATGTCATTAAAAGTATTATGATGTTTTCAATGAAAAAACAGATCTATGTTTTCAAACCTACAGACGGTGAGATTCTGGTAATACACTTGACACTGGAGTACATCCATCTGAGATCTTGGCGTGTACCAGAAGCATTAATGAAAAGGAGCACACAATATCCTTAGTGGGAAGACAGACACTAGTCCTGGTCAGGCACTATCGTTAGCTCTGCTTTGCAGACAGAGTAATTGCAATGACTTGCCCAAACTTGGCTAAGAAATCTGTAGCACTGAAGAACAGCGCAGCCTTACCACCTTCCTACATAGTCAGATAGCTGCTAGAAAAATATTTCTTTTCAAACTTCTGTAATAGACTTCTCCCAACCAAATGTTGCCTGTTTATTTGCTTTGTCACTTGCATGAGTAAGTAGCCCCTCATATTTGTTAATTATTTCTGGAGAGAATAACACTCCTCATCATGCAGTCACAGGTGCTCACTGTTTTGGAGGGATGCACGTGTATGATTAGTTTAGACATCTTCTTGGGCTGACAACAAACTGGCTTTTTATTTCCATTTCTGATACTCACAAATTGGAGTAAATTTATAAATTCCAGATGAGTAACTGTTTAGATTTTCATTTCAATTGTGTCTAGCAATGATGATCAAACACAGAGGAGAGCACCTGACTGCCATAAAGGCAATGCTGATTGCAGAGTCAGTGGTCATCATTCACTGAGAAAGCCAGAAACAGCATCTTCTGGGCTATTGGTACCAAAGTGGGTGCAGTTGCAAAGGAGCAACACAAGATCAACAAAGAGTAGGGGAAGAGTGGGGCAATGAGCAGAGGATTTTGCAGGTTGGGGGACAGTGGAAGAGACAACACAAAGAAAAAGACTTCCTGACACTGATGCTTTCCCATTTCTTTGAACAGATGTTCCTCCTCCCTGCCAGGATACCTCATTCTCCTCAGAGATATGCAAACACTGTGGGTCTTGTGATTGAGAGGGAGAGATTAAAGACAGAAACTGATGGGCTCAGGTGAAGTATAAACCGGGGGCTAATCTGTAAGGATTCATAATATAAACTAATTTCTCATGTCAATACAATACTATATTTTACTTTCCTGATAAATTATCAGATTCACTCTGGCAATTTTGTACTAATTTTATCCACACATCTATTTATCTATACACACATAAACAGAGATCTCATTTAGCATGTGATTTAGTTAAACAAGGAACATGTTGAAATGTCTTTAAATGCTTGTTGTGGTTATAGCTATCTACTTATGCATTGCCTACTACTACTACTATCACCTTAATTTTAACATTCTCAGAGTTCTGTAACAACGCAAATCAAAAAAGATTTATCAATTCTAGCAAGCAGAACATTAATTCCTTTGCAAGCACTGAAAGCAAAAAGATGAAGAGCAGCTTTCTTGGCAAGTGTGTTGGAAGCTAGAAACAAAAGTCAATTTTCTTAACACTAACCCCTCTACTTTGTACACATCTCTGCCTAGCTGTTATTGCCTTAGGAGAACAACATCTTCAAATAAACTAGGTGTTTACTTCATGTTCTAGTGGGAGCAGGACTAAGCCTTGTCCTGTGGTCATACAGGATTCATAAATCTAAGAGGGCAAGTCACAGCAGTAATATTAGCCAAGTTAGAAAAGCTATTTTCATATTAACTGGATACAACTGACCAAAGAGAGTTTACCACTATTCATGTAATTTATAACGATTTAAAATTGCAGTAATATCCGTAATGTACTTTCTGTCCTTTTGCCTACAGTTTTGATTGTTCCATGGGAGGTATCACAGCAGGAAGATTGTGAATATGTGGAGCTAGAAATACATACTTTTTCATTCAAACAAAGAAAGTCTAAAGAAAGAAATAAGAAACTAAGAAAAGGACCATTCAAAAGATCACCTGAATGGATTCCAAGCTAAAGACAAATCCCATTCATTAAAAACATTGTTCATCTATACACTTGTCCCTTATTTTCTTTCACAGCAGGTCTGTGAATCATGAGCACTTGCATTATCAAAAAAAAAAAAAAAAGGTATTTTGAGCTAGAAACAACTGGCCAGTGATTCAGATAACAATGTTTATTTGTAATAAAGGAACTTAAGTAGCTTTAGGTAACTTTAAGTCAAATAACCTACCTTGTACATGAAGTCTGTGAACAGTATGAGTTAAGAGATGCTGAATGGCTTTTTAGGGATCCCAGGCAGATCTAGAGATTTGCGCTCCAATATAGGTGTGCTCTTGAGGAGAAATTAAACTAAAAGCATGGTTTGCAGGTGGAAAAAATAATTGGATTAACAAAGCACACTGTTAATTGAGAATATCTAATCAGGTGCCTGAAAATAAATCACTTGGAGATTTTTAGTGCCCTTGTTTTCACACTGACATGATGAACGACACCTGAAGTTTTGGAAGTGAACATGTCATACTTTTGAACCTACATTGTCTCTCTGTGTGCTCCTGGGAGAGATGAGGATTTACAACCAGAACCTCTAATCTTCTCAAACATTTTTCACTCCCAGCCACCTGCAGCAAAGACTGTACAAGAGGAAGCCATAATGAACTTTGAAGTATGCTGACTCAAGGTCTAATATTATGTTACTGTTCCATTATTTACCATGCCTACAAGCCTCAGTCATAAATCAGAGCCCCCAGCATGCCTGTTATTGTACAAGTGAAGCCTAAGTAGACTGCCCCAGTGTTTCAACCTAAGTAATGATTACATGGTTTGTACTATAAGAAAAATGCAGTAGCTAATCTTAATCCTATGGCAAACAAGTACAGAAACAGCTAAGTTTGATGTTAGCTGTGTGGTTGGATTCTTTAACACCTGGTAAGGTGCAAAGTCCTTCCCAGCTGCAAAGCCTTTTCCCAGCTGAGACATTTGTAACATCTCTGTTCTCTGTAGATTCTCTGTGTTCAAAATTTGTGCTCGTAGCACAGCTTTTTCCATATTGGAGCCATTAATAACGTTACTCTCTTCTAAGTAAAAGTACCCTGTTTTCACAAAACTTGAGGAACTGGGGAGTTCTTAGAAAGTTTCTGGACAATATGTATATAGATACATAAGACAGGCGTGAATACACAAATACATATACATGCACAGTATAATCATATAAGCCTTGTTTCCCCTCTTCAAACACACATTCCGGTCACTTTAACACAAAGGACACATAGGATCTATTTACAATCAGTTGCAATATGAGTGACTGTACCGGAGCATCACTCCCTTGCCAGTCCATGCAGTCTTTTTTAAACCTGTAGGTAAATTCTGTATTTGCCATTCCAAAGATTACAGCAACTGTGACCTGTTGATCTCAGCACAGTTTATTTATTTGTTAAGGCATGAAATAACACAAGTGAAGCACTAAGTTTCTCTTCAGAGGGGTGAGCTAACCAACACTTCCCAAATTTACACAGCTGACAACCATCCATTTTTGCAAACAAGTCCATAAGCCACCTTGTATTCTTATGAGTCCATACATGGGCAATATGCAAGCTGACTCTCTTAAATACAAGCATTTATCTCATAGCTGAATGGAAGCAGATACTGGAAATGGTATTTGGGGCCAGTTATTTTTGCAGTAACTACCTCCAAAGTGAGAGTTACCGATCTCAAGGGACTGGCACCAATCATTTCCAGGATTAAATCTGGAAAGGTTGCTGAAGGAATTTGGTGACGTATCTGTGGTTGATCAGCAGAACTACAAGGCCCTCCATAGAAATTTGAGCACCCCACCCACCAAGTCAGCTAACCAGGGAAACAGAAAGGTTCCTTAAATAACCACTCTTCAGAATAAAGTACACCTGGCTTGAGAATAACACGTTCTTATACAACATCAAGTAGCTGTTTTCTTGAAAACACTGCCTGATCAGTTAGTTAATAAAAGGATTGACTAATGTTTTTACTTTGTCAGGTACTATGTTGGAGAATCAACTAATGTCCTCTTTGAAAAGTGGTTTCACTGTGAAGATCTTGGCACTCAACTTATACCAATAATTCAAGAGTAAGCTTTTTTCTGTGTGAGTTTTAAAATAACGGTTAAAATGATCTAATAGATCTTCATTAGTCTGTGACTTACATAGTTAATTTTCTGTTTATGCTATTTAGACTTGTTAAAAGTTAATTGCTGCTCCACAAATTTTTAATCATATCTTGTATACCCCAAACTCATTAAATCAGATTTAAAAAAATAAAAAAAAAAAATCAAGTGTTCCTCACATCTGTCTGGAACATACTTTTTGAACAAGTAAAAGCACATTGCTGCTAAGTGCAAAAAGAAGTGAATCAAAAATTAACACTGAATTGATGCTAGGTTAACTAGGTAGAACACTAAATTGCCGTAGGGCTTCTTTCACTCTTGCTTTAATCTAAGTACTTTTAATCTATATTATTCATGAATAATCAGGACTGTGGCAAATTTGGTAGAGAGCTGCTTCCTAGGAAATGTGTGAATGTCATCAATTAACCAAACAATTTGTTAAACGGTTACTAAAGGTGAAAAAGGAAACTGTTTAGTGACATGAGTTTTGGAGAACTTTCAGACAAACCCTCTGTTAATAAAATAGGTATAGCCCTGTTGAATACATGTGATAGTAGCTGACGGTCTGGCACATCCATTCTCAGCACAAAGCTTAATGGCCAGTATTACTGTCTAATTTTTGTTAACCTACAGAACATGAACATGACTTTTTACTGGTGTTTAAATGTTTATTATTCCAGGTTTTTCAATTCAAGACAATATCAAACTGGAAAACCAAATCCAGGTAATGCAAATTGATTTCAGAATTAGAATAATTATTGTGTCTGATTGAACACTAATGATTCTGTCCATATAAAATGACTAAGTTTTTGTTTTTCTTTCTGATTATATAAATTAAAGTTACTTTGGGAAATCATTCCTTTCATTATCCCAACCACAAATAAAATCCATACACGATTACCAACAGCATCTTGTTTGTTCATGTGATGCCATCGTAATGACCTATCATGTAACTGTACAGTGTGAAATCTCAGTATCTCTATCCTTGCATGCCATTCAAGTCTTATACTAATAAAATTTCATTTCTGAGTGTGCAGAATGAGATTTTTGTGAGTTGAATCTACACTCTTTATACCTACTTATAGTCCTTTAACTATACACTATGATCTACTCTTGGGAAACAAGGACACCTATAGAAAGACAGATACTTTTAGTTCTTGTAGGGTCTGATGCATTTAACATTTTGTTTCCATGCTGTCTTGCCCTATTGTTTATTTTGCCTCTATTTGTGGATAGTGATTGCAACTTCCACACTGGAGCAGATACTCCAGTCGTAACTCCACTCTTGAGTCTGTTGGACAGAGACATAGGACATAGAGAGAGTGACTGTTAAAGAAAAGTAATTTATTAGTATCTTTAGGAATCAGACCTCTCAAACATGATGATTGCTTTCTGTATGGCAACTGAAGTCTCTATTGCAAGGATACTTGCAACAGCACCTTCAGTGGGAAACTGGTTTTGCTGAAATCTTACAAACTTGTCAGCCCACAGCTCTACGTGAACATGCATGATGCATTGCTATTGATTAATGCAAACTATGTGCAAAATAGTTTACTTGCACTTGTCTTAACTCTGTACAAAAGACTACGCTATGTGACCATTTCTGCACCTGCAGGAACAGTTTCTATGGACTATTTACAGTGTTTTAGTTAGGTGCAATCTGGTCACTTCACTGCAGGAACTACCTGGAAAGTCTCCATGACGTTGCCAGGTTCTTAATCGGCATGTGGCAAAGTACAAATCAGCGTAAGCACAGCAGGAGCTGCCTGTGGGATCTCCAGGACATCCTGAGATTCCCACCTGGAGAGTTCCTGCACCACTTAGCCAAATGCTGTTGTGAAGGCCACCAGTTCAGTCAATCTCATTGCTCAACTAGGTTTGTTGTTTCAAATCAGTCTATTGCCTCATCTATGCAGATGACTGACTGGGGGACGTCCTGCACCAACCAGGGAATTTATGGCTTAGGTACACTGCATGTGCACACGTGCACAGCCATAATGCCCAGCTACGCTACTTTTACAACTACATGACAAACTTGAATGTGATCCTTCAGTCACACCCCTTACTTAAATTCCATAGCTCTTGCCACAAGTTAAAGATAAATTTTAGTTCCCCTCTCTAAGAAGTTTTTGGAACCAGTTGTCCTTAATCTCCGTGTTCATTCCTGAATGTCTTAAGTAGGATGATTATTAGGAATTATTCTAATAGAGACAAAAGTTCTAGGGAAACATTATTTCCACATCTATCCCATTCTGAGAAATGGGATAGATGTGGAGGCTTGATAGTCACCATAAAATGTCACAGCCTGCTGTCTCAATCACTAATGGAACAAAGTTCTTACTCAAATCCTAAAATCAGGGAAGGATGTTTTTTTGCATGAACATCACCTTTCTTAAAAATAGTTGACTAGATCATTGTCACCAAAATGAGAAGTTCACAGACGAGTCCTATGTATGGGAGAGTAACCTTACAAGCTCTTGCAATTAGGAAACAGTAAGCCAGTCAGAAACCCTGCCTGAAAGACTTTGCAGCTGAACCAGCTTTTGGCATTGGCTCTTTGACTGACTGGGAAATGTACTTCTCAGAAAAAGGCCCCGTGTTTCTTACAAACAAAATGTTGTCTCCAAGATCTTACTTTTCTTTATATGCACCATTAAAATAGGTTTATTTTAATTTGAGCTTATTTTAATTTGAGCATGTCACCTGTGTGACATGTTTGGGTGTTGGTGGTTTGGTTTTTAGTTTTTTTGGTTTGGGGTGGAGGGTAGGTAGGGCAGGTACTGTCTCTCACTGTGTGTTCATACAGTGTCTAGCACAGGAAATATAATTTCAGATGAAGCCTCTAGATGCTGCTGTAATAACAAAAATATCATCTCACACATACTATCCTTGTTCAATACAGTGATTTCCAATAAGCATCCCTCACCAGTCTGAGCTAAGAGCTTATATGTTAGTAACAAATTGTATCAGTACAGAAAAAAAAGAACATTAAAGATTTATGTTGTTAATATTTTTGCAGAAGATTAGAGCTAAAGAACAAATCTGACAATCAATCAGAAGCTACGATACATCTTGACACTTTTTTTTAAACACAGAACTCTGAGAAATTGTTATTGATAAATCCAGTACAGAAGCTCTTCCCTTGTAATTTATTCAAAAGCTGTAAAAAGGCCAAAAGGCATGAGAGACTTCCCGTAAAGCTGAAAAAAGGTTTTTCAAGACAAAAAGAAAAAAAAAAAGGCAAGTAAATATAGTTATTTTGCTCAGAGCTCAATCCATCTTTTTCCCCTGAATGGCTTCTCCTCTTGGATTAGCTGCTACGTCAAGGAAACAAGTATTTGAAATGCTCTTGGCTTAACTCTTGCTATAAGCAAAGAGCAGTCAACAAAAAGTTACATGGCAGGCTTTCAGCCTGGGGAACAGCTCCAGTTTTCCAATTTTCAGTTCTCATGAACAATAAGAAGCTCAAAGTCTCAGTGATGTCTTAGACATGAGGAAAATACCCCAGATTTTAGTTACAGAAGTTTTAGCTAGCAGCTCCTGTAACTGTCAGTGAGACTTGTACTAAAAAAAAAAAAAATTTAAAAAAAAAAAAAATCTCAAACAGGGTTTGACTGAGATATGAGTAACCTGGTAATATGTTCTTTCTGGAGGCATACCCAACTGATAGAGAAAAACTGATAGAGAAATAATGGCTTGGATTTATTCCCTCAGCATCTCTCTCTTTCCCTTAAGAAGCAGAATTCAACAACCAGCATGACACTCATAACATATAACAAGCTACCACCAGATTCTCATGATGTTTCACTCAAGATACATTTTAACAAGATTTGAGCTGGCCTTATGCAGAGGCCTGGATTTCAGCATTTTCTTTCAGTTTCTCTTCCGAAAATCCAGAACCCCCTCAGTTTTAAAGTGCCAGCTGAAGCACTCTCAGGTTCATCTCTACATGAGCCTGAACTAGTGCCTCCCCTTTTTAGAGAGAGAAATGGAATAAAATTGAAGAAAAACATCTTGAAAGAAACACTTGATTGCAGCTCACTTACAGAGAAAAGCTATAAATGGGATCAATCAAGCTACAATTGCTTTAAAAACCCACCACACCAAAAAAACCCCTAAGTCCAGACTTTTTCTTGATTTATTTGTGGTTTCTGGCTCAGTCAGCACTAGGGCAAGTCCCTCTGAAAGCAGGGTACTCAGAATATATGAAGAGGCAGCAGTAGCTATTAAAAAGATACACTTTTAGAAGAGGGACTCAAATACTATCAGGTGAAATGCAATTGGAAACATACATTGCATGCAGTCCTTACTTGAGGCATCTTCCCTGGAACTGTTTTGTACTGGATTACTGGCCTCTTTTGTTACCATGTGTAGAAAAAAAGCCTAAGAAAACTCCCGCCTCCTTTTGTCAATAAGGGTGAATATATTTAGGATATAGTCTAAATGTGGAACACTCAAGATAGGTTGGTTTGGTTTACTTTACACAATTTTTGACATGAGGAACCACAGTTATCAAAACAACTCTTGCTACTTTCAGTTGAATCAGACTGGAAGCAAGATTCTCTCAAGGTTTCTATTTCATCCCAATTTTACAGTCAAGAGGACAAGAGACAGTTCAGACAGACAAACCCCGGTTCTAATAAACAGTGATGGCTGAATATTGTTCGCAAAAGTATCCAGAAGTTCAAAAGTTTATCCTGCCATGCTCACTGAAATAATCCAAGCTTCTTTTACGGGATATTTGATGGGAAAAAGCTGAGAGAAAAGACTTTTCCTAAGTTAAAGCTCATCTTTAAAAAAGCCCAAGAACGTGAATGGTGTAGGGTAGAATGTCAGGCTTTTGTTGATCCAGATTAATTAATCTACTTCTAATCATCAATGAAATTTTAATTCCTATAAAAGCTTTATTGTCAGTGGACACACAGACATATAATACAAATACCAGTCCTGTAGTGACTTCACTAGCAAAACTTTTATCGATTCTAGAGGTATCTAGGGTAATTTACTGTCTGGACTTAAAATCTAGTTAGTATTGTTAGAATACAGCATAGTTCCATGCTTGTGATTCAGAGATGACAAAACCTGAGGATCTGAATGAGTATGAAAAATTGGGTGCTTTCATCAGTCAGTTGGAGTAGTAATACCATACAGCCTAGGGCATGGTCTATAAACAAATGTTTTCTGGTTTCAGTAGTGCTATTAAACAAGTTATAAGGGTGAGCTCAGCGCTATAAACATCAGCTTCTGTATGTCATCCTCTGCAGCTAATCCAGTGCAACCTCTGTAGACAGTATTTGCTGTTCAGTCTTGTTTCACTGGTGTATAAAAACAAGCAGATCAAAAGAGAAGAGTGTTAGTAACTGAAAATAAGAAAAAGCTAAAGAATAAAGATAACTGGCGAGTGGGCAATATTAATTCAATTAAAACTACCTCAGAAAAATAAAAACAAGGAGAGGAAGAAATTCTGTCTTCATTTACACTAGGGCAAATATAGAACCATTCTTTTGAACTTAAAATAACTATAAATATTTGTGCCTTTCTGTTGTAGGTACATTGAAGTTATTCTAAAGATATTACCACTGTGTTTTGTTTTGTTTTGTTTTTTAAATAAGAATGATGATTTTGGAAATAAGTTTTATTTGCTACGAAGCTGTGTAGAAAACTGAATATTTGATTCTCTCTTCTCTCATCTTTTAAGGACTTCCAATGTATCTAGATAGATTGCTCCTTCTCTTCTATAATATGTTACTTCTTTCTGCTTTGAGTACTTGTGTTAAAAGAAACAGCATATGAGCATTTAGATATTAAGGAATGTTCCTCTAGCGAATTTATTTTGCAAACAGCCACCAGGAGGTCTCCAGAACAGAGCAGTATTCAAACTGACACAGAGAGTCAGTCATTTTAAACTGTCTAGACCCAGCGTAATTGTACAATTCTCTGAGACACTGTCTCTATAACTTTTATCAAGAACTTGAATCTACTCCTTTTTTCAGATCATCCCCGTTGTCTCTATTTTGGCAAAGATGCCCACATAAATACACTGTTCGTCTTTATCCCGTCGTACCTAAATCCTTTAAGTAACTTCCAAGTCATGTTCATATCTCTCCTGAAGCCCACCTGAACTGCAAAGGGTACATAGGTGGAAGAAGGGAATAGAATCATCTAATATACACCTCCAATCCTGTATAACCATGCACCCTCTCACTGGCTTCATCCATCCAGCAACATTTAACAGACAAATAAATTAGAATTACAATGTCTGGAGTATGGCTGCTATAATTTACCATATGAAAACTTCTACTGAACTTTTAAATCCCAAACTACAACGTATCATCCAAAAGCCTGGACTACAGGCTGCACACTCTCAAGCCAGGAACGCTTCAAAAAGTTCATTAGGCTCCCAGAGCCCAGAACTGCTAATGACAACATTCACCAAACAAAGACCAAAAAAAGTCTCTGGGAAGAAGTCTGCTTCTTCCACAATATTCTCAGCTGGGAAGAAGTCTGCTTCTTCCACAATATTCTCAGCTGAGCCTCCTCAAAGAGAGGCAGAACATAAACTGTAATCTTCAGGAGCTCTCCTAATGCTTCACCATAGGAACCAAGCCACTACTGACCTTTAGTACATAATGTATATAATAAACCTATCAGGGAAATTGGAAGACATGCCCTATAAAGTTATGTTCCTTTCTGTTCAGACTTTAGTGAAAAAAACATCTAATATTAGTAAGAGCTCTAAAGAGCAGGTATGTCTTGTCTAATAAGGTGGCTTCTTTCTTCCTTATGCTCTTAAATGCTCCCCAGACAGCAACATCTGAAACAGAAGACTCACTAATGGAGTCAGTCGGACATTTTCACTAGTGTTTCTAAGGCTATTTAGTAGTAATAGCTCACACATGCTGTACAAATCCTTATCTCACAAATGTAGTAGGTCTCAACACTTGTTGTAATGAAATACCCTATTCCTCCTGTATGGAAGCAGAAGTTACGCACAAAGATGATTAATGAAATGCCCAGAGTCATATAAAAGGCAGATTCAGAAACAAAAATTAAGATTCCAGATTTTAGGATTGGAACAGTGGTCAGTATTTCTCAATACAATTTATCATCTCAATTACAATGACCTAGCTATAGCGTGAAGAGCCTTTAAACAGAATTATGGCCTAAATCTTGCAATTTTGTTGTTCTAATTTATTCTCTTCCTTCTGGCTGGTGATACCTCCCTTTTGAAGAGGCTATATTTCTTTATTAAAAAAATATTTTTCAAAGCTTTCCTCATCAAACTTCTTTGTTTCAATTAGGGAAAAAAAAAATGTTGTTTAGTTTCCACCATAGATTTAATGACACAAAGAAAAATGTGCCTAGAAATAATTACAGGGACAAGTCATAAATTAGCAGTCATGCCAATTCTCAGGGCATGCTAGAAAAACAAATACAGTTACACAGGGAAACGTATGATTACACCAAGTGAGTGCTGTATTTTCAGCTAAATATTTCTGCATCTGTACTCAACAACAGTGAAATGAACCAACTACCCCCAAAATCATCAGTCATCGTCAGTGCTTTCACTCTGGATTTTTATATGGAATGAGCTAACTACTTGTTTTTTCACACCCAGATGCCTGAAATTACGTCCCTCAGTCCACAGGTTTTATTTGCAGAGGTATTAAACTCCTACTAGTCTCATTGACATTTCTGTTGAGAATAAAGCAGACGTTTCATAGGAATTAGGTAGGCACATATGGGAAAAACATTCCAGGGTATATATTATTGCTGGCATTGGCAATTAAATGTGAAATACTGCAAAACTGTCACATCAGAACTATTCATTATGATACAGTATTCTTAAAGAGATGGAAGGGATGATTAGAAAGTGGACAGAAATAAATGAATATATAATTCTAAAATAACTTGTGAGCTCCTTACCCCTAGTCTGGACCATTTTATGCTCAGTTAAAGGATTACAAAAAAAAGAGGGTCCAACTTCTCCACTTTGGATAAGGATGTCTTCTGCTTTTACAGAGGGAGACACCATTTGTAAGGGACTTTCTCACGTCCTTGCGTGGATATGAGGCCACAGCATGCAGCGACAGACTGTTTCTGAGGCAGCACAGTGACTTAGGATGGAGGGGCTTTCATAATTAGTAAGAACATATAAGGTGATTTAAAGATTTGAAGATTGTTCTATCTAGAATGTGCTGCCTAGAAGTGAAGGATGATGGCATGTCACTGAAAAATATAGTTTTTCATAAAGCCAACACATACTCAGTTTGATAGTTGACACTATTTCAATATATTGTATTTCATGTGCTTTATTGCTCTTTTCCTTTGCAACAAATCTTGAAGAAACAAGGTTTGCAAGAGAGCTATGGGAAAAGCTTGGGGACAGTAGGGCTCGAGAAACACCCTGGGAGAATGAGGTGGTCTGATTTCTTGACAAGAAAGCTTAGGCACATCACAGGGGTAGGGAAGGGGGAGCTTCCATGTTACATACAAGTTTGAGGTAAACAAATACATCCACATATACCTGGTAGGCCAGTGGCAGTCCGCTTTTACCTGTCCTCTTTATTGCTATCAGAAGTACAGTACTCCCAGCAAGTTCAAACTCTTCCTTAGATGGTCTCTGCTGAGGCTGTAACTACCTGTATGTTCACTGGCTGTTTTCTTGCAAGCTGTTCTCTCCGTTTTTGCACAGTTTCATATTCTCAGTCTCAGTACAGTCTCTGATGTTTAACTGAAATCAACTTCCTCTAAAACCTGTAATTTCCTTTTTTAAATATTTACGAACTCATTTGGTAAACAGGGTGTGTTTTTCAGCTTAATATGATATCATCACATTCTAATTTAAAGCTGAAAAGAGCTATAAAACCCGTAAAGAACACCTTGCTGTGATATGAATATTTAATAGTAATGATCTACAAAAATGGACTTTACTGTTGAACTATTTAAATGGATCTCCTGAACATGTAAGAAAATATTACATTTGATGTTCCACTTAGTAATATATCACTTGGAGATAAATATACAAGACTTTTATCTGACTATCTTAGAATTGCTGTCGTCTTGCATTTTGCTAGCATATTTTTACCCTTACCATCATTAAACATGTTGTCTCCTTGTCTCACAGTATTACTAGAACGTAAGAACTCCGGAAACACACCAACTCACACTTCCTGAGATATTGTTGAAAGCTAATATACAGGCGAAGCAGAAATATATGCAACAACATCTAAATATAAGCCATTAGCCTGATAAGAAACACTCACTTCGTTTGGAAGCACCAGGCTTCAACTCTGATACGTGTGGGATCGCAAAATATTGGATCATCCTCATCGTAGCTCGTTAGCTCGAGTTCCCAAGCGCTAGGGCACCTGCAGCTTTCAGCATCATGCAAGGGATAAGTATCAGGGTTAAATGAGGACTCAGTCAAGTAGGCTATTAATAATGTCAGACATATATCATATACTTCATCATCACAGTGCTCTCTTATTTTTTCTGCAGCAACAGGTAATCAAATCATCGTACTGGATCACACAAAAGGTTCATTTTGTCCAGACTCAGTTTTCAAAAGTCATTATGCTATCACGGGGCAAGTGTCATTAACATCAAAATTAGTAATAAGCTAAAACCCCATCAAAGAGCAGGGCCCACTAACAAGATAAATGTCAAAAGACAGCTCTTGTCCTGATGAATTTAAAGTCTAAATAAAAAAAAGTCCATCTTTACTTGGAAGTAAATGAAACTGTTGGAAAGTGCCTGTACATCACAAGCAAGAAAGAACAGTGCTCCAGAGTAAGTGTAAGTTGTATTACACTTTACATTGGCCCTAAGTATGCAGAGGTCACTGTTTACTGTTTTCCCATGCGTGTTTTCCCTGTTGATCAGGACAGCTAGAGTCAGAGATCACTAGAAAAAGGAAAACTAGCAAAATTATGTTTACAGGGAATAAGTGACAGAAGTTAAGCTACAAACTTAGAAGTTTATAGTTACTTTTCATTGTTATGTTTGCGTTGCTTCTTGGTCAGAACACAAAGAAGTACTTCAGCTTTTTTGCACCCCGAATTCCTTGCAACTCATGGGGAGCATTCATAGTTCTGCTTGCCTTAAAAAGCACAGTGCCCACCCTCGAGACTCGGCTTTTTGCTATCCATTCTCCAGCATATGAAGTCTGAACTTGTTAGCTTGATGCTGGAATTCTTAACCTGTGGAGAAGATGTATCCCCTTGAGCTGAACAGGATACCCATGGCATCTCGGTATTTGTCTCTTACCCTGCCGGGTGCTATATACCGTCTGGGGGGGGGTTGGTTGGTTGGTTGGTCTGTTGTGGTTTTTTGGGGGGTTTTTGGTTTGGCTTGGTTTGTTTTTTTAAACTATCTCAACTAGGACATGCATTTTAGTAGAAAGTCCTACCAATGGGTAACTTGTATTCCAAAAGGCTTTTCTAAATTCAAGAGTGACCCGGTTTATTCTGATAACAGAAAAAAACTATCATCTTTGTATTACTTTAGAAGGTAAAGATTGCTACTATTAATGAAACAAAATATTTAAAAATCTATTGGAATACTAATTGCACTGAATACCTTCTGATAAAATGTCTTTCTTCTCCTCTTCTGTGTGTGAATAGGTATCATAATATTTTAGACCTTTATTTTGTATCTCACCCTAGCCAAAAAACAGCTTTCCAATACAGCTATAGTTGAGCAGATGCATAATTTAAGGACAAAGTGTGTAAGTATTCCTAATTAGCTCCAAAGCAAGTTTGATGAACCTGTGAAAATTAAGAAAAAAAAAAAAAACCAGACATATTGCACTGTGAAAATAAATCACCAATGACCTTAACACTACTTTTTAATGTTAGCAAACAATAAAATATAGAACGTTCAGACTAGATCTTGTTAATGTTTCCAGGCCCAGATTAGAATAAATCTAATGTAAAGATTTTCTTTTTCCTTCTGGTGCTTCTTAATTTCTCTGGAGGAGTTTGCTTTTCAATAAAAGTGTGTTAGGTATTTGAGTTAAATAATGTAAAGCTAGGATGCTTTTTTTGTAAAAAAGCTTGAAGGCAAAAAGCTCTCAAATTAAAAAAATCTTCTTTTGCTGCAGATTTCTTCAGATTGCTTTCAGTATTTCCTGAAAGAGGCATGGCTGAGACAATCATTTGAAGAAACACGTTGACTTCTTCTTTTTAATTTAATATAATGGAGAAGAAATTTGAATGGCAAAACCTATTTCTACAATAAAAGGGCTAGCATCCCATCCAGATTGTCTGGAGATGGATGTAGATACTCAGTGCTTATTATGATCCGTTAAACAGCAGAAGCTTATGCAGTACACTGCTATCCCTTCGATGTGCTGACCTTCTCACATATTGTTCAAAGACTGCACACAAAATGGCCTTCCATGAAAAACTGAAATGATACATTCAAAACACTGCAGAGCAGTGAAATACGGCTTTAGAAAACAACCAGAGGAACATTGCATAATGAATACACTGATACTCTTAAAAGACGTACTGTATTACTAGTACTGAGACTAAGATTTGGCTGTGAGTTTATTACCTCAATGCATTTGGGAGACATCCACCTAGTGAGTTTTTCCTGCATCTAGTTGGCATTATTGAAATTATGGGTGTTCCCCCATGGCATCTCAGAACAAACTACTTAGGATCACCAAGGCAATTGTGCTGCTTCTGCACTTCACTGTAAGCTGGTAAATAACTAAAGCTAATTTCATATACCAGCAACACACAGCACAAATCTTGAATTTCACCAGCTACACTGAAACTGCATTCGGTCCTCCAGCTATTTTAAATCAAATCAGTTATGAAGGAGAATTACTGGAAATTAGATCCAGCTACAACTCCAGGAACACCACAAAAAAAGGCATTTTATTAAATTTAAGGTTGTGATAACTGGTTTGCTTCACTGTGGTCAGTGTATTTAAAAACACATAGGGGAGAAGAAACATAAAAGCCAGTACGTGAAAGGTGTAGTGTAAGCTGGTTCTATAGGCCTAATTCCACTTATGTGGGGCTATGCAAGGGGTGACTCAGTAAAGGCTCAGAGATGATACATCAGATTTTACCAGTGCAAAAGCTGGTCTGAAAGAGAATGAAGAATATGCCAGCAAGAACTAGGTAGCCTATTGCATTCTGTTTGAACGCATTTTTAACACGCGTGGATGCACAACAGTTCTGACAACCGCTTCGAAGGAACAAATCCATAAAGATACACAAATAATACATGCATCTTACATCCTCAAGTAGGAAGTCCTGATAACGACTATATCACTGTTTGCTGTTACAACTGACTTTTGACTCGGTAATATCTGTAAATTGAACCCTTCAAGCTGTAAACAACAGTAAAATGTAAAGCTCAAGGGAAGCAAGCACCACTGATAGCCCTCTGCCTTGCTTACAGATGAACTCCTGAAAGAAACACCTTTCCCACTAAATTCCACTTCCGTTATGGAGCCGTTTTCCCTCCAAGGCTGGTTAAATGACCATCGGAGCGAAATAAAACAGAAGAAATCCTTGAGTATGTTTGGAGATAACTTTGAAACAGAGGTAGGGCGGTGTAATTTCTCTGAAAGAGAGGGATATTTTTAAATGTCAGATAATAAGCACCTACTGTTCAGACTGAGTGAATCCAGGCCTGCGAACAATATGTAGTCAGCAGAGAAAATTACACACCCCTGCAGAACAGCTCAGTCTTAGCCTGCCCTGCCCTTTGGAAGTGCCCATCTTCATCCATTGATTTGATTAGCTTAGGGCAGGGGCTTCCTAGCTCAGACACATCCATTTGCAGAATCAACCTGAACCTTATTTCCATTCATTTCCTTTGGGATTAAAACAGCTTGTTCTCTCCACCCCCTGCCCCCCCATATTTCCCAAATCAGAAATACCAGCGTGATGCAAATACTACTCACGAGTGGGTTCAGCTTCCCTACATGTTTCAACAGCATGCTTGGTGCCAAGTCTAATCTGGGTGTGTAAATACACTTTTTTTTCCTCCCCCTCAATCTGCATAAAGTGGAAACAAGGAAAACTGGACAGCACCAGAGAGCCCAGGCTGCGCTAAAGCTTTGCACTTCTCAGTGTAGTCAAACAGTCTAGCTTGGGTGTAAATGAAGCTGTCACCATTTGATATGTGTGCTGTATGCACGGTAGTTTACAAAACATTCTTTCCCTGAGTTACTTGGAGTCACGCTCTGAAGAATCCAATACACTTGACAGCAAAGTGACAGAGAGCGTGGGACTGTCAGGAAGAACACAGAAAGGGCAGATAATGAGAAAAATAAGGTGCAGTCTGCAGCTTTTTTAATGTTAATGGAAGAATCTTTTCTAAATCCACAGGCTCTTGACAGGGCCCAGAGTTCATGAGGAGGAAGTGCCGGTTCCAAGAACAGAAGCAGGAAGCATATAGATGCAAAGCTGAGAGTGGGAGGAGGCAGAAGGGATAGATAAGTGAGGATGCAGAGGAGCATAAGGAGTGGCAGGTGTGATCAGTTCCCTTTTTATCAGTAGGAATCAATATGAGAATACCAAACGTAATGTGAATTTTAATGTCTGTAAAAATAACATCATCTTCTATGAACATTTTTCTGTAAAAATAGAATGTTTTGAATGCTGTAGGAAGATGAATATGTACACTTTGGTCACTGCGATGAGTCCGTTACTTTTCTTCCCTGTTTCTTCTTTTTTTAAAGGTTATAGCTTATGGACCGGGAACAACTGAGAAAAGTAAAAAGAATTCAGATATCTGGATATGGCAGCTGGTACGTGACAATTCACACTTGTTAACTGATGAGTTCTTGTTTCAGTTCAGAGCAGACTGAAGAGTAGTAAAGCCTTCTAGCACCAGCAACAGAAATTAAAAGGATTACCTTCCTTCTCATAGAAAAGATCATCAACAGGCACCACCCTTCACCTTTAAACTATGATGAAAAATAACTGTAAACTACTGCCACCCTAAAAATAGTCTTATCTTGTATGTTGAAGACAGAGATACTGGCATCCTTCATCAGGTCTTGGTGGGGATTTTAATATGCCCTACCTAGGGTATAGCCTGTAAATACATCAGAATGCCTCTGAGTGATAAAAAAGCATCACATATTACTTCTGCCTTGAAGCATTTGTCCTCATACTGAAACCAAACTGGAATCAGGTAGACTAAGCTAATAAAAATCTAACTGAGAACTTGTTTATACTAAAGCACAGTGGTAGGTGATCTAGATGCCCTTCATTCTACTGCCTTCTAGGAAACACTTGCAGCCCAAGGGAAAAAACAGAAAAGCTAGTTTTCATTTACAGAAGTCACCTAGCTTGGGAGGCAGATACTTCTATCAGTTCCTGTTCTGTTGAAATTCACAGGGACTATCAAATACTAATTAAAGACATAATAATCTTGGAAGACATTTGTTTACACTGCAGCTTACAACAGCCTATGCAATCAAGCCCTTGCTGCTGGCAAGAACCTGGCTCCTCTGCTTGACAAGATAGTGACGAGTCCATTCCAGTATGGATGGACTCCTATTAGCGATTTCTGTCAGCTCCCTGCTGCCTTGTGAACTGCTTTTCAAGACTTAAAAAGATATTAGAAATCAGAAAAGTAGAAGAGGAGCTTGGAGTACTCCAGGAGGTTATCACTGTAATTTCCAGAGCTGTACTGACTTGGCTGCTAGGTTAGATTGGTAGCAGTGTACCCCCAAGAGTCAGGCAATGGGTTGCTGCTTTATGATGGGGAACAGTGAACCATGAGCATTTTTTTATTGATGCTAATAGTGTCAGACAGGGAAGATAAGCTGAATATTTAGCTAGGCCTCATGAAACAGAGCAGGTTTGAAGTGCTCTTTCAGTGGGCAAGATTTCCATACTTACCTGCAGCATTTTCTTTCTGCTAGTGAGAGGACATGGAAAATTAAAAGCTGGTTATCTGTTCTTTCCCTTCAGGAGGGCACATCTACTGTTACCACGAATGGTAAAACCCTGACTCTATCTGCTGGTGACAGCCTGCTTATCCGTGCCCAGTCTATGTGAGTAGAGTTGAACAGTGGTTCAATGCGTGATTTCCCAGCTTCCGACGATGTAAATTCTGTGTATTTGGTTGACACCAGGCTAGACATCAGCTAGTGCAGAAACCCAGCGTCTGTGAATGCAGGATTTGCAATAGCCTCCATTATTCCTCAGGGCAGAAGTGTCTTCAGGAGGAAACAAAGCCAGACATTCATTCCAGTTCACCTCTTATGGTTAAAGGCGGGGAAAATAAAAAAGATAAGCACTACCAAGGAAAAGCAGCATGCAAAAGACCGTGCATAAAGGTAGATGGCACGAATACACCAATTGGCGATCACAGCAGATCCTCTAGGCTTCAGACCAGGCTTAATCAACATCAATGCAGCAAGATTTGGGGTTCAGACTAAGAATACAGCTCTCTTCCTGGAGTAGGATGCATATGGTTGTTTCACAATCATGACACATGTGATATATGTAAAGGAAAAAAAACAGTGAAAATAGTTTCCAGAGAGAATGGAAAGGGAAAGTACTTGCCAACTCTTGTGAAGAGTGCCATAAGCTGATAAAGTGCCCACCATGAAGAAGATGAAGGATGATGTATACTCACTGGTAATGCAATGCAGCAAATTATAGGCAGATGATAAAAATGGCTACCTTCCCTACAGGAAAAATCTAATAAGTTAGTAGCACCTTTTGTACAGCACTGAAAACATTTGCTGAAAGAGCTGAAACGATCCAGCTGTGCACAGAACTGTTCTCTGCACCTGTGATTCCAACACATAGCCGCCTCCTCCCTTCACCATTATTTCCACCACTTCTGTGAAATCACTTGTCTTAAATTAATTCCCAGTCCTGCAGTCCAATCAATGAGCGTGTGTTTTCAAAATCATGGCACAATGCACGTGCAGAGATCTGCCAGCAAAGTTCATATTGGATTAAGATGTTTATCAGATCTGTACAGCGGGCACCTTTTATTGTATGCATCACTGTTGCACACTGATTGATCTCTGGCCATCTCTGCAGCTGGCACAGAAACAGCTAATACAAAAGTGATGACCACAAGAAAAATACTATTGAATTCGTACATATTTCATTAAAATAACATCTGTACTGAGGTGATTCTGTTCCAATCCTCATGTCACTGAGAACAGATGCCTTCCCCCTTGGTTCATCCATAAGTAGGCAGATATTCTTCCCCACCACATCATGATGTTTAGCTTATGTTAGTCATGGTGAAGAGTAATTCCTGAAATACCACAAGATATACCAGTATGGAAAGAGAACAAGTGTAATCAGAACAGAACCTGTTTGTTTTCCCCTATTTTTCAGTAGCATCAATCTTTTACTTGTTGGTTGGAGTGTGTGGTCCGTTCCCCCCCCCCCCCCCCCCCCCCCCCCAATGGATCATCTCTCTTTCTATTTTTCCAGGTACTGCTGGAAGAGAGCAGAAGAATGTGTTGCTCTTTGCATTGCTCAGGATCCAAAACGCAAGCAGCCTTATACCTAGCTCCTGTGCCAGTTGACTTTGATGATAACTAAGTTTTAACTTACTTGTCTTGTCTTAATGATCTTTTAGTTGGAATGCCTGGAAATTTGAAGTCTAACACAACGATTACATTGAATTAAGTGAAGTCAAGTGCTGTGCCCAATTAAAACTTTTTTCCCCAAGTAGTTAAAGTTTCAGCAAAATCCACAATCAGTATTTTTTTAAAAAACAAACAGAACAATAGTTCTTATCTGAAAGGAAATGAAAACAGATCCAAATAGCAGGATTACCTATATAATAATATACATGATACTATCTAGAATAAGTTAAAGGCTTTTCAAATGCAAGTCTCTGCCGCAAGATAGGAAAAAGGAGATAGAACAGATAGTGTTATGCCTCCTTAGGTAACAGTCTTCATTTCTTTGTCTCAGTTTTGTCATTTGTAATAAATTGGGTATAACGTTAGTTACCCAGCCCACAGCAGGGGAGCTTTAATTGGCAAAGGCTCACAGATCTTCTGAGATCTTTGGCTAAAGGACCCTTTAAAAACCAAAACAAACCATCTGCTCTGCTGCTCAAGGATCTCGGTGCTTTGTGAAAGAGAGGAAGGTGTATTAGTAAACAGGGAAGAAGCACCTGCAACAACATCAAGCATTACTTAGATCACCACTGTACTTGCTTCAGGTAACTTATTATCAGTTTACCAAATCCGACAGTGCAGTTTCAATCACAGTTATCAATAACATGCCACACATATGATGCTGGATGCTGTCTCTACAGTATCCTGTCAGGAACATAGCACAGCAATATGACTAACACCGGAGCATCCAGGTCATGGATGTTCCTGTGCAGCAGAAATCTCAAGTCAAAGTAGCCTAAGAAGTGTGTTGGGGGACAAGGGAGCAGAAAAATTATTATAAACAGTTTCTACTAAATGCTGCTTCTTTTTGAACAATGAGGTTTCTTGCAGAAATAACAAATGTCAGATTATCCTTTCCTGCTTTTATTCCAGGAACTCTCCAGAGGGGTTTTTGGATTGTTTGTTTTGTTTTTTTGGTTGGGTGGATTTGGGTTTTTTTGTTGTGGGCTTTTTTTTTTTTAAAAAACACATATTGTCCTTTGCATTATTAACATCAGAAAACAGGTTACGTAAATGTTTGCAGGTATTATCAATTACGTGGTTGAGAAAGCAAAAAGTTACCATTTCTTAATATTTTTGTCATTCTAATTAAGTTCAGAAAATATTTCTTTAATATATCTATCACCTACAAGGCTCATTAAACTGAGATGTCACGTGTGTTTTATTCAAGTGTTCATTCTTCTGATGAGAAAGACTCAGATGGCTTGGCTTTAATCTATAAGTTATATTCAAGTTCACTAGCTTTTCTGGTAAAGCATACAGCAGAACTTTACTACATCCTCCTAATAATGGGGGACATAATTCGAGAAACTGAGCCCAGTCCTTAAGGCTATTTTGGGTGTGGATTATCACACATGAAAAGGAACTATCACACTCCTTTTGAATAAGGGAGTCATTTATCTGATTATCATTGGTATTGGTGTGTCTGCAGAATTGCCTACTCCCTGTGTGAACATCTATGATTGAAGGATCTAGGGTACCAAAGTGTTGTATTTTTAGTCCACCAGTTCGGGAGTAACCACGGCAGTGCTACTTATGGATTTACTTCACATAAGAGAAATGTTTCTATATTTCACACTGAATGATAATTGGATAAAACACAGCAACATGTAGAACAACATCCAGAATAATCAACAGCTCTTCATCCATCCAGAGGCACCGTGAGCCATGGAAATTTCAGAATAAAAATTAAGGCACCTCTGGATTAGATACCTCCCAGCTTTAGAGACTTAAGGATTTAAAATAAAGGTTCCATTCCAACTATATTTGTGATAAAGTCCTATTGTGACAACTTATGCTTGAACACCTGAATTCTACCAAAGTCCTGTGCTAGGTGCCTCAAATCAGAGCAAGAGCCAGACCAGGAGCATTAAGACAGAGCTCAGTCACCTGCAGTTCTGCCGCTGTCTGTGCACTGAAACCAGGGCTGAGCAAGTTAACTAAAAATTAGGTAAGAGGTGTCCAGTCCCATAAGTATGTCTAAGGATCAGGATCAAACCAGTATGAGAAGATTTATAAAAAGGCCTAGATACCAAGTACTGGGAGAAGAGAATTTCCTGTTCTAGTGTGTCTTTTGAGAATTATTCCAGTTGTTCTGTTCCTCCCCACCTCCCTCCCCCCCTCAATTCAAGAATTATTTGGTAGCCAGAGCACAAATGAGAGCACAGAGAGAACTTGTCATTTACTTCTTCCAAGGTGCTTAACCACTGTGATTTAGAAACCTGCAACTTCTCTTTTTCCAAGTCTTCAAATAGTTCCAGGGGGCTCCTGATCAGTCAGCAAATCTTTTTCACGTGCTTTATTCTTCCTCTGTATTATATATATTGTAAAATGTCCCAACAATAGTACTTTTATAATTAGATGCACCCATGCTCCTCTGCCTATGAGGAAGTTGGCCAGATGCAAGTTTGGTTCCTGGAGTCCTTTTAGCTGTTAGGCGCCGTTTCTGTGTACTTGTGGGTCAGCTCAGTGGATACTTTGGCCCCAGAGTTGTTGGGATCACAGTCTGGGGACTCCAATACCGATCTTGCCGCGTAAAGAAGGATTTCAGGCTCAGGTCAGTAGCAAAGGCTTAGTTAGGCATGTTGTCTGCAAAGTGCCCTAATGCACTCCCGTTGACAATGTGCTTGTTCATGCATGTCCATGACAACACACCAGCACAAAACCACATCCTATGCACATAGATGACTTTTTCTATACAGCTCCTTCTATACAAGGTGCCCTTGCACCCTGATTTGGGCACCCATTTTCCACCTGAATCGTGCAGATATTGTGTCACCTCATACTTAATAAACTTACTACATTTTGGCATGATTGTGCCAACCTCATTATTACAGTCTTGCACAGACAGTCCATCTGTTGCTAACTGTTTCTCCAAGATTCAAAAGCAAAGCCTTTATACGAATGTATATTCTAAGCAGTATTACAATAAAGCCTACACAGACCAGAAGCCATACCTGCACCATGCTTCATAAATGAATTATTACCTTAAACACATGCAGGATTGTCCAAAATCACAAGCTGGAGCTGACTTGAAAGCTTAGAAACACACACAAAGGAGTTTGAGTCTACCTACATCCACAGAGAGTTATTCCAAGCCTGAATCTCGCCTATCCTGGAAATAAGCAGGACCTTTCCCCTTCACGTCAAATGGGAAGAGGTGATGCAGCCCAATCCTGCCAATTGTTGAGTATAGTATCAAGAGAGGCTGTGGTTGTTCAGTGCCTTTAAAATGTTTAATCCCAATGAGAAAACTGCTAAATTTTGTGAAGAGAAAGATAAAACACTCCTTTTTAGCTATTGATACATTTTGATTTCTATTATTATAGCATTTAAATGGTATAATGAGGGATATAAGCATTATTATAGTACTTCAAATTGAGCAAGTAACTTACATCTTACAGTCAGCCTTTCAGTTCATGTAAATTAGCAATATAGAGCAAAAATATTTAAAGTAATTAGTGTCTCCTATTGCCACTAGGCTAGACGGGTCTGACCTGATAGGGTACTTATGTTCTTATTTTGAGGTATGCTGAGTTACATGAATTATAGAAATAAATTGATAGTGTCTCACTATATTCCTCCTTAAGTGTTAAAATATGAGACAATAATAAAAATATGTTGATTAGCAAGGTTACATGATACATCAGCACCAGTCCAAAACAATTAGTATTGCTTGAAGTAATCATAATACTTAAAAAAAGAAATAATCCTGGTACAGTAAATAAAGCTTAAGTCTTCACCAGTTGTTTCTATAATATTGAAATAAGACCTATAAAAAGCAACTTTATGCAAAACACGTATGGTTTTGGTTCTGAGAGAACTACAAGAGGAAAACAATGACCCTCACAGATTATGTAGTAAACATCACAGATCAACAGCAGAGCTCAAGATTGTCCTTTTTTTTTGGGGGGGGGGGGGAGGGGTTGGTTTTTTTTTTAAACAACACAGAACTGTTAAGGCAAGATAATGATCTAATGCTAACTACATTTCATCTTGCAATGCATAAATTGACAGCTTGTAAAAGTCAAGAGAGGAACTCTTCTTCCTCCATGCTTGCTTTATTTTTAGATCTTGCTTGTTCCTTTGAAGTGACAAACCTTACCAGAGGCAGAAAACTAGACTAGGTGGATCAGTAAACTGGAAAAATCAGGTGTGTTGCAGTAAACTCTTTCCTCAAACCCACACAGCATTTACTCACACCTGTAAACCAGTCTTATCTTGTTGCATGAAGATAATAAATGCTTTCATTCTGTTGTTAAAAACATTCATTGTACTCTGATTTCAGCTCTTCAGCCACATTTATTTTATAGAACAGATGCACAGAAAGCAACCCTCCCACCATCATTGCATATAAGTAAAAGAAGAAAAATTACTTAAGCTATTTAACAAATTCCTACAAAAACAGCTTGTGTTCATAACGCAGACATTTCAGGGCTTTGGGGTTTCTTTTTATTTATTTTATTTTCAGTTAATAATCCAGAGTGCACTTGAAGCATTCATATACTTCAGGCTAATGAAGGTCATCACCTCCTGGTCTGTTTCTCATTGAATACACAAGTACTTGTAGAGTTACTCTTCAACATCAAAGTATGCAGAATAGCTGGTTGGGCACAAAGTAAAACTGTTGATTTTAAAGTAATAATGAAGAAGACAAAGTTAATATCAGCCCTACAGCTCAGAGTAAATACCTGACCTACAGGTCCTAGCACTGTCTGGTACAGAAAGATCTTATGCTGGATCCAGTCAGCAATATTTTCAGTGATTGTCCAGAAAGTGTGGGAGTGCATAAAAACTCTCCCTTTTCTTTTACTGGAATTTTGATTGAAGCTTGAAAGCTAGGGTAATATATACACACACACATGAAATCAGACAGTTTGTATTCAGCACCTTTCCAGAAACAAGCCCTGAAATGGCAAAGTCATTAGGCAAATCAGTCCCAATGCGCACATCAGATTCCCTTCTGCAGCCAGCTCTCTGGTTTGGGGTCTGCAAATTGAAGAACAATTCTTTCTAAATTGCTGTTGCTCTAGGTTAAATACATCTCCAAGATCTTTGCCCTGGTAATTCATTATAAGTTGCACCAGAACCACATGCCGGAAGATTTGAACACTGCTTTGTATTTTTAGAGTTGATAAATAGGTGCATGTACATGGCCATTATACAGCTAAATAAAAAATTATGTCCCTGGTTTGGGAGATAAATTATACTGAAGTTGGGACAAAATTATTTGGCTTCTATAAACACTACATTATATGATCTTATACACCACTGAGAAAGATGTCATGGCTATGATAAAGTAGACTAAGCATAAGCACATTTGGAGCTTCAATGAGGAATCTGGGTACATCTTTATTATGTCAGAGAAAAATAGGACTTCTGCAGTGCTGTACAACTATAGCAAAAAATACTATTTAAAGATGTTTTAATGGTTTTCCCCTTGAAGGAAACTAGTTTGCTTTGAAGGCAATACTAAAGCATGTAGGTGATAAAGCTTGTACTTCACTCATAGCAGACTTAAACTCTTCTATATGATAAGTTGCCCATAAGTTCAAACTGTATGCTTTATGGTTTGAAAATAAATTTGACAATCCAATTGAGTAAAGCAACTAAACATGTGCCAATGTGTAGAACTGAAGCTTGAAAGCTTCAGCATACAATTTCCAAAGGCTACTGGGGTTTGATCCTGAAATACAGTCATTGCACCTTACCTAGCTTTTTGGTATCTCTCCCTTCCTTCAAAAACCCCAGGGCAGCGTCTGGACTCCATGCAGAAGGCAGGTTTGGGCACCTCCAAACAGGCTCCACAATAACTGCTGTGCTGAGCAGAGAACTGCACACACAACACATAGTTGTCCATGGCTGAACCACAAGAAAATGCCTGGAGGGCCATTTAAATGCCACCCTGCCAAGCTTTGCTCTCAGGGTGCTGCAGAGAGCCACCCCCACTGAGGAGCCACAGGGCCCTGTACTTGACTTTTTCCAAGAGCCGAGCAAAACTCACTCTCTTCTTGCAAATCACAGCCGGAGACCTAACACTGCATTTTACCCAATAGTCCTAGGAAAAGAGCTGTCTCACAAGAAGCAGAAGCCCCAGGAACAGCTCCCATCTCTGCACAGGAGAAGGAAGTCAAACTCAAGTCTCTACTGTCCTGCAGTAAGATCCCAGTCACAGGCTCTGCGGTTATGGGCATTTCCACCCCCTCTTGGTACAGCTCCGCAGTATTGCAGCAAGACCAACTGAGCCATGTGGGAAGCACCACAGTGTTGCTAGTGAGCTGGAAGATAATTCCTACTCCCCAAATGGAGTTGCAGAAAACATTACTTTATAAAATAAAAGCAAGTACTGACAGAAGGCACATATCATTACAAAGCCACTGTTCCAGTGGCAATTATTTG
This sequence comes from Phoenicopterus ruber ruber, assembly GCA_009819775.1. Classification (NCBI taxonomy): domain Eukaryota; kingdom Metazoa; phylum Chordata; class Aves; order Phoenicopteriformes; family Phoenicopteridae; genus Phoenicopterus; species Phoenicopterus ruber. The sequence continues at coordinate 27,949,709 of CM020217.1, read as the reverse complement.
CCTGAATACATTTGTGATCTGAGCTGTCTATAGCATCTTGGCATACATTACAAAACGAAGGTGAACAACACTTTTTGATTTGGGAAAAAATCATCAGCAGATTGTCGAACCACAAATAGATCAGCTTTGTTTATGACAACCTGAGAAAAATGTTAACAGTTACTGATTGCTTCCTGATATTGGTGACTAACAACCCACACAGTTCAAACCTATATACTTTATTACTGAGTGGCAAATAAATATTCAATACGCAGGTCCCCTCATCAGATAATGTCTTGTTATTATCTTCAGGAGGAGAATGGTGAACACTGAAGGAAACAGAGTAAAAGCTTCACAGAATGACAAGAATTCATTTCATTTTTTTATCCACCAAAACCTACTAGATTAGCTTTACTTTTAAACCAAGATAGGAAACTGTATGCCAGCACTGGAATCAGGAATCAGATTGCCTTATCCCATCAGACTTAGAGTTTAAAATGAAAATTAACCAACTCTGGCTTCTATTTCCAATATGGATCACAACGTTCAGCTGTCTAAAGCTATTTCTTCCATCTTTTGGATATAAGCTAGGCAATTGACACCCAATTCTTTGCTGAAAGCAATTTGCCACTACTTACACCTTTGCCATTTTAGATGCAGCTGCCCTGATTTATGCCAGTATGTTAACAGAATCAGGCTGCTACACTACAATAATGCAAATGTTGCTTTGCTGTGTTCTGCATCCCCCAAAATACCATTGCATAGTTGCATGGAGTTTATTTATATTGTATATATATACACACATACACATATATATACACAGACACACATAAACACACCTATATATGCCTTCTGAGTATTTTTATGCAGCAATTAGTTGTATCTCACTCATACTGGTGAAATTTGTGCCAAGCATACCGTGTGTGCTTGGCGTTTTGTAACAGGACTAGCCCATTATTGGCAGTCAGAGAGATAGAGATTGATACTAAAGGTCATTTTTATTTATGTCAGACACAGGATGTTTCAGAAGCTTTTATGGAGCAGCTACATCTGTGCTCTCTGTGGGTTGGATGCACTCCATACATACTGCTGGAGAACAGAAAAAGCAGATTGTACAAGAGGGAAGAACTAACCTGGGCTTCCACCTAACCCAGCCTTTTCACAGCGTCCCAGGCAGTGGGGCTGTGCAGCTCACAGACATTCCTCATTGAGGGCCAAAGGTTGGTTTTTATTATCAGTTTTAATCTAATAGAAAGGTTTCATGGCATTTATTTCCTCTATAGCAAAATTAACTCTACTTGCAAAGCTTCCTCCCCCTCAGAGGGAAATAAGATGTAGGCTCGGAAGCCCAAATCCGCAATGATATTTAAGTGCTTGAGGAACTGTGCCAGAGTGTCTGGCAGGGGAAGCTAAACAGACTCAATTTTAAAAGGGAATATAGTGAATGGAGAGACAGACTGAAAGCTCAGGAGAACGAAGTACTCCTTTTATCTACTATGGGGGGAGCTGTGAAGTGGCAAAGCAAACTTCTTTTCTATTCTTGCACATCTGTGCGCTTTAACCCACCATTAGTGCCATCTCCACTTTGAGATTTGAGACTGGCTTTTGCTGCAGCTGGCACCAAGTTAGTCACAGATGCTATTTCCGTGACATCAACATCAGTGCAGTGGGAGCTGGACAGAGATAAATACAGATTGTATGATCACATGAACAGTCATCTTCAAGTTCCTTACCCTGCAGGACTAACAAAAATACTCTCTGTAAAAGGTACTAATATTCATCTTGCTTAAAAACAAGACACACAGGAACAGTAGCAAATATTTTGAAAACCTGTGTCACCGATTGTTTTATACAGCCTGTTTATTTTGTCATTAAACTGTTATTTTCCATAATTGTTTCTTAACATTTTGCATTGAACCCATTTTATTAATTTCCTCATGTGTCTATATTGGGACAAATGCTATTCTCAGCTGTATTTGTGTAAATATGTAGCTAATGGAATTACCCTGATCTCGCAGCACTGCAACAAAGGACAATTTGGCGCTCTATCTACATAGGCATTACAGGTAAAGCCTGACACAATGATGGAACTGCATCAGCACATAAAGGCTGCTTAACACAAGGTATGCTCCAATATGACATTTCTAATCTGCAGGTTATAACTTCACTCTAATAGTGTACCTTATTCAAGATAAAAGAACAAAACATTTGGTGCTTTAACACCCTTATTACAGCTGAGTTAGTCTTTACAGAAGTGATAGAAAAACAGACATTATTAGCTGCATTCTATTGAAAAGGAACAGCTTCCAGATGTTGATGGACAGCAATGAGAACATCTCCAAAAAAAAAAAAAAAAAATCAGTTAACTAACTTTCAACTAGAAAGTGTAGTTCAAACCAATCTCTAAAATTAGCTCATTAATCATCTAAAGAAAAAAGATTTATAAATTGAAACGGAAAGACCATTCATATTTTCCATTTTTTACATTTGACCCTGCCCTAGCAAAGATTACACCTGCTCAGAGTGGACTCTACAGTAGAGCAATGGAAAGCATTCAAATGCCAGTAATATCTCCCATATTTGTATTCCTAAAAGCTCAGCATACAGAAGTCATTTAAAAAAAGAAAGAGGTTCATCTGAAAATATCTTAGGGCACTAGGAGCTAAAAGAGATTTCTTCAATTCATTGTATAGCTTTCATAAATGAATGCACACTATTAGAATCTGACATTCATTTATCTGATTTGAAGAAGTAAGGTTAGGAAACGTATGCTAGAACAAGCAAGTAGTAGTTCTTGTGCATGTGTTTTAAAGACACGCAAAACCCCTTTCACTCTAGTGCCTGATGTGTTTAGGGAAATAATAGACATAATTTAAGTTATCTGCCATAAGGTCTTCACTGAAGAGATTCATGCTGTGAGGATTTCCATGGCAACTACTTAAAGTGACATAAGCATTCGTTTTTGAAATGGAGAGCCCAGGGACATGATTAGCTACAGCAATAATACCACATAAACCATCTAAACAGAGATCTGTTCAGGGCCAAGTAAACTAAGTTTCCTTTTCCTCTATGGGAACCAACTTCAGAATCATTCACTAAATTAAAAAACCCTTATATTTTCTGTCAATTTTTTCACAAGAAACAATAATGCATTTACCTATACACTTATAGCTGAAACAATGACTTCCTTAAATTACCTAGCATACAGTACATCAGGTAGCCTATAGAAAGTCTACATGAAGAAGATTATACCAGGGTCATCCCAAAGAGGCAAAACCCCATATTTTTGTAGAACATTTCCAAGTTTATTGAATTTCACCTGCAAAGATATTCCAAAGAGGTGGCAAGTGCTCAACGGTCATTAAAATATTTTAAAAATAAGTACTCACCAGTATATTGAAGCTGCTGCAACAAATTGGAATTGGCTGGATGGTCGCACTCAAAGAGTTGTGGTCAACAGCTCAATGTCCAAGTGGAGACCAGTGACAAGTGGCTTTCCTCAAGGGGTTGGTCTTGGGACCGGTGCTGTTTACCATCTTTGTCGGCGACATGTACAGTGGGATGGAGTGCACCCTCAGCAAGTTTGCTGACGACACCAAGCTGTGTGGTGCAGTTGACACACTGGAGGGAAGGGATGCCATCCAGAGGGACCTTGACAAACTTGAGGGGTGGGCCCGTGCAAACCTCATGAAGTTCAACAAGGCCAAATGCAAGGTCCTGCACATGGGTCAGGGCCATCCCAAGCACAAATACAGGCTGGGCAGAGAATGGATTGAGAGCAGCCCTGAGGAGAAGGACTTGAGAGTGTTGGTTGATAAGAAACTCAACATGATCTGGCAATGTGCGCTTGCAGCCCAGAAAGCCAACCTTATCCTGGGCTGCATCAAAAGCGTGGCGAGCAGGTCGAGGGAGGTGATTCTCCCCCTCTCCTCTGCTCTTGTGAGACCCCACCTGGAGTACTGCGTTCAGCTCTGGGGCACCCCACACAAGAAGGACATGGACCTGTTGGAGCGAGTCCAGAGGAGGGCCACGAAGATGATCAGAGGGCTGGAGCACCTCACCTGTGAAGACAGGCTGAGAGACTTGGACCTGTTCAGCCTCGAGAAGAGAAGGCTCCAGGGAGACCTTCTAGCAGCCTTCCAATCCCTAAAAGCGGCTTACAAGAAAGCTGGAGAAGGACTTCTTACATGGGACTGTAGTGATAGGACAAGGGGCAATGGCTTTAAACTGAAAGAGGGTAGATTTGGATCAGATAGAAGGAAGAAATTCTTCACTCTGAGGGTGATGAGGCACTGGAACAGGTTGCCCAGAGTAGCTGTGGCTGCCCCCTCCCTGGAAGTGTTCAAGGCCAGGCTGGATGGGGCTTTGAGCAACCTCGTCTAGTGGAAGGTAGTCATGCCCATGGCAGGGAAGTTGGAACTAGATGATATTTAAGGTCCCTTCCAACCTAAACCATTCTATGGTTGAAGTTCTGGCATGATATAGCAGTAAAAAGGGGAACCTAAATTAAAAAGCATTGCTCCAGAGTGAAGAAGAAGAAGAAACAATCCGACGCCTGTCTTAGCAAACACAAAACTGGAGCAGTCAAATCCTTTATACCTGTTTCCCTTCCCTACAGGTGCAGCCTTGATTTTACCAGGCATGAGTTAGGGGCAGGAATTAAGCACACTCCACCAATCCCAGCCTGCAGGCTCTTTAGAGATCACAACCAGCCGGTATAGATGCAATCCAAGGTTAATTTATAATGGGATGGGGCTGATATAGGGAACAAGTCCTAAAACCACTTGGCCTCAACTAACTCTTCTCAGCCCTGTTTTTCATGGTGATTGCTTGATGCAGCTGAATGTATTCGTCTCATAGAGCCAATGGCTGATACCTTTACTCATCAGCTAAAGTCATACTTTAAAAGCTCTACTTCTGCAGTATAGTGCAGTTGATACAGATCATTAAAGCCAGCTTGAAAAATACAGTTTACTTTTATGCAATCATTTGAAAGAGAGAATTTTATATCAACTCAAGTAAAGCTTCACAGAATACCTAGTTTTTATATTCTCTTTAATTCTCACATCTATTTCAGACCTCCATTAAAACTGCATAACATTAATTTATTCAGGAAAGCTTAATAGTCTCCTGTTGGAAGCTGTCTCCATTAAGTTGATATTACTGTCGCATCATGGAAGGCCTGAACAGATGTCCTTTTTTTCCTATAAGGGTTATTATTCAGAGTTATGCTTACAGAGACAGTCTCTTACAGTAAAAGTGCCTGGAAATGAATGTTCTCTGTGATATACTATCTCAACTCCTTATCCTCTGAATGGTCAACAATGACAAAATCATACTGTTCTTTTTAAAGGACATTTAAGGACTCATTCATGAAAGACATAGTAGTGGTGGAGAAACATATCAAGGAAGAGCAATGAGTCAGACTGTCAGCAGCCACATCAGCTGGAGGAAGCCACATACATCCAGGCTGCACATGTACTCCTTGAATAATTCTGCTCTGCCTATTTTTAGCACTGAAAAGTACTTTAACTTTTACTCTCTTGGGAAAAAGGAAGATGGCAAGGTTTAAATGGACTTGTCCTGGGATTGCAGTGATAGGCAGCAGAGTCTTTGCTATGGGTGCCCTTCAAATGGGATGAAAGAAAGCATGAGCTGAGCTAGGGGAGAACAAAGGCAGAGTTAATGCACAAATTCCTGTAACTGGTCATCAGCTAGTGTCCTGAAAGCAGGGACTGGGCACAGAAACAACTCCATTGCCAGAGCCGAGTGAGGAGGGGATATTTATTCTCGCTGCACACCGCAGCTAATGTCACTGCCTCTCAACCTGGACACTGGAGAATGGCATATCCTCCTTGTCTTTATTTGTTCCCACTGAGTTCATTAAGCACTTCTCTTCACCAGGGATGAAAATATTGAGCTCCTGAACATGCTATGTGTAGGGTTTTTACTGCATTCACTACCACATACAGCTACAAAGCATGTGGATAAGCCATAACATAGTCCCATGTGGCTTGGATAGACATTGCTATTGCTGCATGCTCAGAGGAGTTTTTCTTTAGGATTCCTTGTCCTCTGGGAGAAAGCTAACCCTCTCTCTGCTTAGGCTTGTGCTATTGCTGGAGACGAGCAAGGAAAAGAAAAGCTGCACAGAAGGCAAACCCTGCTATATTTGAGTGATCGATAAAGCAAATATTCTAGGAGCATGCTCCCATGCTCAGCAAGGCACTGTAAAAACTCAGATTGAGACAGTCTGTTTCCCTGAGGCTTGTAGCCTAAATAGCAAGCTAGAGAAAGGAAGCTACACAACAAGCAGAGAAAGGCATCTGACAAAAGCCTCATTAGCCCTCTGTTTCCTTCATCCACAGCATATGTTTGTTTCTTCTCAGAGCTGGCATTTCTGAAGGTCTGTATGCTCAGTACTTATCCTAAGTATCCAGCAGTGAGAAACAAAGACTGCATAGTCCTCTGAGTTAAAGAGTTAATGTGTTAAAACTTTGCTTCTCTAATCACTCTATGTTGTGAAAATTCAGGTGCCCGACTGAGAAAAAGACATCTAGAGTAGAACAGAGATGACTAAGAAAGAGATTCCTGCCACTTTAATTGCTTTTGTACCAAGATATTACCTCTTGATGTGTAAACATCAAATTAGCAATATTCTCAGGGTGAGCAGTAATATAGCAATCAAATAATTCCTTCCAGCTATATAGCAACAACTATGTGCTCTGCTGTCCTACTGTCTTTTCCTCAGTATTTGGCACACGGCACGCTGAGTATACTTAAAAATATCCCTATGCTGTAGACACTATTAAATTCCAATTATTCTATCCCTTTGTACTAACTTCATAACTTTGAAGCTTATCAGCACTTGTATTTCCATTTTATAGAGAGAAATGTATGCCACAGCTGGCGGGAGTAACATGGGAGTCAGTGAGCCAAAATCTTACTTCAAGACCCGTGTTTATACACTGATGGCGCTCTCACACATTCCACTGGAATCTGCTACAGGAAATTTGAAATCCAGCATTATCCAAACCAGTTTCAAAATAATCCTAATATTTCTTAGCATTAAAAAATAACTTTTATATAATTTTCTTTTTTTACCCATATTTCTACTTTAATCAGATCAGTTTCTGCAATATTGCTGTCCTGTCACTATCTCACATCTTAATATCTTTCATAATCTGAGTACGTACTTTATCAGCAGTTTAGACATTGTTTAGGGGATCTTAATTCCCATTGCAAAAAGGAAACTATTCACATTTTGGAACTGTGAGCATGGCACAAGTTTATTCAGTAAATTGTCTTGGATTACCCTGTGATTCAGGATGCATCTCTGTTGCTGAACAAGCAAGTGCTGGAAGAGCAACTGAGAGCTGTTTCCAGTCTCATCCCGCAGCTCTATTCTGGGGCATTCCAGCTAGTGCCTTTCAAAATTAGGGAGTACTTTGAGGGAAGAGCACTCCTAAGGACCACTCCCTGCAGGAGGAATGAGGTTACAGGTCTGTCTCCCTCCAGCCTTTGCAATCCTCTGGCATTACTCCACCACAGTTTGCATTCTCCATCACTCCTGCCATACCCTCATACCACATCCCAGACCATAAAATATGTGGCACAAGCTCCTCAAGTGCACCATGTCCTCTCAGTAAACACAGACATCTTTTAGGAACTTCTCAGTTAGACCATCTTGTTTTCAAGGCAAAACAAGCTTGCATTATTATTATCTACAGCTTATTCCTACCTCCCCCAGAACCACAGATCTATACATTTTTCCTCTTTCTATGACATATAAATTTACCTGACTATGCTAATATGCATAGCCACATTTGAATGAATATTTACAATGAAATGTTATTTCAGCGAACACTAGGTATGTGTTCCCTGTTCTCTGAGTTCAGTCAGCAAAAACTCAATGGATGTCAACAGAGTCAGTCGGGATTTTCATCTGTATAAATAGGAGCAGGATCTGACAGCCATGCAAATTACATCTGTTCCATTGCAGCCATCTGTAATTCAATCTCCAAAATATTAATCAAATTTATCTGACATGATTTTTCCTCCATCATCAGCTCATGCTGCTTATTGCTTCTTGGTCTGTTACCCTTATACACTAGATTTTTATTCCCCTTCATATTTATGCCTTTACTTTAAGAGAGATTGAGTTAGATTTATTGGACAACCTTTTTAGTGATCAATACCACATTACCTTCTCTTTAATCGTTCTATACATATCATCTGCTTGCTATATGGCTCTCTGTGGTCTGGTCTTTCTTCGCACTGCTAACCTAACAACACAATATGTTTAGGTTTAGCAGTACATTTCAGTATTATAACTCCCTATATACTCAAAGGCTAGTAGGTCAAGCACCATCTTGATTTTTATGCCAATTTCTTAGAGCTTAATTTTATTATCCTGAGTCCTCAGGCCTTACTCTGAAGTAAGGTAACATTTCATTTTTCTCAACAATGACAAGGGCTAGAGTACTCGCCGCCGCTGCCCCCCGCCCCCCCCGCCTTTAATAAAAGCTTTGATTTCTTTAAGCAGTTCATTTCTGCTGGAATTCAGAAAAACACTACCTGTTTTGAGATTTGACAGAAATGGCTATACTATAAAGTCTTTTTGAAAACCTGTTGATACTTAAGTTTTTCTGTGGTAAAGTACTGCAGTTGCACTATCACATCATTTTACCTTACTGTCTTCTCCGGGGATCACTGGCTGTCCCCCTTTTTTTCTGTGTATTTGTTCAGCTGTACTTTATATTATTTTTTCCTAGAATTAATAAACCATATAAACATAAGAATCAGAACATACACATCTACAGCTCTCCCCCTCTCACATCACACTGTATCAAAACACCTCTATAGTCCAATCTTGGCTACTGAATCCACTTAAATAAATACGAGATTGTTTCACCACAATTTAAATTTGCAACTTCCAGATATTATGTAATTTTGAAAAACCTCCATTGAGCTTCCTGAAAGTATCTTCTTTCCAATTCTTGTTAGATCTCATTAACTATTCTAAAGAATATTTCAATAGAAGCAAAGAAAACAATCCAGGTGTTTTATATTTTTAATAAATATCTTTGACTTCCCTCTAGTTTGACCAGGAACAGTCCACCTTGTTTGATCTTTGGGTCTTACTGATGCTATGTATGGTATATGGAAATCTCTGTTTTTCTTAAAGAATCCTTTTATATCTTAGTAGTATTCTCATTACCCAGCGTAGAACAGTGTACAAAACCAGTGATTTTTCTACAAAAACACATATAGTATATAAGTCTACAATTGTTTGAATGGGTTAACAACAACTAACATTGGGTTGAGCCAATCTAATTTCCTTCTAGAAACAAGGCAAATAAAGGAGAAATAGTAACTGTCATATTTTGACCCCACTAAGGCCCTAGACACTGGTTCACATAGGAGAGAAGCAAATCAAAAAAGTATTGTCTAGGTGAAAGTACTCTCAGTTGAACTTCAAGCAATACTTAAAAGTAGTTGAATAAAATACTGCAGAGAATTGTTAGCTGTTGACTGGCAAAATGGTCTTGCATTCAATGCTGTATAAATCACAGTAATCTGGATGATGCAAAAGACAGCATATGAATTTAAAACACATGCAATCGCAAACCAGGTAGAATTCCAGTATCCTTGAGATCGGGCTTAGAATTCAAAACTTTCTTGATACATTTGTAGAAAGTTCTAAAAACAATAGAGTGAAATTCAGTGGGGACAACTGAACAATAATGAATGCACATAAGCACAAACAAATCAACTGCATAAAAACATGGGCAACAACTTTCTACGCGAATGTTCTACTGGAAAATATTTGGAGGTTATTGTATTCACAAGAAGAAAATGGATCATCAGCAGGGCATTAGAAAGGAAAGAACAGACTGTACTGAGATGCACAAACAATCCTGAAGGAATTCCTTCCAGTCTATGGGGGACTCACAAGGCTGCAGGTAAAGCCTTGCTTCCAATTGCAAGTACCACATCTCAGGAGGGAGGTAGGCAATACATAGTTACACCACCCCCCGCCAACAACCACCCTGCAAAAAAGTCAGTCTAGGTTTTTTGATTAATATGGAACATCTGAGTACTTTCTCCACTAACATGGAAGAGAGAGTTGTTCATGAGCCTTCATAGAATGTGTTAGACTTCTCAAAGCAAAGCACCTTCCAAAGATTCCCACAATAGCTTATGCTTTTTTTTTTTAAAACCCAAAATTTTATTTTTATATTTTACAAACTTGTCTATATCAGTTTTTTTTGGGGGGAAAAATAATTAAACACAGGCTAATTCTCCACATGAATGTTGATTTTAAGAATAGCTGCTAAAATCTGAAAGGCTGAGGTTGGTAAAGCAGTGTCTCTGTATCAGGTGCTTATTCTTTTTGTCATTCTTCAAACAGAGACTTCAAATTAGAAAGACTTGATCTATTCATCCCCTGATATAGATACCAAAGAAGTCATAACAGACAAGAGGAGAGATATTTCTACCCAACATTACCAAGCAAACGTCAAAAAACTTAAAATGAAAATGGCCTCAAAGTGGCCAAAAGACAGCCAGTGTTAACGCTGAATTACAATAAAATCTCCGTAAAAGTTTTCTACTTCTGGCACTGCAGCTCACGAGGATGTAAATTACTGTTTCATTCCCCAGAGGGCAATTTAGCCTTCTTTTTAAAGGAATTCTGAAAACCTTGTGAACTCCAGACAAGACTCTTGACATTTGGCCACTGCTCTGCAAATATTAAGGGTGCTTAGATATAAAATATTTTTAGGCATGTTAATTTGACATACAGCAAGATGTAAATTATCTAATTTTGGCCCAACTTTTTATTAAAGTAAATCTAAAGTAATTCCAGGTAAAGTTAGGAGAATTGGTACTGATTTCAATAGCAGGAAGTTGTATCGGAATACATTTCCTAAACAAAGGACACATTTACAAAGGTTTTGTCGTAACTGGTACAATGTCTGTTATCTCAGATGGAACCAGTTGCCTTCTGCAAAAATTTAAGAGTTTAGCCCTTAACAGTCAATATTGCTACTTTCAGATACTAAAAATCCTAATCTCAAAACTGATTTAAAAATCATATTTTTAAAAATAAAAAAATATTTAAGATTTCCATTTTTACCCATCTACTTTAAGGTTTAACTCATCTCTTTTACAAACTTTACAGCATTATCTCAAGAGCTAGAGACATCTAGGAAGCAGGAAATATGCTGGAATTTATCCCTCCCTCCCTCCCTCACTGTCTCACTGCCAAGAATTATATGACTGAAGAAGAGCTGGCAACCCTGGTTATCAGAATTAAAATGACAAATCGGGTGTCTAGGGTTCAAGACCATAATCCAGCCAAGCTGTTGCTCCTTCCCTTTCCTTGTATTTATAACAGCATCTGTTCTCTCAGTCTTCATAGTGAGTAGCAAAGTTAAAAAGTGAGTCAATTTTCCCTTTTTTTACTCATCTGCATGGTCTCTTGCCTAACTACCTGCCTGCCGCTCAGTACACCTAGCATGTTAAGCCCATTTTGACAAGATGTGAGCCACTACCTTGTTATTTTTGATGGAAAGAAGAGAAGGAATTTTCAAATCGCAGTGAGGGAGGATGATTACAGAAGGCACTCTTTATAAGTGCTGCCAGCTTTGCAGAACTTGGCTTAGTAAAAGAAAGACAAGCACATGAAACATGTTTCATCGTTGAGCTCTCCTGCGTTTTCCTTATCAGTAATTAGCATGAGTAGCAGAATGTGTGCACTTCCTCAATGGAAGTAATTACTGTGTAGAGGGCCAGAAGTTTTCAAACCAAAGCTTAAAAGACATCAAAATGACATAGGCCTTCTGCAGGATTTCTAGAGGGACAATTTTTTCCTCTCTCATTCAAAATAAATTCATAACCGTATAATATTTTTGTTACCACAGTTTCTATTGATAAAAGACAGCATAATAGTGACTAGGCATCCTTCAAGGCTGGGCCAAAATTCCTGTACTGTCATGATGAACTAGCACAGAAACAACAAATATCCAGCACTGCTGTCCAGATCTTAAAGCATTTTTGTTAGGCTTTCCAACTGTACTCCTGTCTTTCACAAATTAGCCTGTCTTTTCAGGCGGGAAAAGACTGCAGCCTCTGGAAGGAAGAAAATAGGAAATTTGTAACCCGGCAAGAAATTGAAAACAGCTCTAAGTTTAGGTTAAAGACAAAACTCTCTTCCCTGCCCTTTAAATACAATAACTCTGCCTTCTCTCAACAGACCTGCTTCTTCAAGTCACACAAATGCTCTTCAATTTCAGGCAGAAGAGTAGAAGAGATCACTGAGGTCAGTGTGAGACAGGTCTTGCCTTTCACAGGACTACTGAAGACACTGAAGTACACCCAACAGTCCTGTTTTCATGCTCGTCACTCATTTGTGAAGGGTAACCAGAAACATTTTCAGTGGCAATAGTTCCTGATACTTAAGGTTGAACAGAAGAAAAAGAACAAGCACAGACTGAAGATAATGTGTGAAGAAGGGAATAAAACAAGGTAACAGTGATGAGGAAGGAGGGACAAAAAAAACCCACTGAAAATAATTACATCCCCATAACTGTGGCTCTCAGAAGAGGCTTTTCTGCTGGGTCCTACAGGGCTGAAAGGCTTAACGCTGAAGAGAGTAATTATTACTGGTAAATATGGAAGAATATCGTACTGCCGTAACTATGAATAGATCTTCCCTTTCCCGTAACTTGAAAAGTGCAGCTAACTGTTTAAGAGAGATGCAAGTTTCCCAGCCCTAGACACTAGCGTGGGATGCCCTAGTGGCATTCTAGCAGGTAAGTGACAGTGCTATTTTGGAAGCCACATTCAGCATGTACCCAAATTAACAGCATCATAGAGAGCACATTTCCTCTACAGTGTTCTAGGGAAGTTTCAGAAACTGAGATGACAACATGATACCAAAATGCAGCCAAATAGATCTGCTATTTTAAAGTAGTCTAAGACTAAAGAGTCTCCTTTAAAGCCATAGAAACAGTTGTTCAACACCATGTGCCAGAGAAACATGCTAATAAATCCAGCATTTCACCTGTGGCTCAGGATCGCAGATCTGAGTGACGAAGGACTTTGGTTTTAATAACGTGTTTTGTGTTCAGCAAGGAATGGCAAAGCAAGAGAAATAGTGGTTCAGCCTGGAGGAGACTGGGATGGGTGCGCTTTGCTCCCAGAGCATGTGCTACACGCTGAAAGAGAGCTTCAGATATGAGGTCTATCAATATTGTCATTGGATACGACTCACTGATTTCATCTTGGTGATGGTCTCTATCATCATAACAAAACAAAACAGGTTTTGAAAAGGGCCAAAAAGAAGCTAGGTACTTCATTCCCACGGAGGTCTTTCAGGAAAGTATCTCAGTATCATTAAACAAAGATCAGATTAAAACAGATCAAGAATTTTCCTGTATTTGTAAGTGGGAACAGTTTTTAGGGTAAGCTGTTGTTGAATGGTTATGGCAGATAGTCAGGTTTGTGGGGCAGGGTCTCTGGCTTCAGAGTACAATTAATTTATAAATATCATTTGAGACATGGACCATTTGCAAAATTACTCATCTGCCTCCTCATGGATGACCAGGCAAGTTATTTTTTGACTCTGTGTAATTAAATTGGTTAACTGGAAACTGAGCAATTCACACTTTATACAGAAAATTTTATCACATAGTTTACCATTAATTTTTTTCCCTCTCATTCCTCTACAAAGAATTTGGCAAGGCTGGACTTAGTGGATCCATTGGCTTTTAGTTCTGCTCATTAAAACAGTGCATGGATCAGATCTCCTGTTCAATCACCCAGCGCTTTGTATTAATATTTCCCAGGTAACATCAACAGCTACATGAATTCTTAGCCTTTCTGCACCTCTGTGTAATGCTAAACTGGGCACATTCCACAAGCTCTGGAAAGGTCTTGTAGCTCCATTTGTTTTCTGGAAGGGACCAGTTCCATTAATCACACAGACAGATGGGCTCACATTTTGTACTATTGTCCTACCTGACACAGCTTTCTTTGGCTTTCATAGCAAGACATTCAGTATTGCTAATGTCCAGGGAATAGGGAGTATGCCAGGACTTCTGTAGTGTCCAAGTGTCTCCTTGAAAAATAGCATGCTTCTGAAAGAATCCCTGTCTGCTCTATGAGTTCTTTTCCTGAGATCCTTCCAGCCTTTGTCTTCCTGCTGATGTCTAAAAAGAAATTAAATTAATGTTCTGGATATCTGGCCACATCATTTCTGAAAATGCTTCTTCCTGAAAGCACTGTATATTTGCAGCACTCACTAGAGTGTGCCTGCCTAAGTGTGCATACGTGTGCATAGTCCCTACCTTCTATCTTAGTCAACCTGTCTGACTCAAATTTTGCCGTCTCAGAAGGTGACAGTTAACTCCTGTTGGAGAATCTGGGGACTCCAAATGCGTAGTAATGCAGATACAATTTAGGACAGGTCAAACAGAAGCTCTATTAACTATGAACTGAGACAGCCTCTCTCCCTCTGCCTCTGGTTGTCTGCCAAGTGTTTGCAGATACACACCCTATATACTATTTCAGAAAAAAATAAGAGAGATGAGGAAACACAATCATTTAAATGTTAACAAAGCCAGGTAGCCATCCCTGGGAGGGATGAACTCCTTAAGTCGCTTGCTAACTGCCATGTTTCTAAGGAATCAAACAGTAAATAACATGACAATATGGAGCATATCTCTTGGTGGAGCCTGTAGGAGTAGCACACCCAGTATTAGCTGACCTCAGAAGCAGGGAGTTGGAAGCAATCACAGACAGTTAGCTTTTAGTTGAAAGGAATGTTCTTTAAGTAAAAGTTGCTTCTTAGCCGGACCTCTCAATCTTAAATATTAATAATTTTACCAGCACACTCCTTCCCCCCTCAGCATCATAGACTATAAATTGTATCAGTGGATGAGGCATATTTTGTAGGTGTTGGAAGTTACTGTTCTGGATTCCAAGCGCATAGTAGCTGTTCCTTCAGCAAGAATTACTACCAATGGACTTTAATTTGCCATACAACATGCTGCAGTGGATTTCCTATACTGTCCTGTGAAGACACTCTTTACTTCCTGAGTGGGCAGAGAGTTCCCTCCTAAGTGAGAAAAAACAGCTGAGAGGAGATAAGAGTACATCACAGATAAGATTGCCAAACTTGCAAAAGACTGACTGCTTCAACAGCCAGATTTCAGAAAAACCTAGGGACCTTGAGAATAGGACTTTAAAAATAAATCTTCAGACTTACCTACAATATATGACAGCTTTACAGTATCCCATAAAAGATGTCCTTCCTTTCAATGAGAAGTGAAATAGGAAGAGAGCATATCTTTTATTAGAGCAGCACAGATAAACTCTGCTTACTCTTCAAAGTCTCACACGCAAGGTAGCGATTTCCTGTCCTCGGACTAAATGTAGCGTCCTTCTCTCAGTTCCTTCTGTCCAAATTCCTCTCCCCTCTATATCTGACTAGTCACATTCATAAACTACCAGGTGTGCCAGGCACGCCTCTTGCCTGGGGCCCATGCCATGTGCCTGTGACCCTAGGACATCATTTTTGGGGGGGCTACAGTGAGGGCTATGCTTGCATGTCATTGCTTCTAATGGCACATCAGAGGCAGAGCACACCATAACATAACCCCATGCAAGATGAGAGATAGGCAAACTTTCCTGTCAGCAGGAATCCCAGCTAGCTGATCACAGGAGGGCAGCAGCCCATGACATCCTTCACAATGCTGGTGGCACACAAATATGAGAGAGATGAGGATCCTCAGCATCATCCATTTTGATCTACTGTTCTGCTCCTGTGTGCTGAATTACAAATGTAGACAGAGCCCAAGGGAACTAATTAGTTCCCTCCAGAAGAGAGCTGGGGAGTGAACTAACATATCCACAAGTGTGTATAATCAGGGAACCGGGAACTAGGTCAGGAAGCTGTCTTATATGACAGCATAGATATACCCTTTGTCATCTCTTTTTGCAATGATATCCACTGGTCCTGTAAGGAAACAGCAACTTACAGCTGTTGGTAACACCAAGGTAACACCATTTGATTAAAAGAACAGACGATGCACTACATTCTCTCTCTTTCTTTCTTACCTACCCTTCCTACATTGATAACACAGACATAAAAATTTAGTCAGATCTCTGATTGCTATGGATGGGATACAAAGGCACAAGTGATACTGCAGCAAAGGAGAAGCGAGGCATTACAGATGTGGGATTTCTTAGGAAAATCCAGTCCGAGTCCAGAGGAGAGCCACAAAGATGGTCACAGGGCTGGAGCACCTCTCCTATGAAGACAGGCTGAGAGAGTTGGACCTGTTCAGCCTGGAGAAGAGAAGGCTCCAGGGAGACCTTCTAGCAGCCTTCCAATCCCTAAAGGCGGCTTACAAGAAAGGTGGAGAGGGACTTCTTACAAGGGCATGTAGTGATAGGACAAGGGGTAGTGGCTTTAAACCGAAAGAGGGTAGATTTAGATTAGATAGAAGGAAGAAATTCTTCACTCTGAGGGTGATGAGGCACTGGAACAGGTTGCCCCGAGAAGTTGTGGCTGCCCCCTCCCTGGAAGTGTTCAAGGCCAGGCTGGATGGGGCTTTGAGCAACCTGGTCTGGTGGAAGGTGTCCCTGCTCATAGCAGGGAGATTGGAACTAGATGATGTTTAAGGTCCCTTCCAACCCAAACCTTTCTATGATTCTATGAAAAAAAAGTTAAAAGTAGACAAAAATCAGTTTGACTTAGCTCCTTCCATGAGAAGGACATTTAAAATCTGTCAGTTGAATGTTATTAATATTGCAAATTGGAAGCAAAATCCCAGTAAAAATTGTGACTGGACCCAAGCATGGTGGGAGCTGAAGAATGAGGAACCAACAACCAAGTTACGAGACCCCATTGTATTGCAACTGGAAGTCTGGTGAGCAAGGCTGTGAAGAAATTATTAATCCCATATGCAATTCACATATTGTTTTATTTACTCTGGCAACATACCACTGTATAACCAGAACAGTCTGGGTCCTTATGTATTTTTGTTGCCTGTCCCCCTGGTGTACAGGTTCAAGAAGAGATATCACCTTCCCTACAAGCTTTGTATCTCCTGGATCTTCAGACAATCATGTTTACAACAGCAATGCAACTATCTCTATCTTACAACTACTGCTATAAGCAACAAAAAAAGTGTTGTGTATTAATATTTTTGTTACACAAGAACACTGTATTGACCCAGATTAACTTCTTATACATTTTCCCTACTGGTTAAAGGGTTTGAAAACTTTATACTCATGTGGTAGTTATTTTCTTTATGGTACCAAAGTTTCATTTACTACACACAGAGAAAGCTAATTTCTGGAGAGATGATAACACCACTAATTTTTTCCTTGCTACCACTAATTTGTTCCTTATATTTCTATTGTCTAGAGCCCATAAGAGCACCCGTAATCTAGGAAAACACTGTACCTCTTCTCCCCAAGTCTCATTTTATTTGGTTTATGGTCTAATAAACATGATTTTTAAATTATTCTTCAAATTGAGACATTTACCACACATTTACATTTTTTAAATACTTAGCTTTTTAGAACAAGAGGCATATAATCCACAAGCTGTAAAAGCTTGATGTATACTGAATATAAAGACTCTTGGGAGATAAATTACAATAATGAATACCCCTCAAAATAAACACATAAAACCCCACTAATAAGAACTGTAAACGGTATTGAAGTATGAACTGAAGTAGTCATATAATTATTGTATATATGACAGGCAGAGACAGTCATGTCATGCATTCTTAGAAAAGAATGATCATTTCTACTTGTTCTCAGGCCAAAGAGGGAACTGGCTTCTGAATTTGAGGCTTTTCCAAGGCTAAGTGATTTTTTTTTCCCTGTCAGGCACTCATGAAAGTCTTTTTTAGATTCAGCCCTACTTCTAGATGAAATCCAATCACACAAACACAAAGGCACAGAAATAACCTTACTGTGAGAGAAGTTAACTAAACAATTAGATACTTGGTTTGATATTTATAACAATGTATTTGATCATCTTGAATTGAAGTGTTTCATAAAACCTCAGAGGAGAGGTCAAGGACTCAGAGTTTGTCTCCACAAAATGGCAGGCATTCTTGTGAAATATTTACGCCAAATTTTCAGCAAAACTAGTGGGAGTTAAAGACTCCCACCAGCTCCCAGAAAAGCTTAGCATCTTGCAGTAAACCATAAATGAGCAAGAGGATAAAATATCTTCCTTACACTGTATTTCAGTGCTTTTAGATCAGAGTTAAATATAGGCATACTGGCTAGATAGAATAAGAAACACATGTTACCTCTGCCAGTGGTATGAAGACTGCCAGTTTGGCAGCTTCCAAGAGTATAATTTTGTATATGGACTTTTATCAAGAAAGTTTCCTATTCTAGATCAACAGTGGAAAGAATACACAAAAATATATGTAGTCGCCAGCATCTCTGTACTTTCTTATCTGTGTGACTCATTTCTCAAAATAGAAGATATTTTATGCCTGTGAGATCCTCGGACTTTCTGCTCTGAATTTTCAGCTAGTATGCCAAATACAATTAGTGTCAAACATATGATGGCTGTTTCTGAGACCAGGAAGGTGTAGTCAACTGATCACTAACTTTTAGCCAATTGTTTTCACCGAAGTTGTTGGGCCTTTTATTCTTTCCTGAGCAGAGAAAGTTATTATCAGTTTGCATAACACAGGAGTGGTCAGGTCCCCAGGTAAGGTAGCACAATTTATAGGGTGCCTGTGTAGAAACAGATGTGAAGGCATGATTGCAGCCACCAACCGCTTCCAAATCTAGGGCTCTAATTCTCCTCTCTATGTTTGCATGACTCAGAGCTCATCCCACTCTAGAGTATTTGTCTAAGGTACTACATATAATACACATAAGGATATGAAAATGACAACTCACATAGGAAAAGAAGAGGAAAAAGAAAAAGCACAGATTTTCCGTGCATTTCCTTATATATTTTAATTATCAGGAAGAAGATGAAGTGTCAAACTTCCCAATCTGCCTCCCCACCCATTATTGTCTGTCTTCAGCTCCTTGGACAAAGCAGGATTGGGGGAGATTGGTTTTCAAGTGGTCAAAGTCTTTGGGGGTTTTTGCAGGGGCAATTACCCTCAAATGCCATTGAAAGAAACCTACAAATATTGAGCTGTTTATTTTCCATTTCTGTTGATTAAAGTATGAGCTCATTTTTTACTCTGCCTCTTTCATACTCTTAATAAACTCATGCCCTGTGGTACTGGTGACTTTTACAAATCAACTTCTCAACTACCCATCAATCTTTACACAGAGCATTAATGTTTTATTGTTCTTGTTCTGGTAGTAATGATTTTTCACTTCCTCTGCTGATTTTTTTAATCAAAAGTAATTTACAGCACTCTTCACCAAGATGAGCCTTTGCCAATTCTAAATACGTCATATGTGTGTTCTCTGCCACTTGGTCAAATCAGAAATTTGACTTATATGCTTTGCTGGCTTTAAATCAAGCCATATTAAGTAATAAATAAAAGGTCCTGCAGGAATTTCCTTAACCATTTATATATAAAGAAAAATATAATTTAAGTCACTTAAAAGTCTGTTTTTTTCTGCAAAGTGTTTTTGCAGGTGATTTTATTATGCATAACTGCATGAAATAGCCTTTTAAAATAACTTATCTTATAATGCTTTGATCTGTAGTCTCATTAAAAAAAAAAGGTTTCTTAATACATCCAGATGATTTGTCACTATGAAACAATCACTTTGGAAATTATTAAGTTGATATGAATAACTTAAAAGCTGTTCAGAACCAATACGAATCAAGGCAAACACCTACCTGGCTTTTCATGTATGATCTATTCTACAAGAAGCAGGTCTGAAGTTTTCCAAGAACTCACTTAACAGGTGAGCAGCTTTCCCAAAGATTTTCCTCATAACATTGGCATAAACCTCACTTTCAATTCTCTGCTGTGCGATAGAGATAAGACTGTTTCCTTTCTAACACACTGTTTTGTGTGCTTTTAAGCTTATAAGATCCTTGGATAGTGATAGCCTTTTACCATAGGCATTGTATAGTATTTCTTGTTACTACCAGTAGGAATGATAGTAAAATTATAAAAATAATACCTATTAGATCTTCTCAGCAATAATTTATAAGCATTTGCTAAATGCTCAGTGAATAATTTCTAAGTGTTTTTTTTACATTGCTGCAACCAAAAAGTCAGCTGGTTATACCCATCTGTGAATTTTCCATGAATGTACTTTATAACATTGTTAATACTTAAACATCCAGTCAATATTTGTTAACTTTTCTAAACTTAATATTTAGATTTGTGTATACTTGAAATTTTTTTTATATCTTGGAAGTTTTTGAGAGCTGAAAGCAAGAAATTATCTCGTCCCTTGGCAGAGACATTGTAAAAATGCCTTTTTCTGTCCATCTCCCTGCTGTTTAAGAAATAGGCTGATGAGATCACAGACAGTAAGCGCTTCTTCCTTCAGACCTTGTTGCCAAAAAGGTTCCGTCTACAGAAGACAGAGTTTCTTCTGGCAGTGTGTAATCCTTGAATTTTGAACAAGCTTGACATTTATATTATATAATTAGGAGTAGCAGTTATGTTGCTATGCTGCTTTTCCCATATGGCACAAAAATCCAACATCAGACACTGAAAGTTCATGACACTATTATACATTCAACAGCCCATCTCCACTGAAATATATTTTTCCCTTCTCATTTGTGTTAGATAGTTACCAATTTTTATTACAGGGAATATTGCCAGATGGAGCAATGGAGGACCTGGAGTGCAAAGGTATGTGGAAGGGGAAAGGGTGCAGGGGTGAGTTATCAGCTCACAAGGTGCAATAGGAGGACACAGATTAGGCACGTGACCAAAATTTGAAAAAATAAAATAGTTAAACAAAAAAAGACCAGCCTACACTATAGTTCTTTTTTGGCTGTGCGCTGTTCTTCTGAACCACAGGTCCCTTAAAGTGCTTGATTCAACAGAAATGGAAAGCAAAGCTGCAGCTAGGGTTCTAAGACCTACAGATCTATACGCTGCCTCAAAAAGTGGCTGAAACCATACCGCTATCAATCATACGTTAGAAGCAAAGAAAATACAGGCCCCATATCATTGTAAATCATCAGAAGGAAACATTTGGAAGAATCTGCATGAAACCGAGGACCTTCCACCAGACTTACCTAGTTGCCTACTCTGTGGTATATTAGAATATATTTCTTTTATTTCAAAAATCTGCACAGATGTGCTATTAGGATGGTTATATGTAACACTAACATTCAAATGTCTAGTATTGTATTGAACATCCAAACATGCTAAACCATATCACAGATGCCAGTGTTCCTTGGAAAGAAGGTTCTTATGAGCAAGAATATGATGTTCAAAGAGATCAGAAGAGCCCATTTCCTCTCCTATCTTCAGTACAGACATCTTGTGACCAGCTAAACATTACCCAGTCTTGTCATCTGCTAAAGAGCTCTCACACTTACACTGTGAAGAGAATATTGGGTATCTATTAAGCAAGAGCTCTGTGAGGCATAATTCCTGGGAGAAGAGATAGGAATGCAAATTAGCTTGTTCAAAAAGAGTCAAGAGCCAAAGGTCTCAATTATTCTTTAAAAAAGAATACATTAAGTTCATGGTCAGTTCTGTTAAAAAACTGCTGTCGTCAAAGTATTACACCAAGGTCACAATTCAGGCAATCTCAGCTTTTAAATTCTCCCTGAATGTGGAAAAGGTAGTTCAGGCATAACCCTGATGTGCAGAAAATGTATTTCTAATGAGCCCTTCTGTCTGCCTACAGCCCACTAAATAAAGACATGACTAAAAAAAAAAAAAAAATTATCAGAAAACGGGGAGTTTGGAGTATATTTGTAAAATTCAGATTATTTCACTCACTTCTACCCCTATAATATTCTTCTTTTATTTTATAGTACTAAAGAAGCTTAGCACCTTTAGAGTGGAATTAAGTGGAATTTGGTTTTAGAGGGCTAAAAGTTTTTCACATATTCAGGACTTAAAGTGAAAAAAAGTAATTTCAAAAGCTGGGATAGATGGATTTTATTAACATCAGCTGGCCTTTTTCGTGGCACACAAGGAAAGAGAGTAGGACTATTTTTAAGATAAAATAGTTCATCTAGCTTCCTTTAATGTTCTCAAAACACTAGCAGGATCTTCAATGATATTAAATGTTAGGGGAAATATATATTTTAGGGCTTGCTCATGCATAGAAAAATTGCTTTATTCACATCCATTAGTATTGATGCAATCACAGCACTATTGTAGACTAATTACAATATGAGAAGCAAATTAAATTATACCAGCGCAATTTCATTTAAATAATGCTTCACCAGGAATAACTGAGTTGGAAGAGAAGATTAAAAGAAGTCATACCTGGGAAAAACTTTTGTGCCAGGAGAAAAATTATGTGTAGACCAAACCTTCAGTATACGCTACTTATGAAGTTGCATCAGTGGTTATTTAACTTTTTTTTAGAAAAATAAATCAAAGTAAATGCATCTGCATGAAGATCTTGGTCCTAAAAGTCACCTTCATCTTTGAGAAAGTCATCTTCAGGTCTCACTGATATGTGAAGATACTATTACAGGAAGATAATGATTTTCAGTAAGTGGTTATATACTGTCAGTATCAGAAGGACTGTTACAAGATCATGCTTTCACCTTTCTGCCTACCATCTATCAGTATTTTGCAGCTTAAATGCTGAAGTGCATGATTTGGAGTCTGCTAGTACCTAGAGAGACAACATATTTAGGGAAACTGAAGTAGTAACACTGAGCTTTCTGGAACTGATGTAGGGGTAACTGAAAACTAACCATCTAATAAACAATGGGAAAGCAAACTCAAGGACACCCTAGAGTTTGCTGGGATATACAGGGCCAGGAAACTCACAGACACATCCAGACCAGTTGAAAGCCTTGGAAAAATCAGGGTGAACTTCCAGACATCCTCTGGGAGTTTCTCTGCAGAAAAAAAAAATGTGGGAGTGTATGAGCCACAGCCCTGAGATGTGCACAGTGCTCACTGCTCAGTAGGGTGCAAACCAAATGCTGGCAAGGGTCCTGTGGCCTAGGGAGCACTTTGCATTCTGGGAATGTCAGATACTTGCCTGTGCCTCACTCTTGTTTCTCCCCCCCAAAATGGGGGGGGGGGGGGGAATATGGCATTTTGTCTAATGGCTTTTGTGTGATGCTCTGGTAGGAAGGAGCACTTAAAAGAAATAAGAACCTGTCAAGTCTCTTTCTTACACTGATTAATTCTCAGAGTGTCACAGGGCAGAAGAAAAGAGGCTTGAGAAGTCTGCATTAGCCAAAGTCTAATTTGGAAAGGGGAGCTAGAAAAATCAATGGAATTATGGGTGGAATGAATAGCAGAAAACAGAAAATAGACTACAACAAGCAATCAGCGAGCCAGCAGTTAGAAAAGTACATTATACCACTTTCACCACAATGATCTGAGGAGGGACTCACTGACGAAGTGTGGGAATGACCAGAAGGTTGTACAATCCCTCTACAAACAAAGTAAATGAGGAAGAAAACACACAATTATTTCTCCCTTGGGCACCTATAGAAAACAAAGCAAACCAAAACAGCAGGGAACAAATGAAAAAAGATGTAAAATTGCCTGTGAAAGCTGTGATGACCTCAGACTATGACTAGCCTCAGAGAACACCTGCTGTGTGAATTGCTTGGGCTTTTATTAAAAATTCAATTAATGTAAACAGTTGTAATAATGGAACAAAAACTAAACTGTGGTTACGTACAGCCAAGCCACCATCCAATAATCCTGTTTCCTTTCTCAAGCAAAAGTCTAATAAAAACAACAAAATACTCTGCATCTGCTTGGATAGGAAGGGCTCAGGGTGTAGCAAAGCGAGACAGGATGTGCAAGCGCTCAGTCACTGCATTTGGAGAGCATGGGCTCCAAACCTACAGTCCAAAGACACACATATGAACAAAAAGCCACCTTTCACTCTGAGCCAATGCAGTTGAACACAGTTGTGTGTCCTATACTCTCACAATATCTAGCTGCCACAAGTATTCAGTGCATTTTGGCAACAGGTAGGTACAGATGTGTTAGAGTGCAGCAAGGGCCCAACCTCTTCTGGCAGGCCCTAAACAGGACATAACTCTACATTCATTCACATTCCTGAATTTCTCTCCTCTAGAGAGATTCAGCTGAGACACATCTTCCTGCAATGACCTCTTCTTTTGTGGTCTCTTGCAGACAGAGCTCTGAAATAGGATGTCAGGGGAGCCATAAATGTCCCAGGGGAAACTATCTCACAAGACTAAAGAACTCGGGATAAAAACCCTCTCAGTCCCTAAAGCTCCAAGGAAAACATGAGCTCCTCTTTGCCTTCTCTTCACAAAATACATGCAAACAAATCAATTGAAACCTCACCCAACTTTACTCTGGGCATTAGCATAGGAGGAGGAATGAACCAGACACAACCCAGCCAACCAACTAGACGTGTCAGCTATCTGTCACAGTGCATGGTCACAGAATCACAGAATGGCAGGGGTTGGAAGGGACCTCTGGAGATCGTCTACTCCAGCCCCCCACGACAGCTTATTTAAGGCCTGTGGGAGACAGCCTTACTGCAGCCCAAAACCAGTGCTTACTGCTTCAGAGGGTTCCCAGAGTAGGAAAGAAAAGATTGTCTCTCTGTCCTCTCTCACATCCAGGCACATACTAAGAAGAAGAAAAAAAAAAACAACCTAAGAAAGAGCCCAAACCCACCAGATTATCATGTGCTTTCTATGATATTTATATTTTTGTAATTTAATTTCCTTATGCATTGCAACTATGCAATGTATGTGATGAAACTTAAACCAACAGAAGTCGTTTGGGTCACTGTCACCCCATCTCTCTCTCACAACCAATCACATTTCAATTAAGAGGGCAATTTGACATTCAAAAACTTTCATTGGGATTTATGTGCACAAAATTAATCTTATTGATTGGTGCCATGCAGGCCCTTCTGTAACTTCCTGTGTTAATTAGGGTCACCCTCTTATTGTCAATACTGGAAGATGGGGAATAGAAACATGACAAAATTAGCTGTTTTTTACACGTCTTAATACTTGCTCTTCCTAATGCTCCAGGATACTATATTTCTTCATAACTACTCCTAAGTCAGCAATATTGGGAGAAGAAAGAAGAATATTGGGAATATAGTAGGGCACCAGTGTTACAAAATGTTCTGGGTACCTTCCCATATATTTTTTTGTCTATTCTATAAACACACATGTGCATGCTTCTGCAATGACTGACCAAAACCAATAAGAATGGCATTTTGCGTCTAAACTTTTCCAAAGATTAATTTTAAATGGTTGAGCTGTAAATATAAATATATGCTGTGCCTAGTTCTGAAGTTATTGTTACATTTTTACATCCAGGATCTTGGTTTGCAATCACACATTTCAGTTGAACTGTAAAAGTGCTTCATTTGGCCTGATGTTATCCACAGACAGCTGTGAGTAAATGGATTTTTTTTTAACATGTTTGAGAAATCTTGTGTAAGCTGTAACTTTCTTGCATGTGTGAAACTTGTATCAAGAATTACCATAGCACTGTATATCTAAAATAAAATGAGACAACAACAGTTCAAGGAAAGTTAGAACTGCTGCAGGTGAAATCATCCTGTGAAACTTGATAAACCTTTGCAGGATGATGCAAACTTTTCTATTAGCAAACTTCTGTAACAGTTCTGAAATGTGCCATGAAAGACAAATGCTGCTGTACCTTTTAGGCATGGGTTATGCTAAGAAACCATTCAATCTAATCTTTCTGTTGCTGTTATATCAAATATACTACTGTTAGCTCAAATTTACTGAGCAATTTCCTTTTGCTCAACCTCAAAAATGTCTCAAGAGTTAAATCCATACAGAAGCACTGAGCTCCAACTACCTTAGGGGCACGGCATGGACCCTGCATGCATAAAATTGCATAACAAAGGTAACAGAGAGCAAATTCCCACCTTCAAAGCATCATAGGCAAGATACTGGAAAAAGACTGTAATTTGTAAAGGTTCCAGTGAAGGATCCTCACAAAACCGTGTCACAATCCTTAATTAGTTGACTAGTGAAAGATGCAAAATGAAATGGACCAGAGCACAAATAAAAATGTAGCTCTAGGAAGAAAGGGCAGGCAAATTGTTGTCTTCTAAATGCTGCTTTCCCATATGAAGGGTGGTCTGGAGATCAAGAGCCAAGTGACATGGGTGTAGCGCTGTTTACGTCTGGTCAATAGCCTGAACGCTGCTTGCTCATCTCATGCACAGCTTCCTGGGTCTTTGCCAATACAGGCTGTCTGGACTCCCAGATGGGCAGCAGGAAGGGTAAAGCATGGGGTACTCCCCATGATGAAGAAGCCCAAGAACCTCTGTGCTCAGCTTTTCACAGCCGTTAAGCTACCAAACTAACAGGCTTTGGGGGTTCTGATCATCCTAGAGAACTGTAGAAAGGTTTTGTAAAGGTGAAATCATCATTTTTTTATTCTCTTCTTCAAAGCAGAGGTCTTAATTCACATTATATGACAGAAATCAACATGTCAATTTTTTTTTTCCTATTTCAAAATGATTTGTTTCTATTTAAGAATTTCTTCTGGGTTTCTGACATCTATGATATAATCATAAAACCCCCATAATTCTTCACATCACAGATGAAATGAATAAGAAGTACTGTGATAAATGCTTTGAAAATAAAGAATCCTTTTCTTATTTATTTCCTCTGACAACTCAAGAAAAAGGGGATATTCCAGAAGATAACATACCTGAAATTAATGCATAAGAACACATTATTTTAAAGACATGGTACAGACATGCCTGTAAAATTCATTTCTACTAGATGGCTTCAGCTATGCCTGAACTTCCTATAAACCTTAAGTCCATTCCCCAGTTCATACTTAAGTTGAACCATTTGGAGATAAGACCATATCCAGGCAAATGGTGTGTGCTACTCAACAGAACAAAAAGAATAAAGTGAACGGCTTCGAAAGATTCCCTGAAAATCTAATATTTTAATGGACAATAGGAAAAAAAAAACCCAAACAGTTTAATTAGTGACAATTTAAAATTTTAAAAAATGTTACAACATTAACCATTTTGTTTCAGGGAACAGTCTGGTACATCTGATGAGGGAGTGCAAGGAGTCTTTCTCTCTTACCTGGCTTCTTAGCTACAGAGTTCCTTCCTTCTGATACAGCTGTTCATGGCACTTGTAGAAAGAAAGTACTGAACAGACACATACAAAGACTAATGGACGTTAATGTACTTCAAAGGGAAGTCGGATGCCTAAACGCTTTGACAAATGCGACTCCGACAATTACACGGTACTTGTTGACTAATGAACATTGATCTACAGATTTAGTATCCCGAATAAAGGAAGCCACTTGTTGGTGTTGGACCAGTTCTCACTGAATGAGACTGAACGAAAGCAAGAACAAAATTAATGGTTTTAGTGTATACGTGGTTTTGCTGGAGACCTAAAAACAGTACAGCCAGGTTTTGCATGCTATGGCAATGCTTTATCTGAGCAAATATTTCACTAGTCACCTCTCTCAACAGTTTGAAAGAGTCCATCATACTCAATCTGACTCATAATTTGCATATAAATATACCACATCTTGAAACTTCACTGTACTTCCTCTGCAGCTCACATCACAGACTCTTGGCTAGAAAACAGCTCAATTTACCAACTGACTGTGGGCAGTAGGCTTTGAGCAACAACAACAACAACAACGATGATGAAGCCAGGAAAAGCTCCAGAACTGCAGCAATGATTAAAATAACAAGTGGACATCATACAGTTTTGATAATTCTTGACCCTGTGCTTGGCAGTGGAATTGCTTTGAGCATCTTTTGAGCTTTTATAGGAATAGCTGGAGACCAAGCACTGTGTGTCTATTCAGCATAATTGTTGCTGATTTCTTACTGATGATAAGTCTGTCATTTCATATGCAGTACAACCTGAAAAGAGAATATTGGATTTCCAAAGAACTTCTCTGCAGTTTTAATCTATTCATGTTGCCACTGAACAGGACAGGGAATATTGTATTTCTTGCTGTCATCACATCAGATATTGGTTATTTAAAGTGGTTCATCTGCACCACCAGTTAAATAAAATATCAATACTTTGTGCTATAAAAATAGCAGTTATGGTCTGGATTACTGCTGTGCTGTGGAACCTCCATGTTGTTGCCATGAAAGCTTTTCATTATGACAAATCTTGTCAAAATTATATACCTGACCAGTAAGATACAAGCAGCAGTTGTATGGCATAAAACTTCATTTTGTTCTTGATTTCTTTTCTGCTTTTTAGGCATTTTCTTCAGTATTTTCTGCATTATCTTCAAACTGAAGCAGTTGGCTGAAAGGAACACAGTCCAAAGAGCTATAAAGTGCTAATAAGCTTTGGTCTTTGTTCATTATTTTATATATATATCTCTCTCTCGCCTGCTTCTTTCATACTCTTCTGTTTGTTCTGATTGCACTGTGGAAAGCACTACAAAACCTGTTGGTATTGTAGTCACTTTATTCCATGCTTCAATTGCCTTTACATACCTAAACCATGTGCCTGAACAGATATGTATTACTTTTAAAGTCCAGGGTTCATAAATAGATGCAAAAAAAAGAAAAAAAAAAAAAGCTATACCTACTTAGAGGGACTCCTGTAACAGGTGAAAATGAGAGTTCAGCAAGAAATGTAGAACAAAGACTGCAGTCTCTCAAAGCATTAATGTTATGACAGTAGAACTACTTCAGAATTGTGTTTACATCCCTCTGTTACTCCTGATTCTTATTTACTAAATTAAAAGGGTGCTTTTGGGTTTTAGATACAATACAGCATCATAGATACATGCATGATTTGGATATAATAAGGCATCACGACCCAGCATTTCAATAAAGAGGAGCATGAGGGAATCCTTGGTTAACATTTATAGCCTTTTTCCAGCAGGTAAAACTTTAGGCAAGTCAAGTGGCCTCAGAGTTTTGAATTGGCTTCACTTGATTTTGTATAATATTCAGCTAATGCTTTGTTTGATTTTCTGGGACATTAAGGTTTCACATGAAATCTGAGTTGCCCAGACTTGGAGTCTAGTCATCACAAACACCACTGTAGTCACTAGAGAGAGACAGCAGCACATCCAGAGGATGACACATATTGTAGAGAAGTAGACCTCTCTCCTTAGACTGCTTCTCTCCACCTACTGATAACAGAGGAAATGTAGCATGACTCAACTCTTGATACAGGGTGAATAAGAGCATAAATGTTATTACCTCTAAAGTCCCAATCTCAGAGGGACTCAGCTTTCATTCAACAGGAGTGGAAAAATCTTTTTAGAAGAGCTAAGTACTCTAAAAAATAAAAAATCTGGCCAGTGTACCACCGTAGGAACTGGAAATCTATCCAATTGTCTCTGCCCCAAATACTTTTCAATCTTTCTTTGACAAATCCAGAAACAGAAAATTAAACCTGTCTCTCAGGAAGCCAATGGGAGTTTTGCAATTCTCTTCAATGAAGTCAAAATTTCATTTATGAAATTGAAGTATAAGATGAAAACCAAGGTATAAGAAATAGGATTTGAGAAGCACTTTCAATAATGCTGTTTACATGCTTGACATACAAAATGAAAGGCTGGTCCAAGCACAGGACATATATCAAAAGAGGCACTGAGGTATGAAGCAGAAGCCAGAATAATAAAGTGAGAGCAGAGGTGAACAGATGGAGCACTGGCAGAAAAAAGAGGAGCAGGGCTTTGTAGTCATGGGACCACTCCAGACTGACACTCAAATACTAAAATCAGAAACTGGCTTCTCATAGAGTAAATTCTGCCTTGGTTACCAGAAAAGAAAATGAAAACAATTTTCTATGACTTGATTATCACAATCTAGAATCAAGCCAAATTTCTTAAACCAAATTTGCTTCTCTGTATCCAGTAAAGAATGAACAATGCACAAACAACGTAATGAAAAGCAGATTGTAAGAAGTCAGGTACAAGTCCATTGTTTACATTATTACCTAATCTCTAGAGAACAGCTAAATAGCAAGACCAGGTTCTCTTAGGAAGCAGATATCATGTTATGAGTTATCTTCTTTGAAACATGGCAGAAAATAACCCAGGAGTGTATTTTTATTAGTATCACTAGCTGATCCAGCTATGTTTTTTCCTAAAGCAGCAGTTCAGTTCTGTTAGCATTGATTAACCTGGTATCAACTCAGTATTGACCTGGTATTAAATCAGAATTCTCATATGCTTCATTTAAAGATCACAATGTTTAAATTTTTTATATGGCTGAAATCTTCTTGCCTTCATAAACATTAGAAGTCATGTGTCATCTCCTCCTTTAGTGACAGTCAACATTGCGAAGTTAATGGGGCAATGTCAAATTATATCAGTTATGAAGCTGGCCAACGTTCAAGGTTAATTTAAAATTTCTAAGCTATCATAGAGCAGGCAATAGCTGTGTGGCTGAAAGCATTACCACAAAAAACACCAGCAGTAGAAGAAATATAGTTAACTTCACCTGCTTATTCCAGATCTAAATAAGTGAACTTAATGGCTAGGGATGGTAAGAACAACTTTAATCTTCTATGTTTTCTTCAAACAGTCATGGAAAAATAATTTAACTCTGCTATTTTTTTTTTGCCTCTTTTTTTTTTTTTTTTTAAATGAGCATTGCTGCCTTAAGTGGTTGTTGTAAAATTAGTTCCTTGATAGGCTGCTAGATGGACAATGGTAGCAGATCACCAGTAATTCTCATCAGAGAGGGTTATTGTGGATATATTCAGAATTACTATCCAGCTTCAATTTTCATTTAAAAATTCCAGAAGGAAAGGCTATGCCATATTGCTACAAAAGGCTGATCTGGTCTTCTTCCAACTGAATGAAATCTACCTTATGCTGATATCATGAGATTAGAATCAGGCCCAATGCTTTAAAGGGAGAAGCTGTTTAAAAATCCTGATTAAAGCACATTGGGTTTTTATGGTTAATTTCATACCCTGCACATGTTCAGAGCCACAGCTGAGTTCCTTAAGTCCTTCATTTGTGTGTG
Organism: Phoenicopterus ruber ruber; assembly: GCA_009819775.1. NCBI lineage: Eukaryota > Metazoa > Chordata > Aves > Phoenicopteriformes > Phoenicopteridae > Phoenicopterus > Phoenicopterus ruber. The sequence continues at coordinate 27,918,611 of CM020217.1, read as the reverse complement.
GAATTAGCCCCTTCCTTTTGGGCTAAAGCAATAGCGCCATAATATTTAATTTCATCTCATGATATTTTTGGTAGCCAGAGACAGTGAGCAGACAGAACCAAGCACTGTTTTCATTTGCTGTTCTCTTGTACGCTATGCAGCGGCATGAAATTAACCAAAGTACAACTGATGGTATGGAATCTTCTGATATAAATTTCAAGTATTTTAAACTGTTAAGAACTCCTCCAGTATGCCATCCCTGTATTTTTGGCTGTCAGCTGGTGCAGAGTAAGATGCAGTGGGCATTGTTCCAAACAGTTCGGTAACCACTGATTGTATTTATCGCAATTCTTGTACGTTATAAGAGTTCTCTGCCAAACACCTGTCCAAATATGTTTTCCTCACTGAATGGGTTATTATTCTTAGTGTGCTAAGAATGTTTCTTCTCTGTAGTTGGGCATAACTGTGCAAAGTTAAAACCCACTCAACCTATTTGGCACAAAGTAGTTTTCCTGTGCCTACAGATTACTACCATACATTCTGAATCAGACTGTCACAACAGCCAATGACAGGTGCTTCAGTTGTACTTAAGGATGTACCTACACTTTTCTGCAGTTTTTCCCCTGCAAAGGGACAAACCAGCTACATTCATTGGTTCTGGTCAAGATATGAGGAAATTTGCGTATCTGTTTTTTTGCAACATTTATTGATCCAAAACAATAATGGAAAATATTTCTGCCTAGCTAGCAATCTGTTTTGGAAGTGTCTTATACTTCCTTTGCCTTCTTTTGACCTAATGCTATGAATACAAGACTCAAAAGCCAGAAAGAAGAGACTTTTATCTGCAACACAGTCCTCAGAATTTTGAAATAAATATAAGATTTTTACTTAACTGAGAAAGGAAGAAAGATTTCTGGGATGCAAGTTCAATTACTGTTAAAATTACATCTTTTCTAGCAGTCTGCTTCTATGACCAGGGGGTGCAGATGTGTGCTTGTGTTGCATGCAAAAGTACTTTTCAGCTAATCCACATCTGCTCATCTGTGAGCACACTGCATCAACCTAGCCATGTTTTACAGCAGCCAGAAAGCTGCACTGGGAGCTACTGATCCACAGAGTAAGGATGGAGAACAGGACCACTAGTTGCAGCAAAAGCAAGCCTCCATAGAGAAACAGTCTCAGCATCTGAGCCATTAGATTTAGGGCCAAATAGCACTTTCCAGCTCCTGAGCCTGACTGCGTGTGAGTCAGCAACATCTGGACTCCTTGTCATCCTGAGATATATATTAGTGTCACAGGGGAAAAGGACCACCAGGCAATATGACACTGCTAAGCTCAACTTAATAAGTGGATTAAGCAAGGGATAAGCTTTGGCTGGAAAAGCTTTACACTCACACACGCCCACACCCCAAGACCCACCCCAGTTACTACTGGAGTGGGTTAGCTCAGTCTTGCCTGGAGGAAGCGCAACACCCACTGAGACCAGATCCAGTGTCAGACTCTGTTCAATGGCTCAGCACCAACAAGTAAATTTCACCTTGGGTCCTCCTTCTTCTACACAGTGTTAGATGTCTGCATAGCAGTTTCCCTTGATCTCAGTTACTGGAGGGTTTTATAACCAGGATTTGGCACAGGCTGCCGATCAAATCAGTACCCAGCAATATCACTGTCTGTCTTTCCAGCAGTTTCAAATAATGCGCTTGTATAACATGTTGATCCAGGCCCATGCCAAGGCTCAATACATTCAGTTCTTGTTTGCGTTTTCTTCTCAGCTATTACTCATTATACTCAACTATGGATCAAAGCATGCTCATGAAGGTACAGCAACAACCAACCTAGCTCCTTTTTTACTCTTGATCTTCCCTCTGGCAGTCCCTCCTCCTCATGGAGGAATCATTCATAGGAGCAAACCAGAAAATCTGAACAAAGACATTCCTGCAACATGCTCTGGGCAGAGCTTAGTTCCCCTTGTCTAGATACACCTTAAACATCCAGACTCTACTCAGAGTGCCTGGGCAAACAATTAAATAGCAGATGATCCACCTATTTCAAAAGCAAGTTCCCATGTGAATCCGACTGGACAATATCCCGAGACAGCTTTTCTAATTTGGCCCTGCTTTGAGTGAGAATTGGAGCAGATGCTCTCCAGAGGTCCTTTCCAATCTATAAGATCCTTTCCAAACTGTTTTTCTATGATCCCCTGACATGATTGCCCTTCAACACAAGCTGTTTGCTGTTGCCTTTACCACTTACATCCTTTCAATAAGAAAACCCTGAAGCAATTTGCATGTACCAAGAAGAGAGACAAATCCTCAGCTGGAACAGGCGTCAGGAGAGCTTTTCAACATCTCTCTCAAAGTACAGGTTAGAAGCCAGCTTTTGGAGAACATGTTTTCAGGGCACCTATTCATTGTAAAAATTGAAGGTGTCATAGATAAGAAAAATATTGGTTCTTGCTACTGGCCTAACAACCTTTTTTCTCTTCAGGGTTGCGTTCAGGAACTGTAACATGTTGATTCAATGCTGCAACATACTGAAAAAAGGCTGTGTTGATGTAATGTAAAAACAATCCATTGATCAACCTGACACCCAACAAATAACTTTTTCTCTTTAATCTGGAAATGATGGCTGTTGCATGTGTTACTAAATCATCCTATTGCTATTCTACAGATAGTCTTTATTGCTCGGCTTTAGGTTTTGGGTTTTTTTCTTTTCTGCTGGCACATACTTCCAGCTTTCTCCTTCCAGATGCCATTGTGACATTTCCTTTACGGGGGAAAGTGGATAGAGCCAGATGAGCTACCTAGAGGGTATAGTTCATACATTTGTTATTATCTACAGCTCACATGACACCAGAGAGCAAGAAAAAGTCCTTTCCCCAAAGACTAGCCAGGATAAAACCAGCACAACCTAAAGTGACTACCAGTTCAGAGCTGGGAATCCTGCTGGCGTAAGAAACCAGTACTTCTAGATTTCAGTTCAGTAGAGTACCTTTCAGCTGACTGTGCTGGCCTTCCTCATCAAATACCAGTGAGATGTTACATTGATTGAAGTAGTTCTTAACAATTTTCCCTTCTTGCAAATGATCCATGTGCAGATTTTCTATTAGTTAGTAATTTGTTGCTTTTTTGGGATAGTAGAAAAATTACTTCTAGGAATATAAATCAGACCATAGATTCCCCAAGAAATACTTGCCTTATCGTTTTACTAGGTATTCACTGTTTATGCTTATTACAGCTATGCAGCTGCCATGTTATCTAATTTACACATCTTACTCAGCAAACCCCAAATATTTTCCATGGGACATTCAGCTCGGTGGACTGAACCACAGCTCCTTTCCATCTCTCATTACCAAGTTTCCTTCCCACATGGAAGACAGCACCAAGGCAAAAGTCCAGCATACACATGTGAACCTGGAGTTCATGTTCACAGCTCCAATTTAGATAGAGTCATATCCTTTCTACCAGCATTAAATACAACTTTCAAGTCAGTTCCCTGCAACAACCACAGACTAGTCACCATTTTAAAAATAAATATTTGCCAAGAGTTGCCAGTGCAACTGTGTGAGTAGCATTAACATCACCAAAGACATTCAACTGGCTTCTAATTAGAAATGTGATTTAATGTTTTTACCAGTCTTTTTTGTTTCCTTTTTAAAACATCCATATGTTTGACATTTTATTCCTGGGAATATTCACGGAAAATTATGGGTCCATGGCTGAGATACATAAGGAGATTAAATTTTTTGTTTCAAGTGTAAGGCACTTTTAAAGGTTCATTTGTTGAGTCAAAGAACTAAAAACAGTAATGTACACTCATAATACAACATGTCACACAGCTTCATTATTAATCATGAATACTAAGTACCCGACTAAACAAGCTGGTAGGAAAAAAAGGACTTTTCCCAGAAAAATGCTAACAAAAATGAAAAATAATGAAAAAGAGCTATCAGCTTTTTTATAAGGAACAATTTCCATGCCTCACCACCATTCCCACCCCCCCAAAAGGAAACCTAACAGCAAAAATTATTTCAGAAGAAAACAAAATATTTCACTTCAGAAGGATGGCCAGCTGGGAGATCCAGAGGAGTTATAGTTCTAATATTTCATATTACTAGTCTCCCTTTCAGATTTATCTTCTAGGTTGGACTACATTTTCAATGGTGCAACATAATCTTTCACATCATGAGAGAAACCAGGTACATCATGGAAGTCTGTGGTCAGAGCTTATCAAGCACAATTTCATTGAGCTTGAGAACTCAGTCTTATAATCTAAGAAAAGACAACCATTATTCCCATGATGCACTGTAGCAGAATTTTTGAATGAAATGTCTTCTTATCAGCCAAATATTGACATACTTAACCATATGGATTTTTGAAGGAAAATAAGAGACCCAAGTGAGATACTTGTGGAAATATTTGTTTTGTCAAAAACCACTTTTTCTACAAAATAACAATAACGGCTAAAAAAAAAAGTACAATCAGCATGACTATTTAGAGCAAATGGAAGTAAATACAAATAGCTATATTGCTTTGGGAAATTATTTACCTATTTAACTTTGCATTCAGGGTGCTACAGTACTTCTATTTCTGTTGGCAAGGCTGGATTTCATGGCACTGAATTGCCCCCGCAGTACGGTGGCAGAGAAAGAAGTTATACTACAGCTTACTCTGACACTGTGTATGCAGAGTGAATGACACACAGACTAACCGTTTAAGTAAATATTATTTAGAGCCTTTGAAACGTAGAAGCAAGATAAACAGAAGCAGGGAACTTTATTAAACGAAACAGTTACCTGCTTGAAACGAATCTTTTTCTCTCACACTCCCACATACAATTTCATTGATTTCTGTGAAAGTAATTGCATGCATCTGGGTTGCAAGAACCTCTGACAGACAACCACTGAGCAAGCAAAATGGGTGCTTGAACTGCAGTTTTGCATTCAAAGCCAGTTATGTCTCTGTTTGCCATCTACTGTGATTATTATTTTCTTCTGTTTACTGCATTTGAAATGTGTTTGAACAACATTGTTCTTGCTAGTTCTAAATAGTTCTTATAATCAGTCATCAAATTCTAAATAGTTCTTATAATCAGTCATCAAATTATTAATTCAAAGCCTTGTCATAAGTCAGCCACAGAAAATAGCACATTCCATAATTATGAATTTCGCAGAGGCTTAATAAAATAAAAGGTAACTAGAAAAAAGGCTTTTCATGGCTTCTTTCACCTTTCTTATCCACCTCTTTTCTCTTAATTGCATTTTCTATAGTTCATCCAAAACTACAAAACTGCTATGCAGGAAGAAAATGATTGGCAGACTGACATTCTCATATCTTGAGTAAATTTTTGATGTCCAAGTTCCCAGAGTTCAGGGATTATATAAAAAATTTAACAAACTTTTTGAAGGGAATGGAGAGAATGGAGAGGCTTGAGAACATGCGTCATGCATTTTCTCATGTTTCAGAGCGCTGAATGCTTTCTGAAAAAAAGTAATGATTTTTATTGAGCCTGGCAGGTTTTTTAGAATTGTTAAGTGCATTCTGATAACTTCTTTCTTACGGGAGTTTGATTAGCTATTCTTCATGCAAAAGAAGTCAGCTATTTAATATGCTACAGGGTGGGTCTCTAATGCGGTAAAGAGCCCAGCTCTCGTGGCGTTATGCATTGGAAAGGCCACTTTTTCCATTCCAGAGGAATGAAATTGTCTGCATTACAGAACATTTTGTTGAAGCAACAGCCCCTTCTTGACTGGTTTGTAATGGACTTTGGAGAGTGATTTGTCACGGGCCAGGACATAAGACAGGCATAAAGTGCTGCCTGCTTCCATTAGCAGCCCATGGGGTCTACGAGGAATATCTTGCTGCAGGAACAGCCAGGTCGAAACTCTTAAAGTGACTGAAAGTGCATCAGATTTTTAAAAGCTTTCTCCTAAAGCAGGGGGCCAGGGCAGGAAGGGCTACCAGTGTTACTGGAAACCCCATTATAAATCATGTGTACCTGTAGCACACCCAGAAAACGTCCGTCACCAGCTCTGGAGATTTTACCACAGTGCTGATTTTTTGTGCTTCTCCCTGAGAGCAGTGTTATAAACAGTGGCCGACAAGGCCCAGACCAGCCGTCCCGAGTGACCCACCTGAGGCACGCTCAGCCACTGGCCTCCACAGTAGCTCACCTGGAGGGCGGCCATTTTGGGGTGGCCATTCCTAGGCAGCCATTTTAGGGCTCCCTGCTGTCAGAGCTGTTCCCAGCTGGAAGCCGTGGGCTGACAGGGTGGTGAGAAGTCACGTTTCCTGCTGCCTTCCCTTTCCATTTCGATGTACTGACGTGCCCCACAACATGTGCTGTGTGGCATGGCGGCCTGCATCCCGGTAATCCGCTCTGAGTGCTCCTAGATGCCTCATCAGATGAAGAGTCCAGCTATGTGCAGCTCTCACTGAGCCTGTATTTCTTACAGCAACAGAATGCTTCCAATTTTTCCATGATCAATACCTTTAGATTACGTACCTGTAACTGTAACTATCATCTGGTGAAGTTTATTTCAGGATACAGGAGCCTATTTGCATAGGAGCCTGCAAATACAGCATACACTTTTGAAAATCACCAGCATTTCAGCAATAAGGCAGTTATAACTATTTCTCAAAATAAAATAAGCTTTGAGTGCAAGGGAGCACTTGATACTTCATTCTTCTTTTAACTAAAAGTGACTTCAAATACTTTAAAAATAAAATTAAAAGATATCATGGGATAATTCAGGTTGGAAGGCACCTCAGACAAAAATATAATGAACTGCCTGAGGATTTGAATTTTTGTTTGCTGTTGCAATGAATATTAAAAGAAAAGCTTTATTTTTCCTAGTTCATGTCTTTAAAATTCACATTGTCTTGCAATAAGATAGGAGACATATATAGAAGCTTACAAAAAACCCACAAAATGTTGGGAGCGTAGCCTGCATGTGCAACTCAGCACTTTGCTAGGACAAGCCATTGCCTGCTTGCCAAACAAACAATGCTGAACAAAAGCTGTCTTTAAATAAGGCTCCTGTAATTTAGTGAAGAGATAATGCCATGTTATTCAAACATAAACGGTCTCTCTCACATTGACAACAAACACGGCAAGACAAGACATTCATTTTCAAAGGGGGAAATACTCCTACTGTGACAGAACCATTACCATGCCTTTACTGTCATTATGTGAAATAATTGATTCGGACACAATACTAACATGTGGTGTGGGGAGAGAAGATCTCCAGCACAGAAAAGAAATAGTCTTTGCCTTAGAGTAACAGCAGTTATTCATGCTTCTACCTTGCTGGTAGAAGACTGTTCCTGGTGGCTGAAACAGAAACATTTATTGGTACTTACCAATGATAAACATTATTGGTTTGGCTTCAAATACTTTACCTCCAAAGTATTTCTTGAGTATTGATTTTCAGAGATTTAAACTGTTTCTTAAAAATGCTTAACTATTTTAATGTAGCCAATAATAAAGGAATTGAGTTCATTACACTAATACAAAGATATTCACACAGAGTAATCATTACTTAACAAAAATTCTGCAACCTAATGTGTGGATTTGTTCTTCTTATGCATGTAATACTACCATGGGTCTTTATGGAATGCTAAAAAAGCAATTTTTGCAAAAGCCTTTGCCCCAAGGACATCACAGTCTTGATCAACCAACCTAATAATATTCCGTGTATATCTAAAGATGGGAATAAGATATTCAAATATCAGAATCAAACCATACGAAATTAAGTGCTTCCATCCACTTGCAGGCCTGTGATATTTCCGTGGACTAAGTTTAGGACCACATAAGATCTCTGGATTAAAAACTTAGAAAAGTAGAAAATTTGATGGGATTGTTTCATTTAATATTTTTATCTCATTAGCTTTTTGTCTACTTTCATCTTTTGAGGAGGATTAGCAATAAAGAGATGATGAGATCTTGCATATTGTGACAACTATATTTCTAAGGACATGCTTGAGTTCAAGCTCGTAAACTCCTGGCTAATACCATGTCCTGGAAAAACAATTTTATATAACATAAAAATATCTAAAGTTATACTTTTACCAACAGAATCTTAGTGCTGGGCGCAAGTTACTCATATTAATGGCATTTTTTTCTTTGAATTTCAAAACAAGATTTTTACCATTTTCCTAAGTTTCAGACAACCCCTAAATTAAATTCCTTTTTTTTTTTTTTTTTTCCTTTCCTACAGTTTGGTTTGATTTTGGAAGTCCATTCTTTCATATTTGTGATACAGAAGTCTTCTGAAATCAAGAAATAAATGGGGTTGGTTTCACATAGCTAGGAAAATGGCTGAATACCTCTGGGAGAACTTAGCCTGATCCCTGCCCCTTCCCTCCAATTTTTCCATGCTTTATAGGAAGCAAAGTAGAGAAGGAGACGCCAAGCAGCTCGGCAATCACTGTGTGTTGCACCCTTGAAGTTGCACTGTTTGCCCTTACACATCTATGAACAAAGGCCAGTCTCTTGCTGATGGTGATTTCCAGAGTACCTGTTAATTAACTCCTTTCTGTACTATCTCAGATGCTGACAAGGAAAGAATTTTTTTTTCCCTTATATGGGCTGTACACAGCCTATGTGCATGTTTGTTGCTTTCTTCTTGGACTTCTGTTGTAGTATTTTTCTAAAAAATGAAATAAACTCAAATTTAATTAAAAAATAACAATCCAAATGAATTACAGCAAATTCAATGGCAGTGACAAATGTAGCATGCAGTCTTGAGTAGTTATCCAACTTTGCATATTTACCCTAATGTTTTTTTTGGCTACTGAGATGTCATTGAAAAATGTCCCTTTAGACATTTCATTTAATGTATCGTATAATGAATGAATTACTGTTCTATAATTTTATTTCATTTATATCCTCAAGTTTTAAACAACAGTAGAGTAAGAATACACTGAAAAAACTAGATATCAATTTGTCCAATGGCTTTTACTACACAATTTCTTAATTAGTTTGGGATCCATGTGACCTAAAAGTTAGTCCCTGGAAAATACTGAAAGAAGTTCATGAAAGTCTTTCACTTCAATTCATTATATGCAATGGTATTTACACATCAGGATTGTTATATCTGCACAGAATAGTCTGCAATATACACAACCCGACATCTTCATTTGAAAGCAAGTGGGAAGCAGATGCTGTTCTCCTTTATATGACACCAGCACAATTCCACTGGAATTCAGAATATTCTAGTGTAAAGGCACAGTTAAAATTCATGCAGAACTCTTGAGTGGCTGCCAAAGTCAGCTTTAGCTGGAAGGCACAGCAGCTCTTTCCCAGAGGCAGCTCTCTCTGACTGCACAGATGTGTCACCGGCAGATGGGCTACGGGATGAGCAGCTGCTCCATCCACCATGAACGGGCAGTATGACATTTCCTGACTGGACTTCCTTCTGACAGCCCAGGCAGAAGAGTTGCTCTCTAGAGCATATACCGGCACTGGTAGGAGTGCGGATCCTCTCTTTTCTAGTCCTGTGAGGGTCCAAGGAAGCATAGGGATCCTGATTGTTCTGACCTAACAAGCAACACAGGTTAAACGCACAAAACACATCACTACTCCAACCCTACTGGTCCTGAAAAATAAGAAGACTTCTGTAAAAAATGAGAAATGTATTTAAATTTCCCCCATACTCAAGTACTAAAATATGATATTCTATAACCAATCTTTGGTGATTACCACATCAAGCTTGTCTCTCCACAGCATGTCTCCATTATGCCCTTCCTAATAGAGCAGGAGAAACAGCATCATCTGTTCTCAGTCTGTCTTTGACTTGGTAAAATCCCTCACCATTTTTGTCATTACACGCAAAAGTCATTTCCGGTGACTGCCTTCCATTTGCTAAGAAATGTCACAAGAGCTTGCCCCATATCCTACCTGCCCTGTCAGTTCAAATTCGCCATATCAACAATGCTCGACTATAGACTTCTTCTAGAACTCATCAAGGGACTGCGGATACTTTGTCCACAGATACAAACATCAGTCAGCTAGCATAGGCAGCCAGTGCCGGGTACAGAAGAGCAAAGTACTGTGGCACATCCCACAGCAAGGAAGCCGATGGCCAAAATTTAGTATTTGATCTAATCGTGATACATTTTTTTTACACATTGCTCTGCAAAGCAAAGAGGAGTGTGTTGCAGAAATCAGAACCCAAAGATCAAATGCCATCATCATCATGATGACATTACAGCATTACAGCAAATGCTGCAATTACAGCAAAAGACCTGGAAAAAGATTTTGCATTCTTCTTGATCACAGCTAATGACTGAGCATCTAGAAACTGTCTAAAAGCTAATAAGGTTCCTAAAGGGTGAAGCAGAATAAACAGCTATACTGGGACTGTTTAGCCTAGAGAAGAGAAGGCTCAGGGCAGACCTTATATATAAATACCTGAAGAGAGGGAGTAAAGAAGATGGAGCTAGGCTCCTTTCAGTGGTGCCCAATTACAGTACAAGAGGCAACAGGCACAAACTGAAACACAGGAGGTTCCCTATGAACATCAGGAAACACTTTTTTACTGTGAGGGTGACCGAGCGCTGGCACAGGTTGCCCAGAGAGGTTGTGGAGTCTCCCTCCTTGGAGATATTCAAAAGTTGTCTGGCCATGGTCCTAGGCAACTGGCTCTAGGTGGCCCTGCTTGAGCAGAGGGTTGGTCAAGATGACCTCCAGAAGTCCCTTCCAACCTCAACCCTTCTGAGATCCTGTGATAAATGCTAATATAAAATGCTAATATAAAGTGCTAATACAAACCATAGCTATTTTACTGACTGGGATACTACAACTTTATGTCAGTTCAACTTCTGTCTGTTTGTCCTAATTGGTATTTCTGTCTTGTTCAGATTTTAGATTACTCACGCAGTCTGGGCAGATACAACACTTGATGTCTTCAGTACAGTAGAGATATTGCCCTCTCTTCCCTAATACAGGGAATCCTGATGAACTGTCCCCTCTAGGGAAAGGAGCACTTCATGCAAGCTGTCCCTTGGAACTACACCAGAGCACCCCATCTACTCTCCGGTTAGAAACTCCAGCCACAGCCAATCCGTGTTAACAATGGACCTGGAAGCACTTCCCAGCTCTAAGAGTTCATTAATTCCCTTACCACTCTCCTGTGCCATATCCGAGCATGAAAAAGAGGTAAAATAGAATCAGTTGCAACAGGCATTCCAACTAGGCCTTATGCTGCCGGAAAGAGATAAAAATTAAGTCATTAATAAGCACACTTAGATCTAAAGAGAAGCCTTTACAAGCAGCTGGCACCCCTTTCCTACAAACACAGATACAGCCCAAAGCTATATTTTCATGCAAGATATAACCAATCATTGCCATTCATTCCCCACCTTATCCAGGAAGGTCACTGGTTTCACGGAAACAAAAATATCATTCATATTTGAACCTCATCAAAATTCTAATTCTGAAACTTAGCACGAGCCTATTGAGAATGAGATCCTATTCCATTCATTGTAAATTATCCACAAACTGTCATAAAATCGCATTACAATGGGCTCTCATGTCCAGTTATTTTTTAGTCCTTGGGTATGTTCCTACCATGCAGTCTATGCTGTGATGATGACATTTTTAACAGCATGCTTGTGCATTCTTTAAGATGACTGGCGTTGCAAACACCGGGTTTCTTTCTGCTTATCCAAGGAGATACATCATTTCAGGAAGCATGATTTTCACAACAGTAAATCAACTTACTTCATTTTAAATTGAAATGGATTGCTACAAAGAATTACTTTCAAAGAGCTGGAGGTTCAGTCCCCTTCCTGTTCACTGAAAACAGAGTTCCCTTGTTTCCTCTTCTATGAGCATGACTGTCTACCCATGACACTGCACATCACGTTGCACAGTGAGCATTGCATTGTGACTCAGATACTGCCAGTGGCCACCTGCCTCCTTCAGAAGTTGAGAGTTTACTGTTAGCAAGTGAGACTTCCCTGTTATGCTTTTGGGAAGGAGTTTGTCCTAAAGACAAAACAATAAAAGGGATACAGAGAGATCCTAATGTTCCCTTCTTAACCATGTTTGCACAGCATGACAACTATTCATGATGAAAGAGACCCCAGGAAGATGTTTTACCCATCTTTCTCAAAAACCTCTTTTATTCTTTACCAGAACATTCCTAAGTGGCTGTAGGAGTACCTATAATCCAGTTTTGAAGGGAGCAGAGATCGCTACCTGCAGCTACACTAGTTATTTTAAGTAACACTTGCCATTTCTTAGTGGTGAGAGTGTATCTTGAGTAAGCACTTGGGAAGGGAAGACAAAGCCCTTTCTAGCTGGTGTCCTCACCTCTGAAAGCTCTGAACATAAGAAAGCAGTTTGAGACACTGATTTCGGGATGATGTGAGCCTCTTCAGAAGAGTTGTCCCTTCATAAGGAGGACTACATGCACAACTGCTAAAGGGAAGAGCACAAAGAGAACATTCACCCTTAGTAACACACTTAGAATGGTAGCTGCATATGCAAACACTTACTGAGATACTGCTTTTGTAATAGAAAATACAAGAAAATACAAATTTGAATGTAATTCAAATACAAGGAAAAAAATGTATTTGAATCATAATCTTTAGATTTTTAAAAAGCTTTAGTAGGAACATAAGATTGCAGAGAAAAGACATCTGGCTCCAGATTTCTCTACAGGAAGTGACAAACCAGAGAGCTTGAAGTTAATACATTGCAATTGTTTGCTTTTATGGAAATATTAGGACGTGCTCCAGATTTCTAGCTACACCTGTGAAAAGAAACCTAAGACACAAAGTTACACAGCCTCATGCACCAGTCTTGCATCACTGTCTGCTACAGTCTGGAAATACTGGATGAAAAAAATCAAAATGAAATTTGGAGTAAAGGACAGCCCAGAAATGTACCAATTACTTATGGGCAATAATTCTGAAGACAGGACATTTTCTGACGGAGATTCCACATTTTCTTTTTATCATTAAAAAAATACTACTCTGCTTTCTGGTTCAGTAAACTACTTCAAGGTAACTTGCTAGCATAGGAAGAATGCATTAAATACAGCTTTAATCTAGGAAATAATCCCAGAGCAAAAGTTAAAGCCAGAAGAAAAACTACAGTTGCTATAAGTATCTAATTGGAAATACAGAATACAACCCAGATGAGAAAAAAAGAAAATTCTTGGTCTTTCTCTGGTAGCTGATTCTTTCCAACATCTTTCTCCTGTTCTGCACGTCCAGATCAGAAACTACTCTTAACACCTGTAGCACAGTATTTCAGGGGTTGTACTGAATTAATAGAAAAAAATGATGACATGAAGAAAATGGGACCTTGCATAAGGACAATTTCCAGTGACCCTGCTGCTAATTGCAGTAATGTTCGAGCAAAACAGTCACCGCTCCATCACCTCTGCTGCAGGGTGGCTCCTGCTGCAGGAACGATTCAACTGGTGGTGCAGATGATAGTGAATCATAGCTAATCCAGTTACTCCTGAAAACACAATATGCAACAGACCTATATGAAAAATAACAGTTGGAATTTTCCATAAAGGATACTCTTCAATATAACCACAGCCAAATGTTAGTCTGCTTCTCATTTGGTCTTAATTTCCCTGTTCAGAGTCATTATATAAACCCTGCCTGTTAAACTAACCAATTCTCCTAAGGCTGGCTGTTTCATTTTCATAAGAGCAACAAGATTTTAAGTATTCTTGGGAGCTGCTCTCAGGAGTTAATTATAGGGTGAGGAAATGGGAACATGCAGGCGTATGGCCTTCAGACTCTGGCACAAAGAAGTATTCACTTATGATCAAAAAAAACAGGTGAAGATTTGATGTCCCTGGACTTAAAAAAAAAAAAAAAATATATATATATATATATGAAAACTAGAAAAGCAGATAACACATTTGTTCAGTCAGGCAGTCTGTCTTCTTTCACGAGATATCAACAAATAACGAACATCTGGTAAGATGGGAATTCAGTGAGCTCAGCCTATTCCTTAACGTCACAGGTGGTATACCCAGTAGCACATAGACAGATGACTAGGTCAGGGACTAGGACTGGTTGCTACTTTTTCCACAGAATGAAATAACACAAAAAATGACAAAATTTTGACAGAATTAAACTGTGCCTCTCAGGATACCCCCCTCAAAGCCATTTCAGTTGTTCTGGTAGGAAGCTTGGAGTGCTGGTGTTCAGACTTCCCCATTCACTGGCGTCAGACCAGCTGCTCTCTTCTTCATTCACTGCCTTTAAGAATGTAATTGTTCCCATTTTAACATTTGGTATGGGACTGTCACAAGCACTCAAGCGCAGACCCTTGCCCCAGCACTGAAAGTGGCCACGTAGACTGTGAGCTCTGTGGTGTTAACTCCGCCTGGCTTCAGACTGCAATTCATGCTTGGATGTCAGATGTCCCCTCCTCATCCCAGGTGATATGATGGCCCAAGCTGCTTCACTCATCCATTAGATTTTGTCTTTTAAAGAAACTCTTGGTGCGGGGTAAGGACCAATGAATGTTTGCAGTAGACTTAACAGTCCTCAAGTATTACAAAACTACTGTTGAAGAAGAAAGGAGTTAGGCCAAATCTAAGTGCTTTTAAAACCACGCCCTCGAAAGAAAAGAACACATACCTCTGCTTGCAAAATAGAAACTCCGTTTAACAATCCCATCAAAAATTACAACTTTGCTTATTCCAGGAAGAAAAGGCAGAATGGCAAAGCTCTCAAACTATATTCCAAATGATAAAGCCAAATCCCCTGTGAGATACTGAAATCCTGTATTGCCAGTAAAGCACTAATGAGAAGTGGTTCTTTTCCATGCAGATAACTTTAATAGCTGACTGTGCAAGGAGTATTAAAACACCTAGGAATTAAATGTGAACTTTTTAGAAATTACACAAAGAAATGGAGAACCACTGAAGCAGAGCTTTCCAAGTGGCTGCACCACCAAATTCTCTTTGCTCTGCGTGCTTCAGGTAAGCAAAACAATTCCAGTAGCGCTAGAAGCAACACGCTTAACCCTTAGGTTGGTGGCATTTTCTATGCTGCATACCAGAAAGCAACAACTCTGCCTGAACTTTGGTAAGACTGGAATGGAAATCATACCTTAGTGATGTAGGAGACTGCAAGTCTTTTGATATGTGTATGTGTGGTGGGGGGAGTAAGGTTGAAGACTGATAAATCCTTATAAGTCATTTCATTGTTGCTCTCTTCAACATATTTCCACTTAAGGGAAAATAAGCAGTTCCTGTCTGCTTTCGAGCCTCTGACAAAGTATACATTTGCATATGCTTTTGTGATCAATTTACCCATGAAAGTTCAGATCAGACACAACATCTGGTTTGCAGCAAGATATTTTCCTTTCCAAAAGAAAAACTGAATTAGTCTATTATGAGTCATTCAACAGTATTGATATTACAATCTGAGCTGAAATAAACGTCATAAAACTACCAGACAGTAAACACAACACTAATAAGAGTAGAGGATCTAACTTTAACAATTTTAAAAAATTATTTTCATGAATGCTTGGCAGTCTCAATTTTTCTGCCATCTCACCTGAAGCCACTTTTTTTACACTGAGCCATCCCTTTCATTCCAGTCCAGTATATTTTCCGTTTGGTATCTCACTCCTACACTGTATCAAATGGCTAAAAGGGATAACTTCCTCTGCCTAAAGAGGTGACCTCACACTGCATAGTCTTTACTTAACATAGTGCAAAGAAAGAGGAAAGTGTTTTGGATGGAGAAGGTAATTCCCACCAGAGGATCTCCCTGAAACAAGCATTTACTAAATCTGTCCCCTACATCATACCGCATACAACTCTCACTCATGCAAGGTGATGAACAGTTTTCAAACCCCAGTGGACAATGGGGTCACTCACTGTAACGTAGTTTTTATCACTTATTATTTGGACAATATATTCTGAAAATTCATTTGATGTGTGGCTTTGGTGAAAAGTTTGCAGTTTGTGCTGCACTGGAGACTAGACATCTGGGTAGCGAGTCAGCGAATGATAGGTCAAGTTCAAAAGTGTTATCCAAAACCAGCTACTAAGCATTAAAAATTGCAGTTATTGATCTGAATTATCTCAGATTAGAGCTAGGTCACACAGAAACACAGTATCAGAGCAAGGAGCTCTTGTTTGCCAGAGCACACGGGCCTGTTGACACCAGTGAAGTCCATTCCCAGAAGCCTCCTACCTTGCTTGAACTGAGAAAGAGAAATGCCCCAAATAAGCTTTTTTGTTTTCTTAGTCCTATAAAAAGTTGATTCTCTGGGTGTAGTTTTACCAGCTTTGGCTTTCATTTTCGGGCTTAAAATAATACTGTCTTGTCTGCATAGGCAGCCTCTGTTTCATAAAATAACAGCAGCAAAAAAATCAATAGGCTCTCAAGCCCAAACTTTAAAAAAAACTTTGTAACGTCCCCTTCCTTTGCCTTCCTCTTCCCAAAAGAATCATTCGCTTGATGAACAAATCATAAGCATTTTTTAAAAATCAAATGGTAGGTTTTGATCTCCTCTGATTTTAAGACTACTCAGAAGCCAGAAGTACATATGGGAGCAGGAGATCTTTCCCTCATCATGGGAAATCTTGTAGCAAGAGGCAGAAGCATGACTGGTGATGGACGCATGAAAACAAGTAACGCTCCCCAGCAGCAGCTCTAAAATCTTGTTATACTGAGGAATGTGAGGTGACGAGAAATAGGGCAGAAGTTACTGCCAAAGGGACTTTGCAACACCGGTGTAAACAAAATGTATTGCAAACAGCAGCACGAAGTTCATTAGCAATGGTAATAATGGATGGGCCTCTCCTGGAGCACATGCTGCATGAAGAAGTGCTAACAGGAAAAGTAACAGCACACTGAACTTCTCATAAATGCACTCCACTCTGATCCAGGCATACAGGAAAGAAATTCATCTCTGACTGTATTACAAGTCTGGGCAAGATCTAGAGAACATCTGCCAAGACACATTTAGCTGAAAGCTAGGGGTTTGATGGAGCAGACAGTATCAACTTCCAGCAATGTGCAGGACTCTGCATTTACATTTGCATGAATATACAAATATGTATTTGCATTTGGAAAAAAACAGCTGTTGATTTTTGATTTTCATCTTTTTAACCTGCTTGTAAATAGATACATTTAGGTTTTGTGCATTTCATTTCTTGCATTTATTTTAAGTGCAAGCAAGTGCTTAAGTGAGGCACAAATTAAAAGGGGGAGGGGGCTCATAAGAATGTATGTCACTTGAAGCTTGTTTTACTGAAAGTTGTCAGGACTTAAGCTCTGATGCGCTTGTTTCCTTTTGACATTGAAAACATGCCAGCACTTCCACTGCTAAGTGCCATAATGAACTGGTCTTCTACTTGTTTTTGAAATTATTTTTATCATGCACACTAGATGGTGCTCAAGTTAAAAAATGAGTGGGAACTTCGATAAACTTTTCATGAGATTAGCAAAATACATGTTCTTCCTTTGCAGTACTTATAACAAGAAATCAGGAAAAACTGCCTACTTACCTGAGTCTTTTCCTGACTGCTGATCATCATGCATTTTACTAAAATTGTATTTCACTGGCTTTGTTCATAATCACTACTGATTTTTAGCTGCATATTTATGAAATTTTTGCAGTCCTTTATAGCATCCGGCATTATTGAGAGATGAGTGAATTACGTGAATGTAAGTACACAGCTACAAACATCATGGAAATACATTTCACCAGCCATCAGAAATTCAGTATCTGTGTTCATGACAGTACTGGCTTGTGGAAACATTTGAAAATAGAATTATGTCTTTCTCAGTGATCATATTGGATTAACCTGTTAGTTTATGGAAAAGTTATGTTACCTGACATTTCAAACAGGTAAAGGTCAGTGACATACTTGGTACAGTTTATCTTAGCTGCAGTCTGAGTTTTGAGCAAATCAGGCTCATTTTCAAGCAGCACAGAGAGAAAGGACTAAGCAATTCAGAGTCTGACACTGTTTAATAGGTGTCCAGTCCTAGCTGAAGACTGATAGACGCTCCTGAACTGGTAGTGATTGAACACAAGTGGTCACAATCAGACACAGACGAGAACACAGAATTGGTGAGGAGCAGACACTGACAGCAAAGCTGGACTGGTCACAGGCAGAGATACACACAGACATCAAATTAGTCAGAAATATATAGATGCTTGAATCTAGCTGATGATTTTGCACTGAATAATTTGAGATCTTTTCTACTTTTTCAATACCTCAGTAGCTCCTCATGGAAAGTTACTTCTTTCTGCAAGGTTAATAATTCCTTAGGTAAGCCCAGAGGCTAACTTGGGCTGCGGACAGATGTCCTCTTCCAGATCTAGCTGTGCAGCTGAAGATGCTGCTGACCTGAGCTATTTGTCTTCCATGGCCATCAGAGGTTCTTCTCTACTCCCCTCCCTCCTTGTTACTGGATTCACATGAATCCCCTTTCTTTCATTTCAGAAAACACCACGCACTTAAGCCTAGTTTTCGGGCTAACTGTGAAGCAGAAAACAGCTGAGTCCCTGCTATTCTCTCTGCTTGAGAGAGGGCAGAACCCCCAGCAGAGGATTAGTAGCAAGGAGCTGTTCCAGGGTGATATCTTCAGTCAGCATGGCTGTTTGCAAAGTGAACACCAACCCCACAGCCTTAGCCCAGTCCAGCTATGAGCTCCAGTTTTGGAAAAATGATGACAAATTATTCCAGAATTGCAAATCAATGGTCTAGGGAAAAGGAGGTAGGAAGCAAATCTAATTGAATTTTACAGTACTTCACAAATCCCCCTAAATATTTGCACAAAACCTGAAAGTGATCTTGATTCTTTTTATCCAACACCTGCTGCTCTGTCACAGTTAAGCATTGAAAAACAAATGACTCCAATCTGCTGGAAATAACAAAAGGCAAGAGTGTGTCAAGTGTTGTTTGCACAAAGAGAACTGTGCAATAAAGTAGTTCATAAAATCATGAGCAAAGTTCACCTTTATCCTCTACAAATAACATTTCAACTTCCCTGTGTGTGGATAATGAAAAAAAAGCAATGTTTCATCACATACAACCATCCCGTACCTTTCAGTGTATTATCCTATCTTTTTTTGCCATGAAGTGAAAAGCATTTAAAAAGCTGTGAACAGAAATCACCATGAATTTAAATGTGGGGACACCATTAGGAGCTAGTAACCCTCACCCACCCCTTGATTCAGAGAAGAAGAATACATCTTTTTCCTCCTCACATCAGATAACAGCACACCTCTTCTGTAGAGACTAGTGATGTCCTCTCCTGTGTCCATCGCTAAGACGACCCTATATCTACTACCAGCTCTTGAATCTCCTTTTTTTTAGTATCACAGACATTGCCACAAAGCTATAAATCTAAAAAGTGTTTCTTAATAATTACAGGAGGATATTAGCCCTAACCTAAAGAGCTTACAGCTTAGCCTACAATCCTACTTCAGGATTCTTTGTTGCCTTCAAGACGATTTGCACAGATGCAGGAGTTTGACCAGAAGGCTGTTTCTAGAAGCATCATGTGACTTTACAGAGATTAATTCTACTGTTCTTACGGTGAGCGTGGGATTCTTTCAGAACATCCCCAGACAGGATAAACTGATCTGCCCAGGAAATAATTTCTCTGTCTATGCAACTCCACAGCCTTATATACTATTACCAGATTTGAACATCCAGAGAACTGAATGGTTAAATGGGAGGCTTTGGGCTAGTCTGATTCTCTCCCAGGCACAAGAGAGAATTAATTGCAGAGTAAAGCCCTCTCTTTCATAGAGGATTTTACCCATAAGAAAACAGAGGGTCAGAGTACACTGTCGCAGACAGCACTTCACTGGGTTGTCAGGCTGAGTGTCTTTGACTTTGGTGATGTGCACCAATTGAGTTTACACACTGGTTTTAGAACAGTATACATAGATTGGCCCAGATGGACAGAAGGCTGAAATCAAATCAGCAAAATGAAAAGAGCTAGTGAATCAGATTTTCTCAAATTAACTGCTATTTAAAAATAATAAGCAACTGCATTTGATTCTCATTAGTGCGTCAAGGGAAGATGGAGAAAATCCAGAGCTAGGCAGTCACTTCATTTATATTCTTCTACTGAAATCTTTCAAACATAATGCACACAAGCAGTAAACAGAAGAAAGCTACTCAGCATTCAAGTAGCAGGTCTAATTACAGGCTAGCAAGGCATGTCTAATAGGTACAGTCCAGCCAAACCCTAAAGCAGAACTCCTCTAAGCCTTAGGGAAGGGTAAAAAAGCCAAATATGTTGAGATTGCAAGTTTGCAGCGAGCCCCAGTCTTTGGGAGGGACAGTACAAAACCACTGGCTCCAAATACCTGAGAAACTGGTGTATTGGGTTTGCGTGGCAAGGTTTTGGTAGTGGAGGGGCTACAGGGGTGGCTTCTGTGAGAAGGTGCTAGAAGCTTCCCCCAAAGAGCCAATGCCAGCCGGCTCCAAGACAGACCCACCACTGGCCAAGGCTGAGCCCATCAGAGATGGTGGTAGCACCTCTGGGATAACATAGTTAAGATGGGGAAAAAAAAACTGCTGGGAAAACAGTAGTGAAGAGAGGAGTGAGATGTGAGAGCAAAACCTCTGCAGACACCAAGGTCAGTGAAGAAGGAGGGGGAGGAGGTGCTCCAGGCGCCAGAGCAGAGATTCCCCTGCAGCCCGTGGTAAAGACCATGGTGAGGCAGGCTGTCCCCCTGCAGCCCATGGAGGGCCACAGTGGAGCAGGTATCCACCTGCAGCCTGTGGAGGACTCCACGCCAGAGCAGGTGGATGCGCCCAAAGGAGGCTGTGACCCTGTGGGAAGCCTGCGCTGGAGAGCATGTTCCTGGCAGGACCTGTGGCCCTGTGGAAAGAGTGGAGCCCAGGCTGAAGCAGATTTGCTGGCAGGACTTGCGACCCCATGGGGGACCCACGCTGGAGCAGTCTGTTCCTAAAGGACGGCACCCCGTGGAAAGGACCCACGCTGGAGCAGTTCATGAAGAACTGCAGCCCATGGGAAGACCCACTTTTGGAGAAGTTTGTGGAGGACTATCTCCCGTGGGAGGGCCCCCACGTTGGGGCAGGAGAAGAGTGTGAGGAGTCCTCCTCCTGAGGAGGAAGGAGCAGCAGAGACAACGTGTGATGAACTGACTACTACCCCCATTCCCCGTCCCCCTGCGCTGCTGGGAGAGAAGGAGGGAGAGAAAATCAGGAGTAAGGTTAAGTCCGGGAAGAAGGGAGGGGTGGGGCGAAGGTGTTTTTAAGATTTGGTTTTATTTCTCATTATCCTACTCTGATTTGATTGGCAATAAATTAAATTAATTTTTCCCCAAGTTGAGTCTGTTTTGCCTGTGACAGTAATTGCTGAGTGATCTCTCCCTGTCCTTATCTCAACCCACGAGCCTTTTGTTACATTTTCTCTCTCCCGTCCAGCTGAAAAGGGGAATGATAGAGTGGCTTTGGTGAGTGCCTGGCATCCAACCACACTGTGTGGGTTTAAAATATTAATCTGGACTTGAATTCTGCCAATTTGGCCAATGCGTTATCTAGGCTTATTGAGCTATAAGTCCACGTCAAATGTTCGCTGACCTCACCCCAACAAGTACAAATTTGTGATTTTGAAGACTATGTCATATTTCAAGTAAGACCTGAGCATATTAGACGAAGCTTTATCAGTAAAGGAAAGACCAACGGAAAGGAAGGTGAAAAGGAAAGAGTAATGAAATAAAAATGGCCTTAAACTGGAAAATGAAGAAGGGGTGAGGGAGCAAAAACTTCTAGATGCTTATAGCATCTTAATTATAATCTTCCTTGACATCATTCTGAAAAGTGAGTTAAAATTCATAGAGATTAGGGTTCAAGGAAGCAAAGTAAACATAACATGGCAGGATTAGGGTGCCTGAGCATTGGTGAAGCGACTTAGAAGGGGAGTGGATCCAAATATGCCATTAGGATCCAAATATGCCATTAAAGGAGAGGGCTGGCAGCATATTGCAGTTATGCAGCAGCGGAATGGGAGCATCTCCAGAGGGCTCAGCCACTCTGAACTGTTTATTACACTCCAAACTGCAGCAGTGCCACGGACCCTGCTTTAAGCCACAGAACAAGACGCTATTGTGTGATGGGTAACAGCAGCACCAGCCAGACAGGCTGTCCCCATACTTACAATTTTAGAATAAGAACTATCAGAGTGGTTTGTAGTGCCCAGTACGCAGTCTGCACAAAGGGACAGCCAGCAGCGATCCAACCTTTCCTTCTCCCAGGCATTCAGCAGCAACTGAGCCAAACCCGCACACACTGGCAAGGCGAGCAGCATCGAGCTCTCCTTTCTTCTGAACACGTACAAGAAGCAGGAGAGCAAGCAGAGACCATAAAAAGGAGAAAATATTTAACCGTGCCTTAACTGTGCATGTACAAATTGCAGGATGGAGTTCAGTCCACTTGAAAAGGCCAATCAATACTGCGCTTACTGTTACTAATAGGGAAAAGAAACAATGGGGCAGGATTAACAGCTAGGATGGACTCAGGCTCCTGCAAGCAGACTGTGCAACACAACTACCTTACGGATTATGGATTAAATGCATATCCTAAGGATCAAAGGCATTCAGCGTAACTTTTCTTAGATTCACTGTCTGAAAAGAGATTAAAATTCCAATGGAAATCTAGACTGAAGGAAAGAAAACAAATATGGAGCCATTCATCAATATTATAATCTCTAAATTTCCATTGCATCTGCCCCAATAACTTATCTTATTGAAAAAGTTAAAGTATGAGTAGTTCCTTTTTCCAATATGTGACTACAGGGCAGAGCAAATGGCACAAATGGAGGAGTTTGATGAATACAGCAAAAGCAAGTGCAGTGTCCAGGGAACTGGAACGGAAAGGACTGCTTGAAAGAACGATCCTTCAGCCATGGACAGTTGTACCCATGTAACAAAAGAAAATCATGTTCAGTGTCCTATTCTGCTACACCCTGCTAGTTTTAAGGTTGTACACTCTTTACGTATTTCTTAGCTTCACAGAAATCCTTGTGAAATTCCTTTTTTTGCTATTATTATACAGAATGTTCTTTTACGTGCCTAAGCAGAAGAAACTAGGGAAAGAGCCACTTTTAGCCCAAAGGTGACACGAACTGCTTCCTCCACATTAATGAAACTATTGATTCAGATTACCGAGGAGCAAATCTCCAAAGTAATAACATAGCTAGCAAGCAGGGGAAAAAAAAAAAACCCTACAAACAAATTAGGAAGTCATCATACTCCTCCAGGCTCACTGGGGCTTAGCTTTGGGGAGGAAATTCTGCAGCCATGAATTGTTAACTTGGTTGGAAGAGAATCAGCATCGAAATCTGGCTCTAATCCTTTTCCTCCCATTCTACTGCCCAAAGCAGTACAGACTAAGATTTATTTCCTGCAGGAGATTTTGTTCCTTACAAGACTCTGTTAAGCCACTTAAAAACAAATGTCTTCATCACATAATATCAGTGCCAATTCTAGTGCTTAAGGAACATCCCAGCTACACAAAGCGGACTTTGATTTGAGTGTGTATCTCAAAAATTATTGGCCACAGCCAGTGCTTTGGCCTGGCATCTAGGTTTTATCATTTAAATGAGTAATAAAGAGTTTTAATTTCCATAAAGATCCCTCTGCTTAGCTTATAAGGAACACACATTTAATGTATACACAAATAATGTATATTTGAAGAATGTTTGGTCTTGCCACAGTGGTAACAAGTGGCTGTAATATAACAGGGTCCTAAAGCCCATGTAGGGCTTTTACGTTAAGTTGAAACAGTAACAGGCACTCATGTGCTACTCTCCTATTACATAAAACAGCTATAGTGCATCTGACTTTATGGAAAAGTGTCATGGTGTCAAACCAGCCTCACAGAAATGTATTCTGCATTTACAGTGTTTTATGAAAGTTCTGCATATACCGAGGACCAAACCAGAACACAGCTCCTAGTAAAATGCCCTCTCTGATCATTTCTGCTTTCAAGTAGACAGCACAGCTTTTTTTTTTTTTTTCATTTAATCTTTTTTTCTGACTGCTAGTGCAAGGGAAAGGAAAACACTTTACGTATATGTCCTTTCATTGCTGAGGCTTTTTATGTGGGATCAATACCTTTACAGTGAACTAAAGAATTAAGAGACTAAAGTGGTTCCTCAAGTACATATTTCAACTAGACAAGGGAAAGGCTTTAGATTCATACTCTGGAAGTGATGAGTGTCTTGGACCTCCCCTTTTTTGACTGAGATTCCTTGTAAGCCTGGTTAACAAGATGCCCATTTCCTCAGTTCTCCCAGCAAAGGACTGCTTCCAGAGATTAGCCCCTCCTTGGTACCAATGCAACTCACCCAGAAGTAAATGTAACTCATCTTGCCAAATAAATCCAAACACCACAGAAGAATTTGAGTTTTGCTACTTGGAATCTTCACAGGTCTCTTTAGGAGAGGGCGAAAACAAAGAAAAAGATAATCCATTCTAACGCACACACTTGAAACAAAAGTTAGCGTGTGGCCCAAGCAGCATGGATCCACATAAATCCTGCCTTCCCCAAGACAGATGGGGGAATTAGGAGATGGAAAGAGTTGTCTTGAACAAACCTGTGAAGTGGCAGCCATTACTTCTGTTCAGAAGCCCTTTGTATGATTCTCCTTCTCTGTAAAAAAAAATCCAATTTGTTTGGGAAAATTATTTCAGACATTAGTAAGGAAGAGGATTCAGATTATGTCCCATATTCACGTAGAAGTCACAAGTTCTAGGTGCTACCAAATTAACAACTTGCAAAGTTTTTGACACCAATACTGACCTGCAAAGTTTAGATGGGCCATTGCACTGGAAACTGCAATGCACTGTAACTTCTAGTATTTTTTTGTGGACTGTGACTCCTTTTGCCTAGATTTCAGTTCAACCCTAAGAAGTTTTCTGGTGTTCCAATGCAATGAGCAATACCTCATGTCTCTGTCTCCCTGACTTTTGAGTCTTCTTTCCTCATCCCCCTTTCATCTCCTTGTGTCTTTAACTCTAGTGCAGTTTAAACAGCTCATCAGTTTTCAGTCTCTTGATTATTCAATAGGCTACTGTAAAATAGGATGACAGTGTCAATGCAGAAATTTAGTTTCCTGCAAAAAGGGCCAAGAGTCACAAAGTTTGTACACAAAGACACTTTAATGCAAATCAGATAGTACTATGTTTCTTTCTAAGGTGCTCCACATCCTCAAATACTCAACGTTGAGCTTCCCAGTCTTACCATTCCCTTGAGAAATTCACTTTTAGTCTAAACAACAGAATTTTAAAAAGACAGCTCTTTAATGCTTCTCTCTTTTATTTAATCAATACTGTATTTCAATACCAACTGTTAAACCTTTATGAACAACAGGAGCATATTCTGCAAATTTGTTGATTACCATATAGTACAACCTCAAAACTCTTATCCAAAACTCATGTATTCCAAAATTAGGCTTCCTCCCTCAACATGCAACATTTGAATAAAAAAGTCCTGACTTACTCCAAAAAATTCCACTGTGCAGTTATATAAACTCAGATCTCTTGACACCCACTCTGGCTTATGAAGACACAGGTTTATATAAAGGACCTTCAAGAGAAAATGAAAAATGAATATTATTTTGCTGAAATTTCCAGAGGATTCTAGCACTTCCATTACCATAGCAGTACACATATATAAAGACACTGTGTCCACTATATTGTACTTTGCAATATAATATTTCTGAAGGACTATAATTGTTCTCTGTGCAAGGCTGTGGCATGTTATGCTGTGACTATATCAGAAACTACTACGCAGCCATTTCATTTTATTTAAGCCTTCATAATTAGCAAAGTATCTGTGTTGAAATTCTATTTATTAAAAAAAAAACCAACTTACTTTAGATTATTAAAAAGTGCACATTCTCTAAGTGCAGATTCCATCTCACCATTTGTACTGCTTGTTTGTTCTTCATTTCAATTTCAACACCCAGTTTTTCATAACACGCAGCAAGGTTTGGACTGCAGAAATGAAGGCTATATTTGCCCTTAATCAAAACACTGGTTTAAAAGATGTTGTTTTCATATCACCAACACATTTCAAGCAGTCTCAAGTATTTCAAAACCTCATTTTTCCATCCTACAGAATCAAAACTTCCATCACTAAATAGTAGCCTTTAAAAATAATCTGAAAGCAATATACAAAATATTTCAAGAGAGCAGAAAGGCTATATAGTGGAAATCAGCAACACAGAGATTTTGAACGTTAATACAATCTTCCTACTTTTTATGTGAGACCCCTGGACACAAAAAGATCATGCATTTTGCATGGTTTTCTAGCCCCATATTTGCAAGAGGAGAGGCAGATTTTCAGATAGATTTCTTATTTAGCTAACAGCAAAATAAATCATATTGCAAAAGCAGTGCTGATGCTGCCTAGATTCTCTTGCGCACATTCATGGTAAGGACCAAATTTCTTGTCCTTGCTTCTGAGGTTTATGTTTATACGCAGTGTCATTGTTGATGATTGATATATGTTAGCTAGTTTTAAAATAACTATCTTGGGAAGCCTGATAAAAACAGTACTGAGCTCTGATTTGCTGTGGATATACTGTTACAGTTTACACGGGAATGTGCCATCTTTACTCACAGCCAGTGGAAAAATCTTTAACTCAACAGAAAGCATGGAATTGCATGATATTGTGGCAAGGAGTGTCACAGTTTCTACAAAAATTTAAATCTTTTTTCCCAAACCCAGCAGGAACGTGTCTTCAGCTGTCTTCCGTCAACGCTTTCAGCTGAAACTCACAGGTAAATCCTGTATCCATCTCTGGAGAACATCTTGCAGGAAAGGTAAGATGGAGAGAGAGCAGGTAAAGACAAAGGTGCGATGCATGGCATGCAGTTTCTCTGTGCACTGTGTGCATTTTAGGGGAGGGAAAGTCTCTGTGCAGCTGCATGCGGAACAGTTTAAAGACGGAGCAGAAGTTATTCCGGCAATCAGTCTCCTCCGTGCCTTACCCACCCCAAGGGTCGGCTACTGCAACCTGTGAAATGTCTCTGCCAGGCGGGGGCACAGCATTATCTCCAGCACATCCAGATGAAGCACCTCAGCTTGAAGCTGCAGAGCAGGATTCTTCCTTACCTTGGCTATGATGGGATGCAAAAGATAACAGTGTCAGGCAGCTGGCTGCGTAACAGGGAGTCGTGTTACCAATCGCTCTATCCTCAGAGGGAAAGAAGAAAAAATGACTTCACATCAGACTATTACAGATACTAATACTTTTGTCAAAAGCAGAAACACGCAGAGATTTTACAAAATCCTGGCTAGACACCGTAGCACACTGACTAAAAGAAATAATTTGAGCTCAAGCTTAATAAGGCAGGGTAAAAAATCCACCACCTTACAGCTAATGACACTTCAAAAATGAGTCTGCTGTGTGTGATTTCACTGATGCCTGAGGGAGACAAAGCTCTTTCTGCTCATGTTTTTCATACTTTCAGTCAAACAGATTGCTGAATAATCATGTTTTCTTTATTTTAATGGGTGAGGAAGCTATTATACAGAAGGTGTTTCCATATGTCGTAGTTAATAAAGGCAATTCTTACTAATAAGAATAGGTTGTCTCCACTCAGTTATCTGACGAAAAGCCCTCCTGTTGTGAGGAAAAAGCAGATTCTGTGGCTGGAAGAGACTCCTAGGGCTGCACACTTCAGTGGCTACTGGAAAGAACTGTAAGCAGATGAATCCCAGGTCTTCCCCAATTGAGTCCAAATCAGTGACATTCACTAGGGTGCTCAGGGCACTAGAAGCACTTCATGTCATAATCTCTCCTTCATATTCACCCTTTTCTTGCTGGTGAAGGACAGTGGACAAGACCTGGATCCATCACTCCAGAAAATCATCAGCAAGTCCCTTCAGGAGGTTAAGGTGCTTTCTTTTTTGAAGAAGCATCTGGGCCACTGTCTCAAGACCTCAAAATCCTACGCGGAGAGTATGGCTAGTTATAGGCTGAGATCACAGATGCTCTTTCAGGCTGAAACCTTAAATCATATGGGGGGGGAATAATTTTGGGAGGATCACCCAGAGGTATGAGACACCACTTAAGTCTTTTGTCTTTCTAACCACAGAGTCGAGCACACATCCACAACTGGATGCTAGAGCTCTCTAGCAACTCTACTAATAGAGCTACCTAGTAAAGAGAAAGAAAAAAAAGTCTTGAAGCTCGTCGCAGCTTACTGTGATGTGTTCGGTGTCTGAATACCTCTTAAAAAGCCATATGGAAACCAAACCTATGGAAGGACACAACTTGCCTCAGATAATCAACATATCCCAACTAGGTTTACACAGCAATGCTACACACTGGTTGCCTCTTGATTTCAAAGTAGGGCAGAGATTGTTCACCTGTAAGTACCTGAGTAGAAAAAAGACCTGCCTCTGTTGCCATTCCCACTTTCAGGGGGACTGACAGTTTCCTACAAGTAGTTTCAAAAGGCACATCATCTCTCCATGGTAAGTATCCACCTGTAGCCTACCAATTATGAATTTCAAAGCATTCTGCAAGGCATCTTTTTATCCAGACATATCAAAACATAGAAATTATCTTGTGGAGAGACATTTCTAATAGGAAATACTCTATTTCTTCATGTTTTCCTGGGAATGGCATTCTGCTGGTTTTCACTATTCAGAACAGGCTTCAAGAAATGCAAAAAATACCCAAAGAAATAGGTGGATGCTTGCAAATATATAGACAATGGGACCAGTTCCTACACATGCAACTAGTCCAACGGGATGTTCATTGCCACACATAATACTTTCCAAGATTTTAATCAAAGCTAATATGGCCAGCATTTTGAAAATGGGCCACTAATTACGGGCACTTCCTAATTCAGTCTAAGTTTCAGAACTGCTAAACAACTCCTTGTCCTCATTTCAGAGCCCGAATGCTCAGCAGTTCAGAAAATCAAATCCAAAGTGACTCAAGCCAATACTGAAAAATATGAACACCCAAAGTTTGCAGCTGTTTTTGAAAATGCAAGCCCCTCAAGGCTCAATCCCGCTTTAAAGACACTGCAATACTTTTGAAAGCTGCATATTTTTGTATCAAGCCACTAGAAGGCATAGACAAATGTGGTGGTTGGACTCTGCATCTATACTCCTTCAGTGTGGTCAGTCCCTCCCTGACCAGCCAACGCTGATGAGTGGGAATGGAGGGAATATCAGGACAATCCGGGATAGGCCTGTACAGCGAACCACAAGTAGCCTTTGCAGAGATGAGGGAAAACAAGGGCTGCTGTTGGATCCTGCCCAGAACACAGAACCCATCCACAATCTGTCCATACAGAGTTTCTGTCTTGAAGATGTGGAAGGTCCTGTTGTATCTGCATTCACAATGAAACATGATTCTGACATGATTATGGTGCTGATGCTGTTATATCTTCAGTGCATGATGGTTCCTGGCTCTGTTCGTGCCTGCCTATTGTTCATGAGAGACTTTGTCTTGGCAATGATTGGAGAACAAGGTGTTCTGGAAGCTCTTTTCAGCTGTGATCTGGTGAACTTCTTACGGATTTTTCTGTATGGAGGGAAGGAGGAAAGGAGGGAAAGAAGAGAGAGACAACAGAAGAGGTAAATCTCAGTCTTTAACAGAAGACTGCTCAAGAGCCAATAACAAACATAAGCAAATACTCTTACCATAGCAGGAAGGCTAGTTCATGGAAAAGACACTTGCAGTCAACAAGAGTGAGCCCTGTCCATCAACTGATGATTCACAGTTGTCTCCAACTAGTAACTGGTAATTGCTCAGTGAAAAGTGAGATGGCGTTAGACTATATTTGGACAGTAACATTGGATTATATGAAATCTTGGGCCAGAATGCTCAAATGGGGAATCCTCACATGCGATATCAAGGAAGGACCACAGACGAACGAACCTCATTAGCACCCAAGTGAATGCGTTACCTCGGTAAAAGGGACGTACTGGGAGCAATCGTTATTCGCACTGTATCAATTCTGCAAATAATGAATGACCCGAATCTCTGGGCTTTTTGTACTAATGCCTTTCAGGTGCAGTAAATTCACTTCAATTTTAGACTTTTAGATGATAAATCAAACATATTAACTACAGGCAGCCATGTTGTTTGTATTGTAATCTCATACATCCAAGCATAGTTAATTCTGAAACAAAAAGCTTTCTTATGTTCCAACTGCTCTGTCTCTCTACTATTATAAATCAATAACCACAATGCTGAGTGTATCCAGGGTAGAGTATCAGAAAACACAGAAATGACACACACAGAGTGTTTCAAGAACCATCTCTCTGTTGGCAGAGTTCTGAATATTAGATGTTACTGGAAAATTACCTATTTTCTGAATTCACTCAAGTTCAGAATCCCAGCTTTCGTTTAAGTAGTTTCATAAATTACAGAGATTTTCAGCTTATGGAAATGAATTAAAACTAACTGGGGCCTCTAACACTAAATGAGACCAGGCTTTCTAATTCAAACTTTCCAAGTTGAAAATGTGACCTGACTACAAACTACAGGGTGATGAAGTGTCTACCTGCATCAAGGCTTTGAGATGGTAACTCAGGAAGTGATTTGTCCCTTTCATCTTAATGGGCTGTTAACTCTGAAACTGAAAAATGGTGGCACGTGACATTGAAAGTACAGGATCAGCTTAAAATAAATTCCCTTGAATACTGAAATGATAATTTGCATATTACATTTCAAACACGTATTTAGTTACTGGTTGAGTATTCCCCAGGAATGTAAGCTTCCAGTCGAGTAACTGGGCCACAGAAGAGAACATAATCAAAGACAAAACAAAAAGTCAAAAATCAAGAGACTATACTGTACTCTTAGAGATTAAAGGGAGCCTGAAAAACACATCTGTTTTGGTTAATATATTTAAAAGGTGGAGAGAAGTATTCATTTTAGCTGCCCGAAAGCAGGATGTCATCAGCATCTCATGGCCTGGAATACCAAATTAGGATTTAGCATCATTCAGTAATAAGCACAGCAAAAGAAAAGGAAATGAATCGCCAGAAAGTTAAGTTTAGGTCTTTCACACAATCCCACAGAGACACAGACTTACTGTTTGAGTACTTACTTCACATGGTCATCTTAAATTAGGCTTAAAAAGACATTCAACTGATTGACAAGATACCTTCCAGAATGGTAAAATCATAAAAATGTAACCCGAGACTGGTAGAAACACGTATTTCTAAAATAGTAAGAGAGCTAGGTTTTGTAAATTAATGTGAATAGATAATAGCTGTTACCCACGCTGATTATTAATGGGGATCATTCCAGCAAAAGCTTACAGAACTGGATCCCTTTTGATATATTTGTTTGCAAAACTTTGTATTTATTTACAGAACGAATGTGGTCATTAATCATTTGAGAAACCCATGGTTTACAAAAATGTTAGATAATAGTTTGTTCTTTTGAATTTTTAATATGGCAACTTCATAAACTGCCGAGACATTCCTACTACTGAAAGCAATTTGCAGCTGACACTAAATGTAAGGACAGTAAATTATTTGCGATTACAATTTGTGATTATTGTGTAAGGACAGTAAAGTCAAAGGTGTAGTTATTCTCATTAAATACTAGTTTGAAACTAGCATAAAAAAAAAAGAATAAAAAAGGAGGAGTCATCAGCATTACATCAAGCAAGACACAAAAAGAGTCAACTCTTCACTTAGTATAAATGAAAGCACCACTATGTAGGCTGTCAGAAGAACTAATCTGGTATGCACTCTAAAAAGACAATCCAGTACTTCTATTTAAACAGGATTGTGAAAATGCTTCCAGAAATTAGCTTTCTGGGATAGAGCCTTTCAGAAATAAAACTGGAAGAACGGAAATTTCCACTGACTTCATTAAAGGTAATATTTAAACCACCATTTCACTAAAAGCCAAAACTGTTCTTTTTACTGCAAAAAATATAGAGGGTGGAGGGAACTGATTCTTTACACTGAAGAATTTAGCATCTAAATACAGTGAAGCTTTTTGAGAGGCCCTGATCAGGTTTTATAATGCTTCAGAGCTGTTTTTTTGGTTTTTTTTTTTTTAACATTTAAACACGCAGGTTGTAATAGGAGCTGATGAAAGGCAGGAAATTCAAAGATAAGGTTGTCGGTTGTCGCCCTTTCCCTCAGAGCACTTCAACACGCTCTCCTCCCTCCCCCAACTAAACAGTGAATTAAGGGCAGAGTCACCTTTAACGTTCAATTTCCTGTCCCTTTTTCAGTTAAGACCAGCCATATGTTTTAATTACATAAAGCTTTTATTTGGTGATGGCAAGTAAATGGCTTTAATATCTGTAGCGTTGATAACATCCTTTGCAGTTGTTATGAAAGAGTAATTGCCATTTCCCCCTGCTTTTTCTTTTGACTTTTGTACTAGTGCTTGAAGTACGATGGGTTACAGACTTCATTTGAAATGCGAATTAAAAAGTATTTTAAAGCCTTTGCATTGTGTTTCTAGTCCTCCTGGGACCAAAGGCATGAGAATGAATCAAACTTTTAATAGGCGATTGGTCTATAAAGCCCACTGTGCTCATTTTTATGTCAAATGTGATGCACTGCTGCTAATGTAGGAACAGGACAAATTCTTTATGTCTGCATGATACTTCAGTTAGTAACTGCAGATAAAGGTACGCGAGACCCCTGGCACCTATTCAGGGAAATATGGAAATGTACGTAAGTACCACATGCTATTAAGACCTATCTTCTCTTTACAAGTTTCATACACAGACTGGCACCTACTGGGTAGAAATAATAGTTAGGCTGTATAGGGCATTTATGCTATACTTGAATTTAATCGGGCAAACCATTCCAATGAACCAACCCTTTTCTCAGGATCTAAGTGAATTCCACGTAACTAACCATCTCGTGAAGTTAAGCACAATCCTATGTAATCTGTCACGTCCAGATTTCTCAGGAATAGGATAGCTGGTAACAAAATTTCTCATTTGTAAAAACTGCCTCAAAGATCCCTGGTCTGATTGTGCCACACATTAAAACAGATGCAATTTTTAAACTTGAATAAAATAAAGAAAGATGACCTTCAGTTGATGTTAGTCAAGAATGTGTTTTTCAAGCCTCCTCTAATAGGAGTTAAAGACATTACTTGCTTTAGCTCTGTTGATATCGGGCGTATCTGTCTGTTACTGCTGCTATATATAAGCTGTTGTGCATCAGTCTTGCCTCCTCTGCATTAGACGCAGAGTTGTGATGACTAGAGTGACTTTGGTCTATTCAGCTACACCAACAGTACTTGAGCAGTAATAATGAATAAATTCAAGTTATGGCAGAAGTTTTTACTGTGAGAGAAATTAGTTGCCTGTAAAGGCCCACCGAAATTTCAGCAGATGACAAACCTTGTTTTGAAAGTGAATGGAAAGAAACAAACATTTTCCTATGAGGGGGAATCACCCCCAACAGACACACGCTTTTAAGATGTCCATAACCCTTCTTAAATACCAAGGTCCAGAAGTGCTTTTGATGCTCTATTTCCACTACAAATATATTAAGGACCTAATACAAACGTGGCTACAGAGTTTTAAGCTGAAGGGCATAGTGTTAATGTTTCACGCTCTACCTAAATTAGTCTGATATTTTTCCCCGAGTCTTTCTTAGACTGATGCCATTTGAGCAACATCCTTATATACAAAGACCTAGCGCTGCGGAAATGTATTATTACCCAATTGCTGCTGGTAGCACAAGGAACACGCACAGGTCGGCAGCAGGCACGAGAGAACTGATTCCCTGGACGATGATAGCTGAAATTCCACCTAACCGCTAGACTGGGGTGAAGTACTCCGGTATGACTTGCCAATTGCAACTTAAATGCGCCAGGTGCACAAAATACTGCCAGCCCTGGAAGAAGGTGGAGTTTTAGACATTAACTACAGCAAGGCAGGATTTTGCATTCTGGCACAAGTTTTATGTGAAACTTGCAATCAGTCTAACCATCGAGACATTCAGAGAGAAAAACTAAACTTTTTTTTTTTTTTTAAAAAAAAAAAAAAGGCTTCTAGACAAAGTTTCGTGAAGTTGCTGCTGCTCCGGGGCAATGTAACTTTTGTGCAATGTAAATTTTCAGTGCAAGCTCAAGGCCAGTTAGCAAAAACAACTATTTAAAAAATAATCATCATTCCTTGGGGGTTATTAGACCTAATTATCACTCATTTCTCTGAGGGCTTCTTGTATCCAGAGGTACATTGTAACTATTCAGTGGATTAAATTACAAGAGGGGGCACTATCTTAGGAGGCTGATAGGTTTTCCATTAAATTTCAACAGGCTTTTAAACAAAGTGAAAGGCCAAAATATGTGCAATGCTGAGTCTGCTCAAAGAGAATTTAACCGGGATGAAGCTGCAGGCACAGATCCGTAGAAACGTGACAGGTTACAGAGAGAATGAATGACTCACAGCACTTCCTACATTTCTACCTGTGTGGAAATGAGAAGTATTTTATTTAACCGTCTATTCGGCTTGCTGGTTTAGACATCTTTTTTTTTTTTTTTTTCTCAGCACTTTGAGGCTAAAGCTTACCCATATTCCATTAAAGTTTTAATCTAACCTCAAAATGCCAGAAAATAAGAGAAATATATTTGGAAGGCAGAAGTGAGTTGACACTGATACACCTTTTAAAAATAAGCTCCTTTGTGAAATGTTCATTTATAAAACAAATTGGAAGTGTTTTAGTAAGCATCAGGCTACTGGAAAGCAGTTGCCATGAGCTACTTCGTTGCATTATAAAACTCATACAGATGGCAGATAGAGCGGTACAACCTCTATAAAATTAAAGAGGTGCTGCTGTAGACATGCCAACATCATTTAAATGTTTTAAGAGCTTGTCTGCCTTTTCTCCTCCTAGCAAGGAAATGTTTTCCTTTGCTGGTGTTTATCTTCCAATTCGGCATCAATAGATGCCAACAGAGCAAAACTGTTCTCTATGAACAATAATTTATAGACACACCAGTTACAAATTACGGTGTCAGATCTTCCTAAACAGCTTAATATAGTATTTTCAAGCATTGCACCACCTTGAGGGCTTCTCTGATGTTTCGTGTTTCAGAGCAACAGCTTATAGCTACTATGTATATATATAAAGCAATAAATAATGGTTTTTGAGTGTTTTCTTTACTGGGAGGAAAAACCCAGGTATAGTGTTTAAAGCACAGACCTCTATGACTCTGTCACGCCTGACCTGTTGCATGGCACAAGCCACCTCTCTGTCTCCTTCTACTTGCTGCCGATTTAAAACCTACTCGGATCAAAATCTCCTTGGAGCAGAAACCATCTCTTCGAGTGCATTTTTAGAGTGCCTAGGACAACAGGAACCTTACCCATTATTGAAATAATTTATATCCAGTTTTACTGCAAACAACTGGCACGGCTTTTGGAAAAATCACCTCGTTCGACAGATTTTTCCATGCTTTCATTTCCCTTGAAAATGGCATATTTCTTTAATATTTTAAAGTGGTTTAGGATGCTAGGAGAGAAGGGATTAAAGAAGAGCAAAGTCTTATTCTCAGCATTACTATTCATTTTTCAGTTGAATGCTGGAACTGAGAAAAACTTTTAACCCCTAAGAAACATTATAAATAGATGCTGTCATACAGCAGTCATCACAGGATGACTAAATCCGAATCTTAACAATCAGCAATGAAATCATCCTCCCAGCTCATCTGTGAGCTTGGTACTTGCCACCAAGAGACTCAAGTTACCTCCTGCAGGTGGCTAGGACAAAAACGATTACACATCCATCTCGGCGCAGCGCTGACTCCTCGCAGAAGCCAGCAGCACGGAGGCCCTACCGGACTGATTTGTGGTAGGCACAGTTTTAAAAAAAAAACAAACCAAAACCAAACCCTTGATCTAGTTGGTAGGAATGATGGACACCACTGAGCTCAACATGGATTAAGTAGCTCAGGACTTGGACCCGATGATCTCAGAGGTCTCTTCCAACCAGAACAATTCTATGATTCTATGATTCTATGACTTGCCCCGCATCTTGTGTGGAGCTTTGTTAACTCAGCAGTGACCTTATCTCACTGTACAGACCACGCAGCAGTGACTACGGTAGAGGCACGCTCAGAGCCGTGCTCCTCAGACAGGCTTTTCCCTCAAAGGCGGCAGAAAGGCCTGTCTTCGGATTCATGGCGTTTCACCGCAGCGTCCAGCTTTGTAGAGGAGATTAGAACCAATTAAGACCTAGCAAAGGTAGCTCGATGGAATGGGTGAGAAGTAAATTATTCATACTCCTTAAAACAAAACAATGGCTCAAGCTTCAACAGACTTGTAACCTGAGCTATGGGACAGCTGCTCTGCACCTTATCTGAAACTCATTAGCCTCTCCTTAGTTACCATCGACTTCAGACATTTTAAGACCTGAAGCCTGCTGTAGTAACGAAAGAGTTGCTTAACCTCTCCTCCCCATGAATGCACCCACAAGATCACTGCAAATTTGTCAATACGTAGGCACCCTGGGAATCCAAGGAGCCGGAAAGCCTTCTACAGCTCGCAGGCGCAAACGTCAGAAGATCTCAAAGCAACTCCTTTATTCTTCCTAACTATAGCAGCAGGGTGTGGGTGAATTCCTACACTACATAACTTTATACTCTACCAACAGGGATTTTCATTACCATCTAGTTATTCTGCAGAAGGATGGCCACTCTGTATATTGATTAAACATCACCCACTATTAGACGAAAATATTACCCACATTGCGGCATATATTTTTTCCTGAGACAGGCAAGAAATTGGAGAGAAGATGCATCAGAGCTGGCTAAGAGTGGAACGCAATGCTGCTTTCAACTACTCCCCAAATATCTTGCATATTAATTCACAATTCCCGTGTTATCCCAGACTTCAAGATGACAAAAATGTTCAGAGCATACAACTTCTGCTTCTGGCGCTACAAGCATTACGTGCCATTTCCCCAGCAACTTTAAATACTGTGTTGAAAATTTTCAAAAATATTGTGTTAACTAAATATGCTTATCTAAGTCCAAGATAACGGAAAACTTTCCACTATATGCTCCATAGGGGGAGAAAAAAAGATCCTTTACTTTTGTTGCTGTTTCCAACTTTGACACACTTTAAACACCTCATCTTATCTACTTTAGTATTTTATTTTTTAGGGGAACTATTTCAACACAAAACTTTTTGTACGGCTTTTTATCAGTATTTTTGTTTCTTTCTTTCTTTCCTTATCTTGTTTGATTACTTCAGGGTAGGTTTCATCTGAGGTTTTTAGCCTGGACACTGCGTTTACAGTATTACAGCTTATAATATTACCCGAGGCTCAAAAAAATTGACAATATTTTTCACCTTATCAATTATGCATATACTTTTCCTGGAATAATATATGTACCAATAGAGTATATTTGGATGAGCTTCTTGGCATTCTGGCTACTTGCTATTAAGCAAGGGCTGAAAATCAAAATTAATCATTCTTACCAGAAACAGCTGGAGAGCAAAAGTTCCCTCACAAAACGGTCCCCTGGGGCTCTGCTCCACACCATCAGTCTCTGGCATAATCAGCACTTACTCGACACACAGAAGCTCCCACGCAGACTATGGATTAGAAATCCGTACTGTGGCATCAACAGGGGAAAGCTTTGCCACAGAATGATTTCATACTAATTTCTAAGGTCAGCTTCATTTCAAAAACTGGATTTTCACTTTTTTTTTTTTTCATATTCACGTTACCAAAAGCCTATTTCAAGTTCATTTTCTGCCATTCATCCTGCTCTCCGCTCTTACGGCCAGCACTTTTCATGTCAGTATCTCGCAGTGCTTGCTGGACTGCTTAATTGAAAACCACGCAGCATCCTTAAGAGTAGGTATACATCAATATTATTCAAGTTTACAGACAAAAAGGTGGAGCTACTCAGAGGTTAAATGACTTGTCTGGTGTCTCACATCAAGCAACAGAGGCAACCTAGGAATTTTAAAGTGCGGATCTGTGCTTTTTCCACTAGAACAACACTTCTGTTGTATTTTGTCAAGCAAACATTTTAGCCTCTACCCATAGCACAAGTAAGGAAAACAGCCAGCCACATCTCCTTAGATGTTGGACAAGAACTGATAGTTATCTCTGTGATTGGCTTCCGCAGTCACAGTCATTGTGTTCTCTTCAGTATTCTACATTTAAAATGCCTATGTGGTACTTAGCCAAGCTTTTTCACAAAAAGAGACCAACTAACATTTGTTTTTCCACAGCCTTACGTTAATGCCAGAGGGTCATGCATTTAAAAGATCTTAATGAGCTTAAAAAAACCCAAAAACCAAACAAACTATCCAAACCCAACCAAACTATCAGAGGAAAATTATAAGAATAAATGATTAAATACATACACTGAAATATAGACTAGCTCAGAATTAAGTCCTCTATCTGTAATTTTAAATGAAGAATCCAATACAGGACAACTGTGTGAATTTTAAGACTGTGAGGATCACTGACATAATATTTTTGAACGTATTCACCACAGTACAATTTCATCATCTTCTTTGCTATTTAACAACAGTGCATTCACCACAGGACTTACCTAGTTTCTGTATCTCCATTCAGATTATTGCCGTCTATTTCTCTGTCTTCAAATGAAATAATTCTTAACCCTGTGTCCAGCTCCTACTGATTACTATTGTTCATAGAGCACAGAAATTGTAAAAAGGGGAAAAGATCTCTTAAGCCTGATACTGCGCAGTGTTTGAGGATTAAAATCATCAATAGCTAAGATTTAATGTGATAAACCCCTGTGGTTTAGGAATGGTGAGAGTACACTAATTTTAGCCCTAAACTAGTGTTACTCTAGCCTTGCTATAAGGTAACAACTGTATAATTAATCTTGTCTTTATCTTTTCTGTGATAGTCTCAGAAGACTATGCTGGTCTGACAAGTTAGCATTTTTATTGTTATTTTGTATGTTTCCCAAGGCTTCGAAAAAGAAATTGGTTTCCCATACAAAGATGGTTCTTTATAGAAAAATTTCTTCTTGTTCAAATCCAAATTGG
Source organism: Phoenicopterus ruber ruber (assembly GCA_009819775.1). Lineage (NCBI taxonomy): Eukaryota > Metazoa > Chordata > Aves > Phoenicopteriformes > Phoenicopteridae > Phoenicopterus > Phoenicopterus ruber. Next base: position 27,879,629 of record CM020217.1, on the reverse strand, counting down.
TTTTAACTCCCACAACAGAAGACGACCAAACATTACAAGATGACACATTCCCAATGGGGATGTGGATTTAGGAAAAAGCTGAGCAGCAAGCTAACAAAAAGCTAAGCCCTAAGGCCTTCAGTTAAAACACCCTGTAAAGAGGATTGGGTTCACCTACACCAAATCCTCTGCACAAACACAAAAGACAGCTTCTGAAGGAAAACCTTTTGAAATGGCCAACCTTACTGCAGGAAATTCAAAATTTGTCAAGAACTGTAAGAAAACAGGTTCAAAGAATTGCATGACATGCCAATTTAGCATCTGACATGTAAGGTGTGTTACTGACCAGGCGATGCACTCCAGCTGACTGCGGGCACTCGGTGGGAGTCCGGCACGCATTTAGGAGCTTTGCTGAATTGGGTCTGGAAGGTCTAACAATGTGAACGAGGTTTATGGAAAAGTTAAGTACTTACACAGGAGCTTCTCCACCAACATCTGTGTTTAAGACAATCCTTAATGCACTTATTATCATCCCCCTGTTTCATTTAAGTTCTTTTTTTTTTCCCCCCAAGTTTCTCAAGACAACAAAATTTTGCAAAAAGTCTCATTTCAGAAATTATATTTCCCTTCCCAGATATAAAATGCTCTGGCTCCTTCTGCAGCTACTGTCTGAATGTGAAATTACTTTTGTCAGGGGAGCGTAGAAGATTGCAAGCGGTTGAGTAACACTTCTAAATGTGTCACTGCTCTTTAGCTGAGTCACATGAATTAACCACATTCAAGCTCCTACCTAAAATGCAATTGCAAAATATACTTTGGTATCTAAGCCACCATAGAGAGGCAGCATGTTTGAATTTCTGCTCACGACAGGGTTGGATCAGACACGATCATTTTACAAGATCCACCGGTGTGACTTTTCAGGCAGCAGTAACTAGGTCATTTGCAACCATCTGTTCTTAGCCTCAGCCTCCCTGCGGTCACCACCGAAGCTGTGCACTAATTAATTTTCACCTGCTAATCAGCAGAGACACCTCTGAAACTAACAAATCACCCAGTTTCAGTCAGCAGCTTCTGGACTCCTGCGGGTGGCATTTCCATGAGGTTTTATTGCCAATAAAGGTAAAAAGTTTTCTCTGAAAGAAGGTCCCCTGTACGGCTGCTGACCTGCTCCGTCCTCTTTCACAGCCCGGTGAGAGAATAAAGTACTCTTCATCTAATTCTCCAGACAGGAACAGAGGGCACATCGACAATTGCCTCCAAATCTTCAACAAAGAAAGTATTTAGGCACCGTGTTAATTTTGATATGAGGAATTAAGCATCTAAATGCTTGGAGATACGGACTTAAAAGACCTGCTGGAGGTCTCAAGGGAAGTCTGTGAGGGAGCAGGGAACTGAATCCCATTTTCCCAAGTCCTAGGTAAGCACTCCAACCACTGCAACGTCTTTCCCTTACCATGTAGATTTAAACAGGGCGAGTAGCTTACTACAGTGTCACTGAAACTTCATCTTAAAACTGTGAGAAGATTAATACGTAGCTCCAAACCAGAATGGTTTTATTTCATTTGTTCTGAAGACTGACAGAGCGAAACTCTTAATATCATACGCTCTTCAAACCTACCAGCTCTAACTAATGGCACAACTTATACTGAACTTTGGGTTTTGTTATGTACATGTTTTCCATGTATATATCTATTATTCCTTTTAAATGTTAAAAAAAAAAAATTCACATTCTTCACATGAGTTGGTTTTAGCTTCATGGAATGATCCTGCTTTTAAAAACAAACTTTGCGTTATCATAGTAGCTTTACTTTGACTTTAGGTATTGTAAAAAGGAGCCAGAGGAAAAACCATGTAGATGAATAGTGCAAGAGAATATCTGTAGGTCCATGAAAACTGTTCAACGAGAAACAAATGGCAAGAGATTATGATCCAGTTCTATACCACCGGCTATGATTCTGTTATCACAGTACCTCAGCTAGAGCTCAGAGAAGTACGATTTATAAGGTGTGAACAGTGCGCGGCATTCATGAATAGTCCACACTAAGTAAGGTCAAAATAACAGCTCACAGAAACTATTAGACGATGGATTTTCACTCTCATGAGTACATACACTTTGAGCAGTAGCCAGCCAAGCAGGACCACTCCTGATTTGTAGCAAGGGACAGTTCCTCCCCAGATTCCAATGTGCAGTACTGTCACAGTGGCTGGAAATGGTTGTCAGCTCACCTGTACTCAGCTGCAGCCACTCAATAAGATGTTTGCAATCCTATCAGGCAGGATTAGATATAATTCTAAGGGATATATTCTGTAATCCTTGCTTTTCAAGATGTATGACAACTATGTAATACAGCAGAAGTAAAGGAACCAGAAAACTACATCCTTAGAGGCTGATTTTTTGGTTAGAGGGTAGTAGCTGGTGCATCACATTCCCAGGCTTGCAGCTGATGCTCCAAGGGCGCAGCCAGGCGTCTTCATGCAGTCGGTGACAGGGTCGGGGTCTAATGGCCACGGCGCCATGCAGGTAAGAAATGAAAATGCACTATGCCCTGGATCCCAGTATGGTGAAGTTCAAAACCAGGATCCCAAATCAAATCAAATTGCCTCATCTTTATGAAAAGCAGAGGTCCTCCTGAGTGTGTATTAAAACTACTTTTTTTGGTGCACAAATTTTTTTGCACAGTTGGGGGACAACTAAAAAAAAAAAAGAATAAACATACCTATGAACGTTCTGTGATACGATTTGCAGGTGTGAAGAGGCAGAAGGAGCAGAGCAGTTAGCAGCGGAACTCTGGCTTTGATCTAGACCTGCACCTACGCGCTGTAAAGCAGACCCTGGCACTGGAGACTTACTCCTCCGCTTTTCCCTTTCTCCCAGCAACGTGCTACAGTGGTAACTCAACACTGTGCCTGACCTTGTCTAAGCGTGGATTAAAACACGTGTGGGAGGGAGAAGGGTCAAAGGTAGGTCATTCACAAGTCTTAATATTGGTGATACTTAGAAGGGTTTGATTCACTGGAGTTTTCAGTTCGCTTTTAAAGGTACAGGTGAGGGTTTACACTGATAAAGCCACACGGCAGGGTGCTAGCGGCATATGCAGGAGCACGGAGGGCTGTGAGCACTAGCATTACGCTTCCCCGCTTCTGCAAGAGAACCAGACCACTGACGGCAAGGCAAGACTCAACATTTTGCCGAAGCTGGTTGTCGCCTCACATTCTCTTCTTTCTCAACATGCAACTTTGTTTTTTAAGCTTTTTGTGTGTGCTATGAGACATGCATAAATAAAAATGAGTGGTATCAGGTATCATCACAGACAATTGTGATACCCTTACTTAGTACCTCACAAACGAAGGGAAGCTTTTCCTTTTGGAGACACAACATGGAGTGAAGAATATGAAAATTGCCTCTATAACGCTGCCGCAGGGCTGCCTCTCAAATCATGTTATCAGCAAAAACGAAGCAAAGTCTGCTGCTAGCAGCTAAAGATCACGTTTCTAATTTTAGCAGTTGCAGTTAACTCATTCCCAATGGAGTTGCACTTACCGTGAGAAGGTTTCTAACTGCTTCAGCACTGAAAGGAAACAAGCATCGAGTCATTCAACTGCCTTCTGTATGCAATATGCTTTCTGGCCCATGAGGGAAAGCATATGGAATCTGCTGCTATAACCCATTCAGCCAAACATTTCCACACATTTCTTATAATGCAAATGCTGGAAAAAAAATTTCATTTGCCACAGTGTTTTAGCTGTTCCTATACAAGTTCTGATCATTAGCATGCACGTGCGTTCTGTTATGGACAGAGCATATGTATAGAACCGTATGCACACTGCATACCTAGAATTGGTAAGAAAAGTTTTAATCAACAGATAAATTTCCCTTGACATCCAACACCTATATTATTAATTTTATTCACAGATGATAATTATGTTTTATATATTCAACAGATATTAAGCTGATATATTACATTTTTATTAAACTTCTGGAGACCATAATATGAATTTCCCTTTTTTTTTTCGATCATTATTTAACTCCCAGAACGGTGATTCAGTATAAAGAATTTAATTTCACACAATATAGTCATTTTCCACATTGACCCCTAACAGGGCCTACAAAAGAATCCACATTACAGCTAGTCAACAAAAGGGGAATAAAACCCAAAAAGCTTCCTCATAGCGAAGGTGATTTAGTACAATGTCCTGAATAAAATTATTTTCTAGTTATGAGACTTTTGGTTGATCCTAAAGCATGTACCTAGTGCTAGGAGAATCCTAGCAGCTAATATCTAAGTGTATTAAAAAGAAATAAGGAGTCTTCCTTGGTGAGCAGTGATAAATGTAAGGCTCTTTAAAGAGTGATTTCTCAACGAATTGTGTAAACAGATTTGCACTTCAGAATAAATCTTGAGCAAGTTATTTCGCAGTAGGGAATGAGAATTCCTTTTTCATTCAAGAAGGGTAAGAATAAAGGAAAATACAAAAATGTTAAATCCAGCAAAGGTCAACATAAAAATTATGACGTGATGTGAAGGTAAGCGTTCCCGAACGGAGTCGCCTGGTTTTCTGCCTGGGTGGATCCCTGCTTTGAGCCTGTGACCGAACAGGGGTGTGGGAATCCCGAGTGAGCCGGGCTCACACGGGCACCAGGAAGGTTTCTGAATGGAGAGCGCAGCCGGTCACCACAGAGAAACAGCAAAACCGAGGACCTCTATATTACTGGCAAAATTCACTGAGCGTGCCGATCGGTATTCAGGAAGGGGATCTCTACGTATAGATAGAGATCAATCAAGAAATTCACACGGGTGAGTCATTCGCGGCACTAACACGTGGGCAGATGCAAACTCACTCTGTCCCTTCCCAAACTGGCCAGGGCTGCAACAACGGGGGCTCGGCACCAGTGCTAACGTGCGGCCCAGCTTTGCAGAGGCCTCTGGCCTTGGGGAGAGGGGAATACAAATGGAATTATGCTGGCATTTTCCCCCAGATGTGCAGACACTGATACGCAACAGCGGAGGAAACCGCTTTCAAATAGCTACAGCTTCATAAAAAAAAAAAAAAGCTGAAGTGTATGAGGAGGCACATTACAACTGATATAAAGTACATTCCTGTGCTACTCTGAAGATCAGATCAGCGCCTAAAACATGTTGAACTTCAGATGTAAACTCCAGTCTTTTTGTTTCAGTGATACATATGCTCACACTAAATTTTAAGCGTACTTGCAGGCACTGTTGAACTGTGGACCGAGTGAAGAGCGAAGGGCACTGCCCTAAAATTCTGGGGTAACTCCAAGGGTTACCTTGGAAAGTTTAGATGACATATAATTTCTACAATTATTTTCACTGCTCTGAATATTTAGCTCCCTACTCATTCATCACTACAAATATCTGGAATCTGTGAGCAATTAGATATACAATAGTTAACTTTACAGAATATGTTTGGTGCTTAAATTCAGACGGGGAAGGATGATAATTTCTTTAAAAATGTTCTCAAAATGGAGCTATAGGCATAAATATACATATTCATCTTATCTATTGATAGATAATAAAATTTAGAATGCTCATGTTTTGCTTCTTTGGCTTGGTTAGCATGAAATACTGCACCTTATTTAGTTTAGCAGCAATATTACATTTTTTGCTCAACCAATTATTGTAGTATAATTTTTTTTTTTAGCTAAATGTCTGAGAAAATTTACCCTCTAGACTCCCTACTTGATATTTTCTAGAAATATGCATCTTAACCTTAATTCACTGCACAAACAAAATGTTTTAGGATGGAGAAATGAAAATTGTTATGGACCTCTGCAAACAAAACATTACACTGAAAAATATTTTCCCTTTTGCAGGCTGTAATTATACTGAAAAATATTTTTCCTTTTGCTGTAGTTAGCACGTGTCTTGGCAATCCCCGATATCAGTACAGGCTGGGGGATGCAGGGATGGAGAGCAGCGCTGCCGAGAAGGACTTGGGGGTGCTGCTGGACGAAAGCCGGACATGAGCCAGCAATGTGCGCTCGCAGCCCAGAAGGCCAACCGTATCCTGGGCTGCATCAAAAGGAGCGTGGCCAGCAGGGTCGAGGGAGGGGATTCTGCCCCTCTCCTCTGCTCTGGTGAGGCCCCACCTGGAGTCCTGCATCCAGCTCTGGGGCACCCAACACAAGAAGGACATGGACCTGTTGGAGCGGGTCCAGAGGAGGGCCACAAAAGATGATCCGAGGGCTGGAGCACCTCTCCTGTGAAGACAGGCTGAGAGAGCTGGGCCTGTTCAGCCTGGAGAAGAGAAGGCTCCAGGGAGACCTTATTGCAGCCTTCCAGTCCCTAAAGGGGGCTTACAGGAAAGATGGGGAAAAAACTTTTTAGCAGGGCCTGCTGTGATAGGACAAGGGGTAATGGTTTTAAACTAAAGGAGGGGAGATTTGGACTCTATATAAAGAAGAAGTTTTTCACAACGAGGTTGGTGAAGCACTGGCACAGGTTGCCCAGAGAGGTGGTAGATGCCCCATCCCTGGGAACATTCAAGGTCAGTTGGACGGGGCTCTGGGCAACCTGATCTAGTTGAGGATGTCCCTGCTCATTGCAGGGGGGCTGGACTAGATGATCTTCAGAGGTCCCTTCCAACTCGAACTATTCTACAATGCTATGATTCTATGTGCCTGTCTTAAATGTATTTTTAATTAACAAATACCATGATAAACAAGACCAGATCCTGATGCAGCACAAAACAAGTGCCCTAAAGAACGAGTTGTTACCTCAGCTCAAATGGGATGATTATTTCTGAGCTGAGTGTTCAGAACATATTTAACACCTAATGGCTGCAAACTGGCAACTGATTTTTTTTTTTTTTTTCCAGTCTATGGCAGGACTGGATAAATTGTTCGCTGCTTTTCACAAATGTCTCCTCCCTAGATATCTCTTCCTATTGCAATTGTATTACATTCATCTGTGTCATGCCATGCTCAGCTACGTGAACTCCTATCACAGGACAGGCTGGCTGTCAGGGACTAGTGTCCACTCCTCTTCCCCTTCCTCCCCCAAAGAGCAGAGCATTTAAGTGTCGTCTTGGGCATCAGTGCATTCCTAGCAGCACAACCAGGCAGTGCTTTCCACTTCGAGCTGAAAAGGCCGGAGGCAAATGAGAGCCGAGAGGCGAATGAGCTCCATCGTCTCTTCTAAATAATCTTGGAGTAAAGGTGGAGGGAATAAAAGGATCAAAGGAAGAAGTTAGAATGGAGAAAGCACACCTGAGGTAGGGAAGGAATCAATGGGATGGGATGGGGACAGGAAAAAAAAAAAAAAGAAAAAAAAAGGAAAAGCCTGTGAGAGAGAAGGAACAGATCTCACGTGGAAACGGAGTTTCAAGGATAAAAAGTTGCTGTCTCCTATTAGTATAGTTTTGGAAGACTCCTGTGAGCGAGGCTCTACTCCTCTTTGTGTGCTGCTAGCGCAGAAGGAAGGTGCACGCGTGTGTACCGGCACTGAACTACAGCGCGAGCTCTGGTCTGACTGGGAACGGCTGTACTGGGGGGCTCGACCCACGCCCCTCCTCGAGCACTCCCCGCTGTGCTGCTTCAGCACCAGCCAGCGTGACGCAGCACGGCATTTTCGGGCACCTCCTTGTCTGAGGGAGCATCGATGAGGTCTAACTGCCCTATGTTGCCCATACCAGGGGATTTCAAATGTTACTCATTGAACTTCTGATGATTTGGAGAAGAGCAGGCAGACGCAGAGTCCTGAAGACTGAGCCCCTTGTTTAGCACCACCGTGGGTGCGGAGGGGGAGACGTCCAAATTCTGCCTTGCTGCCTGGCCCCGGTACGGTGTCCGCAGCCATGGGAGTGGGGAGGGGGATTTCCTAGGGTGGGAACAGGCAGGGCTACCACAGGTGAGTGTTTTGCAAAGGCAGGATTCATCTCACCGTAGTTCGACTGCCTAGAATTTAAACGTCTAGTCTAGGCCAGTTGTCGGGGCTACCTCTGAGGTCAGTGGGGAGAGACGAACACTGTCGGTGTAGGACTCGTCTCACCCTTTGACAGGCACTTCTCTGTAATAATTGAAAAAATATTGAAAGTTCTAAAACTTCTAAACCAGTGTCTTAGGTTACCAGTCTCACATTGAGGGCATAATCACTAGGCATTAGTCCGATACTACTAGCTCTTTGCATCAACAACTCTCAAGATAGCGAATGCTATCAATCTGGGCTAGATATCAGAAGCCTGAGCGCTCATCGTCCTCCTACCACTCTCTCTGAATTGTTGCATTCCTCATACGAAAGCAAAATGAAGTGCCATATTTAATTGATCTTGAAATAACCACCAAATTGTCACGTACTAGTATTTTGACTTCCCTAGCTGAATCTACCATAAACGGGACTAAATACGCACATTTTCCTTGGTTAGCTCTATATTTACATATGTTCCTTCTCTTCCCTCATTTTATTATTTACATTTTTGTTCAACCACCAGCTTTTCTAGGCTTGTGAAATAATCGCAGAAGTGACGAGCAGTCTGATGTTACTTGCCGTAATAATCCCCTTGCTTAAACGAGATTTTAAAGGCTTTTCAGTAACAAGCCCAGCAACCACAGCTTACAAAAATAGACTGCAACTTCTTGTCTTAGTCTGAATTAAACCAGGGAATGGCCAGATCTTAACAGGGGAAGAAAAGAACAGAGGAGCCTCCAGAAAACTACTGACTCTTCCGTGATATCAAGCTCTACTGGGAAAAGCAAAAGCTCATTAAACTTTACCAATTAATCTGAAAATGAAAGACTGAAAAAGATCATCATCTTAGTTGCTTTTAAAGGAAATTAATTTCTAGCCTGGAAAAGATGCTATCTGCTGTATATTTCTCTATTGTGTGCTATATATTTTTCAAGTTCTGAAAATTTTAGAGTATAACCTACATTGTGGATGCATTTACATTTTGCTGAATGATCAGAGGTGCCTTAAACTTCATTGTATATGAACTACAATTAGGAACAATTAAAAAGTTCTAATCTTTGCCACAGAGAAGTAGCCCGGACTGAGTAAGCCTTGTTAATGAAATACCGATAATATTAGGATGCAAGAGATGAAAAGTTGGGTGTATGTTTTGGTGTAACATTGCTCTTCACTGTAACGCAACCTCAAGTAATAATGACAAAAACTTATTCAAATAGCGGATCAATAACAGGTACGCAGTGAAGCCTCATTCCCTGCTTAGATGTCATTTCTCTTACCTGGTCTCTTCTGTAGCTATAAAGAAACCATCATCTGAAGCATCAAGCCAATTTTGCCTCTGTCTCTTGATCACTGGAATGGTGCTTGTCTTAATGGCACTTGCACTGGCTTGCAAGGCCTTACCATTAGTCATATGAACATGGGGAGCAGCGTGCCTGAAATCATAACAAAAAATGGGAAAGGTATTTGCCTGAGAATAAGCATAATTCTGTTAAACCAGTTCTCCTGTAAAGGGCAGCCGACACACCGCACCCTTCTCAAAAACCAGTAGTCGTCTTCAACAAGTACCTGTGGGGTCAGATAACACCCTGGGTGCGTTGACATGTTTTATTCACAGCTCTGAAAGCTCTTTATAAAAACGAAATTAACTACTGCTAATGTCATTTTATACAAAGAGAAATTGAGGCCTGATCATGCCATGAACTATGCAGTTCCACAACAGAAACCTGTTGACTTTAGGAGAGAATTCACATTTTCTGAGCAAAAACCCAGTATCTCAACCAATGAGATATGAGACTTGTATTTACATCCAAGTATGGCATTAATCTGATTTTAAAAAACCCTATCCTTCTCATTTCATAGGCCCTTACTCTGTCTGTCTGTCTTTTAAATAAACATCACTGCATAAGATAAGTGCTGCTAACCTAAATGGAAGCAGGGTAACAAAGCTTCATATCACCTTGCTGGTGCCATGGTTCTTAGGTTCACTCACCAGTCATTATATATTAGAGCTGACTGCAACATGTCTGCCTTCATTTTACTACAGATAACATTAAACATAAACCAATGCATTCATTTTCCACTAACCTTTACGTGGAATAACTGTGCAACAAGAGAGCAAGTACTCAATCTAATGAGAGAAGCTGTCATCTTACACAATGAAAAGGAGAGAGTAAAACCAATATTTTTCTATATGGTCTATAGTAACATTTTTGGAAGAAGATCCCATGACAAATATATTCATTTTGGAAACATAACAGTCTTGTTTGGCACATGATCGATTATCAGCAGGACTAAAGAATAACACTATTTGATTAAAACAGACACGTTAGAAGACATTATGCAAAGATGAAGTTTGCTTACTTTATCTCACATGGATTCAGCATCACGTTTTCATAGGAAGGAAGTACTATTTCTTGGGTGAAATAATACAAGTATTCCTCATTCCTGGTAGCATTTTTGTAATATCCTAAACCGCACACAATTCTGCACATTCATGGGAGCAACCTCTAATTGGGGACTGATTCCACACACACTGAGTAGGAAGAGGCTGGTAACATCCACAAAGACTACCAGAACAGAACGCAACATTGATCTCTTAAATCGTGTCATAAAATACAACAGCCAAAAATGATAAACAAGAATCATTTCTTCTGCACAATTCTTACACTTGTATTCAATGCATTATATTCATAGTATGCCACAACTTTTAACACACCCCGATCCCGACCATTGCGCCCTCCAGTAGGACAAAATTTTTATGCATTCAACAAAGAATTCCAGCATTCATTATTTGTAGTGCAAATAACTGAATAATCTCCGCTATGAGTCCTTAGATCTGATGTAACAAAACCAAACAGAAACAAAAAGAGCAACAAGACAGCAAATTTGAGTGAGTCTTTCTTAGAAGCCAAGCTATTTCCTTGTCTTAGAAAGAAATAAGGCTTATTGTGAATTTAGTTGCTGCTGCACATAGTTAGGGCTGTAATCTAGCTTTGTACGTTCCTCTAAATATTTGCCTAAATTTTTCCATTTTTTAATTCGGTGTCTAGACTGCAGTTTGGTTTTCACATATATTTTTGTGTTGGCTTGGTGGGGAGGAAGAGGTAAAGGACTGCTACTAGAAGTAATTCAGCTGTTATTTAGAAAAAAAATACAGGATAAAATGCATAGTTTGGATGAAAGTAGAAATTCATGAAAGTATTTAACTGATGATCTCTCAGTGTACAAAGTGGATAGCGCTCAAAAAGTCAGTAAGAATTCATGCATGGAAAACACTGCCATACATCAGATTTCACACTAATTGTTTTTATCTGGCAATTGCCTGTGCTATACGTTACAGAGGAACATTCAAGGGCTCAAAGGGCAATTTTTTGCTGTGCTTCCCCAGTCAGAAATAGGTTAAGTTATCAAATATGATGGTTTATATCTTTTCACAAGCTCCGTTCTAATACACCACTGAATGTTTCCTTTACTCAAGACAACACGCACAGGCAAAAAATGTTCAGGAAATGTACAAGGTACAAAAAGTGCATTTCCTATGGCATAAACTCTGAAGAACAGTTAAGCCTTGTGGAGAGAGTATGTGTTTTTTCTGGCAGAGACAGATGTCGTTACTAGTTCTGAAATTCTCTTTTTTTCTACTTTTATTAGACCCTAACTCTTATTCCAGGCAAGAGATAACATTCCAGAAAATAGTGCAAGAGTTACAATATAATCTCATTTCTGTTGCAGTCATATTGGTTAGAATTTTCTCTTTTATTTCCCTTCTCCTCCAGTCCTTTCAAGCTACTTGAAGAAATTAATTACATTTCACTTAAGGACAAGAGAAAATAAGATCATTGTTCTCCAGTCTGTGTGCCAGGGACCACATTATCTTAATTTCTAGTTAATCAAAAACAATTGAAGTTCTCGAACAATTTAGGAGTAGAAAATCAATTCATTAGTTCCTCTCAAAAAATATATTTACCGCTGTGTATAAAAATGAGCATTCAACGCCACTGTGATGCTAATATCAACACCAAGAGGAAAATGAACTTTCATACAAAGGACTTGTTAAATGCTTTTAAAAAAGAAAAAATATATGATGAGGATTTAAAATTTTCCCCCTCTAGCACACAGTTACACAGGAAGAGTTTGAAAGCCTCGGAATACTACCTGTACCACCACAGAAGCCCGGCTCAATCAAAAAAGCCTGCATGCAGACAGCTCCAATAATTTCATCGTAAGACTGCCACGTGCAATTAGCAGCTGGCATTTTGGTTTTGACCGTGTACATCACTAATAGCTGTGCTGTGGTTATGCAAACAAAACCACCGGTATTAAGAGCCCGCATACCAGTGGCAGGTCACAGAGCAGCACCTGAGCAGCAGGGGCTTCACCCAGAGTTTGCTAACTGCGTGTTGGACAAATCCTCCTCCCTCCCGAGTGACTCCTTTCTCCCAAGTTCTTCCTCATCTCGATCTGGATACGTTCATCGAGATCCCTTGTATCTCTAGGAGAAATTGTTCCATGCCCAAAAGGACATCATGAGAAAACCTATCTTTGGGCGCACTTGAAAGAAAAAACCTCCCAAGGCTGGGGGAGCTCTGGTTCAGGCAATGTTACATCCAATAAAGAACACAAATATTTCCCAGATACTCTGTGAGGACTTAAGAGTTTCAACCTGCTGAACAGGAGTCTCCATGCTGCAGACCGAACACATCCTCAGAGACCTCTGAGACCAAAGGCAATCTTTTCAAGGTCTTCAACAAGGAGGAGTTTATGGGAAGACAGTTTGTCATCATGTCTTCACAGCTTCACCCGTCCCCTGCTAAAACATTTCCCTGGGGGCACCATTCTCGGGTACTTCTCTCACAGGCTGGTGCACAGCTCGGTTTCTGAGTGCTGCTTGCAAGTTCTGCTAATCAAAACTCACCTGGCAGGGGCATGAATTTCCCATTTCCATACACAAAACGTTCATTTCCCAGCAAGCAACCGAGATACCTCCAATGGTCAATGAACGCAACAATCCCTTTCATGAAGAAGCTACATAAGAACGTGCTTCTCTCTGCTAAATCTCCTGGAAGCAGCAGCACTTGTTCTATCAGTTACTAATTCAATCAGTTGCTCAACTGTAAATACAAGTCTTTCAATACAAGGTGCACCAGGCATAAGGCTTTGCTGTGTCTGAGAAACGGGAATTAGCTGTATAGCATCACTATACGTGTGATATGTGCTGCAGGGGCAGCTACCAGTCCAACCAAGTTTGGATACTATTCCAAAGAGACCTATAAAGATACTCCACAAACAGCTTATATTAAAGTGGCAACTAAATATAGCATGTTTGTTATGGAGGGCAAGTCTCCTATCCTCACTAGCTCCCAGAGGAATTTCAAGCACAAGGATGTTACGATGCATGTTGCAAAGTCAAGAGAGGAGTCCTGTACAAATTCAGAAACGGGACTCGGATCCCAAATCACAGTCGGGGTTCCTGTCTCTACGTTTTTCAACTTGTACTGGCATATAAGTGGCCGAGCATTTATTCATTGAGAGCCACTGAAGATTCTGAAAAGACACCCAGCTTTGCAATAAATACCTAACACCGGCAGGCATTATAAGTGTAAAAACTAACGGTGAATGTTTATGCTGTGGCTGAAAGAACGTTTAACTGGATTATCGTAAATTCCTAAGTGGACTTGAATTCATGATCTCTTATGTTTTTCCCCATCCTTTCAAAAAGGAAAAAAATTCCCACTGCCTTAAATGATCGTTTTTAAAATTTTGTCGCATCTTTAAACAAAAAATCAACCAAATCAAGCAGAGCAAAAGAAGCTCTCTACATGGAGAAGAAATATCACTAGAACAAATCAGGCATACTCAGATGACTGGTAATAGTCCATACTAATTGGTTCAATATATTTCGCATTGACCTAATCGTACAGGATATAGTGTAAAACGAGTGTAGAATTACATTGTTTAAATCAGGTGCTGATTCTGTTTTGCCACACCTGGAGTGTTCTGATTTGCAAAGGCATTAGAATTATACCTCTAATAAGCATCAAGGGTTGGGGCTGGTTTAGTTTACTTATTCATAGAGATTTGAGATGAATGCAAAAATTACAAAACACAGTCTCCACCCTGCATGGAATCACAAATGTTGATACTCGCATGCACGCACGCGTTCATTTTGGGTATGGAATTTCATTTAAGAAACCCGAAGGCTATTAAAAAAAAGATTTTCAAAGAACAGATCACATACAAGAAATTAACCAAATAGTCAACACAAGTATTACTTTTGAATCTCCTGATCTGCTACCAAACTTTTCATGAAGCACCTAGAATAGATGTAATGCTGAAAATCCAAGTTAATGACTCTTCTGTGCAAGGGGGGGGGTGGGAAGGAAAAACAAAAGAAAAACAAAAGAAAGAAAAACAAAAGAAAAACAAAGGAAAGAAAAACAAAAGAAAAACAAAAGAAAAACAAAAGAAAAACAAAAGAAAAACAAAAGAAAAACAAAAGAAAAACAAAAGAAAAACAAAAGAAAAACAAAAGAAAAACAAAGACTACAGTTGACTTTCCAAAGCATCTGGGCTTAAATACTACAATGCTTATAGCCTCTTTATTTCATGGAAGTTACACAAAAGCTATATATCCTCTGAATAAACCATGTTTTAAAACCAGCATTTTGAAGTAAGTATTTATTTACATAAATCAGTAAATCAGTAATGAAAGACTAATACAAGTCTGAAACAAAAAATAGGGGGCCATCATTGTTTTTGAATACAGAAGAATTCTTGTAAAACTGCACTTCTTTTTCCTTAGCAAAGCATTCCTCCTTGGCTTTGATTTTAACATAAATCTGAATCTTCAGAGACAAGACGAGATTTAATGCCTGCCTTCTGGTATTTCACCACCTATAAATGCAACTTAAAAGGAGTTCAAGTACTTCGCCTTGGTAAGGCAAAAGCTTTTTTCCATCAAAGCACCCGAGGCAGTATACAGATTTGCTGCTGTACCTCTCACATTCTGATTGACTAAAGATCATGCTTTAACTTTTATCTGTTACAATATTAACCGTCATCAGTCAGAAAAGAGGACTTTTATTTCAGAGTAATCATTTATTGCAGTAGTCATTCAAAAAATGGATCTCAGCAGTATTGCTTTACTATGTCCGTACTGAATAGATAATCTCATACTGTTCCTAACGCACTGAACAGTATATTTTCTGGCTGTAATGACAGGTTCTACCTACTCATTGGAGAGTAAGAAATTTTCCATTACACGTTCAGTTACGTTTAATTGCAGCGAAGAGCGGACATATTGTTCTAAACATTTCACACCGTCTAAACAGAATACTTATTTTTTAATTGTACTTTATTTAAGTGCAACGGACAATTACTGCACCCTGACTGCAGAACATTAGTCTGAGCGGTCTCAGTTGTCAGCAGAGAGGGCTGCAGAGGTTCCCAACACAGGAACCTTGAGAACTCCAGTTATTTAAAAACCTTTCTCTTACCTCTTTAAAGTTTGGCCGTGTTTTGGTGTGAGGACAAATTTATATAGGCAAACACCCCCATTTCTTAGGGTCAGTTTCTAGAGCTGTTTTGATACATTAATGGAAAAGAGAGACTGACAGAATGTGTTATCTTCAGAGTAAAATTCATAGGGGGAAAAAAAAATAAAGGGAAATGAAGAGTGAAGTTTTCACCAGGTTCAGCATTAACCTTGAGCTCTTTTCCCAACACCAATGCAGAATTGGAAAGAAATATTGAAAAAAAATCTCAATCCCTTCCAAAATTTTATAGCAGAGGAATACAGTTAAATAACTCTAAGCATCTTATTTTGAAATAGGTCTATTTAAACCAAATTCATGACAAAGAAGGATTACATCACATCCAGTAGAAAACATAACTTTTTCCAGACGTCTCTCTACTATTTTGAAATTTTGTGATCTCTAGTCCTTACCTATTTATTATCCATTTGCACTGGACTATTAATGACTATTGACGATAAAGTCAATGAACTAAATTTACCCTTTGACCCCTGCTGAATCAAGTGTCTGTGTGGGAATTTACACGTCCCACAAATGCTGTACATACAGAAGAGGTAATAAACTTGAAGGGACACCCTGAAAACTGTAGGAATGAAAACAAACAAGCTCGCATCATGTTTTGCTGGGTTTTATTCTAAAGTTTCAAAACTTGCCTCAAAAATTGGTCTTTTTCCAAAAGTGGATAGCCCTCCCTCCAAATATCTACAGGATAGGCATGAATCATTCCCAGTCAGAGAAAGGTTTTCTTTATGTGAATTTTTGTTCAGTCCTCATCTAACTTTTATGAGGAGTTTGAAACAGAAAGAGACTGATAAAATTTCTCACGCTATAGAAACCCAAGACAGACACTAAATCTGTGACATTTTTATGCATAAAACTTTTAAATCTCATTTTTGAAGATGTATCTGTCTGTTTAAACACTTCTCTGTTTCTGGAACCCAAACTATCAAACTCAAGGTAAAGTCAGAAACCGGCCTCACAGGAATGTGATGCAAGAAATTACTCAGCGATGTTTTGAACTTTAAATGTTCTCTGATGCATGAGATACACATAGAATGGAAGAGATTTTATCAACATTAATTTGACATAATCAAAAATCACTTAAACACATAACACACAGAATTGTAACTGGATTTTTCACCCATTCAAACTGACAGCACTGCTACTTCTTAAGCTATTCAATCTCACTTTTTTTTTCCAAGATTTCCCATGAAATGCGGTGGCAGACAGACTCATTTTATCTCTACAGTGATACTGGACTTTATAAAAAAACATGCCAATGCCTTAGGATACTACTATATACACTCTGTTTTCAAAGGAAAAATCAAATCTATAGATAGATCGATACCTATAATCTCCTCTATACTTACCATTATTGTTCTTGTTGTATGGCTGGACGATTCTGGAAAACAAAAGAACCACAGCGTATTAGAGTATTGTCATTATCCATAAAAGCCCTGTTTTCCGACGCTCCCCCTGAAGGCTAAGATGCTGCTGTTCAGCTACAACAACGAACATATTGGAAATGCAGAGATTGGAAAGATTTCTCATGAAACGAGCATGAGAATCATCACTGGTCCTGAAAATATACGGCACACTATAGTATGCTGTTGACTGCACTCATTCTCTTTGCTTAATTATCCTCTTCTGCATGAAAATATAGAAATGGAACTAATTCATAATTCATGTTTCAAGAAGTGGGTTTTTTCATTTTGCTTTTAACATATGGCATCATTTAAGATGGAGGATTAGCTCTGCAGAAAAAATTACAAATAGTCTCAGCATAATTCCGTTACTATTCCCATTTGAAAAAGCTTCATAAAACTAGTCAATCCTTTTGCTGAGAATTTTGAGATGGAGTCTCAGTTTGAAATTGACAAAGTATATTGGGAAGTGTAACATCCAGAAATCTTAATTATTCTCTCCTATATGATAAATCAGGAGTCAGTCAACTGAACTCATGGTTATATTGATATAAAATTGCTGAGGAATCACGACTAGGCCAATAGATTTCAACATAGATTTCACCCTGCTGTTTAAATTAAATTACATTTGCCCCGCCCCCCCCCCCCCCCCCCCCCCCCCCCCCGGACAGAAATCTCACCCTCTTTGGCTTTAAAACACTACACTTGTCATATTACAGCCATGTTCTTTTTCGAAGCAGCATAACTTCAGTAAGTAAACATCCTGCTAACCAGTCAAAAAAACTGCAGGAAGATTCACTGCTGATCTATAAGATGCAAGATGATGCTACTAGCAATCTCAAAAATCTGGGTAAGGCATCATGTTGGCTACAGTACACAGAGTTCCTAAGGAAGAGACATTTAGCAACGCTGCATGCAGTTCTGGGTAAAACGTACACAATTCTGCATGAATGGAATCAGCAGGGACTCAAGTCTGCAAGTGAGATAAACGCACGATAACGACAACGGGTTGGTTATTCTTGCCCCGGTTCCAAATTGCGCTTCTTAGGGGGGTCCCAACTGGCAGCACTTACACAAAGAATTCTCCAGGAGTTTTGTTGTTGTTAAAAACAGTATTAAAGAGATTAAAAGGACATGAGAAAGAACAGCGGCACATCTCTTCCTGAAAAAATGGTAATTACACTCTCGAACTGGTGTTTCTCTTTCGTTTTGAGGAGTCATCTTAACCAGTCTGAAGGTATAGTTCAATCACTGATAGTAACAAAGACAGGCCATTTTAAACATTTCGAACTATTTAGTAACTTCAATCTGATATTCAGCAGTAATTCCTGTATCTAGTCTACATTTACGTTTCTACAAATCGTCATCCTTAATCAAATCTAATTTAAAAAACACCCCATCTCTCTCTCTCTATCTCTCAATACAGGTATCAATAACTTCCCATTGATAAAGGTTCTGTAATGCGAAAACCTACCTAAAGCCACCGATATTTTAGTTGTGAGCTCCTCTCCCAGCCCCCTTTTCCTCTCTTTTTTCGCACAAAAATTATCATATATAAAAATACATTCAGGTCACCAGTCCTCCCGGCAAGTTTTAAACTGGTAGTATAAAAATTAAATACAGCAACAGTCTGCTGTTTCCCGATACCTGAATATATTTGGCACTGCTATAAAGTAAGAGAAGATCACAGTAGAGTCTGTTCAATTTTTAACTTCACAGTAAAATTATTTTTGTTATTACAAGTTTGTTTATTTTTTTGACATCCCAGTGAAATAACATTTCTGGACCTGAATGTTCCTGAGAAAACCCAGAGAGTGCATTGCTGGAGGTACAACCACCTGAATAACTCTTGAGAGAAGGACTCATTCTGTTTATAATCCCAACTACCCAGAACAAAACCCAGCCACCTGTCTCCAAGAGCACAACTGCATTTCCTGAGGAATCCTCAATTTAGGCAGAATTATCAGGTTAAACAAAAAGAATTGGGCTGCTTCTCTCTTGAAATACAGAGAACATACACTACACAGCACTTCCAGTCACCCCCCCAAAAAATCAAAGCGAACAAAAATCCATACTTTTTAAACTCGGATACTACAGTAACAAAATCCTCACTCTTACTCAGAGGTGCTATGCTTTTGGCATAGCTTTATATGCCAAATCTATAAAAACTGTGCTCAGCCATGATCGTCCCAAAATACTCAGTCACCTTCTCAGTTCCACAGACAACCGAGTGAGAGAGAGAATATCTCCCTGAAGGGAACGGAGGAACAGATGAATGTACCCGGAGGCTGTTAAACAGCATATTTTTGAAGAATACAGACACTCTTAATGCAATGCCAACAGCTGTTAACTCCAGGATATTACCATATTGATGATCTATTAATAAAACCAAGTAAAGACGCGAAGAAAGATCTGTTGTATTTGTAGAGTAATATCCCTGTGGTATATCATACACTAAAAACATTCTCTGTTTTTTGCGTATCTTTCTCTTAGCTTTTATTGCTGTAGGTACTGAAGTATCACCTAAGTTGCCAAACAGCTTTTAGAAAGACCTGAGTATGTCCATAAATAAAAAGCTAGAGAAAGAACTGTTTAATAAGTAGACATAGTCAAAAGATCCTAGGGTCTAGCAGAGACTACTAATTAAGGTGCCGTTGTTACACGATTTTAACTCTTGCATACTCTGATACGCAAATATTCAGATTTTAGAACTGAGGAGGCACCGATTTCTTCCAGAAAATAATTACATTCTGATTTGGCAGGATTCTGACCAACGTTTATGCGCGAACACACACCAGCCAATTCTGTGGAAAACTTTGCTTTTAATTAAGGCAACCAAGGAAGAAAGCCCTCGCTTCCAATTAGGAAGGCAGTCACGCAGCATTCAAAAAGGTGTGTTTTACAAAAGGTCTGCACGCCAACGCAAACTCCAGTGCAGCTTGAGGGCAACCGCAAATGTCTTGGTGTTCAACAGAACAGAAGACAAAACTTCGGATTTTCAGTTTTATCTGCCAAGTTTCAGAACGCCTTAGGGGATTTAAATCATCAGGCTCGAATTTCAGCGAAACTGGCAGCAGTGGGCACTTGCTTTATAAGTGAGTTCTTATAGCAAACGATTTTGTGCAAGGCAATAATCTGTACTTGCACTTCTTCGGCAGAAGGGAAACCCCAGGATACAGAACGATTCTCCCCTTACGGCCGATGAAGCGCTAGCGAAGTGCAGTGCTCCGCTTGAAACAGCAACGGTCAGACAGCGTCACTAACAAGGGGCTTTGGCGATGGGAGGGGAGTAAATCACGGTGAATGCAACTTCAGTACTGACAAGGTGTTTAGAAGTTTATTATTGTGGAGAAATGGATGCACCAACAGCAGAAACTGCCCAAGGTGCTCGTATGCTCTTTCTACGACTTGAACTCAAATAGAAATGAGTAAGTTGTAAAAAGAAATTTCCTCACATTACAAGTTGCTTTACCAACCATACTGACCAGTCAAGTGTTTCTCCCTGTTTACGGCCACTAGGAGACTACAAAATTTCCCACTGTAAAACCATTTAAGGCTAAATCAGACAAAGTCCACTGCTAAGGGATGGTGCCAGCTACAGAATTATTTCAA
Source organism: Phoenicopterus ruber ruber (assembly GCA_009819775.1). Taxonomy (NCBI): domain Eukaryota; kingdom Metazoa; phylum Chordata; class Aves; order Phoenicopteriformes; family Phoenicopteridae; genus Phoenicopterus; species Phoenicopterus ruber. Next base: position 27,859,154 of record CM020217.1, on the reverse strand, counting down.
GTTTACATATTATTCCCCAGCAACATGTTATTTTTTTTTTCCCTTAAGAGTTCTTCAAGCCAGGACAGAAACCACATCCTTAATAACGCTCCAGTCCTTCTCCAGCTGTTCATGTGTTATGTTTGTACGCGCTACTCTTTAGTTCTGCTGATAGGAAACTTCGTTATCTGATATTCATCCGTCTCTTTCATATTAACGGGGTCACCAGCAATACTAGTGGGTGCAAGGTGCCCTTTTTCTAAACCTTCCAGAATAAATATGCTTCAAGATAATGTCATTTAGACATATGGAAAATAAAGGCAAACAGGCAATAGCAGAGGTGTTTAATCCTAGTAACACTCTCAGCTTATCATGGTGCACAAGACTATAAAGAACCTTTTCAGCCAGGATGGACCATGTTATGAAATAAGCTGAGAAAGGAAGATTGTTTCGTTATTTCTTCTCCACTTGGGTTACGAATATTTTAAGTAACCAAATGTAATTTTTTTTTTCCTACCAGTTTGTAGCAATGGAACAAGTGACATTGTTACTTCAAAAATGTTATTTAAAAAAGAATAATATAAATATATATATCTCTTACAATCAAACTAAAAATGAGTTTGACTTAATTTGAGGAAGACCCTTAGTGTCCCAAGACAGAAACTTGAAACACTGGAGAAACAATATACAGACGAGAAAAGCAAAAAGCACAGAACCGTACCAAATGATCACAAAGCATTTTCCCCAGACAGAGGATCTTCCCAGTTACACTGCCTAAGCACTTTCTGAACGCGCCTTCCCTATCGCATTATGCACTAAAATTGTTAAGAACTACTGCTCTGCAATCACAGCTTACAAAAAGTAATCAACCTACTTGACAGTAATCATATACAGAAGCACTTTAAGTATGAATTCCAGATCTCGAATGCAGAACACGTAATTCATGAGGTAATGCGCTGCTAATCCCGTTACCCGACAGACAGGATCCTCTTTCTGCAACGTTAATTCTGTAAAATACTACTAGAGGAAAGTGGTGATTCCGGGAATTAGGTTCTGGTTATCTGCATTGTGGTTTAAATGCTAACTCAGTTATAGTGTTTTTCTTATTGTTTGCTGTTTTAAGAGCTGATTTATTCTGCTAATTAGAAAAGCCAGCGTTACGGCAATTTCAGGCCTACACATTACCTGCATATAAAAAAAAAAAAGAAACACTGATTCAGCCGCAGAAATGGGGCAGTTCACCGTGAAGTGCCCTCTCCTCCACCTGCAATCCCATGCAGCTTGTTCTGTCTAACCCCTGCGGTTATCAGAAGCACGTGTTACGCTGGCGAACACAGAGACACGAGGCCATAATCTTCTCATAAGCATTCATTTCCCTAGTACAACAAAAGGTACGTGATGTATGGCACACTCAAAGTGGTCCATCAAAGCGTAAAAGCGATTCTAGTTTTGTGCTTTTTGCGGATCAAATGTAGGCAAAGCAGCCTTACAAATCCAGAGATACATTTTTGAAAGAGAGAAAATAAAAGAAAAAAAGTTAAAAAAAGAAAAAAAAAAAAAGAAAATTCCCCTATTCAGTTTCCAGTGTACTTGCACCCTTGGAAATAACTCACACTTCACAAGCCACAGAAAGCCTGAGAACTGCAAGCTGAATGGAAATTGTGTTTTCACTTTGGCAAAACAAAAGCAATTGCTGTCTATATTTAAAAAAATCCGCAACAGAGTGCTATGCCATGCTAATGCTTAGGAACCGTTCTTCCTCAGAGGAAATTCAAGGAAACATGGGCTTGCAGAAATGGTTTTGCTCCTCCCAAGTCCTCCTGTGACCAAATTCATCATCGAGAAGTCACTGATTCTGCCCCTCTACTCTGCTCTGGTGAGACCCCACCTGGGGTACTGTGTCCAGCTCTGGAGCCCCCAACACAAGAAGGACATGGACCTGTTGGAGCGGGTCCAGAGGAGGGCCACAAAGATGATCCGAGGGCTGGAGCAGCTCTCCTGTGAAGACAGGCTGAGAGAGTTGGGCTTGTTCAGCCTGGAGAAGAGAAGGCTCCAGGGAGACCTTATTGCAGCCTTCCAGTACCTAAAGGGGCTTATCGGAAAGATGGGGACAAAGTTTTTAGCAGGGCCTGCTGTGATAGGACAAGGGGTAATGGTTTTAAACTAAAGGAGGGGAGATACAGGCTAGACATAAGGAAGAAGTTTTTCACAATGAGGGTGGTGAAGCACTGGCACAGGTTGCCCAGAGAGGTGGTAGAAGCCCCATCCCTGGAAACATTCAAGGTCAGGCTGGACGGGGCTCTGGGCAACCTGATCTAGTTGAGGATGTCCCTGCTCATTGCAGGGGGGTTGGACTAGATGGCCTTTAAAGGTCCCTTCCAACCCAAACTGTTCTATGATTCTATGATACTCTGCAGTTTGAGCAGTCTTCGGACACAGAATGGAAGACTGTTCTTTTACTTGTAATCAAAGAACTTCAAATACTCAGGAGATAATTGTAACGTGAATTCAATGTAGGCAAATGATGACTGCACATTTATCATTGCAAGACAATAAATTGTTTTCTCAACTTTAAGAAATTCGGGGGCGGGGGGGGAGATATTTCTCTTCTATTTTTTGGACAAAAGTATTTTCCTCCTACTTGATTATTTTTTGTGTTAAGTCACACCATCATTTGCATCACTGGGGTTGGAGGAATGAAGACCAAAGTGGGGAGAGGGAATCATCAACTCATTGTAAACGAACTGAAGGAAAAACATTGTTTTCTAATACAAAAATTTAAATAGAAAAAAATATGGCTTGAGACACGCAAACATGAGATGTAGTAGCTTAGTTCTACAAATGATTGACAATGTCAGCAGTAACACCCTAGGGTAATTAAGGCCTGCGTCCTTTTCCAGGTACATAAAATTTGGGCTCTGGAAGTTGTCACTAGTTCATCATCTCCAGTATCATCATCTGTACCTCTGCAAAAACAAGTGAACATACTGACCACAGAAATGCAAGCTTTAGAGCACTTTAGTTTTCTGTTAAATATTTAAAATGATTGCTTCCTATTGGACAGTGAAAACAGACAGAAACTGGCTACTCTTGTGCAAGTTGCAAAAATCGAAGGTAAAAAGGTTGTTAGGTTAATCTCTTGAGGGTCAGAGATGGCTTTAATGACTTTGTATAGAAAAGCACGACAAGGCTCTTACTATAAAGCATTTCATATCATGACATAAACAAACGGTCCAAGTAATATACGTTGGGAAATAACCAAGGTAACAATGATCAGACACCTTTGAGGAAAAACAACTCCCTCTGCTGAGAAACTCCATCCTACCGTGAAAACTCCTTCCCCTCTAATGTACTTTCACATAGGGTTAAGTGAAGTTAATTATGATGAAGCATGTATTAGAATTGTTTTCTCTGTTTCAAGAAAATTTGGGGCAGGAAAGGCTCCATCCTCCCTGCCTGTCAGTTAGGCTGCTTATAGTTTCATGTCTTTGTCAAAGGAGAGTCTGAAAATGCCCATGGAAAAACAGGAGCGAGATACAAGCCTTTCTTCCTTGCTTATCTCCTCAATAGCCAAAACTAGTAGTCATAAGCAGAGAGAGCAGGATTGGCCAAAACAGCATCTAAGAGAGAAGGTACATTTTTTTGAGGTCCTTCTCCCTTTGCCAGTTGCTCATGTCACTTTCTCATCTTGTTGTGCCAGAGATGTGCGGGTTCCTAGGAAAACGGACCCAAAAATTGCTGTCTCGTTTTCAATAGAGCTGCGTACTTCGGTATATTCAAGAACAGAAATCTGACTGTTGAAAGAATCCTCTTGAAGGCATCAGGACATCTCAGCCTGAAATAAAGGTCTGGGCAGGGGAAGGGAGAAGGAGGATCAGGGCTGTTGATTAAAGTCTCCTCAGCTATGATCAACTGGTTCTCCTATTTCTGCCCACAGGCCGTGAAAACGGTATCAACAGGCACGGACTGATTTCTGTACCTCATTAGTGACGTTAATATCTTGGACATCCCGTGGATGTTCTGGTTCTGATGCATGTGAAAGTAAGGAAATGCCTGCCAGCTGACAGAGATTATACTCATGTGAAATACCTCTACCTGATCTTTCCAAATATTATAAGGAAAATTATCATTACTCACCCTGCCAAAACAATAGCCTGACGTGAAACTTGACTACTTGGATGTACTGTTGCTCACAGTTAAGCAGCTTGTGGGTGAAAGTAATTGCTGGGAATAATTTCAGACACTGTAATTTAAAGATCAGATTCAAAATATCTACAAAGCGCTTTACAGTCACACCTAAATCTACCCATCATCAACTCCAGTCGTAAAATTGGATACACGTAACATTCTGCAACGTCGTGATTTTCTGAAGATGGAATTTTCCCATTCGAAAGAGACTGTCTTCACCGCTGAGAACCACTTAAATATCTTGTGTTGACTTTATTTTCAGCAGCAATGGAAATATTGCATCTCAGAGTAGTTAAAAGCACCAGCATACGTATTACATGAAAACTCCTCAAAGTACGGTGATATTTTTTTTTTTCCCCCAGAATGGAAAAAAAGCTTTCTGGCATTTTTCATTCCATCCTACAGAATGCGAGATTTGCTGTTCTTGAACATAAAAGGAAAAACACTTTTCCAAGACCATGCAGAATGTCTTCCTCCTACAATAAAGGACAGAAACAACTACAAGATCTTCTGTCTATCTAGTAACAATACACAATGCTTAAGCAGTGCAATTTTACTTATGTCTATGCCTTATACATGGGTTCATGCATACAATTACAACTACATCTCTCAGCCACCAGTGACTGACACTCAGATCAGTTAACAGCAAGATGTCAGGGCACAACCCCCACCATTTAAGAAGAGATAAATGAGCTCCCTCATCATTCTTGATAAAGATCGAGCAATGATAGTCAGAAATGAGAGACTCCCTCACCCCTATCGGTTGCACCAGACACTTGCTGGAGGCGCATCCATCGAAAAATGAAAGGCAAACTTGTGCTGTATTGGCCAAAACCAAGACTCAAGCCAACGTAAGACTTCTCTAAGAAATGCTAATCATGTTCTTGTTTATTACTCTTAAAAGCATTAAACTAAATATTAATGATGTTTCTCATAATCTTCCCCCACACCCCTATACAGGCACAAAGAAGTGCCATTTCCGTATTACAGTACTTTATTTCTGAGTCACTAATTATTTTTTTGTTAATAACAAATTCTGTCAAAATATAGCACTCAACTCACCTAGGCAATAAGACTGACTTTAAATATGCCAATCTAAATATATATTTGCACAAGCTTAAGTGACATTTACTTGAATGCTGTAAATTATTGTATATCTTAAGTAAACATATTTATACGGCTTCTTTACAACAAATTTCTAATACTGTTGGAAAAAAGCAAGCTGAACATGCAGACGTTTCTATGTCAATAACATTAAGATTATGAAAACAGCAAGAGATAAGACTTAATATAAGCCCACGGTGCTCCTTTTCATTTGCTCATTTCATCAAAGCATGAATTGAAAGACAGAATATATCATCATCTCCATAGCAGGCTTTCTGGGTACTGTTAATGGATACAGAATCACAGAATGGTGGGGGTTGGAAGGGACCTCTGGAGATCATCCAGTCCAACCCCCCTGCCAGAGCAGGGTCACCTAGAGCAGGCTGCACAGGACTGCGTCCAGGCGGGGTTTGAATATCTCCAGAGAAGGAGACTCCACACTGTCCCTGGGCAGCCTGTGCCAGGGCTCCGGCACCCTCATTGTGAAGAAGTTTTTCCTTATGTTCAGACGGAACTTCCCGTGTTCCAGTTTGTGCCCGTTGCCCCTTGTCCTGTCGCTGGGCACCACTGAAAAGAGTCTGGCCCCATCCTCTTGACACCCGCCCTTGAGATATTTTTATAAGCATTGATGAGGTCCCCTCTCAGTCTTCTCTTCTTCAGGCTGAACAGCCCCAACTCCCTCAGCCTTCCCCCATAGGAGAGATGCTCCAGTCCCTTAATCAGCTTTGTACAATAAACTCTGCAACAATAGTATTTTGGAAGCAAAAAAGCTTTTTAGTATATTTATAGTAACACAAAAACTCTGGAGGTTGGCAAAACCTTTCATTGCACAAAGAGTACACCGTGGTCAGTGCAATTACACAGAAACCACCATTTCCCAAGTTGATCTGGTCACTGAGTTCTTGCTGTGCGCTGAGGAGAAGCTGGATAAATTACAGCCAGAAAAATGATTTCATATTTACCAATAACTGGAGGAGGAATTAAATGGTAAATATTAAAGGTAAACGTTTTTAAGTCAAAAGGAACAGGGGACCTGTGCTGTTGAGTATCATTACTACTGGTTTGTTGCTTTTTCTTTGCGTTTTATTTACACTTTGCAGGCTTTTAATTAAAGAGAGGGGCTAGGGTAAGAACCAAAATAGCCATTTTAAAATACTAAAATAGCCATTTTTACGCTAACAAAACACAGATTTCAGTTATTTAGGATATATGCTTTCCAGTAAGTTATGTTTTCACAGAAAATAGATAACCAGAAATCATTATCTCCTAAAGCCGTGACTTACAGTTCTCAATACTAATTTTTCAAATTAGATGTTATTTTGTGCAAATTGCCTTAACACAGTTAGCTGGCTGTTTGATACAAGCAAATCAGTGTGGCTAATGACTGCTTTTGTACACTCTTTACTTTGAAGGGAACATCTGTACTAAATAGAATAAAAATTTTAAAGGCTTCCAAGCATGCCTCCTTATCGGGACATAAGGAAGGACACAATCATAATAATGTTTACCTTGAACTTATTGCTATGGCCTTCTCTGCAGTAGAAATGTAACGTCATCTTTATTCCCAGGTGAAAGTCATCCGTCACTCAAAGCTCATACGGAGAGCCCAGTCGAACGGCCAGCGCTGGTGGCGCGGGGGAGCAGCCTTCGTTCACATTCCCATGCGGCACCTACCAGACCATCCCTGCAGATCTTCACGCTCGAAGATCGCAGTGGAAATTCAGCATTTATGGCTACGCCTATTAACGTCATCATCTTTTCTTCCAAGTACAAGTCACACGGTTGTCATCCCGGTCCACCGACTAGCTTGCGTTGCCACGCATGTCGTTTGCCTACTGCCTAAGGGCTCTTCGCACACTGAGCCGAGGTCCAAGCGATCCTCTCTTCTGTGTATACTAAATAACCGCTTTTTGTCAAAGTATGCAGTGACCCAAACTATTCTATGGTCCTATGATTTCCATCTAGGTATTATTAAATGTACAATAAGTATTTTTACTGCAAGATACAAATAGCGTTGGCAACGACAGAAAAACATGATCGTTATGGAAAGATGATGGACAATGGATCAAGTTTTTCTTCCTGTATTTGGAATACTGTTTCTATTAGCTTATCTAAAAGGCAAGTCCCTCTCATTTCTACCTCGACCTATTCTGTGAAGCATGAAAACAGTCACCTCTTTTGTGCAGATCGCATCCTGAACAGTCCATTTCAGAACCTAACTTCTTTCAGATTTCTAATCTCAACAATCTTATTCAATTACAGAACAAATAAGCTAATGGCTCACAGAAGTTACATCTCACAAAAAGAGCGTTCAGGAACCCATGCATTTCTTTTCAGTGCAAACAGCGGATTCTCCTCTTATTTGGACATGAGGTAAAACTGTTCACAGTTCCAGTTGAAAGTCTTTCTTTTTGGTAATGATTAAAAAAAAAATAAAGCAGTAATGCACAGTTACTTTTCAGAATGAAAAAATAAAGATTATTTGAGAAAAGTTAGCCTTACCCACAAATTTCCATCATTTTTTCGCACAGCTTTCTATCTGCTCTCCATTTGCACCGTATTGTAACGAAGTGGCTGGATACACCAGGCTTAAACATCACCTCTGGCACTGCACGGTGTGCAGGAAAAGCCTCCCCTGTACCTCTGTGGCACCCCTTTTGCTTCCTCCTCTGCAAGCGGTATAAATGCAGAGACAGTCGCTTTCTAAGGAGCTCCTACCTTCCACCGGTCCTTATTGCCAGGACGACTTCTCTTTTGAACCGATTCTGTGACACCGGCCTTGGGATGCAAGACGCCAGAAGCTATTTCCCCTCTGTTACCAATCACACTGTTGAGAATGCAGACTGAGCCATGTTTAGAATTCACACGCTAGCAAAGAGGTTGGCTGTAAACTAGCAGGTCCAGGACGTATCAAGCAATTTCACACAGAGTAATTTAAAAGGTCTTGCATATCTCTGCAAAACATTTCTTCAAATACAAATGCAATGCAATAAGCCAAAATAAAACATGTTGCATCTTTGCCTTCACCAAATCTGTTTTATTCTTTTCTTGCCCTTTTATATCAAGATTAGTAAGAAAAACGGTAAAAGGAGTTTCTGTAAGAGATGGCATTAATATATCCATGTTCAATGAATAAGCACCACCAGTCGTTGCATTAAGAATCAATGCTATAAACACGCTACCCATATCTTACATTTCTGTCGGTCTGTATCCCCTTTATTTAATGTCATTTCAGGTCCACAGAAAGTTTTGCAATTCAGAGACTTAAAGAACATTTCTTTTATATTCCTTCACATACCGTCGAGACCATTATGATGGCTGTAGTTTCTTTTTCCCAAAATACTTAACGAAGAGTGATTGGAGGGTGCAAGCAGTCGTTTTGCACTTGGACTTTGAAGGCTTGGTGTTGACCTGATTACATTGGGTTTCACTGCAGGATGAATCTCTGTTTGAGACAAGAGAGGGAGAGAGATTATACATACTTGATGTAAAAAAAACAAATAAAAATAGTCTATTCAACATATTAAACTTACATTTAAATTTCCAGTGAAAGGAAAGAAAGTTTATTCTGCATGAATGTGTTTACAGGACCCTGAATAACAATTCAAACACAAGTCTTCATACCTACAGTTCCTCCAAGTAAGAAAAATCTATTTCACTTTAGATTGCCCAAGTTCAATACTATGGTGTAGATGTGAAGGATTTCAGAGGTTGAGGAGATAATACAAATCAATCTGAAACAGGTCTGTGTTTACATTTTCCTATCCTCTTGAGGTTTATATTGGAGCTACACGCCTACAGATTTTTTAGCAAGCAAATAAAAGCATTTTACTATAGTGAAATTATCTCAATACCTCAAGCTATTCAATATTTTCTGTCACAATAATAAGCTTTAAGGGATCTTTCCAAACACAAGTCACCAGGTGCAAGAGTCAGGGGGCCAGCCACAGCAGGGCTCTGAAGCTAAAACTACCCCAAAACTGCAGCAGGAACACAAAGAATGGTTAAGACTGCCCTGGGTTCCCCAGGTACTGCCGGACCCCCATACAGAGTCATTACTGGGGAGCTTCAAACATCCCAGGGTATCTAATACGGTTCACGGAGCAGGATTATTTTGGAGGAGGAGGAAGAAAGGTGGGTAAGAGGCAGTGAAACGCATCTGGCCAGCACACTTCAGGGTGGCAGCTGCCGCGTTTGCCGAAAGCTGATACGGCTGTATGGAAATTTCTCGGTTACCTGCCAGATAAAAGCGGCAAAATGAAGCCTCAGCAGAGTCTGCTTGTCCTTCACCAGGAATTTGCTGAACCAATTAACTTATTCCCATCACACGTTTGGGTTCAAAATGCCACCACTGCGTCCGTCCTCGGACAGACCCCAATTTGCGAGGGGGATCAGACCGCCCGACGGCAGGTCCCCGTCCCTCTGACACGGGCACAGGGCACCAGCTGCCGGCACGGCGCAGGTTGCGAGGCGCTTGCAGCCCGATTACAGCCGGCCACCTCTTTTCCCCACGGAGCAGAAGAGACCTCTGGGCTGAGAACGTGAGGGCAGAGGGGCCGGGAGACGGATCAGGAGAGTCAGCTGCCCAAGGGGAGTAAGATCAGAAGACAAAAATTAAGTACTTTCTCATCTGTAGCCCAGGTTTGCACCTCCCGAAGAGTGCTTCTTTCTGCTTTTCTGGCTATAAAATAAAGCATAGGAGCTGGGAATATGCAAAACCTAAAGTGAGGCCAGGTACCCAAGGAGGAGCCCCTCCAGCCTCTGCCATTCACGGCTATCACGCAGGAGAAACAGAAACCATTGCACAAAGTCAAATCCACTGCAACAGCAGATTTTTCCTCTTTCAGAAATGCCAAGGAAGTCCGACATCCAAGCGCTGGCCTGCCCGGCCTCACGCCCGCGCTCCCACGGCAAGCCTTCGCGCGCAGCCTGCAGGTACCCAGCCCACCCACCCCGACTAGCGACCGGCCGTGGCTGCGCCGCGAGACGTCGCGATAGCCTTTAAAAGGCACGTACGCGAAGGTGGGACGGCCAAACAGTTTCACCAGTATCCAAACAGGCGGAAGGGAGCAGGACGGCCACAGCGACTTGGCCGGGCTGACCTGGGAACAGCATGCCAGGAGGAGGCAACGCCAACAATTTTCACATTGAAAAAGATGTTGCTTAATTGTTAACCGCTGGTTTGGCGAGACCTTGCGATCACGCTCTTAAAGCGTGAACATCCCCATCCGAGATGCTTCAAGAAGGTGAGATAAGAAAGAGCAGGGTAGGGTAACGCACGGGCAGGTGTCAGAACAGCACAGAGCCAGGGTACAGGTACCCGCTTCGGGGCAGTCCTGTAGATTTGGGTGTGCGTGGAAAGGCTAGTTTGACGTCACCGATCTTCTCACCACTTACTTAGATGAGAGCTTTTTACTGCCGTTCACTGCAGTACTCATCTGCTTTTCATATGAGAGTTTAGGAACACCAAGCACCCAGCAGATTTCACGGCACGGCCCATTTTTCATGCTGTAGAGAACAAGCGTCTATTTTGCTTTTTCACTAAAATGGGAACAGAGGCGTGCTTCATGTTACGAACACCACCGATTGCTAAAGCAAAACTTTAAACTGAAATAGAAAGGTTTGCACCCCTTGCTGAAGACGACTGGAATTTGGATTCTAAAATGCTCATTTGTCAATCTTTTCCAATTTTCTGAAGGAAATGGTTAATTTTCAGGGCTAACACCACTAAAGTATTATTTGCCAAAGAGCTCCAGCAGCAAACACAGTAATTCCAGCAGCTGCATCAACATACGAGAACTCATAAACTCCATCTACAGCGTATAGAAGATGTAATTTTATATTTTCAGGGTGAGGGGACAGCTGAAGAAGGAAGCATTTTCTTCCTTCGACTTTTCTTCAGTTTGGAGGTCACTAATCCTCCATTAGTTTACCAGAAAGGCTGTCCTTTCTCTTTCTGCAGTAGAGGAAGGTAGAAAGACCAAGCTGTCCCTTTAAGTTCTAGAAACGAACTTAATTAACAGCCAGGACCACTTCCCAATGGATTGAGTCCTCCCTTCACACCTCACACTCACTCATCCTCTACGTATAGACTTGCTTCAAATATTTGCATGCTTTAGGGCAGCACTTTCTAACTAGCTGCTTCATCACACCCAAGAGGGGTAATGAGGCATTTCAGGGTCTTTGCCTGAATTATATTATCCCATCATATTATTGTATTACGGAATAATAGTAATTAGGGATCTTTTAATTCCAGCTGCTCTTATCCTTGTTCTATTGCCTAGCACTTCACTGAAAAATCTGCTAGCCACCTGCACCTTCTGCTAACTGGGAGAACTAACTATAACATCCAAATAACCCAAATTATCCCTTTACCCACACAACATGGAACCAGTTGGCCAGATTCAGACCATATGATCATTTCTGAAATAAAACTACAACAGGAATAAGAAACAATACTTGAATGACGTATTAGGAACCCTTTTTGTAAGACTAGGTTGCAGCCTCAAACAAGTAAATAGCACTAACAACTCTAAAAACTTCTCCCATTGCCACTAATGTCACTAGGGTAAAAAAAAATAAAACCTCCAAAGCAAACAAAGAAAAGTTGAAGTCTCCTACTGAGTCGCTTAAATAAGCATCCTGGATTCCAGAGGTCCTTAAGCAGCTGCACCTCTCTCTCATCTCGTCTCCCCAACATGCATCCCAGCTGGAGACGTTAGCCTGGTTCCCTCATAACTAGGAGGCAATCTGGGACATTTAATTAGCCAGGGGCTCACCGCAGGGGGTTTGTTCAGCAAGCACAGCGATGACTGAAGAGATTACAGGGGATTAGCCCCAGCTCTCTAGAGGACAGGGCCTACTTTTAACACTTAACCTACCTCACCCGTGGAACTGGCAGTCAAGCAGAGGAACAGGGATAAAGGGAAGCGAGGGCCCAGGATGCGCAGGGCGCTGGAATCCTCTCTGCCTCACCAGCAGGGCTGAGACCAGTAGTGCCCTGAGACACACAGTTAACTGTATGCCAGTAACCGTCTGTGGGAATGGCACGGAAGGAATTTTAAAAAGAAAACAAATGCGTCCTGTATAAGCTATGACGTGCTATTTAATACTAGATTTTATGAGAAAAATAATGCAAGCATTACTTATTCACTGGAACGTGCAAAAATCCCAAAACAAACAAACAAAAATCACAAACTAAACTAAAAAAAACCACCCACCAAGCTAAACGGCAAACAAAAAGCCATTCTCTAGCCATCCTTATGCAGCTAATTCAGATGCATGTATTTAACTACACTGGGTACACTTCATAGCCCTGTAACATGTATTATTTGCCTTCAACTGTAGTGAGCTACCTTCACTTCCCAGGCAGTCAAATGCCAGGTGGACTCTACAGGTACCTGGTATATTTTAGCACTGTTCACCTTCTACAAAACCTTCACGTAAGTACGCGTAACGCCGACACCGTTCATCCGTTTACTCCCATTAAACCTCCAGACTCCCTCACCGACTAAATAACGTGGCACCAAAACCAGGCAGTGCCTTCTAAGATTACACAGGCTGCTGTTTCTTCTTTTGACCGCACAGACGGGTCAGCGGACAAACCACCTCCTGTCCGATGGCCCCCCCCCCACAGCCACAGCTCCACCGAGTCCATCAAAGCAGTCCTTTCCTCCTCCGCTCTAATGACAACACACATAACGCACAGCTGGGCTGCCCGTAAGAAAAAAGGCAGTGATCATTTCCTAAACTCCAAGGCAGGAGGAATCAAAATTCAGTGAGAGTGGGCATTCATTCTTCATTATCCAGTTTTCTGAAGTTTGGATTGTGTTAAAATCGGTGTTCTGGGAGAACAGTTATAACTACATTACTAACCGATTTCTATTTCAGTAAGTCAAGAGACTTCTTGTTTATTTTGTTCTAGTACCAAAAAAACCCTCCTGTTGATTGAAATTTTGAGCGAAACATCTAGACTGAGCTCTACCCTCAGCTTCACTTCTGTAGAATGGGATTAATACGCTGCAGAATTAGTCACTGCTTCTCTGATCAATGGATTGATTTCTATATTCATCTGAGGATTAACAGAAAGCCTCCGGGGTATCTCAACTCTTATATGACTGTGTGAATATTTAATAGTCAATAGTGGTTCCTTGCAAAGAGGATGATTTTCCCTTTTTTTAATAAGCAATCACAATTACTAGAATCTCTGTTCTCCCCATGATCTTACGTGAGTTCATTGTCCTCTTGGCTGTGATCTCAGTACAGATTTCATCACATCTTTTCAAATTATGTCATAAAATTAAAAGATCAGTGTCTTCGTGTGGCTGAGGTCTCCTCCTTTTAAGTACATAGGAGTATTACAAGTGGATTCAGGGGGCACAGTAGAGCAGCACGGAGCATACTGAGTATCTCCCCTTTGAGCGCTTATTTTTGCTATTTAGACTACCAGACTATTTTTCACATTCTAAATTACATCAGGTTTCACTCTGCCATTTTAAACCTGTATCAGGCAGCCTTCTGCCTACATCCTGCAAGTTCAGTCATGCAGTTTTGCAACTGATAGCAGACCAGAATTTTTATTAATTTATTAACTTTATACTTTTCTCGTTACTAAAATCATGTCTCTCATTCTACGCATATAGGATTTTTAAGTATCAGTACACACTGAATGTTCATTTGGTTCGTTATTCTCTGGAAGCAAATACCCACCTAAATACCCAATGATACATGACAGTGGTTTTCTGGTGCTTTTTATCTTCAGAGGATTTCCCGCAAGTTCACAATGTCGATCTGCATCTGAGAATTTTAAAGAATAAAACTCAGTTTAAATATTTTACCATTACAAATATAATTAGGATGCACCAATCAGTTTCTGACTTGCATTTTTACCACAAATTTCTTTTTTCCTTTTAGCACACGTTCTTCTTTTCATCAACGCTAATAATGATGGCTGTTTAAAGGCAGGGCATGTCCTCATTCATGCAAGAGATGTTATGATTTTTTTTAAATTATTTTTTTTAAAGTTAATGTAAATTCTAACACAAATTTGATTGCATTTTTTGCTTACAAAGTCCTTTTGGAGACAGTCAGCTAGGCAAATGAAGCACAGATGAAAACATGAGTACTAAAATAAAAGCAGCTCTGGCTATTAAAAATAATTTACACTGAATTCTTCACTGTTTTCTACAAGCTTGTGTGGCTCTAAATGGGGTAATACAGAGGTAAGGAGGATTTAAAGTTGGGACAACTGATTTCTGTCATGTCTTACTTGCATAGTATGGTGATTCATATGATTCTTAACAAGTAAAACAGAACATGGAGGCGATCATGGCAAGACGAAGCTTAAAAATAAAATCCGACCAAAAGAATCCCTTTACTATAAACTTCTGAACAAAGCGGTCAGTCGTAACTAAGTATGACTGAGCCTAAAGGTCTCACAGATCGTAACTTCCTGCAAAGTAAATGAAAATAAGCAGTTCCATAAGCACCTTAAATTTGATGCTACAACTACGAACTCACACCTTTAAAGGCACTGTGAATACGCAAGCAGAGGATCTTTCTGAACGCCCCAAGCAGGGAAGTGTTACTATGAAGACGTTCACGCTTAGACAGTGGAACCAACCAAGCTAAGGCAGAAGACACTAAGCTTCGGTAAATAGTTTCAAGACTACTGGAACTATACTGTGTTTTTTTTAAACTACTCAGAATGATTGGGTTATCTGTCTTCCAAAAGCATGTAAGTAACGCCCCTATAGGACTTCGAGTATATCCCTAGAACACAGGTATTCTGTTTGGTACAAAACTGCATTTGTATGTTGTGTAGATCTAGAGTTCTCTCACGTGGAATTACTTCCCACATATACGCACCTACACGTACACCTTTCTTTGTACAGGTTTCACATATGCACGTGCAGATCTGCATTTTCTAACAAACTTTACAGGAGCAAGATATTATAAATACATTATAATGATTGTAGTTCCACTTTGTCTCCACCTTGCGCTTTACCAAAATCTTCCCACTGGCTTCGTTCCAGCACACGAGATGGAGCACGTAGTCACATGAAGAGGATAAGACATTATATAGAACAATTTACAGTCTCTCTGTATATTCTATCTAGCTCTGTGCAAAAACCATGTAGGTCACGAAACCACAGCAATGACTGAAACGAGTATTTCAGTATGTTCACAGATGTTTTCAATGCAGCAGACAATGCACAACGTATTTCAATGTATTAAGGAATCTACTTGAAATGCTAGCTGGTATCCGGGCAGCCCGAAGGTTCCAAAGCCCTAATGCTCACTACACGAAGTACTTCATTATTTTACCTTAATAACAAAATACACTGTTCTCGGTGAAAAAATGCACTGAACCTGGTGCCTGGAATATTTTTAATATTCCACACCACTTGAAATACTTTAAGTGACAGAGTAGAATGATGCGTCTCCACTGTCTCCCTTAGCAAAATAAGCACAGACTATACAGTGAATATTTTATAGTTACTTTGGGAACAGCAAAGCATCACCCAAGAAGTAATTAGCAAGAAAATTTTCCATCTACGTGCCTTCACTGTAAAAAAAAGACATTGAATCATGGGGAGATATTAATATGCTGACTGAGAGAATACAGACTGCAGAGACAGCACAATTTCCATGCTTGAGGCAAAGCATGTTCACCAACGGTACCAGGTGGGTATTCCAAAGCACACCAATCTATTAAAACGGTTAAATACGTTTAACAGCAGCAAACTTTAATCCACAATATGGTACTCCCATGAAAAGTATAATAAAGTTTATGATCTTTACGCACTACATACAGAAAACCACAAAGTTAGACTGTACGTCACTCTCAAGTGTAAAACCATAGAATAAAATTTAGGTAGGAAGTTGTCAAAAACAAAATTGAAAAAAAGTCCTAAAATCAAATATGGGCTTCCACATGAACACTAAAAATCTTAGTAAGATCAGTGAAATAGTAGAAGGTATGAGAAATGAAGATGTATTTAAAAAAATAGATTTGAGTATTACATTTGATAGCATATTTTTTCAAACATATCAAAAGCAGAAAGTGCGCTAGTGCCTGTAGCAATACAAGATGATCAAGGTGGGAGGAAAATACAGAAGAAAGATAAAGGCATGGCAGAAAAGCAGACGTGTTCACTGCAGAACTTAAACAAAGCTCACTTCCAAAACCCTTTTATGAGGAAAGTGTGAGAACTGTGTCACATCAAAGTGTCCACATGAAATATTTCAAAACAAACTGGTTAATGAATAAAAACAAGCTACCAGGACCAAGTGGAATTCATTCAAATAGAAACTGCTGAGCACGTACACTACCGGTGTTTAACCAATCCTTAAACTGGTCTCGGCTCAAGAGAACAAAAACACGGCAAACGCGATAACATTCTTCAGCAAGCAGGTCTGCAGGCTGGCAAAAGGGTTGAACTATTAATAGAGGCATACGGTTAAATACGGAAACATCGAGGGAGCCAACAAAGACCTTGTAAAGGGAAAACACGTTTAATGCGTTCACATTATTCAGCAGCGTGTCCTTGCAACAAGAAGGACGACCGCGTACTGGGGCTCACCAGCCCGAGCGGAGCCAGCAGGGCGAGGGACGTAGCCCTTCCCCTCGGCCCTTGTGAAGGCACGTCCAGACGCTGCGTCGAGTTCCGGGATCCCCACTACAAATGAGATATGGGCGTCCTGGAGGAAGTCCAGCTATTGGAGAGCCTGGTTTGGGGTTGGAGTATAGGATGTACACAGAGTCTGAGGGAACTGGGTCTGGTCAGCCTTGAGATGAAAGGGGAGACCCGATTGCCACCCGTAACTACCTAGTGGCAGAGCATAGAGAAGACCAAGCCAGACCCTTCTCAGAGGTAGGTCGGGATAGGACAACATGCTATTGCCATCTTTGGCAACAAACGCAAGCTTGGAGATGGGAAATTCTCTTTAGATGGAAGGACAAGATTATTTACTGTGAGGTTGATCAAACACTGGAACAGGTGCCCAGAGAAGCCGTGGAGTCTCCATCCTTGGAGACATACAAATGTCATCTGGACAAAAGGCCCATGAGCACATGAACTTTATGCAGGGCATGGGATTAAAGACCTGCAGAGGTCCCTTCCTGCCCACAGGTCCTGTAACCAGTGATGGCAAGTGTCACAGGTCTGCCGGGATCCTCTGAAGGAACTGTGATACACACAAGCAGCTGACGTGGCACCCAACTCGGAATTTCAAATAGCTTTTCACAAACTGTGTTACCAGAGACTGTTGCTGTTCAGCTGTTACAGCGTAAAAGAAAAGGGTTTTTCGGGGATTAGCACCTGATTAAAAGCAATTGTCTGTGCAATCCCAAAAAGGATCTTGCGCTGTTCAATGTATCGGGAAAAGAGGTTAAAGTTTCCTGGTAAGAAATTACTGAGCATAATCAAAGCTAAAACCGACTGCAAAGGATACCAGCAGCACCAAGCAACAAATGTGAATTAATTCTTAAGGGATAAAATGACTAACAGACAGATACAACAATGGGTGACCAACCACCACCACCCAGAAGAGAATTCATGGAGTCAGTGTCAACAGCTTTCTAAAAATATCTACTCAAGAATGGTCACTCAAAAAGAAATTAGAATCAGAATATTAGAAATTATGATGATAGGAAAATACAAAACATGATGCGACTCTAAAATTATAGGAAACTTGTATCTTAAAGTGCATGTAATTTGGGGCACTATAACCCTTACAGAGGATGCAGCACAATTAGAAAAACTCCAGGGAACAACATTACGAACCACAGTGTGAAATGGATTCTTCATGAGGTTTTAAACAGACCAAGTTCTTAACCTAGAAAAGTGATGACTGTTGTGGGTATTACAGAGGTCAACGAAATCAGGAATGCAACAGAGAAGATGATAGTGAATGAGGCTTGTTCTTTTAGATTTGAAAGGGTTTTTTAACGATTTCCTTTTTTTAAACTAGATTTGTGGGTCTCTCAAGCTTAGAGAGACTCTCATTGGGGAGTTATTTCTCTCTGACATTTCATCATATCTCTATCAAAATTCAGATTATCTAAGGAATGTACTGTGCTGTATGTATTCCCTGAATTGTATTCTTCTCAGAAACTTTGGAAAAAAATAGTGTGTTCTTTTAATTACTTTACTGGCTACTAAAATCTGGCACAAATTGCATTCAAAGATAACAGTAAAGAAAATATTTTCATCCTAGATGCAGCCAGAAGATCTTCTGTAGGTATCAAAATCAAGGAGGTAAAAAATTGTTTGTGAACCAATACCCATAAATGTTACTCACTTCAGATGAATGGGCAGGTTTATATCAGTAAAACATATGCTGTATGCTTACAAAGACAAATCAGTAGCATTTTGCATATTCTACTTAATTTTCACTTGCCCTTGTTTTATCAAACCAGATTGTAACAAGCAAGTACTGTGTACCAAACTTGTTATTAAATCTGAAGATTTAAAGGTATGTTAAGTTTTGATCACGAACAGTATACCCATTTCCAGATAACTATCTATATAATACAGATAATATATTACCATCCACTGAAAATATTTTGACAATCATGTCTACATAGACAGAGTGTAGTTAACCAAATTAAAATTACTATAATACATACATATAGTGATAAAACTGTATCTGAGAAGGGGAAAAAAAAAAATATCCCTCAAAAATCTTCCTGTGCTGAAGTAATAAGGTTCACGGAGGCACGGCTCGCTCTCGTGCTTATATCAATATGCTTGTAAGCTGGAGACGGATCCAATCTTGTCAGCGATTGCCTGGAGAATAACACCCGCTTCGGCTTCCTCTAATTAAGAGACCTTCCATAGACAGGATAGTTTTGCTTAACTTCCTAAAAAACGTGTAATGTATTCAAACTAAAAGGAAGGTATTTTGCCTAATTTAGAGCATGGGAATTTCCTCTTAACGAAACAGTTCACTAATTCTAATTATTCCTGAAAATCCATCAGACAAAAGTTTATTGTCAACAACTACAGCGAGTCTACTCTCTTTGGGCAGAAGAAAGCCTGAGATTTCCACAACGGCTTGTGCTCCTAGCAGGAGATGCCGTGCCTTCTCAACCTTCTGGTGACCATCCCTAGGTCGAACTGGGATGTAAATGCATCGTCTCCGCCACCTCCTGCTGGCATCCGAGCAGGGGTCATGCTATATGGTTCACTAACGAGACAAAGCTAATTCTCTGCACTAACTGAAGGAATAAAGAACATAGAATAGGACCTTGTTTTCCACCAGTGGATGTAATGGGCCAAGGGATGTCGGTGGAATTACAATAATAAAAAAATGCTCTGAAATCAAGTTTCACCTAAAAGATGGTTGGGCCTGAGATTAGCGTTCTCAGAGGCTTCCATGCCCCTCCAAGACAAAAGAATTATCTGCAGATGAGTTCAGGTGGAACACAAAAATCAATTTATTTTATGAGCAAGCTCTGCCTGGCTTGTTCAGACTTTCTTTCTCAGAACTGGGAATTAATTTCATTTACAATCTGGCACTTCAACAAATTGTGTAAGACTAAGAAGGCAATAAACCTGGTACGCTGCTGGAGTAAGCGCCCTGCCATCCTTCTGTCTTTAGATTTCATGGTTTCTGAATGTTGGTAAGGTGCCTGCTGCAATATAGTTGTGAAATGCAGTTAGGTTTTCAAGCACCGGTTTGGCACACACAAAGAACCAGGCGAGTCTGACAAAGCATCTAAGTCGTCATTAGATTCAAGTTTCAGCACACCAACTTGGAAAACAAATTCCAAATCAGTTCTTGGACATCCTAACCACCTCATGCCGTATCACATCATGGGTGACCTGCTCTCCTGGCCAGGTTATTATCTAAGCACGACTGTAACTTTTGTAACACCACCACAGACATTCACTCAATATCATAATTACTGAGTGGTATTCAACATATGAAATCATTACTGTTCATTAAATATCTCATTTAAAAATTACTTGCGTCAAGCTATCCTTAAAAAAGGATTCAAGGCACTCAGGAAGGTAAAGTCTACTTAGTTATAACAATAAAATCTACAGAGTGAACTGAACTGAACACAGGTCACCAGATGTAAGTACATGAACAAGACTAGAAAACAATTTTTTTATTTACTTACTTATTAGGCTTTACTAAAGTAAGAATATGAGAAAGACAACGCAAGTATGAGCATTGTACGATTCCAGAGAGAGACTGCCAGAAACAGAGTATGTGCATGTGTGTGTGTATATATGTGCATGTGTACACACAGAGAAAGGAGTTAAATTAATTAAATGAGGTATAATCTGGTTTCCACTATTATAAAATAATTCAAATGTTGTGTTAAAAAAGCATTGACAACTGTGACTTCCCCTCCCCACCTCCACCCCCCAATCTATGTTAGGTAATCAGGAAGCATCAGCATACAAAAAGACAAAATTGCAAGGTCCAACTTTTGCTTTAAGTAAAAAGAATAATGAAAGGCAGAGACTATAGGGGGAAAAAAAAAAATCTTTCTGCTCTTGATGTTAATCTGATGTGGCATTTTCTCATTCAAAGGAACAAAGAGGAAGCACTCACAGCACTGCCAGCCTGACACAAGAATGACTTTCCTGCTGAAAAGCTCAGCTTTTCACTCCTTTGTTTTAAAGTTGAACTGTGTATATAACGCTTGTTTTAGTATGGTGATTAACAGTGGGATGAAACATTTTTTTCTTCTATATTTTTTTTCTTCCTTAAACAAAAGCTTCATCTTCTTTCAAATTGAGTTACTGCAGCGAGAAGAAATAGGGATATGGATAAAAAGATTGAAGTGAACTTTTAAAATTAATTTTCCTCCATGATTCAGCAGAAATCAGTGTCAATTACATAAATTAAAAGATACAATGCTTTCCTCTCAGAAAATAACTTATTTTGTATTAAGGATTAAAAATATAATCCTAGCCCAGCCTTAGACACACTTCTTCCATGAAAGTACAATCCATTTTATTCACACAGTGGACATACGGTTTCCTTAAATCTGAAAGTTGCTCCTGACTTGCACAGCTTCGAAAGAAGAAAGAAAACGGCCAACAGGACAACTAAGTAAACATGGCAAGGACAGTGAACAGAAATATTCACCAAGTTCTGGATGACTGCAGAAGTAGGTGAAGAGTCTGCAAGTGAAGAATGGCTGGTATTAAAGTACGTAAGGGGAAAATAATTACTCAAAACCAGATTTTAAGCCTCCGTGGAGTAAATTTCTCACAATTAACACTGACATCATCAGCATCCCAGTTAAATATGCCAGGAAAACATTTAGCGTTAATCTAGTAAACATGGTTATAAACCCGACATCTAATGTTCTAAAAAGGTGTACTCAATCCTAATACAATTGACAGTACGATGAGCCAGAACCGCTCATCTTGAAATACCAAGCGTCTGCTCCGAGAACTGCCTCTATGGAAGACTGGGAAACAACTAAACAGCGTGAGCAGTAAAACAAACATGCTCAGCGCCCAGACAAAACCCGCTGAACTGTTCAGTGACTTTGCAGCAGAACTTACACACATACGCGCACAAAATGTCTTGCTGTTGCTATCCACAACTCATAACCTTCTGTCATACTACTAGTGAATTTATCCGTTCTTTGTATTTTGGCTATAAAAAGAACAAGCATAATACAGAATTTTATTTAAAACTAAAATTTAAAACTGGAACAGATTAAAAAAAAAATGACGCAACTATGATGAAATAATAGACATGGCTATCACCACCATCTATCTGATCACCACAGTAATAAAGGGCTGTATTACAGGCCAGATTTAAATTCTTACGCATCCTCAGCTCCTTATTCCTTGACCAACGCCACTGAGAAAAAGTAAAACACGTGCAGATCTATACTTTCTGTTCAGCAAAAGAATAAACGAACAATATAAAAGCAAGCTTCTTTCACACTGCCTAGAAGGAAGCATGTTTTCTGTGTCACAGCACTAGATTTCCTCTCACTGCCCACGACTTTTTTTAAAATGACAATTTTTTGTAAGTGAATGAGGTAATAGGTTTTCCCCTTTCAATTCACTGAAATGATCCCCCAGCCTGAAATCTGTTCAAGGCAGCCAGACTTTATCCAATGTGCTGGTGATATGCTGGACAAATGAAAAAATGAAAAGCAAAAGCGTATAGACAAGAAATGTTTATTGAAAAAGAAAATAAAATTAAAAGACAAAAATGGGTGGGAAGCACAGCACACAGAACTAAGAATTAAAAAAACATCTTACATTCTGCCTTAATGGCAGCACAGTTAATAGGGACAAAGGGACGTCTTGCTGCCTGCCGCAGCCGGAGGGTGTTTTTGCAGACCTGACGGGCCAGTTTTGTCCAACATGTTGTGTGAAGAAAGAAAGCTTGACGTGTTTTCACTGCCGACTTTGGACTTCCAGTGTTACGAACTGGAGTTCCCTGTGTGGCCTGGCGGGACATATGAGTTCTAACATGGGATTCCTACAAAAATAAAATAAAACAAACAAACAAAAAAAAATCATAACATGTACATCTGAATTACAGCATTAAAAAAAATCCACAATTCGGATAAATTCACAAGGTTAATCAAATAACATGCATCAGCACTGTACAAGAAAACCTGGGGCTTGTGCAAGAAGCTGTATAACACAGTAGAGCACTCTATTGTGAGTGGATATATAATGCCATCTATATGACATATCATATAGTCATATTAACATTTTATAGACACACACCATTTGACTGACAAGATGACATTTGTCCACCAAAAATGCATGAAGTGGATGTTTGTTTTTCTAAGACTTGGTCATACAAAGACATAGTAGGACCTGCACACTGTTCAGTTCTACTTAAGACAGGAAAAGGATTAATAAATTAAGTTTTGTAACACTAAAGTTGAACACATAGATAAAAAACACTCCATTAAATATTCAAATCACAGCAGTCTTGTGAAAGCACCACACTTCGTTTTAGGAAATTTTATCTACGCAATCCTACCTCTGTAGGTTGGCTGGAAGACAATTTATCTTCGTCTGTTTGTGTAGGCATTTTCAGGCCACCGTATTTCTTCCAATAAATCCAGCAAGATGCACACAATCTACATTGCATATTAGGAGGACCCCAAGAATACCACTGGTGAGACTGTGGAGCTAAGGAGGAAAAAACAGCACAGCTGAATTGGTGCACGCTACATTCAATATAATAAATCCAAATGCTGTAATAGATGGCATTCCCTAAGAGCATTATATGGATAAATATTTAACATATTTCACATGGAGAAAATAAGAACTTGGATTTTTAGTTTATTTTTTAAAAAAGCACCCCAAAAGCCAACTCCAAATGGAAATTCCAAAACACTTTCCTACTTAATTTCAAACAAGGGACTTCGCATTGCCAGATTTTCTTCCAGGGGACTGCAAAAAAGCCCCAACCAACCAACACCTCAAACAGAAAAAAACCAAACCCCAAACCCAACAAAAACCAAAACCCAAAAAATGCTCCACTATTTCTGATCTTACCCTGGAAGACAGGCTCATTAAGTTGCTTGCTACTTATCAAAATTACTGAAGATCCAGGTTTTTTTCCCAAGTCACGCAAAGTAAGTACACTTATAAGTCAAGTTCCATATAAGAAAAGGACAAGCACTTCTCCTACTGACCTTGGAGATGCACGTGTACCTTTATCTTTATGCACATGGAGACTCAGCAGGGAACACTAATAATTTAACCTTTTTTCTTTTCTTTTTGTAATCTTTCACAAGAAAACTATTCTTTAAAAAAATGTGATTTGAAAAACAACAAAGTATATAACTGGAACTTTCTATATACAGAATATGATTTTAATTTAATTGGTGTTCAAGACACAGGGAGCCATAGCAACGGTAAGTGAAGAACTCTCATATGGTAGGCCTTTTCAATTCTTTCCAGTTCTGGATTTTATTACATCTTCTCTCATATAACCTATGTCAAAAGCTGCTATTTCAAGAAGTCCACCAGGAACCACCAGAAACACACAAAATACTAGGAAAAAACCAACACACTCACCACCCCCCCTCCACCCCCTCACAACAAAAACAGAAGGAGGAGGGTAACCCCCAAATAACTCAAAAAACACTGTAACCTTACAGGAGAACCAAAAATAAATTTGAATCTAGTATTCTGAAGGTAAAGGAAAACCATATCAGTGCCATCATATTCTACTACTTTATCTTTCTGTACTTTCTAAACTGTTAAAATAATCATAAAGTGGATTTGAATATGGACACGCGATCAACGTGTTGAAGCCAGCTCTAACTTCTGCCACACAATTCATTGAAAATTATCCTCTATTTGTAGCATGCAAACAGAAGTACATACATTTGAAGCGCATATTAAGATTAAAAAATAATAATATTACTAAAAAAGTATTATTTATTTAAAAAAATTTACTTACTATAGCAACTTTCACAAGCCCGACCTATTAGTGAGGCCTGTGCCTGATAAGAGGCTCCCATTGCTCCATTCACTGCAGCAGGTTTCCCATTGTTGCTGGATATTTGATTGGGATTTGGTTTATTGCTTTAAACGAGAGAGAGAGAGAGATATTTTACTAACCAGTTAGTCAACATGAAAAGAAACAATCTAGTTCCGATGTGTGGTGACAACATTTGTAAAAACTGCTGTAAACAACAAGACTAATTTTTATAGTCCTCTAGCATTTTCACCACTGTAAGAGATCTGCTATGTAAAGAGCTGCTTTGATACTCAAATTTACAGATTTCTGTAAAATGATCTCGTATGGTCTAAGCTACTCAGCAAGCTAATAATAGACCAAGTCTCAAGATCAAGCATTAACATAAGCCTGACATAGCACAGAATTTAAGAAGGGGATTCCAGTCAACAGATGAAGCTTTACAAGGCGAGGCTGGGCTTTGGGTGAAGTATAACAAGTCAGAGCAGTAACTGACTATCAGACCACAAGGCTGTCCACCCTAGAGGAGGGCCTGCTGCCTCCCATCTCAAGCAGAAGTACGTACCTCCCCACCAACTACAGTAAATGCAAATGTCCTATAACCCTGGCAAAGCTCACCCTTTTATCAGGCTGTTCTGCCTGGGTTGTGTCCTAAACTCCTTTCACACTCTCAGAAGGCTCAAGGTTCTTGGATTTTTTTTTTTTTGTTATACTATTATGATGATTATTTTACCTACTAATACTTCAGTGACTTTAAGGTCAGTTAATTCAGAGAGAATTAACATACTCCTCACTAGGTTAAGTACAGTATTTCCAAAGCTCCAACTTTGTGGGTCTTAATTAGCCCTCTGACAAGCTATATTCACAATACAATGCAAAGTTGGATACATTGATTCCTAAGATGATTATTCGTTACTTTAGGTAGCAGAAAATATATCCAAGATTAGTTAAAATGACTAATTGAAGAAACCTTCGCTGTATCAAGTCTCTACTCCAAATGCCAGCAAGTCTGTCTCCTGCCTTCTCCTTTTTCACTATATCCAGTGAGAGACTCTTCTTGGGCTCAAGGTACAAGAGAAGGCATCAAGAGATTATTAAGTCTCCCACGTTATGATCTGTTGCTTAGTTACCTTCCAGAGAAACCATGAATTGAAAGGGACTCTGGTTATTGAGGACAGAACCTTACTTTTACAGGAAATACCTTATGATCAAGTTCAAAAAGATACTCAGCTCCGAGAAGCAATTCTACTCGTATTTCAAATACAATAAATCAGTCTTGAAACAGAGCGTTAAGCAATCCATTTGCCCACGAGTGTCCCAGATTGCACGTTATCAAAGACTTCAGAACTCCTGACCTCTTACCATTGACTATGGATTTTGTTTTGACATGGAGGCAAAAGACAGACATTAAGAAAGATAAAAAAGGCAAAAATCCTACATTTCAAACCAGGTTTTATCATCCAATACAACTACTCCCTACTGTGAACATACTGGCAAAAGTCCTGAGTTGTCCACATGGACTAAGGAAATTAAATTGAAACAGCATTATGTAAAGACTGAGCATCTTGCAGTTTTCCTAAAGCAGGCGCTTCCCCTGAGAGGGTTAGGGAACACTCATACTAGAGTTCTCAGCTGTTTTTAAAAGGCATCATTTATTAGAGACTTGAGCTTCAAAATTTGCAACATTTCTTCAGAGATGAGATTAAAAGGCTGAATTTAACAACCTGCTGTTTGTATTATTAAATCTGTTTAAGAGAAAAAAGTCTGTATGAAACATGGAAATGAAGCTCTATTGTATGCAATTTATGCAAGTCATCAAAAAGACAACAGTGGATTTTCAAAGTATTTCATTTAGTATTCTAGTCTTCTGTTATACAAACACTCATAACAATAGGAAATTCACATATATGTAAACTGAATATAGCCACAAAAAGCTTAAAAGAATGTCATCTGTAATCTTTTCTCTTCTCATAATCTTGAGGAAATTATGAATATGAAAGAGACAGATTATATCTTGTTTCTGTAAACTACATGTTAACAAAAGGAGATACAGCATCGCATTTAAATCTAAAAAAAAACAGATTAAACAACCCTCAGAAGAAAACAGATTTCATTAATAAGACTTGTTCAAAGAGAAAAGATTTGGGGCTGTGTGCTACCTTTAATTTACAGCTAGAACATCTCTTGTCTCTAGCTGAAGAACAGACTGGATCAACAAGATAAAACTGTAATGGGACAGTATCTGATTTTATCTTATGTAACTACATCAACAACTGCTTCTATTTTGAAATATTGCATTTACACAAATATGAAGTGTTGTGCTACAGGGATTCAGAAGCGATTATTCTGGAAAAACTTCTTTTTAAATGATAAGGACCTTCTTGCATTTGAGCAGTCCACACAGCACTTGATCACCTTTTGTAAAACTTACCGTTCCAAACCATGCAGTTTGCAGGTCAAAGACAACGGGTTCAGTTAAGTATGAAGGTTTCACTTATGGCAAGAGTTTGTGGCATTTTCTCATTGTATCTCTGTATATTCTGTTTGTATATGACAAATACTAAGAAAGCAACTATTAAAAAGATGACCAAGAAAATATCATGCCTGTAACTGCATGTTACTGTTTCAACTGTACCTGTACGTTATTCAAAAAAATGACTTTATTGTTATACTCACTAGGTGGGGATGTATACTTGTTTCAATTTGCTTTCTGCTTCAGCCGCTTTCAGACGTTTCTAGTTGAAAAATTAACACATTAAAATATTTTATTATATTCAAGTATGAGACTTCATAAAACTGCACATAATCCATCTTTAAATTATTCCTATTTTGTGATTCCACAAGAGCCTCCAAAACAAGTGTAGAAATCTACAAGATGAAAACCATGAAAAATGAGTTCTCTATTTTTATTAGTTTAAAATTATAGTATACTGTCCTCCCCAGTAACACTCACAGGCCTCGCATATGACAACAAAACTGTAAACACAACAACGACAATTTACATAAATTACATCTACATAAACAAGTACAACATTGTAGAAGTAGCAGAAAACAAATAAGTGAAATTGCACACAATGAGTTCCTCATCGGTCATGTAACTCAATACTTCTTGTGTGCTCTGTCAAGCCTGAGGCTAGTATTTTATAAGCAGTGTAAGGAAGGGGAACAGTGGAGTCCACAGACTGTTAGAAATAACTAAACATCTACTTCTGTTAAGTGCCATTACAACTGCAGCTCAGGAACACAGCAGTAGCAGGAGAGCTACACTACTATCAAGATAGTCTGGGAATTTACTGAATTATTAGTTTCTTCATACTTGTAACAAACTCAAAACGTGTTGCACTCAAGGTAGTATTACTACCTTCTAAAATACTGAGAAGTTTTAGTTATTGCCATATATTATACAAGTAACTAAGAAAATTATTTGAGCAATGGCACAAGAAATAAGGAGTTCAGATGTCTACTGGTTATCTGAAATGTTTGTCTGTATGCAAAATATGAAAGAAAAAAAGATTATTTCCCTGCTCTTTCTGTACTCAAGACATTACTTCTGGTCACTTGGGGAGAAAAAGAAAAAAGCAGAAAAGGAATTGAAACAAGGTCAATTTTATTACAGACGAGGAAAAAAAAAGGGGGGGGGACATTGATATCCAGCAATAATAATCCAACACTACCTCCCTGCCTCTCAAGATTCCCCCTTTCCTTACCAGGTGTTTAAAACTCAGTCCTCCATTTCTCCTACAACAGCCAATTCTCTTCTCTGCTATACCCCTATTTTCTGATATCCAATCTTTGCAAGGTTCACAATCCAGGAAGGTATTTCCCACCTTGAGAAGAGTATCATCAAAAGACTCTGCTCAGAGTCTCTTGCCTGAGTCATGAGGCAAGTTAGAGGGTTAATCAGCTTTACTGGTCGCGTAGCCTGAGTAAGCCTCCTCATGCAAACCACTGCTCATTTCCATTTCAGAAAGTTGCCTCTGTGCCGTACATTGTAACTCTCATTAAACTGCATCGTTGAGGAGCAATCTATGACAAATAGACTCCTTAGCAGTCCATGCCACCACAAATTAATTCCCATGCAATATGAGAGCCCTTTTCCATTTATTTCCAAGATAGGCTTTTTTTTTTTTTTTCTTTTTAAAAAAAAAAAACAGGTTTTTGCTGTTTACAGATGCCTAGTTGTGTCTGGAACTACAGAAGTGACTTCCATTGACACATCTGGTGCAGCTGCAGTCCTTCCCCAGCACCAGGCTTGGCAACACTGCGCTACCTTCAACAGGCCCATAGCAGAAACGCAAACACAGTATGCTCTGCCTGCTTAAGTCGGTTTTCACAAGAGCAAGGAGAAAGAACAGCAGCAGGATGCTCCAAGTCTCATAAACTGATAGTTTTTAATCTGAGAACATTTCACAGCCCCAGCAGAAGAGCTCTCAACACTGAACTCTTTCCTCTTAACAGCTTCAGGCCACAGGCTTTCCACAACCGCCTCTTTTTCCTTTTCAGATTATACCCAACAACACAGAATTTGTTTTCAAACTGAAAAAGCATGCGAGACTGCAGGTCAGCAGGTAACATGCGTTCCACAGAGGTTCAAAACAAACCGGTCCCATTCTACAAAAAGAACAAATAAATCTCACTGCACATGTAGCAAGATCATCAGAGCAGAAGAGAAAAACACAATAAAGAGGAAAAAAAAATGAGGAAAGTAGCCTTGAAGCACTGCCAAAATGTAAAGGCATTTGTAGGAAGCTGTATTAAGCCCTGATGGCAGTGTCAGTGAGAAGTGACTATACGCATTAATTAAATTTTAGCGTTCTTTTAATACTGGCATGGGAGTTGTAAGGAATGCAATTTTAACAATTGCTTTCCTCCTTTATTTACTAAAGTGAATGATATACTGCCTTCTACAAAATAATCACACGAGGCCATTTCAGTACAGGATATATTTTTATGCACTAAAACTATGGTTAACATCGCACTCTAAAAGCAACAGAAAACGTCACAGCTGGAATTCACACTGACCTACGAACTTTTAAGCGCTGAGACAGAAGAAAGGATGCAGAAACAAAACTATCAACAAATAGTTGCAATTTCTGAGTTGCAACCTCTGCCTGTTGAAATTTAGAGGATGAAAACTGGTAAACTGTAAAGGCTGGAAGTTGAAATTGAAAACATTTAGACAAGAAACAAAGCACCAGTTTGTAACAATAAGGGTAATAGATCACTGGAGCAATGTAACACAGAGAGCTCATGCTTTTCCTGAAAAAAAATTTACATCTGATCTTAAACAGTAACTATTTCAAACAAGCCTTACAGACTGCATTGTAGGGGAGGTCAAGCTACACTAACCCAGGTTTTCACCTGGGCTCTACTACTTTTAATCAACTACCCTTGAAACTGAATGTTATTTCTTTTTACGAACTTTTGTTACAAATATCAACTGACAAATATCCCAAGAAATGCCATTTCCCTACCTTAGTAATGCTTCAAACAGTAGAAATAAATGAAAGGGAAATGTAATGTATTGTTGTAGCACAGTAATTTAGTTATCCTTACATACGCTCTCCTTTCTTCTGTTGCAAAGTCTCAGTAAAAGTCTTTTTGCATTGCAACAGATTTTTAAGGAGAACACCACAAATAATGAGAACATTCAAGCGGAATGAGCCACCTGGCCTTCCTCAAACACTACATAAAGCAGTGGTCATGAAAAGTGCCGTATCACCAAGAATGATTACCCAAGGCCTGAATTAGTTTTGCTAGACAGGTTCAGCACAGACTGAGAATGTTACGTTATCTATTTCTCTTCCCCTTGACTTGAAGGGAACACGCTCTGAAGGCAAGGTGGCAGCAGTATCTCCACTGCCATTAAATCACCACCTTTAGCTACCAAGCAAGAGTAACATTTAGTAGCAAAGTAGTGACAAGGAAACCTTTCTTAAGTCTGACACAACACAGCCAATTAACAAAAGAAATACAGATAACTAAAGAGAAAATTTTCATATTAAATCACACCAATCTAGAATTCAGAGATTGTATTTTATGCATAAGATTCAAGTATGTACATCGACCTTTTTGTCTTCCCATTCCCCCAAGCTGCCCTACCCCTCAAGCAAGATATTTAGAGAAGAATGACTCTGAAATTGCCACTTTCTTACTGAACGTATTTTCTCCCTAAAATGCATTCAATTATCACAGCTTGTTCTAGTGGCGAAAAAACCCCTACAGATACCATTTTTGCTGAACTGTATTATTTTTACCATTCCAGAACAAACTAAACAAGGGCAGGACAAAGTTCTGATTTCTGCTTAGGAAGGATTACAGAAATGTTAACCAGGACAGAAATGAGGTATTTGGCCTACATTGGTTTTGTTATTGATGATCATGCATGACCTTGAAAGAACATGTCTGAGGCATTAAATCCTGTGGTGTATCACCATGTTCTGAGTCAGGACGTTTTAAGTTTACTTAGTTACAAGTAAAACACAGGCATTCTTAAGAGTATTCAAGTCGTAGATAACCACAAAGCCTATGTGTTTTTCTTCTATGTGAGGCTAAAAAATCTAATCCTGCGAAAGGATACATAAACTCAACACACCATCACACACCTTGATCGTTGTAGCAACAGAATCATAACGAAGCCCTAGACAACTTTAGAAAGGGAGTCTCAGTCTTTCGCCAACCACTCCACAGCAAGTATTTCAGAAAAACTGCACAGGAAACAAGACGAGTCTCTGAGCAACTTAAGAGTGTTGACAAAAGTCCATTTGCACTTCAATTTATCCTTACTCCATGGCTTTCAGTATCAATAAATCTTTTTATCTGATTCTTCAAGATCTGTTGCCCAGTCCTTAAGAGCTGACAAACAGCACAGCAAATCTCTGCTGGCAATACCTTTCTAGGATAAAGACTAAGAGTGCAAAAAAAGCGTTAAAAGTGAAACTGTCGTGGTTTAACCCCAAATTGTAACCCAATACCACGCAGCCGCTCACTCACTCCCCCCCTCCCCTCGGGGGTGGGGAGGAGAATCGGAGAGAAAGGAAAACTCGCGGGTTGACATAAAAACAGTTCACCAGGACAGCAAAAGAAAAATATAAAAATATATTAATGATGATAATAACAATAATATATAAGAATAATAGAACATATAAAACAAACGAGACACAATTTCTCACCACCCAACAACCGATACAGCCTGTCCCAAGCAGCAGGCAGGGAGCAGGGGTATCCCCCCCCCAGCTATCCCAGAACAGCAAGTTCCAGAGACAGCAGGCGAGGGAACAAACAGATGAACGAATGAACAAAAAATAAAATGGAAAAACAGGGAAACAAAAAGCAACCCGAAGGGAAGCTTAATGATTAAGGCAAGTTAAGGGTCTGAAAGCCTAGTGGCCCATGGGCCAACCCTCACTTATACCAGGCATGACGTCTATGGTATGGAATACTCTCTTTGGCCAGTTTGGATCAACTATTCTGGCTCTACCCCTCCCAAGTTTTTGCACCTGCACATTAGCAAAACCTGGGAAACTGCAAAATGTCCTTGGTCGTTTAGCAGCAACCAGCAACACCAGTGCGCTATCACCATTCTTCTCACACTAAATCCAAAACACAGGAGCTGCTGAAGACAAAACTAGCTCCGTCCTGGCCTAAACCAGGACAGAAACAAATGGAGACAAATCCAGAAAAACATGCCTTTATACACAGCATATTATTTTCTATTTGTATTATCCATAGAACTAGAACATCCTAGTGATATTCCAAGACTCTACTATGTAGTTAACAGACTTTTCCCTTACTTTCCATACCCTAACAGGATGATGTAGAAACACTTTCAAATAAACTAGAATAACCTGAAGCAATCATCCTTCTGACACACTGTAACAATATCAGGAACAATTCTGAAGATCCATCTAACAATACAGCTGTAATTATAGAATCATAGAATAGTTTGGGTTGGAAGGGACCTTTAAAGGTCATCTAGTCCAACCCCCCTGCAATGAGCAGGGACACCCTCAACTAGATCAGGTTGCCCAGAGCCCCGTCCAGCCTGACCTTGAATGTTTCCAGGGATGGGGCATCTACCACCTCTCTGGGCAACCTGTGCCAGTGCTTCACCACCCTCATTGTGAAAAACTTCTTCCTTATGTCTAGCCTGTATCTCCCCTCCTTTAGTTTAAAACCATTACCCCTTGTCCTATCACAGCAGGCCCTGCTAAAAAGTTTGTTCCCATCTTTCTTACAAGCCCCCTTTAAGTACTGGAAGGCTGCAATAAGGTCTCCCTGGAGCCTTCTCTTCTCCAGGCTGAACAGGCCCAGCTCTCTCAGCCTGTCTTCATAGGAGAGGTGCTCCAGCCCTTGGATCATTTTTGTGGCCCTCCTCTGGACCCGCTCCAACAGGTCCATGTCCTTCTTGTGTTGGGTGCCCCAGAGCTGGACGCAGTACTCCAGGTGGGGTCTCACCAGAGCAGAGTAGAGGGGCAGAATCACCTCCCACGAACTGCTGGCCACGCTTCTTTTGATGCAGCCCAGGATATGGTTGGGCTTCTGGGCTGCGAGCGCACATTGTCAGCTCGTGTCCAGCTTTTCATGCACCAGCACCCCCAAGTCCTTCTCGGCAGTGCTGCTCTCGATCCCATCATCCCCCAGCCTGTATTGATACTGGGGATTGCTCCAACCCAGGTGCAGGACCTTGCACTTGTCCTTGTTGAACCTCATGAGGTTCACATGGGCCCACCTCTTGTCCAGGTCCCTCTGGATGGCATCCCGTCCCTCAGGTGTGTCCACCACACCACTCAGCTTGCTGTTGTCCACAAACTTGCTGAGGGTGCGCTTGATCCCACTGTCTATGTCATTGATGAAGATACTAAACAGTACTGGTCCCAATATGGACCCCCGAGGGACGCCACTTGTCACCGATCTCCATCTGGACATTGAGCCATTGATCACCACCCTCTGGTATCATTACAACATAAAATTTATTTTCAGCATACTGTACATACATCGCCACTTAATTATGTAGCAAGTAAAGGAGCTACAAACTTAGATGTTAAATCATAAATTAAAAATGGAGTATTTTAAAATATTCTGTATATCTAAATCAAGGAGTAAATCTATATAGAGTGCACTATATGAAAAGCACTAACCCTGAAATTTTGCCTAAACCTGCTTAAAATATCCCGGTGTAGGTACCCAATATAATCTTATCATGTTTCTGCTCCAGAGCAACCCCAACAATTGAACGTTCAATCAGAAGGATGAACACATCCACTGTGTGCAGAACGTTCTCAATATTGTTTTTAAATCCTGGTAATGCCAAAGTACTGTTCTATTGTGAAATATCAATAAAAGGTTCATAACATTAGCAGTCACCTTTAACACAATGTATATTCCTTTTCCTTCAGTCCCATGCACAGCTTCACAGCCTAAGCCATTTGCTCTGCAGCCCATTTACTTCTTACGCCATACTGCAGTAAGAACCGGGAATCACACTGCTACAAGCCAGCATACAATACAAATGGCTTAAAAGCCCTTCACAGCTATGTGATGTACAGTAGGCATCAGAGGATTTGCCAATGCACCCTGTGAACAGCACAAAACCACTGGTCTACAGCATAAAAATACTACCATAGGCCTCCCACCATATTTCTTTTTAAGAACACAGATTTTTATGCTTTAACAAGTTCAGATTTTTTTAAGACCGTGGCAGACTGGTTCATGCTGAAATAGCCATTGAATTACCTGCTGCACATATCTGTCAGTGGTTTTCCACATGTAATAATACTCAATGATGCTAGTCAGCGACTTCCAAGGGAGCTGAAAAACAGTTGTTACAAATTAAAGTGGTTCCAAGAAATTGCAACATCCACATCTTATTAAACACATTGAAATCAAGTATAGTTGATGCACAAATGCTGAAATGTGACTGTATTAAATACCTACATTAAAATCCATCTACAAATACATATTATTATTAATAATAATAAACAATCTTTCCTTATAGTTAACAAAGATGCAGAATTACCACAATATTACACATCCAAATCCAAACGTAATTTGTTCTGTTTAAGCCATATGGTTAAATAAAATGATCAAAACAGAATCCAGATTTCCATCAGGAAACACAGAAGGTAATATCTCTATTATAAAGTGTATCAGATGGAGATCAACATCAAGACTGAAATAAATCATATCTTGACAAGACTGCGTTCAAGTCTCATGATAATTTTACTCTTAAAAAAATACAATGGTTATTGTACTTAGTTCACAGGTTTTTCAAGTCCCATAATAACTCAGCTGCTCATACAATACCACTGGTTTTGCATAAACCTCTGCATAGTCTTGACCATTAAACAAGAAACAAAAGGATGCTAGGGACAAATGCTACCTTGAGCAACAAGAGTGATACTGACAATGAGGATTTCACAAAAATCTCTGTGCGAACTCAGGGCAAGTGATGATGACGACGATGATTATTTTGGGTGCACATGTTCATTGGTAAAGTGAAAATGTATTAGCCTAAGTTTAGGGGAGAAAATTAAGCATACAGTAGCCATTTTTAGTTACTACCAAATCACCTTTTTAACTCCATAAATTCTTTCTATCATTTAAATTAGTAATTCTCTTACAGAATTCATTCAACTTTTCTTCATAACCTGGAAAGATGCCACTATTTTGCGCTTGTTTTTTTTCCTAGAGGCATGCATTAACGCTAATATTCTCTACTCTCCAGAAATAAGGGTAATTTTTAAGAAGTCTCAGAAAACACACATGTGGAAACATTATCTTTCCAACCTTATTCACTCCACTTTGGGGCTTTCTCCATGTCGTAAGCCAAAAGAATAGGTTCCTGAACCTCTAATTAGGCTCCTAAAGGCAAGAGAGGAACACTATACCAAGCTGCCTCTCCCAGCACGCAGGAGCTCACAGCCAGTTTTTCAAGCTGCTTGCTTGCAGATACCTAGAGGAACTGAATCTGGCTCCCACCTCTGCCTTTCAGGAAGTGGGATTCAGGTCCATACTCAGCTGTGAATACTTTTTGAGGCAGTGTACCACAGTGTGTAAATCCCTGGTCCAAACAATAGCAGTTTTGTCCATTTGCATTTAACACGTAGCAGCGTAACAAATGCGTAAGCTGATGTTGCAATAGACAGCAACACAATTCGGTTTACTAAAATTTTTTTACTTTCTCAGGGAAATTATGCCTTAAGAGAAATCTGCCCAAGAAAAGGCCAGTGATGGGAACACGTGTTTGGTGTCAGGTGACAGATGAGCTGCTTCTCAGTCTCTAGGCCCATCTTCTTCCTAGCATCCAGATGAAACACTGTCACCCCAATTACCTGCCATTGTCAACTAGTGCATTTTAGCTTCTCCATATTTATTTTCCTTCCTGAACACTTATTAAGACATTCATGCTACAGATTATGTTTCACATTTCTCTAGAAAATACTTTAATCTGTTTTAACTATCATTGTGACACCCGTATGTTCCTTCACTCAGTAGGCACATACAATTAAAGATAGATAATTAAGACGCTTGGACTAGATAACCACAATCCCTCTAAACTTTGATTCATAACTCAGAAAACCTGTTTGACAGACCGAGTATGACCATCCTGTATTCTGTTTACCTACGCACCTAAAGGACAAAACACTGTGGAGGCATGTGAATTTTCCAGAGGCTGCTCTCAACTGCCAGAGAAGCTGTGGACAGCCACAGAATAATGTACCCTCATGACCAAATTCTATCAAACACTGATTATAGAAAGTTTTTACTAAAAGTGAAAATGACCATGTGCGTGACATTTTTGTAGGAGAAAATTAGCAAAGAGGTGTCAGCAGTACAAAAACAAGGAGAGGGAATTTTCAGTTTATTTAGTTTCTGCAGGGTAAAAATGGACCATTCAAATCAGACCAGCATTAAAACCTCAGGATTATAAAGTATCTTAAAATGAACATGTTAACTTTAAGGCATGTCTCCACAATTTTCTGAAGTTGGAAAACAGTTGCTCCTGTTTTCTGTAAATGGTTCAAGCCTGATTCCCAAGGCCTTTGCTGCCATATTTAAAATGTAATGGTTATAAATTTGTGAAAACTGTTGATAATGAAAAACTGAGAATTAACAAGCGTTAACAGTTGTCTCTTACCATTAGGAAAATAGTTATATTTGGAGAACATAAAATATTCAGTCTTCTCCCATTCTACTACCCTGGGATGCGAAATAATTCAAGTACATCAAGTAAATGCAATTAACTTAAAAAGTTTAGGTTGATTAGGATTCACATAGGTTCTTAAAGACAGCAGAACCTCAACAAATGAGCTCCTATAACAGCTGATGAGTCAACAGTTGATGAAAATGATTATTTAAAGGCTAGACCGGTAATAACAAATTAAGAAATGAGCTTCTCCTGTCTATTAAAGAAAAATAGGTAAACTCCTTTACACCATTTAATTTATAATAATTGTCTTGCTTACTAATATTTAATGTTTATAGCTGAATGCTTGAGCTGCACATTGAATGTCAAATAGTGCCAGTTCTTACTCATTGCTGGAAAAGTAAATGAACCTGCCCTTTAGAGAACTATCACGTAAGGGCTGCAACTGCAGCTGCCGTGCCTTGCAAACCCGGGCCGGTTCAGAAAAGGCAACTCCTCTGGCATAAGACGACCCAAGCAGGTACTACGTAACCCTTCTGCTTCAGGAGGCAGCTACCAACCACCTTCTGCCATGCAACGTGACAGTCTTGCCGGTACTGTGGCAACACTGCGTGACTGCTTAGGTTTGAATTTAATCTCAGGCACTATAGGATTTAATTTTATCATTAGATCCTACGTGGACGCTCAAACAAGTTAGCATGGACACTACCAGTGCATTAGCTTCTTTGTCCATGCTCTTACAACACATGTAAGAGTACTTACTTTTCAATGACTAGCCACTGAAGAGAGGGATGATAATAGATAAATGTATTCTTATGGAAAAATCACTGCTTAAGCGCTACATATTTATACCTACCTGACTTTGCAGAAACTTTTCATATATCCATGATCTAAATCTTGAA
The DNA here is from genome assembly GCA_009819775.1 of Phoenicopterus ruber ruber. Lineage (NCBI taxonomy): Eukaryota > Metazoa > Chordata > Aves > Phoenicopteriformes > Phoenicopteridae > Phoenicopterus > Phoenicopterus ruber. The sequence continues at coordinate 27,821,390 of CM020217.1, read as the reverse complement.
GGACTATTTCAGATGATTACTTAAAACCAAGTGTTTGTTTTCAAATCCCTATACTTTTAGAATGCTACATAGCAAGTGAGAACACGTAAATTTTACTCTAGAGAAATTAAGATATCCCAAGATTACACAATGATTAATATAACTGAAAGATTTCAAATTACATAGAATTAGATCACGACCGTGTGCACTAAGTTTCCAGTACCATATTAATTGATACGTAAAATAGATGTTCTTCTAAGGATGTTTTAAAAATTACATGCCACTTTTCCAAAGGTAAAAAAAAAGTAACTAAGGATAGACAACATACCTGTTCTAACTAAATGAGACTATAACTTGGTGTCCCACATCCGTTTCTGCTGCACTCCGACTCATCATTAACGTGCCCTCAGTAGGCTACGCAACCCTATCTCTAGATCTGTGTGTGTCTCTCACCGTGGGAGGAGGGCAAGGGAAAACTATCTGAGTTTTGGGAAGGAAGATTCAGTGAAAGAGGGAGGGTATAGGAGTCCACCCAAGATAAAATCTGAACATTTTAAACAGCTTCTAGGAGACTTACTCAAATATCTAGCACTTGAACATTACAAACGCATAAGTGATTCCTGCAACCCACTACTCCACTGTATCACTTTAATGTATGCATATCAACAGAATTACATGTAACATAACACCAAAATTATACAGAAAATAAAAATACTGCATAAATACCAGAGACAAGGCTTAGGTATACTTGGTCACAAATTGTGTTAGGACTCAACCTGTAAACAACCAATAAAATCTGTAATATCTGCTTTAGGCATTTTGAAAAGCCAGATACTATATATTAGGAAATATTTAGTTAGAAGACATAGCTACTGAACTATTGTACAATTACAGCTGAGGACTATTTATCTGTATGAGAAACAATAAGGAATTGTAGTTTACATTAAGATTTCAGTTCTAAAACTCTGTAAAATATTCTTTTCTAATCATATTTTCTTGAACTTAACAGAGCTATTTCATCCATGATGCAATTTTCAACCTTATGTGATGAATGCAGTGAACATTTTCTCCCTTAGGAATCTCAAAAATAACACGCAGATATAATACACCTGTTGAAATGTCAGTTCTTCAGAAAAACAATAGCCTTCCCTTCCTACCTTCATTCAGTTATCTGTTTCATTTCAGAACTGTGAAAGCGAAGACAAGACAGCTTAGCTCAGTGCCAAGCCTCCTCCCACTGTCCCACACTCTATCTTGGAAGGACTTCTACATTTACCATACAGTACCATTTTCCTCTCACAAACATTATTAGTAACATCTACAAAGATAAAAAACCTGAGCTCTCAGAGTCAAGCAGAATGAGTTGTTGTGAAAATATTTCAATCGACTTGAGTCTTAAATAACAGAATTCCTTTGGCTCTAATCCTAACCTTTTCACAAAGCCCAACTCGAACTTAGTACAACAGAGGAAATCTTTTTCCCTTGAAAGAAAGAGGCTCTCCAAAGAATGTGCAAAAAAAATTTGCAGACAAATACTAGCAGTTCCAGCAATCAGTGTTAGAATCAATTTCTTTTAATTACTCTGCATTAGAATTCAGCAAATTAAAGCTTTGCTGCCCTGTAGTCTGGTACTTCAGTACCAAAACCAGTGTAGTTGGAATATATTGGAAAACATTTCCTTTACTCTTCAGAAGTGCCAGAATACCTAATATGTCAAAATAACTCCCTGTAGTGCACTTTAGAAGCTATCTGAATATAAATTTCTCTCTGCTAACCATAGAAGGAAACCCCAGCTTTTCCCAAAACACTCAAGGGAGTCAGCCATGTAGCTGCTAATGAATTTCACTGGAAATTGTGGGAAAGTTCTGAAAAGCTGCTGGAACTTTTTCAGATGCTTGTAAAATCCTTGTAAAAATCCTTATCAAAACACATCAGCGTGAGACATCCTACCTAGTATTAAACCATTAAATAGATTATCTTCTGTCAACATCTTTCCAAAGAATGGCACCGAACAAGAAAGCATATTGACTTTCATCCAGATAAAATGTATATGTATGTTAATTACACGTATCAGCTACACAGATTTCTCCTCTAGCTCATCTTCCAAACCTACAGAAAGCAGTTAAGCTCACCCATGCGAAAACACAGTAACAGAAAAGTGTACTACTTTTGTACTTACAAAGTCTTGTCGAATGTCATTGAAGTCCTTGCCATACTTTTCCAATGCCTCTTCAAATAAACTAGCTTCTGATGCTGACCACTCTTCCATTTCATCTCTACACAAGACAGGCCCTCCAAGTGGCACGAGAACACTGATGGCACTGCTCAAATCATAGTTGTGTTTATGCAGTGTATCCATTGCATGAAACTAGCAAGGAGGAGAGAATAAAAAACTTGTTTAAATAGACAGCAGTCCATTTCAGTTAATGCAAATTCAGTGTCTTATTTTCTATAAGCCATGCAAGAAGCCTCAACTAATGCTAAATCTAGAATCTATCTTGGTATCATAAGGAAAATAAATTGTGTATTACAGAATTTGGGAAAGGAAGTGCCTTAATAAAATGCTTACTAAAAACATCATTAATTTATTAGTTTCTGCAAATTACTAGCAAACATTTCTAGAGAATCTTTAGTTGGTACAAATTGGTTCCAAGTAACGCAATAGAGACAGTGGCATATATTGACTGAGAGGTCATTTTCAATTAACGGAAGTTCTAAATAGTAGCTAAACAGCTGCCCAGACATCTATGTGCTCAATATTCTCATTGCTGGGGAAGAAAGCTGTTTATTGTTTTCATTATCATCATACCAAAAAACAAGCGAGATTTTTGTCCCTTCCTACACTCTGCCATCAGAGATGGGTAAATGTGGTTTCTTTGTTTACTTTGCTTTCCTTTATAAAAGAGGAAACCAGAAAAATTTATAGCATTTCACTTTAGAGGTAACACTGAATGCTCACATCACTAACCAATAATGGGGAATATGACAAGTAAGCAACTACATCACAAATCCACCCGCAGGGAAAATGAGCAACATGTGAGAAGCCTTTCTGACTCAGGGTCCCAAAAGCCCCCATCACCACAATCTTCAATTGTTGTGCTGAAGGAGGTATTAGAGGCATAAAGCGCAATAACGTGTGTGACTGCGTAACATCAGTCTCCCACCAGTTTGTCCCACCACAGCAATGAGCTGTAACTGTAGCACGCAATCTCTCACACAGCCCTGAACTCATCTTATGAGAGGGGGCACCCAAAACCTTTCAAGGAAAGAACATTCTCCCATTATGTGTCAGTATAGCACTTGCAAAGCAATTCCAGTTGAGCTTCTGCATACAAATGTACTGCAAATAATGAATTCTCCTTATCTTTTGCCACCTCCTATGAGTGGCTAAAGTCTTTCTCCAGCTTTCAATATACCTCTTCAAAAGCTATCAAGCACAAGATTCTTGAACTGTTTTGTCTGCAAGAAGTAATGTCACTGTTATCCTACAATATGTCATTTTACTTATGGTTAAAGTTGAATTCATCAGCCTTGAGAAGAAGCCTTCTAATATGTATAGAAATATTCTAATATGGAAATACGTAGCATGATGTCTAAAACCCATAATCTTCAGATTAAAGAATGTAAAATGAAACACCGATTTATTGCTTATCACTCAGGCAATGAGTAAACCAGGCCTGAAGACTGAACTCTTACAGTATACGTGTTACCAAGGTTTAAATCTTTGTTTAAACTGCAGCCCTTGTAGAAGAGCAGTACTTAACAGACGTTTTCCAAGCAGCTGCTAAATCCGCATCTATTCACCGATACCAACTTTCTTAAAACTGACAACAGAAGTGAAGAAATCAGGATCTTGCTCTTGCCTTATGTTCATTTTTCCTTCTATAATAAACATCTGATTCCATAAAGCTTTTTTTGGTATTACGAAAGAAAAGATTCATAATGAACTCTGCGGATAAGTACTGTCTTCACTGAGCCGTTCTGCGACAGAAGACCACTGACAAGTTCCCACGATAACACACTCTGCTGTCTGCAGGTTTGTCAGCCCTCACCTGGAATCAAATTCCCACACTGCAGCGAGTAACCTGTGCCAGCAAAAGCAAGAGCAGCCTGAAGACATTACTAGAGCCCAAGACAAAAAGTCCTGGAGTATCTCCTTTCTATCTGCTTTACCCAAGGATGAGAGGACTGCAAGAAACAACTAGTGGGTACCTGATATCTAAGGAGCAGGAGGCTGGGAAGCACTGTCATTGCCTCTCCCAAACAGGAGCCTGAAAGACAGAGGAAGAACCACCCTTCCCTAAGAACTCTTGCTCAGAGCATCCTGTCCAGCACAGACAAGGGGTTCCACCAGAGGAAAGGTATTATCCACACAGATAGAGGGAACTTCCAAGTCCAAATTTAAGCAGGTAAAGGAAGAAACTATCCACCAAAAGCTCCCTGATGTGTACATCCACTGTGAATTTACTCATGTTTATAACCTATGCATTTATTGGTGGGGTTTTTTTGTTTGTTTGTTGTTGTTGTTGTGTGGTTGTCTTTTTTGTGGGTTGTGGGTTTTGTTTTTTTTTTTTTAGTATCAGTCTGTTTTTAACTAAAACAACTAATTAGGAATACTGGAAAGCCACAGGTGTGGTGTACAGAAATCCCATTAATAGCACTTCATGTGCAAGGGTTATCTGCCTTGCATTAAGTATACAGACAGTATAATTTTCTTGGTGTTATGCACCTACATCCCTTCCAAAGCATAAATAAGATACACCGCAAGTTCTGCAAATGTCTGTACTAACTTTAACTGCTGCTCAAAACATGCTCCCAATTAACATGGGAATGTCTGAAAGAATAACTACTATAATGACAAATATGTCTTTTCCTAACTTAGAAAGAAGTACATTGCCAAGGAGCAAAAGAGAAGGGTTTTAAAAAGCTGAGGGGGTAGGAAAATGAGAACAGACAGACACAATAATTAAACCTGGGGTGGCTCCTCTGGTGCCTCATTATAAGATATGCCTTTCATTAAGTGTAATGGAACTTAATGGATCATTTGCAATGGAGAAACATTTATATGGCACTCAAACACTAAATGTAACCCTTTATTAGCAGCACTGCACATGTACTTTCAAACGAGAAAAAATTGCTATAACGATGAATCTATTCTATTAATGACTGAATACAGTAAGAAAGATGCGCAACGTGTGGGATTTGTTAGAAATTCTTAATCCAATGAAATCTTCATAAAATGAAAAATGTTCAGCTAAAGAACTATTTTGATAGAACAAATAAAGCATTTAATGTGAACAGAATTGTGTTGGTAAGGTCGTATCAGCAAGTGTGAAACAGAAAACTCATTTTGAGTATTACTGACAACATTACATTTTGCCACTGCCTTTACTACACTACCGTAGTCCAGACTAAATCAGTTTCCTATTTAATAGCCTTTGAGTACAGCGTAAAATGTAAGAAATTAAATATTTTTCTCATAATACTAACAAATATATTTTATCTGGAATATAAGAACTGCCCTACTGCATCAGACCAGTCATCTATCTAGGCAAGCATTCTGTCTCTGACAGCAGGACCCAGGGATGTTACTTAGAGAAAATATGCAGGTAAGTCTAACCAGTCTGAGGTCAATTCCCATTTCATTCACCAGCATCCACAAACCTTGGGAATTAGGAATGCTAGACAGTACACCTCTCCCTATTCTCCGTGGTACCCATTTATGGACCCATGGTCCGTAATTTTTCTAACCCCCTTTTTAAACCTGCAGATACTGTCTGTTGTCACAAAATTTTGTGTAACTGAATTCCAGGGGCTCTCTAGCCACTTTATAAGGCAGTACCTTAACTATTTTAAACTGTCCTGTTTCATGGAGTGTCCTCTAGTTCAAATACTCAAGTATCCGATGAATAGCAGATCTACTTTAGCCTTAACTATCATCTTCACGATTCTGTACACAAATACTTAAAATAATAAACAACTCCTGCTGATGTCTTTGGAAATCTACGTCACACTTGACTCTACAAAACAGTAAGATTTTTTGTTCTCACAGAGTTTTCCTGGCGTGCTTTTATTACTGTAGCACATCTTGTCATCTCAGCTAATACGAATACAGAGAGACAAAACTTTGGTCTGTAATTGATATATTTTTAACTTTCTCTAAAAGACGCAGGTGCTTACATTACAGAGAATACTTTAACAAACTAAGGAAACATCCTAAGGATATCCTAAGTAAAATGTTCTTCAGAAAGTTGCTTACAAAGACAGATGGCTTATACTTTATAAAATTTACTGACACACACATCTAGTAAGTACAAAACATTATTTAAACAATTTTCAACCAGCTTTATTACCACATAAAGTACCACACTATTGATTAATTATACTGAATGAATCTGTTATACTGAATGAATGTGTATTATCCACTCTGCTGTGCAAAATATCACATATGAAGATATATTTAAATAGAATTCATAGAATCACAGAATGGGAAGGGTTGGAAGGGACTTCTGGAGATCATCTAGTCCAACCCCCCTGCCAGAGCAGGGTCACCTAGAGCAGGCTGCACAGGGCTGCGTCCAGGCGGGGTTTGAATATCTCCAGAGAAGGAGACTCCACACCCTCCCTGGGCAGCCTGTGCCAGGGCTCTGGCACCCTCACTGTGAAGAAGTTTTTCCTCATGTTCAGGCGGAACTTCCCGTGTTCCAGTTTGTGCCCGTTGCCCCTTGTCCTGTCACTGGGCACCACTGAAAAGAGTCTGGCCCCATCCTCTTGATACCCGCCCTTGAGATATTTATAGGCGTTGATGAGGTCCCCTCTCAGTCTTCTCTTCCTCAGGCTGAACAGCCCCAGCTCCCTCAGCCTTTCCCCATAGGAGAGACACTCCAGTCCCCTCATCATCTTTGTAGCCCTCCACTGGACTCTCTCCAGTAGTTCCTCGTCTTTCTTGAACTGGGGAGCCCAGAACTGGACGCAGGACTCCAGATGGGGCCTCACTAGGGCAGAGCAGAGGGGGAGGAGAACCTCCCTCGACCTGCTGGCCACACCCTTCACCTTAAGTCAAGTGCTTTACAGTATGATTCCAAGGGCAGCACCAACACGCTTACAGAAAACACACGGGATTATCTACAACACACATAGGCACCTTGCACACAGCGATCTAAAGGAAAAGAGATATCCGGGGGACAGGGAATCTGGAATAATAGATATTGTTGAATTCACAGATGTAAAGAAAGTTGTGGGGTTTTTAAGAAGCCACCTACCAGTGTGATGTCTCGGGAAGCAGCAGCTGCACTCATGTGTAAACTAGGTTGCCTGACAGAACTACTGCAGTCCAATGCTCGAGCAAACGTGCCAACCGCACTACAACAGAAAAACAGTAGACAGTAAATGCACAGAAATATTTAACCTCTTTTTTATTACCAGACTCTATGCTGTATCTATAAAAGCATTCTTTTAAAAATACGTCACATACTGTTACTCTTAAGATTTCAGATCTTTGCTAACAAAGGACAATTTGATAAAGACAAATCACCAAGCACTGCAGTAAAAATTCTGACCTTCTCCCCTAAAAGTAACAACCTACATATAAGAACAGCAGCACAGAAACAAAAGATACTCAAGAGAATTCTAACGTACCAATTTTTTATTAATTATGAAGTCAAAGACCTTACGCAATTTGGGCTTTACAACCGTGACTATTATTTTTAAAATTAAAAAGCCAAAACACTGTTTAACAAATTACAATTAAAAAAGGGGGTTCACTGTGTTCCCATGAGGATATTAATAACATTTTATTCACTCAGTAATGCATGTCCACTACTTCCATTAGTAAGGTAAAGAAAGCATATTAGCTTAGTATTAGGTACCTCCAAAAACATATTTTTGTCACAGGTTTTATGTAATAATGAAATACATAAATCTCTCAGCCTACTTAATAAAAGCATTCCAGCATTATTGAACTGGACATGTTTTTCTCCGAACTTTTACCTTTCTGTTGCACCTTTGTTGATGTATTGTACATGGCATTTATTAGACTTACCAGAGCAGCAAAAGGTAAGGAATAGAGATGGAGAATTAGTGTGACAGTGACTGTTCTAAAGTGCAAACTTTTCTTGGAAGCACATCCATGCTATAGCAATACACGGTGAAGGGAAAAGATGCATAAGAGAATTTGACTGGGCTGAGCATATCATAGAGAAAATGAGCAAAGATACAGTGACACATGAGAAAGATTATTAATTAATAGAAAAGAAGCTGCTCCAGTATCCTGAGTTGCATAATGACTGTCGAGGTGCATTGTGTCACTACGATACTAGAAAAAATGATTTGTTGCAGTTACAACATAAGTCCTTCTAAATTCCAAGATTTAATTACTCACCTAACATTTTTAATACAGCGTAAGCCTCTGGACTAAAGGACTGGTGCCTTATCCAGGAGTAACATTTCCCACAAGTTGTAAGCGTAGAATTATGCTAATGAGGAATGTCATTGACAGAGATCAACACGCTGAAAGTGTCACTGTGTACTATAAACCCAATATTCAACAATAAATAATATAAAGTGCACCAAGATTTTAACTCACTAAGGTATATCATTGATCGTGGAGAAACTGGTAATAACACCTGTTACTGCAATTTTATCTTGAATCTCAAAACATTTAACACTGAATACATGTTTCAGTACTCGCTGCCAAAAGCTGCTAAGACACAGTTAAGATTCAACAGCAGTGATTCACACACTCCAGATATTAGCTGCTTAAACTTCTAAAGGCTGTGGAATAAGTAAGTTATATTCAAATGTTGTTCCACAGCCTTTGCTCCCTCTTTGCAGAGATGGCGAATATGTGACAAGACGACACACACGCGCATTCTATTTTCTTTTTTAAAAAGTTTGGCAGTACATAAAACAGTATTTGTCCACAAATCAGTCCCAAGAATAAGGCTCTATTGTGAACACATTTCCTGATAGTCAGTCAACCCCTTTAAACATGTTGGCATTGATAAGGGTTGTAGCTAAACAGTCCTTCCTGTAATCCTTCTGTCGCTACTGTTCAAACCAGTAAGGCAGCATGCGGCATGACTGTATTTCCCTTCTGCTGCTACCTACTAGCTTCTTATCTTCTTTTTGCATAATTAACACGATTTTCTTTTGACCATATTTCTAAAATAAAATCAGAGTATGCTATGGAAATTACAGAGTATGTCCTCACAAAGCACCCTCTAGCACGTCAAGCTGCCTTCAAACTTTTTAGGCTGACTTCAGAGCCCAAGCATATGTGAATTACGTTGCTCAGAATGTAAAGTCAAAATTAAGACACAATATAAAGCTGGGTTTATTTCGAGTAAGTAATGAAGAGGTAAGCACTGATGCACTCGTTGACATCGCTTCCAGTGCTGTGCTGAGTAGGAGATGATCACAACTGTCAGAGGAATGATGCGTGGGAGCGTGGGGTACGTGAGTGCAAAACAAGTAAGAACCACCGTAAAACGCAGGCAGTGTGCCATTGCGAGGGGGGGGACAGGAGCGTGTCTGTCTGTGGCTGTATCTTGAAATCAACGTAGCTTCCAGTTCACCTTTCCCTGGAAACTTTTGAAAAACAGTGAATTTTTCAGACAATCCAAGTAAGCGTAGGAATTCTAGAGCATTTGGCTGTTAAATAGTAACTAGTCTCAAAACTTAACAGTGATATACAGTGCTCTGTATAACCTAGCCATGCAATCCAAATGCAAATTCAGTATTAATTTTAGAAATCATTAAAATACCTTAATTCTTATGTTTTTCCATTTAAAATACAGGTATGAGGAACATATTGATACAAAGGTCAAACATTTCCCTTTGTCATTTTTCCTTGTATGATTTTTTTCCTAATAATACCACTAAAGAATTATTTAAAAAAATGTTAAAATGAAAAAATAACTAACCAATGCCTATTTCCAGAAGACACGATTGTCTTCACCTACCTGCTACCAAAATAAAACTCAGTATTAAACCAACGTAGGCTGAACAGTCAGACCCAAACTACTCATTTTTTCTTTTAAGCACTTCAACATAAATGTTCTATTAAGTTGGTAGAATCCAAAGAATAACTGTAAGTATTTAACTGAAACTATATTTAATTCAATAACAACAACAATAAACTAACATAACCAAAAAACGTGCTCAGCAAGCTACTCACAAATTAGTTATTCAATGAGTAATTAAAGTACTGAGACTTCAAACAGAAACCAACACTCCCCACGCCTCCCAAAATAAGCTAAAGCCAAAGGGCATACAGACAGCGAATTACACAGGAGAGATGGACAAGCATGATAAACAATTGGGGATATCAGCAGAGAGATCACTCTTTGCACAGGCTGTAACAGCAAGCAGGTATAAGAGCTTTAAGGGCTAGACCAAATTACCTTAATTAGGTTTTCCTTGTTTTAATTATCTTAAACACCAGAACGAAGAACGTTCTCTCAAGGACTTATAACAGAGATTGCGGCTGACAACCATACAAATATAAAACAAATTAAGATAATCTGGTGCCAGGATCTAAGACTATGGAATAAAACCATAAATTCAGCAAAACTCAACAATATCTATGTCCAAAAAAACCCTGACAGCGAACTCTCTAAGGATGAAGTAGCTCCTCATCATTTTGTTGTGCCTGTGTGCCCTACATTCGGGCAAAATGTCAGATTAGATATTGAATGCAGAAGATACATTTCTCCAAATTTCTTGTAACTCAAGTTTGAGACATTAAAGGAAGCAATCGTTGAAATTTTTGCATAAGATTAGTATTAGTAGCCAATGAAATTATGAAGCAGCAAACGCAAGAGTATCATAACACGTTTCTAAAGATTAAATTACTCATCAGTAACTAGTTCTGAAAAGGGCCATTATTTACCAAAGAAAATCTGGAACCACTGCGATTATACATCCAGATAAAAATAGTCACTAGTCTCCCCGGTAGCAACAGCAGTCCAGCATCAAATCAGATGCAGAAAGTCCTGAATCCAGGCCAGTAACTCTATTTTCTTCTACCTTGTATTCTCAAAAATCCAGCTGAGAGAAGATCCTTTTTAATCTGAGGATGTTTATTTAAAAAAATGTTCACTTTTATACATTGTTTCTCTGTTTCAGTGACACCGGATGAGTAGTGGGTATACTCCGGACAAATCTGTTTAAAGCGAACCACACCTCTGTGCATACGTGAATCTGCAAATTCACAATTTTCCTCACATGTTTGCAAACTAATGAATGAGACCTACGCCTCACCTCAGAGTTAATTATTTTGAGGAAAATAATTAGTCGGGTCTTTGGTGGTTTCCTACATATTAGGAAAGCTTTTTGTTTTCCTTATTATTACATCAATGTTCCCCTTCACTGTGAGTTGGAAACGGTCCTAAAAGATGACCTCTTAGACTGCTATCAATAATAGCATTTTACAAACAGCCAATTAGTATCTGATTGCTCCTTAAGAGAGTCTCGTGATACTTAAAATCTTGGAAAGAAGAAAAAAAACCCAAACACCCCACAACTTCGTCAGCGGAGATACATGTCACCAGCACAAAATTAATTAAAGCTGAAAAACACCCCTGAGAGTTTTACTACTGGATAATGCAAAATCTGACACAAAACATATTCATAGTAAAATGATGCTGTTCCAGAAGACACATTTTCCTTGCATTTCTAAGCAACTGTCTGTACAGTGCTATGCTTCATTATTATCACTTCAGATATTTAGAGCGCAAAGAGAGATGACATGATAAACATGAAAAGTCGCCTGTCACTATTCTTTCCTCTGAAAAATTCTCAAAGTTAGGATAAGGGGTGGCATTACATATAATGTCCCCTACTCACCACAACTAACCTTCAGTTTCATTACTAAATTAATAGAAATGGAACATATGTGAAATCTTTATTATTCAACAGAAATAGAATCTGATACATACAAGTAGTTTAATTCGCAGGATATGATTTAAGCGATCATCTGTACTCCATCCTGCAATTTCACAGTCAGAGGAGGAGATTTACAGCCCCCAAAAAGCAGGTCCATGAAAACGCTGCTGCAGAATTTTTTTCTTGATAATGCAATAGATCAAAATTTGTAAAAAAAATGTAAAAAAATTCAGCTCCAAGTCTGTTTTCAAATTAATTTGGTCAAGAAGAAATACGGTCACACAAAACGCACAAAGGAATAAACATGTATTGGCCAAGTATGACAGACAGGCAGAAACATCGTTTTTTTGATACTCCTAGTAAACTTGATGTGAACATATTTTTCCTTTTTATTGCCAAACCATCTGCCTACCGTTAGATGCTGTAATTCACCTTGCTAGCAAACAGCTAGTTTTGCAAGCGCAGCATTGGCATCAAGATTTTTCACCATCTCTACCGTATAATTTTATGTTGTAATTCTGCCATTAAATTTCATTACCTCTTTAATTAACTCCAATTTCTCTTACTTCTCACCACCTAAAAAGAATTCAGAAACGCACTAATATTGAAGCTTTCAAACCAGTGACTTTTATGTATTTATTTTCACTGATGAGCTTTGGGAGTCTTATCTACTGCCACTAACTACACTGAATTATCTTGCAAGAACAGAGTATTAATATCTGAGCACATTTCAAAATGTTTTTACTTATTGTTCTCAGTTGACGAGTGTATTCTTTTTCTCGATATGATGAAAGATGCATTGCTAGTTGAAGCTGCATTGTGTTCCCTTCCTCACTGTACGATAAATTTGTGCAACAAATACACTTCCATATACCATGAGCACTTATAACTAAGTCAATAGTAACCAACAGAAAAATGAATATAATCACTGTCTTAAAGAAAATGGAAAAGTGGAAACAACACAGGAAGGATCAAGCTCTAATTCAAAATGACTAACACATAATTTTCCATTCTTCCGTGATTTTACATCAAAAAATAAGCAGGCATTCAAATGAAGAGAAATATGTTATGTTAGCCAAAGATATGCATTTTAATTTCAAAGAAATGAAAGAACAAAATTTTAAGGTAGAGATGCAAAGCTTTAAGGCTATTTTAATTAGTCTTCAAAACACTGTTTTAGTTGGAAACAAGCTGGGACCAGAAATGTTTGGAAAATAGCTTGATTTAGAGATATATTCCTTTCAGAAGACTGTATTGATAATCTAGCTAGATGAAGCAGAATACAAGAACTTAGTTGTTACCTGTTTCACTGCATCATAAAGTACATAAACAGAACTGGAATGTACCAAAAAGTTATCATGTAATGAATTATAGACCAAATTAGCAGATAGAAAGAAAATGAAAAAAAATGAGTCAGGTCTACGGCTCTCAGCATCTGTTCAGACTGGAGTCCACAACTCCTACCACATTTGAGTCTGGTCAGGACCATTTTTGACTCCTTGACAAATTTTTTTTTTTTTTAAAAAAAAAAAAAAAGAAAAAAGACAGGAGTACTATGCTATACACACAGTAGGAAATTTTGTATTTCCTACTACTACGCAACTTGGACCAGAGTTAGAAAGAGAACATGGGATCTCACAAGGAAATGAAGTATTCCTTGCATATGAGGAATGACAGAGACTGATGACTGGAGCAAACAGGGTGCATCTATATCAGTGTTATAGTTCAAATTAGGAATAGAGTTGCAAAGCAACTTTCTCTACTGCACTTTAACTAACATCAAAAGGTATCTTGTAGCATACAAACTGCATTTCTGTTATGTTCCACATACTCACAGATAGTTAGTCCACAGGACCAGATTAGTTAGCCTAAACATAAAACTGCTTAAAATGTGCATAGTGTGGATGCTAGGTCCTCAGCACCAAACATTTCAATTCTACAAATCCACTTCTACTGTATTGTACTATTTGCCAATATGGACAGACCTAAACTGCTGTTGCAGCTTCTCAGAGTCCTGTTCTTGGAAGCTAGTAGACACAGAAGAACTGTTGCCAATATATAGGACAGAACAAAAACTGGTTGATGAAGCTGTATCTAATTTGAATGGAGTAGACAATGGTGTTGGAATTCTCTACTGCTAGAGTACAAACGACAGTGCATTACCAAAAAAACAACTCAAAAGCAGAATACATTCATCTGATGCCTCAAGCTTCACCTAACAGATGCTTTTGCTAGTTCAAGCAAGAGCCCTTGCCCAAATTATGCTTCAGTAGTAGCAATAAGGTACTTTCAAGATATGTAAATCCACAGAGTCAAGCAAGACTACTTGCAGAGTTCAAGGTTAAGGATCTTTCCGCTCAAGTACTCTTATACTTTTTTCAAAATCTCCATAGATTTTTCTGGCACTGCTACCTCCAATTTCTAGACAGGATAGGCATATTCTTCTACCTTTATATCCAGCAAATTATTGCACACTAGGGCTTAGTGACAGGCCCAGACTGACCAAGCATATAAACCTAGAAAAAAGGGCTCTCGTTCCTGAGACAGTAAACAAACCTTGTAAGACTGGGAAAGCTACATGCTCAAGGCCAAATACAAAGAGAGTATTTAAACACCTTCTAAAGAACCAACAAAGTGTGCTTGTGTGACTCAAAAAGCTAAAGCCTATAAGGACAAAAGCAACTCTTCCTTCAACCAGAGCAAACTGAAAAAAATGAGAAGAAATACTCGATGCCTTTTTTGCAGCATGTAAAAAGGATCACGTGAAAACGCTTTAAACTTTCAAATACAGATAGCATGCACACACTTAACCAAAATCACATATAGTAAAGCATTTAGGGAAAAGTTCTTATTGTCAGAATTTCAGATTTGCAAAACTAAGCATAACTTTCAGGAACCAAAACCCAGCAGGCAGAGCCACTACCCAGTGAGCTGCAGTTAGGCCACAGCAGGTACCTTCCGAGTCTGTAAGCACAGTTTACCAGATCATAATACCAACTCCACTGTTACTCAAGCAGCTTTTAATGGTCCGGTATAATGAAAAGCTTTTACCTGCAAGCACACAGCATACTGAATTTAAAGCTGCCACAATCGTCATAGGAAAACAGTTTCTCCAGAAAATGGTGAAAATCTGCCTCTGAAGCACTTAATGCAAGAGAAATGTGATCTTGCAGCCTATGAATACACGTATTTAGGAGTTTGGAAATAGTTTCTGTCAGTTCAAAAGCAGCTTACAAAGATAAATGGAGTTTTGTGGAAGAACATCAATAAAGAGGTACCTGAGTAACATCTGATTATAGATGGTCATTAGTGATTGCCTACCACAAGATCTTGGATAGCTACAGTTAGTCAGCTATGACCAAGACCCATTCCTGCCATAACAGAAACCTACTTTACAGAAATTTATCAACGTCTAAACAAATGCAGTCTTGGTCAGGGCACAGCATTGCACAGGATGTCTTAAATAAAGGGAACAAGAGAGAAGAATGTTTTTCTCTAAAAATTTCATTTATTCTCTGTCACTTCCCAGTAGACTGCTTACTGGTACACTCCTCTGGGAACATTTTCAGCTTCACAGTGTACTACTACAGCTCCCCAGAGTGGCTGCAAAATGGGGAATGGAGGGATGCGTTCAAAAATGCATGTAATCTTCATGCAGATGGTATTTTTAGGGCACCCCGTAATGGTCTGCGCATACATGTCTAGGTATTATCTTGCTAGTGATACAAGTAGTTCTGTTTTCTGGGTTCTGTTCTATGGAGCATCTACCAGGCATCGTGATCTTCTGAACAGACGCATGTTCAGATCTATACCCCTCTGGCTTGCTTGGAAATTCAACAGGGGCAGGCAATTTTTACCACTGTATAGAAAGGATACAGCACTACAAAGTGGAGGAGAAAGAAGAAACCCAGGTGGATCAGCATCTGAACTGTATAACAGTAAATCAGCAACCCATTTCACCATACACACAAGCTGGAAAATACAAAGCAACTTCTCTCTTTACTTCCTTCCTGAAATGCTTTGTTCAAAAGGGAGAAAGACTAAAGAAGAAAAACTGGTAACAATGTAAAAGGATTATTTGCCTAAGAAGATTTGAGACAATGCTCTGCAACTAGGTTACAGAAAATACAGGAGATGGAGTGATTCAGGATAAAATTCCTACATTAGCTGTGATTAACAGTTCTCTGCCATCGTTAGAACAGTACCTTTGTGCTATATTTGTAAGTATGAATTACCGGACAGGTGAAACATGATGTATCTTATGAGTGTAGAGTTGTCCTTCAGAAAGAAGTCTATAGAGTTTTGAAAGTAGAAAAACTAAAGGTATTTATGAATTCAAAGGGCTTTGATGTTCCTCTCGTAAATCTGCATAATCATATGTTAATTTATAAAATGGAACAGACCAGATTTTTTTTCACTAATGAAATGCATCACTTCAGAACTTTTATTTCAACATTCATCCAAACTAATCACACTGCATATTATTCAGCTTATATGCAAATTGGGCAAGTTCTGCATCCATTTCATTTGTTAACATTTTCTTTATTTCTAATCTTAACTTTTAAGTTACACTATGAAATTCCAAGTACCATAATACAAGACTGAAATGTTAGCATAGAGATCTTGTTTCGTTTACTCTGAGGGGAAAACAGACTGATGTCTACATTTGAAGTATCACATTCTACTATAACCTGAAATACAGGGAGTGTAGCATTATTCCAAAACTGACTCTCTTTTTCTCTCTTCTGTATTGATAGCTTCAATAAATATGCAGAAGGTTATGGTCTGATTTTCTTTTAGCTAACTGTGGGAAACAGAAGGGCTCACAAAATGGCAAACAAGTTGAGTAACATGATATAGGGGAATAAATAGTCAGTAGGAAAATGAAAAGGAATTTTTTTTATTAGAGGATTTTAATCTTACCGTGCTACAACTAAAAACTGGTCAATCTGACGGTCAGTAAGGGGGCTATCTGGATCCCATACTTTTACTTCCAGCTTTGCCTGTTCTCTGTCATCTAATTCTCCTGTCAAAAGGTAGATGGGACAAAAAACTTATTACTCACAATGTTTTTCTCTGTGTATTTCTTGTACTACTTTTAAAAGAGACATTGTACATTTTTAAACACACACACAGTACTTAACAATCAGCAGTTATCCATTTAAATTCCATAAAGCAGCATCAGTAAAATAAGTATCTTCCCTTAACATTAGCATTTCAATTTAAGGAGGCATTCTTAGGAGGCGTAGTATCAAAGAACTTTAACAAATGTGATTATAAACTTGAAAACATAACCTAAGCAACCAGTGGTTTCTTTAAATTGCTTTTCAACTACATCAAAGTTACTGTTTCACTTAAGCCATATTAAAATTAATTTTACACTTAACCAGCTTTAACAATTAAATTCTATCCAATTTGCATTCTATGCCCCCAAAACAAAAATCATTATGAAAAAATGCCGTCTACTACATTTAATTATTTTTTTCACCTCTTGCTCTCAGCCACTACATCATCTATATTGTTAACACAAATCATACTATTAAAATTGCTGTGTATGTTGTCTAGTTATATCCTCTTATAAAATAAAAGGCTACAGCGCAAGAAAGTTACTATATACAGCATCATGATTTCCCAACTCCACTTGTCTGAACAGAGCAATTTGTGTACATGCACGTGGCTGAAAATGGTGGTTGTGTCCGAAGTTTAATTTGCCCTGTATTCATTATTAAAAGAGTACGGCATTTGTACTGCTTGGAAGAAGAGTGACGTGTGAAGACGCTGCAATGATTCACATTCATATGGAAGCCTAAATCTTGGCTTGACTACTACACCAATAACTTCTACTGCAAAATGAGAAACATTACAGAGGCTGATTAAGTAGGTGCCACATATTCTACTAGTATGAGAAGATTTACCTGCGGGACGTGGTCAACACATTTGTGGCCACAACAGATGACAAGAGCAAAGTTAAAATCATTATCTTTCCTTGGTGTTCTAGAATACAAGCATGTTCTTCCTTCGGTGAACATGTGAAAAACTCCAATGTTCAGTTGGCTGCCAGTACTTGTCTCTGACTTTTATGAGCTACAAGAATAAAAAACCTGTCCTCAAACACAGCCATTCCATTTCCTTTGAAAATCTAGGCTGTGTAGGTACCTCTCTGAGCACACAGAAGAAAGATCACTTCAGTCTATGCAATTTCTTATGGCTTAATGAAAGCAGCCAGTCTAAACACGCACAGGATCATCAAGACATGAAAAAACCTGTACACTTAAGAGTCTGGAAGTAGACTGCAAACCAAGCACCGGCTCTTCTGAAATCTGATCATATGTGGCAAGTTTCTCTAGCACATTCATTCTGGAAGGAAATGAAAATGTGGTATATATTTATCCCTACCAAATACACAAGTTAGAACTGCACCATGCTGTCTGGCTAATGTTTCAGGAACAAATTTCACAGTCACATTCTCAGAAAAACGAAGTAAACTTTATTCTGATATGCAGGCAATAATGGCATATAATGGTCAATATGGCATAACGGCCAATAATGGTCCCTGCCTAATGGGACTTCTGCTTCTGTTTAAACTAATTCACACCCAGTACTGGAGACAAACTGTTAATTTCTGGCAATCTTGGGTGGGATTTTAGGTCTATAAACTTATTCAATGGACTACACACTTGTCAATACATTCATTTTTTCCATCTGTGACAGACACATTGTGGGTGATGTTCTACATTTTATAAATAATCCCCCATCACTTCATTTCAATCTGTTAATATATAGTTTTTAAATATCTTTAATGTTAGTTAACTGTTTCAGGACATCATCTCCTGGAGATCATAACAATACTCAGGCAGAGCATACTTCTCACAAAGAGAAAACATCATACAAGCACAGCACGAGTATTCGACCAAAACATGTCACTCTCTTGAATCAAGTCTGCAAAAAGATGAAAAAAAATTGCAGTAGTACATGTCTGTCTTCAATTAGAGGTAATTAAACAATTGCTACTACAAAATGTTGTTGTAACTTTGATAAAGGTAAATCTGAAATATTGCCAAACAGTGTTTTGTAATGGTAGTAGACATAAATAGGATATGAGCAACGGAGTATCTATACCAAAAGAATCTAAACACATATAATGTAATATTTGCAATACCAAATATTACTGCAACAATGGTAGACGGAGAGGTTTCCAGAAGATGTGGCCTCTGCCAAACTGCACTTACAAAAAAATGCTCCATTCCTGATTTTCCACTTAAATGGCAGGATACTATCACTTAAACAGGAAGAAAAGTAACCCAAACAGATCAAATCATGGAGGCGGTTAAGCAGTGCTGTAGAAATCTTTGAAAAGTTGATTTCAGGAACAAAAATTTTGTTTACTTCCTTTGAAAGTGCTGAAAGAATCAGTACAGGAGGATCACGTAAGACAAACAGGTCTTCTTTCCAGAAGTCTTCTTTCAAAATAGTAATTCTAAAAAACCCACTGTTTTCCTTGAGCTGCCTATCCTTAGTTAATCAAGCCTGTACTATAGCACTTCCAACGTGGCAGACCCCTTTAAAACTATGATGCAATTTCTGTTAACACTTCTACATTTATCTTTTACATTGTTGAATTTGACATAGACCTACAAGATATTCAAACTGAACAGGTATCAAAGCTGCCACAGTAGTCATTCCTTATATTGCAGACTCCAGGACACAAACGGAATGGGGGAGTTTTAACATTTTCAGCGTTGCATCTGAGAAGGTTCTCAGGTTCTGTTTTTCAAGTGTTACCTTCCCTCACCACCACCAACATACCAATTATGGCTTCTGAGAAGTGCTAGGCTATTTTTTTCAATGGCTGGTATGACATACCAGTGTACCCAATTTATTTTGAGCACTGCTTAAAATTTTATTATAGCCAATCTAATCCTCAAGATTAATTTTACTGGAAAACATCAGTAGATGGCCAGAAATATGCCTGGTTTTCTCCTCATCAATCATTCAATGCCTTACTTCTCATGGTTCTTTTAATAAAAAGCAAAATGTGTTTTTGCGGTTTTTGTTTCTCCTTAAAAAAAAAAAAGTTCTGCATTTCAGTTAGTCATTTTAAACAAAGGAAAGCATGATCTGCCACCCAGAAAACCACTGTAAGAAAAATTTTACAAAACAAGAAGTAAACCAAATGCAACTTTTAAGGGAATGCAATTAAGATGAACTACAAGAAATTAAAGATCTACTAAGTCAGTCTTTTAGACTCCACTTCCTGCAGATAAATACCCCCAAGGTAAGTAGTACATTAGATTCAGCATGATTCTATGTTCTTCTCATAACATATCCAACTAAAAGAAAATAACCTGCAATATGAATTATGAACATTTTCCTAGAGCACAATTCTCTTAATTTTACAGATCTGTAACAACGCTGCAATCTTGTATCCTTTCAAGAAACTTAAATATGACATCTATAAAAGTTGGAATTTCTTTTTAAATGGTTTTCAGGGAAACAATGCCAATTCCACTTTTAATGACAAACAGTTGATGAGGTATCTGATGGAAAAATAGCCAGGACGACAGTTTTTAAGTGACTCCGCTAGTCAGGTACAATTTCTTATTTTTGTATTTTGCATAATTTTGACTATTTTTCAAAATAACCTTTTTATTCTCCTTTTCAAAAAGTAATTTAGTGGTCACTTCAATGCAAACATATAAACTAAACACCTGCAGTGCTCAGCTTTCTGAGTGAATCCATCTTTCATGATACACAAAACAGAGGTACCAGCTGCTGGGTCCTTAATCACAGGGGACAGAAAATCCATAGTTGCGGTTTTCTGGTCACAGTAAGAAGGCAGACATATCCATGGACAGCAGGTGGACACCAGACCAATAGTTTGCCCTGCAGAGTTGCTCCTACTATGGAAATTCATTCAGGGCTTGATATAATCTCTTGAAATCAGCCAGGAGTTTTGACTTATCCATTAATTACCTAGACTCACTAGATACCTAAGCACACAAACATGAAAGGCCTTTGTAGATGCTTATATTCTTAATGCTTAGCACATATCTAAGAAGTAAATTCACCGTCTTCATCTTTGTGTTTCAGTTTCATACCTGTGAAACAGGAGTATCTCTCTTAGCTACACTGCAAGGATGTGGAAGAGAGATACTTGTTAGTTCTTACCCTCCCTCAGTCCAGTTCAGCATTGAAATATGGGGTCAGATTTAATAGATATAGCACTTAGCAGATTTTTGCCAGAACTCATTGGCAACTGCAGGTAATCCTAAATGTCTTTTTGAACATAGTTTCAGGTGCTATACAACATTGTAAAAATAGGCAACTAATCACTGAAAACGAGGTTTCAATTCATGAACCACCTTCTCATGCTGCTATTTAGACTGCTTGTCTGCAAACTTTTTCTCCAACTTACAGATGAAAAAAATAGCATCACATTGGATTTTCTCATACTAAGTAAGAACAAAGTTCCAGACACGAAGTCTGTCTGTCTAAAGTAAAATCTGAGCTTTCTCCTTTAATGAAAAGTTCGTTAGTTCCCCTTTAAAACAGCCAGCATATTCATTCTGTATAAAATGAATTATACATTCACACGCAGAGGTTAGTCATCACAAAACATCACACAGCTTTTGGCAAACAACTGATGGGGGGGTGGAAAATGTACAGCTTAATTGAGAAAGCAGGTTACAAAATGTCGAAGTAATTGCCACTGGGAAAAGGAGTTTTACACGAAGTATAGGAGGAAAGACACCTTTCAGATGGATGTACAAACTTCATCTACTGACACTTAATGAGTTCAACTCTGCATAAACTGAAATCACTGTAAACAGCTAGCTGACTGTTGGTCTTCATGAACAGAAATTACAACCCTTCTCACTAAAAAAGCTCTGCAAACACAGAATTCTTATTACTCATTTTTGATTTAATATTTTTTTATGATTTGTGATTCTCACCAGTACTGATAATCAAAAATCACCCAGAAAAAAAGTTCAAAAACTTACACTCAACTCTGCAAAAAATAAAATTGAATTATGTGCAAATAACTTCTCTGATTAAAGTAACATGAGAAAGCTTAGATTATTTTAAAAGCGTAGGCAAAAGGAAGATTACCTGTTTACCCTTCAACTGCAGAACAATTCCCCCCCCCAGCTTGCCTGACAGATGTATATTCAAGATTTCAATTAGTCATTCAGATAATCAGTTGTATATGTACACAAAACTCATGGTAAATTTCAATTTATGAACATAATGCATGTATGAAGACTAGAAATGAAAAGTAGATTGTATAAAGACTACATGTATAAAAACTACAAATGAAAGGTATCAGGTGACACAAGCCCATTATTTGTCTACAGCAACTTAAACTGCTACTGAGTGTTTTCTGAGCCAATAAAACATGCATAGTCCAATCGCCTCCTATCCTCTAGAGCTCTAGTCTACCCAAAAAAAGCAGTCAATCTTCACTTGAAAAATCCCTTTCGAATTAAAACTGCCTCCAACTCCAATGACCTTAGAGCTCTCAGTGCTCAGCCTTGCAGTGCTTATAAATCAATCACAGACGATCAAAAGACAAGACCACACAAAGCA
Source organism: Phoenicopterus ruber ruber (assembly GCA_009819775.1). NCBI lineage: Eukaryota > Metazoa > Chordata > Aves > Phoenicopteriformes > Phoenicopteridae > Phoenicopterus > Phoenicopterus ruber. The sequence goes on along the minus strand of CM020217.1, from coordinate 27,798,938 downwards.
CGCAGAAGAGCTTTAATTCATCATGTTCTAAATTCCTAGAAACAAACACAAAGAATTACAGCTGGGCTCAGAATAAACTCAACTGTCACCACGCAGTAATGGCCAACTTCTCCATAATGCTGCATCAAGAATGGCTGGGTTATGGGAATGTCCAGTGCTGCAAGAAAGGAACAAATCAGGTTGCCTCCTTCTCAAAACCCTGCAGAACAGTATGCAGAAAGGGACTTTCACACATCAGAGAACACGGAGGCATAATGTCCTAAAAACAGACCATTCCTCACTTTATAGTCCTTACATTAAATCACATTTAGGTAGAATCCCCACTGTTACAGAAATGAAATAATAAAAAGTCAGCCCTTTCATTTTGGCTTTTTATGGCAATTCTAAAGGCAATGACCTAAATTAATATATTGCATAAAACTACAAGGTCACCTTCAGTTCAAAGGCAAGGGCAAGCATTCAACTCATGAAAAGTTGAAATCCACCTTTATTTTGGAATTAGCTTCTTGTACTCCTTTGATATCTGTGAATAAACCCTTACAATGGGACTTGCACCAAGATTCCCCACCCCTTGCCCCCATTTTACATTTTTTTTTTTTTGGTGGGTAGACACTGTGCAGTGGTCTAGCACCTATTCCAATGGGATGGGGGAGAGAATTGGAAAAAAACCCTCATAGGTTGCAATAAAGACAGTTTAATAGGATAGCAAAGGAAGAGAGCATAATAATGATGATGATAATAATAATAATAGTAATAAAATATTCAAAACACGTGATGAACAATGCAATTGCTCACCACGCACTGACCGATGCCCAGCCCGTCCCCGAGCAGCGACCCCCTTGGCCAGCTTCCTCCGAGTTTATATACTGAGCATGACGTTGTATGGTATGGAATATCCCTTTGGCCAGTCTGGGCCAGCTGTCCTGGCTCTGCCCCCTCCCAGCTTCTTGTGCACCTCCCCGCTGGCAGAGCACGGGAAGCCAAAAAGTCCTTGACTTAGTATAAGCACTACTTAGCAACAGCTAAAACATCAGTGTGTTATCGACATTATTCTGATACTAAATGCAAAACGCAGCACTATACCAGCTACTAGGAAGAAAATTAACTCTGTCCCAGCTGAAACCAGGACAATATCCACCCCTTGTTCTATACCATCTACGTCATGCCCAGGTCCCACGCTTTCCAATACATGCCAATTAATCACCACCGCTTTTCCTGTCTTTTGATATATACACACAGGTATCATTCCCTTAGTCTATGGGCTATCCCTCTAAAATGTCTGTGAAGCGTCCACAAGTGTCCATTGAGTTCATTTAGTCCATGACTTTGGGCTCCACCTGTCATAACAGTCCTTCAGGACAGGAGAGTTTCTATATATAAATAATAACAGTACCATACTACATATGAATAGTAACAATATTTAAAATACTTGTTTTGGAAAGGGGGGTACTGCAATGCACAGACATTGTATTGTTCAAAAAAACCCCACTAAATTAAAATGAAATCTCTAGTCCTGCAATTTTTTTTTTACATGTTATGAATATGCAAATTCCCTTTGACTATAGCATTCTGAAGATAAATAGGGCTATTCATTTGCATAAATTTAAACAAAACATATAATTCAGAGAACAACTTTTTCTTTAGGATGAAATGTATTTTGACTTATTCGAGTGTAAAAAACACATTTCATCAGCATCTGATATTTGTTTTCCATCTTCTACAGAATAAACTTAAAAGAAAAATGAGACTTACAGTAAAACAGCAAAGGAAACAAAAATGTGAACTGACAATAAGTCCATTTACACAAAGTTACTGAGGCAGAAAAAAAACAGCAAAGTCAATTAAACCCTAAGATGTTCCTGCTTGAAAGGCGATTTGAGCACTCACTGCAATACATTATTTGGGATAAGCAGCACATACACAGTATACAATAAATAACTGTATCCTTCATAAGGCTGACTACCAGACAGAACTCCTTTAGTATTTGAACAATCTCAGCCAAGGCTCTACAGCTACTACTAATAAAGAAATCTTTCTGCCAGCAATCACGCGCAACCTTCCACACCAACAACGCAGCACAGACCATTCATGTTACACTACAACCAGAAGGCAAAAGGGAAGACAGCTACTTTAACCATTTCCTTCAAGTTGTTGAAACATAGGAGGTTCATGACAAACATACAAAAAGAATGAGAACAGATGCCTAAGTCTCCTCAAGAAGCTAAAGACAGCAGAAAATCATGGCTCTCTTGTTATGATGACTAAAACTCCAGCTGACTCTTCAAGTATAAAGCAAACTTGAAAAAGGTAGACCTGCTTTTACAATTCAAAGCAGACAGGTAAAAAAAAACAAGACCACTCCAACAATCCCCAAGTAGAACAACCCGAGTAACTCGCCTCAACTGTTGAACAGTTTTCATAAGATGTAATTGTTAAACAGCACAATTTCTAACTCTTCTAATTTATCATTTGACTGTTAACATATAAGTTGTAAATGGTGTCAGAATTGAAGCTCAGAAACTTCCATTACCATTTTATATAAGAATACTGCAAGTATAGTATGTAATATAAGAAAGAACCAACTTAATCCATGTAACTGCTTGTTTGATCAAAATTATACACACACTTAATACCTCAATGAATTGTGCCAAAGGGCAACAAATATTTTTAAATAACATTACTGAAAAGACTTCATAAAATGCTATGTTTCATAATGCAAAGCTTCCAAATACCTAATTGAGCTTCTGTATACGTGGCTGGAACCCTAAACCACAGATTTCCCTTGCATCTGCAAAGTTAGGCAGAAGTATATGAAGTCTTTACCGAAAACAGGCACAAAGAGGCCATTTATGTGTGCTTTGCTTGTTTAATTTATAGTAAAACTGATAAAAGTCTATAAATATGCATTTAATTGCCCAGCACATAAACTGCTAACTCATCAGGCAAGACTGATGTAAAGGATATTGCAATCCTATTAAAATTTGACATGAACAACACTGTAAAGAGTATTTTACTGTTTGGGATGATCATGCATTTGACAGTCAATTATGAAAAATTTACTTTACTGAGCTTAGTAACAAGAAAAAATCTGCAAATCAGACAAGTGACTACCACACATTTAAATTTTCTAACCCTCAAGAAACAGCTCCTTCTTTTAGAAGGTATTCTAGAAAAACTTTTCACATTAACTCAAAGTCCAAAGTGCAACCAACAGAAACTCCATTTGAGAACAAAATACATTTGAGTACACATAAATAGGAGTTTTACTCTGGTGTATTACCTTTGTTGAGATTCATCTCATCTAACCTTAAACATCCTCTGATCTATTTTTGATATCCATCTTCAGCTGAGATGAATCAAGTCTAGGCAACATTTTACTACTCTGGCCATAAAGGTAAGTCATTGAAGCTTCAATGCTCTTCACATTGAACTTGGTGGAACGGATTTCTACAAGGTTCCTGGGCATCTTCTTGAAGCAAATGCAAGTTAGGCATAAACATCTCCTTTTATACTTGCTCCTGAAGGTAGTTTTGATATCAGAATTTGAGCTTTGTTTTCTGCTGTCTAGATCCCAGTACAGTCTTCTTGAATTGACAGGAAATCTGGTTTTAGACAACAGACTATGGACTCCCAAATTGCTGTATGTAGACTGCAAGAGGTGCACAAGCTACTACACGAACTAGTTCCTCCACCCATCCAAAAAAGTACTTTATGGTTGACAGCTTTTTCCATGAAAAACTTTTCCTCCTATGCCAACGTACTGCTCATCGAAGAGCCTAAAGCTGCTGCTGCGGTCACCTTCTGTGCGTGCACAGGAAAAGCAATTCTTTCTTTGATGATTGTACCTAAGCAACTGGGTTTAAACTAAATCCACTAATTTATTCTTGTAATTGCAATTTGGTTCACTCACAAAGGAAACATTCACTGCTTCAGAACCACATACCCTCAAAATACTTCCCTGAAAGTATTTCAAAGACACGTAGACATGGCATTTAGGGACACGGTTTAGTGGTGGACTTGGAAGTGTTACGTTTACAGTTGGACTCGATGATCTTAAGAGTCTTTTCCAACCTAAACCATTCTGTGATTCTAAAATCATCAGCCCTGGTGATTTCTTAAAGCCATTTAAAGACAAAAGGCTAGACATATACTATTTCTGAAATATCGAACTCAGGAAAAAAGAGACTATTTTCTGAATTTTATTTTCTAAGAACTGCCTATTGTATTTATGTGTCCAGTTCTCATATCCAGCAACTGTCATAAAACTGATCACTTAGCACAAATTACAGACTGTATTTTCTGAAAATCGATAGGAAACTAAGACACAATATTTGTTTATCCTGTCAGACATTTCTCATAGCCACATATCATCTGCCTTCAGAGTCTAACAACTGCATGGCTCTCCAATTTTTAATACTTAAATATTTGAATTCAGAATCTTCTAAAAATGTTTCATATGGACTGATTTTAAAAAAGCCTGATTTTTATCTTCTCACAACAGAATGAAATCATTGCAACTACATCAACACTAACAGAGATAGTCCAGCACACAGACTTTTGAGAAGAGAATCAGTTGCGCCATTCAAATAACTCTTACAGGTCTCTGGCTAGTACGGGTGATTTTCAAATTCAGCAGTGGTTCTTCCAATACATGGGAGTATTATGTACCACGAAATAACAGAACAGATCCCTCCCTCATGAGATTACAGCTGGCTTCCACTATTCTAAAACATATTTTTCATTTATTAAATGAAAACAAAATTTTAGTGTATATGGGAAGCATTTAAAGAACCAGAAGATACAATACACTGAGTCTAAGCTTTCCTAACATTAAAAATCCAAACAGTATGCAGATGAGTTTTTTATTTGAACGTCTCTTCAGTTGTACCAAATTTTTAAACTTAAAATCCTGGAATTCCAATATTCCCAAACATTAACAGGCTTGAACTCTGAGTTTAATAGTTTCTATCTGATACATCTGGTCTATTAAAAACAACATGTTCTTACAACTGAGTTGCAGTAAGAAGCAAAAAAACAGAAGACATTAGGAAAGACCTCTAAAAGGAATTACTTTGTTCTTTTTCAAAACAGAGAAAAGTTTTAGAAGTCTTGGATACAAGTTCTCTGAACATCACCCAAAATTTACAGCTTAAATTTCTCCAACTGCTCCCCTTCTTCCTATCAAGCACTCAGCTACTTTAATTCTTTTAATTTTCACTCAGCTCCATTAATTCTAAAATGTCTTGCCTTCAAGAAATGGAACCAACTGCATGGCAAGTGATATTTCTAAGTGCTCTCTGCATTATTTTCAGCTGTGCAAGAGGGACTCTGGGTTTTTATACAGATACACTGAATATAGTTTATAATATTATTTATTAAAAAGAAAAAAAAAAAACAACAAACTTTGAACAGAATGTCTTTCGTACAGGCTACTTCTTCCACCAGTTCTGAGACTCTAATTCCTCTCTCTGTCTTAGTAAGGGAGTAGTCCTCTTCCCTGCCAACTCCAAACTCTTTGTACTGCTTTAAATGGCCAGAGAGTACCTCATTGTGTCAGATTCCTGCTCCGTAAAGAATTCCCCAGAACACAGTGGTCTCCTTTTCAACCTAGATACAAGAGATAAGCAGCACTGGACTAGGAACAGGACTGCAGCTGGGAGGAGACCATTAGCATGAGAAAAATTCCATGCAGCAGTACACAGACATCCCCTTAACAGTGACTCTAATTAAGATCAGCCCTCCAGGCAAATTAAAACAGGGATTTGCAAACAGTTGGCCATTGCTGGTGGCAGTACTCAATTAAGACTAGCAGTACTTAGTACTAACAGCCATTTCTCTAGATAAACCTCTAAACCTAATCATTCCCCACCACACCTGTAAACCTCGATGCTTGTCTCTTGTCACCATAGACCTCTGCATGAAGACTGAAATCTCATTTCCCACCAACTGCCAATCAACCCTAACCCTTCACACATCCATCATCACATCTCCCACTCTGACACGCCTCTGTTTTGCCCAGTGATCTCTAGCTCCACATGACTTGCTCAGCACTCAGCATCCTCACAGCAGGCACTATGAGCAGAGCTGGATGAGCTGACAGAAGCTGCTGCTATACACAGGCAATTAATTAGCAATGAAACATTCTTACCAGGCACTTTCCACTGTTCAGTTAAGTGTGTGCACACTGACAGCTGCGAACAGCTGCCACTGTGATGCTCCCCAGGACAACACAGGCTGGGAATCTTTGTGCGCCCAAAGACACCCTTCAACCATTCAAGCAACTTAAGAGAGGTAGAGAAGTTCAGAGGTTAACTCCCTCTACAATCTCCTTTCTAGCTGGGGGTTCTGTGCTGAATCTCAGAAATTCCCTCATGATTTTACAAGACAGAAACAAATTTTTTAAAGGTTAGTAGTTGCTCTTAACTGAATCATACTATGCATATGTTATACTTTTTCTCATATTGCAGTATTATAATCTAATTATACTGAAGACTTTTTGGTAGGTATTAATGCTGTTAGCTTAACATTAGTGTTTGCAGCTCCTAATCTTTGGGTGTTCCTTTTATTTTTAGACTGAGATTTGCTAAAAGCTCAAAATATTGTCTCAAGCCTTTATGGAAAAGTCAGCTGAAACTGAGCATGTTAATGGCAGTGACAGAACACATACAAAGAAGTTACCTACTACCCAGCATCCATCCCTGGAGGGAAGGTGACTAAGTAGCACTTTGAGGTTTCTCTTGCAGCTTCTCTTAATGAAAAATGATTGTAGGCAAGCACAGAGAAAGATGTGGCCTAAGCTCATCTTTAAAGCACAGGTGTTTTGATTAAACGACCGTCCACTCACATGCTTGTTCAATAACAGGTAAACTTCTAGTTCCAACTATTTCTTCACAGATAAAGCAGCATTTCCCCAGGACAAAAGGTAGAAGACTGCGAGCTGAATCTCGTCAGAAGATTGTTAAGCTGGAGCACCGTAGTAGGATCGGTTCAAGTTGGAAGGGATCTCAAGTCTCCAGCCCAACGTCCTTCTCAAAGCAGGCTCAGCTGTGAGGTCAGACCAGAGCTTTATCCACTTGGGTCTTGAAAAGCCCTAAGGGCAGAGATGCCACAACCTCCCTGGGTACTTGCTCCACCACCTGACCAGCCTCACGGGAAAAAAAAATTTCCTGCTCATAGCTATTCTGAACATCTCATTTCAAGTTATGTCTCTTTTATCTCATTCTCCCACTGTGCACAACTGTCAAGAACCTATCTGTCTTCTCAGCAACCCTCCCCCAGTCACTGGGGGGCTGCTGTTGGTCGCCCCCTTGAAGCCACCTCTTCTGCAGGTTGAACAGGCTCAATTCCCTCAGCCTGTCCTTGCAGGGCAAGTGCTGTAGCCCCAACAAGTGTCATGGCCTCCACTCAACTTACTTCAGTTTATTAATAACTTTCCACACTGGGGGACCCAAACCTGGATGCAGTATCTAGATGTGATCTAATGAGCACTCAGTAAAGGGGGACGATCACTTTCCTCGGTTTACTGGCCTGTGCCAGGTGACACAGCCCAGAACGCCGCTGGCCACCTTCGCTGCCAGGGCACACTGCTGGCTTACATCCCCTCGCTGTCTGCCAGCACCCCAGGGCCCTTCCCACAGAGCTGCTCCCCTCAGCCCCTTCGTCCCCCAGTAAATTTCATACATTTATGAAATACACGAGTAAGAGTACCTTCATATGCTATAATTCCCCCTTCAGATAGAACAGAATTAAAGTCAAATCTCAAGCCACAGAGGAAGAAAACTGTCCTTGTGATTGAGACACGCTACCAGATGTAGGGTTAATTACTTTTTTTTTAGTCTTATCACTCTTCTTTCATCCCCCTATTTGCTACAACATTGTCCAAATTTCAGAGGGCATTCAAATGACTGAAGTTCTCTCAGGTAATCAATACAGTCAAAAGGTCTATAAACTATCTAAGGATTTAAGACCTTGGCAATGTGATCTGTTCAAAAAGGGAGCAAATAAGAGAAATTCAAGTTAACCGTTAGCAGAGAAATCAAATTAATTCTCTGCATTTATGACGACTGGACAAAACTGGAGAGGTTCACAGGCTTCACAAGAGACCTGAAAGTTCTACCTCATAATGAAGCATCTGTAGGACAGGTTACAGAACAATTATACAAAATGAACATTAACAAGCTATTTGAGTTTGGACAAGCATCCTCTCAAGATTTCACCAGGAACTCAAGGATACAATAGCTACTCATACCGACATGTGAACTCAAATCCATTTGCGTTACCTGGGGTGCAAAGGAGGGCATACAGGCTAAAGGGAAAATGTGGGCAGCTAAGCACTGCCAAGGCTCACAGCTGTACTAGCCAAATTAGTAGAAATTGCAACGAAGATATACCGGAGATAGGTCAGCACACCTTTTATAAAGAAAAATCACACCTCACGTACTTACTGAAGTTCTGCAAAGAGATCACAGAGATACGTAAGGAAGCTGGATTTCTAATAGGCTTTAAATAACTTTTAAGAAAACTAAGAAACCACAAGAGATGCCATCTTCTGCATGGATAAACAGCTAATGGTCCAATTCAGCATGGCTGTTCTTACACTAGTGGGCTAAGTGTTCTTGAAAATGTCAATTTCAACATTTAAACATTTCACATTGCCTAACAAAGCACTGTTCTACCAAATGCTGGTACACAAAAGGTTCATTTGTTATTGCTTGACAAAGCAAATGTAACATCAGAAAATTTATTTCAACGAATTACACTTATCCTCTGATTTTCTTTAAAATCATAGCAGATAGTTATTCCAAATGTTATTAGTTTTCTTGAAAATACATTTTAGTATTTTTTTGTTCGGTTGGGGCTTTTTTTAGTCAGAGAATTACTGCAAATAGTTTCACTAGACTTACACATCATGACCAGAACACAGTCATGATAAAGTTCTTTGTTAGATTTATTTAGAAAATATCCTTTCCTTCAGAAGTTTTAATTGAGCTTTTACAGACAGAGGAACAATTATTGACCTTTTCTGGGTTTGTCCCAGTCTTTCCACTTGATTCATAACCCTATGAATAAATAAAAGTGAGCCATTACTTAAGAAATTACTGATTTGACCAATGAGGTTATTTTAAACAGTTGGCTTTCCTATCTATAACAACACTTTGACCGTATTTGTTTAGCTAAGCTGTCATGCATTTTACTGCATGACAACTACAATTGGACATACGATTGTATGCATGAGGCAGAACGACTACTGCAGGCCAATGAGAGAAATAATTTTTTTAATACATTAAAAGAAATCCTGTAGACCAAAAAAAAAAAATTCCCAGTTACTCTCATTCTTAAGCACTATCCTACTTCATGAACTATATCCCTAACACCATGCTGGTACTTTTCTCTCTCTCATTCTCTGCTTTCTAGCCAATCATGAAACACAACTTGTCACTGCATCAGTTGTTCCACTGCTGAGAAATACTGGTTGAAATTCCAGAATTTAAAAACATTTGGTTTTAAACAGATCAAGTTGTGAGATAGAGAAGAATCAGCGTTCCATAAAAGTCTACCAAATATCTAAATGATTTGCCTTGGAGCAATTTCCCTGACCTTCCTCATACTGTAGAGCAGGGATGCTTGAAACAAAATACTCTTTGTCCAAATGCATGCTTTGGTCCTCTGAGATAAATCTTTTTATTCTTGCTTTGTGCAGTGAAGCAGAATGTCACCCCACACTGAAAACAGACTTGAAAATAAACAACTGCTGTATTCACAGAATAAGCCACTGTTAAAAGCAGAGAAAGGATCTGCTTTAGTATCATACCAGCCAGAAGTTAAGTCAATGCTGTAGAATATTGTCTCCTGTCCTCCAGTGTAATAAGAGCAACTAAAAAGACTCAAAATCTTCGAACTAGAGTCCACAAAGACTGGAACTAACTTTGGTCACAGTTTTACTCCTAAAGATACTCGTAACAAAAGTCGTAAGAGACTCTGAAAGAAATCTGGTCCAGTCTTTCTCCAAAGTTACAGCTTTCACTAAATGTGTAATCTAAGTGATTTAGCTAAACCACTACAAACAAAAGCAGCGTAGATAAACAAGGCTTAGGCATTTTCAACCAGATTTAAACTTTGTTTATACTTGCTTACTGTAACTGTGTAAAGGATTTATGATTCACTGTATCTCAAAGTGGAAAAACAGTTGGATCTGTAATCCTTTATTATGTATCTTACTTTTAATAAACCTTTTACTCTTTTAAAAAGAAAACATTCTTTTCATTTCAAAAATTAAAGAGAAATATAAAGTTATCCAATTCACCCAGGGAGTGGGGGGAGAAGGCATGCTGCATTATACAAAGTTTGACCTAAGCACCAGCTTTTGGAGGATGTTTTATAAAAGGATGGAAAAATGGTAACATCAATGCAAGGGGGGGGTGTTAAAAAAAAAAATCTATTCCCACAAAAAAATGCATATAGCTCTCCAATAAACACTAAAAAAACCCAAACAAAACAAAAAACAAAACACACGCCAGTAGTCCATTCAGACAGAACATAAATTCAAGCAATTTGAATTTTTAATCTACTAGAACACATCAGCATGTTTACATCAAAATAATGTAATGTTTATAGAAGATGTGGAAGGGCTTTCACAGTTCAAAGAACTTTCTCATTTTTCAGCCACTTCGTGACTGGTCTTCTGAAATCTGATCTGAACTGGCATGTTTTCAGTCATTTGAATTGGATTTATATGCCAGTAATTTTTTAAATAAAATAACTGATGGTGTATGAATCTTCAATTTTTATATAAATTTTTTTTTAAATGGCTTAGGGGATTTTCTATAAATATAAAATATGCCTACCAGCAACGTTCAAAAAGGTATGCTTCCTTTACGTTAAAATTGGTGTGACAAATTTTACGTGTGAATAAAGTTAGTAATGCTTTCTATTTTATTATATAATACTATTATTAGATGACACAAAACCTAGTTTTTCTCAAGTGATTCCTAACTAACTTGAAGTTGTCCAAATTCTCTCTTTTAATTTAAGGTGATTGCACTAGATTTTTAGTTTTTAAGAGTCATATATTATGGCATAATAATTTGGACATACAGATCATTAGCCACTTTTAAAAATACAGGCTAAGAAATTCATTTCGAGATTCAGAAATCTTCACAGAATCCCATATTTTGCAAACATACCTATTTTATTCTATTAATTTTAAACATTGTTTAGATTTGTTTCCATGAATGAAAAGGCTTGACAGTGAAGGGATTAACTTTCAGGCCATCCGCTTACATAAACACACAGTAACAGCTGAATCACCTTTTTCTTTTCCTTGGAGGTCAGAGGGCTACAGAAACATTTAGATAACAATCAGTCAAAACTACAATAATTCAGGTATTTTTATCCTCCTAAAACCAAACTCTTTTTTCCACCAGCCACTGGCAATAAATGCAGATTAGCCCAACTAAACTGCCAAAGAAGTTCTCTGTATACCACCACATCTTTGGTTTGTGAGCAACTTGGTGTTTCTAAACCTTAATACCTGAGGGACTATTATTGCCTCCTAAAGGCAGCAAGAATGGGGAGTGAGAAAAACAAGACAGTGACACACGGTGAAATCCTGTCTTCATGGAGCAAGAGAAAGATCATCTACTCATTTAACTGAATTAAGGAGTTAACTCTGAAAGTTAAGCTTCAGAAGAACTCAGTAACTTAACTTTTAATAAATACAGAATTTAAGTTTAGAAAAAAATTAAGTAAGTAAAATTTCCATGGGAAAAACATTTACTTTATATGTAGTATTCACTATTCCATAATGAGGCTCTGTCTTTAGTAATTGAAGTAGCAGAATTCAGTTGGAAGAGACTTCCTGCCTGGCAGACAACCCCAGCTCATCCCGAAACCCCAACAATTCAATCAGCGACTTCGGAAGCACATCAGTACTTCCTGGCTACTTGATACACACGTTGAGACAGTGATCTTAGTCCTTTGGGAAGCTTTCCTCTTGAGCATATGAGTGTCTACATAATTATTTGTTTCCCCATGACAGACACATTTTACAGCAAGAATAGCAGTGTATCATATTCTAGTCATAAACTTTTTCTGAAGCAAGTCTACGCCTTATAAACAGATTCAGAGAAGACTTCCTACAGTTTATTTCTGGTTATTAAAAGAAAAGTCAGAATAATGATGCAGGTGAGATACTAAACGGCATCCGTCATAAAATAATCTGCCACTTGCCAGCAATCAAATCATTCTTGTTTTATACACTTTATTAAATAAGCTTTGTAGAAATAATACTTTTGTATGAAAGAAAGAGTATAGCAGGAAAAAAAAGCCCATGATGAATGGAAAACATACCATTTAAGGTTACAAATATATATATATATTTGGGGCATTCAGAACTCCTTTGACTTAGTGCAAATGATATTCCTATCACACAATCTTTTCTTATTAAGGAATAAATATGAAGATTCTTGAAAATAGTATCTATGTCTACATACTTCTCAGAAAACTTTTTGTTAGCTCTCAATGTAGACTGCACATTTCACAGACAAAACCAGCTCATTTTAAAATTTACTAAGTAAAGAGAATTGCAAACATAACAAGACACAGCTGCTCATGCCTTTCAAATAACACCCAAACACTAAATAAATATCGTACTTGAAATTTTGTTTAAAAGAATAAAGTTCCTATGTAGCAAAAGACTAAGGCACAGGTAGTTGCGCTAGATTATAAATAAATAAAATAAAATTTAAAAAATACCAGTGATTTTAAAGATATGCCAAGGCTTGAAACATTTGTTTCAGTCCTGCTACAAAACAGACAAGATGCTTTGATGAAAGTCAGTATTTTAAACTAAGAAGACAAAGACACACATTCTCTATGCAGAGCCTGTTTTAAAAGAGAAAGAAAATACATTTTTCATTTATTTTGTTACTGTGTTATTATTCTACAAAATGGGTTGGTCCTCAACATCATCTTTCCATGAGGCGTATTATCAAAGAACTAACTGGAACATACAATTAAATAAACAAACATTGAATCCCTGAATTGTGTTATGCACAAACTTGAAATGGACAATGTCTTTTCAACAGCTATTCAAGTATCCTTTCTTTGTTCCTTCATTATATCTACTGGTATTCATCAATTTTCTAAGATCTACTATTTTACTTTCTCTGCCTCTATGCTGATTAGTTTAGTTCATAAAGTCAGCATAAGTAATAATGCAAGATGAGGGTTTTTTTTTTTGGGGGGGAGTAATCCAAGATCATATATTTACCTTCTGCAAGCATGTCTGGCACATCTGCTTGATATCTAGGCCCCACTCTGATTTCTCCCTTGTCTGCTAAAAGCGTTTTCAGTGATGGATCATACACCAATGAATAAAAAAACGTATCCTAAAAAAGAACACACATTTGCAACAGTATAATGATTTTTAAAATTAGGTTTGTAAATCTGAATCACCTTCCATTTGGAAATTACTAAAGTAACCCCCCCCTGCACACTGTCTGCCTGATGTTATATTAAGACATTCCAAAGAAAAGTATGTTTCTTTTGAAAGATACTTTGCAATACAATTATCTTTCAAATTCTTGGGGAATTTTCTTCCCCTCTGGTAACGCTATGCACCTTAAGTTCCTTCCATAGGATATGAAAGGTGAGGAGATACTATCCATACAGTAATTCAGAGCCCTTAAAATTAAACTCCTGTGCTAAGTTGCCCTCTACAGGAGCCTCTTGCTCTCTCTGTCCATTGACTACAGAAGATTCTTCTTTCTAGAACATCTCTAGGAAAAAGAAAGAAATTTAAAAAAAAAAAGAGGAAAAAAAGAAGAAAAAAAAAAAAGGCCATGTGAATTCTCGCTTAAGTATCCACTACAGAAAAAGGTCTGTATATTTTTTCCTAAGGTACCATATGAATTACTTCAAATTATTTTCTACATACAACCATATAATAAAACCATAATTTAAGTGTCAATTAAGTCTTTAACCCATAACACTTAACATCAGCGTTTTCAACAACATAATTTTTCTAACTTATCATTCAAGAAGAGATTTTCAAAATACTGTTTTCCCATTTATTAAAAATACAGCTGCAAAAAACCATAAACCCATCCCAATATTTACCCAAACAGAAGTCATGTATTACCTCTTTCTCCAGATATGACAGCACAGATTCTGTCTCATTCAGAAGTGCAACACTGCATTTTCCCCTACACAAAAACAAGGGAGAACTGTTACTTCATAAAAGTTCAAATTTTTATTAAATCAAAAAGTTATTTGCAAGAAAATGATCTAGATATACTCTAAACTTTCACATTAAAAATAGAGTAAAATGCACTTTGCCATACTTTTAAGATACCAAAATTAATACCAAAGCAACAAAATGAATGGCTATACTGACCCAAGCACTCAAATACATAAGAATTCTGCAGAACTGGGAGAGTTTCAGAAATAGAGAAGCAATGAAGGAATAAGAGGTACTATGGCAAACAATATACACATACAATTAATAAAAAGGCCTAGATGAATGAAACGTCACCTCCGAGTGACTCACCCCCAGTAAGTTCAGTGCCTAATTTGAAAACAAATAACCCAAACCAGAAACAGTATAAGGTTTTACCAATGCCTTGTAAAAGTACTTTTCTTTTTTGAATGGAATCATTTCTAATAATTAATAATGGAATTCTATTCATTTGATCTATGGCCACATTAAAATGATAACTACCACATTTTTGTGCAGGCTGCCAGTAGAAAGCTTCCCGTTATTCGGTAGTGGCACAGATCTGCCCATGTACATACATATACAGATAACGCAATGGGAGTTTCACCCCACTACCTCCACCCCTTTCTCTCCCCTCTCTGATCCCCTTCTCCCCCACCATTCCTTTGGCCTCAAATTCCTCTGCCTCCAACTTCTCTGCAAATAATCTGCAAAATTATTTTTAACAAATGGTATTTTAAAGAAACACACATGGATGAAAAATGTTAAGTGCGCTGAATCATCTTGCTAGCAACTGGCACTTTTATGCTATCATTTTCAACTGAACTACCATTTTATAATAATATATGTTTATTACCCTTTAAATACATCACCTTGTATTTCATGCACCTAAGTTTTATTCAATGTCTATCAGTTTAGTCGGTATTTACCAGGAGGTTCCAGTGGCCTCATACATGTGTCACCAGGATCCCTGCCCAGAACACCCCTCTCCCACAGAGCACACCAGCACATAAATATAGAAGAGAGAATTGTTTGCAGAGACCTCCTTGCTTTTAAGATAACACCAAAGAAGTTATTGTAAAAAGTATCATTCATTTCAGTGAACGTTGACTGTTAAGCTCAACCCTAAGCATTAAATGCCAATTGTTAACAGCTGATGATTAAGCAACCATACCCAGCTAATGGCTTACTCATTACCATTGCACATCATAACGGGTGGTTTAACCCCATTTCCTAAGTCTGCAGTATATAACCTCCTGAACTTAATCTCATTTTATTGACTGACCTTATACCTTACTGCTGGTAATTAAAAAAAATTCATTTTATTTCATTAAGAGATAAGATCAATCCCCCCAGAAGTAGTCTTCTAAGTCAGTGAACGTCTATTTGATGTTGCATTTCTTTGTACAGCATTTTAACCATCTAATGGCTGGAGTCACACAGGTAACATTTTATATGCATATATGATATCTCATATGCAGGCACTAGAGTCTCAAAAAAGACAATACTAGACATACAGTAGCAGATACCACCCTACAATGGAAAAAAAAAAAGCATTTGAAAACAGGTAAATTACACAGAGTTAAAATTAGAAAAAAAATATCTGTATTGCAGTTACCAGTTTCTATAATCTAGAAACCTGAAACACTTATTACAGATTATTTAGAATCTTTACCAAACACATCAAAGCCTACTGTTTATGTATCTGCTCTTTCTCTTTTTTTCCCCCATCAGAGGAAAATTCTCTCAGCCTATTGTAAATGGTCTACTGGGTTGAACCAAGCATCTAGCTCATCATATGGTCTCTGGCATCTCTCAATCATGGATGCCTAGGAAATAAGTGAATACAGATTTGCAGTGATAGTGTCCCTAAATATTCTCCATCCACCATTGCACTCTTCACCCTTTCTTCCAATACGAATAATCGAAGTGCCCTGGAGAGAAAGTTAATGTGGTTTAAACCACATTATGACAAGACTTGAAGTTTTTTTCTCTAAGGCATGTATCTAAAAACCCAGAGCTTCTCCGGATTTAAATATGATATCCTCCTCCTCACAGTGTTCTGGAACTTCATTCATTAATGTTTTTAAACAATTTCAGATAATTGGGACAGATGGAGCTATATCAAATAAAGAATCAACGTAACAGGATAAAATCTGACTATTCTAACCTAGACAGAGGAAAAAAAAAAATGGGGAGCTAGCTATCTACAGAGACAAGTAAAGCAGAAGAGAATATACACTGCATTTACCAGATTGTAAGATCAGTTGCACACCAAAATAAAACGATACTCTTTTTGCAAAGACACTAGGATTTCTGAAAGTTCTGAGTATTATTTAGACTGGTAGAGTATAATGTCAGAGTTTCACTGTTCTATTGGTGGAGTCTCCTGCCTGAAGCGTGTCACAAAAACTAACCAAACTAAGGTAAAAATTACAAAGAATTACCCAACTGTTGCAAAAAAAAAAAAAAAAAAAAAGTTGTCTAATATTTGTTCAGATAGGAAACCTTCTTCCTCTTATCCGACTCTGATTCTCTGATTTAAGCTACATTCCTCCACCAAGTAGCATTCTTAACTTAACTGGTATCAACAGGGTGAATTACTAGTAAGTAGCATCAGAAGGGCTCAATGATGTCAAGATTACATATCTAGTTTTGACCTTTTTCTCAAATGAAAAATATTCAGAAAAATTATTTTTACTTCCTACAGAACTAGGTAAAATTTATCTTGTATGAAATGTTGAGGGGAAAGTTTCAGATACCTCAGCAATGTACAAACAACCACAAACAAAAAAATAAGGTAGCTTTTATGTCTTCACTTACAATTTAATTCTGATGAGACGAAATTGTCCCTCCAGCATCCTTTCTGCTCTTAGCTGTACTCTGTATTTAAACTGGTCACAAATACAAAGTTCTTCCATTGAGGTGACAACAGTACCAACAAAAACTTGTTATAGTATGAAATCAGTCAGCAATAAAAAGTAATTTAGAGGTCCTGCAGTAAAGGGAGACAAAGCTTGCCTATATGTATGTTCATGGTATTACCAGCCTCTATCATATAAACCACTCAGGATTCAATTGCTTCCCCTGTCCCAGGAACCAGAGCTACAACTCGTAACTTTTTTGCTTTCTTTAAAGCATTAATAATGTGAAAGCTGTTTTCACATGTTATACCTCCCTTCGCTTCCATTCGTTAGCTCTTGTCTTCTTGTAATTCTTTTTATATCTTTCAGGTAACTCCACCAGTAGGTTGTCAATTCCTCATCATTTACGCCCATCAGCTAAGGGATGCCTCACAACCTATTTCTCCACACCTACAACCTACTTCCACACGTCAGTGAAGCCCTTCTGTTACAATATAGAAATGAAACTCAAAACACTTTCCACAAGAATAGTCTAAAATACTATTGCGGAAAAAATGTCTTAATGATTTTGTATAAAAGGATTTCTTTAACAGCCCTCGCAGAAAGCCAGGACCATATAGTCCCAAAGCCAAAATGCTAACCATCTACAACTGAAACGGCAAAGCAGAAACTAACGAGGATTGTAAGGAAATGGCAAGACATAACTAGTCATCATGGCAGGTAGAAGTCAGTGCAGTGAACATAAGGATTTCCCCCCTTCCTGTTTTGGGGAGCTATTTTTCTGTTGGTTTTTGGGGTTGTGGGTTTGTGGTTTTCTGTTGGTTTTTGTTTGTTTTTGTTTTGTTTTTACTGTGGAACAAAGAAAAGAATAAAAAGAAAGAGCTAGAAAATAAATGGCAGCTTTGCGAGACACTCATAGATAAGACTGTCTTGGACAATTCAATAAGGAGCTCATGAAAATTAATGCTCTAGATGAGATGTCAGTTAGCATGCAAGTCCTGAAGGAGAATTTCAAAAAGAGTAAGCAGAGATAGGACCTAATAGGCCTTGAAAACCAAAGACAAAAAAGTGCCACATTTGAGTGAGACCCAAGGAAGGAATGGAAAACACGTAGGAACGTAATTCAGACAAGACCATGACAACAATCAATATTTAGAACAGAGAAGTACAACAAGACTTCCCTTACTAACCTGTTCCAATGAAGACACAAGACAATGACAACCAGCTCAAGAATTTAAGCTGTATGAAAAAAGTGGCATCAAGGCTATTATACAAGACAATGTTATAAAAAGATTTCAATATAGCTTGGTTAAACAACCTAGAGCAAACACCAAATTCTCCAGGAGATACACTTAAATGCATATCGGGGGGGTGGTGGGGGGGGTGGTGGAGATCACACTTCTTGTTTGCACTGTCTGGGTAACTGTCTTTTAATACGTTTTTTCTTAAAGTAATAAAAAAAAATAGTTTCAAGTCTTTACCAAAATTTAAAAAACTGATGCAAACACCAATCTTTTAGAACTACCAAAATGAATCAAAATCAACAACAACTGTTTTGATCTTTTAAAGTCCTTTCGGCACAGTCCCTACTTTTAAACCAGTGGAAAGCTCTACAGCTCCTGTTCTGCTATTCTTGCAGGCTATTTCTTCATGTTTTCACCAGATGTGTAAGACAGCCCACAAGATACAAATCTTATTTTAATAAGGACTTTTTTGGGACAGGAGGTATGCAAAAATTACAAAAAGAAATTACAAAAGAAACAAAACACTTAGTGCCTGTTAACCAGGACAAACCATAGGAGTGGAAAAGGCAACCTCATGGGTGTGGGATTATGCCATGCAAGTTTCCTACTGCAACGTAGATGCAGTCTGGGCAAGATTGATGCAGTGTAAGAACTGTCAGAACTCATTGCTCTGGGTTCCCATCAAGTCAATGAAACTTGATATGCATTGGTCCTTCAGAAAAGAGTTGAAGAAAGAAAATAATATATGCAGGCACGACCCCACAGACTTTGAAATTCTGCTATTAACAATTATTAATTGCCCTCCTGAATATGCCAGAAAGGTGTTGGGTAATTTTGTACAGATGTTCCAATTGTCTCTTGCTGATCTTCATCAAGAAATGTTGGTCTCTCAGTAGAGATTTGGAGTACAGAAGTGTGAGTCACTACCTAGACAGTCTGAGAATAAAACAACAGGAGAGAATATTAGGAAATACGATGCTTGTGAGGAAAATCTGATTTGATTTTAACATGTGCTGTTACTTCAATGACAACCAGAGATTAAACTAAAAAGAAGGTGCATAATGAAAAGGGGTAGATAGGTTTCGTGCAGGAGTAGAACTCAGGAGTAACCTTTCCCATACTCAGCATAAAGGAAAAAAAAGAAGGGGGAAAAAGGTACAGATACTGAGTAGAGGAGGAGAGAGCCACCTTAAATAGAAAAGGTTTTTCCTGAACTGTCTTAAATGGGAAAGTGTTTTGAAGATTTCCAATCAAACAACCACTTTGAGCCAAGTCTTGATCCCTTACAAGCAGTCTAAATTGCAATGATGATCACCAAACCACAGACTAGGAACTGTGGAGTCCAAAGAGCTTCGGCTAATTGCATGAAATTGATTCCCTAGTAATGAGAAGCCAATACTAAGAGTACTTGCGCATTTTACTTTTAAATGCAGTTTAAGGGGCACAGAACAATGCTGACAGACACGTACCAAAGTCTTTATAGCAAATTTCAAGTTCTCCACACTGCAAAGATATTTACAGCTAGAGAGCAAGCTATTGCACAACACTAAAACCAAGAAAATAAAAGCATCATCATAGTGATTTCAATCTGCAACAGACCCCTAACTAGAGTTTGACTTTTAAAATATTCAATCAATATCTAAAATTGACAGAGGAAAGATCTGCATTGTATTGATTCACACTTAATTGGCTTGAGTTTGGCTCTGCTCATTTGCAGGGCTGTCTCAAAGACGAGAAAAAAAAACCCAACAAACAAAAAACATTTGATAGGTGAATGCTACTGGGATCTGTGTCTCCAACAAAATGATACCAATCTTCCAAACAGTACAAGATTGTGTATCTGTGGCCAAAAGATAGATCAATATACTTGGTATGACCTGATTAATGCATTCTTGATCAAATAAAATTAAAAGCAGAATGCACAGCAAATTGATTTATGTACATCTAAATGAACCAGTAAATGCCTGGCATCTAAACATATACATAGATCATACGGATGGCCCAGGCTTTTTATGCTGCATGTGGCTTTTAGTTAAAAAATTCAGAGTTTTAATCTTAATTAGAAGCTGGAGTGTTGATTTTGAGCACTCCAAATTGGTAAGATTTAAAGGCAGTCTCTTGGAGCAATCATGCACAACTGACAGGGATTTAAAAGTAATTTGTAGATAATGTTCAAATTTTTTTGCATATTCTTAAGGTTCCAACTTTTATACAGTTCTCACCACTGTTGTCTAGTCACAATCTAAACAATACAAAGCATTCCCAACGTGAAACAAATTTACAAAAGACAAAATTAGAGGAGACTTTGCATTCAGTAACAATTCGCGCAGATTACACGTTTAAACTACTATGCTGTTAGCCAAAGCATTCAACAACTCTACCAGAAGATCTTACCTTAATAGTTGTACAAAATGTTAAGAGGTAAATGTATGGATCTATGAACGTACGCACATTGAAACAACCTTTAACACATTATCACTTAAAACTGGATTTACACTAGTATTGTTCCAGTCTACATTACTGACTGGATCTTGTGTTCTGTAGCTGAGGAGGGTCTGCGAGAAAACACTGAGCAGAAATAACACTTCACTGAGTGCCACAGAGAGAGGTAAATGTTTTCTGGGTCTGGGCACAGTAAAACCACGTTTTGATATCTCAAAATAAGCATAATTGTATATATACCTTCTATAAACTATTGTAGGAAACTCAAGCCGTTAATATTTGCTAAAAAGTAAAAAAATTGTTACCTTTTAGCACAGCAGCAGCAATGCACATGTATGGAACAAAAACACAGGAGGCTGGTTAGGAAGGATTTTTCAGCGTGACATCACAAGGTCACCCAGCTGAGAAGCAATGCACATCGCTCCATCCAAGGTCACCCAGCTGAGAAGCAATGCACATCGCTCCATCAAAGGTCACCCAGCTCAGAAGCGATGCATATCGCTCCATGCAACTGAACTTAAAAGTTTTGCACCATATGAAAGACTCCTACTTTGTAATTATGTCACTACACGGAAATACGTACTGATTTTCAGTTATTTAAGTGACAACCTTCCACTGATAAATACACTTTTTCTTATCCTGTTACTAGTAGCGGCTATTGACCACATCTGAAAACAAGATTCTGGCCTAGACTGAATTTTCATCTTAACTGTGTAAGAATTCTCCAAATTCTATTGGAAAAGAAAAGAAAGGAGAGAAAAAAAAAAAAAGTCTGCCATGTTTTGAAAGTCCCTTTGCTCTAAATAAACTCAATCCAGAAAAGAAGAATTCCTTTCTTAACAATCCAAATCATCAGATAAGCACATGCCTATGCAAAGTAGATTCACTCATTATCCAGCCTGATTTATGCCAGAAAATAAATCAGGCTTATAAGGCTCAAAGTTAAGCTTTTAAAAATTAGCTAAAATTTGTCTCTCATATATATATACACATATACATATATGAGGTATATAAATGCATACACACACATCCCCCATATGCCAAAACCTTCTAGTTTGCCAAGAATGCCAAAACTAGAAATCCTGAGGTAATACCACTAAATCCTACAGTGTCATACCTTAAAAAGTCACAACATTTCTTCTATAAAATGACCTGCCCTATCTGTCTTGAGCTTCAGACCACTTGGTGTGTTTTAAATGAAGGAATCCAACATTCAGAAAAAAGTATTTCTCTACACTTTGTTTGAAGTAGCAGTGAGTCCTGATGAGATCATGGAGAAGAAAGCACAGCACAAAGAAAGGTGTATGATAAAACCGACTCATTTATTATGCATCTAAAAAGCATCACACTCTTATAGGCAGTTTGGAAGCACTACATGTTTTTATAAACTGGACATACTTACGTTACTTTTTCCAATATGTCTACAAAGTGGTACCAACCAAAGTTACTTCAGTCTATAATTTAACAACAACAAAAACCGCAACCACCAAATAAATAAAACCAAAACCCACCAAACTCTAAAAAATAAGACACTGTGTTCTGGACCATATTATGGATCAGAATGATGTCAAAAGATATGGGGGGGGGGGGGGTGGGGGGAAGAGTAAAAATGTATTAAACCAATACAGAGAACAATTTCAGAACAGAGGAGACCCGAGATTCTTAAACTTCTAAAGTATTAAGCTCTAAGTAAATTTTTTTGTATGGTTACATGTAAAAATATGTAGAGGCTCCAAATTTCTTGATAAAAATTAAGGAACTCTTCTCATGATCAGACTATTTTGGAAGCCCTTTAATGTCACACATGCACAGGCATTCTGCAAAAATATTCACCTTCTCCCCAATCATATTAATCAGCTCTTAATAAAATGATCTCATGCAATCACAATCTTTAAAAGGCTCACGAAGTCCTTATTGTGTGGGAATGGAAGTAATAAACCAAGCCAAGAGCATCTTAAGATAGTTTTGGGTTTGGTGGGTTTTGGTGGTGTTTTTTTGGGTTTTTTTGTTTTTTTTTTTAATAAAGGGTATGTATGAGAAGGCTTCATAAATCAGAAAGAACTGAAGATTTCAGAATCAGACTTCAGAAAGTTTTTCAGAAATAAGGCCATAAGTATATAGAAAGCTTGAATTTGCTGCTTATGCCAAGCAACAAATACAATCCTCTAAGAAATACAAGAAACACTTAGTTCATCCAATGACAGATTAAATAAACAATCCCCATTAAAGATTAGGGTGTAGATTTATTAGTTATTTGAATAATCTCCATAATGACAAACAGGCACACAATGCACAAGTATCATACATAGCCATGTTGAGTCCAGAAATCAAGCTCAGCAAGAATTTCAGCATCTTGAAGTTGTGTCCAAGAAAAGCAATACGTTCTCAGTGAAAAAACAGAAGAACTAAAAAAAAAAATTGTATTAAAAAAAAATACTATGTGACCAGAATCCCTGCACTTGTAAAAAAAGTAGAGTGGTACAAATACACATAAATAGCAACAGATAAAACTACCAAGAATATGGTAAATTATCCATCACTTGGGAATTTTTCAACCAAGCACGGATGTCTCACTGAAATATACAACTTAATTCAAGCACAAACTGTTCGGATCACGTCACCAGTCACTGCACAAAATTGTGTGGCCTGAATCAGGTACAAGAGCAACTAAAGAGGTCATGACAACCCTGTATCGCTCTGCTTTGGTCCCAGGGAAGGACTCTTAAAAACTTGTATTCAAATTCTAACTTACCAGAAAGATTGTTGAACAGAAGTGATTTATCAAATTTCATTTTTATTTACTCAAGATAAATATTTGTCACCCTGCTGTAACTAAGAAAGAATTTTGACAAAGTAGTACTTTATTCTTTAGCCCTAACAAAAACCCACACAATTGTATCAACCAACATGATAGCAAACAAATATATATTTGAAATCCTCTTTCCCCTTCACAAACGGCCACCACTCAGACTTTTCTCCATTCTCAAGCTCTTTTGACTTTAGTCAAATAGTCTGTATACAAGCCTCTTTTTATTTCACATAAATGAGTTCATATTTCTTTTTTTTTTTTAAAGGGGGGTGTTATTGCAGTATAGAACAGCCCAAAATATTCACACCCGATTTTATTACAACATCTGAGAATGCTTGGCTTATGTATGCTTTCCAAACACTTAAAATAATAATAATAATATAATAATAATACTAACAATAATGATCAAACACAAAATCCCAACCCCAAGACTGACACACAGTTATTAGCAAATGTCGTGGTTTAACCCCAAATTGTAACCCAATACCACGCAGCCGCTCGCTCACTCCCCCCCTCCCTGTTGGGGTGGGGAGGAGAATTGGAGAGAAAGGAAAACTCGCGGGTTGAGATAAAAACAGCTCACCAGGACAGCAAAGGAAAAATATGAAAATATATTAATAATGATAATAATGATAATATATACAAGGATAATAGAATATATGAAACAAATGATACACAATTTCTCACCACCCGACGACCGATACAGCCCGTCCCGAGCAGCAGGCAGGGAGCAGGGGTATCCCCCCCCAGCTATCCCAGAACAGCAAGTTCCAGGGAAAGCAGGCGAGGGAACAAACAGCTAAACGAGTGAAAAACAAAAAGGTAAAAATAGGGAAACAAAAAGCAACCTGAAGGGAAGCTTAAGGATTAGGGCAAGTTAAAGGTCTCAAAAGCCTCAAAAGCCCAAAAGACCAAAAAAGATCTAGAAAAAAAAAAACTAGTGGCCCACCGACCGACCCTCGCTTATATCAGGCATGACGTCTATGGTATGGAATACTCTCTTTGGCCAGTTTGGATCAACTATCCTGTCTCTACCCCTCCCAAGTTTTGCATCTGCACGTTAGCAGAACCTGGAAAACAGCAAAATGTCCTTGGTGGTTCAGCAGCAACCAGCAACATCAGTGTGCTATCACTGTTCTTCTCACACTAAAGCCAAAACACAGGAGCTGCTGAAAACAAAACTAGCTCCATCCTGGCCTAAACCAGGACAGCAAACAAGAACTAAGCAAAGATAACGAAATGGCAAGATGAACCCTAATGGATAAATGAATTCTTCTACACAACTCATATGACGTATTAAATTTAAAAGCAATTACAAATGATCTTAGAAGTTAATGCAATCTTTTACAGCAATCTAAATGTGCTTACCACCTATTAACTTGAGACCTTAAGAATGAAAAATAAATTTAAAGCCCAAGTCAGATAACCCAGTGCCATCTCTCCAACAAGATAACCACGGGCAGATTTTTATACAAGGGACCCATTTCACCAGGTGCTAAGTTTTATGGTGAATTTTACAACACTGGCAAACAATTTCACCTTTATGACAACTTTCAACATTTCCCCCGCCCCGTGCCTGCTCGTGCCTTTCCAAAATGCTGTATTTGGTAACACTCAAATCTCTGAAAACCGAAGTTAAAGTACACGGCACTTCAGCTCAACTCAGCCCCTCTCTGGGACTGGCACTGCTTACAGGAGCCGTTTGCGTGAATTCTGGGTGCATTTACTCTGTGACGTTAATGAAGGACAGCGTTCAGCGACTCTGGCTGGCAGTATAACCCTATTACAAGGACATCTGGGGATTACAATGCCTGGCAAAACTGCATCTGTAACATGCAGGGATTAGGAAGGAAGGAGACAATTCACTGGAGGGGTGCTGCTGACCTTACACATTTGAGCAGATAGGGGAGGGAATAGTTTCACTTGTAACTCGGCAAGTCGGCACTAAAGTAACAAGCCTTGTCTTTGAGACCCAAACTAGTACATCAGCTTGTACTGTACCACATGCCATCACTCCAGAATGGTGCTGCACTGAGCTAGGCAGTTATACCTTCTTGAATACATTCCACTGCAGGAACACGGTGTCCACAAGGCAGCGTTGCCATGTTTAATTACTACTACACTACCTGGTTCTAATTCTTTTCTAAATCTGGCTTTTTTTTAAAGACCAAAACTTATACCACTTCCTAGAGCTACTAAAATGGCATAGTGACACCTAATGTAAACAGGAAACAAGATGAAGTCTAAAAAATCCCAATATTTATAACAAAACATTATATAAAGAGTTACATATAATGCATATAGCAAAATAAAAAGTATGAGAATAAGGAATGAAACTGTATTTCAGTAATTCAAAAGCAAACAAATTACATGAGAATTATTCAAAACTCAACATTACAGACCAAAGAGCTTCAGAATTAGATTTGCACATCAAAGAAATCTAAGCTGCTAAAATAACTGCAAGGCATCTCAACTATGAAGTAGTGGCACCAAGCGTCTAAATGAGACATTACTGTATTTGTAATTGTGAATTAGAATAAAAGTAATTTTCTCTGCCATTCAGTTTAAAAAACGTAAAAAGAGTAAAGTTAAGAAAAGAAGAAAGACGAAACAAAAGCAGTAAAAGTATATTAGTAAAAAATAAATAAAAACATACCACACCAGGTAAAATTATTTTATTCCCTTACATTACAAGCAGAAAGGCAACCAAACTCAGTTTCTTTTCTTGGCTGAAGATGCCAGTAAAAGTACAAGTCTGTAGCTGCCAAAAGCAAGTATAGATGGTTCAGCCTCCTCCATTCTCTTAAAATCACTTTCAGCTTTCTCCTCTTCCTTCCAAAGGGACTGAGCTTTTATATTCTTACTCTTGAGAGAACTTATCTCCATTCTCTGCTCTATTCCATTGTACCATTTGTTTTCTCCTGTAAATCCAATTGTTCCTATCTAGGGGCTAAAACTGCAGGTGGTAAGAGCAAAGGCCTACAGAATGGAGCTACTCAGACTTTCATTGCATGAGCATCAGCTAGTTTTCTACATGGAGATGACTGGCTTGGTAGACCAGTGACAGCAGTGAACATCATCTACCCTGACTTTAGCAAGGCCTGCAGCGTGTCCCATAGTGTCCTTTAACCAGATTGGTAACGTATAGACTAGGTAAGTAGACAATAAGGTTGGAAAACAACTAGGCTGGACCACCAGGCTGAAAGGTTGTATTATATTATATCATATCTTATATGATATATAAATAAGACAGAGCTGGGCTCCTTTCAGAGAAGCACAGTAATAAGGGGCAGGGGGCAGTAAGTGTCAACAAGGGAAATCCCAATTAGACGATGGGAAAAAATTTTCACCACGACGGTGGTCAAACAATGAAAACAAACACCCAGAGAGGCTGTGCAATCTCCATCCTTGGATATTCTGGAGTACTGATGGGAGAAAGTTGGAGGAGTATCACCTTTACAACGTTTCTATCCTCTTTTATTAATTAGCTTGTCCTGTAAAAGTTATGAATACTACTGAGAATCACAGAATCTGAACATTAATAAGTTAAAAAGCTAAATAAGGTACATTTTGCAGTCAATTTTCCTTCTTGTTTCTTTTTAAGAGAGAGTTAAGATTACTAAAACATCATTAGACTACATAAAGCTTATTCCAGAATTTGTCTGGTAAAGGTCTTAGTAACACGTGACAGCACAGCCCTACAGCATTCATCTGTTCTGAAAAGTAGATGCAAGTCATCACTCTGCATTTGCCTGCTGTGCACTGCTGCATGTACTACGAATTCATGTGTTTTTCTGGCTTCTTTGTGAAGTGTGTACTGGAGAACCTCTATTGTATTTGCTCCCCGAGTTGTGAGGTGAGAAGACATTTACAATACTACTTCTACGTAATCTTCTCTCTACGAAGAGAATACCTTATTTCGATATCTAAATGTCAAAGTAAGCAAAAGAAACTGTGCAGGATTATTATCTCTATGCTATAGTTGGAAAAGCAGAGATTTGACAGATAAATGACTTTCTTGAAGTCAAAGAACAAGTAGCTGAATCAAGCACAGGAAATTAATACAAAAATTTCCACATTCCAGTTTTTATGTTGGCAGTGAGAAAGATAAGCCACGCATTTGCCAATGAGACAGAAAATACATATGCACATACAAAGTGTTTATCCTATTGGAGCATATACACTTTTTTTTTGGTAGCTTCTAGTAATTTATGGTCTGAAACAGCTGAGGCGAGCTGGATGTAATGAGAAAACAAAAATTCCTTCAGAATGCAATGTAAGAGCCCTTGTTTTACACTTAGTACACTCCCCTCTGTCACTGTGCTCTTTCTTTTCCATTTCTAGGTACATCATCCCCTCCCGTGCCCCAAAAAAGAATCTGCTTGGCTGCTAAATAGGAGATGACATGAGCGCTTACATCATCTACAGAAAGAAATCAACAAACCCTTTTTGAGCTTTAGCAAGCCTCTTCCTACATTAGCATTAGGGCAATTTAAAACAATACTTGAAATGCTTTTGCAACATTTAGCCAAACTCAATCATGACTACTTCTTCACGTTTACTGAAGGGTAATTTGGGGGTAATTTTATTTTTAAATGCGTGCAGCCCTAAATTGAAGATCTGACCACTGAGTCACTGTCTCCTTTCCAAACCCATCTGTGGTTTCCCTGGGCAGACAAAATGGTCAAAGTTCCTCTGGCCAGCAGAGGAAGGATTAATAAAACTACTCTTCCAAAGTAGGAACAGACTGACTTTATACCACGTTATCAACTGATGCTCTAATTGGCCAGCCAGAGCTCTGAGACTCTTGTCCCTTCCAAGGCTGACATGAACAGAAGGAAAAACCAAAGGTGGTTCCAAAGAAGTTCATGGGACAACCTGGCACAGCTCAGCTGTGATCAATCACATCCTTTTGCAAGATAAAGGCTGAAGTGTTCAAGCAGGTGGGCTACTGGCAGGCAATCCACCTCAACAGAATACACAGATAAATGATATTTACTTTTTCTTACCTGATATGCGTTGCCGGAAGGGACTCATACTGGCGAGAAAGGAAGAGCTCTCTGTGCTTCAGCTGATGTTTCTGTTTATCAGTCAAGTCAACCTCAATTGTAGTTTCAGACTCTTCTTCAACTTCTTCTGCAGAGAAGCAGAGCGTAGGTCGAAATTAACTCCGTTGCATAACACCATTGCAGCCGTTTCACTTGACATCCCCTCCACCCCTTAACAACCTCCCTTAGTATTTCAAAGAAAAGATGAGTTTAACAAGACTACAGTTTATGTAACTTGACAGAATATTAAGTATTTTGAATGCTATGCCTTCTACTTAAACTCTTTAAAAAATTATGCTCCTCTCCTACTGTACTATGCGTTGATGTCTTCCACGCAGCTGTAAGAACAATCCTGACAACATCACTCATTCTTTTTTCATCTTCTTTCATCTGTTTTTTCTCTGGGGGTGCCTCTTGCCTGCTGACCAGTTCTGGTTTAGATTTTCTGTTGCTGATATTGGTATTACTAAAACTTTTACAGAAGTCCTGGGGAAAAGCATACTTTCTATGAACGGAAGTTTTACTAAAACACAACTGCAGTTTAAGACTGCCAAATCGCAGTCTAAGAAAACTGAAAAAGCCTGCTACCTTCCATTATGTTAACTTTATTAGACACCACCACCACAGTTTATTTTCATATTCAAGTAAGATTTAAAATTATTTCTGTTTTAACCAAGACAGCACTATTTAATCTAGAAGATACCATCTATAAAAGCAAATTGTAAATTATATAGTTCTTTTTGAAGGATATTTTCAGTTGAAAACTATCTTTTATAGTTACTCTAATCTGAAACTCTCTAGTATTACCTCGCATATGCTAAAACCAAGGAAATAATTCCCTTTTAAAGATTTAAACCAACTGTAAACTGGGAACATAAAGGAAGAAATAAAAGCAGATACTAGAAAGCATCACATATAGAGTTAAAGAGCAATGTTCACAGTGGTTGCTAACATGTCATAAGATGACAGTCTCTCCAAAACAGCTATCCTGGGATCTTCATGGCTGAAATCTGCCTTCCTAGTGCATTCTTGGGACATGCGGAACTTGAATCTCTACTTCCTCTAGCTTCCCAGAAAGAACAAAAAGTCTCCATGAATACTGTACGCAAAGATACAGACACTTTAATAACTTCTCCAAGATTTGGCAATCTTCTACCCGCTAAATTATCCATCAGCTGCAAAACCAAGTGTACTTTATAGAATATATCTCAGAAATTAAACAACAAAATCTCAGCATTAGGTGGCATTTCACATAACTGCCTACAACAGATCACCTCATCCGCTCTTCCAACAATAACCGTTTTTACAAACAACCTACAGACACTATCTCAAAATGAAGCCTGCCTGTATCCTCATGGCAACCACAGTTCTCTCCAAATGCAACACTTTAATATTTTATTTTTTTTAATCGTGCCTGCGCATAGCTCATTCCACTTCTAATAGTTCTTTCCATAAAAGTGATGGAACAATACACTCTGATATAACCAACTTCTTCAAACCAAATTCCATATACTTTAAGTCCATCTTGCTGTAGATCGCTCAGTTATGTTCCTTGTTTTGGCATAGTTGGTGGGGAGAGAGAGTAAGAAAAACAAAAACGAAAACAAGACACCCACCCCACCCCCCCTGCCCCAGTCTCACCTGACACCCCACAGCCTCACCTGACACATGTACAGGTTCAAGTCAGACCACAACTCAGTTCAGAATTATTCTCGCATCTATAATACTAACAATAAATAAAGCTTAAAAAAAAAACCTGTGCAAAGGCAAAGCACTTTTTTTAATTAAGCAAGTAATTAAAGAAAAAAATGGAAATTAATGTTAAAAGGTTTATGTTTCAAGTAATTAACAGCTACGACTGTTTATTACAGTAAGTGACCATTACAAACTATATTTGTATCTTAAAATACCAAGATATGCCAGTAGTTGCTTTATTTTTTGTTTTTTTTTTTTTTTTTTTTTTTTTTTTTTTTTTTAAATAAATGTACTGCTTGTAGTATTCTACAGGTCCAAAGTTCTCAGTTGGCTATTTATTTCCTCTCTCCTTCCTGAAAAATACCAAAGCAAGGTAATCGTGTGTTATAACCATCTGAAAACAGCTGACAAAAAGCAGTCCATTAGAAAGCAATTTAGGCATCCAAACACAGGTGTCTGGGGTCATTTTAGATTGACATATCCAAAACATCTGACTGCAGATATGGCACAAAACACAGGATAATATGTACCATTTTGAAGTGGCTGCAGGGAGCCAGAGATGATATTCCAGAGAGTTTAAAATGGCTTTAGACACCTATGCTGAAGTATCTTAATAGCCCCCTCAGAGCAAGAATCTAAATTAGAAAATAATTTAAAAAACCCCAGAAACTTTAATCATATATTTATTGTACTAATCTTACATAAGCCAAGAAAGTGATGATCCAAGAGCCTGAAGCTGAAATTAAACGCCTCTTACACACATCTCTTAAAACACTCCAAATCTAAACATGAAACAATGTAACTTTTTCTGTTGTATTTTTAGAACTAAAACATGTATGTTTTACTCATGATGATCTGACAACCTCAGCAAGTAGAACAAACCATGGCCAGACACAGAACAGTTCCACTCTTAACACAACGTAACTTATGACCAGGATAATTTTACAATTTTCTTCTTCAGCATTATAATACAAAAACAATGCTAACAGTAGGATTAGTATTTACTAAAACAAGTAATACTTCGCCACAGCAGTAACACAAGCCTGTACCAGGGAAGGAAACGCTGGACAGCATAAAGAAGTGAGAAAACTAAATTTGCTTGATGGCAAATACAAAACCAATTTGCTTGATGGCAATATAAAGAATTCTGCATCTGAACAAACCTTTAGATAGCTGCTTTTGAACCAAGGTTTTGTACGCATCAGGCCTTAACACCTGTTAGATGAAAAGTGGTGAAGAACTTCCACTACTTTTAGAAATCTCTTCACTTTTTTGACTCAGATCTGCAGCACATGTGAACTTTAATTTGCCATCCAAGCAGAGATTATTCCCATCAAAAGAAGTAAAATGGAATGTACCTCCAGGAAATCATAAAGTAGCACTAAGCTAAGCACATTTTCAGCACTCAGGAAGAGAAATAAAGCAATGGCTCAGAGTGAGCAAATATTTTAATGGAGCAATATGGTGATGACATACACAGGCCTCACTGTTCCAAGACTAGAGAGAAAACAAAATTCAATTTAGAACTGTTAAGATTAAAAATATTTTGAAAGTCTTAGGTATGACTACAAAGATGAATACAATCAGGTTTTGAAAATGACACAATCCCCTTTAGGCCTTGGGCAAAGTTTAAGATAATGCTGTTTTGTAGTACTTTTCCTGGTTTACAAGAAATATTTCATTATTTAAAGGAAAAGTCCTGAAGAGCAAAAGCAGGCATCTCCAGTGAGCTTTTAAAGCTTTAGGTCTATTTATTATACATGAGCTTTCTGATCAGCAACTGTAAATACTTACTTTGATCCTGAAAACCAGAGTGATCTGGTGATACTTTCAGTAGCAGTGCTGCAGACTTACCCCTTCCCTTTTTCCCCTCTGACGTAAATAAGACTTAACTGACTCAATCAAGCAATGGATCCTGGGAAGAAACTGTAATCCTCACTCATTTTACATATGCACCACCACTTTTAAAAACATGATGAACTTTTTTTTTTCCCCTCTTCCATTTAATTTGTGGGATTCACTGTTAGAAAATGGTGGTGTTAGTGAGCGTAAGAAGAAGAGACAACTGTCCATGCCACCTAAACTTTGTATACAGTGTCTTTGTTTATAGTTAAGTAATGTGATGACTCAAGCTTGCCACTAGGAAAAACTGCTTGTTTTCACAACTAAAATCAAAATAAACTGAGGGCAAGTCTCTAGAGACACAATACACCCATTTAATATAAAATGGTTTAAAAATAACTAAAAAAAAAAAATCCTGAAAGACACTTAAAGGTTTAAATGTGACTCAAACCACTCTATAGTTAACCATCAGCTAGCAAACAAGTTACATTCCTTTAACATACTGCTCTTCCTTAACTAAGTCAAAATAACCCACCATGTGCTCCCCTTGTCTACTGCAACAGAAAGAAAGAGAGATTAGTTTAAACACTGAAGGCTATTTTCAGGGAGAAGGAGTAAATCTTCAGTTTTGAAAAGAAGAAGAAAGTTCTGCCTCTATTGCCACCAAACTGCTGACAGCATTACTTTCAGCTAGAGGTTGGCTGGATCACAGAACCATGGAAACACAGAGTAATTCAGGCTGGAAGGGGCCTCAGGAGGTCTCTAGCACAAACTCCTCCTCAAAGTAGGCTCAGCTGTGAGGTCAGCCCAGGTTATTCAGCATTTTATCCAGCTGGGTCTTGAAAACCTCCAAGGATAGATGCCACATAACCTCTCCAGCAAGCTTTTCCTTATATCTAATATGAATCACTCCTGTTTCAATTTAGTCACTGCAGAGTATAACTCCATCTTCTCTATAACCTCCCCACAGGCACTGGGAGACCACCTCTTCTCCAAGCTGAACAGGCTCAATTCCTGCAGCCTCTCCTAGCAGGGCAAGTGCCCATCATGGGGGCCTCTGCTGAACTTGCTCCAATTTCTCAGCAACTTTCCTGTATCAGGGGCCTAAAACTAGATGCGGTACCTAGATGTGATGCAATGAGTGCTTAATAAGCAGGGGGGATAATCACTTGCCTCAATCTACTGGCTATGCGCCTGGTGATACAGTCCAGGATGCTGTTGGCCAACTTCGTTGCCAGGGAGTTGCTGTCTGCCAGCACCCCCAGGGCCTTTCCTGCAGAGCTGCTCCCCCAAGCCTCTCTGTCCTCAGCCTGTACCCACGCCGGGGGCTCTTCCTTCCCAGGTGGAAGACTTGGCATTTGTCCCTGCTGATACCTTCAGGTTCTCAATAGACCATTCCTCCTGCTTTCTAGCAATCTCCGACTACCAGCCCTTCCCTCAAGCATATCACCTGGCCATTCCCCACAGTGTGGTGCCACCTGCGAACGTGATGAGAGCGCATCACATTGCCTGCTCCAGTCACTGATGAAGACAGGTGGGACTGTCCTGCAGGACTCCACACACAGTATGAACCCTTATCCACCACCCTCTGACTCAGACCACGCAATTGGTTTTTTATTCACCTAGTTGTCCCCTAATACAGATCAATTCCAATTCCTTGGCCTGGTGTGCCTACCAAAAATGCTAGTGCTGGCACAACAGAAAAAAGCAGGAATGAGAGACCTAAACTGGGAAGACATGGAAAAAAACAAGACCGCTCCTTCCAACAGCGGCACGGACTGATGCTGAATTAAATCGGCAGTGTAACCAAAAATGGAGGTGCATTAACTTCCTACCTCTTAAACTTAATTGCTTCCAACTTTGAAACCATATCTCAGCTCAGCTGCATCCAGCTTATGCAAGCTTAGATGGAGAGATTTAAATCACTACCACAATTTGTGGAGTTACAGCAGTTTCACTAAGTTTCTTAAAATACTTTTAAAATTTATTAGATCAGTGTAATTTTCAGTTCAAAAAATGCCACTGAGACTTTCAGAACAGTTTCTAAACTCTTCTTTTCCTGTATACCTTTCTGTTCTACACTCAGCCCCAAAACGATATACATCACAGGTATCGCCACCATATTTTAAAATCTACAGATAAAAAGCTGAGCATGCTGAACAGCAGCACATTTACCACACACATCAAAGGAAAGACGGCTCTGCGTAAGTCTCTCTCAAGCTTAGCTGGTTGTGGCAAAAACATCAAGTGCACATTTGGCAGTTAGACGCTACAGCAGTAAGAATTATAAATATAGATTTTGGGGGAGAGGGAGTAAGTCTATTTACTGCCAAAATGAGTACAAAAGATAAACATTAAGTCTAACCATCTGAACAACTCTATTCAGATTGTGAATGAAGAGCTCTCTTAGGTGAGCACTTGGCCAATTTGCTCATCTGCGTGACGCTTCTTGCCACATGTTGTGTTGTACTAACTTAGTTGTGATATTTAACCCCCTAGTGCTGTAGTAAAGCAGTTTAGTCAACTTTGTGAGCTAGACTATGCATGGTTATGCTGTCAATTTGACTGAGAAAGTGTTTACCAAAGCTGAATTAATTAGCTTTACTTACACCACGTCTGTTAGTACAATGTTCAGATGGCTGTTAGAATATATAACATCAATCTGATATTTGCTGCTACTGTCAGACAGGATTAGAAAACTAAAGCACAATTTGTATGGATTATGAGTCAGTTAGATAGCATATTACTATCTAAAGTGGGAATCTCAGCAATTCTGCAGGTAGGAAAAAAAAGACTGTGTTTACAGGGAACAGGTGTACTTTTAATTCCTATTGGATAGCACAGACCTGCACATGGCCTCTAAGGGGTCATCCAGTTTTCTTACACAATTTTCCAGGCGATCCTCCCACACTACCTCGTCATTATTTTTCTAAAGGAGGTCACAAACCAAAAATAATTACACTGCACAACCATTAAGAACTAATATGCCACGCCTACTGTCCAATAATAAAAATTATTTGTAAAATCATGCAAAAGGTTTTTTTGAATACTTCCAAGTAGCGTGTTACAATAACAACAATTCCCAGGATAACAGTGTTATAAGCAACTGGGTAACTATCTCATGTTTATCGTAGGACTGTAGCAAAAATACTTCATGAAAACTACCACGGGTTTCATTACCAGAAAACTCCACCTTCCAAAACTTGATGGGTGGGTTTTTTGGATAATTGGTTTTGGAGATTTTTGAGAGCAAGGAGCTTGTGGGTGGAAGGCAGGGAAGGATTACCTTTATAAGTAGTGTGAATCATGATGTTCTACATTAATAAATATATCCTAATAAATTAAATGCGACATGAATAAATGCAAGAGTAAGCATACTAGTTTTTTAACCCTATTATTCAGCACTGCAAACTAGTTTATGACAACACTATAGAACAGAAAGGTCCCACAGAAGCATGAAAACAATGACATGCAGGCAATGGTGAAAGAGCTGGCAATTCTGTATCATAAATCTAAACTAGATTTTTCTCCTTGCTCCCTCTTACCTGGTTTCTGTCTCACCTATTCAAATATGAACTCTTCCAAATGAGAAAATATCCTGTTACAGGGCTCAAAATGTGTTTGGTCATGTGTACACCTGTATGAACAGCAGCAACCTCTTGCAGGATGTGTGGAGCAACAGTCCTGCGCAGTGTTTCTTTAAGCAGCTCGTTAGTAGCAGCAAGCAGCAGACTCAAAATTGTGCCACGGTCACAGCTATTTGCAATATGATGAATATTTTCAATGTCCAATTACTGGTACCAAGCTCATCAGCTGAATCAGAAGCCAATTAATAATTTTTCCAAAGTGTAAATACGTTTAGAGCTGTGGTGGGAAAGAAAGTGGAAGATTTTAGTTCTACCCTCAAATCCAGGCTGGCAGACCACCCCACAGAGCACATGGGGAATCTGATGCTGCCCAAGAAATCATTTTTTTAAATCTATCATCTGGCTCAAGAAATACTAAGGCTACCTGCAACAATGCCATGTAACCTGCATGAATAATTATTAGACCTGATTTGGAGAAAAGGGAGATCTATATCTTCCATTTTCATGAGACTGATGCTATTAACTTTTCCCATCACTTGGATTTTCGACATTTCCATACAGACCTCCTGCTCATAGTATCTTGTTAAAACAAGATGGTCTTTCCTTTAGAATAGGCAACAGGTGTGCCTGATCTAGTTATTTAACAAACTGTAGAGTTGCCTCTCCTTAATAAAATGCTGTGTAAATATTTGAAAAAAATATATATATATCATGTAGAGAACTAAGAACACCAAAAATATCTTAAGTTTTCTGTAAGAACTCAGAGTCCACATTTAAGATCTACATCGGCATTTTCTTTCACTGTGCGACAATGATAACCACAGAGCTTCAGAGATTTAAACTGCTTTTCTAACATACAATTCACATCCTCAATAGCAGGTAAACAGCTTTTCAGAATTTGTTGGCAGAGACGAAAAGGCACAGATTGTACAAGCACTTTCCTACCCCTACTCAGAATGGCATATGATTCTGCTTATAAAACACAAATTATTTATCTTCTACAGTATCTCCTTCCAGAAGGGCTGAATTTTGTTTGATATTTTGCAGGGAGGAAAGAAGTAGTAGGGGGGAAAAAAAAAAAAAAAAAGAAAGAAAAGGACTTGTATATCCTGTTCTTGAGTAAACTTAACCAAGACACATTAAAACTCTACGTGCAGGATTTTAAAATGAGAAGAATGTTATCCAAGATAACGTCTGCTCAATGCCTGCACAGTAAGAAAGCTTTTCTGTTTATAGACCTGACGAGACAAGCAGGAAGAGGAGTTCACTCACTCTGATGGTCTGTGTAAGACTTCAAAGTTCATTTTTTTCCCATCTTCAGCTATGCTAGAGATTTATCTTCCAGGCTATATTATTTCCTTGATACATGTACAGAGATCTTAAGATTCTAATTAATGGGAACTACACATATGAACTGAGAAAAGTATAAAGAGAGATGAATATATGTATCACTTTAAATTATGAAAACCTTCTAATTTATTAATTCTGATGCCAGTGGGGAAAAACAAACAAACCAGCGTAAGAATAAAAATAACATTGTATTAACTAGTCAAATCTTTAATACATATGCCATTTTTGTCCTATTTTTAAAATAACTGGAAATAAAGATCAAGTAAACCAATGAAGTTTTTCTTCTACTCTCAGTACCTTCTTTTGTAGACAACACATTCAAATACCATGTTTGTTATAGTATCAAGTAAAATATCAAAAATCATCATTTATTCACTTCGTACACACTGAGCGTTCAGTATTCTGATGCTGGCTTTTTTTCCTCTTATTAAGAAAAATAAAATTAAAAACAGAAAAAAAGGGAAGAGTATTATGAAACTAGTCACCCTTTGAAGGCAAAAATAAATATAAAAGCTGTCCTTATATCAAAGCCCTTTTTCTTGTACGATACTTGGCAACTGAGTCCTTGGCCCCTTGAGGCCCTACTGAGAATAATAGCATCAGGATTTCACTCCTGACAGCAGCATCAGTCAAAGGACCTGGCCTAAAGGAACTGTCACATAGCAGAGGGCCACAGTACCCTGTAGGACTAGGTTACAGGTCACCGACCCTGCCAACACTAACAATTTCTGAACTGGTTTAAGCCAAAACAAGGCTGCACTTTTAATACAGGAAACTGAAACATGACTCTCTTCAGCGTTGCGTATCACTGCCACAATCCTTCACAGAAACAAGAACAGACCAATGAAAATTTAAGTCTATCACTCGGCATATCAAAAATGGGAAGACTGCTAATTTGGTTGTGCTGGTTTTTGATAGATGCTTAACCTGTCGTACAAGTAGAAAAGACATACGTACTTACATAACCCCTGGATGTATGCATATATAGTGCTCTATGCAAAGCCCAGCAACTATGCAATCTGCACAGAGAAGACATCTTATGTACTGCGATAAATCTGTAAACAAGTTTTGGATTCAGACAGTGGGTGACAGTCAAAATGAACTACTTAGCTCCCCAAAGTCTTTTAAGAATTTGATAATGTAGAACAGGTTTTTACTGGGGGCGGGGAGGTGGGGGGGAAGCACGCACTTTTTACCACTCAAACTTGTTTTGTTCATGGGAGTGAAGTATTCATTAGTATAAAACATCTCTCTGCAACGATCTTTGCAGAAGCACTTGTGTAACACATCAAAATCAGAATCAAAGCAGGTTCACACTACAAATCTTCCCTTGCTCAGATAGGGTTACAAGCAGTAGCTGAGGTGAAAAATAAAGTATTGATCAAACAGACAAATCACATCTCCAAATAGCACAGCCATTCCAGCCACCCACGCTGATACTCCGTGTGGTTCGGGGCATGTCAAACTCAATATATACAGTAACTCTGAGCCCATATCCTGTTATTTGTGCAGGCTACATTTAACAGAAAGAGAGTTTACAGACAAACCACCTAAGTACTTTACAGATTAATCTTACCTGCTACTTCTACCTTTTCCATAATACCTCACGCCATGTATACTCAGCACTGCATGAATCAGCGTGGGTAGGAAGCACTACGTGCTTTGCCCAAGCTAATAAGCTCCATCTCTGTCATCATGTGTGAAGTTACAGCCAGGCACAAGTATTACCGAGGACAACTACTGCAGACTTCATTCCACTGCATGATATAGACATTCAAGAATTACTACTGGTAAACCTGGTGAGCCTTTAAACCACCGGGCCTGATCCCCGATTCACACGTTTAACTGCCACTGCATGACAGGAAAAAAGTCTTTCTATATTAATAGTGAGTTTACATCATTCAGATTTGTAAATGATATAAACTACCGATTCAATTAGACTATCAGGGAACTCTTTGAAGATGTAAAATGCATCTCTAATTGGAGCTTTACAGATAGAGATAACCTAGCAATGTTTTTGTAGACTAAAATTTATGCCTCAGGTGCTTTGGTACAGCGTGTGCACATTGGGGAGAAAGTGGGAAGAGTCACTTAAAATTACGAGCCAAGGGAAAAAAAAAAAAGTAGAACCATCTAAGATTATGGAAATCATTATGGAAAGCTAGGAGGTGTGAAATGTACTATTTATCTTCATGAGACAAAAATTAAGATCAACAATAACAATGTAAATGTTACTAGTATTTCGGAGGTCATCAAGAAAACGCACACAAGTTGTGTGTTAGTTGTGTAGTGTGAACCTGCACAACTAACAAACATTAAGGAGGCAAGAAAAAGTTAGCAGCTGAGAGATGACAGTTATGTTTTCCACAAATCAAAAGAAACTCAGAAGTACGGTAATACTGATGCACATATTTAAACTTGACCATAGGGAAATGAATCCTAAGGAACACGGGGAAACAGAGAAAGCACAATGCTTTGGCAGTTTTCTGTGACTGCTGTCTCCTTCCAACAACTCACATGTGAAGAATTTATTTTGTGAGTAGAGCTCAAAAAAGTGCCACCTTCTTTTGTACCCCACTGAGTCTCTCCCTACTGAGGAAACATACTAAATAAATAATTCCATTAATTAAGTAATAAAAATAAAAGCTGAATTTCAGATATCTATTAAACAGTTTTAAGCATAAATATGAACTGGTATTTTGCAGCTTTCTACTCTCCACAGCAAACTCACAGAGTTAATCCAGATTTTGGGTTTAGTTTGTTTTTACCTTCACAGAGATTGGCAGCAGAGAGATTGGTAGCAATGTGTTCAAGCCTTTTAAATTATGTGTTCAGAAAATAAGATTTTTGAATTTAAAAAAAAAAAACACAAAAAACCTAGGGATGGCTACCCAAAATTATAAATCTGTTCTTAAGAGGCCAATAGATGAAGGTAACAGCTACTAGCTAGTTTGCTAGTTCATGAAAAAAAAAATCAGATGCAGTTATACAAACTAACTGCATAGAGTGGACAGTATTTTTATATGTGCAAAATCCTACATACCCAAACACAGACCGCATATACTCAGGTGAAAAAAAATGTGTTTATGCAAGTTTTCCATCAGAGCTAAGAACTCCTAAAATTATGAACTTTGTTGGAAATCCATTCACTCCATTAAGAGAAGATCATTAACATTCACAATCTAACAAGACATTCTGCACC
This sequence comes from Phoenicopterus ruber ruber, assembly GCA_009819775.1. Taxonomy (NCBI): domain Eukaryota; kingdom Metazoa; phylum Chordata; class Aves; order Phoenicopteriformes; family Phoenicopteridae; genus Phoenicopterus; species Phoenicopterus ruber. The sequence continues at coordinate 27,758,640 of CM020217.1, read as the reverse complement.
AAAGGAAGAATCTGAACGGCCACAGCAGTTAATAATTCCACAAGACACTTAGAGCTGACAGTAAACTTATTAATGAGACAATATACACTACAGTTAACTAGTAATTCTAAAATGTCAATCACAAAAAGAAGACTCGGATATTGTCAGAAGCAAAAAGCTCCTCATTACTGCTTCTTTATTGCTTTTACCATTGAGGGAAAAAAAAATAAATTCACAAGTATGCAGTTCTTGCACAAAAATCAAATGAACAAAACACATAATTTATGACACTACCCAAAGTGCCCTTGAAAAGGATAATTGGGAGCCTTGAGACAAGTTTCTCCTTGGCGACAAGGGTGTAATTTTGGACAAGGCTTGCTCTATTTCAGCAAGTTCTGAATTTTTTCTCCCTCTCCAAATAAATTACAACTGAAGGCATTTTCTTGGGTAAATGAAGAAGAACTTCATGTTCCCTTGTCTCAGGAGATCAAAAGGTCATGTCTTCCTCACAAAACACCCCTGTTCTTCAAGCTCATTTTCAGTGAAAGTAATACTTAACACTAATATAAAAATACCTTGGCATAAAAGCTACTCTGCCACTGATTAAAGAACTTGTTATCTGTATCATCCTTAAACGGTCCTCCTAGGGTGTGTCTCACCCACATCACAGACTTCAGGATACCCAGAAGCAACATAACATACTTGAATTTGCTAGTGCTTAGTTTACACGTCTCTGTTAGTTGACTGTAAATACAAGTATTAGATGTAAAATTCCCATGTCGAGCAAAAGAGCCATTGGAACTCATTCTCCTAAACTCTCCTGGTTTACTATATTTGGTTTTGTCTCTGTTCACCACCCCATCTTCAAAGCAAACCCAGGAGTCTTCCGATGGCTTGCTTGCAGACACAGACTTCTGAAAGACTTTGTCTTTTCCTCAAAGAAAAGAGGGTAGATACACAATGTCAAAAATCATTTTGTCCTAGTTGGACGCACACACATGCATATGACACTAAGCTGCAAACGAACACCAGTTTATATTTACAGAAGCCTTGAGATTAAGAAGGTAGTATCTCACCGAACCAGTCACACAAGTCTGCTCACCCACCCCTCGGGCGTATCTAGCAGCCAAGTCGTCTTCTTTATAAACGCTCCAAGAGATTCTCCTACCTTTGATTCCCAACTCTGCCTTTCCACTCCTTAGCTCCTTTCCCTCCCATCTAACATGCAGAAAAATGGTATCCTTCATCACAAGGCAACATCAACAGATCTGGTTTTTTAACAGCAAGCAAGAAAGAGGCCTTCTCACCTAATGCAATTAAAATACGAACCATAACCTAACAAAAAACCTTCTGAAAGCCACTAAATTCCATGGAAGAGCCACTTACACAATACTGTTAGAGACACAAATCAATTGAACTCTTGAGCTCTGAAGATTTTTTTTTTTTGCACTCATATGACCATAAGTAAGATCCAAAAGGTTTTGTTTCCATTTTATTCATAACAAGACCAATGCAATACAATGATCATCTTTTCATTCAAAGGACCACCTGCTAAACAGGCAGCTCTCTAAACTTCAATTCCCTTGAAAGATAACCAAGAACTCTCTTTGCCTCTGAGCATCCTTTCCTGTAGGATAGATGCCAACCTCTACTAGCACTACCAGTAGAGCGAATAAACTGTCTTAATTTATTCCCTCTAAGTTACATGGAAGATATAACAAGATAAACATTCACCACGATTAAAAAAAAAAAAGTATGAATTATTTCAACATTTGAAGTTATGATGGTGGAGAAAACAGATCATATGCAGTGGAAGAAATAGCATTTGTCTCTCACATTGATTTGACCAAAGGTGCTTCTAACTAAACATAGGCTGTGGAGACAAGTATTCAATGGAATTAATGGGACCAAAATAAAGCCAATTTAAGGTTTCAAATAAAATCTCCAGTCAAAATATACTCTTTATGCTAAGACATTATATGATTTGAATTAAGTAACAGGAAAAGTCTCTCATCTTAAAGTGATTTTTTTAGAAAAGGGATTGTGATTAAAGAAACATATCCTTTCTGATTAACAGCTTTTAAGTTCAATGTACAAGAACTACTGTGATGAAAAAGCAGCACAACAACAAAAAAAACCCACACACCAAGTTTTTGGTTGTGTTATCATCTGATTGGACAAAAATAACCTAGTAATACCAGATTATAAGTGTTTTGAATTATACTGAGTCAAATACATGAGTAAGAGAAAAGAACACTGAACAACACAAAAGGTTTTAGGCATTTTGCTCTGGAGTTCTTTACTGAACCCCGAGGGTCTCCACACACACATAATTTTTTTCTTATAGACTGAATATCTGAATTGCCCTATTCCTGTTTCAGATCTATGTACACTTGAGAAAAATACTGAGAAATGAAACTTTCTAAGTTGCATTTCTTCAGTTGTTGAAGAGGGTGGGAAAAACTCTCATGTGTTTTTCCTGGAATTGAGTATTAAGAATACCACTACGCAACAGCAACCATATATTAAAAAAACTGATGACATATGAAAGGAATTCACACTTCAATTTTGTATATCTTTGGCAATATTAATGAGTAATCTGCATTACTATTAAATATGTTAAACAATATTTCTCAAGTTGAGCTTATTTTCTTGCCATCTTCTATGCTACTTGCTAGCCTGCTGCTCTACTGAAATAAAATGCTTCCCAAAAATCAGATGGAATATTAACAGCTTCATTCTCTTGGATGTATCTGGAATGTTTGGCAATTACAATGATACTGATGTAGATTAAAAATATGCAAAATATTTTTTTTTCCCCCCAAAAAAGTATCTGTACATAAAAGTAAGAGAGCTCAACAACAGCAAAACTGCTGTGTAAGATCAAACCATTTCCAGGACTGTTGAAACATTCTCGATGTTAATATACAAAATAAACTCTTAGGTTTTAGGCTAATTATTCGTAAGGCACTTCGGATCTTTTAATGGGAGCTATAAAAATGTATTGGTATATTAAATATTTTTCACCAACCTTAATAAGAACTTCTAATAAGAGCATTACTTTACAAATAAAGAAACTAAGGGACAGAAAGAATACTTGATTTGTTGCTGATCACAATACATCAGTGTCATACCAAGGTCAGAACTGAGTACAGACTCCAGCTGTTCAAGAGGAATCACCAGATCACCAGCAGGACTCTTCCTTTCTTTGTACATCTACCGTGTACAAAAATTCTGTAGCAGAAACACCATTTTGCAAAGCAATGTGACATGAAACATGACTGTTCAAGAGCCGAAGGCTAAGAAACGTCCTAAAAGAAGTGTAACTATGAGAAGTAAAACCAGTAACTGATCTCTACAAAGAGCAGCTGAGATTGAAAAAAGGAGATTAGGACTTCAACTTCTGTAATCTACAAAATCTCAGTTTTACCTTTGATCTCTCGGTCACTGAAACCAATATGCTTCAGATTATTTTTTTTAAATTGACTCCCGTCTCATTCACAAGAGCATCAATTTTTTTAATGAGAAAAAATACACAGTGCATGGGCTTTACCATAGGCCCAGGAAAATTCTGTGCATTTAGTCAGGAGCTCAGAACACCTAAATCAAAGCAAGTGCTCTTAGTAAATCAGAAGACAAAGGCCTCTGACAACATATCCTACCCAGGTGGTGACTAGGCAAAAGCTGTTTGAGGAGTTTCAATAAGAGAATAGCTTCAGACATAGTATTACATGATAGCACATGACCAGATAAAGAATTTAGAATGTAAAGATCTGTAAAAAAGTGGCATCATACACTCAGGCCACTTTACTCGACTTCAAGGAAGTAATAGTGCATAAATCTATTACAAAAGAAAGAAATACAGCAGTTGAGCCCTTGACTGTAACCCAAACCCAGTGCTGGTACAGAGGCAGTATAGTCCCCCCTCCTCAACTATTAAAACCTTGTCCTAAAATATTTACACCAACTCTGCTTTAGATAAAGGATCATCTAAATTTTGTAGATCCAGATCCAGTTGGCAACTTCTCTTTCAACCACACCATTTGGTTAGAAAACATCTCTGTGCCACCCTTTTATGTTTGCTTCACCCATTTTAACGAGCTGTGTGTTTTTGTCCCAGCTCTCCAAGTTCACTTGCTACTTCAGTCATCTGTTGCAAAATAGCTCTTGTACTGCCTGCTGTCTTCTATTCATCTCTTTTCCTTCTTTTCCCCATAAAATAAACCTTACTCTGCCACATGAAGAAAAGAATGACGCCCTCGCAGTGACCCTATGGTAATGGCTACAACCCAAGAGCTAGTGGGTGCTGCACTCCCAACAGAACTCCCCTACTCAGTTTAGGAGGCTGCGTAGGATCAGGAAGCTGATCTCGGCCAGTATTTTGTTTTGGCTTTCAGGTTGGCCTTATCACACACTCTGTTTTATAGTAACAGAAGTCAAAGGGGGGAAAAATGTAATGTCTTCAAGGGCCCATAAAACATTCAAAACCCTTGGATTTCAGTGGCTGCAGTTAGCTAATAGAACTATTCCCAGATCTAGACTGACATCATACATGACGCTTGTAGACAAATAAAAATGCTCGTTAATTAACTTCCACCAGAAACACCAGAGAAAAAATGGAGGAAATGCAATTTCCTCACAGATTAGTGTCAGATGCTTTGAAATGAAGGGAACTCCTCTGTACCTGAGTATTTTACAATGGCCTAAGGAAAACTCGATTCTTTTCCCCCCGATTTCTTTTTATATCCTGAAACTTTTTTGAAGACATCTTAAAAAACAGACAAACAAAACCAACAACCAAAAAACCAAACTCAAAACCCAGTATACTGACTCTTTACCAGCAATAGCGTCACAGATCTACTTCATTCCATTTTCCCCAAACATTCTTAAAAATTGTTTTGAAACTTTTTCAAGTCATGGAAAATTTTTTCTTAAAGTTCCAAAATATTTTCTTACAAAGCTATTTTCTTCTCTTATTAAATAGGACCATACCTACATCACAAAATGCAACCCTCAGAAACTGAAGTGTCACCCAAAAAAACCCAATCCCCATCTGCCAAAATCTTCAAAAGTGCATTACTCAGGACGGTTTTCTCTATAAGAAAAAAAAAAAAAATTGCTAGCAATATAAAACGTCATTAGAAAAGATCAAGCATATCTTATACTTAAGACTTCTCTAGAACTACACTGGAGTAACCAGTGACAACTAGAATTTCCATTCCCTGAGAAACTTGTATCTTTTAGCATTTATTTTATAACAAACCAGGTAGAAGTGTTGAAGCATCAACATGTTTAGCTATATAAAACATTCCCAAAACATTCAATTCATAAATATACAAATATTTGTTTACATACATCCTATTTTTAAACAGAACACTGTGGCATTCCAAAATCAAAATATTTAAATTGATTTGACATTTAACTACATCTGCTGTATGAGCTGTTCAAAGATCCAGGCGAGCAATCCTTCACTACGTGCTGTCCCCTGTAACTGTAGCATGTACCTCTAAGATAACTTAGCTGTGCAGATTCCACAGATAGGTCAGAAAGAAAACACGATGTACAGAGAAAACGTCCACAGAGAAATCTAATTCATAAAAACGATGGGTTAGAAGACTTACGACCCGTGAGACACAGGCATTCTAAAGATGCTTGTTGAATCAGCTAAAAATTGCATTTCTATTTTCTCACTAGAAAACAGCCAAAGAATCTCAACAGAGAAAATGTGATGGAAGATTCCACGGCACTTCTACTGACACCAACAAACCCCTAGTATGCTATAGTGGAAGAGCAACAGACCGTCAACAAGTCTTTTATATCAAAGTGCTGACAAAATGGCTATCTAAAACTCACAAAGGAAACAGAAAGACCTTATTCACTTTTCCAGATTGAATGATGCTCACAGAACTAACATACCCTTTTCTAAAAAATAAGCCAACCAAAAAAATTTAAAAATTCATGTTTTAAAAATCAAATGAAAAAAATCATATTTCCATTAGAATTGTTATCCTTTTCATCCTTCCCTGCCCCCTCCATTAGAAACGAAAAACAAAAAAAATGTGCTAGAAAGCTTAGCAAAGCTCACCAGGAGTTCTATGTTTCTATACGTTTCATATGGAAGAACTCAAAAGACTATAATGATTGTGGGGGCAGACTACCATAAAATAGGTCACCAATAATTATAAAGTGTACCTAACTATATTAGAAAAACATTTAAATAAATCACCCCCTTAGAGCATAAGCAAGATGTATCTTCTTTCTTTAAGAAACAAGCTAGTACTTCATACTACGTACTCAAATCACCTCCACTTCTCTAGAACCAATGGAAGAATAAAACAAAAGCCAAAAGCTGTCTGTTTCTCTTCACTAAAGGTACTTGTATGAGTAAAATTATCAGAACTTGACATTAAACAAATTCTAAGGTATTTTTTACGCGCCTAATTACTCCATCATGTATCTTCACACAAAAAATGGCATTAAGTAATGTCTTTAAAGAGATTCATCCTGACGAATTACAGAACAGAGACTTATAATCCCTATGTCACTTATTCACATATTCATTTTGAAAACTCAAGTATCATTTATAATCAAAATGTTATTTAACAGTGTATGACAAGAAATTTACCAGATGTTGACATTTTTAACGCTTATTTACAAACATGCGTGCAATATTTTGCAAATAACTTTTCTCAAACATCTCAGGTTTTTAGGTTCTGTTTTTGTACTCAGAATTACATTTTTAATTATAAAGTTATGGAAAAACATGGTATTTCAGTTGTAAACCAAATGGCATCTACCAAAAAAAGTTAAGTTCATGACGAAAATGGGACTTTTCCCCTATTACCACTTGTTGCTTTTCTGAAAAAACAATGAGATGATACTTACTACTATTTTGCTGATTAATATCTACATTTATCATAAATCCACATAACAGCTATTTTACAATCTCCAGTGATTTTCAGTCTCCAATGATACATTCTTCACAGTAAGAAACTCATGTTTATGTCTAACTCAAAAAAGTCAAATCAAATCCTCACAAACGGTCTTAAGCTTAAACTGACTTACACCTAAGATTTACTTTTGATATTAAAAAAACAAGCAACTGTATCTTCCAGATGAAAAAAAGATACTTTTTTTTTTTTTGTAAATGGAGACTTTCAATCACTTTAATACAGCTTAACTTAAGTCCGGGAAGCAACTACTAGGAGCAGGGCCAGTATCAGATAATGCTAAGCATCTAACTGGATATTAATTAATGCCTAATATAAATACATATTCCTCATGCCAAAGAAATGCAATTTTAAGTAGCTGCAGAAACCAAGCAGGCTGTGATAGAAAGAAAGAATGCCCTATACAATCTACTTACTAGCGTGCTTATCTGCAAGCATTATGAGGCTGTTGGAAATATCTCTTCGCCTGTAAAAACACACCACTTTTGCTTCCACGTTTCCATTGGCAGTCTACAAAAGAAAGATAAATCAAGTCAGAATGTATCTTTCCTCAGCTGAGTAATACAAATTAAATGCCCTCTGCTTGCAATTTTCCCTCATATTAGTAGTTCTCACATGATCAGTCAGGCTGAAATCAACAGAATTACTCAAATAAGTAAAAACTTGCTGACACAGACTAACGTCAATTTCAGATCATGTAACAGTATTGATTATAATTATTTAGTCATAAGAATTTATGTATTATTCAGCTGTTTAGAAATGTAATGCCAATATTATGTTAACATAAGAACACCCAACAAACATTAGAAGTTTGTGAACATTTCTTTGTAACCCAGCTTTACACAGAAATGTGTATTTCAAAGTACTCTGACATTTTTGGGGGGATCATATTTAATGTAACATAGTTTATGTGAAAATTCACTGCAGCTCATAAGATAAAAGAACTATTTCATCCACAGTTGTTTTCATGACTCATTACCAGGATCATGCTCTTTAGCCTGATAATGTGAAGGCTCTACTAATATTTGAAGAACTGTATCCTCTTGTTATGAAAAGTACAAAATTAGTTTATTACCTTGAGTTACTTATTTAAAACTCAACATGTGGCACTGAAAAGTATCATGTTTCAATTAAGTTTCTCACCAAAAAAAGAAAGCATCTTATTTCTGTTAAAATGATAACCAAAGCATTTCATTACATATTTGTGTAACATCTCCATGTTTGCTCAATGCCTTTAACACATGAAAGCACATAATTCACAATTAAGATATCTGGACTATATCCTCTAAACTCTCTTAAAAAAAAAAAAAATCAATACATGACTCTGCTCTACCATCCACAAGCAAGATTAAATTATAACAATGCAGTTTAAAGATAATAAACATTATATTCAGAACATGATTGGAATCACTTCAATTACTGTAAATAAAAAATATTCTTCTCCAATAAAACTCCAAAATGATTTGTCATGCACAAGCTCAATGGATGTTGTGTTGGACAGCACTAACGGGTAACGTGGTTGATGTCTGCTATGGAGTAATGTTATGTTCCATTAATAAGAAGAAAACCATTTGCAGGTCACCAGTTTTTTAATTTACTTTCTAACCACAGGAAAAAAAAAAATCTTTATCATTACTTACATCATAAGAGGTATTTTGATCATTAACTTTTGACATAATGTATCAGTAAGTTTTAATACTACTTGATAGAAAAGTAAAAATATGCCATGCTAAAAAAAAAAAAAAACCCACACCATTCTTACTAGTACAAGAATGAAGAAGAATAATCATGCCTTCCCCAAAATGACACTCTGAAAAGCCTCCATTCTTTATAAAAATACACTCAGGATAAAGACAGAGAATACAGTCTCCATTTCTATTCAAAAGCCTGTCCTTCATTCACAGCTGCCAGTAAGCAGAGCAATAAACGGCCATAGAAGCCACATAATCTGTTATTTCATCACTGCAAAGTCAGATACCTACTAGCTCTTTACACATATATCCAAAAGCAGGCACATTACATGATCGCTATCATTCCAGGTGGATTCACAGTGTCATCACCATATAGAGAATTAAATTCATTCATTTCCTCAAGCATTCATAGGATTGGTTTGGAAATTTTTACAACAGAGTACTCCTGTTCACCAGGAATGATCAACCGAGTGTTTCCTTAGATAGCAGGGCAGAATTACAGGATACCACATAGAAAGATTTCAGTAACTGAAACATACACAAAATACATAACAAATCTCAAGTTAAAAAAAAAAACAACCGCCACACAAACAAATAAACCAAAACGCCCTGAAAATTCTACCACAATAGAAATCTTATGGGATGGAAATCATTCTCAGTTTTTGAGAAGTGCACTGACTGTTGTCAAAGGTTGAGGAAGAATCTTAGATACTTGTGTACCTTGTTAAGTTCTTCAATTCTCCTAATGAGATATGGATTGCTGGAAGAATTTTCAAAATAAACATAATCTGCAATGAAAAAAGGAGAGATATTGAAATATCAAAAAATAACATGTAAAAGTGTATTATTATTGGTGCAAAAAATTTATTCTAAACCTAGAAGCTGTTAAAAAGACGAGATTTCTTAGTAAATGTTAAAGACAGTGAAGTATTTGTATACTGAGATTTCATATAATTTGTTCCAAAATTCTGGTTATAACTGCACTACACATGCCTTAACAACCACGCTAAAATAAAGTTAAATGCCTTGTGTTGGAGCTTACGTTGTAATTCAGTAATCCACACACTTCATAAATCTTGATATAAAAGCAGCGGTTCCTCACAATCGATTAGGGAAGATTTAAGAATTGAGTGCTTTAGTGAGTTTCTATATTATGGAGACAAATATTTCTGTAAGATATGCTACCTCACATTTATTACCAGGTGCTGTGGTAGTGCAGTTGTCCAAACGAGTAATGTACATTTTATGATACTTGCTTTTGTTGTCATCTCTGTTCAGTAACACATGCACTATATTAAGCAGTAATACTCATGAGGTTAGTGAGGTTCTTCCAGGACAAAATCTCTTAGAGCATCATTAATACAAAAATATTTTCATAGAGCATATGGAAGTTTACTCATATCCTGAAAGCTACTCCCATGCAACATACAAAGAATTGACATGCAGCGCATTTCCTTCAATAGTTTTCTCAAAACTTGCTTTCATCAAGTGAAAAAGTACCCATCAAACGCTAACCACACTTTACATTTGATATTTGACTTCTACACCATGCACCTTGCAAACTGTATTCAAAAAATTGGGTGAGGGGACCATAATGATGTACGAAACTCTTCTGCAATGCTTTGACACCACATTACAGTGAAAGAGAGCCTCAGGTAGCTCATTTATCTCCGAAGAAAGAATATGATATCTGGATACTGTTCACAATTGCTTATTAAGATTACAACGAAAAAAAAAAAAAGAGAGAACTGATGACCTAAGAAGCACACCCTACCCAGGTTTCAAAAGTGTTGCTTGGAGAAGGATTACTTTCATGAGTAAAGGCTGACAGGATTACAATCCAAATGCCCTAAAGAAGGAGTACGCAGATGGACGACTCGGGGATATATCCGCGTATCTCACAACAGAGGCAGAAAGAGATTCAAACTAACTAACTGCGATCACCCCTCATTTCCTTGCATCTTCCCTCTCACCTCAGGCTGCTGAGGAGAGAGCAGGAGGAGACAAGCCATTTCTGAGCACCAAGTACCGCAAACCTAACTTGAGCGGTGCACCTGAGCCACAGCGCATGGAACAGCCATGACCGCCCCAGCGCGAAGTTATCAGCGTCTATTTCGACGGGCTGAGGGGCTGGAAGAGAAACGCTTGCCATGTTTTCTACCGCCGAAGGGCCCCCCCTATGCCAAGAAGTCGCGTATCAGCGCACTCCTCTGGGGTCACACCGGTAAGCAGGAAAGCTGACAGAAATCCCCCGCTTACACCGCCGGATTTACTCTCTCTCCCCGGGAGACGCAGGGAGGCACGGAGAAACTCCGCCGCTAAAGGGAGGGAGCAGGGGCAGGGGAACGGCACGGAGGGAAGCGCCGCCGGGCGCCCCTCGGGGCGGGCGCCGGCTGCCCGCGCCACGCCGCCCGGGCCCGCCAGGCCGCAGCGGCGGCTGCGCTGTGCCGAGGCAGGCCCCCGGGCCGGGGGCGCACGGCCCCGGTAGGCCGCCCCTCGCTCGCCTCGCAGGCGGGCCAGCCTGCTGCGCTGCGCTGGCTCGGCGGGTGGCGGGGCCGGGGGGCCGCCGGGCGGCCCCTTCGCCGCTCGCCGGGGAAGGAGGCGAGGCGCGAAGGGAGGCCATACCCGGCCCGCGCCGCGGTGAGGGGGCAGGAAGCCGGCGGCGCCGCTCCCCCCTTCCCCGCGGAGGGCGGCGCTGCCCTTCTCCTCGGCGGTGGGGGCCGGCCTCCCACCCAGCGCACAGGGCTGGCGGGGGAGGAACTTGCGTCCTCCGCCCCGCGGAGGGCCCAGCGGCCCCTCTGCCGGAGCCGGCTGCCGCCGCCCGCGCGGGCCCGGCCGCCCCGCTCGAGGCCATGGCGCTGGCCGCGGCAGGCGAAGGGGGCCGGTGCGCCTCTCTTCACCCTGGCGCGCTGCGCGCAGCCCCCGGCGCGGCGCGCACAGCCCGCGGCTCGGCGGGCCCCCCCGGCCAAGCCCCGTCCCCGCTGCCGGGCGCAGGGCACCCCGGCGCCGGGAGGGTGCTGCCCCGTCCCCACATACCTCCCACTCGGTACATGTTGGCCGCCATGTCTGCGCTCTACGCCCTCCTCCTCCTCCCGCCGCCTCTGCCGGGCCGGGCTGGGCAAGGAGGGAGCGGCTCCCGCGGCCCCCCCGCCCCGCGCTCGCCCCCACCCTGCGCCACCCCTCCCCGCCCGGGCACAGGACACAGCGCCGCTCCTCACGGGGCCGCCGCCGCCGCCTCGGCCGTTTCCGGAGCCGCCCGGCGGGGGAAAAGGTTAAACAACCGCCCCCACCGCTTCCCTCTCTGCCCCCCCGCGCACCGGCCCCGGGGCGGGTCGGAGGCAGGGGCCCAGCGCCGCGGGGCGGCGGCCCGGCCGCAGGTGGGGCGGCCCGAGCGGGGGCTGGGGCCGCGGCCGGGCGTTCCCGGGGGCGGTGCGGTGTGCGCGGCTCCCCCAGGCCGGCTCCCCGCGCCGGGCGGGGGTAGAGCGAGGTGCCTTACCTCAGAGCGAGGGCTGCCCGCTGTGCCCCACAGCCCGCCACGTTTTGCCGGCTCCCGCCGCTTTGTCCCAAAAGTCGGGAGCCCCGCGCCGCCTGGAAGGAGCGGGCGACTGCTTCTTCCATCTCCCCGCCGGCCCCCGCTTGGTTTTTTGGTGGTTGCTTCTCCCCCGGCGCCGCCTTGTCCCCTGCAGCCGAGGGTTATCCCCCCCCTCCAGGAAACTCCCGGTAATGACCCAGGCAAAGTTTCTCGCACGTGTGTGCGCAGCACCTGTTGGTGATCGGCTCGGCGGGTCCTTTGTTCGCCGCCGGAGCGGGATGCCGCCGGGGAGAGCGGGCGGCCTCAGCGACGCCAGCCCGCCGCCGGCAACGGGGCACGGCGGCTTTCCGAGCCGCCCGCCGATCGGAGGAGCCGGCTTGCTGGCAACAGGCGGCAGAAAGCATCCACGGCGGGATAAAGATAAATCTAGCAGCTCGTCTCGGAGCCGGGAAGCGTTGAAGGAGATGCTTACAAATCATCTGATGCTTCAAAAACATCAATATTGATGTAACACGAAGCCATTTCCCCGTGTTGATACAAAGTTCGCGCCATCACAAACAATCTATACACTTTACAAACAAATTGATCGTGCCGTGGAATGCTTCCTTAGGAGAGAAACGCTTTTTATCATTTTCTTGCAAGGAAGGTGACGATTTATTATTTGTTTCGCGTCCTGGATTTTTGTGCGTGTAGCTTGACCCTTACCAAGCTAACGTCACTTCATCCTGAGCGGCAGGGAAACATGCCGATTAGAAGGAGGATGAGCCTCCCTGGTGTTTCAAATGATCCTATGCTCTCTTCCCTTTCCCCTTTTAAGTGAATCTGGGACTATTAGGTTACGATTTCTTCTACTTCTAGGGCACTTTTAAATTTCCTGAGTGACTACTTTGTGTCAAACAGACAACCGAGTACCAAATTCCTGAAAGATGCAAAGTCGGCATACGATACTCACACTGATTTAGTCTTCCTTAATAAACAGCACCACATTCATGCATTGAAAGGAAAAATCAGAAATATTCCTCTGTTTTGTCTCCCGACAAGAATATCTGTGGGAGCTGAAAAGAAAGTCTGGAGAAACTCCTTGGGAAGTAGCAGCTCTATTCAGCTAGCTGGTTATTTCTAGAGGCACAATACCACTGCCTTAGCAAAGACCTAAATTCAAACAACTAGAAGTTAAATGGTGTGTTATTTTTACTCTTGTGGTTTACTGCTGGGTAAATGAAACAGGTTAAACTTTCAAGGCAAGAGAACAGTTAATTCAAATAGTTGGCTTGTTGCAGTCATTAATTAAACAAAATGCCTCCAAGCTCTTTTCCTCAGCTTAAGTCTGCACTGCGACATTAGAGGAATTTCCCACACTGTGAAGCTTACAACGTACCCTCATCCAGCAAGGAGTCGATTTCGATAGAAACGGACTCTCGCTTCCATCATCTGAAGGCATGGCCCATGGAAAAGGAAGGCAGCTCCTGATCGTACAGAATTCACCTCTCAAAAACACGAGAGAGCAGCCCAGGAAAGCCCCCAGTCCCAGCCTGCCGTTTCAGGTTGACACCCTGAAAACAGTAAAAACCAAACCCCCTTTATTTACAGTTTCCCGACTAAGGCATGCATAACCAGATAAATAAAGAATGACGTTGATATACCGTAGTACCAAATCACTGGGCCTTATTCACACTAACACCGTTCATATAGCCACAGAGAGCACAACCCGATTCTGTACGGTGTCATGCTGCTGTATTTGCATAGTTGAAAGTCATTGCTGCAAGCTGAGGGAGGTGGTGGGCACAGCTAGCTGTGGTTGGGTACCGAGTTGCAGGACTGGCAGTACCTTTTACTTTGGTGTAATGTACACAAAAGCCTAGATACAGTTTATTTTCTGTGCTATCTCAGTGCACGGAATGGGAAAAAATTGAAGTTATGTAAACATCTTCATTTTTCTAGATCAAATATAATGGAAAAACTTGTGTCAACCACAACATTGTTGAGGAGAAAAATTCAAATAAGAGCTTTGTCTTAACCTGGTAAATGAAACGTATTCAGCTAGAGACTGAGGTTACTTGTGGTGTTTGAGAGAAACCACATTTCTGTGGCAACTTAAAGTTGCAAAACAGATTGTTCCTGTTAGAGACACAGATTACCTGAGAACTTCATTTCACAACTTTTTTTTTGTTGTGCCTTCCCAAGCAGCCCATCATTCCTCCTCATATTCCTCAAAAAAACAGCCAAGAAGAAAAGAATAGAGTGTAAAGGCTCATTTTAAAACATAGACCAGTTCCCCAGTCCAGGCTCAGCAGCTGCCCCCCCCCCCCGTGAGCTAGATCAGCCGTGCTGCAGGAGATGGAGACGAGGCGCCGAGAGCAGGGCTGCCCGAGGACCTTTCAGGGTATTACCAATACAGTGCCTATTGACTTGTCCAGCCCACACCCTCTTTATTGGCTTTTTCACTTTAGCAACATCAGATGTATCTAAATCATGTATATTAAATACCCATTAAGCTGACTGGAGTGATACAATTTTCTTGCTGTATTTAAAAAAATGCAATGATGAAATACATTTTTTTCACTAGGGATAATACAAAAAGTTTTTCTTCATAGGCAATTTAAGGCTTCTTTCTCATGTGTGGATTGGTTGGACAAAGGGAATGGGAATGTGCTATCACAGAATTTTATTCCTGAATTTTCATTTTTAATTCCCTATAGCTTTTCAGAGACCAAAAGTTGTGTTCAGCCAGTGGCAGAACTCTGGCTGTTCACATTAGTTCAGAGGTTTTAGGGCAAATCCTCAAGGATTCTTGCATCAAACACAAAAACTCCTCACCCCGATGCTCTTTTCCCACTATTGCAGAGCCAACATGAAAGTTTCAAAAAGCTCTGACAATGTTATCACCCCAGAAAGTGGCAGAGCAGGGGAACTTCCCTTACAGCTGCCCTGCAACGTTCCATTTTGTGCCCAGAGAACTTAATTTCAAAAGTTCCAGCCCAGCATCTTTAAGTAATAAAAGCCTGAATCTAACAACAACAACAAAGCACCCCCCTCCCCAAACTTGCTCACAAAAGACACCAGTACTGAAGACAAATCTTCTTCCTAAATTACTTGCTTAAGGATTAAACTGACAGTTCAGAGGGCTAAAGTAATATATATTGATAGAAGTGTATTTAAGAACTTTGGGATCTTACAGATAGAAACATCATATTGTAATCAACAAAAGCACCGGAGAAGAGAGTTGCTTGAACCTTAATAAAAGGTGCTCAGCTCCTTGAGAGCTTTCATAGAGACTCGCTCTCATGCTGATTCAACAGAAAGGAAAAGGCATTTAGACTTTCCCATCCTTGGGCCATACTTAGAGGACCTGCCTAATTCAAAGGGGCTGAGCCTAGGGTTTCTTTTTGGGATGGGTAACCTGGAAGCACAGGAAACATTCAGCAGTTCAAGTTTATGAGTTCACGCCAAGGGAACGTGGCTCCCTTGCTAGTAAAACTTTGCTACAACAAATAAGCAGGCTGCACACACACGTAAGCCATGCAAAGTGTTAAAAAAAAAATACAAAGGACTTTACAAATGATCATTTCTTATCAGCCTAAACTCCTACTTACGCAGAGAGTCATTCACCACCACAGGGGACTTCGGTAGTTCACGGACTTATCCTGCAGCTCCAAAATAATTTGTAGTCTGTACAAAATCACTTTCATCTAGTGTGAGCAAACATGCCAGCTAATACAGCTGCACATCGATCAGACTGGCTTGCAGGCAGCTAGAAGTACATGCACATTTTTTTTCCTACTAATGCAAAGACACACCATAGGTTGCAAAACTTCATTAATGAATTTGTAGCAGAAACAGGATTCATATTGCTGTCACTTAAGCAGTCAAAGAAAAACATTTTTCCATGTCAATAGTCATGATTATATTTATAAAAACCTTAGATAGCTTCCATTTTGTAACAGACACTGTGTAAGATTTTTTTAATTTAATTTACAGGAATATAAAATTCAATGTTTATTATTGTAAGCAACAGAAAATTTTAGCTGCCTCTACTGAAACAGAAGCTAGGTGCAATCTGCAATAGATGCATCCATAGCAACTTCTTCATAAATCAGAAAAAAATCCCAACCCTCTCACAAGAGAAAATCATCTTCTCTTGGCATCAGAAATAATGTTGGCTTTTTTATTGACTCTGTAAGTCAGATCTCTCAAGAGACTCCTAGCTAAATATGTCACTATTTTCATTAAATATGATTTAAACAATAGCTTAAAGTTAATTGCTGAATTAGCAGTAGTCTGCAGATTTAGATGTTCAATCCAAATCTGAAAGTTGCAAGAATGCTACTAAATCACCGTGAAGAGAAAAATGGTGCTTATGGCTGGCAACAAGTTATTATTTGAGTGGGCAGTGAAAAAGAGATATTTGGTAATGGTTTTTCAATAAGTATCATACTATTATGATAGTCCACAAAGATGATCGGAGGGCTGGAGCACCTCTCCTGTGAAGACAGGCTGAGGGTTGGGGTTGTTCAGCCTGGAGAAGAGAAGGCTCCGGGGAGACCTTCGAGCAGCCTTCCAGTCCCTAAGGGGGCCTATAAGAAAGATGGGAACAAAGTTTTTAGCAGGGCCTGCTGTGATAGGACAAGGGGTAATGGTTTTAAACTAAAGGAGGGGAGATGTAGGCTAGACATAAGGAAGAAGTTTTTCACAATGAGGGTGGTGAAGCACTGGCACAGGTTGCCCAGAGAGGTGGTAGAAGCCCCATCCCTGGGAACATTCAAGGTCAGGCTGGACGGGGCTCTGGGCAACCTGATCTAGTTGAGGGTGTCCCTGCTCATTGCAGGGGGGTTGGACTAGATGGCCTTTAAAGGTCCCTTCCAACCCAAACTATTCTATGATTATATAGATAGATGCTATAGACTACCATATGGCACTGCTTGATGCCATACATTATTTCATTTCCCATAAATCATACAACTGAATTAAGGACTTTTTTTTTTGTGCAAAATAAGTCAGATCTGGACCTGTATGTACCTGTCTTCTTGTTCTGACCAAATTTGCTTTAATTTAAAACATTCTATTGCAAATGGAAAAAATACTATAGATTTGATGGAGAGAGGGAAGACGGGATGGTAAAGTAGGGTTTATTATTAATCTACTACTGAAGACTAGCTAGGCAAGAAATGCATTTCTTCCATTCCACAACTCACAGTTTTTGATAATAATCTCAGCAACAGAGTCAAGATCTTATTTTCTAATCAAATTTAAAAAATAAAATAAAATTTGCCCATCTAGAGCTTTTGTTACAGCTACCAATTTATTTCGCAGTTCACATCCTAATGGAGAAAAAGCCTACAGCTCTAGGATTTAGTGTTGCACCCCATTCTGTCTGCCAGTTTTAGAGAAGAGTTAGGTTCACATCTTGTTTGTGTTGAAGTCAATGCGAGTTTTGTGGTTGACTCCAGTGGGACTAAGACGAGACCGGTATATACCTTTGTTATCTTTGACGTAAGCAAGGTTGCGAACCAGAGCAGTTGGAAGCCCGCTGGAGTGTTGCATACATCTGCAGCTCTCCTAAATGAAGCCATTTTGGGCTTGAACACAACAAGACTAGATAGACATTAAACACACCACACCAGATTTACTCTTTATCTCTCCCTTTCTCTCAACTGATCTATTTTTCGTGCTAAACACCTGCTAAAAAGCTGTCAAAGGTGCTTAATGACACATACTTAAGTAGAGTACAGTACATTCATCTGAGCAGAATTAATTTAAGTCGAGGACTCAGCATCTGTTCAGTTCAGATTTTCTGAATGATTACGGGCAAGCAACACCGAAGCGCAACTTACTGATCAAATGTGCCCTCAGTCCCCCACTGTGCCTCTAAACGCTGCCTTGTGTTTCCATTACAGACGTGTTTGACTTGAAACTTTGAAGCGCTGCTTTTACCTTTAGCTTTGCAAATCCAAACAATTTCTTTATGCGGGCAGCCAGTCTCCAGGTCAGTGCAGCGAGAAGAATGGCTGTTTGTGCCAAAACAGGCACAAGAATAGGCACGTTTCTACCATATTTGGCTGTTTGTACCAAATAGGCACCAAAAAACCCCTTGAACATGTTACCTGTCTCTGAAACATCCATATTCAGTAAAAGTCTCCCCACTACGGCAGTTCAGTCTCTCTTCTTTGTAGAGAAGGCAGATACCAGTTCTATACTACCTGATAGGTCTGTTATGTCCATGCTCAGTCTGTCAAGTTTTAGTTGTCTCCCTGGCAGATGGAAGTTTTTTGGCTCTACAGTCTTCTTTTATCAGATGAGCCTCTCACTATTCTTTAAGCTCTGCAACCAGACCCTTTTGCAGCTTGGGTCTTGGTTACAGCTAGGGATGGAAACCTGTAAACTCTGGATACCCGAGATCAAAACTCAGATACTTGCAGACTGTTAATATTCTACAATATTGTCTAGAATACTAAGGAATATTTTATGTGCTTACAAACAAGTTGTTCTTATCATTTATATCTCAGTAGGAACAAAAAAGCAGGGCGCATCGGCCCTCTTCCCCTTACGAAGCTCCACTGGGGGGGAAGAGTCCAGCATATAGCTGAGACTGACACACACGGCGCCAAAATGGAATGTTTCCATTCCCCGTCTTCCTCAAAGCTGTCCAACCAAGTACTCTGAACTAGGGAACTGGCAATGAGGAGAACTGCTAGGGAAAAACACAAATTCTTGCTCTTCAGGAAGAATATGACCAAGGAAGTGTCCTTTGATCTTTGAAATAACCTAGATTCCTTGATCCAGTGGCTCTGCCATACAACTCAGAAAATACTTCATGGTCCATAGAAAGAAGGAATGAGTCTTGGGCTCACATGCATACAGTGTGCTTGTTTTCCTATTCTTCAAAACGCAAGAATAAGCCATACTGGAATAACCCCCTTTCATACTGTTACAGCTACATTCCCTTTAGGGATCTGTAAAAGTTTTTAAACTAATGCATATCAACAGGAATTGGGGGGGGGGGGGGGGGACACACCAAAAGCCACCAAACCAAACCCAAAACCCACACACACAACCAAAAAAAACCCCAGAAACTAGGCAGCAAGTTATTCAGGACTATTTTCACTGAAGCCAGTTCCTGAATTTCACCAGAATAACAACCAGCACCCGGTCAAAGCACAAACATCTGCGTATGTAACATGCCCAGAAAACATCAGGGAGAAAATAAACACAGCTTATGCTGCTAAATCACATATACTCTGAGACAGAAGAGGCCTGCTGATGCACGTTTCTCTGATCTGCTTCCAGAAGTTCTGGTCGTCTTCCCAAATGAAGACTCACATCCCTTTGAGGACTGGCTGGGTCTGTGAAGAAGCAGCGGTCAACATCCAAACCCATCTCTGTGGGCCTCAGTTCTAACAGGTGCCGAATGCCATCTGCTTTCAGGAACATCAACTGGAAGACACATAATGTACCATACAGGCAGAAGGCCCTCCAACTTTGCAGTGCCAGAGAGTACTGTGGAAGTTCTTGTAATAATTATTCATAACATCAGTTTCCTACAGACTTCTCCGTGAAAATAGTGGAAAACAGGGCACTGTGACAAGGAAGGGGAAATTGCAATAAAAATATCCTAGCCATAGTGACTGTCAAGCCTTTCAGAATATGACATTTTTTAATGAATATTTTAAGAAGATTTCATGTTTTGATTGGGTTCCTCTTTGGTAGTTGCCCAATTTGAGATGAGGAAGGTTATTTACGATTGATGAATATTTTCTTCTGAACATGAGTCATTGTGTATTTGGCTATCAACCTTTTCTGCTTAGAAAAGAAAATAGCAAATCATTGAATACAGCGTAGTGATCTGTTGTGATGGGAGAAGCAGGAGGAGAAGATGTTTGGGCAGGGGCATAGTGTTGCCTTCTATAGGGTGGAATCTGGACGCCAGAGTTTACATTACTTGATCTGATATTTTACCTTAGCTTTTTAGCAAGCTTAATACAATCTATAAAGCATAGAATATGTTAAGTTTATGTTAGTTCTACCTTTAAAACTTGAAGAGGTACATGGCTTAATAGCAGTCGTGACTTAAAGGTGACCAGTCATTCTTAAAGGCCTTTTACAGTTTCTTCATACATCAAATGTAAAAATGAAAATATCAGCTTGTAGTGTAAGCCTCTCTTTTTTTTTATGGGACAAACTGTGCTGCTAAGCAGCTTTCTGGTTCACCTACAGATTTCTATGATGGAAGTATCACAAGGACTGAAAACAATATTTGCTGCTGTATTAGTTCTTAACTGTTGTGGTTTAACCCCAGCCGGCAACTAAGCACCACGCAGCCACTCGCTCACTCCCCCTGCCCAGCGGGATGAGGAGGAGAATCAGAAGAAAGGAAAACTTGTGGGTTGAGATAAAGACAGTTCACTAGGACAGCAAAGGAAAAGATAATAATAATAACAATAAAAATATGATAATAGAATATACAAAACGAACGATGCACAATTTCTCACTCCCCAATGACCGATACAGCCCATTCCGACCGGTGATCATGGAGCGAAACCAAGAGCGATCTCAAAACGATCCCGAGCAGTGATGTTGGAACAGCGATTTCTCGAGAGCGACAGAGAGAGGGGCGGGGGGGGGAACCCCAGCCTGCCGGCCGACCCCCACTTATATACTGGGAATGACATCTATGGTATGGCATACTTCCTTTGGCCAGTTTGAGTCAACTGTACTGGCTCTACCCCTCCCAGGTTTTTGCACCTGCACATTAGCAAAACCCAGGAAGCTGCAAAAAGTCCTTGATCTCTTAGCACCAGCTAACAACATCAGTGTATTATCAGCATTCTTCACATACCAAATCCCACACTAAATCCAAAACACAGTAGCTACTGGGAAGAAAATTAGCTCCATCCCAGCCGAAACCAGGACATTAACAAATCCAAATAGATTTCTGAATGCAGTGCACAGTTCAAGAACTTCATTGTTCAGGGATGAGCTGTTCCCTACAAACACCGGGAAACCCCATTACACTTTCATCAAAATTATTTCCCCACCAGAGAGGACAAAAGTAACTACAGTTCTTCATGATCTTCCCAGAATTGTGTATTAAATCAAAGTACTCACTTTCTGTTGGAGTCTGCTGTTCTGAACAGCAAAAGGTAATGCTGCTATTTCAGACACACCAGTCTTGCCATCCCCTCCAAGTGCAACACTTCGAGGCACAGAGAATCCATCATGTCACCATTCATAACTCGAAAGTTTTCTCCATCACCATTTCCATTACCAGCCTCTGTTCCAAGGTTTATAACTTAGCAGTAAAAGTTCACGCTGGGCTGAAATTTGTCCTCTGAGGTTTAAAGAACCAAAGAGCTATTTTCTTTTTTACTACGGAATTATTTCTCCAGTTGTAAGAGACAGAGAGGATTGCTTTTATATCAACAAAACAGGCAAAGAATCTAATGCCTGCAAACAGTTGTACCAAGCAATTTGTCCAGGAGAAGTAATTTTTCTCTTGCTCACACTGTCTCTTGAGCCAGTTGACCTCCACGGTCACAATTTCTGCAATGCAGATTCCTTTCAATGGAATTTATTATCTAAAATTCCTTAAATACAGTGAATACTGGAATACTAGACAGACCATCATTATTAGCGATGAAAATGCATTATTTTATTTGCCTACAGAGACTCAGAAATACTGGGCCATAATTAACTCTCACTCACACCACTGTAAATTCAGAATAACTCTACTGATACCATTGAGTTAATCCACAGGAATCGCAGTCTTGGGGAAAGCAAGAGAACTTGGTTACCTGATTACAAAATTCAGCAACAGATTGAATATGTAAGGCCCAACCACGTGAAAGGAAGACTGCGCATCTATCTGCTCCGCTCCCAGTACGGGATGAGAAACCGCACGCTTCAGGTTGGCAACTGGTCTGCCAGACCTCCCCGGCGCGCCGGGAGGAGGAATACCGGCACACCTCAACGCGCTCCCTCCCGCAAGGCTGCCAAGAAGCGCGGGGTTCGGAATCACAGCTCCGCGAGCTTGTCTTCCCCGCGGCTTTCGGGGACTGCTCCTCCAAGGACAGCAGAAATGCAAGCGATTGTAAAAATCAGCTGTATGAGCAGACAAACCGATCACGTATTTTGCAGTGGCCGAGTATTTTTCACGTTCTGTGAAGTCACTGGAACACTGAACTTGAGAGATGAGGAGATTGGAAGGAATATTTTCCAAATAAACTCTGGTAATAATAAGAGAGAGTGCCATGCTCTGGCACGTCCCTAACTCCTGCTGGGACCCAGGCCACGGCAACTGTACACCTCTTTGAATAGGTGACCACCCCCCTCCAAAACACTCTCCGGGCTGAGTGGGGAACTCCTCACCATCCTCTTTTTAGGAAGAGGCACAAGATGGTTGGGGCTAAGAAGAGAGGATGAACACATGACTTATCGAGTAGGACACTCAGAAGCAGGGCTCCCAATACAGCTCCTGGAACACAGAAGCACAGGATTTCAATCCTGTGTTTTAATCAGTACGTAGGGTTTGGAGGGGGGGTTTGGTTCGTTTTGGGGTCTTTTTTGTTTGGTTGGTTGGTTTGGTTTGGGGGGGGTGTTTGTTTGTTTGTTTGTTTGTGGGGTTTTGTTTGGTTTGGGTTTGTGTTTTGTTTTTTTTTAAATGCTTCTTTTCCCCATTCTTCTTCTCTTTTGAAGAAGAAATAAGCTTTTAATATATGAATTAAAAGAAGCGTTAGGTAGAAGACACAAAACTCGTGATATAAATTGGTGCATTAAAGACAGGTCTCAGAATTAAAGATGTAACTAGAGGAGGAAAGAAATCAAACAAACAAGGCACTGCAAACATGAGATGTCTGTTCCCAGTTTGAAGTCTGTTTGCCAGCACAAATGTTTAAACAGATGAAATTTCTAAAAAAGAGAGAAGAAAGAAAGTCACTTTTAAACCTGCTGAGGGAAAAACGTGTTGATGATCTGATAACAATACTCTTCAGAGAATTAAGGAAGCAACATGATCTTAAGGTCACGTTTTGCAGTCTTCAGCATAAGACCACAACGCAAAATAAAAACAATTTTAAAAAAATAGTAATAAAAAAATCCCCAAACAGAAAGAAGCTCCTCTAGCCTCTGTGGCATACCAGAACGCTGCAGTCTATGGGCAGAGACTTTCTGCTAAGGGTAGGAGCCTTCTGAAACAAGCTTGTGTGGTTTTACTATAATTTCCCACCTTTGAGAACCAGGGCAGGACCATATTCAGTGAAGTGCCACACAGTGCAGCGTGTCTCATTAAATAGTGTTAAGCTTTTTAGAAAAGACATGGACAAATTTCTTACTACTACGATTTCAAGATTACTGATGTCTCCTGCCTTGTTTGTGCAATAGTTAAAAAAGGAAAAAAACCAAACTCCCATGGATTAAAGGAGAACATGATTTAGAAGCCAAAATGAGCGATCTATTTTATTCTGTCTCTTGCAATTGAAAGGCACATCTATAAACCTGCCTGGGCAGCTGAACACACAAAAACTCAGCCATACTGAAGATTTACCAAAGATCTTTATCAGAATACATTTGCATAGCTCTGCAGACAGCATTAATAATTTGTTTCTTAGCCATAATTTCCAGGACAGATCTGGTTTGTCATCAAGATTATGACATTTTGGTTTTCTGCTGTATTCAGGCTAGAGTCAGTCCTAACTTGATGGCAAAGTTGTGCCAAAGTCACTCCAGCCTCAGGAATTCGGTTCCACAGCTTATCGCAATGGGAAGTGGGGAAATTGGGGAATGTCTAAATTGCAAACGTGGGTTGGTTAGCCGTACATCCTGCAGGTACACCAGCAGCTGAGGCAGAGAGGCAGTGGCCATTACAGCGACACAGGTGGCCCTCTTGCCGTCTGCATTTCAGCACGACGCAGCTGTTTCTGAGCTCTGCGAAGTCCACCAGCAGCGCTTCCCAACAAACACGGCCCGTGACAGCAAAGGAACACATCTTTTCCAACTGCAATTTCATTACGGATTTGACACATGTTATAGAGGAACACCAGTGGCGAACCGCTCCTCCTCTGAATCCCGCTCCTCCCTCCCCAAGGGGAGTGTGGGGAGTCCACCTTCCCCTCCTGTAATTAGCAGGAAAAGAACAATTAGTGAACATATTGCAGCTTTCCAAGAAGTGACTCAGGAACTGTGGCTTGAGGGACACTTGACTTAAAATGCAGAGGCAGGTCTGCACGTAGGTAGGATTTGCAGTTGCCAGCAGAGAAACAAAAGCGTGTTGAAAGAGGCAAAAATATGTGTTAAAAAGAAAAATCATGAAAGCAGTACTTGCACAGAATGAAGCTATAGTAACTTATACCAGAGAACACCACAGCATAAAAAATGTACACAAATGTTTATTTTTACAGTGTGAAAGAAATAAAAATATGTTCTCATGCAGTTGTTTTAATCTCAAGAGCCACATTCTCAGGTATTTTGCTACCTCTCTTCTGTGTAAGAGATGATCAATCTACCGGATCGTTCTGCTGGATTTTGTTGCAAGTATTTGTACCTGATCCAGACCATCAGTGGTTACATCGTGAAGTCATAGCTGAAAAATACCGTCGTGAGGAATATTATACCTTCATAAAATGAAGGCAGAGAAAACCAAACTTATTCTGGCTACAAGAGATGTTTCTAGCTGTGTAATGGAGATAATGGTATGATTACTCTAACTTCCAATCCCAGGACAAAATCCGGTCTCCTGTGTGATTTATCATAGAATAGTTTGGGTTGGAAGGGACCTTTAAAGGCCATCCAGTCCAACCCCCCTGCAATGAGCAGGGACATCCTCAACTAGATCAGGTTGCCCAGAGCCCCGTCCAGCCTGACCTTGAATGTTTCCAGGGATGGGGCATCTACCACCTCTCTGGGCAACCTGTGCCAGTGCTCCACCACCATCATTGTGAAAAACTTCTTCCTTATATCGAGTCTGAATCTCCCCTCCTTTAGTTTAAAACCATTACCCCTTGTCCTGTCACAGCAGGCCCTGCTAAAAAGTTTGTCCCCATCTTTCCTACAAGCCCCCTTTAGGTACTGAAAGGCTGCAATAAGGTCTCCCTGGAGCCTTCTCTTCTCCAGGCTGAACAAGCCCAACTCTCTCAGCCTGTCTTCAGAGGAGAGGTGCTCCAGCCCGCTGATGATTTTTGTGGCCTCCTCTGGACCCACTCCAGCAGGTCCATGTCCTTCTTGTGTTGCGAAAGGGGTGAGAAGTTACTGCTCTCGGAAGCGGACGCTGACTTGTGCCAGGGGTACGGCAGCGAACTCGGGGAACGTACTTGCTTAGATGTTGGCAGTGATTATGTAGGCACCCGGGGATGCCTGTATACAATTGCTTACATGCAATCCAGTTTAATGTAACCTTTTTGCTAGAAACCGGAGCCCTCTCCAATATATAGCAGATAAGTCACAGAAGGTACCGAGAGATCTTTAGCTTATTTCTGCACAGCCACGAAAGGCAAGCTGCCGTTTAACATCCTACGGGGTAAACTCGGGCCGGAGTGGCTTTATTGGCTTCCCTGTAACTGCAATGGAGCTATGCTCCAGTGGGTCCTGAAGCCCCGATAATGCAAAGGGTTTAACACCTCGCTGCGCTGCAGAACCGCGTCTGCCTATGTCCTGAGGAAGGATACGAGCACACCGCACCCTCCAGTCCTGTGAGAGGCTCAGGAAAAGAGGATTTTTAGAGAAGTCCGATCTCATTTTCGCCACGAATCAAAGGATTTCTTTGTGAACAGAACACAAGGCACTACTGGTTTAAAAATTAATACAGTTAAAATTAATAAGTCAAATGACTTCAGATTTAGTGTATTGAGAACCTGAGCATCATCTTTAAGTTTTAAATAGTTACGCAAATTTTTATCTAAGTTCGCAAGCTCGATCACTTTTATAAGCCAGTGTAGTCAACAGGAAGAGTTTTTGGGACTTCTGGAAGAACATGTAGGATTAGGCTAAAAAGATGAATAATTCTTTTTAGAAATAAAAATCTGTATGTAAGGGGTCAAAGTGACTGAATTGTGTATGCTCAAGTGTTATATCAGACCTGAATCTGCATCACTTCTTATAATTTAGTACAATCAAGTGGTCAGTAGTTAACAACGCAGCATTTGAGAAGAGCAGCATTTAAGAAGGAAATAATCCCCTATTCATCAGGAAATAAGTGAAAGGGTTTTCAGAAATGCCTTATTTAACTTTATTTCCTCTGAAGTGTGAAGCTTAGACCAGTGCAGTAGCAAGACAGAGTTTCTAACGCCCCTCTGCTGCCCCTGAGAGCTTAGATACATAAAATGGAAAAGTATACTATTTCTCACTAAGGAATAAAAGAAATTAACTGGTATGTCCAGAAATTTCTCTTTAGAATATTTTTTCCACAAATCCAGTAAAACCGTACTCGCAGGACACTAACTCACTGTGGTTAAGTCTCACCTAATTAGACCTCCAGGCTTATCACCTCCTCTAAGTGAGCAGGCAGGGCTACGTGTGCTGCCTTCAATGGCTCTGCAGAAGTCCCCAGCAGTGGGATTTCGGAACCCCAGCTGCCTGAATTCCCTTCCCAAAGGCCACGGGTGACCCACCAGGGCGTCTGACCCAAGTCCCAACCGACACAGCTTCCAAGTTTCCAGTCCTGTTCTTCAACGAGGCAGAACGGATGCCTAGGGCTCAATCCAGTTACCTAAACACAGGCGTGCGGTGTCACCTCTATGGCACCCAGGACACCCACGGGGGCTGGTGGACAGGACACTGAAGGCTCCTGCACGACTGGAGCAGCAGGTGGAGAAGAGGGAAAATGGAGGGTACCTCAAGTGGCACTAACTCATGTATGTTGAGGCAAGTGAACTGAGCTCACAGCCTTTGCTGAGGACGCAAGGGAAAAAAAACTACAAAAAAGCACAACAGTAAGTAACTCTTTATGTTAGCTAAAGCAAAAGAAAACGAAAAAGTAAGATCATGACAAAATAATGTTTATATGCATTTATCTGGCTCGGTTTTCTTCCTCTTCCGAGAGCATACTTTGGATTCACCCACACACACGGCTTCTCCAAATCCCAGTATTTCTCTCCATCTTCTCCGCAGGCAGTTTCCCTTCCCCTTGCAAAAGGATCTCACTGGTGTGAAAACATATTCCTGTGTTCTTCTCTCCCGTGAGAACACATTCATGCTTCTGAATTCCCCATTAGCAAGTCTCCTTCTAATCACCTTCCTCAGGCGAGCAATGTCCTTCTCTCCGTGCTTTGTTTCTGCCTGCCTGGAGTTCAGACGTAACAAGCCGGTTTACCCCAGCTAGTAACCGTCTCTGTCCAAGAGGGCTTCATTGGATTCAACGACCATTGAAACTTAACAGCCTTCAATAGTTAGCCCAGCATCAGGTAGAAGTAGTTTTGCTGGGATTTTCTCAACATGGAGGTGAAGGACAACAGAGAAGGGAGTTGTCTCTCCCATTAAAAAAATCTCGCAGTCTGACCTACAAATACATCGAGTCTCCAGTATCAAATCTTAATTGTTCACAGCCAAATTTCCCAAATTGTCAGCACGTTTCATGAAATAAGTTAGTCTAATTATAAATGTCAACTACAGATTGTATTCTGTGCACATGTATATATATGTGAATACCCAGCTCCCAACTAAATGTCATTCATCCACTTTTAGAAACATTCATATTCAAAATTGTTCAGATTTTTATAAGTGCCTCAGTGACAAGGGAACTTGTACTCTTATGTCAGGTGCCACTGACAATCCAAACTGCATCTGTCATTAGACTGTTTGTTTGGTAATTATACGTGGTAATAGGCTCATCTCCTGAAAGGTTTTCTACGTAGCCCACAAATCACATTGAAGGAGAGGGGCTTTGGTGCAGAGAAGTTTGATTAAAGAAAACATCTGTTGAAAACCATTTTTTCCCCCCAAGACCTCAACTAAAGATAAACGCAAACCATAGTCCATCTGCGCATGCAGAACCTTTTGAAGCGTTTGTTCTATTCTTTACGTATCGCCTCTTCAAGTAATTAAGAAAGATATGGCCACATGCAGTATGTTTAATACCAAAAAGCGCTGGGGTTCCCCATCCCACAATGTTACATACTGTATAGCCCCTGAGCAGGAAGATCTTTTTGTTCCATGTGTGTAAGTCTATCATCACGGCAACCTGCTCCACAGCTACAGTTCCTACGTGTTGTGGTCATAAATATAACGGAGATTCCCGACAGAAGACACCCCACCAAAAGCCAATTCTGCCTGCACTGAAGTCAACAGCACTCAGTAGCTACCTCAGTAGGAACAGCAGCTCATCCCAAGTTATGAAAAATGCCTGCCATCAAAATATACCACTTCGGTCACATACAAAATGCAAGTAAAGAACCTCTTTTCTAAAAGCAAACATAGAGCTGCACTCAAAACACAGAGTAACGGTCTCAGCGTGAGGCCAGAAAGATTTAGGAACTGTAGAAAATATTTCAAGTTCATTAAATACCGCTAGGACGCAATAGCACACTGCAAGCCACTGTCTATTAAATAAATGTTGACACAAAAAAAGCTATTTTTACATAACAACTATTAATTGTGAAGTTCCTCCTGGGCAGCAAATGGTAACAACTGTAACACCAGGAAAAGAGTAATTGCTTTGATTCAACATCCCAGCGTGTATCTCCAGATCATAAAAAAAACGAACCAAAACCAAACCAACCTCCCAACCACCTGAACTCAACTAACTACTTGCAAGAGGTCTTTATTATATTTTAGATTATTAACCAGTTCAGTCCTTCTAAAGATTCACTTTACGCCTCATACTTTACCATTTAACACACAGATTGAATACTCTTTACTAATTTCTATGTTGACCTATTTAAATGGATTTATTAGCTCGCTTGTTTTCTACTAATTAGGTACCATATTTCAAATCAGGACAGCTGGAATTTTCAAACACTTCCCCCCCCCCCCCCCCCCCCCCCCCCAATAGCCTTAAAAAAGTCTTTTTCTTCAGACATTACTAAGTGTTTTGCTTACGGTCACACAAAGTCTTAAGCGTTTTGTCTCTTTCAGGGTCTCCATCTTATTTTTCAAATTTCTTAAGACTTTCACTCACAAAATTCAACAACAAAAGAAGGTTACACTCAGTGAAGTTCCCTGGAAAACAGGACAGATATACCACGACAACCACTGAACTGACACTTGTAAATTCTGAGTAATTCCCATGAAACAATCTGAATTACCGCAAGTTTACTATAAAACAGCTGCTTCACAACTGCAATGGGGTGACCAATCTCAAAATTCCAAAAATCAAAACATTTACTGGAAAGTTACCAATCCTGTCTAAAATTCGAGGTTTTGTTCCAGTAAATTGCTGCTCCTGGTGAGAGAAGGTGGTTTTTTTACAGCTATTGACACCAGCTCGCTAGAACAAATCTCCTCAACTGAAAACCAGCAATTATAACTAAAATAACTAAACTCGAACATGCCAGACTACAGAGGAAAAGAAAGCACTGCTGTTGTCAGGTTAGCTTTGCTTACATTGAATGTTTGACAGAGTTATTCTGAAGGGGGAAGTCACTGTATTCTATATTTAAAAGAAACCGAAAACCAGAAATAGGCACGAAATCAACCTTCATCAAGTGATGTACTTTAAAGCCTGACTCTTG
The DNA here is from genome assembly GCA_009819775.1 of Phoenicopterus ruber ruber. NCBI lineage: Eukaryota > Metazoa > Chordata > Aves > Phoenicopteriformes > Phoenicopteridae > Phoenicopterus > Phoenicopterus ruber. The sequence goes on along the minus strand of CM020217.1, from coordinate 27,728,837 downwards.
CCAGCCCAGCACTTTACCTGTTCTAACATACAGCTTCGCAGCGCAGACACATAAAGCTTTGTGCATCTTGCAATCATTTCTAGAACGTACGCTCCAACCTGTATTTCTAGACGGTCAGTAAATGCATGTCTTCAGACCACGTCATTTGCGCTGTGCCCTCTTTCTCTGCAAGCCCCCCGCGAGGAACGAAGGGGGTTAAAGCGTATGGAGGAGGAAGCACGACAAATTGCACAGCCAGAAGCACCTGGATAACTCATTATCACTGTCAAGAGTTCCAGTCAGGTGCTGCTATTTCATTTTTTTTTTTTTTAAACAGATATTCTAGTAATTGTTCCCGAAAGAATGACTTACAGAAGCATATACATCAAAGAAAGGTGAAGAGGTTTAAAATAGTGTTTGTTGCTTATAAAATTAACTGGCAGCCAAGATGCACTAACTGAACGCAGCTGCTGGCAGCAAGAACCTTTCCAGCTATGTGAAAACACACACCAGCGTGACTAAACAGAGATCAGAAATGACCTTACTGTGGAACAACACGCTGGCGTGTGTACCTTACTACATTTTGTAATTGGAGTTTGGGTGGGTTTCTTGTCTTCTCAGTAAACGAAGAGAGAAAAATGACTAACCGTGACCTCTAGTGGATATCCTATATAATGACCATGGCAGAGCTTGCAGAATTCTCTTCGTGGTAACGTGGACATTTATTCGAATCTCTCACGAAGTATTTTTTAGAAGATGACAAATAGGGTTAAAAATAATAGCGCTTAATCGCATTCTCCTTGAGAACAACAATTTTTACTACACAATTAGATGACTATCCATTTATTTTGATACACTGAGATGTGCCTTACAAATCTCAGCTGAGAACGTAACATGGCAGCAACAAGAACAAAAACCCAAACAACCCCAACCCACAAAGACAAGTACATATGTCCAGAGCGACAAAGAACGGGGACGGTAAAACACTGGTTTAACCTGGATGTCCTTTCACAGGCACAGCACTTGAGCGACAAACCTTTGGCATTAGTTTTGAAAGGATATACTCACCTGCCCTTTCTCCTGACAACTGGAGGCACATTCGCAACTGGAAGCATCTCACTGAAAGGGAGAGCTAGATCTTGGGTGATTTTAACCCATGATGCTCCAGATGTTAATAAGCCTATAAAATACCTCAACCTGGAGAATTGTCGTATTAGGGTTAAAAAAAAAAAAAAAAAAAAAAAAAAATCAGTAAATGAAGAACTCTCTGTACATAATGCAACCAAATGAAATCAAAGCCCTAGGGAGCAGACAGGGCCGTGCCAGCTGATGCATGTTTTCATGGTGTGGACAGGTGCAGGACACAAGGCGGCAGGAAGCCGCAGGAGTGCGGACGCCAGGCTGGGGCGGGAAGAAGGCTCTGCCTAAGGCACCGAACCCGCCCTGGTGTCCATACACTGCGTGAGGAGGAAAAAGAGAAGCGTCTCCTTATCCAGCTGTGCACGGGGGGGGTGTGGGGGACGGGCTCTGAAAAGAAACCCGCGTTTTGCGGGACAGCCCGGCCGCTCCCCAGGCCGGGGGCCGGAGCCCGGGCAAGCACATGCGGCGGGAGCGACAGGCGCTGGCAGCCGGCTGCGCTGAACACGGAGCGGGTGGTGTCGTGCTCCAACGCTTCACTTTCACCTTCTTGGGGGGAAAAACCTCCCCCAAAGCGTCACCTGGGTTTGGCGCACAACTTCGCCAAGCGCCAGTTGGCGGGACGGGCAGCGGGGCTGGCGAGGACGGGCTCTGCCCCGCCGCACCCGAAGCCCTCTGGCCGGAGGGGTCCCCGAGGGGAGCGGGGCCGGGCCCTGGGCGGGAGCCCCGCGGCAGCCCCCCGCCCTGCCCTGCGCTCCGCTCCGTTCTCTTCTGCTCCGCTCCGCCATGTGCGCGGGCGGGGGAGGAGGCGTGTCCCCACCCCGCCGCCGCCGCGCCGCCTCCCGCTCGCCTGCGAGCCGGCACCGGCGGAGCGGAGCGGCGCCGGGCGCGGAGCTCCCGGGCCCCGCCATGCCCGCGGCCGCGCCCCCGTCCCGGCGGGGCCCCGCGGAGGCGCCTGCCCGCCGGCGCTGAGGCCGCGGCCGCACCTGCGAGCGGCATCGCCGGGGGGGCGCGCAGCCTCCGCCGCGCCCCGTCTGCTGCGCGGCCGCTGGGGCGCCCGCAGCGGCGCCTCTCCCGCCTTCCCTCCCTCCCTCCCCGCCCGCCCGCCCGCCCGCCCCGTCGCCAAGCGGGAGCCGCCAGCGGTGCGAGCAGAGCCGAAGCCGGGGCAGCCTCCGCCGCCCGCGCTGCCCCCCGCCTCGCCGCCCTGCCCTGCCCGCCCTTCCCCTCCTCCGTCCCGCCCAAGCCATGAACTTTGGCCGCGGCCCCTCGGTGGTGTTGAACGTCGGGGGCACCCGGTACTCCTTCTCCCGGGAGGTGCTGAAGGATTTCCCGTTGCGGCGGGTGAGCCGCCTGCACGGCTGCCTCTCGGAGCAGGACGTGCTGGAGGTGTGCGACGACTACGACCGGGAGCGGAACGAGTACTTCTTCGACCGGCACTCGGAGGCCTTCGGCTTCATCATGCTGTACGTGCGGCACGGCCACCTGCGCTTCGTGCCGCACATGTGCGAGCTCTCCTTCTACAACGAGATGATCTACTGGGGGCTGGAGGGCTCCCACCTCGACTACTGCTGCCAGCGCCGCCTCGACGACCGCATGTCCGAGACGTGCACCTACTACGCGGCGGAGGAGCCGCCGGGGGAGCCGGCCGGCGGCCCCGAGGGCAAGGGCCGGCGGCCGCCGGGAGCCGAGGGCGGGAAGTGGCTGGAGAGGATGAGGAGGACTTTCGAGGAGCCCACGTCTTCCGTGGCCGCCCAGGTCCTGGCCACCGTCTCCATCCTCTTCGTCATCGTGTCCATGGTGGTGCTGTGCGCCAGCACCCTGCCCGAGTGGCGGGCGCCGGAGAACCGCAGCGTGGAGGAGCAGAGCAGGTACACAGCAGAGTCAGTGAGGGAGCCCTCAGGGTAGGAGGATCCTTTATTTTCCCGCTGTCCGGTCCCCGTGTGTCCCGTCTAGTGTGTCGTGCCCCTCGTCCTGACGGTCCATCGCTGTAGCCGCCGCCAGCGGAGATCGCCTGCGCGCCTTAGAACCCCGGCCCCGAACTGGGGAGCCGGGGGCGTGGGGGGGGGTGTGGGGGTGTCGCGGGGGAGCGGGCGCTGCTCTGCAGCTCCGGCTCCCACCGGGCTCTGCCCGGTGGCTCCGAGCGGAGGGAGCGGGCGTGGGAGCGGAGCCCCGCGGCGGGCAGCGCTGCCGCCCCGGGCGCGGGGAGCAGCCGCGCCGCGGGCAGCCCGGGCCGGCTGGCAGGCTCGGCTCTCGGCTCTCGGGCAGGCGGCGGGCGGAGCAGGTGCCATCGGAACACGGCTGCTCTTCCCCGGGCGGGTGCCGCCGCCTCTGCGGGCTCTTGGAGCTCCTATTCCCCCTCTTTTAGGAGCCACGGGACTCCTTGCTCACATGGGGAAGTTCAAACGCTCGGAAAATCATATTAGGCCTTACGACTGTGGGGAAAAAAAGAGAAATAAAACCCTAAAAGAAAAGAATGCAACTCCCTTCTCTTTTCCTTTGGGAAAAGCACAGTCCTCTATGTACTCTGCATTTATTCGTACAGGTCCTTCTGCTGGAGCAGATCCAGCGCCTGTTACGGTTCTGCTCTTGTAAAATCTTGTACGTGGGAACAGCCTTATCCCCGTTCCTCTTTGCATCTCACATCCTCTACGGGAGGAACACAGGAGATGATGAGACTGAGCATTAAGCTCTCGCAAATGCATCATATGAGTGCCCCAATGTATGAATGTAACAGATGTTTACATTTCATTTAGATAAAACGTGTGTAAGCACACTAAACATTGCAAAACAGTTGCAGAAACCAGGACATGGGGTATAAGGCTCAATCCTGAGTCCTTACTAGTAAGAACAACCCCTTTTTCATCTTCTTTGTGACCTCAGCTTAAGGTTACATCCGTGCAACTCTGCTGACTTCAGTATTGTTGCTCGCTCGCTCACTCTTCCGCTCCTTAGAGAACAAAATCAAGATCAGTCTGGCAGGATTTCTCCCGTAAACAAGACTGACATATAAAGAAAGAAGTAAACGTTTCTTGTATTTGCCAGCTTCTCCCTTCTTTTAAAACAGACAGGATATTCAACAAAAAGTTTTCAGCTTCTGCTCTGCTAAAGGGGCCCTACAGTGAAATCGTATCCTTGTCATTATGAAATCATCATCTTTTACCATACAGTTAATTGGAATGTGATATATTATATCTTAGTAGCCAGATTAATTCCTTGGAAAGTATTTTCGTAGTTTCCATTAGCTTAATGGAAAACTGCACCTGTATGTCTCATTGTAGCTGAGCCAAAGAATTAATTGTATGAACAAAAAGAAAGCAGAGAAGCCGTTGATTCCTGCGTAGATTCAGATATGTCCAAAGTTGCTCTTGCAGGTTCTTCCAGTTAAAAAGCCTTACTTAAGGTTTGCAAGGTTATTTCAAAGGGTGGATGCTCTGGATGATCTTTTTGTAAGGCAGCAAATTGCTGAGATACCCCCACTAGATGGGGGAAAATAGATGCAACGCTACCATAGCATTAACGACATCAGTCATGTCTTTGTTTACGTCTTCATGGTGTGGGAGTCAACAACAATTTTTCTCTTACTGAAAGAGTTCAACTTGCAGAGGAACAAAGTACATGACGTGTAATTTTTCTTTCATAGTGCTTTTGTCTTCAAGAGCGTGTGTCTATCACATACACGCTTAGTTTTACTCTTCTGAATGATTGCATATTGTATACCAAGCGTTTGAAGGATAAGGTCCTAAATACTTGTAAGGTACAGCGTAGCCAAGCACTTCACAGGGCAGCGAAGGCTGCTTTTAAAACCAAAAGGACCACTGTCAATGGTAGGTGAGTTTCTTCAGTACATCCCAACTCCGCGGAATCGCAACAAAAAAGCGAGATAACCGTAAAAGTTGCGGCTGACCAGTTTCTAACCATCTTTTTGCAAAAAGCATATAAACACCGATACAGGCTGGTTCATTTCACGTGTGACTTAACCCATGTGCTCTCACTGCACAGGAACTGATAGCAATTTAATGGTGAACACAGGGAAGACGGATGCCGATGTGTTCCTTTCTGTCCACAGCTGGTCACCTGCTGAGGTGGCCTTGTTCTCTTACGGGAGCCGCTCCTTTCTTTATTGTCTGTGCCGCATCACGACTAAAAAGCCTGTTGCATCTGGAAAAAAAAGGTGTGAGCTACAGTTGCCTTTAAGCGAATGATCCAGTGAAGTTACAACCACTTACACTTGCCATAGGATTTGACCTAACATGCCCGGTTGCCGTCTGACTTTATTTCCCTTTATTTGTTTATATTGTCTTTTGTTTGTAGTAGTTTCATTTTAAATGACTTAGGTTTTCAAAACCTGAATAGCTAAGTGGCTTATTTGAAAGCCTGACCATAGAAGTCATACAGGAGTGTCTGGGATTGCATACTCTGGCAATCCTGTCCATCGTAGGTGAGAAGGCTTTTAAAAATCTGGCCACTAGTTTCTGGTACATTTAAAAGTTTGAAGCCAAATTCTGTCTTTTGTTTATTAACCCAGGTTCCTCATTGAAATGAAGAAATTCTATCTAACATAATAATACGATAATTTAATTTTTTTTGTCAAGAGAAATTGTGACATTAATGCCGTATGCAAGTGAGTTTTGACTCACACGGCACTGTAACTACTAGTATGAAGACTTTACATTATTCTAAAAACATCTTTTGAAAATGAAAATATTAGAAATGCAAATTGAATGGGCTTATCTAGAAGTCCTTAGGCTGTAGATTTTGGATGTAACTGACTATTCAGATCAGCATAAGCCACTGCTTAGAAGAGAGGAGAACTGCCTCATGAAATTCAGCAAGTTTAATACTTTTAGTCTCTCACATGTTTACTAATAACCCCCCCTGTCCTCCCCTTGATGTTATTTACTGAGGGCTCAGAAAGGTGCCACATGGATAATTTCCGTGGCTGAATTGTGGTAACTGCCCATAGAACCGCTTTGGGCAGCTGTAGCAGCGTGTCTCCGCCTCACCTGGACATCATCTCTAGAAGTGAGGAGGTCACGAACTCCGTAATTTACAAAATCAGCCTCTTTAATGAGGTTTGCAGTGAGGGTTACTGCGGCCGCCAACTAATACCAGCTGTGTTTATTTTTCTTACGTGAACACCTCTTCACCAGAAGAGGAATTGAGTCTACTGAACTTTTCTCAGAAACCATTACGTTGTTACGACTTTTCACGGTGACGACGCTGTCAAAGGATGAACAGCCTGCCGCCATTTCTGATCCTTTGGAGTAACACCCTTTAGAGGGCAACAGAGAATGCCACGAGTAAGCGTTTTTAAGGGGAGAGGGATGTGGAGTCTGACCTCTGAATCTCACAGATCTTACAGACAGTGACAATATAATTCCCTGATTTGGAGAGGGATTGCCTTCCCCAGGTCTGTTCTCAGGGCGACGGATGAGCTATTAAATTTCTTGCATTTTAAGAGTTTGCTCTCTTCCCTGCCTTGGCACGTTTCGCTTATCGGAGCTAAAGATTTGCTTCAGATTTGCACAGTTTAGGAGCAGACAGCAGGGACACCTGTCTCCCCTTCTGTTGCTTCTGGCAATTTCAAGTCATCTTTGCTCTCCTCTGAACTGTGCCAACAGATGCATACTGCGAGTCTCTGATCGGGGACTCGTCCGTGCACTGATCGTAAGCATGGTCTTTTGGGGAGAGCTTCTCAAGCCTGGCATAGGAAGTCATTTGAAGCTGCTTGACTTAATGCCAGCACAGTTCTATCTACCTGCCTTTAAACTATTTTTCTAATGCTAAACACAAGTAGCTTGTTAGCGCAAGGGACAGACTGTTGCCCCTTTTCCACTTACTAATCATGATTAAACTTGTATTGAAAGAATCCCTCAGTTATCAAACCTACATGATTGCTGTGTTCTTGAGCAAAAGCAGATAAACACAGCAACTTCTCCAAACAGCATCTCTCAACCGATGCCAGTGGGCTTTTTTTCATCTCTGCAAAACATCAGCTTAAAAAGTTGCATTTGAATTTTAGACACAAAAATCATTATTCCTTTATGGTGGTGGAACTTCAGAACACCTGAATGCTCTCATCCAACATCTGTTCAAAAAAAAAACCACCAACCAAAAAACTTCTTTCCTGGGTAAGATCTAACCTGAACAGTTTTGGCTATGTTCTGACAGTAGGCTGAAGGTAAAGAATGCAACTACAGACCTAATTTAAAAACATGGACATGGATTCTTTTAATGAATTTAAGAGATTTTGGAAAAATAGAGGTATCACAAAGAAAAGACGTGTATCACTGCCTGGCCGCTGGAGAACCTTAATTAGCTCACCAGGACTAGGTACCACTTGCGTTCAAAGTATACAGAAAAGATGCTGAGGACCTCAGGGCTCAAGATGTTCACATCCAGGTGGCCCCTGAGAGCTACGAAAGGCACTTGCCCCTTCCCTGGGGAGCGCTGGGTCATTACAGCGTCCCAGATAAGGCACTGGAGTTTAATGCATCAAGACATATTACTGCTACCCAAGCGGGGACGGGATGGGAAAAAGCCAGCAAGGTCTTTGATGCAGGGAAACGAACTGTTCTGTGGCCCTCGCTCTACAGTTTGTAGTGAGACAGAAACCCTGTTGATTTCAAAAGGATTTAAAAAAAGACATTTGCTGAAATGACCAGGCATCTTCCTGAGCAGGAATTTGATCATTCTGGCTACTGCTTGGAGGTTTTTCAGGTTTAATGTGCTTTACGTGGAAATAGGCTGCAGCAACAATATAACAAATCAGTGCTGACAGACTTTAATCCTGTCATATACTGTCTTTAATCATATCATCTGTTTCCTCATGTGTCCCGTTGATGTGCATGTTTTATTTACAAGCTTAATAGATAATAGTGCCACTAACGAGTATTTTGGCTAGATGTCAACCAGCTCACCAGGGGATATTAAAAGTATACAAATTGGCATGCTGGGGCAAAGAATAATGCTAAGTCGAAATATTTTAAGACATTCACAATATGATTTTTTTTAGTAATAACAAACTAGTTGTGTTAGTGATTGAAAAAATAATTTCTGAAGCGGTTTAACTCATTGTCCATAAAATAGCTTATTCTGAAAGGAAGTTATCAGGTGGAACAGAAAATTGAACAGTGATGGAATTACAGTAGAAACAAGGCTCACAAAGGCTTGATTTTCCGTTTATGGACAAAAGACTCATTAGAGCAATCTTGAAGGTCTGTTAAGTACCAAAAGGCTTAATATTTTAGGAAAAAAACCCTCTTTCATGTGCTTAGGTCTGGGACAACGAACAGTAAGTTCGAGCAGACATAACCTGTAACTGAATAAAAATTAGGACTTAGTATTTTCTCTGATTATTTATTAATTTTGTGGGGAATGTTCAAGGAAACACTTCATGGGTTTATTTTTCATTTCCCCTCTCCTTTCTGAATACCAGCTATTTTAAAACTGAACTGATGGGGGGAAAAAAACAACCAAAAACTGTGATGGGAGTTTATAAAATAAAAAATAAAGCTCATGAATAAATTACATAGTTATAGATTTTTAAAACAGCATTATTCCAGGAATAGGCAATAAGAGGCAGTCTGTCCTGTGAATATGCAGCAATATTTTAAGAATTGATTACAGATGATACAGTAACTTTAGTCTTCTGAGTGTACGCATTTTAGTTGGTTTTAACTTCATACTCAGTTAAGTTCTCTTGAGGACTAACTGTTAAATTTGCTTTCCCTATTAGGTGTTATTTATCCATTAATGAGGTTAGCTATAACGATAAGTCACTACAAGGAGAGGGAGACTTGATCTGAAAGTGGAAACGTAGTATGTAGCACTCCAGATTTCCCAACAGACCAGAGGCTTCTAGTTGTGCTCACCAAAGCGTGCACTTTCACGTCATTCACCAGGACTGCCAAAATCCATCCACACAAGCAAAAAGGAGTGACAAGAGAGGAAAAGTGAAAAATGTTTCACCGGTGGATAAGTAGTAAGGAGAGGAAAGAAAAAAATAAGGGACGCCCTTCATCATCATCTTCTCACTAGCCAGGATGAGTATAATTGATGAGAACGAAGGATAGACGTAGCATGGAGAAATGAAAGTGCAATATATAACGGAGCGGCAGTAATGCATCTCCCACTGTCTTGATCTTGCTTTGTCATTTTTGCATCAGTGATGTTCCTCAGCTCTCTCCAAGTCTGTTCTACAATAAAAGGCTCTCCGGTCCTTCCTGCTGAGGTATAACTGATTTACAGTATCTCTTGTGATAGAAACTGCCAGAGTAAAACAATGGATTGATCACATTTCATGGATTTTTACTTGCACAACTATTCCCCAAAGTTGTACCGGACCACTGAATCGATGTGGATTCATAAAGAAGGGTTCTACTGAATCACAACGATCAGGACCTAACTTCCTTAAAGCTCAACTCGGAGATAACCTGCCTATTTTGTGACAAAATGGAGGAATCACATCTCCAACATTATCAGGGCATCAGGAGGAAATACCGAGTGAAAAAGCTTTAAATTGTAAAATTAGGAATTGCTTTTTCATTTAAGTGCTCCACGTCATAGGATACAGGCAGCACTACCAGAGAAATCTCATAAAATGTAATGAAATAGAGTCTGTTGGAATTGTTGACTATTCCTGGCTGCAACTTTGTATCCAGATACAATTTTTCTTTTAATCACTGTATGAGATCTCAACTAGCCAACATATAAGTACATTCAGACTTTATCGGTGCATCTGTTACCACGATCTTGCTGTTTGAATGATTTTACCAGGGAAAGTCCTAGATACTTCCTCATCATGTGTAAAAAGGATTAAGAAAACTTCCCCATTAACTTTTTTCTTGATTTTTTTCAACATAAAGGAACAATAATCCACATTCATACACTAACTTTCATATCTTCTGTACATGACTTTTGTTTAGAAGACATTATGATCTGAGCATTTTTTAAAGGAAATTAAATCTGCATCTGAGGTAGTTATCACTCACTGTCATTATTAAAAGCAGCACCAGTATTTTCAAAAGCTTAATTTTTAAGAGAACACGTAATTCTTAAAAGCAAGCTATTTTTGAAATCCACAGGTCTTTTCATCAAAAGGTGCTAACGTGAACAAGTGTTTTATAAGCCCTTTATGAAGAAAGGCCACTTGCTTACAGAACTTTCATTGTTATTCATGAAACAAGAAAAACAAGGTCTGATTTTATGTGAATAATTATTTCTTTAAGTAGTTTATGTTCATTTAAATTTGCTGTGGCTGGAATTACAGTGTACCTTATGACTTCACATCAACTGACTGTTACTGTTTCCTCCATTTTTTAGCATAAAACTAAAGTGAATGAATGAGTAAAATGAAATGAATAAAAAATAAGTAAAACTTCAGCGTATGAAACTTTTATGAAAGTTAGTTTATAGAATCTAGTAGTATAATTACAACAGTTACAGAAGTCCATTGTCTTAATAATAACAATAGATTTCAGAACTGGTAAAAAATTGTGCAGAAACGTTAGGGAAGCAAAATTTGAGGTTTGAAATGACAGTTGGATTATTACTTGCAAATCATTATGTTTCTACAGACACTACCTTGTTAGGATCGCCGCAGTAGCAAAACAGCTCTGGTTGTGTGTAGTGTTTTCAAATCCCCAAGTTTGGTTTCAGACCTGTTGGTGCGAGAAGCATCGGTGATTGGCTTTGTCTTTGCTCAAACTGCTGGTGAAAAAAAGATAAACAGAGGGAACAGGGAAAGCTTAGCTCCCGTTCCCTACTGCGTTAAACAAGCGAGCACAGCCTGAATTCTTAAGAAAAGGGTTATTTTCAGATGGGAGATTTGAGGCTACATGCACAACAGTTATTAAATAATCTTACAGGAACGTTTTCATCTTCTGTTTCTACCTTCCACTGGTTTCAAGTTGAGATGTTCTCAAGTCTCATTCACTGCACTGGGACTTGAAAATACTGAAATCACCTTCTAGGGTTTCTTTTCTTAAGGCCCTTATTTGTATTTGGCAAGAAGATGATCTTGCCTATTGCAATGGTTACCTTGACATTTTTGCTGAAACACAGTTTAGGTGGAGTTACATTTAAAACAAAAGAAGAAATTCAGTAATGCAGAGCATAGTGGTAAATGGGGAGACACAGGCTTATTACTTTGTGTACCCATTGGTGAAAAATAAAATACCATCTGTATTTAGTGGCAATACCTATAAAAAGTTCTGAATGTAGTTCTAGGTAAGCCCCTGTTTGGGATGCAAATCAGACAGACGGGTTTAGGTTGGTTCCTGAAGAGACAATCTGCGTTAATTACCCAATGCAAAAGCTGATTTCTGCCTACTCCATCTTTACTTTCATTTTAGTTTAGCAGTCTGGTTCTATACATTGCTGTTCATAACCAGCCAGTTCACTGATCCACAGTCTTTAGCATTCCCAACTGGATCAGGCCTCACAGATTTAAAACAAACAAACAAAAAAATGAACAAAATCCCCCAAAACCCAGCCAACCAACCAACCACCACCACCACCAAAAAAAGTTGTAGATAACGTTACGCATTGGCATTGGTGGCATACCATTTTCTGTAGGGTTCCAGTTTTTGTAGCCCTATTTGCCCAGTATTAGGACCAGTAGCAATCTATAATTCAAAGAAGATGATCGGTGAGTGAGTTTTTAGCAATGATCACTTTAAGCTCCCCAGTAGATCCTCAGGTTAATTGCTGAAATCTGGTGCTACATGCGTATGATAAGAATAGCGTGGCTTTCTGTTTGTCGTTTGTGAAGGTCTGAGTGTCAATTTGGTAATATCTGTGAACAAACCAAACATCCCCTAAAGCTTTTGCACAGAACATATAAACACCCTACTTTGTTTCTTTTGACAGGATAATTGAAGCTATCTGCATAGGCTGGTTCACTGCAGAGTGCATTGTGAGGTTCATCGTCTCCAAAAACAAGTGTGAGTTTGTCAGAAGACCTCTCAACATCATTGATTTACTGGCGATTACTCCTTACTACATCTCTGTTCTAATGACAGTTTTCACAGGGGAAAATTCGCAGCTTCAGAGGGCTGGAGTCACCTTGAGGGTCTTAAGAATGATGAGGATTTTTTGGGTGATTAAACTGGCTCGTCATTTCATTGGCCTTCAAACACTTGGTCTGACTCTGAAGCGCTGTTACAGAGAGATGGTGATGCTACTTGTCTTTATCTGTGTTGCTATGGCAATTTTCAGTGCACTTTCCCAGCTTCTTGAAAACGGGCTGGACTTGGGAACAAAGAATAAGGATTATGCCAGCATTCCTGCTGCTTGTTGGTGGGTGATCATCTCGATGACCACGGTTGGTTATGGTGACATGTGTCCCATCACTGTACCAGGAAGGATTCTTGGAGGAATTTGTGTGGTTAGTGGCATTGTTTTATTAGCCTTGCCAATCACTTTCATTTATCACAGCTTTGTGCAATGCTACCATGAGCTCAAGTTCCGATCCGCTAGGTACAGTAGAAGCCTCTCTGCTGAATTCTTAAATTGACCAAATTTGCATCCTGTTGTAGTTACTTGCTAAGCTTTGTCTTAGAAGAGAATGGTGGAAGGTCCCTTCGCGTGTCCTCCTTGACTGGATGGTCCTATGGAACAACATTCTCGCCAGCCTGGAGAAAGCCCGTCACCATTCAGACAGGAAGGATGGCCATCTGCCTTGGGAACCTTGCAGGGAGAGGGAGTGATGTTTCAAATTTGAGAGAACAAAATTAACAAAAGAGGATTCCGAAGTCCTCAACCAGACCAGTTTGGTCTTCAGTTTGCCTTTCCACACAAAAGCAGAACAAAAAATGGGCTTAACACTGAGATCTGTCATTCCCATAGTTACATCCTATAGCATTCTAAGCAACGTGTAGCAGAAGTTTTTCAAAGATTTCACTATCTAAATGCTCCATTGAGGCACTGATAACTTCTTGCCTGAAGTATCTCCACTTTTAACTTGGATAACCAAATTAGATACTGAAGGAGAATCACTGCTACTTCTGAGCTTCACCACAGACTAGAGCTGGTTCTGTAACTCAGGAAAGATGAAGAATATAGGTCAGTAGGGCAACAAATCTTGAGGCCTGATTCTGATCTTTGATGAAGCACACGAATCTTCTGTAAACCCAGTGAAGTCTGTGGCATTGCTCTGAATTTGGTAATTCAAAGAAGTGCAAAAAGTGCACCTTTGAATGTTGTAGCAAGGACTTCCTTAGCCACAATTAATTTCTTCTCTAGAACCCAATCGTTAGTAGAAGGAAGTGTTGTACTTTATAAAGATCAGCATTAAAAAAAAAAAAAGAAATCAGGCATTGATAAATATACTTTCTGGTAGCTTAGCGGGGGAGCGATCCAAATTTTATGTACGTTCAGTTCAACTCCATCCACCTGAAGTTACATACTCACAAGCATAGATTCCCCCCCCCCCCCCCCCCCCCCCCCCCCCCCATTTAATTAAAGATATATATCACAGTGAAAGTTCTCCAAGACAAATTATAAGATTCCATCACTTGAAACAGTCTAGAGAAAGTACTGGAAAACAAGAGTAGCTGCTCCCTGTCAGATGAGACTCTTCATCATCTGTAAACTCTGCAATCCTTCGTGAAGGATACACTTTAGCGGAAGTTTTAAAAACAACTGTAAGAAGCCCAGAGCATACCAAAGAAAGTAAAATATAGAAGTGTGAGTTGCACTTGGCAAAACAGTATACTCCAATGTAACTAGAAAATTAAAATGAATCAAGTTAGATTCTGAAATATTGTTCACTACATTTCTTGTGTAGTACTGCTTAATAGCATCATTCAGTATAATTCTGAAAAGCTGCTACATAGAACTGTGCAGTTAGATACTAAAACACATTAAGGTACAGCTTTACAAATTTAGGTACCAATAAACATCAACAGGGAGCTTTCGTATTAACATGGAAGTTCAGAGTCATCAGCATAGTTGAATTTGGTGTGCTTGCCTGAAAATACCGCATTTACTATTACTGTGCTGTAGAAGCATCTTTTATATACATATTTGTTAAAAGCTTTAGAAGTAAAATGAGTACCACCTAGAAAACACATCTCTGGAATTGCTCACTCAAATAAAAGTACCACATTGGTCAGTAACTAGTACACTGAAGGCTCTACCCTGAGACCTGAAAAATTCATTATCATTGTAAGTGGTCTTAGTCTTAAGTAGTCTTAAAGAATTACATTGCAAATACAATTTTTCTGAACACCTGAAAAGAGTTTTAGTAGCCTTCTCACAGAGAATCTTGACTTTTCCTTCAGTAGTTTTTCAAGACTACATGATGAAGTAACGTTACAGCCGTACCTGTTTCTTGCCGCTGACGCATTCTGGTGTTCAGAAGGTTAGCTCTGGGGTTCCCTGTACTACTATATTTAAGCCTTTTATGTTAGAATCATGTCGTTCAGAAACCGGCTCCAGCATTCCATGGAGAGGTGAATATGAGATAAGCAAAAATTTCTTTCTTAGGTGAGATTCACAGCTGACGTTAGTTAGGCAAGTTGTGACTTCAGAGACACTTCGATGTTTTACACCAGCAGAGATGCTGGCTCTGTACTCCTGCATGTGTACCTATATATATCCTGCATATATTATATTATAGTCAGTTGAAATGTTTTGGGGTTTGCTTTTTTTTTTTTCCCCTCCTTACAAAAAAATTTCCTCCTTGACAAAATTGAAATTTCAGACTTTAATCCAAACATAGCTGTTGAAGAAAATGACATTTTCATCTTCTAATGAAAAGTTTATTTTGACAGTATCAAAACCATTTTCAAGGAGAAAATCGCTATTTTTTTTGTATTCTGCTCCAATTTTTTTTCCATTAAAAATAGGTAAAAAAAAAAAACCACGGAAGAACTTAGCCCTACAGATTGTCATATGCTGTTTTTAATGCTTGGGAAAAATACTGTTTTTCACAAAACTCCTTAAAACTTACTTTGTCTTTTGTCCATGTATTGTATTTAACCAAACCAATACTCTGAGATACAACCCTCCTCCCACCAAACGCCCAAACCATCATCATGATGACAATAGTCTGAAATCCATACAGAATGCAAATACACTTTAAAGTATGTTGCAGTCTTGATTTCAAGACAAAATAAAATGCATTTCAGCACTACCTATAAATCTAATCTTTAGATGCCCGTACAAAGGAAAAAATATAAATGACTGCACATAACAACTTACAAATTCCAGTTTGCACCATGAATCATTTTGTATAAGCAATTAAGGACAGGAAGTTTTTGAAGATTCAGGCTGTATGTGGCATACAAACAAAATGTTTGATCCTTTATAAAGTGTTTTTCAGCTAAAGAATCCTTTCCCAATGTAAAAAGATTATCTAATGAAAATAATTGTGTAAAGGAATAAGTCCGTGGAGATTATTTTAAGGCATACTTTAACAGCTTATGTTCACTTTTTATACGGCAAAAAGTGAACAGAATGACCTTACCTATTTTTTTTATTTGCGTTATAATATTATTTTGAAACTACTCTCTACATAAGCCCACTAAGGAGAGATACTGGGGTGGGGTGGTGTTTTTTTTTTTCTTTTTTTTTTTTTTGTTGTATGGTTATCAGTGTGTAGACTTTAGTTTCCTTAGAAACCAAGTTGAAGTAACGTGATCTCAACAGTAGCCTTAAAACAGAATTTTATAGTAAGTAAATAGGGTTCCTGATTTCTAGTAATATATGTCATCTTATTTTCAATGGACCAGTGTTTTTTTAGTGAAACTTTAAAAAAAATGAATTATGTGTGTAGTCAAAAACAAGCATACCTTTAAACAGATGAAACTGTTTTCCTAAAAGTTTACTTGAGACCATGTTTTATGCAGCCATGGGGCACAGCGCTCTATTTCGAAATACAGCATTTCAAAGCCAAATGAAGACAAGCTGGCTCATTTCTAATCATTGCCAGTTTGACCCCTGTACAATAAAATACTTCATGGGCAGTATCTCTTTCAATATTTGAAACATTTACATTTGGAAGAAATTAGATGAAATACGAATATAACAACACTGGGGATAAATGAAGACAGCTTATAGAATTGTGATCCAGCCTTTTTGTTCATCTAAAACTAAAACCAACGTCAATGAGTTTTGAACTGCCATTGTATGTTTTGAGGACAACAAAGGTTAATCGTACATTATATACTAGGTTCAATCCTAAGGACTGACCTATTGGGAACTATATATTGGCTGCGAGGTACTGCGTGCCACTTAAAAGCATTTGATCACTAATGAAATCACTGGAATGGAAAGCTGTCTAGGGTACATTTTCCTTCTACAGTTCTATATGAAGCACCATCCCAAAAATCACAAAGAATGGAGGATTGTAATTCCCCTTGATGTAAGACTTGGAAAGAATATTGTCTTGATGAATACCCACCAAAAAAAAAACCCAAAAAAACCCCAAGATTAATTTGATTGACTGATGATTTTAAAGTTTTATCAGCATAGGGATCAGCCATTTAAATATGTGATATTCATTCTTACTGTACAATGGCTTATCCTGGTGTACATAGCAGCAAGTTGGAGGAAGATAAAAATCCTGTGAATGTAGGATTCATATCTTGATACCCATGTATTTAAAGGAAAAGGTACTGAGTTTTCATATCGTGTATGCAATTTGTGCCCGTAAAGGAATCGGTCTTCAGCTTTTGTAGCGTTCAACCCTCATGTTTCCAAAATAAAACTGAAGTCCTTATGGGTTCAAAACACTTGTCTCTTCCCCTCTGGGTAACAACCACAAAAATCTTACCAGATCTGAGCGTCTGCCAGGGAGCGGTCACATGCACACACCAGCCAGCTAAATTCAGCAGCCAAACCAGCCAGTTTCCCGGGAACCAGCACAACGAACAAAGTCTGCTGTGCTCTGAATTTTCTCCCACCTAAGAGGTTCAGGATAAAACTACTGATTAAAGTTTGGTCGTTTGAAGTACCTTGAAAATGTTAGAATTATCCTTTCAAATGAGCTTCTAAGGAGACATTTGCTGGAAAATTAAATAAGCTATGCATAGCAAAAAAAGATTATATCGCTTTATAAAAAATTTTTCACTCTGATTTTAAAAAAGGAAATTGACTCTCATTTTCTGTTACTTGTTCGTAAAAGCAAACATGCAGGTCAGTATAGCGATGCTAGTTAAACTTGCTACATAGAACAGATCCCTGTTGAAAATAAGTAGACTTAGTGAGAAAGGTCTTCCAGCCTTGCTAGAGCTGTACCAGTTTACACTAGCTGAAGAGCTGCCTCAGCCCATATGGAAGAAACACCAAAACGCTGGTTTCATAGTGAAAAACTAATACGATGTATGGCCTGTGAAGTGCAACACAAAGCAGGGAGTATCTTTTGCAGATGACAGGATAGGTTAAGCATCAAGAAGGCTGCACAGTGAGCAACCAAGACTGACAATCTGCTTGAAAAGAAACTTCAAGAGCCACAGAAGAAGAATATAAATCTTTGGTCAAATTAATAAAATGTGAATGTTTGCAACTACATGTTTTAGACACTGTTATTCTTTACAAATGCAAAGGTTTATAATTTTGTAGAACATTAATTTTATATATTGTTTGCTTATCTGTAAAGAAAAATGTATACTATAATTTGAAAAGATAATAAATGTGTTTTTTTGATGTGAATACAGAATTAGATGCATAAAATCACATAATAAAATTTGCTGGTCTTGTTGTATTTTGTGGACTAGTGGTCAAAACACAAGTGTTTATAAAATGCATTCTTTTTACAAATGCATTCTGTGGCTATTCATACTGGTATGGTACTTCGGCAAAAACTTTCTTCCTTCAACAATTTTTGGCTACTGAGAAGTCTGCCATTTAGAACCTAGGAGTTTTACTCAATAGAAAATTTGAATATTTGATCCAGAAGTTAGTCTGAGACAAAAAATAAAGTTAAACCTACACAGGGTTATTCTTCAGCAACTGGGTATCTATTATAATTATGGACAACAGAACTGTCAAAACAAAATGAAGTAGCAGCCATCCAACACATATGTTATTCCTCGGGGATTATTTATAAGAACAAATCAGGAAAAGTGGATTAAATTTGGCTTCAGGTTCACCGAAATGTATTTATATTAAAAAAAAACCCCACAAACCATCAACATGGTGTTCATTCTGGAATTTCAAAACAACCAGAAGCTTCACCAGTGCAATGCTTGCATTACTGTGAGCAGATCTGAAACACTCTGGTGATTCTTTATATGCAGCCATTTCAAAAGTACTTCCAAAAATAATCACAACTAATGATCTTTTTAAAAAAAGTTTGAATATTTTAAGAGATCACTGAATTATGAACTATTTTGGCACCAGCCCACTGCATTATTATGAAAATGAACAGACTTTTCGTTTGGAAATCATGAGCATTTTTACTTCTCATATTTTATTTATTAGTTTTAAAAGTTTTACATAAAATCAATCAGTGAAGAAATGAAGCAGGTGTCCACATAGTCATATAAGTATATTTTAGAAGTGTTTTTCTAAAAGAACTTCTAAAATATTTTGGAAGCTGTCCTGGTTTAGGCCAAAGCAGAAGGGGTTTTTTAATGTTTTAACACTGTAGTTATTTTACAGATATGGTGAGCACTTGCACCTCCTAGCAATCTCAGATGCAACTGCAACTACATACAAGCCCCCAAAATAAGATCGATTCTTGATGTCTTGGGGAACATTTTATACATTTGTTCGCCATAAGAATTTTAAAAAGAAAACAGTAAAGAGGTTCATTAAAAATCTAGAACACCTACAAGTTCAAAATTGGAATTGTTTCCCTGTACCCCAGAAATCCTCCACTTCAGTTTTTATATTTCTTTTCACTGCTCTTTTACCAACATTGAAGTAGCAACTAGGAACTACAGTGAGGGTCAGGCTTCTGTTGTACTAAGTGCTCTACAGCCATGGATCAAAATTACACTGCTGCTCCCCAAACCCATATAATCTAAGACTGAAACACAAATCAAAAGCTGTATGCAGGCAACAGCGCAAGCAAACAACATGGCATTTCTCTGTAGCGTGAGTATAGCTTATCTATTGAGTCTGATATACTTTTAAGTACTAAGTGTTCAAATACAATTTTTTTTTTTTTTTGTCTTCAATTTAGAGAGGCTCCCAGAGGATGCAGCACTTAGAAGACAGGCTTTTCTACATTGCTAAAGGCCCTGTCAGCTGTACTGGCTGTGCCAAGACAGCACAGCCTCTAACCATGACTTCTGTTGTTAGGGTTTAATATTTGAACTTGATGTCATTTGATGGGATGCTATGAATGAGTAAAATTGGGGCCATTTATTACAATAGCATGTTGAATCCTTGATGCTATATAAGGATGCTATTATATAGATGCCGTAAAAGAGAAAAACAATCCCACCAGTGTATTCACTAAGTATAGTCATGCAGAGGCCCGCTGAAAAGAAAAGCATCAGTAACAAAATTACTTCAATAAAAAATAAATAAGTACCAATCTAAAAGTGTGGATTCCTGCCAGAGATTCTCGCTTATAGCCCTCAAATTTATATGGATTCCTGAGTATCCCTGCCTTTGGGTGCTGTGTCTTTAGGCTGTTCCTGTTGGGTCCTTTGATAGAAACTAAGCCTATAGGTCACAGCAGCTTTTTGGTCTCCATTGACTCAAGAGGCTTAAAAAACAGATACATCTGAAGAGAAAAATCTTCTTCAAGGGAGTCAGGCAACTAGCCGTGAATAAAAGCTAGCCGAGATGAATTTTGCTTTGTTTTAGAAAATCTGCTTGTCATCTGGCTTATGGAAGACAAAGTCTTGGATGTAAATGCCAGGTTACCCTCAACACAAGACCAGGAACCATCTGCTTCCCTCTTTATAGCAGATTCCATCTTCAGCATCTCTCTCTTTTTTTCTTAGACCTTTCTCTTTCACCTGATCCTCACTCAAGGAACATTAAGGTTAAACATTAACATCCAGGGACTGAGGCTGCTGTTACCTTTGCCTTCTCTTCATACAGACTGTCCCATTCACATCTGAAATGCAGTTCAACTCCAGATTAGATAGCCGAGAATAAATATCCATACATTTCTCTGTCTCAGTGTAGGATAAGAAGCTCTCTCCTCCTCCACAATAAATGTCATATATAATGGGAAGAAACAGTCATGCAAAGCAAAGCTTTTACAAAGCAATACAAAATAGCCTAAGTCATCCACATCCCACCCTCCATCTACAGTTTTATCCTGGCACCTCACGTCCTGCAGCCCATTCAAATCCACTCACAACTCTGCAGTAAAGATCACCTATATCTGCCTTTGGCCACCTACTCCTGCCAGCATGAGGGGACCTGACAGCTGAATTACCAATGGGATGTCGGAGTTACAGATTTGTACTTCTTTACTTTTCGGTTGATTACTCTAAATTGCTGTTTCTACCAAGAAACTGTAAAGCAAACTGGCCAGGCTTGGACAGTACGTTTCCACTGGCTGGTCCACTTCCACCAGCATATAATAGTCATACTAGAAGCAACTAACAGCCTCAGAAACTGGTAGGCTTTCCCTCTAGTATTAAAGATCCCAGTTTAAGATCCATAAGAGGAATTACTACTTTTATGATCCCTGCCTTAGCGATTTATCCCTCTTAGAGTCCAGGATTGTCATGCAAACTGAAAGAACATCGCAGAGAGCAGGTGGAAGACTAATTAACAAAAAAACAAAATGGGGTAGAGGGATAGGGAGAGGTTAAAAATACTAAACCCAACAATGCAAAAGGCTCTGAGACAGTAATGAAGTCCTTTCTACGTGACTCGCCAAAAACTAAGACATGCAATGCAGATAACTCTCGGACACTAAACGCAATAGGACTCTGCTGTGCTTTTCAGCCCTCTTCCCCATCACTGCTGCTGTCCTGCCATACCCCCCCTGAAAACACATCTCTGCTTTCTGCCTTTGCCAGACATTTTCCATCCAGTTCCTTTCCTCTTTGGTTTTTTACCCTTTTCCTAGCTGCCTGGTTTTCTTTCTGGCGCTAGCCACACTGGCAGGCTTCTGCACCGGCACCAAATATTTCTGAAATCGCAGTGCCAGCCCACTATCTGCCACCCCATCCTGCCCATTCTTTTCTGTCCTACTGTCATTTCTATAGGTACATGCTTCTATAAATTGAGCGTCCTGCCCCTCGAGGAACTGTGCTAAAAAGCAGTTCCCCAGTCCACTCATCCCTGGTAAGCGTAACCCAACTGATACCTGCCTACTTTGCTAAAAAGAAAAGCTTTCACCCATTTCTTTGCGTTACACACTGTGACAATAACTTGTATTGCCAACATTTGTGATTTGCTATTTCCCTCTAAATGTTTTCTGAATGTGTCTGCTTGCAGACGCAGTCTCTCAGATCAGGAGAATAAAGAGAATCTGGCACAGTCTCATGCCATTCAGCAGTCGCTTCCGTTTCCATCGAGCACCAATGACTACCAAAAAGCATAAGGCATCCACAGTAAGGGGACCCAGGGACTAGAACCTGCAGGCTACAACTCAAAATACACACAAAAGCAAACAGAGAGCTTTGACTTAAAAATCTCCCCACAAGTCACATCCCTTCCTTTCAGAGATGACCACTGGAAACTTCCATGAAAATGCGGCATCTCGGCATGGAGGGTCCCTAACCTAGCCTTCAGTCATGACAGCTGACACACTAAACACAAGCTTTTGCTGCTTACACAGGCTGAAGCTGTGGTCAGCACCGTGTCAGCCAACTCCTCGCACTCTAAGGCTAACAATAACATATGCAGCAAATGCTGCTGTGCTCAGCTCTCTAACTTGACATCTTTATCCATTTTCCCCTACTATTTTAAAGCAGGATATACTACAAACAATACTTACCACTTTGCTTTTAAAGACAGTATGAAACAAAAGCTCAGCTAAAGCACCATAAATTGTCTTGGAGACTAGAGCAAGAAGATAAGCACTACAGCACTTCATTAGGCATTTTCACTGCTCAAAGGAGACACACAGATCTCCTGAATCAAAAGATGTTCAGCTTGAATGTTACAGTTCAGAAGGGAAACTGGGTAAGTCCATTGTAGAAACCTGCAGTTATTTACCAGTAGTCATGAATAATCCATAAACTCTCTACTAGCTCTTTTATTTCCTCCTCATCTATCAAATGTGCAAATCATGTTTTATGATTTCTTTTTTCTGTAACCAGCTTTAAGAAAGTTTTTTAAGCTTTAAGGCTGCAATCACCCAAAAAGGAACAAAAGGGAACACACATACGTACTGTTTCAAAGTTCAAATTGGTTTATGTGTGAACCAAAGTCAGCTCTTAGATTACACTGAAAATATATGGGACGTTAAGTAGAATATTTTTAATACCATTTAGAGAATGTTTCCCTTGTCTCTACCCATAAAACTTTACTGTAAGGCAAGCGTGTAGATCTCACTCCTAATTCATTTCTCCCTGAAGCACTACAAACATGATGCTATAATTCAATAACCTAGTGAAAGCAAAGAAAGAACTTGGAGTAATTTGGTTCCCATTATTTTAGTGTAATCTCTACACTGCACGGCAAGTGTTTAGCCAGTGCTAAGAAGCTTGAGTTTGTAGGTTCAAATTATATTAAGCTGATACCGTCTGTTTGGTGGCAACTGGATCTGGGACAAGCAATTTAATGGGGTCAAAGCGGTGCCTCCAGCAATTCTGAGGATGCATAGAAGCAAGTTTCCATTCTGCCTTTGAACAGTGAGCAACAAATACTGTAGTCTAAAGGAGATGGGGAATCCTTCAGGAAACCATAATCACATCAGCTCCACACCGCAAAATCTAAAAAGAGAACTATATTGGGGAGGGGAAACAATCAAGAGTACGCAAAGTAAAAAGCAAGTAAAATCATGGTGCCAAATCTCCGCTTCCACACCTCCTCACCACTTCTTTTCAGTTCCCTCAGGCTGCAGAATAGGATATAGCACTTTTAAATGAACATGCCTGCACCACCAGTGGTACTGCAAGCTCTGATACTCCCTGGGAAAAGAGAACTCAGATTTTCCCATTAAAAAGCCTAGGCTCCTATATATTGAGCCAAATGAAACTCTCCGTTAGCAATTGGCATCACAGAACCTACGCAAGACAAGGCAGCCAGATATCGTTCAGCAAAATTTACTGTGAAAAATCTTTAGGAGGAAGGATGTTGTCAAAAGACATGTTTTCAACAAAAATTTTCACTCGGATGTTAAGCGTGGTCAGCAACTGAACCACACCGCTGCCATCCACGTACACACACCTGCACTTACACTGGTCATCTCTTGCTTGGGAGCAGAGACGTGAAGCACAGTACGAAGAACCCTAATCTAACCATAGGCTTTGTAAGGCTGTGTGTGCTCTGCCAAAGACAAGTTCCTGCACAATGCAGAGGCAGATGTTGCAGGCAGCACTTACTTGGAGGGCTCCCTATTTCTGCAACTATCCAGCCCTTTAATGTGTGCAAGGACTTGGCTCAGGAACAGTTCCTTTCAGCTTTCCCTGCTGTTACTCTACTCACTCCAGCACACTTCAGTCCTCTTTTCTGCAGAGCTGCTACTGAGCTTCCCTCTTCCCCTCACTCTGGACTTTACCAGTGTTCTCCCACACTGTTACCTAATCTTCTGAACATCTTTCTCCTATGCAGCGAAATGCTGTGATAAGGAGGTAGATAGTTCTTTCATCTGCTCATACTCCCAGTTTTATAGTGTCCCTATTCTGATGGCAGTAGGAAAGCACAGACAGGTATACAACAGCTGACAGAATATTTTAAAAGAAAAAAAAAAATATTTATAATGCAGCAAGACATAGGAGAAATGCATCAAAAAACTTGCAAGACTTCCTGAAACAGATCTGAGTTACACTACCATATGAAGAGACTAAACCAGAATAGTTAGGTGCTTACAGAATGTCAGTGAGGCTATAGGATGCTGCAGGAAAGATAATTAGGAGACTGTCAGTTGTAAAGGTAGCACAGGGTAATGGTTGCTGCTGCTGGAAGAATACAATCCTCAGAAATGAATGTAGTCAAAACTATGCATTATTTTCAATGCAGGAGACACTGATCTCATGGCAGCAATCTATTTTTATTATGTTACCTCTGATGTGCTAAATAATTTATAAAACAAGAATATTTTCTATGAGAAAGATTTCTCTAGTAACCAGATAGTTGACATTAGTATTATTAAATATGCCTTTTTGTTTGTGGTTTGGTTTTTTTTTAATCAGTCAAATAGGAAGCCTTTAGAGTACAGCCTACTGACAAATCACCTCAGCAAAGCTGGGCCTTCTGAGTGAGTATGGTGAGAGTTCAGCCAGCTCTGAATGGCTTTGTCCCATGGCAGTACTTGGAAGAAGGGCTTAGAGGTAGTACCTGTGAATGGGATTCTAGGCAGGCATTAGGATCTAGAAAATCCATCCTCACATCCCATCTTCCACAATTTACCAGGCTGTGCCTACTGTGGGAAGCAGTGGAGACAAGAGGAGCGATGTGCAGAATGAAACAGCTGATGCTGAGGACCTGCCACCCACACCATACACACTTCAGGCGAGGTTACTTCAGACTAGTTCTAGTCTGGTCCTGTTCTCTGAACGTCCACTAGCAACTGGAGCACATTAGGTGTGTTCCTTATGTGCACCTTACAGTCATCCAGAAAGTCCAGCTTCATCCAAAAAGATATCCCATCTGTAAGCTCCAAGCCTGTTCAGTGACAGAAACCAAAGCCCAGTTAGCAGGAATAACTGGGATGTTCACTTCAAAAGCATATTTCTGATTAAAAGCTTCCCAATTGAGTACCTCTGGAGGACAGTTTTCTTTTTCTCCTTATATTTCAGTTTCTCCTCTGTAACATACTGAAGATCTGTTGTTTTCAACCTTTGTGGATCCACAGAACTGCAAACATTTCCCTGGAGTTGCAGGTCCAGGCTTCTCTTAGACTGCATCTTGGCTGAGCAGCCATGGTGCACTACATGGTCCTGGTCTCACTCAGTCTAGAGACTCAGCCAAAGGCTGCTGTAGCTTCCTTCCTATGGAAAACTGTGTCCAGGAGTAAATTGGGAGATGACTCTTTGGCTCTGCATCCTAGACATAACCAAAAGATTTTACAATCTAGTGCTCTCACAAGGATGCTTGGATACTGAGTTCAACAAAAAAAGGAAAGTACTGCTTCTTGATGGCACCACCTTATGAATTATTAGCAAACAGTGATCCTCTGGTGGAAGAACTGCTGTTATTCTTGTTTCCTTGTCCTGAACAGCATGGATTCAATGCACTCTATCAAAGAGAATTGCCTCAGCATGTACCTGTAAGTCACTTTGCACTATGTTGAGGATGGAGCTCTAATGAACAGCTTATACCTTCTTCAGGAAATTACAACCAGAAGTTGCCAACTTTTGAAAACCCAAGCTCATGATTTCTGAGCAGCTGGTGTTGGCAACCCTGCATTAGTTCATCGATTATTGCCTTCTCCAAGGAACCGACAGAGAGGATACAGGGTAGTATCACTGTTGGGAAAGGGTCAATTTAGCCCAAGCACAGCTGTATAAAATGTTCTGAAATGTGATTGATAATAACTAATATCATGAGTAACTAACGAGCAGGCACTGGACTCAAAAGTGAAAGACTCTGGTATTCAGGTCAAGCCACCTGGTATAAATTGCCCCATGTGTTTCCAAGACAATTGTATTTTAGTTGTCAGTACTAAGAACCAGTGCACGGGATGTTTCCTCAGCCCATCACAATACCCTACTATCTGCCTGCCTCATACTATACAAATGTACAGAGCATTTCCTCTAACGCCTGTGCAGAGGAGCATTTTTTGTCTATAAGTCTTCTTGCCTTATTCAGGGAAGTTTGTTACAATACTGCACTAAGGATGTGGTTGTCTCTGGACTCCACTCCGTGGATTTGCATATGAAAAGGCTGACAAGAGAAATGAAATACAAGGACAATGCATCATCCTCCCAGTATCTACAACGTATCTGAGGAAAAGAAAAAAAAACCACACTTTTGCTGTGGACTGTTGACTGAGAAAGAAACACGTATAGCCAAGGGAGGGAGAGTGAAGAGATGAAGGAAGACTTTGGCAGCAGTGTAAAAACATAAAACCTTGCAGATACATTTTACCTCTCGATGACCAGAGATACTGCTCACTCTATTTGGGAACCTATTTCACTACCTGTATAATGTTTAAAGGAAGAGTTCAGAAAGAACAAGGTACTGCCACCCTAAGATTTCCCTTCTGGTTGTAAAGGAAAAAATATGTCATAGCAGAAAGCACACAGATAGAAACCTCAAGCTATGGTTGTCCCTATCAAAGTCAACAGCAAGGGGCAAAGGATCCAAACTTTTAGTACAGCATTTCAAAAGTGGCGTTATAAGCCGTAAAGATAGGGCCTGGGGATTTCAAGATTACTTTCTCAAAAGTAGACTAAATAGGGCTTTTAGGTAATTATTTACTGACAACCAACATTGATGTCTCAATCAGATGAAAAATTCACCTTCGCTTCTGCAATTCAGAAAATAAAGGCGGGGGGGGGGGGGGAGTAAAGACAACAAAGCTGAAAAATAGTGAAAGCAATATTTACTGTAGGTTCCTATAATGCTATTCACATCTGGAGACTGGAGGATAAAAGAATACTTCATTGCTAACCTGGAATAAACCATTGCTTTCACAATTTCCATTCTGCTGTTAAACAGGTAACATGTAACCGCAGAGAAAAGTCTATAAAAAGCATAACTTATTGCCCCAGAATCATTATTCACTCACTACGCTTTACAATAATTATATCATCAAGTTTTCAATTCCTTAATTTACATTTTCAGACAAGTTCTTCCTGAGAACCTGGAAAGAATACTATACACATGTAACAAGAGGTAGATACCCCCAAATAAAATTCAATACCTTTAAAAAGATTCCTGATCTCCATCATACTACAGTCAACACAATGCCCTTATTGCCAAAACTGCTATTGCTATTAAGTAATTATTGCTATCAAGTATTTCACATGTAGAAGCCTTATGTCAAGACAAAGAAGTACCCATGAAACAGAAGTGAAATATGGAATTATTTCTAAATTCATAGAGAAGATGTAAACAGCTACCTCTTTAATCTCATCTCCCTCAGAATAAAAGCAAGAATTTTGTTATGAGAAAGATACATAGTAAAAACTTTGGTTAAATTTATATTAATATTGTAACTGTATGAACAGTTTTAAGATTAAAAACTATTTTTATTAATTTTCAGTATTGTTAAGTCTATCAAAGAGAAATCTCTTAGTTGACAATAGTAGTCTATTTCCAAGAGTCATCTGTGCTGTATTCAGTACACATGGGCAATAAAGCACCAATAAATTCAGGTGCAGGTTTTAGAAGTAACTACCACCTTATTCTGTGCATAGACTTAACTTATTTCTTTCAGTTCCTAACACGATTCAAATGGAACATGTTTACAATGTCAGTCTCTGGCATTAATAGAGCTTAGGCTTAGTGATCATCTTCTAGTTTGGAGGTTTGTATATATTATGTATATACACACACAAAGCAAATATTAAGCAAATGCAATCTAGTACTCTGAAAAATGAGTACTGCATAAACAAAACATAAGCGCACATGGCAATTTCATGTTCTAAGTCCACCCACACAGTTGTTCTCAGCAATTCAAGAACAGAGCTGCATGGGCAGATTCACAGAATTTGAGTTACAGACATCTGTGCCGAAATAATGATCAGCATATGAAGGTTTTGTTCATTAAGCAATAGAATAAGGTCTTGTTTTTTTATTTATTTTATCCTCAAAAAGAAAATAAATACACAAAAATCACAGCAACAACAAAAAAAACCCAGAATAAGCTCAAGGTACTCTGCCTCTTTCATTCACTCCCAGATACCTACTCATCTTGAAGCATAATCTTAGTACTATTCCAGGAATGAGCCGTGATAAACAAATTTGCATGTATAAAATCAGTTACCTTAAAAATCTGGAGAAAATGGAATAAACTACCACGTAGCCTGTAGGATAGTATTGTCTTTAGCTGCTGCCAGTACCACACTACATATGAAGATAGAAAATCTCTAACAGACCAGATGTAGAACTGCCAGTCCCCATGAATTATTCACCTCAGTGTCTAAAAGTCAGAGCTCAGCTTGAAGTCCAATGCAGGAAGTCTTTTCCTTCTGGGACACTTTGTTTACATTAACTGTACATAGTTTTATGGTCCATAAAGATGCCCAGTCCTTCTTTGAACCCTGCTAGGGTGAGTGGCCTCATTTTGCCCCAATTACTTCCTATGGCAGTAAGTTTTACAGTCTAATTACCCATTATGTCAGAAAGTCCGATAAGCAAAGCAGTCTTGGCAAAAGTCTAGAGACTAAAGCAAAAGATGGACCAAAAGCCTAAGGCAAAACCAAGTTTCTTCCTTTAAAGGAAAGACTTTATGCTATTCTGATTTTACCTTCCTTTTCACGGAATGTCTCCATGCTCCTGTTACAAGAACAACAACAGAAGCTTCATTTGTAACTGTAATTTTATTCATGTCATCCTCCCATGCATCTCTCTTGCAAGGTAAACAATTCCCCATCTTCAATTTTGTGAGCTAAAACAAGAGAGAGACAGCACCTAGGTTTTGTTTCAACAGCTTGCAGCAGCAGAGTTTCACAGCTTACTTTTAAGCATCATGACTTAAATTGATTAACTGAAAAAGGGGATAAATTTGTACATTTTTCACAGCCTCCTCAGAGCTCCAGGGCAGGAACCTTTCCTTTCTGTGGCCTTCGGTCAATACTGAATGATTTTTCAAGAACTTGTATCAAGAGCATCAATGGAGCAAGAACTAGTTACACAATGGCATTATCTCCATGCACGACCTGCCACAAAACCTGTGCTCCTCTCGGATTATAGCATGTATTAATATTGGGGGAAAAAACGTAGAAGAGCAAGATATAAAACAACCTTAGTAAGCAAGCTTGCCAGGCACACCTATTTCTTCTAGCAAATGCTGAAATAGCCGGACAGGAGGAGCTATGGTGCATCTGCAGGCAGATATGTCCAGGGAAGGTTCCAGAGTTGTTGTAATACCAGCCAAATCCCATGGACTGCAGTAGGCCAGGACTGTTACCACACAAACCTAGCCATGATCCACAGCATTCCACTCTAAAAGAGTATGTATACCCCATCTTCAGGGTCTTCTGCTCCATTACAGGCAGATTTGTAATCAAACATAACTTCTAGCTTAGTTTTCTCGGAAATAAGTAGAATCCTGATCAGCAAATTCTTTTCTACCATAAATTATGCAGCACATGTTCCAGTTCATTAATACTGCCTAGTCTTGAAAGCTACAGGGATTTCACAATTCCTCCTGTAACATTTACAAAATATTTCCATAAATTTCCTCCTTACTGAGCAAATAACACATCCTCTCCAGTTAATGTTCCTAACACAAGTCAGAACATCAACTCAGGGTATCACGTATGGAGCATCCAGCTGGCTCTCTCCATGAGAGGACAAGCAGAGACAGAGTTTGTGGAATTGAAGTCTCACCAAGAAGACAATCTGCCTCTAGGGCAGCAGGCACAGATAAGAACTGGTACAGCAAGGACCTACGCTTCTGGTTCATAGCCCTGCTCTCACAAGTAAATGGACGCACAGGGCTCACAGGGGCTTTCCTCATTACTGAGCAGCAGTTATCCTGTATAGGAGATATCTGTTCAGAAGGGGATAAACTCAAGAAGACTCAAGGCTCCATTTTGCTGCCACCAAACTCAAATGCTAAAAACTAAGTAGAAGGCGTTGCACGGGTGGGTAAAGAAATCATACGATACATATTTTTATATGGGTATTTTACTTTCTAAAACGTCTCCTACGAATAGATCTTCCCCCAGTTTACAAGCAAAGTATATTTTAATAGTTTTCGCTCAGTGCATGACCACAGATATTTTTACAGCAAGTATATCTGCAAAACTGTATGTGGGACTCCTAATAGGCAACGCTCTAATCGGTGCGGGTCACTAATGATTAAACATTACCAACAAATGATCCCTTTTTAATAAGGCCTCGGTATATTTAATCTTAATCAACGGTAGGCAATTCACAGGGTGCACTCAAATTACGGATTTACGCTGTCAGGCTCCGATAATAGCAGGATGCTCTGGATTACTAACAAGCACATCTCAGCTGGCAACCGCCTCTCACCCAAGGCACGCGCAGAAGCCAAATGACCACTCAATGCCCGCGGGCCCTTGAGCCGTAGGCACGGCAAAACCCTACCACGTTGCACCTTCAGCCTCGGGGCTGCTGGACTTCTCAGGAGGATTAAAGTCGCAACAGAAGCGGCATCGTATCACGTTCCCCTAGTTGACGATGCTGACGTCATTTAATGGAAGCCTTATTTTATGAAGCAAGTTACAGATTTCAGATGTTTTTCAGGAGACAGTGGGAGGGAAGGGAACCACTTGGTAGCGTGGGGACACAGAGATTAAGTCCCAGACAACAAACCCACTGCTGTCCCTTCTTAATTTCTGGCAGAAAACAAACGCTTCAAAACAAGCCGCCACCAAAATCTAAATACCCCTAAGCTAAGCCAAGCCAAGCCAAGCCAAGCCAAGCCAAGCAGCCGAAGGCGCACACGCCAGACGCCTGTGACTGCTGCAGCGGCGGCCTGAAGCAGGGCCGGAGCCGCCAGCCCTCAGCGAGGGAAGAGCGGGCTGGGCCACCGTGGGGGGACCACCCCCCCCGGGAGCCCTGTTTTACCCGTACGTGCCCTGCTCCCGAGCCGCCCCCGCAGCACCTGCGGCCCTGGGGAGCGGGGGGTACAGCACCGGCCCTAAATGCCGGCGACGGGCAGGCGCTCTCCCCCGCCCCACCCCGCCCGCAGCCCCTGCACCTCCCCTCCCCGCCCTCCCTCTCGGTGGGGGCGGGGCCGAGCCTCCCGCTCGCGCTGATTGGCTGACGGCAGCCCCGCCCCTCCACACCACCTGCCGCCAGCCGGCGGCCCGCTACCGTTGCCCTTCGGCGGGCAGTGGTGCGCACGCGCACTATAGCTCGGCCTGTTAGGGGCCCAGCACGTTGCCTGACTGAAAATTGCGGCCAGCCTCACTTGAAGAACGGCAGACACCCAAAGGCGAGCCGCGCTCCCGCTGCGTTAGTAAAGACAAGCGTATTTCGCCGGTTCTTTTTTTACCCCGCTCCTTTGGCAGCTCCCCATGCTCACTGCTCGCGGGCGTTCGTGGCGGGGGTCTGCGAGCCGGCGGGTCCTTGCACGTTAAGGCGTCGCAAAAAGCCGGCTAGGGTCTTTCCGCGGGAGGCGTCGCAGCCGGTGGGCCGTTGGGAGCGCGCGTGCCGGTGCCCCCCACCATGTATTACAAGTTCAACGGCTTCACGCAGAGGCTGGTCGGGGCAGCGGCGTCCGCCGCCTACAACCCCCAGGTAACGGGGCCGCCGCCGCCCTGGGCGCCCTCGCGGCGGTGACCTTCGCCGTCCTCTTCCTTGTCCGGCGCCACTCGCCCCCCAGAGCCGCCGGGCCCGCCGCCCTTCCGCGGCGAGCGGCTCTGGCCGCCGGGGGAGCCCCAGCCGGTGGAGGCGGCAGGGCTCGGGCTGAGCCCCGCACGGTGGCGGCGGGCGGAGGGGGTCGCGGGGTGCTGGAGTTGCTGGGCGAGTGCCCGCTCCCGGGCGGAGGGCGCTTGGCTGCTGCTCCGGTGCTTGCCTCGCCTGCCGGCCCAGGCCTCCCCGGCAGGGGCTTCGGGACCCGGTGGCGTTTATTTCGCTGGGGAGGGACCTTCCGCGCCCCCCGCGCGCATCCGCGGGGCACCTAGCGAACCTGGCCTGTCGTGTGGCCTTGGGCAAGGCGAGACGCTTCGTTCTGCGCTGCTCCTCTTGAGTCGGTCTGGGGATGTATTGGGTGTTAAAGCAAGAAATTAACACGCTTTGATCATGCAGCACTGCCCCTGAGCTAGAACGGTGGCTGGTGGTGGTTTAAAAATCACAGCTGGCAACTCTGAACAGCACTGCAGCTAGTCCCCCTGTCTTGTCCGTGCATGCAGAAAAACTAATTACTGAAAGCATTAAAACTCTTATTAGAGAGGACACACATCAATAGAAGTTTGTTTAAAGCAAAATGAAAAACAGCCTTTCCTTGTATGATGCTGACTTAATTAATAAGTGTATACAGGTTAAAGGTTGCATTAAATAGGCTTATACTTTTCACACTTTATAGTTAAAATATATGGTTAATTCTGTGGGAGTGGAGGGCAGCTGAGGGAGGGGAGAATGGATCCTGATTACATCAGCCATTTCAAGACATTGAAGAGTTGCGTGTTGGTGAAAAAAAAAATCACAGAACTTGTTTGCTTTTATGTACATCAACACAGATTCCTAAGTAATACTAGAAAGATTTGTCATGTGATTCTGTCATGGGACAAATGCAGCATGGGTGCTATACCATGTTCAAGTTGCTGAGTAAACTTTGAAAAAAGTGAAGTTCTTACAGTTCAGTAAAAAAAACCAAACAACTGGAGGTTAAGGATTGGAAGAATGGTTTTTAAAAAGTCAAGCTTCCAAAGAGCTGCATCTGATATGGCCTGACGTTTTTAAGGAAAAAAAAAAAAGTAGCTACATGTGTACACATAGAAGTGAAATCAAATCAAAGTTGTGTTTTGTCTTTTTCCTGATAAACTCATTAATAAAAGGTAACTGAAAGACACTACATTCTTGTAGACTAATGTGTATCGTTGTGATACACAAATAACTTTCTATATTTCATTCTTTCTTAGCCTAATTCTGTTAGCAACGTACTTTACTATTCTGCTTTCCTGGATATCCTTGACTATGCAAGTTTTACTTGGAAAATCCAGTCATCTTCTGCAAGCAAGAATATTGTATTAAGCTTCTGTAAAATCTCAAATTGCTTCAAGAGGCCCAGACTAACTACAAAACTTTTAATTTTGAATTTTTTTGAAGTTAAGATGTTATAGTTTAGATAGATAGACAATTAGAAAGGTTAAGAGAACCAGATGGTCACACTTAGCATAGTGGTTAACGGGTCATATTCTGCTGGGATGCTCATAACAAGTGGAATACTGCAGGTTACGGCAGGACTTTATCAATTACCTGGAGCAGGCAATAGAGTGCACTCTTGTAAAGTTTACAGAAGACGTCAAGGCAGTGGCTCCAAAACATTTG
Organism: Phoenicopterus ruber ruber; assembly: GCA_009819775.1. NCBI lineage: Eukaryota > Metazoa > Chordata > Aves > Phoenicopteriformes > Phoenicopteridae > Phoenicopterus > Phoenicopterus ruber. The sequence goes on along the minus strand of CM020217.1, from coordinate 27,695,549 downwards.
AAGTAGGGCTGCCATTCAGAGGGATCTAGCTAGAGTGGAGGAATGAGCTGACAGGAACACTATGAATTTCCATGAAGAAAAAAGGCAAAGTTATGCAAGTGGGAAGGAAGAGCCTCTGTGGCAGGAATACAAGCTGGGGACTGACAGGCTGGGTGGGAGCAGCTCTGTGGTAGAGACCCCGGAGGAACTGGCAGCCAGCAAGCTGGATGCGAGCCAGCAGCATGTCCTGCCCATAAAGGAGGCTAACAACATCCTGGGCACTGTCACAACCAGTAGATTAAGGAAAGTGACAATCTCTGTCTACTCAGCACTCATTGGATCACATCTAGGTACTGCATCCAGTTTTGGGCCCCCCCGGTATGGGAATGTTCTTGATCAACTGGAGAAAGTTCAGCAGAGGTCACCAAGATGGTCAGGGGGGCTGGAGCACTTGCCCTCTGAGGAGAGGATGAGGAAATAGGGCTTGTTCCACATGGAGAAGAGAAGGTGTAGGGGGGAGGAAGGCAGGTGCAGACCTAAGACCAGCCAGCCGGCACCTACAGGGAGGTTATCGAGACGATGGAGCCAGGCTCTGCATAATGGTGCATGGTGGGAGGGCAAAAGACAACAGGCATAAGCTGCAACAAGAGACCTTTCACGCTGAGAAGAGTCAGGCAGAGGAGCAGGTGCCCAGGGAGGTTGTGCAGTCTCCGTCCTTGGAAGCTTTCAAGGCCAGACCAGACAAAACCCACAGCAACTTGGTTTCACCTCAGGACAGCCTGCTTTGAAGAAGAGTTTGCACTAAAGAGCGCTAGAGAGCCTTTCCATCCTGAATTACCCTGTGATCTTAAGTAAACATTGAGGTACCAGTGACTTTCTGATATGGCAACTTCTGGCCCAAGAAGATTTTTATCCTCCTCTTTCCTATCACTCTTTGGAATGCTTCCTGGGTAGCTGCTGGGGGGTGGTGGTGCAGGGCACAGGGAAGACAGCGGAATAAATAATATGTTCTAGTCTAAAAGTTCGTGAAGAGTATGTCCAACAGGCACCTGTGCTAGAAGACACTCTTGCCACTATTTGGGGGACTTCTACCTCTTCTACACAAAGTTATATTCAAAGAATAAACATTAATTGACACTTTGTGTAAAGGAAAGCAAAGGCTAGGGTTACCATTGTGGGGGAGGGGAAAGGGCTTCAAGCCTAAGGAGTAAAGTAGCTCCTTTCTGGAAGAGTATAGCTTAGAACACTATGTATTAGTCTCTAGGTCATTGTGACTATTTTTCTGCAAATAATGCATCCTTTTTAGGATCCTAAGAGAAAAGCCCCAACACAGAAATACAGAAAGCTCTGATAACCACCTGGAGTAGAGTTGTCCTAAAGACAACACTCTTGGCTTCTGGAGCCCGCGTTGCAGAGTATTGCTTACCTTTCTGTTCAGCAGGCTCCATCACATTATAACAATCATCCCATTTTAAGTACATCTTTATGTTTTAGGGTTTAAAAAGGCAGAAACAAGATAGAGGGGGAATACAGAATTCTCTGTTATCCCACATTCTGTTAATGAATATGGGGTATGTATGAATATCATTGCACTAGATACAGAAAGCCATGATAAATTCTGGATTTAATACAGATTAAAATGCTGTAGTGTCATATATCAAAATTGGTTCGTAAAGGGTCTATGCAAAACGAGCTTCACATATAGGTATCATTGCAGTTAGAAAAAAAGAGAAGAAAAAAAAAAAAGACTAGATCTCGCTTCTCTGCTCTGCAAGGCAGGAAAGGAAACGTCCAAGGAACAGAAATACTTTTCTTCTGGAACATTGTAGTGATTTCTTTTTAGGTCATCATAGGGCATTGTATTTCATTTCAGTGCCATCACTGGAATGTTAAAACCTAATTTTTGAGAGAATATAGTTGAAAAGATGAGATTGTATCCAAAGAGACACTATCTTTCCTATTTGGCTCACCATTCATACAGCTTAGTCCTCAACTGTAGCACACAAACGTGCTATGCAATAGAATAGCATTTTAAAAAGTTACCTTCAATCCCTTTTTACAGTGGTCTTAGGCCAGCTTTTTGGTAGATTTTTTTTTTTTTTTTTTTTTTTTTTTTTTAGTTTGACTCTGCTCCCAGGTGACACATTCAGGCACATCAGTCTGGTAGAATTGTTTGCAATAAATAGAGATTAAAATATGACAGGAATCACGTGATTAAGTATATGATAAGTCCAAAACAAAGTAAATTTTTTCCTATTCATTTCATTGCTGTATTTAATAAAACCATAGCTCAGCATGTAAAATGGTTTGGGTTTTATGCTTCTATTTATCTTGATGTTTCTGGAAAAATGAAGACATCCTGTGATTCAAATTCTGCTTGGTCAAATACGCTGTATAATAATGCACTCTATTCTGTACTGTTACATTCTGATGCTTCCCAATGGAGTATTGTTCTGATGCAGGTTTAAGCTTATTGTGGGCATGCAAAATATCAGTCAGAATGTATTTGAGAAATTCTTTTGCTGACAGTAACATAACTAACAACTTATACTAACAAAAAAATCTCTTTGTTTAAAACCTGTATTGTTCTGTCTCAGTCTTAGCATTCTTAGAAGACTTCATTTTGCATTTAAACAAAGTTATGTAAAGTACTATGAACAATTTAGCCTGTTTGAATAAACGGGAACTTTCTCAGCTAGTGCAGGTGAGGAGTCAAATAGGGTAAAAACTACTATGCATATTTAGGAGGATAATGACTGCCATAACCATTAGAAATACAATAAAAACTGTTAATTCAAAGAGTTGCCTTAATTTTAAAGTACACATAGCAGGACCAGTTTCAAATGCCATCAGGTGAAGACAACTTTTCCCTAGTTCTTCAAGGCTGACCATGATCCTAGTAGAAATTTAGTCATACTTCCGTATCTTTACTTGATACAACTTATTTTGTTTGTAGCTATTTAAAACCCCCACTAACCACAGATCTTTTGATTTTAGCTGTTATGAATTGCTTCGAGTTCATTGAGAAACTATAATGGTTAACTTTTTATGCTGTAGATGATACTTAAAATGTACACAAAATCACTTTTACTTGTGTGTCATCCCAATACAAACAAAGCCTCAAGTGGTCCTACCTAAAAGCATCCTTGTATTAGTGGTGACAAATATATTTAACCTCATACAATGAGGTATGTTCTGCTATGAAGGACCTGCTATTTAGGCTAGAAGTGTCTAGGTTCAGCAAGTTCATAAAAGATACTTCAATGCATGATCTGAAATAATAATTCTCAGCTTAACTTTCTTTCCTGTTTCCCCTTTTCATTTTGGTCCTTACCTCAGTTTTCTCTGCTTTCTCATTCTCTGATCTGTTTGAGCAAGTCCCCTAACATTTAAAAACTTAAGTGTGGTGCTATGTCCATTAAATTGTGCTCCAAATCCTTAACTGTTTTGTGCTGTCAGGAAAATGTAAGTCTAGCTTGGGAATTCATGCTAGCAAGGCATAAGTTTGTTTTAACTTTGAGCATGTTGGCCAGCCAACAGATAGATTGAGTCCTAAGACCTTCAGACCTCTGACAGGAAAACAAACACACTTTACAGAGGGGCAGGCAGAGAATTTTGTTTGTTGTTTCGGATTAGCTACATGTCCTGACCTTTCATTGAGGACTTCAGCAATTGACAAAGTCATTGCTGTAGCGTGTTGATGAAATCAGCTGATGTTGACTCTTCTGCAAGAGTAGATCTGCTGTACTTTGTCCAAGAATTGGAACAAATTCCTGTTAACGTGATTAGGAATAAAAGATTAACACCTTATTATCAGAAGAGGAATTATGGATGTGAAACATTTTCTTATGAAGCATAGCTCAAATGTATAGAGGCATTAATTCCTCAATACTATCTTGAGTGTAGTGAGACACATGTTATTAAATAAACCTGCAGTTTTAGTCATGTTAAATACAAGTGACAACTAAGGGTCATTTAAGGCGTCTTAATGACTTGCTTAAAAAATGATCTGTACTGAAATCCTTATGTGTAACACTGAGGATTTCTCTTCAGCCACGCTAAGCTTAGCAAGCAGCTGGGTGTGAGATAAAGCATTTGCCACTTTCTCGTAATAAACACAGGCAAGTACCCAGTTGGAACAGCCACGCGGTTACACTAACTTAGCTGAGCTTGGTTGGAGCTGACCATAAGATTCACAATTCATGGATGGAATTCAAGTGGAATTTTATGTTGGGGTGAGGGACCCTGATTAATCCAGTGTCTGTGTTAGGCAAACTGAACTCACTCTCTTCTGCAGCATGTGTTTTGTTGTACTCTTTCCTGAGGCCAATGATTTTTATTTAAATTGCTATGTGATGTTTATAACTGGCGCCATGCTGCTTTGGAAATCATTTACAACACTGATGATTATGTGAGTTTTCTGAAATGGTTTCATTTGATTTCATGGTGAAATGAGTCAAGTTTAAATCTCCTATTGCCCCAACAGGAGGGGATCTTATAATTCTGAACAGGAATGTATTTCTAAAGCCTGAAAAAGTACGCGATAACTTACAGTTGTTAACATGACTGGTTTCACTATTCTCATAGTAATCTGTAGAGTGTATCATGCATCCAGGTGGTATCCTGTAGAGGCAGGAGTTTTAGCAGTAATAACAAATGGTAGGGACTGCTAATCACATTTTTAAGCCCCCTATCTGTGAGTTTAGGAACGATGAAAGAAGTATCTTTATCATGGAACTGTTTGAAGTAGTTTGCAGCTTACTCCAATTCTCAGTATTTACAGTTTTTATACGCTACAGATAGCTCATGAAATAAAGTAGACATGATCACATCAAGCAGGAATTGCAATGATCTAGTAACTGTTGAAGCAATCCCAAAGACTGTTCCTGAAAAAGTTGGGCCCTCAGGAAGGCAAAAGTGAGATTCAGAAGTGGAAACTTAAAGGAAGATGAAAGATGCGCGTTGCTGCGATACTAACAATCAAGAAGGCAAGAAAAGTTTTGGAGAAAGAGTTACCTGCACATTTGGTATAAATATCTGTTCTATAGTTCTTTCTATCAAATCACTAACCTTTTAAAGACAGACCTAATAAAGTACTTAAAGTTCTTATAGACAAAAATACTGGTCCAAAATTGCTTTCTTCAAGTATTTTAACGTAGCTGGTACTTAGCCTTGAATATATAGCCTGTAACTTCCCCAGGCTAATAATAGTTTCTTAGATGCTTCCTTCTTACTGGTGTGACCAGAACTGCTTAGTCTTAAATAATTCAGTACTTACCTTCTGTGCAAGCCTGTTCAGTAGGAAGGCACTAGTTACTGAATGTGTCAGAGAATCTGTTTTTGGCTGCTGTCTTTCAAAACATAACCAAGAAGGTCACAAAGAGATTCTTGTATTCATTCAGCCACTAGGAGAGTGGGAAGCTGGACCCATGTCTTCAGGATGGAGCCCTGATGACCATTCCATAGGCTATTTGGGGATGTTGAGAAAACTGGTCTTTCTGTTGAAGATGCCCATTGTAGCAGAGAATTTAGAGAATTTACGTATGGAAAAAGCATGTCTGGTCTATGGCAAGCATAGGAGAAAAAGAATGCCAATCTGCTTCCAGCTCCAAATACTGTTCAGGCAGTTCTCTCAAATACAAAATGCATCAACTAGCCCTTTGAACAGAAACTAGACTTTCAGTGCAGCCTTATCTTGACCCATGCAGAGCAATTGCTGCTTCTGTTTGTAATGAAAACCTGTTGCATTAACCTACTTGTACAATGCTTTTAATTTCTGTGGGAAGTTAGGGACAAAAAAAATTACAGACATTTCAGGAGCCATAATATCAAACGTCACTGCCATGTGTCCAGGCATAATTGTTAAATCTAACTATAATAATAAAGGCAAGGAGGCCACCTCATGATGGCTGTGACTTTGTGTGCTTAATCTTATCCGTAGAACTGGATTATGTAGTTTTTAATTATGGCAAATGTAGAGTACAACCATCTGAACTGAAAGGAAATTAAGTTATGCTGCTCATGGGGAGTACATCAAGGGTTGGAAAGTTGCAGCAGCATGTGAATTATAGGGTATAGTTACACCTGCATAAAATATCCACCATGTCAGGGCTTCTGGAGTGTCCTCGAGCACCACTTACTCCTTTTGTATGAAACAAGTAGTCCTAACCTTTTTTTTTCCCCGCTTCAAAGTATACATCCAAATTATTTAAAGCCCAGTTATTTATGGCTGCTGCTTGCAGCATTCAGGAGGAAGAGTTCATTGAAGTCTCCTCACTCTGTTTGACCCAGGCATCAGGGATTCCCTGCTTCTAATTCTACTGCTCAGATAGAGCCCTAGATAGTCAGACTATGTGTGAAAAACAAGCAGCAATTTGGAACAAGTACCAGCACAGAAAAACTTACGACAGCTATAAATTTATGTCATGAAGAAATGAGAAAGGAAGCTTCTATTCTCCTTGCTAAGCCCTGACCCAAAGTTGTAGCTGAGAAATGAGTGGGCCAACAATGTGTCGTTAGCTCTTTGTCACAGGTCTTCATACCGGATAAATATTCTTTGTGATGTATCCTTGTAATGACTGGCAGTGTGCCTGCCTAACGTGACAACTGGTACATTTGCAAGTGTTATATACCTTGATATTTTAATCTTTATTTATGCAGGGACTCAAACCAATAGTTTCCACTGAATCCCCAGCTCTGATTTTTGGGACAACAACTAAACTTGCTTCAGATTTACCAGCAACTGATTCTTTCTTGGGTAAAAACAAGGTACCAGACCTACAGAAACTTTTTCAGGTAACGACAACTTTGAGAGTAACTTAAAGAAAGCTGGAAAGTGCGACATATCTTTCCTTATTTTAATGTGCCTAACTACTTTTGTCATTCTACAATACCAAAATTTTGTAAAGTCTAGTTAAGACAGTGTCGAGTACAGTAAAACCTGTGTACTTGTACTATACTACAAGGTATATATGCCTTGTATAGGCGATAAATACAGAAAGTGGAAAGCCTAGTAACATTGTCTGTCTTTTCGCTGGCTTCAGAAGATGCTTATTGTATTATTTGACTATTGGAAGCACTTTCTGTCTGGGAATCCAAGCGTATGCCTTAAAGCAGATTGGGAGGAGCAAAGCAGATCATTACTGTTTTGTGTATAATAATTTGAATATTACTGAAGCTGCTTATAATGCAGTATAAGAAGAGCACAGCAAAGTTTTCAAAGCCAGTTTGTTAGCTATGTAATTTCTAAGCGTACTAGGACTTTTCATAAAACAAATCAGTTAAACTTTTTTTTTAAAAAACACGAAGAATGTGCTTTATGTAATGTACCCTTTTCTCTCTTACATGCCACTTGCATTTGGAATGTGTCAGTCTGACTTGGTGAATAACCTTTTATACATATCTTTTCATGTTCTTTTGTTAGTGACACTTTTCCTGTCCAGGTCCTCTTTAGAAATATTTCAAGATACATTCTTTCTGCCTGCACTTAACAGCTTTGGCTAATACCATTAACTTGCCTTTGCATTTGTCTTGCTAAATGAAAAACACATGATACACTTGATTGTAGATAGCCTATTTGTCAGGAGGTTTCCCTCATGAAGTCTCTTAATTTACCTGAGGTAGCTTATTCCTTGTGGCCTTGGTATGGGTATTCATTTCTCTTTTTTGTTTGTTTTCTTTTTAAACTCTTCCCACAGAAAGCAGATGGACTGCCAGTACACCTGAAACGAGGAGTTCCAGATAAGCTGCTGTATCGGACCACTATGGCTCTAACAATAGGCGGGACTATCTACTGTCTAGTAGCACTGTACATGGCCTCACTACCAAGAAACCAAAAGTAAATGAACCACAACTCATGGAACTCGTGACACTTCTCTGAAGGACCTCCTGCGTGTATCTCTTTGCACTTGCTTTAATTCTGCGATCGTATAGGGTTCATTATTCAGATCAAATTGCTTGGAGAAAATGTTTTTAAATTGGTTGCCTTATGTGTTCTAGAAATTAATATAAACAGACTTAAAGACATCATCTTAACATATGGTTGTAGCCTTGCATTTGTTGTCTTGCAGGAGCGTGTGAACAGTTGGAGAAAGTTAAGCTTTTCCTTCTTTCCCTCCCCCAACTTAAACAATGTTAGAGATAGGACAGGACAAATACTTTGTGGGCTATGCTCCACATTCCTTAGTGGGAGGATGCTGCTGGTTTCCAAAACAGTAAAAGCAAATCATTTAATTATTATAACATACTGGGAACCTGTTTCTGTCATACACAGCTCATTTTATATAAGCAGGTGGCAGTGGAACTTTTCCAAATGCTGGTATATTATTAAACATTTGTACCTCTAGTGGTAGGACAAAGGGCTTATCTCCTTGGAGCATTCAAAGTGGATTTATTCCATAATGTTAACATCACTGTATGCAGCACAGTGCACCAGTATTGTAGCATCAGTTATACCAGGTTTTGGACTTTCATTTGTCAAACTGTCTTGTTGTGCAATAAAGATAACTACATGAATAATGAAACAGGCAAGTCTTGAAAGTTTCAGACCACTTCGGCTGGCCTGGTAGTGAAATAAACAAAAGTGTACCAATGTGTTTAAGTTCAACTTGTAGATCTCAAACCAGACAATTACTGTAATCTTTTTGAGATGGTAATCCTCTTAAAACCCTCTCTCAGAACTTGTTGAGTGTTAAAAAGTTAACAAACTATAAAGCAGGTCACTGTCATAACTCAGCTGCGTATTATTTTCAGTACACGCACATATCTATCTACGTACACACATACACACACATTTCCTTTGCTGCGTGGGTGGAAGAGAGAGAAGCCAATAAAACTCTTTATTCATTCTCTTTCCCTTGTAATAGCATAGCCTCGAACTACAAGTTTCACACAAGTCGTCACAAAAAGCATCCTCTAATTTGATAGATCCTCCTGTGTCTATGAACATTGAGTGTTCACTCTTGGTCACCCAGGCTCTGGATAAGCATGGATTCACTGGCCTCTGTAAAGACCCATCTCTCCCAGAACTGTGCGGAAATCACTTTCCATGTAAATAAGGAAAACAGTTGATAAAGGAACCTAAAATTCCCATTTCTTCAATCTTTTACTAAAAACATTCTGATTTTTTTTCCAGTCAGGTTATATCAAAGTCTTATTACTGTTTCATAGGAAAGAAAATAGTGGCTTGTACTGTGGTCTCAGGTTTCAGTCAATGTTGGTATTTCAGGATGGGAGAGATTAAGTCACTGAAAAAGAAATTTGTAAGCACAGCAAGACTCAATAGCAGAAAATAATTAAGTTCTCCAGGAATTGACAGCTGTGTTGCCTCTACTATTAAAATATTTTATCCTCAGTAGCCCATACTTCCATGGTGTCGCTGAAAACAAAACTAGCTCCATCCTGGCCTAAACCAGGACACATGGCACTAAGAATCTTGTGCTGTAGGCTGTTAAATCCTTTTTTTTTTTTTTTTTAAAAAAAAAAGAGAGAAAGAGAAAGCAGCACGGTAGGTTATTGTCCATCTTCCCTGCATATCATCTATTAAGCACTGCCTATAAGAATTACAAGAATCTTCTAATAAAGGATACTTTGCACACAAACCTGACAGGTAGATTTTCATGACGATGAGTTTTGCTCAGAGAATTTCTATGCTTTTAGCTTTTTATTTTTAAAAAAAAACAAAACTGTTTTTAGAGTTCACATAGAGGTTAACAACTTTCTGCTTGTTGCTAAGGCAGGTGTGGATAAAGTAACTAAACTGTTATCCCATAGCTCATTAACCAGTGGAAATACTCTTCCGAGTACTTGTGGAAAGAACAACAACAGAGGCTTATCACTCAGGTCCAGCTTTCTTAAAGGGAACTCAACTAGGAGATTGGGTTCATGTATTGCTATAGAGGTTATGGTTGGAGCTACGGATATCAGAATTGTCTTCCTATTGCCCTGGTCTAGCTTTTTTCCAGCTCTTTGACAGCAGCTAAAAAAAGGTGTGCTAAAGGGAAAAGAAAACACCATCAAATTTTGCAAACAACCAGACACTAGATAATCCACTGTTTTCTTTGTTTTCACAGTGTTTGGATTTTGAAAAACTATTTTCACTTTGCCGTTCTCAAAAAAACTGACCCAGTTGAAGCAGGATGAGAATGCTGCTTCAGCTTGTCAGATTCATATCCCTGGCTCAGTTGGAGGTTGACGAGCAAAGAGTCATTGCTTGTCTGCAGCCAGTGGGCAGGGCTCCACAGTCACGAGAGAAAGAGGAGACTGCATTTCTATATTCCCACAGCAAAGTTCTCTGAAGAGCAGGACAGCTTGCAAGCTGTAACCAGGTTAGGCTGCAGCAGCAAAATCTTGTCCCTTTTCTCAATTAGTTTTGAGATCATCATAAAGAAATTAAAACATGGCAAATCCTTTTTCTTCCTAGGAAAAAAGCTCTGTTAAGTATCTTTTTAAAAATATTTCTGATGCCAGACTTCTATGAGGATTCAAGAGGGTTTCATCGTTTTGAATTATTGTTTGTGATAGAGAGACCTAATCTTCCTATTCTTAAGCCTTCAAGAACACCCTTACCTTTAAAAGGAGTAGTCTGTCCCTGGCCTGATGTTAAATACGGTCTTAAGTAAGGAGAACCAGGAGTGAATTGCAACGTCAAGAAGGCTACTTCAATATTGTGAGTTGTCATCCCCAGAAGTAAGAATCTGATTTGGGTGCTACAACTTCATTATATGTGTGTTATGTTCTGCTTTTTTTGAAGACCCTCTCAGTTTTGTCTTAGAAATTATGCAACCTACCAGCACTAAGAACTGAGAAAACAAGATGCATTTTTAAGTGATAGCTTATACTCTACTGTTTTGGCTTGAATGCACAGTAGAGAATAAATTATAATAAGCTCTCATACCCCAAGGTGCTGGGTTTGGGAGGGAAAGCAGCTGAGATTTACAATACTCAGGAACAAAATTATCTCATGGATAATCTTCCATCCCCCATGGCATTATCTTATTGTTGAGAGACAGTGGTTTTCCTTCTTAAACGATCTCTCTGGCAACCTGAATTCAATAGTTACATCTTTGTAATGGTTTTTAAATAAGATCTCCCTCCCTACTTTTTACGTGGGAGTAGTAGAGTAAATCACTTGAGAAGACATTGATAGTATGCACGTATGTCTTTCAGCTGCTTTAAAAATAAAAGTATGTTAAGGGGAGAATTCCTCCACAGTATTTCAGCATGACCATACCATCTCAACAGGCTTTTGCCTTAACATTTTAAATTGTCAATAAACTGATTATTTCAATACTAAGACATTAATTGATTGATCTTGCCTTAAAGTAAAGCTTGTCAAATTAAAAGGTACTGTAAGGAATAAAAGCAAGAGAAACTAGGAAAATGGGAATCTAATCTTACAGACAGCAAAAAGCTGAAGAGAACGTTTAAGAGCTGTTTCCTCACACTTATATACATAGTACTCACTCCCTCTTTAGCCTCCTTCCTCCAAATTCAAGCTTTCCAAGAGGCTTCAGAAGAGTCACAGGTCAGTTTTTTACACTCCTGTCACAAACCATTACCCCTGCAGATCTTAACATTTAAAGAGTCCAAATACTTTTACACAAAGAGAACAAAGTGCATGTATTGGTGTAAGAGACTGAGGGGCTGAAAGACTTATTGTCTCAGACACGCGGCAAAGGAGGACCTGGTGTGAAGGAACATCACACTAATGAGATAAGGTGCAGCTGGAAGGGAGGATCTTGCAGAGGCAGGATGGCACTTTTCTGGGCCTTATCTTGAGTAATTGCTTAAAAAACAAGCCTGAGACAGCATCCTCCTTGCATCTCTGACAGGAGGAGGGGGGGAGGCATCAAAACCACCACCACCCCCCCCCCCAAAACCTCTCAACCCCCCCAACCCATTTCGAGAAGGTTCAAGAACAACAGACTATGTGTGCAAAGTAATTAGCATACAAAGCAGGACTGGAGACAGAGACTAGTCTATAAATAGCTGCGCGCGCCCACCATCCGACGGAACCTGACCGGAGACATCGCTGGAATGCAGGGTGGTGATCTTTCCTTTACCTCTATCTTTCCTTTGTCTCTATCTTTTAATTTAGCCCAAGGGTATCCCGAACATCGGTTATCCCAAAGTGAGTCGTCCAGGACGGCCCTCTCGGGACATGATATACTCCTTTAGACATAAACCATTGACCAAGTCTGGGACTAGGATTGGACCCAGCCGCCCCTAGACTCCTCTCTGAGCAGAGTTTAGAAAGCAAGGGGGTCCCTTCTGAACCTCATGACTCAACGGGAGGGCCTCCCCGACCACTGACCAGAGACCCCAGTTGGCTGGACCAACGCTGGACCCTGGACCGGTGATTTCTCTCTCCCCTCTCTTTCTTTTTACTGCAAAGCAGGATTAGCAATTAGTGAACTTTCTGTTATTGAATGACAATTTGTATGCTCAGCTATTGAATGAATAAATTGCATGCCTGAATTGTGAACCTTAGCACCATTTGTGCTCAATTCCAACAAAAAGTAGATCGTCGAACCTGAGTCACTCCTCCCTCTTCTCTGCCACTGTGTGTTTAGGGCCCAGAACTGGGACGCAGCATCGCTGTGGGCAGGAAGTTGGGATGTGACAATTGGGTAAGTTACATGTAAAAATCACAGAATCATAAAATGGTAGGGGTTGGAAGGGACCTCTGGAGATCATCTAGTCCAACCCCCCTGCCACAGCAGGGTCACCCAGAGCAGGCTGCACAGGACTGCGTCCGGGCGGGGTTTGAATATCTCCAGAGAAGGAGACTCCACACCCTCCCTGGGCAGCCTGTGCCAGGGCTCTGGCACCCTCACAGTAAAGAAGTTTTTCCTCATGTTCAGACAGAACTTCCCGTGTTCCAGTTTGTGCCTGTTGCCCCTTGTCCTGTCACTGGGCACCACTGAAAAGAGTCTGGCCCCATCCTCTTGACACCCACCCTTGAGATATTTATAAGCATTGATGAGGTCCCCTCTCAGTCTTCTCTTCCTCAGGCTGAACAGCCCCAGCTCCTTCAGCCTTTCCCCATAGGAGAGATGCTCCAGTCCCTTAATCATCTTTGTAGCCTCCACTGGACTCTCTCCAGTAGTTCCTCATCTTTCCTGAACTGGGGAGCCCAGAACTGGACACAGGACTCCAGATGGGGCCTCACTAGGGCAGAGCAGAGGGGGAGGAGAACCTCCCTCGACCTGCTGGCCACTCTCTTCTTAATGCACCCCAGGATGCCGTTGGCCTTCCTGGCCGCAAGGGCACATTGCTGGCTCATGGTGAATTTGTTGTCTACCAGGACTCCCAGGTCCTTCTCCGCAGAGCTGCTTTCCAGGAGGTAAACCCCTAACCTGTACCAGTGCATGGGGTTATTGCTAAACAGTTCTACAAAAAAAAAGTTACAAGCTACCTGCATTTTATGACATAGCATGCTAACTTTTTTCCCTCCAGCCCTTAACCTCAGTCAAAAGTTTCACAGGAAGCCAAAGTTTGATCTCTGTTTTAAAATGGAAAGTGGGAAGAACTTTCCTGTAATTTTAGCAATAGGCATGAAAAACAACATTTTAAGTATTTTGCATATTCAGTACTAATTGCGTCTTAGTCTATTAAAGATTATTGATTTGAATCAATTCCAGTTAGCTGCAGTGCAAGTGATGCACAGATTGCTAAGAAGTAGAAGCATTTGCTGTGAAAGGGAGTGCAAGCATGCCTGTGGATCAGGAAACAGGGTATATGCTATCAGGTATCGGTCTGGCATCTGACAAGTACCAGATCTTATCTCCTGGTGCTTCTTATACGATCCCAGACTGCTTTTGGGTATGGCACTAGACAGAAGGAGCCATTCTATTTGTACATCCCAAAATACAAGATGGTTAAATTCAAGGGTGTGTTTTCCCCTCCCAGTCTGCTGCAGGCAGCCCATATCTGGCCTACAAGGCAGCATTCATCATCCTTTGGCTCCAAAGAGAGATGATACTCCATGCTGAAACATTTTTCCAGATGACTTTGCCCAGTGGATCCAGTGCTGCAAAATTGGGGGGGGGGGGGGGGGGGGGGAGAGGAAGAAGTATTTTGTCTCACTTCACGTCAGCTGCATACCACCATCACTTTCCTCTCTCCCACATTTTTATTGAAGATCATGAAAAGTCTTCTAGTTTACTTCATTTTTTCCCCACAGCATTTTAAAAATATTCTGCGCCACAAAAAGAATGAAATTGTTTTTAAGTGCTTCAAGAGAACTTCTGAAATACCCGTATCAGAAAGTATTCATTTGTCACACATGTTTTTATTCTGCAAGTTGGAACAAGCCCTGGAAGTCTCCTTTGTGAAGTATATGATCCTGTCAATCCAACAACTCACATCTGCTCCAGGTGCACAGGTGAACCCCTTACTACAGTGGCAAGTCTTTGAAGAAGCTGTTACACAGGTGTGTAAATGTAGGGGCATCAAAAGGCTTCCAAGCACCCAACTGTATTTCTAAGAAATAGAGGAAATACTTCTTCCCTGCATCATTCTTACATGTTGAGCCACATTATCTCGAATGTATATTATACCCATTTTTATATCTTCCTTGCAATTCAGTCACATGCATCAATCTTGCTATTAATTGCTTGTGGTGTGGTCCTACCTCAAACATCTCAGATTCTCTTTCTGATTTCATCCCTGATCTCTAATTTTGAGCACCCAAAATTAGAAATTTAGGCATTAATTATAATGTGCGTCTGTTACAAAACTTTCACTTGAGGCATAGGTCAGAGACAGCTAAGACCATGCATGGCAGAGTTCAATGCAACCTGCTACCGTAAACCAGATGTTCTTCCAACCACGCAAAGCCGTCCTTAGCATTTTGCATAATTCCTCTTGTTACATGTAAGGAAGATCCTCTGCGTAATCTTTAGTTGCTTACCTACTCACAAGAGAAGATTTGTGCAGTATTGTGGATTAGACAATGCTCAGAGTAAATTGTGTCTTCCCTTAAACTAAAACCGTAACAGCACTTCTTTGGAAGGAGGCAAGGAGAGCGTGTCTGGAGGAGCAGAGAGATTGTCAGTGTCAATTCCACCAACTCGATTCTGACTTGTAGCCAAGAGAGCAAAACTAATGAAATGCGGGTTTTCTGGCATAAAGAGCAAGTGCTGCTTATAAAAGCTTATTCTTGCATAAGCCTAAGGAAAATGTATTAGTCTTCTAATTGGAACTGATTAAGCAAGCCTGCTCATATGCATAACAAAACCCACACTTGAGCATAGTCATTGTTAGCAGCATGACCCTGCAGAATTAACAGGAGTCAGGACTTCAGGCTCTCATAAAACAGCAGCAGCAGCAGCAAACTCCTACGTTGCAATAAAGCAGGCTGGAGTCCAAACTCCTACATTGCAATAAAGCAGGCTGGAGTCCACGTAGGTTCACCAAGACGTGGAGAAACCAAATAGCTTGTAGCACTGTGCCCTTCTTACACTCTCTTTTCAGAAAAGCATACTTTAAAAACAGGTTGAAAGGATGATTTCTGGCAATCTCAGAGACTTGCTGGTTTCCTAGACATTCACTTGGAGGCCTCTCTAAAGCTCTGTAACAGCTTTCCGTGACCACTGAAGAATGGTTGCTAGACAAAGGTCCGAACTGTTGTTGAGACATGTTCCCAGCTATGCAGAGCCTGATAGATAACGCCTAGCAGGTCTGCCTGCAGAGAAGCTGTATATTTGATCCCTCTGTATGACAACATGTAGAAAATGTAATCATAATAAAATATCCAAGTGTGACAATATTAAAAAGTGTGAATAATTCAGAGAGGCACATGCCCTTCAAGAAATTTCTCATCTGCGTGTGGCATATTTTTCACTTTCACTGACCAACGGGTTGTGAGAAAAACCTATGTAATACGGATTTCCTGGATTACAGACTCAAATCCCATGTTCTTTATTTAAATTGTATGGGATAAACCGAACCAAGTAAAAATAGAAAAACCTGTCAATAGCAGTATTAACCACAGTCATCCCTTCTCCCTGGCTTGCAGCCCCTCCTCTCCAGGGGCGGATGCCAGCGCCTGTGCTTTTCCTGCCACTGCTTCTGGGAGAAGGAAGCAACGAGCAATCACGCACCTATTCACAGTACGATTTTTCTTGCTTCTAGGACAAGGGAGATTGGGTGGCCGTGGAGTAACCAACTTGTCTCCATCACACCCATTCCTTTCTTTGTGGATGCAACCAAACAGCTAGACTCTGCAGCGGTTTTCTCCAAAACTGTAGTGCCTCGCATGCCTGACTGGCCCAAGGATGGGAGACCTTCACGAACACTCTGGCTGGTCAACAGACGGGCCCAGCTGCCATGGCTGGCACTTCGGTACAAGCAGCGAGAGAAAAGGGAAAGCGATACTCGCTGTCTGTGGAAACAAAGCCATCAGGACTATGTGAAGAGATCAGCTGTAAAGAGCACCATTGAATGCCAGCAGGTCTACTGGGAATGCCACTTGTGATCATGTGTCAGATGGTTATTCCATATATATATATATATATATATATGTACATGTTCACATTTCAACGATAAGTTTTGGGTTCCATGTTTTCAAAATTCAGCAGCTTTCACCAGCTAGATGACAATCTGTTGTGTGAACCCTTGTACATGCCCTGTAGTTTTTACATACTGTAAACTCAAATGACCATCTGATACACACATTTCATCAGGATCACTGATATTTTTTTATCTCTGTAAATATTAACTGGCTTACATAAGAGTGTTCAAATGCTAGAGCAAGCCCAAACTGCTCTTTTAACTTCCATTGCTTTTATTAGGTATTTCTACTAAGTGTTTGCTCGGCAGAGCTATATAGTATCTTATCTTGTATGAAGGGTTCTGCTCCTAATATCTGAGCCTGAAAGTTGCTGAACTCAGTGCGTGAATGAGCAGTTATGTGCTTTGTTTCTCAGGACTAACACACAGATATGCATACATGAGGCCTGCAGGTTTAATTCTGTTTTTCAGTTGCACTTCAGGAAAAATGTATTTCCAGGAGCAACAATAAGCAAGCAAACAGAAGCCACTATCTGTAACAAACATACTTTGCCTGGTTTGCAGCACTGGCTTGAGGAAATCAAACTACGCGCAAGACTCCGGTGAAACTCATCTTCACAAGGCAAATGAGAAATTTAAAAAACAAAATAAATAAATGTATTTTTATCTAACCTGTTGAAATCCACTCTAGACAACTTAGAATTTAACTATTACTGCACTACCTTTGGGTTTTAGCATACATTAGGCAAAACCATACTACTACCCCTTTTTCTCATGAAATAATTTTTACAGTTTTACAACAGCTCAGTTAAGAATGTGCTGGAGACCCTCACTGTGAGGAGGTGCACGACTGCTCTCCTAGAGCTGTGAACTCTGGAGACACGATGGTCTCCAACTCCAAGCCAGCCTCCGCTGGAAGCCTGCCCATAGATCATCCACAGCTTGTGAAAAGTTTCAAGCGAGTGTTTTTCTATTCATGCGGTTTTTGTGTGAAAAATTGCAAGGATCCTATACGCTATCATCTTTAGAGTCAGCTTTGCTAGTACACAGAGTGTTAGGCCAGAACTAGAAGAGCCCTGGCTGGTTGCCATGTATCAGATGGATCCTCTCTCCTGGGCTGAACCAGAACAAGTCTTGTTTCCAGCAAGGCATAAACTCATTTTTAGATTGTACTTCCATACTCTTCACCATTTTATCAGCAGAACTTCTTTTACATTGGTTCAGGTTTGCATAGCATCCTCCCCAAGTTTAATTCCTACTGGCAAAATCCAGGCCAAAGTGGATGCGGTACATGTGAAAGGAGGCCTTTATGTTTCTATTGCAAGGGCCTGTTACACAAACATTCAAGGTTAGAGTGAAGGGCATTAGAAAAAAACCCAAAAACCCACAAAAGAAAAGGCCTGGCAGAGTTTCTGTCCATTTTTACAGATTATGACAGGAAATCTCTACAGATTTTTCCCCCTCTCAAGACTCCTTTCACATCTCATCTCTCCCAATCAGAAAGATCAAGGAGCAGAGAGCAATTTCTTTCTTATGAAGCAGTTTGTAATAGGCCCCATCTCTGCAGCTCCAGACACAGGACTCATGCTGACGTCAATGGAAGTGCTGACCGTGAATTTGTGACAGTATACGTGACCCAGTCTGATGCTCTTTTGGGACTGCAAAGTTGACGGGACACAGAGAATAGATCAAACTAGAGAGCAATTATATTAAAATGGTCCTTTCGCCATCCGAGGTACCCCACATAAATCTGAGTTGTCATACCTGCCTACTGAGATAAATACAGTTCTGATTGTCCCGTCTGCAGAGACAATATAACCTAGAGGCTGCAAGATGGGTAACGCTGCTGGGTTTTACATCTCCCCCTTGTTTTCTGTGATGAGACCAGAGCATTTAATAAAAGCACTGTTTGCATTTACCACACACTGTGTTACAGCAATCACCAAAAGTATCTATTTATTTATATATTTAAAAAAAAAAAAAGTTACAGGATTTTTAACTGAGTACCAAATAATTTATAAACCTCGGATGCTGATATGCCCTGCAAGGACAAACTTGCTCTGGCTGATCTTGGTGCTACAGCCTTTTTCTAATTTGTTTTATTTTTCAGACTTGATTTTCCCTGTTAGAGTAAAAATAAAGAGTGCAAGAGTGATATGAAAAATCTATCATTGCTTAAGTGTGCAGGAGGAGCAAGAACTAGTCTTGTACAATTAAGACTGAAGGTTCCTCACAGTTATTTCATAAAGTATTTCTATAGATGCAAAGCTCCTTGAAGCTTTGTATTGTATTTTGTATATAACACCATTTACAATTTTCGATTTTGATCAACGTCCTTTTGATTTACTGGTAGCAGCCATTGCAATACACTCAACTGTGTCACCGAAGCCAGCTATTACAGTCCACGTGGATTTTGGCTGGAGTTTCACCTGAGTGCTATATGAAAAAGGGTTGCAGAATCGGATATAGAAGTAACTGCCTATTTGCTATAATTTTTTCAACAAAGAACAATTTGTGATCAGACACTCTGGAATAAATCTGAAGTGTATTAACTTTCTTAGGTTTACTCTGAAACCACCTTTATCTCATACAAAGTCAGTTATCCGTTATAAGATACAGCAGCATTTTTAAATAGCAACGGCACTAAGAATTACAAGCAACTTCACAGTTGTGTTTGTGGTGAGCAGTTGGGTTCCGTGAGACCATCAGATCTGGCAGCCTGAATGGCCCTGGAGCATCATCTTGTCACTATACATTTTATTTTTGTGGCATTTAGGACAAGCTCTAGTATTAATTGCAGTAGCTCCGTTTTTAGAATAGATAAATGCAAACCTGTCCTCTATTTCTAGCTACTTGTATCATTTTGGTTACAAATCAAATGTGATTTACTTTATTAATCCTTCATTAATAGCATTTTGTTAGGAATGAACTGTGCAGGATATTAATTTCAATACAGTAATAAAACACTTGAAATGTATTTCATGGCATGCACAAGAGGAATTGGGGGGGGTGAGGTGGCAAGAGGCCTAGTTCTCACTTATTTTAACTGCTGCAATTGTTTTATGTGTTCAAAGTAAATTTAGGATAATGACATTTTAATTCAGTGGCCAGCTAGGGGTAAGAAAAATTCTGGGGCATTTCTATTTCAAGTTGACCTTAAAGCAGCCCATTCAATTTGAAACAAAACATTCTCATCTCAGGTAATCTAACCTTCAGAAGTTGTCAACTTTAGAATAAAAGAAAGCATACTATTTCTGAAGCTTTAAATGAAAAAAAAAAGAAAACCCCAAACCACAAGACACTAGAATTTCTGGAATAAAACCCTCACACAGAAAGACATACACTATTTCTTACTCTTTTTTCATCCTTGTGCAGGTCAAACTGTTCACTGAATTTAACCTCAGCTTAAGTATCATTTAGCTTCCATAGAAACTGACTCCCTTAACACAAGGTTTTTAAGAAAACAGAATAAAATTCATCCGGCTCTAGTGTAAATGGCTTGATAGTGTTCTAACAAGTGCATTTACCCTTCACAGGGCTAAATTATGAGAGCGCGCGCAGTAGAACAGAGCGTGCAAAGCAGATGAAAATAGAGAATCAGGGATTTTAAGGCTAATTTAGCATAACGAAGACTGGAAGAAAGAAAGTATGGAGGAAAAACGTTGAGCGAGGTTTTTACAGTGAACTATTATAGATTTTAATAAAACTAGACTAGTATACACGAACTGAAACCCAGACTCTGCTTCATAAAGGCAAAACTGAAAGCGGCATGCAAAGAACAGAAGTGATGCAAATTGTGACACTGAATTTCCCTGCAATGTTTCCCTAGAACGTCCAAACCATTATGCAAAGTCATCATCCAAATAGTTTTACTTCTTACTGTTCTATTAGGGCTAATACAAATAATTACATTTGCAATGGAGACATTGGTCTAGGAGCGGACGGCAGAAGGCAGACCTTCCATTACGGACCATTAAGAGTTCTGCGTCAGCAGAAGTTTATTTCTCTCAGAAGGCAATGAGGGTATTCAGACAGCCCGGTGAAGAGGGTTATTTGTTTGCAAGTGTTTCTCAAACGAACATATGCTGTGACCGTAGACCTCAAGATGAAAGGTCTGTGGATGAACACTTTAAAATGATTTGATTTCTACTATTTAGTGGAACTTTGATGATGCAGAACACTCAAGAGTTTAATAACACGACATAAAGCAGTGTTTTCTGTCTGGTGCTTAAGACTCAATTATTAATTAAAATGACTATACTGCTTCTTCTGGCTAGAATGATTTGTAACTAATTTCTGATTCATTGACCTGTGTGTTTTACCCTAGCTATTGAATTTTGCTGTTGCAATGTTTCATGGAAATATGTTTTTCTCTTCCTTGTTGACCTGTCCTTTTCCATTCCAAAAATATGGAAAACTTCAGATAATAACACCTTTGAAATATTTTAATTTGAATTTGAAAAATACCCAATATTAAAGCAACATAAGATTACGCCAAAACTGACCACCACTTTGGAAGGAACACATGGCTTCAGAAAAGAATTTCTGAGCACCCAAAGGGGCCATGAGGCAGCAAGAATGAACAGAAATGAAAGCGTTTTATATGGGGCCGTATGAAAGGGAAACACGAAAGGCTGGCGAGATGGAATATTCTCCTTGGCTTTCTTCCAAACATTTTCATTGTTGTAACGGGAGCCTTGCTGAAAATCTGCAATATTTTGTTTTACTATGAGCCCTGTCAATGTCTCTAACCGACTCGTAGTTGTTTGTCTCAGTGCAGGACTGTGGCCCCTGTTAGATTATTGAAGACCTGCAGTTCAGCTTCACCAAGGCAGCAGTAAGCATTCAGCGCTTGGCAGGATTACACCATGGTGGCCATCATGACGACTTCGCCTGAGACTGATCTTGGGAATTTATCTTGTTTGTAAAACATGGAGAGGAGAGGAAATAAGTTCAGTACCCGTTTTGAGCAGCCAGAACACAAAAGTTAGGGGCCATCTATGGGAGACAGACTTGTGAACAACAAGGCTTTGATCTTCAAACTATAACAACTGATTTGTTCCAACCCAGTGGTACGGATGGTGCCTATCTGCCTTATGATCTCAGTGTGCCCAGTGTTTTGTTTTCTCAGGGTTCTTCTTGTGTCAAAACCAAATCCACGTGACATATTTGAATAAATCTCTATTAACTAGCCACTTAGGAGAGGATATTTCCAGCCAAAGCTGAAAGGGCACACCGCATTCATGGGGCAGTGTGGAAGGATGCGGGCAAGACTGAAGACGAGCTGCTCTGTGTGCAGCAGAACTATTAATGCCTGCTCTTCGACGGTAGTCATGCTTTGTCTCTCAAACTTGCTCCCTTCCCGTCAAGGTAACACTTGTCCTGGGTCTCCTTTAATATTTTAATCAGGTGACAGGCAACATACAGATAATCTGGAGCTACCGACAGTCGGACAGACAAGATTACAGCTGGCGAATCAGCCCCAACAAATCACAAGCAGCAGTTGAATTCTGCTGCTTTTCCTGACACTGGGAGCACAAATCTCTCAGCTTTCTACTCCGTCAAGGTATCAATTTTAAGAAGTTTCCAGGAGTTTAATTTTCTATAATTGGAAGGAGATCAACAAACAGGTTTAAATCGTTATCAGTGGGGGACTGATAGATGGACAGCAGATTAAATCACATATTGCATAACTGAGTCACTATGTTGCAATAAACCTTACTCCTTGATAGAGTAAGACAGAGCTGCAAATGAGCCCTTTGGCCAAAGCAAAGGGGAGAGATGGCAGTGCATCAAGACCCTAATACTGTGTAGGAGTGAGAGTGCTAGCTAGTATGACTTGCCACAGCCCATAGGACCCAAACAACGTGGCCGACTTGCTTTGTGAGCGTGACTGTCCTCTTTGGGGTGCTCTGACTGCATTATGTCAGAGGTATTGCATCACTATCCTCATCCGTCAGAGTACTGCAATTCAGCTGTATCTTCTGCCAGGCACAGTAGTACTACAAGGTCTACCTTTTTTTTTTTTTTTTTTTTTTTTAAAAATGAGGCATTGTAGTCAATCTGCAATTCTATACTGCTGTGCAAATGTGCATTTCTGATAAACAATATCAATTAAATATCTGGAAGAAAAAACACAAACCTGAAAATTAGTATTTGCCCCAGGTAAATATGGGAATCCCAGACACTAAGCAGTATAAAAAGGTTGCAAGAAATGGACTTTGTCCCAAAACACTTGCTGGTGAGCCTCATCTTTGAAGACAAAGGTACAAGGAGGTACAATTCACTGAGGCATGTAGCAGTTTAGTGGCAGACAACAGCCAGAGTGTTGGAGAGCCCCACTTACTGCATGCTACTACATCCAGAGTACCGTCGTCAGCGACCAATATTGAAAATACCCGTGCTGCAGTAAAACGTTGTTTAACTAATCACTTAATCAGGACAAGCGACATTAACAAACACTGTAAACTGCATCCAACTTTGTGGGTCATCAAACAGTATTTGTGTTCAATAAACTAATAGAAAGATTAGCAAGTTGCCACCATGCCTTCGGCATATCCTCTCCACGCAGCATTCACCATGTATCCTGCAGCACCATTCCCTAGCAACACGAAGCATTATTATTAGCAACTTAAGTCCCAAGGTTATTAGTGAGCTATGAACTCACAATACTCAGAAGATAAAAACGTTTAATACTTTTATTGCTCTCATTCACCAGCTGGTGTTTTAATCATAATATGGTGTTTCATTAAAAATCATTACATTAATTCTGTATACGATTAGAATCCGCAAAGCCTGTTGCACACTGCCCCAAAAAAAAAAAAAAGTCAGCTTTCTATAGTCTCTCAGAGTGCTTTCAGGTTTATGTTAAAGCCTTTTCTGAGGAAAGGGTAAAAAGGAATAGTCGTACACACGAGGGTTTTCCTCTAAGGTAGAAACAAAGTCTGTGAAAACAAAGGTCTAAGTAATTAAAATGGGCTGTGTGCCTGAACTGGCTTTGTGCAGTTGCAGATGGAAGGCAGGCAGACTGCCTAAGCTTTGGCTTTCACCACCAGGTTCTGACCTCCCAGCACAGTGAAATATTTTGCCCTCCATCTCCCCAGCACAGTGGTCCCTCAACCTCATGCTCAGAAATGCTTGTTGGTGGGCTGGTGTTTGCTATATGGGACCCACGCATCCACTAGCAAGTTTTTAGAAGCTCGTGAATTGCATTTAAAATAAAAAGTAAAAGCATTACTGTAGAGTAAAATCCTCCAGTTCCTGGAAACACAGCTGAGGACTGCACCCATCTGCTCCACGTGTAAGTGAGGGCAAGGAAGGTCTTCAGCGCCATTGTGCTCTATGTTTTGCTGGGTCAGGTACAAACCAGGCTCTTCCTCCTAGATGAAGCTTCCGTTTCACCTTGTTTTGTTCACTCTCCTTATTAGCCTGTTTCTGCTCTTACGTGAAGAGATTCCAAATCAATTTACAGGGGGCCATGTTTGGGAAGAACTAGTTTTGCTGAGAAATTGCCTTTCCTACCCTTCAAGACTCGCTCTCAGATCACTGCTCTTGACGGATATGGCTGCTGCACACAGCATGGGATGAAGCAAAGAGGCCTCATTCCTGCAAGTCTGCAGATTCAGACACACAGGACCTCCATAATTTCTCCTTTCAAGCTGTTGAGCGCCACAGCTCTACTTGTGCAGCATTGCCCTCCACCATGGTGCCAATTAAATGTCCTTTCCCCCACCACAGGGCTGCTAACTCGCATCTCAACAGGGAGTGCTGCATCACTTTCTAAACAAAAAGTAATGGAACAAATCAGGACAAGGGAGGTTTCCTAACAGCAAGGACACTGATGTTCAGAAGCCATGCAGTTAGCACTTCTCTTTAATACACCACTGCTATTAAATAGAGCCTGGACTGTTTTCAAAGGGACACTTGCTATGAAAAGGAAGGCAAGCCTGCAATCGGAGCTTCTCCCAATTCCGTTTATAGACAATACACAATTCCCAGTTTATTCCATCCAGTGGCAGAATTATGGGTCCTGCTGAACACTTTTTCAGTGAACGTGGAAGGAATGGGAATTGAGGCTGCAAGGGCCTCGCATTACTCCCCCTCCTTTCCAAGGTCAGCCTTGGAAAGGAAGCACCACGGCTTTCTCCCCAAACTCTGCACCGGGCTGTGAGGCAAGTAAGGGTGCCTCCAAGTCTCAGGTCAGGCAGGCAGAGGAGGCAGTCTCAACTCACCGCATTTGGGAACTGTTTTGCCTCGAGAGATCAGCGAGTGCGTGAGGAGTCTCAGTTCCACCATCCTACCCCTTGGTATGCTCCTGTTCTAGTGACAAGGTGGGGCAGTAGCTGGCAGACAGATTTATGGCCAGGCTGGTAAATTTGCACAAACTCCCACTTGTTGGCATAGATCAAGTAGCTGAAATACCACACCGTAGTACTGCCAAATCCCTCCCTGCCAATACAATCTCACCAAATGCTGCTAATGGTATTTGTTTGCATATAGAGACTTTCTGAATCTTATCTGCCCAGATCACAGTATTTCTCGCTACCAAGCCTTCCTCTCCTCTCCTGACATTTAACACTTGCATTTTGTCTTCCTGAGGCAGCAAAGGTATTCACTGAGCAGAGATGCCTTTAGTTTTGCAGCTTTTCTGTCAGAGGCTCGAATTCACAAAGCCCACAGACTGCAGTTCACTGTCAATCCCTCGGCACAAACCACAGGATTACAAATTCCCCCGCAAATGGAGGATGGCTGTCCTCTGGGACCAGGGATGTTTCTAGGGCCAGGACGAGGAGGTGGTCTTGGTGCAATTCAGGATAATCCTGTGTTTGCAAGGAGTCTGAAAAAGAAGGTTCTGGCTCACCCTCAGCGCCAGTCTCATCCTCACGTCCCTTCCTTTCTGTCATTGAGCCTTAAGCAGAAATCTTCTGGGGATATTTCTAAATGAGCTCACCGTCGTCCTCCTATTCAGCATGCAGCAGCAACTTTCCAATTAGCAGCTATTCTTTCACTGTAGTCTACACTCTAAGACTCATTATTCTAAATTTATCTACAAATTGAACAGCCCTCTTTCCATCTGTAATCAGGCCAGGTACTAGCATGTTCTAAATCCTTCCTCATCTGACTACATTACTGCTCATTAAATGTCTTCCTTAGTGTTGTTCCAGCTCAGCAGCACTGGGTTACTGCTGACTATTGACACAAACAACTTCAGCTAAACAACTCAACCCCTGTACCTCTAGTCTTTAGTATCAGTAAAATAGGCACATTTATGTTCACATCTGTTTGTAAAGCCGAGTCCTGTTCATAAAAAGTATTGTGTACCACTATGTAAGAACACCTGCAGAGAGGATTGTACAAACATTTCGGTCTAAGAGTAATTTCAGTTTTTATTTACATTTTCATTCTTATTTTTCTAGCTAGAACATGACAAATTTCTCTCTGAGGCTGCATTTAAGAAATCTGAGCACTAGATGGTTAAGACAAGAACTGAAAGATCACATTTTCATGCGATGAAAATGAGTTGTAATTTTGAAATTTAAAGAAACTCTACCCCAAAACATAAGAAAAATTCATATCTGAGATCAACAGAATCCAGATCTGCAGTCATTCTGTCTTCCTCTTACTTAGTCCACTTTTCATTCTGCTTTGACACATCTTGCATGCCCCCTCCACGAAGAGTTTGCAGCTCCCCTCCTAGCCCCTCCACTTCTTCTGTTTCTGCACCAGAGCCCTATGTGAGCAGAGGCACATGCAGCCACATGCCCAGCAGCTACCTTGGTTTCGGACACATCTTTCCCTTGTGGCATCTCCATATTACCCTTGCTATGTAAACAGCAAGGGTATACAAAAATCCAAACACAGGGATGACCTGCAGCACGGGCTGCACAGCTACCCCAGCAATTCCTCCAGTCAACACCAAATCGTGGCTTCACCTTACCTCACCAAGCATTTTTCTCACCATCTTACCCGGCTTAAGATCTGAATATTGTATCCAGATCTAGTGTTCAGCAAAACTCTATCATCCGAAGTTTCCTCGGAGAAAGTCACCCCGTGAAACAGAGGACGGGTCCCTGCTCTGTTCCTTGCCCAGCTACCCCCCTGGACTAGAGCATCCGGTCACCTGCAAAGGGAAATCAAACTGAGCCCTTTCAGGCTGCGATTATTTGATCTCCCCTTCCCAGAAGATGATGAGAGCAAGCAGGAACACACTCTTTGTCCATGTACCATTCTCAAAGGCACCAAAAATCCTTTATGAAGGTATAATTTTTCTATCTGAAAGCTGAATAACACTGAGAACAGACACTGTAACACTCCGAGGTTTCTTCGGGCTGACAATTTTAAATACTGTTTCCTTCAATCTTCATAGACTTCAAATTGAACACTTGCCTATGTTCCAGTGAAATACTATTATTTTAACTGCCTTAAAATGCTTCTTCCAGTTTTCATACTAAAATTTTCCAGCTCTTATACTCTGAACCATATAATCTATTATAGCTTTTATCTTCACCCTAACCACTTCAGGGGCAATCTGTGGATATCCTAATCCTTCCCTTTCTAACACCATAATCTCCTGATCTTTAATCAAAAAAAAAAAAGAGAGAGAGAGAGAGAGAGGGAGAGATTTGCAAAGCTGTTCTGTGCCTCCCGTTCCATGTTAGCAGTTGCTAAGTCACTTTGCAAAATTATTAAGCAGCCGAGCTTTTCTGCTCAATTTGATGTTTTTGTTTAGTTGTGCTCCCTCTGTTAACCTTCCTCTGTTGCTTCATTATGCAGAATTTGTTTCTTCAATTCCTAGATTAGTTTCACAGTTCTTTATTACTCCTTGGCATCGCTTGCAACACCTTTCCTCAGTGTCACATTTACGACTGGCATATGATGCTTTATTGAACTAGACCATGTAATGTGAATGCAGAAGACGCATTTTCCAACACTTCCTAAGATTTTTGTTTTGTTTTGTAAATGAGAGCAAATTAGAAGGAGCCTGATTATACCAGACGGGACACTTACATGAAGCAACCTTATCTAACATCGAAGTGAGCCCTGCTCAGGGAACAAAGCTAGACTACATGATCTCCAGAGGTCCCTTCCAGCCTACAGTTTTCTGTGACTCCTACCTATCTAAGAGGAGCTCATAAAAAGGCAAGAGCCACCTCCCTCCACCTCTGCAGATCCTGCCCAACACTTATTCCATGTTCTTCAGATGAAGGGCTGTCTCGCGCAACGTGCAGGTATAAGGGTGCAGGGCAACAGTCTCTGTTACAGCCTTAGGACACCGCTGCCAAAGAAATAGCTGACAACCGAGGTCATGATGTGAAACACAGCTACAGCCTGAAGGCTTCATAGAAATATCTGAAATAAGTATTAAACACTTCTTTTTTTTTGGTGGATGAGTATCTTCAGTACAAACAGCCAGATGAAGACTTTGAAGGAGTGTGCGAGAACATAAGTGGGAAGCTAATGAGCGAGCAGGGTGGTATTACCATGCCCCAAAGTGAATGTTATCTCTGCACTATGAAAGAAGCTAAAAATGATACCTGCCAACTATGGAACTTTTGCTGTTTGAAGGAATAAGAGATTAAATAGCTTCATGAAATGCCAGAAGAGATGAGTAATTATTCAGCGAGGCACCTAGACCAGATTAATTACAGCTTGGAAAAAGAAGTCTTGATAGGGATGTTTCTGTAAGTTGGCAGCACTGAAGGAAAAGCCTTCACGTTCTAGGTAGCCAACGGAATAATAATATAAATAAATAAGAAAATCCATCACCATCAGAACACCACCACAATAAAGAACAAGCAAGCAAACAAACAACCCTCCCCAAAACCTCAAGCTACAGGAACCATTACTTCATGAAGAGCATCCAAGAACTATTCAGCAGTGTCCATTCTTTCTCCTCTAAGCCAGGAAATCCAGCTCACAGAGGTACCCCAAAATATTTTGTTAGTACAATATTGAGTTTTATTCTTGCCCTTAAAATCGTTCAACAAAATAAATCAGCAACTATACAGAGTCTGCTACAGAAAAGGTAAATTCAGAAACTATGAAGGGGAGAACCTTGTATGATGTCAAGGAGATATGAAAGATATGAGTCCCTCAAGATTTTAGAAGAACAGTATTTTCATTCCTCCCTCCCCCCCTTCCTTTCCATAAAGTATAAAGAGATGTTAAAGAAACTGAATTCTCTTCTGCTGGGAGAAACCCGCTGTACCATAGCGGTCTCGCTGTCCGGAGGTATAAAGATTACCTGGAGACAATTACATCAACCTCAATTGCAGTGACTGACAACTGCAGCAACAGAAGCCCTACATCACCGTGTGTTTTATTAAAGAAAATACCATACACTTCAAGAGCACATGATTACCACACTCCTGCCCTATCAAAATTAAGCATCCAGAGTTTTCATGAGCTTTTTGCCTTATACAGGAAATATCAAAATACACCATGATACCTTCTTTCAGAATAAGCTCAACAACCTTTTGCTTCTAATGAAAATAAATACTAAATTCAAGAAGCATCCCAATTTACTGTCATTTTAATTAATTCACACACTCTGAACAACTACCAGAAATTAACTTTTTTCCAGTAGCACTATATCACACAGTATGAATATCTTAAAGCTAATGCAATTTTAATGCCTTTACTCATAGAGATATAAAATTCACTTTGGCTCATCTGAAAATCCCTCTCTATGCTCAGTCTCCAGACAAAATTCAGCATTTCAGTTCTCCAAGTCTAGTTTCAGGTGACTAACAAACAGCATATCTTCTGCTGTGATGCTTTCAGAATTGTTTGGATCTGATCCTACAGACATATCACCCCCTACCTTAACAAGATTACATTTAGTTTTAAATTCTCCTTTGTGAGTGAGCACTGGCAGGCCCAGGTCCCGGGTTCCCATACTGTAGTCATGTTCACATGAGGGCCTCCTCTCGTGCTTTCAGGCTCCGAGATGTAGCTGGTCACCACCATCACCCCATGGAAACTACCAAACTCAACTCAGAAGGTCTTCACTTACCTCTAAGAGCAGTCAAGCTCCTCCAGCACTGCCATTCCTGGGCTGAGGAAGGACTGGCAGCAGGAAACCAAAGCAGGGAAAATTTCCTGCAGGAGCAAGGAGAGGAGCAACAGCAGCAGAAACAACCCCCAAGCAACTAGTGGGGGCGATACCCAGGTGATACTCTCCACCCTCTCTCTGCTAATTGGGCATTTATTGCCTTGCTATCTGTCTCCTGATGTAATCCCTTCATCCCAGTATTACTCTACCTGCCCTTTCACTCTCCTTCCTCTCTGGTAGAAAATCCTCAAAGTCTTACCCTAAAAATCAGGAAAAAACCTCTGAAAGCCCAGTGAAATCCTCCTTTTTCAAGGGAAGAGAAAAGGTAAGTAGACATCAGAAGAAGTTCACCACTGCTGCAGTCCTACTGATTGCTTTACCTACACCTTATGTATGATTTTCTATCATTCCCATTTCAAGTCTTCACTCTTTTGAAGAGTAAGAATTTCTGGCTGCTCTGTATTTTCAAAATTTTTAGCATACGTGGGCTTTGTTCCTGTCTGGTCCTTAATTCCATCATTACAAGAGGAAAAGCTGAACATTCGGAAATATTACAAAAATACCGATTATACAGGAGCCTGAATATTAGGAAACAAAAATAGTTGGCTTAAGGTGTAAGCTGTTTTAGAGACTGATTTTCTTACCCAGCAGACAAGCTGTGAAAATCTAGACTTTGCAGTTCAGTTTTGAGTATGAGATTTGCCAATGTTGTTGAGAGCAGCCTGGAAGGTGACCTGGGATGCAACACACCTGTGTCTGCAAGGACACGTTAAGGAGGCCTAGTTTTCCTTTTGAGGGCTGAGACAAACATTTGTGCTCACTCAATGATCTTCCCTTGTAAAAGAAAACTATTAACATGTTTTGTTATGCAAAAAGAAAGAACACATGTTAAAGGGCATGCTGTCGCGCCTGATTAATAGATCAAGAGAATTAATAGATCTTTACCTTTCTCAAGGGAGAAAGCAAACACCCCCCACCCCCCCCGCCAAAATCACCAAGTTGATTTTTATATAAAGTTAGAAACAAATGCGCAGCCAGGTCAGCAACTGACCCACGTGCATTCCATAGTTTGAGTTTTAGGTCTATTTCAAATAGTTTTTTCTTCCTTTTCTCTCAGAAGATTTTTTTTTTTCTGCTTAGAGATCTGTACAGAAAATCAGCTATTTTAGTTGAACACTTTCCATCTTTTCTTCTAGCTAAAAAACTATTAGTCCAAATGATGATTTTTGTAGAAAATATTTGACCTCCTTAGATATTCTTATAATTCTCTTAGGGAGAGAAATTGTTAACGGTTTAAAAAAACCCCAAACTCCAACTCCTTTCCAAGCAGTTCTCTTTTTTATAACAATAAAAATACCTATATTCATAGTCCATTTATTTCTTCAAGGACTTTCTTATTCTAGCATCTTTTGTATTTGTTTGCCATTTTGACATCATGTTTATGGAAATGCACCACATTTTGAAGTCCTCATTCAAAGACGATCTCATTGGAGGTCTCTTCCAACCAGAACAATTCTATGATTCTATGATTCTATGACACCCAGTTTCAGCTGCTTTTTCTGCCTTTCTGTGCCTATATAGGCAGGTGGATTTTTGCCTTCAGCCAATTCTGCCTAGTGACAGCAATTAGTTGATCAATTAGCTGTGGGCATGCTCACAGCTTTGTCAGTTAAATTGACATTGAAAAAGAGATAGTATCAGGTCAAAGGTTTGTTCACCAGTCACGCTAATATTTTCATTAGATTATCATAGAATCGTTTTGGTTGAAAGAGACCTCCAAAATCATCAAGTCCAACCATTAACCTATCACTACCAAGTCCACCACTAAACCATGTCCCTAAGTACCACATCTACACGTCTTTTAAATACCTCCAGGGATGGTGACTCCACCACCTCCCTGGGCAGCCTGTTCCAGTGCCTGACAACCCTTTCAGTGAAGCAATTTTTCCAAATATCCAATCTAAACCTCCCCTGGTGCAACTTGAGGCCATTTCCTCTCGTCCTGTCGTCTGTTACTTGGGAGGAAATTAAAAGAAATGTCTTATTTTTCTTGTTTATAGGGATCATGAGGGCAATTTTGGAAGAAATGGAAGATCTTCAGAGCTGTCGTACTGTGGTATAAGAATTATCTTCAGGCGCAAGCTAGTAACTTTGGGGAATAGTATAGACAGTTTAATTGCTGGTCATAGGATCTGAATTTGTTTGGTACTCTCCAATAACCACTTCCAGCTGAGAAGTCTAACAGGGATTTGCCAGCGTGCTAACCAGTCAGCATGTATCTAACACAAACCTCTGAATAACACAATGAACGGTTCCAGATAGCTCAGGCTGTGTCCTCTTTGAGGTGTTACACTCCACAGCTTCCTTTTCTCAGCCAAACATATTAACAAGAATTAATGATCAATAATACCACCATACAACATTTCAAATCCAAGTGATGCCTGACTGACTCAGCTAGCAAAATCTGTTTGTCTTTGTTACCCTGCGCTGCTACATGGCCGCATTGCTCTCCTGAAGTGTTGATGCTGCGTAGGCAGGTGCTAACAAATATGAATCTCTGGCAATTTCCTTTGAATAAACTGAAAATGATGAAATGAATACAATGAAAATGACAAATGTAGGTACTGCAGGAACAGCTATATTTGGCAATAAATCTACCCTTGATGGTATGTTTTTTTGGTAGTGCTCACTGACTGAAGACAGCGAGCTGGCTCTAGTTTGTATTTCTAGAAAGTTTCGGCCCTGGTGAGCCTTTTCAATGGTACAAGCTTTTTATATTAAGGCATTTTCTTAATCAGCTTTATTTCTGGTATCAAGTACAATTCAGAAATCATTCAGACCCAAGCAGTCTGAGAAACGTTTTGTTCATTCAGTCCTATACAATTAGTTTTGTGTAAAGAAAACCTCTTTACAACACATCTGGTGCCACAGATTCCGTCAAAGAGCTCTTGCAAGTGCAAGCATAGCCTGGATGTGAGCATGTCCTCTAAAGTCACGCTTGAATTACTAGAGCTACGCTGAGGCTGTGCTTGTTGTGTTGCCAGGATCTCTAGAGAAATATCTTACCGTTATTAGCACTGCTCTAAGCCACTTTGAGATTGTTTTGTTGAAAAGACAAAAGTTCAAATCCCCCTTTGGGAGACTGTGGCCAAAATCATCTCCATTGTCATGTTTTTCGGCACTCCATGATGTAGGAAATAATCCATTTTTTAAAACTCTTTTTAGGGTATATTTTTTTTCCTGATGGTTTTCTGAAGGGTAAAATGTCATTGTCTCCTTGAAGAAATATTGTCGATGTTCTCTTCGCAATACTAATCTGGTCCTTTTTGCTCATTTTATTTTCTTTTCTTACACATTAAATTGATTTGCAGAGACAGAACTCTTCAAAGATATTCCCATAAGATCTCTGGTTAGATTAAACCAGTACTTCAAACAATAATGAATCTGTTTCTGAAAAACAAATGTTTATCTCTTCCAAATTGTGCCTAGGGTTCCCTTGAGCTTTACAATTCAGTGAGCATTAATGTTACATAGCACAAATGATGGGACTTCTCTGAGAAGACAGGATGCAGCTGCTTATGCTTAATTAAAACTTATAAGATTTGGTGTGCTGCTTTGATCTCTTGCTTTTTTGTTTCTCCACCTTTTGAGCAAAGCATCTATCAAAGTCTGAATGTATGCTGCGTGTTTGTCTCGGTGAAAGTCATGCATAGGACCTGTCTCTGAAGCTTTCAGAAGGAAAGGGCAATTCCCGTCAAGGTGATAACATTGAAAAGTTAAACTGTGTTTGCATTACATTTTTAGATCCACGTTAACAATATACATGGCTTATATATTCAGATAATTGCAAGCAGGTGACAGTGACATAGTTTGCATACACCAACAAATATATGTGCCAAAAGCCATAGAACAGGTGTATATACCTCATTTTAGTAAATATCATTTATGCAAGAAGCCTGTACTACAGAATATACAGTATACATCACCCTACAGAACACAGATACAGACATTGGAGCAGGACCAGAATGAGTCAGAGGCAGCATAAGATGCTGCTGGAATGACGAGAGTCCATACTGCCGCATGAACTATAGCAACAAGGATCTCGTTGCGTTCATATCTGCCCAGGGAGTAGCACAGCTCCTAACAGGTGGAGCACATTGCTTAGCATAATTTGAGGAAAAGAGACTAGGCTATACCAAGCCAAATCAGAACAAGAACAGAGAAACCTGCAGTTCTCCCCCTCCTTTCTGTATTTTGCAAAATGCATAGCTAGGCTGTGCACTGGAGTGTGGGGCAGAGCATCTGAGCTACCAAAGACTAGGGGGAGGTGTATGAACTCGGGCACAGACAGACATAGCAAAGCCACTTTAGACCCTGAACTCTCTCTCCATCCAGTAGTGCATTGTATTACACAGATGCAGCAGTCTGGAAATAGCTTGGGAATCTCTGCACTCTCCACGATGCACACTGGATAAGCCCTTACCTTCACCCCTGCAAGTACTGGGGCTGGTCTATAGCCTAGGAAGCAAAGAACCCTGAATGATGTCTCCTCAGTCTTTGCATAGCACATACTACTCACTAAATTTAAACTTGCCTGAGGGTATCTCTCATCAGCTATCAGGATTAATTTTCCTCATCATCTCAATCAGGTCCTGGGAACCTCTCTAGTAAAAGCAAAACCAACATCATACTACTTCGCTCTTTCAACTCAGTGGTTAGATTGTCATGTCGCTGTTACAGGCAAACACTGTCCAGAAATAGCCATGTTTTGAACATGACTTTGTGCGGAATAAAGTGCTCAGTGAGTTGCCTTGATCAAGCCACCTGGGATGAAGAAAAAGAAAGAATTCCTTTGAATTTTAGCAGGATTTGTCTAACAACTCACTTGAAAAGATCAGATGTTCATTTACCATAATCTCCAGCCACTTTTGTGGCCATGAAATATTTAATGAAAAGAACACCCAACTCAGTAACTTTTTATCTTTAAGAGCTTTTAAATGAGCAATTGTAACACAGAATAAAACTTCACTTTCCGTTGATTTTGATCATTAGTGATTTCCTAAGCCATTGCAAACCTAACACAGCCACAGAAAAATTATCTGAAGAAGGGAGAAAATCACCTCTGAAAGAATAACTGGAAACATATCACCATTTTAAGGATTTTGATTTATTGATAGAAACATTTTAACAGAAATTAATCCGTGTGATCCATAACCCTTTGAAGCCAAAGGAAAAATACTCTAAAATTTTGATTGGACTCCATTACATACAAAAAGATCTTTAGAGTTACATTTTCAAAAGTGCCCACACGATTAAGGAAGTTAAATCCCACGGAGCTTTGAAAGCATTCCTCTCGGCAACGGTTTCTGACTCAAAATCTCTCTGTGCAAGAACGGTTGCCTGACTTGCGAGCTGGATCGCAAGTTTGTAGGAGAGACACATCAAGCAGCGTGAGACCACCTCAGCCTTGCTGCCCCTTCTCCCCAGCAGTCCCTGCTCCTCACAGCCGCCACAGCTGCTGGCAGCCCCTGCCTCCCCCTCCAGTCCTCCTCCTCCTCCTCTGGCCCAGCCATTGCTGCAGCAGCAGCACAATCAGCGGCGTCTGTGAAGAGTCCCTCCTGTCCTGCCCTTATTTTGGCTTTGTCATCTCCTGTGACAATTCTCCCCCCATGTGCCCATGGCCCGGGGCCCACGTCAGCCCCCCAGGGCCATCAGCCCCTGCCCCAGTGACGCTGCAGCAGAGCCAGTCTCCGGCTCCCCACAGCCCTGCCCTGCCTGGCCATGGGCCCTGACAAGCTGGGCCCATCCGTGGGCCCGTCACCCAGCCCAGCCTTGGCCTGTCCCTTTCCCCAGGGAGGTGTCTGACGCCCAGGGCTGCCCCAGTGCCCTCGGCTGCCCTGCTCCTGGCTGGGGTGGTGGGACACAGGAGAGGCCCCGGCTGCCAGGCCCTGCCCTGCCGCCCTGGGGAGCCCCCAGTGCCACTGGCCCCCAGGGAGCCGCCAGCTCCCTCTGCGCCCTGGCAAGGAGATTTTTGGGCGTGAGCCCTGATGAACAAGGTTGCTTCCCTAAAGATTGGGCTTCAGCACCTGAGTCTCTCTCTGCAAGCGGCAGGAGGCCCACGAGAGCTTTTCCCGGGCAGAGGCTGATGGCTAGCTTCAGCCTGCGTGCAGGGGAGCTTCAGGCTCAAACCCGGAGCCGCAAACCCCATTAAGACTGGCAATATTAGGCATAAAGCGATGCACAGCCCTGCTAGTAAACAAAAGCTTTAGCCTATCTCCATTGCCCTTTGGTAAAGTGGGGTATGAGAAAATTCACTGAGGAAGGCACAGAGGAAAAATCGGTTTAGGGTGAAAACACCATTGCATGGAGTCTGCAGAA
Organism: Phoenicopterus ruber ruber; assembly: GCA_009819775.1. Taxonomy (NCBI): domain Eukaryota; kingdom Metazoa; phylum Chordata; class Aves; order Phoenicopteriformes; family Phoenicopteridae; genus Phoenicopterus; species Phoenicopterus ruber. The sequence goes on along the minus strand of CM020217.1, from coordinate 27,659,623 downwards.
ATTTGCTCTGTAACGATGATTTCATCCTCACTGTTCTTCTACCCAACTTGGAAAACAAAAAACCATCTTGTAACTACTACTAATAATTTGGTATCAATAATCCTTACAACGCAACCACACTGTGCCCCATGTGTTTCCATCCCATGGTGTTTGCCTGTACCCCAGGGGAGGTGTGGTTGGTCCATACCATCAGTCACAGGCATTCCGAAGTGGCTTTACGCAGCCTTTGTACCTTATTGAAAACTGTTATATAAGAGTTTATCTTTCAAGATTTATATGGCTTAATTTTGAACATTTGCCACTTAATTTAAATACCAAACAGATTACTTTTCTCTCTGTCAGATCAAAAATGTTTAGGGTCACAACCTAAGAAGAGGATTGAAGAGTAATAGAGAAAGCTTAACCATACATACAGTGGTATTAGTGATATGTACTGCTTAAAGCTCTTACGATAAAAGACAGAAGTCTCTCATCTTCCACAATCATGCCATCAAAGGTAGCATCCAGGCACTGGATGAGCACCGCTTGTATTTCTTCACCAGTGAATAACAAGACTTCTGGTGTTAGAGTCTCAGCACCCTAATATGGATTTTTAAAGGCAATCCTTTTGTTCTACTGAAAGCAAAACATGACGTATACAAACAGAATTTGTGCTTCTTTTGTTGCCATCCACAAAAAACGCAAAGCCATGCCCTAGGGAGTGGCGTGGCCACCCTGCCTTTGCTAGCACTTGGAAAGCCAGGCTGGCTGCTGCCGCCGTGCAAAGAGACGGTTGGTCATGCGAGGTGGTGTCTGTTGCTAGAGCAGCAAGTGGTACAAACACAAATGACTTTCCAGGACTCAGCTGTCCCTGACCCACTCCCAGCGATCTCCTCCCTGGGATGGCAAAATTCAGCATTACGGGTAGTGCTGGCAAACCTTGAGCCAACAGCTATGAAATCAGGACAGAAATGAATTGTACCCTTTGCTCCATCTAAGCAGCTACAAGCTTCTAAAAGTTGGAAGGTCATTAGCAGTCTTAGCAATAAATAATGCAGAAGACAGAATTTTTAAAGAGGATATAATTTGCCTGAGAGCTGCTACCAGGCTCATTACTGATTTCTACCAAAATTAAGGGTGTGTCTTTATGGATGGATGCAGACAAACCCCAAATCTTGAGCTCTCGTTTTGAGCTAGCATAATTTTCATTGGTATTTCCAGTCTGAGAACGGCACAGATTTGTTACAACTGGGTGCTTACGACTGGCAGGTTGCAACAGGAGCAGAGAAGCTCATCTACTCATCTCTCCATTTGGATTTAGCTTACCCTGCTGTGGAATCTGACTCTCCTTTTCTGGATCACTTGCCATACAACATTAGATTTGATTTAACCTCTATTTCGGATAATCCTCAGAAAGCTTTGAGAAATACAAATTTACCAAACCTTTCTGTAAGTAGGACATCGTTCTGTAAATTATTACATTACCCATCCCTCTCTGCCCTCAAATCCTGCTCAGACATCAACTCTTTTGACTTAACATGCACAGTCCCTTCTACTGTGTAACCTGTGCCACAGCACAAGAGCTGCTTGTTTTATATTGAACCATTTTTAATTACAAATTGCAAACATTGTGTTAAAGGGCATGTCCTCAGCCTGCCACACTTTAGCTCCTTTTTTTTTTAAATTCTCTTCTTCCCTGACACGTGAATTCTCAGGAGATTTCTAACGTTGTATTTACAAATGAAAATTTCTGGTTTTAAAATTAGTTTTGTGCTTTGGCACAAACTTGACAAGGGGGAAGGTGGTTGTGCAGAGAAGAGAGTTGAACTGATGTATTATGAAAGATATTAACATGGATGTAAAAAGGTTAATCATTTTGTAAGTCAAGCCTAGGGTTAGGATGCTAATTTGCTAAGTGAGGCAACAGCATTTCAGCAAATGAAATAGTTAAAATGCTTCTCTGGCACAGAAAACTAGACAGCCACTTGCAAGGTGTGTGTATTACAATATAATACGCTGGGCTTTTAATAGGTGGAAGTTTACAGAATTCAAGCACTATCTAATATTTCCCTTGTAGTCTGAGGTGGTATGCCATTTTTCAAAGTTAAAGATAAAAAAAGTCCTTGGACACCCTGATTTTGTTGAATACAGCATGGAGAAAGCTTAAGAATTTAAAAAAAAGAAAAAAGAGATTCAAGGGGTTGTGTTATTCAAGAAAAATCTGTCTTCTCTGCTGAGTGAAGCAGACGTGTTATCTAGCAAACCATTTAAAAGTATTGGTTAGGGACTTCTTGTGCTAAACGAAAGCTGTTCAACTTTCATTTTCTGCCAAAACGACTTCATTTTGATATTTTCACAGCCTTGATACTTGTTGTTTAATTTTGTTTCATATTACAAACCTCCTTCAAAACAAGGTGGTTACGTTTCAGACACCTGAAGAGATGCCTTCACCTTTTGAGTTTCACTTTGTTTACTGTGAACTGGGAAAAACATATCAAAGCAAGTGGTTTTTTTCCTATTTAAAGTACTAGAAAGCGATAAACTCCTTTATGAAACAACTCAACCTTTTACATCAAAACTCAGTCGCATGTAACAAATATAAATGCATGTGCCAGGCCACTGAGGAATTTGCATGGCACTGTGTACTACTTGTGTAGGTATGTAAATGTGTCGTTAGATGTTGGCATTCTCTACTTACTTTTGCAAATTTCAGCCTGAAGACAGAAAACCACAGAAGGAAACCAGACAACCACTCTGAAAGATTCAAGACGAGCTTACAGAGAGCTTGTGGACTGAGGGCACAAGCTGTGCAAGCTGTGGTCAAAGAAACAGATCTGCTGCTGGTTTATTCGACTGCACACAGGGAAATAAAACCTTGTACGTTCTTTTTAAAGAAAAATGATTGTATCAAAGAAACCTCTGCTTTCATCAGATTTCCCTCCTAAAAAGAACAAAAGCAATGTGTGCTTCATCCTTCCTGGTTAATGGCGGGGAAGTGCAACATTATTCAACCCTTTACTAACTGTATTCCTATTTTAGCCCTCTTTAGTAAGCTCTTTGTCAGACTGAGAGGCAATCATTGCACAAAAGAGCAAAAAAGACAAATGGTAGGTAGAAGAATACTCAATACTATCGAGAAAGTGTTCAAAATTACATTTCATATCTTTGAATTCATGGGATTCGCTTACAAGCACCTTTAAAACTGTATGCTTTGAAACTTGCTTCGTAAATGAGGAAGGAGATGTTCTGCTTGTTTCATCACTCTTGGACCTGGAGTTTACGGAGGATGCTGAAACCACAAGATTTGCAATAAAAGTCTAAGAGCTGGCATCAGTAAATCGCATCACTCCATTTCACAAATAAGCAGCTGAAGCAGAACTTTTGCAGACCGGGTTCTTAAGATGTCAGGGCTGCATATTCAGACGGCCAACACTGCAATTAGGATTAAGTTTTCCTGACCGTCTAACCTGCTAGGTGATACCCAGATTTCTAACAGCACTCATCTCCTGCTACTAACTGATCATACCTTCAGATGATTTTTAACATTCCATATGTTGAGGTTTTTTGAAAGTGTACCTTCTATATTGGTGCTGAAGTGGGAGCTGACAGCAGGTGCGTGTATATTAATATTTGGATCATACCGGGAGAGTGCTTTTGCAGTACATCTCCAATCCACGCCCATTCCTTGTGCTGTGGCTCACCTTGTGAAGCTGTCTCAGAGCACGCAAACCCGGCTCCTTCCAGATCCCTGCTCAGCTGAAAGACATGCCCAGGGACCACCTCTACTGTGATTCAACCTCTTAGAAGCAGCCAGCCCACAGGACCAGGCAAGAGCTGGTCTGAGCTACCCTTCCCACCCCTCCGCCTCCACGAATACCAGCAGTGTGGGCGCTGCATCCGCCGCACCAACTGTTTTGTTCTGTAGATCTGCTCCTATTGCACTTTACTACTTGCTAATATAGACATAGCCGTCTTTAGAAGAATTGGCACCGTCCTCCTGAAAACACGATTTTAATGGCATATCTACAGGGGAATGGGGCAGAAATACAATTCAGAGTTGATTCATCACTGAGGACGCTGGAGATAACGTGCATAAAGGTTTCTCTAGCTGGGGGCGTAACACCATGCTCACCTAGTCCTGCCGCTTTCAGCACGACCTCAGTTTCAGCACATACTGCTGCACTGTGTCACGAGGCTGTAGCAAGATGGGGTTGAGGCTAGGAGGACATCTCTGCGTGTTGATGCTGCTTTATGTGTTGCGCTGTCCCTTCTTACTGTGGATCATGGCTCAATAATTTCCTAGGACCCAGCTCCAAGGTATCCAGAAAAACAACCCTTTTTGTTTCCAGGGCCTCCTGAAGTTAGCAAGGTAGCAGTCATCACCACACGAGGGGTTTATTCTAGCTAAAAGAATGCTGGGGAATACAGAATTCAAAAGGAAAGGCAGCAGTTTCCAATGGAGGGGGGAAGGGGGAAATCAAGCAGAATGTAAAACACGGAAAGCAAGTAATTCAGATTTCTGTGTGCAATATACATTGATAGTAATTGCTAGTTGCACATCAGGCTGAGGGCAATATATCACAGACAAAATTAATTTCTCTGACCTTGTGCACATTTCTTTCTCATGGATTAGATCTTTATGTTTGTTTTTTCCTTTCAAAGGCACAAGGGAAGTGTAGAATATTCAATAAATGTATTATCAAAAAGCAATATGTAGGACAGACTTTCCCTCGCTGTAAGATGCTAAAACACTTGCACGAAGATAAACAAATTAGTTTTGTGCAAAACAGTGCTGTAATAGTTTGAGGAGAGCATGTGGGAAATATGAGAGAAAAACTGCTGTCTAACAAGGTTTCTTATGCTGTGGCTATCACCATGGTATTTGAGCACATTCCATAGCTAATAGGACAGTTTTGGGGCTGGCAGTGGTTCTGAAACGTTCATATGGAATTGATGAAGTATGTGAAGAATGTGTCTGCATATGTACAAGGGAACTATGAATCCTGCACATTCGGGGAACAAAAACCCTAGCAGATCTGGTGTTTTACTCCAAGCATTAACATTTAATCTTAACACCTGCCTTCCTTCCTGGAGAAACAATTATAATATGAATCCAATTCAAAGCCCAAGGAAATCAGTGCTATTTGCCCAACTACATTAACTTTTGGCCAGATTGAGTGGCTCCCTTTTGTGTGGAATTAAAACATTTGACAGCTAGGGCAAGTTCATTCTTACCATACTACCAGCTCAGGACAATCCGGGACAAGTTTTAACAGATCCTGTCATACATGGGATAGGTCCTTATCCACTGTAACTCCTCTTCCCGCTCCCCCCCCCGCCCCGAGTTTTTTGGGTCTGGAATTGCACCAACATTGCATCCTCTATTAAATATCGACAGAGGGGGCTAACTCAGAACGGGTTGTTCAGTTGAGATCTTGGAGCAATGACTATACTTTGCCTTTTGTGCTTTGTATTTCCCAGGTTGAAAATTCTTGGCATTCTCAGCTCTCCTGTGGCACTTTCTGATGGCTGAAAGCAAAAGAGCCACTGGTCACTCCAGACCCCCTGGTTGTTAGCTCCAGTCGAGGAAAAGCAGCCACCTGAATCCTGGCGAGAGGCGCTACCACCTATCCTCATACCCTGACACTTTACCCACCACTATACACAGTAGCAAATGCAATGCAGGCTAGGCACCTCTGGCAGTAATTTGACCTTGTAGCTCCAGAGCTGGGGATACTGCTGGCTTTAGTAATCATCCACCGTTTGTTCCTTGTATTTTGCTGGATTTGACTCCTTCTAGAAATACAGGAATTGCAGAAAAGACATGTGTGAGCATGCACACAGAGGATATAATATTTTAAAAAGCAGCTCAGGATACAGCTTACAGAAGTGTGAAGCTACCTGAAGTCACGGCAAGAGATCCAGCTGAACTACTGGAGCTAGACTGCCACCTATACCCCAGCTAGGAAGTCTCTATCTAGCTTAGATGTATGTGTGTGCTATACTTTTCACAGCTCAGTTCTTGTAATGGCAATGTTTCCTTAAACTGCCAGGTCACTTGAGAAGACTTGTCTGGGAACTTTCTTTCTGGTCTTCCTTGACTTTGGTTTTTCCTTCATCTCAACTAGAAATTATTTCAATGGGAAAGGCTTTATGGCAAAGGTGGTATTACACAGCAGAGCTCACAGGAAGAATAGAGCACTCAAAGAAAGGGGTTAATGATTGAATTATCAAAGGTTTCCCTTTGCTGGAAGGGGGAGAATTTGCTCTGTAGCTTCACAGCAACTAGAAAGTTCAGATGATCCAGAAATAAGTGGCAGATAAAAATTTAAAAAAGAATCAGTTCCAACACCCATGGCGAAATGACCTCTTCTGTATATAAAGAGTCTCCACATTAAACAGATGAAATACAGTACAGAGTTTTAAAAAGGTGTGCTTTTTTCTTTCTTTTTTTTTTAAAAAAAAAAAACCACAGACATCTTCAAAGAGCTTGTTTTCAATATATTCCTAAAAGGCCATTGCCGCATGGTTTGTCTGAGAAGGCTGAGGGCACGTTTTGTGCAAGCCAGACAACAATGCCACCAGTCACGCTCAATTCAATTCTTCAAGGGAAGTTCTCTCCAGCAAAAGGCTTATTCATGCAGTTCCATTTCAGACATATTCTGGGAAGCACACGCCATTACCCAGTAGTAAAAAAAGTAATATATAGGTAAGAAATTATGTGGAAGAAAACTATAATATTCAAGAAAACTCTGCATTTTTAATTCTTGTTTCAAATGTATTTTGATAACTTCAATATAATAGACTAAGATAAGCAGGCAATTCACATGCTTGCTTCTTTGTGTCTTGCGCAAAATGAAGTTTTCTTTGCTTCCTGCGCGTCACTGGTTTCTGTTATGGCAAACTCAGTTTGGCACAATGGTGCCGATGTCTGTTGCTTTGAACTGGTTCAGGTCACAAGTACCGATATGTGTTTTGAGTCCTACAGGTGTCTTGAACAAAGATTAACCAGTAAATCCCAGTCAAAGCTATGCTTATGTTTTCTCTAAGCATACGCTTGAGTTAGCTTTAGTTAAGCTTACTTCACTATTGGTTTTCATTTCTTTCTTTCTTTCTATTTTGGAAGCATTGCCTCTTAAGAAGCTTATCTTTGCACCATACTTCTCTATCAGCTATATGGATAGAAATCCAAAGTAAAACCACTAGAGTGGCTCTTGAATTTCACTGTTGTAATTTACAGAAAACTTTTCACTTACTCTACATCTGTTAGTAATGATTCATAGATCTGAACAGTATTAGTAACATACTGACACCTCATCTTCAACTTCTCTCTTCCAACTTGTCTTAGACTTGTCATAGAACAGGATGATGTTCCAAGCAAAGGACATTTTGTGCCTTAGCAGATTTCATTGCTTGGATTTGAGTACAACAATGGAAAAAGCACCCTGGCCTGTCTTCACTGTGAGGGCTATTGCGCTGTCGTATTAAAGTCTTCCTCCCCTTTACTGATGCTAAAGAGCAAAGTCTTAGTCCTTCCTTCATTAGTCAACTCATCCAGACAGAGCAGAAATCATCCTACCATGCTTTTATTGCTCCTAGCTCTAATGGTTGTGCTGACATTTCCAAAGCGTAGTACTGTTATTTCTTGAAATCTTTTTAATTGTGATTTTTACATCTGACAAGCATACTGTTCCTTATGCTGACGGTACATTATGCAACACTCCTGTAATTTCTGATGCGTTTGCCGATTCCGAGATGGTGTGGGCTCTTCCCATCAGGCACAGAGGTAACAATTTTTATTAAGGAATAAAGCAAGTAATTAATTGTTTGAATTCAGTTGCCCCAAGCTCACGCTCACCTCAAATTAGCGAGTCACCCAGGTTTCTGCTTTTGAATGAGAGCCAGAGCCAGTAATGAGCTACATGCATCAACTGTATCTACATTTTTCTATCAGAGCAGTTGGTGGTTACATATGAATACAAAATACAAGCTTCATATGGAAAATATTCTCAGTGAGATTTTCACATTTTCTCATTCATAAATTAACAATTTCCTAATAATTTAGTTATGTACAAGAGATCACGACTGTTCTGGCTGAAGGCATATGAGCATTTTCAGAAGGTGGAAGGCAGAAGAGCAAAATTGCTTCCAGAGAAGTTAAAGAGCAATCATCTTTGAGAAAAAGAAGAGCTGAAGCTGAATGGAACTCCAAGTAAGGCATTTAAGACAAAAGACCACGTGTTTTGACAGCACGTTTACTGAATGTGCAGACTGGGCAAGAGAGCCGAGCCCCTGACAACCTGGGTTAGGTACAGACTGCCAGCGGCACAGCGAGGCAGCTCAGATTTGATCTCAGCACAAGTAGATTGAACACAGATCTTTATCAAGACACAGGAGGCAGAAATTAAAGATCTGTATCTATGTTGGCTGTTTTAGAAATAAGTATTTTTCTTTACTTCTATCTTAACTTGGCTTGAATGAAGATAATTCTGAAGGAGCTGGATAACAGTGACGTTCAATATGCCTGGGCATAGAGGACTCTAATCAGGGCTCTAGGTCATCCCGTACATTTCACCATGAAATAGAACACTTGCAGCTGATCTGAGAACCAAGTCTAAGAGGCAAACTGTCTTCCAGTGAACAGCATTAGCCAGAAAAGCTCTCTGGCATCCAGCAAAGAAATGGGGAATATATAAAACCCCTAGGGGTCCTGCAACACTGTTTTCATTGTGGAGCTGACTCTTTTATGGGCCATCACGTGATGACAGCAGAGGATTTATTTTAATGAAATATTGTACGTTTTAGATTTTTCCATGGGAAAGATAATATGTTTTCACATCCTCATTTGGGAATGTATACAAGCTGTAAGAAAGAAGTTACGACACAGTGAAAAGTTCAGGTTTGGGGATAATTCAGAGTCATGAGACACTCTTTATAACTTTCCCCACCTTTTCTCACTTTTGAAAAAAGTGGATCTGCTTGCTGCCATGGCAGGTTGTAAAAAAATGTCAATATTTCTCTGAAAGTCCCATGGAACTTGTCTTGATTTTAGGAAGGCTTCAAGAACATCCATAACATGGCTTTTGGGATGGTCAGTGTCCTTAGCTACTTTTGCCAGCTAGTATAAGGGGGCTTTTTCTATAAGTTAAAATCTCTGGTGTAGCCAAGGATAAAAGCACGAATACTGAAGCTTACCCAAGTCCTAATCTGAGCAACACAGGGGTACCTACTCCTTACACATGGAAGTTTAACCATTTCTTATTTACCACTACATCTGCATATTGAATAGCACAAGTATTTCCACCTTTTCCTCCAGGATGGGAATGGTGTGGCAGAAGAAAGAACGGACAGAGAGGAAAAGATCTTACAATGAATTTCCTTCTGCTTTCATTACAGGAGACGGTGAGCTGACAAAATAAGTACAGCTCTAAAAACCACCATTTGAACCTTGAAATAGCTTGTTAGTTAAATGTCCTGCTTGGCATTTTGAGTAGAGAAAATATTGGAAAACAGTGTGTTTGACTAATCATTATTACTTACAATGGAATCTGAAAATTTCAGTCTAAAGTATTCAAACATAAAAGTCGTTAAAACCCCCGTAAGACAGAAATAAATGAGCTGTGAATGGTTCTGCATTCTGTTCTTTTTTTTTTTTACTTCTATTTCCAATTTTATTTTTGCATGGACCCTTTCTTACATCCAGCTACCCTCAGTCCTTTTACTGCCACGCTTTGGCAGTCGCAAACATCCCTGCTCTCCAGCCACGCGTCCTTTTTCCTCTAATGAGTTGTAGCGTATTCTTTTGTACAAGGTGCCTGAGTGACGTGCAACACATATGTACGCACACTGCTCTTACACTTACTGACTCCTCGTTTCTTCAAGAGATTCATCAAGGGCACGTTAAGTGGCTCCTGGACTTTGGTGATTAAGCGGGCAAGGGAGAAAGGTAAACGCCGATGTTTGATTTATTACCACCATTATAAATCCTCATAGTATCTAGTGGACTATATTATGCCACTGAGTTTTAAACACGCACATTATGCTGAAGAGAAACTGCCTAGAAACCAATTACATTACCTTTCTACACCTGATTTAGACCATATTCCTGCGAGATATACAAGGATCGGAGATTTTAATGCTGATTTACATAGCACATTTCACTACTATTTCTTTTTAAAAAAGGTATGCTGGTAAGTCCGTGCATTAATAGGAAAGGCTCATAAAATTATTGATTTTTTTAAAGTGGAATGAACGGATGCTTTTTTTTTCCTTAATGTTTACTCCCTCTTTTTCAAAGATATGTATATACATAATGAAATTTTTCTACACAAACTGCAGTTAGAATTTTTCTTTTTTTACTCTCTGGTCTTTTTTTTTTAAAAAAAGTAATTTCAACTCCAAGATCACCTGTGGTTAGAACTGTCCGGAAAAAGACCTCAACCAAACAAAACAACAAAAAACTAATGCAAGGAAGACTTGTGATAAAATCTCAATAACTGGTAACATGGCAAATATATCCATTCAAAATATGAATGGTATAGAAAAATGCTTGAACAGAATACAAAAATAAACCTATGGATATATGCAGTACAGTAAGGATGACTGAGGTTGTCTGTGTTTCACTTATGGATTTAAAATTGCCAGCCTGCATCCCATCCCAGACAGTGTTGGATATTCATAAGAGTAGTACACGGAACCAGAGCAGATATACAGTGTTCTTCCCCATGGCCAACACAACCAGCCTCCGAGAGTCAGCAGCTCGGGGGCCTTCCGAGACAGAGGCTTCAAAGAGACTGTTGTATTCGGTACCTGTCAACAGACCTATATTCCATCGATTCCATTTAATTCCTTTTGGAGGCTATTCATACTTTCAACCTTTTGTGATAATGAGGGTATTAGAACATCTCTTACTCCTTCTGATATGAGAAATGGGAATAATAATCCCTATCTGCCTTCTTCCTGCCCTTCATGATCCAATATACTTCCAGTATACTTTCTTCTGTCTGCCTCTTTTTCAGTCTGGTGTGTCCTCTTGTATTTCCATTTCTGGTTTTGACTCTGATTTAATCTCTTCTCACGTGGAAGCTGTTCCATATTTCTATCATTCTTCTCAATCTTTAAGATAGAGGGACTATAATCTCAAAAGTATTGCATGCATGGGCACAATATTTTTTTAAAAATTCTATTATTTTTCTAATTGTTTCTAACATTTAGTTTACCTTTTCTGCCACTGCTGATAATTTTGGAGAACAAACACAAAGACCACGGTGACTCCAGGATCTTTCCCTGACAGGTAAGAGCTAATACAGAGCCTCTTACTGCGTCTGCTTATTTTAACTCAGGTACGCTACTTCGCATTTATCAATATCGAAACCTACCTACAGTTTTATCCCTCAGCCAGTTTCACAGCATCAGGAGAGCCTACTGCGGTTCCTCAGGCAGCTTTGTTTCCACTATCCTGACTATTCCTGCAGCAACGACAAGCGGTGGCACCCCGCGATCGCCCGCTTTCACAGCCCACGCGCCGGCCATGCCCAGCGGCTCCAGTCCTGAGCCACCGCAACATCTCGCTCCTCATTCTGCTCTCCCCCGGGAGAAGTGACTGCTCATCCCCACTCCTGCTCCCTGCCTTTTTAAAGGCACGATCTTCCCTGAATCCTGATCAAATTTGGAAGGGGACTGAAAAATACTGCAATCCAAATACCTTCTTGTCCACTAGAGGGAAGTACCTCCGTAATGAGGAATTGATGCGTGACCGTACAGACCGAGGGAAATAATCCTTTGTGTTTCTAAATTGCAAGGTAACCCTCATTTTGAACTTTAATAGTAATAATTAAATCAACAAATGAACAACTACTTTTTGTAAGGACATTGACACATTAGGTAATAAATAACCTTTTAAACTGAATTGTGTTAGGCTTACCTTAATGCAGACTTCTCTGTTCAATAAAAGCTTGCTTATGGCTTAATAGATTCACAGGAAATTGCTCTAGAAGAACAATTAAAGAAAATGAAGGTTAGATTCGTATTTCTAGCAAAATCTGTATTGTATTGAACTCCCTTAAAGTAGAAATACCATTAACCTTTCATGAAATGACGTTAAATTACTTTCAAATAATTGTCACTCTAACGAAAGATGAGTCATAGAGAAGTCACCTGAATAACGTTATATTTATCTCTGCACTGACACACGTAAACCCATCCTTTTTCATACTTCTGCTATTTATATGGTACTATCAAAGAAAAACTGGTAAAGGTAGAGGTACCGATCTACTGAAACATTTAAGCATATCAGTTATTTCATAAATTTGAACAGAGTATGCTCGCCGCTAGACACCCACTCTACACGAATACTTTATTCCCACAAAGTTTAGGAATTTAAGCATGAGAAGACTAGGTCATATACGGACACAGCACAACCACATTACGTCCCCATTTTATTTTTTCTTACTAAACTCCGATAGAGACCCTACCATTTTTAGTACCTTTTAGAAATGCATAAACAAAAGCAGTATTTCAATGTCTTCAAAGGCTGATCATTAAAATCCTCCAACAGACTTAGCAGCTTATAAGATTTTGGATTATATACCCTTGTGCAATGGCTCTCTACTCAAGTTGAATGAGGTTTGAGCTCCTGCTTCACTGAAACTCTATCACTATTATGAATTTTCATGATCAAATAATAGTCTAAGAGGAATTTAGTGGGAAACCAAGTATAACGTGGAGGTAAACTCACTATTTTGAACGAACCTGTGTTTAGACAATGTTGCAGGTATCTGACCCAAATGCCTTAACATTGTCACTTAACTATCTCCTGAGCAAAGGAATTCTCATTTTATAACAAAATGGTCACTTTATCATAAAGGACAAAAATTAAATAAGTGAGCAACAGGTGACAAGATGCCACAACAATGACTCTCGTTCTTGTCTGCCAGAGCTCTGCTGCCCACGTTTTACACAGAATCAGCCCACTGAAATTCTGATGCCTTCAGTACTCTGGATTTCATTTGAATCCTTCATGCCCTTCAGCAAATCTCCCTTCTGTTTGCTCCTATCAGTTAAAACACTTTAATATACTGCCAGGAAAGGACAACTACTTTTATCACATTGAACCATTTGCGATTTTGGATACTGCTACATGGGAATTGCCAGCAAAATGGGGGGGGGACTTACAGACTGTCCTAAAAATTTTCCCTTTAGGTTTCCTACGGAGAAAGCAGGGTTGTATTTGTCCTGTGCTTCATTATCTTCTCCTCGCCCTGCGATCACCTCATACCTTAGGAGGAATCGGGCTGCGAGGCAGGGAGCTGCCTGTGCCCCTGTCTGCTCTGCCTTACTGTCCCGGGGAAAGCAGAGCCTCCCTTCGGCACTTCCCAAGCTGCCCACGCCGACACTGCCCTGGGAGCCCCTCTGGTCGGGGCGGCAGTCGGGAGGACTTTCCCTGCCCAGACACACCCAGCCGAGAGGATACAGCCTTTGTACAAACACAGCCCCCCCCCAAAGCGGTTCTGGAAGAAGGGTGGGTGGCAGAGGCCATGCACTCTGCGACTCCCTCCCTCTTCTGGGGGGTCGAGACCCCTGGCGTGCAAACGGGTCCTTAGCTGGACCCGTTTGCACCAGGGCCTTAGCTAGTACATTCAAAACAGACCATAAAAAGGTAACCCTGCGGTATTGAGGTTTCTACAGATTATTTCCTTGAACTGCATGGTAGAAGTGATTAAAAGAAAGCAAAACAGTGTGTTGTTTTTTTTTTTTTAAGCTTAAAATGACAGTTGACTAAACAGTTTTAAATAAAATTTCCATTTCCATTTGAAAGGCTTACATTTTCAATAAACATCCCTTCCAGGCTCCCCTCCCAAAGTCAGGCTTTGCTCTGGAAAAACCCTCAAACGCTGAAATAAACATTATTTCCAAACCTCCTCCGCCACCTCACTTTCTCCTTCACAGCTCCATCTCTTAGATAACGTTACAAGCTTCAACTTTACAAGGTGTTTTCCACTTCACACCAGCAAACTGTTAAACAAATGACTCTCCTGCAGAGCGAACTCTGTTTAATGAGGTTTTTGCTTTAGGTTCTGTTCCGGGCGCAGGCTGAAAAAGAAGATGTTCACTTACCACCGAAGAGTCGCTGCTGAGATTTGAGCAGCAGAACGGTGAATGAATGGTGCGCAGAAGATAGCGTTTAAATGTCATAGCTTTCCATTGAAAAATGGAGAATTTTGACCCAGCTTTCCGAAGTCTAAAAACTGTAATTAACGGTGACTAGACTGCTTAAGGCTAATGGATTCCCTATGTAGCCAGCCTCTCATTTTATTTAAACTATAATGGAAGTGAAATGCTCCCTCTGCAATCAGCAGGTTGTGGCAGCAGAGCAGAAACGAACGCAGGGACTAGGTGGGTGTTTTTTCGCTGGGTATCAAAACCTTGTTGAAGGAAACACGTTTCTTTGTAAGAATACAATGGAGATGGTGAAAAGAACGATGAAGGATTTCAAAAATAGAGTGCAAGAACAATGTTGCACACTGAATAGGTCAGAAAGGGGTCCCTGCTGTCTGAAGACGCACAAAGCTATGCCTGGCGTAATTTCTTGCTGCACGCTGCTTTCATACAGCTTCAGACGTACGCGCAGGCTACCTCGGGCAGGGTGGGACAGGTGATGTGTTAGACTGCTCGGGGCTGGCTCACCCCTTCATCCCTGTCTGTCTTTGCCAAGTGTCCTCTTACAGAGGAACTGAAAGGTAAAATTTCCAGGAGCGGCCGCTAATTTGGAGTCCTTCAAGTGCTTTTGTGCATACACCTAGAAAACCTAACTGGTAGAGAGAGAGGTCTGAGCAATTTGGTTCACTGATTCCCAGGAGACACTTCGCATTCCTGCGTGCTTTGGAAAAGCATGACATCAAACAAATCTAACCTCTTTCTTGTTTTAATAACATCATGCCTGACAACCTTTCCAAGTCCTAGTTTCTGCACCTATAGTATCTATTTAATACTGTACCTATAGTAATATCATTAGCAATCTCTTCCAGATGTTTAGACACATGGACAAATATTATTAAATTGAAGTTATTAAATACAAAGAGTTAAGGTCAGCTGGTAGTAGAGGTGACAAATTTTTTTAAAGGTCCGTCATTGGCAGACCTATTCCTTGACCTTTAAAAAACCCAACACACATGACTAGACGTAAGCAGAACGGACATCTGCTAACACTGCAATAAATCAGGCTACAACATTATTTCCATTATAACTGTCTTTCCCTGGAGATTTTCAAGCATTCATAACTTCCTGAAATATTAATAAGTGCTGAAATTTATTACGCACCTAGGGCTCGGTCTTGCGATGTACGTAGCTCTGCGGCCTTAAGCTGGCACTAGAGCCTGTATTCACATGCTCTTGTAACACAGAATCAAAGCAGCAGAAAACAGGGCTGGAAGGCACCTTACGGGATTGTCGAGTTCATCCCCTGGCATTGCCACCCCATGAGTGGATAACCATACATTTTTCTAATTGATCCTTAACGACCTCCAGTGACAGAGGAGGTTACCGACATCCCCGTTCTCAGGCCTCTCTGTGCTCACTACTGGGGCTTCTTCTGTTGAACCTAAGCCTTCTGCTGGCAACCTGTTTTGTTTTGGTTTTTTTTAAGTATCTTGGATGGGGAGAATAGCTAGTTAAGGCTTAAAAGGGACTTAATATCAGCCTTTGAAGACTTACGGGAAAGTTACTGAGAAGATGGAGCTGAGCTCTATACTGAGGTCATAAATTAAAGAGAGACAGTGGTCATGGATTGGAACAGGGGAGGTTCTGGCTGGACATCGGGACAACATTTTCACTATGAGGCTCATTATGGACCAGAAGAGGTTGCGGACTCTCCCTCTTTGGAGGTTTTCAAGACCTGACTGTTCAAAATGTTGAGCAACCTGGTCTGAATTCAGCATTGACCCTGCTTTGAGGGAGAGGTTGGACTAGAGATCTCCTGAGGGCCCTCCCAACCTGAATTATTCTGTGACTTTAATTCTTTCTTGGTCTTTACGGAAGGCTCTTACAATTAATCTGCTTTTACTTTTCTCTTATCTAGATTAAATAATAGCAATGTATTCAGCCTCCCTTCAGAAGCCATGTTTTCCACAAACCTGGCTATTGTTATTTCTCCCCTCTGGAGTGTCTCTGGGTTCCTCTCATCTCTCCTGAAGGACACCGAGCCTCTGGTTTGATGCCATGAGAACGCTTTTCCAGACCGAGGCCAGAGATACCATCAGGTGGCAGAACAGGGATTCTCAGTTGCTACCTGAGTGCTGAACCTGCATTTGAGATGGCTGCTTAAAAGACACAGCACAGGACAGGATATACAGCATGGCATTTTGAAATATATATATTCTGTAAGCAGACAATTTGAAGGTACCCGAAGTGTGCTGTATACTTCCTCAGCCATGCAAGACTTCAAAATGTAAAGACTAGAGCTACCCTGGAATTCAGCTTTTCGTGCTCCTCCTTCTCCAAACTGTGAGATCGTTTTTCTTACTTGGAATATTTGTGCTCTTTTCCAGGGTAGTTTCAAATACATCATTTCCCCCAGAAACCTTCAGGTTGGCACCAACCATTAATGTTGTGCCCAAAGATAAATGTACTTGGAATTTGACTCTTGAACAGAACAGAAATGGGTTTGCAGCTCTAAATAATGGGTAATGCTTTGACAGCAGTATTTTTTATTTTTAATTTTTGTAAACAACCGTATCCCAATAGAATTAAAAAATGTCCTGCAATAAGTCCTCTTCAAGAAAATATGGAGCAAACAGTGCCTTTCAGTTGTTTATGTGAAACAAAGAGCCAAAACTGTCAATTTTGTTCCTGAATATTTTTCTCTGTACTCAGAAAAAACCCATAAAGCTACATTTGAATAATAACAACCAGAACATATACAGTGTTTTCCAGGCACCATCTAAAATTATTTCAGCAGCCTGTATCACGCTTTACTTCTCATAGCCCTATACAGCCTCAAAGCCCAAAACAGTACCTCACAGTCCCTATTGTTCCCTTCTCCTCTGTGCTCTCCCCACTAACATACCCACTTTGCCACAGTCTGAAAGAAGAGGGGGGAAAAAAAAAAGGGGGAAAAAAAAAAAAAAAAAAAAAAGGATGTTCTCTTATGCAAGGAGTTTTCCCCGGGGTCTATTTTGACGCCCTTGGTAATTTTAGGACAATGTAAAGTTTCTGCAGCACCATGGCTCGCTTCTTCCCAGTCTGGCACGCTACTTGCTGATCTTGGCAGAACCGTAGTGAATTTAAATAGACAGAAAAAGATATTTTTTTTTTTTTACTATTTTTCTTGACCTTATTCTTTACCCCTTTCAAGGGACTAGTATAGTCAAAAGAATGTCAGGCTCAGCTTGAGGACAGGAAGTTTGCAGCTTACTTCTTTCCAAATTACTCAGTATATCATCTCTACAAACGCCCATATCAATATAAGATTCAAAAAATCACTATTTATAAATGGAGGCACAGTAAGAGTCTTTATTTTGGTACCTATCCTTTTGATTACTTATACACAGTTACAAGTAATCAAACCTTAGGCACTTTGATATCATGCTTGGATCTTAATAATTTCATTTATCACTTTTTTCGTTATGTTTTTTAAGAGGTGATAAACTGGCAAAATGCATATTTAATCTGTATTTGCTACAAGTAAAACTGCCTCTGAAGTACTGGACATTTATTTCTATAGCTGGTTCTGAATTCAAATGCACTGGTTATAAATAATTTCTGAGACCCATGTAATATTTATGCAGGAAATCTGAAACTTCGTGTCATGTTTGGAAAAAGGAAACACAGAGAGGAGAGGTTACTTTTCCACTGAACCAGTGGAGGCTGAAGTATCCGATATGGTACTACCAGCGCACCTACAAGAATTCAGGAGTAGTGCTTGTTGCAAGGCCTTTGCTGAGGGACCCGAGAGTCTCCTCTTGGCCATCTACGCAGTCTGCATAATGGTTTGTAGTATCTTAGTCCGTCCCCCTCGTCCCAGCCCTCTGCAAGACTGCTGGCTCTTATGTAAAGAGACAAACTGCATCTTCTCAGATCTATCCAGGTGTTTGCCTCCGCTTGACAGAATATAGAAAGTCAACTGACTTTGATGTGTTGCTTTTTTGCCTGATTGTTCCTCGGAGGGGATGGTTAGGCATGTATTTATTATATTGACTTGCTCAGTAATAACTATGCCCTCAGTTACTCCTCTGTGGGTTAAATTTAACTATCCATCTTTCAGGTGAGAATTACTTTTACCTGGCTTTAGGCATCGCCAATTTGGAGAGCTATGGCTGAGCTAGGTTCCCCGTTATAGTCAGTAGGAAGAAATAGATACGAAACAGGTAACAAATCTGTAGATGACAAAGCCAGGAAGGACTAGGAGGATGCTGAAAGACAAAATTATAATTCAAAACAACCATGAAAAGCTGGGATGAATGCAAGCTTTTGCACTTAAACGGATCTACTAAGCTGCAAAACAACTAGCTAGGCATAGGTCTCCTATGGATGACACTGGATCACAAACTGAGCACAAGTCCACGTTCAGGTCAACATGACCGAGTTTTCAAGGAAAAGGCCTGGGAGTATTAACCTAAGAGATCCTTCCAACCGCTGTGTCCTCTTTCAGGAGCAGTAATGCCCCTTGCACTCAAGGGTGGAGTGTGTGTGTGTGGATAAACAACCCAAGGATGATGAGAAAACACGACTGAAGAAAGAAGTGGGATCATTTTTTCTAAAGAACAGAAGACTGAGGAGGACCATGCTATCTGTCTTCAAAAAGGAATGGAGCAGCCTTTTCTCCATATTTCTAGCAGGGAGGACAGGAAATTATTGACCTGAGGTGAAATAAGAACTTCAGAAGGTGAACTTCAGAAAGACTTTTTAATGCTAAGAATACTAAAGCACCGGAATAAGTGACTTTGACAGGATCAGGATCTCCATCAAGGGAAGTCTTTAAGAGACAGTCAGGAATGTTGTGGGAGAGCAGCAGACTCTATAACTTGCCAAGCTTCTTTTCAGCTTTATTTTCCTACAGTTTTGTGCGTAAGTGGCTGATGTAGAAAGGAAATAAATGCTTGCGTGGCATACCACAAACAGCAGGTGATCTAACCACCAAATGGCTTGCAGTTTCACGGACTTTGGGTTTATCCAGACAGCTAGAACATCACACAGCGCTAAAAACAAAAGCAGCAGACCATGTTAATCTAAGCAAGAATTTCAGGTACTTTTATTGCAGTACTCTAAAAAACAGCTTAAAACATCAAAATTAGGCTCCAGTGAATGGAATGTTAGAAAATAACCATTCCTCATCACCGAGATCCACAAACCTCCTCACGTTACTAAAACCTGTAGTTGAGTCATTTTAGAGAAGACTGTGGCCAGAAACTCTAAATGTATTAATTGACAGAGAAGAGTGTGGCAGTGGCAATGATTATTTTGATTCAGCAGCCTAAAACGGCACCAGAGGAACACTTAGGAGCAAATTATATTGCTTAGGTCATGAAGTTAGAACAGCAGTAGCAAAGGAAACATACCATATTCCTACTGCTTTCCAATAAGACAGGGAGCATTTCTATTCTCTCCTTTAATCTCACATTGCCCAAGTTTGATTACTTTGGAAGACTAATACTAACGCTAAAGCAGGTGAGCCTCAACTGAGCAACTAGGCGGTAGGAAAATAGCATCATGAAAGACAAGCTAAAAATGAATGTGTTGGAAAAGGTGCAGAATCGGAGTTGAATATTTAGTGCAACAATAAATACAACAGAAAGTCTCGTTAAGGCAAACCAGAAACTGAAAAGGTAGGGAAGAAAAGTGGTTCAAAGCTTTGACTAATGTAAGGAAAACAGTTATGGAAAGCAAGGACTTTGAAGTGCTGACGCTTCAAACATACAAGCGCTGACAAAAAAAGGGGAAAAAAGTCACTAATCCGACTTTGACTGACAAGTGAAAATTATGCTACCTGACAAGGAAGGTGAGGGAAAAGATCTAGAGTCTGCACCTTTTTGATCCAGACGTTTTCTGATGGCAAGATTACCAGAAGAAAAGTCCTTCAGCAATATTTGGAAACCATTGGGGCAGTTTGCATTTAACACTCTAGCCTCTTAAGAATACATGAGCTCCTTTTCTGGGAAAAGGCATTGAAAAAAAGATGATAATGTTGCAGATTTTGATATTTAGGGAATTAACTGTTGAACTGTACTGTAACATTAGGGACTGACAGGAAAGGTAATTCCCATTCTGATTAGCAGAGCAAAGACATGGAAGAAGGAGAATGCCAAGGGTGGGAAGGACAAGCCGGGGCTTAGGTAAATGGCTAGAAACCAGATGCAATGCCTTACTACGTTAATGCTATGCCCATACGTTAATGACTTGAACCAGTAAAAGATGTAAAAGCTTCAAAGCTAAACTGTATTGAGTAGTGCCTCAAAGTGAAATCTAAGTCCCTAGCTGAGCACCTAGTATTCCTGTGTGAGACAAGAGAAACCAGAACGCTCCAAAAGATAGGGATGGAAGAAAGCCACTGAGCAGGAAACTCCCTGAAGCTAGCCAACAGCCAGCACAACGAAACCCAGGACTCCCTGGGAGCTTCTCCCCTCTCCAGAGGCTTCACATCCAACCAAGCACACTTTTCCCTAGTTGGGGGCAAGAACTTCCAGCAAGGCTTCTAATGAGGAAAAGCCTAGGATAGCTCTTCAGGAAAAGTGATGATAATTTCTGTGCAAACTCAGCTGAGACAAACATCGTTCTTTTTTTTTTTACAGCCTTTAACAAAGCAGAGCCAAACAGGACATTAACCCAAACCCCAAAGGACTGCTTTAACCTCTGCCTACAGAAAAAAATGCCATCTTGCTTATCTTTAAGTCTTGCATTTTATGTTCTTGTCCACACGTTGACAGTTTCAAGAATAAACACTATGTTGAGAATGAAAATCAGCAAGAGCAAAACTTACCCTGGGCATTAGGGTATTTCTGTAGGAAGAGAAAGCTGCGAGACTGACGGAAGTGAACTCAATTCTCTCATATGCACAGGCAAGTGTTCTTAGTAGCCACCGGGCTACCATGACAGATTAAAATTGTAGTCCACAACTGCTCCAGCTCAAACCTTGAGCAGAAAATGTGCAACTGCTCTTTGTGAGGATCCAAATATCTATTCCTATACAGCTAAACAGAGCAGCTCTGAAACCTTTTTCTTGCCCTAAGGTCAAGTGCACAACTTGGTTTGTATCCACTAAATTCTCTCCAGTGCAAAACTAGGAGC
Organism: Phoenicopterus ruber ruber; assembly: GCA_009819775.1. NCBI lineage: Eukaryota > Metazoa > Chordata > Aves > Phoenicopteriformes > Phoenicopteridae > Phoenicopterus > Phoenicopterus ruber. The sequence continues at coordinate 27,638,365 of CM020217.1, read as the reverse complement.
CTCCAAGCTGCTTATTAGAAAAGTTTCTGACACATGCTATCCCCCTATACCCTTTGTGTCTTCTTTGAGAAGCAGCAGACTATCAGAGGCCAAAACTGAGACAGGGAAAATGCTAACAGTGAAGCAGGATGGATGATCCTGGACCTGAAAATCCCTTTGGGAAGTCAGGGATGCCACTCTGTTTAGCTCACAGGGCCCAGCTTTTCAGGTGGAGGCCACTAGCGATATTTGCACAGCCTACAGCATTTCTGAAATTGCAGGCAGAACATGGAGGCCTTCAGTGAATTTAGGTGGTGTCCGGACTGGGCTGCTGCTGGGAGGGAACAGGCAAAAGATTTGGATCACGACTCTGGGCTTGAGTGCGTTAATCCCTCTTTGAATCTGGCTGCTCAGTTCTCCGCTGGTTAAATGAGGCTATTGTTTCTTGCCCGCTTCCTAAGGCTGTTGCGAGACTAACTGACGGACTGCGAGGCAATCAGATACTTCGGTAAGTTGCTATTGGCACCCCTGGGGACCTTCTGCCTCTCGTAAGTAGAAATCCTGCAGGAGCTGCCAACATGCAGAGCTCTTCCTCAGACTTCCTATTACAGGCTGTTGCTTAGCCACAACACAGCCCTGGGAGGCTGTATAACTCCAGATGTCAGCGTGCGGTTAATCCTTCCGTGGGCAAGGGGCCAGAGGTACAAATGTCCGTATGTAATTACCATTCTCTCATGACTGAACACCAGCCCATGCTCGGTGCCCAGCTATACGAGAAATCCTTTACAGCTTAGAGTCCTCCTCGCTTCCTGCTTAATCAAGAACTAGTTGATCTTGCAACAGTATTTTAATGACTATTTTTGCATGAAGAAGTGAAGCATGTGGTTACTGTGCTAACACCACGTTTTAAATGATATTTACTTGCAAGCAGAGCATGCCCTGTGAACCAGGGCGGTATGCCCAATATTCTTGTTACGGGAATATAAATTCGTGTTTTCTCCTGCAGTTTTCACAGTTCCTACTAATATATTTCTTCAAGTGAAGAACAGGAGAGCCCTCCTGTGGCTAATTTAACACCTGTGATATCGCACAAATACTATGTATGGCCGTAAAAAATATATCGTACGTAAGTTTTCTTTTGTCCTTACCTCTGGTCTCACCTCCTTTAAATATGGTTGATTTAATGAACCTCAAATTTGTTTTCCAGGCAGCTATATCTGAATTTTTTTTTTCTTCCACTTAAAATGAACAAGCCATTCCTCATACCATATCTGTGCTTCATTTCCCAGTTTTGACAATAGGAATGTAAATTATAAAGTAACCCTCTCTGAAATGTTTCTCTTGTGGGCTGTAGGGCAGAAGAGAAGCATATGGGGGATTTATTATGCACAATGACCTCATTCTTTCCAAGTTTCCTCACTCTCAGAAGACATATTTGCAATTCACATACACAGTTCAAAACTAGTAGGCTACGCGTCTGCTGTATGTACACACACACAGAGCTTCTTACATCCCCAGAAGACAACAGGCGACAAACCAGTGGGAGCGTTCACATTATTTCTGCATTAGGGCTCTCTCCAGAGCTAAACGAAGCCAACAAGCATCGTAAGTAACCCCTAGATTCTGTATGAACTTCTCAAAGGCACTGCAAAGACAAGAAGTCAGACCCTCTGGGGTCTATTTTTAAGGAAAAGAAATTACTCATGCCTTATATGCTTTTGGTGTCAAATGGATACGTTCGAGGTCAAAAAAGGGAATCAACTTAGCTCTAATGTTCCCTTATTTCTACTTAGTACCCAGTTCAGGGATAAATCAATCTAAGACTTGTACTTAAAGTCCCACTGACGTCAAGAGAATTGAGTCTTTCTTATGTGTTTTCTTGACCCTGTGTTTAGCCCTTAGGAGACACTCAGTACTATGCAGGTAACGTGACACTGATTAAATGCACCTCAAAGGAAAAAATCCTCAGGCCTCCCAAAGGCACCTCTTTTCTACTCTGTCTGTAATCCACACATCACGCTCACCTCCTCTTCCTCCATATCTATTCACTGGGGGTTTTTGTTCCCTTCCTCATTGCTCCTTTTCTTTTTAAACTGGCATGAACAAATGCTGCAGGGCAGATACTGCTGGCCCAGGAGGTGGGGGGTACTGGATCTTGGGCAATATTAGGGTGGAAAACAAGTGTTTTCATTTGGTTACTACATTTGTCTTTTTCTGCACATGAGTTATTTCTGACATAACATGATGTGTTGCAACTGAGAAAAGCGACTTGCCAAAATACCGGTCAGTAATACAGGTTTTGGTGTTCCTAGCTGGCCAGACAGTAATAACATTGCAGAAAATTTTTTGACTGAAGGCTGAATACTTTGGGAAACTCTTGATCGAGGTACAATCTAGTAGCAATCAATAACAATCTAGAAGCACAACCCACTGGTTATTTGTGTCTGACATACAGTTAACACAAATTTTACTCTTAAACAGAACAAAAAAATCTTAAACCAACAGATCTAGAGGCTCCATGTGCAGAAATTATCTGAACAAGCTCAGATAAAGCATCACAAAAGCTTGACCAAACTGAGATGATAAAAACATATGAAGACATAACCTGTGTTGTCAGAAGATAAGACTTTTCCCAAAGCTAGGAAGACTGGGATAAAGGACACTAGATTGCCTTCTAAAGGAGGGACGTAGGCCAATTGTGTTTAACAATACTGGATTTTAGGACTTGCCTAGAGGTAAGATAACTGACGTAGGTACCTATCTGTCAGTCCTAACCTTGCATTCTTGTCTTCACAATGATCTGGTTTCAATAGGACAGGTGAAGACCGTTCTCAATCCAGATGAGATGGTAATATGCAACTAGAAAGTTTAATAAGTGATTTGAGCCTACTTAGGCTGAGATAGATCTCTGGGCAACAAGAACCTCTCTAGAAGAACTGGCACCTTCTGACCACCTTCAGCCCTGTCTTAATAATAAAGGAACATATGGACCAGACTGGTGCCTTCTAAAGATGTGGCACCGCCCCATGTAGCACACCGATACAGCCTCCCAATGACGTGCCTGTTAAATCAATGCTTGGGCTATTAAATCATTTTTCTTTTTGAAAATAAATGATATTTATTTCTTAGTTTCTCTAGACAAAGACACATTCTTTCGCTAGATGCCAATGGCATTTGAAGCCAGAATAAAAAAATGGGAAGGTAGTCTATCTCTTCATCAGTTCACTTGGGCAGAGGCAACAGGTTTAAAATTTGCAAGACAAAAGTCAAACCTATTTGAGAAAGATCAGCAGTTCATCTGAGTGCCTGGAGACCTAAGGGTTGGGCCATTTTAGTAAATCTGCTTTCAAAAAGAGAATCTAGAGAAATGCCTTTACCTTATACAGCTAACCTGCTCAAGAGGCAGAAAGTTGCCATTTAACTCAGATACTGCACTATGACATTCTTTCAAAGTGGTTTTTTTCTATGACAGGCTTTTTCCACAGTGAAGAGCCAGACTTATTTATAAATATTACATTCTTTTTCTGGTCTCCGGTTAGATGACATCTACAAGTTCTCATTGTGTTCTGGCTACAGAACTCAGGCACAGTCTCATATAGATGTATATACACACGTATATTGTATATTTAGGAACGTGTGAATAATTTGCCTTAGAAGAATAGTAACAATGATTTTAATAGGCCATCCCTAAGCGTAAAATTGTATTCAAAATAAGATTGAAGGTTATGTCTCTATTTTGTTTGCCAAACAAATGCTCGAAAGTCTAGAGTCATGAAGTCAGGAGCTGAAAAAATTAGACTGAAAGCGGTCTTTGAGATAAAATGCAATTCATTTCAGGGACATAGGATTAGAAGGAATTTCCCACTGGTTTACAGGGATCCCTGTTAGAAATGGAAAGTTATTTTGCTTCCTCAGATTACAAGAGCAAGACCTGAAAATTTAGGAACCTTCTTCCATTTCATGCATTTTATACCACAGAGCATAATTACAAAAGGTTTGATACTGAGGTGTTTTGAAATACTGGAAGTTCTTGCCAGTTGCTTAAAAAATCTGTACCTCTTCACTTTAATTCATCCATTTAATCATTAAAATCAATTTAACTTTGATGTTTTTATTATTTTGCTGTCATTTTAGTAATTCAGATCTTCAAAGGTAAGAACACATGAGCCATTCAAAGCCAAAAATCAAATAAAGCTACACTCCCTGCTCTCTAATCAGAGCTTTCATCTGCACATTTATGATCTCAGGAAGAAGCCAAATTAGTCCTAATTGCCTCTAATTTAACTTGGCCACTCAAATAGGATATGAGATCACATTTTATCATACTGTAGATATTTTAATCGCTAGTGTACGCGGACTGCAGAGTTTGCTGTGCACTGAAAAAAGCCTATCTTATCACATAGAAGTTCAGCCACGCTAAAAATTCCATGTAGAACCAGACCTTCTTTCTTTTTCTTTTAAAATTACGGACTTTAGGCAAAACGTGTTCTCTGATGTGCATTTGAGGTTTCAGGCTGACCTACAGTTAAGTGCTTGAAATAATTCATTAACACGTAGGTTTTTTAAGCCTCACGTGGCCTAAGACACCAATTTCAACTACTTGACTATTACGCAGCTCTACGTGAGGAGGAGACCTTTTGGTTAAAGGCTTTAAGGCAAGGCAGGCGCTGGGAGAAGAGGCACGTCGGAGCTGCTGGGGCGGACCCGTGCTCCCCGCTGGACGGAGGCTGCATCCCCTGCAGCCCGCACAGCGGCAGCCGCCCGGGCCCGGCTGCCCGGTCCTGCCGTTATCTCCCGCTCCAGCACCTGCTGCAGTGTTGTAGAGCTTGGAAATACTCGAGGGCAGTCAAAGGGCTGAAGCAAGGGTGTGTGCATCAACGTGCTGGATCAGCATGAATCAGAAATTCATTTCGCTTAGCGTATGTTAATTTTGATTTTCTACTCCAAGTGAAATATCTAATTATCACTTGAACATTCTTTTCCTCTTGCTTAATTATCTAGCAGCTTACATCTGCTGATGGTATCTTTCATTTGAAGCGAGATGATCAAATGTAGTTAAACACTTTTTAAGAATAACCTTTCAGAATGTTTAAACCTGTTGCTCAGCAACATTGATACTCCTTAGAGAGCCCACGAAGGCAGTAGCAAATTGGGAACGTTCCTAACTACAAACTAGAGAGGGAGCAAACGTTACACATTTACTTTAAAGCAGAAGAGCCGGGCAAGATAAATTTTGCAATCAGAAACCCTTGAATTGGCAAGCCTGTTTCTAAAAGTTATGCGTAACTGGAGAATGTGAATGCCATACAACCTCTGTATTTAATAAATGTTCAAAATTCAAGTGTGTTTATTACTGGAAATTACTGGAAAATCTACAGACTAAGCATTATTCATAGCAGTTATTTGGCAAGTAAATTTGGATAATGGAAGCGCCGAGAAGCAAAGGAATCACAGTTGTTAGTTATTGGCTATAAGTTATTTTCCTCCCCTACACGGAGGGGCTCAAGCTATTTTGCTGGCATTTGGTAAGGAGGACGTTTTCAGCAATACGACATCGCAGTTCAGAGCCCTGTTCCGTGGAAACCTAATTCTCGCCTACTTTTGGAGAAGTGCCCCTAAATCAACCCACGTCTCTACTGGGCAGTTAAACTGCTTTGGGACTGGGAAAGAGAGCAGCGCGTGCAAGCGTAAGCAGAAAACTCTCTCCTGTCAGTCAGCCGGATTGATGACTGGTAATTTGCCGCCTCGGTGAGATGGAAACCCGAGCACATGGACATGCCGGGTGGTTTTCTTTAAATAAATCAAGGAAATTTCTTCCCTCCCCACAAAGCAGAGAAATCATCTAAAACAAGACAGCTTTTACTTATATATTTTTTTTTGTAGGGAGCAGGGAGAGAAAGTGACAAGGACTGCAAAATAATATCTACAAAAGTGCTTCTTAGATGAGATCGAACATGACAACATTTTCCACTGGAGGCCTTTGTGCCCCTTGGCTCTCCAGGCACGAAAACAGCTCCCATCTCAGTGTTGCATTTCAAAGTTCACACAGCACCAGTGGTGGATATCTTTGGGTATAAATATAGCATTCCAGCACCGCAGTCTCCCGCCTTCATCTGTGCTGTCTCAACTCTTATTTTGAACATCAGCATTTTGAACAGAGCAAAAAAAACCCCCTGAATTTGCACTAGAACTAATAAATAAGGCAATCCGGGATCGTAAAAGCCATTCTTTCAGAAAGCCACCAGAGCAGGTCAGAGCCGAGGCTCGCTATCTCATCTGACAGGCGCTTCCAGGAGCCTCCCGGGGGAAGGAGGCCACGCAGGCACCGTTCCGCGGCAGCCAAGTTAATTTGATGTGAGAACCTTAGATAGGCATTCATGGGAACTTCTGAGATACCAGGTGAAATACCGCTGCAGCACTCAGCCACTGAGTTATAGACTATCTGGACTAATATTTGCTAAGTGTGCTCCATCGGAGTACATTTTAAAATATCTATATACTATTTGGATCCCTTATTCATGTGCACTAGGAGTTAACTGGTTGTAGTTTCGCTAGCAGAAGAGATTTTTCAGAGTTACAGGCAGTAACACCAGCAAGGATAAGGGAAGGAATATTCTTTAATGAAGACTAATAAAATTGCTAGGGAAATAGATAAAAGTGCTCAGTATTACAGCCTTGGATGGGCCAAGTTGGAGCTTTAGTTGTGGATTGATAACTCTGGGATGAAGACGAGACAGCTCAGTCAAACTGGCATTTTGATGGTCACATCTGTCAGAGGGAATATATCACAAGAGAAAGATGTGTCCAAGATGCAGAGCAACTAGTGGGTGAATGGGTTCTCCCTCCCCCAGTGTTCAGGGGAAAAAACAGGTGCAGGTTTCCCCTCCGAGGAGTCTTGGCTCACAAAAAAAAAAAGAGATCTCAGGGTGATTAACTAGTAGTTTCCCTGGAGAGGTGAATGATGGGGAAAGGGCTGAGAGAAATAGCAATTGCAGGGCTCGCGGCTCAACCTCTCCCATTTGGAGCCTACTGGATCGCAAACGGGAAGCAAAGGCATGTGTCAGAACTCTTTCCAACTACTGTTTCTCATCTTATAGCATAACCCAAAAATATTCAGTGACACTAAGGTCTGTTAGCACTAAGGACAAACTAAGCATCTTAGGCTTCCAGGTTTTAAAGGAATTTGGATTCTCATTTTAGAAAGCAATTTAGTAAGAAGGGTTTAGATGTTTCTTTATAGTTGAGGGAGGAATATGATCTTCTGATTCCAAATTATCCTGAGAATGTTGGGTATTTTGGAAGCAGAAAATCTTCTTGTTGAACTCCTTCAGAAAAGTGACTTTAAATCATATTTAACCCCAAGGTTCCCAGGTTCCTGATAACCAAGAAGAGTTAAGATTCAGCGTTTGTGCTAATGAACTAAGGCATAAGTTTGCATTGTTGTGTAATCTCCTTTGCATGTGTTGGCCATTTAAATATATTAAGCATAATTTACATACAGTTCTTCGATCACATTTTCTACAGTTCTTGCTGTTTTGTGCTGCCAGCATTGCTCTGTCTCAGAGGATGTGTTATTACTCAACAGGTTGTGTTGTTGCAAGTCAGAGAGTTTGTTTTCCCCTTATTATTTTGTTTACTGCCTTGTGTGGGAAGACAATCAAGGACCAGATACAGAGACAGGTCATGCATGGAGGAATAGTATAGAATAAGAGCAACAAGACTACTACTGTCCTGATCATAAGCATCTCTTCCCTACTTGAGGTTTTAGCATGCTTAAATGCTTTTCTCAGGTGGAGTTTGCTGAGACTCTCCACCATATATTTGGGTTCCTAGTTGCTAGTTTCTGACTGCAGGCGTTACAGATAAGTCTGCAGCAACTTGGCAAATTTCACCTCCTTACTGCTCAGAGCATCAATGAACTGATTGTTGACACCGATCAGTTGTTTGCATTTTGTTTCATGGGTCATAATATACAAGTTCCTCCTGACCTGCAGCTGATGCCCTCCACAGCGTGCCTACAAGGTGATGCTACTGACATCCTTGCTTTGCCCAGAGGCACCCAAGGCATAAAGACCTGAAGGGCACCAAGCGAAATCCTGCCAGCTGAAAAATTGCAGACCTTTGGCCTGTGTGTTTTAAGCTGAGGTCCTAAGGTCTCGCTTACAGGTGGCCAGTAAAACCGACTGGAATGTTATCATGACAGTCATGCCATCCGAATGCTCATCAACAATTATACATGTGAATGTTTGATTTTCAAGTTATTCAGAAAGAATATACAGAAAAGCAAAGAATACTGCAGCAGCACTGCCACGCTGGAGCATTAACACACCATTTCTAAGGCTGTGCTCCTTTTGCTCAAAATAAACTTGGTTTCCTAGTGAAAGAGCTGACTCCCCATACTCCAGCCTACTCAGCCTTCAGGTGCTCATCCCTGCTCTTCTTCGTGCCAGGGTGGCTTTTATACACTATCTACTAAGATGGCTCAGGCAGCTGAAGAAGCTGAAAATTTAATGGATTTTGTTGCCTTAGTTTTTATTTGGATTTGGGAAAAGAACTACTTAACTGTAACAGGATTTCTGCTGCATAAGGAATTCAGTGGGAAAACATCTTCTGGTGCTCTACAGAGAGGGACGGGAGCAGAGCCACCCCATGGGCTGCTCTATGGACTTCTATCAGATTTAAGCTATTTTGTAAACCCAGAACAACATAACCTAGCAGCTTTCGGAGTACAGGAATTCTGCGTTTCTGTTTGCACTCCTCTGCTGGCTTGATGGGCGATTTTCAGAAAGTTTTGACGTCCTAGCAGTAGAAGCGTTTAGGATGCTTTGCTTAGCGAAGCCTGGAGCATTGGCCCCATGCGGCTTTTACGAGGCCGGTTGTGCAGCCATGCCTAAGCCTGACACAGCCAAGAGCTGAAACATTCCCTGTGGTCAAATCACCATACGGTAACTGTGCTGAGAAACAGTATGACTGTGCACGTGGCCAACCACCAGTGCAGGAGGCAGGGTGTTTATTATAAAGACAGTAGATTACTCTCCTCCTGAAAGCAGTACCACTGTTAAGCTGTAGCAATTACACAGTCATGAGTTTTCCTACCTTACAAGACTATGGGGAAGTTGTGACTGTTTGATGATGTAAAGCTACATATGTTAATGCCCCAGCTGAGCTATATGACTAAAAATGACAGTATCTATATACCATTATCACAATTGCATTAATCAAGATAATTCATACCTTCCATGACTGTTTGGCAATAGAGTATAAAAAACTAATTAAAGAATTGCGTGCAATGTAAGTATGAACTCAACCGTGTTTCAAGTTTAAAGAAGAGTGATAGAAGTATAAATCATTCTTTCAAATAAGCCTGATGTATAATAAAGTAAATGAAATAGCAGATATCTTCTGTTCCAAGTGTGTCCTCTTGTCACAGGTTGGGAGACAAAAAAAAAAAAAATCATTGAAAAATATCAGATTAAGAGACAGAAAACTCCAGGTTAAGATTCTCAGGTCCAAGGTGTTATTTGCGGAGTTGTTTCCTGGTCAGAATGTACCAAAACCACACATGTGGTCGCACACATGCTGGTCTCATGTCTTTATCCTTTAAAAGAATCAAACAATTTCTTAAATTGGATCCTAGGAGAAATTGCCCTGTGTAACTGCTATGATTTTAGTTCTCTGCCTTGGGAACGTATAGTTAACTCTGCTCTGGTAAGACCCCACCTGGAGTACTGCATCACTGCGTCCAGCTCTGGAGCCCCCAACACAAGAAGGACATGGACCTGCTGGAGTGGGTCCAGAGTTGGGCCACAAAGATGATCAGAGGAATGGAGCACCTCTCCTATGAAGACAGGCTGAGAGGCTTGGACCTGTTCAGCCTGGAGAAGAGAAGGCTCCGGGGAGACCTTTGAGCAGCCTTTCAGTACCTAAAGGGGGCCTACAAGAAAGATGGGGACAAACCTTTTAGCTGCGCCTGCCGTGATAGGACAAGGGGTAATGGTTTTAAACTAAGAGAGGAGAGATTTGGACTCTCTATAAGGAAGAAGTTTTTCACAATGAGGGTGGTGAAGCCCTGGCACAGGTTGCCCAGAGAGGTGGTAGATGCCCCATCCCTGGAAACATTCAAGGTCAGGCTGGACGGGGCTCTGAGCAACCTGATGTAGTTGAGGATGTCCCTGCTCATTGCAGGGGAGTGGGACTAGACAACCTTTAAAAAGTCCCTTCCAACCCAAACTGTTCTATGATTAACAGACTTCAGTGTCTTGCAATTATTTTCTCAAAACAAGAATTGCTTAGCTAAGGAAGAATGCATGATAGAAGTATTGTTTGATTTTTTAAAAATATTTAAACCTCACCTGATGATTAAATATCTCATTATGGGATCTGAATGCTTCTAAATTCCTCAGGGACTACACATGGAACTTTTTGTACAGCGTTTTATTCATTTTAATTCTGGATTGCTTGAATCTCTTTTTCTGCAATTTTTTTGATTAGTTCTTTCCCCATCACTTACAATCACTCTCAGGGGAACCCGGCCAGCAGGCTCAGTAGAGAGGTCAAACTGAGGCTTCAAGCTGATGGCTTCTAAAATTCTTTGGTAAGAGCTATGAAATAAAAGTAAACCGAGCTGGAGCCAGTAAGCTCTGAAGTTTAGTTCTAGTGGAGATTTTGGCTCTATATAGTTTAAAATACATTTAAAAGTGCCATTTAATTTTTTAAATAAAACACATTATTTCCTTGTGCTTCTATAAAATGTTACTTTACAGATTGTGTCAGGAGAGACAAGGGTCTAGGCAGGAGAGACGGAGGATCTTGTCAGAGATGTTGTAAGAGACGGGAAGTCAGGAGTTCAAAGGAATGTGAATTTAACAGCAGCATTTTGGGAGAGACGGCGTTTTTACAACAGGCTGGAGAGATAGTGAAGTCATAGGGGAGAAGATGTGGAGCTAAGCTGCCTGTGTGACAGGGAACTGATCCCAGCCCTGATCTGAATGGCTATAAAGAGAAAAAGGGAGAAAAGGCATGTAGAAATATGAACGTGTTTTTGATAGAAAAGCTAAACCACTGGTACTGACGTAGAGAAGATAGGTTCAGAGTGGTAGTCCTTCAAGCAAATTGCTGCTTGAGTATGTAGAAATCCTTAAATGAGTTAGGTTTGTTTTGGTTTGTTTTTTTTAATCCTTAGTTGCTCTGTACCCCTTCTTTGGAAAGGCTTGGGCGCTCCCACGTTTCTTCAATTCTGCCTATTCTCTGAGAAATAGCTGATAACTAGCATTAGATTGTGGGGATTTGTAACAGAAATACCAAGATTGGTATGAACAAAGCATGAATGGAAACGTGAGTGTGAAAGACAGTGATATGCATTAATTGCTACGGAGCACTATGCGTGATTTCATTTGAATGACCAGACAGGAAGAATAAGCCAGCCTAATGATTAGGGGACGAGATGACGAAGAACAGGTACGGCAAAAAAAGAACCAAGAAACGCAAAAAATTTTGCCGAAGACTTACAAGGGCTAAAGCAAGATAATGAGATGAAAGAAACCCAAACACCATCCACACCTAGGGGGCATAAAGCACACATTCAAAATTGAGGTGATTGCTGCCAATCACAAAAGAAACAAGAGGGATAAGGATGCCATAGCCAGCATCCCTTGTCCCGGCCAAACCACAGGGGCACGTGTCTTGGCAATGAATGAAAACTACGAGCACAAGGGAGTGAGATCAATTTTGTTTAAAGCAACTATCACATTCTCTTTCCGTGGGGTCTCACACTGAATTTTGTTGTGCTAATTCCCTACAATATTAACCACAACACTGCTATACACCGTGGGGTTTGCAGAGCAGGGGTACCACCCCACGCTGCAAGTGTCCGCAGCTGCTGAATGACCGATACACCTTCTCCCCTGTGGATAGGGGGCTTGCCCCCACATATTTAGTGGGGAACTAGGTCCAGGACAGTAGGTATAACAAGAACAAAAGAAGAATTTTGCACCACCAGCTGCCCAACAGTGTTTTTTTCATTGTTTTGTTCCTCTCACCACCAAACCAATGAACAGTGAATTCTTTTTTGAAGTGTTAAAAACAACAAAACTCCAAGAGCCTATCATGCCTATAATACTCCAAGGAGCTGTGAGGAGCAGTGCTGTAAAAGGAATGGCTTCACAGTAGTGGAAAAGAGCACAATTAATATAACTGTACAACATTTTATATGACAGGAGAGCTACCACCTTATGCCACTGCTGCAATTCCAGAAAGTTTTATCTGCTTTCAGTTGTGGTCCATAAAAAGCCTGTGCTAGTTCTCAAACAATAAATTAAGGCAATTGGAAAAAAATTACCTAACTTAATTATCACCCAAGCACTATTGTAAGGGAATTTTCAAATCTATGTAAATCCCATCACACCTAACAACAATACATTGAAGTGAATTTTATAGGCCAACCTGAAGCTGTGATAGAGAAGAGAATTAAAAGCGGGAAATAAAATCCCTGCATGCAGCACGGCTATGGAATATTTCTACACCAATTGGTGTTCACAGAGAAATAATTTGCTGAAATACTTGGCTGTAACAGACCAAGCTCTTAAACCCTGCTTGTAAAGAGGTATTGCCAATTACTTTGGGTGTTTGGTTGGTTTTGTTGTTGTTGTTTTTTGTTTTGTTTTTAAGTGGAGCAATGTCCCATCTGCACTAAGCATGTCTGAGTATGTGTTTCTAAGTTTTCAAAATACTTGAAATCAGAGTGGTGATGTTATTCTGCATGTTCCTAAGAGGAGTCAAGCGTGCGCAGACGCTGTAGGTACAGGTGCCATTTCACATCAAGTGTTTTATCCAGAGAGAAAACAATTTCTTGTATGTAGATTAGCTAAACTTTGTTCCATGAAATAAACCTTGATTTATTTTTAGCTATTCTCACTAGATTTTGGAATAAAAAAATTGGAATTGTTCTCTATAATCATCAGAACCGAACCTATTTGTGGTACTTTATTTAATGTGCATTCTCTGCTTTAAACCTCTTTAGCATGCTGAGCAACAATGCTCTTTAATAATAATACAAGATCACACTGTTTTATTTACATTTGCTCCTTGATGCAGTATTATTGTATTGCAAAATCAGCGTTCCTTCACTCTGTTGTGTTACAGTTGCAACGCACGGCATCTCTCTAAACATGAGTGCATTGGATTTGCGTGGCAGGGTTTTAGTAGTGGGGAGGCGACAGGGGTGGCTTCTGTGAGAAGCTGCTAGAAGCTTCCCCCATGTCCCATAGAGCCAACGCCAGCCAGCTCCAGGGCAGACCCGCTGCTGGCCGAGGCCGAGCCCATCAGTGATGGTGGTAGTGCCTCTGGGATAACAGAGTTAAGATGGGGGGGACAGGGGGACCTGCAGCTGTGGAGAGAGGAGTGAGATGTGAGAGAAACAACTCTGCAGACACCAAGGTCAGTGAAGAAGGAGGGGGAGGAGGTGCTCCAGGCACCAGAGCAGAGATTCCCCTGCAGCCTGTGGTGAAGACCGTGGTGAGGCAGGCTGTCCCCGTGCAGCCCATGGAGGTCCGCAGTGGAGCAGGTATCCACCTGCAGCCTGTGGAGGACCCCATGCTGGAGCAGGTGGATGCCCGAAGGAGGCTGTGACCCCATGGGAAGCCTGTGCTGGAGCAGGCTCCTGGCAGGGTCTGTGGCCCCATGGAGAGAGGAGCCCACGCTGGAGCAGGTTTGCTGGCAGGACTTGTGACCCCGTGGGGGACCCACACTGGAGCAGTCTGTTCCTGAGGGACTGCACCCCATGGAAGGGACCCATGCCGGACCAGTTCATGAAGAACTGCAGCCCATGGGAAGGGCTCACATTGGAGAAGTTCATGGAAGACTGTCTCCTGTGCGAGGGACCACGGGAGCAGGGGAAGAGTGTGAGGAGTCCACTCCGAGAAGGAAGAAGCAGCTGAGACAAACGTGATGAACTGACCACAACCCCCATTCCCCGTCTCCCTGCATCGCTGGCAGGGAGGAGGTAGAGAGTTCAGGAGTAAAGTTGAGCCTGGGAAGAAGGGAGGGGTGGGGGGAAGGTGTTTTTAAGATTTGGTTTTATTTCTCATTATCTTACTCTGATTTGATTGGTAAGAAATTCAACTTATTTCCCCAAGTTGAGTCTGTTTTGCCTGTGACAGTAATTGGTAAGCGATCTCCCTGTCCTTATCTCAACCCATGAGCTGTTTGTTATATTTTCTCTCCCCTGTCCAGTTGAGGAGGGGAGTGATAGAGCAGCTTTGGTGGGCACCTGGCATCCAGCCAGGGTCAACCCACCACAATGGTACTGATGTCACTCAATGGTTTTAATATTTTCCCAAATGGATAACCTGGTTTTGAGGGTCTTGGATCCATTAAAAAGAAAAACTGAAGAAAAGGGGACTTTTTTTGGATGCAATTCTGCTTATTTACGAATTCTTATTTTTTACCCCACTGCGTTCAGGGTAATAACAAGCAACAGCAGCTTGTTCACATTTCCAGGCAGGAGCTGACACTGAGAGTAGCAAAAAAGAGGTTTTGGACTGCTTTCTATGTCCTGTTGAGGCTCCATTACTGACCACCCCACAGCTCTCCCATCTTGTCTGGATCTCTCTCATTAATACCACAACCTGCACTGACCGGCAGTGGCTTCACCTTTAACTTACTGTGTCATTGCTTTGATCAGTAACATGTGTTTTAGATGAGGTTTCAGAAGGGAGAAGGTGACCTTTAAAAAGTTGACATCACATTCAAATGAGGAAAGTAGAGGCAAATGAACTCTGGCAGGTTAAATGTAAAAACACAACAAGGCTGGCCAAAGAGTTTAAGGAACAACTTAAAAAAGGCATAAAAAAGTAATAATAAATCCTTTTACAAAACCATCAAAAGCCTGCTAGAAAGCCTGTACAACAATGGTCAAGGTCAAGGCAACAACAACAACAAAAGTCAAGGCACAAAAGAGGTATTCACAGAAGATAAGGCCAGAGCAGATAAATTAAATGAATTTTTATACATAGTGAATGTGGAAGAGCATCAGAAATGTGCTTCCCCCCGCCACACAAACACACTCTTTTTTGTTTTAATGGATGATACTTCAACAGTTCTGCACTTGATTAAGTTCAGAAAAGGCTGTAAAACAGGTTCATCAAGACCAGAGGATATTTATCCAAGAGTTCAGAAGGAACTGAAGCACGAAATAGCTCAAGTAGCACGTGCGGTGTATGATTTCTTACTTTAAAATGCCCAGATACAAAAATGATAGCAAATGGGATGGAATTAAAAAAACAAAAAAGCCAACCAACAACAAAACCTGGCCCTACGCACTGGTCCTTTGTACCATGTTAAGTAGCTTGAACTATAAGAACAGAGTTTGTGGATGTATGAAAAATGGTATATTGAAGAACAGTCAACACAGCTTTTTGAATGAAAGGTCATGACACACATCTCTGAGGGTTTCTGAAGATGTCAGTAGATATGTAGACAAAGGAGACTAAGTTGATGCAATCTCATTTTGTTTTTCAAAAGGCATTGGTCCCTTATCAAAGGCTCAAGAAATGAAGCTGGGAGAAGCAGAAGGTCATCACGACTAAATAACTGATGAAACGTTAGGCAACCTGAGGTACTAATTATCTGTTATTTTTATTGGTGGAGAAAGGCCATCTGTGAGGTCCCACAAGAATTACAACTTTCTAGACGCTCTTCTATTGTTTTCTGTTCTGCAATATGTCCTCATACCGTGCACGTTCTCTAGTCTTTATTATGCTAAAAGGAATTTAAGCAGTGCAGTGCGGCCAGGTGGGCTGCGCTGGAAGAGGTGGCACCTTCCCCAGGACACAGCAGAGCATTTATGAGAGGCTGCAGGACTGTGGCAGGCTAAAGGAGCAAGAGGGAGATGTCCAAAGAGGGGACGTTTGCCTAGGTGAAACTTTGCTCTGACCTGATCCTAAAGTTCCCATTTATCCCTTCAGGCACCACAACTTCTCCAGTTCTCTCAGGTCCTAAAGAAGGATAGCTTATGAGAAACAGTTATGCTAGCTGAGATGTGAGAAACATTCCTTCAAACTTACACTTGGGTATGTTCCTCCTCTCCTAACAGAAGGCGTGTAGTAAAACCATTACATTAAACAACCAATTCCCTGGAAGGGCAGGTGATACTGAGCTTGTTTAAAATGAGCTCCGTTCTCTAGTTTCAGTGAGCAACACAGTTTTGGGGGGTTTTTTGAAGCATACATCACCTTTGTGTTTTATAACATTTGCAATCTCACTACTACTTCTACTTAGCAGCAAATAACCCAAAAGATGCATGCCTGTACTAAAAGCTATTTTTGCAGCCTGTTGTCACTATAAAGAGATCATCATTTTTTGATCTACAGTGACCATAAAATCCTCTAGAAGGATTTCCCTGTGACTCTCAGAAAAATTTTATCTGAATTGCATCTCGAAGCCCTAACTAACTACCCCTCTGTGGCCAAATCTCACTGCCTTTCTGATGAGGTATCCACAGTGCTTGCAGTTCGGCCTCAGATTCGCTTACCTTCTGGTCTTTATTTTTCCTTATTATTTGTGTAACTCTAATAGCACATTACGTGCTCCACAGATAAACATGAAAGAGTGTCAGATGTTTCTTTATGGCCTGGCATCTGTGCAGTCACTTCACTTGCTGAAGGTAAAGTCTAAATGGGACCATTATGTTTAAATGGTAATTTACGCCTAGTTTACACTACTACAACCAGATTCATACCCTGAATGAGAAGCACAGGAGCACAATATTGCTCAGATCTTGCTAGTATCATGAGCAAGCGAGAGTAATTGGTGCACCTTTCCTCTAGTCCTCTCAAATGAAGCATTTGTGGATATATTTACATATCCTGAGCTGCCCCATCACCACAGCTGGCATAACTTGCCTGGCTCCAATACAGTAATCTGTGCCAGCCGAGTAACCAGCCAAAGTGACTGGTCAAGCTGACGTAGCAGACACTAATGTACTCTTATCGCTCTGCAAATACATTACAGTTCGGGGTGAGTATTTACCAAAATGAGTCTTTGTCTTCATCGAAAAAACTAAGTGGTAATTCCACAGCCCATTTGGTGTGCACAGCATCCAGAATAAAACCAAACCAATAATTCATTGGTGCTGTTCCTCTTTACGAGCATTGTAATGGTTGGGTGCTACTAAATAAGGATAGGATTGATAGAGTTATCTGCTTAATTCACGTGTTGTAAGTACACGTTACGAAGCTGAGAAGCAGCTGTGAAGCAAATGCTCTCATCCTTCAAAAAAAAGGTAACGTCTTTCATGAGAGAACCAAGGCGCAGCATTTCTCTTACAAAACTGACTTTACTGTCAGGCATAAATCATTCTTCCCTTTTCCTCCATGAGAAAACAGACAAACATGAACAGCATTGAGCCTAGAGCACTGCTCTGTTACGGGTGATACTGTGAAGAGAGGCTACACAGTTGTAGTTAAGCATCACAAGAGTCACTACCTCAGCTGGCAGAGCCCAAGGATCAATTCCCAGTTTGGAACTGGGGAACTCTGTGAGGACAGCCCACAAGGGCTTTCCTGCAGTTCTGCATGTTGTTTGCTCACTGGCAAGAGAAAATGGTCATTCTGCAGGGGAGGCAAACCTTCCCGAAACCCTCTTTTGGTCAGAGCCCAGATCTGTTGGCAGAGCTGGGTATTCAGGAGGCTACTTAGTTGTATAACACGTTCGGAGGAGCAGTGCTGATGGCATTGCTGCTGCCAAAACACGCGGTGCTGCCCTTCTTTGCACAGCGAAGCTCTCCAAATCAATTCTGCTGGTTTCCAGTCCTCCCTGTCATCAGCTGCGACTGGTTATATTGTCACGATCACCAAAGAGTAGTAGTCTAGAGTTTGCAGTTAATGAAAAACAAAAATTCAAAAGAGGCTTCAAAAGAGCGTCCTGTCAACCTGGCGCTCTCGTGCTGAGCCACGAAGGGTCAAACAGCGTTCAGCACAGCCAGTGTTCACAGGGAACCTCAATCAGCTACAAGGTAGTCAGAAAACAGAGCAATATCCACCTTTAAAAAACGGTGCTGAAGTTAGAAACCTTCCCTGAGCAGAAGGAAGTTTCCTTTCTAAAACCAAGGGGGCTGTTTCTGGGCCAATTCGTACAGACCAGGGGCAACCAAAGGGCAGCGGGCAAGCTGCACATCCATTAGCAGCTTGGTCTCCAGCCCCCTGTTACCGAACCTGCCCCCGTGGGACGGGCTCGGGGGGAGGCACGCCGCCCGCCTTGGACGGAGCGGTGATGGTCTCCAGGGGACACCTGGACTCAATGACCCGAAAAGAGGCACGCATCAGAAATCATCAGTCTGTATCCTGCTCCCTTAGTGCATCTGTCAGGACAGTTCTTGACATTTTTATCCCATAACTCTTTAAAAAAATAAAATGTGCCAGTCCTTCGAGCTGTCAGGGGACTTGCAAGTACAACCACTGTTTATGCGAGACTGCAAGTTTATGTTCCCTCATGCTCTGAGGAGCAACAAATCTTGCAGTTGTGACACTGTGCTGTAAACAATTTAGAGGGATGCCAAAACCGTGTGGGCCCTGCCCAAGAAGGGAACTGGATTTGACTGCTCAGACTGCGCACTATCGACAGGAAGGTTTCATCCCCCCACCAGCTGCTGTGCAGAGGTTGGGCTCTCTTCTCTGAAAGAGAGGGAAGAGAGGCCAGCAGCAGAGGACTCAAAGTGAATTTTGAATGGACTGCAGTATGGGATGCTTTCAGAGTCATATACAGATTATTTCATGTTATTAATATGCTATGTAAAATTAAGGTGTGTATCTGTATGCCATATAATATGTATCACAAGCATATATAGTACACATTTAAAATAATGAATTAAGGGTATATAATTTAAATCTATGATCCAGCTTTGACGTTGGTCCTGCTTTGAGGACTAGGTGGGACTACATGACCTCCAGAAGTCCGTTTCACCCTAAGCTATTCCACAAGTAGCTCGAGAAGTCACTCGCTATCTCAAGGTCCTGGCCCTAATTACTTGTTGGTTATATAAAAGTGGCTAGCAGAGCCATTAACTGTTTAAAGAAACCCATGTCCTTATTTAGTGGAAGAAAGGATGTCATAGTGAAAGAAAACAAGTCCCAAACACTGACCCTAAGAATATATAAAAGCATCTTCACCCGTCACTTTGAATTCTCTTCCTTTTGAGTGAACTCACATTTATGGAATAGGAATTTATTCACATTTTGTGAATAAATCCACCCACCCAAACTTTTGGCAGCCTGGCTACCATATTCGTAAAAAGCAATTTGAATGATCAGATGGCATAGATTTGTTGCAGCACACGCAAGGCATACAGATCCGATTTCAGTAACATTCGTGACCCTCACAAGGTGACACTTCAGAGGCTGAACAATCACTTTCATAGATAAGAACAAGGCTAGAGTGGGCTGCAAATGAAATTCAGCGGTTCAAGGTAATGATTCAATGGCAAGCCCTTCTCTCCATTCAGGCAGGGATCTCCCCCAGTTTGGGATCCTAGCCTGCAAGTCATCTGTTGGAGTTAGATATCTAAAAATCACTTATGAAAAAAATGAGGAGATCTCATGTTATCCAGGGCACTCGGTACCCTAACGCACACAGTCATTTGGGTTTGGATGCTACTCAGCAATTCCGGACAAGACGTGACAGCTACGGCCCATAAGAAGCCCCATCGCCAGACTACTCGGCTCCTCTGTCGCAGCCGGCTGTCACATCCACTGGCCACTGGGTTTCTGGCGGTACTAATAAAACAGTGACTGGGCTAAAGTGACACAGTCCTAACAGGACTACCTAACAGGGCTTCCTAAAGACAGACAGACGTACACAGGAGTAGTAGAGGCAGATGCACTCACAGCATAGCTCAATGACCTGGCCCTACCGGCAAGGAAAGTGGGGGAATCTATTTTGAGTCCACTTCGGTGCTGCAGGGACTTCAGGGTGACTTTGAGCCCCTGCTTCAGGCAATGTCAGTTTTTGCAGGAATACTGTGCTCGGGGAATTCAGGCATTTGTAGAGTTCAACAGCAGATGTTAGAGGATACCAAAGTCATGTAAAGGGTAGAGCTTTCACTAGGAACACAAATACTGTTGAAAATCTAGGACCTGCAGGTCTGGTTTCTTTTGAGAAGAGGCTTTAGATGAGCATTCCCTGATATTCCTTCTGTAACATGAGGGTATTAAGTCTTCCTCTGCCCAACGAGATTCTAACACTTAGGACCCAACGCCACCCAGTACAGTGATTAGATCTCTAACATCCCACCCTGACGTGTGATGTGGTAAGTATGCATTGTCAGAAAACAAGTAATATTCTGCATGCCAGAGGAAGACGACATTGCAAATTCAATGGCAGACAATTATCTTGGAAGCTCGAATTAAAAAAAAAAGCACACAACCAGAGCAAATTTCTTCAAGTCCTCTTTATACATAACCCTGTTGACTTGAATATGGTGATATTATCACAGTTGTACTTTTCTCTATAGAGTAACCGAGAAGAATTATAATTTAAGCAGGAGACTACAAGATTTCTGTTGTATGCACGCGCAAGCAGGAGCTTCTACCAGCACGCCCTTACGCCTGCGGCAGCAGCCGCCGCACCGACGTGCACTCGGCGTCTCCCCCCAGATCCGAGCGCTGGCAGTGAGGACAGGAGCACATCTGCCACAGAGGCTGGCAGGCACAGGATTACATGTGATGATGGATGACACCTCACAAGGACTAAAACTTACAGGTGTCAGCTGGCTTAAAGGAAAATACCTGAAGTTCATGGATGATTTCACAACCAGTTAAAGCTTTACTTTCGTTAGGCCGTAAGTAGTACCCTTTTTGCACATTAGAGAGAAGAGCAATCTGTAAAATAATCCATTTGTGTCCTTGTGTTCCTGAGGCTAAGACTATTTGTTTTACATTACATTAGACTATCACAGAGTTGTTACCAGCCTGATAAACACAACAGAGGATACAAGAAAGCTTTGATTTCTCCCACTACAACAACATCCCTAGGATAGTACACTGAAATCCTACATTAACACAATACTCCAATAATATTCAAGTACATAACTACCTTCCAAGACTATAAAATTACCAGTAGAAAGCAATTCAGAAACAGAATAAGTACTTCTATTGAAAGTTTTTGAAATATCCAGTTATTCAGTTAGGAAAAAACCTAAATACAGCAAGATAGTTACTTTGACAGCTGTTAAATTACAAAAAAAGCTGTAAGGTAGTTTAAATTGATTAAGTATCTGGCCATCAAATACTAATGTGCGATTTTAACTCTCAGCAGACTTTAATCTAATGACCAAAGATATTGTTTTAAATAGCCAATGAAAAAAATAGAGGAAAACCTCAGAAGGGGGTACACTATGCAAACCTGCCATGAATAACCAATTATTTCCAACTTCTGATAAAAGAACTAGTGAAGATTATAGAAGTGAAAGTAATATTCTTAAGATTGGCAAAAATTCAGAAGACTTTAAGGGAATGATACATTCAGGGCCGTAGAACGGTGCTCAGAAGCTGGGAAGGGCGTTGTGGTCACCAGACTCTCCTGCCCAATATCTACACGGCAGTTTGATGTGACACAGCACCAAGATGTCTATGAGAATTACCGTACTGTATAATCAAAAGTCAATTATCCTGAGATCTCTCTTCTAAATGACAGCTGTATCATAGGATCTAGAAATAGTAAATTATGTGATAATTAATCACTGGATTGCATGATTATTTCCATTATAAATTATTCCAAGGAAGTAACTATTTAAAACATGTATCTATTTGTTATATATTTGCTTATGACTTTAATAGGTAGTGACTGAGATAATTTTTGGTTATTTGTAAGTAAGAATCAAATGGTGTTGAAAAATAATTGCTTGTGAAGATACTGATCAACTATCTGTAGGCCTGGTAATAAACTGTATTTTTTTACTCAAAACTGTATTCAAATTTTTGAATGGAGCTCAGTTTTAATTTTTTTTTTTTTTTTTTTTACACCTTTAGCAGAGCAGGATCCTGAAACATTTTATTTTCTTCGAAGTTACATAGACAGTAGCTTGCTATGGTTGAGGCACTGCATGCTTAGCATTTATTCACTTGAAAAGAGCTTGAATCTATACAGCTGAAAGAGCTCTGAAAATAAAAGTGGGATTTTCAAACACAGGGGCAAGTTTAACACTGGTGTGAATGGATATTTTTTTACTGATTGTCATCTGAAGCGGTCCAAATGTTGCCATGACCAAAGGGCTTTTTTTTTAAAGACACCTTTTATTTGTTTGGTGTGTTTGGGGTTTTTTTTAATTTTATTTTTAAATTTCAAACTAATTCAAAGCTAACTTGAGAATTTTTTTTTTCGTCCTTTTCAGTAGAGAAACAATTCAAAAACCAGCGAGACTGATGTGGAGGGCTGTGTTCTGCCTATACTTAATGGAAACAAAGACAATTTGTACTTCTTAGCCGAATTACAAGCTCCTACAATATATTTGCCACAAAAATCATCTTCATAGCTGAAAGCAGAGGCCCGAAATTGAATCAGTGAAGTGTATTATCCTAATCATAATCATCTAATCTAATCTAAATATAAATAAAACATCCATCTGTCAATGCGTCCAAAGACACTTTCAAAGAAAGCGGTGTGGAAATTCAGACCCCAAGAGCTGGCAAGAGGCTGCCCTGCGTTTGCTCCCAGCCAAACCACGTGTCCTTCCCTCCACCCCCAGCCCACTTCAAACGGGGCGCAAACACGGGCTGCCGGTGCAAATGGTAGGAAAGCAGTATTTGCCCTTTATCATGGTCAGCATCACAGAGACAAGACAGCACAGACGTTTCACAGCCAACCTTTGAGCAGAGCCCATCCTGCAACCCAAAGCACGCAAGCCCAGGAATAAAACCCTCTCTGTAGTTTTCAATTTTTATGCCCCAAACCACCATTAATTTTCATACTGTAACAGAGAAATGAACTACAGTCTTGAAAGTAAAATTCTGGAGTAGGCACTCACTGCTGCACCTTATTCTCAGTCAAAATGGCTGCATAAAATGCAGGTGTCCAGCATTAAGTGTAATCCTGCAGTAATTTCAGGACATATTTAAGGCTTTGACTATTTTTAAACTGTAACATTGAAAAAGGGGACGGTGACATTGCAGAGACATTAAATGCTGAGTGCTACTGGAGGTGTAGCCCCAGGCATTGGGAACAGCTATCCTTCAAGGTTAAAGTATCTTTCCAGAATGCTGAAAGAGTATCCTAGGAAATCTTTAAGAAAAATAGTTTTTTGTAGAATTAATGTCTATGTTAATTGTGAGACAGAGAATGTTTAACTCACAGTAACAGAGTGTGTCAATATAACATTTAGCACTCTAATTTTTAAAACCTCTGTTTCAATTTTATTTCTGTTTTCTCTAGAATTATGCCTAACAGTTGTGCATTCAGAGAGTTAATTCATGGCTGCAAGATACATCCGAGAGATTTGTATTGGAGTGCAACATTCATAAAGTCATGCTATCGCCAATATTAATTTGCAATAAGCTTCTTATAACTCCTCACAGAAACAGCAGTGTATGCCCATCTCTGAATTCTCTCTCCTGCTCACTTTCAAGATGGATTTTTTTTTTTTTTTTTTTTTTAACCAGAAGTTTCTCCTTGGTTAAGCAGAAGTGAGAATATATTCACCCCGACAGGAGACAGGCTCACTCCGTGATCAGGCAGAGCGTGCCAACGTGCCAGCACTGGCAGAGCAAGCCCACGTCGCCATTTTTTAAAAACAATTTATGTAAAAAGGTAATAGCCTCCGGGAGTAAGCTGAAGTAAGTAAACACCTCCTCCCACAAAGTGTATAGGAAGAATAAGGGTATCTTATTGGTTCATGAACCCCTTGGAAAAATGCATTAAAAAAACAAAAAAAAAAACCCTTTCAGTTTGGGAGACCAAAGCCCAGAAGTCCCAAGCCACAACCTGTCAAGTTTTTTTGAAAATTAGCTTGAATCTCTCTTTTCCTCAGTAATTTCCACAACATTATTCACAATTCTGTTTGTGTTCCTGTGCTCCACACTGCATAATTTATAATAGCACATTATGAATTGTAAACAGTAACGCACAACTGCCTTTTACCTGATTTTCTACTTGCAATCTACTTTGGCTATGCAGTGAAAATGGCCATTTCCAGATGTCAAAACATTGACTAAAAGTAACAAAAACTCTGTTTAGCCCTCATCCAGCAAGCAATCACTGTTCAAGAGCAACCCCTGGAGCTCCTTACTTCACCTGCCTGGTGTCGTACTGGTGTCCTACTACTGTACAGGGTTACTCACTTTTTGCCAAGGTCCAGTGGCTGATTTCATCAAGGTCTGGTTAGCAGGAGGTAGGACACCATTCCCAAGCACAGGACACACCACTCACTCCCAGGACGACTGCATTCCCACCCCGCTAGCCAGCTCACTCCTATTTGTAATTTGAGGTTTTAGTCAAGGGAGGAGCAAAGCAGGTGAGAGGCTGGTGGTGAAGATGATGTCCTCCACCTGCTGTATTTGTGGGTTTTCCAAGTCTTTCTCTGAAAAAGAGAGCAAAATGAAAGGAAAAGGGGAATTTTACTCTCATGTGTGTGGTACATAGCGCTGGTTTCACAGTAAGGGCTTGAAGGTCTTGCATACTTATTTTAGAGATTTTTTATGATGACCCTAAATATGATTGGGAGAGACAAAGCGGCACAGTAGGGATGCTCTTATAAATTTTGGCATACTTTTTCTCGTTATAAACTACTTGAGGGGAAAGTCTGTAATATTCCTCCCTGTGGTCAGACCTCAAGCCCCTCTAAGGGCTAAGGAATAGAGGGAACTGACAGAATCCCCCGCCTATCGTCATGAAGACATCCACAGGTTACAACAGAAATGCTGGTCCTCTTTGTGATTAAGGACTGTGCAATCAATGATCGAACTCCTTCTCATTCCCTGGGCTTTTTCCTCTTCTCCCACATCTCCACCAGCTGCCCTTCTGCATCCTACTGTAATCATTTATCTCATACTCTGCCACAGTGACTGGTAAAAATAATTCCCTGCACCCTTCCGTGCTTCCAGAAGGTGAGTTACTGTGCTGGTTACACCCTCACCTACGGGGCTCTCCCATAACATAGGAGCCTACGTTCGTCATACCCTAGTATTAACTGCGTGAAATAGTTAAAAGATGTTTTTCTGCCAGCACTGAGATGAATTCAATGTTTTATTGTGCTGCAGTACCACAAGAAGTCACCTCTATTCACTGGCTTTCCTCCGATGGGGAAGGAACAGTGTTCATCTCATGTTGTGCAAACACTTCGTATTTACAGGACATCTGAGAAGGCAAGATTTATTCTTCTGTGTATACGTCTTGGAGCACAAACTACAACAATGCTGGGAAATATGCACATAACTTAGAGACATTGAAATGCCCTTTTGATATCCTGCGCTGAAGGCGAAATCTGTGAGTTGCCCCGTGGCAGAACGGAGGCAGAACTGCGGGCAGCTGCAGCTCTCCACAGCCCGCGCCGTCCGTGTCAACTCACCCGTCCACGCTCCTCTAGCAAAAGGAGCTTGCTTTATGCTCATGGCTCTTTATTAGGATTTTTATTCTAAGTATCTCTACGGCTGTACGCACCTATAGCTGTGGAAGCACGATAGAGACCGTAGCCCTTGGGATAATTACACTCTACTTGAAATTATGGCTCATGGCTTAAACAAACATCTTTTCACAAGACCCGTCAAACAATTACAGATTATTTGCTTATAAATGAATGCTTCAACATTTAGAAACTCTTATACAAAACCAGTATTCGAGCATTTTGTTCCATCAGATGCCTAAACTTATTCTTAGCAGGTTTGATTTTTATCTGTTCATTGAATCAAGAAATATGTAGGCAGGATAATTACTTTCTAGGAAGTAACGATGTCCAAAATTAATGCAACGGCAATGGTAAAAGACAGTCAAAATTGTTACTGAATAAAGCCAAGCTGATTTACATGGTGAAAGTAATCAACTGTTAATGCAGCTTGGTTTTAATTCTCCGCTTTCTTAATCTAATCCTTTTCTTGTCAACTGAAAACTGATGTAAGTGCTCAGGGTGCAGAACTGGAACTGTCAGCGTCATTCAGATACAAAGCCAAACCTCCAGAGTTTGTGGGAGTTTGTGTGGTGGGTGTTTTGGGGGGTTTTTGTTGGTTTGTCTGTTTGTTTTTACTGTAGTATGACTGTAACTTGCCTTTCAGTTTAGAAGAGAAAGTATATGAGCTTTACGTTTCCCATTACTGACGGCTAGCTGACCTTCAAATAACGTGAAACTTTATTAAAATTGCATTCTACAGTCCCGCTTTTCTGTACGTGCCCCTCTGCGGCCATAAAAGTGTAAAACGAAAGGCGTGACTTCTGCGCACCGCGTAGCTGCCATACGTCCCACGAAAGGCCGGCAGGGTGGCAGTCTCCCAGACCGCTCTGACGGCCCTGTGCTTCCCAGGGAGGCCTGCCAGAACGGTCTCGGAGGACCAGAGGATCTCCTCTGCCCGCATCCTCGAGGAAAGCCCCGTTTTAGGATGCCAGCAGGACGCTGGCGCTTCCTTAGCCCTGTCATGGCTGGGTGAAACTGGACCGCTGCCGTAGCCGGCTGTGGATTTTAAAGTTTCTGCCAGTAACAGGCAAATGATAAAGGGGAAGGGTCATTATATCCATTCTGGACCTGGGCATCTAATTCTGCTTATGTCATGGTATGCAAAGTATATCTTAAAATAAATTAAGGCTTCTAAATAATTTGTGTACCTTGGATAATTTCAACTAAAATCTCAGCAGAATTTGTGTTACACTAAATTACAGTAATTCAGTCCCTTTAGTTTAAATACATTGATTCTACACGAACCGATGGAAGTACCATCAGGGTATAAAATTGCACGCTCAGGCAAACGATTGTAATATTAGGCCCGAAAAAAGTATGACTTGAACAATGACAAATCTAGGTTTATGATATATTTACATGTATGTGCTGCATGTTTCGTTGTCTGTACAATCAAAATGATAAATTGGTAACAAACTTTGGAGGTCTATTTGAATAAGGAACCCCATACTGTTACAAGTTTATCTTCATGGTCAGTGAATAATTTTATACTTGCTGTCACGCTAAAATTAAATCCTCTATAATATTGTAACTCTCAAGTGCAGGGGTGTTGCTGTTCTTTATATTCCATGCTGACCAATTAACAGGATTGATTGCAGCTATAAATTAATTTAACTGAAACTGTAAACTGGTTTTATAGTTCAGATGACAGATCGTGGCATTCCTTACAGAGTGCTCTGCACAACACAGCAGCACACAGTGCTGGCAGTAATCAACTACGATACATGTTTTCAGGCCATTATACAGTTCTTATTTACGTATTTCTATCCGTTATTGACTGTATTTTAAGGCCTCTCAGTCACCTCTTAGCTCTGTTAGAAGCTATGATGCTGTTTATGTGTTATGGTTTTCTTCCAAAACACATAAAATAGATGAAAGACTCCCCCACAGGACTCCCATTGACCTTGAATTTAATGAGTAGGGGCAAGAAGGGATTACTGCGATAAGAAAGCTTTATTGAAATGGTTTAAATAGACTTTGAACCAGTACGCTGTAACATGACATTGAATTTGTAGTGTACCAAGAGTGTATTAGCTGTTGTTTGTGTCTCCTCTGTCTTGAGGGAAGGATATATGGAGTTTGACACTTTTTTTTTTTTAATTTGTTTAAACATTTTTTCAACCGTGTAACTCAATTTATCACAGGAGAAGCTAAGCCCAGAAAATCTATATCAGATTATCAATCATAACACTCCATCATTTTAAACTCTAGTGGAGCCCGGAGGATTGAGAAATCGCTGAATGTGTTACATTGCTGCTTTACATATATTATGATAACACTGTCAGCTCCATTCCAGACTTAGACAAGTAGCAGAAGCCTTTGTTTGAACTGAACACTAAATACTCTTCCTTGTGAACAGTTCATTTTCTCTTGTTGTGCAGTTTTCTTTTCATGGAATTATTTGCACTGCTAAGCCGCAGGGTTTCTGTCAAAGAATACTGGCAGACCAAATAATTGTCTTTTTTGCATTTCTTGGTAACCAACACGTGCTCTTAGAATTCATTCCTTGCTCTGGAGGCCCAATACAAAACCATCTGAACTGGCACAAGCTCTTAAGCATTTGTTAACCTTGGGGCACTTTTAAGCGTATGTTATTGCTGTTTATATTCAAGATATTAAAAGGAATTTAGTAGACTGCCATAAACCATGGGAACATCCATCTGTCTAATGGTATCTTTACTCAAAACAGCACCAAAACCAAAAAAAGTTCCTCGATAATACCAGCTTCTTTAAAAAAATAACGCACAAGGTAATTCCCCTAAGCCTGCTCTTTACTGCAACTGTTTAAAACCAGCCTCTATTAGCTTTTCATTTTCACATTAAAAACATCTTCTAAAAGCTTACTGTCAGAAACAAGTAGTTTCAGCAGGATACATCCTGATCCATACTCCTAAGAATCCTTACTCAGCTGACTATTGATCCTATTTCTGAGCCCTGTACTCAGCAATAGCGATAGTAAAGTCTGTTCAGGCATGATTAATCTTCACATCTGATTAGCCATGGTGGTACTCGGAGCCTGATAGTCTTTAATCCTGACCTACCTGAACAAGAAACAGTGCGTATTAGACATGGTATAAACGGTGGTATAAATGCCGCAGGTGGTATGGACGTCTCTGTTGATGAGGCGCTGAACTCAGGATTTGGGGATGAAAGATTTGATTAAGAGTTATTTGCTTATTTAAAATTGTACTAAGTGGAAAAAAGTAATTGTCTAGGGATTTTATTTGTCATGTTGTCATATTATTCTTTCATTTAATAATTTAAATGTTTAGTAAAATAATAGCCTGTGTCAGAAGTTTAAGTCTGACTACAATAGATGATAACCTCAAGTCTGCCTTGGTAATGAATCAGAATGACTTCTATGCATATAAATAAGACTTTGATGGCTGCATGTGTTGCAAACACTGATTAAAACCATAATTAAAGCTAGCTGGAAAAGCTGAGGTGAACTAATCTTAATCTTGAGATAGTCTGAACACACATCATAACGATAAAACAGGGAAAAAAAAAAGGGTGAGGAATAGAAGAGCGCAGGCCAAGGAAAGCCACCTCCTCCTTCCTCCTTCTGCTAATACACAAGGAAAGAGAGGGTCTCCTAGTTTTTAAAGGCTATTTCCAAACTTTACACAGATATATTCAGGAAAAATCCTTATTGTGAGAGTAAAGAAAGAACAGATGGAAAATACAGGTGGCTGTTACTTAGGTGAGCACTGCCAGGCTTCAGAGCCACCCCCAAGGTACGTTCAACCAGCCTGTCCTCCTGCGGGGCTTCATAGCCACCGCAACGGAGACACCAAGGACGAGCTGGGGAGCTGATCTCCGCAGGTCCTCTCAGGAAACGGAGAGGGGCAGTTTCAGTCTCCCCTCTGCCAACAGAAGGCATGTTGGCGGTCTGACTCCTAACCCATCCCAAGCGCTAGCCCGCACCGTGCGTCTCAGTGCTCTGCGCCGTCTGCAGATACCGGCAAGCATCTCGTGTTGGTAAGGGACTTATTTGTCTCACCCTCCGCTTTTTTGTCTCTACTCCCCTAAGAGCAGGTGACTCATTTTTTATGTGTGAAAAGCTGAAAACCTGCAGTCCAAGGTACAGCAAATAGAGGAAAAAATACCGGTGCAAATTGTAGCAAGTTGGTGCAGTCAGAACGCCCTCCGAATGGGAGCCAAGGTCTGTCTTTGTACCTAAAAGCCTGTGCCTTTGAACCGTAACCCCACACGATTTGAACGTTGTGCAGAGGTCAGGGCTCACTCATAGTATTTCTTAGAAATCCAGCGACCTTCAAGCGAGTGGCGTGAAACGACCAACCACACACTCAGCAATTACTTCGATGAGCTTTACATATGTACTGAAAAAGAGAGAAAACCTGCAATCTTCCTCGTGCGTTTGGTGACACAAAATCCTCCGTGGAGGAGGCAATGTTCAGCATTGCTTAAGGAGCACGGTAGCAAAGTCTCCAGTTTCAGTGAGCATTTGAGAAGAGCATCTTATCTGAGCCCATCAGTGACTTTCAGGGAGAGAGGAAGAGAGGCTGCTGGCTCTTGCTTAGATTAAATTTCTGTTGTTACAGGGAGGAAATTTGGTGCTAATTATTTGAAAGCAATCTCTGCTGTAATTGAGCCTTTGTGAAAGCAAGAAGCTACGAACATGCGTACCTCAGGCAAAAACCAGGCAGCCCTCCTCACATCTGTCTGCCAAGCTGTGCAGGGCGAGGAGCAGCTGCATGCCAGGGCACCCGCTTCATCGCCGCCACCCAGACCCCTACGCCTGGCCAAACACTCCCATCTTGTGGCAGAGCAGTTCCCACCCAAACTCACCTCCCTGCATCAACCTGCACAGGGAAAGCCAGGAAGGCTGCCTGATGCTGCGCCAGTAACGATGCTCCTCTGTCAGAGACGGGTTCTCATGCTTTGTTTAGATAGTCATCGGTAAAATATTTACTGCAGATGACTAAGATGAAGAATAACGGGAAGCAGGAAGCAGCTTCACATCCTTGGGAACACATTTAATGACTTGCAAAATATTCCATCATATTATCTCATTTTATGAGGCCATGAATCCCAGTAAACACAGTGACACTTGAGTGATACCTTTGCTCTCTAAGCATTTCAGCATGCAACAGCAGTATTTTCTCTTTCCCAGAGATGAAGATACTGCATCGTTTGCCTTTGCACAAAACGAGATGAAGCCTGAAGTGATTTTCCACACTGCAGGCTGCAGACATCTGTTATCTCCTTCTTACCTCTTCGGGGACATGCCCACTTCGATAAGAAGAAGAATGCAGTCCGAAATGTGTGGGTACTATAGTAAGTACAGCAGAAGTAGTTATTTGCTGATCACAGCTCTTATCTTGAAGAAAAAGGATGACAGACTAAGCCTCTGAAATGTAATGCATGGTTTAAGCCAAGATGTGTTTTAACCCTTTATAAAGCTACACATAATGAATCATTCACAATATTTTCACTACAACATTAAAATAATTTTTAGTTAATAGTGCTCAGTTGTAAAAACACACAAAAATTTCATCTAACGCCTAGTTTTTGTTGTGTTTTTCTGCATTTGAACCTAGAGCTTGGAGTACATACCAAAGCTTTATACACTTCATGTTTTGTTAATCCCACATTCTCATATTTTAGAGACTTAGGTCGTATTTTGTATTATGAATCTAAACTGTATCTAAGCTATTTTATTCACATTTCGGACTATCGAATACCATGGTTTAGCTGAGACTTGTAACCTAACAAGTAGTTAGGTTACAAGGTTGGTAGTGGAAATGACTATAGTTGACCGATCTCAAAAAAAGAGCTGTATTCAGTTGTGTATGTTCAGAGCATTTTAGCTTAAAACATCACTTATTTGGGACCTCCCATTTCCTGCCTTCATTAGTAAACTGAATACAAGATAAATATGCTAATCCTATAAAATATGAGCTATCACCTGGGGTTGGATCCTGGCCAATTAAACTGTCACATAGTGATGCCGAAGTTAATGCTATGCTGGCTGAAAGAACCAGTCTTTCCCACACCGGAGACCTGTTTCTGCTACCCATGATAGAAATAAGAGCTGATTTTCTAATTATTCACCACTGAAAACCAAGGGACAATGAAGTAATTTCTACAATAGACTTGATGCATATGAGAGTCCTAAAAAAGTCCTAAAGAATGAATCTAATTACTTAGAAAGATGCTCCTCCTAGAATGAACGGAGCACTGGCCAATTTCCGTGCTGAGATCAAAATGAGAGGCAACATTGACGTGCTAAGCATGCTTTACAAAGCCGTTCTAGGGAAAAATACTATGCATGCAGAACAATTAGTTGTATCTTGGCAGGGTTTTTCTTTGGTTTCGTTTGGGTTTTTTTTAAGTAGTAGAAACTATCACACTTACAGATTAATTCCTTTTGCCAAGATTTTTTTTTTTTTTTTTAAATTTTGTTTTAAAGAAGACAAGCTAATAAAAGCATAGTTATAGCTTCAGTATGAAGTCATCCTGCTTTTTCCTGGGTCAAAAATGTCTGTCTGATGTCTTTAGAATACGAGTGTCCAGAGATGTACAGAGATACACGATGGTTTAAGTATTTGACCTCAAGTACATAAAAGATTTTCCAAACACATTTTAAACTCTCTTAATAAAATAATCCTAGGATTAAATAATGCAAGAATACATTGTTTAGACAGAGAAGAACAATTATATGTCACATTACTGGTGAAACTAAGACTCCCTGAGGTTTACAAATGTCTCTGAGATATATTGTAGCAAAATTCATGAGGACATGTCACTTTATCAACACTTATTTAAAATTCTTTGCCCAACACAGCTATGCCATTGCTACCTGTGAATGATGTGAATATTCCTAACCCCCAACAACAAAATCTTTGTATAATAATGTATAACAAGTTGCCATCAGACAGTTAATATTATAAAGTTGTTATGTGAAGCCCAGACATAAGGACACTAAGGCTTTGACTGAAGTCAAATGGCTTTTTTTTTGAGGGGGGGGCAAACTCCAGGGAAGTAGAACTTCAAAAAGCCTAGTATATCTGTATCATCTCTGGGAGACATCTGCCAGCTTCAGCGAAACACAAGATTTGCAAATCTCGGAGAAGTCCGATGAAGACCTTCAATTCACTTACGAGGAGACAGAGCAGCGTAAACACACACGTGTCACCTCGGCAAAGGCACCCACCTGGTACCTGTCCCTTTCCAGCTCTCTGCCCACTCAGCTCCCATATGCTCTATCCTCTTTTTTATTTCCTGACTAGTTTGTTCGCTACAGATTTCATTTCAATTGCCATCTAGCCCCTTTCTTGTCATTTTCCATGCATATCCTCTCCTCCCTTCCCTGAATTTCTTCTTGTTTTCCTGCCTGAATTTCACTGCTCAAGACTCAGTGAAGCTAGCTGTCTTTTGAGGTGCTTCTTGAGACCTCCTGGATTTCAGCCCTCTTCTTCGAATTGTTCTTCCCTTTGCAATTTCCGTTCTGTCCTTTCTCTTTGCTTTTCTCCCCTCTTTCCTCTGTCATCCTTTGGGCTTGGTTATCGTCAAACCTTTCCTGATGGGAAAAGAGTTTTGGCACGGTACCATTTCGTCTGCTGTCCAGGAGACACATTTAACTCCTGTGCAGCAAGGGCCAGACAGAAAACACTTCTGTTTCAGAAAGGCTGTTCCCCAAGATTGCCTCGCAGGCTTGGACCCTCGTGAGAGGACCGTAGACTCGTGAGAACAGCAGCAGAGGAACCGGTCAGCTTGGCAGAGGAGCATACAATTTCTAATACAACCTCAACTGAGAGACCCCAACTCATCCTTCCCTAAGTTCCTTTTTTGCCAACTTCTCTCAGTCCGGTTGAGCAGCCAGCACTTTTTCAAGAAACAATGACCAAACAGCCACGGAAAGACCGAACCCTCCTAACATTCTCACCCTAACATTCCTCCTTTCCCTTTTCCCGGCAGAGGGACCTGCCAGGCTGGAGGGTAACCTCATGCGCACAGTCACACATCCGTTCCCTCTCCGAACAAGATTAAGCTTTTTTTATAATCTCGCTCTATGTGATAACTCTGTCTTGCAGCTCAGCAAGATCGAATCCAGTTATTCACTGCTGGATTTCCAACAGCCAGAAGAAAGGTTTAAGTTAAACTACAGGAGTGTTTATATATGCTCCCCCCAAAACTAGGAAAACTTAAACAGCCTCCAGAGTCCCTTTGTGGAGGTGGAGATTGTCAGCAATTGCACAGTGACAGCTGGTATAGATTTAGAGAGACTGTACCAATGCAAACAGAAGAAAAATAACACTTTATCTAGACAGATGTTACAATGACTATGAATTATTAGGCTACTCTGTAATTTTTTGGGCATTCAATAGAACATTCATTGTGAGGCTTGCTCTTCCCACTTGGTAGTAATTTGGCACCGGAAAAGTAACTTGTCCGATTTCTATGAAAAAAGGAATTTTAAAGATACCCATCACAGACAGTTGTCACCTGTGGGAGGCCACCAATTTCTTCAAAGCTGTTTTCTTGCAACCTCCAATGTCTCTTTTTATCTAACCAAGCTTGGTCTATCCCATTAGGAGAACTTT
Organism: Phoenicopterus ruber ruber; assembly: GCA_009819775.1. NCBI lineage: Eukaryota > Metazoa > Chordata > Aves > Phoenicopteriformes > Phoenicopteridae > Phoenicopterus > Phoenicopterus ruber. Next base: position 27,604,171 of record CM020217.1, on the reverse strand, counting down.
TAGGTTGTCCTGTGCTTTTCCATAGGACAACCATGAAGGGGAGTAGCCCCTCCACAGAGGCTTTGTGAGAAGCGCTTGACCTCAATCATCGCTCTTGAGAAACAGATCTTTCTCCTAAGGACACCTTCCAGGTAGACCCTGTTACACAAATATCTGCTTATAAGTCGAAAGGTTTTTAAAGTGTCTCTATAGGTTATATTTTAGAGAAGTTTTCCCCCTTCCACCATGAGAAACCACTAGAAATTAATTACAACTGTTTATGGGCCTAAGAAGCAGGTCTTCACAAGCGCAAGTTCCCAAAGTCCTGGGTAGCCAGAACCATCGTTTTGATTAACAACGAGTTACTAATTAAAATCAGCCAAAACTCTTCACCACAGGTGAAATTCAGTCTGCAGAAGAAATCCCACATGAAAGAGTTTCAGGAAATATGCAATTTCCAGACTAAATTGTCCAGGCAATGTGACTAGACACATCTTTAACCCCTCTCTGTAACCCTCACGTGCCTTTCTGCTGCCTACTCTGCCTATTCTGTTCCTCAGTTACTTTTCCTGAAGTTGAACTACAAGGAATTATGTGCAGAAACGATTTTCAGCCATTATCAGAATATTAAAGGCAGCTGTTCATGCTAAAATAAATAATTTGCTGTTTTGTTTGAGTGATTCTTGTGAAGTTATTTTATTAGTTTGTAACATTAAATCCAATTTTCCTGCATTGTTTAATGCTTCATTTTTTACGATGATTGGAGGAACTTGTTCAATTTATTCCTGCCCAGCAGTAGCTAGCATAGACATTTATTAAAGATGTTTTGAAATATATCAGAGGAATCTCATAGAAGATCAAGAAGTGTGCTATCAAAGGCAGAAGTTTCTATTCAGTGCACCACATACATTTAAAGCAGCATGTGCTCCCTTCAGCATTTTTCCTCCTCTTAGTTTAAATAAAGTCCTTATCACTATAGATTAAAGAATAAACCTCTATCTTACAAAATTGCCACTGTTCAGATTTACAGTCATGGAAGGTGATGATTCCTGCAGATAACAGACATTTTTTAAAATCTATAAATTTTCTCCAGTTAATGTACTTTTTTACAACATAAACAGACTTTAGGAAAGATTTGTACTTTCATTCTAGGCAAATAATAATAATAAAACTCTACCCATTTCATTGTTTTATTCTCATAACTTACATGGAATAGAAAATTATTAGCAATAGGATTTTAGAAGTGAGCTATAGAAATCAATCGAAAATTCAAACCCTGCCAGAGGTGTTCATGGGTAATTAAATATTTTAAAAAGTGTAATTCCATACTCTTCAAGTAATAGGTCTGTTTCAGCTTCAGATTCTCATTGGAACCATTTACATTTTGCTCTTCACCCCAAAAATGCACGCACTGGATAGTCATCTGTCCTGGTTTCAATCGCCGGCTTTCCCTTGCAGCAAAACGTCGCTGAAACACTGTAGCTGTCAGGCGTTGCACAGCACCAAATCAAATGATTTATGAGTATCTGACAGCAACCTGATGCTTCTAATTTGTCAATCAAATGTGCGAGCTGTGAGAAAAATCGGAGAGCTTTTGGTAAGTGGAAATGCACCTGGGGAAGCTCAGTCTTATTTAGTTACCTCACATACCCATCAATGCACCCAAAGAACTGTAGGGCAAGTAGAAGGACTCGTCCCTGCTCAGCCTTTAGGTTTACCCGAAGTCCTGCCGCACGACCTCTGCAGGTCCCCGCTCCGGGGGCGCCGCGTGGCGTGAAACCCGCAGGGCTGGGGTCCCTCACCCCCAACCTCAGGCTCGGAAGTTTAACACTGGTGCCCCTTTACAAAGCAAACCCAATGTTTCTCCCCTTCTGCAGTCAGTAAATCCATACGCTGCTTTTCTCTTACATACCTAGAATTTTGTTTTGTTTTCTTCTCCATCCTATTTTCAGAACGAGCCAGGAAAATGGTAAAACTGATCTTTTGCCTTTGTCCTGTTTTTCCAGCACGTTTCCTGTCCCTGCGGCGCCTTTCCAGTATAGTAGCAATACGATATATTGCTTAAGCCGGAGTCTTGATTATTGAACTATTTCTTTCTCTTAATGAGAGAAATTGGGCATTTGTTTACCATAAATCCTGCCTTATTCATTTCAGACTGTGGTAAATGTTTGTTCAGTGTCCCCTAACAGCTACTAACAGTAATAACACGTAGTCTTGGGGGATCACAATGTCTTGCTATTAAGGCAAATCTCCTTTTTCCGAAATAGTGTTATTTACAAAGTAATTTCCTCTCAGCATGTTATCTATACAGCTGCAACAGACTAAGGAAGGGTCACAATCTACTCCATTTCCCTTCCATCCACAATTCCAAAAATCAAGAGGAGAAAAAGAAAAGAAAATCCACATGGAAAGCAATATCTCTGAAGATCTGCCCTGGAGCAATCATAGCTTAACCTAGAAAAGAAGTTCCTCTGAAGCAGCACCTGGAACAGGAAAAGGGTGACGAGCCTGAAGGGGCTTTCCCGCTCCCCAAATTGCACGGCTCCTTGGTCCGCCTGACAGAGCATTTTGCAGAGCCGTGGAGCATGACCTGGCCTTACCCTTACAGCCGGCTCTGCATCGAGCAGAGAAATCCTTCTGTGCTGGTGCAAACTTACTCTGTTGATGGCTTCGTGTATTCAAAATGCCCGTGTCTGAAGCTTGCATCTCTGTATCTTCAGAAGAGTTTGGTTTCTAGAGTTGTTTCAATGACTGGGGGTACTTTGTCTAAAAGTTACAAGTGGTTTCCTAAGTGAATTGAACTCGATTTTCTACTTGCAAATAAATGTGGATTTAAAAACCTCTGCACTTGACACCTCGCGAACCAGTAGAAAACCATGAAGCTTACACCTAGTCCACATTAGAAAAACAGCTTTCTGAGATGCAATCCCATATTCACAGGATCACATATTCCACAGGATTCTTATCTCACTTACACAGGACTGCTGGGAGGTCATTTTACAAAGCAGTTAGCGATACCTAGCCATACTGCGGAGTACGTTGGGGTTGCATTTGATACTAAAAATGGTACTGCTATAGTTTACAGTGAAAAAAGAGAGCAGACACTAAAGGTGCTGTAGAGTCTCTGGAGACACAATTATGGCTTATTTCTGGTATTCCGAGTAGCTGGACTCAGCATAATCACAGTCTCATTTTAACCCCCAAACTAAGTGGGATTCTCCTCAGCACTTCCCAGCCCGTGGACTCGCTAATACATAACAATGTGCATAAAACAGTACTCAATTTGATTTCTTTTCAGACCATCATGTTGTAGAGACATAAATGTATACAGAGTTTGCACCACTGGAGAATCAAGTTGACTTTAAGTCAGGTTGACTAAGGCTTTGCCAGAAAAACTTTTCAGGTTCTTAACCCTTTTAATTGTGGACTTGAACTTCTGTGCCTTAAACTTGCATGGTTATCTTGAGTCTTATGATAGTTACTGCTTTCTTTAACAGTCCAATATGTCAAAAACTCTCAAATTTTATTTTAGAGAAACAGAAATTTGAATGTTCATAGCTTCAGAAAATATCTGAAAAACATGACCATAAAGGCTGAGAAAATAGGGGAAAAGAGAAACAGTATCTCTCTTTTAATCCTGTGATTTGGAAGGTGGTAAGTCAGAGTCACGATTTCTGAAGATCAGCAACTCATCCCTTGCAATCGGTTATCATGAAAACCTTTAAAATTCCAGAGTGGTAAAGACTTCCTACTGTATCTGGAATTTGGGATTCCAAATATAACAACAATAATTCCATATTTCTTATGCTTCTTTGAAAAAAGCAGGAATGTGCCAACTTCCTAGCATTGGCTTAGGTAGTGATTTAAGTTTTCTGATGAATCACTAGCTCAGGAAGACCTTGTCCCAAGGATACATTGATCCAAACGCTAATCAGAATTCAGGCTCCTTCTTGAAAGGTAAATATCAGAAGCTTCCTTGACACCTGCTGTGGGCACATGCTCGCGCTTCTGACAATATCTCTGTAAATCTGTCATCAGATCTTGCACCTTCTACTCCAACTGGATCTTGCCTTTAGTTCTTATACGTCCATCAGGATGCCATCACATCCACTAGTCCTTCCCACCGCTTGGGCCAGACTCTCTGCGCTTGGGCAATCATCCTCCACTTGCTTCTTCCCCAACGCAAGGAACCTCACACCTGGTCCCTTCTGCTATCTGGACCTTTTCCACCTTGGGCCAGGAGCCTTTACACATGCTCCTTTTTAGCAGCATATCCACAGTGTCCTTCCACTGACTCTTTTTCCTATTGCTGAGCCTCTTGCCCTTCAGCCCAGCTTCTTACAGCTTTTCTTGCTGCTTGACACTTTCTCCCCCCAAAAATTACTAGGGCACATAGGTCACATAGGCCTGATTTCAACTTAAAAATCTCTAACTGTATGTCGTGGTTTAACCCAGCAGGCAGCTAAACGTCACACAGCTGTTCACTCACACCACCCTCCCCCACGAGTGGGATGGGGGATAGAATCAGGGATAAAAAAAAGTAAAACCCATGGGCTGAGATAAAGACAGTTTCATAGGACAGCAAAGGAAGAGAATAATAATAGTAATGATAAAAGAATATACAAAACAAGCAATGCACATTGCTCACCACCCACTGACCGATGACCAGCCTGTCCCCAAGCCGCAGCGCCCCATGGCCAACTCCCCCCAGTTTATATACTGTGCATGATGCCATATGGTATGGAATATCCCTTTGGCCAGTCTGGGTCAGCTGTCCTGGCTCTGCCCCCTCCCAGCTTCTTGTGCACCTCCAGCCTTCTCGTTGGCAGGGCACAAGAAGCTGAAAAGTCCTTGACTTAGTATAAGCACTGCTCAGCAACGACTAAAACATCAGTGTGTTATCAACATTATTCTCATACTAAATGCAAACCACAGCACTATACCAGAAGACAATTAACTCTAGCCTAGCCAAAACCAGGACACTGCGGTATTGCTAGCAGTCCACTTGCAGCATTATAGAGTGCTCTCCATAGGGTAATTGCCTAAATTAACTAACTTTCAAAGTATCTAATTATCTTATGCAATGTTCCATGTGGCTGGACTACAACATACAGTGGAGCTAACTAATTGTAAACAATATTGCCAAATCCACATGAGCTGTGTTAAGTAAAGATGGCATAGCAGTAACCACGGTGTAGGCAGACCCTCAGGATCTGGACTTATTTATAACGTTATCTACCTGATGATACCCAGACAATCGTAAAACACTGCAGTCATCACATCCTACATTTATCCTGATGGCCAATGAGCCAAAGAGTGCATCTGAGGTCAGACTGTAAGCGTGAGCCAAATCCAGCCATTGCTCAATTCTTGCCGTATGGGAACCAAAACCCGGAGTCTTTCACCAGTGGAAATTGCAGATGCTCTTTCACTTTCTGCAGATTCCCCCTCTCCCTCCACACATTATTCCAGACAGCACTGCATGGATCCTGCAGTACTTCTCCTATTTTTAACAGTGTGAGGCACTTGGCTGGGAATTCTCCATGCTCTAATGTGTGTTTGATCAAAAATTTAACTCCCTCTTATAATTTAATTGTAAAATGAACACTTCCTGCTCCTGCACATGATGTTTCCATGGAGACCGCTCATGGTACTGTTGCTGCAAAATGAAGGGGCTTTATTAATGGGCCTTTCTTTTTTTTTTCGGAATTTAAAAAACAGTTCTAGCTCAGAGTCTTGAGGTTTCAGCATTTCTCATTTGTTGCAGAAAAATATCTTCAGAGAATGAAGTATATAAAACAAGCCATAGTACTCTATTAGAGTATAGTAGCCTAAATTCTTGGCTCCATAGAGCTTAGGCTGAGAAGGGGTAGTTGAGGTGGAATTACACTTTCTACTTAAAATTGTTCATGCAGAAAGATGAAAGATACCTATTATGGGATGATACATTTGTGATTTCAGAAGATGATTGTAGGCTGCACTGATCAGGGGCATTTCAAGCACAGCTGGAGACTCCTGAAAATCAAATAATTTATTTCATCAATGTCATCAATATAATCCTCATTGTAGGGAAGGCTACTCTGGACTCTCCTCAGAAGCACTATTAGCATGAGGGAAGCATTCAGGATAATTTCCCAGCCTTCTGGTTCAGCTGGTAAGTGACTGGTATGCTTAGTTACACCTTCCTGCAAATACCCATGTGAATACTCAAACCGTAGGGCAGATCCTATTTTATCATGCCAAACTAAATCACGTTGTGTCCACAGACACTGGGAGTAAGTAAGTGGACTCCAAGTCTTTCACACCATGAATTTCTTAGTCCTAGGCAATGGAAAGAGAGGCACTGACTGGAAGATCCCATTGTAGGAGAGAGTGCAGACAGGCTGAGCTCCAGCTGTGCTTAGGAATTGCAAAAGGGAATTTCCATTCAAAGAGGCACTGCTGGGGGCCTCCCCGCCGCCAGGAATGGGTGGCAATTGGGCAGCAGGTAGCCTCCTTTTCAGCTTTCCCTGGGGCAAGGCTTCTGGCATCGGGCCTCCAACTAGGAGAAGTCTATCTGGTTGCCATCTTCTATCTGGTACCATGGAAAGGTAGGGTGGTTGTGGTGGTGCTCAGGGTCATTCACAGCCAAGCAATCTGGCCGGTCTCCTCTATTCACTGACTTCTACCTTAAAGGAGACTTTTACACTCACCTAAAAACACCTTCTCTGAGGTCCACACAAAGTGACCTCAGCTGTGGGTGCTGCTCCCCACCTGAAGGCTGCCTGCAATGGCAGGTGGCAAGGCTGCGTATGCTTATGCCTAAACTGTGGCTCCAAGCTTTCACCTACAACCACTAGGATTAAAGACATATTTTCTAAAAGGAAGACCACGAAAGGGCAGGAGTTATACAATGCCCATGATCTCCCTGAAATCTGTGTAGACTTCTAGTTGGTAAGTCCTGGACGATGAGCAAAGAAAACTGTGTGTAGAACCTGTTTTGCTGATATAATTTCACATCCAAGAAAGAAAAAGCAAAGCCTTGTCCAGAAGTTAAATTAGTACTTAAAACAGAATTAAATCTATGTTGCTGAATGCATACATGACAATTTTACTTACTTTTCCGCTGCCGAATGCAAATCAGTCTTTGTCCTCCACTTCTTTTGCATTTTTGATGTTAATTAGCAAGTCTAGAGAAGAGAAAGCATATTAAAAGGAGTCAAAAGGAGGCAACTTTCTGATGATATGAGAAGATGCCATGGCAGTTGTTAAAGAAATCCCAACACAACTTAGCTAATTATATCTAGAGGTCTCAATTTATTACTTTTGATCTGGGATTATATAGCTTGCTTTCCTCTTGTTAATTGACTCGTTCAGAATTTCCTGAACATTATACCATCTTTGATGCAGCTGCCCTCATTCCCTTTCACCTATTTGCAGAACTCTATTTAACAATACTAGCAAGAGTTAATGACAGCTGAAGTCTTGATATCTGTGAGAGTGCCAAAGTCGTCTTTGACACCGGCTGTCAGTCATAGCAGCTTCTGCCGAAAGATAAGGCTTCCCCAGTTGGTCTTTATGTTTTTTGGAAAATGTTGGGGATAAGGTATCTCCTGTTCTTTTTTTCTTGACCCTGATATCTGAATTCCACCAGGTCGCAAATGGCTCACAATGAGAGAACTCCCGCAGTGTGCTGTTAGGATGGGTCTAAGGTTGCTAATACCAGATGATCAGTACAAATGACTGGTGTCACCTGAATTAGATGACATAGGAAGAGCACCTTTAGCTATTGCTGCCCTTGTTCTTATCTTTCAGTATGTTATCATCATGTTTTCCAAGACCTTTCCTCTTAGATTCTCTCCTGGATGATGACACTAGTATGAGGTGTTTGCCATGCAAACCAGTTCTGGGTTAATTTGGTATCTGAGGATCTTGAGAGATAAAGGTCTATAGCACCTGTATCGTTTGCTGTATATGAGAAAGCGTTGCTTGACTACTGGCAAACTGTGTCAAAAAGTATTGCCAAATTTCAGGAAAGAATTCTTTTTTTTCTTACATGGATTTTATTTTATGGAGCAGTTTTTTCAGCTTACCCTGCTGATTTGGAAGTGAGGAGAGTTAGTAGCGCTTTGCCAATAGCACAGACTTTAGTAATATACTTGCTAGATGAGGAGTTCAAATAGCTTTCCTTTGGTCTCCTGAATTTTACAGCTTTCACGCCTGGAGAAAAACCTACACCTGTCTGAAAAAAGCTATTTCTGTAACACTGTTCAACGCAGATAGGAGGAGAACTAGGATTTATAGCCCAGCAAAGAGAGATTTAAAGCTGGCCTTCCCTGCTGCTGACTTCAGACATCCACCTTTACTTCAGTAAAGCTCTACTCTTCTTGCCATACAATCCCTCCCCTGGCAGGACGTAAAGACAGAACTTGCTTTCACCGTCACTAGCTATTGCCAGTCGCATGTTAAATTAAAAATTGTCAGAGAGCATGTCCCATGTCCTCCCTCTCCTTCGCATTGACTATTCCCATGCTTTCCCCTCTATGGTGGGGGTGATGAGAGGATTGAATACTGAGGTAGGTCTGGTGCTGGCAACGAACTGTTATCTCCACCAGACGTGCTTTGGTAGGCCACCTGCTGCACCAAAGCGGTTCTTTTCTGTGGCCATTTACAGCAAAGCAAAAAACCCAAGTCCACTACTATCACTGCATAGAAAATAATATTCAGAGCAAGTACAGGGATTTGATGGATGTCCAACTAATTTAGGATCTCCAATTATTCTAGGAGTCTTTTGGGGGATCAGCCTGCAAGACCTGTGCTTTCATGCGTTGCTTCTGTCATTATCTTAAAGTACAATGTAACTTAGAGAGTGACTAAAGGCTTCTAAAAGCCATTTTACAACAAACACAGGAAAGAAAGGTTTGTAACTCTGTTTTGCCTTAGCTAGACAACAGAACTCAATTCTTATTTTCAGATTTTGTTGTATACTGCCATGGACCAATACATCTTGGTTTGATTCTTTTCTGTCTTATAGGACAGTAAAAACCGCCCTCCTCACACCTCCCCGCACCAATTCCACTACAGACAACAAATATATTGTTAATGTAAGCAACCAGTTCATGCTTTCAGAGCTCACTAGAGCCTGGATCCTCCCTGGTTCATTCCACAGGCTATGGTAGCAATCCGTCTCCAAGACCTCGGCAATGCGAAACAGTCAATACAGCCCATGGGATCCCTGCGAGAGGCCAAGTAACAAAGGGACAACTCCTCTCCTGAGCCAGCAGAAGCTGCCCCTGTGCTACTCTCCTTTAGGGCCAGGACACAAAAATCAATAGTTTTCTGAAGCTCTGACTCTGGCAATCCTTACTCCTTGTGATGAATGGTTGCTTCATTCAGTCCTTTCTTGCCCTTCCTTCTCTTTATCCTGTTGCTTGCCTTGCTCTTTCCACCTTAACATCCTCATCTTTTCTTTACTGGACTTGGATAAAGCATTAGGCAGATGTTATCCAAAAGCAAAGACAAAAACATGTTTAGGGATAATGCAGCATCCCTTAAACTCTTCGTTCACTGTTAGGAATTTCTTTTTTCTTCTAACGCTGTAATCACAATTAGCAATTCTGTAAATATTACTTACCGCATCTGACTTCTCAAAAGAAGGCAAGATTAGTGAGAGCAGTTTTAACAGCTTTGACAGAGATTTTATGCCAACAAGGACTACAATACATGGACAAGTACAGTTTTCACATGTAGAACAGAAGCTGAGAACGAGGATAGAAGCTCTGCACGTACAAGCAGAGCAGCGTGGCTTTGGAGTCCATTAGGAGGAGCGCTTCTGGCAGCAGCAATTGCTGTCAGCTGTCTTACCCCTAAACATTTTGTGATATACAGCCTATGCTGTTCTCTTAAAATTATGGCATGGGTCTTCTTTAAAAAGCAAATCATCTACAACATTTCAGCGAGATCCTTTTTACTTAAAGCCTTGATACAAAGAAGGATTTTTAAAGCGGCTAAATAAAGTAGCCACCTCATTTTGTCTAATGCATGGATGATGTGACTCAGCTCTGCTGGCAACAACTACCTACTGAAGGCTGAGTCAATTTATAGCTTCATAAAGAGCAACTGATAATGACCAGTGCATATACATTCTGTTTCTGATATTTTATTGATCAGTGTAGGTGTCTGAATGGTGATTTCCCACTGCCAGTTCCACTGAGCGCTTGAGAGCGCTTTAAATATTAAATATAGCTGGAAGATTTGTTTTCCACAAGCAGGGGGAATCCCATTGTTTTAGCCCTTGCAGGGTTATTTTATTATGAATAATTGAAGAAGCTGAATTGAAAGGTTAAGGTTCCAAGCAACTCTCCCACAGATCTGAGAAGAGCTGGCTAAAAATGAATTAAAAAAAAAAAAAAAAATCGCCCAAAGTTTGGCTGTTTGTTTCATTAACATTTAAAAATCGATATTATTCTCAAAACCAAATTATAGTGTGCAATAAACAAGTCACGAAAGCTGATCTGGAGACATTCCACTTACTGAAGCCATCAAGATTTCCAATAGTCTGTTTAGTTTTCTTGGCGCAGATCCTAGGAACAGAAATCATTCCGATCATAAAGGGCGGGGGCATGGGCACGGGGAGACTGGTGAAGCAAGGTTTTGTAAGGACACAAAAAGCACCTCGGAGCAAGTCAGCACTTCTAAGGCAAACACTGAAATCAACTGGATTAGAAATAGAGACTTCCAAACATTTCTTGATTAATTTGTAGCTGTTGGCTACATGCTCGGGTGTGTTTTCCCCGGTCTCGAATACAAGTCTGTGCTCAAAATTGTTCCACTGTAAACAAGGGCGCATTTACAATACCCTTAAAGAAATGGATCCCATGTTTATCAGAAAATAAATATGTTTGTCTGAAGAAACATTTTTCATTCCAGGAAATGTCAAACTACTGAAATACAAAACCACAAAGGTGAGGCGTCGTCTCTGTCACACCACGTGTAAAATGGCTGTGAAGTGCAGACCACTGGTGGTTTGAGCTCGGCAGTAGTTTGTTTCCTGACACTAAAGTAGTGGGAAGTCTTCTCCTTACGCCAGAGACCAAGGAGCTTTAAACTTTGAATCGGTGCTAAGGAAGCAAACAGTTTTTGTTTAACTGTCATGAAGCAATGGAAATCAGACCTAATTTCACGGTAAACAGATTTTGTTCACTAGAATTGCCTTTCCTTTCTTCCAGCCAAGCTCCATTACTTACTGGAGCAAGAAAACAGCATTGGCATACCAGCCATTTCTTTAAAATAGTCACATTAAGAACACATTAAAGAAACCTAACAACCATAGGCGCTCGTCTGCTTTAAGAAACAGTCAGGTATTATTCTAAAATATCTTGTTTGTCCTGATGGTGCTGAATTTTAAGAACAAGATGAGCTGTGAACTAGACAGTACCATATACACCAAACCAGTATCCAGTTAGAAACTTCTTATAAGGCACCATAGCCATCACTAAGAAATTTTGAGCACCATTAACAGGCCAGAGCTCAAAAGACAAAGAAAGCACCATCCTGGAAGAAACCGTGGGGTCTCAGTTTGCATAGGTTTGCTTTTTTCCTTTGGAGTTGTTTGCTTTTGGCTTTTTGTGCCGAAATGAAGTGTTCACATAAATAATCATTGTCGGTGTTACCTAATACTAGACTCTCGACCTGCTTTTATTTTCATTATTTGATAAGATTCTCCCAATCCTCTGAGGAATACTGAGGCCAAGTAAAGCTTCATCCATAAAAATTAAATTATGTTGCTCTGGTCATCTACAAAACAACTTCATGTCTTTCTACCAACATAATCTTTTCTTTAAAAGTGCAAAGACTGTTCCCATAATGTTCTCCATGTTGGAAAATTCTTGTAGTACTCGCAGTAGGATATGGTGATTTCAACTGCATACAACTCTTGGTAAAATTCAGCAAACTATAGGGGAATTAGAAGAGACTATCACACACAATTGAAACTGTAAGGAAAATTAAAACAGGCGCATAACTTTTTTTTTTTAAACTAAAAGAACAAGGAATAACGCTTTTGTACAAGACCCTTCCTGTCCACAGTGGGTTCAAGAGCAGCACTGTGATTGCCAGTCACTAACCTAGGTTGTCCTTTCTGGTTTTGTGGAACAATCAGAAACGATACAGTGAGAAATTAATAGCATCTCAAACAGAACGAGTCATCCACCACTTCTGCCTTTGCGGACCAGTTTATGGAGTCATTTTTCTTTGCAGTCCGTGGATATTTTGGAGCAAGGCCAGGCGGCTCTGCAGAGCGAACCTGCACCTTCTGGAACGTCCCTGCGCTGCCCAGCTCTCCCCCAGCCGCTCCTGTGACTTTAGTTCTCCCTATACATTTGGCAATGGAGGGCAGCAGAAGGGCTGCATTTACAGAGCACCTCTGTTTTTCTCTGGGTAGACCCCAGAGTACTTCAGAGATTTAACATACATCAGCAGACAAACGACCCCAGGCCATGGGAGCAAGTGAGCATTACTGAATGCGATTCTATCAATTTCAGTTAATATACTGAAATCATACAAATAATTTGCTGCGATGCTGTGAGAGCTAGCGAGTAGCTCAGGCAGGGAACAATTCTGTTTGAATAACAACTGTCTTCTTTTCTTCTTAATCTCTGAAAAAATTGATGAAGTAGACCCTGCAGGCAAACCATGGATGATAGGGTGCCCATGAGCCTGACAGGATGCCATTAAGCTAACTCTTTGCATTAATGTTTAAAGAGCCAATGAATCTGTTGTTTTGTTTAGCTGTAGGAACTGTTTTTCACATGACAGCTGTTGGCTACTGAGATTAATTGGTAGATTATTATGTGTCCTCACAGCTTCAAACTATTAACCTTGAGTAGCCTTTTACAGTTAATCTCAGCTGAAAAGGAATATTACACTAAAAATTCTGAGAAAAATCAATTTTTTCTTTCTTCCCTAGCAGCATTTATCAGACACTAAATTAGAAAAGAATTATATTTAAAGCATGTTTTCCTGGAGTTACAACCTGGTTTTCCTTTCAATTCCTCTTACAGGTAAAGATGACCAAGTTGTGGCTAGCTTCATTTTTATCGTCAAGAGAGAGATATTTTAGGGAACGCAGCAGCTGCAAAAGCATAGACTGAGTATCCGCATATACTGCCCAAATACCGGCTCTGCTGTTAGACCACTGATTACTGGCACATCCTGTGTTTTCTTCCAGACATTGGTCCCCAGCAGGGGAATGTAACAAGGTCATGAAGGCCCTCACACGGGAACAGCCACAGAAATGCAACTCCTGCTACGGCACAGCTCACTGCACGGTCACAAACAGCAGAGAAGTAAACCGAGTAGTTTCACCATCCATTGCAGGAAGAAGGAGGACCAAAGAAAATAATTTACCACTCTGTGGGCTTAATGGTTTCCTCTTGTCCATCGTTTTTACCCAAGTATGCGGCATGGAAAGGAAAGACCTCAGGAATACCAGCTTGGCGCTTTTTCTGTTTGTTTTGATACAGGGACCGAGCTATTGTAATGCTTCTAATACCAATTTTTGTATGACTTCTCCTAATGGAGTCTTAGAGTCTATAAAAATACACTGTGTGTGCTTGATGTAGGTCTCAGGTGCTCCCCGCCGGGTAGTCAGGAGATCGAGTGCTGCTAGAATAACTAGCAAATCTCATCAGGTTTCCCAGCACCGCGCTCCCCAACTCCCCCTGTTAAATTCTGCTGCCAGGTTGGAGTTTGTTTTCATGCCTTCTTTCCTTGTCCCGCTTTGGAGTCACCCTTTTTTCAGGCACTGCAAAATCATCTTTGTCAGAAGAAGTCTTGATCCTTCCCTTTCCGTCTAGCATGATCGTAAGTATACCTATTATATGTCACACGGTTTGTGTGGGAGAGCAGAAAAATATGCTTTTAAAAAGCATGTTTTTCACTTTGAGAAATAAAGAAAGACGGCAAGAAGCTTTGAGCAGACTATCCGCCTCAAGCGTCCTGGGCGACAATTTTCTACCAGCCCCTTCCTCCAGACGCCACCAGTCAGACAGCGCTGAACGAGGTCTGAACATTTCGTGCTAGACGGTACACTTCACCGTTTTCCCAGTTATGCTGTTCCTGACCATAGCGAGACAGAAGTTTTACTTATGTATAGGAAAAAGGATTCTCCAGGATAGCCTTCATTCCCTTTACAGCTTCCTTCGAGCTGTACACGGGATTCCTGACGACCCCTCCTTCTTTCTCATGACTGTCTTCCCTGCAAGCATAGTGTTTTTCTTCAGCCAGGTATTTCTTTTCTGTACGTGATTGCTTCCTCTGAATTCCTTACCGAGTTGTTTGAAGACACTACAAAACCCAGATATTTATAGAGTCACCTTAGAGCTTACATTATCTTTCTCAAGCCAGTGGAATTACAGTCTCTAAAAATAAGCCAAAAAACATTCTCCTTTTGATGCTATAAAATGCCAGCAGATAATTGCTAAAAGTGTGACTCTCTACAATAAATGTAGTTACTTTTAATTTTTTTGGTACAAAATTTGCTTGACTTTTGGTGCCATGGAAGGACAGTAGACTGCAAGACATGACTATCAAACAAGAGCTGATAGGGATCCAGCTGTGTGGCTTTCTTGCTATTCTTCAAGACTGTAGCTGCAGTCCTGCCCTGTTTGACACTTGATATTCTTATCATCAAAACCAAAATCTCAGGAAGCTGTTTTCAACTGAAAATCTGCATCCTGCAGAACAAATAATAGTTTAGGCAAGCATTCATATTTCCCAATAACCTTCTCTAGCATACCTCAAGATCAAAAAGAGAAGCTCCTCATAAAACTCGCATGGAAGTTGTGTGACAAGCATGGGTGGGAGGACAGAGAGGCGATTTATCCACAACAACCCCTTCTCCCTAGGAACTCTAAGCACTTCATAAAGAGAGACAAGTACTATTTCAGAGTTGCAAAGCAAGAGAATATGAAGTGTTTTGTCCACAATCTCGTAAGTCAGCGGTGGAAACATAAACAGAACTTGGGTCTTCTAGGAATGCCTGCCCTGAGAAAGAGCCAGAGGACTGAAGGCCGTGGTCTCCAGGTGCTCTCCTACGATTGCCTCCATACTTTGGAATCACATCTTTACGCTCTGCTTACACTTCAGTGTTTCCTGTAAGTTTATTTTATTTAAAAAAAAATACTTTCTGTTGTTCAGCGCTTTATAGATGGGTGTGAGTGATTTTTAGTGTCTGCCCTTCCATGCTTATGAATGACATGCAAGTCTTGTAGGCACAGGTGAAAATGCACTGACAAGGAAATGCTGTCTATGAGGCCGTCTAGAAATTTAACCAGACACAATACACCCATTTCCAGCTTCAACCTGACGGCTACCAACAAAGAACACCTTGCTTATCAATGCATTCATAAAAGTTACCTGACCATTTATTTGAAAGTAAAAAAATCAAGGAATGACAGCTCAAAACCAGCAATGAGAAAAGAGTAGAAAACACCTGGGAATAGTATTCCAAGAGAAGAGTACAAAGATGGGATACGGTATTGTGAGCACTAGGCAACATTTAAGGACCCATCGAATAATTTGAAAAATTATTTTAGCATATCCATTCGTAAGTGTGGAGCCTCAGATGTAGTCAAAACATTCTGAAGCTGAAAAACAAGTGAATAAAAATGCTGCAGTATCATTTTAGACCAACAAAGTTAAAAGTTATTTTTGTAAGTGTGGCTTCCTAAAAAGAGTCCAAATTTCACAGGAATAGGCAACGGAGTAAAAATAAATTAGCTTTGTCAGGCTGGTTTACTTCTGGGAAGACTTTAGGTTTGTTTAAGAGGCATAACTCAGCAATCAGAGGTGTTTCTTTGTAAAACCAGCAATGGCAAAATTCTTGCATACGGACCACTGGGACAGTTTTGAAAAGCAGAAATTTTTTCTGTCTTTATTAGGAGCCACATTTTCTTTGAACTAACAGCAAAGAGAAAAAATGAATCTCTGAACTGATTGTGATACAATCAGAGCCAGCTCCCATACTGTATCCAAACTGGCTTAGAACCTCATTTATAAAGTGCTGTTGACACTTTTGCCTGAAGACTGAATACTCTGGGTACTAAAAACCCCACTAGATAATATAAGAGAAATGCATACAGTGTCAGCATAATTCTGAGGACTCTCTTAAATCTTTAAGAGATTGTCTCTGCAGGAGCCAAGATAGGGCACAGAAATTACTGACCAAGAAATGACATCGGAATTCACTTAAAAGGAAGAAGATAGATTGGTCCACAGTCCCTTTTTTGCTGATTTGAGAAAGCTGATGGGACCTTTAGCTGGTACAGTACAGATAATGTAAATGCATTAGAGAAATATATTTATCTTGTTTAGCAAGATTCGGAGATAATGGCTTAGCATCATTTTTCACATAGCCAGTTACTGCCTCCAGGTTGCCATAATGCTCTTTAAATGCAAGTCACTTAACGTGTGTGAATGGGGTGACACAGCCGGATGGACTAAATTCAAGGATGGGGTTAACTGGGCAGAGCTTCCCTGCTGTAAGCACCTGGGCTGTGTGGTTTGTGCCCGGCCAGCGCAGAGAGGGGGCAGCTCCCCTTGCTCACGCATGCTCGGGTACTTCCATATGCCCCTCCGAATCTCTGGAATAGTCCAGCTTTCGCAGCACCATCTGCACAGAAACATTTCTAGGAACTGGTTGTATTTTGGGACTACTTGGCATCCCTTTGTCCTCCCCCGTTCAAAGAGTGGATGCTGTTTTAGGAGGAGAAGCATGGTTAATGAAGGCTTTTCCAGCTTGCTACGCTAAAAACATCTCTCTGTTCATGCTTCTGAGCTGAAAATAAGTTAAATTAAGTACTCCTGAGTGCTGGTCACCTACATGGCTTGAACCCATAAGGTTGGTGTTTTTGGAGACCATAACAGCTTTTTCAGGTCTTCCTGAAACGTGAAAGGTTGCCAAATGCAGGAGATAAGAAGGTCAGATGCAGAGGGTGTTATTCTGTTGTTTTTACAGAAGTATTCTGTTTCTGTTAAAGAAATACGGAAAATGTGTTCTAAGGATATTATCATCAACGGTACGTCAGTACTTTTTTTTCTTTGCTACCATCAAAACGTACCCAAAACGCGCACCATGCGGGTGCCCACGTGTCCCCATGCCGTTCATAAGGCGGGAGCCCTCTGGGCACTGTCAGTGAGGCAGTGGGCAGCTCTTCTCACTGGGTGGAAGTATCATGACGGTTTCCTAAACTCGGTCTGACAACCTGAAAGCGAGCCCATCAGCCCAGGCACACACCCAGGGCGGGCAAGGGGAATAAGGGATGCCCCGAGTAGCTGCCTCGTGGGTGCTGCTCATCACCAGCTGACCAGAATGACGCGTAGAACTTCGTTACTTACATTTGACATTGACCTACTTACATAGGTGGTTTGCTGTATCCGTTTTTGGTGTACCTGTTTATGTTGCATTTTTTAAATGTAAAATACCCACGTGTAAGGTTTTCATATCAAGGTACCTGTGTGCTGTTGGTTTATAAACAATTTAATACTGTGTAAAAAAGTCTTTCTGCCTGGCCGCAGATAGTTATGCCTTTAAATTGTCCTTCAAATCAGGAAAACGTATGCTGAAGAAGTATATATTAATTACAGGAGAAATCTACATACCGCTACAAACTGACTACACAGCTTGTCTGACAACTGGAAAGCATAGTTTCCAAATGTGCATAAACAAGACTAATGTCAGCGTGTGTTAGCGTATAACAGCACAGGGGTTTAGTTTTGAATATGTAAAACCCAAGTAAACCGAAGCAAACACCTAAAGGTAGCAAAACTTGTTAAGAACTGACCAATATCATTTTCTAAAGGATGGTTACTATCACGATAGAGAAATGGTACTCAGGGCTCTTGCACACGGGTAAATTGCAACAGGGCTGATGAACATTTCAAATCCTGCTCTCTACTCCATGAAACCCAATTTATGCCCATGCAACACCATTATTGTTAAGAAGAAATAGTAAATAGGCAAATCCATTTGAAAACAAGCCGTTGATGAAAACGAGCGCAAGTCATGCAGCTAATAACCTCATTACAAATAAAACTACTTCGAAGGAAGAGCAGGATTCTATTAAAGAGTTTTGTTCATGACAATCTCTATCACGGTTGTATCCCGAGATCCCTGCTAGCTGCTGTAGGTATAAAATAAGAAGCCCTGCCGGAGGAAGCATGCAGCCTCAGGAGGAGGATGAAGCAAAGACCCACGGCAGTGAGGTGACTTGGCTGAAAACGCGCTGGTCACAGAGCTACGCTCGGAAAGAGGACATGCCGCCTGCCCGCGCAGCTCCTTGTCCTCAGACCTGGCCGCCTCCCCACTGAATGGATCACACCAAGCACTTCAAGCTAAACTTTTTTGTATATACAGGAATATGCTTTCTTCTTCTAAATCCTAAATCTATGAGTCAGATAGACCTCATGCCTTCTACTCAGCACCAGCCTGAACCCAAAGTTGCCTAAAATCCTGTAACAGATTCCCATCAATAACTCTCTCCCAGTCTCTAAAGATGCTCTAAGCGTCAAAAAGACTTACTCGTACACTTCATCTGCCAGGCCAAATCCAGTAGAGTTTTCAGAGCTTCACGAGCGCATTCGCCAGGAAAGAGGAGAAGAGGAGGAATCGGAAGCGAGCATGTGCAGCAAGCTTTCAAGTGGGAAGGTTTTAACTGCTGCTCTTCATTTGCAGCTTTTCAGTTTCATAATAACAAGGCAATTAGCTGTTCATTCACAGACAGGATGCCCACAAGCGCAGAGCACTAGATTCACATAAAAAATGGAGACAATCTAACAGGGTCGTAAGGGACATACAATTTGCTTTGGCTTAATCAGCATATCTGGAATTTCCTTGGTAAAATATTACAGTGCTGGCACTTCTATCTGCATTAATGTACAAAATAATAGCTCGATCAACAAAGGAGAATGAAATATTCCAACACGTAGAAATTAATAAGATTTCTAGATGGGAGTACATCGTCTATTGAACAGGCTGCTAATGTATTTGGATTTATTTCAGAGATATTCATTATCTCTGGGCAGACAATGGTGAACTACATTTAAACTGATTTTTATTTCACGAGCAGTAAAATGTTATGGAAAGATAATAAAATGCGATCATTTAGACTAATACTTCAGATAAGTCCCACAAAGGCAATGAGCACTTATAAAACATCTTCTTTTGGCAAGATATTAATTTTAAGTCAAATTAATTTACTTGAATGCTTGAAAGACAGCTGAATGAGGTAATCAGGAGGGGATCCTCTACGTGCGAGTGTCTCGGAGATGAGGAAGGAGCCTACAAATCACAACTGCTCAGGTACAGGTTCGGATTAAGTGCAAGAGGGGAGGGACTCACCACACGGGGACACCTGAGAGGTGCACGGGGGGACCCACCCTCTCAAAGGACAGGAGATGATGAATGGCAGGTTTTTTCCTATCTCCTCTTCCATTCTGTTAGTGTATTCCCTTCTGCCCCACAGTCACACTTCAGCTGTAAAAACAGGTAAAAATCCATTAATTTGCCATGCACCTTCACCCAGGCTTACGGTTTGAATTTTTGTTTTATTTTTTAAATTCTGCTCTCCCTCCACTGTTCTAAATACGTGATTTATGTTCTGATTTAGTATCCCCATAGCACATCTACTCTTTTCTTCAGTTGATCTCTCTACCACACACCAGTCAAAAGAAAGAGCTGGCATATATCTAACAGAGTGAACAAGAATCTACCGTGTCTTAGAGAGTTCACGCATTTGACCTGAAGCTAAACCAACGGTAAAACATTTGGGCTTGGGTTGTTTCTGACAGGAAAGAAGAAAACCTGCCTGCAAAGGCAGAAGACAATTTCTTCGGGCTTTGGAAACCAGTAACTAAATGTATTCTGAGCAGCACTAGATCATCTTAAACACAGGATTTATTCTGATTGCATATCCCCTCCATAAAGATGTTGCTTTCAGAATATCAGCTTAAGGTTTGAGAGACCCTTTTCTCCACAGAAATAAAACACCATTTTCTTATAATGCATGAAGATTTATTACGACCACTATGCAAGCAAGGTAGTTGCTTTTGCTTTACTAGCCTGAAATCAGGGAACTTACTCGTATTTGCTTAGCAGGATGTTGCTTTCTGTAATAAGGAAATCATCAAGGTTTTGCAATATCTTTCTGGAAGATCTACTTTTTGAAGACAACCTGTTTAACACTTTCATTTGTGTTCTAGGAGAATAACCCCGTGTTAGCCTTTATATTAGCTTCAAGATAGGCTATTAAAAACGTTGGATCTGAGAGGACATACACCTAATTTTGTATTTTCAAAATTTGTTATGCTGCCACTTTTCTAACAGATAACAAAAGCACTCAAGGGCAGGTTCCCTTAACAAGCTTAATAAGGAAAGGTTTAACTAACTTGAGGGCTGCAGGAAAGGTAGTACGGCAGGACACAGATGCCCCACATCCCCAGGTTTACTTATTTATGTATTTTAAGTTAGAAGAAACAACTAGGCAGGCAGTTATTTTTTATTCAAGCCTGACAAACAGGGAGGAAACGCGTGCCTGAGATCCGAAAGGCAGAATGCACTTTGGGTGAAATACATCACGAGCAGTAGCACTCCACGCCAGGGAAGGAGATGACGGTGGGGTGGGGGCCGGCACGCCTGCCGGGGTGGAGGCGAGGAGAGCAGAAGCCACGGGCTGCCGCGGAGGGAGCGAGACCACTTAGGCAGCCTGACCGGCTCCTTCGCTGAAGGAGCAAGCGGCGAGCACGTAATGGATGACAAGGAGAAGGCTGACTTGCCCTTTTGCATTAGCGTTCACAAAATTTGTCACAGCCGCTTAACACCATTAATATTAGCAGGTGGACAGAAAGCAGGGCAGAACAGTTAAAGGGCGCGATAGAGAACGGATAAATGGACTGCATTAAAGTCAGTGGGGCGTGCTGAAACGTACCCTAAAGCCAAAGGAATCTCTTCTGAATCATTATCCTTCAGAAGTCACGGAAAGCTGGGAAAAGGCAAGCACTGTACTTACCTTAACATAGAAAGGGTCCAGGAATGATATATCAGTTTATTTCATACCCTGAAAGATGCCAGAGCAACTGGTAAATGATCAATTTGTAAGTACATAGAGGATAGTAAGGTGATAGAGTGGGCGTAGCAGTTTTCACATATATTGAAAATGGTTAAAATTAGTATAGTGGTTAATTATTCTCCAAGGTTTTTGAGGGTGAAACAAAGAATAAGTAGTTTGTTTCACAGCAGGGAAAGGTTAGAGGCTAGACTGAAGTTTAGAGCAACTTTCTACTTAATAACAAGGACAGCAAAATTCTACAAGAGTGCCTACAAAGGTTATGAAAATTAAGCTGGAGGTTTTCAGTAGCATGTCAGGTAAATACCTGCTAAAGAGCATTTAATGTGACCTCTCCTATCTCAGAGCAAGAAGATGAAATAGCAAAACATGACATATCTTCCAGCTCTTTATTTCTCAGATTCTGTGTTTCATATATTTTAGCAGGGTATTTTCCTCACCGTTTCCAATACATCTGTGTTTTTCTTACAGATTTTCACATATTGATTTCAAAGGCAGTCCCAGATGTCTATCAGAACTCTTGCCAGCTCAGAACTTTATGAGGACCTTCAAGGTATTTGATGACTTCAAGACCTCAGCTCATAATTCTTAAGATTTTATGAGAATACTAGTTTTCACTTTAAAAAAAGGAGGGGAGATGGGGGGGAACGGGTTACAGCTCCCCTCAAACTTTATAGTCCTTGCAGCTATGGAGAAAAACTTGACAATGTGGCCGAAGTGTAATCTAAGACTCAGAAATCAAAGAGAATGAGATTTTTGTAACATTGTTTTTCAAAAGCTCCATGGATTATTTCTTAAACCTTCAGGACTGGTCATGAGACAAAGCAATAGATATTTTCTTCTAATACCAAAACCAATTTCAATCAAAAAAAAAGCGCCAAATTTAAATTTATTCCTGTTCATTGGATTTTAAAGGATATTCTTATCTTGCATTGTTTAAGGAATTTAGTGTGGTTTTTGTCAGCAATAGATGCAACAAAGTGACAGGGATTTATTAAGCATGCAGCTCAAGCCTCAGGCTCCTAATGAGCTACTTTTGCAATACTGAAAGAAAAAAATTAATACAACCCCTTTTAATTAGACCTCCTCTTCCAAGTCTCCCTGGACTACCCTTTGTCACTTTGAACAGACTACATGAGAGCATGTAGCGTAACGCAAATCTATTCCTAACACAAGCAATCACTTATGTATAGCATAATTTATAGCTATTCTGGGTTAGAATGCGTTCTGTTGATTTGCAACAGCGTGACTGGAAGAGAGCGTGATCCATGGTTATGATGCTCTTGACATAGTGCTCAGATAAGATTTACATGTTCCTCCCACCCTGTCAGACATCATTTCATACCTCATACATGACAGTATTATAATGCAGTCACCATGCTGTTA
The DNA here is from genome assembly GCA_009819775.1 of Phoenicopterus ruber ruber. Lineage (NCBI taxonomy): Eukaryota > Metazoa > Chordata > Aves > Phoenicopteriformes > Phoenicopteridae > Phoenicopterus > Phoenicopterus ruber. Next base: position 27,581,705 of record CM020217.1, on the reverse strand, counting down.
TCATAGTTATATTACTACATGCTAGCTACTACTCAACATACATGTTTTTTTCTGCATTCATTGAAGTGATACAAAAACTGTAAAAATCTGAAGTGATTCCACCCTTTCTGTATTTCTCTTACACTGTTTTTTACTTAGTACATCACGGCGATGCATTTTCATGCTGGTTTTTTTCCCCAATTTTTTATCTGCCATTTAAATTGTGAGTATCTGAGTTTCAACCTTTCAATACCTAAGCCCAGATTTACAAAAAAAACAGCCTCACTGCACTGACCTTGTTTTGCATCTGTACCTACATATGCAATTTTATTCATCTGATCTAAATCAAGATATTCTCCTAAACATCACTTGGTTTTCTCTTCTCTAGATATGCATCCTGAACTTGTATACAAATGATGCAGAATCTGAGTTTATAAATAATTGATGTAACAACACATTTGGGTGCACGATCATCTTCAGCATGCGAATACCACTGCATGCCTAATGTCCAGCATTTCGCAGGACTATGACCTGATGAGTAGTATAAATGATGAGATTTGTATCTGCACAAAAAAAACCCCCAAAACCAGCAGGCATGCATTTAACAAGGCCAAAGTAGATCTATGAGCTGAAGGGAGATGGGCAGAAACATCTTGAAAGAATGAGGGTCGGTTCTTCACATATTTAAAGTGTCCCTTGTCAGACCCCATATGGTTTGTCAGATGTAAAACTGTTTTAGCCCTTAGTCAACTCTTACTCTGGAGAGCCTGAAGAACTGTCAAGCAGGAACCAATGTGACATGCATCTAAGACAGGATATTAGGGTTGTGCAAGCACAGCAATATTCTTTATATATATAAAATCTATAACTTGTGTAGTGCTTTTTAGGCAGCTTGATTTGTCACTTGCTGTGATACTCCTAGAAAAATGTTAGTCTGAAAAATAGACTTAATTTTGCACATCAGACTGGGAAGTGACCATAGACTGCATTATTTCCCTTTCTAATTTCAACAGACTATGATAGCATTTGTTTTAAACATTGTTTTGTAGGAGAGAATATTTTCATACTATGTGTGGGTGAGTTAATGAAATGTTCTCTGACAACTAGATAACATGGGAGAAGATTAATTAAGAGCATTTTTTCTTTGCACCATACCAGTCCCTTAGAAACAGTAACATTATATTAATTCTGTGGGTACATTTAAACTTTTCATTCAAATGGGTACATTTAAACATCATCACTTTATTTCAAACACGACATTTTCCCTTCCGATAATGAATAAAGACAAGGTATCTTGGTTCCCACGTACTTGGTCCCCAAGTATCTTCGTATCCACAGAGCATTCTTCATGCTCTCCACCTCCCGATTCCCTTTTTTAAGACTATTATCTTCATCAGTTGAAATGAAATAGAAAGAATATTTGACTTTGGGAAAGGAAGTGATGAGGACAGATTCTTTTCCCCATATCTTTAAAATAAGTCTTTTTGAGTGTTCTAGCCATTTGGGAAAAGTAGGGCACCTACAGCGAAATGTTGGTACCTGAGAAGTACCACGCAAACCGGGAGGAAGAGGCCGTACGCTGCTGAAACGTAGCTTATTAACTCACCAGCTTTCGTAACACTGCACTGATGTTGCAGGACTGCTGAACTAACGGATTACTGCATGTAACGGCCTCAGAGGAACAGCTGCACAAATAGACTGAACATTAGAGAGATCACAGGTGCTGGGATTTTAAGTCAATCATCTGTGCAAGCATAAACATTTAAGGCCAGCGTCTCACATAACACCCTCTCAGACAGCGTGGAAACAGGCTTACCACAGTCATTTTGGCCATTTCTTACACTAATAACCTACACTCTCTAAAAGACTTATCTGCAGAGCCAGAGTGTAATGCTAACAAATCTCCCTAAAAATCAATTAGGGTAGATCCCAATACTGGAAGACTTATTTCGGTAGAAAAGCAACAACTGTAAGAGCAGGAAGCATTCTCGTATTGAATACCTTCTCCTTGCTTTCTATTTTTTTTTAACCTTGAAAATGCCCTGTATAAGAAGGGATGTATTTCTATCACCAAACTGTAAAAGCAACATGGCAGGTGAATACTCAACGGCAATGTATTTCTGGTATGTGTCATAGAAATGCAAATGACCTCCTTTATATTTATAAGCAGCAAGCATCTCATGTTAAATGATGAAACTAGTTAAGAAATCATGATTTCTTTTTACTCAAAGCAGAAAAAAACCCCCACCAGCTCTCGGAAGAAGGAAGCTTTGAAAAGCCATTATAAGCTATAGTACCTTGCTCCTCAAACTATCGGTTCAGAGGAAGAAGTCAGTCGGGATATCAAACCCTGCGTCATTTATACTATACTCTGCAAAAGTATAGTATATACTTTTGCAATTAAAAGCAGTACAATGAAATGTATAAAACGAGATGGAATAACATTTGGAACAAGCCGGTGCTAATCACGACGAGACACGTCGGTACTGGCAAAGCGATTGGTACCCACGGAGCGTCAGACCCTCCGTCGCCCCATGGTCTGGCATAGCGCAGAGGAGATGGGAAAGGTTGCGAGCAAGGAATGGCACGTCCCTGCGCGTTTACCTGACCTCCCTGCAGACGTCCAGAAAAAGTGAAGGAACACAGACTGAGGCCCTAAGCAACTCGCTCTAAAACCTAGCAGAATTGGTGTAGTTTTCCCGTTGTGCCTATAGGAGCAGTCAGTGAAATATTGAGTGCCGCTGCTTTTGAACACACTCCGATGTACCCTCTTTAAACTTCAGTAGTAAACTGAGCATTACAACAAACTCTTCACAAAGGCCTGAACTACATTTACATGTAATTTACAAAACACAGTTACGATACACAGGATATATCATATTGTTTCACAAGACTACCAGTAATTGGGACAAATCTGGAGCCAAATTCTGACACTGCTGAAGTCAAAGACTGAAATCCTGTTCACTTCAGTATAGGCATTATCTTATCCAGCTGTACACACGGGAGGCTGCCAGAAAAGCTGCAGCACATCCCAAGAAGAGGGAACTAAAGTGTGATCATTCGTAGTTCTGCGTGAAAGCCAGAGTGCGACCCACCGCTCCGGAGGCATGAGGGGTGTCTATAAACGTAGAGAGAAATGTGCTGCAAGCCAGTCATCAGGGTTTTCCTGATTGAATCCCAGTCTCATACGAGACTGAGCTTAGATTTAGGTTTCTTATGACTAATTAGCTAATAGATACCATAAATGAAGGAAATGGTGCAAAGGCTGTAAAAGGCAAATAAATCGTAGAAGCGCTGCGCTGACAGAAAACGCAGAGTTTGAGGAGGAATGCCAACATATTGCTTTCCCACGCAGTTTCTTTCGGTTAAAGCTTTTGTAACTTGTCAGCATCATAATCCTGAGTTTAAACGTCATTATTATTAGGAATGAGGATGATTTTCTTTTATTTTCAGTGTTTGTAGATTGCTAGAGGGTAAACAAGACAATTTTCCCTCCTTAGTGCTAAGGCTGTACTCAAGTGTTCAGCAGCTGTCCCCCCCTTCTCCCTCTTTTTTGCTGTGCTGGAGCAAGTGCTTGGGCAGCTACATTGCGAGACAGATCCATGTGGGAAAAAAATGATTCCCCCAGTGTTTTGGGTTTTTTTTTGTTTTTTTTTTTTTATAATCAGTCTCATGCCAGCACGAGGTAGGATATACAACTGGGCTGGAAAGCCTAACGGGAGACAGGAATGAAGTGGCAACTGCTTAACCAACATTTCAGGAAAAGTTGTTGGTAATACTCGCATGACTCATTAAAAGAGGATGAGGTAGAGACTGAGCTAGATTAGGTAAGTGCAATGCAATTATTAAAGGCAGCTTTACCAGGTCCATCTAATAGCATTTAGCTCACCACATATAATCTAGAGCAACCTGAGTGCTGCCCTATATTTTATCGTTAATACTCTCAGATACCTTTTCAAATATTCATAAAGGTGAGCTCTGGGAAGCTCTTTTTCCCAAAGCTCCCCCCCGCCCCCCGAAAGAGACAAGATGGGGTGCTGGAGCAGGGGTTCTTCATATCCTGTAGGAATCACTCTCGGGCAAAGTTGATTGATTAGGATAGGACAGTAAAATCAGATCTCCAGATATTTTGCAAGTTTACTGCAAGAACAAAACTGCCAAACCACAGAGGAGGATCAGGGCTTGTATGCTTTCAGAAACACTGTATGAAGTAAAACCACAGTAAATTATTCTCTGACAGTAAATTCTTGAAAATATTGACTCATCATACCAGACAAGGAGCTGTACTTTTCCTTTAGTGCTGCTTGAGTTCACAGTCTCACTGGATTGCTGTGGCAGGGCCATTTGTACTGCAAAATGAAAACTCATCCAGTATCTGCAGGATTAGAACCAACGAGATTGAAAAAGTAAATGTCTGGGAGGAATCATTATGTACCTAAAAGCAAAGAATGCTAGGAAATCCGACCGACGCGGGTTTACTGATTTCAATATGCAACCTGCCTGTTTACTTAGAGAGTTTAAGAAACCAGAAGGATCCCATCCAAACTCTAAAAATACCTAGATGAAGATTTTTCTTACTGATCGTAGTAAAATCTTAATTGATTTCTCTTTACTATGATCAGTAAATATTATAACAAACACTATCTCTTCACGCTCAGATCCACAATCAAGTTGTCAGCTGAGGTATGGTAGCTCTCCAAAGACAAGATTAATCTCACTTAACCTCAGACTATTATATCTGAGCCAATCACGTAGATGCCTTTTAGACTCCGTGGAGCGGGATTCACCTGCTCTGTTTTGAATAGCTGTCCCAAGATAAGGCAAAGTGCACTCCAGAAGCACCTGTTTCTTTCCATTGACTTTAGCGTGAACTTAGACAACTAAGCTCAGATGTAGACCTCTCTAATATAGAGATCTAAATTTAAAGCAGCGAATCCCTCCCAATGTGCACGTGTAACCCGGGGCACACCAGGAGTAACGTGATGCAGTGAAAGAGAGTTAAGTAACACTGCTTGGCATTTTATGTGTCAACCACACACGTGAACAATTGCCGCAGCTCAGCTGACACACGTTGACAACTTCACTGGCTGAGTTGTGGTAACTGGATTGTGAGGGTGAGCTGTTAATCATACAACATCCTCCAGCTCCCTGATTATGCAGGAGGACTAAGAGAGACAAAACCCTTTGTTTTGTTTTTTGGGGGTTGGTTTTTTTTTTTGGATCCTGACATTGTCATGGATTTGGCAGGAGGAAACATGGTACACTGGTCATAAAATGATCAACCTTTCATGGTATCGTGTTATCTCTTTTTTTCCCCAATCACATCTGAGCAGCTCCAGCTATCCAAACTCTCAGTACATCTTAATTTCTCTCTCGCGGGTATGCGAGGAATCAAGAAGATCGAATAGCAGACTGATGTTGATTATGGTTGAGCGGCCGAGGTTTGGATTCCCAGCCCTGAACGGGGTATCATATGTCCAGTCTGTTTTCATCTCTCTGCTTCTCTGTGGAATTTTTCTTACGGGATTTTGCAGCTGTCTAATTGTATCAACTTTTAAAGTATTCTGTTCTTCACATTGCACTCTTGTACATACTGGTAAGGTGCATTGCGTTTAAACAGAACTGTTTTCCCCTCAGAAGACGCACCAGCCACCTTGAGTTAAAAAATGCCAAAGTATTTTCTTGAAATCAATTTGTTCTGTGATATAAGATGAGAAATGTTTCTCAGAGACTTGCTTTACCTGGCACTCTAACAGCTGGACTTACTCAGTGGTGTCTACGGCCATCCTTCACGGCACAGTAGAGCATTGAATTTGGAGTAAAACTAGCACACGAGAAGCATGCACTGCCCAGTCTTAAAATCCACTCAAAACCAATTATTTTTTTCTTATGAATCCTCAACTCTCCTTTCAATTATTTTTTACCCTTCCACACTCATCTTTCTACTGAATTCAATCCACAACCTATATGTAGCTTAATAGATAAGGCTACAATATCTTGTTACATAGACACACGTATGTATATACAACTATACGTATATTAGTCCTCTACGTACCCAAGGTGATTTTTAATGCTTCCTCAAATAAAAGTGCATAAATGGCCAGTCTGGTTCTGAACACCAGCTGATCTAAATGAAGAAGGCTTTTCATAGCATTTTCTTTAATAGCTTTTGCTGGACCAGAACTTCAGGTAGCAGAGACAGAAGCAGGACTAGTGTAAAATGATAAGATTGCACTTAGGTCATAGGAGCTATGCATAGTTAAATTTGAAGGATGCACAGCATTTTTTTCACGTGCATCTAAAGAGCCTTCAAGAGTTCTTCACGCTAAAGGAAGGGGTCATAGTTTACCAAGAATTATAAACCCAGCCAAAATGGGAATGCTCATTCGGGATACTCACAGTCAGGCACTTGATTCCTAGAAACACTTAACACTTCTGCAGCTTACCTGCTTTCAGGATGCGCAGTTGCAGACGATGTGTTCACAGTTTGGTTAAATAGGTTTGTCCTGCAGGTATTACTGGGGTCGCACCCCTGTTGCGGGTCTAGAATCACTGACAGAGGCTTACTCAAACCAGCATGAAGATAGCCAGGCTAGGCGGTGGGAAATTTTTACAGTGAACAGAGACCTTAATGCGAGGTCTTTGCAGAAGTTTATTTTGTCTGTTCAGCCCTGTTGGAAGGGCCCAGAGGAGTGAGAAGGAGGAAGGCGACTGGCTCAGGTATTAATGTGGGTGGGATAAGGAGCCAACACACCTCAGCTGTGGCACTATGCTCTTCAGCAGCTCCAAGGCAAGCTGGCGTTCCCCACTGCTACAAGGGGCTGCAACGGCACCAAGAAGTGATGTGAGGGAGACCATGGTCCACAAAGCTCCGTGCCCAAGAGGGGAACAAAGTATGATGGGCATCTTCAGAAAAGCTTGATTTAGTGAAAACTCAAATTCATTTAGCCTTGCTTCACATGGTAAGGAAAAAAAACCACACCCTCTCTATTTGTTCTAGTCAGCATCTGTTTAAAGAGCTCCGGGGTAAATTTCCCAGAGTAGCCATTAGGCAAAGTGCTCGCTTCTGAGCATCAGATGGAAAGTTCAGCAACTTTCATCCGAAACCTGCTTCCCTGGGCACATCCCACACCTCTTCTGACATGCAAGCAAAATGAGTTTCTTCTACTAACTCTCCACGCGTGTTCATCACTCTGTGCAGTTCCGCTGCCCTCCCACCACCCCTCCCGCTCTCTCTTGGCGAAAACTATTTGTCACAGTAAAAGCACAAAAAGGATGTGCCAAAGCCAAAATGTCCCAGGTTTCTGAAGGTGTGCTTCTGCTTCAGGTCATACCAAAAGGAATAAAGGGATATAACTTCCAGATCCTCGGCTGCTGTAAATGAACAAGATTATGGATACATTTGCTTCATCATTTTCACATAGATGTCACAAGCTGAATCTTCAGCAGATTCAGATTGAAGTAGAGGATTTTAAGGACTGAAAGTCAAAGAACAAAGAAAGGCAAACATTTTGAGGTATCGGATACCAACTCAACAAGCTTATCTCAAAGCGCATTTCTATTTTATAACAGCCTGGCTGTGAAACATCAAAAGGGATTTATTTTAAACTGGATTCAAGAGCTCTACAAGCTCATCTTTCTCTTGCTGAAACAGCCAGAAATAGCTTTTCAAATGTCATGTGTCAGAAAAAGCACGGTTAATAGGGCAAAAGATATAACTTCTTTTGAAAATACTGCCACTGAATTCCAAAAGCCTCTGACCTATGCTCAAAACTGTGTATACCACTTTAGCCTAATACTGAGAGGCCCAATCCAACAGATGATAGATAGTTTTAGGAAAGTAGGAATTTTTGAAAATGCTAGTACTGCTCCTCCAAGGGCTTCACAGAGATGAGCTTTTTTGCCTTGTACTTAACTGTCAAGTTCAATTACAGTGAAATAATTTCAGTGCTAATGGCACTCCCACTCCATGCATCTTGGTTAAGTTGTTAGTGACTTGCAAGTTGGGGCTACCAGGATCTGCAGAAAAATTATCTTTTATAAAACAATTTTAAAATGTTGTAAGTATTTCAATGTTTTTCGTAATCATGCATCACGTGATTTGCAGCAGAAGTCAGCTAATGATTCCTCAATTAGAAGCATTGCACTTCAGTATTCCTGAAGTGGGATGGTTAAATATCTGAGTTATACATGAGCAATGCCAAGTAGGGCTCATATCTGTATCTGAGTACCAAGCAGAGATATGAAGGCATACAGCCTTTGTATGTATGTAATATCTTGATAGATTCAGTACTGGTGCTCACATTTATGATATTCTCGGTCCACACATGAACAATGTTTACTGAATCCTTAGGAGAAATGGCTTGTGTCTCAGCCTTGATGCAGTTGCAGTAGAGGGGTGGCAACAAAAAAAATGCACCTGAGTGTGATTAAAGTCATCATCATTTGTGACTCTCAGTGGAAAATGGGAGATCTTTGCAACTGTAGTGGAAGCATTTAAATTGAAATATTAGGTAAATACTCCCTGAGAACAAAACATAACAGCTGACATATAGATACTGACCAGTTTTAATGGTTCCCAAGAGATCATCTTGGACAACAAAATTGCTTTCTAGATTGAAAACCCACTACCTTCATGTCTGGGGGCAAAGAAGAGCATCTGAGGCTGAAGACCTTATTATCGAGCAGGGCTTCATCTGAGACAAGAGAGATCATTGAACAATGCAATTACGTTAAAAATAAACTAAACTCAATGTCCAGCAACAACGATGAGTGAAATTCTGAATACGCTGCTTGCAGAAAAGGTAATAAGTAAAACCATGACAAATAAAGCAACTTAACAGCCACATCTCTTCAACATCAAGACACCTGGGGAACACCCCACATTTGGAAGTTGCAAATAAGGGCAGTGGTAAATGCGGCCGGTGCAACCTTTTTGGAATCCCCATTCACCTGACAAACAGCTTGAACTCCCCAGAGCTGTACTAAAGCACTTTGCTCCTTTCAAGTTTTATGTTAAGACAGATTGCCTTCGAAAAACCCTGTAGTTTTGCTGAGTTTTCAGCTTAGTGAAAGGCTTACGTAGATTTCCAATCAGCTTCTACAATTTACAAACTACTCCACAATAAACAGAGTCCTTCTATCCAGATTGTGCTGCAAGTATGGAACAGCAACTCTTCACGCACATTTTCTGTTTGATAGTTAAGCATTTAGTGACACTTCACCTTGCAATAATGATGGATAAGCTTCTACAAAATTGGCATAGGTTAAAAGAATTTTTCTTGCATAAGTTTTTCATAAACAATAATTTTCTTGCTCAGCATGCTTGCACAAGTTACGCAGGTAAAGAAGCTAACAATACACATTTCTACAACATGAAAGTTTACCATCTATTGACTGACCTCTAGTGGAAATAAGGTAAATTTTGGAATAATTTTTTAATTGGTATTGAATATTATGACTATGGGATTTTGGGGTGCTAAAAATGTATTTAATTTGCATTATATGCTTGACTGTGTAAAAGTGCAAAACAAATCAGAGTACGTGTGACGCTTCTTCTCAAAGTATATCCAAATACATTATTGGAACGGCAGGATGAAACCAGACCCCCCCAGAACAACAGTGATTAATCACAAGGACTATTATGCTGCACATTCAGAAACCAACTCTTAAATTTTATTCAAACTAAGTAACTCCAAAATGACAGTGTGTGAAATATGGCAACAACACAGACCCAGGCTAAGGATGTTCTGTAGCAGGGTGCAGACCCAGCTACTTTCTCTGTGTTGGTCAAAAACACTTAGTCATTATAAATAACCACAAATTCTATCTCAACAACCTCGTACATTTTCCTTTTTATGCATTGGTTTCATCCATCCACAGAAGCCGCCTTCCCACTGGCTCCCTTTTGACTCCATGCATGGACAGATATTGGTTCCTCACAAGATCAGTGTTCAGGCATCACCAAAATGTAGCCTTATGTGTTTTCTTCACATTTTTTCTTCACTGTGTGTTCCCTAATTTCACCTCTCCTGTAACAATTACTGGTTGGTACTTAAAGAAATAAGGGGTGAATGTATACGTGTACGTGAGACATGAATTTCATTCCCTTTTTTGTAGGACCTGGAAGTAAATGAAGACTTGCTAAATAGTGAGAATGCAGAGCATATTTCTTCACTGCTTATTTGTCTTGCCCGTGTCTGCTTGCCTGGTTACTAACGAAATTCCACCTCCTCTCCCCTGACTCTGCTGGATTCCAGATACATCCTTGTAATTAAGCCTTTGGTTCTGTAGCATATGGCTGCTGATGGTTTTGAATGAGGGGAACACAGTAGCATCTGGAGGGCTTTGATTAAAAAATATATTGAATATAAAATAAGCCAAAACAGTTTCTTGTAAAGATGCCTCTCTCAGTCAAAACTCTCTGTTAGTAGAGAAAATAAAATATTAATGGGTAATTTCTAAGGCTGCTGCATCTGAAAATTTTGGGCCTGCTATCTATTCAGCTCAGCCAGCCCTTTCTTCTTTCATTATTTGCCACCTTTTCGAAGCTTGGAGAGGCAATCTTGCACTGCTGTATGACGGCATTAGAGGAAAGCCAGGGAGCCTGTGTACTGGAAATTGTTAGGAATAATAGGACAAGTCTGTAGTATGTAAACATTTGACTTAAAAGAAGAGGTATTTTGGCTTCATATACATGCAGTCCTCCAGTGTTATTAGCCAACATCCTAGAATATATAACACTTTCCAGTTCAGCCGTAGTTCTTTCTCTGAGCTTACCTTGCTAGCTAGTACCCTGGACTATTCCCCGTCCTTACTCTCCCCATACCCTCATCAAACACCCCCCACCCTAAACTGAGTCAGTGTCTCTTCTCCTCCTATCGCTTTTGCTCACCAGGGAGACCCTCCCTCATTCCCATTCATCCACGTCAGCTTCACCATCCCGACATCGTTGCTTGCATCCTCACTCCTGTCCTCCCACTTCCACTAATATTTTTACGCAGTTATGCATTTCCTTGTTTAATGTAAGCGATGTAACAAGAGCACCGTGGGAAGGAACACTGAGCAAAAATTCTGATTGATATTTTATTAGGCTTTACAAATACATTCGTTAAGGGTATAAAATGAAGATAGCTCCTACTTTGAAGTTGGATGAGACACGCTAATTTTTGATTAATTATTCACTTCATGTATTTTTCTTCACTCTTTTCAATTATATTTATTTTATAAGTGGAGTCTACAGAGTCGTTTTGGCTGATTCTTAAAGGAAACTTTTTGTGGCTGATGGATTTTTGCACTGACGGTAATAGGGAAATATATAGCAGCTCATTCACTGAGGACCTTGTAATTAGACATTGTACCACAGACATTGACAAACGCTGCTGTTTGATATAAGGAGAACAAACTGGCTTTGTTTAGTTGAGTTTAATAAAGAGGTTTTATATCGTTCCTGGAACTGTGACCACATTTCTGATAGTTTTTCCATTTTTTTTAATATTGGCCATCCTTCCCATTTGCAATCGGGTGAAACTGTAAAGACCAGAACACCCCCATTTTTAGTAAAGATTTTAATGGTGCCGTGAGAGGAAGGAAAGTACTGCTTTAATCCCGATTGGAAGACTGTGTTTTATACAACACAATTTCATACCACTTGTTGTTCACAGATTATATAAAGATTATGGGAATGAACATTCATTTAATTAGACCTTTTTGTACTTTCTTAGTTCTGGTTCAGAGCTTTCCCAAAATTAGACTTTCAACAGGCATTTCTCTCCCTTCTCTCTGCCCTTGTTGTAGTTATTGTAGCGCACTCTGCCCACTGCCCCGATCTCTTAATAGGCTTTCCACTCTTCATAGTGGAACAGAGGTCGCATTTCAAGCTGCTGAGGAACTTGGGCTCCTCATGACTTAAGAGAACGTTAAACATTCACCTTTCAGGTCTGGGGGAAAAGGGTGTTTTCATGTTATTTCACCACCATCTATAGGACCAGTTTAAGGCTGCATAGTATAGAAGTGCTGAATATCTCACAGATGAGGCTACAGACCTTCAGCTGAAGGTATCACATCATCACTTAGGAAAAATGTGTGACCTCATAAAATTCACCCGAACAACCGCTGTGAAAGAAAAAAACCCGACCACTGAACATCAATGCGCAAGCTAATTCAGAGCTGTCATCTTCACCTGGATGACCTTTTCCTTCTTCATTCACCAATGATGCCATGTGGAGTTTGGGAGACGTGCGAAACCCCTTTGAGAACAGAGACGGGATGGTCTCCAGCAAGAGAGCAGTAATCCCCTCTACTGCCAAGGTCTTGCATCTGGCCCTGATAGTCAGGATGCCTCCTTTAGTCTTGAAATCATTATGACAGCAACAAAACACTACTGAAACACAAGAAAAGAATGTCCTGGGACTGTTTATAAAAATTAAATGCCAGAATGGAGGGATGCAAATCACCGTTACAGACAAAACCAAGTTTTTGTTTGGAAATGTTCATTTTCAAAAGAACCCATTGCATCAGAAATAGAGGAAATAGAAACGAATGGGCTCAGGTGCATTCGCTTGAATCAAACTGGCCAGATCAGAAGCTCTTTGCCTGCAGATGCGAAAGCTGCAGTACGGTCATTTAAATCATCTGTAAGAAAAACTCTGCCACCTTTAGAAGAATACATATAAATACCTATTTAGGCAACTGCACCTTTGGACTTGTTAATGTAACGTTGCGAGTTCATCAAGCTCACAGCTTTAAAAGCAGAACGGCAGTTCGGGACACGGAGTCATGTGGGGATTTTAAGTTTCCAAAAAGTAATAGAAGCCCTGAAAACCTTCCGGGCAAAGTGATCTCTCATAGTACTTGTAGAAATTAAATGACAAACCTAGGCAGGAACAATACACAGAATGGAAAATTTATACACAGTGATTTATTGCGGTCTTTTTAGAGACACTTGGTTTTTTTCCTGTAAGTTTTCTCAGATACTTAACAATGAAACTAAAACATTTCTATAATTTAGGGCAATTTTCTTCTTCTCTGATTTGCTTCCAGACAATTCTTCATAGCTTTCTAAAAATACTTCGCAAGAATTTACACAACTCTGATTTCCCTAGTAGAATGTGCATCATATGATCAGAAAGACTATGCCAAAATCATAGTCGTTTAAGGACTTGGCAGCTAATAGTTATATTTTTTCCCTCTCTTCTTAGACTATCAAAGGCTGGCTGTCTTTAGGAAGATCTGACCCCGTTAACACTTTGCAACCTCACGGCCACTCTGTTTCTTGTGAAAAATGCTTATATTTTATACATCTATGGTATGAGCTACTGTTTCACACAAAGATGAACAACTTCAGCATGCGGTTTAATACTGCTGTCAGCTTTGCCTTTCTCAAGCCTTTGCCCCGCTTCCCACTCTAACTTCTCCAGCCCATGCGTGAAATCAATGTATAGTTACTCCTGGGAAAATTCCTTTCCTCTTGGACCAGAATATTCTCATAATTTTCCACTGGGTCATTAGTGTCCTAATCTGGGCTCACTGGAAATTTAAAAATTAGTTTTTCTTCTGTTTGACTCGTGTATAACATTTTTCACACTTCCGTGGTATTGCTAAAGAATATATGGACATTTTGCTTCACTTTAGTGTTTGGGATTGAACATGGAAATAAGGAGATGCTGCCCAATGCATGCTCCAGAAGTGCTGCTATACTGGTTTGGGTATAATGAATACAACATCAGATGCATAGAATCATAGAATCATAGAATTGTTCTGGTTGGAAGAGACCTCCGAGATCATCGGGTCCAACCATTGACCTATCACTACCAAGTCCCCCACTAAATCATATCCCTTAGGGCCTCATCTAAACGCCTTTTGAATACCCCCAGAGATGGGGACTCCACCACCTCCCTGGGCAGCCTGTTCCAGTGCCTGACAACCCTTTCGGTGAAGAAATTGTTACGAATGTCCAATCTAAACCTGTATATAATCTCTCCTGTATGAACCCAGTTTCCTGCAATTTGAAGTACAGTCATGGAAATTGCATGCAGTGAAAACAAAAGAAAACAAAAAATCCTCCATTGAAATTAGGAGTGCTAATTTTAATGAAACAGATTTGTGAGATTTTAATTTTCCATTAAAACCTTTTCTCAGACTTTTTTGTTTTAAAAATTCCTAATCTGAGTTTTATATAGACAGCTCAGTCATTCTTCATAGAAAACCTGGTCTCCAACCCTATTTGGCTGAAAACCCAAAGGATTACTAGCTGCTCTCTAGAGACCATGCTTTCTTCTACATATATATCAGTCTTGAAAGCTGTTCAGCAGATTGTAGGCAATTCTAAGCTTGAGATTAACTACTTTAAAAAATAAAAAAAAAAGTGGAACAGTCTTTATAGAACCATTCGGGTTTGCTAACGGGAACTCTCTTATTTTCTGCAGCCAGAAAGTATCAGACTATGTTGGAGCTAAGTATAAAGAAACTTTTCAGAGAAAACAGAGAGATTTTTTTAACCTTTCAAGTACAGTTTGCAAAACGTCTTTGATAAATAAACATTTACCTCAGGAATGTTTTAACTGGTCATATCATAAATACTGTGAGCAAACACAGTGTGTTGCTCTGTTTGTTTGCTCTGCCTTTACTATTTGTATTTATAACCATTGGACCCAAATTAAAGCAGGGAGAGCACCGGGCACAGCTTTGGACCAAACAAAAAAGTGAAATTCCATGAAAATGAGAACTTGCAAATATCAACACCAATAAAAGAGGTGCCTCCCCTCCCTCCCCAGACACACATGCACCCTTTACACATGATTAAATTACAGACCTCATTGCCTCAGAATTTATTAGTAAGTTCGACGAGAACTGGACATTAAAATGGTATGAAAAGTATCAGGGGTTAGCAGGACTGCAGGCAGAGGCCGCCTGGTATGATGGGGACCACTACAACCCCAAAGGACTGCTGGCTAGGTTGCCCTCCTGCAGTTTTCTGCTGTGTTTGTCGCACTTTGCTCGCCGGTGACAAGCAAGACGTTAAACCAGCCAAACCCCCGGCCTGAGCCAGCCTGGCCGCCCCTCTGACAGGCTTCTCCCCTCCAAACCTGCACCTCGCCTCCGGCAGCTCAACTGTTTTGTTACCTTAGTAGAAGATATTTCATTACCTTAGGTGTTCTCAGGAGACAAGAAGATACGAAAATATAGAAGGAGGGCCCGGTCCGTCCCTCATATGCGTATAGCCCGTTGGGTGGGATATAGCCCCCTTCAGCTGAACTAGCTGTTGAAATTGTGGTGACCTCCTGAACTGCTTATTGCACAACTTCTTTTGAACGTCGCATGCTTTTTCGTGCTACTGTCCTCTCTGTCCAGAGCCATCACCTCTCGGTCTCTGCTTGGTAGGTGGTGCCTTATCCTCCCTCTCTTCTCTTCCACGAGCTCATGGTGAACGCGGGAGCCACCAACGGTGGCGCAGACAAGCTGGCAAGGTCTTTTCTGCTGGTCACCATCTGCTGAGCTGGATGCTATTAAAGGTCCAGTACAATTCTGGATTTACATACATGATTACACATTCACATGCATTAAAAACTATATATGTAGTTTTTTCCAACAGCCTCTTGAACAGAGGGGGAGGATTCAAGTCCTTTTTTCAAAAAACACTTTTTCTGAAGGTGTTAAAAAATTGTGAAGAGAAGTATGGTGGAGAAGAACATATATAAACAAAGTTTTATGTTTGAGAGTTCATTGGATTTTTACCTTTTAGAGAGAATATTTTTGCACTTTATGGCCAGACAAAAGAGAAATTTTTGGCACCTGGTGCTTCCCATGTCACATATGTATGTCTGGAATTGTTTCACTGTACATTAGGGACTCATTACATTTTAAGGGCTGTGATTATACATTTGGGTCTATCATAGGCTGAGCTACGCTGGAATCCAACGGTTTCAGACAGTCTCTTCCTCAAGAAGAATCACACACTCCCAGAGAGTGGAAAAACGTTATCATCTGGCTCCCGCTCGCTCTGTTCATCCTCTGCATGCGTCCCAGCTGTCGATATAATTACAGGTTGTGCGAAGGCGAGGTCTACAAAAGAAAAGGAAGAATAGAATTGACTTGCTTCTCTCTTAAAGTACGAACATGAGAAAGTGCATCTGTCAACTGCTGCGCTATCTCAGATCTCAGGAAACACACCTACAAGACAGTAATTAACAAAGCAACTGGGGAGCTAAAGAGCAGCTCAAAATTGATTCATCAGCCAGGAGGTCTGAATATCTCCCGAGCCATCTTGAATCAATACCAGACTTTTCTTCTGTGTGACAATTAAAATCTATATTTCCAAACAGAACAGATTTCCAGTTCCTGTTAAAAACAAGTAGTGAAAAACATGGACCTCTGTGGTCTTTTCATGTGGTCCGCAGTGTTACCCTGCGTCTGTTACGTGCCAGGAGTTTTTACTAGTGCGCTGTTAATTTGTGGGTAAGGCCAGGAAAAAAATGGATGTGGTCCTTTTGAATTAAGTCTATTTATATTAGCCTATAACATGAAGGGAAATTCTTAGACTAATCTATAAGCTCCTAGCAATCTGCTATTACATTAAGTATGATTAATTCGGTTATCTCTTCTTTATTAATTTATCCAGCTACATTAATCAACTTTTTATTAATAGAAAAGGTAACCAGGATTTTTTTTTTCAAGAAAAAGGTCATCCAGACCAAAAACATAATTATGTTTACTAAGATACTCTTTTGTTCAACCGAATATCTGGCTAGTTCAATCAAAATGCAAATTATACCGCTAGTGAGAAACAAAGGCAGTACTTAATAGCTAAATGTTCCAGGATTGCACAGACCTTGCTGCTAGCAATTTATTTTGGAAGATCTCACTCTTAAAGTTCAATCTCATAAATCATGGATTACATTGCTATGTGCTTTTCACAAGGGCACCTCATGCCTGGGAGCGAGTCTTCCCAAAGCTTCAGTGCTTGGCGTGCTGAATGCATGGCTCCCATACTTTTCCTATACCCACTGAGCATTGACCAAACACTAATTCTCTTGGAATTTCTCTCTCCGGCGGCCATAGCATAAAAATACAGTAGAAATGTTTAAATATGAGCAGTCTCCTTACCCAGAAGCTGCCAGTTTCTTTCCAAGGGGGCGAGGTTGGTGTATACCAGCCGCAGAACGTGGGTCACAATTTGTCACCCACGCTTTCTTTGGTGGCACTGGTGCTGGAACGTCACCTTATAGCTCCACCTCATCTTCTCTCTACTTGTGTTACTCATTGCGTGAGGCCTCAATTGTGCTTCTACTTGGTGTCTGATCTGCCCTGCATAACCAGACTGTGGCCTTGACAGCAGCTCAATTCTATGTGTGTCACGGTGCGTTTCACTGCTTGTCACGCGGGTTCGCGTCCATCAGCACATCACAGCGGCAGCATCTGGGCTTTGCTTGGGTTCCTGCAGTTAGCTCATGGCCTCTCCTGCAGACATCAGTTCCACACGATTACTTTCGCCATATTTGTCCTCTTTCTGTACACTTCTTACCAAAATAAATAAAGAGATCAGGGAGGAAATATACGTTGCCATGAAAGTTAGAGACCCTTCTTCATTTTCTCTCCAAGCCCTTCAGGCTTTCAAATGCTTGAGAGGTGAGGTTATGCTTGACAGCAGAGCAATGTCTTTCTGGCTTCTGGGCTCTTTTGTTTTAAAACTGAACTTTGGCATCTTAAAGCAGTATAGAAACAAATCTTCACAATCTACATGGATAGTTCAAAAGAGTGGGAACATGTTAGAAAGACAACTTGCCTGCCAAATCTACGATAATAATTAGGTTAACTGCTAAGCCAGGCAGCAAAGAGTAAAATTTCATCCCTCAAGCCTCATGTTCCTCTGTTTCGAGAGTCCTGTGGCACTTGAAGAGTAACGCTCTGTAGAGAGAGGGGATAGGGTTTGCTTCTGGGCATGCAGAAGCTACCTACAACATGACAAGCCAGAGCAGCAAAACTTCCAGCTTGCTCTTAAGCTCTACTGGGAACTATAAACTCGTCATTGCTCTGGCTCGTCTGTGAAGCCTGATCTGATGGGCATGCTCAGAGCACATCTGCTGGGTTGGGCCCTGCAAGGAAAAGGAGCAGAGCAGTCTGCTTTTACGGGCTGGCTTCATTGCCAACCTCTCCGACATCTCCTTGCCTATCCATTTCTGTCCCTTCATCCTTGCCATCTCCTTTTTCTCCCTCTTGATTTATCACCTCAGATATCAGCTCCAGCATGCCTCTGCTGAGCCACACCTGTAATCCCTCTACTACATTTATTAGTCTCTTCTTTGGAAACAGTTCAACTTCAACGGAGTATTTAAGTACGCCTTTGGACAGAGAATGATCTCGAGCACGATAAAAAGTTGAGGAAATTTTCCTTCAGTGGAGAACCTGTCTCCCTGTCACTGCTCTAGCATCTGTTTAGGTATTTTGTTGAGCACACGTGGGAAAAGGAACCGAACTCCAGCCCTTCCCCTCCACAGTCCCTCCAGTTACCAGTCCGTATGTACTCCCCCTAAGCTGCTAGGAAGTCAGTGGAGCTTAATGAGCATCATCTCAAAAATACAAATCTCCTACCTGGTAGCTGTTTCAGTTTGGCAGGAACTGGGGATGTGGAGCCGCTCGGGCAGAAGCTCAGTTAGGAAGTCACTAGCGACCAACTTCCATAGTACGCAACTGGGCAAAGCTTTACAATGAATCCAGCCTCCACTGAATTTCATTGTGACTTTGAAATCAATAAAACTGCCCTGAATTCTGAGAGAGGGAGACAGAGGCGCTGTTTTATGCAGAGAAATTTCACCTCATGTAAAGACTCTGGATGCCTAGGAATATTTGCCTTATTATTTATATAAATTATGTTTACTTGGGTAGTTACTGCAAGTAAAAATACATTTCATTGTGCTGGGTACTCTAAAAACAGCATAGTCAACGTTTTCGGTCCTGGTGTGTCTATTTACATCTCAGTAATGTAATTTTAAACCACTATGAATTTCAGACTTCTTCAGTTAAAAGTCATCTTTTGCTCTGGCAAGATTACTTGTAGCAAAAACTACATTTTACTTAAAAGGAAGCAAAACCGATTACAATGCTTTTTCACTTTTGTTTGCTGCAGCACTAAAAGACCGAGGTTAAACTTGGCTATTTTCTTTTATCCCAGTGAGGCTTTGCGGCGATTTACAATTCTTCATCTCTAATGGGATGTAAATGTTGCTGTCACACTTTGTGTTCTGTCCCACTTCGTCTACAGACATGCATGGTTTAAAACTGATCACTTGAAAAAGATATCAGAAGATCCAAACTCTGAAACAGTCTTTTCAAATTCGTGTCAAATATCTACATCTGAAGGGAATGAGAAATCTTTGTCTTTGGTGTTTCAAATTCTTCTTTCTTCTTAGTAAACATAGCTTAATTGTACTAAAGGGCACAAAGAATGATTAATTTACATAGATATCAAATATTTTATGCTCCTGACACCTGGTTTCTTCAAGAATGAGATCCAATGGATCTCCTATCTGTATCAAGGGATTCATATGAACTCTTCTATTTATACCAATTGAACTTTGCCAAATCATACACAAACCTGCAGTTTTATCACCAAAGAATCTTTGATCACATGGATTCCCGTCTGGTTTTTTTTATTTCTTTCAGTAGTTAATGCTTTATATAAACCAGCTAATTTATATTTCATAGCAAAAAGGTGCTAGAAAAGAACCTGTTGATTCAATGTTAGAAAGTGATTTTGTAGCTTAAGTGTTTTTTCCAATACTGAATGCAATAGAGCATTAGTCCACCGCTGAGGTTCTCAGCTGCTACAATGGTATCCCACACACACAGAGTAATAACTTGTCTCGTTATACAATGATAACATTCATAAAATTATTCATACCATTCGGGATGCAGGCTGACATTTCCCATGGCCCTGAGGACCAAGACTTCATATAAAGACTGCAGTGAGAGAGCATCCACAAGGAACAGCATTCATCGTGTATTTGGGGGCATATATTCTCACCAACCACATATATCAAATGCTACCACGACTAGAAAAAAAAATTAACAGTAATATTCACACCTAAAACAGTAGTGTGGTAGTCGATATCATTTACAAGGGACAAGAATCAACAAATACAGCCATCAAAACCAATGTCTGGACATAAACTTACACCCTGGTTTGTAGGAAAGGACATTTGGACTAAACCCAGTGTAATCTGCAAATATTTGAGCATACCTAGGGAATGAAAATGCAACCTGTATTTAGATGTCTATTTAAAATATATTTAAAAGATTTTACAATTTGGGTGTAGTATAACATTCACCTTGGCAATTCAGCAGAACTGTTGGTTTTTTAAGGGTGAAGACAGTTCTTTGCAGTCAATACAGAACACATTCTCCTGTCACACATACCATTTTCTCCTCCTGATTTGCTCTTTTATTGTAGCAGAAGAGCCATCTCTATCTTAGCTAATCATTTATAGAATTGTGAGGGACAGAAATTGGTCTCTTTTATAAATATCCTATTACTAATAATTCTGGATTTAGTTTTAAGAAGGTTTGTTTCTCTAGCAGATTTAGCTGATTTTGGTTGACAGCAATGGAAATAGAAAATCAGGCCCTAAATAGGGAGCGACAGACTGGAGTTGTAGGAAATGCTGACTACACATGAGCCTGGAAATGACATTGGCATATGAAACACATTTGCCAAGTCCCCTCGCTGAAATATCACCTTTGTTAAGGATTATTTATGACAAATCTGTAGTATTGCTGAAACTCTCCTTTGCAGCATAAATCCAGGAAGGACAATTTAGTCAGACATAGCAATTTGTAACACATACAATTCCGGAATATTTTATATATTCTGAATTTACTTTATTCTGCCACACACAAAACTTTACCCATGAAAATTAACAAATAGAAGATTTTTTCATTTGATTTATATGATGCACAGGTGATTGCTTATGCTAAGCAGTTGTGCTTTGTTCTTTTTTATTTATTTATTTTTTCTTTGTTTTTCTTTTTTCCTAACAAACAAAACTTCTATTCTCCTTTAAAGTCTTCCCACAATAAAAAGGAGATCTTTGAGAAATTTTGCTCAGGGATTATAAGGATCTAAGAAGGATCTTTCTGTCTGTTCTAGAAAGAAGAGCTACATGTATCATCAGTCTCTTGCCCTCCTGTGGCTGGGTGTAGGACAGATTAATATTTATCTGGCCCTTTGGAGTCAACTTTTTATCCCTTATTCCCGATGCTTTACGTCACCATGCCATCTTCATTGCTGCTCCGCCTCGCTGGGCCGCGAGGGGATTAAGCAGACTCCGCCAGGGATGAGAAGCAAAAGGAAGAAATCAGTCCCAGATGAAGTTAATGGCAAAATTCCTGCTACCTTCCAGTGAAAGCCAAGATTTCACGGGCAGCATTTTGCCAAGCTCTCCCTGAGCTGTCAAGTACAATTCATTTGCTTTGAGTTGGTCTAAACAAACACACAGGTTAGTCTAAACTCTCGCAGTCCTGAGGAAAACAAAGAGCAGCTATCATCTCAAGGCATAACGTTTGACCATAAATCATTACAGGCTCCAACTCTCCTCTGACTTACGCAAATTTATTTCAGATATAAAGCCACGAGAGTGCCGCTTGATCCAAAATATTAGCTGTGTTGGGAAGCTCAGCGAGAAGGCTGGACTGCTTTGCACATGAGCCGATTGAACTAGTACTGCATTTTGCCACCTAGACAAGCATAAGGATCCAAAAGAAAGGCATCCTGGCAATTCAAAGCAAACCTTTAAAAAGTGCACCAGCATTTCCAGAAAAACAGATTCCTCGTTCTTTTTCCACCATAAGAGGACAGTAATTGGTAGAGATGTCTAAAGAGTTAAGCAAGAATTTCTAAAATGGACACTTTTCCTGCTTTGTTTGGAGTCTGGTAACAGCCGAGGTGCTGTTATATCTCAAAATTACGAACGCAAATAAAATTGTTGGCATGAAACAGCCTTTGTCAGCCTTTGAAAAATTGCAGGTGATATTAGTGGTCTTTCCTGACTTCAAGTCACAAGAGGGGTAGGGCTATTTTTTATTTTAAATCAACACTGTTACCTAAAACGTGCCACCAGTTATCTCAAGTACTCCATACTCAATGCAGAAACAAGTCAGATTATTTGTTGGCAGTAACGTTCATGGAGCTTATCTCCCTATAATCCAGCATGCAAATGGCTTTTAACAGCTTTGATTTGTGCATATCTGATTGTTTTATGTAACATTTGGCAAACCTAATTTAAAACCACAGGTTGTTTGTAAGCCCTGTGTTGTTCAGATGGCATTGAGTAACCCAAAGACATCTGAACCCAAGTCTTGTCTTTTCTTTAATACTGTATTCTGGGGCCTGAAAGAATATTATTGTAAAAATTGGACAAAAAAATCAAAATGGCTCCCTGGCCAAATTATACCACAGATTCTTGTTTATCCTGTTTAAATGTTGACTTTATTCTTGTTGCATTTAAGCCTTTTTAACTTCTGGGCCAAATGAATGCTTGGGGAAACTGATGCCCACCTTCTTCATCTCTCAGCCTCGTTAGAGTAACAGTGAGTAGAACCATTTGGGTAACCTCCCCTCAGCATATCCATGATGGAAAAAGAAAAACAAGGCAGAAATTCCTTCATTAATTCAAGTTAAGAGGGAAAAAAACTACAAACAAGCAACTTCCTAAATCAAAATTGTTCGCAGCCTTGCCTTGCCTGTGCCATCTGGAGCATCCCAGTCTTCAGAACAGATGCAAGCCAAGGATCTCCTGGGCAGCCACAGGACCACTGCCTGGGCAGTTAGAAACTAAGGTCAGGTTTTCATCCCAATCTCTTTGAGCAGGCATTTGGTGACTCAAGTATTTTTTTCTAAATTTTACTAAGAATTTTATGTTAGGTGTATCTTTATGTACATTCTACATTTTTATGTTAACCGTGAAATAAATAGCAACTTATCTAACAGAAAATACTAAGCCTTCATTCATACCGTTCTTTCTGAGGACAAAGGCAGGCACTGTACAGTCTAAAAATAGCTATATTTATGTAGATTACTGTCTATATAGCTAGTCCTTTTTCCCTTCAACTTTTGCAAAGCTGTAGCCTGTTGAAGGCAGTTTTCTATTGATAGCCAGTTCTGAATGGTTGCTCCTCCGAAGACTTAACAACTTATTTTCATATCACTTTCACACTTTCTGATTCATTAAAATACAAACTCAGCCCCCAAAATAGAAACTTGAGCTTTCCAAAGAAAATGTGTGAAGAGCCTTAAAATCTGAATGTACTAAAAATCCTATTCATAAGGCCACTGGCAAGATTCAGCTTCGGTTCCCAAATGCTTTCTTTAATCCAGAACTTTTGATTTGAGAAAGTTCTGTCGGTACAACATAAAATCTCTCCAGAACAGTGTATTCCAGGACTAAAGCTAGGCAACGCCATACTTCTGGAGACCACAGAACAAAATACGCACCTTTGTTTGTTCAGTGTTACTTCTATAGGAAAATGGAAAACAGTAACAGACACGGCCCATTCCTGCGACCTGCTGGGAGGTTCCAAACCTGACCTGAGCAGTGCACGACCACAGCGTCCGTGTCTCAGGCTCGCTCACAGCATCCCGAAAGGATTCCTGCGTACCAGTTGTGTTGCACGGACACGCGCTCCTCCTCCCCGCAGCACAGCTGCACCCTGCTCCAACACACCCAGAACAAGCAGTGGTCCGCTCCAGGTGAAGCCTGTGGCTTGTGTCCTTGCCCTTGCTTACTTTCCTAATAACAACAATGATAATAATAAAAACCCACTTACCTTGAACATTCCAAAACCATAAGTAAGTCATGAGTTATGAAGAGTGAAATTTCCTTTTTTTTTTAAAAAAAAATCTTTTTTTACTTTGTTTTAACGAGCCTTGCAGAACTCGGCACAAAAAAGAAAATGCATGCGGAAAGCAGTTGTTCCCTAGATAGGCTGATTCTCAGGGCCCATTTAGTGCAAGCAAATTCCTTTTGTGTGCGTGTGTGTTTACAAACAGCGAGAGCCAACTTTTCGGTATCGACTTCAGAACGACAGTTTTGTCTGTTGTATTTTAAAGATGAACAAAAACTTCCAGCCGTATTTTATAATCTGTATTACTAACGTCAATAACAAATTGTTAAGAACAATCTCAAGTACCTGAATCTATCTCAACATGAAACTCAGTTTTGCAATTCAGTGAGAAAGAAAAAACTAGACCACCGCAATAATAAATTCTCCTTATAACCCCTACTATCTTCATGCGGTTCCATAACATTTTCCTACGGATACTTTACTGTAGTAGCATTTAGTCCATTTTACCATGAAAACCTTGCCTTCCACCCTGCATTGAGGCTCCTTTCCAAGCAGCCGATGCATAGCTGTCTTCCAGGGCTGGTCCTGCCTCAGAGCTGCTGCTGACTTAATGTGTCCTCTGGAGATGCTTCTCCGTGGTCTGAGCTGAACCACCGCTCCCCAGGAGCTGGCATTCCCAAATCTGACATAATAAGGCTGTGGGAGAGAGAGAAAGGTCTCCCGTAGTAGCAAAGAGCTTTGGTAAACAGATTTTGAGCCCAACCAAATGAGTGACAACCAGCACGCTGCACCTTACGGTCACTGAGCACACACCACGGAGCAGTTTCCTAAAGCACCTTTGGTGATGGAGGTACCGGCTCCCAAACGCCCGCGTGCACGGGAAGGAGCATCGCGGTGCGTGACGAGCATTTCCGCGCCACTTTCGCTACGGTACATTTATCATGGGGTAGGAACCTCGACAAGTTCAGTGAAGGGTTGAAGGCAACTCTCTGTTACACTGATGTGATGATTAATGCCTGCGCTGGCCGCAGTAGATTCACACTTAATTTACACCTGTGTAAACAACAACCAGAGACATGGCCGGCAGGCTCTGCTCCTACTGGAGCATACCCACTTTGTCAGGTTCGTACCGATGTCGGTGGGAGCACGCAGCATTCAGGTCCTGACTGTTTTAATAATGATGTCTCTAAGTCCCTGGAAAGTTTGCTTAAAAAAAAAAAAAAGGTGCCTATCATTTATTGATACTGTGATATTCTCTTAGCCACCCACACAGAGGCTAAAGCTATATTTCAGCATGGAGAGAGAGAGAGAAAATAATGTGCTTTTCCAAAATCCTTGCTGTTTTCTTCAGCCTACTATAAATAGATAATCTACAGGAGTTGGGTGTAATCTCACTCTGTTTTTAAATCAATTCAAGAGCCCAAACTTCAATAGCATACCTCCTGATTCACATACCCTCCAAGGTATCCGATACCCTGCGCCTCTGACCCCCCGGCCGCTCCGGGCAATAGGCGCTGGGCTCTCAGCCCTGCCCCGTCCTCCTGGCTGAACTCACACCTATCCTCCACCTTCAACCGGCGCCCCAGCAGCGGCAAAGCCACGGCACATCAGAAAAACCTCTTCGTGCCTCTGTCTTTCAAATATTCACCTCTGCGTTCTTCTGTGAAGCTGTGGTATTGCTTTTCTGCTGCTTCTTCCTTGGCCCTCATCTGTTAGATCAACGCATTCATTAAGGAAAGCTTCCTTTTACTGCCCAGATGATGAATAGACATTATAAAATTGTTATATTTGACAATTCTTATTACAGGTTTTATATGGTGGCTACATTTCTGCCGCAGAAAAGACTCAGAAGACTTTTCCTGATGTACAACCTTTCCAACAAGAAGAGGAATGTAATTAAAGTGTATTTTCTAGAAGTCTCTACTTTGTTCAGAGATGAAGCCAGACTTCATTCCTCACATTCCCTTAGTTTTATGGTAATTGTGAATAAAGTGGACTGGGCTGCAAATATCTTTACAATTGTTTTATATTACTTGGATAGATCATTATCTGATTGTGCCAACAAATGCATGCTTAGCCTTCAACCACTGAAAGAAATTATATGCATTTCTAGCCATAATTGTGTGCAGGTGAAAGAGCAAGAATAAAAATTTGATAGCCAAACTGAGTTCCCTTTGAAAATCAAGAGCTTAACTCTTCTCACCCTGAAAAATAAATAAATAAATAAATAAATAAATTTCAGGATGTTTTAAGATGAAGTTTTAGGACGAAAACTTTTAGGATGAAATAAATATATTTTCATTTTCTGCATGATTCAGGAAATTTCCGTTTGTGGCTGACAACTCTGCAGTTAGTGGGGAGGGAAAAATTTCCCCTTCCTAGTGAACAATGTTCAGGGCTGTACCTCAGCCCCTTGAAAACAGCGTATCTTGCCCTTGCCCCAGTACGAGGAATATTGCTCTTCCCCACCTTAGAAATGTCAACCAAGTTCCTGGGAAGTGTGTAAAGAGAAAAGGACCCTTGAATGGCTGTTCTGCCTAAGCTGCTTCTGCAGCACTGATCTTCTGAGGTCTTGCCTGGGCTGTCCGCACGTGGGATAAATTCTGTCTATCTCGTGGTAACCACTGAGGTATGTTGGAATAAGAATCCATCATACGCCTAAATCCAAATGTCCTCGTCTTAGTTCTCCATACTTTCCAATACTCATGTCTCAGCACTGCAGGGGAGGGAAAAAGAGGTCAAAAAATCACAGTCCCTGGTGCACTAAATGCCAGCATACACAGCTAAAGTACCTCCCCAGGTGCTCATAGTTTGCAAACTTAGAAATATCCCATATTGGCACCACAGTGGCACCTCAACAGGACAATTCTCAATACTATTCATCACTGCCCCAATGTATCACAGAATTATATCTCTCTATGTATCTCTGCTTTATCTGTGAAAAACCGCTCCTCTGATTGTAAGAGACTTAGGTCCACAATTCTGTCATGTAAAAATATGTGACCTAGTTTTCTCTGTCGTTGCAGCAAAACACACTGTATGTCTTGAAATGAAAGCGGGCAGAGGTGTAGATGTTCTTTTTCTGTTCGAATAATCATCATCATATCCACATGCTCATCCACGTTTTTAATCATTAATAAAAAGCGTCTTTGTAGAGAGTTTCTTATGAAATTTCTGTAGTACCTTACTTCTAAAGGGAGAGAACATCATATCTCCTGCACTGTCTTGACACACGAGTAAGTGCAGCAACAGAAAATAAAACTTAGCTTAAGATATTTCAGTGACCAAATCAAACCTTAGGAGAGAAATGCTTCCATGTAATGACATACGGATTTTCCCTCAAGGGGATATGATATTTGGGTGCACTAGGTGCTATGTGAATAAACAAAACTGTATTAAAATCTTATTTCTTGACCTGTTGCTCTCGAAAAAAAAAAAAAATTGCAATGCAAAAGTTTCATTATACCCAAAATACAGTCTCCTAGGTGGAGAGAAGGATGCAAAAAATTCCAGCCTGTGATTTGTTTGTGAGAGTCAAAGAGCAGCACTGGGTAATGAATTATTCCGTGGGAATCAGCAGAGCGAGAAGGAGCTGAGGCTCCCTGCGAGGCAGGGCTGCCTAATTAACACCTCTCACCTCTGACAGCCACCACCCGGAGACGTGACATCCCCAAACTCATCTGCACGCAGTCCTCTCCCGTGGCTCCTTGTTACAGACATAAAGCACGCGTTTCCCCGCCACCTTGGGGGAAGCAGAGGTTTTCTGTGTCATTTAGTCACTCCTTCCTCCCCGAGGTCTGTGTTTCGTATGTTTTTAAAAAGAAGAGTTCCTGCTGCATAGAGGGCAGACATATGACTAAAATTGGGCTACTTTGCTCCCAGGCATGGAAAACCCCCCACCCCTCAAAGCCCTGAGCTATGCGGCACCAAAGCCGGGTTCTAGGAAAGGGGAGAGAGAGAAGGGTTTATACATGGCAGCGCCTTTTCCAGTTTATGAAAATCTTACAGGATCTATTTCCATCTTTATATTTAACATGAAAATTATCATTTACCTGCTGTAATACTAGTAATCTGAAATAAAATGTACTTAGGGCATATTTCAAGAACATCTAATTCAACCTAATAGTTGTGGGGTTTTTTTAGTTTTGTTTTCATAGAATCATAGAATCGTTCTGGTTGGAAGAGACCTCCAAGATCATTGGGTCCAACCGTTAACCTATCACTACCAAGTCCCCCACTAAATCATATCCCTTAGGGCCTCGTCTAAACGTTCTTTTGAATACCCCCAGGGATGGGGACTCCACCACCTCCCTGGGCAGGTTTTGTAAACTCAAGGCAAGAAATGGAGAGAGGGACAAAAAGACATAGACTGTAGTTCAATAAAGGTGGAAATCACATCATTACCTCTCTCTCTCTATAACCTGGCATATGATCAGGAGAGGGATAATTGGTGCCATTTGACTTCCGTGCTGGATGGTCTGGAAAGGTTAATCATGATTACCAGATGTTACATACACAATGTCATCTAAGTGGGTGTACATGCAAACATATACTAGTAATCATTGTTTTAAAGCTCTTTAAACTTCTAAAATGTAGGATACTGGGACAAAATATGAATATCTTTCATGCAAAGCAAAAATACCATAAATATATTGCTAAAGAGTGTGTTGTGTTTTGTTTTTTTTAAAAGAAAAAGTTAATAGAGCTGAATTAAGCTATGGTTATGAAAGTAAATCATGAGCATTCTTGAAATACGGTATCTTTGCATAAATCTATTAGAGCACATAACCAAGGTAAAAACTGAGCATCACGAAGCAATTAACAAATTCTGGTGTCGCAATGAACCTCCAAACAGCACAATCATCCAAATAGGAGGTTTCTTGCCCACCCCTGTCTGCAGTCAGTTTAAACAGGATAAGATTACATTGGAAAACCACCAGAGACTGCGCAATCCAGACTGTCCTGCTTATGATGAAGAGTTTCACAATGTGCTATGGCTGCAAACTGGCATATACGTACATCCTTCACATTGCTCAGGTCACACCAGTGAAATTATGGTAAGGATGAATTTAGGCTAATATATCTAACGCAAGAGAAAGTCCAAAGCATAGGAAAAAACAAAGAATGTCCATTTTAGGGACAGTATTGTTTTACTTACTAAGTTCTCTCTGTTAAAGCAATATCATTGACATACATAATAAAAAGTTAGAGCGCAGGAGTCTTGCAAGGACTTCTGCTAATTCCTAATCATTGATCTCAGCAACTGCGTATAATATATCAATTTTATCCCACATGGGGAATCATTACCCTTTGACTCTGATTTTGCAGAACAGAGTTTAAGAGCTGCAGTCTGTTTCCCACATGATAGAAGACTAAATATTTCCATGAAGATTGCCTAGTCTGAGTGATATTTTTTGTCACCGCGTTATAAAACTTTTTAAAAATATTGGGAACTTCTAACGTTCCACTGTGCTGAAAGCATCCCTTCTAGATTTACTGAGGCATCCCAGAACCTTTCATAGTCTTCCAATCACACAACCCAGAATAGTCAGTCTTCCTGTGCCCGTCTAAAAATATTATTCACAGCTGTGTTTGGACACACATTTTAGGACTGCTGTAGACAGGGCTGGATGTAGCTGCCTGTGGCCGCGGTGTGGGTGGGAGGCTGTGCAGTAACACCGCGAGTTTCATCAGGAGACGTGGGCAACTGTTGGGATAGACCCGACTCTCCCTCATCCCAGCACTTCTGTGCTCAGCCCCAGAGACGTTTATCACAAGAGGAAACTCTCCCCTTCTCTGTGTTCTTTCATTATTTTTCCCCTAGACCTATATAGGATGCGTGAAAGATGCTCTAGTTAAAGCATCTTTAGTCCTCAAAATCCGAGCGATACCAAGTGTGTCCTCATCTGACGGCCTCATAAATATGCCCCAGCTCCCAGGCTCAGGCTGTGTGGTGTGGGACAATCTGCAGCAGCAGCCTCCTCACGTCCCCACGACCCTTGGCTGTTGGCCCCCAGAGATCCTCAGAAATATTTGGAAAAAATAAAAATAACTGAACATGACTGTATAAGGTCTAATAACAAACTAATGTACTACTAGATCTCTATACTTGCTAGTTTTTGAAGATTGCATGTGATCAATATCGAAACATTGGAGGATGTTCTACATAGAATCATAGAATAGTTTGGGTTGGAAGGGACCTTTAAAGGTCATCTAGTCCAATCCCCCTGCAATGAGCAGCGACATCTTCAGCTAGATGAGGTTGCTCAGAGCCCCATCCAGCCTGACCTTGAATGTTTCCAGGGATGGGGCATCTACCACCTCTCTGGGCAAACAGTTCTAGGCCTTCACCACTCTCATTGTAAAAAACTTCTTCCTTATGTCTAGTCTAAGTCTCCCCTCTTTTAGTTTAAAACTGTTATCCCTTGTCCTATCACAGCAGGCCCTGCTAAAAAGTTTTTCCCCGTCTTTCTTATAGGCCCCCTTTAAATACCAAAAAGCTGCAATAAGATCTCCCCGGAGCCTTCTCTTCTCTATATACCAACTGAGAGACTCCTACGACAAAAATTGTGTAGCATTTTGTACCTCTTTATAAAGCAATTAATTCATAATCTCTGCTAGAATCCACCAGAACCATTGTATTTTGAGGTCAGGTAGAGCAGCTGAGCATGACCATATCCTAGGCCAGCAATTTGTGCATTTCACTACCTTGGGCTGTATGTCGTTCTCCTGGATTTTACTACTAGAAATACTCCAAGAAATAAACTTCATAATGAATCAGAGCCACACACACATGCAGGTGCCACAAGCAGCAGAGCTATAGGACCCATCGTACCAAACTGAGGACAAAGTTGTTTGGATTTCGGACAGGTAGCTGAGAACAAGAACAAATCTCTAGGATACGCATACCAAAGCTGCTACATGGCAGTCATCACCTCTCAGAAACTCTGGCCTTAATCAGACATCTATGGGAGTTTAAAGTCCCTTTGTGGGTGTAATTTTATAATAATCATTAGCTACTTAAGTACAGACACCAGCATTATCAGTGGAGAGTTGATCTTCGGTATCAATAAAACTATCCCAACAATGGTAGGACAGAGATGTGTCTAGTTTAAATAATTTCTTATTAAGACATAGAGAACAACTTCAAGATATGAGTCACGCCGCTTTATCAAGTCCTATCCAGTCCTACTCAGGTTCACCCAGTAGTGAATTACCGCACTGATTACTTCGCATTTGTTCACGGCAGCTTAATTCCCTGACAGTTGTAACCTGGTTGTTGGCAACCATCAGTCGGGTTTTTTGATGTCTTTTACCAGCGCACTAAAGATGTTCTTCCTTAAGAAAGATCTCAGGCCATGGGAACAAACTTGATGGCTAAAGAGCAAATACCAGCTGTGACATCCAAAGATGCAACTATTGTATCACTTGTAACAATGGCTAAAAAAACTCCACCCAAAAACCTCAAAATCAGCTTGTTATCATAGACACATTATTTGAAAACAAGATATGGAGGCTATTTGATATCAGTTACGGCTGGCCAACCAGCTAGATTTCTACCCCATCAAATTTCTTGCCTGCTTTGCTGCCATGGAAGGACCTGAGAACAGGCATGCTGAGGTCCTGGGGAAGATCTGGGTACTCTCCAAGCAGCTCTGCTGATACATTTAAATCTTGATCTAAAGAGAGAAAAAGAGCTCCTAAAAATGAAAAGGTTAACCAGACATGCGCTGTATTCATATTTTTTCTCTGCTTCTTTGTTAAATACCCCTGGAAAGCCAACGCAAACGCCAAGGCCCCTCTCTCTGCCTGCCCAGCGGCAGCCCCTTTGGGGTGTGCACCAGAAAGATGCCCCAGCCGCAGCGTGGCTGCTCCGGGGCCCTCCTGCTACTCCCTGTCTCCCCCAGCCTGCTTGCTCTTAAATACCTAGTGAAGTGATTCACACGATTGGTAAAGCTCCCTGTTCCATCACGAGGAGCTGTGAAACATAAAGCGACCTGGAACCTGCCTGGCAAAAACGAATCAACGAATAATTGTGCTTGCTGCGGAAAGGAAGCCATGTCCACCATGCACGTTTATTTACAATAGTTGATCATAAAAGCAAAGCAATCCGTTAGGATTTGCTTTCTGACTCTCTGTTGGGATTTGCCTTCAGACTTAACCTGTGTGCATTTTAAAACATTGCCAGCTGGGGTAATGAAAATAGCAAGCAAACGACGATTGAAAATGGTGTCACAGGAACATTCTTTATGAAGGAAGTACGTGGGTGAAGTTGTAGTTCATCCAGCGCTTGGCACGTGAGTCTTCCGTGGAGGACTTCCTCCTCTCCCATCGTTTTCAGCCTCCCTTGAGCTCAAAGTGCACGAGCAGAGGCTCAGGTCCCTGCCGGAGCGCCCGGGGTCCCCAGCTGGCCCCTGACGGCAGGCGGCAGGGAGGGAGGGGACCCTGGGGTGCGTGAGACGGTCAGTGTGAAGGGGCTGGAAAGCCCAGGGGAGATGTACTTTTCCACAGCAAGGCATAACTTAGTAGAGAAAGTAGTTGTTAGTTTTGCATAAATGCAGACTAGTGACAATGTTCAAATCCATTTTATGAAATTTACATCATTTTTGTGAGCCGCTTTCGTGAACCATTACTGTCAAGTGAGCCAAAAATGTCCAGTGTCTGTCCAACTGACTTTCGATAGCTAGGATGTTGTATGCCTTTTGTTGCTTTTACAAATATACTAATTTCTTTCTGCTGCTTTTTGGATTTTAATTGCAGATTAAATTATTTCCAGACGCCGTCTCATAACCCTAATTGCACGGTAACATCACAATTATGTTTATCTGTGACCTTCTTCCATCTGACAGAGGCAAACTGTGCGGAGCTCAGACTTCCCAGAACTCAACCTCAGCACAGGAGCTCCTTGCCAGATCCACATCTGAGACGATGAAAGATGATCTCTTCCAAAGCATCCAGCTAAGGCTGTGGAAGAACTGCAAGATACAATACAGTATGAAGGCATTTTTTATTTAAAGGCAAAAATGTAGACTAGGCATAATTCTAACCGCTCTTTACATTGATTTTATGCTCTTGTAACCTCTCTCTTTCAAAGGGTAAATGTCTTTAAAATATAGGACGCATACTTGTAAAAGCAACGATTTTTAAAAGGGTAACACGACATGAGCCTAATCTTTCCTCTGTAATCAGCAGACAGAGCAAATGGGATATAACATGACTGTCCGCATCCTCTGTGGCTTGAGCTCAGAGAGAAAGCTGATACAGAACATTTTGGTGGGGGGAAAAGAAAGGGAAACAGAATTTTATGCACAAAGCAGAGTTCTGTTATCAGGATGATTAAAGCCATTTACTGTAGAATAACAGCCTTCCAGATCCTCTCAACATCCTGAACTCATTCTGCTGTTCTGCGGTAATTAGATGGTTTTCAAATGTTGTAAAATATAAGCCTGTTTATGGAAAAACGTTCTGCTAATCAAGATGTCTCGGAGTATTTGGTACAAGTTTTCATCTCTATTCCTTCTAACAACTGTCATGTAGGGGAGGCGATGGAGCTTTGCAAAAACATAACTAATCGTTCTGCAACTCTAATTTGCTAGAGCTTAAAGCAAAACATCGAAGAACAGAAAATTCTCTAAGAAACAGTAAAGATGGGGTGGCTGCCAGGGATGCAAGGAAAATGAGAGTTCTGTATGAATTCTGATTTCAGGGAGCAGGAACGTGCCTGTGTGTGTGCGTGTCTGGGTTCAGGGCCTCCGGGACAGGTTGAGGAGCAAACGCAAACCTCCTGCAGCCCCAAGGAAAGTTCTGACCCAGCTCCTGGTTTAAAAAAGGGAAGATAGCACAGCTACCAGCAGCACCGGTTTTAGATCTCTGCCTTTATTTCTTTTGCTTTCCTTACAAGTCAGAGCTTGCAAAGGAAACTTTCTGGTGGCTAAACGGTTACACGGTTTTTATTTTAGTTTCTCTTATCAATTTTCTTTTTCCAGATTTTCCTAATCCTTTGAGGCACTGAACTGTTGGTCCACGGCTATTGACTACAGTGCCATTTTCTTTATCGTTCTTTTCACTGCCCCGAACCTCTTTGATAATGTAATCTGTTGCTTTCTGCAACGCAATAAGGAGACAAGACCTCCCGTCCACAGCCCCTGCTCCCCATCCCTTACCGATTAGCTGCATTCTCACCAGGGAGCACACGACATGACGGCTTTTTTGGTGCAGGGTCATGCCATCACCCCGTCGTATTTCAGCGTCGCATTCTCAGGTCATTGACTCCTGCTCAGGAGTTTCGGTCAGCAGCTCAGAACTACAGGACATCTCAGGGCTCCGAAAGCTTAGTCTTCCTCCTTGGATTTTGACAATGATTTTTTATAACTAACATTTTGAGACTGTTTTTAAACAAATACGCATATGTCAAATGCTCAAACCCAAACTGAGGATTTGGGCATTGATGTCAGGACCCTGAGGGCGCTATCAGCCCTTGCTGTCCTTGCCCAACCTCCCCTAGACCTTCCCCCTCCCCACCCAGGAGCCCCATTTCAACTCAGTCCGGGGCTGTGGGTCCCTGCCCTGGTGACACTGCAGCACTGCCGGTCTCCAGCCCCATCTCTGACCCTGCCTCCTGGATGGACCTCAACCCTACGCTGTGGGTAGCCTCCCTCCAGGATGGACTCCTTGGACGTGCCCTACAGCTGTGCCTCCAGCCCTGTCTCCCTTTACTCCTGGCTGGGCTCCCTGGGTGGACACCAGAGCTGGTTCATCCTCTCACAGCACCAGGGGCCGTCGATGGACCCTGTTAGAGCAGCACCCAACTTTGCCTGTGGTGCCTGGACGCCGTGGGACTGCACGCTGTGGGTGAGGGCACAGTTGTGCCAGGGTCACCCTTGGCTTCCAGCCCCTCAGGGTGCCCTCACAGCACGCAAGCTGCAAGAGAAGAGGAAAAAAACCTCAAGGTGACTTGGCATATACACATGCATCACAGAAATAGTTCATCAAGAGAGAAGATTTAGGAACGGGAATATATCTTTTGAAGAGGGCAAGACTTGATTAGCAGGGTTTTCAGGCAGAAACTTTGCCAGAGGGGTTTTAATGGCACAATACAGATGTACCATACATATACCTATGTACATGTGGTGGTGGTTCTGCTTTCTCTAGAGATAAACAAAGCTGTAAGTTTCAAGGAAGCGTAGAGTTCTCTAAACCAAGTAAAGGGATGAGTCTTTTCCCCAATAATTATGTAGTATTTTCTGCGACCCAGTAGCATGATGTTAACCTGTCAGGAATGAGTGGCAGCCATCTGCTCCAAAACCAAGCCCATATGTAGTTGACTGCCAGGCAAGGGAATTACCTGCATGGCTAGAGCCCAATGAAATACAAATTCAGTGCCTGCAGCAAACTACGCCGCGTAGACAGCTCAAGCCAGATCACCTCATCAAATCCCCTCTCCACACGCAGCCGCTGATTACTAAGGGTAGCATCCCATCACAGGCAGCTCAGGGAAGCTGACTGTCACGCGTCCAAGTGCCGCTGGAAGCTCTGAGTCCAGTTACACGAGATGTTTTATGAGTGAAGAAATCCGTGGAAGGGACATGCCAATGCAAATATCCACACCGCATCCTGGGGCTTAAAAAGTAGAATTGTTCGCTGTGACCGTTTCCCTCAAGACTGAGTGGATAACAGCCGCCTTGTAGCAATCCCTGCTTCTTCGGAACACTTCTCACCAAGTTAACGACACAAGGCAACAAGTGGATGCACAAGCAGGGAGAAGCTGGTCAAATAACATTTGTAACGTCCTAAATCAGTCATGCCTATAGAGGACGTTCTACATTTAGTAAATTTGGGTCACAGTCTCAGGTCTTCTGATTTACAAAGAGTTTGCATCCGAAGTAGGTTCAGTCCATATTAATAATAATTGACATTAACCTTGCAGGGGCTGCAGTGTTTTTTCCTACCATCGATAAAGGCAAATCCTGCTTGCATCTGAACATCAGAGTTGTTTGGAAAATGATATGTAAACTACTTACTGTTTTCTTTTGGTAGTGCTGGAAATGCTGTTTCTCGTAAAAATTTGAGGCAAATTCTGCAAACTACCAGTTTTGGTTCACCTACCGGGCATTAACATGAAGTCCTTGTTTGCTCTGATTTCAGGACGTTACCAGCCAGATTTTCAAGGCTGAAGGCTTGCTATGCCCGTCACGCTGTCCCTCCCTTGTTCTTATACCTTTCCTTACATATTAGTCATCATTTGCATCAAAGATACAGTATGGGGTTAGATGGACCTTAGCATGATACATCTATTCTAGTGTTTGAGTAACTGAAGGAAAGGGAATTTCTGACACACATTCATTATTCATTCAGGAGCATGTAGTTTTAAACATAATTTCTGTTCAAGTGAAAGCTGACAATTTTTTTTCCTTCTCTTCTGTTCAGAAGATTACTTACCTTGACGTTTTCACCCGAACAAGTATTTTGAACATTTCAGCATGAATTCTTGTAGCGCTTTGAATGGAAACTACTGAATAGCTTAGTTTAGACTATTTATTAATGTATTTAAAACAGTAATCTTAATAATCAGATGTCTGAAATAGAATGAAATAAGCCAGAAAGTAATATCATAGAGGGGCATCTCAACTACATTTTCCAAAACAAAAAAGGCAGGGGGGAGGGCAGAATTGAGCTACAGCACCATATTGTGGCGTCAAAAATACCAATATTGCCAACAATTTGCCAGTACGTTCCATTGTGGGGGGCAAATGTCATTGGCAGAACTATTTTGGGAATAGTTCCTCTTGATTTAGACAGAGATGCTTTGCTAGACCGGTGGGCAAAAGCAAGAATAATTTACAGTCATATTTGCTCATTGACAGAAATTCAGCTGATAAACAGTTTGGACTGAAGTTTCAGCACGTACGTGCAGACGGATGGTGTATTCAGAGAGAGGAAATTCAAGCACAAGAAACAGCAGGAGGGCTAGGGACATAGCGAGGCAGCTTACATCAATGCTTTTTTAATTTTTGCTGCCAAGACACACACTCTACAGTTTTACTGTTGCTCATATAGATAATTTCCTCTTTGAAAAACCAAATCAGTTCAAAGCAAAGAGTGGCAGCCAGTTCCAGGTAACATATAATAGATCTGCACCAAGAACATCAATAGATCAATGCCATTTATAAGTGACTGCTGGGACATAAATGACCCCGTCACGCGGTTATACAGGAAATCGTGCTCCAGAGCCTGGTAGTGAAACAAAACTCTTTGTATTTAAATGAAATTATTTCTTCCACATCTACGATGTTTGCAAGAGATGAGCAGTGATCAGATTACCTTCTGTCTGCATGGGAATTGTGAAATTTCTCCGCTTTTTTGTAGATGCTCTGGTGACACCAGATGGTTCAGGGAAGAGACATTATGTTACTTTGACTTTTTGGCAGACTGGTTTGGAACATTCATCGGTCTTTTTATTTGATAAAATGTTACCTATTTTGGTTTTGCTTTTTCACCTGGCATAATGTAGTGCTGGAACGAGGGGCCTAACAACCTTTTATTTGTTCTACCACATATCTCAGCTCTCTATTCTTATATGACTTCAATTTACCCATCACTCCAAAATGTTTGATTAAAATAGACACGGGTGGGTGTGTGGCATAAATTGCACTTAAAACAGCAATATAAAATGGGGTTAAGAAAAATGATGTCCTTACGATTAATTGCAGTACTTTTGTATTTGATGCGAGGTACATGCTAACAACTGCTTTTAACATATTCCTGTTGCTGCTGCTTTATTTTTCCGTCCACAAAGGCATTTGATTGAGTAACTGCTGTGAGCGGGACTTTATATAAACACGCTTTACAACAACAGAGGAACAGGACTGCAATAGGTTTCTTGAAGTGACAGAGTCTGGCAGCAGCAGTCCAGCAAAAGGCAATAAATTGAGTACGTCAGCCTTCAATTGTTCCGCACTTTCACGTAAGTGATACCGGCACAAAAGCTCCGTTCTGCAGACGATAGGGGTTTAAATCATGGGAGTGGGGGGTTCAGCCTGTACTGCGCAGGAAAATGTTCGAGCAAGCCATTAACTCGATCTTCCAACACCTCCTTCCATCCCCTGACACTTTAAACTCTTCTCTCCTCCGAATGACGCACAAATTGGATTAAGAGAGAGAGATTTTTCTGTGAAAAAGGACAGCAAAGGGACTGTAGGCTGCTTGCTGGCACGGGACGGCACAAGTTTTGGTCACTCCCAGCAATGCCAGGGCTGTCCGCAGGTCTGGTACAAGCTACCAGGGATGTCACTGAAAGCAAAGAACATCCACCCTCCATCACTCCCACATGCACAAACAAGCCAAATCATAATAAATAGTATCTGTATTTCACCCTTAAAAAACCCAAAAGTTGCATGAATAATATGTAGACAAATGAAGTCGACCCAAGTGATTTTTTTTTTTCAGCCTGCGTTACACGATCTGTTGGGGATCTCCAAAACACTTCTAAAGAGGCCGCAAAAGGTAACTAAGAAAAGCAAGTCCCTTGTCCGTAAGCTCACATCATTTGCATGGAGGCCACACATCCGCTTGAAAACTTTAAGAAAAAGGTTTGAAAAACATTGATTTCAACAACACCACCCGCTGGGGTTTCTTTTCTTTGTAAAAAGAAAGATCTATCAGACAAGCAAGATACAAGAAACAAATGCCCTTCAAAATAATATCTTGTTGATTTTTACACAATTTATCTTCTTCAGTTTGGGAAACTTAAATCCAGTTTCTTAAAGCCATGAATTTCTGGTCCGAAGGAACTAGCCACAGAAACCATACATGCAAGTGTAAAATAGATTATACACTGAAAGAGAGTTTTAGAGTCACTCCTTTTTGCAAGGAAGATGATACTTTTCTTTCTTTCTAATTTGATAAAATACAATTGCAGTTCCTTCCTCAGAGTCAGTTTTGACCTCTTTCTCATGAAAATTCATGGGAAACTGCTCCACCTGAGGTAGAACACATGCAGCAAAGGCCTCAGTGCTTGTTGGCAGCAAACTCCTGTCCGCAAGATAGGAAAAGACAGTATACATTCCCTTCTGAGGCACATGAGATGGATCTGTGATGCCCTTCTCAGCTGCCACCTGACCTTAGAGGAGATTAGATTTAAGCCACGCACTTAAATGTCAAAGAATGACCAGGACTACATCTCAGTGATGCTGACAGTTTGGTGCCTAACTCACACACCAGCCCTGCTGAGATTCAGAGATGTAGCTGTCACGCAATCACAAATGTATACTTTACTGTTAACCCTGTAAGAAGGGCGAAAGGTGGGGGAGACTTATATTGTGGCCATTATAGCCATTCACCTGGGACTTGATGGGCGAGTGACCGTTGCCTCTAAATTTCCTCCCTTTGCATATTTATTGTTTCCCATGCAATTTGATTTTAGATTCATTTTATCTTCAGGATGCTTTCTTGACAACCTTTCCTCAAGCTACAGAAAGGTTCCAAAGAAGCCACATTACACCCCCAGAGATGGACCCTGGGCTGGCCTGGGTTGTGCAGACGCTTTGCTGTGCACGGGGTACCAGGGCTTTAGGCTGTACCTCGCAGGCGCACGGCCAGATGTACGCTGGCTCGCTCCAGGGAATTAGGCCAGTCAGTAGAAAATTCAGACCGGCCTCATTAATTCAGAATACGTTCAGGCCTTCTCTTTTCTTTGCTCTAGCTTCTGCAGGCTTGACAACACGTAATGAGACAAACCAGATGATAGAGGGTATCTGGACGGGAGAGACTTCTCTGCACTAAGAGCAGGGATGAGAGCTAGGAGCTATTCCAAAGAGAAAACCTGTGACTCCTGGAAGGTGAATGGCTATAATGAGAAAATGCTTGAGGAAGGACTTCGGGCTGATCATCATCGCTTGGGTGGATTTTTCTGAATAGGAGAGGGGAAACAAGCAGTTTGAGGTGGGGGGAGGATGTGAAACAGAATTGGTTTGGCAGGGCTTAAGGTAGATAAGCAGAGGATTAAATAGTGTAGAGAGGGAAGGAGCAAGAAGAACTGTTGAAGAGATGATAGGAAACGTCAAGAAGTATATGAGTGGGAAAAAGAGGCAGTGGACAAGACTACAAATTGTAAAAGAAAGCTAAAGAGGGACTGCGAGATACAGGAGACGAGATAAAGACCCCAGAGAGACAGTAGCCTTCTCAGTCCCTTCCACTGCCCAGATATTTGTGTTCTGCATTAGGAACAGGAGAATCTCATCTCATTCAGCTCCCGCCAAAATCCTGTCTATTTGGCTTATACGCATCACTACATTTTTTTATTTTTTACTTTAAGTTCTGCTGAATCTCTGGTGATGGAGAGGCACTTCTCACTGCAGTATGTCTGATAAAGCTACATCAAAGGAGGAGCTGTCTTACTTCTTTTTAGAGATTAATATTCTCTGGTGAATAAGTCTGAATCCTGTTTGAGCTCAGTTCGGTTCAATATCATACGGCAATATCATAAAGTTTCTGTCATCACTGCCCTTCTGCACAACATCGTTGTCTTCAGGGCCTCCTTCATTCTGCATCCACTGCAACACAGAAATCACACACTCTGCAAATCTTCTTGTGAGCACCTCATGGAGCAGCAGCACAAGGACTTGCATCCACAATTTTAAAATAAATACAAGTGCTTAACCATAAGCAAACATATCATGGTGTGTATGTCCGCTTGTTCACTG
The DNA here is from genome assembly GCA_009819775.1 of Phoenicopterus ruber ruber. Lineage (NCBI taxonomy): Eukaryota > Metazoa > Chordata > Aves > Phoenicopteriformes > Phoenicopteridae > Phoenicopterus > Phoenicopterus ruber. The sequence continues at coordinate 27,541,191 of CM020217.1, read as the reverse complement.
ATTTTTTATTTTTTTGAGTCAGAAATAAATTTACTACTCATCAGCTTGCAAGAAAATTGCTTTGGTAGTAATTTGTCAATACAATCTCAGCTCTTGTGACCTCCGTGTTACAGTCATTTGCTAAATTCCTCCTTTTGCCAGCATTTTAAGCCATAACCCTTTGTTCATTATTAAATCATTCTAAAAAATATCATCAGCTAAAATTAATCTTTGGGAGGCAGAAGAAATAGCTGCAAGACTCCATATGTTATCAGTCTTAATTTTATTCCCTCCCAGTCTCATAATCCTCCTTCCATTTGTTCCAGTAGTTCACTTATCAGCTCCCTGAGGGTACCTCAGACTAGTCACTTCTTATCTCTTTACCACAAATGTGACATTACTTAAAGTACAAGCTTGAACAATGATCTCAGCCACTGTGGTTTTCCTCTCCCTTTCTTTGTTAGCGCACGGTACTAACTCAGCCCACTCTTTTGCACTTGGTATTCACTGAAATAAACAGTTAAAAAATACAAGCTGTTTTCTTAAAAAATAACCGTACTAAGTATCTCTCGATGGGTCGTGATGAATTTGAAACTACTTGCCTATGCAGGACAAGCTAATTTAAATATTTGTTTATCATCTTTCATGGTGAAAACGGCATTTTGCCAGTAAACTTGAGAGCAAAGGCTGACAGCTGGGCTGATGGCAGAGTAACCTCTTGTCCTACGGGATTATAGGCAGGGCTGCTGACGAAAGTAAAGTTAGAAAACACTCCCACACTGAATATCTACCCCAGGACACTAAATCAGAACACTTGCTCCTGAACATAATGCTTTCTGCCAAGATTAGACAAGATGATTTCAACTCGCAGGGTCAGGTTTGTAGGGCATCATCAGTACAGGACTACAGCACTGTGACTTCAAGGACCAGGTGGCAAATTAGGGAAAAATATGGAATACCAGGATTATTCACCATCAAAAATGCTGAGATAAGCATTTATATAATACATACGTTTTGATAAAACATATATTCTGCAGCTTGCAAGGAAAAAAAGAAAAGGCCATTTACTAAGAACAGCTGCAAATGAAGAGCAAGTTGAAAATTGCTGACCAAAGCCATGCGTCAGAGAAGACATGAGAAAAGATAAGGTCATCCAAGAGCAGAGTAGAGGTTTGTTTGGTATTTTTCCCCCCTGTAAAACTTCTTTCAGAAAATTCACAATAAAAAAATGTTAAAAATCTTTCTGATCCTTTGCAAGCGTCTTTCTTTGCAAGTCTCATGTGATTTGGTGACCAGTAGCTAACAAAATTAAATTCTAATTGCTACCAGTTTAATACTCAGCTGTTTTATCTGCAGTTCCCTGGAAAATTTGGTTTGTCCAATCAATGTACTTCGAGTTATAAGCTTAGAGGGCAAGTTTAAATAGCTAATCCTTAATAGATGAAATCCTTTCTGCCTGCGACTCAACCAATGTTTGCAGAGCACCTGTAGAAAAATAACCGTGTTCCTTCAGAGCTGCTGGTGAAACAAGTCGTATGTCTCTGGAAGACGGGTCCTCGTTTAAGGGCACCACTCCTAGAGCAAAGAACAGAAAATACACAGAAATAAAGACCTACTAAGTACGTTTGCACAAGAGCACATCGCAGTGTTTACTGGGAACAACACATTTATTTTGAGTCTTTTGATTCTTAGCTTTTTGCGTCGGGGAGAGTACCTCCTCTCCTCTGTGGCTGTAGCAATCAGCACAGGCAAAGTAATTGCCGTCAAAATTGGCTTTGAAAGTGCTAACATAAGAAAGTATTTACTATTATTGAGAAGCCTGGAAAATACAGCCACAAAATAGTAAAATCCAGTTACCGGGAGAGCAGGGGAGAAATTGCCTGCCTACAATCACTCACATTACACTTCAGAAATGATTGAATTTTTAATCCATTCTTGAATATCAGTCGAAAACAACAGTTGCAGCTCAGACAAAGGCTTCAGCTTGCCCTGGTAGCCCTCGTCCAAGGCTGGCGAGCCCAGATCCCCGCGGATGCTGGGTGGCCCCCCCTTACCTTGCTAGCCCAAAGGGCAGGCGACGGCAGCTGTGCGCCCAGCGATGGAAGCGAAGGCCAACGGCAAACCCGGGGAGGTGATAAAATTTAGAACTCCATGAGCTGCCTAAATTAGTCTAGGAACTCTTCCAGCTTTGAGTCAGACCAGAAATTAAGATATAAAACACACGGCCTGTGTTTTCCAGCCTATACTTGCGGGAGGCTAAGCGCAGCATTTGACCCTGGGTTTAATATCGGGATGCCCTTCTCCACGTTTCCCTGAACGCCACCAGAGATTTGTGTTCCCCTGCCAGCGCCACGCACCTCCTGACAGCACGCGCGTTTTCTGACAGCTTGCGTTTTACGATCTGGGATGATTTCATTCCTACTGTGGAAAGCGAGAGCAGATCTTTTCCGGCTGAGTGTATCCTGTGTGCGTCTCTCACAAACCACTGTCAGCTATTTCAGCTCATATAAGGCACCTTCTGACAAATTTGTAGCTTAGTAAACCTAGTCATTCTTAGTGCACGCTACGAAATCTCTCCCGCCAAATGAATTCTGTATTTCAGTCTAACATTTACAGCACATTATGTAGGTTATTTTAAAAAAATTAGGTCTATTTTATGAATTTATGGAATATTATTTTTTATTTTAATACCAATAGTAATAATCGTTAAATACCATTTTAATGTACAGTTTAATTTTAAATGTAAAATAAATATTAAATATTTCAAATTATTACTTTTGAACTCTAAGAGAGTTTAGAATGATGCAAATAAATGCCCACAGCTTACCAATACAGTACAAGCAATCAGCTAAGTTTGTATTTTAAGCTTGGTCCCTGGGACTATATCTGGCTGGACTAAGCCCTAGCTATAATTCTCACATGGTCAAGCAAGGCATATATGTCACTGCGGTTTAGTGAGCTGCCTACACTTATACCTCATTGAAGCTTAAGTAGATCAGGAAGATAGTCAGCCTGTGACATATTCTCAAATGCCAAATATGCAAAGGAGGAGCCCTCAGATTCTAATAATTTATTTTTAAATTGCTTGGCTAGTCAGTCCAAACCAAACAAGGAATATGTTCTAATTAAACAATCAAAAAATGCTTTCAGATCTATTATCTGGCAACTTGGACAAAATGACACGCTTATGTTTCTTCAGGATGGTTTAATGCTTTTAAACCTTGATTATATAACAGTGCTTTAGTCCAAGATAAATTGCAAGAGAGCAACGAACGCAAGGACCTTCAGAGTTTTGATTTTCAGATCTAGTTTGGCCTAAAGGCAGCCTATGCTCTTAGGCTAGGTCAGCAGAAATCTTCAGATCTCAGTAGAAGCCATGCCCGACTTGGAACAGTTTCAGGCTCAGTCCAGAAAAGATACGGGGTTTTAACTTCTATGCTCTGTACGTGTGATAAGTTTTGATCAGTCTTTGGTGTGCCTGTCCAGAGCGGTGTGCACACTTAGAGTTCAATGTCATTTTCTTCTTCAGTGGGGCAGTTTTTATTCCTCTGCTATGTCTCTGGTGCCTACTCGCTGTCTCTTCAGAGCCAAGCAGTCCTTTTAACCCTATTTACACAAGCAATCAACGAAGCAGCTTTAGTCAGTAAATTGTTATTTTTCCATACCGCAAATACCAAATATCCTGCTTGTAGTTACCTTAACTCCTACAGCTGGCACAAATAATACTGAACAAATACTTAAAAAACCAAAATCCATACCTCTAAAGAAAGGCAGAGAATATAACTGGGGAATATTCTAGGTACTCAACGCTTCTTTTGAAAAGTTAGATAGAGATAATTGCTGTCATGTTACCGGTATAAAGACAGGTAAGCTAATTTTTATTTCCTTGATCATCGTTATGGCAGAGGTGAGCAATGACTCAGTCAAATTCACAAAAATCAAAATTTGCTGAGGGTAGATTTCTACCTACGAGTCAGTTTTAGGCTCCAGAAGAATGAAAGCTTGAAAGCCAAAGACCACAGGTACACGGTAGACACCAGAAACGCTAGGTTTGGGCAGGGAGCGGGTAGCGTCCCAGATTTGAGGCACTTTCCTCAAATTGGGCCTGAAAGAGGACCTCAGAAATAAAGAAAAAGATTCCTTCCAATTCAGTTGGCCTCAGCTGAGACTGCAGAAAAATGACAAGAAAGTGTCACATACAGCAGTGGTTTTTGTAGTCGTCCCTATTCAGAATAAAATGGGAGCCATCACACCACTGCTTTGTAATGAGCGACCTCCAATCAATCATCATTATGATGACAAATGGAAGGCACTATTCACCTGAGCTGAACGTAAATTAGAGACTGCACTATAATAAATACTGGCTAAAATATTAAACTCAATGAAATGACATTCATTAATTCAAGAAATAAATTATCCCCTGACATGTGAAAAGCTCTATGCTGTTACGTGAGAGCAACTGAAATCTTTGGGGATGGTTAATGGAGAACAATAGAATTTTTTTTGTGGAAAGAAACGTGGAAAGTCTGCCAAGTGTTTTAGAGAACGTTCTCTTAGGATACACTTGAAAATATGAATAAATACTTTCATATTCATACTTTACTGAATGGTTTTAAATAAAAATAGATTCTATTTTGTAAAGTTCTATCTCCTGATAAAGAGGCAAGAGGCATTTATTGAAAGAGCATGTTGACTCCCAAGGGATATTAGTGGTGTTCCCAGTAAAGACTGCAACCCGTTGCAAAGCGTCTCTTTCGCATGGGTTCTCCTACACAATCTCCTCCCCTTTGAGTCCTCCTGCTTCCTCCCAGCTTTTGACCTTGCAGCCACTCGAGAAATGTCACACTAGAGATGAAATTGGCAAGGAATTTCCCTTTCCAGTTTACGTACTCTCCAGTTCCTCGCTTGCAGCTCCGGGTGTATGGGCAGATTATTTCAGCGGTAGGCTTTCTGAGGCTAAAAGTCCCTGCTCGCAGAAAAGTGTCTACCCACTAGCCAGCTGATGAGGTTACGTACGGGAGGGTGTCCAGCTTTGATTTCTGCTCCTGAAACTTACCTATGTTTTATACAAAAAGGCACAGACACAGCATACGTGGCTGGGAATCCACCGTTTCCTCCTCCTAAGCAAAAGCCGCTGGGTTGCAGAGCCAGGTTCACACTTACTCTTGCCGTCTTGAGTTCTTCACCAGCCACCGCTGTGCTTGAAAAGGAGACACAGAGGATGTATCATCTTCCATCTACCTTACCCTGACCAGTAGGATTTTCTAAGAACTGAAGAAAAAATGGAAAAGAAGAGGCCTGTGGCTTCATTCCAACTTTCCTGCTTTGTGTGTGAGAACGCTACCCACTCTGCTGTTACTCACCAAACTTCTTTGAACGTGTTTTTCCTACTGAACTAACCATCTGAGCTGATTGCAAAGACAGCAGAGAAGAATTGTTTGTAAAACAGAAGAGGAAAAGGTGAGCACTGTGTCCAGCCGATGAAAGTCAAGGCAAAGAGGCCACAATGACAGATGTAATATTTAGAAGACAGTTACAAAAAAGGATGTAAATTCTTTTTTCTCTGTAACAACAAAAAACTTGCCAGAGAGGTGCAAGCTGGATATCAGGAAACAATTCAGGTGGAGAAACACAGGAGCAGATTACCCAAATGGTGTTTCAAAATTCCTAGTTGTGGGGGAAATTTAAGACCAGGGCATACCCCCGGCAAGGACAAGACTATGCAGATGTAAGAAGTTTTCTCCACGCCTTGATTTCTAGCCAACACCTCGAATGAGCAGGAGACTACCATGCAAGATAGGCTTGTTTCCCCTCCTATCCCTGGTCAGTGCAGTCCTGCTTAAATGTAAAGAAACGAAATGACTGGAGAGGCAGGTGGGCTCTGGACACCAGTGGCCTACAAACACGGGCACACTTTCCGGTGGCACGCCTCACCAACTCGCACACCTTCTCCAAGCCGCAGAAGAGCATCGCTCCTCTCGCCCATGAGGCGCGCTCTCCCCTTTGCATTGGCCCGAGGCACAGCACGGCCAAGCACGGTGCAGGAAAACCGAGGGTGGCTGTAAGCACCACGTGCTACCGCGTTTTGCTTTCTAATAAGCAGGTACAGTCAAGCAGTTGAATGCAGCGTGTGCATTAAAAGCTCCAAGTTAAGGTCACAGCATTCGATTTGGCATTTCCTAACAACAGCTGCGCGCCCAACATTTAGGGCAGGGAGAGGAGCCTCTAAGCAACATCACACTGTCCCCCTCGAAGCTCCACCATAAAACCTTCCCTTCCCCACGATCCCGCACAGCTCCAGAGTCCGGGAAGGTCCGTCCACCAACCGCGCAGCTCCCAGGTGCCTCACCGCAGAGGTCTGTCCTGCACGGCTCATGGAACGGATGATTTACCAGAAACCGAGAGCCGTGGGTTGCTGTGGACTTTCATTTCCTATTTCATAATACTGCTAGTTATCCGCGCTGGAATGCGTGATGAATACATCCATACGAGCTTAGTGGAAAAAACATACTGGGCATTATCCATTTTATACTTTTCAAAGGCTCAGAAAGTTGGCCAAATCAAACCCAATTTCCACTGAAACTCTCCAAAGTCCTTCCCAATGAAAGCTATAATCCCTGCCAAATGTCAGTTCTCAACCGAGCTATTCAAATATTAATTTTTAAATGTTTTCACAAAGGGCAAAAAATACTCTTTTTTTTTTTTTTTTTCTTTTTGCATTTACAAACAGAATACAGGCATCTCATCAACATTTATTGAACGATGAAAAAGGGCTGCCTTTCCCAAGCAACGTTTTAGCCTCAGAAGGGAAAGATTCTGGCTGGATGAAAAGAGGTAATTGTGACGGCTGCCTTGGCTACCTGCACCATACCATCAGTCTCCGTTTTTGCAAGATCGCTGCATTAAGTTCATAATCTATGTTGTTAATGTTGATTCCTTGCCAGGATGAGGACATACTGCCATATCATACCCTGACCGGAGCATCTCCCTGGTTAGGGGAAGCAGCAGAACTGACATCCCAAGTGCTCATCCCACACCTGCCCTCGCATCTACTCAGCTCAGAAGGTCTTATAAATTAAAGCAATAAACTGCCAAATCACATCAAAAATTTAGCACTAAGACGTTCAGAAGAGAAGGAAGACCAGCAAGCACATCATGAGTCATGCTCATTTATGTATTTGTTTTTGCAGACTCCTTAAAGCCTACCAATAGCTTGCTGCATATCGGAGTATACTGAACTGCACGCAAAAGGTATGCACAAACCACAACGTAATTCATCATTTTCACTGGCATGCTGACAAAACCTTTACTAAGCCAGCAAAATGGATCTTTCACTGCATCATTTCATTAAAAGAAAATGACCAGTATTTGGTGTGTTTACGTTGTTTTTGTCGCAGTGAGGCACAAATTCCAAGTTTTCAGTTTTCAGAAAGCTCAGGCTTTAGATTAAAAGAAAAAAATACAGCTGACTCAAGCTTACTTAGTAAATCTTTCTGACTATCTCAGAGTAAGTTTTCTTTAGTATTCTGGTTTAACTCTAGCTGTCACCTGCTGTTTGAAGGATCTTATATCATTAGCCTGTGGGAGGAACAATATTAACAGCTGATATTCTGGGGGAGGAAAGGGAAAATGATTATGATTCATTTTGTACCTCTTTTTAAAATGGCTTGTTATTATTTGCTATTTTTATAGGATTCATTAGAACGTACGATGAGGGAACTTGCATCTACTTGTGCTTGATGGTTTAGTGGTTTTATGCACAAAATCAAATCCAAAAGAAAGGGGAAGAGAGAGGGAGAGAGTTGCCCTAGCAGAGAACTTGGAGTCTCGCCTTCCTTGGTGACAAGGCTCCCGACTGACCTGCTGCATGGCCAGGAGCAGTCGCTTCTCCAGGATGCTGGTATCTCCAGGAGCCAAAGGCACACCCCAAACCTGGCCTCACCAGCCCGCTCCTAAGACTGCAGTGCCACGATTGGCAGGGCAGATCTCGAGCCGTAGAAAGCAATCAGGAGAGGATGAAAACACCATGCAAGAAAGTATAGCCAATTCTAATCCCAACCCCTTCAGCTCTTCCTGATTTTTTCACACTATAAGCAGGCAATATTTTAGTGTTCGCACTCTGTTATCGTCTTGTGACTGAGTTTGAAATGTCCTTGATAAAAGCCCTTGTATCTGTATTTTACTTGACTTCCACACTGACATGACATTTCCAAGTCTGTCAATCCTAAAAGCCAGAGAAAAGTTATGTCCTATCTCAGTTAAGACTATAGTCAGGAAAGTCCAAAACAGCTGGTATTTAGCTATGGGATCATGGCCAGTCTTAAAAATATGTTTGTGGAGCTTGGGTTGGGAAATGATTGGAGCTGGCCTCAGGCTGATTTCATAGGAGACTCTCTAAACATGCCACCACATTGCCATCACAGTTAGGCCGTGGTCTCTAGAAGAGCTGGCAAATTTACGGGGCGGGGGGGGAAGAAAAGAAAAAAAAAAGTGGTAGTTGTTGAAAGGCACCTTATAGAAGATGTCTTTTATTTATTAATTTCTTCACTACAAGTAACAAAGGAAAGCAAAAGCTAGGGAAGCCAGGAGATAATGTCCGTACCTAACTAAGCTTCCTACCAGGAGAAAGTGCCCTCAATGCAAATGCAGGGTCCTCCTCAAATGCCTAAACATCATCCCCTTTCCTCATTCCACTCAGCAATCTGACATCCTGGATGTCAAATCCTTTGACCGTGGATGAACAATTCTCCTTACCGGAGCCTCCAACACCCTGTAATACATATTTCCAGCGTATTAGAAATACCTCTAGTCTAGGAATTCCTGTGCTAACCAGTGCTCAGTGCAGAATTTTGAAGTAGTCCATACTGTCAAGCATAATTATATTCAGTTGATCTACATTGTCCTCTCCCAAACCTCAGTAGGTCCAACTGACTGTCATCCTCTCTATTTCAAGGTAGTGCTCTTCTCTACCATTGTCCCAGCAGACCGAAATCCAAGGGTTCACGCAGCTCGCAGAAAGCAGAGGCTGGTTCTAGGACTGAATTGCCATCTTGTAACAAAAAGATTCCTGTTTTGAAAAAAGAACGTCTCTGCTGTTTACTGAGGCATCTGATAAGATTCAGTCCTGCATCAAGATTATTTTTGGCTGCTGTAGAAAGTGTCTAAATAAATCCAGAATCGATTTTAATGCTAATTTATTTAAATTAATTGGATAGACATGCATATTAATTGTATTTTAATGTTTCTTTCTGATATTTTTGGTGAATGGTGAAAGCAGGAGGGAAAACATCTGTTCCAGGTGAATGACATACATAAAAGCCATCAACAGGAGCACGATACAAAGGCTTGCTGAGCCACTAACATTTCTCTACAAGGGGTGTCTAATGCATCTCAATAGCCTAAGCCTAGAAACCATAAGAAAGCTTTTGTTTCTGAACAGTTATGCTAATCAAGGTTAAACATACATAATCGGATAGGGAAGACAAACTGAGTGCACAGAAAACCAAACGGGTCAAAGATAGGAAATTTGAATGAGGTACTTAACAAAACAAAGGCCAGGTTCTACTTTCAGCTCTGCTGGCACACTGGTTTCAGTATTATTACTCCAGTAATTATTACTTCAGTATCATTATTAGCATAGCTAAGATCTAAATCCGTTCCAACCTAAGTATAGGTCAAGAATTAAATGATATCCCAGCAAAGGATGTGTGTGGTACCTGTATTTTACGAATCTTACCTTTTTTTCCCCACCAGGTCTAGAATTACTACAGTCCTGTCAAAAACTTGGTATAAATCGTAAGAGAATTAAATACAGAGTCAATGCATATTTTCCAGAAGCAAATATCACAGTAAGTAAAAGGTAAAAGGACATAAGTATAGTACTTGAAAAGCAGCTACTTTTGAAAAATGCGCTAGCTAGTCAGTATGACAAGATATTTAAATGACAAATTTTTCTTATCTAGGTAAATGTTCATTCAACCCACTCACTAGTGATATGCGCTCACCATTCATGCTTTAAAAAATTAAGGATGCCCCACCATTTTGCGTGCTCTTGCACACTGCAAGTAGGAGTGATGGTTTCGAAGGGCTGCGTTATACTCGCAGCGCTTTCCTAGGAGCGCAATCTTGTTAGAAGCAGAGAGTGGGCACAGTAAACACGTAAAGACTTATCAGCCAGCAAAGCACTTTCTTTGGACAGGCACCCTTTTATACCAATTTGATTTCTTCCATAAAGCTTGACTTTTTATTCCAGCTTCCACTGCTTCTATTAGGTCAGATCTTAAGCCGGCACAATAGGTAGAGGAATATATGTGGAGTTAATTACAGGCGCTGGAGAACAGCCAAGAAGATATACTACTGTGAAACATTTACTCACATTCCGGCGGTCATACGAACAACGGTAATGGGATTCCCAGCTTCAAGACTGTGTGGAAATGAAAGTGGGGAACCTCCCATAGGAATATAAAAATGTAAGCTAAAAATGGAAAGTCAGACAATAGGGAAGGAAGCTTTAGGACTTATTAATGCAAGGAGCTACGCCGTAATGAAGCGCGCACACGCCTTTTTACTGATATGCAAAGAGCAGATTTTTAAGATCCAGCCTAAGAGCATGCAATATTAAAATACAGGAAAACCATGCTGCCGGCAGGTGAGCCCTCTCTCTCCAGTTCCCTGGCTTTGAGGGAAATGCTCGTGTAGTAAATAGCAAACATCAGACAGATTTGTTCCGATCTTCCTTTCTGACTTCTTTTGTGTTGATCTGATACTTAAAACTGTGCAGCCAAGATCCAGAAGATCCTGGTTTGGATGCCCTGGAATGGAAGCCCTGTTGGCCGTATCCCCTGTTTCTGTACAGGCAAGCTGCCGGCAGCAGGGATGCTTGGCCGTGCTTCCCAAAGTCTCCAGTAGGACAGACTGACGGATGCACAGACATGAAGAAGGTTAATATTCCCAGGTATGGTTCTCCCAAAAGGGGAGGAGAGGATAAAATGTGTGGCCTGGAGTGCCTCTGTGTTCATTTGGGTCAAGAGGACAATCTTGAAGCAAATCTCCCGGTTGATCCCTCTCGCTGCCTTTTGGTTTGTATCCCAAGAATATCTCAGAGCGCACAATTAATTCCTTATGCATTAAACTGAGCAGGATGATGCACTCCAGGAGTGCACACACTGTGCTAACGGGCAGCAAGTCCACAGGATCAGACTAGAGCTGTTAAAAAATAAATTCCCCCAAAGCGTGTCTCAGGCAGACATCAGGCTCCGCAGCACTTACTGGTTTACCTTACAGATCATCTCCTAATGCACAGCATTTTTTGTTAATGTCAACACAACCTTAAAGGAATAATTAGCTCATCCAAATCAATCCGAAAAGGCATCAGGTGAGACCTGAAAAGATTTATTCTGCCTTGTGTTGGCTATTCATAGACATTGCATATTCCTAACTTCACTTTCTTTTAACTGTTTTCCACTCGCAACATCTCACCTACAAGTATACCTCTCTCAAATACTCCTCTGTTATACCTCTCGATATTTGTCATTGCCACAGCGAGTCCCACGGTTGCCATTAGAAGAGGCGGGTCTGTCGGTCTCAGTAAGTGTACAAACCTTATCTCAGGAAACACTTTCCACCACGTGTCCTCATAAAGATGCTGTCAAAGGCACAGGTGGGCTGCACAATTCACTACCAAGGCTTTCAAGGATGAGATCACCTGTCCACAGATTCACGTCTTTTATGATCAGAAACTGTTTTGCCAACACGCAGTCCGCGTATATCCAATACAGACTACTCAAAGGCTTGTCAGCAGTCTCTGAAAACACTCGGGTTTGTTTAGCATTATGGTGACAAAGCTGAGGTGACCGCAGTTCAAGTTCCTCACTGCACCTAATAAAGAAATTCTCTATAAAAAAAAAGAGAAGCCACATCCACAGCACAGACCAATGTCTGATTCCACAATTCTGCATGGAAGCATTAGAAAAATAGTTAAGTACCACAAAACACTAAGTTGTTATCGAAGTTCCCATTTGAAGAGTAAGCTTGGATCCCCATCATCTAATTCAAGTAGACTCACTTCTGTAGAACATTCTCTGATCCTTCAAAGAAGAAGAAGGTATCATGAAGTGATGCACACACTTAATACCAGGTAGATTATGTCTTCCTCTGCTCAGTAAAATTCTGATGGGTGGGATGGCAGTTTACAAGTTCTCTTTTCCAGGGGCTTTTGCCTTATCGCTGTTTTTACAGGGCATAATTGACAGTCTGCTCATTCTGCTCACACTTTGGCTTTTATATAACAACAACAAAAAAATATAAGGATACTCTTTATTTCACTGTTGTCTCTTCTTGGGGTCCTATCAATAGGCTCTGGATATTGATGTTCTCTTTGTCGGTGTTTTCCCTCAAGCCTCTTTCAGGAATCAGCAACTTTTGGAAAGATCCTTGCTTTCATCTCTTGGTTACATTTTAATTTGTTTTTTAAAATGTTCCTAGTCTTGGTAGCTGCAAAGGAAAGCTTTATAGTGTAATCCAAGAGCGTCGTTTCATTTTGTAAGCCAGAAAAAAAAAAAAAAAAAGAAGCCAAAATATTTAATATGAAAATAAATTCTCCTTATTGTAATTTAATTGGGGAGGGGAGGCAGGGAGAGAAGGGACTAATGCTTAAGCTGTGAATTCTTGTGGCTGACAGCTCTTTCATCCAACCCACATGTTGACACAGCCCAGTTACAGTATTTGCAAACGTTTTATGCAAAGTGAGACCTGTACCTTTTAGGTGCAAACCACAGAGCTCTCTTTCATCGCACAGAACTCAGCAGCTGACCAGGTATCTTTTCAACAACCCCAAAAGCCTGACTGGAGGTACATGGAAACCTCATCCCTTTTCAGGTGCCACAGGCTGCAGAACAGCGATGGATTTCTCATCTTCTCAACTGCTGCATGAATTCTGGACGAGCTAAATTCTCCTATGCGAAAACTAACAGCAGCTGGCAAGCGTAGTAGCTTCTTAGGAGGTTCGCAGCTCCACGTACAAAATCTCAAAGTGACATAAAAGCACGGATGTGCTTTGGTTCAAATAATTAAGTCTTCAGAATATTTTCTCGTGCATTACAGCACAGTAACACCACTGACTTCAACAAAGTTGCTGCTGCTTTCATATAGGAAAGATCTGAATCTGGCCTCTGACCTTAAAACGTCTGAATCTTTCTTCTGTCACTCAGCCAACGGTACTTTAAATCTGTCTTGCTGACATCCCGTGGCCACAAAGTACGTCCGTGCCATATCGTGCTTTCCAATCAGACTTATGTATGTGTGGGATGCAACTATATCCTTAACGCAGGCCTCCAAGAGAAATGCACAGACTATTAAAAGCATTCCTTCCAATTTTAAGCAGGATTCTGCCAAAATACTTAAATATAGCTGGTCAGCAGACTGCACAGTGGTTACTGTGATGAAGTGAGACACCAGCTTAAGCTCTGTCTGCACCACAAATTTAACCAAGCCGGTAACTGGTTAGCGGTACAGCCTGTTGATCTGGGCTCATCTCTCGGTATAATACATCCTAAGTCATACTTACTCCCATCGACAGAGTATCCAAACGTGTCTGTGGCTCTAGGAAGGCATGTGAGTGGGTGTGTGCTATTCGCAGATGTGATGCTATAGACCTTCAGGAATGCAACAGAAGAAATTGCTGAGGGTTGTTTATCCTCTAATTTAAGGCCAGGCTTTTAAAGTTGAAAAAAATGAAAGACTGGCTCCCAGTACCGCTTTGCAAACTGAGACCAGGTGAGTTTGCCTTCGAACAGTTGGGTGATTTACTTTCCGACTCATATCCCTGGGTACTACCGTCTCCTTTTTCTCGCAATGCTGACGCAAAAAAATCACTAAAACAACACAAGAGCCAAAGGATAATTAAAACTTTCCATCACATTGCACTGACATTATCAAGCCGTGGGTGGATTCACTGACACAGTAGTGGAAGCACGAAATCAGCATTGGTTCCATTCTTTAGAGATGCAGTGCTGCTGGCGCCCATACAGAAACGCCTACAAGTCTTGAGAGAATATGATAGTTGACCTAAAATATTTGTATACACTAGGTTATTCAAACAGTTTTCAAGACATTTCTGAGAGCGAGCCTTATTTCGGTTTGATCTCTGGCTCTGTGCTCGAGAAACATCTTGCACTTAACTGAGAATTTGCTGGGAATCTAGATTATATCCCAGCGCTGAATGCTTGGCCAAAGAGATCTAGGGTCTCTGCCAGCAGAAATATACACTGGAAGACACGCTGCCTCAGTGTGTTTTACCAGTACTCCACCACATATTGGACTGATTTGGAACCACCAATTGCAGTTGTACTCCACCACAAAGAACAGTTAAATCGGGCACATTGCACCACGAACCACCTCAGAAGGATTTGAATTTATATGGAAATTTTTGTAATGTAATCTTTACAGGGAGGGAAGCAATAGCTCACAGAAAGATTAAAGAAAAAAAAATGGGCTTTACACGAGTGTGTAAATAGCCATTTACTCTCATTTGGCTTTAAAAAGGCAACGTTCACCAGCAAGAAGTGTACAGACACCCCCCCACTTTGTATAAAATATATTTGCTCTGTTTTGGTAAAGTCTGGCGTTTAGAGGCACCTGAACCCCCCCAGTCCTCCCTCGCAAGCGAATGCCCTAAGCACCGGCCGGGGCCCAGCGCTCTCCCCTTTCCCTCCATCCTCCTGCCCGCAGACATTGCTCCAAGCAGGAGGTGGAAGCCCTGCAGCTCCTCCAGCCGGATGCTGGGGGTGCCCTGGAGCTCTCTCCCAATGAACAGCAAATCTGGGCACGCACCTCCGCGTGCCAAGGAAGACACTGAGCCCAGGGTCCCCAAGATACCCGAGCAAGATGTCTAACACCTAAATTAGTTCATTAAAAAAACCGGTGCCCTTCCCCTCCTCTGCCAGCCCTATTTTCATGGACGAACAGTGAGTTCTGCTCAGCTTTCTCATAAAACGCCTTCGACTGCCTCCCTGCCGGGAGGACCCCAGTCTGGCTCCCAAAGGGCTAGGTACCTCCAGCAGCCTCAGACATACTTTTCAGCTCAACTGAACACCAGAAATTTCCCCACATGCCTCAGCTTAACCAACAACTCACTCTCTTCTCTGGTCAGTGGCAGGGATGCGTCATTTGCCCATCTCACATCCTAACTCCCATCACGTACTAGCTGCTGACTCTCAGGTCCTAAACTCTGCGAGCTAAGGGATGAGTTCGGCTAAAGCAGCTGAGCCTTTGACCGAATCCAGCCTTCGGTGTTCACGGTCACATAGGAAGTCTGTACCATCAGACTTCAAACATCAAAGCAGCAATCCCAGGGCTGGGTTTGTGTCCTGAGCAACAGGTTGTCTTTCCTCTGAAGCCGCCCAGAAATAACATTGACATAAGATCAAGGGTTGACAGTCATTTTCCAAGTCACATATTTTTCTTAACAGCATTCACAAGCTGAGTTTTTTCTAAGACTATCCATTTCTTCCCGATGAGCAGCACATATACAAATTCTGTCCCATCCATGAATAAAACAGGTTTGAACGTATGCAGAGAGCATACGTGGCATTTGTGCTACTCTGCCCAGGGCTAATCACTGATGCTGGCTGATGGTCTACAACACGCAACTCAGCTGCGTGAGAAGGGATGGGGTAGGAGCAACAGAGAACAGTAACACCTTCCAGTGCTTTGACCACCTCCAAAGGAGGCAGGAGGGCTCTGTTTCTAGATATTGGCTGCCCTAGGGCACAGTCTCACTGCATCTAGGCTTTATTTTAATATTTTTCTTAACCTGGATCAGGACAGCCCTTTTAAAACAAATCTACTGATTTATCATCCCCTAGGCATGCTTCAGATCACATCCCCGAGCAGTCTCACAGGTTGCAAACTAAGTTCCTTTCATGTGAAACCTGCTTAGAAGATGAACCTCAGGAGGGCACCTAACATCCTCCAGCTGGTAGGGGGCACTCAGCGGGGCCAGGCTAGAGCTAGCCCAAGTATATGCACTTAAACATGTAAAGCATGGATGCTAGGAGTTCAGCACCAAGTGCTTAGATCCACAGGTTTGCTCTTGCTGGGCCACGTTACTTTTTAACATAGACACAACTTCTGCTAACTGAAATTAGGGCACCTGACTCAGTCCCCGAAATATTTGGTTGCAGAGGATTTTCACTCAGTCATGTTCTAGGAAATCGTCTTATTGCCTTTATTTAGCCCCGCGAGACAATTTCAGAGCTCGTTCTCAGGTGTGCGGTGCATGAGACGCTCCTCTTCCACTTGTCACGCTGTTGGTGTCATCAGAGGGGAACTTGAACAGCGTTCCCAGACAACACCTCTTTCTGGAATTAGAGCCTGGATGGATCACGATGCCTCACTCCAAAGTTTCTGGGTTATTCTTTACCACTAGAAACTGAGTTCCAGAGCTCAAGCCCTACATCCACCAGTTCCACTTCCTCCTCTAAGGACTCACGCTGCAAACATGCCCACATCGTTACCCACTACCGGGACCCCATCTTCCCCTCGGACCAACGGTTGATCCTGCACCCACCCAGGCAGTATTTGTCCCAGAAATCCACCTCTCTATAAAATCTTCACGTACACCATACATTCAGCCCATTAAAATAAAAAAAGAACAGATGGAGCAGAACCACCACTCTTTTAGCAAGGTGTCCCACAGTCCCCATCACATTCTCTACTGACATGGCCTTGAATTATTTCGCATTGTAACACTTCCCCAAAGGGCACCACATTATGTACCCCACAAAGCACCATACTCAGCAGTAAGTACAACGAACGGCACTATTAGAATGAGTCCACGGATCACGTTTCCTCCCTGCTCTCTCATCCAGTGGACATTAGAGAGGCTCAGACAGCTTTATGGTCTAGTTAAAATTCCCCTCATATCGCAAGATGGGTGCCTATCCCGGTAACTTACTGATGAATCTAATCTCTTCTTGTTGTTCCCATTACTAAAATGTTTACCAAACTTCAAAACTAAGGCAAACTAATTTAGATTATAGCAGAGTGCCACCTAGTGCTAAGCAGGTTTGAATTCAAAAGGCGTGCTCTTGTCTCTAAGAAATTCTTGACCAAAGTCATCCTTCACTTGCGTTGGCAGCATAACGCACCCTCTCTGAGAGGGTGCAAGGAAAGTATATGAAATGACAGAGGGCAAGATTATAACTACATTACATTATACTAATTACATTCTTTGCAAAGTTGACAAGACTCTGCTGTTAACGAAGCCCTGCAGTTCTAGGTGAGTGCGTTGGAGCTGTTACACGTGCTCTAGATTTTAGCACAGAGCTTGATGTACGCAAATGGAAGAAAAAAACGTGACAAAAATACACTCAAACTGCTCTAGAACTGCCAAAGGACAAAGAAGGGGGGAAGTCGTATTTATTCCAAACTTTACAGGATTTATTTTTCCCCCCAGCCAGAGAAAAATCTAAATTCCCTGCTGAAGTGAACGTGTCACGCAGGGCCAGGAACATCTTCCGTATTTCAGATGAAAGGCACCTGCTGACCCCAGCAAACATCAGCTGAAATCTTTATATGCCCCACAGCTCCCTGAAGAGATATGAGGTGCAAACTCTGCTTGCGGGCTCTGAAAATGGCCTTAGACACGAACGGAGATGAGACACACAAAAGTTTTCACTCCCTAAATGCTTTTACTGATGTTCCAAGGGAGATTTTAGGCTGGCAGAGGGTGGGGGCAGGAAGAAGTTCCCTGATAGCTCAAACAGAGATTAAGCATTTCCTAGTATTAAGCTAGGGGAAGCGTTTCCCTGGCTAGGATGATGTTCCCATACTGTAGACGTTCTTCTCCAAGACCAACAAAGGAAAAATTGGGAAGTGTCAAAATTTTTTAAAATTTCTTAAACCTTCAACAAACCCAACAACAGGTGCTTTACAAAACCAAGATTTCCCAGAAAATGATACCCAGACTACAGAAACCTCAGTGCCTTCTCTTGGCGAGCGCTGCACGTGGTTATGCACAACTGGCTCACGCAGGCTGTCGAGGTGGAGCACAGATATTCCCAGGAAAACACACTCTGAGGTAAAGTCTATTTGCTGCTCGGTGCTGTCTTCTTCCTTGGGTGTGTTTGAGAGAAAGCAGAGATTGAAATTTATTATGAAAAACAGCCTATCCTTAGGCTAGTAGAACGGGGCAGGATAGATCAAGAAATAAGTCAATGAATTATTCTGAATTATTATTCTGATTCTTGTCTCATCCTGTTCAGCGCTTTCAGGCTGCAGCAAAGCCACGAAACATCACTTTCACTGTTTGTATTTGGAGCCTGTTACAGTTTACAAGTATGGACTGCAGCATAAAAGTTATCAAATTCTTCCACCTTAGAGGACAAACAAGATTTCATAGCTACTTAGTAAATGTTTCCAAATACGGCAAATACACCCTTGCAGTGGGAGACATTAGCACGATTCATAAGTTGCTTTTTCTTTTCGTTTTGGTAAAACCAGTCAAGTTTGAGAGAGATGAAACACAAAGGTGTAGCAATTTGAACTCTTTGCCTGCAATAGTGCAATTACTGTACGAGCAAAAGCAACCTGAACTACTTTCCTCACGTTGCAACCAAAAGTCATCTGCTTTGACCCAAAACTCTTATCATGGAGGATGAGCGAGGTGCCACCCTGCTGAGCCCGTGCCTGTTTGTAGCCATCGTTAGCTTGACGGAAGCATTTGGTGCGAGTCCAGCAGCACATGAGGTGTGGAAATGCCTCTGCAGGCTAGTGGTCTTGGGAAGACTTACTTACGACCACCCCTTTGAAGTGTCAGGCTTGGTCCCACCACACATCTGCCCTCTCCCTAAAGCTCGGGATGGGTGGCTCCGGCTCGCAGAAGTGTTGCATGCTTACCCACAGCTTCATACTGTGCTAATGTGAGAGAGCTCAGGTCCTACAGGTAAATGGAAGTGCCCCATTTTTTAAGCCTTAAAAAGCAGAACTCCCTTCGCTCAAAACCTAAAATAATAATAAAGACAAAATTGAATTTGAACTGTGGGTGACTCTAATTATTTAAAAAAAAAAAAAGAAAAAGACAACAGAAGCACTCCCACCCCTTCTCAGGATTATCCCAGCATCCCCCAGAGAGCCTGTATCTTTCCATTAACCTCAGCACCCCACCATCTACAGCACGCTGCGAGAAATGAAACCTCCACAGCTGGCTCAGCTCTCTGGTCCTGCAAACCTTCTTGCTTGAGGCAGAGAGAGGACTAATTCCGTTCTGGTTAGAGTAACTCGCAAAGAGCTCCCTCTCCTCTCACTGAACGCCCGGACGGAGGCAGAGGGCAGCGCTGCTGTCCCTCACGTTTCCCACTGGACAGAGCAGAGTTTCTCACGCTGCGTGGATTGAACCTACTTCAGCCCGCGTACAACGGGCGCAACATGCTCTTTCGTCATGTAAGCTCCTGGCCCACATGCCAGTTTGCCATGGAGAAATTTGTGCATCTTTACAAGTAAATATCATCATCATCATCGTCACAACACCTATTTTTATATGTTTTAAAATGTATTAGTAAAAATTTACCTTTGTATAAATACAAATATATATATATATTTCTGGAAGGGCAGCACACCTCAGAAGTGAGATGCCCTCATTCTACAGACAGGGAAATCGAGACACAAGGGTGAAGCCCTTTGGTGAAAGCTTCCCCGTTGAGTTGGGAAGAGCAGTTGGACTTCCCCAGCCTCCCCCCAAGCTGTCTGCACCCAGCCGCACCTCTCCCCCCCCCAGCACTCCTGAGGCGCCGTTCGCACGTGGTCAGCCGCCTTGTTGAAGCCAGGGCTCCGGTTTAAAAGATCACTCTCCGTTGGGAAGCTGCTGTCCCAACCAAGGGCCTTTAAACCCAATCCAGCGGTCAACGAGGAGTCCCATCTTACAAAGCTGCATAGGAAAAACAAAGGGGCTGAGCCCGAAGAGCCTGCCTGATACCCTCCGGTGGAATCCTCCTCCTCGGGTTATTGCATTTGAACTGCTCAGACCGAAACGCAATGCTCAGCTGTAAAATATTTTCTTTTTGGCAGCTCACAATCTTGTTCCAAAGGCACATGTGAAATACATTCCTGGGTAATCTTGGAGTGAAGTGGGCCAGATGGTAGCAGTCAGATGTGACCCAATTCTTCTTAAGCTCTCATATTTTCAAAGATGTGTGCTTAAAAACCTCATGCTTCTCTCCCACTATACATATATATATATATGTATTTCAGACTGTGTTTTTCGAGGCAGTCGCAGGCGCGTAGAGAGCCGTCACCTTTCAGCACCCCCGTGTCCTGGGGATAAGGAGCTGTGCACATCTGTAGCGGAACAAGTCATCCCATCGCAGTTTTCATTCCGTTTCCCGCGGATCGAGGGGATATCAGGCAGCCTCCTGGTTTGAGGAGGGCGAGGGAGCGGAAATACTTCCTTCAGACTTTACTGAAGGGAAACAGATAAAAGAGGGACGGGGGTGGAAACTGGTTCCAGTTGTTATATCAGCTGGAGGGGAGGGAATGGCTTTCAAAATGGCCGTAGAAATTTTTAGCTTAAGGTTTAGGCTTGTTTTTCTCAGAAAGACTTTAAAATGCCGGATTCTTGTTCAACTAAACATGCACACAGGCCCTCCCCTCCTTCTGGAGGGTTTACTTTCTGTTCTTATTTTCTTTTCACGTATCTGGCACAGGCATCTGAGTCATATCCCTAGTGTCTAAACGTTTCGACATTCCTAGCAGTACCGCGGAGCTCGGGGTAAGCCCGTGTAGCTAATGCTGCAAACCCCATCGCCGCGGGAGGGCCACCTCCGAGAGCGGCGGAAAGAAAAGCCCCGCCAGCCCGGGCGGCAACCGGAGCCGACCGGCGTCGGAGCAGGGGTAGGACGGTCCCTGACCCCGCTTTGTGCGGGACTCTTCGCCCACCTCGCAGCAGTTTTAGGATGGCAGGTCTGATTTCACATGTGTATGCAGACAGACCTCTCCATAAACCTTTTCTCCATAAAACTTGACCTTTTCAGTGCTGCTCGCTCTGACAAGAAGCTTATTAGTCCTCGGTCATCACCACCTCGTGTAATCATGGTCCCTTCAGAAAAATAAACCCAATAATTCACTACCACCAAGTCTGTCTTTTCCAGCTTAGGAGAGGCAGAGTGAGAGCGGCCCATTGAAATGGCTTTTCTCCCCATCAGGAGAGTTCAGCAACCAAATCAATACATGCCTCCCTCCAAGGACCTCGGCTGGAAATTTTAAAGGCGCAGCATACTAAGAAGAAAGCAAAACTTAGGCTCAGAAGCTACCTACAGCCTGCCACGGCAAGCACGCCGTTGGAAGATCTGTGTCCGGATTTTGGGTTTGATGATAGGAAATGAGATGTCACCGAGCAGAGCAGAGCCCGCGCGTACCCTTTGCTGCGCCCTGCAGCCTCGCGCCAGCACGGTCCTCCCTGCTCGGGCTCCCCCGCACAGCCGGCAGCACCGCCGTCACGCTCCGGCCTCACCCGGAGCTGGTGCGAACCCTCACGGCTCCACGGAGGCGCATGGACACACGGACACTTCAGTTGATGTAGGAGGCCTACTTCCCTCTTCGGTGAAAAAGCTGCAAGCAAGCAACTTGTGCTTTAGAAGCACGATACAAAAAGAAAATGTCACGCTAATACAAACATTCGGTTCCATGTTGTGGATTATCAGGTTGAGCGGCTGAATTTAGTTTACAAGGCGGAGTTCGGCCTCCCTGACGGCGGCCGGGTGCGGCTGCTCACCGTGGAGGGGCTTGCGCCCACGCCGCACGCACACAAGCAGACTTCGGCCCCAGGAAGCGCGATGCGAGGATCTGACACCTGCATTTCACCGGTTGTCCTGGTTTAGGCCAGGACGGAGCTAGTTTCGTCTTCAGCAGCTCCTGTGTTTTGGATTTAGTGTGAGAAGGATGGTGATAGCGCACTGATGTTGTTGGTTGCTGCTAAATGACCAAGGACATTTTGCAGTTTCCCAGGTTTTGCTGATGTGCAGGTGCAAAAACTTGGGAGGGGCAGAGCCAGGATAGTTGATCCAAACTGGCCAAAGAGAGTATTCCATACCATAGACGTCATGCCTGGTGTAAGTGAGGGTCGGCCGGTGGGCCACTTGCCTTAATCTTCCCTTCGGGTTGCTTTTTGTTTCCCTATTTTTCCTTTTTGTTTTTCGTTCATTTGTTCGGCTGTTTGTTCCCTCGCCTGCTCTCTCTGGAACTTGCTGTTCTGGGATAGCTGGGGGGGGGGGATACCCCTGCTCCCTGCCTGCTGCTCGGGACGGGCTGTATCGGTCGTCGGGTGGTGAGAAACTGTGTCTCGTTTGTTTTATATATTCTATTATTCTTATATATATTATCATTATTATAATTATTAATATATTTTTATATTTTTTCCTTTGCTGTCCTGGTGAACTGCTTTTATCTCAACCCACGAGTTTTCCTTTCTCTCCGATTCTCCTCCCCACCCCAGCGGGGATGGGGGGGGTGAGCAAGCGGCTGCCTGGTATTGGGTTACAATTTGGGGTTAAACCACGACACCGGTGTAACGGTTTTTCATTGTATGCAAAGAAGAAATCAATACCTTTGATTTAATAAGTTGCTAAAGGTATTTTGTGGAATTTCGCTTGCTCTTTGCAGTTTCTCGGAGAAGCTGTTTGCAACAAGGAGATTGAGCTGGAAAGAAGTGTTTGCTTACAAGCCAATATAGCAAAAAGACCTCTGTCAGAGCTGGCGGGATACCTGTGGAAATCCTTCCCGGAAAATAAGCAGCTTAAATCTGAGCCTCATAGACCAGCTGCATCAAAACACAACTTGCTAATTAAAAAACCACAACCAAAACCATCAACAACAACTCCTCTCTAAATGTTCAAGAAGTAAAATCCTATTTCTACATACTCACAGTCTACTCTGGTGGGAAAAAAAGAGAAACACCTTTTTGGCCGCTGCCCACCCCAGAGATCCTGATGATTGATACCATTCACTATAAGGTCAAAGTTTTGGTAGAGAGATTTAATAATTATTTTCTACCTACAGCAAAGAGAAATACCAGATGTTCTGCAAGTGAATGAGAAAGTAAAAATAAACAATATGAAAAATATGTCCAGAACGGGATATATTTTTGGAAAACATTTCCAAAGTTAAAAAGCAACTGTGCGGCACTGTTTAGTTTCAGCCTCAGCACAGGCCTGTGCACAGCCAACTTAGATAATCACCGCTATTACAAAGGTAATGCAAATTAATCACAATATTTCATCAAAAAAGGGAAAAGATCTACAAAAAATATCAGAAATGGCTTTGTAGAAATTTCAGCAAAGCTGTAGGGTTTTCCAAGCTATACATTAGCTCCAGTATGAGAAAGAAAACAGTCTCATTGCATATCTTCCCGACTTCATCGGGTACAGGAGTTTTACAGGTCTAAGTTGGGAGGTGCGAGCATCTTTCCACCCAGGCATATTTTTACCTGCTGGTAAGAAAGGCGGCAACACAGCTGGTTATCAATCCAGCTCCAATTTATACCGAGGTGGTGGTCGGAGATGAACAAGGGGCACTATAGCACACCTGGAAGAACAGGACTGGCCATTGCTACGAAACAGAATATCCCAGGATCTCGTAAGTAGGGGTAGCCTATACAGCCTGTATAGCAGGTGGGATGTTCAGAGGAAAATTGGAGGACAAAGTTCAAAAGCTTAAGCTTGAACACGTAATTCCTCAACGGCAATGTGTTTGCTTTAAGGGCAATGGTCAAATTAACCATTATCAATTTCTGCGTGTTAAGGAAAGTGCTAATGCAGTGCCACGGGATACCTGA
Organism: Phoenicopterus ruber ruber; assembly: GCA_009819775.1. Lineage (NCBI taxonomy): Eukaryota > Metazoa > Chordata > Aves > Phoenicopteriformes > Phoenicopteridae > Phoenicopterus > Phoenicopterus ruber. The sequence goes on along the minus strand of CM020217.1, from coordinate 27,517,388 downwards.
GGGAGGGAAGATACGCAGAACCTGCTTGAATAGAAAAGCAAAATACTGAAATCCAAGCCTCCTGGAGGGTGCAGTGGAGGGCGAGGGCATGATTTCTGAGGAACAGAGAGCTTGTATCCACCCACTGACTCCATGAGCTCTTTTTTAATGGAATAACATCCCCAGATAAAGACAGGTATTGGAAAACAGGAATTATAAACAAATGCTGGGACCACTCCCGAGAGTATGTCTAACTCTAGCGGCCCTAGAAAAAAAGAACACTGAAAAAAATGGGTTAAAAATAATCAGTGAGGAAAATTGTTTAGGAAAGTCTGCTTTGTAACAAGTTTTGACAAAGCATTGCACAACGTACTTCCTATTGCCTTTTCTCTACTAGAATATAAAAGACCCTTTTAAAAGGTCAAATTCTTGTAGTTTACAGAACGAGAGTCACAAAACCACCGTCTAGCCTACAATGCGCTGTAGTGGTGAGCACACGCCTTTGCTAAGAAAAGCAGGATGACCCATCAGTGCAAGTCCCCTTTTACAGCTTTCTCCCTCCTTTCAGTTTTCAAATTACTCAAGAAACCTGTAATTATTTCCTAGAATGCGTTCACTGCTGAACTGACCCAGCGACCTATACCAGTGTTTGGAGACCACTTGTCTGTTACGATTAAGAAAATTCAGTGGTGCCATCCCCTCCTTTTGCCGTTCCAGTCATATGAGACCACGTATTTCCTTCCCGCGATCAACTCTCAGAGTCACCTTTCCGCTTCAGAGCTTAAATTTGTACCCGCGGAACTTCTTATGTGAGTATTTGTTAATGCCAGCTTAAAATTTGCCTGGTGTGAAATTTCCGTATTCACAATAAAGAAGGGGAGGATCTTTTTCCAGATGAACGTCAACCACAAGCCACCAGTTCCTACGCAGCGTGACAGGTCGGGAGGCAAGAACTGCCATTATCTTCATACGGTCAGTGGCTGGTGCGCGAGAGTCACGGGAAAACAAGTGTCAGCCAAAGCAACTACTAAAGGCAAACAAGTCGAATTAGCACGTCTACGTACCTGTACTGAAACGGGATGCCTTTACCGCACTTGGCTTTTATTTGCCATCGCTATTTAGCATTGGCTTTTTCTCACCACTATATTCAGCAACCACGCAGCCTCACTTCTGTAACGTTTTGTCAAACCATCACCAGTAGCTTGATGGATTTTGGATCACAGGAGAAAACAATGATGCATTTTATTGCTGTTTAAATGCAGCTCTGCCCTGAAAACGACTCTGAACTGGAACTCCTTAAGAGCTACCAGGAATAAACCTCACGGAGGGCCTTTGAAAATTTGAGGGAACAAGGGAAGACAAACAAGTCAGGTCAAGGACTACAAAAGACTTGCACGTTGGGCTGATCAAAAACTTGCCCGTTCCTTTGCACACGTGATATTCATTCCCTCCATCGTGTACATTTCATTAAATACACATTTTACAGAGAAGCGGCACAACAGATGTGCAGCAAGAACACGTGCGCAGAGCACAGTACCCCAGGCCAAGCTCTCTGCGCGTACAGCTTCATGCAGGTGTACGTAGCCTGAAACGCGGGACCCCGTTCCCATGATTTTTGGCGAGACAACTCTCTAGAAACCTTTTCAATTCAGCAAAAAGCTGGACGGTCAAGTAAGCCGTTTATGGCAGCTCTCCCCATCTGCAGCCCTCCCCCCCATGCACTAAAGTCCTTTCTGCTCTTCGCTGTAGGGTTATGATTTATTCCCACAGGGTGATTCCGGGGACATAGCGCATGCAGTGGGGAGATATTGTGGTTGGCAATAATTCAGGACCCAAAAATGGGATGCAACCCATAGTTTCCCTAGTCCTTTCCTTATATAAGAGCTAAACCAGGATGTCTTTCATGCTATCTCTGACATTAAAATCTGTGATATTGGCCAGGCTCCAAAGAGGTGGGGAGAACATAGGAATAAGCTTTCCAGTCAGACCTGCGGCAGGCTTTGCCACAAAACATTCCTTTGCCCGTTTCCAGTCAAAAAAAAAAATTAAATCTGCGGAAGAATGAAGGAAAAAAGTAAAAGTCAAGGCAGTAAATGAGAACGCCACGTATAAAAACCTCTTCCCCTCCTCTCTGAGAAATTCACGGACTGCGACAGCCTGCGCGCTGCCGCTAACCTGGACACGCTCCGGGAGAAAGTAACCCGAGGAAGCGAAACCGCTCCGGGCGCGCCGGCCGGGCCGGTAGCGACGGCGTGCGGCCGCGCAGCGCCCACCAAACCAGGGCGAGCCCGGCGGCGCTCCGTGAGCCGCCGCGGGCCGGAGAGCCCCCCGCAGCCGCCTCCCGCCCGGCCCGTGGGGGCAGGCACTTGCACACACGCACACGCGCCCGACCCTGCTCGGCCGCTAACTGCGACGTCGGCACAGGAGGACTTCGTCTTGACAGCTGGAGCCCTAGCCCAAATTTTCCGAAGACAGAAGGCCCTACGCGAGTTGCAGCCGTTTGACGGCGAGGGAGACAGGCTCCGATTTAATTGCTGGAAATAACCTGGAATGTCGTCGTATCCTTAAGAGAGAATAACCATTTTGAAACATTATGTATAATTGAATAAAAACCTATCAGAGCAAGGGACCGACTCGGGGAAAGATGTTTTGGAGACACAACTCTAACAAAGCCTCTGATAGAGCAATTTGTAAGACAATTATTTGTGGATTATTTTTTTTTCCTAGAGAATTACAGTCTAATTCAAAATACTCCAATATAAGCAGAACTTACGTGTGTACAAACACATGGACACACAAAATATAACAAGCAGATCCGTATGGTCCTGGAAAAGGGTGGAATGGACATCTGCCCTGAAAAACCCCTCCTAGGTATGCTTTTTTGAAAGTTTAAAATGCTGCTTATCTGTTTCCCTCTCAGCAGGCAGAAAACCCGCAGGACTGCGTATCTCCTGATTTGTGAATCTATCTAAAAAACGCATTGCAACTTTTGACATAAGAAACCCTGCTTCACGCACTCAATTGACGTTTAATTTTCCATTTGCTAAACTTGGGGGCAAATGGGATCCTTTCGGGGCCCCTGCCTATCCTGCAGCCATTTCCCGTTAAACATCCATGACAAATCTCTGTTTCGTATTAGCAATGTAGGATACCTCCCTGTGGACAAGATGTTGACCGCTCTCTCCACTCGTAACTCTGCGTCATCCAACTCTTCAAGGAAAAATCCTAACCAACGCAATGCCGAAAACAAAGTTTTCCACTGAAATTCTGCCCGCGGGAGAATCCGCAGCGTCACGGGAAAAGAGGGCGCCCACCCGCAGCGGGGCTGTAGCTCACACCCACCCCCGGGCCCGAAGAAACGTAGCAAGAGCAAGTTTGGCATACAGCTACCTCCTCTGCACACACAACACCGCGTAGCTCCGTTTGCTCCCTCTTCTTTCGCTGTCAAATTGAAACTTTTTTTTTGTCTGCCTTGCTGAAGCCAAAGGCTTTAGCTGTTGGGGTTTTTTTGTTTTGTTGGTTTATTTTTTCCCCGTTTTCCTGAGCTATGAGGCGAGCCTCCAGACCTCTCTGATGTAGCAATAACACCAAGCCTGTTCCAAGTTCCTTTTACCTAGGACATAAATAGTTTTTTTTAAGTTCCCGGTGTTCACACGCCACCAGAGACGCTCATTTATATAATACAAAATACTAGGGATTTTTGTACTTACGTACTAGATAGATAGCTGCGGAACCTGTACCCCTTGTCTGATGCAGGCAGCTTGTGACTTTCCTCCTCCATGATTTTCCTGTACGCAGTTGCAGATGCACAGGAAAGCGTGAAAGGACTTCAGAGACTCAAAGGAAAAACTATTGCCAGTGCAAGGACTGATCTCTTACTTGACAGTGCTGTGAGAGGGATTAAAGGGGACACACACACACGGACACTGACTGGAATGACAAGACAGTGTGTTTAAAGGAAGCTGAAATAACTTCTGAAGCAGCATTAAAAGCAAACGTCACCCTCTTGCTTTTAGCCTGGGAGGGCAGCGATGCACGCGGGATGAAGAGCGGGCTGTGTGACAGGGAGGATTGACAGCAAGGTCAACTTGCGAAACAAGCGATACGTGAGAGCAACATCGAATTGCTGAAACATCCTGCAAGAGGGAATAGAGTATCTCAAGAGCTATCTGGAGCACTTATTTGGCTCACCATACACGAAAGCGCGTCCTAGAAATAGTAACTTAAAGGCACGTCATCAAAAAATAAAGCTGGGACAATACAACTGACTACAATTCAGGCAGTCTTTAAGAATGTATAGAAAGTGGTTTTTAAAGCGGTCCCAAAGAACCAAGGAAGCGTGGCGGTTATCGGGGAGCGAAGTAAGGTGACGCACCCGCGGCACGCAGCAGCTGACGGGGCACCGGCCTTGCTGCCTCTGCCGCAGATCGCTCGTCTGGCCGGGGCTGGGAAGCGCCCGCGGGTCCCCTTCGGAAGATGGCACCGAGCTGTCAAACCCACCGCTTCGATCGCTAGGACACACGTATCCCTTTGAAGATGTAAGACTCTTTCCAGATTTTGGTTTGTTAGTAGAACTTTTTGGAAGAAAACGAGTTTTCTGGAGTTTGTTAAAAATAAAACCCGGCCAAAATCTCCATGAACTTGCTCTTTTCTCAAAACCACCCTGTAGCCACCCGGTACTTCCAAAAGAAGGGAAAGCTCTTGTAGGTTTTAGCATACAGACAAAACCTAACAAAGGGCAATTTTGGGTTTGGGGTGGGGAAAAAGAGATAATTTTCCTTTTTTTTTTTTTTTTTTTTTTTTTAATTACCCAGTGATAACGTCCCCTTCTTTCCTTAAAATCAGTTTAGTCATTTCGACACAGTGCCTTAAGTACAGTATCATGGGGGTTTTGTTTGGGTTTGATTTTTTTTCCTCCTTTTTCAATGGCAAGAAGAGCCCATCTGCTGGAGTCTCTCCTCAACGGGGCATTTCACCCCTCCTCCCGCCCAGTGCTCCTGTAACACGCTCAGCCATGCCAGGAGGCAGCCGAGCTTCCCCATTTCAAGTTTCCCTCTCTTTGTAAAGAGGAATCTGAAGCCCACACTCAGTTTAAGGTAACTAAGCAAGTTTAAGGTACCGAGGTTGGCAGACCTCTGAAGGGGCTTTGGATTTATCTGAAAGCGTCCTGCGTTTGTGAAATATCGCTTAGGGAACTTCGGCCTTCGGAGGGCGCGTCAGGAGCTGCCGCTTAGTCCATCCTGATGGAGGGGGACAGCTGGACCCGCGCACAGGAGGGTACCGGGGACCTGACCTAGGAAAAAGCTCTGGTACGCCCGCTGTCCCACCGCTGCGCCTCCTCTCCCAGTCCTCCTGCCCCAAAACCAGTCCCCTCGCCTCGCCGTCCTGCTGGGAACGCCTTTCTTGCCCTGTGCTCCTAAACCTTCTTAATTCACCGCGACGTGAAGTCATCCACGTTTCTCTTTCGAACAAAAAAAATAGCCTCGAGCAGCCGTATCTGCTTGATGCTTGTGTACTTGTACGCACACAAAGACACCACCGCGCACATTAAACGCATTAAAATGTGTACGCTGCCCAGTCGTCTAAATTGTATAATCCTACTGTAAGCAGTTTTTCATTCTCCGTTGATTAAAGTATTAGTACATAAAACATCTGTCAGAAATAAAGATTAGGCAATGGGCTCGGACTCGCTCAGAAGGAAAGCAAACAAACAGTACAAATATCGCGCAAGTAAAATCCTCCTCCTGTAATATTAATCCTTTCATTGCCAGGAACCAACATTTTATTGGCATGAGGCAGCGGAAAGGAGAATTTGTTGTTTGTTTGGCTCAGCCAAGCTTAAATTTCACAAGGATGTCCTACTTATTTTTGTCCCAATTCAACCGAAATACTGCACCCAACTGAAGGAAATGTAAGGGGGTGTAACACATCTTACGGGATGAAGCACAAAGCAGAAAATAGAACGTACTGTTCAATGTAGACTGTAATCAATGTAACAATCAAAATTTAGTTTTTGCCTTATTTTCAGAGGCAAAGCCAGGGTCTATGCATTCTAGGGAGCATTAAAAAAAATAGGAAGCTGGAACTTGACATGCATCATATGCAAAAACTAGTACTTGTTATTTATAATGAGACTTACAGTAGGATCAAACCTAAGAAATGCTTGGTGGTTCATCATCACCCATCCACAACCCCAGCCTCTTCCTCACCTGTCCTGGAACTCCTATGGGGAAAAAACCCAAACCAAAGTATGTGGCCATGTCCTGAAAAGTGCCCTTTATAAAAGTAAAACCCAGTATCACTTTGCATGACATACGCCCAACATGGACGCATACTGCAAGAATCCATAGGCTTGGCATTTCCCACCATTCAAGTATTTTACTGTGCAAGCTAAACAAGTATTTTAATGCAGAATTTGAAGTTGCAATCATGTAAAATGGGATGCCGTCATATTTTATGCCTCAGCTTCCACCCTGAACTTCAGCTCCACGTAACAAACACCATCGCCGCAGCTACCTAAGCTGGCAGCGGATGCTGCTGTCCCAAATAAAAGAGTGGGCACCTGGAGGCCCACCCTGCCTCCGCACTGAGGGAGGCTCACGGAAGACCAACTTACCCGCTCTTCAGGAAGACTCCTGCCTTACACCAAGCATCCCAGAAGCGGTAGCAAAAGCCTTGAGCCGAATTTGGAGAGAAAGGGAGCAGAGCCTAGAAAGGCACGCCGCCGCACAGCTGCCCCCGGGGCAAAGCGGCACCTGATGTTGCGGGCACAGCACGACCTTAGGACATCTGCTTGTTGCCCGAGTTAGAACAGCAGCATTCTCCTGACAATTCGGTGGAAAAGAAGAGTCGTTGAGGTTTCCAGTCAAACTCAGGGGGGTGGCAGTGATGGTTTTTTGTTCGTTTTTTCTTTAAGCGAGGATAAACATGTGGTATTTGGCTATCTTGCAGGTTTCCTTCTTCTCTGCCCCACCCTCCCCTTTTGTGAAGGACAGAAACCAGCTGCAAGAAATGGAGACGATTCAAAGCCTTTTAAAAGACGGAGAATCTTTCACAAGGAATATATTAAGCATATCGTGACCTTCCGCATCTGCAACTGGACAGAGACTATCAGGAATGTGGAAGCATCGTGGTATTTAACACGTTATATCCAAAATAAGCTTGTACTTCTCGCATGACTTCCAGCAGAAAGCTTCTGGCAGAACCCCGGAAAGCAGACTGCACTGTGCATCAGGACCAGTACCTATTTGTAATCCCCTGCTGCCCATCCATTAGCTACAGCAGGATAATGCTAGTAGGCTATTCATCGAAAATGGAAAAGGGAAATGTCACAAAACTTTACGGAAAGTAAACAAAATCAGTATTTAGGAGTGCCAGCATTACTCATGATGCTCCATTAACTTATTTTTAGGCAGTCTGGGAGGTTATTAAAAAAAAAAAAAAAAAAAAGCACAAGTAAAAAAGGTTCTTCCAAAATCATAGACCCAGACATCGCAAATGCGATCACGGCATCCACTTCACATACAGAAGGAACCGGAACAGATACGGAGAAAGACACTGCAATATATTATTTTGATTATTTTATTTTTTTTAATCTTCAAAATTTTCTGCCTTGAGACAGGAATGCATGATAGATAGAAATGGCTCAAACATCTTCACATGAAACACTCTTAATCATAATTCATTCACAATTATTTTTCTAAAACATCTACAGTTACATAATCCCACCCATTTCCATCCATTATCACAGATTTAATTATTTGTTAAACAGTAGTTGCCAGCAATTGAAAGCTGTAAGGCTTTTTGCATATTAGTAGAGTCTTCTGAACTACAAACACAAGAATATCACAACTATAACTCTCACTTTACATGGCAACCCCAGGTGACAGATGTTCCAAAAAGAAATGTGTTGCTTACGTGGAGTTCATAAAAATGACAGAGAGCTCTGTGCCTCGTTAGCTCTAAAATCCTTTCTCCTTTACTAAGGTTATTTTCTAAACCTAGAGCGTATTCCTCATTTGGAACCAAGAGCTTTGATGAGTTGACCTTTATCTTCCATTGCTGCTATTTGGCAAATTTGCAAGTCAGGCATACGAGAGCTCTCCAGTAAAACTCTATGTACAGAGCACAGTTTAAACAGATGGGTTGCTTGGAATCCATATCTCCCTCCATCTGAAGGGAACTACTTTGAGGTTTTCTGGAACTGTTGTAAACAAGAGGATATTTTTTTATATATATGTGTGTGTATATATATATTTATATATTTTATATATAAATGTTCTAAATGTCCTTTGGGAGTCCATTTGTTTTTATCTTTCCAAATGATGACTAAATACCTGATCTGTAGCATTTCTCCTGAGAAGATACTAGTAAGGGAATGACAGTTTTGATGCACTTTGGAATGGCACAATCACGTAAACGCTTGCACAATTAAGACTTATGAACTCATCCAAAGTTTCTAAACATGATATTCTAACTAAGAACTAAAATACCAGCACAATGCAGCAAGTTAAAAAAGAAAATTCTATGTAATCAAAATATAAACAAATACATAGGAAATGGATATCTGTCAGTAAATCTATATCTTTTTAAAGTAGGAAACGTATGCACTTAAGAAAAAAATGTAGCTATCTGACAAACTTCGTAAAAAAAGTACTTTCCAAATGCATAACAAATGCCAAGATATCCCGTAACTGGCCAGGTATAGCCACATGAGAGCTGCATGGCTTAGAGCAACCCGGGGAGGGGTGAGGTGGAAACAAAAGAAATCACAAAAATAGATCAGCAAGTCGGGGCGGGGGGGGGGGGGGGGGGGGGGGGGGGGGGGAATCACATCATCATCTAAATTACTGTATGCTTATATCACAACTGCTAAAGGAGCCAGCGAAAACAAAAAAAAAACAAAAAAAAAGAGAAGAGATTGCAGTTTAATGATTCTTAGAGTTACCTCTAAAAATTCAGAAGAAAAAATTATCAACTTAATATACTAATCCTAAGCACCAATTTAATAATTTAAGTTATCTGTATTTATATTTCTCCTACTAGGGATGGAGCAAGTTCTCCTTGAAGGCTTAAAGTTTAACTCTGGAGCCCATCTGACTTCTGTGTTCTTGCCACGCTTTCTCTGCTGTTCACATCAAAGTCACTGTAAAGACTCTCTTAAGTTTCAAACTCTTTAGGCAAGCAATTCTTTGAAGAGACAATTACATCCTACAGTTTAAATCAACTTTCAGGTCATGAAAAGTGAAACACGCCAGTATTTGGTTAGCCTGTTATTAAATAGTCTGTGAAAATGGAACCGCCGACACCGTTCCTTGAGAGGATTTGCCTTGGAACTAGCAGCACCCAGGGCAGACCAACTGCGAGCGCATCCAGACTCCACTAGGAATTAGTAGTGTTAGAAAATTGCATATGTGTTAGATCAAGAAGGCATTGCCATACATGTGGCATCATTACTTTGTTTTTCCTCTATTTTTCTCATTAAGAAAAAACAAAGGAAAACAGCCCTACAAAGAGCTTTTTGGTTGGTGTTTTTTTGTTTGTTTGTTTGTCTTCGCACCTGGAAAAAGCAGCACAGTACTCCCCAGCTGGAACAGCTCAGCACTTCCCATCAGCTTAGTTCTTTCAGAAAGCACTTTCCCATAGTTAAGGTGGTCTACTTCAGCTAATTCTCAGAGCTAACCTTTTTTCCAGTATATATTTCATGCCACTTCCTGACAGCAATTTCAGAACTGAAATGGATCTATGGTAATGTCCACTACTAACTGTGACCAGATCTTGACACAGGCCATCAAGCCAGGCCCTTGGGATGGTTCCACACGTTGAACTGAAGCTCAGACTAAAAATCTCACTGAAACTCAAAAGCTGGAGTGGTCACGAATCTCAGCTACTTTTCTCTATTTGAACCCTCACCCTGTAATGAAAGCACGCACACCAAGGGAAAATAACAACCGCCTGAGCTGGGAGCGTTAAGACACCGGTGAGTTATCTTGCTGCTCTTCAGTGACCGTGGATTCGCTGTGCTCCTCGCTCGTCTCATTGGAGGGCTCCTCGTAGCCCGGCTCGGCGGGATCCAGGCTGCTCCCCTCGCTTTGCTCCTCGCTTTGCTCTTCACTGGCCTCCGCAGACTGCTCCAAGTTGCTCTCCAAAGAAGCCGGAGAGCTGCCAGTTACGCTTTCGTTTTGGTTCATTTCGTTAAAAGGCTGTGGGAGAGGTGCGGGAGACTGTACAGCATTTTCACTGGCAGGGATGGGCACTTTGGTTGCACCGATGTCTACGACAATGTCATTTTGTGGTAGAGTAACCTTCTCCACAAGTTTCCATTGAATAATACTCATGTCTTTCCCTCCAGTTGAAATCAAGTGACCATCGCTATGGGTGAAGCTGACATTTGTCACATGACTACTGTGAGCGCTGTATTTGTGACTTGGCGCCTATTGAAAACAAGCAGAAAGATAAATCACATGCTTGACTAGAAGAGCACATGATACCAAAATCCAAAACTACTAGTATTTTTGTTTAGCCCTTCAAGAGAGGTCTTTATTCATGTAAGAGTAAAGAATTATATTTATATTATCCCCCTCCCCCCCCTTCCTAAGGCTTGCAGCTTGGGACAGATTTAGATGTTTATGCAAAAAGCAACAGACTTAACACCAAGGCCAGCCAACAGAAAGCATCAAGCCTCTGCTCCAGAACTTAAGGATAACTATTGCTACTTCATTTTCAGGTATATTTTATATTATTTATTTTATATTATTTTATATTTTATATATAAACTTAATGGGGAAAACCATGCTTTTCTCCCTCACGCTGTTCTCAGATATAAATGAGCCCATTTGGCTGCCAGGTTCCAAAACGACCGAGCTGGAAGCAGGTGTCTGGCAAGGAAAGGTTCATGCAATGCAAACAAGCACAGAGACTAGACTGGTCTAGACTTACCTTTGGCTTGGAACAAGGATACTGAAAGAGATGGACCTTACAAAAATCATCAGCAACTGCTATCACTTTTCTGTTATGGGATCTGACGAGGGCATTTATGTCTGTCCCATCTGATCCTTCGGGCCAAACTCCTAGGAGAGAGTAGAGCAGATACTTAGTGATGGTAGTTTTAAAAACAAATTAAAAGACAATCCATAAACAAAAATAAAATCTATAAAGCTGCGAGAAAAGGCAAGCTTAACGAAAGGTAAATAAGACATTCAACTGGAAAATGGAATATGCATTGCATTAAATATCATTAATATTTTGCCAGTCTAATGTTGTTCCTCCACCCCCTGTCCTCCCAAACAGCCTCAGCCAGGATAACCTCTCGGGCTTGATACGTTTCCTGTTCAAAACCTCAGTCTTGTTTAAAGCTTATCTTAAGATTAAGTTTGCTGCTAAAACTGGCAACTCTTAATTTAACACTTTCATTCATGCACAAACGTTTTAAAAGCAAGGCTGATGCTGAAGCATGGAACAAGCCCAGGTACCATACAGCATGCAGAGATTTCTTTTGGTTTTATTTTAAATCTGGAGCAATTTCTAGTATTTGCATGATTCAAAGGAGACAGCTGATTGATGATACTTTGCACAGAAACCCAGCCTGCACAAGTTTCATGGACATAAGTGCTGTCAAGTGCTTAAGTACAATTCAATATGCTTTTAAGTGAAAAGAATGACACAGATATGTCTAGACAAAAGAATAACAACATTGTCTGGATGAAAAGAACTGAACAAATTGGGGAGGGGGGAGACTCCAGTTTTAGCAAAAAATAAAGACCCTAGAGATTCCCATAACAAAACTGATGATTCACACCTGCAAGAAAAGCTGAACAGAAGGTAAGCAAGGGGTTACAAGACACTAATTTATGCCAAAGGTCCCATATTTTTATAGCTCAGAGTTGGGTTTCTGATTAGTTCAGGAGAGAGGCGGAATTTCCCCCCTCAAATTTCACTGATTGACTGAGAGGGACATTCATTATCAGTTATGAAAATATCTTCTTCCTCCCTTACAATCACTGACTGTGGTAAAATAAAAAATGTGTGCTGTCTACTATTTTATACAGCACAAAACACCAACTTAGAATTGCCTTATCTTTTTCAAACTCCCACACCCCCCTTCTTGGTTTTAAGCAAAATGGCAAATAGTGTTTAACTTTAAAGGGTTTTTTTTTCCATTCTCAGTGGGTGGAGTAAGAACTTTATTTTCTCTGAAGAATAACAAAGGCAGCTTGTTAAGCTTGTTACAATGTCAATAAATTACCTACATTGTAGGTAATTTACTAAATAAAGATGTGAAATGCTAAGGAAAGTATTCAGAAACATGTTAGTTTCACATCAATGAAATCAATCTGAAAAATATATACTATTTAAGAATTTTCAAGTAGCTCAAAATGAATGAATTTTAACTTTCTCCTGCATTCTATATATAAAATACTGTCATCAGGTGGGAATAATAAGTGAACTTCAAATCAGTTTCCTCAAGTTTCAGCTACTACCTTAGGCAGACTCTGCCAAACAGCTATGGTATTTCCTCTTCTTTTTATTTAAGATTAAAAAGACTAATATTCAAGATCGCGTCTCTTAACTGTCTTTTGTGTTCACAAATTCCTTTAGCAGCTCCTAAAGGTAAGGCAACCCTTTGTCATAAGACAGCAAGATTTGCTTTCAATGCATCAGGCAAACATGGAAAAAACAAGACATTAATATGACCAAGTTCTTAGTTCCTAATAACTGTAAAAATAACAAAAAATACAAAATAATAGGACATTGTTATTAGGTACGACTTCAATTTTAATAAATTCTGCTAGCCAGCAGTAATCCCCTCAAAAGAATCTGCTCAGACACAAAGTGTGGGAAACGTGCAGTAAACGAGAGAGTGACTTCAAGTGCTCGGGGTGCAGACTGATGATACTGCTGAGCCAATATAGTAATATCAACTGCCAAAAAGGAGCGATGCTATTCTCATCCGAACCATGCGTTTCCATCCCCTTTCTTCTGCTGACAACAGTGCAATGCCTGAGCGCTACAAACACACTATCCACAGAGCTAAATTAGTAAAACACATACCCCAAAAGCCAAAATCCCATAAACTTAACCCTCTCTCCTGAACATGAAAGTGAGCAATCCCTGGCTTGTTTGGACCCCTGAGCCAGCTGACCCTTGGGTCAAAGCCAGACTTCTCCTTTGGGCAGCAAGTATCTGCTAGGTTGGCTTAGCTGCACTGTCTGATTTAATGGGAAAATACTTGCCTTTGTCTGAGACCGAGCTATAATTTTAAGATTCTGCAAAGGGTGTCAGACTACCAGACAATATAAAATTAAAGAATGATAAATCTTGGCTAGGAAGTTTAAATATACTCTGTTCTGCCCCAGAATAACATCACATTATCTGCTTTATCTACTTCAGTCCCAAGTCCTCTGGCACACTGAAGATGTTTAGAGCAGTTGAGACTAATTAAACTTAATCCAGACTGGTTAAAGTTTGCATTAATCCAAAAGGGAATGCAGACAGGATCAGCAGACTTATCCACTTTTTAAAAACAAAAAGTAAAAAGTCTTCTCAAAACAGTGGTTATGGGAGCTGCTCATGTCTAGTCTGGCCTCAGTCACCAGTAGCTTCTATCCAACAGCTGTTAAAGAGACAAAGCCAATGGTCTAGATCTGAAACCAAACTCTTTCTGCACTCCCACACCTCATCTCCTTAGGTCAGGAGTAAAGGACACTTCTGGGAAAGCACTGGAATTCAGAGAGCTGCTCCCCTTATTCTGTCTGCTCTACCACCAAACATAGCGGTAAAAGTACAGTAGCAAGAGAGCCAGCATCTGCTTTTCACTTTCTCTAGTGTCTCCTGAATCTTCTGATACTCCATTTTAAAAAAGACATTTGCGTTGCACTATTAGGTCAGTTGCAGTAGCAAAGACAGTAAGGAAACGACTGCTGTGGACCAATTCCTTGTCAAGCATCAGGAGGAAACAGCCGTCCACTCTACTTCACCCAGACAGACTGAATAAAACCAAAATAAGTACACAACCTAGTTCACAGTTCTTAGGCTAACGGGAGCAAATATTTTCATCAAACTAGCAATAAGCAACAGTATTCAGCTCCAGAAACAGCACACTCCTGTTTATTTCTGCTACCTACTTCAAGCTCCAAACAACTCAAAAATATTGATGCAGTTTATCAACCAGTCAGCTTCCTTCTCTGACCCCTTTATTTTCCCTGCTCTGCCTCAGATCTTTAGTACCCAGAAAGGAAATCAAGCCTGGTTATAAAGCACCAAATGCCCTCCACCCAACCAATACGGCACACGAGTGTTAGTGTTGGCCCACAAATCAACAGCAAACCTTTAAGACTACATGCTCATTAAGCACATGACAGTCCTAAAATATGCATGATAGGTGTCAGAAGGTACAGAAAGCACTCAGACTTAACTGATTTTCCTCTATCCTGCATATAAACTGATATTCCAAGTCGAACTCCTAGTAGCTGTGAAGAAAAGATCTGTAGACCTAACCCTCACCTCTAAAGAACTTGCTGATTTACCTGCTTTCGATGTTTCCACAACATGAAGAACAGAGGCAGGTATCTGATCTCCGCGGTGGAAGCGAGACATTCAACATCCTGCTCACACAACTTGGTTTTACACCACTGACAGGCTGAACCATACTTTTCAACCCCTCACACAGGGGCTCCTCATTTATTGCCAACAGAGCTGCCTTCAGCAAAAACAGCTTGAATTGTTTGGCCACAGATTGAAATCACATCTGTCAGCTTTGTACATTTTTTTGTACATTTAAAAAATAAACTACTAGGTAAAGAATCTGTTTAATCTTTAAAGCACTTTTACTCTTTAGAAGCAGTGTATATTACTTACCTTTGACTACAGGTATCAAAGTGCTGCCATGATTTTAAGTCATGAACTATAACCTACACTCACACAGTCTTGTTCCTATCCTAAAACAAGGTAAGCAAAAGGAGAATACACATGTGCCATGTGAGCACTTTAAAATACCAGCTTTTTGCTTCAATGCCTCCAAAATTGGTAGCCTAAAATGACAGCAGCAAAGTCAAATCCCAAACTTCAAGACTAAATAGAAATCAATTATACATTGTCTATAGAGCATCCAGTGCTCTGTATCACAGACAAGTGTTGTGGTCAGTCTCTTCGGTCTGTCATCTCGGCACCATCCTCAATAATCATTAACAGCGTATTTCTAATGACAAATTGAAGCAAAATAAAACACAAAAGCACAGTGTGAATATTTTAAAAGCAAGTCAAATGGTGCTTACCAAACACCTGGAAGCCTAGCACACAAGTGTATGTTGTCCAATCTATATCCTTACAGTCAGAACGATTCCTGATTAGCTTACAGCCACTTGGAATGTCCCCTGTAAAAAAGTGCATGATGAGTTATGCCATATAATTTTATATTTACATATGTGCTCTTTGAAGGTGCTAAGACAGTAAATAAATGCATCTTAAAACCAATCTAGAATCACATTGTAGAGACAAGGACAGACCAGTACTTTTATCAAATTCCAGATACTTGAAGCTTCGCTTGGTATTTAAGAGTCACATTTACTTCTCATTTCCCTCTTCCAAGATCAGCATACCTCAAAAACACTTCCCTGCAGCGTGGGTCCCCTGCTACCTACTCTACAAAATGCTTTAATAGAGTCTGTAATAGAATAATTTCTCCTTCCTAACAGCTCCATTGACGTGCTAAAATTCAATCAATCATTCAGGAAGCTATGCTTTTAAAACAGTGAGAAACTACTGCCAGAGGAGCCGTAGACTGCTTTTCAAATTCTAACTAGAAAAGGAAAGATTGTTTCCCAAAAGAATGTCCATCTTTCAATACACCAGCCCGGGACTAACGGATCACAGCTCTTTGCTTCCCTATGCAGGCAATTATAAACACCAACACTTCCTTCTGGTAGATTGAGATATTGCATTACCCAGATTTGAAATCTAAGTTGTGACAGGCAAAAAGAACATGTTAAGGTGACAAATATTTAAACTGTTGGCTCTTCTGTAACTGAAATCCTCTTGATCTTGTTAAAGCCAGAGGAAGATAAGAATACAAAAACCGATTTAAAAACAGACTGATATGCACTATGCAAGTTGAACTTTTGACATAACCACTATATATTAAATTCGTATTTTCACATATTAAAAAAAGACAAACTCAAAAACATTATTACCACTAACTCATTAAAGTAATATTATTGCTTTGCTTAGTTTTCAACACCACCAGCCAAGATAAAGTTTAAAAAAGAATCCCCAGAACAGAACAGTGGCACAGACCCACTGATTTTATTCCCCCAAAATAACTGGTACTGTTGACACTAATTAGACAACTGTATATATTATTTTCAATCTACAGAACTTTGGGCCAACTTCAAAACGTAGTGCCACTTGCTCTGTAAATTCTACGCCATTAAACTGATTTATGACCTTGTAAAGAAGTAAGCTATATTTGGCATTGCCATTAGGTAACACACAGCTCTGAATAACATCAAGATATCAGGTTACACGAGTTCAAATCGGTTCCTTTGTCAGTAAGCATTTTGTACAGTCCTGATCAAACACACTCTTCTAAATATTCTGACAGCTAATACATACTTCTGTTTCCAGTGTATTTAATGTCATACTTACAGTATAGTATTTCATAGTCTCCTGAGTTTGACATTATATACTTGTTGTCCGGGGACCAGTCAAGGTGTGTAATATAGCTGGAATGTCCCTGGAGAAGAATGCAGTAACGCCAATGTGAAACACGTATTTTAATTCAAACAGAAGGCAGAAGTTGCACCCACAGATGGCACAGATAACAGCAAAAAAGCACCTCCCCACCCACCCCAGGTCTGCAGCAATTCGCTTTTGCTCCCTACTACTCCCCAGTGCCACACTCACTCACAGCGAAACAAACAGGGTTTTTAAACAGGCTGGGCATCGTGCCTCTCCTGCCGCAGGGTGGATTCTTCACTTGTAAAGCTAAATGCAGTTGGTCAGAATATTTTTCCTGTGCACCAACTTTTTTGTTGGTAGTAATAATAAAGTAATGAGAGGCTCCAGAGAAGCCGCAAATTTGTGTAAGGTAGGAATAAATTATTTCTCTGTAGAGGAAAGGGTGGGAAACTAATAAAAGTGATGTCCATTTCACTCTTTTCTTCTTCTACCCTTCCATTTCTTCTTACTGCTCCTCTTCCCCTTGTAAGACCATCCACTTTCCCCCCTTCCTAGTCATTCTGTCAGGCAACAAAACGCCACTTTCTTGACTGATAGATGCCAATTCATCTCCCCCTCTCAGTGGGCATTATGAAGCCGGTGTCCCTTGGCGCAGCCGGCACCCGCTGTGCCAGGGCCTCGCTGCACTGCCTGCCGCGCCACCCACCGCGCTGTAGAGAACTCTAAGAGATGCTGATTGCTTCCAGAATTACACGCAGAAACACACCCCTGTCTGTCTCCCTGTCCCCAGGTCCTCTGTGGGAGACTGCAGAAACACTTAGGAGAAAAGTTAGCCTTTAAGATTTATTTACTTATGAACTAGTTTCTGCCTCAAGCAGAGGAACTGTGTATTGACATAACTACACGTTGCAGTCACGGGTGGGATATATGATATCGACATGCAAACTTGGTATTTAGAAAAAAAAATAAACGCACAATTGGCTAGGACTTTTTTCTCCCTCCCTTATTTTCCAAGTCTTCGAATTTGCAAGCGAACTCCAACACAGAAAAGAACTGGTCAGTCATTTACTAAATCCTGCCAGACATTTGGCAGCTGTTAAAATTCCTGGGAGCGGCGGGGGAGGGAACAAAGCAATTGGCCAGGGGGCTCCATGCTGCAAAATCCCTTCAGGCAAGCGATCACAGAACGATGAACTGGAACATAACATTGTCGTAATATTTTCAATAGGACGATCCCATTTTCTATTAAAATCTTTCTTTGGTAGCTGCCCAGTGGTAAGGCAACATTTTACTCTTTCCTTTTCTGTACCTTTCTATACAATGAAAATAATTACTCACATTATCACTGGCTAGTAAAACACTCTGTCTAAATGGAAATCCTCTCCTTCATTGGTAACGTTTATCTGTTTCAGACTCAAGTTGTACAAGGGTCGAAATGCCCACAGCCTATGGGACAGGCACACTAACTATTTCAAGTTTAGTCCAGTGTATCAAATACTTCAGCGTGGCTCCCTGTGTGGCTTTCACCCCACAGCTCTCTTGGTAAATGCACGGCACTCGCTTCTCCTTTGCTAACAGATATTGCTGATGTAAGGCAAACAGAGACAGCGCCAGATACCCTGAAGCTGCTGACACGCTGGAAGTCCATACCCCAGCCCATACCTTCACATTGCTGTCTGCATAGCTGGAGCCCTCAAAAAACAGCTGCGCAAGTCGAAATGGTTGTTTCAGCTCATCTGAAATTCTTTCTGATCACAACCAACACCACCCCTCACTGTGGAAACACACTCACAGGTCAGAGACTCGCCTCTCCGGCAGCAGTAGAAAGCCTGGTTGTGGCTGAAAGGGGATTTAAATGTAACAGTGGGCATACAGCCCTTATGCACAAGCTGATGCTGGTTCAGTAGACAAAATCCTTCTGAAAGTATTCAAATAATGTATTCAAGTTGGAAGAAACAACCAGAAGTTGACTACCAGGAGGACTGAGTCATACTACTTGGAGGTCACTCGCAAGGCTACTGAATGACAGAAGAACGCCAGAGGGACGCGGTGCCAGCGCCCAAGCACCGGCCAGGAGAGCGCTCCGAGCATGCCTGGGTGTCTCCCTGCTCAGCATCAAGCTGGTACCGACCCGCCGGCGTGCTGGCAGGCAGCAGAGGGGAGGCGCGGGGCGCGTGCAACCCGATCGGCGGTGTTAGCTCTGGTCAGCTAACACGCTGCCGCCTTCCGCGCAAGCTGGAAGGGTCAGGGGAGCTCAGCCCCGACAGAAACCAGGGTGCTAATTTTGGCTTCTATATGCAGTCATTCAGGCTGAAGAAAATGGTTAACAGAAATCGGCTCTGAAGCCTTAACACTTCTGCCTAAGTATAACAATGCTCATTTCTCCCATTCCAGTTTTTACAAACCTCTTTCCTGCCAAGGCAGAGGGACAGACATACAGATGCTGGTTTAAATTACAATATGCTCTCTCCTGATACATAATACATGCGATATACAGAAATAAATGATCTCATACATCTTCAAAGAGCTCACAGAGACCTTGAAGTACATAGCAAGCTAAATATTACATATGTTAAGATTAGCCATCTCCGAGTGTTTTTATCTTTTATGGTTAAAAAATAAGTGGTGGGGTGAAATTCTATACTGAGATGCAGCCATCCATTGCTGTCCCCACCAGCCCCACTGGGCCCCCAGTCTGACCTCCCTGTTGGCTCAACCCTTTCCCCACTGCCTGCGCTCCCCGGGAAGGCTGCAGATCTCATTTCTCGTCTCACGACCGTTGTGCTATCGGTTAACCTCGTCACCACCCTGCTTGGGGGCTGCAGGACGCCCTGGATCACCCCGCACCACAGCCCTGCCATTGAGGAGTCCCCAGCACACCCAACAGCCTTCCCCCCCAGCCACACCAGCGCCGAGCCCTCCCTGCCAGCCTGCACACCGCGGGGATGGGGCAAACCCGCGGCTGCTGCCCACCCTGGCAGCCCCGTGCCTGGGGCAGCAGCTGCACCCAGGCTGCTCTGGACCCCCATGCTCTAGCAGTGCACGGCATCCTCAGCCAAATGATGGGTAGAATTCTCTCAAAGACACCATACGTGGCAGTAAAGGACTGGCTAATGCCTGTTCATTTCCCCCTAACTGTTTTCACTGCAAGTCTTGCATCAAAGGCTGTAGAAAAAAAAAAAAAATCTTAAAAAAAAAACCCCACACAAACCCCACAATTTAGCCTTATGGTCCCCTTACCTCCCATTTTCAAACTGACAAAGCAGCTTGAGAAGTTCTCTTATTTTTAAAACCAAAGAAATGCAATTGGTGACAAATAAATGAAAAGTGTTTTGAGCAAGGGATGCATTTCCTAAAAAAAACATTTCACATTTCAAATGTGAACCTATTCTTATGATATTATTTGCAAATCCCATTAAGGTTCAAATGTTCTTTACATAAATATTCCCACTAACCTAAAGAGATAGCTGAACTTAAGGCCAGGATGTTAGATAACTAAATACTTAAGGAAAAAAAAAAAAAAAAAAAGGTATGCCTTTTTAGCACTGGGACAACCTCATGTAAGTGTAAGGACTAATATAAACTCCACTACTTGTGCTACACTTACATTTATTTACCCCGGGCCATAAATTTATTGTTAACTCATCCCCCAATTCCAAATTCTGTAGTAACAATTACAGCTGAAAATAGTGAATATTTCCAACCTCCAAAATTACATATTCTAACAAAATTCCACCATCTAATGTTATGTTGGTCCAAAAAGTACTTTACCAATAGGGGGAGAATACCCCCAAAACAAGTGTAATATTTTCCCTGAAAGAGTTTCAGTACATAGGTACAAGGCATTTCTCCATCTTACTGCTAATTTCCCATTTCAAAGAAAAAGTCGATAGTCTGAGAAATCAGTCATATTTGATGCAAAAATGTTCACCTAACACTAATGGTTGCAGTACTCATCAGACTGAAGTTTAAAAATCAATCAAATGCTGAAAAAACCCCCATAAAATGTATAACCAAAACTAAAAATGGAAAAGCATCAGCCCGGAGAGAGTTCCACTGCTTAACATCTTAGTGTAACATCAAAATGCAAGAACTGCTGATTATATTTGCTCCAAAACTTACAGTGCATTTTCCATATCTGCTATACTTTCTTCCATTTTCTGTTACTACGTAGAGGTAAATAAAGTTGTCATGGGATCCAACTGCAAGTAAGGTGCCATCTACAACACAAAATATTTGATATAAATTAACAGAACATTTGTTTTCCAAATGTTAATAATTTTAGATTTATCACTAAGACAATAGTTTCAATTAAACTACTGCTTATGAATTGCATTTAGGGATACATAACTGTTTACATTATGTTGTTTTTCAGTCAGTATCTGTTTACTTTGTGGGTATGGTTTTTGGGCAAGTTCTTTCACTTTTGCTTTTTTTAAATAAGTATCCAATGGACAGGGTATAAATCCTCAGATTGCACTAGATTTCTGGAAATTGTCGACAGCAGGCAGGCTTGAGTTTTCTGCATCACAAAAAATGCAGAACAGTATTTACTCTATAGTTAGCTTAGCTGGGGAGGGCGGGGGGCAGCGGGGAGTTGCATATAAATCAGCACCAAATAAGGTCTAAACGACAAGTGGAGCACTCAAACATTACAAGCAGTTTTCCAACCTGTGTTGTCTCCATTTTAAAAAAATTACATGGACAAGAGTTGCCCTGAATCATGATCAAATGCCTCTGTAGTGTCAATGAACATCAGTGCTTTGAAATATATTGCTGCACTTGGCAGATGTGGCAGCAGCAGAGGAACATTTTGCCCACTGACATGGCATGTTATCCAAAAGCAAACAAGAAACAGATTTACGAGAGCGTTCTTCCATCCAGTTTTAACAGAGAGGATTCAGCCTCTCATGATGTCATGTCACGTCTGAAGAGGAGACTCAATACTGGCTTGGACTCCACGTAATCCCATAGCAAATACTGAACAAACAGCTCAGTTTCAGACAGACCTGAGCTTGGGTTTATGTTTTTGTATTAATAAACTTGAAAATTAACTAAGTAGTATATTAAAATATTACTGAAATACTAAGCTTTTTACAGACTTTTCTGTTAACCTGCTAACTATTTAGTTGAGAACTTCTAGTTTTTCTGGGAGCAAAGCTAACATTTATTATAACAGTACAGATCAATGTGAAGCAAAGGCTGGGAAAGGTGACTAACATTTGCAGTTACAAAACTCCAAGATTTAGCATACGCAAACAAATCTGTAACCAAGTATTCAGTTATATATTAAGCATCTTAAACGATTTTTTTCAAAGCTCTGCCTTTTCTAGTGACTGGGGAGTAGTTCAAGACAGTTTAACAGAACAGACATCTCATTTATCAGCAATTATTCTGAACATACAAGTCTGCCTACCTACTGAGTAGCGCATCACTGAGAGCTGTTCGTTGCCATCAGTGTGTATTGAAACCAGATCCCTCGTTTCTGCATCCAAAACAAACCACCTAGAGAGAGGAGAATTCCAATGAGTATCACTTCCACTAAACAAAAAAGCAAGCAAAAGAGCAATAGTCACTGCCTGCCTTCACCTTCTCATGCTAGCCCCTCAAGGGCAGCACAGCCAACATCTGTTTTTAATGGATTCACTTTTCTGGTTCACTAAACAATACAAGTTTCAGTGAAGAATACATAAAAGATTCTAAATACAGCCCAATTTTTTCCCCCTCCCTTAAACACTGTAGTAATCACCAAAACGTCTACTGAATGATAAATATGCGACCAGATAGCTAGTATGACTGCACCTTATCATCCTGAAACCTTAAGGCTACAGCCAAATTTTAATCTACTACTACTTCCCATTTTGAAGAACAGCTTTGATTCAAAAACTGATATTTCAATTTGTATGAAGCAAAGTTAAAAAAAAAAAATAGAAGTAGTAGAAGGGAGTGGAAAACACTTCCATACTCAAAGTATATTCTAATTTGGTATTTTCCATTTCTATGAATAATTTTATCAAAGTAAGAAGGAATAACCATTTATTGAAATGTGACCATTTATAACCTAGCATTTTATTTCCTATTTGAATGATTTATAACTAAGGTAATTAAATGGATTGTTTATTATTTAACAACAACTTTTATCCTGCAGTGTTAGGTATGAAGCACATGTAAAAAGGTCAGAGAAGCTTAAAAAACTCAGTGGCCTGTACACTGAAATGGCCACTGACAGCAAAACAGGCAAGATCAGCAGAACCTGAGCATTTTGCAACGGTTCTGATGCCCACCTAACTCTTAAACAATACAGCAAAAATTAGCAAAACAAAGAAAATGATAATTTAATAAAAATATATACACACATACATGTAGATCATGAAAACATATGTCAACATGGCTAAATATATTAAAGCTGCACTCAGAATTTAATTTCTTTGCTCTGAACGTCTGATCTCACAAGCGCGTGCATACGCTGCAGCCAGGTTTCCATCCCTAGTGGCAAACGGCAAGTTCACAGGCTGTGGAAATGAGTAAGGCAATTCCACCCGCTGTCTCATAGTGAACTCAGTGGAACACCACTAAAGCTAGGACCATTTATTCCATAATAGACTTATATAACCTAAAATAAACTCCAGGAACAACAGCGCACATCACTGCTTTCTATGGATGGAGATGAGATTCCAGCTCGTGCTGATCCAGTGTCCGGCAGTTAGGTATCTGGAAAGTGGCCTGGTCCCAATGGCTTAAAACCAGCTTGTGGTTAGAGAACCACATGAAAGAAATTAAATGACATACACATAACAAAACCCAGCCCCACGTGCCATGGACTGCCGAATCATCTGTGTGCAAGGCAGATGGAACCAGTGGAAAACAGCTAATATGTTTGCATTGGACAGCAGTAGAAACCACGCTCAAGAGTTTCTCTACTGTAATCCTCTGCTGAAAGTGGACTTTTGATTTCCAGCCCACATGCTGAAGCTTTGCAGGTTCTCTGAACACATTAGGAGTTACAAGTTGCTATTCTGCTATTTAGTTCAAACTATGCCCCCGCTTTGGCCCTGCCAAATGCTTCACTAAAATGTTACCTGGCTGATAACCCTGATAGAGGTGTCGATATTAAAGAACAAACCAAAATAAATTTAAGCGCTACACTGTAAAATCTATCTAGCAAGTCGACACAGCACGATGCCTGTTTGTTTATCCTGAGCAGCATAATTGTGGTACCTGGCTATAAAAAATGATTAGCAGCCCAGTATAACCAAAAGCAGCCTTCTTCCACAAAGTGGATGGGTACCCCCTTCCCACGCCCTCCCGTGGGTGACCGTGCTGCACAGCACTTCTGCCAGGCAGCCACAGGGAGGGCTGAGCCCTCCGTGTCCCAAAATACACAACCAGGGCAGGGCAGGGAGGCTGCTGCGGCAGGAACATGCCTCTTGATGCTGGCCCAGAGATGGGCTCTTTAGGTTGGTCCTTTAAGGCTGTCCCCTGAAGCAGGTAATCCTCCAGTTTAATATTATGTAAAATGAAAAATAACCAAAGCCTAAAATGCAGCCAGAAAAGCATGCAAAACCCCTCCATTTTACTGAAAGCACAGAGGTGGTATTGTGTGGTATCAAACACAATGCAGAACAACTGCTGCTCTTAAGAGTGCACACTGAACTTCATTTGGCACCAGGAGACAGCATTTTGTGACATCAGTCCTTCTCCAAAAATTTTTCTGAACAAGAGACATTAGCAGCAATCTTGGCTGACTGAGGAAAGTCAGCGCACTGTGACAATTTTGATATTAATTTGAGAAAGGAAGCACTGGTCACATCCAGTTCAGCTGTTTCTCGATGCTTCCACAAGCTGTAATCAGACATGCTCTCTTCAGTCTTTTGAACTCTCCCAATGCCGTGGCAAACATTGCAACTGCCAGCAAGAAAGCCTGTATCCATGAAATGTCTCCAGTCTAGCGGCTACAGCAGTTCATCGGCATGCCCCACACAGGCCCTTCTCCCAAACAGCTGGGGTCCACCTTGAGACTGTGCTTCGGGAGAGGATCTTCCTTCCAACACGAAGGTATGCAACGTGCCAACGGCAGCTGACCCCGAAAAAGTCCTAAGGGCTGTGAAATGCAAAGCTTGGCTGCCAAGGGAACTCCCGATCCGTAAACTGGATGAAATAAATGGATGAATGGTATCCCAGCTGTAAGATAGTGGCTCTTTTGCTTTTTCTGATTTTTATTGATTTTTCTCCCAATGTTTACCAAAGATAACAATCCGTTTCTTGTCTTCCCATTCCTTTGCTTTAAAAAAATACTAATAACCTATCTAAAAAATATATGTTTTTAGAAACAAGCCCCCTTAAACCACTCTCTTTTGGAAAACAAATTCTGACCCATGACAGACATTTATTACTGATAATTCACATCTGTGAATGCAGAATTTTTCTGATGAAATCACCAGGGAAACAGTATTCCAAAGTAGTAATATATTTTTACACTTACACTTGCAATTCCCACGTTTAGTTAATACTTGAATACTTGGAACGTTGAGCCTGCAAGGCATTAATCAGAGTGAACAAACCAACTCATCTTGCAAGATTGGTTCTCTGGGATATTCAGGCTTCTTCACCTTAATACCACAACAGATGCTGATCTGGTGTAAATCTCAATAGCTCTATTGACTGATTTACCTCCTCGTGATCTGTCTTACGCTGGTCTTGCCCTCCAGCCTTCAGTTTTCTTAATAATGTTAGTATTTTTGGAAGAATCTTATTAGTCTGTTCTTCTGCAGTGCACAGCACTCAAGATACTCTACGTGATTAGTCACAGAAAGGTCTACTTCCCTGCAAATAATACCACTGGCAGCACGGCAGAAGGACCTGTATAGTGCCTTGAAACCCCCATTTTTCTGGTAGGATTTCTGACTGCCAGCCCTTCTTAGTTTTTCAGCTATGCATTTCCAGCAAACAGCATGATCCACAAAAAGTACTAGCTCTCTCCAAACCAGGCTTAATCCCAGACAATTGATGATCAGGCACCCAGAAGGTATTTAAAGAAGTGGTTAACAAAACCTGCAGCAGACCATTTGCAGACAGCCCCAAAAGGGAAACGATACCAAAATACTCATCATGGGAAGTGGTATGTGAAAAGCACACCAAAACCATGATGTGTTGGCCTGATAAAAACACACTGCTGTGAAACAACAGACAAGAATGGGCAGAGAGGTAGAAAATTCAGTTTTCTCCAGATGTCACAATTTTAACCATCAAACCCAGCTTGCTTAATGCTCCATTCCCTACCCCTGGTCTTACTGATCTCCATACTGGAAGCAGAGCAGCACTAGAACGACAATAGGCAGACACATCCAAGGTTCATCGAACTCTAAACAAATTAGACTCATTTAATATTGGCTTTATGCATTTTGGGCTATGAATCAAGTAAGTTATTAAGTAACTTGTTAAGGGCCCGAGACTAGTTTCTCTCGTACGTTAATTGAGATACATCATGCATTCGTTAGGCAACAACTCCCTTGGACTGGATTATCTGGCGCAGAAAGCACCGTGTGATGCCGCGGGTTAGGCAGTAAATCTAAAACCGTTCTGTTTATCTTGATTCACAACTCCATTTATTTCTCATATACTTGTACAGTTACGAGGCCTCATTTCAATTCAGTTTCTTTTGTGTATCTCAAACCTGTCACTGAATCATGCAATTTCAGAACGCAATAAAATATAATGGTGAAAATGTAACTGCTCAGTTACAAGAAGAACAGGGGAAAAAAAAAACAAACCAAAAAAACCCCACCAACAAAACCCAAGGCCATCATCATAAATTTATCCAACACAGTATAAACCGGTTGCCACAAGTAATTAAACTGAAAAGTGCTGAACTGAAAAAGTAACGTTAAAACTCTATGGGAGAAAAAAAAAAGTCAAAAGCAAACACAAGACTGAACGCTTCAGCCGCTCAGTATGTCTTCATTGTGCTTTGATGTAATTTCAAAAAGTCTAATAACTCTCAAAAAATGTTGCTTGACCTTCTTTTCCTTTTTCAAGTATTATTAGGCCAGTATCTTCTGCTCTGTTTAATGAAGGCAGAAATGCTTGTTCAATTTAATGCTATAAATTAGAAAGATGAAAAAATGGAAAGGTACAATGTGGAAACCAAATATACAAGAGCTCAGCAAGATTCTTCTTGGGAAGGTAAACTAGGTTTTCTATCCTGATGTTATACCTAACGAATTTAGTGAAGACTGCATCTTCATCTTGGAGAAGGAAACTGCTTAAAAAGTATTTAACATTTAGTTTTTCCAGGAGAGTTAAAGGGTGTTGTTCACGTTCAGCAGTTTTTAAAACCAAACTTTAAATTGGTTTTAGGCATAAAAAAAAAATTCTGGGAGGCAAATTATGCCCCCTTCTCTCCCTCAATTTTATTACATGTACTAAACATTATTATATGATCATCGAGTTGTCAAACATGAGGTAGAACTGAAAAACAGAATAAAAATGCCACTAGATTTACTATCTGCTCCTCTCACCTTTCTAATCCTATGAATATCCTGTTTTTTCTTTTGTCACTTGCTAAAAATCCATTGCATGGGACTCCTTTCTTGGGAGAAGATACTAAGCCAGAGTTTGTATATGAATTAAAACAATATTTTTCCACCACTGAAAGAAGCCTGAGTTAAAGGATTTGTCTTGTGTTTAGATAGCTTTCAAACAAGCAACCATTTTAAGAATTAATGTGAACAGCTCAATAGCACTTCGTTGCAGCAATGTACCACATTGAACTCCGTCTTACACAAAAATCAAAATACTAGCCTGTTCCACTTGCCTTTCCATGTCAATGTAGAAGATTGAAAGTGTGTTTGATCTGGGAAGGAGAAAGATCTGTACTGTACCTGTCTTATAAACCAGTGTCTCACACGCACATAAAATATTAAAATATATGATACTTGGTAAAGCCAATAAGGAGTGCTCACAGAAACCCCCACAAAAAATAGTTAAAGAAAAATAATCAACATCTAGGCTTTCATGAAAAAGTAGTTAAAAAAACAAAACAGCCTAACAACAGTCAAGTAATTGTTCTATCTTATCTAACCCACCGAAGAAAGATCCGTCTCCTTCCCCCAACCTTTTTAGGCTACTTCACCTCAAGCAAAAAGAATAAAACACAAATGATATATGAATTCCAATATATAAGATGCCTAGTATCAAATCGTCTCCTTTAAACTTTCACAATTCAATCAAAAAGCATTTACCTGCCCGAGTGTGTTCCTATCGCGACCACTGCTCCACTGGGATGGAAGTCAGCACAGTGCCCCGGTTCCTGAATGGAGAGGCACAGGCACATCATTCACCCGCCCGCTTCCTTACGGTCAAACACCTCTCCTTGTACCAAAGCTACTCTAAAAGCCCGAGGTGAACGGACATGGTGAAAAAC
Organism: Phoenicopterus ruber ruber; assembly: GCA_009819775.1. Classification (NCBI taxonomy): domain Eukaryota; kingdom Metazoa; phylum Chordata; class Aves; order Phoenicopteriformes; family Phoenicopteridae; genus Phoenicopterus; species Phoenicopterus ruber. The sequence continues at coordinate 27,489,313 of CM020217.1, read as the reverse complement.
TAATTAGTTAGCAGCATCCTCACACGGATTTTCTTTTCATGTATCAGTGACAGGGATTACACGACCTTCTTGCAACTAAAAAGCCTAAATTTCTCTGCAAAAAGGTACTTTTGGTTTGATATTAGGACAGAATTAGCCAAAATACGAAATGAACAATGACAGTAAGGAAGGACTTCTAAAGCCAAACCTTGCACATTTGTATGATATCCTCTTCAAATTGTTTGAATAATTGGAAAAAAAGTTAAACTCTAGCAAGAACAAAGGACGTCGAGTTTTATTTGACTTGGATTGTTAGAATGGCATCAGACAATGGTAACCAGATTACAGTCTATACAATGTCTGATGAGCCTGGTTAAGTTTATCAAAGCTTCCAAATAGCTGTTTTTAACACCGTAACTACAGGATTTTTGCTTCTCTTGCAATCACATGGGACAAGGATGTTTCAGAAAATCAATGCTTTTTCCTATTTTCTAACTTTATATTTAATATGAAAGGGTTGACATACATCTAGCAGCCTGGTCCATTCCAGTGTGTGGTCCACAGAGTTCCACATACAGACTTGCCTATCTTGAGCACATGTTAAAAATAAGTCTTTGAAAGGATGGGATGCCAGTCCCCAGAGTTCATCCGTATGTCCCTGGAAAGAAGGTACACGTGATTTAACAACGAATAAAATAAAGACTCTCTTAAAATAACACACCAGCAGGGTAACCCTTTATGTTTTTGGGTTTAAAAAAAAAAAAAAAATTTGTGCTCACCTGTACCTCTACTAGGAAACCATCATTGAATGTTCCCCGCAAAACAAAGTTGCGTGAAGTACCCACTAAAAATTGCTCTGCTTTTCCTTCTGCTACTGCTCTGATTGTTCCATACTGGTCAGGAACCTAGGAAAAGAAACATCTGTAAAGCCACATCACTCATCTTAATATGGGCTTATTTTTGAAGGCCATAAACAGTGCACAATGACAGTACCAGAACTGCAGTTCTCCCAGTAAAAATAATCTAATCATGTATACATTAGATCAGGACTTGATCTGAAACCTACCTCATTTATTTGTTCAGTACAGGCATATACAAGAGGTTCTCACTCCAAAACAATCACAATTATGCCATTTTAACAAGTCTTAGTAGAAAAAAATTACCAATTAAGTTCCATGGATTTTTAAGTGTCAAATACACCAAACAAATGCACTCCACATCCTTACATCTCATCATATAAAGATAGGAATAATACATACTTACTGTTTACTCTTCAAAACACATCGTGAAAAATAAGAAAAAATCTTGTAGCACACAGTAAATGCTTCCTGATTTTCTTAATGCTTCCTGATTAACCTTAGTAAACATTCATATGCCTTACGTAAGCAGTGACTCCGAATTTTATTGTTTATTGCATGCTTAATTTCTAATACATTGCTTTATTTTACAGTGTGCATTTGTTTGGTTTTGTAAATGATTTATCTTTAGAAAATATACTGACTTTAATATTAGCCACATACGACAGAAAATCCATACAATCATTCAGAAAGTTGTGTGTGAGGGTTCTGGTAATATTTTTCAAGATAAAAAATTAGCTTTAACGTAACATTATTAACAAAAGGAAAACAGAGACACTGATATGAAGAGTGTGTGTTACTCAAGTCTAATGCTTGCTTTCTCTCAGCCATGCTTTCTAAAGCTCAATATTAGATTCAAAGTAATAAACTCTAGAAGGAACTAAACATACATATTAAGGAAAAAATGCTGCTATAAATGGATGCTAGGTAAGTGGAGTAAACCATTACTAGAACAACTGTTTGAGAAGAATACATTATTTCAAGAGGGCATGTTACTGTCAGGAAAAAAAAAAGTATTTTAAAATTCATAATGTACAATTTTTTTCCAGTTCATCCCCATTTACCTGGCATCGCCATATAACCAAATCACAAAGACATACATATTCACTGAACACCTGTTTTAGTTTTAAGTCAAAAGAAGTTCCTCAACATAGCTCTTACATTCTTACAGAGTACCCATATGTATCCTACCTATTGTTTGTCTTATGTCAAAAATTCTATAAAAACCCCCTCAAATCCTGGTAACATTGTCTTCCTCCAGACAGGCAAACTTAAAAAAACAGGTGATACTAAAGAACGTCCTCAAAAAATGGATGAATAAAATAAGCTATGAAAGGGCATGGAGGAAAGAAAAACCTTACAATTTCTGTTCACTTAAACAGAAGAGAACTGAAGCCTCAGATAGGCTCGTTTATAGGCTGAAAATTGATACACTTTTACAATAAAACACCATCATCCACTTAAAAAGACAGCAACCAGAAGATACTCTGTCATCCTAGCTACTGATTCTCCAAAGGGTGGGGAGGCCTCCAGCTTGCTAGTCAATACCTTGCTCAAGGCAAATTTCCTTGTCACTTGTACTCTCTTACCTCAATTTCCCTTTCGGGATTCAAATCATGATCCCACAGGATGATCTTTCGGTCTTTCCCACCTCCTGTTAGCAGCATCCCATTCCTCATTTGACAGAGTGTGAACACACTGCCATCGTGAGCTTTGATTTGTCTGCTTATCTGATATACTCCTACATGCACATAAAGAAAATAATAAAGAACACGACTTGTTTTTTCACCTGGGGTTTACAAGAAGCTGTGCCTTTTGGCACAAGAATAAAGTATAGCATATAAGAAATGATTACATTTGGACTGTCAGGCTATTAGTATTGCATCAGTATTGCAAACACAAGGTGGTAGTGTTTTCTTACAGGATAAAAAGATAAAACAAAGGGCCTGCCTTTCTGAATACAAACTTTTTTGAGATTGATTGTCCTACAACTTGTGAAGACAAGAACAACAACTATTTGCAAAATATTTTTATTTCTCTGATAGCCAAGGGAACACAGTTTTTCCAGATGCAAGAGAAACTGTCCTTTAGAGTCAATAAATATTTAGCAAGTCATTACTAGAAAAGAATTAAAGTTATTTTATTAAAAGAAACTCAAAGACTTGTTGTCTATAGTCTTATGGGAATAAAAAGCAAATTATTTATAGCAAAGTTTCCAGGACGCATGAACCTAATATCTAATGCTGGATGTTGCCTCACTTAAAAATAGTTTAACCAGCATTTGGCATCTATCAATAAAGCAGTCTACCCAAAGGAAAACACTAGGAAGAATGAAAGAGAGATGAGAAAACTAAACAACAAAGGTAGCAAAGGAAGCCTTTTGCACCCTAATTCGGTCTTCACATCAGAAGAACTGCTGTAGGGAAGTGTATTTTTTAACAAGCAAGATTCTGGTGCTTTGAGACTTGCATATTTTCAAATAGCAATCACAGAAAAAGCCTAAAACACCACCCAAATAAATACTAGCTTAACTGCGCTGACTCTGCCTAAGGCTCAAGTCAGTTCAAGTCAGCACGCTCTCACACTGCGAAAAAGAGTTTGAGATCAAGTCCTGTGACCAATCTAATGTGATAAACCAACTAAAAGATCCCATATTTAATTAAGCCATGTAAATAAATGTTCTATTTGATATCTTTTAAGATTATACTGGAAAAAGGTTAATTTTGCACAAGAACTTCAAAATTAAACACAAGATAATTTGTTAAATTACTTTTCCATTGCAGCTAGCTTGAAAGACAAAAAAAAGATTTACCTACAAAACCAGACTTACCATTAAAAATTTACTTTTTACATGAATGTTTTCCTGGCATACCAATTTAAATCAGAGTGTTTGAAATAGCTGCCAAGTAAAATAAATTGTCCTTGAATTTATAAGTTACCTTAGAGCTTAACTGTGCCAGGTCTGCATATGTTGGGTAACAAATCATTTTCCTTTCTTTTTTACTAAAGCTTGCCCTAAAGTGTAAGTTTAACCCAAATTCCAAGTAAGATGGGTTTTAAAGTGTATTTTACAGCCAAGACTTGAGCATCTGCTAAACCAGATACTGTTATTTGCGTAACTGGTACAACTACCCATTATATTTTTCCTTCACATACAGGTCCTACTAACATCAGCTTCAACACTTAATGGTACTCCTCTGAAACTAAGCATGGTACAACCTAAGCCTTAAGAGGCAAAGGTAGCCTGCAGAATCCTCAAACTGATCCTACAGCCTTTTTCAAATCACAAGATGAAAGGAAAGCTGATTAACTGCACATTTTTTAAATGCAAAACATTTAGATGAAGTAGTTTTCATTCACTTCAGGCACAGTCTCATTTAATTATTGCGAAACTCTAAATTGCTATTAAGTCAGCAAATTCATGAGACCTGTAGGAGTTTAGTACGACCTGTTAATAATAGGAAGTGTACACCCTTAGTCAGGCCTGTTTCCCTATTCCTCTTCTAATGCAATCATTTGTCTTCTACAGACTATCTAAAATCTGCGATAAACTGTAAATGTATCCTACCTTTAGGTCCTTTTCCTGGAGTGGATTCTACAGTAGTTTTGCCCCATATAAGTATTATCCCACCTGAGTCTCCAGTGAGCACATCACCGTTTCCCAAAAAAGCCAAACACTGAACAAATTTGGGTTTTTCGTATTTCTGAAACAAAATAAGCAAAAGAAAGGGATAATTGCTTGTACTCTTTACGTAACTAGTATAATGTATCCACACCCATACACCCTGCATACACGTAAGCAGAATTTAACCTTTTTTTGTTTACCTCTCTGCTCAAAACCAGTACATGGTTAACAATGGAGTAAATCTATAGAAAGCGTGAGCAGATCATTCCATTGATTTAAAACTGACCCAATATCAAGACATTCTTACCCCAAATATCCCTTGCTTCCTTGATAATGAATTGCCACTCCAGGTCCAGAAAAATATATGAGATTTGCCACATGTTATTATGGTATTTGCATCAGTTGGATGGAATTCTACAGCAAGAACAACTTCATTTGTAGTCTGAAATAATAACAGAAATAATATTTATTCAGATGGGACATTAACTACTAGAAACACATGTAAACCCCCAAGTTTCAGAACAGAGATATGAGGAAGTAGACACCTCATCATATGCTTGCAAGAATTTGTAAGTGTTCTGTACTAAATCAACTGTCTGAATACCCACACATATCATTTTACACATATTGATTTTTTTACATTCGTAAGAGATCTTTATAAAACGTCAGCAGAAAAATCAAAATTTTACATTCACTTTTTAAATCACAAAAGCTTCTGCCCTCTGGAATAGCTAAGACTTCTGCCATGGAAAGTGAATGATGTATAAAAGACACTTTTGGGGGTTCAGAACCCTGCCTCATTTTTACACAGACTAGTTTGCTGTTCTGGATAACAAAGCTGTGACAGAGGCAACTGAGACAACGTAACATAGTAGGATTATATACATCATCCTCTTTCTGAAATTCTATAAAAGTTCCTTTGGGTTCTTTCTTCCTCTCCTTTCCTCCTCACGAAGAAGAAGAAAAGCAGCTTGCACAACCCGAAACTCTGAAAGAGAGTCCCACCTTTGTATTTTTACTGGCTGCATATACTGTTACTGAATTACTAACACCTCAGTGAGTATTTCAACCTTTACCAATAGATTTTACAAACATAACAAACTGACTGGTCATTTACCCAACTTCTGATGTCCATTCAACCAAACCGTCTTTGAAGACAATCTCCTGGAGGCAATGACTCTACAAAATTATTTTACTTCTATAGGATTTAAGCCCATGCTTTAAAGGAGACTACTTAAAAGTGCTGCTGAATCAGCACCTGTGGGAGTACCCTTTCCCACCTCACCATTTTTGGCTCACTTTAGGAAAACAACCTTCTTAAGTTTCATTTTTTGTTGATGGCCATATTTATTGAATTATGCTTCTCATAAACAGTTTCCTCCACGTGAGTGGATCTGCTATATCCACAAATCATATGGAAACTAAGGACTGAAAAATTTAATTGAGTTCAGCTGAGAAAGGCTTTCATTTTGCACCCTAGCTCAAGGGATGAAACTCTGCTTGCACCAAACCTCACTATCGTGAAAGGTGCTTAAGATACTGCAAGATCAAGTCCTAAATGTGAATAACTACGGAAGGGCAAGCTTTCCCTGCCAAATTTGTTTTAGACAATTCTGAAACACCAAGGAACTCCCTGAAGAGTGAAAAAAGTCAAAACATAATGTCAATAAAATGGGAAATACAAGGCATATGCCAAATAGCTTCACATTAAATGTCAGCAAGGAAATGAAATCACTGACATAGAATTACATTAAAGCTTACAGAATTGAAGATAATCAGTACTGGTCAACATAATTGAAAGAAAATGGGTCAAACCAATCTGATTTTGTTATCTGAAATTGCAACTTTGTAATCATATAGACATATATGCTTGTAGAGTATTCCCGCTTACTGACTCATGATTAAAAAGATTAAAAAAACTCAGTTCCATATCCATGTAATATCGCCTTGCTTGATATTGTATAATGCAAAGCAAGATGTCTCAAAATATGGACTTCAACAGCAAATTATTATTGGATTGGGTGTTTCCAGTGGAATTCACTTTACATGAACATTGAGCGCAACACCTCTGAACACTTCTCATCAATCAGAAATTTAGAAGGTTATGAAAGAAACAGGAAAGCAAACAAGATTGCAATCTACAAAAGTACTAATGGACTTCAAGTGAAAAGAGACACATGTACCAAGAATCAATGTCTGGAACTGGATTCAGACAAAAATGAAAATAAGGAATGTCTAAAAGTATTTTTTTTTTTTTAAATAAACAACCACAGACTGAATCATCACTTCAGTTTCTTAAAGTTCCCAGGATTTATTTGTTTGAAATTAGGAAAACATTAGAGAATTGCTTTATTTGGATTGGTCCTTAGGGATGAGTAAAATGTAATTATAAGCGCTCCAATATTCAAAAATGCTTCCAATATACAAGTTAAGAATACATCTCTTTTGTGCTCTTACACAAGCCAGCAGTATTATACAGTTGCAGTTTCCAAGTAAGATCAAATATGTGTCTCAAACTGTTGTATTTATGGGAATAAACCCACTTGTATTTCAGAATATTAATTTGTGCAATAATTACCTTTATTTCTGCTATTTTTGATTTCCTCTGCCAATCCCACACGGTGAGCATATGCTCATTAGAGTCATCAATTACACACAAATGAGTACCAGAATCCTAAAGGAAAAAGAAATAAAGAAGTGCTGACAAAGTACTATCATACTCCATTTATAAACAGGGCATGGCAGTAATATTTTAAAAAACACAAAAGTACAAATGCAAATTAAACAAGTCTTTAAAGGAATTATTTGTTTGGTATATCTGGTATTTTCCTTTTCTCTTAAAGACAGACATAGATTTTTGCATAATCTCACAAAAATGGCCATGCTTCAAATAATATTCTAGGAAAGCTTTAAAAGTATCTTACCAAATCTTTCCCTTTTAGTTTGTTTTTGTTGTTGTTGTCCTTTTTTTTTTTGCTTTCTTGTTTGCAATATCATGCTAGTAGCAAAGAAGTTTCTCCATTTTTCTATTCTGCAAATACTTTGTTTTTCCTCAGGTCTCAAGAGGACAGACACACAGCTCCACTTGTGTTTTTTTCTTAAATGTCACCATCCCATACACACAACTTTACATTATCAACTTTTGTAAGCACATCTCATTTTTTCCTCATGGAGCATTAAGTACCAGCAGTTTCATCATGTAGTTGGTAAAACTGCAGCAAAGGTAACACTTTCTGAATAAAATGATGCTTGCAGAGCAGAAAGACTGGCATCCATGGCATTAAATTACTGAAATGGCTTATTTCGAACAATTTTATAACAAAATGGTAAATATGGCTATATGGAATTAAAAGAGCAGATTAAAAAAATCTTAGAACAAAAACATGCTTATTCACAGCAACACATACTTGCACAAACCAGTTGTTTCAAGGACATGTGTAGAAAGATTTGGAGGAGGCCTTATTTATTTTAAAGTTGATTCTTGCAGTTCAACCGCATTCTCTAACAAATTATGAAAATAGAGGTGGCTGAAATTTTTATTCCCAAATACTATTATGAGCAGTAATATGCAAATATACATGTCAATTATTAAATAGAAAGAAACCCTGAAGACAGCATTGGCGATATACACAGCTCTTGCGTGGGTTAATGAAATTACGTGGTAAAAACACAGTTCTAGATACTCCACATTCACTGCTTCAGCCTAGTGAGGAATCAGGAGACTGTAATAAGGTATCAAAATCAGTTTCAGTTGCAAAATGGAACTAATAAAAACTAAAATCTAGTCCTCAAAAATTCCCTAGCTTTTTTGTTTGTTTTGTTTTTAAAACGATGGAACGTGTATTTATTCACCTTGGGAAAAAAAAGTGTATCTGAGTTCAAACGTTTTACTGGTTTGTTAGAGTGACAGGAATGACAGTACTCCTCCCACATTATTCTATTTATGCTATCCTCTATTTGTAAAAAAACAAAACAAAACAAATTTTTTATTTACTGAAAGACAAAACCTAGGTATAACTAACCTAGCAACATTTCAATGTTAAGTGAAGCTGCAGCATTTCTTTTCAACAGGTCACCCAGCGACACTGTTGAGTGCCCGTCCTTGGAGATTCCCAGAACCCAGCTGGACACAGCCCTGAGCAGCCTGCTCTGGCTGAGCCTGCTGTGACAGGACATCGGATGAGGTGATCTCCAGACATCCCTTCCAACCTCAGCTGTCCTGTGAATCTCTTCCTCTATTAGCAAAATACAGTAGACGTTCTTTTTCCGCATTTTTTATTTTTTACATGTATTAATTCATCTTGCTGGGATGCAAGAATCACAGCCTGGGTTTTCAGGAGGCCTGATATGTCTCAGTGCTTTGGCAAAAATACAAAGGCAGCTTAAAGATTAAAATACACACATATTTTACAAAAAATAAACTCATTACCAATGAGAAACTCATTTCTCTGAAATGAGAACTTTATCAATGCTAAGTAGCACATCTCCATTTGCTACTGATTTTTCTGATAAATTCTGTGGGCCCAATAACAAGACTTCTATTTTTTTTCCTATGTAGAAGTAGAGGCACAAATTGAACAAATTATTCCTTGGGGAAAAAAAAGCACAAGATAATGTGGTTTTTGTTTTGTTTTGTTTTTTAATTTCCTGTTGGTGGATAAAAACCTACTCCAGCTGTGCAAGCATAAGAGTTACTCTTTCTATCAGAACTCACTAAAATTTGTCTTCATGAACCTAAGAAACTTGTTTTTAACATCCAAACAAACAAACAAGCCCTTCACAAACAAAATCAAACCGCCAAACCCAGCACAGACTTCAATTTCTAGTTAAGGTTTTTCTTGCCTGCTATTTATTCACTGTGCTAGTTTGTTACTGCAATTTTACATGTCCAATTTCCTTTTTTCCCAGCTAGCTCACTGTCAGCTGGTTTTAAAGTACCGATAAACTTTACTGACACACTTTTAATGCCAAAGCAGATCAGCTAGACAACCACGTACAAAAATCTCCAGAGATTTCCTTCCCGTTTATGTAGGATTGGAAAAATAATTTAACACACCAAGTAATCGCACCCGTCTTACCGCTTTTGAAAAATCCAAACACCCCACGCCACGCTCAAACGTCCCGAGGCCAATAACCTGCAGCGTCACCAGGCTCACCGAGTCCCATACTCTAACATGGGGCTGCAGAGGCTGCGTGAAAAAGCAACGGGACAAACAGCGTCATCAACAGTGAAGGAATCATATGCAGGTGTCAAGTTTTGGTACGCAGATGCTACCTGAATTACAAACTGCAGACCGAAATGCAGGATGACCTGTGCTAATGGTGCTGCTGGATAGTATCTTGAAGCTCAAAAGGTGAGAGTCAAGATAATGTTGGTCCCAGTGTCTGGGGTACAAACATGGCAGAGGTACCATCAAGGCAAGAAATTAAGTATGGTGGCATTTGGTAGTTGTGAAAATAAATCTTTGCCCAATTTAAGTCCTTGAGCAAATAATGGAAGCGTCATCTTGCATTTCAGACCCCAGACCTAGCAATCTTATGCAACAACTGAAAATAATGATCAAACCTTGTTTTTTTAATATATAAAGTAGGAAAAAAAAACCCACCAAAAAACCAAACCACACCCTAGTGCACTGAGTCCCCTAACCATCACCAACCACTCAATGGTTCTATTTCATACAAGTACTATCCCAAACCAGCTTAGCTTCATAAATGTGAAACAATCACAAATAAAGAGGGAATTAAGTTGGCTTAAGGACAGCATTCACCATAGAAAGTGACATTAAATCATCCCACTGATGAGAAAACCAACCAATCAGCCCTAACAAGAGATTCAACAAAGGTTCAGTGGAAATCATAACAATACCTATACAAAACCCCCATCAATTTCTTAAAAAAAAATCTAAAAAATTAAGCTGAACATCTGAATAAGGGTTATATTTAATGTGCTTCTACATTTCATAGTATCTGTCTTTCCCCCCCCACCCCTTTTTTTTTTTTCCTCTGTCTATAACTTCATGAAGATAATCCAATTACTCAGTTCTGACAGAGCTCACCAACAGCCAGGGACAAGAGCATTTAAATGCACTTGCTCTCAAATGAGGAAGTTTGTAGGAAAGCTTGACACACCTTCCATGAATTCTCAAACTTGGTTTCCTCTTCCATGAAGCCTTAAGAGTACACTGACCCACAGAAGTGGGGACTTGCTCTCCTCTGGGAGAAGACTTATTGAAAGATATGTGACAGAAATGATGTGGCCTTATAAATCAATTACAAGCTTCACACTTGCTTGAAGAATTAAAATTGAGTTTCCTGTGTCACCAATAAAGGACTTTACGAGCTTCTGCTCTTTTTGATGTATGGCCGAGCGCATAGTGTCTTTTGCTAGAGATATAGGCTGTTACCTTAGAAACAGCAAAATATCTCAGTAAATGCAGTGCGTAAAATAAACTGCAAACAGCAGATGATGATGAGATTTAAAAAACCCAAACCACTTTTTCCTGATTTTCAAAACAAGGTACTACTGCTCAACAGCTCTATTACTTACCCTTCCATCTTTATCCACTCCAGCTAACTGTCCTGTTGCAATTCTAATTTTGTCTGGATGAACTGCAAGACTAAGACAGACAGAAATATGACTTGCTTTTGCTGTCATAGGTCTTCAAAACTGAGAGGTTTTTTGTAAATTTTTTTTTTCTTTCTCAACAGAGGCCCAACGAAGACACTTATGATCCTAAATCCCACTTTTAATGAGACAGCTTGAATATTTTTTATCAGACTATTTCATTACACACTGTACTAATGGATCGATCAGGCTCTTGCGTTGGCTGCTGGCACACAACCAGGAGTGCGAGAAGAGCCACCTCCACATGTGCTCTGACAAATCTGAAGTTTGTGCTATATCGGGAGTCCACTGTAACAAAATATACATTGTCTCATGATGAAATTCCTACACGTAGTTATGTGCAATATTTATAAACACTACAGCATATTTGATGCCTAAACCTACAGATAGCATGAACCTGGGGAAAAAACAGCTGAAAAATTGGCTGAGGGCTTGTGCACCCAGGAGTCAGGGATTACTGCCACTTGAAATGAGTTACTGATGTAATTGTACTAATGAAATTCCCCAGTATGGTGCACTACTAGTGTAAGTAAAAATCTGCTTTTGCTTATCACATTTTGCTTTGGAGCTGCTGTGAAAAAACAGTGCAATTTCAGAGCACTACCTCTTACTCGTAGTGATTTTTTGACCGATCATCTCATTTGCTTTCCCTGTAAAATTACGAAGGTGAAGAAAGCCATTAAATCAGAAAAGGGGGAGCAGGGGGGAGCCTGGGCATGCCAGAGTGATGGACACCAAAAACATTCACAATTCAGTCTAGTTTTTTGAATGAAAGTGAAGAACAGAAGACTGACAGCCTTCCTCCCACAGGAAGCAATTACAGTTATCAAAGCACAGCCAGGAGAAAAGAGGTTTAGATGGCAACTCTTCTCCATTCAGGTACAGCAGGGAGCTGATGTTCACCATTACATTGAGTGCACTACATCCCGCACTACAGGCTAACATTGTAAGGTCAGCAACTGCCTTTGCACCCACAATGACGTTGGCTTCAATTTCCCTGCTTCTCTGTTTTGTTTTGCAAACATCTTTCTGATTTCCCAGTCTTAATACTTGGATGGGGCATCTATTAAAAAATGAGAAAATTATTGCTCAGTTTTCCATTTGGTTTTCTAACTCTCCTTTAAGACTACACCTTTGCCATACTGCCTGTAAATCACTAATTTAGAATTAGGCTGACACCAATTTTTAATTTCTGGGACATCTATTTAGAATAATTTACACAAAGATCCTTTCTCTAATTTGGCACTCTTAGGCTGTCTACATATCCCTTTGTTTTACATTTAAGCCAGAAACCCTAAGCTATCATGGACTGCTCTAGCACCATTCATTTGTGCAGTCTTTACTACAGTGAAATCTACTGGGACTGATGAAACAGAAAATAACTACAATTACGATGACATTAATGAGCTCATACATTCAGTAGGAGAGAATAAAAAAAACACATTTCCGCATTATTACACACATACTTACATGCAAATGTTATATACTAACCATTTAACGCAGTCTGTATGACCCAAGTAGTGTCGCTGAGTTCTCTCCTCATAGTTAAATAGTACCACCACTGATGCTATGAAATATACAATTTCTCCGGTAGGAAGGAGGTAAACATTGGCTCGACAGTCTCTTCCACGATACCCATATCTATACATATATTTTTTTTAAAGTCAAGGTTTTCATAATCATTGTATAACACAGGGGGTAAAAAAAAAATCAACTTTTTTTTCTCTTAAAGGATTCCTGGTGATCTCTCATGTCGGCAAATGCCCTTTACGTTTTTCCGCTGGAACTATAGCACAATTTCAGTAACATAGTTTAAAAAACCAAACCAAACCACACACAACTGGACTTCAGGAAACCAAATCCCTCAAAAAGTGATGTTCATTGATGTTAAAAATAAAACATATACAAGGCACACTGAAGTAAAACAAATACAGTGTTGTCATTTTATAAAAATCCTCCATGTCAAGTTTCGCTAGGTAACAGCAGGACTCACTGTACTGGCTTAACATTTTTTACAGCAATAGAGCCGTGCATCTGCACCCTGGGCACCAGAGTGTTACTTCCATTTGGCTTTTTAAAACAAGCGTGTGAAAATTCCTAATGTCCCTCAGAAAAAGGCAAGCTTCTGCACAGCAGCTGCCAAGTTCAAGAAATATTTTTTTAGAATGTTTTAAAGTATTTTTAAAGCAAATAAAACTCAAAAGGAACTGACACAGTGAAAAATATTCTATCCACATCTACCCAAAATATATAAAAGGGATGATTTTTGTAGGAAATCTGCATGACTCCTAATGACATTCAGAAGTTTTACACACTGTGAACCAGTCTTGGTTAGCACTGATCAAACGTTTTTACAACTCGTTATTTCTTTGAAACAGGTGCAATTTTCTTCATCTAGACTATTAATGTGGCTGTCTGCCTGTATTTCAGTTCCCAGGGTCACTAGGTACAATTAACATCGTAACTCAGACTTTAACTGTAGCTCTGTAGCCTCAAAAAATATAATTTTCCTGTTATGTCCTGCACTTCAGAGAGTTCCCCCTCCTTCAGTGCCAACTAATACACTTGCAAGAGCAAGGAAAATATGGGAAATACATTAAGCAGCTTTAGCTGAAGGATTCCAGCCTTGGGTCCTGGTTAATCAGGAAGACAAAAGGAAGCCAAAGCCCCACAAGGAGAAAGCTGGATGGATGAAGCGGGCTCTTTCTCATAAATGAAAGCAGGCGAAGCTGTCCAAGTTTGGGAGTATCTAAGCCAACAGCCTGGCCTCTATTCTTCTCGGAAAAGGGCTACCTTTCTACGAAAAATACCACCACACCCCTTCCCAATGCTGCTCCCTTACCCCCGAAATCCTCCCACCACACTACCTTTCCTCTTCTGTAGTCCCATCAAACCACAGGACTGCTGTACCACAGGAATACTTGCAAAATTAAACACATGCTGTGACTAAATAACGGTTCAAAGAGAAACACTGTATCCAGTTGCCAATTAAGTCTCTTAAGAGTACCGAAACCAAAACAGATTTACATCTTGCTGTCTTCCATTTATTACAGAACACCACAATGGCTCCTCTGAAGCAGAGCTTAGTCACTGGCTTGCTTAGCAAACGGTATCGAGAGAAACGCTGGTACAACACAATGCTGAGGGCAGAAAAAAGGATGTCTCTGTTTCTCCTTCATCACTATTTACTTTCCCACTAAATTTTCCACTTTCTTCTTCTTTAAACAGTGATGGAACAAAAAGAAACTCCAGAATGGCCCTTCACAAAAACAAAACAAAACAAAACACCAAACCAACCAGACCACTGAACTTCAAAAATGATGGGCTCTAAACCAATGAAAATATTTTCTCTATACTGAAGCATGAAGAATGCTATTCTAAATACCTTCTCAGAGCAGAAAGGCAGATCTTGTTAATCTGCTGTATGCAATAGGGAGTGTACTGATAAGGATTTATTAAGATTGACATCTTTGAACATTCATCCCAGAAAAGCATTAATGATTTACGCAAACACGCCTTTCCACAGCAGAAATCTACTATGCAAAGCTAAGGCTAAATATTTTGGCAACCACCATTGAGCTCTGGCATTCACGAGGCTGCACAATGGTTACGTTTTCTCAGTCCATTTCTTTCCTTTCCCCCTCCTACATAATAAGGTACCAAATAGTGGCTGCATTTTCTAGGAGCATGTTTTTTAGGAGCATGTAAAGGAACAATCTGTTTTGTGGGAGAAATTTTTTGCTTTCTCCATCCCAGACTATCTTGAGAGAAAACGAGAGGGGTTGTTGCTCCACAGCAGTTCTTGCCTTGTCCACACACTCAGAACAAAGCAGCAGATACCTTAATACAATATTTGACTGTCTCTCTCTACAGAAAAAGGGGTGACACAACTTTGATGTTTTATTTCCACTAAATTTCATTGTTAATCTTTCGATGAGACTGATGTTTCAATCAGGGAAACTCAGAGATAGTTGTCTTCATACTGTGAATGTTTCTCACCAGTTACAAGGACTGTTTTATCACAACATTTGATATGCTTAACAGCTTTTAGTTTGGGTTTTTTGTTTTTAATCGGCTAATAGCCATGGCCTCATGAAAAGTGATCCACTGTACACCAGAATTCAATAGTATATTTACCACTGACTTCAATTATTCTTAGAAAGAGCACCAGTGCTAAAAATCATCTTACAAAGCAGAGTTAGAAATACCCTCCAGAAACTGAGCTACTATACATTGGGAAGAAGAGTCTATAAAGCCGCTGCCTGTCAACAGCAGCACTGACTGTGACCCCTGTAGCTGCTAAATAAACCCATTTTGCTATTACTAGGAATGCCAGATACGCTTTAACCAGTTCTGAAGTGCAGTAGGAAAGTACAAAGCAGGGATATCCAGACTAAATAATTAAATTTAAATGAAATCACTCAGGAACCAGACACAGTCAAGAGCTCAGACTTCCCCACAAGCTACTTTATCTTGCCAAGCAGCTTATGTATTTCTTCAATTGACAGTAATCTGCAGGGCAGACAAAAGCTAAGTGTGTTCTGTTGAATCTACAGTACTGGATATCAGTAGTTGAATATACTAGTTCATCTAAAAAGGACACCCCCCTCCCAAACCAACCAACCAAAAAAAACGCCAAACAAAAAACCCATCCCAAGAACCCTTCTGTTCTTGCCTTGAAGTTGTTCATAGTTGACCATCAGCATCTTCCAAAACAGTAATATCGAAGGAAAATCCAATTATAAACAATCATCCAGAAGGCAGGAGAATTAAAAGCATTCAAAACAAAACTTATAGATTGAACAATTCAACACTCAGTTGACTTTCAGTTGCAAAACACTGACATTACTAAAATATTCTGTGAATCACTGTCCCCGTGCCATTTTAATGAGGTGTACAGGCTTCAGTTTGCCATCATATTTGGAAGTTACGGCTGGCTTGCAGATTTCTTTCACCTGCTAAACCTGTGCATGAAGTACAAGATCTGCTGCTGCTCTATCTTCCTGTCTCCAAAACTGAAGAGCAATTTTGTGCAACTTCATAGAGACCAATATTAAGCCCTCATACATTTTACTGCCTTTTCCTCATTGTTTTCTTCACCATTGTATCCAAAAGACACCCTACACTCATAAATATACTGGTCTGGTTTAGGATGGCATTTCCTTAAACAGATTCCAAAAAACATATGGACAGTCGGTTTAGATTAGATTTATTTCACTTTAATTAGCCCTCAGCAGGAAACTCGTTTAACCTGAACTTTAGGTCCTTGGACATTAAATAAGTGTGTCCACACTGGGATTTGCACCTACTTAACTGAGGGTGTGATTTCATGATCAGTTTTCATCAGTCCAAACTCCTCACTGCTGCTGAAAAAGTAGATCTGATCTTCCTCCAGTATGTCAGTTCTAGCCTTTGCATGTTTGTGGGGCAAATCAAATTAATTAGTTGATCCTGCTGAAAGTTAACTCCACAAAAAAAGATTACATTTCAGCCAGATCAGTGACTGACCCAATTCACTGCTCAGTCACATGAGTGCCAGCATCAGCACCCAAGAGCTGTGACAGTAGGAAAGCTGAGCACCACAGCTTTGCAAAGCATGAATAAGAGCTCCATTTTCCTTCCAGTCAGACTTTTAATCCAAAGCTTTCCTCCTTTATGGTCTAAGCTTCCACAGCCTCACGGAAAAGTTCAGCGGACATGAGCTCCACAGCTGCTCTTCATAACCAAGCACCCAACATTACCTGTTTCAAACATCTATTAGTTAATAAAGGCAGGAAAAATAATACAGAAATCTTCTTTCCTAAAGCAAGTAACAAAGGGTGGCTTAAAATATATGTATGCCTTAGTCACTAACGGATATGCTGACAGGGGTACGGGCAGCCTCTGTCTGTACATATCCTGACACATGGCAGTGTATCACCAACATTCCTAAAAATCTTCCTGCTTTCAGCAACATCAGAAGGATCAAACTTGAGATTATTACACCAACTCAAGTGCTGCCTAGACATGTTATTTTACTGAAGTACTAAGAAACTTACTTATACAATCACCGCTTACTGTAAGAATCTGCAGAGATGGAGGGGGGTGACAGCAAGACCCAAACGTGTGCAGATGCACGTCTCTTATAATGAATTTAATGTCTGATCTACTAACTCTGAAGAACTGTGGTCAGTCACACATGAACTAACTCCATTCTTCACAAGAAAAATCTATTTAATGCATACTATTCTCCAAGAAGGGAATCCCTTCACTTCAGAGCTGAAATACAGAAGTAGTGCAAAGAACCTTGCAGACGGCTACTTCTGCAATCCTCGCTCTGCAGGTAAGGACAATGAGAAATTCTGGATCTTATTCAAGAGCTTCTATAGATCTAAAACCTCCTAAAAATGAACAGAGATTGAAAACTAACAATGCTCCTGAATGCAAAGCCTACATTAATATGGAGAGGGGCGGAGAGGGAGATTTTTCGAACTCAGTAACTCTCTGAAGACACTTACTTTCACAGTAAAAATAAATTGCAATTAGTTTCAACAGCAAAACAAAGAAAAAGTACAGCTTTTCTGTGCCTACATATTTTTCAGCTGAAAGCTGTATTATAAAGTAGTTATAAATCATTTCAATTGTTATATTAAATTGAACTTCCCCCCCCCCCAGTTTCAAGTAATTTTTATCTCTGAACAGACAAAACACAAGACTAGATTCTAAAGGAAGAAAAAGGCATGATAAGACAAAAAGGGAACCGCAAGTAGTTACTGATATCAAGGATACACCCACTCCAGTTTTAACTTTTCAGGAGGCAGCTCTGTCCTAATATCATCATAGTTTTCTACATCAGAAGGAATGAACATTGTGATTGGTCGGCCCCGCATGAACATCTTGATATATTCTCCCTCTGTTGAAACAAAAAAGCGTATTAATCATATGGCAAGTTTACACAAGAAATAAGCACAAAAGAAACCAGTAATAAGCACAGGGGTACAAATAATACTCATGGTTTAACAATTATTTTTGAAATGTGAGCTTGGTAAAGGCCCAGATTTTAATTTTTTTTTTTTTTTAAACAGAACACTAAGATACACACACACACGCACACACACAGAGTAAGCGTTAGTTGAATTTGTGATAGAATAGACTGAGCATGTAACATTTTAGACATGCAAATTAAATAACAAAGGCAAATTCCGAATTAAAATCTGAAATTGAATAAATAGTCATAGAATGACAGGATAAGGTATTTGAGGTTGAAGGGGACCCTCAGGAAGTCTTTGAGTCCAACCTCTGGCTCAAAGCAGGCTTAGCCATGAGGTCAGACTAGGTTGCTCAGGGTTTTGTCTTGTCCAGTCTTGAAAACTTCCAAGGATGGAGATGGCCCAACTTCTTAGTACCTGGCTGCCTGACAGGACCCCCAGGGCCTTTCCCACAGAGCTGCTCCCTGCAGCGCCTCTCTCCCCAGCCTGTATCCCTGCCAGGGGCTCTTCGTTCCCCCAGGTGCAGGACTTGGCATTTGTCCTCGCTTAGTTTTGCGAGGTTCCTGCAGATGCATCCCTCCAACCTGCCCAGATCTCCCTGGTTGGCAGCTCTACGCAGCTCTACCCTCCAGCATATCTCCTGGGCCCTGAGTCTGCTGTCATCTGCAAACCTGAGAGTGTACTGTGTTGCCTGCTCCAGGACATTGCTAAAGATGTTAAACAGGACAGGTCCAGGACAGACCCCTGCAGACTCCACTTCGTACCTATTAGCCAGCAGGTAGAGTACAACCCATTAACCATGACCCTGAGTCTTCCCTCCACACTACGACAATAATAATTTTCTAACTTCAGAAAACCAGAAAAAACCTTGGAGACTTTACAGCCTACCCACACAGCAAAACCAGCACTGTCGTGCTGTTTAACTATGGCTAAGTCAGGTCTCAAATCCACAAGAATTAATGCCAGCCTCCAATGCTGCTGACACAGGAGCTTCATGTCAAAAAGCACTGATGGCAAAGACCCAAGTATTTCACTTATTTTGCATCAATGAAATGGTAACTTTTTATCACTCTTCAACTTCTTTAGTAATTAATAACCATTGTTTATGTAACTAATATCACAAACTCAAAGTAATATAATATTCTGCTGTGAATCTGGAACTCCGGTATTTTTTATGAGTAGGGATTTGAAAATCGCAGCAGACAGAGGGAACTCAAGAGTTTCAAACCAAAATGTAAATAGTTGAGTAGGACTGGAGTAGAAGAATAGCTGTGAATTAGTAATACAGTATTAAGAAATCTCTAATCACATTTGATGCAACCAATATTGAGCTCTAGAATTAAGATCTTTAAACAATTACTTTTGTATTTCTTTCAAAAGACAAACATGAGACAGACTTCCCATAAACGTCCAGGGAATGCTTGTAAATATTTCCCCAATCAAGCATAAGACTATTACTCAGACTGCATGAATGTGCAACCTATGTTTTGCATTCCCTAAAACATCTAAAATTGAAATTATGAGAAATTCAGACTTATTCCTACAGAATTATAGTTTAACAGCTCAAGTCAAACTTGGAGATCTAAAAAGGCAGGAGAAAGCAGATCATTTCAGTGACAGCAGAAGCAATGTAGAGTCCAAAATAGTCTTGCTTACAGAAATATTTTAGAAGATGCAAAGATCAAGAAATAATCAAAGTTGTGAGCAAGACCAACCTTAAGCCAGGGTCTCTACCCCTCTCTGAATTTGAAATACCCCTGCTATACAGACTGCAGAAACATATTCTGTCTTACTGCAGTCAGAAGAGAATGAGAGAGGAAAAATCCGTAACTATTTTCATCCACCAAAGATATAAAGCAGTCTTGCACAAAGTTTGGAAATGAATTCTTGACACTTAAGGTCTTTCTTCTACAGCTAGACAAAATAGAAGACTGACAATCATCAGTCTAATGAAAAAAATGTGGTGAATATTCTAGGTTATTTAAAAGAAGGATTTCTGATCATAGAGGATTTTATCAGAGTCGTGTGAAATTCTGTGGAATACCACCCCAGCTCTGAAAATATCAGAAAGCACTAGCTTTGAATACAGCAGTGATGATCCTAGCACACGCCAATGACTCGGGCAGCATTGACACAGATAGGAAAAATCTATGGTGACAAAATCGTATGATACATTCAGCAACTCCTAGCCAGAGAAAGAACTACCCATGAGCTTGTGTGGTTTTAACATCACTTGTCACAGCATTGCTCAAACTTGACTAGGTCAATGAATCCATGTATCTGAACATAAGCTAGTTAAAGGTGTTCTACCATGTCCATGATACTCTCTTTGAAGATTTCACAACACATATGGCTTTATTTGTCAAAAATTTTTGGTTTTCCTCTCAACACACTGTAGTTTGATTTCTTGATGCTTAACAGTTTTAACAATTTTTTTTTAATTGTTTGATGAAACCGATCACAGTTTATCAAATTTACCAAGTTCCCAGACTTAAAAGATATGATTAGTGTGACTCCTTTTCCATTTTTAGTGTGCTCAAGTCAACCTTCTGAGAACAAGAATTCATTTTACTTGAATCTTGTGTCGCTTTTGGCCCTGATAGTAGGTTTACTCTACACTGGAGGCAAGAGAAGGGAATTTTCCTATGAAAATTACAATGAAAATTGAGCCACTGAAGTCCAGTATCAAAGGAACAAATACCAAGGTGAAAAACAGTTGTCCCACTTCTTTCTAAGAACAAATACAGCTCCTTTGAACAAGAACCCTGTGAGTCCATCCACTGACAACAGTAGAAAACTTGCCTCAGATCAAATATCAAAGAACAAAGAAAATCACTTCCCAGTAGCTAAATTAGAAACAATAGTTATTTTACCAAGTGTGCATTGCTTAATTGCATTGCTGAGAAAAGCTGAAGATCGGTGTTGTCGCTAGTTTGACACAAATGTTTAGATAATTATTCCAAACTAGTAACATGTCTCATTTTTCCACTAAAATATTTTTTATAGTATGTATTTTACAGAGATTAAACAATACTGGCTAAACCCAAGAGTAACATATTAGTAATGACCTTTCTTTTAAAATCTGGTGCTCACACACTTACAACTTAAAACATAGCATAGCCCGAGGGTATTTAGAAAAGACCGTTCATTTGTGCAAGTCAAATTCTTGATTTAACACTGAGCTTGACACTTCTGGTTCCACAAGACCAGTGCAAAACGACACCAGAAATTTAGGATCAAATTTCTCATTGCTGCTTGGAACAGTAGAGATAAGCTGCAATTGAAATTCATATGGATAGAGGCAGTTGCACCTGTTGGACCCTACAGATGAGAGAGATGAAGAGCCCAAGAGGAATTCAGTCAGGTCTTTGGCCTGAAGAGAAGAGGCTCTCCTGCAGCTCAGGGAAAAGATTATCTGCAGGGCCTTCAGATACAAATTAGCTCTCTGAACTTCCCTATTAAACAAAGAACATTTTTTGCTTTTATTAGCTAGCTTTGTGTTATTCAAGATTACCTTTGAAGATACGTATTTAACACACTTGTTAGAGAGACATAGGCTAGCTATAACTTAGTTAAGCCTCTCCCTACAGAAGAGGATGGTTAAAAAAAGAGAGAGACAACCCACTGAAAGAGTTTTGTCTAAGACTGTAAATTTCCTTTCATCAGAATAACCTGTAGGGCAGATATAATATTAATGTAAAAATCTTTTGAAATACTAGAGAGGATGGCAGCATATCAACAAAACCATTCTCAAACAGCAACTAATTGCCTGAGGCCAAATTCTTGTAAATGCGAGTTAAGAAAACCACTGATTTAACTCTTTCATAGCATAGTGGCTCAACTGAACGCTCACGAGCATTAGACAATCTGTTTCTTTCCTTCTTTCTCACTATTTTCAGGTACAAAGCAGCATGTCAAGACTTTTTTTTTCCTCACTTGATCTTTTGGAAGAAAAGAGGCTTGGTCATCTCATAACGGATATGTAGGTAAGGGGGCATAAGGGGGATAAAGTCAGAAGTTCTAAAGAGAGTAGGGAAAAAAATCCCCCAACAAACAAAAAATCCTTGACAACTCTGGTATCTACCAGCCTGAAAACAGCAGGTATGAAAGTAAAAATTCTCTACAGCATAAAGGAGATGTTCAGACCCCACTACCCACTGTGCAGAAGCATTTGGCAGGGAGAGAGGGAAGGGACAGGAGGGGATACCTGAAAGGACCTTGGGCGCTTGCTCAGTTAATTAATCTGCAACTGCAGACATCCTATAAATCCTTTCAAATATAGATCAAACCAACCTAAAAGTACAGTTGAAGCTCTGTATATAGCATACCCAGGTGCCGTAGATTATCCACGCCCCACAAAAAGAAATAGCTCAGGCCCAGGGTTGCTACAAAAGGCAGCATCACATGGATGCAGCGCTCTGGCTTCAGGGGCCAACTCTTCACCGGGAACAGCTGTAGCTGCTTTTGTGCAGCTTTGAGCTCAAATTCACAGCCCTTGCCAGACTCTGCTTGGCTCCACAATAATTCACCTCTGGAGCCTCAACAATCTCTTTGCACAAGTGCCAGGGGACACGGGACCAGTACTCCCAATTTTTGCTCCCAGGATCGGCTCGGGTTTATTAGCCTCACGTGGGAGCCCTCTGGGTGTGCTGGACCCAAGCAAACTCCATGCAGGTCTCAGGTCTCTGTGGGATCCCCAGAGGTCTGGGGAAATTACTAACTCAGCCCCAAAGATGCAGAAACACTTGATCTGACTACACCATAGCCCCAGTCAGCTGAAGGGAAATAAAATGTCGCTCAGGGAGAGTGACACAAGGACACAGAGCCCAGTGACTTGGCGAGGGCCCACCTAAAGGTGGATTTAAATGCCAAACAGCCACGAGGCTCTGCAAACCCATGTCATGAGCTGGAGGAACATGACAGCTGAGCCCAGCCTAGCCCAGCCCGATGGATGCACGACATGCCCATTAGTGCCCTCTCTCTGCCTGCATCACCCCGGTTTTTACTCTGATCAGGGTACTGCAGCATTCGCTTTGGACAGCAGAGACTTGGCTGTCACTGGGATACACACAAACATGCTCTGCTGATTTTGGAATACCATCCAAAAACCTCCTTCTCCTAATAGTCGGGAATCTCTCAGCCTCCAGGCGACAATAAAGCATGGCTAGGTTGTCTACTTTTTGTGGGTGTAACAGCATGGCTGTTAACTTCAGCACAGGTCTGCCTGCCTGCTATCTGAAAGTGCATCAGGCGAGCAGGAAAACAACAATCATGCCCTTCCTCCTCCCAGCCGTCACTTTGCAAAAATAAAAACATCCAGCTATTTAACTCTCTTTTTGCATGATAAGGTTTCGATCTGTCTCCACATCACCACAGAATTTACCTTTCATGATTGTGGGTGGCTATGACTGCATGCAGTGTTACAGGGGAGAACCTACCAGGGTTTCAATATATTAACATTTTCCGTAAGGCTGTGTATCTCCGTTAGCATTACTTCTGATACATCCTGGGATTGCATTTCTGTTTTCATAACAAGCAAGTGGTTCAATCTTCGTGTGATTAACTAGCATGTTAGAGCCCTTTTCCTCACCTTTAATTCGGGCAGACAACCTGTTTATAGCTGAAATGTTGCTAGCAACTCCTGCATGTGTAATCTTGCACTTTGAATAATTTAGTTTTGTCTTATACTACTCCAGGCCTCCAGAACATCTAGGTCTTACTGTACTAATATCTCAGCTTCCACTGGATCAGTTTGGTCTCTCAGCTTCATGTCATCAGTGAAATTGCATCAGTGCTCCTACTGTCCTGTGTTAAGTTCATTAGTGTAAACACTAAGCCAAATAGGTCCCAACAGGCTGCAGGCAGATGTTAGCAACCAGAGTATCACTGTGGGTTCTTTGAAAGTTTATAGTCTGCTAGAGAAGAGAGGAATAAATATGTCGGTGAAACAAGGTGCTGCTACTGAGAGGGAACCCTAGAAGCCTGCCTGATCTGCAAGGAAACAAGTGCATCTTCTTCACTGACAGTCACTGTAAGCCAGCACACTTACCTTGCATGCAAGGAAACTGTTGGTAAAACATGCAACACTAAGAATCCAGGACTAAAACTAGGGGCAAATAAAAAATTGTAGACAAATGGTAGACAGTGGCTGAAAATTTTCTGCAAAGCCTCCTTGTATCAAAAGGAGATTTCCATTAACATAAATAAGCTTTTAGTCAGGCCTTATACAAGGAAAAAACACACACACACAAAAAACACACCAAAAAAAAAAGGCACAAAGGTAACAGTAAAATTCAACTTCAAACAATGCCCATTAATTCGCTCTTGGAAGGAAGTTTAAAACTCAGCAACTCAGGGAAAGCAAGCTGGAAGGTAAGACCAATGAAAAACACTGCAGGTGATAACAGACAGCAAAGATATGGCAATACAAACCATGCGAAAGGCTGAAATTAGCATTTCCATGAAGTCAGTACAGAAGGACTCATGCAATGACGCTTAAGCAATTTATTATTTTCTGTGAATCATATTCTTAAGGGAATACGGAAGGTTTTCAGAGGAAAATAATAAAAATAATAGGAACTGAAAGGAGGAGGGAAAAAAAGATCAAAGAAGTCTTTGTAGATTAACTCAGAAGTACCTACAGAGAAGAGCAACTCAGGAGACATGAAAGCTACTGTTTAGATCCTTCAGAAATTTGAAGACAGTGACATAACAAAACCAAAATCCTCCTGGTTTCCAAAAAACATGCCTCAAAATGAAATCGTCAAGGAACACACAGTAGTTTCCTAGAAGCGTGTGAAAAGCCCTCATCCTCAATTACCGATTTCTTCAACAAAACGGGACAAAATATTAGATGAACGCATTTTGTATCACACTATTCCCCATTGTTTAGACAGACACTAAGGCAGCCCCACAAGACTGCTGTAATTAACTGCTCTTCAGCTAGCAAGTGTATGCATAATGGGAAGTCTAGTGAGCATACAGTAGATCTTTTATATATATATATATGCACACACACACTCAACACAGAGTAGATAAATAGTGAATAAACAACAAAATTATCTGTTTGTCTACATGGTTATAAGTTTAATTCTTAAGGAATCATTACAATAATCTAATCTTGCAAATTATTAGTGACTATTTTTCAATAGATCCCACCCCATGTAGTTTGAAAGAGCAACACAGACTGATTCATCAAAACCCTCAGCTCAGTTCTACTTGTGTTTAGCATCTGAATCTTCCCCTTAAAAGTGAATTACAAGCAAATGAAAACCCCCAAAAGACTCCAACTAGCTTGGCCAAGCAGAACTCTCTAATAATATACAATAAACTACCACATCCAGAGTACATTTATTAATCTGTCTTCACCTTCTAGTTGCTTGACCAGTGAAGTTATGCTTTTTAATACTACAAATAGCTTCTTTCCCACAAGCTTTCCGCTTTCAGGCCTGTGTCCAAGAACTCTGTAGGACCACTAACCTGAGGGACAAAGGCTTAGAAGCCTGTTTCTAATTTAAACCAGTGCTAACAGCACAGAGACAAATACAACCAAATTCAGCCACCATGCCAGAACCATTACATTTTAAGTTAGAGTGGAATTAAAATGCAGCTGCAGGTCTGCTGTCTCTCACCCTGAGCTCTGTGTCAATGCTTGCTGAACCTGACAAGTGGGCATGCACCGTCGCTATTGAGCGTGGGTGCAACACAAACCAAACAGTCAAAAAAAAGCAGACAAGATGGGAGATTTGCCTCAGTCTGGAGTGATTTTACAGCTTTGCCTTGTGATTTCTTAATAAATCTTCAGTTATTAATTTGATAAGTAAATCACAGTTAAAACCCTGTTTTTTGATGTACCAGGTGACAGAATCTAGGTATTAACAACAGTTACCATTTGCACTGAAATAATTCAAGTTTAATATTAAACTCTAGCTTTTTATTAAAAAAAGGACTCAAAAAAGGGAGTACTGGACACAAACTAACTCAGTAAGACTGTATCTAAATGCTTCCTGCTTAAATAATAAAATCCCAACTTCACCAAGAATCAGCGATAAAAACTCCCAAATATCAATGTTTTTTCTGACAGTATCTATGGTTTCTAATAATGTGCACTGTGCCTGAATGAGAGTAAGCAGCCCAATAATAATGAGATAGACTGGGTCTCCCTTTGCCCTCAGGTACATGAACACCTTCAATAAGGATCTGTGTCTGATGAAAAAACTGATCCGAGGTAGTTACTGAATTTTGCACTCTCAGTGGACAGGACACACTGACAGCAGGGTAAATTTTTCCATTGTGTGCTTCACGATTGCCCCATTCTGTGAAGCTAGAACTATAGCACAGTTAAACTAACAGAAGAAAAAGTACTGGAAACTAATAAAGCACAATCTAAAAAGAAACAAACTTAGGAATGCAGCGAATGTTTTTCATTAATTCTTTCACATATGGTTTTTATTGCCATCCAAAAATGTCTAAGTGTCTCTTATTACTTTATAATAAGTGAACAAGTGATTCATATGCAGAGCTGCTATCACTGAAAACCAAACTTAAACATGGAATCTCAGTGAAAAAAATTACCTTTTATCTTAAAATAACCCAGGTCTTTAACTTCTGGTTATAAAAATATGAATAGTTTATGATTAATACTTTAAAAATGTCTCTGCTGAAGTGAAAATCAAGATGGTTTCTATAGGCAATTGTAAACACCTGCTGGTTAAGAATTTAAAAGAATAACTGTAGCTAGTGTCCTTTTACGGCTGTAGTAAGCACTTGCTCATTTCAACCATAGCTTTATTGGATTTTCACAGAATTTTAATACCTCCTTAGTACTGGATTTTACTGTAAAAAGGTTGTCCTAATTTGCAAGACTAAACAAACAAATGTTCAAAAATAAGCTGAAAAACCTAAACCCAAAAATCTCTTCAGCAAACATATGGATGTGTGTCTAAGATTTCCCTCATTGGATTGGCATCACCAAAGTGTTCCTGTCTGTGTTCCCTCTGCTTCAGCACGCACCCAGATGCATAAAGCTCAGCCCTAACCTCAACGTGTAGGTGCAACTCAACCCAAGTAAGAGCGATAAAGGCACTGAGGGAGCAAAATCGGGTACCAACACTGGTGACATGCACGGCCTCAGCATGGGGCTAAACAGAGGAAACTCAACGGACTGCCCACGAGGCAGCTGCAGGCTGCGGCTCCCCACGCTGCTGCTGCCGGCAGGAGGAGAGAATTGCCCAGGTCTGGCTGACATTCACATGCAATACCTGCTGTACGCTCTCTGGGGGACTCCACACCGAACCCAATGCCTTTCACTATGGAAGCTCATCTAAGATTCATCCTCACTTGCTCCTCAAGTCTTTCACTTTTATAGCTAGTATCAACAGAAATCACAATGAACATGCACAGATGGTCACAGCACAGATAATAGTGCAGAAACTTCTGCTGCTAGAAAAATAAGATTCCAAGAACTAAACACGCAAGAACACATTTCTCTACACTTTGTGGTACTGTACTATAATAGTGACAGGTTTCAAAGCAGTTTCTTTAATAGCTGTATCAAAAAAAAAAAGGAAACAAAATTGATTCCAGGATGTTCTAAGCTACACAGAATTGTCACCTTCCATCCTATTATCCCATGCAAACACCTTCTGCTATGATAATTTGCAATTTCACTGTGTTTCCAAACTTATTTTATGTGTGTATAAAGACACTGAAGTATTTTTACGTAGATTTGCTTTGAAGCTTGACAGTTTGCACACCAGCAGTCTTTCCAAGAGTCCCCTTCACACCATTTCTAGGAAGCACATTGACACAATCGTTAGCGTGGGAGGTGTGTGCCGGGGGCGCACACAGTGTTTCACATACAGCTTAGTGAAATGAGCAGCTCATGGGAGCTGCTGTAACTTAATTAACACCGTGCTAGAGACTGCTCGCCTCTAGAGGCAAAGGTTGGCAAGCCACAAAGGAGAGTTAAAGCAGCTATAGCTTTTCATGCCTTTGGGTTGCAGAACAGAACGGTCCTGCACAAACAGGGTTAGCAAAGGCTACCCTTCATCCCACCCTGCCCCAGACAACTCTGTCCAGCTGCATGGGATTTACCTCCAGAAACTGTGTTAACTGTCTGTGCAACTCTTGAACTTTCTGATGGGTTGGGTCAAGGTGCCAACTGGAAACTGGTTCATTTACATGGCAACTATCAAGTACAAAACAGGCTAAAGTCACCTGCCCTGAACAGGACGTTGCACTACAGAGAACTGGCCGACTGCTGCTAAGCTTACAGGGGGAAGGATGGGGGGACCCTCTGCAACAACAGTAACACACGCAGACACACACACTCTAAAAGCTGTCAAAAATACACTCATTGGTCCCTATTAAAAAAAAAATCTTTGGAGGCTGAATCCTGCTAACTGCAACTTCGCCCATGTTAAAGGCAGAATGATGTTTTGCCACTGTAAGTGTTTAAAATGTTAGTAAATGCATTTTCTATGACAAGACTTCCTCTCCATCTTCCATATATGTGGGGCCACTGTCATCTGCATCGTATTTCTCTTTCATTCCAGTTGGGCTCAGAACAGACTACGGCATGACACACAGGGAAGGTACCCGTTCATCATTCAGTGAAAGCTCACATCACCTGCAGAGTAACACAATAGATAGCAGGGTACGCATCGAGGCCACGTAAGTTACAGCTACCAGGATGAGAGAACTCAAGGACGGCCCATTCTTGGCAGAACAGGTAGAATTGTAGAAGCACATTGTAAGGAAAGGATTAGTATCGAAGGTATTTTAGCTGTATGCAACTTGGTTTTATGAAAAGTTGTGTTTGGTAAAAAGGGCATTTTTAATGTAACAGTTTTATCTAATTCTTGCAAAGCTAAATTGCAGCTGGTCTGGACACTAATGATTAGTTTTCTTTTTACAGTAACCATTGCTGCACATATGTACCGTTCCACAGTTGCTGGTAAGCAACCTGGTATAAAGAAACATTTCTTCTTTTTTCCTGATGCTTATCCACACTCTTTCACCCCTATTGTCTTTGAAGGATGCTTTGGGTAAGACCCAATTTAGAATATTTTTAAAATCTGTAATTTCTCTATGAATTAGAAAAAGATAAAGCAATTGGATTCAAGTTGATTTTGCTTTCATTACAACAATTTATATATTAACTTCCAAAAAAATTGGAGTGTTTCTTTCTTTTTGAAATAAAATCCAGAGGAGATCAAAAGTAATCAAACTGTGTATAATGTGATCTTGCTTACAGCACAGAATTTAGAGACTACAGGTTTGTTAATTAGCAGCAAAAAAGCATGAGACAGAACCTCTGTACGTAGCTATATGTTGTGTACAGCATGCACTTGGGTTACATGCTTTAGTTTTGAAACTGCATGCTTCAGTACAGTTTGCAGGACATCAAAGCAGAATAGTTTTGCGACACAAGAAGTGGATTTTGTTTGTTGCCACATCCCACCACATTCAGATAGACGGCTCCTTTTCCTGTGTGAACAAGCCAGCAGCAGCAGGTAGCCACAGAATGCAAGATTCATCGGTGCAAAGACATACACTTCAGAAGAGACTAATTTTTCATTTCAGGAGACTATATTAAAACCTTCAGTCTCTGTTCTTGTCTATTCAGTGTGTATATGTTGTAATATTGGCAAGACAGAAAGCTGAGATAAAACAAATCTTTTAGTTGGCAGTTCTTAATATTCTGATATCTTAGGCAACAATGCAAGACTTCTAGAACCTTATTTGAACACACACTCCTCTCTGAGGAAATTATGTGTGTAGTAATTTTAGACTACCCCCAAATAACCGCCCCATAGACTGCAATGTGCATATGCATATCTGTCTCTATAATAAGAAAGCTGAAATACCTATTTAAATGCTCAAAGTTTTTAAGAGATCATGCACTGATGCTCTTTGATGGTGAAAAGCCAAATAAAAGATTCGTGAGAGTGCTAAATTAGAAAGCGATGAAAGGGCATAGCTTAATTCTTACCTTGGCTGTTTTTTTCACGAGTTGACATTTTTGCTGGTTATGGGACAGAAATAAAATATCTTAAAACTATTTCTAAAGTCTCACTCACACCTGCTTGGATGAAGACTGGTACACAGGTCAAAACTTTAGATTTTTGTTTTCATAACCTCTACTTATGCACATACATACAGAGAAAATAATGAATTTTTTTTTTTTTGTTTCACAGAAGTAAAACAAATCCTCCCACCACCCACCAAAAATTTCTGTCCTTCCTAAAGATGCAACTTGATGAGGCATTTCTCCAAAATTTCAAAGATTCTTATACAGGTCTTGAGTAACATTTAGCCAGATGAATTCCTGGAGTAATTACTAATGCTATTTTAGCTCTGTATCCCTGTTTCATGAGCATACGTCCCAATGTATTTATTTACAGGAAATACTTATTCAGTCAAAAGCAAATCTTTTCAACTTCATCCAGTATTTAAAAATAAATGTTTCTATTTACCTTGGCTGACGATGACATCTTTGTGCCTGGGGAAAAATTCAAAATAATATCATTAATAATATGTGAAATGCTTATCAAGCCAATACCATCTAGTTCTTACACATCTGGCAATCTCATCAGATTCTATGTACAGTGTAAGCATAGTACAGGATGCTAAATAACTAACCTTGGTCATTGTAGTGCATTTTTACCCGTATGTTATTTTATGCAGATCACTGTATCTTTTCAGTAACTTAAAAGCCTTTGGCCCTATGGCAAAGGTTCCTAAGAATTACTGTAATAACAACAAAATACAAAAAGCTTTTAAAAATAAGTTATGGAGGGTATATTCCTTGTGCATGGAAAATTCCATTTTGAGAGAGCAAATTTGTAATAACCAAATGTTTTAAGCTGCCAAACACCCTCAGGCCTGCAAGCAAAGCATTTAACACCTGTCAAAATAAGCTGTCAGCACACAGCACCACAATTTTTTCTAGGAATTAACCCTGTTGGACACATGGATTAAACGTAAGCAAGTTGCAATTTCATTTAAACTGGATCCATGCAGCATTACTGCATGTACAACACAGTGTCTTCAAAGGAGTGCAGCTGAGACGTCCCTCCTCACCAGAACCAGGAATGAGCCGCTCACAAAAATCCTCAATGCTCTTTTGTGAAGAGGGAAGAAATACTAATTTTCAGTATCAGAGCTACTTCTTACCAGAATAACACTCCTTGACGGGAGAATGTATTGCATAAAAAACCCTCTTGAATTCATTTGAAATTCAGCAGGAAGGTATGAGTGGCATCCAATATTTTTAGCTGGATGGAGGTCAAATTTTTGTAACAGTGACAAAGGGTCAAGCATATGCATGAGGAAAGTCATCTCTGGCTATTGGTAGAATCACCCTTCACCACACTGCCAAATGAAGAATTAAAACTGGATTCCCAGTCTTGCCTGAAAAACACTGAATGACGGGCTGCTGTGGGAACCCTCTTACTTCTTATGGCTTTATCAGACTGATTTACAGCTCAGTGCTGGCTTAAAGACTGAGCTTACTAAACAAAGCTCATATCCTGGGCTGGTAGCGCAAAGCATATGTAAAACATTTCTGTCCTGGGGCCCACATTAGGGGCTGAATTCTGTTCCCTTGCACAAGACTCTGGTAACTTCAGGCAGATTAGGCCAACATTTCTTAATTGAGAATGATAAATGTAACATAACAATATGCCTTTGCACAATACCAATTCTTTTAGAAAGTGGGCACACAGGATGCGAGTAAGAAATGAGTATTAATGTGCATTCTTGAATGCAAATAGATCTGAGCATAAGAACAGGGTACACAAACAATACAATACCCAGTCTTCAATCAGATGATGGTCTACAACTGATAATGCTTGAAGCTTTATTTTTTGCCAAATACTTTAAGATATAACAGCTTCAAGTTGTGAACAGACAACTTTCTCTGACAAGAATTAAGCCTAATCTTTCCTTGTCCGCTCTTTTGTTACATACCTGACTTTTTTCCTACATTAGAGACTGTAGAAGGGCAGTATTTAAAGTCTTTTAGAAAATAGGCAGAATCACAGGAAAATGAAACAAGATACCTCTGTTTTGACCATGCCTGAACCAATATACAAAATGTAAATCAAACTAAAATTTATTTTTTATTATTAGCAACTTTGAAGTACATACCACATTGTGAAAGACATTTTAGTAGCATAACAAAAACCAAGAAAAGAAACTTGAGAAGCAGAAATCAAGACAGAGGGGTTTTTATTCCAAAATATTATCTAGCATTACCCTGCTATAATGTAAATTGCCAAAAGGCTTTTAAATTCCAGCAGTGGAAACCAATTATAAAAGGAAAAGAAATACTTGCAAAATACGTAACCCATAATCCCTCACACACAGCACTTCACTGCTCTGCAGAACTCTTCAGGCTAAGCATAAAGCTTTCAGTAAATGCGCCAATATCCACACCCAAGATTAATTTAAGATGTTTTTGTTCTTCCCATTCCCAGGAAAGAAGGAATGCACTTGCACCACTCTTGACTCTAAGTATGTATTTGACGGTCTTATGTGCAAGCTAAGGAGAACACTACAGACATGATCATAAAAAGACTGGAAATTACTCTGAAAGGCCTGAAGAGTTTTATTTGTTATAGTGGGAGAGGTTTTCAGGTAGTTCTGCCTTGGAACAGTTAATGGCTATTTGAATGAAGATTAATGAGCAGACGTATGAAATCTGCAGACGACATCAAGCTGGGAGAAGCTGCTAGCACGCTGGGAGGATCTCGGCAAATAGGAAAGGGGTCAGTCAAAAAGTCAACACAACAATTTCAACAAATACAGCAAAATTTCAACAAAGCCAAAAAAAGAAACTAAGTGTGTGAATATGAAGTGGGAAGCCCAATTGGCAAAGAGTACTGAGGACAAGAAGTGGGTCACAATAGGGGTCAACAATGTGGAATTAGAGCAAAAAGCAAACCTTTGTCCCTGTGCTGACAGGAGCAGGAGAAGTAACTACTCTGCTATTCATTCCCGGCGAGGCCTCCACTGCAGACCACAAACTGAGAAAACCTGCCGCTGAAGAACAGCACGAGAGGAACGATGGGCTACACCACATCACCTACTGAAGGTGGAGCCAAAAAGAAGATCCCTGCCTAATATCTACAACCTGCAATCAGGAACCTGTTAAACAGTTAATTTGAGAGATCTACCTGACATCATAAACGTATGTTCTTACTATTACAGTCTACTTCAGAAGCACACATACTATGTCAAATCCAGTAAATTAACTTCAAGGAAATACACTTGCATTTTCAAATCAGTTTTAATTAGGAAAAAAAATGGTTGGAAGCTTCACAACAGTGGCATTAAGCCATAAATCTTAACTCACAGTGCATAATTCTGCTAACCCAAATGGGCAACATTAAAATATATTTACACTCAAATCCTTCCTTCACATTTTATAATAATGTCAAGATTTCACAGACAGCTGCTGTGCCACATTGCTGGGTTATGCAAGTAGTTACTCCTGGTAAGAACAAAGATGCAAATGGTCTTAGCATATACATAAATAAGTTCACTAAAATTATGCAATTTCATAATATTTTGACTCTAAAGATCACTTGCTTTTATGTACCAAACTGATACATACTTGTCCGCATTCTTTGCCACTTTTGATATTAATTTAGATGTTGATGCTACTCTCAGCAGCTTGTTACGACTGTCATCTGAACTCTCCCAAGCACTGTGAGGTTTTTCGGCAGTCAAGGATTTCTTTATGCTAGAAGAAACAAAAATATATTTTAAAATGACAAGATCATAAGATACAATAACTGGAACTGGTATGCAACTGACAGATCAAGCAGCAGGAGACAAAAGCAGAGCTAGGTCTTCCTTCAAGCTGAAGCATGAAACAGGAAAAAAAGATTAGTCAAAAAGTTCTAACTGGATGAATGAAAACAATTGAGCAAGACAGTTGCCAAATGTTTTATCCATTCCTTTCCATTTCCAAATG
Source organism: Phoenicopterus ruber ruber (assembly GCA_009819775.1). NCBI lineage: Eukaryota > Metazoa > Chordata > Aves > Phoenicopteriformes > Phoenicopteridae > Phoenicopterus > Phoenicopterus ruber. The sequence goes on along the minus strand of CM020217.1, from coordinate 27,455,274 downwards.
CTCTTACATAAAGACTTGTACAAAATAACTCTATACTTCATTACTGTATCGCTAATGAATTACAAAAGTGGAAGAAAAAAATGAGGCTACAGGATATTAGCCTTAAAGAATAAATTATTTAAAAAAATCACTTAAGATGATAACAAAGGAAAGTAGAAATTTTTTCCCTCATTAACTGTTCACCAGCTTTAACACACTGATTTCTGAGGCAGAACAGTTCTATCAGATTACAGTTTCATATGGCTGTTTTGCAAATAGCACATTCTAAACCACATTAATGTCTTTAATCTTTTTGAAACAATGTCTGCAAACTTCTTGCATGAATAAGGCAAGCTAGGTTTGGCCCAATACTACACACGATTAAGTCCATGAATTCTGATATAATTTTTCAGCAATGTTATTGTAGCCAATTTACACTAATAGGAACCTGCAAGTTTTGCAGTCACTAGTTCCTTAATTTCACACACATCCTAATCATGGAAAGCATGTTCAAAGTGGTCTAGCCCAAATTATTCTTCAACCAGTTGATTTAGAGTCTGCATATGTCCTGCTAACAGTATCACACTTCATCCCGTCAGAAATGTTTTTTGCAGGAATAAGTCCTGAACTGCAACCTTAGAAATGGCAAGCTCCTTCCACAGCACCTCAAGAGGCTGAAAGGTCCTGAGGCAAACAAGTTAATCAAATCAAGTTAAACCATTAGGAGATTTAATAAGGCATTTATTTTTTCCCCCACGCCACAAAAGATTAGTAAGCGAGACTTCAGACAAACACCTTTACAGTGAGATACCAGGCAGCAGAACAACAGGCCGCAAGTTCAGCTTCAGACAACTTAAGAGTTTGTGCAAGACATGGAGACAGAGCCTTTATGGAGTGTTATAACATGCATCAGTCAAGTGAAAGTTTAAATATTTATTAGAGCTGTGAATTCGAGCAATGCAAGACAACATAATCTTGTGAACTACAGTAAATTTCAGAAGAATAAATTTCATTTATTTAAGAGCTTGTTTCAGTCTCCTAAATGCCAAACAGTAAAAGAAAACTTCACACCTTCCAAAACAATAAGGTGACAATGAACCAAAAAATGGAAAAAGAAACCACATCGAGTGATCGGCATAGTTTTGAAATTCAGAAGTAATCACCCAAATCTTAAAATCCATTTCCTTGACTTTAAAAAGCCATCAGGGGGCGGGGGGGGGGGGGGGGAAGGTACCATTTTTTCTGTGCCTAATTCCCACTAAAATGAGTGGGAACTTAGAGGTAATCCTAAATAAACTTCTACATTCACTCAAGTCAAGCAGTTCTACGATTTGGGTGTAAAATCAGAACTTCACTCATGTAAAGAACCAGAATAAAAGTGAAGTGAACCACCCTGCAACCTAGCAGGAACTGAAAAGGGAAGGGTCGCAAAAAAAATCCAAACTGCAGTCACTTTATAGAATAATTTGAGAAGAAAAGCTCCCGAAGGAAGAGTTGCAATGATACTAGTATTTAACAAATGCTGTTATAAGATGTAGTATACAGCCATGTGCAAAATACACTCCACAATTCAGCTGTGCCAGACAAAACCTATGAAGTGTATTTTGAGAAGGATCAAGTCAGAGTTGTCATTAAATATTTTAGAATAATTACTGATTAGAGGTAATCTACCATATTAGGATTTCAATCACAGAGAACAAAAAAAACCTTTGTAATCTTAAAAATTTGCTCAAAAAAATTACATTTTTACATATTTGCTCTGTTGCAATGCATGTTGAGTGCATCTTCTCTAGCACAAAAAATATCATTTATTAACTTGATCATGAAATTGGAACTATTTCACATGACTTGTCAAATAAGAACTCAGTATCATTACAATCATTTTCTAGTTCTGTACTGTGGTACTGTGAAAACCTTTTAGCTGGAGCAGAACTCTTGCTTTCTTGAGTTTGTCTGTGTGTTTGGAGAGTCTGTGAGGAGGGCTGGGGAGAAGGTGATGCTTGAGTTTGTGGACTTTGATCATTAGAATGAGATTCCTCTTTTTTTTCTTTCTGTCCTGGAGGTTTTTCCTTCTTTTTTTCTGTACCGCTGTAAAATAAAGTGTAACATAGGGGGGAAAAAAAAAGAGAACAAGCAAATAAATTAAAAAGGTGGGAGAAAATGCCTTCTGTGAAAGGATGGGAGAAGCATGTAACAACTTACTATATATAATCACTGAAAGAACACTGATTCTTTACTCATTCTCTTCAGGTTAGCGTTTTGCTGAAATAAGATTTATTCACAAGCTCCAAAAATAAAAAAGGTGAGGGAGGCATGGAAGATGATTTACTTATTCTTACTGCGTAGCTGTACTAAGTTTACTGATTTTAAAATGAATACAACTTTGATTTGAGTATGTCCTTCATTCGTGAGTGCTCCCACAGCATTCAAAGCTGACACAAGTTGATGCACTACAAGTCTGCCATCCCCCAGAAAAAAACCCACATCCTCTGGTTCAGCTTACTGACAACCTTACCGTGCTGCCAGCCAAGGCTCAGTGCAAGCGAAAGGCAGGAGTGTGACTTGCACTATCTCCGATTAGCTTAAGCCCGCCATGAAACTGTACCTCTCTCTCTCTCTCTGTATTTCTGGACATGCGTGGTACCACTTATCTTTGCGCTGTCACCGAAAAGAGTGAAATGCTGTTGCTGGTCCCTGGGCTCTCCCTGGCTGCACCAGAGTTCAGAGGAAATCATCCCTGAAAACTCATCGCTGTTTCAATCTGTAGTTGACTAACATCAGACTGTCTTGCCACTTCTTCAATGCCTTCAGTAAACAACAGCTAAGAATACATCTTTATTTTCACAGTGCTGGATTTATTAGGTTAACATTTGAAACAGCTTTAAATACATGTCATTAACAACCTTAAATTCATTAAGAACCTAACCAAAGGTCCACTAAGTAAACAGAAAGATCAATTAAAAGGCTATTCTATAAAATAGTATGCTTTGCAATGTACTGAATCACACAAACAATAGCAGGACCTGAAAGAGAAGAGTATTCTGTAGTACACAGCCTATTTCTTTTTTAAGATTAAAAAAAACATCTTCCAAGATAAATTTCCTAGTGAACAAAGCAAGATACAAACATCAGCTAAAAAGGAAAAAGAAAGATTTTTCTCTTAGGTTCAAAGTAACCTGCAAAGTAAAAAAGAAATAGTATCTTTCTGACGGGGAGAATCCAGATTTCTATTCCCTCACACAAATTCTCCCCCCGAACCCTTGTTTAATCTTAATTATTTGTGTTTCCACTTACCTTTCCCCAAAAAACAATGAAACACAGTAAGACAATATTCCAAAATAAATGAATAAAAATGGGCCCCAATTTTAATATAACATTCCTAAGATCTTTTTGTTTCATTTGTTATTTCAATTAAAGAGTATTATATCTACCACCAAGACAAAGCCCTCAATGTTTATACGAGTTCAACTTTTCTAAATGCTTCCAAAGAAGCATTCAAGAACAGGTCAAAACACGAAAAATAATATAAAACCCAAAATACATTTACAAGGATCACTCTGGACTTCTTCTGTAAATCATACTAACCAGTTAAAAATGTCAATATAATCCATCAAAGTTACATTTTCTTTTCAGAAAACAAGATGAAAACAAACCAGAAAGAGCTTTCACATTTCTTGAAGGCATATATCTGATCATGGAGAACAAAGCTTGAAGAACTGTGGGGTTTTGGTTAATAATTGATAGCCAGAAGTCCTTAATTAACTAGAAGCATAAAAATTATTATTTTTTAATCAGAAGACTTAGCTTGCATTGCTGAATGCAAAAGCACACTACGCAATCTTAGTCTTTTAGCAGTCTGTGGCAAGAAATGCAGTATAACAAAATAAATTCTCAGAATCTCGTTACTGAAGAAAACCAGAGTCTCTCTATTCCTACTCTGACAGGTACACTCATAGACCTCTGCATTAAGTCTCCAATAAATGCAGGATTTCTCGCAACGAAGTCTGTCTGCTAGGAGTATACAGAGTTTTTTGGGGTTTGTTTTGGTTTGTTTTTTTTAAAGAAATCATCTTTCAGGAAGACATGCTTCGAATTTTCCCTTTCCCTCTACTTGGGGATTTCAAAATACAGTCTAATAATAGTAAAAGAGATGAGGGAAGCAGGAGGAGAGAGAACACAACAAACATAATGACTTCCATAACTTCAGCTTTGCAAGTCTACAAAGAATGGTCCTACTTAGTCAGAACAATGGCTCACCTGGCACAATGTTCTGTCTCCGATGGTAGCATAAAAGAGTTCGTCAGTGAGGTCATTATCTGCAGTCACTTTCACCACACTTTTTGCAATATTCTGTTTACCGTGATATACCAGCAATCCTGCAATTCACCTCTGCATTCCTCCAGTAGGCTCAGGTGAATGCCACCTGCTGATAGCAGCGTATCATCTAACTTACCAATTAGGTCTCATATTTTCTGTGTTCTTACCCAAACTCATTTAGCTCATCTGATCCATGTCCTAGAAACCACAGGTTCAGTGTAGGAATCTCTTCAATGTCTTCACCGAGCTTGTCAGCTGTGAACTATCCATTTCACACCTTTGCCATTAGGTTCACTCCTTAACTTCTCTGTTGGGCCACAAGAACCACTGAACCACTCTGTTTTCTCTATGGGTTGCAGCACGAGGTATACCTTGGGTTCCAACGCAGCGCATTTATCTACCACCAGGTTGCAAGTGGGCTTCTTTTTTTGACTGCCATTTTAATTTGAAAGTAAATTATGTAGATATGTGGCAGTCTGGGTATTGAATATCTTTGTGCTGAATTTATTTGGTTTGCTCACTTCTGCTAAAATCTTCAGTTTAATTGTATTATGACTGGCTATTACAGAGTGGCTCTCCCACTAATACCTCTTCAATTAGGTATTGTGCAACAACTGAAACCAAATCAAAACCAGCACCTTTTCTTGTGGGTTTCTAAAGACTGGTTGTTCTGGGAAGCAGTCATTTAATGCATCCAAAAATTCTTTCCAAATCCCAACTTGATGAGGCATTTTTTCAGTCTACATATGAGTCGTTGAGAGCTATTACTATCTTTCCTAATTTTGCAGATTCTCTCATTTCACTTAGCACAATGTTTCATCCTTCGGACCACAACACATTGGTAGCTACTGTGAAGGGTGGTCATTCTGAAACATGAAGACTATTCATACCAAAAGCTGTTTTCAGAACAATGTTTACTCCTAAGGAAAATGATCAAACAGGTCTCTGTGACAGTCATCTACAGTACAAAGTACAAACCTGTTTCCAACTCTGGTGATATACAAGGTATGCAGCATGTATTTTGTTCTAAAGTGTTTTGACACCTCTATCACAAGTCAGTTCCAGACTATGGGGCTGCAATTTTCCCGACATGTACATGACTTCATCTCTGTCAATGGGACATCATCTACCTGTTGTTCGTGGTACATTCCTGGGCTCCGGTTTTAGCGACAGTTAGTATTTTAGCATACCTTTGTTGAAATGAGACATGCTGCTGCTGTGCAGCTACTGAGCCATCAGATCATCTCCACAATCTCAGTGTTCAGGTTGGTAGAATAAGGATTAAACTTACACTTATTATAAAAGGAAATTCTCAGAGATGGAAGGTCTATAGAGGCTAGAGGCCCAGAAATGTACCACATTAAGACTGCACAAAACACAGACACTAAACTTCAACAACAATAACAGTTTGGACACAAGTAGGCCTTCTGTTATTTGTGACTGGATGTATGGCTACATATATTTAGAACATGAAAAGCTATAGGCAGGCTATGGGGTCTGTTTGGTAAAGCGTAATTCTACATCAACAGATGACCATATTCACCTGCTGCAGCAGTTCAACCACCAGCCTGAAGAAAAGCCTGGACAAGCTGGGGTGAAGCATCCCACGACCAGCCGATATTCTCCTTTGGCCCCCTTCTTTTCACCATGACACGAGTGTTAGAAATAGATACATTTACCCTAACTTTATTAAGGAAATGGGACTACTATTGACATTCACTTATGTTTCTATCAGGAACACTATTTGGTACTGAACAGTTTTGCTGTTATTAAAAAAACCCACATCCACAGAGCTTGAGATTAGACATTTCTTTTTTTTCACCTTTCTTGAGCTGGTAATCTTACAAAAGGGCAAGTCTATTTTCTTCCAAATAGCAAACAAATTTCATGGAAGAATGTATAAAGACAGGAGAGTGAAAGAAACTGCTGGAAAGGTAACTAAAGAGAGGACTTAGGCCTTCCTAAAACAAGCCTTGAAGAAGGAAGTCACGAATCTTCAGCTGTACTGGAAGCACCAAAACCTCCCCTGGACAGTTACTTGGAGGCCCAGGGAGAGCTGCCCTCCACATATTAAGGTTTTCCTTATTTTGGCCTATCCAGGTCTCCCTTTAAAGACCTTAACTCAGATGAAAGGGATGCCAGCCGCTCCCCTCTGCTCTTCTTCTGTAGTCAACTGTTGAGCAGCCAATGAATCAAGAAGGTGATTCAGTGCAAACGCAAGCTGAACACCACGGGAACCGGACTGGCTCTCATCAAAGTGCCAAGAGCCACAGCGGTAAGATTAATGGAAAAGTGCTAACTGAGAAATACCTTCTTGCAGGAATGTCTTTTGTCCCGGTGCCTGTCACACTAACAGATAGAGACATACAGTGATCAGTTTCTGATTTATTGTTGAAAAGTAAACATAGGGATTCAATAAAAAGAAAGATATGCAATGCTACACAATGGAGGAGAGCGAAGAGCGGGGCATTACCCTTGCTTTCCAAATTCCAAAGGGCACTAAAGCTTTTTCTGGTTTGTTCTCATACAGTTTATATTTGCATCCAGCATTTTTATTCCCTGAAGTATGTAGTTTCCCTGTCTTGTTGTATAGCACAGTATTTACAGCCACACTAGAAGATAAACCAGCCACTGGAGTTAGAGTACTCTACAGAGGCCGATAATTTGTTCACATAATTTACTGCAGTTATACATTAGAGTATTCTCTGCCCCGTGGCTATATCTGGCAGCCTGTTCTTCCCAACAAATAGGAATAGGTGCAAAACCTACTGATTAAAGAAGCCATGCAATCACTATCTAACAGACCCACAGAAGAAAGTAGTTATACAAACACTTTGTTTACTGTATGCAGCTGAAACCATTACATGGAGGGAAAAAAGCTATTGTTTGGTGCTTAGCTCATTTAACTTACAAACACCCAAGCAGTGTTATGTCTACACATTTGAGATCTGATACAGATATGCTTCATAAAGACTAAGTAGCCATATTTTGGGTTAAGATTTTCTACACAAAACTGTAAACTTTTATCTTACACAATTCACTATTGTTTCATAGCTATTTTGCTATTGCCTACTATTTACACTCCAGACAATGAAGTCAGTTTTGTCCTTTAATTTCCTTGGGGAGAAGAAAGGAAAAAAAAAAAAAAAAAAAAGATGCAGATGAATACCAGAAGGAAAAATTTTCCATTTGTATTGGAAATACATTTGCCCATTCTTTCCCTTAGTGAGAATGTATTTTGGACACTATACACTATAGAAATACTCCCCATTTATGAATTCTTTTTAGAATCCTGCTGTATGTAAGAAGCCCAACAACATGGTACATCTCCAAAGTTTATTTGTGCCTTACTAGACTTCAGGAAGCTCTGCTGAGGGTCATGCAGAGGCAAAAATCAAACTCTTGCTCTGTTTGTTTGTTTTTTCAAAAAAAAAAAAAAATTCTATTTTAATAACAAGTTGGTACCTTTTTGCAGCAGATGAAAGAGTTTCTTTCCTGGCAACAGAAACAGATGAACTGTGGCTTGTTTTCCTGCTTCCTGTACTTCCGTTAGTTATACAGGACATCGAGATAGCTTCTCGGAGGCTTGGCTGACCTAGGAAAAAAAAAATATCGAAGAACACAAGGTTTTACAGTTGTACCCAAAGATCCATCTGAATAACCAAAAGCTCTCAGATGCGGACCTGGTATCACACAGCAGCAGCCCCAGCATTCAGGACAGCCATCTAGCCTATATCCAGTGACATACATTCATGAAAGCCTTAACCTAGGCAGCTGGAGACAGGAGACCTGGGACACTAAGACAGGCAAGAATATCCTCTGATAGGGGTCAGCTTCTCTACTGCCATGCTGCCAGCAAATACTGACAGCAACGTGCCACGTCTCTTTCCAGTTGTGATCCACAGGGAGAATTATAGATTATGGCTAGCCTTGGGAAGCTGGTTAGCTCCAACAGCTGTGGGACAGCAGATCTGATTATCTCAACTCTGTTCAAAACCGTCACAGCTCAGATAACACCTCATGAGGTTTGTTGCTTTCCATTTGTTTGTTTTTTACTAAAGTTCAAAGAAGTTGCAGACAGAAGCCCTCTCTATACTAAAAGAATGATTACGTTATTTAAGGGTTGTGATTCTAAGGATTCAAAAATCAAGTTTTTCAGCTTGTTTTCAGCTGCCCCTTCCATCTTAAAAAGGTGTCGACCTTTGAGTATATGCACTATGGTATAGTTATTAAGTTTCTGATATAGTTCACTCCGTAGAACATCTGCCACATCCAGCGAGCATTACAGACTCCCTCCAGGGATGAATCAAGACTGTATATGTGAAGAAGGCTGTTGTCTGTCAGATGCCCACTTCACTCATTGCAGAAGTTTGAAACTATGCAGTGAATGTGGGAGGGGATTGCAAAGAAGACGGGGGGGGAGCGAAGGCTCTTCTATTTAAAGAGCTGAATGCTAGCCTGGCAATTGGCTCCCGGACCTGCCTCTGCCACAGACCGTCAGTGAAATACAAGGCATTTTACTGGAACCTGACATTTCACCCTTTCCCACTAATCGTGGGTCTCTCCTTTTTTCCATGTCTGTCTTATTTCTAAGGTCTTACTCAGAAAAGAGTTTTGCCCCCTCCTCCCTCCGAGTGCTAAACTTGTGTTTTTCCCTTCTGAAGCATTACATGCCCTGAAAAAATCCCTGGGCTAATCTCACATTAATCTTCCAAAAATCAGCAGTCACTTTTGACCCCATCTCTGTGCCACGTCCCCATTTCACAAACAGCAAGTTTTTACTGCATCTCACGGGGTCGTGATGTCCAGCCACTCTGACTTCAGCAACAAGCATGAAGGACACAATTGACAGGAAAATAACAGGTCCGTGTTCATGGCAGGCTTGGAATAGTGCGAGATAGATAAGGCATGAGGCCACACATTGAAGATAAAAGTGAGGAGTAAAAAAGCAGTCGGGGAGAACTGACTGCTCTGTGCACTGAGGGCAAACTCGCACAGATGCATCATTTGAACAATACCAGCATTTGGTCTATTTGTCACATCGCAGCTCTATCAGGCAGGCTGAGAGGCAAAATAATTCTTATTTTAAACAAGCACTTTACATACGAGAGATACCCATCAAGGGAATATTAGATTTTAGAACTATTTGGATGAAGGCAGAAACGGGATGACCTGTGCTAACCATATACTGCTTCAAACGCACCAAGCAGCACGTGACCACATCTGAAATTTAAATCAGGAAAGCCAAAAGGAGCATGTAGAATATCCCAGGCAGAAATGAGAATAAAGGAAATCTGAAGAAAGTAAAGACACACTTAAATACAGAAACACTGCAAATACTGTTCTTCCTAAATTCTGTATAAATCAACTTAGCATGATTCCTTCCAATCAGTACTTCTGAGAGATCATTTTATTTGCAACATAACCATTTGGAATACAGATTTTATTTTAGAAGTTAATATACTGTATAAAACCTCTAACACTCAAGAGATTTTTACCCCCCTGTGTAACTTAGATGCAAGAACTAAAGCGCATGAGCTTAAAAAGCACTTTTAGTATTAGAAGCCTATAAATTAGCTTCTTTTATTTTCAGTGACAAAGTAAATCATCTTCTTTGTGGAGATGCATAATATCAAGGCCTATGATTCACTCTTGAACTGCATATGACCTTAACATCTCCGTCTGCTCATCGTAATAGATCAATGCCTCTCCAACCAGCACTAGTACGGCTTTCCAGAAACGTGAATCGGGAGACATAAAAGCAGTAATTCTGAGTACAGTGGAGAAAGCATTCAGTGGAAAGTATAAAGAACAACAGTGCTACAGACAGGGTACAGGAACTTAGTAAGATGGGGAACAAATTGCTCGGTTTTTTTCAAGCAAGGAGCACATTGCTATTTTGTTCACTGACGACATCTAGAATAATTCCCCTTACTAGGTATGAAGCGTTAGTTCCTGCTTATGTCCAAGGACAAAACTGATTATGAATAAAACTGTGCATCAATGTATACTCATGACAGGAATGTGCACTGCTCCACGCAATGATGAATGCAATAATAATAATAATAAAAAAAATCCATATGGCAGTTTTGGGGTTATTTGTTTTTCAGTAAAGTGGATGTTGATGGTAGATGTGCAGCGTACTTCCTAACTTCAACAAGTAGAATGCAAAATTAAGTTTGAGATGAAGATTTTTTGAATCAAAGTAAAAACAATTTTTGTAAAATGATAACAACTACACATAACCCAGATCTCTTGAATCATTCATCTCTTGAAAAAGTGACTGAAACATTTGGACACAGACCAAACCATCAGTATCTAGAAAAAACTGCATTGACAGATTTTTTTTTGCAAGTGTCAAAAATATACCAGGCTTTCTTACACTCCAGAACAAAATCTTGGTCAGTCACAGTCGAGTGTTCCACACTCAATGTGCAATAAAATATAAAAAACTGACAAAAACAATGAAAAAACCCCCCAAACAAAACCCCAAACCCAACACCCCTAAGAAACAAGCCCCCTTCCAGACTCTCTATATATTCCATTTTAACTAGATATTCAAAAGTGACCTTTAGAATACACATTTTTAAAGGGAAAAAAATTTAAAAATTCAAGTAACCATCTGCAATTGTATGTAAAGAAAATGCATTTAGATTTTAAGCTGTGAGAAGGAAGGGCAAGCTTAAGTCCTGTGCACATCCCAGGCAGTGGAGCAGTGAAGCCTGGCTGCCCACGGGGTCAGAGACACACAACCAGGATCTTCCCAGCCGGCTCAGAAGCCCAGGGAAGCCGACCCACCAGTCCAAACCATGCAGCTCTCTTCATGACTGTTAACCAGGGCATCTCTACAGTCAAAAGATGTCAAAAATTAACAACGCTATAACCTTCTGCACTGCAGAGATAGTCCTTCATAGCAGTCAAGCAACTTTGCTTCAGAGACCTGGGAAATAACAAAGCGGCACAGGAGAACACAAATTCCAGATCAATAGACTAAAACAATTGAGTTCTCCCAGCACTCGGATTGCACATCTCTGCCAATATCATGTCATACGTCACCTGCTAGCATAAACAGTCTGAAATTGTTCAGACTGAATAGCACTCAGCTTTATCTGTTAGTTTGGAACAAAAGCCAGACATAAACTGAACATAAAATGAAAGCCAGTGTATGGTGACCAGGATTAAAGCCAAATTGTCAGAGATCAAAGTGGTAAAAAATGTCTTTTATGGATAATGGATTCATCTCTGTTCTGACAATTTTCATAAAATAGTATCTGTTGAGTTCAAAAGAAGCATTTCATTAATATCTGTCAAGTATACAAGTGTGTGAATGAAAGATAAGTAGGATTAGAAAAAACAGACCACAATAAACCAAGAATCTATTTCCAACTCTTTATCAGCCTTGATTAGCTAACTGGGGAAAAACTGAAGCCAAGCTGTAAGAGACAGTGGTAAGTTTTGAAAATGTGTGTCCTGTGATAACATGATAGCTTTTCTTTCCAAACAGACATATAAGGTACTAGAGCTGAGGATCAGTTAGTAATTCACTTCTTTTTCCTAAACGCTACAGCTTTTTTATGTTAAAATATAGTTTATCATGTTATTAATTGTGTTAACTGGAACAACAATTTGCTTAATATCTTTGTATTTGCTGATATCCTGACAGGTAAACTGCCTTTCTTCCACAGAAAAAACAAACCCTTCTTTCTCTTCTTCAGATAATTTCAATTTAAAGTAAGTAGCTGCAGCAACATTAAAATAACTTCTCTGGACACTTCATTCAAGTGGATTTAAAACAAAAAGCTGAACAAATTATGTATTACAAAAAAAAAAAAAAAAAAAAGGATTTACTTATACTGTTTTGGTTTTTTTTTCACTTGCCTTTTTTTGTTTTGTTTACAATAAGGCATACAATATCCAAATCCTTCAACAACCTTAGAATACTTCATTTTCAGCAAAACTTGACAAAGATTTCTAGATTTCAAATATGTTACATGCCTAGGAGTTTTGTGCAAATAAAACTGATGGCTTGAAGGACAGAAACCCAATTTAGCACTCTTACTAAAGCAGCATACAGTGTGTGTTCAACCACACTATTAGTCACCAGAGAACCCACACAGGTGAGCCGCAGAAAAACAGACTGAAATAGTTCTAAGTGTAGCAGAACATAAGATTTTATCTGCACTTCCTTCCTAGAATAAAGACATCAAAAATGAACTAGAAATTATGACAAATCCTAAGCCTACTTCAAGATTTTATAATAAATTGTACCAAAGCAACCAACTGTAGTCACTGCTCTGCTTCTAAAGTTTCAAAGGATGTCAAGTCCCTCAGCTCATGGAAGACACTGGCAAAGAAACGGCTTGGGAGCACTAAAACTCTTTTCAAAGAGAGTACTGTATTCTGAAGGGCAGAGAAAAAAATTCTTCAGCATTTTGTTCTGTTCAACTACTTCACTTACGTAGTAAGAGTCAAATTCTGATTGAGACTTCTTAAGTAATGTTCTCTTCTATCACATGAACAGATGTTACAGGTCAGGGCGAGATACTAGTTCCCAAATAATGACCAATATAAATCAGGAAAAAATAATTCAGTTCACTACCTATGGGTTATACTTCATCTTGTTTAATAATCCAATTTTAAGACAAAATTAAGTTTTGACAAACTTTATTATTCTTACAACAATTATATCTAGCTGAAAAAAATTCAGATGCTTTTTATACTTTTTTAATTGAAGCCCAATTTCACAAATTGCAACTGACAACTGGCTATTAAACATACATTATTTGTCATTTCTTATTAAAAGGAAAAGAACTATCTGGCATGTTAATATGCAACAGTTTGAGAATGTATAGCTAATGCATAAACATCTTGAGATGCAAGTGAATCTCTCCCAGTAAGCAGATAAATTAACTACAATGTTAAGAATAATTAAATATTTATTTAGAGATTTCCTACAAAATTTTTATAGCTAGTGACTTACTGTCAACACATAAATTTCTAACTACAACTGATGCTCCTAGAGACATAAAACTAGTTTTTCAGGTGTTACGCTCTTAAGAGTCTAGGGGAGCCATGTCCCTGCTCCGATGCTTGGCTCTTTGGGCAGATATTTTAAAAACTACTACCCAGGGAAACTGAAGACTTCTTTGGCCTGGGACAGCCAATTGCTTATTCAAACCACACAGCCCTTTTCCTCCTCTCTCCCTACCACCTTATTGTTTTGCTATCCTTTCCCAAAGGCACCATCTACTTCCTCAACCAATTGCCAAATGAGCTATATCCAAGCAGAGGAAATAAAATTTTAACTATGGTATTCTGAAACAATTTGATATGCTCTGGCAAACAGTGATGAAAGAGCTACTCAAGTGTTATAAACAACAAGCCAGTTTTGATTTGAAAAAGTTAGTGGAACCATTTAACTCTTCCAATATTGCAATTCTTAGTTTAAGAAGCAACAGCGAGAATAGCAGAGTTCTGCTCAGGAGAATTTGCCCACACTGCCTAAAATAAGCACACAAATGCACAAAACATATCCAAAACTGTAAGAAGCATATGGCAAAAGAATAAGGATACTTATCACCACAACTGAAAAACACTCCCCTGCAATGCTCTGAATAGCTTCTTCAATGAACAAGATTATTAGGTTACAGAAGTTAAAAACCCTGTAGTTGCGTCTTCACTTCTCTTTCCTTAAACTTAGTTCAGCTGGTTAGTGAGCCGTAGTTCATTAATGCTCTCTAGTTCCAAATTGTTTGAATAAAGGGAAATATATGAAGAACATCAAGAATAGTAAGTACACAGAAGAAAAAGAAAAGATGAAAGAAGAGGAGAAGATAGGGAAAAAATGGGGAAGAAATGCAGAAAAAAAGAATTTTAATGCAGAAAGAAAAGATGGCACTAAACCCAATACCTGGAAAACCCATTAAGACCTCAAGAGTATCATTATTTGTTATGTGAGCATACAGTCTGCAGACTTCAATTGGACTATTCCCACGAGTAAAATGACACGCATACAATCTTGCCAGGTTAGTCTTCATTATGTGGATAAGAGCCTATATCCTACCTCTAACATAAGCATTTTCCTATCTACACTTCTATTTTCTGTTCCTTTAACATTTACTGATTAGACAACATAAACATGTACCCAGTTATTAAAACAATTCTGCACATTAAAATGTGTTAAGACTAAAACCACAAATGCGAGTCTATCTTACGCTTTCATTAATGAAGCTTGCTGAACACCTGAAGTCAATTTTTGTTAATATAAAACAAAATGATTTACCATTACTGAAATAAAACCATTGCTGAGATAAGGTAAAAATTACATCTGAAGTGCTTTGCTTACATCAGTGCAATGAGATGGAATTTGATGCAAGATACTAGCTAGGATTTTTCCTATTGAAGAGACACTGAAGAGGCACACTACTTCACACCAGAGAAGGGAGCAGGAAAGCAAGGAAAACTCTCCAGGTTTCTATTATAAAAATCTACCACACGGGGGGTGGAGGGGGAGGGGGTAAAGAAAAAAAATCTGCATTTCCAGTACAGAGCTGCCTTTGCAGATCCCCAAGATCACTGCTTTGAGTAAAATAAATGCCTCTTGGTCTGCTAGCCTGCTCTGTCGTGGGAGACCCTCTCTGCAAACTGCCATCCACTGCTTCAATTTCACTTTGTGAGCTGAATTTGCATACAAGTTATTTGATATCAATTCTTATCCAAGCAATAGGAAACGTTCCTCCAAAGGTTTAACCTGTGGCAAGCCTCCTCATTACTTCCAAGTCGAGAAAAAGGACGTGAACTCTTTGTTTCTCTACAGGCAGAGATCAGATGTACTTTCTGGTAGATGGCCACTTTTTCAGGCAAGAGCTCATACCGCAGTGATATGAGTAGTTGGAGACATTTTACTGGTGCCATTGCATGCCACAAACTTGTCTCCACATTCAGAGCCTGAGGGATGATTTCTCCTGTTACACACATTTTGACACCCTGGAAGATTTTAATAGGTTTACCAGGCACCAGCTGTGAGCCAATCTATCTTGCTGGCAGCCGCAAGCACCAGACTGCTTTATGCTTTCCTTTTCTTCAGTGTCCAGGTAATCTTTGGTTTTGGAACTTTTTGTGAACGTTAACAGCATCAATCATGCATCAACAGCAGAGACATGTGGCAACAAGAGCGGGGAGCTGCCAAAAGCAAAGAACTTCCCACCAAAGAAATTCTTCTTACCAAGCCATCTATTAAAAAAGAAAAGAAAAAAGAGACAGAAAGAAAGGAAACCCCCACACACAAATGCACCCCCACACTACAATCCCCCCAAACCCTGTAGCTGCTGGGGACCTGCTCCCTAAGTCAAGTCCTTTCACACTTCTAAGAATCCTCAACACTATCTTTGGATCTGGTAATTTCTGCTTTGTGTAGTTATTTCCTAGCTGTGTGCAGAGACGGAGAAGTACTATCGTAGCCTTTTTATTTTGAAAAGATTGTCTCTATTTAGAATGACTTTGCATTGAGAAATACTAAAGTGGAAAACAAGCCACATGTGAACACTTCCAGTCTGCTTTTCACTGTGCAATAACAGACAAGTGCTAAATCTGTTGCAATCCCTACTAGAGGTATTTCCCTCATACAGTATCTCCACTTCATGCTTTACTAGGAGGCACTAAGGTGGCTAAAAAATCTCGCCCTTTAGCTTATCTCATACAGTTTGAGAATCACCTAGCCCTGTATGAAGAACAGCTTGCTTCTGAGACAGGGCTAGACTGACAAAATCATAGGTAGTAACGTCCTGACGGACAGCCCGTGGGCTAGAAACGGAAGTTTATCCGTGCCCATGTGAATTTTTTCACTGAAGACTGGACTAAGTTCAAAATAAGCATGCAACAGAAATGTAGGAGAAGAGAATAACAAAGACTACTAGGATAATGCAACAAATGTTAGCTTCAACGATGGTTGATTCAATCTGTCAATCTAAAATAAAGGGATAAGAAAAATAAGAACAGAATTAGCTCACCAGATGTGCAACGCAGACAAAGTAACACAAAGGATGAAGAGATCTCTTTTTGCACTAAGTTGGGCTATCAACTTCAGAATGAGAAAAATCAGTGAAAAAGTGATCAGTATTTGTCGTTTCAGCACAATTCACAGTCTGTTCACAACACTTATTTTTAGCCTATGAAAAAACTCTCTTCAAAGACACTGCTAAGGTGGCTACAAGAAAAAACGGAGAGGTTTTAGAAAACTCATTTCAGCAGCATGTAGGAAAGACTCCTTCAAACTAGGTTAGATATTGTCTCTTAGGCAGATTAAAACTCTCTTGTTTGATGGAAAGATTCAAGACGGCTTTTTATGGTACTATGATTCTTGTAAGTTCAGTTTATTTTAAAAGTATTTACCTCACTGTGTTGCCATACTTCAAATTAAACACATCTCAATGTATTCAGAAATATATACACATCTATTCTCTTTGCTCATTATTTATGTCAGCATGTATTTAAGGGCTGCTGTAGAGACAAATACTTCTGTGAATCAAAGCCTCAGCATTTTTTTAAAGAAAACCCACTGTCATGGTTTAGCCCCAGCCGGCAACTAAGCACCACACAGCCACTCGCTACCCCTCCCAGGTGGAATGGGGGAGAGAATCGGAAAACAAACTCATGGATTGAAATAAAAACCATTTAATGGGACAGCAAAGGAAGAGGAAATAATAATAATGACAAAGGAATATACAAAAACAAGTGAGGCACAATGCAACAATTGCTCACCATCCAGCGATCGATAGCCCGTCCCCGAGCAGCAGTTCCCGCCCCCAGCCAACTCCAGTTTTATATACTACGCATGATGTCACATAGTATGGAATATCCCTTTGGCCAGTCTGGGTCAGCTGTCCCGGCTGTGCCCCCTCCCAGATTCTTGTGCACCTCCCCACTGGCAGAGCACGGGAAGCTGAAAAGTCCTTGACTTAGTATAAGCACTACAACTACTTAGCAACAACTAAAAACATCAGTGTGTTATCAACATTATTCTCATACTAAGTCCAAAACGTAGCACTATACCAGCTACTAGGAAGAAAATTAACTCTATCCCAGCTGAAACCAGGACACCTATCTATAGTATTTACCATGAAACTGCAATTGTTGTAATGCAGAAATTCACATTCTTGACAGGATCATGAACACCACAAAGAATTTTGGAGAAATACAATAACCTTTGCAGCAACCATGACTTGACTAGTAAGAGCTTGTTATGTACCCATAAAATACTTCAAAGAAAAATTCACAATTACTTCCTCGAGTATTATTTTGTATGACAATTCAGACCTTCTGCCAATTCTGCTCATTCACGAAAATAATACATTTCTCTTTGCTAAAACATAGAACCTAAGGTATTGCAAAAAGCTATGTGTGAACTTGCTTTGAAATATTAAAACATTGATGTTTACGTTTAAATCAATATTAACATCAAGCTCATTCTTCAAGTCTAATTTCAGACTTGTACAAAATTCCAGCGACTGTATGTGAACATTTTCTTTTGTGACATCTTTATACCATCTACATGCAGCTGATTTCATGATAAACAACGAAGATAATGTGTTGCCTGATGGTAGTAGGTAACTGAACCCAGTGGGGACACATCCACCACAAATTACAGTGCCAATCAGTCGTAATTCATTTAAGCTCAATGTATTAGCTCATATGTGTACACCTCTGTCCCTGCTCCCATCAGCACAAAGCCGAAGATATTTAGATACTCCACTCTTCCCCCCAGGAAATAATTTATTTTTCACTGAACAAATTCACCTAGAGAACCCTGTATGGCCCCAAGACCCCCGGAGCCCCACTAAGGACATAGCCCCAAGGCATACTGCAGAACACAGCAAGTTTGCCCTGCCTATGCACAGAGTTTGCTGAGTATTAGACAGCTCCAAGACAAAAGTCTTTAGCCTTGTTTGTGCATAGCCCAGCTCCTCTGCATTTAAATGGGAAGAATAAGATCTTATGACGCACACATTTTGCCCACAGTTTTCCACTTGGACATTTTCTTTTTGTTAATGCAGACAGCCAAGATTGATTTAGTCAAAATACTTGCTAGAGCTCTATTTACACAGAGTTAGAGAAGGAAGTCTCAATCTTGATGAGACCAGAGATGCGTATCGGGTAGATAAAAGCTGCATTTATAAGCAGGGATGACAACAGTCTACCATTTAGCAAGCAAGAGAGAACAGCAGGATTCAGAGCCCAACCCAATTAAGCATCATCACTTCCATCTGACAAAGAGTCTGCAAAAACACTTAATTAAGGAATTTGATCTCTCTGCCACATCTGAAATAATTCAAACTTTCAGCATTTTCAGCTTTTGCATTTTCAGCCTATATAATGCAGCCACCCAAACAAATATAGGCTATGATGTGTCGGTTCAGCGTTATCCTGGTGTTGGTGTAATGGGTGTACTTCAAGGATGAAATATGGGGATTGAGTGCAGAAAACTGCACGGCATGGTTTGATGGGGATACATGCATTTATGGTAAATTAGAACTGTGAATTATCTGAAACATGACCTAAACTTCTACTTAACCAGAGGCTTAATATGTACCACAAGCATGCGCAGCCGTAGTTCTCTCTGAACACACAATTTTAAGTTGGAATAAATTCAAATAACTTGATTCAAATAGTTCTCCAGAATGGAAAAGGAAATGTTCATAAAAAAAAAAAAAAATAAAAATTAGCGCAAACAGCATTTAGTTTCTTTAAACAATCCTATATATTTCAAAGAAACAATGTAGAAGTTACTAGCCACTAGGCAAAAGAGACATTCATAGAATCATAGAATGGTTTGGGTTGGAAGAGACCTTAAAGATCATCTAGTTCCAACTTCCCTGCCATGGGCAGGGACACCTTCCACTAGACCAGGTTGCTCAAAGCCCCATCCAACCTGGCCTTGAACACTTCCAGGGATGGGGCATCCACAGCTTCTCTGGGCAACCTGTTCCAGTGCCTTCACCACCCTCAGAGTGAAGAATTTCTTCCTTCTATCTCATCTAAATGTACCCTCTTTCATTTTAAAGCCATTACCCCTTGTCTTATCACTACAAGCCCTTGTAAGAAGTCCCTCTCCAGCTTTCTTGCAAGCCCCCTTTAGGGACTGGAAGGCTGCTAGAAGGTCTCCCTGGAGCCTTCTCTTCTCCAGGCTGAACAACCCCAATTCTCTCAGCCTGTCTTCACAGGAGAGGTGCTCCAGCCGTCCGATCATCTTCATGGCCCTCCTCTGGACTCGCTCCAACAGGTCCATGTCCTTCTTGTGTTGGGGGCCCTAGAGCTGAATGCAGTACTCCAGGTGGGGTCTCACAATAGTTGCTCTCAATCCATTCTCCACCCAGCCTGTATTTGTGCTTGGGGTTGCCCCGGCCCACGTGCAGGACCTTGCATTTGGCCTTGTTGAACTTCATGAGGTTCGCATGGGCCCACTTCTCATTTCTGTCAAGGTCCCTCTGGATGGCATCCCTTCCCTCCAGTGTGTCAACCATGCCACAAACTTGCTGAGGGTGCACTCCGTCCCACTGTCCATGTCACTGACAAAGATGTTAAACAGTGCTGGTCCCAAGACCAGCCCCTGAGGAACGCCACTCATCACTGGTCTCCACTTGGACATCGAGCCATTGACAACAATCTTTGAGTGCGACCATCCAGCCAATACCTTAGCCACCGAGTGGTCCATCTCTCGATTCCATGTGTCTCCAATTCAGAGACAAGGATGTCGTGCAGGACAGTGTCAAATGCTTTGCACCAGTCCAGGTAGATGACATCAGTTGCTCTCCCCTTATCCACCAATGCTGTAACCCCATCACAGAAGGCCACCAAATTTGTCAGGCATGATTTGGCCTTAGTGAAGTTATGTTGGCTGTCACCAATCACCTCCTTATTTTCCACACACCTTAGCATAGTTTCCAGGAGGATCTGCTCCATGATCTTGCCAGGCACAGAGGTGAGACCGACTGGCCTCCTTGTTCATCCATGCAGGCCTCCTGGCATATTTCCCTGACTTCCTCTTTGTTGGGATGCATCACTCCTGAGCTTGGAGGAGGTGATCCTTGAATGTTAACCAGCCTTCCTGGGCCCCTCTTCCCTCTAGGGCTTTATCCCATGGTACTCTACCAAGCAGATCCCTGAAGAGGCCAAAGTCTGCTCTCCTGAAGTCCAAGGTAGCGAGCTTGCTATGCGCCCTCCTCACTGCCCTACGGATCTTGAACTCCACCATTTCATGATCACTGCAGCCAAGGCTGCCCTTGAGCTTTCACATTCCCCACCAGCCCCTCCTTGTTGGTGAGAACAAGGTCCAGCATAGCACCTCTCCTCGTTGGCTCCTCTACCACTTGGAGAAGGAATTTATCATCAACGCATTCCAGGAACCTCCGGGATTGCTTATGCCCTGCTGTGTTGTCCCTCCAACAGATATTGGGATGGTTGAAGTCCCCGCCATGAGGACCAGGGCTTGTGAACGTGAGGCTGCTCCTATCTGTCTACAGAGGTCCTTCATCACCTCGGTCTTTCTGGTCAGGTGGTCTGTAGCAGACCCCCACTATAATGTCACCTGTCCCTGCCCTCCCTTTAATCCTGACCCATAAGCTCTCAGTGGGCTCCTCATCCATCCCCAGGTGGAGCTCCATGCACTCCAGCTGGTCATTGACATTGCTGAGTGGCTACATGGCCACTTCTTACAAGAAACCTACTGGTGATGAGTTATTTCTGTAGATGAACAGAAGTTAACTATATTCAGAAAACTTCTTTATTTGGTGTCAATGTGTTTTGGGTTTTTTGTTTAGTTTTGTTTTTTAATTTAGGAGCAGGGGGAAATGTAGCCTCTAATACACCCCTTCAGTTGCATAACTTCTAGGTGAAGTCAAAGCTGAGACTCAGAGCTGCTCATAAGCCCCAGAACCCCCAGTGGCAGGTTAAATACTGCAGCTGTAAAGCATTTCACCACTTAAAGTAAAAGAGGAACCTTTTAACAAGAATTAAGGTAAATTTTCAGGAGTGTTAAGTACATAAAAATGTTAGCAAGCAGCAAAATTAATAAGCATATTTCAGACATCTATTAGCCATATACTATAAAACCACTCTTAAAAAACTAACCCCTCCAGCCCATAATATACCTACCTTTCCAAACGAGACAGAAAAGGGAAAAAAGAAGCGATCAATGAAAAACATTCTAAATAACTACATTCTGACTCTAGAAAGAATTTACCAAATATGGGCTTACCTTTACTTGGTGCTGATTTTCTCACAGAAGCTACATGGTCTTCAGAGATAGCAAGACGCCTCAGCACATCAGCCAACGCTGCTTTTAGCACAGTGATTTCATCTTCTTGTTGCTGTACTCTCAGCTCCAGGGCTGAAAGACGGTCCTGGACATCGGACGTACTTGCAGCTGAGATGCTGTCATCTGTATAGAGGGAAAACAGAGTAGAAAGAGGCATTTAGCTGTTTTGTTCTAAACTAAACGCCATAGAAAGAAGCAGGTACAGCATGAGTATGTCTGTCCTATCATTTTGAAAGACTGATGATGTTCAAACATGTTCAGGCAAACAAGGAATGGCTATTATGTTAAATGTATCAAATTAATGCTTCAAGACAGAAATGCTACTAATCATTAGTTTAGACAGAAGGCTTAAAGAGTTTGGCCCTATTACAATCAAAAGAGGAAATGTGTTTTCTGTTAAAACAGTGTAGAAAGAAAAACATGCTTACCAGTAGAAGCAAGACTGAAATTACGCTTATTTAAATAGCCAACTGAATTAACTAAAAAGGTACAAAATTGTGGTCAGATTTCCCAGTATATTCTTTTGGAACTGGTGAAGAATTTTAAATGTGGTCCTTAATTTTAAAGCACGATGGAAAGTTAAAAAAAAAAAAAAAATCCACAGTTGAACATACAAGTATTGCTAGCTAGCTATGACCTAATTGCATCAAGTGGCAATCTCCATTTATATAGTCTAGATCAGAGTTCTTAACTCTAATTCCTTCTCTTTTAACTTTTTTCACATCACCACCCTGCATGTGCCAAAAAAATACATGACATTATAACATTTGGCCTGAAGTGAACACAAAATAAATACGCTACAAAAAGGTTCCAAAAATCTGTTTGGCCACACAGAGATAGATTAGCATGGAAGGCATAAGACAGCCAAATCTATTCTTCAGTGGTAAAAAGGAAATTACAGCTTCTGCATACTCTTTGCCTTTGACAGTTCTTTGCATTATTTCTGCCAAGCCAAAATAACACATAACAGATTTTCGTATTTGGCTGTTCCAATAAATCACAGGCCAACCACTAAAAGAAACCCCATAAAAGAATATGTTGCTCAATCACAAGGTACTGAATTCCTTACCCATCCTGATTTAGGCTTACTAAAACTCAGGAAGGAACTTCTCATGCAGGTTTACAAAATTTACCTCTATTACACAAACAAACAGTATAAGTCCATAGTCTATGAAATACATACAAACAGCAAATTTACACATAACGGTAAATAGCTAGTATTATTACTGCGATTACATACTATCTAAACTTCAGTTCACTAATCTTATGAAGACATACCAAGGAAAAAAAAAGTTACTATAAGCCACAATCCTAAAACTGTATTTTTCACTAAAAAAAGCCTTAATCTTTAAAATACTTGCATAAAGGCAATTTTAAAATAAATGTAAGCAAAAAAACCACTGAGCCAAACTCCTCCAATGAATTAAATATGAAAGAGATTAAGGAGTTTAATGTCAACTTCCATTTAGTTAAAACATGATACTCACTACTGAAGGACCAAGAATTGAACCAACCGAAATAAAGAATCACAGTAATACTTTCACAACACTAACAAAATTCCTACAAGGAATAAGTAAAACAAACTAATATTAGTAGTGAAATGTATTCACAATTATTAGTAAACAGAGAGGAACGGTTAAGATTACTTTGATAAAACAACTCCTACAAGAAGACAGTTTTGCATATTGATTTAATTCACTTCTTGGTTACACCAAAAGCAGAAGCGTATCACTTCATGGTTAATACTATATTCATTCAGGCTAATAAATAAAAAAGAACTGCAGGGGAATTAATAAGGCAGGCAATGAGACTGAGATCTGGAGACAACAGATCAGAACAACTCTGAACAAGACGCCTTTAGTATCACCAGCCGTAACTGTACCTCCTATATGCAGAAAAGTTATTTTAGCGACTCTACAGCCCAGCATATCTGATGCTCTCTCAATATAATTTACAAATCCAGAACAGTGACAGCTACCCCAGGTTAGGAAGGACTGTGTAAGATTCTTTTATTAAAACTCCTGTTTTCAAAACATAAAACCCCATCTGTTTTAAGGAGCTAGCAGAAGTTCCTACAAGCACACGTAACTATACAGCATACAAAAAGGAACTAAGGTAAATTTACACAAACTAATTCATGAAGAAAAGTTTTTACTTCGGGGAAGTAAATAGATTGAAAGAAGTACCATATAATTCATACTTTTGCTATCCTTACAATATTAGCCTTTAAATATATGCAGTGGACCAGTCAAAATGAACACTGCAGAAAACAGTGACAATTATTGTCAAAATATTATCATCTTTATATTTCATCTTACACTGGAGTAGTTGTCCAAACACAGAAGAGAAAAGTTCGACATTTCCTTAAAAAAGAAAAGAAAAGAAAAAAAAAAAAAGGAAAGCTTAATTTTTTCCTTTTTTGCCTGCCAAAGCCTTCAATTAATGAACTATTAAAAGGTCTTATAATGGATAAATTACGGATAAACTCCCAGGCCATATAAATATACAGCTTACTATAAAAACATTTGTAAAAGGAGTAAGTAGCTATGTCAAATCATCATTTTAGAAGCCAGACATTACTGTGTTCCCTGTGTGGAGTCCAAATAATAGTAATTACCAAACCAGGAAAGGCTGCACTGTTGGTCGGTCTCTCCGATGAGCACAGATGCAAGCACTCCACCAGAGCGCTGGCTGCCTGACATGGGCATCTCTTTCCCACCGACTACTAACATTGACTAGACTGCTTCTGCTGAGCCCTGGCACCCCAAAAAGGGGACCTAATTAGATGGCTCCTGCAGGTCCCAAAGCCACAGTTACGTCACTAACTTCAAAGGGGAACAGGAAAGCAAATCTTTCTGCCCCATAAGGGTGGGCTGCAATGCTCTTACCTCCTCAACATATCAAATGATATGGTGGAGGAGTTGACCAATGTTCGTCTCTATGACCTGTGCTATGGAGGCTTCGCTCCTAGACATGGAACGGAGGGGCAGAAGGATCCTCAAACTCAACTTCATTGCAATAGCTTGTCAGAGGTTACAGCTGTATAAATGGTGCACAAGTAGGAAACCACAAAGGTTAAGCCATTTAGCTGATTCAAAAATAGGCAAAGCAATGGGCTACGTGTGTACAATGGGAGAAGAGAGGTTTCAAACCACCAGCGGCCACTTTGCCTTGCAGAGAGGGCACATGAGACACAGCAACTGAAAGGAGGAGTTGGACAGCAAGATCATCACTTGGAAACCAAGAATAATTTGGTTGATCAAAGAACACAGTAGCACGCTGGGAAGACATTTTATTGTTCTTTATCACTCTACAGTAGCAGCATCTGTTTCAAGTGATGACAATCATGTATTACCCTGGCAAATATTAGAGAATTAAAATGAATGATTCCCAAACCCAATACCTCACCCATGACAGCAAATATTCAACTGAACACCAACATGCCCTTCTTGGCAGCGTCTTGATAAGTAAGTCAACTAGGGATTAACTTAAAAGAAGATGCCTTGAAAGTAAACACAACTGCAATCCTTGAAATCATTTTGACAAATCTGCACAATGCAAAACTATACTTTTTTTTTTTTGCCATAGAAGTTTTCAAAATCTCTTCCAGATTTCTTCTTCCATTAAAAATACATTCTCATAATCTAAAGAACTACTTCAAAAGAAGTTTAAACAAAGTTTTCTTCAAGGGCATGCCTTTCCACCTTCAGTGAGGAAAGAGCTCTTATGCAAGTACAAAGTCAGTCACTTTTGAAGCAAAAGTCCATCTCCTCCCTTCCTTTTCTCCCACTCCTACACATCTAGTCTTTCCCTCGTGCTGTCTCAGACATCTACCCAGGCTTTCCACGAACCACTCTTAATTTACTAAATGAGAGGGAGATTTACTTATTTAAAGGGGGGAATCAGATTAGGAAATATAGCATGAAATTTCTAAGTGCAATTGACTATTGATTCATTCACTTAATTAATTTTAAAAAGACCTTTTTAGTCACCCGGTTATTTTTATTATAACAAAACAGCATCCTTTCTGATGTGTCAGTCACATTTCCCAAGCTCTCTGTGACCTATGCCTTCAAGGTAGCCACTGGGAACAAGATTCATTGCAAAAAAAAAAAAAAAGCATCGTCTGCAGCACCTGCTGGTAGCAGTGAGGACACATCCACACAGATGTTGACCTACGGTCCTTCAATCTTAAAAAGTGATTTAAGATAGGAGTATTGGTACTCAAATGACAGCAAAAACATGCTAGGTCTAAACATACAGTACTGTAACTTTCAAAATAAGATGTCTTGTTATTTTACCATAGTTCTCTAGTTTAATTTTTAATTTTAGCCATTAAAACATCAATTCTTCCTCTGCTTTTGGAGTAAGCAGGGATGTATATGGGATGTTTGTATTCAGTACTTATGAGAGATTTGGATGACCCTAAAAATTAGGGTTCATTTTTCATAGCCAATGAACAGCATTAAACGGACGCATTATGCTGCATGGGACTCCTCACAGTCACATGCATCAAACCAGTCCCAGCAGATTGAACAAAGCAGCAGCTCAAACCGCCCCTTAGACTTTAGCCAGGAACTTTGAAAGGGGTATCCAGTACGTAGTGATGGTGGTGATGGTACTTACACTTCCCAACCCACGTATCACTCCTCTCCTCACATGTCACCAACCAGGCACGTGAGGATAACAGCATTTAAAAAGTATCACCCTTCATCGCTCACTGCCTAGGAGAAATTTGAACTGGCTGCATCTAAAAAAAAAAAGAAAAAAAAAAGGCATCCTACTACTGAACCATCTATTCTGGGGCCCCTCGACAATTCCAGAGCATCCATTATCACTTCCCTGAGTGATTCCTGCCAGCCCCAACTAAACATAAGTAAGGGCTTCATTTTAGACATAAGCAACATTTCAGAAAAACAAATTCTACAAACTCCAGCACATGGAAACGTAAACCACAGGGTGGAAAATCCTACATTTTATCCAATAAAGCCACACAAACCACAGATATTTTTAAACCCCTGCCTGCCAAGGCACCCACACAGTTTTCTATGTTGTTCCCCAGAGCGGTATGGGTCTTTTATTACAGAAATGCAACAGAAATTACTTGGACTGGTATAAAGATCTGGCTGACTATTTCAAGAGATAATTGGCCCAAAAGAACCATCTCTCACTAGGACTATGATCTGCCCATGTCTGCAGGAAGGTACGTATTTGCACAATTCACAATTTTTGTTCTGAAGAGCAGTGAATAATTTGAATCTGGATGAGGCTTATATTTCCAGAGAGATAACTGACATCTTTGTTTTTCCTACCCTGTTAAGCAAAAGAAAATTCCCTGCAGTTTTCCGCAGCTCACTTGTCTTAAAACTAGCTTATAAAAGGTGCTTATAAAAGATCAGGAATTCTGTTCAATCTCTCTAATATATAAGTCTCTTTTTTTTAAAAAAAAAAAGTAGAATTAGACTCTACACTTTTGCCCACAGTATCTCCTTCACCTCCTCCAAATGCCAGCACGCACAAAAATTATCTCGGTTTTGTAAAGGACATGAGTCACGGAAGGAACATGAGAACAGGAATTAAAACACACAACTCAAACATGGAAGATGAAAAAAGCTTCCCTCTCTTCCCCTCCCCCCAAACGACAATACCGTATTAACTTCTGGTGTGTCCCTAGAAACTAGATCTGGTGGCATGGAAGTGGAGTGGGAAGTTGTCCCCAAGTTTTTCCTTCCTACAAATGCAAGACTACTTCCTTCCTACTTTTTCATTCTCTTTCCCTAATTTCCCAGTTTTTCCATTCTGAATCAAAACCAATGCACTGCTTGATCTCACTTTAATTACTGGAGACAAAGGTAAAAGCTCTTTCTGTACTTTCTTGTAGAATAACAATGCAGATGCTTTGAGATGGGTACAGATAAGTCATTGACTGTAGACAGTGGTCCCCAACTCATAGCTCTCAAATATGCGGCATTGTTAGTACTTCCAACACTAGCTAAGCCTTGTATTTTTCTCTTCCACAGACATTTCTTCAGGTTTTCGGGAAGAATGCACGTTGTCACACACCACTCATTAGCTCAGGGTTGATGCTGCACAAGGACCATGATGTTGAGAAAATTGTTTTCCTTGTGCAGCTCATTAGACGTTTAATGTTTCATAGTCCAATCTTATTTTAGTCTCCTACATGCTAGTTAATAAAAAAAAGATATATCACTCTCCACTAGCCTTTCACAAGCCACTTTAAAGTCCACAGAAAGCAGTAAGTTTATTTGCACAGATCCTACTGCAGAATCAGAATCAGCTCATAAAATGAGTGCAATGTCTAGTGGACAATGCCTTAAACATCAAAAGTGATCATGTCAGTGGCTACTCTGCATTTTTAATCTAAACTGTGTAAAAAGATTGCTTATTATTCACTTTAAAATATAGCAGTGCAATCCACCATGTTAACTGATGAATACAGAACTTGGCTGTAAAAAAAACCCCAGCAAACCAACAACAAAAAAAACCAACCCTCACTCAAGTCTGAAAATCTAGGCTGTGCCTAAAAACCTCATTCAAAACCCTGAAAGGAATATAATTTATGCATGACTTGAATAAACGTAAACTAGACCATCTGGAATAGATCTATACAGATCTATATATCTGTATAGATAATCACACACCCCAAAACTCAATTAAAAACGAAACAAAAACAAACCACCACCACCCCCCCCCAAAAAAGTGGGCCATAAATTATAAATTTAAATCACTAAAGCATTGCATTAAATTTTAGAAGAACAACAAAGATAATATAACTATACTGGACAAAGTTTCCTTATGCTTTTTAATTAAGCACAACATATATACATTGTAAAACTGCAGTGTTTTGTCTGTAGATGATCCATGAGAAGATTTTACCCTGGCACATGAATATTCTGCAATGCAACAGTCACAACTGATCTTTGCTATTGGTGAACTGCTTTACGGTTTATTTGAAGCGAGTTCATGTCTCTGAGCCTACTACTGCACCATTACGTTATAGAGAACATCACCTGTGTTTTCAGGCAATCTGATTTTAAAGGGTTGGTCTGACACGTAACATGATCTACAGCTTCATCCCTAATAATTAGTAGTTCTACTTGTGTATGCTAAACAGATTTGTGCACATAGGCTTTCAGATCTTCTTTTTGCTGACATGAAAAAGCAAAGGAAGGAGAGAGATTAAAAAACGATACAAAAACTTCCTGAAAAAATAACTTTGTAATAACCACAAATTACAGCTGTTATGACGAAAATATTTTTTGTAATAATCCTGTGCATCTGCTGCTGTAAACATTCGTATTATTTTTAATACAGATAATCTAGAAATATACCAGCATGAGATTCACAGGCCACGACTCCACCCATGCTGCATTTGAGCAACATGAGCGTTAAGTTTCCAGTAATTGTATTATTTATTGGGCATACAAGTTTTAAGAAGAAACAGATCAGACTTTATACTTGCTGATACTAGTTTCGATACGTAGACCAAGAAAACAAAACAAAGCCAACACTTACAGACGCTTCTCATATTTGACATTGGTATCCATATAATTACTTGAAGAGGCAGGTAATTATGCTGGCTCTCTCATGTATCCTTCCTCAACTGCATACTTCGCATCAGCTCCACCTCCATTAAGATGCATGTCAACAGTAAGCCCATTCACGGGATTTTCACCACCCACTACTTAAAAAGCCTTGTGGTTTTTAAGTATTTTTCTTCCCCTAGCGTTGCTTAGCTCTTGATGCTCCTGATACTGTTCTGAAGCTCAGGACTCTTCAACACTTGGCCTTCAACAAGCAGGACACGCCCTTATCTTCCAAAATGGTGTTCCTGCTAAACAGATGAGCAACCTCTACACTCTGTAGACAGAACTCATGGTGGCTACAGGCACCTGCTTGGGATCCCCCGCATAACTCGCTCAGCAGCAAACCCAGTCACCCCAAGCTCTTTCTAGTATCTGATGCCACTCTATTTTCATGTCACAGTAAGAGAAAGAGAGGGGCAGAGAGCATCTTTTCTAACACATATGCTTGGACGTTCACATAGCAACCAAAGAGACAGTTGCAATGAACTGCTCTACTCTAAGTTATACACGCATTAAAAATAATGCTTCAGCACACATATATTAGTATTCCTTTGTAGAAAATATTTTATGTTGTGCTAGAAGTATTAGAACATTTCCATGATAAAATGCTAATTTAAAAGTTACAAAATTAGTAACTTTGCCAAGTATGAAACTATATAGGCTGAAAAATTCAGCGCCTGGAGTTCCTTTCCCCATGCCCAAACCGATCTAGTTAAAATTTTCTAAGAAAACAACTTTTCACATGCTGAAGAAGGACCGGATCTCTGAGGTCTTCCTCTTCCCCAAGGGCTCTGCCACCGCTCACCCCCGCACACCACGAGCGGATGGCACCCCAGCCACCCCGTGGAGAAACTCCACGGTCTCCAGCTCTGCAGGACAGAGACAAAGCCAGACACTGCCTGGGACTCCAGGTGGCCAGAGCAGGACATCGGGAGCAGGAAAGCAGCTCTCCCACAACTCCCAGGACTGCACGGAGGAAGAACCTGCGTGTTCTGCCGAACCTGAAACACCACACATCAGCGTGGAAAAGCGCTGAGCTCTCACAGGTACCTCACACCAGCAGCAATCAGGCTTTTGACATGTACAGGGCTGTCCTACCTATGTGCTTAGACAAGTCTTCTGAGTTTCAAATTGGGCAATTACTTAATTAGAAAATTGGGTAATTAGCAGATGCTTTTAACCTTAATCTCTTTTTGACTTCACTCTTCATCTGTTAAATGCAAGCATCATCCCACACCGCAGAAAGGTTAATTAACACTTGTGGGCTACTGAGGCACTACCGTTTAAGTGCTGTAGCAAAGTCAATGTTGAAATTCATGCATTTCTTTGAAAAGCAAGACTGAAAGCCTGGCCATAAAATAACATAGGAAGCCACGCAAAGAAAGCGAAGGCAACTCAAAATACTGAGCTTTTTAGGCAGAATCACGTTTTCTGAGTACTGACTTGGGAGAGACTATGATCAAGTAATTAAAGGATGCATCTTAATATCTATATGATCCAGAAGATTAAATATAGGCTTGAAAGACTACCCCTGTTCTGGCTTTTATATTGTCTTTGACTTCCCACTCACAACACTTTAACCATATTTCATTACTGCATAAATCTACAAAAGACAGCAGCATTGTCACTGATCTGCTCAACACAATGAATGATATTAATAACCATATTCAGGCCCGAACAAAAGCACCAGGATCCAAAACACCACAAAATCCAGCAAACGTCGTAGAGAGTTCACTGAGAAACAAAAGTATCATCTCAAACACTCTGTTTTTCCTGGAGTATTCTGCAAAGTCATTTACGCAGACAGGTACCCACCAGTTAACTGGCAGGCAAGGAAGTTGGTGTGAAGGCTTGTAAATGGAAAGGGGGGGGGAGGAGGGTAATAAAGAAAAAAAAAAAAATCAAAGAAAAAAAGAAAAAAAAAGGAAAAAAAGGAAAAAAAGGAAAAAAAAGAGCACTCACAGTAATCTCATTCTCCACCTCTCTCTGCACCCCTCCCTCCCCCTGGGGCCACTTATTTTTTAACTGTGCTTGTCAAAGCGATGATGCTAATTCCTGCTCAGAGAAGCGTCTGTATATTTAGGGTATCTTTTTTTTTCAGAATTTAAGCCCCAATTCATACAGGTTACCACTGATTTTCCATGCTATATTTCCAAAATATATTTCCAATCTATTTTTTCCAGTAACATGCAAATAAAATCCAGTTTACAAAACACTCAATCTTTAGATTGCAACAACGCATGAGAAGTTCAACATTCCTCATCACTGCAGCACATCTCCACTGCTGTACAATATTTGAATTCAGTAGTACCAACGTAGTTTTAGTCTGAAACTTACAGAAACTCCCCCAACATCTTAAATATTTATTGCTTATTTGGGCAACAAACTAATCTAAGTTTTTGTTTGTAGTGTGCTTTTAACACATACATTTTTGCCCCAGAGGAAACCTATTTCTACTCTTTAACCTTGTTATATTCTCATCAATTCCAGGGTATAATTTCAGCAGCAAAACAGAAAAAGCACTGAAATTATTAAGTGAGATAACATGAGGCAAGGCAACATACCCTCTTTTATGGATACAATTTATTTTGTATCACGCAGTGTTTATTTGCAAAATTTTACTCATCCCAAATCCTGAAACACAAATGAATAATCTCCAGCCTCTGTGATCTAAGAATCAAGTTAGACATTATCTTTGTAAACAAAAGTGTTGGAACAGAAGTGTTGGAAAAGTGTTTCTGAAATTAGTTGTACTGGTTGCTTCATCGTGCTGCTCTTTTCTCCTTCCCCCAGGACTCATAAATAAGTAAGTATGTAATTTGTAACATCAAAAATACCACTGTACAAACTAAGTTTCTTTGATCTCATTCTGTGCTATTCTAAGCCACTCTGTCATAAATGCTGCTATGCAAAACTCTGTCAAGTCAGGAAAAAGAGAGAGCCCTGGCCTATTTTATTAATTTTGTTTCCCAAAGTAGTATGTTTTTGTCCATACTGCCCACTTACAAATCTGGGTTGTACAGGTTGTGCAGCTGTCAGCGGTTGCTTGTGTTTCACAGGCAATAGGATGTTATCTTGTAGATTTAGCATTATGTTTACACAAGAAGAATAGTCTCCTATTGGAATGATAGACATGCATATAAAAATACCGGTATTAAGATATTGCCACATTAAAGAGATTGACTTCTTGATATTGATATTAAACATGGAGCATAGTGCATGCTGTTCCCACCTGTCTTCATCCTCCTTCATGCTCAAGTGAAAGCTGCTCAAGCCCGTCCTTTGCAGCATCATTTCAGGCTCAAAATTCAGCCCAAAGTGCAGACACTCCTGTTCATTAGCCCTCCCCCAAATTCAGAGCAGACCTCTCGTGGGTGCCTAGACAGCAGGGCAGGATGCCACGCTCCTCCCGCAGGACAGAGCCCTGTGCCCCCCCAGTGGCCTGGGGCAGCTCCTCACAGGCCACCAACCCACTACAATTCATTTTCGTGCTGCTGGCGTCCCCCCGGGCGCTCAGAGCTTCCTCTCCCAACACACTCCTCTCCCCCACAGGGGAAGCCTTCCCTTTCGGCTCTGCTGGGAAGAGCGGGATCTGGTGGGGTTTGTGCTCAGCAGAAATGCACTTAGACCAGAGGAGGGGAGAGGCACCGGGCTGGTGTACACAGCAGGGTATTTGACGGCGCTTATCTCTCCAGGTCACAGGACACTGATTTCAGATAAAGGTAAAATCTGTTTGGAAAGAGACTTAGCAACTCACTGCCTTATCTTAGTTTTCTGATATTTCAGGTATAGGAATTCCTTCCACTTATTCACAGCCCTATGCGGCCACTGCTTTATTACCTCTCACTACCAGAGCCCGTTCAGTAAAATGCCAACTTTCTCTCCGATAAGCTAAAGTGACCTTGAAAAGTTATTGTCCCTCTTGGCATTTTCTTATCCAAAAGCTAAAGATGACAATACGCTCCCTCCCTTGTAAAAAATAAGCTCTATTAAGAGACAAGCCTCCTGGAGGGAATGTTAATTCCAGCATTAAGTTCTCTCCCATGACCACTCACCACAGCTGAGGCGCTGCCGCAGCAGGGCCAGGGTGACCGGTTGTGCTTGCATGCCCGTCACGCTCCATCCCACCGGGCAGCATCTCCTGCTTGCCTCAGCTCTGTGCTGAAAATGTTACACCCACTGTTGCAGCAGGGGATACCATCTCACAGTCGTAAAAACTCTCACGTATCTTGTAGGCAAGAACAGACATAAGGTTTGCTTTTGATATTTTTTGAAGTCCATTGTTTCTTGGGAGTGCGAGACTAAATCTGTCTAATCATGAGCTAGATCCAACACAACACTTCCAACAGCAGCAGTCAAAATCTCACTTTTGTTTACCTCCACCAAGATGCTTCCCCAACTTCTGCAACTGCTTGCAGCTTTGGTACTAGAGGAACACCTCTACAACAGCTAATGCTTACTCCAGGAGGAACCAAACCAACAGTGGGTTTGGTTGGGTTTTTTTGCATAGAAAAGAACTAAAACTTCTCTGTACAGACTAGTCACAGTATAGACGCTGCTAAGCTATCTGCTTAGTTTCAAGAATAAAGCACAAGCTGCATGACTCCCACGCAGCCAACCTGTAAGGTGGTATCTATCTGCAACTACTCAAGCACATTAGTCACAATCTCCATTTCAGTTACTACAAAGGAGCAAGTATTGAGAAATAAAGAGAGTATTTGCACATTGTGTGTCATAGAAAACATTTCAGACCAGACAGCAAGCAGAAATATCTATACTGGTGTAAGCCAACAGCCACCCTCAAAAAGGGGAACCGAGCATAAACGCAATTTAAAAACTGACTAGTCCTTTAGTTAAACTCCTTTTGGTTTATTATGTTAGTGATTAAACAGTCCCAGTGAAGCTTTGAAGTTAACACCTATAAACAAGGTGTGGGTGGAAAGCATTGCTCACACCTTTCCTCCTGCTGTGGCTGCTGCTGCCTGACAGGATCATGGTCATCGATCCTGCCATTCTGCAACACGCTGCGTCTGAACAGCTGTAGAAATATTTAGTATTAACGTTTATTATTTCACAAAGAAAGATACTCTTTTTAAACAATTCACACTGCAGATCTACCACTGTGCTACCACGTCTTCCTTAGCCAGGACACTATCAGCAATAAGTTTCCACAAATGCTCTACAAACAAATGAGGTAACTGTGAAATTAAACTAATTTAATTCATGAAGAGGAAGAACTCTTGACCAGCATGACAGACTTCTATATGTGTGATTACACATATATTTTAAAAAGCTATAGTTAAGCTACTCCCACATAAAACGAATACATAAAAATGAAGCCAGTTTCAATGATAATTTCAGTTGCTAATCCTGGCACTATTACACCTAAAATGGAAAACTCCAGTGGAAAGGGAGGAATTAGATCTCATCTTTATTTAGGCTAAGCCACAAAGCTGGTTTCAGAATTGATTCACCTGCAAGCAAACACAAACACATGGAAACAGTGTTATGTGATGCTACAACTTCCCAGAGAAAAATCAATCCCTGAACAGAACATTTTGGATGACATAGGCAGGCTAAGAACTTCTAAAATTTCACCTTGAATATATATTATGTAGAAGTCCTACACAAAATTGAAGTGTCACAATCGCTACTGATAAATCATATGAAACCATCATGAATACGTGCATGGAATTTGCCTGGAGGGGAAAAACACGCCTTTTCACAGGGATACCTTTTCCTTCCTTCTCAAAGGATCCCATAGGAAAACACATACATTTCTTATGTGGAATGTTTGCCAAATTTTGTAAACTCAAAAGGGACCATATTTCTATCGAAGTTGCTTAAATACATCATGCTTTGTATCAAAAATAGATTACTTATCTGTTCTTTTCATGGGTGAAGCCTCTCAGGTTTCTTTTACCACTATTTGCTACAAAGTAACAGTTTTTAGGTAAAGAAAACATCCCTACAAATAGCAAGGGAGAGTGGACTGATCATGGATGTGTCTGGTATTAGAAATTATCAAGTACTACAAATACTTGATAGGGAAACAAGAATTAAATCTGGTTAGGATTAAGTAACAGCAGTGTCACTAACAAGGAATAAGCTGCATTTTCTCCCATTTTCTTCCTTTTTTCCCCAAAATCAAGGCATTAATTAATCAAGAACTGACATCCATCAAAACCTCCTCAGAAAGAGGAATGTACTAAAGTACACAAGTTCAAAAAAAGCAGGAGCGTTTTGCTACAAATGTACACCAACACCGATGCAAACGGACAGCCTCTACAATGCCACTCAACCTGCCACTGCCACGTCAGCCACGGCTCCCTGGCAGACCGACCTCAAAGCTCTTCTCCTCAGTACACTGGGTATCACTTCCAGCTTTTTAGAACAGCTCAGGAACAGCAATGCTAGGTAAAGCCTGCCTGCAACGCACGGAAAGAAAGTTTATAGTTTCATACTAATACATGTCAAACTAATGAAGCGAAAAATATACTGGAAAAAGCTATATATTGTAGGTCTCCAGTGTTTGCAATTCAGTTCTCTTCCCTTTTTATAATCCTGAAGATTTCGATACTTTGTCTGATATCTGTGAGGGGAACAATTTAAAGCCAAGAAAAGAACAGTTATTTGGAAAGTAGCTATCATCTTAAACCACAGAATTATCCAGTTTATTCCTTTAATGCTTATGTTTTAAGATTTTAAGCACCACATACACTTATTAAGCATTAGCTATACTAATGCAGCTATTTATATGTATAAAAGAACCATCCAGGAGCATGCTATTTCTGCATAATACTGCCAGCCAAAATAACAGGATCCTTCATGCATCACCCCCCACCACAACAGAATACATCAATAAGAACAAAATTGTTTTATATTGTTTTACTCAGCATCTTCTAACCTTTCTGATAATCTTATTTTACAAATTCTCTTTTATTTTTAGCGTTAGCAGGAAAGAATTAAAACTGAGCTAGTATGAGCATGTTCTTTGGGCTACGACCTGGGTTACGGCCACATAAACTACCAGGGAGTGAGCCCAAGAGGGAGCTAACAGCATCACAGCTTCCATGTAGTAACTACTCAAGCGCACGCTCTTACTCAAGAGTAAATGCCAGGCTGTTTAACCTACTAATCCACATTTACTAACCTACTGTGTCAACATGCTGGAAGTTTCCACCTTCGCTTAGCCCCCTGAAACTCACGTGCAAGCCCACACTCTAACTAGGTGTGACCGTCCTTCGCGACCTGCAACTTGCATAGCAGAAAGTCCTCGTACAAGAGCGCTACATGAAACACAGCCTGTACGCCTCAGAGAGCTGGGGAAGACCTCCTGGCGTCAACCCACAGACGGAGAGGACAAGTGACCCTGCCCCAGCGGCGTCATTGCTCTCCTGTGGAGGGAGCAGGGCCACAAGCACAGCTTTGCCCCTGCCAGCTCCTGCCCAACAGCCCCCAGGACCACTTCACCACCAGCCACGTAATATAATCCCCATATAGAAACTGCACGTGATCAGTGCAAATCACTCGGGAATCAAAAGCCACTTCCAGCTCTTATTTTTGCCCCTTTATCATCTAAAAAAAACCAACCCCCCAAAAACCTTATTGCTTAAGACACCGTGCCACTCAAGCCATTGAGCAAACAGGTAAAAGCAATGGTGGCAGCAGCATGCAAAAACCTGAAGGACCAATTCAACCAGCTTCTTGTGGAAGGGAATGTTCCCTTCAATGCGTTTCATAGGTATCTGAAATCTGACTGTGGGTATTCTCATGGTTTTAAATGCTTCTGAAGAGCATCACAGGCAAACAAGGGCAAAACCCAACAAATTCACGAGTTTTTAGAGCATACAAAGAACAAAAAAGGTGCTGGGAGAGAAGAGCAAAGGCAGAAGACACAGTACTGAAATTCTATCTGGTTTTATGATACATCAGAGCATCTTCTCATCACACAAAACACTGACTGGCAACTGTAACGTCTGGTCATTACTTCTCCTTCCCCACCCACAGGGAGGGTTCTGCATGCTCAGCAGTTTTTCTGTGTTTTTTGAAAGTTCTGCTCTCAGAGCTGCTCTGGCTCACTGCAAAAGGAGCAGGTTGAAGCAGCACTTCAGTTTTGCGTGTTGCAAAAGGGAGGTTTCCAATGCTACTGCTTTCCTGATTAATTTACTTATCTCTGTGAAGCACGGGTGTGATGTAGATACTTTCTTAGGTTTAGTACATAAAGATACTTTCTTAGGTTTCTTAATCTGGGCATTACTCAAAATTTGAGAGCAAAGACTCAGTGCTGAGAAAGTGTGTACAGCCTGAACCTTTTTATCTGACCTTTAGTGACAAGTTTGCTGCGTCAACTGTACCTTTGATATTTCACCAATTATGATACTTCAGCAACTTTGACTGTGGCTTGCAGTTACTTCACCTTGCAATTACTTTCTGCGACTGCTAAGAAAATGCTAACCGTTACCCTGCACAAGTCATCATTATCTGCTCAACCCTCTTTTGATGACTAATACATATTCCTAGAACTGTTAGAAGTGAGATAGAGACCTGAACAGGCAAAGCAGAAGAAACATTACCAAAAAATGTAACCACATTTTTGAGAGTTAATTGTCAAGTTAAAGAAATGAGATTTTTCCATTGAGTCAGGGTAAGTATTAATCTTCTAAACAGTGTGAGATGAAAACCCCTATGGACCTTTACGATATTTGCAATTTTATGTTGTATCTACATAGCGCTGCTGCTACAGTGCAACACTGCAGATATTTAGACACATGCTATAGTGTAATACTGCAGATATTTACCAAAGTGTGTACCAGATATACTTTTTCTTGTTTCTCAGTCGAGATATACATCGAAAGATTTTTAACGAGCTGTGTAAATGCAAACATTTACAGCACATCTGCAGCTGGCGATGTGCAGAGTCAAACACCGTGTTTGACCTGACAGAGGGATCTCCGCAGCTCTGTGTGATGCCACCGCACCAGCCCGTCCTGCGCACAGCCAGGTCAGACCAGGCACGTCCCTTCTCCCGGTTACCTGGAAAAGGGGTAGCATCTGAAGAGGAAATGGCACTTTGACAATAAATTTAATGTAATGAAGCCTGGAAACAGCTAGCCCATCTAGCTTACAGCTCACTTCATTAAACATAGGCTCAGCTAACTCACGAAGCAAGTAAATACTGCTTAGTCCAAATGTGCTTTTAATTACTCAATATAACCTCTCAGTAAAAGCTTCGTTTAACTCTGCCAAATTAGTAGAAGGTGGTAAGTAAAACTATACTAACCTGATAAGGAAGTAGAACTTAAAACCAGGTATACATTATTCTGCAAAATCTGGTAGATTTATGGCTGCGTACAAGGCAGTAAT
Organism: Phoenicopterus ruber ruber; assembly: GCA_009819775.1. Lineage (NCBI taxonomy): Eukaryota > Metazoa > Chordata > Aves > Phoenicopteriformes > Phoenicopteridae > Phoenicopterus > Phoenicopterus ruber. The sequence continues at coordinate 27,416,694 of CM020217.1, read as the reverse complement.
GGCATTTTCACGAACCATAATGAGAAGGGATTTCACCTCTAGATATTAGCCAAGGATCCTAGCTGAAGATGTTGAACTGATGTGGAAAATTACACCAGTAAAGAATGGCGGCTGTCGTAATTTCCTTCTATAAAGTATGGTGTAACAAGCAAAGAAGCATACAAAAGGAGAGTAATATCCCATCCATCCCTACATTCAGAAAGCCCCATTTCCAGGCATATAAGCCCTTCAAATTACAAGCATGAATGGCCATGTCTACAAAAATGCAACCCTTTGCAGTCATTTCTTGGTGACTACTGTTGCTCCTGGGAGGGACCAGTTTGCCCTTCTGTCAGGGGATCAATAAGCAGCAGAGAATTTTCCCCAAATACAGCCTAGAGCACTTGGACTTGGGGAGAAGGAGCCCCAGCTCTTGTGGAATAGCTGGGTTACATTTCTTTATTTCTAGAAAATAAAACACACTGCCTCCTTCACCCAGGAAACTCACTGCAGCTCTTTAAGCGTGCTACTATCAAATAGTTTTTTTCTGGAAAACAGGGAAGCAAGTTCAGAGAAACTATTAACACATTTCTAGCCCAGAACTGTGGACGAGACTATTCTAATATAGCTTTTAATTCTTTAAACGTCCTCATTAATATAACCTCCTGATAGCAAAAATGCTTAAATGAGTCTTGGGCCACTCAGGAAGCCTGACCCTCATCCCCCAGCGCAAACGGCTGCTCACTGAACGCTGGATTCGGACCCACAGCAGCACTCATGGTACGTCAAAAGCCTTCCCCGGTCTTGCCAGTAGGAATTCTCATACTAGGTAAGCCAATGTAGGTTTATAAGGCAGGCCGGCGGGAATTCTCCCCTCCTTCGTAAAAATATATCAACTGAAGGGAGGAGCGCTTGCTCCAAGTCTGGTACTTTTGGGAGACGGAAATGGTAATGTGGATTGATTACTTAACAATTACTCAGAACAAATAATTTAAAGTAGTTTTAAAACTAGCTATGACAGCACTGACTCTCACATAGTCAAATCGTGTCAAATACACTGAAACCTACAGCAAGTTAAATTTTTAATCAAACACCAAATATGGTAACATTTTAGGTGAATCAACTAAGAGGATACAGACTTTTTCAGACTTTTTTTTTTTTTTAATATTAAGGCAGTGATACTGAGTTTTACATTTACCATCATTATTATTGGCAGTGCTTAGAGTAAGGCTAGCTCAAAAGTTTTCAATGCAATTACAGCAAAAGTTATCTCATTTAAAAAGGCTTCACCGCATCAACACAAGCATTGTAGTTGTGGCAGTCCAAGACTATAAGAAAAACGCTATTTAGAGAGATGTAATCCCCTGAAATAGGCTGATACTTGGTTTATTTAACTGGTCCCCATCCAGTACCTAACCATTCTAGGTAAAATACCAAGCTGAAAGTAGGACTTCTATGTCAAATTTGTCTATTTTTGCCTACATAACAGGCACTAGAAAGAAATAAGCCCTTGTAACATCTAAATACTTAAAGCAAAGTTCCTTATGTTAGATACTAATTCGAAGTAAGTACTTCTCCGCAGGCGCCTGGGCAGGGAAGCAAGGCAGCAGGAGCAGCACCATGTGCCAGCCACCGTCACCCCCTGCCAGCGAGGCAGAGGACGAACCCTCTGCCGGCCGAGGTGCCCTCCATGGCACGGTGACACCCCCTGGCTGAGCGGCACCAAGCCCAAAGAGGACTCGGTCTCGCCCCTGTGGAAACCACCACAACACCACCACCTTTGCCACCAATGCCTCCACCAACTGGCAAATCCCCACTGTGAAACAACACCTAAGCAAACTCTCTACTAGTCTTAACATTAAATATAAATGTACCCAAATCAATTTAAGAGTCTGAAAGCAATAAAGTTTACAAATTTGGGGACATTGGTGGTGGTTTTTTTTCCATTTATAAATACTGTTTACAATGCCAAGTGTCACTGGAGACAAATATTTATTCAAGAAGCATGCAAAACGAAAGTTTTTTTTGCAGGTAAATATTTTCCTTGGTCAAACCGAAAATTTCTATCCTGATCTGTATCACCTAAGCTAACTTCTAGTCCAGATCTAATTTGACAGCTAAGATCTTCCTGAAGGGACATGTTATGCCATAAACCCTTGCCTTAGCTTTAGTTATAAAAGGCTAATTAAATACAAGTAGAAAAAAGGAGTCATCCCTACCGACACCAAACAAGCTTTTTTAAAAATCTGATTAAGCTGCCCATCAGCACTGATATCCTATATGTTAAAAGGGGGTGCTAGTGCTTCATTGCAAAATTAGGAACTTATTTTTAGCTTTGGCAAGAAATGAGCAATTGGTCGTATGTACAATTATACCTGTGCACAAACCAATCACAATTAAAGGTAAGGCAGAGAAGATCCTATAGAAAAGTATATCACTATAGTACACTTATTAAAAAAAATTAAATTATCCCCAAAAATCTTACCTGAAATACCCTAGTGTTAGTACAACGCCTTAATCTCCTTCAAATAAAGCAAGAATGAGCATGTATGGCCAAAAAAAAATTTTAATTCTTTCTACAGCTTAATCTCGGGCTTTTTCCTACTTGTTACCACTACAAAGTTGCTAAAAGCCCTCAAGGTAAGGAGCTCTTGAAGATGAGGTTAGAAATTTCATATAAACAAAGCACTTGTTGATTCTCCATCATACAAGTTTCTTATCACTGTAAGTTTACTTGCCAACCAACACACATTCTTCAGAAACCTTTATATAAAGGTACATTAGGTTTAATGATATAAGTAGGAATCAAGTTTTAAATCAGCAGAATATATTACACTGCTAAGAGTATCCAAAGCCACATTTTTTTTTTTTTAGTTACAAATGCTGTGTTTAACTCATTCAGCAAAATCCTCAGGCTTGTATCAAGATTTTAGTCAAAATTATATTCTAAGATGCAGAAAGAAATCAAAGTAGAACACAAGCATTAAGAATGTATTTCTTGCACCTTATTCTGCTGGATTTCAAGATATGCCTCAAGCTCAAGTCTGAGATATTGCTGTATTTCTTACAGACGATCACAGAAACTCTTGCTAAAGGCCATTGAAGTCAATGGAAACGTCTTAACATAAACCTCTACTCATCAGTAACAAAGTTGCAAGCTATAGCCATAGAAATTGCTGTTCTTTTGAATTTTGTTCTGAAGATAAACAGTTAAACATTAGCCTTGCTTTTGTACTGTAAAAATCCTTGCAAGCCTGCAAAAGATTGTATGAAGCACTTATAATTTTAAAATTTCCAATTCTTCCTCCCTCTTTCCCGAGGGTTGCAACATCTTGAATTCTAAACTGAATGCTTTGAATTCTGAAGCAGATAAAGTACAGTGCATTGCTCACTTTAAGAAAGTACACTGTAGCAAGGTCATTCCTTTCTCCCACTAAATACACACAGAAATATACGCATTAAATACCTGCCCTTATTTTTTTTAATTTTTTTTTTAAACAAACTTTCCCGTTGCCCATCATATTTTAGGCCAAAAGTGTAACATTTTTCTGTGCAAGATGCTGTATTCGTATCAAAACTGCACGGCATGAATCAGCAAACAAAGAGCTGCTCAGTGACGTTTGTTTCATTCGCAGTAACACACTTCTCCACCGTATACAACAGCAATACGTTATACCTCTAATCTGATTTGGGGGAAGGGGGGGGTGTTTGGTTGGTTGGTCTTTTTAAGACTTAACTCATATGCTTTTGGTTGATACAGCTAGAACGCTGCAATTAATTACCCGATTAACACTCAAGAGAAGCTGGTTTGATAGCAGCTGTTTCAAGAAAGGAAACACACATTGAAATATTTCGTTTTTACTACAATGCTAGTAAAAATAAAGCGGGGGAAAATAAACTTACTTCTGAAGGGCAAATAGGTGTTTTACACACACAAAAAGTAGAGCAACGCACAGGGTTGCGGCTGCAGCAGATACAGTTATCAACTACCTACTTTGAATGAGCCTTTACTGCCTCCTGCCTGAGAGGCCCCTCGCAGCCCACGCAGCCCACGCTTCCCGGCGCGGGCTTCCTCTTGCTTTTCCTTTGTAAAGCCTAAAACTGAAAGGTCGAAAGGAAAGACCGGACGCACAGAAGCAGCCCCTTCCCGAGGGCTGCAAAGGGTCGCTCACGCAAAATACTCCCAGTTTAGGGGCCATGCTGGGACGCCCGGCGCGACCCTCGCTGCCGAGGCGGCGGGGCCAGCACCCACACCTCAGGAGCCGCCACGCCAGGAGCCTTCTGTCCAGCAAGTATTAACTTCGTCATTATCTTCCCGTCATTTTATCCACTATCCACATACACGAAAATTTTATTTAATTTTTTTTTTTAAATTTTCTCAAGGTTAGGATGCTGCGCCGCAGCGAGCCACCTCAGTCTTTGAGTAAGCGCACCTTGCCCGGCTGCTAATGAGGGCGCGCGGAGTTAACTTAATCACACAGATAAATATTTACCCCGGCATTTACTTTACAGGTTTCCCTTTTCCCCCCCTCCAGGGAAGGGAACCGCCGAAGGAAAAGAGCTGGCGGTCATTTTTAGAGAGCCCCCAGAGGCGCGCCGTGCGGCGGGCCGGAGGAGCGTGGCGGTGCGTGGCGGGCCCTCCCCGCGCGGGACAGGCGGCGGTACTTTACCCGTGCAGAAGTTGACGAGCGCCGAGGGGTCGCAGGCTGCGGCCAGGCAGGGCAAGCTGTCTTCCATTCCTCTCACCGACGCCGCCAGCGACGCCGAGCTGGCCCCCGACGCCCTCCTGGCGAGGCTCAGGGCGAGCCCCCGCGCCCTGGCCCGGCCGGCATGCCGCGGGCTCTGAGGAGACCCTCCCGGGCCGGCTGGCCGGCCACAAAGCGCTGCTGGAGATCGGTCCCCGCTGCCTCTCCCCGCAGCCCCGGCGAGAGCGAGAGGCTCGAGGGGGTGGGATAGGGACAAAACTCGGCGGCTGCCGCAGGGAGTGGCTAACCCTCAGACGTCAGCCATGCACTCGCACAGGCACTCACTGGGCGCAGGCAGCGCAGGAACGCCGCTACCCCTCAAACACCACGGCGTTACGGCCCAGATGCCGTTTCTTAAGGGAAGCGGAGCTCGCCAACCTGCCTCCACGCAGGAAACTGGCTGCTGTTTACACGCAGACGGGGTCTTGCGCCCTTCCCATCCGAAATCACAGTAACTGGGCTGTTGCACGGGCAACCTGCCATCCCCCTTTTCCAATCGCACCACACCACAAGGCACTTACAGCCCGTTTTAAAATTGTGACATTAACGATAAAACGCCAACAGCAATCAATTTGCCCTCGGTCTGAGCGTAAAGAACCACCACAAATGACTAATGAAAAGGATTTTTATGCTCGGTCGATTCAGATAAACCATTATCGTTCCAAAGCATGTTTGTCTGTGTGTCAGAAACATCACAGATCCAATGTCAGTCAAAGCACAACGTGACATGAAAAGTTCACACGGGTGGGGAGGATGGGGGGGGGGGGGTAAGGGTGGGGAGAGGAAAGAGGTGGTTGTTTGTTTAGTATTATATTTGAATATTTTTCATATGACATCTTTCGAGACGAAAAAGGAATGACATCACTGGTAATATACTCGTATCCGTTACATTAAAACGAGGCAAATATTATGACTTAAAAGCAGCAGCTTTGCAAAGCTATCGTTATATTCAGCAGAAGGGAACTCGTATTACAAACACATTACAATCTATTTAGTGTGATCGTGATTTTGTCTGTCTTGCAAGATGAAGCACAGCCAGATGAGAACTAATGAATGCAACATGTGTTCATTCTTTTGGTAGCCATGCCTGAAGCCAATTGGCAGAATGACTACACCAAGATAAATGTCAAAACAAAACTATTTGTGAATACGTACTGCATATATTTTGCCTCTTCACTCCATCATACTTCAAATAGTTTATTATTGTCAAGCTTTGCAAGCATATTAAATAACTCTGGATTAAAGTTTTGACTTCCAGACAACAGTGGGATAGTAAAAAAAAAAAAAAATTACACAGGGGAAGTCCATGTCTCCATTCAAAAAAACAAGGAGGGAGAGCACTTTTTTCCACCTTCAAACAGTTGATAAGAAGGTTCATAACAACACATATAGTTAAGACAGCATACAATGTTGTCATAGTTTAACCACAGATGGTAACCAAATACCACGCAGCCGCTCCCTCACTCCCCCTCTCCCCACTGGGGTGGGGAGGAGAATCGGAGAGAAAGGAAAACTCGTGGGTTGAGATAAAGGCAGTTCACCAGGACAGCAAAGAAAAAGATAATAATATATTAACAATAATATATAAGGATAATAGAATATATGAAATGAATGATGCACAACTTCTCACCACCCGACGACCGATACAGCCCGTCCCAAGCAGCAGGCAGGGAGCAGGGGTATCCCCCCCCGCAGCTATCCCAGAACAGCAAGTTCCAGAGAGAGCAGGCGAGGGAACAAACAGCCGAACGAACAGGCCCGAACAAACAAACAAACAAACAAACAAACAAAAAAAGAAAAGCAGGGAACAAAAAGCAACCAGAAGGGAAGCTTAAGGCAAGTGGCCCACCGGCCGACCCTCACTTACACCAGGCATGACGTCTATGGTATGGAGTACTCTCTTTGGCCAGTTTGGATCAACTATTCTGGCTCTGCCCCTCCCAAGTTTTTGCACCTGCACATTAGCAAAACCTGGGAAACTGCAAAATGTCCTTGGTCATTTAGCAGCAACCAACAACATCAGTGCACTATCACCCATCCTTCTCACACTAAATCCAAAACACAGGAGCTGCTGGAGACAGAACTAGCTCCGTCCCAGCCTAAACCAGGACAAATGTGTTTTCCCCAGAATTACCAATCTGCATAATTTCAGCAGTATCTTCCTTTTCCAGCAGCTCCTGACACATTGGAGGAATCGACCTCCGCAGTGATTCAAAAAAAGAGAAAGGCAGTCAGCTGAACACAGCTCTGCAGTATGAAGCCAGCCAGACAACTACTGTGATTAATCAAAGGAAGGGACTAAGAAACTGAATGGTGGAAGATGATCAAGGGTAAAAGGCAAGGCCACACAATTAAGGAAAGGGCCCTAATGAAGCCAAGGGCCTCAACACACCGCCGTGGCACTGGGATTGATCAAGAACCCATGCTTCCAACTTGTCCCGACCACTACATTGCATCACACTGTTAGATTAAACAATCTTCACTGCAAGATGAAACACTGAGTTATTTTGGGTGGGGTGGACACACAGAATTATTTAAGGCGCACAGACATACATTTTGGTATCCCTTCAAACTCAATATCCTTCCTAATACGACTATGAAGCCTTGAAAGAAATTGTGGGCAAAAATCCTCCGTGAGGCCAAATAGGCACTGTATGTGCTCTTAAAGACCACACAGAGAGCAGAAAGAGCCTTGATTTGCAATTTTAAGTGCCCGTTAGTGCTCTGAACAATGACAGATTGCATACAACTGGCAAGAAGCATCCAATGTAGTTCAAACTAATAACATTTTTTACAATGTCTCATTTTTAAAGTAAAACACTTTGTATAAAAAAAAATAGCATCTCCTACTGTATTAAAAGGATATGAAATACTGATATTTCCAGGTGTCTATGACCCTAATTTTTAGCTCTAAAAGGAATGGATTTCCTCAGCATAGAAAAAAAAAGTTGCATTAGGGCAGTATTTTAAACAGAGCTTAAACACCTGCTGAATCAAGAGCATACAGGTGAGGCAGAAGGAACCAAAGCACATGTTAGAGCACCTTCAGAATGACCCTCTGAATGCTAACATTTGAAATAAAATTTCAGATGGTCCACTGTACACAGCTCACCCTGAAAATGGCAGAAGCAGTCTCAATCCACCCATGATCTGTTCCCTGCTGGTCTGAGGACTTGGATCAAGATTTCTTGATTTGCCTTTAGATCTCTCATGAAAGCCTTAACTCCTCATTAGGATTTTTCACTCTTCTAGCTCTGGCCCATACCTGTTCTTCTAAGCAATCTTGCTATCTTCAACTGCTGTCTACCTCTAAGCTTTTCAGGCTTAAACATCTCAGGCTCCTCTTCCCTGCTGTTATTTAACATGAATGGTGGGGGATGAGGAGGTACTCTTCTTAAGTATTTTAGGCAGGCACAAATGATGAAACAAGTACTTAAAATATGGCACAGATCAAAACAAAACAAATGATGTAGGCAAGTAACCTTTGCCTAGAAAAAAACCTCTCAGAATACTATTGGTGCAAAGTACAATGTCACGCCATGGGAAAAAAAAACAACACACCAACCCTCTTCAATCTAACATCATAAAGCAAGTTAAAGACCAGGTTATACACGCACAGAATCTTCTTGTTTGTTTGTCCCCAACATACAAATATTTAGGAACATTACACGTGATAAGAACAGCAGATGTCTCAAAGACGGCAGCAGCAGTCAGGTTATGAACCTATGAAAGGAGTAATTTTAGACACTTCAGGTTTTCACGCACCAAAAAGCACTCCAACCCACGCTTTTTTCAGAGGTGGGAGCAAACGGTTCCTCCAGCTTTTGCAGAGAGCCGCAGGAAGGCATGAATTCTTTGGAGTCATCACTTCCACGTGAAGAGGAGGAAGCAGCGGGTCCCCTGCCCCATACCCCAACCATTGTCTTTCAGTGACCCAGACCCAACCAAGGAAACTGGGGGTGCCCCCGCCAAAGCCACTGCACCCCCAGCTGCACAGACTGCAGAACAGACACCTTGTCCCCAGGACGCCTTTAGTAATTAAAAACCAAAAGAGGAAGATTATTTACCGAGTTTTCTTGGCAAGTGATCCTGCTATCAAGAAAATACCTGCAGTTACATGGAATTTGGAGAAAGTCTAAGCCTGTTTTCACAGAACAAGGGTCTCTTCATCTCCTTCAAATTTAGGAGATTGTAGAACCAAGAGCTGCTGCATGAGGCATTCACCTTATCTTCCCTTCAAAGGATTACCGGAAACTCTCCCTACTGACCCTTCCTTCAGAAAACCTGTAGCTATAACTGTACCTAAACAATGTAAAGTGGTAACTATACTGAGACTAGTTTAATGACTCTCTCGCTGTTGAGCTGCAAGAGGGCAGCACTAGTTAATTCTGCTTCTTCATATGCATAAAACTAACCGTGTTTCCACTGACAAACAATCCTTCAATTATTTTGCTTTCTTCTTTCTGAAAAGAAACAGCAGCAATATTTCAGTTGGCAATTAACCTCATGGCAGGTGCATGCATCTCTGTTCCAGTATTACCTTTACCCCATGGAAAAGAGAGAATAATAATGATTTCTTTAATAACTACACAGTTCCTAAAGACTTGAAGCCTTTCATTCTTTTTACTTTGGGGGGGGGACACACGACACGAGGGACTAAAACCAATCTTTCTGAAATCACAGACTGTTTTTAAAATCATGTTTTATCTGCAATCCCCTAACAAGCACAACAGATCAACACCATCTCATCAGATGAGACAAAAATAATTAAGCACGGTTTTAAAATACACACTGAAATACACAAGTTAAGGATGCTCACTGCATCAGGCGTGTTTTCCAGCAGGACTTGTGAGGTGTACAGAGGTTAGTAAGCTATGAAGGACAAGAACAGTCTTGTGGGACCCAGCGCTCTCCTTCATGCCTGAGTGCAGGATGCAGCAGCCTCTGCTCCTTGCACCCGCCTGCTCCTCCTCTTCACCCCAGCTGCTGGCACTGTAATAAAACCTATTAAAGTCCCATTCCCTGAAGCATTAATACCAAGAGCGACGGAAGGCAGGACCTTTGGCTACGACTAAGGTCACTTACAGTTGGCACACAGCAGCGCTACTGCTAAAATAAGCATTCCTGCCCTTCTCCTGCATCATTCCCATCCTCATCCTGCTCCTGCCACTGGCACAACCGCAGGGAAGCACACCGGGAGACTGAACAGGCTGAAAACTAACCCATCAACACTAAAACATGGAAACTCACCAGGCTAGTCGTATGGCACAACATTGCGGCAGCAGGGAGGGGGCAGCACCCACTGGAAAGAGTGGCAGGAACCGTGCCCGTCAACAGCAGCTCTGCCCGCGGATGACTTAAGGTGATTGTGAAACAGCTACGCTTGTAAATCACATTTCATTGCCACAAAACTGCGTGAAACAAGAACTGATACAGAAGAGAGTGAAGTCCCCGAGCGAGCAGTGCCAGGGCAGGACGTGGCAGAGAGCACATAGCGGAGGCCATTCCCTTATCACCCCTCCCAGACTCTAAACCGAGCTCCTTCATCCTATGGGCGTTTTTCTCAAACAGAGCTAGTGTGCAGAAAACATAAGAAACAATGCGCGTATATCAGATCTTACAAGCCATCCTGAGGCTGCCCTCCAGAACTAAACCATACCCGTGTCCATGAAGTCAACCATACTGGTAAAATGATCTGAATGGGAGAATTTTTTTTCCCAAACCCACACTACCTAACTTGAAAAAAAAAAAAAAAAAAAAATCCACAAACAATAAAAGACCCTCCAAATACACATGCATATTTTAAGAATAACCACCTGAATTGGTTTTTAGCTCCTAAAGATGTCCTGAGGCAAGGTGTCTGTCAGGTGGGTTTTCTGCTGCATCAGCTGCTTACTCTAGTTTGCCACAGAACTGCAGAGGCAGCTGCACCAACGCGACGGAGCTGACAGCAGGCTAGGAAGGGTGGCAATGTTTAAGGCTGGTACTTCACTGAACATAACATCAAACCACAGCTGTAGCATGCCTTCCGCTGCCTGCTTGGAGCACTTGCACAGCAGACTGCTTGCAGCTGCCTTCCTGCCTCCCCATCAAATGCAATACGGAAACAGCCAGCAAACAAGATGAAAACATATTAAATCTAAAATACGGCCACAAAAAAGGCTTCTCCTGCAAATTTTATTTTGGGTATATGTTCCAGACCACGTATCCTATGTGGTGGCCCATGAAAACGTGCAGCCCTGCCCCTGAGAAAAGGAAGGGTCTGAACAGCAGCATCCTTGTTAGGTGCAGTCTGTATTTTTGCGGAGACAATCACAGCTTCTTCTCTGGTCAAGAACTTAGGCAGCTTCAAACACGTAAGTTATGCATAAGTGATATTTTTAAAGCTACAGGTAAATCATACAAGGTTGTTAAATATGTAGCATTTCCACTTTCCGCAAGCGATCAGCAGAAGTTTGATTCTTAATAAAGACAACTAACTGGTAGTCTTAGTCATACCGAAGCTATAGTTATGGACTAGCTATGGTTAAGTGACTGCTGTCTAATCATTTAGCTCATGCCAACAGAAAGAAAAATACTGCTTTTTTCCATGCAGAAGTGGGGAAACAGCAGGGGAGAGACCAACTGCAAAAGTCTTTTCTGACAAAGCACTGTCAAAATAGCGTATCTACTTCTAGAAACACTATACTGCTTACGAGTTGCATATTCTTTCAAAAAAAGATTAAATGTCATTCTTGCATATCAAAACATCTCCAGGTGTTGGCTGCTTCCACTAACATATTGCTTCAATGTTGACTATTTTTCTATTTGTAAAAGTAGTAAAAAAATAAACTAAGTGTAAAAAAACCAACATAATTTGAAAGAGTCCACTATTTATGACAGAGACCAGAGAGTTTCTCATTTACTGTCCACTTTGAAACGCTGAGGAAGTAGAAAAGCCTTTACAAAAACACCACCAACAAAAAGGGCAATCCTTCATACAAAGCTAATCCGTATTGAGGATGTCCAGCACGAGACGCGTGGCAGCACCGAGGGCTGGCACGGCGGGTGACCAGCTCAGCAGCACACCGGGTCGACGCAATCCTTGTTGTGCACAGGAAGCTGCTCTGTGGGCAGCAGATAGGGATGGGAAACCCACCCCAGAGGGTGGCTCAGATGTAACCACGTGTCTTGGTATGGCACATAAATAAGGAAGAAAAACCACGGACGCTAGTCTGGCTTAATCTAGATAGCTAGGAACACCTTTCGTCTTCCAGACTTCTGCATACGCCAGCAGAACCCAAATATTCCACCTGGGGGTGGGGTGATCATCTCCCTTTGTGACCACGCAGCACGAACACAGTATCTCCAATTTAAATATTATCTAGTACACGCAAATGTAATGTAGGTGTCAGACCTTAAAACTATTACAACACTTCAGAGTTTGACCTTATCGAAATATCATTTACAGCCACACAGTTTTGACATATTACATATAACAGCTGTACAGTCCATAAATTAATTACCCTTCTGATGGCACAGACTACTAAACAAAGTGGTTTAAAGGGAATCTGTAAAGACAGTTTTATATCCGTGTCATTCTTTAAATTTAGTTGACAGCAGATTTTGTACTCTCAGTAAAATGGGTCACAATAATAAACATCACAGTTTATTTACAAATATAGGATTGACCTATTGTGAAATCTTCAGGCAGGGCTTATGACCTGTGTTGTTGGAAGAACAGAAAAGATATACATATGTTTTTTTAAAAAAAGACAAATATGGGAACTCCTGTTTACTTCTCTTGCTTTTCGGTAGTGTTCTCAGTATTAATAGTTCAGCTTCACTTTAAAACTTGGTGAATATGAAATGGGAAGAACAAGACACACTATTTCCAGGAATTGTTTGATAAAAAACTGTCATTAGAAGGAACCAGCTTGGTTCACAGACAGAGGTCAAAAGAGACCTTTCAACTAAGTCAACAAATGAAATCTGCCAGACTAGAAGTCACGCTTACTTGAAAGTCTGAATAACGTTATTGACACAAAATTAGGTATTGATTTCCAATTTATTCTTCCTGCAGGAATAGTAATGTTACAAAAACCTGACACAACTGATACCTTTGCCAGTCTCTCTGGAGAAAAACCAAAGGACAGTGAGAGACAACAAGCAACCCACCATTTTAATTGGTAGCTCTTTCACAGGTCAAGACTGAGGTCAACTTTTGACTCCAGAAATGTGTGTTGATATTGCCAGAAAAACCATTCTATACGTCAGGAAAAAGAATTTCTTCCTCTGGATCATTAATCCTGTTATGACAGCTAGAGGTCAAAGCAAAGAACAAGAAGGCTAATTAGAGAAAGGGGAAACTTTGGTGTGCAGCGGTAGAGGTCTAACTGAATTGAGAGATTAAACAGCTGTGGTGTAGACAAGTATATAGTACACCGTGGGGGAAAAAACACCACACAAGAAAAATGGAAAAGGTCCTTGGTAGCATTAAGAAATGCAGTTGTATTTTCCAAGAATGCAGCTTACCAAAGCTTCAGAGACCTACTAAAGGTCAGAAGCGGCAGGAATTTGATGGTATCATATTACCTAAGAGGCATTTTCATACGCTGCAAAACCACGGGCCCTAGGAGGTGGGGATGGTTACGACAGCATAGGATCGAGCTCGCTGTGCCCTTACTTCGCCACGAAACGCCTCTGTACTCCAAATCGTCCTAGTCACCTCCAAGCATTAAGAGCTGGAAAACAAGAGTACAATCCAAAACATACGGAAGTCACAACTTTAACAGGAATTTAATCAAGTCTCAAATGAAGAGTTTACCCATCTGTTCTTTGAGAAGGATGAAAGTCCATGATCTAAGTGAATAAAATACTGGGGTGATAGGACTACAATTACAAGCAACTTCTTCACTGGCAAAGGAGACAACAGCACTGACATCTCTAAGCTCCTGAGGACTTAGGATAACCAATACTCTCCATATATTTGCATAGCAAGTAAATGAAAAGAATAAAAACTACTCCCCCTCCCTTTGCCTTTTTTTTCAAATACAGACTATGGCAGCATTTGTATTTTTCTCAACACAAGAGGGTATCCCCAATCCATGAAGTCAGTAGACTTCAAGTAACTATCTACTCACATGCAAGTTTACATGATCAAGACTGATACAAGCACGATTCCACCACAGGATTTTTAGATAGAAACTTGACAAATACCTTTACACATAGCTTTCTTTAACCCAAGTTTGGGGGATTTTTGGGGGTGTGTTTCCTTTTAAACACAAAGTTCTAACCTACAGACAACCTGAACATACAACTTTGATTTGAATTATGTATTCCCTATGCAATGGACTGCAAACACTTTTTCTCATATCAGCTTGTACAATGTTTAAAGCACTCCACAAAGCTGAATGGAGGATCACAGAATTGTAACTGCACACATCTACAAGGCTTTTAAATTATGGACGTAATAAAGCATCATTATATTTACAGTCTATGTTGTTCTTTCATATTCCAACTTTCTAAAGCAAGACTTGATCTCAAGACAGTCTTGAGACATAGAAGATGTCCAAACCTTAGTAAAGAGCTCTAAATTGGTTAACAAAAATAAGATTTTTTTTTTTAAATCACGTATACCATAGGTTACATCTAACCACTGAAACAGTCCAGTATACAAGCCCCCCAAAAACCCATATTCCTCCTTTTTCTATCCCCAAGCCAAAAGAATTTATTGTGTGTTTAAAAAGTTTTTGTCAAAACAAAGCTTCAGAAGACAAACTGTAACAGTGACTCATTTATCAGTAAGTTTGTAATCAACACAGGAGCTTACAGGACACTGAGCAACTGACAATATCACATTTTCAGTGCAAGTTTTATTTAGTAGAAATGTTTTGCCTGATATCTTCATAAACAGGAAGACTCAGCTATTTCCTTCAACCAATTGCTACAGACTTACTAACAACAGCCCACCGCAAAATCTGCTTGAAAGTAAAAAACCTGTAGTGCTGGACATTTTATTATATTTCTCCATTGTCTGTATTCACAGCATGAATACGTTTTTTCTATTTTCAACATAAACGAAGGCTTCTACAGGAAAGCATACACTACCAAATTATATTGCAGGACACCAGAATGAAAGGAATGGTATTAGGCAGCAAGTCGAAGACAGGCTAAAATACCAAGGAAAAGAAAATTCCAGTCCCTTTTTCTGAAGTTTTCACTAAACATTGTGTGTTTCTTTAGGCATCATTTGAGGATGCATTCAGTTTGCAAGGTATCAGATTTGAAGCAAGCTTAAGAGTCATCATCCCATCAAAAATACAGTTTTTCACTCTTCTGTGAAATTGCTCAATATTCTGCCACTCCACATGAAAATAAAGTGTAAAATTATACTACAGCAATCAAGAATTAATGAATTGTTGCAAGTCACTTGTGCAGCTTTCCTACACTTGAATAGCTAGGATATTTACATTTTAACATAAACACATTTGTATCTCAAAAGTAATCCTCGAAATAACTGTTTTGCCTTTTTTTTTTTCCTGTCACTGTACACATCCTTGCTGAAAAGTGTCTATCACCCTGCAAGGCGGCTCACAAGGAGACAGGTCCTCTCAGCCCCTTTAAAACAACGTCAAGAGAGAGCAGTTGTGGACTGCAAATGACTATAGAATCATAGAATCATAGAATTGTTCTGGTTGGAAGAGACCTCCGAGATCATCGGGTCCAACCATTAACCTATCACTACCAAGTCCCCCACTAAATCATGTCCCTTAGGGCCTCATCTAAACATCTTTTGAATCCCTCCAGGGATGGGGACTCCACCACCTCCCTGGGCAGCCTGTTCCAGTGCCCGACAACCCTTTTGGTGAAGAAATTTTTACGAATGTCCAATCTAAACCTCCCCTGGCGCAACTTGAGGCCATTTCCTCTTGTTCTGTCGTCTGTTACTAGGGAGAAGAGTCCGACCCCCATCTCTCTACAACCTCCTTAACGGAGGATTTATACATCAATATTTTTCTCTGCCAGTCTCTTGACAGAATTCAAATCACTCGTTTTGTTTCACCAAAGGAGGAGTATTTGACTTAATGACTAACTCATTTGATGAGTAATCAGGCAACTGATTCTATCTGCTTCATTGGTATCAAGTGGTCAGCATTACCTTCCATTAAGGCAAATTATAGGTTTTAAAGTATACCTGCAATCAGAGGAAATCAGTTTGTTCTTGCAGCATCCTCAAAACCCATGGAGGATATGTGCGTAGGAGGGAGGTGGGGAGAAGTGGAGAGAAGAGGATTGAATTAAACAACAATTTAGAGGAAGCATCTTGCTGTTTTCTGTCTCCACTGATGAAATCAGGTCTATGGCATTAAAACCGACATGAGAGAACACAGCTTATTTGCATTGTCTCCTTCCTTTTCTCATTTAAAAATCAATTGCTATCCTTAGGCAGGATATACATTGGAAGGAACAAACTAGCAAAACAGTAAACTGAATTTGCAATCCTATCCTAATCGCCCACCCCAAGAGCCCTACAAGATGGTCCAGAGGTAGGCTGCATCTCTGACCACTGAGCATGGGCATCGTGTCAACATGTGATAAGCATCTGATCTACAGAAAACCTGGACGTTTATTTTCTTTAAAAATAAAAGCCACCTGAATCGGTATCGGCAGTAATTTTAAAATGTTAATTAGCAAAGTCCTCCACTCTACAAGAACACATTAGTGATTTTCAAACCCAAAGCAACACCTTGGGCTGTCTGTATCACACACACATGTATACGTGGTGTGGAGCACCTTGATGCAAGTGGGGAGAGTGCAATGGCTTTCCAGCACAGGACCACTCTCCTACAGACAGGACGGAGCCAGGCGCCGGCTGTGGAAATGAATCCAGCCATCCCTGAAAACTCGCCAGAAAATGCTTGCAGATAACTGCTTTCAAGGTAACACTCTTCAGTAAAAGGATTAGAGTGGAAATAACCTATACTTGGCACAAACCTCTTGAGCCGGGAGTTTGGTTCAGATCATTAGCAAATTAGCGGTTTAAACTAGATTCACTGTTGGAAGATTTGATTTGGCAAGAAACTTTTAGATCCTGCTGCACAATTTTGCAGGAAGGAGTTTGCCTGGCAGCTGCAGCACTGGGCAGAAGGGGGACACAGCTCTCAACATAGCCCGTCTCTTAAGTGAGATGCTGGACAGGCTAAAAACCAGTGAGAAACTCCAGCTGACTGAAAAGGGAACCGGGACTCACCTCAAGACTATTACACCCTTTACTCTGACATAATGAACATCGCATGGCAATTCCAACAAGTTATTAAAACAAGGCATCCTCATAGATACAAAAGTCTTTTTAAAAACAACATTTTAATAAAACCATACCTAAGTAGCATTTGGACAACGTGGGCTATACTAAATATATGATGACACTCTCGTTCCTTCTTTTATAGCATCATGTTCCCAATGATTGAGTCTCAGAGCTACTTTTGTAAAAAGAATGGCTATTAATATTATAACTCCACCAGAGTTAAAAGAATTTTTGCTTTTGCAAATTATTCAAGTACTTTGATTTCTCATATTTGTTCTGCTAGAAAAGAAAAATATTTAATATAGCCATAAAGATGACAAAAATAAAAATATGCTGACTTAATAGAATTCCATAGAAAATAGTGCTTTAGAGTACCCCGTGAAGTAGGACCAGGTTTTACTGACATGCTTCTTCACCAGATGAATTCCACTAAGGTGTATTAAAATACTAGGTAAGTGAGTTTACCTACTAAAATTATTTTGTATTATATAAGTCGAGAACAGTTTTCCCCGAGCAGAATGTAAACCTGAATATTGGTCCACTTCAGTTAATTCATTACTAAAATCTGAAACATTAGTTACTACCAAAGACATTTTCCTCGGAGAGAAAATGTCACTGATTTGTCATTTATGTATTAACTCTGTCTTAAATAGAAAAAGTGAGATGGTATCACTGAAGTCTGAAAAATAAATATCGTTGTAGTTAATAACAGAAAGTCATCTTTTCCCCCATAGGCTGCTGCCCTAGTGCTGTTTTAGATACCACCCCTCATGTTATGGAATAATATAAACTAACTCCCCAAGCAAGGCATTCCATTTTTCAGGTTTTTTTTTTTTTAAATGTTCCATTGCTTTGGGTTTCTTTACAATCTAACCTAAGCAGCATAAGCAAGACAGTGCACTGTCCTACAGAAAGCATTAACTTACTCAAAGCCTTCTGCTGGCTTCACAAAGCATGAAAGAGGCACAAGAGAATCAGTGCTTCAGGTGCGCCTGAACTGAACACAGCCGACATAAAGCACTGATGCATCCACTACTCTGGATTTGCTTTTGAAATGATCCTCTGTTTCTTTCCAGAGAACGGGGAGGGAAGGAATACCAGCATCCTATTGGGGCGGAAAGTCTTGTCTGCAATTACAAAACTATTTTTCAATATATGGGGTGGCCAGAGCAGAATTAAGCCCCCCATAGAGGACCGAGGCTGTCAGCTGGGCATAGCCACTAGTCAGCAGGATCTGTTTGGTGAGAGAGCAACTTGAACGCAACAGCTACCGTATCGGGTCTGGCTGAGATGGAGTTAATTTTCCCCACAGCAGCCCTCATAGTGCTGGGCTTTGTATTGGCAGCCAGAAAGGTGTTGGTAACACACCAGAGTTTCGGCTACTGCTGAGCAGCGCTTGCACAGCATCAAGGCTGTCTCCCCAACATTCCCCCACCGCCACCAGTAGGCTGGGGGTGGCAAGATCTTGGGAGGGGACATAGCCAGGACAGCTGACCCAAGCTGACCAAAGGGATATTCCATGCCATATGACATCTGCTCAGCAATAAAAGCTAAGAGAAAGGAGGAGGGGGGGGCATTTGTTATAATAAAGTTTGTCTTCTGGAGCAACCACTGCCACATACTGAAGCCCTGCTTCCCGGGAAGTGGCTGGACAT
Source organism: Phoenicopterus ruber ruber (assembly GCA_009819775.1). Taxonomy (NCBI): domain Eukaryota; kingdom Metazoa; phylum Chordata; class Aves; order Phoenicopteriformes; family Phoenicopteridae; genus Phoenicopterus; species Phoenicopterus ruber. The sequence goes on along the minus strand of CM020217.1, from coordinate 27,398,029 downwards.
CACCTGCCGATCGGAAGTAGAGAAAAAAATCTCATTTTCCTTTGCTTCCACACGCGGCCTTTGCTTTTGTTTTATTAAGCTGCCTTTATCTTGACCCACGAGGTTTTTTTTCCATCTTATTTTTTCCCCCTCCTGTCCTGCTGAAGAGGGGAGTGATAGAGCAGCTTGGTGGGCACCTGGCGTCCAGCCTAGGTCACCTCACCACAGCTATAAATAGTGTCAGTTTAAATTAAATAAATTTGTTTAAACCATATGTTATAGGACAGGTATCTGCCACATCCAAGTTTTTACAATTTATGAAGCAGATCTTAAATACAAGGCCAACCTCAGAAAGCTGAATTATTGGGAGGGGGACAATGTTTTTTGGTCATCTTGTGTTTGTTAATTCAGGATTTTTTTTTTTTTTTTCCTTAATGCTCCACCCCTGAGATGTCTGGTTTTCATGCTTTTTCCTTTTGCAACTTTCAGGGCTGCTAATTTCCCGGTTTTATTAAACAAACACAGAAATCCTCTTCATCGTGCTTCACAGCTTTATCAAAAGTGGTTTTAAGGAAAACCAAACTCTTGAAGCATTCACAACAAAGTCATCCCCATTAGCAACAAAGCTGATGATGTTGCATCATCAAAGCTCCCCACATCAGGAGCTATAATACAAGGCCTCCTCTACCAGGAGGATTGCTGGAGTTCAGCCCCTGAATACGCAGCTCCTGGTAAAGCTCACTTCAGTTTGGCTTACTTGAACATTCACAACAAAAATGAACAAAGCCTCTTATTTCTACGGGTCATACCGATTGTTCCAATGCATGCTGATCGTATCTTCTACAAACAAACCCAGGATTTAATTGCACTGGAGCATTAAGCAGAGAGCCTTTAAAACTCTTTTCTATTTAACCTATCTGAATTGCAAGTGGCTCCATCAGAAAGGACCCAAGTGTGTGCCATTCTGCAAAATAACCCATAGCCATATATATATATGGGCAGGTACATTTCCAAAGTAATTTCAAAACACATAACTGATAAGGAAGAACTGCGTTAGCCTTTCTAATCCTCCCACAGATGAACAAAATTTCAGATTCCCAAAAAATAACCACATACCCTGCGCTCTAGGCATTGCTGACACTGCTGTATTATTCCCAGCACAGTTAGGAGGGGCTGCGTATTAACAGCAAATCCACACATCTGGATTATCAGTGCAAAATTCCTCAAGTTTCAGTTTAAGACTGTATAGTTTTTGCTTCTATTCATTCTTCCAGATGTATGCCAAAATTTCATAATCCCTTTGTAGATCATGAAAAGAAAGCAGTAAAGCATATCAATGAAAACAAACTCATGATTTTTCCATATTAAGGAAACAGTCAAATTTCCAATCCAACTTCCAGCAAAGCAGTAATTTATTAGACATGCCCAACAATTCAGAGGTACACAACAGTATTCCAGATACACTAAGCAAAAACCCAAAACACAAGCCACACGCACCCAGATCACCCCACAAACCCTCCTATACTCTCCTACTGACGGGATGGATTTCTCCACTTCAGCCAGCATTCTGTTTCCCAAACTCTGCATTGAACAAGGCCCTTCCTAAGGTGAACCCTTGGCTGCAATGCTTTTCTAGCGAATGCAAGACAAGAGCTGCTTCCAGCTCTGTGACAGATGTGACACACACCAGCCCTACAGCCCCTCCAAAGCAGCGACGATCCCCTGGGAGCACCACGGAAGGAGACGCCACAAACTCCAAGCAGCACTCGCACAAAGGGTCTATCTCTGTTTCCAAATTCCTCCAGGGATCGCCTTTAAATAAATAAAACTGCTCCTCTTTGTCAACATGCACAAAGGTTGTAACTCCACAGCTCTGGGAACAGAGAATGTGTAAAATGGGCACACGTTCGACACTAAGCACCAAGCAGGAAATAATATATGGGGGACATTAGCAATGAGGAGAGAACAGAGGGCCAACAAAATACCTTATTTCTTTTAAATATTTCCTTTTAGCCCGTTTTTGCTTTTCTTGCCTATTTAAAGCATAAATTGTTGATGATGTTCTGTTCTGAGGCTCCTATTATGCTTCTGAGATGTAAAAGAGGTGCTCAGACATATTACGAAAGAGTATTTTTTACTTCTCAACCTAAGTTTCTCCTAGTATTTCTGCTTAGAAACATACACCCTTAGTCCAGTGTTTCTCATAACATACACAACTCCAGCTTCCTCTGAGCATCAAAAGGACACAGAGAAGAGATTTAACATTTACACTTTGTTCCACTCCCAAAAGGACCTTGATAAAAATAAAACCTACACCTGGATTAGCAAACATTAACAAGATTTATTTTGAATGCCTATTTCTTGTTTTTCTCCCTTCTCCCTAGCTCTAAAGCAAAGAGTTGAAAGACTTGGCACTAACCCTTCTTTTATCAAGTGGCAAATAATAGAACTCAACATTCAATAAGATTTTCACTTCACAAATAAAGACTACAGGCTCCCTTTCTTGACAAAGTGGGACTTGGCTGTAGTAGTTCCTAGATCTCAACATGAAGTTACCTTAAAAATAACCTACTTATGGGTTAAACAGGTTCCTTAGTAATAGGAACAAGATCCCACCTGCATAGAGGACAAAAAAAGAAGTGGCCTTCAAGACTTAGCAGACTTCTTCAAGAACGTATCGCCCCAGTGTATCTTATCCCCCCGTTGCAGTTACGGGCACAGACCCCCTCACACGCAGTAGCTGCCTATGGAGAAATCCCTTGTTGGTGCCAGGGCAGTTACGGGAGGACCCAACTGCACGGCCAACCTCATGCTACGGCAGACCAGGGGAGCTCTCACCGGGCAAACCAGCCGCACGGACAACGACTGACACCAACGCTGAGCAACGTGCTGTGCCAGCTCAGTGGCACCTTAAACCACCACAGCTCTGAAGCAGCTTAACCCCAAATTCAGTTTAAAACAGCTTGCAAGTCCAATTTGCATAGATATAGATATATAGATATATGTATGCATGCTTGCATCTGTGACCTACAAAGCCAGGTACCTACCTGGCCCCTCAGAGCAGCTCACTTAAGTTGCATAAAGGACAAACCTAGCACCAAGGTAGAGAGTGTTTACTGTAAAATGCAACTGAGTTTTAACAGGTGCTGCGTCTGTTCAGTGACCATAAAGGGGAGGAAGGAAGTACTGTGTTAAGCGAGAAGACAAAATGATTATTTATAAATGAGTCATTTCTGCGTTCAAAAGTTTTGAGACCCTTTTTCTGGTATGAGTCACTGGTCAAGGAGAGATTACACTAACATCTCTGTAGATCTCTAGAAAGAGTAGCAGAGACCTTGTCTCACCCTGCCCCTTCTGAATCGCTCCGCATCCTTCCCTGTATCTGATGGCATTAACGTTAAAAACATGCTCACCTGTTCAGAGAGCAGCAGCAACAACATGCCCGGGGCTACTTGACTACAAAGGTCTACAAAGAAGAATGAAGCCTGGAATCGTCCCCCAGCACAGACAACATTAGGCAGAAGTCTCAGCAGTTGACAATACCAAACATTTGTCACACAGAAAACAATCTGACCAACATTATCGCACATGGTGCAAAGATAAACCATAGAGCATTACAAGAAGTTGTTAGGCAGGATGTGTCCCACTTCCTTTTCCTCCTCATCAAAAACTAAACAACATAAATCACAATTAGTTATTTCAAATGTAATCAAACCCTGCCAGACATCACAACTTGCTAATGCTTTCCCTCTGCCCATCTCTCCTCAACATTAACTCAGAAAAATAAAAACAAAAAAATCCCACACTCTGCACACCCCAGTCTACAGATCCACAACCAACAGACCGGATGGTGTCTTCCCCTTCTAAAGCTTAAGTAAAGCTAAACAAACAAACAAAAAACAAAATAAAACCAAAAGAAGAGAAAAAAGCAAGGGAAAAGGGAAAAAAGAGAACACGCACAAACACAGAACAAAGCCACAAAAACCCAGCAAGCACAAGACAGTCGTGGCAACTTAATGAAGGGAGCACTCAAACGGTATATCAACATACATAGCAGATCCAGACACAGAAATAAATTTTAACCATTCAAAGCTGACAATTTCACAGCACAATTAACATCTATCGCTCCACTTTTAGAGAGAGGACCCACTAACAATTACATATACAGTATGTGCACCTTCAAGGAGATGCACTACTGTGCACACGGAGTTAGAAAAAAACTGAGTCAATTACTGGTGTGATTAGACATTTTATATAAGTCTTTCCATTCCTAAACTTTCTCATATCCTAAAATTGCAATTAAAGGTAAAGGAATCATGTCTGGAAAATGAATCGTATAACTTCTTGGTTTTAGACAGTCACATTTCTTGTATGGCAGTTAAAAACCTGCCAGAATTTCCCCTATAAACATGTTTCCAGCAATTTCAGCTCTCCCACGCAGTCTTTGGTCCTAAAGTAATAGTACCCTGCAGAAAAGGTTTTTTAAACACACACAGAAAAATAATTCAGCCACCCATTTCTCTTGCACGATGAATGGTTTTCCACATTAAGATGACAATGCTAGCACTGGAGTGTCCTGCCACAGCGGGCCATTAAGAGATTCAAAAGAAAAAGCGTTAGTCTTGCAAAAGACAAGCCGTTGCCACATTATGAAATACAAGAAGTGGATTAAGAGAAACATAACCTTTGAGAGGTAGCCAATACTTACACAAAGGCTAAAATTGCTGGGTAGGACAGTCAATGGGGGAAGGAGAAAAAATAAAGGAAGAGAAGTACTAACACACAGAAATCTTCATCGCTGGATTCACCCATCTGTCAAAGCCAACTAGTGTGGAAAGACTGAGCAATTGACCGTATCGGCGAGTTTAAGAGCTCGACTTGCTATGTTCTACTGCCAAGGAGGATCACGCTGGCTGCAGAACACAGAGCCGGCTGCTGTGCAGCACATGGGCAACGTCCATCCTCTACACACCAACGGCAATCTCAACACAGGCACCGAGGGCTGCAAGATACTCAAGCTGGATTAAAAAAAAATAAAGGAATGAGGAAGCACTGCATATCAGTGAAACGGTTACGAAATAAAGAACAGGTGAAATGTAACTGACTTTTGGCAATTGTCACTTTGGAGAGCAACTGGGATTCTACAGAAATTTACACCTGAACACAGACCGTGGTCCACAGATTACCCCTCATACGCTGCCGATGAAAAGTGCAAGCCCCTGGGAAACCAACGTATTTTATTTTTTAAAAAACCAACATTAATGTTAGCAATGGCACAGACATGTTAGCGGAAGGATTCCTTTTGCCAATTGTCATCATCAGTCACAAGTCAACAGGGATACTGTCCGAGAGTCAGTTCACGCTGTTGGACAGGAGAGATGGCCGGCAGCTCAAGCAATCACAAGCCAGTGCTGACCATTTTCGAGCACTTCCCAGAACACCTCAAACAGTCTGGAACATGGGAAGGGCAAAGCTCAAGAAACGACTGGCATCTGTTAATGGGGCTGATGAGGCAGACAGATTTCCGAGGGTATCGACACTCCAACTGAATGCCGTTTCCACTCATTGGGTTTGTTTTCCAAGCTGAAGAACCAATTTGGTGAGGAGGACCTCTAGACTACCTGGATGAATAAAAACCTGACCTGTAATGCTAAAAATAAGCAGGAACCTTTTCTCCACAAAGTGGGAAAAAAGCTTAAGAAAGAAAAGCGTATTTCAGAGGTTACAGGGTACAAACAGAGGAGTAAAACCAACTGGGAGCCTGCTTGAGCTGAACCATGCAAAGGAAATAACGGGGGCATCACTGTTAATATGCATCGCAGCTTGAAAAGAGGGAGAGAAAGGCAGCTACCTACACACTGAGGTTTAAGAGGATGTTTGGGAAAAAATAAGCAGGAACAAACACAGAAGCAAATACTTTGCCTTCTGTTTCAAGAAAGATAATAAAATGATACACTGAAAATGAGGATAGGATAATGGTTATTACCACACTCAGCGTGGAAACAAAATCAGACCATTTACAATAAAGAAATAAGGGGATCTGGATAACCTCCATCCCACAACACTGAAATAATTGGCACACACAACAATGACGGATACACCAAAAATCATTACAAGAGGGAGGGGGAAAGGAAGTAGGTTGGGAGAGAAGGAAAAGCAATCTTAGCACTACAAAAGCATAAGCATGACCTTGATAATACAAGATCTGAACAAAAGAAATCAAGAAAATGTAATTAAACAGTGAAATGAAGACAAGGCAAATTTGATTTTAACTAGGTAATTCATTCCTCAAAAAAGTATAATACAGTGAACTTAATCCAGAGTTAAATCAAGAACTGATGTGATATCCCAAGGTATTGCTGGCTGGGTAGAGAAGCTTGAAGCTTAAGGATTAAGGCTCTAAGGCAAGTGGCCCACTGGCCGACCCTCACTTACACCATGCATGACGTCCATGGTATGGAATACTCTCTTTGGCCAGTTTGGATCAACTATTCTGGCTCTGCCCCTCCCAAGTTTTTGCACCTGCACATTAGCAAAACCTGGGAAACTGCAAAATGTCCTTGGTCATTTAGCAGCAACCGACAACACCAGCGCGCTATCACCATCCTTCTCACACTAAATCCAAAACACAGGAGCTGCTGGAGACAAAAATAGCTCCGTCCTGGCCTAAACCAGGACACCATGAAATAATATTTAAGGTACAGACCTATAACATTTTAAAGACAAACAAAGCACTGGCTGAAAGAAAGACAATAAAAACATAAGATATCCAAAGAGAAGATACTGTGTTCCTTAGGTTTTGTGAGATCAGGGCTATTAAGTAAGTTACGTAGTGACGGTACAAAAAAGCAGGTATCCACTAACAACTTCTGGGAGACCAAAGTTTGGAGAATTCACTGTTCCTGAAAGCATCTCACAGAAATTAGAGTCTTTTGGGCTAGCCGGAGCAACACAATTGCAACGAAATTTAAGTGTACAAAGTGAAAGACAATGACGAATAACGACTTCTGCTATGATCTGGGACTTAGTAACAGGAGATGAAGGGGAGAAGAGAGCTGTCAGCATCAAAAAATCACAGGATGCTATTCCCCTTTTAGCAGCTGTTTGACAGCGATGCTTTGCAGTAGTTCTACACACACACACAAAAGACAAAAAAAAAAAGGTATTTTCAGTAGAAAACGAGGACTGATCAATTATATAAAGTATCAGTAAACCACTATTTGAAATTTTATATATATAGTTGTGGCTACCTAGTCCAAAGCCAAACAAAACCACACGCCTCCCCCCAGAACCAATTTAACTGAAACTGGTGCAGAGACAACTACACCGAAGATGCAGAATAGAGAAAAATCTACTTCTTATGACAGAAGCTAAAGCACTCGGGATGCTTTAGCCTAGCAATTAAGTGCTGAAAGCAACACAACTCTGCAGGTATGACTTGTGTAGAACAGGGTAGACCTCACAGGAAAAGGAAGGGGGTTTTTTAAGGTGGAAAAGCAGAGGCTGGTCCCAACCCAGAGGGTGGGGGTGCCTGTCAAACTGGATGGGGCAGACAAGGAACTGTTTCAAGATGGAATCTCAAATATGTGAGGAACAAAGGGAACCCAAGCGCTCCTGGTTTGAGGCTTCAGGTGTTCAATCTGACCAATCTCCTAAGAGGCAGTTCAAAGAAGGTTCATTAACGCACCACATACTATATTATAGTAATTTAAATTCTATACTGATAGCTTCTGCTGATTATCTGAGAGACAGAAAAAAAATTTTCCAAGAACTCACTGCCCAGCTCAGGAATGGACGGGCTCCCACTGCCCCGAAGCAAGAGGTATTACTCCAGCTGGAAAGATAAAGGGCAAGCTGTACTTCAATATGAAAACAAACTTCAGCAGGGTCTGCACGCACCTCATTCATATTTTCACTACTGTTCGAATGAATCTTTCCTGGGTCAGACTTCTGTAGTTTAGGTATGGTCTATTCCCCAACTCATCTAGACATTTACATTTAGTGCATTCCCTGCTACAACAGAGATGTAGGAAAAATGTCTCTGATCTTTTTTGCTGTCTCCCTAGGGCACACTACAGTTTATTCACCCTTTCAGCCTTTTTATTAAGGCTTTAAACTTGTTAGGACACATGGGGAGAGTTAGTAACAGGCCCATCTAGATTTAAACTTTTCCTTTTTACATGACTGTGTGGGGAAATTGTCCCCTTCAGCCCTCCATTCCCAAGTCAGCTGTACTTTAATAGTCCATTACAAGAAGGGAAACAAATCTCAATATTTACTTTTTGTTGAACTATCAGATAAACGCTGGGTCTATTTCTGTTCTATTCACATTCTCCCACAATTTCCATTACAAGGTATGCACTAAGCACTTTGACAACAAGTTCCCCACTGCTAAAAATCTCGGTGCTAAAAGAAAAAGGAAATATTTATTTAGGTTTTGGTTTCAAACAGAAATAAGTTTTCAAAATTAAACTGGAATTCCCCCCAACTTACTCCACCGCAAAGCAGGCTCACAGAGTCTAGCAGCTCACAGACATAAGCTCTAGATGTTGCAAAGTGAATTTGAATTCCATTTTACTGGGAACACCTTTGGTTTGTTTAACTGTCCTGACTACCAACGAAACCTGCACTACTTTCGGATTCATTTGGTTAGAAATGCCTCACGGTAACTTTTGTTCTCTTCCCGAGTTTGCATGGCATCCAGGAAACAGGGCTACCTGCACTGGGTAGAATACACAAAATACGGCAGCATCTAAAAATAAATTTTAATCATTACATTGGAAAGATATACATACATACATGTTAGGTTTTTTCATATTCTTGGTAAGGCAGGCATGAGGCTTAAAAAGGATATCTGTGTGATACTTCAATAGAAATCAGATGCATGTCCCAAAACGATTGTTTTTCAGCAAATTTACATATTACTTGGCATGTACTGTGCCTCTAGTCTTACCCTCTACTTGAAAGCATGACAGTATTCTTCTAGCAAACTAGCCATCTATTTTTTCCCTCCTCTTTCTGCTACTTTTGGTTTGCCTTTTTTTTTTTTTGAAGACAAGTTCAGCTTGCCATACCCTGTAATACTCTGGAGTAGTTAACTTTGAAAAAAGTTCCCTTCTCCAACTTGCAAACATGTTTGCACCCTATTTAAAAATGAACTTCAGCTCTCCATCCTTAGATGTTTTGAATTTTTTTTTTTTTTTTTGGGGGGGGGGGGGGGGGGGGGGTTAGGAGTGGTGTTTGTTTTGTTTTTTTAATAAATTATGTAATGGTAAGCTGTGGAAAACAGTCTGTAGTTGTCCGAAAGCAGCAGGCTACTGTCAAGTCCAAAACAGTAAGCTGAACTATGAAAGGAGGAAAGTGCATTTGATTCGTGGAACTGATTCTGATTTTATCCCTGCTCAATGGTGACTTTACAGTCAACGAAAGGAGGGGAGGGAAAAAAAGGATAACTGAAAGGAAGAATAAAGGGCAAAAGGTATATCAAACCTACTTCAGCATTTTTTTAATTTTCTCATTCTTTTCTATGTATAAATGATGAGGTCCAAACCTCACTGAAAAGCCCTGGCAAGACTGGTATGTAAGAAAAGACACCACATGCATGTAAGAACCTGAAACTACAGTCCTAGAGTTAACATCCCGGCTTATTTCAGTTTACGTTCAAGTGTTGCCATTTGCAGGTCATCAACCTGTATGTCACGTTTCTACTGTTCAAAACCTGACAAAGCAAGCAAGGATACAAGAAAAGCAGTTGAGTAGGACCAGTAGCTTAAAAAAAGAAAGTCAAGACTTTCCAACTGCAGGGGAATTACTTTTTCTTTTTTCTTTGCTTTTAGCAGAAGCACTAGAAATGTTTCACAAAACTTTCTTTACAGAGCAGCGGTGGCTATTTTGCTGGTTTTTATTAAAGAAAAGCATAAATAAAGACAGCACACAACCTATTCAACACTGTTCAGAGTACTTAGTATTTCTCTCTCACCAGCTTTCTCTGCCTTGTAAGAATGTAGTTAGTCCCACTAACAAGAACTCTGTCCTTTCCTTTCCCTCCCTCCTCCACAGGAACACATGGTTATTTTTGACAGCACGTTAACACATTCCGTCTGCTATAAATTGATTTTGAAAATATACTACAGCAAGTTAATTGTGTTTGGGGATTATATGCAGGCAAAAGCAAACATGACAACCACACACACCCCAAAAAGCAAAAAACTCTTCCTGAACAAGGCTGTTGGTGTCACACAGCAGTAGGAAGAGAAGGAAAATTCACTTGATACCCAGAAAGCATTCATAGAAAACTGATATATAAATTGTTTTGTTCAAATGGTAAGTATGGGGTTTATTACCACCAGTGGTTAAATAATCGATGCCATCTGAAACTCCCTCTAAGCAAGCATTCCCACCATTTCTTCCACCAACATAACGGAGCATCCTTCAATTGATACCCATCTGGCACCCACACGATGGCAGATACATCAATGCGTAAGAAACCATGTATATCCTTAGCCTTTTAATAATACAGGAAACCAGTCTTCAGAGAGACTGTAGGTTCGAATTTCTTTGCCAGGCTTAATGTGGATCTGGGTTCGACTTTTGGGAAGAGGCTGAAGGACAACCTACGGGTTGCAGGGAGAATCGAAAGGAAGCATTGGTGCCGGGTGTCAGTCACAGCCTGGTGCACCAAGTTTTCCTCATCCCTGCAGGAACCCCCCCGCAGCTCTTACACCTTCACACTGCTGGGAGAACTGGTCGATGCACGTTTTCGAGGAGGTTTCAAACTGGCACTGGTATTTAACTGCTCACGTTAAACTTATGCACAGCATGCTTTTAAACACATATGAAACATCTAGCCATCACCAATAGCTTTTCCACATCGTGATGTTGTGACTAGCAGCAATATTAGCTCCAGGAGCTACTGCCACCCCACTGCCTTCCTAGCCCCAACATCTCCTGTGCAGAAGTTCACACCAGCTGGTGGTACCACCTACTTCTGCACTAGAGATCCACCAAGAGCTTGACATCAGGGGAAAGGAACAAAATCTCCGTTTCTAGATCAAGCTAGCAACTTGATGAAAATAAGCCTGCTCGTGGAAGCGTACTGTAGTTACCAGTAAAAACGAACTCGTTTGGAAAACTATGATACTTTTTAGGAAAAAAAAAAAAATTTGAGGCAACAAGAATTTTATCATTCTGGGAACCTCAAATGTCCCACAATTCAGGGCTTTCTTGACCTGATCCACTCCCAAACTGTATTTATTGCCAAGCAGCAAAAGGGAGATGCTAGGGGAAAGACCACCAGGGATGGTGGAAAGACCATTAACATACGGGGTAGGGAGCCAAGACCCCTCTGCTGAATCTGGGCACTGCCTGCTGCTGCTCCTAGCTCTGAGGAAGCCAGCAGGACCTGGTGTCAGCACACTCAGTTGTCGTGGTTTAACCCCAGATGGTAACCAAATACCACGCAGCCGCTCACTCACACCCCCCCCTCCCACCTCCCCAGTGGGGTGGGGAGGAGAATCGGAGAGAAAGGAAAACAGTTCACCAGGACAGCAAAGAAAAAGATAACAATATATTAACAATAATAATAATATATAAGGATAATAGAATATGTAAAATGAACAATGCACAATTTCTCACCACCCGACAACCAATACGGCCCGTCCCGAGCAGCAGGCAGGGAGCAGGGGTATATTCCCCCCCCCCCCCCAGCTATCCCAGAACAGCAAGTTACACAGAGAGAAGGCAAGGGAACAAACAGCCGAAAGAACGAACAAAAAGGCCTGAACAAATAAGAAAAGGAAGAGCAGGGAACAAAAAGCAACCAGAAGGGAAGCTTAAGGGAAGTGGCCCACCAGCCAACCCTCACTTATACGAGGCATGACGTCTATGGTATGGAATACTCTCTTTGGCCAGTTTGGATCAACTATTCTGGGCTCTACCCCTCCCAAGTTTTTGCACCTGCACATCAGCAAAACCTGGGAAACTGCAAAATGTCCTTGATCATTTAGCAGCAACCAACAACATCAGTGCACTATCACCATCCTTCTCACACTAAATCCAAAACACAGGAGCTGCTGGAGACAAAACTAGCTCCACCCTGGCCTAAACCAGGACATCAGTCCTCTAGAAAACACTGTCTCTGCTTGAGCAAAACGTGTCTCAGACACATAGTTAAGGAAAATGAGTTTCAAAAAGCACCACCTGAAACCCAGAAGCCTCACTGAGGATCCTCTGCCTTCCAGCCTGGACACTGGCGGATGCACAGGTCCTTGGCTCCTGCCAGCAAAGGCAGCCACACCAAAAAACGAACGAACAAACAAACAAAAAACCCCCCAAAACGTCAGCTGGAGCTCGCATGTGCCACCTAGGAAAGTCACTGCCAGGAAGCCCACTGTTACTGGACTTGGGAGACAGTAGCAACAAAAGAATCAACATCCTGTTACGGAACTTGCTGAGCATCCAGCCTCTCAGTTTCACTTGATTAGCGTCACCATTTTAACTAAATTATTCTCTGCAAGAAGGTTTTCTGGAGCCAAGCCCATAAACCAATGATCCATGAAAAACCATTAGGACTATTTCCTTTTCACAAATTACGTAAGCAACAGAGATCCTATCAGTCAGGGCTGGAAGAAACCCATCATACTTTTTCTTTCCTTTTTCTGCCCCCTCCCCCTTTTAAATACACAACTCCTCAGGAATAAAGAGCAGTTTTCTTGCTTTTATGTATTTGGCACACACCAACATTGGACTATGCTAAACAGAGCGCTTCCTCACGCGTAAAGCATCTATTCTCTCCTCCTTGCGCTCGTGTGAGCTCTATCCAAACAACCTGAAGAGACAGGATGTTTAAATTAAAAAATCGCTCTCTGGAAGGCATAAAAAAAAGAGCTTTTTAAAGAGCATCGCCTGTTCCTGAAAAGCAACCCAAAGCATTGTGCTAGCTTCACCTACCTTTCATGGCCCAGTGAAACATTTCGGGATAGCACCCATCCTAAGCCGTTTTAATTTAAGGCTGCGGTGATAACACAGAAATCCCTCGGGAAAGTTCTTCTAGAAAATGCTTCTGACAGCAACAAAATATTAAGACATCCAAGATGCACATAATTCTAGCTTTACACACATTGCAACTTATTCTGGGAGTTCACCTGTTCCCCCCCCCAGAAGTGAAGGGCAAAGCCCCCGCTAACTCCAAAAGGAGCAGGACCTCTCTCAGCCGTTCGCCTCAACTCCACCTAACACGATTCTCAGCAAACTGAAGCGGACTTGACCGCCGGCACTGCCACAGCCTGGCACACCAAGTGGCACCACGTGTGTGGGGGTGTGATGGCGGTGTATCCCTCTCCCCCGCGCCCTGCCCAGCCAGAGCACCTGCGCTCCCTACGGCTGCTTCCTCAAAGGTACAGAGCCAACCCCGATGCTCCTTCTCTTCGGGTTTTACAAAAAGGGTTTAACTCTGGGAACCAGCCATCTTACTAAGTGTTACTGAAGCAAAAAAAAAAAAAAAAAAAAAAAAAAAAAATACACACATATATGGTTTTTTATATATGTGTGTATATAAATAAATAAAAATACAGGGTCTTTAAAATACTAAAATTATTATTCCCTTCCTATTCCTGCCACAAACTTGTGGTTTTTTGGAAGTTCAAGATTTTCTTCAAGTGGAAGGTGTTTACATGGGATGCAATAGTCAAGAGGGTAAAAGCATTTGTAGAAGGGAAGCATACAACTGTGATTAAAGCATGGAGCCTATCTATTCCCAGCTCTACAATTTTTTTTTCATTGTGCAAGTAAAGGACAAATGACATTTTCCAGAAACCCTACAGTAGAGAGCTACTCATCCAGTACCCGAATTCATAAGGACCAGGTATTAGTCTGCTTGAGCCTTCAAAGGCCTGAGACCACGGATATATTAAAAACAAACAAACAAACAACCCACCCACCCAAATAAACCACGAGATAAAAACCCGACACTTGCTGCCCCCGGACTCATGACCTGCTGTCGTGGCTTAGCCCCAACGGGCAGCTGCCCCTTCCCAGTGGGATGGGGGGGGGGAAGGGGAAAAGGAAAGGCAAAACCCGGGGGCTGGGACAACAACGACAACAGTTTAACGGGGCAGCAGAGGGAAAGCGAACAACCCACCACCCCAACACCCCCGGTACCGGAGCGCGCTTGGCGTCTCGAGAAGTGTAAGGCAAGCGGAGAACGGCCCCTGAACAGGCAGCTGCCGCAGCAGGTCCTCTCTGTCAGGCGCTTCGGGCCGTGATAAAGCACAGCCCTTCAGAACGGCCTACTGAAACTTTTAAAAAAGCCAGTTTTCTACAGACACAGCTACACCCAGCGTTTCCTCAACGGCCATAACCCGAGTGAAGATCTCTAAAGCATTTCTGAAGTCTCATAAATGCAGAGTCATGTGCTATTAACAAAAAATGTCAATAATTCCCAGTATAGAGTACATCTATAGATACAGATATGAAGGTTTTCTTCAGCCTGCCTGAGCAACAAGCCTCAATGTATCCTGCCACAGAGCGTATTTCTGTTTGACGCACATTGCAAAGTGACCCACTTTTTTAGACCACAATAAAAAGGTGACTACTTAAATTATTAGATGCTTAGCATTTCCCTAGCAGCCCAAACACACACCACCGTGATTTTAATCTAAACACATGTAGCGATATTACTTTATGGAAATTTTCACTTTCTAGAAGCAGCAGACGTACATTCATAAAACAGAATCCTCCTAATTTATACACACGCGCGCGCGCTCTCAAGCGGCCTGTGTTCCCCACTAGAACAGGCTGACAAGATGCTCCTAAAAAAGTCCCATCTTCATCGTAAGTTTTACACATCAAAATGTACGGGCTGAAGTAAATCACTATTTTTCCAATGAAAGAGGCAACAGTTGTCCTTATTAATCTGGCACCCTTAGAAATCTGTTCACTAATAGAAAAACAGAATAAAATTAGCTCTTCATCCCGGATCGGGCAGTGAAAAAAAGCTTTATTTAAAGGCCAGGTATATTGTTCCAGCTAAATGCAAGACTTCAACTGACATTTACTTTGGCAACCTCACACAAATCAAGATCAGCCATTCTGCCTTCAAAAAGGGATTTAGGATTGACCACGTTAATGGGACATTGTTCATTTCTAAGTACGCCAATTCACACAAACTTGGTTTTCAATACGAAAAGTCACAGATGAAACTATTTCAATTCCCCTTGGAAGAAAAGAAGCTTTTTGTGGAAGTTGGCAGCGTCCCTCGCCTTTTCTCCAATTAAGAGAACAAAGTCGACGCAGGAGAGGTAGAACTAGCTATACAAGAAACACCGTGAAAGCACAGAACCATCTGTGCTGTAACCTGTAATTGCAAGGACCAAACAATCTTTTTTAACCCAAGCACAATGAAACGGGCACAGCCACAAACAAAAAGCGAGGGTGTCTAAGTGTTGGACAGAGGAGACAAGACAAAAGCAAAACTAAAAAGCTCTCAGATCTCCCACCCCAGAGATAAAAAGGGGGAAGGTGCTACATGGAGCACACAGAAAACTGCTGCCAAAGAGGAAAAGCAACAAATACCAGCATTACTTTTCTGTCCAGAAGAGAAGAGTGAGCTAGGATGAGCAAGGCAGCATCTTCCCCTGCCATTACGCCTGACGCATCCCGGCATCCCGCAGCAGCGACCGACCAGCTCCAGCACACATCCTACTTGCCACAGATGGCTCTCTGAAATCTTCCCTGCTTGCCAGGCCGAAAATGCTTTTTGCTGCACTTCTCCGTTCCTTAGGAGCTATTCCACAACTGATCGCAACTCTTGAGTCTCTGGATTAGAAACACTTCAAAGGCAGTTGTGTTAAGCCTTCCTATCCTCTCCTATTTAAAAATCTGCACTTATCACTACTTATGCAGAGTAAACTTTGGTAGTCTTCATGCAAGTGTATTTGGGTGTTTAGTTCTCGGGGCAGGTAATAGAGATGGATGTTCTTTCCATGACTAGAGAATTTTCCTTCAGCTAATTGAAAACAGGCATATTTTGAGTAACGTACACTACTGCCAATAGTCTTGCAGGGAGGCAACACAAGAATGATTTATGGGCTGTGAATATCACGTAAATCTGTCTTCAAGTAAAGGGCTCATCTCTGCATAGAATAAATTTAAGTACTCAATTATCAACACTCTTAATTTTACATATTTCCTAACTAAGCAAAAAAAACCACAGCACACCCTAGCCCTTCTCAGATGTTGTCACACACCAAGTAAATGGGTATCATTTATAGCTAAACGCAGCCAGAAACCAATGCTCAATTAAAACATTCTTAAATTAGATTATTTCCTGCTTTTTCCAAGTCTTTTACCATCCTATTTTCACATCACCTTAGGGTTCACCACTTTGTGGCCCAAGGAGAAGGCAAGAGAATCTCCTGGAAGCTAAAAGAGGTTTTTCATCTATAACAGCGGTTGTATACCTCCTCTTTTTCACTGCCTTTTCCATCAAGTATTTATTTCATTCTAATTTGAGGCTTGCGATTTCTGACTATTGGGGGGGGGGGTGTGTGAATTTTTTCAAGGAAATTTTCAATAAGCAAACACTTGAGCAACTATCCTGATTCCTGGTGAAGTACATTCCCCAAACTTCTGAGGCACGCAGAGTTTTCTTTTGTTTACCATTTGAGAGACACCACTCTTGAGCATCTGGATCTCATTCTAGGTATCTTGTATCTATCGCATAACATTTACTTCAGGTAAAGCTGAAGCTATTCTCTCTGCAGATACTCAGTCTCCTAGATAGATGCAAGCTCTGACCACATGGAGCACAGTAGATCCCTATTAGCATTGCAGCAGGCAAGTCAACATGTATCAATGACTGGGAATGCATTCAATGAGGAAACTGATTTTTTTTTTTTTTTTCCTAATGGAAAATCGCACTAAATACTTTGGTAACTATATTAAAATCTTTTAAAAAATAAAAAAGAAGAAGAAAATTTCTGAATCTGGTGATCATTAAGTCAGTCAGACAGTGCTGCACATGTAAAAACCCTGGGTTTGTAAGTTCATTTTCCTAGACCTTGCCTAGTGCAAACTACAGTTTAGTCCCTCAAGGTACAAAATATGCTTGTATCCTTGACCAGCTCCTCCAAAGGACTTAAGAAAGGAGTAGGTTGAGTAGCTCTGGAAGAAGTTGAGTCAGAAAGCAGGAACATAAGGAAAAGAAACATGGCATTATTGGCCAGTTAGAGAAAAAAAAGTCTACTTTTGTAAATGATTAATTTTGCGTGCCCATTTTAACTCAGTGACAGTGGACTGTGCTGATGAATGTCACATTAAATACGTCACCATGTTGACTACCACAGAAGACGACTACAAACTGCTTTCAATGAGGGTCTTTGGCAGCTGTCGGGGCAGTACAAAGATGAGGCATAGCTGAACACAGCGACAAACTACAGAGGCTCCACACACTACTACTACTTCACAAGTCATTTGTAAAAGGATTGTTTTCTTTATTTACTTCTGCTGTAAACAAGGGTTTGACCCCTGGCATCGCATTTGGCTGGAGAGGAGCATTAACAATGTACTGAACGCTCTCCATGACCACGGCTCTTGATTTCAGCCCTCTACGTTCAGCAAAACATTCAAAACAGATGCTTAAAGCACTTACAGGCTTGACAAATTAGCATTTGCATCTGAGGGGCAAATTTCAGAAGTCTCAGTACAAAACGTCGGTATTTGATAATTAAAAGCCGCATGTGTATGCACACGCGTAAATATGGGTGGCTCCAGGCAGAAATGGATGGATCTGCTTTTGAAATGCTCATCCTTCAGGACTCGATTTCAAAACTCTGTTTTTCCCCCAAAGCAATTAGAACAGCTAATTCGTAATTACATGCTCACTTTCAGTTTGATAATGGTGAGAAGTTAGGCTAATCAGAGACCCAGTCCCACACTCACCAGAGCTCATACAGCACGGGAACGGAGGTCAATATATGCAGGTACAGCACAGGCAAAGGGACCAACTCAGCAGCTCAGCACATTAATAGTGAAATATGCTTCAGAACAGCAATTACTGTCCAAAACCTATTAATTTTGAAGGGATTCTTACAAATCCATAATTACAGAAAAGCAAATCCTCGTCATAAAGCAGTGAAAACTATATTCACGCAGTCCTAGAGGGAGCACTTCCAGCAGCACGGCCCATTAGAAAGGTACTCTTGCATTAAACACCAATACCAAAGGCAAATGTTAATGCAATACCCCAGAGCCACGCTGAAAACTGTACTACGGCAGTGAAGGCGGACCTACTTCATTTGATCCAGTATCCCCGTGCAGTGGAATGCAACGGGCGCCCAGTGATGGCATTCTCCATTGTTTTTCAGATATCAAGCATAGCTCATTATGAAACCCTAGTCTACAAAACCCACACCGCCTATACCTTTCACCACTCATGAATATTGAGGGTTATCCTTACCACAGTGATTGGGAAGAGAATCCATTTATCCTTCTGCCATCCAGTTACCTTAACACAAAACTACTGCAAACCTCAACAGTCCTCGCTGCTGCTTTTTCTTCTGAAACTCCGCATTTCTTTAGCACAGCTCCATTGCAAAAGGAAGAAAGAAAACTGTCTCAGATGTTTTGCTGGAAAAGGAATATAGCTACGCACAAAGGTTAAAACTGAAAACTTGAAACTGCTGAGCAGAGGTGTGGCTGCTGAAACCTGACATAGTTGCGTCACCAAGATTTTACTTTGGCAAACACGGCTTCCTGAATTCAAACAAATCTTAGACAGAACTATCTTTTGTTCCAGCAATAAGCAATTATTGCACAGACGTGCTTTCAAGGTCACTAGCGGGAAGAGTAAACTACACCAGGATGTGTCAGTCATAAGTAATGTTTTAAAAAAGTTAACACCAAGCAATAGATATTTAAAGCCTTCCACGCTTAGCAGGATGCAAAGTACTTACTTCCTTCCAACTGACCACAAATAAACATGAACAAAAAGATCCATTAAAAAAGCAATAAATATTTCAGAGGTTCATACTCTTCTCTACTATACCTCATTTTTAACATTCTTTACAACCAAAACTATTTTTGTACTACTTTGGCAAAGTTAAAAAAAAAAAAAAAGTCTCGTTTTAATGGGTTTGGTAGAAAAAATGTTGCTTTCAAAAAAATAATCTAAGAACAGGAAAAAAAAACTATTTACTGAGGGCTTTGTTCTCCTTTACATTAGGAACTCTAATGCAAATGTGTATTTGGAAAAGAAGCATTTTCTTATTTATTAATAAGGGCTATGTAACCTATATCAATATTCTCCCTAGAAACAGACTAGCACTCTAAATGCAAGTATTGTTGCATTTATGTTAATAAAAAATACTTACATTTAACAAAGGCAAAGTCAAAAGTTGCAACCATTCCTACAAATGCCACTTACTCTCTTTAGGAGTGCAATAAATACATTCCGATTATTATTGACAAAAACAACCATAAAAAAACACAAAGAAAAGCCAGTTTTTAAAACAGACATCATAGGCAAGATTATTAAAAGAAAAAAACCAACACAAGTGCTTTAGAAGAGATACAAAGCACCCTTCTTAAGGATTTAAAACAACTTCTATTACGAATAAGGAGGAAGATCAGCCCACATTTGTCTGTCAGGGAGGTTTTGCACCTTTCTTGAAATCAGCTGATGCTGCCTGAAGTTAAGATACAAGATCCTGGACTACACAGACCACAGTGTGTTCTCATACTGAAGCTCGTCAGGTGCGTGGACAGTATCACTATGGGCTTGCCTACACAATTGTCAAAAAACAGGAGTTTCTTTTAATTCACCTGTGAATTCCTCTTTCAGTTACTGTGAACTGAATACTGCCAACTGAATACTGAGTGATAATGAAGAAAATGATGTGATTGCTGTATTTTTTTTGCCTTTGACAAATGCATGAGTTGTCATGTCTACTACTTCAGTACATTTAACTATACTTCAGGATGCACAGCTACACTTCAGCTTTACCATAGTTCAGAATATACAACACTACCCAAACATTACAAGAGCATTTTTGGTAAGACGCTGTTCACCAGTGGTTACCGGATTTAAAAATGTTTTCAAAGCCCCTGACACAGGAAAATCATACTTGAGTATCTCACTGAGCACACAGAGCTGAAGAGAACAACTTGAATTGTTAGATTTACTGCCTTCGGTGAACACGTTCTCTCTCAACGCCCATACACACACGAACAATGATTAACTCCCGTAATTCAATGCAAACAGTAATAAAAGGGGTTTTTTCCCCCCTCCCCAAGCAGAAATGTTAAAGTTAAGCACCTTCCTTTTGCAAGCCTCAGAAACTCGTATTGAGATAACACTTTGACATGAGGCCTCCTCATGCCCAAGAACGTACTTTACATCCATAACATACAGACTTTGAAGTGTGGGGTTTCTACTTGAACACATCTGCACAAACAATTCACACATCAAGGATTTACACACCCATGCCTGGGTAAAAAAAAAAAAAAAAAAAAAAAAGTAACAAATCCAGTATAAACGCAGTAGGCACGTAAACTGCTTTGCAGGTGTGCTCTGTAGCAAGTAGCGAATGAGAGAAGAATACTTGTTAAGTGCCTTATAAAGTTTTAAAGCCCTTCTGAAAAAATATTTCATTCCATTTGATGCTTACTAATGGCAATTGGTTAAGATTTAACCTGACCATCAAAAGAAAAGGTTATTTCATAATCATAAACTATGGAGCACCCTGTACCACAAGAGAGGGGCATGACCACCAGCCGCCATCTGCACTAGATTAGATGGTTCTCCAGCATGATTTGCCAAAATACCCATGTCCTACAAATTCAGCTTATAATTTCTACGTCATGTTTTGAAACTACTCAAGGTCTCAGAAATCTCAAGGAGTGACAAGAAGATCCAACATGCCCAACCTGACATCAACTAACTTACATTTCTCTTTAGTAAGAGAAGAAAGAAGTCAAGAGTTGTATTTGACAACTTCAAGACTGACTCTATTGCACCAGCTCTTGCTCAGCCCTCAGATTTTTATTTGCATGTCTGAGATGGAAATTCATGCGATACAGGGCAAATCTCAACTCCTCACAAGTCTTTTCCCTGGCGGCAGCAGCGGCTGCAAAGTAGCCAGAATTGGGCAGATGAAGGAAGGCAACACGGCTTGAGCAGTCATTAGTGCTTGGAAGCACTTGAACTGCTAAGGCAGTTCAGTTTCCAGCCAGACCAATTCCTGTTTAATTCTGCTTATCTTCACAGAGCTAAGAGTCCACGACATCTCCATTGATGCTACAGCCTCATACCAACTTCCTAAAAGTGGGAGAGAAGGCGATACACCTATGTTCCTAAAACAAATTGTTCCAGATGATTTTCCCAAGCAAAAGCTGAGCAAGATACAAGTTAAAGCATTTTATTTGGGGGGGGGATTTTTGGTTTGGGTTTTTTGTTTGTTTGTTTTGTTTTTAAAAAAAAGGAAGTAAATGAATGTTCCTCCCATCTCAGGAGGACCTGACGTACATTGAGGTCACGAGCTGCCCATATGGTGGGGCTGTACTTCAGAAAAACAGTTTTCAATCTGGTGAGACTATTGGTGCATCTAACCTATACCATGTTTCTAAAAATGGACAGCATTTGCTTCTCCATTTATGTTAATAACACATGCAGAGGTGCTTTCTTCTGGAGGGAGGAAAAAAAAAACCCACCTCTGAAATGTGCTTATGCCCAAAAGCATGATAGTTTTACAATTTTCTAAAAACACATTTTTTACTGTAACCCCTCTTACTTGCTACTCATACAAATATCTAAATCATCTCAGTTCTCAGGAGAGTTCTCGGCTTCAGTAGCCTCTGAAGGAGATGTGGTTTTCAACGTAAACACTAATTCTGTGAGAACAAGGATAAGGAAAAAAGAGTGGGTGGGAGTATTTCCTGTTCCTTGGATTTAGTTTCGCTGAGCGTTCATTGTTCACAGGAGACGTTCTACCTTTCCATTGTCTCACAGCTTCCCCCACTCCTTTTTTTTTTTTGATCCCTTGGAGGCAAGCACCAAGATAAAGCAATCTATTTTCTTCCATGTACTTCAAATTTGGTTGCCCAATTCTGGATTTAGAATCTACATCAAGGTCCTCCTTTATCTGTAAACTCGTGCTTGTCCTGCCCCCTTCCTTCACAAATTAAGACAGTAATTAAGCCACTGTAAATCCTCTTAGTCCAACATGCTGTCCTTGTCTCCTTGTTGCCCACTCATGCTGCTTTATCAGGTTACTCTATTTTCTCATAAACCTGCCTAGTCTTAACCAAATGAAGTAACTGACTATTCTTACACAATTTTTGTCATTTCACCATGTTTCTCACACTGACGGTAAAATGCATGTTTGGAACGGAGCAACCCTGCCACCCTTAAATCCTCTCAGAACCCTTTGGCATATCCAACCAGCCAAGACAGTTTGCTGTGTGCTTCAATGCACCAGCTCGAGCATCTCTTTATTTGACATCTTATGGCCAGACAGTAATTCATTCTTATTAACAAGAGAAAATAACCAAACCCCCCACAGAACTAGAGTACTTACCACCACAGTCCCATCTATTTTTTTCCTTTAACTATCTATTGGAGAAGGAACTATTTGACTTGCTTCCTATTTTCGTAAGGTGACGCATTACGACGTAGACCATCTGCTTCATAGACTTATCACCCTTCTGATTTCCTTCCTATATATTTGTCTGATGTATTTTATGGCTTTCTGTATTGGTTTCACCAGGGTTGAATTCCCCTTTTCTGAAGAGCCTCTGTTGACTCAACCTTGGTGTACCACTCTGTCTTCCTGCTTCCCTGTTGTCTTCTCCCTCCCCCCCTTCAGACATATGTATCCTTTCCGAGGCTGGGCGTTGCTTAAACTTTTATGACCTAAATTTAATTATTCAAGTTTCTTTGCTTCCCGCGTCAAATTATTGATGGTGCACTTCTGTCTGAAGGGGTAGGAGGGCAGGAATTAAATCCTTCCTCCACAAATTCACTGGGCTTGTTTGGGCACGGCATTAGTTACCAGTTCAGGGTTACCACTTCAGCAGTACTCTTGCATATTATATTTAGGAAAATATCTAGAGAAACCTTTCATATGTAAAAAAGGCAAATACCATGGCTTGGTTTCCTTTGCCTATCACAAACACTTTCAAAACATTTTTGACTCGGAGCTAATCTGCTTTCACTTTAAATAAGTAAAGGGAGGGGGAAATAGAAGAGGAAGATCTTTCTAAAATGTTAATTGAATTTTTTAAATCACAGCTGACATGTCTAAGTTTAAATAATTACGACTGATGTAGCAGAACTCGGCCAACCCCAGTCAGCTGCCTCCGTACTTACCGCATACAAAAGGCAGGCATTCAAAACTGCAGGAACCTGTTAAAGCCCGTTGCGCAGCTTAGCTCATCTTTCCAGATCACTAAGTACTACCGAAATCCAGTAAATACCTTCTAATGCAGAACTGTATAAAACAGTCTTATACTGGCAAAAAAAAATTCCTCCTCCTTCATACTCAGAGCGATAAGAAACACAGAGCGGCAAAAGACAAAAAGGAAAAGTCTTACTCAAGAGAGATCAAAAATCCTACAGCTAACCAGAATGAAGCATGAGAAAATGTTCCATTTACTGTAAGCAAAAAAAAAAAACAACCCTAAGGTACACAACTCTAATTATACTTCTGATACTATCTGTATCAGTAATTAGTTAAGGTTGGGAACATTCAATGTGTAGATAAAGGTTACTTATTTATTTTTAAAAGACCTTGCATTCTACATTAAAAAAAAAAGGTAAAGAGCAATGGGCTCGTGATTAAGCCCCTTATATTATAATTTGATGTAAAATTCAAGCCATCAAAAAAATATAAATCAAGATTTGATTTTTAATTTTAACTGTAGACTAGTAAAGTTCATCAGAATATCAATAGACAATTAGGTACGGTATCATTTCTACTCCACACGTTTATATGGCTTTAGGTTTTTTAATGCAGCAGTATTTTAATACAGTTTAACAGAGTACTCTTTGTAACTTCAGACTCCCATATGTGGTAATATCTGGAAACCTTTGATTATTTAGAGACAAAAATCATTTTTGCACTTTTAAGTCTATTCCATGAACTACACTCAAGTTCAAATTTCGATTTAATATAATCCTATACTGCAACATGTATTTGCAGTGTATTTCCAACAGACTGGTCACTCAAGTCACATGAGTTTAGATATTTGTACGCATTGTTATTCTGCCGTCGTCCCAAGAAATGCCAGAGGAAGATCAGAGCCATAAGCACTGGACAGACAAAAGGACCTGGGGAGTTTACAGATAAGGTTTACAGCCAGGTGCCATCTCTTTTAGAAGAAGCAGGAGAAGCGCTGGAGGGAGGAGTGATGTACCACACCAAGCAAGGTCCAACTGAGGGGATGGGCGCCTCAGAAGGAAAATACCTGCTAGCAAACAGCATGTGTGAATTTATGTGTGTAAGTGACTATCTTAGCAGATAGGAACTACATTTTCATTGCTGCTGCTTCTTCTTAACGATGCCATTATTTTTACTTTACACCTAAAAATTCACAGTGAGAAATAGAGCAGAAAATAAATAAAGGTCTCAAACATATGAGCTGACAGTTCATTTATGGAAGTTACACTTCAATCTCACATCTCCAAGCTAAGCTTTAAATGTTTAGGTTAATAGCTACTTAGCCTACCGGGAACAACCATTTATGCTTGGGTTTTTTTTAAATATCAACTATATTGAAGCAAAACACAAAACTCACCAAAGCAGGGAACAAAAAAATTATTCTACAACTAAAGCAAAACAGAAAAGAGGAATGTGCAGTTATTTTTAAGCACCTCTGTGGAAGTTGTACAAGATATTTCATACTACAGTTCCTTTAGACAACTTGTGAACAAGTACATGCAGTAACGCATAACCAGTATTTGAGGAAGGATGCATTCATTGCTGAATCTCCAAGAGCTGCAGTCAAGAGATTCTGGCTCTAGCACACAGAATTAAAGAGATATATGATTTCAGACCAGTCCTGCTACAGCAAAGTAAAATAAAAAAATCTCACAGTGAGTCTTTCCATGAAATGGGTTCATTTTGCTCCACTGACAATATAAAAAGACATTAGAAGTGGTATTTCAGTATTGACTCAAACATTAATGAGTGCAACAATTGGTTCAACTTGGAAAAGTAAGCCCTTAGCATATCTCAGTAACACTTTTGTTCGAAGTTCTCTCTTCCCTAAACAGCAAGCTGAGGGTTAGAAGTACTTCAGTGTCATTGAGTGATCTCCCCCATCCTGTATCCAATTCCTTAACTTTTTTTTTTGTCCTACTCCGTAAACAGGCAATAAGACTGCATTATCTCCAAAGCACACAGTACAATAAGCCTTTCCTTCCCAGAACTCCAAAACTGCCAAAACACTCATATATGATTCACTTGTAAAAAAGACAAACAAACGAAAAACCCCCACCAAGTTCCACCCCCCCTTCCCCAAAACCCTTTTCATTCAGACCTTACACGTACACCTAACATCCATTCTCCAATTCTCTTCCCTGGGGAACAAAGAAACCAAAGTACATGGACACCTACCAACCTTCTCAGAAAGCACTTACTTAGACCAGGGCTCATGTCAAAGCAATCAAATTCAATACACTGTATTTTAGTTAAAGCTAACACCACTACTTCTTTTCCTTTTCATTCAGCGAGAAACTGCAAACAAACTTGTTCTGCCCTGAGACACTGCAAGTCACCTCTTACTTGCACCATTTGATAGTATTTACAGATTCTTTACTTTACTTAGTGCAATTTAATCTGCACCTGTAGTGCAGATCCTCCTGAATTTAAAGAAATACATAAAAATGGACGAGTTATAAAATAACCTGAATGGTGAACACAGCTTTCTCCATATGAACTATTTCTGTGTATGTACGGGGGGGGGGGGGGGGGGGGGGGGCTGTGTTTGGAGCCGTTAAACTTGTCAAGAGACTTTAGAGAATCAGCTGAAAGAGTCATGTTCTTGCACAATAGATTATTTTAAGCTTGCTGAAAACTGATGCAACGCACAAATGTGCATCTTCCTTTATTATTTTTAGCATGGGGATCCACCTCCCTTCTGCCCCAAGCTACACCAAGGGAATATTAAAATAATCTTCCAGTAAGGAGGAATTCTGCATGCTTACTAGACAGGATAATTACCACTGCCCTTACAGTACATGCTAATTGTACTTGGCTACAGATGGTTAAACACACACATTCAGAGACTCGCCATCTGACTTCCAAGCCACATACAGTGAAATTCACATTTTATAAATATTTAGCTGGAAGTAAAAATGGTAAAGCTTATCATAGCTGTCAGAGTTTCATGCAACTGAATCAATTAACAATAGAAAACCTTAAGACAATAACAGACATGGGAAGCTTGCGATTACTCACAAAAACCTAACTGGAACAGATTGCAACACAATTTCCCAGCTCCCGGAGCAAGTGCCCACGTGATCTCACCAAATCCCGCCGACCAAGAGGAAAAAGCTGTCGGACCCTGCCAGCAAGTTGTTTCGAGCACCTGCCTGCACCTGGGGGAAATCAGAAAACGCAGCAGGGGAGCCAGGGGAGCAGAGGGCTGGAGTGCAGCAAGAGATGGGGGGGGCAGGAGGAAAGGCCAGTGCATCACTAAGGGAGATTTCCAGTTCTTCAGTTCCGGCGCTACAAAGTATTATTTGCAGTCTGAATTTTATTTATACGTACACACACATATATAGACACACACGGAGCGGATCAAACTTCAGTCAGCACTTTAAATCTGCAAGGGGAAACAAAAGCATTCAGGAAAGTAGTGGGAACTTCTGCATTTTAATTTTGCTTCATGGTAAAAGTGACTGAACTGTCTAATTACGTGAATCTTGGGCACTGATCATACAGAAGTCAGTGAACAGATTTCTTAAATTGCCTGTAATTTCCGCTCCAACCTTGTTTTTAATTCCATTTATTCTTTCATTTTAACTCTAGCTATGCTCCCGTTTCTTCTGACAATTTCTGGGCATCCCTTGATGTAATCCACAGAAACAAAGAAAATAATATTTCTCCATTGTAGGCTTTCTGCCCCCTGCAGAAATGAAGTTTCTTCTTCCTATTCTGCCACGATGTTCACCGAATGTAAAATGTAACGCAGTTACGGACTGAACACCAGCTCCAGGTCTGCTGCACCCATACAACAGAAAACCCCAAGAGCTCCTGCATCACCGAATTGGCTTTAGTCAATCTCAGATAAGACCACTGCATAACAGGAAAGTAGCAAATCTCGGTTCCAAAACAACACAGAAACTTTTCCTTTCTGTTTCAGCAACTCATAACAAAGACAAGCTCAAAATTCATATTAAATTCATCACCAGCTTTCTTCCTGACAAGGTATTATAGTCTGATGTTTTCAGAGCTCAAGTGCTTTAGTTAGAAGCCACTGCATTATACCTGCTGAAACCACAGAATCCACTGAAATTATGCAAAGCTTTGAATTTTAAAAAAAAAAAAAAAAAATCTTATCTACAAGAAGAACACCAGCTACTAAAAAAAAAAAAAAAACAAACAGAAAGCTACATCATAGCCTCAAAAAAATAGTCATACGTAATCAGAACCGTGCATTTAAGGCTCAGTATCCTGTGAGATACTAGGGTGTTTTTGGAGGACCACAAGAAAAGCTTCTAGCAATTATCTTTCTCAAAACTGCTACTAAGATTTAAACCTATGGAATTGACAAAAAGTACAATATTTATACCATGTTGTTTATTGCATCGGGGGGGGGAATATCAAAAAGATTAGTGAAAGAGCAAAACTTTAACATCACTACCTGATAACATGCTCTACGTAGTATCACATGCACAAGCTACAGGTATATTTTCACATGTAAACTGAAGACCTCTATTTAGCATGAATGTGATGCTGTCAGTAAAAAAAACTAAGCTCTCAGGCTAACAGTGCCCTCAACTATATTTCTGTCTTAAAAAAATAATGTATAAAACCCCATGGGCAACCCGATAAAGTTTCTTCCTCTGGAATTTCTTACAAAGCCGAGTCCTGAAAAATGGCAAGTTTTGGATCCCATCGCCACGGTTGGTTCATGCAGTCAAACTGCTCTGTCCATACTCAACCCCACTAGCTCCATCCAACAAACTTACAGATCAGTGTCAGATTTTTATCACAAGTTTTTTTACGCTTATTTCTAACAGCACAAAAGATAAATTAACCAAAAGCTCAACACGAGTGTTCCTCAGACCGATGAAGCTGCAAAGCAATTACAAGATTATTAGTAATTCTTAGAATAGCAATTATATTCTCCAAAATTAACTTGATTTTTAAATTTCAATCAGATTGACAGACCAAGATATTTTAAACACCTTTATAACTGCAAATCGAGGGTTATACCCGGGAGCACATGTACTCGATGATCAACAGAACTGCCTAAAAGTTAGTGGTCTTCTCCAAACTTGTGTCAGAAACTTGAAGATTGCACATGATCTTGACTAAGTCACTACAAAGACCAGGATCTCCAGTGATCATATATAGTGAAAACAGAATAAACGATTTCTGCCTGAGGCACCATAAAGGAAATTCCCAACTGTACACGTGCTTTTCCCTCTCAAAACCCTGCTCCATTTTCCCCAACACCAAAGTTCTCTCTTGCTGCACCAGCAGTCAAAGGGGAACGTGCAGCTCCTTCCAGCAGATACCGCTCCCTGCCCAATTCCACATTCAACCACAGCAAGATGAGCTTCAGGTAACACATAGAGAGGGAAAAAAACCCCAAACAAAAAACCCACTCACTTTCCACTGCCAACTATGAAAAGAAATAATCTAAAAAAAAAAAAGACACATCTTCTATTAGGTAAACTAGGCTGCAAGCTGACAGCTCTCATTTTTTCCCTGTATTTGACAGCAGATTATTTTTAGGAGAGTGACCACTCTTCAAGGTATGGCGAACAGGCTTCTACTCAAAACTGAAGGCATTCTCTTTCTTGTAAGTACTCCTGCTGGCATCAATCTATACCTCCAGCACCTTAAGCAATAGATCATGATTTTATTATGTGCTTCCAGCAAACTCAAGTGTTTAAGAATAAAAGGTCAATGCATCTCCAGCCTCCTTTATATTTGACAAATCAATATCTCTAGTACCATGCACAGCTGTATAAATTCATACCTGGAATGGAATTTTTTCCAAATTCAGTGCAAGAATTCTTAGGATTTTGGTTTTGTTTACAGAAAAAACAAACAAACAACAACAACAACTATTTGGAAAGAAAGTGTCACACAGTTTTATTATAACCTTCAAACAAATTGTGTCAACATTTAGGACAAAAAAATTCATATACAAATTTTAGGTAAGAATTTTTTGTTCATTTCCAAAACACTAGTTCTGATCTCTGCCACCAAATTTTCTTGTGTGGGTGACGTTCTGACCATTAAATTTGATAATACAAGTCAGCTGTGGCATAATGGAAATGAATGTTCATTCATCAAGATGCCTTATAGAGGACATTTTCCATAGATCCATCTAATTCATCTACCAAACGCTTGTCCGCTTGCAACGTCAACATACTTCTGTGTATCTTTTGACAATCAAAGCTGCGTGGCTTAGTTACAAAGCATTGAAACGCACCTTTGTTGTTGTGCAAACCTTTCCAAGTCCAAATCAAAGAAAAAAAGGAAAAAAATGTGTAAGTAATAACAGATCTAGAGAGGTTATCAAAATGAATGTACTAAGGCATGATGGCGAGATTTACCCGAATTATGCACAGCTACGTGTATATATCTGAAATACAAGCTACTCGTTTGAACCCACGTGCCTGTCAACGCGGGAGATTGTGGTGGGCACTGGATAGTTTGCTGAGGAGGGGAGGGGGATGGAGACGGACGTGTCAAGGAGGGAGAGCAGGACCAGAGGTATAAAATCCCTGCAATCAACACAACACAGGTCTTTCATACGAATCTTCCCTTAAAACAGGGCTGTTGGACTGAAGCCGTCCAGCATTAAGCTGCTGTGCAGCGCTGGAAACCCTGCCTCTGCCCAGAGAGCGTTTTCCCCCACTTGCAACTCCGTTCCTCACATTCATACGGTGGGAAAATGCTCCACAAAGCTCACGGACATCAGCTGTTCCTGAGCTGGAAACATGTTCCCGCATCCCCGTTGTCTCCCTAGCAAGTTCACAGCTCCATGGTGTTCGGCCGTGACTTCCTAACACCCGCTAAGGTCGTCTCACTGTGCGGGAAAACCACCCCCTGCACCACGCGTCAGTCAAACCCTGCTCATTGCCGCATTTCGCCACTCAGATGAGCTCAAGAGTTTCAGGACAGCCAAGCTCACAGATCTTGGGGTTATCCAAACCAAACCCAGCTTCGTTTTCCGATGAAGAGTAATTTACAAAACAAATTCTAACTAACAATAATTTGCCACCACCTCTGGAGAAGAATCTCCCAAATCTTAAAGAAAAAAAAAAAAAAAAAAAAAAGAAAAACGTCATACATAAAGATGACTAAAACTTCAGTGATTTTAAAGTAAAAATTATTTAAAATTAGTTCCAATATGCTGAACCCTTCTGATACTTTGTGGTTTTACTGTCATGTATTTCCCTTAAAACCACTCTTCCTCAATTGCTTTTCCTATAAAGGTCCTCCACACGCAACCAGTGCGATAAAGCTCACGCTACGTAAATTTCTACCAAAAAAATTAATTCGGAACAATTGCAATTCTCCCTTTCATTTCCTTCCAGTTCAAATGACTTTGAATGTACCACTTTCAACATGAATATGGACTGGTTAAAAAAAATAAATAAAATCATTCATCTGCTGGACTCAGACCTTTTCACAAACAATTCCCAATTCCTTCATAAAAGCAATGATGCATTTTTAGAAGTCTACAATACAAACGATTTCTGTTCCACTGTTCCACTTTCTACTAACCTGTTCATTAAATTTGCATTTCTGAAATGTAAGGATTGGGTGAAAGAAGATACAGGACCATTTTTAGAAGTTGGGTGAAAAACTAGCTGAGTCGTCGGGCTTCAAATGCAGTGATTATGGTCTAATGGTTCCAGTCTAATGGTCCAACTGGCGTTTGATTTCAAGTGGCGTCCCTCACGAGTCACTACCAAGGTCAATACTGCTTCATCTGGTCAATGGGATGGACACACTCTCATCCTGTTTGCGGATAACACCAAACTGGGGGAGGACTGAAATGGCGGGGCGTAGGGCTGCCACTCCCCAGCACCAGAACAAACTGGAAGACTGGCTTGACAGAAGTCTCACAATATTGAGCAAAGACAAATGCGGAGTCTTGCAGCAGTGCCAGGATAACCCCACGCAGCAGTGCCGGCTGGGGTGACCAGCAGAAAGGAGCTGAGGATCCAGGTGGACAAACTGAACCGGGGTCAGCAAGGCACCCTTGCAGCAACCAAGGCTGACCACACGCTGGGCTGTATGAGCAAAAGTGCAGCCGACAGGTTGGCAGAAATGATTATTCCCTTCTGGGTGGCAGCTAGACACACGTCCAGTTTGGAGTCCCCTAGCGTCGTGGAGATTGACCAACTGGAGAGCGCCCAGCGGAGCGACGCTAAGATGGTAAGGAGGCTGCAGGACATGATGTATGAGCAGGGACTGCGAGAACTGGGATCCAGCTCTACGCTTCGCTACCTTGGGGGGCAGGGGCTATAGAGAAGAGCGTGCCAAACCCGAGGTGCGCAGGGAAGGGGCATGCAGTCGTCACAAGTTGCAACAAGGGAAACTCCGACTCAGCAACCTGGTTTAGCTCTTAATCGCTCTCAATGAGGATTTTTTTTTTTCCTTTGTACCCAGAGTTGTAGCCTTTCCATCCTTGGAGATACTCAAAATTCAACTGGAGCAAGACCCCAAGTAACACGATCTGTCTTTGAAGCCAGCGCTGCCGGGGCTGGGGGTGTTGGACCAGATGACCTCCAGAGGTTCCAACCTACATTTTTCAGTGATTCTATGATCTATTCTAGGAGGGCATGCTTGGTATAGGATTACAAATGTAATATACCAGCAAGCCAAAATGCACTGCCAGCCAAAATGCAAGAACAGATGATCTACTCTACAGCCTCAAAACTCAGGGGAAAGGGCAGAGGGAAGAAAAAAGAAAAAATCCAGAAATGCAAACACATAGTTTTTCTGACATATCTGTATATAAGGACTTCTACCTTACATACAGCAGATCATAACTTTTTTGCAGCTTGCCTTCGAGCAACAGACAGAGATAGCACAGATCCTGGTAGTATGGACTTGACTTGAAGGGGAACAAACATATGGGATGAAAGATAAGCATTCTGAAATGGAAATTGTCTTTTTTAAGATGCCCTCCACTGTTTTACACCCACTAGATCCTACTCTGAAGTCACAATTCAATGAATGATTTATCGATGTGTTTAAACAAATCCTGATGTCGCTTATTAAATACGTACGTATCACCCATTTTGTCTCAGTCAGAGGTACTTCACTGTAGAACATCTTGAGAAGAACTTGGGGAAGAAACTTGTTTGTTTAAATAGAAGCATCTGACAGCTAGCTAAAGTCACGATAAAAAATCTGTAACAAATAGCCCAGGGAAAATAGATTTTCTGTAACACAGCTGATACAACAAACCTTCCTCCAATATAAATGTCCTCCCGGTGTCTCACAAAGACAGTACGGCTATGTTTGGGAACTGAGAGCACTGGACATGCTGGGCCAGAAATTCAGCTGATGTTAATCAACAGAGCCCCATCAAGCAGAGCGGATCTGGCCTGCTGTGCTTTTGTCGCATGTGTTGAAAAAACTTCGGTAAAGCCTGTCGTGGTAACTTCGGTTTGTGTTGGTGGACAGTCCTCACGACAAAGTCTGCTAAGAAGAACAGGGTAAGAGATGGGTCGTTTCAAGGTCTGATAGTTTAAGTTGGGAGTGGATGGAAGCATACCGCCTTTTTGAAGAATGTGAAACCAGTCCGCTGTACACATAGAATACAGATGTAATTATTGCTTTTTGCTAATAAATATAATGAAGATACTGTGTGTCTGAAGTTCATGTTAGCTGTAGGAGACTAACTGAAATTTACTATGAAGACTGGAATCTGGGTTTCCTAGCAAAGTAAAACCAGCAAGAGGAATCTACACTGGTGAAAAATTTAGGTGCCAGTAGAAGCTGAAGACAAGACGAGAGCCAGTAACAAGATGGCTCTCGCACACACTGATCTTCTTGTAATGACAAGGACACACCTCATCTACTCTATTGAAAATGCTATTTTCATTTGAAAACTACTATTTTGAAGAATTTTGTTTTCACTTGGGGACTGCAAATTTCAGGGAGTTAATAGGGCGCTGCTAACCGCAGAGTCTAAATCTTATCCTTTCTCTGGAATAGGAAATGCTGATAGCCTGGGGCGGGGGGAGGGGGGGGGGTGGGGAGAGAAGGAAGGGAGATAAAAGACAACAGGCTTGTCCAGCACTACACCACCAAAAATAATATTCACTCATTCCATGTTGCTTAAAGCTGTGGGCATTTGCAAACAAGCAGCCCACAAGCAAATTAAGGAGACTGAGGTGACCAGACTTGGGTAAAAGTAACTTTGTAAGTTAAAATACTGGAGAATTTATGCACTAGAAGGTCTGTAATTAAAAAATGGAGGTTGAGACATGTTGCAGAGAGGGTACTCAACCATTAGTAAGAATGTCAATTCTGACATTTGGAAAACATAGCCTCTATTGTAAGAGTTTCTGCGCGAGCTGTACAAAAAGTTACTGAGCTGGGTGTAATTTATATAAGCATAAGGGGAAAAAAAAAAAATCACGAAAAGAATAGAGAAGAGGGGAAAAATTATTTCAGTAGAAGATTCCCTGTTTTGTTGGCCAAAATGCTGAGTCTTCTGAGACGTCTGATGAAAGGAGTACATTCAAATGTGTTGAATAGGTACTGCAGGAATGCTGTCAAAAACAGGGGGAAGATGTTAAATGCGAAACTCCTCACCATTCTTGCCGAGTTGCAAATTAACACTTTGAGCATACATTACATTGATGCAAAGCAAAACCACCTACACTGGTAACCTAAGCGATGTGCAAATACGCATTAATTCCAACAGTTTTTGCTAGCTCCCTGTTTGCAAAGAAATAAACACAAAAATAACCCAACTGACATTTGTCTGCAAATCAGCTAACAAGCAAAGAATTAGCCCTATATCAACAGATGTAAGGGGAGGAAAAAACACCCTCAGAACACTAAAACCTTTTGAGAGAGCAAGTGTGGCAGAGTTTGATCAGTGTCTGAAGATGCCAACGCTTATCAGTTTCTAAATTCCCGCCTGCTGGCTTGCCAAGTGCCACTTACAAAAATGCAGTCTGAGTGAAAGAGACACACGTCATGACTCAAGATAGTGTGGCATCAAAAATTCAGGATTTAAATAGATACAGCTGGTTAATCCATTTAGAAAATAGAGAAAAACTGAATAACCACTTAGACATTTGAAGCAAGTATGCAGTCGCATCTAATATTGATATCACGGTTCATTAAACTAGGATGGTTATACAGATGAGAGGTTTACATGTGTCTACTAAAAGTAACAAGAAAACTTAGTTGTACAATTGCACTCTCTTGTCCCCCAGCGGTCTCCTTATGTCACTCAAGATTTTCTTATTTGGACAATTAAAGTCATCAGATTATACCACCAAAAAAAGTTGGGAGAAACCGTTGTCTAATCCAGGTAGGGAAACAAAAACCTGAAACATTTCACAGTACATTTCTCTATATTTAAGATTTTAACCTGAGAACACCTGCCTATGGGTAATTTTTAAATAGTTACAACTCCTCTTGTTAGCAGTTTTACTTGGGTGCATCAACTTTTTGCAGAATCAAGAACGTGCCCACCGTTTTCCTCTTCAGAGGTCTCAAACTAAAAATTTCAAACACACCCATATAGAAAGAGCAAAGTAATCAAAAGGTGCTTTTTGGACCAAATATTATCCCTTTATAAATGTATCTGTGCCAAAAGCCATAGCATGTTTCCCAAGTAACCCAGAGGAACTTCTCTATGAAGAAATTAACTGTATCACAAAAGTTTTGTCATTTAACAATATTTTAGATTTTTATGCAATGCATCACCTTATCTTTCAACACATTTTGGTTACTGCAATCGCCTGTGGCAACCCAGACTATAAAACAGTGAGACTACACACTATTTGCATAGCATAAAAATTACTACATATTTAAAAAAATCCATACTTACGTAACAACTTTTGCTCTGTAGGAGAGGAAAGCATGGATCATCATATTTGTAATAATACCCAGTATTTCTTCAATTAATTTTTACTTTTTAAAGTAAATAAAAGTCATCTCTGCCATCTCCCTTTAGGAATGCATTGACAATGCTTTGTAATAGCTCCTAATGCATCCTCTCCTCCGTAAGTCTTCAGTTTTACATAGATTAATGTAGTATACTCAAGGTTTAAGTGTTTAGAGATATAATGCTATCTTTTGTATTCCACCAGCCCACCTTCACCTGAAGGAGCACAGTTTGTGTGGAAGGGTACGCTGCAGGAGGCAACTGCATCTCCCGTTACAGCATCCCCTTTCTTTTCCCCAAATTTTAGTTCCTCATAGCTCCAGCAAATTCGACACGGGCCTGTGCTCTTCATGCCCAATTTGTACCCAGAGGCAATTTCTATAGCAGGACTGAACATTAACTGGTTCAGCCGTTTTTTGTTTAAGCTGTCTGCGCGCCCACCCCAGAGACATCTTCCTTACGCTCTGCGGAGAAAATTGGTGCTGACGTAACTGAGCGATCTACGCACCTCTGTTCCAAAACACAGTTTACATCAGAAGTTACCCCAGGATCGTAAGTGCATGCCATCACCCCACCAGCCCCCCCCGTCCCTTGCAAGGGCACATGCTGGCAGCGGTTTTGCTCAAGGTTTTGCTTCTGACTCTCGAGCAAAATCCTGTCCCCTTGGAGAACGAGTCAAACAAATGCTTCTGAACGGCCGAATCCCACAGGCGCCGTAGGAAATAGGAGGAAAAGGAGTCCCCAGAGAAGAAGGAGCTGCTGGTGGGTGTGGTGACACTGTCTTCCTGAAACCCTGATGCAGAGGAATGATCACAGCGCTTAAAGAACGCCAGACGGTGCCTCACTGCGGCTACATCAGCTGTTTAAAAATAAAAAAACGCATGCAAAGAACACCGCACCGTACACGTTAACCAACCTTACGTGTCAAGGCAAGTTCTCCAGGTTAACTGCTCACCAAATAAGTCGTCTTTAATTTTAAAACTAATTGAACAGTAAGTAGGATTTAATTTGCCAAGCAGCATTTCTGAGGGGTTTCTAACAATAGCGACCGTGCAAACAAGCCTGATATTGTAAAAGCTAATTCATTCCTTGGTTTCTCAAAACAACTGCATGGAAATACCCTCCCCCTCATACGCAAGGGCTTGCGAACATGTTTAAACTTACACACCAAGTGAGATACAAGCCAGTTAACAGGAATATCTAGCTGCACAGGGCTGTTTTGGTCTAAGCTCTTGAAGGGCAAGGGCAAAGGTTTCATAGAAAAGTGACAAAACCCTTTAAAATGTAGAATTTGAACCAAAAAATGTCTAAGCCACAGATAAAGATGACCACAGAAGTACTTGAGCCCCAAAAGGCCTACCACGTTATCCCTCCTCTGAACATTTTCAAAGTCTGCTGCGTAAAAATGGTACGGTCACAAGCATGAGAAAATGCTTACCGTTAGCAGTCCCAGTCCTCCATACTGCTAAATTTTGCTTTCCTTCTAATCCTGGCCTCTTTCCTAGCGGTATTTCAGAAATAGCACTGTACAGTAGGTTCTGTACTCCAGAAACTATTTTACTCAAGCTGCACTTTTCCACAAAGATGATATAAAATACAATGCTTCTTGAGAAATCAAGATGATTTCTCTTAAATCGTACATACTTGTAACATTGGTTGAAATTGATCTGATTTTAAAAAAATGCTCACATTTTATTCACATTTACATTTATTGTAAAAAGGGCATATCACAGAACTCTGTTTTTTTACTTTACAGGAAGAAAACCCATATTTTGCAGACACAAAGAGTTAATACATCACCAAAGCATACGAAGAACCTCTTTACTCAACGACCAGTTGAAAGTCATTGGGGCAAGCTTATAAAGGCTTAAAAGCCACACGACTCTGAAAGTCCTATTTTATACCTCACATGACTCCTGAATAATCAATAAACAGTATTTTTAGCCCCAAGAAGTAATAAAAGAAGAATAAAGTTCTCAGCCATGAAAATGAGTTTTCCAGATATTCTGACTTCGTAATTGTCATGGCCAAGACTAAACCCTACACCTCCCTCTGCCATGAAGTAAATACAGTACACAGCCTTTCTTAAACTCCAGAAATTTTACTGTGGCAGCAGATATAAAACAAGGAAGGATGAAGATGAAAAAGTAACTTAGAACAGGCACTTTTGATGCCAAGCCCATCATCTGTGTTATTAATAGGTCACCCATGGACCACATGT
The DNA here is from genome assembly GCA_009819775.1 of Phoenicopterus ruber ruber. Taxonomy (NCBI): domain Eukaryota; kingdom Metazoa; phylum Chordata; class Aves; order Phoenicopteriformes; family Phoenicopteridae; genus Phoenicopterus; species Phoenicopterus ruber. The sequence goes on along the minus strand of CM020217.1, from coordinate 27,360,501 downwards.
GATGCTCTGAGTGAAATTAAAAATAAAGAATCCATTGACATGGCTACAGTTATTATTTCCTACAATACTGACTTATAAAATGCTGTTAAAACTGTGTGAGGAAGCAGTAAATAAAAAAACCCCAAGGAAAACACAAATAGACACGCATAGTAAGAGCTGCAATGATCATCCTGAGCTACCTTGGGATATCCTCGTGTCTTATCACAAAGAATAAGCAAACAAGCACTAATAAGGACATGAAATGTCATTCGGGCATTGCCTGTGGGGATCAAGAATGATCAAGATGCCCAGGGCAGGAGGGTGAGAGCACTGGAGGATTACCACAAACCACTCTTGAAGCAAGGGAGTCCCAAGCGACCTCAGATACAGGAACAATTAAGACTTCATTAACTATAACCTAAAATTGCATTTTTCTCACCTTACCAGGAAAGTGCAGCTGCAATTACCGAGACAGGATATTTAATCACCACTGCCTTTGACAACATGAACCAACCTTATGCCGATTTCTAAGGCTTCTTTTGTAACAAAAGGGTCTTTAAAATTACCTGATAAACACAAAGCACCCCATTTTTTTGTTTGGGGTTTTTTTTTTAGAAAGGAATCATTAAAGATAATAAGCTGGCAAGCTCTCAGAGTATGTTTCTTTCAAAAGCAGTTGCAGGGTGCACCAGTGTTGGCAGCCAGAGCCAAGGCTGCAAAACAATTTCCATTATAATATTGTTTTCAGAGGTTTGTAACATTCTCAAATATTTACCTTTATATTTGAAAGGTTTCACATTCACTCTGGGAATGCTTTTGGTAAGCATCTGAATATGCTTCTTAAAAATACATATTAAAAAAATAATCATACTGTAAAATGTGATCACTTAGGGACTACATAATGTGAATATACGTAAAGGTCTGTACGACCAATCTAAACCTGACACATCGCTCATAGCTCAGCAACCAAAATGTTGGGGGGGCGGGAGGGGAGAATAAATAGGTGAAAAGTTTAGATTTATACACCTAGCAAACAAAATACATTCCTTTTTTTTTTTTTTTAACCAGGCCAATCCATAGGTATATTACAAGCAGAAGAAAAAAAAGAATTCTGAAGAAATTAAATCCAAAACAATGAATTATAAACCAGCAGCCTTCCATCTGGAATTATTCAAAGGCACATATGACCATATTTTTAATGCAGAAAAATTCTGTAATCTGATACTTATTTGCCTTTCTTATGATCAGCTGCTCCACAAGATACTCGCTTTAGAATATGGGCCTTGCAATCTGGTCTTGTAAAGGAAATATTAAAGTTATTAATTTGAGGCTATTTCCATAAAACATATACATGCTAAGAGACTGAATTAGGTTGGCTTCTTTTTTTTCTTTTAGCACACAGCAGTAGTAAAACCAAATTAAAATACATTTTCTCATCTGGAACATATGCATAACTGCCTTAACAAGGACAGCTAGACAAATAATGATAATCAAGTGGGATAATTATATCATTAGCCGAGTTCAAGGTTGGGGTTTGCTTGGTTCAAAAAACAGTAATACATTTGTTTATACATGATTTTTGAGATTACATGATGACATAGCCTAATGCTACACACATCCACCTTTTCCAGAAGGCTTTGGAAAGGAAAATCCATTCCCAAGATGGGAGCACCCGGTCTCTCTTTTCACGTACCTTTTTTTGAGGACAGTGTGACGGGGAGAAGGAAGGGATGTAGTGGAGGAAAAGGAAGAGAGGGAGAAGAAACCTGCTAGGTTTTGGAGAGGGGAACGGGGACGTTCAACAGCACCCGACTGGCTCCCCGACTGCTCTACCACAATACTAAGTAGTTTTTTCTCCCTTGCAGCCCTGCCTCGAGGAGGTATTTTCCCCTTTGGGGCGAGGAGTGAACCAGCTTCACCATGTTGCCAGACAGGAGCTCCACAACGGAGAGACACGGGTCTTTGCAAAGGGGGACCGGACCACACACAACAGCTCAGCGCCGCCTCCTAATTTCTTTCCCCCCACTCAAGAGCTCTTCAAAAGGGCAGAGGCACGGCGTTATCTCTACACCTTCCAAACCAAGGTTTCAGACCACCACCTGCCCGCTCACTTATAAGACCCTCGTCTTCTGTCCTCCAGAGATAAGATGACAAATTTATCCTCCTGGTAACCTCCTATACAGCCACTAACAGCAATCCAATTAGCCTATTTTCTGCAGAAACGTACCACTGCCAACAGGCACATGGCTAATCCTAAACATTTGGTACAAGAGATCATTTGGGCTTCAGGCACTTACCTTTCGTTTTCTTATCCCTCTGCCCTCAAACACAGCCATTACTCAGTCTTCACCTGAAGAGGGTTTATAAGAGCTGACTAGTAAAATAAAAAAGATCTTTTGTTTCCCAAGGCAGGAGAGCGCACTCAAGTGCCCTCTCCTTGAACGACACTGGGCAGCCCGTTGTCCGCTGCTGCCAGAATGGCCTCTCACCAACCCTCTGTGGTCCTCCAACACAGCCTCACACACCACGCGGTTTGAGCCGTGAGTTTTGGAGAGCGCCTCCAGACTGGGCCCAGCTCCTCCTGGGTCCAGCACGGCACAGTACCACGCAGACAAGCTTACACACACGGAGCAAAGCACGGTCCCGAAGGCAGCAGCGCATCGTCCGTGGTCCAAGGAGGGAAGGTAGTGAAAACGCAGCCATAACTTGAGTCCACCATCTGGTTTGCCCTCGTCGACGCTTTTAGTAACATTTTCATACAAACAGGAACAATGACCTACCGAAGGACTATAAATACTGCCTCAAAACTACAACTGAGCTTTTTCTGGTAGGTAGAACGTAGCTGAACTGCTCAATATGCAGCTCCTCTCTAAAGCTTACTCAAAAGGGAATAGAAAGAGGAATGCAAAATTACTGCAGAAGAACACAGATGGCAATAACAAGATCACAATATGTAGCAGAAGAGCTGCACTACCTCTTGATAATTATAACTATTCTATATGGCTACTACAGGTCACTTCCTAGATCAACAAAAGCAGCAGCACTAGAAAGCACTTAAGTACAACTGTGTGTTCAATTACAAAACCAAAGATAAATTTCCTACTAATTATGTTGACGCATGTGGGTTCAAAAAAAAATATTCTCAGTGATAAAGCAGACACAATATACACTATGCATGTGAAACAGAACACGCACAGCAAGAAATCATTAACTTTAACACCACAAACGATAACAACCAGCTGTAAAAGCAGCAGAGAATCTTCAGTGATCTGATGTTGCACTTCCTTCTAGGCTTCCTGTTGTACATGTGTAATTGCTGCAATAAAAGTCCTTGGAAAAATGAGTCACGTCAAAACAAAATCGAACCATAATGATTAACAAAGAAGTGGAATGTACCTTACAGTACAAAAAAAAGCTTCTCCACTATAAATTCTTTTAAAATAAGAGTATATGTCGTATGTTAAAAAAGCATAGTTCTATTTTGCAAAACTAAGTTGCGTAATATTTCCATAGTTAAAAGTAATCTTAAAATGCATTAACCATTCTGGGGAAAAAAAAAAAAAAAAAAAAAGAAAAAATCCAAACATCAAAACAACCCCACAAATGTAAGAACTTTCAGGAACTCTAGGAGTATAGTTTACAAACATCAACAAAACATTTTCTTAATTCACTAAACTGTGAGTAAACTGTCCCTAAAAACAAACAGAAACTTACCTACTTTCAGTGTTATAATAGCATAGCAAATGGTCTTCCTGATGCTTTTACTACATAAACAGACATGCGAAATTGAAAGAAGGGAAGAGGGGAAAGAAGAAAGCCATATGGCAGCCATCATCTTATTTAATAAGAAGGATGGTTCTTGTTAGAGGAGAACCGAAGCGAAGATTCCTTATTGGCCTGAACAGCCGGTGCGGTGGTGCAGCAGCAGCACCCTCCTGCTCTAAGCTCCCTGGAAGTGGCCCAGCAACACGTCAAGCTCTTGGAGCATCACCACGAGACGGTTTTTCATTTCGAGAATATTCACGGTTAATGTAGCACAAAAGTTAAATTCCTAAAGCCTATTCTAACAGCTGCTTCCAGGAGACAGAAAATTGCCTCTATAGTGCTGAAAGCACTCAAAGCCAGCATCCGAGGAGGGCACAGGTTAGCAAAAGAGTGACGCGACATAAAATAGTCCACAACAACCAAGAGCACAGTAGGAAAACATGGGAGGCACATTGTGCACCATCAGATTTTGTCAAACAAAGATTTGCAGAGCCGGGCTGTGCTGGCCCTGCTGCCTGCATGGAGCAATGGTCCCAGGATTAAAGGGATGACACTTTAGTCCATCACCACCACGAGGTCAGGGACACGCTGTTCGGGAGCCCACGCCAGGGCAGTCACAGGAGCACAGCCACCAGCTGGGGCTAAGGAATCCACAGGCCTCCCCATTTCACAATTTAGTTATTTTTAATGTATAAAAAGAAACAAAGTGCATGTCAGCTCCGGTTCCCTTCATTCTCCCTAGTGCAGCAGCACAGCAAAGGAAGACTGCAGCAACACCTTTCTCTGCTGTCAAGTATGCTGGCAGGATGATTGCCACCTTTCCCTGCCTCCTCTTCGAGGACTAGAGTGTAGCCTTGCAGCTAACAGCAAGAATAGCCAGGACCCACCTCAAGAATTTTTCAGCAAAAACTTGAAGTTAAATGGCAGTCAGTGAAAAACAGAAAATAATATTCCCCACGGAACAAAAGGGTTTTTTTAAAAAAAAAAAAAAACCCACAACACACTACAGAACAAAACATCCATACAGATACTACAGGGGGGGAGTTCTACAAAATTCTATAGTGTTGGAAAACCTAGGTATTTATAGTGAGGAGCACATGTTACAGCAGCCTAACGCAACGGGAAGAAATAGGAGTTGCCCTCGGAGCACCACTCCAGCCAGCCGCGGCTTGTCAGCATCCCAGTGACGCTTCCCAGCGAGTAGCCGCGGGTGGCTCCCACAGCCTCCGATCAGAGGCCTTTCTTCCAGGGGCGGGCATCCGCCTTTCCCTTCCCTACTACAACGCTCCTTGCTCACAGCAAGACAAACCTGCATTTAATATCCAATGATTAACACGACCCCTGTCTCATGCAAGCAGAGGTCTCTGCTGTCGCACAACCCATCTCCAGCTTCCCTAGACACGGCTTGGGACCACGTGTGCAGCAGGGTTAACAAACAGCTGCAGGGATGGTTCTCATCTTAAGTAACACCTCAAGAGGTCTCCCCCAGCTGGGTTATCCCAGACCCCGTCGGGGCTCCGGCTCTGCTTCCCAGCACGACGGCGCCCATGGGTAGCACGTGGCTGAAGGCCACCGACCAGCCGCTCCTCACGGAGCTTAGAGGAGAACGTTGGATACAACACGTACTATGCGCTGCATGGAAGAGGGGACGTCAACACATATACATCAAAGCCGATAGAACAGATGATGAGAATCACTGTGAAATGGTTATTTCTACACCCATATTCCATAATAGAGAATGATGCAGATCAAAAGCAGAAGCCAGCAGAACCCAAGGCTGTTCAGCCAGTGCTGCAACTCAAGGGTCCGTAACATCCCAGGATAATTAAGCTGATGAAGAAGAGTGAACAGGCAACTCTTAGATGACATCAACCCTACACATTTTCCTTCTAAAAATACATACACAAAGTTCATATGATAGTACAGAAGAGTCGTTTGCCAAAATGTAGCTTCTTGCTCATCTTAGGCAAGTCACTTCTTTCTAGTAAAGATTTCTATCTGATTTTACCTGCTAATTAGTTTAACACTGAAGGTATTTGAGTTTTAATCTGTACATTGCATGCAAAAGACTTGTAAATACAATATGGCAAAGAGGAAAAAAGCTATCTTCAAAGTTCAGCTTCAAGTTTTGCAAAGACAAAATACATGCTACAATACCTAAGATAAATAAGAACCAATAATACTGAAAAGAAGACGTATTAATCATACAACCAAAAAGTATCTGAAAATAGGGCTACATAACATAATAGAAATGTTTCAACTGAAGAATGCGTGTATACTTTAATGAGATTAGAGAAGCACTACATAATGATTTTATACAGTTTTTGTAGAAGACAAAAAGACCTGTTACAGATGCTGCCGAAAACGTAAGACATTACCACTCTCTGAAATGTTCAACTATGAACTAAAAAGGCCAGACTTCAGACTCTTTCAATAAAACAGTGGGGGAGGGAATATATAGGCACACAGCAAAGTATGGAAACTTCCCAATTAGTTTTGGAAACAAGAATGAGGACTATTCAAGTTTTATCTGTTCAAATTAACTTCAACTAAAGGCTGAAAGGCTGATCAAACACAAATCCACATTTACTGATAAAATACAATCCAGGCTATATGCTGCAAATCCTCTATGTGTGCTTTATTGTTGATTCCCTTTTGCTTCCTCGCAATTCCTTTTGTCATTTTATCTATAGCTTTGGAAAAACATCCCTTTGTGGTCTATAAAAAGTAGACAGCAAATGTTGCCATTAATTCACAAAACCAGCGGCCAAGTTAGAGCCCTTTTACTGGTAAAGCTGCCACAGCTGTAGGAACAGGAAATTGAAATTTCTACTGTAAATAACAATTACTTAAACACAGGTAATTAAAAGCATGTTAGCAAGAACCTGTACACACATACCTTTATTGTTTAGCTATGCAATAACTGAACCGATACCCAAAGAGCGCACAAACAGTAATTCTCATTTTCATATTTCTGAAGGTTTCAAATCACCGTATTTAGACATGCTGGGAGGGGAGATGAGGGAGGACGATCAAATAAGTCAAGTCCCACCTGGGGTTCAAATCTCACCTGCAGACATCACCTCCCCTCTTTACCCTTCCCCAGCCCCAACCCCGAATTTGTAAGGCTTAGGGGAAGCGAGCTGTGCCCAGCTCTGCCGAAAGCCAGAGAACGGGAACAGGACAAGGACAGGAACGGGGAGGGAAACAGAAGGTAAAATCTCCGCTCGTGTCAACACTAACAGAACTTTTTTTTTTTTTTTTTTTATTACTGACTTCAGCATAGCCAGAATTTCAAATGCATAGTCTACAACTCATAAATATCTGAGTTAAAGGACAGATATTTAACTCTTTGGTGGCCCACACACTTCCAGTACCACTTAAAACAGGAAGTCCTGACAAATAAATAGGAAAAAACAGACCAAATATAGGGGCATCAAAGGTCCACGCCCCCTATAAAAGCAATAGGAAAAAATCCTGAGTGATCCCTGTGAGGGGGAAGCTGCACGTTCGCACTTCATTTAGAGATGCTCTCTTGCTCGAGGCACTAAGCAACTTCCCTCTCACAAAACATCTCCTCGCTGGTCCCAGGCGAGCGCCCCGGGTTCCGAGCACACAGGTCCAGCGGCGCTGGTCCAGCAGCCCAGAGCCTCCCCTCCCTCCCTCCCGCTGCTCCCGCCACGTCCAGGAACAAGCCACACACTTGGCTCTAAGGCTTTGACCAGGTACAGAGAAAGAGACGCTGCTCAGTGCTTGCACAGCTGGCAAACTGTACATGCATGTGTTTTGAAATACCTTAACGCAGGAGTAAACAGCTTACATTCTTCATGGTTGAGACGGATGACCACGTCAACATTTGACTATTAAAACTGAAATTAAATACTTTCCCAACCCCATATTTCCCTAAGAGCAGAGCGCAATACACATACACACACTTTTTTGTAGCGGAACCACAAGCTTGGCACATACATGAAAAATGACTGATCAAAAATCTGTTCAAAACTCAGACTTGATGTAACACACAAAACTGTTTCTCATCCCAGTTCAGAAAATAGGATGCCAGATTAAGTCCCACCCGATACCGTACAACTCACTGACAAATTATCCCAATGAAAAAGCAACATAAGGTTCCTCCAAGCGAACCGTATTTTCTGTGTTTGCTAATGCACACCAGTATATTTAACCCAAAAGAAACCATGCTGCAGTACATGGAGATCAGAGATCGATAACGACTGCCAATCTGACGCCCACGGCTTGAATACCTTCGCACCAGAGTTACCTTGGTAAAACGTTTACACAGAACAGACCCTGCATGCACCTTTCATTTTTCCTGCCAGCATCCTCAACACTCCTTAAAAGTTCGCAAGTGCCTTTTGCGGGTTGCACAGCAGCAGAAGGATCGCAGCATCCTCTACGAATTCGAGCCAGCCTCTGCCCTGCCTCTCTCAAGGCTGGAATTCAGGTTCCCAGAAAGGCAGAAAGCAATACAGCCACCTAGACCAGAGCTCCGAGCTCTCACTTGAGGAACAGGTCAGCAGTTTTACTAAAAAAGGGCGCACAAAATCAGGTAAGCAGAAACTAGCGTGTTGATATCACAGAAAGCATTGCTGGCACAGAAAAAGAAACAAAAAAGCCAAGTAGCATTAGGATTTAGGTTGGAAATATTTTTTAAATAGACCTTTTAGTAGGATGTTTACTGATGCAAAGCACAGGGTCCCATTTCTCTACTTAAACAGCAACAGAGTGAGAAGTAGAACCACACATCGTTACCTTGAAAAAAATTGTCCAAAACACACCCCAAACAATTGCAAGACCCACAGTGACAAAGCTGTTTAGCCCACGAGCCCAGAAGGGCATACAACAGCATAACCAGAGCTACCCCCTCTTACAGGAGGGATTCTTGCAAATATTAAATCTAAATGTATTAAATTGTGACGCCTAAAAGACCAGGACAGGAGGGGGGGTTTCCCTCCTGTGCCGTATACTGTATGTACCCAACAGTTCTTTAGAAGTAATTGGTGCGGATTACCCGGAATATTTAACTCCCTTAACCTGCATCAGTATCTTTCCCACTTCCTCACGCCAACACTAGCACATACCATCAATAAGACTTTTACTGCACCAAAGTCTTTAAGCAACTCACTGGGTATATTTGCACTGTTATCAACTACAAATAGGTACTTTCCATACAATGTATCTTAAAACAAAAGCTTGCATCCGCAAGGGTATTTAAATAACTAACAACCATTAACATCTACAGGTTTGGCATTTAAAAATGGAAAAAGGAAGTCTATTTTAGAATTAGATTTGTCATTGGATGAGGCTTTGAGCAACCTGGTCTAGCAGAAGGTGTCCCTGCCCATGGCAGGAGGGTGCGAACTAGATGATCTTTAAGGTCCCTTCCAACCCAAACCATTCTATGATTAAACAATAACTTCTAGTATATATTTTTCCACATCATGAATGAAGTTGGATTGTTTTTCAGTTCTTGGCTGCGGTTGTTCTAAACATCAGAGTTTACAAATTTGCAGATTGCAAGCTTAGATCTATTTTCTTTGCATCTAAACCAGCTAACACGGAAAAGCTTGAGGCCTGATGTTAATCTCACACAGAAGTTACTTGTATTCTCCGCACTTTGAAAGTTTTCAAATCGAATCATAAAAACAGGTATCAATTTGTAATACGATTACTGACTCATGTGCTGGGTAGGTTTTGGAGATGCACCACCTGAGGCTCTACTGCCCTTGTGGGTCAGCCATCGTTTCCTCCCAAACCCACCACGGGATGAGGACAGAGCTCCTGACACGGCAGCTCCCAACTCTCTCGCACCCACACGCAAGACCTCCGAGACGATTCATTTCTGTATCCGCGCTCCTCCGTGGTACTGCAGCCCCCTGGAAAAGGCACATCGCTGACGCTCCTTCGCTTACGATCCCCGGAGCATCCCAGTCACCCGGCCGTACCGGTCCCACTTGGTGAGCACGTTCACCTCCGGAACTGAAGAGGCACCGGAGCAGTAATGGATATGGATACACACCTATTTAATGCTTGTACCTGACCATCCAGGTCAGCTGTACTAGCAAACAGCACAGGAATAGAGCTACACTGGAGCATTACTTCTAATGAAACTCTAGTAAGCCAGATCAAATGTGCAGAAAAACAAACTGTATTTTTTCCAAGAAGCTGAATTGCTTACGGTTTTCTACTACTGTGCCCAATACCCATTTTTCTCTATGTTTAACAGGAAAACAAGCAATTTCTTTTTTAAAGCTACTCTAAAAATATCTCAGATTGCCTACCTCTGTTTATAGAGCCACTACACACTTCATAGCTATAGCTTCCATTAACTTCATAATACCAATAATACATGAATGTTCATAGGATTTTAAAAATCAAACAGAACTGACACAAGTACTATAAATCAAGGCTAAATACTCTACCTTGGGGGAAAAAAAAAGTAAAAAAAAGAAAAACCAAACCAACAATACAAATTGCGAGAACCCAGCTCTGTTAGCGTACCGAAGTCAGGAAACGCAGGTTTAGTTGTAGAATTAAAGAATACTATGCTGTTATGCAGAACCTGAAGTTACGAGGAATTTATATAAATACCTATATTACCCTGCGTTACTGGATCTGGCCTCATCGCCACTAGGCACACTGCACCTTCAGTCTACCATATTTCACCATAAATCCTGCAACAACATGCTATCTTTGTGCAGTTCCTATTCCCTCTAACCCGGCCTGTCAGAAATTGGGTTCTCAGCCGTGTCAGGTACAATAGATTTCTGGTACGAGGTGAGAAACAAAAGGAAAACAACCCGGGGGGAATGCTACAGAAAAAGGTATATATCCTCCAGGAAGCTTTTCCTGGAAAACACACACGTACCAAACTCAGAACAAGATTTCAGGTATTTCTTAGCTTCGCACTAAACACTTGCCCAAGCTACAGTAGTTTCTGCAGCTCAAGCCAATCAAAAAGAAGCTAAAACAATTTAAAATAAAAGTGTTAACAGTCAGAAACAGCAGCTCCCCTGACTAGCACAATTTTTAATTCAAAAAATAATACTGTAAAAAAAAAAAAAAATCACATTTACATCGGGAATATCACCATCAAGTCTACACTGGCTAAATAAATGTCTTCATTACTCCAGTTCTCTAGTGTAAAGAATAAACCCAGAGAAATCCAGCTCCTAAGCATTCCACTATATCTACCTCCAAAAGCAACTTATATATTCACATTAATTATACATTCACTCCTCCAAGAATTAGGTCCAAGATTGCGGCAAGCAAAGAACAAGCAGACGGTCAGTATGGTCACCGCCTAACTGCTGCCTCAGCCGTGCTAACCAACCCTTCACCCCTCTGAGCATCTTTCAGAAAATACTACGGTCACAGATTATAGAATATACAGCACAAAATCCAAATCCGGAGAAGTGCACTGCCAGCAAATCATCTTTCTTAAATATGTCATATCATTTTCATGGAAAAAAATGCCATCTCACCTTAAGTGTTTAGAAGACGTGCAGAAATCCTCCCCATCACCAATCCCAACGCACCCAAGTAAAACCATCTCAAAGCAGTGCTTATGACAACTATCGCAAACCTGTCAATAGGGACTTGGGGCTCTTTCACACTTATCCTATTTTTTAAAAAAAAAAAAAAAAAAAAGAAAGAAAAAAGCAGCAAATAATTGGGACTGCTTGTTACTGTTGTCCCCCTTGCCTCATGACTTTAACAGACGTGTTTAGAGTTCAGAAAGCAAGCATTACGGCCACACAAACCACTGATTTCCTGCTAGATCTCTCCGGGAGAGGAGGCAATAGCAGTTCAATGCAGAATTTCATAGCTAAACAAAGTTGTAATTTTCTCCTTGTTAGAGCTCTTGTTTAAAAGAGCTAAGTGATACTATGCAGATGTGAGTATTGCCACGTCTCTGAATCTTGCAGCTGAAAGAGTGTAATTTATGGTTTGTACCGCTAAAGGTTCCTCCTTTCCACACCTCTCTTTGGAAACGCCGAGAAGCACATTTTTCAGAATGCTCTCCTGAAATTCTGTTCAATCAAACTGCATCCAAAAAAATCCCAAACCATAACAGTTGTAATGCACATTAACACATCTGAAGGGGACTTTACCCCCAGAGAAGCCCAGATGTAGGTGTGCAGCAGTCATCTCAGAACTGCCCCGGCTCAGTGCACGATTTCACCACAGCTACATCAAACCAGAGATGCGCGAGAAAATCTCTAACAGCAACACTTTTCCTTCCATTCCACGTGGTCAGGTTTCCAGTATCTACTGCTCCTGGAAAGGGATTAGGTCAACCATGCCCTACCTAAACGATTAAGTCTACAATTCCAAGCCGCTCCAAAATTTGTCTATTAATTATAAAAGCCAGAGGTACTGCAAGATGTGTAATAACAGTCTAAAAAACATGGTTAGTTTTCGGCGGCGACGTCCGTCCTCAAAAACTGAACCTGCAAGAGAAACCTTCGGCTTTATTCTGCCATTTTTAAGCAGAACTTGCCAATGAAATTCAGTGGCCTAATTAACTAAAGATCCATATAATGCACACAACAGGAAACCTCTTAAGAAAATGGCATGGTCTGCTTGTGACCGTGAATAAGGGGGAAGGAAATAAAACTGGAGCCCACCCTACTGCTGTTGTTTTGTACAACGACGGGCGCAAAGCTCATCACAACCCCGACGAAAAAAGTGACATTTCTCTTTTGTTCTCAAAAGAGGGAAAAAACGTAACACACAGTAAACTGTAAGCAAACTAACAGTTCTACCATTAATTTTACGTATATTTGGGATTGTTAATTCAGTTACGCATGTGAGGGTTTGCTTACCTCAGCCGCTGACTGAAATTAAGCATTTTAAAACAATTTCTATTACCCTTATGTCATAATTTCATTAAAAACCATAAAAAGTGGTGAAATCATTACCTCTTGTGTTTGGACGGCAAATATAAATTTCTCTTGTTAATAGCCATTTTCTTGCTTTTGTGTCCTCAACTCAGGATAAAGAAATCCAACTCTTTTGTCTTTAAAATTATAAAGTTCTCATGAAAAAGCATTTTCATTTACTTTAACTAAACCACATTTCTAGGCCTAACTAATTTACAGCGTCCCTTTAGGGAGCCAAATCTGGGGCTTAGAAGCATTTGTGACTTTAATTTATCCACTGGGTTTCAAACTCCCAATTTTCCCAGAGGGTTACGAAAGCCTGCCAATTTAGCTTGATGCATTAAAACTGTTTACACAAATCCAAAATACATTCAAACATAAAACAGTTTGGTTTCAGCTCCCCCTCCCCCTTTTTTTTTTTTTTTTTTTTTAAGCCCAAAGAAACTGGCAGGAGAAGTGGGAACCAACTCCAGGCTGGAACACTGCATTCACAGCTATAAACTGAGTTTCAGTGAAACAAGAAAGAATCAGGCGAGACACGACAGCGAATATTTTTCTTTCATTTAATACAACATCTGAAATCCAAGGTAGTTGTACCTCTCCAAAATATGTCGTAACTGTTTATAAAGCACAGCTATGTTGCTTTGTCTCTTGCCCCTTCCATTGCACTGTTATTATGCGTGAGTCACTCACATGTACAAGCAGCTCCAGAAAGCTAAAGAAAATGTATTTAAATACAAAAAGTAAGCCTACTTCCACAATAAGACAGATTTGCACTCGGAAGTGTCTTGCCTAAAAGCTGCAAGAGCATGCAATCCACATCGTTAGATGGGGCAGAAAGGCGGTGTAGATGAGCAACCAAAGAAAGAAACTGGATTCTCCAACGCTTGCTAAAAAAGGTTGTCCTTCTCAATGAACAGCACTGTCACACAAAGTAGAGCAGGACAGGCATTAAAAAGTCAGGAGAGTAGCCGGGAAACCAGCAGTTAAAGAACATCAAGACACAGCTATATTTAGCAAACAAGTTAGGCTGAAACTATTGAGGATGAGCAGAAGAGGCAACCCACTGAGAGGCAAAACAATCAAAAAACTAATAAAAAAACCCCTAGTTCATCCAACCCAGTAAGAAGTCTTAGGGCAGAAAGCTTAAGAAGAATATTGTAGTACTCTCTGATGGTATGTAGCATGAATACTTACAACATGGAGCAAAAAGAAAAAAAATATTAAATAAAAGTAACAAGTAAAGGGGAGCGGGAAGGAAGAAGAAAAGAAAAACAAAAACCAGGAGGGAAGGGGGGGGGGGGGGGGAAAAAGGCAAAACCAGAAGAGAAACATTTCGTACGTTCCAAGATTTAGCAATAAACTCAGGCCTTTAATGCCTAGTGTCTCTCTTCACATCCCACCCGTCCAGCAGCACCACCCATTTACTGCCAGCGTCTGAGTTATCAGACTGCAAACTTCTGCACGAACACAGCCTTTCTGAATCTGAGGGCACATACGTGTGTTTCCTAAAGATGACTCAAAACTCTCAGAAGAGCTTGCACATCACCACGTGGTGTTTCCAGGTATCCATCCTTCAGCACACGATGAAGGAACAGCCTAGAAAACCAAAATTCTGCCTCCGTTTAAACAAGCAGATGAAAGAAAAAAAAGGCAAACAATTCCCCTTTAAACTGCTGGTGCCTGTGCTCACTTCATTACAGAGAGGAAAAAACGAGGCGAGCAGTGGCTCCACCTGAGCTCATAAGTAACTCTAGAAAGACTTCTTGAAAAGGAAGTTAGTGAAGCTTATAAAAAGTTGTTTATCAGGTGATACTCATCTCCTAAACAGAAGAATGTCCCTACTAGTAACACTCAACACCAGCGAGAGCAGACACACTTGCACTGTCATCATACATGCCATGTGCTATAAAATTAATTACCCTCTAACACCCTTCCTTTTACATTATGTGTGGGCAAAACAGGAACAACGTTCTTGGCCTTAAAATCGCATTCATTAAGGATTAGATTTAGCAAGGACCTAAGGAGAGAAGGGAAAAATAAACCTCGATAATTGATAGAAACCACACCAAGAAGGGAAGCAGCCACTCTGAAGAGCAAGGAGTGACATACAGAATCTCCCTGTACATTACTAACAGCACAATGAGTAACATAAGGCAGCTTACAAAACAAAACAATGCTTCAGAGGATTTGTAAGAGCGCTGTCCTTGACCAATTTTTTTCCCTTCTTACATACCTCATGATATAAGCCACAGGGGAAAAAAAAAAAAAAATCCTTTCAGAGTACGTTCTTCAGGCAAGAGAAAATCCCGTCAGATAACTGTACTTCCCCTATCAAAAATATTCAGTTAAAGAGTATGAAAAACACACTGTGAGGCCAAAAATTGTTCTCAGCATCCCAGGCATTAAAAGCCTTTCTAAAGGAGAGAGAAGAGAGTCTTTCTAATAGAGACTCCTGTGTTTGGGATTCTGTTTCTTTTTTTGTTTTTAAAAAGCGAGAGTGTTACTCACAACCAGGCCAAATATTGCCAATTGCTCTGTGAAAAAAAAAAAAAAGGACTGTTTTTTAAACATACGATCCTTTGCTTCTCAGCTGGCTGCAGAGCACAGGGTTCCTCCTGGCTGCCCATTAACTAAAGACCCTTTTAGCAAAAGGTGGGCCACCACTGAGTTTCTAAAGCAAACAGCCTGTCCTCCTCGCTGCTGTAGTTTAATCACCCCTGGCACCGACCAAGGCCATCCTTCCCAGGCAGGACAGACTGACGTCCTGCCAAAGTTTTTATTTTTAAGAAGACTAGCGCACTGACAATAGCACACAGCAATCCCACGAGCAGAGCCCCGCGAATTAAGCCGGCCTCGCCGTCGCTATGAGCAATTGCGCCGCGGCAGCACGGCCGCTTTTGCAGTCTAGACGGGCAACTGCAAAACTTCATATTCTAGCCCAACTAAATGACAGATACCCCAACTCGCTGCAGCTAGTCATTCCACACGCTCATTTTTTCTCGGTACTGAACCCAGCCAGAGATGAATCACGACGCACGTGCGCTCCCCAGGCTCAGAGCACCGGCGACCACCAGATCCTCTCGGCCCGAGCTCTCCTGGCCCCTCTACCACACCTGCCCGCCCATCACGGGGGGCTTTAGAGAAGACGACTTACTGGCGTTTAGCGCAGCCACGGGTTCAACAAACGCTGTCGCCTCTTCAAATGCAGGAGGGCAGCACATCCTCGTAACACTGCCTCAGTAGCTACCCCATGCAGACCTGACATACCCACGAAACCGGAATGTTTTCCAACAACTTTTATGCAATATCCAGTACAAGAAATGGGGGGAAAAAAAAGTTAGGAACTGACCTACATGCCACCCCTCCAGTAAGCAGTTAGTACATATACTGCAGTTAGTAGCAGTACATATACAGTGACAGAACAGTATGTAGATCCTACATAAAATGAAAAAGTGAATCTTTCTTATTGTTTCTCCAGTTCTGCTTCCAATAACATCAACAGCAGAGCAAAACGTTGGTCTCCACTTAGTCATTACAGCTCTCCTTTGCCTTCTGTTTCTCAAAAAAAAAAAAAATGCATAAGCTCAACTACTCTTTTCTTTAAAAAAAAACTCCTCAATTATTCTGCCTGCCTGAGACTTCAAGAGAAAATTGATTTTAATTTCTCTGTGAAAATACTTTCAATCACAGAGAACTTTTCAGTAAAGACTACTTCTAAGCTTCAGGGCATCCCGCACAGCTGCACAAAAACCACGGTTTGAATTCAGAAGTTGAGTCATCTTCATTTATTTTTGTGAGTTACTATTCTGCCACAGACCTCATCGCTGGAGAGAGTCCTATTGAAATGCTTTGTACCACATTATCATCATACACTGGTGACAAACTTGGAAACAGCTGTAGTCATTTTTTAGAATGTAATCTGATGAATGCTTCCATACCTTTGTTTACAGTGAGTTATTGTTACAGAGCTCAATTAGCAGAAGCTTTCTCAGAAGGGAAAACAATGTGACAGCTAAAAGCTATGGAGAACTGTCCACCAAAGAGCATCCCTCACCAGCCCCAAGCAGCCGCTCGTGGCTTACTCTTCATAAGCCTACATCGAGTAGGATCAAAAAGGTCTCATACCTCAGCCGATTAACCCTACAGAAAGTAAGATAAATGAACAGCTTAAGAAGTGCCACAGAGAAGTGATGCAGCGACAAATGCTTCGTATTAAGACAGCGCTCTGAGACACCTCTCAGCTGAAGGTGCGCGTGAGCCGGACCAGAAAGTTAAGTTTCAGGCCCAAGAAGGGCATCACCCTCCGCGCTGCAGCAGTTGAACAATACAGCAAAGCCAACCTAAGAGCTGCCAGCTCCGCAGTGCCACCACGTCCCACCACGTCCCACCTACCCTCAGCTGAGGGCTCCTACCACCACCTGTCATGCTTCTACTTTCTAACAAGCCAATTTAGGCAGAAACCCACCAAAACAGCTGGGGCAAGCAGGAAGGCCATAAATGAATATAATCCATGATGATACGTAACAATTAAAATTATCGTTGGCAAAACTATCAGCCTTCTACAGTCCTACAGCCCTCTGATGGGCATCTCTGAACCAGTTCACCACGGGCTCACAGGCACCGGTGTGAGGGCGGATGAGACGCAAGGCAGTAGCTTGCAGCACAAAGAGCTTTTTTTTTGTTGTTAGAGCTCTCCTGCTCGATTCTTCCGGTGGAATTAACAGTGCTTTCCTTTCCCTGAAGATGCTGTCTTCGGGTTGTTTTGCTCAGGACCCTAAGACACGAGAGAACTTGGCAGAGCCGGAGCCAGACACCCATGCTGTGCTCCTGTCTCGGCAAGGGCGCGAGGCAGGAGCCCAGGCGCTCGGTCCAAGTTCCCGGACTTCTTGTTCCCATTCAGAAGCACATTCTTTCACTTCAAGGGATGCATCTGAAAAAGCAGATGGACAAAATCCATTGAGCCCTCTGACGACCGTCGTGTTGGAAACGCTCAAATGTCAGGTACGACTGTCCTACTTGAGACAATAAATGGGATTCAATAACCAGTTTGCTACTGGTGACATTCAAAAGGCACTGAAGTGCCAGTAAATGTGAAATAACTCAGTGTTTTATCAAAAGGGTAAATCAATACCTATTTCAGCTGTGCAAGTTAACTCATAATACATATTTTTTCACTTTATAAAGTAATTGTATGCTCTTAAATAGAGTGCTACATAAGCATTTACTAAACCAATAACCAAAACAATTTTCTAAATTACATATAAAATGGTTTCTTTCATCTGTTTATTCTCATAAAAATTTCAATGGGGAAGCCAAAAGAAAACAGCTGCGTAAAGTATTTTCAACTGCAGGAGACATGTAAGAAGGTATTTCTGCCTCTGCTGGAGGGCACAATCTGTAATAACATTTTGCCTTCCAGATAATGACAGGAGGCATTAAAAGGACAACTTGCTCTCCAATAAGCCCGCTTGACTGCTTGAGCACGCACATACATAGATAGCACAGTTTTGCCAACAATAATTTTAATTAATTTTTACATTTCATTCTAAATCACATTAATTTATGGCCTTCCTAAAAGACATTTAGCAGACAGCTAATTAAATTCAAGCCATTAGATTTTAATTAGAGATGTTTTTAAAAAAAAAAAAATCTCAGAACAATTCACACATCTTTGTGAACACTACATGCTCGTTAGCAGCTAGAGCAACCAACAAGTGATTATAAATTCAGAAGAGGATTAAGCAGCATGATTCAAACCTGAAAACAAGAAAGTCACATAAAGTTCCATGCTTCAAAGCTAAAGATTCTGGGAATGCCCTCTCCTCAGCCCAAGTCCAGAAAACCACCGTGCATCAGTACTTGCCATAAAAGCAAAATCAAAGGCCAGCTAACAGTGAATATCATGATATACAGTTTAAAAGGTTGAGCTGAGCTTAATCCTCATTAAATTCTAATAAAATCACAGTGCCTTCCTGACCAAACAGTGAAATAAATTAAAGGTCCAGATGGAGCCTCCCTTAGTAAGGGAAGCAGGATGCTCCGAAGAGCCCATCACCTCTCCAGCACAAGGTGCTGGGCCACCCAACCAGCCCGCGCTACTGCTCCGCGAGCAACCTCCGCCCGGGGAAAATGACGCTTCATTATTTCAAAATAATTGGGTTTTTTCCACTTACACCAGAAAACAGTTATTTCTAAATATCCACCTCCGGGGGCCAGTACTCCATGAGTTAAAAGCAACATCAGTGCCCTTTGATATGGTGATCAGTGCAACCGCTGGGTAAAGAGGTTCATAAATATTAACAGTGGGATATTTGCATATGTCACCCACAGGCACAATCTTCCCTGGAAAACCGGGAACAGAACCCGTACAATTCCTCCGTGTGTCGCTTTTTGATCGTCAGATATAAAATGACCACGGAAGTTACTTGCTCAAGGAGAGCCTATCAGGCAGAGAGCCAAACTACCAAAGCGTACTGTTAATTATGGTGCACCAGTTTGGTTTGGACAGGTGCCCAAAATGCTGGAGTTGACATTTCAAAAACCTGAGAGGTTAGGATCACACTCAGAAGTATTTAAATGAGTCAATTTTTCCAGAAAATTGAGAACTATTCACTATTATTACAGATTTCACAGGAGTGCTGTAAAAATAAATTAATCTAATTCTTACAGGCACAAATTTATTCTTCTACAAAAGATGGAGCGAGTTCAGTCACGAAACGCCTGCAATAGATGCAGCAGCCCTGAAAGCAAACAGAAGGCGCACGGAGAGAGCGGCAGGTAGGCACCGCACGCAATGTCACCGCAAAGTGAACGGCCAGACCTACGTTACCCTTATAATTTGCAGAAAAGGCATAGGAACGTACGTGCTTTACAATTCTTACATTTGGATACATTTTCGGTTCACGTTTTTAATCGGGACGACTTCACGCTACATGCGGTCTGTCCTCCAAATCGTTTAGAAAGTGGGCTGGTGAAGTGGTTTTTTTCTTAAAGAAACTGATGACAATTTGCCGCAGCCGTAACAAAACTGAAGAGAGCGCAGCCTGTCAGTTTTCTGGGAATATCTGGATAAACAAGTAGTAAATATTTTCGACGGCAGCACAGCTCCAGGCAGAGGAGCCCGACGCTCAGGGAGCCAGGGGGGCTGCTCGGGCGCACGCAGGGATGCGGGAAGGCGCCGGCTCCCCCCGCCGCCGCCGCCTCGGACGCTGCCACCGCTCCCAACTTTTAGGGCGTGCGAGCGAGCCCGCGGGGCCGGCCGCGGCCACGCCACGGGGCGAGCTGGTCCACGGCTCCCCGGGGCAGCGAGGCGCCCCGCGGCTCGGGCGCTCCCGGGGCTCTCGCTGCGACACCCCGGCCCGCTGCGCCCGGCCGGGGTCCCTCCCACCCCCGGAGAAAAAGGGAGGGACAAAAGATAAAATAGTAATATTTACAAAATAAAAATCAAAACAAAAAAACCCACACAACACAACAGCCCAAACCCAAGCAACTAACTCTGGGGAAGCGCAAGCCCACGGCGAGGGAAGAACAAAGGAGGCAAGTGCGGCCGCAGCTCTCGCAACAGATGGTTTTGAAGCTGACCAGATTTCGCGCTGGCATCCCCTCCTCTCCCCTCCCCTCCCGCCGCGGCGCCGGCGGCGTTTGCACGCACCGGCCCGGCCGGCACCGCCACCGCGCAGGGCAGCCCCCGCCCGCCGGGCCGGTCCTCGCCGCCCGCCCGGCCCCGCGCAGCCCCCGCGGCGCGGCGCAGCCCCAGCCCCGGCCGGCGGGGCCGGCACCCCCCGCCGCCCGCAGGTGCGCGCCCCCGGCCCCGCGCCCCCGCGGCAGGGCGGGCGGCTGCCGGCACGCTTGCCCCGTCCCGTCCCGCCCTCTCCCTCAGGCTTCCCGCCGCCGCTCACCCAAACTCCCGGCGAAACCGTCCATTTTGTGCGGGGGGAGGCTGGCGCCGCAGCCCGAGGCGAAGCCGCTGTCGCCGGCCGGGACAGGTTCATTCACCCGCGGAGCGGCGGCAGGCAGCGGCGGCGCCGCAGCCCGGCGCTCATGAGCCGCCCGGGGAAGCGGCTCCCGCGGCTCCCCACGCTCGGCGGCGGCGGGAGGCGGCTCCGGCGGCTCCTCCTCCTCCTGCTGCTGCTGCGGGGCCGGCGGCGACGCTGCCCGGCTCCGTCCCTGCGCCGCGACCCCAGCACGGCAGCTACTGCCGAGCTCCTCCCGCCGCCACCAGCGCCGCCCCAGCGCCCCGTGCTGTCGTTCTTCCGACTCCGCCCGCCCTGGCAGCCGCCGCTTCCCCTGCGGGCGGGCCGGCCCCGGTCCCGGCCCCCGCCGGCGGGCAGCCTCAGGCCGCGGCTCCCGCGCCCCGGCCCCGGGAGGCGTCTGCGCGAGCCCTGCCGCCGCCGCGCGAGCTCCGGCGGTTGGTGCCGCGCGGCCGCTGCGCCGGGAGCGCGGGGTGTAAAGGGCCTCCCGGGAGGAGGAGGACGACGGGGGCGAGATGAGGGGCTGCTGGGCGCAGCTGTCGGCCGGGGGCACCGGGACGCGCCGGTGCCAGGCCCCGGCCTTTGCCAGCACCGCTCCGGGATGAGCCACTGAGGAGTAACGTCGCGATTCACGTTCAGAAGTTTATGCTATGGGGCAGTTTGGGGGGAGGGTTAATTGGGCGATTTAGTATAATGATCCCAAGCAATCAAAAGAGAGATTTTTGTAGATTAATCTGAGAACTTTCGCTCACACGGGTCTGGGGAAGCCTTTCCTCACTGGATATTAATCCCGAGGAACTGTCACTTCTGTAACCTTCTGTTTCTTAGGGCTGCACACAAGCGATCTCTCCCTCCGCTTCCAGCCAGCCACTCTCCCGGCTGCCTCCTCTAACTTCCAGCCATGTGCTTGATGACAGGGGAAAATAAGAAAGTAGAACCAGAAATTCAAGTCAGCCATGCTGCCTACCATCTGCTCTCTTAGCCAAGAGTGCTCCGTGTGTTAAGCAACATCACCAAGTTGTGTGATGCATTGCTTTCTCCTCGGTCAGGAAAAGCTACGTACCCATTGCAACATCCTGTTTTGCTCTAAGTGTTTTCCTTTAATGCACTCAAGTGCTAGTGCTGCGGTCGTACAGAGAAATGGATAATTCCCTCCTGAGCATGTCCCTGGCATTTCCAGCCATGTCCTCTAATGACAGGCTGTGGATGTTGTTGGACAGGACTGGGGAGAAGCGTGGTGCTGGAGGGCAGCACAGACCCGATGGTAGCAGCGCGCTTTTCCACAGCGCCTTCCATCTGCTGAGGCAAAAGCGTTGCTATTTTGCTGATCTGCAATATAAAATAAACCTGAGAGGTTTATGCTTACTCACGTTAGAGGAAAACGCCTTGAAATTTTTCATCAAGACCTAATCTCCACCAGATTTTCCAGCAAATTTCACTGAACAGCTGCCACAGCAATGAATTTGAGTGTGGCTGCCTGCAAACTACATAAATTATCCGTCTTCGTACATCCTGTAGTCTTGTCAAAAGAGATCATATGCCTTTCAGTCAATGTGCTATAAACAGGACATCATTGACCACTAAGTTCTGGTCTTAATTACTAGCAGGCATTAGACTTCCTACTACTCATGGGGTCTGTTGCTGTAGAATGGCTCTATAGACTACTTCCATGGTCTTTTAGCTATCGCAAACGAGCGCTGCAGTCAGCCCAGTAAAATTTCTCTTTAAAAAGCTTCATTTTACAAACAAAAGCAAGCACAAGGCACTACAGCTCCAGTCTCATCTCCTCACCCCCCATTTATGACTTGCCTCAGGCCAGGTTTTCAAGATGCTTCAAGCATTGGGAGTCCAGAGAAAAAAAATCTCCTCCAGCTAGGAAAAGTGCCCTGGGAATTCAGAGCCTGTGGACAGTTTCCTTCAGAAAAGGGCCCCTTCCCCCTGAGGCAGAGCCTTACTTAAATTCTTCAGGTGGGACTCGTGTGCTTCGGTGTGCTGTTTTGTTAATCAAACAAAAAACCCAACCGAACAAAAAGCATGCCCAGCTGCCTTCATGAGCTGTCAGCAGGACCATCCTTCAGACGCACCAGTGAGTGACTTATTGCAAACATCCCTAGGTGTGTAAAGAAAGAAGTGTTGCCTCTATTTTGTAAACTGGAAACTGAAGCACAGAGGTGAAGATGACAGCACGGATCCTTATCTAGACGTTTCATTCCCACTGAAATTGGTTAGGAGCATGAATGAATACCTTTGATTGTCTGGGGCCTGCAGAGCTTGCACAAAAGCACGTGAAAAGTTCAGGAGCTGCAAAGAAAGCTAGTTCTCCATAATCTTATCTGAAACCCAAGATGAGTTTATTACTCAAATACTGTTGAAAACTCAAACTTTGGTACTAACATTTTAAAAATAAAGCTCTATCACCACAGAGTTAAGGAACCGAGCAAAACCAAGGAAATTAAAAAGCAAGGAAGTTTACCTCTGTGTGACTTGTTAATTAGGAATTTCTGAAGAGCAAATGCTATGGAGGAGTTAACAAAACATGGCAAACTCCAGCTTTTAAATTCTTGTATTATCTTCTTCAGTCTAAGCCAAGTTCTGAATGCTACCTGAATTTAGGTGGGGTTTGTTTGGGGTGTCTGTTTATTTATTGGTTGTGTTTATGGTGTAGACAACAGATGTAATTGTGGTACAGACAATACACAATCAGAGTTTTAACAAAAAAATCTGCAGCGAATACATATATGGGTGTGTGTTTATCATCTTTAACACTTTTCCTTGGCTGTCGAGCAGAATAACTTACAATTAAAGCAAAAATAACTTTTTTTTTTAATGTAGGTTTCAGACAGGTACTGGCAAATTACTCAGTATAGCCTGTAGACTGATAAACAGTATGACTGTTCCAGGTGCAAACCCTAAGGACAAGGTGATTTCTTACCTCTGGTACAGTCCCTAGTGCTTAAGTTGGAGGAGGGAGGAGTTGTATAGTGCTTTAAGGGATTTACCTTCTGTTTCCGAGTTGAAAATGATGCAAAAACATGAACCAAAGAGCTGTTACAAAGTTTTAACAAGCTCAGTGATTGTCTCCTTTTAGTTTACGTTTTGATGCCAAAGAAAGATTACGTTATTCAGGGTTAGAGTAAACTTGGAATATCTCGCCTCAACTTTCAAATCAGCTAAACATCCAGTGCTTTATTGCACATATAGATGGTGAATGGGGAAAGACAACTGCGATACCCCAGGGCAGGAATTTTACATCAGTTTGACAGACCCACAGTTTAGGAAATCCTTCCCTCCTCCTCCTCCAGGGCAGCTGGGCCCTTTGCAAGCCCCGCTGATGCGGGAGGCAGCTGGACGGGCGCTGGGGTAGGGCAAAGCCTGCACTGCGCTTCTCCGAGTAGCTGGTGAGCAGCAAGCCGGTGCCTCAGCAGCAGTAAATCAGGTTGGCGTTGCTGACTTCCCCGGACAACGCTGACGTACCCTAGCTGAGGACCTGGACAGACACGTGGAGTCTCCCTCTTACTAGAGGGAAGTTACGGAAAATATGAGCCACAGAAAGAGGTCACCCTGAAATACACAGTGGAGGCTACACACATTCCAGAGATTTTTACCCAGCCCTTGAAGGAAATAGGCTATTTTTCCCCCATTGTTTCATTTCTCTGGCACATTTTCCTTGGACTGCAGGTTTTTGAACGGTACTTTTGTAAGAATACCTTGTTTGTCTCTTTTTTTTTTTTTTTTTAAATTGACATAGTTTGGCAACCTTCAGCCTGGGAATTGTTTATAACTTTTTGGTGGCTTGAATGTAAATTATATTTAAGCATTTTTCCACTGAGGAAGCATAAAAATGATTAACAACTGAAAATGAAATTTCTGAGATTCTTGTAGGCAAAGTTGGGAGTCTGAACCTATGAGCCACTTCATCTTACCTGTTAGAAAGAGAAACGCGCTTCCCACAGTACTCATCCCCTGTTACTTACAGTGGTGTCTAGTTTTCTGGACCAAAATAGAAACATCTGAAGGAAACCTTCTCCCTCCTGCAGTTTTTCTGGTGCACCTCTTCAGGGCAAGTGGCAAAGAACAGCCAGCAAGCCCAAGCCCCACAGGTCTGGTCCTGCCTCACCTCTGCTCCCACCTGCAGACCTGAGAAGGGGGGAAGAGGTGATGCTATTTGTAACCAGCTGTGCCCCACAGCTGGTGGTGGTGTAATCAGGGTAGGATCACTCCCCGTGCTTGTTTGACTTGTTGCTCCTTTGCAGATATGTGGGGTTCTTTACGGTGCCTTGTTTTGAAGAGGAACAAGTGTGTTGGCTTGCCATAAGGCATGGGATATTATTAATTCTCCCAAGTGAGGCTCGAGTTATAAGAAGTTCCCAGGGGTCACTGATGTAAGGGAAAAAATTTGATGCCTGACCTAGAGGAAGATTAAATTACTCCTTCCTGATTTATAGAGGGTACTCCTCTTTTACCTCCAACACAGAGGCTCTGGAGTTTTTCTTTCTGGGCTGGGATTTTGCCTCCCCACAGAGGCAGCCGAAGGTTCGGTCCCTCTAAATTACCCAAGGGCATGAATCAGCACCTGGAACGCTGAATGGGCTGGAAGGCACTAGGAGTCTTGCCAGGGACGTGAGGAGAACTAGAGAGCTTCCATTAAAGCTTTTAATTATGTGTTTAACTGAAATATGACATCGGGTTTTTAAAATGGGGCTGAATTTGTTAACGGATGTATCTATCCTCATTAATTTTGATAAAGATGCTTAGCTGCTACTGTATAATATGTGTTAGAAGCCAGTCTTCTTGATGTTGCTGTGTACCTGCTTCACTCAGGTTTTCTAAATTATTCCTAGAGGTCTGAGGTTAAGGCATACCTAAGCGTCTCCTGGTCTTCCTCCGTTGTTCTATAAAGTAGGAACAGAAATTGTCTTCCAAAACAAAAGTATCAAAGTTTGCCGAAAGGTTTCAAGTGCCTGACCTTTGGTCAGGTGGACTTTTTTGCAGTAGGATGGATCACAGTCTTATTTCTATAATGCTACTCCTTCATTGTCGATTAACATACAAACTCACAAAGAGTCAGGGTTGACTTTTGCAGCTGTATTGATCTTTAATTTACTTCTGCACATTTAGTTTTTCAGTTTATTGCAAATAGATTTTGATCACAGTTTGCAAAGTTGTTCCCAAATGTTCAGAAATGTCTTCATTTAATAGGGTAAATACAATTTACTGACAGTCAGAAAAAAAAAAAAGCATATTTTTGAAAGATACTAATGATTCGTGAGGGCCTCCATAATGGCGACTCAATAGAGATGGTTTTATTTTGAAGAAGTGCTGAGCACCCACTTCCTGAAGAATCAAGCTTACAGTTTGCTGCTTTGTATCGATTATCCCAAAATTGCAATTCCAAGCCGTAAATGAAACTTGGCAAGAACGGCGTCATTTCCTGCGGTCCTCATTAGATACGCATTTGGGTTCAAGCGTAGAACCTACAAAGCCCTGTTAGCTTAAGCTAAATTTCACATCATCGCATTAATGTATTTAGAAAATGGCAGTCTCCTAGAAATGTGACTACCGAGTAAGAGAAAAATAGCAGAGCTCTAGTGCTAATTCATTCACCAGCCCTGGTGGGGAATGAGCAGATTCCGTGTGATTCCTAAGCATTTGAAAATTGGCAGAATTCGAGCAGAGATAGTTGAAACCCTGTGTGCACAATATTTTTTTTTCTCATGAGAGGAAAGGCTTAGCATTTTAACTAGGGAGCAGGTTAAAAAATTTATTCTGAAACTTTGTTTGTGTTGAGCTTATATAAAATGAGGAAATCTGAAAAACATTTCAGAAAGCTGGAAAAATAGAATCTTATCTTCCTTCATCTCTCCCCGATGGATAAGTGGTCTGGTTTGTCGTACCAAAGAGCACACTCAGTTGTTTTCTCAAATTAGTGAGCTCCTCATGAAATTCATACCTTGGTCCAAGCCCTATAAAAGTGTAATGTCTTACATAAGTGCTAAGTTAAGGATTTAGCTGAGGCATGAATTGGCGCATTGGCTTTGTATCAGCCATTTACATTAGGGTGCAGTTTATTCTCTGCCTCAGGAAAAAATGTGCTTCGGCTTGTACTCGGGAGCACTGTGATGAGCTCTGGAGCAATCCCTTCTCTGTTCTCCTGACTTAGAAAAATTAGGAAAAGGTAAAGCTCTCAGGTTAGCGATGTTAACTAGGGCTGCTAACTAGTGAGTGTTAAAACTGCTGGAAGAGGAGCTGATTTTTAGACTGACGAGCTTATGGAGATTCCCTTGGGGACAGAATAAATTAGCATTACATGTGGAATTTGTATTTTTTTCCCCTGACTGTTACACCATCTCCTGTAGCTTTGCATTTTATACAGATCATTATCCGCAGTACGAAGCTGGTCCACACAATAGCCTGTGTGCATGTGTATGTATCTGTAAGTAAATACACTCACATAGATCCTTCTTCATCAGTGCCGTTTACCCCTCTGTGCAATTCTGTTTAAGCTATTACTCCACTCGAACCATTTGTCCGTGGAAGGAAGTGCCTGCAGAGAAGTGATACATTACTGTATAGTTTCTTGCTGTGAAGTGTTGATTTTAAAACAGGCTGGCAGTCTGCAGCCGACCCCATAATAAAAATGAACAGACGTGGTTTAGGAGGTTTTGTTTTCCTTTTGTCCTGTTGTTATGCCCAGTTGAAGGAATCTTTTATTGTCTTTCAGCTATGCCATACTCAGCAATAAATTTCTCTCTTATGTTTGGCCTTTTCTCCTCTGGGAATTTGGGATTCTTTCCCATTTCCATTTCTACATTTTTAAGCTGTGACAACCATGCTATTGCCTGGTTATTAGCTAGCAGGGCAGGTGTGCAATGTTTGCTTTCTGAAAGGATAATGTTAGCACTCAAATTCAGTGAGCAGCACAGTGATCATCAAACCGTTTTACAGACTGAGAACACCAAGAAGGGTGTTAATGTAAGACCATAGGCTGGAGAATGAAGACCAAAAACAGGTCAGCATAGGCTAAACTGAAATAAAGTGGAAAGAAACTCTATTCCCATTAAAAATATTAATCCTGCAATAGTGTCTATATACAGATAATTTGGATTAAGGGCAAGCCTGCTCTTTGTATACCAGCAGTACACAACTGAGCTTTTAGGCATTGATATCTTCCACGTCTGCAGTAGCAGACATTTACTTTACTACTCCATGAGAAAATGGAGATCTAGGAAGGAGGCTTCTGCCAGGCTCTTGGACGCACTGACGCCGTTACTGCCTGTGCAGGATGGGTCATACAGAAGTGGTGTATCACTTGCAAAGTCTAATGGCATACCTGATTGCATCTTTGTGAATTAATAATAGCAGGACCATCACTATCAGTCAAGAAAATAAAAATTCTAATTTTGGTTTCTTAATGGTCATCAAAACATGTGTCTCAGCTTAATATCTCCTGCTTTGAGAAGGCCTTCAAAGTCATTTAGGCAGATGATAGTGTAATGGGGCGGTGATAGTTGATCTTTCTTTGGGCCAAATCTGTAAAGACTCAAAGATGAAGCTTAAAGCCTGTCTTGCCCCATGGTTCCTGGACGTGGGTCCATAACAGATGTAACCAGGGGAGTTAGATTTTCTGTAGTCAGAGGCAGCAGATTATTAACTTACTCATAATAAGGCTGTCTTAGGCATGCAGTGTGTACCTGGGGTGAATGAACTCATTTTCAAATAGATTTACTTGTGCCTGAAGAATTAGTTAATAAAGCACATTTGTTTTAATTTCCTTTACCTACCCTACATTTACAAATCATAGTTCCTAATTAATGACATCAGGAGTTGAATTTTGGCTTTTAAAGCACCAGACCCATGCTGTGCTGTAGATACATTTACATTCCATTTATGCAAGTCGTCCAATTAAAATTTACTCATAGAAAGTATATAATACGCCAGAATGAATACTTTATTTCCCCTATTAATCTGCTTTCTTTGCTCTTCAGCAGAAGTGAACAACCTTTCCCTTTGCCCCAAATGGGAATTCATGTAAAAAAAAAACCCCTGAAATAGGCAGCAAAAGTCACGGAAAATTTCTCAGGTCCAATTAGTAAATTATAGTTCTTAAATAAAGAATTGGGAAAATGAAAGCTTTCCCATTAATTTTGCTTATATGACTGCATTTAAAAATTGAAAAAAGTGGTCTGATCCTACAAAATACCAGTTCTCCCTCATGTCAAGAGAAAAACGTCACAGGATTGAGCCGCCTCTGTCACAGGAGGTCCCTTATCTCAGAGAAAGCAAGTCATTCAATAATAGCACCATGAGCTACTTCAGGTTTTCCTTTTAAAGATAATGAGCAAAATTTACCAGGCACTTTCCAAAAAAAGGCACATAAAAAATGACTTCCAAAAGCTTTCTGGCATATTCTTATTAAGCCCGGGAACAATTTTCGTGCAGCATCCATGAAGAGTTTCTTGTCAGACCGTAGTAATATGCACACCAAATTTTGCAGCCCCTCAGTTCCGAGCAGTGCCCTTTAGTGCATCCCCGGTGCCCTTCTGCTCCCGAAGGATTAGCAGAGCAGCTTCTGCAGAGCGTTTCGGGTGTGCAGCTAGCGTTAGCCTTTCCACAGCTTGGTTCTCCTGAGGGTGCTTACAAGCAAAGCCGACCTGAGTCCGGATTCTTCAGCAACAGCAGATCCCGTCAGTAGCTCTGCAAACGAAAGAGCTGTGCTCGCTGTTTTCTGGAACCACGGAGTGAACGAATCGACGTGAATGATACCTCCCCACGTGGTCCCTGAAATTTTGCCAAATTGTAGGTAGAGTGAATGCAGTAGGTAGAGGGAAAAATCATGGTCTAGTATTTGAAATTTTCCATGCTTCCGCGCGAAAACAGCAGATGGCAGCAAGAGAGACAGTGTGCGTCCGATCTGGGGTTTGCCTTCCTCGCTTTGGTGGGTAGGCTTTGAATCGTTTCTTGGCTAACGTCTTTTCCAGTTGGTCCTGAAAATATAAGAAAGTTGAAAATTCCCTTTTCTTTTAGGTATGTGATTTCAATATCTGTGATCTTCATCCTGGAAAGGTGTTTCTTGGCTCAAGTCTCTCTGGCCTGGCACTCAAATATCCTTTCTCCTCTTACGTGGTTTATAATGCCTGAGAAATCGTGCTGAAGGCAAAGGTGAGTGCCCAGAGCACCTCAGTCTTTTTATTTTGTTTTAAATATAATATTGGTGAACAGGAACATTTCTCCTTCTAAAACATGCTTCTCGGACAAAATCCTTCATGCGTCAGGGCCACAACTCCCAGGGTTTACTGCTGGATGCAGGGAATGTATTAGACTGGAGACAAGATATGAGAAAATTGCTGCCTGAGCATCATGTGATAAATAAATGGCGTCACAGGCAAAGACAATGGTTTTCAAAAGAGAAAGAAAAATGTCATTCAAAGACTAATATTGCTGAAGTTGTGAGACAAGCATTGAAGACAAAAGTTGTATTTAATATCCAGGTGCTCATGAATTCATCCTTTAAAGAGCAGCCAGTGGAGGTTAAGATTTCCACAGGTAGTTCAGGGCATGGGCTCCGCAGCTCCATCTCTGCAGAGGTATAATATGTTTTAAGGAAATAAAGCTTGAACTGCCAGAAGGGCAAGTTTCCTTTAGGGCTTCATAGCTGAGGAAAGCAAATGCATTGGGACAGTACAGAGTCAAATTTAGCGAAAATGTCTCAAGTTAACCATTCCTGTGACATTATGAATAGTATCTCTTTTTTTTTTTTTTTTTTTTTTTTTGACCAAGTTCCCCGATTCCGTTGTTTTGACAGACATTCTTATGTCACGTTTTTTCTTACTCTGACTCTTCCTGCACGTTATGTGCTGGCTATGCAGATGTCTCATGCTCTGTAGATTCCTTTACCACATTTCAGATCAGCAACCCAGTCCTCTTCACAGCCATATATTTCTAAATGTTTTTTCTCTTTACTCTGCTAATTCTTTCACCACGTTCTTTTCTACTGTGGGATATAAGAGGTTTTTTGGCTCAGATGGCCCTGCCGGGTTGACTGCCTCTTCCAGTCCCAGTTCACAACTGATAGTGATTTTCTGAAGGTTCTTTGTTTCAAACAAGAACATTTCTTATGGTCTCCTAGTGACTTCAAAGTTACAGTGCTTTTCCTGTTCCTCTGTAAGCCTTTTAAAGGTTTCCTCTCTCTTTCTGTATCTCTGCATGCTTTGGTTGAAGTATGCATGATAATGAATGACATTTTCTTTCTGAATAAAAGGTGCACCAGACAGACTATATTGGCTATACATACTATTTTTCTCTGCCAAATCAAAGGATTTAGAGATGTCTCCAGCATTTCTTCATATGGAAAACCATTGTGAGCTGTTTTATATTTTGCTGTTCCAGCTGTTACAATTTATGGAGATTAAAATCTGATTTAAACGTTCTTTCTACAAAGACTGTCAAACCAGTATCTTGCTGGGAGAGGACAGGTGGCAGCATAGGAAAGGGAGAATTGATCTATTTGTCTTATTTTTCTTATTTCAGTATGATTGCTACTGTATTTTGTGCTTCAGGTAATGTTCCTGCAGCCCAGGAGATCTGCGCTGAATGTTTTTTTTGTCATGTCCCTCTCTACCTATGCCAGCCTTCCAGCATCCTTCAGAGCTGGGCGTACCAGAGGGGTTACCTGTACTGACCATAGACCTGGATAAGCCCATTTCCACCCATTCTGCCGCGGCACACCGCACCGGGAGGGAGGAGGAAAGGATGGAGTCTGCCCACATCTTTTACCGACATGGAAGAAAGGGATGAGCAACTGGATGAGCAACTCTGGTTTATGAGGAGACTGGAAAGATAACAGCTAAGTGGAAAAGGCAAAAAGCACCATCAGGCACTAGTAGACCCTAGTTAGTAGTCCAAACAAAAATATCTCTACTTAGACTATAAGAGTTTCAGGTAAATGAAACAGTAGAAGTTTGGTTGTGATGACAGGCGTTTGGAAGGGCTTTTAAATGATTCTAGCTGGTTCCACATCAGTAGAAAAGAGTGACTGATCTTGAGGACTGCAAAAAAATGTAGATTAAATCTAATAAACATGAATAAAATGGCAAAAAAATACAAGACTGCAGCAACTGGGGAAAAAAACACGCAGGAGAACGTATTAATTATGCCTGATAATGGGAGGAATGGAGCAGCCTTTCTTTAACAGACCTGGAGTCAAGTTCATCATCTTTTTCTTGTTTTCTATGCCTTATGGGTTTAGGTTCACAGGAGGAGTGCTGCTGAAAACATGCTGTGTACTTCAGGCAGCAAGTGAAGAGCTGCATTTGAATCATCTTCATATGTAGCCAAAAAAAATGACTCGAGGGCATTTCGAGTGCTACTGTCTTTCCCCACGGTCCGGAGAGGAGTTGGTGGGCAGGTACCAGTTTCTCACTCTGCTCACCCGTCCGTTGCATGGACAATTGCACCAAGCAAAATCAGAGCACTGCCCTACTCCAGCAGCAGTGCTTTGTGCCCGTTCCTACTCAGCTAGCTCTCATTTAAGTAAACGTAGGATAGTGAAAATCCTGACCCGAGAATATGCATCTGTCTCACAAAAGGAGGAAAACTACATGATGCATAAAGGGACTTTCACAAAATGTCATTTGTCATGCGAACTCATTTCCTTTTCATAAAACAACCTTGGGGATTTTTTTAAATACAAATGGTTACCTGTAAACATTACTGAAACCACATTATAGCTGGAATGTGAGAGTATGCAATAAGCACAGTTTGAACGTAATGTGAACATACAATATGAATAAAATGCTTTTGGTGTACTTGGAATTGGCTGCGTTTTATTTTTTCTCAGCATTCTTCCTGCATTCAATTCCTGTATTGTCTATACTGGTTATTTAAACAAATTTGGTCTGGATTTCATCTGAAAAAAGCAAGGAGGGCCATATATGCCTTTTAAGATAAAATTCATGTTTCCTTTTTAGTATTCCTACTGCTTGCTATATGATTGCAAGTACAGTTTATCCTCTAAGTTCATTTCAGCAGAAGAATTTGAATCACTGCTGGAATGCATGTGGCGAGCAGAGAAACTCTACCAGCAACGAAGCCCCTCATCAAAAAGAGCACCTAGTAGTTTTAAGACTGCGTTATGGCTTGGATTGATTTTGTGGTGACTTTTGTTTGGTTTCTTGCCATTATTCCAGAAAATACAAAGATCAAAGAAAGAAAGTTGTATTGATTGGCTCGGGTCTGGTCAAAACCTAGATTTGTGTCTTCTAATGGAACTAACATTTTGCAGATGGCTTGGTTCATGTTAAAGCTAGGGATGCATGTAGATTGAATTATCAGAGGATTAGAACCAGCTGCATTTAGTTTGAAAATATTTTTGTGCGTATTCTGTCCAGCAAAATGCACAGAGCATACTCTTGCTGTATGAATTCTAGCAAATGCCTGAAAAAACCCGCCACGGAGACTAATTGAGGGTCTGCCCCTGTTTACTGCTGGTTACCTTTTCTTCAGAGAAACCATGTTGTACATGGCTGAACTCATGAGTTCAGGTCCATAAATCTCATCTTTGACTGCGAATTAACGATAAAAAAGGATCAGATCTGAAGAATTTACTTGAACAAAACTAGGATCCAGCCCAGTATGAGTAGGAGATCCACAAGACACCGGGAGTGACTTTCCAGTTGCCCGCCTTACATTTTGTGCACCTTCATAAAGGGATTTGGAACAATCTGATTCTAGTTTTGTCATGTTTTGCACTGACTCTGCACATCTCTAAATGACTACACCAGATGCCAAATGATGAAGAATCAGCACCAGTGAATAGTGGGTGCATCTGCTAGCAGAATTATACTTAATTATTTACTTCTTCAGATTCTGAATATCAAAATCTTTTCACAATGTCTCAGGATACACAGAAATATCAAATATAGTATTAAAACAGGCCATCAAGATTTACGAAATTTATGAAATTTATTTAAAGCTCTTTGAAGACACTAACAAAAGAGCACTTAAATTATAAATGTATTCCAAAGATACTCTTTCTTATGATTAAAATACCAGCATCCACACTTGCAGCAATGTTACTACCATTAACTAGATGAAACAGAACTAGTTTTCCTAGCATTAGTACTATGTAGCTTATTCTATTCCAGGTTCTTAGGTTCATTACCTATGAAGTATTATGAAAAAACAAGGCTAAGTTCTTGCTTAGTGCCCATGAAGTCTTCTATTACTGGTGTCCACTTACACTGAAATTATTCTGGATGCTCATCTGCAAGGAAAATAATTTGCTGCAGAATTCAGAATTCTTTTGCTAAGTTAATCTCTCTTTGCATATATGTCTTAGATTTAAAATACATTATTAGTGATGCTTAGCAAGACCAGTTAATTTTTTAAGGGGTGATTCTTGCCAAATTTATTGCATGGGGTAATCTCATCAGAAAAAGTTCAGGCTTACTAGGAATAAGCACTTTATATTTTTATTAAGTTCAGGGGATATTTCTTTGCAGAACTTTTTTCCTGAAGCAGATCACTTATGGTAAAAGCAGCATGCTTCTGCGATGCATGTTTTTCCCATAAGCTTCATGTCCCTTTATAGCATACGCTGATGCTTCTGAGAAATAAGGCTTTGTCTTGAATACGGAGCCAAATCAATTATTAACTTCTCATACGTAAGGTTTATGATGCAGGCCAGGCCTCTAAAGCCGAGTGTGATTTTGCATCAGGTATTATAGCTATACGATTGTACTAAAACCGTAGCTTTCATCTTGTGTGCACGCATTTGTATATCAAAGGCAAATACAGAGCAAAGTCTTAGCTGTCCTCATCTTGTCTTGGCAGTCTTTGTGGATCGCATCGGAGCTGTACAGGTTCACCCGGTTAAGCATCTCTCCCTGGTTTTTTGCTAATTACCTCTTTAATTCCCAGCAGTGGTGAGTACAAACTGACTTGCTGCAGCAAACTCCGGTGAAAAGCATTATTCAGCTCCCAGGAGATTATCCTCTGGAAGCCCTATTTTATTTTTTCTTTTGAATATTAGTTTAAAAGGAAAATGTGGCTCTTAAAATTGCTCGGCCATACCAGAGAAGGCTGGAAGGCATTCAGGCCCCGAGTTCAGTAACAGCCTGGATGCTTGTGCAAAGAATTATTTCAGTTTTTGCTTGCTAGCAATTTTTACTATTTTTAATCAGGTGTCTAATCAACTTCTACCAGGCTTCTACTCACGGAACGAAATCAACTTACAGAAGGCGCTAACAAGTATGTGTAGTTTTATTCTCTTTGGGTCTGTTCAGTTTGCATTCAGCTTAGGTTTTTAAACTTTCTTCCAGGGGATGTGGAAATTGCTTTTAACTGATACCTGAAATTCTCTTGTAACGAGATTTCATATTTTCAGGACTTCAGAAAAGACTTTAATTTCATCATCAATTTTACAATATTAATAGTTTATGACAAGAATAATGATATGAAACATATATAATAATGTATTGGCTATTTTATTTTAATGTAACGTATAGTCTATGATATACATTGTATTTTAATACAATATATTGCAATAAAGATCTACAATTAGGCTTTATAGTCTTTTCTGAAATGTTGACATCTGTCTCAAAAAAACGATGAGTAAATCATTAGGCATCCACAGAGCTGCAGCAATTTTCAGAAGCAGAAAATGCCGCACGGTGTTTCTACGCTGAAATAATCATAGCGTAGTTGCTATTTTCAAGAGATACATCTATCAAGGGAATAGATCTGACCTTAGATTTGCATGCACAGCCCCTAGCAAGAGAGGGCACGGGTCAGTTGGGTAGGCACTAACCTGGACTGTGAAGAGCTAAGCTCTCCTCAGCCTCTCCTGGGGGGCTCTGAGCAAGCAGCTCTGCTTCTCCGCCTCCGGATCCGACGGAGGGATTCCCATCCCGAGTGGGACCAAAGGGCCCCCGTTGCTCTTCTTACTCAAATAGTCATGAAAGCACTGCGTGAAAACTAGTCAGCAGCAAGCAAATGCAGCTTGATTCACCAATGTGATGTTAAGATAATTCAAACTTTCTGTTCCAGCCTTTAAAAAGCCAACAGATTTGGGGAAATAATAATCTTCCTGATTTTTTTGTTTTCCGCCAGCTCCAAACCATTGACTGCTACTGACAGGTCACATAAGTAGGTCTACACCAACAGCTAATGCAAATCACAATATTGCAGAGAGGAAAACTACCCGTAAAATTTTAGCTTAGTCTGCTAAGGTAAGTATACAGTAGGAATGAAGACATTTAAATAACAACTGAAGATACATTAAAGAAGAAAGTCTAAGCCAGCTCTTCTTCCATTTACTTGCCAAGACTGGAAGACTGATTTCATGTTGTTTTGTGCGCGCTAGCCACTTGGGACACCGTCACCTAATCATGTCCATGACCCTCCCGAAACCTGGCTGACAAGGCGCTCCATCCCAGGGGGCTCACCCCAGGAAATAATTGTGCAGAGAGCTGTCAGTGAACGTGGGTTCATTTTTTAAATGCAAACCACATTTCTACCGCCTCAGTTTCAAGACTTGCCAACATCTTCAATCTAAATACCAGACAGTCATAAAAAGAGATAAGTCTGATGTTGATTAACTAGAGGTTTTGTTATAAAATAAGGCACGAGATTTAATGATTCTGAGTAGCCACGCAGCGTCAAGTTCAAGAAATTGCTTCACTGATTGTTTCAGTAAGAGGGAAAAGGGAGTACAGAGAAGGCCAGGTTGCATGATATGACGGCTTACATCATTAAATGTATTATTAAGTGACATACAGTATATTATGTGATGCAGTTCCAGATTTATAAAATGGATCCCGAAACTCACTGGAAACTGGTAATGGTCGATACTTTGTACATCTGGTTATCTGCAGAGTTGTTGAATTATGCCCGTGGGAACTTACCTCTAGGTATTCCTTTTTTTGTTGGGTTTTTGTTTGGTTTTTGTTTGGTAAATCTTGTCCTCTGTATGTGAAGTTTTCTGGAGCATTCACAGATTATAGATATTTTCCTGATAAATGTATATTTCTGAGGGCTGTTATTCTGCCCGTGGATTCACTGATTAACTATGCCCGTAGGATACCCTCTGGCCTTACTTGGGTACGAAGGCAATAGAGATAAAATCATCCGACATCATGAACTGGCAAGATAACAGTCAAAGAGAACAGGCAGAAAGCAGCAAGCACCAGAAGCGTCAATGGGGAGCACGGGGGTGGTCTGAAGGGGGACGTGCCCCTTTCTGGGGCAGCATCGCTTCGCCTGCTGGACGGGCAACGTTGCGCTGCAGGTGAAGCAGCTCTGGAGAGAGTGTGAAAGCCGACCTGGGCAGGTCTGAAGGCTGAATCGAGGTGGGAGCCATCAGCGGGGCAACATCAATCTCTGCCGACTGGGGCCGCAGCTCTGAACCCTCCATTGGCTTTGTGGTTCTGCAAAGGTACCTGTTGGAATAATTTAACAGGAGCGCAGGTTTATTTCTAAAAACTACCTGGAAATAACAGCGCGGAATCTGTAAGTCCCTTGCACAAAACACGAATGTGTTTTTTTTTCTCTAGCCTTTGCTCTTGTAAGGTCAAAACTGAGAACCTGTAGTATAAATATGCTAGTGAAACTGCTCCATGTGGCCTGATCCCAGTTCCCTGAGATCACTGACAACTTCTTTTGTGTTAACTTAAATGGACGTTGGAGAGGACCTGGTAATAATTAGAGTACAAAATGTCTGGCACTCTCAGGAAAACAGGTGGGTGAATCCATAACTAAGCAAAAAATGAACTTATGCATATTTATTGTGGACAGCTGCAGGCAAAATCCCAATGTTTTAACCCTATACAGCCTTTGTTATGTGCCTGCATTCCTCTCCACTGACCACCTGTTATTTATCAGTTGTACCACACCAGCATTGCCTTATGAGGAAGAATTGGCCGTGATTGATACGGACACCGTCCCCGGCGCATGGCCTTGCCCGAGGGACTCCCGGGGAAGTCAGGGACATCCAGTGCGAGAAAGGACTACGGGCTGGCTGCCGAGTGTAGCCCTTGACTTTGGATCTTATTTGGAATAAATACACGTGGCTTTTCATCACTTCTTCGAAAAGAAGGACAAATTGGCAGAGTAAGCGCAAGAAAAGCAAAAATACCAAATCTGGTGCCACACCCTCCACCCATGAATGTGCTTTTCCAACCTTTCTTGAACAAATTAAAACTATCACTTGCGTGTTTAATGAAATGTGGCTTAATGTTATTTATCAATAATCATTTCAAAGATAAGGAGATTCTGCGATAAACTACATAAAAAAGAAGCAAGGGCTGTGTCTAGCAGCCACTAGGCACGTAAGAATAATTTCCATGAAAAAAACCTGCCTTAGTAATACTGCGTCGCTGATTCACTTCATGATCTGCTCTGCTTCGCTGCTCTGGAAAGGCCTAGGACTGCTTCCAATAAAAATGAGAGACAAACCTCCACTTACTCCAAAAGCAGTAGGCTCAAACATTAAAACACTCCTTTCGTTTCACCTACGCTTACTGATATACGTCTGCATAACCAATACACTGTACAGAATTTGAAATAGGCATTCTAGAAGATTTGGGAAATATTCTTGCATATTTTCAGTAGCTCCTTTGTACATCGTTAATTTACCACCTACTCCCACTAAATCCACTGACATCACCTGCAGTCTTTTGTTGTTAGCTTCAGAAGGTTTTGCATTAGGCCCTATAATTTCACTTGAAAAATATAATTAAGGATGAAATCCTGATTTCTTTGAAGTCAATGACAAAACTTCAATTTTATTTAAGCGTTAATGCCAGTGATTGCAAAGATAACCTTCCACCAGGAATTCAATTCAATGTATATAATTATATATTCATGTATGTAATGACTAATGTTTCCCCATTGTTGAGTAAAAGAGATTTCAAAGTCTGTACAGCTACGTTTGCCTGCCTACAGAAGAGAGAAATATGTAAGAAAAACTTCCTAGGACACTGTATGTCTTAATGAAATTATTTTTTACTTTCACTGTTTAAAATCAGCTCTGCCTTTTTTCTGTCTTTTTGGGTTTTTTTTCTGTTCCTGAATCTGCCAGGGCAATGCCGAGATGGCCATCAGTTGTCAGGAGGATCTGAATCTGAGGCTGGTAAACACAGATGGAGTTTCACATTTCAGGCACTGAGTGTTGTGAACATGCAAAAAAAAAATGCCAGGAAAAGATTTTAACATCCGCCTCCTAATCAGTGGTAGCTTAATTTATTTCTCTAGGTGTTTACCTGTACTGGAAAACCGCCATGACTTAGCCTATGCCCTTTCACTGTTTGCATAAATGCCTCGGTAGAAGACATTCCTTCACTGTACTCAGACTTCCAGACTCCTATTTCCCATTACAGCTCTACCTGTAGTTGGTGGGATAGGTGGTACAGGATTAAAACAATGCCATGGGAACCTTGAAAGTTTCTTATTCTTCCTTCCTTGCTCTTAAGGGGTCATGATTAAACTCACAAATAAGTATCAGGTATAAATTTCCAGTGCCTGCCTGTTTTTATTACTATCCGCAGTAATTATTGCAGTCTTTTTGGTGGTGGTATTCTGGGAGGAAGAGTGCTCCTCTTTCTGTGTTGGCTGTCAAATCAGTTTTTCCTATCTCCTTTCAAAAGAGGGATTTATTCCTCACCAAGCACTATCAGTCAAAATTTAAGATATATTTTTAAACCACATAGAGTTTGGTTTCAATGGGACAATTTTTTATTCGGAATAGTGTTGAATTAGAGCAAGAAGTTGCATAAAGAAGACACACGTATGACTCTGCTGAAAGCTGTTGCTGGGCTAATTCTGCATTGAATTAAGGAGTTCTGAAGTGTTCCTGCTCTCTGGAAAAACTGTCCCCTTTCATATCCTAGAGCTTTGTGTTCCTACTAGTTCACATTACGCAGTCCCTTCTCTTCACTGCACCAAGGATGGTTTCTACCACAAGACAACTAGTGCTAGTGGGGTTGTTGTAACAGCATAAAATATCAGTGAAGAAAAGGCACTAACTGGTTGTGCTGTCTTTTTTTTTTAAGACAAGAACAGGCCAGCACAATTTCTACTGATGGCTAACCTTACCTCTATCGCTCTTCCAGTGTATCATCATCAGTGCTTTCCGCCCACAAAGGTTATGCAAGGGAAATGAAGCACACAGTAAAAATATGCCTTTCTAACACCAGAGATGAAGCGTTGGCCTCTTTTTATTGCACATTAGCTGTCTCATTTTGAAAATAAAATGGAGCTACAGCATCTGCTGCTGGACAACGTAAGAGAGGTCAAGCACAGGTACGTGGTGTCATACTGAACCCCCCTCAGTACCTGCTGTGAACATTCCTTGCTTTCGTCTGGGGCATCGGGTGAGGTAACAGTTTAGTAACAGGCATTTCTCTGCAAACGGCCTCTTCCCTCCTCTCCGTCACTCTGTCATGGAAGACAAAGTCTTGGATTTGTGTATTCATAGGAAAGCTGCCACTTTTACTTTAAAAAATGGAATAAGGTACCTCACATCCATTATGCATTAGGGGTGTCCGGGCAGGAAGCTAGTGCTGGATAATTGGTGCTCTATAAATTCACGCGCTCCGTTACTGCACCGTATCCTCCCTTTGTAGTGAAACCGTAAGTATGAAATCTCCATAAGCATTTTTCATGACAAAATCCTCTGTCTAGATTTAGTAACAGCTTTTTGCTTGGCCATATCTTATGTATTTAACATTTTCCTAAAGCTCCCATTCCCAAGATTTCCTTTTAAATATAGATGTCTTCCAAATTCTCCTAAATATAGCTGTTATCCTTAATCTCATATTAAGGCAGGTCTATCTATGCTGAAAAAAGTGCTATACAGTTGCAAAGAGACAAACAGGTGATGTTACCTGGCATACAAAAATGTTACCTGGCAGAAAAAGCTGGGGAGATAACGGTTAGATAAAAATCGCTCTTCCTCTTTTGCCATTGTAATGCCTTAATCACGTCAATGGATTCCCTGCAACAGCCACCCTGACAGCAACCTCATCTTTATTCCTCATCCACTGCAGAAAGCGTGGCTGAACAACGGACCCCTTGTGCTTGCTCTCAATGGGCAAATAGACGGGAACACCGTCAGATCTGCTGCGCCGGTTAGCGTCAAGTAGCATTAAAAATCACCGGAACCGGGATCCACCTCTGGTGCCTGCAAATCTAAGCGTATTTCAGCAGCGCATAGTGTCAAACCAAAGCTATGTGTTTATTTGTGCTTACAATGTAGTTCTCGTTTTCCTCATAGACTGAGAATGTATGGATTGTTCTAATTATCTAGGAAGACCGTATTTTGCAAGAACTATTTCTATGCTAGCAAAATAACTGCAGTTATTATTTAAACAAAGTGATCTGGAGTTTTGCTCTGGATGCACCAGTCACACCCTTAATTTCTGTTTCATGATTCATTGGGTATAATCCTTGGAATTATTTTTTATTTCAGGGGTCTTTTAAATTGTCCCTTTATTATTGTTTTCAAGTCTAATGTTTGGATTTGATGAGCTTCCTAGAAAATAAACTCCATTCCTCCTCGCTTCCATGCTGGCATCCTTTGGAGAATTCAGTGTTCTCTCCTGCGAGCCCTTGGAGAGCGGTGTAATGGGTTTAGCACGACGGAGTGTTTTACTTTTCCTGTGCTCTGCTTGTCAACAGTATGTTACCTTTGACTTTCCATGTCTCCAAACTGTTCCTCGAGCAGATTGCATACGTAATTTAGTGCTCTCCCCTCTTTAGAGTTCTCCACTTGTAATGCGGAGGAGGTAACAAATCCTTCCTTCACCACGAAATACCTCTTGCCAGTCACGGTCTTTAATGGTGTTACTCGTAGCCTGAAAGGGCTGTTAGTCTCCCTGAGAGGCAACGGAGTTAATTATTTATTTTTGGCTCAGCCTCTCTACCTTTTCCATGCAGTCATCCCGTGCTTGCAGTTCACTGCAGGTGTAGGAGGTGGAATTCTGCATAGGCAAGCCCCCAGTGAAAGAGGGACACCTGAGGACCAGCTCCTGGTGGTACCTTTTCAGCAGTGCCAGCCTGACCCCCGGCTCCTGACCCAGCAACACCTGCCTGGGACACGGCTTCGTCTCAGCCTACCCCTTAGTCTCTGCAAATCTGCAGTTACAAGCCCCCACATAGTCTCTTCGTGAATTTCTACAACGTTTGCTCTTTCAAGACAAGCAGTCTCAAAAAGAGATGTTTTTAGCAGGATGCTTTCAGAAAGAAGGTCCAAAAAAGGATGTGAA
Organism: Phoenicopterus ruber ruber; assembly: GCA_009819775.1. Lineage (NCBI taxonomy): Eukaryota > Metazoa > Chordata > Aves > Phoenicopteriformes > Phoenicopteridae > Phoenicopterus > Phoenicopterus ruber. The sequence continues at coordinate 27,318,621 of CM020217.1, read as the reverse complement.
TATAAATTAAGCAAATTTGATTACTGTTTGGAAAGTACATTTCGGTACAGTTTGTGGCTGTTCTTATCCAGCAGTGCCGTGCACAGACGGAGGGAAATCATATGTATTTACAGAAGGAGAAAAGAATTTGGCTGTCTCCAGTGCCTTCAGCTGACTCTTAGGTATATTAGCTAAGAGTATGTTACATTCCTATCCAATTCTAAAAAATTATTTTAAAAGACCTCTGCGGACCGTAACTGCCACTTCCTCACCATTTCACGGGTGGCTGAGCTGTGCTGCGGGCAGGAGGTCCCCGTTCCCATTGCTGCCCGTGGAAGTGGAGGTGGTGGTGGCAGCAGGGGGTCCCCAGGCACCTGGGGAGGCGGGAGGTTGGTGGGGAAGCCCGCGGCACCCTGGGGCTCCCCTCTGCCGGAGGGCCCACAGAGCCAGGGGCTCTCCTGCACTCCCCTGGCTGCCCCCACACCGCTTGGCTATGGCAAAGCTGTCCCAGGTCTCCACCGGCGCTGTCTCCATCATGCCCATCGCCTCCGGAGCCCTCGGCTCTGGGGCCAAAATTTGCACCTGAGGATCCTGGTGTCAACACGCAGCTGAGATAGATAAGAGGGACACTTCCTACTCCTCCAACTTGGAGCTTTTATAATCAGATTTTGCTCATATATGAAAGCTGGGGGTTTTCCGTGTTTTTTCTTCCCCCCTGGCCCTGATGTCTATCAATCAGAGCTGAAACATCAGCCGAGACCCCGCACAGTCACAGGGTTCTCAGGGCTGGACCTCAGGACATGGAGCCTGCAGCCTCTCGACCCCACCATTTTGCAGAGACTTCAGCTCCTTCACAAGAGACACACAAACAGAGGAAATAATGATCCTTATTCCTCCTCTCTGCAGCTGTCGTAGTTTAGCCCTAGGTGGCAACTAAGCACCACACAGCCGCTCGCTCACCCCCCTCTCTATCCCCCCACACCCCCCCCCCCCTCAGTGGGATGAGGTGAGAATCGGAAGAGTAAAAGTGAGAACACTTGTGGACTGAGATAAAGACAGTTTAATAATTGAAATAAAATATAATAATAATAATGGCAATGAAAAGGAAAATAACAAAAGGAGAAAGAAATAAAACCCAAGAAAGACAAGTGCTGCAAGTGAAAAACAACCGCTCACCACCAACAGACCGATGCCCTGCCTGTCCCTGAGCAGCGGCTGCCCCCCGGCCAACTCCCCCCAGTTTGTATACTGAGCATGACGCCATATGGTATGGAATACCCCTTTGGCCAGGTTGAGTCAGCTGTCCTGGCTGTGCCCCCTCCCAGCGTCTTGTGCACCTCCAGCCTTCTCGTTGGCAGGCCAGTATGAGAAGCTGAAAAGTCCTTGACTGCTTAGCAACAGCTAAAACACCAGGGTGTTACCAACACTGTTAACTAAATCATTATTAACTAAATACTAACTATTAACTAAATCCAAGACGCAGCACTATACCAGCTACTAGAAAGAAAATTAACTCTGTCCCAGCCGAAATCAGGACAGCAGCGCACACACACTCCAGAGCAGCCAGACTGTGGCCTTCTGGTTTTCATTATGACTAAATATTGGAAATGTGGCGTGCATTTTCCAGGAGGGGCATGTTGTGTATTTCATTTATGAAAGTAAAGAAAAGAGGAAGAGTCTTCTAGATTCCTTTTGGTTCAGCCTCAGTATAAATGCAAGAACTGGGGTAGTATTGTGCCATGTCTTCCAATGATTATTAGCCAGATGTCTGTGCATATGCTGTTAAAAAAGGTAATATTATAAAAAAGATGTGTGCTGCTGTTTTATTTGTAATGTGGTTGCGTACAGTAGTCTTATTAACATTTCTTGATAAGAAGGACATATACCTAGAGGAAAAAAAGCTGCAGTATGTGGATGCTATTCCAGTTCTGAAGCCTAGATATTTTTAGCACCTTCATTTTTGGAATAACTTCCACCATAGCTGTACGAAACAGATATACAATACGTGCAGAGAATGCAGGAAAAGACTTATTTTACTTCAACTATGCATATGTACTGGGCTGCACAGTACAGCATGTGTATTGGGAACTGGCTTAGAGCAGAGACTTGGCAGTACGCGGGCGTCCACGGGACAGATAAATGAGCAGTTTGCGCTAACGGGCCCCGGTCTGCGCCTACAGAGTTGTAACAAGACCTCACTTGCCGAAAAAAACTCAGGAGAAACATAGGATGTCATAAACCTGAGTCGTTCCTACTTTGTAAAGATGTAAATCTGGAGTAAGGGTTTTTTGATCCAGTGAGGTTAAGATCTAAACCGAAGAAATGGGCTATCTTTGATAAGTGAAAACTCATGTCTGCGCTGTGCAAGCTTCTCACATGTGGGGTTTCTGCTGGGAGGTAATGCTTGAGCGAGCATGAGAAACACAGGCAGAAAATTAATAAACAAAAATCCGCCTTTAATTACTCATGGAAAAGAGAACATCTCCCTTCCTTCAGCTGGAGCTGCTGTTGCCCAGTATTTGATCCTTTCTTTACGGGACGTGGGCAGCATCCCGAACTACACAGCAGAGTTACCTCCCGAGAAAAGGTTTCTTCCCTAAGAAGTGCCAGAATTTCAGCATGTGAACAGCATGCCCCTCAGCACAACAGGGACTGAAGCACATGCACCAGCCCTATGCATTCAGAAGTCAAAAGACAGATCACAAAAATCACTGGCTTGGTCTAAAAATCATGAGATAGGAAAATACCAACTGTGCAATTAATTTCATTTGCTTTGGATTGTTAGAAATTGTCAATTTCGTTTCAATTTTTCTCTGCAATCCAGGGGGCAAATTCATTTTTAAATGAAACCTACAGGACTCTAGAAACCAGAGTTAAAAAAAACCAAAACCAAAAAACCACAATAAACCTTCAAATGGTAAGATTTGGTGAAAATACACTCAAAATATTACATGAGTAGCTGGGAAGGATTGGTTTATTACAATTAGAATGAAGAAAGAGGACATCAAATTAATTCCAGGACTTGATACTGCTGACATGATGAGGGAAGGTAAAGGACAATATAACTTACTAATACGATGCATGTGTTTGCAGTGAATCTATTGTAGCGATGGGAGGTTGCCAAAGATTTAAAAAGCATACGCATACACACAAAAGCCCTTCTGTGAGAGGAGAGCTAAGCATCTCTCTGCAAATTCTGGAACTAATAATGAAGACTGTATTTCTTTCCTCCCTAATCTCATGGTGAAGCAGATTGGGTGTTAGCTTGGGAAGGAAAGCCTTGCTGCCACCATGGACCAGCCTCGGGCTTCCCTCAGTACTTCACCTCACTCTGCCCCTTTCGTTGGAGGAGCCCTAGATGCAGACCATATTTTTTCTTTCTCATTCTTTCTTCCTCCAGCTTTGTTCTTAAGATTTCATAGGCAGACTCAGGGATGCTGAAGGTCTGTTTTGTAACTAGGAGTGAAAGCTCCTGAATGCTGAGGACAGAGGCCGAGCAATTAGTGGGAGTCTGTAATCTCTGTTACGTTTCGGAGGACAGGAGAGAGGGCCAGTTGTTGTGCCCGGGAGGGCTTACCTCTAGTCTGTGCTCCCGTGAATCCCATCTGCTTGTCATTTTAATGATGAAAGCAATTAAATACGTTCAAGTTGGGGCGCTCATGTTCTTCAAAGCCAAGGGACCATACACATACAGAGCTGGGGGTTTCCCCCGTGCCAGCAGACACCTCTGCAGGGCGCAGCCCCACCTGCGCCAGCGACGCCGGAGCCCCAGCCACGCCGCAGCGAGCTGCTGGCACCGAGCGTCGCTCACCAGCTGTCGTAAGGGTACGCGGGAGCAGGAGATGCTGGCTTCCAGGAGCAGGATAGCCATGTATTCACTCCTCCGGGAATAGCTGGTGATGCTTCTCAGCTAGCAGGACTTTGCTGGAGGTAGCTTGGGTACCTTGGCAGGGTACTGCCCCGGGCAGCCGGCAGACCCTGCAAGGGGCCGCTGCAGCCGCTGGTTTCCCATTTACGAGCAGCCTGTGGACGGCTCCGCAGGCTCCCAGATCTCCTCAGGCGAGAGGAGCCTTAGAGAGAGCAGAAAAGAAACATATTTTCACAGCAGGGAGGAAAAGAGAAAGATGAGGAGTGTGGCACTAAACAAGGAAGAAAATTTGATGGGGAAAAAGAAAAGTTGGCAGCAGGGAAAGCCAAGTCCAAGTACTAGCCTGCGGGTTGCATGAATTATCTGTGCAATTAGGATAATAGCTTCCAGGGCAGTTACTGTGGAAGAAGTCCCATAAGACTCCAAGAGAAATCGTTAAAAAAAAAATCCAACTACAGAAAAGAAAAACAAAATGATACACAGATGAGAGATCCCATTTTGTATTCTTCAACAAGCCATGCTTTAGAATATGTGATGATTATTTACGTCTTCAGTCTTTTTCTTTCCCCTTCTAATCCAGAGTTTTCTCTCAACTTTTTTTTCCTTTTGGTTCTGTGTGCGTAAATCATCATGGCTGGCACCTTCTTGCTGACCTCATCTGCACTAAGAAATCTCATGCAAAGTAGTTCACGATATGGTGGCAACATCTGAACCATATTTCACGTGAATGCTCATATATCATTGTTTGTGACGCTGTAAGTGCACGATTGCTGGAGACAAGTACAAATTACCCTGCTGGATGGATAGCTGGTGAGATTTATGTTATATTGTTGCCTGTTCTTCCAATAGGAAGTTCTCTTTACTGGTACAAGTATGACCCCTCCGTTGAGCAATATACTGCATGGCCAGACATATGGAGTCTAGCCTTCCTGTCTTTATGGTGCAATACCGAAATATGCTACAATATCTGACACAACTCCAACTGAACCAGCTCCAGAACTGGGAACAGTTTAGCTGCATCAGCACAGTGGTATGCCCAGGCTAATTAAAATAGGGCAGAGGCTGCACTGATACAGCTATATTGTTCCTGAAACCAAGATATTATCTCGGCAAAGAGCTGCACTATGCAATATAGATATACTCTTTAAGACTGATGAGAGATATAGGGATATATCCTTCAAGATTCAGAGACAAGCACGCATGTAATAGTTTTCATCTTACCTACCTGTTTTAAATATTGGCACAATCCTAAATGATTTTCATCTCTCTTCCCAGGTTTTCCCCTACATTCCAACAGCTGCTGAAGAAAAACAAAACCCCACGACCAAAAATGACTCAAGGAGGGAGTTCAGAAAAGTCCTCAGCCAGTTCTTGTAAAATTCTTGAATAGAAATTGTCCGAGCCTTCCCACTAATATCAGACGTTCTCGCTTGTTTATTACTGTTGAAAATCTGGCCATTTTCTCAAAGTTGACCATTTGTCCTAATACATGCACTGAACGACTTAGTCCTTTCACTCCTAATCTTTTAAAGATCTCTTCTCACTGTTCTTAACTGTGCTGGCCTTAATTTTTGTGCTTCCCTTTTCAAGTTTTTACAATGCTTTGTAAAATGCATTTCTGATGCATATTTTTATCATAAACTTCCTTTTTTCTTCCACTTGCTATTTTTAAAATGTCAAGGCTGCTTTCTACATTCTCTGTGCTACTGACGCTGCTCGAGTCTTCCAGCTATGCAGAATTTTACCCAGTTCTTTGCCCTTTCATGGTCATGGCTTGGTGGCCATTTTCTGCCTTCCACCATATGAAGAGTAGGCTCATCCTCTTCCACGTCCTAGATGTAAATGGTCGAGCCTCCCAGCTGATTGCTTGTTGGCCAGTTCTTTCTACATTGAACTGAAGCAAGTGATGCTTTCTGAATCTGTTTGCTCAAGACCCCCTCAGTTTCTCCCTGGGTCTCGGGTAGTGTTGGAGCAAAACAGGCTCGGCAGACTCGGCAGAACTGCCAAGAACGGGCTTCAGGGAAGAAAACATGACAGGCCAAAAGCACTGTTACTGGCCGTTGTATGACCGCATATAGAGGTCACTTGGGAAATTTAAAGTGAATTAAAATACCTGTAGAACTTTCTTTTGTTGCATCTGTTGATAAGAAAAGAGTACAAGGGATAATCGAAGATTGTATAGCCTCGTTCTCTGTTCCCCCCCAGACAGTGGCCAACAGCAGATTCTGGGGGGAAGCTTAAGAACTTCCACAGAGTACCTCCTCCAACTCCAGAAAAGCTTGACGTGGAGTCTTCCTGTCCTAGAGGTAATGCTTTTGGTTTTTACAGTCCCTAATGTTTACCTACATATCTTCATCCACGCACTTTCTGAAATCATGTCATCCTTTAGGAACCGCAGTGCCCTGTGACAAAGAGTTCCACAGCTCAGCCAGGCACTGTGTAGAAGACTTGCGTAGAAAAGGGCTGAAACTTTGCCAGTCAATTCAGTTTTATGGGAGGCTTCCCTCCTGAGCTCTATTGTTTCACTAAAATGCAGATATAGACAAATAGAGAAACACCATCATCTTGAGTGCAGGGATCTGCAAGTTAAACCAGTGAGGCACACGCAAATATAGATGCCTGTTCATGAAGCCTCGAACATTTGCTAATTAATTGACGATATTTTACAAAGAGCTGAAGAACCCTTCTTGGGATGGCATTTCATGCCTTGACGAGGCGTGGAAAGAGAAGAGGTGTTGGAAACATCTGCATGGTGTGCAGGGCAGTATAGTCCAGAACCTCAGCTACTGCAGAACCTCTTCAGCTGGTGAATGGTTTGGTTCATCATTAAATGAGACATCAGAGTGCCTATGCAAAATAGCTGATATTTCTAACAAAACTAATTGTGATCAATAGCTGTAAGTCTCAGGGGAGAGTTGTCATTAAGTACTGTCAGGAGGAGGTACACAGGAAGAATTCAAAAGCAAAACCAACCCTCTCCCATTCACTCCAAATTTGTTTATCTGTACCAAAAGTCCTTTCCTTTTATTTGGGCTCAGTAAATAAACAACCAAGAAATTCTGTTTGCAGATTTGCTTTGTGCAACACACCAGCAGCGAAGATTTACCAGTGTTAAGATTTGCGCATTTCAAAGAAATGAGCTTGTTTCTAGAACCTGACCCAACCACGCTCATTTTCTTTTGAAGCTTAGCCATCTCCTAGAGCCTGCAAACAGAAATGCTGCCTTCTGCGCTGCCCCACACGACTCTACCCAGGCAGCTCCACAGGCATTGCACCAGGTATGAAATCAGAGAGACACTGGGTAAATTTATCAATAAAACACAATTGGAAGAACTGACATCTGGAAATGGATAGTGTATAGGGTAAACAAGTAGAAAGTGTATTTACTAAGGTACGGTTTAATTTATTTATCTTCACCTGTCTCCTTCTGATGCCTTTATAGGCAAAAATTGTGCAAGTGGGATCTATCACAACAACGTGGAATGGAGGAATTCTGATTCAGACGGAGAATGTATCTTATAATCATTAGCCTATTTAAGGGGAGTAGTCATGCAATTGCCTAATCGAGGAACCCCCTCAAATTTGCAGCCGTACCCTGGCAGCAGACCAGGTCTCCTGGGCCATACCTTGCTTGCATGTGTATTTGCATACTTTCACATTTAAAAGTAGCATAGGGAATTGCGTCTGCCTGCACTTTAACTTGCTTGATAAAGGTTAGACAGTGACACCCCGTGCATGAGAAGGCAGGGGCAGAAAGGCATCCGTTTCCACGCCGGTCACCGTGCCAGACTCTCCTAGCACACCCCAGGTGCCACCTGCACCCACGGGCACAGGCAGAGCCAGCCCAGTGCTGCAGACCTGCTCGTCAGCTGAGACGCCGCGCGGGGTGGTCGGTGTCCCGTATCGCTCTTCACATGGTCCCGCCGACGATACGAATCTCCTGGGATGAGCCCTCGGGGAAGTAACACAGAGCAGTATTCCCAGGGAAAAAACCATGCGTATGTGTAGCTTCATGAGAAGGAATTTCCTGTTGCTTGACTTGCCTCGTCTCCACCACCAGCCCAGGCAGAGAGCTGGCCTTCTACCTGGATTATGGCTGAAACTGTAACTGTTCCTTTATTTCTTCTTGAACGGTCCTTTCTATTGGCTTTGTTGAATTACTCGTGTCCTCATCGTTTACTTCTTTGCACATGAAATAAAATCAGGCATTTTCATCTCTTCTCATAAGGAAGGCCCACAGGTCTGTAAAAAATTTCATTGCCCTAGTCTGAACATTTCCCTTTTGTGTCCTTTGATTAGGTTAACTATGCTTCATTAGCAACAACAACACACCAGGACAAAAGAGTGACATCTGTCATGCGTAATAACTCTTGTGGTCATTTCCAAGAAATAGTTTTTCCTTCTCTTTATTTCCTTTTTTACTTTTTGCTTTGCCTCTTCTTAATATTGTTTCAAAACTAAATTGAAATTATTTTTTTGGGCATTTTTTTGTCTCACACCAAATGACATTTTTCCAATACAGATCTTCATTTAGAGAAAAAAAAAAAAAAAAGGCTGCCCAAGAACAACTTTGCAGCTATATTTGACCCATTTTATACAATAGCCACTCCCAAAAGTAACTTCTGCTGTGTAGCTCAGTAATCACACTAGCCCTGCAGCGTGTTTAAATTGCTCTGCAGATGACGGGTAAAAATAAGTGAGCTAGACATAAAAGCAGAGGGTGAGTGAAAGAGCAGGCAAGAGAGAGATGTCCTCAAATAGATTATACGGGTCAAGTCATGCAAGTACTTTTATTACTGCTGATTAATTCTGTCAGCTGTTATGTTAATATGTGCTGCGTGGCATGAGCGGGCACCGAGCAAAAGTACAAGGAAGCTGAGACTATTCTCTAAATAAGGATGTGGCCCAGACTGCTTGCAATGGTGTGTGAGTGTCGGTGCCTGGCAGAGTGATGACGGATGATAACAGGACGAGAATGAAATCTCTGTTGCTGTGCTTTTGCAATACAGATACGTCTCTCTCCAGACTCAAGGAATTAGAGGCAGGTTTTGTATTGCCAACCCCCAAGCCTTCAGAAATCTTGAGATGGTCTGACATCATGTCTTTTTTAAACTAAATAACTGCGGATTCTGGTTTTGGTTGCCCTTTATTTTCTGGACTGACAGCATTTCATTTTCAAACCTCCTACTTCTGTAAGGGCTAGAACTCTACTTAATAAAGCAGAAAGCCAAAACCTTGCTGTATGCCAAGAGCTGAGATCTTGGGAAAATTACAAAATGCGTGAGCTTCTGATAACATTATGCAAGCTAACCTGTCTGTATGGTCAGAGCTCAGGACGCGAAGCACAGTGAGAAAGATGCATACAAGCTGTGACATGCTTAATTTGTGAAGATTCAGCATTCAGGAAAAGGGCACCCGAAAGACTCTGGGAGGTGGTTGCAACACAAGCCTGGCATTTAAACCAAGAAGGTATTTAAGAGAAAGTGAGGACTGTTAAAGGCATAGGTAGAGTGATGCACAGTCTGCTGGAGCCGGCTGCCAGCTCCCGAACGAGGAAAACGTGTGCAGGCTGTGGTGCGACAGCTTGCTGGAGCGGCCTCTTCCCCGGCGCGCTGGGGAACCAGTGGCTCTGTTCGCCGTGAGCTGCGTCCCCGGCTGGGGAGCAGGGCTGGGAGCTCGCACCCGCGAGCGAGGCTGAGTCCTTCTGCCACTGCGGCATCTGCCCCAGGCTGCCACCCACTGCCGCTGCCACATGCGCCCTCCACTCCTCTCGTCAAAAACAAGGCGCGGGCAGTGCTGCAATGACGGGAGCTCTTCCATCGCTGCAAATGGTTGGGGTTTTTATCCTTAAGGAAGCACTCTTTCCCGTCACCGAGCTGACAGCAGTAAGCCAGCACAACCCACCTGGCCTTCCTGTGATACGTGCTCCCCCCGCAGCCGCCTCGCAAAATTCCCCGCTTAAGATGTGTGACGGGGACTTGAAGTGCTGCAGGGCCCCGCAGGAGTTGAACCTCAGGAGAATTATGGCATGGCCGGGGGGGGACAGTCACGTAGGGCTAGGGCGGTGTGAGAGGTGGGTTTTTCTGGGAGCGAGAGGAGGGTGCTGCTCTGCCTCTAGTTTGAGAGGCAGCATGCAGGGTGCTGCAAGCGGGGGGCACACAGGAAAGCCCCTGCTGCTTTTTACCTGTGCTGGACCACTGTGCATGAGGGTCCCCTGGGAGCCCCAGAGGAAGACCTAGGGGTAACAGCGGGGCAAGGCTGCAGAACATGGCTTTCCCATGGGCTCCTGGGCCAGGGGACCCCCTTGTCACACCAGCATCACCCATCTCCTGTCCCCATAGGTGCTCCCCTCCTGCTGCAGCCTCCTGGGTGCTCACCGCCATGGCAGGGCCACACTCCCAGCGGCCGACGGCCGGGGACACGTGTGTGGCAATAGCTCAGCTGGGACCCTGCCCTGAGCAGCAGACTGGGCTGGAGACCTCCCTCCCAGCCACTGATCCTCTCACCTACAGTGTTCACCCTAACGTGCATAGCTAACACAATAATCACAGAATCACAGAATGGGAGGGGTTGGAAGGGACCTCTGGAGATCATCTAGTCCAACCCCCCTGCCAGAGCAGGGTCACCTAGAGCAGGCTGCACAGGACTGCATCCAGGCGGGGTTTGAATATCTCCAGAGAAGGAGACTCCACACCCTCCCTGGGCAGCCTGTGCCAGGGCTCTGTCACCCTCACCGTGAAGAAGTTTTTCCTCATGTTCAGACAGAACTTCCCGTGTTCCAGTTTGTGCCCGTTGCCCCTTGTCCTGTCACTGGGCACCACTGAAAAGAGTCTGGCCCCATTCTCTTGACACCCGCCCTTGAGATATTTATAAGCGTTGATGAGGTCCCCTCTCAGTCTTCTCTTCCTCAGGCTGAACAGCCCCAGCTCCCTCAGCCTTTCCCCATAGGAGAGATGCTCCAGTCCCTTAATCATCTTTGTAGCCCTCCACTGGACTCTCTCCAGTAGTTCCTCGTCTTTCTTGAACTGGGGAGCCCAGAACTGGACACAGGACTCCAGATGGGGCCTCTCTAGGGCAGAGTAGAGGGGGAGGAGAACCTCCCTCGACTTGCTGGCCACAGTCTTCTTGATGCACCCCAGGATGCCGTTGGCCTTCCTGGCCGCAAGGGCACATTGCTGCCTCATGGCAAATTTGTTGTCTACCAGGACTCCCAGGTCCTCTGCAGAGCTGCTTTAAAAAAATCACTATAGCCAGGAAGTTGGATATTTGATGTCTTTTTATACCAAAACTTTCACCATCATTTTTCTCTGGACTTATGTCCTCTTATACAGTTCCTCTGATTCCTGCACCAGCAGACATCATGGCTGTGTGATACAAATATGTTAGTGGCGTAAACTCAATCTGCCAGATCAAAATCCTGTGGGAGGGAAACTTGTTTAATGATCTACTGAACTTCTTTGAACAACAAAAAATCCTCTCTGAGGAGTGAGGAGTGGCTGGGGAAAGAACGGTCTGAAAATGGTTTCAGATGATGACTTGAAGAAGAGTCTGTGTTCTCCTCAAAGCTTGTTCGTTTCTTCCAAATATGCCGACTAGTCTAATATAAGAAATTGTCTTTCCCTAGAAGCCTTGCCTTGCTTATATCCATAGCGATAACCACCTGCTAATGAGAGATACTATTGTGATGGATAATGTGGCGTTATTTGAGAGTTGTGAGAGTGCCTTGTTGCTGCAGGAGACTTCTCTCTTGCTTTTAGTAGTAGTTTGCATGGGCTCAGGGGTTTGTGAAGGAAACTCAACGCTGGCTAAGGGCTTGCTATCATTTCAATTGCCGTTTGCTCAGTAAAGGATGCCCCGTGCCCGGCATGCTCCATTTCAGCCCAGAGCAAATACGTCTGGTCAAGCGGTGCAGGATGGAAACCTTGACAGTCTCGATGGTAATCAGTACAACTGTGTGCTGCTGTAATTAGCAACAGACAACACGAATGTCAAGTCACCAGAATCTGTTTTCATCAACACTGGTGCTATTTAATAGGCAATCTTCTTTTTCTTTCCCTGTGGCTATTAGGAAATTGTCTTTTGGGTTTTTTTCCTCCCCTGCTAAAATATGGGTACGGTTGTAGATCAAAGAAGAATGACACTATTTTAAATATTGATTGCACTAAGTTTCCCTGCAGGGAGGAAAAAAAAAAAAAAAAGGAATGAATATACAGCAGGAAATGCAGATGTTGCAAAAAGCTCCCTTCTTTCTGACTTTCTCTGAGATAATATACGTTGCCGCTCAATCTGCAAATAGAGATGTGTCATAGATATGAGTAGTTTGGTGCCTGACATTTTGCAGATAAGTTTATTCTTCATGAATTTTGTGAAAGGATATTAGGATAGTTTTATTTTATCTTTTTCCTTCTCAGTAAGGCATGCAGGGGGGGAGACCGGATTTGAGTGGCAGGAAACAAAAAGCTGGCTGGAGGGGAGAAGGATAGAGACTGAGCAGCTGAGAATATGGCCAGAAGGCTGAACGCTGACAAAAATGGGAAGTAACCCTATGTGCTGGCAGACGCCCGAAGAATCAATTTAGCAGCTTTCAGTGCAGCTGGAAGTAGTGGTAATTCTTCTAAAAGGGGGCCATAGTTGTTCAACAGGCTGTGGGGGGAGGCGACCCCAAATTACTGGAGCAGGAGCAGGAGCACATAGCACTCACAGGAGAGAGCACAAAGAGCAGAAAGGCAGAATTACCAAGTGAGAGATTGCATTGCCTAAGGAAGATACTAGGTGTTATCGGGAAACTGAGCGAACGAGTTACTCAGAGGGTGGTCTTCTCCTCCTCCATCTTTTCTCCTCTGTCCGTGTTTGACGTTTCTCTAAATTCAGCTTCGCAAACTTTCAGCCTTTTCGTGCCCAGTGAAGGGGCAGCAAGTAGGCCGAGGAAGGAGCACATCTGCCCAGATGCTGGGGGAAGATAGGCTGCCACCGGTTCCTCCATGCTGTCTTGTCCTTTAGCCCTCTCATCCCTTCCAGAGGAGGGGTAGCCATGAACTCTGAGGCCAATACCAAGGATGTGGCACTGCCAAGCCCCGCATCAGCAGCACGTGATCTTTCTGGCCGCTTGACTTCACTTGGGTTTGGCAGAAGACAGTCAGAGATACCTGAAAGTGAAAGGAACTCAAAAGACATTTTGCTTACAACAACAAAAAATCATCTCACCACTAATCATTTTTGTAACTAAAAGTAGGCTCTGAATATGGGATAGCAGGAAAACTCTAATACACACCATGCTCTTTCTGGGTACTCAACCCCCTTCCTCTGGCAGGCTACTCCAGTTTTTCTTACGCCCCCTCTGTAGCCCCATTTTTAAGGCAACGAGGCTCAGCTAATGTCAGATCTCACGCGTGTAGGAGAAAAGCCTTGAAATCTGATCTACCAAAAGAAAACATAACCTAACTGTGGAAATTCATTTCAGAATATGGACTTTGGGGCCTGCCAGTGAAAGAATAACAGAAGCAGAAGGGAAAAGGCATGTTTTCAACTGACAGCTTGTATATTTTATCCCTGATGCAAAAAGACAAATTACTACATGAGTGAGCATGCACCAGAATGTGATTAAATCCAAATCCAGCGTACTCACCTTCCCACAGCAGGGGCTTGCACAGAGCTCTTTTCTGGGTGTTTCTGTCTGATCGTGGAAAAATAGGTGGCATCTTGTCAGAAAGCCAGGCCAGGCTATATATGCACAGCCTTTTACCCATCTATCTACTTGTTTAAACCCTCTGAAATACGAAATTTGAATATGTAATGAAACAGCCACAAAAGCATCCTGAAAATATTTGGGACCACACTCAGCAAAAAAAGGACTTTGGGTTTTTTTACACAGCTTCAGAAACAGCAAGTGTAGCACCACTATGCAGTTTAATTAGCTTGTAAATGCGTACAATGGCTCTGACACTTTGTCTTCTGAAGGAAAGACTCTTTCAAGATGATCTAAATGAGATTTGTTATATCTCATGCAAAGGAAAAAAGGACTTTGGAGTCACTAATGAAAATTGTGAGAGATGATCCCACCTCTGCTAAATGCAATGGATTTTGGAAAGTATTCATTTTAGGTGCATGGTCGTGTAATGAAGTACAATTTGGTTCACCAGCTGTCGAAAAAAAAGGCTGGCAGTTTCTACTGTAAGGAGTACAAACAGTAATACAGATAAACAAAATAAATGGAGTTGTTAAAAATTAACACTAATGTAAACAAGAGCAGAATCTGGCACAAAAAGAGAGAGATGCAGTAATTTCCCTATTTCCCTCTGCAGACGAAGAGGTAAAAGAACAGCATCACAAAAAAAATCCGTTTTTAGAGCTCTTTCACTATTCACCATTGAGGGCTATTTAGTGATATAAAGCTCCTAAAATATGTACAGAAGAAGCTGCCTCTAACTAGACAAATACAAATCTGGGGAAGAAGGCCACCAAAGCTAACGTATACAAATCACAGAGGCTGTATTTCTGGGAATGGCCGTTAGCAGAATGATCCCATAAACGTGAAACTAATATTATTTCACTGGAAAAATCAGTCTGTTTGGCATGATACTGCAGAGCAGCGCCGTACAAGTTCCTCTCAGGCAGAATTTTCTCTGACATCTGCGGTAGCTTAGCTGAGTAAAAACCGAAGTCGAAACTGTATAAAGCAAAGAGAGAAAGTCCAGTGAGCAGATCCAATTTCTCATTCTGCGTGATGACTCTTGTCTTGCTTGACCCCTTGCCCGTAAATCAGTGAAGCTCCGTGTGAATTTTTTGAACAGGAGTTTTCAGGGAAAATCCCGGGTGCTGCAAGAGTCAGTAGGTGGCATGTTTTCCTCTGAGTCAGCCCTCAATCACACCTCCAGAAAGTTTGGAGGGAGAGCTGATGATAGCCCCATCTTTCAACCAGCGCTGACCCAAAAACCTGATCATCTCTGACCACGGGGACCAGGACCTGGTCACCACCGATGCTGGTGGACGCCCTCGTCCGCGACTGCGTCCCCGGTGCCAGCGAGGGGGTGAGGCTCTGGCCCGCTGCCAGAGTAAGACATTTTCCCGCGTGGATAGTGATGGTGATGCTGGTACCCTGGCAAACGCTCTGATTCACCTGCTGTGGTTTTGTTTGTGGAAAGTTTGAGCTCAAGCTGTAAATTACAGTTCAGTGATCACTGTATTTGTCTGTAGTGCCTTCAGCTGCCCTTTCAAGAGGGTAATGCTGTGCTTTCTTCACCTACCCCAGGGTATTTTAATTATTATGCGGTGCCGAACTGGCTTTTAAATAAACAATTGCCGGGCAAGAATTTCCGTCTATTATTTTGCTGCATCCTTCAAGTTTCCTTGGTATTAGCAGAGGCAAAGGTTTTGGCCAAAGTTGAAAGAAATCATGTGAGATTCAGTTACCACCGAGTTTTGGTGTCTTGAAATAATTCCTCTCTTTTTACATCTGTGCTTGCATATGTGTCAGAAATGGAACTAGAGAAATCATCTAGACTTACAGATTGATCCCAAACAAGAATTTAAATATTGCACATTTGTGACTGCAATTTCGATTTTCTGCAGTTATGCTGCTTTGGAGAATAGATCTTTACCAAGATTTAAAGAGTGACGTAAGATGTGCTTGGAAAAAAAACAGAACAAGCAGAAAAGGATCTGCTTTCTGCATGTGTGGCACAAATAGATGGGTTGGCAAGGAGCTCCTGGGCTACTTTGTTTTGATAAAAATGAAAGCAATAAATTCAAAATATGGGCTGGGCCGTATTTCAGATGTTAAGACCTGAGGTGGAGTAAACTGACCACACTTAAATCCAGGATTTTACTTAACACCTTAACATTTGAAAAATGGAACATATAAATTTTTATTTCTAACGAAACCAACTTTGTCTTTTTATTTATACCTGTTGTTTCTTTAACCTTCCTCTATTACGGAGGGTGTAAGAAAGGCATGATTTCTAGAGAGGGAAAACTAAACAAAAGATATTCAGAAGATGTTCAGTGCACATAAGGCCAGAGTTTATTTGTTTCTTCCTGTAACAGCAGCAAGTCTAATAAAATGTATTGCTTCTGCTTGCAGACCTTGCTTCACCGGCTGCATAATTGCTGCTCTCTAAATAGCACATTCTGTGCTCTGTTAATGTCATGACTATCCGAGGCTGTAATCATTAAAAATGGAGCTAAGCTATCTCAAAAGGAGGAAAAATACATATAGTTTTCCGATCACATATATTTTTTTTCATGTTGATCTTGGCATATGCATGTGGTGTTGAAGTACTTAATGCCAGACATGCAGATAAATCTGAATGTTGTCAAGGTGCCACGCAAGAATCAGTAAGGCAAGATGCTGAAATCAATACCACCCAGGAAGAGATGGAGTTTCCCATCTTGCAGATATCTACCGAGGCACGACAAGTTCTCTACCCTGCACATCTCTGCATGGGCACACAAGTCACCTCCCGCTGAGGGCAATCAACCCGAGTAATAGTCCTGGAGGAGAAAAATGAATTCCTCGTTAGTCTGCAAGTGCTACAGCATTAGATATCTAAGATCATGAGTTTTGGTGCTCTGCTGTTTCATTTTTAGCCTGGATCAGAAGCAGGTTTCATGTGAACTTGGGCTGCAGGGGCCATCCCACCTTGCTCAGCCTCTTAGATCAGCCCGGTGTTATCCACGTGCTGCAGATGTTATCCCGTGTGTTAACCCCCCCTTCCCTCTTCCGCAGGTCGGCTTCACCTTCACTGCAGTGGGGCTGTCAGCTCGGCCACCACTCACCCGAGGTTCCTCTCTGCCTCCCTGGAGGGGACAACACTGACCTGGGACAGAAACCAAGGTTCAGACCCAGACTTACACAGCGTAGATGTATTTCTCCTCCCTCATCATGCCTGCAGCAAGTACAGGCTTGTAGGCTGGTGGGACGAGGCCAGCCTATGCTGGGCTTTGCTGGGGAGGGAATCTGGTGTGTCTCTGTAATTCCCCAGGGAAAAGGGCTGCGATGGGAACCCAGAGAGTCACTGGTGCTGCAGCTTGGGGGGAGGCTTCTGGGGAGGTGAGGAGCTGGGCAGTAGCTCTCTAGTGCCTTGGGCAGGATTGCGGAGGGGCAGTGGTGGCAGAAAGCGAGCAAGGAACTCAACCTCTGAAAAAGATTTTTTAATAAAAGAAGCAGCTAAGGAAAACTGTAAGATGGCTGAGACAAAGGCCTGCAAAACAAGATGAAGCGGGGTATTCAACAGTTGGGGCAGGGAAATGATCAGCCGTACAGTGTTCCGATCACTGTACTCCTTGAGGTACAAACTGGAGGAGGAGGAGGAGGTGGTCTTGGCTCATAAGCTGGTTCCCTTGAAGTGGTGAAGGGGTAAAGTACACAGCTGACTGTACGGGGCCAGAAGAAAGCACTGATGTGAAAGAGTTGTGGAGAGATCCCGACTAATGAGATGAAACCCTCCCCGCAGGAGTCAGCACTTCACTGCCCTCCAGGCAGGAAGGCCCTCTCTGGCGTCCCTGAAGAACGTTAGGGCAACCCATAGAAAATCTGTAGATAAAGGGAGAAATTTGACCTAAGTTGTGAGCTCAGACTCTTCCTTTCTTTGAAAGGGAAATTCAGGACAAATCAACCCCAGGAGACACATTTTCAGAGAGGAAAAGCTGAGGCAGCAGCCATACATTTAGCAAAGATCAGTGGCACCCATACCACCACGGGTGCGTACACCAAAGCCGATCAGCCTCTTTACGGATAATTTCCAGATTACTCACGTGTACTTCATGCATCTGGGGCCACGATGGATCTGTCCTTACGCTTCGGGCAAATGTACACATCCGTACTGTATCGTTACTAAGTGACACTGATGACCCAGCCGTCTGACTGAATGAAACACCTGGGTGTTGAATGAGACATAGCTACAGTGCTGCTAGGTTGGTACACGAGTCTGAAAATTGCCTTAACATTGCGGGGGTGTGGGGGGGGGTGTGTGAACTGGAGCTTGCATAACTGTGGAAAGTGATGACTTCTAATGCCCACCTTCCCTCTTCTTGAGGACTCGAGAAAAAAAGTCTTTGAACAGTCCCTCAAGGTTTTATTTTCTTAGACCTTTGGAGGACAGTATCTGCTGCTATCCTTCTCTCTTTCCAGAGAGGAAATCCCCTTGGTATTGGCCATAACTGCGGGTACAAGACTACTTCATAAACCTGCTGTCACTAGACAGGGATTTTTTTAAAAGTAGCAGCAATCAATCTTCTGAGTGTTTAAGCATGAGGGATTTTTGTAGTCAATGTGATCTTATGGGAGCTGATGTTTCCCGGATGTTATTACTGGAATGCTGCAGCTGCGTTTTTAACTGTTAGTGGGCTGGAAGCACTTTATTTTCCTGTTCCTCCCCGCATAGCTTTCACATGGGACTTAAAAACCAAGGTGCTGCAGAGCTCTCTGGCTTAAAGATCCAGCAGAGCTCTTAAGCTCTGTGCTTAAGTGCTTCGTTGGATTAGGGTAATGTCTAGTAACCCCTTGGAGAACCATATCTTAGCTGCCCAAAGTTTCTCAGATAATAAACAGCAATTCAAGAAAGTGAAGATTTCCACTCAGCATCTGCCTTTTAGCAAGACTTTGGAAGGTTGCGATGCACCAATGTATTCATGCGTCCTGAAAATACCCCAGGCTGGGGGGTCAGACCATAGACAACTGTGCCGTTAAATGCACTAGTCATTAGTCACCCTATGGTATCAGTTTATTTTTCTTTTTCCTAAAAGCTGTAGTCATCCTGTCATCCAACAGGTCTTGGATCTCTCTGAGTTTTCAGCTCACTGAACCAAAAGTGCTGGCGTTTCTTTGTGTAGAAATGAATGTAACTTTCTGTCCATTCTTGGTACCTGGGATGGAGCCTCGGGACGAGCAGGCTCCACTTGTAACACATTTCTCTAAGGGAAGGTGCTTGGTCTTGCTTTTGATAAGTTTCAAGTCATTACAGATCTGCAGAAACTGGATGATTCCTTACCGAACGAGGAGACATTCTTATCATTTAATTGCATCTTGAACTCTTCCTTAGAAACCTGAAGCAGGAATAGAAAAGTGATACAAAATGTCATAGAAAGACTTGTAATTTAAAACAAAGCCAAGCACCTTCTTGTACCAGCTCCTCCTACGGCTCCTTCCCCTTAAGCAACACTAGTGTCCTAGATTTATTTCTCCCATTTTTTGGTTAGCAAAAAAGACTGCCTTATTTGAAGGGCTATTCACTTAGGGCCTGTAAACAAATCATATATTTAGAAAGCAAACTTGAATTTGATTAAAGGAATGAATTCCAAAATGATTTAATTAAATTGAATTAAACTGTCCTGTGGATACTGTTAAACGCACCACTGTGGCTGCCAGTGCTTACTCCCTTTGGAAGAGTAAAAGCATCTATGTGGGAGTTTAGTTTAAAATTTAGTTTAGTTAAAATTTCGTTTAACCAATCCACTTTAAAAACGAATAATGATTAACTTCCCTGGGTGTCCTCATTTGCACAAGCACACAGCCCTCTCAGAGGTTAGCCTTAACTTAAATAACGTTGAGACATTTCTCCTGTAGTGACTGTTGGGCTAATTGGGCTGACACTCTGCTTCTCTCCGAAGTCGGTGAGATGGTTTTTCCCCCTCAATAAGATCACTGTAGAAAGAGGGAGGAGGGGAGAGATTCGGACCAGGTTTAGTCGGGGTGCGCAGCGTACCGGGTGGCAGGCGGTGCCGGTCGGGGCGGTGCCGGGCGGTGCGGTGCCCCTCCGGGCACCCTCACCAGCCGCCCCAAAGCAGGAGGGCAGAGCGGGCATCTCCTCCTTGGGGCCTTACGGACGAAGAAGTGGACAAGGAGATGGCCCTGCGTACAGCTCTTTTTATGAAGAGGCTTCCCCCAGTATCATGACTTAGCTGTTTTCCCCCTTGATTTTTTCAGAAGCCCCCCTTTCGAAGGCTTTTTAGCCTTCCCGTAATACACGGGGTTTTTGTCCCTTCAGATAATCCTTGTTCTAACCACTGATATGGGGGAAGCAAATGCGTAAGGCCAATTGGAATGGTTCAGGACTAGAAAGTGAGCGGGAGTTATTCCTAGAGAAGGATTTGCTGCAGAAGCATGCTTCAGGGGGGAATTTGACACGAGCGAGGAAGAAAGGGAGCAGATTTTAACCCTTGTATACAGAAAGACTCATACAAACAGATTTATTTTTTCCTTCCTTGCTGTGTACTGTCTTCACTTGAAGAAGACCCCCCTGTTGTGGGGCAGCTCTTACACTGTTCAGATCCTGCCCAGCCCCTGCCAACAGGGACAAAGCCTGTTCCGCAGTTAGGTACAAACATTGCAAAATGTGAGCATTGCCGGGACGTTTTTGTACGTGCGAAGCGTAATGTTGAAAGCTATTCTACCTGCCTGTGGTAGAGCTCAGGGTGGGGAGGGGCGTGCGGATTCCCTGACAGCCCGGGAAGCACGGAGGTTAAGCTGTAAAGGCCACTTCGAGCCTTCCAAAAGCGAGTTTCAGTAATCTGTGAGACATCACGGAAGAATGAAAGGGAGTTTCAAAATAGCCTTACTTTAAATAAAAACATACTTTGGCAGGACTATGTGAAATAAAAACTGACGTGCTTGACCATCGTATTGACATGTTCATCAAACCACTCGACAGACTGCAAATATCCCTGCGGATCCAGTGCCAAAAGCCGGGGCAGCCAACCAGATGTGGAACAGACTGCGGCTGAGCCTGTCTGCTCCCCCACAGGGGTGGAGAGAAGCCGCTCCTTGGGGCTACAACCCATCAGATCCGCCCCGGACATCCCCAGCACCAGAGACACCAGCATCCCTTCTCCTTGTGAGATGTTTGGGGGGGGGGTCCTCCTGTTGGGGACTTGGCTGATGGAAAGCCCGGTAGGGAGAGTGTTGAAGTGGGAGCACAAGGAATTTTAGGACAGGGAGTGGCGCTACAAAATATCAGTCCGCTGCAAGTATTTAATGTCCTACAAAGGCGTGAAGCTGAGCGTGTGTTTGCTGGACGCGAGTGTTCCAGCGCATTCCTCGATCAGATGTCTATACCTCAGGGAACTGGGCTCCTACTGAGATTTTGCACGATACCGATTCAAAATAGACTTCTATAAGAGCCACTTCAGACTTGTTTTAACTGATGAGTATTTGTGCCAATAAACTTGCTTGCTAAGATACTGCCAGGAAGCAATAGCTAGTCCAGTCCTGAGCAGCCTAAAAATCTGCTACGTATATATTTATACAATGTCTGCGTGCAGGTGCCAAGACATAGCTCAGGGCTCACAAGTTCCACCAGCACAGGAATAATAGACATGATTACTGTAAACACACGGCAAGCAAACACGCTTAGAAGTCTTGAGAGAAACATTACAAAGGCCTCATTCTTCACAATGTTTTTTGAATGTAGCAGATGTTGGGGACTGAGCGCCATGATGCAGATGATCAGGTATCCAAGACCCACAGTGAATGTGCTATTAATCACAGGCTGCACTTGTTCAGCTCTCAGTAATGATGAAATGCTACAAAAAATACTTCAGTCACCCAGTTACAGTAAAATAGAGGCTAACACCAAAACAAAGGGACTGTCGAGAAGTAACAGTTTCTTGAGAACATAGTAATATGACCTGCTTAATTCTTGGGCAGGTAACGGTGTGTAACGATGTCGTCTATCTCTGCGAACAGTGCGTGCCCTGAGCCAGAGCTCTGGGAAAGCTGCACCGTCGGCCGAGCAGTCAGACCCCTCGACCTACCCCCTTCCTTAAAACCCACGAATTCGTCGGTCCAGTTGGTACGAGAGCTGAACTGTGGTACGTCAGTGAGTCTCTTTGTAAATCGCCTAAGAGAAAATAGGATGGGTTTGGAAAGTAAAGGGAATGCAAAAAGGCCACGGAGAAAGGAAAAAAAAGAGCTCAAAGTGCCAATTCTGAGGGAAGAAGCAACCATTTTGTGTGACAACGATTTTATCATTGTTAAGAGAAGTGTAAATAGTCTTCTGCAAATATTAGTAAGCATTGAAATAAAACTCCGGTGCTGAAACACACAGTCATATGAACATACTGTGTTCACTGAATCAGAAATACCTATCTTACCACACACTTAAGGAGGGGGAAGTTTGACCCAAACAGTAAAAACTAGGTTGGAAAATTGCTATTTGTGAACTGAAGACTCGCTCCTGAGCCACCGAAGAGCAGCACAGGGGACCGGTGACACAGGGTTTTATAGCTAGAGACACGGAGTGAGATTCCCGTTTGACTTCAGAAAGCTGTAGCGCTCTCACCAGCTCCCTGGGGGATGCTGAGTGAGATACGTGCTCTCTTTATGTCTCACTGGCTCACCCTGGGCTTCTTGTCTGCTTACACCAAAAACTCTTTGGTGCAATCTGTATCTTTCTGTGCAGTTTATATTAACCCCTCCCTTAACTTTATTTAGCTGCTCATTGGAATGATTTGGTTTTGATTACTCTTAAAGTTGCATAACAAGAGAAAATATCCCAATGGAAACAAAAGGAGAGAGCTTTTTGGGCCACAGCTGCTGTTCCGCTTCGGCCCTTTTCCAAGTGCAGAAGTGCCTTGCCCCGTCTCAGACCAAAAGCAACCTTGCGCTGAGTAGCTGCACGCTCCCATCATGAAACGGGATTTACTCGTCCTGTCGGCAGCAAGCCGAAGCAAGAGCCAGCACAGGGACAGCGACGCTAATACATTTAATTGTAAACATGATGTTGTTCTGCGATGGGCCTCCACGCTGACAGCCCGGGGTGGAGCCGACCCGGAGCGCGGGGAGCTCCCGCACGTGCTGCGTTCCCCTCCCCGCCACGGGCAACACATTGCTGCTTCTCTGGGAGCGAGGAGCAAGCGCGGGCTCCCCAGGGGAGCCGGGTTTCACAGCTCACCCGCGCCCAGAGCCACCTCGTCACCCCCAGGAAGCGCTGTTCTGCGTAAACGAACCCCACCGGACTTTGAAGTCTGATTCTCGGTAATTCACGGAAGAATAAAAGGTTGCCCCAGGTCTGCAGACGGTGTGTGGTTGAGGTCCAGGTGAAGGGAGCAAAAATCACTCCTTCAGAAAGCTGCGGGCTTTCTTCTTGCCGGTGAAACCACAGGCTCAGCCCAGCTATGAAGGAACCCAACGTAAGGGATGTATTTTCTTGCACTGTATTATAAAGGGACAGCTGAGGGTGCAGATTTCATAGTGACAAGAAGTGACGTCCTGCGGTACCGCCGTGCTCCTGCTGCACTCTGCTCTCTGCCAAAGAGCTCTCGCAGGCTACCGCTGTTTGAAGGGTCACGGAAAAACATTTCAACGAGGAAATGCTTCTCTACTCGCTCATGCACAGGTTGCCTGCATGTGGAGGTGGGGGCTGACTTTTTAAAGTTAAAATGCGTTGCTCACCTCCTCATATTCAGTGGGAGTTAGATGCCAGATAACACGCTTTTTCTCTCTGCACCCAAAGCGTCTTACCTACATCCTTGGGGTCTTAAAAAATCTGACCCTGGGCTCTAGCGTGCTATTTAGACTTACTTTGCAAAAGATAAAGATAGCACACAAGAGCTATTTCTGCCCTTTGCAAAGCAATTCTAGTACTTCTTTGCCTGAATCCTCAGACACGTGTTCCCTTCTCTCCTTCCCCGCGCACAGGATCCACACCGTTAACTCTGAGTTTTGCAGCTGCGTTTTTCTTCCTCTCAGATTATTCTTATCTCTTGTACCAAAAAATCCCTTTAACTGCTCTCCACTCTTTCAGTCTCATCTCAGTGGGCATATTTGCATAAATGTTACCGCGACGGTGTAGGAATCTCTACAAGGGAATTGGATTGCAGAGGCCAGGTGATTAGTTTCAAAATTTATAAAAGATTTTGCATTTCCATGCAAATATGTCGACTGTATCATGCACAAAGCAGCATTTTCAATATAGCAAACAGTTAAGCTAAGGAAAATCAGTCTTTAGAAATTTCCCCCCCTTTGTATTGAAGGCGTGCTGTATTAAAATAGATGAAAAATGAAAATACAGAGGTATCTACATTTGCATGTACTAAATATGTATATTTGCATGGACTGCTCTAAGGTTCTTTCAAGTGAGTACAATACCATCTTTCTAAAAATTGCCACTAAAATGCAAAATGTCAAGTATTGATCATAAAAAGTATATTAAATATTATAACAAACTTGACAGGAAAAATAATAGAAAATAAACACACCTCAGAGCTGTAATATTATCAGAAATACACCATTTCTGCTTCTCGAAATGAAAAATGTACTCTCCTCTTCTTCAGTTTTACATCCTACTGTTCCCCCATAAATTATAAGTGGCAAAAGGTAGTGGCTGCAATGCCCATAATTCATTATATCATCATATAATGTCCGATGGGGAATATTCTAACACCCTCGTTGGTCATCTTTGTCTGAACACAGCATAACAAAGACCATGAGGCGAGCTGTTTTCATTGTAGATTAAAGTCAAGCTTGGAGGTAGAGGAGGTCTGAACGCCCCTTCTTTTTTCCTGTTGAAACTTCCCCTGGGGAAACCTCTTTTCAAAAAAACTCAAGTAAAAGGAAAATGGAGTTCTTTATAGCAATTCTTAAAACAGAATGTTTTGTTATGAAAGGACAATATTCAAACTTGCATCCATTTAAAAAATGCAAAACCAAGATGAAACATCTGTTTTGACTTAATGCCATTGAATTTTGGCATTTGGAAATTTAAAGATTTTGACTTTTGGATTCTCATGCTTTTTAGAAAAACAGGCCCCTCCTTTTCCTCCCCCCACCCTGAAACCTCAAATCTGGAAAATATTTAAAGCAGCATGTAAATATTCTCTTTTTCCCTTGCTTCCCTCCCACCCCCATTTTCCTGCTGTTTTCTAACCATTTCCAGTTGTCAGGAAGATGTGCTGGTAAAGCAGAACGGAAAGAAAAATCATTCTATACAATAAACCCAAAAGAACATACAGGTGTTTGGGCTTGTGTGTCTGTGAGAAAGATCTCCTCTCATCTTCGTATGTCCTCTAGAGACACAGACTTTGAAATAAAATGCTTCAAGCCATGTGTTCGCCTCCCTTGTGCCTGGTGGTCCAAATGCACCACTGGGTTGATTCTCTTTCTAGCCAGAGCTGCACCGAGGCAGCATTACTGTTGTTTGAGGGGACCGTGTGCTATGGTAACTACATCTGTGAAATGGAAACCATCCACTTTAAATAGAAATAGCAGTATTTCTCTTCCTTTGTAAAGTACTTTGCGATTCACGGAGGGAACAGAGCCGTAGAGCATGATTACATGACATGTCGCTTGCTTTGCCGTTACTGATGCTCAGAGTACACAGAGTTTTATGCTCTTGTAATAAGGTGCAAAGAAAGAATGAGTGCAAGAGCATGTTTCTTTCTAAGTGGGGCTGTGTCTGAAGAAGTCCCATCACTGTTCCTCATATGCCCCTTGTTAACTTGTTGCCTTGCCTCTGATAAGATGACTCCATTTGAAACTAAGCGTTGTTTGGGATGGCCCAAAGTCACCAGTAACCAGCAGTGGTCACCTGGAAAGTAACTGAGGCTTGAAATGTTCTACCTCCTCTCTCCTGGCTTGAGTATGTTCACCTGAGTATTTTTTGCTTTCCCCAAGGCTGGGTGACATAACGGACACGGATGTGCGTGCAGGTACGAGGGCGTCAGCAGCCTTTGGGTGTTTCTGACACCACCGAACTACCCAGGCTGAGCGCATGGGGTAGGAGTCAGAGCTGCTCTTCATGTCATGCCTACTTCTGAAATGGTCTGACAGGACTTCTAACGTAAGAGTTTGGTCAAAATGCACGACACAAGTACAGTAAAAGGCAAGTTTTTCCATGACCATCTCATTCCATAAATGACTGATTACAGGTTTATGAGTATTTGCTTTTGATTCTTCTTAGTCCTCTGGTTTTCTTCTTACTTTCTCTAAACCAGGAAACCTCTTGCCAGTTGCCTATGCTGGTCTCAGAGCTGAGAAGAGATGATTTCTGCTGGATCTGGATGGATACTCATTCCCTGTCTCCCATTCTGCATCCCTAGGGAAGTCTGTTTTGAGTAGCACTGAAGCTGGGAGGACTGGTGGGTCAATGGGGGTCACTGTGCGAGTACTTGAAGGAAATTTCTGCCATGTGTCTTTTGGCCAAAGAAACTGCCAATGTCTTCTTCCAGGAGAGAGTTCACTCTTGTTAGCAGCAAAATAGTAAATGTAGATGTGTTGCACTAAACATTTCCTACTGAGCAAAGAGCTTGGAAAGTTAGTCTCTCGCTTAGCTTCCTGGTCATTACCATGTGGGTCTTCATACTATGTATAACTAATCTTAGAACAGCAGAATCCCATGTGCCCCCCTTGGAAGAGCATTTCAGGAGTAATACTCCTGGGCTCTTTGTCTTGAACTGTACTTGGGTGTATTCATCACACATTTGCTTCAAATCAAAACCTATTCTTCTGGGTTGCATATTCTATTAGTATTGAACTTTTCTTGACGAAGCTGGCAGGACCAGAGGAAGATGAGCAGAGATAGTGTAGGCTGTAGTTTTCCTTCCTCCAGTGGGATGGTTGCTCTTTTTCTTTCAGTGTAACTGAGATGATAATCCTGACTCCAGCCTGTGCTAGCAACAGACAGGCGCAGAAGGACAATCTGGTACCTAGTGACGGATGGACTGCAGGGAGGCATTAATCACATTTTCTTTCTTTTTTGTGGGTCCACAGGGCTGATAACAAGGAAAATATGTGACATGGTGTCCTGGTTTAGGCCAGGATGGAGCTAGCCAGGCCCCTCTCGAGCCCCACGTTGGGCGCCAAAAAGGACTGTCGTGGTTTAACCCCAAATTGTAACCCAATACCAGGCAGCCGCTCCCTCACTCCCCCCCTCCCCACTGGAGTGGGGAGGAGAATCGGAGAGAAAGGAAAACTCACAGGTTGAGATAAAAACAGTTCACCAGGACAGCAAAGGAAAAATATAAAAATATATTAATAATGATAATAATGACAATATATATAAGAATAATAGAATATATAAAACAAACGAGACACAATTTCTCACCACCCGACGACCAATACAGCCCGTCCCAAGCAGCAGGCAGGGAGCAGGGGTATCCCCCCCAGCTATCCCAGAACAGCAAGTTCCAGAGAGAGCAGGCGAGGGAACCAACAGCCGAATGAACAAACGAAAAACAAAAAGGAAAAATCAGGGAAACAAAAAGCAACGCGAAGGGAAGCTTAAGGGAAGTGGCCCACCAACCGACCCTCACTTATACCGGGCATGACATCTATGGTATGGAATACTCTCTTTGGCCAGTTTGGATCAACTATTCTGGCTATACCCCTCCCAAGTTTTTGCACCTGCACATCAGCAAAACCTGGGAAACTGCAAAATGTCCTCGGTCGTTTAGCAGCAACCGACAACATCAGTGCACTATCACCATCCTTCTCACACTAAATCCAAAACACAGGAGCTGCTGAAGACAAAACTAGCTCTGTCCTGGCCTAAACCAGGACACATGGGTCACTGTGATAGCCTAAGCTCCTTCCCAGTAGGTTCTGTTTGTTTGCTTTACTGTTATGTAGACTTCATGGTTAGTTTCCGCCGGAGTGGTGTTTAGAATTTAATTGTTTTTTATTCAAAGTAACTTTATCATGCCGTGACAGCCATTCATAAGCTGTCTAAGATGGATTGGTACACTAATGGATTTCCTGTTCCAGGGAAGTTTCTGGTTTACAGTTCAATTCAATGAGTCAAGCTTCAATCCACTATTCCATGAATATTCATAACAGTATGGGCTGCAAATGCACACAAAGGAAAACATCCACCCTAATGACAGTTGAGTACCTAACACTGTGGAAATGGCCAGTTTTCTCTGCAAGTCAGTGGCAGGTAGTAGTGACTTTTATTGGCCGTAACTTTACTTTGAAAGTTAAAATGCTGCCTGATGCTGGTTGACATCAGCATCTAAAGCAAAAGTGTCCATCTACTTTGCCGCTTAATAGTTCTGAAATAGATTTTTTTTTCTAAAAATAGCAATTAGATGCAAACCGTCTTTTGCCCTCTGTCCACTGGAGTCAACGGCGTTCCAGAGAGAGGGACTGAGGTCGGGATTTTGCCCACTGTCATAGTCTACCTTAAAACGCCACTTATTGCTCCTGGTGAGTGTCAGTAAAGGCTGCCATTGAACTATATTTAATAAGACTTGCTACAGTAGGCAAGGACAAATTATTCCAGAAAGAGTGGTTAAAACACGCTCCTGGGGGTTTTATGGTTGCGTGGTGTAATGCAGCCCTTGGCAAATCTGTTGTCCTACCGGTATTTTTCCAGTTGGCAGTTCTTATGTAGATTTGTTCCAGCTCTGAACAGAGGTGAGCAAAGACTGGAAATATTATATTGCACGTATATCTCTAAATCTGAAAAGGTAATTCTGCTGGATTAATAGCCTGATGTAGAAAAAGGTAAAGCATTTTTCTGTAACGTTCTAGCTGACAGTGAAACAAATGTGGTATAACTACTCTGTGGAGATAAAAGGTTTTTTAAAGCCCATTATAATTGACAGAAACTGCAAAAAATTGTTTCTAATTTTAGGTTGCAAAATATGGAATTACATATTTAGCACCTCCAAAATCTTGCTACAGTCAGATACACGCCATTTGTGGAAACGCACAGACTGATGCGTGGTATACGGGCCACGGCGTATGTGTTCAATTAACCAACAATTGTGCATGCCAGACTTCACAGCGTTTGAGTGTCTGTTTTGCAAAAGTCAGAAGCAGGTACCGAGGATGTGGAGAGCCTGTACTTTCTATTCATAAGGCTTTTGAAGGTTGAGTGCTTGGGAATCTTGAAAAGCTGAGGCTTGGAATCTCAGGTATGCCTTTTTGTGCCACTGGTGAGTTTGAAAATATTAGCTCCCAGGCTGTGCGAAGAGCTGGGGATTTTTTATATTTCCTCATTACAGATTAAACTTTGTATGTGTATTAAAACTTTGTGAATGGAATTGTTTCTCATCAAATACTCAACCTACTTTTTGAAAAATAAAAACCCACGGTGTAATTCTAGATAATTTTAAATAGTTGGCAAAGCTTGTAGCAAATAGCTGCTGAACCACTCATGCAATGAAGAGATTAAAAATTGAATTATCATTAAAATAAAGTCAAAGTAATCAACAAGTTTAAATGAACCTGTTGAATACCTTTGTTTCAATATACCAACTTTTAAGACACAAAGTGTCAATCTAGCATACATTCCTGAGTTTGCTTTACTCTCGTTATTCTTTCTGTGTCAGTGACTGAATGGAACTGCTCCTCATGGTAAAATTAGGCAGTTCTATAGGGGCTTGTAGCAGCCTGCAGGAGCAGAGTCTTCAATTTGAGATGTTATATTTCCTTTCAATGAGAGCTAAGTGAATAAACTGTAACAACTTAGTTAATTTGCTTCCCTTGGCTTGTAAGCAAGAACCTAGATATTTCACAGTTCTTGATTACTAATAGTTATTATAAGTTTTGGAGACGGTGGATGGTCTATAAAGAAGCGCGAAGATTTGCATCTTGTGGTGAGACCTTGGGGTGGAAACAGCAGGGACCACAACCCTGCTAGAAATGTGTTTAGAAATTTTCAGGTGTTCATTAACATTTTGTAGATGTCTAGTACGGGGTTGTATCTGTTGTATTATCAATATTGATCCTGAATCTGCAGTTCAGTGATCGCTGGTTAACTACGCACCATTAGTAACCCTACCAGGAACTTCAGTACTGATTTGGTTCAAACTACGTGAACTGACTAGTTTTTCCCCTGCGACGTGATGCACTTGTTCCTGATCAGCAAATGGCATCGTACGGTCTGCACTGGATCGAAAAGGCAAAACTCTTGATCCTTCACCCTGTGTAGTGCTTCTCATATCAATTTTAAATTCATTGTATGCAGTAATTAAATTTATGATCAAAACCCAATCACTCTCAGATGAAAAAAAAAGAGAGAAGAAGACACTAAAACTAACTGTCTCCACCTATGGCTCCATTTTCCACTACTTGCAAGCAAAAAGTGCTCAGTAATGAACAGTGCAGCAGATAATCAAAATGAGAAACACACCGAACATGACTGATAGATTTTCTCAGGAACTAAACAAATCCTCATAGATTATTAGTGAGATTTCACAAGTGAACATTGACTTAAAATATCTGTGCACTAATTCTTTAACCCCCCCTGTGAACTCATTATTGGGGCTATAGAGTGTACTGGAGAATAAAATCACCTTTGACAGCAATTTGTGGAGTTTTGTAAATGTCAGCGATGAAGACCCTTGCTGTTGCTGTGTTCATCTAAAAGATTTTGCATCAGCAACACTTGAGTCGAAGCAACACCGGAAATTAATAAACCCCCGTGAAAACCTTTTCAGGGTATATTACTTAAGCTGTGAATCAGACGAGGAACTTGTCTAAACAGATTAATTTCAACGGTACATAGCTTGTAGAAAGTCATTATGATGTACGCATACCTTACCGCAGCCAAAGTACTTTTGTTCTTTGAAAGGCTCTATTAGAGGTAGAAATGTGTAGAGACAAGTTGGTAAGCAGCCCCTTAGCGCCCGGGATATTGCAAACACCGCTGACTGCTTTTACCAACCTTGGAGTGCCACCCGTGTCCGCGCTGGCCGGCGAAAGGCATGGCCTCTTCTCAAAACGTCCCGTCTGAAAGGAGAAAGTGCTTGCTTGCTGCTTCTTTTGATGGAGATTTGGATGATTCAAACTCCAGACATTTGAAGAAAATAAAAATGTTTGAATGCCTCGTGAATGAGTCACAATGCAATTTTGGATCCGTCTGTTGGCGTGACAAAGTATCCATTGTAGAGAAAGGATTTCCTGATCTTGAAAACGCTACTGAACCATTGGCTTATAAGAACAAACTTTTTGCAAAATCTCTGCCGTTAAAAAATGTCTTTTTAAGCTCTCCATTCGAGACGCGGCTTGTTTTCCTGTCAAGCACTCTCAGGAGTATTTACTCTGCATTTTCACTGTTGTAAGTTCCTTTTGTCAGACAGCTTGGAAAGGAGAAAGAAGCAACAACTAACATTTCACAGAGGGCAGGCAGAAAGATTTGGAATTTGCTACCTGGAGACCATTACTCTAACCCTCTTGAGTTTCTGACTTAAACCAGCCTACGTTTCTTTTCAAATGGGTCTTATTTTTATGACGGTCTACATTGCCTAGCTTTAAAAAAAAGGGAACAAAATGTAGAATGCTTACCTATTAATGAATGAAATGTGAAAGTAGTAAAAGAAAACAAAAGTAGTAAAAGAAAACAACAATAACCAAATAAGCAGAGCAAAAATTTGAAAAATTGTTCATATATTTTAGGATAAATGGAAAAAAGTCAGGGATCTTGACATTCCTTCTCCTAAAATTGCCCAAAGGCCACATAGTGTGTCATGCTTTAATTTTGCGCTCTATTTTTACACTTACGAGCATCTATGTGTGTATGCATGCATTTTAACTCTAACATTCACAAGTTTGGTATGTTCAAAACATTACCACTGGATAATTTTAAAAATGTCATTCTTGTTGCCAGTTGTTCATCCTCAAGATAGGATATGGGAAAAACAAGAAAATAATTATACCATGCTGGGAAACACTTCACTAATATTTTTATTTAGAAACAGGTTGGCCAGGCCTCTCCTGAGATACCCAAGACAGGTTTTCTGTTTGTCTTCTCCACCATAAAATCACCGGTGTCTACTCAAATGCAAACTGCAGTATATCCCCCCCCCGCCCCCTCAGTTTTCTGCTTTAAAAGACAGTCAGCGTGCAATGTTTGCATAACATTTTAAACTTTAGCTGAACTTTATTTCTGTGAACTGGTTAGTTGAAACACGTGCTGTTATCTGGTTTTTCTTGATACTTTTCTGCTACTTAATAACACATTTGCATTTTTTAAAAATTCTAACACCTGCCTTTATACATTTAACATCAAATAATTACTTGATTTACTTGTGACATAGGAAATCAGTCTCATGGTGTCAAAAACTTGCACTTTGGGAAATCTGAGTTGCAAGCGCATTCATAGCTGTCAACAGACATTTGCTACCTCATTGCAATAGCTGAGGCATAGCTGAACATTGCTTCTTGAGTAAGAAAACACTGAGCAGTGTGTGAACCTTAAAAGGTCATTACAGAGAGTCGTGCTGACTACCTATATACATGCTGTATCTAAGTGTTTCCTAGTTTGGACTAATTTCCAGGTTCTAGGCTATAGAAAAAATAGCTTTGAGAGATTCATGGCTCACTACGTGTTTTTGGTTCAGTGAGTATCTTCATAGACTACCTTTTCAAATACACAGGAGACAGTGATCAAGTCAAGATATGTTTATTTTAACTCACGCTTTCAGTTGTAAAAAAGTCTGTGCCACAAACTCCGAAATTTTAATAAGGACAATGTTGACATTTCATTGCAAAATTAATTGGTAAGGTGAGAGAGAAGGGGAGAAATGTTTGTTCCTGACACAAATTCAGTATATATTACATTCATCCATGAAAAGAGTTCAAGTATGATACTACCTTTCTTTCCTACATCAAAGGAAGAATATTCAAGGCAAAGCTATGACATGTAAGGTTTTCTTTAAATCAATGAAAACATGATACAAAAGCATCTCATCTTTTCCTCTCCAAATAATTATGAGTGTCTTAAGGGTATGGTGGAGCCATAGCAATTCTTCAGAAAACAGGATTTTTTAGACAGGGCTAAAGGGAAAAGAAACGTGACTTTTACCCAAGCTCAATGATATTCTAAATCTAAAGCAACCTTGTATTTACTTAATATTGTCCCAACAGTACGAGCAGTGCCTACAGGCAGACTGGACTGGTCTTTGTTAAGAAAGCCAACCCCCACCACACTCGCACACCCCTGCACCCCTACACCCCACACCGGATGGGAACCCAGCCCTCGGCACCCACCGCCACTGTCAGCACCACCGGTGGGCATGGCCTGGCTCACGGGCGCTGCTGGACATGCTGTCAGCACCAAGCACGCCCTGGCCTCAGAAAGGTTTGTTGAGGTCTGTCTCAACTTGGGTGTTCTTCAGCCGCAAAGACATGATCTCACTCACTCGTCAACATGAGGGCAAATAAACTGATGTCAGTATCGAATAAAGCCAGCCACAGGAAGAACAGGTATGTGGTATGTGGCCTCAAGTTGCGCCAGGGGAGGTTTAGATTGGATATTCGGAAAAATTTCTTCACCGAAAGGGTTGTCGGGCACTGGAACAGGCTGCCCAGGGAGGTGGTGGAGTCCCCATCCCTGGAGGTATTCAAAAGACATGTAGATGTGGCGCTTAGGGACATGGTTTAGTGGTGGACTTGGCAGTGATAGGTTAACGATTGGACTCGATGATCTTGGAGGTCTCTTCCAACCAGAACAATTCTATGATTCTATGATTCTATGTCAGGTGTACGTTGTGGACCCTGTGGGGAGTCTGTGAACCGTAAGAACCACTTGTCCATCACTCTGCCTCCTCCCTTAGCAAAGGGCAGAAGTCACCAAACAAATGGATGTTGACAGAGCCAGAAAGCCCTCAGAAGATGATGACGTGTCCACTCCCTGCAGAGGCTGGTAGCTGTGCCCCAGGGGGCAGGTTTTCCATGTAGTCCACCATGTTCAGCAACCACGCTGCTTCTAACTGACCTGAGAAAGATCCGCTTAAATTCCTCACACTTCCAATGGTTCTCACAACTGATATTTTATGATAAACCATTGAAATCAGTAGGGAAGCTTGACCACAGGCAGTTTGTTGTAACCACGTGTGGATGGATGCAAGGGAAATAGGTCATGCAGCTCGCGGTACAGGTTTTCTGCCTTTTGAAGATGAAATGCCAAATTTCAAAGATACCCTCTTCGAACAGCTCAATGAGGGGCAACGAGAGAGCCCGCGGGTTTGCAGCCGGTGCCCCGCGCGGCACCGTGGAGGAGCCCCGTGGCGGGGGCATCTCTGGCCCCGCGGAGCAGCCCTCCGCACGCCCGGAGCCTACACCGGCGGTACTTTATTCAAGGCACATTGTTCAGGTATAGCATTACCGAACGACGTGTACCGCGTGTCACGCCTGTAAAAGTCAGGACAACAGAATTAACTATGGGGCGAGCGCTACGCACAGCTTGTGCTTCCTGGTGGTATTTATGTTGGCAAAGCTGTTTGGAAGCCAGCGTGGTTTAGTCAGAGTGTTTACCCTTCCACGCATAAAAGAAGTAGACACTAGATTTGTTTTCAATGAAGGTGGAATATTATATTTCATGCTCTGTTTTTTTAAACAGCATTTTCCTTGTTTATTTTTTTCTTTCCCATTTGTTTTAGCTATATCCCTTTACTGCATTTTTCCCGAACTTTTATTTCCTATACTCTTTTCAACTGCATACTTTCGCTAAAGCTTCATTTACTTTTGAGTATTGCAGTTTGCTCTCCTTACGTTGGTCACAGTGTTTTGCTGTTGCCAATCCTTATAATGTTTGGACAAAGTTAGCTGTATTTTTTGTTCACATAAAGACTATCTGCCTCTAGTTTATTTTTGATTCCGTTGTACATAATCATATAACTGCAGGCTTCAGTAGATGAATATTGGAAATAAGAGCGTACTGCTGTAATTTGAAATTAATGTATTTATTGATATTTATTTTTCATACTATTTCTCAGTTACAGCTGTTTGTTTGATATTCTAATGACAAAACTGTGGCTATAATTTCTTTTTTAGGCTGATTGATTGATAATTACTGAAGGAGCAGAAAAAAGATACTGGAGCTGTTGTCAGTAGATAATTCAAATTCATAACTCGAGTAAAAACACTTCCACCATTTTAGAAATTTTTATTCTTCTGTTGATGAACAGAGGGTAACTGACATACACAGGCCCTTTCTCCATTCAGAATACTTGAAATACACGATTTAACAGTGCTGTGTGGACAAACCTGAACGTGACATTCACCTTTTTTCTAGGGCTCCAAGCACCTTCCTTTCTAGATGTTCAGACTGGCTCCCGAGATAGATGAATGAGCATCTTCCATCCTGTAAAAATACAGTTTCCATCCTGTAACAGTCTCACACTCCTGAGTTGACCAGCAGATATTAGAGTATTCCAGTGATGATAAAATAGAAATGCTGCTGATGAACATGCTGCAATGAATGCTTGTATTTCCATAGTCATTCTTACAAAATAATAGGCTTCCGAGCCTTAGAATTGCTCCTGTGATACGAGCTCTATTCCATATCCCTTGGGGTTTCATTAATCAAGACATTCAGAGCTGCATATTATATAAGCCATTCAAAGACTTTTATTTTTTGCTCAAGGGAGAAAATAGTACTTTCAGTGTGTCACTGTTTGAAGAAACCATTTGAAAGCATTTATAGTAAAGTTCTTCAAACTTTAATACGTTGTATATAAGACGTTACGGAAAACAAACATACAGGAGGTGTTGTTGAACCGTACTATCACTGTCTTTCTGTAAAATGGCTAAAAAAACCTAAACAGCATAAGGAAGGTATAACATTTTGAATTCTGCAAGTGTCCTGTTCACCACTGAGCTGCGTGATAGGGGTAAGTTCTCAAGGGTGCTGAGTGGGCTTTCACCTTCCAGCCAGCGCTGCTGGGTACAGCACCGTGTCCCCGCGAGTCGTGCGGACTCCTCCTTGCTCCACCTTTTGTCTCCTCCATCAGTTGGGTTGGTCCCAGGTGATGCTCACTGGTTTGGTAATATTTCTTCATAAATATTTTCCTTCTCTTTGCTGTTATTCAGCAGTGTTATAACAGAAAACACTGTTTGGCTTTGCCTGAACATCCCCCGTTCCTTGTGTATTAGAAAGTTTATTAGCACTGGTGAGTCAGGGGAATGATTGTTTAAGTACTGACACAATCACTGCAGTTTATTTTGGAAATAAATCGCTGAGAAGGAGGATGTAAGGAAAATGTTTGCTGATGCTGCATATAGCTCCTCCAAAACCTGACCTTGCAGTTCCTACAAAACCCGACCTTGTAGTTCCTACAAAACCCAACCTTTCCTTATGTTTCATAGCAGCCTTGTGAAGCCCACTTACATTATCTGGTGGCAAATTCCAAACTCAAGAAATCATACATAAAAGGCGAATAAAAATTGGATTGTTGCCCTAATTTCTGTCAGGGGTCTGCACAATATTTCCCGTGAAGCAGACACTTTATAGAAGAATGAAATGCATGCTTCCCTCCAACAGCTCTGCCAAACTACCGCTGCCCGTGGCATGAAGGCTGAGTGGGCAGCCCTAGGGTCTGCACTGCCCGTCCTGATGGGAAACAAAACAAAACAAAACATTGCAGAGAGAGAGGGGAAGGGTAGATGAAGCTTTTAAGATGAAGTTTTTAAAGTAAATTATTGAGCAATGTAGGGTGAGCTAAAGTACTGCTTAATGCCTCGGAGTGAACCACTTCTAATTCCTAAGTATTGCATCTTTTTCTTGACCTTGAGGGACCACAGAATGCTCTTAAGCATGATTTCCAAGCCTTTATTAATCAAGGGAAAAGGAACTGTGTTCCTTGGACTGTATCCTTTGCTGCGATGTATTTAGGCTAAATGATGCATCAAGTTTACAACGAGCATTTTGACAGTCCAAACAGATGCGTTAGTCATTCTGCATTAACTCAGTGTCCAGGGGAGAGGGAAAATGTGCTATCTGTTCTTATGGTATGGGAAAATATCCCTACACACTGTCCACATGATACAAGAAGAATCACGGACTTCATTTTCCATGGCACTCTTCCAAACCACTGAATGAATTTGATTTGGAAAAATCACTGCAAGGTTTGCAAAGATGTGGTCCAAGTGGGTCACCTGAAGCTTCTGATTATTAAATCCATAATGTGATGAGGATTTCTCCTCTGAATGTTTCTCTCCAGATTATATGGTGTTCTTTGGCTTAGCCAAATCCCTTTATTAAACCTGAGAAAAGAGATTTGTGAAACTAATTCCTGCAACCACCTGTGAGTATCAGATGCCATAGTACAGAAGGTGAAGTGTAGCTGCCCTGATGTGTTAGTTCAGTCCCTGGGCTGCTGTAGAGGATCCACGGCCATCTCATCTCCATTTCACCATCTGCAGAATGGGGAGGTTTTACAACCATTTGACCAGCCTGGGAAATCTATCACCATACCTTCAAGAGATACGACTGAGGTGGGATTTAACTATACCCAGTAAGGCTGGACTTTGCCTTGGTCTTGTTCGTGTTTATGTGAACATGAGTTTGACCTTGTAACAGTTCACAGGAAAGACACCAGAGCAGTTTTAAATCTGTCACGGTAGAGTCTAAATAGCTGCAAAGTTGCCCATTGATTAAAGATACTTCTGCTTATGATCCGAGGCAGCCAACACGGCTGCAATGCTGCTAACCTCAGTTTTGCTACAGAGTTGTACGTGATATCATGTGGAGCACCGCATCAGGTGTATCTTTACTGAAGAGATAACAACATTGCACTATAGAATGTACCTTTACAAACGTGTGTTTTAAATTTGCTGTCTCTGCATGGCAGCGCGCTGGTGAGGGAGTCATTTACGCGCTGCCTGACTCCAGAGACCTCTGCAAAGACACGTGTATCTGAAACAGCCTGAGTTGCAGGATTTAGTTAATACCAAAATGACTAATGTTTACAAAAACAAAGCTGTTTTATTTTTTCATCTCTGCCCAAAATGAAACCTAGAAACCTGTTGCATGCTTTGGCTCACGGTATTCTAGTTAAACTGTCACCGTGGAACATACTTTCCAGACCTGAGATCATAAAGGGAGCTGTAAAACATGCTAGAGGACGATTTTATATAACCTCGGTGCATTTCCTCATGCAGAATATAGCTGTTCATCTTTATCGGCCGTGCTACTGAAGACCTAATTAACATTGGTCTAATTTGAAAAACAAAAGCCCCAAACTTGAGAACTTGTTATGCTGACCTTTTCCAAAACTCAGGTAAGTAAGGCTGAGATTTAAATCATCCGTGAGCCTAAGGCAGAATGGGCTGCACAATTTTGGTTTATGTTTGGCTTCTTTAGGGACCATGTTGTGGTTTGGAGCTTTGACCTGGTCAGGATTTTGCACTGTAATATAGTCACAGGTGTACAGAGCCAGCTTTAGTAATGCATTTTCTACCCACCTATTACAGCCAAATGATCTGACATCCCATTGATATTAGTGAACCATGTGAAATATTTTGCCGTTTTGTGCTAATCAGCAGCAAATAAGTGCATTATCCAGCATAATACAGGACTTTCATAGCTTTCATAGTTTTCTTGTGGTGACTGATCTATATTTCTGCTCTTATCAGCTAAGGCTGAACCCAGCAACACTGTGAACGGGAAAGACAAGGCTCATCGCATCTTCTTCTCTGTCACTTACCAGTGAAGGCACATCGGCCCAAGCAGTGATGATGGGAGGCAGGGGAAAGAGGTAAGTACAGTTCCCTTAGTCTCCCTTCACTGTCTTCAGAAAATCCACACCTGGTAAAGTAAAATCTAGACACGACTCCTGGAAAGGGCTTTGCCAAATCATTTTTATCTTTTAATCACTTATTTTTCTACAAAGGAAATACAACAGCACTTCCATCCAGCTAAACTTTTGTAAGCACTGAAGAATTCATGTTCTTTCAGGTTTCTTTCTGATAAGTGCTGTAGAAATAGAAAGCGATAATATTTAGAATTGGTCAAAAATAATATCAGTTCTGCAGCTGAATTCAGTATTTTGTTTTCTTTGCATTGGGCCTCAAACTGCCATTGAAAAAATGGAACTTTCCAGAATATTTGATTTAGGCTTTATCTGAGTGTTATCCCCTTTGGATAAGACTGAAAGATTTGGTTTTAACTCAGTCATACAGAAGGTTAATATTTTGATAGCACATTTCACACAGAAAAAATGTGGAAAAGTTAATACATCCCTGTGAGATGTTTCCTGTAATCCTCTCAGCCACGTGGATAAACAGCTCATTTAACAATTCTGACTGCACCTCACTGTCATGACAGAAATAAAAATATTAAAAGAAAATGAGTCACCCATAAACTAAGATTTTTTTTTTAAAGAAAGCCTTTGACCTACCAATTTCTCTGATGAACAAAACGCATCTTAGCCATCTGTTTTCAGTTATCCGGCACAAGTACGTATTTCTTGTAGTTTAATCTTTGATTAAGCTGAGAAGGGAAATGAATAATTTAATTGCATTTCTATTTGGAAGATTTATTTGCAGGATTAGAAGTTGTCTACCCTCCCAGGTCACAAGTGTAGATGAACCCTGTGTCCTTAGTCTACTCCTCTGTGGATATTTGCCTGCATCATGAAGGATGCACATAATCCGATACTGCCGATGGCATTACATCAGAAGAAGGATCAGGGCTGGAAAAGATAAGAGAGCAAAATGTACTCAGAGCTGCATGGGATACTCAAAGATAACTTGCTTGCTTGTAGTTCAGGCTGGCTCCAGCCGAGCATGATTAGTTCTCTTTTTCAAGCTCACTAAATTTTTTGCTAACTTGAAGAAGAAAATTTCCTCTCTTTTTTTTCCTTGTAACCTTTCTAAAGCTGCTGGAACAGTGCGGAGTTGTCTCAGATAACCAAGTACACATGAGAAATTCTGGGCATGCCAAAATCCCTCTACAAAAGGAAATCATTTGAGATTTCTCTAGAGATAACTCTGATAATTTAAAATGTAGTTGGATTTACTCACTATTGCTGCAAGGTAATTGAAAATGGTCTCTAGACCGTGGATAAACCTTTGGGCATTACAGCTTTTTCTTCTTCATAGCACATGACGGAAGAATTTCTCTGGAAACACTCCAGATCACTCAAACGCATGTCATTTCCTCAGCTTCTAGGGCAAGAATAGCAGAATATCGTTTTAATCTTTCCAGGTAACATAGTGATGCAACTTCAGATTTTATGAACCCTCATTCCTTCCAACTGAAAGTACAATTTAATTAAACTTAGGAGGGGGCCGATAACATTAATCAAGGGTACATGAAAATTACTCATTTGTCTCTGTTTCTTAAGCAATAACTCAGATGAACAGATGAAGAATGCCACCTACAGTTAAGGTCAGGAATCTTGGTCTCTCCCAGGGTACCTGTTTTGGGTTTCTACCCTGTGACCAGAATACGAATGAACAGTTGCTAAGTCACAGCAACAGCATCATACTGAGCAAGGTAATTAATTGCTGAAGCTGGAAGATACTGCCATAAATAAAATTCAAAAGCTTTAGAAAGTGATTGCCCTGTAGGCATGGGCATTCAACTCATTACCTCCGTCAAAAGCAAAAGCAATTTCTTCTGTAAGCATGTATGATATT
Organism: Phoenicopterus ruber ruber; assembly: GCA_009819775.1. Taxonomy (NCBI): domain Eukaryota; kingdom Metazoa; phylum Chordata; class Aves; order Phoenicopteriformes; family Phoenicopteridae; genus Phoenicopterus; species Phoenicopterus ruber. The sequence continues at coordinate 27,278,473 of CM020217.1, read as the reverse complement.
TTTAAAAACACAGTACTCGGTGTGCTGGGGTCCAGGCTGGCCTCGTGGGAATTTACAGCAAGGATGGTGAGAAGCTGAAATACTGAGAGGTGCTTTACACCCTTTTCCACTGTTATGCTACGATGCAGTGAAAGAGAGTTAAGAGAAATGTAATTTAAGCTGAATGCGGTATGCTAGAAAAGGAGGATTTTTTTCTAGCCAAAGAATTATTAGACTATGCAAAGTGTCTTAATACAAAGCATTCACTACTTTGAGATACTTTGCAATAGTGACAATAGCTGAATGCACAGGTCTGAGTGTTGATCAGGCTGTTGGAGTTAGAAGAAGAAATGCTAGAGCTAAACGAAACCTGAAGTGAAGTATTTTACTCGTCTGTCACGCCTGTTATGAAGAGCTCCTGATAGGGCAGCAGCCTTGCTGGCTGTTTCAATTTAATTACTCAAGCGCAGTGGGTGTGATTCAGTTGTTCAGACACTGACTTCTTGCCCTTCTGACATTGTCCAGCTCCTAGCCCTCCGTGACTCTGCTTTGCTTTCCAGGCAGAATAACACATATGCTGCTTCAAAAAGATGGGTCACACAAAGAGTATCCAAGACTGCTCTCTGGGCAAATGAACACAGCGTCTGAAGTCTCGGTCTGTAGGCTATTTTCCAGCTTTTGACAGCAAAACACTTCTGAGCAGAGTTTGCACAAACAACAGTCCCTTAAATTCTGAAGCCGACCAAGCTATGAATTCTTTGGGCGCTGTTAAGGTGACTGAACTTGTGTTATACACTAGCACCGCGTTGACGCTGTCTTTCTGGAACAGCCGAGGTTAATGAAATTGCCATTTTACTCTCCGTTTGGGTTATAACTTTGGTTTTAGTTTAACTGTTGGTAACCTAGAACCCTTTTCCCAACTGCGTAGAGAACTGCACCTGCCCAGCAGCCTCTGGCTGCAGCTCGAATGCTGCCCTCCAGGCCTGCCACGATGGACCACTGTCCACCAAAGACCATCCCTGCCTGGGGCTGAGCGACACGCCGAGGTCCAGGGTCCTAGTCACGACTCAGACATCGACCCCCTGGCCTTGGCTGGGGCAACGCGATTTACCTCCCTCTCTCTCTACAACAGAGAGATAAAGCCCACTTTGAGAACACTGTGAGGTTTCAGGTTTATAAAGGGACATGCGTAAGAACTAGGAAGTGTAACGTCATGAGTTAATACACTTCGTTAGAGTCCATAAAAATCTTTGAAAGTAAATCTGTCCCAAATAAGAAAAACAAGACATAATGCAAAAAGAATTAAAAGAAATAGTAGCGATTTGGGGGGTGATCGACACTTCTTTTTGTGAGAAGGCCTTCACCGACTGGGTGTTGAACAGCACTTCACCCGTGGTTTCGTTGCCGTGAGTCAGGTAGCTGGCGCAGGGAGCCGGCTTCCTGTTTTGCTTTGAAAAGCTGGCTTTTTGCAATTTGGGTGTTGCTAAACCAACTCTTTTCTTCTGTGAGTCTTTACATGATAACTCAGCAGAGACTGCAAGGCTATTGCATGATACGCAGCGCTCTCGGGCTCACCGACAGTATTGTGAAAGTTGTGACTTTTTTTTTTTTTCTTTAAGGCTCCATTTTCTGGAGTCCTGGCATTAAATCTCATTCTCTCTTTTACTACAACAGAAAAGCTCATATTAGCTTAAATGTCTCTAGGGGAACGCTGAAAATAACACCAACAGTTTCAAGACCAAGGGCAAACAGAGCCCAGGACGTGTTTTATATTTTGACAACAAAACGCTCCTGAGCAGAGCCTGGACAAACAACACGTTCGTAATGCTGATTTGACTACTGATTCCACAAAGACACTGGGAAAAGCCTTGTGTTTGCATTTGCTTCCTTCAGAGCCCAAGGGAAGACGATGGGGCGAGAGGCTGCCTGGATACGAGGAGACAAGGAAACGAGCTTACGTTGGAAACCGTGGGCACCTCTTTCTGGCTGGTATCAGCCAGCAGGTATGTGTGTATTTGTTGCCTGCCAAGCTGGAGTTGGATGGACAGCTCTGTCTGTCCTTCCACTCCTCACAATACTGTACACCGGTTACACGCAAGGTCAAGCTCCTTCTGTTTATAACTTCATTTAAGTCGTCGGGACCTGTGGCAGAGGCTTGAACTGTAAGAATTACTTTGTGGCAGGCCAAGATATTCCCCTAAATTTGTCTGGCTTCTGTTTGCTTTGGTGCAAGAATCAGGAAGAGAAAAGGTAACATCGGCTGCGCCCCGTTACTTCCCCTCCAAAACTGCAGCTGCTGGTTCGTCTGCGACCTCGCCCTCTCGTCGGCAAGGTCATTTCCTTCCTCAAAAGGCCACCCCGCCAACGCCTGCTTGCACCAGGCGGCCTTTGGGAAGGAGCCGTGCGCCGCGGCATGCAGCGCTCCGGCAAGTGGGGGTGCTTGTTAGGCTCTTCTTGGAAGCCGGAGGAGCCCAGCGTTTCCCACCACGCTGCCGGCACGGCTATACCTGTGTTATCGTCTCGATGAGAACCGAGTCGTATTTCAGTGGGCATTTATAATGCTAAGGCATCAGGATTTCCCCTCTTCCTGCTTCTTTTAACAGGCTTTATGTTTTGTTTTAAGCAAGGCAAGGATTCTAGGGAAAGGTAACAACATCTCTGGGACTTTTTTGTCTCATTGCAAGCCAGCAGCAAAACACCCCACGCTCTGGAAGTCGGTCTGAGAGCAGGCACTAAAGGTTGCTCTGTGGTTCTCTGGAAGGGGAGAGAGACAAGGGCTGGTGAAACAGGGCGGGGAAACCAACGCTACCTTTTGGCAAAAATTTACGTTGTCATCACAAGTGTGTGTTTCTGACTGAAGGTTTTTGGAGACGGTGAAAAAAAAGAGTATAAATTTATCTGTGTCAACAGAGGAAATACAGGTTGGCATTTCTTATACTGATTTTTACCCTATGTCGGTTTTCATTTAGTCAGGGTTGTGGTCTAACACGTATTAGAAGGTACATTCGAGGGATATTTCTGAAAGTGAAATTATTTTTTTGGGGGGGGTTTGGTTGGTTTTTTTTTTTTTTTTAGAATTGGTGCTTATTATTCCAAAAACCTTTGATCTGATGAATAAAGGCATTCAGTTTGGATGGTCATAACCTTCCTGTGAAAACCAGGGAGCTTACACAGAGAAAAATAAGAGTTAAATGTGGAAGTGATTAGTATAAGACCATAGGAGCACTCATGTCTTCAGGAAACCATGTGGCCATTTGCATTTACATCCCCTCTAACACATTCATTGTTGAAGCCTAGAATCTGTCAACAGCATAAATCAATCCCCTGCACATATCACTAAGTTCAAGTTTATTATACCATCAAGGTGGAGCTCAGCTATCCCTGCTGTCATGCTGCTTTAAATAAGCAAATAGATGAAGGTAATTTAAATATCATCTGTTTTTGGAGAGGACTGTGCTGTGTGCTCGCTTGTATTGCAAAGAATTTGTGTTGGATTGGATTGGAAGTAACAGATCTGAGTGGGGAATTTTCTAAGTGAGGCAGAACTGAAGGGGAGTGAAAACTGATACTGAGTTTTTATATAACGCATCAAAGCTTTGGCATGGTTCTTGGCTTTATGAGTGTGTAACTCTATCTCCTAATGTGAATTAGTTTCACCCGCATGACAGAGCAGCGAGTATTTTGCTGCAGAGCTAGGCATTATCTTCTGGGCCCTGGTGCACTGAGCCCACGCTGATATGACAGACATATCCTAACTGTTGGGTTTGCTTATTCTTTCCCTATAAGAGAGAATGGGCCAGGTATTCATCTTGTGGTGAGATTATATGAAAAGAATTACACAATTCAAGTAGGGATAAAACTAATGAAATTTTGTGACGACAATTTTAGCACAGTTCATACTTCCCTCTATGCCTGCTAGAAACGTCTGTAATTCTCCCTCACATTTTATAAGAGTTCTCCTAAAATGTCAGGTGGATGTGAATATTTGACCTACAAGTTGCTGCACTTCTGAACTCAGGAACAGTTTTGATTTTTTCCATCTTCTGTGGATCAATTTCCCAACATTCCTGCTAGGCAGATGGAAAACCTTCCATCCCTTTGTAGAGATGCCATGAAAAAACAGAACTAAGGAAAAGATAAATTGTATGATTCTATTTTATCAGTTCAACATTAATTTACATGGCAGACCTACTTTTAAATGATCCAGGTAAAACTTCATGATTACAGTTAAGTGTAGTTCTCCATGTTTTTTTCTTGATGTTAAATTTAAAAATACTTTTAATTACCTTCATCCCATTGTTCTTGGGCTATGATGAATAATTCTGTCCCTCTTGGCTGCTTACGTGTCTCAGATGCTCACGTTAGGGTCTGGGGGTAGATCCTCAGTACAGTTAGCTATTTACATTGAAGGGCTATGAGTCCATAGCCCCGTGTCCAGGACATTCAGCTGAAAGACCTCAATCACAGAATCATAGAATAGTTTGGGTTGGAAGGGACCTTTAAAGGTCATCTAGTCCAACCCCCCTGCAATAAGCAGGGACGTCTTCAACTAGATCAGGTTGCCCAGAGCCCCGTCCAGCCTGACCTTGAATGTTTCCAGGGGTGGGGCTTCTACCACCTCTCTGGGCAACCTGTGCCAGTGCTCCACCACCCTCATTGTGAAAAACTTCTTCCTTATGTCTAGTCTAAATCTCCCCTCCTTTAGTTTAAAACCATTACCCCTTGTCCTATCGCAACAGGCCCTGCTAAAAAGTTTTCCCCCATCTTTCCTATAAGCCCCCTTTAGGTACTGAAAGGCCACCAACCATCCTCTGATTTGTATCTAAAAAATGTCTACAAACAAAAAAAGATTCAGCAAAGAGTTTAATAGTGGTTCATTGCAGATTGATGCAGAGAAGAGGGAGAGGTATTTCTCTCTTAAATGCGAGATCGAAGTTTGATGTCCTGTTCTGAAAGAGCTGGTGGAAGAGGGATTTTAGCTGAGATCTCCCACGGCTTAGTTGATGGCTGCAGTCATTCAAGAGCTGATGGCTGGCGAAGGAGGAATGGGGAAAACACCCTCTCCTTCTCTCCCGGATATATGCTGTGTTCACTGGCTATTCTCAGAACATGCATAACAAGGAAACAGGCATAATTGTCTCGGTGGGAATCCCCAAAGCATTTGGACGTGTAACAAGGCTTCAACAAGCTAAGGAGTCAGGCCTTGGGTACTTGTGTTGGACATCGCAGCCAGAAACTGGTGCTGAGAGAATATGGGTATTTGTCGAGTTTGGGAAGCAGGAGAATCAGCAATGTGGGACTTTTTGGCACCTGAACTCAAAGCCGCACGACTGAGTGCTTTTAATGGGCATGACCCATAGTGACTAGTGCAGCTATTCTGTGGCAATGACACACTCCTCACCGTCGACAAAACCAGGTGTGCCACGCTCGGTGTCCAGTGCCCGATCAGTTCACAAACTCTGCAATAGAAAAAGCTCGTCATGAGCACTGATAGAAAGCATAATGACAGGCTGGGGTGTAGCTGAGCGGATGGATGCACAATGATGCAAGCTTCATTTTTGTTTTCATTGCACATCTTTAGCCCTGGCCTCTGTCAGTAGTAACAGAAAGTTATCGCTTTTGGCATGTGGAGATTTGCTGCCGCAGACATCTGTGCTCACCAGAGCTCCCCATCAGGAGCGGCATTAATTAGCGTTTTGGCAGCCCCAAAGAGGATGCCAGGGCTGAGCGAGCAGTCAGAGGCGCAGCAGCTGGGCACCGTGGGGCTACTCCACGGCTTACGTGGGGCGAAACTTTGCTGAGAGGCAGAGTTGGTAAAGGAGGGCTTTCAGCTCTGAGCTGCTTGTGGTTGGTGTGGGACGTGGGACGGGCTCTAGCTGCACCTACGCAGGCAGGCAGAGGAGCGCTGCTCCATCGGCGACTGCCTGCCTATGCTATTAATCACTTGCTAATGCAGTGTGTTTTCTTAAATTAGTACCAAAAATAAAGATGAGACAATGACTGATTGAAAAAGGATTTTCTTTGTCCCTAATGGGCCGCATGGAAGAAAATCTCCTGAATAATTTATCGACTGGCTAATGACTGAATGTAGCTTTTATAATGCTGACGAAATGGTGCTAAATTCATCCCTGATATACTCTATGGAATTGCACCAGGGAGCAATTTGGTCCAGTCAATCTATTTCAGACATTTTTAACTGTTTCAGTATCAAAGGGACAGTAAGTAGGTAGCAGCAATAGATGGACTCTGAAGAGCCCTTCAGACTGTTTAAAATTAGTGGGGTTTTTTTGTTGTTTTTTTCATTTGTGATGTTGGATCTGCAACTGATACCATAAAAACTAAAGCAGCCACTCATTTAGAAAATATTGTATGTAGTCCTTTATTTCACATAAACTGCTGTCAGAGGGAATAAATAACCAACAAACCTAAAAAAAAGATTACACCTGGTGTTGAAGTATAGCTCTTTCCTGTTGAATTAACTTTATCTTCTAAAAATAATTATTTATTGTTATTTCCCTTTCAAGCACAGGGAATGTAACTTGTCATCTACCAGAAATTATTCATTAAAATGAGTTATTTTGTCAATTATAAATTTGCCATAAAAAATGCTAACCTTTAGTGATATTAGACAAGAAAATGAAGTAAGAAGCAAAATTTCTTCTTGATTCTTATCCCCTCAAGATCCTGGTCCAAATCTTGTGGTACCTTTTTTTTTTTTTTTTGGATGAAGAAAAGATGTGTTTGAAGAAAATAAGGGACCCTAAGAAAAAAGAACTGAGTCAATTCTCCTCCTACCAATGTAGGAATAAGAGCCGGACAGGATTTAGGGAGGAAGGTGTGGATTTGACTGCACAAGAAAAATGGCAATGGTAAAGAGAGGTGGCTTTGCCTAGCTGGAGAACAGCGAGAAGTCTAATGACTGGATTTTGCAGTAATGGGTATTAACTGCACAGTAATTTTAAATTTAAAATGAATTTCCTGATAGTTTGTTCTTAATAAATACAAAAGTCACATCACAGGGAAAAAAGAGAGAGAGAGGCCAAACTTCATCTTCCGAGCAATTAGGATGTTTCCATCACTACTACGTCATGTTGCTTGTGTCTTGAAGTGTTGCCATATATCAAATACAAATTCTGGAAATCAACTGAGTCCTTTGGAAGGTGATGGATGTTTCTGCTGCAAACTTTCATTGCCACAGTATGTCTGCCTACTTATCAGCATGCGCTAATAGTAAAGGCCGAATTTAATATTATACTAAAATAGCGCCGGTTTTGAGCTCTGAGTGAACAGAGCAAAACCACTGTCATGTTACAGAGTTTTGCAAGCACTTTGGAACTGGCATTTATGGGATCAGAAATGACGCTTAGCACATAAATTCAGTGTGAAACAGACAGCAGGTCTGGCTCACCAAACGCTTGTTTTACGAAAGCTCCAAATCCTCTGAGTTTACAAGGATAGTAAATTCCTAAAACATACTAGTTACTAAGCCGAAGAATTAGACATTTACAACTTTTGTTTCCCCAATGGATATTCTCCGCGAACATAAATCTCGGTGTGCGTCACGGCTGCTTTCCTCAGAGGAACCTTTCCTCGCGTATATATATACGCGCAAACATAAAGCAACAGCAAGCGCTTCATGAGCTTAACGCATTCACATCTTGTATCGCTTTAAAATGCCACACGTGTGATTTAATCGAGATACCTCGTTGACTTCTGCTACCCCTATGCCCCCCACTGCCTCCGCTTTGGCTTTCAGTGGAAAAAACGTAGGTTTCGGCTCTTCAGCTGAATTTGCGGTTCAGGTGTATTTGCCCCCTGAGCAAACAACTTCACTGCCCCCCTCCCCACCACCGTTTTCTTATGTGTTCCTGAATCAAGGCCTCGATCCGGGAAGAAGCCGGTGCCCGCTCAGTGCCCACAGCCACTCAGTAACCTCTTTGCTCGAGGAGGAAGGCGCTGAGCCCCGCTCCCGCCCCGCCAGCCGCGGCGCCCGGCGCCCTCCGGCAGCGCGGGAAGGCCAGGCGGCGCTGCGGGGTCGCCGGGCCGCCCGCACCGCAGCCCCCCGGCCCCGGCCCCGGCCCCGGCCCCGGCCCCGGCCCCGGCCCCGGCCCCGGCCCCGGCCCCGGCCCCGGCCCCGGCCCCGGCCCCGGCCCCGGCCCCGGCCCCGAGCGGCGCGACGCTGCCCCCTGGCGGCTCCCGCTGGCCCAGGCCGGCAGCAGCCCCGCGGCGGGAAGGCCCCGCCGGGCGCTCCCGCCTCGCCGCCGGCTGAGTGCGGGCTCCCGTCTCGTCAGCTGGGCCGAGCTCCCGTCGGGAGCGGGAGCGACTTATTTCCGGAAAGGACGATCCCACCGGTTCTTTTTTTTTTTTTTTTTTTTTTTGGTGATTTTTAGGTATAAAGAGTCTGGTTTCACAAATCAGAAAAGAGAGCTGATGATACCGAGCTAAGGAGCGGAGCTCAGACCCACCTCTCTCCAGTTTTTTATGGTGGGTCTTATTGTCCGCTTATTCGGGCACTGGCTTTGCACCGCTTCGAGGTTAGCTTGGAGGATTTATGTCTGTATTTGTCCCAGCTTTTCTCCAGCGAGCTCCCTCGGCGGCAGGGATTAATGGCCGGTGGGTCTCCAGAGGGAGCACCCTGATAGCCGTAGGCCCTCATGGCTCCCAGAGGCTGGGCTAACAGCAGGGCCCTGCGTAAGGCACTTCTCTACGGGTTTCTGTGGGAAAGGGGCACTGCAGGCGGAGTTGCTGTTGTTAGCGGCTGCCCTGGATGCGGGGTGCAAGCGATACCGCAGCGGTGTTGGTGCCACTGTGCCAACAGCCGTACTGTTTGCAGCAGGCGCTGGAACATCTCTTCCGTTCGTGCACGGAGAGGCTGGAGCTGAGGGAAGGGACTCATAGATCCACAGACAGATTTTTGAGGCCGAAAGGGACCGTTAGATCATCTAGCCTGACCTTTTGTATAGCACAGGCTGCAGAGTTTCATTCAGACTTGCACTGAGCTTCTAATTTGCTTACTGAAATAGTCTTCTCCAGAAAAGCATCTACCCTTGATATGACAAATAGCAAGAGGTGGGGAACTCACCACTTCTTTGAAGTTTTGCCACAATAGTTAATCACCATCACAATTAAAATGTGCTCCTGCAATCTAATTTGATTTTTTTCTGGCTCCAGTGGCTCCATACATTCAGCCCTTTAAAGTGAAGAGCCCTTGAATCCCCGGTGTTTCTCTTCTGAAAGTTTTGATGTGACAATCAGGTTGTCTTTCACTTCTTTTGTTTGATAACCTGCATAGATTGAACTTGCTGGCTCTCGTTGTATTGTGTTTTCCCCAGCACTGGAATCACATTTGCAGCCTCTCCAATTTATCAACATGCTTTTGAAATTGTCTCTGCTAAGCAGTGAATGTGTAGACCCCAGAGGAAAGGCACGTGTGGTGCCACTAGTCTTATCAAGATACCCTTAAGGAGCTGGAATTTGTTTACCAAATGCTGGACTTCATAGTAGCATTGGCTATGACTAGGCTGCTAGTAGTTTTCTGGGCTTGAATTATAAAGCTTACATGTTTAAAAGCCACTATGTAGGAGAAAAGCTTTCCACCCAGGGTTGGACTTGCCCATATTGGAAAGCTCTGCAGGTGTCTGATCGAGAGGCTTGCAGACAAAGGGTTGTTCCTGAGGGACCACAGACTTTGGACTACACTCAAACCTGCTGCTTGTGCCGGAAAAAGCTCAAAGCAGATGTTTGATATGCTCGGCAAGGGTTTCTTAGGACTGAACAGAACCAGCAAACTGTGGGCTTGCAGTCAGGAGGAGTTCTCCAGTCTTTCACACGTTGCTCGGTGTACGTCATTTTTTTCCTTTCTCCTTGCCAATCCATTTCCCATTCGGCTATAGTGCTTACTGAGCTCGGTTTGAGATGTCTGTCCTGGCCTATTGATCCTTCTTGTTCAGGGCCACGTACTTAGCTTCCTCTTGTTGGAAAGTTCATTCATCCCTTTAAGGCAGGAGCTCCAGATACGCTCCAGCTCCAAGACATTAACTGGACAGTGGGCCATTCAAGCACCTGGATGCCAATAGCGGAATGGGTATCCACAAGCCATCAGGAACAGAAAAGCATGTGTGCAAAAGTTTTGGCAGTTGACTAGTTGCGCGACTTCGCTGGAAATCTGTTCTAAAGAGGCTGAGTAGCAATTTCAAAACATATTTTTGGAGCACTTAATTGTTGAAAATTCCCACTTGAACTCCTCTCTGTGATCAGATAAATGAAAGCAATACAGCGCTCGGGGATATTTGACTGACCAGATTAAGCCACTTGTCTCCAAGCTGTTCCTGCTGGTTTGGGTCAGTAATATTAAGGGTGAAACATCTGAGAATCTGCTCATTTCTGGGTCTCATTCAGTCATGTCCAAAGATCTGCAAAGAAAAGGAATATCAGCCCCCTCCCTTGTGCAGCATTAAGTCAGATGATAATGTGATTCCAGTTAAAATACCTGCCTAGATAACTGCCTGATAACACCTAACCGGCTGTCGGTTTCAGCCAGAGCTGACTTGTTGGTTTCAGCAGTGCTTTCTGACGTGGCGCTATTTGTGCCTAATTACATGTTGGCTCGTGGCTTGGGTCCAAGCTCTCCCACCATCCTCGCTTCCTGTTACTTGCTCATGTTTCGGCTCAGCCGCAGGCAAATCAACTGTGTTTTCTCAGGCAAGAAAAATCAAGCCCCGCATGGGGAGCAGCTTGGCCTTGAACCGTGCCCCACCAAGCAGCAGGAGCTCAAGGCAGGTTGGACCGATGACTTGAGGCCATGCTTGGCTAACAAAGGCCGTCTGGGATAAGGCTTGTGTGACTTTGGTGTATGGCCATCTCCTAGCCAAGCGATTTCCTGAGCTGTTTCCTGTCTGTTTACCAGTGTCATCTCTTTCCACAAGAATTTCCAAAGTTTAGATACTCCTTTCTACGCTGGAAAAATGTGGTGGAGCAAGAGTGAAAAGTACTTTCATAGCCTTCTTATGCTTTCATAATCTGCTACTTTTTATGTTGTTTTGGAGAATTCTCTCATTCTGGCCTTTCAGTGAAACATAGAAAATCAAATTGAGTAACATCACATCCAAGGGATTTCAGGTGATAAATAGCTGAGGCATAATTTTTATGATTTATAAGGTCAGTAGCCACCTGATATTTGTAACATGCATGTGGTTAACGTTAATACTTTAAATGTCTAGATATCCTGTACCCTGATATATGTATGATCTATAGAGTACTCTTATGTCAGCTGACTTAGAGTGCTCTATGCCTGCCAGTCATCATTAGTAACTCCTCAGTCTGTGCATAAAACTAAATATAATGGGTAGAATTGCAGGTCTAGCTTCTCATTATGTGAAAGGCATGGACAAAGTCTAGAGATCTTGCGCGTGTGGGCTCTCCCGTGGGGTGCAGGCAGAAGAGGTGATGGAGGGCTGCTGTGTAGCTGTCACACAAAGATGAGTAGTAGGGGGTCTTGTGTTTGCTGGTTACACAGCAGCTGCAGCCTGATGCTGGGGACCAGATACTGAACAGGACAGGAGCCTCTTGCTTGGTCTTCCCCCTGTAGCCGTGGTTTGCCACTAAGGAGATGGGTATCATGATGGAAGTATGCCAGCGTTACAAATGAGGTGTGCCACAGCTAGAAGCACAGCCCCAGTTAATAAATAGTGGTAAACTTATTTTACTAGAGCTCTCCACAGTTTTGGGGCAGCAGCAAGTGTCCTGGGGTTACAGGGCTGAGGGGGTGCAGAGCAGTCTGGAGATGGAGAAGGAGGCTGAGGAGAAGGAGGCTGAGGAGAAAGAGGCTGAAGGGAAAATCAGAAGTGCAGATCCAGCCTTCTGCTTGCCAGCCATGCCTCCACCTCTATACCGGTAAGAGGGACAGTAAGATGAAGGCACATTCATTTACTTAGTGTAAACAAAAATCAGATGATGTCAAATGGAAGGAGTACTTAAAAGCCCTATGCTTTTAACTGCTTACCTGGTCAACTGATTGTACCCTGGGTAGATCTTTAGCGTAGCTTTTTTCTCCCCACTCTCTCAGTGCACTCCCATCTACATACAATGATTTTAAAGTCTTCAGGGTGAGCACCTGTTTGTACCGAATACTGTGAATCCTGGTCTGTGTTCCAGGCTGCTGTGTGGTCGGCGTTAGAAGGATGTTGATATTCTTAGTAACTTCCTTTTGGTTGAACCAAGAATAAATGAGTCAGATGATAAATATACACAAAACATTACTTGAATTTGCAGGACACAGGAAAATTTTTCAGTAAGGTCAAGCAATCCAGTGCCGTATTACCAGCTAAATGTAGAATCAGTCATTATTTGAACAAAAAAAATGTTTTAAAAAGGAGACAGATAGGGGTGCCAGATCACTCAAAACCCAACAACAACAACAAAAAGGAAAATGTCAAAAACCAAAAAAAGAGCTGGCTGAGGGAGCTGGGGCCCAAGGCAAGCTGCAATTGTTTCCCCTTTTCTGGAGATAGAAATACCTTAGTCTCAGAGGAAATAGAGCAGACATTCTTTGTAGCTGATTTCCTCCTGACTTCCTCTGTGCTAGAGATGCATGTTTTCCTAGAGCTTTTTTAGAAACTAAATCTTTCTGCTGTGATTTCACAATTCAGCAGCTTAAGTCCAGCTAGTTTTCAGTGATATCAAATTTTGCTTATGTTAACAAAAAAAAAACACCCTACCTAAACTTCAGTTTGCTTTCCCTAGCAGACCATTTCACACACTTCAGAATATTCATGCGCTCCAGCTTGTGCTTTCCTTTATGATCAGCTGAGTACTTAGGTTGCTGGTGGCAAAGTTCATGTTTGCATTGTTTTCTCCAGTGTTTAGTCTGGCATCTGTTTCAATATCACTGCTTTGTGTTAGAATTAGTGGGGAAAAAAAGAAGCGTATTTATGCAGTACAATAAGTTTTCGTAATCATTTCCAGATGTCAGATCCCATCCTTCCTTTTCTTATGATTCACTGAAGCTCAACACACCACGTAGAGTGTTCTGGAGGTAAAGAAGTAGGAATAAAAATTATTTCAGGGAAAGGTTGGTGTGACTTGCTTTTCGTGAAAATCTGTCAAAGGAAAAGAAAATTAAAAAGTAGGATGTGAATTGGTAGTCACTGAGGGAGGAATTTATTAATCACATTCAGTGCAGACAATGGCCTAGTAAACAGTATGATGATAAGGTCATCATCATAATGTCATGAAAATGGGCCAAATCCATAATCTTTTCTTCAGTCCTTACCCAGATGAACCATTAAAATCAAATGTACTAACATGCTATCCCAATGTAATTTTCTCTCTCTGTTAAGGAAAATACAGAATTTGTTGAGCTCACGGCAGAAGGTTTACCGGGGCTGAGTCAGCCTGCTCAGACAGCAGCAGCTCCTGCTGTAAGATCCAGGGAAACAGGCTCTGTTCCCATGCGTGAGGACTCATCCACGGTGTGCTGTTGCTGTTTGAACGACATCTTTTCACTAGGCTCAAAGTTGCCTCACTGCGGAGTCAGTAAAAACCCCCTTCCAGACATGAGATTCCCAGCTACCCACCTCGCCCGTTTCCCCAAGGACTGCATGCCAGTGTTTGGTTTTAACCGTGTCTATTCTCTGGCTCTTTTAAGAGGCAGACGGCTACCTCTTGCCTTGTGGAGAGCAGGAAGATGTGAGCCCTTTGTGGACATGAATGAGGAGATTAGAAAGCTATATTATGCTAGAGGCGTTCAGCAGAGTGGGGCGTCTGAGTGGGAAGAGGGACACAAGTAACAGTTCTGTCTGATAAAAGTCATTTAAGAAAAAGTGTAGTTCCTTACTTCCAGATGTTAAAGAAATACTATCTCTTGGCTGTTCTTGTAGCTCTTGGCCCCTGACTTTCGAGCACTGATACCGTAAGTTCATTTCTATTGGCTAATACAGTGCCAAGAAATCAAGCTGAAAGAGTCTTTGTGACAAAGTTAATTTATTTTTCCAATTAACGTCATCTCCATCAGCTTCAGAGATGATAAAATGACACACAGTTGCCATCCTACTTTTCAGAGTTTGGCAAGGGCTCTCTTCCTGATGCTATGAAGAGGGGAAATGTATTTATTTCTACATGTGAGATTTATTTATTCCCTTTCACTTCCATCTCCCATTCATTTATCAGTCCAGGAAAGGAGCATGTCAGTTTAAAACAAACAAAATACCCGATAACGTGGGTGGCACCAGATTCACTGCATATCCCTACAGAAGCTTTCATTGTGAAATACGCCTGTTTGGATGTGGTGGAAGCTGAGGGTTTGTGGATTCCCGCTCCCCTCCATTTGGGTGGCAGTGCTGTACTCTTTAATCGACCAGCATGATTCAGTACGTTTTGGTTTCTGTCTTGGTTCTTTTCGTGCCTCCCATATCCTCACTAGCGCTTTCCTCTTCCAGTCTAAAAGTACCTCCCTTTTAGCCTGCAGATGTATTTTACTTCAACGTTAGTGGAATATCCAGAGAAATTAAAGGCCTCAGTATTTAACTCTTTCATAATTTCACTTTTGCACAAGGCACATCATAAAGAGCTTCGCATGCATAGTATAGTCTGCTTAATCGGTAGTTTTAAAGAAAAATAAACTCGGTTAATAAAGCCTGATTTGGTGACTTTGTGGCTGCTTGCGAGCTGGCCATTTGCAGGGCACAAACAGAACTACGCGCCTGGAAGGAAAGGAAAAATAAAAAGAAATGCAAATTCTTCATCATATTTTTTGTGGAAGAGATGATTTGCAACATAGACACGGTTGTCGCCCAAGAAAGACTCACTGTTTCTAACTTCTTGAAAGATACTTACTTGATAAATTTGCGGACTGTGTGTGGGCTCTTTTTTTTTTCCTGGCACAGATCCCGTTAAATACACAGAGGGTCAAATGCCTCTCTTGGTCTTCCTTCGCGGAGGCCAGCTGGAGAGCTTTAGCGTAACAAAGCGCGCTTTTCCCTTCTGCGATTTACCTCTGCGTGAACTGACAGTGGGCACTTGAGACCTGATCTCGTTCTCGCTGACTGCAGACCATCTCTCTCTCCTTCAACACACTGCCAAATGGAGGCCTTTCTGACCGAGCAAAGAAGATATATTATAGAACGTGTCTGTCTTTGCCGTAGTAGAGTTATTTTCATGTCCGTGATATAAGGCACTGCTGTGTTTCAATGTTATTTCAAGTTAGGTTACTTTGGGGTATTGCAAGTAGATGAGCTAGTAGAATAATTTCGTGAAAGGAAGCCTTTCCTGAAAGTAGATGGGGAAAAGGCATCCAGTAGTCAGCAATTCTTGGATGTTCTGGGATGTACGTAGTGATATCCGAAAACAAAGGGAGAAACTAGGGGAGAACAGGGGAGCACTTTTGTGAGAGACTGGGTCAACTGGGAAGATGCTACTGAACGGTTTGCAAGGACCTGGTGTCACTGGACCCTACCCAAGAGTAATTTGAGGGTGTAGTTGCTATTTATCAGTATTTAATCTATTATAATTGCAGCAAGAAGCGTATCTTTCTGTGATTGCACTCTTTGCTAGCAACTGTGAATTTGCCTCAGAAGTGCTAAATATGTATCAAAATGAAGACAAAGAGGAGCTTAAGCGAAATGTTAAATGCGCTAAGAAATTTTATTCACACTAATACCAAGACTTCTGTTGTATGTTCTCCTCTTGTGTGAACACGCAGCTTTCTGTTTCAGATATTTGGTGGGGTTGTTTTTAAAGAATGGCTGGCCATTGACACTTGGCCAGTTTCTCAGTATCTAGCTTTCAAATGAAAAATGGTATCAGGAGTTGAGGAAGTATCCCTAGAACATATTTGTTGCAGCTCACACTGTTCTGAACAGCTTTTCCAAAGAAAGGGGATCATGTCTTAGCAGAGCGTGTATAGACACATCCCAAAATGCAGTTGTACAGGCACCTCTTCTCCTTGGGGCATGCCAGGGGTGAAGTGTGTTGAAACAGAAAAATCTGAGATCTTTTGCTGCAGCAGATTGTTGTTACTTTTTTAGCAGAAAAATCTCTGAACCCCAGATTTAAAACTTTAGTGATGGAAGGCAGAAGAAATGTAAATATTCTCTATTAAATAAAGAATTCCCTGAAGCCTGCTGTGAATAACTCTTGTGTAGGAAGAGACTATCAAAGCGTGAGAGGGATAAGTGCTTCTGAGGAAACCAGAAGGCTTTACGGTTTGAGACTGCCTGAACAATAAATATGCAATCAGTTCAAATTATATGGCAAACTCTTAAATAACGTCAGTGTATTTTGGCATGATGGTTGAGTTTAAATGCATTAAGCTTTTCAGTGAGTAGTAATAATATGGCATTAGAGCATTAAGAATGGGATGAGCTTTGCCAAACCTTTGCTTTAGCTCTGTGCCTAAAGGCATGTTTAAAAGGTAATTTCAATGTGGTTTTAACTGGCTGCAGTACTAACCCAGGAAGGGCGAGGGAAAATCTGGCAAGGGCTGATGAAGTCTTGAGGTCTTAGATTTTTGGATTACTGTCATAGTGGGATGCAGCTGGATTATTATATGAGCAGAGCTTTGTTGCAGCTTGCATGGCTGTAAAGTGAACTGAGTTTCACAAGCCAAGGAAAAGCAACAAAATAATATATAGTACTGGTGTAGGTGTGCGCGGGCCAGAACCTTTCATAGCAGCAAAAGACAGCCCTTGTGTTCCACTACCTGCTAATGCTCCAGACTGCGACTCTGCCGCATGACGCCCTCTTCATTCTCAGAAAATACCCTTTTAGTTAGTAGTTGCAGGCAGGATCCCAGTAACCCCTGGATCTGATAGTGGGATGAAAGCTATCATTCATCAGATGGTTATATATATATTCTGCAGTGAATAGAGGCAGAAAAGGGGGTTATGGGGGGGAAGGAGGTCTGGCCTCCATGGCACTGTGTCTAGTCATTGTTGAAGGGAGGCAGTTCCCAAGGTGTTTTGTAGCTGGAGCCTAACAGAGTCTGAGGCTGAGACGGTGATTCGGGATGGCTGGAGCTAGCCTTGGGAATACCCTCTCTGAAAATTCTTAAATTGGAAAACCAAACAAATGAAGTTTCACCTTTTTTTTTCTTTTTAAGTATTCCTGTTTGAGAGCACAGGAAAACTGGCTTTCCATCAGATTCTGAAGTGCTATAAGGGTGATTGCATCTGCTTTTGTGCCAAATTTCAAACTGATGTTCTACATTTTAAAATTTAATCAGGTTCAGGCTGTGCTTTGGTTCATTTGCAGAGTGAACTGTCTCATGACCAGTGCAATTGCTGGTTGCTTTTCCATCATGATACCGGTTGATGTAGTACTGCTGTCGTTCAAAGTCATTTTAATGGTCTGGTAGTCACAAAACTACACTCAAACCAACAATTTTTCCAAGAAACATTTTCAGAAGCTCAAGGTCAATCTTTAGTATTTTTCTGGTTTAATGAAAATTTTGTAAACTTCTTGGTTAATGATCCCACACAGGATCTCTGCACTCAGCATTTGCAGCTGGCTGTAACATGACCTGAAGTGTTTGTACTAATTTGCAACTTGTTTGGGCACCATTTTTCAGCTGACCTCAATAAACTAGTCTACCAGGGCTATGAAAGTTGGATAGTGACCTAATGGCCACCTCTACAGAATCAAATCAGTCTTCCAGCCTGCACACTCAGCAAAGTGAGTGCCAACACCTCCAGAGTCTATCCATTTAGATCAATATAATTTCATTTAAAAGAAGAAATTCTGTTGCCAGGATTATTTTGTCTGTTGTGTTACCCACATTTCCATATGGGCTATTGTACTGAGTATTGTATTCTTCCTAGTTATCCAACAGGACATGATATTCTTGTATTATCTTGAGGAGTTTTCCTATGTGTGTCACCTCACAAATGGCCAGCTTTCACGTGGGGTTTCTTTAGGCATGTGGCTGGACTAAATGCTAAATAACATTGGCAAAAAGGTCTTCAGGCCAGAGTCAAGAATTTCCCATAATTTCTAAAATTATTTTGGACTCTTCCAGGATGTAAAATCCTATAGAAATATAGGCAGCTTAAGAACTGCTGCGGCCATGTTGTACATTTAACCCATTTTCAGATACTTTAGACTTTTTAGAAAATTTTCCATTATCTGAAGCCAAATTCATGTGGAATTCTTGTATAAAATACTTGATGGATATTTTTATAAAGTCCAAATTAGTGCCAAATACTTTTTTTAAGCAAGCTGTTTTACCTGAGAGACCTCAAGCCTTAGCCAACGCCTGTGCAGTCTACAACACATTCACTTCAAATTCTAATCCAGAGTGTAAAATGTCTGTGACTTTTGCAGCGTCCTCTTATGGGAAAGGGTGGCGTTTTGAATTACTGCTTCTTTAGTGAGAAGTACCTTGAAACATGTCCATAGAGTCCCACAGCATATGAGAATAAAATAAGATGATCATGAAAAATACAGATTAAATGATGTTGCTGTCTGTCTATGTATCTGCCTGTCTGTCTATCTATCTATCATGATTGGTAAATCAAGTGTACTTGATCTGAAAAGAGACTACTTAGATATTTCATGGCTTATTTAGTACAGCTGTAAGGGCATTTCATGTGAGAACATATTGTTCAAAGCTGTGAAAGGAATAATGTCTCACAAAAATGACAGAATAAGGGCATTACTGCTGATTCGACAACATAAAGAACTAGGAGGAAAACAGGCCAGAGATGATTTACAGATACCAGAACACTGCTGTAACTGTAAATTTTTTTGCCTGCTGAACACCTTACGGAATTTTCTTCCACAAGGTCTGGATTACATTCTTTTTTTTAACACAACATCTGGGTAGAAAACTTTGTTATAGACAGGATATTTTTTGAGAAAAATCGCTTCTTTCTGTTGGAAAAGCATCTGATATTTTATGCTACAAGGAGACTTCTGTGGCTATACATCTTTTGTGACTGCGAGCTCTTTGGGGCAAGGTCTCTTATCTCTTTCAATGTGTAAGATATACTTTACACAGTAGGGCTCTGTTCATTGTTGGTCATCTTTTCTTTTGTCTACATTGAGCCCTTTAATGAAATAGGGAGTCTGCTTGTTCGGTATGCGGCGCGACAGAGCTGAGACAGCCTGTCCCAAAAGAAACGTGTGAAGTGAACTCCCTTCTGGGGCCTTTGACATTTGTCCTTTCTCACATGCTGCCTTTCGTCTAAAATAAGTCAGCTGGAGTGCAAGTACGTGGTGGCTCTTTGTGCATGAAGAAATGGGTAACTTTCTGGATTTTAACTTAAGTGAAGAGAGATTTTTGCACCCCTTTTGGTCTTGCAAATGAAGCAAAAGCAGCCATCGTATGATTCTAAGAACACATCGTAGATCACCCAAATCTTACCCTGTAATGACCTGGAAGCTACTGTACAGGTGAAATAACCCATCTGAAATGTCTGAGAAGTTCATCATAATGATGGCCAAACCAGAAAAGGATGGGTTTCACAGGTAACGCAGCCTATCTGTGAAAAACTTGGAAAGTTCCAAGTTTTCCATGGCACTTTTGTCTTTATGATCAAACCTTTAAAAAAAAGTCCTTTAAATCAGTTTTTCTCTGGTATAGTCTTTAGCTGTTCATCAGCAATTATTTTCCACTTTTCCCCAATTAACCTGAATTGATTCAAGGCAGTTCCTTTCCAGGCTATCTGAATCTGTACTTTCACTTCAGGAAGAATAGCACCTTTTCACAGCTTGCCACTCGAGTTTTGGTAAAAGGTAAAATTGCAGCCGTGAGAAGATTTTTGTTCTTTTTGTCCCCCAGTTTTGTTCAAGCTACGTGCATTCTACTGGAGGACACTTGCAGAAGTTACTGAACAGCAAGTGGTGCATCAGCTAATGCAAACCTAGAGATACAATAAGTGAGGCAAGAGTTTTTGTAAACACATGATATTTGGGTAGTACTCTGTGGTGTGTAACAGATATGAAATCAAAATAGACATTAAGGAGATTTCAGCAACACTCAGACTCAACCAGCTGGAATAGTGACTGTAGCAAGCAGCCAAGTTCAAGGCAAGGGAGAAAGATAAACAACGATCTGGTGGTGATGGGTGAACTTCGGTGAAGTTAGTGTGATGCCTATTTACGATAATACGCTATTATAGAGAGTTTAAGATCAGAAGAAGTAAGGAAACAAACTTTAAAAGCAGAGACCACTATGAGATGTTGAAACACTCCCTGCAAACGCCCAAGTTTTCTTTCTGGAGCTTCAGTGCCTCCATTGTAGGTGATGGCAATGATTGCAAAACGGCAGAAGAGCAAGAAAGCTTTGACTTCTGTACAGCATTTCTCTGCTCTGCTTCATCCTCGTGCTACTTCCAATACTAGAGAGGCCAATTCCCCTTCTGAACATGTTGGCAGAAATTTTTTCCTCCCATTCCTTCCAATATGAATCTTCTCCGAACACAAAAGAAGTAACTTCTGGAGGAAGGGAGAGAGAGACAAATGAAAACGTACATTTGGAAAATTTTTCACAATTTTCATGAAGATATTCTTAAAGAAAGGACAAAGTAGTGAAAGATAAAAGGGTGAGAACCTGGTGTGGACTTGAAGCGAGCAGCACTCAGACCCACTCCTGCAAGGAATTTCCAGGTGGTTGTTGAAGCACTGCATGATATAGAGGATATCTGCAAGTGATTTGATATCTAGTATGCAGAATTGAGCTTTAATCCACTCAGTGATGTATGGATAGGGACACCTGGCCAACATCTGGAAAAACTTAAAACAGAAGGGGGTCCGGTGCATTCTTTCAGATAGTTTTTGCCTATTATTGTTTCCCCAGAAATTGTTTCCTGTGTGTGCTTCGTTTTCATGTGCATGAAAATAACAATTTGCTTTCTAGATCTCCATTTTGGCAGTTCAGAGAGAGGAAAAAGGTATACAAGAGTAGATGAATAAGAGTCAACTCTGAATCTGCCCTTCAAAGCTTCTCAAATGCCAAGCAAAGCACAACGACATGAACGGATAAGAGGGTACAAATGAAGTAAGGGTGCTGGCACTCACAAAACCGGGATAACTGTCCCATTAAGATGAGATGAAGTTGTCTTAACTGTATCGGTGTCTCCTACTTATAGAAAAATGATGAATAGCTGCAGAGTGTGGAGACTTTTTATGTTCCTATAGAAGTAACATAAAGCAGCTTTGGAAGGCCGTTGTGTATGTGGTTGGTGAGGTTTTGTAAAGATGCTGAGTTTTCTGATGCAGTTAATGCGATACTACCCTGCGGAGAGTTGGAGAGGAAATAAATCTCTCCAGGTGGTATTGAGGAGAACTTGTTCCTGGTGGCATTGCTCCTCTGAACCGGGAGCTGCTGTGGCAGTGGAAAGGCAGGATGGTGAAAATCTAATCGAAAAGGCCTAGTTTGTCCAGAGAAAAAGTCTTCTTTAGCGTTGAGATTCGCAAAGCGTGAGGCTTGTCTGTACTTCAGCTGACCAAACTGGGCACGGGACATGTGCAGCACTTTGTTCAAAAAGCCAGCCCGAGACACAGAGGTGGCTTTTGTTTTAGCCCCCAGTTTGTTGGCAGTACATGGGTTTTAAGAGTAAAAAGACTGCTGTAGGGCAAGAAATTTTTGTAATAAATGTATTAGGTCTCTGAAGCAATTGTTTTGTGATTGCCTGGCAAGGACTTCTCTGCCCCAGAGCTTTCCACTGGAAGGCAGAAACAGCTCTGATGCGAGTGGTAAGTACCCCACTGGTAAAAAGACTTGCCTTTTGCTCAGTTTTTAGGGATCCTGGGCTTTTTAACTAAGGCAATCTGTCTTTAATAATGTTATGACACACAGAAGTACTGGGAACAAAATGATCTTTATTTTCTGGCCATAGTAACGTGACATGGGCCTGAGGTTACAGCCAGTTACACTTTATCCAGTGGCTCTTATGGTTATTGTTATAAAGCTTTATCCTTGTTATCATCGGAATGGTCTTGAATTCATTTTTTCCTATTCTCACAGTGCTGCCGCCAACATGGCCTGTACCGTTCTGTCAGACATACTGGAATTGTATCGTGTGGTTTAAAGCAGATTCTGGGAGAAACTTCAGCCCACATAGAAAATCTTTTGACTGCTTAGCCTCATTCCAGTCTAAACCAGCACGAGTGCTTAAAAAAACAAAAGTGAGTATGCAGCTGCATGTTTGCAAACTGAGCACAATGTATACATGTTTACAGAGTGTAAAAAAAACCCCCATCTATTTTACTAGGCTATATTTACAAGCCACCAGGCACTTTCCTCTCTCCTGGGAGTTTGGAGGTAGTCTTCAAATGATCCTTAGCTTTACAAGGCATGAAAATAAATTTGGAGCTAAAACAGGCAGATTCTTGGCAGGGTTTTTCTTTCACTCTGCCCTACGCAACTATCAGTGCAAACCAGGGCCAATGTCTTTGGCTGCGAAAAAGAAAGAGCTTATAAAAATAGTACCACAATGTTTTGTGCAGGGTGTGTGGCCATAGTCATGTTAAAAGAATAGCACAAGTATTATTACAATAAGCTGTCTATACAACAAATTTGCTGAAGTTGAATGATCGATTTTTAAGAGTTAACATTTCAATAGGACTGGCCCATATGTTCAAGAATAATTGTTGCACTAGATGAGAACATGAGAGATCAACCGCTTCTAAGGATTTCTGAGGTGCTACAGTCAAATTCCTGTTTCTGTTTGTGTACAAACTGGCTCCGACAGAGGAGAGCAAGGCAAGATCTCTCCTTTTGCGGTTACAGGGTAACAGCAGAGCTGCTTCCTGGAGACCAAGGCGTTATCCAACCTGCAGATGTCTGCACCTCCGTGCATTAGGATCTGGCACGCACATCCTTACAGCCACAACCCTGCCAGTCCTCTTCCCCAAGGGTCTGCTGCAATAAGGTGGTGCAAACAAATGCCTGAGTTGCACCCTTTCTGAAAACGGCGAGAAAAGAACTGAGAAAGGAAAAGTCCCATCTTGCTCCAGGGGAATTGTGACAGCTCGTTTATCTTCAGGGCCTTCTTCGGATGCTGGCAGTTTAAGCAAAGAACTTTCTCTTCCACAATTAATCCAGTCCTGTAAGCAACCAATTTAAAATCAGGTGGATAACTCTTATTTTACAACACAGGGGACTTCAGGGAAAACAGAGAAATTGGGTAAAAAGATTAACCGTAATATTCTGTTCAGAGAGAATGAAGAATTGGAACATGGCCCAATATATCCTACATTCATCAGTAGTGAAAAACAGAGTTTATTTTCTGTCACAATGATATTCTGCAGCAAGAAATACTGTCTCCTGAAGTGACGATTAGTTACAGTGGGGTAAAAGTTGCACATAGATTTCAAGAGTTCTCTCAGTGGTTTACGCTGAATTATTTGCTAGGGTGGGTAATAAAATATCATGCTACTTCTCATCCTGTCTGAACACATGTTTTCATTCTTTTTGGAAACATCTACATTTTATTCAATATGAATTCTTTGTTATCCAGCATAAGACTTTCTGGCACTAGAAATTTATTTTAAAGAATGATTAATAAGGTTGAATTTTCCAATTCTTCCACATAGCAAAAAGCAACACTCAAATTTGCTTCAAGGCGCACAGGATCAGATGGTGGGTAATTTCTGCAGAGTCTCGGTTATTCTGGGCTGGCTACTGCTAGACCAGCAAGGCAGCAGGGTAACGTTGATTAGACACTTTTTTGTCTGCCCGCCTGAGGACAGGCACACCAATGCTTTCCTAGAACTGATGACATTTGGATATCCGACAAATGTAAATGTTTTGAAGATACGTGGCATACTGCCCTTCATACAGGCAGCAGCACGGTTTTACTGATACCAGGCTTTAAGCCCTGCTGGACTTTTGCAGCAGCCCCAAAACACAGCAGTCGCAGAAACACAGCGAGAAACACGCAAGCCAGGCTGAGAGCAAGGATGGGCAGCAGCAGCTCGCCTGAGCTTGGAGGCAGGGGGGAAGCGGGGAGACAGCGGGCAGCTGGGGACCTGGGCATGCTGGCTCGAGCTGTTGCGCAGCCCAGAGTTGGGCTTCCCTTCACCAGGACTATCCCCAGCTTCCTTCGGCATTGGCTGCCTACAGAAGGGCGTTGCACAAAACCCATCCTTGGACCAGGTTAACTTTTCTCATTGTTACCTGTAGCAATAAAGCTGTAGGTGAGGAAGATCTGGAAAAAAAAATATTTCATGAGATCTTGCTCTTGAAGGATCATACCAAACATGTCTTGATTCACGGGACTGCCATAGGGATCCTGATGGGACTAATGATAATTGTTAGGCCAAATGCTTGATTATGGGAAAAAAACAGATTCAGAATTTGGTACTTTTTGATATAAACCAAGAATTTCTGTCTCTTTCAAACAAAGCCAAAGCTCTTTGAAACACGGCTTTCGAAAGTCAAAATAGGTTTTTCTACAATTTCTTCTGTTCCCTCATTTGAAGGCAATGTTTCGGTTAGTTTAACTGCAGTTGGTACTTGTGTGGCTAGGAGCCAGCTGCCAAGGGGCTGTAAAGATTGACAGCGATTGGAGAGAAAACTGGAGAGGAAAAAAAGGACTACGCTTCTTCAACCTTTTTAATGAGGTGCAGCAAATTTAGAATGGCAGATACATGTAGAGACTTGTTATTCAAAAGCCTACATTGACTAATTAATGGGAAAATCATGATTTATTTAAAGAAAAGAGGCAAGATTGGGAGATAAATTACTGCTCAATATCCACTTGTACATTGTGCTTTCTGTTCAGTGGGAATTGTTTCTGTCAGCAGTAAGAATTAGATGTAATGGGAAAATTATCTCTTGCGATCATCTGAGTCCTGGTTTATTAAAAAAACCCCAAGATGCTTTTGGCATCTGCAGGTGTTCTCCGCACGGAAGAATCCTGGCCTGGTTAGTCCCTGCCATTGCCCTGTTACCAGATGCCTTTCATCAAAACAGCGATATCCTTGAGGGAGTTGCATGGTCTGGGGACCAGTCAATGAACGCACCAAGATAAGCATGTGTGAAATGAGCAGTGTGGTGCCAGCTCCAAAGTAATCTCGGTGCCATGAGCCATCTCCTGAGGTGTATATTAACTAAATACTGCCTCGCGAAAAAGATTGGCAAGGCACCCTTTGCACAGTTACGCAGACCAAAAGCAGTTGCTCTAGCTGCTAAAATCCTATGATTGCTTCACTCTCAGCTCTTCTGGAGAAAAAAGAAAAGCTCGTTTACCCCCTCTCTCAATGGTATTGTTTTTGCAGATTTTAAACATGAAGAGCTTTCCTGGAAGAGGCTGTCGGTCTCACGGGGGCTGCAGAGGTGACAAAGAAGCTGCGTTCATCGCCTCGGCGATGTCGCTCCTCGCCCCTGCTGCGGTGAAGGCAGCCCTTCGAGCGGCCCCGCACCCGGCTGGGTCCCTGCTGCTTGGCTGGGAGAAGGGCTGCGCCACATCTGTGGCTCCTCATACATTCCTGTGTACAAACGTTACAAAATGCAAAGAGAAAAAATGCAACGTGTTCAAAACAACTTTTTGAATTGTCAAGGTGAGCAGCTCACTATCATTCGGTCAGAAAACAGCGTATTTGTATGCTCGGGGCTTTCTGTGTCTGTATTGGTTTGCACTTCAAGGGCTTGAGTCCCATCCCAAAAGAAGCAGAGGGACGACCCCTTTATAGCTACTTCAATGGAGTGGGGACAACTGGGAAAATTAACAAAAGGAAAGTGGGAGGGAATGAAAACCCAGGAAAATATTATAACAAACTGTTCACTCACCTCTGCCTGGACTGTTTGTGCAACTACAGTCTAAAAAACCCCACCAAACCACATTTACAAACAGAAGCACTGAAGTTTTTCTGTCGACATTTCGTACCATATCAAAAGAACTTTTTCTGCATTTTCAGTGGGGTTTGTTTTTTAAAGGAAACATTAATGAAATGTATTACAAACATAAGGCCCGCTTCTGCTTGTACTTTTCCTGTTCGTATGGAGCTGTTCCAATGCTTTTAAAGTCAATGGGAGGAGTATCGCAGTGACAGGACTGGTCTGGACCCGCAGGAAAATACAGCAAGTGCTGGCAAGGTGACAGAGGAACTGTGCTTAATAAGGTCATTTGTAACCTCTCCATGATGTGAGCAGCTGTGTAGTAGCTCTGTTGCAGAATCAGATCTATAAACCAGACATTATAACTACAGTATCCTGTTAGGCCATTGCTGGGAGAAGATTTTTTTGAAGTTTCTGGATTTGATAATTTATAACACTTAAAATGATTGTGCTTTATTTTCCAAAAAGAAATGCTCTAAACAGTAAAATTGTAAATTATATTATTTTAGTTAGTATCGTATTTCCTGTAGTTTTTCTTACAGTTGCTTATCATAGCTGTGATACAAAAGAGCATTTAGAGATGTACTTTAGGGCTTGCCTTTCCAGAGTACTATTTAAACTTACCTTTCAATGTTTTTTTTTCTAGTTAGAGATGCAGATATGAATTAGGGCATATGGGCTGAGTCCAATGCTATTGAATTCAGGATTAAGACTCTGACTTCAGGCGATGTTGAATCGGTCACTTTGGCCAAACTTTGAAATTTCAGTGTTTTCTTGTGAAGTGTTGAAATGCAGGAATCAGTCTCAGATCAGATCCAGCTTTCCTGACTGTTTTTTATCCTTGGCTAAGCCTTCGAACAGCTTCTGTTGAAAATACAAGGTTTGTTACCATCTCCAACATGAACAGAGCTGGTTAATTTCTGAGGAGTTGTGGTACGAACAGTCTAGAAAATGAAACTCAGAAGTGAATATTCTTCTCGTGTTGACAGTCCGCTTACCAAAACGCAGCCTTGTGTGAAGAAGTGGTGCTCCATAAAAATAAGCACACACACTATGAACTATGGTTGGCAACATTTAATAAATGCTGCAGTTTAGGCATGGAACATATGTTTTGTGTGAGTGATTTTCCTTTAGTTCTAAACTAAATGATGCTATTTCTTATGAACTTTCAATAAGAAATCCATGAAGGGTTAAAAATTTTCATCGATTGCTATCTTTTTTTTTTCCTCTTTTCCCTGCAGAATGAGCTTCAGAGTGCATAATTCTCACTCCTGGACAAATTAAGAAAGGAAAAAAATGCCCTTTTTATAACAAATACTTTGTAGCACAACGAGTGTTCACATAACAGAAGTATTGGCTAAGAGAGCTGGGAAATTTTATCCAAAAATCTGCTGAGAGGTGAGCAATGGTAATCAACTAGCACATTATCTGAAAAGCAAATTATGCGTCCAGCCAGACTAACTATGCTAAAATGAGTGGCAGGAGAAGATGTCAAGATTTTTTTTTTATGACCTCCATTGGTATGTGTTGATTTTTTTTGGCACTGCCCCAGGCCCCAAGCGTATACAGTTGAACAAGGGGAAAAGGCAGCAGATTTTATTGATTCATAATATGGCTTGCTGTAATGTTCTGAGGGAAAACAAAGGGCTTATGTTAGCTATAAGGTACTGTAATATACATTTAACTGGTATAAATTATAAGGTTGTCTCTCCTTAAGAGTATAAAATATAAGGTTGTTTCAGAGAGAGTCTGAAGTAAAAAATGATTAAAGCACTGTCCAAAGTAGACAAATTCATCAAACAAAGTCAGTTATTAAAAGAACACAAACTTATGTATGAATTATTTGCTCCTGCTCAGTTTTACCAAAGGCTGCTAACCATTCCCAGGCCGAGATGAAGGGTAATTTTGTACTGAAGACAGCACCGTGGCACGTGATGTATTGCAGAATGGATCAGATAACTTGACTCAGTTTTTCTCCTCAATGCTGTTTCCAGTCAAACGTCCTAAGGGTGGGAAGCATCACTTTCTCTAAAAGTTGGGTTCCTTGTGACTTAATACAGTGTGGGTTTTGTATAGATCCAAATAACTTCCAGAGATTACTGCCTCCCTCTCTGCGTCCTGTCCTGAAATGTATCTGTTAATGTGCTTGAGCACCAGCAGAGCTTGATGCGGTGGATGCACTGAACTGTCACGGTGCATGACGAGGTTTGTGTATTGGCAGGTCAGTGTGGCAGATCTATTTTTGATGTTAATCAAAATGTAGAATCGTCGTCAGACGGAAGTTACAGCATCACTTCTGGGTTTAAAGGTGTCTTTACAGTGCCTTCAGAAGAAGAGGCAACAAATGCTGAAGAGTGGGGTGGACGTTGCCATGTAGCATCCAGGGTCTTGGCGGGTCAGGAACCCGTTACATGGGGACTATCGGTGGGTTGCTCTGGGGCAGGCGTAGGGCAATGGACTACACGAGACAAGACACAAGCCCCTGGCTGTGTAAAGTTCATGGTGAGCCTGGGGTACCAACATCTTACACTGTTTGTAGCCATCCCCAAACCTATGTTACCTCTTCTAAGCACCAAGAAGATAGTATTTCTTAGGAAAAACTGTAATTTGTCACATGCACTATTAATTTTTAGTCTGGAATTGATATGTGACCAAAGTAAAAGGGGCTCCAAACCTAATCAATTGAATATAAATCCTGACATTAAACACACAGCACGAAGCACTGTAGAATTTGCCAAACTAGCTATCTAAAATGTAGCTAAAAAGGGTTATGAATATCTAGGGTGAAATTTTGGCTCACTGAAAAGAGTGGGAATTCTGCCACTGATCTGAACAAGGCTAGAATTTCTCTTTCCTTAGACTCCCTCCCCTGCATCTTTTCTTTTTATTAGCCATTCTGCTTGCTGTTTGCATGTATTTTTGTTTTACATGGAGAGATTATATTATGTCAGAATATAATATTTCACAATTGGCAAGACACCCCCCTGTCCTGCAACTGCAGTTGTAGTTGCCTGTAGGGAGGCAGCGAGTGGCTAATGGCCAGCAAACTGCAGTATCGAGGAGGGGTTACAAAGGAAGCAGAGCAGCGATGGAGCAGAGGAGGAAAGGGGCCCCTGCCTTGCATTCTTCTATGTGGGAGTCAGGGAGAAGCTGCAGCCATCTGTGCTTTTAGAGGCTTCCTTTATGTACTCTGCAATGGTAAAACTGGCTGCCGCAGTGGTCATTCAGGCTCTTTTTTCCCCCAGTTGTTATCCAGCGTGAGCTGCAGCAGTTTGAGTCTTCCTCCAACCCACTCGTTGCATGTGTTGACTGTGGAGCTAGAGAGCCTGCTCCTAATGCTGAGAGGTAGGTGATCTGTGCTCCTTCTGCTCACATCTTTTACAAGGGATGTTTCACGCACGGTGGATGATACTTCACCGGTGACTGGGAAAACACGACTAGTAGCTGCACACAAAACGCTGCTTCTCTGGACCAAGTTCAGCTTTCTGGCTTATTGGAGAAAGGCCCCATTTCTTCCTTTGGCAAATCTTCCAATCCGTCCATCCCTATTCTTATTTCTTTATAAGGGAAATGTTGCCTCTAGTAAAAGAAGACATTCTGTGAAAAATACACTCAGTACGTTTGCTGCTCATGCGTCTCTGCTAGCTTTTGTTAACAGTTTCAAGGAGGCTTTCTCTGAGCACAGAAGGCTTTCAGGAGGCAGCCCAGCCCTCCGAAGGCACCGGCTAGAACGCTTTGTGCACCCCTTCGCTCACAGCTGTGGTCCCAACAAAGCTGCGGTCCTCAGTGGCATTGCACTGTATCGTGTTATATTTGCAGTCCTTCTGGAATGCTTTTTTTCCATATACTTTATCCAGAGTTTGGTCATATATTATCTGCCTGACAACTCGACACCTATAAAAATTTATGAATTTGTATTAAAACCAATACTTGATTATGTCAGTGTTTATGAGGCTTCCCATGAGCCCTATATTCTTCAGTTGAATCTAGCTATAGCCCCTCATAATAATAATAAAACAGACCATATTTCACCATTTCTCTGTTAACATGACTCACTGCTAGCAATTACAGTAGCTACCACCTCACACTTTTGTTGATTTTAAGGATTTGCTGACTTGTAAGGGTCTTTGCTGATCTAAACACACCTAGACATATATTCAGTGGGCCTCCTTAACTGGGCTAGAAATAGCTGTGGGTGCATTTTTCCGTTTTCAGAGAACAACGTCTATCTACAGTTATTCACAAAGAAGTGTGTAGTGACTCATAATGAATGTGTAATTGTGGGTTTATGTACTGTTAATAAGAAAAAATTGACACCACTAGGTCCATTGTGTTTGCAAATGCTCCGGATATGGAGACCAACAGAAAAAATTAAGAAGAAAAAGCAAATATGCTGCTTCTTCCTGCAGTAACCCTCTTCTTTTCATCCCTTCCTTGTCTGGATCAGCCTTAAGTGCTTCATTCTGGAGATTGATAGAGAACTCACGTGGAGTGCCAGCTGCAGCCCATACTTTTAAGCAATATGAGAGTTGTCTTCTGGCTTCTGCAAGGGAGGGTGTTTCACCTAAAGTTAATATTTTACAGTCTGGCTTTGCTATTGTGCAATTCTTCTATCTTCATTATCCAGTTTGTAAAGTCAAACCAATGTACACAGTAAGACTGTAAAGGAGAAGTAAGAATCTAGCATTTTAAATTAGAAGTCGGTGAGTCTAGGGGATTTCTAAGCTTTAATACTAGCAATGGTAACATACTACTACTGTTAGGGTAGCTGTAGGCTGTACAACATGCTTGCAATATAAAGATTCTTACATCCTAAGAATGATAAAGTTGTTTTGAAAAATGAATCAGGGAAATAACTTTTTATATAGATAAATATATACGTATAACATAAAACACACATCCACACTAGCCTAATTCAGGATATCCTAATTACTACAGAGGAAGAACATGGAGGGGCACAAATAGTGTACATGAAACACAGGAGCAAATTTCTTTTAATTTCCATTTCTTTACTTCTCATAACACATAGCTATAATACTTCTGTAATATGAGAACTCCACAGGGATAATTTTTGCTGGTTTGAAGGATGAGCTTGATAGAAGTTGGCTCCAGAAGTTATAGCTGTACATAAATTTACAACTCTTAGCAATGAATATGTAACATATACACAACTTTTAGCCAACAGTTATATAGCATTGTAACATTTTTATGGAGAAGTAGAACTATGATGATTCTTGAACTTTTTTAGTTCCCTCTGTATCAGATTGTATATCCAGGAAAAGAACAGATGACTTATGCCTAAGTTTAAATGATTGTGAAGTTTTAAGTTTAACAGATGTAGATAACGCCAGTACTAGTCCCCAAAGATTTTTTTTGTGTCTCAAAATACCTCGTATGACTTAATTGTCTCAAGATAGTAGTGTAAAAACCCTTCAGGTTGATAGGTCATACTTTTCCAAGTCAGATTAAGTTCCACTCCTATAGAAAGCATTTATTGCATCTGCAAACCTTGAGATTACTGGCAACAGTAGTATGTTGCATTTTGCAAAGTCCTGCAGGACTTATCCCCATAGCCTATACAAAAAAGCAGGAATTTAGAAAATGGAGCAAAAGGGGAGAGGAATTGGTAGACTATTCTATGGGTATAGAAAACCCTGTCATTCCCAGAAACTGCAGTGTTCTAGAGGAATCTTATAAACCTCTTCTGACATTTGTACTGCCAAAAATGTGGGCAATGAAAGATCAATGCTTTTTGAAAGTGATAAAGATGAATCATTTAAAAGTTGGGATCTAGATGCACATGAGCAGTTAAAAATCATGTAGGTCAGAAGGTGGCGGTGGTTGCTTCTTCACACCTATTCCAGTAGAATAATTAGACAACCTTCGTCTTTTATTCAAAGCAGAGTTTGGAATCCATATCATACGTTTTGTAAGAATATTTTCTAACCGGTCAGATGGTCAGGATGTTGTAGTCAAACTTCTACTTTAAAGGTTTCAGGAAAGGAGCTGAATGCATGTTTTCCTTGCCTACACAGTGCTCTGACTACTGGGTAGAGGATATAAAAATGCCAGGATTATTTCTTTCTCTTCCTTATCCTTGCAAGTGGGAGCGATTGTGAATCTCGCCTTTTACTTCTTTTGAAAGTTTCCTGAGTGTGATGCAATTCTTACCCACAGTTCCTAAGGTGCTGATACTATGAGAGGTGGTGGCATCCACTCGTGCAGATGTATACATCGGAGCTGAAGTACAGCACACTCCAGCTTGTGCTCTCCCTCTGCTACTGTCCCTCCTACAAAGCCAAGATAGTTTCTGCATGGCTGTGTGAAGGTCTTAAGGAATATCTGGATGACTGTGCAAAGCTGACTTGCAGTATAGCTTTACAGTTAGCAAATACACAGTTTATTTCACTAACATAAATCACGCTCCTTCATGGAAAGAAATAATCAAGTTAGTATCATTAAATTTTATAAAATATGAGGAACTAATTTCAAGGTCAAGATAGAAATAGCCTTCCTTTTAATTATTTTGCTATTACAGACTTCCTTTACTTTTATTTCACTATAATTGTTAACTAGAGACAATTGTAATTTAAAAAACGATCCTGTTTCCCTAGATAAAAACTGGAAAAAATCAGTATTAGGCGCTATGCTTTATATTTGCTAGTAAGAGCTTGTAACATCTCCACCTTGTGGTTGTTTCTCAGAGTAACGAGCCTAGACTGTTGCAGCTCAAATGGTAGGTTATTTTGGCTCTGGGACTCCAGGTTCTCTGAACACAAATATCAGACATTGAGGGATTTTAGCTAAGAGATTCTTGTGTAAAAAATGCCTGTTGTACTGAATTTAGATTTAAATCAGTTCTTTTTTCATGCTTTTATCAAAATTTTATATTTTAGACAACATCAATAATTAAAGTCAGGGATAAGTGCCTACAGAAGCAATAAACATATAGGATGACTGAAACTGTCTGATTTGAAAGGAGGTGTTTCTCACATAAAAAATGCCATCAAATCAAATAATAGCATGACCCAAGAGATGGGTCAAGAAGATGAATTATCTTTTACTCATCAAAATATTTGCAAGTATCCTCATATTTGGTGAAAAGAATGCACATTACACACAATAATATTCATTATTTTGAGTGGGAAAGTGTTATTGTCCCTGTTTCACAAGGGGAAAGCTAACTGAAGAGAGAAAGTGCTCTTTCACAAGGTCACAGAGCGAGACAGTGATGGAAAAGAAGAGTAACCCAGACTTTCTGTTTTACAGTCCCTGGCATTTTACTGTTAGGTCTGCCATCTCTCATCTTGATTTAGTATATTAATAATATCAGGAAATTGTCTACTCAGCTCTAAGAAACCTCAGATCACAGGTATTAACTCAGCACTAGTTACAGAAGTTGAGCTGCTTTTTTTTTTACTTTTTCAATTTGCAAATGTAAGAAAAATGTCCCCTGATATTTCTGGTATTTCCCTGATCACGATCAGCCAGAAAAATTACGACATAGGCTCTTTTGTGGTATTTTGGCACTTCCTGCACACACTAGAATTTCAAAATGCCAGGATAGGCAAATAAGTAAGTGTAATTATGTTATCTAGGCTTTCTAAAATGTCAGAAATACTTTGGCTCGATATTTTAGATGAAGGTTTTCCCACCTCTTATTTCCAAGTTCCAGTTCTCATTGTAAGCATGATTTTATTTTCTCTTTATTTTTTGTTTACGTCTGTCTCACCTTTCTCCATAGAAATGTCTCCTGGTTTTAGTGTAGTCATTGTAACTTCCTCTGTAGCATATCATTTGCGAAAAGCTACTCAGCAGCCTTTTGTAAAGCATCATATAAAGGGCGTATGCTAAAGTCATTTGACACAATGGCCTGAATATAAGCAGCATCGTTCCTTCTTTCTCCGTTTGTAGAGATACCTCACAGACAGAAAAGCTGTATTAGCTCTGTTCACTGGCCTTCTAGTTTTGTTTTGTTTTGTTTTGTCCTCCCCACCCCACTAAAAGCAGTACCTTTCTTTAAAGAAGAAGTGCAGATCCTGTAACTGCTGTGGCAGGATCTGAGGCCCAGGATGCCCCGTCACGCTCTGCTGATGTTTCTTTCCATCTCTGTGACTCATCCTGAGACAGACAGCGGTACCTGAAGTGCCCTTTCTGTTCCCTGTTGCTACCAGGCTGTGTCCAGGCCCTGAACTGAGAGGAACCACGAGTGAAAACGAGTACTTGTCTATTAGCAGAAAGAATGAGATGACTTCCCCCCCCGACAGAGTTCTTTTTTCTGTCCTCAGTGTCGTGTTGAATATTTACCCAAAGAAGGTCTAACCTAGGAGGGCTCAAAGGCTCAAATACATCTATTCTAGCTCCAGGCACCACATATAGCAACAAAATTGCCTCTAGTCAAAAGACTAGAAAATGAGATTTCTTTCCTATCTGAATAGCCTTCTGTAGGCACCAAAACTTACGTGGTGTGATTCTTTGTGGCAGCCTTGCAAAAGTATCAGTTTAGGTACAACTGTGGCTGTATACTCTGAGAGCTAATAACAAAAAAAAGGATATTTTATGCTCCTGTCCGAAGTGCCTTGTCCCAGTGAGCGTGTGAATGAGATTTTGAACAGCTAGAAAATGTTCAGTAATGACAGTCCAAAGTAGTCCAAAGTGTTAGAAGAAAGGGTATTCCACAGGGAAGGAGACTGACAAAAGATGAAGGCTTGGAGAGCTTTTGTTTCATTCAGAGATCAGTTGAGACATAAATCTGACAGAGGAGGAAAGGGAGGGGTTTTGTCAACAGTAGCAAGGGGTATATCATGTACGTATGTGCTTCCTAAGCAGGAGGTAGAGCTTTGAGGTGGGGAAAAAAGCTGGAAGGAGGAGCTGTGAGGGTGGTGGATGATGAGGAAAAGTGGTGAATGGGGCCAAACATGGAACAGATTGATCTAGCTAAATATAGATGTCTTCACTGTAGGTGTCAATATCTGAGCTAGTCATCCCAGCCTCCTTAATGGGACATTCTCAAAAGACTACTCAGAGAGGATGTATTCCTCGCTCATAACTTCACACAACTGCTTTCCAGTTGTCAGCATGTGAACCAGTCAAGGACTTTATAGTCAGTACAGAAGAGGAGGCACTTTGAGGGCATGGTTAATGCCCCCATGAAGTAGTCGTGTAAAGTAAATCATAGACAAATCATGCTAAAGTTTCTCTTTTCCCTATTGACTACAAAGAGAATGCAGATTGATAGCTCGGATACAACATCTGAAGAGTGATCTGTGATTTAGGCAAGAGAAACCATGTCCTGCACAACTAATCTCCAGAGGATCCAAATTATGCTCTCTTCTCACCAGTGAAGAAGACCTAGAACTTGCTGAAGGACTCCAACTCCAGAGCTACAGTGCCACCTGCCCTGGCCGCCCTTGTCCCCAGGTGCTGGCTGTGTAGCATGGTGTAACCCCAACTCTGGTGTTCAGAGCTGTCCAGACCATTTAGTAGTTTTCTTAAGATTAGGTACTGATGATAGGAGACTGAGCTCAATTGCACAGTTTGATTTCTGAAACAGAATACCCCAAATAGAAAAATGTGGTTCTGGTGTGTGTTCCTTCATGCACGGTACAGTTTTGATCACCATATGGCGACTAAGCCATACTGCCCTGCTTCGCCAGCATGATTTCAGAACGCTACTGTATTAAATAACCACGGAGCTTTGAAGAGCAGATCAGTTGAGGGATGGGTGGGCAAACTTTAAAAGGCTAAAAAAGTTTGTTCAAATAACACGTTCAGATGCTTATTGGAAAATAATTGGTCTGGAAATCAAGCTTCAGTGCCTCCTTGTCTCAGACGTTTGCAATGCTGAAGGAAAACCACACCTTTCAAACTTGTGCTCTGCTGAAGTTCAGTGAGGCTCCAAAGAGTTTTTGAAATGTTAAACTTTTCAGCATTTTTTCCAAGAGGGAAAATTTCACCCCGTTCTGTTTGAAAAAGTCCCCCTGTGACTAATTAAAAGCAGCATGTAGCACACATTGAACAGTGCCGTTGTCGCCGAGCCCCCTAGGTGGTCCTGAAGACCACAGGCATTTGCCTCCTGCAGGCTCCGGCAGGCGAGGGCTAGCGGTGGTGCTCCCATCAACAAGAGAGCCCCAGCAGCCCCGACTCAGGCAACGTCGCCGATGAAGCCAGCTGGAGCCGTGCCTCAGCGAGGGCTGCAGGGTTTGGCCCCGAACGCTTCCAAACAGGACGGATGCTTCAGCCCAGGAAACGCTCTGCGCAACAGGCTGTCACCCCCAGATCCGCTTGATGTTAGTGGTATGCGGATACCGTGTTAATCTACTGCCACAGGGTAGAATAAAGTTGACATTAGCGCCAACCGTACTTGCTTAGCCAAACCCTGCTCAAGTCTTAATCATCCTGCAGACTGAGAAATGCTTAGAATGGTCAAAACCTAAAATGTTTCTTTTTAATCACTGAAAGCATCTTAATTAGGTTTTAGGGGGCCGTGGGCTGTGTGCACGTATGCACAAAATTCTATTACCCAGAGCATGAGTTAAGGAAATAAGAAAAGTCAACTCTGCGGTGTTCCATACGATCTGATGGTGATCATGAAGGGATATAGCTTGTTCCCTGACTCCGTTCAGCCGTCTGTAAAGTAGTAACAGCAGCATTTCTCTTCCAAGCTGTTCCAAGGCTTAGCTGGTTGCCTGCTATAGCACAGCTTGCAATACTAATGGTGGGCAGTATTAACTGGGGTAGAGCAATATCATGACAAAAATTTGAAAGCAAGCTTTTTCTTTGGAGTTGAAGGGAAGTTCTGCTTAAAACCATTGCTAGCATGATGCACAACCATGCTGATTAGTGAGATTTAGATCTATTACCTTAGTTTTTACTGAAAGCCACTCCCTGCAGCAAAGAAAACACGAATACTGCTTTTTGACATTTACCTTGAATTTATACTTCATCTGCTAGAATACATATTTGGATTCAGAACTTGAAATTTTCTGAAACTGGATTTTTATACTGATGCTGCTAGGAGCCTAAAAGAAAGCAACGTTCCTTTTGTAATTAAGCAGAGCAGCTATTTATACTGCCAGCTGCCGGCTGCATTCCAGTACAAAGTGCACTCATGGCATCAATTTAAAGGGCATGTGTTGGAGGGAAACATACAAAAGGGGTTTGGAAAGAGGTATGGAGTAAAAATTTCTGAAGTGCTTAAGTCTCTTCCAGGAGTGAGACTTCAAGGACACTCAGTTGACTTTGAAAATTTTACCCAGGCTTGCCAGAAACAGAAGATGATTTAAAGTTGGCCGCGATCCTCCGCAGAAAATTCCACACTTTTGGGATAGGTTTTATTCGAGTTACTCAAGATGTGCTTGCCCTTATGCCTGTGTTAGAAGGAGGTCCAATCTGATTTAAACGATTTGCTTTGACTTCAACGGCAGCAGGATTAAGTCCTGAGTCACTCATCAGTAGAAGACTCAGAAACTTATTTACCCTTTTTTATGTGAATATTTTTCTTTCTTCTTGCAAATTTTAGCTTCCATACTTACTTCTCTTTAGCTTTGTCAGGTGCATTATTAGAAAAGCCTATCTTTAGGAGAGCAAAGCATTTTTTCTCTAACGTTTCCAGTTTCCACCAGCCTAAAGAGGAAAAATCCTAAGTCTGCCCTCGAGTGCGTACATTTTATTGCATAGCTGAAACCAAATTCTGCATGGAAACATTTTATCAAGTACCTTATTTTTCTACACATTCCTGGAGGACCTGCAAAGGAGGAGCTTGTCAGCTAAATTGAAAACATACTAATAAAGTTAAAAAGTTAATGGGAGACATTTGCAATTTCCCAATAATTTTCCTAGTGACTTAAACTCGAAATAACTGTGTATACTTCTGCTACTGTTTTCCTTACATCTTTGTATCAAATGACATGCACAAGAATTAGTGCCGGATATCTACCATTTGTCGCACACCTATCAAATTATAGTTTTGCTAGGCAAACTTACAGTTCAGGTGGCCAGATCTCTGTTTGTCTGGGAGGCTATTTTCAATTACTTGTAAGTAATAATGTGTGTTTTATAACTCAAACCACTTGTATAAATAGAGCTTAAAACCTTGTGACTGAGGCAATAAAATAGAAGCAAAGGTTTAGCTGTTGTAACCTACTACGCAGTCCATTTAAGGGCAGTGGCTGAAATATAGTTCCAGACTCTGGGCCACTTTTGTGCTAACTAGGCAATATAAAAATGTCTTTTTTTTTTTCTATAATTAGGATGATTATTATCCTAATAAAGCAGCTGCAATGATTGGTGCTTCTTTCAGTGAGCCTTGGTGAACCAAGACACTTCTGCGTGCTCTGCTAAAGAGTAGGGGCTGACAGAGTTACCTTTGCCTTGCATCTCCAGGCTTGCAAAAGGGTGCCATTTAAATACACGATTTTCTTTTAAGGCTACACAGAAGGATAGATCTGCAGGGCTTGGTTAATTCTGTCTTACGTTCTTCTGTGTCTTCTTTCCACCTCTCTGTTTACTATGACTAGAGTATCGTATCTGAAAATCACATGGCCAGTCACGTATTTGTGCCAGCTAGTGCTGCATGTCACTGGCATCCTGACTGAAAGGTCAGGAGAGAAATAGTTTTGATGGACTGACTAGCTGTTTCAAAGGATATAGTTTGTTTTTCTTTTTCATTCCCTTCAGAATAAAATTTTCTCTTCAGGCACCTATTTTATAAAATTTGTGTATTTGCTAGATCTTCTTGACCTCAGGAAAAAAAATATAAAGTGACATCTTATTCCTTTCTTTTATCTGCCTTAAGCCTCCAAGAACATTCCTCTGCATTCTTGCCTCTACTGATAACATCTTTTCTAGCTGCTAAAGAGCTGACCGTATATTACAGGGGTTGCACAGTACTGAACCCTTCTCATTTAGGTTTGGCCTGAATGCCAAAAATGTTGACCTTTTCTGTATTTAATATTGCTTAGAAGAGGCATCTTTCCAAGTCTTAATATAATCTACTGCTGAACCTTCTCATCCTCCTCCACTTCCCCTCCCCTTCGATCTTCTAGCACTCCTAGTTCAATGTATGGACATTGATACGGACACCCTACATTGGCTGGCATATCCTTTTACATATATCCAGAGGATTCAGGAATTCTTTTGAATTCCTTAAGTGCTGCTGTATTTATCCTTTTACATATATCCAGAGGATTCAGCAATTCTTTTGAATTCCTTAAGTGCTGCTGTATTTATCCTACTAGTCAGATTATTTTATCAGTTTCTGATATCAGTCTCTGTTTATCTTTAAGGATTTAATAGTCTGTCAGTGTGAAAGTGGCTCATTTCTTTCCCACACAACCTTTTTTTTACCTGTCAGCTTTTGCCCATCAGTTGTTTTGAGAGATACATTTTTTGAACGAGGACTTGTCCTTCTCATAAGCAATATAGAACAGAAACAGGAGCATACAGTATCATTTAACTTTTTTACTCCTCTTTGTTATGAATGGGTACATCTAATAATATCCCAGACCAACTACCTTAGTTCTGCTATGTCTATTTAAATATTTTTCATACAGCAGTGATCAAAATAAAAATTGAATTAAGTTTTATGATCTGGATTGTTTCTGAAATATAGAGGTGATCCATGAAAAGGCAAACACTTTGAATAGCTGCCTTTGGATTTGGTCAGATTTTGCAGTTGAACTAGATGATTGTGGTAGGTCCCTTCTGACTGAAATTTCTATTCCATTCTATTCTATTCTATTCTGTTCCGTTCCGTTCCATTGTGTTCTATTCTATTCTATTCTATTCTAGATATGACTAAGTTACCATTTTTGGCCATATACAAGGTGAATGATACATTAATTGGCTTGCTAAGCCTTTTTTTCAAGCTATGAAATCAAATTATAATAAAATTCTAGAACAGTTTTGAAAATTGGCATGTACCATAGAAATTTTTGTAAATAGTCTCTTTTTATCATTTAGCACATGATTTTGATTGTCTTCACAGCTGCAGTGGATTCACAGTTATGTTTGCTGCTCACTTGAATGCCTAATTGACACCTATTTTGAAAGCAGAATCTGGTTTTCAGCTTGGAGAACAATTCCTGTAATATTGCTTTATAAAATTCTAGCTCACAATGGACCACATGCTACAACTTTTACAGTTCTTATTCAACAGTCTTCTACCTGATTTGCCACCCATCCTGGATACCGAGGAAAGTGGTTTTGTAAGCCAGCAAAACAAAGCCATGTCCTGGGCCAGCTTGCTTCCAGCAGCTGTCCCCCATGAAAAAAAGTACTTGGGTAATGCCCCCAGATACACTTTTCCAAACATAAAGATGCAGTTCTCAAAAGTCAGTCCCATTAAAACTTATTCTTTTGAGCCAAGCCCAAGCCATGGCGGTGCTCGGAATATACTTTCAACCGAACAGCACCAAGCCTATTCTTATTCTCCACAGCGTTGTGGAAAACTCCCCAATAAGGGCAATAACAGAGCCCATGGGAAAACCATGCCAAGCAGATATTAGGATATAATTTCTCATGAGAAGTCCTATGGTCCCCAGAGATCATTTCTTCATTCACTCAGCAGATTCAGCCCTCCTGGTGGAACAAACAAATATAATACAGTGGAAGGGATCTGCCCTTCTCTTTGTACTCGGTGTAAGTTTACTCTATTAAATCCTGAAAGTGAGACTCCTTTTCAAGCACAAAGACACTCAAGGGGTAAGACATCCCTTATTCTAAATGATTATATTATGCTTCAAGTTAAAATGGCAGAGATTTTTGGGACTTCAAACTGGTTCAAAGTGGGGAATGTAACACAGTGGAGCTTCAATCTTTCAAATTTTCTTTTCATCATTGCCTTCACATATCTTTATCTCTTCTCTGTCCCCCTTTTCTTACTCCACCTATTTACTTTCTTGTAATGCTGACCCCAAAAATCTCTTTCTAGCTAACATGGAGTGATTATCTCCCAGTGTTACACCAGTAAGATTTCCAACAGTGTGGCGTAAACCACCCAAAGAAAATTCTGGTTTGCAATCTGTAAGACTCGCAAAATGAACTTAGCAGATGGAGAATCCAGCCCTGTGGGTTCCACTGACAGCGGGCTGCTGTAAATTCAGCGGTTACCTTTAGAGTAACGACCAAGAAATGCATAAGCACTTGTGGACGAGTCCACTCAGAATTCACGTTAGGCATTATTGACACATTTCGGGTGTATTTCTCTATCAGCTAGCATCAGGGTCTGTTCTTTCTAAAGATGGAGAGCAGGAAGTAGGAAGGGAAAACTCAGTTCTAGCTGTAAATTCTGCCTTTCTAATCCCACTGACCTGTTTATTCTTTCATGCTGGGTAGATACATTACCTTTGAATTGTGTCCACCGTATGATTAAAACCTATGGAAGGGCTGTTGCAGTCCAAAAACACTGAAAAAAAGACAATAGAAATTTCTACTGTCTTTACACCAAAAAGCAAGGTCTTGCACTAGTTAAACTGTGATGCAACGTTTGGATTTAATTACAGTAGGCCAAATTCTGCCCTCAGATACACCAGTCAAATTGGGTAAGACTTGGCATGGAGGGGACATTTTCAAATCTAATGCCATGGTATTTTTCTAATACCATGCCAAATAGGGCATAATATATTTTTAGAAACTTTCTCATTTATAATAATAAAATGCTCTTCAAGATGATTCATATTAAAAGAAACAATTATTTTGGCTTACAGGACATATTTGTAACTATGTGTAGACACTTAGTTGGATGCAATTCAGCAGCATGTAAGTTCAGAACATGGATGTGTGCCAGTGGCAGGCATGAAAAAAAAATCTCAGCGAAGTGAGCTGTTACTCAGTAGCTGTTGCTGTTTCCTTTGCCTGCTAGCACAGAGCTCCCTGTAGCTTCATAGAGATGAAGAACTGAAAGGGACCTCTAGAGGTCATCTGGTCTATACTTCTGCAGAAGGATAAATTGAAACTGACAAGGACAGACATCTGTCAGCAATGGTTTAACACCTATTGAAAACATTTTAAAAAGGGAAATCCCGTGCCCTCCCATATTCTTCAGTATTTTTGCAGATAGACAAGCTTTTCCTAATTGTTAATTTGATTGGCTTTTGATGCAAATTAAGCAGATTTCTTGTTTTTCTTTCCACTGTGGTCAGGAGGAACAGCTGAGCACATGCTCTTCCTCACTGGAAAGTTGTCAGTTTATCTCCTTTCAATCTCCTGTTTTAGAAGAGACATGGTAGAGAACCTTCAGCTTTTCCGTATCATTTATATGCACATGAAACCCTCTCTACACTTGGGATCACCTTGGGATCTTTCCCCCGTTGTCTTCATCTCTTTCAGGTGCAGTACCAAAAGCACCAGCTCAGATCTGACCAGCAGTGAGGAGAGTACAATAATCATGTCCCATAGGTTGCATATAGCTTTTCTCAGTTTGCAACAGCCTCACATTGTTGACTCACATTTAATCCATAATCCAGCATTGAACCTCATGTGCATCTACCTGTACTAATTGTTTCCTTCAGATTTTAGACCATTTCTCCAACTTGTCAAGATCCTTTGAATTCTAATTTAGTCATTCAAAAGGGTTTGTGACACCTTTCAGATTATAGTACTCCACTATATTATCCAAAACATTAGCTTTTGAAGAAAACTGGGCCTGGGTAGATAATGCTTGAACAGTTCCATATTTTTAAGAGTGAACAATGGCTAATTACTATTTAAAAGTAATATTTCACTCATCTATGCACCCCCAATATGACAACTTCACTGTAATCTATTTCAGTTTATTTAATACAGCATCAAAAGCCTTTCTAAGGACATAGTTATTCCATGATTTTCTCCTAACCAGCTAAAAGTCAAATTATTTCTTTCCTTGGGTGGATGTATCATTTCAAGGCAAAATTTAAAAAGCTCTATATTTAAGGTGCATGCTCCTAAGAAATAACGTTGTTAAATCAAAGCTATTACTGCTCATACTTCGTTAACTTGAATACAGGCAGTCTATTTATTAACATGGATGAAAAATTATTACAGTTATTAACCTGTAAATCACTGATGTAATATGTTATTCCAGTCATTCTCTGGGAGGGTAGGGGAATGTGAACAATATTTTGAAACTTATTTGTAATGCAACTTGCCATCTTTCTGACAAAGTCAAAAAGAGACTGTAAGGACAACAATTCTGATTTATTGCTTTTTATCCCTTTTTCACCAACCTGAAAGCAGGGAGCAATCATTATACTCTGGGCAGAAAAAGTTGTTCTGCCTCAGGCTGTGTTATCTCCACTCTCCCCTTTTGCCTTCTCACGTCATTCATAACAAAAGAAGCATTTTAAAGCCATGTTTTAAGGAAAGCTGCTACAGTATTGTCCTGTGGAGAACATGGTTTGATGTAGCCCAGAAGGTCACAGAGCTACTGGATCAGCCAGTGGTCTCTGTTTGATTCTACAAAGCTGCTGTCTGAACTTCTGTGACTTTTCCCTCCCCCCTCCACTTCATGCATTCAGCTTAAAATATATTTGATGAGGGTTTGGGGTTTTTTGCAATGATTAGCTTTTTGTTATTCAAAACCAGTTAGTATTTTAATGCAACAAGTACTGAAATTAGATTATCATAATCTGGTGTACTAGACAAGGTAGTAAGAATTTTTGATGCATTCATACGTGTCTAGAATATTTTTTTATTCCGTTGGGGGTTTTTTATGATGATGCACTATCTTCTCCTGGACAAAGTTTCTGGACAAGTAATAGCACACAGTTGTTTCTCTGATGATTTCTGGAGACAATAATTCCTCAGACATAGGCTTCAGGGAATTAAAAGTCAGCAATCTGTAAAAGAATAACTTTTTTTCTGCAAAGCCTAAACTTTAGAGGATGGATCCTATCTGTTGGTAACCCTTTAATGTCTGCAAGCATTCCCCAATGTGCCTCAGATCAACAGATCATGTTAAGTAGACG
The DNA here is from genome assembly GCA_009819775.1 of Phoenicopterus ruber ruber. Lineage (NCBI taxonomy): Eukaryota > Metazoa > Chordata > Aves > Phoenicopteriformes > Phoenicopteridae > Phoenicopterus > Phoenicopterus ruber. Next base: position 27,234,772 of record CM020217.1, on the reverse strand, counting down.
TGTTTAATTAGGTATGTGTAAATAGACAGAGATAGAGAGGTATAGAGAGATAGAGATATATAGATATATGTCATGTTTGTGTGTGCATGTGCATGTATATGAATGAGGGGCATGGAGAAAAGGTAGTGTTACGAAGGCCTGGACTTTTTCAGTGAAGAGTAGATCATTGCTTCTTCCAACCACACGCATCAAGTTTCTTTCTTATAATTTTATTTTTGTATAGACACAGAGCAGCGCATCAGACACCAGTCAGTTATACTCCTTTCAGTCAAAGAACGAGACCTGTTATTTGTGGGTGCTCCAGACCGGAGACACGGTTGAAAATGCACAAAGCCCAGCTGAGCAGGGTAGACAGACTGCTCAGCTCATTCCGGCAGGAGAGAAACCTGTCAACACCATCTTTGTGACTACAAAGTGGTGATAAATTTGGGACCTACATGTCCATACCTTTATATTTCACTTGCAAATTAAGTATTTGTAGCTAAAACTGCACTGTCTGAAAGGTACATACCCAACTGCTTTTGGTCATAGCTATAAATTGTTTATGACTGGTTGTACTTTGTGCTGGCCGCCCAGAATCAAGGCAGCCACTGTGAACTCCTTTCTACTCTCCGTACCACTAGGAGTAAACTCTAGTTTCTGATGAAACACCTTGAGTGCAAAACACAGCCGAGCGGCACATTGAGAAAATGGGGCCTCTTTGGAGATAGGTCTTGAATCTACATCAGTGCTGTTATCCCCATGGCATCTGCCAGACATGGAAAAATATTGGGCATAAGCCATCTCTCCTAGAGTCTTATTTCTTGCAGATGGTGAAAAATGTCACTTATTTATTTATTCTCTGCTCCGTACATTGTCAAAAAGTTTACTTTCTCTATCACCTTCAGTGATGGGGAAGTGTATCCCTTCTGCTGGTCTTCTGACAGACCACCTTGTCTCTCATTCAGCCTCCGCCTTAGGATAAGAGGAACATTTCCAGGAGCATAAATAATCAGATCTGCTGTGTTCCCTGTCTCCTTGAAGAATCCTTAAATTTTTTGTCCATTCTTCGGCTCCACTGCACTTTCAGTGTGTATTTACTTTGGTAATATGTATTTCAAAGCAGAAGAATTACTATTGATAGTAGCTTTTTCCTTTTTTATTTCAGGTACACCAGCAATAGGAATCAGCTTTGCGCTGTAGGGTCTCCTTCCTGTGGCTGCCCGTGGCTTTTCTCCTTGTGCTGTGACTTTGTTTCTATCACTGTTTGCCTTGCCCACTTGCACCCAACTGTAAATGGGTCTGCCACCGGCATGTACCATTTGCTTCCAAACTTGCGGTCCAAGAATATCATGTTAAACTAACATCCATTTCTCCCGTGAGATCATCTAAAACAGACATGCCGATGTCACCACCTTTGCCTGTGCTGTGTGCTTAACTTTGCTTCTCCATGCAGGAGTGTTTCAGATGCTAAGTGACATCGGACAACAGGTTGGTGAGGAGTTATTAAGAATGAGATGGTTAATGTTATATTAATTTATGTTTCAAAAGAATGAGAGAGTCTATGAATTTGCCAGGTGGGCTTTGGGCTGGTTTGAGGTAGCCTCTTATGAATATCTAACAGATTAATTTGCTGACAGGAGTGGATGACAGGGTCCTGAAGTTGTAAATGCGAGGGGATCCCCTTGTGTGATGGGTATGTCCCATTTGCCAAGCATGCTTTGCATTTTGGATATCAAATTAACTTTCCCAAACTTGCAAGTTTTGGGGACAGAAATCATCACTGCGACACATTTGGAAAAATAGCTAGCACATTTTGACTATTGTTGTAATATAAAAAAATATATAACAGTACCCACAGGCAGATCACATTATCTAGAGAGCAAGAATTTTTCACAAGAAAGATTTAGTAAATGTCTCAACATATTGAAGTGAACCAGACAAACAGATAAAGATGATAGACAGACACACTGCTTTTTATGCAAGTGGAACGCTATTTAAAGTACAAAAGATTATCTATCGAGCATAATTGAATGGACTTCAGCAAGTTTCATTTTTTGATACCTCTCAAATTAGCTAAGGGTAAATTATGAAATAACAGCAAAAAGGATATAACATCCCTGGATGTAATTTTAGAATAAATTCCATCGTCAGTCATTGCATGAAAAAGAGCTATACCCCAGCAGGGGTTAGTATCAAAAGTGTAATTCAAAATAGGGGGAACCACAAAACAACCCCAATGATTTTTAATGAAAAACATTTTTAAAATGGGCTAAAAGATCATTTTCTTCAAAAGACTGTATGTTCTTTACATATTTCCTTCCCTCTACAATATTTCAAGTATACCAGTGGGCTGGCTAAAAGAGAGTCATCTCACTAAATTTATGACACTTCTTCAGTTTGAACTCAGCAGGTCTTTGCCATAAAGTGATAGGTCTAAAAACTTTTTCCTATTTCTCCTGAAGAGAAAAAAAAGAGAACCTTATAGTTGGACCAAACCATTATACAATGTGGTTAGTATTCATTGTCTCCCATGTATTGTCATCTGGCCAACAAAAACAGACATCGCGGGTCACTCAGAGGATGTGGTATTCGTCACAGCAAGTCTATGATCTCAAGCGAGCTGAGGTGGTTTCATAGGACGCGCGATTTGCAAAAAGCCCTAAATAAAGCGTGCAGACAGTCTGCGCTTTATGCATTGGCACGTATAGCACTGTGACATGGGTTTGCAGCTACAACCTTCCCTTAAATATTTATAAAAAAGAGGAAACAAAGATGAAAGTTCAAACTGTTACCTGTCCTGACATACTGGCTTTTGAAATGAACAGTGGAAGGGTCCTAGAACAGGTTACAAACAAATAGTAAAGGATAATATTCTTTATATCATGGATATAATCTTTATATCATGGATATAATCTTTATATCATGAACTTTTTAAAGCACAAGTCATTGGGCTGAGTTACCAGCAGCGGGTTTTCTAAGGCTGCCCTGGGGTTGTGCTGGCCCCAGGGAGGTGACAGAGTCACCCCCCGTTCCCGGGCAGGCGGCCCCTCTCCCTGCGTCCCTGCCTGCGGTGCACACCGACCAAGGGGGGCGGCTGCACAAGCACCTCGCCCCGCTCTTCCCTACTATTTCTGCTCCGCCGTCATCCCGTACTACTGCACTCCCAAAGTCGGTTCCCGGTGGCCGCAGGCTGATGGGGGAGGTACAGCTTCCCCCACCAGCGGCAGCTTTCCCTGGGGCTGTCAATCTCAGAGAGAGAGGGCCTCAAACATGAAATGCAAAATGCAGGATTTTTCTTCGAATATGGCTTTATTGATAACCGCAGTATAATAATAGAGCCCTCGAGTTTTCCCCTGTGTTTGCCATTTTAAAGATCCCACAAGACATGTGCGGTGCCGTTGTCCTGGCGGGGGCTTGCTGGAGCCACTCGCTAGCGTGACTTGGCACCGATCGTTCGGGATAATAGGCGGAGGGCTCGGCACCCCTAGTTTAGAGTTATTCAACCAAAATGCTGCGTGCTGAAGTCTGCCAATGTCTTGTGTAATCCTAACAAATTCCAGCATTGCTGTGGAAAGCTACAGGACATTTAAGAATTTTCTGGAAACTTTACCGTTTTCTTTTATATTCAGCTTTGGTTTTCTATAAACCGTCTGGCAGTTGTTACATGTAAGTTTGCATTACCTGCAACCTTGCATTTTAAATTTAAATCAATGTATAATTGAGTTCCTGGGAGCAGCAATTAAATTACATATTTTTTTTCTTGTGTGTTTGCGTATGTTTAGACAGAGATACTTTTATTGATATCCTGAGGACCAGCGAGCTGTTTGGATAGAGAGCGATCGAATTGTTACCTGTTTCTGGCGCTTCACCCCCCTCTGCAATAACAGCCGGGCTCAGGGCTCGTTCTTGGCTAATTGTTAGACAATACTTTTTATTATACTGCTTTCATAGCGAGCTGGTATCTCACCCACAAGTAGCATCTAAAGATGAAGTATCAAAGAAACTTCCCTCCTTTGTTTCATGCTGGCAAAAGAGCAGAACAAAATCATATCCCCCCTTTTTTTTTTCCCCTCTTTCTTTCTCTTCAGGAGTCTTATGGCATATGAGATTATGTCTTTACCGCTCAGAGTGTGGGCTCAAATATGCTACCCCTGTAGCAATTAATATTGCAGGATTATAGTAGCAAAATGGAAAGCTGAACCATGAGACTTTGCAATTGGGAAAGAGGAATCTGACCTAAAACAAAACTGTTTTCACTCACTCACACTCTGTCACCCACATACTCACAAGATCCAAGTTGCGTGTGTCCACGTAATCCAGCCGGCACGCAGGCACCAAGGCGCGCGTGTCCAGGCGGTCTGGCCGGGGTTCTTGGCACTGACCCAGAGGACAAGAGACATAAGCTATTGAGTCTTCGTGAGATCTCCTGGTCTTTTCTCTGGTTGGCAACCACGTCTGCCACCACGACCTTCTGTAGCAACAAGCTGCAGAAGTTCTGTACCCGCCATGCAGAAGGGCTGTCCTCACGTGGAGGGGTTTTAGAGTGACGTGCTGGGGGTTCCTGGGTCCTTCCCAGCTCCTCCATGCTTGGTAGACTGGTCTCAGTCTGACTCCCACTATAATTGCTGCAACAAGAAAAATTAAAAAGGTACTAGATACAAGTCTATAAATAGATCTAAATCCATAAATCTAGATATAAAGCTGGATGGAGTGAATATGCTGGCGAGTCTGTGTGTTTATGCTGTTTTCCTAACCTCTCTCCTTACAGTTTAGATGCAGTTCTGTGTTTTGCCCAACAAGACCAGGAATGGATTTTGGTTTCTAGCACATATACCAAACATCAGTGAAAGGATCCCTTTGGCTTCAGTTTGACATACCACGCTTCAGAATTGGTCTCATTTAGTATTCTTATCAGAGTTTGAAGTTCTTCAACTTTTGATGATTGACTCTTCTGAGCTTTAAATAACAATATTACGCAGTGTGATCTCTGTTGTTAACACTTCCCAGAGGGTGACCAAGAGAGCCAGACTTTTTGATTTTGTAGGGTGTCTTTTTTTTACTGTTCTTTTTCTGCAAGAGGAGCTTAGCTGGAAATAAAAATCCCCCACTAAAAACCATGTAGAGTTTCACACTCATTCGTGTGACTTTAGAAAAGCTTTGTGCTCACCAGAGGCCTGACTGAGTTTGCTGGATGCCACTTCTAAGTGTGAAAGTCCCTAAAATACTATATTCTTGCAGTCTTTCCCTAAGACTGTTAGTGCCCACGGTGTAAGTGGTGGGCTACGCGAGGTCGTCCCATCTGACGGGTACAACCAACTTCAGGGGAGCCTTGCTCTGTTAAAATATATTATTTGAAGCTAATGAAGGGCTTCCCAGGTCCTTCGGTGGCTTCCAGGTCAGACTTGTGTCTTGAAGAAGGGCCGAGGAGTCTCCGTGGGCTCCATCAGCGGCTCGGCCCTCCCGGGACCCGTGTGGGTTCCCGGCCCTCGGCGGCGTCGCGCCGCTGCCCGCTCTCCGCCATTAGATGGCAACAGCTCCCCGGCAAAGCCGCCGGGGCTGGCGGCGGGGCCGGCCGGCCGGAAAGCCCAATTTCCTTCCCTGTTCCCAAATGCCTTCCAAACCCCGGGCCCGGATCCCGTTTCTGGTTTGGGAGCGGGGGGCTGGCGAGCCCCGAGCCATTCCCAGCCCTCTGCGGCGGAGCTGCGGTCCCTCCGCCACGGGGGAGCGCGGCACCGCGTTACACCCCGCGGCAAAACACGGGGGGCGGCCAACAGCCCCACGCTTCCCCCCGAATTAGGCGAGAGATGGATTATCTGTGCTGCTGCTTTTAAAAAAAAAAAAAAAGTCTAAAACTGCAACAAAAGGAGAAAGATGTGCACTGGTATCCGAGTGATAAAATTAATGACTTTGGCTTGAATTGAAAGCACGTAATTTATGGGTTTTGTTGCTGTATGAAGAAGGTTTTCAGCGTGTGGAAGCCACAAAAAAGTAAGAGCTTTGAGGTACAAACTATGAATGTTTCATTCATCAAGTAATGGAGGTCATGAAACACTGCATTAGAAGTTTGGTTTTTGGTTTTTTTTACCTTGCATGCCTTCAAATTAAAAACACTAAGTAGCATCAAAGAAAATATGGTTGCAGGGAACCCAGAAAGTTCATCTTAGTCATTCTGCTGCCCAGAGGTCAGATCAGCTATACCAACCTCATTCTCAGGGGATGCTTTTCCAGCCTAGTCTTAAAGGCATGAAGGCTCCATAACCTCCCAAGCAGATTGGGTCTTCCCCATGCCAGTGACTTCAGTACCTCTCAAAGAACTATTTCTCAAGGAAAGGTCAAGATCTGTAGATGGAACCTGCAGCCAAGTTTGAGTTTCCAGCGTCAGCTGCTCTGATTCCTCAAAATGCCTAAAGATACAAAGATGTTTGAGTGTCTCAAAGCATGTTAGTGTCAATGAACCTGAGAAGTAACAGTGCCAACAGAATTAGGCATTTAAACATAATGAAATTTTCACAACACTTATGCTTTATGTTTTGCCTAAGCCAGGTATCGATCATAGGAGTGATATTTGTGATCAAAAAAACCCTAACTGTCCAAATACTTTGGTTTTCAGTACCACATAGGCAGATGTGCACAATCAATACACATTTTAAGCCTATACTTGAATATTAAAAGTTTTTTCCATTGTGGCTACTAATTTCATGTCTGACCTTGATAGGACAATGAGCATAAGGTTTTCAGAAGTTCCTAGTTTTCGGTGCTTAGGAACTGTATTTGCGTTTCTATCCTATGATATATTATTTTGATCGTGATCTTGATTTTCAGCGTGTCTGGGTTATTTTACTCTCTCTTTCCAGCTCGTTCCCCCATTTCCATATTACCATTTCAAGGCTGTACTAGAACTTCATTCCTTTGATGTTCAAAGACATTTTGCTGCTCCCCAGTAAAACTAAGTTTGCATTTGCAAGCATGGTCTGTCACTTCTAAGATTTCCTGAAGCATCGAGGTCTTTTTGAAATTATTATCCGCAACTCCTCCATTTGGGAAAGGTAATTATTCACCTGATCTTAAGAGATCTTTTAAATCATCAAACAGAAGTGCCAAATGATTGCACAACATCTATTTGCTTACTTCTGTTGACACAGAAATTTAGGGCTTCCTGTGGAGGGAAATGCTTTTATCACAATTTTTATTACACAGTGTTACACCTTCCGTCCTTCCTCTTTTAACTTTCTCTTGGACCCAAGGATGCCAAGCAGAGGGCTGATGGTATAAATATTACTTCGAACATCCTGAACTGGCTATATATTTGAGCTAGATTCATTGCTTGAGTTAGCTTCAATTTTTCATGTACGATATTTGCCTGCACCACCTGCATTTTGGATTTCCCAGCTATCTTCTGTAGCACCGGCTGACCCACCCCAAGAGCAAAACATAACAATGGCAGAAATAACATACTGGGCCAAGAAGAGGCCCCAAATGTGATGTAAATATTTAGTTTCAGTCACAGCGAGGAGGGTAAGAGGAAAGTGCATTTAAGAATTTGTAAGTAATACTGCTGGCCTCTAAGCAGGATTTGCTCTATTTATAAAAGTTAATCATTAGGTCAGTTCTAATTAATAATAAACACTCAGTTAAGCATTTCTCTGCATTTAAAATGGCGCTTGCATTCCCTAGTAAATTAAAGTGCTTGTTTTAATGTACTCCGCAATGTATTGGCCGCCTCTTTCATAAAATTTGCCTCTTATCTTGAGGATGCCTTGGCTGCTGGCATGCTATAGAACGGCTTTTATGGAGTCATTTAGAAACAGTTCCTCCTACAACTAATTATCATTGTGGGATTGCCATAATAATGGAAAGAAAACTGTTCTTTTTATAACGGCAGTCGTTAACTGACCAGAACAGTCATCGTGACAAATACGAAAACAGCATGGAGTGTAAAAACATCACCCCTCCACCTCAGGACTGAAGAGACGCTCGCGCAGCCATCCTTCGCAGAGACAGCACTTGACCAGACCAGGTAGAGGAACGGCATCCTTCCAGGTGACGCTGGTTTACGGGACTCAGCTAATTCTGAGCAAATCTCCTGTCTTATGAAGGAATAATTAATCTCACACATGTGAATGAAATATTAGGCGGTGGCCCATTATTTGGGGTGTCAGGTCTTTCCTCTGTGTGTGGCTGCGTGTGTGCCTACAGACAAGCTGTAGAAACAACAAAAGTCCTGGAGCATATCACAACTTATTTTTCCAGACTAAATATTCGGTTGCAACTGCTGGATTGATTTTGCCTTATTTTTGTTGTTGCTGTTTTCGTTGGGTTTTTTAAGTGTGCTTTCAATTTGCTTCTCACCAAATAAACATAAAATCTTGTCAACAAGTTTCTCTTCCTCTACGCTGAAATCTGATGTAAAGAGAAAACAAAAATGCCCCGTACTCCCTCCTGTCTCCTGCTTCATAGATGGCAGGAAGCTGAGTGAACAGATAATTTGCACTGATTTACTTGGCAACCTTCATCGCATGTCCATAGGGGAATTGTCCATAGAAAGCCTGTGGTTTTCTAGAATATATTTGTTTTTCAAAAAATATTCTTCAAATGACTTTGGCCAGTAATCTAGTTACCTGGAATACTTGTGGTAAACGAGTGTTTAGGGATGGCAAATATAATTTACTTTTGTATTTAAGTGAATGCTTGTGGGACATGTTGTAGGTATTTGCGTGGGACTAGCACAAAGCCCCTCATAAAGAAGAATGGCCAGTGAATCACAGTCCTTCATGTGAGGCAACCAAGTGGGGGGTGTCCTCTGTCTGTGGTCTGTCTGTGGTCCTCCCACAGCTGCTGCAGTGTGATACGTCAGCAATTCCTCCTCGCGTGTGCCTGGCCGCCCCCAGCCGCCCCTCAGCTGCCCCACGGTGGGCTTTGCCAGGGCACCAAGCGTCACAGGGGGATGCAGCCTCGGGGCAGCAGAGGCTGCGGTGCAGCACCTCCTCTTCTGCTGTCCCTGCCACCGGTGTCTGCCCTTGGCAGAAAATGGAGCAGACAGCTGAGGAGCACGGGTGGCAGAAGGAAAAGTGATAATGTCATAAAATACGTAACTATTTGCTAGAACAGATGTGAATCAGAAGTTTCTGTTGTTTTAGTAGAGGGCACATTTTTCTGAATAGTCTGAATTCTCCGAAGGGTCATGGTATAGTAAATCCATTACTTCTAGCACTGGAACAAAGATACCACAGACATACAGTGCAAATTGCTGATCCCATGTAAACTCACTTTGCTGTTTCGAATTTGTTCAATAACTTTTGGCAGGTTAACTTTGCAATAGAAGACTACACAGATCAGATATTCCATGTCCTTGTGCAGCCCAAATAAAAGCATAAAGCTGGCATAAATTTCACCTCTTGCTATTTCAAGAGAAATGTGATTGCTCACCTATTTCTCATGTGAGTCAGATCTGTTGTGCCGCGATCGAGCAGTGCCCAACATCCAGCATCAGCAGTTGTGGAACCGCAGCCAGAGGATGCCGGTGGGAGCATCCCCAAGGCTGTGTTCAAAGTCTCTAGGCAACACTTTCCATCTGATCTTACTTTTGAATTACTAGTATGCAGAGTCAGTTTGCAGTTCTTACTCTTGTTGAGAGATTTCATATGCTTTGAAACAATCTAGTTAGATAGTAAACTGGTTTCCATGAGTGATGACTTCAGAATCTGACTCCCCACACTAGGTCTTCTGAGGATGACCAAATCAGACACATCTCCTTCCTGACTCCTTCATTTGTGTGGAAAAATTCATCATTCCTGTGCATCCACTTTGAGCACTGCTACAATGGGAACTCATGTGATTGTGATTTTTTGTTTTTAAATAATGCCAAACATGGCATTTTAAACAATACCATCATGTTGTATGCAGCATTATCAGCAATAATCATGCATTTATTACTTATTAGCAGTATTTGCTATTTCTATGTTAGCAAGCAGAAAGGACCAATAGGAGTAGATGTGTAGAGCGAAACAACGGATACCAAGAACTTGACACCCAAGCTATACATGTTGCAAGGTACTTAATTTCACACTAACTCCAGCCTGCGCCCATTGACTAAAAGACCAGTCTTGGCTGGAGTAAATTAGGTGCACTCCTACAGCACGTTTTCGAAAAGAAACTCAAGAAACACAGTTCGTGCATGCCGAGACTAGTCTAGGAAGTGAAGGAAACCACAGTAGCTGGAGGCGACTCTTCTCTTCAAAAATAGCCCTGATCAGAACTAAAATACTAACGTAGAGGTACCAGCTGATGCCCATGATGTGGGTCTTTGAAAACAACATTTATAACACTCTGAGGGGTTCTATCTGGGTCATTTGCTTAATATGCAAAGAAGTGTTGCTATCATTCAGTTACTTTTAATCATTTACATTTTTCTCCAAGCTTTACCTGTACGGCTGTATGCTTGCTGCTAGACAAAGTGTAACTTTCTCCCCGTGTTTAAGTTAGGGAAGGTTGAATAGCTTATAGGTTAGGAAAAAGTGATAAAAAAAAAATTTATGATGTAAGAGATTTTAAGGTTTTTTTAATGGCTCTAGCACCTCTGCAAAAGGTAATGGAAACTTGAAATTTTGGCAGGAGTATCACTCCTATGCTGGAAATCGGCTTTGTTCAGCCTATAAATTAACTGTACCCTTTTATGCATCACCTTTGCAGTATGAGTTTTACTTACGGGATTGCAAGGTATTTTTCTCTTCCAGGAGAAGGCACTGTCTCATTCACTCCATGGCAGAACTGCCTCATTTGCTGTAAACATGCACAGTGGCTAGAGAGCAAGTGGAGAGTCTGAGGAAATAGAAAGATACGTCCAAGTGCTGGATTAAAAATGGAAAGATCTGGGTTCTGTTTCTTTTTCAGGCGTCCTACCTGGCCTTGGACAAGTGGGTTGCAGCTGGGTCTTGTGCCAGCTCTGCCAGCTCTCTCGTGTGGCTAATGTGAGGACTGGGAGGGAGGCTGTGCTCACCCCTGGTCGAGTGAGGGGTGTCCTCGTGGTATCGGCCCCGTCCTCAGCTAGTGCTGCACACCAGCTGCAGCCGCTGCTGTCTCCATAACTACATCAGGTTTTGTGAAACTAAACTCATTCCAGTTTGCATGGTGTTGGGCCTGCATGGGCAGCCTTGAAAACACTTTTGATTCAAGCCAGACTCTGGTTAGTGTGCACAGATTGTGCTCTGAACAGTGAAAATAAAACGAGGAATTGTCCTTTAAAAAAAACTCCTCTATGTGCGATCATCATAGCCAAGATTTGCAAAAGCACCTGTAGAGCGATCTGCACAAAGATGTAGTAGCACTTTATCTGTATTTGTAACACTGTAAAGCTGCATCACACACATCTGTGATATGGACTGTTATTCTAGGACTATCTTGTACTTCAGGGAATAGGGAATAAGCTATATTTTGAAAGCAGCAGAAGTTTGCCCGCTTCAGTGGTTGCATCAGCACAGCTGCCTTGGGAAAACATTGATTTCCCTAATCAGCCCAATCGTATCAGTATGAAGTAGAAAAAGATTCTTTCCAGAGGCTTACACGTTACCAGATGATACTCAGAGGACGGCTGCTTCCCCTTTAGTGTTGCTAATACATCCTGTTTTCCCCTGAAGGAACCTGATACGTAAAACTTCCTTTCTTGAACAGGGCAAAATAATTGTCCTGAATGTGATATCTGATGGGTGGCTGTCTTGTTTCTTGAGCCTTACAATGCTGAGTGTCACGATGCTGAAGTACATTGATGGATCTACAGTTTGATTTTTGGAAGTGCTGTGCCTCTCCACCTGTTTTTTGCAGACTGCTGTGGGGAGACCTTTCTGCCACAAGATTCTTGACCTTCATATCTTCATACCACAGTCTGCCTGGTAGTTACATTTTTGTTTAATAGAACATAAACCATGCTGGAAATCAGATCACAGAATAGTGTAGGTGGGAAGAGACCTCTGGAAGTCCTTAATCCACTCGTCCTACATAAAGTTTAGGGTGCTCAGGACTTTATCTCCAGCTGAGTTTCATGTATCCGTAAGGATGGAGGCTTCACAGTCTCTATGAACTCCTGTCCCAGTGTCCGATGATCCCTATGGTAAATAATCTTTTCCTTACATCTAAGGAGAAATTCTCATGTTCCAGCTCCAGTTCTGGATATTGAATTTAAGACTGATATCATTTTATACCTTTAAGAGGGCTAATTAAAATGAACTTGATATTTTTAACAGGTCTCAAAAACTCACAATCATCTTCAATAAATGCCACTGCTAGTGGCAAATGGAAGAGCCTTTAGGAGATAGTCATGGAGACAGAAGGTATTCTTTGTCCCTGGAAGATTTCAGGTCACGTGTGATGTATACTGTCAGGACAGAGTGCAAAACTTGTGCAGAGGATGTGGAAGTTTAAGGCCACCAACCAAACCAGGTTTTTGGAGGGCATTAATCAAAATATAAATCCAGTTCTTAAAACTGAAGCAGTTTAAGTTTTGAATCAGAGAGGCTTGGTGTACCCATGTGCCAACTAAACTGCCCCTTTTGAAGTTTGTGATGTTCCTTCATGACTAGAATAAATTTCCTGTAACACCCATCTCCTTCCCATCTTGCTGCATCCGTATTCCAGGTGGAGCTGACTTTTTTGAGTTAAATGCCACTGGAGAGTCACAGACAAAACCAGAGAGCATGATGCTCACAGTTGAAAAAGGGAGGAACCAATTTTATATAGAGCAAGTGGAAACCAGATGTACTTGAAACTGGGGTGAAAAGAAGCAGAAGTGTCCTGACAATTGAAAATGATCGTTTCCATCAGGTTACACAGCTCTGTATTTCCTAGACCACATACCTGGTCTTAATTAGGGCTTTCCAGAAAGAACATTGTGCTTTTTATTCTAATTTTTTAAAAATTAACTTAGTCATAATACTTTATTAGAAAATGAAGTCTGATATTTTTTCACAGAAATGACTGGAAAAATTATAGATTTCCTAGGATTCTCATTTAAAACCTGACTATTGATTAGTATGTGGATCTGTGCCTTCTGGGAAAGTAGGAGCTCTATTGTAGTGCAAAAAACTTCCTTTAAAAGGCAATTTTTTTCCTGAATGTATTTTTGCAGCTTGTTTTGAAATCTGGTGGCCTTGGAGATGTTCTTGGTCCCAAGGCGACAGTCCCAAGGCAACAGTCCTGGCACAAAAGCACTTCCTAAGGTCAACGGTTGCGTGACTGTTCAGCAGCACCTTGTGAGCCAAGCCATGGCCCAGCGGGGCAGCGGGCGGCCACGAGGACGTGGTGTTGACCTCTGTGCCGTGTAGGGCTGGCTGGACATTTCGGTGAGCAGCCCTGGGCAGAGCATTAGGGGGGGCAGGGGGCTGGGCGGTGAGCATGATGGCCATGGGCTGGCCGAGGAGTGGGTAGGATGCTGCCCACCCCCCAAGCCATACCTCCCACCCCATGGAAATGAAATGAGCCTGTCCCAGGGCAGGGAGTGGGCAGGGGGCAGAGAAAATCAAAGCTGCCCTTTACATTTCTCCTGGGTGTGCCAAAATCTGGGAAAGCCAAGGGCTCTAATGTGTTTTCAGCCTCCCTACTTCTCTCTGTCTGAAGTGACACTGGAAGATAACCTGATTTATTGCAAAAGTTACCTGAGGTGCCTATTGGTTTTATTGTGTCTGTTCTTTGGGGGGAAAGCGATGGAGATGGAGGCGGACAGGCGGAAGGAACTGACTGACCTTTGGGGGTAGAAAGAAGGCAAAAGGGACAAAGACATGTTTGAGGAATGCTTGAGGGTTTGATAGACCTTTGCTGAAAATAAATGTATGGTCAGTCACTCTGCACATCTGCAACCAGGCACTTTGGATTTTGAGAGATCCAAGAGGCCTCTCTTGTTGCCCATCCTCATAACAGAATAGTGTCACAATCTATAGTCCACAGACAAGGGTTTTGTTGTGGCTTATTAGTTCAGATTCTGTTTTCATTCTTAATATTGAGTTTACCATACTCGCTTGAAAGGAACAACCTCACATTAATGAAGGCTTAATACTGAGAACATTCCTTACAAAGAAATGTCCTTCCGTTGCATTTCTGGAGAGCTGATGTGACTGAAGCATCTGGAGAGAGCTTTAGTGCTCTGCTGTGTGAGAAGAGTCCCCTTCTGCCCTGCGAATGTGGGAGACAGGGGTGGGGGGAGACAAGGGGAAGAGAAAGGCAGAGGCAGAGGAAATGCAGAGTTAATGCTAAAACTCCATAACTAACCTTTTAAAAGATCATATTGCTCTCACAATTGACTCACGGAGTCAAACAGTTTAACTCTGTGACCCAAGGAACCACCACCACTACAGTTAAGAGTAGCAAGCAAAGAATTGCTGTATTGACGAGGAAAACAGTGACAGGAAAAAACAGAGGGCATTTTTGTAACTGTAAAAATAAATGAATCAAAATTAGCTGTGGAGGACAAGCTGTGTATTTTTATCCACAGGTACACTTGCAGTTTCTCTTTTTGACTTAAGGTGGTTGTTTTCATTATTGGACCTGTACAATAGGTCCACCCAGAAAAGCAGTATTAGCCTATGGAAAACAGCAAGCACCACTAATGAAGATAATGTATAGCATTACTTTATCTGGGCTGCATAGCAAAAGGTGCAAATGCTGGGGATACTTTGGAGCTGGACCACCCATGGGGAGAGAGCAACAGATGTTCTGTGATTACACGTAACAAATATTTATATTCCTGGCACCCTTTATTCCTTGCTAAGGCCTATACCTTTATTACGTGCATGACTGGCTTTCTGCTAAATATGAAAAGAGGACACACTTTCTCATTCAGTTACACAAAGGAGGTTGCCAGACGTATAACTGGGTAAAGCTGTGGCTTCTCAGTAATCAGTCATTGAGCAAAAGTAATGAAGCTTTTACAAAACTCATATCAAAACACAGTTGGTAAATGTGTCAGCATCTTCTGTTGCTAACGTCTTTCCTTATATACGTGGGACTGAAGCTGGCTCTTACATCTTCAGGAGAAAACTAGAATTCCTTGTTCTCCCAGTTACATCAGGAATTTCACTGAAAAAAAAAATAATAAAAAAAAAATCTTGTCTTGGATTTGTGGATTAACCTAAGTTCTGATTTTTTAAATAGTGTACCTAACCTTTATGATTGATTGCAGAGAAAATATTGAAGATACATCCCCCTGCCCTATTTGCTCAAAAACTATCAAGTAAGTGAAGAGAATCTAAAAGCATGATCGTTTTTAAAAGTAACCTCATGTTTTTTGCTGACTGACTCATGCCTTTTGAAGTCCGATTCAGAATAATAATACTGAGAATTAACTGGAAACTTATCTAAGTTCCATCATGCAGCACAGATGACTTGCTTTGAATATTAATTTTGTAATATGATGAATTATATAAATGCATGGAGTCTTGCTCTGTTCCCCAGCTCTGTTTCATTGCTCTTCATAAATGTTACCTTGTCATGATATTGACAACAACTGATTTATTCCACAAGCATAATCTCGTCCCAATTTCCACATTACTCACAAGACACCGTCATATTAATATCTGGTAGAGAATTTTAGTCATTTACAAAATGTATTAAGATCAAATGTTTCCTACTTATTTTTCCTTACTTGCAAACTTATCTTTAGTTTTTGTTTTGAGAGTCTGTTGTTCACTGTTTGTTTGGTGGTATTATTTCTAGTGATTGATTAAAAGGACTTTTGGAGAGCCTCGAAAGTGATGGCTTATTACTTTGGTTTCTGGAAATAAATACTCCCATGTATGAATTATATGATTACATTTTCTCCTTCTATGGCAGCTCTTGCAAATGATATTTTGAATTCATGCAAACTTTTGCAGTCTGTGAATAAATTTCAACTCCTGCTGCTCAGGCAAGATGAATGTATTTTTTCATTCAGAAGGATATGTACAAAAACAGACATGCAAACCCATTTAAGATCTGTCTTGCCTTAGCTGATAGAATACCAGCCACTGGGAATTCATCTTCTAATTATGACTGCAGAGTTAAAGAATTATTACTAAAGGAAAAGAAAAAAAAGCAGTGGAGGATGAGAGATTTGGTATAACTGGAAAATTCTTTCTTTAGTCATCTGGGAAGCTGCATATGTTCACAAACTATATTTTTGGGAGGGAGGTTACAAAGTAGTGAGAGAAACAAAAGTGACCCATTGCTCTGATCAAAAAATTTCAAATAGGTAGCATTATCTCTATCTCTGTATATATTTGCACATATTTATATTTTTGTTCAGCTGTAGAAGAGAAAAGATGGAACAAGAAAATGGTATTTAACTTGTGCAGGAATGATCACTTAGGAAAGAATAGCCAAGGTATGGGTGGAGGGAGACAGAAGAGAAGGAAAAGATACAGAAGAGAAGGAGAAGATATGAAAGAAGAAAACACTTGAACTACCACAAGAAAAAACAAAACCAAAAACAAAACAAAAGACGCTAAGACTTCACTTATTCCCTAGCACATATTCACACCTTCTCCCAGAGGGGAAGGAACAGAAATCTTCATCTTGCCTTATCTCTGCCCACCTGGATTCAAAGCTCAAAGAAGCCATGTGAGAACATGAAATGCAATCTTATTCCTTCATGGGCACACAGTTTAGCCTGTGATCAAAGAGTAAATGATTCTTCCAGGAACCGTATCAACACTGCCTTTCCCTGATTTACAGATCTGCTGGTGCAGATTTTCTTTCCTGAAAGGAATGAACAGTTCTTTGGACACAAGGTAGGTCT
The DNA here is from genome assembly GCA_009819775.1 of Phoenicopterus ruber ruber. Classification (NCBI taxonomy): domain Eukaryota; kingdom Metazoa; phylum Chordata; class Aves; order Phoenicopteriformes; family Phoenicopteridae; genus Phoenicopterus; species Phoenicopterus ruber. Next base: position 27,218,034 of record CM020217.1, on the reverse strand, counting down.
GAGGTGGGCCTTCTAGTTCTCTTCTTCTTTTAAAAGAAAGAAATGCAGAAGCCTTTTTTCTTTAAAACAAGACAAAAGTTTGAATTGGGTTATTCTCCCTAAAAGGCAACTGACTGCTGCAGTTTTACTAAGCTTGGTCTTACTTGCTGTTTGCGAGCAACCTCAGATCATTTTACAAATTCCAGAGCAACTTTACTGATTTTCTAGGAAAACACAAAGAGGAAATACATCTCTTGCATTTCAAAGCTTTTCATATTCTGGAAAATGTGTTTTAAACTCAGTTATTATGAGACTAGAGTAGAAGAGTACACAGTTGTTCTCCATGCCATCTAGACGGCAGGTGACAGAAATGCCCTGCTCTTTCTCACTAAGCATCCTGATGACTGTGGCCATTAAATGCTACTTCTTGTCATTTGGTAGCTATCAGTCACTCAGAAATTCTGTAGCCTGCTACTGCGGCTGCTCTCTAAACCGTGAATGTGTTCCTCAAGTGAATGTCAGGAGATGTGTCTTCATAAATTGTGGTGGTTGGCAGATGGAAGAAAGAAAATCAAGGAAATTGTGGGGTTCCTTTTTTTCTTTTTCTGGAACATACTTTAAATCTGTGAGATTACCCCGGAGATTCTCACCTCTTGTGCAGCTGAATTAATCCCTCCTAACAAAGCTGATTGTTCTTCAGATCCTCTCCAAACACATGGCCGAATATTTCGGCAGTTGTTCTCTCGTTAGTATACATGAAACCTCATGAATTTCATGACGGATCATCTCCCCGGCAGCTTGGAGTCCATGGCTCCATATTCGTTGATACAGCCTGTTGAGATTTAAGCTCTTTAATTTGCAATTGTAATATGTAATTTTCTAGAAATAAAATGCGATTCAGTCACAGGACATTCAGAATCACTCAATTCTTAATCTATAATGTCAGCAAGCCCATTTCACTGACATTATTGTTTTGACACTGAGTGTAATAGAAATGATTAAGCCAGGAAGAGAGCAGCACTTACTTGACTGCTGTCAGCTACTGAACCACAATAGCCCAGCACACAGATTCTATTCAGCTGATGAAACGTGAAACTTGATATGCTGCTGCAAAATGTTAGTAACCACAATGCTATATTTCAATCCCTACTTGATTTTCTAAATGTTTAGTCTCACTCTGTTAGGCCCAGCCTCATATAAAAGCAATTCCTGTTTCACAACTGGTAGGAATAGCAACCAAACTTCTTTCTTTTAAATTCACTGTATCCAGGCATGTGTCGAGGCCTTTTTTTATTATTTTTTCAAATGGAAGAGTGTATTCAGATGGGGGATGAAAATGGAAAGGATATGAACAATAGTAGCCCTTGTGACTTTAATGTGAAGATTAAGATTCATGATGGTAGGAACGTAATGTGATAGAAATATATATCGTGGCCCTTCCACCCTTCCAGCAGAATGTATACTTTGTTCTGAAATAATTTGTTATTGCTGAGCTCGGGGATGCAGGCACTTGAACTGAGTGCTAAATGGGTATTTCTTCAAAATAGGTGTTTGCTTTCCTTTACATTTTATATAATTTTATATCATTATGCTGTCAAGTGTCCTGTGGTATAAGGCTAACAAATTGGGCACAGGCAAGGCCATGTAATGTTGTAAGTAAATACCTCTGTCTCTCCTTTGTGTCTGAAGAGAAAACTCCCTTTTCCTCTCAGCTATGTGCACAGAAAATCCATAGGGTTACTTGAAGATATTTCAAATTATACTTATAAGAAGTCTTAACACACTTTTTTCTGATTTTATAGTTCAAAAGATTTTAGTTTAGACTGCTCAGTTGTTCACAAAAGTATTATCAAACCATCATCTAAGGCACTGCAGAATAAGTATTTTATCCACAGAATCCAGATTAGATTAAGAATTTGGAAAGAATAGGTGAGAACGAGACGTGGGACAGCCTCTGAGACAGAGCTGACTCCAAAGGTACTGAGCATCCTCTGTAGCAGGGAGAACTGTCACCAGCGGAGGTGGGCAGCATCTTGCCACCTCCGCAGAGCGTGCTTGCTGTCACTCTGACCTCGGGTGCTCTTCTTCCGCTGCTGCTGATAGAAAGGATCTGACTTTGTATGAGGAGGAACCAAATGTTTGAAAACGAAAAGGCTGCATGCAAAACTTTCAGCAGAGTAGAAGCCCTCAGGTTTCTTATAAAGTAATTCTATGATTACGTAAATGGCTTTATCAGTTTACCTCGAATAAAATATCACCTCAGGGAAGAGTCTAATTTATTTTACTGCTGTGTAAATACTGAATATGTTTGTATTAGTTAGATCACATATATAACACCACCTATGATTGTTGTCTCTCCATGTACCGTAATAGGTTCGATATTATAAATATCCAAAGATTTTCTTCTTGATGAGAGTGTAAGCATTTCCTACTGACATGCAATATCTGTCATAAGGTGCTGTTTGTAACTTCAATTCTTCTTAGCTTTGTTGTCTTTTCATTACCAGTACCCAGCCGGACAGCTGAAACACTGACCCAGAAGAGAATGCAGAAAAGTTCCTATCATCTTTTACGTTGCGGTGCATTTTTAGCATTATTTGAGCAGTGCTGTCACAGACATGGGAGAACTTCAGCATAGACTTAGTAGATTTAGGTAGGTATAAAACTCTAGATTAACTGGAAATGCTATAGTGGTGTAAATAATAAAATTATTTACAAGTATCAATAATAGAAAGGGAGACATACATGCAAGTGGACAGTGGATTATATGTCTTGGGATATATAATAATTGCTATAATTTATATGTTAAAGAAAGAACTGGCTAAAGCAGGGAAATGGCATGAGTGGGGCATGAGTTCATGTTCTGGAGCAGGGAATTTTGGGTTTCATCACTGGCTATTGCTATAATTTTTGGCATGCCAAAACTAAATAACTTAATTTTCCCTTCTGAGAAATGGTCATAGTCCTATGCAATTTCCAGGCCTCTAATGAGACTAAAGGAAGTGACAGTTATAAAGTGATATAAATTCTTCATGTCAAAGCTCATATAGGAAGGATCTTTCCTTCCGTGACAAGTGATCGTAGCAGACCGTAGGAGAGCTGGACTCTCGCCAGAGGAGGAGCATGTGCGAGGGGACAGCGGGTAACCGTGCATGCCGTGGCAATGATTTGGTAAATCCTGCCGACAGCGCCAGCCCCTGTGTGGCTTTGCTCCCGTGTTGACTGCACAAATCCGGGAAGAGAAGAGAGAGCGCAGTCAGGAAAGGGGCTGACTAGAGCTGGGTAGGAAACCATTTCTTCTTTCCTTTCTCTCACCTTGCAGTAGTTTTTGAGGTTTAAAAAAAATGGATCCCATTCCAAATGCAACTCAGTCTAAAAAAGAAAACAAAATGCTGAGCTGCATGTTTGCAAAAACAATCAGAAATGCTGAAATGTTTTACTTTTATACCCATAGCATTTTTAAGTTTAACTTTTTAAACTATTTCAACTTTTTAAAACATTTTCTGCATTTTCTTATTGTAAGTTAACTCACATATGACGATTCATTCTGAATGAAAAGAAGGAACTTTTCCCATGGCAGGAATAGCTACGAGAAGGCAGCTACGCTTTTCCTCAGTGGCTTGTGTGAAGTTCCTAGCTGAGCACATGCCGATGTCTGCGTACACACACACACTTACTGTGCATGCTTTCAGTTCCCAGCCATAATATATCGTTAGTAAAGGTTTGGGGTTTTGTGCTTTGGGCTGGCCTAGCTAGGAGTGAAGAAAGGGAGACTTACGCTGTGGTTTCACAATTGGCGAAGCCCATCTAACTGTGGGCTGTCACCGAAAGCAGTGTTCCTGCTCTTCTCCGCTGTGGGAGCAGGTTGCTTTGCAGCCAGCTCCGCGAGCGGACTGTGCTCTGATCTTGCAGTATCTGCGTTTTTTTCAGGCAACGGATTAAGTCAATAGCTCTTTGGTGGGGACAGAGCGCTTTTCGAGCTGGGAATCAGTAGAATCAATAGCGGCCATGGATATGTCGAACTCTGGAGGGATGCAAACAAGCACCGAAGCAATCACAGCAACAGAAGTCTCTTGCTTCTTGTCCTGGGCAGATCGGTTTTTACTGGTGGTAGAGACCTGCAGTCTCAGGACAGCTTTGTGTGCATGTGTATTGCTAAGGTCAGAGATTTTACACCATGGGGGAAAATACAGGCTTTTAGTCAGAGTGGCTCTAAAGTGGATATCAAGTTTATTTGAACAAGGTTACATGCAGGAATTGTCAGTTCTAATAAATGAGAAACAGTTCTGAAAAACGTTGTATGACAATATAAGTGTGATGGCTTTATAAGGTAATAATTTGATGTCTGAATGATAAGGAAGACAGAAGTAATGCTGTTTTATTGATACAATACTATAAAATAAAATAAAGTAAAAGCTTCTAAAAAGAAGAAGGTAGCAACACAAACTGCAGACTCTCTCCTAATATCTGTTTCCACGTGTATGCTTGTTTCTTTTTCCCCAAAGAAAGACATATAAATATTTCTAATGTAGCTCTTCAATTTATAGTGCTTTTTTAGTCTGGTTTCCTTGGGCTTAGGTGTAGGAAACTGCATGCGTCACCTCTATTTTCAGAATTTGTCTTTTACCTCTGCTTTGCAGCTTCATGACAGTATTTTGTATAGTATTTTAACAAAGGCTGACTTCCCGTGATATTAAAATATAATGGTGTGTTACAGAGGAAATGTCAGACAATTCTATTTCTTATTTTTATTTTAGCCTTGTGCTTGCCATATGTCTTCCTTTAATCTTGGTGCAAGTAAAATGCAGGGATGGGATTTTCATTTAAAATGGCAAAGTTGCAGTCAGCACAACAGGCCGTAGTCAACAAGTCAGGCTCAGTAGTAAGTGAACACGCCTGGTATCTTGCAAAAATCTCTCAGCATCTTGCAGAATGTGTTGTGTCTATCTAATACTGCATAGGAAAGCTACGCTGAATTTGTAGTATTTAGCAAAAGCGACCATCAATGTTAGCAAGTCATCTATGACAAAATACTCCTGCCCGTGACTTGATAAAGCCAAAGGTAAGGCAAGGCAGATATTTAGAAAGAAGATGGAAAATCTTGTGCTTTAGAGAGCAGACTACCACTTCGGTGAATTGAATTCGGTCCCTTGCCCTGCGAGTGAGCTGTTGGCAATGGTGGCCCAGTTACACACCAGCCCTTTCACAGGTGGTCACTGACTGGGTTTTCCTCAGATTTGAGCACCCAGCTCAAAGTACCTGAGGTCTGACTTTTAGAAGTGCTGAGCTCTCAGAAAGGCAGCTGAGTCAATAGAAGCTGTACTGTGAAACTATAACATGCTATAAAATGTTAAGTACTCCAAAAAATCAGGTCCAAGTCGTCTCCTATTAGGTACTCAGCCTCTCTTGGTTATTCCCATTTTTAAAACAGGAACAACATTATGACTTACATTGGTAGATGCTGGAAGATAAATTCAGTCATGCTCATAATATATCCAGATCCTGTGACAATAAGCACCTCATATTGGAATTAATAATTCTTCATTTTTCTCAGAGCTTGACTAACATATGGTTAAAACTAGGAAGAATGCTTCCACACTGGGTATTTATATGCTGCACAAATGATCCCAGTGTCTAGGAAGGCACTTGGACAGAGTGGATGCCTAAATATGAGTGGAAGGGTGACTCCATTTCATACCAACAAGAAATGGATGCTTTTAAAATTTTGCTTCCATTAAGTGCTTTTTTAAACAAGAATCTAAACATTTTTAACTGAGATTTTTACAGTCTAGTTCTATTTACACCAGCGTGATTATAATAGATCTGAGATTAACTGGGGATGGCTTTATGTTGCAAGTTCATCATTTTTTTACTTACTTTTTAAACTGACAAAATCCTGTTTCAAAATATGTACATCCCATTAGTTGTTTAATATCAAACTCTCAGCACAGTACAGAATATCTAGGACCTGGTGTTACAATACCAAGTATTCAGTGATGATATGTTCAGTGATGATACTGGCTTAAAATATTCCTTCTTCCCCCTTGTTCCACCCTTGGCTGCCAGCTGCACCTTTGCACTGGGAAGCAGCGTCCCCACCCTTGGTTGCACCAGTGCAACTGTTGGTGCAGATTCTCTGTGAGGCAAATCTGACCTAGCCCAGCTGAAAACAAAACATTTTTTCCAGAGCCAATTTCCTTGCTCAAAGGAATTAAGTCCAAACTATTGAAAACCAGCATCTGTTAGACAGGGTCTGTTAGTGTATCCTGTACTCATGTTAACTGTATTTGAATAAACGCTGTTCTTAATGCTGATGATACAGACTCACATTTTCAGATCAGTCTCTGTGCTGTAGGTAATTTATATTGCGTTCTCTTACGGTAAGTAGCTAGTGTCTGTATATGGAGGTTATTCTGTTATTACTATGTATTAAGCTGTCTGAACAGAACAGGTAGAATATTGCCTATTTGCTGTGTATCAATGGCAAAGCTCCAATTAACTTGTAGGAGCAAGATCTTTCCTGAATTTTTGAAGGGCTTCGTAATCAGTAACTTATTGTCCTCCATCTCATTGACTCCATGAAATCAAAAGGAATTTTGATTTCACAAAACATTGGTGCAGACTGGACACCTAATTGCCTTGTTTACCAATAAGCTGTTCATTTTTGAAATAACACTTAGAGTTCATTTTCCATTTTTTGTCTCCATGACTCTCTTAAATCATTCATAAAATCTAACAAAAAGAATACTTTAGAATTTTCTTTTCTAAGTATAAAAACTAAATAGAAATGCCCTTCTCCAATTATTTTCCACACTCATGATGTTTGTAGATATTTCTTTGCAGTTGTCTTTATGAGAAAGTGTACACATCTTTCTTTTCTTTCTTTCTTTCTTTCTTTCTTTCTTTCTCTCTCTCTCTCTTTCTTTCTTTCTCTCTTTTCCTTCCTTCCTTCCTTCCTTCTTTCCTTCCTTCCTTCCTTCCTTCCTTCCTTCCTTCCTTCCTTCCTTCCTTCCTTCCTTCCTTCCTTCCTCCCTTCCTTCCTCCATTCTTTCCATGAGATACAGCCCAACTAACAGCTTGAGTGTATATATTTATGTGTGGATGGCATGCTTAATGATGTACTAAAAAGTCTCACGCATCCTGACTCGTTTTAATAATCAATAAACCATTTTTGTTCTCTTATCAAATATATCTTTTGCTAAAACAAGAGCAAACCAAAAAAATCATCAGTGTGTTCAAATATGACAACCTTTGCAAAGTCCTTCAATAATAGCACTTTAAGACTTCCTAAGCTTTATTTTAGTTCGTCATGTAAGTCAGATCACAGATTCCTCTTTAGATACAAAAGGCTCAACATTGTTTCTGAATTGTAATATGAAAGTACATGGGACAATGGTCACATCTGTGTTCCCATAAATAATTCAGACCTCAAATAGGTTGATACAAATCAAAGATCAAAGGTATTTTTTAGGATAAACATTAAGATACTTGTGAGCATTTTCTTTTTTGGGAAGCCAGTGACAAATGAACTGCCTTTTTTCCCATTTAAGTTAAAGAAATTTCTGTCAAAACTATTATTGTGATTCATCTGGCTGAAACCAAAACTGTTTTCCCTTTTAAATGAAATTTTAAATTCAGCAATCAGAAAAAAGCAGTCCTTTGAAGGCTTAAAGGGGCTACTTCAAGAATACAGTGTCAAGCATGTGCAGACTTTTTGTATTGTCACGGTTTGGGAGTGACTGGTTATAGGGTAAAACAGTTCTTGTAGATTCTTTAAATGTTTAAAAGAAACAGATAAAATACAGATGTTTCTTCACCATAAAATCAGTGACCATGCCTGGGTCATTAGTAGGGTCTGATTTTTTTAGATATACACTCATGCACAAATCTCTGCTGCTTTAATGAACTGTATAAGTGGAAACAAATTTTGCAGCAATAAGCTGTTCTGCCTGAATGATTTAAATTCAGCAAATTCATAAATATTTAAAAACTGGTCCTTATAATGGGAGGTATGCGGGAACCCTAGGGCCTGTTGGTTCGACAAGCTCTGCCTGAAGAGCAGAGCTGATGCTAACCACTTGTGCTCAAACTTGACTCCAGCTGTCATTCACTGGAGTCGTGTGCATTCGTTTGAGGAATTCGGGTTCTGATTAAGGTATACAATTATAATGAGCAGATGTACCATATTTTGGTACTTACAACATGGGGGGGGGCAATTTTAGACCTAGTTTAACCAAGTCTAAATTAATGCTAAACTCCCTTATCCATTCTCTGAATTTGCCCAAACGTCTAGTACCACGGAGGATTTCTTTATCAAATCTGCACATTTAGGCTGCCGTCTTAGCAGCTGAGAGGCTAATTTCTGGCTTGATGCTGGCCAAAGTGTGGTTAACCTCACAGAAATGTAACATTCCAGCAACAAGAATTCGTTTTTACCCACTGTTGCCACTAACCAAATGCTAACATTTTACTTTGGAGAGCACAATATTATTCAAGCTGTCTTGCAATACTCCAAATGTTTGTACCATTACAAACTGATGACAAACTGATTTGTTCATTACATCTTAAATGTAACTGCCAAATATTCTATCCCCAACTTAAATGCTGTGTTTTGAGGATAAGCTATACACAGTCTGTGTGTATAGGTAGGCAGCCAGAAACAAGCACAAAAATCTGGCTTCGTTCTGAGCAAAACCTGCTATTTTTTTTTAAAGCTCTGTATGAAGGAAAAAATGCTTTTTCTGAATGACTGTGGTCTTTCAGAACATCAGAGATGCGTCTCTGGTGAAGGCTCCCAGAGCTTGTGTTGGAAGGATGCAGAATGGGCCATCCTGGGAAATACTCTGGGAAAAGGCAATGCAGTTCCAGGAGGCACAAAAGGGACATTGATTCTCTTCTCCTTCTCAGAGGTGGTCTGTGATTTATTTCCTCCTAGCCAACTTTGAAAATACCAAACCATCCCTGGAGCTAACATGGGTAGGCAAGGTAAGAGAGCCTGAGCAGTAGAAATACCTGAGCAGAGAAGGGATCACAGGGGAAGAAAAAGCCCGTGTTATATTTACCCTCTGTGCTGTTCTCTCTTATCTGATGAAAAAGCAACAGCAAACCTACCAAACCAAAAGGGACGCCTTATTGGCAGTCCCTGAGAAGCCTTCTTTACTAGTGTTCCCTGTAGCACACACTCTCTCTCTTATATACGTCATTTATTTCCTCCTGTTATAATAGGGAAATCAGTTTCTGTGGACTGGAATTTGATCTTTTAATGGGAATGTTTTTGTATATTAGCTAACCTTGCAAGGCATTTCAAACATTTCATCTTTTCACCCAGGAAAAGCAACTTCATTCAGCAATTCTCAGACGCCTTTGAACTTTGCACAGGAAACCACCTGGAAATGTATGATAAAATACACAGTTAAAGTAGTGGAAAAAGCAAAGGACATCACACAGCCTAATATAGCCTAGTATAAACAGAATATTCCATCCATGGACAGTAAATATTCCTTTTTTTCTCAGGGGGTTATACTCAGTTTAGACCAACCCAGTTGTGATTTCACCTTTCACTACTTACCATATGAGACAGCTTTAGCTTACTGCATGCAAAGTCATATAGACCCGCCACTTATTTAATAATACGCATGTATTTATGTGTTAAAATTGATCTGGATAAAGCTGAGACCTAGCAGGATTCGGACTTACAAAGCTTGTGTTCAGAGTTCCCATTCAGGCACTCTCTGCTCTGTACTGCTTTTAACTTCTGCGTGTGATTCCAGTCATCTTGCTCTCACAGGTTGTCCTACAAGCTGGAGAGCCATCCTGCTCAGGCCTTTCGGGGACGTTTTGTGTTAGCAACGTGTCAGGCTCAAACCGGCTCCACTGAAGACAACAGCCAAACTCCCACTGGATTCAGGCTCTGTCTCAGACATAAGAAACATGGTGACTGTCTTTGAAAGTGTTTTCTCTTCTTCAACACATAAAAATTTCTCATCTTTTGGCTTTTTCTTTTATTCTTCACCTGAGAAGAAGGTAAAAAGTGTGGTCAGGTGTCCCTCTGTATTAGGGCTATCTAAACACCGGGCACACATGCATAGTTTTTTACACTTGAACTTTTGTGCTGGGGCCACGTTAGGAGACCAGCAACAAGGTGCTGCTCAGACAAAATGTGCTGGAGCATCTGAACGCCGACTGTTCGCAGAGGCCCCGAGGGCTGCCAGCGCCAACACCTCTGGGTCACCCTGGCTCCGGGCTGCACACCAAGCCCAGACCCTCCCAGGCTGGAGCCAAGGGACTCCTGGAGAACCGCTGCGATTGCCACCCGTGAACCCTTCTTCTCCTCTCTGAGGTATGTGGTGTGTGTTTTGTGGCTTTCAGCTGTGCGAGGGTTTGGTATGCAGTTTATAGGCTCACTTGAATGTTGGACTTACTTGAGCTATAATCTAGTTACATGCTGTTTCTTTTAAGTATCTTCCTTCTGGAACATGCCAAGTTTATCACCGCATGCTTTTCCAGCTCTGCCACTTCATGTAAATAACACCCAAACGCAACACATCTGAATGTCGGCAGAGGGGACGGGGCGTACAGCAGCCTTGGCACTGAATGCCAGCCTGGACGACCCTCCATCCAGACGACCCAGAACCTGGCGGCTGCTTTGCTGAATGCCGCTCCGAGCTGAAGCATCTGCTTTGGCTGCGCTAGCAGTGAAAGTTTTCACAGCTGCCAGACTGGGCTCCATTTACTCTGATTTTACATGCTTTTTAGGAGCTGGCCTAGCTTGCAACAGCACATAACTTTAACATTAGACTTATAAAATGAGCCTTTGATGCTTTGGAGCTCCATGTGTGTACTCTCTCCTCCACAAGGAAGAGCTGAACAGGAAGCACAGGCTGATGGGCAGTATTACTGAGTGAGTAATATTAGTTGCTCTGTCCGTTTCATAATGTTTCTGAACGGAAGAAACAAAGTATTGACATTCACAACAGAGAACTGAAGCAGAGGATATGTATCTCACACAAAAAATGGAGCTAAGTCTTGCTTTCCCAAAGGCAGAGACGTTTGTACACGTCGGTTTGTTCTGCTCAGAACAATTTACAGTTACCAGACAGAATATGAACACGGTACTTAAATTTCTGTAGGGCAGAACTATCATGGTGAATGTAGGAATATATTACTTGTAAGTAATTTCAGAACTGTACAATTCTTGCAGCTAATGGTACAATCCTTTTACTTTTTGTGATAGTTATATTAAAGTGGACACCAAAGATGCCATGACTAATTGTGTGTTTACCATCTGTTAGCAATATCTCCATGTGAATTAATTAGCAAGGGCCTGGGAGTCCTCTGTTTACGGTCTTCCATGAAAGTAATACTGATTGGCACTGACACAGTATTAAATTGCTTCCCCTTCTAATGTGGCCCTTTTGACAAAAGATTAGCCCTGCCACCTGTCCCCTTCGCTGGTGATTTCTCAAGTATTCCTCTTCTGAGCTGAAACTTAACAAATACAAGAACATTTTACCAGTGTAATAGCTTATTGATATTAAAGAGCATTCAAAGATGGTCCTCGCTCTTGCCAGTCTCCCACTCTGAGACTACTATTCTCCAAAGGAGAACTGAAGATAGAAAACACTTTCAGTTAGACGTTAATGTTCCTGCCAGCCTATTCCGAATGCATCTCCTACACTGAAACCGCATATTGCTTTATCTGTAGGGCAAACAGCAAAACATTCAGCACTGAAGCTGCTTTGAGCAGACACCTACAATCTCCTGGTTTCTGGATGAGCCTGATCACTCTGAATAGTTTCACATGCGAGCACTTGCGGTCCTGAATCTGATGTTCTGCAAATATCCTGTGATACTGATTTACAGCCTACTACTCTGGCAAACACTGCTGCAATATATTTCCAGAAAATGAAAAAGTTCAAAAACACAAACAAGGCTGGTTCATTAACCCTCCCAACACCCTTTCCTCAAACTCCCCCTCAGCTGAAATCTTTAGATGACTTTCAGCAAATATTTTTGGAAGTATTCCTTCACCTCTAATCAGATGGCAAAAGTGTTTGTTTTATTTAATCATGGCTGTGAAACTGAGCCTTTATTTTTTTCTTATCTTCCTTTTTTCATAAGGACCCTTTTGATTTGCCTCTCTTTTCATGACCACATGAAATTTGGCTAGTGATGAAAAGACCGAATGGGCCCCACTGAAAAATTTCAGAACGTGCAGAGTTCAACTCAGAGGGCTGGCAAGTCTCTGGAGGAGCTGCGGATTAACCACTACTCAACTCATATCCAGAAACCATGCTAATTTCAGTATGTGCAGTTACCTACGATGTGTAAAGAGCTGTGAGCAGTCTCAGTAGCGGGAAGGGAGTTCCTACCTATCTTGGGTGGGAGGTCAGTATGGTCCCATAACTGACAATATGGAGCTCAGGACCATTTGTCTTTGAAAAGATTGACTTCTGAAAGCTGCTTTTGCAGAAGGAGAGGTCACAGTCCTGAATTCATTCAGGCCTAGGAGGAGAGCAAGGTTGGGGAGAGCTGTTAACATGACAAGTCTACCTCCTGAGTGCTCTCTGCAGGAGGCACCTGGTTTGGGGTCCCAGCTGAGTTGCTGCTTAATAGCTCATCTGGGTGCCAAAAAGCTGTTTCATGACATTCTTGGCTTAAGCATTGCAAAAGCAGTGGAACATTTTTGCTAAACAGAGCCTTTAGTCTTTAAATCATTGCTTTCTGGATGAAAACCCAAGAAAATTGAAAGCAATGTCAAAATGCTAAAACTTTAGTGTTCAGTCAGACACAGTTTTGTCCTGAATCTCAATGGCTGGCTCCAAAGTTTCCTGATGTATACGTTAGCAAATAGTTGCCCTTTTGTATGAATAGTAATCTGCCGTGTCCTCTGAGCATCATGGATGAGCTCGTGTTCCATCAAGCGCACCTCCAAAAACTACTTTAAGCTCAGCTAATGAATCTTGTGTTACTTCTAACGTTAATACTTGGGAGAGTTAAAAACATTCACTAAATGGAACTTGCCCAATCTGCAGCTGGAAAAACCAGGACATATTATTCTTCTGGAAAAGTAATAAAACCTTGGACACTTTTCAGCTATATTTCTGTGCAGGATGGATCAACTGTTCTGTGCTCAGTTAAGAATTCTAGAAATGCTCATGAAGTCATTCCTGATAAGAGGAGCATAAACTACTTATTTTGCTAAACAACTGTTTGCTTACAGGCCAGTTCAGTGACCCATGATTTATTGCATGTATGTGTCCAAGACACTTTCTAGTAGTAAATCTTTTTCCATTTTCCTTTATAATTTTTTTCTTATTCCTTCTGAATGCTCTGACTGTAAGATTCAGTGCAGCTCATGATGAGGACAAGGAGAAGGCATGCAGCGTCTGTTGGCCCTGTGGGGAAGAACAAGAGATGCACATACAGCATTGGATCATTTCATAAATTAACCAGACAGATGGAAGTGACTTCCCCAGGATGACCCATAGCAGGAAGGCACTGAACTAACATTTGCAGGCTAGACTTCTTCTTACCAACATTTTGTCTGTTGTATTCGTGTCTTCCTTTTTTTTGTCACACTGAAGTTGTACTCATAGGAGAGCAACTGCACTGCAGTATTTTAACAATTTCATATTGATTTGTGGGTTAAAAAGTTGTAATTAGTCAGACAAAATATGTTATCAATTTAGCTTTATTTCCCAGCTGTGCTCACCTGTCATGTTTAATCATTATTTTCAGGATCCTGGTGATGATGTCATCCCCCTAAATTTCCCGAAAGCTCCCCAGTGTTCATTCCAAATGATTAATGAAGGTATGAAAACTATGAGTACTTCCAAATCAAATATGTGTGTAAAGGTAAGCAGTGCACAGGAAAAGATGATTAAAATAAAGAATTGTGTGTTTCCTTGAAATTCACCAGTCCATTGATACTGCAGCAGTTCAGATCTCAGTGGAACTTTTGTGCAATGCACTGAATACTTTTTCTATGGGGGAAAAATATCTAGACAAACCTGACTGTTAGACCTATTTGAATTTTATTTTATGTCTGTGGGTTTTGCATACTTGTGACATTAAAAGGACAAAAATGGGCTCTGTGCTAAAGTGATAGGTCTGGCAGATCCATATATCAATTGTCCTGAAAAGTGTGGGCCTTGAGACTTATTTCATTTTGAATGTGGGTTTTTAATGAAGAAAATTCAATAAACTGATATTCTGAATTTTTGGCTTGCATTAGGAAGCTAAAAGGTAAGCTGTTGCAACACTGTGTATTAATAAGCACTCAGGAGTCAGATTTGTCAGGAGAGAAAGTGCAGCGCTTTTTATTAACTGAATGAGCATTGTGTTTAGCTGGGCTTTGCCAAGCCCTCTGGAAATGTCTAATTCAGGTGGAAGCAGGCTCAGATGCTTAACTACTAAAGTACCATAGTGTTTTCCATTCTAACCCAGCATCATCTTAAAACAGTCATTCCCACTCTAAACTTCGTGTCTGTCCCCTCAGTGTATGAACTTCCAATGAAGCAAAACTGTCTACGTCACAATAAGAATGGAAAACCTGGAAATGATTATTCCCTTAGCAGAAGGTGAAACATCAGGTTGCTCCACAACTTCTATCAAACAATTTCTATCACACGTTCTATCAAACGTATACTTTCACAGTAAGAGTTTATACGCCATTTTATTCATATATCACAATGTTAATCAACAAGGTCAGAAAAGGCAGGGTCCAAAAAAAACCTTAAGTGGTAAAAGCATAATTTTTTTTAGAACCAGAGTGTCTAAGTGCAAAACTACCATTCAAAAAGACCTATTCAGCTGCTATCTAGCAGTAAAGCAAATTCAGTTCTGTATGTGCCTGGGGAGGGATTAATCAGAACACACTGATGCCTACATTGTGGATAAATACATCCAAGCCAGATTGTCTTCAGTCAGTGGAAAGAAACAAAGTTTTTTCAGGGCATGATTCATTTCCTAAAGTAGGTGCTAAAAGAAGTAAACAATACAATGAAAAAAATGCCAATGAAATCAGGTAAATACAGTGGATAATTTATCATTCTGAAGTACCGAATGCCTAAGAATGTCTATTTCTCTGCAATAGCCTTCATAGAATCATAGAATCATAGAATTGTTCTGGTTGGAAGAGACCTCCGAGATCATCGGGTCCAACCATTAACCTATCACTACCAAGTCCCCCACTAAATCATGTCCCTTAGGGCCTCATCTAAACGCCTTTTGAATACCCCCAGAGATGGGGACTCCACCACCTCCCTGGGCAGCCTGTTCCAATGCCCGACAACCCTTTCGGTGAAGAAATTGTTACGAATGTCCAATCTAAACCTCCCCTGGCGCAACTTGAGGCCATTTCCTCTTGTCCTGTCGTCTGTTACTAGGGAGAAGAGTCCGACCCCCATCTCTCTACAACCTCCTTTCAGGTAGTTGTAGAGAGCAATAAGGTCTCCCCTCAGCCTCCTTTTCTCCAGGCTAAACATCCCCAGGTCCCTCAGCCGCTCCTCATAGGACTTGTGTTCCAGACCCTTCACCAGCCTCGTTGCCCTTCTTTGGACACGCTCCAGCACCTCAATGTCTTTCTTGTAGTGAGGGGCCCAAAACTGAACACAGTACTCGAGGTGCGGCCTCACCAGGGCCGAGTACAGGGGGGGTCTCAAGGCATGAATTCTTTTGGTAAAAATGTCAGTTGTCCCTAGAATTTTGTGCAGGTCTAAATTGGCCTGATTTGACCAGCTGAGTAATTGTGTTCCCAGTCAGCCCAAATGACACCCTGAAAACAGTTTTTGTTCTACTAAAATCTCTTGAGGAGTCTTATCTTGTAGGTATTTCCAGAGACTCATGCAGCAAAATAATCTAGTCCCTTGCAAAAATGCCATCGTGGTCGCTTTCTCTTGAGATAGTCATGATGATGGTACGTGGGGTTTGTGTATGAATGCTGTGGTGAAAGGGCTTGCCCAGAATGGGAGAGACATGACTTTTATGCTTTCCCCAGTTAGAGGAGGTTCAAACCCACATCTTTTCACTTCTAAGTCTGCCTAACCACAAAGCCATGGGAAAATGAGTGGCATATAGCTCTCTTAATGACATTGGGTGGTTTCTCAAAAGAAAGGAATTAGAGAGTTGATGATCTAGAGATGTGAAAGGAGAAAAACATGCCTGTGTAGCCTATTGCTCAGGTTACCTAGACAGCAGGGTGAAGACCTAGTTTCCGGTCCCTATTCAAAGAAATGTTTATGATTTTTATGGTCACTGATTAAAATGTCCAAATAGACGTTGGAGCAGAGGCCTCCCCTTCTGGGTGAATTTCCTAACCACGGGCTGTTTCATGTGGGAGTACTTTGGAGTGTTTCATAAACACCACTTGAAGAGTTAATAGCAAAACAGAGGCCCAGGCTCTTTCTTTTGAATACAGCCGGCACCTGCTTATTGAGGCTGAAAGAAGGTGAGCCAAAGACGTATTTGTTGTGCTTTGTTTAGGAATCGTGTTTGTTGGGTTAGCCTTGGCTAATGGCCAGACACCCAGCCAACCGCTCGCTCACTCCCCCTCCTCAGTGGGACGGGGGGAGAAAATAGGATGAGAAAGCTTGTGGGTCCAGATAGGGAGCTCCAGCACGCGGAGTGCCTCCTCCCCCTCCTCCCGCTCTCCCCTCGGGGCTCACGGGGCTGCTTCTCACACTTTTCCCCTCACCCCTCGCTGCCGGGCAGCGTTTTGCCCTTTCTCACCCAGGCTTTCCCCGAGGCGCCCGCCCGTGGCTGAGGGGCTCAGCCGTGCCCTGCGCTGGGGCCGCTGGAGCCGGCTGGAACCGGCTGCGTCCGGTGTGAGGCAGCCCCGGCCTCTCCTCACAGGGGCCGCCCTGCGCTGCCGGCGCCTGGGCACCTGCACCCGGTACATCATGGAAGAACTTCTTATATTTAAGTTTTACCTATCCAGACATGGCAGGATTTTCTTCTGTGAACGGCTCTCTACAGTTTACAGATTCTTGTGCAAGTAACATGTCCGACATTTTGTTTAAAGTTTCTGTGAAAATGACAGTAGCGCTTCTGAAACGCACATCAAATTTAAAAGCTATAAAGACAGAAGATTGTTTGGAGTTCCCTTCATGTAAATATGAAGCGATGCTACTGCCTTCACTGAAGCTTCTCCGTTAACCCGAGCTAGAAGTCTGTCCTACCGAAATACATCGTAGATGGCTTGTTTAATGCAGCAGCAACTGAGTGTAAATCGTGACCCACTGGCACAAACTAGGTTATGCTCCTGTTGCCCTGTTCAGTATCTTCTCTATTTTCTACCAAAGAAATACGTGATAAATAATGGGATAGCAAGAGGATTTTTCTCAGCTTTTTACTCAGCAAGCATTAGGGTGGCAGACCTGGCAACCCACCTCTTTATCTTCTACCGAACATGACTCATACCAGTTGCGGTGCCAACAAATGCCCCAAACCTAGAGTGCCATCAAGGTCCTGGCCAAGCAGTCGTCTTACAGGACTTTTGTATTATTTTTGAACAAGGATGAAGAATCTGATCCTTAGAAATGAGGTCAAGGAGTCGAGATGGGGAGAATTTTATTTCATTTTATTTTCATCCTAAGCTCCTAGCACAGTGTTTGCGGGAGAGAAGGATTACCTAAGTGGAGACCTGAAGGTGATTTCCATTTCCCCTCTCCCCCTCACGCATGTGTGACTTTTGGCAAACCAGCGTGTTATGAAATCCAAACATTCACCTGCGGGTAGAAACCAGACTCTGTGTGTGTGCCACCGCTCATCCATCTGCGTTACAGACCACAAAGCCCAGCTGCATGGGTAGGTATTAGATCAAATGTGTCGCTGCATTAGAAAATACGGTCCGTGCTAATAAATAAGTAGCTGCCTGTTGCCCTGTCTGATCTGTGCAAGCAGAGGGAAGTCACATGCAGGTGTGATTGAGGACAATTATTCCTAAGGAGCGTATGTCACACAGTACATAGGCACTACGGTCTCTCAGGAACGCTGTGGTGTCCACAATGCCTGCCTTCCTGACATGGCCTAATTTAATCCTATATAAATGTCTGCATAAATTGTGTAAAATAAGAAGGTATAAGCTGCAAACGTTTTTCATTCAAAGATCATAGGAGAACCCTGGGAAAATAAAAAATGAGTTTTAAGGGTAATAGAGATGCATCCTTACCATGTGATTTTCCCAATGTGTGTGAGTTTTTGCAGACACACAGAAGGGCTGCATTTCCTCCTGTTATATCAGAGTGAGAAAGCTAAAGGACATACTAGGTAAATTATTTTGTAAAAAGCAAATGAACAAACCTGAGCATGCGTCAGAGCAATAAATATGGAAGCAGTCATTGAAATGGGCTTCAGTGGGCTGTACGTTCATTCCCCTCCGTGCTTTGTGTTTGCTGAGCAAACTTCTTACTTCTAGTAAGAAGTTTCCTAGGAGGAACAGTCATGGAAGCGGGGAACTGCATAACTGTTGCAGAAAGCAAATGTTGGCTTTGTGACTGGGACTGTATGTTTCTATGCTATGACAATTCGACAGAAGAGAAACAATCAAAACTAATCGGAGCTTAAATACTGGGTAGTACTGTGTGAAAAAGCAAAGATATTGGAGCCTCTAAGATCTGGACCAGGCTCTGAGAGGAAGGAGAAGACAAGTTAAAGGAAAAAGGCGTAATCCCCTCTTCTGCCTTAGATGGGAAGAATTTAGCGGAGCTGTACCGCAGACACCTCAACTGATTCTGTTTTCCTGATAATTGGTAGACAATAGCTGTGCCTGAAGGGTAAGGCTGGGACCTCCACTGCATTTCTTGCTTAACAGTAGCTACACAGGCACTCACCTGCAATGCCAGCCCATAGTGGGTGAATACTTTCTAACAAAGAATCTGTTGGAGGAAAACAGAACATAAAAAGAAGGTAAATTTGCTGAGTAAATTATTCATTGTGAATTAGTCACACAGTTTTACTAACAGTCATCTGGAAAAAGTTAGCAAATGAAGGAGAATGACTGAAGTGAGTAATAAATATAAATCAATCCAAGAGACATGTAGGGTTACTTGTTGGTTGTGCAGAAGGATGGGATTGATTGAGCAATACAGTGAAAAAAGCAGAAAAGTAGAATAAGATAAACAAAGAAGGGGTGGCACATTTGGCTATATGGCGTTTTCCTGTTCCAAAATATCTTATGTCTGCACTGGTGGCAGTTCATTCAGTAAAGTTTTGCTGATTGATACTATTTTACACACACGGTGTGAAACTGAAAGAATGGCTTCCATTACTCTGCTTTTCCTCGAGATTGACTGCTTTAATTTAGAAGTCAATAAACACTATGCATGCTCACAGCATCCCAACCCAGAGCTATTGGAAATTGGCACACTTGAATTTCCTCCCACTGGGAAACCGAGGTTTGGCTTTCAAAATTCATATTTTTATGTCCTTGCTAGTTCTATTTTATTAAAACAAAATATGTGATTTTTTCCCCCCAGTTGGTCGCTGAAAGCTGCTTTTGTTGAGGGAAAGCTAATGTTAAAAGCAAGGTTGTATTCCATTAAGAAGGCAAGTGCAGCTTTGTGATAGGACTTGAAAATGTGTTAATTAAAATGTTGCTTTTACTTTATCTTGAATGTCACATTAGCCTTATCTCCAGCTCATGCAGGCTCTAGATGGTTTCATTTGGGCATTTGGCCATCTTTTGTTTTTCATTTTATTATTTCCACTTAAATATTTACGGCTTGAGCGCAAGCCCATGAAACTCCATGGTAACACTCCTGTGGAGTCTCATAGACTTTCCAGCCTTGGAGTAGAGCCTTGCTCTGGAAAGAAAAAAAAAAAAAAAAAGGACAAAAATGAGCTTGTGGGTTTGTATGATTGTTATCTTCCAGAGATCTACATACAACACTATAAATAGGAGTCTCTTAGCTGCCAGTTTGATAAATACATGTCACCGAGGTTACGTGGCATTCTACCCCCTCAGTCATCTTTAACAGCAATAAAGTGCCTGCAGGCCAAAAAATGCCCTCTGACACCTGTGTAAGCTCTGGAATCTAATGGACTGAAATCTAGTAAACAATTCCTTCTAACGCTTTGCAAGAAAGAATATAACCCATCTTACTGATTCTGCAGGGCTGAGACGAATTGGGAGCTGTAAGAACATCTTGGTTACTACAGTTTGCAAGTGCAACCCAAGAAGCATACAAATGAGTAAGTTTTGAGTCACTTTGAGTTCCTTCCAGATTCTTTCATGCCATTTAGGCAATATTTATCTCTAGAATAATTCTGCTAACAGCCACACATGCTAATAGCATCACCATCTTCAGAAAACACCATTGTAGATTACGGTATTCTAGCACTGTTTTGCATTTTGCATCTTTGAGAGTTTTTTCAGGGGGAAGCATGATATTTTATCAAAATAGAGAGAGAAACAAATGACAAAAAAGTAGGCACTAGGACAGACAATAGCAATAGACTCAGTGTGGTATTTTTTCAAGGAAGGTAAGTATCAAACTTAGCTGTTAAGCTACAAAACGTGACTACTATTTTTCCCTTTTAAACAAAAGTAGGTTGGAAAGATTTTCAAAAAAGGGAAAGAAAGTCCTTGGATCATTCAAACTAGCTTTTATATTCCCATTAATTAACAGATTGCTAACGCTTTAGGCATATGAATACATTTTGTACTCAGGGAGAAGTGCATTTTATTTAGTTGGTTTTACTTCACTGATTGTTGTATGAAGATGCAACAAACTATAGTGCTGATAAAAGACTGAAATCTATTTCCTTAGTCAGCAATCATGTGTCAAAAATCACAAAGTTAATTTTCCATGAAAAAAATCCTGCCCATTGACTCCAGCTGTAAATCAAATAAGAAACCGATACAGACATTGAATTCTTAGATGTGTCATATTAACCATATCTGTGCTAAACTATGCCCATCTCTAGTGGAAGGAAGCAGAGTTCAGCAGTAGGCCCAGCAGCAAGATTTCTTCGTGGTCTTGCAGCACCTTCAGGTGCCTCAAAATAGTCACAAGGGCCATGATAGATTGTAGGGCATTTCGGGAAGCTTCAGGCCACCAAAGCTATGCTGGAGGTCACTTGGGCAAGGATAGCAGGAGAAATATGGAAACATTTGTCCATGTCCAATTTAAATCAGATACAGTCTTTGGAGCAGAGACTGTCTTTCTGTCTGGTATTTTACAATAAGTTCAGTGTTCTTGCAGTTACAGCTGGAGCTCTTTGATTAGCACGAGCATGCAAGTGATCAGTATGAAAATAATACAAATATTGGAAATACAGTATGTATGTGATGTTTAATCAGGTGCGATGACAGAAGACGGAAGGAATTTCATATGATTACTCAGTAGATGCAGGCATGCACCCTGGTAAAAGAAATGTTTGGTTGGAGGTAACTTTGCTTGCAAACCCCCAAAGCAGATGAGTCAGTTGATCAGTGTTTTGTTGGCTATTTTTAAAAAGAGCTGTGCCGGAGAAATCTGAATGAACACAAGTAGGTGCAGGAGAATCTGGGATTCAACAGTAATAAAAGGCCAGGAGGGATCAGAAGAATCAATAAATTACTTTTCTTCTTTTCTGTCTGGCCTCCTCTGTTTGTGGCTGCTACCTTCTCAGCTACTCTCTGGGTAACAGTAATTGGAGCCAGGGGATTGTTTGGTTCAATGCCGAAAACAGGTTTTAGCAGCTATAAATACCGATTAGTAGCTGACCCGTTAAAAATCTAAGGGGCACGTTAGATTCTTTTGTTTTTGCAAAAGAAATGTTTTCTTAAAAGAAATCCTTTTTATATATATAAATATATGTTGAGTTTTTCATACGGTTGTCTGTTTTGGTGAGTGTAACTAGTTTTGATGAATGAAGCGTTTTCAGCATAGCCAGCTAACTTGTCAGATATTTGCCCCACTTGAGCCTGGAAACTATATTCATACTCCAAGAGAAACTTGCCCTGAGAAAACTGGCTAAACATACAGCCCCAAGCCACAGGCACTGTGTCCAAGGTGCTCTACTGTATACATATCTCCTCTGGGGGAAGATGAAAAAAGAAACGACACATAAGGGATATGAAGTCACATTATTTAACGAGTATTGGAAGGCACTCAAAGACTACAGTAATTATCATGGTGGAGGGACCAACTCGACTCGTATTGGACAGGGTCAAAAACGACACTCTCAGCACAGACAAAGGGTGCCACAGACATTAAGAAGATGTTTGTGTGATTTTAGTTATGAAGGCAAGACTTGGCCCCGTTGGAAAGGATTAAATCAAAAAAAGTCCAAACCCAATTTTAGAGTGTTCTCTAAACCAATAGCCAGGGATGAATAAACACGTCCCGCTGCTGAAAGCCTGAGCTGGGTAATGTATTGGGATACACACAGACTTCAGACAGCGGTCCCCAGGCAGCTGAGTTGTGATCACACGAACACGCTCAGTCCTGGAAGCAGGCAGATGAAATCAGTGACTCCAGTCGTTGCTCATGGTAGCTCAGCACATTCCCTGCTGACCTGGCTGAAAGAGTGCTTTTATGAAACACAACTGATTAAAGAAACAAATGATGTAAAATGAAATGTCATCATGGATACAGGGTTTAGGGCTATACAAACAACTGTGGATTGAAATCATTAGACTCTCTCTGCTCTGGAATGGTTCAATATTTTTAGAGGATTAAAATGCCTTTTCTACCCTTTGGTCTCCTGTACTTATTTGTATGTCAACATAGGTATTTGTCAGTGTTTTTCATGCTTTCCTAAGTCAGGAAATCTGTAAATTCATCATATAAAGGGACTGAGTCTTAATTCCTGGGCCTGCTAGTCCTGGATCAAAGGTTTTGATATATTATGCCTAACTTCTTTTATTTGGAAAAATGTAGCCAATACCTCTAGCAGACAGCATGGACCTGATCCAGAATCCACTGAAGTTATTTAAAATACTCTGATCAAGTTCCATGAGTTTTGGTTCAGGTCCTGTGGCTCCAATCCAACACAGCACTTGAACTCATATGTAATTGCTCAGGAGCTTAACTTTACATACAAGTATCAATGCTTTACCAGATTGACACGTTCATATCAGCTGATACAAATAGACTGGCTCTGCATAGCTGCTCAGATGGCACTCACTGGATAATATACTCATTTGCAAAGTCTGAAATAGGATTTTTCACGTGTCGGGTTAGTAAGTAGCCCTCTAGCTAATAAATCCCGGCAAGTCTTTTCTACAATAAGCCACGTGAGATTGTCACAACAACATAAGGTATGCTTGTAAGGACTGCTTCCCATTAAGGGCTGGGGCACTAGAAAAAGCCGTGAAAATAAACAGAAAGTAATATAGGAAGGCAAAAAAGTGTTTGCAGTTAAACTGTTAAAAAGTAATACAACTTTAAGAAGTGAGCACAGTTTTTATGAATGTTTGTGGACAGTGGCAAGATTATGTTCTGTCAGTTAGCAATCCTGTCTGAGTTTCTTCTCTCTTGTTTTCCCCATTATGCTTTGATCTTGGCTGAGAATAAACTGTATTTAAGGACAAAAGGCCTCTTCAGTACTTCCAATAAAAATGACAATAGCTGCCTCATTCACTGTAATGATCCATTGCTGCCTTCTGTAGGGTGTGAAGAAAGGAGATTACCTGCTCATTTTGAGCATAGCTGATCATCAAATAGTAATCAGAGATAATTACAATCTACTGGGTGAATGGCTCACCCTCACTCCTAAATCTGGTACTTCATTATATTTTTCTGTAAGACAGTGCCCTCAGACCTCAGAAGCAGCAGTTGTTCATACTCAGGCAGGAAGTCCCTGTGCAGTGTAATGCCTGGGTTGGGCACTAGGGATGAACTTGAAACTGCCGGACTGTGATTCGTTAGCCACTGCGGGAGAGATTTTCAGAACACAAATTACTGGGAAACATTAGACATCTGTTTCTCTTTAAATCTACCTGAAGGTGTCATTCCTGTTTCCCGACCAGATGAGTTTAGCACAGAGAGCCTGGCGAGATTGCAGCCAAAGTCCATGCTCTGGCTGACATCGGCAGGTGCTATCTCCGGGATGCAGTTACAGCTGTGAATCTTTCCATGGGGAGGTATCACTCGCTATTTGCTAGAGGCTGATAAACGGGACTATTCTATTCTATAGAGGATTGTAAAATATTTTGAGAATTTCAACTTGGGATGTTCTAGAAACGCGAGTTAATACCAATTGGAAGCAAATAATATATTGTTATTCCTGTGTTTTTCCTAGTTCCCGGTGTAGTGGCGTAAGGGACCAACCTCAATCTTCAGGCAACTTCATTGCTTTTAATGAGGTTACTCAAGAGGTGCATTTGATCTTCTGCTGACAATTTTTAGCCTTGAGAAAACTATTTATGTCTTGAGACAGAGGGCTTAAAAAAGTAATAGCAACATTTAATAGTATAATTACTTCACATTATTTTGCATTCTCTGACTTTGCTTAAATGAAACACACTGCATGCTGAAATAATCTTGTAGGGAGGATTATTCAAACAAGATAAAGGCCCTGCTGAATGTAATGTCAGTTCTTTTTATGCATGCTGAGTAACCTGCTGTGCTTTGGCAGCTTTAAGACTGAGCCATATCGTGCTCATATTGGAAGCATGCAAATGTCTGAGCTAGCAGTATGAAATGTGGCCGAGCAGTTATTACTTCAGGAATGTTAATTATTACTTTTATGTGGATAAACTCTCTGGAGCTGCATCCATTTAAAATTCAACCACAGACACTATGCACAAGTTTGATTCAGTCTCAGTGTTATAATTTTTCTTTGTTTATATATTGGTAATGGTACCATGCTGGTGTCAACAGACTAAGGCCTTATGAAGTGAATGTAGAAATAAATATTATTGTTAAAGAAAGGATGAATCATTTGCAGTCAAGCAAAACTGAAGATTTGTCTAGCTGCAGAAAACCCTGACTTGAGGCGCTGGAGTACACAGAAATAACATCGAAATGTTAAATAAAAGTGAATTAACATTAATGCAAGTGTGCAAGTACAATATTGTTAAAGAAAGGAAAGCCAACAGGGAGCACAAGTACAAAGCCTAAGCTGCAAGAGAACATGTGCCAATCCAGCAGGTTTCCTTGAAGAAGAGTTGCAGTTTCAGGTCCCCCAGGCTTCATCTTGACAGGTGGTTAGCGCTTGCAGCTCGTGTGGAGTCCTGGAGATTTCCATAACACAAAGCACTAGCACTAATGAATCATTATGCCCCAAGTTTTCAAACATGGATTTTGTCTGGGTGGCTTAATGATTCAAGAGAGGAAGATGAAAAAAGAGGTCATTTTTTAAAATTTGGATCCAAACCTGCTATCTCATTTTTGTATATTGCGTACTGTGTCTGGATGTGCTTTCAGCGTGAGATGTTACTGCTTGTAGTTTACAAAGAGCTCTTTCACCAGCTCTGGTAAAGTTTTGGAAGGCATTAGTGATGATCCTACTGTAAGCAAGCAAACTATATAGGAAAAGGAGAATAAGAGAAAAGGGCGCTAAGGAGAAAGAAGAAAGACAGTTTGACACACATTGGTGGGAGTCCATGGAAGAGTTTCTTAAAACTATATTATCAGTTTTAGATTTCCATACAAATTTCCAGGTCAGCTGCATGTGTATGCTCAACAGGAGTTGCTTCTGACTTTGCACTGCCGTTTAGCTGGAAATAAAAGCAGGACACTGAAGCCAGAGAGAAAGAAGCACAGATCAGTGCTAGCGCAGCTGCGTTAGGAAGGACTGTTCTGAACTCGGACAAGAAGTTTGATTCCAGAAGGAGCTGAGAATGGCACAGAAGCAAAACATTTTTACGTCTATTTAAATGGGACCTAAAATAAAGGTAATAGTGATATTCCAAAATAATTGCCAATTATCTAATTAACCTCTAATGCTACTGGTAATCTATAACAGAAAGTCAAGTCTAAGCTTTTTAACAGGCGTTTCAACAGCAACCTTCTTCCACGAATAGGTGAGCTGTGGTGTCTGACACACCCTGCAAAAATGCCTACGGTGAAATGATAATTCTGTGATGCTGTTTGAGGCACAGGATTACTTGCAAGATGCAGTAACGCTACACACCTGTGCCCAATTTCACTCCTAATTTAATTTGCACTTTCTGTACTAGACCCCAGTGAAGGGAAGCATCTCTCCTCAGGAAAGCCCTTATACATGTTTGAAGTTCTGTGAAAATTTAAAACATATGTCATTGTTGTTCAGAATAGATCTCGTTTAATAGCCTGAGCTCTGGCATTTTTTCCACATGGGCCATGTTTGGAGCACTTAAAGCAACTCTGTTATACCTATGAGTATTTTTGCAAATGCTGATTGAGAGATCGTGACCCTGTTGGAACGCAGAGGACTGAGAGAACAGGTAGGTCATTAAAAATACATGTAGAGTAAGACCTTACTTAATGTGTTAAAATCAGGCCTTAAGCATGAATTTGTGATAGCCATGTGCTAAAGAATGATAATAGAGCTTGTGTGTGTGTGTGTATATATATGCATATATAGCTATAAATACGTGTATACATATGTAATATATAATAATAAACTCAATTTTTATTTATCCCTTTTCAAAGTAATAAGCAAATATTACGCCATTGCTACTTTTGTCATAGAATCAGATTAAAATAGTACCCTTTTAAGTTTTATCCTTAAAACATGAGCCAACCCCTGATGGGCTCTCTGAGCTCCTAATACTTTACTTTTTCTCAGAGATGCTGAAATACTCTGCTGAATCCTTTTGTGACTTGGGTTGTCCTTGTTTGGACTTCAGTACTTTCCTACATTTCTTTATTATCCTCAGAATGTCAGGTCCAGTTTTGGCTTACTGAATTTAGGATCCAGCCTGAATCTTAAATGAATTTCTCTCAAGGATGTCTGAGTCCCAGAGTTTAACTGGATCTGTACCCAAATGGAAGTGGGCAAACTAAAATGGCCCTTTGCTGATATTATTGCTTCCTATCTGCCAAATACATTTACTTTACACATGATACACCCGTGAATCAACTGTCACTGTGCTATCTAGATATTGCTGCTTATTTCTATTAAATAGTCTTAGACGAAAAGTAGCTATATGAAGAAAATATAGAGAGAAGAAGAGTTTTATCTCCTCTCTTGTAGCAACCTGTTTTTATAGCAACCTGTTCTAACTGTGGCAAGGCAAATGGGTTTTTCAAAAAAAGCCTTTCGTTTGCCCTTTTGCATTATTATGATAAAATATAAATTCCAGGAGAAGGAGACCGTTGTTTCAGCAGAGTTAAAAAGAGCAGTGGGGGATTCTCAGACAGGCGTATGCACATTCTCAGGTCAGGAATGCTCTTTCGGAGAGCAGCAAGCTGTGAATGTGCAGCTGCAGGCTTCAGGGTCCTGAATAATCTACATTCAGAGACTGCAAAGTCATCAATATTTATGGACTGGTGGGATCATCCCTGGCATGCAACTACATCTGCCAGCTCTCCGTTTACTCCACATCCTTTTCTCTGCAAGTTTCAGGTTCTTATTTCCTGTGACTAGTAGGTTTGTACTTTGAAGCAGAGCTCCTCCAGTGAAACAGAGAAGGCGCTTCCTGAATCATACTGAGCAAGCATGTTAACCATCCGCGTCGAGAAATACCCACTGCAGCAGATGCTGTGTGAGAAATGGGAGCTGCCGCTTATTACAGTTTCCCAGACTCAGCCCTGCTTTGGTGGATGCAGCATGCTTGTGATGACTTATTTTCTCAGAATTGTTTTAAAGCAAAAGGCTCCCACACCCTGTTTCAGCAGGAACTGCCGTTTTGTCTTCAGGCAGAGCCTGCTGTGGGGCAGAGATGTCCATACAGATGTATTTTCTCTTAGAGGTAGAGTATATGACACAGGCAGCATTTGACTAGATCCTACAGCACCCATACAGCACTTGAAGATAATCACATCCAACGGGCCAGTACAGTTCATCTCACATTGAGCCAATGAAATAATTCTTAATTTTCCCAATAAAGAAAAATGAAAAAATCATGTGGCAAAATATGCATAGCTTCAGCAGAGAACACTCATTTAATAGCCTTATCTATTAATCTCAGGAGGTTTAAATAGCAGGTTGATAATAATGGCAAATTTTATTGTAGTTTTATTTTAAAATGAAGGTTATCAAGAATGGCAATGCATTATTGATCTTTGCAAAATATAAAAATAGAGCATTTGTGTTCTTGCTTGCCTATATTTGCATTTCAAGGCTGTATAAATATAATTTGAATTACAGGCTATCCAAATAGCACTCAATCAGTGCTGGAAAACTTGTGCGGAAAACACAGTCATCTTAGATTCTAGAAACATTTACGTCACCTGATTGCATTTTTCTTACATTTTCCTGTGAATATTCAGGTGACAGAATTCTACTAGCAAAGATCCCATGTATAAGGAGTCCTGATCTTGTATAATAATCATTCACAAAAGTGCATTTTCAATTAATTTCTATAATTGTGCAATGTCTTTTCGCCTAAGGTTGCCTGATCAAAAGTAAAAACTTCACCATTTGTCCAAACACAACTCCATAGCTCCATATTCTGTGCTTCTGATTTTCTCTGTACAAGAAATGTCACTGTGTGTAATGAACAAAAAAGAATTTCTTTTACAGAAATTATTCTATGCAGGTAATTCATGTGGCTTCTAAAAGTCATCAAAACTTCATTACTAAGGAATTATTAATGAAATTTCAGATCAAAAAAGAAGCAGAAGAGAAATAATATCTCTACGTTACCAAATATTCATGTGTTGGTTTTGATATGGTGTTTTTGTTTTGTTTTTATTGTCTGCATGGTACTATTATGGAGTAATTTAGTTTATCATTCTGAAGACAGAAAGCCTGAAGGAAAGGCAATTTCTTTGTCTTCCCTGACAAATGTCTCTGAATTTGTATCATCCAGTGGGTGTACAGCATGGTACAACTTAAAAATCTTTCTGTTCGAGTATATGATGACACTTTAAATCTCTTTAAGTCCTGAGTTCGTATGGTAGTCAGGAGACTTTGCTTATCACATCAAAAGGTGGAAATACTATTTTTAAATTCTTCCTTTCTTATGGGACATTTTAATGCAGTGTGCAGGGGCACATAAAACGAGCTCCAGTTTTGGTAGGGTAACGTGTTTTGTGTGAGTTAATATTGTGGCCTGGGATACACAGCTGACCTGTTGGGCTGCAGAGCCCTTGCTGAGTGGCAGCTGGTAGAAGATGACAGCTGCACCATCTTCTTAAGCCTACCTGGTATCTGAAGCATTATAGTAACAAGGAACCCGTCTGGGTGATACCTTCAAATATATTGATATACTCTGCTCCCGTTGACATGGGACTGGCAAGACTTTGAAGTCCCAAGAAGTATTTGACTAATGTCATAGAATATTCTGAATCATGAGTAATATTCCTGCTGCATATAAATGATTCAAGTAATGTTAATCTCACAAACAGAATAATAATTTATGACATATTTTTGCTAAGATCTCTGTAAAAAGATTGTAAAAGGTATTTGCCTGAAGAAACTTTGGACCTGCACTGTTTTCAGGAAGATATTTGCAGTGTACAGCTTTAGTGGTGGGCTGTTAATGTACTACATGTGCCAGGTGGGAGGAGGGTGGAGAAAAGTAAAGCTAAATTCCCAGAAGCAGGGGAATGAGATAGACCAAAAAGAGGATGAAGGGGCAAACAGCGTTGTCGGAGGGGGAGCAGAGGTGAGGGTTGGTGGGATGGGAGATGACTCTGAAGCATGTGTGTGAGAGTGGTGCTTGGGAGGTGGAAGAGGAACATGAAATGCCTGAGGAGAGGGCAGGGAGCAGGAGGCATCTGGGTGAACAGATCATCACTTAGGCTTAGGCTAAGGTCACACAGACACGTGGGTCATTTCTGCTGGGAGCTAAACAGCATGACACGGCGCAGTGCACCACACTCGCTTTGAGTAAATGCACCCTGCTCCTATTTTTGGTCATGTTGAGTAGCTCTTTGGGTATTCCCAGCAGCATAAGCTTTCTTTAGATATTCTCCTGTTTAAATAACTGTTTCTAGAACAACACCCTGTACTGGGAAGCAGATATAGAAATGCATGCACTCGGTCATCACTTCCCCGCCCCTGGCTGTTATTATCTATCTACCCTGAATATAAACTTGTAATCTCTCCTTTTTTGTTGTCTTTCCCCAGCTTCACTGTCGGGCCCTCTTGAAATGTGGTGGGTGGGTACACATTGCCCTGGCCAGCTTTCCTGTGAGAGCAAAGGGAAGGAGGGTGCTAGCACCCTAGCTTTTCTGCTCCCACCCCAGCAGCAAATACCCTATGCATATTCATCACCGTCTCGGCGGGTCTAGTATGAACGCAGGAGGCAGGGGATTGGAAGCACAGCCTGGCAGTGGGGGGTGCCTTCAGCAAGCAGTGTGGTAGCTAGGGCTCCTTCTGGTGAATGTGGATACCATGGGGTCAAATCCTTTCTGGCAGAAAAGGGAATGAGATTTTCCACAGCCTGGGAACGTGCCCTTGCCTTATCTGAAACTTCAGTGAATCTGACTCCAGTTCCTAGCTAGCTTTGAATTTACCAAAACTGCAGTTCAGAAAAAAAAAAAAAAAAAATTACCAAAAGTATAACTAAATCACTGGGCACTATTTAAGAGGGGTAAAACTGGAACAGAACTGAATGCCTGCACAGGGGAGGAATTCTTATTTTAACTGAATCATCCTTTATTAGCTGGATGCTTATGGTATAAACAGTGTGGTTTGATGTCAAACTTATTTTCTTCTTCTGCAATCCTCTCAATATGCCAAGTTCTAGCAATTACTGTTTTAAATTTTCTTTCCCTCTTTAAGTCATGACTTAGAAGTGACACAAGCATTCAGACAGAAATCTGTTTAAACTCTCATTGCAATATCCTCATGTCATTCGTGTTGTCTGCTGTGCTGACTGACAGATGCATACAAGGTAGAAGAACACACAGTACAACAGTACCTGAGCATGAGAGAAGAATTCAAGGCAGCTGTAACGTACAAGTCTTCCTTGCTTTGTTTCCTTGGTTTTATGGTTTTTAAAAAGACCTTACTGCAATGCAGTGTTCTGTGGTTAAAATTCATTTGCTTTTTTAAGGTAGCATTAAAAAGCTCTTTCAGCCACACTTTACATGCTAGATGCTGGAGGGCAAGACAATATTTTAGTGGCTACAGCAATGGCGTAAGAGTTGGGATTCCTGGGATCCTAATTCCATGTACTGTAGTTGTGTGGTGAAATTTATAAGGAAAGAAATGTCTTTCTGGCAATATTCGTTGGATTTATCACCAAAGTGTGTGGGAATGCAATTGCATTTCCTCCCTACACAGAGGAAGCTATGATAGCCCAAGATTTACTAAGGAGTACGTTATAAGAGGAGAACTTCTAATATTCCTTTCTGGGGTTGGTAGGAGCTTCAGCAAAAGAAGCTGAAGATACATGTATTGAATCAGAGCCCATTCTAGCTGCTGTCTAATTTTACACAATTTGTGGGCTGTCCAGCCATTTTTAGGGCTCAGAAAAATAGCAAGAGACACAGAAATGTGCTTTCAGATACACTCAGATCAATAGTGAAAAGGTTTGTTCATTATCACCTCTTTGAGTACTTTTAGTTTACCCATGACGGGAAATTTTTTTCAGTATCCTTCCTCCCCATTCTGTCTTGTGGTTTGATGCCACATTCAGTGGTTTCTCCATTAAATTCTAAATGCATTACAGGGTTTCTGGTTGTAAAACGCAAGTTTAGAGCCATCAGTTTCTTATGCTTTCTTCATGAGTCTGCAGCCCTTGGTTTTCATCAGTCTTTCCTGCTTCTCTTCTATTTCATCCCCTTTTTACTCAAATCATGCAGCGCACACTGATTTTCATCAGCCCACTCTGTACCTGAAGGCTTTTCATCAGTTGTGCTTCTTGATTTTGTTCCAGTAACCTTGTCTCTTTGTTTTCGTGGTGTCAACTGTCATGCTTTGATCTGCAGCTTTTTTTCGTTAGTAAAGTGTGTGCTTTAAAAAGGTTATAACTAGAAGGGGAAAGATACATGGAGAACCATATATCACAAGTGCTCCTCAAGTATAATTTTGACACGTGGGAAAGAAAGGAGGAGGAATTATTCCTAGCATTATCATTTTCTTTTTCACACTCATCTCATTCCAGATATGAGATCAGAATTAGACTGCTTTTCCATGTATAAATACTTAACTGAGACACAGAGATTGACTGCATGGCTTTAGATTTAAATCAGTTTACAGGCGATGAGACAAAATCCTTATTTGTCCAAGGATTTTGTGTTGCCTTTTGCTGTAGGATCTCCGACTCAATTCTTGACCTTTTTGTATAGATTTTATACAACCTGGGAAACTGGTTAAATTATATTTATGACTATTGTATGGTAAAAAAGCAGGCGTGCCTAATAATTTTTAGGAAAAGCATTAAGCAGTCAGTGGCAATGCTCCTTCAATAGCTGGGGAGAGCTAATTGGACAGTTTCCAACAGAGTCCATGGAAAAATGCAGATCATATCAAGCAAGCATTAGCTGTGAGAGTATCCAAGGTTAGAGGGAGACTCATGCTTCATTTATCAGCCAGGATTAAAGGCAGTGGAGAATGTTCATTGCAACTGTGCAAACATAAAACATATTAAAGGGCCAAGACGTAGAAAATGTCAACCACTGCTGTTCTGAGCCTATCCATCACAGTGAGCCAGAAGTCATCGCTGTATCCCGCAGTGAGTCATGAGTGAAGCAAATGTTACATAAGCTTTTCTTACCCATGAGGATTTCAATTAACTTTTGAAATAGAGATGCATTGTGTTGAATGTCATGCTGATATTGAAGACCTCCACAACGTTGTCATGCCCGTAGACATTTTCAGATTATTTAATCAGTCTTGTCTGGAAGGAGCAAGGCAATGGGACTCTCAGATTTAAGCAGGTTTGCCAAAGCTGTAGCTAGCAGCCCCCATAGGATGGGCAACTCACCACAGTCAACCTGATAGTCACTGATCGTAATCCAGCACCGCATGGTGTGGAGAATGAACTCACACAGCTTTGTGGTGATGATAGCTTTATCCCTTTCTGCAATCAATGTGTCTCAGCCATGAGAATGGCCCTTACTGGGGCCTTATGTTGGCAACTTGAAATCTCACTCTATCGCATTGCCCAAAAGGCCGTATCACTGCACACCAAGGGTTACATAGGCTGGAAGGTGTTAGTCATTCTTCTGTTATGTTCCCCTAAGCTATCGGGGGAATAACTTGAGGAGGACTCAAGAAGACAGTTCTCAGCTGAAGATCATGTAGT
Organism: Phoenicopterus ruber ruber; assembly: GCA_009819775.1. Lineage (NCBI taxonomy): Eukaryota > Metazoa > Chordata > Aves > Phoenicopteriformes > Phoenicopteridae > Phoenicopterus > Phoenicopterus ruber. The sequence continues at coordinate 27,184,775 of CM020217.1, read as the reverse complement.
GGGCATGAGGGGCCTTATTGTAAGCAAACACTGAATGCAGTATTGAAGGAGTTAATTGTTTGACAAGGATGCTCACCTATCTTCTTGTAGGGAAGAAGCTTAAGCCTTGACGAGAGTGTCACTTGACAGACAGGAGAAACTTCACTGACTGATGGACAAATTCTTTTCTTATATGAAGCAACAAAAATGGGTTATGTGTCTTGATATAATAGGGAGTTCAAGCTCTGCTTTGCTGAACAAAATCCCCTTACACAGTTTTTGAGGTAGTGTTGCTTGTACTTTATCAAACCTTAAAGGAAGTTTCTTAAAGGCACTCTCAGATAAAAATAGTGATGTGGCAGTACATTTTCCTTTCCAGCGCAGAAAATAAGAGCTTTGCTCTGCAAGTTCTACGTATGTGGTGGGATTGCTCCCCTTTGCATACCAACTTGAAGGCATACTGAAGCAAAGAAAAGAAGAGGTAATTTGAACCCATGTCAGTCTCCATGTCAATCACCTTCACTGTCGTTACTGATCCCTGAATCATGACCTTGTGCACTTCCCATGTGCTTCTTATCTCTTTTTATTCAGCTGTTCTCCTTCTCATTCCCTTGGTTTGTCCTTCAGTCAGCTATCTCCTTCCTCCTCCTTTTCTGCCAGAGGGTTAGGGCATGGAGGGAATGGAGAGGCAAGATTCAGGTGCCAGTGTCATAAACTAGTAGCTTTCTTGAATGTAATAGATAAATGCAGCAGTAGCATTAGGGAGTAACAAAGAAGAGAAGAAACAATGGGGATCTTTTAAACTAGCAGCCAAACAAAGGAGAGAAAAAATTGATTTTAGGGTGGTTATATTTGCAAGCAGAATTCTCTGCAGTGCACAATCTGATTAGCTGTAGAGGTATGTAAAGAAAGCTCCACTGGATGCAGATACCATGAGAACTGCACAGTTACAAGGAAGTTGTAAAATATCTCTTTGCACTGTTAACTACCAGAAGTGGGTTTTTGGTTTTGTTGTTTGTTGTTTTTGGTTTTGGTTTTTTTTATCCCAGCCCTTCAAGTATTTACCAGTTGATTAATTTTAAGCGTAAGAGTGATCTCATTCATTTTAACTTTGAAGATCAGAGCTTGATTTGGTCTACCCACAATATTTCCTTATAAACTCTAGTGTTGAAAGAGTTTCAGTCCCTGAACTTTTAAAATCAATTTTTGACAATTTTGATTTTGCGAACAAGTTCTCTTTATTTGTCTGCTTCTCAAAAAATAGACAACTGAAATGTCACACAAAATGGTTTTCTCGGTAAACGGGTAGTTTAGAATGTTCAGATGTATAGTAATTTGTTGTTGAGCATTTTATCTGTCCTCTTGTGCAAATTCCTCTGCCCTTTTGAGAGCATGAGGATAGACAGAAAATACACATTCCCCATTATGAAATAAAAACTTACTTTTTTATGTATTCAACATCTTTTTATAATGAAATGCCTATAAGCAGAATGTTGAAATTGAGCATGGAAACAGCAATGGCTCGCAGGCACATTCTAGCACTATGCTGCAATTGATTTTGATTTGACAATGCCATTAAACAGTGAAAATTCTTCTTACGATTTGCAAGGCAGTAGAAATAAATGTTATAGGCTTTCTTATTAGTTGAGAAATAGCAGTGGACAAATTGATGGCATTTTTTCTATTTTAGGATCTTCTGAATAATAGAATCATAATAGACTTGAGACAGGAATTTTCTTAAGTTTTTCGTCAGATTTCTCCCCCTTTTTTAATTCCAGTTGAATTTCGTACAAGTTTCAAAATATTCTGTGCTCCAGTACAGCAAGGTATACAGGAAGTCTTGTAGATTTGAATTCACTGTTCTAGCTCCCTGATAAAAATGCCTACTGCAGGAAGGGTGGCAAGAAAATAGTCTTTGGCTTCCTAAGGAATGCATTAAATTGGAACTGCTGAAGTCTGTACAAGTGCAACCAGGATGGATTTCAAGGCTTAATAATGGTGCTTTCCATACTAATCAGAACTCCACAAAGTACTCGGAGAACAATATATCAGACAACAAGTCAGAAAATGTAGAGAGGAAATCAGAGCTAATGAAGTTGTCCTTTCTCTACAAGCCCACCATTCCGGCAGGGTAGGACTGACCCCTACAAATGGGGTCTGTCTGCACAGATGACTGTGCAGATGTCAACAACTCTAAGATGTACAGCTGGCTTTCCATCCCAATCTTTTCTTCTTCCAGATTCTTCTATTGTTTATGAAGTCTCCTTCCACCTAACCAAAGGCTGCATGAGCCAGATCAGAAGTTTTTTACCTGGAAATCAGGTTAAAATCTACATGTATGATCTCTGGAGGACTGTGTCCCAGGAGAAGGTGTAAACCGCTTAGTGTGCCCAACAGAAAAGGTCTAAAGGGTGATGTTATAAAATGTGATTACACTGTGCTGTGACAGCGGTCAGCAGTTCTGGGGGTAAGAGTCAGCCTGGTTGCCCCAAGGGTCATCCAGCTGACCTATCCTCCCACGGCCCCGTACTGCTCCCAGCGCCATTCAGTGGGATGAATGCCATACGGATGTCAGTTTATACCAGCCTCCGCGTGAATACTGCAGGGAAAGGAAGGAGAATCAGCGGATTATTCTTATCAGAACAAAGAGAGACAACATGCCTCAGAAAGCTAAAGAGATAAATGCACAAGCTGGAAGAGAAGCAGGGTAAAGCAGAACCTCCCTGTCAACAGTTCACTTTAAAAGCAGATATAAGGAATTCCCCTATTTTCTCTTTGAAATAAACTAAAAGTGTATAGAAAATTGGGCATAGGTACAGTACTGATTTCATCTTCTGTCTTTAGGCAAAATTCTGTGCTTTAACTCGAAGTGACATCAGATGAAACTGCCTGTTGACTATCATTTCTGTTCTGTATTAAAAAAAGGCCTGTTAGGAGAAACTGTTTTCAGTGGATTAAAAAGAAAAAAAACTAAAAAAATCTTTCAGCATCTTCCTTCATGGTGGTAACTGTGACTTTACTCAGCAAATTAAAATATTAGAGTATAGATCTTTTGCCATTTGTCTACATATTCAACTAAAAATCAGAGGGGAAATTAAACACCAGGGTTATTGACTCTCAAATTCAATTTTGAATTGGTATATTTGGGCTACTTTATTTTTACCTTATTTTCTAGGCTTTCTGTCTGTTTGATTCTTTATTGCATTTATATGACATATAGAACACACATCAATGCATGTAGCCTCACATTACTCCTGTGAGAAGAAAAGTAACATTAAACTGATGGGGATAGATACAGGGACCAAAAAACCTCGAGGAATTTAATCAGCATACTGCAAGTGTGACCTGTGAGTTAGAGTGCCTGCTCCGAATGACCTCCAGCAAACACAGGGCCTCGGGGCATCTTAGCAAACTGAAAGTCACTGCAGCAGGAACACAGGATGGTCCTTTCCAACCCAAACTATTCTATGATTCTATGATGGTCTGTGTCAGCCCATTAGACACCGAATACCTGAGTCCTCCTCACTCCTTTATCACAAGACCTTCCCTGATCAGTAATTGCCTGAAATAAAACACAGAGCTATGTAACCCTGATACATTGTTTGCAGTCTAGCTTTTTTTGGGGGGTGGGGGTGTGACAATACTTCAAGTAACAGCAGTTCTTAATTACTTTCTTCTAAAGAAATATTTCCTTTCAAGAACCAAACAAGCTGATGTCTGCTGCAATGATCCCCAGATATCTTTATGTACAACTCATCTAATTGTCTGAGTGGATTGAAATGGTAGCATGCTTTTCATGTCATTGAGATGCTACTTTTTAATCTTAATTCCAATTAAATAAATTATTCCAGTGATCTATGATTATGGTAAAACATGCCAAGAGGGCTATGACCCTTGGCATGTAAAGAGAATAAATCTTTTGTTTTCCTTTGCTTCTGTGCACAGCCTTTGCTTTTGCTTTATTAAACTGCCTTTATCTTGACCCACGTGGTTTTTTCCATCTTATTTCTCCCCCCCCCCGCCCCCCATCCAGTTGAGGAGGGGAGTGATAGAGCAGCTTGGTGGGCACCTGGCATCCAGCCAGGGTCAACCCACCACAAGCCCGTCTCATCCTTGTGCGATATGCGACAGTCAGACACAGCCAGGCGACGTGTCCTTCTCCCACTGTGATGGGCAGAACTCTTTGTTTTACAGTATAAAAAGAGATTTAAAAGATGTTATCCCTTTTGAGAATATTTTATTGATGTGTCATTTTAAAGGATTGGGTTGGATTGCTTAAAGAACAACAAAATAGAGAAACCCTTTTAAAGAATTATATTTTTCCCGAACAAAATGTGGTTGGTTGAGAGTTCTGTCTTCCCAGGACCTTTGTTTAGCAGCTGCAAGAAAACTCTGTGGGCAAAGACTCAGAAAACAAATACTGTATATCCAATGTCTGATCTATCTAGGTTTCCACAGCACACCCAGCATTGTATTATCTCAACACTTGAATATTATTTAAAAAAAGTTTTTAAAAAAAATCTTTTTCTTTGTTTGTAAAATCCTGAGGCCTTTTAATAGGGCAATCGGTTAGAAATGCATTTTTATTTTGCTTTTTTGTTTCAAATGTTCTAAGGAAGAAAGCTTTTTCTCCTGCAGTTGACCAGAAACCTGCACAAAGCACAGCCTGTTCATGACAGAAAGAGCCAAAATTCGACTCAGGTGAGCTCCTCCCATCTGCACACTGGGTGACTTGTTTTGCTCTGCAATGGAGGAAAGCTGTCACGTAGGGCAGTGAGAACTGCCTGGCTGCTTGTCTTTAAAGCCAGCTGTGAGGTCAGTCAGTTGCCCTTCTTGTACTGCCGTAACAGCGCTGGTTTTTAACAGATAGGAAATGTTAAATATTAAATGTATTTGTCCTCCATGAGTGGAGGTAATAAAACCTGCAGACACAGAGGCTCTCCTGCGGTCCGTGTCCTTCTTCACAAGGGTGGCCCGAGGGGGTCTTGGGGCAAGCTGGCTGTGGAGGAGGCGGCAGGGGATGTTTCAGCAGGGGATGCTTTGGCAGGGGATGCCTGTGGCCTGGCTCTGCATTCGGGACAGACAGAGCAGGAAGTTGGCCTTCTTCATAGCTACTGCCAAGTCTGCTTCCGAGAATAGCACAGACGTACCTAGAGATCCCTTGAACAAAAGCAAACACCCCCACCCTCCGAAAAAAACACAACAAAACTTTTAAAATATCTGAATATACCTTTGTCATGACAGGAGCTCTTTCTGATCTATTTGAGTACCTAAAATGACAGGATCTGCAGTCCTAGCCTAGGCAGAAGGCTACATTGTCCTGTATATCTTGTATGTTTACCATACTGAAAAGCTTGAAAGGCTTGGTAAGCTTGAAGCCAAAAAGCTTGAAAACTTGCAGGTCTTTCCTTTGGAAGGTTTTGACTAATGGTTTACAAAGAGCAGACAGCCTACTACACTCAAATAGCTGTTTCTTTTATCAATAGGAATGAAGCATTTGGGAAAAAAAATATTTTTAGGTGTATAGACTGCATAAAGTTGTACTATCTTCTGTCAATGATTTGTGCAGCCTGACTTCTCTCGACACCCCCAAGAGGCCTCTCTTGAGCTATTCTTCTTTTTTCCTTATAGACTTGTTAGCCAAAGCAATACATTAAGACGGTAAACATCCGGATGGCAACATTAACAAATAATACTAAGGCATTTCTCTTTTCATTAGAAGTGTTACAACAATAAAGTCTGACATCCTGCAACTCTGAAAAGCTTTACATCAGGTGTCCGGCAAAGCATATAAAACTCAAATCTAGCTGTGGAAAAGCCTGTAGTAGCTGATGTTTAGGTCTGACCTTTTTATGTACATTAAAATCTGGTTTAGATCGTTGTTAGAAGTTTTTGTGCTTTCTTCTGACACCATATAGTTAGATTCTTGACATTTAAGGTTTTACGGAAAGAAACATAAACAAATAAAATTGAATTTCCCTTCCTCCTTTTCCTAGAATACTTCCAAATAATTTTTCCACTGCTTGAGTGAAAGATACTGAGTATGTACCTCTGTGCTGTAAAGAAGACACATGACCTGTTTGGAAGGGCCACCATCTCATTTTTTGCTCATTCAAACAGTGGGCAATTTTACTTTAAGTTTTCATATGAGTGTCAGGCTCATTTATCCTATCACACCACCATACAGTTCTCTCACATATGCACATTTTATATATATGTAAGTAGTTGAACACACACATATGTGTATATGTAGATACGTATGTGTGTATGCATTTGTTTATACAGCTTCCAACAGATGCATGTAAAAGCTGTGTGGATTACAAAATTACCATCTTCTTCAGCTTCAGTTGGTCACACAAAATTTATAGCGCCCGTGGGAAAAAGGCTGTGAAGTGCAGTGCTGGCAAAATCTGCTTTCTGATTTCTTTCCTCTGGCTCCCAAACTTCATTTGTTGTCATGTTCAAGCTTTGTTCTAGATTCGTAGCCTATGGCAGAGAGTGGGATGGGTGAGAAGTCAAGGGAATGCAAGACACTTAGCACAGTGTAGCAAACTGAAATGTCAGAGACGTGTTGGCAGCCTGTGATACATGCAAAATGAAACCCTCAGCTGGACAATAGATTTTATGCACGTCCACGGTAAAGTCCCAAGCACATGAACCCCCAAAATGTCACCGCTGATGTCCTCATTTGCTCTCCAAAACCCAAACACGCTAATAAACGTAAAATAATGTAAGTCATGGAGGGGCCTAAAGGATTAAGCTTATTGATATTGCACCTTGGGATAGAAAGGAACCTTAGTGAGGCAGAAAATAGTCATCGAGAAAAGACACACAACTTTTATGACATGTAATATGCCATGAGAACCACTTTGTGTGGAGGCACACAAGCAGTTCCCAGTTACAGATTACCAATGTAAGGACGTGCGCTTACCTCAAACGGCTTCCACCCAGGCGGCACCTGCCCACACCAGGGGCAGGGAGAGCAGCTGAGCTGCCTGCCCACGGCTGCGCCAGCGGCACCCAGCCCTGCCGAGCCTGCCGGTGTGCTGATTGCATGACTGTCCTGACATGAAACTCTGAACATTTGCTACCCACAATGTAAGAACAGAAAAGTGGCCAAACTAAGGGATGCTGGGATTACATGAGATACGTGAAATCTACACCAGTGAGTTACAGCAATTCACACCAGTGGTTTTACGCCATCGCTACACAGAGGGCTTTAGTCCTAACCATTTGGAAAGTTTGTCAATTAAAAATTGTTTGGTAGGATGATGAGAAAACGTGCTGAATGACTGCAGCACAGTGCACGTAGTGCACCTTCTGATAACTGGGGCCAGCAAGAATGCTTTTATTTGTCAAAGAGCTTATTCAGCACAGTTAAGCAATGGGTAAACACTACACCTACTGTATTTGTGAAGAGCGTGTTTCAATGGGACCCCCGGCGTGTCAGCAGGCTTATTCACAGAACTTAATGAGTGTAAATTGGTATTTGCTAGTGTAAAAATACTTTCCCATATACAGAGAAAAAGAACTGATCTTTTAATTGATCTTTGAACTATGTTACAATTGACAGTCTTGAGATGCCAGTGTGCAAAGTTAATTAAGTTGTCAAAGACATTTTAAGAAGCTGAGCCCGGTTTTGTTTGAAGGTCTTTGTCATTTACAAATTTGAGAGAGGCGCTGCAAAGCCGCGGGTGATGCTAGTGTAAACAGAGAATGAAAGACAAGCAGTGTTATCTCTGTCAGGATTGCTCTTTGTTGTGGGTGAGGATCATCTTATTCTGACTCTCACAGAACTCCTACGCAATGCCGGGACTAAAAGCAGGCTTGAAGTCTATAAAACTTAAAAAATAAAACTGCTAGCCAATGGAGGTGAGCGGAGAAAAAGGACAGAGGAATTTTGTACCATCTTCCAAATTTCACATGTGTTTAGCAGAGGAAAGGAGAAAGGAAAACTAATGGAATTAAAACCAAATAAAAAGATTAAAATTGCATTTATACTCATACTTGCTTTTTGGGACTAGGGCCCTAAACATGCATTCCTTGAACATTTCCAACCTCTGCTTCCCTCTTCTGTGCTTACATGTCTAAGAGAATGAAATTTGATTGACTTTATTCAATTACTACAAATATTTGCGGAATGCCTTCCAAAGCAGCACTAATACTTTGAGACTGTATCGATTTTATTTCTATGTGTGTGTGAGTGAGTGTGACTGCAAGGGTGTGCCCTGTGTGAATGTCTTTCACTTGTAAGAATAGTTGTCAGTTTGTGGTTGGATACGGTTTTCTTCAAGGGAGAGTCTCTTCTCTCTGATGGGTACAGTAACTGCTGTCTTTAGTTTTATTGTCCTCTCTATAAAAAGATCATTTTGGCTGAATCAATGTGAAAAATACTTTTCCTGGGAAAAACAGAGTAGCAACAATAATGTGTCCATCTTGCAAATCCTTAATGTGCAGAACTCCTTCCAGCTCACAGGAGCTCAGTGACGAGTGGGTTTACAGGGTTTCTGATGAGATAGAACTGGTAAATCAGCAAGAATGGAAGTAATGTAATTTATTTCAAGAGCTTTTTGCAGAGAAAGTAAAATGCCAGCAAAATGTATGGAATATTACAGAAATCATTGTTTTGCAAGTCATTTGCAAAATCATTGTTTTGTAAGTACAGCAGAATGGCAGGATGAAAATGGAAGAGGAAGGCTCTGAATAATTGTTTTCTGGGGTACTAATAACGAATGAAGATTTAGTTTCCCAAATTTCTCATCAAATGACCCATCTGTAGGATGGAGGTATTGAGGGGCGGGGGGGGGGGTGATAGTTTCAATGACAAAACAGTGCTGTAAAAATGTTAATTTTGTGAATGCCTGCTTGTAGAGAAGGGCTGAGGTAACTTGCAGGAAAAGGCAAAAGTTAGAGGGAATGTGTTTTGTTTTTCTGGTTAACAAAGAGCCACCTCACCACAATAATGTGAGAGAGAAAGTCGTGGTGTTCTTTTTCACATACATTAACAACAGATCTATGCTGTTACATGTCTCAGTGAATACAAATTATGAAGGATGTTTGAAACACAATCTTTGGACAACTTCACTTAGAAATGATTTTAACACCTTCAGATAATACAAGTCCCTTGAGCTCCAGGAGATCAGTAAATTCTTGTAGGTGGAGGCTGCTGGTGATGCACAGCAGGAGCTGTTTCCCAGCTGTATCACTGATTAGCAGAAATCTCACCTTGCCAAGCCTTTAAAGCCTTGCAGAAAATGCACCAATTAAGTGTTCAAATCCTTCAGCCTTAAGCCATATGTCAGGGGAAAATAATTCACTGGCACAGGGCTTTGGGTCAAGCTTCTTAGCCCAGCAGTTGATGTGATAATGCTTTAGCATTGTGCTGCTTGCCCACCCAGGAGGAAGGAGAGGGAGACCTGGCTATTGTTTCTCTCTAAAGCAGAGCTCTGAGGAATATGAATGTAAGTGTGACTCATTAATAATCTCAATTTTAAGGAAAGGTGATGGAGGAGGAGAGTTTAAAGTATTCTTGGCTCAGCAAGTATTCATTGAAAAAGTGTTGCTTTTCTCTGCCTCACAGCTCTGCCTGCAGTTCAGGGCTCTTGCTGCCGCTACCCTCTGCTCGCACCAAGTAAGCAGTCAGTTTTGTGGGTAGATTTTGGGGAATGGGCAAGGAAATCAGAGTTACTTATGGACAGGAAGGGTTGATTTCTTAAGTGTTGGCAGAGAGCATATAACGGTTCACTGAGGATAGCCACATGTTTTGCTGCAGGCTGAATTAAGACAGTCACTAAAAGTCCATGAAAAGCTTCTCAGATACTGGCATTGCAGGGCAAGACTGACTACCTCTGCCCCACGTGCACTGTCTGTAGAATGAGGTCACTAACCTTCGAGGAGGCAAAGAAAACCCCAGAAAACAAGGCTGAAAAGTCACACTGACTAAAAGGGATTTCCTGCCATGTCTCAAAGGTGTGAGAAGCGCCCCACTCTTCTGAACTGTAAAATTTGTTGCTTTTCCCAGCAGAGAAAGGGCAAGTGCTGGGCCACACGGTCATTGCGGTGTTGCCATCTGAAGCCCTTTGTGCGTGTCGCAGCATCCGGACAGTCTTAGACCCACCCAGAGGCGAGGTGCTGCAGCCTCAGCTCTAATGAGCAAGAGGAAACCCAAAGACTTCATTAAAAAGAGAAAGCTAGAAATATTTCAGGCATCCTCCAACAGGAAGACAGTTGTTTCTGCATTGAGATGAATATTGGATGTTCAAATATCACGGGCCACCTCTTCCCCATACAGCCACCCAGCTCTTGCAGCTCAGCATCCCCAAAATGACATGGGTCAGGGTAGGAAGGAGTCTGCAGTAGGACAGGGAACTGAAGGTGGGAGATACCAAGTTTTAGGCCGATAACCTAAAAAAAAAAAAAAAAAAAAAAAAAAAAAGTTGATAACGCAACCTCTCCCAGAGCTCATATCCAGGAAAAAATTTCCTCTTAAGTATGCAGCAGCTCTAGCTCCAAGCAGTGCCAAGTGTGAAATCTGTATGTGTGGAGGGGAAGAAAGAAAAGGAGATTAATGTAAATTAGGCACAGACACAGAATACAGAGATTAGACATTGTGAACAAACACTGGGCATGAGTTTGTTTTAAAGTGAGTTTCTCCACCTGCCTATAGTTGTCTCAAATATGACCGTAATATTGGGCATGGTTTTGCTTTTACAAGGTTTCTGCATAAATGTTTATGTGCTGTGAATTAAATCATGCACTTAAAGAGGGAAGAGGATGAAATGGAAAACTTACTAACCCTAATGATGGATGGATTGCTCATTACTCATACTAACGGACGGCCAGTCCAGGCAGGAAGTTTCCATCCAGTAAATGTATCTCTCTGAAAATTTGCCAGGTAGAGGTAAAGAAAAATGTTACTTTTGCCATTTTGAATTACTTCTTGAAGGGTTCTGGACTCTTTCTGCAGAAGGAATAAAGAAGAACCTACGAGACTAAGAAATATTGAACAATTGGCATAATCTGAGCTCAGTAAACGTAGTTTTTCTATTTGTCTTTCTCTATAACTTATTCTGCCTCCTGATCTATCTGCTAGAAGTATTTTATAATGTGTATGTCTATCTTACCTCATTAAAACTGCCATTATCAATTAGCAGCGAAGGTAAAAGCTTTATAAACCTCTTAGCTGAAAATGTGAATAGTGTAAAATGGCCAGTTTTGCAGTCCTCTCTGTCAAATATTCTATTTATTTCAATACTTTGGAAGATGGGCGAGAGATGTATCTTCAGCCAGCCCCTTTGTTAAGCTAACCTCAGCTCTGCTAGACAGCTGCATTAAAATAATAACTTAGATCTTGGAAGTTAAACCAGTACTTTATCTATTGAAGTGAATATTTTGAAACACATCATTTAGACTATTTTTTTTAGAATTGGTGTGAATTGACCCATAAACTCTAAGTATCCTTTGGCTAAATTTTTTGAAGAAATCCATAGTAATATTCACCTCTGTTTATATATGTATTTATACAGTATCTGCACATCAAGAATTCACAGGTACAAATAAATACACTCTACTCTTCTATGAGCCATCTTTTTGTTATACACTTATACAGGGGGAGCCTGTTCTATGAGTGGCTTTTAGGTGAGAAGGACTAGGTGGGACCAGTCCAGGTTTCACACTTCATTAAACTCTTTTAATAAATTGATAAAACTCCACCTACAAGAAGTTGAATTCTTTGCCCAGACTTCTTCTACTGGAAGATTATGGAAGAACTAGAGCTCCCATATGTCTGTTTTTCCACAGACATTTCCTGTTTTTCTACCTGATTTTTTTTTTTCTGGGACAAATTTGCAGATTTCTTTTTGATGTTTTTTCAGGATTTCTGGCTGTCTGGCAGTCTGAACAGAGTACTGCTCACTTCTACACATTTTCAGGCATTACTGCAAAGCCCACACTAGTCAACTTACTGCATCATAAGTAATTTAACAATGATAAAAATAACCATCGTCCTGAAACTCCATTCAGCTGAAGACCTCAAATGCTCAACTAATACAGGACGTTGAACCACTGTGCCTCAGAATGGTTATCAAGGAGAGAGATATATGGCAATCACATTGGTGACAGAGTGATAGATACTCTTACGAGATGTTCTGTGCTGTTCTTACAAAATTTGAATTGAGAGGGGTGCATACTGTCATGCTTCACCTTTACTCTTTCCTTCAAAGACTTGAAATTAAAGGATGTGTTGTTCAAATCCCTGCAAATGTCTCTGAGCACAGACCATTGCCTGAAGCTCTCGCACTTCTTTTCCAGTTGTTAAGCATTGGCACAGGCAATTTGCAAAACCTAGCCTGTGCAGTTTGCCTTTGCGGCACAGCCTGCCCTGGGCCGGTGGCTGGGGTACCCCCACCCGCTGAGCTGGGAGCGTGAGTGCCCACAGCGCGTGGGGATCCACTGCACACAACTCTCTGGGGGCGACCTTGCCCCAAACTGCTGGTGCTACAGGGGAAGACCACCATCTGCCCCTAGGTTGTGGGGTTACAGAGGAAGAAGTCCATCAGCTGGATTGAGCAGTACATGGGGAACTACAGGGAGACTTTGGTAAAAATGAAGGAGTTGGCTCGAAAAGAAGTCTTAAAGAAGCATGAAGGTTTGCAACTGGTGGGCGAGACCTTGGGGTGGGCCACTAATTTATGGCTGATGAGCTGCTTTCTCAATGAGATGGTGTGTTTGGTTTGATCTGTGACTCCATAGCAAAACTTTTAGGCAGATACTGAGTGAAGTATATGCTGGCCTCTTTTGTTGATCACATATAAACTTTGTTCCCCAATTGATAGGGTGTGATATGCACATGTATGTATATGTATGTTTGTATGTATAAATCTGCACGAGGCTGGGGAAGACTCTATTACTTGATGTATGCAGGGCAAGACCCTTAGGCGGTAGCATCAGCAAGATTAGAGCTAAGCAGAAGTTAAAATATTATTAAAAAAATAAACTATTGCAAGGTAGGCGTTAGTTTCACAAGTGTTGCTGTTGAAACTGTGCGCACTGCTGTTATCTAGCAGTGAAATTTGGACTTAAATCAGGCCTGGGCACAGGATCACTTTTCTGTCAAATTTGGCAGAGCACGATACAGAGTTTACTCTGGCTGTCTGCTTTCCTGATAGTTTTATGCTGGCAGTGTGGTGAAAGTTGGTACCTGATTAAGCTTGAAGCCTGTTGATGCAAAGATATTCCATCAGAAATTGCATTGGTGTCATCTGTCTTTGGTGTTAGGAGTTAAAAATTGAAGGTTGAACTTACACTGTTGAACAATGGCCTGAAGCTGGTGAGTTCTGGCCTTCACCATCTAGCCTGCATGTGGGTCTGCAGCTCTAGTGAAATAGCTACTGAATCTCTGCAGTATCTAGCATTTCTGCCTTTTTTGGGGTCAAAACTCGGTCTGTGCTTGGTGGCTTTTTGAGAAGTCAAATGAAAGGGTTTGAAATTTGAAGCAAGTAGTGCTTCTGATGGAAAGCATTCTTCAGGAGGAAGATTTCCTTTGTTTTCTAAAGATGGTCAGAACATTCATCTGATGTTCAAGGAAAGATTTTTCCAATGCTGGATTGCATTAAAAAAGAACATTTTGTCCCTAGATCTCAAAGGCTTTGTTCTGAGCCTCAGTGGTTCGCAACTGCAGCAGGGCTTCATATACCAAAGGCTGTAAACTGGCATCAGGAATTACCTGGAGCTGAAAGAAGGACCCGAGCACTGGCCTGAAGCGATTACAGTGATCTAAGGCAGGCATGAGGCAGACACCCTCCTTCTGCCGCATCTGGAGCCGGCACGTTGTCTTACATTCAGCCTCAGAAACAGGAGTCTGTAATAACACAGCCGTCAGGTAACAAATGCAGAGGATATTGTGGCCTCAGCGGGAGGAAGGGATGAAACTCCCCATAAAGCTAAAGATGTGAGAAGGTATTTTTGGGATGCTGCCCAGTCATCCAGATTCAGTAAGGAGTCAGATAAGACTCCAAGGCTTCACACAACCTTAACAAAAAACGCTTGCAGGCCTTTAATGGGAGACAGCCAGCTTCACTTCCAACAGCATCATTTCAGCCTTGCGTAGGTTTGGGCTGAGCTCTATATTTGATTAAAACTGGCAGGCAGGAGGAGTTTCATGTTTCATATTTGTAGCCAAAATTTCTACTGTACTTTCAGAAAATCACATGTAGTGCTAATAGAAACAATTTAGAGATTTTTTAATAAGTAGTCCTTTTGATTCTAAGACACTCATTGCCTGAGGCTTCCTTTGCCATTGAACTCCACTTTATTGATATGGAGCTTCAATTTAATTTTCCTCCTCACAAATTCATGTGTGGTCATTATGACTGTGTAGCCACAGTTGCAAAGGAGGTAGTCAGAGTTTTGCTGAGTTCATTAAATTTCTGTGTGCAAGAATTCTGGTCCAGCCTGATGACTACCTCATTTTCTCACATTCTTGAGGAATGTCCCATCCCATAAAAAATACTCCGTATGAATTATGTGTACTGACCTGAGAGCATCAAGCAGTTACGGTTTAGAGAGTATTAATCCTGGAGTCCTACATGTTCAGAACTTTATTCCTGCTTTCTCTCTCTTGCTAGCTTCCAGCACTTCTAAGTGAACAATTTATAATCCTAACTGCAAAATGCAGTCTCCATATTGAAGTATGTATTAGGGTATACAGATTGTACATCTGTGCCTACAGAGGTATGGACATTTGTTTTAAATGCGATTTTAATGCTTTCTAACAAATTCCAGTTGCGATGTTAATTTCAACTGCTAAGGTATATGATTTAGTACTCCCTGTATTATAAAATCTAAGTTCTTCTATCCTTTTTGTGTAACAAAACCAGGACCAGTCTTTTGCCATCTCTGCTGTATTTCTCGTGTCCCTCAGCTCAGGTTGCCATTGAATCACTCAGCAGCTCCTGTTCCAGTTTTTCCTGTCTCTTCTTTCTTAGTCAGAGAAAAACAGACCCACTACGTTTGATCAATGAAAAGCCATTTTCAAGTGTCAGAATGTAAAACATTACAGAAATTTGAAAAATGGAGCTCATCTGACTTACTGCTGCAGGATTCACAGTCCATGCTGCGGTTTCACTGTCCATGAAAACATCCGCCATCTAGTCTCAGGACACAAGCTTGAAGCAAACACAAAACAAACCTGTGAGCACCACGGAAGACAGCTGCTGCTGAGTTCGTTCTCCTTTTCCAGAGGTGTAGCAGGCATGACTTCAGGCTGTAATCAGGTGTGAGCTGAGCATCAATGTCCTACGGTAAAAGCAAACTTCCGGAGACACAGCGGTACAGGGGACCCAGCTGTGCTCCTGATGTCCTTCCTCCCCGGGACAGGGACCTTGAAGGTTTCTGCCGCCCTTCAGGCAGGAGCTTGTTTGCCTCTGAGCCTGGGATCACAGCCCTTCTGACTGGGGAGGGGTCTGAAGCAAAAGCCCAGGGACATGTTCAGTGCTGGGAAGTAAACTGGACCTTTAGAAAGTGGTGCTTAAAAATCAAAGATTTGTTTCTGAGGTGGTTCACCTTTGCAGCTCCACTCTTTCCATTTCACAGTTACTTTTGTAATGACAAAAATGTGCCAGAGCAGCTTCTGTGTAAATACACTCCAAAATTAATGACTCTTTTTGTGTACCAGTCAACCAATCAATAGTTCATTTAATTCATGAGAATTAATTCAAATTTCAGGTCAGGTAATATCAGTCCAGTCAGCCAGAGCCGCACATTATGATCTCAGGGGTATTAAGGGCTTTTCTTTTTGTGAGTTTTTGCTTCTTTAAAAGATTTGGCAGCATGTTAAACCAAAGGTTTTCACTTTCAGTCCAACACAGTCTTTGGATGTTATTCCAGGATTTCCTGTGTGCGCTACATGGCAAGAGATCAAGTCTGTAGATTGCATTCAATTAAACAGATCATCTAAATGAGATCAAGAAAATAAGTGTGTGGCATGTATTTGTACAGCAATCACTGTAGCTTAGTCAATACCTATAGTTAATGAGCACCACAGATTTCACTGTTCATTTAGGAATGAACTGACAAGAAGCCAGGCTCATGATGTGTTTCAGTATTCCAAAAATCTGGAAAGAAAGTACGAACCGAGAAAAAATTAATGACTTTGATTTCTATGGATGATAGTTTTTGTTTGCCTTCAAAGGTGCAGTCCTTATCATTTACCCTGTCATCTTGTGTGCAAACACTGGCAGGGTCAAGCTTAAACAATGGGAAACCTGGTCGTAAAGGCTGCCCATCGCGATGTTTTCCCTTAATGTGAAAAGTGAACAACTACAAATGGGTGACTTGTAAGTTGCTTGTTAGGGCAATAACTCTTGCTGACAAATGAGCTCCGAGTTGGATGGGGAGGAAAGAAAGGAAAGAAAGGGAAGTTCCCTGATCTCTTTTGTCTCAGTACAATGTGCTGGATTTAATAGAGGCTGGAAAGGCTGAGCAGAATGCTGCTGGTGTTTGAAAAAAAGTAATAGTTTATTTCTAGCAGGGTTGAGCCAAAACAAGATATAGTATTTCTCCTACTTTTTTTTTCTTCCAGAGCAACATTAAAAATGTGGACCTCAGAGCTGATAGCCATCACTACAGAGAGTTTATCATTTTCCACCTGCACGGATGCTTTCTCTTGTGCCGTCCCATTGGAATCCTACCTTTTGTCTGCCAAGTGGAACTAAGTTAAAATACTTTTCTGCTGATTTGGCAGGATTAAGAAATAAATTAAAGCACCCTGACTGCCTAGAAGTCTTGTTTTACCAGCTGCTTGCAAAAATCTACTAATGATTACATTTTAAGTCCTTTTAGCACTTTGGGTTCAGCAGGTTAAGCCTACTGGACCTAGTGGCATGGGAGTCATGTGTCTCCTGTATCTGAGAGATCAATGTTTTATAGCAGGTTGGCTTAGCAATAAACAGTGAAAAAAGAACCGTCACTTTACACCTAGTTCTATTAAAAATACAGTACTACCTCGCCGATGTATCTAAAGGCTAAGTAGTCTCTCTGGCAGCCATGGTCACTTCTCACCGAGCTAGAGCTGTCATGTGAACTCATATAAATCTGTTCCATTTGTGGAAAATGAAAAACTCAAAAACCATGAGAACATAAAATGTAATTAGGAAGTCATTTCACCATCCATAAGGGGTTACTTCATTAAATTTAAACATATCTCTGCACACATTTCACTTAAAATCAACTAAAGGATATGATGGTTTAAAAAGGTAGTAAAGAAAATAAAGCAAATATGCTGACCAGAGATTCTTAAAAATATTTCTTTCCATTATTTTGCCACAGACTCCATTTTGGCTGGATCATTACCTCACATGTGTGCAATGCCTGAAATGGACTGCAGTATTTGACACAGTAAAAGGAGCTGGTGTTTTGTTCACAAGGAATCCAAATTAGAAAGAAGACAGCTAATTTTATTAGAATTGGAAAAATTCAGTGGAAAAAAATTATTCTCTGCATCTAAGCAAGTTTACGTGAGCTTACTCAGTTGCAGCAGTCTAAGCACCTTTCTCCAAGCTCAAAGTCTGTCTTGGATGACTCCATGCTCAAATTCTTAGATTCTTATGTTTGATTAGGACTGAACAAATTACAAGTAGTTTGTGCTAGAAAATCTGTTTTATTTCAAACCAGTTTTGTCAAAATCAATCAGCAACCACACTATCTTTGCCTTCTGAGATTAACCCGACTCTGAAAAGGGTATGCATGATTTCTTTGGACCTATTAAATATCTGATTTTCAGAACCAGGATCAGTTTGGATAATTTGGGAAACCAGAGTGACATTTGCCCAAAACATTTCCTGATGGCTTAGCCTTTCAGAATATGCTAAGCATCCCTTTAAGTTTTAAGATACCCCATGGCTTACTGAGGCCCACACTGATGATTATCAGTTGAATGGACCCTGTGAGGAGAGATTTTGACCCATGAAAACAAGGACTTCCTAGAGAATAGATAACAAAAACCAAAGGTTCATCCAGTCATCTCTGTTTCTGTAGCTTACAGTAAACAAAGGAGCAATGTAGGCTGGCTCCTTAGTACCTCTTTTCTCCCATTCCCTCCATTTGAATTACCTATGGAGAGCTGGGTTGGTAGTCTGGTTGGCCTTCTGTAATTAGGACGCATTTCTCGAGGTCAGAAGTGAGATGTCTTAATTTGCCGCCAAGATGAATTGAGGGCCATTCTTGCTGGTAACTTTCTACTAGTGCAGTGAAGGACTCTTTTGAGCAATTTACTGACCTGGGGCCTGGTGAAGCAAAGGATTATGGGATGAAAATATGCAGGGCGTAAAACAGGTCACATATCACCAATAAAAATACCAATAATCCAGGTTTTTTTCTTCACATTTTATATGTAGCTACATCATTGATTTAAGAGCATTCCCTACAAACTACTGCGCTAGCTGATTACCACTGTGGTTTTCTGTAACAACCTTCCATTGCTGCAGCCCCATACTTCAGTAGTCCAACACACTTCAATAATGATGGTTGCCTGGTAATACTTTCTCAAACCCTCTTTATTAATAACAGTGAACTTGGGTTTCTTGCAGACGACTTGTAAGAAACCCAATAGGGATGATATATTAAAAGAAACCCAAACCTTTCACTGTAGATCTTAGCTCGAAAGTTTGCATCTGCAGAAAAGGGCTTTCTGAATCTGAACTTGGCCCAATATAAGAAGTAAAGATTATTAAACTATTCGGACCTGAATGTTGTCAGTGTGTGGTTATATGTGAACATGAAGATTTAATTTTGTCCCAATATCCAATTCTCAAGCTTGCTGGAATTGCCTTATACAGTGTTAATAACAAGTTTCTCTACTAGAAAATGTAGTACTCTCTGTAATCCAGTATAAAATAAACCAATCCCTGTATTCAGTATGTTGTATGGTCTTCCTCCAAACGTGAAGAAAGCTAATAGTTTCATATCCTACTGCATTCAGTACTTGGACTTCTTAAAAAATCTTAAATCCGTTTTGCATTTTCACATCATTTCCAAATGTGTTAATCCTGTGAGCTTTTCTCCTGTAAATAGGTGAAACGAACTCTTTTGGGTTATGCGTAACAGTACTGCTGGGATTTCTATTAGATTCTTTTTAAAATATGATTAAAATAAATAAAATACAGTGGTGTTGAGAAAAATATTTCCTGTAGCAGCAGGATATGCTTTTTTTTAAATGCAAGTCCCAAGCTGGGCTGGAGTCTGTGAAAATCAAAGGCATTTTTTTAAAAGATAGAAGACCATGTAGATTTGGCATGCTGACAAAATCTCACTTATGGAATCCATTCAGTGTCTTAGCCACAAAAATTGCAGAAAGAACACCAACAAGATTTTTAGCTTCCAGAATACTGTATTTCTTCCTCTCTTCTCCCTTCTCTGTACTCATTTCCTGAAAGTTGCCTCATTAAGGAAAGGAAATGATATTTTTTTGAGAGCAAATAATTAGCTGTTCCTGAAATTCCATCCCATGGGTTATCCCACTGTCTTTGACATACCTATGGTACCATAATTCACCTGAAGAGCTGATTCCATGAGTTTGGGTTTGTAATATAAAGTGTATTTCCAAAAGAAAAGCATCTCTCTTTTTTTTTTTTCGTATAGCAGATACGTTTTTGCCCTGTCATTTTAAAACAAATATATTAGGTAACTGAATCTTTTTTAAAAAGCTAGATTTTTAAGGTCAGCCTGGGATTACGCTAAATGATGAATAAACAAACAGAAAGAAAGCCTCCAAACGCTTGCACGTCGTTACATTTTTGAGAGGTTTTAGTCAGTGGATGAAAATAACCACAGAAGCATTCTAAGGGTAAGAAAATGAAAACAAAGACCTGAAGACCCTTTATATTCAGTATATTTTACTCATTTACTGACTTATTCCTTTAGATTTTGCGTTTATAGTCAGGCAGCTTCAAACTACTTGCCTCTTCCGTTTTCAGCTGAAAGCATTGGGAACTCTGTAAACACTACCAGGCTCCAGCCCCATGAACTTTTGAAGCCAGAATAAAGTGAAATGACACCCTTCCCCTGTCCTTCACCTGTCCCCAGCTGTCCCTTCCCTTGCCAGGGGCTGGCAGTGTGGCTTCTTTTCGGGGCAGGACCAGCCCTTGCCAGCTTCATGGGTCCATGGGATAACGGTGTGAGCCTCTCATCCGTGTTACTGATTCTTTGTCCTAGGTGCTAAGCAAAAACACGCATGAGCATACACGGACACAAACCTCCCACCATCTAATTTTACTTGCAGTGCGGAAACCTGAAGGTGGGGGAAGGATAACAGTAATCAGATCTCAGAGGCAGTTGCTCCAAAGTATGGAAGAAGCTTTTCTTAAACTTAACAGATGTCAATTGTTTACCACTGTCAACTTACTCCTTTCCCACTGCCTGATGGATAACGCTAGATGGCTGACCAGACTAATCAAATACAAACGCTTCCAAAGGGGGAGTAACAAGAACCTATGGGGATGCAGTTGTTAACTTGCACATCGATGATTTAAAGTTTCTTTTCGGTTGTGTAGGTTTTCATCTTCAGCACTTCATTTCTGAAGCAGTACAGTGGGCAGTGGGACACAGAGGCAAAGGACGATGCTGTCAAGAGCTGCTGTGCAAAAGTGCTTGTGGTCCTCATATGTTCTTGACAATGGAATGATACTGTTTGGGCTATTGTTATTGGAGGTGTACATAGAAAATTGAGCCTATAAACAGGTAGTTCGGAGAACACTGGGACCAAAGAGACCTGATTTCCTGTAAATTCTCATGTTAAGTTTTATAGACCTTTGTCCTCTAGTTTTTCAGGTGGTTGGAGCATGTACTTGGGCTCTTTTCCATGTGGATTCTCTGGTGTCTAACAACATTTGAGCTCACATTACTCTCGTTCCCTCACTGGTGGCATTAATGGGGTTTCTCTCCTCTGCCTGCCGCCCACTTTCAAAAAAGTGGCTGGAATCTGAGAGTCTGAAACCTCTGCAAGTGTGGTTGAAACTGTGCTTGCTAACACAAGGTTTGAATTTGTCCATGAACACAGAGCAGTTTTAACTGGGCAAAGGAGCTATAATTCCACTGACTCCAGTGTGGTTGCTGAAGTGGCCAGGAGGCAAAATTGTACATATGTGAAAAATCTCAGGATTTTAGGAAATGTTCCTTCCAAATTGCAGTAATAAGCAAAAACATTGAAACTATTTCACAGAAATGAAATTCTGTAATATTTTGTTACAAAACACAAATATTAAAAAAAAATTTAAAAGAAAAAAAAAAGGTGCCTCCGAAGCTCTTAGTGGTAGGAATGGGATCAAACTGGAAATCTGGAGGCTCCGATAATCCTGGTTCCTACTCAGCCGACAAGAGAAGCTGACAGGAGTAGGGCAGACAGGTTGGCCACAACTCTGAAGAGTTTGCATTTTTCAGCAGAGAAGTGTTTCGCAAAAAAAATAAGTTGCTGGGTCCAGCAGTTGCTCCTAATTCACACAGTATACTTATGAGTAATATCAGACCCCAAACAGTGCCAGACCCCATTGACATCTCACATGCTAACTTAGCAAACAGGAAAAAAAAAGGATGATAACAGAATACTAATATTAACTTTGTAGGAGAGAAAAAAGATCTGTTGCACATTGATCTCATTAAGTAAATGATTTACTGGAATTTCCTCTTGCTTTGCAACTTGCTTGAGAACATATTCGATCTCAGCTATCTAAGGCCTGGATAATTTCATCTGGTTCTCTGCCAGCTATGACACAGCCATTTAACACTGTCACTTTTCTTGGCCACCTCCATTCGGTGTTTGTTGTTGGCTTCTGTTTCTAAAGTAACAGGACAGTATTTTCCTAAGATATCAAGGACATGTCCAACAGGCAACAGGGAGGTCTCATCTGGCTCTGCTTAAAGCTGGCTAATCATTGAAAATTTGGTCTGAGGTTGTAAAGGACAGCGCTAGCTTTCTGTTCTCCTTATAAGATTTGTTTTTATATATCCCAAGGGCTAAAAAAAATATATCAGGAGAAGTAACAGAAACTGTGTAACTGTGGATAAATCAGACTTGATTAAGTTTGGTTATCTTAATTCCTGTCTTCAACTGGTTGGACGCAAGAAGTAAAGATCTGTTACCAGTTTCCTTGCAATTTGGAGCTGTTAGCAATAAAATGGAGTGCAAAAGAAGGACGAAAGAAATTTCTCAGGGAGCTGATTTAGCATGAAAAATAATTAACAAAATAACTTAATTAAGAATTTGAGACTCTGCTGGTTGATACTTCACATTCCCAGGTTTAATTTCCATGAATATATAAATGTACATTTAACATTGTTGAAGATATAATAAGGATCGCAGGTCTGTGGGGAGGGAGACGCACGTGCGGTGCATTTGTGATTTCAGTCCAGCTCCTTAATTGCTAAGATTCTGACATCATAATATAATGAAGGCATAATCAAGATACATTAGAGTCACTTTGGATATCTGAGCATGAAGCCACGGGACGCCAAGAATTTAAAAAATTACCTGATATCTACAGACTTATCACTTATGCATGTTACTGGATTAGAAATAGAAACACACCTGATTACTGATTTGACAATGAATAATGGTTTCTAAAACAGCTGATGAAATTACTTTAGTACCTGCTTACTTATCTTGTTTATGACACTGGGTAAAATTAGTTGCTGATAATAGAGGGAGCCTGGCAATCCAGTGTTTGTGAAGATTGCTCTGTCTGCTTTTGCCAGTTAAAAAATAAAAGTATTATGTGAAATGACATTTTTATCACCAAAAAGAGATTTTTATGACTTCCAAATATTGTATGTTGGACAGAGGGCACATCTTTACTGACAAATATATTTAAACAGTAAAAACACCTAATTAGGTTTTATAGCACCTATATTTGTCTAGCAGAGAGAACTGATTACAGAGAGATCGATAGGCAGGACCGTTCACTGCAGCAACGCAAACTGGTTGGATCAATGGGAGTTTGGAATGAGCCAGGAATGTAGCTTAAAGCCAACTCCCTCGCTGCTAGAGATTGCTGTCTCACCTCCAGATCTGACTGAAGGTCTGTCTATGTATTAGCTACTCCATTATTTATTACAGACCAGCAACTCAGAGGTAAACCCAATATTTGAAATGATCAGCGTGCAGGGCAACTAGTTACGGCTGCAGCTGCAGCGAGGCTGCTCTAACAGGGGCAAACGGACTACCCCTGTAAGTGGAGGGAGATAAGGGAGCACATTGCCACTGTGGGCCCCTGAGAGCTTAGACCTGCTTGGACCTGGGTGCCTCCGGCATCTCTGGGGACACCAGTCAGAAGACAGAGGTGGGGAGGAGAATTTGACTGAGGCTACAGTGGCGTGGTGGGCAGAGGTGTCCTTCGAAAGGGTGCAGGGGGCATCTCTTGACCCCTGCCCTCCCTGCGCTTTGGGCTTACTGTCATTGTCAGCAGCACTGCAGGTCCCAGGTCTTTGTGCTGAAAGAGTGTGAGGTCTTTCCCTCTGCCCTTGTTTAGCACCTTTATAAACCAGGCATAATTTCGTCCCATTTGTGTTGTTTCCAGAAATTAAAAGCTGTGGTATGTACGCTTCAAAGTAAAAGAGCAGCCTTTACTCTTGCTACACCGACTGGCTTAACCTTGGGCTGCGTAGCCCCCAGACGCGCACTGCCTTCTTCTGTATCACTCCAGCCTAAAACATTAAAGAGATCTACTTATAACTTCTTATCAGCACAGCATGAAGACAGGAAGAAAATCACTTTTAAGAAACAGCATGCCTTTTAAAATAATCAGCTCAGACTTCTGGTTCAGATTAAGCACAATAAAGCTTGGGTTGCACCCGTACTGTATCCTTTGGGGAAGAAAACACCACAGAGGCGTTGTTCATAAGAATGGATTAGGCTTGCAAAGATCAGTAACTAGTATAATCTGGAACCTCAATTCAGATGCTTTGTTTTTTAAAAATAGGGTTCACTGGGGCAAATTTATGCCAGATGTAACAACCATGGCCAGCAAAACTAATTATTTCTATTTAAAAATTCCATTGCTAACACAAATGCTGCCTGAAATGGTGTGGGTTCATATTTTCAGCATATGAAAGGGCTCTGCAACTGCTGACATCTCTGGAAGCAGTTTGACCAGTAAAGCCAGGAGTCCTCTGTGGAAACAAAAGCCTTGTGATTCTTTTATTAAGTGTATTGTGTTTTCCTCTGTGCATGGTAAATACAGTTAGGAGCCATGAATGTGGGAGAATACCCATTGGTGAGTCCATCATCAACTCATTAAGCTATGTATAGCATATAAAAGGGCATTCTTGCCATGAAAACGTAAATTACAGCGGAGATAAAGTATTCCCTTTCTCCATAAACTTTTTCAAATACTCCAGTTAGTTGTGCTTGTCAACGCATGCACATGCATGTGTGCACTCACAGGACATGCAAGCACGGATTTATAGGGGGAAGAAGAACTGCTGAGTTTTGTGCTCTGTCCATTAATTTTGGCTCCCGTTCCCATGCCGCACAGTAGTACTGTGGGTAATAAAATCCCTTCTTCCTCTCTCCCCCATTTATAGCAAAGCTGTTCCTGAGTACAGAGAAGACAACTTCTTCTTGACTGTTGACCATGCAATCTACAGAGTTTCAATGCATAATTGAAAAATTTCACTTACAGAACAGGTATTAATATGAACTTTTCAGAGTTTGACTGAAATTGCATTTGGAATCTGTACGCTCTATGTTTCAGTTACAGAGCGGTTAAACTGGCTAAACTTTACTGATGGAGGTCTGGTACTGATGGACACGTGAGCTGAAGTTAGCAGGCTTATAGATTTAGGCCCAGGGACCCATCCTAGCCCAACAATTTAGGCTTGGTTAAGGACACTTGAACTTGTTATGGTCGGTTGAGCTCCAGGTTTTCTTAAACTGTTTTCTCAGCTGTGTTTTGCACTGAGGTAGGGCTCCAAAACTATCAGGAACAGGAATTTGTGTGGTTTGCACTTATATACTCATTATCAAGGGTGCGTAAAAGTTATGAAGAACATCAGAACTCAAAGTCCAGAGTTTGTTTTTAAAAAAATCTTGGGTAAAATCCATAGTTTTATAATATTGTAGCACAGAAAAAAGAATCTGAGAACCACCAGTGGGCAGATGTGTAAGCCATTTTCTTTAGATTACCTCCCATGTTTCATGAGTGAGGACTTTTCTGTGTAGCCCTATTGACAGACATCTGCAGTGGAAGGGATGCTCTGTGCATGGCCAGAATATAAATAAGAAAAACCGATTCCAGCTCTATTGTCACTTCCCTCAAATACATTTGGACAGTCATTAGAAAAGTTCTTATCGGATTTACAGGATGTTTACTCTCAAATCAACAATATCATGTCACAATATTAAGAAATCATTTGCGGATCTGCCAACAAAATTATTAATGTCCCATGAATTCTTACTCAGACCTTGAATGGAAATTTTATTTCCATTTACTGCCATTTAATTTAAAACCTTGACGGACTGGTAACATTTTATCTTCATCAGGTTTGCTAAGTCAGTACATGTGTTGCAGTGTGTATAGCTGTTCCCACAGGGAATGGTCTGTCACTGTCGACCTGAGAGCAACGCCGCAGGTTGTGCTGCTACAGCTTCACTGGCGGCAAATCATAAACTAAGTGAAGTGGTTGGACCACCAGAGGAATGATGAATAGCCCTCAGAATAACCTCGTTACCTCCCTTTAGAAAAGACGATGAGGGATCAGGGCAAGGTGCATTTTGTTTGTGTTCTTTTCTCGACCTACTATGACCCAACTGAGACAGTAACACAAATTTCAGAAAAAGGCTGATGTTACCTGAGAACAAGCAATACTACTCAGAAATCTTAAGAGAAGGACTTGATTGGGGAAGAATATTCTGACATACAAAGTTGCAGATTTGAAAAAGAGCCCCACTCAGCATCTGAAATGTTGCCCAAATGAGAGAGTTAATTAAGGAGTCTAGTTCAGCCAACTGTAAACATTTTGGTACTTTTAGATTAGTGAATTTTGTTTTTCCAGTCAGTTGTTCACAGTAAGAAGTGAGATAAACTCCCCTATCCACATCTGGAGTTGAATTCAGAATTCCACCCAAACTCGAGGATATTTGGAGTTGAGATTGCAGCTCTTGTCCAGAAAAATCCTGGATTTGGATATCAGTAAAAAACCCACCAGTCATCGTATGCCTCAAATAATTCCTTTCTGCCCTATCTCAGTTCTTGGAGCATATTGAACATCCTGCAGTTGTGTGATTTTTATGAAATAGGGTGACTTTGTGCATTGCACCTTAGCTTTCTAAGTTTTGTCAACCAGAGAGACAGGCAAATATTCCAGACGCTGAAGAGACTGTGGCCAAGAATGCATAGAGGATATCCTCTTGTAATGACTCTTTGACCTTCCCGGTTTGTTTTCCTTTTCATACAGATGAAGCATCACTCAAAAACTCCCTGGGGACTCCTAGGAGAGTATGAAAAAACGGAGCTCCCACTCTTATCCAAGCGGTTGTGCTGATGGGGAACAAAGGTGCAAAAACTATTGTGAGGTTACTGCAGATGGTTTCTGGATTAACCGTGTGATTTTGCTAAGTGGTCCAATAGCAAATGCTTTGCCTCGACATGAATAACTCAGATGAAGGATTTCAGGCCATGCAGGGATAATTAATTTGGAAAAAATAGGAGTCATTTTAATCCAATCATATTTGAATAGCTAATGAATGAAAAGGAATTTTCTTTGCTTCCCCCTTCCTTTCCATTCGAGCCTTTATTTTACTCCTGCTGATATATTTATTCCTGAAGCATGCATAGCTTTCATAGGCTGACAGATTTCTTCATCCACAGCCTTTCAGGGCAACACCTAGTAATTCCACAGATACTACAGTCCAAAACTCTTCAAAACACTTTATATGTGGAATAATGGGCTAGTTAATCTTTGTTAGAATAACAGCAGAATATGATAAAACTATTGAATGTACTAAGATAATCAAAAGCTGACTTTTAATAGGCTCTCATGTTTCAAAGAGTAAAGATTTATACCAGTACCCAACAGCAAGCACTTCTTCTGTAGCATGCCTTCAGATATCAAACATTCTGCACATTTTCTTGGAAAAGGTTGAATCTAATTCTCTTCTCACTTCCACCATCTTTTTCGAGATTGAACATGCTCCTTTTGCAGTATCATCTCCAGTTAAATTAATGCTACTGAGAGTCAAATCAGGTTTGCAGTCTCTGTGTGGACTTAACTTCTGTTTCTTGCATAGAGGGAGGCCAATCCAAGGCTGAAATCTGCACTTCTCAGATTAAAAACATATAGGTACCTGCATCAGCAGCTTGGAGAGACAACCCTTTTTTAACTCAGGGGTAGACTGAAAAACCTAAATCTGTTAAAATCCCCCTCTTACAGGAATGAAGTTCTGGCCAATAACACTCTCAAACAAGTTTTATTCTTTGCTCTTATCTCAATACATCCATCCCCCTGGATGGCTCCATTCAAACCTCAGATAACTTCTCTGCCAAATTTTGTTTAAGCTCGCTTGAGCTACATAGTCCAAAGTGTGGTATCCCATAAGAAATCATTAGAAACCCTTCTGTAGTTGCAGAAGTCTAGCAAGAATTTTCCAAGCACTCACTGCAAGTCTCCAGGCCCAGAAGTGGAATCTAGAGAAGCACAACTTGGCAGAAGGGATCTCCAAAGACATCTATCACAACCGCTCAGGTGACCTGAAAACTGTTTTTAATGTGACACTCGGTTTAAGCTGTGATAACTTTATAAATGCTACAGACTGGAAGTGCAAGCCTGTATTTGTAAGAGCAGTGGTTTCTGAAAGAAACCAGAAGGTACCACCCATGTTAAATTTCTAATTGGCAGATTCAGAAGGTTTGTCTAAACTGGAGAAAGTGCATCGCCTGGTTTAGTCATTAATAAATAATTCAGGGCCACATCCAAAGTCTGTTAAAATTTATAGGAAAACCTCCCAGTGATTTGAGTAAGCTTCGGATAAGGGCCTATGCATCTATATTTCTTCCTTAAGGTATTTTCAGTTTGAAGGTATCATATCATTATCCTTATTATTTTAGTGCATTGTAAAAGTATATCGTCATCACAGGAATTTTAGCAGCTGAAAGTAAGAATGGAAGAACTCTTTCATGCAGTATAGGGGCAGAAAAAAGGAAAATGATCCAGCCAGACTCACTGTAAAGCCCCAACATGCTCTCTCACTACAGGAATGATACTGCCAAGTTAAAATTATAATTGCTGATGGGATTTATGCCAGCAGTTGACCCAGCTAGCAAGTTGATCATCAACTGAAATGGGGATGTAAACCTTAATAAGAATTGAAAGAACAGAACTGTTACGAGGAATTCCCCATGGAGCCCTTGAACAGTAGACAGTGTTATCTTTGCAGCTGTGCGTAGGAAGAAAGCATAGACATCGACAGTTCTCCAGGCTTCAGCGTGCACACAATGGTGTATTTCAGATGAATGCGTTTTTCTGTTACGGGCTACCACTAACATGGACCCATCCTTACATCTGGTGCATCTGTCCTTTTTATTTTTTATAGCTGTTGGGAAGCCTATTCAGTAAGGAAGATGTTATCTTTGAAATCTTTTTTTTTTTCTTTTTAAGGAGCAGTACAGTTATGCCTTCGTACACACACAAAGAGCAAATGCCTAGTGGGTGGTTTTCTACACTCATCTTCTGAAATTACTTTTAAATATGCTATTTCAATGAACAGTGCCATCTAAAAGGCTTTCTCAGACGCAGGTTGTATGCTCTTTTCAAGTCTTTCTCCAGTATACCCACTGGTATATAAATTGATAGTCTCGAGCACTTTGTAAAATTTCAAAGGCTGAAGCTTACTATAAATTAAAATTATTAGATATCAGAATATAAGTAACAAAGATGATGATTAAGGTGTATTATAGAGCACACAAAGTGCCTTAGTGAGAGGGAATTGGATACCTTTGATTAATAAGAGCCTGAGAACCAGATACAGCCTGGCTATTTTCCACCACTGCAGAAGCACAAAGAAGTCATAAACTGAGGTTAACCAACCAATTAAATTGGTTTGTAGCTGTTTTGCATCACTGGAGCTGCACAAAGAAGCCAAGATACATTAGTGCGTCTAACCCAAAATCTTTAAATAATATTTTCAGAAAAATGTTTAAAAACGGATACCAATATTCTCTCATTAATATGCAGCTTTCCTAGCATGAGTATCAATTTTATATAATCCATAAATTTGTTAGTACTGAATTTAAAGCCTGTCAAGTTAGAAGTCTTTAGACATTGTCTGATTTTGGCAATATATGAAAGGTAATTTCTATATTGCTATTTTCTTTTTTAAAAAATATATGGATCATCTTATAGAAATGATGGAAAAGTTAATGGAATAGCTAAATAACCTGCAAGAAGAATGCGAAAGATATCAGCCTGGTTGGTATCCCACAGCTAAAGTCCTTGGATATTGTGAATACTTCTTTGGGCAGAACTTGTCAAATCACCACTTTACTCCGGGTTGCCTGAGCTGTGTGCTGCACAAATCAGAGGCACAGGAGGAACAGCCCGGCTATCTTTATATGCCCCCCACTCTGATTATGACCACTATCCAGTTATATCCTCAAGATAAATTAGAACAGCTTCAGCGCTGCTTTATCTCAGAAAGTCCCTCAAGGGGCTGTTGTGCTCGTCAAAATTCACCAGAGCTCCAAATCCTGCTTATCTCGGTGAAGACGAGGGTGGGCTGATAGGAAGGCAGCTACACCATCTTCCTGTTAACTGAAGATTTCCTCCGCCTGTTAGCACGGGGAAGAAAGACCGAGTGGAGATGTGATAAACAGTATTCAAGGATATGAAAGGTTGTTGCAAAGAGGAAGGGAACAAGCTAATCCCCACATGCAAGGCAGATAGGACAAAAAAATGATGTGTTCAAGTAGGATCATGAAAGATTCTGGTAAGAAAGATTAATGTTTTCGGGGCAGCATTTTCACTGAGGGAAGTCAAGTGCAGGAAAAGATTGTCTAAAGCAAATGTGGAGTCTCTTCACAGAGATCTTTAAAAACAGGTAAGTAAAACCTCTGTCTGGAGTGAGATGGGCGTGCTTTACCCTGCCTCACGGTTCCTGACAAGTCTATTTTTGTTACAGTCCCTTATCACTAGAGGAGCTGTGTATAGTTCCAGCTAGAGATCAATGACCCTATCTACTGGCATTTCGTTGAGTAAGTCACCAGAGTTAACTTAGCTAATCCTTGATCTGCAATTACTTTGTAGCTGCAAGAAGTTGCACAACTTTCTATGGACAAAAGAACATATCCTGTTAACAAATTCAACCATTACTCATTCTCCCTTTGCCAGGACATCTACCACATCAACAATTTAAACTGTCCTCCATGGGCACCTTTACAACAATACCGTATTGAAAAAAAAATCACCATACAGCTGATTCTATCAGGAATATAATTACATTAGTGGAAATATTTTCATATGGCGGCTGAAAATGATTGTGAGAGTGGGCTTGGATTCAGTCTTGAGGCTTGGTTCTGAATGGAAAGGCTTAAATTTGGAAGGCCTTTTCTTACAGGCCTGCCAGGCAGGTTTGGAAAGCTTTCAGTACTGGGTAAAACCAAAGTAGTAGTATTAAGTGAATAGGATCAGGAGAACACAGCCCATCTTAGTTTTCACTCCTGTCTCTATAAAGAAAAAAATTAAGGGGCCACAAGGAAACTTGGGGATTGAATGGATTCCTCCTCAGTGCTAGCAGAAACATCAGTTGGGATGGAGATATGGGGGTCCCATGCTTACAGGAAGGGTTTTGTCTGTTTCTTTCCTAGTCAGTGCTATTTGGAGTCCATTTCTTCTCACACAGTTGACATTTTGCTACGTGTTTTGTTAATATTCAAGTCCAAATGTGAATAACATCTGATAATGGAAATTTTGGGACAAACTTCTGCTTTTGGGTGTGTGTACATCTGGACCCAAATATGAAATGTATTTCTTACTCATAAGCTCCCAAATAAATAACAGAAATGCAAGTAAAAAATAAGTGAAACATGTTTCTTTTCTTTTCTCAATGCCCCTAATTACAAAGCAAACTCACCTGTTTGTAGGTAACAGTTCAGGATACCAGAAGTGACAGGAAAAAGCTATGTTGGACCTCAGGTGTCTGAGCACAGCCATTTTGCACCTAATGAAGCAACTGTAGTGAGTGGGAATAACCAGGGGAACGCTCTCTTTCCTTTAGGCAGATTTTCAGGTTAACAAATCAGGCCAAGCGAGGTGGGATTTCTTCTAACCAAGCGCTCCGTCTGCACCATCATTTTTTCCTCCTCACCACCCACTGAGTCTTAGCTTTCCATGTCCTCCAGCTGCCAGCTACCACAGCTAACCTTCCCAGAAGCCGAGTCCCTCCCTGAGCCCGTGGCTGCCGTCCATCATTGGCTTTGCAGCAAGTGTTCCAAACTTGTTCCCAAATGTGGATCCCCTGCCTGGTATGTAGCGTATTTTGCTACTAGCCAGGACATTGGGGTGGCCTTTTTTACCTGCCTGTTGGATTGGTGAATTCATTCCCTCGCTGCCCTCGGGAGCCTTGATAATGATCCCCGTAGGCTTTTCTCGATGCTTAGCAGGAAAGCAGAACTGAACAAGTGCAGACCTCCCTGCTGCGAAACTCGGACAATAGGGCTGCTCATAATACCAGCAGATGTTTTTGCTTTTTAGGCCATACAGGGCAAATTTATTTTCCTCTCAGGAGCAAAGGCAAGCATAGCCAAGCCTAGGAAATTCAGAGCTAGCTTCCGGAAACCCACTATTGCCTTATGCTGCAAAGCAGTACTTATGCTTGAGGTCCATCAATAATGAGGGTCTTCTGGTTAGTCCACTCAACTGCTGGCTCAGCAAAAAGTGATGTGCCTTAAGCATCCAAGTTGGGCTTTGTCTCATACCCTGCTCTGCTTAAAGGTGGTATACCAGACAATTTCTCTGCTTTGTGTATCACGTTTGTAGTGGCATTGAGTTCTCTTCACCTTAAGACATTGAGGTGTGAAAGCTGTAGCCCTGTGAAGTCTCCATTAGCATTATACACACCCAGCTAACTTATATCATTTTTTTACATTTATTTAAAAAAACAGTATTTTATAAGCTATTTTTAGTCTTTCTTCTTCTTCTTTGTGTTCATAAGAGCTCTAAAATTAAAGCAGAAAGAAAGGGGGAAACACATTAAACTGTTTAAAGTTTTTAGTTCACAAAAACTTTTAACTGGATTTCTTGTTTGGATTCAAAGAGGCAAAACATAAGACTTTGATGTTCTTCATGTGCCTGTTAAACGAGAGAGAAAGAGACCCACCAATAGGAAGAAGTTGGCATGAAGCCCTCTTTGACACAGCGAGCACAATGTAAAGGATTAAAGGTCTAATCTAGAAGATATATTGCACACTAAACAGCGGAACCATTTAGGAGAACATTAAATGGCACTTAAGCTAAACAGTTGTCCTTGGGAACTGCAGTTTATATGTGACTGCTCTAATATCCATTTTAAGCTTGCGGGGCTTTGAAAACAAGATGTCATTGTTTTATAAAAACACACACATTTAATCTTCCCTTGTGAGGCTGTTCTTGAAATATCTGGCTGCTGGACTGGCAAAACATTTCAGAGGAAACAAATGGGGCTGGTGTCAAAACTAGTACTGTTGCACTTTATTTCTGAAGTTATTTGCATGTGCTCAGTTGATTTTTTTTCGATCCAAATAAGCAAACCACAAACTTTTTCAATGATAAAAGTCCCATTTAATTTTTTTAACAGTATTCCCACTGTTCTATAAGCAAATAATAATAATAATACAGTTTAAGTAATATGAGAACACCAAGAAAGTGGTCAGTTCTACATTTACTTGTGTTCTACGTTCTTCATAAATTAATATTTATGGAACTATTAGGAGGCTTCAGCCAAAAATAAAGACCACCCAGAGCAAGGTTTCAATTTTAGTATTCTAGGCACAGGTCATTAAAAAAAAAATCTTACAAAAAAGCCTTCTTCTGCACCATGTACAGTACATGGATTTTCATGCATATCACTCAGTAGGCGTGTGAAGCATATTCCATTCCTGAAAAATTACAATGCATGCTTTTATAATTCATTTATTATTTTTCACCAGGGAGAAATCATCCTCTCCACCACGCGGGCCAGAAATAGAACAGGAAAAAAGGCAGCAGGGAGGGGATTGTGTCTTGCAGAGTTATACAGTCCAGTTTAAAATCTTCCTACTTTTTAACTGATGATCCAGAAAATGAAATGCGGAGGGAAAAAATGTTTTAAAACTGTAACTATGTATCTGACACTGACAATCTTGTTACTTGTACAAATAATGATATTAATCCTTGGCATAGTGACTGATCAAGCCAGGAGTCCATTATGCTTAATCGTCGTTGTTAGCATGTGATTAACTACTGGAGTATCTGTGAACCTGCTCCTCTCAGGCCGGGTAGGAATCCACTTAATTGTTTTTTAATTAAAAGCAGCAGCTGATACCTCATGGAAAGCATTCTTTGTGAAGACAATATGGACTCTGTCTGTGCTACGTGCTTGCCATAGTTCTGCGTCTCCATTTCACACCGTTAGGTGGATTTGCCCAAACACAACGTTGAGATGTTCAAAGAACAACAGCAGCGCTGAGGCAAGCTGAGCGCTCAGGCTTTGGCTTGTCTAGACCACAAACAAAATGCTATCCAGGAATGATATAAAGGCTTTACTAGAAAATAGTTTTGTTGGATTCTAATTTTAAATGGTTCTGGTCTGAAATTTGCCAGTGGGGCAGGATGGTGCTGGTCCCAGGAGATCAAGTATTTCAGCCATCCTCCTCTCTCTCTCTTGAGGAGTCTTCTCAAGGTGGTCTGTTCTTTTCAGTCCTTCTAGATATCCATGACAGACATCACCCCATTCCCAAAGCCGCAACTTTCCTCTCGAGTAAGACCACTCCAGCAGCATGAAGGCTCTGCTCTGGCTGTTTCTGTCTCCATCATGCACCACCCAGGCCTGAATCTTGGGCTCCAAGGAGTCTCCCGAGATCTGCCCTGGATCCAGCTACACCTCATGGAGAGAGCTCAGAGATGGAGAGCGAGCTGCGTCTCTAGCAATGATAAGTTTTCTGCTTATAGAAAAATAGGAAATGTCCAAGAGTGGAAATAGTATGTTTGATTAGAACAATGAATATCCTCAGAACAAATGCCAAACTTGCAGACGCAGAAGCAGCCCTTCTTAGGTCTGAAACAGAAACAAAAAATTTCAAAACAAAGGCCAAGTAAATTTGATTCATTATGATATCTTAACCTGTAAGACATCTGAGAGAAAATTAGTCTTCTTCCTGTCTACAGCCACTTGACTGCTGTCTCTGCAGCCTTCAGTAGAGTCTTTTCTCTGCTTTGTAGTGTCTGACTGAAAAGCCTTGTTGTTAAACTGAGTCTCAGCACACAGACAAGTCTTACATGTTCTTTTGTGTGTAGGACAATCCAAGCTTTTCTTTATTTTACCTTTTTTGCTTTTATTTTATTTTTTACTTTATTTTTATGGTCATAAAATGCCATCCAGTTGGTATTTCTGTTGCTTTGTACATGTCCTGCATCACAGTGATCTCTACCCCCTGATCAATGATTGCACCAAAAGTTCTGGAGAGAACTAAAGGGCTCCATGGGGTAAAGGGAAGGGCTGGGGATAGAGAATCTGGGGGAGGAAAAAAAGGTTGACTCAAACAGGAAAAAAATGATGACACTTAAATGGAGTTTATTTAGGCAGAGTTATTTATTGTGGACTACATAATTTTGGACATTGAAATTTAGAGAAATTGGACAATCTCAAACTTTTCCAGATTCAGAATCTGGTAAACACTGGAGATAAAATGTCTATGGTGAGCAGAAAATTCTCCCAACTGCAGTTGGCTGCTTCCATGCTGAAACAATGCATACCCACAAATAGCAAGTAACCAAAACACTTTCCATTTCTTAATAGGCTGTCTGCTGTTAATTATTTTAGTTGCTTGCTGGGAACAATGGAGGTGGATTGGAAATGATGGCTCAGAAATTATGAGAAATAAATAAGTAACTATTTTTAATGTTTTGGGCTTTACTAGTATATAGCGCCTCTCATTAGATCTCAAAACACTTAGAAAAGGGTAACTATTAGTATTATACTCAGTTTACAAGCTAGTAGAGAGGGGCTAGGGAGTTAGTGTGGTGTTTAACTTTGAGCAGGGCGCAGGGATGGCTTTTGCTACAGCTATTTATAGAGGATTTACACGACTGTAGTGTTTATTGTGTCTTTCAATAAAAAGCAGCTGCAGAAACACACAGCTGGCAAGCTTCAGTACCTGTGAGATACTGAAGACATTATCCAGAGAGCTGATGCGCAGGTACAAGGAGATTCACATGCTCTCTGCAGCACTTTAAGTATTGCTTTTCTAACAAAAGTCTGAACTAATTTTAAATGTTTATGTTGTTTATGTTCAAAATTCTCTTCCTCTGCCTGTTTAAAGCCAGATCCTCATCCTGATATAAATCATCCAACTGCATTGTTCAAGTTTTTCGGCTAGGTCTTTCCTGCAGAGTTCTGCAGGCTCTGGTACAGGTATCGTCCCTAGCGATTCTCTCATCCATACGCAGAAATATTTATTCAAGGTTAGCAGTGCTATTGACCCAGATTTGCTCGTGTAGCTATACATGTGGGCTATAGGCTGTGTACTGATTGCACTCTAGCTGACATGGGACCTACTTTCTCATGAGAAAACAGTGCAAAAATTGACTCTATGACCCGCTTCAATCCTCTTACAGCCCCATCTTTCTATGAGTCCACAATGCCCCTGACTTCTGCACACTAGCAACGTAGGCTCTATACTGTGTCTGTATACACATCATGTAAGAGAGACGCAAAGAAGAAAGGATCAAAGATGTGGCCATAAGCTGAACATCTGCTTCTGCCCATGATCTGTTTTCCTTGACATTTTCTTATCTCACATGCCTTTCATAAACTCCAGAACTTTCAAACCAATCCCTCCTGTCTTCCACTGCATTATCCTGTCCTGTGCTAAAAGAATGAATGCAATTTATATGTATCTAGAGATTAAGACCCCATGGAGAGGTTGCAAAGGAGATGTGACCACTGTTATAGCCAAAGGGCTAGAACAACACTGATGAAATTGCTGCCTAAATAAGAAGATGTGGTAAGTTTTACGTCTCTATTTTAAATTGCTTATATTTTTTAGTTATGTTTTTGTAGGAGATGAGTTGGGGCTTAGAACTTTATTCTTTAAGGGAGTCTCTTGTGAGAGGCCATGTAAAGGTCAGCAAAACTTGCCTTATTAGGAAAGAATGAAGAGAAAAAAAGATAAAAAGAGCCTGGAGATGCTTTGATTGAAAAGAGCATGCTCAATTGCACAACTGCATCACGTCTTTTTATCTGGTAAGACAGTGGCTTCTGTGTTTACTGACTCTATTTCAAAACCTAATCCTAAGATTTCATAGTGGGGCTCATCCAAAAGCTATCAGGACCACAGTTTTCTGTGAGCTTTGGATTGGACTCTGTCCACATGTATCCAATTAAAGCGGTCACTCAGACTCTTGAGATCATCTTCCTTTCATCCTCTTGCAACAAGAGTTAGTTTCTCAGGACAATATGATACGCGCTCTCCATCGGCAATGCTAAGAGTAGTGGATGCATAAAAAACCCACTGGCACCAAACAGCTAATACATCAGACTTTGCCATAACTTCACACTGTGTTCAATCCTATTGACGTCAGTTCTGTGCAGTGTTTGGCCCTAGATTTTCCCACAATGGGATCCCATTCTTCTTGCATGAGAATATGTCTTGGACAAATTGCCATGTCACAGGCATTCAAAGGGCCATGATGAACCCTCCATCTTTGCACGGGGCTCCCAATTACATCAAAGGAATTTCTGCATACAAAACAAGGGTAAAATATGCCTCTAATTTAAGGTTAAATTATACCGTTAAGGCATGGGCTAAAATAAGAGACAGCAAGGAAGCTGAACCACATTAGGGAGCACATCCAAAGCACTGTGTCTCAGAAAAAAATGCAATCCTTTATACTACAAGCATTTGGCACAAACAGGGAAGAATTTTGTGATGTGCCTTTTCAGGGAACAAGCTATCTCCTTTCCTTCCTACCAGGCATCCCCACTGGAATGCGGAGAAAGAGAAGAAATTCATGATTTAATATGCTCTTTACCTCTCTTTTCACACTGGTTCCAGGCAAAGACTTGTGGGCCTGGTCCCCGATTCCCGCACTTCAGCCATCCACAAAGACTGTGAAAAGACAAGGATGCTCTTACTCTCTCTTCTCCCTTCCACTGTATATGTCCTTCCGAGATGAACGGTTTAGCTTGTGGGGAAAAAATCCAAAGCTGGTTTAGCAGTGAATTTTCCGATGATGTATGGAATCATATGGACGAAATGTCATGCATGTATGTATGTTCCTTGATTATGTGAGTATGATTACGAAAGTAAAGATGAGCTATTATCTGTAAGAGCCCAAGATAACAATTTAAGTAGATGTAGTCAACAGCATAAGCTTCCTAAACCAGAGTAAAATTTGAAATGCAACTTTCATCTGAGAACATTATGAAAATACAACTGAGAAGGAGATTCTGCAGGGACAGATATTTGCTGCCACTGTTCAAAAATGGTGTGCAAAGTACAAGTAAAGGCAAAGGTGGCAGAATCGACTCCCTGCTCCGTCTTTTATTTCTCTTTTCTTTCATCTTAAATATGTTGCCTAGATATCCGTAGCAGGTACCTCAAGAGTTCGCCTATGGCAGCCTCACAAGTGGCACTGTGCCGGGAGCTGCTACACTTCCACCAGGTTGCATTTTCTGGGGTAAGGGAAGGGACCACTATGCCCCATGAGATTTTAAAACTATTCATTGTAACTCAGTTTGCTCATTGCTGTCCACAGAGCTATCAAAAATACAGTGGTTTGGAAGATTTGGGGTAGAAGAGTCTAAATTGTGTTATGGGAGTATTTTAAGGAGGATTCAGTGGATTCAAGTAATTTATGATTGCATCTGACCTTAATTGGGGTATCCCAAGGTCATACATATAAAAAGCGATGCCTCTTTCCACGACTTTGGTTTTATGAAAAACTCCTTGTATCGTTCATGACAGTTTTAACTTTTCACAAGACACTCACAAATTAGAATCATCTTCCTTGTGGGCCTGCTAATGGAAATCCCCTCATACAGTTATTAGTCACTGTCTTACAATAGCTTCTTGTCTCTAAGTACTTTGATGTTGTACATAAGAGCCGTGGATCAATTACATTCATTTTTCCCATTACCGGGCAAATATTTGGACATTTTCTGTTGAGTTGATTCAAGGCAGAACTAAACCAAAGGAGTTGCATACTGTGCAGACATTTCTAACCTTCAGAAGCTGAAGGTTTTG
This sequence comes from Phoenicopterus ruber ruber, assembly GCA_009819775.1. Classification (NCBI taxonomy): domain Eukaryota; kingdom Metazoa; phylum Chordata; class Aves; order Phoenicopteriformes; family Phoenicopteridae; genus Phoenicopterus; species Phoenicopterus ruber. The sequence goes on along the minus strand of CM020217.1, from coordinate 27,146,337 downwards.
TGACCTGGGAGAATTAATAGATGTTTATTCTAGCAGGATAAATGGAAAAAGACCATTTCTATTTTAGGGAGATAAATGAAAAGCAGGGAAGATGGGGTTTGTTATGACAAAATTGTTCACAAGTGGCATGCTGAAATGAGGAAAAGCAGTTATGTATTTATATTATAATCCTCACGGAATGTTTGTCAAGAGAGACTCAAGTGGCAAAATGCATTAGTAATTGTTGCGTTTCCTTACTTATCAAAACAAGTATTTCCACTGAAACTAGTCTGCTAAGGTTGCCTCCATTGCAAAGATTCAAAATACACCTATCTTCTGCAGTGAAAATCCAGAACTTTTTCATTAAGATGTGATTTCTTCCAACAAGGAGAACACATATAGCTATTTCTTCTTGCCTCTTTTAAACAATAGCTGTAAGTCTTCCACCACTGTGTCAGAAACACATTTTGAAAATATTTCACTTGCCAGGACTCTTCTGCAGAACAGAAGAAGGAAGGCGAGCCAGCTGGCATGCCCAGCAGTGGCAATCTCAATTGCTTACCACGCTCAGGAATGTTACAAAGCAAGAGCAAATGGACGGCATTCTCCAAACATGGTGCTGCAGTTATTCCTCAGCTGGTACTGCTCTTCTAAACTTACTCAAGTTTGCTACTAACACTTAGGGGAATTTTGGCTCGAACAAGGCTTTCATTGAGAAGAGACTAGTGCTCGATTTGGTCATCAATTTTTCATTAAATCTTTTTTCAGCAGACAAGACAGATTCCCTGAAACCACTTTTTCCATAATCCGGAAAGGAATTTCTGTGACTGTGGTATAGACAAATCCTCCGTTAATTCAGCTGTATTACTGCTCTGGTACTGGGGATCAGAGCGTGTCAGCCGTACGGAAAGACAGAACGGCAGCTTGTATGGGTTTCGCTCTCTTCCTTCAGAGATCGGGAACTGCCGAATGACAGGGGTGGTGAACCCTCAGAAGCAACCCCAAAAGAGGATTCCTCCCCAGCAAGGCTGTGTGCTAGTCTGTGAAGCAAAAAGACATTTCTTCTTATCTAAAGGTTCAGGAAATTCAGATGATGAAATTATTGTTTATATTATCTAAATAGGTAATAGATTTAGAGCCATTCAAAGAACGAACACATGAATGGATAACGTATTTCATGTTCATTGCAAAAACATGCTTATGATTTTCTTCTGATGGAGTTTTAATATTTTTATTTAGCCTTTCTGAAATAATTTGAGCTTCTTATTGAGTATTTCCATTTACTGAAAAGCTGGCATTCAGCCAGAAAACCTTCTTTGAAAAAAACCAGCTTTTCAATCAGTCTGTAAATTATTTCATTAATGTTGTATGCTTGGAATAGAAAATTAGTCCGGTTTGAACCTTGAAAAAGAAAACAACTAAACACTTACACATGCAATTGTTTTCAAGTCCTTAAAATCCATTTGTGAGCCTTGGTACGAAATTATCATATCTGTCATTTCCAAGAGAATATCTTATGTCACAAATGTCAATGTGTTTAAACAAGAGAAGGTATAGTTTAACACTGTTATCTGCTGTGACTGCCAGGAAGGGCATAAATCACGGTTATCTGAAGGCCTGATGCTGTTCCATTTGTGTAAATCTGAGTCAGGAGAAATACCACTGTAATCAATGGACTGTACAATTGTACAGATAGCCGGACAAGGGTGCCCCAAACACATTGTGTTTTGCACATTTTATCTTTCTTTACCCGTTTTCCTGGCTTCACCTCCTTTTCTTTATTCCTTAAAATGAAAGACTGCAAAGAGCTACGACTGGAAACAGCCTTATCACAGGGAACCACCCTCAAATCAATGTGTCTTTCATTAAGCATTGTCTTGAAACTCCCTGCCAGGACTTGAACTGAGGACAAGAGAAGCTGGTGCATTATTGCATTAAGCCTATTGTGATTTGTAGCTTAAAATGCATTATTTAATTTTCATTAAAAATGGATTTGCAGCATATGCGATTTCAAAAAATAGGATGAAATTTACTGTCTCTTTCCATTTATGGCTCAAACACTTTGTTGGAGGCATCATCATTCACCACAATGTCATCTCATGATTATTATTTTGCCTGCTGGGTAGAGGCATTTTAGTTAAAAGTGAAAGTACCAATTGTGCTAACTATAATTGTATGTTTGCAGTATATTGAGGAAAATAGATGTGGTCTGGGACTTAAGTTAAAAGCACAAATTCTGTGAGGTGCTGAGAACATCCTGCCAGATGCTGTGCACCCGCAGTTCCCATCCAGGGTGACGGAAAGCTAACGTGCTTCGTCTTTTACAGGGTCAGACCACTGACGATTAAACAATTCTAGCAAATATGATCTCATTCTTATTTGTCTGGGACATTATGAAACACAACATGAAGGAAGTTCAGATGTGGTAGCAGAATACAAAGCACTAACACACCCAGCGTGGTGCTTGAAATGTGTTCCTTTATAATCCTATATTTCCCAGACAAACACTTGTAAACATTGAAGTAAAGCAAAACACATTTCCTTTTTATGAAAAAAATGCCTTAAAAACCACAGGATTAACAACACCAGGGAAGGACAATCCCCTGAAGGGCCTAAATCTTGTTTCCAAAACTTGGGCTGAGTTAACTCTGTTCAAGCTGAAATTTTTGATGATAGAGCATGGAAAACATTTTTTTAAAAGACATATCATAGTCAAATACACCCTGAATAGATCCTGAAGTGATACCTCATGATCTGAACGCTCCTACTGATTACAGAGGACATTCTAATGGTCAGGGTGGGAAATGGGACTCAGACATCCTGGATTTGGTTCCTGGCTTGGCTGCACATTTTCCTGCATACGTAGGAGCAAATCACTTTATCTGTCCTGTGTCGTGGTCTTGTGGCTAAAGAAAATCACCTTCTGCTTTCTTCAAGTCAGAAGCAATACAGGTGGGAGAACTTACCTGTCATTCCTGTCCCCACCCAAAAGTGAAGACAGAGCTAAATATATGCTGAGGCAATAAAAGCCGGTAATACTAAACTGTTTACACAGTAAAGCAAAAAACATTGTGGAAAAATTCACTGTGGTCAGTTGTTTTGTGTGTTGAATCACATTATTTTTGAAGGTAGGTAGAAAATTATGAAATTATTTATCAGGTTTTTATTCAAAGGTTGCAAAAGGCTCCTCCTTTAGGCCTGTCTCTCATGTTTCTCCTGCCCAGGCTATGCCCAGTCATCCAGTCAGAAGAGGAAAACTATCACACAAGTGAGCATCCCTGGAAATGAGGAGAATTATATAGACAAAAAGCCTAGTTCGTGGGGTGAAAGCATAAGAAATATAGCACAGGCCCAGACTAGTGCCTGTTGACAGTGTTTTATCTCTGGCAGCGGGTTCAACTGAGGTAGGGCTCATCCCGTACCCTTCTTCTGAGTGTCTGCTCTTCAGCTATTGCCTACTTCCCATGTTCTAACATTTAGCAGCTTAAGTACTTTCTGAGCCAGAGGCAGCATGTAAAACACCACTTATTAATACCGAACAAAACATCTGATCTTCATGAATTTGTCTCATCCAGTAATTTCAGGGGAAAAAAACTTCACCTGTTTGTCTTTCGCAGCATCCATTCCACGGCAAGGAGTTCCACAATTTAATGATGTGCTGAACAAAAAAAATCACTTCCTTTTTCTGTATTTTCCTGATGTCTCATAAGACGGCCCATAGTTCCCGTACGGTTGCAAAAGTTTCATAACTTCATAATTTTAGGTATCTTCACCACGCTACCCTTTTGGTCATCGCTTTTGCAAGTGGAAGGGCATTATCTTTTTAGACTCCTTTACAGAAAACTCCTCTGATTATTCTTGTTCCCATTTTTTATATCTTTCATGTTATCCTGACACTGGTGCTGATTTGATCAATCACAATGCCAGTTGATTGACTGACAATTTCATATTTGAATCCTTCCAAATCTCCTGTGTGAATACCATCTATTGTTACTGATTTGTTGTGGTACTGATTTGCTCTAAAATCTCCGACGCTGTAGTCTGAGAGTTTGCACAGACTCATTCTGTGTAAAGAATGACCCCAGTGTGAAAGACTCCCACCTCATTTACAGCAGGACCCAGCGCAAATAATTCATTCGGCTGTTCCATAATGTCTTTATCTTCCTTTGCTGCTTCTTCTCATCCTGCTAACTGTCTAACTGTGCTGCTTCTGATGTATACACAAAAGGCTTTACTGTTGGCTCTCATTACTTCTGCAAGTTGCTTCCACTAATATTTTTGGCTTGCTTTGCTGTGGTTTAACATTTATTTTGCTGGGGATTATACTCTTCCTCTGTTTTCTTTCTTTGGACACAGCTTCCATATTTTGGAAGACGTCTTTTCATTTTGAATGGTGTCTGTTACACTGCTGTTTAACTATGCCAGCTGCTTCTTCTGGCTGTGGCTCATTCAGAGTCCATTTTTATCGATGCTGTTGACGACTGGCATGCATTTATTCTTTTAAAAGTATGCATGCTACTTGCAAATATTTTACTCTTTTAACTGTTATTTCCAATTCTCTCTTAAAGAGCTTCCTCATTTTTGTATAATTCTCCAGCTAACTATTTTTCAGAAGTACTTTGGTGGAGACTTATTTGTTACTAATAAACCCAAAAGTCTCTGAATTGCTTTTTGAATGTTCACAAAGCACAGAAATCAGAAAATAAAACAAAATAATGAAAGAGCCTAAGGAAAGCTGTCATGAAAAACCTTCTCCATCTGATTCACATACTAACTCAGAGACTAATATTCCATCAGTATTTGTTTCATAAATCTGCGCAGATCTACATTAGCATCATCCATAGCATCATCGGGATGGGGGGAGCAAATGTAGTACCTGGCATTATACATTCACATACAAGAGAGTTGGGTATGCTGTAAGAACTCAAAGAGACCATTTTTGGTTGTTCCTGAAAGTACATGACTGTAGATTTCTATTATATTAAATCCTAGTAAACAATTTGTGATCAAGGTACCATACTGAATTCTTTGTCCTCTACAAAAGGATTTAAAATGATCTTTGCAAAAAACTTGAAGCATAATTTGATTCTGGTGCCTGGCTAAATGGAAACATCAGTTTGGTTGCATATATTTCACCTTTCGTGCAAGATGCAGTATGGTAAACCTCCTTCAGCAAATCTGTGTGTGAAGACTATAAATTAAGCCGCAATAGGTTCTAACTGCAGCTTGTGTCTTTGTGTAGAGCCTTAGGAAAACCACACGGAGTTTTTGTGCTGTCTCCCTTAGCAAGTTATATATATGTGGATCTTCTTAAAGTAATAAATGGAAATACAACACAATCTAAATGTAAGGGGCACATATTTTTAATGCAGCTACTGAAAAGAAGAATGCAATACAAGGAATGCCATGTTTGCATAAAACTTGGGACTTGACTGCTATGTGTTTAAGTATCCCTTGATCCTTTTGCAGGAATATGACCATGCTTTTGCCATGCCAAACTTCTTTTCTTTAATATCTGTACATGTAAATAGTATTTATGAAGCTGCTTCTCTGTATTTCTATCTATCTGCTTTAAATAACAAGTGAGTCTCTATTTCTTTTTAGAGGTCACGTTACAAGTCTTTCACCAACAGGAGAATTTATGTAGATAACGTACCACATACATATTATATGTGTATATATATATGCCAGTGTATACAAATAAATGTTTAAGGTTGTTTATGCATATATATTCTACATGCACAATGGTGCAAAATAGATGCTTTTATTTTCAAGAGAGTAGGATGACAGTATTCCTGCCAATGGGAAAGAAGAGCTGAATTAGTTCTTTATTTTCCACTTTGAGATCTGAATCCTGTAAGAAAGCCAGTAATTTCTCAAAAAAAATGGAAGATGGAAAGACTGGAAAAACAGATGTCATTGTAAATGACAAATAAGAATGCAATCCTGTTCAAGGAAAATGTCTGTTCAGAAATTTTCCAATCTAATGTGATTTTTTTTGTATGAAAGCTTGAGTAGATTATAAGAATAACCCTGAAGTAAATATCACAACTCAAATAATGTATTATGGACCTAATCAGTTTATTTTAAATTAAATTTAAATTTAGTTCTTTTTTTTAATTAAAACATTGCTTAGGAGAGGAAAAGAGATATGCATAAAGGAGAGCTTTTATCAGAGATTTTGTAATAAGCCTAGTTCTGAACTCTGTGAAGCAAAGTGCATGGCCCACAGCAGTTGACCTAGAAATCGCTGCTCTGAAGTGATCTGGGGAAAACTGACGCTATCCTTCCCTATTTGTCAGAGATACTACAGTTTGGGGTGATCAAAGATTGCTTTAAACCTTTCAGTATACTTCTGCTTTTTGTTCCTCACAATAATATTGAACCAACTCTTTGTTACTCTAGAATGAGTCAAAAGCAACGGAAGAGCAAAGATAGAAAGACTTGTGTGTTTAGCCAGAGCCACGCTTTGTCATTTTATCATACGAACTATGTCAGCTGGCAGCAGCATGGGTAACCTAAGCTTCAAACAATATCATTCTGCAGATAAATCAATGAATACAGACAGAAACAAGCTAAGTCTATTTTAGACAGCCTAATGATCAGTAGTTTTTTCTAATAGCTTGTCAGACTTCAACCTGTCAAGCCTGAAGATTTAGGGACAGTGATTCACTGGAGATTTCCTGATTGCATTCCTGCTGGGCTATCTACGAATCACAATAGGAGACTCCTAGGAAAAGGGGAGAAAATGGATCGCCTTTATGAGGCACAGGTTATTGTCATGCCTCAACTAAATCCTAATTACTCTGATTAACAATGCAAGCCTGTCACTACTCATGCATAATAGTGAAAAAGTTTGCAGTAATGACTATGAAATTCTGCCGCTCCTGCTCAGGCCTTCACACGTGCCTTACTGGGGCTTTGTCTGCCCTGCGTGCCATTCACCCAGCTGCTGTTTCCAAAATAACGTTGCCAGGGTGAGCCCCATTTGCAATTCAGACCAGACCTGAACATACCCACTGGGATCAACTGACTCACAAGATGGGCTGCAGGATTTAAAACATATTGAGGAGTCACTGGCTCTGCATATCAGATTTCTTGCTTCTTCGTTATATTAACTTCCCTCTTAAAATCAAAGGTCTATGGTAGGTTGCTATTCAAAGTTATTGTCATCTTTCTGTGTGTGTGTGTATATATATATATTTAGTATCTTATCTGTCTCAGAGCTTTGTCACTGCTTAGCTGTTAAATACCGCTGAAGTGTAATGGAAATAATACTTCAGGCAGGTGTCTGCAACAGCATATACACACCTACTTAGAAGGAAATGTCCGACAGCTTAGTGAGAGGTGTAGCATTGCTTTTATTTGAAGAAAAAAAAGAGAAAAAGCTTTTAAAATAGAGGAAAGACTTTATTTCCAGGGAAAAAGTGTATTTTGAGATGCTTACTCTAGGGCAGCAGATTGCAGTCAACTATACTGCTTTGCTAATGTCCCAGAACACTTGCCCTCTCATCTTCTATTAACAATGTGGTCTAATCCTGCCGTCATTAAAATTGACTGCAAAAATCTCTAGCAAAGTCCTGGTACCGCTGGAATTACCAGCAAAGTTCCCGTTAGCATCAGTGGCCGGATCCAGTGCCAAGGAGACAGGGGCCTGGCGTCCAGGGGACACGGGGAGGATGTGGCAGTGCTCAGCACCTCACAGGATTAGCCCATGCTGGCTCCACGCTGGTGTAACGCTCTTCTTACCCCTCACCTCTGCACCAATATGCATTAAACAGAAAGTGCTGGAGAGTTCAGCAATGAAGCTTATAAAATCAAATTGTCAGTTATGCTCCAGTAGGAAAAAAACCCTCCTACTTTTTTTCTTTTTCCTATTTTAAAGGACTTATCCTGGGAACTACTGGATGCTTTTTTGCCACATCCTCCGGCTGAGGACACATGATTGTGAAAGAGGGTTTTATCCTGGAACAGAAGAAAATATTGCCGCTTCTTTTGCGCATACGTACACGATCTTTCATTCTGCCTTTCAGTCAGTGCATTTCTGGGGCCTCTCAGATTTGGACTTTATCAGGTGATCAGTTGAAAAGGAAGGGACATTTGATTCACCAGGTTTAAAACAAAATTTCTAATTAAAACATAAGAAAACAAAATGCAATAAAGGTCTGCGTGCTGGTTTTGGCTGAGGTAGAGTTAATTTTCTTCATAGTAGCTAGTATGGGGCTATGTTTTGGATTTGTGCTGGAAACAGTGTTGATAATACAGGGATGTTTTCGTTACTGCTGAGCAGTGCTCACATGGAGTCAAGGCGTTTTCTGCTCCTCACCCCACCCCACCAGCACGGAGGCTGGGGGTGCACATGAAGTTGGGAAGGGACACAGCCGGGACAGCTGACCCCAATGACCAAAGGGATATTCCATGCCATATGACGTCATGCTCAGCATATAACGTGGGGAGAAGAAGGAGGAAGGGGGGCACATTCAGGGTGATGGTGTCTGTCTTCCCAAGTAACCGTTACGTGTGATGGAGCCCTGCTTTCCTGGAGATGGCTGAGCACCTGCCATGGGTGTGTCACGTGCGATGGGGAGTAGTGAATGAATTCCTTGGTTTGCTTTGCTTGCGTGCGTGGCTTTTGCTTTACCTATTAAACTGTCTTTAACCCATGAGTTTTCTCACTTTTGCTCTTCCGATACTCTCTCCCATCCCACTGGGGGAAGTGAGCGAGCGGCTGTGTGGGGCTTAGTTCCTGGCTGGGGTTAAACCACGACATTCTGCTTTGAAAATACAGAGCTGTTTGCCTGTCAGAAGCAGCATGTTGATTTCATTAAGCTTTCTCTGGAAACTCCCTGGGCAGCCAGGCCAGCTGGCAGCCCTCTGCCCCCTTCCCGGCATGTTTGAAGGCTGTGGTGCTTGGTGCCTGGGCGCCGCGCGGCGCTGCCTGGCGAGCCCGCAGCTAAGGGGGCTGGCCGGCAGGAAGGCAGGCACCAACACAGACTGTCCCGTTTTGCCAGGTATTTGGAAATGTTGATGTTTCATTCCAGCACAGAACAAAATGAAATGTTGACAACCTGGAATTTCCCACAAAACGGACGTTTCCTTTTCCAGCCAGCTCTAACGTACACACACACACATATTTGCAGAATTATTAACTGCTATGTAATGACACCAGACTATATGCCCACTTCCACCATGTGGTATGGAGGGAATCCAGCCCTCAATAATGCTGTGTTAGAGCAGCCGCTGGAGAGCCACGGAGCCTGGAAAGCAGTTAGGTGGCATAACTCCTTCATGGAGCAACCCGGAGCTTTGTGCATGTCACGGCGTGAAGCATCTGCCGCGGAGGAAGGAGAGCACTGCCGTGTCTGAGGAGCCTACAGAGAGTGGCTTGACACAGCGCAGTCTGTTACTTGCAGAACAAAGCACAAGAAAGGCGTCACTGTTTGGATCAGCAGTGACTCTTTCTCCATCCCCTCCGAGTCCCTTTTTTTTCCGTGTTTTTTTTTTTTTTTTTACAGGAGCAGTTGCAAAGTGCCAAAAGCTATCGGAAAGTCTGCATTACATCAGGCAAGCTAAGTGTACTGACCCTCTGAGCTAGCCCACAGGGAAGAACAACAGGAGGGAGATTGCAGAGGAAGATAGGACTACTTAAGTAGCAATTCATTGTGAACCACTTTTCTAAGCTGTTGATAGAAGCATTAAGTGTGAGAGAGGAAGGGGACTTATCTTCTTGCCCAAGCAGAACCCTAATGACTCCATAATGACTGCTAAATAATGTTGCCAATAATCTCCATTTAATTACACAGCTCTAGTATGTCCTAAAAAGGAAAGAAAACACAAAAGGCGTCTGCAGTCCTAACATACCCGGTAGCCCTTAGCCCAGTTCTGTAAAATGCATGTGGATGTGTAGCGTGAGTTATTGCCTGGAAGATAATTCGCTTCCCACCCTTTATCTCGTCTGAAACATTTACTCATGTGAAATAAATTTGCTCGGCTCTTGACGCCGCCATCAATAAATGCCACGTCTGTTGTAGCTTGTGAGCATCCAGGTAGGCTCTCCTCAAGACAGAAATATATATGGTTTCACAAATCTGCTTTGGAAGGCTCTTCAGAAGCGTTTTATCTTTGACCAGAGGGGACTACAAAAGCAGGGTGTTTAATGAACACAGCACCACTTCATGTGAAAGTTTGAGGAATATTTTTCAGACAGATGCCTATTGTAAGAGCTGTAGACTTACACAATGGGCTTTTTAAAAGCCTGAAAATCTGAATTCCCTCTTTATCATTATTAATTTTTTTACAGATGCTGAGAGTCTGCAAATAGGCCGGTCTTTGAAATAACAGCTTAATAGTACACTATGTGTGCAACAGGCTAAGGAGAGTATTTTATTTAAGCACAAAAATCTATTTTTGGCTTAATATCCCAAAGCTTTCCTAATGCTCATTTCACTAAAATACTTCTTCAGGCACAGCCCGGATTCTGGCCAATACAAACACTAGTTTCATCTGGAATGTTCAGCAAGCTAATTGATAAAAAACATGGCATAATAGGTGAAGGGTCTGTCATTTGACTTCCACCAGCAGCTCAGGAGACTTATTGTTATTATAAATAATATAAATTAGGGAAACACAAAGAACCAGATTTCCACTTACTATGTGGAGAGAGCGCCAAATTCTGGATTTTGGGATTAAATTATAACATGCAAGCCAGCAAAGCAGGAATGAAGAGCACCTCCGGAACTGTATTTTGATGAAAACATAGTGAGATTTCAGCCAACAGCTAGTGCGTGTTTAATTTTAGCCATGTGTGTTAGATATGCTGCTTTTAAAGCTCCAGCTGGTGAACTTTGTTGTTCTTTTTGGTAAATTCACAGTCCATCAGCTGTCCTACCCCTCATTTACACATATAGAGCAGAAGAAGTAGAAGTGTAGGTGTGAAAATTCACAAACCAGAGTATTCCCTAAAAATTAAATAGGTATTATATTATTAAGGGAAGGAGGAGTTATGCTAAGTAGCAGTCGAAAAACTGCCCTGTGTTAGCACCTTACAAACCTGATGGTAAGCATTGATTCCAAAATGGGGGAGAGACACAGAAGGCCAGTGCAGGGAGCAGACCTGTCTGCGGGAGCTGCCTGTCCTGTGCTCCCAGGGCCACGGCTAATCGCCACCCCCCTCGGAAGGGTATAACGGCAGTGCCAGCCACCGCACCTGATTATAATACAAAACTAATAGCTTTACAGAAGCACTAGTAAAGGAGGCGCAGTCACATCTACTCATCTCGTTGCAAATATCACGGAAATCTGAGGGAGCGCAGGTCCCAGCTGACGGCAAGCGCATGCAGCGGGGAGCCAGCTTCCCCGGTTCTCCAAGCGAGGTCCCCTGGAAAAGGGCAGGCAGCGAGGGGGCAGGAGGCCTTCCCAGCACCCAGCGGCTTCTTTCTTTCCCTGTGCAATGGAGACAGAGAAGAAAAACAAAAGCGAGCAGAATGAGATGCCAAGCGAAGAAGCTGAGATCGGTGCAGAATGCAAGTCCCAGAAGGTGATGGGAAATGAGGAAAGGCTCTGTATTCCTCCAGTGGAAAATATTAGAGCATGTACACAGTCTGAAATGCCCTTATTAGACAAGCAGCAGCCATTTCTCTTTTCCTAACCTCATTTTTTTCCATTAAAAAATAAAATAAAATTCGCCGGTTGATGTGATTCAGCTCCTGAACTGGCTTTTCTGGAGGTAACGCTTCCTGTCTGAGGTACTGTTTCTGGCTGGCTGGATTTCCTGGCTGAGATTTTCAAAGTCACCTAGGGAACCTGCGTCTTCACACATGTACCATGAATTTAAGCAGGAACTGTCATCTGAACCCCATGAGCAGATGTGAAATATTCTTTTATTTTATCCCTCTTTTCACATACTCTTTATTTGCTGCATCTTGTATCAGTCTCTTCGCTGTTCTGTCCTTTCTTCTGGTAGTTTCTCTTTCCCCTAAGACTCCTCACATTTCACTCCCTACTGAATTTTTTTCTGTCTCTTTTTCTCCTATAGCTGCCAGCTTCTTCTGTGTCTTTGACTTTCCTTTGTCTCCAGATGCTCTCTCTCTCCATTATCACTCCTTTGTATCATCAGTCTGCCCTGTCTGGCCAGTTGCCCCATATACAAAAGCTGAACCAGCTCTCCTGTTCCCAATACGACTTATAAAATGGGAATTCATTTCAATGCTCCCTTCCCAGCAGTAAGGCTGTAATAGATCATCCAAGCTCCATGCAGGAACATCAACATAACTGCAGAAACACCGTCTGCAATATTCTGTGGAATGGTGGGGCAGGGAGGGAGAGAGACTGGGTGAAGAGGAATTGGCATACGTCTGCTTTTCTTGGTCACAAATCACTATCTATATAATGCTCAAATGGCCTTGAACATTGATACATGCACCGGGTTGTCCCACAATGTCCCAGATTTTCCACTTGCATCTCTAGTGTGCTGCAAAGGCAAACTTGTGCCTTTACTTTGCAGTTCAGACACCTGCCTGACCATGAATTCCCAGGAGCGCTCTGTATGCATCCCTATGTATGCTAATGTTGGCATTTGTACCCATCCCGTACCGCTGATTCAGAGCTTCCTCTCCTGTATCCAGATTGTTTGTGCGGTAAAATGGGAGGGTACAAGCAGCTCCTGATCCAAATGGGCTTCAACTGTTCTCAGGAATGCAGCTGTGCCTTTAATACTGTTCCTAGTCTGAAACACAAACATACTGAAAATAATGAAAATCAGGTAGCTGAATGCACTTTTGCTTCATTATTCAGAAGAAAACCATGCACTGATGTTGAGCCATGGAGCATGTGATTATGCATTTGGCTCCATAGGCACAAAACGCCATCACTAAATTAAAAATACGTCTAAAAAATGATAATCATAGATTAATTTTTTATGAAAAAAGAGACAATTAATGTGTCTTACTATATATCCGAGAGATTCAGTATTTTAATTCTATATTTTAGCCTAACACCCAAAACACTGCACAACTTCTTACTTTAAAATATTTAGGTCCTTTGAGGTCAGGGCTTCTTTTTGCAGCACTTAGTTGCAAAAATCCGTTAGAGTCTGCCAATTCTACAGTACAAAATTTATAGCAACGGGTCAGAAGAGAGTTCCTAGAGGAATTCAGCAGCCCTTCATAGTAAATCAGCAGTCATGTCTTTGATAAATGTCTCCCGAGTCCAGCAGTAACTGTTCCTCGGTGCTGAAAGATGGACTCGTACAAGGCATGTAGTTTAGTGAAAGTCACACAGCAACAAGGAACTGGTAAATAACTTCTGAGGAAGTTACGGTTAACCCAGTGCTCGTGAACACTGAAGTTAACAGCTCTGGAAAGCAAGATGGAAGCCTACCTGGGCGCGTGAATTCGAGTGTGCTGCTCGGGTATGAAATGTGCAGCACCTCGGAGAATAATAAGGGAATTGCTCTAACCCATATGAGGGATATAAAACTTTTTCAGGCGGATAAAACCCTCTCCAGACCTTCCTATTTTGATGGCGTCACAAACTTCTGTGTTCAGCCTGTTACTTGGTAATTCTGTTAAAATGTGAGCCCTACAAGCAAAGAGCAGGGGTTCCTCCAGGCTCCATTTTCATGCTCCAGGGGCCAGTCCTGCAGCTGCAACCGATACGAGCAACCTCCACTTATGGGACCACTGTTCACACAAAGCTCTTTTTTGCCTTTCATGGCCAGATCTGCTCTACTGATCAGCTGTACTCAGGCCAGTGAGAATATTTTTCACGGCCGTAAGCAGGGCCATGAAGAGATGCCACGGACTAAAGCAGCAGAGAAGGGCCACTGCCTGGCTTGGGAGGACGAGGGCGAAGTTTCTGGGTCAGTTTTCACCTGGCAGAAGCAGTGCTCCCCTGAGAGGTGTCATAGCAGCCCGGCATTTCAACACCAGGAGAGGGTAGGCAGCGTTGGAAGCCACGGCAGCCTGTTTGCAGCCTGTCAGTGCCTCATCATTTTAACCTCAGAGAGGGCGAGAGAGCTGATTAAGTCACACACTTCCATGGGTAGTCAGGGCTCCGGTACCCTCAGCCCTTGGACAGGGTAAGGTTTTGAATGACCGGAGTACTTTGTTGCTGCAGTGCTTCACGAGTTTCTACCGCTAGAATAGTATAGCGGAGGATGCCGGTGGCTGTGGCAGAAGGAAAATGAATAGGTCGTATAATTCTTCTGGCTGAGATTTATGGGCCCATCTCATCAAGACTAAATTGGTGGTGCAGACTCAAATGAAAACTAGGTGTAAGGAGCAGCTTAATTTGACAGCATGAAAATTTGTCCCCTGCTGGCAAACAAATCTCTTTACTTTTTCTATTAAAAAAAATTCAGTCTAGTTAAAAACCTGGATTAACTCCCATCCAAGCCATCAGAAAAGTCAGTCCAGTTAAAAAACTGGATTAACTCCCATCCAAGCCATCAGATCATCATCCAGGTACTGGAACCATGCTAGGAAAAATATTATTTCATATTCTTTTCTTCCCAACTCAGTATCTGGCCTCTTTCCACCAGGAGAGGGAAGGCCTCCCTCTGAGAGGAATGGCATCAAGCCCTCAGTGACTTTTTTTGCACTTTTTTGAGGATTGCTTATTATAATTCCTTTTTTTGGTGACATTTCATGTATATTATCTCAGGAGCAAATGCCCATCTGGGCTGGTTCATTAAGGATTTTCTGAAAATGCCCTGGGATTTCTGGTAATAGTCTTCTGTACCTACTAACAAGGGAGATGTGCCTTTACAATAGGAAACAGAGCACATGACTATTTCTGAAACTATTTCATTAACTATGCCCTTATAGCTGAGCCAAAATTACTTACATACAACCACTGGATTCTGGATAAAAGTGACTGTATTCAGGGCTAGGCATTTACACAGGGAAGTTCCTCCAGAATAATAAATTGTACCAGAAGAGATATAGAGGAATCATTACTTCTGGAGCAGCAACATTTAAAAGTTCCCTCTGTGGATTCACACTTAATACACATGATACAGGAGGAAGCTATTTTGTGGTCTGGAGAAGGAGAAGTTTTAGAATACAATAAAGTGCAGGACTAACGAACCACTGAGATCTGCAGTGTCTCTTGCCTCTTTATATCTACCATATATTACTAAATACAATAAAATAAAACTTCACGCACAGGGACCAATGAATAAAGACATAAAATGCATCATTATGGCATACTCTAAGGCCATTTTAAAGTTCTTTTTGTTGATGTGTGCTGGTTTTGGCTGCGGTAGAGTTAATTTTTTTCATAGTAGCTAGTATGGGGCTATGTTTTGGATTTGTGCTGGAAACAGTGTTGACAATGCAGAGATGTTTTAGTTACAGCTGAGCAGTGCTTACACAGAGTCAAGGCCTTTTCTGCTCCTCACCCCACCCCACCAGTGAGTGGGCTGGGGGTGCGCAAGGAGACGGGAGGGGACACAGCTGGGACAGCTGACCCCAACTGACCAAAGGGATATTCCATCCCATGTGACGTCATGCTCAGCATATAAAGCTGGGGGAAGAAGAAGGAAGAGGGAGATGTTTGGAGTGATGGTGTTTGTCTTCCCAAGTTACCGTTAGGCATGATGGAGCTTTCCAGGAGATGGCTAACTCAAATCCTGGATTAATTTTGAGATAAAGACAGTTTAATAGGTAAAGCAAAAGCTGCGTATGTAAGCAAAGCAAAACAAGGAATTCAGTCGCTACTTCCCACTGGCAGGCAGGTGTTCGGCCATCTCTAAACATCTCTGTATTATCAACACTGTTTTCAGCACAAATCCAAAACATAGCCCCATGCTAGCTTCTATGAAGAAAATTAACTCTACCCTAGCCAAAACCAGCACCTGATGTAAAATAATATAGGCTACCTAGGACTATAACTGGACTGTATGGATAAATGTAATACAGATGAATCTAAGATTTATAGGGAAGAGATCTCATGGTCTCTACTTGGCTGATGCTTGTGAGAAAGAGACCTGTTTATTAGTGCAATTCTGGATTCCTACTCTGATGAGAATGCTCTCAAGTCTGCTGTTCTAACGCATTCTAAACTACTATTTTTTTCCCCCAAACTCCTATAAAAGCCTAGGAGCTCTGGTTCTCTTTAGATCCCAGATGAGATGCTGAAGCCCAGCATTTCCCCTCTGTCCCTTCTTGACCCCATTTCCAGCGACATGCACAGGCTGCACCATCCTGTTTTGCCCCAAGGGCCTCCAGCACACTCAGCCAGCTATGCTCAATGGTGTGGAGGAATCCGTCTGGATTCCTTCAAAAAATCCTTGCCTATTATCTGAGTGAATTATCCTAGAATACAGTAGTCCTTAGTATCCTCCTTGCACACCTGCACAGGGATATTGGACAATTTAACCCCAAATAGGAAAGATGGAACAGAATGAAAATTTATTTCAACATCTACAAAGCATAAACTAGTCAGGACTCAGATCTCCTGGTTTATGGTGCCATGACGCTGTCTCAGAGCAATACAGCCTACTTACATGAAAATTTGCTGCAGTCTAATGCTACTAAATCTTCTCGGTCAAGCAATTATTTCTACTTGCCAGGCTCCTAACACACCGCCATACTAATACCTAGGTTGCCATCAAAACCAAACATGCTTTAAAAGCCTAACCTAAACCATCAGCAAGTACATCTTTATGCATGTCCTAAGAAGACAGCTGCGCTTTTCTGCTTAACCCACTGACAAAAGCTGCACGAGACAGTGTTCCAAATCAAAGATGCTTGGCTGTGGATAGGTTTCCAGAGAGCAAATTAATCCGGACTTTGAGCACCTTTAGACCCTTTTTGGGTATTTTATCAGGTCTTCACAAAAAGACTTTTATGAACCTTAATATGCCTACCTGATTAACCTCTGTAGTGCTCTGATGCTGTTGTGCTTGGGGACACTAAAAAAAGAAACTCTCAAGTAGATTAAGTGTGTAGCTCAGTATCTTTGAGGAGGGGAGGAATGGTAAAATGTATGTTATAGCAGGTTCTGCCCATGTTTATGCCCGTAACATCTTATTTATGCCTGTGGCCAGGTACATAGGTAGGCGCACACTGAGCCTCTTCTACAGTACGGAAGTATCTACAAGCTTGGCCGTGTTTTAGCTTTTGTATTTGAAAATCAAAGTGTTTGGCAGCTGAATTTCAACCATCTGAGCCTTGAAACCCACAGGGAGGCAGCTCTAAAAAGCAAACCAAAAGGGAGGCCCTTTCCCCACCTCCTTCCCTGCAGCGGTCCCTGAGCTGGCTGGAGCAGCACAAAGCTTGCCTCCGGTCTGGGCTATAGCTTACGTAAACGCATTTCTAACTTTCATAAAGCTGATCTCAGACAGTGTGAAAGAATAGATGGGCAAATGAGGGATATAAGGGCAACAGGTTCTTGAAATCCACTGTTTCAGAAGATTGTTTCAGGTGCTCCTAATCCTCCCTTCTTGCCCCTCACTCCCTCCCGTTCCAATTTCCGTGGCTTTGCAACCACATTTGTCTCCCTTTTAACATACCTTTCTCTCCCCTGCTGCTGTGTGAAAGACTCCCACAAACCACAAGATAAACTAATTTAAGGCCAAGTTTTCTGGAGTGCTGAGTTCCCATTCAGGTCCCCAAATACCTGTCAGGTTTTCAGTAGTTTGAGTTGTTGGGTATTGAACATTTTTGAAAAATCTAACGTTTATTTACATGTTTAACTGGGATATGAGGTCTTTCAAGATTCTGGTTGTAGTCTGGTGTTCTGGGATCCCTTGACTAAAAGCGATGACACACAAGGATTAGGAAAAGCAACTACATGCAAATTGCTAACAAAGCAGTAGCCCAGGTTGTGCAGACAAAAATGGTTTTTTTCTCTTCTGGAGTCTGTTACTTTCATAACCTACTTTTATGTTATTTACAACAGACATAGGCCAGAACAAACTACAGAAACAAATCAGAGCGGACCAGGCAGAGAAGTGATTATTGACTCTACCTTGCTAGCAGCTCTACGTTTTTGAATGAACTGCCCTTTGATATAATGGTTTTGCTGGAATAGTTCATCTTTGCTACTTTCTAAGTGTATCACTAGAATATTTTCTTCATGCGGAACGCTAAGAAAGGAGATGCCTTTCTGTAGCATTGCCTTTTTAATTTATGATGTATGTCATGACAGCCATCCCAACTCTCACGCTCAGAAACATCTCAGGTCTCCCAAAATCATGAGATTTTAAAAACACTTAGTCACCATTGACATCTTACTGTTTGTCTCCTGCCGTTGAAGTCCATTTGAGACCACATTATCCAGTACTTGTCCACTTGTACGGCTAGAAATGCAGCCTTACAAAAAGAAATCTGGGATTCCCAGATAATCATTTGAGTACAGGAACTACAGGAGTAGAGGATTTACTTGTGAGACCCATGATAAAATCCTGAGAGCTGGCAACATTAACAGTGTGATTGCTACTTCAATTAATGAGAGTTTCAGGAACACTCGTAGGAGATAATAGTTCCTCTGTGTGCAAAATATTTTTTCCCATAAAACTGCTATAGAGCTTAGCTTTGTATGTAGCTGCCAACATGAATTAGCCAAGAACAATTCATATTAAACAATCCTTATTTCCCACTCTAGTAAGGCAAGAGATTTTGTGGGCAGAAGAGCAGCATAAGACGCTATATCTCAATTTCAGAAAGGTTTTTTTTATATTGTCTCGGGTGACATTACCATAATAATAATTGGTCCAAGACAGATTCCTATACGATTAAAACTATTGTATAGAATTTGCTGAAAAAACATACTTAAAAAGAAATGAGCTATGGCTTATTGTCAGACTACAAGGCTGTATCCCTCCTGGGCCAGTTTAATATTTTCATTAATAAAATTGCTTCTTACCTTTTCAAGCAACGGGAAAGCTTAGAGGGGCTGCAGGCACAACGGAAGAAGACGACTAGGCTTCAGAATGACAGAGGAAGCGATCAAATGGTCTGAAACCATAGTAGCAGGATGCAATCCTAAAAAAAAAAATAAAAGTAATAGGATGCAATTTAATATGCACAATGGCAGAGCTCTAAACAGTCAGGAATCACCATTTGCACAAATTCAGAACAGGGAATGATCACTTCTGCAGAAAAGGTTTTGGGGATAATAGTGGTCTACAAACTAGATATGATACCACGCAGTTGGAAATATTTTAAAAAAAAAAAGAGGGGGGGTGAGGGGAACATTGTATCGCATTGTATAAACACTTTTGTTGGAAACAAGTAACAATCCTTCTTCTCTGACTGGTGCTTCCAAAACTGTGAGTGAAGCTCTGTTCCAAATTTTAGGCACTAGATTTCAGGGAAGAGGTGAACCCATAGAAAGAGAGACCTGAAGAGAAATTATAATAATCTTCAAATATATGCAAGGTAGCACAAGAACAGTCTCACCACGACTAGGACAGGAAAAAAAAAATGAATCTAACTAACAACAGTGTACATTTAGGTTAGTCTTTAGCTTTAGGACAATTTCCAATAAAAAGATGAACAACTTTTATAAGAGCAATAATTATACAACCTAATGAAAGAATTTACATAATTAACTATAAAATAAAATAATCTCATTTTGTTGTGTACCATTCCTGCTGAACGCCAATCAAATCAATAAGTTCATGTCACATCCCATGCAAACTACTCCAGGAAGGTACCTGTAGTGCAGTTAAACAAAGTTTGCAATTAAAAAATGATGCAGAAGTACAAGGCAAGGAGTAGGTGTATTTTAGCATTTGTTTATAATGTGCCAAAAAAGCTAAGAGTACCTAGATCATTCTGTTCCCAACTATTTATTTTCAGTTATTGTTTCAGGCTTTCTCTACTATGCGCTGACTGAAATTGGCTGAGTGGTTATTTGTGGAACTGGAATCAGAGGCATAAATAACTAAATTGGTGTAGGCCAGTCCATAGGGAGAATTTAATTTTAGGTATCCTGTTAGATAATTTTATGTTGTTTGGTTTTTTCAATATCTTTTCAATATAAATGCCCCAAAAGATACCTGTGTGAAATTTTAGCCTATCAATCGGAGGATATGGAAAATTGAAAAGAAATTCAACCAAGACCAAATACGTTTCCTAGAAAAACACTCACAGATCAAGCTGGATATTATTCACATTTTCTTAGATAACCAACAAAGAAACAAATGCTGAATAAATGAATAAATCAGGTCTTTTATAGGAGTAAAAGGTGGACAGTCCCCTTTCTCCATTTCGCATATCGCCTTTAGGTGGATGGTGGCTACAGTTTCAACTAAACACATTGAGGAGCTGAACAGGTTGCAAAAAGATGGGAATCCCACCGAACTTGTTATAAGCATGCCCTGTTTTTGAGAAATCTAAAAAATTGACAAGGAAATTAAGAAGTTAATTGAATCTGCTTATTGTAACAACAGCCAGAGGCAAAGAAGATGTACTGATGTTAGATAATAATGTTTCATTTCTTTCCTGTCCTGAAAGGCGATATGTGTTAGAACTAATGCCCCTTGGCACAAGAGCTTGCTGGAATGTACTGGTTTAGCATGGATCAGTGATCTTAAAGCTTTCCAAAGTGGGTGCAAATGTCAGTCCACTGAGTAATGAGCACCAGGGAGGATTGTTCCCTACAGGATCTGTCTAAACAAATAGAAACTACTAGCTGTCAGTCTGAAAATAGGGTCAAAGGCTATTTTTTTTTCATCTGATTGCTTGTTTGTCAAGCATACAAAACAATACATAAAAAATAAGGAAATGAGGAAATACCGACCGGCATATGGCAGAGCTTTATGAGATTGGTCAGACAGTGTGTAGAACTGTTCCCAAACAGTCATGTGAAAGTCATGAAAATTACTTTCTTTCTTTCTTTCCCAGGAAGAAAACATTTTGTTACTGCATTGTGGATATGCGTTTGCACCAGTATTTGGACTAAGGGTGTTTTCAAATAAATATTTTGGGGGGACTTGAGAAACGAAGTCTGTGTGACTGGATGACTGCTCATTTCTCATGAACAGCAGAATACTCAATGACAAAGTGGTTCTTTTTGAATCTTGTGATCTGCAGAGCCATAAAAGTCCATGCACTACTTCTACTCTCTAAGTCTGTGAGAGGTAACAAAGAAAGCAAGAAGAAATTGTCCACAGGCTTAAATACAGAGTGCCATACCTCCACTAGATGAATGCTAGAGGACCAGAAGTTGAAAATATTTGAAAACCACTGAACTAAACAGTAATCAAATAGTTTGCAAAAAATACAGAGGCTGAGATATACTCACCGAAGAGCCAGTCTATCTCCTACTACCTCCAGTGAGAGCTTGGGTGGCTCCCTGGTTCAAAGCCCATTGGAGTCAAATGTGAGTCATTTAGAGACTTCAATGAACCTGGCTGTACTTTAATAACAAAGTCATTTTATAAAATATAATTCATGTACAGGAGAGGAACTAAATTCATCAAACAAATATTTTGCTGTAAATAATTTGCCCTAAATCCAGTGCCTACCTAATTTCCCTCAAAACTTCTGTATAATATCTGCAAACCTACACTGTAAACTAAATGGAGTAAAACTGAATTCCAGCATTCCATGGAGTTCTTTTTGAAGGTTTTATATGCTACATATACACTATATTCATATTTAAAACAGCTGTTTAACATATGAGGATTTTACTACTTAGTTTACTTCTACCATTTTTCCATTAATAAATTCACCATATATGTAGGCTTACGAACAGACTAAAACAGACCCAAATGTTCTAAATACACAGTCAGTTCATTAATAAATGATAATAAAGAAAAGGAAAAAGTACAGGTTTTCTATTCATGCTAGCTGAAAAGATACAAGAGAAACAGACTAACATCATCCAATCTCACAGACCACAGGAATAAAAACATGTAAGCTTTCAGCTAGCAAAAAAAAAAAAAAAAAAATCACGTGTTTTAAAAAAGCTTAAAGAAAATTCCAGGAGAAAATAATTAGAGACACATCTTTTCCCAGTTCTAGTCTTGCCCTATTCTCAGTGTCAGGCAATGCAGGTATATTTCCTAAAATGAAAGCACACCCTAAGATTTTCAAATGTACCTAGGGATCACCTTGGCTCGACAGAAACCAGCTGCACGATGTCTCCGTTCAAACGTATAAAAACGAAGACACCGAAAGCTACTGCTCTTTTAAGAAACTCTGGGTCATAAAAATGGCTGCTTTCAGATTCATTGTTAATATCGAGCCTAACAACCAAACTTTATACAGTTCCAGGGAGCCTGCGAGCCTTCGCTGCCAGCACAGACACACTCACCCTTTCTACTTAGACTCAATGGCAAGCTGTGCTGCAGGTCTGCTCCAGGGGGAGATGACAAACAGATGAGTTCCCACACTTGTATGCACTGGGGTTCTTTGGGGCAATTTTAGATGAATTCAGAGGTCACTGCAAAGTGAACCCTGACAGGACGGAATGCTTAAATTACAAGGAAAAAAGCAAACAAACTTGACCCTCACTCTTCGTGATGGCTCTGACAATTGTGAAATGAAAAAAAAAAATAAATAAAAGAGGAAATTACTGAAGGTTTGATAGGAAAAAGCATTTCATTGGGCCATATAATATATCCCTCTGTGAAACAGGGAGATTAAAATCCACTGCATCTTTCAGTTTTCCTAATTCTCTTCTCCCCCTAAAAATTCATGGACTCGGGACAAGCATGGTGCACACTAAGCATTCCAATTGCTTTTGAAAGGAGCGTTTTGCTAGTGGAAAATGTGCTGTCTCTTTGATTGCAAATGTAGTTGATTGTGAGGAGAATGAAAGGATGACCTATGACATGACCTGCTAGCGCAATAAGGTCATTTTTTTTCCCCCCTCCTCACACAAAAGATAAGAGGCTGACTGCTTACAAAGTGTTCTGGCAAATGGACAAATTAGGGCTGCCTGGACTCCCGCTCCGGTCAGGCAAGTTATTCTAAGTGAAGATAAGTGAAAGTTTGAAATGTTTTGAGGAGGAGGCAGACTGTGAGCTTTCATTCCTTCCCCAAATGGATGGATTGCGAAGGAAGAGAGCTGCGCAAAAATGGCTGGCCCAGGAGTTTCAGGTTTCAGACCTGAAGTTTCCGCAGCTGAGCGGTAGAGAGGAGGAGGAGGAGGACAGGATGGCCGCGCGGGTGCAACGTCGGACGGCACCGGCTCAGGACAGCAAGCCTCAGTTTGACGCCCAGCTTGACCATCCGCTTTCTGTGAGGCACCACGCAAGAACAGACAGGCAGGCAAAATCCTCCTCTGAGATGCTGAGGCACAAGCCAGATCCTGGGTAAAACTCACACAGCTACATTACCGTAGCGTTGTATTTGAATAACACCTGCCCATTTAGGACAACTCTGGCATCGTGAAAATTCAACTTTATGGTTTTCAGATCCAAACTTGCATCGACCGGCCAGGTCAGTGCACGGGCAAGTTTCTGTCCATGTGTGCCCACACGTATAAACATACTCTTGATTTACTCTCAGACCAACATTTCAAGCTCTGCGTGAGTCAGGGAAAATATTTTCATACCTTGGCGGTGTGTTATGAGATAAAATTATCTGCGAGTGAGAAGTGTTCAGATAGGACTGCGCTGTTCATTTATATACCTAGCTAGAAAACTGAGATGCTTTTTAGCAAAACTAGGGTCAGGTTTCAATTGAGCCCTCAGTGAGGCTATGGTTTGGGTGAAAGTTCCCTGGTTCCAACAAATAAACAGCCTAAAGCTCAATCATTTTAGCACAGAATTGCTTTGAGATTTGGGGTTTGAACCCTAACCCTCGGTGCAGAATTCCTGAGTATGAACTCATTCAAATCAAAGCCAAAACAAAGGTTTTCATGAAACCCAGGAAGGCTGAAACACCAACTTTCTTAGTGGTGCTACAAAAGTAAGCTTCAGAAAACCACAGAAAAGCCCAAACACCACAAAAAAATTAAACAGATGGAAAATGTCGTTTTCTGGAAATGCTTATTTCTTCCTACAAAACTGGCAGGTTCTCTAATTTCTGTTTGATCTGCTTCAGAAATATACAGTATCAGTAAAGGTCCACCTAAAGTTTATGCGGCACACACCTGGTACCAGCTGCAAATCAAGGAACTATCCCATCGAAAGCAGAATCTTAATCACCCGCCATGGGGTGACAGGCCAGATATATGTTTTCAACACATTCATGGAAAGCTATCAAATGTGGTGCTGTGTGATTTCACTTCACAAACATTTTTTTGATGGAAATGGAATATTCTTGGGAAGTTCTGGAAAACTTGCAAAGTGAGACACGTATCCCAGCATCACCCCAACAAACCAGATTTGCGCTATCTGACAGAATGTCGCTGTCAATTCATTCGGGCTCTGGTCCAGAGGAATCTTCAAGCAAGTATTGGACTCGAAGCATGGCAGCAATCCTGTCCAAGGATTCATGTGTTTTAAATGAAGAGCTTTCTTCAGTGCTTCACAGAGGTTGGAGCTATGTTAAGAGATAAGCGAGAGGTAAACGTGAAGCTCGCTCTTGCATGAAGTACAAGCACAGACCTTTCCCTGTTAGTACTTTTCTCAGTAATCAAAATGAGCATATAAATGAACTTCTTAGCCCTGTCAAAATCAAATATGTGACATGGGATAAGCAACAAGAGTGATTCTGCCCCCCCCTGCCTCCGCACACAGTTCCCATTCTCTTTTGGTGGAAACTGTGGGAAAATTCAGTCCTGTGTATCTGTCAAGCCAAGTCTTCATCTGTGACCAGAACAATGAAGACAGAGAATCTGGAGATCATTTCCCTCAACACTGTCTTGGACATGCTGATACTATCATGATGCTGTAGAGCATCCGTACCTCCTATGTCATGATTATATCGCTAAAATATTTGGGCATATCTGCACAGTGATTCACCATTAGGTTAAAATGAGTAAAGTCAAATAGAAACTTTTATTGCCCCTTGTTTTAGAATATAACAGAAAATACTTGACATCTGGTCTTTTTTAATGGCATCTGGAGCTGTGTCTAAGCAGATACTGCAAATTCAGTTTCTTCAATTGCATTTGAATTTCAGTATGAGTTATTTTAGCAGAGAGACAAACTCTTCATTTTAGAGCTAGTTAAACTTACAAAGCAAGAAGACAGACGCTCTCTAAAGCTCCTTTGGTTAAAATCAGTGTCTGTACATTGTACGCCCTTTGATCTCTGGACAACAAAGAGCAACCTCAACTTAGAGGCAGAATGAGAAGGAGAAGCTGAGGAAATAAAATGTTCATTGAAAGGGATCATCAGCTGTCGTTCAACCCCAGAGTGGGACACTTCCTGCTACCTTTTCAGATTGCTTTTTGATTTGTAGCTTGCTTTTGCTTCTCTTTCAGGGGAGGAAAAAACAAACAAGCAAACAACAACAACTTACTGGCACCTTTTGTCCTATTTCAGATGAGCCATTCCAGCATCCTACAGCTTCCACTCAGCTTTATCTTCTAACCTCCAGCAATGATGTGGAGAGCCTCCTACTGCTGGTGCGGTACTGCTCCTGATGGACACCGGATTACATGTGTTAGGATTCACTGGCAAAGAGACTGTACACATTCAATAGATCTCATGGCTACTGCATGGACACGGGCTTGTAGTCTCAAATACTTGTGCTGCCTTCAACGTAATTGGTTACATGAATTACGTGAATAAAAATTCACAGAATCTGACTCATGAGGAATATTCAAGGCATTTTGATAGTTAACTCCAGCTCTGCAGGGACCGAGTCATAGCTCAGCAATCAGCAATTAGTTTAGATACAGTATCAAATTCATAAAACTACTGTGTTTTGGCCACTAGAAGGGACAGAGATCTACAGAGCTACCACCCATCAGCTGCAGCGCAGCATCAACGCTCTCAAACTGATGGAGTTGGAGGCAGAAAGACTAGGATTAAAACTCACTGACTTTTAATCTACGTTGTATCAGTTTACAACGGGGATAGACTTAAGACAGATATGGCCGGTAACCAACAGTTACTGCAGCTCTGCTGCCAGGCAGTAACTTACTAAGTTGCTATAACTCAGCTGTCTGTCTGAACCCTAGCACATTCAGTTAATGAACACTCGCTAATTTTTTTTAACCATGCTGAGATTTCTATTAGAAGCATGCAATTTGGGTTTTTGAACACGGCTGCTGGGCTTTGGAAAAAGAGGAGGAAGATATTTAACTTTTTCTCATGCATAGAGAAAAATCAGAGTTTAGAGTTTCTTCTTATTTTCCTGATAACTATCAAATGGCTCCCACACTCACTTTCCAAAAGGCATTTATCCTCAGCTCATTGCAGATACTGTTGCTATTTAGCAAGGAAAACGACGAGTTCCAGGAGCACCTTGACTCTATTCTAGCTGCCCAAATATTGCTAACCTACCAAGTGCAAAATAAGGGGTTTAGAACATTTAACATGTGGCGACAGAACTGAATATTTGCAAGTATATTGGTGCCTTGCAAGAACATCAACAGCAATAGGATAAGCTGTATCTCTATGCATTGGGCCAAATTCTGCTGCCTATTTTCAATGCAGTTACCCCAGTGAAATCAGCTGAGTGACTCCAGATTTATATTCATGTAATGGAAAGCAGAATCTGACTCACCATATGGAATCCATTTGGAAAGAAGTCTAGTTGTGAGTTTTATCTACAGCTTATTGAATTGTTCATTTTTCTTATTTCTATTTTTCTTGGTTTCGTTGCAGGTTGATAAGCAATCTGAACGCCTGCTGAGGACTAAAGTTATTATTAAACATCTGAAAGTAAAGGTACCTAGAGAAACAGAAGGGCTATCCTATTTCCAAAACACCATCCAAGTTTCTTTTTGTTGTTACCACACAGAACCCTGACCCAAATCATCACCAGCCCGAAGGAAAGCGCGAGAGTATAAATAAGTTATAAAGAGTATTTACCTCTTGAATAACCTATTCAGGACCTGCTGTATGTTTATACAATCACGGTTGTTGCAGAATGGGAGGAATTCTGCTCCTGGGGCTGAATACTCCGCAGGCCTCAAACAATGGGCTCGGCGGCTCCCGAGCGCTGCAGCCCCTGCTCCCAGGGGGTTTCCGCACGTCTGGGTCTCTTCCACAGCTACGGCGCCAGGTTCACCGCAGACTCCGGGCCCATCACGCAGGTTACAATAGACACGACAGGCTGACAAACCGGTGTGGCTCCCATCTGACCGAGGATGCTCTCTGGCATCCAAAAAGAAATGTAGTGACACTAAACGTCAGCTGGATTGCCTGGCGGGGAATGTCTTTACCGTGGTTCTATGTTTTGACAGCTTTGGAAACAGAGAACAAAACAAAGATCTATGAAATTCTGGCCAAATCAATGGGCACGAGATTTGTGCTGCCTATTCCAGGGGAAGGCCTGGGGTGGAGCTCATGGCAGCACTTGAGCACGACAGTATTTTTTTGCAGAGAAAGAGAGAGCGTGCATGTCTGGAAAATCATTTCGAACCCACGCACTTAAGATACAGTTAAACATTTCATTAATTCCTTCTTAAAAAACACAGATGTAATATTTTAATTTGAAAGGTGGAATTGATCTTAAAACATAGTGTTATTTTGAGGTATAATTTTTGGTTATGTGGGGGTTTTGTATGAAATCAAGGAATGGATAAAGTCAGTAATGCAAACAATTGGCCTATAACTAAATGTTCAATAACGTTCTATTTGGAGAGTGCTGTCTTAGGGTTTGATACATCTATTATCATTCAATGAAAGCAAAATAATCTTCCTTACACAAGTAAACAAGAAACATGATAAATTACAGCAGTTGAAGATTTTTTAGCAGTGCAACCTCCTACAAGATTAAAAAGAGAAAAGGCAAGTGAACTCTCTTCAGCACAACTCTAGAGTTTCATGAAATTGCGAAACTTTCCAGAAATTACTTGGACATGGACAAAGCCAGTCCTATGCCAATAGTTAAACATGGTGAATGAGAGATGGTAGAAACAGGTCTGAATTATTGGCATTATGCTTTACAGATAAAGAAGCAAAGGAAAATTATTTAATTAGTGTCAACTAGTTAAAGGAAAAACCTAAGTCTAATATCCTCTTCTAAAGATAGAAGCAAGAAGCAACAAGTTTGGCTGATAAAAGCAGTATCAGTGTAATACAGTAAGATTTATGAAAGCCATTTTATGTTAATACCCAGTGACATTTTGAATAAGAAATGAGCACTCTTCTAAATTTATACAGCCTTATGAAATAGCTTGAAGCTGGACAACTGAATAGGTCTCCAAAGAAAAATGAGAAAAGGAAAATCGATTCTTAGTTCTACAGAGTTGAAATAAGCTTGAGTAGTTGTATCCCTGACTGCTTGCTTGATGAGAAAGTTGAAGATGACACGGAAAGCAAATACTTAGGAAACCAGGTCACAGATACAGAGTCACCTGGATCGCTGTGAGAAAAAGCCGTGGCTATAAATCTGAGTTCCAGTACGGCCAAGCGCAGGACACCCAGCTATGCAAAGTGAACGCTGCCAAGACAGCAGACTACATCTGGCGAGTTGTAGCTCTGGAAATACTTGTGCTCTGGAGGTGTCCCTAATGCTGTGCTACAGCTGAAAGAGTTCGTTTATCTGGGGGTTAGATGAAGA
This sequence comes from Phoenicopterus ruber ruber, assembly GCA_009819775.1. Lineage (NCBI taxonomy): Eukaryota > Metazoa > Chordata > Aves > Phoenicopteriformes > Phoenicopteridae > Phoenicopterus > Phoenicopterus ruber. Next base: position 27,117,772 of record CM020217.1, on the reverse strand, counting down.
GACACGATACTAATAAACAGGACAAGGAAAGTCACCATACATTTACTTTTGGAACTGGTGTCCAACTCTGTACTGAGTACTGAGGAACCATGAAGAGTGCACAAAGGACTTGGAAAAATGAAGCAAAGGACTGAAATTTTTGCCTTATACTGAAACACTCAGGAACTCAACAGATTCCTGTGTCAAGGAGAATACAAAAGGGTGAATTGCTTGGCAACACAAACATCGTGATTCTTCAGAGTTGCAAAAGATCAAATTGTAAGGACCTTAACTTTCTGAGCACTGGAGCTAGACAAATTCTGTACAGCGACTGATTAGCCACTGGGACAGCTTAATAAGGTTATAGTGAATTCCCATCATAGGCCATTTTAAATCAGGACTAGAATGTTTTCTAAATCAGATGCTTTTTTGGAGTGAGAAATAGCTTACGAAAGTCCTAGGTCTGAGTTATGCTGGAGGTCAGGGTAAATGATCATACTCCCCCCATCTGGTTTTGTAGTCTCCAAGTAGAAGTCTCAGAATAAGCTTCCAAAGGGAAGGAGCTGGCCTCCTAACATGTCTAGCTAGCATTTATTTGAAAAGTGTTTGGTTCTGATTGACAAAATGCATTCTTCAATGTTAGTCTGCAGCATATTTTTTTTTTAAAAAAAATCTTGCTACTAAATTTTAACAACCAGTCTTTGTTAGTTTTGATTGTCTTTAGCAGGAATACTTCACTTGTTAGGAAGAAGCTGTCCTCGGAGCAGCTGGTAAATTAGACAAATTCCCTTATAAAAGAAGTTTTGGACTGAGAGGAAGAGCTTTGTGCAAAATTAGATTAACATAACTATTTACTTCCAAAAGGAAAGACCTAAAGGACAATGCCATAACATGTGTATCAAGTCACTTGTCTCGGTTCCAGAACTAATTACTATTACAAATATTGACTCTGTGCATCCTGCCAGTAATCCAACAAGATGTCTCTTACTGGATTTTCTGTTGAATCAGTCCCAGCCTCAGATGTATACGAGGCTGTTCTACTGATGTTTATACAGACCTCAGGCCAGAGCAAGTGATTAGCTCCGGCTGCTTTGACCGCTTTAGCAACACAGGGTATCTATGAGCCGGACCCGACGACTACATTTACTGAGTTTATTGTTTGTCTCATCGGTGAATTTGCTGTAGGTGAAGATGTACAGAGGCTTTTGGTTTATGTTTATTTTTGCAGCTCTCAGAGTTTTCAGATTTATCTTTTCTTAGCACAAATGAAGGGGGAAAACAGTGAATAATGGAGTGATGTTTTTCCTTCTAGCAAGTTTTTTCAGCAGTGCAAGTCCCTGCTAAAAAGTTTAGCAAAACAAAATGAAACTATGTTAGAAGGTAATTCTGTCAGGGGACCAAACTCTTCTTCCCCACTCTTTATGATCTAAGTTCCTCTGAAGAAATCAGAAATTTTCTTTCTTTTGGGGAAAAATTGGGGAAATCTCTCATTTATTCGCATTTGGTACCAGTGTCAGGACACTTTTTAGCCTCTGTTAGTATCTTACATTTCTCTATCTTCTGGATAACACTGGATGAAACAAAATTATATGACATAAATATACAGACTAAAAATGCAGCCTAAGGAATACAAAATCTAGATCAGCTTTGGCAACACCTCAGGGGAAAAAAAAAAACAAACCACACAACCAAAACAAGCCAAAATACAACAACCAGAAAAAATATCCACAAAAGTCAAAACACTTAATCGGGACATTTCTAAAATCACATGCTTTGGCTTTTCTTTTTAAAATGAATTTTTTTTTTTCAATTAATCTTACCCAAATCTTTCAAGTAGAGTAAAAGAAAGTAGTTAAGTAACACCTCAGACAGGGTTTCTACGTGTTAAAATTTTTGGATCTCTTAAAATTTTCTCCATTCCTCTTCCCTCTCATTCTTTTTTTTCATAATGCAGCTATGGAAAGGAAAAATCCATTATTCATACGCAAGGTTAGAATTCCACCACTAAACCAGTGATATTATTCTTTCTAGAATAATCTAAATACAAATTTGAATTCCACACAATTGGGTGGGGAAGGTTCCTGCCTTCGGTTAAGCGTACATTCCTAAAACTGTCAGTGACAATTGCAGTGAAATGTAGGGTGTACTACATGGTGAAAAAGCATCAGGCGCAATTCCTCCTGAAAGACTGAGTTTGCCAGTTTAACTTTGAGTAAACAACTTGTCAGTGTGTAACCCTTGTGGATCTATTTGCCCTGGTGCGTATTAACTAGCATTAAAAATGCTGAGGGTTAAAAAATAGCGCGCCAGCACGGAGCATATCTAATATTGCAGCTGAAGCGCTGCTTTTCCTTACTCAACAAAGAGTGCGTATTAGACTCTGTAAACCTGACTGCTTTCAAAGGCGTGAATCCCCGTGCTGTGCTAACTCAGGAGTGTTTAGAAAGGTCAGCCTTCTCGGGAAGTGAATTGTGTAACTACACTTCAGGCACAAATGCTTAATGTTGCTTAAGCTCAATTTGTGGAAAGTAAATGCAAACTCTAATTTTGGCTTCATTCTTACTTTTTGTGGGACGAGTCTTCTCTTTTCTTTCCATAGATAGTATGGGATCATCTTAATTAACCAATGTTTTTAATAAGAGAATGTTTAATCATCAGTCAACTAGAATAACTACTGATTATTTTAGTGATAGGAACCCACTAACCAGGCTCATGTGGGCATGTATATCCTGCTAACCAGATTTTTGAAACCTCATTTAAACAAAAATAATAATGTCTGCGCAAGATGCTTCTTTATTGGTTTTCTTGAAGGACCCTAGAGGAGGAGTCCAGTACTATCTTCCCAGTGGGAAAATAAGATGAGAAGGGAGTAAGAAATTTTGTCCTGGTGATGAACATGCTGGGTGTTCGTGCAACACTTGCTTTGGACGTGAATTCAGCAGAGAAGAAACATAAGGGTCTGCAGCACAGTCAGAGACACCTTTGAGAAGGTTAGAAATTACTCTTTTCCAAGCAGTCATGTATGTCTGTTGGGAGCAGAACACCATTCTGCATTGTGTCTGAGACCCAGCAATAAGACTGAATGGTATGCCAGTAAAAGGCAGTTCATTTTCTTTGTATTGGCAATATAGAATTTGAACTTGACTCATCTTTTCATCAAATTAGTAATGGAGCAGACAGTAGACAATTTATCATGTAGACCCTCTTACATCTGACACCTAAAATTCACATTGTCCAAATTCAGCACTTTATTTTGGCAAGAGGCTATGCGCTCAGCTTTTAGGTCTTTACTTCTTGGACGATTCAGAGTACAGTAATTCAGGAAGTAATATTTTAAATCATCCAGTACAAGGAATGAGGCCACTTTCTCATATGCTATTGCAACCATCCAAAGCTATTCCTTTCATGGTCTAAAAGAAAGGGGAAGGGATAGAAAAATGTTCGGAGGGAACTGCCAGCAAATGCCATACATTTTGTATTTCATTTTTCAGTCTTTTTTAGTGTTCAACTGTCCCGAGGTCTGAAGCATTTCATTTAATAAGATGTTATTAATTTTGGAAACAACACCAGATTCAATCTTCCTGCCAAGTAGACAGGCCCGTTTTGATATCTTAGTAATGAATAGCACCTTCAGCCTTGACTATTACTAACTCTTGTAACGCTAAGTTGGCATCATTATAATTTTCGTAGGTCTTTTCTTTCCAGACCAAAAGAATGAAAGATTTTATCAAGGCATGAAGTACATTCCAGCAGTATGGACAATTTCTTTATTGCTGAAAGTGTAGCTTTAAAAATCTATAGATCCTACTTATGAAGAAAAAATTCCATATACAGCTGTATTGTGTTGTTTCCACATTTGTTTAAACACAGGAGTCTGGCTAAGGAATATACAAACGATTCATAAAAACATGCCTATGTTACACATGTGTGAACCACATGGAGAGTAACATGTGGATTTCAGACTCAGGGCATGGGTTTCCCTTTTTATAACTATCCGAAGTAAGAATATTCTAAGTAGGGACATTTTTTCAATAACATTTTTGAAACCTTAACCTCAGAGGGTATCAAAAATGTCTCTCATGAGATACGGGGCCACACATATTGCAGACAGCTGTTGGGAAAAGTTAACACCCGCCTGAAAAAGCAAAAGAGATGAAGTCTCCACAGTTCATTCCTTTCAGTAAGCGAGAACCATACCTGGAAGACCGAGCAGAGGTATCCCCCATTTACCTCCATATCTACTAACTGCACTTTAAATTCCTGATCAGAATGTTGAAGTTAGCTTATTCTGTTGACACCGTATTACATAAAGTCATCCAGGAGATAGAAGCAACAATTCACACAGTCACTGGCAGCAATGAGGATCCCCATTTTCATATAGGGAAAGGTTGGGTTTGAGCCTCGCTTCAGTGATATCAGTGCAGGACTTTCCACTATCTTTGGAAAGCATTGGGTCAACCTGTCTAGCAAGATTATTGCGCTGAAGTTACATGTTTGAAAAATACAACCTTTCAGACTAGTGGTAACTGTTTATATCAAAACAGGGGCTTATTATTGCCCAAAGAGGCAACAGGCAGATGCTAACTAATAACTTTACTCTCATAAGCTAGGATGTAAGATTGCTCTGTTTATCAACCACACGAGCATGCAAGGACATCACCTCCAACAGAGTTATGCTCAATGCTCAACCAGTGGAGAGGTCAAATGAAACTTTATCCTGCTTCACAGGCAGTCTCTACTGAAGCTTCCCTCAAGCCACTTGGCTTTCAGCTTAACCTAAACTGTAAATCATCCCGGTTTCTTAATTTGTGTGTGTGTGCGCGAACTGAATTACTCTGGGTAGTGTTGTATTTGCATTTGTGTATTCCACGGTGCAATAACGACAGGAATCTGGACGTTAGCTGTGGCTCAGATAGGAGTTCTGTATCCGCTCTTAGGACCTGATGAGGTGGTCTTTCACAAGCAGGCATGCAATGAACACTAGAAGGCTGCTCCTTGTGCTGCAGTATCTTCTCCAGTGTTTGTTATAGAGCATTATATCTGAGAGCGAAGAATCATTATTTTAATGACAATCCAGGCTATCTTATAAAGCAGTTCTTGGCTTTGCATTTTGCTTTTGCTCTTATGAAACTGCTCTACCACAGTGCAATACCAAGAAAGCTCATTCTGGAGTAGATGCAAACTTAAATTCAGACAGCATTAATAGTAATTTTTTTTCAGTTATTTGAAAGGCAGTAAAAGCAAGCCTTCACAGGATCAGACACTGTATTAATGAGCAAAGAGCCTACAGTGAAAAAAAAAAGGGAAGATGGGAAAGAAGGTGGCAAAGATAGAGCGAGAAAGAGCAAGAATGGGTTTTGATAGGCAGGGAGAGAGAAAAGCTCCACTTTTTTCACATGGCTTATATGAAATGAGAGTCCTTCCCAGTGTTCTCAATATTTTTGTTGTAAATGAAGAAATGAGGTAAGATTATTTTAAGGTATCAGCAAAGTAGTCTCCAGCCCCTATTCCATCTTTACACATCGTGAATGGAAGAGCAGGGAGAGGGATATGGATAGACATAATGTGGGGGTGATCGCATAAAAATGAGGACTAAAATAATGTCCAATATTTCCTTACAGGAAACCAACAGCATGGTGTAAATAAAGTAAGGTGATGCTCTAGCAGTCAGAATAGGGACACATGGTAACTCTGGGGGTTTCCCCTATGGCTCCTGTTTGGGGACTGAGAACTGTAATAACTATTGGCAAAAAAACAAACTGCATTTATCTGGAGACCAATAGGAGCAGCTGTGGAAAACAACCATCCTAAGACAGGGCCTTAAATCACCTGGCACTTTGAGGCCAGGATAGCTGAAGTGGTGGCTGATCCCATGTGCCAGAGCTGCCCTGCCCTGCGTCAGCAGACAGGAGACTGTGCGTGCTCCGGTGGAGACATCGAAAGTGCAAGCCACATATGTAACTGTTATCATGGAAAGTATATATTCCCATTGGCTCCACTGTCAGATACTCTGAAGCCATGGAAAATGCCACAAAAGATAAGCCATACACCTCTTTGTTCGTTCCACTCGTTTAAATTGTTGTCTGCTCTGCTCTGCAGGGTCTTTATCAGAGCCATTCGTACAAAAGACATCAGTCTGCTTCTGATAAGTATTGCTGATATCATTACTACTGAAGGACTGCTAGGGGCATTTATTTCTGAACAATGAACAATGGGCCATCTACAGCATGTAGTCAGTGATTTATCCACTTATCTATTAAGATGCTTAGTTAAATTTTGGGGTCCTGCTGCCTCTTTGTATTTGAATCACAACTCCATCTGGTCATAAAAACACTGCAGCTTGGAGTGGCGGAGCACTCCGGATCCCACTGCCTCAAACGCAGGACAGCTCGGGACTCCGCGGGGCTTAGCAAGCTGGGAAAACTCTGGTTTACCCTCTCAGGCTTGGCGCCGCTTGCAGTGGAGGGCCAAGCAGCCGGGGGAATCCTGGGGTCATTATTCATTTGAACAGTACTAACTTTTTATAGCACAAAATGCTGAATCACAGCAACATCACTGCATACCTGATAGCAGAGATGATGATACTTTTTTTGACTTGAATGCTAGCAGAGCAAATAGAAAGAATTTCCTTGGCCTCAAAGGGGAAGGGAGAAGAGGAAGAAGATCAGATCCTGTGTTTGCCGAAGGAGAATTAAAGAGAAGGTATCTCTGCCAGTCTTTCAAGACAAGTATGATATTATCTGAAATACACCAAAGCCACAGGCACGCTGTGAGATTCATCAAAGTCAGACTATCTGCTACCCATCTGAACGTTTTTGAAAACTGTAGCTGCAACGTCATCAAAGAAAAACATTTTCTCTCTGTTCTTTACTAGCTGGTATAATTTGGAAGAAAATAAAATTGTACTGGAAATTCCCACTGAGCCAATCTGATTATTAAGACGATGTGCCACTTGGTTTCCTAGAGCTGCATTAAAAACATCTGGCAGAAAAGGTTACCTCTTGATCTGTATTTGAAAAAAAGATTTCCTCCCTAACCCGCTTCATTAATCTTCAGAGGCATTAGCGTTAGCAATAGTTCATTTAATGTATTTCAAAAATAAAAGTTGAAGAATGATCAGTGGGAGATTATTTTGTTGATAATTACACAGTGTCAATAATAGCTCTGTAGCTAAAGCTGTTGTCATAAACCTGTTCTTTAGCTCTTCTTAATTATCCAGGGTAACACAGTTCACTAAGCATGTCACTTGGCACAACTCCTTGCAAAGCAGAATTTTCCTGAAAAGTTTGTTTATAAAAGAGGTAGGGGAAAAAAGGGGGGCTCAAAGTGAAAGACCCAAAGCTGGCAAGCACAATTGCCCATTGACGCTCAGGCCCTAACCTCACGCTGAACAGCTGAGGTATTGCTAGATGAAGCCGCCCAGTTTAGAGCCACGAGACTCTGCCTGGCTTAATGGTGAGAGACAACGCTTTCCCCCAGCGCGGGGCTCCGAGCTGGGCAGCCACAAGGGACAAGTGCAACTTGGAACTACAGCATTTGGCAGAGGTCTCGAGGTTCCCCAAGGTGATTTCCTTGTAGCTGGACCACACTTTAATGCCAAACAATATAAAAATGCCCGATTCATCCCGAATGCACTGTGAATATTTCTGTTGAGTTCACTGAGTTTTGGATCAGATCCATTAAATACGATGAAAATGAACCTGCTACTCGCTGTGATAGCCAGGTTTAAAAAAAAAACCCACAGCTTTACTTCTCTGTTATTTGGCACTGCTATGCTTACTAGCTAAGGTATGCTCACTGCAGGAACAGGTGTAAGAGCAAATAAAACCTTTAAACTTTGCCTTTGTTATCAAGAGACCATCTAGTACTGCCCGCACTCAGAGACGTTTAATTAAAAATAAATGTGTCAGTGTTTAACAGGGCACTCCAATCTTCTTATCCACAGAGCTGCATGGGACATAAGACTCATTTAAATGCATCCTCCCTTTGAAAGGTTTTTTAATTTTTTTTTCTGATGTTAAATTTTTCTTTGACTGCAATTGCATGATACAACACAGGTTTCTACATGTCATCAGTTTGTCTGAATAGTAAAAAATCTTTAGGAACAAAAAAAACCCCTCAGGAATGTTGTAAGAACATTTCTGAATTTCACCCTTAATTTTTACATGGGACACTTTCAAATTTAAACAACTTCAACCACTCTATCCAGGTGCATTTTGAATGTGAAATTTTACTGGTGTAAAATTTTTAAAAACTTCATGAGTTTATTGAGTTTACTATGTACTTAATATTTATAAGCATTAAATGAGTCCTAGTGACAGGCAAAAGAATTGAAATTAAAGAGTTTCTACCCAGAATCAAAGATGTGCATCTGATTTTTGATTTTTTAAAATCTAAGAAGTTTGAAGTAATATGGAGTTAGCAATGAAACTACAGCTATTTCTAATTATTACTGTGTCTGACAGGATGCATATGTTTATGGAATAATCTATGCATAACATGAAATAGCTCTTTTTACTGTTTTTGAAACAGTGTTTACATCAAAGTAAAACATATGTGTGATAAAAGAACAAAGCAGAAATCCCTAGTTGCTAGTCCTATTTGAGAACTATATATAGGATATTTACCATGGGTTTTGGTGTGGTAGAACTCTGTGTGTCAGGATGATTAATTAACAGACATGAAAAGTTAAAGGACCGTGAAGGGCTGAGGAAGATATAGCGTCTCCTAAACTATCAGGATAGGTAGAAAGGAACACTCGGATTTGTCAGGGGCTTGCTGCAAAGTTTTATTATTACTCAAAAGGCACCTGGGCCCAAAGCATCAAGTGGAAGCAATTTTACAAATCAAAGGAGATAGATAAACTATGTGAAAAAATTATGAGTAACTAGTTTACTCAAAGGACTTGTAACAGGATCTGGAGCTTTCATCCCAGCCCAATTAACAGTGACCAAGACTAAGTCTCATCAGGAATAAATCGGGCAGATGTTCCCATCACAAAATCACCACTAAAGCTGACACCAATTGACTTTCTTATTGGTCATGTCAACAAAGAGCCAATGATTACATGACTGTGAAATATTGTCCTTGCAGAAAGGCTTTAGGATGGCTGAAGAATGATGTCTAGACTGTGTCTAAACTGGGAACAGACATTGCTTAGGCTCCTGTTTGAAGAACTGTAATTGGCCTGATTCTTTTATTGGACACAGATATGGTAAATCAGGACTGCTGATTTACAGCAGCTTCAATGATATCCATGGAAACGGTTCAACATAAAATTCGTGGATGGAAGGACTGGGTTGGGTCACCAGGTGGGGTGGGGTGGGGTGGGGCTCTTCACCATTTTTCTCACCCAGTAAGTTGCACGTAGTGTCACCTGAGGAAGGAGAGGCTTCCCTGCTGTGCATCCCTCCTATTAAGAGCTCGGCTGATAAAGCTGTTAAGCCACGAAAGAAGAGTCTGACCAAAACATTTTGTTGGCAAATGGGAAATGCTTTGCTAATGAGCCTTCCGGTTCCTCAATGGGGTAAGAGACACAACGATGAGTATGCCTCCTCTTGCTCTCTAATGACTGGTTTTTAGCCATTCAGATATAAAAAGGCATATTTTGAATTATCCTAATTTTCCTTCACTTTTTCTTTCATGTTTTCCATACCTTCCATTAGTTCTATAATTAGAATAATATTTAGTTAGCTAAAATGACATGGTTTAAGTGTGACTACTGTGTCTGGAGATAATGTGAGCAAACGTCGGCATAAAATTTATAGGTACAGAAACATAAATAATTCTTTAATGAGTCCTTCAATCTCAACATAATCAGTGGGAAACTAAACCAGTTGGTGTCCCCCCCCCAACCATGGAAATATAAACTCACAGCAGGATTGGCTGATCGCTGAAAAACTTCATTTTGGATAAGAGCCATTTTTAAGAAAAGAGCTGTTTACTTAGCCGGGGAAGTTTGGCTGTAGCGGGTAGACATCAGAATTGTTTATTATTGGAACCCAGAAGCGCATTAATTATGTGATTTGAGTGACTGGGTAGCATCAGCCCCGCAGGTTTTGCACGTCAAATGCCCTCATCTCGCATGGCGTAAACTGACCCCTGAAGTGCGCGTCTGTGCACTAGAGGTTAAAGGAGGACTCTCCTCCATCCCCACCCAGGGTCTGCCAGGGTGGCTGCGCCGCAAATTTATGTTTTGGGGAGATCAGAGCGCTTTGATATACGGCATGGGGCAGCAGCGTAGCTTCAATTTCACTTACATGTTGTGATTTCCTATGAAAGATCATCTGTCATTGGGAGTTCTTGTAACACATTTGCAAATAAGGTCAAACAATTTGTTCAGAGGTGAACACGGTAAGTATAAACACATTGTAAATATTTGAGTATGAGTTTAATGGTGTTTGAGAGGCTCGCACAAAAAACCTCACAAATAAAATCTCTATATTTAAAAACAAATTAGAAACTTGCACATTATTTTAGCCTTTGGTGGGCATTCATCATCATTACGGACACGTCTGTTTATTTTGGTTTGCGTTGGGGAAAAGGGAACGTTTAGAAAGGCGGAGCGAGGGCGGGCAGCGCGGTACGGTCGGTGGTGCTGGCTGGGCCCTGCCGGCCGGGCCCCGGGGCTCCAGCCAGCCCCCGCCATTAGCAGCCGCCGCCGCAGGCCCGTGCCCCTCGCCGCGCGGGGCACCGGCCGGGCCCTCCCACGCAAAAACCCATTAGGCTCGCCCGAAAAATATTTTTGGAGAGCGACTATGGCGTACGGGAGCACCACCTCTGGTTTAGTGACCCTCTTGGGCTGGAAGAGCCCGGCGACGGGCAGCGACGGGAGGGGCGGGCTGTGTGGGCAGCGCAGGCCTCGCGGCGCTCCTGGGATCCCTGCGTGGGGAGCGAATGGTGTCTCTGTATGAACAACGGCAAGTGGTCGTCTGTGCTGCATTTCGCGGAGGTGCTTCACGCTCTGGGGGAGATAAAGTGAAGCTGACCCCCCCCAAACTATCTCAGTATCGCTATTCTTAGGACTGGAGAAACCCCCAATTTGCCTCAGACATATGGCTCAAAGCACTACCGGGAATTTCTTGTAAATCCTGCTCTGATGTGCCATCCCCAGTCCTGGCGTAACCTCTGTAGCAAAGGCTCCTTGTAGAAACACTTATCGCCACACTCCAGCACGCTCCTGCCGAGGAAATTTCTTTCACAAGGGCTTTTGGGTCCTCTTCATACCACTATATTTTGATATGGCTTTTGGAGCGAAGAATGAAGGAGCAGATGTTTCCAAAGTATTTCCCTCAAATTTACATCCCCAAGTCGTATCCAAGCAAAGCTAGATTTGAAGAGTATTAAACCTATTGATTTCTGAGTCCAAAATGGTTAAAAAAAATGGCCTTGAAGCAAGTCTGAAAGTCATGATTTTCAGGTCTGCAATATCCATTTTCCAGTTGTTTGTATGGGACCCAACCCTGCAAACACTTCTGCACCTGAAGTGAGGAAAACTGGACCTGAATGTAGGTGTCCTGGTTTCAGCTGGGACAGAGTTAATTTTCTTCCTAGTAGCTGGTATAGTGCTGTGTTTTGCATTTAGTATGAGAATAATGTTGATAACACACTGACGTTTTAGTTGTTGCTGAGCAGTGCTTAGACTAAGTCAAGGACTTTGCATCTTCTCATGCCCTACCTGCGAGAAGGCTGGAGGTGCACAAGAAGCTGGGAGGGGGCAGAGCCAGGACAGCTGACCCAGACTGGCCAAAGGGATATTCCATACCATATGACGTCATGCGCAGTATATAAACTGGGGAGAGTTGGCTGGGGTGTGCCATGGCTTGGGGGCGGGCTGGGCATCAGTCAGCAGGTGGTGAGGAATTGTATTGTACATCTGTTGTTTCGTGTATTCTTTTATCATTATTGTTATTATTCTCTTCCTTTTCTGTCCTATTAAACTGTCTTTATCTCAACCCACGAGTCTTAATTTTTTTTTCCCCAATTCTCTCCCCCATCCCACTGGGGAAGGGGAGCAAACGGCTGGCTAGTGTTTAGCTGCCTGCCAGGTTAAACCACCACAGTAGGCATTTGCAATCTTACGTCTCCAGCTACTAAACTCTTTGAAACAGAGAACTATGTGTATGTGGAACAGTATCGAAATCATCTGGCACATTTAGGGGCACTATAATAAATCATAATATTAATCGTGTGTAAATATGCAAATTGCATTATACAACAAATGTAAAAACCAGTAGATTAAAATATAAATATATGGGTGGGACTCCAAGCATGAACGCGACCTCTCTGTCTAGTGAAATACTATAAATGGTATAGGTAAAGAATTCCAGTTCATTAATCTTACTTTTGATCTTCCCGAGTGAAATTCACCCCAGAGTTTCATTTGGCCTCTCCTGAAGCCATACTATAAATCACGTGATATATAGCACACAAAGATAATTATTTTGCTAAGGTTTAGCCTAAGTATTCCACTGCCATGTTGCCATTTTTAATATTTTTTTTCTCTTTTGTGGCTTTATAAATTGCAATGCTTAGACACGCTTCATACCTGTTACAGGGTACGGTTCTAGGTGCCAAAAAGGCAGGGAGCGCCAGCGGCTGCTTTGGGACATCTGCATTCGCGAGCCCGCGTGTGGATAGCCCATTTCCTTGGCGGCTGCGGCTGGAGGGGCGAGCGCTGCACGGCCTTTCACGGCTCCTCGGGGAAGGGCCAGCTATTGCGTAGGGACTGACCTTCCTGTCAGCCCGTGAGACACCATAAACCAAAACTGGTGGAGGACTGGACTTAAACTGTTTCTTCTCAGCCAAGATCACACCCTTCTGGAGATTGCTTTGTCCCAGCACAGAAGTGTGAGCTGCTGCAGTAATTCTGCCATGAATGAGAGCCTTTCTTTTGAGTCATATACTTTTGTTTCCAGTCTACGGTGTCTTGGCTTACTGCTGGGCTGGGGATTATCCCTGCAAAAAGCCAGAGCCTGGAAAGTGAGCCGTTTTCAGCAGCTATGAAACTAGGTTTTAAAAAAGTGTTTCCCTCTTTATATATATATAAATATATATACATAAAAAATTGGTTTCACTACAGTGAAACTAAGTAAATGATTGTAATAATAAAAATAATATAATAACATATTTTAATACTATAATGTAATAGGAAAATGTAGGACTAATACTATTATCATTAATAGTAGTAGTAGTAGTTGTGGCATAATACTCTTATAGTTAAAGCTTCATTTTTCTGGGTGCCGGTCAAACATAATGAATTAGACTGTCTTCTTTCCAAGCAGCAGAAGCCTCAACCTTACAGGAAACTCCATGCAGACAAATCCCAAATGAGCACAGAGGGGTCCTCGGCAGCTCGGGGGAATGACCCAGCAATGGCTGTAGCAGGACTAGGATGCAAGTAAGAGCCATAGGAGAACTGATGAGGAAGAAAAGGTGGGAACCATTACACACGTACGAGGAAACATTTATATCAACAGTCTGGATTCAGTTCTCTCCTTTCCTACCCTCAAAATCCTACCAAAACCACTGCAGGCAGTAGCAGAGTCATACGGGTACAATTTATGGCAGAATTTGGCACAGTGTGTTTCTCCATTCCACTGGGCTGGTGTCCCTCAAAAGTCTGATCAACTAATTCATAAATGCCTTGTGTAGTTATATTGTCCTGTATTAATGTAAGTGAGATAATATATTGTTACTACTTCATAAGATCTAATACAAAGTTAATGAAAAAAAAATCCTTGGCACTGCAGAAGCTGTGAAACTATATACACTTAAAAGAAAATACTGTAACACAGAGCAGCTCTGAACTCTTTAATGTTTTTAAAAAATTCCTCCAGTCCTGGAGGGTCTCTGGAATTTCTTTCATACTGGAACACTCCAAAACCTTACATGTCACGCACCAGAGACTAGGCTGAAATCATGTCCCTTGTTCATCCTTTTAATGCCTTACTTCTGAGTCTCCCGTGGTTGTACTTTTTTCATCAGGCCCCCTAAAAATTGTCAATGGCACAGATATACCTCTGACTACATCGAATGTTATGTTTCAGCCTTTCTTCATCAGAACCAGACACTTCAGGTTCTACGTTAAATCTTGAAACGCTGTGCCCTGGCTTACAGATATTAGCCCTCCCTCCTCCCCATTTGCCTTTTAGTAGCACCCTGAAGTGCATGTCAGGCTTAGGGCTCTGTTAATACTCGTTTAACTCACTATTGGCTACAGAAATCCTTAAAAAGCCCCATTCTGCAAGAGCATGAAGTTTATACAGACGTATCAGACTGAGTGGGGCAAGAGGGCTGAAGTGTGCCAGCAAAAAGAGCAGGGTTCACATCCATGAAGAATTTGTTTTGCTTCCTTTCCCAGATTTGTTTCAAGGATTTGTATATCTGGACAGGTGGCCCAGAAGCAATGAGTCAGTAGGATATGCAATTTTTAAAAGGGAAAGAAGGAAAATCTTTATGGAAAAGCCAAATGGAGATAAGAAGGAAAGACAAACAGAGAAACACCACAGGAGAGTGAGGCTGCAGGAAAGCCATGAGGTTGGAAAGAGTATGGAAGCAGAAAGAATGGCCATGCCCTAGTAGGCACAGGACAGTCAAACTAATCTTCTGGAGATATTACTGCCCCAACTGCTTGCCCTGAAATGAGGGCCAGTTTAAACAATCTGGCCTGAAAAACTGCAGCAGGTCAGCAGCTGAGTCACAAACTGGTCTTTCTTGCTTCAGGATAATGATTCATGACACAAAGGTGGAGTGATTGGTATATCTTCATCCATTCAAATCCAATCTGATGCTGTAAGTCTGCCCAAAATCTAGTCTACCAGCTGCACTGAGAGAGGGTAAAAAAGATTCTGCCTTTTTCAGGATGAAAATGAATTTAGCAGAATTAGCTATCTCATGTGAAAAGAAACCCTGCTTGCCAGAGTCACATTATTTAAAGCTTTTGATTGACCTGAGAGACTTCCTAAACTTTCTTTCCTCTGCCTCCTACTCCCCACACCATAAGAGTCTATTTTATTTTTAGACGTATCATGACAATAAATTTAAAACTCCTGGATCTCTCAGCTCACTCTTCCTAGTTGGCGCCTCATTTGAGTAATGGGTCATGAAGTTGACATTCCTCCGGTGATGTATTGCTTGCTAGAGTGGCACTGACCAGGAAAGGCAGGTCAAATAGTCTTTTAATTTAATCATTTACAGCTAGAGATGAGAACGCTATAAAAAATGCCAAAGAGTATATCCATGTGATACTCTCTCTGGGGAGAGTATCCATGGGGGAGAGAGAGAGACAACATCAGGAGCCATGGAGAGCTATATCTCAGGAAACATGGTTTATTTTGGGGACGAGCCAAAGACAAAATAACAAGTGAGAGGGAAATGACGGAGAGGTTCTGGGGAATTTTTCACTAGCTGATTACCTTCTGTTTGGCTCCAACTTCTTTTTAGGTGGCTTCATCCAGAATACCCTTCACAGCAGAGGAAAACTGTTACTTCTGGGAAGTTAAAGCTGAGTACATTAAACTTGGTTTTCTGTCTGTGATTTTGATTAATGGTGTTTCTTAAAATATGTGTTGTTTCTGTTGGGCCATTACTCTTGATGGTATGGTCCTGAAGTTTCTTAGATTGTTGCAATTTATTGCACTGTTTCTTAAAGTTTAGTGTGTCCTCTTAACTTCATGAGGAACTAGAGTCCACACAAAAAAAACCCCAAGAATTTAAAAAAAAAAAAAAAGTAGATTGCTCAGCAAACCACTACCACTTTGCCTAGGATTATTAGGCTACGTTAACCATTTAAACAGCCAAATTCAGGATGACATTATTTGTTTTTATCAGTTTGCATTCCACTTGATGGAGTAAAGTTTGTCTGATGCAATTCTGTTTGTTATACAATTTGAGTAGACATTCCCCAAAACCAAAGGAGAGAAAGTGTTCCTTTTCACAGTTCTGAATGCCTTCTCCCATCATTACTTTGCCATTTTATTATTCCCCAGGCTGCATACAAGGTATGTCCTTGGGTTTTAGCTCCTTCTAGCTTTCCAGTCTCTTTGTCTCTCTTTCACTGAAACACAAAGTTTTGTAAAACCATCACCAGAAAACCCATACACCAACGCTTGTCTTGAATGAGCAGAGACACGTGTGCTTGTGCTTGCTAAGGATACTGCTATAGCTTCAGCAATCTGATTCCGGAAAGGAGATTAATAGTTCTGACAACTGCCATAGATGAAGGGCCATATTTCTGCTCAATCCATAATAGTACTTTTTGTTGTTGTTTCAGCCCACATATTGTTTATGCTGATCCATCTCTTCATGCAGAAAACCAAATGTCTATATTTCATCTTTGCTGAAGTCACCCCATAGCATTTTAAAGTTTGAGGAAGAAATTCTGACGCTGCTATTCATTCATCACTGACACTGGAAAATTATGAGATATTATGAGAATGTCTCAAGAAAGAAAAATGTTTATATTTGACTTCTTGTTTCTTGACCCTCTGAGGTTATTTGCTTCATATTTTCAACTTTTACCCACATCCTGGAAGGCTAGCAAGTCACTCTATTTAATGGAAGCTTAGATTCTCATGAACTTCCCTTATTCCAGCAGCTAGGGCACAGAAAAAACCAAATATCACAAGACTTTGTGATAGAATTGAGAAACTTGGCAGCACTTTTGCCTTCTGCTGATTAGCTCTTTACTCCCTGAGTAATCTGATATAAACCAATGGAGTAAGTCACCAGTAGACAGCATTCACTGGGAGTAAAACTGGCGGAAATATGTCCTGTTTGAAACAAAACATGCTGAAGAAAGCTCCCAACCTGATAGTTATAGGATATACACTGTATAAAGTGTATGCACGTATACACACACACATATATATCTGTATACACGCATATACCTACACTGTTAAAAATAGTGCACCAGGTTCCGAACTAAATAGAACTACTTGGGGTATGGTTCCAGTATCACCACACCTTGTTAAATAGAACACCAAGAGATTATTTCTCTGTTAATCTTAAATCAAGTGAACTGCATCTGCATCAAAAGAAAGGAATTTGTTTATGGCTTGCCTCTTAAATGCCAAGCTGCCACACAATGGGCACAACTGCGTGATCGCAAGATGATACACAACATGCATTGACACACACACACCAGGTTGACTAAAGGAAGCATTGCTTGCATCTTGTAATTACAAAACCCTGGTTTGGGGAGCATTTAGATTTCTTGGTTGTACAGATTCCTTGATGTATAATAAATATATGTGGCAGCCTCTCCTTTGGACAGGACACTTGAAGAACCTCTTTCTCTCTCTTCTACGTGACCACTGATTTTGACACTACTTGTAGGAACTCAATTGCCTTTTAAACTTCAGCTGCCTCTGTCAAATTTACTTGAAACCAGTCAGTGTTGTAAAAAAGATTTTTGTGGGGACACACAGTGTGACTGCAAAATGAGGAAAAAAAAGGCACGCATTCAGCTAACAGAAGTAATTCTGGCTTATTTCTGTATTCTATCACAAATCCCCATGAGAAGCACTAGCTGGCATTTGTAAATGGCAGCTGCTGCCTACGAGCTAGCGCAATCAATCTTCATGCTGCTGCCGCTATCCACATAAGCATAATCAGTGACTGTGAGTCAACAGGCTGAAGCATGTACCATTTATTCCTATCCGCTTAGAATTATCACAGTAACAGCTCACCAAGGCAGAAGAGAAGGCAGTAGCTTCTTATTTTCATGTCATGTCTAATATGAATACAGTAGTTTAATACAAGGCACTTACAAAGTCTCACATTACACATTCATCTCACTTGATTGGTTTGATATATTCAGAGACAAATGAAACCAACCCAACAGACAATATTGCATTGATGTCTTTCTGAATGTCATTCTGAACATTGATATCAACTGTACTCTGGAAAAATGGTGATTTATAAACTGATATTTGGTTCCAAACATATGATCTTATTTATCAGTAAAGACCAGAGTATGAATTCTCCAGAGCATTTATACTACTGACTATAGGACAAAGTTCTGCTAAACGATATTATGGAATTGCCATCACTGGTAACATATCTAAGGATAGGATTTTTACATGTATATAGATTTAGAGAAAGTACCTTTCTATTGGGGATGAAAAAAACAAGAAATAAAGGAAAATAAATAGATGGTAGAATCCTTACCAATCACAACACCATATCATTTTGTCAGGAAAAACTGAGGAATTGTCCTAAAACTTAGAAGTTCCTATGTAGATTTGAAAAGCTGAATCAATCCCAACCTTTGTCTACTCAAACACCACAGAGGACCCATATTCGATTTTGAACGTTACACCCACCATGTTCTGGCAGTTACATGTGCCAATGAGTCACAAATTGACTGCTATTAATCCTAGATAAAGTAGCACTTTCTTTAATTTAAATGCATTGCCTCTGAGTTTGATCAGATGCCTTGTTATGTTTATATGGTGGGGCAAAGAAGAAAAAAAATGGGTGGCTACTCTTCTCGTTGACATTCATTATATTGTGTTTGAAACCACATTTTAGTCTCACTTAAGCCAGTCATTTTCAGCTCATGGGCTGTGGATAAAGGGAATCGTGGACTACTGTGTAAAAAGTCTGCAGAAGGTAACCGCAAAAACCAATGCCAATGACTCTCATGAAAATGAGTTCCCATCTCTCGTGCTGAAAAGGACTGACCATGCATCTGGTAAGCATATGCATATTTTAAGCACATAAGAAACCCACAAATTTGAATGTGGGGACTCCAAAGCTGAAATTTAAGAAAGCATATTTTGCCTGATATTTTGTTAACCTTGTCTTTTGGATGTCAAATGCCCGTAGTTGAAGTAATCGTTCATGTGAATCTTCACATAACTTTGACTGGTTTTGTTATTCTTCTCCAGATGCTTTCTACGCATAGCTTGTCCATTTATATTGAGGCATCCAAAACTGAACTGCGGTGCAACTGGAAATGTATCATTCATGGTGTTCTATTAAATCATTATTACAGTGAGATATTACTTCTGTAAAGTATTTCTCTAATCCTTCTCTTTGTTAGTTGATTTTGGAAAGGCATATTCATTAAGCTGTAATACTCACAATGATTCATATCTGTTTCCTCAGGGAACCGTGTTAGATCAAAATCCATTACGATAATGAGAAGTTTATTATATTTTCTAACACATACTACTTTTCATTAGGGCTGCCAGAATGCTGATAGATGGATGGAAGAATGAATGCTTTGGGTGAATACAAGTATTTCTAGGAGTGTCTAATGGTCCTCTTTAGTTGTTACCGATCCAGAATCATTTGTTAACAAATTGCATTAAATCTCTTTTTCCAAAATAATTCAAATAAAAAACAGGAGCCCAACATGTTTTCTCATTGCTCTTTTAGTTTAAAATTGGCTATTTACTATGAATTCCAAGCACCCTGTAGGTTGGCAACATGACTTGCTATTTATTTTATTTCAAAGCCTCTCACACAGGTTCCTGTCAGAAGCCTTTTGAAATTCCACGTAAATTATGTTCGAAAGATACATTTCATCTCTTACTTTATGCACTTTTTCAAGGGATTCTTGAAAGATAGAGCAGCACAATTTGCCCTTACAGAAGCCGTGTCAGTGGGTCCTTATCGTATTATGCTTATCTTAATGTGTAATCTAGTCTTGAAGTAGATTCCATTTCAGGTCTTATCTTTCCCAACAAGAGCAGATTAAAGAGGAAAGTCTTTGTTCATTGAAGTGCTGTGACTTACTTGCTCTCAAATCCTTGGAATTCAGAGACAGAGCCCTGCACGACTGCTGTCTAGCAAAAGGTTTTATGCACTTGCTTAACCCTGAGCACAAACAGTCTCACTGCAGCCAGCGGCCCTCTCCCTTGCTTAAAACTACCTGCGTGCTCAAATACCTTCCAAGCTGTATTGAGCAAGAATAAAACCTGGAGAAAAACAGCAGAATGCAACTATCTCAGGCCGTTAGCACTTTTTTCCCCTTTTCAGTATAGTTTTCATAAATCATATCCCACACTCAGATCATTCAGAAGCTTTCTCTTTAAATACCCTATTTCATTAGTTCTAACTCCTGCAAACATAGTTTCTGTCATACCTAAGGAACTGCCAAATGTTTCCAAAAGAAGCACATGATGAGAACATTTCTTGGTGAGAAAAATGAAAAGAAAACATGTGCCTGACTTTTCCAAAGCCTGTTAGGAGTTCTGTCTAAATTTCTGTTTTCCTCACATGTACAGCTTTGAAAAGAACCCTACGCCTAACACCAAACCGACAGAATTAGCCTTTTCGACATTTTTCCAGTGGCTCGCAGAAAATATGCTCCCTCCACTCCACCTTCTGCTCTATCTCTTACTGTGAGGTTGTTTAGTTTCGCTGTGTTAGCATCCAATGCGAGTCATTTTTGCTGCGTGTAACTGGGTCTTTTAACCGTTGTAAACCCTTTGAAGTTTCCTCTTTCTGCCAAGAGGTCAACGCGGTCTTTCTTTTGCCCTTTCAAAAGGACCTTTCATTCATTCCTGTGTTTGGTCAAGTTGTTGTGGGTTCTGCTCCGGCCTGGCACCATGAGTCCCCCCCTACACAAGCAATTGCTGCTTTCGTTGCTACTGCTGTTTGTACTCCTTATTGCTTCTTTCATTTATCTTCGTTGACACACCAAAGGAAAGAGGGGGCTGAAAGGGGAGAATTTGGCTGTAAGCTAAATTGATTGCATGTTATATTTCATGGAAGTCTGGCAGGAAGAGTTGAGTGATCTCAAGAGTTTCAGGAATATTTTCGTTCCTATTGTGCAAATCAATCAAAGCGCGGCTCAGCCCGGGCTGCCCGCCCCCCGGCAGCCCACAGCAGAGCTTGCTGCATTGTCAACAAAGGTTTGAATAGAACAAAAGTCTCCCAAGTGGACACTGCATTCACTTGACGGGGTCACATGTTACCCAACATTTAATAAAACTCACATGAATTTGAAAAGGATTCCCAGATAGATCAATGACTGGAAAAGTAGTAAATTTAGCCGGTAGAAGGGATGCCCTAAAATCAAGGTGATGCTGTTACACGTGGCAGTTACTCTTCTGTTTAGATATTAAATATCATGGGTGTCTCGGGACTATTAGAATGAATTCTTGCCAAATAAACATATCTACCAGTTTCCTGTGATGGTTCCACCCGCCCTGGATCTGTCATGGAGGAATTCATTTAGGGTGGGTTGCTTTTTCCCAAGCCTTCATCCGCAGCACCAGCTGACCAGGCTGGCTTGGATCCCCCGCAGCTTTACATGCTTCTCTGTGGCACAAGCGTAAACCTGGCAGAGCTAGTGGCCTCAGAAACGATGAGGCTCAAGCAACACCTAGGCGACTGTCCCCCTAAGTGCTTGGGCAGAGATGTCTCCAGCAGATCACGCTCCATTCCTTCGCGCCAGAGCACTGTCTTAACCTTTTCTGAAAAACAGAACAACTGCCGCCCTGCCCCTCTCGTCCTGCCTTCTCCTTTTAAGCCCAGGAGATGCCCAGGCTCTCCTGAAAGTTGTAGCCGCCCTGCTAAGCTAGTCTTCCACCAGGCCCTGATAAAAAGGTGGTTTTAGTAATCCTGGTTGCTGCTAAAGTAACGAACTCTTACGTTCTGGCACAACATGTGAGATTTTAATTTCGTGCCTGCAAACAGAGAGTGAGAAATAATGACTCTGCATTCTTAGCGAATGCACAGCCTTGGGCTATCTAAAGAACATAAGGCCGTATGATGTGTCACTGTTCAAAAATTCAAAAGGAATCCAAAAGAGTACTTTGTGCTTGTTCCTCCCACCTTATCTGGTTCAGCACTAGCTTTGGCAATCACTGTCACAAGCGAGAGCTGAGGGAATGCTGAGTCTGGAGTCATCACTCAGCTAACAAGTTAGTGCTTCTGCAAGATACACGGCAACTTGCTGACTGCCAGCACCTTATTTTGGACACAGCTCAGACCAGAAAGAGGGAACGGATGCAAGAGCTAACAAAAACCCGTGGCTCTGGGCAGGCCTCCATTCTGCAAAAAACTTCATGCGCCCAGTTTGGGTTTTGAAGGGCAAAGCTTGTAATCCTATTTGCCAGAACCTCTTGCATTTGGGGGTCGTATTAATCACCCCTCTCTGCAGCGTGCCACAAAATATATCATTTATTTGGAGTGTTCGCTTTTTAGCAATTCATTTTCTTAGCTTAAATATATGTCCAATTGACATATTTATGAGAGGAGGAATATGCAGGTACAATTTTAAATCAATATAAATACGGAATATGGGGAACATAAAGATCAGAAGAAAATCCCTGAAAAGGGACATATAGGGACATACTTCGAATATAAGAATTATTTTCATACTGTTTTCTTCTTTGTCTTTAAAAAGCAGTAATTTATTTTTACTAAAATATTCAGGATTAAGTTTTCCAGCTGGCTGCCCAAATTCTTTCCATCAGTGCCATGTTTCTGCAGCCAGAAGAGCAACAGTGCACAAAATGTGCATAGGCTTACCCTTTACCCATTGTTACGCACAGTTACTCTGTAGAGTAATTTCATTTGGGCTGTTCAGAAACACAAATTTTGACTTTATTGGAAAGGCTGAGATTATCAGAAGAGCTTAGGGATGGACTCCTGCTAAACGTAGGTGACGGTTTTTGTCTGGCTGCAATAACCACTTCAAAAATCTCAGCCCAAAAAGCCCACGTGACAGCTATCAGTTCAAGGATCTAGCAGAAAAATTGTATTCTTGCCAGGACTTTCCAGAGGCAGTCAGAAAACTACGGTTAAGAAACATTTAAAAACAGAACAAAACCTGACCGTCTTGGAAAGCGAGGACTCTGACACCCAGCCAGTGTGCTTCATGAACGCTGAAGGGAAACGAGATCTTTGAGCAGCATGCCCTTTTCCAACACAAAACCCGCACACCACCACGGGGCAGCCCCCTCTTTGAAGCCACCCGATCCATCCCAGCCTCGCGTATTAACACCATAAACCCGTTGTTACCTGGCACCCTTCGGCATTCCGGCAAGGATGCCAACTAACTGTTGGATCCATGGATGCTAAGCTAAATGTTGTTACTAACCAAAAGTAAACCACTCGCCTAAAATATACAGCTGTTTTCAGGCTCTTGGATCTATAGATAGAAGAATAAGTACATGGCGTATACTTCTACTATTAACCTCAGCGTTAATTGTTCAGTTCTCTGCCTGCACCATCAGTTATCAAACCAACTTTGTTGACTAGTACTCAACGAGCTGTTATGTACCAGAGTTCAAAACAGAGGTATGCTGATAAGAAGAAATGTGTGCCTAAAACTCATCTGCTGTTGAAAAACTTCAGGGCATAAGGTAAAGACTCCTTTCGCTGTGTCTTAAAAGCAATTTATGAAAGAAATATACAAATAAATTGTGAACAAATGATCATGGAAAAAAACATTGACATTGCCATCAATGCATTATAAAATATTTAAACCTGCTTTCGATTATCTTACGTGCTTCCCATTTGGCATTTACTGCTGTTGATTATCTTACACGCTTTCCATTTAGCATGTAATAAACCCTCTTGAGTCTGATTAAACACAAGCTAAAATTAAATATTTCCTATCATCTCCACCAAATGCTATTCTGATTTGCATTAGTTTGCTCCTTGGTTAGTTTGGTAAAGGAGGTTGGTGGACAGTTTGAAATCTGTTCTCACCACGAGCTGGCACACCCCACCGGGGGCAGGAGCAGGGCGAGGGAGCGCGGAAGCAGGGGACGGAGACAGGCGTGGGATGCACACCACATCCTGGAGTGTGAAATCCCACAGGAAAAATTACCCTCGGCCTCAGTCAGGGCTGCGGCAAGCCCATAAGACTTTCTTTGATGAAATTTGCCTATTTTCTCAATATATGCAAGTCGATCACAACTCAGTTCACTTAATCGGATACACTTTACATTTTGGCTGGAGTCACTGATAAGCTGCGTTTGGGTTGTGCTTCTTAGAGGAGATTGGCCAAAAGGCCTCGGATCGATTTGGCTCTGTTTCAGCACTGAATGTGTGAACAAATATACATCCAGAAGGAATCATTTCATGTTTACCTTGAAATGCGTTTCCTCAAGTTTTCCAGTAATCCACTTTCTGCAAATATTTGAGCCAGTAAAGGCTGATCACACAAGCATTATGGAAAGCAAACACCAAACAGCTGTGAGCTAAATAAATTAATTTAAAATCTAGGGAGGACACTTGCTGAATTCAACTGATACCATTATCTATAGCTCCTGAGGAAAAGAGATCTCAGTTCCTTTTGCTGAATGTGTGCTATCTTGTGTAATTAACTTGTGTAAGAACTGGAAGGATCAAGGATTTGAGCCCCAAGTCTGGGATATATGGTAAGGGGTGAGTAGTGAGGAATATTTTTGTCTACTTAGGCTTGGGCTTAGCCTGGAGTGCAACTGTAGTCTCACAGGGCTTCTGTGTGTAGGCGCTGTGCTGAATCTAGAACTGTGCAATTATAAAATATCATTATACAATCATTTAAATGTGGGTAATTTACACTAGGCCTCCTGCATTTGGTGGTTCCTACACTTTGCCCTTTCTTTTTTTAACTTCATCGATTTATTTATTTTCTGTTCGAGTTCTGGCATGTAATCAGCTGGAAAACCAGGCATGCAGAAAACAGCGCTGTGGGGCTTCCAGCCAGGTCCAGCACTGCCCCGGGAAACACTGGGGCACCTTGACTTTGCCTGGTGCCAGGAGGCACTCAGCACCTAGCACGACTGGCCAATGTAAATGAATGCTGGCGGGAGACTGATACGCTGGGATTAAAGGTGATATGTAATTAGTCCATATGACTTTTGTTGGTAATAATTGCAGGTAACTGGCTGCATTCCGCTAATCCAAATGACTGTCACTGTGCGCTGAGGGCATATGTTATCTGCAAAGGTTTCATATTTCATTTCGAACAAGGAGTTATCCATTAATAAAGCAGAACGCGATTACATTCATGTGCTCTCTGCCAAGACTGCCTCGCAAAACACGTGCGGAGCTTTTTGCCCGTGCTTCCCCGCCGAGCAGCGCTGCCCCCGCGCCTCCCCTCTGCGGCACGGCCAGGCACAGGAGGGCTCCCAGGGAACGGCAGAACCGCCCGGGTAATTCGCTGCGGGGAAACGCAACAAGTAAATACTCGAACTGTGCTGTCCAGTGAAAAGGAAACAAGACCATCTTGCGGTGGGAGAAGGGGCATGAAAAGATGTTAATCGCATGAGCAGTAATCTCTTTGGCTGTTCAGTGCGCCACACTTGGGCTTTGTTTGCCTTGACTTATCTGGCTTACTTATCCCCATCTGTGTGATCGTGGAGGTGGTGGAGGGCCTCTTTAAGTGTGCACGAGATCAGCTACTGGAGAAGGGCAATGAAACGTTAAGGAGGAAAGGTGGTATCATAAAAAAAAGCAACCTTCAAGGCCACCTATCTAGACAAAAGGGCTCCGACAGGCAATAAAAGCAGAAAATCATTGAGACAGCAATGAATTATGAAGGCTATTAAAACCCACAACTGAATTTACAGAATCAACTTCCCCTGATGTATTATAAAAATGCTTTTCCCCAGGAACTGGAGATACCGAAATTTGTATTGCAGATTAATTACGGCTTTATTTAACAGAGCCGGGGAGGGGGAGTTCAGCTCGGTCAAAGTAGCGTGGATATTAATGGTGTTAAAGTTTCTGAATCTCAAATACTGCCAGGAAATCGTTAACATTACATTTAACAATTTCAGGTACTTCTGGTTTTGAACTCCAATTTTATTATTTATGGAACCTTGATTGCAGAAAAAACATACCCAGCACTTGTATTTAGATCCTGTTTACAAAGGAGCTCTGTGTTCTCCCTGGAACTTGTATAAGAACAGAAAAGTAGATTATGTGGTTTCTTAATAGTTCTTCACAAAGAGTCTTCTGTTTCTGACAAATGGTTTATGCAAATGCATTCTTTGTACCGCTTCAAGCAGTACTCATGGAAAAATGACATTTTGCAATAGGGAACAATGAATATTCAATGCATCGTTTCTTAGGTGAGCTAATGGACAGCTTGTATTCCACGGCCGCTGCCATTCTCTAATTTTGAAATTTTGACAGGGGGCAGGGAAGTATCAACTGGCAGCGGGAACTGAAAAGCACTGGCTTTCAGCCCTTCCGACAGTATTCCAAGCAAGGCAATTTGGGACTTTAAATTGCAGACGGGAAGAAAATTTTCAGTTTCTGCATGCTGAACTGGAGGGCTGTTTTACAAAGGGGCAGTATGGATAAAATGCGTAGCTGCATCCTTGGAGTCACAGCGACTGCTGGACTTCGGAAGGGCAAGAGGGTGAAAGCTTCACAAAAGCCTCACACAGATATTAATCCCTGGTGTGAATGGCACAAAAAAGAGGCAATTTGGAATGTACAGGCTGTGTCTTACAGGCCTTATTCATGCAAGCAGGCACGCTGAAGTCAATGGCTTTGTTTGTATTGGGCTGGGACTAGCCTGAGAGCAAAGGCTGCATGAGGAGCCCTCATTTTGCAGTCCAGTTCGGAAAGGATGGGTTGGCAGTGGGAATTTGACCTTTTTATGACAAAATAGACTTAAACCATCAGTTCACATACAACTGTTACGTATGAGTGATAGTGTAACGTGACAGAGAGCAAGAAACCGAAAGGAGTAAGAAAGGCAAGTTGAAGTAGCGATAATGTAAATGTTTTAAGCCTCTTTTGCCTCTCATGTACCTCACGTGACCGCAGTAAGCTTTTTGAGTTGAGTCCCATGAGTGAAGATAACAATTTAGGGAAAATAGGCAGGCTCCACGCTCTCCTCCTCTCTGTTCTGCACTCCTGCAGTTTTTCCCAAACATTTTTCTGCTTTAGGAGATAGGACACGAGTTGTTCTCAAGAGTTGCTCTCAGGAGTAAGGGAATCTCAGCTTTTCCAATTCCTTAGCCATTTGCATTATGTTCTTAGTAGTCTTCTACAGTTACCAGAAAGCTGGATAACTATATCTTTGAAACTTAGACATTTGGAGATAAAGAATCATTCAGAAAAACTTCATCCAGATTGAAAAGAGGATCAGATCTCTTATGTTCATTTACAGCAAAGGTATTCAGTGTGTGAAACAGAGTAATTAATACCTTTGATCACCGGGCTTTTCAAGTTTATCACATTAAGTGCAATTGGAGATTGGAAAACAATAACGATTTCATGCATATAAATGTCTTCTAGTA
Source organism: Phoenicopterus ruber ruber (assembly GCA_009819775.1). Taxonomy (NCBI): domain Eukaryota; kingdom Metazoa; phylum Chordata; class Aves; order Phoenicopteriformes; family Phoenicopteridae; genus Phoenicopterus; species Phoenicopterus ruber. Next base: position 27,090,581 of record CM020217.1, on the reverse strand, counting down.
AGTACGTTTGATTAACAGGTGACCTCAAAAGAGAGGTTTTGGACATGCTTTAAAACTTGCATTCCAAGCAGTGAATTTAACAGCAATGTTCTAAAAAAATAGACACATTAGATATTTCATATCCACACAGTCATCTGAAGTTAATAGCCCAAATTCAGTGTTCAGTTACCTAACCATAATTCCTGAATTAGTTCAACCTATAAGCCATTCATTCAGCAAGGCAATTGTGGACCAGAACTCAGCAACTGAGATCGGAGATCCTGCACTACAGGATCAGATATCACTGAATCTGCCTCAGGTGTTTTTACAAACTATATCCAGAAAAATCAGAAACTTATTGTTTAGTCTGGATCTATATAATAGTAATATATGTCAAAAAGAATGCAGTATTGCAAGTTTTTTAGTTCCATCAGCAGAGGTACGTTAAGAAACTTTCCTAACTAACTGTTAGGTGAGTAATAAAAAAATTCCAATCTACACCTAGCAATACCATCCACTCCTAGAGGTTTACATTAATTTTCAAGGATGGTGAAAAGTCCTATTTTCTTTGTGGAGGCTGAGGTTTTGCTAAATATATATTTTTAATGGCCTTACGTGGACTGTATGTGCTACTATCAAGATTCTAAGCTGAGCATTGTTTCCAACTTCCCTTGGACCGCATTGCTGGCTGACGAACAAACAAATATTGAAAGTAATTCACAGAGGAAAAAAAATTACTGAAAACACCAAAGACGTGTTCCATTTGTAGATTTAATTAAGATATCACGTCAATAGAAAAGCCCTCAGTCACAGAATAACAATTTCCTCCTGCCGTATATGCACCAAGCCAAAGCCGAGGAGTTTATTTTCAAAGCAGGACATATTGGTCCTGCCACAGCTGCCAAGACAAGTGATACGACACTCTTGTAGATAATGACTGGAGTTGGTTTCAGGATTTAACCTCGTGGAAGTGCTGCACTGCTGCTTGACAGAGAGGAGGAGGGCGTCAGAAGAAGGGTCAGGTCCGTACTTACTCTTTCCTTCAGGGTCAGCGGCTGGCCACTGCCAGACATCGCAGACGGCGTGGCTGGCTTTTTGGTCAGACCCATTTTGGAGCAGATGAAAGTTGCCTGGGTGACAGACTCTTAGTGTGACCACGGTTTTGGATACCTAACTTCACCTGATCCTCTGAAAGCCAACAGGACCTTTCAAAAGCTAATTGCTGCTCAGTGCGGGGGAAGGTACTGGAGTTTCTGTCATCTGCCCAGTTTGCTTACCTGGCACCATTCAGTAGGCGGCCAACTTGCCTCTAAATGTAATTTGTGTGGTGAAGCTGCGGCTTTCGCACACTGTAAAACCATGGCCGAGAAGCTGCGCTGCTCGCTATGGGTCACAGCTGGGAAAGAGAAGGAAATTAGAGAGAGTGGAGAAGGTGGATCACTCCAAAAACCTCTCAGGGAAGCCACAGTCCTTTGAGACCTATACAGAGCCCAAACAGGTAATGAAGGCCTTTTGCAACATCTATCTATGGCCAGAGTGAAAGAGAGACTGGGGATGCCGAATCCAGCCCCGATCACTCTTTCCCCCACTGGTGCGTTCAGCTCAGGCTACGCACAGCAGAGGCTTTAGACCAGCCAACCTATTTTTAGCAAGTAAAAGGCCAGCTAGGTTATTTTCAACAAATAAAAATGAGGTGTTATTTTGATTTGCAATTGCCAGGGACTTTTCCCTTCTGACGAAAAAATAAATAGATACATATACATCTTAAACACTAAATCAAAGTCCTCAGTTTGCCCAAATCATTGCATGTCAAGTGGCAGCTAAAAAGGCAATATTCTCTTCTCTCCATAAGGCTACGTCATTTGTTACCGATAAAGCCTTGATGCAGAAAAAGCCAGAAAACACTACGTCCCAATAACTTCCCCCAGACTGGCACAGATAGGTGCTATTATGTTTGCAAATCGCATTTATGACACTGAGCCTAACGTGAAGAGAAAATGGCTTAAAACTTGACCAGAATCAATACCGAGACTGTAACAGAAATTGGAGTGTAAACTCAGGCTCCTATTATTGTAACCTCAAAGTTTCTCTCAAATTCCTTCTTGGAAGTCATGCTTGCCCTACTTAGAAAGATACTAAAATACTTCTTATATAACTGCTCGGGAAAAGCTGTACATAGGGAATAAACTACTGAGCTGGCATTAATTTCATTTTACTCCAGTGTTCTGCAATATGACATATTTTACATCAGCTCCACTGCGTAAGATTCTTCTATCTATCAACTTAAAGAGAAGAGTTTGACATTAAATTTATTTCTTGGATAACATACTGGATGCTTCTGAAGTCTACACTGAAGCATGAAGTGATAGTGTCTGTTGAAGCCATCAGTTCTTATTGACAAGTCTGGTTAAATTATCAGGTTGTATGTAATTTTATTTGAGTGTAGGAAAATGAAGGTTATAGCCAAGAGCCTGGTGGGGTTTTCTTTCCTGAGATGATGATTTATTCATTTTGGCTTCAATAGCTACGGTGTCAGGCGTATTTTATATTTTTCCAACTTTGACACTTCAAACATTTGATTTCCCTTTGCAACTTCCAACCTAAAACATGTTTCCCATTATAGATATTCAAGTGACTGCCTTGCACACACTGACTCATGAGGCTGGTTTTTATTTTCACAAAATATATAACCCTATTTGAATAAAATACAGATGGTGTCCAACACATTAAACACAGCAAATTTGCCATTCCCTCCTTCATCCCCTCTGTGTTCCGTTCCCCAGATTTTCTGTGGCTGTATGAAATCTTATCAGCCTCAACAGCTCCGAGAGGACATGGAAACAGAAATTTGATGCCATTCGTATTTGGTTTGCTACAATAAATAACGTGCAGGTTTTTAATGATTAGTATTTTTCTGTAGGATTCTGCATTCGGAGCTCTGCTTCAAAGTGAGCCGCGTGCCCCTTGGAAGATACTGAACAGCCAGCTTCACGCGGTCCTGTGGCAGAGTTTGAATTAAGGGCATTCAACATGGACTATGGCGCCAAATATCTTTCCTTCCCAGGTGACAGCTGGAGCAGATTCAGTGGCCTCTTACATTGCCATTCAGAAGGAACAAAACCACAATATACTAATAGTGTGGTAAATAACTGAATAAATTAGGAAAAACTGCTGAAATTATTTGAAGAAAAATTGTTCTGGGTTTTCTATGAAAGCATAAGGATCATAGTATACACACGCATAAAAGTTACTTGGAATGCCCAAGATCTAGGTTTTAGAAAAAGATTCTATCATCAGCATCACTAGATGGCATTGGAGGGTGCTTTATCTCATCGTAGGAGAAAGGTAGCTTTTGTCAGCAGTCCACAGTAATTTTTATTAGGAACACCAGTAGTTAAGGAATTTATTCCAAGCAAGCTGAAGGCATGTTCTATGCAACTTGGGTGAGGGAATTGCAACACGAAGCAAGACCCAAGGCTGGCTGAGCAGTCGCTGCATTGCTGCATTTCCTTCTGTCACACACAAGGAGTCCACCATCTCCGAGCTAGAACTGGAAGACTGAAATTTGAGCAGAAATGAATTGCAGAGGGTACTGTAGAAACTGAGAACCGATATTACATGGGCTGGTGACTTCAGAGAGGTAAGAGTTAATCTATTCCTGAGATTTAGGGTGGAATTTTTGGTACTGCATATTTGTTTTTCCCCCACAGCAAATTATACAAATATTTATTATATAAATGGTATCTCTGTTTTTCTTACACCTTTTTTTACTATATAGTTCTCATGTCCCTTTCCTATTCCTTTTAGAATGAGATATGTTTGCCATTCTCTGATATTTTATTTAGCATCAACATCCACTTTGGAATTACTGCTAATTTTAGTCGCCTGCTCTTGTCCATTGATAGTTACTGCAAAGAAGCTGTGCAGAATCAGTTGCACCACAACTACAGTGGTTTCTGAATTGCAAGATTATTATTGCACTTAGGGAGTTCTCTTTTATTCATACTCTTTAGTAGTTGGTAAAAAGTAGCAAAGAGGAGTTTGTTCCCATATAAACACGATTCTAGGAGCTCGGTCTTTACAAAATGGACTATATATAAGAATAATTATAGGTCATGGAAGATATGTTGCAATATAAGGCAGCAAAATGGCGATTTCTTTTCACATCGGCCACCTTGACTCACAATCTAAGTCATTAAACTTTTCAGTTCTCCAGGTAGACTGCGCAGAGTCTGTTTGCAAATTCATTGCCTGTACGACAAAACGGGCATTATTTTTTGCCTCTGTAATATTCTCTCTGCTTAAGAGCTGTCTTTTATCTAAATTCTATGATGAACCCAAAATCAGAGCCGTTGTTTACAGATGAAAACCTGACACTTAATTGAAGTGTTTCCATTCTTCAAACAGGCTTTAGTTTTGTCACTCCTGGGATTAAAGGACGGGATGGCAAACCACGTAGGAATGGTAGCGTTCACGCTGGTCAACAGCTTGTGTCCAAGAATGAGGTAAGGCCTGCCAGTAAGTCATATAAGGTTTTTAATAGGTCATGAACTCACGCAAAGCCAAGGTCTTGTATAAAACGTTAAGTACACCCTCTTCTAAAAGTGCCACTGTGCCCCTGGTCATCTGTTTGTCTGACTGGCTGCTCCGCATTCCTTCTGGTGTATTTATAGAAAGCTGCAATTCATAAATACCAATTTGTACCATTATCTTCATACATGCCAGGTACTTGTAACATTGAAAACTGGAAATTGTTCTTAGGGCATACTTGAAGTCAGCAGAAGGGTGATAAATAAGAATGGCATTGTACCTGTTAAACAGTGAGTGTAAATGTGTAGAACTCCTACTCCTTTCCTGAGATTATTTATTAAATAGTATGTCTTTAATTTGCTGTGTCTTGCTAAAGCTTCCATCTTAAAGTAAGGTAACGCTTCATGTTGTCATTGTTTAACTCTCACGGGAACCTACACACATGCTCACACACGCGCTCGTGTGTATATATGGGAAAATCAGTGTATTTTTTCCTCACTTGTATGGTCCAAACATTTAGGTGCAAGAGGCAGGTTTTATTAGGTTCCTACTCCATAGCTAGTTTAAAATCTACCAGTCTGATTCTGCTTTGTGCGAACATAAATCAAGGACTAGCGGTATTACACTGGTAAAATCAAGCTAAATAAGATCAGACTCTGGCTTTATCATTCCAAGTAGCCACCCAGATAGTTTAGTCTTCCTCCTTAGCCTCACAGCCATTTGCTGAAAAACTGTGGTTAGCAGGGATTTTTATTTACAAGCCACAGTTTCTAATAAATGTGTTGTTTGCCCTCTGGCTTGACATCAAAGACAGTTTCATAATGAGGGTGGCTCATACTGAATTATATTTCCCCCCAGTTTGCATGGGGAAGCGGAGCACCTACTTACACAAGGGCAATTGTTGACCGCACGCAACTACAAAGGGAAGAGATACAACACTTCGCTTCCTTCATATTTTTAAAATACAGCTCTTAAAAGCATCTATGTCAACTTGAAAAAAATCACTTGTACTTACTTGCAAGCAACTTACTCGTTAAGAGTTAAAATGCCAAGGTCCGTGTCTGTGCAGAAGGATGGAAGTGGACCCTGCGGGACCTGGTTGCTCTCAGACGCAGTCAGCCCGTGTCAGCCCGATGTGTCTTGCTCCTGCTTAAAACTCAGAGAGAGAAAAAACAACACGTTTTCTTAAAAAAAAAAGGATCAGATGATCACTTCTCAAAAAGCACTAAGCAGAGTATGATCATAAAGTCTTTATATACTGCCTGCTTTTCACAAATCTTCCTCTTCTTCTTTGAGCCCTGTTTTCTTCTTTCTGCGGTCGATTGATGAAAACTCCACTTGAGTCTTTTCAACCCGAATCTGTTTGACTTCTTTCAACAGTGGTTCACATTTTGACCAAAAGGTTAGAGATATGTTTTCCTGGAAAAACTTGTGAACAGTCTTGCCACTCCATTTTTCCTTTTTTTTTTTTCCCCCCTGGTAGTAGGTTGTAGTTAGTCTTCACAGAATTTAATGCTAAAGAATACTTAGATAAGGCTTTCCCTACCAAAGTTTGAATGTTCCCATAATCATATATTTCTTTCTGACAGGCAACGTAAGATCATCTCTGGACGCTCACTATCCCCTTCCATATGCTTTGAATTACAAGACCTCTAAATCATTTGCTTAATCTAAATTATTATCAACAAGTGTCTTTTTTGCTCTAAATAGCAACAGTGCATGAAGGCGCAGGGCCTTATAAATATTAATAGGGTCAGCACTGGTAGAAGTGGAATAACGGTATATATTTTGCCTCTCTCCAATTCTCCTCGTAACGCACGCCTCCCGTGTGTCCCCAGGCCTCCGTTAGAGCGGGCTGTGGGAGAGCCCACATGGGTAGCTACGTCTTTCAGGATGCTTGGCTGTGACTGACTGGTCAGTCACCAAGTCTACTCCCCTGCTCACCTGGTATGAACACAAGGCTGCATTAACTTACCGTGAGCACAAGTTGTTTGTTGAGCTGAATTTCAGAGGCAGGGACAAGGTCTTCACGGTGCACCTACCACGGTCAGGTCCTGCTCCAGGACAGTGGTCCCCAGCAGTTACCACACCACACAGAGCAGCTGGCGCTAGGAAGACCTGCCTTCCCTCTGAGCTGCCGTCCCCCCTGCACACCACTTTGCCATCCTTCTCACAAATCTTACGGAAAACTGATCACGGCTGAGGGAAGTACTGAGCAAAATGCCTCAGTGAAGCAGGGAGAGGCAGGGCAAAGCATGTTAGGAATAGTGTCCTTACACTAAACTCCTTTGTCTCGTGCTGGAAGAACATCTCTCTGCGATTCTTCACCGGTGTCTCACTGCCCATCCCACCTCCTTCACTCTCTATACAAACTTACCCGAGCTCCTCAGCTGGCAACAGGGCCCACTTGTTTTCAGGCTTTCTGTCAGGGTGATGAATGCTCGTGGTGACACCACCAGTCTCACCGCACATTTCTCTTAGATGTGGTGCGAGTTAACAACCTGTTTCTGGAGCTGAATACGTGAGACCTCAGCTTTCCACTTAAAAAGATGCACTGAAGTTGGGGAGAAAGCTTTGAAAAGTGACCAGAGAGAAAACAGTAGGTTCAGATGAGATACAGAAAAATAGAAGAACACATTTTCATTCTGGTCTAAGCAAAGACCAAAGCTGTCGGCATGCCTCCACGACATCCCTCCGGATGCTGGGCCAGAGGTGATGCTGAGCAGTGCCTGCTTCATTGCCTGGAGGCTGTTCCCAGCGGTAGGGCTAGTGTCACCCCTTCACCAAACCATCGTGGAGACGGAGGGCAGCTCTCAGAGGTGCTGTGAGCCGCAGCCCGGCCGAGCATCACGGCGCTGGACGGGACTGAACGCTCAGCACAGCCCCTCGCAGAGCCACAGCACCCACCGCTTCACGCAGCTCTCACTTCTCCAGATGAACTCAACATCCTGTTTAGCACTTCATTTTGTGCATAGCCAATTGGTTTTTCACGGAGGAAATAAGCTCTCCCTGTTCAGCGTGACACGTACATAAATACGTATACACATACACACACGTGCACGCGCGCACGCAGACGTCAGCCGTTTAAAGCCCTGTGGGTGTCTTCTTTCACGTTTCTACCCTGTGGCTTGAGGAAGCCAGGAAATGTAAAAAGCAGTCAAAATGTTAGGGGGAAAAAAACAGATAGAAATGCCTTTTCCACAGAAAACGTGGAGCAGCTCCCAGGCTGACTGGCCCAGACCTGCCAACTCACTTTGTGCCTTGCTTCCTCCTCCTCCTCCTCCGTGGCTTCTCAGGGGTTTCCATGCCACTGGCACCAGACACGCACTTTGCTGAATCAGGCCCACTGCTGCCAAAGACACTTTCTCCCCATAAATTCAGACTTTTGCCAGTGCTTATTACAGCTATTAAATTCACTTATTGTAGTATCACGCCTCTCTTATTATGATTTTAATCAGCATTTCCATTGGAAAGCCTTACTCTCAAAGAGTTCTAAAACTGTTTATAAAATAGTAATAAAGTTGATTAACACTGAAATTTAGCATCCAGCTTCTTGGCCCACGGCTACGTTTCTTTCTTGCTTACTTGATCTCTGTTTGCAAAAGCTGATGTAAATTGGTTTGGCAAGTTTGTTTAATTCCAAGGATAAACAATTCCTGACTTAAAGAGGCTTTTTTTTCTGGTGCGCGGAAAGTGATGGAAGGAAATTATCCTAAGTTACCTGCCTACAACATTAAAGAATTACCCCGGATCTCTTTTTATTTTCTTTTAAATGTTGATATATTTTACCTAGGAATGCAACTAAAGAATTTAACCGTTCACATTGTTTTTAAAGGCTGAGTATTTTTGGAGCAGTGTACAGTGCTTAATGGTAAGGCAATCACGGGAGGCTAAAGACTTTCAAAATACATACCAGCACCTCAGTGCCAACAACCCATATCACTTCAATGAACTGTGCAGTATGTGTTGGCATGATTTATGCAGCAATTTTAGAAGAATCTGTAGTGTTTGTTTATTACCACAGCATGATTGATGGGTTCCTAAGTGCACGGCGACACAATCAGCTGAGCTGTTACGGCTGGAAGTTTGATAATTTGTGAGCTACAGCCGTTATAGCATGGCATTTCAGTCAATTGCCAGAAGTCGTTAGGGTATCGGTGACCTCAGAGAAACCGCGGCGAGACAAGACCCGCTGCCGACGGTGTCACCATCTCTCCCGCGCAGTCACAGAGGCTACGAGCGCTTCTGCCCAGCTTCTCGGGCCTTCCCCGGTAAAGCCCGGGAAGCAAAACCACCATTTGGCCCGATGAGTAACTCCTTCAGGTTCTGCTCTCATCCTCATCCCTTCCAAATGGTAAAAGACTGGTACCGATGCGACTCAAACTACAGAGAAAGAAAGGCTGCTCAAGCCTGGTCTTCTAATGGTCACTTGCTTTGCGACAGGCAACCGCGTAGACAAAGCCACCGCGTACCCCCAGAAACGCACCCCTCACTGGGAGCCACCAGAACGACCTCAGTTCCTTCCTGGAAAAAATACCCCCGACTTCTATTTACATACAATACATTGTGTCTAAGTCTTCACTGGATGTAGGCATTTATTTGCAACACAAAAAAAATCAAGTATGAAAGAAATTGTCTTTATCTTTTATTTTTTTTTTTACAAAAATAAACAATTTGAGAAACAAAAGCACATTTTTTTTCCTGACTGTACAAACTACAAAACAGTATGACATTGGTCACTTTAGCATTTACTTTATTGCTTTCACTGAAAGCAAATTCTCTAGACACACCATGCCTGTAAAACGCATTTTATATAGAATTAAGGCTAGCATTCATTTGCCATTATTAAGGTCATTTACTTCATTCACTCTAAGAATTAGCAAGCGGTGCCTTAGAAAACCAAGGATTTGATGATGAAAAACAAAAAAAACAAAAACAAAACAAAAAACCCAAATAACTGCAAGATAGTCATTAAACTAGTACTGTTCCACCAGCTGGATTGCTTTGCCAGTCTGTCAAAGATGTGGCTTCCCGAACAATTCAAACTCGATTCAACAAAAGTCTTAAGCACAGGCTTAATTGTAAGCATATGCTTAGGCCTATCCCTATTCAGCAAAGCACTCGGCCCTTGGGTAAGTCCCTACCCTTTCAGTGGGACTATTCATATGCTTATGTGATTTGCTAGACCTACAAAACGGCTCTTTTAAATTAAAAATGAAACTTTATGATAACATTGGAAGCAAAAATGAAAATTAGCTACAGTCTTGCAATTCTAAACATAACCAATTCCTTCCTTTTGACAAATACGCCGGCGCTGCGTATTTGATAGCTTTAACACAAATGCTGATTGTCTTCAGAAACATTTGCTATTCAGCTTACAAACTGACATGCTTCAGTTCCTCTGTTGTGATTGTACGTGCCCAAATAAATATCAGCGCGGAGGATACAGACTTCCCACAGAAACGATCGACTTTCATCCCTGCGCACGCATGCACAGGTCAGAACCGTTATGCTAACCTTGGTTAGAAAAGCCAGAGCTGCCAGCTGATTTATAACCAAAATTATACCCTAACAGTGTATCGTATCTTGTATCTTGCTTTGTTTTTAAAAAAATCACATTTTCAAAATGTTGTTTTATTGCACATTCATCCTGGTCATGCAGGTTATTTCTTTAAAGTAATGTTTAGCACTCTATAGATTAGAATGAGTAATAGTGCAATTATCTCTCCGGCCACGGCCGCCTTATACCTAACAGCTGCCTATATTTATACACAAACAGCTCTTGTCACTCACGCGTCAGACTGAGCCACTTTAGGTGTCAGTCTGTCACCTTCACATATGTTATCTTGTCAGGATCAGGCATGATATGATTTGAGGCCATCTTGAAGAAGACAAGCTGCCGACCTGCACCGAATAAGAAAAGGCGAGGGGAAGGAAAAAAAAGATATTTAGAAGTGATGAGCAAAAGGTTGCAAACTTTAAAATACTCACATTTCATATTCTTCAACTTACGCATACTTTGGACAACCCGAGAGTGAACTCTTTCTTAACTTCACCTGGTATAAGACTGAAATGCTTTCACCTAAAATGACACTGAATCTCCCCTGCCTTCCGTAGGTTTACTCTTATCTAATTATGGTCAAGACGCGGCTGCACACAGCTAGCACAGTAAACGAAGGAAAGGTCTGAAGATTTTAATACAAATTTCACGTGACCTTTAAAAATGTATTTAAAGACTCTTCCACTGGTAAAAAAAGGCTTGGGTTCAGGCACGATTGTACAGGAGCAGAATCATCTTTACATGCTTGAATCTTTGCAAAAATGATCAGTGCAACGTATGTAAACGTGACTTTCTCTGAAATTCCTCTTGCTGATCGCTTCGTAGCTCTGAGTTTTAAACAAGCTGGAACAAGGTTTCTACTCCTCATACAAAATCCAGCAGCAAGTGATACCAGCCTGGGCAGCGTGAGGCACCTGCCACATACACACCCGAGGCCAGCGGGGGCCGAATTTGGTGGGGTTTCACGCAGCGGTATTTGCGGTAGCCGCGGCACGGTTCTTACATCTCCCCGTGCTCACTGACCCGGCATCTTACTCACATCCCTGCCTCTCCACGAGTACCTGCCACCCCACGGACCCGCACTGCCACTGCCTTTCCTCGGAGCAGAGGCCACAGATTTTCCACAGCTATTCAGCCTCTGCCTTCCCTCTCCCTAAACTTCAGAAAACCGCATGCTATTTACACCCAGCCTGCCTCTCTAGGGGACTCCCAGAACACTATTTTCTTAAAAAGTATCATCACGGGACAAACAGGATGCCTGAACTACCAAGCAAATTTCCACGCTGCAGATTTCAGGGGCTGGAGTGCTCATGCATCAGGAACGGCACAGTAAAGGGGATGATAAAACTAGAAATACTGCTATGTCTCATTTGCTTTTAATAATATAATCTGAGACAGAAGCTGCTCTAAAATTCCTATGAATTTCCCTGTGCCATAATAATTACTTTTTTAGTACATTAACTTCAATAGTCTGGCTATAAATAGTCCGACTGGATGACCTAGTAGTCACTGGTTAGCCACAGGCAAGGTTAATATAAATCCGTTTTTTTCTAGGTTCCGTGGAAGTCTCTGTTCAAACCTCTCAGAAGCACAAAAAATGCAGAAAGCCGTAGCAGTACACTGCTTAAAACACTCTGAAATGTATGAACCGTCTGAAGTTTCTACTCATTTGTGATGCTTTCAGAGCTGGGGACCTGCTAGGCATGTATATTAGCCTGGATTTGGTGCGTATTTATGTTGCTCAGCTAAGCACAACTAAAGCACCCAACAGCACACAGGGTAAACTTTGACTTTAAGGTTACGACATGTTGTGATCGCAGATGTACAGACAGAAAGCTGAGCCTCTGAGCCTAAATAACTTGCCACACTAAAGTCCGTGGCAGAGCAAGGACTTCAATGGGCTTTCCCTAGGTTTGGCTAGCATTAGCCACCCTTCCTCTCAAAGACAGGAGCAGGGGAGCCAGGCTGGCCCTGGCAGAACACGGCAATCGCAGGCAGGGAAACAGCCCCGTCCGTGTGGAGATGCCACGCAGAAGAAAAACTCACGCTGACTTCAGCGGGGCTTGTATCCTGGGGGAAGGTTACAAAAGAAACACGGATTTGGTCCGCTGCACCTTATAGGCACCAAGATGTCTTTTTTCTTTCCCTTTCAAGGGGTGCAGCTTGCCCGGGGGAACGCTGCAAGCCGAGCGGGCCAGAGCCGGCCGCGGGGGCCGGCAGCTCTCCTGGGCACGCAGGGCAGGGGCGCGGGCTCGGGACCTGGCTGCGCCGTTCAGCTCTTCGAACCCTCAGCCACCCCAGAGCTGCAGCTACCAGAGATTTTTAGCAGAGACTTGTAACATTTTTGTTTCTCAGGCTGCTCTGGAGTTGCCTGAACTAGCCACAAGCCTGGTGCAGAAGCAGCGAGCCAGGGCCGATTCTGTGCTTGATGGCAATCGGCACCGACCGCCTGCCTTCGGGGGAACCACATGGGGACTGCCAGGCCCACAGACCTTTCCGAAACCGTATTTCTCTTTTCAACAAGTGTATTCTGTTAGACAAGAAAATGAGTTGTGGTAGCAAACGGGGTTTTCCCCTGGAAGTTCTACTTCTCCTTCTACCTGGTTTTAAACCCTCCCTCCTCGCTGTCCTTTAGCTGAAGCCGTACCGCTGGAAGCACAGCGTTCCCACCCGCGGTGGGGCAGCTCTCACGCCAGCCGGGAAGCCCCGGCTAGATGCACGGGAGAACCTGTTTGGTTTTGTGTCAAGCCGCAACAACCATATGGATTGGAAAGATTTATTTAAATCCAGATGTTGGACCACGTCCTGCACATTTAACTGCGGAAACAGGTCACAGGCTTTTGTTGTTGTTTCTGCTGCTGTGTTTTAAAGTAAGATTTCGGACCCTGCGGTTTGGAGACCTACGGTCCATGTGCTGCAGCCTTCTGGTGCCAGCTCCTTTGAGTCCACCCGCAGGTTCCTGCTCCCTCGATGGCTGGCAAAGAGAAGCCTCACCAAAAACCAGACCACCTCAGCTGGAGCTTCAGGAACTATCCCGCTTCTAGCTCCTGTGGGTGGCTCCCACAGCCCAGCGCAGCACGCTCCCCAAACTGTATTAAAACACTTAAAGCAGCCAGAATATGTGACTCAGCTGCTGCTTCTGCTCCGCAGCACCCGTGACCTACCTGTCCAAGTCGTCTGGTTAGTTAGGACGAAAGCTTTGCACTGGGAGTAGCTGTCACAGATCTCAATGGCTTCGTTGACATCAAACACGGAGAGGAGGCAGCCCTTATGATGGTAAGATGGCCAGCATCTGTAGTTCTCATCAGGAATAAAAGCTTCAGGCACCCGTCTGTACTCTGCAAACAACCAGAGCAAAGCGATCGTTTTGAAAGCTCCAGCAAACTGCTTGTTTTTACCAGGCAAGGTTTATTATAACAGCTCGGGAGCGGGATGTATGACGGAAAAGGTGACGGGCTAGACGGTACCAGCCCTGGTTTACTCCCAAACGTGTTTATAGCTCTGCACCTTACTTTCCTTTTCCTCTCCTCCTTTCTTCTTCTCACCTTTTTTTCCAGAAAGCGTCTGTAAATAAACAGTCTGTGCACAAAACCCTTTCCCCTTCCCCACCGCGTAGGCGAGGCTTTGGTTTTATTGGGAGTTTTACAGGAAGAATGTCCCATTGAATAAACAGCATCCACTTGAATGAACTGACTCACTGTCCTACTTCTTAACAGTGAGCGGGATTGTCGGGGTGAGACCCGACCAGGCGTTCCCAGCCCTCCCTCTCCCTCAGAAGAGCATGCTATTTTCCTCCGGCTCCTTTAGAGAAGGAAGAAAAGACAGGCTTTTAATTAAGCAAACTTTTTTTGCTTGCTCAGATTAGCACAAAAGGGGAGTCGCTTGATGGGCCTCCGAAGAGAAGGGGGAAAAAAAAGCCGAGGGAGCATGTCAGCGTGGTCCTCGCCCAGCGCCTCCGCGCTGCCCTGCCGATTACTCCTCTCCCTTGGCTGCCGTTCAGTCTCACTTGCCTTTATGAGCTGCCTCTTGTTCTCTGTTCACAGCTCCTCTCGCTTTCCCAGCCGCTGACGGGGGTTTCTCTAATGAATGCATCAGCAAACTCAACTAATCATTTATAAACATTTCTATTTAGCGTCCAGACGCACAAATTGTCGGTTCCCTCCTGGCTCTCCCCCCGCCGTCCTATTCAAAAAAATAAATACATTCTATATTTCTTCTAATTGTATCTATTATGGAAACCAGAGCTGCCTGCCCTGACTCACAGCCTATTCTTAAGTCACTTTGGTTCAGGCATTTTCTGCCTGACATTGCGGATTCAGCCTGCTAATATTTCAGACGGCACGTTGTACGAACACCGCCGAGTCAAAGGCGAGCGTGTCTACTGCTCTGAACTGCCAGTATTTCAACTGGGAAAAGAAGTACACATCCACACGTGCTCATCCACACCACACAGTCTGCAATAGTGGGAAACAAATGCAGTAAATGCATTCTATTTTAGGCCTGGCTCATTAAAAGTATCCTAAGAAACATTCCCAGACAAGAAGCAAAATCAGAGCTGATCACGTTCCACTTAAAGGCAAAAAAGTTTTCATTAATTCAGAAAATGCAGACTCATGCACATGGAGAAAAAAAAAAAACCTCAAAATGTAGTTCCACATTACAAATGGTCATTTCTCCATCAAAAAGGTGTATGCGTTTCTTCCGAAGAAAAGTCAGAGCATAAATGAAACCGCTACTGGCTAGATAGGTAAAGTCCCTTTTTCCCAATTTCTGTATCAACTGTACAGCGTAACGATAATTGAATGTAACTGAGTAATACTCTCTTACCTCTGTACGGTAACTGCTGAGTATTGATTTGGACCTCGCAGCCAAGGTCAGTAAAACGATGTGCACAAATTAAACGCAAAAAAAGCAATTCACTGTTGTCGGCACCATATGCAGCTGTTTGTACCAGCGCACACGCCAGCCGTGTTGACTGGACAGAAAAGGTGACTATCCCCAACTTTTCTCTCCACGGCTACCGAAGTGCCGCCTAACACCGCACCGCGCCAGACCCCACGCCACAGAGGACGCTGACAGAAGGACGGCCCTTGCTGCAGCAGCAGCAGCCGATGAAGCATCTGCCCGACTCTCCGTGTCAGCCGGGAGCTGCCCCAGCCCTGCCCACGGGCGCCCTCAGAGCCTGCCGGGCTCCGTGCCGGGGCCGGGACGGAGCTGCAGCATCCCTTGGCACACCATCAGGGCGCTGAGCAGAGCAGCCCCACATCACGTCGTGTACTTTTCTCTACGCAAGGCAGGAGCTTGTCTGGAAGACCTTTATTTTGAATTATCGTTCAATTATTTAAACTCTTCAGTGCACAGATATGCCTCTTCATATGCCATAACATTTTCTTTCTTCTCAACACTGTTCCCATTACAGCTGTCAGAGGTTAGGCTCTCGGCTGACATAAACAGATTTCAAAGGGGCAGCGGTGATTTACGTGACCTGAGGCTCTGTCAGAGGTAGGAGATAAAGTTCTCCCTTTCCATTCACTTTTTCAAGGTGACGGAGCCTGGTAAATAATTTGGGCAGCTTGGATGCATTAATCGACAGAGTTGGGCCAGCAATAACGGCGATGGTGATGGCGAGGTCCCGGCTTGCGGGTGGCAGAGAGGGTGGAAACCTTCACGCTGGTACTTAGGGTGGTCTCACCATGCAGCAGAGCCCCGTGGCTGTCCCCGCTCTCACTGTCGCTCTCCACCAGTTCCTACGCGAGGGAAGCCACCGCCATCTGCGACGACTCATGGGAACGGGGTAGCGTAACAGGTACACGGCAGCGTGACCCACACGCAAAGAGCATTTTCCTTGGCTGGGAGGTCGCCAAGTGCCAGACAGGTGAAAATACAGCCACTGGAGTCTAAGCGAAAGCACAGAGGCACACGGGGTCTGCAAAGGCAGCTTCTGGCAGCTCCCCCGAACTGGCACAGACCGCTGAACGCCGGCCGTGTGGGGATCTGAGCCTCCTGCCTACGCTGCCTGCGGGGAGGGGAGCGGGTTGCAGCGAGGGGGAAAGCCAGGGAGGCAGTCTCTCTCCCCGCTTGTACGGCAGGCAGCAGGGATGGTCGCCCGGGAGCGCCTTCCCCTGGGAGCATCCTGATGGGAAGGCGGCCACGAGGAGCAAAGAGCGGGACACGTGATGGCCCCGCATCCTGGCTCACGCTCCCACCGTCCCGGGAAGCCAACGCGGGATCTCCTCTCAAACTATTACAGTCAGAAATGATCAGAAACTCATGGGAACACCAACCGAGCGCTGGTCTGAGGAAACCGCATTTCTCTCCAAAACTCACTTTATCTCGAGCAGAGCAAGGTAGCTGCCTTCCCCGTTTGCACGGCGAAGGCAAACATCCCTGGAATCTCTTGTTTACACAGCGACAAATTAGGGAGCTGACCCGTTAGCCCTTATTTGTACGAGTTGTGAAGAAACGCCCTCCCCTTACCCGAGCTGGAAGGGTGCTCCTGAAGGATGCCCCTCCGTCGAGATGCGCCCCGGCAATGACAGGCGCCTCCCGCTCCTCCTTGCGCTCCGTTAGCCCCCGCCGGCAGGAGAGCTGGGCTTCCCCATCACCTTTAAACGACCACCCTGGCCACCGCCGGGCAGTTACTTGCTCGGTTAAGCAATACCCCACGGGTGTAAAGACAGCTCCAGCTCAGGTTTTTGTCCCGCCAAGACCTGAAACTTGCTTAAATGGAGTCCGTGGAATTTGAAGGCTCACGGCAGTAAATCACATCATAAAAAGGTCAAAGTTCTGGTCGATTTCCAGACTAATGGTGTTTAAAACCAATAAATACTTGCCTAATACTATAAATGCAGCCATAAATTTACACTTTTGCGTACATACGCGTAGCTTGACGCAGTGTACATAAAGCCTATCAAGGTAACGGCAAGGAACGGATCAGGGAAATGGAAGACACTCCTGCCGGTATCACAACAGAAAAAGAACCCTTTTCTCCATCTACTGATTTTGTGAGGACTGAAGCAAATAAACATAATGCAGTAAGCCTGATCTTGATGTCACTTACGACAGATTTACTCCAGCTTAACATACGGGAGCTGATTTGCTGCTCTCAGTTATACAAATAAATCCTACCAGGAAACACCTTTCCTGCCCCGTAAACATTTTGAAACTTCAAAATATCTTGCGATGCTGAATCTGGGCAATCCTCAGAAGTTTTGTTTTGCGATATTGTTAACAGTTCTAAAATATTTTTACAAGTTTGCACTGGTCCATCAAAATAAGCTGTTTCAATCAGGCCAAAACCTTCTTGGAAGTTTCTCACAGTGCTAGCCAGCCCTCCAGCAGCCACAGCGCTTTTCCAAACGAGCATCTTCTCGTGACAGGTAAGAGAGGCGTCTTTAAAAGCAACCTGCAGCATCACTGACCAGGGCAAGAGCTGCTGAAGAAAGTCAATGCTTCAAAATCTCGTTCTAAATTTTTTCCATCAAAAATCACCTGCGTTGCCCCAAAGCCGACTACGATCTATAAACATACTCATTTTCACTGTACTAGACTGAATCATATAAATAACTCCACAAGTATATAATAAACTATGTGAAACCGCCTGTGGTTTCCCCCTTTTAGCTTGTTTGAATCACCCTAAATCTGACTTTAATCAGTCCTAATGACCGTTTATTTCAGCCACAGCAGCCAGATTGCATTTTTACTACCAACTACAGCTACTCGTTGGAAATTTGCCCAGTTCTCTTTTCTAGTTATCACCTGCCAACACACCATGGGTCAATGACACAGACGCAGTAATGTTCATCCTTGAGAGAGAAATCATGTTGCTCCTTTTCCTCCCTCCTCTTTTCCTCCGCTCTCAAGAGGAACACTGGCAGGCGAATGTGGATTTGCTTTTAATTGCTTTGCTTACAAGTAAGCAGAAAAGAGCCTGATCTTGCCAATCTCAGCAAAAAGCGGTATTGAGCAGCGTTTTGCTCTACAAACAGTCCCCACCGATTCCCAGGGAGCTTAAGGAGAACAGAATCGGATCCTAAATAGACAATAACACACTTATGGTTTTAGTATGCTTCATTTTACGCTGAAATTCTCCTCATGCTTCGATACCTCGCATTTAAACACGCTTCCGACAACAAGCCTCGCAAAGCCTGATGTGCGGTTGCGCTACGGAAAGCTATTTTTTGGTATGTATGTCTGAGAAAATGACATGCTAGGCGTATCCCGCGTGCCTCTGCTTTCAATCATTTCTGACGAATCCCAACTGTTTGGAAGGACAGACAGGCCTGGCAGGACAGGGGTTTGCCGTCAGACCGGGAGATAGCCCTGCTTCTCCGCGGAGTATTTTTGTCCTTTGGCTGTTCCACGGGTGCAGGCTGGAAGCGGAGTAAGGCTCGCCTCTTTTTGTACGCTTCTATTGTGCTTGCAGTAGAGCCATATTTAAATCGGTATGCAGGCCGTCACCGAAACACAAATAAATAAGGAGAAGAACGACATGCTCCCTTACATTTTATTCCCGTTAACACGACACAGCTGGAGTGGTTTCTCCTGCCTCGTGCCCCACGTCCCAGGGCCGCTCACCGGGCTGCGGGGCTGCTCTGCGCCCACGGCCACGTCTGCGGCGCACGCCCCTTTACTGAGGGCAACCACCCCAAACCAGCGCCACAGATGCCCGGAAGCTGCATCTGGCCCACTCGCTCGTAAAAACGGCCGTGCTGATGGTGGACGAGCCAAAAGGCGTCTGGGGTCACGTGTGCGGGGTACTTAAGCTTAAGGACGGATGCCTACAGGGTTTGTAAAAGACACTCGGTCACTTCTTTAGTGTTCTTGAAAGGAGCCGAGGGCCTCGCTCATCAGCAGAAAGCGTTTTGCTCTACGCTGCCAAGTCAGACCTAGGGAAGTTCCAGCGACAGCACAACACGCTGCTGAGCGAACAGGGCATACGGTTTGCACGACGGCGGAGGTACGTGTGAGCAACCACCAACCAGCCGCTGTACAGCTATACGGCCCCACCGTATTTCCAGCGCCGCGCGGGTGCAGAGGAGCCTGCTCCCGCGTTCCTCGGCGCGCTGGGACTGCCCGGCGGCGGCTGCTGCTGCTGCGAAAGCCCTCTGTGCGAGGCAGGGCGCAGAGGGAGACCTTCCGCCCGCGCCTGCTCGCGGCCCCGCGCGCCTTTCCCCCTCAGCTGGCCGCAAAGCCGCCTCGGCGGCCCCGGGAAAGAAACACCAGGCGCGCCAGTGCCAGATAAAGCAGGAATCTGGGCTGCAAGGACTGGGCTGCCGCGCGTTCCCGGCTGAGTCTCCAAGCGCCTTCAGCGGCATAGACAAGCTGCCTCCAACAATATTCCGGCAACCTTGCAAAATTTCTCTCTCTCGCACATACAAACGCGCGCGCACACCCCCCCCCCGCCTTGATTTCAATAATTCTTGGGTGGATTTACAATTTCCTAAGCAGGTTGCTATAGTGATCCTGCAGAATATTTTTTCAAAACACTGTTGTACTGTAAATGTTTACATACAGCATAATCCTGCCAAATTGTCTTAAGACAAAGGAAAACACAAAGTGTCTTTGCTTTATGTCCGGCCTTCCAGCTTTTTTAGCATTGAGAGTGTACTTTCAAACTAACAGCAGCAGCTCATTATGCCTTTCTGCGGGCTTGCACACCCTCGGGCCTAATAATGGGTCATCTATTAGCTTTAATGAATAACAAAGCTATCGGATTTACTAGCGTTAGCTGATTTCACGCATTTCTGAGTAAATTCTGAGTTAACCGAAGGGCTGGGGCTTAGCTCAAGGGCCAAACACCCAGTTGGTACAAATCAGTGTCACTTGATTGAAGTAATAAAAACGTTGATACTGGGGCAGGACTTTACTGATGAACATCAGTAGATTTTTTTTATAGTCTTCTTAATCTGGGTAATTAATGGGACAATTTAATCATTTTTAGATAACGTATGTCAGAAGAAATACATGGTTCCTGGTTTAATTCACGTTCTTCTGGATTCCAGCAAGAGAGATCAACAGTCAACGGAATATAAAAGTATTTGTTCATGGTGTTGTTTTAAACACTGTAATGTTCCTATATCAACATTAACAGTACCGTGATTTATGATTACAGAACACATACATAGCTATCGAATGTCTCCCGCACCTCTACTCTGTTTCTAAGATACTAAAGCAAAGTCCAGAGCATAATATAATTTACAGCACTATAAAATCTTTTACAACTGAAGCACAGTGAAAGCTTAATATCCAAGACCTTCTGTAATATGACTATGTCATCTTGTTAAACGTTATTTATGGGAGCGCTAGGGTTGACAAGAACTTTCTTCATGTCGCTTCCCTACTGATTATCAATATCACCTTTCTCACTTCGTGGTATTCGTAGGAGGAGGTCTTCCTTTCAAAAACATAGGTTCAGATAGATAACAGACTGTTTCCTCAAAGTTTGTGTTTTAGTTACCGCCTTAGATCACTTGCCCAAGATCATGATCTCTTCTTTCCTAGTACGAATTTACAATGCTCTACCCAAGACAACGGATAATTCAAAGCATTTAGACCCAAGACAAATTCTGAAGCACCACTACCTGAACCTTCTGTAGTTTCTTTTCCAAAAAAAAAAAACCAAAACCCCAAGACAAAATCTTGCAATTCTTGGATCTGAATTCTCCTCTAGTTCTGCTTTTAGGATTTCAAAATAGACCACACACCAGAAAGGCCTTATTTTGTCACAACCCTTTAGATGCCAGAGGAGACTGGCATTGTTAATTCTTGTCATTTCTACTGTTCGAGAGCGCAAAAATCCTGGGAGCCAAGTCACCTTGATTTCCATCATCTGGAGCAAAATCGATGCGAACTTGTGCCTGCCCAATCTTGGCACACCAGCGTATGAATGCAAAGCTCTGATTAAATCCAATCTGGCCTGAGAACCAAACCATCATCTCCAGTTTTATCTTAACCTGGCACTGAATTGGAAAACACTCTCCTTGAACTCTCCTTATGCCGTAGAGCAAGGCAGAAAAGGTTTAAAAAAAAAATTCCACAATCTTAAAAGTATTTTTTCTTTGCTTTCAGAGAGTAACACAGTGTCCTCCTAGACCCCAAAGAGGTCCAAAGCAGGACCTCAGCTGACAGCTCGGGGCCGTATCACAGCTGTCCCTCTCCACCCCTGTCTCTCCCTCCACCACCCGCCAGGAGTCACACACATGATTCGACCCGCTCAGCTGTTCAGCCCCGGTTTCGGTGGTCAGGACGCCAGCTCAGCCGGGAACGTCCTGCCAGCGGGGAGAGGTTCATCACTCGGACACCACTCCCTTCCAGCACCACAACTTCACCGTACCGCAGAAGAATTGCTCATTCCATAATCTCTGGATAATTTCTAATGGATAATTTCTAATTCCACAGTCTCTGGACCGAGAATATTAAAAATTAATTCTAGCATCGTATTACCAGTCAAACACCGGTTGAGGAAGGAATGTGTTCAGAATAAAAGTGATACGAATGAGTAGGTAGGCGCATTTTCACCCTCATGATCTAACTTATTCATACTTTTCTGGCAAGGAAAGGGAGCCTTAAAATAGAAATAAATTACAACCCCTTTTCTGTTTGGTTAAAGTAGCCTTAGAACAAACAAGAAACAGGCCTGCACATCTTAAGGCATGGCAGCTAAGTCTGAAAACACATCTCATCTAAGTGTAATTTCCACTAAGATATCTGATTCCTCAGGCTTGCCCTTGGTTGAAAACATTTTCGTATCAAGGAATTCAATACTACACTCACAGTCTTTAATGTAGACTGGCCGAATGTGTTACGCAAAGCATCTACGCATTTTCAACGTCTTTGCTCACGCTGTAGAGAGCCTAAGTCCACGAGCAGTGTCCTACGAATAAAAAGGGCTCCTTGCACAGAAGGGCGTTACTAACCGCAAACACGGGTAGCGGATTCTGCATTGTATTATCCAGGACTCCACGGAATTAAACTAACACAAAAATGTGTAATTACTACAGTAGCCAAATATACATGGAGCTCTGCTCCGTATTAGTCGAAACCTGCGCTGTTACGTTCACTACCGCTGTCCTAAGCTTCTCTCCCTGAGATTCTTTATAAACATGACAGCGTTCTAAAATTCAAAACTTCATGTTGTCCTGATACGGCAGCTAAATCTGGAATCAACCAGCATCACAGAAAAACTTCGGCCCTCCTGGCACTTCTTCAACAAAGGACGTGTTTGTACTATTGATTGTACTGCTGAAAATAATTTTGCTGTGTTGACAGGCATCACTCAGCACAGATTGTGATGAAAAGCTGAAAATTAGAAAGTTAAATGAACACCTGCAACAATTTTCCTGCCAATTTTACAACAAAATAAATATTGAATTATTCTGATAAGTGGGTCAAATTCATCCCTGGTGTCATGGCCCTTTGAGGTTACCGGCGCTACGACAGGAATGAATTTGGCTCCTGTGTCTCTTTCACAGAGCAAACGCTTCGCTGAACTTTTCAAACTCCCTGTGCCAACATTCATCTTCATTTAGAACCCATCTTTCCCTCTTTACTGAGCTTTTGCAGCAAAGCCATAATTTTCCTATCAACTTGCAGTCAATTATGTTGACAGTTTGACATGAATATCGTACGTACACAAAAATAATTTGCAAAACAGCTTTTCCAATTGTTAGACTTAATAGTCATTTCCATCATACGTAACCTTCTTTGACGCGTATAATTCCACAAGCTATCCTTCCGGGAAGAATACGCATCCCTCCGTATCACAGCAGCTTGAATAGCATTTTACATACCTGTGGTGCCGCAGAGATTTTATGAAAAAGATACTATTACGCAGCTTTGTTTTCATCCTGTCCTTTTTTTTTTTTTTTCCTTTTTTATTCTATTGCTAGCAGAAGCTGAGGGACACGTTATTTTTCTCATGCAAAGCAAGCAAAAATTTTATTCTTCCGATCTACAAGTGCTTACGTAGCAAGAAATTCCAGTAAGTCCCAGGAAATCCACGGAGGGTTACGACATCTTGATTAGATTCCCCCCAACTCGTGTTTGGGCAGACTCTGGCACTCCAACAGCAGAGAAGCGTGTGGATGTGATGAAACACACCTTCTGCAGATCTGCTACGGAGAGCAACGCTCCGCGGGGTTTCCCTCTCCCCATTACAGCCCGCTCCCACCTACGGCTGTGCAGGTACCTCATTTAGCGAGAAGGGCTTCAGACGGCGCCCAGGAAGCAGAGAGCAGGCAACGTTATCACGCGCGTGATTTCAAGGGCCGCTGAGCCCCGTTTTCTGCGCGTTTGCCCTTTCAAACCTCAAAGTAAAGACAAAGCCTCCGATTTTAAGTCTCGAGAAAGACTACTTTACCAGCTTTCGGCATCCGGGTCGTGTTCTGCAGGTACTCTCCACTCTTATACAGATTCAAAACTCTCTCTAGCTGAGCAGCCGTCTCATCTATTCCCCAGTGAAGTTCTCCTTTAAAAGTACAGAAAAAGAACGAGTTGTTAGATGAGGAGCGCGGGACAAAACGAGGCTGCAGTCGAATAAAGCCCGAAGCATCCGAGCCCAGCGGTGCCCTGCTCTACAACGGCCTCGTGATGCGGACGCGAAGTCCACGAGTTACAACAAATTGGGTTTCGTACCCGACGCGAGCCAGGCACGTCACAGGCTGGCTCGTCCCCCTGGGAGCCCCAGCCCCGCGGGCAGAAAACGCTGCGGTGAGCTCCCCACGAGGGATGAGCTTTAGCCAATATAGGGAACGCCAATAGCTTTGCTTGTTAATGAGCTATAGCCCAGCACCATTAAAGTCCCCGCTGAATACACACAGGACAAGGTATAAAACCCCCTAGAACAATGCACCGAAAACCCTCAAATCACATTTACGGGCACATGCAACTACTCTTGTCCCAAAGGCACTACCTTGGTAATTAGTAAAGATCTATGGTCATGTCACCAGCCTCTGGCTTCTGAGGTATAAAAGCACCACTGGTACCACTGGCAATGGGCAAGTATCTTGTTTTTATCATTAAAATCCCCCTTGCTATAGACAGGGGCTCCTCCGGATCCCACAAGGGATTGCATTCTGATGCAGTTCACCCCAGTGCTGAGGTGTCCGGAGGAAGTAAACACCTCTCTGAAGCCTAGATAATATCTCAAAACGGGATTTCTCTGGTATACGGGGCCATTCTTGCCTTCTCTGTATGGGGGAAATTTTATCCCGCATAGAAAAACAACCTGGTTCTATCGCAGTGAACAGAAAAGCAGCACCCTCCCCAGCCCAAACACGACAGCCACACTAAAGAAGGAAATACTTGGCATTGCCATGTTTATTGCGATTACCTGTTGCATTGACTATCTTATCCAGTAATGGTCTCAGTGAGGATGGAGCACTGTGTGGAAGAAGATACGTAAAAAAAAACCTGCAATAGAAAAGTAACCCATATTGAAAAATTTAAAAAAAAAAAAAAAAAAGAGTTTACAAATGTCTGGAAATTACTGAACAACATAAGGAAAAATTCCTATTGCTTATAAGCCACTGACCTATTCAGGAAATATAATCATATTCTATAGTCAAATAAATATATAGCTGAGACTGTCTGGCATACCTAGACCTCGCTGTTATACACAAGGCTGCCTTGTAACTACGTGTAAATGTTCCATTAATACAGAAATCTGCTGTGAAGCCCCCTGGATTGTGACTAGTTGCAAAGCTGTCTGTACTTTAACGAACTAAAAGGATGCCATCAACCCCAGAAGTCTTGGGGGGGGGTTTCAAACCTTGAAAGTGCATAAATCAAACTTCTGCTCATTTCAAATAATTGACTATTACTTCCTTTTCTACAGTTTTCTTAGACTTTCAAATGAATTGTCAGGAGAAAGTTGCCTTCGATGGTTTTAATGCCACTGCAATTCAGGATGTCTTCTCTGTTCTCTTCATTTATCTAAATTCAAGATGCATTCATGTAGATATTCATTGATGGATGTATATTCTCCATGTTAATATTTTTAATTACAAAAGAAAAAGCAATATGCCTTTACCATCACTTGAAGTACACTTAATTTTCACATTGTTCCTTTAGATTTCTATTATTCTGCCAATATTACTACCCATTGCAAACTCTGTGTCATAGCAACGTAAGACGGAGACGGACAGTTCAGGATCTGACAATATAAACAGAACTATCAGACATAAATATTAGGTAGCGAGCAGAACAGGAGCACAATGTGGAAATTGCCCTGCTTTACACCTAACCTGCAAAGCAAAGCAAACGCTTTTTCTGATACAGAGGCCACATTGTCAAACAGAAATCCCCAAGGACTCACGCTCAGGAGGGAGACTAGCAGATGTCTTACATAAGCACAAATTAACAAATTAAGTTGCTGATAGCAAAAATTGATCATAGATACAGGTATTATTGAGCTGACTTATTCCACTTACACAACGAATATTTCCTTGAGATTTTAACTCCCTTTCTCATCCCTTACAAAAGTAGCATTTATGATTTTCCCACGCGGGATTATCCCCAGGTAAATTTTCTTAGTGATGAGTATGAAATAGCCAATATAAATATAAATACATACGGAAATCTAAAGAGCAGCATAACGTTTGTAATAAATAATTTGTCTGGTAAGTTTTACCTTACTTTTTTTTGCTTCGAGATTATCCCTAAAGCAGAGTCCGACCGATTGCGAATAGTTCTTTGCAAAAATTCGGTAGCTGTCATTTACTTTGCTGAACGCTGGATGGATGCGAGTCAGGGAGGTTATTGTTTTTGCGTGGCTATAGAAATATACGACTTGTTCTAATGCAAACACCCACATGTGAAATTCTGACATGTAGAGACACTGGCGCCTGCACAACTTAATTGCAGGAACATTTGTTATTCATCGATTGCAGGGCCCGTGGCATCCTGTGTGAGCTGCGTAACACAGACTGTCGGATCCTTTTACATCTGTTCCTACGGCCTTTTTTCCCTTTCTTCTTTCTTTTTGAGAACTATCTGATCTTAATTTAAGAATAGCCAATGCTGGAGAATTCATCTCAGTCATTGGTTAATAGTTCAAAATATTAATTATCCTTACTTTTAAACCGTGCACTGCTTTGAAAACTGTTCCTCCGAACATTTGGAGGCAAACCCATAGAGACGCATTTGTGACAGAAGGTAACCATGTGAAAGTCAAGATGGGCCAGCTCTTGCGTAGTAGAGCTTTTTCCAAAATGTTTTCTCTCCTTTAATTATTTACCTCATAAAGAGACCAGCTAGATAGGCTAAATTACATTTCCAAGGCTAGGGACTGCCATATTTTTAAAATTACAAGGGTTTTATGCACCGCTTGACATATTGCTGCTTTTGACTTCTACCTAACAGCACCAGCAACCCTCTCCTGAGGGCGACCTCTAACCCTGCAGCGACAGAGGGCACCCATGAAACTACCACCTGGAGCAGCCTACCCCTGACGAAGCGCGGATTCAGCCTCCCAAGACAAGCGCACGGAGTTTTTCGCTCACGCCCTAGCACGGGTGGTCGCAGCCTGCTACAGCGCGAATCTGCCGTTGCACAAAAACCCCGCTGCCTCCATCGAATTAAGCAAAAGCTTAAAGCACTGGGGCACGGCGCGCGCGTTACGCGCTGGTGCGTGGTTCGAAGGCAATATTAAGAACTGGAACAGAAGAATTCTGCTTCCTCCAGCGAGAGCAGCAACCTGCCGCGAGGCCACCGCGCCGCAGACACATCCCCGCTTACGACCCAGATGGATGGGTGCCCGTTAAAGGTTTCTTAGCCAGACCAGTAAAACGATCTTAACCAAAAGCTAGCAAGCTAAGCAGGATCTTTAAGCCAAGCAAATGGAAACGGAAAATTTTGCAGGACACGCTAGAAAGTGCGCTGCACAACTGCAGATGGCTGTCATGTGGCGCAGCCCATTTCAGTGTGGTCAGCTAATGCAACACACATGCCGCCGAGCGCCCTGGGACCAAAGCAGAAGACTCTCTTTGGAGCAGCCTCTCCTCGCTGTGGTCTGGCAGGCGGTGAATGGCACGATACTTGAAAGGGACGTCTCAGAAATGAGCACACCATTACGGCACTGCTTGGAGATCCTCCATCCTCCTATCTGGCTCAGACAAGGCGGCGGCAGGAGGAGCGCGGCACTGAGCATCGGCTACCGGCTCCCCGGAAAGCGGCGACACGGCTCCCCCGGCATCCCGCCCAGCCCTCCGAGGGGAGCGACGGCCAACGGGGCAGA
The DNA here is from genome assembly GCA_009819775.1 of Phoenicopterus ruber ruber. Taxonomy (NCBI): domain Eukaryota; kingdom Metazoa; phylum Chordata; class Aves; order Phoenicopteriformes; family Phoenicopteridae; genus Phoenicopterus; species Phoenicopterus ruber. The sequence goes on along the minus strand of CM020217.1, from coordinate 27,063,276 downwards.
GCCGAGACCACAAACACAAAGGCATCGCCCAGAACAACTCCATTGTAAATCCAGAGAAACTCTTAAAATCAAGTTTGGAAGACGGATGGGATGGTTGAACGCTTTCTTCAGCATGGCTGACTGGTCCGGCGTGACCCGTCACCTACGTGTCCCCCGTCGCGGGCACGGCGCGGCCCGGGAGCGGGAGCAGCACCGGGAGCCAGCCCCCCAGCGCCTGCCCACGCAGAGACGGGGGCTGCGGGCACAGCGGAGGGGGCAGAAGGGAGCGCCCCTTGCTTTAAAAGGTTTGGGATTGCGCCCCATATTGTCAGCAACCGAGGGTCTCGGCGGCCCCATGGCTGCACCGGGGAGGTTATCGCCCTACCGAGGCAGGCGCTGGTGAGGCGGGGAGCGTCGAGCCGGGGCGCAGGACGAGAGCTGAGCTCGGACTCTGCCTCTGAAGCCAGCCCTTTCCTCCGCCGGTGGCGGAGAAGGCGTGATGACCCTTCCTAACTCGCGCCGAAGAAGAGCTGCCTGAATCATCTCACCGCAGAGGTAACGGGCCCCCACCTCCACAAGCGCCTCTGTGTCCCTCCTATGAAAATCTCTGCTTGCGTGAAGAATTCAGTGGAACGAAACCAACGTAAAATTAGACTAGAAGTGGTGAATCGCACTCAAAGTATGCAAAACATTTCCAAAGTTATAAACGCTACGTATTTTCACAAATGAAACAATTATTCATGGCTTCGCTTACTCTTGGGTAACGGTTCTGAGACAACACATACTCCTTGATGTGAGTAACTATAAAGGAAGCTGGAGACTTTTTGCCCGCTCTTAATTCTCTTTTACCTTATCCGATCGCATACCTGTAGGCGTTGTAGAGATTCCTCTTCTCGTTCATACTCTGACAGCGTCCCTCAACCGAACAGGGCAGGGTGAAGTTCCTCGCGGGGAATTCCATAAAGCAGTCGCTGTTACTGGTGCAAGAGCTCTCCTCGATGCTGGCATCGTCCAGATCCGTCACCTTCAGCTCCCCATCCACGATCACAAACTGCCGAGGGCGAAAATCCAGTAACGTCACGGAGCCGAGAGGAGAGTGAGCCAAATAATGCAGAAGCCGAACTAAGCTGAGACATATCTGAAATGCAAAAACGTGGGTACCGTGCATTATTTTCTCAGTACAAAGTATGTAAATGAAACCACTTTAGCTGAAGGTATATTCATAAACATATGACTTAATACAAGCATTATAACTTATCCTCCAAACGGAATGTTGCAACTAAGGTATTTTTCAAAGGATTAACACAGTTGATTGTAAAACCCTTAGAGACTTGAAACAAAAATAAGCTTTTTTACCAGTGCTTTCCCACACTATTCTCGAAGCAGGGCTCATTGTTGCTATTCTTACTTTTAACAGAAATAAAAGCATTAACTTTTAATAACACATTACGCACAGGCCTTGACCACGCAGCCCGATTCTGCTCTTTTACAAACTCGAGGTCTGGAAGTTTTGGCCGGACCGCCCTGCGCCCACGCCTGCAGCTCCAACTGCAGACAGTGTCTGTATTGCCTCCGTACCGATCTCGCCTTCTGACTGCTTTTTCATTTTTTTCCACTGGTTCCTCTTGTGTTTGCCTTTTTCCAGGGGAGAAGGAAGCAAATTCCCAGGAAGAGGAGCTCCACAGCCCCTGCGTAACTCTTCACCGTGCCTCAGGGTAAGCGTGTACGTCCTTGGTGGGTCCACCTTGGTGGACCCTCACGTGCCGCTTTGAGGCTGGGCTGGGAGCTCTGCGCTGACGCTGCACTTTTCCATTGCAGGTTAGGAACTTGAGTAACTATTGCCAGACAGCAAACTCGATGAACGTTGAACTCGGCCCCCTTACCAAAGTACTGTTTTCAATTCATGCATTCCTTTAGAGCCCACTATGTAACCTGTTAATGCAAACGTAGCATTAATATGAACACAGTTAAATACTGGAATTTTTATTCTATGCATTAAATTAATAACAGGTCTTACTCCGTCTAGCGAACTTTTTATTGTTTTTATATAATCTTTGTTTTCTGTTAAAATACACTGTTAAGGCCATGTGCATTGAAGTAGTCAAATCCAAATTCAATCTCGGGGTATAAACGGTACACCCAGGGGAGCACCTAAATGCGCCCTTTATAAGAAACCTGAGCACGCCTGAAGTTGTCCCTCATAGACCCTTCGCCTGTGGGACATCAGGACTACCTTACACTTCTGTCATCATTCTCCTGCTTGACCAGCCTAGAACGTTTTTATCCTGCTGACAGGACACCACCGTTCACATGGTGATGCCTGTAGGTGCAGCTGAACACGGGCCTGGGTACGGGACGCCAGACTTGCCCACCCTTTCCTCCCTCTGGAAGGACGCAGGATTCATGTATGTGCCATCCCGCAATACGCTGTATAGAAAAGGCACATCCAGCCCGAACTAACCTATAATACACGTACCTTCAGTGGCCAACAAACCCAGAATGTAGCTTGAATAAAAACACAGGCTGTCATCTGAAATTACTGCCTTTTCTCAAACGCCAGAAAGCCCCTGCTCCCACACGGGCAGCCCCTGCGACGCGGCTGAGCCCCGACGGGCTGCTGCCCCGTGTCCCCCTGCCAGGCTGGGACTGCGACCCCCCTCTCGGACAAGCCGTACGCAGGCAGATGAAGGCTCCGCTCTGTACCACCGCCTCCGCTCAGCGCAGAGGTGCCCACCTGGGCAGCAAGCGTACCGCCGACTCCTTCAACACAAGGAAACGATTATCTGTAGCAACAAGGTCAAGTATTTATGCAGTTGTTTTCAGGACTGGACCACAAACAAGTCTCACGTATCAAGAAGATATGATTTTATTTCCTCCTTCTTCTCTGTTAGTTGCGTCCTAGACAAGCGAATGAGCATGACGTTATCTAAGACGTCACTGCAGCAGTCACAGGAATGTTTCATCTGTAATTCCACCTCTGTGAATCAGCTCAGCACCTTCATCTAATTCTCCTTCATCTCCTTTTCAGTTGCTCTCTCAGAAATATCCACGCTGGAAGGAAACTTCCCTGTTATTACCCATAATCTAACATCTCTCTTGGTCATTTACTCTGTACGCAGTTGCCGTCACAGTCTGTTATTTGCATTCCCTGGATGAGGTGAGTCGAAGACAGGTCCTGCATTTCGGGAGTCGCGACGAGTACCACTACCACTTCTTAAGACCACACTTCTTTTGGGAAAAGGGAGCTGAAGCTTAGCGCAGGGAACACGCTTGCTCCATCTATATTAGTAAAATAAACTCTGCCAGGGAACATTCCTGGGCACAGAAACTCAATCCCGTGCGCACGCTTGCTCGCACGGTCTCTGGCCCGGGTCCGACGGGACCACGGCTGCTCTCCCGCCCAGCGCCCAGAGGCGACCCGGCCGGCGGCACGGCCCAGGGACCGTTCCCGACGGGCATCGCCTGTGCAGCCACCCGCCCTTCAGGGGCTGCAGGAATTCAGCAGTACAGACGCGGGCTGCACCTTGCTGGCTCGTCTCCGAGATCAGCCAGGCGCGCTTTTAATTTTCTAGTAGAGACGTAGCCATGCAGTCCGAAGCGTTTCAGATGAAGATTGCTGCTGCCTTGCAACGTCTTAGGGAGTTAACCTCGGCCGACGACACATCCCAACATACACTGAGCGAGACAGCGCTGTCTTGATCAAAGCATTGCTGCAGTCTGGCTTCATTTTGGACAAATTAAGTGGGACCTTCGTGCTCCTGGTAAATTGCCAACGCGGTGGACAACCCGGGTTTGAGATTTGTGTACATTTATTTCACTCTTCCCCCAGTAAAAGACGAACAGAGCAGGAAGCAGTAGAAAACAATTCTAAAACCAATCTATGATAAGGATCAGGAGAGAAATGTAACATCCTTCTATTGTTTAAATCTCAGTTGCAGAGCACAACGCCCAACGCCAAAAATCCTGGGCCTCGAGCTTTAACAAGTAAGAAATGCTTGAAGAGATCATGTAAAAAGCATATAACCAGCTACGATTAGATAACATCGACAGACAAAATAGCACGGTATCTTAAACACTGCAGAAAGGGAGCGCTAAACGTTGTTTCTAAACCAAGATGTAATCATATGCACAGCAAACGTCTAATGAATGCGAATTGCACTGCACAGTACATAACCCCTGTTTCATGCTTGATGTTATTTTGTATTCATCGCTCTCTTAAAAGTCCTTTTAAAGCAGTTGTTACTCACCCGAAATCTGTCTTCCCAGGAAGTTTGTAAAAGCTGAATCATCTCTAAAGGCGAGCCTAGTTCAGTGATGGTCGTCAGCGTGTCTGGGATGTCATTGCTATCTTGGTAACAATAGCCGTAGAGCTGGAAAAAAATCACAATTGGGCAATATCAGTGTAACACACGCTCCTCCGCGGATGAGGTGCAAAGTGAGCATTTCCGACAAGGCTCCGAGCTCTACGCGTTGTATTGCCTCGAAGTCACCCCCCCAATAGCTTTTGTGTCCTCTCGCTTGCAGAACGCTCCCTTGAAGCTCCCAAATCAACCAGCAGAGTCTCCTGTGGGCATCACGCAGCACAAGGCGGGTTAGGCGCTCCCTGCATACCCCTCTGCACGGGATCTGACACCAACGAACGCTCAAGGAAAAATCCACGAATGCAGAGACAGAATTCTATCGGAGGAAAAGTAGTTTAGCCTATGCAATACTTGGCTAAATAAGACCGATTTTCTGCTTAGAAGATATCGCAGAATAGCTTTCCGTGACATTTCCCGTAGGACTACCGTTTGTGCATTGAGTGGCAACGTGTATTTCAACGACACGGTAGCCTGAAAAGCAATTGAAATGCCCAAACTTCTCTTTTCCCAGCCAGAAATTGTGTCTCACTATACTTGATAGACTTTTGTGTGCAGTATCGCTAATGAAGGGCAAATACTCCAAAATATTATCTGCCAGTAGCTTCTTCAATTTAAAAGCATTTAAATGGCAATTTAGGCTATGCTCCAGCTCCTTCTTGTATTTGCTTTCCAAGGACACTTGAATGATTAATTTTCACTCGCACAAATAACTGCACAAGAAGAATATTTGAAGACTGTGGAGAAGAGATGTCTTGCTTTATATGGAGCGGGACAGCGTCTGACAGAGGGCTGGGGGACAGGCTTTTACAAACTCCCTGCCAAGCCCTGGCAGAGAGGCAGCTAAATGAGCCTGATAAGGATCTGATTGCAACTTTCCAGCCAGAACAGCATGCATATGAAATAAAATTAAATGTAATCTCTGCCTCCAGTCAAATAAACCATACAGTAAAAAGGTCTGTGTGAAAACGTAGCTTTTAAAAAATGCCCTGCTGCTATTCCTCTACTGCCTTGCCCCGAGTAGCTTGACTTTTCAAATCTCTTTTAGTTTTTAAAAGCTCAGGGAAGCCAACGAGGGTCCCCTCTGAGCTGCGGGGACGCGGATACAGCCCTGCAGAAGAAGCCAGGCCCGTGCAGAGGGGAATGGGGACGGACCCTAATCCGCCAGGAAAGCAGAGAGCCAGACCAGCGAGTGCCATGGATGGAGGGAGCGGGGTGAGGCCGCGCGCAGCCGCCGCGAGCAGACTCGAGTATCCAGCACATTCTTACGCTTTGTGACCCTCCCAGACAGAAAAGCAAAGCCCAGGCTAAAGTCAGCAAATACGGGATTTGTTATGAACCGTTGTGCTAGCTCTGACCGTAGCTGTCTACATTTAAGGGGAAAAAGGGTGCCAAAAAATGTAAAAGAAGTAAACAATTTTTCTTTTTGGTGTAAAAATGGCGCTGTATTTCAAAACAGCTGCTTAAACACGCACAGTAACCTAAACAAAAAAAGAGCTAGAAGATTTTATTTTAAAACATGCCGAAAAGACTTTGGCATCTATGCACAACAGAGAATTCGTGATAGATGCCAATGTGAAACATTTGAAATAGGAAAAGGGACCTCTCTCGTTAATGCCACAACCACGACAAAGACTCTAACAGCAATCATTTCTTAACCTAGAGCCATTCAGGCCAGACTTGGGTTTGTTCGCTATCATCCGTGACACCATTTTTGTGCAGCAGTTACATCTTCTGGTGCTGCAAACTGTCTTAGAGGATCACATCAGCACGATTCTGTTTAAGCCTTCTGAAGTAACCAAAAGTGAAATTAAATGAGAATTTGTCATACGATATATACGTTTTCTCAGAACGAAGCTGGATTCTGCAGTTCTTACTAGGTATTTCCCGTCTCCCTTGTGCGGGGGCAGACCAAGGCGGCGGGATGAAGCTCGGGAGGTTTGAAAACCCTCGCCTCCGAGTGTCAAAATCTAACATCTGCTTGTGTACCATCTGCAGAGTTCAGCTCTTGTCTTTAGCACAGTAATACTATCCGTCGGGGAAAAAAGCCACACGGGAAATTAGCGCGCGATACAGACTGGGAAACGACAGTATCGCAGTAACCGCTGGGTCGCAGTAACAGGGAACACAAAAAAGGTATCAGTCTTCATTAGACATTCTCAAGGCTTGCGAAAACCGTTCCAGGAATAGCGATACGGCCGACAAACAACAATTATACATTCATTTGATTATAAAAACATACTACATATCTGTACACTCAAAATATTGAGAAATTAGTCTTATTATCTATTTATGTGCATATGAACACAGAAGTAGAAATTAATTACAGTACGTATTGGTATCTATTTTATCTCAATCTATGAATGCCAACAGTTAGAACAGAGATTTAGATTTATTCTCAGAGAGCTGGAACTTTGCTTGTAAGTAATTCTTTCATTTTAGTATCCGATTTGTACCTTGGCAAAAGTCTTCACTGCTCTAGTATCTGAGTATTCGGTGTATTTTTTACTATATTAATGCCCGTTTAATCACTTTAGTCGTTGTGGAAGTTTAAATGGCCTGATCCAGGCTCATATTAAATTGCTCTTTCTTCTCACAAGAAAATTTTCTTCCACAAGTACTGCTGAACTTAATCAATCTTACAAGCTGCAAAACACAGTCCTGAGCAAGTTACTGTAGGTCTAACTCAAAAAATATATAATCTAACCTGAGCTCTTTATTGCTTTTACTTAAGTGAAACCTCTCCAGATGCAGTGTTATTACATAATTATATAGAGTTATAAAGCACAGAAGTCTGAGATATAAAGGATTTATTGGGCCACATTTATACTTTTCTAAATGAACTCCTGAAACGAAATGCAAAAATGCACATGTAATTACATGGCCATATTTGTATGTGCAATTACCGTGATTACAAACTGGGCAAGTCCCAACAGCCAGTTAAGCATCTAAAATGGTTACATTCATCCCCTCCTGATGAGCCACCACCCAGCATACAGATGTTACAAAATGCAGAACATACAGTGATGCAAAATATCCCAAGACAGTAACTCTTAGGGCTTTCGTTTAAGAAGCTGACTTATTAGGACACAGAAACAACAAGTACGGAGGTACTACCCAAAATACTTTTTTTTTTTCCTTCCTTCCTTTTTGTTTTTTCCAATCCATTTTAAGGTCTGAAATGAGACAAAATGGTTTGTATTCCCAGACGGTGAAGTAAGAAACAGATAGCTGGATGCATACAATAACAAGAAAAATAACCACACGAGGAAACTGAATATAGCTGGAAGCAAAAGATGAGCCAAAGTATCTCTTCTATCTGAAATTCTATTAGGTTGGACATCATTCTCAGCGTCGCAAAGCTACGCTTTAGATATATTCAAGAGTGATGGTTTTCATACGCCTTTTCAGCATGGTTCCAATTAAACGAATGGAAAGAAATACAATCCCACATCTTTTTGCTATCTCGAGTCGCCGCATTTCAACGCCACCCCAATAGATTTTTGTGTAGACTCTAATAGCAAACAGTCACAATATTGGGATGCCTTTCTGCCCGTTCAGAAAAACGCATGCCAGATACGAAATGTTGACCTGTTCCCACATCGCGTGCCGTAATTCGTTTCGAGTGGCCCTGTCTACCGAATCCTTCCCTCGCCGTGTGGATTTTCTCGGTCATAAAGGCTCGGTCCCGCGTTAGTCTTCACGCGCCCACAGCTCCCACCGGCTTCGGCGGTTTTTAGGCACGCCGGGCATACAGGGTGCCCCGAGAAAGTTCCGTCGCCTTGTAGGAGCCCATGTCCCTACAGCCGGTCAGTTCACCTCCCTTTACAATTCCCTTTTACTACAAATTATGGGGACAGAGGTGCCCCTTTCAGAGGAGCCGGGGCGGGTGGGGGGGGAGGGCGAAAGCAGAGGTCAGCCCCTACACAAAAGCTGACAAGCTTACTGAATAAAAACACAAAATAAAGGAGATTAAGCTGTCATCAGCAGGGTAAGTCTGTGCAAACAACGGGCCCTCCTGCATTAGCCCAGGCACCCAAGCTGGGTTTTCTGTCAAGCCGGACCCTCCGCCAAAGCGTTACCCTTCAGTGACAGGGGCTGCTCAGTCGGCAAAGGTAGGACTGGCCGCCCGCCCCGGCCGGGGCTGCCCCGGCTCCCGGAGGGCAAAACTCCCCTGTAAAAGAGCACGCGATTTCCCTAAAAACTACAACACATTGCGAATCTTTTTCTTTGCCTTGCTAGTATCTACCCTTAACGTTCACCATTTTTAGATTTTTCTCTACAACTGCAAAAGCTGGAAATTTCCCCCTTTTCCTTTTTTCTTTAACGAACATGAGATTTTCGTGACTGCAGGAACGGGAACTGCAAGAACACTATTACCAGCTGCAATGTAAGTGACAGGCTCCACTGCACTGCACCAGAAGAAATTTCTGGAAGTCTAATTCTCTTTTAATTTGAACTTGCCCAAACCTACTGCAATAAAGCCTAACTGCTGCCCACAACAGAAAAGCGCAATTCAAAAAAAAAAAAAAAATATCTCACTTTTATGAAGAGCAACAGTAGTCAACACTTGCCACAGCCTTTCTTTTCAAAAATACATGGACATAGGGTTACCTAATTGAAACTGGTTGTGTCGAGACTGTATTTTGTCGTGACTTGGTGTCCAGGGGAAATAAAAACCTCCCACTGACATTGGCAGCCATTTGACAAGTCATTGGTTTGAGCTGCTACGCCTCAAGACCAGAACAGCACATTTTAGAAGCTCTTGCTACTTTATTGCTATCAAAGCGAATGTAGTATTTTTTTATGCAACCAATCCTTGGATTCACCTTCCTTTAATTCCTGGCGCCCTGGGACAGTCCCTGCAAGCGCAGGAGCACCCAGCACTGCCTGATACAGCTACGATTTACCAAGACATGATTCGAGACATTTATGTCACTCTAAGATCTAGTCACCTCTCGGGTTTTAAATATTTCCCTTCATTGCTGATGGTATATACATATATATAAATATACACACATATATGTATATATTTGTGAATATATGACATACATATGTATGTGTTTCTATATGTAATATATACACGTGATATTTGCATCTATATTTTAATATGTTTTAATATAGAAAAATACATATTAAAATATTTTGATATATTGCCACACCTACTCAGCCCAAAAGCTCCTGCAAACCTGCAACATGCATCTCCCTGGAAAAAAAGATGAGTTCCCTGAAAGGCCTAAACTTAATAAAGATCGATCCAACGTCAACCTTCCTGCTACAGGATTTATAGAGATTGTGCATGAGAAGTGAATTGACTTTCCTCGTTGAAATCTGGCAATCAAGCCCTGCCAAGTGCTGAGCTTCACTGGAAAGAGACTTTCATACAGGGCGTCCCCAGCACCCCGCAGAGCCTTTCAAAAGCAGGGCCAAAGCTGCGAGGTAGGGTTTCCCCTGCTGCTGGATACTGGAACCGGGAGCAAGCAGTGGGTAACTCAAATATTAAACTCTAAATTCACAGCTCTGCCCAGGCTGTTATTTATAAATGTATTATTACGATTAGCACTACACTCCAGAAGAGCTAGAAGGCACAAGAATCTCATACCTGGCACTGTTACTAAACATGGAAGTTCATTAACAGAAAAATTGGAATGTATTATTTAGAAACAGACATGTATGTATACCTAACCGTATCTGTTGGTATATTCACAGACGTCCACAGATATCTCCATATATTTTATATGTGTGTGTGTGTATACGTATCCATATATACCTGCTGTTCTGACACATATTATGCTGGCTATAGTCTTATGATTTAGTAACGTTATCTCCCTTTCACTCTCCTTGCTTTCCTTACACTCTGAAGTGGAAAATTCTTCTACTAAAAACGTTTACAGCACTTTGAATGTGCATTGCACTGCACAAGCTCAAGGCCCAACCCTGCAAATATTTAGTCACACAAGTAGCCTACTCTTGTAAAGCCTTCCAGAAAAGACAAATAGGTCACTCATACAACCAGGATTTCAATGGAAACAGGCTGGTATCACTGGAGGCGCAGTTCATTGTCTTGTAAATAGCCAGACCAGAAGCTCCCCTGACCTCCATCCACAGGACCGCATTCAGTTCCACCCCACCGCCAGTTTAACCCTTCGTTATGATGCGATTTTGCCCTACAAAACTACCAAATAACCTCTGTGCATCGCGTGTTCAGAAAAGCTTGCATCGGACCCGTCTGTACAATTCTTTCTTAGGTAGCTGAGCCACATCACCGTGCACTTTGCCATGGTGAGCTTTACAATAAGCTTGGAGTCTACCTGCAGCTACATAGCTCAAAAACAGAGCAATTCTTTCCAAACTACGTTGTTCCAAATTTGGCCTAAAACAATATAAAACATCCATGGTTCGTGTCTACTACCTAAACTGAGTGGTTCAGCTGAGTGTGACAAAAAATAACAACTCCTTTAAAATTAGGCTAGAGTCAATATTAGTATTAGCATAGTGCCTGTGAGAACTAGTTCTTGTCAAGTTTTTCATGGCCATCACAGAAATGAAAAATTGCAATGGGGGTTAGATGCCACAAAGCATCTACCTGAACCATCAGAGGACTGTGTTGGCGCAAAAATCCATGAAAAAGACCTTTAAAAAGCCCAGCTTGTATATCTGACACAGACACTTCATAAACCAGGGCTGCAACACTTGGGCCAGCTCACGCCTGAGTCCACCAACGCTCTGTGTCCCTGCAGCAAGCAGAGGGCCAGAGGAGCAGAGCTCTGCCAGCCCTGGCATGCCCCTCCAGGGGTCATCTCCTGCCTCCTTGGCCAACCACCGCAGCCCTACCTGCCCCTCCCGAAACACGGCTGCAACCAGGAGACAAAATATGTACCAAAGGGCCAGATGGATCTGTTGCAAGGGTAGGGTAGGGTAGAATATTACATTTCAGTTGGAAGGGACCTACAACGACCATCTAGTCCAATTGCCTGACCACTCCAGGGCTGACCAAAAGTTAAAGCATGTTATTAAGGGCATTGTCCAAATGCCTCTTAAACACTGACGAGCTTGGGGCACCGACCACCTCTCTAGGAAGCCTGTTCCAGTGTTCGACCACCCTCTCGCTAAAGAAATCCTTCCTAATGTCAAGTCTGAACCTCCCCTGGCACAGCTTTAAACCATTCCCACGTGCCCTATCATTGGACACCAGGCAGAAGAGGTTTACCTAGCTACCCCACACTTGGGGGGGTGGGGAGTGAAAGGAGAAGATCTAAAAACTACGTGCTTTCCCTTGCAATTCTGCCCTGGTCATAACTAATTTCCAGGCCAGGATACTCACACGGTGGAGCATGTTTGCTCAATGTGGCTCCTATGAAAAAAGGCAAGCAGCAAGGGAGAACTTGATCGCACCCACAGCATCCCGTGGTGACCACTGATCTCCCCAAGCCGCTGCGCAGGAGGAGCACGCTGGGCTCCCCTGAAGGAAACTGGATGAGGTTGCAAGTCATCAGCTCCCATAAAGGAGGCAGAAATTCAAACCAGAGTCTTCTGGAATGATTTACATGGCACATAAAACTGAGAAGCAATCATAGAAATCATTCAACAAATGATTGGGATTAGTTTTATGAATGCAGCTTTCAAAAGGACAGATGATGTTGCCCTTTTAACTTATGTGATGGCACGTGCCCTACAGAAAGCTTTGCAGGTTGAACACCCTCTGCCATCCCATGCAATTCAATGGGAAAAAGCATTATTTGGCGAATTCAGCATTGAGATGTACAGCTTGCCTTCCAGTGACATGAACAGTTAGAGTTGGTTTGCAATTGTATCAGCCCTGCGCTTCCAGCAGCTCTGGAGTTCTTGTTAACAGATCCTTTCTTCACTCTTAAAAGTGCAGGATAACATCTGGGCCTTTTGGGAAGCAGTCTCGCAATAAAGAAGCACTTTGTGTAATTCTTCTTTCCTCGCCAAACCGCATCTGTCTGCTCTCTCTGCCCTTCTCCACTCCACCCCGAGCTCCTTGGGACTGTGGGGACATCTGTTAGCAGCAGCGAGCTGTCTCCACCGAGCCATCAGTAGGTGGCACTGCCTGCTTTTTTCTCTCCACCCACATAAATGTCCAGTGCTGACACCCTGTCTCCACCACCACTAACAATTTCAAAGGGTGCCCAAGTGACTTAGATGCCTCATCTCCTGCAAGGTGCACCGACGGCAATGTCAAGCAGTGGAGCGACCGGGACAGAGAAGCAGCTCCATCACTGCTCGTCGGGCAGTGGCTGTGGCAGCTTTTTCCCGAGGAAGGAGGTGGCCAGCAAGAGGTGGCAGGAGAGGTTTGCACCGCAAGAGGATCTGGCAGGCTCATCTGCCTGGGACCTGAAGTTCCTGTGATCCCAACGCCAGTTAAACAGATGGTGTCAGCCTGGTTTTGCACCGTGTGTGGTGGCCTCAGTCATCTTTAGCCAACCTGTCCCAAGAGCAGCTCAACTGAGCTACTTCCGAAAAGCACAAGGAAAAAATCCCAGTCTAAAACGACCCTCCTACTTGCAGCAACGTCCTACCGATGACTGCACGTGGAGCGCATGGTCAGACCCCAACCAGCCCCAGCCCCAGCCTGGAAGGTTAATTCTCATTAGGCGCTTGGTTTTGAAAGGTTTGCTCCCAAGAGCTGTGAACCTCTGCTGCCCCATCCAAAATTCAGAACGACAAATTCTCCCTGTAGTCACCCACCAGCTGGCATCAGCAACGGCAGCAATGCACTCTTCTCAGGCCAGCAGTTCCCAAAGCTGCCACGGTCAAACCCCAGCCAACGGCAGATCAAGGCTCGCCGCTGGGAATCCCGCACCACTGCCACCACAAAGGGGATTCAGTGCCCACCCGCTGGCAACGGGGACGAGGTCCCCGAGTAGCTGTTTCCACCATAGCTTGATCTCCCCTTCCCCCCTGCTTTCTGTGAAAACAACAGTGGATTCATGCAAGAAGGATGGTGAAGGACCAGACCTTCAAGAGTCCATACACTCGCTATGCAAATGTGTTTGCACTGGAACTTAATTGTATATTGACTTTCTTCAGACTTGGAAAGACTGTCTACTTCCACCTGGAATAAGCAAACTGTATACAAAGCTTTATTATTTTAATTCTCACATTAAAATTAAAACCGCCCTATCCCGCTGGCTATGCATATGTATAGGGAAACCATCAGGGTAAAAAGTCTGTCAATTATCACATGTAAAGAAAAGAAAATCTTATTTAAAAATAGGTATTTAAAAATATCACGATCGGCTAGCACATCTTAAGTCTACTAAACTTGTCAACAGCAAGTGATGTATTATTTTTGGTACTATTTTAATCAATGAATTTTCCACGTGATAAATATTCTCACTGTAATTGCGACCATTTAAAACAAATCAGTGACAAACACATTAGAGCCAACTGAACCAACTCATATAGGAACTGCTTTGACATCATAATGGGGATGGTGACATTTTTAGCGTGGATGCCACCTCAGTATTTCATCTGCGTGTTTTAACTTTACACTAAAGCTAAATATGCCAAATGAAACGGCCTCGCCGGGGCAGTCAGCAAACCACTGGTTCTCTCAGCAGCTGATGTCTTCCACCGCCTTCAGACAAAGCCAACCCTTCTCCTTGAGCTTTTGTGCTTAAGAAAACTTAAGAAAGCGGTAGGTCCTTCTTAAATGAGTCGTTGTGAACTCACACTAGAAGCGCTGCTAAATAGCTGTCACAGAAATAAGCTTGCACTTTTCCAAGCCTCTGCAGCTTCAAACCTTCCCCTCCCTTCTCGTCAGCTTCAGCAACGCAAAGGAAGAAAGAATTCCTCCAAAGAACCGCTTATGCCCATGAATGGCAACACCCTTAGTTCTGATACTCCAGGGCTATAATTACATTATTACAGTAAATCAAACATTGCCTTTGTGTCTTTACAATCGCGCTCATTGTTCGAAATTAACTGCAAATGGTTTGATTTTCTTTTCTTCCTCAAATACGGGCAGGGAGGAATTAAAGCACACTAAATCATCTTCCCCACTAAAATGCACGGAAAGCCAGGATTCAGACAGCAGCATTTGAACTTTGCAAGAAATGAAACCGCAGCGCGGAGGGAAAGGAAGAGATCAGGCACCGCATTTGACACAGAGCGACGGCAGAGCAATTAGCGGGCCGCTAAATCCTCTGGTACAATAAATCAGTGACCCAGTTCCCCCTCTTCCCCAGTGCCCTTCATTATAAAATCAACTTTAATGAACTACCCCTCTCTTCCCCACTCCAAAGCAAATACATTCCCACTGCAGCCTGCACCTGCCCTTCCCAGCGGCCCAGGGAGCCCCGGGCAGCCCCGGAGAGCTGCGGGGGGCTGCCCCGGACTGCGGGGGCAAATGGGGCGATGGCCCAGCGCTGGCACTCCGCCGGGCACGCAGGCGCTTTTAGTGACGGGCAGAGCACGGGAATAAAAATACGAAGGCAAGCTGCCTTCGCCTCAGCGTGGGCTAATGCGAAACCACTCTCCCTCTTGCCGTTTTTTCACGTTTCTTTTGATAGACTTGATTCGCCACATCTGCCGGAGCTGACACATCTGGCTCCTTCCCCAGGCGGAGGGCACGGTGGATATGTCAACATGTTGTCTGAAGGCAGTGGTACTTTCTGGAAAGAGCTCTTTCCCCCTCTATCATATATTGTACAATAATCAAGTCTTTTAAAAGGATGGCTAAAAAAAAAAAAAAAAGGAAAAAAAAAAAAAGCTGATTTTGACAAGAGACAGGCCAGAATGGGAACTGCTGAGACAGTAAAGAACAAGCCTGTTATCTTACAAACTACACTTCAGGCTGTCAGCTGCCAGAGATTTACAGGAAAACCCCCTTTCCTAGGACTGAACCTACACGAAACTTCATTTCCAGCGAAACAAACTCCTGAAGGCACTCACCCCGAATAGCCCCTGCCCGGGGCCGGGGCTGCTCCGAGCGCCCGGGCGCGGAGGAGGGGGGGCACGGCGGACCCGCGGAGGAGGGCACGGCCGCCCCGGGGAGGAGGGCACGGCGGCCGCGCCGCTCCCCTGCTGCCCACGGCGGCCCGGCGGCGTGCGTGGATGGGTCGCCGGGTGCGGGGGACGCTTCCCCCTCCCCGCGGCGTGGGGAAGCGGAGGAGGACCTCCCGCTTGCCTCAAGCCAGCCCCGGTGGTTCCTCTCCAGCCCCGGGCGGGCGGCTGCGGGGACCCCGGCGGCTCCCGTGCCTAAGCCCTGCAGGGTCCCGCCGGCGGCCCCGGGGCCGCCCGCCCGGCAGCCCTGCCCTGCCCTGCCCTGCCCTGCCCTCCCTCAGCGCGGCGGGGCGGCGGGAGGGTGGCCTGTCCCTCTAGCTATTTATAGCAGCCGGCTCCGATTTGGGTATGCCAGGAGCCGCCGGGGGGGGGGGGGGGGGGGGGGGCAGGAGCAAAAATAGAGGTAAGGAGGAAAGGCAGGAAAGCTCCCGGCCTTTGCTGGCCCGGTACGTGTCCTGTGGTGCCTGTGGCACCCGTGGGCAGTTGGGGTCCCACCGCTCCAATGGAAGCCGAAGCGCCTGTCAAAAGCCAGAAGAGAGGGGAGGAGATTCTGAACTGGTGTCCTCTCCCTCGGCCGCAAACCCTGGACAGTGATTTCCAAGCCCTGGGCCGGCTTCTGCTGGGAACAAGCTAAAAATCAGTCTGGAGGTCGGGAGATCCTGTCCCCTTTGAGATTTTAACAGAGACATAATCAATAAATTTCATGTTGCTGGTGCCCATTTTCTGCACCGTTTTTACGACTCCAGGGTGGCACCAGAGACCCGTTCCCGGCCCACGCGGCTGCCCCAACCGTGCCTAGCTACGGCCTGTCAGGTCGATTTTTATAGTCTCCTTGCAAGGTAAGGTCTTCTCAAACGTCCATCCCTCCCTCGCGCCGCAGTAACCTCGCCCCGTGCGTCCCTAGAATGAAATATGACAGAGAAAAAAAGGTGGGTGATGTACGGGGGCTCGGGGCTCTCCTGATCTCAGCCCGGCGGCTCTGCCAGCGGCTGATGGCGGAGGGCAGACGAAAGAAAACGCAGTGACAAAATCAGAACAAAACTGGAAACGTGTTTCTGATTTAAGTGTAATCTATTTTTAAATTGGGTGGCATGTAAATATGAAGCCCTAATTAACACGCGGGACTTGTGCCCACGAGAGCAGTTTCCCAGCACGGAGGCCGGGCGTGTTTCTCCTCCCGGCGCTTCTGGTAGCGCCCGCTCATCCTCCGGCTGCTCCAGCCCTCCTCGCCAAGGGACACCCCACATCTCGCCTTCGCCTCCCCCTCCAGGGTCCACCTGACGTGGCGCAGGGGGGGAGTGAATTCCTGCGGCTCCCCTCAGGTGCGCTGCAGGGGGAGCGGGGCTCCCGGCAGCCGCGGCTGCGCTGCCAGCCCGCACAGGCGGACACTCCGCGCCTGCCGCTCGGGACCCTTCACGGGCGGCGCAGCCCCCTTCCAATTTGTGAGGAGGATTAATCCAAATTCATGCCAGATTAATCTTTCCAGAGCAGAAAACTACACGCGAGTCACACGGGGAAGAAACACTAGTGCCTACCAAAATGACCCACAACCTTAAAAAACACACACATCAAGCTCGACCTGGCCAACTCGCTTCCACTGAGCAAGGAAAACAATCGGGGGGGGGGGGGGGGATCCCCTCCGCATTTACAACTGTAGGGTGTATTTCCTGCTGTCAACTCGATCGGCAACGATGGCTGCACCCAAGCACGGGCTTCCCCACAAGAATTCACCACAGCAACAGAGGAGCAAGCATCCTTACCAGGAGCACAGCTCTTTGCAGCTTCCTAGATGTTGTCCTCCTTCAGCATTATAGTTAGACCTGGCACCACTGAGGAAAGAATACGGAAACAGGAAGGAAGGAAGGAAGGATGGATGGTTGGCTAATATCTGTTTTCTCGTCGTGGATAAATCACGACTACCCTTTCTTTGAACGGTGTATGAAACTCGAGAGCTTTGATCGTTAGGATCTGAAGTTCTCGTGGGGGAGCTGGTACTCCTGCTGCTGCTGCTGAAGAAACACAAAACTCCTTTACTCGATTCAGTTCAAAAAGCACCTACTGTGAGACCGTCTGGTCTAACGTTCATTTTTTATTCTACTGCAACGCTCATGCTATGCGAAACGCAATAGGAATTTCCATACCAGCATTTACATCCAAATGGACCCGTTGAGATTCATGCTGATGTGTAACAGTCCTACTATGCAGCGCTTCTGGCAAGTGCCGCGGTGCCGGCGCACTGACTAACAAGACGAGCACTCGGCCCGTCCCGGTGGGTCCCTGCGTGGGCTGCTCCGTGCGCCAGGGCTGCGTGTACCCAGCACGGCGCCGCCTCGGAGGCTGCACCCACCGGGAGCCACGGCGGGCGCTGCCGGGGGTGCCCCCGCGGCCGCCTTCCCTCCAGGGGTGCCCGGAGCAAGCGGCGCTTTGCATTCAAGACGGCCTTCATTTCCTGAATTTGGGGAGCCCTGTTTAACCTCCGCGTCCTTCGTCAGCCCCCCTCCCTCACCTCAGCATTATTTACGAGGAGGGGCGATGCGAAGGCGAGCCGCGGGGCCGGCCGTGGCGGGAGGACGCCGCTGCGGTCAGCCCTGCACCAGCCGGCCGCACCCCGCACCCTCCTCGGCCTCGCCCCCGGGCCAGGCGCGCCCCGCCGGGGCGAAGCACTTGTCGGCGGGGGGCGAGCACCGCTGATGGGGCGCGGCTGCCGGCGGAAAGCGCCCATCGACGAGCCTCCTGCCTTCCCGCGGACCCGCGACGGGGAGGGGAGCTGAGGAGCCGCCGAGCCCGCGGGGATCTCTGTGTCTGCACCGCCGGCCCCCCCCGCGCCTCTCGACGGGGCTGCGGCTCCCCACGGAGGGGGGCAAACTCTCGGGGGCTCCGCGGCACGGCCCCGGCCCGCTCCCCGCTCACGCTCGGGCCGGCAGCACCGACAGGTTGCCCGCGGCGGGGCCAAGAAAGCGGCGGCAAACCAACGCAACCCACCCGCCTCGGCGGGGCTCCGCGGCCACCCGCGCAGGACCCGCGTACCTGCAGGACGTTGGCGTGGCGCAGCCGCTGCAGCAGGATCATCTCCTTGACGATCTTGTAGGCGGCCAGGCGGTAGCAGTCCCCCAGGGCGGAGAACTGCCGCACGCAGTGGGCGATGTCGTGCCCGCCGAAATCCACCGCCTTCAGCGCCACGGCCAGCGTGCGGTTGAGGACCGCCTTGTAGACCGCCTTGGTGTACCCCGAGCCCAAGTACTGCACGCCGCTGACATTGCGGATGTCGCGGCAGCCCAGCAGCGGCGGCTCCAGCGAGAGCTCGGCCGAGGCGCCGGCCCGCGGCCCCGCCGCCGCCGCCGCTCGGCCCCGCGGCCCCGGCGGCCGCGGCTGCTCCGCCGAGGTGCGCGGCGGCGCCAGGTCCATCAGGCGCCGCTCCCGCGGCCGCAGCGGCCGCCGCCCCGCCGCCGCCCGGTGCTGCCGGTAGCGCAGCACCTCCTCGTAGCGCTCGCGGATCTGCCGCGCCAGGGCGGCCCGGCCGCCGCCGCCGCCGCCCTCCTCCTCCGGCGGGTAGAGGGGGGCGCCGGGCGGGGAGGGGGGCGCCCCGTCGCGGGGCGGCGGGTGCTCGGAGCCGGGGATGAAGAGGACGTTGAGCAGGGTGCCCAGGAGGAAGGCGAGGCAGCAGCCGGCCGCCACCGCCGTCTTCCTGCGCCTCATCGCCACTTCGCTGCCGGCTTGTCCAGCCTTTCGGGCTTCTCTCCTCTCGCCCCTTCCCCGGGAACCAGCTCCGAGGCTTTTCGGTTTTTTTTCCTCCCCCCCCCCCCTTTTTTTCTCTCCGGGCTGCGCCGGCGGCAGAGCGGACCCGGGCGCTCAGCCGGAGCTCAGCCCTTGCGGCGCGCCCGCATGACACTTGCCTCCCTGCTTTTAAGCCTCTGAAGCACTTATTATTAGCGGGACGCGGAGGAGGGCGGGGGGGCGGGGGGGATCCCCGGCTCGCTGCCCCCGCCGACGCGCACTGATTGACAGCCCGGCCCTTCCCGCGGCCCGGCCGAGCAGCAGGGGGGCCTGGGAAACGTAGTCCCCCGCGGAAGCCCCGCCGGCCTCCGGCGAGCCCGGGAGCCGGGACTACATCTCCCAGGCTCGGCCGAGCCCCCCGGCGGGGAAGGCGCGGGGCGGAGCGGGGCGGAACGGGGCGGAGCGGGCGGGCGGACCCCCCCCCCGACGGGCGCCGCGGCTCCGGGCCCAGTGGTGGGGGCGCCGCCGCCGGGGCTGCCGGGCAGGGCGGGCCCCGGGCGCTGCCGCCGGGCGAGGCGGGAGCTGCGCGGCTGTGGTCCTTCCCACGCGTGTCCGCGCGGCGCGGTGAAAGTCGCGCCGGCAGCGGTTTGTGCGGGATGCGCTGTCCCCGTCAGCCGCGGGGGGGGCACAAGCGCCCACAGAAAGGAGAGGGGTTCCGATGCCTTTTTCCGGCACAACGCGGGCGCGGAGGAGGGCTGGGCAGGGGCGCGGAGAGAGGGGCTCGGGGTGCGTGGCACGCACACGAGGCTGCAGCCACAAATCACGGTCTCGGCATGGGGTAGCCCCTGCCCTGTTGGAAATGTGAATTGCAGGGGTGAGCGCTAATGACATGGTTATCCATCAAGCCCACATTACGATGCTGTTAGCAACTAATTAACAAATACAATCAGCCCGGGAAACTTCCACAAAGGAAAGCCCATCAACAAGAGAAAAGCCGTAAAGAGTCAGGCGAGGCAAAGTTCACCACAATGGAAGCGGGAAATCATTGCCCATAAGGGAAAGGGACGAGCCGTTTAGGTAATACACATCGGGCGTACCAAAAAAAACCCAAGAAAAATAAAAAGAAGCCGTCGCCGGCTCCCAGGAGCCAGCGTGCTGTGATCCCCGGCGCTTCCTCCAGCGCCGGCAGAAAGCGGAGCTCGGGGAGGCTCAGCCCCCGGCCCCGGCCCCGCGGGGAAGCGCTCGGGGACCGGGGGTAGCGGCGAGACCGGGCGGAGGCAGCCTCTGGAGGGGGTGTGGGGGATCCACCGCCTCTCCCAGCAGCCTCGCCTGTCTGTCGCTGCCTCCCGAGAGCCCTCCGCAGTCACCGGCGGCACGGCCCACCCGCGGCCCCGCACACGGGGCGAGCGGGGGCGCGGGCAGCTGCCCACCCGCGGCAGGCCGGACCGGGCGCCCCTTCCCAGCGGGACTCCCGGAGCCCGGCACTAAGCACCACATAAAAATAACGGGGGGCGCGTAATCACCAATTAAAAACGAAAATAACACGGCGCGGGGGGGCTGTGCCCGGCGGGGCAGCAGGCTCCCGGGCGCGGCGTGGCGTGGCGCCCAGCCCCCGCGGCCCCCCCCGCCCGCAGCCCCGCTGCGCGCTGCCCCGCGGCCGCTGCGCACCTCCCCGCGGTGCTCGCTCCGCCCGCTGGGGCGGTGCCACCTGCCCTCCCCGGGGGTGGGGGGGAAGGTCGCTGCGGGCGTTGAAGAGCCGGCTTTTATGGTTGCTGTACCCCGGGTGGGGGGTGTCTTTGGGGGGAGCGGTGTTGGGGTTTTGGGGTGGTGGTGTTCTGTTTTCCCCTAACCGTTCCTGTTCTTATCTAGCGGGAGCGGCGGGTTTTCACCTTTCAGCCATGCCAGGGCAGCTTCGTTGCAGTGGGATTTCACGGGTGTAAGAGGAGGACAGGGTTGCAGGCCGGGATAATTTTTTTGCAAAGTAAGCGGGTTCATAACGGTGTGAAACGCGTTCCCAAAGCTGTGGGACACCTGCAGCCCCCCCTGCGTTGAGCGGCACCCCCCCCGCAGGCGGCGGGAGGCTCGGCTTGCCTTCCCACGGTAGGTTTGGGCGATCGGAATGTACCGGACACCCCCCCCCCCGCGCTCCGGCAGCGCAGAGGGCTCCCGAGGAGACACCGGGCAATATCATCCAGCCGGTCATCTTAAAAGCGCACGTCGCAGGTCGAGCCACCGCGGAGGGGTTCACCAGTGCGCGCTGCCCGAGTCGAGCGCAGCAGCCGCGCAGCAGCCGCGCAGCCGGCCGTCCTGCGCGCCCTCCGGGGAAACCACGGCGATTTGCCCGTGAGCACTTGAAACGCGCACGCTCGGCTGGATTTATGGCTCGGTTGATGTTAGCCAACACTTTCTGTTACTGCACAGGCAGCGTCAGAGTAAAGCCGGGGCGGTTGTGCAAGCCGGGAAAGGAGGCGGCGCTGGAAACGTTACCAGCGAGCGGTGTGAGCTCGGCGGAATATTTCTTACAGGCCAAACCGGAGGCGACCCGAGGCCAACAACCTCTTCGAGGGGGGAGCCGGCTCCTCCGAGGGGCCGTGCCCGCCACGAAAGCGGAGGGTGCCCCGGGGTTGGTGCAGGCAGCCCCGGGAGGTCGGCTGAGGGCCCCCGGAGGGGCCAGCGTGGAGAGAGGGGCGAGCTTGCTTTGCCGGGCACCTCGCATGGCACCTGCACCCCTGGATGCTGGGGGGGGCGGGTGTGTTTGGGGGGGGTGGGGTGTACATCCCCGCGAGGTGGAGGCAGTGCCCGCTCTTCTTGCAGGGTGGGAAGGAGAGGGTCTGCAGCGAAATGGGGGGGGGGGGGGGGGGGGTCGGGCTTTGCCGGTCACCGTGAGGCGGCGGTGATTTAAGGAGTGCAGCCCAAAGGGCCGGGGGGCAGAGCCGCCCCTCTGCCTTCCCCTTCGCTTCCCCCCAGAAACGCGCCGCTTCGGGCCGGGCGGAGGCTGCGCGCCCGCGGAGGTTGCGCGCCCGCGGCCGGCCCGCCGTGTTTGCGCAGTTTAGGGGAACACAACCGGACTGCAAAACAGATGCTCCGCAACCCATTAAAGCGGGCCACCTGTTTTTCACATCACGCCCCATCTCAAAGCCGGTTTTCTTCATTACAGCCCTCCCGACAGATACCATGAAATACATCACTCATTTAGATATGGGAGCCGACCTCTGGAGGACGACTTGCGCGGAGCACTTTGATGTTGAGAGACAGATTTCAAAAGCCAGAAAGCCCCTTCCATGTTTCTAATTACCCCGCGCCCGGAGCCTGCCGCTGATGAGGGCGGCGGTGCCGGGGCGAGGCGGGCGGCCCGGCCCGGCCCGGTTCGGCTCTGCCCGGCTCGGCTTGGCCCGGCCCGGCCCGGCCCGGCGGGGCTGCCACCCTCCTTAAACCGCGC
Source organism: Phoenicopterus ruber ruber (assembly GCA_009819775.1). NCBI lineage: Eukaryota > Metazoa > Chordata > Aves > Phoenicopteriformes > Phoenicopteridae > Phoenicopterus > Phoenicopterus ruber. The sequence goes on along the minus strand of CM020217.1, from coordinate 27,040,755 downwards.
TGCCGGGAAAACCGACACGGGTGCACAAGCGGAGCTACCGACTGGAGCCGACAGCCAGCTGCCCGTGCCGGCGTGAAAGTGGGGCGAAAGCGTGGGCCGCATCGCCAGCAGCACCCCAGCCTCCCCGCCGCGGGAGGGGATTTAGGAGCAGCCCAGATCTGCTCCCGCAGCCAAGGCTCTTTTTTCTCTTTTTTCTTTTGCAAGACGGTGCGCCGAAAGCATTGCAGACCTTGCTAACACTTCTGCTCGCATGCGAGCCTTTTATCTCGGCAGCGCGGTTGGAAAAGCTGAATCACCGCGGAGGGAGTGAGGACTGAAGGGTATTTTTTCATATGCAACAGGCTGCTCTTTATTTGATCTTCACAGTCCCTATTTCTATCAATATTCCTAAAGCCGAGGGATCAAACACGGAAAAATTAAAACCATGCTACCACGCTAAATAAGATTAAGATTGTGGCAATATATTGACTGCTCCTTGGGGAAATCATTTTGTTGCTGCCGGAGCTGTGGCCATCCCGGAGGCGAAGTTTGTGTTTCAGGAACGGGCGATGGGAAAGAGAGGTTTGGGAGTCTGCATCCAAACCCGGCCAGGAGCAACCGTCTCAAGCCCCCGTGCTCCTGTCCCACTCAGGGCTCCCAGCCCGGCTCCTTGGGCATCGCTGGTCTATGGAGTCAATGACATTTGCCAAGCTAAGCTCAACTATCCCTGTTTTTACACCCGCAAGCAGGCATCTTCAAGCGAGTCCCACTGTTGGTCTCTAGGGACTTTGACTCCAGGCCACAAAAAAGAAGTCCCACATTTTCAAGCGTGGGTAGCTTCAAGATCTCACTTAAAAACCACAAGTGGAAATATGTTTGTGGGAGCTGGAATCCTTCAGAGCCTCTGCTGGGGAAGTTTGTTCTTCCAGAAGTGTTCTGCGCTCACATCACTCCCCTTCGACACTTAGGGGTTAATTTTTTTTGAAGGGACTTCATAACCTTTTGAATTCCTGGCCACCTGTTCTGGCTGCTGATGTGGAAGGAGAGCTTTTTTTGGAAAGCCCAGCCTCAGCGGTGAGGCCAGAAGTCCCTTGAAAACGCGAGTCCACGTCCTGCATGCCTTTTCGGTGAGGGCTCCTCCGTGGCCAACCTCTCCGTCATTCCCTGCTTTGCCAAAGTCTTGTCAGCTCTCAGGGCAGGGTGGAAAGCCTCTCTTTCCCCGGGGGTGTGGGGCCAGAGGTGGGCCCTTGCACGTGGGTATTTTGTAGCTTTTTGTGAGTTTTCTTACACAGCAAAATCTTTGTAGTGCTTTTCCCTTTAAACAAGATCTCTTTTTTTGATGTTGTTTCTTCCTTTTCTCTCAGGAAACCCACTCCCTTGTATATTTGAAGCAAGCTGAGATGCAGCCAATTGTATTAGTTCTGGCTGGAGCAAAAATGCATAATGAAACACTGGATGTGTGGTGTGAGTCCAAAATAAATGGTCACTAGCAGAGCCAGCAAAAACCTGCAAGCGCAGACGGTCTGCAAAAAAAGGAAAAGCTTGGACTCTACCTGCGGTGCTCTGCATTTTTCCAAAGGGAAAAATGAACTTGGGGTTTAGAGAGCTTGGGAAAAGATGCTGGGGCACTGTGCCTTTTTGATTACATTTGCGAATTGTGATGATTCTTGCATTTTCTGTGAATACAGCATCTGTAAGTGGGAGAAGGTGTTTTATCTCCTAACCTGTATTCTCAAAGCACAGCAGTTTGGTTTTTATGTGCCAGATGTCAGTGTGCCCTGATTCTTCAGGCAGTTGGGATTAAAGCTTCCCTGCGTCAGGGAGGTGTTACCAAGGATAACTCCATTAATGTGTGTGGAAATCTGGTACTGCAGCGATAAAGACCCTGTAAATATTTACACAGACAGGCGAGCTCATGGAAATTTTACATTATTACCTTAACTTCATTACAAGGAAGTAGTTGAGAAAGTCAGTGGTATATTACACTGGCTTTTATTTTTAATTAAACATTGACAACATATCTGGTGCTGCTTCAAGCCACAAGATTCAGGGAGTCGCTGCTCTAAATATTTTACAGTCTGCAGGGAAATATCAAGTCTCAAGCAAAGGAAAAAAGTAACGTAGCAGCTATAAGAATAAATCTTGCCAGTCAGACCTTTTACACTTTTAAGAGTTAATAAAATAGTGGGTAAAGAACAACCAGAGGATATAATTTATTTGGACATTCAAAAGCCTTTTGATAAACACCCATACAAGAAACTGTTAAGGAAACTTGGTAACCACAAAGTGAGAAGTAAAGTCCTGTCATGGATTAAAATCTGGTTATAAATGGGTATGGAATAAATGGCCAATTCTAGTAGGGAAAGAGATTAATAATGAGGTGCCCTAGAGAGCAGGACTCAGACCAATATTGTTTAATGCTTTATTAATAACCTGAGGGTGAATAGTGAAGTGGCAAAAGTTGATGTCAATAGAAAAGTACTTAGCTTAGGTCAGGAGCGACTTCAGAAGAATTTAATAAAATGGCAGGACCATGTGCAGAAGTATGAGGGCAGCTTGGAAAGTGCCTTCAAAACCTTCAGCAGCGCTCCCGCTCCTCCTGGGAGACTGGCAAAGGGACAGGGCCTGTCCCGCCTCTCTACTAAGGTGAGGGTAGGTAACCTGAGGACAGGCAGATGTTTCCAAGCACCTCAAGTACCTTTTCACTCCTCCCAGTTGCTGCCCAGCTCTCCTAGTTCATTATGCTGGGAGGAACAGCTGAGCTCCCACATGGCAGGTCCCTCTCTCTACTAGTCTGTGAATAACAGCCCTGTGAAATCCTCCAGCAATGGTTTAAAAAAGCTGATGGCAGTTCCCATGGCTGATCCTTCCCTGAGGACATGCCAAAGGCTCTGGGCCACCTCTCACAAGCACTTCAAAAATTACGTGTTTGGCCTGATGAAAGGGACACGGCAGCAAGCCTCGAGTCCGCTTAGTCTAAGAACGTAAGGTCCTGGGTGCTGCCTGGCACCTGGAAAAACAAAACCTGCCAGCAGGGCTGGGGTGCAAACATCTATATGCAAATAGCAGTCACATCATCTAGTGCGTAACGGGGCAAAGGCGCGGGCAGCCACCCGAACTTACTGCCGCCGAGTGTTTACCCTGTGGCTTTGTCTGCCCACGGATTTCGCTCTTGTGACGTGGCTGTGTCTTGCTGGGCCACGCTGATGTGAAGTGTAGCGTCCTGACCTGGCGCAGGCCTGAATTCACGTTGCAAGCTCTTTATTTGAGCCTGGTATCAGACAGACGTACTTGCCAGGAGACTGGATGACATTTGATGGTATCTTTGTGTAATCTCATTGCTGCCAGTCCTCTGTTGCAACTGTTCTGTCTTCTCCACAGTGCCACCCAAACACAGCGCAGGCTGCGATGGCTTTTGAAGGTAATGACGTTCATGGAAATTCAAACTGCTGTTTTTCATAGGGATTTATTATTGTTTTGTTTTTAACCAGTGGGTCATTTCCAAGGATACTATTCTGGAAAAGAAAGCAACTCATAAAGAAAGATTTTTAAAAATCCTCTTGATATGACTTGTAAAGTATTTTGAAGTACCAGCCACAAAAGAAATTGTTTTTAAATCCCCTCTTTCATCTGATGATTTATATTACACGAGAAATGCCCCGCGTCCCCAGCGTCAGGACCCCGGAGTAGTAGGTGGGGTGTCAGTGCCGCTCAGAGAGGGCTCTGTTCCCAAAGAGGACTGGAAGGACTCACGCCCTGGGTGGGAAGTGGGAAGTCCGCATGCACGGGGGAAGTGACTTCTCTCCGATGCTGCAGCGCCCAGGAGACAGCCCAGGGCTCCCCCTTCCCAGTGAATCACACCGCCTTGCCGTGTCCCTGCGTTTGTAGTTCAATCCGAGCTCCTCATGGCTCGTGGGCACTCTTGGGATTCTTATTTTTACTTTTTTTTTTTTTTTTTTTTTTGCATAACCTGAAATGAAAAACCATGCACACAACATCCATTCAGCCTAATAAACAATAACCTAACACTTTAATGCGGGGGGGGGACCTCCAGGTGTGAATAGGCTTCCTTTGTGGAGCTTTATGAATTGACCTCAAATGAGAAGCTGCTCAGAAGTGAAGGAACAGCTTCAGCAGTGCTGGGCTAACCACCCAGCACGCGTAACCAGGGCTTCTGCCAAGGATCAGGTTGGAAAGGAGCGATTTTGCAGGCCAGGGGCGCGTGCTGTGTTTGCTGCTGGGCCTGGGGCGTGATTCTCTCTGGCTGTGGTTCACGGAATTCTTATGGGAAGCAAAATGTTCAGGCAACATCATGGTAACATTTGCAGTAAGTATGACACTACATGAGCATAGCACGCAGTCATGCAAACGTGACGGTCTCTGAATAGCTTGGGATTGATGGTTTAAAATTGGTACCTTTTACCATTAGCACCATCGCTTTTCTCCATAGGCACCATCCAAAGAAAAGCTTTGGGAGCTTGTTCTGAGGAATCATCCTGATTCTGAGACAACCCATGGCTCTGGGCAGCTGCAGTATTAAAGCCAGAAAGACTAAAACTCAAGTATTTGACTTCAAACTGCCAAGGCAGAGCCCTGGCGTTTCCCTGGAAGTGGCTGCCCTCTGCCTGCCTCCCTGCCCCGGCGCGGTGGGAGGTACGGCCGCCGCCACCGTGTCTTTAGCACTCGTCTCTCCCAGCTCCGCTTGTGGTCTTCTTGTCTTTCCCATCTTCACCACTGAGCCTGCTTCTCCTATTTTCCCTCCATGCTGCAAGCCCCTCTGGTCCTCCCTTCTGCTCCTTCCTCCTGCCAGCAGAGAAAATGGCAGTTTCTCAACCCGGGCCTCCTCCTCCTCCAGGCTTTTGAGGGCTGCAATGACCGGCTGCAGCAACCAGGCCGCTCCCAGCAGGGCAATGCTGATTCCTTTCCTCCTGGCTCCCAGAACAATTAGCAAAGGCTGGCATTTTGTTAATCCAGGCATAATTAATCACCACTAATGTTTTCATTTAATTCTCCTGTTTCCATAATCTTGAAGAGCTTTAGGAGTTGTGAGCCTTTATATGTGGTTGTAGAAGATATCGATGCAGATATTTTGCCAGGCCATAAAATCCTTTGCAGCAGTGGTAGTTTTTTAGAGGGCCTAAACAATTTTGGATTAAAATCAGGACAGAAATACAAGGGCCAGAGTGGAGAGGTACAGAAGGAGGTTGTCTGATCTTAGTTGTTCCAGCAGCATAGAGTAATGTAAAGGATCAGGAGTAGAGTATTTTGCACTCAGAAGACTATTTCTTGCTATCTACCAGTTCACAAAGACATAGCAAAGATGAAGACCTGGATCTGTAGTTTATTCCTGTGCCTTTGGTATCTACCTCCAAGGATGCTAGCAGGAAAATTGCAGCAGTGGTTCTTAGAGATGGAAATGTGGTACTTTCGATGAGTACACACGACTGTGTCCAGGAAAGATAGCAAGTCGCTTTATAGCCTCTCGTTTGAATAGACAAGATGTTTGAATTGCTTCTCAGAGTCACTTAAAAAAAAGGCATGTGAAAATGTCAGAGAATTTCCTCTTTCCCTTTCCCACCCAAATACAAAATCAAATAAAAGCAAACACATGGGACACAAATATAAGAGCAGCCCACTCTGCACGTATTCTCTGCGATACACAGGCTGTTTCCAGATGTATGGATTAGACCTCATCCAACTACTGCTTAAAGCTCAGCCTAAGCATATTGATTGAATACTCACCAAGTTGGAAACTTCTGGGAAAACTAATGCGCTCGGTGGTCAGGCTCCCACCTTGGGCCGTGATACTGGTCACTGCGTCTATTCTGTGACCCTGTTGCCCTCTCTGCATTCCAGTTAGACCATTTTCAAGCCTGCTAAAGTATAGACTTAAAGTCCCTGGAGTGTAATTAAAAATGAAAAACAAATTACGTGATTTTTTTTTTTGTCTTTTGCCTGAATATTTTTAAATCAATTGTTGCTATAGTGTAGGAAATACATAGCCCTGACAGCATGAACAGTGAAGTACGCTCATGGTGAAAAAACACGGCATCAACACCGCATCATGTATAAAAACCAACTGCCTGCTAAAGACAGAGGGTTTAAAAGCACTTCAGGATCTGCACTCAGAAACAGTTCGGGATTTTCACACGTCACGGGGATGAACATCTCGCATAACTACTTTTGCTAATTGAATGTCTGTGCAGTTGGACGCCGGATGAGAATTTTTCAGGCGTGAATCCGCCTGCAGCAATAGTAAGTACATGGGCGACAGGGCGTCGCTGTGCTCGTGCGGGGCTCATGCCCTCGGCTGTAGCTGTTAGTGCTGCCTAACATGGTGCTTAGTATTTTTGGTCCTGATTCCAACCCTAACCTGCTTCAGCACTGTTCTCTTATTTTTGAGTGATAGTAGTGTGAATAAGTAGACCAAGGTTCTTGTGGCTATAGATGTACAAGAGGCACGTCGGCTTTAAAACGGCCAACTTCACGGTGCCGTGTCACTCATAGGGTTTTTATCTTCACATTATGCACCAGAAGAGCCTGGGCATGCCAAGAGGGAGAACTACCTACAAATGGGGCTCAGGACAACTGCCAGGCTGAGAAAAGAGCTGCTTAAGCTCCTCAGTAAGTATGGAGCGCAGTATAGAGGTAGGTGCCTGGCTTAAGGCTGAAAGGCGATGCCTCTGCTCTTGGGATTCAGAGCCTGAAACACCTGCGGGCAGGTGGCTCCCATGAAAAAGCAGAGACTGAGGCTCTGTATTGCTGCCTCTTCACGTAACCCGGTGGTTGGGATTGTCCTGCGATCCGGGAGACCTACATACCCGAATCCCTGTACTGCCTGACCAGAGTTCGCCCCTTGTCCCTCACCTCTCACTGGAGTACTCTGGCAGGAGAGCGCAAGGTAGGATTCCCTCCATCATGGCTACGCAAACTGGGCTGCGTATTAAAAACTGTTACAGAAATTATTCTGTACTCTGGTGTTTTTAATCAGCTGCTGTGTAAGAGAACTGAGAGTCAGTCAGAAGCGGCAGAGACGCGGCGCACACGTTTCCAGCAGTTGGGGCACGTTTAACTCTTAACACCACAAAAGGTGGATTTAAAGGCCAGCCTGCGGACGTGGGCTGTAGGAACGTAAATGCACTGACTGACAGGCCCGGGGGAGATGCCCGGCGGCGCTCGGCGAGGCCGGCTGAGCCCCGAGGGTGGCTGCAGAGTGGGGCGCTCCCCTGCACGGCTCTGACGTGCCCCGCGGGAACAGGAGCACCCCGCGGCCTTGGCCGGCGGTGACTGGCCCGCCTACGGGGTTTGGGCGCCGCTGGGTTAAGCGGCGAAAGGATTTCTGAGGGTTTTTCAGGTTCTGGAGATTTCAGGGGCTTAGAGAGGCAGTTAGTGACTACGTCTCTCTGTGAAGGTGTTTCTCGCACAGCCTTTTGCGGATGCCTTACGGATGTACCCTCAGTCAAATGTGGTTACACTTTGCAGGGGGCTTTTTGTTCCCACCTTTCTCTAAAGCATAATAGATACCAGCCAATAAAGTCAGCAGCGTTGTTTTGCAAGTAGAAAACCTGTATACTTGCGTAAAAAAGCCCTTTATTATTCATAAAATATTCCTTGGTAATTTGGCTCTATTTTTCCTGAGAATTACAAAAAAACCCAAAAAACCAAAACCACAAAAAAACCCACAACAATATGCTGTTATTCAGGGAAAAAAAAAAAATGAAAATTGTCTTAGTCCTCAAATCTAGGTCAAAGACTGGAGCCACCTTTGAATCTAGCAAAATCACGTTGATCTCAACTGCTTTTCCAGAAATGCTGAGAATTTTATATTCTTTGAGCACCCCGATGGGCTGAAAATACTCCTGAGAGATTAGTAGGCTCTCAGCTACTGCTCCAATTCATAGAAATTAAACCTTCCATCATCTGGTTTTTATATTTGGAAAATGTCAGCTATACTTCCTATCATGTATATTGTCGCTTCAATGCGCTGAGCCTTCTGTGAATTTCCAAACACATAACTCAGCTCTCAAGCATTTCTTTTGTAAATATTGATAATGGTTTCAAGTTCTTTATTAAATAACTTTTTAATGAGTTTGAGGACAAAGAACTATTTTTTCACAGTCTCCCGAAGATAAGAATCATAACATATCTTTCTGTACCGTGGAACACATGGCTCTCAATACCTCATTGTGCAGCGTAGGTTTTCCTCGCTTTTAAAAAGTTTACTTTAACAAAAAAAGCCCCACAATTATAAGAAATAAAATCTAAGCGGGCCGTACTAAACCGTCCCAAATCGCACGCAAACGCTATGTGACAGCTTTGCGGGTCAGTGTGTGCTGGCATTTGGAGCAGCATTAGAAAGCTCCCTTTCCCCTTCTAATCCAGCAGCAAGAACAACTACAAAATGCCACCGTCACTCCTTAATAAGGTTCAACGTATAGACCTCTCCTAGCTCGGCATGATTTATTGCCTGCGTTTTTACCAGAAAGGATCCCTGTGCGTACACTTAGGATCGAAGACAATAAAATATTACGGCGAGGTTCACCAGGGGAAGTTTCCAGGGAGAGGTTTTTTATCAGTTTACAGGCATGGTCAAAGTCCTGCAGGGGAGTTGCTCTTCGGAGCAGGCTGTAAACAATTTACATGGGGAGGCAAGAGGAAGTCTTTAGGGTGCCTTGAAAAATATTAAGTTATAGGAGTTCTGACCTCTGTCTTCTAGACCTGGCCCAGAGGACTGATGTTTACTAGCAAGCATGCGGCTCTCTAGGAAACTGCACACTGTCAGTGGAAGTAGGGTTATTTTTTTAATACATTTCAATTAAAAGTTGGACTGAGTAGCGGTATACTAAATCAAATATGCTGTACAACTAATTTTCTCTATAAAAAACCAAATGTTTACCTTTGAACTTAAAAACGTTGCCTTCAGGCGTATAGTGTTCCAGCCAGCTGTAGTTTGAACACATGGTGCAGGTTCTGTAGCTTGCTTCTTCATTCAACACTCAAAATCATTCATGTTTGCGAAGCGGAATTAAAAGCCGGCTAGGAACAGATTACTGGTCCCCTGATATTAGCCTTTCTTCTCGCACATTCCCTCGAAGACTTTCAGGTCTAATAATAACATTTTCCTGTGCTGGTCCTATTGACAGCTTGAAACCTTAATGACGATCCGTTTGAAATGTAAATACTTGGTCTCATTTGCACGTTTATTCGAGGGCATTTGTATTGAGTCGTTTGGCTGTGACTACAAACAGAGGTCAAGAGACAAACAAGGAAGTTCAGGTGATTTTAGATGGTGTTTTAGGCCTGGCCCACGGCTGGAGATGCTGCCAAAGCTGGGCTTTCCCGAACGCTGAGAGAGACATCTCAGCCTCTCCACTCTGCACCTGAGCAATTTTTCTCGTTAAAATGAAATACAAAGGCATGCATTGGCACTGCTGGTTTGGCTTGGTTTGGTTTTTTTCCTGCAGTCAGGATGGTAACAAAGCCACAGAACATCTCTGTTAACCATGTAACCAAAAGATGAGGGTTGGGAAAGGAGCTGTTGCTGATTACTGGCTAGCAGGTTCTTATTTGCATCTATTATTTTAATGATGCTGAGACTTGGCTGCAGTGTTTAGGACGTGTTAGGGCGCCGAGAGCATTCCAAAGGTATCTTTTCAGCCGTTTCCAGTTAAGGAGTATATATTACTGAGTTGTGAATTAGAAGAACCATTCAATCTTCCATCTTTGTCGTTGTGCCAACACACGGGAAATGACCTCGTCCCAAAAGCTGAGCACCTGCAACTCTCATTAAGATCCGTCTAATGTCACCCAGTGCTTTTCAGACTCCTAAAAGGGCCTCTTACAATCTACCTGCTTCAAATTCCCCGAGGATTTATTGGCTCGGAACACAGATTACTTGTCTTGGTATCAGGGATTTCCTTTCTTTTGAACAGGAACATAAAAACACAAAGAAAGTCTAAACTCAAGTAATGTGAAAATATTGTGTTTGATTCCAACCCATACATTCAAAGTTACGGCTGAACGTCTGACTTTAACTTGAAACGTGATGCCTTGACTCTGCATATGATCTTACGGCATATAAAATGTTTGGAAGCCTTTGAAAAAACGGAAATATTCTTGGCTTTGGTTGCGCTCTTATTATTATGCTTTCTTTAACGCATTTATAGCTGGCACGATAGATCTTTACATTTATCAAGCTTGGGTAGCAAGTTTCAGGACTTGTGAAATCTGTGTTGTTACTGGTTATAATGGTAGTAGACTGTCAAGTCTGTTGTGCACTTTACAGATGATGTATCTTTAGGTGAGAAGATCCTCACAGGTAGATGGTATAGTCCAAAAGCTTCATCCAGATCTTCCTGAAACCTTTCTGTGTTTATTTCAGGGATATGCTGGACTAAAAGTTGGAAACGCTGAGCTCTTCTTTCTTAAGAGGTGAGCAGGAAAGTGCAGGCACCTGCAACTTTATGCTGGCCCGAAATTGCCCTACTTTTGCCCTTTTAAATTCAGACAAAGCAATAAAATTTGATGTATATGTGCACTTACTGCATTAAAATTAATGGTTTCATTTCCAGACTGATTACTGACCGTGATCTTAAATGAAATTAGTTCTCCTAGAAGATGGCTAAGTACCCTTAGAAGTGAATACAGTTTTTTAGACATAGTAAAAATGCAACAGAGAGCGCAATGAAAATTTCATGCTCAACATGCTCAAATGCCTTAGTGATCTCAGGGTTTTTTGATAGGTCCTGACAAGAAATAATCTCTGAGCTCCATTCAACAGCTGACTCAAGTTTGAGTTAAAAGGAAAAAAATATCAGTCGTCTTGAAAGGTTTAAATGTAATCCCTTCTAATGAAGAATATTTTTTTCCATTGCTCTATGTTCACTTTTAATCCTATCAGAAGTCTTCTGTAAGAATACGTAAGCAACTTTATACGTGGCTTATTTTAAAGAAGAGATCATACATTCATCGAGCATGTTCAGCAATGTTCTCCCAGGGGTGACTTTTGTATTAGGAGAGTAAAACTTTAAAGCACATAATGAATTAGCAGTAAGAGCTAGCTGGATGTGAATGGAAGTGAAGACCTTGCAATCAGACCAAATTAATAGTCACACAGATTGCAGAGCCTGCAAGCTTATGGTTCCATTCAGCCAGATGCTGTGTGACTCCTGGAAGGGGACAGTCCCTATCCCACAAGTCTATTATTGAAAAGAAACCCTTTGCCATTCTGTGAAGCGATCTTCAAGGATTTTCAGCAATCCGAAAGCTGATATTGTTACCCATACAAGTACTGATCGGAGGTTCACTCTTCAATCAGTTGACCTGAAACGCATGGAGTTCCTTCAAGGCTGGAGTATGAATCAAGGGGAATAAATGTGTTCTCAGGTAAGACTTTAATCAATGGGAAAAAGTATCTGAACTAGGAGATGTCTGGAAAATATAGCGTCAAATAACCTTGTACTGTAATTTCACTGGGACCCCATAAGCTCTGAAATCAAAGCTGGTTCCAGTGAACGCTGGCTGTGCTCACAGTCCTATTCAAAAGTTGGCAAGGTATTACCTTCACAGCTAGTCATGGGGAACAGTTAAAGTCTGGTGGCATTGTGTTTATGCATGGACTGCTTATTACACTCGCAGCACTCTGACATAGTAATCTTTCCTCAATTTCACATTCATTATACGTGCTCATAAGAGATGAGCAAAGTTGTGAAATGTGAGTTGTGTATCAAACTTTGCGGAAACATCAAGAATATAGGGGCTCTCCCTGTGCAGCTTCTGTCTAACATGTTGATAGACATACATGCAGGCTACATACTTAGCAATCAACATCTAGCAGCCTTCGCAAGGTTAGCAGTCAACATCTGGAAAGTTGGCAGAACCAAGATCGGGATTTGGATTACAGGTTTTTCACAAGGTGTGCAATTGTCCTGGGCAAATAAAGCCCTTAAGCCCCTTAAGGAGCTTTAGAGTATGCAATTACTTTAAAGGACAACCATTTAAAGGACACTGAAAGCCTCACAAAGTTTTACAGCCCGTGTGGCAAGACCTTCTCTCTCTTAACTGCCAAACTCAGACCAACGATAACAGTTTGTCTCACGAGGGAAAAATACCCTGATGGATGTTCCTAATCCTACGCATAGTTCAGCAGTTGGGGATCTCTAGATGGAAGAGTATTTTTCTTTAGTTCCTGCTGTTAAATACCTGTCAAGGAAACAAGACTTGTGTAGGTAACCCCACGTTCCCCTTCTTTTCTCCCTGAATATGAGCTCCGCAGTGGTGCCAGAGAACAGAAGTGTCTTTATATGACATTGCAACAACGGACCGAAGGACATATACCCGAACCTAATCACCGTACGTAAGAAAGGCGGCATTGTGGCTAGGACCCAGAGGGAAGAAGCCCTTTTGTAGGCTGTTTTCTCGTGGAAAAAATTCAAAAACAATGCTGCTGAGCAGCTAATGCCATATTTACTTTCCTGTTTTTGTTTTAACCCAGACTGTCTTACGTAAAAGGAGACTCCAACACACTCACCCGCCGCTTCTCGCCTGAGGCAATGAACCTAGCAATTTCATCTATCAGTTACACCAAACCACAGCACACTTTGCTAAGCTTAGCTTGTTATTGTCTTTCAGGCTGCAGAATCACCCAGGGCAATGGAACGGTTACTGGCACTATAAATGTTTTCAGACACTGAAGCTAGTAATATGCAACCCTATTTGAATTAAATTACCTCTTTAAGAGAGTCTGAAACCGGATGACTTCATATAATTCATTATGTTTAAGAAGGCGGTTTAGTGTGGCAAGTTAAAACCCATTAAATTGCTCTGTAGTTTTCTTGGCTGTGGTTGTTTTTCTTAAGTGAAAGTAATTAAACATAAATATTTACTAATATCCCAGGCTGTGAAACTCTATAGCCAGTAAGAGGAACAAGGAGAACCGACCCAGCGTTGGCTTCCTACATTAATACCCCACGCTGGCTGAAACGTGCTTGCTGACTTTTCCACCAACAGGGCCGGCCGATGCGGAGCGCTGGTGGGGAATTCGGAAGTTGAGCAGTTGAATTTATTTAAACAAGGGGGGGGGAAACCACTACTCAGATGTGATTTTTTTTTTTTTTTTTTAAACACACAGGATTAATGCGATGGGCTGTAAGATACCACAAGTAAATTGGCTTTTTCCCTACTGATCCTGTCTAAAGCCCTGCTCCAAAAATCTGGTGATGTCAATGGAAAAAGCCCCACTGAGTTGCCCAGGTCCTGCATCACAGCCGTACTTTCGCACGCTCTAAACGAGCCCAGGGTAGCCCAGCCACAGAGGGAGCGCTGCCTTCTCCTGCCTCTGCCACCCCACCGCACTGCTGCTGAGCCACCTCCCTCCGGCCAGCACGAGCGTTGCGGTGGCCACGCGGGGAACCGATACCGGCACCTACTGAACACGGTTGGTGCTGCCAGGTTAGCTTAAGCTTTCTGTTGCTGTAAAGCAAAAGCTCCCCTTTGCCAGCTACTGTAAAGCTGGTGAGATGGCAGACGCTGCTAGAGGCAGCAAACCCTGTTAGTCTAAATAATATAAACTCCCAATATGTATGTTCTTAAAGGGCGCGTCAGGATGCCAACGAACGGGTCCAGACTGGCCCAACGTGCCCAGTGAACATCTCGGGGTTAATACTCCAGCTGAGACCTCTTCAGATCTGATTTCCAGGGGCAGGTATATGGGACTTAGCCTTGAAATAGTACTCTCTCCTCTCTCTTTATACTCCATTCTAAGGGGCCTCTTGTAACTCTTTAGGACTCCAAGGTAACAGAATTAAGCAGAGTTAAATTATTTATATGATGCGGTACTTGACTAAGTTAATCTATGGACAGATTTTGCCCTTTTCACACAGACCAGTTCACTTCACACGTGCTGTAAGACCTCTCTTCCCCAGCATCTAATAAAAGGACTCTTATAAAAGACGCAAGTCCTCCTACGTTGTCAGAAAAACACGAGTCTGCTTAGCTTGAAGAAGGTATCAATTGCTGGCCCGGGGGCACTGCTCCCAAAGCGAGGCACCGTGCACCACGAAAAAGAGCAACAAAACCTTAAAGCAGATGGCCCGATGCGATTAGGGATGGACATACGCCTGATCCTCCGCCCGCTCCGTACCTGCTGCTTTCCGTCGCGTGCGCGTGGCGGGACGCGAGGGCAGTCAGTGCCTCGGAGCATCGGGCTGGGGCAGCGCAGCCTTTGCGGAGCAGGGGGTGGGGGAGGGCTTCCCGGCCCCGAGGGCGGGTGCCGAACCCTCTGCCCCCAGCACGGCACTTCCATCGCCCGAGCTGCGGCGGGGCGCCCCGGGGCCACAGCAGCACCCCTCAACCGAGGGCCCAGTCAAGCGCTTGACGTTATTAAAAATATCACGAAGCTCTACACCCAAGCAGCTCAGCTGGAACAGGTGTCAGGCAGGGGGAAGGCTTGAGCGACACGGACAGGGGAGGTTTATTAGCAAACTCTTCTGTTGAGCTTTTACCCAGAGATCTTGTTGCTGCGTGTTTAATACCGCTGATGTCACTGTGCTTTTTTAAGGCAAACGAGGAACACTAAGTTGTTGCATTTGTATTTACCATCCGTATCCACCCCGAACAGACTGCGGAAGGTTTGCCTGACAGGGTGCTCAGCACATGGATGGAAAAGAGGATTAGAACAATTAATTTTTTGAGCGAATTTTTTTTTTTTGTCCTGTGAAGTAACAGCCTCATAAACCATCTCCCCTGTCCAGCAAGGGGATGCCACACGAAGACTGATGCTGCAGTCTTCCCCCCTCCCTGGTGACCCCTCAGAAGACACACTACAAGGGTGCAAGTCACCCCTGGACCAGCATTTCTTTGCATCTCCTGCCAAGCAGGGTGGCAGTTCACGCAAAGCATGCTGTTAAGACACGTGATGTATTTCAGTCATGGTTAAGTCCAAAACCTTTGCCAAGAATGAGCTTGTTAAAAGCTGCTTTAGTCAGAAAGATGAAATTCTAAGCTGCCTGCCTTTACAAGACAATAGCTCATAGGAGCTGAAATTCAGACATTTTCCTTTGGAATAAGCTGGCTGGATCGTTTCAGTCTTTTGGGGGTATAAAGCGCAAAGAAACTGCCAAAACGATTTTAAAAATTTGAGTTCTGTACGTGGCTGGGAAGCAATCTGTGTGTTCTGCTGGAAGAGATCAGCCCACGCGTGCTCCCACCTCTGCCCTGCCAGCCAGGCCCCCGCAGCTCCAGGCCTTCCTCCTCCTCCTCGGGCTTCTCCCGAGCCTTTCACTGAGGCACTGCCGCGCTGGCTCCTGGTGGGCAAAGCCCCGTTTACTGCAGCACCCCAACTCTCTCTGGCAGCGCTGTAGCGAAGGGCCGGTTTTTCTGCCGATAAGGATTGACAGTAAAAAGAGGACATCTGACATTTGCTGAGGCTGTTGGGTATATAGGAAGAAAACCTGTTAAAACTGCATTTATTGAACGAACAAATCCTTATCTAATTTATAAATTAGTCAGCCAGAGCAGCCTTCAGCCATATTACCCCAGGCTGAATTTTTTTGTCAGATTTTTGTCACTGATTCAGTAGGATTTGATCAAATTGATACCTGGAAGGCAAATTGCCAGCAAAAATTCAGGTCCAAAAGTTGTAATTCAGCAGATGGCATGTTTCTATCTGAGGTATTACTAAGCAAATACCCAGAGTCCAGCTTAGCACTTTTATTTGAAATCTGGAAGGCAGCTTCCCATAGTCTGAGAGCATAGTCATCTCTGTTCGGTCTTCAGCGCACGGAGGACTCCGGGAGTCTGAGATGCTTCATTTAGGAGCACGCTCAAATCTTGACCCTTCCTGTTCGTGCGGGAGACAGGCGCAAGCGGAGCAACCTCAGGCCGGTTCTCAGACGCGGGGAGCGAGCCTGCAGCCGTCCCAAAGCTGTGAGTGAGCGTGGGGAGGGGGCTGGGCTCCCCACCAGAGTTTCTGTGCCGGGGGGGTATTGCTGAGCAAGCCCCGGGCTGCTGCGCACCGCCTCGCAGGGGGCACCGAGGGCAGGGGCCCTGCCACAGCCCGCGTCGGCTGCCGTGGCACTGCTGGGCAGAACAGAGATCGAATCTCTGCTAAGTCTGGGAAAACGCTCATGCATTTATGTCCCAGGCAAATTTGGTTCCTAGTGCTGCCTAACAGAGAGCGAAGCCGCTTTTTTCGCTCATTTGCTCGTCCAAAGGCTCTAAGAAACCCTCGCGAGATGTTGCAGCAAACCTGAAGCCAACAAATTTGATAATTTCTGTACCTTCAGGGATTCTTCTACAAATTTATCCTTTTATTCTAATTGCTGTGGGTATTTCGCTTCACAATGTAATTCAACCAAGCAAATCAAGAAGAAAGATGAAAAGGATAAAAGTTTCTTTCTATTGCATTTAATTGGGAGTTTCCCCACAACCTGTGTGGCAGTAATAGGCTTAGAGTCTTATTTGTACAGTAATGCTTGATTTACTTGTTTCTCCCCTTCTTCCCTTCTCTTCCCATGGTGGTACAGTATTGTTTCAAACCGCCGATCTTTGCTGTGGTCTCTTGTTTCCCACAACTTGCATTGCTGGGATGTTTACTTCCTGGATTTAATTCTAATTTAGCTACTACACTAATCCTTAAATAAATCTTTTTCAGTTCAACTCTTTCCCTTAACCCTATACACCAATGTTTACACTAATTCAAATAGGCAGGATATTAGATTAAAGTTAATTGAGGGAGTCAACATACTAATCCAGTTTCTACAGGTTTACACCCCTGAAAAAAATATAAATTCCCCTTTCTCACAGTCAGAGTGAGGGAGAATACTTTTGGAGAGTGGCCCACTATTAGGTTTTGGAAACCCAAGTCATTTGTATCATATGTTTCTCAAATCGTCAAATATAATGCGAGGCAACACATGCAGCTAAGCTGAATTCTCTCCCAGTCCCATTTCAAGGCTGACAGCTCAGGAAAGCCTTCTGAACATAGCTGGAGAAACTACAGGTTTCCACAAAAGCAAATGACAACATATTATTGAAGGGTAACAATCCATATAGTATTTCCAAGCAGTACCAATAAAAATGAAAAAACCCCACAGCAAAACCCAGCAACTTGAATTACATGTTTTGGATGTTATGGTTTTGTAAAGAGACAAGACTGCATTTTTCAAACAGCTAATCTAGTAGTCCAATTTCCAGCTCACAAGTTACTTAGACCAATATCTGTTGGTGCAAATTTTCACCTATAATTATGCGCAAGTATAATCTAAAGCATATAAGCATCTAAAAGCCAATAGTGTGATACCTAAATGATAAAAACATCATCAGATTTAATAGAGACCAAAAAAACCCAACAAAAACCACTACCCAAACATGTAAAAAATTCTGTTGCACAGCCTTTTTTTGTCTGAAGATAAATTTATCCATCTTCTGGGTGTGCTGCGAGTTGCAGTTATTTTCTTGCATTGTGAGGGAACGGAAGGCTACGAGGGGAACGTTTTTGCTGGTTGGTATTTTTTTGTGACTTAACATCGGCACTGAGATAGCAACTTCAAGTAATAATTCCATGATGTTCTGTATTGCACAGGTGTATAAGAACATGGTTTATGAGTATGACTGCAGCTGTGTATTTCATTTCTGTCTTTAAGAGTTACAAAAATGCCTAGCAATGGAGAGAATGCAGCGCTACGTATAAAATAGTTAATTCTACTCTACCAATCAATACCTGCGAAACGTCTCCTTTTGACAAATCAAAATCCACTTTTGACTACGACAGCCTGGAGTTCCCGGAGCTGAAAGCCGCATGGAGTCACATCCCTCTTCTTTTAAGCTGAAAAGATCTACCTTTCTTTCCCGTCCCCTTGTAATGAGTGCTGACTTACACCAATTAATAACGTGACCCAGGGTGAAAATCAGCCACGAATGGCAGCAAATCAATTCTGAACAACTCCTATCAATCGCTCGTCCATAGCCCACGCGCACATTTATGTAATAAATTCAGTCACTGTACGACGCCGAATCCTGTTAAACCCTGAACGCTCTGGGGCAGAAGTTGTAGCTTTTCCCTGCCAGGTAGGTGTTTACGAGCCTGGTAGCACCAGAAGCGTTTCTGGAGCCCACAAACATAATTTAGCTGCAGTAATGTGAAATTACCGAGCCTGTCTCGTGCCGACATGTGTTACACGCAATTGTAAAAAGGAAAAAAAGTTTAACAGCTTAGCCACAAAGGAATGTTTACATCTGATTGCACTAACTGCTAATTTAATGGTAGTTAATCAGTGGCATGTAATACAAGCCGAGCAGCCCAATGGATTTATTGATGAATGGCATTTAAAGTTGTTGTTAGAAAACCGGCGCAGTTGTTACATTAAACAAGCAGGCACAGAGCCCTATCAAACAGTAGCGCGTTTGCTAAGGGCAGGTTTTTGCTTCGGCTTACGGCGCTTCGAATCCTGCGATGCTCCAAATTTACATGGAACCGGGAGGCCGGTGCGCGAGCCGCAGGCCCCATCCTGCGCCGCGCAGAAGAGATCCCCCGAGGCCGAGACCAGCGAGCGCCACGCTGCGGGGACGGGCCCCGAATTTCAGAGAAAAGCAGGCACCCTCCCGGAGCCTGTGTGCTGCTCCTACCTGCCTTCAGCCACTGCGACAAAAAATACCATGAACCAACAAGTCACCAGGGCTGCAATTTGAGGCTTAAATTTAAGCCTCAGATTTTTATTCTGCCTCTTTTAGGCGTGCCTGCGCCACGCAACACCCGTTACAGGTATATATAAGCTGCAAGGGGCACGTTTGTTCCCCCCTGAAGTCAGCGGGGGCTGGGGAACGGATGCAGCCCCCGTGCGAATGCAGCGCTGGCGGCTGCACAACATCACTTCCCAACGCGCGAGCCTGCCGACGCCTGGGCCGAGGGGGACTGATTTAGGGGAGAGAGAAAGAAAGGTACAACCGCCTTACCCCCTCTGGCAAGTATTGATTTGCCTGGATGCACGCTCTTCACCTCCCCAAACCTGACCCGTACAGCTGCCGCGTACCACGCAGCTTGCTTTCCTTAGCGTGACACATGAGCAAAGGGAGTCTGCGAAGCCGCGCTGGAAGCAGATTCCCGTGGAGCGCATCCATGCCCGAGATTAAAAAGCAGAGAAAAGCTTCTTAAAGAAGATCAGGCCAAACCTTTTTACTCACAGAGGTGGCCACTGCTCCCCCCGGAGCACTGCAGCTTCCAGCTATCCGGCCTCAGCCTCCTGACCCTTCGGCCCGCTGAAATCGTCGGGAGTTTTTACTACTCCTGACTTGGCTGGGACGAGGCCAGCTGCCAAGTGAGAGGCATCTGTAAAGGAGTAAAAAGTTGAAAATTATGTCAGTTATTTATTAATGGGAGACAGTTTACTGAATGCTGCCAAAATGTAAGAGCTTCTGTTTCTTGCGAGCTTCAGTTCCTTCTTGTGTAACCGTCAGGAATGTGTCCAGCATTGCCTGTTTCATGAACAGTTTTCTTTTATCATTTAACTGGAAGATTTCAAAGACGCAAGATGGTGAGCTTTCAGGCTGTTAGCAATGGCCACAAGAAGAGCGGGTAGAGGAAAAAAAAATACTGCACTTGGCGAGACCTCCCAAATGAGGTGCCTTGTGACCCAGCACTGTAACTATGGGGTGTTGGAGAAAGGCTGACTTGAAACATAAAACCTGGTCAAAACCTTGATACTGTATTAAATTCACCCTGATGATATTACTGCAGAGAAAACAGAAAAACTGGCATGGCAGTAATTTCTTGTTCTGAATTAAGTGTAAGCCAACCCTTAGAGGAGGCAGTTCATTAAATCACCCCTCGGCTTGAGGGCAAGTGTGGGGAGCCCCAATAGATTTCCAGTTCCCGATGGAAATAGTAAGCTATGCTAAACCAGTTGCACCCTCCTGGAACAATTTATTTATTAATAAACTCTACCATTAACATTATAACTCATGTTTGATCCTGCATGACACAAGTATAAAAATGCACATTTGAAAGTAAAAAAAAAACAGGACAGGAGGCACAGGGGAATTAGATCTGTCAGACACGGGAGCTTGGCTGGGGAGTTTCCAAATGACCCTCCGGCGGTGGCAGGATTAGGCACATGAAGTGGTTGATGGGGATTATCAGTAAGAAAGACTTGCAAAATCTGCATACATCCTCACAAAACGCGTTTGCTACTACCTTACTTGGTAGCCC
The DNA here is from genome assembly GCA_009819775.1 of Phoenicopterus ruber ruber. Lineage (NCBI taxonomy): Eukaryota > Metazoa > Chordata > Aves > Phoenicopteriformes > Phoenicopteridae > Phoenicopterus > Phoenicopterus ruber. Next base: position 27,020,573 of record CM020217.1, on the reverse strand, counting down.
CAGTGAGGCTAATGCATGCAGGCACGTGGGCCACTTGCAAAGGACTGGGAGAGGTGGGATGGGATTCCTCTGCCCTCGCCTTAGTCATTGAAAAGTCAGATATCTAATGCAAGCTACTCATCTAGGCTTCCTCTGTAATCAGTAGTCCATAGATGAGGCGGGATGAGACGCTGCTCAGATGCTTTTTGCCCATTTCTGTGTCTAGTCAGAAGAATCACCCTCGGGAGCTGCCTCTTCTCTTCATCAGCTGTTAAGGGCGCAGGGCTGACTAGCTTCAGCTCACTTAGCTCGCTGGCAGTAGGTGAAATAATCCCCTTCTGTGATGGGTATTGCTCAACCTTATGCCCTTTCTTATTGCGCTCCTCCCTAGGGTCACAGCTGGGAAAGCACACGGGCAGCCGCGGGCCCGGAATTGAAAGAAAGTCAAAATGCATTTGCAGTTAAGAGTCAAATGCAAACAAAACTGCTGAGGCGTGCAACAGATATCCAGCTCTGAAGGTTTAGGCATCAAGCTTGCATTTTGCAGAAACAGCGAGAGATTTCTGATCTCCCAGGATCCACGCGTACCCAGCGCAGGGCCAAGGTCCCCTGCACCATCAGGAAAGTCAGCACCTTTCTGGATGGGTTGCTGGGACCAGCAAGATAAGCAAGCTAAAGACGGGCTTTCTGCCTTGTCTTCCCTCCAACTGGCAGCTCCCTTCCTGCGACAGTGCAGGAGCCGAGAAGGAACACTGCGGTGGTCAGCGGGGAGCTGGGGCCCAAGCGTACCCGCTACAACCTCCATGCTGAGATGGATCCCACAGGGATGGACCCTGGTGGCTCAGATCAGCAGGGGGTTGCCGAGAGCAGCAGGAGAGAAACCCACCTTCTCCCACAGCCTTACAGGAACCCACTGATCTGTGGCCAAGCAGCTTTTCAGTAGCATTGCAAATGTTTATCGATATTGAGAAGGATACAAATAGCATTGCTCATCCAGGGTGGGAGACCTGAGCTCTGTACATAGCTCTGTCAGAGCAACCTATGAAGTCATTTAGAAGAGAAACACTTGAGTTAAATTAAACGTAGGAGTCTTTGCATTTGTGGAGCTCGAACCAGCTACACCCTGAGTGAAGTGCACTGCAAACCTGCGTTTGCAGCTGAAATAGAGACCAAGAGGTGCTTACACATGGGTCTTCTGCGTCCCCTGCAGATGGAGACAAACATCAACTTGGACCATTTGCTTTCTTAGCTCTTCCCCATCGTTTGCCATTCACGTTGTGCCGGGCTAATTCCCCGTGCTGTATATTTTTGAACAGACCATTAAAAAGTTATGGTGCTGGTCGCTTCTCAGGCAAGAGGGAATACTCCGTACATAGGAGGGTTTGTTGCTTGTTTATTTCCAGAGCTGAATTTTTATTTCTTTCCAGCTCTGCAGATATAAAAGAGCAGCAGTGGTAGACACAGACTGTGCTGTGGAATTTGTTGCTGGTCTGGTATAAACAGCCCATCCTGTGTATTGACCTAATGTAAACAGCCAGTAGCCTATATAAACAACCAGCAGTTGAGCTCAGGCTAAATGAAGCCCCGAAGTATGTTTGAGCAGCAAGAAATCAAATGTCAATACATATATTTCTAACTTGTAAACAGTTGTTTCTCTGCTTGCCAGAAAGAATTCTCTTTTTTGCAAATTTCTTGGAAGTTTGGCATCACGCAGTTTGCAGTTTCCCCAAAGAGCGGGGTGCCGGGGGACGTTGCTGCTGTCTCACAGCCCTCCCTCACCCTTGGCCGAGCATCTCCCCGAGTCAGGCTGCCAGGGGAAGGAGAAGCACAGCGGCAGGGACCGAAGGAGCCTCGGGAGGGGGGGCAGGTTCAACCCCAACATCCCAAAGGGGATTCTGCGAGTTTCAAAACTTCCCATTGGAAAAAAATTAAGTCAAACTGATTTGTTAGACCACATTTGCATATATGATTATCCATATAGTCATCTTTAAGAACTGGACTGTCCTGAAAAGTTGTCTCATTTCTGAGAAGACTTCTCTTTATTCAGGGTAGAAGTCTATGAGAAAACAGCAGTCATTCAAAATCATGCTTTTTTTTTTTCTCCCCTCCTCCTTTGAGAGGCAGCTCTCTCTGAAAGTCCCAGCCATTCTTAAAGAAATATATGAAATATTCTTTAAAATTCAGTTCACAGATCAAGTTTAATCTTTACTGTAGATTTGACTACACGGCTATTTCACTGCTTTACTCAGAGGCAAATACTGTACTGAGCTGGAATTAAATGGAAACGGTGAAAGAGAAAGGAGGGGACGCAAAGGCCAAACTGATAGAAAAGAGGGCTAAAAGGAGGACCCCTATATAGCTATACTTAGTAACGGCAGGGAAAAAAATAAATAGATGCAGTTATTTCGGGTGGCTGAGAGAAACTACAGAAAGAAAACAAGCCTTTTATCTTGAAATAATCCATCTGACTTCAGCCCACCTTGGCAGATAGCTGTTTGCTCTCTGAGGAGAAAGGAACCAGATGGTTCTCATATTTCTAATGGCTGCGTATCTACATGACAAACACCATCTCGGAGGTTAGCAGTAACTGCTGGAAGCTTCATTGGTGTGTGTGGGGGCAAATGATTAAGAGAACACGAACATTTTCTTGTCTTATTTTTTTTTTTCTTCCAATTTTTTCTTTTTTTTCCTCCTTCTCTAAACCAGTGTGGGATGGGAAACACCCTCCCAGCAAGGGCTGCACATCAGACACCCAGGCTGCATCTGCAGCTTCACGGGGTGGATGGAGGACTCCGGTTTGGTGTCAATACAGCACTTTTTGCAAACCGAATTCATTGCAAGTGTACAGAGATGATCCAAAGACGAGCTGTCTGCTGTAACCATGCCCCTTGCAAGACTTTTGCAGGCATACAAAGAGTAGAAATCAGGCAGAATTCAGCCCGAGGTGAACCCTGCTGGGGCATAACGCATTAGGTTTCTGTACTGCTGAACCATGTAATGAATCCCAGGGATGGTGCTAATGCAAAACCAGTGGTGATGTGCTAAATGGTTTAACTGCTCATAAAATGGTGGCTAACCACCTGTCCAGTTATTATCAGGCAGAGGAAGCTTAGCAGTAGTAATAAAACCATGCTATATTAAGTTCCAGTGGCTAGCTCTAAACAAAAGGAGAAAATAAAATTAAAAGTTAATTAAAGTAGTTATGTTACAAATAAGGAGTCAGAGGGGAAAGCAGGCTGAAGCCTTCCCTTTACTGTACTGAAGGGAACAGGTTCTCATTCAGAAGAAGGTTTCACAGCAAAAATGATGCTTCACACTATTTTAAAGCTACCTTGAGCTCTGTTTAACTATTCATAGGAATTGATTGGCGTGCATGTTAAGAATCTACTTGCCCTGAAGCCTATCAGGGTAGCTGCACCATTCAACCCTGCTTGGGGTAGTAACTGTATTTTCATTACAAAAACAAGATTTTGCCTCGCATTGCTGTGCTGTGTGAAAGAAATGCTGGAGGTGGCTTTTGAGAATGGAAATCTGGGTCCATCCTACTTTAGTTACATTTTCACAAAATGAAAAGTAAGATGCACCGTTAAAATAAGCTTACTTGAATATTAAATAATAACAGGAAAAACAAAAAGAGACATGCCTTAGCAAATATGAAACCTCACAGGCAGAACGGTTACTGCCAGAACAAGGCTTAGAAATAATAAGCTAAATTTGAACCTTTAGGATTGACTGAAAATTAACATGGAAACATTACTACTCTATATTGTGGACTATTCAGCACTTCCTACATCAGCACCCAGTAAATGCATTCCCCCAGGTACTCAGAAGAAAGTTGTGTATATTTATGAGATTCTGGGGTCTCCTGCATCACTCCGTACATACCAGCTTACCCCGATATTGTAAGAAATGTCATATACTGAACTGCGAGATCATCAGTTATTAAGAGAACTTCACATAACTTCATTGCTTAATCCTTTACCTCCTCTTATTTCTTGAACTGCGGGTGAGGACCACCAATAGAGTCAAAGGTACCCACAAAGGCTCAGAAGCATCTTACGTAAAGCTGTACTTTTAGAAAAGTAGTAACTATAATTAAGGCCCTTCATTATTATGAAATATAAGAAGCAAAAAAATTAATTTATATAAACTCTTACTGTCAAAAACCTCAGAGTCAGAAAAGTGAAAAATCAGCTGCAGGTATTGCTGCAAATACTTACACTAACTAAACAGAGCATGACCACTCATCTTTAACCACCAGTAAATCCCAGCTCCTTGAGGACACTGCAGTGGGTGTTTAAATTCAGATCTGTTAACTACAGCTGCATCCTATTTCCTCTACAGCACTGGAGATAGGGGGCTCCTGGCAGGCAGTAATGAGGGTCACCTGAAAAAAAAAGATGTGCTCCTAATAGGTCACACTTAGAAAAAAATATAGAAAAACTCGTCAACAACAAAACTGTAAAGAAAATCTGAAAACCTGCATATTTTTTCTAATAAGAATATTACCTGGTTTTAAAAAAAAAAAATAGTATTATCTCTCCTTACACAGTTTGTTCACATTTTAAAAATGCCCTTCAATGAGTTCTTTGCCAAAGCTTGGAAATTTTGAGTAAGACCTCCCGGACTTGGGAGGGGAGCAAGCAAACGATATTTCAGTTTTCTCTTCTTACAGGGCACGGTGGCCACTGTCACCTCGACACTGAGGTCGTCCTGCCTCGCAGGTGATATCCCACTCGCTCCGGTTGCTGTAGGGACGGGCACTCCAGCGCCAGCCGGGTCAGGATCCTGGGCACTAACATCCCTCACCAACCTGGCGCTGCAAATAATGACTTGCAAGCACCGCAGAGCTGCTTAACGCTGCTTTTATCATATTCTTGACTTTATGGCGAGGGGTTTTTAAACCTAGAATTTCCAGAGGGAGTCTTCAGCAGCATCTTAAATTGCAAACAAGTGGATATGGAAGTGATACAGCTATTTTAAAAGAGAATGTTGGTGGTGTAATTGTCATTTGTTTAAAGGATGAAGGTACCATTAAGGCACTTCTCTGTCACAGAAATAGAGATTTCAGTGAAGCGCAACAGTCTTCAAGGTTTTTTGTGGATTAATTCAGTTCTTTAAAGGTATGAGATGAGCAGGGCCACAGCTAAATATATGTTGTATCCATATTAACTGTGCAGCTGAAAAATTTTAAGTAAACAGCCTGGAATTAACTACTTTTACTACTCACATGTTATAGAAAGCCATCATGACACTGCTTCTGAGTTTTAAACCCCAAAACAGCCCTTGGGGACTATTTCAGGCAGCAGTGAAGCTTTCTAACACATGCGGATGCCTCCCCGTACAGGAGCAAAGCGTCAGGGTGGCCGGGGAAGGACAGCCGTGCCGGGTGCCCTGCGTGGCGAGGGCACGCCTGAGGGTGCCTGCATTGCTCGGGGAAAGGGCTGGGGACCGAGCTCAGCCCTGCTCCTGGCTTGCCTGCACTGCTGACTTTTCTCTGGCTGTTTGGGGGGCTCCAGCTGGCGTTTGCCCAGGCAGCTCGGCCGTGGAAGGGCAGCTCTGAGCCGTGGGGACCCGAGCCGGTGTGCACCATGGTCCCGTGGGGCAGGAGTTTGACCCCAAACCTCTTAGCAGCACAGGCATGGCTGGCTGAGACCCCGACCGGGGCAGCATGTTAGCACAAACCAGAAATTATCGTGTGTAAAGGTAACGTTGACATTGGCTTCTTCTAGGTTGGTGGGGTTTTGTGCACGGGTTACTAGATCCCAGTGCTCACCTGAGGAAGGTCACTAATTTGGCATTACCAAACAGAGACCCTGAGGCTTATAGAAGCAGTCCGTCCAAGCTGTACTGCGGGCTGAGGTGGTGGTAGGGATCTGACAACACATGCACCACTGTATTTATACTCGTTAATACTCATTGTTCTAATAAATTCACAAGTTAAAAATATTGCCATGATCAAGGAATGCATCCCATTAGAAACATAGGGGGGTTGAAGATTTTTTTCTCCATCTTTCGGAACCAGCTTTGTGTTTTGTTGCATTCACGATTCCAGCAGCTTTAGGATGATGGACATGCAACAGAATGTAATTTAAAAGGAGAGGCTAAGTGGTGTGAAATCAGGAACAACTGAAATTAAAACTTGACTAGAAAAGCAAAACTTTCGTAATTAAACTCGTTTCAGTATGATGGATGTTTTTGATTTGCATAGACAGCTCTGTGAGCATACATCTGGGTAATACCAAACTACTGTCCAGAAAACATGTCAGATGCTTTAGATTAGGGATTATATTTTTAGCCTTTCCTCAGTTCCCTTGTTATACATATCATTTCAAGGCAGTTGATTTGCCAGTTGCCATAAGCCCTGTTTAAATATTCTCCGTGTCTAACAGTATCACCAAAGGGAAGCTGAGTACCGAAAAGCACCCTGGCCCGGTGCGACCCTTTTCCTCTGGAGAGCCTGTAAGTGCTGCCCTCCTGGCAGCAGCACCCGGCCCTGTAGCGGACTTGGCAGAGCAGTTGTATTTCTAACGGTTCAGATGGTTCCGATCTGGTCACGTATGTATTGTTTCAGAGGTTTCAGTGACAGATCCAAATCTTGAAACTCTATACCGAACATGATGCTTATCATATGGCAAAGGAGTAGAGACTCTTGTTCATTATTAATACCAGCCCATATAAACACAAGCCAAATCCAGTCAGAGATGCTGCTCCCCACCCAGCGTTGCTGTAGATTACATTTGCCTGCTGCTTTTTACATTACCATTATTCATAGTCCTTCATTTCGCTCGGTTGTCAATGATGGACAGAAACAGACAATGCACGAGGGTTTGGAGTGTGGATTTTAAAACACGTGGGAAGAATAGAAATGATATATCTATGGGTACTCCCTCAGAGGGTCTCAGCTCTAACACCATGAAAGAGGGGCTCTGAGCAGCGCGTCCTTTCTGGCAGGGAGGCTGAGGGAGGCAGAGATTAGAGCACCAGGTTTACACTCTCGGAGACTCGGCAGATTTTCACTTGGCAGACCCTGGGGCATTAATACAAGCCTGGCCAATGTTACCTGCCTGGCTGGGTCTTCTGCCTTCGGTGCAAAAAAGTAAAGATATATTTTGATCTGAAGTTATATGTGCACGTGTGTTTATACATACGCATACGTATGATGAATCCATGGTTTTCCTTGTATACAAAATACTGGTTTTCAAGCCTAAGCTTGACGTCTTTTACTAGGCCCTCTGCTTCATCCTCTGAGGAGCCCACGGTTTCCTCTGAAACAGTTTTCTTCAAAGGATATCATCTGAATTTGTACATATTTATGTCCCTCCTAGTGTATATATATTTATATGTCTCTCTCTCTCCCCCCATATATATATTTAAGTGGTCTTAAGTACTTATTGTCAGCTCTTTAGCTGATGTGCACCACCAGCACAGGCAGTGGAAATAAATTCATAATATCTCATAAGGATCAGACTGTTAAATATGTAGCTACAAATTCATCTTTCTGGATTTTATTTTTATAGGTCATCTATCACCTAATGATGATATATCTGAATAGATATACTGCTTTGCGATAATAAGCTATGCCTACCACACTGAGGAATGCAGTATAAATCTAGATGGGTAGAAAAAAATAGAACGGGATTAGTGATGTTTTACAGCTCGTGGAGAACAGGAAAATATACATCAGTAACTTCTAAAAAAGTTGTACAAAGTTCCAGGTTCAAAAACTGGTATTCTTGGTCAATTGCCTGTCTCCTTTCAGCCTTTCTATTTATAAATGTTATTGTTGTGTGTGTCTTCATTAGTCCCTTTTCAGAATAATCTTTAAAAGGTCAGTGCATTCGTATGATATTAATACAGCACGTTTAAAAACATTTAATATTCTGCTACCCATAGGAATAGGTCGTTCTGATGGGTAAACATTTCAAGCAAAGCAGGTAAATTAGATTTTGCTGAGCTGGCAAGATGCGTCCAAAAATTGGATGTTTTGGGAGACAGGCTCACTGAAGATTTTGTACCTTAAAATTCCTTTTATTTATAGCCTGTGATTTAATTACACCGTTGGATACCAATTATTCCAGAAGTTAATGGGCTGTGTAATTTCCCATAAAACAACAATCTCATGCAAAATATGTTAGTAAAGGAAACACTATAATTGGGGGAAAAGGGTTTTTTCCTTTTTTTTTTCCCATAAAATAAACAAAAGGAAATGATTTCAAAGCACTTTTTTGAAATGATGTATAGTTAATAATTAACTATGCAAAACCACTCAGCATGAGATAGATTCTCTAAGGAATGGTAGAGTGAGGAGGAAAAAATCCTCAAAGTTAAACAGAGAGTGAATTACACCCAGCAAAAGCTGTGGCCCAGGCTCCGAGGACTCTCCCAGGAAGAGCGGGATGCTGTGTAAAAACGCTTTTCGTCTTCTCCCATGACCTTTTAGGCAGCAGGTCTCTAACAGCTGCAGCTCCTTCCTTTCTCTGAAAAGGAGCTACCATCTTGCTTAGGTGACAGATCCAGACTGGAGTCCATCTGGTTGCTGCAAGGCATGGATTTGCTGTGCCCGAGGTGAAATAAAGCGCATCTGGGAGTACATTTCCCCAGATTTCCTCCTGCCACGGGCGGCTCTGCACCTGCTGCCCGGCGCTGTGGAGTACGTACCACGAACGGTGCCTGCACCCCAGCCCAGCAGCACTGGAAATAGGCCGCTCAGCGTTTGTTCAGAATACCTTACTGTGTATCTGGACCTTTTTAAGGTAGTAGATGATACCCATTGTTGCCACAGAGAAAAATCACCAGCTTTCTTCTCCGGATAACTTACGGAAAGGGGCTTGAGCTGAAGACGCTCAGATGAACAGAGTGCCCAGAGTAGAGAAAAGATAATTTCTCCCATTCAAATGGCACAGCCCAAAATATTCTCTCGAACACCTCATTATTCCTATTAAGGTAACATTTTGATTTGAAACATCTGTGGGTTCTTGAGACCTGACTGAACCTGACATTCTCAACCTTTGGCAACTGTATTACGCCTGGCATGCATTTGTGTGTACACGTGCCTTGGGGGAAAGGCAAGGAAGGGCTGAAAGTGTTCTGGGAAAGTGGGATCCCTCTCCAAACTCCTTCTGGGCGTAGGGTGCCAGCAACGTCCCTATCCTTCTGTCTGTGGGCGCTCCTGATGTCCACACAGAGCAGGACTCGGTCCACAAGAAGTTTGAAGAACCCATGTTATACCTCCAAAAGGATTTTCCACAGAGATCATTTCTGCCATTTCACCCCAAAGGGGCTACGGCCTTCCATTATCACTGCTAGATGGCAGATGAGGCTGAAGCCCATCTGACTGCTGCAAAACCAGATTCCTGCATTTCCTTCCCAAGCAAAGCAGGTATCTTATCTACCAGCATCATCCTTCTTTTCCAAGATCATGAAGATTTTGACTACAAGCAGGAGGAAAAAAAACCAACCAACCAACCAACCAAACCAAAAAACACCATGAATTAACAGCAAAAAAAGGAAAAAAAACCCCTTCTTTCTAACACAACTGTAATTTAAAACCCTACAAAATGAAGGCATTTCTGAATAACTAACTAGACTTGTCTCTGGTTAGCATAAAGGCATGCCTACTGCTAGGTCTTTGTATAGAAATCCTTGAGGAGGAAAAGATATATTCGCAGCAAAATAAAATGTTGTCAGCTCTTTAAGCCTTAGTGGGAACTGAAAATGTCAAGCTTATACCTGTTAGGCATCATTTAAATTGAAATATGGACCTTCTTCAGTCTTCAAAGTAATGCACTTCAGGTGATAATGATGGATTAACGTTGAGAGAAAATGACCTAGCAGCCTGTTAGTTACTTTTTTCAATTGAGTGGGAGCACACCAAATTTTTCATCGATCTGCCAATTGGAGACAGCTGAGAAATGACGACTGCGCTTACTACGGGCTTCGTACATAAATATTCACTGATGAGCACATTAAAATATGGGAAAGCAGAGAAACGGTTTGTTCAAATTCTGCTGCGCTTAGACTCGTGTTCAAACAGCTATATATTTCTAAACACTGAGGGTTTACAAGTTCAAAGAGCTGCCCCTTTCACAGACAAGTTTCTTATAAGTTTCTTACAACATCACACAAATGCATTTTACAAGGCAACTCCGTTACTCACAAGATTAATTCAGTGCCCTTTAAACTGTGGGAGTCGTATTCAAATGTGGTTTAGATTAAAGTGATTTAGCATTATTCCAACATCCAACAACATGAATGTATGTTTTCAATGGATGAATCTGAAATCAGCTGTTCTGCATTGTTAAGCCTCTTACAACAAGCTGTTTGGATTGCTGGCTGCTCAGCACCCCAAAGGGACAGATTAATCTCTGAACTCTGTGGCTGACTCCTATTTAGAGTTCTCAAGCGTCTGCTGTTCATCTGGGCAGCCCTCAGACAAATAAGACAATTTACAGGAATCGATAACAAGCAATTCCAGACAGCGGTGAATTGGAGATAACTCTCGCCCTAGGCGGATGCAGAGACGATAAGCTGCACCCTTTGCTTTGTAAAACCCACCCCTGAGGTTGTCGGGGTAGTCCTCCCTGAGCGGGGAAGAGTCGCCTGGAGTACTGAGGGGACGCGGTCTCACCAAAGCAATGAGGATTTCGCCTGAAACGTGGCATGTGCCGTGCAGCCCAAAGCGATGCTGTGAAGAGCACGTTCGCTTGGGAGCGTAGCAAAAAGCCCCTGAATGCACACTGTGATACACCCCAGCAGCAGCAAGAACAGAGACACAACGGCAAACCCTTCATAATGTCGTTAGTCATAAGTAATAAAGTGGGAACAAAAGGGGGTTTCTTTCTGAAGGGAACAGTTAGCTTTTCCACTTCAGAGACCAGAAAGAGGCGACTTTTGTTACCTGGAGCATGGAAATGCGCAGGAAATGGGGCTCCGTGGATCACTCAGGCATTAAGCCTGTGAACCTGAGATCTTTTCCAGAGAGACAAATAAAAAGCACGAGAAAATAAATGTAATTCAGTAACTGTTCAGAAGAGAAAAGCTTTGCCTCTGCTCATCAGTGAAACGTAAAAGTAATAGCATGTGCATGAAAAGCAAATCCACCACACGCATAAAAGTGAAGCAGGGACACCTTACTGACATATTTGGGACAAAATATGAGGGGGAGCCCTTTAGAATCATAGAATAGTTTGGGTTGGAAGGAACCTTTAAAGGTCATGTAGTCCAACCCCCCTGCAATGAGCAGGGACGTCTTCAACTAGATCAGGTTGCTCAGAGCCCCGTCCAGCCTGACCTTGAATGTTTCCGGGGATGGGGCACCTGCCACCTCTCTGGGCAACCTGTTCTAGGGCTTCACCACCCTCATTGTAAAAAATTTCTTCCTTATATCGAGTCTGAATCTCCCCTCCTTTAGTTTAAAACCATTACCCTTTGTCCTATCACAGCAGGCCCTGCTAAAAGTTTGTCCCCATCTTTCTTATAAGCCCCCTTTAAGTATTGAAAGGCTGCAATAAGGTCTCCCTCGAGCCTTCTCTTCTCCAGGCTGAACAACCCCAACTCCCAGCCTTTCCTTATAGGAGAGGTGCTCCATCCCTCCGATCATTTTTGTGGCCCTCCTCTGGACCTGCTCCAACAGGTCCATGTCTTTCCTGTGCTGAGGACTCCAGAGCTGGAAGCAGGACTCCAGGTGGGGTCTCATCAGAGCGGAGTAGAGGGGCAGAATCACCTCCCTCGACCTGATGGCCACGCTCCTTTTGATGCAGCCCAGGATACGGTTGGCCTTCTGGGCTGCGAGCGCACATTGCCGGCTCGTGTCCAGCTTTTCATCCACCAGTACCCCCAAGTCCTTCTCGGCAGCGCTGCTCTCAACCCCTACATCCCCCAGCCTGTACTGATACTGGGGGTTGCTCTGACCCAGGTGCAGGACCTTGCCCTTGGCCTTGTTGAACCTCATGAGGTTCGTCCAGGCCCACTTCTGAAGCTTGTCCAGGTCCCTCTGGATGGCATCCTGTCCTTCACGCGTGTCCACTGCACCACTCAGGTTGGTGTCATCTTCAAACTTGCTGAGGGTGCACTAGATCCCACTATGTCGTTGATGAAGATATTAAACAGTACTGGTCCCAATACGCACCCCTGAGGGACACCACTTGTCACCGATCTCCATCTGGACTTTGAGCCATTGACCACTACACTCTGGATGCGATCATCCAACCAGTTCCTCGTCCACCGACCAGTCCACGCATCAAATCCGTATCTCTCCAGTTTCAAGAGAAAGATGTTGTGGGGGACCGTGTGAAAGGCCTTAAACAAGTCCAGACAGAATCATAGAATCATTTAGGTTGGAAGAGACCTCCAAGATCATTGAGTCCAACCGTTAACCTAACACTGCCAACTCCACCACTAAACCATGTCCCTAAGCGCCACATCTACATGTCCTTTAAATACCTCCAGGGATGGTGCCTCAACCACTTCCCTGGGCAGCCTGTTCCAGTGCCTGACAACCCTTCTGGTGAAGAAAGATGAATCCAGTTGGTATGCAAGAATCCATGTAAATAAATGTTAACAGGTTAGATTACAGGTAACAAGCTAACAAGATAGACGACATCTGTAGCTCCTCCCTTGCCTATTGATGTAGTCACTCCATCATAGAAGGCCACTAGGTTGGTCAGGCAGGACTTGCCCTTGGTGAAGCCATGCTGGCTGTATCCAATCACATCCCTGCCCTCCATGAGCCCTAGTGTAGCTTCTAGGAGGATCTGTTCTATGATCTTCCCAGGCACAGAGGTGAGGCTGACAGGTCGGTAGTTCCCAGGATCCTCCTTTCTACCCTTTTTAAAAATGGGGGCAATATTTCCCTTTTTCCAGTCCCCAGGGACTTCGCTTGACTGCCATGACTTTTCAAATATCATGGAGAGTGGCTTGGCAACTACATCAGCCAGTTCCCTCAGTACTCTGAGATGCATCTCGTCAGGTCCCATAGACTTATGTATGTTCAGGTTCCTCAGGTGGTCACGAACCTGATCTTCTCTTACAGTGGGAGGGACTTTGCTCCCCCAGTCCCCATCTTGTGGTCCATCCATTTGAGAGGTGTGGGAAGAGAGGTTGCCTGTGAAGACTGAGGCAAAATTTGTTGAGTACCTCAGCCTTCTCCTCGTCCATTGTTACCAGTTTGCCAGTCCTTCTCATCAGGGGGGTACGCTTTCTTTGACCTTCCTTTTCTGGCTGACATACCTGTAGAAGCCTTTCTTATTATTCTTTGCATCCCTTGCCAAGTTCAGCTCCATCTGCGCCTTGGCCTTCCTGATCCCTTCCCTAGACAACCGGGCAGCGTCCCTATACTCTTCCCAGATCATTAGTAAACAAATTCACCAATCTGCTGATAAATAAATAGTTTGAATTCAAGTTGGTTGTTGTTTCAGGAAGTCCTATTACCTATCGTCATCGGCTACTGAGATGAATTCCTATTTCTCAGTGCAAATGTGAACTACACAGGTGCTTACTGCAGTTCCCGCGGCTCGGCTTGCACATTAGTTTGAGAATGGAGGATTTTGCCAGCAGGATCTTCCAGCACTGCGTGTATCACCTCTCGAGAGGCCCTGCCAGCATTCATGGTCCTCTGGGTGCCTCACCCAGCTTTTTGAGAGCTAGGAAAAATGAAGGAAACATAAATCATGAGAAGAAAAATAGACAGGAGATCCACGGTGGCTACAATAGCTCAAAGAACCACTGAGGTTAGAGGGCAAATAAGCAGTCTTTCTTTTTTGAGTACCTATTAGCACAGATGACATTAAAGATGACTGGTAAGAAACATCTTTCCTGGATGCAAGAGTAAGGAGTTTCCAATGGGTAAGTCAGTCAGTCAGCAATTGCACTGCTCTTCTTCTGAACCTGCTCTTTCACCCGCCTGCTGGTGCTTCACACAGCTCTGCACACTGCAGACACCGGAGACGGGCACAAGGCTGATGCAGCCTTGGTGCTCTCATGGAGCCTGCGGTGAAACTCAGAGGTGAGGTACCTGATCCACCGAAGCAGATGGGGACATGCTACATGATCCAGTGCAAGGATTCTTTCTGTAGACCTAGTTTGGCCTTTTAATGCTCTAGTTAATAATTAATGGCAAACAAGTTTCTAGTGAATAATACAGAGTGAATAGAAAATAAAGGCAAGCTGTAAAGAAGCAATGAATGTGGGTTCTTATCAGACAGAGGGGGAAGTTTAGTACTCTGTCCCTTACTGCCATTTTTCCCAAATGTTGGTTTTTTCTGTGGAATGAATGATTTCAAATCAAACTAAGGGGAAAATACTCAAACCACAGACAGGGCTTCCAGGATCTCTTTTTTGATTCCTCACAAGTGTCCTTTGAAACAGAGTTTCAAATGCTAATAACCCACTGTTTGAAGGAGAGCCAGAATGAGGAACGGAAGGGATTTTTTGCAGAGTATGGAAGTTCTTTGGGATGATGAAAATCTCATCCCACAGCTCTTCATATCTGCCAGGACATCCTCATCATTAGTCCTTTAAGCTGTCTTGTATTTATGCTGAGATTTCTGCTGCATCCCGTTATGGCAAGGAGACCCTCGATGAGAAGGCATGATGCTGGCATTGCTTAACATGTAGATAACCCCATTGCTATTTTGGTATCGGGAGTCTGGCCAGGGACTCTGCGGGAAAGAACAAGTCCTTCTTTGTATTCAGTGGCTGAAACCCAGTCCTTGCTGCCTGCATAGCAGCTCCCCAAACCCCCAGCAGCACCACGGTGACACCACACCAGAAGCGTCCCAGTGTGTTGGCCGGGCAAAGCCAGTGTCAAAAGTCCAGTGGAGGTGAGAGCCCACAGGAGAGACATGTAGGTCAGGCAGGAGCACAAATGATGGGCCTCGTCAGAGCGGTGTCATTGTGGTGATGGAAAGATCAGTGCCTGATGTATGAGAAGAGAAGGGCTTTTTCTAGGAGCTGCACCGGTTTAGAGAGCACTCTGGTGCTCTGCTCGCGCTGATGGCTGCCTTGGCAGGGAAACGCGTGCGGCTCCACCTCAGTCCTGGGGGAGGAGTGAGGTCACTGTGAAGCTTTTGGCTCCTTCCCTCTGTGGCCTGCCTGGCTTGGAGGACTTGTTCCTTTGCCTTGAGGTGCTTATCCCGGTGGGAGACTGATGAGTCCCAGCTGGGGTACCCAGAGTGGCTCGCTTTGGTCACCAGCTGCCGTACCTGAGGTGTTGGTGCCGGCCTCGGCGCCTGACCTCAGCAGCAGTCAGCCTGAATGCAGTTGTGAAAACTGTCAGCAGAACCAAAGGCTGGGCTGGTTTCTCTTTAACGTGGGATTTTGTGTCCTCCATGCCCGAGGACACCACAGCCTGACATTTCATGGCTTCAGAGAAGAAGTGGAGATGAGGGAGGTAAGAGTACAAGGCCACCAAACGGAATATGGGCTTCTATCTGGTGGGTACCAGATAACGCAGAGCAGGGCTGAGGGGCTAGCTGAGCACCGCAGAGGGGAGCCAGAACCGCAAATGCAGCTCATCGTGCTGTCCCTACCGTGTCCATCCCCTCTGTTCGTTAGGCTAAATTGCCCCGTAGACATCAGCACACTTCTTCAGGACTTGCCTGCGACCCTCCCAAGGGCCGGGCAAAGAAAGAAGCCGAGCTCCAGCTGTGACTGAAACATTAGTTTCTCTAAGAACAGCAATGGGAATCAAGAATACAGTTATTTTCTCCTGTCAAAAACTTTCCTCGGATTTGATACAGTGACTTAACTCTGCTCTCGTGCTTCCACTCCCACCACAGGCACCAGGTGAAACCTTCTGGGCCTGATCAGATGTTGAACTTTCACAGTAGGTCTCGCCAGAACAACGTAGGACAGTCATTTTGATAGGCTGGAGAAAGTCACAGTCTTAAATAGCGACAAAATATGCCTCTGTGGCTGAGTCTGTGTTTGCATTTTTGTTCAGATTTCTTACCACGGCTTTCCCTCAACCCCCGGGTCACTCTGCTGGCAGTTGCAACAGTAGGAGCATTTTTGTAGACCACTGAACTGTTCCCAGCTGGTGCCTTATCACATGGGTGCTTTTCCCACTTTTCCCGTTGCTATCATTAATGCAGCTTATGTATAGAATTGGACACCTTCAATATACTGGGCTCTAACAAGTTTTGTAGCTCCCATGTTTTTAACTGTCTGGTTTCTTTATGAAATTACCACTTTTGAAAACCTCTGATTTTAAAATAAATGTGAAATATGGCCGGCATAAATACTGCCCTGAAACAATAAATAAAACCTGTGCAGTAATGACAGTCTTGTTCTTCCCAGCTGTGCGAATATTCCTATGGGATTCAAGCAGGCATAAGCTAGAACAGCCTTAAGGCAGCTCTAATATGCGCCTAGGAGGTAGATGGGTTGAACGGCTGGCATAGGAACAGAGGAATTTCAGGATTACCATAGTTACTGTTTACTCACCACCCCTGGCCCTACAAAAAGCACAGATCATGTGGAACTAGGGGTGAAAGCCAGAAACTTGAATATAGAGTTAAATTATGGCTAGCAAGGAACAAGCATCAGAAGTTTGGCAATTAGTTCAGCTTACATAATCTCCTCAAAGTCCAGCTGCTTAGCAGAATTATCCAAAGTAAACTACCATTGGTATTCCTTCTTTTTACAAAAATAAATTATTTTTTTAAAAATAACCAAAAATAATCCCCGTGTGCAGACTTTGTGCCTAATTGGACATACCTGTTTATTTTCACCCAAGCGAAACTTCTCAATTCAGTGAGAGGTTTGTCTTGGACACAGTTATGAATTGTGTGAGGTTTTGTCATACATTTTAATTTATATCATTATGCCACCCCTTAAATAACGGTCATTTGTCCTGTACCTAAGATGTGTCAAGCCCTTGACGCAATAACACAATCAATATACTCTATTGGATAGAGGACACACAAATAGGAAGGAGAGAGATACTAAGTAAATGATTTTTTTTAAAGGCAAGTGCAGACAAAAGCAATGAAAAAAGACTTACGAGTCACATTATTTCCACTTACTGCCCTAAATTGGCTTACGTTGGTATGTGTCTGAGTCCTGGGCTGACAAGAGGCTGGTGAACCTTGTAAGACCTGGGGCTTCTTTTGGCTTTGAATTTCAATTTGGAAGTGAAATCTGACACTGAGCAAGTTTCACCTGGTTTCAGGTTTCACTGGAAAAGGGGGAAACGGATGAGGAAACGCAGGTAGCTGTCAGAAGGCAATTACAGCGAAAGACGTGAGGCTGCGAGCAGCAGCGGCGCGGGGAGCGCGTTCGTATTGCAAACAGAAAAGCATTGTCAGGTGAGGAGCATCCGTATCCCCGAGCGTAGGAGGATGCTGCTGCGTCTAATAGGGACGCACAGAAACGGGGCTGAGCGAAGGGGGTTTGATGGTCTTTAACCAAATGCCTGTCTGTACGTGACCCTTTTAAACAACAGGGAGAAAAACCACTTCATCCCATGGTGTATCAGAAGGCGCAGCCAAACTCCACAGATTTTCCCACAAATATTGTCTGCCCTGCAGCCCCGTTCCAAAAAAAGTTATGGGATGATAAAGTATTTGTCCGATAGTAAGATAAATGCACAACAGCTGGAACGCAAGACCTGGCACTGGAGTCCTTTTGCCAGCAGGCCGAGGAAAAGTGTGCAAAGCGACTAGGAATGAAATTACATGCCTTGTCTGTCCGCGCTGCGTAAGAGCCCGGGGCCAACTAACCCGGAGTGATAGATCAGTAATTCGTCATTGTAAGGGAAGCAGTTTACAAAGAGCACCAGAATCCTTGAAAGATGTGTAACACATTGATTGAATTCCCCGAATAATATTTTACCAGTAAGAAAAATCCAAGTAAGATTTAATTATATACCCTACCAAAAAAAAATCATTAAGCATTACAGCTGCTTCATTCCACCCTTCCCAATTGCTGATTTTTATCAGCAGCTTAAAACGCTTCCAGCTGAAAGGCTAATTAACTGATTTCATGTTTTCTGCCTGTCCTGATCACAGGGAAAGTCTGGAGTCCAAGGGAAGCACAGTTATAAGCGACTGGAAGGATTACTGCCTACGCTGTGTGATTTCCAATGAAAGACGTGTTGGCCTTCAGCTCCCCATCCCGCTCTCTTGCGTTCACGTGCTCGAGAGCTGCAGGGCCTGTCCTCCAGCTGATAGTGCCCCTTTGTCGCCAGCTCTCCCTCCTCCCCGCTAAACACTTTCTCTCTCTTCTCTCACAGAGACGCGCAGATCTTAGTCCTAGAAGAATTCGGTTGTAAACATGGAAAAGGTTGGGGAAAAACCTGCTTTTGCAGGTGTAAATGCCTTTCAGAGAACAAACTTGTGCTTATTACTGCAGCACCAAAGCACTGCAGGCATAGAATCACGTCCCAGGGGCTCTTTCTGCACTTGGAAATTTTCCCACCACCTTTTATCAGGCTTTTTACATTTTCCAACCATTTTCCAAATTTGACCATGTGAAAATCTTAATCACCGAATCAGACTAAACGCAGAAACGATAGGGGTAGTTATTTTCCTACACCCTTCAGTACCCCCAGTAAACCTTCTACATATTTATGAAAAATATCTAAAAATGTCTAATTGTATAACAGTTCACAAATCCACACATTAACAAAACTCCTTTCTGGCAGACACAGCACTATGTATGTTTTGGACTAGTGTTTAGTTGTCTGTGTGTTTTTATATATATATATACATATGCATATCAGTCCAAAACATTCACAGCCTGCATAAGAATATTGTCCTGGTTTTAATTTTGAGGAATATTTTGGTTCATTTTTACTCTGGTTTCTTTCTTCTTTTTTTTTTTTTTCCCTTTCTTTCCTTTTTTCTTTGTTTTTGGAGCAGTTGCATTTATAGCACAGAACATCATCTTTAATGAAAAATGGAAAAGTTCCACAAAGGAACACTCTGGACTAAGTCATACAAGCTTTTGACTTAACAAATTGAGGCCTGGCGCTGCATGTACTTTATTTCATGTTCTGTGTGCAGCACTGGCTCTGCTGAATGTGTGAAGTCAAGCATATATTTTGTTAGTTTAATATTAAAAAAGCCAGATCCTTCGTATATATTGCATAGCATTCATTGAAACAAGACCAATATTGCACCAGTTTGGAATATGATCCAAATCAATTATATATAACCTGTCTAAACATACATATGTATAAAATATATGTATATACATTTTATGCATAAATAAAATAGAAGCTGGAATAATATTGATATAATTGTTTGATACATCTGGTCATTTCTGAGTTTTTCAAACTCTACTGTTCAAAGCAGAGCCCAAACTCAGCATTCAAACAAGAAAGCACACCCTGCATGGCTCTTGCTTAACAGATCTGTGACACGTTCTGCACAGGTACATTAATAATTTGACTGTGTGACAAATTTTGCAATATAGAAGTCTGGATTAGTTGGATTTTCCTTTACGTACTAGAATAAGCGTAACTTTTACCACGGAGCAGCGAGCATCCCATACAGCTGCTCTGCTGAGGGATCAGATCATGGCTTACTTGAGTGTTTAGCGTAGAGGTAGCCAGATCCAGCGCTCCCAAGAGCCCCAGCCCAGACGTCACCAGCGGGGGGACTGGGAGGGATGCGGCGGGCTCTGCAAAAACCCTAACGTACCCCGGGCACAGTTGAGGCACAGCAGCCCCACCACCCTGCCGCCAGTACTATATACGCCAGGAAAATGTTACTCCTGACATAGGTTCAATATAAGCTAAAAAAATCCTTAAAAAAAAGAAACAGCACCATGTTTAGAAACCACTAGGTCTATATTTTGCCCGAAAAATAAATGTTATTTGCACTCCACGACAAGATGTCATCATGACTGCAGCATGGTATGTAATGAGAGAGTAACTCCGAGCTGCCAACAGAGATGATCCAAAAAAAGCAGCACACTGCAAATCCACAAATAGAAAAATTAGGGCTTTCACTTACTTCTTTTCTCCGGACATAGCCTAAAATTGAGCTGAAATTACCTTTTATCAGCATGGCTCTGAAACCCTGATCTAAACCGGTCAGTGGGGGTGAGGGGAAGAGCAGGCATCTCTTACTAGACTTCGCAGCCATTGCTCTGGGAAGCCACCGATTTTCAGCACGCGAGTAAAAACCGTGGAAAAGTTGAAGACCTTGAAACACCGTATCTAGATCCTAATATTCTACGGCAGAGAGGTCACACAAGAGTTTCGGAATCTGGTTCCAAGCCAGGTACTTACACGTTGCCAGCCCTGCACGCCGTCCGGCTGAAGGGGGTTTCGCGGGGGCGCTGGCCTTCACTCCTCTCCTCTGCTGTCAGCCGTCCCTGGCGTCTCGCAGGCACCGGCCACATCCGAGCCGCTTCTGGAAGTGGGATGGGAGAATTTTTGAACACAGAGTAACTTTTTTACTTTTAGATTTATCTGTGCCGAATGTTTCAGCTAGAAACTGTATGCTGAAACGAGCACTTGCAAGGATCTGAGGCTAAAATGTCAGGCGACAATTTTTGCAACTCGGTATGAGGCTGAATCCTGCACTAGTTCAGGATAAAATGTTCCCCCTGCCCTTAACTCCCACAAACTTCATGCAGAATAGAGTAACGCATGCTGAAAAAGTGGCAGCATCTTCTAATTAAATCCTAATGGGAGCTATTTTTCAGGAACTGCATTTAAATTCGAGATAAATGAAGCTATTAATAAGGCAAGGTATTTTCTTTCGTACATGGTAAAAGAAAGGTAGGTTACAAACTTGGTGGCTTCCAACTAAGCAGCTCTTTTATACCTTTTCAGCTTTAAGACTCCAGCCCTGCAAAAACAAAGCATATGTTTGGCTTTACTTATTGCATTGACTCCAATGTGGTTACTTACCATATCTAAAAGTTAATCAATTAAATAAGCCTCTGCCTGGTTGAGATTAATTCCCACATATGTGTTGTCTGGGGGACAGAGTGTAGTTTATTTTACGAGAAACAATTGCTATCTTAATTTGCTGATTTAATTTTTTAAAATATTGACAGCTGTTCTATTCAGCAAAGGCAGAAGTGCAGCATGAGTAAGAATTTGTTCTTGGATGTTGGATTTTATTCCGCTAACATCAGCCGTGGTACTTGCATGCCCTGGTGTAAGGCAGGGAAGAATCAGATATAGGGTCATTTAATTCTCTCTAATTTAAAGCTTGATTCAGTTTTATGGACACAAAATATCCCTGCCTGCAGTCATGGAGAGATCAAGCATTAACAATGAAGCTTTACTGTAGAGGTCTTCTCAGCTGCATTTTCTGCTGGATAGAATGTGCTTTGTTTATTTTATTGTTGCTTGCATTAAAAAAAAAAATTCTTTTGCTTCCTATGAATTTTTTCTTAAACTATTCAAAACAGATTTTAGCAACAAAACTCTGCGTAAATGTTCATGTTTCATTTTGGCATTCTTTGGCTATTTATTTTCATCATCCACTTCACCGGACTCTTTTACCCTCCCCAAAAGACGGTACGTCGGCAGTTTTTTCCCCTCCAGAGGCTGTCGGAAGCCTGGTTTAAAAACACCGCGAGCGAAAGCCTGACAACTCTGGGGAGGGGGGGGAAAGAAACCCAAAAGCAAAAAAAGATGCAAAGCGATGTCCCACTGACTTCCTCATCTGTCTGTCAGACATCAGCCCTGGCACCGGCGTAGCCGGGCCACCCACCTCCCCGAGGAAAGCCGTGCTAAACGGGGCCACCTCCAACAGGGAGACTGTCACTGCCTCAGTGTGGCGTTGACCTACTGTAACATCGGGAGGAGGAGAAGCAATAAATCAGTCGTCGGAGGGAGGTGGCTCTCGGTGGGGCTGTCGAGGGAGCGCTCGGAGGGTGCCGCGAGATAAGAAAGGGGTCGCGGTAGTCCTAAAGGGCTGTTTGTCGGACTCGTGTGGGTGCATGAGGAGAGCCGCCGGGAAACGCAGGTTTCAAAGGCTAGAGAGCAAAACAGGCGACAGTTCTCCTCGGGAATAACCAGAAGAAATATTTTATGGCCTACAAATAGTGGAGGCTGAGTCAGAGGAGCCTGCCCGAGCTCTGGAGGGCAGCTGAGAGCTCAAGGAGGATCCCAGGAGGGCACGTGATGGGGTCAGGGTGCCCCGAGTCAGCTCCTGCCAGCCCTCGCCAGACTGCTGCAGGCGTGGGATCCCCCTCCAGGGCACAGCCTTTCCCCGGAGCCCCCCTCCAAACCACGCTCTCATGGAGCATCATAAACCCAAGGAATTTCAGGCAACAGCAATTTGGCTTGGTCCCGGTGTCTTGACGTCCGACATTGACGGGGAAGGAGTTTTTTCTTGGCCAGAACTGCGGGATCAAACTCTAACCAGCCAAAGCGCCTAATTTTATAAATGTAGACTTTAAAAAACACAATACAGGCAGGAATTCATAGGAATCGTACATTCCCGTTGAGAGTTTTAATATTTGTAAACAATAACACAGGCTTATGAAGCGATCCTGAAAAAAAAGATACTCGAGATGCTTCCTGAAGAGAGGAGGAGGTTAGGAGAGCTGACAAGCAGAGAGAAAACAGCTCCTGACAACTTTCAGCAGAAATTAAATAAGTAAACAACAGTCTTTGATTTTCTGGGGTTTTGTCAAAAAGTGACTTATTTGGGTTTTTCTTTGGGGCAACAAAAAAACTCCAAACAATCCCATAACATTTTCAGCTTTCACTTTTTTATTTCACGGAAACATTTTAAAAAATTATGTGCATACATTTCTCATAAGAAAGAGTTCAAGGGAGAACTTTGTCCATCTCTAGGGAGCATCCAGGAGACGTTTCATGTCCTTATTGCATATTGAAGAAGTGCCTAATTTAATAAGTAAGCCCTGATTTTTGCAGGCAAAAATTTTTCTTGCCAAGTTTCACACTGGAACAAACTGCAGATCTCCCATATATTTTCTTCTTGGGAATTTTTGCCAAATTAGAAGATACAGTTTACGTGCAAGTACCACCTGCTGATTTTGTGGAAAACAGGAAAAACTCAAGTTTGACATACGATCTCCGAAAATTTTTCTTTTTACAAACAAACCAGAAAATGCTTCTCCAGCATCATCGCATCCCAAGCCAATATAATTTGCAAAAAGTTAGAGCATTTTTTCTTTTAAGTGAAAACACTCTTGGGCCGTTTCCCCAGAAACCACATGCAAATGTTTGACAACTTTTGTCTTATACTTTCAGACAGAAGTCAAGAAAGAAGTAATACTTTTTCTGTAATTATTTTAATGCGATATAGGAATTAACATTAAAAAATCCAGTGTAATTAGTTTTTTTTTAAAAAACACTTGTGCAACTAACCAATTATAATAGTTAAGTTTTTCAAAAAAATAGTAGACTGTTTAGGGTTTTTTTCTTTCATTTAAGTTTATTTTGTTCAAGTTTGGTTTAAATCTAGTAAGCGCCTTCATTTCTAGCCCTCTAAAGTGCCTGCCATAGCTTCACAGCTCCCTGTAAATTTTCCTATGTATGGACACTGGCATTTGAAAGAAGAGCTGCAGTGTTTCTGCCTAACATATTAATCGCCTCTGCTACTAGTAATTTATCTTTTCCGATGTCTACATAAAATAAATTACTTGTAATGGCAACAAAAATAGCTATCGAATATGCGGCACTGTCCCACTCTGTATTATTAAAGCCTCATTTTAACAACATGAGTGCAGATCCTGTTGGTCTCACCTGCTCAGCTATTAGTTTCAATTTGTCTCCCAACGCTTGCCAACACGCTGGGGTGTGTGAGCAGTCCCAGAAGACCTCTTTGGAAAATCTCACCGCATTCCCACACCTCTGACAATATTTCACTATACCGCAGGGTAACGCTAAACAATCTTTGCATTGTCCTATGCCATCTGTTCAGCATTTTTAAGCATAACTGCTCCGTATTGGCGTCTCATGCGTTGTAACCAGTTTCTGTTATACCATACCATTCGTTTTTGTCATACCCTTTCCTTCCAGTTCATTTCTTTTTCATCGCTAGCCAGCGCCGAGTATCGCACTAACGCGCTGCATGACGCAGCCAGGAAACCGAAGCGGTGGAGGGAGCATCGCCTTGCTCTTTCTTATTGCCAGAAGCAGTATATTCTCAGCTGCCTACCCAGGGGGGACCGGCCCCCATCGCTTCCAGGGGAGCCAGTGGGTATTGTGTGACAAATCCCACAGCTAGTAACAGGATAGCGTGCCCACGCAAGAGGAATACTGCACAGGCACTGAACCAAATACAGGTAAGGCGCTGCTGGTGGAAACTCAGCGTGGACCATCACAGTCCGGTTGCGCGCAGGTGTCTTGGAGGGAGCACATCCAGCTGGGCAGTACTTCCATCCAGCAGCTGCAAGGTTAAAGCCAATTTGAGCTTTAAAGCTGCTAGAGTCCCGGGGGCTCGGAGCCGGCCACAGGCACCCCCCCACCAGGCAACCCACTGCTCCCCGGGCTCGGCACTGGCTGGGGAGCGTGGAGACCAGCGCTCCAACAGCTGCCTCCCCGGGTCTCTAGCCCTGCGCTTAAGCAGAAATAAATTACATCAGGCTTCCTCATTCATAAAATGAGGATACGTATCCTTATTTGGGAAGTATTTTGGAGCTGGGAGTGAGGATATTAAATAGATGCTAAAAACATTACTATTGCACTTGCGCTGCTTGAATTAGTCTAACATTTTAAATGGAAGTATTTTATTTAAAACCTCCTAGCTTTTAGACTCTTCAGTAGGCAACATCAGTGGCTACTTTCCCTAATAATTCATGAGTTCAAGTGCTCGACTGGTGTCCTAAGTGACTGCATTTCCAGTACCTGAGGAATAATAAAAAGGTTTCATCCTAAGTTGGGATCAAAAGCCCTCTGGAAGAGATGGGAGTCTGTCTGTAGTCATACTTGAATTCAAGAAAGCCTTCATATTAATTAAAAAAAAGCCTAAAGTAGTTCTGAATATTCATGCATTGTTTATTCAGTTCTGGAACAAATCACAAATTAATTGAAAGGCCTGCTGAATTTGCCTAATCAACATCCTGAACTGAGATTTTTGAAATCCTGACCGCATCCCAAACAAATAAGCTGTTTTATTTTTTTTTCATTTCTTTGCGTTCCCATAACACTGTTCACTAACCTAAAGCCTGACCGTCGCTATTTTTCCAAACGAGCACATGTGGTGACATCCATCTCCCGTAACCGTTGACCTCAGGAAGTTAAGAAAACAAACGGTTTCAAAATCACACTGTGAAATATGGCTGCTAAGATGGCCAGCACATTCTTCTCATTTTTCATTAGCCTCTCCTGTAGCTGTCACAGGACAAATCATCCGGCAGGAAACGGCAGCCATGTCTCGATATGGCAAAGTCTGGTTAGGCTGAAATCTATGGACAGACTTTTTCCATAGAACCTCATGGTAGAAATACCAGGTAGCATCTCTTGGGCACATCCTAAACCTGGCGTTCGGAGTAAAGTCAGCGGATTTGGGGCAAAGGCTCCTGAAGGGTGTATCATGGAGCCGTCGTCCCCCCGGGGTCCCCAAGCTGCCCCCAGACAGAGCCAGGCACCCTGCACTGCTCGTGCCCCCCCCATTCCCAGGAAACCACCTGGGCGATGCCACCTTCGGCTCCTTACAGCCCTGTGCTTGAGGACCCATACGGGAAATTTGATTGGACTTTTTTTTTTCCCCACATTGCTGATGTTCTCTTTTATATATGACTGTGCAGCTCAGTTTCACTGGGATTTTTTCATCTGAGATAGTGAGTTGGAAAAGACCATGTGCGATTTCCCACTCCCTAGTTCTGCGCATGTATGTGCATTACCATAGCATCAGATGCCACGTCTAAGACCTTATCTTCCTCCTCTTCTCAGTACTGGGCTCTAAAATATACGAATTCTTGCACTGTGATGCTCTGAACCTCTCACCATTTGTGCAGGCCAGTAAAGGTGGAAGGGATGGCAGCCCTCAGTTTGCAGAGGGAGAAGTGAGATGTGATACCATCCCTGGAGGTATCTAAAAAACGCCTAGACATGGCGCTTAGGGACATGGGTTAGTGGTGGACTTGGCAGTGTTAGGTTAACGGTTGGACTCGGTGATCTTAAGGGTCTTTTCCAACCTAAAGGATTCTGTGATTCTATGATGGAGCGCGAGGGAGGGAGCAACTTACCGGCTGCAGCCAGCAAGGTGCCCCAGCAGCTCCAGCCCTGCCCCGGGCGCCAGGCACGCAGCCAGGCACTGCTGGGGGACAGATTTGGAGCCCGGTTAAATTATTCTGCAAGGAGATAAGGAGTACTCTGCTTGTCTGCGACAGGAGGGACCGGCTATCCTGCACCCGTGGGGAAATGTAGAGCTACCCCAATAGGTGTTAATGGTTTCAGCCAAGGGGACGCTTAATGGGAGCTACTTAGCTTTGCTCCCAATAAACAAAGATAGCTCTGCTCTGGTGCGACTTTGTGTACTTGTTAATTGGAGGCTTAATTGTGTCCTTAAGGCAGAAGCCTTGTGTTTGAGCTTTTTTTAGGGGGAGGAATATCCATAGGGAATCTAGTGAGGTTTGTTGTTTAAATTTTTTTTTAACCTGAACAAACAGTGGCATTGTTGTTCGGTGAGTCCCAGAGGGGATATCAAGACATCAAGGAAGGATGGATCAGAGCCAGCCACTGAGGAAAATAACGTACCTCACATCTAACGAGTGGGAACTTCACAGGCAGAAAGGTTCCTGAAGCTGTATTTTTAATCCAGCCCGTAGCCTCCGTGCAAGTGCTGAAAGGTAAGCAGGTGTTCAGATCCATTTGAGGTCATCAGTTTTTCCATAGTCAGAATTGCCTTATGCCTTGCACAGAGTAAGGGAGTAATATTCTCGAGTTGCCTGTGCTGGCAGAGGTGAGGGTCCTAGCTCTAGTGACGTCTGGTATTGTAACTGCCATGCCAACTATACCTATCCACAAGCAAAAGAGCTAAAGATACCACCATCAATATTTTAAAACATCTGGCCTGAATAAAGTTGCTTTCACATCAAAAAGTCCCGTTTCCAGAAACTACTGCTCACTGTTGGTTTGAATTGGAGAATCCATTTGACTGACGTTAGGCTGCTCAGGACAATCGGGTGTCTGCCATTATTATTCATATCCAGGCTTATGAGATATGAAATGCACAAATGTGAATAATTCTGTGCAAACCCCTTGGAAATAAAACATACGTATTAGCCAACAGCATCTTTTAATAATTAGAGGACAGCAGCCAAGGCATAGCTTAGTGGTATTCAGAATGTATCACAACCACTTTTTCTTTCCCTTTTTCCTAACTCGCTCTTCCTCTTTCATTTCTGTTGCTGTCATCTTGCCTTTCAGGAGGGAAGGGAAGCGTTTCTAAGCCTCTAACCTTTGGTGCCTGAGGAGAGCTCATCTCCAGCTTCCAAACTGTGCATAACCCTCCCCAGGTGGGAATGAGGATTCCCATGAAACGCAGCAAAATTGGATCAGAGAGAGCGCAAAACAGCCCCATTCTGCAGCTTTGTGTGACTCCTCTTTCAGAGGCTTCTCAGAACCAGGCCAGAGAAAAGCCGAAGGATTCAGAAACATTGAATCAGTCTTAAAAAATTCAGGATGTTGGCCTAAAAATCGCAATGTCTCTAAAAAACAAAGCAAAGCAAAGCAATTCTTTCATTTGCCTTCTCGTTTCTCAGCAATTTGTATTCACATAGCACATTTAAGCTTTCTTCCTTAAGGACTAGGTGTACTTACAAATAGTAATAAGAAGAAACAAAAACAACCCTAAGAGAGATTCTCATGTAATTACATGTGTCCAGGAACTAAGACTTTAAAAAACAGGAGAAAATATGGATACCCTGATAAAATCACAAACCGGCAGTAACCAGCTCACCCTTCATTTGATCACCTTTCAGTGCAGTTTTGTTCATAAGACAAGCAGGACCTTCTTCTGGCATTGGCACTAAAATCCACATGCTCTGATTTAACATTCAACGATATTTCAAAAATGTATACTCCTTCTTCCATACATCCACTTAATAGCGTTTACAGAGCGTCTTTTGGACCAGCACAATAATCTCAAACCTGGTTATTTTCCCAGCCCACTCATTGCATCCTTCACAGGGTGGTACTTATAATTCAGACCAGCTCTTCTTCTCTCAGTGGTTTTAGCCCAAGACCCAGTTGTCCTCTACATGTTCAGCTTTTCACCTATTTCACCTTGCTGCCCCACACCGCCTGCCTTGTCCAGAGTCCCTGCCAGCAGCGCTTGTTCATCAGCCAGCTCCTTGGGCCCACAGGTTTGGTCGTGCACCATCTATGTCCGTGAGCTAGGATTTGACTCACAGGCCTTGATCATAACCCCACTGAATCTTTGGGAACTCTGCTATAGATGTCATAGAATCATAGAATCATAAAATTGTTCTGGTTGGAAGAGACCTCCAAGATCATCGGGTCCAACCATTAACCTATCACTACCAAGTCCCCCACTAAATCATATCCCTTAGGGCCTCATCTAAACGCCTTTTGAATACCCCCAGAGATGGGGACTCCACCACCTCCCTGGGCAGCCTGTTCCAATGCCCGACAACCCTTTCGGTGAAGAAATTTTTACGAATGTCCAATCTAAACCTCCCCTGGCGCAACTTGAGGCCATTTCCTCTTGTTCTGTCGTCTGGGTATTGGACTGTAAAAGGCATGTAATTGTGTGAAAGGAGAATGTCAACATCATTTACTTTTCATGTGGACTAATGGATAGCATATTGGCATGTCAACAGGAGAAATGGGAGTTCTTCTTTCCCTTCTGTTGCAAAGCCAAAAGAAAATCATATCATCTCTGCATGCGCCTCTGTGCCCCTCCAGTGTTTTTATTTATCTTCTTGTATTGCAAGCTTCCTTAGGGTATGGGCTACTGGGCTACCTCACTGTCTGCCTTTACTGTGTTAGCACACCAGGAAATCATTTGGGGTCAGATTTCTGGACACTGCTCCATATTGCAATACAAATAATCAGGAAAAAAAAAAAAAAAAAGAAAGAGAAAAAAAAAAAAAAGGCAGCCCATCAACTACAAACACCTCTTTTCCTCAGATCCCTGGTTGGAAGAAGCTCAGCGATAAGGAGACCTGCACTGGGAACTGCCAAAAGTTCAAACAGCAAGAGCCTGATGTAAAGCCTTGTTTACTGGAATTCTAATCTACTTCTAATCCACCTTGCTCTGAAGACCACTGCACAGCATAACACAGAGCCTTCAGATAACAAACAGTTACAAAACCCCATTGATTTCTCTGAGCAACATAAACTGCCAAAAATGCGTTCAGCCTCTGTGGAAAAGACCTTCACCTCTGGATAGAGCCCATCGGTGCACACCCTGTTAGCAATTGCCAGCTCTTAGAAAATGACTTTCATCTGGCTGCAGAAAACGCACATGTAAAAGTGAGCCTGGCAGCCCTTCTCAGACCTTTATTCACTGCAGCTTAAATGAGATAACCATCCGTCTTTCCACTGCGCACACCAGTCCCGTATCTTGATTACGCACCGCGTCTGCCGTACGAGAGAGATGCTTTGGGTAGCCTATCCCTGTTTACTATCTTGTTACTAACTTTCAGGCAAACGCTCGTGCCTGGCATTTATTTCCTCTGTCCTAAAGGTAGAGATGGGAGAGGGGCTTCCAGTCTCCTCTTACTATTCTCATTGGAAATCAAGAGGTTTTATTATTTCTTTTTTTCTTATAGGATGGTGCACAGCGAATGGCTCCTCAAAGCGTTCAGTTGTTGCTTACCTGGGCATTGTTTTCACTCATTAAAGATAAACCTCAAAGGACTGAAATTTGGTTCTTGTCAGCACACAGAAGTAAATATAATGAAAGTACAGTAATAGAAAAAAAGGAAGAAACTTCTGTTACAGTGTTACTGTCATGAATAGTTGCTTAACAGCATATGCCCTTCACGCAGACAGCATCTGGGTAGCCCCTTAGAAGAGATGCCCACAGTGGCTGCCCTACCACCTGCCTCTTGTTCCTGAGATGCCTCCAGCTCTCTGCATGCGCTGTGTGTTACTCCTCTGCATCTCAGTCCCACTTCTAACTGGACATCAGTTTTCCTTAACCGAACAACCCGGCAGCTGCCTCTGGTGCTTCCCTGAGGCTCTGCCCAGCATCGCCGGCAGCAGAGAGTGCTCAGGGACAGAGCTGCAGAGCTGGCCCAGCAAACCTCAAGCCATTAGCTCTGTCTTGCTCACAGAGGCTGATGTCTTTTAGGCAGTGTCAGACCTCGTTCTTTGAAACTGGGGGGCTCAGACAAGCCCCAAAAATACAACTTTTCTGGTAGGTAAGCAATGACAGCAAGGATAATTAGGTTCAGTAGATCCAAGTTTCTCATTGACAAAGTCAATAATCTGCCCTTTACCAAGCAGCTTGAAAAACACACTTTCATGCCATGAACAGGCAGAACTTCACACTTGCTAAAACATCAGACTTCAAACCTATGTATACCGTTATCAGTGCAATACCGCCTTTGCTCATTGAGGCAACTCTTTTACATAAGTAAAAGCAATAAATGCTCAACTACTGTTTGTCATTTATTAATTTCCTGATTCACTTGGAAAGGAGTGGTAAGATCAAATCACACAGAGGAAATGTTTGGGATAGCAGCAAGAGTCTCTGTGAGTTCTGAAAAACTGTTTGCACCAGCGTCATGAGTATTGCCAGAGAAGTTATTGAAACTTGTCTGAGTTGCTTAAAACAGAACAGGCTCAATAAACACACAAACAAACAAGCAGATTCTCTTGCAGCCATCAAGTTTTACGCTTTTTCTCACTATCCTGATGCAGATGGAGAACTTACTAGCCCATGATAGCTACCAGAAGATATTTGGTCCACCTGAACATCTATCTTAGCAGTATGAGCAGCTATTTTGAAGGGTGCTCTAGTACCCTTTGGCTTCCCCTTGGAACACTGTGTCAAGGGATGGTGCATGTTCCTGTATCTCAAATTTAAGGAGAGCCACCCTGAAAGAATAGAAAGTCTTTTCCATTCATCTTCATGTAGTTTGTAGGTTACCAATAAATACAAATAAACAACTTATTCATAAACTCCAAATACAGATATTTCTGCTTCAAGCAGAAGAACAGACATGAAAAGAATGCTATGTGTGACTAAGGGGTATTTAGATTTATGCGAAGGCAGGGCAAGAGAAACATACATAAGTTTCACATTTTGCCGTCTAGGGAGCTAGGTTTTTAGCAACCCTTTGTTCCTAGGAAAGTAAACTGTCTTAAATAACCCTATATTCATGAATTACTATTAGGACTTAGACAAACATCCTTTATAATATTTGTTCTAGCCCTGGAGAACAGTAATACTCATGTCTTCCTCCACACCATCCCATCCAAAGATTTCTTTACCTGTACTCTGTCAGAAAAGAGTTTTGACCTTCCATGCACTAATTCATTGGCTGCCATGTACATTGGCTATAACTAAGTGCAATTTTCACCTGTCCAGAGAGTAAATGGAGTCAAGTAATGAGTATCTGAGTACGCCATTTGGCAGGTGAATCCTTGGAGGAACAGCCTGTGGTGGGTAATGGTCTAATCCTGGAATGAGGTTTCTCTTCATGTTATGGACTTTACACCCCCTGCCATTTTATACCTTCTTAATCATACTTTAATCTCATAATCAGGCAAAATGATAACTAATCCCTCTGGAGTGATAACAGGTTTACAGCTCACTCTGAAAGAGATTGTAATGGGAAGGAACTAGGGACTAATCTTCAACATCCCATCTTGCATTAAGAGGGAGAATGGCAGGCCACAGGACACGGGCACGTGTGCACGTAGAGTCATTTCCAGTCTTTGTTCCCATTGCTCTCACTGAATAGTAACAGCAATCGCTAAAGAGAGAAGATAGTAATCACTGAAGGTGCATGTGAATTCAGCCCAGCATGAAATGGGACTGAAAGGTTCAAATACAATTTAATGCAGGTCTTCAATGCACAGCTATAGGTGGAGATTGTGTAGAATGGTATCAGTCCACTCCAATATTAGCATGCAGGATGAGCCAGGCTGTTGCTTGACAACATATGGTTTATGTATTACGCAGCCTAATCCTGCACTGTGGGCCAACATGGAAAGGGTCATGGACTTGCTTCCTACCTTTAGGGTGTCACGATAGTCAATGGATTGGGGGGGGGGGGGGGGAAGAGAAAGGGAAAGAAAGAAAAAAAAAAAAAGGAGCTCTCCTGGCAATGCTCAGATCCTTTTAAAAACCAGCTTCCCAAATGTCTCTTTGATCATAATTTTGTTTGCTTTATATGTTTTTGAAGGCTCTCTGATGTGACAAACCTCTATTCTGCTGCTTGCATCCAGATACAGTTTTGCGATGAAAAGCTTTGTTCTCCTCCAATATTGCAAGATTTGTGATTGTTAATCTACTCTGTTATTCATCTCTGCATGAAGTTATCAGACCTTACTCTTTACTGGCTTCCACTGATGTACATCAGGAATCTTTCCAAAGATATGACACTCCAATATTGAAGTAAGCAAAAGGAGGTCCAGACCTTGCATGCTTCCTAGAAGCTACTTCAAGATGAGGGGAGTTTGTTCTTTATTTTGTTGGTTGTCTTTCTGCAACGAATCTAAAAAAAGTTTAAGGTTTTCCAGGCAATTTTAGCTGGCATTCAGCCACCACTCTACAGGGAGCTGTGGAGTGGGTAGGCAAGGTATTGTGTCACCGCTGCAGGTAAAACGGCAAGATCATAGCCATATTTGTTTGTATTGTTAGCTCTAAGATTTGACCAGTTTTAACATACCACTGATTCAGAATGTCTTACATGCTGGCATTGCTCGCAGCAATGCTCTCTAACTCATTCCCGTTGAACCATACAAAGCAGATGACTGGAAGCGATTAACGTCTTCATCTGCCCTCCAGCCCCAGCAGTGTCATTCAGGCAAGAGGTTCCGAGCCCTTTCAAGCCCACCACACTTTCCCCAAATTGGAGATTTTTGAGGAATAAACTCGCATTTTTAGCGCAAAGCCACTAGATGCCAAGAACTGCCATTGTGCAAATGACATGCTCCAAGGCTTGTTTTACTATTCAGCTCCCAAATCCCCCGTTTCCTGTTGACTCTCATTGCTTAAGCTAATATCATTCAGCCTGCTCTTTCAACTGGGTAGAAGGGCTTAGTCAAACCCCACTGCAGTCAGAGGAACACAGTGCACATGTGTAACAGAGTAGAAATTGTTGGCTCAGGGCATATTCATTTGTTGTGTGTAACTCAGTAATAAAAAACAAATGCAGAGACTTCATTTTATATATAATAAAAATACTGCAATATTTTATGTGTCTCATTTTAGCAGCCTGTTTTTAAATAACAACCTTATTTTTTTCCAATTGCAAATCTCTGAACAGAGGAGCAAAACATTAAAAGTATTTTTAGTTTATGGGCTAAACGTCCAGCCCAGCAGTTTGCTAGTAATATATGTATACTGATAATAACCACAACTAGCAGGGGATGCAATGCAGCCTCAGTTATTTCTCTCCGCTCTGCAAGAACATACTCCTCCTGTTAAGAATTCAGATGTCAGCCAGGATTGCTAACTGCATCGGTTCACACTTCCCTGAAGAGAAGCAAAATGGTAGATTGTTCTTTGAAATACCACAAAGCCTTTCTGAACGCCGCAGCTCGACTGCTCAGGGAACTGAGGGAACAGCACTGAAATTTTAATTTTTCTTCTTCGGGTAGTTGTTTTTAATCAATAAAGCCGGGTACTGTTGGAAACTTGTCATTTTGCTCAGGGAGAAATAGGTCCAATTCTCTGAGCACGTAGGGTTGTTGGTCTTTCTCCAGGGAATGCCGGTGATACTGAGGGACCTCCGGAGCTTAAAAAGATATTCAATAGAGTTTAAAGATATGTAAGTGGAAATCACTTTGCACATAAACACA
The DNA here is from genome assembly GCA_009819775.1 of Phoenicopterus ruber ruber. Lineage (NCBI taxonomy): Eukaryota > Metazoa > Chordata > Aves > Phoenicopteriformes > Phoenicopteridae > Phoenicopterus > Phoenicopterus ruber. The sequence continues at coordinate 26,986,702 of CM020217.1, read as the reverse complement.
TCCTGCCTTTCCAGAACGCTTGCTTTTATCTCCTGAGAGTACACCGTCTCTGCAGAGCGCGGCGTGGGTCTGACCCACAGCCGGCTGATGTGGGCAGGGGTCCCTCCCAGCCTGAGCCCATTCGCGGGGCTCCTCGAGGCACGGGCAGGGACACCCAGCGCCGCAGATCGGCGGGTAAAAGGTTCTGGTTTGCTTTAGGTAAAACGTTGAGGGTGCTGCGCAATGAATGCACCATGAGTGAAGTGCCCCTAAAGATGCCAACCCGGAGCTGCCAAACAATTGCAGAAAGTTCAGTGTTAATTACAATGTGTTATAGCAGCATTTTTACACTATCAAACTGAATTTGCAATTTCCACAGAGACTCTCCAAGTCGTCTTGGTGTCATTCTGGTAAAGTGCATAGTGAAAGACAATAGCTTTCCTGGAAGCAGATGGACTTAACACCTTCAAAAATGAACTTGTCAGCGGGGCCAGACTAGTTTACTCTCAAATCACATAACCAGTGTTGACACTACAATACTCCCCCCCCAACACACACCCGCCCCCTCCCCCCCCAGTTGCTGTATTTTGATTAGAATGTGTTTTAGGATACCACAAGCGTTGGAAAAGAATAATCATCATCCTCTAAAACATGTACTGCAGTCCCTACAGAGGCTGAACTGGGAGAACTGGAATCGAGTGGCCCTTTCGTTTTCCCCAGCCAGAGGGTTTGGAGCGAGCAGGGTGTATTGTTTCCCTCCAGTCTTCCGAGGTGAAGACAAATTAGCCTTCGCTTCTGACAAATTGGCTTCTTGTTTTCAATAACAAAGTCTCCTAATTGAAAACGTAAACCCTGATTTGAAAGTCTCTTGTGTTTTCACACTTAGTTTTTATCTTATTTGTGCTTCACCGTCTTTGAAAAGCATTTATGAAAAATGAGACACTCACAGTGTCTCCCAGTAAAAAAAAAAAATGATAATTATCATTGATAGGCCTGACTTTACAGGTGGGGACAGACGAATGTATTCAGAATCGCAGACAGAAAACAGTTTTTACCACCAGACTGACTCTTTTCCCCTATTGTGTACTTTCAGCAGCAATTAAGTTGTCCTGTTCATACAAAGGGGAGTGTCCTTGAATAAAATACTGGTCAAAGTAGGAAAACATTGGTGAATCTCTCACTAGGAGAGTACTGTAGCATTGTTATTTTCCTCCACTTAGGTGTCAATACCAACAGAGCCACACGCTACACAGTGAAGCGTAGCTGGAAAGCGCTGCTGGGCTCAGCAGTCCCAGGGCTCGCTCTGCCTTTTCCTTCTCCTCCCAGTACGATGCCAGCAAGCCAGCTCCTGGCTTCCCATCGCTGCTTCAAGAAAAGGGTCTGAGAGGGCTCTGCTGAAGTCTGCTTTGTCCATAGATGGCTGAGAAGCGCCCTGGGATCCAAGGCTTAAGTGACTATTTGGAAGATGCTGCAAACCGACTCGCTCCTCTTCCAGAAGAGAGGAGCAAGGGAAGGGTGTGCTGTCCCCACGGCGATTTGCTTGGCGCGGTGATTTGATAGGGCGCCGCTCGAGAAAGGAGCAAGGTCGCATCTTCCCTGCCCGTTTTCCTTAAGCCCTGGAAAGCGCTCCCTAATTAGGCAGTTGCGCTGCCCCTGAGAAACAATGAACAAAGGAGCCAATTAGCCCCGATTCATTGTTAAGCTCCAAGCCAACCCACAGCAGCACTTTCCAGAGCAAATTTCCTCGCTGGTGACTTTATTTTGTTACCATTTTTACTGCCATCTAATTGAAGCCACTGATGGCTAATTGCTTCATTTATCATCAAGTTTACAGGCCACACACTGCAAAACTAATTAGAGACCAGACATTGTGTTTCAGCCTCCCTTTGAAATATTGCTGGCGTTTACATGTAATTCCAATTCATTATGTTTCAAAGAAGCTGAGAGAGTGGGAATGAGAAGATTATTTCTAAAAACCGGCGCTGAGATTAGGCAGGCCCAGATTGCGCTCTAACACGACTGTTTCAAGCTCATTGGGAAGGGGGGGGGGGAGAAAATTAGCAGTCCCCCTCCCAGTTTCTGACACTACTGAGCGCAAACCCAAAACCCACATAATGAATCTTCTATAAGCGCTAGCAGTGAGCTCTGCTCCACACACACAGTTCTCAACCGTACTGATTTTCACAGGGAAGTGGTGAATTTTGCACTTGAGGTGAGAAATACTGCCCTAAGGATTTAAATCTGACAAGTGCCAAGGTCTTGTGAAGGTTCCTCTGTTTGGCGTGGAAAGAGGGGAAGGCAGACCTCGGCGTTCGCCATGCATCGATTCGACAATAAATCACCCGAAGCCTGCAGACATTTGGCAGGCCTGCAAAGAATTGTTGTTATTTTAACTGAAATCTGATAGATTTTCTACTTTTAAGGCATTTTTAGATAAATGCCTCTGACTTGGAGCCAGCTTCGCTCTTGCCTTGCCCAGGTTTCCCCACTAACTTCACTGGGGCTACTCTTTGGACTGAGGTACTCAGGACCCGGCTCTGAGCAAGAATACAGCTTATTCTCTTTCCTGCTTGTTGTTTGATATTCTCCTGTTGCAACTATTCCTCTTCCGTTCCCTTTTTAGGTCCCCTACATCCTGATGGGCTCATTTCTCCCTAAATAAACGTAAAGCACAGAAGAGAAATGCATTTGTTGCCTGGGAAACATTCAATTCGGCATACGAGGTGGCCATCCTAAGAGAGCCATAGACCTCCAAGGAAGTTTTTATATCAATAACTGTAGCCAACCAGAAGTACCAGGTTAGTAAAACATTCCCTGCTACTTGCTTGTTACTTTTCAAAACGTTTGACGAGTTCCTCATTATAGCCCATGATTTATTTTGGTTTTATGTAGAGTCTTGGTCTTCAGGTCAGAAATGTTTTATTATAATAGTGAGAGAATTTGACAGAATTTCAGAAGGGAGCAGAAACCACTGGCTGAAGCTTGCTGGTAAACTCTTCATCGTATCATCACTCTGTCTCATTAGCTCCCATTTTTCACTTTGGTTCCATGACTATTTTCTGTAAGACACTGCTCCTTTGAAACAGTCCTATCTCCTCAGGCCTTCTAAATGCCACTAAATATATTGCAATAGCATATGATATTCTGCTTCTGGCATTGACAGTATACTATCAGTAACAAACGCTTTCTCTCAGGAAAATACAACACTATTTTCCTCTAAGAACGGCTCGGAGGGGTGTCCCCACTTGGGAGACTGAGGGTGTTCCAAGAAACACCCCGTCATCTCACACTACGGGGTTATTTTCCAGTTAAGTTATGATGGTTCCTAAAGATCCCAGCAATGATCATTTTGCTCCTTGCTAGATAAGGAAACTATTATTATCAGGGCAATAGTATTATGTATTTTTTCAACTATGAATCTAAGGGCATACATTAAGTTCAGTCATGCGTCAGCCCACTGTAATGCAAGCTCTGGGAGTATCTTATATGAAGCATCATGGAAGTAAACTGTGTATCAGTACATGATTATTATATTTATCAAGGATTTCTTCCAGCTGGTTCACAGTGCTTACTGATGAAAGCAAAGCCAGAAAGGGACAACATCCACCACTAACAGCAAACCACCACCTCTCAGACAATGGTACCAAAAAATAAACATGGGGAGCCTTGTGCTTGTAGTAGAAAAATCTTGCAACAATCAAAGTGAGAAACCAGGGGTAATTATAACAAGAACCAAGTCCCAAAATAAAGGTTACAATGGGTTTAAAAGCTGATGTTGGTCTGAGATTACAGGATCGTATGTAAAGACTCATCCTGGTTGAATGGGGAGTTTTCTGAACTGGGAACAGGAGATCCTCAGATGGTTCACAGGGCTGCCTCCAGCTCACTTTATCAGTGAGCACCCTTTCCTCTGTCTTCTCTTCAAGTCAGAGCCAACTCTAATCCTTTTTGGCTATTTTTTGTGTGTGTATTATTTATTATTGCCAGAAGGCCTGAAGAGAGTATCTATCTCGGCTGAAAGCAAGGCTGAGGTGGCATCTACATATGGATTCCAGCACAGCAGAAGAAAACCCCAAAACTTAACTGCTCTGTAGCCCCACTGGCCATCACAGGCAACGATAACAGCTTTAAAAACCCCAGCATTAAGCATCGCCTTGTGATAGAAAAGCGTTTTTCCCAAACTACCTTGATTTTTGGGACAGTTTTGCAAACTACCTTCTCACCAAGATTTATGAGCAAGTTTTAAAAGAAAAAAAGCCTGACGGGCTTTAGCAACAAAGCAGAGACCTAAGGTTCCCCGCTTCCTCCAGCCTGAACTAGTTTACTGCTTTAACATTCTTCTCCAGCATCCAAGCTCCATACCGTAATCCGATCCCTCCAGTGACAATAAGAAAAGCAGTCTATGTTGCTGCATAAGAAAAATAAACCAGCAATTAACAAGTTCCTATATGTTTCCTGTTTACATAATATGGCTCTTTCGCAGGGCAAAAGCCCGGAAGAAACTGATAGGCCTGGAAAAGATTTGCAATAAAGGTTATTCGAAATACCCACCGATGCAACTAGACTTGTTGTTTCCTCCGTGAAAAGTGTAAAAGGATGGATTTAAATGTGGATCTAAATGCTGTCAGGACTGGCTAGAGGTGGCAGCAGGGAGAGCTTTCTATAGGTGACACCTGTGGGAAAGTTGTTCCGCACCACTAGTAGCGAGTAGGGACGTTTCCCATCACAACTACTTTATTTAAAAAAAGAGTATGTGCAAAGTGTATACACTTCACAAATGCGTTGTAAATGACCATTTTTTAAACAGGATAATAGTAAAGGGAGGTGCTGATTGGCTGCTTCTTATTTTTTAAGGGGTCTCAAGATAACGTACTCCTCTATCAGTCTTGTCACATCTCCACGATAAAAAGTTGTACTTGATCTTCAGTGAAAACTACTACATATATGTTGCCATTTGGCTTGTATCCTTGAGTACCTAATGGAAGAAAATCTAAATCATGCTTGCTGTTAGGCAGGACATCATGTTCTATGGCCTTCAGCGACGTCCATTATGGTTTACAGGTCTCAGAGCTTATTTTTTGTTATTTATGGAGTCTTATGCAAACTGCTAGCTACTTGAAACACTCTGTGTTGGGTACTTCCCCCCTTGCCCCAGTCCCATGTTTGACATTTTTAGTTTTAGTTTTTTCTCTGAGCAGAATTTTCAATTGAGAAAGTGAGCTTTCGTTTCAAGCGAAGGCATGAACTGCAAGAGGAGCTTAGACAGATCCCTTCCTCTTTAGGTAGGGCCATAGGAACAGACCATATAGGAGCAGACCGCAGTCCGACCGTCTCTGACAATAAGCAGCACTAGCGAGGCACCGGCGGAACAGCTAACTCACCGCTCTAGTCCCGTTCCTGCCATTAGTTTGCTGGATAACCTTTCCTTCCATCACACTGTACCAGCTTCGCCAGCCTTTTTTGTAAAACACTTCAAGAGAAAGAGTCCTGTAGAAGCTTCAGGTACGATCTTTTTGCTACAATTGCGTTAACAGAAGATATTAAAAACCCTGCTGCTGGAAATGTGGTTAGTGCTAATATTCCTGGCTTGTGTTAGTTTGATTTCAGATAGTTCCAGACATGAAGAAAGTTTGACATCATTCCAGAAAATTTAACTGCATATCAGAATAGCTGCAATGTTGGTTTGTGTTTTCCAATTTTTTTTTTCTAAACTATTGACTCGAGAACCAGAAAGTCATATAAAACCACCCAAAGTTCAGAAGAGCTACAAAGTTTCATTCTGACCCTCACTTTAAGATCGGCTGAGCCATGCAGAAAGGTTTGGGCTAGTCAACTTATTTTTAGAAACTGAAAACCAAACTGCTGGGACAAAATTTGACGTGCGCATGTCGTGCAGCAGAACAGCGCAAGTTCTGGTCAAAAAGACCAAAGCCCATGCTTGAAAATGTGCTTCAAAACTTCCCTGAACTTGGCCTAATTGAGAGAAATCTAAACTGACAAGCCGTTCCCCACCGGTTTCAGCGGGAGATGGGTCAGAGGCCCTGTGCACCGCAGGCTCCAGCTCCCCGTACAGCCTCGGGGTCCCACAGAGTTAGGGTTGGCCTCAGGTACGTCTGCTCCAGAACCATAACTTCATGCATCCGCGTTAAGTTCCTCTTGTCATCGATTTAATCTTTAAGCTTCAGTTTTTCATTAAATTCTTAAGCTGTAGTTTTCAGGTACGCATTTGTGGACTGCCAGATCTAGACAAAGAAGCTGCAAGCCCCAGGACCGTTACGATGTTCAGCATCCAAACTTTTCCGAAGAGATACTATTGTGCAACCACACGGAGTTAAGTGCTGTGACTTCAGCATTGTTTCGTATCTTTCCAGAAGATCTTTTATTCCACTAATTGTTTGTCATATTTAATATACATTAAGCCAGCAGTTTCTCCTCTTGCAGCTTGCTTGGGACTATTATTAACAAAGGTTTAACATATACAAAATTATTCCTCAGATGTCCGCGCCAAGTTTGCAGACCGTGCATTAAGAAGTTTTCAAGTAAACTGCTGGCAAGAAAAGGCTGGCTAAATTAAAAATGGGAAAGAGATTAACTTCCCATATTCTAGTTCAAAAAATGGTGGAATAGATCTCATTCACATTTCCCAGGACGCTACTGAAGAGAATGGTTTCAAATCAAGATGATTGCTTAACCTTAACTGTAGAGTTATGACATGAAAAAGCTATAATCATCAAATTAAAGGGGTAAAATTTAGGAAAAGTGTGGGTTGAACCATCCTAAGATATATGGTCAGTCCTATGATGTCAAGTGGGATATGGAAAAGGAATAACATAATAATAACATACATTTTTAGTATCTTTCATCCACAGGAATTTCAAAATGCTTCCCAGACTAAACATGAAAGTCCGGATTCTGATTTCTGCTCCCCTGGTGTAAATCCAGAGTGATTTGACTGAAGTTATTAGAGTCGACTCTTCATTTACAAAACTGAAATTGAGATCAGAGGTTTGGCCCTATTGTAGGCGTACAGTAATGGGTTTCATTTGTGCACTGGTCTCATTCAAACAGCTATAATTTGAAGCAAATTCATTTTCCAGCATTGGCAGAACTAGAACTGATAAATCTGGCACTCAAATATATACAGCAAGAAAGAAGAAAAAGCAGTAATGCAGCTTTTTAACATTCATCCAGAGATGTAAAACAGGCAAGTATCCCTGCGAGTATAAAATATTATTGCTTTAATTCAGATCAGTAAAAAGCCTCTCCAAGAAAACACTAAAGTAAGAGTGGGAGGAGGCAGAAAGAAGAAACATATTAAAGCACATGAATTTAAACTACAAAGATGCTCTCTGTCCAGTCCACTTGCAAACTCTTTTTCGACAAGAAAATAACCTTTTTCTGTGCAGCGCCCCTCATTCCCAGCCACACCCAGATCCCTTCTGAAGCGTATGAAGATCGAGCGTTCTAAGCTCTGCAATCACTGTCTCTGTAATTTTATTGTGCTGGAAGAATTAGAAGCAAGAGATCCTTCGTGACTATCAACATTTTCCAAGTTGGCTTGGAAAGACGTTGCAGCTGATTTGCAAGCAGAGAAAAAAAAAAAAAAAAAAGGAAGCGCCTAAGCGCTATCCTAAAGTTTTGCTTCCTGGACCTGATCTGATGCCTGCTGAATTTCACTAGAGTTTCTCTGGTAATTCCACTGAGGCTTAGACTAGGATCTTCTATGCCTGTAGAGCTGAAGTAGATTTTTTTTTTTAGGCTTGTTCATGAGAAGGAAGCTGCTAGACCATTTTCGTACACCCTGCAAAAATGCTCCCTCAACCTTTCTTCCAGGGCAAAGACCAAGGGTCAAAGATCTTTCATGGAGAGGAACATCTCTACTTTTGTCTGCTTTTGCATAAAATTGTACCCTTCCTAATCCAACTGTGTGTCAGCAAATAACTTAAAACTTCCCAGGAGAGTATTTGTCTGATCTCAGGTCAGTAAGAGTGGCTTTAGAACTTAAACTGCTGGTATGTAAAGAGCAACAAACCCTGCAGTTTATTTGAGCAGTAGGGTCAGAAAGCAAGCATGAACCTAGAGGAAAAAGTTATAAAAAGTTCACTTTGAATGATGAACATTAAACTATCTGCTGTTATTTAAATAAACAGGGTTTGCACACACCATTGATCAAGATTGAAAAAGTCTTCTTGTATTTCTGGGCTTCTGATTTCAGACAACCAAGGGTCACAACCAACTCAAGTCACCATCTAGTAAGCGAGTTTGCCAGTTCTTGGCCTTCTGCAATTCATCTTTTTTTTTAAAAAAAAAAAAAAAGTGATACTGCAAATTAATGATGCTACCAGTCCAAAATTCAGTAGCCTAAGATTTAAATTAGTTACAGGCAAAAAGGGTACAGTGGTAATTGACACAAGTCCTTTCGAAGTTTTTCACATCTAACACAAAAATCCTCATCTAATTAATATCCAGGGAGCAATTCTCTGGCTGCATTACTGTACAACTAAGACCGGAAACAAAGACTGTGAGTTTAAGAAAGATACTGTGATTTATATACAGGCTGTCATGGGGACTGCTAAGACTGAATAAAATTAGTCCTTCATGGTGATTTTGTAATGACTAATGTTAATTAAGATACAATTTCTTTATACTGACTTGGGGAGGCCCATTATAGCCTGTCCATTAAACACAGGCTGGCCAACTAAAAAAATAAACCACACAGAGGAATGGGATTTTTAAGCAAGCCTTTCTCCGTCCAGCCTCTGTGCTTTTTCCAGTCTGGATCAAACACACAGTCCAAGGGTGTACTTTATTTGAAGAAATTAAATTCTGTAATAGTCAGTTCAGCAGTAACCTTGCCTCATCACTCAGCATGGCAATATTCACTCAAGCAGGGACCGGTGCCTGAGCATCTCTACTCCTCCAAGGAAACGAGAGGGGAGCAATTTTTAGCCTTTACCACTCTCTCACCGGGCTTTTGCCTACCTCGCCTCCGTTGCTATTCCCTACCAGCCCCCAGGACAGAAGGAGCACGCAGCAGCCCTAGGGAAGGAGCAGGGAGAGGCACGGCCAGGCTGTGGCTCTGCTAACCAGCCACAACCCTCTGGCTGCTGCTGCCTCACAGCTTGACTCCCAATCCTGCAACCCTGAGTGAGGCTAAAAGCAAGCGGTTTCTTCAGCAAGGTACCCTGCAAAAGCAGCCTTTCATTTCTCCGCAAAAGAACCCACCTGCTGCCGTTGGCTGTGTGCAGAAACACAGGACTTCCCATAAGCTCTCCATAAAAACGCAGGATTGCAACAGGGAGGAATGTTTGAATGATACAGTTTGGGGTTTTTTCCTCCTTTTAATGAAACAATTCTGACAAGGCCTAAATATTTCTCAAATCAAAAAGAGAGAACACTAGAGACAGGTAGGTTCTGATTTGTAAAGCAAAGCATCTGGAGTTCCCACTGACTTCAATTAGAGCTTCGATTACCTACTCCTCCCTCCAACCAGACCTTCCCCTTGATGCAGAGCTGGGAACTGCTCTGAGCAGTTAAGAGAATTTTCAGAACGTATGAAAAAAAGTCACTGCTCTCCTATTCATTTCTGCAACAAATATAACAAGCTGGATTTTTAGTTGCAACCATTTTTAAACAGAGCGAAGGAGCTAGGACCCGAGTGCGAATGGCAAGGTTACAGTCTGACAGAATGGGATCTGGATAGAGCCGTCTCCTCTCCTACACCTAAAACGTGCATGCTTTCAGCGCGTACAGAGGGAAACACGCACCTCCTGCGGTTGTTTCCTTCCCTGGCGCAGGTCATCACCACGAGTAACAAAAGTGAACAACAGATTCTAGCACCTCCTTAATGATCTCCACCTGTCTTTGCTACATGCAATATGGAAAGGAAAATAGTCCCCAGCATCCTCGTGGGTAACGGCGTCAGAAGATATCAATGCACTCTCATCATCACAACCCTTCTATGTATTTCTAGAGTACCTGGGCTATTTGTACAAAGTGAACAAGAATTTAGTTGTTACGCCCACGGCCTGCAGCTGGGTACTGGAGCAATCTACGGATAAAAGATGTGTTCAGTGCAAGCCCTTATCACCTTGAAGCAGGATCTTAACTTAAAGATGGAAAAATCTATTGCAGGTGAATTCAAGAGTGGTTTACAAATCCATTTTAAGGGGAATCATTTCTTCACTCTGCTCCTCAGCACTCTCTTCCCAAAAAGCATTCTGAAACTCAGACGTGTATATTAGCCCAGTTAAGACTTGTTCTTTGGAAGATCTCTTCTACCAGCTTGCAGGTACACATTCATTTCAGCACAACTACTTATTTAAAATAGCAGGCAGCACAGCTGCCACTGCTAAGTCCTAAATGAATACACAGTAAAATTGCTTTTTGGATTATTAACAGATAATCAAAACCTTCCAGAGGACATCAGTTACTCCTGATACTGCCAACATTACTTTTCCTCTCAGTTTCTGTAAAAAACCCAGGTGGGTCTTGACCCACCTTTCAGAGCTACTCACCCCTGGATGCAGGAAGCTAGTCCAAGTCTTGGGGAGGAGAGAAGCATGGAAAAGGGTGGAAAGCATGAGGGGATCTGTACAGCTTGTAAAAGCCTAATGAAAGTTAATTAATTAATTAATTAAGCACTCAGGACCTGAAGGGCTGCCTCTGAAGTGACCAAGAGAACTCCCACATCCTTGAACAATATGGAGCTTTGTCCCCACCTGCAAGCAGTTGGTGTTTGTTATTATTTTCTCCTTGTAATGTCTGCTGACTCTTAGGGCTGTAACACAAATAAGATTTTCAACACAGGTCGTTTGCAGCTCACTGTGGAAATGAGGGGCTGTGTAGTCTCCTGACCAGAGCAGAGAATTTGGCGTACCCTTTTTTTGCATTTATAGCCCCATACTGGGAGGCCTTCAGGGAAATCAGTGAAGCTGCCTGTGTCTAATTTACCCTTCGTAACGCTACCACCTGCCTGTTGCAACTCCTACTTCGCGTTTGAAGAGTGTTTGAGACAGCCAAATAAAGGAAGTCCTAGAACTACAAAAATAACTTAGTCAATAAGGTATCAAACCAAATGCTGAGTACTCTTTGGTGTAAGGGCCGGCAATACATTTTCCATGTGATACGCTAAAGAGCTGAAGCTGAAATCTAGCGCATGAAGTCAGGAAAATGGTCTTAAAGTGGGATGTTAGCGATACCAAGCAGATGTTTTTACAACTGGCTGCATGGAAAAGCCGAGATGTACCCTATCAGTATGGAGAATTGCATTGTCCGTTTATAAACATATTCCCTCACTCATTCAAATGGGAATTTCCATTGCTTTTACAGCGCATGGGTCATATTAATTTCCTTGATGAAGTAGGGGGTTTGTGCCTGGTGAGTTGATCTTCAGGAACTAAACACAATTTTTGTAAGGAGAGAGAAAGGAATGTATTTCTATGGTAAGTTATTACAAAACTGGTCAGGTTAACGCCACCTACATGCCAGTTTTACACCTCTCAGCCAGGGCTTGACATATTTACTGCAGCAGTCGTGGAGTGCAGCACCGCAGAGCACATCCTGCACAACGAGTGGGAGGAGGCGGCACAGAAGCCCAGCAGCGGGACAGCGGAAGCATCGCTCGCCCATGGCTGTTTCTGGAAGACATCGTGCTGAGGTTTTCTTGTTCAGCGCTGTACCACCTCAGAAGGGACTGCAATGCTTCTTATGCGTGAGGAAACACTGCACATTTTCCCACATGCCAAATGGTGTTGGATTTGCCCAGGGCAACGGCCTAAATATTTGGCCAGAGCTTTGTCACGGCCTTTCCTCTCATGCCAGACTTGCTATTAATGTTTTCTTCATTTTGGAAATGACTCGGCAAAAGGAGGGAAGAGTGCCACTCCGTACCTCAGGCCCATGAGTAACTAAAACATTTCTTATATCATTGGCAAAAGACCCATCGGTGTCACCCATTCTTCAACATGAATTCTATGCTGAGAAAGCCTACTGCTCCCCCTCACCTTCTCTGTCCTCTGGTTTTCTCCTGACAAAACCAGTGACATGACGGTTCTTAAATAAATCAGCCCCTGGTTGTGTTTTATGATGTCATGGTGAGCGCAGGCCTGACCCTTAGTAATCAGCATCTCGGCACACCGGGAAGCTTCCTGCTTTAACCGCTCTAGCAGCCAAGCAAACTTGCCTACACTGCAGAAATGATGTGAATTACCTCACCTCTGTGTATCGTAATAACCCTTACCACACATTATGCCAAATGTTCAGCACTGAGCTGCAAGGAGCCAAAATGCAGACAAAAACCCAATAATGTCTAAACCAGAGTTCAAGTGAAGCTGGGTCCATGCCAGGCTGCGGAGATCGTTCTTCATGTCAGCCTCAGATCTGAATCTTGTGCATATGAACTAACGAAAGGGGCAGGGAATAAAACAGCATTTGAGTTATTCTCACAGAGCAGGTACTTAATAATATCCACATTTCCAGCATTTGAACGTTATACTTTTATTAAGCAAAAAACCACTCCCACCAAATATCCCTCAGTTGCAGTAAAGGCTGTGAGCATGATTTTATTTCAGCCTGTGAACAAAGCCATATGGATTTCATCTGAGGGATTTGGGGGTTTTGATTCTTATAAAAGTCATGATGTCAAACAAAACTTCAGATCAGTCCCAAAACATATGCAGTGTGACAGCTGACAATGGAAACTACACAATGACATTCTTCGGCCCAGCAACATCTTCAGGCTCAGCAAGGAATCGAGTGCAAACGGGGATGGGCTTCAGATTTCCAAATCTGAACGAAAGGCGGCGTCTGACACTCGAATTATGCCACAGCTGGGGATGCATTTTGACAAACATGTTTCTCATGGTCACAAGCCATTCTCAAACTTCTTAGAAGATTCAGTATTCTTGAAGAAATTGCAGTCCCATGCCCCTTGCCACGCAGCCTTTCCTACTTTTGATATGCCTCCATCTCCCCAACTCTAACCTACAATATGCATTTTATAATGCTCGTGGGTTTTGCACAGTGCATGGCCCAAAGCGCAGCGATGTTAGCGGTGATGTTCCTTGGAGGGCTTGGGCTCGTAATCAGTGAGCACGTCTAGTGCTTTCCAGTTGCTTCCTTGACATTAATCCAGAGGGAACAGAAGCCGACTCCAATGTGTCGGATTCTTCAGAAACCAAGTCTCAAGGGTCTACGAGAAATGTCTCTTAAGCTGCGGCTACAGCCAGTGGGAGGGTAACCGGTAAAGCAAAAAACAACATCAAAAGAACTCTTAAACATAGCAAAACAACCACCTATTTTTGCATCTTGTGAGAAGTTGCTTAGAAACACAGCAACGCATTTAGGGTTATTATGCATTCAAAACAAAATTCAGGATATGAAACAAGATCTAGGTTTATTGGCTATGTGCTTTCCTATTCAGCCTAGCCAAAAAGACAAAAAAAGGCCTGTTTACTTTTAATGCCAAAAAAATTACTAAAACATTTATAACAGCTGGTCATACTACTGAACAAACCACTCAATTAATCAGCTAACTACCGTATGTTTGAAAGAGACAACATGAGTTTCCATTCCTAATAAAGTGCAAAATATCGATTAGTTCTGGGACAACACATGAATAAATTACTCGCGTTCGTAATTAGGCTTTGCAGTGTCCAGAAATTCTAGGTACTTTTCACACATCGTTTATCGATACTCTTTCTTTCATTTCTCTTTGCTTTTACCCCAGGTTTTTTAGAATGATGGCCAAAATAAACAGAATATTTCCTTATAGTTCCCTCTCTCACTTCCTGCTTATGAAAGAATTTTCACTCATGGCCTCTTGCACTTCTTGGAATCAAATTTCTTCCAGAAATCTGCAGCGCTGTTTTCCCCAGCAGCTAGAATGCAGCATTTTAATTATGAGTATTATTACAATCTCCCTTTCGCTCCCCCATCCCACATTCCTCCTTCTCTGTCCTAATGGCTGGTCCCTCCCAAACCAGCTGTTAGAGGCAAACCTACAAATTTACTACTTGCTTCCTTAGTGTAATGCCCTCTCAACACTGCTTTATGAGAGCTGGTCTCTCAAAAAATAGAAAAAAAAAAAAAATGAAAAGCCTCTGAAATTCGTGACATAGCTCTTCCGTGTGGTCTATTTTTAGGCGCACTTTATAGGTTGTGAAAGGCTTAATCTATCCCCATACGCTGGAGTGCCACAGCTTGCGGCAGCGGCTTCCCCCAACGCAGCTGAGGAATACGAGGGCTGGGGGATGTCGGCGCTCGCTGCGGGCTTAGCCAGGCTGCAGCGTCCCACGCTGCAGCCATCAGCGAAGGCCACGTGGGTGACACGATGCGCGTGGGCCCTCCAGACACAGATGAGGTCGCTAATGCCTACGGTAAACAGGTAATTCTTTAATTGATTTCCAGAACTGCTTACAGCAGTTGAAAGAGATTTCATGGTCAAATGCGAGTTTCCCAAACGATGCAAAAGTTCGAAGGATTTGGGAGGGGGAATTCCTTACAAGGACAAGGGAGCCCTGCTTCCAGAGGCATTGCAAACTAAGCTGCCGAAACCATCTGAGAACTGTCTTCAGATTGAACTTCTTGCCAAGAAAGGACTCAGATAACACTGTCTATATGAGAAAACATTCCAGGCAATATCCCATCACATTTTAAGTTAAAACCATAGATTTTCTTTTTTGATAGTGCTGACAACAGATGTATTTTAGCTAACAGAACTGTGCAGGATGGAACTGAAGGAGACCACAGGCATAATGTTTACTCTAATTTCTAGTAATGCATAGGAACAAATTTATCTCTTGTGATTATTTAATTGCCTGGACTTTCTTTCCGCAGTATGAGCATGTGTGTGAGCTGATGTGTATATTTATGTGCATATACATATAAAAATAAATATATATTTTTATATATGTCTTTGGAGCAGACTATTCCAAAACAAATCTGAGAATGACAGTAACACAGTACTCGCTCACAGCTGCACTCAACGAAAGGCTCGTAAGAGTTGAATACAGAATTTTTTTCATCTGGCGCTTTGCAAGTCAGACACGTAAATTCAATTCCTTATGAAGTCTCTACAGAGCTGGAACCGACAAGGTGAATGCACTCAGTCGTGCAAAGGTTTTTCTTAACCTACCACACCGTTTTTGGAGTTATTGTCCTGTTCATCATATTCTTTACAAGAATGCCCCAGTCCCCATAACTTGAGGATAGATGGAGGGAGGGTGATAAAAACGTTGGGTGCCTTGCACAGGAAAGTTACGTGAAACTTGCACCGAATATGAAAAAATAAAGTGATTTCTGATAGTGCAGAGATTAATATAGGCATATGCTTCTCAGAATAATGTCTTGACCAAACCTCTTCAGCGTCCTTTACTTCAGCAGTTAAAATGTGCCATTTCGTGTACATTTTAACAAAAACATGTTAACAAACCAATAATCCCTAGCACCTAGTATTATTTTTAGAATAGAATAGTACTGCATGAGTATGACAGACAGGACAGAGACAAAAGAAAGCAAAGTACATATATCTAATACTGTTTGAATTCACATGTTTGAATTTTCCAGTGTCTAAACACTGTGGAAAAAAAAAAAAGAGTGAAAATGTCCTTAAGCTTCGGGGGAATTCTAATTACATTTCATCTTCAGTATGCTCACAAAGAAAATTCTTTTCTGTAAAGATCGGTAGAACATGTATTTTGGGCCAGTAGCAGAAGTTGGCTTAATAAATAAATTGAATTGAATGCATAGGAAGCAGAGAAACTTTATAAACACATAAATCCTCCAGCCAAACAAGCAAAATGGAGTTACGATCAATCACAAACCTTGGATAAGCTAATTCAGAGTAGCAAGTACAAACTGTGTATGTGCAGTTCCCAGATCAACTATGTTTGCAAACCTCACAAACTCGAGATTTACAAATGTCAAAAGCAGGATTATAAAAAAACTGTTCAAGAGCCAAGAAAAAGGGCTCATTGAATAAACAGTTTGCAGCGATTATTATGACCAGGTTTAGCCCAAGACATGCTTTAGGTTGGTGATTGTTCTTTCAAGAGAAAGCAAGGTTGCTAGAAGATTTTGTCAGCTTGCCTGACATTGCTGAACAAATGCGCACACTTTTAAGCACAAAATCCCTTCTTGGAGTTTGAAAAAGAAAGAAAAAATATCAAGTTAAATACAACTTAGGAATAATTGCTCCAAGCTTCGCTTACTTATATTGCTCACTTGAAGAAGGTCTTGTACACCCAAAAGCTTGTCCTTTTCCCATCTACACACAGGCTACTTCTCCCTATAAGGCTTACCAGTGCTGTGTGCTCAGCCCATCATACAGCTACAGCAATGGGCTACCACTGCCTTAAGGGCAGTAATGGCAAGAAAGGAGTTCAGCCTTTTAAAAGTCTAGAAAGGTTTTCCGTGAGCAACTTTCCTTCAAGGTTTCAGTTTGAGTCACTTTGTTTCGTGATGAAACAACTCCAGCCCAGAGAGCCAAAATGCTATCCAGCCTGGCCAAGTAAATCCAGGTCACCTAAGAAAATCTTGAAGCAATCTTGATCAAAGACCATACATCCCTAAGTAAAATTGAAGAACGAATAAGAATTATGAAGACGAGATTGATATCTGTGATGGTGAAAAGTAATGAAATTGGCAGTACCTGACTGCTACATGATCAAACCCAGCCCTTGTGTCCTACCTGTACAACTGACCGATGGCTGAGTCTTAAAGAGAAGGCAACCCACTCCTCCTCGCGCTGTCTGCACAGCTCTCTAACACTAGGAGAGGCACCCGCTGACTGTAAGGGTGACATGCATCACTTCCCTTTGGATTTACTGATTCAGAGAAATCCGTTTTCAGATTCAGAAACTAATTTTCCTATGAAACAAAGAAAAACCTGTATTGGAGATTTCATAGCTGTGTGATGTAGATCACAAAACCCTAGCTTGATTAGATTAGATTTTATTTTCTCCTGGAGCGATTTCTGCAACACTATTTTAGCAAGGCTGATAAAATCAATAGCTACTTCTTTACCGTATGTAAATACATTGCCGAATTAAAGCAGACAATTTGTTTTCTAAAGGTGGTGGCCCTAGATATTCTCATTATCTTCCATAGTTTTACATGACCATACATTCCCAACCCTTGTCTTTTCATTTTGTTGCTTTTCCCCAGTATTAGTCATCTATTGTACACTCCCTTCTCTTCCTGGTGGTTGATCTTGCAAATGCTTTCTCATACAAGGCATTCCATTGACTTCAATGGAGTCCTCTTATAACTAAGGTTTTTTTATTATTGGGCCCTAAGCTGTACATTTTTTGAAGCAGGAAATCCTCTTTATCTGTTTTGTAAAAGCTGATAAATAATAGCCCCGAGGGAGACAACTCACAAGAAGTAGATGGCTTAACAAAACTTGCATCTGGCATACACATACAATCAGGTTTCTTTAGACTCCATATTTTTTTCCAGTTTTTCCAGGGGAGGGAGGAAGAATGAAGCTGTAGGGGTGGGAAAGTTGTAAATGACATTCCATGAAAAATACTTCTTAACATAGATTTTTTTCCCCTATAGATTTCTTTCCCATGTCAGTAGGAGGCTGTTTTTTAGACACGCTTCTTTACCACTATGACCATACTGAACCATTCCCTTTTTTTAATGGCATAACATAAATAGCCCCAACGTAGAGAGCCTGAGGACAGGCTCTACAAATGACTTCTTGACCTCCTCCTGCAGCCCCAGACGGCATGAGAGAGGTCTTCCGAGGGCGCCTCCCGCGCCACCAGCACTGCCACCCCACACGAGCCAAAAGCCCGAGGTCTCCTTACAACTGCCAACACTGAAAACGTACAAACACGTGGTTAATGATCTTAGCAGAGACTCGATCCTGGGGCCTTGCGTGTCAACTGTTTTCACATTTACCCTCTTCTTTGCAATGACAAGGGTTATAAACTTTAAGGGGGAAGGTTGTGGGGTTTTTTAATGAAAGTTTTTTTTTTTTTTTGGAGTAGCCAAACTGGGGCTCTCAGGAGAGACGGCAAGGCTCAGGCAATTTCACGCGTCTCTAAATTACACTAAGGTGGGGTAACTTAGTGCGGTTGGGGTGCCTTACACCGCGCTACAGTGCTTCACCGTGCTGGGGTACCTGTCGTGCCAGTACAGCTCTGCCACGAGCCCCAGAAGGAGAGGGAAGGGATGAGGGGCAGCCACACGAGCCCTCTCCTGGTGCTCTTGTGGTGTACGCAGCACAGCCAAAGCAGGAACTGCTCCGACCATGGGGTAATTTGTCCCAGTTTATTCAATTAAGCTTATTTGCATATCTGAGGTTAATCTTTCTTCCTGTTATTCTAGCAGCAAATGCACACCAAGAGACATGCTGATACACTGAGTGGAAAATCATATGTTTGTGTATGCCCGTCACTGAAGTCAATCACAATAAAAGATATGACAAATTATGTGATTCCTTCTCAAAATTGAATCCTGTGATGTTTATGCAGAGCATAAGGATACTTATGCCTTTAATGCAACAAGCCTGCTTTCTATTTACATAGATGAGTGAAACATTGCCCTGGCATTACACAGAGCGAAGTGTGCAAATTCTAAACCCTTCCATAGTCCCTGGATATAAGAGTGCATTCATATGTTTGTGTTTAACATGAACAAATTTATGATCTGATGTGGATTCCTCTGAGTACAGATGTATTCCAACTATTTGCTGAGTCCTAATTTTGAAGGAACAAATGTGAGTGCTTTGGGGGGAAAAAAAGAGTTATTTTCTATTTATTTTAAGGGGTTTCAGTGCAGTGCAGACTTTTTTTTTTTTATAAGGGGGGTGGGTCAGGGGGTGTCTGTGACAGTTTAAAGGATACAGGTAGTGAGAACCAGCATATCAGTAGAAAGTCAAGACTGGGAAAGTAAATCAAACGCCTCCAGATCTATTTGTTCATTTTTGTAACTGCAGATAGTCCAGGTTTTATGAACACTGCAAATAGAAACATACACCGAAAGGTCATCTTTTGCTGTTGACACTGCCAACAGTTGCATAAAGTAATCCGCATAAATCCGCAGCATTACCCTCAAAATCATTTTAGACAAAAATGGCACGTTTTGTGATTAGGGCTTCTGTAGGAAGGCAGAGAGGGAGAAATAAAAAGTGCTCGTGTCTCTTGCACGTAGCCAGGCATCTGTCTGGTGAAGAGTTTCCCCGTACCTTGAGGAATCCCTCTGGATATTAATTCCGCTCTTGCTCTCAGCTGTGTATAGATGCCTGCTGCCCAAAGAGGATGCGAACCCCACAGGGATTATGCCTCGCTGTGCTCGCAGCCCCTTTTCCCCAGGCCGTTTCCCTCGATGTTATGTACAGGGAGACAAGGGGCACCCCGGCTTTCCCAGCGCCTACGTAAGTCAATCTTAAAGCCTTTCCGTGCTGATAGCGTGACTTAGAGGCTCACTGCCGATCCCGGAGCATACATTTCGGTATGCTGGTTGTGGTTCAGGTTAGAGATAACTGCATTAGAATAGGATATATTTTAGGCTCGGGATCAAAGTTTACATTTGAGGCCAAATCAAGGGAAAAGTCTGATGTTTCAGTAATCATGAGAAAGGTCCTAATCATACTGATACGCTCTCAGTTTCCACAATGCTGGTAATCTCACAGATCAATCTGATTTTCCTGAGACTTTTGCCATCTTGAAAAGTGGGAAATAGAGAAGGGCAGCTATTTGTGTAGTTTTAAGTCTGCTCTGGAAAAAGACCTAT
The DNA here is from genome assembly GCA_009819775.1 of Phoenicopterus ruber ruber. Taxonomy (NCBI): domain Eukaryota; kingdom Metazoa; phylum Chordata; class Aves; order Phoenicopteriformes; family Phoenicopteridae; genus Phoenicopterus; species Phoenicopterus ruber. The sequence continues at coordinate 26,966,977 of CM020217.1, read as the reverse complement.
TGGAGCAGAATTGAAAAAAATCTGAATCGAAACACTTCTTTAAATCTAATGGGGATTGTATTCCTGGTTTTTATTTTGTCCTATTTCTCACGCATACAAATACATATTTCTCAATAATCAGTCATCTGCATCAAACTTACATGTCCCAGTGTTGTTTCCTTTGATGTACTTGGCCAAATTCCCATTGATTTCAGTTGGAGGAGGGTCAGAACTAATGTGCGTTACCGAAAACATGCAAACCCGTATTCTGGCTGGCAGTTATTTAAAGAGCTATGGAGCTTTTAACAATTCAAAGCACATAACCTGTCTTTGATATGACTTAATTTGCCTGCATGTCAGAAAGAAAATGTACTTCATATCGCGTGCCTTCCTGAAATACCCTTTTGATGTAAATGTTCTGTCTGCTGGTTAACTGTTGCGTCCTTTCCCTGGGAGACCTTCTGTGTGCAAGCCAGCACCTTCTTCCAAAAGTGTCCTCTTAGAAGCAGACACCTCAAGGCAACTAACTGAACCAGACCTAACTCAAGTTGTTGCTGTCCCTGATTATTGTCCTTTCTCAAACTGGAGGATACGCTGGTTTCAGGGAGCCAGATTATGAGCAGTAATTGTGGATGTTATGATCTAGGAAAGAAAGGTCAAATGCTGCTTTCAACAAAGTCACGGTGGTGTTTTTTGCAGGTGGAGCAAGAGGGCTAAGATCATCTGATGAAGCAGTGAGTGCCCTTACCGCCAGACCTTTGAAACACAGAAAGGGCCATTTTGCAAGAGGAGTCCAGTGCTGTTACTGAGGGACAGCACTATAGCAGCAGGTATATGAACCAGATTCCATTCAACCAAACACACAGTACAGCAAACAAGACTAAAGATGGGCATTTCTCTGTTTGCCAGAGCTAGAAACCCAGAATAGCTGCAAACCACTGACTCTGTCAATCAATTAAAAATGAAACTGCTGGACCTCGCTTTAATGGTGACCAAGAGGGAGGACCACTAGGATGCTGGTGTGGCAGTGAAAGATGGCTGAGACTCTGGTAACTGCCCTGTAGAGAATTTAAAATTAACCAACAGTTAAAAGTAAGGTGAATGCAGGCTGGGAAAGTCCAGAAAAGCAGCTACCTGGAGGCAATGGTGAGTTTTGCGAGGGGTTTTTAGGCTGTGTGCCTAATTCCCATGGAGAGCAATGAGAGATAGTAGCCAGAGTATAGGTGTCCATTTATTTTTTACAAAGAAAAGAGTTTGATCTCCGTTTAAAGGCCAAACTCACATCATCTGGAAGACAGGGCTCTTATTTTTAGAGGTAACATACTTTATGTTTCTGGCAGCAGATCCAAGGTAAGGATTTTTCAAGCTCCTTTGTGTTTCAACTTTTTAACTTCAATTCACTTTGCTACTCTCAGAACACAGCATTTATACGTACCGCAAAATCTCAAATTACCTACAGCTTTGATACATATGTTACCAGATAAATCACTGCAAATACATATATATATTTGTGTATTACTCTTCCCTAAGGCAATGAGCCTTCGCAATCACACACTTTATCTCCTTTAACTTTTGAAATCTTTCCCAAACGTCAACCACATTTGACAAAGGATTACAGGTCACAGAGATAACTACGTTCCTAGAAATAGAGTGACAATCGGTAGCTAGGTCAGTGCAATAGCCCAAACAAGAGGGCAGGCCGAGTTTTGCAATGAAACCCTCTGTGTAGCAGTAGGCACCTGGCCAAAGAGAATGCATGAACGAGCTGGACAGTGGAGGTACGAGTAGCTCCAAATAGTCATGACACGTATCTTCCTCGCTAAGTGCCAGGAGTTTTTATAGTGCAAGAAATTTAATGGACAGAAGGAAATAAATATTTAAGGCAACCGTGCCTCGCTTGAGCCGCTGCTTACAGAGCAACTTGCGCAGGAAATGTTAACTGCCTCTCACTGGAGCTTGCTAGTGCATGGGAGAATTGATTTTAATTACACATCTTCCTTTGTCACAGTTCTGTTCTACTATCACATGCCGTAGAAAGCAATTTGATACATGCAAGGAAGAAGTAGAGTGTGCAAATTTGCATTCAGTTTCATAAATGACAGACCTTTTCTTTGAATGGTAAGCCATTTAATGCCTGGTTTGAAGGAAGAACAGAACTCTAAGGTATCATGTTCTCTGTAAAATACCCTGTCTGTAGTTGCATTTTTTTTAAAAACTGAATTCAGAAAATAATTAAAACAGATTATCATCTTCCCTGATCCTTCAGGTTTATGTCAAAGGTCAACAGTGTGAATCTGTAATGGGTTTGACCCTAATTAATTAGCCAAGGTAGAGCACTTGCCTACCAGCATAAATTATATACATACTTAAAGAAGACCAATAGCAAATCCTTATGAAGTCACCTTATCCTTGATTTCCCATGGAAAGACACCTAAACACCCTTTTCCAGTTAATACAACAAAATGGAAGTTATAGGACTTGTCCTGAAATTTACAGCACCGACATATATTAACCAGATATCTTTTCCTAACCGTTACTGAAAGATAAAATAGAAGAAATCTTTTTACTTGTGACTTTTTTTTAAGATGTAAGAAGGTGGATTTAAGGAACCTATGTACATTTTATTGCACTACAAACTATACAGCCATGACAAGCAGCACAGAGGTATTATTACTGGGTCCTCAAGCTTCCCTAAGGAACGGGAAAAAGTAATTGCAACAAAATTGGTGTATTTGTCCACAGAATAATATTATATGAGCTTTTCAGTGAGAATGTGGAAAAGAAGAGGAGCATTTCTAAGGTCAGGCATAACATTACGGAAGCAAGACACATTCTCTTGGGAAACGTGTGGAAAGCTTCATCTTAACTTCACCTGGAGCCAGTTTTGGCTAAAGGAAAATGTATAAGGCATCACTAAAATTCCCCTTTTCAAGTTTCCAGCATGTTCTCCTCCTAGAAAAATAAGTTTTCCAAACTACAATACATACATGCAGTAATGGATAAACCTAATTATACTAATAAATGTTTAACTGATCTTCCACAACACACTTCTGTATAGATTATAGAGTTTTCCTCAGGAATTTGCAGACTTACGAATCTTTCCTCAAGTTATCCTTAAGAAGTTCTTTGTAATAGAACTCATTAGCCCGAATTCAGCCTACAGCTCTTGACCATCGAGGTGCTGTGCATCTTTCCAGTCTCTGTTATGGTCACATAGTAGGTTCTGCCAGCAGAAGACATTTCCTGGTCATTTCAGCTGTATTCTGATGTTTTAACTGTTAGGTAATCAGTTAAAAGAAATGCTTTGTACATTCGTAGAAAGAAATGCGAATCATTTTGCACAGTAAAATTCAGAATGGAGTGAGAAAGTGCAAATAGCATTAGCCCTTTGCTTTCCTGAATCGGGACTTCTGTTTTTAACACAAAGAAAGTGAACTCATTTTCAAACTCTCTGAAGAATAATCTGAAACTCAGTGTAGTCAGCGTTACTCCTTTCAGTGACTCTGCTGGGCTTGGACCTGCCTTTTTTCCTTGTTGTGATTATAAAATAGAATATCTGCCTTACTTTCAGCTTCTTGAGGAGTGAAAGGAAGACGATTTATGGTGTATAAATAGCCTAATATTATTGTAACATGTATTTGGTTGCTCGTGAGTGTTCTGTAGTTGCGTGGATTATATAGTGTAATAAGTGAAAGAAGAATGGTGTATCCTATTTTGAAAGAGAGGGTTTGTAGCTTTTTGTTGGACAAAAACAACTTTCACATATCTTGTAGGGGGGAACATGCTAAATCTACTTGATCCAGTGCATTATGCAAATACAGTAAAGCTTTGAAGATTTTAGGCAATTCACCCAGTTTTTCCTAACCTTCCTTTATGAGGATACAGCATCCTTGGTCTCTGAAACCACTTCTACAAGGCACAGTGTATTAAACTTTTTAAAGATTATTTGTGGAAAAATGGTTTCTTTGTCATTCAAGATGTGTTTTTAGGCCTATAATTTCCTTCAAGTGAGCACAATTCCGCTAACAGCAGTATATTATTTTGACAGTAAGTCAGTTGGCATAAGACTTCATTGTGTATGCCTTTTGTTTATATAATCCTTCCTAACAGTAACAAGGTGTTTACTGTTCAGCAAACACATTTTATTTTAACTGCCAACAGTAAAACTGTCTGATAAAGTTTGATTTAGCTAAAGAAAGCAAGTTCTCATTTAGCCCAAATAAATCCATGGTGCTATAGACAGCTGTTTGGAGTACATAATCCCCCAAGCTCTTATAGCGAGGCAACTCTTGCTATTGAATGAGCGAGAGAGAGCAGGCTCAGCTGTTCAGGATGTGCTCCATTACAACTGTAATCTATAGCATCGTACTGCCATATTGTGAAAGCATTACTCACATTCAGCGGCAGTGAAGCAAATACTCCTCTGACAGATGCTCTGCAGACTGACAGCTGACACCCTAAGCTGAGCTCTATAGATTTTTCACTAAACACGTCCCGCAGCCCGGATCGATGTGGCCTGGCTGTCTGCTTCTCTCTGCTCTCCTGCGAAGAGATCAACATGTAATACCATTTCTGCGAGATTCTCAGGGAGTTAACTGTCTCCAAGTGGAAAAAGTTCAGATTTCAGAGGAACAATGAACACAGACACTTCTCAAAATAACAGCATTTTGCTCCTTGCGAGAGAGAAGAATTCGTAAGCCTAAAGGCATTTTTCTTACATTTTATGGCTGACTTTATCCTGGAGAAATTTGCCAAAGAAATGTGATTTTTAAGGCTGATATTATAAAAACTTTAGAGAGCAGCAGGGGAGAAATAGCTGATCTGTTACATGGAGTCCAAAAAAGTTGTCTGTAGCAAATGCAAAGCGAAAAAGACTCCAATATTTGCTTCCTGCCAAAATCAGAACATGCAGCAAGAGTACGTACACAGGCAGAGGTCAGGATGTGCATAATAAGCCAATGCTGCACTTCTCTTTTAAAGAAAAAGCTGTAGAATGAATCATTTTACTGTAACAACTGTAGTAATCTTCTAACCTTAACCACAAAGCACTGGTAAAGTAGTTTACCTCTTTTTTCCCCCTTTTTTCTTTTGTAGGACTACTTCATTAACACTGCTCCTGCTCCCATTGAAGTCACCAGCAGAACTCCTGTAATTCACTGAGGACAGAAGCCGGCCTATAAAGCAGTTGTGGTTTGGAAAATGTTTTCAGGAATGATAATTAGTTCAAAGCTGAAAAGCAGTCACTTACCTACCGTGAACATGAGGAACAAGCACAGAGCAGAACACAAGCTGGTTTTGAAGTGTGTCAAGGGAGGCTTAACTATAATTTCTGTACTGGAATTTAAGGGCAATTGGGTTGGGTTTTGTCCTCTGTTATTATTTGTGCCATCTTCAAACAGTCTAGATGCCAAGATTATAGTCTTACATTAGATCTGGGAGTTCCTGGAAGGGCAACTAGTTCTGCTTCTGATTTTCATCCTGCCACAGCGCACATTGCGTGGAAAGACAAACAGATGTGTATGCCTTCTTGCAGAAGGATTACCAGAGTAGGGTTAATTGCGAAGAACTGAAATTCCTCCTTCTGACTGAGCAGCTTCATGTTTTCAAAGCACATCTTGTGGGCACTTTTCGACTTTCAGTGTGTTGATTCACTCCTTGTTTGCTTGGACTTTGCCTTTAAACTCACATTGCATTAGTGTTTTGTAAATGTATATATAAAAAGGTAAACGATTATGTGATTATGTGATAACTGAATGGAGGCTACTCATTAAAGACACAGAGAAGTGAATAACTGGCAATGATGTTGCAAGACAGGGAGGCAAATAGGCAAGTGTGTATATAATTTGAGTGGGAAACTAAGTAATGCCACTGAAAATATTTAGGATCATCTGTTAAATTTATTTCCTCTCTAGTTTCCACGAACTGCTGTTGCATTCTAACTCGAGCCCACCATGATGTGTAGAAGAGCAGACTCTCTGTGTCTTTGCATAGTCACACCAGAAATTCCAGTTATCTCTACAACAGCAGTCCTGATAACAATGAAAATGCCATTAAATAACACTCGCCCTCAGCAATATTTGCTAAAAAATATATATGTGAAGGTTTTTTTCTCTTACAGCAACTTTGCTGATGTAATTGAATTTGTATTGAACACCTCAATGCACAATGTTACATATCTGTCTGGACACTTGTAGCAGAACTGCGCCAGCGACATCCTCAGTGCGTGCCAGCTTAACTGATGCCATGCCTGAATACACAGTGCATCTAATTTATAAATGCGGAAGATCTTGTACAGGAACACATTGCTGTTACAGAAGTGTATGCCGTTATTTAATCAATAAAACCATACATTAAATACTGCACACTCAGAAGAGAAAGGATTTAAAGATAATTACCAAATCATCACGCTCGTCAAAAAGTCAATAAACATTAACACAACATATTCAGTGGATTAGGGAGATCTTTGTCAGAAAGGCATGCCCTTGCTTCACATAAACCGGTATAGCTCTAGTTAGGCAAAACCACTAAATTGCACTACTTCATCAAAGAAGCTATCAAAATCTCATCAGTGTAGAGAGCTGAAAGCAAAAGATGGTGCAATCCCAAAGAAAAAAATGGCAAAGAGCAAATTTGGCCTTCAAGCAGGTGTGAGATGCAGATGGCCCATAATCAGATTGCCCAAGCCATATATCTCATCACAAAATCATCCCAACAGTTCAGAGCAGGCTCCTCATTTTCTCTGATCCTTTTAGAATCAGAATAAGCAGTTTTTATAAGGCCCTGTTTCCCCTTTAAAGCCCTTAGTCACTGTTACTGGAGAGCAACTACATATTTCATAGTTAGCATCACCTCTGGTGATCGTTCTCCTGCCGACGCTGATGTTAGCACACAAACAAAAAATTCTGGCCGCAAATGGCTTAACGGCTGCAATTAGGCTGATAACACAGCCTGTTCCAAATAGAGAAGATGGAACTGTCTGAAGTAAACCTAGTGAGCCTTTAAAATGATTTATGCCTTGAAAAACACAGTGCCCATGAGTCTGTCTAGATACGGGCCTATGTAGGCTGCCTTCTAGGCATAAACACATATGAGAAAAGTCCAGGGTACATTTTTTTCTAGTTCCGCAGTAACCTAATAATAATAATGTTCCAATTTTAAAAGCAGCTTCTAGATAAGAATTTCAAGGCATTTCCCAGTGATGATGCCTTTTTACAAAGCGTGAAATGAGGTTGTTAAGTAGCTAACTGCTTAGAGTCAGCTTTGTTCAGACCTTGACCTTAACACAACTGCAGTGAGGGTTCATGTTGATTTTCGGGAGAAGGCTCTGTGCTTATATCTGCCAGGGCTCCACCAGCATGCAGGCATCTCAGGGGCTTAGTGCCAAGGCCACAACTGGCTCCTGGCCCGCAGCCCCCAGGGCTCCCTGCTGACGGAGAGCAACAGACTGTGTATAGCACACTGACCATCAGGGGTTGCTGAATGATCCTGGAGTGCTCCACTTTGCCTGAAAAAGCAAGCACAGAGTGGCACAGAGGAGCAAGGAACTCATACTCTGTGCTGAGACTCAGCATCTTCCTTCCAGGAAGCATTGGAGAGGGAGAGCCGCAAATTGTCAACAGATTGCCAGTCCCTCCTCAGTCCCTCCAGGAGAGCAGAGAGTTTGATGGAGGATGTCCCCCACATACTGCCTCTTTTCTCCCCACAGTGTAGCAGGAAGCCAGCAAGAGAACCGGGAAGGGGAGAAACAGCCAGCAGCAGTGGCACTGGGACCAGCATCAACACACTAGTTATGAAACAAAGCACTTTAAGATGCAACCGGGAAGCACATACGCACCAACTGACCCAAACACAAATGAGCTTCTCAACAATGTTGTTCCTGAGGCTTGCAGCCACTGAGAGTCACAAACAAGCCAGTAAAAGTCATCAGCTTCCTACTGGATGCAAGGACTTAGATATTAACAGGGCTATTGCTCTAAGCATCCTGAATACTCGGGTCAGACTGACCTCGGCTGGACATTATGGCCTGTACAACAGCCCTTGTATGTTCCTGTCTTTCTGCAGATCTTGCAGAAAACGCTCACACATGCACGCAGCATGTCTGCAGCAAAACCAAGAAAACCCTCAGCTCACTGGTGATTTCAAGCATACAAAAGAAGCAAGGCTGAAATTGAACCCTGCCTGTGAAGGGCTGGCACCAACCTTTAGGAAAACTTTGATACTACTTTGCTTCTACTTTGAGGGCTGAAATATTTTTAAGACTTTGACTGATGTTGTGTAGGAGGGTGATTTTTATTCTGCTGTAGTGAAATACACAATCATTAGCACCTGATAATAGAAAAGTATTTCTCCAAATACCTCATTTGAGGATTACTTTTCTCATCGACTTTAGTAATTACCAAGAAAGAAGGACTCCCTTCATGCTTAGAAGTTTCTTAGAAGAATCTTTATAGCCTTCTTTATAACCATCTACCTTTACCATTATATTTGTCGTGGTTTAACTCCAGTTGGTAACTAAGCATCATGCAGCCGCTCGCTCGCTCCCTCCCGATGGGATGGAGGAGAGAATCGGACGAGCAAAAGTGAGAAAACTTGTGGGTTGGGATAAAGACAGTTTCATAGGGAAAGCAGAAGCCGCGCGCGCAAGCAAAGCAAACCAAGGAATTCATTCACTACTCCCCATGGGCAGGCAGGAGTTCAGCCATCTCCAGGAAAGCAGGGCTCTGTCACGCATAACGGTGACTTGGGAAGACAAATGCCATCACTCCGAATGTCCCCCCCTTCCTTCTTCTTCCCCCAGCTTTATATGCTGAGCATAACGTCATATGGCATGGAATATCCCTTTGGTCATTGGGGTCAGCTGTCCCAGCTGTGTCCCCTCCCAACTTCTTGTGCCCCCCCCAGCCCACTTGCTGGTGGGGTGGGGTGAGGAGCAGAAAAGGCCTTGACTCTGTGTGAGCGCTGCTCAGCAGTAACGAAAACATCCCTGTGTTATCAACACTGTTTCCAGCACCAGTCCAAAACATAGCCTCATACTAGCTACTATGAAGATGATTAACGCTATCCCAGCCAAAAATCAGCACAATATTACAGCAAATTTTGTTGAAAGCTGTTAAGAAAAACTTACATAAACTAAATACAGCCTATAGAAATTGTGGGAAAAAAAATAACAGGAAAGATAGCATACATGACTATACAATAATTTAACTCTTTTAGAGAGGAATCTGGGTGTATCTGCTTTGTGTGTGCATTGCCAACGCTATATTAACTGTGGCAGTAGAAGCACATCAAACAAGAACCAGATACATCACAGAATTCTTTACTGTTCAGATTTTATATTAAATCTTGCAATGGGCTTTATATTATTGTTTCAAAATCTCAACGAGTTTTCTGGTCCTTGTCTTCAAGATTGTGCACATGTGATTAACAGCAGTGCCCATTCAGGGAGCATGCAAATACAACTAAGTTTTGCAATATTTTCAGGTCTAGCCTTCAGCTTCCAGCTCCAGATAATATATCTTTAATACATACTCGTTATCATTATTAGATGCAGGATGTATTGACTCTTTGAAAAAGGTTAGAAGTGGAAGAGACCCACCATACCAAACACCAAGGCAAGGTTAAGATGGACAATATTTCACAATCAAGTACCTTTAAACAATTTGACATCAAGGGGTGGTTTCTTCAGTTCCTTCAGGAAACTATTTCGTCACCCAGAAGAGCAAAGCATGGAGGAATTTTCACCTGATACTTCACGTAGGTTTTCATTGCCCAAATTGTACTGTTTCATCTGCATGGACTCGCCAGTCAATAGCCCCTCTTTCGTGCATGTTAGGACTACAGCAGAAAAGACTGGCAAAATGACAGCCAAGCGTGTTCTGCTTATTCTGTTGCCGGTGCTCCAGCCGTGTAGCTTCCAGTGTGAACTTTACATGTACTCTCTCAGGGACCTGTAGTTGGTACAAGAAAATAAATGTTATTTCACATCAGAAGCTTCTGTACTTTTATTTTATATCTCTTGCATATACATGCACGTGTAGAGTCATAAACCCAATTAGACCAAAGAGGGCATATGCAGATCCTTAGAGAGAGAAAGTTCAGTCCTGACAGTGTTATACGTTTTGGCTGCAACTGTGTATATGTTTATACAGGCATGTGCATGTGTGTTCTGTCATCATATGGTATCACTGCATTCAGGACAGCTGAAGCTATAAGCTTATCCTTTCTGCATATTTATGTGACAGAAATGTGGAAGCTCTCCTCTGATTAAACAGAAGTTTCACAATACTCTTCATTTCTCCCTGACTCAGAGAGAAATGTTTTCTGCATTTCATGATCAGGACTTCAACATTTGCAACTGGATCATCTCTCCCTCTTTCCAGACTGGGATTTCTGAGCCCGTATTTGGACCACAGCGCATGCGTCGCTTTCTCCTGTATGTGGCCAGAAAAGATGAGCTACAATCTTTCCTGAGCTTGTATGCATTCCCCTCAGAAGTCCCGTGTACCTGAGAACAGAAAGGCTTTGCAGTTTTTTGGGGCTTTTTTTACCCCCTTTTCCAGAAGATGTTGGTCCAACCTGGTCTTCGCTTACAGTCTGCACTGGAACAGTAGCAGGGAGAACAGAGTCTGCTCTTCTGTCTAGTTTTTTACAATATTAACATTTGCATTGAAAAGATAAGTACTCAGGCACACGAGGCTACTTCTAGGAGAATAAACTTCCAGATGAAATCACCCCAAAAACCAAGGGAAGTCTTGCCACTGCTCTCCCTGGAACCACTTCTCCATCTCTCGTACCTGGTGCAAAGTGCCCATCTTCACATTGTCACAACACAGGAGAGATCAGTATGCCTTTTGGGGTTTTTTTTCTTTTTTTTAAGTAAATTAAAACACCACTAAAATGGAACGGGGCCAAATTCTCTGCAGTGGAAGAAAGAGGTCAACTGTGTAGACTTCAGGGTACAGCTTTGCATGTGTAACGGTAAAATATGTGGCTGAATGTTTTCCTGATTTTGATTTTTAAACGTGTTTATTTGATTTTATTTTGCCAGCAAATTTATGCAAGTATGATTTATATGTAATAATCCCCATATTTTTTTAATTACCTTGCCATAAAACCTGAATAACTCCCCCTACTTTGATCTCCAACACATTCTGGAGAATACTGCAGCAGGCATGCCTAAATCAGTTAAGCCATGCACAGAGCTGTTCCTGGAGGGAAGCTTTCCCACATCAGAAGATTGTGTAATAAAACTTAACACAGCTCATTAATTTTCTCTCTTAACCAATGCATCTGACAAGAAGTGACTTTGAAAACCTAAAGGAATGACACAACTCTTATGCTTTGCGTGAAACATCTGTTTCCAGCTCCTTTGCTATTAAATTGACATCTTTTTATTTGAAAAGTTCCTTTTATTTCCCAACTTCCTGCAATTGGTAATGTATATATCCCAAAGAGCTTAAATTCACAGCTTTTAAAACTTGATTAACTAAATGCTGGGTTATTCCTGTCCCAGAGGAAAAATGCCTCTCTTGCACAGACAGATTAAGTGGTACAACTGTGCTTTTTAATCATTTATTAAGAATTTGTTTATTCAAGCAATGTCAGACTTCATAAAGCATCAAAACAGACTTCAAATCCCCAAATAATGTAAACACCAGTGTGATTGCATATGAAAAATATTAGCATTCTCGGATCTGGAAAATCGATAGAACGTGAACATGTCGTACTCGCTCTCTCGTCCATGAAGGCCACAGACAATATCACGTTTCCAGCTATGAAAACCTACAAAGCTAGTCACAAAAGCAGAAGTCTTGCATGAGGAGTTAAGGTGATTTTCAGCAGAAGCAAAACACCTTCATTACCATGATTTTTCCTTTAAACTCGCATCACTTACCCCCATACTCATATTATACTGCTCCCTCCGATTTGCAGTTCCTGGTATATTGAGGAAGAGAAGACAAAAAATCCCTGGTAAGCTTTTTCCAGACCATCTCCTGTTATGTGCAGATATCAAGCATAGCTAAATTCTGGAAGCTGATTCAATTCTACTCTGAGAGCAAGATAAATGTGTTTAACTGCGTGTTGTGTTTGTACGGTTTTGTTTTGGTAACTCCGGTAAAGCAGCTACACCCTACCAACTAAAGCAATTTTGAGACCTTTGAACTTGTTCATACATCCCTGCACCTTCAAAAAAACTTTTACCTTCAGTGTAGTTTAGCATTAAGGGAGAAATCTCCAGGTGTGAGATACAGAACTCACAAGGAGGGCCACAAAATGGGTAAGGCTACATTAAAAAAAAAAAAAAAAAGTACAATTTTCTCATGTACATCGTTAGCAAGGAGCATGGAAAATTTAAGAAATTAAAGATTCTCAGCAAGTGTTTATTAACATAACTTAGCAAAACAGGTTGTTCCACTTTTGTTTATTGAGAAGTTGGTCAGATGTACACTGTGAATTTTATTTCTCGTGAAGGAAGGCTTAGCAGCAGGAAACTGTAATAAAATGAGACTCTCAATCTTTAACTTTAGACAATTTGGGGAAAACCAGGTCCATTTTTCATATTATGGCTTCCTCCTAGTATCTTGAACGCTTTGAGAAGATGCATTTTTTTCTAAACAATCCAAAGATTGTCAGCAAAGACTCAGTTCTGGAAGTCATTGAATCTTCAGACATGATTTTAAAGAAGATTAATTGGGCAGCACCCTGAAATCACACCTGCCTTAGTGGGACAATTTAAGTATATAAAGTCCACGCAGGAGCCTTTGCAGGATGGGGATCTAAAACTGAAGCAACTAGGGAATAGCTTGATTATCAAGAGGGAGCTTTTCCTCCTCTCCCTTTTTCCTAGGCTGTGCCATCAGCTTTGCATGGCGTGCAAATTCGAGGCCAATGCTCAGCTGCTCTCTGTGAGCCTGGAGGTTGCTCACTCTCTCGGTCCAGTTTCTAGGGGAAGAATGTGAAGTTTTGCCAGATCTATTCTTAACCCCTGTCAGTCCCAAGAGCGGGCCATTTTCTTACACATGCCGTACAGATGAATTGTACTCAAAGAAGTGGGTTAGCACGTCTTCTGAACTACCTTTACAGTGTGTTATAAGTGGTGCCCACTATCAAATAAAGCATGACGTGTTGCACCAAACTGGCAATTAATGCTTTCATTTTACAGTCCCGGTTAAATAAACTGCTCAACAGAAAGACAAAAGGAAGGAAAGGGAGGAAAAATACATCTCTTCTAACATTGCCAAGCTATGCAATAAGTGGGAAAATAAGGCGGTGTGAATCCAAGATGAACACAGTTAGCGTAATTTATAGGATCAGGGAACCGAGCAAACAGGGTGAGCCAGAGATTTTTGACACGTGTGGGGAGGAATGCACTCCTTAACCCATGCAGATTGTTTATTTGGGGGAACAAGAAGATGACTGAAAGGTACATTATAATATGAATCAACTCTAATATTTGCACTCTGGTACCACCTTGGTCCATCACTGGCACTTTTTAAAGCATGGCTTAAACAGACGTGCAGGAATAAACTTGCATCTGGCAGGGAGTGGACCACTTGTTCTCTCCCAGCCCTCTATGCTGTGGTTCTGATATTCCTCTCTCACCAGACCTCAGCATATTTTCCTTTCCTTTTATTTTCACGTAACAGAGACAGCCAGCCTTGCTAATCCTACATGTTTCGTACCAACATCTCAACAGGGTGGGACATGGGCATGACTCACTTGAGGACCAGTTGGAGAACAGGTCTGGGCTGCCTTGCAGCCGAATCCCAGGGCATCTGGGTGGTATCGGCATCAGCAGCTGTAGCCACTTGCTCTGTCCCACAGAGGAGCTTCAGGTTGCCCAGAAGTCTCCGTGCTAGCCAAACACACAACAGAGACACGCTTTGGGAGTCCAGTCTTAACTGCTTAAACACTTCAAGCATGTTACAGATCGGCCACCCTTGCCCCATGAAGTAAGTGATTAACATCGTCGTATTATCAGTGCGGAAATAAATAACTTACCCATGTTCACACAGGAAGACTATGGCCAACTGGTAATAAGATCCAGATTTGCCGCCTCCCACTCTGCTGCACCACAGAAATGTGACGTATTTCCACAAGTTGTGCCTTAGAAGACACGGGAAAGAGACAGGGAAAAGTCATAAAGGAAAAAAATCACCAAGCAGTGTATGGCAATACCAATATCTCTTTTGAGGCAGTGGTTTAGTGTTTTCAAGTACGAAGGAAAATAAAGGAACTGTCCAAACTTTCCAGGAACAATTTCCCTTTAGGGGGTCTGAGGAAAGAGGTTCATAAGGCAAAGAATGAAAGCTTTCATCTGGGTTATTTTTCCTACTTTATAAAAAAAGAGGATAGAAATTGCAATTCAGAGAACTAGCGGAGGGGAGAGAGAAGTACGGACAAGCAGGATCATGTTTAATAAAAAGGTTTAGTCGTTCCTAGCAGGATCCTATCCAGCTGGCACATCACGTTCCTATCACAAGCTGCACTCGGTGAATTAGAGGGTGTGTTATTGCTCCAGCAATATCACCTGCAGACCTATTTAACCTCACTGTAGGGACAGCATTCTTTTCCCAGTACATCTAGGCTACCCAAAAGCATCGTGCCACGACTAAACTTAGTTTCACATATCCAGCTGCTACCTGATATTCCAGCCTGAACTGAGCCCAGTCTGGTCATTCATAACAGAAGCAAGCAGAATTATCAAAATAAATACTGGCTGACATCAGTGATGCTGAGGACAGTAAAGAAGAGAGAAGAACAGTGGTGAAACTGGCACCATGCCGAAAGCCAGCCTAAAATTTGTGCACCACTTTTCTTTTTTTTCCTTCACTAATATACCAAAAGTAACTCACTGTAGTGTGTAGAACTGGGTGCGAGCCTTGTGCAGGGGGCTAAGGGGGCAGAAAGTGCTGCCCTAGTCTCTTTCATACCTCATCTTCACATTTCTCTCACCACTAACCATTTTCTTTCTCTCCTATTTCATCATTTTTCTCCTCCACTAGAGCAGAAATTCAAAACATAAAATACAGTGCTCCTTTTAGTGTATTTTTAAAGCCCCATAGAAGAAAACTTTCAGCATCATTCATAAAGCCTTACTTACTGAGCCTTTGGATTTCATTTGTATCCAAAATATAAAAACCCAGCACAGTCAAAGATTTCGACACAAAGAAACTATAGGTGATAAAACGCACAGTTTACATGACTTATGAAAACCCACATTGCTATACAATGTGACTATACAGAACGAGTTCAATTGACAGTTCAGGAATTATGATACAAGGCAAGCCTATGCAAATTATGAATCGCTCCTCAGTGGATGTCAGGAAGCATAATTAGTTCCAGCACAGAGTTGTCCAACAGGTCTGAGCTTACTGGAGAAATAACTTTATTACAGGGCATCATGCATGACTTAGGCAAGTAACTGCATTTACAAATGAAGCGAGACCGGCTTTGAGATCCACACGAACGGAAAGGTCTGAAAAATTGCCAATAATACGTACAGACGATGCCAAGTTACTCTTGAATCTATATATCTGCCAAATCAGTTGCATATACTGCGTATCAGCCCGGTGATACAGGAAGAGAGGCAGTAAAGCTGTGCCTAAGATGTGGGTGCCATTGGAATTTTGCAGCTGTGCTTGAGCTGTAATTGGAACCAGCTCTGCCCTGAACCAGCTAACCCTGGAAATGAAAAGGGAGACGTTCTCCGAGGTCGCCTGTGCCATCCCCTTACCGTTCTGGGTTATTTTCCTAAGAGGGCCTTTGAACCTTCTGGTGTGACACAGCGCTTCCCGACATGTGGCACTGCCTTTTCTGCAGGAGCGGCGGCACCTCTCCGTAGCCCGCGCGGGGGCTCCCACGCCGCCTTTGAAAGGCACCGTGGAGGTGCGAGGTCCCTTAGGCTCAGGGTCTGAGGATGCACAGCACCGAAATATCAAATTCCAGTTTATGATCAGGCAGCCAAAACTGACTGCATTCTACTGTGTCATAAATGGTTTATTTCCTACATGTTTAAGCAAATGCAAAGTTAACTTCTCTTGATACCATAGAACTGTTGAAACTGTGAGTTCCTATCTAGGCTCACATTACAAGTGCAGCACGACCAACAACTATTAATAAACATCTTAAGCTGCTCCAAACAAACAGCTCTTGATTCTTTTATAGAACTAAATTATATAAATTAACAGGAAGATGCAAGAAGCAATGCTCATTAAATGTTTTTCATGTGTTTGCTTTGCACTAAAGCACGACAGCTTGTAAAACAGTTTTTACAATTTCTGTGGTAACACAAGCCAGGAAGCATTTTAGTGCAGTTAATTCTCTTAGATTGGTTAGAAAAGCACCATCATTTGAACCATTTCAGTGACCCTTTCTGTTAAGGAAAGTAGTAGTAGATCTATGTCCTTGCCGAATATGAATAGAGCAAAGAAAAAGAATGCTTGATATTGATATAGCTATTAAAATATCCACCGTCAGCTAAATTTTGTTTTCCATCTGGTGTTTTCATTTGCACCTATGAAAAGTGAATACACAAAAAATGCTACCATTTTGATTAGGTGTTTTTTCACAGCCACAAAGTGCAGAAGTGGAGGACTTTGCCAGGCAACGAGGAGCTAAGCTAACTCTGCATACATTAGCGGTATCATTTCTCCTTGGAAGTGTCACACTTAAGTTCTCTTCCACACTGTCTCTGAAATCTTTAGCAAATCACATAACCATCTCTGCACTTCGTTTCCCCGTTTATAAACTAGGGATAATATTCTCCAGCTTTGAATGACACAAAACTATAATTTTCTGGAAGAAAGTCTATCATTTGTTTCAGCTTTCAAATCTCTCCTCAATGAAACAAATTCTACAGCTTATTAGAGGCATTTGTATAATTACCCCCTTCTGGCAGGAAGCCTGGGCATTTGCTTACAAGCACAGAACATTCCCACCAGCATAATAGTTAAACTGGGTTTAGCTTAGATGGGGCATCCCTTATATTTTTTGGTATATTATAGAAGATTCACCTTAGTAGGATCAAAATCATAGAAAAGCTGTTTTGAATTCACTCGTCCTTTTCTACTGGCATTTCCACCCATACTGCCAGCTGTAGGTATAGCTGAGTGTGAAGACCTGGGAAAGCCAAAGGCGGGTGGGATTTGAGGAAGCAATGAAGCCAGCAAAGGGAAAACAAGCTAACAAAAGAAGTGACCAGGACTAGCAACCACAGAGGACAAAATATTAAATTATAAAAAATTATCTTTAACTAGAGCAGAAGTTCAGTGTCCTGAAATCCGACAGGAGCAGAAGACTTTGCTTTGTCTTGTTCAGCAATGTCACTAGACCTCTGTGCCAGATATGGTCCATTCATGAAGCAATATTCTTTACCCACAGAGACCTGCAGTTCGGGTTGGGTTAAAACCCCCAAGGCATTTCGCACCAACTCCTGTTTCCTCAGTCTTCCAAGGTCTATGGCTGGAAAGCTCCCTTACTCCAAGCAGATGAAGAAATCTTTCCCCGTGAAGAACAAATTTGAAGAAGTTTCTACAGAATATAAATTTTAATAAAGACGTACAATAGTAGGAGCTACTGTGAATGCTAAAAAAAGAGAAATCTTTCAAACGTGATCAGAGCTGACACCAACGGGCCAATGCCTTATGTCTACTAGGTTGTGGCAGAGCTATAGGATGACAGACATGGCTGTTGTGGGACTTCTTATGCCATTTTCAGAAGCAGAAACCCTGGTTCATCCAAGAAGGGATTGAACATCTTCCTTCTTTCAACTGTATTTTGCCAAGCAGGCCCTGCAGTTCTGGCCCTTGCACCCGAACTTTCCATGTTTGGACACAGGAAAATCCCACCCCACCCAAGAGCTTTCCGTAGCTGTGTCCTGAGGCGTCGCCCACACAGACTCCCATTTGTCACCCTCCTGTCCTCTCTCATTTTCCTGTCACTAGGCAGCAACCTTCTGCTCTTGATTTTCAGGGTTGCCACAGCTTTCCTCCTCAGTTTACTTCTCTCTATTTTAGGGTCTGCTAGGAAACATGAGACATTTCATGCCCAAGATGACGTTAACAATTGCAGACATTGCTTTGCTTCATCATTTTAACAGAAAATAGTGACAGCAGTAAATATGGTGTGACAGCTGTAATGATGAGAATTACCGTCCTGAAAGAGAGCTCTGTAAGGTTTATAAAGCTCGCAATTTTTTAAAGAATAATTATTTTGTACTCTAGGGCATCTTAAGATCACAGGGTAAATTACAATGAGTACTAAAAGATCACGGGACAAGGTTTGCTGCACCTCTGAGCTTAAGCTCTCTAGCAGACTTTTACTTAAAAGGTATGTTCAGAAACTGGCAACAGTTCAGAAAAGGGTTAGAGGGATGGGTCTGTGGCTGGAAAACCTGTCTTTTCCTGAATGACTGTAGAGATTCAAACTTATCCAAGGTAATGTGAATGCTTGACTTGATCATAGTTTATACGCTCATCCATGCCAAAAATATTTCCCATCTTATAAATCGTCAAGTCTACTTTAAGCTTGTAGACAGGGATATGAAAAAGTCCAATGGCTAGAGCAGACAAAATCAGACTAAAAATAATGTGCATTTTTACTAGGGAGGTAAATTAGCACTAAAATAGTCTACTTGAAGACATAATATATTCCCTGTCACTTGAACACTTAATAGCAAAACCAAATGTCTTTCTAAAAAAATAAGCTTCAGTTGAATTCAGGTCTATAAGCTTGATGTGAGAATGGCTGGCAGAAATGGCTAAGAGGTCATCGTTAGGAGCTGTCCTCTCTCTTGAAATCCACAAGAGCTGCAGTCCTGTGGGGATGCTCTGCAAGCATCCAAAAGCAATCACTTGACCTCATTCACCACAGAATTATAACATAAATATAGACAACACAGTTCTGATCTGTTAGCGACGAGCAGCCCACCGGGTGACATTCACCAGTGGTAAAGGTCTCAGCCAGCATAAGGTTTCTACCAAAACCTCCTGCTGAGTCCTGCGGCACTGTGCATGACGCATGGGAGCGTGGTGCTGCACAAGAGCTGGGTGACTGTTTCCCACTGGATTACTAAGGTCAGATCCCCCATTCCACACCAGCATCTACTCTCCTGGCTCGGGTATTGCCAGACCTGCACCACATAAGCCTAGCAGGGCTGTGTTGATGACAGCTACTCACTGTGGTCTGTGGAGCAAAACTGGCTCATTTTGAAGTAGCTGCTCTTGCCCAGAAAAGCACAACAGTCCAACACACCCAGCATTAGACCAGCAGTGTTTTGATGGGGAACGCCTCTCAAAAACACAATCCTTGGTCCATTAATATGGATCCACGCCTCAAGAAAGTCCCGTGGACCACACCTCCTACTGTGTGCAGCCTCTTTTAGTTTCAGCTTATTTTGAGATTAAAAATGGAAACACTGACTCTGAGTTGACCCTTTGCGACAAAGCAATGCAAAATTTTACTACAAATTGTTCCTTGCTAAAAATCAGCAGAGAAGTCCCATGCTACACAAGATGAAAAAAAATGGTACCTTCCAATAATTTCTAACTGCAGACTCCTGTCCTTGCAAGTCCACAAGCCTGTCAGTAACTTCATACCTTGTTCAGTTTGATTAGAGGGTTACAACGTGGACATGGGGGGGATTTTGTCCGAAAAAGCAGACTTTGCTTATCAACATTTTCTGCTTTTAGCTTTACACTTCTTAAGACTAATCAGCAAAAGAAAGTAGGAACCCAGTGCAAGAGCCCAGGTTAGAGTCCAGTAAGAGCCAGGATTGTTCAATTCCTCATAAAAAAAACACTGCCTAGAATATCATAGAATCATAGAATGGTTGGGGTTGGAATGGACCTTAAAGACCATCTAGTTCCAACCCCCTGCCATGGGCAGGGACACCTTCCACTAGACCAGGTTGCTCAAAGCCCCATCCAACCTGGCCATGAACACTTCCAGAGATGGGGCATCTACAACTTCTCTGAGCAATCTGTTCCAGTGCCTCACCACCCTCAGAGTGAAGAATTTCTTCCTTATATCCAATCTACATCTACCCTCTTTCAGTTGAAAGCCATTACCCCCTGTCCTATCACTACATGCCCTTGTCAAAAGTCCCCCTCCACCTTTCTTGTAGGCCCCCTTTAGGTACTGAAAGGCTGCTCAAAGGTCTCCCTGGAGCCTTCTCTTCTCCAGGCGGAACAAGCCCAACTCTCTCAGCGTGTCTTCATAGGAGAGGTGCTCCAGCCCTCTGATCATCTTTGTGACCCTCCTCTGGGCTTGCTCCAACAGTATCTCCCTCTGACCACCCATGAATCACAGCATTCTAAAACCTGTTTCAGAAAATACCTGCTGAGTAAGAAATTCAAAAGTCAGGCTCTTGCTTCATGATATGCTTTGCTCATTTATTTTGACAAGTACAGTTTACTTCTCAGGCATAATACTACCTAAGGAAACACACACGGTACATTTTGTAAAATATAAATAATTGTCCGAGAAGTCACTACTGCGCTCTGCTCTAAAGCCTTTAAGAAATTGAAAAGACTGGTATATTTGGGGGCAAAAAATATGGTATCACACAAAATTCCCAAATATCTCATGTGCAGGTAATTCATTTGATTTTGGTCCAAATGAAAATTGATGGACACTCTGCTGTGTCAAGATTATGACTGCTTGATGAACGGCTGTTCCAGTGGGTGACTCTACCCCAGAAAGGCGTACTTTTCTGTCTCTCCACCTCAGCCAAATGAATTGGCTGAACTTTTCTGGGCACTTTGTAGTGACATTCTAGAGCTCTTTTGTTATGACTTTTATAACTAGTCATTTTAACACTGGAATGACATTTAAATGCGTGTCCACATACAGTGTATATAAATTGAATAAATAGTATATAATTTGCTTCAAAAACACTGTCATCTTGAAGATAATAGAATGTGATTAGAATTTATCCCCTTTTGGCTCTTTTCCCATTGAAGACTTACAGTTTCACCTGGTAACTCTAACCTGCAAGAACTTTAAACTATTGTGGTTTTGCTGAGTAGGACAGGACTAAAATGACACCGTTGAGTAAATCGGCCAAAACATTAATAACTCATACGCATAGTTCAATCTTTGGAGATTTTTAGGACCATCCAAGATGGGCAACATCCAGGTCACTGTTGATTTTACACCATGATTTGAATATATGAAAATATATTAAATATTTCAGCTGTACAAATCTCTAGAGTAATTAAAATAGAAAAGTCCTGAAACTACACTATTAAAAATTTAACTAGACAATAAATCTAAGGATGTGGTGGACTGTCTAAGGACTTTTATTGCTCTGTTCTTGCTTTTAACTTAAGGATGATTACAAATACAAGTATTTCATTAAAATTTTGGTTAGATCTGAAACCAAAACAACACTGGAGTTCCTGATCTGTAGCTGACTGTTGACTTTTCTCCAAGACATTGCTTAGGAAAAAAGCCTCTTCTTTGTTGAAGTTTCATATTTTACTAGCAAATCTGAGCATTTTTTAAACTATATTTACAATTTCCTAGGTGTATACACTGTCCTAATGGGAAAATAAACTCTTGATATTATAGTGAGTCGGAGCTTGCTACTTGTTTAATATCTCATTTTAGACTTCCCATAACTAGATAGAAAAGTCACAAGAAAAATGCAGCTTTCATTAAACAAACTGCAAAATAGTCATCCCTGAGAGCCCACTGGGGTACGTTTGTAATCAAATAACTTAACTCTCCACATTACTAATGCCTATTTCTGGCTTTCTTACTTTTCTCAAAAGGAAACTGCTCACTACTAAAATATAGCTTTTAATTTGTGGAGGGTAAAAATTTAGTACTTAATAAGCATACTTACCAAAGACTTTTAAAAAATTAATAGAAACCAAATAAATCTTGGCTATTAAAAAAAAAAAAATCTGACACACAGGTTGAGTTATACCAGCCAGCATAAGTACACAGTAAGATTCCAGATGTGCTATTTTCCTGTACACTGACAGCTATCAAACCCACCCCTGCAATAAAAAAGTCCTGAAATGGGTTTTTAATCAGGTCTAGATTTCCATTAGCCCATGAGGACTGATGTCTGTGTGTTGTGGTTTTTATTCTTTACAGCACATGCCATTGCTCTTAATATGTGGGGAATACATATTAAGTCTAAACCTTTTTTCAGTAACCTCCTGAAATGGATTTTTTTCATATCTAAATTGAAGCCAAATAAACGTTATTAACAGCTGTATTTTTACAAAGTATTTGAAGGAGGGGTTAAACTCAGGATTGTTCAATTAACATTTCCCAGGCACCACGTAAGACCAGCATGTTCGATGGATGGACAATGTAAAAAAAGGCTCTGAAGTATGAGAAAATGTCAAGGGAATTCAAGTAACATGACAAGTCTCAATACAAATAAAATAAAACCCAATCTTTCCCTTTGAAAAACATTCAGAGGCTGGCTTCGCATTAATTCACATCTTCCTGGAAACTGTTAGATAGCTATCCATTTCTTCTTATATATTTATTGTAAACATTGGTACAAGATGTTCTGATTGTTTCCAGGAAAATCCTATTAGTTACAGTTGTACAGAATCAATTTCACATAAAAATCATACAGCACAGCTACAGAGAGAAAGAAATCTGTAGGCATCTAGTGTAGCGAACAAACCACTGTGGTTTGTGCCCATTGCAAAGCTTTAGCAGAACAATTGGCACCAGTAAAGATATTGCAAATTAAAGATATTAGAAGAAGCTGTTTAGGGAAAAAAAAAAAAAAATCCACGGTTAAAAGGCTAACAGAAAAATTTAAATGATTACTATTGTTTGTGTTCTAAAAGGATGCAATTGACCTCAATCACATAAATAAAATAATCGTGCAGACCAATATTTGGACTCATTAAAAAGCTGACATATTGCTTTACTTTGGCTAGATGTTGAGAATTTGACATTTTATACCTTTGCAGTGCAAAGATCATTTGCAATTACTGCCAAAATAATAGCCCGCTGTATGAAAAAAATGGTCAGTAACATGAAGTTTATAAACCAGTCTGCCTTCCGCTGCCCCAGTCTAAATGTAACTAACTAATCCTCCAAAAAGCAAAACCAAAATGTATAAGAAAATCCTGACTTAAAATTTCGGTATAAAGGCACCATATGAATCAATAGCAAATTTTAAATTGCCCCTCAGCAATTTCAATACAGGCTTTATTTTTGACGTGCCTATGGAGAGGTGTGTCTGTTCAGTGACACTAAAGAGCACAGTTTCTATTTTGCCACGTTAAATGAGTCATTCTATTTTTTTTTTTAGTTCATCTTTATGGCTGATGCTGGCCTGAAGTAACACCGTATTTTCATCTCTTTTCTCATCTACGTCAGTGCTTTGTTTTCACCGCAAGGACCAGCAATCACAGCTAGCAGACCCATGTACTAATCCAAATTCACAGTTAAAATAGGGAAATCCTGGTCCTGTTGACTTCATTAAGTTTGCCGAGCCTGCCTTTTTTCCTCCTGCCGAAGGCAACGAAGGTGCTGTGATACTGGATGCGCTGCCCTACTTTGGCCATCACCTCGCCTGTCCCCACAGCTGGAGAAATGCTGCTGTGAGCAGGTAAATTCAGAGAACAGGACTGGAAGGGCAGAGCATGAGCGGCTCATCCTCCTCCTTTGCCCAGGTGCTGCACGCCTGGCACTGCCCCGAGCTATGAAATTTAAGCAGAATTCCAGTTGAGATTAATGAGGCGGTCTGCTTAAAAACCAAAGCAGGCAAACTCTCACTTCATGGAAATTATCCTTGGACTGCCACAGAGCAACAACAATTTACACTGGTTGAAAAGCCACCTGAGAAGGACCTTCCTGCTCCTCTTTCTATTTCCAGGCCCGCTCACGGCAAAAGCCCACGTCCTGGCGGCATCAGAGCCACAATTCTCATACACCACCTCAGCTCTGAGAGATGAAGCTTTACGGGAAACAGAAGACCCGACAGCTGCAGCTCAGCTCCGTGGCCAGCAGCCCCATCCGGGGTGGCAGACGCCTTTGCCACCGCTGACCTGAGCGAGCAAAAGCAGGCAGTGCCTGCCCGTGTCCGTGCCCGGGTCACCACCTCTGCTCAGCGCTTTGTGCTGAGACCAGCAAAAGCACAGGACCAGCTACGCTGGCCTTGCCTTTGTACGCAGGGGGGTTTGTACCCTGGGCGTAATGCCTGGAGCCCCACCATGTCCCTGGGATGCTACGGGGAGCCCTCTCCAAGCTCGGAGGAGGCAGGAATCACTCTCATCTCCCTCACGGTCCCACGTGCCACAGCGCAGCCAAATTTCACATCAGAGTACACAGCGGCACTCATGCTCATAACATGAGATGGGATTCCTTCAAGTTTTCATCCACAGGATGTTGTTGCTTTCGTTTTAGTCAGATCCACAACTGAGTGTTTCTATTAAGTGATGGAAGACCATAGAAATACTTACGACATCGATGCTAATACCAAATGAGTTCATGATGATTTATGTTTATTAGAGAAAAGAATATCAAAAGGATTATTAATGGTGCTACCACAGAGCTTTGGAAATGGTTGACAGCACAAGCTCAGAAACTGAGGAAGCAGATTTGGAGTATGCAGAGCAGAGTATGAGGTTTCGCTTTTGGTAAATAGCAGCCTGTACAAATACTAAATCAAATAGCCACTTCATTAATCTTCTTCTGATTTTTTTTTTTTTTTTTAAATTTTAAGGGTTTTCTAAGGTTTTTCTAACAAAAGTCATATAAGCTAACTTTGAAATACTAGCTTTAAAATCCATCAGTTAATCTGTGCGTAGTTTGTACAGAGACTGAGACAACTCCTTCCCATTTTTCTAACATTCCTAGCTATTTCTTTTTGTTTCCTTTGCTTGCAAAGCTAAACTGATCATTGTCTTACTTGATCCTGGAGTTTAAATAACCCGGAACTAACAAAATAAGAAGAATCGGAGCTAGGCTAAAATTTCTAGCATTATCTGAAGGAATATTTTTCTTTGGACAATAAATTTTTTTGAACAAAAAAAAACCACAGAGAAATGTGAAAATATTAAATTATTGAAACACAGGCAAGCTGAAGTTCTCCTGGGTATTTTGTACTGCTTGGCAAATATATGTTAACAGTAAAGATGACTTATAACAAGCCTGAACTGCATATGGCTATTCCTTAAGCCCAACATACCATATTGCAAAAAAGGCGGTTTTTCCTTACTATAGATAAAGCTTCTCTCTCATGTCCACTAGAAGATGAGTGACAAGAACCTTGTGTAGTAAGCACAAACTTTCTCATGGAGCTGAACAACCAGCCTGTTCACAACAACCTCTGCCGGCGTGCACATGGACCACCGCAGAAGCCTGCATCCTTCACAGACCCGCGTTTTCGATGCCCTCGTCTGGTGGGAAGGCCGTGGTTTTAGACTGTGCCACCTGCGGTGGAAACGGCAGGGCGCTGCCTGTTCAGAGTGCCCACAAAAGCTGCACCTCTGGATGTTAGGGCTTCATTAGATATAGTGGCGGAGGTGTATGGATGTGACCTAGCACATAGACTCCTAACCCTCCCATGGCCACCACGAGGAGGCTGGAGAGCCTTACGCTCACATCTTTTTCACAAAAGAGCATTAAAAGGGACCCTGGCCCGAGCTTTGCTGCACAATCGCTGGACAAGCTGTCTGTGTAGAGGAGAAGCATCTCCAGAAACGATGCCTCAGCCCACGTGATAACCGAATCACCACCCCAAGGATGTGCTCTCTCTCTCTTCACTGACAACGTGGGAAGGGGAGGATGAGCACAGCTCTCACTGAGGCATCACAGGTAGGTGCCTAAAATAACTGTTGCCCCAAATATCTTAAAAGCCAAGGACTTAATGAACAAACAGACTTGCTCCTGAGAGCGTAACTTGGCCACACCAGTCTCACACTTCGAAGCCCACTGAACTGGACGCTAACTGAGCAAATACAACAGATCGAACAGCCTATGCCACAAGCAAAAACAGACACAGAGACATCATTGAGATTAGTAACAGCAAGCATTTTTTGGAAGATCAAGAGTCAAAGGATATACACGAAAACCTGGAAAAAAAACCCAAAACTGTATGGCATTTAATTCCCGAGAGTCAGCCTCACTGACATTACCTTTAGAGCAGGACAGAGTAAATCTGTTTAGGCTACCACCTCCTCAGGCATCTCATGATAAAAGTCTCTCTAGCTGCTTTTCTTGCCTTCAACCAGTTGTCTTTTGGTCAACATAGTAATGGGATGACGAGGCTCTGTCCCTTCAGACTACAGAGTACCTCTTATCAGGTACATGGATCTTCTGTAGGATCAGCTCCTTTTCTTCCACACTTACATTTTGAATAAACTAATATGTTGCCAGGCAAAAAAAAAAAAAAGTAAACAAACACCAAAAATGCCCCCAAACCCAACCAAATCACCAAATTATACAAAACCTCATGCTTTTCCGTACTGACACCCAGCAGCACAGACCGAGACCATCAGCTTTTCTGTCCAACAAAGGAGGACTATGAAGCTGCCAGAGGAGAGCTGCTACTAGGAAAGCATTTGCATTTGTAGAATACAGCACCTGAAGTAAATCAGGGAGTGCTGTCTCAGCCATCCATCGTGATGGATTTATCTTTCTGAAAATCTTCTCTAGTACTTTGGTATCGAATTTAGTTTCTGACACCCGCCTGATTTTTATGCTTTGTTTACAGAAAAGTAGCTTTACTGTTAGTGCGCTGTGCCTGGGAGAGGAAGGGATGCGTGTGTGCACCTGCTTTTATGTTTTGCAAAGAGGTTTGAGATGGAGCTGATTGTGAAGGCACTGTACGAACTGACACACTGTGGTTAAGTCAGAGCAAAAGGAAAACAGGCTGCCTAGATACTGAACTTTCAATTTAAACCACAAAGGTAGACGGCAAGCACTAATTCAAGAACAGGTGGCTTTTTGCTCATAATATTTTATGGCTTTCATTGCTTTACAGTGGAATGAGCTAACCCACAGCTCCCCTCTTGACCTACCCAACATCCTCAACTTTAGTGAAAAACAGGTGTTTGGTATCTTGGCTTTCCCTGAGCACTCCCACAATCCAGGGACTCTTTAGCAGTCTAAAAAACTCTTTCTTTCACTTTAGAACGGAAGACAAATAATGGAGCATCTATAAAGTAACAGGTACAAACTCGGCAACTAAGAACTTTACCCACAAAAGTAGTACTCATCTTCTATATCCTGCACAGGTAAAAATGCAATAAAAGGACATCAGTTCAGAAACTCAGAAGAATCTCATGAAAGCTTCTTTAAAATTGGACAATTGTGATGAGCCTGGGGCTACCAGCAATCACGTACTCAGTAATAAACGCCGAGTTTCCCCTCTCCTGGTACCAGGCCTGAGCTAAAACCTTAAATCCAAACTTGAAAACTCTGATGCCAATTTGGACAGAAATGTTACATCTGGCAAGTCCTTGTGTTTTGTCTCCCTTGGATGTTGCCTTCTATTGATATAATTAATATTTATACTGTCTGTTCTAGGAACTTTCTGAGTCTTGCTGCAAGACAAAGCCAAACAATAAGAAAAGCCCAATTATAATGAAAGGCGTAGTCTCTCTAATGCTAAAGTGGTTAAGAAGAGGGAAAAAAAAAAAAAAAAAAAGAAAAAGGCAGTAATTTGATACAAAATCCTAACAAGCAGGTCATATCACAGACCAAGAGTCATACAGACTGACACACTTCTCTCAGTTGCCAGAGTTTCCATTTTCATGCATGGTGAAAATGTGTGCAGAGAGCACTCACTTTATAGGATTACCTGTTAAATCAATATGGAAAAAAAATCTTTTCTGAAAAGTATTTTTTATTTGGTACCTTTGGAAAAGTCAGTTGTTTGTTATTTAAATAAATGAATCCAAAGATAGATTAATAGACCACTAGGTAGAGAACTTGTGAAAACTCCATGCTGCTCACCAAGGCAATTCTGACACTTATGATGCATATTCCATATGGATAAAGTTATACCTATTCAAATTAGTACTTAATAGGAACTAAATAGGAGCTATTCATCTGAAGTGCCTATGGCTTCCACATAGGATAAACACGGTTGCAGAAAGAGATGCCTACTATTATATGAAACTGGTATTTTGTTTAAAGCATTTTATTGGACTTAATGCATTCAGTTTAAAAACAATGTGTGACCTGAGAAAAGGGAAAAACATCTGCCTTCTTGTGTTACATCAGTCCATGGGGGTCTGTAATTTACTTTTTTTTTTCCCCAACCTTAAACATTCAAGAATAATGGAAGGGCAAGCCAAGTAATATTAAAAAACCTCAAACAAAATAAAAGCTGAAAAATGTATATACATAAAACAGATCTGTGAAGGTGAAGTGAAATATTTCAGATTAACTGGCTAGTTGATTAATGAAGCCAGAAGGAAAAAGTCCAGATCGAGTTTAACATTATGCGCGTGTGCACACGCAGGCTTGTGTGTGTATATATTTCATGGAGTTCAAGTAACTGATATTTATACATTCTGATTTCTCTTGCCCTCATCAGTAGCCTACCTCTTGCTTTTAGAATTAATTTAGAATAGATTTATTTTTCTCACAATAAGGTTCGGAGTTTAGGTTTCAGTATTTGATTTTTGGGGGCAGGAGGAGGAGTCCCGTTTTTCAAACTGTTTTGCCAAGGCATTTAAGTGACAGTTACATGTCAGACAGGCAAATGCCTATGGAAAAAACCACAGGATTAATTGAAATTCAGTCTGAAAACATTAAAGCTCATCAGAATAGCTATGATAACAGTCTCCAACTAAAGATCAAATATGAGGAATGTAAACATAAGGTGGTTTGTTACAGAGATAACAAGGCTTAACATGCTACCAGACTAAGGGAACCCACTTTGTAAAATCACCATATAATGAAAACGAACTCTTCCATCACCACGACAAAGACAAGCGTGTGCATGTGTCGGTCTGCATTTAGACACTGGTACACGTGGGACTGCAAGTTGGGGGACAATGTGAATGTCTATTTTTGGCAGTGCGCGCCCATGTGTGCAACTGCGATCAAAACTGTGGCGAGAAATAAGTGAACGGCCCAATCTGAGAGGCTCAGAGAAGGAAAACACGCAGGGAAATCGAGGTCTCAGACTGAGACTCGGGAGAGCTTGTGGAAGGAGAGGTGGGAGTGTCTCGAATCCTCCCACACACACCAACAGGTTTCCCTGGGAACCTGCAATGGTCAGTAGAGACTCAAAACTTTTTTATATGATTTTTTCATATTTTCTGCCAAAAGGCCTTTGGTTCAGACAACGTACAAATGCTTGTGACAAGAGACAGAGGACATGAAAAAAGTCTGGATGAAAAAAAGAGGGAGAGTACAGGAAAAGAGGTCATTTTTAAAATTCGCTAATAAAATTCACTAGGTGCTAGAAAGTCTCATCTTCTCCTTCACCTTTCAATTAAATATTCATTTTAGGGTCCCTGAAACAAAATATGATAAAGGAAGCAGACACACTTTACGGATGAACTCCTGGGGAACCTTCTGAATATAAACCACAGGGCAGAATAGAGACGCCTGTGTGAGATGTCAGCAACTGTATAAACAAGGGCTCATGGAAGCTCTGCGTGGCTCAGCAAGGTATATCTGACTTTTATGATACATATTCCACACAAATGAGCTATGGAAAGTCAGATGAACAGTGAGTGTTAAGAAGGGCTTGAAACGACCGCACCAAAAAATATGAAGAGGCAAACAGAAATGTGAGGAAGCCTGCAATTCCAAAAAAGAGCTGAGAATCAGGGTTGCTACCTTGTCTTATCGGATTCAAACTTAAAGGCTTTCTAAATGTTTCTAAAACACAAAATAAACCCACTCTTCTGCTTAGACAAGCTTTATGAGGCAGAGGAGTAGAATGTTAACAGCTTCATTTTCTGGTACCAATCTAATAAAAATGCCTAGCTTTAAAATATGTCCATCTTAAAGTCACAAATCAAGCAGTATAGTATATTTCCTACAAATATTTGTAATTATCATGAAGTAGTACAGGAGCCTTAAGAATGCAAAACAAAAAGAGCTCCTGAAGTAAAGCCTATTGATGTTACCTCATACTTCACCACTACGTACACAATGGTACAACATGCAGCATAACTTCTTGCACGTGTCCAAACTCAAAAGGTCTGATGTGCGTAAGAGAATAAATAAGGTCCAAAACCTGATGTCTAAGAAATCAAACCGCTAGGTTAAAAGGCTTTCACAGTGCTTTCAAATCAACCTACCTGGGGACATTTTTCTCTCGTTAAGAGTGTATTCAAAAAAACCTTTCCTGGAGCTGCTGTAGCTGAATCAAGCACTGCCTACGCACTATTCTTTTTTTTAATGACCTCCTGATCGTTATACAATCTTGACTAATTTCTGCAATTAGAGAGGCTCATTTTCAGAGACTGAGATGCTAATGTTCTTGAATTAGTTTTTATGGTTCGGGGCTTTTAATTTGAGATTTAAAAACCATCATAGCTCACAAAACCAAATAAACTGCAGCTAATGAAATTCACAGAGTGGAGTGCTCACAGAACATTTCTCACTAGCTTTCCTGGATGATTTATTGACAGCTGGTTGTAAAAACAATTTTATTAAAGGTCATAATGTTTGGTTAGGAAAAAAAAAAAAGTTTAATTTATGGTGTAATTAGCCTTCCTGCAATAGGCATGATGCCAGACCCATCACTTACGAACTTTGGCTTTGAAATAAGCACTTGGTGTTTTTAATTATATCTTTGAGAACATGTTCAAAGGCAAGACCTCAGTGATGTGGTGTTACTTTCTCTCTATAGCCACTTTATGGCCATTATAATGGCCGCAGTAATAGATTTACTTGTACTGATTGATATGTAGCGATCGCACGGCAGTACCTGAGGAGCTGGGACGTGCACACAGCGGCAGGAGACGTGTTTCCTGGAGGAAGCCATTTGGGATCTGCTCTGCATCTGAGCCTGCTCCAGGGGGCTGGGATAGTTTGAGATGTGCAAGAATGACCAGGCTTTCTAAGCCTGTTTTTTTTTTCTAAGCCTGATAGTTTTTTAAAATATCCTTGAAATGTTATCTCTGCCGTGCCTGTTCTGTGGCAGAAAGCCAGACAGGAGCCCCGGGTCCCCTCCCTGTAGGGGGGCACTGTTGCTCCTCTGGAAAGCAAGGCCTAGCATCAAGATACAGCCCACAAGCTTTCTTATGTTTCTCAATTTTATTCTTCAGTTCCCAGCTTTATTTTGCTGTTATTTCTTTCCAATCCATAAAATGAAATTGTTGGGGGAAAAAAAAATCATATGGGATTAAGGGAGAGAGTTTGTTGCAGGCCTCCAGGAAACCTGCGGCCTTTCCCAGGTGGGGTTAAGCCATCGGGCGAGAACAGGGCCGTGGGCACTGACTGGGCGCTACCACACAAGGTGTCACTCAGCAATTATCAACCCGGCTGCGAGTTTTTATTTCCACTCCTTTTCACCTTGTTATGCCATCATTGTCACAGAGGCTTCTAAGGTCATACGTTGTTGCGGTAGAGAGCAGAACACGTTCAAAGGCAGAACCCGTGAGAGACAGATTGCCAAATGCCTCTTAATTTAGGGAGAGCTCCCGATTTGAACTTCAGACAGAGATTTAACTTCTGTTTGTAGAGCTTAAGTTGGGAGAGTCAGCACTGGGTTTTCTTTCACTTAAATCTGGAAGAGGCAGTACAAATCTCCCTACAGAGGAAACACCCTGGGAGAAGGGTGCCTGTGAGGATCATTCCTGTGGCAGCCATTAGGAGAGCATTAAGAGGCCCGGATCCTGAAGTGCCAAGTTAATCTTCCCATCCTCCAAGTTGTTCCACACACAGCATACCCTTCACAGCATATGTTGTCAAGAACAGTTTTCATGAAATGTAAGACATGAAAACCTGCCTAACACTGTAGAAAAAATACAAATCTAACATATAAAAATCTGAGCGCTGTATTTGTTTTTTACCAAGGAGCCCCACACCAGGTACCACTGCACATCAGCCACTCTGCCCGCCCTTGTCGCCCATAGCTCTTTTAAAAATTGATCAATGCATCCAGCCATATCTCAGTCAATTTTAAACGAGGCAAAACAGAAAAGGGGCTTGAAAAGAAAACAGTTTTGCTGCACAAACTCTCCCAGGAGGGACTTCAATTATCTCCCCGCGGGAGTCTCAAACTGGGCAAGAAAGGAGCCATGTTAAGCCAGAAAAATCAGAAATGTTAAGATAAACCCAGCATTAATTCCACTTCTTGACTAAAACACTGTTGAAAAGAAAAAAGGCTCACAGCTGTGGGGCACCTGAAATCTAACACAGAGCTGTCCAATCCAATTAACATTTTTCTCATTTGTGACTACATTTGAATTCTCTATGCAAAACATCTCAGAAAGCTTTATCCATCAAATCAACACAAACATTGAAGTAGTGCCTAAAATCAGTCAGCAGTGAACGTGCACCCACGGAGTTTCAAGGGAGAGCTGCATTGTGTGTGAACATCCTGTCCCAGGGCTAGGGGCGTTTGACAGTACATATCAGCAGCATTCAAGATCTTGTTTTCAATGAGCCAAAATCACGCTGCCAGGTCCTGCCAAACCTGATTCTGGAAGTTTTGGTGGCACTGCCTAGCGCTTCCTTGAAGCAAATGCCTCAAGGAGACATTAATGTTGGGCATTAATGAGCAAGATGACTCTCCCCTAGGCTCTGCGGTTACCATTAAGCATGTAAAGCTGTGTCTAGACACGGCTGAAGCCAAAGCAAAAGGTAAACACATCCCTTTCTCTCTTTGAAAAGGTTTCCTTGTGTTTTTCCCAACTCACTCAAGAACCATCATTCTCTTTCTGTTGCTCTATTTTCTAAGACACGTCATCACTTACAAGACATGAGCAGGGCCAGGAAATGTGAAATTGTTCAAGAGAAGTAGTTTCTCCCAGCACCATAGAAAACGTGAGGCTCGGGTTGGGGAATAGCAGTGGAACAGACAGTTGAGTAACTGCTCGTTAAAACTCTACTCTGCCCTTTCTTAGAAAGTCTGTGATCACCAATTAATTCTTTTTATTTTGCTTTTACTAAAATAATGTAATATAGGTTTACAGAATCTCATGAGAACATGAGACAGCCCTTGTAATTTAATCTGAGAAAGACACATACTTCATCAAAAGAGCAGTTGGTTTCAATGATCTACTAAGAGTCCCAAAGGGTTCTTTTTCTAATTTTTGAATACAATTACTAAATATTATTTGGCAGCATTGTGCTTTTTCTGGCTCAACTTCTTCAAAACAAATGCTTTATAATTAATTTTGTTTCAGTCCAGTTGAATGATCTAGAGTTAATTCCAATATAATTAAATCCTTTCTTTGGAATCCTTCTTGTCCCAAGTCTCCCTCTCTTCCTCCTTAGCCTTCAACTTTCCCCACCACCACCCTCCACACACGGGTCAGGTACAATTTGGTGAGGGCTCAGATTGTTCTTTTCCTACTGATATAAAAGAGATTCGTCGAACTCTTACAGGTTGAAGACCATAGTGAGCTTAACTCTTTCTTCTATAAACATACATTGCATCAGTTCCAGTTTTTCAAAGCTAATGGACATGCGATACGTAGCCTGAAAGATTTATTACAAAATTAAATCGAATGAAATAAACATATACAGTATACTAAATTTAATTAGGAATCAGCTAACCAAGAAAATGGTATTAATTAGGATATTTCCTAAGGAGCCAAGGGATATCCAGAGGTAATAAATTACATGGACTGCTCCCTAAATCAAATAACACCTCATGTCTGAGATTTCCAAATAAATAACCATCAGTTCTGGTAAATGCTATGAAAATTAAATGTCTACGTTACATAGTCTAACTGCTGCTTGCAATACTTTGAATGGCAATCTCGGTAATTTTACCCTAGAGTTCAGTGCATAGACATCTGCAAGATTGGTACCTCAGGGGCCCGTGCTAGACCACAGCATTCAGTGCGAAGAAAGTTAAGTCCTTCACTGTGTGTCGTTTAATTACCGAGTGCTAAAGCTGCATGCTGAGCACCAGTTGGCATTTGGTTTTGCATAATGTATTAACATCGCATATTTGTATAACGTATTAACGTTAACACCACCCCACTGCACATTTCAGATAAGGCCAATTGCAAATAGAACAGGTAGCATTAGACACTCCTTAAAGCCCAAAATACAATGCCGAAAGAGGTGGCAATGAAGCCAAAATTTGCAGATTTTGCTTTATCAAAAAATTGTTGCAAATAAACTTCATTTCTACATGAAGAATATCGTTTTCTATCACATACTCATGCTGATTCTGTCACCTTCCCTGTATCTACAGAGCCAGATAAAGCAAGCCTGAAAGTGCACTCACTATATGAAAACAGGATAGCTATTTTTAACTGCAAACTCTAACACACTAATAAATGTTATACTTGTTCCCAGCTTTAAAGAGTGACTTACAGTGACAAATTTATTGCTAATTGCACAAACAGTTTATTATGCAGGACCATAAGAAATCTTGGGGTGTAAAAGACGTGTACTGAGAAATTATTTAATCTGGCAAATACTGATGAATCAAGTCCTTATTTTTCCAGAATTTGTTAAACTCAAAGCTTTATGCCCTGCAGTAATTCTGTAGGTGATTACAAAAACAAATGGGCTTTAGGGCAAAACGTTAAAATTTGGCTAGCTAAAATTAGGCAAGTTAATGTATACTCAGATTTCGAAGTAAGTTGACAAATTTTCAGATTCAATGAGTACTTCCAGCTCCCAGCACAGAGACCAACCACTTTTGACTCCAGTACCCAACCTGTTCACCCTCCGCATTGACACGTAGCCGTACTTTCTGACCTACTTGCCCAACCTGGCCTTTCCAACTCAGCTAGCCTTACCTTGTTTGACACAAAGGAAATAAGCCCCGTTTGTTCCTCCTCTCCTTCGTTTTGGTGCTCATTGCTTAACCACAGACAAACTTTTCTAGCTTGGCTGTTCCTAGCTAACTCCTTTTTTCCCGAAATGTCTGAACTGCATCCAAGCGATTCCGCAGATACTTGCGTCCCTACTAACAGCTTCTCGGTACAATTGCCCTTCCGCCAAAGGCCGTCTGAACGCAAGCCACCGTTTGCCCTCGCCGAGTGCTCTCCAGCACATCTGGAGGCTGCCCCTGCCTACACGAGGCCGAGAGCCTGCCTGTGACAGATGAAGGGATGCCCCAAGCCTACCTGTAAGGAATCCAAGTACAGCTTCAAAGTCATCCCCAATGCCCAAGGTACTGTGACAACAGATGCGGAGCCCAATTTTAGACTTGACTTCTAAGTGTCAGTTAATTCCTACAGCACAGGTAAGTTTTATGATGAAGGACTGTCATTCAGGACATAGGCTTCATTCCACATCAACAGGCAAGAAGCTCTCAGAGAGAAGCTATTTGCAGATCCGGATCTGGGGTGGATTTGTATGTGACCCCGAAGCACAATATCCTGCTTTCCCAGAGCCAAGCACGGAGCCACACCACTGCCACAGGCTAACACATCTCTTTTAGCTTGGCACCAGTTTTAAACAGTCAACATTTCTAAATTCAGCGTAATTCCATTTCCTGAAGAACTTTTGCAACTGAAAAGGGCAATTTGTTAGAATTCAGATGCCAGTTGCAACTGATTGAGAAAATAACGAACAGGGGCCCCATCTCCAAGCTCCACTCTCTGCAAGTCTGTTTCTCTTATAAGAAAGAGATGTTTATACCTAAAATCGCATAATGGCAATATTCTACCCCTGATTTAAGAAAAGGAAAGAAACAATTGTTAGAACAATATTTCAAACTATGAACTGCGGACAGCTGTCTCCCACACTTACCAGGTTGAGTTACAATATTGTTCCTTTTCAAAACAAGCTTTCATTTCACTGAACCACACTGAGCCAATTAGCATATAAATCGGCCTTCTACAAAATGGAGAACAAATCTACAGTGGCCATTGGAAAGGCAATACCGAATGTAAATAAGAAAACATCCATAAGGCACGCTCTTCCCCAGATACATTCGCATAACTCCTATTAGTGGTAAAGACTACAAACCCTATGTTCTTAAACTATTTGAACTCAAGAGATCTCATAAGCAGCCCGGAAGATGCTTAGTGAGCACTTGTACAGGTGGCCTTCAAAGACAATGTCCATTGGTGCTTATGAATCAGTAATTGCGTGTTTCCTTGTGACTAAGCATGTAAGTGTCAGTCAAATCTATTCTTTAAACTGTGAAGCTGAATTGTTATAAAAATCAGTGACGTAATCAAACACTTCGAGGAAACCTTTTTTCCTTTACAAAATGAGGATGAATAATGTCAGAATATTTCACATCTTGATTTCATCACCATTTAAAATGGAAAATTTCAATACAGTTGAACATATTTTAATACTATTGTTAGTATTTTTTTTTCCTACATAGAATTCTGAGACTGACGCTTCATCTCAGCTCAGGATGAAGTAGATTTTAAGATTTCAGCTACCATTCCAGTTTGAAATTATATCTTTCAACCAGCCCTATCCATTCCTTCTGCTGGATTTAATATTTACTTTGTTTACCAGTAGCAGTTACTCTTAGCTTCAATTCCACAAGCAAAGACAACTTCCAATTACAGTATGTTTACTAGAAGTACCACATGGTTTTTGTCTGATTCATTTTTCTTCCCTCCCAAAATATGTTGTGCATCTTTTGTAAACAGTCCTTGAATACCTCGGGTCAAATGGTACTGGAGTAACAGAGAGTAGTATTATTCACGTTTATCAATGGCACGCGCATTAGGGAAACAGTCAAACTCGATGTGTTTTATAGCGAACACCTACGTGTTATTCCACTGTCTTACCTTGTACAACTCTGGGTTAGCTTTGAGGTGAAGAACAGAAGAGAGCCTGGCTCTGTTCTGCATCCTGTGGCATTCATCAGTCCTGACCTCGCACAGATCAGAGGGGACCTTCTCCAAAGACCACTGAAGTCAGCAGGGATATCATTTCGATAGGCTCAGACTGTCTTCCTGCCTTCTCATTTGTAAATGGGGTTTTTATTATTTATATTCCCTCGCAGGGGTTAAATTAACTGATGTTTGTTGAGCACACTGAAGTTTGCAGCAAAGTATTAATATTTACAGGGCATGTTTTCTTCTTGGTTTGTAGTTGTCGTTCTCGGAATTTGTTTCTGTTTGGCTCTTGTTCTCTGGAAGGACCATCTGAGTAGTCCAAAACTTCCAGTGGAACAAGAGAGGGAACTCAGCTTTTTCCTTATCAGTTACTTGTGCTCAATTTCTTTAAGAAATATCTAGAGTATATTTACATTTGCCAACTGTGAGAAGTAGAAATGAAGCTTCAAGCCGGGTTTTATCCCTTACAAACTTGGTCTGTGTGAAAGCTGCATTAACAACAGTTCCTTCCTGAATGTCTGCTTGCCAGATGGAAATTTATCTTTAAAATCTGTACAGTAGTGTGATATTACTGACATGTTATTTCTGTGCAGTTTGTCTGCGCATTGGTGTTCTCTCGGAAAGGAATAATCAATCCATTTTAAACTCAAAATATAATTGCCCATTAATATCCCCTGATACTGTAAGACCTTTTAATCATGCCTAAACATAAAATAACTCATACAGAAGTTTGTTTTTTCTTAGTTAATAAAGCAAATAAAAAATATAGCAAGCAATTAGGCTGATGCAGTTCACTTACAGAGACTATTGTATTTACACATTTGATTGAAGACACTATTTTAAATTATGCATTTAAAAGAATTAATTCATCTATTTCATTTTAATTAAGTCTTACTATATTAAGAAAGACTTGCGTAGATTACTTGGTCATCACAAAAATACTTCCAAATATGCAGTATTTCAAAATAAGTAAAAGTTTTAGGAAGAATATATTTTATTTTTCACTTTTTCACCCAAAACACCTGGTACAATCAATCACAGATTCCCTGTCAGATTAATCTCTTTCTGACTTACCTTTTCTGGTACCCAGCACTTAATGAGCTCACAAGAACTTTATCCTTTTGTGTATCAATCAGTGCACTAACATGAGAATATCTACCAGAGCTATTTCTCACCTGGAATACTCACATCACAAAAACCAGCTCAGTCTCCTTATTCTGGTCTGGTGACCAAGCCCAGGTGAGAACAAGTTTCCTTCCGTTCTGGCTTAGCCACAAGAAAACTGCCATGAGAAACCTGTCCCATCAAGCAGCGCACAAACAATAGAGCCAAAAAGATTAAAATTTGCCATTGATCTTGCTGAATGAGCATTAGGCAGAACTGCAAAATTCACCTCCTGACAAAAGGAGGAGAGGGCCGCTAGCCCTGGCATTAAGCCCAGCTATTTCTTCATTTGGCCCAGCTGGGTATTTAGTGCTCATGTGATGTGATGCCACCTGGTACTAAAGGAGTGGGTTCAAAGGAACCACCCATCACTCATCAAAAGCAGTAGAGACTCAAATATCATCAGCCCTGTAGTTAAACTCTGGCAAAAGCCTGAAATAGTTTAACTAACAAGATAACAAACAATAGGAGGTAGCAACTGGGTTTTCGAGAGAGAGAAAATGTTGTGATTTCCTCTTAGTTGGGTCTCACTGCTGAACTAAATCTTCTCTGATGTGCAACCTGGATTCCTCTGTGTTCAAATAGTACCAAAGTTTCCCCTGGCCTAAAACCTTTATAATAATCTTCTGTGGTGGTTCAAATTTCTAGCTTAACTAACAAAGAGAGTTTTATTTCATAGCCTTGTCTCTGAACCTTGAAGTCTTTACATATATCTTCAGCTGGGGTGAGAAAGGGTAAAAGGAGCAGTATTAGCAACTATAAATATTTCCCCGGGAAAGAAAGAACACAGCACTGACTAGAGCAGCTAAAATGCTGATTTCTGACCATTTATAGTCCCAGTTGTGTCGAGCGTAAGTTTTGCCATGTTCATGCACAGGAACCATCCCAAA
Source organism: Phoenicopterus ruber ruber (assembly GCA_009819775.1). Taxonomy (NCBI): domain Eukaryota; kingdom Metazoa; phylum Chordata; class Aves; order Phoenicopteriformes; family Phoenicopteridae; genus Phoenicopterus; species Phoenicopterus ruber. The sequence goes on along the minus strand of CM020217.1, from coordinate 26,928,045 downwards.
CTGAGAGGTGGATACAAAAAACCCGCTGTGCTGACTCTGCACCTCTTGCTTTTATACTTCTGAGTATATCACAACAGAGTCTCTGCTACTCATCTACCTCACAGAGGAGCAGATAACAGGACTCCAGCACAGAAGAAAAAAACCCAGAACTGAGAATATGCAAATGTCTCTAAAATTAAGCTGAGAGAATGACAAAACAAACTATGAACCGTAGTGCCTTTGAGGAGTGATTTATGTCTGTGCCGTGACTTCACCATACGGACTCTGAACGCAGCTTAAGGGCTAACTATCTGCTCTTGGATATCTCGGGAGATCTACTGTCTCTCTTCCCAGCACAGCTCTTCCCTAATTCAATAAAGCCGCGCTGTCTGGCTGCCCTCTATCAGGATGTCTTGCTGAATATTTTTCCATCCCTCCTGTCTTCTCTCCAAGCTAGGCTGTTCCGCAGGGCGAAGGGTAGGAAAGCACACAGGCTGAGCCACATTTGAGATGTGTCACTGCAGCAAAGTTCCAGATTAATCCCGAGCTTTCCCCAAACCATTTTCCTCTGGCATCATTCTGTGCTAGGAAAAATACCATAATCAGGCAGAAAGAAGGCTTTCTTGTGAAAGTTAAAAGGGAGAGACTTGTAATAGAAAACAGGTTAGAACTTGAACTACAGAATCATTATTGTACTTCCATAATGCACAAACCACAGCATTCAAGTTTTATACAAACTATCAAAATCTGCATGAGTTTCCCATCATATCCGTCAGTAGGCGAGCCTTATGAGAAGCATTTTCCCATGTACTTATCAACGCTGCTCTTCTTATTATGCCAATCACAGGCTCTTTGTTTAAAGGGCACAGTAGGCATCTTCCCGAGCTTTTATTTTTACTCTTCTGGTGCCCTCCAGATTAATGAGAACGGAGACCCTGCTCCTGCTGCTGTCAGACCTCTCCTTCGTTTTTTTGCTGACAGCCAAACCTGCCCTTCCTCCTTTCTATTTGATGTAGAATTTATATCAGCCACATGGGAAAAGGAGGAGCAGCTTCAACCACTGGCTTTAATCTCCATGTGAAAGGCAAGGCAACGATGGGGCAACAAGGAGCATTGAAGTCTTCAGTGTAAATGTTGTTGCTCATTACAAGCTCCCTCTCTAGGGATAAAAAAAAAATCTTCAAAGGGGAATTGCACCAGTCTCACACACGCCAGCGTTCCCTCTCGCACACACGCGCCTTTCACATCTCATACATGTGGTTTCCACGCAGGAAACAATTACTGTAATTAATAGACCCAAATAACCCCACTGTTCATTTAAAAATGCACTTTAAATTGACAGAGGCATGAAAAAAGTGGCTGGGTGCTTGGGTCTCATTACCCGTGTGGACTAAAAACCTGGTTGTGTATATAGACTGTCAGCTCTATATTTTTCCAGACCTATCACATCAAATTCAACTCCAGCACAAAACAAAATATGCTCAAGATCTGAATGTTCTCCAGGAGGCACTCAGACGCCATTGTTTCTTCCTGCGACACCTAGGAGCTATTTTGTCTAGACTGAAATAAATGTGACTGACACTGGTAAGAGGGATCTTTTGTGCATCAAGGGGTGGTGGTTAATATTTGGTAAGGACTATAATCTCTCTCCCACAGAAGATTAAATTAAGGATTCTCATTTGCCCAGTTGGGAACATTTACATTTGCTTAAAATTATGGTTACTCAAAAAAAAAAAAAAAAGCAGCATCATATGCTATGATTTTTACTGTGTTTACGTTCTGCCATATCAGATACAAGAACATGATTTCCTCTTTAATTACTTTCAGTAAGAAACGTACTATGATCACGTTAGGGAATTGATAACTTATATTTCTATTATTTACAATTGCTCTTTTCCTCCTGCTACTTGAAGGCAGAGGCTGCTGTATCCCCGTTGCGGATGGAGCGATGCACTTCGCTGCTAAGAGAGAAGCAGCAATACATTGATATAAAACAGTGAGTTAACAAAGTATTTACAATTGCTTTTTTCCTCCTGCTACTTGACTGCAGAGGCTGCTGTATCCCCCACGCTTGCAAGATTCATGGCACACCCCAGCATGTCCCTTTGCAGGTGACTGTGAATCTACTCATCCAAGAATTTCCTTAGGATGGGATGGTAGCCTTCTGCTGTGCTCCACATCCAGGAAAGCAGCCGCAGGAGGGAATAGGTTTACAGAGGAATAACATATGACCGCAGAGCTGCAGCTGGAAGCAGTAGGGTTGCCACTGTGAGTAAAGGCTTCGCAGGGCCACCAGTGCTGAGCAGCATCCTCTTCCTATGGACCCTGTCCAACCCTCAGCTCCTCCATGCCCAGGAGAGACAAAGGAAGAAAAATATGTCTCTGTAGCCATGAGGCTAAATGCCCTCACCCTTGCACAGACAGCTCATCATAGAGGGTCTGGTTTGTCGCGAGCCTGAGATAGGGTGACGCTTGCGTAGATGGAATAAAACAGCAATCTATTTTTTTCACCTCTTGTTTCTTTTCTTTAATGGTGCTGAGGAAACCCAGGCCATTTCAGCTGGTACAACAGCTTGGTGTGTTGTTCAGTTCACATATCTCACATGAATCATCCATTTAATTTTGAACTCTTACTTTAGCTTTTCAAAATAAAGAGTTTGGGGTGGTTTTTTTTAAGGCCCCTGGGAAGAATATGTTAGATTTGACTTCTGGTATTTGTCTTTCATATGTTTCAGTGAAATTAGTTAGATCTGGAAAATGTTGCCCTTTACCTGGTAATTCAGGAAACCAAAGAAACTAATACATTTATCAAATGAACAGAAATGGCCCTCTGGATTTCAACAAAGTTTTCTTTTGTTGTATATACTAAATTCCAGTTAATCAATTTTCTACACATCATAATGTTTTAAAACAAAGGTTGAAATGACAATGAAACTTGATTATTCTAGCTCTTTGCCTGCAGAAGAGAGAAAAGAAAATAACATTTTATAGTGTCAATGTACACAGAAATAAATCCAGGAGCTCCTTTTGACAAGAAAGGCCACAGTAGTTCAATTCAGACAGTTAAAGGCTTTTATATCGTTCTAGGGGACGTGATCAAGCAACACATTAAAAAAATGTATAATGAAAAAAGAGAACATAGGAAGGTGAAAAATTATGTTTTAATTTGCATTGAAGTGAAACGACCTCATAATAGAGGTTGACAAAAGAATTAAAAATGTGCCTAATAATGCACATACACTCCAGCAGGCATTCCTAAATCTGCCTGTCATTTCTGACTAGAGAAATGCTTTTTCTCTCTCATTCTCGCTTGTAATTTGGACACACGTAGTGATATCTGCTGGCAAAACAGCTCACTTGTATTTGTCAAAACAGCAGATGGGGAACTAAAAGCCCTGGATATATTCACTCATTAGGGGATCCTTTCAATCTGCCTCTTTGCTGTGGTTGCTGGGTTTCTTAGAGAAGTCTGGGTGTGCTCTCTGGAAGCTAAACACTGCTGCTTTCTGCGGGAGCGTGCGCTATATGTCCTGGTATAAGAGAACAGCAGCAGCATTGCCAACTCACTATATTACTACAAGGCTTAAGTGTTTGGTGGGTTTTTTTACACCTTCAGCTTCTGGAAGCAGGAGTAGGTTTTTGGTTTTGTCTTTATTGCTTTACAGGAATGTAAATTTTATCCCATGTTGTAATGAGGAAAACTTGATTCTATGACCCAAACACACCTGAAGACATCAGAAGCAAAACAAATAAAAGGGATCACTTACACAATATCTAGCTTCCGATGAAAACAGTGCTAAACGTGTACTCTTGTATAATCTTACTGAATCCCTTCTTAACAGCTTTATAGCCCTCTGACCAATTTCACCCATATTTGAAAGAAAGGGTGGGATCAGCCCCACAACTCAGCCACACGAGCTATGTCTGATCTACCATTCTTGCCAACAGTGAGACAATGAATTCAATCACTTATAGCTGGTTGGTGAGACACACTGACCATATTGGTTGCACCTCTGCTGCCAACAGTGGGAGCTGAGCTCAGTTGTAGCTCATAGGTGAGCATCCAGCTTTCTTATAGACCCACCAGTTTAAATACTCTGTGTGTGGACTCTGTTCTGCACATCTGGAGCTGAGTCCCACCTGAAGGCCCACATCTCAGAGCGGTTAAATTTCTGTGGTTTTTGCAAAAAGAGGCAGTGTGGTAGAAAAGAGTCTTCTAAAGAGAGAAAAGTTCCTCATAAGGTTCAGCCGCAGCTTCATGCATTTATATCAGAGAGCACCACAGGATTGCTGAGCCCTGGTGCTCGTGGAAGTACGTGTTTTCAAATCTCATAACTTTGTGTGTGTGAAATCTCACAACGGCACATGATTTTGACAATATTTCTGGAACATCAAGTCTCCAAAGATTACAGAGCCACTACCATGGGGGATGAGAAAGGTGGGTAAATGCATATACTGGCAGGGAGTGATGGCCCTGTACCTGAAGAAACCTTTGTGTGATGGATTTCACTGCACTGAACGTGTCAGGGGGTTGGAAAAGGGGATGAACAAGTTCCTCCGGATTTTCCTGTGTCCCTCCTGGGAAATGTAGCATTCCCCATCCCCATCACGTAAGCCAGACAGTGGGAGCCCCAAAAGCAAAGTTCATCGACCACCACAGCATGTTTGTCCAAAGGTCTGCAAGCACAATGGAGCTTCATGCTCACTTAGCAGCAGTATAAAACACATATAAGATACGTATCCGTACAAGCCCAGGCTTCCTGCAGCTCTGTGAGTTTAGCAGGGGGAAACTCCGGCCCCTCCACATATGCACAAGCCACTGCCATAAGCCACTGCTGGAGGAATATGTAGGAACTGAACTTTAGCCCATGAAGTTTCCTCTCCTTTTACAGAATATTCCCACATCAACGTTGAAGGAACAGCTGTGAACAGTTTACAGAATTCAAATGAAGGAAAACATATTTGCTTTGATTTTTGTTTCTGAGCTGTTGATATTTCAATGATAAAGCTGCCATATATAAATATGTGTAGACATGAACAACCGCAATGCCTCTGCAGACTCATCTATTGGAAAGGAACTGTATCATTTCACTCCTCATAGAAATCTGGATGCAAGTTTCATTTTATTACTAATTCCTGGCAAAGAGCTATATCTTCTTGTTTTAGTTTCACTGCCTTTCCTATGTGGTGCAGCACTACCCACACAGCTCTGTTTTCCTGCTGAGGGGAGGTAGGTCTGCAGGAACGTGCCAAGCTCACAGGACAAACCCAGCAGCTCTACAGACTAAAAACTTGCGTGTAGTTTTACTTCAGGGTTCCCGAGTTTTTCAAGGGACATTGCTAAGTACATTTATAGGAATCATCAGGAGGACACCTTCACATACCACAACATACTCATAAATATCTTCAAAAGGAACACTTTCTGCCTTGCTGCGCGAAATGTACCTTCTTACCTCTCCCTTCCCTTTGCATGAAACAGGGGAAGGGGGACACCCTAAACTCACAAGTCAGAATACAAAGAAAGAATCATATTTAACTAGATCCTTTTAAAACCTTTTGAACACTAAAGGCACTGGAAAAGTGACATGCATTTCCTTTGGCCCTACCGTTGGAAGGTCATTCAGCTTAGCATCTGAAAGAAAATACAGCAGTTAGAAAATTCACTATAAACCTATGGAAAGTCCATGCAGGAATAGATGAACTTCAGCTCATCTTCAAAGATTATTATTACCACACTACCAGATCTCTCTTGTCTGGTCTGAAACCACACTTTGGCCTGAGATTGTATTTGCTGAGCAATTAGGCATAACCTGTCCTAGGCCACTGTGCTGGTTTTGGCTGGGATAGAGTTAATTTTCTTCATAGTAGCTAGCGTGGGGCTATGTTTGTGCTGGAAACAGTGTTGATAATACGGGGATGTTTTCATTACTGCTGAGCAGCGCTCACACAGTGCAAAGGCCTTTTCTGCTTCTCACCCCACCCCACCAGCGAGGAGGCTGGGGGGGGCACAAGAAGCTGGGAGGGGACACAGCTGGGACAGCTGACCCCAATGACCAGAGGGATATTCCATCCCATGTGACGTCATGCTCAGCATATAAAGCTGGGGGAAGAAGAAGGAAGGGGGGGACATTCGGAGTGATGGCGTTTGTCTTCCCAAGTAACCGTTAGGCACGATGGAGCCCTGTTTTCCTGGGGATGGCTGAACACCTGCCTGCCGATGGGAAGGAGTGAATGAATTCCTTGTTTTGTTTTGCTTGTGCGCACGGCTTTTGCTTTCCCTATTAAACTGTCTTTATGTCAACCCACGAGTTTTCTCACTTTTACCCTTCCGATTCTCTCCCCCATCCCATCAGGGGGAGTGAGCGAGTGGCTGTGTGGGGCTTAGTTGCCAGCTGGGGTTAAACCACGACAGCCACTGACCTCCAAAACCAGGTTCAGGACTTTCCCAAAAGGAGAATTTTAAAAAAAAAAAGAACTCGGAAAACATCAGACTGGGAGAGAAAGAGGTTACAGGGGAAGGTCGCCTGCTATGAATTTAGTATCTGGATAAAAAGTCAGGCTGTTAAGCAACAAGACTCAAGGAAAGGAGTTAAGTTCAGAAAAAGGAGACACAAAAGACTTAAGGCAAAAAGCTGAACAGCATAGATAATGCTCACTCTACCAAGATAAACAGTTTCAGCGTCTGTATGTTGGCTTTTTCAAATGAGTGTCGGGTATGAAAGGAAACAGGAGGCAGAGAATGGGAAGAGAAAGGACACTGGCTCCGAGCACTAAGGCAACACATACAGGGGAGAAGAAAGTTGAGTATGAGGGATGAATCTTGCCCCATTCACTCAGGCAACACTATTATTAACATCCCAAACACTTGTCTGAGGATTAAACTCATGACCACTTGCATGTCCTCAGAAAGGGTGTCTCACCTCAGCTCTGCGCAGTGGGGTGGGGATTTAAAAGAAGGCAGGCTTCAGGAGGAACGGCTGCCACACACAGATACTTAGAAACCCCATCATAAAATCTGCCTATATGGAGGACTGTATCAGACAGTGGGATCCATTCCTCTGACACCCACCCTCCTTACACCCTGCCCATCACTGAGTCCAGTTCATTTACTTCCCAGGTAACCACTTCCAGGGACATTTTTCACAGATCTGTTCCTAGAGAACTGGTACAACTTCATGCAGTAATAAACGACAACTTCCGTAGCAGTTATATGTTCAATGTGCAGTGAAACTAAAGAATACAGGTCCATGACAAGACATCAGTCTCACCAGTATTGCATCTCTGACATAAAGCAGCAAAAAGCAGTTTCAGCAGCTGATGGAATTCTGGACAATCAAGAGCTATGGAATAGTACTCCTTATTCACAAGTATGAGCAACGCTTTTTCCCTAAAATACAGGACTAATAACATGAGCTACAGTGGCCAAGAACAACAGATTTCTTAGAGGATGTATATATCTGCAGAGTCAAAGAGAGGAAGGAAGAGGTCACAGTACTCAAGTATATGTCATATCTTCTGATCCACAAGTCAAAGCCTCTTCAGCAGTATGGTGGCATCACAAGAGCAGCTTCTTTTAGGTGTTTCCCTTCACAGGGCAATATGTGGAAGAGTTTATGAAAACAAAAGTGGAGTCATAGACCAGCCATGCAATTAGCCACTCTATGGAAAACAACTTAGCCACATATTGGTAAATATCTGAGACTGCTTTTAGTATCCTACATCATTGCGTGGAGAAGATCTAATTGTTCCACAAAACTGTGAAAAGATTTCCAACCTAAATTCAGCTATTTTCAATCTTGTCCCTGGAACTGCTATTAAGATGGGTTCTTGGCAGAGCTTCCATCATGGAAAACCTTATCAGCATAGACACAGAAAAAACCTTTGCCACTCCATTTTATGCCAGGCTGAAACAAAGCTGCACATACCATCTGATTAAGCCTTATAAAAATGTGCAAGATCTACACAATGGAGTTTTTGTGCATAAATGAAGTAAAGGGAATGGGTGTTCTCTGGGACCTCTCGAAGTTTATGTCTTCTGCAGGAATGGCAGAAAACATGAGTTCTGATGATCAGTCATTTTCTTCTGGGAATTAAGGGTATTCAGTACTCAGCAGAATGGAATTGCTGCCACAGTTTTTGTTGTTTAGGAATAGGTTATCAGTTCCTTTAGCATTCTGTAGTTCCACTAAAGACAGCAGAATTAACCAATTTTGTCTGCTCCTACACCTACAACGTTGTCTCAGAACCTCTTTTATACAGAACTGAAGGTCTGGCACTTTAGTCTGTGGGTACTCCACGTACAATAATGCCACAGTCCATATTTCCCACACTCAAATGGTGTGATCCCTGAGGTCTCCAGAGCAGGCTGAGATTTTTATCTTGTAATTAGTATCAGACAGTCTTGTCAACAGAGGCAGGATGTCAGAGAGGCTAGTGATCAACCTGGCCAGAAAGTCTGTAAATCTTTCCATGGCATTCCTGTGAAACTTCCACCCTCACAAAACTGCAGAGGCAGGCAGAGTCTACAGGGTAACTGCAGTAAAAATGAAATCATGCTCGTTCTTCCATCCAGCATTGCAGAGACATATCATGCTAATTCTTACACATCAGTGCTCAGTTATAATCATTTTGTTTGGCTTGGCAAAATAACTGGAAAAACAACAGAGAACTATCACTGGGGGAGAGGGGGGACTTAGATCATGTTCCCACGTCATTTTTTCATGATTTCCGTTAAAAGTATAAGTCCTGCTAATAAATCGTTAAGACCTATAAAAACTATGCTAAGAAAAATCTGCAAGATGGAGAAAGAGAACGTAAAACCCTTCCTGCTAAGATGGAACTTATGTGTATAAAAATGTTGCTGTTGCCATTTCTTTGCACTTCTGACCTTTTGCTGCTGTAGTCATGATACCTCCTTATTCTGAAAGATACATACATATAAACACGTATATATAAAGGTGTACATATAAAGAGATATATATGTAAAGAATACTCTTAGATTGGATACTAGGAAAAATTTCTTCACCGAAAGGGTTGTCGGGCACTGGAACAGGCTGCCCAGGGAGGTGGTGGAGTCACCATCCCTGGAGGGATTTAAAAGACGTGTAGATGTGGCCCTTAGGGACATGGTTTAGTGGTGGACTTGGCAGTGATAGGTTAACGGTTGGACTCGATGATCTTAAAGCTCTCTTCCAACTGAAATGATTCTATGATTCTAATGAAAGAGTATTTTGGTACTGGGTGCAAGAGGTCTGGGGAGCATATTAGAGGTCTGAAACTGGACAAACAGCAGTGCAATAACATATCCAAACGGTGCTTTTATATAGCAGAGATCCAAGGACTCATATTTCATTCTGAATGTGAAGAAAATGGAAGTTCTCTTTCAGCAAAAATCCCGGGCAGCACCTATTGCCTCACAGGGGTTGTGAATCATAGGTGATGTGAAAGCCAATGCTACACAAGAGAAAATTTCAGTAATATTTATTTTTATCATACTTATCTCAATCCAAATGTGTTATTCTTTCTACTTGGCACAGGAATGTGTGTGGAAGGAGACTGTCCAAGAAAAAAATCTTGACATTTTCACTGACAGGGCGCACAAAGAGTAAAAGGCCCCAGAAAGGTAAAGCAACTGCCTGGGTGCACAGCAGAACTGCAAGCTCCTTCACGAGGAATCCAGTGTTCTCTGCATTGAATCATTCAGCCATCTATGGAAACCAGCCCCTCTGTGGGTAAACTTTGTTAGCATTTCCATCCATCACGGCAGTGTTCTTTGATTAAGACAATAATAAAAGTCTTGGGGGATGGGAGAAAATGTTAGATTTTTTTGTAACAATCCTACTAGCCCTAATTCATGTATTCTAGCATGAATAAGGTCTGCATGGTTTGGTCCAAAGCTCTCTTAATTCGTGTACACAACTGTTCCAGGTTCCTTAAACTCTTGTTTAAAATGCAATCCATACTACCTACCTGACTATTTTACAAACACTATTCTCAGTATGAAAAGGTTAACAATCACTGAAAATTAGCATAGCATCAAGAATCAAGTTGTTTAGAGAATCAACTGTATCTACATTCTGCTAACAGTAAACACTAATTAACAGTATCTGCTAGCACTAACATAAATCAAAACCGTCCCTTTTCCTCTCCTGGGCACTGCACTGGAAAATATCAGAACAGCAAAAATACTTGGAATGTTTCTTACTTCTTTTTTTATTTTATTAATGATAAAATATTGGATGTCAACGTGCAATGCTTTGTGCATTGCATCAGACAGCTCAAACAGTAATTGTGATGAATGGGAGTGGAAGGGCCAAGGTTACAGGCATTTAAGAAGGCTCTGTGGATTGAAAATATTAGGATTGATTAAAGGTCAAATACTTTATGGATTTATCAGTGTTGTATACATTTTCTCATGACACAGAATCACTTACACTACCTACAAAATGAAATAGAAAAGAGCTGCAAATCAGATAATTTTTAAGTCTTTAACCCGCATACAGGCTTAGCCATTGAGCGTAATTAATGGCACTGAAATGTTTTGATTAGTCAAGCAATAAACCAGCCAGCCCCCCACACCCCACCCTCCAACAATTCCTCTAGCTTCACACAGGTTCATAGATGACAGTCTTTCTCAATTAATGTTTAGTATTTACAAACACACCATCTGGCAAAAGATACTGTTTATAATGTTGTTTACAATCTGTATTAATTTAAACCAACCAACTTCAGTCAAGAGAGGAGCTTTAACTTGATAGTTCACCCATGCCCTGTCTTCCTTGTTTTCTAGGAAAACAGAGTTTGAGATGGATATCTATATATCATCTTTGATGCAAAGATTGTTCTATGATCCAGACAAGCAAACGGCTGTCTCCATTTGTTTCACAGTGGACTTGAACTGGCCTTCCTAAAGTCTGTATGTCGACTAGGACAGAGCAGAAGAAGCTCGAAGTGCAGGAATCTGTGGGAAAGGACCTTGGATTTGGAGCTTTTCTTTAAGAAGTTGTGCGAGGAGACTCTGCTGGTCCCACTAACATCAGGACGGAACCTTTAGCTCAAACTCCACAACATACCTAAGCAGAGTACTTACTTGAAGCAAGTGAAATCAGGTTGACTTCAGTGGCCCCATTCTTCTGCTCCAGAGCCTGATCGAGTTGCCCTGCAGAGTCTTTTTCATGGCCTTCGGTGAGCCCTGCGCAACGTGGGTCTACATCAGTGGCACGTCTAGGGGCTTTTTGGTGTCCTCCCAGCGCAGCACTGCGGTGCTACCTCCATGTTCAACTCCTGGCCTGCAATTTGCAGTACACTGTCTTTCGAACTTTACTGAAAAAAATGGAAGTAGAAACTTGATAGGAATCTCACCATAGTCTTGCACCTGCTTTTTAGGGTAGTCTTTGCTATGTATATGTCCTATACATTTGCACAGTTGACAAACACCCGGGGAAACTGAGCAAAGAGAGAGGACGGAGAGGGTTTTCTAAGCCAAAGCTTTTCTTTATGTAGGTTATGATTTCCTTCTGTTCTGAAAGGTGCTCATAAAGCTCACCTCTTCCCACACTACCAATAGTCACATTCACCAGAGAAACCCTTCCCAGTTATCTGAGTTTCCCAAAAGATGGCATAAATGGCTGTGTAACTTACCGCCTAAGGCTTAGAATGGAGAAATAGTCATCAACTTAACCAAGGGATCCCAGAATAAAGGCCTCTGTGGGACCGGTTACTCATAGCTACATTGTGTCGTTCAACAACGGAGCAAATCTTGTCCTCAGTTACCCTGAGGGGTGTGAAATCCAACCCCAAAGGCTTTGCACACAGCAGCACTGAAAGGGCTGTTCGAAGGGGGTGCCTGTCTCTCCTCTAGATCGATAGCAGTGAAGAAGAGGCAGAGCGTGTTGCGGACATCCACAGACACCTCTACAAGGGAAGAAAGATGTCTTTGCATTTGAACAACTTCAGCATTTTCCCTTTCTGTCTCTTGCAAAGAAGCCACTAGTCTTACTGGTTTCCTGAGAGTGTGGACAGGCGTCTTCCAGTCCACAGCTTTTGGATGCCTGCATGAGAAACAAGGGTTAAGGCAACAGAACAAAGGCAACTAAGTTTAAATTTTAGCCTCTAGTACGTGCCAATTTGTCAGTAATTATGATTCTATTAAATTTGATAGTAACCTCTAGTGGGTGGACGTATGAAAACTCAGACCTGTTTCCTCAGCAAGGAAGCCTTAAAGAATAACACCCATTTAGTAGTATAACATTTGATTAAAGTAGGCTCAAATATCCTAACTGTAAAGGTTAAGCACAGACATGTGTGTCACATATGATGCAGTGAGTAAATGATGTAATGTTGATAGACCCGTAACAACGAAAAACATTCCAACACTGCATTTTGGCAGAAAGTTTGATACCATATAAAATACAATTAAATGGCTATAACTTGCATGGCGTGAGAATCAGTGTCCTGTAAAAATAAAATAATATTTATTAGAAACTTTCCAAAATATTTAATTGCATTTCAAAACAACTGCTCTGCTTTTAAAATTGCAATTCCTTAAGCAGGTTTGTACTGTGCAAGCTAGCTTTCGTAGTTTTCTTTTGGCAGGGTAATGTTATAAGCTGCAGGCTGTTTCAAGTGCAATCATTTATCATATCCCTGGCATAAAAAACCCCTGCTTTTGCAGCAAAGGAGGTGTAGCATGACTTTGCTTTTCTCTAAAAATGAAATTTGGTTTATGTCACAGGATCCTTGCACCACTGGGAGTCATACAATGGTCCAGACATTTACTGGTTCATGGGTACCAAGGAAGCTGCAAATTTTTAAGAAAAAAAGTAATGATGCGGAGGTATCTAGAAAATGTGGTAATAAGCAACATGGCTTTACCAAAGACAGATCATTCAGACAAACCTTGTAGCTTCATTTAGAAAGTAAACCAGTCTCCCAGACAAAGGAAGATCTCATCTGTCTATGCTTCTGTAAACATTCAACACAGGGTCAGAGAGTAAATTATTAGGAAAACTGGGGGGGGACGGGGGACGGGGGATGGGGGACGGGGACCACAATAAGCCCCACCCCCCAAAAAAACCCAGGATTAACAGGGAACTGGCTAAGAGGAGTTAGCAACTGAGAAGTGTTATCGGCTCCATGGAGACTACCCATGGAGTTGTTCACAGTTCAGACTGAGCATGTTTGATGGTTTCAGAAGTGTCTTTAGCATAAAAACATGAAACTGCGCTGACAAAATTTGCTGATGACCATGGTACTGGCAGTACAGAAGTGTCAGAATGCCATGTCAAAAGGCCTTGAGGTCACCAAATTAAAAGAAAGGACATTAAATGGCATTGTACGAGTAAGATAATGTATGGAAGGAGAAATAACAAGGACTTCTGATGTAAGCAGTGCACTCAGCTGCCAGAAGTAGGTCCTCTTTGGTTGTTTCTACGGACCCATGTCTTCAAACCAATCACATAATGCCATTGAGCTGTCACTGTGATGTAACCATTAAAAAAGTTAAACGGGATGGACCTAAGGCTTATCCACAAGGTATTTTCTACAGTGAAATGGAAATACATGGGCATTGCACAAGCTATTGCTGTGATCTCTTATTTCAAAACATTGTTCTTGTCAACAGTGCTTCAAGAGCTTGCCAAAGGAGCAGTGGACAAATATCTGGCGGGCACGGCCTGGGAGGAAGAGCGTGTGGCAAATCACCTCTCAGAAGGTGACAATTAAATGACTCAACTTCAGGGAGAGATCAGGACTGGTCTGTCTGCTCAGTGCAATGCAGGACAGTGATGAAACTCCTTGCACTGAATGAGGTGGCCTGGTCACTAAGCACAACCTGTCTATGGCAACACCGAGATCCTCAGCTGAAAAACGGAGTCTGCCTGAGTCCTTCTCAGTTGTAACGCTGCTTCTATTACCAAACCAAGCTCATTTAAAACAGCTGAGGTAAAAAGCTTTGTAGTAGCTACCCGTAGAGTAATTAATATCTTATTAGACTTCAGTAACCCAAAGAGCAGGTGGATTTTGGCTATCAGTACACTAGAGAGCCAACTTCTAAATTTCAACCAAACTTAACCCAAACTGCATGGGGACAGCCTCATAGCAGATATGCCCCTTGACAGTGTGAGTCCATGCCTGGAAAATAAATACAATATTCTTTTTCATACTCTTTCTCTAAGCAACAAGCAGACCTGAGCTCAATTTGGTTTTGCATGAAGTCAAGTCTGAAAATTGCTCCTAATTGCTTTATGTGCATAGCACAGTTAAATGACAAGGAAGACATCCTACTTCACAGTTCACATGCCAGTTTTCCATATGCTCACAGACATAACAGATACATATTTAAAGCTCTGTGATAAAGAAACAGTGACAAAGCCATCTGTGAAAGGAAAGGTTTTGGGGTCTGTTGGCTCCTTGCTTTCAGATGAAACCTACAAAACATTCTCATCCCCAGGTGTCTACAAACGGTGATACTGAAATCCATAAAATGGGCATAGTGAGAAATCCACGGCATGTGTCCAACACTAGAAAGGAGGTATTAGCTAGCACAGAAAAACAAGGAGTTTTATTGTCCTGCTCATATCATATGGAGCATGCTTAATTCATTTATTTATTTTTTTCTAATAGTCTTATCCTTTTATGTTATTGCAGCGCTTCAGAAAATCTCAAGGTCTAGGGGGAAGTTTAATGTTTGCTGTTCTGGGATCATTTGAAGCCATGCATTCAAAGAGGACAAAATCACTTTTAAGTCTGCCTGTAGGAAATCTATCTTGGCAACCAGACAACTAGAATTAGTTATTAAAGGCATGTCAAATGAATAAAGACACCTCTGTAAGGAAAACCGCAAAAGCATTTACTTTTTCTAATATGAATAGTGGGCTAATACCAAATCAGCTTTCATTTTCCACTCTCCCTTCACCTCCTAGACCAGAGGTCAGATCCAATAAAGACTAACGCAACTGAAAATCATTTTGGTTTTTTGCATCTATTACATAGCAGATGTATATTAAATAGCACTGCCTGGAAACGAAGCAAACTCACATAATCTGATGTGGCAATCTCCTTGTGGAACTGGTTCACTGCAAGGCAAAGAAGTCTGTGGTATTATTAAAAGTCAGGAGGCACACCAAAAAGTGGGGGGGGGGTTCCCCTTCCAGAAAAAAAGAGGTAGAGCTTTTTAGTTCTGTAATGAAAATTAAGATACTGAGACAACTACGTTCAGGACCAGAGTTTACACTTCTTCCTTACACTGGGCATCCTCCCTGGAATCACTTAAGTCAACCAGTAAAGACAAAACAAACATTTTCATGGTAGCCAGAGTCTGGAGGACTGGGAACAATTCCTGGTTTTACCAAAGATTTCCTATGTGATACCTTCCAAATTTCTTAGATCAAAAGAAGAGACTTTGGGATTTTCATCTTTACTGTGTCTACATCAGAAAGCAGGACCCCCATGCTGTTTGACTGTTACATCTGTCCCCACAACTTTACTTGAAAATGTACAATTTATGTACATACCTGCTGCTTTAAATCTTCCTTATCAGAATATGGTCAGATTTGACCAAGGTCCAAAAGCAAGCGTAAGCTTCTTCTAGACTTTTTTGTTAACTGCTGGATAATGTCTAATAAGAAAGGAGCCAGAAAACCCATGAGTGGGCAAATGACTGTCCCAATCTGGTATTTGTTGAAAGAAGCAACTACAGATTGTGGTTTTACCTTGATCCACTTAGTCAAGAATATTTATTTGGACTAAAGTAGCCATAAAAAACAGCTCTAGCTGTAGCTATAAAAAAATAGGTAAATTGTTTTGACATCAGGTAACATATACAGTTACTAAATTTGTCAGAACTGAGCACTATCAAAGGCCTTCTTTTTAAGAAAAATATGCTATATATACACAAAGTAATTCACCTGCTTAATCAGACACAGGGAAAATTAAACAAAAACATGGGAAAAGGAAATCTTGTGGATGGAAAAATACTTGTACCACTTACAGGAGTTGCAGGTTAGCTATCAAAAACTTGTTTAGAAGACTTTGGAAAAGGAAAAGTTCCAAATCTTATAAAAAATAAGCACCTTTCAGTTCATGCAATTCAGCAAAACATAGCCCAAAGGAGCTTCTAGCCTGTGGCCAACAAATCAGATAAGAAAAGCTTTCCACACTTGCTAGGTATTAGCCACTTCTTCGTCACTTCCCAGGGGAGAATTTCTCAACCTTCTTCACTTACTCCTTGTCGAGTCCTAAAGCCCGCTGTCATATATGCTACCATACCACTTGCACTGCCTCAGGAAAAAAACTCTTCATTCATACAACGTACCAAGTTAAACACTGGAAAAAGACATCCCTGATTTCTCATAGCATGTGTTGACTTTTCTTCACATTACACTCCCAGCTTTGCTCCAAGGAATTTCTCTATCACTCAGTCTAGATACAGCTAACAGAGTGAATCCAGATGAAATGCCTGTTGAAATTAACTCTTTGGAGCCAGATGCAACCCCTGGGGAGGGCATTCTCTTAGGCCTGTCTCATACCTACAGATAAACAGCAAGAAAACATCATAAAGCCATCCAGTTTGACTTCCACGGTCTCTAACACGTGTATACCACAAGGCATAGAATTAACCCAGTTGCTCTGGCATTGAAACCATCACATTCTGATTTACCGGCAGGTTTTCCATATGTCTCCAGTGTCAACTTGAAAAGGTCAAGAAATGGAGAAGCCACCACTTACTTGGTACTTTGTTAACTCTGATGAACCTTTTTGCAGCAATGATCAGTCCTAAAGAGTCAGACTGATGATAACTGCCCAGCACGTACCTTCACCTCTGTATTTCCTGGCTATTGAACACATTACCTTGATGCAAGACCTGAGCTCTAGAGGCTGAACCTCAGTTGTCCACATCCCGGAAAGGCACAAAGCCCCATTTCTGAATCTTAGCGCTTTGATCATATGGTGTTCACTGTAAAAAGGATTCAGTACTTACTGCAGCTCCCAGGTTGTCAGCGAGGACAGGATATATTTATGTCCTCTTGGAAGTATATGGAGATACAATTCTGTGATAATCGCCATAGTATATCAAAATAGTAGCCCACTGCTCTTATGTAGTCCATCTTTGACTTGGATTTGGGGGGAAATAGCCCAGTAATTCAGCAGGAAATTGTATATTTAGAATCAAGATGGGTTCCTTCTTAAACTTCCATAGAGGTTGTTTTGTGTCCTGAAACATGAAGATTTAAACCTTTCTCTATTGTAAATTTGAATATACTTTTATTCATATGAATCGTCAACATTTTGAAAATCTAGCTCATAAAGCTTTTTACCTGTTTTAATACCTTTGCAGCACACAAATTTCAGATGAACCATGGGTATGTAAATAAATATTATATCCTTGGTGACTTTTTTTCATGGGCATCATTGCATATTTACTTGCAAAACACAGAGCTGGCCCTGGATATTTCCGAAGCTCCTTCTTGTAACAATGAAGGTCTTTTTTGCTTTGAAACTACACACAAACAAAATCTGCTGCATGCTGGGAGCCCACAGTGCTATTTTGCTATTTTGACTTCAAAGCAGTCACCTTTCAAAAGATTGGTTAGTTGTGCTCACAGGGAGCAAAGTACTTATACTAAGGAAAGAGATATCCTATTTAAGGAAGCCTGAAGGAAATATGTTTACTGAGGGGAAAAAAAGTAATGTAACTTCTCTTGTGAAAATCAGTGAAAGTAGTGTTCTGCTCTGCAACACTGCTCTTTATAGCAATCTCTTCACAAAATGGCCATAGTACAAGGCTTCAAAGGAGCAGCTGCAAAATGATTTAGATGTTAACATGCCGCTTATCACACGCTTAATTTTTCCGTCAAACTTGATTCACAGCCAATCAGATATAACACGTGAAATTGGGCAAGGGAAGAGGGCTCCTATCATTCCCTCCTTTTACTCTCCGTAGGGCACAGCACAAGGAATGGCACTCTCTCATTTCAACAGATTACACCAAACTTGCATGTTATTACAACTCCACCACTGAGCATATGCTTAATTTCCTGTGCATCCGCAACGTACTAGGGTCTAACAAGGCTGAGCAATACAGCCCGCAGTATTTTCTCACATACCAAGACAATAAGGAACCACGTAAGTTGTCCAACAGATGTCTGCTGTTAAGATATGTTTTTAATCACAGAAGGACAAATCTAATAAATGGAGAATTTTTATTATGCGTTTCAAGTTGTTGTCTCTGGTGCCTACAATGGCATTGCATATCTGCTGGGTTTTACCCCACAGCAGTAAATTAGAAAAGAGACAAAAGGAGTAGATCCAGAAGTCACTGCTATTCTCCTCATTAATATTTAGTGGGTTTAGAAAGAGAATAAACTAAAATTCATGTGAAAGAGCATATATATGCCATATTGGATTAATAAAATTAATTTCCTAGTCTTCTGAATCTCCTTTGCTTTTGTTGATATGCCTCTCTCTAACAAGTTTAAACATTTTTTTATTACAAGCTGACCTGCTGAAAATGAATCCATGCTTGAATTTTAGACTACTCTGGTTCTAGTTTGTTTGTCAAAATAAAAGTAAATAATAGTAGAAGGAGGAATATGTGCTTGAAGCAATTTGCTCATAGCATTATTGATTGAACATGACACCTCAGAGAAGGCAGGACATGAAGAACTAAAAGCTGGCTTTTAGTCATAAATATAAAACTGTATTCCACACCATAATCTGCCAGACACATGAGTCTGTAAGTACAAAAGTCTATCATTGGGGAAAGAAATTGCAGTGTCATGCATTATCAGAGCAATAAAAGAGTAGGTGGGTACAAAAGTGTCTCATTAGGGAAAGAAATTGTAGCATTATGCATCATCAGAGCAATAAAAGAGAAGGTGTGCTCAGTTTTTACTCTTTAAGTAAAAGGGAGGGGTTTTTACCCAGGTTTAATAAAGTGGTCTTTGTACTTTTAGAACTGAAGAATGATTTCTATTATTCTCATCTCAGCTTTCTTCTCATTTTCACTTGAAACATGAACATTTTCTAGACAAAAAATACCTGAGTTTTTCTAAACACATACATGGTCATATTTCATACCCACCACCTCTTGCCACTGCCACTGGAAAAGACAAACTGTCTCTGCTGATCTGTAAGCTGGAAAAGAAGCTGGTAATGGTAACATGAAGCCAGCACCGACACCAACGTGATACCGAAGGATTTTATATGCAGAGTGTTTTTCTCACATTTTTTTAATCACAAATTATAACTGCAAGAGGGTGTGACTATTACCAAATAGATTCGTTCTGTTAAACTTTATTTTAAAATGTTTGAGGCTGTGCACAATCCCTAAGCAAAAGACCAAAAGAAAACAGTAGAGAGAAGTGCCACTGACCGCAGAAGTCCCACAGAAGCAAAATATCCACAGATCTGAAAAACTAGTGACAAACAGCCTTGCCTTTGGGTCATACATACTATATTTCAGGAACTGCGATTCCAGTAAAGTTTAGCACACATTTAACAAAAGTTGGGTCATGCAAATAGTATATATAAAGAAACCATTATACTTTCATCATTTGTAAATTAGCGCTGTAACCAGAATGATGGATTTCTGTACCCATTGCCCTCTTATGGATGAAAGGAATTCTACCCTACTGCTGCTTTATTATTTTCAGAGTGGTTATTCATTACTGAAATATAAAAGAGCCCATAACGGTAGTAGAGCATCATAAGAATTACATTTTCCAATGCATGGGTACGCCTAGTCTGGTGAGTTTTTTACAAATGCCCCACAGTGACAGGCATTTCCATTAAACAGATTCCATGATGCTACTGGGACTGTCACAAATTTCAAACTTTTCACAGACTACCACAACACAGCAGAATGCCAACAAAAGACTATCATTTCCAGTACATGTTACAGTCTCCCTTATATTTTTGTATTTGTGAGGCTTATTCCTAACTGAATATTTCACTTCAGCCCTGGACCGACTGGACATTGCTACATGTTCGTTACAAAAAAATCATAAAGCACAGTTACTTTGCATTTCAGTTCAGTACTTCCCTGCTAGTGCACCAGCACTGGCACTCCTTGATGCTGCAGGGAGAGTGGAGGAAAGACGACTGCTTCAATTCAAACCATGTGAAAGTCTGTAGCTGCACTGGTGCCTCTTGTTCAGTTCAACAGCCTGATTTCAGAAGACTGTTTGAAGAAGTAATGCAATCCATTTGCTCAGTTTCTAAATAATGAGAACTGACAGCCCTGTGCTGCAATTGCCGTACATAACGCTGGTGCTGAAGCTTTACTCACAGCAACGTATCATGGGGGAGGTGGCAGTGAACCTTACTTTTAAGTAGCTCGACGCTCTTGAATTCATTGTTTTTCTTCCCTTGTATGTGTTCCTTCCTCAGGAAAACGTTAGTAGCCTGCCAAAACAACAACAGAACATGAACATTATGAGGGCAGACCAACACCGCTGGCGAAGCCGCAACAGCCACATGTGATATCTGAGAACCACCAGAGCTGTTTCAGCAGGTGAACTGGAGGGATGACAGCCATGCTTCAGCACCTAGATTACAATGCGTTGCCTGTTTACATGCTTACATTTTTTCTTTCCCGTGTTCAGCTTCTCGCACTGTAAAACCAAGGGAGCAGATGTAAATTTGTAGCAGGAACACTAAACAGAGTTAAAAGAAGGTAAGGACCTGCACCTTAAGACACGTGCAGGCACACTGCCCATCTCTTGGGCAGACCCTGAGTTTTTTGGAAGAACAGCCAGGCACAGAGCTAGGAGTCAGCGCGAGCGTACAGGCCACCAGCTAAGGGCGGACCCGGTACCCGTGCACAGCAGTGTAAGAGCAGACCAAAGAGACCCAGGGAAGCTTTTGTGTACAGCTCCTCTTGCTAGCCGGGAAAAACTACAAAAGAAAAAGATTTGTCTCCCTCTCCAGTGGTGACAGAATTTGGTGAACTTCTCTGGCAGTTGCTCCTTAGTATTGTGTGTTTATTTTCTCCTGTTATAGGACTTCATTTTGAAAAGATATGTTTCCTAATTTGGCAATGTGCTACTTGACAGCCTACACTCATCCAAAGGCGCTTTTTTTAAAGCAATATTATTATATGGGAAATCACAAATGTTGCTATGAAATAATAGTCTGGGAAAAAATAGTGAATTAATTCTAATGAGTGCTGAGAGTTATGTAGTAGCATATTCTATCTTTGACATTTGCCATCTACAATAGATTGTACTGCATCTGTCATTTCACTGGACACCACAAAATACAGAACTGGAACTGTCCTGTCATTTACAATTTAGTTTTCCTGTTCTACTGAACTGCAATATTTCTACCATCTCTATATATTGCTTTAAGATTATGCAAAGTCATATTTACCTGGAAATACTTTTTGTCATCCAAATAATTTAGATAAACGGCAATAACATCAGCAACCCCTAAAAGTTTCTGGAGAACTTCTCGCTGTTCAAGAAATGATGCCACTTGTCTGGTTTGATAAGACATTCCTTATCATCCTACAACCCAGGCTTAAGGGTTGCCATCTGCCCACCACAACAGTTCATCTAGCACATCACCCTTTCCTAGTCACACAAACTAATTGAGTGGTTGGTGGCTGCTCTCTGTTACCATCTTTCCCCTCGCCCTGCATGTGACAGCGTGCCTCAAATTTACTGTGCATGTGCCAGTCAGCTCTGTTGCCCACACAATGAAGCGCTCCTTTGTGATCAGAAGGCAGGTCTGCAAATGGCTGCAGATTATGGAGCGGAGGTTGGGCACCAGCGACACATCCTACAGAAATAAGTACTCCCCTTCCAGAACTCATGCAAAAGCAGCTTTGTTCAAACCCATAGGCAAATTGATTTTCCTTCACAAATCCTGTTCCTTTTGAAATTATTGTTTTGACTGGATCAAGGATCTCGTCAATGCGTATAAAAACCTGAAGGGAGGATGCAAAGAAGATGGAGCTAGGCTCTTCTCAGTGGTGCCCAGTTACAGGACAAGAGGCAACAGGCACAAACTGAAACACAGGAGCTTCCCTCTGAAGATCAGGAATCACTTCTTTACTGTGAGGGTGACCAAGCACAGCCACAGGTTGCCCAGAGAGGTTGTGGAGTCTCCCTCTTTGGAGATATTCAAAAGCCATTTGGATGTGGTCCCGGGCAACTGGCTCTTAGGTGACCCTGCCTGAGCAGGGGAGTTGGACCAGATGACCTCCACAGGTCCCTTCCAAACTCAACCATGCTATGAATCTGTGACCAGAATTTGAAGGAAACTTCCCTCAAACTCTTGTGTAAAGTCCATTCTTAAATCCACCTGAAACACATATGAACTCTGCAAAGAATATGTGCACAATCTGTCAAGAAGATAGTTCTCAGTTTGATACCCGTCTGCCCAGTGATTGCCGAGCTAAACCAAGAGTGAGACAAACTGACTTACTACATCCCCAAAGTTCTGCTTCTACGAGAGCACATAAGGAAAGGGAAAACCAATTCCCTATTCAAGTCCCTGAAGCTTAGTTCAATTGCCCAATTCACTAACGATGTCGCAGACAGACATAAATTATCTCTCTCTACTCCCAGGTGAATGGAGAGACACAGAGGTTGTTCACACTGAGGCTTTGCCTTCACCAAGGAGCGAAGGTTTGTGTTTTACGGTGGAGTGTACACATCAGCTCAGTGAGGTTTTGCTGCTAGAAAAATCACAAGGCAGCTGTGAAGATAAGCTGAGAATGAACCTTTTGCCAAGCCCTGACCATGACACCCTTTTAAATTAGTATCACCACCTTTGAGGCTTTGTTGGCCTTCTATGACATTCTGAGCAGGAGAGGACATATAGCTGCTACTTCTTCTCCTGTGTCATGTACTATATGTGAAACAAGTCTGGAATTACTTATAGTCACTGTCTCCCCATCAGTCATTCTGACGTTGAAAGACCCAGGTACGCTCTGGTTACTTGCACTTTCTGCAAGAAGTCTCACCTTAGCCAGTTATACTAATAAAGCTATTGGGTTCAAAACAGCTATTTTGAACACCTTAGAGCCAGAATTTGGAAAATATATTAAATACTATGAATCTCAGTCGTAATGTAACTCAGACTAGGGGAACTTCATTACCTCCAGAGTTACTACTATTGGCACTAGTGTAAGAGGAGAGACTAGTTTGTATCTATAATTGAAAATGTGTCTCTTGTTGGGAAGCATCAGAAAGCTGATCTGAAAGAGAACCATTTTTAAAAATCCAGGCTAGTCCCTTGAAAAGATTTGCACACATTTGTCACACTACCACTTTGATGGAGCAATTCAGACATTGCAACAGTAATGTTTTTTGACCTTTTAATCAATTCCATTTTGCAAGTACTCCATCTGAGAACCACAAAGGGTATTTACAGGACCCATTCTCTGGAGTCGATGGAAACTTTCTGTCAAATAACCATCTGCAGAGACAGATAAAACACATAATGACAGGATATGTTTGTGGAGAATTTGAATGCATTGAAAAAATAAATCTGGACCTGAAAGCAGATGAGTTAGAACAAAGGGACCCAAGAAAGATGTAAGGCAGCAATTAGGGCTAGAAAATTAAAAATACTGAGGAATTTAATCAAACAGGACAGTCTAATCAATGAAAAGCATGCCACATGCTCTCTGGGTAATTGCATCCCTCCCCTTTTATTTGTGGTGGTAGTAACAGCCCATATTTAAGATAATTGCATTCCTATAAAACTCAGAAGTCTAGGACTACCATCATTTTCATATTTGTCACATGGGACTTCATGCTCATTCCCCTGAAGTCAACAGCAGCTGTCAGTGATTTCAGTGGAAGCAAGAAGGGCAGTGATGATGGACAAGTAAGTGGCAAGTGGACTTCCAGCACAAACAGCTCCATGATCGTTTATTGCCTTTCCCTGGAAGAAAGAATTAGCCCATCTGATGACACGGACAACCCGAGTACTTCTCCGTGGTAGTGTGCACTCAGACACTGTGCAAGTAGGTGCCCTGTGTACCAGTCCCCTTCTCAATCTGGTGTAACTATGTCACTTCCTCCAAAGTGGTGAGTAGACAAGAATTAAGTGTAAATCTTAAAGCCAAGTTGGACAGAAACATGCAAACAAATCCACTCATTAAACCACCACATCAATGATTGTTATTTACCAGCTCTGTATCTCTAGTGGTTTTATCCAGAGAGACGGGTGAAATCCTTTAGAGATGCTTCTGATCTCACATCCGAACCACTATTTAAAGGTATGAGTTTAGATCAGGTTATTTAGCATAATCAAACCAAAACTTAAATGAAAAATAAAGAATTTTATTTGTATATATACGTACAGTTCCTAGCACTACAGCCTCTAGGGGAAGACACATCTATGTTTGGTAAATGCATCTTACACACTTACCTGTTTTCCCACGTGCCAATAAATTATGCTGGTCCAAGCACTTCTATAGTGACGCAACCGCACCGCCCGAGGAGAAGCTAGACCAGTATAAGAGCAGTACTTCTGTGCAGCCTTTAGGATTTTAGGTCCAGTATTTAGAGAGAGTTGTAGTTGTTATAAACCCCCGCACACACACACTCCTGAGTACATCGGGCTAGCCTTACTGTAAAACAACATCAAAATCTCCGTGCCTTTGATCAAATGCTCCAACAGACAATCAAGCACTAATAACAGGGATACTGTTTGGACTTACCATATTTTCCTGGCTGGCAGGCTAATGCCATTTTCCTGATGGGAGATTATAGAGATTTAATAAAAGCTACCATGTTTTAATAATGGACTCATTTAATAGAAAAGCTGCTTTGGAAAAGGACAGTCAGCCTAAATGCCAGTCTGTGTCTGGGACCTTCATAAAGTTCTTTTGTACTTAATACTTGTAGCCAAAACAACAATCAAGCCTTTGTTAATAATGTCCGTGCAACAGAAGAGTGGCAGTGAAACTGTAGAAGTTAACTCTTTCATTCAATACCTTATTATTGATTCCCAATTCAATGCTGCTTTTTTCAGCTGTAGTAAAATACCGTTTAGTGGACTCTATACCTACCTCCACAGAAAGCAGTCTGGACCTGATCATTGCTCAGCCAAGATTTGAGTAAACAGTTCCAAACTGTTTGCAGGACTAATCAAAATAAGCTAGAGAGAGAAAATTACTATTGGCTAACTTAATTTTAAGAAATACCTCTCTTAAAAACAGTATTATGTCCTATAATCAATGTACTGATAGGTAACCAGAAATTCATTTGTATAATACACTCTTATTCTTGAATAATAAAAAGCAGTATCATTGCGTTACAAATATGCTGAAAGTTAGGACCCTTCAAGAATTAACATCTAGAACTACCTGGAGTCTGACATGTATACAAAATAGACTCCAACATCTAGAAAGTCGGGAACAAACCTCGTATCTCCTACAAGCTTTCTAAAGCCTGCTTGCCCTAGAACAAAGAACATTGTGCAATGCCCTTAAGCGACATTTGAAAGCAGTTTCAGTCTCAGCTTCCTCTCAATCATCAATTGCTTTTAATTCAGTGTATCTTCACTTATTAATTTCTCTTCTTCTTCTCTTTTCCTTGGTCTCCATTTTTCTTTGGTTTTCCCACCACAAATAGAGAAGATTTATTTTATTTTAAATTTAGTTTTTAAGAGAAAGTTGCTTCTCTCTGCTGTTCATTCAGTTCCACCGTGCAGTTCACATGCTGATAGTCTGACAATATACTTATTCGTATACACTTCCCTCATCTGGGATTGTGTTTGCAATAAACCTCCCAAAAGCACTGTAATATTTACTAGCATACATTTTGGCACACATGAAATGTGTGATTGTATTTATATTCATGCCTGTTGCATATATACATCTATACAGACCTTGAAAATATTGCAAGTGTTTTTCCTAAGCTTTTTAACAATTTGACCCTATTGGTGTTGCCTGTTTTAAATCCCAGTATGACTCTTTTTGCATCCGTATCATTATAAAAACAACACAGAAACCTTAAAACAACCAGATGCAAAACCCCACCAACCAAATGATCCTCTACTTAGTTTGAAGAAAAGGCTTAAAATACATATATATATTCTGAATTACATCTTAACTAACTTTTATTACTGTCCCTATTAACAGTAAGATAATTTGCTTTGAGAAGAAGCACGGTGATTTAGTGTGTGTGACATTTATAGATATTAACCCTATTAACAATTCTTTTAGATGAACTTTTTTTTTAAAAAAAACAAAGTAGTCTCAAGCACCTACATACTATATGTAGGATTTATGTGAGGAATGCACTAAGAGCAAAATGTGACATTAAAATTATGTCAAGTGTATAAAAAAATATTTTAAGTTAAAGCTGAAGTTCCATTCTGATGACTGTCTATTCAGTCATTCTTCCTTAGATTTCAGAATACCTGCTTTTCACAGATAAGCAATATACAGGGTTTAATATCCAGAAACACCTAGAAGAATTGTGTGTAAAATAAATAGAAGCCAATTTGAGTGGATGTTATAAAGTAAATTTTTAAAAGCACGTATTTCACAGCAGCTTTTAAAGCTCCCCTAGTCCAAAAAGAATTTAGAGACTTGATTCCAAGACACAATAGAAGAAAGACTGCTTTAATGGATAAGCTTAAAGTCAGGCCCTTAACTCATCTCACAGGTTACTGTTCGAACCCTTCTCAGGACTCTGGAGCAGCAGCCACCCTTCTTGTTGGAATAGCAAACACCTGGAGTGGGTCATTTTGTAAGGTGAGTCTTTTAAAAATGTGGCCAGAACATAAAATACAAATTCTGACACATCCTTTTAAAAAACAGTGCTGCCTGTATATAGCCAGTGCTGCCAAATTATATGAGAGATATAGGGAGAACAGCAGAATAAATCCATTTGGAAAGCGCAGAAAAATGGTATTAAATTGTGCAAAGCAATTAGAACTGAACCTTTGCATTCTTTTTAGATTGCTGAACCATGTATGGCTATTCAATTTTTTTCAATTACAACATTGTGCAGAGCTATGTATTTCAAAGTCCTTCTCTAGGAACTAATATATAGTTCAACCAGGGTGGTATCCACAGTGTCACCACCAAGGGCAAATGGATAAAGTTACCAGAGGGAATTATTCTTTTGTGGCAGGTTGATTTAGTCTTTTTAAATGACAGCAGCTGAACAATCAACTCTTATTTGTTTCTGTTACTAATAGGGAGGTGTTAGGCGGGTCAACCTTGTAATAAGGTTTTTCTGTGAGAAGAAACTGCCAGTCTTGATAACAAAATTACAGCATTGATAACAGGAAATACAAAGACCAACCAGCCCCCCCTGGAAATGTTTGAATCCATCATTGAAAATAATCTATCTACCTGCTGTGTTTAGGGACATTGCTTTAGTCAGCAAAACATTTTTTTTTTTTACAGTTAATCAACTCTAATACTGCTTTTAAATAAAGACTGAGCTTTGATAACAGAAACAGGGGCTTCAAAAACCAAGGGATGTGTAGCAAATGCATGTAGCATTCAAAACGAGTCCTAATAGCTAGAGATTTGAGTGAAATAACTTGTCTCTATTTACATATTTGAAGAGTAACCCTAATGTTGTATAGAGAGCATGCAATGTAATGCCTGGCCCCTGGGACAGCAAACATCAACAGGCAAAAATAAAATAAAATTAAACTCTCAGCAGGATAATCACAAACAGATCATCAAGATAGCAGTTGCCAGTTCATCAGCAGCTTGGAGTGAAACAGTCACCTTAAGTCTAATTGAACTTACCGTAACCTGAAAAGTAACAGTCTCGAGGGCTGAGGTTGCTCCGCAGGGGAGTTGAGCCCAGCACGTTTTGCGCACCCCGCGTGGCGGGAGGCAGGCAAGCTGCTTGGCTGCCGTTTGACACGCTGGATCACTTCTCGCACAGACCAGCTCAGCTCTCAGGAGTAGTCCTCTGAGCAAGGCTGGACCTCAGAAACCCCCACCCCATGCTAACGAGTTAAGCCCAATTATTCCATTTCTGTAGCCAGTGGAGCCCAAATTTGCTACCGTGACACCACGGTTGGCTACTCGGTCTATGAGCTCTGAGCAACGAACCTACCAGGCTTTTTATGAACCCCACCTCCATAGCAAAGGAAGTCTTCTAGAGACAAACCCATTCCTCAGACCACTTCATATCCCCCTGGGAGCGTTCCTGTTACCTGACAGATGAGTTCAAAGGCTTTAGTAGGTTAAGTCCCCTGTATTTCCAGTGAACGTACCCTCTTGATGTGGCTGACACAGCTTTAGTCTAGTAAAAGACACTTTTTCCCCAAACATAATTGCAAATTTTATCCTCATCGACTTTTTTACCCATATATGCTGGGAAACCCTTAGTTGTAAAGCTTGTGTTTCCATTTCACCTGTTGTTGCCTACAGCCTTTCCTGAAGCACCAGTATGTTGATCCCACCATCACACTATCTACACCTAAACTAAAACTGCTTCAGTCCTCTAAAATTGCCACACAGATAAACGTAACCGAGTTAAACACAGAGCGGTATTTCTCAATCTGTATCCTGCGTTGTGTAGAAGTTTTGCATCTAGTTCAGACTCAGAGGAGGCTCCCACATCATGTTTTATGCAGCTACGTAGTGTGGCTGAATAGAAGCTCTTGCCTCTGTATTAAGCCCTTGCCTGAGTTATACCCCCAGCCAACAGCTAGCAAATTGTTTCCAGATGAATTTACCTGCTGTGCTGGTG
Source organism: Phoenicopterus ruber ruber (assembly GCA_009819775.1). Taxonomy (NCBI): domain Eukaryota; kingdom Metazoa; phylum Chordata; class Aves; order Phoenicopteriformes; family Phoenicopteridae; genus Phoenicopterus; species Phoenicopterus ruber. The sequence goes on along the minus strand of CM020217.1, from coordinate 26,899,378 downwards.
TTCAGTGCTCCCCAAGGAATTCCGCTTGTTTACTGGCACTTTTATCACTCCCTTTCTGCATGCTGTGCACTCTCCATGAATGCTTCCAAACTCTCTCTGGGTGATGGTAGCTCCTCCAGTTCCTACATCCCCTTCCAAACACCAGGCACCGTTGGGACTCAAGATTGCCACAAAACAAATGGCAAGCTTCGGGCTTCACCTGCCTTGCGATTTTATGCCTTTTCTTGGTAAGATATTAGATTCACCAACATATCTGTGGATCTTTTTTTTCCCGGAAATTTCATTCTGAAGCCTGCCCAGCAAATTCTGACTGCTTCCCTAGGACCTCTTTCAGACTTCTATTTCTCTCTCTGCTTTTTCTCCTCTGTATCAACGTGGATGTCACCTGCAATTGCTCAGGGCAAAGGAGATTTTGTTAGAGGTCTGCTTCGTTCCAGAGAGGAGTTTGTAACTGATGACAAACCAAGTTTACCCATTACACAACAGGCTGTGGGAAAGGATACCATTCCCACAACCAGTCCAGTGGCTAACACGTTCGCAGGGAGCAGGCTTTGTGCATCAGTCCTTCCCAGCCACAACTAGCAAACGTTCTGACCACTGCAGTGACTAACAGGGCGAGGTCCTTTCTCTTTCTTGCCTTTGGAGTGAGGGTAAACGTGCCCTGGTCTCATAAGACAAAACCCGACAAGTGAGACATCCTCATGTTCTGTAATCCCGTGCAGAATTAGTCAGAACCTGGAGAGAGGGAATTACAAAGACTTTTAGTTAAGGAGTGGTGGTTTCCATACACATACTTTCGGACTGTGTAGACATAATCTATTCAGTTCTAACCCTTTCTTTTTTATTATTTCAATTTTTTTAAAACAAAATCTCAGTTTGGGGCTTGAAAATACACTCACATTTCAGTGAATCACTTGGGACTCCTAGGCCCTGCCCAGCACTTGCAGGATTACATCAGGCTGGAGAGTGCAGGAGTACAGTGGGTTAAAGGAGAATATTGTGAAAAACAGTTGTGCTTAAATCGCTGAAAACAGAGAACTACAGGAAACCTGTAGTACTCACATCCATTTTAAGAGCCTGGCCTTACTAGATAGACTTTGTTCAGAGGGGCTTTAGAGGTGTGATGGAGAAAGCCAGGCTCAGTTATAAAAAACTGCACAGGCAGCAGAGGCTGAATAGGCACAGCCCAGCGCGGTGATTCACCATGACCTGTCTGCTGAGCTGTGAAGCAGGAGTGGCATCGTTTCTATTTAGTGGTTGTAAATAAACTGGCAAAAGTGAAAGAAAATCAAAGCCAAAGGTGAAAGGGTGGGATAAAAATACGATATAAATAGTGAGAAAGATTGAATACCAGAGATTTTATTGCTTGCTAATGGATTTAACAAACCCAAATATGTGACAGACTAGAGCATCCCTGTTGCTTAATTGTAAAACCATATACTTTCCAAAAGCTAGGGAAAGCCACTATAGATATATAGCGCTATTGTAGTCTTTCCTTGTAAAGCAATTAAATTGCACCATGAAGAAATGTTAACCCTGGAGAACTAAATTTATACAGAGAACTGGGTGTCAATCGGGGGGCTGAATTTACTGCTGTCTCCTAAAGGGAAGATCTTTGAAACCAAACCCAAACTTTATTTAAGCATTTCTGTCTTGTTAAAGTACTTTACAAGGTGTTACCATATCCAACTGAAGTTCACACACAAATGATGTCATTTGCAGCAACACTTCAAGAAAAAACAAGAAATCGTTTAAGAGGCGTTTTATGATAAGCTACATATCAGAAATGCAGATGATAATAATACACTGTAATTACTGCATGCTTCCCCGAAATCCTCAAGTGTCAGTAAAACACTGAACAAGGTGTGACAGCACAGAGAAGATACCACAAGGCAAGCTCAGGAGTAACTTTTTGGTGCGTTAACTGCTCTCAATAACTGCCCGTGTACTCAGCGTTGTGCGTAGCCATGCCAGATTTGCCCTTGAGCAGACATGTGGGGTGGGAGCACACGATGGGGCAGGTAGAGGAGAAGAGCTGACAGGCTGCATGCCGTCACCTCGGCCAGGCACACTCACCCTGTGACGCACGGTGACCACAGCTACCTTCCGCCATCGATCTGGAGCCGCCAGCCTGAATCGCAGGGCAGACCCCCGCAGGAGGGTTGGCCTGTGCTACCTCTGCAAACGACACGTGGTGGTAACCTGGGAAACTAACCCAGGGCATCTCCATCCCAGCCAGCCGCATGTTGTCTTGTTCCTGTGGTTTTGCTGTGTGGCTGAATTGCTTGGAGGTTTCTGCTTTCAGGCTCCGGTGTTGGGGAAATCCACTGCTGGAGACTGATGCACTGTCTGGGTTATAGGCCCTGCTAGACAAGGGGCTGCTTTACTGGCTGAAAATACCACAGAAATGAGAAATGTAATTGCGGATGAGTTCTAATTAGAAAATCAAGGTATAAAATATTCTCCTGTTAGTCTGGGTGCCAGCAGTCCTGTTTTTCCTTTGATCTGAAGCAGATTTGCAAATCCTGGGAACAATGCAGAGTCATTGTTTGTTCAGATCCCAGTATTGTTCTTCCACTCTGCTCAGCCCAATCACATCCCCATAGACAACGTCCATTCTTCAAATTGGACCACACTTGGTTGCTTGCTCTAATAGGCTTCTACCTGTCTTAGCATAATTTATTTGCCCTCTCTCAAGTTCCCACCACTGTAACCATTAAATACTCTAATTTCATACTCTGTTGTCCCTCTGACTTTTTAATCTTAAAATAATTTTTCTTTACACCTCATGCTTCTTGAACAAATCATAGCATGTGTTTCATTTAAAGCTGTAGTTTCTGGCCCATGGAGTAACGCTGCTAGTTCACCAGTTTTATAAATTTCTTTTTTGATGCCAGTGCAATGCTTTTCACAGCCAGTGGTGTTGATTTCTTTGTAGCTCTCTACATATAGCATATGTCCTTTTACCTGATAAATGTCTACCCTCTCGATAGAAGCTACAGCAAAATCACCTTTCTACATACCATTTTTTCTTACAATTGAACTGGTGCTTCATTTCAGTAGTTTGCCCTTTGCTTTTCTCCCAGGATGAAGCCACTTCGTGACACCTAATATTTAGTGTAAGGCCAGACCAATTACACCAAATCTCTAATGCATCTGAAGAGCATTATTGGTAACTTGAACATCCATGATGTAACGCCAAACACATGACCAAGAAACTCAGCCCTTGATCAGACAAGTGCCATGCCTTCCAATACGGTAGTCACCATGAACACATGGTGACTTTTGAAGACATTCTGAAGGCTAAAATATCACTCTAAACGATAGAGAATGCTTCCCTCCATGAGAACCTCACTTGTTTTGTCAACAACTCACTCATTGCCCCTACAGTGTTTTTTCCTTGAGAAGAGAGAAAAAGTTACAATGAGAAAGGAACTGGGATATGCGGACATGACATCAGTACTCTGACATGGTCAGTAATCAATAGAAACAAAATATCCAAGATGAGAAAATAACAATTATCTCTTTTTGATGTTTCATTGTTTTATTCTGCCATCATCTTCCTCCCTTAAGGAGCAGAGCTTGCTTTCTCAGAACTTTACATAGAACAATGGTGTTGCCTGTAAATGTGACTTTTTGGAGCTGCTTCAGGTAGGAGAGGTTAACGTACAGACACCTTAATGCTGGTTCCCTACCATCTCAGATCATGAGATCATCTGATAATATTGGATTACTGTTCCTTTTCTTATTTTTCAAATTATACTAGCCCACAGTTTTCCAAAAAAAAGATTGACAACATGACATTTATCTGATGTAGTGTGAACTTTTTAAGTTCTGCAATATGAACACATTCATCTCAGTGAGATCTATTGCTGCAAGGTCTCTTCCAGCATCACCCCAATAAAGGCCTGGTCAAACATTACCAGGAGAAAAGTGTAGCAGAGCAGGCCAAGCCAAGCCTTCGAAGCATGGGGGAACATAGCTGTCTGTCTTCCAAGAAACCCCCTGTCTGCAAAGGAAAAGGATCACTGATGCTTCCCAAGAGGGAAGCCTTCCTCCCGCTGCAGTTCCAAGAGGGTGTGAAGGAAGGAATGAGAAGGGGGGCAGGAGAAGCACACAGGATCCGTATGCTACAATGTGCTTCAGGCTCCAAATAGCCATAATCTGTCCCTTGATTCCAGTCTCTCAATTCATATCTGTAACTTCCATCAGCAAAAATCTTGAAATATTTGCAGTAAGCTCTTTTGCACATTTGGCTATTAAAATCAGTGACAAAAAACATCCAAGTTGCACCAGATGCTTCCTCAACATGCAGTGGGCGTTTCTGAAAGGGAGCATCAACTTGCTGTACATTGATTTATAGAATTTTTTTCATTAACACTGCATTTCCACAATGCTAATACATTTTCTGGACGGTCTAAATTAAACAGACTTCAAAAATTATGTTGTTACATGCACTGTGCAGAAGAAAATACACATTTCTATCATCTTCTCTGTTTCACTACAACAAAACCAAACTAGTTAAATACGTTAATAAATGCAACAAGGCATTTAATTCTAAGTAATTCCAAATTTCTACAGCAAAAGGCCTTGCAAATCATCATGTAAGATACTTCAGACCAACATTTACTCAATTGTTAGCAACTTCTCTGTGGCACAGGATTATTCATACACAAATGATACAACTAGCTCACAGCCAAATGCCAACTGAAGAGGGTTATCTTGATTTATCTGGCAGGGTTGGGTTTTCTTTTTGTGATGGTGGCTTTCTTTGTATTAATAAAACAGAGCTTTCTTGGCAATTCATACTCCTGTAAGACCTGTAGTCTGGTAGTCTTAAATGGCTATCTAGGGGTTTAAATAAAAGGAAAATGATCTCTGTGCCACTGAAACAACACAAATTTGTGGTCTGTGCTACAGCTTTATTGGTTGGAAACACTCCCAAAGCTAGAAGAACATGAATTACATTTCATTTTGCTGACTAGAGTTAATAGCCAAGATGTGCTCAAAATAATTAGCTAGATTTAAAATCGTTTAGGGGAACAAATTCCAAGTTGTTTGATCTTAGGTTAAATATTAGTCTGTTATGTCACACAAGCCAAACAAACCACAATTGTGAAGTATTTCACTGTTCTGGGTTTTTTTTCTTACCACGACATGTCGGCTTCTTTGCAAACTGCAACACTGAGCGTGATGTTATGTTTCTCAGACTGAGGAAGCATTCTGATTGACTGATGATCATTTTAATGTGGGGCTTTAATCTAGTTAAACCACAGGGCTCAGCCAGAGCAGATGTTCAGTGTGTTTCTGAACTGCCAGCCCTATCTCCTTTCAGCGAAAACATACACACTTTTATTCCACTCCCAGAATCTCCAAACATAGTATTTTAGGACACGCCAACCCAGGTTGCAGCTAGGACATGGCTGCACTCCTAACAGCAATTAGATACAGTTTTCCTCATCTGGGCTTTCAAAAATCCCAACGCAGGCATTTTGTTATAAACAAACATCTGGTCGTGTCTCAGTAACAAAGAAAGATAAAGTGTTTTTGACAGAACTTTGCCCTCTGGTCAAACTTCGCTTTTCACTAGTGTCTTTCATTTATGCCTTTTTGAAGACTATTTGCACAGGCCTCTAACAGGATGTCAATAAGCAGATTCACTGATATGAAGAAAAGTGATCCAATGCTCTGAGTATAGTTTTCAGAGCAAAGAAGGAAAATTGGGAGCCTGTAACAAACAAAAAATACATAATCAAGTACAACAGATCAAAGCTGATACGATGTAGTGACAAGGGTTTTCTGGCTGCTTTCACTGAGGCTTAAACATGATTATTTTCTCTCATACAGGACAAAGGAAAGCTACAAACATTAGCACAGTGCAGCTAAACTGCCATCCCTCCACACTCACCCATATTCTCTTACCATGAGCATCAGAGGTTTCTTGCCTTGTTAATCACGGCAAAACAAGCTGGTATTTTGAAGTTCAGAAATAAATCCTGTCTTTGCACATTAAACTTTACATGCACCTTTTTGTCAGCTGGACTGGGGTCTCAGAGGTCTCCAGTGAAGCTGGGAGGGGACCCACAGGAGAGCCACAACCAGGGGTGCTGCCCTGCCCGGGAAAGTGTTCCTCCACATCTCAAGTCCTCACCTCTGTTGTCTGAACCAAGAAATGTAAGGTAACCATAAGCCTCTGATTTGCTAAAGAGTATTCATGGATACAACAGCACAGTAAGTGCTGACATTTTACTGACACTCCTTCTTAGAAACAACTTAAGTAGGGTAACCTTGAAAAGACAGATGACATCAAGCACATACCAGTTTCTTTAACAGTGTGAAAGAGCAGATGCCAATAGCTGACTCCAATTGGATATTAATTAAGGATGTCATCCCTTAAGTAGCCCCTGAAAAGCACCTTACAATCCCTCTCAGATATTGAGAGGAACAGAAGGAATTCACCAATTTGCACCTTGCAGAAGACACCACCAATAATTTCACAGAAGAAAGACCAAAGTAGGAGTTTTATTTTAAGTGAAGTTATTGGAGGTTGCAAAGGACTAGGAGGAGTTTTGGGGATACAGAGTGTGTCAGGAGACAGTACTGATACTGTGCTATGGTCTCCGTAAGACATTCTGCATGCAGAGTGGGAGGAGGAGAAGCCCATTTGATGTTAATTTATTCTTTTCCTTTCAGAGCTTTCATCACATACCAGCAACTATCCTCTTGGCTCTTGGAAGTGTTTGGGGGGGGAGAGAGAGAGAGAGATGAGGTTGAAGGCACAGAAATTCTGGAGCAATCTGTAGACAGAGCGCAGCTGGAGAAATTGGGGATTGTGTTTTATTCAGTCTACAAACTAAAAAAAACCTAACTCACAACTTTTAAGCGCATGCAAATTTCTCTGCTGAAACTGCCTCATTGGCTGCTTTCTTAACATCTATCTATAGATGCAACCAGAAAAAGCAGTCTTTTGAATGCAAATCCGTACTGTTCATATCCCCTGTGTTTGAGCTGCACCACCACATTTTGTTTTCACTTTAAGAAACAAAGCAAACACTCTGCAGCAGTAGATAGGCTAATGGTAGTAATCAAACCAATCTGTGATACGTAATTCTTGGAAGGTAAATATATTCCTCTTAAAACAACAAATGAATGATTTTCTTTGCATACCTTTCTCCCAAGAGAAGGGATAACAAAATCCTTGCACTGGCATGATGCTGAGATGTCTCTCCTGGGCTCTGTAAACAATACATTATAAGAGGTTATCCACATGTACTGCAAATACAAACTGTTTTTACGACTAAGCTACTACCAGAACATGAATGATAAGCCAGTTTCTTCCATGTATTCCTGACATTTCTCTTTAGAAAAATCAAATTTCACTAACAATGAAAACTGATATTTTAACCAGAGGTGATTTAGCCTTTGGGGCTCAGTGAACAACATCCAACTATCTGTAATAGTACACTGCTCTGCGGGTTGACAGCTCATATTTGAGCTCCAAGTGACTGAAAATAAAACAGCCTCCAAAAGCTCCCCTGCCATAAACAGGAAGAAAGAAAAACCTCACCTATCTACATAGACTGAGGTCCAGCATTTCCCGATAGAGTAATGTTCAGTCAGGATTTGGAGGTTTAGCTAGTCCTGCACAGATGTCCACTCGCACAGCTAATTAACATTAAAGCTCACACAGTAGCAAAGCAATTTAATTCCACGTCTTGAAGTTATTATTCTCACTGAGCTAGATCCAGAGACCATGGATGTTAACTCCACTACAGGGATGGTTGCTTTCTGCCCAGTTGTGACATTTGTCTTTTGCATATAGTACAGCACAGCATATAGACAGCCGACCAGGCTCCAAACAAGCTAACACATGGGGAAGAAAAGCAGTTTAGCTACAGCAAGGATGTGGAGCCCTGCATATGCTATATACATCCTCATGCTTTGCCAAAGACCTAGCTGAGCACTATGGTGTAGGAGGTCTGGCTGTGGTGCATCAGGTAGTGCATTTAAAGCCAGTTCTGGTATATCCAGATTACTGCAGTGTGCAACATCCTATATCACCTTACAGCCCTCTGACATTATACTGATGGGCACCAGCTGAGAGCCTCAAGTCTTGCTTCCAAAAAAGGCAAAAGGAATCCTGCATTTGACTACTTCAACTCATATTTTTTTCTATTTTTCAAGCCATAACCAGAGGTAGATGTGCTGCCTGAGAGATGAGAAGCTTTTCTCTGAAATCCCTTTTATATCTTGAGGTATCAAGTCAGGAACACACCTTCCATCACCATGTACAGTACGGCTGACAGTGAGTGTTATTTCCTGTCTGGAAACACAGAGGCTATCACGTTAGTTAGCTAAAGTTGTAAAGCTCAGAAATTGCAACCAGACATCAATACAGAGGGTCTCAGGTGTGCAGTAACCCACCTTCACCATTACTGATGCACATAAGTGCATTAATCCATGGAGCCGCTCCTCTCCTGAAATATCAACACTGCAATACAACTGCTCTCATGAACAGTTGTGAACTGAAATAAAGTGCAGCTATTTCAGGATGCTATCCCCAAAGAGAGAAATATATTTTTGAAAGGAAAACATACTGTTTCCAAGTCTTTACCCACATAAACAGTCTTGTAGCCTTGAAATTCTCCCTTCAGTTTCCTTGTTCTATTTAGCTTTTCAGCATCTGATCATAAAAGCAAGTATTGATAAACTTCAGAGCATCCCCAAAATTCTTTTCCCGTATTTCTTTGGTTTACGATCCCCTTTCTTAACAGGCGCCAGAAATTAACCTGCTTTTCTATTAAATAGCTCATCAAACTGGAGTATGCCCAGCAGGGAATCCCAGACCTACAGCTACCTCACCTGTTGGTGTTCATCACTGATATCTTGTCTGAACTTGGTTTTGCCCTAAACAGAAAGGCCTACTGAAAGCCCTACAGGACAAGAAGTCTTCATGCTTCCTAGCCTCCTTGCAATGCCACTGCGGACAGAAGATGCCCAAAGAAGTCAACGCCACCAGGTGAATGGGGGTGAATAGCCACTACATCTTGTTCTTCCAAGGGCTTCTTTTCCTGCCAGGGAAGGCCTCTTAAAGCATTCTAGTCGTATCGAACTTGCCATCTGCTTGAATAAACCAGCCTTTAAAATAATTTGTCAATCCATCTACATCAGCAACATTTATTTCATTAATTGGAAGAATTAGCTCTTTGTAGCAAGTCGAAGACTGTGGAGCCAAAATATACTGTACTTTCTCCCAAGTGACCCAGAGACCCTTGGATGAACTCTTGGGGTGCCATTAAAATGAATAGTTATATAGAAAAATAGCATTTTAATGTTTATTTAACGTAGCTACCTTTCCAAAAAAAGGAACTTTCAACATTTTTAAACATCTGGTTGCCTTATTTTTTAGTTTGTTTCTCCAGTGGTATGAGCAGAACGTCTTCAATTTAGAAAAGACATGTCTGTATTCTTAGCCACATGGATGCTCTCAGGTTACAAGCAGTGTGGAGGAGAAGGAGATATATAAATACCTTTTAAAATTATTTTAGGACTGACATATTAAATTTTAGAGGGCCGAGTTCTACTGTCCGTTACGCTACTGAGATCAATGAAGCTAGTCTGGAGCTGTCATTGTATACACAATACTAGTCATGCTAGATACTGCTGCATTTTAAGCATAAAAAGATTGTATAAGGTAAAGCAAGATGAATTACAACAGCTTAATAAAAGAATTAGTTTGCTCTTTTAAATGGCTAAGATTTTTACACGGACACTATTGTAAGTGAGAAGAAGGTACACTACCACGAACCTCCCAAGCATACACACACACAAACATACATACTTCTTTATACAAATATATATATTTATAGATAAAATTATAAAACCAGAAATACTGGCATATATTATGTGTTATACATGTAAGTTATACGCTGTATACTTGAGAGTCTTAAAGATCTATAGTATCGATACACCCTCAGAGCATCCCTGGAATTTTTTTCCCATATTTCCTTGGTTTATGACCCCCTTTGCTAACAGGCACCAGAAATTAACCTGCTTTTCCAATAAATAGCTCATCAGTCCTATCTATGAGAATAATCACCTTTCCAGTCCTACACAATATTCTCCCACCTGCTCATACAATACTGTAGTCATGCTCCTAAAAGCAGCCTAAAAACTCATGTTAACTTAGGTGACTACCATGAACTTTAAAACTTTCAGGATCACTGATTTCTAGCATGCAGAAATCTTACATGCAGGGCCTTCTTTCTCTTAAATACAGACCTTTGTGCTCGCATTTGGCTGTGATAAAATGCCTGTTCTTCCAAGCATACCCTATCAAACAGTCCCCCCTGGTTAGCAAAAAGGTCCTACCAGAACAAAGTGTGATTACACCAGGATATTTTTCTAACAATAACTTCATAGTTATTTCCAAATAACTGGAAGAAGAGAGCCAATTGAATAGCACTGGGCTAGCAATCAGCCTGACTGACCTCCTGAATAAAAAAACCCTTTCTACCCTTGTGATGATGATAACCTTTTTATAGATACTTTTTACAAAGTATTTTTAATCCTTGCAATATGGAGTGAGTGGGTGTTATCTCCTATTAATTATCTTAATCTAATCTGTTAAGTGAGTAGCTTGTCATCACATTTAACTTTACTGACAATATTTGAAATTTAATCTAGTTATTTGGCGAGAGCAGATTTAAATAAAACTATCTTCATTAGCAACAATTACTTTACAATCTTCACCTAATTGTATGTTCTAAGAAGATTTTAATTATTTTATTCAGAATCAGTGTCACATTAGCCTGCCTACAGTTACACAGATTATTCTGTTTATTCTCCTTAAACACAGCCTCCCATAGGCTTTCATTTTTTATTCCTTGGAATTTCTTTGATGTTTCAGAGCTAACATTTACACTGAATTACAGTAAAATAATTAAAATGGAATAGCAGCTCCATCTCACTCAGAATCCCAAGACCTAGATTTGTTAGCATTTGTAATTTTATGGCTGTTTTCTGTAAATTTGCACAAAATTTCTCCAGGAATCCATTCTTGCCAGATAAGATGATATTTCATAGTCACCAACACAAGAGGTGTAGAACCACCTGCTTTCTGGTTCAGCTCTACTAGGTCAACTATCATTTTTAGAAAATAATTAAAACTCACACATTAAACTATCTTCAAGGCCTTAAACATCTCACATTACTATTGAGAGTTAAAATCGGGTAAATCGTTTTTGTTCTCTGTTGTGAAAATGAATAGTCTCTTTGGTGTAGTTACTTAGAATGCTGCGATAAGGGATATCCTTCATGGCAACTCAGCATACAATGTAATCAATGACCTTATGGCTGGTTAAACTATAAGGCAAGGCTGGGGTGTTTAATAACCACGGAGAGCTGTTTATTGCACATACAGTCCATTGCCACTAACACTATATTTTCACAGGAGAAAGCATTAAAAAAGATTTTTTTTTAAGAAGGAAAATGAAAAAAATCAATACACTTCAGGTTTGAAAGTATTTTGCACCATCTTTCCTAGATCTCCTACATTCAGGTTTTCAAAATGCAGCTTCTCTTTCTGAAATCGTAATATGCACACATAAAAATTGAATTCACTCCTCTACATGTGGAACAATTTGGGGGAGGGGGGGCTTGAAATTCATGCAGGCAGGCAGTGTGAACCTATGCCACACAATGTTCATGCATCAAGTAGCATTTTTCAAAATGTGTGCTCTTTCTAGTAAGGCAAGCAGTATTCTCAAGGAAAAAGAGTCACTGAGCCACCACCAGCTGGAGCCAGGAGGGAAACTCTTCACGTCTCTGGGTTGAGTGGGTTGGGACAGAGACCATTTGCTATGCCAAGGGTTTTTGGCAGCTGAAGTAACCATCTGCAGGTTGGCAGAGCAGAAGTAGGAGTAGGATGATGACTTCATCTGTGCAAAGGAAAATGGCATTTTACTACTAGCTGGACCATAGAGCAATACAGCCTTGAGATGTACTAACTACCTTAAGGATAAGGGGGGTGTGGAGATGTTTAGGAGTTTGTGCTGTTCTGATACCATTGCCTATGACAAGCTGTGACCCTAGCTGCGTCATTAAGTGGTAAGAGAAAAGTGAATTGATGTTTTACTAACAGAACAAGACAACCCAAAAGTATTGTGGCATATATAACCATACATAACTTTAAAATAATATATAAAGTGGGTAAAGTAAGCTATAAAAGGACATGTTTAAAAAATTATTCTTTGAAATTTTTCCTCAACATGACTAACATCTGTTGGTCATTTTGTCCACCAGCCCAAGGAGGTTCAGAAAATGAAAGAGGTAATGAACTGTGAGCAAGGCTTTGCTTTGCAAGAGTGTTTCTTTGATTTTTTTTGTCATAATCGTAGTGGCTTCTGACCAGTCACAAAATAACAATCATTAATTGGGACCTTTCTGTTCTCAGTCTGATCTTGCAACCAGCAGAACCGTGTCCTCCAGCCCATCCTCATCCACGAGCAGCGGAGTAAATGCTGCCGGCAAGGAGAACCCACTTGCAGCAGATATCTGTTTAGGGCCTGTTATAATCTCTCATCTGGAGTAACAAAACCCAGGTGCTCCACATCGCAGCTGCTTGTCACCCTTCCTGATAGCTTGGCAGGTCTGGAAGTGAAGAGAGATCTGAAACCTTGTGCAGACATAATACATTTCATTCCCAAGAAAATGAAACCATGCTTGGAGTTTCCCTAAGTGATGGTTGTAACAGGAGACACGGCACTGTCAGCACCTGTATGGGAGCACCATTTGATGGAAACTGGGAACCTCTGTGTAATGCAGACTCAATCCCCAAAGGCCAAATGTGATCAGTCTCCTAAGAATAAAACATTTCTTCCTCAAATCACTGCTTTTTATGGGTGCTCTATCACCTCTAGGCTATACTAAAAGACTGAGATAATAGTGCTCAGCTGTGTCAACTAATCCGGCCATTCACACAGATGCCTTGGTCGAGTGGATGAACAATCTGAAGAAAAACTGGTCTTTTATAGAAATATTCCTCCATTAAAGACATAAGATGGTCCCAGTTTTCTTCTAACATTTTAACCCCCCACAGCGTCAGGGCTACTCCTTTATGTGGACAGGGAACCTCCATGCATTAGAAGCCCAAAGCAAGTTATCAAGGTCCTTCCTACCCCTCCTACCTTTGCCTCCACCGCACATTTCAGAGCTGTCGACACAGCTCCTTGTGTGGTCTTGAAACTGATGCTGCTCAACAGCAGCCAAAAGAGAGGGGAAAATCTGCTTTTTTATTTATATAAATCTGGCTAAGAGTTTTTATTTATTTAGAATGGAGTTTAAACTGTGCTTGACTCTAAATAAATAAAACACGTTATTTTCCCTCCCTACTGGTTGCCACGAAACCGTGTGAATTTCAAAGACCACACAGACAGCAGCGGCTGTGTGGTAAGATGGGGACCGGTGCAAAGGGAGGCAGCATATCAGAGGCTGGGGTTTGCAAGGCTCGCAGGTGAAGGAAGCATTATGAAAAGCACGGTTTAAGAGTATGGATAAGCATAACTCTGAAAAAGACATCAGTTCCTTGGATATTTTGCTGATGCTGATCCTTCTCCTTCCCTGTCTACCAGTGCATTTCTCCTCCGCAGGACTGAGCCTTACTCACGTCACTCCTATTCATCACAGTGACAACTCTCTGTGAATAATCGCAGCCCTGTGAGAGCGCAATGGTGGGGGGACAGGCAGGAAGAATGGCAGGACAACACATTTCAAGCTTCAGTTAAGTGGAGAGGAAAGGAAAAAAATATCTTTAAGATTTATTCCAGGCTGGCCATTACTAAGGACAAATCAGCTTCAGTCAGATCCTTGAAAAAATAAATTATAAGGGAAGAACCCCACAGAGGTGAACATGCTGGGACTCTTCTTCCTCTCCAATCAATCATAGGCAACATTTCTGTAACATATATGTCTTCTTTTTAGCCTTTTAGTCACAAATTCAATGGACCAAATACAACCCATTTTTGGAGTAGCCCCTGGGATGAATTTAGATCTAACTTTAACGGAAGTAGTGTCAGATGAAAAGTACATGAAAATTGTACAAAAAACTCCTTCATACCCTGCTTCAAGGACAAGTCTGGTCTCACTCAGTGATCAGCAAAGACATTGACTCCTAGTCACATCACACACCTGAACGTCCCTTATTTCTTCACGTGGTCAGTAAAGGATAACTTCAGATAAGTTGACAAGTTCAGACAAGTTCAGTTCAGATCTTTTGGAAAACATTAGGTTCCTGAGATATCTATCTACCAAAGGAGGCACCTGCTAAAGGTCACAGTGTTTGGAAGAAGGGAGAAAAGCAAAAGGGAAAAAGGGAAAAATGCTAACTCCTTCTCCTTCTAGCATCCAGCTAAAACCAAATCTATTTGCTGCACCCACACTATCTGCTTACAACAAATGCCATGGAAAGACATGCAGTTATGGAAAGCTGCTATTTTAGACCTTCAGACAAATAAGGAATAGATCCATTCGACACTCTGCTTGTCCCTGAACTGCTGCCCCATTGATTTGCATTCTTATTTCTCCTCTCCTTCCATCACTTCTCCTTTTGAAAGCCAATGCAGAGGAAATCACAAAATCCATCTTCTTGGCAGGCATCTTATTGTCACTGACCAAGGACTCCACCATGCCAAGTTTCGCTCCTCACTTTGTTTTTGTGATTTACCAGTTGATAACTGGAGGAAGAGGTGATAGCAGACAACGTCATTTTACTGGTGGACTGTGGTCTGCGTTTGATCTAAAGGGCTTAATCTTGATCTCATTGATCCAACGGAGGGACCAGCATTTGCCTCCAAAATTGGAGTTATATTCACTAATACTGACCTGAAAAGCCTACTCCTGGAATATGAAGATACAACAGACTATTTCTCACGGAGTGTTTATAGAGCCTGCTTGCAAAGGGCTGAATTTGCCAGACTATGCTAAAATGCAGTGGGCAATAGTTCTATGAGGCAGACCTGTCCATACTCATGATTAAAGCAAGCTATTTTACAAGTTTCAATACAATCCTCAGCAGCAGCATCTGCTGACCTGGTGTGAATGTGAATTTGTAAATGTCTTATTCCTGGGATGAACATTAAACGCCAGCAGGAGGACTAGGGCACAGTTAGCAGCAGCTACTAAAATTTTCTCTTCTTTTTACTGGTGAAGGAAGAGGGATCAGTGAACTCTTACATGTGAAAGAGAGAAAAAAAGCTCAATACAAAGACTGACAAGGCAGAAACAGGTCAAAGGAGAGGAGGAAACTTACTGGGAGGTCAAGCCAACTGAAAAGCCTACATTTTCTCCAAATAAGGCAGACATTCAGAGTCCATAGCTTGTGAGGCACTTGGCCAAAGTCAAAGTGAGACATACAAAACCCTACCACAAGACAGACAGAGACAGAAAGAAAGAAAAACATCCATATCTCAGCAGAGCGGCACAGTTGGCTCAGAATTTACTGTTGAAGGAAAGGTCAGCAGACAGTCCTTACTCAGTGATGATTGCTGAATATGAAGAGACATAAGCAAGGGGCAGCTAGAGAAGCAGAGATTATTAGAGCGGCAGCAAACCCTCCCCAGCTGGGAAGGGTGCTGAACAAAGCACATATCTCCCTGTGCTCCCATAGATACTAAAACCCCGAAGCAATTCTGAGAGGGGAAGAGACCAGTAACCCTATCTGGATTCACAACCTCTTTCCAAATTCAGCTGGTTCAGATAACGATGCAGCACAAACAGATTTCTGCAAAGAGCAACTTGGCGTTTCAGGACTGTCTTCTGCTGACAGGCATGGCGAATACGGTGCTGCATGCTGGCTGCAGGGAGACTATCAGAATCCCACACAGATACGGGATCCCTGCCCCTCAGTTAACACAGCTGGCACATTTCCACCAAATCTGTTGAACATGAAAGCTTCCCATCATTTTACTCCTTTATTTTGCTCCTTCTCCCCTCTGACATTCTAGGTGTAACATTTACTGTAAGGCTACCTGTACTCAGCAGTACTCCCTTGCCCCCATCTCTCGCATCTTGCACCTCAGGTGAAATTAGCATAAACAAGCCAAATGTAAGGACAAGCTGCAAGCAACGGGTGCTCAGAACGGCTGCAGAGGACAAGTGTAACCCCGAGTTCCCTGTTAACCCCAGTCTGCAAGACCTTTGCTTGCCATATCACCAGTCTTTGCAGAGTAAAGACTATGAATTCTTACTGCCAAGGCCAAGGATGTGGATACCACCAAACTCAAAACATTAGTCAGGAATTCCCCATCTCCTCTCCTCAGTGTCTTCTTACTAGATATTACAGTAGGACTTTTCCAGACTACTCAGACATGTTTCCAAAGAAATTTTCAATATACTATATTCTAACAGACTGGGTTGAGGCTGTGTTTTGACTTTCCTTTTTTTTTTTTTTTTTAAATCTTTATTCTGATTTCTGGGTGGCAAAAGAGAGAAGACTTAAATTTAAAATGCTTTAGAGATCCTAGGAGAAACCTCTTTATATTTGTGTGTGGTCCTGCAGTTTTGTCAGTTGTCTGACATTTTAATTTCCTGTTCCCCTCTTATGATGGGATTCCGATTTCCTCTCACTCTTTCTCCTTTCTCCATTACAAAAACCTGACAGGCATCTCCATTTCTACCATCTGTTTCCTATTCACTTTTATAAATATTGAAACAAATAATTAATTTTGCAAACAAGCATGATGTAGTCTGGCTCATCTTCTGTCAATATATAACTTCTACCATTCCTTTTCCAGTCTTTCAACCTCTTACAGACATTAGCTCCTTTGCACCAGACTATTCATGGTCTAACTCATCAATGAAACTGGTCCAGCTTTAAATGGTTTAATGTTTTTACATTAGAAACAGCCATTCAGGGTATTCTGTGTCCTTACGAAATGCTGTGTCAACACAGTCCAGTCGCAAACTACTCTTTGATAAACTGTCTTTCTGTGTTTACACAATAGAAAATATGAAAGAAGTATCCATGAACAGTCTGATAAAACAGCCACGCTGAGCAATATATACTCTGCCCTCAGCAACAAAATACATGTAGTGCTATGCTAGTAGGGATATGATGCTGCTGGGAGTAGAAAGATTGGGTCTACGTTTAAAGCAATCCCAAGCCGTTCAAATGGATGTCACCCAATGCCTGTTTACTCCTGTTTCATACCCCAATGCAGGTCTCAGTGTATTGGGAATCTCAACCATTGAGATTCCTCCTGAATGTCTGGTTGCCATTTCCACAGGGCAGAGACTATCCTTTTCTTCTGTGGTTGGCTATGGCTTGTGTCAGGGTGATGCTAAACTGTGACAGAGCTGCTCAGTGTCCATACATCAAATACAAAACCCTAACACAGTACCTAGGAGTACTCCTATTGCTGCAGGAGCAGACATGTCCTGAATGCCACGGACCAATTTAATAGAGTTCAATTGTTCTTTACCACTGCTGAAATGCTAAGTCATGCCTCTCAATGTACCAAATAAGCTTTGATACGAAAGACCACGCTAACCCACCACTCATGCTAGCCAGAGATGTTACATGATGTTAAAAATCTCTCCTGTGTTGCAAAGTGCAAAAATCCATTCTGTATTATTCACTTAGTTCTCACACACCTGCTAATAATTGCCAGAACCAAGACGGACCCCAATGTCTTGTAGCCATTTCAGCTGTCAGCCCAGGATTGAGTGCAATTTTACTCCTTTCTGCTTGTCTGCCCTTCACAGTAAAACTCCTTGGGAATACACCATCCGTTTAGCACCAGCCCTGTTAGGGCACAGGGGCCAGCCAGCCAGGGGCCCGGCGCTGAGCTGGCACAGTCAGACTTTGCCTGCCAACCACCTGTCAGAGACCGCCATGTCCAAATCCAAGGAGAAACCACACCAGCCCCAGAAGAGCTCAGCGCGCATGTGGACCCCCTCAGGACAGTGGCAGGGAGCAGGACGTGCTGAAAGGGGACAAAGAGGCAGCTCGGGATCTGGCTGTCTTTTTGCCAGTCAGTCAAGCCGGACTGGGACCGGACCTCACGCCCCAGACCACGGTTGTGCCGCCCTGTCCCTAGGTGCCAGCCAGCAGTGTGCCGCTTCTTCCTTTCTGGCCACAGGGACACACCAGGCTGCGCTGGACACTCACCCTTATCTCGCTGGCCACCACAGTACTCACCAAACCTCGCCCAGACCATCTTTCCTCTCCTCAGACTTGTGGTCATGACTCTGAATCCATCTTCTGGATGTTTTCCCAGATGAACATGACTGTAACTTTTCCTTGGGGCTTAAAAAAGACTTTTCAACCCATTTTTCCATATCACGACATGCTGCCCTGGAGATGTCTCTGAGGTAGATATATGGTGAGGTTACACATTCCTAGTCCTCACCGGGAACGGGATTGCAAAAGAACATTCCAATTACAAAAAGTAATCAAATATTTCACTCACCACTAAAATGTCATCGTTTTATGCATTTCACAAAGAATTCTCTCATTATGTTAGATAGGCCTGGAGAGACTCCAGTCTCTGTGGGTTGCACGCATTCCCCTGTTCTGTTCAGAAATTAAAAGCCTTAGTCTGTTTTTCAAGAAAGCCAAGTCACTTGGTGCCCCGCTACTGACCCAAAACTTGATGGCAATACACCTGATTTCTCTTACAAACTGACTTGGCCCTTTCTGAATTCGTTCCTCACACAGCTGTGTGCACAGCATTCTCCCCACATGCTTCGATAGAAATAACAATTGCACATGAAGAAAAAAGAAAGCCCAGAACAATAACAACATCAGCAACCACTTGAGAAAAATTAATGAGTGCTGCTGAACAGCACAGCCATTCACTGACACTGAATAAACATGACAGCAAGCCTATAAGGCCATTAGTACACCAATTTTTAATTTAACTAGACTTCTTTTTTTTAATTTTGGCACAATGCTGCAACAATACAACAGTGTTATACAAACATTGCAGCATCAGCAAGAAGGCTCAGAGTTTGAGCAAAAGTTAGCAAGACAGACCTTGTGAATGCAAGCAAGCAATTCTCACTGCAGGAGAGAGGCGAAGTGTATCCTTACCTCTTACTCTCTTCCATATCACCATAATGCCTAGAAGCTCAGAGAGCCAAAGACATCAGTGACCGGGCACTGTACAAACACATAAATGGACAGTCCTAAACCTATATTCTACAGCTCTAAGACTGCAACACCTGCATGAGAAATCCAGCGGCTTGGTAGAGATAAAGGTTGAGTAAGAAATACCTGTATTGAAAAATACATTGTTTTTCAGTCTATGTTGCTTTCATCTCAACTCCTGCATCACTGGATTTTACATAATAAAATGTATCGCCTGATAATTTGCTGCCAAGTTTCTCCTTTTCCACAAGATCTTCATAAAATATCTTTCTGCAAAATCAGAGAAGTAGAAGAGAAAAATCTATTTAAGGAACAAGTATTATCTGAAGGACCAGGGTAAGAAATGACACTGAATGCATCTTAGTAAAAAATGTCATAGATTCTTTTGAAATGTCATAGGTTTCTTTTGAAAAGAAATATGTATTAGGACAACACACATTAGGGAGGCACTAAAAGATCCCTGTTCAGGATGGCTAAGTGCTAGTAGTTTTCAGTGCAGCCATTGGTGCTTTTCCCTAGTGATCCTATGACGATAATAGAAAGTATCAGATATTACATCTGATCCTACAGACTCCACTCATGAGCAAATCCCATTGCCCTGGCAGGTCACACTCCTGTGCATAATTCACAGAAGAAAGGGTGTATGACTGAGAGCAGTTACTGACCACCTCTAGAGTTGCCTTTGGTGGGGAGAAGAGGAGGGAAGAAATTGTGAATTATTCACGATTTTCAGTTTATCCCTAATCCCTTAATTCTGTCGTTCTGAGGGTAGAGACTTTTGCTTAATGGCAGTGCCAGAAATAACAAGCTAGAATTGCATGTTTATGAAATGGGGTCTTAGTTACTTATTAGGATCAACTGGGCTTGAATTAATGTTGGCTCACATTCAAGAGCACTGAGTGGACTGAATAAGCATCAGAGTTCTAAAACTCATTAATGGTTGTTTGTTGTACATATTTAACATACTAGAAACATCCAAGCATGCTAGACCATAGTTTTCTTATACACATACAGACATAGAAAAATATGGCTAATACAGCACTACATTCTTTGGATTCGTAGCTCTACTTACACTGGTGACTGATGGATGAAGATAATCCCAAATTTAACAGGACACCTTTCGCTCCCAAATTTAAGTTGGGCTGGAGCGGATAGACATATCACACTTATCATCTGTGCTTTTATCTCAGAAGGTAGGTGACGATTTTACAGGTGATAAACCAAAACAGAGCAGAAGTAGAGTTTATGTAGAAGTGAGAGTGTAAAGTAAGTGGAAGAGGATCCAGGCCAGGTAAAAAGGGTAGCTGACACCATAGACAGCACGGGGCTTTGAAAAACTTACTGCTGAAGGCCACTGAGTATGAGAAAATTAGTCCACATTTTGAACTGATAAGAATTGCACACAAGATACTTGTTCCAGATGACTTATACATGATCTGAAGCACAGAGAGGACAACCATTCACACGGTTTTAATGCACATTGCATAGGACTTCTTACAATACTAGATCATTTTTTTTTCTTTTTTACTGTGTAAAGGCCCATAATGCTTAAGCTTGCACGAGAGCACAGCTACATTTCTGAAGATTTAACCATGCGCGGGATATTCACACAGAGGCTAACATGTCAGGAATCACCGAGCACAAGAAATAAAGGAAGTGTGATCACACTAGCTTTCTGTTTCAAATCAGGAGCAAGCTTTTGAAGAAAATGTCCTCATCATCCCACTTACCATGCTTTGGTTTGCACTTCAAACAGCATTAGGGCTCACAAACTGAATTATGAACCTAAATTAGAAGATCCATTCCAGCAGAGCACCTACTGACTGCACTCCAACCAGTTACGGGTATTGCAGCCTACAGGACCAGATTAGAAATAGTTCTAGGTAGAGCACCTGAAATGTGCTTCATGCGGAGGTGAGCTCCTCAGCACCAATTGCTCTGTTCACACAAGTGGAATGTAGGAGCAGAGGGAGAGGAAACAACGTGCAAGCTGCTAAGCAACTCCTCCAACTCTAAGGCCAGTCCCGAAATCCTGACACTTGAGCCAACCACCTCCTGAGCTGATTTCATCCCTATTGAAGGACAGTATGTTGCCAAACCAGACCCAAAGAAAAAAAGTCACTTTCAAATTAATGTCCCAAGGCAAAATCTTTCATCTGAAAATAAAATTAAAAAACCTCACAGGTTTGACTGAAAATTATGGCAATAACAATAACACATGGCAATAACAATAAAATAAACATTACAGGATCTGATTTGTCATCAAAACATTGGAAACTTTGACTAAAATGATTAATCTTGTTTGAGCACAAAGTTTTTCTAACTTAAAAAAAATTTTTTTGGAGAAAAAGAAATCCCTGTCTGTCACACACAACCGCAAAGTAATGGTGAGTCAGGCCAGACTTATCTCAAGCTGAGATGCATATGCAATTAACATGATCCATACAGGACACAGCCCTGTTGCCTATTTTCTACCAGAAGCAAAGGAAATTCTGCCTATTCAAAGCCCTATGGCCAGAAGCTTCAGGGAAAGAAATGTCATCCTCCTCCCCTTCTGGTAAGAAGGGAAACATGCTACAGAAGACAAAGGCAAAGGCTCTCAGCCAGCATCTCTGGTAGGAACATTATTGTAAGCAGACATCATTTGGGCTGCGGGGGAGCACTCTCCTGCTCTCACAGCCCTGTAGTGGAGGACTCTGCAGCAACAGAGAAGTTTGCCATGACAGAGGCGGGAGAGTTGAGAAGAAGCCACCGAACCTCCCAAGTCTAATAAAGCCTCATCATGTTTTGATGGCCCCAGTGAGGAGAAAGCGAGAGTTGAGTTTGGCACAGGGTCATTTAGATTACTGCCAGCAACCGACCCCAAATGCCAGTGGGTTTTGAGGATGGGTGAGGCACGGCAGTGGAGCGTGACTGTGGCTCGACGGGTGGGAAGGAGGTCTGATCCCGGGCAGCCTTACAGCAGCAGCACGTCGCCGTGCCGAGGCTGCGGCACGTTCCCCTGCCTGTGTACGTGCCATGTCGCTGCGCTCTACGAGACACTCACTACGTGTGTCACATCTGTCTGATGGGGACCTTCCATCACACCTGTCTAATGAGGATTGACTACCCACTAGAGTTCCCAAAGCTGTTGTACAGGTAACCTCCACAAAGGTTAGCTCTGCACAGCACAAAGCAAATCACTTTATTGCTTTACCAAGAAGTCAGAGACATTTAATGGCTCATGTACCGCAAATATCTTTATAAGCTAGTTCTTGGATAGGTCAAAACTCCACTTAGGTCAAAACCTGTTAAAGATTTTTGAAAGCAATCTGCAATTTTGGGCCCCTGCTTTGAATCACCCAGCAGGCTCAAGATTGAGACCTCAGTATTTTTGGAAAACAACACCTGCTTGAGGTATCTCAAGGTTTCAGGCCTGCTACTTGATGCACTAATTGTTCACAAAAGCACACAGAGAAAAGGAGAAAAAAAACCTAGTTGTAAATATCAGATAGATTTATTCATATACTGTAGGAAACACCGATAGGCAATGAAAATCAGAATTCATGCTATGGTACCTTCCCAAACGCGAGTCATTGTATTACGATTTGAAGGCTGTGCTGTCCCATTTTTCAGCTCAAAGAATTTTTTTTGCTTCAGCAAATTAACAGTGTCTTCTGAAGAAAACAAATGAAAAAAAATGTTCTCCCCACTATTCCTCTGCCTGCTTCAGAACTATTACCTGAAGACAGCAGCTGCAGAAGGAAGGTATTGAGAAGGACATGGAAAATGGGAAAAGCACATGTCAAATTATAAATATGAAAGAACATAGTAGCTTTTAAACTAAAGTAAGTTTAGCAGAGCAAGGCAAATAAAGGTTGCTGAATAATCTGAAAAAGGTAAATTGGGTTTGTTTACGCTGCCAAAGAAAATAAAACCAGCATCATTCAAGTTTCTCAGCAATTAAAAGACATCATGACAACAAAACCTAAGTGCATGCAGAAGATTGCATGGAACACAAACGCTAATACTAAAAATAGGCAAACACCACCTTCCTGAAAATCATTTAGAAACCTAAGGCTTTTTGGAATCAGAGTGGATGAGATATCCACTCCGCAACATCTGAGTAAAGCAGCAGATTTCTTGTGGTTAAAGGGTTTCAGAAAGGATTCGTCAGACCTAGCATCATTTTGCAATCCCACATAACATTGATTTCTTCATAAGCTCATCTTGATTCCCTCATGGTTCTGGCAGCAATAAATCACAGCAGTTTAAAAGGAGGTCATGTACACATTTTCATATTTCATACACGAGACTGTTGCAGAAAACAAATGATCTGGGGTACTTTGCTCGAGGGTTGTAAAGTCATCATTTCACTTTGGATTGACTTTAATACGTCTCCATGGAATATTCTCATCCTTTTCTCCTTCAGAAGGACTCTGTACACTCATTTGTTCCCTAACTACTTTCAGGAAGGCCCAAAACTCATCCAAAACTTAACAGACTACAAAGCTTTCTCTTACAGGCAAGCGCAATACACGAAATCATGCAGTCCACCTCACTCCTAAGTGGGATCCCTAACCCTCGTTTAGGCATGTCAGCTCCCTACGTAGTTTGTGAGGAGGTAGAAGCACCTGAGAATAAGACACAAAGCCCACACACACCTAGCACCTGCACCTCGCTGGGAAACTCTGATCTCCAGTGCTGCTCCTCAGGAGCCTCCATCCAGCTGCTTCAGCATGTTACAGCCCAGCAAATCCAGTCCTCAGCCACCTCCTCAGGGCATACCTCCCTCAGGTGCTCAACAAGGCTGCTCTGGTTCTTACTATTTATTTTCTAAGCCCAGCACAACCCAGAGCACAAGGGAACATGGTACACAGGGACCCGCATAATCACAAAGTGACCAGGTTACACTTAGCAGGGCTGGTGTTGGACTAGAGTTAATAATTTCAGCTGGATCAGACCTGGCTCCATGCTAAGTCAGCCTGATGCTTTTGCTCCCTCTGTGCCCTAGGGAATCTCCGTTATTCTGGTTTTCCCATCAACCACGGTACATCAGTGCTTCGTTAGGGAGAGCTGTGTGTGGTATTGTGTGCATGGTAATAATGTCTGACATTATGAGGCTACTACACAAGATCACTTCAGGGCAGAGCCTAAACCTGAGGATATCTGTCCCTGACATCTTGTCATTCCTCTTTGAGTTCAGTTTTAACTTTGCATCTCTAGGTTTTGTAATTGCTAATCAGAGGATATTACTCTGCGTCTTTGCCATTTACTAATAGTTTCGCACAATCTCTTACAATTATTACTGGTTTTGTTTGGAAATATGGTTGCATTTACTGATCTTAATTTATAAGTATCAACATTTGCCTAATATAAAATACAAACCAAATTGCTGCATATCAGGAGCTTATTGTGTATTATCATAGAACCACATCTGCTTACATTTTCATTACATTTTTAGACCTATATGAAAATCAACCTCAAGACAATATAGAAAATGAGCATCAGCACCTAGAATAGGTCTTATTTTAAAACAGAAGTTTGGATTTCATACTTTATGGGCCCTTTTTTATGCCAGACCAAAACGCTTTACATGCTACTAACTTGAGCTACAACTTTTATTGTAGTTGAAATCCTGACCCTTTCTCCCAGCAAAACTGTCACGGTCCATGCTATAAACCCTGGAACTAGCAACAGATATCGATTAGCAAGAGATTAGGGGCCAAGGGGATTGCTCCAGACCCCATTTTCATGCTCCAGAGGAAAGTTACTGTATTATTTCTGCTACTGCTGTCTGCTGTCTCCTTGCTGCACACATGGTCGAGAACCCTCCCTGCTCCCACTCTCTCACGCCTCCAGCCAGGCAACAACTTGTAATAAAAAGCTGACGCCAAAAATTAGAATCATAACTGTATATTGAAACACTCCTCTGAAGCGCTTGCATCCCCAACACCATATGGGCCCAGCAAAGGATCTCGGAGAGAAAGGGGAGGAGGAGAGAGAGACAAGAGCTTCTAGCTGAGAAGCACGTGGATTCATGCTAGCAGCAGCACAGCGAGCTGCTGGAACTGATTTACCACTGAAGCTGTTAATCAATAGCTGACTTCTTCCAATTATTGGTTTCACAAACAATAATCAGGTTAAAATTAGTAATCTGAATATAAGACTTTTCTTAAAGGGAAGGGAGTGTTGTCCTGCGGGGGTAGGGGAAGAGCGAACGCTCAGAAAGGGAAGACATGAAAAAGCATCCTGGAGGTGGGAAATGTGTTTTGTGTCAGGGCAGAGCTGCAGGACACCATACAGCACACTTTCAGCTCCCTCTCTCACCTCAGGGACTGCCAAATGCCACTGTGGTGACAGTGGGAACGAGCTGGGAGCCAGAGCAGAGAGTATGAGGCCTGGGGACGTGTGTGCATAAAAGAGAGAGAGATGGAGATTTAATGGCAGAGATTAAAGTCTCAAATATATAATCCAGTTTTGTACGGCTTTTCCTACTCTATTCCCAGTTTGCAATTACAGACCAAAATTAGCAACCTAGTCTACCATCCACACATTTACTTTCTTAGATTTAACCATTGCACTGCAAACATTAACCAAACAGCCAAGTCTGTTTTAATAAATCATCATTGATGATTTTAATAAATCATCATTGATGATTTTAATAAATCATCATTGAGAGCTGGCAGATCAAGAAACAGAGGTACAAAGGTAAGAGATAGCATTTTCAAAAGCAGGGAGGTCCTGATTCTGGAGTCACCAGCTTGTTTATCACAAACCAGAGACTTTTTTTTAATGCTTCAGTTTCATTGACTGTAGCCAAATACAAGAGAGAAAACTGGAGCCTGAACACAAATGTCTGGCTCCTATCCTTTTCTTAGACCACCATGCTGGATTACCACCACTGCTAACAGCACTTCCACTGAGAATTGGCAGCTGGGCCCCTTGACAAAATATGGAGATATGTTGATGGGCTTTGAGTTGAAAACACTGAAGTATTCACTCCATTTAATAAAGAAAAGCATCTAAATCTTTTAAGTCAAAAGTTCTACTGGGAAATAAGCAATAGGCATTGCTGTGTTCCAAATGTCAGGACTTCCATCCTTCTTCTATAAATCGCAGGCAGGGCTCAAACACGAGGGGGGAAATTCCCAGCACAATCCTGCACACCGCATGGACCAGAGTTCTGGAAAAGTACAATACTGAGCAATGGCATTATCCATATAGTTTTCCAGCCTTTCCACATGCCCAAAGAGAAAACAAAGCCCACCCCAGGACAGGAAGTGATTTTACTTAGCATAGTGGAAATTAAGGTACAAATTATGGGAAATGCTCGTACAGGAAGAATTCAGCTTCCTACACACTTGGCAGTATCACTGATCAGGAAACAATAATACTAGCCGTTCAGAGATTGCACCACCCTTTCTAATAACTTTGTGCAGAGTGAGATGTTTCTTCCAGTTTGCAAAATCCTGTATAATTTTGAAGCATATTAGAGGTGAAGGAAGTGAGGACCACTGGCTATAAAACACAAAGGTCAAGACACAACCCCTGCCCTGGGAAGTCCCTACACTGCAGATTACCAGCTGTTGCGACAGTTTAACAATGAAAGCATCACTCCAATATTGGTCTGGTTTTACACAGTACGTCCACTACAGAGCACTGCACCCTGGGCTAGAAAGGAGGGTGTTGGCATTTTTCTCAGCAGTTCTTGAATTTTTGCCCCATATATTTTTGCTTTTAGGTATATTTTCTTCCTTTTTCTGCAAGTAAAAAACTTTCAGTCAGTAAACAAGAGTTTCACAGCCAATATTTTAAAAAGCACATAGGAAATTAGACTCTAAACTCCATATTTAAGTAACAAATAATTCCTAATTGGAGCAAGTTCTAATAAGATTCCCTGATGTGCTAAAAGACAAGATAGGAAGCACCAGGACAGCCAGGCTGATCTAAGCTGATCTTGGACAACACACTTTCACATAAGGCTTCTTGCCCACAGTGTCACTTCCTGCTCTTCCTTGTCCCACAAAATAGGATACTTCGTTAGATTTGCAACCTCAAGCTCATTTCCATGGCAACTCATGGCACAACAAAACATAAAACGTTAATCACCATTCTCAGACTTCAGCAGGAGAGAAGAGACCGGGCTGTGAGCTGACAGAACGGCATGACTCACAAATAAATAAGTGCAGCACGGGAAAGTAAAAGCGTGATAGCATGCTACGGTGCCCTAGGGATAAAGGGGATCCAAACCACACCGCACAGATCCCCATCCAGGTCTGGATCTCAGCTCCCCCACTGTTTGGCAATATTAGGAGTCAGTGCTTCAACCTGTGGCTTTCAGACTCAGAGAGGGATGAATCTGGGCTCCAGAAAGATGGTGTATAGTCACATTCCCTGGTCTGCTCCTGCTCAGGGCAGAATCAGGCCTAAGGCACAGTGAGGTCCAGGGTCAACTGACCCAGAGTTCAACTGACCCAATTATTTCTCCTAATTGCACTTCCAGTGGAAATGTTTCCTTATCTGAAGCCCCAGTTGAAAGATCCTCTTTTGAGGGCATGTGAGAGAGACTGTTTATTCTTATGCTTCACTCCTTTGAATGTTTTCATTTCCACTGATAATCCCATTTTATTGCCCGGCTTTTCTCTATCTCTGAGATAAAGCTACATCAGTGCTAGAATCTTACTGCTGATGGTGACCTGCTTTCAGTGGGACTTCTCTATAAAACATTTTCAGAATAAAAGCTATTGCAAGACTCACATCTAAGTATTTTTGCAAGTATTCAATTTTGTAAACTTGCATCCAATACTCTGGCTTCAAAAGAAAGTCACAACCATTCTTTGGGGGGCAAAATAAATATTACCGATACTAGGACAAAGGCAGAGGAAAGTTGCATATTTAGATAAACTAAAAAGGTTCCAGACAGTGAACATTTGAATCAATTTTATACCTATATCGCAAGCTGAGGCTAAGAGTTTGATCTGTGGGAAAGACCTCAAAGCAATCTTTGATCATAAGAAGTTCACTGTGCTGTACCCTTCAAGTAAGTATAATTCCCCTGGTTCAGATCTCCTTGGATCTTGTGTATAGAAGCTAATCTTCTTTGATTTGCTATGTAAACACAGTTGCACATACCAGGTTAAGTATATCTAGGAGGCATTCCTGCATCCTGCTGGCATGGACATTTCTCCTAAGCCATTACCTCTAGAGGATTTGTTCATTAATGTATCTTTCTCCTGCTCAGTGCTCCATTGCATTGGTTTCATTAGGAGGAAAAAAACCAACTTTTCCAATAGGATATTCCTAGAGCCTGAATAAGTTTGGAAAGTGTTTTTATTCAAGCATACTCTCCAGGATGCAGTATTTTAGAAAGACTGAGTGCAATGCAAATTAAGGTTTGCAATGTAAGTATGCCAGACTGGAAGTCTCCATTCGCAAGGACTGATGAAAATCCTTCCTTAAGCTACATCTTTCGTAGCTTCATATCTATGAACTTCATGCCTGCACAGATCCAGACAACAAAAGAAAACAGAAAGCAAGTCAAATTTCAAAAATCTGGAAAACCCACAAAATTACTGAATCCCACATAGTTCCTGTTCAAAAGTATAAATTAACTGCTTTTTTTTTTTTAAAGTCCTGTCAAAAATATTTGAACAAGCCCAGTCTGAACTTTGCAACAGGCATTTCATGTGACTGAAGGACGTAACAGCAGTCCTTAAGTTTTGAAGAGTTCTCAACATGCAGCCGCTCCCACACAGAGAAGCTGATGAGGTTTTCTGTGGAAAACCCAGGAGCACAAACCGAGCGCTGATGGTTTCCAAATTCCTTTGAAAATAAAATGAGCTCTTCTGAATTTCCCCTGCAGTGGCAGGCAGCTCCAAAGGCATAAATGATTGCTGCTGTGGTAACACAGTCATAGTGATTTCATAAACATTAAAAGTATGACTTGGGAAGACATTTGGGAAGTAAGCTTTAGATTTATCCCTTGTAACTCCAGGCACCGCCAGAAAGCGAGCCAGATCTTACAGCGTGGCCACTAGCCGTCTCTCCACAGACTGGAGGAAGCACTGAAGGCTCCTGATGGTGGTACTCATGTAGGTGCCCAAAGGCAGGTGACAGGAATAGAGGGCACCATGTTTCCAAATCTCAGCAATGAAACACGCTGCCTCTTCAGACTTGCTACCAAATCGCTAATCTGCAGGTTCACCAAAGGACATTTAATTATGCATTTTTCTAGCAATTACTTTTCTTGCATCTGGAAAGACACTGGGACATGGGCCCTATGTTTTCACCACACCTGTTTGTTAATGAGTGTAAGAGCACTGTCATCCCTGATACAGTCTAAAAAGGACAGAAGATATGAGAGCTAGGCCAGGGTAGCACTTCTGGGTGTTTTCAAGCTGGAGAACCCTCAGGGAACATATCGTGGCTTCCTTACATGTAATACAAGAGTACAAATATGAGCCAGTGATAACTGTGGTGGACGATGGGGTATGTGTGGATAGTTTGACAAAGTAGATGGAAATCTTGACTCCATTCCTCACTCTGCTGTGGATTTCTTACATTAACTTCTACTAGTAAAATCTTACAGCAAGAAAAAACAGCTAGTGCCTTGCATTTGACATCAGGAGGGCTATGATGTTATCTTTGGTACTACAGAAAATTCTTTTCTATAGAATAGAGATTATAAACTGCTCCCCTGTTTCCCAGAGGTCTCCACAGATAAACATCAAGAACTCAGATGCTGTGATTATAAGGTCAGAGAAGGAAAAAGTTACTATATTCACTTCTAAAAACTTGATGGAATGAATACTACATATTCATGTATGTGTTTATTTAATGAGCTTTCTTTTCTCTTTATTGCTTTGCTTACTATAGCTCAGGAATTTTATTTCTAGTGGTTTTTTGTAAGTTATCTTCGTCTGACAGGAAAGATGTCATTAGAGACAATGTCAGGTTGGAAACAGTCATCTGTTTTCTAGCTAAATCTTCCTACCAAGACAGCAACTAGCGAGTGGGATGTATAGCAGCTGAAACTGTAATGGTGCGTACAATGTTTAATTGTGCATATGTGATACACGCTATTTAGCTTTTCCTTTGTTTAATGCAGCACATAGAAATTCTCAGGAGGCTGAGGAGGGTCATATCCATGGCTGAATGAGAAAAGAACATTAAAATTATCATTATAGGCCTTCCTCCCTTTGACTTAGCTGGGTGAACCCTAGAAGATTTAGAGTTCAGGTTCAGTTCAGATAAACATCCAAAAGTTCACAGGTTTAGCCAAACTATCTGAATCTCTAGAGACCCAAAATGAGCTGGAAATCTCCAGAACTGCCTTTCTTGAGGGATTTCCTGCACTTCCACTTTTATACAAAAATCAAAAGTGAAAAAAAAAAAAAAAAAAAAACCCACTACACAAGAAAAAAAACACTTAACATGAATTAAATATTGCAGAACCTCGGCGCAACTCATTTAAGTTACACTCTAAAAGTCAGAGTATACTCACATAGATTTCTTATCAAGTGTTTTGGTGATCTTTTTTTTAATATCAGCTTTTGTCTGAATCAGAGCATATTTACTTTTTCACCTGACTTCGCTCAGTCTATCCTACTCATTTTACCATCAGATTTTTGTAAGTGGAACCCAGAGCAGGTGATAAAAGGAGGCTCTGTTCTTCTACACATTTACAGTACATCTACACAGCACATTTAGGTCTTGCAGAGAATATCTCTCCATCTAAAATATTTACTAAAGCAGAGGCTAAGAGGTAAAGAGAAGAGACAGGGAGTACAGTGAAGTAGTTTACAAAGTGCTGACATTCATAACAGATAGCCCTCTCACTGGCATATGAGCTGCTGGTTTCCCTCTTTGACACCGATATGGAAAAAACATCAGCAGCCGCACTATCAGCAAGAACGCGACCCTCTGATCAGCCGTTGTTCACTTTCCCAGAGCAGATTCCCATCTACCAAATTAACTGTGGCCATTCATTTTCTCTGTTGTAAAAATGTGTTTTCAATCACCTCTGGGACTAAGACAGATGATCTGTACTAAATGAAGAGCACGTTGCCTTGTAGTACTTTCCATCATCATGTAAAGCCAGAGAGCAATGCGGGCACTCTTGCCACAAGTGCGGTTCTCCGGGCACGCCGTGCGGAGCCCACTTTGTCACGAAACACCCTCCCCATTCACTCGGTGATGCGTTGTGCCATTTGTACCAGGCTGACAAGTTACTTCTTATGCTACTAAGTGGGGAAAAATATATTTCATAATCTAGCACTGCCATACTGAACCAATCAAAGGTCTATGTAGTCCAGTCTAATAACAGCTATAAGAAAAGGGGTCTATACAGAGTAATTCTTTCCCTGCTGTATCCATCCAGCTACCAGCAAGGTACCAGCTTAGAGACTTCCTGAACTGAAAGTTTGCACCTGCATCACCATAGGTACTTATGAACCCATCCTCCTCTAATTTGCCTAATCCTTTTCTGAACCTGCTTATGCTTTTGTCCAGGACAACATTCTGTGGCAATGAGGTCCACAACTTCATCGCACGTCCTTTTGCTTGTTTAAAATCGGCTGTCTGAGAATTTATGAATGTTTATAGTTCTTATTTAGTGAGAAACAATGAATAGAGAAATAGCTCCTTACTCACCTTCTCTACCCTTCTTCATTCACGGTCACTGCTTTTAAAGATAATGATCATCTTTCCCCCACAGTCACTCTTTTCCATCCTAGGAAGTCCATCAAGCTCTTTGTCAAGTAGAGGTCATTCCATAGCATCCTTATGATCCATCTCTCCGTTTTTCCTTAAAATCCTTAGGATTTTTAAATTACAGTGTTTCCAGAGTTTCACATAGAATACCAGGTGTGAATGCTCTGTGGCACGATGCTCTATACTTTGATTTCTATTCCCTTCCTACCAACTCCTAGCATTCTAGCTGACTCTGCAATTGTTTTGAGATAACATTGTCAGAGCTAGCCATAATGACACCTGAGGTGCTTCCCCCCAGATGGGAATAGCTATTTCCTGCTAGTAATGACATATGTATAATTTACACTAGTTTCTTCACTCTTCATTTACTAGGATTAGAAAATAACCTGAGAAAAGAGATTCAGCCATTCAGCATTATAATAGCATCTGCAACTCCCCAGGGTTGATTTGAGTTTAGACTTTCCTGAATAGTTTTGTGTCATTAGCAAATCTTGTCCTTTTATTGCTTATCCCCATTTTTAGATCAGGAATAATTTGAATAACATGGAACAGATTTTTGTCAGTAACTTCCTCCTTCTGTGATTGCCATTCCTTCTATTACATCATTGTGATGTTCTAGCTAATTGGGGAAGTGTTCTCTCCGTGATTTTTAGCCGTTTCTTGGAGGCTTGCCACATCCATCCTCATAAAAGCATGAAATACCTTTAACTGACATGGGTTATGAGTTACTAAAGGAACACGTTTCTCTTTCTTACCTCCTTGCTGGGTCTCCATCAATGCTACGATATGTGTTAGCTCTTTAAGAAAAGACCTGATATAGGAAGCTCAGCTTCCTATACCCTTTTTGTTTTTCTTGTTTGATTTTTTTTTTTTTTCCCTCCCAGACCAGTTCGGTGTCAATCCGGGGCTTGCCTCCTAACACCATTGGCTCAAATGCCTGAAATCATCCAATATCCCCAGCAACATTCTCAGGTTTTTAGCCCTGCCCCTCCTCCTGCACAGCAAGCCCAGAGCCTGCTACAATTTCACACCCTCCAGAAAAACCTACCAGTCACACTGGCAGCTGAAACTCGTGTTTGCTGCACCTTTCCAGAGAAACGGGTCTCATGGGGTCTGTTCAGCCGCTGATGAAAGGCAGGCTTGAGCATGAAATCCACTGCGGCTCCCGCAGCAGCTCGGTGGTGCTGTCCCCGGTGCATTGACGCTGAGGGAAGAGGAGGGGCACACCACACATGTATAGCCAGGCACACAGAGTACATCTTCTTACCAGATGGTGCATCAGACCTGTTGGAGTTTAACTTTTAATTAAACTAAGAACTAAGGGCCACATTCAGTCACAGCATCAGTTTCCTCCGAACCAGATGTCTGCAAGATACCACAAAAATTGTATTCATGTGAGCCCGAACCCAGGCTGCGTGTGGCCACTGCCCAGGCCTCATATACCATCTCCGTCAGGACAAGAAGTCTTCTCCAGCAGTGAATTGACAGCCCCTTTGTTCTGGGCCACCATGCCCTGAAAGCCTCCTCTATCCTGCATGGCACACGTGAGACCACCGCTCCTGCAGCACGTCGCTTGTTGCTAACTGAGCATAGAGAACAGCCTGGCAGGAAACACTCTGTAGGGTTAACCCAAAGCAGCATACGTCTTGCCAAGGCACCCAATAACTGTGCGGTGCATGCATAGTTACCTTAATTTTTCCCAGCAGCTCAGCACGCTGACCAAGATGCCCTCTGTGCCAAAATCCCAGACATGCGCTGTAGTCCTGGTTAAGAGCAAACTGGCAGGAGGTGTCTCAATTGATAAGCCTACTAGACATTTGGAAAACATGGATAAACCTATAAAGCCTTCAAAAGGCCCTGGATAACATTTTCAGTAGGTAGACGGAAAGAAAATGAAAAAAGACCCAGGCCAAGTTGCACAGCAGACCTACATCTTTCTTGGAGCCCTGCCTCTAGATCTCCTTCAGTGCCATACGATGACTTTAGAGAAGTGAGGTCCATAAGGCTCCAAAGAAGCAATAAGGATTTAATTTATGTGGGTAAAACTCGAAGCCAGCAGCCTACCTGTAATGTTATTTGTCAAGCAATGGTGACAGACTAGTACAGATTTTTATATCCTGGGCATTGACTCAGTGTCAAATATTTAATGAAAAAAAAAATAAGAAAAATAAGAAGTAGCTGATCCAAGGACTGGCAATGACTGCACTCAAGGATCCAATCCCTCTCTTACCTCCAGTCCCCTCCCTACGCTTCGCCCTAACTTTCCCCTCCCTCTCTGCCTTTCTCACTTGGAAGATGTTATTGTTTTACATGGCACATTCCCAAGCTGCTAGACCAGGACAGTAAAATTATTCACTGACTTTACTGTGCTCTTCTACTAGTCACTCATTTTTTAAGCTTTCAGCCCTCCTTCCCTCTACCCCCACCTCCGCCATGCCCCAATGAAATTCACTTTTTTCCTTCTCTCCCTCCCTCTTTGCTAGGCAGAATCTGGAAAAAAGAAATCAAGGCCAAACTCAACAAAACTACTGCTGCGTAATAGCAGTCCTTTTTCACACACAGATGGTCAGTCAGAAGAATGAGCGCTTTATAAGACAGACATCATGCTGGTCTTTGCGATCCTGTTCTCCCGGACCTCAGCAGGAGTTTTTCATCACCAAAGTGGATAATAACTCTGTCAGACACCTCATACACACAGGTATTAATAAAAAAAGAAAATACTGTAGTGACTGATTTTACAAGAAACTGGGAATCTTAATGTGATAGTTAAAAATGCGCACGATGGTTACGCACAACCAATAGCTATGTCAACAGGGGTTTATAGCAGGTTGCTAATAAGCAGGGAATGCGCTTATGTACACATCTATGGTTTTGCACTTTATTGACAACATTTCCGCAGCCAAAGTCCATGTACCGTTGCATAGTCATAAACATGCACACGTTGTGTGCTTGTAAACACCTAAGTGGCCATAGACTTCTCCATGTTTGCATATGGAAACACCATTTGCATGGGTAATAGCAGTTTACAGCATTGCTGTCTGATATACCACAAAGTGCTAGCAGTTGCACATGCCTTTTTTTCTGAAACTTGGCTGAATCCATATATAGGCTTAAACATGTTATTTTTTAAAGAGAATTTCTTTTAAAGAGAATTTTTCTTTTTTCCCAAAACTGAATTTTTGACGACAAAGAAGGTAGATTCCCATCATTACTAATTTGATGCCAAACCCTCAGTTTTTCTTGTGATAGATCCAGAGCGTCAATATCACATATGAAGACACAGACAACACCAGCATTCACTAACCCAGAAACACAGCTCCCTTTGTTTAAAAGCGAAAAATATTTTCAGAAGCTCTACATTTTCCAACGACAAAAGAAGCAAAGCTAAAGAAAATCACTGCAGTAAGTTTGAAGTAGGAGCTCTGTTCTGATAGTCATCTTCCTCTTTCTTCCACAAATGGAAATTCTTAGCACTTCTGTAGCTCAGCATTTTCAAATTCAAATAGAATTAAATTATGTGTGAACTCTCGCACTGTCACTTCATCAGTTGTTCCCTTCATTAGTCAAATGAGAAGGGGCAGCACTTAATGCTTCTGCTCATGAAAGAAGTTCTCACAATAACGTATTTGAGAGCTGTTCTGACATTTAAGTTCAAAAAATTGTACTTTGTACCTGATCTGACTCAACGAAGGCATAAAAAGAGAAATTACACCATCTTCGAGGCTTAAAGATGATTCAGATCACAAACAGAAGTTAATTTGCTGATGCCCTTTTGTTCCCAGCAGACCATCGCACACTAAGCACTAAACAGTTACAGTGTATGTGGAAGGACAAATCCCTGCTAAGGACACACGCTTTCCACAGGTTAAGCAGTACCCAGTCTCCAGCCCTCGATCTCCATTCTTCCTTGGACACAGACATACCCTCTTTTCCTACTCTGGCTACCCCGTTTCTCCTGTTCCTCCCTCCCCCAGCCTGTCTTTCAGAATCATTTCTTTGCACTCCTGAAGTTTCTGAAAAATAAACACCATCAACAGCATCACACTGATGATTTGTACTCTCCCCTGGGTGCAAAATTAATTCAGGATTTTGCTCAGGAGTTGCCAAAGAGCAGCATATTACCCGTCATTAAAGAGATGCATGGACAAAGCTGCGAGTGAAGACTGCCAAGAGCTGGCCTTTGCTGTGCCCACCTCTGTTTGGTGCTGTCAAGCCTTCAGCTTCATTCTCCAAACGTAATGAAACAAATTAAGTCAGCCTTTTCAGCATCAATCTCATCCATCTTAAATTAATTTTTAGGGGCATTTTCCCATGGATTCAATCCAACTGACCCGGATTCCATGCTCCTCTTTTACACCAATCATAAAAATTAACAATAAGTGTTCAAAATGAGATCTCGTACATATGGAACACAGAATAAGATTTAGAAAAGGGAGGTTAAAAGTGTTTAGACACTGGGAAAAAAAAATAGTTTAAACAGCAAGTCTCTGAAAGTAACAAAAAGTTATTTAAAACAAATTTATATTATACTGTAGTGCAGCACAAATAGATTATGTATTAACTTTGAATGCACACAATCACGTATACTCCTGTTTTCAATCAGCCTTTTCAAACTTGTAGACACTGTTTTTTAATTATTATTAATGGCAAGCACTCAGACTTCACCACATCAGCAAAACTCTTGTTAAAGGGGGTGAGAGGAAAGAAGAAACTTACCCTAAAGACAGGTTTTTCAGCAACACCTATCTCAGCGACTCGTGAAACCTTCTCTGACACGGACACTGGTGGCTTCTGTGAAATAGAACGTAGGACTGGGCTGGGGATGAGGTTAGCAGGCCAGTCCCGACAGTAAGCAAACCAACTTTTTAATTGAGGATCTTAAACAGAGTAGGAGAAAATAAAGATAGCACTGGACAAGAAAATATGTGGAGAAAAGGGAAACTGTAGGTTTCAATGTGTATTCTCATCCTCTCTCTCTGGATACCTCAGTCTGACAGACTAAGTTTCCACTCTTAAGAGCACCAGTTGCAATGATTACCACAGCAGCAATTTTTGATGGCTAAAGGTGGGGAAAGTCAGAAAACAGATAGGGTGATGTATCCTCAATCTCCCACATTTACCAAGCCAGCTTTGGAGAATTTTTCTAATCCTACACCAAGTCCAGAGGATTTAACAGCAACTTTTCTTTCAGGATTTCACTTTTTCTGAGTCGGGTTTCAAAATGTTTCCATCTTAGCATGAAAATAAGGGAGGGTATAAACCAACCCTGCAATGCTCTGGCAGCCTTGTGCGAGTCAGACATACACATATGCGAATGATCTGACAGGGGCTGAAACCCCAGTCTTGTAAAGCCACTGAACAGACTTCAGCACCCTCGCTGGAGGTAGGAGCGATCCCTGGCAATCCAGGATTATTAAGGCTGTATTTTTGAAACAGAACACAGAATGTATTTCAGCTGGATTTTTAATCCAAGAAAACTCTTCTGATTGCAACGGCATTGCTCCCTTTCCATTTCCCCCTTCACTCCTTCCCTGCTTAGTCCCCCGTGCCAGCAGCTCCCCACCTTGCCCTCCAACACACAATGCTCTTTCTCCATCTCAGCCCCAGCCACATAAATTGCTCTGAAAGGCAGGATCCCCAGGCTCTCATGAAGCTTCTGCTGAAGTTAATGAGACTTGGCACAAGATCATCTTATAGAGAATGATTTCCAAGAGCGGCACCTTACTTACCATTGGAGACAACACAAAAATCACTTCTCCACTGACAGTTTTCATACTCAGCTCTAATTTCTACCCAAGTCAGGAATATATTTTGCTTTATACCTGATTTGACAGTTATTAATACTACTGTGAGTACATACCACCTGACTTTATATGATTTAGAAAGAGGAGAGAGAGCAAAGATAACAATTTCATTATAAGTTTTAAGTGCCCATAAATCTTTCTACATCAAACCATTCCTGATCTCCCAAGAGGGACTCTCCAAACACTAAAGCCTTGCCTATTTGGCAAGAACTACAGACAGGGATTTCTTTTTTAGCCTCCTTCATCTCTACAGAGGGCAAAAATCTTGGATAGAAAACTTTGGTCCAGAAGCCTTTTTCTTTTCCTGCAGCAGTTAGAGGCACAGTGATGGTTTTAATAGAGTTCTCTAATGACTCTATTGCTACTTTTTATGACTATTTCTCGGAGTAATAAAGTGGCAGACGCAACGATACTGAATCATTAACTTTTCTGCAGCGAAGAAGGGAGCATAATGAGTCCATAAAGTTATTTTCATTCAAAGCCCAGTGCCCAATGTGTTTCTAGCTCCTGCAAAACAGAATAAAATTCCTTCTCACCTGTGCGCTCTCCTAGTTAACGTCAGGAGGTGAGTTCCTGCTGCCCAGCTACTTGGGGGGTAATTTCAAAAGTCCCACCTTGACTTCTGTTCTGTGATACTCCAGTGACTGTTCCTCAGAGTGCCTGTGATAGAGCAGATCAATGCCCCCTGGAGCACCTGAGGACCTTGTGCTCTCCAGGGAAGTGTAGTAGTAATGGGCAGCTCCCCAGCCTGGCTTATCCCATCTGTGCGGAGCTAGCTCCAGAGTCACCTCCAGAGGATGAATCAGATCCCAGGTGGGATAAATTGCCCCATCTCTCTTGGCTGACCTTGAAAAGGGTCAAGGCTCCTAATTTAGGCACTTTGATAACAAAAGCGAAACAGGATGGTTCTAGACCATCACACAAGTAGTTTTTCTAATGTCGGGGACCTTGCAACCTAAAATAAAGTGAATATTTCTTCATGACAAATCTTTACAGAAGTGCAGACTGAGATCGGGAGACCCATACAATGGTTGTGAGATAACATCCAAGTTCCACTGAAGGAAGCAGATGGGGTTTTTACCACTGATTTCAATGGCACTGGGATTTCACTCCTACTTATGCCCAAATGGCTAGGTTTATTAGCATGAGATCCCCCTATCTATTGAGTAGAAAACTTCTTAACTTCACAAGAGTGTATCTAAAATTGCTATCTAAACCAATCATGGCTGAATACATGTACCTCATTAACCAAAACCAAATGTGTTTTCCTCTGCAGTTCAGCTCTTGCTACAGCTGTAGCTGTGACATTGTTATGCTGTACTCTAGCAAGGCATGTCAAAAATGCAAACTGAAGGGTAAAATGGTTTCATTTCCAAAATAAATAAGTGCCTTTGGTCAACACTAGCACACAAAAGGCAGGTATTTTAAATTAAGGGACCTGCAGGGAATTGTTTCCTCACAAAGCTTCAATTAGCTTTCAAATTATCTCTCTCTCAATGTGTACAAATATTCCTAACCAAACTTCACTGAAAAATGGATTCCCAATACTTTTATTTACCTAATAGTTAACACAAGGATAACGACACACATGCAAATTTAAAATAAAAACATATGTGGGGTTTTTTGCCCCAAATAAGAATTTGAAACAGATGTGCTCTTTTAACTGTATTTCTTCACCCAATGCTTTTCTCTTCACTGTTTGTATTTTTAATGTGGGTTTTTTTTTCCAAAGGTACAGTAAGATATAATCCTAATAAATTATTCTCCCTTTTATCTGACAAGCACAGCTTTCAAATAACATATTCTATCTTTATTTCTTGCTGGCATAACTCATTCATATCATTTGGTGTTCTGCAAAAAGGGAGCTGACTGTAGTTCAACCCTAAGCAGGGATACTATTTCCATTAGAATTGTATTTAAAAATTAACACAACAAAGTTGCAGGATGAAGACATTAGAATATTCTCCTCTGCTTCTGCCAGTCCAGTATTCTCACATCTTCTACTAAACCCATGCTTTAGTGGACACTGACGTCCTACATCTCATGTTTTCAAATAGCAGTGCCTAATGTGTAGAGGGATAAATTAGCTGTAGCAGTTTTTCAGTCCCAGAACCAGAAAATACTGGAAAATGCCTCTTTTTCTCCTCAAAACTTTACTGTAACTTTTGCAGAAAAGCATCGAATATCTGGTAAAGCAAAATTCCATGCAGTGGCAAAACACAAGAGGTGTCAAAGAGTCAGCTCTCTACCAAACGTACCAAATCTGAATGTCTTCTCCAAGACTCCGATTTCAGGGTGTGCTCACCTACACTGCTCTCAGCTCAAGTTATTCAACAGATTATTGACAGCAAGAAAGATCCCAACCAGGAAATAGCAACTTGAATTCCTGTGACAAAACTCTTCAGATTTTCTTTTATATCTGTCTTCAGATTTTTCAGGGACATTTAATCATGTCAAGCTTCATTAGCACTGTCGTGGTTTAACCCCAGCCAGCAACTAAGCCCCACACAGCCACTCGCTCACTCCCCCCCGATGGGATGGAGGAGAAAATCGGAAGGGTAAAAGAGAGAAAACTCGTGGGTTGACATAAAGACAGTTTAATAGGGAAAGCAAAAGCCACGAAAGCAAGCAAAGCAAAACAAGGAATTCATTCACTACTCCCCATGGGCGGGCAAGTGTTCAGCCACCCCCAGGAAAGCAGGGCTCCATCGTGCCTAACGGTTACTTGGGAAGACAAACGCCATCACTCCAAACGTCCCCCCTTCCTCCTTCTTCTCCCCACATTATATGCTGAGCATGACGTCATATGGCATGGAATATCCCTTTGGTCATTGGGGTCAGCTGTCCCAGCCTTGTCCCCTCCCAACTTCTTGTGCCCCCCCAGCCCACTCACTGGTGGGGTGGGGTGAGAAGCAGAAAAGGCCTTGACTCTGTGTAGGCACTGCTCAGCAGTAACAAAAACATCCCTGTGTTATCAACAGTGTTTCCAGCACAGATCCAAAACACAGCCCCATGCTAGCTACTATGAAGAAAATTAACTCTATCATCCCAGCCAAAACGAGCACAAGCATTCACCTGGTCATGAGGTGTCTTGGCCCATTGTTATGATACGAAGTGCCACTGCATTGAAAGTATTTTCGTTCAGCAAAATCCAATTCCAAATAATACTCCCATCCATACGATTTCATACTTAGATGCTCTGAAAATAGATTTATAACAAGCCCTGTATTTATAAAAAACATATTTAAGGTGTAAAGCCAAGAACTGGTAAGTTAGGAAGCGTTCCTAAATTTCTACTGGGCCTAAATGGCAGGGTGTGGGTACCAGGGGGCTGCAGGGGCCCTGTGCAGAGGTGTTCTGGGGCTGGTCTCCACAAGGTCCTGCTGACTCCGACACCGCTGTGAGCACCCCAAAACTGCAGCCTGTCAGGGGAGCCCACAGCACCTCCGCTCACATGTAGTTAAAGAAAGCAGCTGCTGGCACAGGAGACGTGAGGAAGAGATGTGTTTTGAGAAAGAAAAGGAAACAAAATGGAGGAGACACGTGGAAGGCAGCATTGCTGGGGACGCAGTTGGAGACACAGTCTCGAAAGGAGGTGCTCCCTGACAGAGGAGAGACATCCCCACAGGACTGAGGTCACCTCACGCCAGGGCGGGTACACCCCTGAGGGACTGCACCTGCGCGTGCCCCACACCAGGCCAGGGACACCCCTGAGGGACTGTGGCCTGTGGGCGCCCCATACCCGAGCAGGGACACCCCAGAGAGACTGCAGCCATGGGTGACCCACTCTGGCGCAGAGAAAAACAAGTAAGGAGTGGCAGAAAGCCATTAGGCCGGTGGCCCCAACCTGCTGTGCCACCTGTCACCTCACTGAGGGGACTGGGAGGCTGTGGTAACACGTGTGGCGACAGGGGTGGCTGGGACCGGGAAGGAGGAAGAAAGGAGTTGGACTGAAACTGAGCCTCGGGAAGGGGGAGGAAATGTGTTTCCCTAAGTGTTCATTTAATTGTCTTTTTTTCTCAATACTTGAATCAGTAATTGAAAGTTTATGTTAATTGGCAATAAATTAAATTAAGTAAAATTCCCCAAGTCAAGACTATTTTGCCCATGACAAACTTATTTAGGAAAATCCTTCTCTGTCCCTTTCCAGCGATTTCATTCAGCCTTTCCAGTGTATTCATTACATGACAGGATCTTCAACTGCATGGCTGCAGGCCACCTTAACCACCAAACCCTGCCACATCCATCGTGAGTAATTTAACGATGAGTGAAGAGAAAGTGTCTTCATATGACAATGGACTTTTTTTTTCTTTTTTACCATGCTTACTTAAAATCTTCCAGAAATCAGAATTGGGAATTGACTTCTTAGCATTTTCAATGGTACTCCTAGTGGCTTCAAAATACGATATCCAAAAGCATTTTACCTTGGTAATAGAGCTGAGCAAAACTAAAATTTTCAACACCCAGGAAATATCAATGCTTCATATAATTCAGACTTTATAAGCTAAAACATTTCCAAAAAAAAGATTTGAATTCTGATTTCTAAAAAAAAAAAAATTTAAAAAGGTGATAATTTAATCAAATAAGGTAAGATTTTTTTAGGGTAGATGTCAGAAGATATATTTCTGGCCCAAATACTCAAACTTCTGGCTTTGTCAGGTCTCTGATTCAAAGCACGTGGCTACAAATACTTTTTTTATCTTTTTAATACTTAACAGTTAAAATATAAATGAAACCATGGTGGGTTTTGTTGGGGTTTTTTTTGCATTACTCTGAATGCTAGAATATATTGGTGCAGTTTTTGTCCAAGCAAACACATTCTGCTTTAAACCTAACAGTTAAAGTCTGGCAAAGCTAAAGTGACTGAAAATAGGGTCTTATTTAATGGGGTCTTGCAAGAATAGTTTTATGAAAATGGACAGAAGAGTCAGGCAAATTCAATAACTGGGGAACTTATTAGGACCATGATTAATTTGGATACCAAAGAGTAAATGAGAATATTTTGGGACCTTTGGCATCCTTGAGGAGGTGCAGTTTCACAACAATCAGATAGAAGGGGATGGGGAAAAAATAGGTCTATCTTGCAGACCTGGCACATCTCACTGAAATATCACAATAGAAAATGAAGCTGCAATGGCCCTACACCAGTCAAAAAAAAAAAAACCTATAAAGACTGAGACTGGGAGATGGCACTATAAAAATTGTAATCAGACTCAGGAACCAGACTGAGTGAATTACATGTTGGCCTTTGAGCAGCAAATCAAAACAATCAGTAGAGAAATCCAAGCAGCGATTGAACATTGACCATTGGAAACTAAGAGCAGCAGCAATTCACTGAGATTTTTCTTTTTTTTTTTTAAGTGAACTCAAGTAAAGCTAGTAAAACTCAGCAATTGCTAACATACCACCATAACTACAGGTTTAATAATGTCCCATAAACTTTAAGAATTTGAAATTCATTGCTGCAGAGCAGCTTATGCATTCAGTTTGCAACACACCCATTTTCACACTCAAAGACATCAGAAAAGCAGATGAAAGTTTATTTTTCTTTTGATAAAGAAGTTAAGCAGATTTTGGCAGCTTGCCATCAATTTGACCCCATCCCCCAACTTCCCCCCTGCTCAAACACCATAAATTAATCTTACACTGGTCGAGGGGAAAAAAGAAAGAAAGAAAAAAAAAAAACACCACAACTGAAAAACTTCCAACATTCAAGTCCTTTGGCTGAACCTCTCTGGGGCATATCCCACGGTGGCAATCTTTGGCCTTGACTATCTCAGCTGGCCTCTTCCCGAAAACTATGCCTATAGCACAAACTTCTCCCTTACACTCCAATTCCATTTTCTCTTGGTCTTGATATTACCATCAACCACAATTTCTTGTTCAGACTCTCCAGAAATACCCACTATGACTCTCTTCTTCTGGACTAGCTGTTGGTTTCCACACAAGCACGTTTGCAGAATAACTTCACTCAGCTGAAGTCACGCCAGGTTTCCACTATGAAACCTAAGAGCAGAGTACGTGCCCTACAAAGTTAGTCTCACAAATTAGTAATTAAATCCAGGAATTATGCAGGGAGGAAGAAGTTTTAGTTGATTTTGACTGTCTGACAACTTAGATGAAAATTTTCATAATTTGTCTGCGTAGCAATGCATATACCAACAGTGAACAAATAATACAAGGGGACTCTCAATTTCCACACACATGTAAGTGCAATGCACACAGGTTATCCTAGGCCAGATTTTAACTTAACCCTAATACCACCGACATCCCTGTCTTCCCTTCTGCAAGTTTAACCATTTTTTTCTGATAATGATTCTGCAATAATTTCCTACAATGCTAAATCCCCAGTTTCCCCACTTCTATAAGCGACTGCCTGGAATGATTTTTCAGGACAGACTGAAAATGGAGGAAAGTTTCAGAGTTTCTAGTAAGTCTGAATTTTGTGAAACAAAAAGCTGGTTGTTACATCACTTTATGAAAAAATATTTATGTTGGCTCTGGTTTTGAGGTTACATTTCTCAGTCCATGCAAGTGGCAGGAAACAGGCAGAATCTAATCAAGAGATAGTCCACAAGGCTTGTTAAATGAAATGTTAAATAAAGACTTGTTACAAAAACAAAAAGATGCAACTCAGGAAATGAGCTTGGTCGTCTCACAACTCTCTGTTGTTCTACAGCCAAGCATTGACTAAACATTAGATTATCATTATAAACAATACATAGGGAAAAAACTGCATTCAGGCTTTACTCTAAAAGTACATTTGAAGAGCACCTAAGTGACTTATGAGCCTCAGCTTTATTTTCAA
Organism: Phoenicopterus ruber ruber; assembly: GCA_009819775.1. Lineage (NCBI taxonomy): Eukaryota > Metazoa > Chordata > Aves > Phoenicopteriformes > Phoenicopteridae > Phoenicopterus > Phoenicopterus ruber. The sequence continues at coordinate 26,854,926 of CM020217.1, read as the reverse complement.
ATCTGACTTAAAAGACTAATTCAGATCTTAATGAAAACCAGGGAATGTAGGCTTCCAAGTCACACACTTTTGAAGCACTTATGTAAAATCTAAAATACAGCTTTATGCACAAGCCAGAAAAATCTGCAAGAAAATATATTTACAAAATGTGAACTCACATACCAGAAAAATCTTTTCACATGGAAGAGTCCTTCTTTGAGAAGGAAACTTTTTATTTTTCAATGCACAAGGTCAGTGTTACTAGAAAATAAATAACATGAAAGAGGTGGAAGCGGACAGGGGAAATTGCTCTGCAGAGGAAAAACAAAGAACAGCAGTCACAAATGTCTCATGAACTCCTGAACTACCAAGTTAACCAAGGTAAGCTATTGCTAACCTCCGTATTTCTGGTCCAGCCCTTCTTTCATTTCTTTGGTGTCGTTGCTGTAACTTTCATACCTTTGTAAGGGTGAACTATGTATTACCACAGTGAACATGATCACTGAGTATCCAATGGGGTTCTGAAATTGGTACACATCAGTCTCAGATTGAGCTTTTCTTCAGATTATATGAGTGCAACAGCAGTGTCTTGTATTAAGACCATTGCCTCTGTTTTTATCTGACAGCATGATTGCATTTACGTTTGGTGGAAAGCCTGTACAAAGGGATGGCTTTTGAGCTTGGTTCCCGTATGCGCTCTTAGCTCCTAACATGGTGAAATTAATAGCTATTTTTATTTCATCTGGCAGGGAATTTTGCAGTCAATGTAGGATTGCATCTCCTGTGACCACAGGGTTTCTCAGATTTCCCAACAGTTTAATTGCTCTATGCTACGTAAGGTTGCATTTTCAGAGAGAGAAGGAGCTATCTCATACAGCCAGAGCTCTGCAAACCAGCCAGCAGTCTTTGTTCAGTGACTAGTGGGAAAAGAAAATTAGTAAGATTTCAGTGGTTAAAGAACCATAACCAAATAAAGAGCTTATGCTTAAAAATTACTATCAGTCTGATAAAATTAAACTAATGAAGCAAAGGAAATTTAAGGCAAAAATTAAAATATTCAGTGAAAACTTGAATATGATGGAATCATTTGTTTAAGTATCTTCATTGCTGACTTTAAAATTCCATAACCCCTTGATTTCTAGAAGGCGAAAAAGGGGAAAGGGGAAAAGAAAAAGACAACCAAGTGAATTGGTCGTCTGAACAATCAATGAAACCTGGACAATCAATGAAAGCAAATACTTGGTTTGTTTTTACTTTCCTCTCTTCCTGAATGAATTAATGAAACTGTTGAACTTTGGCCTCTTCTTCAGGCTGGAGCAGCAAGGAGACTGGCTGGCTTAATATCCCCCACAGCCCACAGCAACGCTGATGGAAGATTTTAATGTGAGAACACTGTGTGCTTGTTTGGCATTGCATTCCCTGGAGGGAATATGGTAGACTGTGTATAGATTAAATTTAGCTAGAACTGGACATTAAGAAACACATACTCGGTGCCTTGATAGTAAAGATCAAGAGATGTCACTCTATACTTGGTTTCCTTTGTAGGTTTGTAATATTTTTGCCTTTCTCATTCCTTTTTTTTTCCTTTTATGATATAATTGCTGCGTAGCAGACAACCATTTTGGCTTTCTTAGTGATGCTAGTTAGAAAACATAGGAAACTTGTGTCAGGAAAATAATCAGAATTCTCTGAAGCACTCTTGAAGTCCTTTCAGCATGCCTCATAATTGATTTCAAGTGTCTGATGAAAAGTCAGGCCTGGTGACACAATTTTTCTTTGGCTTCAAAATCAGAGGAAGAATTCCTGCCATAGGAAAATCAAAACTTCAGGTCTAAAATGAGAGTTTCCTTGGATTTTCTTTTTGTACATGAAATGCCACTATTCAGAGGTATCCGCAGCATTGCACCAGCTAATAATAACACAAGGATGGTGATCTGCAGCCTCTCCTTTGCAGACAATAAAAAGGCTCGCTTTTAAAGTGCGGTGCCAACAACAGTTTCAGGTCATTTCCCAACTGGCTTTTTCCTGTCTGGTATGCCTTTCAGAGTTTTGGCTCTGTTGACACTGCAGGTTAAATGAAACAAAAAATCCAAACAGAAGCCACAAAACGCAGCAACTCAGCCTTTTTGATCTACCTAAGTGTTTTTAAGCCTGCTCATCACCATGGGATCCAAGTGCCCTTTTTCACATTTCAGTGTTTCCGAAAGGGTCAAGCCATGGTAAGGCCATAATGCTTAAGTGGTTGTTGCAAGAAAAGATTGCTTTAGAGAAAAAACAAGTCCTCTTCTCCAGAAATAAACCTGAACAGGAGAAATTAAAGGTGGAATAGGACAGAAAGGAAAGGGCTGTTTTTCCTTGGCAAAAAGATTAGTAGAGTTGGCAGCATATGGAAGCAGAGTTGTAAAGAGTTGGAAGAAAATGCTTTCCTCTAACCTTCAAGAGCAAAGAGGTCACAGTTCTTTCAAAGGGCTTCCCTTGGGATAATGTGAGTATGGACCATCCCATACTTCACAGATTGAATAACTATCTGAAAGTACAATAATTCGAGATAAACTGAGATTAGTTTCTTTCATTGACATCTGCTTGGAAAATAAGATGGAAAATCTAGTGCAAGGGTCATTTGGCTTGCTATGTTAATGATAATACTGCCAACATCCAGTACCAAAACAATGAGTAATTTGTAAAGATTTGGCATATTACATCCTGCTTAATAAATTCAAAGGTTTGAACATGACAGCATATTGTAATGTAGTAACATAATATTGTAAATTTGCAGAGCCAGATTCAACCCGTAAGCAGACGCAACATTGATTTCAATACACATGCTTACTGCAAGCTGAATGAATAATCTAAATACATACTTGGCTGAATACATCCTAACCCCACTACATATGCGATGAAAAAAATTTGTGCTACTTCTTTCTAGTTATTTTATGTACTCATGTAATAAATGTATTTTTTCATACATATTTGTATCTATATTTTGGCAATGAGAAAAGTATACATTTAAATGCAAGGCAAGATAATTGGTCTTTGAAGACCTGGCAGGCACGATGCTTTAGTTAGCATAAGTTAATAGAAGCACAGTCAAGGCATCCATTCAAAAAAGGCACAGCAACTTTGGGATGAAGGGAAAGTAGTCAAATGAAAGATAAGACCTGCTTGAGTAACCCAATATAGCCAAATAATAATGGAGAGCACAAACTGGTTAAGGGGACAACGGAGAGAGGGACAGGATAACCAAGCATCAGCTACGACACAGGGGACAGGCAAGTTAGCACCGATTTCTTGATTCCCTCCAGCAAATTGCTAGACTGCTACTTGCTAGAGTGCCTAAAAAACATCTGTCTGTCCATCTTACACTGTTACTCAGGGAGTCAAAATGAACACCCAGGATAAAAATCCTGATTCTGGGAGTCCCATTGGCAAGATTTTATCATATATCTTCCCAGAAAGAGGGAAGTTTTCAATTATCAGAGATCAGTCATAGCATTTCTGCTGGGACAGGCTAACCACCACTGTCATCTTCTCCCTCCTACAGAACACTTGATGAGACTGCGGGCAGAGCAGGAACTCATCTGGAAGGACCACAGCCTGGGCATAACGCCGGACAAACCCTACGCTTCCACAAGGTATAAATGGAGAGGCACAAAACGAAATGGACATAGACTAATAATTCCTGTTCTTGCTCCAAAAATGGGTTAATTTGCTGTGTGAAGAGTGAAAGTTGCCTCTAATAACAGAGTTCCTCCGTCAGTAGCAAACGTGGGAGAAGTGACCCAATGCTATTTTGCTATCCAAGACCCAAGCATGCCTCTTTGGCCACATAGAGAGAGCCGGTGGAGGCAGAGGGGGAAGCTGGGCAGTGTGGAGAGATGGCTCGCTAATCCTGTCGGGAGAAAAAGTGTTTCGTGTCACTCAACAGCATCTCTACAGGGCGGTTACAGGAGAAGCGCTGACAGCCTCTGAAAGGAATTGCATCCAGTCATCCTCCAGCAGGAAGAGGTTGGCTTTGACACGAAGCTTATAGGGTGGGCGAGATGAAAGTGGGGGGAAGGGATCTCTGGGCTCCACATAGGATTTCGCCTTCCTCTGCCCTGCGAGGAGACGGAAGAGGAATGCATTAGCAGTACCGACTGCTTTCAGCTAGCCTGTCCTTTCTGACCCCTTCACCAAGCAGTTCTGTATCTCTCTCATTCCCCGCCTTTCAAAATTTAAACTTGCTAACCTTGCTGCCAAAAATAAAGACAGAAATAACATCAGGGTTGAAAGCAGTTTCAACATACGGAAGAGCTGCAGGGACAGACCGGTGATTCTTGCCACATGACACGGAGTACATACCATACCGCAGCACATGCCAATAAGTGCATTTTGCAACCAGTTTTACAGACTTGTTCTGCTTTTCCTTAGAAAACATTTAGTCAGGTTCTTTCAATCACTGGTGTGCTTGAATGTGATTTTCAGCAGTACAAGTAGTAAATAAGTGTAGACAAAGAGATGAAACGTCTACAGAAGGGATGAAGTCACTCAAGACATCAACGGGGTTAAAAAAGAATGCACTTAAATCATATAATAAATGTCTGTATCAGCACAGTTACTATCTCCAGTGTCCGTATCAGGAAGCACACAAAATGAATGTAATTTACATTCTACCTAAGAGCAACATCTCCTTACTGAGCGCATGGGATTTCCCATCCCTGCCCCACACGAGAGCACGCTGAGGGACAGGGTATTCAGCTATGACGAAGGACCTAAATCCTTCTCCCAGAAGAGACTTCTAGGGTCATGTTTTTAAAACACATAGGTGTCTAGGGTTACAGACGAGCACCTGAGTTTTTACACAAGGTATTCCTAACTGTCTAGGAGGTTTATACAGCATTTTTACTGCAGCACATCGTCTGCTTTCTGCCATTCTCTCTATGGCAGCAGCCACACATCCCTCTCAGAGACCCTTGTTCTTCTCTTCTAGGCCCTCAGCATCCCTTTAAAGAGGCAATGATTCTTGCCTCAAAAAGCAAGTGAAAATGGCTTTTTTTCTGATACTGAATGACAACACAGAGAGCAGCCCCTCGCCCATTTGTGAGGAATAAAATTCAGAGGTTCAGCTGCTCCTTTGCTTCAATTGTATTTCAACATCACATTTTCCCCTCTTCGATGGATTAAAGCTGAAAGGCTTTACAGGAGACATGTCTGTTACAGTAATGTAAACAATAAATAATAATAGGAAAGAGAAAGAAAGGCTGATTTATTGGAGGCTAGTCACTTCTATAAAGTAAATAACTGAACTTTCAATTTAAGTGGACACTTTTACTGCCAAATAAATCTCCTTGTACAGATATGAGAGGAGCAGAGACTTGCATGTAGCACACAGAAAGCAAAAGTTAGAGACATTCAGATAATGCAAGTGAGCACACAAGGCCAGACTCTTGATGGATGCTGCTGTTTTACACCAACCTAGGATTGTTTATATATTCATCTGCCGTTGAATGATAATATTATACATTAAGATATAGCAGAAATAAACAAATTGCTTTTGAGTAAACGAAAAAATAGCCACATGCCTATTCAGCAGCCTTCACATCATGAAAACTCTGCAGAAGTTGATATTTGCTTTACCCACATAAGGACTACCAAGATTTTTGAAGTAAGCCCCTAAAGTTAGGCACTGCATCTATTTTTATGCTGCTAAATGTCCTGCTCGGAAAAACCATTTGGATACCCAGCAGTTCCCCTGGACCACAAAGAGAAGTGGCATTTTTCAGCACTGGACCACTGATTTACCTTTGCAGATTCTGATGGAGATGGGTCTGAGGGCTGATATGTGCATCCAGAACCAGAGTTCAGGTATGTTCAGCACTGGCCGCTACGTGCCCTGTTGTAGAAGTTGTCCCAAAGCACCAGAGGCCAAATTATCGTTACTGTACAGAGACCCCCCCACCGTAAATGAGAACGCACTGATAGATCTGACAGACCACCACAAGAACAATATTTGCACCTGGCTTATCACCTGAATCAGGTGCTATATCTGGACCCATCCAGTTTCTAGTGAAGAAGACAGCGAGTTTCTTATCGCTTCTGAGGAATGTTCAGGCCAAAACCTGGGGTCTTCTTAGTATTCTTTGCTGATTTCTGCTCTGCAGTTTCTATGTGGTGCAGTGGTAGTAATCATACCATTTCCTCAGTTTACATGGATTCTTTCAACAACCTAAAGAAAATGAATTTAAAATCTACCCTCCTGAATTTTCACCGGCTCCACTCTCTAACTGTCCTTTTCCAATGAACCAAATCTTACTTCTTTTTGATCTCATTTCCCACAAAGTCAAAGTACAGTTGACACTTCCTGAAGTAACATAACAGATACGGGTACACCTAAAACATGGGAACTTGGTTATGCGTGTGAAATAATTGAATTCACACACCAGTGACTTTTATCTCAAAGGATGGCCACACAAAATGCTGAGCGTGATTCCTAAGTGGTGAGATACTACTGCACTTATTAGATTTCCATCTGATCTGATGGACAGTCTTAACAATTTTATGGAATGTGATACATCCCTCAGGCTTCGAGTGAACTTTGATGGGCTGCAATTTTAAAGCTCCAAAACTTGAATTTGCGGAACAGATTTGCAAATCCAAAAACTGTTTTGGATGAACAAAACAAGAGAATAAAACAACTATGGGAGAGAGAGTTCAGGAGAGGAAAGAAATACACCCTGCAGTTTTTTATATGTTTTACTGATTTACTTAATTTTATTTTCAGTTAGTTTAAACACCTACCTCTGAGGCTTCTTTTATTTGTTTCCTTAAAAATTAGTAGTCCTTACTTTAACAGTGAAGAGCTAGTTAAGATTATTCATTTTCCAGGTACAAATACAATGGATCTTTCAAAACATATAGTACCCATTTTTATTCTTGGCTGATCTATTTCAAGAGCTCTCCCTGTTTTGTGACTACATACAACGAAACCACGTTTCTGTAGCCAAATCAAGCGGATTGCGAACTTTTCTCTAGACTTGGAGCAGGCTTTGAAGTCAGAGAGTCAGAGTGATGAAATTAAAATGCAATAGGACATTAGTTCACTGAGTTCATGTACCAGAGAAAATCTGTTTTAAGATTTGAAACTGAAGTTAAAAGCACAATAAAGATACAAATTCCTGCTAATCTGAAACTTTCTCTTTCTCACCTTGTCATAAAAGCCCTTTGTGCCTGTAACCACAGTCCCTTATCTATCCTCCAGACTCTGCCAAAAGGAAGCTGACACCTCATCAGAAGATATCTGGGGAGAATGGTACTGCTTGAATCCTGCCTCTATCTTCAGAATGATATTTTAGTCTTCAAGGGATGGCAAAGGATTTCCACAGGCAGATGGATCAGCAGAAAATGTAACCGAACAGCTCATAAACAACATGTCCTCCTCGTAACCAGCTAGTTGGTTTTCTGTTTCATGTTCTTACTTTTAAGAATTCAGCTGCGACTGTATCTTTGCCTGATACCTGTGAATTTAATTTCCCTAACTGCTACCCTGGAATTAGAACTGATTTAATAATTATTGTAAATGAAATTACCTTGCAGGGTAAGACTTAGCAGGCACTAGTTACGCTGCAGTAAAAAAAAAAAAAAAAACCCTTTTACAGTAAAAACATACACATAGCCACTTCTTTCCTGCTTTCTTATTCTTTAGCTATATTTCATTTTTCCATGTGTTTACACAGCATTCCTGCAAAAGAAATCTTGGACTTTTAAGATTTTTCCTCAGTCACTGGCTTTGACTACTTGTTATATCAAAGTGCAACTTTTCATTGATGCCCCTTTACTACAGTTTTTGATCCAAGATAAACAGTTCGGCAGGCGAATAGGTAGTGAGGAATATAGAATAATGGAAAATGAATGGCAGATAATAATGATCTTTACTCAAGAACACCTTTTATTGTGCATGGCACAGTCATTAAAAATAATGTTCTCCTAAATACTCAGGAAAAATGAGACTCAGAGTTAGCAAACCATTTAAGCATGTGCTTACCTTTAAGCCTGTAGAAAGCCTTACAAATGTTAACTGAAGTAGTCATATGCTTGGAGTTAAGCATGCTTAGAAATACCTCACTGGACTCAGAGCCAAAACCTGTTTGCATTATGGTTTGGGAATAGCAAAGGACAGAGAACAAAAGGAACAGTTATTCAGAATTTGGACAAACAGCTGTAAATACATTTTTTGGTGTTATTAAGCCAATATTGGCTCCGCTCAGAATGCACTGACTGAACACACAGTCCTAATAATCACAGCCGAAAAACACAGACCATGGACGTTTATTGATTTAGACAAGATCACTCCTCACAGGAGAGCGAGCCTCTAGTTTTACAGACCTTTTAATTCCCTGTACACCATTCCTTTCCCTTTTACAAATCTCCTGCTGTGAAACTCTAATGCACTCTTGAGACACTAGAAATCATGGAACTAACTCTGTAAATTGTCCAGCAGCCAAAAGAGGAAGCAACTCTCAAGACCAAGGAGTTTAGTTGTTGCTATCCATGCTATGTTTTTGTCCAAGGCACAAAGCAACAGTCACCATGTACCGCAGAAACAGAAATGCTATTGCAAAAGAGATAATAGCTGCATATCATTGTTGTTTCTATTGCTGTTATTCTTTAGCCACCTCCCCAAAAAGGTACCTAATATCTGATGTGTCTACTGGCCAAAAACGTCATTTCTTATTTTAAGCAAATCCAACATTCCATGCAAATGGAAGTAATTTCTGCAGTACAAAAAGTCCTTTCAGAAAATGCTGAACTGATTAGTATTATGGAAAAGTGGAACTAATTACTATAGTGATATAACAAAAAAACAAAGCTAGAAATTAAAGCCATCCAATTCTTGCAAAAAATGATGGCGTATTTCCCACATACGCAGTCTTTATGCACACTCATTAAAAGGTATAAGCAAGATAATCATACATCCTCTATCTAACCCATAAACGTACACCTCTCTGCAAATCCTTAAGGACCAGGAATGTATCAAAAGCCTGTTCAAAATGTTCATGCCTAGGCTTGGTTGCTCATCCGGAACTCACCAAAAGGGCTAGTTTACGCCCTAAAAATGAGGCTCGCTAGCACAAACCTTATCTATCAGTCAAGCTCCATGTGAGCCTGAGGCAGAGACCTTTCGCTGGCCCTTCACTCCAGGGTAAATTTCACCTTTGGAAAAGAGAGGCCATGGGCTCGTCTGAACAACACGTGCCCCTTTTTTGAAGGAAGACTGTCAAGGCCGCAGGGCCAACTCATTAACCTACCCCCCAGCAGTCCCATCTGGATGGTCTTATCTGTAGGAATTCGGTCATTCATTTATTTTTTCAACCACCATTTGTGACAGAGTTTCTTAAAAAGCAGACTCATGACTTATTATTAGCACATGGGCAGGTCAGCGCACAGGTTTATTTGCTGTTAACCAACATCCTAACATGCTGTGTTTAAAATTTCCAAAGGGACTATGAATAAGTTGTAAAAGTAGGAGGTTGAATTCCTGAAGGTAAGAGCTTATGATGGGACCACTGTCACAACAAGTCATATTTTCCTCTGATAACCCACAAAAACTGCTATGCAAAGACATATAGTTCATACACACGTGAATTCCTGACAATTCCCTTTTTATAGGTGCTTTGATGACCGGCCTGTAATACTTCAGCCATGCCGCTTAAGAAACGACAGGAACATAAGCAAGCATTCAACTTTGAAAATGTACAATCCACCCAGAAAAGGTAAAAGAAGGGGAGAAGCTAGGGTCAGGAGAGAGAGGAGAAGGGAAAGAGGCAAGAGAAAAAGAGAATATTCCCACTAAAGCATATGCAGCACAATTCCTGCAGGCTATTAAGAAGGATAAATACTCCCAGCACTCTTGTCAGGGGCAAGCCCCAAGCACAGGGATGTGACCTGTCGGACATTGGCCGGAATGCTAGGAAGGGAAGATCCCATTTTCTACCTGGAATGTCTATCAGATATTAGCCTATTCAGAGCTTCACCAGTAGAAACACTCGGCAAAGTACCTGTGTCCCTTATTGTCGACATACATGGCACGCACACAGCTGGACACCACATCCCAGGAAATTATTCCTAGTGGAAGAAAAAATACAGCATCACCTCCAGAAAAGATTATCCACTTGCTTGCTTTCATCTTGTGCAGAGCACTGAAAAGTCTGGAAAGAGATAAATGTCTGTTATACAGGGATTTACACATTTCATCCAGACAATTGACTTAAATTTCAAGCATGAGGCCAGAATTGATCATTTATCAAGTTAATCTTCATGATGTATTTAGTGTCTAACCATAATACCTTCAATTGTTTTCACAGTCTGCAGAGCACTGGGCAGGGGGAGAGCACCTGTTAAGAATCAAGAACTGAAAAAGAGCTCTGCAGTAGATTGAAGTTATAAATATTGGCCCCAATCCTGCAAACACTTGGCATCCACTGAGCACCGGTGTGAATGAAGCTACAAACTGGCCGCCTTAGTGGTCTGATGATTGTCTATCTGTTTTAAGCAAGGACCACCACCTTAGTTCAGCGAGAGGCATGCAAAAGGATTAAATGCTCAGCATGGTCCACTATTTCTATCCTAATGAAACAAAGGAGCAGATGAAGGTAACTTGATTACAGCATGAACTTAAATTGTTAGGATATCCAGTGGCTTCCTTTCACCACTACTGCCTTGATGTTTAATCATCACTAAGAAACTTCTGTTTTGATTGTCCCTTTCTGCAATGCTCCTGCCAAAAGCAAGTATTTAAAAAAAAAAAAAAAAACCACACCATAGATCAGACATCTCTCCACTCTCAGATATGAGATCTCTTTTTAAATCATGAGCTCTTCCAGCCAGTTAAGAGTCAGAATCTTGTTTTCTTTCTTGAGTGAATGAAAGAAAGCATAGTTTCTCGAGTAATCCTCTGACTTCAGCAGCACTAGGTAAAACTGTAAAAGCTCTGATCAAAACCAAAGCTTTAGTAAGTAAACATCTTTAAGGCTTATTTAGCCATTTCCCAAAGTTCTGCATCTTAAACTTCAAAATTAAACAGTTTTAATACATTTTCTTTTTGCTAAACTGAAGTACAAATAATAGAGAAAATACTCAAAACTCTATACAGGGTTTAGAGTTATTATGCTGACTTTTGATAAAATCTATGCTCCTAAATCTTTTGAGCATATTTTCAAAGTTTTGCCTGTTTTGTAAATGACCACTGTCCCTTTTTAACATTCTCTTTGTCTTTCCAGCTATCTTTTCTACGTATTTTATCTAATTTCATTTTCACTGAATCTTTTATCTAGATCAGTTCCACTGTCAAAAAAGTGGGCAAACTGCTAATTCTTAAAAGCCAAGGATCCCGTCTCTGCCATTGTAAGTCTAGAAGAGCAGACGCACAGGCTAGTTTCTTAGCTGCCTGTAATCATCACACATCAATAGCTGTCACTGGAAAAGTGCTAAATTACAATACTACATGCTGGGGGGAAAAAAAAATGACCCCTTAGATCTCTAATTAAATCACCATCTTCCCTCCCTCTAGCTCTACCCTTTGATTTGATGACCACTTCCAAAATCAGTGGGAGGAGGAGGGGGGAAACACTGTTCAATCACTACCGGGGATCAAGTACAGGAATGAAGGAGGCGTCTTGGGTTATTTTCCAACCCCCATGTCAAGAGAGGCGATTTTTCATTCTGATTTTGGACAACACCTTGACACCACAGAATCCTGGTTGAAGACGGAGGCTTTTCAGCATTCCTGTAATCCAGTAATTCAATTAACAGACTTGGAGGCCATTGAATTTATTCTTTGGTATCACTGTGCAGAGTTGAGGTGCTGTATCTCTACAGTTACAGATTCAGAATAATACAATTATTTCCATTCCAGACTTTAAAGATTGGCATTTATACACTGAACAATTGTAATGGAGTGTTTTAATTACCCAAATGAATGAGATGTTCACATTCAAAATCATTGCTACATGGATTGTCTAAACTGTACTTAGACGTGGCATTTTGCTTTTAGCTCAGTAAGCCCAAGGACAGATCACTAACACGTGTGAAAGTCAGAAACTGCAGAGAGACCAAACCTGTAAATTTGCATTTGTACATTTTTTAACTCTCTGGGGTTGGTTCTGGATTACCTCTGATAAAAAAAAAAAAAAATATGTCAGGGTGAAAATTCACACATCTGGGTAGCAGGGAAACAATGTTATTTTGTCCATTTATACTCAAGAATAAGTTTTATTTCAAAATGGGAAAATATAAAGGATCCATATTAATTATTAGTAATTTGAAAAATAGCAAGAAGTACAAGCTCGGCTATGCAAGGCAGATGAAAGCTACTTTGGCCTGACTTTTGCTTTCTTTTCTGAACTGCCGCTTCACTAAGTGGCAAGCAGCGGAGGTCAGAGGCCAAACGAAAAGGATAAGCGTCAATGGGAGGCCCTGTGGTGTGACACAAGTGCATAGTGGTATATTGTCCACAGCCCATGAAGAACTTGTCAACAGCTCAGTGAGAATCCCTCAAAGGAGCGTCTACAGTTTCATTGCATCCTGCTCCCTGGAGGCGGTGGCAGATACCCAGGGAAGGAACAGCTATATAAGCAAGATGGCTCCCTAGGAGCTCTGCTGTCTTCCAGTATTTGTTTTTATTTATCAGCATAAAGATTATCAGTAGAAAAAACTTCCAAATAACTGGAAAGTTCTATACAAGCAAGAACTGCTTGAAACAGGTTAGACTAAAAATTAACTACGCCTTAGAAAGTTAGATGTGAAAAATAAATGCAAATAATATTTGCTAAATTGGCTCACGCTACATTAAGCCCCTGCAAAATCTTCTTGTGACGTCTCAACGTCCGGTCTTTCGTTCTCCTGTGAAACCTGAACTTACCTAAGCAGCAGACCAGACTTTGATGAACTAGATTTTTTTACAAGGAAAATAACTAATACATAGTGTCCTTTTCAGGAAAAAGTAATTATCAAGTTATCCTCTGAAATGCAACCTCTGCAACAGGTAAGTGCTCATTTAATTCGTTCTCATCACTGAAGTTATCAAGAACAGCATAAAGAGCATCTACTGTTAAATGATAACGGTCCGATTTTTTCAATCCGGGTGTAGAGTTAGTGGAGTTGAATAGAAGAGAATTTGTTTCACAGTTGAGAAGAATTCTTGCATTTCTAGAATAACCAGTTAAAAAGTATACAATATGCACACACATTACCTTTGTTCTGGTTTTATACAGCTCCTAGAACAACTGAGTAAGAGCCCAGGAAAGGGCTGTTACGTCTAACATCATACAAGTAATAAATCATCATCCCTATTCTATTTTGAAAAGAAACCAGGACATAAGCTGAAGAATCTTGAATTGTGCCTTTAACAATACAGACAATGAACAGGTTGATCAGGAAAAGAGGTCAGAAGAAATTAAACAGCATCTGTTTGCCGGATGAGGCACATCACAAAAGTGTTTGTGGATGGACATGCAGCCAGGTTTATTCATACAGAAACAACAGGACTAATCAGAGTGAAAGTACGGGGGAAAAAAGTGAAAGCAAGCAACATTTTGTTCTCTTGGCAGCAGATTTTAAAGAAGCCACAGCTTGTGTTTCTGCAGAATGAGTAAGAAAGTGGTCTGGGGTTGCAAAGCACATTTTAATGAAACTCTTCTGGCTCTTAATGAATTCAAGCGTTCTGTATTTTCTACCTTACTTTCAGACTCTCCCTTAATCATCATTTTAAACAAAATAAAATATGCAAGTAATGAAGATGTATCCCAGTATACTGGCCACCTAACTTTAATGCAGTGGAGGAATTTTTGACATCTGAGAGGCTGAGTCAGGTGGCTGTATTATTTTTAAATGCTTGTAGTGGCCTACAGACATTTTGTCAACTTCTCTATCACCCAGATCAGCTGTGTTGACACAAATGAGGTTATGGCAGCATGAACAGAAACACAGAGATGAACCAGACCCTTGCACTGTAAATGCGATGCCATTTGTGGGTTGCTATGTTCCATGTTTACATTCGCTGCTCCCAAGGCCAGAAGAGCTCAGACTGGCTCACTGAGCAGAGCAAAATCTACAGTACCAAGTTTTTGGAGAAATGACTGGCAGGGAACCAAACCATAACTCATAGATATTAGAAGATGGGTTGAGCTGCTCTGAATAAAATACTTCCCAAGTTATAATAAAATAAATACATTATGATTGTTAATAACAACAGTAATGTACAGTTGTTCAATCCCCTGAAGAGTCTTAAAAACACCGGTGAGTATCAGCCAGCCAGCCAAGCCCGACAGCATCCCATATCCTCAAAAGAAGTGCATGGACACTAAAAGCAGCATTTTCAACTGCCAACTTCAAACCAAGAGTGTCCAACTTGAATCAAGTCTTGCTATTCACCAATACTGGCACCTGCAGCTTCTGGCGATTCTAGCAGGAACTGTGAGTCCTTCAGATCTATGAAAATTAGGGTTTCAGACCCAGCCCAAAAGCTGTCTCGGGAGCACAGCTCCTTTGCCCCAAGCAAGATATTTGCATGCTCATGTCAGAGCTGAGCAGACAATGTCCAACAGGAGTCCCAGCTCCTGGACTGACAGGCTACAATTTCTCAGTATTTGGAGCCTGCTACAGCTAAGTATACAACTTAGTGTTACAAGCACTCAAAAAACCTTGGCACTTTCCTCCCCATAGTTATAATGCAATCCCACTCTTTACATTAAGCTTACCTAAAACCAACCTGACTAGAGAGCAGCTGCCTGCTGAGAGCGGCTCATTCAGAGAAGAGGAGCGAGGTGGCGAGCAGGCTTACCGAGAAGCACAGGCTAGCACTCAGCCACGCTGCTGCTGCTACAGGAAAGCAACTTAATTTGGGTGTATGTGAAGTGTATTGTGCTCTGCACAAAGCCACGCTTTGATCAGCTGCCTTTAGAAACCTAGAGAAAGCTCCTTTTAAATACAGTATTTCAACCTTTGCCAATAGGACTATTTTTGCTTTTTTGTCTGAAAGTTTCCCAGTGGGATCCAAAGGCCTGGGAAATCACAAACGTACTCATCCTTGGATGCCACATTTACTGTTTTATGCCTTGTAAGCCCATTTGCCGTTAACATCAACAGGAGATGGACATGGAAGCTGCAGGCCCTAAGGGATCACTCCACTTTTGATCCCTTCATGCTTGAACTCCTAATAAGAAGTGCATCTAAATTAAATAGACACAGCTTTCAAATCCACTTTCAAAACTGACTTTGGTCCAGTTTCTCCCCTCTTCAAAGCCAAAAGTGGCTTCAGCTTGTGCAAGCAGAATCAGGCTGTTTGTCTATCCCCACAAAGATAGCAGGTGTCGCCTCTCTTGTAACGGAACATTTTAAAGGCATTACCTTCTCCTTACACAGGACATGATACTGTTGGATTTTGGCCTTGTCTCAGTTTCAAGTAAGAAGTCAAGCTTATTTTTCTATTTTCCTGTAGGCGATTAATCTTTCAGAGGAGAGCATTTATTTTTAAAAAGCCAAACTTTTCTCCCTCCGTTGTCAATCTGCACCTCCGTATTGCTCCGATGCTTGAGGAGCTCTTCATCCTATAGCACACCGGCATCGGCCCTAACCGTGAGCAGTTTGGTTCCTATGTGGCACACGTGGGGCGATTCCCTGTGGTCACACTGTGCCTGGCTGCGTGACACACCAGCACACTATCATTTGTTACGGGTTGTGATTCTGATCACAGCTGAAATCACTCCCTAGGATATTCAGAGTGTTAATGGAAGGAAGGAGGAGGAAACCAGAAACTTTTTTCTGCAAATCCCACAAAGTATTCCACTGCATTTTCATAAATGTAGAAATAGTCATTCGCAAACCTCAGCAACTGTTAAGGGATCACAACACGGAAACAATAAACTCTTCAGACTTCTTTGTGGAAAACGAACGAGAACAGTCTTTTGAACAAAAGGATAATTATCTGGCCTCTGAACATAGAAAGTTGGCTGACTTGAGAGAAAACCCAAACGACTTACAAGATCCTGCTAAACCTCCGCTCCTCTGTCCAACCAAGGCTATTCAGCAAAGAGCCAATCTTGCATTACTAAAGGCAACTTGACTTCATTGGATGATGGGCACAGCAAGGAGATGCAGAAGGGAGAGTGGCTAAGCAGAAAAAGAACAAAATTTACGTGAGTTTTATTCATAGACCTGCCAATCCCTGGACAATCATAGTGTGGGAAACCGGAATAATGCATTGAGTTCTAAAGATGAAAACCATGTTGAAAGGACTAGATGTCACTGTAAAATTAAAAGATAAACAACATCTTTCCCTTCAATGGCACTAGTACCATGTGACTCTTAATAAATTACGTGAAAACAGATTTACAGGCTCATGCCCTAAACTTATTCCTCCTTTGATAAGAAAACATGCAAACATAATGATCTGGAGAAGAAAATTAAATTCCCAGGACTGGATCATATTCAGAATAAAAACAAAGAAGTTCTTCAAAAGCTAATCTCTCAGAAGTCTCAGTACAACATGATACTCTCTCAAGGTGCAGATTTCTCTACCTTGCTGCTTAAGCATGCTTTACTATGCAGAGCGTAACAATAAAGAGCATTTTTTTAAATTCAGTTAAAAGGTAACAAATTCTCTTAAATGACAAAAGAAGAGAAACAAGACCCTAGAGCAAGGATTAGAAGTGGTAGGAATCAGATTCTCAGACAAATACAGGGATGTCACTCTGATTATTGGCTATTAGATATATTTATTTTATGAAAATCTAGCATAGTGTTTTCTTTATCAGCTACTATGTCAGGCATTTCTGAATAAACATATTCAGACATCCAAAGCAACCGCTCCAATGAAAGGAAGTGAACTTTATCATTATACTGACCTGTCAACAAAGCCAACTGCCAAGGGTGTTTCAGGGAGCATCACCCTACCGAAACCGGAGCTGGCAGTCACCTTCCTGCTGGTTTCTCAAAAGCCAGAATCATATGAACTGTCCCTCAGGATTTACAGACCCTCCTACCCAAAGCCTTCCCATTCACACCTCTCCACTCTGTTTTCAGCTGGACAAACCATTTCTCCTCCCCATAAAATTTGCCTGCAGAAAGGACCCCTTAATTTATACCACCACCATAAAATGGGAAACACATCCCATTGCAAGAGGCCACCGGTGGAGTCTGAGATCCAGTCCAGTTAAAGTTGCCACCGTGGAAATACAGAAACTCTGGCTCCTGTGGATAAATGGCTATACAGGAACCCCAGTGACCACAAACTCGCTGACTTGTGTTAATCAGATTGCGACTTTAGGGCTGGTAGTGAAGACAGACGTGGGAGAGAGCTGTAGATATCATATGTTCAAATAAACCAAAGGAGTTTCAAGTTCATATCCCTCTATGGAGGGTTAACCTCCGTGGCACAGGGAGAGAGCATGAGTGTTACCATCGCACATGAAGAGGGGATCTCTAGGCATTACATGACGATGAGCTTGCTCTCCCTGCGTTGTCAGAAATCCAGACTCAACAATTAGTGGAAAAGATGCAGCCCAGCATCTTTCAAATGCTCTCTTCCATGTGGTGTAACTTGACAAATGCTGAAGACAGAAGGTAGTCAGTCCCACCTTTGCACGGACCACAGTCACGCCTTGCACCCTTGCACCGATGGGAGCTTCTGCACACAGCTAGCATAAAAGCAGGGGAGCCAGATTCCGCAAGTGAGAGCCTGGCACAGACCGTGGCAGAAGAGGATGCCATAGCAGTGAGGTGCGGACTCTATCGATTGATAGCTCCTTCCCTGCTGTGGACCCTACCCCTTCAAAATCCCTGCATAACCACAGCTCTAGACAACTCAAAGAAGAGGAAGGGGAGCACTAATGCATTGCATATTTACTGTACGTTTTCTGTGATCTTTGGTGCTGAAATTTTGCCCACCGCTCTATCTTTTTCCTGTCAGCTATCACGTGTCACAGTTACGGATCAGTCCTACAAAGTGCTGAGATTATTAAATGTCTTTCAACTTGGTTCTTCAGGCATTCATTGAGTAAAGGGGCTGTCCTGGAAGCCTCTTGAATCAAGATCTACACACTAAACCCACAGTTTATTGCCTTGCCCACAGTGTTTCTTTCAATCATCAAACATTATCTCCAAAAGGCCACAACAGGAGCTTTTAAAAAAAAAAAAAAATTAAATACCTGGTTCCCAAACTAGCTTCTTCCTACGAACTTCTCCGTGGAGCAATCCCAATTTCTGAATCAGTGAGGAAGACTTACGTAGGCATATCTTGCATTCTAGAGGCATCAGATCAAGCACATGATTGATCTTACTCCAGCTGGTCACTTTAGGCCAGTAACAAAAGTGCAAACAAAATTTATTTTAGCAAATAAGAAATTACGGTGTTTATAGATTAGAAACATACATCTTTAACACACTCACATTTTTTTCTTCCATTGGACCTGTGGAAAATATAAGGATATGTAAAATACCTGCAGGCTGATATCCCAATAGCCCACACAGCTTCTGTTTTTTCCACATATTGATTGTTCTTCAGGAGGTAGCCACTAAATATTGAGTGTCTGTAGTACTAAAAACTGGATAATTGGGTAAATGCATGAATCTAGAAATTGCAAAATTCTTTATTGTGTTCTGTGATTTATATATGTACGGGGCTACAAGGAGGAAGGAAATGGTTTTGGTTTTTATTTTTTTGGTAATGAAAGATCATTCTCTCACATCAAGTCTCTTATATGTACATGTACCAAAAACTTCTCTGTCCTGGGACACGCTGATGACTACTCTTCAACTCACCTTCAAAAGTTAAAACTGTTTTTTGACATTTTCTTATTTCATGAGTACGTTTATTGGTAATAATCCCACATTGTTCTAAGGAATTTCTCAAATAATCAAACATGACTGAAAAAAAGACTAATATCGCTTTTATTGTTTCAAAAATAAAAGCACATACACGTGATGCAAAAAATATATTAAGTAATCCAGTGTAATCTGGATAATTATTTTAAATGCCTACTCCAGAACCCTGAATGTGTCAGCCTACAAGTCCACTTCCTATGTTTTTCTATCTGTAAGATCTGCAAGTAATTTAGTCTTGTTTTCACAGAGCGCAAAGACATTCCATTTGTTTACACTAGAGACAAATTTTACTCAATTGACGCAATTCCATTGATTAAATAATGGCTTTCTTCCTCATTTTAGGCAATTTCAGCCTTATATCATGACATAAAAGAGGTAAGTGATTGTCATCTGCGTTCATACTATGTGACGGGCAGATTATCAGGTATGAGCCTTACTGCCTAATGACAGAACCTTTTCAAGGACTGATTTAAGTCTGAATGCTCATAACCTGTTCTGAAAACTAGGCAGATGATTAAATAAGTCAACAAAGGGTCAACTGTAGGCCAGCTACAGGTGATTTAACTGGAGGGACCTCTAGTAGGTCAAGTCAAATAAAGCAGATATAATTTGTCCAACTTATGCATTAAAAACACTGGCCAAGACCAGCTTCTGTTTATCTGCCATCTTTGTGATAACCCTTCTTTAACAAGATTATTGGACATTCAGGTCCTCTTTATAGTTTTTTTTAAAAGGGAAAAAGGATACAAAAGTCTGTATGTTCCTTATCAGCATGGAGTTTTGCAGAATTAGCTGTTGCTTTTGGAAGATGAGAAATCAAAATCCTTAGCAATTCCTAGTAAATAGAGCACCGTTGAAATAGTTTCACAACAAGAGAGGCATTTGCCCTAATGTGCTTGCACAGTGCTAATCCCAAAAGCGTTACTGTGCCCATGCACAGGCTCTTCAAAACCTTACCACACAACATAGTCGCATTTTCTGGTCCTAAACTTATGCGAGGTATTAGCCACCACACACAAGCCGAGGGACGGCTCCGTTCCTCAGGTCAGCGTGGGATGTCCGTGGAGTGGCGGTACAAGCCGTAGCGCAGGAGCGGTGCTGAGAGGGGTGCAAGCACAGTGAGGATGCTCACCTGTACCTCATCTCTTTAACGACCTACCAGAAAAGGTTTTTTTATTCTTATTTCAGTGAAGTACCAGTGACATCTAGTGGAGAGCTCTTCTGCAGTAATGTATCCAATGGGCAGACCTGGGTAACTTTCCAATTTCTTTGAGGGAGGCTACAGAGGCAAGGTGCAGAGAATCATAGAGTTAAAAGGGAACATCAAAGGTTTTCTAGTCTGTCTCCCTGCTCTGCTGCAGAACCAACTATACCAGCATCGTTCCTAACAAACACTCGCACAAACAGACCTTAAAAACCTTCTGTGAAGGAGCCACAGCCGCACCA
The DNA here is from genome assembly GCA_009819775.1 of Phoenicopterus ruber ruber. Lineage (NCBI taxonomy): Eukaryota > Metazoa > Chordata > Aves > Phoenicopteriformes > Phoenicopteridae > Phoenicopterus > Phoenicopterus ruber. The sequence goes on along the minus strand of CM020217.1, from coordinate 26,834,646 downwards.
GCCACGCTTCCTCCTGGGCACCCCCGCAACAAGTTAGGCGGTGAATTACTTGCTGTATTATAACATGCACTCTCTCTCCCCCTCTTGCCCTACTCATGACAGGCATGGAGAACAGTGAGTGCTTATAAATTATCTAGTTACCTGGATGAGCAATTGTAGCACAATTTATAAATGGTCCGGACAGGTTAGTGACCTGCCTATCAAGTCACTCTGCAACATATGCTATCTCAGCTTCTCACAAACACATGGTTTGTCCAAAACTGGGTGAAATTTCACAGATGCAGCAAAAAAGCATATCCCTGGCAACAGGACAATGCCCCAGCCAAATTGCAATACCTTATTCCAAAGGGAAAGGCACAAACTCTCATTTCTCAATCTCATTTTCAGCAATAGTTTCAAAAATAGCCTCCTCAAAGCGCTCTGCTCACACTGGAGCTTTTATCTCCAAAAGCTAAGACTTAGCAGAGGTGTGCGACAGTAGCAGAGATTTTATAAGGCACAATACTAAGCAGTTATAGCTCTAAGTACGACTTACCTGCATTTGCCTGTATATAATGTATCAGCAGCTAATCCTTTCCTAAATAACACTGCTCAAATGATATTTCATTTCTTAAACCATGGTATGGAGTTGTTAGGTTTCAGCAGTAATTCCAAACGCTAAAACCATCTAAAAGCTATAAAAACAACAGTAATTTATTTTCTGAATAAGATTCTACATAAGCACTTTATAGACACTCCTGAAACTTGCTTGAATAACACAAAGATTTTTTTTTTCTAAGCCAGTATCCAGACCTTGGCGGTTTAGGCTGCTGTGTGTGCTTCACACCACACAGCAACATCTGCTAGCAGTTAATTTGGAAAATGGGAGACTGTCACCACAAAATGTAGACCTTTTAAAATAAACACAAGAAAAATATTACCAAGCAAAAATAAAACTGCATAATAAATATAAGTGGGTGGTAGCTACACACTGGTACAGAGGATTTTATAACAGATCAAACAAATCACCGTACTGAAACTGCCCACCACAGTGCCGCTTTCAAGAGACTGCTGTTGTCAGGCTGAGATCTGGACCTCTCTCTTGCCATTTCTTCCTCCAAAAAGTCCTAATTATCTATTTACTTTCATGGGATGGTAATATTAAAAATATAAACCTCAAAACCTAAATTTCCAAAGTACTCTGTCAGCAAGAAAAGCTCAGTCTTTCTTCTTTATGAGCTCTAGCTACAGAGGAGCAGAGAAGTACGCTCCCTCCCAACATTAGACGAAATATGGCTTAAAAACAAAGTCAGAACTCAGTTACTGGGCCGCAGTGGAAGTGGTGTTCTCGGATGGACAAAACTGTTTGCATTAAATAATGGGGTCTGGAGATAAAGCAAAGTTTTTCCTTATGTCTTTATATTCCTCAGTATGAACAAAAAAAGAATAATTCTGTAATTTTCAAAAAGAAAAAAAAAAAAAAACCAAACATATAGTGAATAGACAATTTTAAAATGTAGGGCAAAAATTCCAGTGGTCCTGGTGGTACTAACTGACAGAGGTTATTTTGCGAGCCTTGCCAAATGGGGCTTAGTAGACGTTACTGTCAGGATCGTATTGAAAGAAATATCCCACTCCCCTGTGCCGTTAAACCTCAGTCAGGAATCACAAGCCCTCCTCTGTTTGCATTTAACTGGGAAGCCCATTGGCAAGATGAACTTTTCAGCTACTGCTATCATCACAAGGATGGGATCTCTGGTAGTGATTTTTCTCACAATTCGGTGCTCTTAAGGAGCGTCTCCCAAGTTTTCAGAAAGACTGCGGCATCTTTAGTCTGAGAGCATATTGCCTGACATGAGTCAGGCTTGCGCTTGGCTCTAACAGTTCAGACCTGTTGACTGATCAAATGGGAGTCTGTATCATGAATGTTTAGGGAGAAGGGTTTTGTGCAAAGCCCCCCAGGAATCACACTAAAAAGAGTATACGTTAAAAAAAAAAAAAAAAAAAAAAAAAAAAAGTCAGAGCATTAAGGCTCTCAACTTGAGCACTCAGAGTGTTTTGGTGCACAAAGTGACCTGGATTTGGCCAGTAGGTTTAATAAAGTTCCAGCTGAAGATAGTGGGGAAAACACCCTTGTATTATCATCAGTGGGGCAGAATAAAATCCCTGTTGAACATTTATGCTGCTGGGGGAGATTTTCAGAAAACCCACAGAGATGAACTGCCTGTTTACCATTCACAGGTTTTTACATCTCTGTTGCTTTCTTCCTCATTCTGCCTTTTTGCTGGAAAGACTGGAAGGTGCAAAGTGAACGCAGGGACAGCCATTTTCACGGCTCCACCACACGAATGCCGCTCTCGGCAATTCAGGTTTACTCTTGCCGATGGGCAATGCTTCAAGGTGGCTCCAGGCAGCTCAGGTACTCCCAGCTCCCCATAGATGGTCACCAATTCTGCGAGTCTCACCCTGAGCTGAGAGTCTGAACGAGATTTGTCTAGCGTGCTAATCTCTCACAAAACCAGCTGAAGTTATTGGAGACTCTCAACATCCCTGTCATACTGATTTGGGCCATTTCCTCACCTCACAGGGGCAGAGTAAAAATGAATGCATTGATATAAAAGTCTCAGATAACTTCATGATCAGTACCGTAGAAAAGTCCACAAAAAGAGAGAGCTTTATAAATGGTACTTTGGAAACATATATGACCCAGAAGAGCTGGCAAAAACCATGGAATAATAAAGTGAGACACTGAATAACTGTTCATTCACTCAGTGAGTGCTATCCATCCTGTCCCCTGTGCAAGGCTGAGCTGCCCTCAAAGGTGCAAGCTACATATGAGCAAAGAGGGCCTCTTCGACAGTGGAAACAGGCATCTCAGACTGTCTCCAGGGGAGAGCCCTGCCCAGTGAGTTCTCTGGCCCCTTGGGTCTGCCAGGAGCTACAGGAAATGGTATTCCCTACAGCGAAAAGCTGGCTTTTGTAGGCAATTGAATGTACTGCAACTGATAGTACTCAGGTCAGATGTCAAAGGAGGACTGGTGCCAGAACGGTGATATATGGCTGGCATGAAACGGCTTGGGGCATCACCATCACCTTCCATCTGAAGATATCAAAGACACAGTCGGACATGAACAGATAACATCCACTCACACTTGGAGAAACAGGAATTCCAGTGCTTCCAAATTTTTCTATCCCCAAGGTAGTCCCAAAGAATTAACCCCTGTAGAGCTCGCAAGTATGCAAGTATATTTGGTTATGAAGCTAGGAACAGGAAAACAGAAAAATAAGACTCTGACAAGAATTTTCAGGTGTGCTAAGTGACCAATTTTGCTGTTTGATCTGATGAGGTATACTAGTCTAAGGTTCCTCTTCCTTCAGTATGGGTAGATCTAGCAGACACAGCTCCCTTTGCTATGGGGAGTGAAAGCTGCTACTGCCACCTCCCTGCCTCAAGGCTGTCTCTCTGTACGCCAGACAGCCCTTGATTAACCAAGCCTGGGTTAACCACGTTAGACCTACGCTGTTTCTCTGCTCCTGCTCTTCTGTTGCCATGATCGGAGCTACTCGTCCATCTTCATCCTTTTGCTCTCAGGTGAGGCGAGGTCAGAGCACAACGTCCCCTCATTGTGGGCCCCACAGCACTGGAAATGTTTACATCCAGGAATCACTCTCTGCTGTCAAACCAAACTGGACTACAGCTCACTTGCCTGAGACTCTTGTGTTTATTTCATAGCGGTGATTTTGAAACAAGATCTGGTCACGCAGGAACCGTGCTGTGCGTTGGCTGCGACTATGTCCATAAGCCATAGGAATCACAGGTCGGGAATAGCACATCATCTGACTCTTTTACTGGAGGTTCTCGCTACCTTTGTATTATTACAATATAAAGTTAATGATACAGCCAGGCATTTAACTTTTATGATCTAATTGCAATTGTCTAAGGGGCTCAGGTCTTTCTGACTGGGTGCAGACGTCTCGCATCCGTAGTGAGGACTGGCAGTCTTCTCACTAAGGTAAAAGTGAATCAATCCCTGGTGGTTTGTCTCCACATCCCTGCATTGCATTGTTTCTCCAGAAACTGCACTATTATACATTTCATAGTTGTGAGTTATCTTTCACATTTCTCTTCAGTTATTCAAAGCAGCCAATTCTCCCAAGAAGCATTTAAAGGGCTATACTTACATAGCCTGTTTCAAAACTGGCAGGCGACGATGAAGACACACACAAGTCAGTGTAGATTTTGCTCACATGCTTGATTTGCTGTTCAGATGCCAGAGCTGGTTTTTATGTCTGTCACAGGGTGTCTGTCACCACTTCTCTTCCGAAGCCCAGCAGGGTATCCCAAACAATACCAGCCTTGCAATGGGGAAGAAGGTTCCTTTCTTCCCAAGGTTTTAGTGGCAAAATCTCAAACAACAGAGTGAAACATTGTGTGTCAGAGCCCAAATTGGAGAAATTAAAAAAAAAAAAAACCACACAACAACAAACAAAAAACAGCTTTTCCACCCACCCATCTTTGCCGTGAGCCGAATCTCTCCCTGACTTATGGCAAGCACCCTGGAAAATACAAGATTTTTCCAAATTAAAAGACCATATGTCCCAACCACAGCTCCTTTCCAGAGAAAAACATAGAAAGTCATCCTGCATTCATAGTCTACTCCAGTGGGAACAAGAAGTTCTTGCTCACCCTTTCTCCTAGCATCTTATGGCAAGAACGAACAGGGAGTGGTTTCAAGGAGGACTACGTGGTACTAAGCCCCACACATCACCAGCACCACTAATTTATAAGTAGCTACCTCGGGATCAGTTACATTCTGCTGGTACCTGTCTTTCGTCTGCAAAGAGAAAACAAAACCCAAGTTTTTCTTGGTTTCAGACACTCCCTTCTCAGCTCAGGGCATGCACCACCACACTTCTGGTGGCCTGCCCATCGGGTTGCTGTTGTCCCAGCTGCTGGCCCCTCTGTTGCAGTTATCCCAGGACCCGAAGAACCAGAGGGCCACAGGTGCCCATCTCCTCCACACGCAGCCGTGGGCACGGGACCGGTTGAACACCAACTGAGTCTTTGCATCAACCACTTCCCCCATTCCCTTTTTATCTGTCAGCTCCTGCTGATGGTACCTGTCCCGCACAAAAAGAAAAAGCCACTGCAGTCTTAAGAGGCCTCTGCCGCAGAGCTGACACCACACAGGCCAGAGGACACAGGAGCCACAAAAGCAGGTGGCTCATCAGGCCAGGGTGCAAGCGCTCCAGCCAGGGACCGCTGCACAGCTGTGATCCCTTCCAAGAGCCACCTCGCACCTTCACCGCCTTTGCTGCAGCTCTGGGAGGAAGAGAAAGGTAACTCCAAAAAGCTGCTCTCCTTTTCCCAGAAACCTAGCCCAGATGCATGTCCCTTCCAGAAGCTTTTTCAATCAGCTGCTCAGGCAGGGTCCATTTAAAGTCCCCTTGCACCATGTCTTAATCACACGCAATACCTGCTGCCTTGTGTCTGGGAATCAATAAAATACATCCCAGGTTCCTAAATTATAATGATTTCTTTGCAGTGGTTTGAGGCTGTCTCAGCAAAGCTTTTTTTTTTTTCAGGGAGATTGAGGAACATCGTAGTCATCTGTGGGCTCCTAATCCCTTCAGACTAAAGACTACTTTCAAGAGTTTTTTCAAATTACTTTGGTTAGATCTTGCAGGAAAGAATCCACAGAAGATCTTATCTGAACCTTGGCATGCAAGGACCTTGTTGCTCCATTTCATCACTGGTTCTAGGGTCATGTTATTAGGGATAATACTGGGAATTATAGGATTATCTTAGGCTTCCGGATACATTTTACATTGACTAATTTATTCTGTCTTCCCTTTCATGAATGCCTGATGTAATATATGAGACAGAAGGTTTATAAGACTCTAAAGGCATTAAGCTTTCGCCTAATCACTATTGTTTGAGGTCTTACGGAAACTCAGCCTGATCTGCAGCTGGATATTACTAGTATCTGACCCCAGACATGTGATGGTACATTAAAAGTGCTAGTAAAGTATCTGGTTAGCAGATTCATGAAGGGAAAGCTAAGGAACTAGTACTATATGTACGCTGCTGTGCGTGTAAGTTATATCTGGCTGCCACGTGTGCCCAGAAGCAGTTCTTTCTCAGAGTATGCTGAAAAGCTCTGTCACCACAAGTCAGGCGCACCCTTGATGCTTTTCATAAGGCTCCAGAGGAAATTAATGTTGGTTCTTCCAGGTTATAGCTTTTATATGATAAAAAACCCTACACCAGCTGTATCATATGGAAAACAGAAACAGATCAGAACAGAGACAGGTAACATAATCCACGTGCAACTGATAATTCAAGTACAGGTCTGATGTTCAGCATTTGACAGAACGATAGAAGAGGCCAGGGTTTACCTCCTTAAAACATCCAATATCAGTGGGAGAAATGAAAGCCACACAAAAATGTGCAGCCTGATCGTGACTGAAGGTGAGCTGTAAAAGGGAATAATTGTTATTGAAGGTGACCTTTCAGTCTGTAGTAAAGTCCCTAGTTATTTCAGTGTGCATTATGCTAGGACATATGTGATCAATCTGCAGGTATCAAGAGATTTTCTGTATACCACCAAGCTCTCAATGATTTGGCCCTGAAGAGGCAGTGGATATACAATAGCAATGCACACTCTACCCTTGTCAGAGTTGCCAGCCTTACGCGCAGGACCGAAAGGCGCTCAGTTAATAAGATGACTGGATGCTTAATAAATGCCTCGATGAGACACAGAGATAAAAAGCTTGGGGGTCACTCCCACGGTGTTACAGCAATATAGAAGTGGAATAACGCGGCGGTGAGTCAAACCGAGGACATACCAATCAACTAACATGAGAGCTCATTTCTTGACACGCTGCATGAGACTGGGGAGAGCATCAAAGGGAACCCTGCAGACAGCACTTTGGGTGAATCACCCCTTCTACCTTTTAGTTACTCATTTGCAGACCCTTTTTGTGGAATAAGGCAAGACGGACTATATGTACAGAGACAGGATGTGTTTTATACGAATGGAGGAGGTGTGCTTATAGTGAAATCCATCTTGTGCCCAAAATTCAGTGCCAAATTCTTCAGTAATTATCTGTACCAGTAGCTTGTAAATGCACCCCTTAGATATTAACTCAAATGTTAAAAAAATCAAGTATAGCTGTACAGAATTTGTCATTGTCCACACAAAAATTCCTCTTCAAGATCTATTTCCCCTGTATTCTTATTTGCTATTTTCACTATCTCTGGGTTTGTCTCTTCAGAAGAATTCTTCTTCTAACCTGGTTTCATATCAAAGCAAGTTCTATCTTCATTAACACACAATTTATCACAGAGAGAATGAAGATTTATGACATCTCGTCTGCCCAAAACAGGAAATATTCTACCAACACAGCTCAGCGTGTCTGCAACCGCAAAGTCACTGAAGCTCATTGTCCCATGACATGAAAGACCTCAGTTACAAAGGAAGTCCCATACTTAGCCAAATTTATAAATCTTAGGAGTCCAACTTTTGCACGGCTGAACTACTTCGCCAATACAAAACAAAGACCTTGAACCAGGGCTCCGCTATTTCAAACAAGAAATGAATTGCAGTTCTCAGATACTACAGCAACAAGCATGGTGGATACACCTGGTTTGGTACGTAAGAGTCAGATAACAAAATTTAAATCCTCATTCCTTTGATTTTTGGCTGTTTGCTGTCTCCCAGTGCATTACAGCTTGAACCTTCTCCCTCACGCATGATGCAAGTAACCCAGCTTGGCGATAAGGAGACCGGGGCAAACAGCATTTGCCTTTCACAAGCTACCGAACTGCCGTGCAGGCGGGTCCTTGGTGCCAAAGCAGAAACTGGTTCCTTTTTCATTCCAATTCCCTTCTCTGCTGAGCAAAGGAAAGGGAAGGATAGAAACACTCACAAGGAAGATTAACATGTCATTGACTCCATCTTCCCTTTCTTTTCCTGACTGGCTGCGTGGTCCCACGTGGTGGACGACAGACCGTGTCTGCGGCAGGAGCTGCAGCATCGTATGGCGGGAAGTCCAGGGAACCTGCTTGCCACCCGTTTCACCAAACTGGCATTGTCTGTGGAAGTGAGTCCACTGAGTTAAAGGTGAAATAAAGTAATCTGATGTGATCAAGGCTCTCTGTATCTACATTTTTTGAATGGGATATTTAGACTTTTCATTCCTAATTTTTTTTTTTATTTTGAAAAAATCTTGTACAAAGTGAAAAAATAAAACAGATCTTCCCCCCCCTCCCCCAAATCCTAAAGGAGGGCCTTTTGAACCTGCTGCCAGCCTCAGAAACAGACTCGTGATTCAGAGTAGTGACAAATCAATTCAGACTCCGGAATTCAAACTAAAAACAACTCATCAGCTTTATGCCCGGCTGATGCATGCTTTCCTAGCTTGTAAATGCATTACATGCGGCATGTAGAAATAAAGCGTTCAGCCTCAAAAAGGAAGAGGAAACACATACGAATGAAACCTTGTGTGGGAATAGTCAGTGCTGTCGCTCCCTGCTTAGCAGTCTGAAAATGCTGCTTCAGCTTTGGCTGTGTTTTCTCAACTTTAGCTGCACTATGACCTCAGATGACCCAGACTGCTATGAATCTGGCCACTGCACATTCGATCCAGAATACTAAACAACCGGTGTCATTTTCAGTCAGCGCTAAATCCAATCTGACCTAGATAGAAAAGCCCTTGCATCCCATTGCTAATCCCTTCGGTTCCATCCAAGCAACGAAGCCTGTAAGCAAACACAGCACACGGCCTTTAAGACGAGCAGGCAAACAAATCGAGTTTCACAGAAATCTGAAAACTCAGACTTCAGGAGATCGATCCAAGTAATACCAGTCTCCATAGTCTCTAGAAGCATATTTCTCTGTACTGCCCAAACGCTTTCAGACCATTCTGTGACCGCAAACAGATTTTGTCTTTCTTCAGTGTCTATCTCTCTAGGACCAGACTGGAGCAACAATATATTCATTATCTCTTTCCGGTCTTCTAAAAAGGTACATTCTTGCATGAACCTTGCAAGAAGTTAAAAAAAAAAGTTACAATTTTAAAATATTTTGCTTCAACGTGCCAGACATTCCCTTTTGCATTTTTTCCCTTAAAATCATGATTCTCAGCCACAGCCACTTCATCAGTATAGAAATAGCTGATTTTCCCACAGTCTCTCCAACAGACAACAAACCTGCACCGAGATGGTTCAATTTCATTGGAGTCAGCACCTACTGAGCAATGTGGTTTAGGTTTCTTTTAAGCATTCAAGAACGTTTTTCAGAATAATGCCAGATGGCCTTGCAATCAAAACCTTCACATTCAGCCCTTTACCTCCAAATTCGCTGCTGATAGTGTATGGGTTTGAATTTGAATACACAATACAGAAGCTGTTTCAGATTTTCTCAAAAAAATAAAACAAATTACCTCTGTAGCGACAAATTTTCCAACTGCATTAACTGCTCTCTGGCTTCCACATACTTTGCCAAATATTATGTGAAGAAGAGGAAGACAGAAAAGAAAGAAAAATTTCTTGACTACCATCACAAAAGAAATTGTTCCTTAATTACAAACAGGACACCCTTAAGCCAAGAACTGAAGAGAAGGGCAACCTACATGACCTTTCCCCATCATTTTGCTTTGAAATATGGGGTAGGTAGAACCAATTGATGTGAACAGATTTAGTAAGATAAACACCAGTGGCAACTTTTTATATTTAACAACAGTAGGCCTTCTCCAGGACAAAGAATAGGAATGAGAATACTTGTTATATACTTTTGCAAAATGTACTGTGTATTTAAAAAGAAAATATTTGCTTATCAGTTGTGGCTGTATAATGTCAAACATACGGTAGCTACATGATATTTTAACCTTACCCCCAAGCTACAAGGAAATTGAGTAGATAGTTGGTTTTCTAGTGTCTTTAAAGTAACTAAACATGAAAGGTCAGACTTAGAACAGTAGATAAGCTGCCCAACAAGGCCGGCAGAGCTGAGGAAACACGCTCATGTGCAATGGATATCCCAATGTTTGCTTAGAAACGTGTCATAAATGTAACATTTAGTGATGGTTTAAAGTACCCCACGTGAATAAGTAGTGGAATTTACACAGGAAAGAAAAGGATATGAGAGATTGATTCAGAGAGTAGAAAGATGGCTGCATTAACACTCTTAGACCCATTTTAATTAACTTTATGATATACTACCATAGTTACTGGTCTTATGATCATGCGTCACAGTTAATGTAATCATATTTCCCATAGATGGCCTGCACTGAGGCACCCAGCCTCAGAACAACATCCTGTACGTATTTTAGCCACAGTGTATTAGCCCTTTGTGATGACAAAGTGATGAAATGGGGAAAATGTGCCTGGACCCACCTGGGCTGGACCCAGTGTCCTCTGAAGTCAACTGAAATTAGTTTTCCACAGATTCCCACTCAAGAAGAAACATAGGCACAGTTTGAGGCGCTCGCTATTAGAATTTGTTAAAACTTGTAATAACTGTTGGAGGGGAATTGTAAGCGTGGCAAGTTTGTTTCATGCCGATACAGAAATAGTCCAATGTTTTGGAGAATCATAGAATCGTTTAGGTTGGAAGAGACCTTTAAGATCATCGAGTCCAACTGTTAACCTAGCACTGCCAAGTCCACCACTAAACCATGTCCCTAAGCACCACATCTACATGTCTTTTAAATACCTCCAGGGATGGTGACTCAACCACTTCCCTGGGCAGCCTGTTCCAATGCCCAACCACCCTTTTGGTGAAGAAATGTTTCCTAATATCCAATCTAAACCTCCTCCGGCGCAACTTGAGGCTGTTTCCTCTTGTCCTATCACCTGTTACTTGGGAGAAGAGACCGACCCCCATCTCACTACAACCTCCTCTCAGGTAGTTGTAGAGAGTGATAAGGTCTCCCCTGAGCCTCCTTTTCTCCAGGCTAAACAACCCCAGTTCCCTCAGCCGCTCCTCATAGGACTTGTGCTCTGGACCCTTCACCAGCTTCATTGTCCTTCTCTGGACACACGAGAAAGAGACATAGGGCCTGTTCCTATACACAGGATTTAAAACTTCACTATTCAGTGATGGTGCCCAACACGTCTGGAGGGCAGGATGTCTCAGAGAGAGCAGTGAGTCCTACCACAGTCACCCACCACCAGTGTATAGGTAGGATGTTGCAGTGAAAGGGCACCATTCTTCAAGCAGGTGGGTATCTCACAACCATAGGAATCTCAACAAAGACGGTGTCATCTAGTTGTGAACTCTAGAAAATTTTTGTCTCTTCCAGTGGAGGTGTGGTAGGACAGAATTCAAAGAGAATGTCTTCCCCTCATTAGATTATTTTTAGAGCACTGGATCCCATGCTGGAACTCACACCACAGAGAGGCTGAAATAGTTCCACTGAAAAAGGTAAACATTTTTTTAAAATTTTTTTCTTTGCAAATATATAGATACATGGGTATAGGCCTGTCACAAAGCTTCCTTGCGGCTAACTTTTTTTTTTATCCCATAATATCACTGATTATATAGCTATGCACTTGACTGCTTTGTTCTGAGACCAGTGGCAGCAGTAGTCACTAACGGTTGCAGTTTCGAAATTTGCAGTGGACAACTAATATTGCAATTCAAAAACACAGCTTTCATTCAAACAAATCACTCACAGATATCGCTATTTTCTTTCTGTGGTTCATCAAATCAAAAACCACATCCCTCACCCAGCTACAGAAAACAGTCCCAGAACAACACTGTGTGTCAAATAAGCTCAGTAGGACTACATCCACAGTTTCCACGTCCCTCTGCAGCTGCTCTTCAGCAGCACCAAACGAAGCCGCACAGGAGCTCGGCAGGACTGCAGAGCTAGCGCTCGGCAGTGAAGCAGTCCCTGTCCCCAGCCACGCTCCAGAGCTGTCCGGAGACCTTTCCCGTGTGCCGTCTCAGCGGAGCAACCTTCATGGGGACACACGAATGGGGTTCATGGGACAGAAACATCACGTGCCTCCTTGTGCCATCGTCCTGAGGCAAAGCGTGTGCTGTACTTCCGACAAACAGCAGCAAATGGATGTTGGAAATCACTAACTTAATGAAGGTGCAAGTGCCAATTTGAATAAACTCTGTTTAATCTGATATTCCCCCATTGTAGACTTGTGATACTGTACTTCGCCTTAATTTTTACAAAAATTTTATTTAACTGAAGTTTTGAGTGTTCCCCCTGACTTCCATAAGTTTGGGGTTTATTGTACACCAGTCAGTTCCCTCACATCCAGCGTACAGTGCCCGTAAATTTCAGGTTAATTAACTCACATCTGGTTTTCCACAAGCAGAAATACTAAGTTCTGCAGCCAACTGCTATTACTAGCTAAAGTGCTTTGTGCTCTCACTTGTCTGGGGATGAAACTAGTGCATCTTTGATTTTTAAATCTATATTCTTAAAGTCTGATGTCTTGTTAGAAGGCCAAGGGTTATTAATTTCAAAAACAGAAGGTAGAGTTTAATGAATAATGAATAGCAGCTGTTGGAAACAAATCTTTGTAGCCCTGGGACCGTCTTTCCCTATGTTACAATTACACTTTGATTGACCTCAACAATAACTAACAAGCATGCCCAGCTGGATCATAAACCAAGTATATACTATGTCCAGATACGGTGTAAAATTTCACATCAATGAAACACTCACTGTCAGTCTAACTTTGTCCCATCATATGTCAATCAGACTTACAAATAAACTTATTAGAGCTGGGACATGCGTTTTCCTAGCGAAAAAAAAGTTCTTTACTGGCAACGAACGCACAGTTTAGAAAAATCATGAGTACATAGGGATGGCTCTACCTCTGAAGAAAAGCCTTTTGTCATGACAGATGTGTGGGGTTTGTTCACTGTGTGGATACGTAAGGGCTTTAAGAAGGAGAGGCAGTTTTCCAGGTTGCCTAAAACAGCTATATCCCCATAGTTGGGACGCTGAAAGCAGAAAAAGATTAAGTTTGGGCTGATCGAGCATCTGACATACTTTCTCTATGAAGGAATGTGCGGCACTGGGACCTGGTGCTTTCGGGGGTCTGTGGGTGGGAGGCCCGTGGAGTTCACTGGGGGTTCAGTGCCTCTCTCCCATGGATGACCACATAGTGCAACACCTAAATTTGGGATCTGTCTAAACAAATGGGAATAAAAATGCAGGGACAACTTGTTTATACATGCAAAACCAGAAAAATCTGGCTTGTGCCGTTTGGTGGATGGATTACTCACAGTTTTACATCCTGTCTTATCAGATAGGAACTTTGGTCTATAGCCAAACAATATCAGGGATGAGCCACTGGTGAATAAAATGCTCCAGCCTTTGGATTTGCACATACTCTCAGCTTTCTAAGGCCCTTATCCTCCCTCTCCTGACAGTTCCAGGTGAAACAGAGAAGCAACAGACCTTTCTCTCATCAAGTCATTGGACTTCTCCAAGGCTTCCCATTTAAAACAGCTACATATTATTATTTGTATTATTTCTATTGCTAAACACGACAAATTCATTTGTCACCATTTCTGCCTGTTCACGGACTACACTATTACAAACTCCAAAATATTTTTATAGGCACTTTCTTAAAGGGCACAGCACAGCCATGCAAAATTACTTAGATGCCCAAATATCCCAGGTTTAGTTTTCCAGCTTTAATTCCCTTGATGCGCCCTGTGAGACCACAGCATGGCACCTCATACAATCTGCACTGAACAAGAGTCAGCTCAGCTTGCAAGCTGTGCGTTCTGCACCGCAGAACTGTAACTGCACGTCCTACCTCTCTCCATCAAAGACAAGCACATCCCATCCTTTTGCAGCTTCTCCTCTTCTGCACCTCATTTAATGAGCTGAGAATAAAACAGATTGCATGACAAACATCAACACGGATTTTGCCTCCCTTTATACTATTGCTTATCTTTGCTTTGTTTTCTCCAGCTGACATTTCTGCTCTATCATGGCGCATCACTGATCTCAGTCTTAAAGAGAAGTCCTGTTATCAGGCTTTCCTGATCTCACCCGTCTTTACATAGAACTTCTTTATAGATTCTTATCTGATCTCAAAAGTTTTGCTCAGGGGAATAAATCCTAGTACCAGGGAATGAGTTGTATACTCCCACTGATTTCAATGGAATCAGAAATGTAATTAAAATGCCATTGGCAATGCCTCAGTTCCAGCCACGTGATTGCAGGTATAAACTGCAGCTATGGTATCATTTAAAAACCCATACACTGCTCTTTCTAGCATAAAGAGAAAGGAAAAAAAGCCCCACTCACCAGTAGGTAAAATTACACAGCATAAAGCACCCCCCCAGTACTTCACACCATCCCTTACCCGGTCATCAGGCAGACAAGCTGAGCTCACAGCACACACTAACTTTTGTCAGACCCCAGCCCAGGTGGATGGATTTGGGAAGTGAATTCCAAAGCCGAGGTCAAGTGTCTCTGGCTGATCCCAGTTACAAGTGCTGCGCTGCAGGAAGGGAAGCAGCCTCCTGGGTAACCATTTGGGGCTTTATAGGTTCAAACTAACACCTTGAATTCTGCCCAGGAACTTATTAACAACCAGCAGAGCTGATCTAAAGTGTTCTTGGCATGAAGCTCCACATTGTGCACCAGCTCCAGTTTCCAAGGGTCTCAGCACACAGCCCCGCACGGAGTGCATGGCGATAACATAATACAGTGTCAAGGCGTCAAAGGCATGGGTAACCGTGACAAGGTTTCTCCATCGGACAGAAAAGGCCCGTTTTTCTTAATAGCAACATAGGGGGGAAAAGAGGTGGATATTTTGTCAAAGACTGTTCTCACAGTGTTTTTATGCCCTGGACACCACTAATCTTGGAGCCCTTATAAAAGTTCGGTTAAGGACCTGCTCTGTGCTTTGAGAATTTCCTGGCCTCATCCTGATGAAATTAACAAAGTTACCTAGGTGTGAAAGCAGCGTGGGGGGTCACATCAGCCCCAAAACTCCTCAGGTGTGGAGATTAGCTAGGATATACTGGAGAAATTTTAGTGGATAAAATGTCTGTCTTTGTTCTCCAGAGAGCTTATTTCTGCCATGCCCCAGTGAAGGTTTATGGAGGTCAGTCAATTTCTCCCCGTTCTCAATTCAGGACTGAGCTGTACCAAGTAGTATTTTTTGGAAAACCTATTTAAAATCATATATAGTTGAGCCGATTTTCTCCATATTTCTTCTTTTGATACTTACTTTCCAACTGTAATTACATAAACAATTCAAATTACTTTAGGACTGGAGAAGAATCTACAGTAATACTTCACTTCGCTCTAACAGACTTGCTGGACCAAAAGCAGAAATACACAAATACTGTAGAGTAGATTTCTACATACGTAAAGGCAATTTGAGTCTCAGATAGTCCAGGTACAAATGTCCAGCACAAAGTTGGGGACACAAGCTCTGGCGCACACAGACTGTGTTACCAATTTCTGAGTAATAATATGCAGTAGGGATGCAAATTATTCTAGACTAAACTAGTCAAGGAACTAAAGTTACTAGATGAGTGAAGCAAAGTATTATTTTAGTTTCTTGTCCAATCTGGAAAATGATAAGAATTTCCTCTATGATTGAGCTGATCTATGTAAATAGGAGGCTGTGTGTTGAATGACCGAGAACGCATCAGGGTGTTTGCAGTTAAGTACCTTCTTCGTAAGTGATGAGTCAACAACATAAGGCTCCTGGCCAAAGTAACAAACCTGGCTAAAATACTAGAGATCAAAAGACCACTTCAGTTAAAAAGCTTTCTAAGAGAAAGGGGTCACAGAAGGTATCTGGGGAGACAGACTGACAGAAAGAGCGAGTGAAAGATTACGGAGTGGGAAACCTTCTTCCTCCATTATATTACGAACAGCGAGCATTAAGGAAAATTCAAGCAGTCTGGTACCTTGGCAGGGGGAGAGACTTGTTTCTAAAGCAAAAGAATTTTAAAGTAAACATATCTTCAAAAATGTATCTGTACTTTAAAATCCATTTACTTTATACTACTTAGCTAGAAGAGGCCTTCAGGTCACTCTCCTCCTCTTGGAAGGAAGAAAAATGAAGGCGCAGGGTTTGGAATCATTCTCACAGAAATGGTTACACTTACAGCCAGACACACAACCAGAAGGTGATCTGAAAGTCAGAAAATAGTGTGATTGGGGGTTCTCCTACATCTTTTCCCTTACCTGGGAAGGTATACAACCTGGAGCTCATTGTCAAGCCCTTGTTTCCTCTGAATTTTCAATTCAAGGAGAAATTCTAGACTACAGAGAACTGTGAAACAAGTGCAAAAGTGAACACGTGTGCAACGCAAATCCTGAAGGATACCAGTTACTGCTACACAGACTCTCAAGAGAAAGCCCAGGTGTTTATTCAGAACTGGTGATTTCAAACAGTGTCCACCACATTCACATGTTCACAGAGTCACAGCTTGGAGTCTTCAGTGGCACGAGGATGGGAACAGAGACCCTCCCACAAAACAGCACGATTCCAAGGTATTTTAGCAGCGGTATCATGCTTCGTATGGTATAAATGGATCTTCAGGCAGCTAACCTGCAGACAGAAGTTCCTTAAAAAGGTGAATGCTCAGGTCTTACTAAAGTGAACTCTAACTATTGTGGAAGATTATGGCTAAACCATTGAAGAACTTAACAGAGCCCACCGCCATCCACTCTCAAAATCTCTGCACAGAGGTGACCATTCCTTTAGGGCTCCACTCTAACAGGCACAAATAATTTTAGATATTATCTGAAGGCCCTGAGAATATAAAAAGGCAAAGTCTTTCTCACGTTGCTGATCATCACCTGAGCAGAATAGCCACAAATATTAGGAAAGAAGAGGTGCCTACATACATCACATCAAAACCTCACAAAACACCCATGGAATTTACATGAAATGCATCTATGAATCTGAAAGTCCTTACCTTAAGATTTATCCCACTCCTATCATGACAAGCAAGTACTTGTTCCTAAGCCTATTATTACTTTTGGTTTTGTTAAGCAAGATCCCCTGCCTTTGTCAAAAAATGTTGAGACAATCCAAACATAAAACTTCTATCCTATACATCCTAATGTGTCTTGTACGCTGTATCATTTCTATCAGCGCATACTCTACCTACATTGTAGGAAGAAAACGTACAACTATTTGGATTAGATTTGGCAGGACTGAAAATAAACTGTAAAAATATTATGGAGATTAACCAGTCACATAGCACTGGAATCTAGAAATGCTGATCTGGACAAACAGAAAAGTTTGCATGGGGCAAAAATTTTCCTGTATCGAACCTTGTTAAGATGCACCTTATAGATACAGCCACAGTAAAAATGCACATGACATTCATTCTGTAATGACCACTCTACTTCAGAAGGACCCCAGTTTCAATTGTGACTGGCAGAAGCCCAAACTAGTGAGGTGTAAGAAATACTTGCCATGAAGTCGAAATCTTTCCTCCACTGACAGCAGCAAACATTTTTACATTAGGCCACCAGTTCAGAATTAGCTGATTGTCCACCAAACCAAAATAGGTTCTTCTTTTGCTGAGACATTAAATACCCAATCTTGAAAGTACCAAAAGACAACATACAGAATTTGAGGAGGGGTTTTTCAGTATTCATGGACTTATCTAAAATAAAGTCCACTTACTCCAGTCACTAGAGGAAAATAAATAAATAAATGCAGGGAATGCCACATCATACTACAGGAATATCTTGAAAGTGTTCTTTAAAGACAAAAATCCAAAACTCCTACCAACTACCTCCATGTTAAAAGAAAACAGAGGTCAGATGTGAATCTAAAGAATAGCAAGTTAATAAAGTATCCTCCTCCGAGCTTCCAGGAGAAGAAAAACAGAAGGGGGTGTTAAATCTTTGAATAAATCTCCAGTAAAGACAGCCAGAAATGATCCTGCCTTTAGCCACATGAAAGGGAATAGAAGGATTTCTCTTTTTAAATTAGTCTTTATTGTCTGCTTCGTAAATCGTGATCGCATGTGGTATTTATTACAATGAAATTTTATTGTTGCTATAGCCCTCTTGCTTGCATTTGGTGCTTTCTGTTTATTTTAAGAAGAAAAATGTCCAGAATTCCTTCAGTTCTGTGACTGAAATTTTATGGCTGTGCACATGGCAGCGGGTCCCAGTGACAACCAAGGAGCCTGCATAAAATATAATGTACACATTTTTAAGTTCAGATTCAATGCAGTAGAAAAGAGTCTAGATCACGTTATCCCATCTCTCCATTGCATCCTCACACAGATATCTTTTTATAGGTAGGATGGGAATTGAAGTCTAACGAGATTTTTCTGTGCCTGTGTAACTTCAGGACTTGCACTCCTTATTCTAAAGCCCACCAGAACCATTCCATTATGCACAATTATTTAAGCCCTTCTACAACTGACCAAACCCTTTACAAACTTGCCAAACAGGCAAAGCCAATTCACGGATTGACACAAATTCACCTCCCCACTGAGGCCATGAATCACCACATATATAAAACCAAAGAGAGACACTGATATGACCGCGGATAAACACATTCCTCGCATTTTTTTTTTTCCAGTTGGAAATTGACCCACGTTTGGTTTGAATTAAAGATTCATCGCGCTGAAACAAATAGCTAAATGGAAAGATATGAGTCCCTTTGAAGAGCGTGCAAATCAAATTTGGGTGATAATTAGCAGCAGACAATTGAAACCTACTGTTTATTTGCACAGAACCTGATGTTACTGAAACGCGGCTTGAAATCAGGCGCACTGAGAACGAAGTGACTGAGCTTTCAGAAATTAATTTAACAGTTTAATATCTGAGGTAGAAACAATCGTGCTTTTAACAAAACGAGACAGATGTACATGTGCTCAGACCCTTCATTCCAGCTACTGTCCCCTACTGTACAGTTACTGTGCTTTCAAGACTTTATATGCCGTAATTTTTTTTCCCCCAGAATACTCCTCTCTTGGGAAAGTGATGCATAGGGATGCCATAATTGGAAAGGAGAATAAGCTGCTCATAGTCAAGTTATAATGAAGTATTACCTCCTATAACGTCTGCCCAACTTAGTCCCTGTTTGTTTAACTTAGTTTGCCAGGAAGCATAAATACATGTGTCATCAACTGCATGTTTGGCAAACCAAGCAGTTTTTTCCTCGAGCTGTGTTTGGCCTCAGCATAAGAGGAAGCACAATTTTGCAGCACAAGTGAAGATGAGAAAAATGGCTCTCCAGCACAGAGCAGGCTAGAGTAGCAACTCCCATAAGATAGATTTGGCCAGAGCATTTTGGTGTATTTTTCACTTCACCACATGTTTTATAGCTTGCTTTTTTTTTTTTTTTTTTGGTCAGCCTGAGCCACCAGCAAATAAAAAAGAAGGCCTGATAAAGATTTTAAAACGATTAGAAATTATAGCCTCTTTGTGATGAAGGGAACTAGCAATCTGGATAATGAATTACATAGGAAAAAAAATGCTGCTGCAAGCTTCAAGACACAGATCGTCCTGTATCAGGAGACTGGTCCCAGTCTGAGCTACTAAAGCCATCACTCCAAAAGGAGACAGCGTCCATTTCCCGCTCGCTTTTATCTGCTGGAGTTCTGAACTGCATCAGTAAAATTTGATTGCTATAGCTTGTTATTGCCTCGTTTTACATCAATCGACCATGACGACAGGGACGGAGGGACGGTCATTAGCGCGGCAGAGGAGGTAACACCTCTCCCATGCAGGTCACCGGCAGGGGAGCGAGAGCAGCATCCCAGACTGCCCACACCGGAGGCTGCTGGGTGGTTTTAAGAAGCACCAAGGGCACATACCGAGAGGCACTGCTGGTGTTCCCAAGCCCTGGGCACAGACTGGCAGGGAGCCATCCCCTGCTGAGGACAGCAAGGACCGGACCAACGGGCGGGTCCTCACTCCAGCCCGACCCTGCAGCGAAGCCGTCAGATCTTTCACTGAAGCTCCCCATCGGTTTTGCTCTGAACCTGCTGCTGCTGGAGAATTTGAGGCAGTCCCTCCCCTTCTCACCAGCAGAAAGCAGAGCGAAGTTTGAGGGCACCTGTTGTCCCATCTCACTAAACACAACTGAGGGCACTTCTGAAAGAGCTGATCTATCCTCCCCATGTAGGTATGCCCAACTTCAGTCCCATATTAATAATAAAATAGCAAAGCTAACATACTCTTTCAGGTCCCTGGAGATAAGTTTTGCCTCTTCTGGGACACGTAACTCAAAAATTGGCATTTAGCACAGCTCCAGAGGTCAGATATCTCTGGCCAAGGTTATGTTGTTTAGGATAAATGTATTTTCCTTTGAGTAGTTTGGAGAGTGTTCCCATATATTTACCCCTTCACCCAGAGAACACATATTACTATTAAATTTCCATATTACTGAAACAGAATGATTTGTGTTAAAGCTAAGATTCTATTCATCATAACTATGGTCACCTGAATTTTAAGCCTCTAGAGAGGAATCGCGGCTTGGTCATCTGACTGATTTACCACACTAACAGGTTACCACTAATCAACCCAGCCTTCAGTAACAAAACATATATTCTTTTAGCCGTCACAGAAGCCAGCAAAGCCTGACTCCTGTAACCCTCTTTCAGTAAGGTTTATGTTAACATTATTTAGCTTGTCACAAGCTAACACACATAGAGGAACAGAGACCAAACCTCACCTGAAGTACAGATCACATACCCAAGCTGTTTGAAATTTCATAGTCCTGGCTATGAGCTCGATAAGTTACCATCATATGTATATCCATCAGAAGCAAGAAGAAATTAAGACCCTAACTGGTGAAGCCCTGCTGGAAGAAGTCTTCATGTATTTTGGCAAAAATAAATATTGTGGTTTATTTCCTTTAAGGAACTGGTACAAATAATACCAGTAAAGGGGGAAAAAAAAAAAAAAAAAAAAGGCAAGCATCAACTAAATCAAACACCTGTCTGCCCTCGCCCCCAGAAAATAAAATCTTTGCGACATTGTAGAATACACTCCTTTGTACATTTAAGAAGAGGTTAAGAACAGGTTTATGGACATTTTCCCTGATGGCAACACCATTTATCAAGTCTGCACCTTCCTCACCTCCCACTTCTTTCTACCTCACGCTGCAGCTCACAGATGCTTCATTTATGGCAACACGATGCTTGTGGGAACATAGAAACAAGCAGCGCACAGAAAATGTTTGGGCTAAAGGGAAGCAAAACGACTGTTTGTGTAAGCTCATAACTGCAACCTTAGGCAAACTTCTGCCAAGAACGGTATAGACATAGCGGATCACGTATCGAGGATGAAATGCTCCCAGACCCCTTTTCCAGCCTACTTTCTAAGCAATTTATTATTTCAGTGCTCAGTTCTACTCCTATGTTCGCATATTTTAACTCACCCTAATATCATCCCATTCCAATGGCTTTTTATCTTGATCTTTTTTATCTTCTTTCACAATCGAGTTAGCACTGTGCGACTCAGAAACAACCTTATCACCACCGCAAACACACTTGAAAAAGCAACCTTGAAAATAACACTTGAAAATAACCTTGCCTTGAAAAATAACTCACGTGATCTGCCATAAGATGAAGAGGTAAAATGGAAACAGTGTTGTGTTGTGTGTACATGGGTATTAACAGATCTTTTTTCCACAGAAATTAACTGAATTGAATTTTAAAACTAACCTATATTTTCTGTTTTGTGGTGATCTGTCCACAGATTGATTTGATCTGAACCAAATCAATCAGATGATAGGT
Source organism: Phoenicopterus ruber ruber (assembly GCA_009819775.1). Classification (NCBI taxonomy): domain Eukaryota; kingdom Metazoa; phylum Chordata; class Aves; order Phoenicopteriformes; family Phoenicopteridae; genus Phoenicopterus; species Phoenicopterus ruber. The sequence goes on along the minus strand of CM020217.1, from coordinate 26,812,936 downwards.
TTAAGACAAGGAAAGGAAATTGCAAATTACATGGGGTTTGATTCTCAGAAGCCGCAAAGACTGAAAACACAGGACTCTCAGACACACAAGCCCAGGGCTAATTGTGCAAGGTAGATCCTTCCAAATCCCACCACAGTCAACAAAAAAATTGAGACACTGTTGACACAATCAGAGCCCTTGGCAGAAACCTAATGTAAACTACAACATTTTAATTACAGACATTAGCTGTTGGTTTTGCCTCTGGTATTTAATACATGAAGAGCACTAATTTCACAGTGAAATCGACCTCGAGGAGTGAACACACTGCAGCACACCGAATCTCCGAGAACCGGGTCTTTATCTGCCAGCCCTGCCACCACCTTGCTGTACGATCACAGGACGGGCATTGCACAGCTGTGGATCTAAGCTTCCCCGACAGAAAAGCAGACGTGATCACGTCGGCACCCTTCATGAAGCCCTTAAAGACCTCCTGATGAACCACAATAGTGAAATCCCCGTTATCATTTTTAAAAGGCGCAAACTAGCAAGAAACCCATCAGAGCCTGTTCTTGCAGCCTCCCTCCGTGCGATCCCAGGGGCAGGGCGGCGTGGGGGCCCACGGGTGGGAGAGGAGGGGAGCAGGAGCCCTGCACAGCTGCACAGCCGCTTGCCTGCGGCCCGTGCACGCTGAAGCATAAGCTGCTTCCTCCACCTCGTGGAGAATCATGAAATTGATGTGCAAACCACAGTCACCAAGAATTGATAAAATACAGAAATTTTACATCCAGAGAAATATCCCTTCCCCAGCCCAGAAAGCTCCAGAAGTTTTGGAAATAGTTTCCTGTTCCACCTGATCGATCGTAAGTGGTTAAAAACCCTGGTTTTGTTTTATTAGTATAGAACATCATTAAATTTGCAAGAGATTCACAAGAGCAACTTAGAAACCACTGAAGTGGTCAGATCTTAAACTACCTTGAAAGTTAACTCTTGCAAATTGTTTTCTCACTAAAAAGTGCAGAGAGTCTCCTCAATCAAGGTGAGTTTTTTTCATCTCCTTGTGCTTTAGGTTTCAAAATCTTGTACCACTAAATTCCATTGTTCTTACACAGGCACTAATTACTATTCTGTTAGTATTCTGGAACAGTCATATTCTTAAAGTTTTTTGACCTCACTTGATGCTTATCTTTGTTTCATTAGCTGTCCTGTTCTCCTGTATTTCAAGTTTACATGGAGGTATCCAATTCACCTTCTCTGCATCAGCCACTATTTTGTCAGGTTCCCTTTTACTTGATTTCTTACATTTTTTCATTTCCTGTCTCTCAACTCCCTCTCTTTTCGCTATAGTTTCTTGGGGCATAACAGAAATTAACACTATATTCAAATTAATTTTAACAGAATTACAATATTACCAGCTTTTCCTGGCTTATTCCTGCTTCCATAGCCTCAGATTTTGTTTGCTTTTTGACTAGTCACTTATCTTAAACGGATGTTTTCATTGAAGTGTCCATATTGACACCCACCCCAACACAAAGTACGGTACCACACAGCTGAACTAACCAAATGTATTAACTGGGTGTTAATTGCATAGCAAGCAGCAGTGAAATTAGGTTTTAAAATCAACACTCCATTAAGACAGCTGGGAGAAATTCACACTTTGCAGTACTATTGCGTCTGTCTGCTTACGGAATCTATACACACTATTTCGTTCTGAAAAGTAGGCAAAAGGCAGGAAAAAATGGGTTTGCAGAGCAAATTTTAGCTCTTACCCAGATTCTAGTGTTTACTTGCCCCCCAATTCCTCCTTCCTTCTCTTGGGAAAATAAAAATTAATAGAAAACACTCCCAAATACTCATTATCCAGAGATACAAGTGATTCAAGCCTAAACCCACTCACCTGGCTGAGGGTAAAGGAGGCCAGACCCCTGCATCAGGCTCAGTGCAGTCAGGCACCCCAACAACTGCGGCGTACTCCAACATCTGCCCCCAACCGGCACCGTGCACCCCTGTTTTGTGAGGAGCCTGACCCTGGAAGGCCTATGCGTTCCTACATGCACAAGAGGAAACAGGAGTGTGCAGTCTTGAATACCATTTTTTTGCAGGAATCTGCACCAGAACTGCATGCAACTGTAAACAGCTGTTCCCAAGTGCCAGGGCTAGCTAATGATTTCACTACCACCTTTACAGGCAGCAGCTCACTGATGGGATTTACCCTTTTCCCTGCTGTGGCTGCTAAGTGCCCAGCCAGCTGGATGGCAGACTGCTCTTGGGCTGGATCCATTACGGTACAAAGGCACAAAATAAATAATAAATTTTTATCACAAGGACTGATTTCAAGGTGCAGAAGCAGCAGAGGCTCAAATGTCTGAACAAGGACCTTCTAAGGTTCGCCATCTGTGCTCAGAGAGCAGTTGCCAGCGCTGCTTTCGCTATGAGCTGAAGGAAGAGATCAAGACTGTTCTCAAGGGGGAAGCTGGCAGCTACCGCAGCAGTGGAGGACAGACTAGATAACAGAGACTGTGGATGAGGACGGGCAGCGAATATTTTTAGCGGTGAAAACAGGCAAGGCCTGTTAAAATGAAGAGCATTCAATCAATCCAGCGAACACTTTAGGAATGACTGCCTGGAGTTACGAGCTATAGCACACCGCAGACTCCCCAACAGAGGATCAGTAGCTGTGGCGTTCGGTAAATACTCAAGAGCCAGCTCTGCTAAAGATGACACCTACTTTACTGCCAGTTGCTATTTCGGCTTCACAAAGACTGGTAGTGGGAGTACCCAGGGATCTGGGAGATGGGCACTCTCTTCCCAGCGGAGTCCATCGGAGGAGGAGGTTTGACTCTTAGTGGAGGCTGAGGAAGTGGAAATCGGCATTAAACATTTTGCTAGGGACGAGACTCTTGTCTAGGAAATGGAGATGCTGTTCAGACGGGGCTTCAGCCTCATTAGGCTTGCTGTAACTTTTACATAGCACACAGACAAGCCTTTAGATGGACCTGACTACCGTACAAGGCACCTGCGCTGTCCCACGCATGGAGACAGCCATCCTTGGCAGGGCAGGCAGTCATGTAATTAAAAAGCTGTCTGACAGCCAAGGATAATTGCAGGTCCAAAAGGTCGGAATGTGGTCAGTCTGTGTAAGCACGTGAATGCACTGTATGACACGTACACGGGACAGTTCACAACACAAATAAAAACTAAAAATATGCTCCTTAAGCAGGATAGTCATACAAACAGCTGGAATTCTGGGTTTTTTTTCTAAAATACTAAAATACCTTTGAGTGGTAACAATCTTTCAACATGTTTCTGACAATATATTCTCTTTCTAGGTCATGAAGAACTGAAAGCAATTTTTCAATACACCCATCACCTGTGTGACCCCAAAAAGTTCAATTCAAAACCGCAGTCAGTGAAACCGAAGTTACATTTACTACTGTACACTTAAATATCCATTCTTCACAATTTTTACTGAATATTATTGGCACAGAATCACAGAAGGGTTGAGGTTGGAAGGGACCATTGGAGGTTGTCTTGCCCAACGCCCCTACTCAAGCAGGGCCACCTAGACCCGGTTGCCCAGGACCATGTGCAGATGACGCAGCACTGCAAGATTTCTAAGGTAGTGCTCGACATCTTAGTCAACCACCGCATCAGGCGTTTCTTAAATTGCCTTATTTTCTCATTACAGGCCTGTATTTTGTAACTGATGCCATTGGTGGAGGAAAGGCATGAAACCATTACTTCAATGCCCTTAGAGACTTTAGGCTGCATCATTACAGAGAGAGGAACAAATACCCTGCCTATAAAGATTAAAAAGAAAATTAGCAGAGTAGAAAAAATGTGCACGCAAAGGACCAACTGACCCGATGCTGCCTAAGGGAAAATAATATCTGGGGGGAAAAAATGTACTCAGAATGAGATGCTGTTACATCTGTATAACTTTAAAACTTCCCCTCGTTACTCAAAGCCCACCAGAACCATTCCATTATGCACAATTATTTAAGCCCTTCTACAACTGACCAAACCCTTTACAAACTTGCCAAACAGGCAAAGCCAATTCACGGATTGACACAAATTCACCTCCCCACTGAGGCCATGAATCACCACATATATAAAACCAAAAAGAGACACTGATATGACCGCGGATAAACACATTCCTCGCATTTTTTTTTCCAGTTGGAAATTGACCCACGTTTGGTTTGAATTAAAGATTCATCGCGCTGAAACAAATAGCTAAATGGAAAGATATGAGTCCCTTTGAAGAGCGTGCAAATCAAATTTGGGTGATAATTAGCAGCAGACAATCGAAACCTACTGTTTATTTGCACAGAACCTGATGTTACTGAACTACCCCTGGAACGGACACATACACACACAGCTGAGTATTCTGCTTTGCACTCTCCCATTTCTTTTTTTAAACCTTTTACAGAAGACTAAGGCAACTCGTCAATGCCAAAGCTCCTGGAGCCTTAAGTAAAGGAGGGGAAGCAAGAAGCAAGCAAAAATTCTCATTTTTTGGCTGTTCTAAAAAACAACGGACCTTTAACAATTTATGTCTGCTCCTGCTCCTCTTCCTCTCCATACACACGACAAAACTGGATTTCAAGTCAAATTTTACCTTTGGATTGCAGTACAGACAAACAGAACTATATTTGCCTGTAACGTTTTGAGGCTCCTTTAACCTCGTCTCACCATTCGTGGCATGGTTAACTCCAGCCTTCAGCCTTGCATTCTTTCCCATGCCTGGACCATGGTATCAGAGTTGTAGCCATAAAACTGCTATTAGCACCTTCAGGTCTGAAAGAGCATGGCAGATGAAAAGAAAAAAAAAAATCAGATTTCCAGTTTTCACTGTCACCAATAATCTTGCCCTGGTATCTAGATTAGTATTTATTACTACTAAGCTAGCCAGGTAAGAAAGAAAATATCTTCACCCTGCTTGGGGTAGATGCTAAAACACATCTGCGTGCAAATAGCCAAGGGGGTCTCTTAGCTAGAGAGTTTACAAATTAAAGACATAAAACTAAATTCCCTCAAAAGTTATATCTCACTTAAGGAAAAGGAGAGTACAGATAAACAGTTATGATTATTTGTAGGGTCCTGCTTGATCACAATGTCTCTGAAATAAACCAGGCAGTCTCTGACAGAACACTGCTGCAGAAATAGGTCAAAGTGACTTAAGGCTAAGGGTATCTGAGAATGCTTATTTACTTAAGGGCTTCAAATTTGATTGCCAAAGGATAAAACAACAACAAAAAAATCAGAACAGGGTGGCACCTCTCTCTTGCCTTTGACAAATCAAATGTGGTGTAATTCAACTTTAAAACCAGCAGGTCTTCAATTCCTTGAGAAATAAGTTTTAACTCAGACTGGTTGTCACAGAATTAAAATTGCCCTCCTTAATAGGCAGGAGTAACATAATGCATTCTCATAAATTGAATGCTAATTATTACAGGCATCATAAGGTTGTACATGTTTTCACTACAAACTCAAAATCTACTCTTTTCTATCAATGGGGAAAAATTAACCTCAGGAAAAAACAGTATAGTAGCAAACAGATTCCACACCTTCCTTACTTCTTGGTAAGGAATATGTTGCCAGCGATGCTCATTCAGTATCATGAAAACACTTCCCCAATTCCACAATATTTTGGCGTTTACTCACAATTTTTAGTAATGTACTTGCTCAATTTAAACCCAGACCTGGCACATTAGGTATGTTCTTCCACAACCAGCTTTCAAACTGTGTGCTGAGCCCATCCTTGCAACAGTAAGACATACAAGTCTACATCCAAGTAGAATATTCACTATGTTTTAAATTCATTCTTCACCCAGTATCATCCAGATACTTTCAGAGGTGCAAGGGAGAAAAAAAAGACAGTATGTTTAATATTTTTTTTAAAATGTTAACTATGTGATCTAATACAGAAATGGATACAATCCTGTACAACTTCCCGTGTGTACAATACATCCCGTGTTCAAGCTTAGTCATTCAAATCTCAAAGGTCCCCACAAAATCCACCCCCCCACACACCTAATCTGCCTTCCTGCTCATCTCTTCCAAACCCTGGAGCCTCATGTCCTTCAGCTTCATCTGAATTTCATTCTCTGTACACAAAGGTTTCCGAGTCCCTGTTCCCAAGCACTCGGTATCCTTCACAGACACAGCACACTGATCCATTACTGGCCCCAGTTAACAGAGGCCTTCCAAATCCCCTATTCCCTGATTAATTTTACCTTGAAAGCAAGGAGAAATTGAACTGTTCAACCCCAGTAATATTAACCACATGCATTTTTATTCTGTTTGCCATTTGTCAGCCTCAGGTACACCTCGCAATATCAAGCTGCGAAATGAACTACAGCAGGTTTCCAGCAGTGTCATTCTCTACTGCTGCTCCCTCCAAGGACATTCACCACACACACATCATCCACAGTACGGCTAAAAAAAAGAGCCCAAAAGATCTATTAGGACATTTAAAAACAAATACATAGGTTCTGTGTATTATTGCTTTTTGGAATGAGACTTTGGAAGGGGAAATTCTGAACTTAAATCAGCTTCAAATTAAACTGAATTTTTAAAAATATTCAAATTCAGTAATAATGCAGAAGTATTATTGTTTACATCACTTAAAGTACTCTAGAGAGAACAAAACAGACATTTATGTATGTGTTTTGTCACTGCTGGCCCAGTGGCTGAATGCCGCAATGTAAGAAAAACATCTAAATATCTGTATTTATAGTATTAGCCCCTTGACTTCCAACAATCATCACTGAAGCCAAGTCGGGCCCAATTTTGAGTTTTTCTGTATGCAAACAAATACATGCTGCATGCAGCTCTCCTGAAGCCTATTAGCAGCCTGACTCGTCAGCAAATGGAATTCACTCACAAAAATAATAGCATAATTTGTGATTACAGCTTTAGAAGTTCTACGAAAAGTTTAAAAAACAAGCATCTTCTTCCAGTGTCTTTCATGCGCCATCTGATAATTTCAAAAAGCTGTCAGCTTTGAGTATCTCTGAAGTAATTCCCAGAGCTTGAAGCCGAGGAGAATCCAACCGCTGAGACAAAGCACAGGGCTGTGCTGACACAGCTCAGGAATGACATGCATTATTTTAATGATTTCAACCTTGTACTTTTCCAATTAAACTTCACAATTCGTGATCTCTGAATTTAATTTCAGCTGTTGAACTTTAGCTTTGATGACAATAATCCAGACAGGATTTTAGCCTCATATAAATGTCAACTATTTTAGCTCACTTTTATAATTCCAGCCACTGTATCACTTACTAACGTTAACTACTTGCAGTAATTTGTCACCATGACTTGCACATGGTTTCACAACTCAGTATGAACATTTGGAGTCAAAGTTCACAGGAGAGAGTAAAGCTTCGTATTTGCAGAACTGTGCAGTAATTATTAAAAGTGTATAACGTTTAGAGGAAAAAATCAGCAGCCTGCTTATACGAACACATTTTATTCAATCACCACCCCAAGTAGCACCATTAATTATATAATGCTACCTACCTAAGTGCTGAGATGGTCATCGCTGTAGAACCCGCGAGTCTTGCATCGCCTTCCACCCAAGGATATTATATCAATTAGATTTCATGCTTTTTTAATTTTTATTTTTTAAGGAGAAGTATTACCACCATAATCCTTAATTGAAAATCACCTTTCCCCTGATTGACTGTGGATCAGGCCCTATGTGCCAGGTGTCTAGAAAGGAATGTCAGAGTTGGGTCTATGTTACTTCCACCTCAGTGGCGTGCAGAGACAGTGGAGCTCTATCAGGACAAGCCTCTTTTGGTAAATTAATTAGAACGAAACATCACAGTCTTCGTAAGTTGTAATAAACATGTGACTGTAAGGAACTTGCATAGCCAAGAGTTCAGGATAATTCTGAAAATTTGGTCTCTGGTATGACTACCATATGTAATGAAAAGCTAAGTAGACATAAAAGCTAACAAACATTAAAAGCTGTCTAGGTGTATCAGCATGCACTAACTAACCTTGCTTCCTCTTCAAGGCACTGAATTCTAAAATTGCTGTCATTTCATTAATATAGTTGCAACAATTTACCTCAAATGAGAACACCTCATTTGACTTGGTAGTGTTAGGTTAACAGTTGGACTCAATGATCTTAAGGGTCTTTTTCCAACCTTAATGATTCGATGATGCTATGATTTCCTTTTCAAGAAAAAAAAAAAAAAACACAAAAAAATTGGAAGAAACTCCTCCAAAAAATCCTGCAGTGCAAAAGCAGCAGAGAAGTCTTAGCACTACGTCCCAGAAGGCTCATCACCTGCAGAAACAATGGCACCCACCTAAACAAAAGCTAGCACATGAGGCCAAGTGCAGAGTATACTATAGAAAAGCCTTAAATTCTGATTTAGCTTGTTCCTCCTTTTGTAAAACATTTTTCCCCACAAAGCTGTATGATATCAAGTCCAGAAAAAAATAAAGCAGGGTTTTACGCTCGGTACCCAACAGAGCAAGTTCAGAGGTTTTTGCTTTTACACCAAAAATATTGGTTCAGCTGCACAATTTGTGTCCTTTTTCTTCCCTAGTACAGGAAGCTTGCTCAGGTTGGTTTGGCGTTTACCTATTGCAACTCGTTATTATGGATACATTTTTTTCAATTTCCAGTACAATGTCTAGTTGCAAGACTAGTAGCACAGAAAGACAAATGCCGATCCGTAAACTATAAACAAATAATTCAGTATACCCACCACTACTGCAATCTGAAATCTGTGTAGAGTGTATTGTATCTCTGCACCAGAGCTGCTGCTGTTCAAATCTTCACTGGGACTTACTTTCTGCAATGACTTTCTTTGACCAAAGCCGACCCCCAAGACATGAAGACAATTTCTTGCATTTCTTGAAGCTGTCTGACAAACACATCGTTGTGAAAACTCCAAGAAAAAGCATGTACGATTCTAAAGGAAAAATTCAAAGGCTTATAAAGAAAACACTTCCTGAAGGAGAGGAATTTCTCTAAGGTTTAAAATTACTTACATGCCTTTCCTTGTGCCAAGCTTATTCTGGCAATTTTTTTTTTTCTTTGTACGGATCCTCAAAATGTGCTGAAAGGTGTTCTTTGTTAAATAAGCTATGCATTAACATGCATGTCTGAATCTTCAGAAATTCTGCCCTGAATGTTGGAATAAACATTAACAAGCCTCACCATAAAAATGCTATTGAAAGGCAATTGAAAATTACACCATGTTCCTGTAACAAAAAGATACTCTAAAGTGAAGACAGCTGCACGGTAAACTGTACATGAAGTGTTTCCCAACCCAGAAAGTTTGCCTGGTAGTTCTACAGGGATATGGGAAAGAGACAAATTCCAAGATGCTTAGCCATCCTAACCCAAACAGAGATTAAAATAATATATAACTGACTTTATTCATTTTGTTACTGTCCGAAGTCATGTGAGAAGCATTCAAAATGCATGTTTATTTTGTCTTATTGACAAAATAACAAATACTAACCATAAAGATTTCTACCTTTCAACACTGCAGGCCCTAATCCAAGTTGAGAGGCAGTGCGCTTCACCAATCCATCGTTTTCATAGCCTCCAAAAATAAAGTGTTGAAGTTCCAAGCGTAAGAGCTTTACTAGATCAGAATCTCAGCATATTTTCTGAAAAATTCAATCACAGTAAGAAAAGGTTCATCACCCCTCGAGAAGTAGGCAGAAGCATTGTATCACCAGCAACTGTAGTACCTTCTCACAGCCAAAAGGAAGGAATGGGAAATACTGCAAATGCAGGTATCTATAACCAAATACAACTGGCACAACTCTGAAACCTGAGGCACGGATGAGGTGGCCAGCTGACTACCAAAAACCCTCTCTTTTCTTCTGTCTCCCTGAGGTATCAGGAAGATGATGCCTCTTATGTTGTGAAAACATGCTGCTGGAGAAGGAGAGCGTGTCTCAGCAACCTCACCATGGCAAGATTTCTAATGACGACAGAGCAGGACCATCGCCAATCTTGTTATTTGGAGATCAACATTACTATATGTAGTTATAATGCCACGTGAATCAAGTCCTAATAATGTATGTTCAGAAAGATTCATAAAGAGTATGGAAAGCTGACCTATTAAATATTTTATAACAGGGCTGCATTATAAAAAGCACAGGAGTAAGAATATTTTGCAACCATATTACTTAAAACTGAGAACAATCCTCTTTTGGAAATGTACATGTTCAACTTGGTTAAATCAAGACAATCACAGATAGACATTTTTTCCCAAATCTTTGGCTGTATTGCAATGGTTGTTTCAATTTGTAATCTCCAACTAAACATTTCCTATCCATGGATTAACAATATATTTACTGACTTGTGTCTTTTAACAGTATTTATCCAACATAACAAAATAAACTGCAATTTGTTATACTTTTTTTTTTTACAAAACATTTTATAAATATTTTTACAAAATGTATACAAAGCAATTTCAAGTGAGACATACTTTACAAATGAAGGTATTTAAGCAAATAAAGTCCATACCACACTGACAATAAGTGACACATCCTCTTTAAGTGAAGTCAGTCTGTAAGGCCTCCCTAATCTAACAGATAAATTATACTAAAATCTTCAAAATGAACATAGTTTTCTTAATTGCCAGTTTAAAATTTGTTTTAATATTAGGCAGTATTAAATAACATTGAAATCACAATGCTGATCCAGCAAAATAATGAAAACATGTTTAAAGTCATGCACATTCACAATACTTTGCTGGACTTGAGCCCATATGATTAATAAATTCATACTTTTTTTTTTCTAAGCACAACAAAAATACAATTCTTTCATTTGCTGCTTCACCACGTACCAGAATTCCTTTAGAATTGAATTCAAAGGAGTGAACAACAGAACATTTACAATCTAAGATTAATCTTGCTACGACTGTTCAATGGGTTCCTCTCATAAGTAGTTCAGAGAAATGTGTCTGACCAAATCAACCATGATTACTTTTTGTAATTTTTCGGGTTTTATATGCCATTGTCCCCCATCCCTAAATGAGATCCAATAGAAGACACATAGCCTGATACTTCAATTATGCATTTGCTGTAGAGAGGCTGGAAACCCCATACCCATTTTGAGGTGGTACAAAAAGCAAGTGGATCAATGAATGTGCAACTTTACTTATTTTTCCCTGTAAAAGAAAAATTTACCTAGTTAACATACAGCTGTGTAACTTACTGTTTTCCTTCCTAGATAGTTTAGAAGGGTTAAATTTCCAAAACGATGAAATAAAATATGCATCAGGATACACAGCCATAAGCAAATTATTAAATCTAGAAAGGCAATAGGTGAAGACTATACTGTCAGTTTTGCCAATAAGAAAACAACTAACCGCCTGAGAGTCTATTCTATGGACACCTAACTAAAAACTTAAAACTGGCAATACTTCTTATTACCTTGAATATTTTATACAACACTTGGGAATGTTGGGTTTTTACAAACGTGTACTTTAAAATTGGCACATTTCTTTTAAATGGCAATTAGTAACATACAAAACCAGGATTTCCATTCACGTTGAAGGGGAAATGAATTTTAAGTAAGTTCATCCTTCTCACACTGCTTTCTAGATTTGGTTTCCTTTAGTGGTCAGACAGTGGACCGTAGCTCAATACTGAGTTGCACTGTAATCTACTGTCACAAGGATCTATTTCTGCTTTTTTTCACGCTATTCAGATGGACTGAATTACGTGACAGCAAAACCTTTTATTTTCTTTCCTGGCAATCTGACTGACAACCACAGCTTGTCACAGTGAGCCTCTAACATTATGAAAACTGTAATCAGCAACTCTGGAAAATGGCTGGTAATTTTTCTAAGAAATTGTGGAGAAGGTCTGGGGGAGAACATGAGCATACCGTAGAAACCACAAAAGCTGTATCCTCCTGAGCAGACATATGTACTACACACAAGTGATGAATGTCAGTGCACTTATGTACACAAAAGCACTCATGACCAAAGTAAACTAGGAAAAAGCAGCATGGGCAGCAAAAAAAAAAGAAAAAAAGATGTCATAGATTAAAATAAATAAATAAAATAATAAGATTCTATCTTAACAACATGACAGCAAGCCAAATACAAACCATGCAATGGTTTCACTTGGCTTTACAATATGAATTAATAATTACACACTTTTCGATATGTTTAAACAATGGGATTGCTGATCGACTTTGGTCTGTACATATCTTGATAATTATGACTGCTACGGTGGATGGTTTAACATTCTCTGACAGCAAAAAGCAAAAAAATCAAAAATAAACACTGGCCTTTAAATTTAATCAGAGTAAGGCTAATGTCCTCTTAAAATATAAGCTACAAATATCATAACAGTTTTCAAATAAAAGTGCTTTTGACACTTGGTCTAAAAAAAAACAAACAACAAATAAAAAAAACATTTATACCATTTCAGAAAGACTCAAGGCTGACTACATCCAATTATAAAATGCAAAATCTTTTCCTCAAGAGTTAACATATATATGTATTATATATATAAATTCATGGCTCTATCATGGCCTCATCCTGTACACTTTGCCATTTACTGGCTTCCATTCTACCTTCCTTAGTCAAGCATTTATTACTTCATATCATGCCACTGTGACTAAGATCATATAATATCATCCCACAGACTAAAGTTACCCACGACAAATATATCATCAAGTACTAGTTTCTGCTCAGAAAGCAATAGAAAAGCACTTTAAGTTTAAATTATGAAGCCTTGTAAACACACTGATGATATCCTTCCAACTTAAGAACCCTAGAACACAGATTCATTAACAAAGCAAATAATCACTTCTGAATAGAGGTACAGTGGGTTTTCCAGAAAAAGTAAAAATTTGATGATTTGTGGAAGAGAAGGGTAGGGGAGAATTGTTGCTTCCATCACTTTTTAAAAACATTTTCTTAATAAATATATCCTTTCAAATGACTGTGATTGTCAGTATATTACCGTATTACATAGGGCCTAACGACCTGCAACCTTGTTACGTTGCAGTACTGCACAATTATCAAAAGCACTATCATAATAATACTCGAAATAGTAAGGCCCTAACAGACTGCATTCTAACAAGGATTAACTTTACTTGGGTATCTCACTGTAACCACAATGAGTATTGCTCTCAAACACAGAACAGAATCTAGTTTAGAAAGGTTAACCTTAAATGCATGTCAGGCTGTACTTGTGGTGTCATTCACATTTGCTTCTGCTAAGAGAAACATAAAACTTGTCCATGGTACTGTAACTATTAACACTCTAAGATACTATTTACAGCTGCTTCTAAAATAGAGTCAGTTTCTACAACACCTTCACTGTGGTCTGGAATAAATTTTTCCAGGCAGTTTTCCTGTGAAGCAATAGGTGAAAAATTAGGAAATTCTAATTCAACTGAGCCGCTACTCGTCGCCTCGTTTTGTGGCTGTCTCCCAGCTTTTTTAAGTTCCAAGATGTTTTTAAATGTAGTTTCTAAACTCTTACTGAGCAGTAAGTCTTGCTGGGGTTCACCAGAGCCTTTCCTGTTACCAGGATGTAAAATCTCATTCTTTGGAGAGCTCCTCAGAGTTTTGTCTTGGAGGGAATTATTACACATTACCTTTGACAAAGATTGAACTGGGTTCCTTTGTATTTTATTGTGTGTTCCATGACCGCCTCTTGACACTGTTTTTGACAAGTCTTCAGAACTCGAAGAATTCTCAGCGGACTTGGCAAGATCTTTCCCAGCCATCTTTTCTTCAGAAAGGGCCACGTACTGGCTCTCAGAAGAACAATTAGCTTTTTCAAACTTTAAAGCTTTAGTGAGGCTCTCTGATTTTTTAGTAGAAGCTATTCCTTCTTGTGGTGTCAGAATGTTGTTAGGCACTGGAGGAAGTTTACTGTGATTTGTGGACTCTGCTGAGCTGGATTTTGGTCGGTCTCTGGCTTGGGTTTTGGTAGTCTGACTTCGAGAAGGTAATGTTTTGCTAGACTGATGGTCACTTTTGCTGGACTGTGCTGCTTCAGCTATTTTATCAAATTGTTTGGCAGAACAACAAAAATCGGCCTGATAACCATCTGAAAATTAAGTAACAATATTTTACTTAAAATACCTACACATCAAAATAACAGACACTCCAATGCAGTTTCTGAGTATTAAAATTCAAACAACATCCACAGCCTACAGCTTTATGTCTTTAAGAGATGTACACATGCTTAAGTGTTCTGCTGCGTCCAGTGTAGGAGATTATCACCAAATTAATCAGCATACTACGCACTTATGTGCGCTGTAAAACCAGACTAAGGGCACTTCCCAGCATTCTAAATATGCAAATATGGTATCTGGAAGACCAGTACCTTCTTCAAGACACCCTCCGAATATCTTCTAAAATATGCAGAATATGCAGAACATTTAAACAAATAGTAACAGTTATCTTACACAAATAATGTCCTTCTAGTTGCTACGTTCAACAACAGTCTGGTTAAAAATGCTTCCATGTAAGTGGCCATGACATTCCAAAAGCAACACTTCATTAAGATGAACAAGAGTATTCATGCTTCATACAGCAGTGCTCTTTCTAACTGCCAGCAAACACTCAGATTCTTCCCTACTAGAATTGAGACCATGCAGGAGTCACAACTACTGTCAAAAGAAACTCAGAAATATTTCTCTGCTGAACAGGCCAAATATATTTTTTCCCCAAATAACTGCCTTCAACCTTACAGTGTCTCTAGACTGTTGGATTTGGGAGTTATTACAATTTAACTTGCAACTGCTTATTCAGTATTTCAATTACTGGAATCCCTAGCAATCAGTGCCTCACTGTGGCCACAACTATTTTTAAACACTCCATACTTACATTGCTTTTGTAAGATTCAGAAGTTAACCATCACTTACCAGGATCCACTAGTGCAAGACGCTTATCCCGGGTCAGAGATGCCCTTTCTTCCTGGTTAAACATCCTATCGATCATAACCATTTCTGCAGAGGGATTTATCCGCTGCAGAAACAGGAAAAAAACCAATCATCTCTGTAGTCACTCGTATGTTGGTACCAAATCAAAACATTTATAGCTTAGTTACTCTTCAGAGAAAAAGAATGTCTTTCATTAGATATTTGCAGAGAATGTTCACAATTCCACAGCTTCTTCAACAATCTTGACTGTGACCCCAACCACTACTGAAACTCAACCATGAAATATTATTCACATTTTATGGTACATTTTACTTGTTAAAGATTTTAAAACAAGGAATTATTATTCCAATTGTAAGAACTGTACCTTTTCAGGACTATGTTTACCACTGTACATCACAATTTTTCACATCATACAGTAGCTTTTTCTCTTTTAGAGAGAAAAATGGCAAAAATCTTGCAATGGGACGGCCCTATCATCTCGTTTCTTCCCTGCACTTCTCTCCCATCCTTCTAACTAGTTGGTGCTGAGTTGCATCTTGCTGATGATACTTTCAAGCCAGGTGGATCCATCCACCACAGAAGAAAGTTCACTGGCTACTAAGTCACAACACAGGCAACTAGTTCCAAACCCAACTACTAGGTAAAATAACCTCTTCAAAATGACTGAATGGGATTTACCATACAACGTTATCAGATGCTAAAAGAACCGATTTTAACCTCCATCTCCCCTTTGCACCTGCAATTCTTGCAAATATTTGATGGTTAGCATCTTTTTTAATGGCACTGCTAGATTCCAAAACCATATTAATTCTAACACTTGTATTATGTGTATTCCAGTCTCTAAAGCAGAGTGATTTAAATGTCTATTATACTCAAATTCAAAACTTTTCCAGGCTTGAAAACTAGCATGTCTGAAGCCACAATGACATTTCCCGATCCTTGTGAAATACATTATTAAAGTAACTTTGTTAGTTTTCTTTTTACCTCACGCCTGGGAATAGGAAAGCACTTAAATCAGAAGCACTTCTGATGAAAATGCTAGCTTCTAAGGAGAAGTAATGATTTCCTAAATTGTAATATGATTTGGCTCCAATTATAATATGGCTGGAGGCCTCTGAATGGAGCTTTTCAACATTCTTTCAGGCTCTATCACCCACAGAAATATCCAGAAATCACCTGCCTGACTACCACAGCCTGTTCAGTGCAAGAGCAAAGTATAAGCAGAGAGCAGAAGTTCATGTGTCTTCAATGTTTATGGAACTTAGATATAACAGCACCCTTACTTAAATGGTATGTGAAATACAAACTCAATCCATTTCACTGATTTTAAGATGTTTGCATACACTTAAAAATGCAGGTTGGCCACTGAGATTGCTGGTGCAACAAGTACACTGGCTACATATATGTATCTCTAAAACCTTGATATTTATATTTATCACCTTCATAAAGCGAGAAATAGTATCAACAAAATGAATTGAAATACTAGCTCTCACCTTCCTGTAGATGTATTTTTTTTTAACAAACTGAATCACATCCTATAAACATAAAATGTACCTGGGTTATACACCTTACCATTGCATCTTCTATAAGCAAACATCTGTATTTGTTCAGCATAGCCTGTGTCCTCTTCAGAAGCTGTGTAGCTACAGATTCAAATTCACAGTCCACTAGAAAGGCAAGAGTATGTTTTCAAATACTGTTCTTCAGTAATCAGAAGGTTCAGTAACTTGCACAAATTCAAAAATATTCCCTTTCTTATTGCTCTAACTTAAAGATTCTTTCAATACATTGATTACAAACTTATGGCCAATTTTTAAAAAGAAAATTACCTTTTCTTAAGTCTTCCTCTGTTGGCAGTGATCCCTGGCACACATGGTATGAAAGGAGTCTCTGAACTGCATCATTTAATGATCTGAATCGACTTTTATCTGGTGTCACAGCATGCACCTGATCCTTCTGTAATTGTTGTAGAATACTACAAGGAAAATTAACGATATATAATTAACACATACTCTTAACAGAAGTTTATACATTGACAAAAACTAAAAAGAGACGAAAGTTAGAGGAAATATCTGCAACAAAATTACAAAAGAATGACTTACAAAGCTCCTTTAGTTAACTGTTTAGCAGCAGGCCTTTTCTGTCCAACTAAATGACCATCCACCTAAGTTCAAAATAAAAGACAAATTACAATATATCCCCTCCTTTGCAAAGGCTAAGCTTCAGCATTTATTTCTGCCAATTAAGTGTATCACCAATACTAAGTGTAACCACCACATAAGTTTAAACACTTTCAACTATCTCCTATTTTCACAAGGCACTGTATCAATGAAATAGGGAAGCCACTTCTCTTACATAAACGAAAGGTCTGAAATGTTTGTAGGCAAATTCCACTGTAGTGTATATACATGCTTCACTAGGAAAAAGGTTGGTTATCAAATTTAGCAGGTGAAAAGAAGAAAAGGTACAACTAAAAACTTTTCCAAAGAAATCCGCTCTCAAGAACTGTCTCTCCATTTCTCAGCTGATGTCATATAGCCTGATTTTGATGGATTAGAGTATCTGTCAGGAAGGCAGGCTAAGGTTGCATACTTAAATTCTCAAAAGCCATGCTGGCTGGCTGGCTGGGTGGGGGGTGACAGTGGTTCTAGGAATTCTGTTTCAGTGTCGATGCTATAGATACACCCATCACATCAGGTAGATCTATCATTTTCTCCTTTCCTTAGATGTTTATGAAGCCAAGGTTTTTCAAGGGAACGCTGTCCTAAGATGTGAGGCTCTCTGAGGTGGTAAAGGCTCATGCTCCTACTGTATGAGAGGCATTACTGCAATCCAAGCATTGTCCCAAAGAAGCTATTCTGGATCAAAGAGTCTTGGTTTAATACGAAGTTGCTGGGGTTTTTTAGTCAACTAGTCTTACTAATGAAATTGGTCACAGAGCAAAAGTTACTTATGATTTAAAAACAGATTGCACGAAAGCTCTTTTGAACTATAACATGGTTAGAAGGAACAAAAAAGTACGTGGCACAGAACCATCCTTCTTAGCAAAGCAGGAGTAACATGAAGCTGGTACTTGCTGGCCAAAAAGCCTCTAGCTTCAGAGCATGAACTATTCACCACCACAGCAGAATGAACATCTGACCAACAATTACAAAACCAGGCTGAACTCTTAATTGAGCACTACTCTATCTTCTGCTCTACTTGTACATCAGTAAGACAGGGAAAAACATTCATGTCATACTACATTGACAAATACATTTACAGCAAGGAACAAAAATTCTAAATCAGATCGGCCCTTGTTTTCTACCATGACTGTGTAGCTTTAGTTCCATCCACAATTAAGCCCACACCTTCAAGTCTATGTCAAACCCTTGCTTCTTGCCCTAAGCTACTCAGTCCATGAATGCAACAACCATCTCCTCCCTCCAGAAGTTCTTGTATTGCCTCTCCAAAAAAGCTGGCCTCCCCTTCCAGCCCCAAACCCTGGACATAATGTTAAATTTTTGTACATAGTTGCCATATATAGGAGAACTTTTGGCGATTAAAAAAAAACGATGACAATGCAGTAAAGAATA
The DNA here is from genome assembly GCA_009819775.1 of Phoenicopterus ruber ruber. Classification (NCBI taxonomy): domain Eukaryota; kingdom Metazoa; phylum Chordata; class Aves; order Phoenicopteriformes; family Phoenicopteridae; genus Phoenicopterus; species Phoenicopterus ruber. The sequence goes on along the minus strand of CM020217.1, from coordinate 26,794,483 downwards.
AACAGACAAAGGCTAGGTAGAATTTTTCTGCTACTTCTCATGAACCATCCCCTCCCAATCAGCTAGAGAATGGCTGAGTTTGTAAGAACTAATGATAAGAGTAGGTCTAAACTTATGTCCAACTCAATGAAGAATTGCTATGTCATATGACATTATCTTCAGGGAACAGTGCAGTCAAGACTCCACTTACTGAATTAGATCTGAAAACAGCATTCAGAATATCAATTTGCAAAATACTCAACGATTATTATGTCACGGTAGAATTTGACAAGCTTGAGTGACTTCATATACTCTAAGAAAACCTGCAAGGACTCCTAGATTATCAATATGGAGTTGAAACATCTCTAACTTCACTAAGATTTTAAGGGAAAGGGAAACATATAAATAAAAGTATTCTCTACCTGTATACTCTGTTGAACTGATGATGATCCTATTACTTTTTCTTGTGGCTGTGCTGTTCCTAGAGATTGCTGTATGAGTTTTCCTCCAGAGTCCTGTCCTATAAAAAATACGTTAAAAAGACTCTGTCATCCTAAGCAAGAACAGAATAATTTCATGTACCTATCCTGATCATTTTACTCGAGTTTTTATCTCTTAGGAGAAAGATACGTTTCATATGCTTAAAAGCATTAGTGCAACTACCCTGTGGAGAAATTGGCTCATAAAAATGAAGCAGGACTGATACATTGTGCTGCAAACTACAAAAATCCTCAGATATAAATCATCTCCTACCATAGTACTGCAATGTAAGAAGAAATTCAAGTATCGTAAGTACAGTGTCCCAACAATTTACTGAAAAACATACAGTATATTTTATCAATATTTCCAATACTAACCCTCCCTTAAGCATATAAACCCAGTTTTTCTAGAGCTCCTGAATGTATTTAGACAGCAGGCATCATAATTTTTTTTTTGCCCCCCTAGATTTTCTAGATGGGCAGGCTGCCTCCAATTGCCTTGCTCAGGAGTTCAAACAGCATCTTATCAACCATGCTACACTACAACCAATACAAATAAGAATTTATTATTTCCCTCCAACCCCACCCCCCAAAAAACCCCATACTGTGCTGATTGTAGGGAATTGCCTGGACAGCTTGCACGTAACAGTACACAAGAATAAAAAAAGGCAGGTAGATTATGGGGCCTATTTAAAAGGGTTACTTATGTACAAAGAGAACATGAAGGTTACTGCATTTTTCTGTTTGATTTGAGTATATTATAACCTGGCATTGATTTTGTTCTTTTAGTAGCATGGTGTTGCTTGAAAAGCCCAGTATTTTGCCATGAACAATGCATTAACCGTTCTAACTGAAAGCAACACATTCAAAAACAAATCAAGCGATGACAGCCTGCACACAACTTTGTAATCGCTATTTTTCTTTCCTGTGTATCTGAAGTAGCCATCACAAGAGAGGCTCTAGAAGTGTCATAGAATTTTTAGATGTTCATATTTTGAAAATGACTTATTTCTATTTTCCTAAGCTGAAAAAAAGTAAGAAAAATTAAAGAAGGTACAATTTTGGATTTTATAGAGGGGAGAAATAATTGCTTATTGTGGAGATTCAACTTTTCAGTCTACAAAATGACATGTTGAAAAAATGCTTGGGGGAAAAAAGCACACATTCAATACTGAAAAATTTAGTTTGCGTTCTTCTAAAAATAAAATTCTGATAACCTTTAGGACCCTATCAGCATAAGCCATCAATGCAAGTCTGACACAGCAAAGAACAACCAATCTCTGTTGCTGGAGAAAATTAAGAAAATGATTTTAAAAAGACCTTAGTTGACCTGATAGTGTGTTGCTCAGAAGACTTGTTAGCTGAGGCTGTCTCAAATTATCCTGTGTCTTCGATGCAGAAACTGGTGATGTCTGGTTCATAGCTTTTTTCTGTGCCACATACATTAAAAAAAACAAAACCAAAAAAAACCAACACATAGTCAAATATTTACTGAAAGCTTTAACAAACAGAGGAAAAAAGCAAAAAAGGCAACTAAAATTCAACTCTACACATCCTTTTTCAACCTCAAACTCATAAGTGGTAAAATTCCACGCATCTCAACTCCTCCTAAGTTCAAGAATTTTATAAAATAAATCAGAGAGGAACAGAAATTACACTAACAGTACAAATAAACACCAGTCACATTCTAGAAGACCACTACAAGCGGCCCTCAGAAAGCTCAGCTTTTGAGAGTCTCAAAACTGCAAGATGACTAAATAAGCTGTCTCCATAACAAAAAAAATACACAGTGGAACAAACTGTCCAGTGTTTAGTGACTAAATGATACACGGTTTACGATGCAGTACAATATTTAAAATGCAAGTACATACAAACTAAAAATATTCTGGTAAACAGTAGAATTTGTTCTCTGTAGTTCCCATTTTCAGCTCTGAAATTTCAGCACAAAAACCAAATGATCTTTTACAGCAGTAAGAAATATTATGCTTTTATAACTGCTGAAACTCACTGACCCAGCACATATCCTACGAATAGGAAGATGTAGACACATGAAGAGAAAGTCAGGCAGGCCTCAAATTATTCATCTGCAAGCAAAATGTTACAACCTGTGCTAGCAGTTTTGGCAAAGACTAAAAATGTGGTTCTACAACACACATTCGCCCTCATTTTCTAATTACACATTATTTTCTAAGACACATTATTTCATTGCCCATTTTGGTCTTGGTTAAAAAAAAATCCATTAGACCTCTGGGAAAAGGGAAAGATAATCAGTGCAAATGCATTCTGAGACAGTTATTATGAGTATTTTATAATGACCAAGGAAAGAAAAAAGGCAAAAAAGGACAGAAGTGGAGTAATAGCTTGTTGCTAACCGTGTGACAAGTCACTGAATTAAATATTGGCAGAGTTTGGAAGTTCACTTATGAAAACAGAAAAACTTGAGTTGAATATATACTGCAGCTCCATCAACTGGACAAAAAAAAGACCAGTTCTCACCTTAAAAGTAAATTCAGAAATTTTTTTTAATTACTACTAAGTATACCCTCTTCTTAAAGAAAAAATTTTTTTAAATGTTGTGCTTTTACAAACTGCTTTAGAAGGTATTTCCTCTTAAGGATTCTAACACCTCTTGCCTTGTCTTTGCTTCAAATTTGAAAGCTTCTAAATGCTCCAGACACACAAAACTACAGTGGACGAAATGCCAAAAAGGTTAACAGATTGATTTTGTATGGTAAATAACAAAGAGAAACCCAAGAAACCTTTTCATCTCCAATCTGAAGAGGTCAAACCTTGAAAACACATGCATAGTTTTTAGTGAGGTCAAAAGACACGTAAGTTCTAAGACTGTACCCAAGCCTTTACATCTAACTCTATGGTAAGATTTACAGGAGAGCTCATAGATGTATAATCTTACAATGTCCATTCCTTTAAATGGGAACAGAAATAGATCAGTGCTAAGCAGTTCTGAAAATATTACTATAAATCATCAACAAAATCTTCTGAATTAATCAAAGTGACAGACTCACTCACTCGGTGACAGACTTTAGAAAATACCGAGTGAAATGATGTCTCTGGGTTACAGTAATTTTCAGCAGTTCCACAGTATTTGTAACAATACAAACTAGCAAAATTAACGTCCTCTGTATTAACACCAACTCTAATACTTTGCTAACGAGATTTTAGCATAGCTTAGAAGCGTTTCTTTGGCTATATTCTCAAGCAGCTTTCATACCTGACCAAAGGCGAACTGTTGTTGTGTTACTCCAACTGACGTGTGACTAAAGGTGCTGATAGATTTGGAAGAGGATGCTGGAAGACGATGTGATGCACTGATGGGAACTTGAGTTCTGCTCTGCATGAGCTGATCTCCAGTGAAGTTTCCTCCTGATGAGACAGACTGAACTGATGGTCCCAAGCTAGGATGTACTGAACCAGAAGAACTCGCAACAGCAAATCGATTAGAAGCTGACATACTTGACACTGTAGACTGCCCAGGCGACATCGTAGTAAAACTCGATCTACCTTGAGAAACATTAGCTTGACTGGGTGACAAATGCAACACTGTTGGTGACGCCTGCTGCAGTGGCACCTGTCCACCAACAATTTGTGAAGTTCCATGATTTACTATAACTTGGTTTCCAGGAGCTGTGAATGTCTGGCCGGAAACAAGCTGAACAGCTGTGTTCTGATTATTCAGCATCTGTCCTGAATACGACTGGTTGGCTCTTAGCATGTTTGTAGAGTTCCTGTTGAGCATTACATGCTCAGCAGACACTTGGCTAGGAACCAGCTGGGAAGGCTGAGTCTGAAGAAGTTGTCCGTTTATGGCCTGGACATGATGAACTGAATTAGAACTAACAGACAAGCTTGTAGGTATGAGAAACTGGTTTTGAGGTGCGTGAGGCTGTCCCATAGGAGAATGGATAACAATACTACCTCCAGCATTGCTAACTGTCTGAGGTGTAACTGATTTTCTTGTATTTTGTTGATTAACAATATTAACAGACATATGAGGACCAACTACTGAACTCTGAGGTGAGTTTGCAGAAGCAAATGGAATCCCTTGCTGTACGTGATGTTGCTGTATTCCCAAATTATTCACATTGTAAGCAGTCTGCTGACCCATCTGGATAGGCTTTGGTTGGATATTAATGGGAACTTTGTTAGAGTTTGGCGCCAAACCCCTTTGAATGATGATATTATGGACAGGCAATGACGTCTGAAAATTTGTGCTGTTAAATGGAACGGTTACAGGTTGTGCTACTGGACTTGAACTTGAGTTACCAAAGAGTGAGTTACCATTTGGAGTTTGTCTATGAACCAAGAGGCCACTACTCATGTTTGCAGGTGTTTGTTGACCATTGCCTTTCAGTATAATCTGAGATCCATCAAGGTTATTAATGGTCATCATGGAAGGCTGATTACTAAATGAACCAATTAGCTGTATCTGCCCAGAACCACTGATCTGGCTGCTATTAGACAAATGCTGGCTGGGAACACTAATTCCGACATGTTGCATAAAGCCATGTTGCACACCGACTGTATTGCTTGCAAAAGATGCTCCAACAGGTTGCTGTACCACTTGAGTAACTCCTATAGGTTGCAACGTCTGACCTGAGTAATTAGAAACATTAGAAGCCTGAGTAAAGGATGCTGATGAAGAAGGATGAAGCTGAGCTTGTGCAAACTGTTGGCTAGAACCTACACTGGCATCCAAATATGCCTCTTCTGCCAAAGTCTGTTCAGTAATATTGGCCTCCTGCAAGGACTTCTGAAGAATATCAAAAGGCTGATCCTCAGTAAGATCAGGTAAAGGAGAAGATACAAGTTCATCTTCAAGAAACTGAAGGCTACTGGACAGCTGCAGTCCATCACTAGGCCCCTCTCCAAGCTGACCGCTTACACCTTTTACAGACGACTTAGGATCAGTGTTCTGAAATGCAAAACAAGAAATAAATCATTTTCAGAAATTCCAAGCTTTACCTTGTTTCCCCATTAAGCTTTTTTCGTGCAAGCAAACTTTCTTTACAAAATTATATTCTTTGCACAGTATGTATATAAGGTGATGTTCATCCCATACAGTGGACCAGCATAAACATCTGCATCACATCCCACTCATGCCCTCATAACAGACTGCTGGAGACACCACTCTCCTTCCACTTCTCAAATCTCCCAATTCCACAGCACCCAGCTTTGCAGCTGCACTGTTTCAAGAGGATGCGACATGCTTTTTAAGTACCATTTTCCCCTCCTCAAGCTGAGTGCTGTAGGGACAAAAGGATAAAAGACAGGAGGAGTGAGAACACCTCCACTGTAACTCAGTTTGGGGCAAGGTTTCAGTAGCAACAGTAGTAGCAGGGAAAAGGCAGGAGAAAGCTGCTCTTTCACTGACTTCCTCTATCAAATGAGATCCATCTACAAAATCCTACCAATATTTCTACAGTCACACCGTGCAAACTAGTGACCATTTCACGAAGTTAAGGAATCACACTAATTCTTTGTTTAGAAAAATTTTAGAAACAAAGCAGTAAGAAAAACAACGCTACAGATTTTGCAGTTTATGCTAGTAAAAACATTATGGAGAACTATAAATATTGAAACTACAGCAAATATTAAGTGGTACCTTGAATGAAAAAATCCTTCAAATCTACATCCATAAATACTGTGATAAGGAAAATTAGAATGTACTTTACTCTGGCCTACTGTCAATAAAATTTTCCTAAAACTATGTCCAGAAACTCTAGACAACACAAGTATCAGGTTTCTACAGGTGTAATGATGAATTTAAATGCATAATAATACTTGCAATAGTTTTGTTAGATAGAGTACACTTTTCTAAATTGCAAAATCGTATCTCAACTATTCAAAGACAACATCCAGTTTCTTTTTAGGTCAGGATAAATGCAAAATGTGGGTGTGAAATTATCAGTCACCTTCATACTCTGAGTCTTCACTCCTTGAAGGTCACAGACACTTATTTTCACCTCATATAAACAGTGTGAAGATGCTGCAAAGCCGTTAATTATCACGGGCAATAATGTCCCCACCCTAACTTCAGTTCCCCAAGCATATTTACTCAGAATTTTACCCTAATCTGTTTCTGAATCAGCCTGTGTAGTTTATGAAACTTTGGTCATGTTTTAAAATATTAAAGAGATTGTTCTTAAAATTCAGTAAAATATTTTCAAAATACAATTATAAAATTACAATAAACTTTTTTACATTTAACAGAAGGAATTAAACCAGTACTTAAATGTCTTGATGTCTGCATCTCATGAACACCTAAAATTCCACATCAGGTTCTCAACTGTACCTAGCTACCATCAGGCAGAGTAAAAAGGAGTCACTAACTGGGGTGTTATTAGGACTCGTAACTGTCAGGTTCTTGTGGAGAATTCCCTATTGCCTCTGTAACTTGTCTCCAGTGACAATGACCAATCTGAAATCTTTCATGACTGTGTAACTTAGAGGGCTCCAGTCAATGCTATTCCAGTTAGTACTAACAATACAACTATTTACTACTATTACTAATAGCAATAGTAATAATAAATAATATAACATGCAATCAACATTAATAGTTTGAAACTCTCCCACTGGTATGAAAAATCTCAGGTTTCATTCCCTGCTCCCAGGACTGTTTAACATCCAAAACCAATTTTATGTGCATAAATTGGAACCAGGGACCTTCCAAGTTAACACCTGAATCACTGCTGCCCGGATTCAGAACAGCCACGCTGAACACCATACTAACTTCAACAAGAAATTAGTGCCTCTGCAACTTCATGAATCTGCTTACCAACAAGAGTCTTATTCTCGCTGGTTCCATGAATATTCTGCTCTCTTAAGCTGTTGTACTATACTATAATAGGACGGTGGAAGCAGTCACTGAGTACAACCCAGGTAATAGGGCAATAGCTAAGGAATCCTCTCATGACGGTTATAACAGAGACTGATGACCACCCAAGGAAATCAACCTGGAATCAGTAGAGGTGATACGCAATCATTCAACTTGGGGGGGGGGGGTGAACACTGCTTTCTCATCCTTCAGTCAGCAGGAACTTAACCTTGTTTGTGTTAGTTGTTGGCTGAGCATGCTTACCAGCTGAGGCACTGAACCCTTGACACTGAATTTGTAAACTCTGCCCCTGAAAGGCATGAGACCGGCATCAAGACAGTCAATCCTACTTCATGGTAGCAATTCTGAATACATACAATGACAGAACTTTCAGTATCTGCAAAAATTTCAATGACAAAAAGCTCAGAGAAGCCTTTAACTTTTGTGGTATCTTACATTATAAGCAGGGACTGTGAAACCATCTATTTATATTTCTGTTTTAGATACCCCTTGTTCCTTCACAACACACTATAAAAATCTATCTTTGCAATCAAGTTGTTCTTCACTTAGGTCAGCACAGGGCTCTCACGCGAGGGAGGGAAGAGACGATGGTATTGGTATTCATTATGAAGATACAAAAGGATGAGAACTGAGCACAAGAGGAACAAGTGCCAGAGAATGAAAATACAGTAAGCCAACCTAAGAACACACACTAGAAATCCCTGCTCCTCTGATCACCTGCCTTCTAGATTACCTACTCCCCCCCAATTTCATATACCAGAAAGCTCTTTTGGCTTTCACCAAATATTTTTTTCTCCCAACTGCTACCCCCGCTGCAACAATCCCACCCTGCCCAGAATCTCCTACTCCCTCTCAAAATTACTCCAAAAACACACTTTCTGAAAATACACCAGAAATACACCCCTGACTCCTGCCCACCTACTCATGCTTATCAGAAGAATCACTACAAAGAACAGCTAGGAAGCCTGGGCTATGACAAATGCATGTCATATGTCACCCTTTCCCCCCCCCAACTTCATTTTTCTTAGGATGAGTCCTCACAACCCACCTGTGCCATGTTGCATACAGGAAGCTGCTGTCCAATCATGGCTAGCCTGGTACCAAGTTAAACCGCTGTTCCTGATTAGCTAAAAACTGGGCACACCCTATTACTGTTGGTACCCCACTCCCCCACCGTTATCTCAACCAGTTTATCTGGAGAAAGAACTGTCGCTCAACGTATGTTTCTTCTACAATATTTAATAATGATATTGAAAGGGAAAGGACAGGGCAAACCCTTCACATCACGCTACTGTGGCTACAGAAAAGTCACTAGTTCTCTATGCACAGATAAACAGTTTTCAGGATTTATTTATGCCAATGATTTAAGGTCTCCACACACCTACAAGCATATCCACGTATTTGTTAGGAACATGGGACAGAGTCAAGACAACAGTACAACAGAAAGAGGAATTACCAAGGAAACCCCACTCTAGATATTCAAGTAACTGAATTGTGGGATGAAGAATTCAGGTTTTTTTAAAAAACACACCCATGAAATCAAAGAAACGCAGGTCAGGAGGGATTGCTGGAAGTCATCTAGTCCAACCTTCTACTCAAAGCAGAACTACTGCCAGCACTAGAGCAGATCAGAGCCTTGGCTTCATCTCCAAGGATGGGGATTCCACAATCTTATTGGGTAAAACTTGGTCCAGGACTTGCAATACACTCCTGGCGAAGAAAGAATACTGAAGACTACCTGCAACACCTTATGAATTTAAAGTGACTTCCCGAACACTGAAGTTACAGGAAGGAGACATCCCAAGCTAGCTATTCAGTTGAAAGAACAAAAAAAACCCCATTCATTAATTTAAAAAAATTGCTAACTCAGATTCTACTTAGAAATAAGAAACAAAACCATCCTAACATACACAGGAAACGTATGAATGACTAACTACTTAAGCACTACTACATCTACAATCACTAAAACTACACGTCCAGTTTACTGGGGAGAGTTACACCGGAGAGTATTTTCACTGCTCAGCAAGCTGTTTTACATATCTACAAAACATGGCCCAACTGTGCAGCATCTTTCGATTAATTCCCCACTGAAAACCCAATTAAATACTTAAAATATTAACAGCATGAAGTTGGTCTATGTTAGCATTCAGAATTTTCATATGAAAAAGGTCAAAACCCACATCTACTTCATTCAGTTTTATAAAAGCCAAGCAAAGCCACAACAGAAGCATGCAATCTCAATACATATATAACTTCTCCTGACCACTTACATTGGAGTTGGCGAAAATTGAATTTGAGTTGGCTACAGAGTATTCTGCGTTAGTCAAGTCTTCATTGCTCTGGTAAAAGACAAAAAACATGTTTAGAAATAATACACTCAATGAAGCTTATGTATGTCTAATACACAGGAATGCTACTTACAGATTTACTACTAGGTCCATGTAGAAAATAATTCAGCGCCTGTGGGTCCCTTAAGGGGGGAGAAAAAAAAAGTTACCACTTTTAGGAAGCTCTTTCTTCTAATGAGGCTAATTTAGCTAAGCCAGATACTGTATTCATATAAATCAGGTTTACAGTAAAAACACATTTCTTTCACTGACTCCAATGCAAAGCTCAAAGTTTATACCATCTGAGGATCTGTGTTTTCTGTATCAGCACAATTTTCAGATGTTGATCGTATTTCCTGTCATTGTACCAAGGCATTTCAAGCAATAAACTACATTCATCACAAAATTTTAGTTGCATTCTACTTTACTTCCCTTTATGAGAGTATTACTTATATTCCCTGAAAATATACAGTATTTTATGACAGCACATAGTACAAAACCTACGGGAAATACTACCACCAAACAACATGAGAACTGCAACAGGTACCATCTCTTCTACAGAGATGAACTATAATGCCTGTTTAGCTAGTGTCTAAGTCAATAGGTTATTTACAAACCTGAATCTTTAACATGTTTTCTGCCACCCTTAACATAAGTTAACAAAAACTTATGCTTGCCAGAGCAACGTCCCTTCACTTGGAGAAAAAAAGCAGCACCTTTTCCAAGTGAAATCAGCTACAGAAATAACTGATTAAATATTATGAAATACAATTTCAGTGTATTTCATTAACTTAGCACTATCACTGAATAAAACTCAGATTAGAAATGTAGTCTGACAGAATGAGTGTTGGAAATTCAAACAAATCAAAAATACATTAATGTAACTGCACATACAGACCAAGTAAAAAACATTAAAAGGTTGTGTTACATGGCATTATTTTAATACAACAATTACACAGCACTTCCCAACGTGTCCATTAGCATGAAGAGTAAAATGACAGGGAGTTTTTTGATTTTAAAACACCTTTATTGTTTAACAAGTAATAATAAAACGTTTTTGAGAAGCAGGAGATTCTCATGTAAAAAATATTAATTCAAAGCATCTCTCCTCCTCTCTCGATCATCCTAGAAAATAAAAAAGGAACAAGTTAAAGATCTTTCAGGTTTACAACTAGTCTTCCAAAAGTACAAATACAGCCTTATTCCTCTTTTTTTCATTTGAAAAACAAACTGCACTCATGTTTACAAAAGACACATTAAACAGACAGTACTTGGCAGGGATTTTATGGTACAATTATGCTCACAACATAGAATTGGTTACATATATTTTCAAACAAAAAAGCCATTTTCATAGTAGATTACACTAAATTTCAAGAATTAAGGAGAATAAAACTCGTGATCCCCTACAGGGCTCTATCATGCTTACGAGTTTTATTGATAAATAACCAGGCCATTTAATACTAATTAAACTCACTGGCTTTAAATCATGAAAAATGCAATTAAAAATTAAGAACACTTCATCACCTTAAATATTGTCTTTAGTAAGGAAGGAATTTTAGAAGGCACTTACCAAAATCAAAGATCAGATGGGAAAAAATGCTGTTTTCCATTCTTCTAGATGCTTAAGACAGTAATTGCTGCCAGCAGCAGGAAGAACACTGTAATTTTTCACACAAACACTCATCTGTATAGAGAGCACTTCATTTTCTGGACCACCTGTGAACTTGTACCAGGATCCTCATAATTCATGCTCACGACAGAGCACTTAATTGTCCCATGCAGTCAATTATCATCTTTATGTTCCAAGCAGGATGTGTTTTCATACAGCTACAGTCAGTAATCTTGCACACTATACTCCAGAGAATATAACTGTGAGCCATTACTGGCAATCCTTTTGCTATAGCATCCACAGAGCAACCCCCAAAATTACAGCAGCCACCGTGGTGATATTTTGTTTTTTCTGAAGTTAAAGCTCTCACTGGTTTCACTGGAAGTTTTGAGTGTGTGAGAAAGGTAAAAGGCCTATTTATTCACCACATTTAAGACAGTAAAAAAAATCTTGTATGAAGTGGAGACGATCTTTTAGTAGCTGCTATGAGACCAATGTCATACTAATTTCTGGCAGAGTTTGAACAAAGTATCATATATGTAATGTTCCATTTTCTTCTTATGTTTTAAACGCATTATAGCATGTTACCTGTTCTTGAATACTGACATGAATGTTAGCCAAAGGAAGGTAAATTGTCACATACACAAACCGCAAAAATCTTGCTCATGCTTCAGCGATCCTAATTAATTTTTGAGATTCCCATATGGAATTATAAACCTCCAAATAAATCTGTTATGGAAATTATGGGGGGGGGGGCGACGACACGACACAACACAACCCAAAAAGGACCATTTAAAATCCCCAATTTTATTAAAATCAAGTATCTTTGAGCAAAACACTGATAAATTCTTGTTTGTTGTGAATACTTAACAGTACTGGGTAACAATTCTATTTTTCTAACATTTTTATGCAAAAGCATGTTGTTAGTAGAAATTAAGTATTTATAATTAAGAATAATTTTACTTTTCCCTTTAAAATACAAGCATAGCATTAATAAAGTGTCTGCTTCCACTACTCAAAAAATTGAGATCTTTATTTTTGTAATCCAAAAAAATAGTTCTTGGCAATGAAGTTTGTAACAACATCCCTAGTAACGTGTTTCAACACCGATCTGGTATTACCACTAGCTGAGAAGAGAATCCAGCCTCCATGCACACTCATTCCTTAGCCTCTCTTGAGGAGAATGCCAGCAAGTGAACTGTCAGCTAGCATACCCTGGGATTGAAGGCTCTGTGACACGCGCATCTCCACATGGAGGAAGTGAAGCATAGCTACTCATTTCAGGGGACAGAATCACCTTCTAGAAGATGATTTTGCAAAATTATTTTTCCCAACTTTTCTGAAAGAATTGCTTAAGGAAAACTTACCCAATAAGATCAAGGAGACAGGATTCATCGTCGTCATCATCCATGACAACTAGAAAAAAAGGGAGAGGATGGATATTTGATACATATCAGACAAAAGATTGTTTTCAACAATAAAACCAATTTAGAATATCTCAGTATTTTTTATTAAACAATTTATGAAGTTGACAGACGTCTACTACTGGCAAAGTTCTTAAATAAACCTGCACCTTCTACAGAGGTCCATTGATTTATCTCAAAATCAGTCACAAGTGATGATATACAAAATCCCATGCAAAGTTTAACCATTTAGAGGTTTTTTAGAATTTTAAATTGGAGAAAGACACATGATTAACAAAACTGATTAAGCAGAATGCAATCTCAAGACCCCAATTAAAATGCTTCTATAGGAAGCTCCCAGCTAATCCCAGTGAGGGAATAACCGAACACTACAGAACCTACAAAGACTGTTACAAATTAGTTGCTATAATACCAACCAGCCAATAAGGTAAACAAATTTAGTATGACAGTGCTGTTATAGGCTAGAACCAAACCTATAGCCAAGATATTACACAGCATTAAAAAGAACACTATTTTCTAGCATACCTTTCTTAGCTATTGCTAGTGACAATATGGCCACTTCCAGTTTCTCCTCAACAATACTCAGTACTTAAACGAACTTGTGATTAATACAACAGAGTTCTGACAAACCTTTTAACAATGGGTGGGGAATTCACTTGCATTAGCCAAACTGAATGTAAGCATCCATTCATCGGGCGCAGAGCATATCATGACCACCAACTCTCATACACACTGCCTACTCGGTCAGGTGCTGCACCAAACACGTTCCATCACTCTTTCCTCCGATCGCTGTTCCTTTGAAGCTTCTGTTTGCATATTCTGGTTCTCCTGTTCACCGTAACTCTCAATGTCACCTGAGACTGTACCTTCTCCCTTTTCCCTGTCAGCAACTCTCAGGACCATTTTATCCTCCTTTATTCTCTCTGTAATGATCCCATCGAATCCACCAGTTCAATTATCAACTGATGCTAGCACTTCCTAAACCTCTTGGTACCCTGGCTTCCATTTAGTTATCCAATCTCATCCTCAGAGTATCTTCTAATTACATCAAACTGATCACTGTGCATTCCATGCTTGGGTTTTTTTCTCAAATTCTCTTTAAAAAGGTCTGCTATCATACTTATCACTCAAATTTATTAATATCGTTTTGGCTTTAATTCATTTTGCTCTCTCTTACTTCTTGCCAAATAGAAACTTACTCTCCCTGACCAGATCCACATGAATCATTCTTCAGGCTCTCTCTCATACAGATCTCCATAATGATTAAGACAATGAAGGGACTGGAGCATCTGTTACACAACAGGCTGAGAGCACCAGGACTGTTCTGCCTGGGGAACAGAAGGCTATGGGGGAATCTTATCCGTGTGTATAAATATCTAGTGGGAGGGTGTAAAGAATAAAGAAGACTGAGCCAAACTCTTCTCAGTGGTACCCAGTGAATGAACAAGAGGCAAAGGGCACAAATCAAAACAAACAAATCTACTTAAACATAAGGATCCTTTTTTTTTTTTAAATTCAGAGTAGTCAAATACCAGCACAAGTTTTCCAGCAAGGTTATGGAGCCTTCATCCTTGGAGATACCCAGAACCCAGCTGGACACAGCCCTGAGCAGCCTGCTCTGGCTGAGTCTGCTGTGAGCAGGACATCGGATGAGGTGATCTCCAGACATCCCTTCCCACTTCAACTGTCCTGTGATTCTGTAACCTCTTTCCTGACATTTTTCTATACTCCACTAATTCTGAAACTGGTTTATACTTTAGACTAGCAGAGGGTACCCTGTCCTCTATGTTGCATAGCCTCATTCAGATTTTTTCTTCAATCTGCTGTGCTTTAGCTTACAGAGAGGGTGAAGCAGAACCAGAGGATACATCACTCTGGAAGAACAGGAAAACTAATCATGTCTACAGAGAACTACCTCAAACGTCGACAAAATCAGCACTCATGAGGTGATTATGCATCTTAAGAAAAATAATTTCTCCCATGATTCAGTAGCACATCTCCTCACTGTCGTGTACTGCCATCAGCATGAACACTGATCTTGCAATTTAATGCTAAGCAAATATCATGACATTTTATGATGTCATGAAATGTAAATGTAAATGTGCATTAGGAAGAACAAATTAGTAAGTGATTAGCATTCTGCTTTAACTGCACTGTTAGTACTACTTACAGAAAGCTGTTACTTCCTCTAACAGCTAAACAGCATATCCATCTCAAGAGCAAGGTTTCAAAGACTCCTAGCTAACCAAAAGTAAAGATCAGCTCTATCAAAAGTCAACAGGATCTTTGTTTTCACACTGCATGCCTACTTTTGAAAATCCCATCCCATCTCATATGGCAATACTGACATCGTTATTTAAATGAAATAAAATGACTTTGCTTTACCAAACCAAATATCCTCTGGAACTATACTACAATAAGGGTTCAACATTATGAAAAGTGACCACATAGAACTTTGTTCAATCAGTACTCCTGTGGGTATTAAAACTACTAACACAAATTAGACAGATTTGATAAGTTCGCTAAACTCTTGAAAATGGGCATGTAACAATCAGAAGGAAAATAAATTGCATGAAAATACCAGTGAGAGAAAATCTTAATGGTAATACATATTCTTCACTATTCAGCCCTTTAGCTGAACATGCAGTTGGCTTTAGTAGAAAAAAAATTCATTTTTTTTCCTCATTTCACAAATGATACAAGAAAAATCTACCCAGCATACTGCAAACTCCTACCAGTTTACAACAGACAGTAAAACCCAAAGAAAACAGCTACATTTTTGATAAACACCAAGAATCATAACCAGTCCCCTCCAGAAGCGCCTCTTCCTAACAAGCTTTAAGTACATTCTTGTCAGCAGAATTCTATATACACATGAAAAAACAATCATGTAACTCCCCGCCCCCCCCCCCCCCCCCCCCCCCCCCCAATTCTGGTTTACCAAAGGGCTACTCTGTATAAACCATTACCAAGTTTTTATACAGCTGATCAATGTACCATCACAGAGCCACAAACACACTTCACACTTATCATACACAGCTCTTGCTACATTCAGAAGTTGTTCTGACAAGCATTCGCAGCCTAAGGAGCTACATGCTCCTGCACCTTGAAAACTGCAAATAAAGCACAGACAGATCACTACCATCTTAATATCCCCACAACTGATGGCTAGGTAACGCTACACTAACACAATGCTGCATGGCAGTGCTTTTGTGAAATAGCAGAGGACCACCATGCAATTTAAAGAGCACACATAGGGGTACGTGGTCTTTGAAAGAGCAATCAAGATCACAACCAAGCCACAAACCTACATATTTAGACTAAATTCTGTTCCTATTTCGCCACACATGCACAAGATCCACATTACCTCATAAATGCAGGTTTAAATCTTTTTAACTGACACAGATTTTCAATGAGGATTGGTGTCCTGTTAACTTCAGGACAGCAACAGAGGAGGTGCACAATCAGACCGAGTCCTTGCACACCCAAAAGCAACTACTCGTTCAGTCTATTTAGAAAAGAGGGCAACTTCAGCAACACATGACCTTGACACAGATGATCATTTGCAAGTGTGTTAATAAACACAAGCCTATCTTGTGAAATTTTCCTAATGCATTTTCTACAGCACAAACGGTAGAAAAGTTTGCTGCTTTTCTTGCTATCTTTCCAGTTTTTCTATACACAGGTTACACAAATTCTGTCCTTCTCACTGTTAACATATAGCGAGCCAAATTAATGATTGATGTATGGAATGGGTATAAGCCGTATTAAACCAAGACAGTTTAAAAATAAAACCTGACACAATGAGTGAAATTAGAGGGTAAGAGTTAACGTGGCCTAGATCAGTGGTCTCCAAAGTGGGGTGTGCGCACCACAGGGGGTGTGCAAGACAAGCCACTGGGGTTCAGGAAGAAAATATTAGAAGCTCAGTAGTACATGCATATAATTTGTAAATAAATATACATATATTGGAGGTGCGTGCTCAAAAAACTTTTACCAATAGGGGTGGGCAATCAAAAACATCTGGAGACCACTGGCCTAAACTCTTGAAGAATGACTCACTTCTGTATTTGCATCAGTTGATGGGGGCTTACGGCAGCAGACAAGGGGTGTGGGTGGAGGCTCCAGGTGGGCAAGGCTTGTCAGGGCCATCAGGGCCCATCAGTGCACCCAGGGCCTGACAAGAGCCCAAGCTAGAGACAGCTGGGGGAAATACACATTGGGAAGATTCACACAACCTGCTGAAGAGCTGTCACAATGTAGTCTAACAAATACCTAGTTATCATCAATACTGTTCTACGGTGTTGTGGGGTTTTAATTAAAAAAAAAAAAATCAGTTTATCATAAGTAGGCCAAACTCAGCCCTGCTGGTGCATCCAACTAATTTACAAAGGGCAATCCTTACTAATTAGTCACAACCCAATACAGATATTCCCTGTAACTTATTATTAGCAAAGCCTCTACTGTTTTATTTCATACCCCTGCTACTGCACTGGTGAACCCTATATGTGCTTCAACTTGGGTCACGTGTACTTGTGGAAGCAGCACTGCCTATCCCTTTCGGGAAATAACCAGAGTGCCCTTTATCGCATGCTCCCAAACAGAATGCAAGAAAAGGTGAAAGTAATAAAACTGACGAGGAAATCCCAGCTATGCAGGCCAACCCTCTGGGGGACTGCTATAACACAGCCTTAAAGCCTCTACCTTCCCTTTTCAACGCTCTCACCTACTACAGAGCACAGACCAACAAAAGAGGAAGAGAGCAGTCCTGCATCCCTCTCATCCATTTTCCCTGAGTCAGCTCAAGGCTTTGAACAGTCGTCTGGAACAGAAAATGGATCTGACAAAATACATTGATCTGTTTCAACTTGGATTAGCTTCTTGATTTGGTTCTGGCTTGCCACAGGGCTACAAGGGTGCTAGCGCCAGCACAAGAGAGGGAACAGGAAGGAGGGAGCTGGGTAGTTAAGCACGGGGGAAGGCAGCAGTGCTTCAGCCAGCTTGAAGCAACCGGTGGACTGTAGCCACACACGTACAGTTAATACAGCCACCACTCTCACGTCAGCTACAGTGCAGGCAGCAGGTCAACGGAAGCGATTATTCCTCTCTACTCAGCACTTGTGAGCTCCCATCTGAAACACTGTGTGCAGTTTTGCCCCGCCCTCCCCGCTGTAAAAGAAATACAGAAAAACTTGAAACAGCCCAGCAGTGTGCCAATAGAATCCTGCAGGCACACGACACTGCGCAAGTCTGAGGGAACTACGTTTCTTCAGCCTGGGCAACAGGCAGCTAACCGAGGCGCTACCTGCAGTCTGCCACTACCGAAAAGGGGCACGAAGACGAGCAGAGCCAGCCTCTTCTCATCAATGCGCAGCAAGACACGAGGCAGCAGCCAATACACGCAACACAGAAAATGCCAACCGGATACAAGGAAAAAAGTTGTTCACAAACAAGAATGCTCAAGCAAGAGGATGGAATCACTCTCTTTGGAAATTTTCAAAAGTCAAATGGCCCTAACCAACCTGTCCTAACTTTGAAGCTAGTTCTGCTTATAGCAGGGGGCAGAGCCAGACAAACTCCAGTGGTCCTTACCAGCCTAAATTTTTCATCACCAGGCTACACAATCCACAGTATCATGCAACACATGCAGGGTCTACAACCTGCAGAGTCATTAAAACTGGATTTGCCCAGAAACAGTCCAACTATTCATACATGCTTCATATACTGTAAATGATTTTTGTAACTTAAAAAATGGGAGTATTCAAAACCACTGTAAATACTGCATTTTAAATTCACTCAAATTATATTCAAGGTTGTCACAAAAGAATTATTTTCCTTTTTCAAAGTCACTTGTAATTTCATACAACCTTAATACATAACTTCAGATACAAAGCAGTAGAATATTATTTTCACATTTTGTAAAAAGCCTAGGAGAGTGGCTAGTTTAGAAAAGCAACATTTAGAGCAGTAACTCCAAAAAGTGTGATACAATCTACATCAAAACTTGGTAAGACACAAGTAAATAGATTTATCTGCAAAACTGTTGTAAAAATCTACAGACTCATAGCTTCCGTGCAACTACATGGGATCAATTCCTGACTGGCAGCATGCTGGCCCATGACTTCTGAGAATGAACACTGACCTTTGGAAAGCAATGCTTTAAAGCAAAGAAATGACTGCTGTAGTTACAGCTTTACAGTGGGAGATAATCAAACCTGCATACAGTAACATATGCAGTACGTGAAGCAACTACTGTTTGAGTTATGAGATATGCCCACCAATTCTCACAAATTTGGTAAGACTTTGTAGACGTCCAGTCAGCGGGAACTCTGACAACACCTCCGTCATGCTTTAGAATGGACCTCAGCCATCAAATCTTCTGTACCATTCTGTTGCTCTACACCATTCTCCAGAATTTTAATCCACAATCCCAACATTAATAGTAACTTCACTATGGAACACCTGAAGAAATAAATTGTAACTGTAACAATAATCATCAGAACAACAAAAATAGAAGAAATCAAAGTTACTGTAATAGCCACTGTAGTGAACTGAGTGTGCTACATCAAATTTATGGCACTTTTATCCCTCATACCCTTTTTGAATACAGATGTAAGATAACTCTATTAACCCAATACAAGCATCCATCCCTTGTTAAATTACATCAAAGGATCACAGCAGCGTTAAGTGATTCCAAACTAATTACAGAGGCAAAACGCCCGGAGTTGAAGTCCTTCCCTCACACAAATTTCCATCACAACTCCCATTAATTTTCACAGTGCCAACATTCTGCTCAGTGTGCTCGTGAACTAGGGGGAAAAAAAAAAAGGAAGATGCCATTTTACCACGTATTAGGTAATGCCTATTATTTAAGCAGGATGCACTTCAGGTTGCTAGGGTGCGGTAACTACTGCCTTACATACACCATCAGTTAGCTCTCAGGTTCTTAACAAACAGGCAGCCTTGGATTCATTGAAGGAAACTTACCTACACAGAAACAAAACCTCATTTGCATTCTCTGCAACACAGGAGTGTAAGAGACAAGTATAAACTCAAACCCTTATTACCATATATTTTGTTCTTCAATTTCAAGTCCATGCTACTTTTGAACAATCTAGTATCTTGCAAACCAGACAATTTCAGATTCTTGTAACTAACCAAGCATGTGTTTTATGATTAAGAGCTGCTCACCACATCGAGCCCTTTATTTTCAAGAAACTGATTTTTACACAGATGGAATACAAAAAAATTAGTATTAAGAGGTATTTCCACTTCCCCCTTCTCATGACTGTAATAAATGATGTGCAGCAGAGTAACAACACAATATTCAATGGAAAAAAGGTAAATATTGAAAATCTTGATTGCAAATTAAAATCTCACTCTCAGTTTTACTCAGGCAAAAATACTGAAGGCATAATTATCAAAGTTGTCATTTCAAGACAACAAAAGTAAGGAAGCAAAATTAATTTTAAAAATATACTTTGTAAAACACAAGGATTTAACTACTCAGTTGTAAACCATGCTGTGCTTATATTCTACAACATCTAATTATTCCTTACGAGTATTTTCTCCTCCAGAGTAATCAACAAAAAGCAACTACTATACTATTGCAAAATCTATCAGGAATCATGATCTAAAAGAGAACTAACAAAGTAAGAAATTTACGATTCTAACCTAGTAACACAGTGCAATATGCAAGTGTGAACTTTATATATGAAAATGTGTTTTCATTCCAAGATTCTAAATCTGAGTAGTATTTTTAAAATTAACTTACAATGTTTGAAATTAGCTGTGGAACTGAATTTAAGCATCAGTATTTCAAAGGCATCTGCATGCAACAGATCACGAGAAGAAAATTGTAATTTTAACTATTCAGAAGAATGATGCAAAACCTCTCTATGAAAAACTACTCCAAAAAGAGGACTATTCTGGAATCAGATAAATAACAACAATCACGTAACACTGAAGTGTTACCTTTAATGAACTGCTAGGTGCAACAATATGCATCTCCATGGTTTCTAAGATTTGGCAGGAGATGAACACCTAAGAGGACAGGCAGGGTCTTTACACAGTTGTGAAGTACCAGCTCCACATACAGAAGGGCAAATAAAAAACACACACTAAAGCACAGACAACCTACAATAGGGTTGTTTATCCAACTCTTTAAGTTTGAATTCCCATTAGTATACCATAAAAAAAGATTCTTGGTTTGAGTTTGGCAAATGTGGCAACTTATCAAGCTTCCAAAAACTATAGTGCTATTTTAATATATTAAGAAAGAAAAATGGAAATGTGCACTTCAATTGTTAACAGTATGTACGATATTAAAGGTTAACCCAGCTACAGTCAAGCACATCGAATACATGTGTGAACCCCCAGTATAGCTGTCTAAAGTCTGTTTTCCCTCAGACACACATGTTCAGAATTTAATTTCTGATTTATTCAATACAATTTTTTCCTATTGCATCCAGAGCTCTTCTTGGCAACACCAAAATCTTGACAAGACTTTCATCTGGAAGCAGAGTTTTCAAACCACATAGAGAAAATCCAGAGTAACTCGTAGCCTGGACGTGAGGATGCTTACTTACGCCATGGGATTCACCAGGTTGAACACTCGGCTCAGCCCATTTCCCCAGCAGTGACTATCCTCATCACTATGCTATGGCCTATTTTGGACTCTGTCTTCTAAGCTGCTCCACCGCATACACAATTCTTCAGGAATCTCAATATTCATAAAACATTTTGAAAGGTCCTGGTTTCATCCCAAAAGACGAAAAGAAGGAGGCGTAATCTCAACAGTTCCTTAGGAAAGAAACGTTCGCCTGCCCAAAGGAAGTTAGATGCTCTTAAGTATTTCTAGAAACTACTGTACACAATAACGCAGGCTATTAGCATACGTTATTTGTGCAGCACAATACTTCGAGAAATGTCAAGTCAGTTCTTCAGATGTTTTTACCTTGTTTCTACCAGAGAATACCTGTGTAACATACTTCTCATTCTGTGCATGTAATTTTCAAAGATTCTGAAAAAACACTTATGCAGTGTATGTAATGTAACTTCCTTATGAACTGATCATTTCTCAATTAATTTATAAACCAATGCCCAATTAATACCTTTTCATTGCCCCTCTAGTCCATACTAGTTTTAAAAAAAAAAAAAAACAAACACAAAACCACAACACAACAACTGGTTACCTTGCCACAGGCATGGTTCACACAAGCTAGTATCAGCTAACCATAACTACCAATAACTAAAGTTGAATGGAGATTTATACTCCTTTCAGTTATTATGTTTGGAAAATCAACTGCAATTTGAATATGATGAATTGACAGATGTGTAACTAATTCAGCAGTACAGTCCATATCAACGCCCCCAAAGTCAGACTGACAATCCTCCACACTGCCTATCTTGTGCTTGCTGAAGGCAATGGAGATTTTGCAACTTATTTCAGTGGGTTCAAGATATTTTCTGTAGTTGACACATCTCCATAAATTCAAGCTTCAACACCAGATCTTGAAATTCCACACTCAGATCAAGTTCACAGTAAAACTACTGCAAGTTCCACCTGAGACAAGGGATAAGATCAGCCCTTACAAAAATTATCAGTCTCTTGCAATGAAGTTAAAACTTTCTCCCTGGACTTGCTTCTCTGCACTTCTCCATCCTCTCTTAATACCTTCAACATAAGAAAGGCTATTGTACTAAGTTTTGACAGTGATTTGCCCACTTTTTTTCTTTTCCTTTCGGTAAGCATTCCCCTACTCAAAAGTAACATCAGAAGTAGCTCTAGAACATTTTAAAACTAGTGCAAGAAAATAAGTTAAAGCAATAAAAAAACCTGATAGTCTCTTTGTGCTAGTTAATCGCATTCATTTTTGTCCAAAACCTCAGCGATTCTCAATTAAAGCAAAAATAATACAGACACAGTAGTTGTTTCCACAATGAAAACAGGGGCAAATGAACATGTGAAAATAAAGATACACATACTCATTCATGATGATCGTGAAAAACACATCGGTTCGGGTCAGTGTATATGCATTTATGTTGGTGCAACAAGACCTTTACTGATACTGCTTATTCCAACTTTCAGAGTAGAACAGTTGTGGGTCACAATAAATGTTAAATGAACATTAGAACAGTTAATTAATCTTGCTGCTTTTCTTCTACTGTAAGAAAGCAAAATATACTTGTTTTTGTAGACAATCCCCACGCCTACACTGGACCAGGTATGCCACCATAAAAAAACCTTTCAAGCACAGACGGAGCTTATTCCAGCAGAATTACTGGAAGAAATTACGCCAACTCTCTGAACAGAATGAACCACATTATCAAAGAGGCTCTTATGCCTGGACTGTATCTATTACTTAGACAGGGATGACACACTTTCACGCTCTCACTGCTACATCTACGCTAAAAAGCACCAGCCATTAGACTTATCACAAGCCTAATGGAGCATGAAAAGGCATGATCATTGACCGTTAGAGCCACATTATAAAACATAACTGCACTTATGCAGATACAACTTTTCTGGAATCAACGTGGAAGTGTACCAGCAAAACTCTGAAAATACAGTTGGGTACCACAAATGCCCAAGTAGCATACCAACACATTCATGCCTGCAGAGCTCTTCAACTCTAGACTATGGCTCACCTCTGTCACAAAGCTTCAGGGATACAGAAAGTGTCCTTGGAGAAAAATGGAAATGTAGCTTATACTAGCAGGATTTCGGGTTTTTTCTCTCAGTACAATTAAACTAAATAAACTCTACTGGAAAAGGACACATGAGGGGGCAGGAAAACTGCATATCTATAAGGTGATGTAAATATTCAGCTAACCATCTCAGTCAAGTGCACAACTATGTAGCACTCACTTAAGTCCATACATACTGAAAGTATTATCAACTCAAGCATACGGGTGTAATACACAAGGCAAGTGCTCAAAGCATGAACAAAGTAGTAACACACTTAAAATACATGAGTATCACACTAGTGAATAAGCCAAGGTGCATCAATGAAAGCACAACTGGGCTAGTGTATCAACATAGTGAGCTTCTGCACCCCTCAATCAATGTAAACAAGCTATGAGAAATACAAAGTACTACTTGCAACAACAACAAAAAGAAAAAACTTCTAAGCTCAGACACGGCCAAGGAAATACATCTAAAAAGAATAGATCTAGTATATTTAAATACTATCTGCCCAAGTTCCCAAGATGAGAATACATTTTGCTTTAATGCAAGTGGGTCAGAGTAGAGAGTATACATAGTCATTTGGCAAGTAGTATGCCCTGAGAGAATATAAACTGGTCATTTTTATCCCATTTTTGTCATTTCTTCATTATTTTCACCAATTAAGGAAAAAATCCACACACAATCTGCCAGACATTAGTGCATTATAGAGAAATTTTATTGTATAAAAATACACTACCACTAAAAAAAATTCACTATCTTGATCCCAATACGGTTAACAAAAATGCAAAAGAATCACTTCAAGAAAGAGTGAATTTCATGTAATAATAAGATTTCTGAAAGATGCGAACAAATACTGTACTCCACACTCAACAGATTTTCAAGCAATTAAAGTTTTAGAAAGTGTATTGTTTAAAAAGCTAAAATGTTAACAAGGTTGTCCCCATGAAAGTCTTTAGAAAACACAATTTATATCCAGACAATTTTTTTTAGCATATTCCAAGCAATAAAAATATGTATTTCATAAGAAATGTTGTTTAAAACCCTTCAACACCAACAGGCAAAGAATATAAACAGCCTTAAAATTAATCCCAAATCTAAAAAAATCTCCCACTTCCTTCAGGAGCGAGTAAGAGGCATGGGGAAGCACTCCTATGATCTGTCAAAAAGCATAAAACGAAGAACTAAACAAGCATTCCACACTCCTTAGTGGCCGCAGCATAACTTGGTCTGGCAGCATACTTGCTGTTCTTGAATACAGATGTTGTTGGTATTAAACACAAGCTTCATGAGCATTGATCAGGTTACAGAGAAATGTTAAAAAAAAGTTTTGGTCAAAAAATAGGAGACTATTTTCAACACTTTCTCTAAAAAACAGCACCAAACCAAAACTTAAAAGGCCTGTTAAACGGGAGCTGCCAAATTTGAGTAATTTGAAAAAAGCACTGCTTCCTGTGAGACACAAAAGAGTGATAAGAACCTGAAAGGATGCTAGTCCCCCCCTCAAAATACCAAGAGAGTAACAGCAACAAAATGAGTTATCTACCCACCCACAAGTTATTTTCCCTTGTATTTTTTTGCAAGCACTTTTAAAGGTATTGAAGGCTCTTTAATGAGGATTACTTTGCCCTATGTGCTACACTAAAGCATTTTTTTAAAGGTGGATTTCTTTTTTAATTGTCATGTTGGTTTTTTTGGTCATCATTCAACAGAAGAGGATGTTTTTTCAAACCTTTTTTCTTCCTATGCTCTGAATACATCTCAATTCAAGAAACACCTATTTTAGAGATATGAAAACAAGCTCTGAAGTGATGCTTACAGGCTTTAAGCTGGGAGCACAGGCCCCTCTGACACAAGCCAGTTTAATACCTCACAGGACCGTGAGCCGGACTACTCAGGAGATGGGGGACGCCCAAGAAGCCTGAGAGCAACAGCTCTGACGGGGTCCTTCCCAAAACGACCCACGCCCACATCAATCCACCCTTTTTGCTCCCCTGCACACACACTGCCGAAAATCCTTCACATCTCTCCCCAAAGCACACACAGAAGAAACTCCTTAGAGCAATTTCTTAAAGGGGGAGAGGGGGGAAGGCAAGCAGCTTCTGGGATTTCGGGGAGAGGATTTCTCGGCCCGAGACAGAAATGGCCCGAGCGGGGCGCGACGGCAACGCCCCACACGGCGCGGCGACAGCAGAAAAGACCTTAAAATGGCGCCCGTGGGGGAGGAGAGTCAGAGTGAAACTGCGCAACAAACGCTGGCAGGAAGCCAGAGAGCGCCATCTTCCCCGCTCTGCCCCACTCTCACTCGCAACGAGAGCTGCACGGCAAGCGCTCGCCGCCGAGCCGGGGCACGGCCGGAGCCACCTCCGAGGACCTTCTCCCCTCTCCTTCGAATCCTGTTTCATTCCGTACGGCCGAGCCCCGAGGAGAGGAGCGGGGTGCGGGGAACAGAGAATCGGGGAAAAGCAAAGGCCTCTACGTCTCTTTCCTTCCCCCAGTGATTATTTAGTAACAATTTTAAGTAAATATAAACGTGCCCGCTATACGTCGTTTAATTTTGCCCGGGCTTTAACGTTACTAGATCGCTTTCTGCCATAATCCGTAAGTGAATTTTGCAATTAACAGCAAAACCAGATTACAGCAAGTACTGAAGCCCCCCCATAACCCAATAAACGTGAACTGTCAGGATTTCAGAAAATCCCCTCCACAACCATCTACTGTTTTAAGCCACGAGTAAAAACTATTAAGAAAAAATTGTTTCTTTTACGGAAAATAATCCCAGCAGCACAAAGGATCAGATTCACATCCACGCTGCAAAGCCAAAGGGGTTACTCCAGAAAGAGACGGTTTATTGTTATGTTTTAAAAGAGGCGTTACAGTTAAATATTCTGTCTCCAAAAGGAAAAAAAGAAAGGGGGGAAAAAAAACCAAAAAAACCCACCACACACACAGCGGAAAACTTGGTCCCGAAAAGGAGAAAAAAGCGCATTAGCCCAAACCTACCGCCCGAGCATTTCGCGCACCCACAAAAAGCAGCACTGTTCCCATTCCTTGGTTAAAAGCAAGGGGCACGGAGCAATTCGGAGGAAATTGCAAATAAAGAACCAAACAAATCAAATCAAATCTAGTGGCGACACCGAAAACGAGGAAACGAGTGAAAAATAAATCCCCAGAAGGCACAAATCTGAAACACAAGCTCAAAGAAATGACGAGATTAGGGTGATGGCGAGTGGACGGGGGAAAGGAAAAAATCAAGCCAGGAGTGAAAAAGGAAAAAAGAAAAGAAAAATCCTTCCCAGCTCCACAGCCAGGAGAGAGACGAAGTGTCTCCATTTTCCCGGCGAGGAGGAAGAAAGAGTGTTTCACAGACCACAGAGCTTTAGAGAAAAGCAAAGAAACGAGGGGGAAAAAAAAAGAGGGAGGAGATTTGAAAAGATTATTTTTCTTTCTCCCTCACACACTCTCTCTATCCCCCTCTCTCCCTCTCACTCTCTCTCTCACACATACACACACACACACACTCCCTCCTCTCCTCTTTCCATCCCTCTCTTGATGGCCATCAAGGGGGCGGAAAATAAAAAAAAAAAAAAGACAACAACAACAACTAATTTTAAACCGGCTCAATCAATGAGTCATTAAAAGAGATTTTTCTTCCCTCCTCTCCTGAATTTGCATGGCATCAGCAAGAAAAAAAAAAACCCACCCCAAACCTCTCCCCTCTCTGCAGCTATCAGCCTGGACCTGAAACCTTATCTCTCCCTTCTACACCCCCCCACCCCCCGCCTTTATTTTAAGAAACAACTTTTTTTTTAAGTGCCCTCAGCAGCCACCACCACCAGCCTCGCCGAAAAAAGAAATACATAGTTCATTTCCATGTGAATCCACATCTGCCCAAACAACAGCCACCCACAAAATATCCCTCTTCTTCCTCCTCGTCTCCCCTCTCGCTCGCTCTCTCTCTAGATATATATTTATATACATAGCCCCAGAGCCAATAGCTCTCTGGGCTGAAACCTAATATCCTGGTTTTGGCAACTCCTGGTTGTTAATTTGCTCCTCTTTCTTTTCTGTCTGTCTGGAGATAGATTTCCCCCCTCTCTTTTCCCTCCCCGAAGGAAGGGAGGAAGGAGGTTGTGTGTTTTTTTTTTCCTTGAAATTTTTATCACAAAATTATAATACACTCAAAGGGAAACTCACCGTCATGAAAAAGCAGTGCCTTGTCAACGGGGTTTCTTCGCCATCACATCAGGGGCTGGCAGTGTAAGAGAGAGAGAGGGAGAGCGAGAGAGCGAGGGAGGGAGGGGGGAGAGAGCGAGCGAGCGAGAGAGGGGGAAAGAGAAAGAGAGCGAGCGAGCGAGGAGAGCGCGGCGCGGCGCGGCACGGCACCGCACGGCACCACACGGCGCTGCACCGCGCCGCTCCGCACCGCGCCGCCGGGGCCCGGCCGCGCCGCGCCGCCGGCAGACAATGCCGCAGACCGGCGCCCGGCCGCACGCACCGCCGCCCTGGCATGATGAGTCCCCGGCTCCAACGAGCTCCCCGCTTCCCATTTTGCACAGGCAGTCCCTTTAAAAAGTTTAGCTGCCCTTTTTTTTTTTTTTTTTTGTGAGAGAAAGCCGTAGATCTGGCAATCTATACGTGCCTGAGCTGTTTACTTTCGGTTAAAAGTTGGGCTGTCTTTTGGGTTACAGAAAAGTAAAAACAAAACCAAACCGTTTTTTCCCCCCTTCCTATTAACAATGTAAACCCCTCCACACTTAGGGGGGGTCCCCAGAAAAATAAAATACAGCGTCACCTTGAAATAGATAAGATTTGATCCTCTTGCAAGTTGCAACATTTTGAATATTTTAACATATGTTCTTATCACCCTTGGCGGAAACAAATGACAGGAAATGCAGCCACTTAAAGTTTTGGGTAACCTAAAAATGCTCATTTGAAGTCAAAGCTTACAGCACTGAGTTCATTGATACAATTCTACAATTTATTTCCGTTAAAAGCATTAATACAATTTTATCCAAAGCTTTTTGGTTATACAAAACCAATTCAACTTAAAATACTTTATTCATTACAAATATAATTAAAAATTCTTCATTCAAATGATCTTACAAGCCTAGTTAATTTAAAACAAAAACATCTGGATTGAAACCAGAGAGATTCTTAGCATGTAGAGGTATGCATGCTAATGCTTTTAAAACAAAAAATCTCTTCAGAGACCCTTTTTCTGCTAGTAATCGCAATTCCCAAGGACTTGCACACAGCAACCTATTCTATTTTTTTCCTAAGAAAAAGTAACTTTGTTAAAACTCCATAGAGACAACGATTTGAAGACTTTATTTAGTAGTGCAACCTTCTTTATTAGCTTTACAGCTAAGTTTTTAGGTTTTAAATACAATGATGTGAAAACAGTTATGGGCAATGTGCTAAGTGGACCTTCTCCAAGAAGTTGGCCAGATTGATTATGTTTTAAAAAAAGTCATCACCTCAGCATTGTTTTCAATTAGAATCCGGTTGTATTGTTTTTTAAGTAATCAACCAATTCTTATTACACTATGGGAAACAAAGGTTAAGCCTGATTCCAAACCTTTACCAAAGCCAAGACTCACCCGCAATTCTTGTTTACATGCATGTCCACATTAGAAAATTTAGGCGGAGTTTCAAATCACTCCCTAAATGGAAAGGTCGGGCCCTAGCAAACAGGCCTTAGTATGAGTCCAAGAGATCCTTTCTGCTCTCCAGACATACTGAACGCAAGCATGGCGCTGCCTAGTCCCTCAGCCAATATATTCACTTCACTTTTCATAAACACAGTATGGACCTGAATAGCCAACAATATGGACGTAAACACCACGTGTCAAAGAGCTCAGTGTCCTAATTGCTCTTAGAGCAAGCCTGACACTAGCATTAGAAAATCGAAAAGGCCAAACTTCAAGGTCCCTAACTTCAGCAAATGCTTCAAGGGGCCAAACCCTGCCCTGCATTAAAGCCTACTCAGCATCACTGGCTTTAGAGAATGTTGCTCAAGTAAGAAAGAACTCGTGAGCTGGAGAGACACCACAAGCGTTCTTCTGATTTGGTTAACAGGAAGGAACTTTGCTTCAGAGGTTACGAGGCAGAATATCTGATGGGTATATTATTATTATCCTCCCAGTCCTACAGAAACCACAAATAGGAAGTAGGCAATACAAAGAAGGAATAGGAGGAAGGAGGACAAAGGACTTGGAATAGATTCCCTTATCATAAGAAACACAAGGAAGCCTACGTAAAATGTCCACGATTGTACCGTAATTTACACTTACTTTCCCTGAAGGATGTTTCAAAGCAGCACTGGCAATAACCTTGCTAATCACGGGCAGTACAAAAATGGAAGGAGAGCTAACATCTATACAGTGAAGCACCCCAGAGCAACTAGATTTCTCCAGACCTACACAAGTCAGTGAGTTTAAGAATGAAAACCCTTTACATTGCCACTGAGTGGACAAAACAAAAGCAGAACACACTGTACCCTCTGCAGAAGTAAATTTGCATATATTTCTATATTTGCTGTATCCGTTCAGAAACAAAATTGGCTCAGGTAGAAACGGTTACTAAAAAAGTCAAGAGTTGGATGTGACTTTATAGGTCAAATTGAAGTATGCACTTAAAGCAAAATTAATGTTACCTTTAATACTAAGAAGTTTGAATGCAGTCTTCAGCTCTAGTGTTACCACTTTCTGGTGTACTACAGAATTTTCCAGACCATGTTTCTAAAGAAATACTGCTTTTTGCCGTGAGGTACTCATGCTTTTTTAAGAGGATCACATGGTGTTTCTGAACTGAGTATCATTGCCCCAGGAGGTTCCCCCTCTTCTCACTGCCTTACTGCATTAACACAAAAGACCCTAATATGTCAAAATTCTTTCACCCCAAGGTCACCTGCCCAGAGCTGTCGTCCTCACTCAGAGTCCTATTCTCCAAATTACGTACAATGCACATTCAGCTGCTGTCTCTCCTTAGCTTCCTCTATCACATTCATTCATTTTCTCATTCATTTTCCTGTAGCAGCTTCAGAAGGAGTAACGGGAAATAAGCATGAGAACAATGGCAAGACCAGTGTCAAAAAGGAATAGGAGAAATCTTTAGAAGACAGACGTTGGCGTAATAATTTGTAAGTACAGCTACCGGGAACATCATGTGCACCCATCACACAACATACTACTTGGCTATATTTTGACATCAGCTGTCAAGCTGTGGCCATGCTATTTAACAACTACCATTCTCATAGGTGTGCAAAGACACCAAATGACATTTGGAGTGAGCCAAGATACATAGCCCTGAAATGACAGATTGTGAAGAAGTGAAAACTAGGCTTAGATATTGAGAGAGAGAAAATAAGGGGGTACCAAACACCCTCCCCATTCTTTCTGTCTCCAGGTTTCTCCTAGATCAAGTCACTTCATTATTATTCAGCCCATTTTTCCAGGTCTGCAACACAAGCATTCCAATTCTCATGCAATCATAAATTAGTACCCCAAAAGAAGATCGAGCAACAGCAGATTCAAAAGAAAGAAATTAAGGACTAAACTATTTGCGCTAAAGGAATGAATTCCACAGTCATCCCAAGATTCTTGAATGAATAGTTGTTTTGTAATGTCAATTTACTGCATCCTCTCTGAGGTATATTGGATGGAAAAGAATGCCATTTACTCCACTGCAGCCTTGCTTCCTCAGACCGAGTGCTTCAGCTCTATTGATGGCACTTCTTCCTCCCATGCTTCTTTACCTCTCCATCCCTTAACATGTTTCTTGTGTCAGCTCATCACCAGACACACCATTTATCCAACTACATACTGCTTTATTAATTACTAATTTAGATAAGAAAAAATAACTCTAAGCTTGAAGGCACAGAAACAATTATGTCATCATTAAAAGGTACAACCAAGAGAAAAGTAGCGGTCACAACACTTGAAAAGTAGGGCACTCAAATACAGTGGCATGAAGGGAGACAAGGACTTTAACTTGGAATATAAATGCAACATACCACGTGAAAAATTCAGTTTGATATCAATATGAACTGCCAAATTTTGAATCGTTGCCACCAATACTTAGATGGCCCACCAGTAAAAACTTCCTCAACACTGCAAATTTCAGCTTGATACCATGCCTGCCTTACACAAAACTACTTACAAAACCAGGGTCATAATTGCATGGTGTAACTTACAGCGCTGTATGACTCCAGTATCAATCATCATACCAAACACAGGACTGTCTAACCAATACATATCTTAAGGGGTGATTGGTTAGGACGTAGGTAGTAAGAGGAGGTAACTAAGAGTGGACCTCAGAACAAGAGATTTACACAAATACCAGAAGAAACACAGGTTTCTATGACCGGAGATTGTGTGAAGGCCAACAGGGCTGTTCTGTGATGAATCCAAAGAGCAGGTTTTGGAGAACTATGCTTCTCTGAGATGTGGATCTGCTGTATGGAAGACAATCAAGTAAAACCAGAGAAAAATGTGGTGACTGGGCCTCCCATTGAAACAAATGGCAATGCAAAATTATTACTGGAACAGATCAAGAATAACTATATCATGATCCAGGTTATTTAAATAGAGTCTCATATTCTTCAGCTTAGAGTACCTTAAAAAGGAGAATTAAGTTTGAAAGATTAAAAGCTCTCACTTCCAATTTAGAATAATCTTAAGATACTCAGCCACTGAAATGTATTGGAAAAAACGACCTCTGGAGACAGAGCTTTACTACGGTATCTGGAGAAATAAAATTCAACAACTAACATTGCCAAAATTTATAGAAGAAATCTAAACTAAAAATGATAGCAGAAATTGGGGAAATTTGTATAATATTCCTAGGTCGTTTGGTTAGCGTAGATGAATGGGGAAAAAAACCAACAGGTAAGGAAGGATACAGAAATACTTAAGAGTATGTTAATGAGTAGATGGACACAAGTTTAAAAAAAAAAGTAGTGGTAATTAAAAACAGCAGCCAGGTGATGAAGCTAACAAAAACACCGTTCCTAATACAACTGAGGTGCTGTGAATGAATTAAAAAAAAAAAAAAAAATAGTAATAAAAGGAACCTAAGCCAAAAATGGAGGCCTAAAACATGAAACCAAGCATTATAGGGATAACAGAAACACAGTGGAATAGTAAGTAATACCAAAAGCATTCCTGTTCAGGGAAGAAACACAAACATGCTAAGCTATACTTGTATAAGGACAAGACAAAATAGCGGAACAGAGGGACTTTATGAATAAAGCATCATCTAAGTCACAACTTTTGAGAAAGAATGGTTTTACTTGGGTATTTCAGGGACTGTACTAGAAAACAACTGGATAAGATTTGGATATGAATAAAGATTGCTGTAAGATAAGTCTTAATATTATCACTAGAAAGTGTATCGATATGAATGGAATTTATTCTCTCAGATTTAGACTGAAGAACAAATGCTAATCATAGGAGGCAGTCCTCCTTCAAAACGATAGCTGACAGATTTTTTCGTAAGATGAATAAAAGGCAAAAATAATACAAGTTTAGTTTTGTTAACTAATGAGTATACACTACAGGAAAGCTAACAGAAAATCAGTAAACTTGGATGCAGTGACTTCAAGTTAATTCTGTTTAAATTATTCAGAAAAATAAATGGAATATGTTTGCAATTAAGATTCACAATTGCAAAATTGAAAACTTTTATATACTATTGAACCTAGGTGGTCCTAGGCTAGTCCAATAACCAAACATAGTTTTCTGAAATGCCTTAAAATTATTAAAAAAAAATGTAAAAGCATCTGAAGTCTAAAGTGAGGCACTGAAAAAATCTCTTAGGAACTCCAGAATAGAATAACTACCTCAAAGGGAGAGTCCATAAGACAGCATCTGTAGTTTACATACTTGGTCTTTGGAATTTAACTAATGTCAATTAGCAAGTTAGGATTCTAAATACCAGTTAGCAGTTAGGCCTGGACCAAACCTAAGTGCTCTTCTGTTCTTAAGCTTTTGTGTTCAGCATATTTGGGCCTTGCTTTATTAATCCTGAAGTGCCTCTTGCCATAAATGTTATGCTTTGAAGCCTGTCCCTGGTTTTGGAGGATAGTTCATTTTCATTGAAATGAATTTGTTTCTCCACCTTTGGCATTGGGAATACTAGATTCTCGGAAGGGACCAGCTCAGACTCGTTTCAAAACGAGTGCACCTTGACTGGTCGGAATATAATTAGTATCTTAAGCATTCCCAAGGATTACATTTCAAAGCTTTCGCATTACTCACAGCAATTAAGATGCACCAAGTAAGTTTTATAGTTTTAGCTCTAACTCTCTAATTAGTGATTTAAAAACACACATATTTTACATTGTCTTGCCTTCCCATATGGCCAAACATATAAAGCACAACATTTTAGTCCAAACAAAAGCTTTTTTAAAAACAATCAGTATGCCAAACATAATGTTAAAGGAATTTGTTATTTTTTTCCAAGAGAAGAAGACAGAGATACAGTGACTCGACAGTCACTTTTACTGAAGCCCTATTCCACCATGAAAACTGTACAGTCTACAGTATCTTAAATGAATCATAATATAGCTTACATCTTTAATGCCTGATCACAGTGCCAGAGGAGTTCAAAGAGCCCTTACTAAAACCGGCAGTAGACTACGATGGTTGCACAAGCCACTGAAGTACCTATTTTGTAGCCAGAAGTAATTACCTTCATCTGCTAATCTCTTCTGGAGAAACTCAATCTAACAGGCAGAGATCACATCTATCAGATAAGAGCTCCATGCAAGACACAGGGGCTGCTGCTTTTCTTGAAAACACAGCTAAAAGACAAAATAGCGTTCTTTGTGTGTGACAGTGCAACGTACGTGCATTACACCCTTTAGAATAAAAATTGTCAGTGTTGGGAATGCATACTGATGATAAGGAATAACTGTATTTACTTCCTTCCTCTGCTTCAGAGAGTGCAAACCTACATCTCAAGATCACACCACAACTATGAGGTTCTTGACTTTCACAAGCTCAGGAACCTCAGGTTTAAGAATTCACTACTACGAGGCCAGGCACCCAGTTGCCTCTGTGGATCTCAGTTTTACTCACCGCTCCTCTTAAAATAATGATGGAATGAGACAGGATCTTGAGCCTTCACCTGAACCGTGCAATACATCTCACTGCAAAAGGCTATGAGTTTATACCGTTCAGCTAGTTTAAATCAGTACAAAATATTTCAGATAGATAGCATTCAAGAGCTATAACCATGTGATACAGATTTAAACCTGGAAGCATGCATAACAGAGCTTATGTTTTGGAGTTTCACAGCGCTAGATCCAAGTGAGTATGTGCAACCTGCAACTTCCCGTAAAACAAATAACACTGTACAGTCCAAGCAACAGCAAAAGGCCTTACTGAAATTATTACTGTCTAGTTTCAAACAAGAGAGGAACTAAAGCACATCGGGGGGGGGGGGGGGGGTAGGAAAAAATTATAACACAGACAGAACTATGCACCTTACTCTTATCTAATATCCTCAAACAGCTAAACTGCTTGTTGCAGCTTACCAAAATGAATCCAAGCCTGAGCTAGAAGGCTTACATTTTATTCAGGTGGTTACCGTTTGGGAAATTGTAAATCTTCTGTTCGCTATGGCTTATAATGGAGCACAATAAGCAGCCTTAAAACACAAAAGTTGCTGCCAGCAAAGTTGGGAAGAAAATTGACAGTCTTTGTATTACCACAAAAAAAATATATATATACCAATATCAATTATACCAAAACCTCAAATTGTAAGTGTGGAAAGTAAATTTGGAACATCAAGATGAGATGGTTGGAAGAATTTTACTGCTCCCTTCTTAGTTTTTCATTATGGTCATACACTTCACCTTCTATCTGGGGTTATTTTGCTTCTAACCCAAAAATCATTTGTGTGCATTAGCAAGGTGAAAAGATTCCAGTCTCTCCCAGAAGCTCCTCTTCTCAAGTGTATTTGGTCCTCATTAATTTAAACCTCCAATCACCTCTAGAAAAAACAATTTAGAATAGCAGCTTTCTAAGTGCCCAAACGTAATAAAAAGTAATCATTATACTGCAGCGTAAAATACTTAACATTTATTTTGAGCTGTGTACACTAGTGTTTTCTTGTCATCTTTTCATATATAAAGTTATTTTACCCACTGCAGTTCATCTACAGGGACACATCTGTGTAACACCACCAAAGCCATATTCCAGTAACATTTGAGCATGCTGAAAAACAGCAAAAGCCTTTTTCTGTCAATATTCTCACGTATGGGATAAGCACTTACATCACTGTTACCATCTGTATTACCTACACTCGTGGGAGCATAACGCAAAAAAGCCTGCTATGTAAAATGGAACTTACACATCTTTCTTATGAAACAAGATAGAAATAAGGATTTTTTTTTTCCTTACAGTGAATTAATTGCACCATATTCCTGCCTAATGTAACATTACTGCAATTACTGCAGGAGTGGATTTGACTATTTATTAGCAAAAATGCCTAAGACTTACTAAATGCATCATTTAAACACATTGGTAGGGGAAAAAAAATCAACGGAGAATATTTTAAGATATCCTTCCTTTTTCATGATTGAGCATTCTCCCTTTCTACAAGGTAAGAGGTTTCAATTTTTGAGACTCAAAACCTAATTTTTCAGAAACAAAATTCTGGACACATTAACACTGTGGTGTTGTGACGTTAAAAGCTGTAATGCATTAACCACAATGTTACCCATCCTGCTGCCCCAGTCCAACCTGCTCCAAAGCACTACTGTATACAACAATCCCTCGAAATCCCAATTTTCTATTGTAACAATGATAAGGAAAGAATATTCTCTATTTTAGTGCAAGTCCTTTATGCATTACAAGGATTAAAGGCATTTTACTGCCTCTCTTCTGTCATCCTAACAGGGCTGATGTTATTACATATAAGGTTCAGGTACCCCCTACCCAGTAACGATATCATGTCTAACACAGAAATTAAACCGTATTTCTCAGGAAGCAGAAAACAACAGCTACTTTCAAGCTAAGGCTACCTTCAAATGCTAACCTTCAGTAGCATAACAATCTGTACTTCCAAACAGAAACATTAGACAAAAAACTCATGCTATCACCAAATAGAGGACAGCAAATTCAGGGTATCTACTTTGGGCTGACCACCTTTTTGTTTCAATGGATGGTTTTAGGTCCTATCTTAATTTATTACAGGCAATTTTGAAATGCCAAGGGAAGGAAGATGATATTTGTAGAACTGGACAGGAGTTAAATTTATTTTCATATGTTTCTAAAAGAGTGCTTCGTGTTAACTTTCTTTACAAAATACAACGTTCCATGAAATAGAGGAGCAGTTCTCAAAAGAACACATCAGAATTATGGTCACTTTTCTACTTTGTAGCCAGGTGCACTTCATTTCTGGTTCCTGCAGCAAATTTACTTACAACACAACTCCTAATTATAAAACTTAATCACGTAAAGAAAGTCTTCCTCGCCATGTTTCCATATAGGCCTCTGTGGATTCCGCATACAGACCTCCTTCTAGGGCATAGCGATCCACACGCACTGCTCTCACATTTTCCCTCAAGGACAGAACTCCCGCCTGGAACAAAACACTCAAGAAATCAAATAGGCGGCTAAGAAGAAAAACAGCCCACTTGGCAGCACCTTTGCAGTTACCTGCGAGTACTAACAGCCTTTCTCATAACTACTTCACTGCAGAAGAGGACGCAGTGGGGAAGGTTTATTAAAACGCTGCATTTACAGAGCCTCCTGAAGACGTCGGCCCCGTGAAGCAGCCAGACGACGCCAGGCCCGTGGCTCCGCGCCCACCTGGGCAGGGGGAACGCCGCCGCCAGGCACCACGCCCGGCCGCGGGGTGGCCTGACGCCTACCAGAAATACGCGACCGGCCCGGACAAGACCCGAGCAGCCAGCACGGCCCGACTTCATTTTTAACGGCAGGTGGAGAGCTGCCGCCGCCTGCGGCAGGCAGCGCGGCTCAGGCGGCTGCGGCCCTCGGCCGCCCTCCTCCCCGCTGCGCCCGGGCCCCGCCACGGGGCCGCCCTCCCCCGAGGCCCCCGGCGGAGCTGCCCCCGGCCCCGCTCTGGCTCTGCCGCCCACAGGAAGGGCCGCGGGCGGAGGGCGCCGGCAGCCGGGGCCACCCCCGCGCCAACGGCCGCCGCGCTCCCCGCCGCAGGCGCGGCCTGGGAGGGGGGAAGAGGTGGGGGAAGGAGAAGGGTGGGAAGAAGCGGGCACTTACGCGCGCGCGCGCACAGGGAGGAGGGCGGGGGAGGGCAGGGGGTTATTTATAGCCCGGCTGCTAATTTGGGAAGCGGGATAACGCGCCCCGCGGAGCGCGGCACCTGCCGCCAGGACTCACCCCATCCCGCAGAGAGGCGCCGGCCCCTTTAAAACCACAGGAGACCCCTCCCTCCGGCCCTCCTCCCCTCCCGCCAGGAGCCCCCCCTCCGCCCGCCAATCGGCGGCGGCGACGCAAGCGGAGCTGCCGGCGGCCAATCGGCGGGCCGCTTAGTGACCGGAGGGGAGGCGAGGACGCAAGATGGAGGCAGCGGGCGAGGCGGCGGCCGTGCCCGCCGAGGAGCTGCGGGCGCCGGCCGCCTTCGTGGCTCCCCTGCAGCCTGACATGGCCGCCACCGCCGTGGTGCTGCCGGAGCGGCTGCAGCGGCGGGAAGCGGAGCGGCAGCAGGGCGTGGAGCGGCAGCGGCAGAAGAAGGAGGCGCAGGTGGTGAAGGAGGAGCAGAGCGAGTTCTTCGTGGCCGCCTTCGCCCGGGAGCGGGAGGCCGTGGAGGCGCTCCTGGCGGCGGGGCCGCTGGAGGAGGCGGCCGCCCGCCTGCAAGGGCTGCAGAAGCTGCTGACCGAGAGCGTGCGGTTCCTGGCGCCCTACGAGGTGCGGCAGGGGCAGGAGGCCGTGGCGCGGCTGCAGGGGGACCTGGCGGCCCGGCGCCAGCAGCTGCAGCCCAAGAAGAAGTTCGCCTTCCGGGCCCTCAAGAAAGAAGCGGCTCCGGGCAGCGAGCCGCGCCCCGCGGAGCCCGCCCGGCCTGCAGCCGCCGCGCCGGCCCCCGACCACGGCTCCGCCGAAGGGGAGTCGGGCGGCCCGCCGCTGTGCGGGTTCAGCGGCGCCGAGGACGAGGAGCTGGAGCTCGGCCCCGCGGAGCTGCTGCAGCGCGACGTGGTGCTCTCCGAGCTGCGCGGCTGCCGGGTGCGGCTCCGCGGCAACGCCAACACGCTGCGGGTGCGGGACTGCCGCGGCTGCACCGTGCTCTGCGGGCCCGTGTCCACCTCCGTGCTGGTGGATGGCTGCAGCGATTGCCTCCTGGTGCTGGCCTGCCAGCAGCTCCGCACCCATCGCACCCGCGACAGTCGGTTCTACGTGCAGGTGACCAGCCGGGCCGTAATCGAGGGCTGCACTAAGGTCTCCTTTGCCCCCTACGCTTGGAGCTACCCTGGTATCGAGAGAGATTTCGAGTCTTCCGGGCTGGACAAAAGCAGAAACAACTGGAACCTGGTGGATGACTTTGACTGGCTGGCAACTGACAGGCCTTCGCCCAACTGGAGGCTGATCCCCGAGGAGGAAAGAATCAGCTGCTGGGACTGACTGCAGAGGTGGCTCGGTGCTGAGCAAGAAACTGCGGTGTAAACGCATTGATTCATAAACAGTGGGGCTTCAGCCCCGATATGCCATTAAATGATTCCATTTGGTATTTAAATCGTGAATTACAATGTATGAGTGGATTTTTAAATTGAAAATACCAGTCAAATATAGTTTACTGTTCTTATACAAGTTGCTGCTATAATCTTTATGTATCACTGTGGAATTTGCCAACTATTGCAGTACCTCATTGCTGAGTTTTTCTCAGTAAGGTGGGGCAAGGGGCACTGATACACATACAACAGTGAGCATCTGTTAGAGCTTTTGTGCTGCTTTCACTCACCCAGGCAGAATCTGAATTAGCTGCAAGTAGTACAAGCTGTACCGGAATGGAAAGATCAAATACCAAATTTTTCATGGTTTTGTGGTTCTCAAGTTGCAAACAACACTACACTGTATCTTATGGGGAGTATGGGAGAGGACTTTTGTGAGGTAATGGGGACCAAAGGTTAATTGAAAGAGAGAGTTTGTAACTGAACAGTGTAGCAGACAGATGAATCCTAGGCCTATGATGTAATTATGAGCCAGGTTCTTTAGACATGGGTGAAATCTGTAAGTCGTCTTTATTTAGGCTTTTATTTCAAGTGAGATAAGTCTAAAGGAAAAAAGTCTCCTAATGAATATTTAATGCTCTCCTAATATATTAATGATTGTTTGAAATTAACAAACTTATAGAGGCTGTATAAATACTGAAACATCACAATCTGAAAATATTATGTGAAAGGATGCTCCTTCTGTAAACAGCTTTAACTTGAGATGAATAAAATGAGTGCACTTTGCAGGGCATACAGTAAGTGCTGATTAACATTACAGAAGCTAGGTAAACTGCTCTAGTGCAGTCTGCAACTTCAGGGGAGAGATGTTCAGGCGTGTCCTACTAGTTGTCTCATCCGTCTACCAGATGATAGGCTTTGTGGTGCTGTGATATTAATTTACAGCACCCTGCTACTACATAAGTGCGGTGTTAACAGAGGGAGTCAGTAAAAGGGGAAGATGAAGTGCTATATTCCAGTTCCAAAATTGTATGTTGTCTTGCATAAAGTGCACAGTAACTTAAGTCCCATTTCTTCACTCCTGCTAAATAAAAAAAAAAGTAGCAGTGTTAGAGAATACAATGTTTTTACAATGAGGCATTAGTGGTGAAGTGACCGCTATCCATACATGAAGTATACATAGTTCTAGGTTTCCAAAACCACTCCTTAACTTGTGACATTTTACAAGAAATCATTGTTTATCTTGCCTAAGAATCAGCTTAGACTTGTATTTTAAAACTGCAAAATGTTTATCCTGTCCTACAATCATATATGTGCCTCTAACAGAAAATGAGTACTAGCAGAACCATCAAAAACTGCATCCTTGCTCTGAGAAGTACTTGAAACTTCACTTGAGTACTTGACTGGTTTTGAACAGAGAAACTTTATCTAAGTTGTTTTCAGCATATTTAATTTAAGAGGGGAGAAAAATAAAAGGGATTTTTTTTATGTATTCTTCACAACTTTCAGTTTTGTTTACTTCTGTTAATGTATACTTTTCAACTGAATTGGATTTTACATTTCAAATATATTTGTTTTGAATTGTTTCAGTTGTCCCTTTACTAATGATTCTTCTTTGCATTGACAGCATCATAAAATGATTGGAAGAAAACACCCTTAGTCTTGCTTTAATGTACATAATTTTTAATATCTGTTGTTAAAAAGGGATGTGATCAGATGAGGCTCTCAAGTATTTTAACACATCCATTTTAGTACAGAACCTGATTGTATCATGGTAGCGATAAATCAGTCCACTTAGCATACTCTAGTCCTGGGATTGTGAACTGTTCAGCCTGTAAAAAAACTACAGAAATGCCTTTTTCTGCTAGCCAAAAGCTAGAAACATTTAAAGTTTAGTTACTACGCTGATGGACACTGGCAAATCTAGAAATGGAGATGCTACCGCCAGGCTGAGGCAGGTATCAGAGATGTGCGCTTCTCGACACGCTTCGAACTGGCACGTAAGTGCATCCCTGTATTAGCTGTTGGTGCGCAGCATGCAGTATTGCCTGAATAAACAGAGCACGAGTCAAAACAGGGAAATTTAGACTTCAATTTCAGTCCAAAAATGTTTCCTTAGTGACATTTTTCAGAGGTCAGTTATTGACATCCCAGTTCCCAATGGTTTTTTCCTCCCTCAAAATACTTCTGTCAAACCAAAATTATTAGGTTCTTCAGGAACGTGACTTCAGAGGAGACTGCTAAAGATGTTCCAGGCAATTACTTTCCCTTAAAGATTTATCATTGCCTTTGTAAGACAAAGCCAGTAACTGAATCTTGGTCTTGAGCATGACATGAAACAAGAAAATTCAATTTGAGAATAAGTTGTGAAAAAGTTTCGTCAGGCAAATTTTTATATGTGATTTATAGTTCTAAATATGTAGCTTCACATATATGTACACACAGTTGCACATGTTTCCATGCACCTTTTGTAGATGTTAATTTAATAGTGTAGAATCATTCTAGGAGAAATTCAAAAGTATTTTGAAACAAAAGTACATTAATAGTAGCATGTGGACAGAAGTTACGAACTAGAAAAAAGTTAGCTAGCATATTCATAGGCTCCATCAGTATAGAAATTGCAACTTTTTCAGATCTTTTTTTAATGGAAGAAGTGGAAGCACCTAAGCATTTCTATCTAATGAGTTATTTTAACACTATAACATTTTTTATTAAAAATACATATGGAAAAGGAAGTCACAATTAGCATAAGCACTAGCAGGCTGTCATCTGTGGGTCCCAGAACACTTCCTCCTGACAACACCGGTGTAGTCGGCTCGCGTGTTACCTGTGCTGCAACCCCCAGCGTTCTGCAAGCCCTTGTAGGGAGGGAAAAAGTAAAATGGCACATGAGTGAAAGAACATTAGCTGATATCCCAAAAGTACAGTTACCCATTTGGGAATCCATTTTCCAGTCAAATCTAGTGGAAAGTGATAACTCAGAGGTATTGAGAATTATATACTCGTGAAATTTTTGCAAAAGTATTTAAAAGCATAGTAGGAATAAGTGTGTATATATATAAAAAAATGTTTTACAGGATAGTTAGATGTATATAATCTGTATTTAAACTTTCTCAGCTATTTCTTAAACTAATTTCTTAGCATCTATTTTCTTAGATGGAAAAAAATTCTTTTTATGTTGACACACACTCAAACTAATATTTTGGAAATAAGATGTTGGAGATTTGGCAGGTCTAGACTGTAGAGTTGTCTACAGTCTACATTGGAACTACTTACAGAGTAAATACTAAACACGGAAAGACTTAAGTCTAGCCCACAGTACTTATAGCTTCATCGTATTTCTTTACCTTTTGGCTCAACTTGACAGGGCATCAGAAAAATTGCTTCCTGCCTGCCAGTAAGCCTTAAGCTCTTTGTTCAAGAGGTCAAAAGCATATCTTAAGTATGGAAGCAATGAAATAGGTTCCCTGAGAGTGTCTCATTTCAATAAGTGAGGAATTTTGCACTATCTTGCCTCTAGATGACTTGATGATGCAGCATCTCGTACATCACACTGAAGCAAACCTCCTTCAGGTGGAGGAGAGTAAGGAGTGTGTCATGACACGCCCTGAGCTGCCAGCGGCAAGAGGCCAGGCTCCTCAATCCCCCTTCTGAAGCTCGCGACTAAGAAATATTCGGAGGGAAGGTTGGGCAGAGTTCGTGCGGCAGCTGGTTTGAGGAGCTGTGCCAGGCTGTCTCCATTCTCCTGGGTCAAGGAGACTCGCAATGCCAGCCCGGTCAGAGCCGCTTTGTCTCTCTGCTAATCGCAGCTTGGAGAAAGGAGGGCGGCACATGCTCGGTTTCTTCCCTCGGAGCGATAAGCAATGCTGACATGAAGAAAATGCCCGGTGGCCTCTTCTAGGCCAGAAGCCAGGATTGCTTTGTGTCTAACCCGCTAGGGAGAGCTTGCAAAAATCCTCTTCCCCGCATACCTACGAGGGAAGAGGTACTTTGTTCGGGAGGCTTTGCGCAAGCCTGTGCGCTGAGCAGGTTCCATGGCTGACAGTCTGAGGCTCACAGTCGTGCTAGAGGGAGGGCAGAAGTAGTCAGAACTGCTGCGAAAACAAGCTGGTTTCAAGCTACCTTGCCTAAGTAGCAAGATAAAGGACTAAAAACACGATGCAAGGGAGAAGACCATTCAAAGGAGCCCCACGAACGAGCATGTTCGGGGATGGTAGTTCCCCAACCGGTTAAGAAGGGAGAGGGCCGGGAGGTAGCACGGATTGCTGCCTGCAATCCAGGCAGCAGGGCACAGCCCGTCGCACCAGGGCTGGCCGGCGGATGAAGCGGTACCACCCCCAGCACCGCTTTGCCTCTGTCTGCGGCAGTTTGTCAGTCTGACCCGCATGTTGGACAGATTCACATAACCTGTGTAACGCAGGACTGAAGCAAACAA
This sequence comes from Phoenicopterus ruber ruber, assembly GCA_009819775.1. Classification (NCBI taxonomy): domain Eukaryota; kingdom Metazoa; phylum Chordata; class Aves; order Phoenicopteriformes; family Phoenicopteridae; genus Phoenicopterus; species Phoenicopterus ruber. The sequence continues at coordinate 26,751,032 of CM020217.1, read as the reverse complement.
AGTCTCCTCAAGAACTTTGGCTCTGGTTTGCGATTCATTGCCAGCAGAATAACCAAGGAACTTCCTTAATACATCCCCTAAAGAAATTAAATTTGCTAGTCATCAGAAGGGGCTGAAAAATGAACGCCTGCCAAGGACATGGTTATGAACACCTGATGAGGATAACAGAAACATCAACACCATAAAACTAGGTGCAAATTGGCCCTAAACAGAGGGCTCATTGGCAGAAAGGTAGGAAGTTTCTAAACAGTATGGGGCATTGGGGTGCGGAACCATTCTCCACAGGGAGTCACAAGAGCATATTCTTGGTTTAAACCTTTTTGAAAGACAGCCTGGTTGGACAGCCCTCCTCAGCTGACAGCCTTACCAAAATCTTTAAAGCCAGTGAAACTTCCTTAGCTCACCACAGCGCTGTAACTCAGCCTTTGAAAGCTCATATGCATCTGTGAATGAAATAAAATAGTTTTATGCAAAAATACACAACAACGAACCCATAGAAGAACATTGAGACAATTCTTCAGCACTGCAGAGAGCCTTGAGTGTTAGCATTTGTTGAGGCTGCGAGAGGTAGCACGGACCAAAGCTTGCCTCCAGCGAAGCAGCTGAGAGCTTTGCTGCTGCTTCCAGCGAGGCCACCATCTCACCTGGAGGTCCCATCCCCCTCGGTTCTTGCTGAAATTCAGGCACTTCCCTCTCTCTGCACCTACTTCTCCGAATACCAGGAACAAAAAGAGAGTTGTTTGCATTCCCTCTTTGTCCCACTCTGTTGCATCTCACTAGATTCTGATGTGGGCTCTAGCAAAATTGTTGTGTGAAAAAACAGGTAAGAAATACGTGCATAAGACAATTTCTTACACACTTTTATGCTTTATATTTTTGAGGGCTTGGATTTTTTATATGTTAGGTGGGGTTTTTTTAAGGCTTCTTCCTATTTAGGCAATAGCTATATGTAGACAAGGATCAAATCTCAGTGGCTTTAGCTGGAATTGCTTCAGGTGTTACAAAATACTTAGGAATTCTTTAATGGAGGAGTTTTTTGTGAATACATACAATCTTCCTCCCTCCCCCCTTCATATACATCCTACTTTTGTCTTTCCAAGTAGATTTCTCCCAGCACATTCCAGAGTGGAATGTGAGGGCAGACTTGTTGGATTTGATAACTATATGCAGACAAGTACATTTCTTTACTTCCTTTATGCATCATCCTTTTGCTGCTCAGCTCTGCCCCCTTACCTCCTACTTTCCATTAGGTTCACCCCACTTTCTGTGACTGTGGCCTTTTTTCTACTCAGCCTTCCTGTTACGGCCATCGGATCTGCACAAGAGAGCTCATAGCCTGTACTGTACGAAACAGCCAATTTCATCACATACAAGGAAAGATACAAATAGCAAGAAAAAAAAAAATCTGTGCAACTTGTGGAATTCCAGCATTTCCATTCACGTTGTGATCTAATTTATCTGACTTACTTGAGGTTCCATCTGTTGTACTGAGATGTTTTCCAGCAGTAATGACTACTGTGAGCCTTTTGTAAGGTTCTTTCAATTCCTGACATATTTCTTCCCTGTTCCTGCGAGTACAAACATTGATTTATAACTCTTATTCTTTCAGCAGCAAACACTGCACCCTAGGCATCCCAGTAATACAAATAAATACTCGTAATGGGCATCTCAGAGGTCAAAGAAAAACTGTGTTTTCTGAACACGTTACCCACACTGTGGATAAGGACGGCTGAAACGCTGGGAACTACCCAGAGCAAACCAACACTAAACCCCCCCCAGGGTGTCCCGGCGTAGTTTAGGAGCCATGGGGTCCAGCGGGTCAAATCGCCCTTCCCAGGGTGTACAACAGCCCCAGCAATGAACTTAGCAGCTTGCCTCTGTTTCCAGCCTCGGGACCTGCAGGCACCTCACGTGCCACAAAAATAGCAGCCTACCACGTTACTTGTGTACCCAGGAGGGAAAAAAACCCAAATGTCATAAATCAGACTTTTCTCTACCCATTAATCATACGACGCGGTGCAGACATTTTATCATGCTGTTTCTCAGGAGCGTCCCTGTACACAGCACACGGTTACAAATGCAAGCCAAACCATGAACTACAGTGCATAAACAAACCTCTTATCTCTACGCAATAACTTCCTATCGTAGGTAAAACCAGACATCTTCATCCTTGCAATGAAACCTAACCACTTCTAAGGAAAGAAAAGAAAAAAGAACCCAAGAAAGCCACTTGTTTCACATCACAAAGCAGCATGAAAGAAAGATTGGAAATGCTCTTAGTTGGTTAAAAAAAAATTCCTGGCCCATAGTTTAGGCACATAGGCTATACCTATCTAAAGGGAATTTGCCTTTTATATTGCATATTCCTGAAGATGGAAGGAGCACAGCTGGGCAGCAGACTGTATAGCAAATACCATGTTTTTAATGTCTGCATTAAAAACAACTTTTTCCTCCCTCCTAGCATTAACTGGTAAGTTTGTGGCTTATGTTTAAGTTAGCAGGCATAGCTGTTTGCAAAGATATCAATATTGTATTGTTATCCATAGAAATTATAACTTTTTTAACCATATTTTGAATTTGAACACATTCGTGGTAAGTTCTAGCAGATCAATAATCATCTGAATATTTTATTCAACCATTTTTTTTCCTCCAAAATGGCATATGAATTATACATTTGAGCTAATATGCAACCCCTGAGGAGGCCATTAACCAAACATCCTTGCTGCAATTAGCTTTTGTCTGCTATGGATCCGTTTCAATATTTTCTGTTTGAAGTAGAAAGCAGTAGTAAGCCTGCCCAATTAAAGGCGAATCCCAGCCAAGATAAAGATTTGTAAAAAAAAAAAGCAGATGCCAGGCAAAACCAGTTTTCTTTTTTACGCTGTCCACACCCCAAAACACTACTCGATGATTCCCCCATAGCCTTCCTCATCCTTAGGTTGCTCCGCTGGAGACAGCCCTCGGCTGAGCAGTTTGTGCTGAAGCTTGCACAGGGCTTGTCAGCTCCATGTCTGGGGTAAGCGGGAAGCATTAACTACCCACTTGTAAAAGCGTTAACTTCATTTTCTGAAGGAAGTGTCAGAGTATAGCATACGATTTAATGTCACCAATCCCCCTTAAATCTTCCAAATGTGGTGAGTTGGCTTGATAGGTGGGTAGTTTTTGCCACTGTAAGTCCCCAGCTGGTATTGAACTATTGAAACTACTTAAATAAACAGCAGATTTCCAAATCTGGGTTGTTTTAGTTCTGTTGATTGCTCTCTGTGATGACTTTAAAGGTACCACCTGAAGTCTTAAAGTCTAATTAGTACCCGAGCGTCCCTTCCAGAGCATCAGGTGAATCACTGATCTTCTACCAGAAAACACCTACTATTTAGTAGTGATTTATTAGGACCCCCTCCTGTTGCCTTTGCTTAAGGAGAAGAGTAAATTTGGAGGGATCAATGAGCCCTGAAGCACATGCTGCATGTTCTATTTAACTATTTTTATTCCTGAATTAACAAGAAACACCCTAGTGCATACCATGACATGGTTTTGCTGCATCAGATTTATTAAGGCCATCTGAATGTTAAATTATTAAGGTAACAGCTATTCAGACCATCATCTGTGCTCCTGAATATAAGCTTCCCCATATCCAGAGCGGCACCAGGCTTACATGTGCCATGGGCAGGTTTACTATTTCTTGTTCTATTAATTGCACTGCAGAACATATTTCACCGTATATCCTCGTGATCCACAGACCCGATAGAAAATTCTTTTTCACTTTAACTGGAGTTTCACTCTGTCATCGCTGACAGGAAAGGAAATAGTTTCAAGTTCATTTATCTAGAATTAACTTCAGGCTGTCAGATAAATGCACCCTCCAAACTATCTCGTATTTCCTAGCCGAGCCCTGGAGGAGTCGGTGAAATGCAGTAACGTGCACTGCATGGTTATGGGATAGTTTGCCAAGAAGCCAGGAGAGATGTTATTTCAGTGCTGTGGCTTATTGCACAAAAGTATTTAAGAGGCTCTCCCAAGAAACAGCACTTTTCATCCACTTTTTGGCAAGCAGAGAGAACAGCCCCGATAAATAATTGCCTTCCTCCTTTCCTCTTACACGCTCACCCCTCCCCTGCAAGGGCCGCAGCAAAGCGAGCGACCAGGCCTGCTTTAGGAAAACCCCAGTCACCAGCTGCTCTCCAGGTCACTGCGAGAGCACCCGGATGGGCCAGGAAAGGTCCGTGACAAGAACCTTCTATTAGCGCAGGAAAAAGCAGCGGCTTGATAGCCTTTGTCCTTACTGAAGGGACCTCTGGCACCCCAGGATCTCAAACAGTAACTGAGCAGCATCCACAGCACCCCACAGCAGCAGACTACCAAAATGCTATTTTTCAGTGCATTTTTTTAAAATTATTATTATTTTTCACACTTGCCTTCCTCCCAGGCAGGTCCCTCCGCCTTTCCCTCAGGGCTGGCGGTAGAAGATGCCCCCAGGGCACTGGAGCCGCAGCAGGCCAGTTTGGCTCAGGTCGGGGCAGAGCCTCCCAGCCCTTCTCCTGGGGCCGCTCCTTTCTCACCTGCGGTGTTAGCACCCACGCCCTCACACACCTGCAGGTTAATTTTGCACAGCTTGAGGTTGCCTGAGGTGAATTTTGCATTGCCGGGGCAGGTGGTGAGCCAGCACAGGACTTTCCCAATAGCTCTGAACCTCTGCAGGGCGAGGGGGGGAACGGGAGGTGATATTTCAAAGCGAGTAAAGCTCCCAAAGCACGGGGAAGAGCAAAAGCCCAGCATCCATGCCTGCCTGAAATGGCTGTGCGGCGTAAGGAGGAAGGCCACCGCCGAAGGAGGAGGTCGCATCCCTTTTCTGCCCGCTACAGTGTGAAAGCGGAGCCGGGCTGCGGGTCCCTCAGCAGACCCCGAGGACCCCGGGGGTGCCTCCTTTGCGCTGGCTGGTGACACCGGCCTGAGGGTCCCTCCGCAGCTGCTGGGTCAAATTCCTCCCTGGTGTAAGGTTCCGTGTCTCCTTGGGCAGCCCCGCTCCCCTCCCTGGCCCGGTGATTATCCAGTAAGCTGCTCGTGTCAGCTCGCTTTTTAGAAAAGCATCTCTAGATTTCAGGCTGGGGTTTATTTATTGAGTTTCTCTGAACTTTTCCTTTCTCCTTCCCTCCTGCCAAGGCCCGGAGATGGTACAAGCCCTGGAAGTAAATAGAAAACAGCAAGCTTAGGTTTTTTAGGTCACTGTAAACTACACGCTTATCTGCTTCCAGAACGCGTAAGCCACGGGATGTCATTCTGGGTCAACACAGAAGCGTAAGGACTAGAAAGGTGGTTCTGGCTGTAGATATGAATAAATCAGGATCACGTAGGGCAAGTGTATTTTTGTATTCAAGCAGCCTTTTTTAATCTCGGAGCCCTCTTCCTTTTTCCTCAAAGGATCCATATTCTTCTGGTAACAAAGATCTTTTTATATCTCTGGGTTTTCACATTCTGCCCAGCAGCCTATCATAAGAAAGCACAAATCTACTAAATAGTAAAATGAGGGATTATTTCCACTCATCTGTTGACAGACATTTCTTCAAATTGGATCAAATGATTAAAGGTATTAGAATGACGTCTTGCAGATCCAGATCAAATCATTTGAAACCTTGAGACTGTTTCTCCTTTGCTTGGAAGGAACCACCAGAAATAGTTGTAGGTGCTAATTGTCCATTATTCTCACTAATGTCAAATTGTTAATTTGGATCTTTGAATATTTTACTGGCTTGAATCCTAACCAGGGGAGCTCAAGATGGAAGGACGGTGCAGTGGCTCACTTCCCGCCATGCCGTTCGGGGTCTCTTCCAACGCCTGAATGGTTCTTCCTCGAGTCGCTTACGCTGAGAAGAGGGGTCCAGGCTGCGAAACCTTCCAACGTCTCACATTACGAAGATGGCACTGCTGAAAGTCAAATTCAACCAGAAGAAACGAGTAAAACTAGCACAGGGACTATGGCTCATGAACTGGTTTTCAGTGTTTGCTGGAATCCTTGTTTTTAGCATGGGGTTGTTCCTCAAAATTGAACTCCGGAAGCGAAGCGAAGTGATGGACAATTCCGAAAGCCACTTTGTGCCCAATTCTTTGATATTGATGGGTATATTATCCTGCGCCTTCAATGGTTTTGCTGGCAAAATTTGTTACGATTCTCTGGATCCCGCTAAATTTGCCAAGTGGAAGCCTTTGCTGAAACCTTACCTGGCACTATGTTTCTTCTTTAACATACTCATTTTCTTCGTTGCTCTGCTTTGCTTTCTCATGCGGGGCTCGCTGGAGAGCACGCTGGCCCAGGGGCTCAAGAACGGCATGAAGTTCTACCGGGACACAGACACCCCTGGAAGATGCTTCATGAAGAAGACCATCGACATGCTCCAAATTGAGTTCAAATGCTGTGGCAACAACGGCTTCAAAGATTGGTTCGAAATTCAGTGGATCAGCAACAGATATCTGGACTTCAGCTCCAAAGAAGTGAAAGAGTAAGTGACTTAGTGGGGTTTGTATCACGTAGTGTCGTTATTTGATCAGTATTATACTAAAGAAATGTACATCAAAACAGGCACTGGCTAGAGGGAGGGGTGTATAAAATGGGTTTTTTTCTCTACCCTTGCTTAATAAGCATTGCAAATGTTCAGCTGGATTGCTTCCTCCCCTGACAGATTCCTCTAGCATTATCCAGAACGTAAAATATAAAGCTCCAAAGTACACTTCTCACTCTTACACAGTGCAATGTAAACAGACTTAAAATAGTATTTTTTACTGCCTTTTACCTCTTTATAAACCCATTACGTCGAGCCACACGTACCTACTCCCAGAATCAACAGGAAAGTATCAGAACTTCACTGTTCCTAAAGCAGATTTCAATGCGACTTATTAAGTTCCTAAAAAGACTTCCCTGGGTATGTGCTGCAGACACAACTTTTAAAACTCCACTTTAGATATTGGCAATTAATCAATCTCATGCAAACAAATAGAAACAGTAACTCTTTACCAATAACTCGTGTGTTTTAAATCTTTAAGATTTAGAATTGTATTTTTATATTCACTCAATGGGTTGCTTCAGCACTGTGACAGTATTGAGCCATCAACAGCCGCTGACGTTCCTCGCTTTACCCAGCGTCCCTTGTAGCCAAATGCATGTGAAGTCCTCTCCTGTATAAAACCGTGTTCAATATACAAACTTTTTTTAAACCTCACCTGAAAACGGCACTAGGTTCCTCTATACGAGCCAGAACAGATTGTTGGCCAGAAACACCTTAATGGCTCTGACGTCAGCGCCCAAAGAGGCAGGAATCTCAAAATCAGGTTAGGCACAGTAAGTGCAAGTAGAAAAGAAACACGAGAACAAATGAACTTTTGAAATTAAAAAAATGAGCGTTGAGCATAAATACCCACAACCTTTTAAAAAATTAAGCATCAGGGGAAGAGGTCGTTGTTCAGAGTTCTTTGGGATCAGTCATTAACGTTCATACTCTGTGGTTGCACAAAGGGTCTCGTAAACTGGAAGCAAACTGCCGTCTAAATATACTGCCTATGTTAAAAATGTCGGAAGTAATTTTGAAAAAAAGCTTTGTGTACCCCTTGGGATCCCTGCCTGACCGTGCAAATGGTATTTCACTTGTGTGTCTCTCTGCGTATTGTTTGGACTTGTTGGGTGGTCTGGTTATTTTTGCAATTCTGAACTAGGACTTTATAGTGAAAACTGTTACAGGCTTAACCTATTGCACTGCGGGGTTGTAACAAATACATTCGCTATTTAGTACGGGAGCATTTGCATTGCGAAAGTATGCCCATGGGTATAAATAACTACTTGAAAACATAATAAGTTCACCTTGCCAGCATTATGTGGAGATTTGAGAGCTGTAACTTAATCCAGCAGCAGTGGAAGGGCAAAGCACAGAGGGAAAACAAGGTTATATTGTCCTTAATAAATGCTGTCTTGTTTGAGACCGAGACTCATGGCAATTTCTTTGTACTACTGAGGCAGGAAATATGGCATTAAAAATCTACAAATGGATGTTAATGAGCAAATTCAAGGTTTGAACTGCGCGGTGGTGCACAATCTCTGCTCACATTCCTGGTGGGTTATTCTTGCCCCTTTGAAGTCAATAGCAAAGTTCTCCTTAATTCCAGGGAAGGTGGGAGTCCATCCCCTGCAATGTGATTTTTATATTATTTGTAGAGTGAAGGCCTGATCCAATCTCTCTGAAACTGGCGGAGCATTTACATGTCAATGGGAATTAGACCCAACTCAGAGCATACTTTACATCTAGAGATGAAGATTCAACTGCATTTAGCATTTAGATATATTTAGGTCATGACTGCAAAGTGGAATTTTTCTTCACCAGGCTGTTGCAATCACCTCTCTCTGTGACACAATTTTAAAATACCCATATAGAAAACTACAAGCGACTCTCAGAATTCTTTTCACCTGTCCAGACCACTGGGGTTCTCCATTCTGTCATTTTCTAGGCAAAATGGCATTTGTTACAGTTGCAGTCCTCTTACTATAGTCTTCTTTTGCAGTGCCAGTGGAACTATTTGCCTCCTAAGTATCTCTCATCTAAACATCTTGTAAGACACCTGTCTAAACGGCTGTTTATGGAGAGCAACCACGGTCTCAAATGAACAATAGTTGGGGAGCTCCTGCAAGGACTTCAGAAATTTTTCAACAAGGACGTTTCATGTTTTAAACACTGGCTACCGGCCCAAGCCAAGAATAAATGCACAACCCCTTCCTGGAGCTATTACCATCAACGAGAAGCTATTAGGTTTGCTGGATCAATGGTCTAGCTGGATATGGCGGGTCCTAAGGCTTTTGTGGGTCCTTTTCCAAGCTCAGGTCACCTCCAGTGGTCCCTTCCACCCTAACTATGCTGTGATCACTCTTTTCTGACTGCCCCTCCTGAAATTTCTCTCTGCCATTTACTTTTCTTAAAAATTAATTTCTTTGAAGAAGTGACCTGAGAGGGTGTGTTTCCATCATGAAGAGTTAATGACAGACTTAGTGTAGCCTTGACTTCAGATTTCAGAGAGGAAAAAGTCTTGACTTTCAGGATTTCAGAGAGGAAAAACACCTGGGACAAACACCGCTGTATAAACAGGGGACGCAGAGAAATGGCATGGCCAGGAGGCACGGTGGAAAATCCACCTTGCCTTTGCTTTCCTTTCCCATGCAGGTTTGCTCCGGTATATCTTTATATGTGTGTGTGCGTATTCATGCTTCCTTCTGCCCTTGTCCACAGTCGGATCAAAAGCAACGTGGACGGAAGGTACCTGGTGGACGGCGTCCCTTTCAGCTGCTGCAACCCCAGCTCCCCGAGGCCCTGCATCCAGTACCAGGTCACCAACAACTCGGCTCACTACAGCTACGACTACCAAACGGAGGAGCTCAACCTCTGGCGCCGCGGCTGCCGGGAAGCCCTCCTGCACTACTACAGCAGCATGATGAGCTCCATGGGTGCCGTCGTCCTCCTCGTCTGGCTTTTTGAGGTAACCCTCTCCCCCCAGCCCCGCTTTGCTGGAGCGCCAGCTCTGGAGGGGCGGAGCGGACTTCTAAGTTAAAAATCTATTTAAAATAAATTGCTCGCCATCATTCTTTGGCTGAGAAAACATCTAATAGTGAACATCTGCGTAAGGCCTGAAAGGTCCCAGGCTGGAGACACAGCTGGGAAGCATGAGGTGGGGGTTAGATCACAGACCCTCCCTTCGGAGCAAGGGGCCAGAGCCTCGAGTATCCCACAGCAAGAGAGGAAAAAAGGACTGATTTTGTGCCAAACGCAGGGTGCTGAACAGGGAAGAGCACGGGAGGGCTCACCTGTCCAGATGCATTGCTTTTATGTGCGTCACCATTAGTGGGGAATGGAAAGCACACAAAGCAGCGCATCAGAAAGAGATGGCAGTTATTTGTGGGACAGAAAGTGCAATTAAAGGGTTTATGTGCTGATGAAAATAAGACCTAGAGCCACGCGCAGCGTCCAGCTTCAGGGCAGCATTTGGTTTAAGGTCCTTCATCAGCTCCATCAATGGTTTTGGTCACAAGAAGTGGTTCAGGTGAAGCAGGTGGATTAATTTTATTTTCTTCTGCTTCCCGAAACCACCACACGTATGCAAACAGGTGCCGATGCTGCCCAGTGCTGTGGGCACCATAACCCGAAGTGCGGCTTTGCTGCTAAAATACTTTTCATTCGATGCGAGGAAAACGTGTCCTTCTGCCTCTGGGAGATGGCCAATTTTCTAGCCGGGGTGTTTAATCGATGTTGATACACCGGGAGCGTGGGCTGGCAGTGGCACGAGGGCTGGCGCGTGGGGCGCGGGATGCGGAGGCAGGGCAGGACCGGGTGGCAGACGGGGAGGGTGCAGCTCACTGCACGACACGGAGTGCAGCGGGCCCTTTCTGACCCTTGAAATGGCTGCTGCAAATGGCATTGCCTATTTTAAATGATTCAGCCAGCTTTTCAAAAATTTAGAGAGGCAGAAATTAAAAGAAGGTGCATGTTATTTTGATACAAGCACTGGGCTACACCCTTCTAGGAATGAACATGCTTTTTAGAAAATAAACACCTACCCAAATAATCTGTGAACTGAGAGGGATGAAAAACTATCATAAAGTTACTTCATGTTGCTTTATTTTAAAAATAACCACTCCGCATGGCTGAGAAACGTACTACCTCCTCATAGCACTGTTACTCTGGTAAGAAAAGAGAGAGAAGCTCGTGTCTCAGGCCAAATGCAAATGAAAAGTTCTTGAAGAGAGGGGAATTTCATCTGTATACGGAAATCAGAAGGAGATTCAAAAACTCAGGGGAAAATTGCCCAGAAATACTAATGCCAGCTAAAAAAATGATGGCTAGGAACCCATAACATACCTCTGCTGACTTCTAGGAGATTAATGACAGTGATACATTAATAGCAGCGATAAAAATACAGTATTTTATTTCTAACTCTTCAAAGTACACCTGGCTAGTATGTTCAACCCGTGGCGTTATGAGAAATACGATCTTCTCTTTTTTTCTTCGTCTTTTTTAAAATAAAAGGTGAGATTTTTTTTCGGGTAATCAGAGGACTCTCAGGGCAAAGCTTTAAAGAAATGTCACAATCCTGGGTTATATTAATTGGCCCTCCTGAATGTTTACGACTTACCTGATACTCTACCATAAAGGGTCCAGATTTGGGTCTCAAACTCCTTCCGCTTTTAAGGCCAACTTTGAAGGGAGGAAGCAAAGCAGGAAGCCGGTGTTAATTTAGTCCCCCTTGAAATATAACCACTTTCTTTAAATTCCAGTCAGGGTAGGGAACAATTTTATACCGAGTAGGAGCGCAGCAGAGGTCCCGACTCCCGGCCAAGGTAAGATGTCGGTGTGGCCGGGGTGCGACCCAGCGGGGAGTTGGCGTGCTGGCTCCGCGCTTCTCATTTTCCCTCGGACCGGCTTGCCGAGAAGTTGCAGAGAAGTGTGAAAGCAAAGGAGTGCCCTGGTTTGCTTTGCACCCGGAGCCGCTGGGAACTCAAGCCAAGCGGCACGGCCACAGCACCTCCCCAGCAAAGCCCTTCTGGGGGCCTGCGGAGGACTCTTCCAGCTGGGTTTGGTGGTATCGAGGTGTGGGAAGTGGGACAGAGCCCGGAGGGAAACACTAATCGCAGCTGTTACTTTGAGCCGTAGAAAAACGTAACGTGCCAAATGGGTGTAGGGACCTCAGGGAAGGCCACTTAGGTTTAACCTTTCTGTATTAGGTGCAAGCAAGAATGAGCCTATTTTGAAGTATTAAAACTTCTATTTGGAAAAAATGCAGTGTGTCGTATTCTCTGGAAATACGTTGTTATCCACATGCTGCTTTTACTAGCAAAAGCTGTAGGCTTCCCAGGAATAACAACCGGTCATGAGGGTGACAAAAAAAGATCACACCCTGCTCTAGCTAAGCCGCCTCAGGCTAAACCCTGGCAAACAGATGGGCTTCGCTGCAGAAGGTCAAGCAGAGCAAACCTAGCTGTCTTCTTGACCTGCCTCAGCCAGCAAAGAGGAAACGGAGGGTTCAAGGGTGCCCTGAATAGAGCATTTCAAAAGGAAGGGAGGACAGCCGCCGGTTCCTGAGATGCTCCAGGTCCTTCACCTGTATAAACATGTGGCTACTGCGATGGCTGAGACCCTGAGATTCATCTCACATGTGGTGCCACAGAGGGAGCCCAGCGCTGAGCTCCAGGAGGTGGGAACCCAGGAGAGCGATGAGACACGAGCGGGATGTGCATTGCACATCGTGCGCTGGAGAGTAAACTCCCTGATGCGTTCAACACTAGGAGTGAACTCCCGATGACCTTCAAAAGCAGCCCACAGGCCGCAGGGGAACAGGGACCCTCCAGAGGACACAGTTTGCTCTGCCAGCACAGACTGAGGGGCTGAGCATGCTGTGGTGCAGGGGGATGCACCAGCCCAGCCTGCCCATGCCCAGCCCTGGAGAAATACTGCGGCCTTGTTCTTCCTGCCACTTTAAAGTTGCTGTAAAATGACGATTTTCATGACGGTTTGTCCATTGGCCAGGGGAAATCATCACTCAGCGAGACTGGTCTAGCTTTGGGACCCTGATGCCCAGACCTTCTCTGCTGGTTTGTGATTAAGCACAGGTCTACAACTCAGAGTCACAGACTGGTTGAGGTGGGAAGGGACTGTGGAGGTCATCTAGTCCGAGCCCCCCTGCTCAAGCAGGGTCACATGGAGCCAGTTGCACAGGAGCATGGCCAGACGACTTTTGAGTATCTCCAAGGAGGGAGACTCCACCACTTTTCTGGGCAACTTGTGCCAGCGCTCGGTCACCCTCGCAGTGAAAAAGTGTTTCCTGATGTTCAAACAGAAGCCTCTATGTTTGTGCCCGTTGCCTCTTACCCTGTCACTGGGCACCACTGAAAAGAGCCTGGCTCCATCTTCTTTGCACTCTCCCTTCAGGTATTTGTACACACTGATGAGATCATCCCTAAGCTTTCTCTTCTCCAGGCTGGACAGTCTAACTTCTCTCAGCCTTTTGTCACAGGAGAGGTGCTCCAGTCCCTTCATCATTTCCGTGGCCCTTCGTTGGATTCTCTCCAGTATGTCCATATCTCTCTTGTACTGGGGAGCCCAGAGCTGGACACAGCACTCCAGCTGTGGCCTCACCAGTGCTGAGTAGAGTGGAAGGATCACCTCCCTCAACCTGCTGGCAATGCTTTGTCTAATGCAGCCCAGGATACCATTTGCCTTCTTTGCTGCAAGGGCACACTGCTGGCTCACATTCAACTTTGTGTCCACCAGGACCCCCAGGCCCTTTACTGCCGAGCTGCTTTCAGCTGGTCACCCCCCAGCACATACTGGTGCATGGGGTTGTTCCTGCCCCGGTGCAGGACTTTGCACTTCTTGTGGCACTTCACGAGGCTTCTGTCAGTCCATTTCTCCAGCCTGTCTAGGCCCCTCAGTGTGTCTCTACAAAGCTGAAGTGTGCTGAGGCATTAACATACATTTTTGAGGCAGCAGACGCATCCAGCTGCCTCCATAATTTTGCTGATAATATGATCTGTGCGTTGCATTCAGCTCTAAGTGTCCTGGCCAGGACTTGCAAATGGAGAGATGGAGTTATTGAAAAGCTGCCTGCATTAAAGGTTCTGGATAAATAATTTACAACATAAATTACTTCAGCAAAACTGATAGTCCAAGGCTCTATGCTATCATATAGGAGATAGATAGACTAATTTGCCAGATCGTTGTCTTCAACTTCCTGGACTCTCTTCTCATCGGGCAGAGAAGGCAGGCTCAGGTCAGAGGAAGTGAGGAGACCCCGAACATTTTGCACTGCTTTTAGCAAATCTCAACCCCAGGGACCCAAAATCTTTCTGAGCAAGATTTTTAAGAAAATTAAGTCTTAAACGGAGAGAAAATGTCACAGAATCTCATCTGAGGGCAGGTCAGCCGCTCCCTTCTGCACAAGCACCTTCCTTTTCTAAAGCACGACCATATTTAGCGACTCAGAGCCATCCAGGAAGCCTGTAAGTACAGCTCATTTTGCTGTCAAATAGCGGGACTTAGTAAGTCAGTCACAAAAAAAAGCTCCTGCTGACATACAGTGAGGTAGCACAAGTAGAGAGCAACGTGGAGGCCATCTTTTGCGTCCAGTCCTATTAATCTTTACTTGCAACAGCCATTAATAGGAAAGATATTAGTCTCGTGACTGAGAGCAGCAAAACTGGGGCTCAGATTGAAAGGAAGATGTCAAAGGCTTTAAATCCCAAGACTAGTGTGATGTGATTTGTCACTTCTTGTGACCTTTATAGACTAGTGTTTCAACAGATTTAAGTCATCATAGTATTGCGTAGATCCGCAACAAAATGAGACTATTTCCAGATTCAGGGCCATTAGAACCTTCTTTGAGGACCAAGGTGTTGCAAGTCCTGTGTTCCTGTGTTGAACAAGATGAAAATTTGCCTTTGGATATGGAAGTATTTGATGAAGCTTGCTTGTTTGAGCAATGTTTTCCCCTTTCTGGTCTTGAGTGAAGGCAGAGAAACATCAACATCTGAAAATTTCGAGGGTAACCAATGGTTGCTCTTTAGTCTTCCAAAAGTTTGGAGACACTGATCATACCCAAGCAGGATGACCAGGATAGACAAGCTAATGAATGGTCCACAGAAGCACATCCTTGAGCAGTCCCATGAGTCCAAAAGCCAGATGTAAATTTTGCGGTTGGCCACGCTACGTGGCTGAATCCCAACTTCAAATCTGCCCAGCTACCCAATGCTGTAATCCCGCGTGGCAGTTTGCAAGCTTCCTCCACCTCTAGTTGAAAAGCCTCAACAGAGAGCAGCGCGTTGCAGGTCCAGAGCAGCTCTCTGGAGGCCTCAGCTGTGCCGCCAGGTAAGCAGCACACAGGGGTGCCGACCCCTTCAGCCGTTACGGTTTAGGAAGACCAGCAGTAATCACTTCCTTGGGATTTCGGACGGGATGACAGAGGCATCGTCCTTCCCTTACAGAACAAATCCCAAGGGGTTGTTAACGACAATAAGCAGTCTCGGTCTTAGCTGTATCTAGCACATGAAAGACTAGTCTTACTGCTGCCCCATCCGGACCACCTGCTCTACCACCTCATCAGACTGGCTCCTCTGGGCGCTGCCTTTTCTTTCCTTGCCTGCTTCACAGATCAATCACTTTCCTTCATAAGCGCCACAACGGTGGAAGTCAGATGGTTCTGAACAGGGTTAGAAGGCAGAAGCCTGGCTAAAAGCATTCCTTCTCCCTGGAGGCAGGTTTGGGGTGTTGCCAGTGTCGGGGTGTTACATCAGCATAGTGCAGTAGAAGAAGTCTCAGTCAGGGCTGCTGGGACCAGTAAATATTTTATAAGAAATAGAAATTTGTCTTAGATGGAACCAGTGAGAGATACAGATCACCTCCTGCCTTGGTTTCCTTATTTGCACATACCTATACAAAACCAAAACCAGAACTGGAAGTAGACAAGCTGGTGGCTCAAATCCTAATGCTGCTCTGTTCTGCACAGATGCTGATTCATGAATATCTCCTCGATCAGATTAATATACTTGCCAAACATATTAAGGTCAACGTGAAGTAAAAATATTTAGAGTTAAAATTAAGTGGATGGTGGCAGAAGATGTTGTTGCACATACAAACAGCTTTATGGACATCTAGTGCACAGGAGTAGAGGCTTCATTAGAATCTCCCAGGAGGCGCCGACCCTGTGACGGGGTACGTGGAAAGTGCCCTTGTGCGCATGGCCCCACCAAGCTGCTGTTTTGCAGCAGCCAGCACGTACGTCCTTCATCAGTTGATGCATCCGCTCGTTGCTTGTCGACTGTCACACCTCCCGCGGTGCTCACTGATTTCAGACCTCCACCCTCTCCCTTCCTACTTGTGAAGGGACGTTTTCCTCCTGCCAGCTCCCCCTCACCCCTGCTGGCCATCCAAGGGGGAAGGCCGCTCAAGACCTTCTCTCGTTTGGAGGATTCCCACAGCTCCCAAGCTGTATCTGTTTGGTGCCTTTGGCATTTTGTTCACGTTACCAGCCTGGGCTGCTTATAGTGGAGGACGGTGAAGATGCGGACGAGGGTATAAAGGTTTGCCTGACGCTCTCTGTCTTTTCCCTTGCATGGCACAGACAGCCGTGATGGTTGGCTTGCGTCTCCTGCACACCTCTCTGGAAAGCATCGCAAATCCCGAAGACCCTGAATGTGAAAGCGAAGGCTGGATCCTGGAGAACAGCCTGAAGGACACTTTGAAGTCCGCGCTGGAGAGTTTGAAAAAGATTGGTAAGTTCAATCAGGTGGAAGCAGATGGCGAAGGGGCCGAAGGAGCGGAAGGTGGGAAGACGCCAGCCGTCACAACGGTCAGTTGAGCTTCTAACTGATGTGGACTTTTTTATCAGAGAGGAATAAAAAAACTGAGAATTGTGAATATCTACATTTTAAAAGCTACGTATCAACCATCAGAATGCACATTTCTACACATGCTTTTTTTTTTCTATATGGGAGTATACAACATAGTGCACCTTGGGATAATACGTTTATCCACAATGCCAGTACACCATATTCATAACTTCTGGGGGAAACGAACCCACTAGGACTTTCAATATTCGTGTGTTCCCTTATCAGGGACAGTTAGCTTAAAAAAAAAAAAAAAAAAAAATTGCTGGCATCACACAGTGATCCATTCCATCTTATTTTGAAATTAAAAGTGGAATTTGTGAAGTTAATATTTTCTGCTCAAGTTGTTTTATCAGCATGCTTTACGTACTTCAACTTTTAAAGACAAACAGATTGTTTTTCTGGGGAGTAACATGTTAGAAGTCAAAGGAAGAAGGATTTCCAGAATTGTATATAACTTAGTATACAGGTATTTCGACAAACCTCTCATCTAATGTGATTTTTGTTGATGTGCTAAGCAATGGTATTTTCTGCTGTATTCTTAAGATGTACATAGAACAAAATGCAAACTTATGCTGAGAATTTATGTACTAAGCAAGAATTGTAATTTAATGAAACAGCACAAGTATCGTGAAAGCAACACCAAGGTAAGATTTGGTTTTTGTTTCTCAGGGGTTTTTTCCAACCAGTATATCCTGAAAGAGTGCATTGTAGACTTACGCTTCACCTTGTATTTAAACAAGCAGAAGCTTAGAAGATTCCTCTTGTAGTTGGTGGAATCAATGCTATGAGCATGTGCCAGTCACGGTTATTCTGGACATTTTAAAAAGTATGTAATCTCATAGTTTGCTCCAGAATATTTAAGCCCAACTATTTTTAAAACAAGAAAAGAAAAAAAAAAAGGCTACTTAGAGCTAACACTTTAAATGTTTTCCAGGGTCCTAGCAAATGGATACTATTCATCTGCAAGTACTTTAAGCCTCAAACTTTGAGGCCAGGGAAAAGTAAGCTTAAATCAGTCCCCAGCGTGCAAACTTTTGCAAGTTTTATTTTTCCTTATCAGTGACAGGGTCCCCTTCACTGTATCTTTTAAATCAACGTGAAGGCACGTTTTGCATATGCTGCATCTCTCCAAACACACTGTCGTAGCTGGAGGACCCTGTTCTCATATACAAGGTTGGAATAAGAAACGGAAAGAGTTTGCTGCGGTGCATGGCGTGGCCTCTAGTAAGGGAACGGAGCATCGTCTTCTCTGCAGCTGCCAGATAAATTCAGCTAAAGGGAAGGAAACTCGAGAGATCATGCCCCAACCTCCTGCGCAAACAATTGCAGACATCTCGGTCCCTCAGCTACGAGCCAGGCACCACATTTATTTTTAACTCGGCTGTGCAAAACCTCCACTTCTCTGCGCTGTACCTGAGAGAGCTTTCTCAGCAGGTCCCTTCCACCTGGCTGGTGGCCGGTCTTCAAACGAAGCCACGTTTGCAGCTGCCTAATCATTGCACAGCCCGTTAGTTTTCTTTCTTAATCACTTGTGCGCTTGCCCCAGCAGCACTCAGCTCCTCGGGCTTTTGTGCAAACTGATAAGCGACTCCTTCTAGGACGGACAGACCAGTTCACAGCGGGACAGGTAGGGACGTGTCCGTACATCAAGCCGTAGTCCACATCTCAGTGGGCAGGCTGTTTCAGGCCATCTGCACACCAGGTTTGATTTTGACAGGTGTTTGTGGCATCCTTTCACTTTTTCAAAGCCGGTCAAAGCTTTTAACTTTAGTTACAATAATGAATTAAAAAGTTAAAACTCTTGTTCTTTTGTGCATAAGACCGACTAGAACGAGGGCAACTAACGTAAAAGCCAACTTGTCATCACCACAGCCTATCGTCTATTGCTTTGCTGAGGGACGCTCCGCATGGCAGAACCGTACAGCCCAGGCCAGCTCCTTCCTTCTCAGTAAGACCTCGCTACGACTGGCTGCTCCTCTCGGCCGGTTCGTTAGAGAAGAACAGGATTGTGGATGGCGCATGACGTGGCCACATTTATCAGAGAAGAGCTTTTCGGAGGAGACGCATATGGGTAGGAGCTGCGTTACAAGGATTAATTACAGTTTTTCCTTGTGAGGCTTCAGAGTGCTGTGATCTATACCAGTTACTTGACTAGACATCTGATTTTTCAAAGAGATCTAGCTTTATTGCTGCCCTAGAAATCTGGCTTAGGCCATTGCTTTAGACAGGACTCTCCAATTATTTGCGGTCTCTAATTTTTTTTTCTGTCTATTGCTAGAGCGACATAACAAATTGTCCAATTATTCTTTCAACGCCACATTGGAGAAGCCAGTTCCCAGAGCAAAGGTCTCACGGTATTAGACAGGTAGAAACACCACCCGAGACAGGTTTATGAAGAATAGTACTGGAATCGGGGTTTCGTACAAATAAGAACAAATACTGTATATGCTAATGCTGTCTAAAATAAAGCCTCCTGGTTAATGAAGATCTTTGTAACATCTTATGATTACTACAAGATTGCAATATGACTGCTTTGTAAAATATTATATGTAATATATCATTCGTCCAATCTTCAATATACTTCCTTGTGACACCGCAAACGCTGTTCTAGATAAAGATGTCTCTGCTGCCTGCAAATGTAAATCTAGGTATTAAAAATTATATTGCAAGTAAAGACCTCTTTAAAGAAAATGTTTAAATATATACAATTTAATACAGATTTCTTTAATTTGCATTACTGCTGACTTTTTGCTTCTGAATTCATTTTTTGGACCTATTTTATGCATTCCTATAGATGGGAATCTATATTTCCCCCCCTCTATATAATGCTCTGAGAGAAAGCAAACCTTCCTCTTCTCATGTGCCCAGCTAAGCTCAGGATGTGCAAACAGACCCCTAAATCGCTTTCCTTTTACTAGAACCAGAATTTGCTGGACCATTTCAGTAGTATCCTCTTGTAGTACATAGGAATTACATCATCGTCACGGGCCTTAGCTTCTAGAAGCGCTCAACAAGCGAAACCACCAGCATCCTCGAGATCTTTGGCGATCAGCTAAACTGTGTGTATAACCTCTTTTTTTTCCTCATTTAAATCTAACTTGCAAGAGACATTCAAAAGAAAGCACTGTTGTTATTTTAAATTTAAGTAGTAAGGCTCACGTAGTCAGAGCCGCCTGCAGCAATCCAACAACTCCCAGAGCCGTGCCCTGATTTTCAAACTAATAAACTTCAGAAGGATGTGAGCTTCATTCATACCAACCAGGCCAATTCTTTTTAGGTACCTCCATATGGATTACCGGTTTAAATCCAAGTACTCAGGTCTGAGAGCCAGCCCAAGGCCTTAAAGTGCCAACTTTTAAAAAATAAATGATATTTCTTAAAAGAAATGACAAAAAGCGCACTATTTTACTGGTGACATTTATTTGAAGGGACACAGAACATTCACTAAAGTGCTTTAAAGGAGGAAATATAAACAGCTCCCTTAAAGCTATTAATTCCTAAGTAGCCTTAATACAATTGATAAGATTAGCCTCCATGCATTACATGAGCTTGGACATTTTATAATACCAGGCAAATGCATGTGTGCAGCTTAGCAAAGAGCATAGGAATGCTATATCGGGCTTGGAGGCACCACGCTCTTCCTAACTAATGGTCGAGGAAGGTTTTCAAGGCTGACTGAAAGAAAGAAAAAGGGATCCCAGCAAAACAGTTACTTATTTCCACCTGACCTGTTTGTTTTGTAAAAAAAGCCAAGCACTGCTCAAAATCAACGTAAAATAGGGACAGATCACAAGTGCTTATTAAAAAAAAAAAAAAAATAAAGAGCATTATTAGAGATTAGTTAATTAAGAGATAAGGCCAGAAAAATAGAATGGTGCCATGTGGTAACAGCCCCCTGCGGGGAGACGAAGGCTTAGGCAAATTTATTTCTGGTAACAGGAATGCAGCTATCTCAAAGAAATCTGAACTAACGTGTACGTGAAACCTTCTTCTTTATATTTTTAAAATTATATCAGACCTATAGTGTTCAGTGACTCACTGAAACACTGAAGCAGTAAAACACGTCTCTCAAAGCACCTGCATTTGCCAATCCCGTGTCATTTCACAGGTGTTACTGAATTTTGACCCAAAGCACATTTGCAAGGTGGGAAAGCTGGAGGAAACCCTGGCCTGGAGCTCAGCTTTGTGGGCACCACCTCTGCGGCACCCTTCCCCAGGGAACGCACCCCCGTTTTGCAGCCTCCCCCTCGGGCGCGGTGCCGGGCTCCCACCTCCCGTCCCACCGGCCCCTTCTAAAGCAACACGCACGCAGAACAAGTCTTGCCTGATTAACCCGTTTCTACTAAAAAGAAGGCTAGCCCATAAACATGAGTCAACTCTTCAGTTCATTATGAGGTGCATTTCCACAGCTTGTTCTCAGAGCCGATTTTTCCAGAGCGAAGGGCGGTGCGGGAATCAGACGTGCCAGGCAAACTCAGCAAAGCCAGGAGCCAAGGGCGGGTCTGCAGCCCGGCTGATGGAAGGCACCGCCGCTTCGGTAGGCAACCGAGCCTCCACGCATCTTACGTCGCGATCCCAGGCAAAACAGGGTCAAGCACCGCAAATCAGAAATGAGGAGACTCGGGCACGTGAAGCTCGGCAGCCGCGGGGGCGATGAAAGGAGGAGACCAAAGCGCTGGCTCCCGCCAGCGAGTAGAAGGCAGTAAAGTCTGAGGCACGCAACCTCCCAGACGGAGAGTCTTGTTAAGAGGGTGAAAATGAAGTTTAGTTCTTGGAAAAAAAAAAAAACCCATAGAAGTCACTTTAAATTCTGTATCGTCGCATATTTCAACAGCAGCATCAAAGAACCGCCGTCCGTCCCAGCTGCGCATCCCTCCCAGCTGGAGACGCGCCGAGCCCGCTCTCCAGCCAGGCAGGAACACCAGCATACGCGGCCTGGAAGGAGACGGCTCGCTGCGCTTGTCTCGTCCAAGACACGCGTAGTCCCCAAATGCAAAGTTTGCCTCTTAAGAATTGCTTTTTGCCTTCCCAGCCGCCCTGGCAACCTCTTCAGAGGGCAGCACAGCTCTGCCTTCCACAAACGCTTTTGTGGGTGCGAGTTTTCCCATTTACACACGTGTTTTCTCCGACACAAATAAGACTAAGGTGAAAGATGAAAAAAACACAGGTAGAAAATACAAACAAGGACAAGGTGAATTCACAAGTTCATACGAATGAATCTTACGTTAATTATATAAATTAATCAAGAGCAGAAGTAACATTGACTCTGCAACGTTGCTGTAGGCATATTTTAAGTGAATTATGACAGCATTTCTTGTTTTCATCCCAGAATTTTAAGTGTAATTAGGTCCTAAAATTTACATTTATTCTCTACTTGTCTAAGTTTTAAAAATAATTTTAGAGGACTTCTGATTAATTTTGAGATTAGGTAATGTTAAAAATGGATTAAATTCATTTCAGGAAGCATTTTATTCAGGAAGAGACTCACAATGGTATATCGAGATTTCAAATAATTACTACCACAGCACGTCCCCAACTCCAGTGGGACAAACCGACTTTCTGTCCCCTCCCTCTTCGCACGCTGCCGCTCAACCAGGCACGCTGCTCACGCAGGTACGCATTCCCAGTGCCGCACACCCTCCTCAAGTATTTCACAACTAGGTCTCTGCCACTGGTGAAGCCTTACAAGTGGATCCTGAAGCTCTGAGAGTGGGAAACAACCCCGTCCTCCTTCCACTACGATCGCTACCGCTGCAGCCCTGGGAAACGGCGCGCACCTCGCTAGCCACGCCTGGAGCAGGGCTTCCCGCCCCGAGCACGTGCTACGCTCCAGCACGATGGAGTGACCGCGGTTGTTCTCGGGTTTGCCATCTTAGACGGACGTGACACCTTTCAACACCCGCGTAACTTTTATTCCACCTCTGCCCAACCCTTTGAAATGCTACCCACGCTGAAGTGTTTTATTTAAGCATGTCGTATGTGTTGATATGAACAGCAGTTACCCCCTAGCCTCCCAGCTGGACAATGCGTGCTTCTGCAGGCTCCAGGTGCCACACATGTTGCTATCGCATAGCATTTCTCTCTCCATTAAAGAAAAACACACTCAAAATGTCTTATTTTCAGCTCCATCCTGTTCAAGCAGACAGTAGAGGGGAGCGTAAAGCCTACATTGAGCATACAGCAAAGGAAAATGCAACACGAAGTACTTTGTTTCAGAGTTCATGCAATCTTCTGAGCTTTCAGCTACTACAGTGTTTTATGAATTACCAAGGCTTGACATGGAAAGATTTAAAATACATGGATGAGATGCCTGTAATGTTCAACAGCATTAAATAGATGCCCAACTACCACTGCAGATTTTTTTTCCTTCTTCTAGGGAACTTTGTGCCAAATCACACATTCATTCGAAAAGGGTGATACAATCATTGCAAGAAAACAGAGGCTCCTTGGAGCTGTCTTCATGGGGAGCAAACGTTACCCCTCTATGCAGGCATCTCTGGTTAGCGGACACCAGTGAATTACATCAGTGAACGTATTGCTGATCTCCTTGCCTTTGCTATTTTTATATACCCTTTTCTCTGATTTATTAACACGCTTTAGCACCCTCCACGTTTAGAGTACTGCAAGCACAGAAATATGTTCCACGCGTTGTTCCTCAAATACGTGGTTGATTTCAAATCAACACCTCGGTTGTGTAAGTCACCGAAACAGCCCGCCGTGGTCTGCACAGATGCCACCACTAACCTGAGCTCAGCTGTCCCACCCTGCCCGGGGCTGAGCAGCCGGTCTGGCTTTCCTTCCAGGATCCTACGCAAAGGACAAGCTGGAAAACTTACCACCTCCGAGCTCACGCTGCCTGGAAAGAGACTGTGAAAAATATATATTCACAAACTGAAGAAAAAGTAACATTTAATCCTTGCTGTCATGGAGATGAAGATCAGTACTTGCTGTTTCTTAGCTCCTACACCTGGCACGCTGCAGAAACGCCTCATACTCTCCCTCTTCTTTTTTCTCTCCGAAAGAAGTGTTTGACGAATCTCTCCATCAGGACAAAGATACAAGATTTGGGCATCTAATGTTTGCATGCCAGGAGAGGGGGAAAGGTGGCAGAAGAGCAGGAAAACATAGAGGATGAATATACAACAGCCTCAAGAATATGCAAAGCAGTTTTTATACTTGATACAAAGATTTGTAGAAGACATGTTAAAACTGCTCTGAATGAAGTATGAATAGAAACGTACATGCATGAAACAGCAGAAGAAATAATTGAGCGAGTCTTTAAAGAGCAGCCTGCGTATATACACAGGGATGTGCCTGACAGCAATAAAGCCGGTAAATGCCGAGAGCCGCGTTGTTTCCCAGCCCGGGAAGCCTGAGCTCCACATGGCCACGGTACCCTTGACTTCTCAGAAGCAGGCCTGCACTTGGGTGACAAGAGGGAGAAACCGAGGTTATCGTGTCTCGCACGTGCCATGCCTCTTCCTGCTGTTATATTCCAGCCAAGACACCCCAAAACAAGAAAGAAAAGACAACGGGCAGCCTTACCTAAGATGGACGAAGGGTGAAATAGGATGCCGAGGCAAAACATGACACCACAGTTGCTGCTGAATCCCAATGGGTGTAAAAGACCTCTCCAAAAGCCAGTCTGCCGTCACAAACCAAGCGGTACGTGGGGAGGACTGGGCAGCCACCGCTCCCGTCCTCTGTAGCAGACAGTCCTGGCCGGACCACTCGGACACACACACCTCGGTGCCTGTGGGTGGAACTGTGCACGTGGCTACGGTGAACTTCTTAGAAAGTTAAATAAAATAACATCATCTTCTCCTTCCATAGGGCCTCAAGCTGAAGCAAGAGGATGTTTTAGTACGAGGCTACCACCCATCACCATAAATACGCAGCCAGTTGTTGCGGCCAGCTGGTTATAAGGTGCACTAAACAGCAGCAAAACACTCCCTGCACGCTCACAGGGGTACGACACACATTCAACGTGTCACGTTCACAGGGCTCCGCTCTGTAAACGTCAGAGCTATTTTACTGTAGCTTACGTTCCTGTATCAGCCTGTAACTTGTTTAACAAAATATGCATTGATTAATATAAGGTAAAAATAATACTATTGACAAAACCAGCTCAACACAGTTGCATGAAAGTCACACCTGAATTAGCAATCGGACCCTGAGCTGACTCTCCCAGAACAGAACCAGGAGTCGCTATTTCTCCTGACCATTGTTAGCCTTGGAATAAAATAAAGACAATAATAAGCCCCTTCTCCCTCTTACTGGGAAAAGCTGCCTAGCAGTCTGAAGAGCACAGGTTTGCGGGACTTTGTGTCAGGCCTCAGAGGGCTTTCCAGTGGGTGAATTCCCAGAGCCTGCTCTGGGGGCAAGCACTGACTAGTCAAGAGCCTCAGTCAAGCCTGGGACCCCCAACCATCCACCTGACGTGGAGTTCTGCTCTGTCCCTTACCCAACAGTTCAAACTCCCACCACAGCAAACCCCCAAACCGCACGGGCACTGCTGGCTGGCAGCACGGAGAGGCAGGGAGGCTCCAGCTCCTTCTGGGCATGCCTCCACGCTCTAGAGCTGCCTGTGGCACGTGCTCTCGCTGCAGTCCCAGCAGCCAAGCTGGCAACTCTACCTAGTTATCCCAGGCCAACAGTAATGTCCTTCCATCAGTCACTGCTGGTTCCCCAAACCAAGAAATGACACTCCAACGAGGTGAAGCCACTTACTAGTAACTAGAAGTTACCAGCAACTGGAGAGGAAGATGTGCTATACACACACGTGCAACTTTCATCAGGCACTAAATGATGAAGACTCTTCTGCCTCAGCAATACCTGTTTGCAATGTTCTTATGGTGGGACTCTTCCCACCTTTGCCTGAATATAGTCCAGAAGAAGCCAACTCTACTCCTTCCGTTCTTCTAAACATTCAAATCCCCTAAGGAAAAAAAAGGAATTAATGGCGAGGAGAGACATCCCCCTAGAGACAACTTGTCTGTAAGACCTCCCATCACTGTTAAGCGACCTTTCTGTGCTCCTGTCCCTATGCCTTCAGGCTGAGGATACGTTGAAGCAGTACCATACAACCTGAACAGTTCCCCAGAGAAAGCGGACAGTCAGATGGTGGTGTGTTAGCTATGTACACAGAGGCGTGGTTAGCAGGCTCCCAGGCTTTGTCGTCGCTCCTCGAGCACCTGGAAGCATTCCTGCAGAAGGCAAGCCTTGATAATAACTGAATCCAGTGTTCTTCCCATGAATTCTCCAACCTTCTCCATGCAGGGTCAAGTAGGACTCTGGGACATTCGCCATAAGGAGCTGAGGAACTGAACAGCTCATGGTAGAGAAATGGATGCCTCCCTAAACAGTTTTCCTTTAATGCCAGTTGAGATATGATGAGCGCCATCCCACTCCCACTAAGATGCAGGATTGACCAGGTAACGGTCCTGGCTCACCAAAAGCAGAGCAGATCGCAATATGCAAATATGAAGATCAGAAGACCCATAGAAGCCCCACAAAGATCAACCCAATATCTCTTGCTATTATCAGAGACAGCCTCCCTATCCTGGTCATACACAAAACCATTCAACTGTGGGGTTAGTTTAAAGGCCTGTTCCTCTTTTGCTTCTTAGTAAATGAAAGTTGCTGTAAAACCACTTTCTCTGTACAGGAGATGTCTTTTGCTTTAGAAAAGCTTTCAATATGGTTTCAGACATCCTCCTCATAACCAGTTTGGGGTGATGTAGACTCAACAGACTGCAAGGTGGACAGAAATCTGGCTGGATTTTCAGGCTCAGAGGGCCTCAATGAACAGTTGGAAACTAATCAGTTATAAGTGGCATTCCCCACAGGCTCATACTCAAGCCAAAACCATTTAATACTGTCATATTTGACTCAATAATCAATAATCTCAACAGTGGGATGGAAATACAGAGCCACTGCTTCTTGCCAAAGGCGCTTCCTAGAAAGGAGCAGAGAAGTAGAGTCCAGGGCAGAAGGGAGGCAGACTGCATACTCTGTTGCTCATAACAGGACTCTACTGTGAAGAGATTTGAGATCCAACTCCCCTTGTGCAATTTAATCTTCCAGAAAGGAAAACAGCTGGGATTTTGTGCTGAAGGTACTTACACAGTAGATCAAGCATCCAGATTCTCCTCTACATATTCAGGTCATAAAGAAAATTACCACAACGATGGAGCTTCTAAACAAAACACCAAGTCATTTAGCATAACATAAAATGCACTTAAATGAGATGCCAGGGCTGGAGCACGAGAGCTGGTAGGACTTCACGTCAAACGTAAAAGGACAGAACAGGGTCTGCGCGGCTGCACTTGCCATGTCCACTGTCCCAATAGAAGTAGTTAACCGTGTAGCGCAGCAACACATGGAACCCTTCAGCCCAGGTTGCTCCCAATGCTAGAGGGGAAAATGAGGCACGAATTTTACTTGCTCAGTCACCAGCACGAAGACTAGTTTGAGGGACACAGAAGGAAGCTGTGGGGAACTGGGGGAGAGCTGAAGATGTAAATAGGCCGAGAATCCACAAGCACTTCATCTCAGCCAACAAATGCCCAATAACAATACCGATGAATTCGGCCGAGAGCTGTGGGGAGCACTGGCTCTTGGCACATCAGAAAGCATCACGTGTTACCTTGGTTATGCACTTCCACCAGAGTAAGAAAGAGCCTCCTACAGCAGACTGGGGAGAGTACAAAGTGTTATCTTGAAGCATGAATACGGTAAAAAACATTACTGATGTGAACCTCAGCCCTCATGCCTTTATAAAACACAACTTACAATCCTTTAAAAAGATGATTAGACTTTTTGGTAGAGGTCAAGAAAGGTTTAGCTGACTGAAGCAAATGACACTAATAATATAATCATCTTACATTTATAGCCGGGGAATTGCAGATGTTGCACATCCAGGTATTTGTTAGCTTGTGATTAACAAGGTGACACGCTTGAAGGAACAAGCTCAGCAAAATTCTAAAAACAACGTTTAAAAAGTACTTATTTAATGTCAACACCAAAAGCATTTGCTTCATGCTTTCAGCTTTGTTTTGTATTCTGTTGTGATGGCTTCAGGTTTGGGGATTTCGTGGGTTTTTGTTGTTGGGTTTTTCCTCCCCCCAAACACATAGTACATTCTAGACTGTACATGTAATCTGCAAATATGAAAGTTATAGCCAATTTATTACAGATATTATTTCCCTGATACTGAAACAATGTTATATATATAAATATTTCTACATTAATATAAATACATGCAAAACAAATCAGAAAATAGAAGTCTTGAGTAAAGAATGACTAAACTTGCAAAAAAAAGATAAATTGTGTACTTTGCAATTATCTGTGGTCATAATGATACCAACCTATTCAACCTCGCAGTCTCCGACTCTGATCCCCGAGGAGAAAAAAAAAAATCCTTCTTGCTGTCAATATTTTGCTTTGCACAGAGAAATCTGTCAGTATCATCAATTACCTTATTAATATGATGCTTACAGGAAAAGAGAGTTTTTCAATGCAGTTACACATTATTTGAAACTGTGGCACACAGCTTAAGAAGAAAGACTGTCTGCAAAGGAACAGTAATGTCACCAAAAAAGTGTGATTTTGAAGTACCATGCACAGAAAATTGTTGATATATCAAGCAGCTTAAGTAGAAGGCAGAGATGAAGCCTTAATGTCTTTTTTTTTCTGCATGTCTCTTTGTAAAAAGTGACAGCAATATATAAATGATTTGATCTACGACAGGTAGTAGAGACAAAAGTAGCCTGTACTGGTTTTAAGAAAAGGAAATCAACATTGGCCAAGTTTCTTTATTTCATATTTCACATCTTCACTCAATACTGTTACTGAATATTTGAAAAATTGTCCTGTACACCATGAATATACAAAATTTATCTGAAGCATTAAATCTGTAAAAATAGAAACAATTCAGTCAGACCAAGTGTAACTGAAGACACAGCAGACAGTAAAGGGATTGCTTATATGGGCTGAGGACGTAGTCAGAAAGTAAGACTTAACTAAAAGAACCATAGATTATTAAGGAAACAGAACTATGTAAATTAAGATTTTACTAATTTGTCAGAAGATAGGAGAGATAAAGGTAATGGATTTTATTTTAAATCAATAAGCATAATGTCACTTTTTAGAGACACCTTGGCGGTCTAATTACATACAGCTAGAAAACTCACTGCCTTCAGGCACCCTCATATCAAGTGCAAATCTGCGCAGTTATAGAATATATTTATAAAATATACTATATGCAAACATCTTTACAGAGCTTTAAATCAAGCCAAAAAGTAAATATACTTGATGGGACAACAGAACAAAAAGAATGAATTGATGCAAAAACGTGGGCAGTGTGATTGTGACCCTTCAAAGACAGAGGAAACCATTCAGTTTGTCTGCAACAAAAAGGAGATGGGATTTGCACCTTAAAAGTTAACTGTTAACAAAAATGAAGAAAATATCCTCTGTGCTTTTGCAAATTAACATAAAATTAGCTTTCGTGACATTTTACGTATTGCTGTTATCTTAAAATATCTTCTAAAGCACAATGTCAACCCTTGAATACCAATAACCAATCACATAATTGAAAGTGAAAGGGTTTCCCAGCTAAATTCAAATTACAAACTACATAATTCTAAGGAGTGCAATGCTCTGGAAAAAGCTTTAAATTAAATTTTACTTGTAAAGCTAGTGTTAGGTTTTTTTAGTTAAAAAACAACTGGAAGCGAGAAAGCTGCAAGAGTACAAATGACGAAATCGTTTTAAGATACACCAAGTGAAAAGAGTGAATTATCCACTGATGCAGACAGAAACATCCATTTGCTACATTATTTGCTTCCTTACTTCATTCCATTGCATGTACACACAGCTTAAGTATTAAAATGCAGAATAATAAATAAAACGGCTCAGATTACTAGCAAGGGGCAAAACACAATCTGTAATTGTGCTCTATCTAGTTTCTGTTTCAGCAGTCTTTTTCTCTTGCAGTTTATAAGAAAAATCATAGTCAGACTTCCAAAAAGAGTCATTCTTTTTTTTTTATCAGAAACTCAAGTTCATTTGCCCAGGTTTATAACCCAAGACATTTCTGTGAAGGAAGCACAGTGCAAATTATATGACTAATAAAACTTGCTTACATAGAAAGAAGTTTACTTGATTAATGTTAACTGGTATCTTTATGAAATACATTGTAAAACAAAGATTAAATAACAGGACTGGGTTTGTGGGTTTTTTCTCAGACTTTTTTTTTCCCCTAATCCCTCCTTTGAAAAGCTTACTGAGTTACAAAAATCTTAATAAAGTTCCAGTCTTCAGCAGATAGCCATTATAAATGCTGCCAATCAATGCCAACTAGTGTTTGATTTGCTTCTTGTGCATGTCCAATTTCCTCTGTGATACTGTGCTGCTGCCAGAGTTTTTGAATCTTTTTAAATCGTTCTTTGCACAGATGTAAGGGATTCCCACGTCTGAAAAGCAGATAATACTTATCAGGAATGACAAAACACTGCAACTAGGCACAAACATTCAGGTGCGACATATTAAATGTTAGATAACTCTTTAAAATATTACAAATATTTAGATAACACTTTAACATTACTCTCTTATCAGAGCAAATCAACAGATATTTTGGCTAGTAAACTGGAGTGCTACCTTGTCTGGTCCTGCACCCTTACTGCTCAACAGTTCCCTCCAGCCTTTGGGAATCTCATGGACAGTCCACAGAACTTTGAACACAGGTTTTCAGCAATCTCTCCATGCTGAACCAGCTCATATTCTATGATTTTGAGCAGTTTCAGAAGCAGCAAGCACTAACAATATCAATTCCCCAAACTATTCTCATAGGAAGCAGAGATACGGTTAAGGCAAAGAACTACCACATTAAATAAAATCCTAACACAGTATTTTCACTTGCTATTAAATTAACACAGATTATACAAATGAATGCACTATATACAAATAAAATTTTCAGCCTTAGTTTCTAGGCAACTTCACAGATGCTAAAAAGATTTAAGTTTTTACACCTCAAGACAACTGTTTATAACGTGGGAAAGATCTTCCATTAAGTATTTTTAACTTAAACACACCTATTAGCATGAAAATGTTTGAAGATATTAGATGCAGCAGCAACATAAAAATATAATCTTACCTATATAATTAAAATAAAAAGGTAACATATTAAGTGTATTTTACAAACCAGATAGTTTTAGAATCCCTGTCTTTAAAAGATGTATTTTTTTAAATATTTACCTGAGTCCCTGGTCTGTCTCTCCATAGTCATCGAGATAAGGAGGAGGATAAAAGCAGCCCTTTGTTTTTCCAGCTAAAAATAGCACCTGACATTCTCGTACTCTAGAGGCACACATAGAGAAGATTTTAGGTATGAATTTTTAGGTGGACAGTTGCTCATATTTTCAAAGACACTGCTTTTCCAATTCTCACCTACTTTCATTCTGTATAATCTGCACGTACAGATTTTTAAAAGTACTTTTTTTTAAAAAAAAAAATATTATTCTCTTCCTGTTTTAACTCCTCAGTAGCAGTTAAAAACCATGTAGTTTCATATCATATTTGCAGCCTGTGTAAAATACTCAACACAACCACAACAAGAAAATAAACCAATTTCACTTCTCACTAATCTTTGCCAAAGTGAAAACAGACATTACCCAACCTTTCCTTGTATGCAGGAAGACAACTAAAATGAATTTTCACATTTTCAACAGCAACAGCAACAACAAAATCAAGGTATTCACCTTCATTGTTTTGTAATACTTGAGTGGAAATGAACACACAGAGAAAACAAATTTACTTTAAAATGAAATTCAAATTTTGTATGATACCTTATTTTCAAAGAAACAACCTCTGAACCTTGTACCAAAGTACCAGGAAGTTGAATACGCTCTAGTTTTTAGACAACCCTGTTATTAACAAACCACTGCCTTTACAAACCACCCCTACAATCACATTTATAGAATTATTCATTTTATGTCCTCACACACCGTCTAACCTAGCAATCTAAGTAGAGGTGTGCAGTTCCTTACCTAAGGAATATGCCCACTCCAGAACCACAAGTGTATGTATGTGCAGTACAGGCTCCAACATCTTCTCCTTCTAATTCGGTTTGACAACAGTAACTCTGAGAACATAGCATGGTCCCACACACAAGGCACAATGTTGGGGCTCTGCTTTTGTCACCACCTGATTTCGGACACCTTTCGTTAAGCAAAAAAAAAAAAAATCCATTGTACGTATTAACTCTAGATGGCAAAAAGATTCAAAAGTACTTTTGAACATTTATACAGTTAACAGTTATACAGATTCTTGCAATTTCACTGAAATACACAGCGGTTTTGTTGGAAGAGATAACAGTCACTATGTGCCATGAACTTTATGATTCCATAAACACCTTTCTAAGGCTTTCAGGTTAGAGGTTTCCCAGTTCACCAAAAGGAGCAGAAGACTTTAGGGGTCCTCTCTAATTGCATACAACTTACGAGAAATTGGATGCTTGGTTAATGAGGCAGCTGTAGTCATCCGGAAGGTCTATTAATTTGTTGGATTCTCTTGCATAGCTAGAATAAAGCAATCAAATTAACCACTCATATTTCAATGAATAATACACAGTGATTTCAAACTCATTCATGTTTTCCTGACTCATCTAAACAGCATCTGTGAATAATTACATTTTTAAAGTTTTCCTCTTCTCTGCCATTCACAGAGTAAAATGGCAGCACATAAAAAAGGAACCCACAACATCTCTCAACTAGATCACCTCCAGTTTTCTTAGTTACACTTTTTATGAATTTGAGAAAACACACAAGCAGAAAGTCAGAAAAATACATGTCACATGTATGCTTTTAGCAAAACCTCATGATGAGGTCACAACAGGTTTAACTGAGTATTTGTTCTGCTCCCTTATCAGTCTGCTTTGTATTTTCCTTTTGTCACCAATATTGAATGGAAAATAGTCTGACACTGGAGTTCAGAGAACTTGTATCCTGAAGAGAATGAAATATTCATGCAATGAAAAGGACGTATTTAATACCAAATATAAATATCTTTAGAAATAATAGCAAAAAGTTAATTTTTTTGTGGATGCTATACACTACATTTTAATAATCTTCAACTCCAGGAATAACACAAATTAGACTGCGAAATGTAGATAGAGGTTTGTAACAGAAGCAATGTACAAAAACATGCTGAGAGAAAAAAACCACCACGGTCAAGTTAGACATAATCTTGGGAAGAGCAGTTAAGAATCAGCAAAAGGAACACATGGAAAAAAATCCCAACAATCACACATAACAGGAAATCAATTACGCAATCAGAGTATTCTTACTGTGTAAGAAATTCTGTTAATAGCTTGGTACTTAACAGATGAAGTGATTAATTTTTATTTTTTGTCACTTAGCCTTATTGTATGTACAACACTGAAAGACTGACTTTATGTATTTAGCACAGGAGATTAAAATGCAGGGATATGTTTTTAATGACAGCACTGTGAACCTCATTCATTTATAATTATTTGGATAATTGATAACCACTATTGCTACCCAGTCTTCATAAAGAAAAACATCCAAAATGCTTTTCTACGCCCACTAAGCATTAAATGTGTTCCAAATTCAAAAGAATTGCTTAGCAAGTAGAAGTGTATGAAAAGCAAATTTTCTTTTTAGCAACTGACTTGGTGTTGATTTCACTGAAAAATTTGCATTCTTTAAAAAGCTCTTCAATGCCTGGTATTTTTAAACAAAGGTTATATATGTCTTTTAGCAACAGCATACCTTTTGAATCAGAAGGTACAAATTTACTATAGGAAACATGAGAAGAAATATTATGGCCTCAGATTACTGCAGATCAGTCCAAATAAAACTGTTATATTTAACTTTGCCTTTAAAATCTACTAATTAAAACAATATTTGACTTTTCTTACAAAATTCAAAAAATCTCTTTGCTTATCCCCTAATATCTTTGTCATTCAATAAAGCAGAACTGACACATATTACAAATGCCCTTTAGAAAAAAATATTCGGAGAAGACTGCGACATTAAAAGTTTCTCCCCGTCTCTGCTTAAAATTTCTCCATGCTTACCTGATAGCACGTCTCTTGCCTTCAAGATATCTTTTTACTTCATTGTTACTACACCAACTACAAGAAAGAAAAAAATTGGCTTTTATCTTCAATGGATGATACTTTCCAAAAACAAGGAAGTAAAAATTCCAAAGTACCTCTATTCAATAATCTCTCCAACCAAAATTATTTCTTTCCAAACACTTCTTTCACAAATGCTTTTCAAAGTCTACTATTCATTTCCATATATGCACTCCTAGGAGAATACTTATACTATTATCCTGTGCAGAATGCCTTTTTATATTTAAAGTAAGCATAAAAACACAACTTACCTTTCTATTAACGTGTTCAGAATCTCACTATTTTCTTGAAAAAGGCAAGTGAGGTTGTTTGGCAAGGAAAGATAGCTACATAAGTGTTCAAACTGATTTGTCCCATTTACTGTAAAAAAAAAGTGTAATTCTCATAATTGCATTTTTTAAAATGACATTAACTACAGTAAATGAAATACAGCTCTAAATGGGACAGCTATTTTTTAAACTGTATTCCCCCACACCCAAAATGTAGTATGAAGTATGAAAGGCACCAGACAGTTATGTTGGAAAACTGCCAGTAACGAGAAGTAACTTTGCTGAAAGTTCCCCTCTAAGCACGTTTCAAACCTGGTCATATAAGAACCACAACAGAGCGCTCAATGGTCTTTACCATTTAGTATGTCTTCATTTTAATGTCATCCATTAAATGGCTACTTTGTGCCCCTCGTAGTCTGTGACACAAACTGAGGCAGGTGATCAGCGACAGTTTATCAGTGAAGTATACCACAGCCTCAGAAACACAGAAATTCACAACTGCTACAATTCCATATTTATGGTACTAGTCTATTGGTTTGAGTCCCTGGGCCTCTGCTCTCGCAGCTTTCAGGACAGAGTACCAGTACCTCCTTCCGTGGCACGGCCTCTTTTGCTCCTGAATAAAGGAGCGAAGAAAATTAAAATGAAAGCTGTGCTCACTTCCCTCTCATGGCCAAGTGATTCCCATTTCGCAACCCCCAATAAAATACTAGAGAAGAGCAATACAGGGCAGCTGTGGGATCAGCGGGCCCTGCAGCACAGAAAGCAAAACACCCAGGGCTTCAGCCACCGTCAGGACATCCCTCGGCAGCTGGGACCTGCAGGCCCATCCAAGCACCTGGAACTCGGGGATTGTAACAAAGTGAAGCAAAGCCTTCCCTCTTCCCCTCTCCTACAACCAACCCTCTAAAGGCCCATGGACCTACTGCCTGGAAGTACAGCTGCACTTTGTACCTCATCTTTAGAGTATCTGTAACACAGAACTCAAGACTATGAAGTTGAGAAAACTTGTTACAGAAAATCAAAGTTCAGAAATAGAGGGTTCTTTTTTTTTTTGGCCCAAATGCTAAAGCATTGCTATTGTAAAATGAAAATAATCCACATTTTAAACACAATTTTTCAAGAAGCTATGTATATCAAGGAAACATTCTACAAGTTCCATAGCTGTTCTCATGCCAGCTCAGCACCACATATCATGCTTCGTTTTAAACATGGGAATCCTGAAGCAGTGTGAACCTACTTATTATTATAAGTAATATCTTCATATTCACATTCAGTCCCTACAAACACCATATGTGGAGGACAGTAAAAGTATGTTAATATCATTGATTATTTAGGGTGTAACATAACATCAGTGTATTTGGAGATTTTAATTATTAGCGGATGCTGATTTGAATGAAATCAATGCAAGGAAAAGCAGGTCTCATTTGAAAACATAATCAATAGATTTGAAATAATCAGTATTCCACTTTTTAACAGAAGAGCATCAGTTTTTGTTTTAGGTAATCTAGAATGGCATTGGTCTTGATATTAAAAAATACATTTTTAAGAAGGAAACAATTTTTTTTTCCTTTTTCATTATGCAGATACGATTCTGCACTAGTAACAAACCCACATTCATTCAATCAGCTTCTTCAGAAAAGAGAGT
Source organism: Phoenicopterus ruber ruber (assembly GCA_009819775.1). Taxonomy (NCBI): domain Eukaryota; kingdom Metazoa; phylum Chordata; class Aves; order Phoenicopteriformes; family Phoenicopteridae; genus Phoenicopterus; species Phoenicopterus ruber. Next base: position 26,715,549 of record CM020217.1, on the reverse strand, counting down.
TTAAACGTAATTTGTTTTGTCCATAAATGTTTGTGTCTTTTGAAAAGCTGATTTAATACAAAGCAGACAGTACCTTGAATTTCTGAGGGTGCTGGGACTCCATTTAAGTAATGGAAAAACAAAGCAGAACATCTCAGGAAAGGCATGATTCCAGCTTTTAGATTCCTCCACAGGTGCCAGCCTGAGGAAATTTCTTTCAAGGCACTTAAGAGAACACAATAAAAAAAAAAAGTTCACTTTTATACAATCATTTCAGTCTGAGAGCTATATTTAGTAAGTCTTCAGTCATACTTCATATTAAATTACTGACTTCAGCTGAAACAAGCATTATGCAAAGTGTTTATTTCAAAGGTAATTCCAAGAAAAACAATGAAACAGAGATTCAAAAAAATGTAACCAACTAGGACAGTAAATTAAGGAAAATTTTGCATAGACATTTCAGATCCTAACAAGTTTTCTGTACTCAGACACTGCCAATGCCAGATTCTACAGATCTACAAACTGACTAAAAAAATTGTTCCAGACCATAATCTTCATAAACAGGTATCTTCACGAGCACAGAGGAATTTATAGGAATAGTTACTTGAAAATTGTATCTAGAAGTAGTGGATAAGAAACAAGATGCAAGAGTTCCCAAGTTAAAAGTGTCATCTTTGACAGCATTAGTATATAGAATTCAGTCAGTAGTTAATGTTGAGTCCAGGAGTGAGAAAATAATATAAATTTTATCAAAAGATCGCCCTTTTACCTTCCTGTACACTGGCAAAGAAATTTATACAGTGTAAGCACAGCTACTTCCTCTTCACTGTTAGTGTTTTCTTGATCCATGCCATTCTCTTCTGAAGAAGAAAGAAATAAAAACCAAGATACTTCAATATATACATGTTTACACAGCAAGAAAGTAATTTTTCAAATTTTGAGAAAAAGGCCAAAACTAAGTGAAACATTCCACTGTACTACAATATGATGTAGTGGAAAAAAGATTTCTGCTGCACATCTTACGTTTTATGTTTATGCTATCATCAACTCCAGTGAGGTGTTGGTTTACTTGTTTGATTGGCTGGGTTTCTTAATATACTTGCTTGGAATTCTTTCCTTTTGGCCTACTACACTTTCTCCAGTTCCTCTTGCCAAAAGATACATTGATTCCTTACTTCGCTAACTGCAACTTATTCATCATGCAATGCCTCAGCCAAGTCTCTGCAATAAACACTTCCAGGCACTGCTACATTAAGCTGGAAAGCTAGGATTCACGACTAGCTATGCTCCAAAAAACCTCCAGTGTTACGCAATAAAGACAAAAGACTGAACTTTCATGAGTACAATTTATCAATACTTTCTATGAGCTGAAAGAGATAGCACCAGCAATTTTATTTTGCAACTGTAAACTGCGTACATTTACCAATAGCACCTTAGTGTTTTCCAAGTACGGATTTAAGGAATCATTGCAATAGAAGTTGAAAGAAAGTGGCATTACCTGTGGATGAGGTAAGTAAAATTTGTATTATGTGTGCCATAGTGACAAGATGAAACAGGTGAAGATCTCCAGTGCCAAGACTAACCCCTGAAAAATCCTGACAATGTATGGCAGGGAAAGAGAGCACCAAGCTTACCTGTAAAAGAAAACAAGAAAGCTGGTATATTCCTTTTCTTTTTGAATCTTCTCATTTTCTCTGCTCATGCTGCAACTCTGCTCCCTTTGAAGGCAGCATACCTCATAAAGCTAATTTTGAAGCTAATTAGCCAGTCATTATTGAAGGGAACAATGATTAACCATCAGGGGTTTTTGGGGGTCTGTTTGGGATTTTTTTTTCTTCCTATTTTTTGTTTGTGGTTTGGGGGGGAGTGTTTTTGGTTTTTTGTTTTGTTTTAACTTCCCAAGACTATGCATTCCGCCTCATTTTACCTCTTTTTTATTTATAGATAATACTTGCAATGAAAAGAGTCTTTAGACTGCATTAAGTAGTGAAAAGATACCCAAAACTTGAACATTTTGAAAGGTTCCTAACCCAGAGTAAACAGAAAGTTTCCAATGAAGTTTTGACATAGTGCCTACTGGATCAAAACATTATTAATATGTATTATGGAATACTTACCAATAAATGAAACATGTCAATATCAAGTATGCAAGGAAGATTTCCATTTTTTTCATTAGGCACCAGTGCTGAGTATTTTAGAGAGAAAAATAAATTTATTAATTGAACATTTATATATGAAAAGATTTTAGTGTACTTCAGTTACAAAACGAGAGCCATCTCCTTGGTTTATATGCTTAAGGTACTTAAAATACAAATGTACCTCTTTTGGCCAGAAAGGTGTGAATGCAAGAGTTGTTCAATATTATTGGAAAAGACTCTTGTCTACTTGACTATACTGTATTGAAATGAAACAAACCCAAAGTAGCTATAACAAAGTAAGTGCTGCCATTCACTGCTCCCACAGTGACCTTCTTCTATTGCTTACGTTTCCAGTGGGAGAAATAAGCTCAAACACTAGTGACTAAAGAGAAACACTAATTGCTGTCTGTTGGACAGCTGCTCATAGGAAACTTTTGCAATTCGCTTAACTTTACAAGGTTCCCTAAATTTGCCTCGCATAACTCATTTGCCTTATGGGCTCAAAAATGCATTGCTAGAGAGTGTCTTAAATTCATTATTTTCTCTCTAATTAAGAAAGAGCTAAGTATTGGTCTCTCCATCTCTGTAGTATTCACATTCACAGTAACCACAAAGTATTAACCAAAGCACTCCAGCTGACAACAGAAATTCACACACTTAATAAATTCCAAGTAATAGAGTAAACTCCATCTAAAAGGACACACAAATAAAATGTCTTGAAAATGTTACAATGTATTTAAAACAACAATCAAGGAACAGCTGCAAACTTCTTTACTTCAAGCAGTAAAATCCAATTTACTGTAAGAGTTTAAACTGCAGCTATGAGAATAGTTTTACAATGTAGCTATAAGCATTAAGCTGCCAAGTTTAAAAACCACTACTACAGTAAAAAATAGTCTCATCATAACAACTTAAAAATACTTCAGTTGAAGACTGCTGCCTTGCTGGCCAGAAAATTAACAGCTGAAGATCTGTGACATTTTGAAGCTATTTCTATTAGCAAGCGTTTTACCACCACTCAGATTTCAAATGCTGTTACTTTTGTAAGCATATAGCCACAGAACTCAACCCAAGTGTCTTAAAAATGCTTCTATCAAAAATGTGACCAGAGCACAGCACTTCCAAAACCAAACTTCTATTCTATAAGTAAGTTATCTTTATGTATAAATAGTTCATAGAATACTGACAGATCAAAGGCTAATAATTTTCCTTATTCCTAGCCTTGAAAAATACGATAAGAAAGATGTTTCCTTCATGAGAATAAAAGCAGTACAGTTGCTTCTGTCAGCTGGAGGGAAGAAGAATTTTGAAGAAACATTGATCCAAGTTTTCAAGAAAACCCAAACCATGCTGAACATCATGTACTACAAAGTTCCAGTAAAATATCTAGCAACATTTTCTCTTCTGCTTCACATAGAAAATGACTCAGTCATTACAGCTACACAGATGTCAATTAAGTTCTTCCCCATAAAGCTGCCAACTGTTTGCTGAAGTAGGCGGTATCAATTCTACTAGTAATTTCAGTATATGAATGCATTTTTAAAGTTTCCCTGCTCTACTGACTGTAAACATTAAAATTATCCCATTTTATAATACCCTTGCAGAATAGTCCTCTCGTGTAATTATTGCATTAGGCTGAACTTCAGACTTTTTTCACCTTCAAGCTTGGAACATTTTGGCTGTTCCCATTAAAATTCTCAACTAATACATGACATTACATAATAAGTCCTATCTTCTAACAGATCCTACTTTCCAAAGGCAGAAAAGTTTGAAGATACATTACAGACCTCTGCAAATATCCTATTTTCTTTCAATACTGTATTAATCTTAATTTCCTCCTCTTTAAAGTTCCAGCGTATCACTTTTCTTTTGTGAAGGACCACGCTTCCTTCTCCTTTGCTCCAGGTACCTTTCTAAAAGCAGCAATATAAACGCTGGGAAGAATCAACAGAACTCCTTCACAGCAAAATATCAATGTTTCTATGGAAATGTATCTTGGAACCGCAGACCAAAAGAAGTGTTTGGGTTTTTTTTTTCCACGGTATGATGAAATATGCATAGATACACATATGGAAATACCAGCTCTTGGTCTATTACTTAAAACCACTACATAAAACAATCTTCTTGTAATCAAGACTAACAATCATTCTGTAAGCATCTTTATATATCTGTATCTTTGTAAAAAAAATAATAAGGTGGTGAACTTACATGCTAAGAGAGTACAAAAGTGACCCTGTACTGCCGAAAGAGATGAAACTGTCCAGTGAGCTGCTGCAAATCTTGTTAATGATGTAAGGCAGTCATCCTTTAAAAAAAAAGAAAAAGAGACACTGCCACAGTTAACGAAGTTCCTCAATATGAAAAGGTCTTTTGGCTCACAGCATTCTTTTCAGGCCCCTCAGCTGCAGTTTATGGGAGCAGTCTGAGTGTTTAAGTATATGACAAAGATATTTATGTTTATGCAAATATACAAGTTCCCCGCAGTATTCCTATTTTGACTGTTACCATGAGAAACCCTGGTCTCACTAAACTATGCATTTATAGAAAAAAAACCATAATAGTTTGGCTAGATTTGATTTTTACATAGATTAATAATCAGATACTGATTGACTAAATGGTGGGATCCAACGAATAAAACTATCAAATAACCATAACTTAAAATTTAGATATTCTGCATTAAAGAAGCACAATTCCCTCTTTTTCCACTGATTCAGAGAGGAATTGCTACTTGATCCTTACCTGTCGACACGGTAAATGACCAAATAATGGTTTATCTTCATCAGCTAAAATTCGTTCTGGAAAAAAACAAAATCCCCAAATATTTCAATGCTGTGAATTTAACTAAATTCTGTAATTCACATATAAAGGAGCAAAATGAATACATTAGTACCTATAGTCTGTATCGTGTAAGCACAGCTTCCCCAGCACATTATAGGTACACGTGGATCTTCTTCATTTGGATGAACCTTCAAGCCTACTTTGTATGTTGCCGTACCAAAAGTTGTCAACATCTCTTTTATGCTCTCAGAATAAGGATTCCTGAAACAAAGAAAACAATATTACTAATTCATTTTTTCTCCGCTGGCAGCATAGTACTTTTAATGATGAGCATTCACCCCATAGCTGAACACCTGGATTTTTAAGATTTAAGCGAGAACTCCAGTATCTTTCTTTGCATCTGGTATTCTGTAACCTCTTTTCTGTGACAGATATACTCCCAATTATTTTTTGATTGGAACCAATCTCATTTTTTAGCGTTAAGAGTATCTAGTCTTCAAAGACAATATAGTTAAGACTAAATTTAAAGAACTGTGTGTGACTGATGGCAAAATCTGTCATCAGCTGGGATAGGTGTCTTGTATTTTCGTGTGTAGTTGGCAGATAAATGTCTGTACCATGTAATGAATTTCATTACTTTCTCCCCAAGTGAAGAAGGGGTAGACTCAAATACAAACATACCATAGTAGCTGAAATTACATATTAACATACTCCCCATTTCATAGTCTTTCTTGATGTTTTACTTGTAGTGCTGAGCTATAATGAGTCCTTCATCCCGTTACAAGTAAAAGGGAAAGAAAGCTTAATCCTGATGTTGAATTTATACAACAGCACCATCTTCTCTGCACATCCATACATCACATCCGCCTCTGAAATTCTACTGCATTATTTACTACTTGGGGGTTGGACTTCAATATCATCAATAATAATAGGATCAACTTTTCTAATTAAGGCAAAATTCATATTTTTGCCTTAATTAGTGAGACCTTATAGCACAGAAGTCACATTCTATTTTCATGTTACCATGTCACGATGAAGTTTTAATGATTTATTAAAGATGTAAATACATACTTCGGTTTGAAATCTGGTCTAAATCCTTCAGGTAATTGCAGCTGATCCATTTTTTCTGAACTACCAGAATTGCCTGTACAAACAAGAAGCAATAAAACACCAATAATTCACCTATACGTAATTTTTACATATTAAAAAAAGTGCAGGAGCACATCACTAGAAACTGACATTCCAAGCTAGTCTTGCCACTTTTGCCACCATCTCTCAACGCCACTGTGGTAGAACCATAATACTTGGTCTGTTTGTGAACTGGGGATGTTTAGCCTGCAGAAAAGGAGGCTCCAGGAAGACCTTATCACTCTCTACAACTACCTGAAAGGAGGTTGTAGAGGTGGTTGTCAATCTCTTGTCCCAAGTAACAAGAGATGGGACAAGAGGAAACAGCCTCAAGTTGTGCTGGGGGAGGTTTAGGTTGGATATTAGGAAACATTTTTTCACTGGAAGGGTTGTCAGGCATTGGAACAGGCTGCCCAGGGAAGTGGTGAAGCCACCCTCCCTGGAGGTATTTAAAAGACGCGTAGACATGGTGGCCCCTAGGGACATGGTTTAGTGGTGGACTTGGCAGTGCTAGGTTAATAGCTGTACTCGATGATCTTAAGGGTCTTTTCCAACCTAAATGATTCTACGATTTTCACATACAAATATACACATTTCTTCAGACTTACTTGCAGAGTCTTCATCTCGAAGTAAATACAGCGCTTTTATCTGCTGGGATATTGTTTTGATCCACTGAGCTAGGTTTGGTTGGCTTGAAAAGTCTAACCTGTGCAAAATACATGTAAACAGAATACACACATTAGTTAAGAACAAACTATATACAGAATCAGTATTTCATAGGCATTTCATGTTGTTCTGTTTCTCAATGGGCTCTTTCTCTGTTGCCCACATATTTCTCTATCTTCAGTTCTTTTCCTGCAGGTCCTACACTTCACTGTCCTTTCATACTCTAAAGTCCATACTATACAATAACAAGGAAGGTCCATAAACCAAAATAAGCAGGCAGGCAATCCATTTGAGATTATCAAAACAGAAGATAAGAAACACTTTGAAAGGGATTTTTGGGGTGTGGCTCGTTTGGGATTTTGGTTTTTATGTTTATCGAGGACATTTATAAAGCAAACAGACCTGTTAAACAAAACTCTTGGTGGAGGAAGCAGAGGAATAACGGTGTTGCTTAAACATTCACAAAGTGGGCAAAGGAATTCACCATTTTCTACATCGTAACTTGTGTGTACTCGTAATCTTTGTTGTCTTCGTTGCTCTTTCGCTTGGACAGCATCAAAATACCTTTAGAAAAGAGTGAGATATTAATGACAAATTATTAAAACATTACTTTATATTTTAAATTAATGAATTTTCATGAAGACACTGTTTTGCCCTTTCCCAGAAATACCTAAGAGAATTATCTGAAGGAAAAAGCTCTACCCTCTGACTGATAAAGTATTACTAACTGCAGGCTATCCCCAGTTTTTTGCAGCCAAAATACCCCAAACTGCTGAAGTTCATTGGGCTGTCAAAACCACATTTAAGTCTGAAATTTAGCAATTTCCACTTAGGGAAAAAAGGGTGATGGGGAGAGGTAGAGAGAATGCTGAAGCATTAAAAAAAATAAAATTCTTCATTTTACATAAAATTTTAAAGGAGGTGCCATGAACATATTCCACTACAGGCCACAACAGAGCAGCCGCTGAAAAAACTGGTGGCTGATCTCCGAATCCTATATGATAAGGAACTGAATTCACTGCTTTGCTAAACGTAACTGCTATTCCAGAAGCCTCTGGGATGGTTTAGAGCGTGCCCGACAATGACCCAAAAATGATCTGAATACAGGCATCTAAGGACATTTCCAGGAGTTAATGGCAACCACACAGGACTGTACGTGAGCTACACAAGAATATGAAGAACATGTCTTCAGTGAGCAGTGGTATCAAAGACCACAAATGAAACCTGTACTAGGATCACTGCGCGGTTACGGCCGCAGAATCTCTAGGAGGTCCTAACAGTCTTCACACACAAGGCAGAATTTGAAATCAGGCACTTCAGAGCCACACCAAGGACCAAAGCAAGGGCCTAATTGAAGTCAGAGGCTTGAATGGTTTGCATTTGTCACCTGACATTGGCACCACATAGCAGTAAGCACATTTATCCCCCTCCAAAAATCAAAGAATAAAAATAACTAAAAAAGGTTTTATAAAAAAAACTAAGAACAAAGGATAAAATTGAGTTTACGTTGAAGATGAACTAGGTCACAGATGTTTCTGCTTCAAGTTAAATATGATGGAGGAATTAAGGGTGCAAGGGATGCACTATCCTTTAAAACTTCAGTAAAGAGCACAAGAAGCAGCAGGAATATGTCTATTACTGAACTGCAAAAAAAAAAAACCAAAAAAGATCTGAGCTTTAGCGTTCAGATATATGTGCACCACAGGGCATTACGCATAGGGATAAACAACCTAAGGGAATGAAAGCTACCATGTGTGGCTTTGGATTCTTCTTTACCAAGATGACAGTAAATGAAAATTATTTTGAATATGTTTACAGTATTTATTATAATGATTTCTACTCCCCCCCCCCCCCCAAACAGAAAGATGTTTAAATCATTTCATGACATTCCTTCTTAAGTTTACTACATAGTAGTAATTTTGCCATTAAAATTAGTGCCATTAGGCAAACTGATGGCATGACATGCTATTTGGACTAAAAGCTTAAATATAGCTGTTTACCTTTGCCAACAATGAGCATGCATAATATGTCCACAGCTACCCGTGTGTGTTCCGCATGACAGATCTGGGTGCATGAATAATGGGTCATATTTTTCTGTATTTAAAATAAAACAAAACAACTTTGAAATAAACATTTATCAAAAGACTTCACTGCAGATAAATGTTACCACATTTGCGTTATTACACTGGTGAGGCCGCACCTCGGGTACTGTGTTCAGTTTTGGGCCCCTCACTACAAGACAGACATTGAGGTGCTGGAGCGTGTACAAAGAAGGGCAACGAAGCCGGTGAAGGGTCTAGAACACAAGTCCTATGAGGACCGGCTGAGGGAACTGGGGATGTTTAGGCTGGAGAAAAGGAGGCTGAGGGGAGACCTTATCGCTCTCTACAACTACCTGAGAGGAGGTTGTAGAGAGGTGGGTGACAATCTCTTGTCCCAAGTAACAAGCAATAGGGTAAGAGGAAATGGCCTCAAATTGCACCAGGGGAGGTTTAGGTTGGATATTAGGAAACATTTCTTCACTGAAAGGGTTGTCAAGCCTTGGAACAGGCTACTCAGGGAAGTGGAAGAGTCACCATCCCTGGAGGTATTTAAAAGACGTGTAGATGTGGTGCTTCGGGACATGGTTTAATCGTGGACTTGGCAGTGCTAGGTTAACAGTTGGACTCGATCTTAAATGTCTCTTCCAACCTAAACAATTCTATGATTCTATGATTTGATGAAGCATAAAACATATTACTAATCTACAACAACTTAAACTGTTTAGATCATTTACAACTATCATGTCATTTTGTTTTGAGCGTTATGTACTGAGACTTCAAACCAAGCTTTTGGAGGTGCTCAGCCCTGGTAAAAGTCCCCAAAATCTACCTGCAGTTTTGGTGGTTCAATACCATTAAACAATGGGTCTAAGAACATTAATCTTCAGAGTGAGAGTGCAAAATGATTCAGTGCAGAAGTTTTCTGTGTTTACATATACAGAATCCAGAGAAACCTTTGTAACAATGCCACTGATCGTCGTGATCTGTTTCACAAAGTTACCTAAATCCAAGCATTTTTTATTATCACTAAGAGGCATTTCAGATCATATAACTGAGAGGAAGGAAATGTGTATCTTGTGCTTTTACAGCACTACATAAACACCTCCTCTCTCTACAATGTTACGAGCGTAGTTTAAGAACAAACACTTCTGATTTTAAAGGATTTTTTAATAGTTACAAATAATTTGTGATAAACGGCTGGCAGAACATTTAGATAATGCTTTGCAGTGACTTTACATTATTTAGAACACACATTTCTACCTCACTAAAAATATGGGAGTTTTGCCACTGATTACAATGAAGTCATTGACAATTATACAGTTAACATAAGAAACCGATGCTACTGTCTCCAAGGAAAGCATGCAGTTGTTACAGTGACTCTGATATTCATTAATATTAAAGACAACTATGAACTTTACTTACCAGGGTCTGGAATAATTTTGTTTCTATTTTTAGACAACACAGTTGATCGCTGAATAAATGCTGCCAAGACCATAGCCCTGCTGTCCACTTTAACTTCTTGTTCCTCCTGACACAATATACACATAACAACCTGTCTCTGTTCAGCTACTCTAGTTTGCTCTGGTCCCAAGGCTGTGAGTTTTGCATCTGAAATTACAGGGCTAGAATATTCAAAGAATACTAGTGAGCAAATTATTTGAAAAACATTACAAATCAGATCATGATTTAAATGTGATTAATGATCTTTCTAGCTTTACGATAAATGCTCTCTGACAAAAAATAGTTTTGGCATTTATACAACAATTCCTATGTCCCCAGAAATAGAACATATTTTACAGAAAAAATTCATACCCTCCCAATAGTATTACCCACCGAAGTTTAACATAGAAACTGTATCTATGAACCTCCATTATCACCATCCCTTAAGGGCCTGACAAATTCTGAAAACACTCTCCACTTCCCCACAAAATCATTACCACGCTTCAATTTGTATTTCCAGCTACAAGCAGATTTTCTTCCAGAGACATATAATCAGCTATTTCCAATTTACTATGTTTAATAGCATAGCCTCTTCAGTATTATTAACAATTTACTGGATGATTTTATACAAAAAATTATTTGCCTGTTTATGTTGAGCACTATGAGGATGGGATGAGGGAGGAATCAGTATTTATCCCACCATCTTGACAGAAAGGGGGAGGAAAGCATTCCATTTACTGCTGCGTTTTTGGTCTCAAAAACTTATGAATAGTTTTCCATCAAGGCTAAAAAAAGCACTTTTTAAAGCAGTAATAATAGGACAATCTGATGTAAAAGTTAAAGGAAAAAAATTTAAATTATATTCCTTTACCTATTTTCATGTACTCCGGAGGTTGAGGTATCTAGCTCCTCCAAAGTTTGCTGAAATAGTTCTTTGTTTTCATTAATGAAGTGCCGCTGCATCTCAGACATCTGTGCCATGATCTTTTCCCTGCGCAGCCTGGCAATCTCAGCTTTTCGCTTCCTTTCAGCTTTGTCTTTATCACGTGAACTCTGAAATTGTATTGTTCGCTCAGTCATTTTAAAAATCTTGTTATGCATAGCAGTAGCTAAAATAAACTGTCTGTTGTAACATGTACTAACCTCCAAACAATGTAAATCTCATAAAAAGACAAAAGAAAAGTCTACCAAAAAGTTATTTTGTGCCTTCTTTTCTTTAGCTCATGTTCAATGCCACGCAGAACTGCAGATCCAGAAGGGTACCTCTCCCCCTCAATCTTTAACTAGATTTTGTATTTCTCTTCCCTTTGAGCATTCATCAGATAAACAGGTAAGTAAGTAACAGGTCTTGTCTCTAGTGCTGCTCTTCCTCCATACTAGCTGTATTCCTAAATACACTACAGTGCTCCGAGGTCTTTGTGCAGTATCTAAAACATCATGTCCAGCTAAATGAATCAGCAGAGCTTATCTGGAATGACCTGCATGGTAAAAATACAGATACCATTCCTTTTAACAACTTTCCAAGGAGTCTGAAATTATGGGAAGAGCAGAATCATTAAATGCAGCAATCCGTACTACAAACAGTTCTAAGGAGTAAACTTGCGAAAGATTTGGAGACTACAATATATAAAGCAAAGAAAAATAGTCCAGGGACTCTCCCAATAGGTCTTTCAAAGAAATGGGTTTGATCTACAGAGATGTGCGTGAGACAATTTCAGAAATCACTGATGTTTTCCATCTTTGATTTAGAGCTGCAATTAGAAATATAGTCCTTTGCTAGTCACGACCCAGACCTGTTCCCGATCAGCTAACTGTTACAGCTTGCTTTTACCTCCTCCATAATATTTCCTTCCGTCTCAGCCACAGGACTTGTAGAAGAGCTTTCTCTTAGTTTCTTAATAGTATTAAAAGTCTGTAAGAAAAAAACCAACAATTTGTTTGTGACATGTGAATATAACTGTGTATACTACAAGGCTGGCCAGATAATGCAGAGTGCTGGATTCCAGAAGAGAAAAAAAAGTAGGTACAACAAATCAAGATGGCAAATAAGGAAATCACCACAACGTAACTAGGAAAGTTTCAAAAGTCGTCTTTCCATGATTTTCAGCAGTTATATAAAAATACATTTACCTTCAATATCCATCTGATCATGTCCTTGTGCACTTCCAGATGAGGTGCGTTTTGCAGTGTTTCTAGCATAGCTAGTATACTAGGGGAATTATTGGGTGCCTCTCCTGGTCCTGCGAAAAAATTAGGACGACAATTGATTATGCTGTTACCTGACAAACTAATCATTCACTAACATTAAAAACAACAAAAAACAACACTTGTACATGTTCAGCAGCTGAAGAATTCCTTCGACAAATAGGCCCAATATGTAACTTTCATTTCCCCCACTGCAAACATTTTTACGAACACCCTCTAAATCCTGAAAAGTTAGAGGAAATAGTCTTAAAAGTCTTGCTTACTGACTATATTTTCTTACAAGACAAATGCACTGTATATGCTCCCTGGCTGTTTTCACCTTGGGAGCTGCCATGTAGAACTTCCAATATTTTACTTCCCACCTATTTTAAACGGAAGAGTCTGAGCAATTTAGAGGTACTAGTCAGAAGATGCAAAGGACAGTCAAGATTAAAAGATCATTTAAGAAAGCAACTACAGTTTTTGCAATTGTAGCATCTGATCAGGTACAGCATGTTGAGACACTACTTAACGACATTAAGAATCAGATTTACTGGGAATTATTCTACTTCTGGATTTCTCCTCTAGAAAAGGCCTTTAGTATTGCTACTATCATATATGCTTTACATATATGTAGATTCTATGTATAGGTAAAATTTTGAGGGCTAAACAAATATAGTCTTCTGGTAAATACTGTTTCAGAACAATATAATATGAGATACTGGCACTTTCAGTTATTTAAAATTTGTTATACATTTGAAAAGAAAGGCATACTTGATATTTTCTGAGTGAAAGTAAATGTTACAACATTCTCCTCGCTGAGATTCTCCAGATGTTGTTTTTCTTCTTGCAGTGCCATTCCAAGCAAATGCAAAACCTAGGTAAAATAATTCATATAATCTCCTTATATAGTTTGGGTAATTCATTAAGAGACAAGGAAGTCATACAATAAAATTATATATTAAGAATATATTTGAAGTTATTTCTAGATACATCATTCCAAAGCTACATTACACAGGAGTAACAGCATTTGTTTACAAATTCTTGAAACTTTGCCAGATAAAACACACATTATACCACTTCTATCTTTGTTTGCTGTCCTGTCTAGTGAGCGAGAAGTCAGTGCTTCTTAGCTTTCTTACTAGCAATTGCATGTTGTTATCACAAGTCTCTGGACAGAAGCACGATGTATGTAAAAAGGATTTACAGCGTGCAAAAATCTAACTGACAAAAAGTTAAAATTATTAAACTAAATTTATTCAAACATTCTAGAAACACATTTTAAAATAATGTTAACTTTTAGGTCAGTAAAAAGCTGTAATCTCCTTGAACTTGAAATTACCCTATTTGGCACTAAAATAGTCTGAATGGCATTTTAAAGCTGAAATACTTAAATCTTGGTGGTGAACTCTGTCATGCTGAATCAATCACTTTTGCCACCCCATACAAATTGCCAGGATGCTCTAAACAAAAAGCATTATTGAATGCCTGGAATCAACACTGAACCCGTGTAAGGAAAGGATAATCACCGGCAAATCTGTAGCAGAACTGGAATGCAACAGTCTAAGATAACTAAAGTATCTACAGGAAAAAGTGGTAAAATCTGATTTGAATCTTGATTTTTTTTAATTTGTTTTAATAAGTAACTGTCAATTTTTCCTCAGCCTATCACATCTGTTAACAAGGTCTCATCAGATTGAGGCATCTGAAAGAGGTGGCCTATTATCAACCTTTGCATGGTGCTTCCAAGACGAGAGTGATTAACTTGGGAATGATGCAGTCCAACTGCATGGCACCAGTGAACACAAAGCACTGTTTCTGAGCAAGCGATAGGTCCCTAATGAATCGCATGTTTTGGAGAACAACACAGAGGTACTCAAATGACTGAGCATGTTTCAGTTCAGTTTTAAAAAAACATAAAAATAAAATCTTATTCTACACAGTTATTCCAAGGCCTAGCATTCTCACATTACCTAAATGTAACCACATTCTTCAATTTTTGTTGTGATTTATAATAGTGATATATTGTTCCATTTTCAGCTTTTTCTTGTGTTATATGTTCATTTAAACTTAGCTATAGAAGGTAGCATACACTCAATAAGACTGAATGTCAAAAAATTAATAGTTTCAGAGCTGGGGTTTTATTTCAAAGTGTTATTTAAAAATCCATCAATAGTTTTGAAAAGTTTAGGGTTGGAAACTAAACCAACAACCCTGACCAATATGAATAGCCCCTTGATGGCAGTTCACCACTTATCTCTGCACACTGCACAAAATGACCATCATGGACAATAAAATCTACACTAATCCTCCAGGTTTCTAAAGATCATCATAAATAGTGAGGAACAAAGAGCTCGGTTGAGTATCCCAAAGCTGATAGATTTTCAAGTTAGAAAATTTAGCGTAAACTGAAAATAAGCAAAGGAATGACAAGAAAAAGTCAACGTGCTTTACTTGATATGCAACAACTCAGATAAACTACCACAATAAACACGATTTTCAACTGATTCAAGCAGAATTCTTCCCTCTCGTGTGTATCCCATTAGAAATTTACCTCTGTCTTCCATTCGCTTTTAAAAATAAATTGCATCAGAGGCAGAGGGGTTTCCCTAGTCTCACATATCAGAAAACACCATTTACTTCTCATTCACAGTATTCTGGATATGTTAGATACCAAGTAAACAACCCAAATCTATAAACCCATGTTAAAATGCTAGAATACATATTTCTTCCTTCAGCATAAGCATAATTTTAAATAAGGAAACATACCCTTTGCAGCATGGACTCTGACCAAGCATAGCCATTGTGTTCTACTGCCCACTGCAGTATAGTTCCCATAATGCACAGCATGACATCAGATTGCAGAATATTAACCAGACTTGCAAAAAGTGGGCAGAAAGGAGGAAGAGCTGGTGGTGGAAGTGCTGAAAGGGAAATTTGTGTGTTTGACATTTCAGCATCTCTAAAACTTCCAACACCTATATAAAATGTCTGACTTTCAAACAGTTTAACAGCTTAACCCAAGACAGTATACAGTTGCTTGGTGAACAGTATTACAGGTAACAGGTTGTAACATTCAACATGGCTTGCATGTCATAGAAAAGCCAAAGGAATAAGCTGTTCAGAAAGCTGGTTCCAGGAGGGATCAGATTCCTGTCTATAACCAGAGAGACATAAGGGAAATTGCTACATTTTCACCAATTTCTGGCTAGCCCAAGAACAAGATGTTAGTCTAAGCGTCAGGGCAATACAGAGTTTGATAGGTGCTTCCCTCTTCTCCTATCTCCTCTCAAAGACAAATACCTGTATCTTCTCTGTTCTGTCTTTTCAGCTTTCTTTGTGCTTCCTCTGCCTGAAATAGAAGAATCATGCCAATATTACTCAAAACCTGTACAAATATAAAACTAATAAAAAAAGCAGTCATACTTTATTACATTGTCACTGTTTTTCCCCTTTTTCCCCAGCCTTAAATAAAACAAGAAAGCTTCCATGTCTTTTCAGTTTGTCTTACATTCTACTTGTAAAGTAGGGCCTGCACCTTCAAAATTAATCTTTCATCTTGAGCCAGCCTGGATTCTTTTTCTAGCATAAAGTTGTATGACAAGTCTGAGCTAAAATGGTAATTTCCATAAAGGTAAGTGAAAATACAGATTGTTTGAATACTTTCAGTAAAATAAGACCTAAGAGAACCCACAGACAAGCTCCTGAAGCCCCATTGATTTCAGCAGCTCTGTATAGGGCACTGGATCCGGTGGCGCAGAAATCACCGCAAAATCTTGGGCAAGTTTTGCCAACATGCTCAAATAAGTTAACTTTTAAAAGTTAACTTTTAACCAGCTGATAATACTTCTTCACAGAATAAAGCTTTGGGAAAAAGCAAACCAAAAAAGACAAAATAAAAACCAGAAAGTTAAATTACTAATTACCTTTGATTGCTCTGCCCTTGAAAAGTGATAGAAATAGAGATTGAAGTTCCTGGCACATTCTGGTTTTAGTTCATAGAGCCCTCTGCCTGTTAATCCAGGTTTCCTACAAAAAAAAAAAAAAAAAAAGAGAAGGATAAAAACTTACATTCATTGGCTATTAACATTTGAGCATAAATGGTTAACTAGAACAGCTAAAAACACTGCTCAATAGGCTTTCTAGAAATCAAATAAGTAACAATATTAAGAATGATGCACGTAAGTAAAGCCATGGGAAAACACCACGACCCAGCCCCCTTTCTTCTATTCTCTCATTTTCACTAGTTTAGACATTCCATTTTTAAAGTTAAAATATTAGAATAAAGGGAAACATACTTGAAACAGGCCACTTCTTCAATCACACTTTCCATTCCTGTCTCTCTGTTCTCCTACATTGAGTGAAAAGGCAAGACAGTCTGTTACTGTAGTTCTGGGATTAAACACATTCAAATATCATACAACACTAGATAAGCATGCAAAACAAATGTAGAACAAGGTCATTTTACTGGCTCTCAAGAGAACGCTAAAGCACGTAACATGAAAATACATTCAGGAATATCTTCTCTGCAAAAATATTTTTTTTAAAAAACATGCAATTTTAAGTGCTTAATTTTTACTGTTTCTCCTTGTCATAATCAATTTGAATGTAACAGTAACAAGAAAACTCTAAGTTAGCTTACTCAGCCTACCATAGGAATATACAGTCAATATTTCTGGTTCCTAGGCCTTTAAAATGAAGTAAGTATAGGAAAGTTAAAAAGACAAGTCACTGAAAACTGGTAAAACCACCACAAAATGCAGCTGAAATCAGCTCAAATACGTAACACTACTTCATACACAAATTACCTTTTAACATTACCATCCCCTTCCCGCCAGGGAAAAAGTACTTAAGACTGACCATACAATTTAGAACTCTAGCTTAAATCCTAGTTTGCTCTTTCATCCAACCCTAAAATATTTTTTAAAAAAATCATAATGCTACCCTAAAAATTGACTTTTCAAATTGTTTAAGTTTAAAATATTTAGAACAATGAAAAATATTTCAGAATTTATCATTAAAAGTACTACCAATATAGCAAAAGATTAACTTTGGAATTTTGACTGCCTTTGGAAATCATGTTTAAAAGAATACTTCAGAAAAAAAAAATTAAGCTTTGCTATCCTATAAAAGCACTCATACCAGAATTCCAGTAAATGCTTCTGTCCATGCAAATGAAGCATTTATGTTATACAAGTTGTTATACTGTGTCCGATTCCACGTCTTCTCAATTATTGTTAGGCTTTAAAATATAACAGCTTATATTTCTGGATAGCTCCAACAACCCACTTCGATACAACTATTCAGGGTTTACAAGCAGACTGCAGAGACTGCTGGCCAGATGGCCTGATAAGAAACATTCTTAAAAAGAGAAAAGAGCTGAAGAAGCTCTCAGGCTCCTGCCTCTTTCATATGTTGCTGCTGCTTCTTCTTTTGCTCTTTCCTCCCTTCTCCATGACAACTATTAATCTGTACGCATGCTAACCTTAGTCTTAACATAATCATGCTGCTCCCATTCCACATTAAGTGGCATAAACTTCCATAAGGAAAACTTCAGCAATCAGCCTTATAAAGTTGAAGTTGCCTTTTTTTTTTTTCCTCCCAAGTTACTTACATCTTCAGGTAATGCCTTTACCAATTCACTGTGAGCCATTGGCCTGATGCTCAACTGATGGATGATCTCTCGTTTGATTTCATCTGTTGCATTTACCTGTCCTATTCCAGGACTGAATCTTTCACCTGTAAAAATAAAATGTAACTTTTTTTTAGGATTTTAAACATTTCTTTCTCTTCTTTTGCAACTTAAAGCAAAAGACTGGAAAATAAGTCTCTTCTGTGAAATCTTGTGTTCACCCACCAGTGATCAAAAATTCATTATGTTAATCTAAGCTAGTTTCAAGGCTTTTCTCTCAGGAAAGAAGTCAGAACTACAGGAAGTTCAAAACAGAACTGAACTTGAGATGACAACGAAGAATGCTCATTCCAGACCATTAAAGAGACTAAATTTTAATCAAATGCATTCTGAACTTACCAACAATCATTATAATGAGGTATAGCATCTCTTCTATAAGAGTGTTATTTTGTTGAACGACATCCTGCATTAAAATAAACAGACAAAAAGAGAATTTACATTTCTCAATTAAGGGTAAAAGAATTATTCTATATGCTGAAAATATTTTTTCGGTGCTTCAAAACATTGCCTGTTTTCACCCTTAGCACTCCCAAATGAAACTATGCTGAAATGCAATCACAACTGCCTTAAACTTCTTAAAAAATGCAAAAATTATGCATCAGTTCCCAACATTTACCAGTTTGACAGGTAAAAATATTTATGCATATTTCAAACTGGTCAAAATAAATTAAAATAGGACAGGTTTTGGGTTTTTTTAATCAACAAATTGCATAGCCTCAGCACAACAGCATCTGATACAATTTCAAAAACAAAATTGCAGATTTTCTATTGCAGTAGTACATAAAATACCTTGTTAGTATTTTCTGTGCTAAATCTTTTGCCATAGTCTGGAGTACTAAATATCTGATAAAGTTCAAAGCGACTCAGCATTATCATCAAGAAGTGATTTGGATCCATCATAGACACACCTGTCTATTAAAGAAAAACATGATTATAAACAGAAAATAGATTGGGTGTTATTATAGCATGTTTGTATATTTATATTCAGTGTTCACAGTATATTCTTTATGAAATTCATTCCTCTCTCTATCCTGGGCACGAAGTTTTAAGTAATTAAGTTTACTGTCTTAGGACTCCAATAACACAAGAGACAGCACATTTGACAAGCAGGATCCTATGCTGTATCAATAATTCCTGATGCCCTTTTAAGTGTAAAATATTCCAGGTTATTCATTTTATCTCAAATACTCTAAATTAAATCCAATGAAAGACTTTTGGCTGGTTGGTTTTGTCTCTACAGCCCTGTTCCTACTGGCTCAACTTTGAGAAGGCATAGTATCACTTAGTATATAGCACAAAGATTTTAAAAACCTATTCCAGTCCTCAAAACAAAGGCTGAAGACTTTAGTAAGACTTCCCAAACCTTCCTGGAAAGAAAAATACTAATGTTTCAATGGAGCCACAAACATTTACTTCCGTTTCTGAAAACTACTGGCCAAAGTTTTTTCTATTTATTAAACAATGTATCTAAGTTAGCCGATTATAAATATTTGTTGTCAGTTTACTATTGCTAATGGGACCACTCCTCTGGGTCAGAGCCAAGTAGACTGCCAGGTTTGTAAAATCTCTTCTGAAGAAAAAAAAAAAAAAAAAAAAAAATCAAACTACTATATGGGGTTCCACTTCCTATCCAGCATTTTAGATGCCAACTTTGAAGGGAGGGAGAAGAGGCAACGCATATATTGAGTACATTATTGAAGACCTGCAGACTCACATGACTGCCAGTACAGCACAGCCCATTAGTTAAAATATTACACTCTTGAAGATGTAGCATTACATATGCGTTACACAGAAAATTCTGCACTTTCCACAGTATATACAAAAAACAAGGATTACAACAACAGTATTTCCTTCACAAATTAGCCCATAAAGACATAGATACAATACAAAATAGAAGTCCTTCCACAAAAATTGTCTTTTTTCCTTGTCATGAAAAGGTTCTGATGGAGATAAAAACAAATGCACATGTATCCTGAAAATGCTTGATGAAAATGCAAACTGGTACATGTGGTTACCTGAAGCATCACTATGTCCTTGTCAAACATCTCCCTCCTGCATTTCACATTATGGTAGTAATAAATCTGAAACAAAAAAAACCAAACCACAATAATTAACAAACATCATATTTAGTCTAAGCTTATTTTCATTCTGGAAAAATAAACTTTGTTATACAGTATTAGTAAACAAAAAATGAATCTGTGATTTGAAAAAATTATACAAATATATTTGTATGCAAAAAGCATTTTTATACAGCACAAGACAAGCATGGCTGCCGGCTGGGTTGGATCGATCTAACATCTAGCTTGCTTACACTTAGAAGGAAAAATCTTGTGGACCTCTTTGGGCTACACTTTAATATATCTACTTGGTTAGCAATTAACTGTTTGAAATTCACAGGAAAGAAAGCCCTTGCAGTTGAAGAAATGTTCTTTCTTTGCTCCATGAATTGCTCTTTAATTATTTGAGATACAATCTTTCAGGAACTGCCAGTTTCAGCAAAATGTTAATATTGTGACAGAACCATACTTAACCCAAACCATTCTGGGAGTGAACTCAACAGTACTGCTCAGCAGCAGCAGCAGCAACACCACAATCACTGCATGGCACTGAAATGTGGGAAAGGTTATTTTTCCTTAATCATGGTAGAATCAAAGAGGGCTGTCAAGTTTGTACCTGGGACTGGCAACAATCTTCAGCACGCTAAACTTTCCTCTAGAGACACATCATTTCTCGCCAGAATTACATAAGAGAGTTAGGCATGCCTTCCCTCTCTTCCCCATACTAATAATTCACACATAGATGTCTATTCCTATCTTCTGGGAAAATATCCAAAAAGAGCTGGCTGAACATAAGCTCTCCATAGCCAAAGCAAAGAGAAAGGACTTCCAGACTATGGGAGCCATATTACCCACACTAAACCAGGCTCTTAACTTCAAGATGCTGACAACCAGGGGAAATTAACACAGAGACTTATTTCTCCATCAAAAGTTATGCTGATATTTCAGATTTGATGTGTATCTACAGTAATGTGGGCGCTGCTATAATTGTACATAACTAGAGCTCCTTTTGCTTTAATAATGACAATAAAAGGACATCACCTTATAAAGATCCTTTAGGTTAAGATGCAAGAAGTGTCAGAATACAGTATGTTTGAGCAGCTTAATTCAGTCTCCTAACACACATGCATTGCAACTATCTAGTGAAGATGCGGGCTTGGGGGAGGGAAAGAAGTTTCTTGCAAATAAATCAAGTTAACACCTCACAGGACTAAATCCTATTTCTGTGGTAATCTATGTCTTGCTGAGAAAAATCACTTTATAGACGATCACCCTGGTGGGTGGCACTGACATTACAGTACCCATTTTATAGTTGTTATGCTTGAAACACCTAAGACCTAATTCGTACAAGCACAGAGAACATAAGTTTAGAGATGGATGGAGCTAGTCTCCTAAAGTATGAGAGAAATATGAGAGATAAAAGCCAAGAAACACTCAGTTTTACACTGGTTCTAATGCTGTGTGGTCTTCGGATTTCAACTACTTTATAAATATAAATAGTATCTTAATGGTGCATATTTTTATATTTGAGACACTTTTATGTGAAGGTGATGAATGCATTATCAAAGATGCACGGATCTAATTCTGCACTTCATGCTGCTGTTGGACAGTATACAGTAAAAAGGCTACGAGTCATTAATTGCATTATACTAAAACTTCTTTATGCACAGAGCACTAAGTTCACTGAGCACTGTAGCGGTCCTGAAACAAAAAAGCAACTTCTGACTAAGAAATCAAAGACCAGTTTAAAAGCACAAATATTCAAATGATGTGAGCACTGGTATAAACGCCTACCTCACATTGCCTTCCGTAAGATTTACGTAAGTGAAATTTGAAGTCAATACGGAAAGGGGAGGTTTTGAGGTCTGAAATTATCTTGGGGGAGTTATCAGAAAACAGTGATTCTACAGCTACTATGTACTTACCTGATTAACAAGGGAGAACCCATTTCTTCTCCACATTCCTGCATGCACTTGGGCACATAGGACTAGGCATCGTAGAGGATGTTCTATTAACATAGGCGGGCTAAGTTCACTCTGCATTAAGAAAATGCAATATTTTGATATATACAGAGAAAATAAAAGAAAATGGGACTGAAATGAAGGAGGGTGATATTTATAATCATTAAAATATTTTGGCAATACGAAAGAGAAGCAAATCCAACACACGTATTACAAAAGTTTGATGAGCCTATTCACAATCTACCCAATCGTTATTACTCCACAAGGGCTTTAGTTTATTCTTAAAGGCAGTAGGTTTCGCATTTTAAAACATCAACACTACCAATTTAATAACATCGTCATTTGCTTTCTTTCATTCAAAGGTTAAGTACTTCTTTCAAAAGACACTGAGATTTCTTCTCCCAGTTATGTTTTCTCCTCTTTTAAATTTATCTTGTTCTTTTTAACCTCCCCTTAAAGAAACAGCATATCAATAAGAACATGCAGGAAGCAAGAAACAGCTGGGGAAGAAAATTAGAACCTAGGCCAAGGAGAAGGAATCAGATCCTGCCAGGAGTTCCTAAAACCAGTTTCTACTACAAAAAAAAGGTAATGCATGAAGAACAAAATACAAACCTTAAACCTGAGTCTTAAGTTATTTAAGAGAGCAATACTGATTGCTCGCGCTCCAGTCACGAATATCTAGATATTAATCTTTTAAGAGGTGATTTTGTCTACTAAAGATAGTCTCTCTGAACAGAATTCATAGCAAGAAGGTCCTTTCTTTTATTTAATAATATCCTACACTTACACGACCAATTTCACATTCGGCATTAATTATATTTAATGACTATACCACATTTAATTACATACCAGGGGTAGCAGCTCTGGAAACTTATATGCCACTTCAGTTTTACTCAGCAAAACATGCAAGCCTACATGAAACAAATACATACATAATATTACACATAATATTTTATATAATTCAAATAGGACAAAAAAGGTCATCTAATTTACTACCGGACCATTTTCTGGACACAGCTACAAGTAAGTCTGCAGATTTATCACCCTGGAGCCACACAGCTATTTCCTGAAGAGACATATTACAAAGCAGGTATTTTAAGAGAATTAAAGTTTTCCCATTGTATCCGTATAAAACTTGCAGTACAAGTGAGATTTTTGCCTTTCTTTTGACTCTGTCATGTCCCCTCAGCGACAGCCACGAGTCCTTGGTCTATCAGGGCAAATTATCAACAACAGATACCTCATCCTTTCTGCCAGTTCTTAGAGGTTCATAAAATACATCAGGAACTATAATGAGGCCCCTACAAAATACATAAGGGTTTTCTGGTTTGCTTTGTTTTAAAGCTACAAGGGTTTTCCTTAAAGATTCAAACACTCAAAGTTATTTAACACTGAGCTGCATAGTATTTTACCTAATAATTATCTTTTTCACTTCATTACCTGTGAATTTATTTTTATCATATGACTTTCTAATTCTGTAAACTAAAATTCGTCAACCTTTTTCCAACACAACTGTTGAACAAGATAGGCACGATACAAAGAGAAAGACATAGCTTAGTTTTCTGGTGACACATCTGTTTGATAAATCTGTTCTCTAACAGAATGTTGATTAGTCTATTCGATCCGACAGCTAAACATATTTCAAAACAGTCAACTACGGTCCATATTTTGTTGCATTTCTTTCGCATCACTCAAGCGGAAAAAGCAGCAGTAACCCCCTACAACACACCCCACTGACAAAACCAGAGGCATGAGACAATCTCCCCCAGGCCTGAAACGATAACTTCTCCAATGCTTGGGAACATTTTGCCTAGAGGCTATCAAACAGCTAGAAAATGACCAAAATGCATCCTATTCAGGCTTTAAACAACATTTTTCATTTCCTGAAATATTTTTAAACTCGTTCATACCTGCAAGTAAACGAGAAACTGGGAGATGAATGCTAACTTTTTCCTGAGAAACACAGTATCTGATGGTCTCAACTGAATGTCCACACATATTGAGAACAATAGGCTGTTCTCCATCAGTAAAACCACTATGACACTGCATCAACACAGTCAGGCATTTCTTGTAAGCTTCAATTAACACTTTTTCCTAAAAGAAAGATCACAGTTTACAGAAATTATGAAAACAACAGAGCTCTGCAAAATAATACAGCCAACGTAAAAAAGCCTGACGGGTTTGGGGTTTTTACCTTTATTAACAGTCCTGCAAAATTAAGATAAGGAATCCAACAAAAGGAGCTGAATTAAGGGGGTGCAGATTGCAAAACTCACACTGGTATGTCTGATTAGAAAGACACACACTAGTTTGTGGGGTTTTTTGGTTTGTGGTTTGTTTTTTTTTTTTGTAACTGATATGGAAACTTTCTGAGCAATGATCATGCTAGGCTAGTAAAACCTGCACATTAACTAGCAGTAACAGATTAAAGCCAGCTTGAATGTTCAAATGTTCTAGGATCACTTGTTCCACAGCCATATTTCATCATGCTGAAGTGCTGTACTCCTAAAACTTGAAACACTTATGGAGTAGAAACCTGATTTATCATCAGGCAGCATTTGGTAGATCCAGGGCCTACTCCTCTATTCCCTCTTCTCTGAAAATTATAACCAGAGAGTGTTGTGATGATCACAACTTTCAGATGTGTGACAGAACTCTCTCTGCAATATTTTTAAAAGGCTTAATCACATGCTTATGAATTGGTCAGTTGAAGCCATAATAGATGTGTTTAAATACAGAAAAGATTTGCATTTGCTCAGAGAAGATGATCTTGGCTTATGGTGCAGTTATGTGTTTAGCTCAATTGTTACACATATTAATGTTTGGGGTTTTTCCCCCTTCACATATTCATATGAAAAAACAATTTAGAAGGAACTTACATCTAATGCACACCAGTCCTGCATCATTGAAATAACAAGTGTTAATTTCATCTGCAATGTAAATGCTGCTTCCCATTCTGGTTCCATTTCTATGTGTTGTCCTACTTGACGAGTTATTGGATCCATACCCTAGAACAAAAAGAATTATGTATTTCAATAATATATCACTGACATACATTGACAATATTAGCATAAGTGTGAGACAGTGGTTACCTGTCCTTATAATTATATTGTTGCTACAACAGGAGAAAAGCAGCTTGGTACCATCTGAAAAAGAATTCTACGCATCTAAATAATAACAAGAAAGTGAAACAGGAATTGGAAGAGAAGAATACTGGGACAAGAAAGGTTTTGGATATGAGCTCTATTTATTAACAACACCTGCAGAGATTTCAGTATTATGAGCAGTACAACAACGTTTGCATACATAATCTTACATACACAGTTTGGTTTTTGAACGTATTTTCTAGGGATGTGCTACTAAATGCAGTTAAGTACTAACTAAAGACTGGGTACTACAGTACCCAATCAGCTCTTGGCATAAGAAGAAAAAAACCAGCATGATCTGAGGATTACAATATATTCAAGAGACTATCATAAACAGACTAATGAAAGATATGCTACTGAAGTACTGAAAAATGGGAGCGATTCTGACTTATACCTTACTGATCATACAGTCAATTTGCCCTTGTAAAAGCTGCACTGCTTTTAAAGTACTCCTCTTAAGGTAACATAGCACATGAAAAGGCTGGGGAAAAAAAAAACCACAGTGAAGAGGTCTATTTGTACGTCAGGAACCATATATTCCTCAACACAAGGAGCAACTCTGCTGACACTTAAGTAGTAACTAGAGCTCTTGCTATGAGGGAAAGTTGGTTAAGATGGACCAGATTTTGCTCATACAATTGTGTCTTGTCTGCCTCTACAACTGCAAAATATGCCCAGCATGACATTTTTCATTTTGAACTGCTTTTTTTTTTTTGCTGCCCTCTACAACAAACTAAATTAAAAAAAGTTAGGTGAGATGTTATGTTTCAGGAAAACATGACGACTCCAAAAGTTATACTGCACTGAAGCTATAAAATGGAGAGTACATTAATTGTCTTCCATTTTTAAATCATGATAGCTAACTTCCTGCTTTAATTTCACAAAATTTTGTAATTCACAGATTTACATACCTGCATACATTTGAGTAACTCTAAGAAGGCATCAAAACCCTCTAGGAACTTGTTCCTCAAGTCATCTGACCACTCAGTTGGCTTACTTATCAACACATACCTGGGTACATTAGAAAGACGCAAGTGTTAATTTTTTTTTTTTTTCCTCCTCAATTGATCAAATCAGCACATAGTTAACATACTTACTTGAGATCCAAAATAAGGCTCTGAACACGCCTGAATTTGAAAGCCTGCAGAGCAGTGTAACGTTCAAACTGAAACCTGCCTTGGATGTCACGGTGCCTTAAGTGGTCCATAAAAGTTTTGATGATAGTGGTCATGAGATTTTCTTCTGTTATTAGCATTCGAGCCTATGCCAAAGTACATTGAAATTTGCTGTAATTAACAGACACAGCTAACAAGAGTTTCACACTGCATCATGAAGTTTATACAATACATGAATTTTTATCCAAAATAGTTACACCAATAATTAAAACAGAAGAAAATATTGAAAGCCAATCTTCCAAACATTCACAAAAGGAAAAAGTAATCTAGCCAGAAGTTATCATAATCTAGATTTCTTTCTTCAGATCTCTTCTGTACAGAAGTTTTACTGTGGTTAGGCTCCTGCTAGACTATATAATTATGACACAAGACATGTTATTACATGTCTTATAATTAACTTGTACCTCCCTTTAAGTATGTGTTGTCTCCTCTCATATAATTTAAGTATGAGCCCTTTAGGGGAGTGACAGCTCTTGTTTTCTGTTTACAAACTGTCAAGTACTGTGGCGAACAGTGCGTCTTCTGAACCGGTAAGGAAGCGTATAGTGCAATTTCCACACGGAAATTAAGTGAAATGACTTATGATTCCCCTCAAGGTCTACTGCATATATTGATGTGTTGTAGGAAACAAATCAACAGGCAGAGTCTTCCCCACCCAACCTAACCAAATCCAACCCCACAACAGAGTAGGGGGCACTAAGAAGTTACTGCCATCTCCTACTTGTGAGCTCTTCCAGAACTCCCCCATTCTGTTGGTTCTCCAAGGTAAATGGGATGAGTCTTGCAGTTCTCAGATCCCATGAGGATTTTATTATGTGGCTGGTAGATTCAAGAAGATTGGCCACTCTGATCTACCTCATCAACACTGTGGCTGTTGACTAGAGCTTCCGAGTTCTACAGTTGCTAATGATACTCCAAAAGTTTCTAAAATGCTACTGTGGGGTGGGGGGCAAGGGGGAATCTAATGGTTAACGTTTTCCCCCCAAAAATCACCACCAACACAACCGCCCATCCTCCCTCAAACCAAAAAACCTCAATTATTTGACAGCTCAAACTCTTAAACGACTAAGATCACTCTGAAAATGTTACTGGGCAGCAGTGCGGTGGTTTTACAGTCTTCAACTTACTCATTTAGTTAAGAACGAATGGCTCTAAATACATAAAAAAATAATTCTTATTTCACATGATAGGAGCTTATCAATTACTTTCATGTCAGTCTACTCTATCCTTCTACAAAACAGTCAAAACCTATTTGTTTTACTTTTTTTGCATGCTTTTGAAATAGAAAACATGTAAAAAGGACACTGCAATTATTGTCCTCTAAGGAAATGTTTGAAATTCCTTTAAAAAAAAGTATTAATACACATATTCCACCACCCCATTTGCCAAAGGAAAAAATAATACCACCACCATTTGAATAATACTAGTTAGTAAGTCTAACTTTAAGTCTGAATATTGGCAACATTCTTATTGACAGCATCAAAATTAAAAGAGGTAACACAATATTGCCCTGAGCCATGGAAACAAAACCCTGAGGTCCTGTTGAATTCCCATGAATAATATCCACCCCTAGGAAACTGAAAAACGACTTTGCTCAGTATCATAACTGCCATGCTACTACGGAATTTTAGAGCTCAATTAAGCTGGTTAAATTTGGAAGGCTTCACAGAAGCATTCATTTTTTTAAACAATTCTGGCTATGAAAATCCGACTTTTATTTCCAGTACAGCTCCAAAGTTTAATTTGTCTAGTTCATAATACAAGCTAAGACAGACTTATTTGGAGACTGAAGCAAAAAAAGAGACGTTCCCCAAACAAGCATAAGCTGGTGAAAGACCAGCAGAGTTAGTGAGTTGGGAGAAGTAACAGTGTCTGAAGCACCGTAACAAAAATTAACTGGAAACCTGAAAGAAGGCACGGTCCAAGTCTAGAAGTACCAAAGGAAGCAGGGAACATCATGAGACAATTCTTGCTTGCACTTGTGTTGACCGAAAAATTAACATAAACTGGATCATTTATAAAACTGCACCAGAATGGTATGCTCTGAAACTGATACGCAAACCATAATGTAGATTTCTACAAACACTAACTGTGGCTCAGTATGATGCAGAATTTAAGTGTTATGTGTGTGTCTCTAAACAAACATCTAAGTACATTTCTAAAAAAAGAAAAATGTAAAAAGAGAAACCAGAAACACCCAGCCCACTCTGGGAAGTCAGACTCAAACTTTGCAATGCTGAATGCTTTAACTTCTAAACTCATAGCAATGTAGGTAAACAGTCTGACTGCTGTGCAGCAGCAGTGCCCTGTATTTCCACAGTAATGTTAAAAAAATCTGCAGTCCTGACTCAAGAACCTCAAGTGGCTTTTAACAAATAAAGATTTCCTTTTTTGGTCTTTTAGTACTTACAAGAGAAGGCACTGTGAATATCTGTATCGAGAGGTCAGCAATTGAGAACTCTCTGTCGTGGTCATCTTTCATAAAATCACTCTGCAATCGCTCATAGTTCTATTAAGAAGGAGGCAAAAAAAGGCAAGGAGTGCCAACTATCAGTTTTTAAAAGAAAGACAGGCACTACTCACCAGAGTAGGTACAGTGAAGAGTTGGACAGACAGAGCAGCCACCGATACTGCCCGTTCGTGATCATCCTCCATATAATCTCTCTGCAACTGCCGGTAATTCTAAACAACAAGGGGAAATTCACCTCTAATCCACACTGACCTGATTTTTTAATTTAAATGTCTGCTCTGGGAAACTTTAATGCCATGATAAAGGGAAGAGTAGCTCTTACGGATTATTATATAGGTATTTTGTACAAAGAACATGACAACTTAATCTGCTCACACGTGAGATCTACTCACTCTCATTTCCACAATAAAGGCTAATATTTTATTTTCTACTCAAAAAGTTATTTGTCTTCAGCAGAGTGAGCAGAATTTTGCAGTGCTGATTTAAAGCATTTCAAATACTAGTTACTGCAGAAATACTAATCAGCATAATTGAATTTCAGCACTATTTCTGAGTAGTGCTATAACAGCTTACACCTCAACAACGAGAAGTGATTAGCTCTTAAGAAGTGATAGCCTGCATAGTTGACGGTGAAGACAAAAACATCCGAACTGCTTTAGTTTTGGGGAGCCTGGAAAGCCCATTTTCTTCCCAGGAGATGAGATGCCATTATAACTAATATTTTGAAGACAGAAATAAGGCAGTCAGCATATCATTTCAACTTTTCATTTCCAAAAAAAAGGCAAAAAATTCTGGATAACAGTTCATTCGAAGCACTGTATGCTAACTAAACTCTCTTCACTAGACAGTTTAAGCGTGTAATGGGTCTTTGTAAGAAAGATACTTACTCTTGCAAAGCGGATAGCAAAGAGTTTCTTGTATTTCAAATCCATAAGTAGACTGCTCATGAATAACTGGTGATACACATTTCTAGCTCCTGTCAAGAAAAATGAATGAAATATTGCATGTCACTATTTTCTATCAACATATTATGGAAGCATTTAGAAAAGTAAACTTTTACAGAATGAGGTAAGTGTGCATTTCAGAGCAGAAGCTGCTTTGATTAAGTCTGTCAGGTGGTAGTAAAGGACAAAGAACAACACATAAAACAAAACTCTTCAAGTAGCATTATTTATTACTCCTGTATAAGGTAAGACTGAGCTGTGGAATAGGAACATAAACCTTCAAATATAAGGCAAGTCAGACAAACAAGAACAGAACTCTATTCCTCCTCAGGATAAACAGAGGATTTAGATGGCCCAGGGAAAAAAAGAGCACGCTATTATGAGAAGCCCTGGGAACAGCAATAAATTTTGCTAGTTGTGAACAACTCTGCAAAATAATCAGCTGAGCTATCTCTGAATTTCTAGTCTGTCTGAGCAGTATCCCAGAAAATATTATCAGTACAAATGAGAATTGACTGTGTGTAGCTTGGAAACACATGCACTTTTGTGACATTTCTTTCTGTAGGTCACTTTTAACTCAAAAGCCATTACACTATTTCCTTAATGCAGAGTAACTATGGAATACATGAAAAAGTAGAGAAATATTGGTGTTGAAATAGAAATGCACAAGTTACTCCTTGCTTATATGAAAGACATTATCCTAAAATAAAACCTGTATTAAAAACGTTGTAATGGTCCACAAAAGTAGTACCTTTCAGATCACGAAATTTGCAGTAAAAAAAAAAACCCAAACCCACAACTAAAACAAAACAAAAAACCCCACCAAAACCTGAGTGCCAGGAATCCATTCACACAAGATAAAGGTATTTGATAAACAAAATCTAAAAGAGTAGTTGTCTCCATACTACATCCACTTTCCACCTTACTTCTTATATCGCTGCTCCAAGAAGTTCCCAAGACAGACCACAAAGAGATGTTACTACTCTCTAGGATATCTGTACCTCAGAACTGAAGAACAAGATACTGAGGGGAGGGTAGCAATCTTCAAAATACTATATTCATGTTTAAACAAGGAAAAGACATATACATTGCATCATTCTCTGCCTTCTCTTTGTGCTTCTCTTACACCTGGCCTGACATGCCCTCTCAGGATATCAAATCAGACACAGAATCCACGAGGGAAAAGAAATTAACTACCTCCACTTCCTCAAAATTACAACTTTCTAGCCAGTCCCATTATATCAATCAGGCTTTTAAAATTTTAAGGGCTCTAAAATAACAGAACAGTAGTTTTGACTGAATGTTCTCAGAACACTTAAGAACACAAACACTAGTCAAAGCAGAAAACCTCTGCCCTATCCCTTAAAGAGAGACATTTTGGTAGATATGATATAGATGCCGAGATCCTATAAAGCAGACAAACCCCAAATCACTTTACTGTTTACTCAATTTCCCTTAACTATCACTGTCACCTGTGCATTCAAGTCAGCCTTAATTTCAGACTACTTTGAAAAATTAGGTCTAAAACCAACCCCATCTCCAAATGGTCTCCTTATGTTCTTGTCTTCAATATATTTGGAGTGCATCATGAAGGGACACATTAAAACAAATCAGGCAATTCTATCTATAACACACCACAGTAAACATGATCAAACATTAGCAGATACGGTAAACGGAAAACTTTTATGCATAGCATTCTTTAGTATTTTCCCAGAAGTTTGAGAAAACTCACCTTTCCACAGTTTAGAATCATAAAGCATGAGCTTATCCACAAGAGAAGAATTTTCACCATCCGGCCCCTCCTGTAAACCAACCTGACACAATATTCGACGAAGGCCATCTTAATGAAGAGAAATGATGTAAGTTACTTACAGCTTAAACACAAACTTGTACATTATTTTGACATACTGGAATTTTCATAAGACACAGTAGAAGCCATAGGGCCCTCTTTTCCTTGACAACTGAATAACACTGCTGACAGAAACACAAATATTTTATGCCTTGCAAGTTTCACACTAACATTATGGAACATTAGGAACCTTGCGAAAATTGCCAAACACAACGATTTGTTTCAAAGTTATCAAATAAAAATGTGCTTTCTTAAAAGTGCTGCTGGCTTACTAATATAAGAAATAATCATACAGCTGGCTAATTTTCTAGGTTATTTTTCCTGTTTAGAGTCCTATCAAAAGGCAAATGTAATTCATATATGAAATGACTCATATATATGAGGTTTTTGTTTACATGTACTAGCTGCTATTATTTTAAAGCTTCTCTACATATTTTTTCTAATGGAAAGCAGTAATAATTGTTATTATATGAACATGTAAGTTATTATATGCTTGCAGACAAGCCTGCATCTGCAACAAAACACAACACAGACGCTCATATTAACATTATTCAACATAGCTTTGCACTGCAGGTAATGCATATTCACTAACACAACTATATGACTTAGATGCATTAGCCCTTATTTCTGCATGCCGCTTAGCCATCTCAGCTTCTTAGGTAGAGTTGGCAGTGGCTTAGTGCCACGTATACCATACCATGCGCTGCACGGTGCAGTTCTACACAGTCTGTGAACCCCTACAGCAGTTTGGGGGGGCGTTTTTTGCCTTGCATAGTTCAATTCCAACTACTGTTATGAAGGTTAACAAATTAATGGGAACTACTGCATTGTTCAACAAATGGCAAACAGATGCTTATTCTTGAAGAACTGACATTTGCTAGAAAGGATGTGGTAGTCAAGCTTGTGACAACGTTCCACAGTAAGGTTTTTCCCTTTATTCACTGACAAAGTTTGACACTCATTTCACAGCCATCATCCAACCTAACTTTGTGGCACAGCAGAAGACTCCTCCACCTGCCAATCTCCCTTTGGTCAGGGACATTTAAGTGTAACCACCTAAGCAGCGCAATTCTATCACCCCATGTTACAGATGAACGGTAACAGGCTGTTTAAAAGATTGAGCAGAATCTAGATGTTTGGGTGTGTTTGTTAAAAAGCAAGGGAAATTAACTTTTTCAAAAGTGCATTTCACAAAACCAGACTCCAGAGTACACTGCAAGACTGCATCCCAAGCACGTAAGGCATTTCAAGTAGTTGAGCATGTAGGTTACAGACAAAACGTATGCCTACTGCTTACCAGCAAACATTATTTTTGCCCTTCTGAATCATAAAGGATACTGCATTTAATGCAGAACTCTGCAGAATTTCAGAAACACCACACACCCACAAATCAAACTATGAATTCAATGCTTTCATCTGTAATTTGATATCCAATTAACATATTCAAGTTACTTTTTTGCAACTGTGATTTAGTGCTGAAAATTAGTGACTTCGGCGCCTGGTACAAATGACATGGCACAAAATGGTGCTTAAAGAAAATGAGAAAGACAGCACCTGCCTGCACATTACACTGAAAGGAAAATTTATCTCAGAAATTAAATATCTTCACATCTCTCCTTTCTATTCATACCTATTATTTGCCAGCAACACTGGCAAATACTGAACAAACTGCTACCATCACTTTTCAAAAGTTTGATTTACGTATCTTTAAAAATAAATTTATACAAACATAAACTACTTAACTTTCAAAAAAAATAACATGATATAGCGATCCTGTGCCTGAAATCTTGGGTAGTTTTTCAACTATCAGTCTAATAAAACATACAATCTCTGAAGAAATCTTGCACCTGCACAGAACATGTATGCAATAATACAGCTGACTGTGCTTTGCTAATAATTCTTGTTAACATTTACAGATGCAAAGAACACAGAAAGTGCATTGGGGACTGCATCTACATTTCTACATATCAGCAGTCTGACATATTTTTCTTTTAATTCCTCTCATGCTCCACATCTTCACAACCTTATGATTCATCAGGACAAAGAAGGAACCAAGCCAAAACAAACACAGAGCCTTCCCATAAAAGTGATACTGTGCATTTTGATTCCTTTGAAGAAAGCTCTCTCTAAATATTTGATTTAATACTTCGTTGGCTTCTATACATACTCCAAAACCTCCACACATCCTTGCATTTTCTCTGTTGTTCTACTTAACAAAAAATCTGAAGCAATCACTTTCATCATCATTCATCAAATTACTTCTGAATAATTTTGTTTTATCTCATCAGACAGGTTATTTTCAGCTTACTGCATTCATTTAAATAGAACTAGGAACTGAAAAATAGCTTGTTGGCATACAGCATTTGACAGCGATTCTCAGCTTCTGTTCAACAGCAACTAAACGAAAAACAGTATCCGAGAAGACTAAGACCGGTAGCATCTTCATATGGAAGTTAGAACAGCACTCCAATAAGAGAAAACAGAATGAAGTCTGACAAGTTATTAATAGCTTTGCCTTATATATTACATATCTGAAATAAGCAGACAACATTGCTTCAGGAATTCAGCTTGCCTCACAAATATTCTCTAACTTATCTGAAAAAAGTTCAGGTTTGCCCACCTGAATATCCAATAACACTGCCAAGCCAAGTTAGGAGCTTCAGACCAAAGGTCTGATGGGCAACAATAGATGAATGCATAACTTGTACTTTCAGCGGCTTTGTCTGACGACTGGTATTTCTCTTAAAAAGAAAAGGAAAAAGGAGGTAATGCATATTTAAGTGAGGACTAGCATATATTTCTGTACAGAAACACAGCATTCCTATGATTAATTTCAATAATTTATATTAATACACATTCTAATTACTAACACCTATATAGGGAACAAACAAAACCAAAAAGTCTGAACTTTGTTTACCCTATTAGTATTTGAAGGACCTTATTATGCAATATCAACATATTTAGGCCAATCCATTTTCCACTCTTGGCCTCTTATCAATGTACACACTAATCTGCTGCATTTTACTGATAAGCAGTCCCACGCACAACCTAGGACAGCCATGCACATTTGCTCCTCACCACATGACATGCAAGTCACACAGCAGCCTACCAAGGAAAGAAACTGATTTTCTACAGACTATTTTCAAAGATACAAACTAAACGCACAGAGTTAAAACAAGAAAGAAAGTATTTCCCTTCATCTCTGTGTAAGTAACCTTAACAGTTAGACATTACACATAAAAGCCATTTGTTCTTTGACTGCATAGGTGGCAAGTTAAAAATATCGCACAATTTTATCTTTAAAGATATGTTAGTGTTTTCAAAATACCTTAAGTAGTTTAAGGCCAGTAACTCTAGTTGCAGTATTTGTTTTTCAGTGGTAGCAGTATTATACATAAACTATTTATTTCATGTGGTTAAGTACTGCACTGCAGCAGTTAAAGAAAAATTAAATAGAAAATATTATTCCCATGTTCTTACATGGAAGAATCTTGTAATATAGAGGTATTATGAATATATATACACATATAAATACACACACACAAAATGAAAGTGTATTTGTAGTTTCATGCTTGGATTCAATCAGTAACAACTTCCATAGCTGTGGCTATGAAAGATGCAAACAACTTCATACCATAGGAGAAAAACTAAAATAGTTTAACTTCACTGATCTGAACTGACGTGCAATTCTAAAAGATTACATTTGAAGTTCCAGATCAAAGTCTGTTTTCTGAAGGGAGAAGTTGTCCAGGAACTTCTTTTTAGGAAGTGATTTTGGGTGCAAGGTAGACCATAGTAGAAAAAAAAACCGAAAAGAAAAACAGAGCACAAACCTGTATTTTGATACCTCTACTGTGCATATTGTAAATAGTATCTCCAATGCTTAAAATATAAAGAGTCATTATGGTAACAATATCACAAAACTGTGTAGCAAAGCCTCTTTTTGCTTAAGATCAGGCAAATAAGTAGATAATATTACTTACCACTATTACTGATTTTGCTTGATCGCAGTACTGAAAGTCTCCATATCGAACAGATCTACGTCCCTTTAAATTTGTAAAGAAGTAACATTACCACCAGCTTCTAAACAAGAAGTTCCAATGCTGTGTTTCAGATTAGTATAAGATACAGTAAAAGTTTCAGATGCACATTAACTACTCGTGCTTTCATGCTATTTTCATTTTAAGTACTGTGTGTAGTTAACTTGAATTCCCAAAATGCACCTTGTAGTTTTTAAAAGAAAATTATACCATACATGCAGTTACCTGTTATACTACATTTTCTGTGTATAATATTGGTTTTAAGATGTAACCATCACACTTCCTTTATTTAAAATACTGAAAACTTATCTTTAGTACTAATGCATCAATCATTAGTTATGTTAGAATTTAAAGATATTTCAGACATTTCAATGTCTTTTAAAAAGTACACATTAAAGCTATTTGGTCTTTTAAACATACAACTAAAGCATTTGGTTTATTTCAAAACTGGAAGGTTTCCATATTGTATGAGTCTTTCTATACTGTCAATACATACATTAAAATAGATAGTTGATTCAATTTATAGTGTATCATAGACAGAATAGCTTACTGAGATTTTAGATCTGGTCTAACGCCAAATCATTGTTTCAGGCATAACCTTCTCATTTCTTTTACACACATACACATGTGCACATGTATAGATGCATTCATGTATCTATTTAGAAGTAGGAGATGGATCAACAGCAGGGAAAATCTCGGAAGTGCATCCTACAATACAGAGCATGTGCTCAAGTCAGCACACATTCAGGGATCAGACAGGAATCTTTCGTTTACTGATATCACAAAAATAGAGTAGTGATAATACAAAAACAAAATCCAGTTCAGTGCTAAGTAATACAAAGCAGTTACATTTCCTTTTCCACGGACCTTCTTGAAGTACTTTAACAATTCAAAACAACACACTTATTGCCATTTTGGAAGAGACTTCCCCCTCCACACGCCACCCTCCCAAAAAAAAGGCACGAGTCAACAAAACAACATAACAGGACACTCATTTTCACAGCAACTGCTTACAGGCTCATGGCACAAATAACAAGATCCAGTTATCCCTAGGAAGTGTTCCTTTCTTAAGAAATGCACACAAGCCAGAATACAAACACAGCTGGCAGAGTGCTTTTGAGACCAACATACTAGTTAAAATTATATTCAGCATGTAGTGATTCTGACTTCGTTGTTCTTTCTAAATGCTGTACAAAATGTTTTACCTCTCCCTGCCATTACCATCTAACAATTATGAAAAAAAAAATTTAAAAAATGCAAATAGTTCCATGAGCACCAGAACAAAAGCAGTCGATTATGGATTTTATCCTTCAGAGTTGACTGGTGTTACTCTGAGCAGCTCTTGCCATGCTTGGAAAACATATAGGGTCTCTTCCAATGTCAGCTCCCTGATGTAGAGTAAGGAATGAGCTAAAGCTGCTGCCTGTCCTTGGCAGAGGAGTGAGAGACACCCTGCTATCTGCCACTCACAAGACTTACTGGAATACAGTTACACTGAAACGTATATTCAATATTAGGTCTGGTTTGGATTGGCCAATGAGTTAAGACATTTTAGGGTGGCCCAACACACAGGGGTCAAATCACATTAACCACACTCTTTGGGAAAACAAACTAAAGTAAGTGTAGTCATATAAAACAAACATAAGGGTGAGTATAACTAAAAGTTCTAGCAATTAATTTACTTACATCTCTATCTACTGTTGTTGCAAAACCAATAGCTTCCTTCTGCGTGCAGTTGACAGCCTTCTGAAGAGTATAAATAACTTGTTCATAGGTATGGACTTCATCATTAAACAGCATGCAGTAGTAAGTGTCACTCTTCTCACTTCAAAGCAAGGATTGAGTTTATGTAATTAAAAAAAAAAAAAAATCAACTTCTAGTTTAACAAAGTTTTCCACCAAACAGACAACCCAAGCCTGGGCTTCTTTTGCTATACTGGAACACATCTCAACAATTTATTTGAAAGGGACTGACCACCCCTAACTTCTATAGGAATGTGCATCTTTCCTGCAGAATTAAGTCCAAAATGAGCAAAATCTTAAGACAATACTTAAGTCTGAGTATTATTTTTGAACATTTGTTGATTATGAATTGATAGTTTCCTACTAAGGAAAATACATTCCCTTCCAGTGCAGCTGTGCTCAATACATTCCCCCATAACTTCTTAGAGATTTCACTGGTCTTGGCATTATTTTGCCACACCTGTTTCCCCAATACTGCATAAAGGTCTATTAGACAACAAAAACTTGGCAGTTTCTTAAAAAGCCCAAACTCCACAATCCTCAAAACCACAACTTATTAAGCTTACATAGATTCAGTGCAATCTTTTGATTCCTATCATTTATTTATACAGCATTCTTACACAACGCAAAGCAAAAGAAGTTACTAACAAGATGTCGCAAATGAATCCATAACTATGATGCTACAATACACT
Source organism: Phoenicopterus ruber ruber (assembly GCA_009819775.1). Lineage (NCBI taxonomy): Eukaryota > Metazoa > Chordata > Aves > Phoenicopteriformes > Phoenicopteridae > Phoenicopterus > Phoenicopterus ruber. The sequence goes on along the minus strand of CM020217.1, from coordinate 26,677,422 downwards.
TAAATATTCTGTAATGCTTCAAAATTTGTAATAAGTGGATCACCAAAAGTACAAAATACTTTTGCCATCATAATTTCAGTAACTTTGATCATAAGAAATTAACCCACCACTTGTTTTAGGGTATTGTATTTTACTGATGTTTCCTTTTCAATATTAAGAAAATGAATGTATCACACAAAAACATTGTTTCATCATCGCTATGGAGAGAAACAGGCTGTATAATCACAAAAGTAAAAAATACGAAAAAAACAAATCTATTAAAAATATTTTAGTCCATTGTCTACAAAACATTCCTGACAATTTTAAGAAAGGCAGAAAAAATACTTAAAATCAGAATTTGCATTTTCTATTGTAAATATCTGCAAGCCTTAAAAAGGCAGAAGACAAATACTATACTTACCTCATTTCTAGGCCAGGCAATTCATTTTCCTTTTCCCATGTTAATATATCTACTGCATATTTAAATGTGATGGCAAAAATATTATAAGCTCTTGCTACCATATCTTCTGGTAAGTGCACAAGAGGATCCTGGAAAATAAACATAAATAGCAATTGAGAAACTAAATGACATTCAAAACAGAAATTGTCAAATTTGCACCTCTCTTTGTCAGAGATGATGTAAGCATCTTTAATGATGTCTTTCTTTAAATGACTTTACATTTGAAAGGAAGAGAGTCAATAATCATCCTGTTTTCTTTTTCCAGTTCTTCACTGACAATCATCAAGGCAGTCATCTAACATTCAATACCTAAACATTACTTGCCTCTGATCACTCACTTAAGTTTTCACACGCTTCTCTATTTTCACTTCCATTGCTCCCACTTCTGCACACCTTCTAAGACAGTTCTTCTGAAGAACTTTTAACCTCAGCGGTATTAATATCTGCTTTTTGCACGCCTTCAAAAACATAATTTGAAATTACTGTATCTTTTATTGCGCTTACCAGTATTAGTAAACTGCAGAATACAAACAACTATGCATCTATTGCCTTGTTTTATATGTAGCACGCATTTAGAGGCAGAAGTCTCACTATCCAAGCTTATACAACATCCAGCACGGTGGGATCATGATTTATGATGCACATCTCTCGCGTGTTGTGGTATATAAATAATTAAAAGTTTAAATGTAACTAGGTATTTCATAATGATCTGCCCATGTCTCAGTCTTGTTCACAGACAGCTGTTCCCCTTTCCTATGTGGGCCATGCACCCGCTTGTGCCCATTCTGCACTCTCCAGGGTGCCCTCCATTTGACACCTGCAGCAGCCACTATAAACTTGTCCTCCTCTCTCTGTCAGATCAGAAAGGCTGCTGCTGCAGGGAGGGGGGGAACTGAAATGAGGAGGGGGAGGAAGAGGAGTGCTGCCACAGTCTGCAAAGTCAAAGGGACTACTTTTTGGAGCAGCAAATGAGAACCACTGCCAACTGAATTAGGTAGTACAGGTACCACTGCCATTTCCTTCCAACCCATTTCAAGGGATTTGTGTGTGAATAGAAAATATTAAAAACCTCTTCTCTGAAAGGATTTTGCTTCTACTATTTCAGATTTTTGATGTTTAGAACAACTAGTCCCTCTTCTACAAAGCTGGAAAAGGAACACTTCACACCCTGCAGGTCACCTGGACATATACTATACATTGGGTCACTGACTCAATTCATCATTTGATATTTTGAAGTTTGTGTAATTGTTAGCCAATTAAAATATTTAACAGTAGCCCAATTTCTGTTTCAGGATTACCTAATACCAAATTCTGTGTTTCACTACAGTTTATGCTGTATAAAAATGGCCACAATAATCTTTTCAGAACTTAAATCTGCATTATCTACAGGAGGCCCTTGACAGTCAGCAATTCACCTGTACTAGTAAAGTTTATTCATCCACCCCAAGATTCTTTCGGAATATTTGGAAGCTTTACAGGAATGTTAACAACTGCCATTTCTCTTTTTTTTGCTTCACTTAAAACTTATCTAGGGTATGGAGAACTATCAGTCACCAAAAGCAAAGGCAAACTTTAAGCAGCAGCACTGCCTCCATTCCCAACAAAGATAATTATCTAGGCAAGGCAGAAAACAGGCTCTGATAATGCTCAACAAATGATCCTTGATCTACCTCGAACACAATACTGCATAACATAAGAGATCTCAACCCCCATCACTCACAGGGAAGAAACACAAAGCCTGCCCAGTACCTTTATTTTTCTGTCACTCACTGTATGAGTATCTTTGGACAGAGAAGTATCAGTCCACCCAAGATTTCAGAACAAGAGTTTTCTAAGGCTGCCCACTAATGTAAACTGGCATGTAGATCAAGTGGTGAGCCCATGCAGCAGTGCTAGAGTCTTAGGGTTGAGATAGTGATCGTAGATTTTAGAAGGAACACTGTCACTGCAAATACAGCTACAGTTGCTTCACTTAAACCATCAGATCAGCAAAATTACTACAAAAATCTGCCTTGTATTTTCCCTTCAAAAAAATCTCACAGAAATTATATTACATAAGAAAAGATGTAAGTGGCTAGATCAGAAGCCCAACTAGCCACTTGCATTCCTCAGATGTAATAGCGGATACTAAGGGAAGAGTATTAAAAAAAGGACAGAATGCTCCTCTGGTCTCCAGTAACTTAAGACACTAATACTTCCCACCCCAGAGATGGTATCTGCAATTTTAAATGGCCATTGATCATTTTTTCCCTCCACAAACATGTTAAATTTCCTTTTGAACATATATAAACTTTTAACAGCAATGGTGTTTTGTAACAGTTAGTCCAACAGCTTGAATTCATACTGTAAGAAGTAGCACGCCTTTTTGCATTTAATACGTCCAAGTTATTATGCTATGAGAAATGGTGAAGACATGTTCTCTATTTACCTTCTCCATACCAAACAAGCTTTTATAGACCTCTATCTTATATCTCCATTACAGCTTTCCTGTAATAGCAAGTTATTTTGATTTAAAAAATCTGTGCACTTTACTTTGGTAAGAATCAGAACATATGTTGCACAGACAGCTTAATTTGGCTTCTTCATGCACACGATTATATACAGATTTTTTTTTTCATGTGGCAGACTCCCTCCACCTTTCAGAATAAGACAGAAAAACAAAGAAACAGAACTAAAGCTGCAAAGGCAACCAAGAACATACAAAATAAAGCCTTCAAGTAGAAAATGTCATTCTAAACTCCTTAAGTTATACATTAATTTTGTCTAACACATAGTGTGGTTCAAATATTACTATTAAATTTCCTCCCATCTCTCATGCATGGTATACAAGACTAAAATAACCTCATATGAATGATTTATATATATACACACCTATATACATAGTTAACAATGTTTTGAAACATGATGCCTCAACTGTTATTACCTCTTCTTCTGCAGTCTCTGAAGTGTTAAGTTCATGCTTTTGACAGTAAGGACCTTCCTTCCAAGCTTCTGTATCACCACAGTCACAGAAACCTCCTCCACCTGATGTTGTCATCTAAAATTATTTAAAAACAAAACAGTTCATGTAAACATGTATATACATACATGCACACTGAGAAATGAGTAGTGATAGCTAAACTACAAAAGCACGATCACACCCGATAGCTTTAGCCAGTACCTCATTAAAAAAGCACAGTGAAACCATGCCTGTTTCTATGACAGCTGAAAGCTTATCTACTTCATCAGTCTGCCTATGCCAAAAACAACCACCACCACCACCAAATCAAAAAACCACCCCAAACCTTCAAACACCCCTATTCTGTCCCACCTGAAGGCTGTGGGTTTTTTCTGGTTTTCAGTTATTCTGAATCTATTACTTGCAATGCCATCTGTACTATTTCAGATTCTCACATTTTTAATATGAACAAAGCCAGGTTATTTCCTATAGCAATATTACACAGTGAGTAAAAGATGTGCTGTTTACAGTAACAGGAGTTTACAGACAAAACTCACAAATTGTTCACAGAAGTCTTAGTAAGCACAGAAAAAAGTATCTGAAAACTGTAACGATATATTTACACTGTTTTAATAAAATTGATTTTAAAGCTAAGATCACCTCAAATTAAGAAGTGTAATAATACTTTTTCTGAACCACAACTATTAACTAATTCATGGAAGAATTCTTCTTTCAGCTGTTTTTGGCATACAGGTACAAACTTTACATACAGGTGCATTCTACCGTATCAACAAAGGTAGATGGACATTTGAAAGAACATCTCCTTACACTTTTGGATGTCACTTAGACTTGTTAATTCACTAAGCTTGCCAACTAAAATCCTACACACAAGAAGTATGCTGATATCAGCAAATTGGGTTGGGCTTCTTCAGGCAAGTTGTTGTGTTTGGTTTTTTTCCTAAATGCTAGTTCTCAGTGTAACCACACAGTGATCAGATTTATATTAACAGCAGTGCAGTATGTCAAAAACAGATTTACAGAAAGGCCGCACTGGTAGTTTTCACTTAGCTTCTAAGTTTAAAAACACACCAAGGCTTTCTCGGTTTTGTTTGTAGGGTTTTTTTTAACTAATCTCTACTACTAATAGAGGTATATTACTAAAATAAACAGCATCTACAGTTTTAGTTTTCTATTTTAACTTTATGTTTAAAAGCAAACAAAATTCCTGCTATTGTACAGAATTTGATAACAATTCAGATGTTTAAAGGAACTCAGGTTTTAAATAAAAGTGGTTTCTTAATAAAGGGTTTTCAATACCTTTTAAAAATAGTCAAACATCAAGGTCAAAGAAAGTCAAAACACAACTCTAACGTTGTAAAATTCACTGAAGGGCACATGTTAAAAATAACATACATTTGTAAGCTTAACTGCTGTGCATAAAATTTAATTGCTCAATATTTTAAAGTGTTAACTTTCAGAATTTACACTCAGATCAAAAAGTTCTTGTAAGCTTATTGCAAACATAATTCCAAACCTTGTGTTCATCCAACATTTTGAAGTTATGTATACATTCTTAAACTTTAAACAAGGAGTTTCATACACATACAAAATTATTAATGACTACATCATATATTCCAGCAGGATTACTAACCCTGTATCGGTGCTCTCTATGAATACTTCCAAGAAAGCATTCCATGCATAATACACAAGTTGGGTCAACTGCACAGTCTCTGAAAACAGCAAAGAAAACAGGATGGGGGGAAACAGCATTAAACAAATGTTTTTGCCTTTAATTATACATTTTACAAAACGTAATTTTCAATATCACCAGTATGAACCTTCTGACTAATGTATGTATTATTCTGAAAGAGGAAAGGGAGGCTTCCAAAAAGAGGGAAACAAATGAAGAAGAAAAAAAAAAATCTGTTCTCATAACAGAAAAGGGTTTAAAATATTGTCTGGGTAGCATGTATACTTGGGCAATATAGCCACTGCCTTCAAGAGGCGAGACAAGTATATAAGCAAGCAAACAGATGAATTACAAAACACAGAACAGACAGGTAGACAGTATAAACCCAAGCAAGTTCTCTCGAGTACAAGCATTAACAATCTCCAGTAGTCAGAGAAGACATTTTTTCACTGAACACTGGCAAGAAGGATAGCACACAACAGATTAGATCAAACCTCTGCTTCTAAGTTTAGCCCTACAAGCTCACTGAAGAGGTCCGAGAACACAATTTGCTCAACCAGGAGATGAGAGACCATAATAAGGTCCTGTCTACAAGCACTGCTATATTAGATAGAAGTAGTATTTCTAGCAAAAGGGGCTAAACAAATGAATGAGACAATTATGCATTACATTTAACCGTCTCCCTGAGAAACGCTGAAAATACATGAACCTATGTAATGCAACTGACTTCGAGGCACCTCAAGATTAAGGGAGTCAGGTTTTGCAATGCAAAAGTAAGTACCAAGAGAATGAATGTCTTATGATAGTAATTATTAAAACAAGAACTCAGAAAAACAACTTATTTTGTTCAAAAGAAAACACCAGAGATTCTATGAAATGTTATTATCAAGAATCCTTTTAATTGCATTTCACCAAATAAATTAAACCAGGTAATCACTGAAAGATAATCAGGCAACCATGAATTACTATGCTTAAAGTACCACTTTCACATTTGTTTTCTCCAGAGGAGCCACTAAAGGTGAAAATGTCAAAGCAAAATTATACGAAGCTCTTCTAGTTTAGAATAATTTATGTTCATAGCATTTCTTTTTTTTAAAAATAAAAATAAAAAAAAAACACTTACTGCAATAATATGCCTACAGTATTGGGTAGATTAGTTCTACAATATTGGGTATCGATTCTTCAGAGCCCTAAACTTGTGGCAATATACTTACAAACTCAGTACCATTTGCCAAGTAATTTCTCAAACAAATAAGGGTGCTTATACCTAAAGCAGAGTCAGACCTGTAAGCTTCACAACTGGACAGAAAAGCCACTGCTTTTAATGTATTTCATGGACTCAGAAAACAATTCTTTTCTGTATCCCACAGAAGTTTAAATCAAACTCTCATTATTCTTCATTACCAGCTACAAGTCAAAGAAAAAGTATCTCAAGTCCACCTGGAACCAGAACTTCAGCAAATAAGGCCAATAAGGTATCACGTTTTAGAAAAGGAGAGCACTGGAGAGTAAAACTCTTCTACAATCATCCTCTCCTTGTAAATGAAGGGGATGGAAACCCAGAAAATAAACCCTCAAAATAAGACAGACATTCCCTCTCCCCATCATCTCACCAAGTGTTCAAGTGTCCAAGAGAGTGGTAGAAACCATACAAACCAAGAAGAATCTGTGACAGTGAGGGTACAAACTAAACTTAAACTACAGATGGTTCAGGAAAGAAAAGATAAGATAATGAATAAACAGCTAGTAATACACTGGCTTAAAACTGAAGATTTTTTTAGATACTTGTAATTGGTTAGTAACTTCCTGTCCTCTTTCAAGTAAAATGGCATTTTCAGAGAGATCTAGAAATAGATGTAGGGAAGGAACAAAAAGTTGGTACACCTGTTTTAGCACCCAATAGATTGGTTTAACAGGTCATGGAAAGAGGTCCAAAATACAGGATCAACACTAACAGCTGATATTAAACACCTGAATTACTCACACATACACTTGCCCACTTACTTCTGATTAATGCCCTTAAATCACACTGACAGTTCACCCCAACCACTTTCTTAATCTTGCATTTCTTTTGTACAGAAAAGACTCTACATTACACTAATTAATATTTTTCCATTTACAGACCTGTAGTGTGTTAATTTTCCACTGGTCCCATCTGTCATGAAACACTGCAAGGTTACTTTAAAAATACATTTGGGGTATTTACTTTTCATTAAGACAGTGTATTCTTACCAAAAAACATTCCATAACTGCACAAATTATAAACACTTCACCATGCTAAGTTGAACTACCTGCAAGAATACGTAGGCTCTCCCACTTTAAAAACACGGCCACAAAGATGGGAAGGTTTGTTCGCTCGCTCAAGTTTTGGAAAGCCAAATGCAGGATCTTCGCCGCAAAGATACCATTCCATTGGTCCCAGCAAAACGTGTTGTGCCAGCATGTCTTCTCTTTGTGGGGCAGGGTTAGGACCCCTGCAGTAAATTTTTGGTACATAATAGGCCAGATGCTGGTATACTTCTTTCTGAAGGTCATTTGCTTGCAGCCATTTCTTTTAAATTAAAAGGAATGAGAACACAAATCGATCGTTAATAAAAATACCAAACATAGTTCTATCCATCAAGATGATTTTTATTTCTAAATCAAAAATCTAAAATGGCATTGCAAAACTAGAAAGCCATGCTTCTTTCTAAGCATTAAATCTAGATGATCACAGAAGACAAACATTAGGAAAGGAATAATTTGTTTCTCTGCTTGCACATTTTGTCCTTTTAACATACAAGACTCTTTTCAAAAACACAAGATTTAAGAGAACAAATTCTTTGAAATTTTCCTCCAGGATGCATGACCAGTAAAATGCCCCAACATTAGCAGTGACTTTTAGGATAAGGCCCAAACTATGCTGGTTGCATTTCTTTGGAGTGCAGACTGATGCTGCCAGCTGGGGACACAGAGCAGCAGCGAAAGCCTGGAGTTGGCAAGGAACAGGCAAAGACAAAAAGTACAAGGAGAATGGCAAACACAGCATTAGGTAACAGTCCCTCTCTCATCTCATTTCAACAAATTACCTATGAAAATGAGGGGGTTTTGGTTTCTCCTACCACCAAAATAACTTATCTGAATTACCATTTCAAGTATGATGATAGATCTGTGAATTCTCTTAGTCAATCAATTGTAAAAAACAATGTTGACAGAGTTTTTAAAAGCCAAACTACTGTACCTGCTATAAGCCACTGAAAAACTCACAGCTCTTGCTAGATTTTTTTTCCCTTGTATATACACACAGAGTAAAAAAAAATCCTCTAGGACAACATTTGATTTTACTTCTGCCTTGTGGATTACAATTTTAGAAAGGTTTAAACTGTAAATTAATGCTGCAAGGTTTTTATAATAAATAAATGGGAGCAAGCACGTACTGCAAGTGTGCACTGATTAAATCCTGTGTTACATAAACAGCCTTAGCATGCCATTTCTCATTGTAAATGTGACAACCAGACACCCCCTGGCAACTTCAGAAAAAGAATTCAGAATCAACCTAAAATTGTACATGAAAACCAAGAATTAATTATACCAAAATAAATGGGTTTGGTAATCAGATGTTACAGCTTGATTTACTCTGAATTATTTATGACTTACTCTTTAAGAACTTATGTTTGAGACAACACAGTTGTAGTAAGTTCTTCAGGATACAGACATACAGAGTCAGCAGACCATTCAAGAATGGCTGCATTTTTGCTTTTTTTTTTTTTAATATATTGGTAGTATTTTTATTTACTAGACTATGTTTTCTAAAGCAGAACTTCATACAAAAAACTTATTTGTCAGTGCAGCTCTTAGTAGAATAATACGCTTTCCCCATTTCTCTTTCCCTAAGTTTTACTTCTTCAAATCATAATCAGTCTACTAAATCTTTCTGTACTGATCTAGCTCTGATGGTCAAAGCCCAGATTTTTTCCAAGGAAGTCCATGGGAAAAGGTTGCCAAAAAGCCGTATGGTATGCAACAATCTAGAAGTTTACAGATAATCTCACCATTCGCACCAGGATTCAGAGCATACCGCACAAAAATGGAAAAAAGTAAAGTATTCATTACTAAGAATTTGATCTGGGTTTTTTCCTAGCTCATTAATCTTTTCCTCTCCTTTCATCATTTGTGCCAAATATCTACTACCGCCAGGAACTGACCCAATCACAGTGAAACTGACTTAGTCTCTTCCATGATTTCCATTTAATAAGGTCATTTTTAGATTATTTTCTAGGGCATATATTAGTTATTACACCTGCATTTTTCTCAGCAAAAAACTTTCAGCCTTTTAATTCAGCAGTACATTAGTAATTTCTATCTAGAAAATACACAGTGCATATTAGCTACACTACAAGCTCAGACAAATACCTAGCCAGAGAAAATTCTTGTTCCTCGAGTAAACAGCTTTCCCATCCCCAAAATTCTGGGAGTAGTTGCCTGAAAGTTAGGCGTGGCAACACTGAGTGTCATCACACCTACATCTCTTTGTGAAGCCGGTTCTATACACGTAACTGTACACACAGTTTTGAAAATCTGGCTAAAGGAATATCGGAAGGAAGTACGGGCTTCTAGGACAAGGAAACAGATGTCACTCCAAGAGCTACCAGGAAGGCAACTCAAAGTACTGTTGTGCATGTAAAATTGTTATTAGAAACATATACATATGCATACATTTGTTGCACTGCCTTTCTATATTGCTACCTGGGAGGCACTGAACTCCAGCAAACTACTCAAAACTTTGGAATTTTTTCTTTAACAAAAGCATTTTGTATTTAGGCAAGTTCTCAATTACTATTTGTCTATCTTCTAACCTGAAGTCACATGTAAGAAGAAAAGCTAAAGTTCTACTCTCCCAAGAGAGGTTCTTATTAAAAAGGGAAATGTATTCCTCTTCGCTTCCTCCCCCCTCAAACTTACTCTCCTGCAGCAATTTTTGACTGCCCTGAAAAAAACCAAAAACCAAAACAAACAAACAAACAAAGATCACAAAAAAAACCACCCAAAAAACATTGATCAAATAACATTTTATGTACGTAAATACCTAACAGCCCATCAGGGTTTCTGTTAAATCCATATCTAAGCAAGAGATACCAGGAGAACAAAACATATAATACAAATAAGCCATAAAACAACTCAGTTTACTGTTTCAAAAAGCTAAAAGGTATGATTTAGGTTTTTCTTAGCTATACAAATAAATATTTGCAATGTAGACTCATGTTCTGTCACAGATAATTTGTTCCTTTGATCGTTGTTCTTGGGAAGTTTATGGTTACATTGTTGCAATGAGAAACTGAAGCGTAAAATGCTACAACCATTGCTTTGGGCTGGCATTTGTTTTGTTAATATTGGGCTATCAGCAAAGTAATGCTATCAGCAAAGGAGAGAGAAAAACAATGCTAAAACCCAAGTACGTTGTTTACATATATAATCAGCAGCATTTAGCTGCTAGCACATTGTAGATTTGAGAGTGATAGGTCTCAGAACTGTAGCTTGTGCTGGTGATGACAAAGAATAAAAATGAGAAAGAATTGACTAAATGTAAGCTGGCATTTGTACCTACAACGAATTCCTAAATGCGTTCCACTTGGTGCATGTTTGCCTCGGGTTTATCTACAGTGTGACCCAAAAAAAACCATCTGCTACTCACACAGACAAGGTAGTTTGGGCTTAGTTTGGGCTACTTTATGAAGTTTTTGTAGAATTACTGGGTTTGCTGGTGAGGGGAAGCAAGACTAATCCTGGAGCTAAACTAGCTAGGATATCGCTAACTATGCGCATTTGCCCATCTAATCATACCTTTGTCTGTACTGTAGATACACCAGCATAATCTGAGGATAATCTGAATTATAACATTGTCTTTTATTTTCTTTTGGAAAGCAGCCAATGTAATTCTCATTGAAATACACACAGACAGCTCCTCAAGGTCTTATCCTATAGATATACACGTGAGCAGTCCCAATATTTTAACACATATATCCAGTTCCTCAAATGCACAAGTGTCTGTAAGATCTGGCATTTATGCCAGAAACAAAAGTTTCTCTGAAAACTTTACCCTCAAGACTTCACTTCTCTTCCCTTTCAACTACTCTTCATAAAAGCAGGAAAAATATATAAATAAAAGTAGATTATTTCAAACATTACATTGATTTTACTAATATTTCTTCTATAAATGTCCCATTCTAATAGTCCTAAACTTAACTAGTGCCAGCTTTCACCAGAACCGCATCTGAAACACGGCGGGGGGGGGGGGGGGGGGGGGGGGGGGGGGGGGGGGGGGAGAATCCTGTAATGAAACTTGAACGCTACAAAGCATATACGGGGGCAGACATCCACCTAAATTAATGGGGGAAGGGGATCTTCTCACGTCGAAGCGCGATCGCCGGCAGAGAGATGTGAAAAGGCAGCAAACTGGGCAGGAGAACAAACTGGGTAGGAGAACTTCTCAGCTGCCTGGAGATGGCGAGGAAGCAGTAAACGAAAGAGCAAGACAGTGAGAAGTGGCTCCGCTCCCACCGCCGGCGCCGGCCAAGCCCGGCGAGCGGCGGGGAACCGCGGCCGGGGCTGCCCACGGCGAGGCGGCTTGCTGGGGAGCCACCTGCGCCAGCCAGAACAACAGGAAAAGCTGGCTGCTCGCTGCGACCGATTTCGGCTACTGCAATAGCGACGCTGGCGACAACAGCAGGCTAAGGCCGGGAAGAGACGCCGCTGCCAGCCCGGGGTGCCCTTAGAACCAGCCCAGGCAGCGACACCCCCTCACGGAAAGCCTGCTCGCTCCCCGCCCCCGGGCACAGCCTCGCCCCGGCCCCGGCCCCGGCCCTCACGGCCCCGACGCCGGCCGGGCAGGCCGGTGCCGCCCGCCGGCCTCGCGAGCCCCCGCTCCTTCCCTACCCCAACCACTTCTCGCCCTTCCGCCCCGGGCCCGCCGCCTCACCACGGCGATCTCCTCGGCGGAGCACTCCAGCAGGCTCTTGTCAATAGCCTGCACCTCTGCCTCCAAGTCCGCCGCCATCTTCTCCCCCCCCCCCCGCGCTGCCGCCGCCAAGGCAGGAACACCCGGAACCGGGCCCGGCCGGCCGCTCTGCCCGGGGAACCCACTTCCGCCCCGCCTCCGCCCGGCACGTCACCGCCCGCGGCACCGCTCCGCCCGCGGGGCACTCTGGGAGTTGTAGTTTTCCCCCGGCATCGCCTCCCTCGCGTCTCCTAGGAGACGGCGCCCATTGCCCGGGGCTGTGGTGCGGGACCCTGCGAGGGCCCAGCCCGGCGCCGGGGAGGGCCGGCGGCTCGGCACCCCCGCGCCACGGCCTTCTTCACACTGTCGTTTGCCCTCCTCGTCTGCTCCAACGCGAAGCGATACCCGGAGGAGGGCATCTTCGGTCTCGCTGGCAAAGCCGGGCGGCCCCCATGGTTGAAGCCCCCTCGTCCTCAGGGGCCCGGCCTGTCAGCGAGGCCCGTGGGCGAGGGGGCAGCGAGGGCTTCCCGGGAGGTCCCCGGCACCCTGTGTGGGTGAAAAGAACAACAACAACAAAAAAAAAATCAGTAAATTACGTGAATCTGGCAACTACAGCTTTAAGACGAATGTTACTAAATGGCAGAAGCTATAAACCCTGTTGCTCAGCCGTCCTGCTTCCCTGGCTCCCACGGGGGCCGCACACCACCCAAGCGCTAGCGTCCTAGCTCAGCCTTGCTCATTCAGGTAGAGCTCCATTTTTGCAACTTAAAAAAAAAGTCACCACCAACAAACCCAGCAAACAATCATCTCCCGCAACTCTATTTCGTTGCAGTTAATACAGTCGCCCTGCTTCTTACGAGGTCTTTCTGAAAACCTGTTGTACCACTGTTGTACCCACGGGCTTGCCAGCGTGTCGGTGCTGCGCCACTGTAATTACAGCCGGGCCAAAAACCGAGCAGATGTATCTAACTTTGCGTGTGGCCACACGGCACCTGCGCGGCTGCGTGAGCCACGCTGAGGGCTTCATGTCACACCTTCCTTTCCTTGCTGAGAATTTCTGTCTCGACCTAAGAGTCTCTCACAAACTAAATATTATTTCCGCCTTGCACCCTCTGTCAGCCTTCACAGGGATAAGGGCCCACCCTGCAGGAGCCTACCCCAGCAAATCCTGCTGAGGAAGTCTCTGCTCCAGACAATTTACACTCCCAAATCTAGACGATGCATGGGAGGGGAATAAACAGGCAGGAAGGGCAAACAGAGTTATAATTGCATGAAGTACTGGCTGAAGGTGGCCGTAAATGTTACCTTTGCCAAACAGTACTAACTTACAACAAAACTGTGCATTGGGTTCCAGTTCACAGCTTACATTCCTTAACAATTTTTAAACATTCTCGTAGTGGGCATGCATAGTTGTTTTTTCTCTTTTTTGTCTCATTTCTTTCTTCTTCCTTCTCCTCATTCTCCCCTCAACTAATAGTTTAAATATTGAGTTACCCGAGGGAGATACATTCTCTTATATCTGTCCAAGCAGTAACAAATACATCTATGGCCATACATTAATAGAAGAAAGAAGGTGGGCTGCGTGCCATTGCCTGGCTACTCTTGAAGATATTTAACGTTCCCTGCATCAGGGGGCAGCAGCGCACGCTCGCATATTAGTCATACTATATAAGCACTTGTTTCTGAAACCTCAAGGGTTTATAAATCATCGCATTTACTTACATACTGTGTTTGGGAGTTCTGGGGAATTGTGAGATGAAGGCAACATACATGTCTGGAAAGACTGATTGCAAGAACTGAAAAAGATGGGTTTAGCCGGTGCTATGAGGGAATCGTAAAAGGATGGCCTTCAGAATATTAATTTCACCTCCTAATATCCGAAGAATAAGCTTCATTTCCCTTTGTCTGATTGTACCTTACTATATGCAGGGTACATCTTTTTACTGTATTTATTTTTATATCGTTTGCCACTTTTTGAATAATTGTTCTTAGAACACAGAAAATAATTATAAATTCCTTAGAAGATCAGTAAAGCCCACGCTGTTTCTCATTCATGTGCTGTTGATGCCTGAGGAATACAGAACATGACGCTTCTTTGGAAGAAGGCAGAGGGTGAAAGGAAGCTGTATGATTTAATTGTCTCTCCTTCTGGGCTGCATGTAGAAAATGCTAGAAAAATCCTGGGGTTTAGTATTGTAAAAGGCATCTTATTTTACCTAGAAAGGTGGGCAACCCAAACAGACATTAGACTGCAAAGCCATTGTTTCAATATGAGCACAACAACTTCCTGGGTATGATTTTTAATAACTTTGGGAAGAATTTTCCATAACTTTTAGCCCGTGCCATTAACTTCATAAGCAAAGATATTATTCAAATTCAGGAACAATAATTAAGGTTGAGGAGACTGCCTTTATCTTCTGCCAAAAAGCCTAACTCTTCCCAGGTCTATTATCAGATAGAAATTAAAGTAAAGAAATCTAGAGAATTTAATATTTTAACAGGGTTAACAGTAAACTTTCATAGCATTTCCTCACTCTAGCTGATACATTTCTGGGTCTCACCATGCTTTCAACACACAAGACAGCCCACAGAATGCTACAAACTACGGTTATGAAAGATGCAGATGTCATCTAGATCCCTTTCACCTCCTGACCTGTTTAAAAAAAAAAAAAAAAAGAAGAAACCAAAACCTAAATGCTACTTTGACTGGGCGTCAATTAACTTGATTAGGTTCCAGTATTTTTAAAGAATGCTGCATCCATTAAAAACACAATGCAAATAGGCATAATTGAACAAATATTAATTGTGACAGTGGAGACTGATGGTTCCTTCCTAAAAACTGTTTTAGAAGGTACTAATGAAACAGGATCTTCCACACTAGAAGACTGCCTCTCGATGCAAGTCCAACAGAAGCCACCAGCGGCAGCCAAGCTGAAGCCCAGCTATTTTGAAACAGAAAGGGCCTCCAGTAGAGCATGCTCCAAAGAGGTGCTCTGCTTACAGAAATTATTGTCATTTTGGCTGAACACTGCTTGAATGTGATCATCTTCAGGGCTTGTTGCATTTGCGAGTAGGAGTGGATGAAATCATAAGGTAAAGGGATGTTGGAGGGAATTTTTAAGTGGCTGGTTTGCTGGCGTGTTCACTGTACCTTAAATACAGGCAATTTAGTATCACTGTATTAATTTGAATGTAAATAGAAAAATATTGCATATCTAGACTGCAGCGATAGATGTCTTCTCTATAGACTCAGAAAAATAAAATGCTATTTAATTTTCCCCACATTGATGCAGTTTTCTGGCAATCATTATGAAAGTCAAGTCTTGTGGGAAGGATTCAGAAATGTGTTCTGTTCTCTGTGAAAGGTTCATCTCCTGGTACAGTTAAAAACCATTTTAAAAGCATTTGTTTCCTTTTCTGCTCTCTAAAACAAGGCTGCAGTTGTAACTTAATTTCAAAGTTTAACTATTAAAGCAAATGATCAGCATTTTGCTGCATTGTTGATCTTACGTGCCTATATCTAGGATCATCACCTTGCCAAGACATTTGTATCTCTTTAATCTTCCCTAAGTCAGCAACCCTTTCCAAAAAATAAAGCATGTGTCTAAGTGTAGGATTCACGTTTATATTTTCAATAACAGTAATTTTGATAAAACAGTTTGCTTAGCAGATACTGAATGACCAAAGTAGTGATTTTTACATTGCAAATATAATTTTTTAAGCCATTATCATTTACATGGTTTCCCTCCCTTCCTCTTCAGTGCCGGATGAGGTAGGTTTGTAGTCACCATCTCCTACATCGGCTTCAGATAAATTCAGACGGTAATTCTTTTATTTCTGTACTGCCAATTCCAATGACAAATTACGCTGACCAAAATAGAATTTTGCCTGTGATAATGTTAATTAAAAGATGAATTGTGAATGAGGTGAACAATGACACCCAGTACTTGGTGGATTGATAAGACATAGTTCACTAAGCAAGACATTATTCAGAACAAAAGAGCACACGGTAATCTGCAAACACAGGTTATTTTAAGAATTTGGTTCAGAATTAGAGTATTAAAAATACTATCTGACAAACTGTAGGCGATTCTTTGTTCCTTGGAGGCACTAGTGCTATAATATCAGCCCTTTTAGCAATAAATCAGAATAAGCTTATTTCTTTTCCCTGCTTTGTCTTTGCATGATCTTAGATTATAGGTGTATAGTATTCTAAACATGATGTCAAGAAAAACTGCTAAAAAGACTTACTAAAGGAAGAGCGTATTGCATAATAACAGTGAACGCAGGAGATAAAATGGAAAGCATGAAGATACTGTGGCCATCTTCCCGTCTGGTGAATGCTCTCTGCAAGGCTGGCAAAGGCAGTTACATAACTGATTTTTATTGCATTAGGCAACAGCAATATTGCTAAGCAAACCGATGTGCAGAATTAGAAAGCTTCTTCCACAGTGGAAATGAAGAAAAAAGACAGAGGAAGGGTTCTCACTTAACATCCAGTAAGAGGGCAGGGCACAAGGGTGTGCGTCTTCATTAATGGATCATGTCAGGGTGACAACATGATTTATTCTCATCACGCAGCGTCGTAGAAAAAATACAGTGCAAACTCAGTCCGTGATAATTTCGCTGCTTTCTGCAGTGTAACTTCTCAACAGTCTAGAGCTCAAGCTGGTAAGTTAAAATGCCAGCCTCTAAGAGAGAGTTAACGGGAGCTAGGATAATAGTCAGTAATGAGTTGTACAGGGGGGGAAATTAACACGGGGGCAAAAAAAAAAATACACATGCAAAAATGTGCCTGACCTCATTCGTTTTCACTGTAAATTCAGAACAATGCTAGTGTATATTTAGACATAGCAGTTAATACAAAGAGGTCTGTGAGCTGGTACCAAGAAAGCCTACGTTTGTGGTGCATGGGTGGTCAGCTTTGACACCTAGGAAGGTGCAAGCACCACTTCAAATTTTTGCTGTAGCTAACGCCCTTCCCCCCCCGCTTCTTCATTGATGCCAATGAACATACAGGCTTATGTCGCAACCTTCCCCTTACCAGACCTTTCTTTCGTGTGGTTGACTATTTTTCAAGCTTGAACAAACTTAATTATCCTTGAGACTTCTGCCACTCATATTTGTGTGGCAAACAAAGTGATAGGGAGGAGGGTATACAGGCAGGTAGCCACCCATATGAAGTGTAACTGTGTATGCTATGTTGCCATAGGACCAGGCTTTTAAAACCACTGTGCTAAGCAGTCATGGTATTTAGCATCAACTGCAGTGCAAGAAAGTGCATTGTCAAAGTTCAGAGACCTAAACGTGTTACAATGGGTGTAGGATATGGTGAAGGAGGCAGGGTAAGCCGCGCTGCTACAACAGAAGAGGACCTTCTGAGTCATGACCGCTTTGGTGGCTGCCTTGCAGGAGTCTCGGTCTTGAGCAGAAGGAAAAATCTTGCTTTTCCATATTCGCAGCACTAGGTGGCAATACGCCGCACAGGCATGGCAGTGCAGAAGTCATCTTCTGCTGCTTCCACTCCAAGCCCTCACCAGCTCCCACTCGCTCCAGTCTGCGACCGGAAGGGTGTAGGCGGTGGGACTGGAGAAGCCATCCGACTTCAGATTTTTTTTTCTCTCAAATCAGGCTTTAACTGCTTAGTGACTGGTACTCAGGAAAATTCAAGACATTTTTGGAATGAGTCAGGTGTTAGAAGACGAGAAATGTGCTGTGAAATGCCTGGGGGCCACGGTCAGGGGCTTGGGTGGTAGGAGAGGCAGGAGAGGGAGAGAAGCAGGAGTGGCCGAGGAGTCACCCGCAGAGGTGGGCGGCAGGACGAGCGCAGCTGCAGTCATCCTTTGGCAGGAGAAACTGGAGCAACCTCCTCTAGCAAGGCCCCTGCCGACAGCCCCGCAGAGGAGCTTCTAGGTGTCATGAACAGCTGGACAGCGCGATGGCGACGCTCAACGACATTGCTTGTTCTCGGCTGATAGAGACGAGAACTGATACCGAACCGCTGGAGGAAGAGTTCTTGGCTCCGTCTGAGACCACGTTTATGTACAGTTACGCAGGGGATGCACAGAGGAAATGGGAATGCAGAGCCCACAAGCAAAGGCAGGGTGGATGAAAGATTTATCTGGGAATATGAAAATGCTTTGAACAAGTGAACTAACTCTTCTTCTTTTCCCCTTCATTCGCACAACGGAGCAATTTTAAATTAGAACAGGTTGTAACAGATTTAATTTAGATCACCATGGTGCCTAGTGTAATGCTACAGCATTTTCTAGTTTATCTTTTTCCCTGATTTTAAAGGGCTAAACAGTTTTTAAACTGTGAATTTGTTACAGAATGTATGGCTGCTAGACAGTCCTAACCAATTAGAAATTTTTTTACTGCACCATGATTAATTTTGTTAGATAAAACTACCAAAATACAACTGAAGGTAGAAATAAAAAGCATTTAAGTGCTGTACAGTCATGATTTACTCTTCAGAGATGCATTTAATGCTGTCTCCAGCAGAACAGCTTCATCCATTTTCCAAACATTCATTTGTTTATTTCAAGATTAGTCTCAGTTATAAACAGACATTAAATCACCTCCAGGCCCTAATACATTGTAATGAAGTATTGTAAACCATGTAGTATGTTGGTTTAAACAATGTAATCAGAAAGCAACAAAACCATTTTCTCCTGGTTCTTGCTGGCTCCCTGACTTCTTCTGTCTGTTCAAAGAAAAGTTCTTTTTAGTCTGTAAATGTCAAGGTCAATCAGAGGTCAAGTTTGGGCTTTTGAGCCGTGGTTCCTTTCAGGTTATTGGCTTTGTTTTATTACTGAAAGGAACCATCCACTTTGGCATATAGAGCAAAGAAGTCATGTAATCCTATTAAATACAAAACCAACATGTACAAATAATGGGGAGGGTTTGACAATCGCACAAAAGCCCCCTTTTTCTGCCCACGGTTGAGCCTGCGCTGAGTAATTAATGGTCCTTCTATGAGCCTGTCTACACTGGGAAAACTGCCTAACTAGTTTTCAAAACACTCGCTCGAAAACGGGTTACAAGCACAGCCGAGAGCCCCTTTTAGGCAAGCTGGCATCTTTCTGCTGCAGTGCTCAGGAACGGGAAGGGGACAGAAGCGGCTACCTGTTGCCTGCCATCTCGGAGCAGCAAATGGCACAGAAGGAGACAGGCACACTCCTAGGCAGAGGATCCTTGGAAGCAGAGAGACTTGAATTAACAAGGAGGAGGGAAGCATCTGTAGAGAGTTAAGGATAAAAGGAGGTACTTTAAATTATTAGAAAATAAACTTGCTTTGTTGGCAGTAGAGGGAAGTGGAAAGCCGGGGTTACAGCACGCAAGTTGAGATGTAACTGGATCATTATGTACTGGGCACAAAAATCTAAGACATAAAAAATTAACTACAAATAACTCACGGATTTCCTTACGAAGAATGTTTATGCATAGCGCAAGGTCAGTAGGAGAAAAAATTAGGAAGAGGAAACAAGGTATAAGCAGAGGTTAAAATGGAGCAAAGAAAGTGTAGGATAATTTAAAGAAAACTGTCCTCACAGTGGTATCTACACAGAGGTAACCGAGGGAAACCACTGAGGATTTTTGTGTTCAATGAGTTATTATCAGATGTAAACTATGGGCTTGCAACACTGTCAGTTCTACTTGTCACTTCTTTGAGGACAGTCAACTACAGTACGTGAAAACTACCGAAGCTGTGCAAAACCCAGTTTTCATAAACAACATTCATAACATTATTTTCACATCCCTCAGACAAGCATATAGGTTATCACAACCCTAAAATCTCTGTCTGGTGGCAAGACAAGACATTACCATATGCAGCATATGCAAGCATATGAACCGACTGGATCTATTACTAATAAAAAGACATGAGCTGATTGAGAGTGCAGATAGCAATTGCAGATAACATGAAGAACTGCATGAAACGTAGGCAGGAGCTGCAGAAATGAACACCAAACCAGACATACAATTGAATATAATAAACATTACAGAAGTGGAAATGGGAAGCAGAGAAATCTACATTACCCAGATTGTGAAACAAGCCTTACAAAAAGCCAGACTGTAAAAGTTTCCAGCCTATCGTATTGCAAGGTCAGGTAGACAACAAAGATGCTTGGAGCTTAAGTGTGGAACAGGTCCAAGATCTTCAGATAGCCTTGTAACAGGAAGGGAAAAACACGGGCGCACCGCTAGGGAAGGACCTCCACGCAGGACTGCTCCTTAAACACAGACATACTCAAGAGGCTGTCGGCACACACTTCAGCGAGAACGGCCTCTAATGGTGCACTCTTAAAACAAGCCTGGAAGAAGCCTCACTCGAGCCTGGGTTTGCTCCCTGGATTGAGCATATTTTAAGAAGGCCACAGGTTCAGTATGAATAATTAGGGCTGAATTTATTTTTTTGCCCTCCTGTGTTCCCAGCGCATCACTCAAGTAGTGCAAAGAAAGTGAAATACACCCACAACTCCTCATCTGGGGATTTCCTCAACTGATACACAATCAATGTATAATTAGCTTCTTTGCCTCTCTCTGGGGTGCAGAGGAATTATCAGTGTCTCGATCTTCAGCTATCACTAGCTGCTAGATTAGTCAGATGGCGTGGGACTCAAAACAAAACATGGAGCTGTACCTGTCCTCCCAAGGGGGTTCAGAGGAGATGTTTGCATGATAAGAGGACATGTAAGCTGTAAAATACATACCCAGAGAAACACAAATGCATGCCTTGTCATTGTTAGAATTTCTGAATAAAGTGAAATGGATTCTGCAGACCAACACATCAACTAAAGCCGATTTGAGAAACCTCTTTTCCCACCCTAGATGTGACTCCCTGTATTTCTTCAAGCTTTTCTAGCAAGCTGGCAATGCTGTGGGTACTGCAGACTAAGAGGTGAGCCTTCTGGTCCCAAGGTTATCCAGTCATCACTGGCGGGTTCCCAGGGAGCTCTTAGATATGGGAGGACAAGTTGATACTACACATGGCTAGAAGAAAACTTTGGAGACTTTTATAGGAAAATTCCACACTTTAGTGACCCAGAAGAGAGTCTCCCCACCCCACCCCCCCCGAAAACAATCTCATTCCAAATTTGCACTATTAGCTCTCTTCTCAACAGAACAGACCCAAAAGTCCGAGACCTTTAGTCTCACAGACCTGAGCTTGCATCTGGAGCACTACAGGGAGATTGTTTTGGGGACCCTCTGTTTCATTTCCCAACTTGCATATTTGTTTGGAGCCTCACAGGCCATTTGAGTGGGATGGAGGTAGTTTCTTGATCTCTAGAAGCAAAATTTGTCCATCAGAAAGCATACTATAAGACTTCACGTATTTACATATCCCTGGATTTACTTGTCATCTGCTGCCCTTCAGCTGCTGCTGGCAAAACTGACTCAGCTATAGAGCAAATTGGTTTTCCTCTACTATTAATTTTGTTAACCTGCTTTGCAGGGGTCCGTGGCAGTTCCCTCTCTCACTGCAGCTATACAGTAACTCCATCGCATTTTCTGCTTTCTGTTTTTCAGTGCAGCTCTCACCTCCTCAAGTGTTTTGGGGCCACCAAACAAAAACACTGACACAGAAATGTAAATGTGCTTGTCTTCTACTGTAAGTGCATTTCCATCACTATAAAAAGATGAAACGATACAGCTTATTTCAATTGGATGATGCAAAGTGCCTTACATCACTATAAACAGAATATACTGTATATATATTGGATATACAATATGATACTAGTCATCTTAGTTAATAGTATTTTTTAAATCATGACAGCTGTATCCTTACAGTTTAAATGCATATCTGCCCACTGTCACATATGTAAGAAACAAATAAGTAAGATGCAGTGAGACCTAGAAGTGACCGGTATATATGACTATAGCAGGTTTGTATAAAAATTCAGGTTACAGTTCTGAATGGGAAAGTTCAGAGCAGAAGATGTGTCTGGTTGTTTTCTTTTAAACTCCTTCAACAACCCTACACAGAGTACATTCAACTCTGCATAAAATCAGCAAAGTAATTTGTTTCTGTGCTGAGGAATAAGGAATAGAAAACTCAGAAACTGCTGAAAGAAGGGCGATACGATGACTGGGAGAGTTCTGACCAGAGATGGCCGCCTGAGCTCTTTCCACACAATATGCGGTGTGCTATTGCCAATATCATATCCACTTCCGACGGACAAAGTCCTGAAAAAATAACACTGCTGCCATTGCACTGAAATTCACTACATACAGGGGAAAACTTTAATCTTGTTCTCAGTTGTCAGTGTGGACTTGGACGTGTTGCACATTGTGGTAGGGAACCACACTGACTTAATCATATCTGTATTTAGATATTATCCTACTGTTACAGAAAATGATTTAGATTAACTGCAACTTAAAGTTAAGATGCCAGGCTTCCTTCTACTCTCACCACACATCTTTTCCATAACTGTTTACCTTTTATCTTCAGAAAATTTTTGCATACAATCAGCTTCATTTTTCCTTCCCGTACTCAAAAAGTATAATTTATCTCGTTCAGCAAACACCTTAGAAATTAGTAGAGCTCTGTGTAAGAAGCCGTCCTAATGCCTCTTTTTGTATATGTCAGTTTTACCACATAACAGATTTTTAAAGCCAAGAAAAAACAATTCACAAAGACTGGTGGGGGCATTCAACAGAAGTCATAGGAGACACTACCTTAAATCTGTCACTATATTTCACTGGATTTCAAGTTGACCGTGTCTCTGTAAAGGCATTTTCCATTGAATACTGTAATTGAGTTGTATCTTTGTCTGCAAAAGGGACCGTGTATTTTTTTCTAGTAGTACAACAGAAGGACATTTAGAAGAAGATGTGTTTCTTCCTACAGCAGTTTTCAGCTGTTACCGTCAGGAGCGCACGTGAAACCAGGAGGATAAAACTTACTTCTTGCATGTCACTCAAAGCTCCAGACATTTCAAGTTGGGCGTAAGACTTACTTGACAGTATGTCTTTAAGACATAACAAAGGGCAAAAACTTAGGAGACTTGGCTTCATACTTTACCTCTGCAGCTACTTTCCTGGATGACATTGGACCACCTGTGTTCCATAGTTCACCCATCTGTAAAAAGGGGACAGTATTATTGGCCGCTGATGGTAAGACCCTCTCAGATCTACTCATACAAAAAGTTGTATCAGAGAGTGAGTGGTTTTAAAGTTTAGAATAGCTCAAACCACACCATCAACTTGAAATCTGGAAATTATTCAAAAAATAAAAATATGATATTTTCATGTGTTAGGTCTATAAAGATACATGAGTTTTATGTGTTTATGCATTCACAATTTACAAACATATGTAATATGTATGTATTACACACATTTGTAAATTTATAAATACATACATCAGTGTATTTTATAGAATAAAACATTTCCTCTTCTCCAGCATGTGAAAAAGCCACACGAACTGGAGCGTTACTCACTGGGACATGATCCCACAAGATGGTCCATGTCACTGTATCTCTTGTGTGCACATGTACATGCCCACAGATTATTCCTGACAGCATGATAGTATAAGCGCCTCTTCCAAGACAAACGGGAACTGACACAAACCAAACGAAGCAAGAATGTCCCCTTTAAAACTCCCAAAGTCTCTAGCTCATGTTCCTCTCTAGGGCTTGCACACGGTTGGGAAACAATAATAGTGTCATATTGAAAAAAAATCTCTCAGTTGTCACTATTTCTTCACTTGCCTGGCTGTAACTTCTTTAGCAAAACATTCCTAAGCGCTTTACAGGCTTTAATTTGTTTCAGAGCATCCCTGCGAAGTGGCGGCGTATCTCCTACGTGCCCAACTGCAGGGAGATGCAGGAAGGTCAAGGCCGGGAACTGCGGAGAGCTGCCAGGTGCCCCCATCCAGCAGCGTCGGGCCGGAGCCCCAGGGGCTCGGCAGCTCCCACAGGCTGCACCGGAGGAGCAGCTCAGTGACCAACTGATAGGCAGGCAGCTCTAAGCTTTGTTAAAAATTCCTGAGGTTCAACTTGAGAGAAAACTAGCGCTTGTGGACTTCCAGAGCTGACCGCGGTGCAAACAGCTGTGGGGGTTCACTTTTCCTTTTTTTTTTTGGTCCACTGCCTGGACCGACTTTCTTAAAGAGCATCTTATCTGTGAAATGAGATAGCAGCCGTGGCTTCACGACAATTAAAGGCAATTTAAACCGGTGCGGCTGCAAATCCCGCTTTTGGGCACGCAACCCTACCTCCTTTTCTGCTACTCATCTGGCTGACTCAGGGAAGCAGTTCAGGGGAAAAATTACACAGGGTTTCTGCCAGCGCTGGGAGGTGATCCGGCTCGCTGGGGAAGTGGCGAGTGTCAGCGTTGGGTGCAAACTGGAGGCAAAACCGCGCAGCTGGAGGCAGTAACTTACAGAGGGGGCGGCAAGACCTTAGCCATCACAATTTACTTTGGTTTTAGACTTCATGGAAAGAGACCCAGCGGGCAGGGCTTTCACCAGCAGTCTGAGTGACAGCAGCATGCTTTCATACTCTTTTCTCCTCGGCACATTTTCTGCACCATTCCCTATGCTGCGCAATCAGCAAACCGATCTGGCTGAAAGTGAAGAATAAAAAAAAAAAAAAAAAGGTCTTACTTCCAGTATTAGTTTTCAAATGGCAGCAGCACGGTCTGAGATCAGATTAGTCTGCCAGTGAAATCCATGACTTAACCTCACATCTGGGATCAGAGCGGACACTTCACTGGGCAAGAGGCAACTCGGACCAGCAAGGCTGGGATGCTGCTTGTCTGACACAGGCCTGCTCCTCACCCGGGCAGTGGAGGCGGCCACAGGGAAATACACAGTAGTTGGCAGTAACTGGGGTCCCGATGCATTTCTACTAAAAATTATTCAGCTCCATTTCAACCTTGGCCATTTTTCCTAACTTGCAATGGATGCGGTATGAAGTGACACCAAAGAGCGTGAGCTGGCTTATCCTGGAAGCTCTCAATGTCCTGAGCTTCCCGGGGAGAGGACCGAAGAGGGAGAAACACCGTACTTGAACATACATGAAGGCAAGGAGCACCAAGATGGGAGCAGGGTTGCTAACATTACCTTCAAACAAAGCAGAGATACAGAGTTTCCTGAGCACAGGGATACCTGGAACGATGTACTTGCTGATCTCTGAGCAAGTCCATCGCCAACTGTCGTTTATTTTTCTTGTGTTCGGGTATGTGGGATGCTGTGGCTACTTCCCTTACGATGGATGGGGAATGTGATCACAGAAAACACACGTTTGGCTTTTTAAACTCTTCTGACCCTACTAGTGTCACTCCTGTAAGGCCCCAGTGTTTCTTAATTATCTAACAGGAAAGAGACAAAGGTAAATGACTCACTAAATCCAAGGGATTCAGATGATACCAAACTAACTTAGAAGGGAAAGAACCAGCAATGTCATGCTGGAAAACTCACAAATTGAAATGAAAAATCAAGTTCAAACATTTAACCAGGAGGTGATCGGTAATTGCACCAGAACAACTGGTAGCAGAGGGCATATTTGCCATTTCTTCAAATCTCCATAATGACTTTTTTTTTTCTGGAAAATAAACTTTAACTAAGCAGGTTATAATCTCAATTACAAATACTACAGTCCACATTATGTAGGATGTCAGATTCTGAGACCAAACTTGCTTCTGATCCTAAATCCTGTATCAGTACGCTATATGGCTCAAAAGCTCCATATTAAAACAAAACTAAGCCTGCCATTAGTTTTGTCCAACCAACTTGGATAATTAAGATCTGATTATTATTTTTTTAAGGTAGCATCCACAATTCAAAATTCAATCTGGAAACAGGCATCCAAAACTGAGAAACCGGACGGATATCCGTATTTTGGCTGCTGTGACTTTGACCAGTAAGATACTTGCATAAATGCGATTCATTAGGGAGTCTTAAGGGGTTTTATTTTAACGACTCCAGCTGTCGAACAAAGGTATGTTGCCTTCTACCACAGCCGTAGTATGTTTTCTTCAGCACTGTCTTTCTCGGAAAGCCCACAAATTCAAGGCAAAGCCTCCTGATAAAACCTAAGGCGTTTGGGAGGATGATGACACAGCAATCCTGTGTCGCAAAGGAACGAACCAGGAGGATGATCAGAGCCCTCTGTCACTGCTAAACTTCTGTAATTCCTTCATTTCTAAAACAGCCCCGCTTAGAAAAAAATTAAAATTCATTAATCTCTAACAAAAATCTGACAGAGCGATGGCAGTTACCGTAAGACATTTGCTGCTTTTGTGTTATTTGCAAGCGGTGGGAGGTTTCAGGAGGCCGCTGAGCCACCCTGCCAGCTTGCTCCTGCTGCTGCCACTGCAGCCCTCCCCGGCCCGCGCCCCCGCAGCACCCCGTGTGCTGCCCCTGCCACCCAGCCCACCTCCCAGGGAGCTCGCCAAAATGGCAGGAAATAAACCCAGAAAGAGAGAGAATAGTCTTCTGGCTTGGTGAGCTGAACCAGCTCAGCAGGGCAAGCCAGCGGGCAGGGAAGAGGGAGCAGGGTCTCCCTCTTCCGCCGGCTGCAAGCGGGCGGCTCGGCCGGCCGGGACCTCGCCCCAGCGTCAGGGCTCCCAGCGCTCGCCGCCTTGCCGGTTATCACTGCCAAAACGTTGTTCAACCACATCACGGCAAGCCCGTAGAATTATTCTGAGGTTTAATACTGTAAATAGCAATATGATTTGTTATTCAAAACCGGGAGGCTTGATACTCAAATCCTTGAAGATTAGAAGAAGGATCAGGAAAACTGAGAACGTAAATTAAGGCTTTGTGCTTTTGATGGAGACCAATTCATAAATTGCAGGGTAAGTACAAAGAGCGCAGTCTGGCTGTAGCCAGCCCCCACACTTTTCTCGAAACGTTGTCCAAAGCTAATAAACTAGTTTACTTCATTCAGAAGAGTTTTGCGTAGCTAAACTTGTTATGGCAGAGTAAGACGGGTCCGGTTTATAGCATGTCAGAAGGCTGCTTGATAATGATTCTTTGTTCAAATTTAAATTATAAATTTGCTTCTATTTTGAGAGTTATAGCACAAACCTGCGTGTTTCAGGTAAATCAAGTAACACCTAGCCGATTCAATACAGATTTGTCTGTATTGATTAGTTACACAAGTCGAGACGCTGAGACAGACCTAGAAAGACTGTGTTAAATTCCATTGCTTATTTTCAAAGGTCATTTTGGAAATCGCAAGTATTACGGGCTATTCTGGGTTTCAGACTAGACACAAAAAACAAACAGAGGCAAGGCACATGTTGAGTTGTGGTTTTAATTCTATTTTCAACATAGTTTATATGACTTAGGACTCCAGCAAGCAAACAAGCCAACCATTGAATCCAAAACTCAGCATAGATTTTGCATAGCTCAGCACGAAGAAATTACAATATCTGAATGGCATTTTTCACTTAAGTAAAAATAAAATTAGAAAATGACTAGCTGGCTGGGGGGAAAAAAAAAAAAAAGAACCTTTCTCTCGACATTTTAAACAACTGAGACCTTTGCGTACAGTACAAAGGAGTTTAATAGCCAATGGGTGATATCATACTTTTTCACTCTTGCTCTAATCTACACTGTAAATCAAAACAATCTCATAAAAGGTTAAATTATTAAGAACAGTGGCCCAATGGAAGTGTCATGCAACCAGGAAACCAGGATGACCATAAAAAGAATATGAGGCTGCTGGTAACCATTATAATGTAAGGCTGAATCACAAACGCTTACACCAAAGACCTTTTTCTGTTCTAGTTACAACCCTTGAGAGTTTTGTCTGTTGGTGTTTTTTTTTTTTTTTACTCTCTGAAGGCAGAAGTAGGCCCTATAACCACCCCCGTTTCAGTTTCTCTCTTCCCAGCTACAGTTTCTTACAGTAACTTGTCTGTCATTGTCCGTGAGCTTAGACAGAGCACTGCATAAGCTATATGCATCACATATCTATCCCCAAGATGCAAAATCCTTCCCTGCAAGGCAACATTTTGGTGCAATCTAACGCAAATTGTGAGCTCAAGGGAGGCAGGACCAACGAGGTATTTCACCAAAGCATTTCTGTAGAATTAAAAAAAAAAAAAAAAAGAAAAAATGAGAATTTAAGACTACTAGTGGCAAAGATCAGTGACCACAAGAGCAAGTTCCTACAAGGCTGGCTGTATTAGAGAATTAACTTCCAAATTAACCCAAAGCGCAGGAGCCTCCCCGGAGCCGGAGGCAGCCCCGGCAGGCGCGGCAGCCCTTCCCCGCACAGGGCAGGAGACCTCCCCGGTGAGAGCGCGCCTTTACCGCAGCAACTTCCCTCCTCCGACGCCCCGGGGCCGGGGGACGCCCGGCCGCAGCCCCCGCCGCCCCCGGCCCCGATCGCCCCCCCGCCCCGACTCCCCCAGCCCCGCACGACACCCCCACGGCGCCGGCGGGGGGCAGCCCCCGCCTGCCCACTCGCAACCTCGGCGCCAGGGAAGACCCCCCGCCTCCCCCCCCAGCCCCCCGGCGGCGGGAAGACACCCGCCCCCCCCCAGCCCGAGGGCTGGCGCGGTGTCGGCCCGCGGCGCCGCTGTCACCCCCCGGCGCCGCCGCCCGGGCGGGAGAGGGAGCCGGCCCCGGCCCCACCGCCCTGCGGCATGCGGCGGCGGCGGCGCCGGGAGCCCGCGGCACCCCCTCGCCCGCCTCCGGCCGACCCGCGGCCCCAGCCGCGCCGGCGGGAGCCGCTGACAGGTCGCCGCCGGTGGCCCCGGCACCTGCGCTGCGCTCGCCGCCCTGAGAGGAGGGGCTGCCGGCGAGACCGCGGCGCGGCGGAGCGGGAGGCGGCGGCGGCGGCGCACGGCCGGCGGCGGCCCCCGGGGGCGGCGGGCACCCCTCGCCCTCGCCCCGCCGCGGGGCCGGGCGGCCGCGGCGCCGCCGACACCTTACTTCCTGCTTCGCTACCCAGGGCCAGACCCATCGCGGCGGAGGGATCCCGCCGCCTCCCGCAGCCTCCTCCCCCTTCTGCTTCTGCTTTTTCCCCCCCGTTCCCTCTCCCCCTCTCCCCGCTCTCTTCTGCAAGAAAATAATTTGACAGCGATTTGCTGACACCGGGATTTTTTTTTTTCTTTTTTTTTTTTTTTTTTTTTGCATCACGGACTCGGCAAAGGCAGCGCGGCGGGAGGGGGAGGCCGTGCACGGAGGTAAGTGCCGGTGCCCGGAGCCTCCCCCGGCGCGGGGCGGGGGGGGTGCGGCGGGCCCCCGCCCCGCTCCGCTCCATGTGCCGCCGCCGGGGTGGGTGCCTGGCAGCGGGGCCGGGGCCGGGCCGGGGGGAGTATGTTTCCTGGCGGAGCGATATTTGTTTACAGGATGAGCGCAGTACTGTAAGTGAAGTAGGACCGAGCCCGGGCAGCTCTGTAATAAATTAATATCGCAATTGCTCCCTCCTCGCCGACATAAGCCCCGCGCCCGGCCGCGCCGCTCCCCGCGCCCGGCCCCCGCGCCTGCACTTGTTGCAGACTTCACGCCAGGTAGGCGAATGCTTCGCAAGTTTCATTTTTGCACGAGCTGGGGCTGCGCTGGAAGGGGGGGAAAAAAAAAAAAAGGAAAAAAAAAAAAAAAAGTTTGCAGTTTGCAGTTCACTTTCGGTCTGCAGCGCCGAGTAGGCGAGGCCCTGCCTGCTGCCGCCTCCTCCTCCTCACCGATCGCCGCTCCCCGCCGGCCGGCCGCGGGCAGGGAGGGAGGGAGGGCGGGAGGGGGGCGCCCGGGGCGGCGGGAGCGGGCTGGGGGCGGGCGCGGCTGCGGGGCGCTGCCCCGTACCTGCCCGGCCCGGGCGGGAGCGGGGGGTGGGCGCGGGGGGCGGCGGGCCGGGCGCGGGGCGCCCCGCCGCGGCGCTGCTGCCGGGTCCCGGGCGCCGCGCCGTGCCGCGCCGTGCCGGGGAGGGGAGGCGGGGAAGGGCGGCTCGGCGGGGCTTGCCGCGGAAGTTGTCCGGAGCGGCGGTCTCGCGGCACCCGTCACGGCCCCTGACACGAGTGGCCGACCCCCGCGCGACCCCCCCGCCCCCGCGCGGCGCGGCTGCCGGCAGCGCGCTCGGCGCGGTCTCGGTATCAGTCAGCGCTAGCCAGGAGGCGGTGCGGGGCTCGGCTTTGGAGCCCTTCCGTGCGGCCGGCCGGCACCGCTGGGTGCGAACTTATTTCGGAGAAATGTGAATTTCTCCTCCTTTTCCGCGGGAGAGGAATGCGCGGCGGGTTGGGCGCTGTCGGGGCGCAGAAGTGCTTCAGTTTTCTGGCCCGTCAAAATATGGTGGGGGGTAACGAGCAAAAAAACTCTTGGCCAGATGTTTAAATACCAGCGAGGTGATTTGCAAGTAAAATTAATTGGCAGTTAACCAGTTAATAAATGGATAATGCCTACTCATCCTTCTGCTGACTTTACTGAGCGGTTTTCATGTCTGCCGGTCAACTAGCCAGGCTTGACTGTTCGAGGTGGGAACTTAGCGGGGTTAATGCCTTTGCCCAGTAAAATCTGACCTGTGCTTGCTGTCCCAGTGCATCAACACTGGCCGTGATTCGGGCAGTTACCGCTGAGGTTTGTAGGTTTTTACAGACTAATATGATAGCAGCAAAATAAATACGATGACCCATAACTAAACTATTTATGGAAAACGTTGCAAAGTGCTTTACTGCATGATTAATGTTTTAAGCAGGTAATCACTAGGGGTGAAGTTTTACGTCTTTGACAGCTATAATTTTACTGTAAGTGTCTAATGGGAAGAGGGGGGAGTTCACCTGGCAAGCTCGGGCCTGGCGCGGTGCTGCTCGGCGGGGCCACCCTGTGCCTGTACCTGTCCGGCCGGGGGCACCGGCCCGCAGAGCTCCCCCGGGGACCGGCTCCCCCGGGGACCTGTTGCTTGCCCTTGCTCAAGGTGCCGCGTCACGATGAAGTGACCCGTCTTTATAGTGTCGGCGTACGTGTGAACCGTTCCTGCGTGCGGTATATGCAGCTGTTTGCTGCGACCGCTTATCGACTTGGTGGTCTCGTTTGGATATTAAATGGGATCAGAAGGAAGTAACCCATTTCGCTTTGTTACCCACTGAAGTGACAGGCGTGATGTGCCCTAGTTGGTATGTTACCTTCTTTCCTAAGGCTTGTCCAAGGCACGTATTTAACATCAAAAGGGCTGCTTCATCAGTGCTCCATGCATGCATGTGCGGTATGGAAGTTAAGCTCTGCGGCTTTGCTTAAAACAAATAAATATATTTGTTTAGAATTCAGATAAGAGATTTTTCATATGAAGAAAATGTGTTGTATGCATTTTTCTTCTATATCTGATAGTCTGATATACTTCGGAAAAATTAAAGGCTTAAATATACCTTACTCAAAAGTTTTGGCACAAATAAATGCTCTTATGATCTGTTCCGCTACCATTGATAAGCAGCTTGTGTTTCTGAAGTTGGGAGACTCCAGCGAGGAACTGAGCGGTGTTGTCGGTGTTGTAGTCAAACCAATGTATCTTGAAAAGCCAAAAAAGCTCAAATACAAGCAATGCACTTCCTGTGGAAGCTGGCCTGAGTGAAGAGTGGAGAATCGGCCTCTTGGTGAAATGATAAGGCCAGAGCTTAATCGCTCTACTATCAACGTATGTCCTGCCGTGGGCATCCCTCCCCGGGGGAGAGGGTTGAGGCCGGGGGTAGCTAGGTAGGCATCCTGCCTCCAGTGTTTACATCACTCCCGCATGGGCCAACGTGAGCGTAAATAAACCACAGCGTGACTAACCTCTCTACCTAATACTGACTCATGTTCTAGTTGGATAGACTGAAAAAGTCTCCATGTCTTATCCATTTAATTTTCTCAACCTTTGTGTTACTGCTGATGACCTGTCTCTGAGAACACTCCAGTGTGCATTTAAGACCATAAAGCGAGTCCTCGTTTCGGGTTTGTTTCGCTTTTGGATAGTGCTCAACTGCCCTAGGTAGGAAAAAGGAATTCCTAGATTTTAAACTCCAAACTCTGTTACTTCTCTTCTTCTGGCCATTTTAATTCTTCCAGTGATATAGTGAGGCTTGCCACTATAAATTGAGCTTGTAACTTGGCATCTGGCAGGGGGTATGGGAAAAGTATAAGACAAGCAGTCCTGTAATGTACTGTAGGTTTCCTAAAGCAGTAAGATAATATTTTGCTGTGAATATTTTCATCTTATTTTATTCGTTTGCTGGTTCTAATCAAGTGGGGAATATGTCACTTAAAAACTTACTCGGCAAAGTGTTGGAGAAAGCTTTTCTCTCCCTTTCCCAATTCTGTAATGGGACAGTAGTAAAACTAAAGAAGAAGGGCCCTGGGACCTGTAACGTCATCATGAGATTCTGGTGCTGGAAGGTTGTATCTCCTTATGATGTGTCAGGATAACTTGTGAGATAAGGCAGTTTCATTTCAGCTTCCTTAGAAATACGTTTTTTTTTTTTTTAAAAAAGCAAGCAGTGTTTGATAGATACAAAATAATTGTTGATATGGAAACAACTTGTTTCCTCCCCTTGTGTTTTTTTGAGGCTGCATAGCTTCCAATGAAAAACTATCATCAGAATTATAATTTTTTCTGTCCCTAAAATTAATGGATCCTTTTGCTTCTCCTCCACCTGTAAGATGTGGGCAAAAGCATCTTTAAGTGCATGTGTGAATTCTGCCTGGCGCGGCCGCCACGCACTTGGTTATTTACGTAAGGTGAACAGCACGAGTGGTCGCGCTGACTTAAATGGCACCGCTTAGAAGAGTTACTGCGCGTGTATTTGCAGGGCAGGGAGTGAGGGGGCTGCGCTCAAAACTAAAAAGAAATGAAGGCAGCAAATTCCATACATTTTGCTGCCTGTGAAGTTATAAAACCTCGTCTTAACTTGTCTGGCTCTGAGAAACCTATTATTGTAATCAATTTCAGGGCTGTGAGGGGAAATCAGGCCTTCTAAGATAAAGACAAAAATAGCGCATTCAAATATATTTTAAGAAAGGCGACTCTTCCTTCAAAGAGTAGGTCTGAGTGTGGTTCAAAGAAAGGTAGCAACAATTTTATCAGTATTGGTTTGTTACTTAACTCTTTGCTTGAAACCAAACCGATTTAAGAGATCCACTGAACCCGCTTTTGAGCGGCATGCATTTATGCACCAAGTTATCTTGTAGAGCTTGGGGGAGTATTTCCCCTTAGATCTGGAGATGCCGAGAACGGGCTCTTGCACCATCATCTCCTTGCTGCTGCCGTTGCACCTGTGTCTCTAGGTACCGTGTGGTCCAGCCCGGCTGGGAGGACGAAATAGGTAAGGCGGGCGGGCGGCGAGTCGTATCGATGCTGGTTCTTGTTGGATATTGGTTTCTGTGGGCAGAAGGAAGAGTATTTTTGACAGTGGTTTATTTTCTCTCTTTCTGGCTTGGCTGTGTCTCTCTGTGGTGGTGGTGGGGTGCAGGCTCATCTGGCCCTGCTCGAAACAGTAGCAGAAAGAAAAAAGACATTGATTTGTGGGGGGAAAAACTGGGAAATGTGCTCAGGGTGCAACCTGCTGCCACAGAAACTAGAAGGCAAATACATCATTTGTGTTACTTTCTTCTCGAGAGGATAATGGTTTGGGGAACCCAGGGCATGCTTTTAATACATGCCCTATTACCCTACAATAGGGATTTTTTCTAAAGTTTAAACTCTCCATATTACAGTGGGGATGTTGCAGGGTTCTGGAGGAGTTGTGTAGCGTTGGGTATATTTTGAGGTTCTGAGTGAAATGAGTCTTGTGGTTTCAGCTTACTCTGTAACAAAGAGTAATGTGTCTCACACAAACAGCCCACCTAAGTTTTCATAGTTGACTGATGATTTGCTTTGGAAAGACCCAAGATGCTGATATGATGCAGACTCAAAAGGTAGTTGATTTTTTAAAAATTTTCTTTTTGGTTTGTCTTTCTCCAATTTACAGTTCAAATTTTGTTCGAATTTCACGCAAATTGCTGATCTTCAGCTTCCCATCCGCCGGTCAGCTGGGCCGGTGTAGGTCGCTTTTCAGGTGCATGGCCACAAGTACTGAGTTTCCCTACCCCACCAGTTCGAGCTTTCTAAAGCAGCCATCCTGGGCCTTACCACAAATTTTCTCCTGTCTTTTTTTAGTCCAGCAAGAAAATGGTTGCTGTCTTTCCCCTCCCTCCCCTCATCAACTGCTCATGGTAAGATTTTTGATAGAGCCTGCATTGTGATATGTCCTTGAAGTGCAGTGCTGCAAGGTTTTGTTTTGCTTTGTCTTTTTTTTCTCTTCATGTTTAAACTTCATTGCAACTATAGCAAAGCAAGATTGTTGTAGATGGTCTTTTTTGATATTAGGTTTGGTGTTTTTTTTTTTCATTTGTCAAAAATCTCGTGTTCAGTAACGAGGAAAAGCTCGGACTCGGGTACTAAAACCTCCAGCTAGCCCTGGAGTGTAGAGACTGCAAAAATATGGATTGGGGAAGGATTGCCCCAGCAAAACAGGTATAAGTTAAATGTTAAATTATCGGCATCTCTTTTTTAAAAGGTCCCTGACAGTGAGAGGTTTTTGTCCACACTGTCTGGCGAGAACAAGGCTTACCAGGGCTCTTAAAGGACAGGGTCCATTTGAGGTGCAGAATTTGTATCGGGTACTTTCTCTTTAAGTGAATATCAAACCCTAAATAACTTCAGCATGAGACTGTGAAAAAAAGTACCCAATCCTGTGAAGCAAGTGGCTATTAAGTTTAAAATTTGATAATGGCTGAAGTTCTCTTTCTCAAAAAAAAAGTAATTTGACTCTTAGTTGGCCATAAAAGATGCTGTACAGACCCATTTTTGTCTTTGTTCTCCACTCCCCCCCCCCCACATACACTATTTTCATTGATGGGGAAGTTTCATTTCCTTTATTTATATATTTTTAGTGTATGCGTGTTTAGGGGGTGTGGGGGAGGACAGGAGGGAAGTCTATGTTCTAGTTTTTATATTTAAAAGAAAAAAAAAAATCTAATGCTAAAGTGTTTAGAAATGGCCTTAAATACATTGTCCCCTTTAAACCAAAATGCTCCTGGTAAAATAGTGCATGTTAGGGGATTGAGGGGTTTTGCAACACTTCTGTGTGGGTAAGAGTCCGTCTGAGTTCAGTTGTACTAGCAGAAAAGTGTTTTTCCCAGTATTGTCATGTTTCACATGCCAAATCAGAACTAGAAATGCCTTTTCCTGGAAGGATCTCTATTTACACTTGGAGGGTTATGCCAATTACAGCTATATTAGCAAGGCTTTTTTCTTTTTTTTTTTAATCTTGCACTTGACCTAAATAGCAACTTCTTTCATTTTCTTAACAGAACACACACTACCATCCTGGCATGTAGTTTTGGACCAGTCAGTGGGGTAAATGCTGCTGTCCTATGGCACAAATGCATGTGGGCAGTCTTGCAAGGTTACGGTCTTAAGTGGGTCCTAGTGAAATGTATGCTCTTAGAGCTTTGCGTAAGTT
Organism: Phoenicopterus ruber ruber; assembly: GCA_009819775.1. NCBI lineage: Eukaryota > Metazoa > Chordata > Aves > Phoenicopteriformes > Phoenicopteridae > Phoenicopterus > Phoenicopterus ruber. Next base: position 26,641,958 of record CM020217.1, on the reverse strand, counting down.
GAAATAGCCCTCTGCTGTGCATGCAGAATTGAATACAATTCATCAGTGAGCAGGAAATATGTTATGAAGTATGTTATTCATATGTCATAATATTTTTTTCCTCAAAGAGATCCCATGTACTTTAATTTTGAACACAATTTTTAAATCCTGCAGATAAGGAAATACTGCATTACCAATTTGTGAAAGTTTGGAGGCATAAAAGAAGATGCCATTAATAGTCATTTTGATCAGAGACTAAAGATTATTTACTCCTTTGGACAGTGTAGCGGTGCACGAAGAAGGAGGAGGTAAATGGGGCTTCTCTCGCAAGAGTCTTTAGCTGCCGGGTGTTCGAGTGGGACTGCTGCTGGCAGTGCTGCCTACTAAACTTGTACCCCCCATGCTTCGTCTCTGCTGCTACCCTGCTGGCTCTTTCTGCTGGTGGAGAAGATGTCCTGGTGGAAGATCCTGTTCATACCAGAAAAAAAAAAACCCTGACTAGTAAATAGCATCATTGTTATTTCATAAGCAAATTTGCTAGTTATTTGCTCTTTTTATGATGTTAAGATTTGCATTGTTAGCAACAATAGCAGTGTATTAAATTAAAAATGGATGCTGACCAGTCTTTAAATGGTTGACATCTGCCATAAGTATGAATGCTTAGAAGACCCTGCATAGCTAAGCTGAGCTTTCTTTTCCCTGAAACGTAGGCTGCCAAAGCCCTGAAATATTTGGGATATTGTCTTAGAGTTCCTTAAATATCTTCCCAGTTGCTTCATTTTGGCCTGCCTCTTTTATGTTTTATTTTGTCCTGAGCATGAAAGCTGGGCTTACCTTGCAGAGAGGGGGTCTTCTTGGAGCTGGCTACACGCTACTTTCAGCAGCGGGCGCGCTGCGTGTTGCCCTCTCTCTGGAGGCTGAAAGCATCACCTTTGCAATGGCTCCTGGGTTGCAGTGGGACTTGAAATAACCATGAGCTCTGTGGCCATTACCAAAGCTGTGTCTGCTGAGCGCAGGAGGCTGTAGTCACCTGAACCGCAAGTTTATGTCACGTGTAGCGCAGCGTCGAGCACAGCAGTTTTGTTGCTGCTTGTGCCCCTAATATATTGGGGGGAAATGCATAGAAGCAGTTCGGATGCTAACTCGCTGGCTCGCTTTTCGGGTGTTTTTGGTTACTTTTCAAAAGCTTACATTCAGTGTTGCAAAGGAACCCTGATGTATTTTGATAAAACAGAAGAAATGGTTAATGTTACGCTACATTGAATGGTGCAGCTTTGCAAGAGCGTTGATACTCCAGCTGCCTTTTTGGCCTGCCATGCAATTGGAATTCAAGCGAAGGTCTCCCACGTGGTTATTTGCATGTGTCCTCTTATCTCTGTTTTGGATCTGCAATTTCAGTATGTGCTTCCAGAATTATTTTTGTTCATTTCCAATCATTCTTCAAAGATACCTGGCGAAAACCAACAGGCTGGTTGTGATTTTACAGCAGTAGAAGGTAGACAACTTTGATCTTCTTGTTAAATGAATTTTCTTCATGTGTGGGCTGGGTGTGTTGTGTGTTGTTTTAGCTTTTATTGATCAGTGTAAAAACGTGAATTCAGCATCACAGCACTGATAATAAACAAGTACTTGCAGTGATATTCTAATGAGTTCCTGGCAAAAATAGGGCAGAAAACCATCTCGGAGACTGACGTGCTTTAGTGGTGAGATGCTGAACCAGGATACTTTATATAAAAGGATTGAGTAAAGCTGTTTGAAGTTCTAACTTTCTTTGGCAACACAATTGCTGCGAGCAGTAGCACGCCAAGCAGGGCAGGATGCAGCCTTTTCTGTAGGCATTTGAGTGTCAGAAATGGCATTGTTGCCTCTGTCCGGAAGGACTTTCACCCTCCTGATCACGTCAAGATAAGACGCATTGTGGGACCAAGGTATCTGCTTTGTTAGAGGGTGTCTCGGAACACAAGTGGTGAAGCAGTAATTACCTTTCAGTCCTCATCTGCAGGAATGCCCTGCGAATCATCCCCATGTGTTTCAGTAATCCTGCACGGCAAAGCATTAGGTACAGAGCGGGAGGAGTGGAGGGAGGTTTCTAAATTAGCAGACAATTTATGTCTGGGAAAGTGAGATTCATATTCATAACTACGTTAAACCCATGTTTCTGAGTATGGTAGGGGCATATCTCCGTTTAAGGTGGCAATAATTCCTCTGAGCCAAAATGTTTGCAGAAGTGCAGGCAGGCAGCTTCTCCCTCTTTTTTCCATTGATGCTGTGTGTTTCCAAGACTGGAAGAGGCTTCTCAGTGGTGGTGATGAACAGTAATTCTCTATATTTTTTCGTCAGATAAGCTTGTTTTATGCTGTCAGAGTTCAGTAAATTGGTGTCTGAGCTGCATGGATCATGATGAAAAAGTATTGCTGCTGCCTGCATGTGTTTGATAAAAGTAGAAAATGAGAAGCAAAATTTTTCTGAAGTGAGAAAAAGTGTTTTTTTTAGGACTATGAAATTTTGAAAGAGCTGGTTCATAATGAACTTTAATACTTTTCTAAAGTTGCTGCTATTATAATGAAAAAGCGTGAATAAGAGAATATGCCTTGCAGGTAAAACGAAAAAAGGCTTCGCCATTTATATGCTTGAAAACCAAAGATGCATTGCAGAGGATGAATTTTACCCGTCATTTTGCTTGTAGTAAAAAATTAGTCTTTGAAGTTAAAAACAGCTTTAGATTTAAAGAAATAATACGCCTGAACAGGGAGGTGCACAGAAAAAAGACATCGGGTTAAGTGCTGTTTTGTTAATGAAAAGAACGTGAGTTAAGCCAAGTGTGGCTGCCTGCATAGTAAGGTACTGCTTAACATGAGCAGGGATGATAAAATAAGGTCCTAGCAGACACTTATTTTAACAATTTCCAACTTGCAGAAGAAGTTTTCGTCTGGAGGTTGAATGCACATATATAAACGATAAACTAATACCACAGAATTACGGTAATTTATGAAAGGAGCAATACTTTCATGCTGGAAGTCTGTCAGCGTACAATCCCTAGGCTAACTACTTGATCGTTAGTTAAAGTAGGGGTTCATTAAAATAACATGGGCTCATCTGGTTTTAAAGACTAGCTCTCAGCCAGTAGGCAATGATCCAAAACTAATAAGGTTGCAGCGCAGACGTTGTGGCAGTGGCACATAGATTACTACATAAAGCTGGTTGATGGAAAGGCTTGCGTTGGATTAAGTGTGCTCAGTATTGGGCCAAATTTTTCAATTTTTAGTCATCTGTAGCAACGCCTGCTCCTATTGTAGTCAGTTGAACTACCTGTGTGACTGTTTGAAAGAAGGTCTGTATATGAACGCAGCTCTTTTTGCCGGAATTGTTTTACTCTGTAATAATTGTATTCTTCTAGTTGAAGGATCGTAATTACAAAGTGGATGATAGGCTTAAATTAAGTATAGAAAATCCTTACATTTAAGGATTGTTTATGCTATCCTTAGCATAAACAGCTTTTTTTTTTCAGGTGGAACTTTTACTTTCAGGTTATTTCTGGAAAATCCGTACTGCTAATTATGTAAATTGCAAGAAACTAAAAAAGAGAACAAAAGAGCAGGGCATCTTATTTTAGGCTTCAGCAAATGCAAAGTCATACGTGGCCATTCCAGCTATCTATAGTATGTGCCTGTGTTGTTCTGCTGCTGCTTTTGTTACCAGTAAACCAGATCACTTTTAAACTGGGCATTTCTCGCAGGCTTTGTACGATCAGATTGCCCAATGTTGGAGCTGGGAAGTTTTTCCAGTAGCAGGGTCAGCTTATGCCCCCTAGAGAGTCCCTTCCTGCAGGGCTCTTTCCTTGCATACACAGAAGTTTCTTGCTGAAAGAAAATGTGACGCCTTTTTGGGGGGGTCTGTTTGTTTGTTTCTGTGCTGCTGTGTAGGCAAGTCCGTGTTTTTTAGGTCAATCCTGTACAATAGCAGTACGCTTTTGTACCTGCACCTATTACCTATTAAGGCAATAAGAAGCTCTTCTTGAATGAAGGGAAGGCAGATTTCAGATCTGCCTGCAGATCAGAGAGAGAGGAGAATGGAAGAAGCGGCGTTCGAGTGAATGAACGAACTTTCAAGCTGACTCAGTGATACACGTACAGTATACGCTGTAAAGATTAGTCACCGCTTACTGTAAATCTTTCTTTATGGTGCTTTGGTGGGCATGTGCCTGTATCAAGCTGCAGTTAGTGAGCTTTGTAGACTGGGAATGCAGGTAAACGTTATTTCCACAGTATTTTCCCATTGAACAACAACAACAAAACCCAATGAAACCTGAAGGCTTGTAAATTACTGAGCTAAAGGCAAAAGAAAGCTTTTAGTTATCTTGTGGTGCTGCTATCTTAATCTGTGAAACTAGTAGGAAAGTGAATAAATTATGCAACAACTTTTTTTTTTTTTATTATTTAGAAACCTGTGCTTACATGTTACTAGTGCTGTTCTGCCCTGTCCTGTGCAGGTTGGTTTGATTTTTGTGTTTTTTTCATTAGGTAGGTTTCAAGCTGCATTTGTGTAAAACACCAATTTACATGATGGTAACAGAATAACAATTACAGGGAAGGATATTCATCTGTTGAAAACACTATTTTCATTTGCCAAGCAGAAACTTCAAGAAAATTACCTTCCAGGTTGAATTTTCTCATAAATGTTCTCAAGTTCTAAAATTATTTACTGGCATAATAGGTATGCATAGCACTTAAGGCAAAGTTTGTATTAAGGAGTTGTTACTTTTTTGGGGGAAAAGTGGGGTTTTATTTTTAAAAAAAGTATTTTTTAAAAATGGTAAAGTTAATCTGCAGCCTTTTCTGAGTTACCCAAATTCAGTAAGGTGGTGGGGTTTTTTTTTGTACTTTCAGACTTTTCTTTTAGTAGTTTCTTCTCTGTTTGTTTGGCTGGTTTATTTTTTTGTTAATTTAGCTGGGCATCTTCTATAATTCTTAGATGCCCTTTCTCTCTGATCTTCACCTGTTTTGCTTGGCTTGTTTAATCTGTCCTTAGAGAATTTTTAATTTCAGCCATAATTGTACCAAAAATCCTTTAGAGTTGTTACAGCAAGATTTTTTTTTGTTGGTAGTTTGTTTAAAATTACTTCCTCCAAAATAAAAAAAAAAAGCCCAAACATCTTGCTGAAGAGTGAGAACCAGACTCCCCTGGCACTGCTGGGTGGGACGGCGCTGCGGCTGCGTGCCTGTACAAGTGGTTTGGCTCGCTGCTCTCCCAGCGATCTGATCCTGTCGTAGGCATCGAGTCCTCTGAAGGGCAGGAATGAAGGCTGAAAGCGTTATTAAGTTTTTGGGTTATCTCACACTGTTTATTTGAAATGGAGGCCAAGCAATTTACATATCTCTGTATCTTGGATCTGAAAAAAAGATTTTTAAAATTTTTTTTCACTAGCCTTTGTGTGGAAATGACATCACAGCTTATGTCAGCCATGCTAAATTCAGAGGTTTTTCTGCTCCCTGGTGGGTTATTAACTGAGTATTAGCTCTATGCTGTGAGTCTTCCCTTGCTGACTGTGGCACATTGATAACTGCATCGCAAATGCTCTGAGTTTTGTATGATGAAAAGAAATAAAGACCTGGTCTAAAGCCTTTCGAGACTGGTGGGAACGTAACTTACTGCATTTCTGTGCGTGCGACTGGACCGGGTGACCCTCCCGGGATCGCTGGTGCAGCGTAAGCAAGCAAGGGATGGCGCGTTGCCTTTTGGCAGATCTGGTGACCAGGTCTGGATTTTGCTGCGGCACGTCGTCGCACGGGTATGTCCCCTCAGCCCTGCAGGTTAAAACCTCCCACCCTTGTGAGATTGAGTAGTTTTTTGAACTAAAGCTCTTAGGTTGTGCCTGAACGTTCCACATGCAAAGCTGAGCTCCATGGCGGGGAATAGAGCGCGCCTCATCTCTACCAGAAATGCCAAGGTTTTGGGGCTGCCCTTCGGGGGTTGACGCTAGGGCTGCAGCTGTGGCAAAGTGTGAAATGGAGGCATGGGGGTTTCCTGTGAGAGCCTGAGGAGCTGGGAGGAGGGAAACAGAAATCAATTTAAAGTTGACGTTTTGAAAAGTTGATTGCTGCCTTTTTTAGTCATAAAGCAATTTTTAAAGTAAGTCGCTTCCCAGAGGAAAAATAAATACATTAAGAAAAGGGGGAAATGTGATGTTGAATATATGCATTTGAATGTAGCAGACTTGATACTGTGATGGTGGTGGTACCAAATGTGCACAGAGACAAAGCTAAAGGGTAACAATCATCCTGACCCTCCTCTTCCTAAATTTCCAGCCATAATCATAGAATCATTTAGGTTGGAAAAGACCTTTAAAATCATCAAGTCCAACCTAGCACTGCCAAGTCCACCACTAAACCACATCCCTAAGCACCACATCTACACGTCTTTTAAATACCTCCAGGGATGATAACTCAACCACTTCCCTGGGCAGCCTGTTCCAAGGCTTGATGACCCTTTCGGTGAAGAAATTTTTCCTAATATCCAATCTAAACCTCCCCGGGCGCAACTTGAGGCTGTTTCCTCTTGTCCTATCACCTGTTACTTGGGAGAAGAGACCGACCCCCACCTCGCTACAACCTCCTCTCAGGGAGTTGTAGAGAGCGATAAGGTCTCCCCTCAGCCTCCTTTTCTCCAGGCTAAACAGCCCCAGTTCTCTCAGCCGCTCCTCATAATGGCCTATATGCAGAATGTTTTTATTTATCTTTACTATTTTGGGAGGTCTGAGGCAGTGGGGAAGGGACTGATCCCAATTATTTAAAAAAAATAATACAGCAAAACAAACCCACCCGTCGCTGCAATGGATGTGGAGAGGTTCCCCTTCTCCTGCCTCTCATGGGCCGCGCTCCGCCCTGGGAGGAAGGTGAGGAGGCCTCCGGGCGCCTTCAGCGGGAAGGCTTGCAGGAACAGCTTTGGATCGGGCTCTTGGCACGCGAAAGCTATGGATATCCATTCACACGCTTTGAGGGTTTTTTTTTGTGATGCCTCTTCTGGCTCAGCCCTTCTTCTGCAGCAGTGGAGGAGAAGGGGATGGAGAGGGAAGTGCTGAGGGATGCCCTGAGAGGGCAGGTGTTGGTGTTACCCCACGTGCGTGTGTTTGAGCGGTAGGTGCTCACACACGCCATGGACGTGGCCCGTTGGAAAACTGGTAAAATTACTTGTCCCTTTTAGGGCTTGCGAGGAGCACTTCATCACTGTAGTTATTTGTATAGCCATATGCTATTCTTTTTTCTTACATATGTTCTCTGATAGTTGTCAGTAGCAGGTGCCTGCGAGCCGAGGCGGAGCGGTATTTAAAAATCAGACGCTTAATGGAGATAAAGAACTGTGTGAGTTTAGCACCAGCAAAAAGGCCAGGTTGAAACCGTTGGCGTCTGAAGGTCATGTTCCTCACAGAGCAACAGCACGGTTGGTAGCAGTGCTGGTCCTCCAGCTCCACAGTTCAGCTGCAGAGGTGTGACCTTTGAGAAGGAGTCAGTAGGTCTGGTTTTGGGTCTGTGTATCTGGTTTGGCTGAATCAAGGAAAAAGCACCATCCCTTCTGATGTGCATAGCAGCCCACAGAACTGTATTGGACATGCATTGCACCCCTGCTTGGTGACTTAGGTGGTATGGGCTGGTGGGAGATGTGACACGAAATGTCTACTTTGGTTTCTCCCACTCTTTGACCGCGCCGTTCCCTGTATGTTTGTCGAGCATCCTGAACTGTTCTGGTTGTATTACTGGTTGCCTTTGCATTGCATGCATGTGTATTAGGTCCCTGTTGGTTACTACTGTGATAGTAATTGTTGATCTTGCATCTTCTTCCATTATCTGAAGAACGACCACCCAGAGGAAGATGTGGGGAGACTTGTAGTCACTCTGGACTTGGAACGAGGCAACTGTGTCCACTGAAAATCATTTTGGGGCATTGCATGGCCAGAATCCCCCAGTATCCCTGATAACTGCCATCACATCCTTCACATCCCCACAAATAACTCTCTGAATTGCCATTCCTTCTGCATATCAGTTGGGGAACTTATAGCTGGTGTAGCAGATTCCTAGGGGACCGACAATTCAGAAGTATCTTACATTTCAATGTGTCAGGGAAGACATAATGCCCCTAGTGTTCTTTTTGTGTGGGGCTGCTTTTTTTTTTTTTCATTTCTGGTAAAGAACTACTAAAATATAGAGCACATATGGAAATGGCAGACGTTGTTGTTGGGTTTTTGAATTTTTTTTGTTGTCCTTGTTTCTAAAATTAAGCACACGGGAGTTTGCAAGATCCTGCGAAGAACTGAAATGATATTGCACAGTCATGTGTGCAAGGAATCTTTTTAATTTAGTCACATATATATAGTGAACAGATCCAGATTTAAAAAACAATACATTCCAGTAAGGAGAGACAAACCAAAAGGTATAAAGACAAAATACTGCTAAATATCTATGCTTGTACTATTAAGTTTAGGTTTTGCTGCCAGCATTCTGTTGTGTTTCCTTTTTTTTGGTTGTCTTTCATGTTCTTCCCTGTGTAAGAAAGTAACCTGTGGTATCAGCCGTTCTGCTTATCCCTTGCAAAATGCTGGTAACTGAAAATTGGATCACGCGATCAAAGTAGGTCCCTCTCTGTGTCAGAAAACTAACAGTGTGTTTTTCGTGTGGGTGGGTTATGAATCCTTTACACTTGCATCCATGCACATGGGTAGTAAGTTTTTATTCTGCCACCGTAGTATGTTTCTGAGTTGGCTTGCAGGAGGAGTAGTGATCTTACAGCTTGACCACAAATGCACTTTGTGATGTTCCCACGGGCAGAGCTGGTTACAGAATTTGGGTCAGCGGGGCAGTATCCTGATGAGCTGTCTGGAGCAGGACCCTGTAAGACCAGCTAACTCTATTAGTTATGATAGCTGTAGCTATATTTACGATAAAAACTTTCTTCAACGATTTTACTTCTTCACCTCCAGAGCCTAGACCTTGATCTCCGAACTTTTTGAGATAGTTTTGATAGCATGTCCCATACCACTTCAGAGCAAGCACTACTCAAGTCAGACACTGAAGTCGAGTTTATGCTTTGTAACTGAAAAAGATGTACAGCACGTGATGTAACTGTATATGATATTCTTTCAATTGTTTCTGACAGAAAATTTAATAAAGAGGTCTTGAGATACACACACACACACACAGAGTGCCAGTCTGAAAAGCAATGAACACAGGCATATATGCATTATATTGCAATTGTTTTCCCTTGGGGGTTTTGTTATTGTTGTCCCTTTCACAAATTGTGAACCTGTAATTTTTCATGTGCTGTTCTTTGGCCCTCTCTGCCAGAGAGGCTCAATCTATCATGTTAAAAAAAATCAATAAAAAGTCTAGAGGTTTATTTATAAAGTAGAGCATGGAGAGAGGGTGCAAAAATTCCATTAAAATGGCAGTTTAGCGCTAGCTACATCTCTTTGGGACTAAGCTCCAATATTTTAAACTATTAAAATTGTTACAAGAGTGCTTTTAAAGTACCACAAATCACAGTAAAGCTTTCTAGTTGAAACTTGCCTTTATATAGTGCACTAGAATTCAGCTTATATATGTTTTTGGAATGTCTGATGCTGCCCTCAAACACCATTTTAGCATCCATTTTAGAGCTTTATTATAGTTAATAATCTTACAGGTTTATGCTCAAGTGAAAATATGTGGATGTAAGAAGTCAGAATTTATTTTCCTTCAGAAGCGTGAGTGTATGTATGCCTTTGTGCAGATGCAGCTCTGAGCAAATTAATTATTTTTGAGAAGTTATGGGCTTCTAATGTGATTCATCAGGATTGCCTGGCTTGGCACATGCTACTTCGTTAGAGGAACTTATAAATTCAGATGGCTGTAGGTTATTTTATGGCATAGCAGTTTTCACCAGTGATGTGATGGTCATCTACTCCATCTTTCCTATCCAAAGAAATAAATGTGTCCCTCTGCTCATAAATGTGATGCTGAAGAGTTTATGGGATAGTGTCTATATTAAACCTCTTAAATACCAGAAGCAGTGTATCTGAAGCGTAAGCTTCACCTCCCCCCAGTATCTTTCTGACCTCTTTTAACAGCTGAAGAAGATTGATCTTGAAACTGTTGAGTTTTAAATACAAATGGCATTATATGGTTTTGTGTTGTGTCATCTTTTATCCTGGGATGAGGAGAATTGTTTCTAATGGAAATACCCTTTATTTACTTCCAAAAACGCCCAGAAAAAAATGGTGAACTCCTATTTGGGCAAGAAACAGTCTGTGTGTTGTGGGGTTTGGTTTATGATCTCTGATGGAAGCGTGTGTAACTCGAAAGATGAGGAGACTGCGTGGAACTGACCCAAAAGCAGGCTTTTCTATCTCCAGGAGACAGCGCAGACCGTTGGAGAGCATGGCTCTCGGTAGAAGCCGTGGGAGCAGGCTACATAAATGAATGTGACAGAAGGCAAAAGAGAAACTCCACCTCACCACACATCTGTGTGTGGTATAAATATGTGCCCTGTCACACAGTCGTATCCCTGCATGCAACTGAATAACCCAATCCATCATTCCCACATTATTCATCCATCAGTTTTTCCTTTTCTTACTAATTCACAGCCTAGTTCTACCTTACTTCTTGCCGTCATTGCTTGTGTACATTTTCCCCTTTCCTGGCTGTATGAAGTTGGAGTAAAGTAATGATCCCAGAAAGTATAAAAAAGCAAAGCTATTAACATGGGCCTTTCACTGTTAATTAACATTTGAAGATTCAGAGAAACAGATCTAGCCTGTGTAATTGCTGTGTGGTTAAAAATCTGTGGAAAATTCATACTCGTGCTTGGAAAGCAGAGACTTAGTTGTGTTACAGAGCTCCGAGCAGAAATGATAAAAATAAGCAAGTGATGTTAATGAGGATAAAAGAGAAGAGCATCAGTCAGGAGGATGGAGTTTCCTGTGAAGCCTTTATAGTCTGGAGTCACCAGTCCACCAGAAACTGAGGTTGCAGGTGGGTTAATGGCATTTGGCCAAATTGTGATTGTTGCCAGCTGAGGTTGGCATACCTGCGGGGCTTTTCTGCCTGGGGCCTCCCCTCCTTCTTCCTCCTCCTTCTTCTTCCTCTTCCTCTTCCTCCTTCTCCTCCTCCTGGGCTCACTGCGGCTTAGGAAGGAGCAAATTGGCTCCCTCATCTTTTGGTGCCATGCAATGCTGCTGTGCCTAGACCTATGTAAAAAGCCATAAGGTAGGGAGGGAAGCTGGCAGGTGGGTCGGAGTTGTGGGAAGAGGCAAATAGAAGAAAGTAATGCAGGCTAGAACATTAGGCTGAGGTCTTTGGAAGGTATTTGTTAGGTCAGTGGTGTGGAGGTCACCCAAGATAATTTAGGAACTGTGATGCCTTTGAAGGAAAATCACGGCCTCCTTTCCTCTAGCCATCCTGCAGCCCTCAGAGCTGTTGTGGAGGTTACTCCCTGGCTATGTCTCTGTTGGCAGAGCCGAGCTTTTAACGCTCCATGATTCAGTCCGCTGATTTCCATTTCTCCTCCTGCTCTCAGAGGTAGGCATCTTCTTGGGCTAGCAGGAGGCTTTTCTACACAGTTTTCCCTCTGTTTCCCAGGGGGTGTTTTTTGTTCCTTTGTCATCCTATGTGAGTGATGTGGAAGTATGGGGAAAAGAGGGTTTTTATTAAACATTTCCACTAGGATATGACTGCTGGGCCCTACGTATGGCTATGTCTGGTGTGCTGCTGCTGCTCTGGAGGTGTGCTAGGAGTGGGTCCTCTCTCAGTAAGAGCCATTTCTTTGCTCAGCTCCTCATCTTTCAGCAGGCAGGGCTAGATCCTGGGTTGCTATCGCTCCTCTTTTTCCTTCCACACCCACGTTGATAGCGTTTCTGCTCTCACTGGTGGGACATGTGGTGGAGGATGTGGGGACCGTTGGCTGCAGAGAGTCTTGGCAGCCTCTGAGGCCCAAAACCCCACCATCTGTAAGGCACGGTCATGTTGGAAAGCTGGACGGGTCTGGCAGGGTACTAGGACAAGCAAAGTGGCCTCTGGAAGAAAACTTGACGCTTGTCTCCTTGCCTGCGACGTTGACCTTTTGCACGTAGCGGTAAAATTTTTGTTGTTGTTGAGCATTGACCAGTTTTGGTGCTGTCCTTGAGGACAGCAGACTTGCAAGGTGGGCCGAGCTGGCACTGAGAACAGCCAACATGTATTTTGTGTAACAGGTAAAATCCATTGGATTAGAGCTGAACAGCTCTGACTTAGCTCTGGGTCATACCCAAAATAAAGCTGCTCAGATTTGTTGAAGGGGTAGTTGCTGATTGCTTTAGCTTCTAAAATTTCTTTGGGAAGAGCGCTGCCTTTTGCCGGCTGCCTGCAGGGTGAGTCCAGTTGGGTACTTACGTTTCACTGCAGGGTCTTTGTGCTGGGGTTGGGGCAGGGACCAGCTCCTAAAGAAATCGCCTGTTCCACCTAGCGAGTTTTTCCTGTTACCATGATTTGGGGCATGGTGATGTCCCCCTTTCTTTACTGGGGGGGGGGAGAGGGGGAAGGAGCCTTTTTTGTGGGTTTAGCCATAGGGGGGAGGTAGTGTGTTTTAGGCTGTTCTGTGTTTTTTATGGGTGTGGATGTTCTGATCTTCCTGAGCTAAACAGGTACCATGTAGCTGCTGGTGACTGGAAAGGACTGTCCTTCTGGAGGTCCGATCCCTTACAGGTTCGTGGTCTTACTTTTGTAACATCTGCTTTCCGAGACACTTCAAGAAATCACCATTTAACTAAACTGATGAAACCACGTGGTTTTGGCTTTGAGGAACTTCCCCGCCAAATCTGTTGGTCTTGCCCCTTCTCCGGGTTGTGCATGAACGCCAGCATTGGCCCTCTCCTGCGCGCGGGGTCGAGCCCACAGTAAGCGAGGAAAGAGACTGTCGCCTCTGCTCATTTTTTTTTGGTGGAAGGGAGGAAGTGGTAGATACCAATCTTCCTCTCTCACACATCCTTCCACGCGCATCTTGCTGGTGGCCACCCAAACTGTCCCCTAGAGATGCTACTCTACCATGACTAATTTCCTGGCTGTTATTTTGAAAATGCAGTCATCAACGTTGCGCAGATGAGCTGAGGCAAGTTCCAGCCTCTTTTGTATATGAAAACCTAGAAAGCATACTTCTGGGAAAGAGGTGTTGGAGATGGGTTGGGGTTTTGATTTGGTTTGTTTTTTAGTGTGTGTGTGATTTGGAGAAAGGGAGGGCAGTAGTGAATGTTGAGGATTTTAATAATTTAATTGGTGTAGCATGATTTCAAAATCAAGGCTAAATGCACTGGAAGTAGTACATACAAACTGCCTGGTACAAAGACTAACCAAGGCTGTAATAATTAAAAAATTATACTGTTAATTACAATGCCATAAAAGCTCCGAGTCTGATTGGCAAGATGATCCACCTGTGTAATAAACATTACCATGTCTTTCCTCTGCTGTTTATACAAATATTTTTGTTGGTAGTATGTTGTGGATAGCATTACTTATGTGACTGTGTGTGTTAGACGTAACTCTGTTGATTAAACTTCCTTGAAGAAATATTTTAACTAATATATGTACAAGCATGTGAATTTAGCCAATTCTTCATGCATTGTTTTCCCAGCTATAAAAATGTTCCAGTTAAGGAAAATACTAACTTTTCTCAGCAAGTAAATACTACTCTAGGGAAAAGATTCTCTGTTTTCTTGTGTTGTGTGGTTTTCCTTTGGGATGTGTCTGTGTTTTAAAGAAGAATGCTACCTGAATAAAAATCCTTGCTTCAAGTACTGGTGATTTGGTAATATAAGGTCAGATATTTATATTACTTATATTTATTGTGTCACTTGTTTAAAAACAAACAAATTCTAATATGCATTTTGTGTATATATACAACTGCAGGCGTTGTAAAATACAAAGCACAGGGCAGAACAACAAAAGTAAGCTTTAATTGTAGATGTGCTGAATTAACTGAGATGCCTAGGGAAGCAAATTTAGAAAGACAGGAATTAAGACAGGTCCCTCCTTTATCTGAGCAATTCAAAAGTCAGAAATCAGCTAGAGTTACACTTTTAAGGCTAGTACAGTTTCAATATCTGAAAAACAATTCTGCCGGATTTTGCATTTATTGGTGGAGCTATCAATAAATGCAGAACAAGCTTACTGAGCTCCATGGAGTTTCTGCACATCGACATCAGTGCAATGGCTCCCGGAGTCTGGCCTCACTTCCTCCTCGGCTGAAAAAGCCAACCCAGTTCTTAAAAACTGTGGGGAAACTGGCTGGGCAATAATCTTAGATAACCGAGTTCTTGTTGGGTTTGGGGTTTTTTTGGGGGTGGGGGGGTGGGTATGGGTTTTTTTTAATTAAAAAAAAAAAAAATCTCTTTCAAGCAGATTGTTTCCTAGGAATGCTGGGAGAAATAGTTAACTAAGGCGTTTCCTGTTACCAGTCTTAGTCCCAGCATTTGACACCAAAAAAGCAAAATGCGCCGCCCGTAGCCTCTCAGAAGCGCACCCGAGCCAGGCAGCCAGCCTCCGCTCTCCTGTGGCCACCCCGGCCTGAGCACCCCTGAGGGGAGTCTGCAGCACAGAAAGCTCAGCGGTTTGGTAAACGAAGTAAGGGGGAAAGTAAAGTTCCCACTGTTACAGTGTGGGAACCAAGAGAGAAGTAACAGGACTGGCTGTATGTTAGCCTAAAAATGGGGTTAGGAACTGCCTTGGAGGGTATGAACCCAACTTTTTTGCCGGGAGCTGCTTTTAGATTGCCTGGCTCTTTAGGAATTGGTTGATATCATTTAATCTCAGGGAAAAGTGAGTCAGTCAGTTACCTAAAGTAACATTTCCCAGTGTAAAATATTTGAAGTTTAAAAAAAAAAAAAAACACCAACAAAACAAACCAAAAAACCCACTTTTTTTTTTCCTTCCTTCTTTAAAATTGTCTCAAAGATCTGGCAGCAAGCTGTGAAATGGTTGTGACACTCGCTATCTTCACTTAAGCCTGTATCAAGACTCCACTCCAGGGAGTGCAATCATGCGATAAGCAAACTAGTCAAACACGTCTTAATTGCTGCATACTTGATTTAGACGCTTTCTGGGGCCTTCTCCTAGCGAGGTTTTGCAGTATCGGGACGATGAATTAGCTTCTCCATACTCTGCCATGACCCCTGTCTGAGCAGGGTGAAGAAAAAAAATAGCATGCGTGCTCATAGAGACATAGCAAATAAGAGGGCAGTTCACCTTTTATTTTAATTCCTGGCAGTGCAGGTTTTATTGAATTGCTGTTAAAAGAGGCTTGGTGACGTGTAAAAATGGACTTGTCTCAACTTCCTCCAGTGATCCCAGCACCGAAGTGGTGCGGTGCCTGTCCTACGTTTCTTGGGTTAAGAAGAGTAAAGCGGGACAGCAGGAAGCGAGGATGTAAACTGTGCTTAGTTCTCAGAAGCAGCAGGAAAATAATGACATCACTGTTTTTTCAAACTTCGAGCGATCTGAAATTTATGTAGCCGTTTTCATCATATCTATTTCATGACAAAAAAAAAAAAGTATATATTCTGTAGTGCTTGATGTGGTTGTATTCTTAACTTTTTACAGTGGTGGTTTATACAGACATGGTAACGGCTTTGAAATGATGTTTGTTTTATTACAGACCTGATTAGTTGGGAGGGAATGGGAATTACAAATTTTAACAACAAGAAGTACTGGCAGTATGTCTCCCCTTCCCTCCCCTCCCATCCATTTAAATACCTTCTCCTTTCTTTTATTTCTTTTTGTGTGAAGTCTGTGCATGTTATCCACTGAAATAGCAGTATATGAGACAGTTGTAATTCAGCATTTTGTGTAGTAATCCATTTCAGTAAAAAAAGGGCTGTGAAACTTTTTATTGAAAGTTCAAAAAAAAAAAAAGTTCTAAAAGTTCTGGCTCTGGAATCCCACTTTTTTCTTCTGAAATTCTTACTTGTTGGTGTAATTCTTTTCAAGAGGTTCTGCTGCTTTCAGAAAAAAATGATGCTCAATGAATATCGTGGGATGATACAGAAGCCTTTGTAGGATGTGCACTGACCTACCTAAGAAACCCAAGAGAGATAATTACAACCTTTCTTAGTCTACATGTAAATGCACTTTGCAAACGTTTTTCCGTGCAAAGAATGTGAACCAGTTAATTTTGGAATCTATACCTGTATGGAAAATGGACTGTAAAAGAGATGCCTATTTCAGGCAATTTTTGACGAGTTCCAGATTATAAAAAAAATTATAGCGTATTAACTTATTAGGCATCTTTACTAGGGTGTAAGGAAGATTTATGCTGTAATGAAATATTGCTGCAACCCAATTTAGAACTTGACAAATCTGGTTTTATAGGGCTGAATTATAAAGGATACCTCATTATTTGAGGGGAAAACTTTTTTTATTGTTATTTTTGGCACCCTAGTCTCCTCTTTGGTTGGGCTGTGCTCTGTAGGAGCTGCTTTGGGCAAGATGTCTCAGCTGATCCTTTTTCAAGGGAGCTGTGCAGGATGAAGTCATAATTCAGGATCACGTCCTGGCAAACCTTTCTTACCACATGTGGTCACTGATTTCGAGTTAAATGTTTGCAGTCCTCATTGCTCCTCTGGGTCAGAAATATAGGCCTTCTTAAAAGCACAGGCTTCTACTTTATTGTGAGATATTCCTTACTGATAGTCTATATCAGATACTGTCTACTGATACTGTATACCAGATACTGTATATACAGTATCAGTAGCTATACAAAATTTAGCTACACCAAAATTACATGTATACAGCTTGCTTTTTTTATATTTAAAAAAAAAAAAGAAAAAAGCTTCTATTCCTTCCTTCTGCGTACACACCTCTTGATTGCCTCTCGCTTTAAACTCAAAGTATGCCCTTGTGCAGTGTATTCGGAGCATGACCTGGCACTGTGGCTTGCAGCAGGCAATAGGGAACATCGCAAAAATCCCCTTCATTTGCTCAATTTAGGTAGTCTACCCAAAATTTGGGGTAGCAAATACCTCTTTGACCATCTTTTGAGACTGCTTGTGGTATTCTTATGTTGCTGTTCATAGGTTCTCAGTGAAGAAACAAAACTGGAAACAAACTAAGTTTGTGCAGTTGGCTTAACTGAAGAGCACATTTTAGCTGGAAATAGTATTTCTTTATAGGGTAATGAGTTTCTTGTGTGCAGGTTTCTGTTCCCCCCCTGCCCTGGCATGCAAAGTGATTGATCTTAAGCAAATTACATACGCTTGTAACTACAACCATATATGTGCACATACGGGAGCGTGTGACAAAGGAAAACAAAAACGCAGGGTTTGAGCTCAGCTGGTAAATCCTTTGGGAACCTTTTCTCCTCATTCCTGGGAGAGGGAAGTCTCAACTTCTCCCGATGCCGTCTGTGTGTTACCTGGCCCTGTGGCTCCACAAGCGCGCTTTCTGACGTGTTGTGCCTACCGCATCGGAGGAGTAAGGCGTTGCCGGATGGCTTACGTGGTCAGGTATAAGTAACAGCTGGAGTGTTTACATTTAGGAGAATTTTATATTGAATACTTAAAATGACTTACTGGTAAGCACAACTTTAAAAGTTTAAGAAGAGTCGCAGTTTGGTGTGTGTTGAATGCGCGCTATGTTATGTGCTTAGCTTCAACTATAAACCATTTGCTGAGTTTTAGTGACTCTGATGTTTAGTCTTTGCCCCCCGTGTTTAGACATTAGTAGCCAAGTGTTTTGCCTCTGTACATAGCCTCAAGTTGCACTTTTTTCTGATGTAGTCATCAGATCAAATTATTTATAAAATGAGGACATCCTTTTGGACTTCATGTGTAAACAGTCTTAAATATGTGCACAGGCAGAGAGATTCTTGTCTGTTTATCTAGAGTTGAAGCCCAAATATTAATAAATACTAACAATAAATAGCGGGGTTCCCCCCCCCCCCCCCCCCCCCCCCCCCCCCCCCCAATCTTAACATTTAAGTTCTCCCTTTAAGGCTCAGATTTCTTCTGTAGATTACCTGGAGAAAAACTTTCACCTTGCCCTTGATCAAGTTACTAGTTGCGGTGTGTCTCTGCTACCGTGATTTATCATGAGTTAGGGTAAGCGAGTGAACTCTTTCCGAGTGGTTCCTACTGGGCAGGTATTAGTGTAATCGAAACCATGGCTGCAATTGCTGGCGCGTGCGTTTGAGGGTAGGGTCTGCTGCCTTCGGGCAATATGATGACTCCAGGTCTGTTAATTCCAGAATTAATGGTGAGAGCTGGAAGCCTGTTGCCAGGCCACTGGGGTGCCATTTAAAATTTCCTTGGAGCCAAGTTGGAGTTGGACTTTCATGTTTATCTCAACGAAGTGCTTCTCTTGCAGCAGGGATTTGGGGGTGGTGGGGAGCAACTCTCGAGATCAGAGGTGGCTGGTGTTGCCTCAGGCCCCTGCAGCAGGGAGACACACTTGTTGCTCCCTCTGCTGCGTGTTTTTGCTGGAGATGTGGGAGGTGCCCATCGGA
Organism: Phoenicopterus ruber ruber; assembly: GCA_009819775.1. Classification (NCBI taxonomy): domain Eukaryota; kingdom Metazoa; phylum Chordata; class Aves; order Phoenicopteriformes; family Phoenicopteridae; genus Phoenicopterus; species Phoenicopterus ruber. Next base: position 26,623,487 of record CM020217.1, on the reverse strand, counting down.
GCGGGGTGCCTTCAGCTGGAGAGGGAGACGGGAAAGCAAGAAAGAGGATGCTGTAAAACAGGGGCTGGGGAAAGGTGCATCTTACATAGGTTTTAAAGGTACTGACTGCTGCCAGGGCAACTTCATTTGTGTGTTTGTCTTAGCTTTCTGGCTTTTATTTTTGGCTTTTTTTTAACAAAACTTCAAACATCCTCTTAGCCAATGACAGCAAGGTTTGCAAATCAAAACCAAATCTGAGCATAGCACTACACTTGAGTGAGCTGTGCTAATCTAAGATGAGCTTCTGTTTCCTGCTTAGAGCTTCTCGCCCATGCTCTCGTTTGGCGCATGTACAGCACTGCGCGCTGACAGACACCTTTGAGACACAAATCGGTTGAAGTGCGTGGTGGCGACTGCTCCAAGCTCGGCATTTCATGTGATTATTGGCTACCTACTCACGGTTAGGAAGTAGGTGTTTAGAGTCATGTAGGCTACGGAGGAGTCCTACGTTTGTGAATTAACATCCAGAACGGAGTGATCTTGGGCCCTTTTTGTGTGTTCCTATGATCAGACAAAAAATGTAATCTGCCAATGAAAGTAATCCCCATAAGAAGTCATACAGCGCAAGCAGTGTGTGAGTAGAATATTTTAGGTAATGAATATGTTGAACTCATACAATTCTGAGTAGTCCAGCTCTGCGGTTTGCATAAAAGCAGCCCCTTAAAGACCCTGTGGTCTCATCTTCCACCAGCAACTCAATGACTGACTTTCACTTTCCTTACGGTAAGAGAATCGATAGAGAAGAGAATTTGCCATTAGTTCTCTCTCTACATTTTTCCAGACAGTTTGGCCTCCACAAATTGTACAGCCTCCCTTTTCTCTGCGTGGGAGAGTACAGACTGCTGCTGGAGGCAAGGAGGAGAGATTAACATTCATCTGTTCTCTCCTCGCTCTTTTTTCCATCCCGTGGGCACGGGAGACGTATGAATGTGCCACTCCTTGGGGGAGCATTTCTACTCGTTGCCCTGATGAGAAGGCCACAGAGACACCGGTAAGGTTGTGCGAGTTTCATGTTGCTCGTTAAATAGGCACATGAAAAAGCCAAGTGCAGTGGCTCCCTGGAAGAGGTCAGAGGGGAAGATGGAAGGACCGGCATAAGCCTTAGGTCCCTCTCTTGCTAAGAGATCTCCTTTTCCAGAGTCCATGTGCGTTGAGGGCTTAATGCAAAGTCTGCCTCCTCACTTGAGTCTTTCATGAAAGATGGTATGAGTTTATTTTGCAAGAGCTCTGTTTTGAGCAGTGATATTTACTTCTTCAGTTCTTACTCTGTGTTTTAATGTTGTGTGTATAGCCAGGAAATCTGATGGAGAATATGGAGAAACAAATGTGTTGGGGTTTTTTGGGTTGTGTGTTTTTTTTTTTTTTTTAAAAAAAAAGTCTTTTCTGGCGTGGAAGCTAACGCTGATACTGTACATGCAATCATAGCAGTGGTTGATACTACTCAGATGCAGGATCAGGAGATTTAGTTTCACTTTGTGGCATTGGCAGGGACAGGAAAGGTCTTGCAAACATATGTTTCTGAATCACCCTGTCGCAACGGGAGCTTTCAGCCGGCGTTGCCCTTCGGTATCCGTTTACCCTTCACCGGAGACAGGTACTGAGGTGGGTGCACACCGTGAGGGGGTGATGTATGTGCTCACGTCTGCTTCCTTCTGCGTGAGCACCAACCTCAGACTGCCTGTGCAGAAACAGCAATTGCCTCGTTGTCCTCAGCGTCTCCTGCTGCTACCAAATTAGAGGATCTCTCTCAATTAACAGCCAGGCATTCTTTCTCCCCACCGCCCCCCATTCTAATGGGGAGTGGTTGATAGTTAGCATTTGCTAATTTAGGACTGTGGTAGTTTTGTTCTCAATGAACTGCAATCAGGAGGTCCCTCCTCCAATTAGTAGCCCCTGTTGGAAAGAGGGCAGTGGGCCTCTTCCCATCCTTTCCAGCACTAGCCACTGCCTAGTGGGATGTGACGAGCCAAGTGCCACTGCCACGGTGGTCTGGAGGTGATGGAGCTGCTGGTGTGGATGGTGGTTGCAAGAATCACAGAATCTGGGAAGTCTTACAAGCACGTAACCAACATGTTGCATGAGGCAGTGGATTTGGAATACAAATGCAATGTTTTTGGAAAGATATGGTGAGGATTTTACCTGGGGTAGCATGCATGTTGCCAACAGTGGCAGGGAATTTCTATGGAGCTGCTTGTTGAACTTCTGGAAGGATGTTGCTAACAGGCATGAAGTGTGGTGAGGTCAACACAAGAGGAACAAAATCTCCCGTTCAGATAAAAGCAGGGGAAGGGAAACACTGCCACGTGTGGGACTGGTTCAGGCTAAACTGGTCCGTGCAGTGGTTTCTGCCGCTCTTCTGAAACATACTACAGGGTTGAGCTTCCCAACTCAAACAGGTCTACGTTCACGTTCCAGTCAGGCTTTGGGAAATCAGGAACGGCACCATCTGTGTCCCACTTCATTTGAAAAAGAAAATTTAAAAAAACCTCTTGAATGCCAGCCATCTGCTGATATCGCATCCAAACTCTATGCCCGTATCTGGGGGCAGAGGAGGGAGATGGTTCCTGTAGGGAGAGGCACCATTCAGAGTGGAAGAGCTGCCTCGCACCTGGGAGTGCAGCTGGATCCAGAAACCACGAGAGGAGCATGTCCAGGATGGCTTGGTATCTCTGTCCGGCCACCTTCTGCAGTACCCAAACAGTCCTGCCCAGAGAGAGTGAATCTGAGTCCCATCCTGCTGACAGAGTGTCCGCAACGCTTGGTTTATGGATCATTAAGAGGAGATTTGAGTGTTTCTGTGAAGTGGATGCAGAGTGATGGGGTGGTTAGGAGCCACCATACTGATGATGGCTGAGGCAAAAAGATAGTCATTGCTTTTTCCTTGTAGCCTGGTCATTGGGCATAATGTTGTTTTGGAAACAGATTAGGTTGTGGTTTTCTACGAGCTGGCTATTAAAATAGGCCTGCTATCTCGATGGGAACTAACACGAGCCCTCAGCCGGACGCAGGAAATGAGCAGACTTGTTTTTCTTTAATTCTTTTCGTTCCGGATCTCCCCCAGCAAATGCCCAGTGAGTTTTGATTTGCTTATGAAGGTGCTTTTTCTGAAGTCAACGTGTCATTCTTCTACGTTGTATTTCTCTCTTCCTCTCTATTATAGAAGTTGAGTGCTGCTTCTGTCCTGATAGCTCTGTGTGAATGTGAACACAAGTAAGGCAGTAGAGAGTTAACAAAAAAAAAATCCATTAATTAAAATATTTACATTGGAAGCTGCAAAACATTTACTCTTTGAGTAAAACAAACTTCCCCATTGTTCTTGTATGATTGCTGCAGTTTCTCTGAAAATAGCCAGGAAGAGGTTGTGCTCTGAGGAATGTTACTGGGTTGGCAGGAGACTAGGAGGGTAGGGATACTCAAGTGGGCTCTTGGTCAGTGGCTCTCTCTTTCTCAAATTTTTCTGTCATTTGGACAAAAGATCTCCTCTTCATAGAAGAACAAAACAAAAAACCCAAAAAGCCCACAGTGAAAGTATCTTGTAGTATTTCTGGTAATGCTGAAAAATAAACAATCATCAATAGAAGATGAGAAAATGGTATTCACTGGATGAAAGGTTTATTTTGAGCACTTTAAGTGTACACTAATGTACACTTAAAGAAAGGGGAAAAAGAGGAGCATCCCAGAGCAGGCAGTTTGGACCCTGTCTCCCAGACAGCCCTCCTGGCTGGGGACCCGGCTGCTACCGTCCCTGTTTTGCTTACGGGGAAGTGGCAGCGCGGTGCGGTGAAGGATGTCACCTTTCCCTGGCGATGAGCACCTGTGGTTCCCGTTGGGGTCTGTTGGCGTCGCGGCTGCTCGGCGTCCAAGGAAAACAAAGCGAAGGTGCAAATCGGGGACATTAGACCCCTAAAACTCTGTTTTCTTTGCATCTACAAATACTTTAGGCACAGGAAGCCTAGCATCACTACAGGAAGAGTAAACAAACATGAAAACTATTTGCTTCAAATCCTTCCATTCCTGCCATATCTTCCCCAGATAACTGTATTGAAAAATTAAGTTTGGTTTTTTGCCTTTTTTTTTTTTAATAGTGTTCTCTTATACAGTGTGCCATTTTATCTTTGCACATTTCTGGCCTTTTTCACTGGCACTGGACTAACAGGCTTCTAGGGCTTGTGGGCAGGACACTGAAAAGGCTAAAAGGGTGTGTGGAGGGGTTGGTTTGTTTGGTTTTTTAGATCCTTGATTCACATTTGTCACCCTAGGCAGACTCTTATGCTTTTCAAAGTTGCCAGACGGGAGGTCTCTCTTCTGCCCTCGTGACTCATGGACTAGCTGGATTGCAGGTCATGTCTCCTTTTCTTAATAGTGCCACGGAGAAGTGTTTGCTTAAGCCCGAGTCTATCGTGACTGTAAATTTTATTGACAATTCCAAGGTTGCAGTTTTGTTGGTTAGGTGCACGGTACTCTTTCCTCTGATCCCGGGTATGCCAGACTGCGTCATGTTTACCTATGTTATAAAAACATCTTTGTTACATTGAAAGGTTGGTTTGTAAAAGGTGTTAAGACATTAAATGTACTTGTTCAGGGTAGGCGTCATTTAAACTCGTGCTTGAGAGCTTTGTTCCATCCGTTTCTTGCATGCTTTACTGTATTTAAGAAAGGCTGCATGCTGACAGTTTCTTGGCCTGGAGATAAAAGGTGCTGCATAGCCAGGTTTGATACACTGATGGAAAATTGTCTCCACGATGTATAACACCGCTGTGATTATTTCTAGCCATTACCACTGGTCTCATTTTACAACCATTCACATTATGTAATTTGATGCTCATTTAATTTAATGAGAGGATGCTGCAGACTTATTTATGACTCGGCAGGGCAACCTGTACGCTTTGGCCACCTCTGTTATCCTTTCCGAGGGAGGAAGAGCGTGTTTCTTACAGAACATGTTACAACATCTTTAATACCTTTATACCCAGGTTTCCCAGATTGCCGCAGACAGGAGGGCGACTTGCCTGGGGTGTAGATTATACTGGAATGGCAGCAGAAGTTTAATTTTTTTTTTTTTAACTGCTTATTAGCCTTTTGTTGTAAGGTTACCGGGAGGCATTAATGGACTTTTCCTTTTGTTACAGATGGAATTTTATGACTTGCTGGATTCTGAATAGGACGAGGAGATGTGTCTGATAAGGTAAGAAAGGGTAAGATAAACATGTTCCTACACAAAACGGTCTCACCGGTTTCTTGTTCGGGTTGAAGACAACCATTTCTTTCCCTGACAGAACCCTGAAAATAATTGAGGTACTCATTTTGAAGTCACATCCGCCTCTGACCCTCTGAGCAGAGACCACCTCTGTTCTGTACAGCTTCTGTCCCAGTCCCTTCTCCTGGTGAACTGATGTACAAAGTCCAGAGGACAAAAATGTATGCGTGGGGGTTAGCAAGATAGGTCATACTTACCCTACTATTTTAGAACTTTTGATAAAGTAACAGGTGAGATAGAAGAGTTTTTGTTCAATTTTGAGCTATTGCCCTCCCCCCTCCCCTCCGACTTTTGAAAGGTAAAAAGATCTTTGAGCTGTTTTAACTTCTGCACTTTAAAACTTGTTTTTCCTGTTGCAATATTTTCAAATTTGGACTGTTTTTATTAGGTCAGAGTGTATATGAGTAGAAAACCTCTAGGCTTGAGTTTGAAATGAGTATTTGCTGTAACTAATGTGCTGAAGGAAGCTGTAGTTTTGCTGATTATTTTTTTTAATAGCAGCATTTTTAAAAGGCAGTGTTTAGATAGTGTGTTTTTTCTTTCAGCTTCTGGTTCAGAGGCTACCACTGGCAGAGAGGAGTGGATGTCTTTAAAACTCTTAGGTGTTGGGATACCCATATTCAAACAACAAACAGCCAAACACAGTAATAGTATTACATAGGGATTGTCGCTGTCTTTCAACCTACGATCTACCCTGCGACTATCCAGCTCTATCACTTATGTGTTTCATTTTGTCTCCTCTGTCTTCCTGATCTCTGTGCCATTTACAGGCCTCAAAAAATCTCTATTGTTCTTTTTGGCTGTTGGTTGGAAAATGGAGTGGAAACAGCCAAATGCATGATGTCATTGTATGAGGACCAGGACTAAATGACTTTTTCCTTGGATTCCGAGATGTAGCTCTTGTAGATGCTCTTGGGATTATTTTTTTGTTTTAAGTTTTGTTTGCTAACTAGAGTTACCCTTTGGAGGGTGGCTGCCCAAGCAAGAACCAAAAACTTTGAATGGCTCTTGGCGCTGTGTGGAGTATGCAAGAATCAGACTTGCTTGCTGCTTAGGGTTTTTTTGCAAGTGTTAGGCATTTTGTCCATTCAAACTACCCTCTTTCATGCCACTGTTGAATCCTGTTATGAATATTGTATTTAATGGCTTATTCTCTACCCGAAGGTGGTCTTGTATGTGTCTAGCTGGTAAAATACAGCTCTTCGGGTGAGAGGTCTTGCAGTCTGCAGCACTATTACACAAAGCACCTCGCATGCATACCTTGCTTGTTATGTAAACGAGCTTCTTCACTTGCACGTGTTTGAACCGGTCTATCTATGCTCCAAGAATGGGTAATTAAAACTGCTTTCAGGACTTCTTAGAGCATGTTCAGCCCAACCTGTGCCAGTGCCCCTCCGCACGCAGGCGGTTCAGCTGCCATCCCATCGCGCGCCTGCCACCGGCATCGCTGCGGCTGGAGGCTGCGTGGTGCCCACCGCGGCATCGCCGCTGGTGTGCATACGCTCTCGTTGAAAAGCAGCGTGGCTGGGATGGGATAGGTGGAAATGCTGGCGTTCAGGCTGGTTTGGTCTAGCGGATTCAGTCGACTGAGGAGAAGTTTATTTGTCTGGTGTCAATGCAATGCTGGGGACTTCTTTGGTGTGCACGTGGGACAGCACCTTAGTCGTACTCACTCAGCTGCTAGCGTTTTCCTAAGACGTTACTCCTCGTGTATTATGCATATATAGTATATATATTATATAGTTTAAGTACTGTTCTTTTCTGCAAAGTGGATATTGATAAATCTGCGTGTGGTAACATGGGCAGCTCTTGTGGCACAGCAGCTGCCTGCTGTTGTACCATCTCTCCTGGGGTGAGCTTGCTCTCCCCTTTCCGGGTAAAACAACCACTGAGGAGGCTCTGTCTCTAGCAAGTTCTGCAGCTTGAGGCCACGACACCTTCTCTCGCCACGGCTTTATTGCTAGCCCCAGGCACGTACAAATCGTGAGCCAGATCCCTACCAATTGCAGGACTGGCTTTAAAATGAGATTCCGGGAGGAAGAAGTAGCACTTTCCACTGGCTCTCATCTTTCATCTCTAGAAGAAAATATTCTGCCCTTGTTTTGTGTGATACCTTCTCAGGGTTGAAATTAGAGCTATGAAGGTGTGTATCTCAGTTTCCTTTCTCTGAGAGGGCTTCGTTTATCCCTTCCCCAGCAGCCTGGGCTGGAGAAATGCCACTGTCCCACTCCTAATCCTCCCATGTTGCGAGAAGCGGCTGTCCTGGTCATGCTCCTTCTGAAGGCCGCAGTTGTCAGGTGTCCCTCATTCTTTCAACTATTCCTTACTACTATGGCATCAGTGTTATTTTATTTATTTCGTTTTTTTTAACCTTCTGCTCCCTTTCTGCGTTCCCTCTCCCCATTTACATTTGGGTTTCCATCCTTCTAGACAGGCATCTGGACCCTGCCCCAAACGTGCCCTCAGGTACGTTCTGTGCCTCCTGTCTGTGTTTTCCATTGGTTGCTTACAGTTTTCATGGATATTTCCTGACCTGTTCCCTGCTGTTTCTTCTTTTGGGGGAGTTCTTCTGAAGCACTCACGTGTTTCTTGCTGCCATTGCAATTAAAGGGGTTGCTATCTTTTAGTCTCATTTAAAGCAACGAGAGATGGTTCAGTCTGTGCAGGGAGTAATCTTGTTTTAATCCTAGGCATGGTGACTTCCTTGTAATGGCTGGCTTTTGGCATCCATCCTATTGATTACGCGACGCGGTCAAATAAAAAAAAAGGAATAATAGCTCTTTTAATATGCCTGAAGCCTAATGATGAAACTATGAGACTTGGCAAGCTTGCAGCAATGTTGATAGGTGCCAGACCTCTCACCCAATATTTTCTTTTCCTTCCCCTGTGTTTCCCTGTGCCTTTACCTTACTGCCTTCCAAGGAACCTGGGCCTTTGTGAACTGCAAGTCAAGTTTCATGTGGGGTCTGCCTGATAGCTCGGATCATAAATATAAAATCGTTTTATAAGGCCTAATCTATTTTCAGAGGTACGTTTATGAGATAAAAATGACTTTGATCGCTGAAACGGCATTGTGTCATTTTTGGAAGGAAATGACAAGGAAGTAACTGTTACGAGGCCTATTTTCACCCGCCGTTAGCTTAGACCTGATGAATTGCAGCTCCAAGGTTGCTTGCCTTAACAGTTCCAAATTAGGTTGCCAATTAATATTGATTATCTGAAAAGCAGTAGGTTGACGTATATTCTATTATTAATAGCTGTTAATGCACTTTATAATAGCAATCTGTTTTGCAAACATTTTCTGGTTGTTCTTTTTTAATGAATCTTGGCAGTGAAAACCCCGGTTTAACACATGCAGAACTACGGTAACTTGTTGAAGTATTTGTGTTTCCTTGCATTTGGGGGACGTTTTCGTTGTTTTTTACTGGGAGTAACACTTGATTTTGAGACCAAATTGAGACAAAGTCAGAGAATGATTTCTGTCTAAACTGGTGCATTGTGGTTTCTTTTTGTGTTAGTGCACGTCAGTGCAAAACTCTTGCATCACTGCTAGATGAGTTTTAATAACTTCCTTTGACATTGCCTATGAATATCTCTGTCTCCACAGAAGCCATCTTAGAAAGTCTTTCAAAATAAGAAAGCTAATTTGAATAAAACAGTAACAGGTAATTTGAGTTCCTTTTCTTGTGCCGTTTAGCTGTTTTGTCACAGTATGTGGAAAGTACCTGGAAAGCACAGGGAGAAAAATGGGAAATCTCTCATGCATGAGGAAAAGCCTCTAGATAACAAAGTTTAGGAGGGGAGAAAATATCTACATTTATGTAGACATCAAGGTAAATGCTTTTTACTTTTCTTTTTCTTCCAGAAAATTTGAATATTTGCACAATCTGATGTTGCAAGTTGTAAATGCTTAACACTTCTAAAAGAATAAATTACTTCAGTGCCTGAATGTGTAAATAACTGTCAGCTTCAAAGGATCAAGTGAGTTGGAAGGAATGTCTGGAGAACTCGGTATAGGCAGATACCAGGTGGAATATAGAAAGCAGGGGAATACATTCAACTAAAATAAGAGGCCTGGGTGTAAGTTCATATATAAATTAAGACTAATCGTTACAAAAAGCTAATTTCTGTGGTTCTGCTTTTAATGTAAAAGTGGAATACTCACTTCCCCTCTCCATCTCTGTCACATTGGGCTTCCCAAGCTGCTTGTTATAAGAATTATGCTGCTTCTATAAAATTGAGATGGAAAATTAACCTATTTAATACTTCTCAAACTGTCCTTACAAAAAAGACCACCTTTCACTGTAGAATATCCTCGTTGTGAGCTGGCTGGTTCTGTAAGATGTAAGTAACTTTGCGCTCTTGACCAAGCAATTAAGAGAAACTGAAATCAGTACTGTAAAATGCACATTAAAGCTGTAGGGCTAAGATGGAAGGAGCCATTTCAGCTTTTGCTTGAGAAGAGAACTGATCTGAAGTTCCCTTCGGAGTACGTAAAGCGCAAACAAGATGGGGTGTAGTTTAGCGTGGCAGTCTCCGGGGTGCATGTTGCCCATCTTTCACCCCGCTCGCTGAGCCAATGTGGGGTACTAAACCTGACAAAACTACTAGCTCTGACTTCTCCTTAGGGTTATGTTTCTGACCCAAATTCCCTGGGCTCCAATGGGTTACGCAGGCACAAGGGGAGCGTCAGGGCAGACCCTGGGGGTTGCAGCCGCCCCTTCGGGGTGGGCGCCTGCCAGAGCGGTCTGCAGGGTGACACGGGCATCGCTGCTGCTGCTCGTCGCTGAGCCCACCACGCTGGCTGGACGCACCCTTCTTCCTTCCTTCTCTGATGTCGGTGGTGCGACTGGAGCTCGGAGGCATGGTGTGGGGAGCAGGTGAACCTCTACCTGGCGAGCACGCAGGGTACCAGCTCTGCGGCTGCGGGGCGGCCGCCAATTTCAGTGCTTGAAAATAGTGCTGGCAGCCAGGAACTTCTAACTGCAGCTCTGCTAATGACTAGTCTGTGGTTTTGGGCAACTCCCTTGGTCGTCTTTGAGTCAGCTCCCCTGTCAGTAAAAAGGGGATGATACTCCTTTGTAACTTACTGTTGAAATGATTAATTATTGTGCTTCAGATATCAAGGTCCTGCCATGTATTGTTACCATTGGTACGGAGAGGCCTCTCAGCTTTTGTTGTGTTCTTGGAGCCAGGGTTTCGTAACGGGTTGTGGGGACTGTTTGGGTTTTTTTTCCCTGTTAACTTATGAAACAGATCAGGTGATTGACTCTTGGTACCAATGTGCTAACCACCACTACCGACCATTTGAATCTTGCCTGCCTCTCCTCCCCTTTTCCTTCCTCTCCGCAGCTCCCTTCTTGACTGTCCACTCTTCTTATCAAACCTTTCCTGAATGAATTAAGGACAGGGTGCCAGAGAGAGTTAAAAGGGAAATTTTAGTTGAGGCTGAAGGTGAAATCCTAGCAGTGAGGCTAAGGGTTTGCCGCTGGTGTAGCGAGATAGAGAAATGTTCTGCTTTTTTCTCTGAAACCCATTCCGCGTGGAGGCTGTGCAGTTCCCAGGCTCTGGCTTGGTTGCCAACCTGAGATGTGCCAGTAACTCACTGTTTTTTTAAAAAAAGTCTAAAAATAATGTTGGGGGGAGCCCAGTGAGTGAAAAGTTGCAAAATTCACATATGAGATTAAACTTGTCTTAAAACCCCCTAGATATTTAAATTAAAGGAAAATATTAGTTAAGGTACCCAGACAGGCCTCTGAGAACAGCAGAAGCTTGCTTGCTTGCTGTTAATCTCCCACAAAAAATGTGCTCTCTGGGTTCCTGATTGACACCCCGCTGCAGGTGGTGGCTTCCTGCTCCTGTTGAAAGAGCTGATGTGTTAAGGAGCCGAGGGCTCTCCCTGGTCCACCCGTTTGGGTGGTGGGGTTGTACGGGGCAGGCAGCTGTCGGTGTTCTTGCTGGGTGGGTGCCTGTCTGCAGCCCAAGAAGCAAAGCTGGCTGTGACTCTTACTCTCCGGTTGCCTTCTTGATGGTCAGCCAGTGCACCCTGAAATTACAGGAGCTAATCGTGACTTGCGAACTTCATAAACTCCAAGGAATGGGCTTTAGTTCTAGAAAACATCTTCTGTGAAATACATTCATAGACTTCTGTCCTCAGAATGAGCCTCTGGTATCTGTTCATCCTGTCTTACTAGCACAGATCATGGACTCTCACTGAGTAATTTCTACAGTGAGTCCATAACTTCTGTTGTTACTTTTAGAGATGCGCACTCCTGACTATACATAACAGAAGGAGACATCCCAGTTGTAAATTACAACAACTTCCCTCTGGAAGAATTTTAGGCAATTCTATTTTGTGCTATAGAAATTCTCAAGTGTTTTGTTCACAATTGTAGTAGTATGGCAAGCTTTTTTGTCTCTCTTTATCCATGGAGGGGTGTAATAAAGTACATTATCCAGGTGTTTTTGTTTAATACAAGTTGTTATGAGTTAAAAAGTGGAGAGAGGAAGGTCTGGATATTGTAAGCTTTGGTGCTCAGAACTGCCATGAGTGATTCTGCTTGGAAATCACTTTACGTTCCTTGTTTAGCCACACAAAAATTTGAGTCTCCAGCACCAATTAACACTAGCTAGAACAGCAGAATGGTGGATCGCCGTCTGTCCTGGAGCTCTGGGAAAAGCCTTGAATACCCTGAACTGAGGCTGTGAAGACAAATGAACTTCGATTTTAATATTCTGATGGTGCGTAGGGAGCAGCCAGTGCTTCTGAAGAGAGGTGCTCCAAGAGCCCTACTGGTTGGAGTTACCTAAACGCAGAGGTCTTTATTTCTGAATGGATAGCATTGCTGCAAAGTGGGGAAGATGTAAACGCCGGAGGAATTGTACAGGGTTTTAGTCAGCTGGATAAGACAGAAAGTGGTTCTTGTAGATACTGCATTTTGCAAACTTGCTGTAAATGGTGCGATGTGTAGTATGCTCAGAAACTTAATCAACTGCACTTATGTACAGTCAGGCAGAGGAGTTCAATTCTGAACTTTTCAAAACTTTTTCCTCTGCTCAGCAGCATCTTTTTGGGGCCTAGTTTTGGCTAACGTATTTTTTATCTTCTGAGTAAATTTTGGTGGAGACATTTAGCCATTTTGTCAGTAAGTCACTGATAACCAGTATCCTCTTTGATAAGGCAAGTATGCAGACTTTTTAAACTCTCGATATAAGATGTATTTTCTGAATCTTTAGCTGTTCTTGCGGTATTTTCTTTTCTGAAGTGAATAGCCCAGAAATGCATGTTGCCCTTGCTGTTATTGTTCTTTAGATAATACTCTCCCTCCCTGCCTTGCCTTATGCAAAATAATGTTCTTATCCGTCCAGAGGCTACATTTCCTTGTTTAGCTGCAGATTCATGCAGGAAGTTTAGCGTCTAGATTGTGTCTGCCATGACCCCTAGTCTTTTTTACAGGATCGTTGCCTTCCCAAATGCAGTTCCCCAAGGGTAACTCTTGCAGTTGTTTTTTTTTTTTTTTTTAATTCCTAGGAGTTTGTAACTTTGTGTTATTGCTGTATTAAAACCAGCTGTTGTTCAGATAAACTATACCTAGCAAAAAATACACTTTACCAGAAAGTAACCTGATTCAGTTTTTGCTTACCGTTGCTCCAGGTTTCATGTTCTGTGCAAATGACAAGAAGTGACTTCATATTTTCTTTCAGATCCCTGGTAATGGCAATGGACAGCATCCCATCAGGCCCCCAAAATACGAAAGAAAAAATAGGAGAGGAAGTGGGGTACCTGATGTCACTAGAGATAACACTTCCAGGATTTTAAATCCCTAAATTGAACTTATTATACTTTGCAGTTTGGGTTTGTGTGAACATAATTACAACTTTGAATTCTTTCTTTTAAATATTGCATGTATGTGGGGGAGTAGTTGTTTTGTTTTTGCTAAGTAGCATTTTTCTAGAGAATTGTATTCATACCACTTGTGTTCTTTTTTTTGAAGGTAAAATTTAATGTTGATACTTTTTTTTTTTGGTCTAGTTCTTATATGAGATTAAGTACCAGACAGTTGCACATTTACCATCAACTAATAGTCAAAAGGTACAGTCTCGCAAAGACTTGGCTAAAACTAAATTAATAGTTCTCAATTTCCTGTGGGCGGTTCTTTTCTGTGTGTGTGCACACTGCTTACCAATAAGGAATAGAGCAACTTTCCTCTTCTGAGATAGCTATGTTGCCAGCTTTTATACTGTTGAAGTAATTTTGTTAAATAGGAGGAAGAAAAAAGTTCATAAATTGTCAAAAGGAATTTGTCTACAAAGTGTGCCAACGGGGTTGGGTCTGTTTTTCCTCCTCCATTTTATCAGGAGGAAAAAAAACTTGTTGCTTTAGTACTTCATTAGCCTTTTGCTTTCAAATGCTGAGCCTTAACAGTAGACTGCTTTCATGATTTATTATAACAGTTGCCTGTGAGTACAGTATTTGAACACACCTCTTAGAGATTAAAAAGGTCAAGACCTTTACTTCCATAGGGATGTTGTACACAGCCTCATTTTATGCATCTCGCTCTGCCCATTTCTGAAGTGACTCGAGTAATCCGCTTAGGGCAGTGTGGGAAGCCTGTGGGGACTGGCGTAATGGTACTCTCCCACCAAAGCCGACTTCTGATGGCCAGGGAATACGTCACGTTTGTTCTGTCTGTCGTAGGCTCAGATGAATTTTGCCTGTAAGAAATAGTACTGGTGTCACTTTGATCCTGTGCATTGCTAGTTTAAAAATGTGATTGTTATTCTAACGATTGCGTGCTTTTTCTTATACGAAGGAAAAGCGTACGCTCTCTGGCCCTTATCCTAGTCTGTGCTATTAAAATAGAAAGGCAAACGAGTAGACTTGACTGTGTCCCACTTAAACTTCCTCTGGATTTCTTGAATAGACAACTTGGAAGAACAAATTATCTCCTGTCCTTTTCCTCTCTGCTTTCTTCTGCTGGCTTACATCTTAAAATATCATCCCCTTTTGTAGCCTTAAGAGTGAGTGATCATAGAATCATAGAATTGTTTTGGTTGGAAGAGACCTCCAAGATCATCGGGTCCAACTATTAACCTATCACTACCAAGTCCACCACTAAATCATATTCCTTAGCACCACATCTAAACGTCTTTTGAATACCTCCAGGGATGGGGACTCCACCACCTCCCTGGGCAGCCTGTTCCAATGCCCAACAAACCTTTCGGTGAAGAAATTTTTAGGAATATTCAATCTAAACCTCCCCTGGTGCAACTTGAGGCCATTTCTTCTTGTCCTGTTGTCTGTTACTAGGGAGAAGAGAGCGATGATGATGAAGTCTTCACTAGAGGTGTTCTCTGAAGTTGAACTAGTTACACCATCAATCCCACTAACAAAACTCAGTGGAAGTAGAGCTTTTTGACACAATGCTAGGCAGATACCCAACAAGCTTTTACTGATAGAAAAACATGAAAAATGTGCTTGGGATTTACCTGTGCAGCTTGCTGTGTAACTTTTTCCCTTGGTGATCTTTTGGATGGACCATGCTGCCTAGAAAACTTCCCATTTCTACCAAGAGAGGCTGTTGCAGAGTCATCGAGTGGTGCCTGCATTATCTCTCTAGCAATTGATAAATGCGTGCTCCTTGTGTCACTTACTTGGAGAGACCAGCTGTTTTTCCTCAGTTCTGGTTGGAGGGTTGGAGCCAGATGAGGATGTGCTCCAGTTTCCAGACGTGGTGTGAGGGAACGAAAGGGATGAGATGGCATGCTCTGAATACCCTAGTGAAGAGTGGAGTCTTGAGATGCTTTGTGGCTCTGACTACTTGAGACACAAAATTAGGTGAAAACTACTGTTTGATTTAGATTTCAGCAGGTACTTAAGGGTCATCTGTAGGATAATCTGAAGTTCTGTCATTGGGCTCTGGTGAGACCTGTTATTGCATGAGGTTTGAGTACAAGTAGCAATGGCAACCATTCAGCAAAACCATAGCTGGCAGTGGTTAATGACAAGGTATTCTCTTGCATTATTAAAGTACTTTTATTAAAACAAGAAAGAGGGCTGTGTGTCCAGATGTCATGTTGATGGATCCTAGTGCAAGAATCAAACCAAGTAATGCTCTTTAAGCACTAGCGAGTCATGTACAGTTAGGAGCTCCCGTGCTCTCTGTTGTGCAAGACAAGTTCACATTTGCTTAGCCTACCTTCTTTTCCTACATGATTTTGGTTTTCACTACTGATGAAATTTGAAATGATTTCCTTATGTTTTCAGATGTTGCCATAATATTAAAGTGTTAATCCTTTTCTGGTTGCTTGTCCTCTTTTGTATATGTTTATATTTACTGCTTATTAAAGAAATACTATTATACAGTTACATAAAAGTGTATCTGAAGAATAGTTGAAGGAGAGAGAGAGACTGACCACCCATGTTCTTTTTCTCCTGTTTAAAACAAATTGAGACTTACGTGATATTTTACTAGCAGTCTCTTGCTTATCCAGGGAAATTATTTTTAAAGACCAGACCCTGAGAGTATTCTTTTCATTTGGAAGGGGTTAACATCAGCTTTTCATGTTCAGCCAGTTTGGCTGGTATTTGGGACGTAGAAACACAGCCATACAGGTTGCTGTTGGTGAGAATGTTGTTTGTATAAGTAGTTTCCTTATCAGGTGATGAACTTCTTCCTTAATGATTTAATTGCTTAATCTCAGGAAATCCTTGGGAAAAAAAAGATGTCTGGGAAGTTCTGCCAGAGACTTATATAGGTGTGATAATAGGGGAGGCAAGGGATGACTACTTCTGAAGTTAGATGCGAGGCAAGAAGCGCTGGAGCAAGCGCTGGCCAGAAATACTGAAATACAGAATGAATCTGGGGATGCGGGACGTGAGTTCTTCTGGTGGTTAGCCCAACAACAAGTCACTTCAGCCTGAGCATGCCTCTGAGTTTCCACCTGTGTGAGATGAATTATAATATGTGCCTCAGAAGTACTGTGAAGGTGCTAAATTAGTGCTTTCAGTGGAAGATCACAGGATGCTTTGAATAAAGCTTTACAAAGTGCACAGTGTTCTTACTATTAATACCGAATAGTTTGTGTGTATCTCTTAAATGACAAGGAAAATGAAATGTGCCAGATTTGTGAAGCTGGAGAAACGTTTGCTCGTTATTTTGAAAGAGCTGGCAAGTGCAGATGGAGAAGGGAGGATTGAAATCCAGGTATGGAGGAAAAAATCCCATGGACTGTCATCATGGATGTGGTTTTGAAATCCTTCATCTTGTTGCCTCGTGTCTGTAAATCAGCTCTGTAGGTGGCTGAGTGTTTCTAAGGAGGGCGAGAGGGAAGAGAGTGTTCACCAATGCCAAGTAATGCACGGCAGAGGAAGCTGCTGCTCAGACTCTTTATTTGAAGAAAATGTGACAAACCAGGAACTGCTATAGTCCTTTTCTTAAATAGGAAATACACGCAACCACAAAAGACAAGCGCAGAGCTAAGTGACTAGCTGGAACCTATATTAGAAATCTGAAGTTACAAGAAACGGTCTCTCGGCCTACTTTGCCGTTTGGATCGTACTTCAAAAGCAGAAAAAAAGGGGCCAACGTGCAACCCGCCAGCAGGCTAACGATTAGCAGCATTTTAAGCTGCATGTCCACAGTAGGGTTGGCCTTTCAAGTGATGCCTTTATCTGCTCTGCTTGATGTCACTGAGGTGCAAGCACTTTTCATGGCGGGGTGGGGGGGTGGATCTTTGTCCTGTCCGAGCAGTCCCCAGACACTTCAGAGTGTCTCTGTCTGCCTTGCCCAGGCTCGCTTCTCCTCTGCCACAGGCTTGATGTGGGCTTGCAAAAATCACTTGGTTCGCTTGAAGCCAGCTCACAGAGAAAGGGAAAGATTCACGTCGTCTCGGATGGCTGGAGCTTCTTACTGTATTTCGGTTATGTTAGTTGGTAACAGCGAGGTGTGAACTTCCTGTGAGCAGGTGAGAAGCGAAAGCCCTGTGTGCTGGTTTTGGCTGGGATAGAGTTAATTCTCTTCATAGTAGCTAGCGTGG
This sequence comes from Phoenicopterus ruber ruber, assembly GCA_009819775.1. Lineage (NCBI taxonomy): Eukaryota > Metazoa > Chordata > Aves > Phoenicopteriformes > Phoenicopteridae > Phoenicopterus > Phoenicopterus ruber. The sequence continues at coordinate 26,606,152 of CM020217.1, read as the reverse complement.
GGCTATGTTTCGGGTTTGTGCTGAAAACACTGTTGCTAATACAGGGATGTTTTAGTTACTGCTGAGCAGTGCTCACATGGAGTCAAGGCCTTTTCTGCCTCTCACCCCACCCCACCAGCGAGGAGGCTGGGGGGGGCACAAGAAGCTGGGAGGGGACAAGGCTGGGACAGCTGACCCCAACTGACCAGAGGGATATTCCATACCATGTGACGTCATGCTCAGCATATAAAGCTGGGGGAAGAAGAAGGAAGGGGGGACGTTCAGAGTGATGGCGTTTGTCTTCCCAAGTCACCGTTATGCGTGATGGAGCCCTGCTTTCCTGGGGATGGCTGAACTCCTGCCTGCCGATGGGAAGTAGTGAATGAATTCCTTGGTTTGCTTTGCTTGCGCACGCAGCTTTTGCTTTACCTATTAAACTGTCTTTATCTCAACCCATGAGTTTTCTCACTTTTGCTCTTCCGATTCTCTCCTCCATCCCATCGGGGGGAGTGAGTGAGCGGCTGTGTGGGGCTTAGTTGCTGGCTGGGGTTAAAGCGCGACACCTTGTCTCTCCTTTGCTTGAGATACTAGCATGCTCGGAAGTGAGGAAACTGCTACCCTTTAACTTTGTGATGGAGGTCAAAACACAAAAAAACACCCCTGAACCCCTCGTATTCAGAGAAGCAAGTCCTCAGCCTGGCTATTTAGGAACAGCTACATGACGATCTGGGCGTTCTGATGGGCAGCTTGGCCGTCCTTTGTTAGTTCTGACCAATGAAACATTTTATTTTTAAATGAGCTCTGGTAGATATGTTCTTAGCTAATCAGTTAAATGTCCTAGGGAAGGCTTTGTGGCTAGTAATTAATTCCGGTAATTAATTCTGCTGTTGAACTAGGGTTCAACAAACGGCTGCACTGGTTTTACTGAAGCAATGCTAACCTGAGGAGATGTGTTGAAACTTCTTTGACCTTTGTTAAAAAGTTAAAGCTCTATTAAACTTTAGCCTAGGAAAAGAACACCTTTAGGTCTACATTATGGTGTTTCCGTCCCCTAAATAAATCCATTTGGGCAGGGCAGCACTGGGTACTTGGCATCTAGACTCCTGCTTTTCAAGGGAAATCCGCTCATACAGGCAGTAACATTAACTGACGTCCAGCTCCATTGTGACGGTGGGTTCAGACTCTTCTACCTCTGCTCCTCTTTTATGCATGCTACTTTTCCAGCACACCATTGCAATGCTAGTGCCATTTGTCTGAAAGTTAAAGTTCTCTTACTCTTGAAAAGCAAAAGTAGTACAACTAAATTGGTACTTTTGTTTATAAATATTACTGCTATTTAATAATGATAGGAATTCCTCTTTTTGAGCTGAAAGCACAAGAAGCACTATGTTCTGACAAGTTGTTCTGACTTGACTTCAACAATAGTTTTTTAATAGTCATTAAATGCTTTATTGAATATGAAAAACAAAACAAAAACATTTTTGTATTGGAAGAATGAGTATCTGATATGACAGCATAGAGCAAAAGTTTATTATGCATATACAGTTGAAATAAGTTAACTTGTTTAAACTGCATTGTAGACACAGTGCTCCTGCATTTGAAAAAGTTTCATGACTCCATATAACCATATCAACATGTTTCCATAGTTAATTTCCAGCCTACAATTGTATTATCTTTTGTCTAATGGAACATCATCATATTAAGTAAACTAATAACCATAATGTTAATGTTGCTGATGCTTTATTAGATACTACATTAAAAAAACAAAACAAAACAACAAACTGCAATCCTGCATTCACTTAACCAGGATATGTTTTAACTCATGAAGCTTTTCTGTGAGGGGAAAGTGAAGGTTGCATATAAAAATACTGTATCCACTGCTAAAAAATGGACCAGTATACAACAGTATGCCATACTGTTGCTTGTGAGGACATCAAACATACACCCAGTGCTCTCCAGCACCTCTCTGCAAAGAGGAACAGATTTTATACCAGGACTTCTATCACATTTACGTATGTCCACATGTATGAAGCAAAGAGAGAAATAATGGCAGTGAGTGTAAGTGGGTGACGAGGCAATGTAATTCTTTGGAAAGGGAACGGAGAAGTAACTACAAGCATTTAGTTGGTAGAATTGAGATAATTTTATTTCAATATCACTGGTAATTATACTGAACAAAGTTATTTCTTGTTAAATTCAAAAACGCCACCAAAAATCAGGGGTATGGCAAATAATGACATGTCCTTTGTCACACAGAGGATTAATTTCCTTTTGGTGTGGACTTACTTGAGTAGTATGAATACTAGCACAGACCAGTCCACCTCTGTACATTATGCAGAGGGAAGGGCTTGCTACGTTCTGGATAGCAGTTTACTTTGAAAGGGAGCTGGTAAAAAGCTAACAAAACACCGAGTCCTTGTAGCACTACTAAAAGAATGGGTACAGTCTTTGGATGTAAAAGCCAAACGTGTCCCATAGGAGTATATATTATTACCAGCGCATGGTGGCACGGAATCACTACTGGAATACAGGGTCCGGTTCTTACGTACCTACTTCAGGAAAAAATGCTTTCAAAAAAAAAAAAAACCACGTTTTTAGAGAGCCAAGAGATTGATTACAGTTGGAAAACCTGTTTTACTGTTAGAATTTTATTTTAAAATAAAAAGCCTAGCATGCTTACTTTAAGTGAAGTGCCTAAGTTGTATTTTGCAAATGTCTATAGAGGAGAGAAAGTACAAAGCTCTTCAGTTTAGTAGGAGGAGGTGTAATGAGATTGAATAGCTGAAAGTTGAAACCAGATGAATCTGGGCTAGTTGTAATACACAAATGAAGTAGGATAAATTACTCACTGAAACAACTCCCTTTGGATTCGATGGATTCTTGATCACTTGCTTGTGAGTTAGAACTACGTGTTTTTAGCGAGGCAAATTATTGCTGATGTGTGTGTTCTGGACTTTAAGAAGTAATCTATCAGCACGTAGGTCTGTGGCACACCGCGGGTGGAGGGCCAGGCAGGTGATCGCAATGGTCTGCTCTGCTTTCTGGGTCTGTGAGAGGTGGATGGAGACCACCTGATGCTGTGAAAAATGATGTACCAGCCAAATCTGGTGTTTGTGCTCGTATCTATTCCCAGTACCATCTCTAGTAGGCTGGTGAGGTTTTCTGTTCTGTTGTTTCTTTTCTCTCTTTGACAAGTCTGCTGGGTTTTGGTTCATGACTCAAAAGGGAGAAAACAGACTTTAAGTCCTGCCTGCCCATCCATGTGGAGGAGGGCATCTGTAGTTAGACCAAGGAGGGGGGTTGTTTGGGTTTTTTCAGTAGTTGGGTTTGGTTTGGTTATTTTAGGAAGGTGAAAGGAGTCAGACGAATGAAGTTTTGCATCCATGCAGGTATCCTGCTGGAGTAAAGAATGATCCAAATAGAATAGAGAGGAAAATGAACTTATGATCAAGGGTTTTATGCAATTTTTCTTGATCTTTTGGGAAATAGGTGAATTTGCACTGGTCATGGTAAATGAAAAGCTAATGCACTAGGGACCCTCCACCATTAGGTAGGTTTTCCAGATTAATTCCATGTCAGTAGCAACTGGATTTTTTTTTTTTCTGGTGACTGTTTGTTTACCCATATAAAAACAAACGAATTACACTTGTTGCCCCCACAGTGGCAGTGCTTGTGTACAAGTCTCTAAATTGTGTTGGTGGGGAGACATTTGTGGAGAATGCAGTGTTGCGTTTTAATGAAAATTCAGTGTACTTGTTGCGTCTGCGATGTTATGGCAGAGCTGTTTCACTGAGTATGGGGAGCTCTGTGAGGATGGCAGAGAAAATGCCACTGCCTTCACTTCTGACATGTATTGAGCGTGAATTATTTATGGTACTTCATTGCAAACGGAGTGTTCTGTAGTATATTTGTAAATAACGAATTCTTTATGACAGGACATCTGTGTCTGTGGATTCTGTGTCACAGAACTGGTTTTCTAAATACGCTTTATGATAAGATATCTTTCCCTTTTCCCAGGCTGCCCTGTAATAAAGTACTTTTGTATTCCTGCTATATCTGTTATCCATTTTGACTCTGACTTGTAAATGATATATAGATAGATATGTAAAAGTTTGTGCTGTTTGTTGTGAGTTGATACAGTGTAAAGTTCATCTTATAATAAGAAGTGTAGGTATCTTTATATGTAAACATTCTGATCTTCGCGCTGTATAAAATGAGGTTAGTGGAAGACTTATGTGCCATATAAATTAAGTTTGCTTCTTCTAACTTTCCTGAAGAGTACGTATTTTTTTTTAAGACAGTACTTTTTTTTTTAATTAGTAAGAACTAGTTTCTGGTTATGCCACTGGTCTGTTTAGGTAAGGAAAATGCGCAGCGTGTCAGAATGGCCATACAAGAAATGGGGGATGATTGCCTGTTTGGCCTAGTACGTGACTTTGGGGCTAACCTCTTCCCTTGCTTGTCTGTGCCATTTGAGTAGGACTCACTTGAAGGCTTGATTCGTGTAGGACCCTCCTACAGTGCATTCCCTAACAGAACACTAGCGAAACTTCTCCGGCTCTTTAGGATAGTCAGTGGTAACACTGAGTGTAAACTGCCTACCCTCTGCAAAATGTTAATACTGCCCTTTAAGCATCCCGCCTAGTTGCTTCTTGCCACCTGGTTGTGGGAGAGGCTGCTTTACCCGCTCCTGCCCGCGATCTCCCGCATGAGCATGGGCAGCGTTTTTGTGGCACAGGAGAAGCTGCCACCTTGGGGGACCGCAGATTCGTGGCCCACCAGTGGGTGGCTGAAGGGGTCGACCTTGCAAGTGGGTTGGTCAGCACAGGCGCGGCTATCTGGTGAGCCAAGCCACTGAAAAGATCCAAGTCGGAACAATAATTTTCCACGAGGAAAAGGCTCGTTTGTCACCCGGCCTGTTTCAGTAACCTGTTTGTCCGCATGGTCTGCGGCTGGATCCTGCTAGCTCAGGGGGAGGGGGCAGCTGGCTGGGGTCAAGGCTGGGAGCTCTGCAGGGCAGATCGGCAGCGGAGCCCTGGGCAAGGTGGGAGGCTGGCTGGCCTGGTTGCTGGCCAGCACGGTCCAGGGGCATATTTGGAGTGACTGTGGAGGGAGCAGCACTGTTACTGTCTTAGCCACATTTGCTGAGCCCATGTGATGCCTTGGTTACGGTGCCACATGGATGAGAAATGTGCCAAGAGAGAAAAATGCTTTAGTCTTGGTATGCTAAAAAAAAAACCAAAGAAATGCTGTATTTTCCTTTTGCAAAGAGGATGGGGAGTCTTCTATTAAATTACATCCTGCACATACCCTCCCTCGTCGGTGCGTGGTGCCCAGGTAGCAGCGTGCCAGCCTGGTCCCCTGCTGTCCTCCTCTCTCCCACCCATCGCTTCTCTTGCCTTTTTTTCCTCTATGTAATTACTCCCAGGAACTTAGTACCAGTTACCAGTTGTCAGTCACTCAGTTTTGCTGCTAATGTACTAGTAAGCCTTTTTAATTCCCTCAAAAAGAGAAAGAAGTTAATGCTGGCTGCCCGCCTGCCCCTGCGCGGCTGCTGCAGTTGCCTAGCAGCCGGCGGGAGGCACCGGGAGGAGCGGCTCGCCCCTCCTTGAATCATCTGCCGAGAGAAATGAGAAGACAGTTATTACTGGTTAGGTTCGTTAACATCATCTTTTTTTTTTTTCTGCCTCTCCCGCACGCACACACACACACACTTACCTGCCTCTGCTCAGTAGTTTCTCACGAGCTGTGAAATGGAGCCTCCTGCATTCAAGCAACCCTCGCTGCTCACGTGAAATAACGCTGTAACCGTCGCGGGCCACGGTCAAGTCTTAGTCCACAGCGTCGCAAATGTACTGCATAGATGTTTTACCATCTTTTTGAAAGAGTGGGGTTGGTTAGACGCTTCAGCTGACGAGGTCGTGGTTTTGCGCATTGGCCTCTTACTTAAGTTTTCCATTTTTAGTTGCAGGGTGCTCGGCACTTCTCACCACTTTTCCTCGCAGGCTCTGACAGAGTAGCTCTGCTCAATCTTCCTGCAGTAGCTGGAGACGTCTCCAGCTTTCAGCCAAAAGTTGTGGCCTCTTCTGTTACCGGGACTGGTAGAAAAGGATGCCTGTCCTTGCCTTGGCCACGCTGGTGCAGGGTGGTTGAGAACTTGGATGGAGGGTGGGCTGTGACCGGGGGAGGCTGAGGTGTGTTGGGTTACTCTGAGGCTGCCCCAGGGAACAAAAACATCCCAAAAACACAGCGGGTGGCCAAGAATGATGGTGTCTGTTAAATGCCATGGTGGCTTTGGTGCACACGAGGGATGGAGGCGTAGGTCTCCAAAAGAGGATGGGTACCAAGATGTCACTTGTAGAACTTCAGCTTTGTTCCAGAGGGGTTTCTGTAAACTTGAGCTGGAGAAGAAAGGATTAGGATTGCCTCTAACCCCTGGCATATCCAGTTAACTAGCTCACTGCTTATCTCCCCGTGGTTGTAAGTGCCAGTGTGATGTACTGTTTTGGAGCAGGGAGTGTCCTCAAAGCAATACAGCTGTGAAGCTTCCAGTGCAGTGAGATCCTTCCTCGCTTCTTTCTCCTCTGAGGACGTTTATTTCTGATGGGCACCTCTGATTTCAGTGGAAGTGAATGATGCAAACAGAGAAGCTGCTGGCTGTAACAGTCACGCGTCAGCCAGTTTCATGTGTCGTTACACTTTTCGTTTTAAGGCAGATTCCTAGATAGCCATGAACCTAGAGTTGGAGGAACGAGCACGTGATTTATATGAAGAAATATAGCGGGTAGCTCTTGGATTCTCTTTTTAAAAGGCTAATTGTGTTAATTTGCTTGAGACACAATTATCTCAATGGGATTGATTTGTTTAATTAACTCGGGATGCCTGCAGGTTAAACAGTGAGTATAAATAGAAGGACAGTGGGGAATGCATCACTAATGTTTGTATTGCAGAAGGATTGACTCATATGTAAATGAAGTGCTGCAAGCCTGCCAGGCTAACCTAGTTCTGGGGTGGTTTCTAGATACAAAAAATCTCTCATGCCGTCATGCATAACGCGGGGCTCGTACACTCAGGAATGAGTTGGTGAAGAGTGTACGCTGTAGTACTAATGGCAAAAATAGCTTGCTCCTGTTGTAAATACCTTGCCTATGAACACTTTTGTGAACACAGCGAAGGGATGGTGTCTGAAGGATGTGGTTTGTGCTGGACCACTGCGATGGCACTGCCCTGATGCAACCCAGCAGCTTCTTCAGCGTGTCAGCCCTCTCGTGAGAAACCGGTGCCGTTTCTTGTTCCAAACAGCGCAAAGACCGCTTCTGAACAGAGCACGCAACTATCCTGTATCTAGCATCCTGAGGCTGAAGCCTCGTAACAAAGCTTTATATGTTTCCTTGTTCCCGGCTTCCTCTGCCCTACTGTGTGGACATACCGCTCCGCGCTTCGGCAGAGGATTAGGTATCTTAATGGGCCAGTTCTGCAACCTGTGTGTGTGTCCTTTGCCTACTGTTCGGGAGGGCAGTGCCTGATACTTTAACATGTCCTTTGCCCTAAGATGGACAGTTATGTTGAAGTCCCAAAGGGGAGATTCTGAGCCTTTTCTGTTAGTGTTTGGTCCTGTACCATGAAAATCTTACATCCTGCAAATATGGAGAGGACAAGCAGGTGTTTCTGATCTTTCCCCTACCTAAAGTAACTTACCCGTTGTCATGAGCTATGTGAAACTGTAGTCTTTCTCTGAGTCTTTCCGAGGTCTTCGTCATAGCTTGTGGCAAAATATTGTGCAAACTGAGCACTGAATAAAAAGAAAATTAAAAAAAGAACAACAGAGAACCACCACAGAACCAAACCAACTAAACAAACACACATTTCCTTTTAGCAGCTTTAAGTGTATTGCTGTTTCAATGATGCCCTTGCTTCTGCATGAGGAGAGTGTATAAGAGCACTGCAGTCTTTCACAATTCTTTTTTTATATCCTTGATAATTTATCTATCTCCTGCTAGTGTGGTTGCTTCAAACTTCTCCATCTCTTTCTGTACAGAAATCTGTCTTTGTCCCGAATTATTCTTGTCCCCATTTTCTGAACCTTTTACTACATCTGGTATCTCAAGAAGAGATCAGATAAGAGCTGAACACAGCACTCTGATGGAGAACACGCTTCTGATTTATGCTGTGGGACAACAATGTTGTTGGTCTTATCCTTTAGATAATCATGTGAATGCTTTCGTCTTTAAAATGGAAAAAAAAAAAGAATATTTCTGAGTTGTATCTTTGCATATCTAGCAGTGTTTTTCATTTATTTGCTGAAGACTTGATTCAAATATTGAGTTACTCCAGAACTGTTAAACCCAACAATGAGTTTTGAGTGCTTCACATTTTTCATTTAAATGCACTTTGCTTTTTATTGATCTACAGTGGATTTAATTTGCCCCTTGGCCTGGCCTTGCATGCTTCATCTGGAATTCTTTCCAGTCTTCTCTGTTTTTGACCAACTGTAAATAATTTTGTCATCTGTGGATTTTAGCTGCTCAGGTTTTTGGGGGGAGGGGAGACGAGGTGTTGCCTTCATGTCTTTCCAGTTCATTCAAGAATACACGAAACACTGCTATCCTGGTATAGAGCTGAGGGCATCTCTCCCTTGATCTTTTCTTTTTTTTTTTTTTTTTTACCCTTATTGAAAGCTGTTTCTTTTGTTCTCATGTATTTTCTGTCTGTCTCTGCTGCTTTCTAATCTACATAAATACTCTCCCTAACAAACCTCAATTTTCTTAGTAGCATAAAAGGATTTTGTCAAATGTTGTTTGCAAGTCCAGTTCCCAGCCTTTTTAAATCCATGCTTACGTTGGCAAGCCAAAAATACTCATGAACACCAAAGAGAAAAGTACAGAAGTGTGTATCTGTTGGAGAAGCTAACCTTGGAAAATTGTGTCCTGCTAGAAATATTTGAATTACATGCATCAAGTCTATAGCTCTTCCACCTTCAAGACAGTGTTGCTCGAGCCTTTGTTTGCATTTCTCATTGTTATATCCTAATCCTTCATTTAGGAGCAGTCCATTTGGAATGCAGAGAACTGTTTTTCTCTTTCAAACTATTTCCAGCGATGGTAATTGTCCTGCCTTATTATTTGTGTCTACCTGAAGGAGAGTTGTTGTTTGGGTTTATTGAGGGGGTTTTGGTTTTCGTAGCGGGTCCCTCAGTTTTTCCACCCCTGCCTTCTGCTGAGAAGATTCCCTTTCCATTCATGTCACTTGAAGGCAGGACATCTAGATGTGTTTTAGACCGCTTATGAAAATACTGGAGCCCTAGAAGAAATGTCATACTTCTTCCATCTTGCCGTCAGCCCGCTCAGTGCTGTTACTCTGTTGTCAAGATGAGAGACTTCAACCCTTTAGGTGTTTAGATGCTGTTTTGCCCTAGCTTGTAAATGTATGCTTCTCTCCTGCCTGTAAAGTGGGGTTTACCAGGCCCTTGACGAGAACTAAGTTTACTGAGTAATGCCAGTTTATCTTTTTCTAGTAAACACTACAAAGGCAAGTGGTAGGGTGCCATTGTAACTCGCGTCGGTGATCTCCCGACATCTGTGGTTGTTAGGAGGGGGTTTGGTTCCCCTTCGTAGCATCCCGTTCTGTTTGGGTTAGTGTAAGGTGGCAATATTTGAGGATGACTTGAGATCTGTTGAAGGAAACATTACAAAGAAACTTCCTTGAAGTTTCTTTGAAGCTCAGGAGTTGAGTAATAGCAACTTTTCTTCCCAAGACACAATTTTTGACCCAGTTGTAGCGGGCTTCGTTGATGTAAACCAATTTTGGTTCTGCTTTAAAACCACTGTAGGAAAAGGTCTTTGTACAAGGTTTGGTTTTTGTTTGTTTTTTAATCTGTTACAGTATTGAAGTGTTAAATAACTTAATACTGCAAGAGCTTGTTCTTTCCAGTCCATAGCTTTCCCTGAGAACAAGTGAATACGCCTCCTCAAAGGCACTTTGAAGATGATGCTACACAGACACGCAGGGATGCACGCACACGTGTGCGCACGTACCCAACCAGCACCGAGTTCAACTTTGCAAGCCTGGGGTGGTGAGGGGGTGAGGATGTGGAGGAGAGACGCCGTGCTGGTCTGTTTGGAGACTAACGCTGTATTTAACTTCAGAAATCATGAAGTACCATGCTTTTGTAATGTACTTATGTGTTCAAAAGCGTGCTTAGACACATTAAAAAGATACTTTCCAGTGCATATTATTTCTAAATTACAAATCCCTCACACAGGAAAGACACAGCGTACTTTTCTACAAAACTATAGGAAAGTTTTCTTCCAAACTCCACAGAATGGTTAACTAGAGCAGTTTGGGGCATTTTGTTCCTGTATGTTCTCTTGAATGAGGAAAACGTTATCACTGCGACCGGTGCATTTACTGGCCTCGCAGGTTTCTTAAAGGTAGGTTCAGAAATTTGTACAGTAGATTAGCATAGGCCAGGTAAGGAAAACTGATTATGAAAGACACATTAGGCGCTTCAGCGGAGGTTAAATTAAAGTGGAAATGATTATTTCTGTTGGAGTGGACCCTTACAGGAGTGCAAGCTGAGTAATGCAGCTGGATGGAGAAGCAGGTTGCATGTGCTGCGGGGACTGCTTGGGACAAGGCAGTACCTGTATGACAAATAGCAAAGGGACCTGCATGTGGACTAAGGAGTATGTTGATTCGAATTCTGAGTTTATTTTTAAAAAATAAGTCCTCCAGGATGATGTTGTGAAACTGTCAAGAACCATCAGGAATGTGAATGAAAAACTAGAAAAGATGTCAGGTAAAGAAAAACTGTCAGAGAACACGGGTGGTCTGGAAAAGGTTCAAGCAAAATGCTTTTGGTTTTCAATATAACAAGGCTATATGTTGCTGCTCTTGAAGTAAGCCATGCAAAGCCCCAACTGTCTTTTTACTGCAGAAATGTCTTTGTTCCTCTGTGGTATTTTAGAAAGCCACATCTTCAAGTAAAATTGAATTTTACTTACTTTTGTCTTTATATTGTTGACACTGAGTTACCTGCTTATTGGATACATGCTTGTCATGCAGGCTATCTAAGATGCCACCAAGGGATGGTATCCTTGAAGGACATTTTCCATGTGGTTCTAAAAATAATACATGCTGAAATGGAAAATGCGTTTCTTCATATTATTTTATAAGATTTAAATCTTTTTTTTTTTTCCCCCCTCTCTTGCCCTCACTGAAGTGCGGAAAATAGGTTGACTGAAAAGCTGACTATCAAATTAAATTTGTGCATGTTTTAAATAACTTTTCACATTGAATCTCTTGAGATTTTTATCCCTATATCTGCAGAAATGTCAGTGAAATTTATCTTAGTCCAAGATTTTACCAGGGCGAAATCTCAAAAATGTATGCATTCATTCCCTTCACCCTCTTTTTTCCAGTTCTATGCCAAGTTGTGCCTCTTCTCCCTTCCCCTGGGTGCTTTTTCCTGGTGCTACTTGCCCAGATGAGTTTAGGCTTGGGATAGGCAGGCACATCTGCATCTATCAGCCAGCTGTGACACTCCTCTGTGTGTGTGTGTGTGTGTGTGTGTGTATGGATTTCTGTTTGCCACAAACCAACTTGTTTATCGTGGCTGGTTTGTAGAGACTGGAGGAGCTTCTTAGCACTACATAATATTCTGTGCAAGGGGAGGTGGTTACAGTTAGGAATAACTAGTTCATAAAGTAGGACGAAGCTGTTTTTGCAGGAAAACTTGCTCTATTTTGCATCTGTTTCTTTTGAGTGATGAGTGAAGAAAAAAATCATGATTTTTGCTCTTAATTCTGTGAATTCCTGTAATGTTCAGAAAAAAATGTGAATATAATTTACAAGATTATTGCAAGATTATGCAATGGTCCCATATCTGTGAGCAGTTCAGGGGAAAAAAGTCACTGCTACTTGTACTGTCACTTAAAGATGATATGAGAGAGACACACTTCCCTCCCCTGCTTCCTGCCTCCTTTTATGTTCTTTGCAATGTGAATATACTAACATCTATTTGAAAGTTATTTTTGTCACCTAGGCCTTCTCCTTCACATCTACCTCAGAAGCAATGCGTGCATCTCGGCAGCATGTGTTTGTTTAATCTAAGGAAGAGCAAAACTCGTCCAGATGACTACAAAAGCAGGAACAATGGTTAGACTGAGAAGATGATGGCATACATTTGTTTATCTCACCTTTAAGGTGTTTTGTAATCACTTTTTCCCAGATCCAAAGGATAATTTCCTAGGAGGTAATAGTTAATAGATGCGAGTATAGTTCACACAGTATTCGCATCAGTCACCTTGTGCTGCAACAAAGGAAGAGAAAGAAAATGGATAGTGGTCCTTGTTCTGCAGTGTGGTGAGGGCCCTTGACTTGCCCTGAGGCAAATAAACAAAATGGATAGATACAATAGAGTAGAATTTTTTTTTTTTTGTTCCCCCCGTCCCTCAGCTCCTCACCACTTCTGGTTTTGCATAGATGTGATGGAACTGTTGTTTCTGAGTGTTAAATAATATACATACTTATATAAGAACAAGCTCTATCCCTTTTTTGTGGGAGTGGTACTGTGTGTTAGGATTTTTTTCAGACACGCGACAGCAGCTTTAAGGGCTGCTGAGATTCTCGCAAAATTTCTTCCTTACGGTGCCGTCCGGTGGAAAAGGCTGGCTTGTATCTGGTGCGGGTCATGCGGTTGGGCATTTGCTACGTACCGTTCGGCTTTTGCTACCACGGTGGTCTAACAGCACACGCGGCACTTCGGTATGTTCAGCGGTCGTTCTAATTTAAGTGGTTTGGTGTGGGTGGGCAGCTCTATGTGTTTGGGGGGGTTTTCAGCTGGGTGGGTGGGTGGGTTTGGTGTGTTTTAATGTTAAATACAATTCCAGAGGTGGCTCTCTCGTGGCTCTCCAGCACGACAGCAGAAAAGTATTGAATCTTTGATATTTGCCTTGCAGAAAGTTTTCCTTCCTCTGTGTTTTGTACCATTGCACCTGCCTCATTGCAGCCTGCTTTCTTGTAACCTTGCCTGCATTAGCAATGTGTTGTAGCCTATCTATAAACCAAATGACATCTGGTTCCTAAAAAGCTGATACTGGTTAGTTATAAAAAAGGTTTAACTGAACTTACTGCTGTTCAGTATCAGCAGTATCAATAACGGGATGTTCTGAGTTGTCCTAAGTTTAGGCTTCTGACCAGATCAGCTAATTTCATTAGGCCCCTGACTTCATTAGGCCTCTTTGCAATCAGTAGAGACGGAGGGTCTTTTCTTTAGGGCAGCTCAGCAGGAGCTGAATTTCAGTGCTCTGGGTCACCTTCTTTTCTGGAGACTCCCCCCCCCCCCCCCCCCCCCCCCTTTTTTTAATTGGCTGCATAGGAAACCCGGAGAGATGAGCCAACCAAGTTGATGGTGGTATCAGTTGCACCCACAGTTGTCAAGTAGGGCATCTTTGGAGGACAATAATGAAGGCATTGGTCTGAAGTCCTGTTTAAATAGTTTGCCCAGTGCAAAATACTTTTTACAGCCTTGAAGGAATGCTTACATCTTAAAGAAATATAGATACCTGCATTTCTTGCTTTTCTAGGCCTTTGTGAATTGATAGAGATACAAGATCAGCTCCTGAATCTCCTCACTGTTAAGAGCAAAATACAAGTTGAAACTACCCGTAGTCAAATGGGTTGCAGAAAGTAACACGCATCACTTACTCCTTTCAGTGAAGTGCTTGCTAGCATATGAGCATCTGTATACAGACAGATCCCTCCTGTGCCGCTACCAGCTGTTGATAGGCGTTTTCTATGATATTAGAAACTGCTTCAAAACATTTTGCCAAACAGAAGCCCAAAATGTTCTTGCAGGTATTTCTTTCCTAAGTGAACTGACAAGCCAGAGAGGAGAAGAGCATTTGAGAGAGCGTGTGAGTGTTTGACGCAACCTTGTGAATTTGAAAGGATGGAAAATTTTGTATCTGGCACAATTTGGAAAAGTGCTGTTAAACCAGACAAAATTTATTTTGTTTCCATTTTAAAAATGAAATGAAAAATTGCTGTAGGAGTTTTTTCCCTATGATGTTACATTTTCGAGGAGAAGCGTACTTGGACAGGGCTAGTATCTGGCTGGTAGAAGCTTTAGTCTGTACGAGGCCGTCCTCATAGGGAAAGGTTGGAAGAAATAATGTGGTGCAAGCCTTTTACTGAACAAGCAGGTCTGCTTTTTATTACTGAAGTTTGTCATTTATGGTTCTAAACTATAAACTGAGGGGGAGAAGGATGCGGGTGGCGTAATTCCAACCTGTGCTGTTGTCATCTGAGGAGTGTATGATGCCATCTGCGGCGGGCTGTGCCTTAACCCTGTTGCCAAATTGAATTTGGTGACAAATTTGAGAGGTTTGCTGCTTGAACATGCAAGGCCAGTCCTTGGTGAACCTGCCCTGGTTTCAGGGAGCTGTTTCAGCCAGCATTGGGAAACCTTAATTGCATATCGCCTGCTTCTGTACACTAGTTTCTCCCACACGTGCCTTTTTCCACTTGCCTTCTCCACTTCTCCCGTTTGCCTCCCGTGTGCTGCTCTAGCTGCAAGTAGCGCACAGGCGGCTGCCTGGGCAGACCCCAGCATCGCCTCAGAGGGCTCTTCTTCACTCTATCCGAAATCAGTAAATGTGGACTTGCTGAGCAGAAAAGACAGATTTCTATCTCTAGTGGTCACTTCTTGGTTTTGAGGGTGGAGAGAATGAGCTTAACTTAATATTTTGATGGAATGTATATTTAAATTACTATTAAAATGATATCTTAGGAAAAGTGTTTATATATTTATGGAAAAAAGAGCTGGTTTAGATAGTTCTTTGAGGTAAACGTACTTGTCAAAGAATTTGAGTCGTGTGGTCTTTCTGAATGCATTTGACATGATCGTTATTCACTTGCACCATTTGTTTCCTGTCTCATAATATAAGTTAGCAAACCACTCTAGGGTTACCTTTACTTTTATTTGCATTAGAAATTGCACCATGAAAAATGTTCTCATTGGGTTGCGTGTTGCTGAGCCAAGAGCTGTAAATGAAGTGGTTTCTAATTGAAATACAGGAGAACCACAGAACCATTGTAATTCATGTACCCTCTGCTTTTTCTTTCTCTTTTTTTCTTTTTTGATATTACCACATATCTTTTTTTATAAAGTGAACCAAGTTTCTCTTCCTCCTAATTACACTTAACTTGAAATAGTCACTTCTTGCTGAACCAAGTGCTCCAGACCTCTGACATTTATAGCCTTCTGCAGGTGCGCCTACCTCTGATGCTGACGGTGTTTCTGTACATTTTTCTGGGTGAGTGAACGGTGCTAGGAAGAATACCTGAGGCTCCTTTTTTGCCTTTTTTTTCCTTTTAATTCAGAATTCACTTACGGAGAAGATGACTTTTAGACAGGAGTAAGGAAAAGGTATTTTGTGGGAAAGTATCTGTGTGAGCATCTTGTGATCTGCAGGCAGATGTTACGGAGAAGTGGTTTGCTGTTTTTGACTGGGAGGGTGGGCATATTTTGCCACTCGTGTTTTAATGGAATACTCCATCTGCTGTCTAGCCAAATCTCTTTCTGAACATGAAAGTTTTGTGCCAAATGTAACATCAAATCAAGAGAAAAGAGGTGGGGTGTTTTCTTCAGTACTCTGTAAATGTCAAAACCCAGTGTGTCTGAGAGGGTGGGCAAATCCAGATCTTTTTGTGTATCTGGTTCTTTGCTCATTTTAAAACAGCAAATATGTGTAATTCCAGTTGGTTGTTAATTTGGAAACACACAGGCAAGTATTCTTTTTATCTGTAAACGGCTGTTTTGTTGGGTTTTTAGTTAACTAATTTGATATTATCTGCTTTATTGATAGAGTTCTCATCACAGACTATCTAATGTGGTGGATTCTTGCCTCTTGTGATGAATGTTATTTTTACCCTTTTTGCAAACGCTGGTGCTATGCCACTAAATAGGCTTAATTTTTTTTTTTCTCCCAGTGCTAAGGAGATGCAGCGAGTATGTCATCCATTCTTAAGACTGAGAATTCATAATACTCATGTGCTTCACTCTAATCATCTGCAGTTACAATTTTTAATTTTCTGATTCTGTTTATTGACATGGTACTTTTTTGTTCAGATATGACAGTCATGAATCATTTGGCAAGTTATTTGATTCACATGGATGATTTCTCATTTTTTTTAAAGTACCCGGGGGCGGGGGGGGGCGGGGGGACAACGACACTCTTTTCTTACTACTTGGCCAGATTTAGGAGTAGGAGCTATGAGGATCTTTCCTTCCCCCTGCTTATTAGAAACAAAGCAGATGGTAACAGCCCTGTGAGGCCAGAGCTGGCCATCTATGGTGATCCTGTAGGCATGGGAATGGAGTTAAAAGCCTGAATTGTGTCAGGATTTTCTATCTTATCTAAAGTCTTTCAGTTTAGGACTTTCCAAAACCCACTGGAAATTGTGACATTCTGAAGCCCAGAGCAAGTTTCTTCTGATATTAACCCGATACTCAGGAGAAAGTTTGTCCGTTTGAGGATACGGCTAAAATGAAAATAGAAATAAGCCTACTGTCTTGCTAAAGATTTTATTTTTATTGAGCATCACCTTGTTGTTAAGAGTCTATAAGAAGCTGAGAAATAGAAGTGAGATCTGGAAGTAGTACGTGGTGGTGATGTAAAGTATCTGAAAATGTTCAGGTAATATGAACCAGAAACGTCTTGCTGACTCAGTGTCCTATGCTTGGGGGCATATAAAATGTGTCAGTCGCTTGCTTGCGTGAAAGATCTATACCTTGGACAGCAGACCAGTAAGGTCATGTCCACGGAGTTATGCTACCATTTTTTCTCCAGGTTAAATGGACTGTGTAACCCTCTAAAGAAGTAAAAACAGTGATCAACCACAGATTGTAGAGTGAAGCTATATGTCTGTTACCAGTGGAGAAGTTGCACAGACTGCACTCACTATTCTTTGCGCTTTGAAAAGGATGAAGACCTATGAGCATCCCCAAACCTCATCTTTGCCAACAAACTCATCAGAAGCCTCAAATTAGAGAGGTCTAAGGTCTATCCATCTCAGGATTTCATGTCTTAATTACTTTAAGTAAGGAACTTACTTAATTTCTCTTAATTGTAAGAGAAAATTACTAGTGATGTATGTTTTACTTTAGACATTCATGTTGTTGTATTATCTGGTACAGCATCTGATACAGACTTTTTTCTGTAGCTTGAATTTGCAGTCCCAGAACATGGCAGAGAACAATACTCTCTCAATTACCTTCTGTCTCATGCAGCTACTTCTTATCCAGAAGGCTTGTCTCTGAACCTTCCATAAGGACAATTTGATTTAAAAAAAAAAAACTTTTTTTTTTTTTTTAGGTAGGTCCATTGCTTATTAAAAAAGAAAGCATTGTTTTGCACAAGGCAAAATCACATTACTGTTGTTCTGGCCTGATTCTTGGCATCCGAAGGAAAACAAATGTTTGTACATTAGGTATTTGGAGGCAACTTTAAATCATATATGCAGTACCTTCATTATGTATTATCTGTCCTTATTGTCTTTTAACTGAAGCATGGTAATAGGAATTCTCTATTGCAAGGTAAAGGAACAAATGTAAGGTTGTACATACATTGGAGAAAATCCTTTAATAATATTGTAGGCCTCCCCATGAGGTCTCTGCTTGAGATCTTTGTCAGATGAGACTGCTATTTGAACACCTACCTCGCGCTCGTGCAGGCTGATGCTTTCCTCCTTTGGAGGTAGTCTTGGGGGGAGGCTGTTTTGGAACACCCCGGCGCTGCGCTGGGCTCGGTCACCGCATGCCGGCTGTCAGCCTTGCTGCTGGTGAGTCCTGACTCCCGGATAGCACCGTGCAGTGCATGCTACCTGTATAATTTTTTTTAAGAGAATTCTTTCTCTCTTTTATTTTTCTTTTCGGTAACATTGTATCCATTTTCATACAACTATTCAACTCATTGTTCAAATAATTTCTGAGAGATGTCTTTCTTGTGTGACTTGCATTGATGCTATAAAAAAAGTCCACCAAACCACAAACAAACAAGAACACCCCACCACTCTAAAGAGAAAGTTTTGCAGCCTGCACCTAAGTTAAGGACCGTGAGGTTTGACCAAGAGGAATAATGGTGTTTCCGTAACGCAAATGCTAGTGTTGTGCCATAGGAGCTAAGTGCAGGGAAACAAGGGCAAGGCTCAGCATCTCCTCAGGCCGCACAGTGGTGACACAAGCTTTCACTTAGAAATGTGCCACTGTGCTTTCTGAGTGGGAATATTTTTCATCGTGGGAGGGGTTTTTGGAGACTTGTGCCCCTGCTAGGCTGCACTCTCTGCCTTCCCTTGTGGCTGGCTGTGTCGAAGCTTCGGGGAGCTGTTTAGCTGCTGACGCTGGGTAAGAGAGGCTGAAGCACTGCCTGCTCAGGTTTGGCTGGTATTGCATGAACTGCTTTTGCTTCTGACTCGCTCAGCACGTTTGCGATGCCTCTCACCTTTGATTTCTGCTGCAGTTGGTTCTACCCCCCGTTTTAATTGTGTTTTTAAATCAACGCAGAATCCCTCCTCACTCCCCTCCCGCAGCCCCAAGTTATGTTTGCTGGTATTTGTGGTGATGAGGGCTGTTAGAAATGGCATTATCGGTTGCATATTTCAGTCATGAAGAAGTCCACAGTCGGAACTAAAAATACCTGAGGTTCGTGGCATTACTTTTCAATCCTCTGGTCACGTTGCTTGTAGCCACTGTTCCTTGGGCAGTTCCCAAAGATGCATCGGTGGGGAGGCTAGCATCCGTCCTGCTCCGAGTTACAAATTACTTTTCCAGTCAGATCTCTCGAGTAGATACTCCAGAGAGGCTTGAATCTGCCGTAAGTGAAAAGTGAACAGAAGGGAAACCACGAGTGTGTCAGCACCACCGTCTTCTTTCCAGAATCTTGTGATAAATCAGATAACGCTGTTCTGAGAATTTGCTTGCTTACTAATTATTGAAATAACATTACCTTTTCTTTGTGTCTGTAATTAGCATTTCAGCTTGAGTCTAGGGCTTGATGATAAATGAGCCTTGTATGCCATAGGTTCAGTAAATGATGAAAAACTGAAGTCTATGTTTGCTTACTCTCTTCCTCCGTAAAACAAACAAAACTGAGCTGATCTCTAAGTAGAAATGGTGTCAGAAATGATGTGGTCTAAAGGAGGGGGTTGTTTGTGTTTTTATTTCTCCATTTCCTCATCGGGTGGCTCACAGTACATGTAAACAATGCAATAAATAAATACTCTGATAAGTCCAACCTTAGCTAAGATAACCATGGAAAATCCTTTTATGCGTTTCTAAATCAGAGGACAAAAATGCATTTCCTGCAAACTGGTAGGAGAATTATAGAGTAAGTCTTTAAAAGCATGATCTGGAGCAGCCTAGATTTCCAGATAGCACACTCTGAAACTTAATATCCACATAAAACAATTGATGAAAAATGTTGATGTAAAAATATCGTGTATCCATTTGAGATAACAATCTTTTGGAGGGAGAGCGAGCAGGCTGAAAAGCTAAGGCAAGCTCTGTAAAGCGGTACTGAGGTTCTGTCTGCTGTGCTGGCTTATGGAGTTTGAGACTCAGAACTTGATACGTGGGCATCTGAACAACACCGTGTCTGAATGCAAGACTTGACTTGTCTGAGCAGAATTTATGCTAGGCGTGTTATCTAGTTTGTTTAAAGATAGGAGCTTGTTCTGAAGATGTTGGAGGTCTTTTGCAGCCTGTTCGGACAGATAATTCATAGAGGCTTCTCTAGATGACAGCAGATGGGAAATCACAGATTTTAGCAGAAGTCTGATGCCTCAAGAAGAGAAAGAGAAACCTGTGAGCAGACTGTGAAAGGTTATTCCAGAGGGGAACCTCAACGGCTCGAGTAAACAGGACTTTAGAATATGTCCACTGCTACCTCCTAGCAACCAAAACTTTTATGAGGTTCTGTTGGCACAGATCCACTTGCTTGGAGGGCGATTATGCATAATTCATGCTAGATTCAGGTCACTGTGACCTCAGACAAAATTGGGACTTGAAATGAGAGATGATCCTTGGGCTCCCTGTTGCAGAGGCCCCAGTTCCTTCACCTTTGTGCAAAGCACTGTGCCAGGGCGCCAGTTGGGTCATGGGGAAATGCGGGCAGAGCCTTTTGGTTCTTGAATTATCTGTGACAGTAATCCAAGCTCTATCTGTGATATAGCTGAAAATGGTATGAAATTGTCAGGCATACATTGCTTTCAGTTGAAAGTGTGATGCTTGGTAACATTCCAGTAATTCTGACTTGGTCAACCTAAGGTAGAGCCATAGATGACAAGCAAGTTTATCACCTTCGAAGTGTTTCCTGCTTAATTCATTTGCGGGAGAAGATCCTATGGTGTTGTACTGTGCCTGCTATAGAGAAGGTTTCCTCCCTGGTCCTTGTCAGGCGCTCTCTGGAAAGTCCTTCCTATTGTTCTGCTGAGAAACAAGCTGGCAATTTTGTCAGAAATAAAGCTTTAGCCATTAATTTATTTAAAAGGCCCTTTCCTTAAGGTGCTCTTGTGTTCTTCCCCCCCCCCCCCCCCCCCCCCCCCCCAGTTGTCCACAAAATTAAAAAAAACCAAGCAAACAAACCAACAAACCAACAAAACCAACCAAACAAAAAAAACAAAACAAAAAAACCCAACAAAACACTCACTGGCCAAATAATTCTCCTTAGCCTACTTGGGGAGGGAGGCATTACCCTAAGCTGAGTTTCTCTGTTTATTTTTCTTTCAGGTAAGTGTTAAGCAGGATGAACTTGCTCCTTGCAGAATGATACGTGTTTACTTTGTCACTTCTATTTTCAATAAAGTACTTTTTGTAAGGTGTCCTGGTGTGCTTTGTCACAAGTTGGCAAAATTGGAGAGGGTGTTGTGCTGCTGGACCTGCGTTTAGTGTGGGCAGTACCTTGAAAGCAAAGTTAGAGGGGCTAGGAACATGCATGTTCCAAAATTTAGGTGGTGTTCTAAGAGAAATCGTAGAAGGCAGCTCTCAAAGCTTCAGAGGCTGTGTATCTGTACCCGTAGGGTAATTGGGTAAAATGTTCATAGCTTAGCTAGGAGACCTTTTGGGAGCATTGTTGTTACTTTTGCAAGCATTAAATGCAAAATCTGAATTTGTTACAAAAAATGGATCCGTAAGTTGTGCTTAGCTGTTCTCCCTTGACTGTAAGCCGAAGGCACCATGGTATTAAAAAGCATCGTCCTTTCCCCTTTTCTGTGCTGCTTCTGGTTACGTGGAACGCTAGGAAAGGAAACCAAGGATCGGCAAATACTACCTACTCTACAGAAAAGTCTGTACAAGGGAAAAGATTTCTATAGGGATGGCTAAGAGCTTTGAATGTAATGAAGACGAAAATACTCAGCGGAGCTAATACTTGTGGGGAATAAATTCTTCACAGAAAGTTGAGAAAGCTGCTGAGTGTCAATGGTCCTCTGAAAATGGTAAAAGTAATTGTAAAAGCTGAATGGCATGGCATTTAATTATGTAAGGAACCAAAGGGGCTAAAAAAATAATAACCTGGTATATCAGAAAGCAATTTAAAATATAAGCTAGGGAAAATGGAATATTTCCGTCACAATAAGATGAATTCCACCACTGACTGCATTGATTTCATGTCTCAAGTTTTGTTCCAAACAGATCTGTAACTATGGAGTGGGGGGAGGGCATACTTTTGTTCCCTCAACCTCCCAAGCCAACCCATTCCCCTTCTCAGCAAGAATGGTGAGAAAGATTTGGATAAATATACAAACAGGACTTAAGAATTTAATTAGCTCTGTTGGTCGTTCAATCTCCAGTTGTCTGATTTAATTGTCCCTTTCAAAGGGATCATTTGAAGCAGAGCTCCATATGCTCTGTGAATGTCAGTAAACTAAGCTTGTTAGTGTACAGTGCGAAGGCCAAAGCTGAATTCTTGTGGGTATTCACAGCCTTTAATAAATAGCACGGCGGTGCCGAGGAGGAATCGTTCCTTACGCCCACTCGCCCTTAAGATGTTTCCCTTCAATTCAGAAATGAATATGCAGTTGAAGAGCTATTATACATCTTGTGTCTTTCAAAATATTCTTGGCATTGCATAGGAGTCTGTCTGCAGAGGGGTAGGATGGTGGGGTTTTTTTGGTTTTGTGTTGCGTTGGGTTGTGTTTTTTTTTTCTTCTTTTCCTCCTACCTTCTGCGCAGAAGATCTGGAGCCAGGCAGTAGCTGTTAGACTTTTAGGTTTGTCTGCTTATTTGTTTGGAGTTGGTTTTTTTTGCCTGGCAATGCTGTTTCCTGAGCTGTGGAGCTCCTGCTCCATCTTCTTGAGGCAGGGATGGCATGTTAGCATGGCAGGAGAGGTCCAAGCGTTAGGTTGTTGGGCTCTTGACAGAAGATCTTGCTGTGAAGTGTTCTCAACTCTGCCACGCTGGAACAATTAGGGCTAAAGCTCATTATGGGGAGTGTCTGCTTGAAGATTTTTTTTTTTTGAGTGATTGGGGAATTTCATTTAGGAGAGTGGCTATTTTCCAGTAATTTTGCGAAGCGAAAGAATAGTTTGAGGGTTTTTCAAGGAAGCAGGGTTGTTTATTGACATCATTTTTGGCGATGATTTTGTTTGAACAGTTTCAGTCACCTCATAGTTTAAAGTAAGAAACTGAAATTTTGCAAGAGTGTAGGTTTAGAGTATTAAGAATAACAAAAAGAAGGGCTGGCTGAAATGTGTTTCAGGAGAACTCCTTGTACTCAATGACTGGATGATAAAATGCCAGAGGAAATTGCTTGTAGATAAACGAAAGCAGCGCGTGCGGAGGAGGAGGGGGGTCACAATGCGGTGTATGCCCTGATGAATGCTGCACCAGGTGTTACTGCTCTGGAAGGAGACTTTGTGGTCGTCCTGTGAAAATGGCAGCATAATGATCGGTAAAACAAGTGTCAGTACTCATTAGTGAAGGAACAGAAAACAAAACAGAAAGCATGAACGTGCCGTTTCATAAATGCGTGGTGCTCCCCTGTCTTCAATACCATGTGCAGCTCTGGTCCTCCCTGTCTTCCATCTTGCCTCCCCCAGTCCACAAAATCTTGTAAAGAAGAAGAAAAATCCAAAGTATGGTGTGACAAAGAGCCAGCAGGAGTCCTTAGTCTGGAAAGTACTTGACATGGAAGAGACCCACAAAAACAATGAATGTCATGAAGGGGATGGGGAGTGAGTGTCCACTGTCCTTCCCAGGAGATAAGCACGAAATGAGCATGAGAGGTGTGAAGGGGAAGCTGATGATTCCTCGGGCAGCTCTGGGGCTGTCAAGCTTGTATGGCCAGCTGGGATGCTATCCAAATTCAATAAGGAGAGGACAAGAAATGTTTGTGTGGCAGGAGGTTCCCTCGTGGACCTGAGGGAAGAGAGCTGGGTAGAGGCAGAGGAGAGGAGACTGGCTGGGTACCAGAGGAGTGATGCCTGGCATGACAGAGGAGAACAAAACTGACTCCCTTTCCAAGACGCATTTTCGAGAAGTGACTGGCTTAGGGAAAGAAGAGAAAGGAAAGTAGTAGCCAAGCACAGGAGTTGTAGGAATGGGCAGGCAAACCTCTGCCTAGCCAAACACGCTTGCTTACGAAGTGAGGATGGAGACGGGATTGTCAGAGTAAATCTGAGGTTCTGCTGTTGGCAAATACCTCTCCAACTTGGGTGAGTGTCCTGCTAGTGTGCCTTCCCCTGGTGAGTGACAGCATATCACTGCCACAGTTTTACTTTATTCAACTTGACTGGTCTGCGTAGAGGCCGCATTAGACTGACGGAAGATCCATTCCCGCTTTTAGACAATACCATGTATTGGAATATCCTTTTTAAATGACACTACACATATTAAGCCAACCTCTTTCAGATTAAACACCAGAATGAAAGCATGCTTCTATAACTTCATTTTAGCCTTGTTTCATGTAAATGCACCTTATGAGAAGACTGTAAACTGCATTTATTTTTTTTCCTCTCCAACAAAACTGCTGTCCAGCTTGGTGCGTATGATGGATTTGCTGTGAAGATAAATGAAACTCTTTCAGAGGGAGGCTGTGTTGGATCCCTAATTCATGATGTGGTTGTTGGAAGTTATGTAATGAAGGATGGAACGAATTGCAAGAAAGAGCGTTTTCTCCTGGATGGGACAAGCAGAGCCCTGCCCAAGAGAACTGGGTAATATTCTGGCCAGTGCCACAGAGCAGCCGCTTGATGCAGTCAGTCAAGACAGGCATCTCCTGCGCAGTCACCAGTTACACCTATGGTGGTCTATTCTAGTGTGAGCACCCGTTTGCTTTGCGTGACTCGTAGGCATCTGACCAGTAGTTCGAGTCAAAACTGCTTTAAACATAATCTAGCATTGTACAGTATCTGTTATCTGAAGCGTTGAACCCTACACGTGAAAACCGAATAGATTTTGGAATTCGTAATCTTATCTGTGCCATAGCATCTCATCTGTAAGATGCACCATTTGTCTAAGAGATTTTCTCTGGAAATTACTTCAGGAATATTTTCTGACATTTTTTAAAAGACGGAGAAATGAGCATGTAAAAATAATTTTGCATGCATGAAGAATCCTGTTCTTAGAGAATTTGCATTCCTAGAGGTTTTTGAGGAAGGTGTAAGCAGAAAGCTGGACATGGACCAGGGAAGGGCGACAAAATCATGACGTTGATGGTTAAGAGAGGATTTCCAGCATGTGGGGAGAGACTGTGCCCTGATGTAGTTGTGTTAAGTAAACCAAAGTAATGGTACATGATTGATGATGATAGTTCTGGTACTGTCAACTTTTTTTTTGCTGGTTTTGCCAGTTGATATTACAGTCTTTGTTGGTATTGCTTGCTTAACACATGTACTCTGTTGTTGTTCTTATGTTTCTTATCTTAAGGTGGCTTACTTTCCCCTTTTGTGCTCCAGAAATAATTAAAGACTGTTTAATCATGACCAACCAATTTAGATAATGGGATGCTCTTGGTCACCCTTGTAGTAGAAATAATGACAAATACAGTGGAGAAAACTCTCATGTTTCATTGATTTAAAGTAGGTGAGGTTTGTTTATTTCATGGGAAGGTTATCAGCTGGTGTCTGTGTACGGTTAGGTAGACACGTGGCCACTGGGCAGGAGAAGAGAAATCCCAAATAACCTTTTTTTTTTTTCTTGTATTCTCTCAGAATCACATTTTGGATGCTCTGATGATGATCTATAGGAAGTCTGAGTTCCTAATTTTAACACTTAAGTTCTTGATGTCAAATGATACAAAAGTCCATCCCGTTATAGCTGTTCTAGAAGGGTATATGTCCAATATTTCACTTTACTTTGGTAGTGGGTATGCGTATCCTTGTCTTTGATCTGTATTGTTCTTCTAATATCTAAAATCTTCCGTGCAGCTGTAGCGTTGTCCTTGGAAGCACGTGGCCTGTGCCAGGCATGCTTGCCCAGCCCGTGGGGCACATGCATGGCCTTGCTTGGTGTCACTGCTCTTCATGGTGGTTGTGGGGGGCATCTTCATCAGCCAGGCAAAGGTTCTCCTTGTCCTAACCTGCAGTTAGGCCTCAGAGCAGTAGCAGAAGTTCAAGAAGGGAATGAGCATCTTGGAGCACGATGCAGTCACAGCGGAGGCTGGAAGACCTCTGGGAAATGGCTCTTTATGGTGACCTGTAGCCGAGGGGAGCTGAAGTGTTGCAACAAAAGTGCTGTCCCCAAGCTGCTGCCGCAGCCTCGTGCCACGGGTAGCACAACCAGTAGTGGCGTTTGTGCCATCGCTCCTAGAGCAGCGCTGTGTCTTCCTGCTGCTCCTTAAATCTGCTCTGTGAAGGCTCCTGCAGGACTAATTCAGCCTTTACCTAGAAATTTGCCTCTCGTGCGTTGCAGTAACTTGCAGGTAGGTGGAAACTTTGAGTTTCTGAACTGTAACGTGGTTGTATCCGTGGCTGGAGAAAATCTCCAGTTTTTGGTGCGTTGCCTAGAGTTTTACTGCCATCCTCCCCTTTTATCCCTGGAAAAACACCTAGTTTAACTTTCAGTGTGAAGCTTTGCTGATCAATATGTTACAAGCATAGTAAAGTTCAAGAAATTGCCTCCATTACTATCTTGAGATGAGAAATTGATTTAGCTGCATTCTCTCTCTGCTAATTCGTCTGTGCTTTACGTTCCCATAAAAGGTATTATGGGCTCCTCATTTTCCAGCAGTGTCATCAATCCTAATGAAGAGAAAAGAACGAAAATTTATATTGTGTATGTGGGATAGCTGATCTCTGACTTAGCTCTTAATTTGTAAATGTCGCTGTAGGCTTCACTTCTCAGCCTCTCCTTAACGTGCTTTGGTTATATGCAAAATCTAGGGGCTGGGATGGGAGCAAAACTGGAGAATAGGGCAAAGGAATATAAAGTTAGATTGCTTTTTAATCTAAACCTTAAAAAATGAGGTGCTGATTAAAATTTAATGAAAGGAATTAAAACCTCATTTGTGAATTTTATGTACTTTTGCAGTGTTTGGTCCTGTGTTAATTACATCGGGACTGTTTTCAGTATTTATCAGCCATCCATTCACTACCTCTGGCTCTAAAATGCCCAAAGTTTTATTCTTTAACTATGGTATAACGTATGAGAGCTTTGCACATATCTGCTAATTTACACATGACTGCATATGGTTGGTATTGTAGCTCTGATGATGAAGGTGGTATAGTGGCAAAAGCAGCCGAAACAAGTAAGAGAAACAGGAAAGGGTTTTCCTGGGCGTTCCTGTTGTTGCTTTTCCCAGTGTCCATCGGCCTGGCCTCTGTAGGAAACTGCCGGGGACGGTTTGTCTGCAGAATACTTTGGCATTTTTAGGTTTAGTACTAGCATTCGTTGTTCCAGAGTGGATGGATAAATGAAAAAGAAAGCAAAACTATATACTGTGACTTTGGTTGCTGCTCATGATATAGCAGTTATTTTTTTAATGAAACTTAAACATCTTGGCAGGTTCTAAACAGCTGTGTTAAACCGGGGCAAAAACCCCTACATTTTCTCTTTTGGCTCCACTGATGTTAACCTTGGGTTTTCCCTGTGTCTCCAAATATTTCCTGTTACAAACACAAAGCGATGGTATACACCTGTCAGTTGTCTAGAAGATTCAATATGCCTGTTGCAGACCTAAATGTGTTAAATACCAGTATAAAAACCAAGCTGGATAAAGCATTAAGTACATGTGGCCTTATTAAAACCTGTTTTACTTCAACGAAGAGGCAAATTCATGGGATTTGCTGAGAAAAGCTGTCAGCAGATAGGTTGCAAGCAGGTAATAAATGGTTTGCTTTTGGGGACATTCATAACATTTCAGTTCACATTTGTAGCAAGACACGGACGTGCACAGATTTTGGTTACTGGGACTCAACACAATAATGTTGTAAGCAAAAACTCACTTGGATCCAAGAAAATCCGCGTTTCCCTGTGTGATGCTGCCAGCATTTACCATCAGCTGAGGGGTTCTGTCGAAGAAAGACGTTTTGGGCAGGTTAAGCTTTGTAAGGAGCTCCCCTACCTCCCGTGGCACGTGTTTTGATGGAGCGGGTCGGTGTCTGGGTTGTGCTGTGGAGCTGTGTCTGTCCTGTGGGCTTGGGGGAATGCGAAGAGGGAAGCAGGGGCTGGCGTTGGGCAGGGCAAGGGAGCTGCTCGGGCTCATCTCCCCCACCTTTCTGGTGGGCTAAGCGAGGTCACTTGTTCTGTGCAAGGAACTGCTGGATTTGGGGGGTTTCTTATTGCCGTATGTAGCAGTGTCACAGTGCTTGGGACCTGTTATCAGAGATTTTTAAAGAATAATTTAAACAAGTGAATCTAGCGTGAAGGCGCGAGGAGGAAAATGCTGATCGAGGTCGCTGAGGTTATCTGTGCCCTTCTCCCACAAGTGGTTGTTTATACAGTTTATTCTGATGGCTGGAATGACTTTGCAAAACTTGGCAGGGCTGGATGCGAATGGGGAGTTTCCCATTGACATAAGTGGGCTGTGAATCGCACCTTAAGCTTCCAGGCTCGTTCTGTTCGGGGCCTTCCCTAAAAGCCGTCCTGGCACCAGCGCCTACAAAAACAAACGTGTTGTTTTCATTTAAATAATTTAAGATGCCTTGTCTAGATATCTCCACTGCACTGGGTGACAACCTGATTGTATCTCCCGCACCTTCGACTTTCATTAATCCCTCCCTTCCTGATTGCTATACCTTCTCTTGTTTGTCTGACGCTCGTCAGGTAGGTTGCAAGCTCTGGGCCAGCAAATCTCCTCTCCGTGAGAACATCCAGTCTGTCTTGGGGCTCTGTCAGAGCAGCGTAAGATGCTGTGAAATCTTTACAGCCTCAGCAGTAGAGGCACAATCTTGTTTTATTTATTGCATCGACATAACCCATTCCTCATTTTGCAGTAGGCGCCAAGCTGAGTAAGAAGAAAAGATGAATTTACTCGTATTTCAGGCTGTGATTTGAAGGACTGGGCATGTATCAATCCCAGATATTTGACCATGAAACAATCTCTCGCTATTGATATGGGAAAGAGCTTCTTTGTTGTTCTTTAAGGGAGTTGCAGTGCTGATAGATGACCTCTGCGACAGTGACTTGAACAGGGTAGCATGGAGATACTATATTGAGTAGAAGTCAGTATCTGGTTGTGTTACAACAGGAAGCTTATTCTTGCAGGTCTACTCATGGTTTGGGGCAAGTTGGTGATATTTTATAAGGTGATCATGTTGGGGGGAAAACAATTAATTTCCATTCTTTTGCTTTATGTTTAGATACATTACTTTGAGATCACAGAATGAAAGCAGCATGAAATGTTATGGCGAAGACAGCACAGCAAGATACAGGAGTCTCACAAATCCTCAAAAATCAGGTAATATTGCAGCATCGTATGTCCACGTTCTATGAGGCTGGCTTGTTTAATGAAGCTCAATGCTTTTTGACTGTTTTCCAAAATTTGGGCTTCTGAGTCTCTGTGACTTTATTGATGGACTTCTCAATTATGACTAGGTGTGTGTTGGCTTTGTGTCCTGTAAAACATTATTTTATGTACCACAGGTTGTATGACACAGGAAATCCCCACACATTTAAATCTTCCTTAAAGGCCTATCTTGGCTATATTGTCTCGTACAAGCAAAATGGATGTTACCTTAATTTAAAAAAAAAAAAAAAAAGGCAGCAGCAGCCACCATGGTGGTCAGCTCTTCATAGCCATTGGATTTTACGTGGTTCCATTGCTAGGTACCAATGTGATGTATTTTAGCGGGACTAACTTTTTAGAGGGTCCTGCAGCTGCATTTCTGAAAACTCAGTCTCCTTTGGGGGAGAGGCTAGGCTCAAAATAGCTATTCTCTCCCTACTGAAAGCTTAGCCATATGCCATTTTCCACATACTACTACTTCTGCCTGTTTTTTTAATTGTTTATCTGTCTCGGGATGTTTCCTTCTTGCCTGTTTTTGCAAATCTTAGCATATGTTCTCTGACTGTTTCACAGCATTTACAGTTACAGAAAAAGGCAATCACATTACAAGCTTCAGAGCATAAACACTGCAGAGGTCGGGAAGAAACTGGTTAAGTGCATTATAAGGATGTTCACCTTATACTGGAATTGTGTGCTTATCACAGCTGTGGTCACAACAATAGCCGATGGATTGATGTTTGAGTGGAAGGCATAAAAATTTCCCCTGCTCCCCCAAATCAACAGCAGTGACCAGAGATTGTAACGTAGCCACATACGATAAGTGTGCAAGGTCTCACCTCTCTGCCCGAAGATCTTCATGCCGGAGGCTTGTCGTGTCTGCAGAACTAGGATCTTGCTGGGGAAAAACAAGTCACTCAGTTCAGTAATAGGAGTAAACTAAAATATGAAATTGAGGGCAATTTTGATAATAGGGCATGTTTATTTTCCAGGAAGCATTTGAGAGTATTGCCCTTGATGTAGGACTCGGCAGAAGGTACTACAGTTTATTTCATCTGAGCAGTCAGTAAACCCAGATTGGCTGAAGAGATTTCAAATCGATTTTATAGACAGCTTCAGCGTTGATCAAATATGCAGTAATGTATTGATGAATATTAAAAAAACCATTGTGTTTTTATCACCGGTGATCAGCTTCTTTAATTAATCCTGTCTTCTGTAAGCTTTTTAGTCGTTTAGTCATGGAATATGTAATTCAGGTGCTCTTCTGGCCTTAGTCAGGGTTTGTATTTTATTTTATTTTTATTTTTCATCAGCATTGCGAGAATATCCCGTCATTTTATAGTTGCCATTTTTATGAAGTAGTGCGATACCTGCCTCAGTCGCAGTTCTCGGAATCCTTCAAAGTACCTCAAAACTGTAACACCACTTCACTGGCAGCAAAGATAATCAGATTTGTTGAAGCAACCTTCTTCGTTTCTTCGGGACTCATGGAACTGTATCTCCCTTAAACTAAATTGAGTTAATGGCTTTATTTAGAAATCAGCCTCCTCTTCTTGAATAACCAGAATTCTGTTAGTTTTGGGAAAAAAGTTTTCATTTCACCAGTGCCTGAGAATGCATTTTCTGCTTATATCTTAGATCAAAAGGAGAGGAAAATGTTTCTACTTGTTTGTCTTCCTTTCTCCTCCCCCTTTTCTAGAGACTTTCCTGAGGTGATCAACTGTTGTTTTTGCTGTTGTTTTTTTGTTGCATGTTTGGTTTTTTTAAAACTTCAGTGAAGTGGAGAAATTGCTCAGTTGCCCTCCCAATGCCGTTGTTGCTTTCCCCTCCCCCAAGTCCAATGTGTTCTTTATTAAACTGAATTAGGACATTCTAGTCTCTCTTAAGAGTGGAAAAGGGAACAGCTTAAATGAGCAGCCACATGAGACTCAGCAGCCTTTCCAACTGCACTGCAGAAGGAGCTCAGCTGCAAAGGGAATGATAATTTTTGAAGGATTTGTGCAACTTTTGAAGTATTATGAGCATTAATATTAAAAAGCAGCTAATCTGTTTTTCCTCTTCCGTTTTAAGAGTGTATAGCTTTCTTACTACGCTTGCTATAAAATAAGTGTACTAAATATTTTGCTTCCTTTCCATCCTCTTTTCACTTTTGCAGTTATTTTATTTGCTTATGTTCTCATATACTGAAGTGGGTTTTTTGGTTTTGGTTTTGCCTAACAACTCCAGCCTTTAGGTTTGTATGCAGATACAGGCATGGATTTGAGACCTCTGACATTCAAAAAAGCCAAAATTGAAGTGCAGTAGGAAACATATTATCAGTT
This sequence comes from Phoenicopterus ruber ruber, assembly GCA_009819775.1. Classification (NCBI taxonomy): domain Eukaryota; kingdom Metazoa; phylum Chordata; class Aves; order Phoenicopteriformes; family Phoenicopteridae; genus Phoenicopterus; species Phoenicopterus ruber. The sequence goes on along the minus strand of CM020217.1, from coordinate 26,574,912 downwards.
GCATCCAGGATTGGGATGAAAAGGTTTTCAGCCCTACAAGCATTTGTCCTTGAGACAGAAAATATCCTATGTAAAATAATTGTTGGTCCTTGAAATCCATATTGCTATTTTGGTGTCTGTTCTAACCAAAATAGCCATGATCCTGATACCTTTTCACCCTTGTTTTCAGTCTCTGCCTCTCTTTATTGCTATATCAAAAGTCTTCGGGGTTTCTATAGATAAATTAAAAAAAAAAAAAAAACAAAAAACAACCCACAACAGGTAGATCTTTGAGTAGTTGTCTTCTCACCTCTCCTTCCCCTTCTGCCTCTGCTAGTTCACCCAGCTGCCTTGCTTGGCGTTAGAAATTATTCATTCTGTTTCAGTACCGCGTCGCTTTTTCATGTGCTTATTTCCTGTGCCAAAAAAACTGGAGCTGAGGCTTGAACTGTGGCTACACGAAGAGTTACAGAAGCAAACCTGGTATCTGAACAGCCGGCAAGAGCACAGGGGTCTCTGAAATACGCCACTCTTCCTCTCCCAATGCTGTGCTTCCCAACCATCCAGCATTACCACGGTCATCACACCTGCAGATGTGGAGATGGTGCCAGCTTCACTCCTGAAAGCGGGGTTTGAGTAATGCAGGTGTGTCCGTTCTTAGGTAGTGCTCTCCTGGTTTTTGAAGCCACTTTTCTCGGTGGGTTCTTAGTGGTGGTTGTATATCAGTAGTGCCCAGCTGAAAATCATGCCCATCTCTGCTATTCCTTACTTAAAGGCTGGATTATAGTCAGCCAATGTGGCAGGGGCTGCTGGTAGCATCAGTGTTAGCAGAACGGAGGCTATCAGGGAAGGAACTGCTGTATATTCGTGTGTCTGTCCTAAAGGAAATCAGAGAGCAAGATGATGTGAATGATGGCTGTCTTGATTGAGGAATAGCTTAGCAGAAGATCTTGCAGTTCTGAATAACAGGCCAATAAAAACATTCTCATAAAAAAGGCTAAAAATTGAATAAGATAAATCCTGTTTTGTTTCTATTGAAGCTAAGTGGGGGAAAAAAATTGAAAGCCAGGAAGGGAAGAGAGAACTTCTGGTTTTGGATTTCGCCTTATCTACAGTTAAAAATGAAGCTTATGTTCTAATAGCAAAAAGGCACAGGCTGCAACAGCACTTTCTCAAGTGGCTGCGACTGAAGGGCAGTAAGGCACGATTGAAACATGTCTGCAGTATTGGGAGAACACATAGCAATGACACATTTCTGTAAGCAGGCATGCCTTGAGTTAGGTGTTATAAGAAGCAGTTTAGACCGCTAAGAGTGGTGGTTAAACTTGCTTCAACTGACGTGTTACCGTCCTAGAGGGAGGGACGTGAGGAGGGATTGTGCCCCAGCAAATGAGTATCTGCTGGAACTGTTGCTTGGAGTAGCTGCAGGTGCTCTGTCCTGCAGAAGCTGGTTGAACACGGAGGTCTTTTTTGCATCTGCCATTTTATCCAGTCTTTTTCAGGCTAACTAGTAATGAATCTAGAAAAGCATGTAGATTTTTGCTTAAAGTGACAGCTGAAAAATTTGGACAAACTGTATTGGACAAGTAAGTTGGACAAACCATAGGATCCCATTCCCTTTTGATACACAGCCATGGAACCTACTGAGACAGCTTAGATCAGTGCCGTAATAGCTTTACGGCCTTTTAATGAGTCTGCTTCCTTCAGCATCCACTCTCCTACAGTCTTTTGTCATCCCTCTCCATTAACTCGGTACTGGAACTGGCTGGCTTTCAGGCCTGGCTTTGCAGCCCATACCCAGCCCAACTTTCAGGTACTGACTTAACTTGGAATGGGTGTCTTGCTCTGAAATTCATGTGGATTCAGGCAGTTTGATACTGTGACTGTGGCTTGAGCTGTTGTTTACTAGAGTTGAAAAATTCTGCAGGTTTCAGGTTGTGGTGTGTTTTTATATGTTATAACTACCATCTCCTTGATATTTCACTGCCTGTCGTCTTCTCTAAATTATTCTGACTCTCCAGTGATACAGTTTATGGAGGAGGAAAATCAGATCACCGTTGCTGAAGACTGATAACATTGGAATATTCTTCCATTTCACGTTTACCAGAATTAAGTTATGGCGTGCTTCCAGGAGAGACTATTACTTGTATTGCCTTACAGTTGCTTGTGTTTGAAGAGGGAGGCAGTTGGAGTGTGTAAAGGCATTTCAGCCAGCTTGGCCTGTCCCTGGCTTTCAGTCTGGAGAATGGAGCTGCGCAAGTTGCAGGGGACCACACTGAAATGATGAGAAAAGAGTTGGAGCGAAACCTTGTCTCTCTTGAAATCAATTGAACTCCCATTACTATGAGTCCAGATTCCATCCATAAACTTAAGTAGGGTATTTCTCTTTCTAGGCAGTCTACAGAAATGTTTCTGTCCTTTTGCATTTGTTTTCATGTTTCTTTGTAATGATTGCATAATTGGGATATATCTGTAATGTCAGAAATGTAATAGGTTAAGTAGCACAAATGACTGTTGGGAAGAGAAGAAACGCAGAACTGCAGAACCATTGTTGCTTTAAAACTCCTGCTGCTTTTAGTTGTTTGATTTAACCATTTAGTAGTTAGAGTTGTTGTGATAAATGGCAGTGATGGGTGTTTAGGCAGGAGTGCTGAACAAAAAGGAGAAAAAGCACCCTTTTCCCATCATTGAAAGAAATAGAAATCATTCAGTACGCTGCCAGTGGCTTTTCGGTTGGCCAGAGACTAACTCTGGTGCCCCTAAAGCCTTAATGATGTTGTGTACAGCACTGAAATACTCTGTTAGATTTTAATCCGACAAGAAACGTGTACTGTTAGCATTTTGTTAAAGCTGATCGCAAACACTCAGTGTATACAGCATCAAGCCCTTGAATTTAAGCCTGTTCAAGTACTAAAAAAAAAAAATAAATCTGGTATCTAAGGGACTGGTTTATTACTGATTATGCTTTTATCAATGTGCCGATCTGTTTTATTTCTATATTACCCGAAGGTAGAATAACAATGCTTTTTAAACATTTGCACTTTTCTCCCTCCAGCTCAGTGATGCTTTTGAAAGGAACGTTTTCATCTTTTGTCTTTTTTTTTTTTTTTTCTGATGGAGGAATAGGTGTTTGAAAACAATGCAAATTTTTTCAAATGTGATTCTTACAGTGACTGGACTTTTCAGTCCTTTTGTGACTTGATTGGTATTTTAATATAATATTCCATTATAATTTTTTCAGATTTTACACATGTGTCTAACTGTGATGATAACTCTGTAATCTACCTAACAGACAGCAGTATGTCCCACCTCCCAAACTGGAGGTGAGTTGAGGATGCTGGAGCTGCTGGAGAGGAAATTTCTATAAGCGTTTGGTGGGGTTTTTTTTTAATTTCTTCTGAGAGAGGGGAAGCGAGAGGTTTGTGCTAATGCCTCAGATATAAAACCTTCTTGACTGTTTTCCAGTACCCTGAGAACTGTGACAGGTAACCCCCAGGTGAAAGGGTGCAGTAAGTGGGGTTTAGTGCATGCCCACGGGCTGACACTTTCTCTGGTGACTGCAAAACTAGCTGTGGCTGCTGGTACAGGCGGTAGCATCATCTGCCACTGTGGTGCTTCTGCCTGTGGGAAGAGTAGGGAGTCAGGGGCCTGGCTGGCCACTTGATGCATTTTTATACCAAAATCATGTTGTTTGCTGCCTTAAGAATAAGTGCTCTTACTATCCTTACTCCTGAAATTCTTGCGGTCTTTTAATTGTCTCCTGGAGACATTTATTCCCGCTCACTGGTTTGTATCACTAGTATTTCTTGTCCTTTGACTAATACTTGTCACTTCAAACTTTAAAAAGAAGGGCCAAAACCAAGAAACGTGGTGTAAATTCTAACACTGTTGATAGATGAAATGGAACATACCTCCTATACAAAAGGTGTATCGACAGATCCGATAGTGCCCTGTTTTCATAGGAAGATGTGTTCAGAGCATCTCGGCTGAGCTTTCTTAACTTCGCAGGCGTAAGAGGAGATGCATAGTCCTGTGTAGGATCCCTCTCTTCCTCTAAAAGTTGACGGCCTTTCAGTGTGAAATATCACACAGTGTTTATTTTTATGCCCTTTGAATGTTTTGTGGAGGCTTTGTTTAGTTTCCCTTCATAATTTTTAATAGGAAGTCTTTGAAGTTGGGTTGTGGCTGAAAAATCTTGTTGGCAGCCTGACCATTCATTGTTGACTCCTATCTTTTTTTAATTGTGCATCTATAAAAATCTGGAAGGGAGTGTGTTCAGAGAAACTATGAAGCAATGTATATTTCTGGAAAGGGGAAATAAGCTTGCAATTATTCTCAGCCATTATTTGTCACGTGGAAATGTTACATGCTAATGGCTGCAGATGGTTTACACAAAAACTGTGTGCACACTGAAAGCCCTCTTCATTGGGAGCTATGGTTTTCTGTCATACATTATGCTAGAACGGAAAAGGGTTTTTTCTGCCTGCAGCTATGTATTACCCTTATTTGTTGTTGCTAGCACAGAACTCGTTAATATGCATCTGGCAATGGTTAAAATTTTCTCCATCAGTGACTTCACGTTTATCCATCTAGATCAAGGATTCTCCTAAGTTTAAAAAGGTAAGGACATCAGTACGCAGGAGTCTTTGGAAAGCATTATGTTTAGAAAGGCGCATGTGAAGGAGGCAGAGTTGAGGTTGTGCTCCAATATTTTTATGCTCTCGTTGAAGTTCAGAATCAACTTTTATGTTAAAACGTATTTATGTGTGCATATTGTACCTCTGTGAGTGTGTGTGATTGTAGACAGAGTGATTGCTTCATACTGTGGAATAGTAAAACAACCCTATAATGTGCCTATGTATTTTGTCTTATTCATCGAAAACAGTACAGACATCTGTAAAGTGTTACTTTGAATTACAGTTTATACAGTAAAAAATGATAAAAAGTTGCATTCAGTATAAATTAGTCTGTTAAAATAATGCAAACCGAAGGCGGAAGGGTGAGAGGGTAGAACAGAAGTTGGAGTTCAGTGCTCCCAATGGAGGTGAGCAATCAGAAAAGATTTCCATTGGTCTTAGCATTAATCAGATTTCACATAGATGGAGCAAACAAATCTACGTGCACAGATGCAGTTGGGTAGCTATGCTCATGATGTATTTTTTGTTGTTGTCATCACAGCAATAAGCATTAGCGTTGCATCGTATTCTTCAGCGACGCTCTATTTTCATACCACCAGTGGACACCTCCTGTAGATACCCTGGTAGCTGTGAGAAGCTGTGGAAGGCTCTGTGCAAATCCCAGATTGCAGTTAACTTTTCTGTATGTCCTTTTAGATGCCGATATCTGAGTACGATCAGCTTTGTTCAAAGCTGTGGTTTTCTTTTACCTGCCTTTTCAGGCCTTTGTGGAGGCACCCGTGGTGTCAGCAGTACTTGATTTTGTGTTATAAAACGGGCGCGTTGCTTCTGACAGTAAGGCTGTAACACTACGAAGGTGGCTTGGCTTGATAGTTAACTGTCTCGCTAAAACTTGTCATGAGAGAGCAATATGTGGCCAGCTAAAACTGCTTGAATGTTCTTAATATTTTAGGGGAAAAAACAGTTTTGAAGAATAAGCCTTTATTGGTTTGGCAGAATGATTTTATCACAGCACTAGAGAAGAGGCAGGATAATGGGATGAGATGAAGTAATCTAACTGCTCTGGAATGGCCCAGCTGCTACAATTTTGCATCTGATTATGTATTTCAAACTAGGAGATTTTACCGTTTCCTTTGAGGCAACAACAGTTTATGCAGAAAGCCAGCGCTTACCTTGTCTTTCTCTTACTCCACAGGTGCCTGGCACACTGAACCTATTGATCTGTGTAGGATTTGCGCTGTGGTCCATTTATTGAAGATGTGAAGCAACGTCGAGTCTGAGATTGGAATTACTGACAGACTGGAGGAAATCTTAGTCCTTGTGATGCACATGAACATGCTGAATTATAAGTAATTCTAGCTTCTTTTCCCCTCCCCTCCCTTCCCCTCACTCAGCTATCTCAGGGTTCATAGAGATTTCAATGGTTCGCGTGCCTGTAAGTTTGGAACAGAAGTGACCAAAAATGGGGGACCAGCAGCTGTATAAAACTAACCATACTGCCAACAGCAATGAGAACTTGTTCTACCAACAACACCAAATGAACTCCCTTCCATCCCTAAACCATAGCTACGGGACATCTGTTATGGATGCTCCCCAGGCGTCCCCTCTCTCCCCTCAGTTTCCCCAAGATTCAAGAGACAGTATAGCTTTGCCTGTAGGTTCAAAAAGTCTTGGGTCAATGGATACATCTAGACAAACCAGTTGGACACATTCTGGCTCAGGAAACCATGTCCCAGTGAGGAACAATTTGAATAATCAAAATGCAATGTGGAGCCCCCTCGGGCAGGGGGAGTCCCACGACGGATACCAATATTCTTACTCTCAACCCAGTGAAAATCGATCGCAAAAAATTACCAGTGGGGTCCTGCATAAATTGGACTCCTTTACACAAGTATTTGCTAACCAAAATCTGAGAATTCAAGTCAACAATATGGCTCAGGTTTTGCACACCGAGTCTTCGATGGTGGATAATTCTGGTGACAGTGCGCTCAGGCAGCTGCTGTCCCAGAAGCCAGCGGTTGAGCAACAGCCTGTAACTTCCAGCGTACAAAGATACCAACCCGTGCCACAGCAAGCGCACCAGAATTTTGCAAGCACACAGCAAAAGCAACAAATGCAAGTCATGCAGCACCAACAGTTGTACTACGACTACCAGCAGCATTTATCGCAAATGCAGATGCATTCTGCATTTCAGCAAGGACAGACGCACGTTCAACAAATGCAGTCCCAGCAGCTCTTACCGCAACAGATGCAGCACTTGCAGCAGACTCAATACTACGCTCAGCCGCAGCAGGGACATCAGCGGCTCTCGATACAGGAGATCCAGCAGCAGCAGCAACAGCCAACTCGGCAGCAGCAGCAGCGGCAGTGTCCAATGCAAATAGCTCAGTATTACCAAACGCAACCTGTCATGCAGCAGTTACAGCAACAGCAGCAACAGATGCAATTGCCGCTTCCTCCGTATCACAGGGAACCTGATCCAAAGACTATGCATGAACCACACCAGTACTCTCAGGATCCAAGTCACCCTGTGCAGCTTATCCAGCTGGGAGCAGTGCCTCAGTATTGCTACCAAGATCCCCATGAACAGTACAGGCACTTGTACCCGCAGAGTTTACTGCAGCAGCAAGATCAGCAGAAGCAATACCCGAGTGAGAGCAGAGCGCCGTCTCTGAACTCCCATGTTGGCCTCACTCCACCAGAGACCGCGGAGGATCCCGTGCGGCAGGAGATTAATTCTGTAGGTAATGCTGTCCCTCATCGAACTCTTTTGCCACCCTCAGGAGTTCATCTGAACAACAAAAGCTCTCAGCAAGACTCTCCCAGCGCCGCGTGGCCTCAGGTAAGTAATATTTTAGATCTCTGCTCGGCCAAACTTGTTTTGCAGAAGAGTAGCAAGGTGTGGAAATGAAACTGTTGCAGGAGAGCTGGAAGGTAGGATGTGAGCGATGGGCGTCGCTGGGATGTTTTGGGGAACTGCGTTAACAGACTTCTCCTGCCTACATCACTGGGTTGGCTTGGGGCCAGGCTGGCAGCAGCACGGAGCTCCTGCTGCTGCGGGGCTGCTGCTTCCCTCGCAAGAGGCTTTGGGAAGTTCTGCCTCGGTCTCTGGGGAGGAGGGACCCAGTTACAACAAAGTGCTCTTGCTAATTTTTCAACACCTGAGGGCTCGATTGTGCAGGAAGAGTTAGTCAGCTCCCTGTTTCCAAAAGTAGTACTTCTGGGTCAGCGCGAAGGCTTCAAACGGCAGGTGAGCGTAAGCAAACTTGCACTAGCCCTGCTCACCGCGGCACTGATTTGGTAGAGACATGTAAGGCTCTCAACTCAGAGGCTTTTAATATTGGTAAATTCATATGCAAAATGCAGACATAATGCTGTGAGGACCTTCATTTATGCATTAATATTTCCTGAAAAATTCTCTTCTCTTTTTTCCCCCCCCCTCTTTTCCCCTCTCTTCCTTTTGATAGCAGGTGCCACTGTCAGACAGCAGACTGCAGCCGCTGTCCCCAGAACAAAGGTATTTTTTAAAGATTTTTTTTTTCTTTTTAATTTAAATATGAGAAATACAAAGGAATGCTGCAGTTTAGAGGGAGGGGAATGCATTCTGGGTAGGTAATAGATGTTGCTCTTCTAGAAACATCTTTAGTTTTGTGCTTTGTGAACTGAAGTTTGTGTGATTTCCACTCTCCCAACCCAGCAATAAAATCAAATTCATGTTCTGTCTTTCAAAAAAAGAAGGAGGAAAAATAAAAGGGGGGGAGGCAAAGAAAAAGCAAAATCAGGGGAGCGGTTTGCTCTGTGTTGCATTTGTAAGGGAAGGGACAATGTGTGGTTTGGATTTGTATTTTTGGCAGCAGGGATCTTCTGTTTTTCTTAATGTCTTGCCTCTGAAGGGCTGAGGTGTCCTCCAGCGCGGTTGTCTACCATAAGTAGGGGCATTGTGTCCAAGTACTTGTTAACTGCTGTCACGAGTGGGGAAGTGTAGGTCTGTCACAATAGATCTCATGGGTTCTCAGACTTTTCCATACCGAGGGCCATGTTTTGATGAGTGTGTCCTACTCAAAACTTTCCTTCTCCCCATCTTGGGAGCAGCTGATGTAGGTTATTGCCCACGTATTCGACAGCACTCACCCCGTGCTTACTTGTGGCTTCATGACCATCTAGCTGTAAAATTTTATTGACTTCCTTGACTAAAAAGCTTCCTCTGCAACAAAGGGAACATGCCAAACTAATGTCTCTTCTTCTGTTCCATGCTAAAAAAATGAAAATAAAAATAGTGGCCAGAACAGAGAAGCACTTCCTGAGAGAGCTGATGGGAAGAACAAGCTAATGTGTTCAATATGCTTGAAGGAGTTTAAGAGTTTGCCTGCTCTAAATGGTCACATGAGGTCACACGGAGGAGTAAGAGCATCTCCTAACTTCAAACAGGTAGCAATTCGTTTTACTTCAGTATTTGGCGCTCTCCTTTCAGTGTTGATGTTTGCTTGCTTTGCCATGCTTTGCTTTGCTGTCAAAACCTGTTCTTCTCAGCGCTGTTTTATGTCACTCCCTGCGTAAGTAGAAGCGCACATAATTCTGCTAGTTTGTAGGCCAGAAGTCTTCCTTTAAAGTCAGAGGCAGTGGTGGAGGACAGAACAGCATTTGTCCTTCTCTGTTTCTCTGCACGCTAGAAAAAACACCCTACAAAGTCATGTCAGGAGCATCTAAATTTCTTTTCCCCCTCATGTTTGTTTATTATATTAGAAATATCAGGAACATCAAGTCTTCCTTATTTTCATTTGGACTACTTGGATGACTAAGGGATGTTTATTGGAAGCCTTCCCAGGCTTTAATTGAAGGAGCAGGATTGTTGAATCTTTGACAGCTTTCTTCCCAAGTGTTTTAGTTCTATAGGCATCAACAAATACCAAACCAAAAATGTGGGTTTGAATTGTTTCGCATAAAAATAACTTGCCCCGTCAGTCAGTCTTTCTCTGTGCTGATATTTGAGAAATTCTGTCTTAATGGGGAGTATCACAGGAAGGCAAAGAGCTACCAGAGTTACACCATCTATGTCTTTGTTTTTAGGTGGGTGATGGGGAATTCTGTCTTTACATTGATAAAAAGGGCAGGTGTTTATCTCCCCTCCTGCAAGTTATCTTGTAAAGATGCTTAATGTGGTTATTTCTCACTGAGGCTGAATCCTATTCAGGAGTCACAAGTAATCTGCCAACTTCATTCAAGGGAAATAGGGAGTCCAAGAAGCAACGCTGTTGTGTGTTTTGTAACCCTGGCCGCTTCTTTACAGCCACGGTGCATACATTGTGTAGTGTATCAATCCAGAAGTAGCCCTCCCTCACTCGGGCTGAAAGCCTTTAATTGTCTGTACAGGATGAAGGAGAGAAACCACCACAGCAGCCGCTGCCTAAAGAGGTGGATAGCCTCGCGCCCATCGTCATGCCAGTGTCTGTCCCTGTAAAGCTTCTGTCACCCGAGCCCAGCACGCAGCCCTCTGCCAGCACTGCCACAGTCAAAGACAAGCCTGCCAACTCTGTGTCAGATGATGAGATGCCTGTTCTTGTGAAGATGACTTACTCTCCACCGTGCAGTCCAAAAGTGGCCAACCCCTGCTCATCCTCTGTGAGTGCTGCGTTTCTTGCCACTAACTGTGCTGTGCTTGTTAAATCCCTTTGCTTATAGTGCCGCTACTTTCTAAAACATCCATATTCTAGAATATTTTCTGGAATCTTAATGATACCTGATAAACAAAAAAGGCCTGTAGCGTCATAGCATTTCTTCCTCAGTCATTTGAAAATATTAATTTTCCCTTTGCGGGGGAATCAAGACCTCAGTTGAAAATAAATCATTTGAAATTGGAATGTGATATTCTTTTATCCCACTAGAACAAAGGGATTTAGTATCTTTTTACTGTTTTTGTTTTTTCCTTTTCAGGCTGCTTTGTTTTTATGTTATTGCTTAAATTCAGCAGTTTTATTTCTTCCTGTTTTTTAAAGTCAGATATACATGCTTCTCATTTCAGCCAAAGACAGGAGGGTACTGTGCAGTGCTTACAGTGTGTGCTCTAAGCCAATATGAAGCTTGCCGACTCAGAGTTTTGCAATGAAGTCATTTTCCCTTTCTCTCTGCATGTATCAGATCTAAGGGTTAATCACTGGGAATTCTGATATAAGAAAAATAGCTGTGCTCAGTGCTTTCATTTTGCTCATAACACTGAAATTGTCAGGCAGCACGAGGAATTCATGAATACTTGAATGAGATGAGAGAATGCTCTTTATTATTTTCCTGAAAGAGTCCTGGAGCAAGCAGTATTTATTTCACGTTCCAGTGTAGGAATAGATGCTGCTTGTTCCTTCAAATCCATGCTTGCAGACTATGCCACGATAAGAGATTACTGGGCGCAGTATAAGTACTGTATGGTATTATCTGTATAATGCAGAGAAATAATCTTGTGATTTTTTTTTTTTTCCTTCTCCTCACAAGGCTGATGGCCAAATGAGGGGACAGTATATACCACCATGGGTGACTCCTCATAGTATTCGTGTATTTGTCACCCCCCTCCTGACCCTTCACTCAGAGATACAAACAAATATATATATTTTTTTATATATATATAAAATCTTTTACTCTCTTCCTTTGACAGAGGTTTTACACATAAACTTCCACTTTACTGTGGAAGCCAGCATCTCACAGCACTTAGCTTGTAACTCAGCAGTACAATTTTTCTTTTCTATTTCTAGTTTCTGGAGAGAAAAGGGACAGTCTTTTCTGAATCCTTGAGCTCTGAGTGGGAGATCTTCTCTAGAGACATCAGAGTAGGTGGCTTGGGCTTGTGTATTTCTGCAACGTATGTAAAGTGACTGTGATTAAATCTGCCAGTGTTTGGCTAAATGCGCATTCATTCACTCAAAATTACGCTTGCGGTCTTTGCTACTGCCCAAGCAAACTAAACTCACACAGTTTCCTCTCTGGATCCTGTCTTTTATATAAGCAGTAGCATTGGAAATGTTCAAAGATCAAAAGATCTACGGTTCCCTCCTCCGTAAAGAGATTGTGCCATTGGAGACTTTTTTTTTTAATACCAAAGAACTGGAGCTGTGTTGCATTTATTTATACTGTGCTTTGAGCTGTCCAGAAATGCTCCCACAAAGCTCATGGAATCAGTAAAATCAAACAGCAGAAAGAAACTAAATATTCAGCAAGGCTACAGGACGATGAGCTGAAACTGACAGCCAAGTGAGGTCCATCAGGATCTACCCAGAGGGGATCTATTGAGGTGTGGCAGCAGGGCCCACAAGGATACATTCAGTCTTGCATAATGGGAAATCGGTTCCTGGAGCTTCAGGAAAGTATTGGGGTGATTCTGCATTCAGAGCCCAGAGACATCACTATCTCCTTTAATATTTAACGTAGACTTGACATAACCACACTGAGGCTAAGGTATATTGTAGGTGAAGCAGTGTAGGAGGTGGAGGTGTATAGGGCTTCTAAGATGTTGTCTTGGTTGGCTGGTTTGCTTTACACTAGTGAGAAAGGAGTACCAGCTCCTTCACATTTAAAGAGCAGAACAAAATGAGCCCTTCATCAAAGACTTGGATCTGGCCCTCTGCGGGTTGTTTTAGGGTTTGGCTTGTTTGGGTTTTTTTCCCTTGAGCTTAGGCTTTTTCCCCCTTTCTCCTTTTTGAACACTAGTTGTTCACCATTCTGATGGACTATGTCTATGGCTACAGGTAACCCTCACCCTTTCACTGTTCTGAATGTCCATTATCAACAAAATTCTCTGTAAAGCTGCATTTTTTCCTGCAAAAGGAAAACTCTTCCAAAACTTAATTTTTTTTGGAGAGAAAAAATGTCAACAGCTGTTGGAGAGGATACAGCCATGATCTAACAGAGAGGACGGGACCTCTGTAATCAAAAACATTTCCACAAGCTGGAACGTATTAACATAAGGGATAAAGGGTGACAGTGCTAATACTCCTTTAACATGATTTTTATTGGGTGAATGTGAGTCTCAGGAACCACCCATGGTGTAATGATGTATGTTGTCTAAACATACGTGTAGTAATTTACTTTATGTAGTAGTAGAATTTACCAGATGATGCAGACATTCTGGAGTAACCCTCTCTGTCAAAAACTTTCTTCTGCTTTCCAAGTTTCTCCTAAAGATCTACAATCTGAACACCTGAAAGCAGTATATTTTATACTGTATTCATCTACCAGCTTCTGTGTGTTCTTGAAGTACAACCTGTTCCTTCCCACCTCACCCCCACCCCCCAGAAATCCAGATTCCAGGTTTGCACAAATTTTGTGCCTTCTGCTTCTGTGGACTCTAAGGATTTATCGTTAAATGATTTTTAACATTCAAATTCTAGAATTTTAGGCATGTTACAGTGCGTGAATTTCCCAGATGGTCATCTACTACCCTTTTTCCTCCAAGGAAAGAGGAGAGAGTTAAGTTCAAGATTTGTTGCAGCTGGACTGTACTCAAGCTGATGGGAATGTAGTGATAAGAGGCAAAGAATTTGAATTTATTACATTTTTCTTCCTTTCCTGCTGCTGAGTACTGCAGTAATTTCACTGAGCTCATGTGTCCGTCCTAGTTAAACAAAATAAATGCATTGGAAAACATCTCATATAAAGTTTCTAATAAACTGTGATTGAGTAATGAAATAATTCCCCAGAGCCTGTGTGTGTTCAGTGCAAACAGAAGTGCCCAGGGTGTTCGGGTGGAGCTGAAGAAGGGTGTGGGAGACTCATGGCCTGGGAGAGCCGTTCCCTGCACCTTCAAAAGCTGGCAGCAGCCTCTCTCCATGTCTGTGCCTGTGGCTCAGCCCTACCTTGACCCAGAGGGCTTGCTGAGGGAGGTGAGGGTAATTTGTCCTGGTTTTTCTCGCTCCCCTGAGGTTTCTGTGTAGCACCGGATACTGTACTGACCAGGCTTATTATGGTGGTACCTGCATAACTGCCTAGTGGTAACAGCTTTTCTGTGGCTGTTGCCCTAAGCTGTAGGGGATTGTGTGCAAACCACATTTAAGCACACCTAAATACTAAAGTTCTGCGTGTTTTCATTTAGGAAATTAGCAAAAAACCTCATCAAAGCGCTGTAAAATTGGAAGAAAGCTTCAAACCGTTACAGGACAAGAAGAAGTATCGGCACAGACCCGAACCTCTCTTCATACCTCCTCCTTCCTTCAACTTCAGCATGTCCCACTCCGGTGCCACCCTGTACCAGAGTCAGCTTCGCTCTCCCCGTGTGCTCGGAGATCATCTGCTAGACCGGACACATGAGCTCCCCCCGTACACTCCGCCACCGATGCTTAGTCCAGTTCGGCAAGGGTCTGGTCTCTTCAGCAGCGTTATCACATCATCTCATAGCACCTCGCATACTCAGCTGCCACTTACTCCACTGACACCTACTCCACGGGTGCTCCTGTGTCGGTCTAGTAAGTATTACATTTACAGAGTGGCAGTACGTAGTAAATACCACTGTCCTCTCCTCTGGTGTTACCACGTTGGTGATTTTTACGCGTGCTCACATGCATGGCTGGTTCTGCTACTTCACAAGAAAAGTCCATCTTTGTTAGCGTTTTTGCCTTGGATTTTGTAGAGGTGGTATTAAAGCATAAAGTGAATAGAGGAGTCTAACCAACGAGTAAGGCTGTGATCTTTCAATGTGGTCTGCCTCAAGAAAGGACCACCGTGCCTCTTGTTACATCTGGGCCTTCTGAAGTGGAGGGAAAAGACCTGGTTTGAGACGTGGGGATCATTTTAAGTATTTGTTGTTCAGTGCTTCACAAGAAAAGTTGTCTAATCATACACGATCAGAGCAGTAGAAAGCTCTGCAAGTTAGGACATTGCTGTTACCTATAACCATTTAGGCTGTTTCTGTCTAAATATTGATAAAGGGTAATTTTTGCTTAATAGACTGGAGTAATGTTGATGTTAATAGGGAGGTGGCAACGCAGCCCAGGAGGCGGAGCATCAGCAGCAGTACAGCTGTTACCAAAATACCTTTTTAAACTCAAACTGCAATCTCTGTTTCAGATAGTATTGATGGAAGTGTCATTCCGGTAACGCCTGGGCCTGGAGAACAGACTGTTGAACCGTAAGAAAAACAGTATTGTTTTTTGTCACTGCTTTTATAGACTGGCTTCAGCCTAGAGCGTGTGGCCTGAAGTGTTTTGAACTGGGCGGGTAGCATTCAACTGCCTTGAAATCATGTTGGGCTGGATGTGTTTAAGGTTGCTCTGGATGGTGGCTGAGGACATTGGGAGCAAAGCGGCCGTGGGAGATGTAGATGTTGTGGCTCAAAAATGCTAGGAGAGGCTTGGTGGGAGCCACTGAAGGTGAAAAAAAGGGTTAGTGATGGCTGGGAAGAGGGCTGTGAGGAGAACATATGCTGATCCAGTACTCTTGCTTTTATGTATATTAACTGTGGAGCTTTGGAGAGGTGTTACCTGGTAGGTTCCCCAGGGCAGTCTGCAAACAGGATAGTCCCTCAGCAGTAATGTCTGTTTCAGCTCTCTGCTGAAGAGTGCCATTCTCTGTGGAACAGAAGGTTACCGTTTCCAGCATCTAGCCTCTTTGCTAGTCAGCACGCATATAGGCTAGCTTGGGCTGTCTGTAAGGTATGGTGTCTCAGTATAGTTTAAATTGTGCATTGAAATTTTGGGTTCCCCCAAGAGATCAGTTCTCTCTAATATTCAAAGTACTTATCCCACTGAGACTAAAGCATTGCGTAAAGCAATCTGACACAATTTCCTGCCACTCCAGTGTAATAAAAGTTTTGTTGGAAACAAAGTGAACACTAATGTGACTTCCGTTTTTTTCTGCACGTCGTGTAGTTGAATGCTTATTTATTTATTTGTCTCTATAGACGAATCAATATCGGGTCCAGGTTCCAGGCTGATATTCCTGAGCTGCAGGATAGATTGCTAATAGAGAAGGACGTGCACAAGGCTACTTTGGTTTGGAAACCATGTCCAGAACTGGAAAACAAAGTCTTCCAACAAAGAGGTACAATGATTTGCCATTTTAGAAGTTCATATATCACCCTGTGCATGTTGAACAAATTCACGTTGATTTCTCCTGGGTATACTGTACAAAACATTCAAGAGAGTATTAATTATTGCAAATGCAGAGCAAGAGACCAGAACTGCATGTTACAGATTCAGAGTAACAACATTATATAGTGGCATTTAAAGTGAAGTCTGGATGAACTGTTTCCTGGTAGCCAAGGGGGAAAGATCATTGCTGGGAAGTGGCTTTTTGGGTACTGAACTGCCTGGTAAGGGCAGAGATCACAGATGAGGCAGCTGATGGCTCCTGGGCCTGTCCTGTGACCATAAATGAGAGGAAATGTGATGGGCTCAGTGGCTTCTACCAGTCCTGAGCAGAGTTTGTTCCCGCTTCCAGCACGATTCACTTCTGTTTCTCTACCCTGGCTGGAGCCTTCTTAGCACAGCAACATCACTGGCCTGTGCGAGCTGCTGCCTCACAGCCAAATCTCTGCCTCCAGCTCTGCAGTAGCCTGTCCCATCCCAAGGCTGTCCTCTGCAAATCCCGTCACATCCCCTCCTCAGGGAGTGATCCTAAAACCAGGAGATGAGGTGCTGGGGAGAGAGAGCATGAAAGCTGTTGCCCTGAACTACATTGTCTTTGAGTGGCATTACAGAATCCTTGGCTCTGGATGTTTGACTGACAGGCTACTGTATTAGCAGTAAAATGTTGACTTGTTTCTGACAGTGGAAGACCTTTTAAATATGAGCTGTTCCAGTGTGTTACCTGGTGGAGGAACTAACTCAGAATACGCTTTGCACTCTCTCTTTGAGGCGAAAGGAGATATTATGGTAAGATAAGAAGCTGAAAGGGGAGATATGATCCTCTTCTGCAGATAAATTAGCATGCTTTATTAAATGGATTTAGATATGGTTATATAAAAAAGAGATTTCTGATTGATTAGCAGTGATGCTTTAAACATCCTGTAACATTTTTGGGGAATGACTTTTCCCTTTCATTCTTTAATAAATTTAAATTTCAAAGCAGTGCCTCTCTGAAGGCTTACTGTATATTTCATACAGATAAGATTACTTAGTTTATAGCCTTGGGGCTTTGAATGTCTCCCAGTGCTTGCTCCAGCCCTGATATTTCACAAGCTTTATATTTGGTCACAGAGAGCTTAGTCCTCTTCTAGCCCTTATAAAAACCCTTTTTTGTAGCAGCAATCACATCTACTTATTTGTTCAGAACTGTGAGGTAATTGCACACAGTTCTCGTATAAATAATGCATTTCAAATATTTGCATTAGTTTAGCGATAGGAATGTTATTAACTAGGGCAAAACATCCTTTTTGCCCAGTGTTAGGGAAACACAAGGCCTGCACTAGTTCCTGGAAAGCCAATTTAAAACAAAACGCAACAGAACATAGGGCTGGAATGAATTTCACAGGATTGCCTAATAGAGTGGCTTTTCGCTTGCGTCCCAGTTTCCTTAGGCTCTGTTAGCTGTATCTGAGGGGTCTGAGACAGGTGACTGAACTTTCTGTCAGGATGTGAAATTTGCTATACAGGGGGATCTGCATTGTCATGGGAAAAATTGTAGGGATCTGCAAATCATCTGTCTCCCTGGTCCAAAGGAAGATTAACTATACTTGCTGTCATTCCTGACAGATCTTGACCTAAACAGATATTCTAAAAGACTTCACGCTATAAATGTTAATGCTATCAAACCAACCATTAAATATTAGTATTAATTAACACTATCAAATCAAACACTATAAATGTATTTGTATGTGGCAAGCACAAGGGAGGGAAGAGTGGCAAGTTGCTAAGTAATAGCCACATTTGTGCTAATTAAGGCAGGACAGGTGTGCATTAGGTGCTCCTCTGTGAGGTACACTGTTAATGGGCCTTGAGTAATTTGATGTGATTTCATATGACAGAAAAGAAAAAAGAGAGAAAATTAATTCATATTCTCGTACCAAATAGTCTTCTAAATGCAGTTGTATGCAGCAGCTGACTGACTGCATTTGCTAATTCTGTTTTTGCCTGCTTTTTCATTTAGGTTGCTCTTGAGAAGCTGCTGTTGAGAAAGCCAGTGAGATTGAAGTGTCATCCTTTGGCAAATTACCACTACGCCGGTAGGTTTCCTTGGGATCTCTGTATCTGCTGGCATATAGAGTCCAAGGCTGGCATCCCAGGCTGGAGCATGGGACCAGGCTGCACGCTCTGCTGTCTGCTGCAGGGATGGTAGCCTCTGAGAGAGGTGATGTGGACAGTGCCGAGTGGTACTTCCGGAGCCTTTTGTTACGAGTTTGGCAGTTTTTTACCTGACTGACGATGTACAGGAACTTTGCATCCATGTTGCTGTGTAGGGTTCTACAGATTTCAAACTGACTTGAGTAATTTTTTTTCCTCTTTTAAGCTAAGATTTAATTTGTTGATCTCCTTTTAAAATTGCTGCTATTCGTAGATTATAATTTACTAGCAGTAAGGTCTTCATTTTCTGGTATGTATCCGTCTGCTGTCATGCCTTCCTTTTCTGAGATGATGGTACATGTTAATCATGAGCATCCTTCCAAAGAGGCAGTGCTGTAACTCTCGCTAGTGTCTTAGTACTGAATACAGAGCCCCTCTTTGCACGGATCTAGCCGAAAAGAAACAGGTCTAGGACAGTGACTTCTTTAGCAAACACAGCAAGAACTGCATTTTGGTGATGAAGCAGAAGTGCCCTGTGAAATACACAATGTGGTGTTAAGCCATTGGACTTAAGTTATGTCACCTAAGCATAGGTGGCAAACGTCTCTCCTCTGCAGCCCTCCATGTTATTGATTAATGCTTTGTAGTGGCTAACAGCTGCTCGAACACCCAGAATAGGGTTTTGCATAAGAGATTTAAGACTTTCTCTCCAGTTTAGGCTCAATAGGAAACAAGCCAAGAATCTTCTTGTGGGCAGTCAATCTCAATGTCCAGGGTCACAGACTCATTTCCAGTTACAGTCATTGTGCGACATAAGTATAGAAGCAAGCTACTTCCTGGCTGTAGCAGCTCACTGGAAAGATTCCCAAGTAACAAGGACTCTTTTGTAAAGCAACTTCTTAACCCCTTGGCCTGAGAACAAGAACAGAAACATGTTTGATGGCGGCTGATAACGAGAGCGAATAAATGCGAGGATCAGGTTTTGAGTCTTGGCTGGGGGAGATGCCTCGTGCCTTTGATAACAACTCTGTTGCAGTCCAAAGGGTGGACAATGGGGGTGGATGGAGAAGGAGGACATCAGCCAGGAGCTTTGATCAAGGTCTCTGGGGTCTCTCGTCTGAAGAGGTGACACCAAATCATATATATGAGACAGTCCAGGGGATAAAAACAGGAAGATGAGGAGATATCCCAGCAGCCTCATCCGATCTAATTAGCAGAGCAGATAAGAAATTTCTGCCTGTGTGGCAGAGGAGGAGGAAGTCTTTACTGAAGCAACTTCACAGTAGTTTCAGAAAGTGTTTTATTGCGATGCAGGGAGGAGCCAGGAGAGACTGTTTTATTGAATCTTTCACATGAGATGACGCTAATCCTTGTTAACTAGCACTGAGACCTGTGAACATCAATGTATCCCTATTTCTTAAGCAAGAAAGGAAGTTTGATTCTGCTTATCACAGCATGAAACAAAATCTCACTAGTGTGGATTTAAGTACTGTAAAATAACAAGACAAAGCATTACCTACTAATGCTCTTGAATGCAACATGTGATTGCAACTTATATTGACAGCCACACTCTAGCACCATGCAGCAGCTCTTGAATAATAGTTTATTTGTGGTTGATAATCAGCCACTTGAGGCATACGGGAATTTCTCACAATCTAGTGCATGAATAGCTTAATGTAACTTCAAGTGGCATTTGTTTGGGTTAACTCTTTGGGCTTTCTGCTCTGTACTCAGAAATCACAGCTCTCAGGCACCGCCACATTTAAAGGTGGAATAGACTGAAACAGAGCATGGTACTGACTCATGAGAATTAACTGATACCACAAACAATAAATATCCAAATTCATCCTTAGCATTGCCTTCGAATGAGGGTACAAGCCAATAGCTACCTTTGAAACCTGTTGGCTTGTGAGGGAAGCAAGCTGTAAAACTTGAGGCTTTTCTGTTGTGTGCCAAGAGAGATGGGCATGCTGACCCAGGGCTGCTTGGAAGAATACCCTAATCTCTCAGTCCTAATGCTTCGCCATTTGTCAGGATGGTGTTTTAGGGAAGAGAGAGGGAACACATCTAATACGAGGGGTGCTGTTGCAAATGCTTGAATTATTTTCATTTGAACAGTGGAATTTCTCAGGTCTGAAGTTCTCCTGCAGTGAGAATTGCAGGAGAGATGGTCTCTGAAATAATGCGCTTCAGGCAGTCTGGAAACTTCTTGTACGTACCGTGATAGGGTGTGGATCAGACCCAGCATACGCTGTAGGTAATCGATTTGAGCCACCTCTCAAGGGGGCTCCCTGCATGTAGGTGTAGCCCCCTTGAAACCCACAGATTGGGCCCAAAGCCCCCAAATTTGTAGAAGATATTTATTATCAGTTAATATGGCAGATAAAATGTAGAATAAATGTCTAAACATAAAGATCAGCTTTAAAATTTGATCTGTATTCCGAAGTCCAAAATTCTTTCTTGCTGCATTGCAGATCTCTCTCTATACACGTTTTCTATATCTCCCTCAAGCTAACAAGAGCAAAAGCGGTTTCCCAGCAACCAGAGTTAAAAACAGCTTTTCTTCTGTTTCTTTTCCTACACAGGATTTATTCTATTAATTAGGTTACTTCCAATTAACCCGCATAATCTTATAAGGGTCTCTGCTAATACCACAGCTATTGGGGAAACTCTGTAAGGCCCGAATCCTCCATAGGTGTACAATAAAATTAGTTCATGGAAGTGATTCTTTATTATTACTATTTTTTTTTTTCCAGAAGGGTGGGGTAGAGGCAGGAGAGCATGACTAGAGAGGTTTGCTGAAAACTAAAACCTCTCCTTTGGTGTTGTCATGCTTTTTAAAGTTACATTTTGGCATTGTAGAGCAGGCTTCTGGAGTGAATCAGTGCATTTACCCCTGCCCAAAGGGAGGGTAAATGCAAATGACTGGCAAGTTGTGTAAGAAAGGAATGATGCTGGTTCAGGGTGGGAAAGGTGGCAAGGCAGTGTGTCAGCAAAAAGATCTTTGGGTGATAACAGAATAAATAAAACTTGTGGCTTGAAGCCAGTGCCTTTCTCTGACGCTTAAGAGAGCTTTAGTGTAAATCTCTGTGGAAATAACAAATGCATGCTTATATCCAGTACTGGAAAAGCCTGCAGAAAACAGGTTGCAGAAAAGTTAATTTTGTAGTTTTCAGCATATGACGGAGCGGTGAGATACCTGCTCTAAGCTTGTGAGCCTGGGAGTTGACACTGAAAAACTAAACATTTGCAGTTAATAAATTTTTTTTTGTATAGACTGTAGAGTTCAATACCATGCATGGTGCCAAGCCCAAGTTAATTGAATTCAGTGCAGAGGAAAGCATTTCAATGGAGAATGGTAACATTGACAGGAATATTAGGGATTTCTTTTGATAAGTTTTAGATGTTTCAGAAACTCTCAGGCAGACTGAAGTAGAATCTTCTCATAGAATCATTTAGGTTGGAAGACATCTCCTCATAGGAGTTGTGTTCTAGACCCTTCACCATCTTCGTTGCCCTTCTCTGGACATGCTCCAGCACCTCAATGTCTTTCTTGGAGTGAGGGGCCCAAAACTGAACACAGTATCGAGGTGTGTCCTCACCTGTGCCGAGTACAGGGGGACCATCACTTCCCTACTCCTGCTGGCCACACTATTTCTGATACAAGCCAGGAAATAGTGTGGCCAGCAGGACTAGTGTAAGTGTGTCATAGTATAAGTCATTTCAAAGGCATCCGCTTTATGGCTTCTTGCATATCCTTCCTTTAATGTATGTAATGCTGCCCACTCTTAGAAACAGGACACTGCTTTGATGCAGTAGAGCAATCCTGTGTTCCTTCTGTTTGACTAATACTGAGGAAGCACAAATTCATTTCAATTTAAATGTTGATTTCACATTTTCACGGGCAGTTAGGCTGGTGAAGCAAACACAGAATAACAATATTTGAAAGTTTTATATACAGCTTCCATTAAATGATCAGAAAGCACTTTGTGCATATTGCACAATCTCTATCTATTTGTGACCTCTGTCACAGAGGATTTAAGTGTCTTACCTCAAGCCATGCAAGTGAAGACCTGCAAAAGGACCTTATAAGAGTTACCTTCTGGAGAACAAAATGATAGATGAACTTCTGGGTAGCTGGATGTAAAGTGGCATATAGGGGAATAAGCAATACAAGTTTTACATATAAAATTGAGCTCTGTGGTGATACTTCTCAATTAGAGTGAGACCTTGGGATTATAATGCTAGTTCTATGAAACATCACCTCTGTATTTTACAACAGCTAATAAAAACCCAAGTCAAACGTTAAGAGGATAGAGAACGTGGTGATGCCACTGTGCAAGTCTGTGGATTGCTTATATGTTGACTACTATGTGCCTTTCTGGTCCCTTCATCTCTACAGGAATGTTTTAGTACTGGAAAAGGTTCAGAGACAGCAGTAATGACCAAAGGTGTGGGAGTGACAGAAAGGACATGCAGTCCTGAATAGCATGGAGAAGATGATGGTTGAGATAGAAGAATGAAGGGTCATCCAGTGAAGCTACTGGGAGCCGGGAAACAAAGAAAAGGAGGTGGTTCTTCATGCAGGGGGTCTACTGATCTGTGAAACTCCTCGGCAAAGGATGTTTTGGGTGCAAGAAGTTTAATTGGTTGAAAGGAAGAGTAGGTCAGCACTTACAAGGATAGTTACTAAATAAGCAAATTACAGCAGACTCAGGAAATCCCTGGCGCTGAAAGCGGTCAGAGGTTAGGAAAAATTAGGGAGAGGCATTGTATTTGCTTGCCCTGATCTTAACTGTTTCCTAGGCAACTGCCTGTGACCGCTGCTGGAGACCGAATACGGGTTAGATGGACTCGAGGTCTGAGTCAGTACAGCCATACTTGTATTTGGGTAGCGGCAATCACTAGCATGTGCTTGAGGTTTCCCAGTTTTTGTTTCAGCTACTACATCAACGTAAAGGTGATGGGTTTTTATCGTTTATAATGAATTCACTCTTTTTTTAAGGCTCTGACAAATGGACACATCAAGAAAGGAGGCTCTTCAAAGAAGCATTGTCCACCTACAGCAAAGATTTCATATTTGTACAGAAAATGGTAAGGTTATTTCTGTTCTGTTGATTGTTTTTTCCGTTTGCTGCATTCTGTTCCCCTTCATTTTCCCTCCAGTGCCAGACGAGCTTATTGCAGGCATAGAGCCAGCAGTGGTTACAAGAACGCCATTAGGAGTGGTGTATTCCATTTGGTGTACCTACGCATGCAACTGCAGCACCAGTAAAAAACAGTTAAAAATAAATAAATAAAATCTGTTCCTCTTGTTGTTATATGTAAAGGTTTCCACACCTGGAATCCCAGTCACGGCATTCCATGTGTGGGACAAGTATGGTGCTCCGCTGTCATCTTGGTGTTCTCTGGCAGTTTGTTAAAAGGTACCTGAGTCGCTGGCACTGAGCCTTGCGCCAGAAAGGGTTGAAACCTGTTAGTAAAGAGGGAACGTGTTTGGGCTTAATTTTCATGTTCTGCCACAAAGCAGAAAAGACAAAGTGTATACATCTCAGGGCAGAATACCTCACTTGTTAGCTCAAATGTTGAAAAACATTTGGGTTTATGGGAACCAAGTCTTAATTCCTAGATTTCTCGGTGGTATTGTACGCTTGAGCTACAAAAGTATATTCTCAGTCATTTTCTGACTAGAGTCTAGAGAATCCCAGAGAAATGTACTGAAGCCAAAATAGTCAACGCAAATTTGACTGAAAAACAATAATTAAAAAAAATTATTCTGCAAGAGTGTTCCTGTTGTAGTCAAACTGTCTTTTTTTTTTTCTCCATTTGAATGTTTGAGAAATAAAGCCTGCCTCTTGGAATATATTAAAATTGTGTTGCATGAAAGCAAAAAATTGAGAATGGACTATTTCTGCAATTACTTAACTACAGGTTAAGTCTAAGACGGTTGCACAATGTGTGGAATACTACTATACCTGGAAGAAAATCTTGCGTTTAGGGCGGAAACACAGAACACGTTTAGAGAAAAAAAGAGAGGAATGTCTGGTAAGTCTAAAAGAATAGGAAAACATTTAATACTTGATAGTTTTTATGTTCGTCCTGTTTTGAGAAAGAGGTTGAACTAGATGACATAAGTCTCTCCCAACTGAAATTACTCCGTAATTCAAAATTATGTTCTTTATGAGCATTCTGTGCCCTCAGCTACCCCAAGATTTTGTGTTCCTGGACTGTAAGGGGATAAAAGTGTTTTGCCTAGTGCATTATCTAACTCTAGCAATTACGGCTTTTGCTACTGATGAAGCAGGTAAACCTCTGAAGATTATTCCTGTTGCCTCTGTGTGTGCGCTCCTAAAGGCTGCTCTAATATTCTAGTACAAATACCATTTACACAGACTGGCAATGCAATTCTTTGTGTGCGAGGCCTGTATTACAGGTAGTCTTAAGAGATGTGTGGGTATTTTTGGTTTTAAATACATCATTTAATTTGACTATGAATGTACTGTACATTGCCATTCTAACAGCTGGGGAGAGAGTGTTGCACCTTGGCATCCATAGACTCTTGGAGCCACGGCTCTGTAATACAGGTGGAAGGTGCTTTGAGCACTGCAGTGAAGCTTCACGAGCTGTAGCTTGTCCATTAAGGGGTGGTAGTTCCAGCAAGAGCTGAATTTCATTCAGGATGGGAAAAAATACTGAAACCTGGAAGCAGACTTGACTAAGCAGCATGCTGTTCCAGTACTGTCTACGTACTACTATCCAGTACTGTCTGACTCTATTTCTAGTATTTCTTAAATGCACTATTTCAGACAAGTGGAGAAGAGGAAGTGTTAGAGGAAGATGAGGAGATCGAAGAAGACAGAAAGGAAGAAAGGGAAATGCAGAAGTCTCCTGACCCGCCAGCCATCCCTCTTGTTGGACCTATAGATCTGCCTGCCCTTCAGAGTTTTTCACTTTCTTCGTCCTCCTTCATCTGTGAAATGCCAAACTGTGGCGCTGTACGTGTGTTTGGTATCTTTAATAGCGGGGAGGTTATATACTAGTGAATTGTGATTTTGGAAATCAGCGTTTTAGACTATTCCTGGCCAGTGATATCTCCTGAATATCTTTGGAGAGATCATTTTGCCCGCTTTTAATTCCCACGTCACAAAATATAGGCAATATGCCGATCTGTATGTAAAATTGTATCCTGAGATGTTGTATCAATTAGTAATACTATATGGTAACAGCTCTGATTACCATTTTATTATACAACTGTAATAATAGGATAGCTCACTGTTTTGTTTTTATTATGACTAAGTTTCTTTAGTGGGATATAGTTGAGAGCAAGCAGCATTTGACCAAGTAGATTGTTTGTGCGTACTAGACATGTACAGCTGTTCTGTTGCAATATGCATTCAGCATATTTCTTTCTGCAGTTCCTGTTCCAGTGCCGTATTCCTTGACTTTTATTTTTTTTCTTCCTTCCACCTTACTGCCCATCAGGTGTTCAGTTCCCGGCAAGCGCTAAATGGCCACGCTCGCATTCATGGAGGTACGAATCAGGTGACAAAAACCCGATGCACCATTCCAGGCACGAAGCAGAAATCTGGTACGCAGAGCGGATACTGCTCCATCAAGAGTTCACCTGCCCACAGCACAACAAGCGGCGAGACTGACCCAACAACAATTTTTCCTTGCAAGGAGTGTGGCAAGTAAGTGAATGTGACTGTCTGCAGTATCACATCACATTGCCTATTTATATTCCCGATTAACAGTGTTGTGACAAACTCTTATTTTGCTCCGATGGTCTCAAAAGAACAGTTTCCCCTTAAATGACATGTCCTCTTACCAAAACCTTCAGAGGTTGGTTTGCATGATGTTTTGTATGCTTCCCCTGCAGTATTTGCTCCAATTTTCCTGAATCCATTTACCTGCTAGAATTTCTACATCTGACAGTCAGCTTCCTGCTTCATCAGACTTGCATGTGACAGTGGGCAACTTCCTCTGTGTTTCTGTGCTCGAGTTTGTCCATCCTAACATGGGATTCCTTCACTTTTCCCCTGTTGTGCAAGATGGCAGTGAAACTAAGTAGAGGGAGAATTAGGATGTGCAGAGATACTGAAGCAACTGTGGGAGCTACAAAATACCTCCAGCGGAGTCTGAGTAGGCCATTTTGATACTGTTGGGATGTATAAATCTGGTAGTCTGTCCCTGCAATTCTCACCATGGCATTGCAGACTTCACTGACTTCTATTTCAGGACAAGGAAGCAAATGTACTGATAGGTTGTTGAGTCTTTTTTGGCTCACTTCATCAAAAGCAATGCATTTTTATCTGATTTTTTTTTCCCCCCTTTAAAATTTAGGGTATTTTTCAAAATCAAAAGCCGCAATGCTCATATGAAGACTCACAGACAACAAGAAGAACAGCAAAGGCAGAAGGCTCAGAAAGCTGCTGTGGCAGCAGAAATGGCAGCCACTATTGCGAGAACTACTGGGCCAGTTGGGCATAGTTTGATCCCTCTGGATCACATGAGTTTGGTTAAACATGTTGAAAATGTCGGTGACATTGACGACGATGTTGTTCAGGAGCTGGGTGATGTCATGGAAGAGAATGAAGTCATGGATGCTGACCTTTTATTGGATGATGAAGATGCAGATCTACTGCAGGATGATGCTGAGTTGTAAATAAAGTTGTTTGATAAAGACAGCTGCTGAGCACACCCTGAATGGATCAATCAGGAAACCTGGACTGCTTGTTTATTCCCCACTGATTGTAAACTACCTGTTGAAAATTATAGTTCTTTTATCCAGGTCTAGAAAAAAAAAAAGAAATCTGCTTTTTTCCCTTTTTTTTATTAATTTGTGTTTTGGGGGAAAAAATAAATAATTGGTACAAATATTCTTATAAGGTGTTTTTATCTGAGCTCATTTTGCTGATAACTTCCAAGGCCACTAATTACAGAAGTTCATGGTTCTGCTGTCACTTCCCTCCAGATGTTCCCGGTAGGATATTTAATCTTTAACTCTGCCAAGTTTCATTTTACCCCAGTTACAAAAATGATCTTCACACAGTTCTGATGAAACATTTTTGGGGTTTTTTGCCTATACTGGATCACTTCCAGCATCTTCTAGAGACTGAATGTCATCTCTGTTAAGGAGATGATTACATTCTTTGTCTTTGTGCTGTCATTTTAGGGGAGGTGGAAGGAAAAAAAAAAATCTGATTTAACTGTGAAATAATTACAGGAGTGACTGTATCATCTGTAGCATCGCAGTATTTTTTCAGTTCTGTCTTGCCTTAATGCATACATGTTAGGCAGTTTGTAAAAGCATTGGTTACACTGTACATTTTAGAGCTTCCATTTTAGCAAGGTTTTGATCTACTGATTTTAAAACGACCTGATTCAAGGATTGAAGAAAGATGATGATTGTACCGTGGTTCACATCATCTGATGGGAACACTGAATCAGGAACATCACCTTGGTAATCAGATTGCACTGGAAATATATTTTGCTGTGACAATAAATCACACTGCTGAATAGCCATCTCGGGGAATTTAGGAGAGTGTATGCTCGAGCAATGCAGGAGCTTGCTCTCACCAGGCAAATACGAGAGATGTTCTTGCCCGTGGAACAGAGATTGATGGAGTATATGCCTTCAGCACACGTTAGTTATTACTTGCGGGCATGAAATGTTATTCCTGTGCCATTTTCAGTCCTGTTCATTACACCAAATTCAAATGTTGTTTATTTAGTAAAACATACTCCAAAGGTGAGTTGACATTGCTGTTTAATTACTGTTTCTCCTCCTTTAGGTTCAGACCTACATGCTGGATGTCTAACACCACTTATATAAATATAGATTTGGTTCCCTAAGAGTAAATAGGATCTCAGAAGAATTGTACCTTGCAGAATTAAAGAACTAAGGAAGAACTGGAGTTAGGTTGAGTGGACCTTTAATTACAGAATATGAATACCGATTTTAGAGTTTTCACAGGTAGCAGCACTGATTTTCTTGTGAATTTTGCACAGTTGAAGAGTATTGCTAACTTTATAAAATATTTTATAAGACTGATTTCAGATCTTCCAGATTTCAGGGTGGTTTGGTTTTTTTATGGGTTGAGTTCTGTTTTGTTGGGGTTTTTTGCCACATTCCTAACATCTTAAGCAGAATCTGAGAGATGGTGGATCTTATTTTCTGCTGTCTTTCTTCCTTGTATAACTATGCAAAATGAGGGTAAACCATGGCACTTTTGTGTAGGAGTACCGGACCACACAAGTTCAAAACCAGTGGGACTCATTGGCAGAGAGGTGCCTTCTCTGTCAAAGCCAAATACGTGAAGCCAAATGACCTGAAGTTTCTACTGAAGGTCGAATGTTGTGATACTAAAGAACAATCCTTCAGGAGAATGGAAGTCACTTCTCTGTTTCAGGTTAGTGAAGTTCCTGTGTACGTGGTTTGTTGTAGTGTTTTGGGGGGTTGTTCCAGAGGGGTTTTTTCTTAGTTGGTTTTGACCAGCGGGTGGAATTTCACTCCCTCTGCTACGTAAGGGATGATGTTCTCGTTACAGTACCTGAGTTTCAGGAGATCAGGCAGCAGCCGCCTTTTCTTTCCCAAACTGCCAGTCAGCACACTCCCCAGCAGTTCCTGTCTGTGCTGCGGCATGTTACTTTTACAGGGGCCACGCAACCCGGGTTCAACAGACTTGGGTGTTCAGCTGTATGCCGACAACTAGATCCACTGATAATACATTTTGTAGATTGTGCAAGTCTTAGTAGGTTGCAAAGTGGAGGCTTTTGTGAGCGGTAACTTGTGGTGGCTTTTAGCAGCCTGTGTTAGAAACCACCCGGCAGAGTCTACTCTTCCTCTTCCAAACTTGTATCATTTTCAACTTTTAAGGACCTTTCCGAGAAAGGCTGCTACACTGGAAAACGGAAACATGTTTTCAGATTCCCTTGTTAATGGCGGGAAAAAATTGAGTGTTTAAGCAAAGAGATAACTGGAGTCAGTGAGAGTTCCGCTTGAAGAACAGAGTGAAATATAGTGGAAACTTGTGGGCTTGATTCTGAAGAGCAGCTCTATATTAAAGAATCTACAGTGGAACTTTTCTAGCAACAATTGGACAGGTATCTGTGCTAAACCTAGTATATATATAAATATATATACACATATATATACCTGGTTCTGTAACGTTAATCGGGTGCTGTTTTATTGTACAGCCAAGAAGATAATAGAACAACGATAACCAAAGAAGTTATTCATAAAGGAACAAAAGAAATGTACATTTCTTAAGCAGTACACAATTTAGGCCTCAAACATTGACTTCATTATTATTAAGTGTTGCATTGGCTGATGTTGAACAGATGCTGTTCTGCCTATTTGTACATAAGTTGGACATAGTTTTATGTCAGAAAAGTTGTTTTCTTGCTGATGGTTGATGATGGAAAACTGTTCACTATTGAACTTAGTCCTCTTTGATAAAACCTGTAAATATAGAAAACATATTTTATGAGAAAAATCTTATTTTCAATATTTAACTGTTATTTTATTAGAAGATGGTTGTAAATATTTTAGGTGCTTTAGTGTAAAAAGCAGACTGTAATTTTAGGTGGCAGAGGAAGTAACAAAATAAAAAAATATACATTTGTGATCTATGCTGGTTTCAGGTTCCTGCTGTTAGCATTTGGCTTGCACACAGCTTAATTTCAGGTTACCACCTACCTGAATGTGTGTATTAAGGATGGCTTAGTGGCTTAGTACTTGTTTATTCCCTCCCTTTAAGTACTTGGTACTGATCAGAACCTGTGTAATATTAACCACTAT
The DNA here is from genome assembly GCA_009819775.1 of Phoenicopterus ruber ruber. Lineage (NCBI taxonomy): Eukaryota > Metazoa > Chordata > Aves > Phoenicopteriformes > Phoenicopteridae > Phoenicopterus > Phoenicopterus ruber. The sequence goes on along the minus strand of CM020217.1, from coordinate 26,545,300 downwards.
TTATATGTGTAAAAGGAAAGGGGTTTATGTGACATTTCCAGTCTTTTTTTATACTTTAGTAAAATATAGTTGGCTGGGTTTTGCTAACAGGCTTGTATACCTTTTTTTTTTTTTTAAGAGGGGGAGAAGGTTGAAAACTAAGTTCATGTATAATTGTTTTTCAAAGGATTCCTGAATTGTTCCAGGCAAAAAGAAAAAAAAAAAGTATTTCATGTATTCACCTCTATACAGTTTTGGGGATCTGAGTATTCTTGGTAAGAACGAGTTGTGGTAAAAAGCGTTTTCGGAAAGGGGGAGAAAGCTGAAGAAACCTCCTTTACCTCTCTCACCTTCAGCAAAAAAAATTTAAAAATAATGAATGTCACCTGCCCTGCCCTCAGGATCGAAGAAATGAGCAAATCCCGCTTTCTTCCCTCCGGCAGCGGAGGAGGGAAGCGTTTTCTTCTGGAAAACAGGACCGGGACAGCGTGTGTGTGAGGGGGACGGGGCGACCGTTGGCGGGAAACGGTTTGGGCGCGCGCGGAGGTGAGCAGAGTCGTTACATCGTGGGTCCTTCACTGAGGCAACGCGCGAGGGAGGCGGGGACGGGGGTGGGGAGACGAGTTGGGAGCTCGTATGGCGCCGTTCGGCGCCATACGAGCTCCCAACTCGTCTCCCCACCCCCGAGCGCGGCCCTGCCCGACGGTGCCGCAGTGCCTCCGCCTCACGGGAGGGGTGCTGGCTCCGCCATGGCGGCGGGGGCGCTCTTCGGTCGCCTGGGCCTTTGGGGGGGTGGCGGATGAGGCCGGTCTTCTCCTTCCGGGCCATGCGCTATGGTCGGCGGGTTGGGGCGGAGACAAGATGGCGGCGGGGTGCCTGTGGCGGCGGCTCTGTCAGGTGTGGTGTGTGGCGGGAGAGGGGACGAGCGGGCTCCGTTCTCCTCCTTGTCGTCTTCCTTTCCTTCGGCATCTTCGCTCCTGAGGGGAGAAGGAAAAGGGAGCTGGGGCAGCGCCCCCCACGCAGGCTCAGCCGCACGGCTGAGGGCCGGTACTCGGCGCTGTGCAAACCCCGGCATCGCGTCCCCGGTGCGAGCTGTATTGGAGCCGGCCTGCTCTCCTCGGTGGGCTCCCGCGGGCTGGGGAGATCGCAAACGGCTTCCTTTTGGCTGCGGGTGGATTGGGGTTTTACAGCGTGGGGCTGTGTCTCTGCCTGCTGTCATCGGTTTAGCGGGTCCTCACAACTCTTTCCCGTAGTCCTCTTTTTGCGGCGGTTACTCTGGGTATAAGGGATGATGAAGAGTAGATGACTTGGATTTAGAAGTCATGTGCTAAGCCTGTTCCTAGTCTTACGGTTTCAAATCTTGAAGTTATGACGTAATAAAATAGGAAAGCTTTTTACACTGGCGATGTTTTCTGCTGGTTTTGACTTCTAAAGAGTGATTACTTTCTTTCAAGTTGACAAAATTGGATGTTGGGGGTTTCCTATTCATTTTCTGAAGCCCTGAACTCTCTTTTTCTCTGTATGTGCTGTGGTCTGCACTTACTTACCTTTCAGGCATCTGTTTCCCGCATCATATAAGACCTCTCGGCCAAACAACATGAAGGTTATTTTGCATTAGAAGAGGGGTAATTTTGTTTTGTGCAAGGCCTTGGTTCACACAGGAAACTGAATTCTGTTATGTTGCAGTCTGAGCATCTTTTCCACCTTCTCTGATGGCCATTAGCAAGAGTGCATCAAGTATATTTAGGTCACAGAATGAAGCAAGCTGTTAAAATATGCTTTATTTCCTGCTGAATGCCATCTTTGCTATGTGGGGCACTCAGTGTATCATTTTGTCAGAATTTGTGCAGAGCACCTTTAGTTTTATTTTACAGAAACTTTTGAGTCGATGCATACGTGCATAATTAGTAACAAAAGGAGACGGTATGCGGTGGGAAAAATATGCACAATCACAGAACATTGTAAAGGGTGCCAAGCTTAGTATGCGGGATAGAATTCTACTGTTTCATCATATTTTGTTTTATTCATTTTTATTGCACGAAGACTGAAGTTTTTCTATCGAAAAATACATAACACCATATGCAATGAGTGTACATATCTTTGCATGCAAATAATAAATCCTTATTACAAGGTCAAGCAGTTAGAACTAAAAGAATATGTAGCAGAGACTGCATACACGTAAAAAAAACCCAAACCAGATACAACTTTTACTTAAAATTCCAGTCAGTAGTCTTACATTTGTCATCTGGGGTCAGGTGCTGTGCCGTATACTTGCACACACAGTTCAAGCCCTGCACTGAATACAGTCTTTTATGCTCATGGGCCTGTCTGCTGCCTGAAGTGATGTCAGGTGATGACATTAGTGTACTTCATATTGACATTGAATGAAAGAGAGGCAGTATTCTGACCTCAGAGACAGAGGATTGAGGTGCAAAGATCGAGATAATTTCATCAGATGTGTTTCTTTAATTTTAGGTATTAAGGCTCACGTAGTTCCCAACATGAACTTTGAAATGTTCTGAATGGTCATCAACTATAGTGGCAAATATTCAGTGCTCCTGAAGTTGCTTATTGTGTCATGCAGTTAGGAGTGTAACACCAGTGCTCGGCTGTAAACATCTGGATTTGAAAGGTCTGCTAAGGGGAGGCATTCAGCTGCGCTCTCCAAACAACAGTCAGCTTCGTAAACAGGAAACTCTCCTGCCTCTTCCTGCAGTCATCTTCCTTGCTGGATGCAGAATTACTTCAGAAAACGGCTTCATTCACTGCTGGTCTATAATTAATATACAATGCATACTGGAGAAGGTTAGGGACCTAATGGCACCTATAGTTAGTTATGCATATCCATGAGTGACTATTACCTGGAAAAGTGTCAATTCTGGCTGTTTTCCGATGTTTTGATTATACAGTCACCTACATAACTGATGTGTGGGGTATCTGTCTTCTCTCTAAAAGCTATGACTCCAGCACCTGTTAAGTAAGAGTATCAAGGGGCTGGATAAGTAGCTAATTTTGCTTCAGCAGTCTACTGCAGCCCTGAGTTTCTCTTAAGCAAGTGAGAGTTCTGGTTCCTTCCCCCCCAGTAGTCTATAACTTTGCCAAATTGAGAGTAAGTGGAAGGAAGCTCGAAGCCACATAGTGTTCAGAAGGGAGTGATTTTTCTAGTATGAAAGACAGTAACGTTATATCTTGATTAACAGTTGCATTCCCTTTTTAACACAGAAAAAATCATCATTTAAATATGGTTCATTTACTTGTTAGAAGTATTTCTATTTAAATGTTATCTTCAAAAGAACAATCTTCAAAATCACAATTTTTTTCTGAAAAAAACGTTAAATTCAGAGGTTGAATTTTTGCATTTATAGGATACTGTTTTCAACTGATTTTACAACAGCAAGTCCTACTTAGGCTTATCTCTTGATGAAACTAACAGATATTGTACTATGGAAGTAAAACTGAAGAGAAAATACTATCGTATGCAGAAATGGTATCTGATGCCACACAAAATACATTTTTCTGCTAAAAAAAATGCTTTGTGATGGCTATTCAGGTGCCTGATTAATAATAGGTGCATACTGTTACATTGTTCCCTTAATGCATTCCTTTTTTTAAGTGCTATTGTATACTAAAATACATTTCCATGCTCCCATTTTCCTGTGTTTTCTGATAGAGAAAACTTTCTAGTTTGGCAAATCAATGCCTAGGAATATGTTATACGCTGGTGTGCAAAAAAGTAACCTTTAATAAACCTGTATTAACTGGCTACTTTACAGTTTGTGAAAAAAAAACAACCCGTAACCTATTTGTTTTATACAGGGATCAGCTTTTCCTGTCAATTATGCAAGCAGAATTATGCAAAAGCAGTGTTTTCTTCCGTAAGTATAAAAGACCCTCCTTCTTTCCACTTCTTCTCCACACTCCCTAAAAAAATCCACCTTTAATGACTCACTTTATGCTTTCCCCATTACCGCATTTCTAGAAACTCCAACTTGATGGGAGTACGGCTGGCTGGATCCCATGTTGATACACAGGAGCCCAAGACTAATCCTTTGGTAAGTATTTCATAGAATGGCATTTTGTATATTGTCTTAGTAACAAAGAGGGTGGAGGGTGTAGAGAAAAACTTGAATTCCTTTATTGCAGCTTTTTTAAATTCTGGCTTAATGGTGTCAAGTTTGCTGTGGAGAAAGAAATAATTTAGATTGTTGGTATTTGAGATCTTTTCTTCCCCCCCCCCGCAACATTTCTGTAGCTCACAGTTGCCTCTTAGTCACTTTCCTCTTTCTCCATGCAGCTGTAATTCTATGAAATGTCAGCTTTTTGGCCACATTCAGTTCAGCGCCTGCAGGAGCTTAACCAGCCTAAGGCCTTTGTCTCTGGCTTGGAAGCTGGGAGCCCAAGGCTGATGAGGTGGGAAGTTCATGAAGGCATGTGGTGGATGTCGTGCTTTTAGAATCTGAATGCCTTGATTTTGACTAGGACTTCAGAAACACGTGCTCGATCTGTATAATACATGCAAGCATGCTGAAATCTTATAGGCAGTATTAGATCTACAGTGCAGACCCAGCCTTCCTGCCATGTCTGGTATGTGCTGGATTTACTGTGCTACACTGCCTGGGAGTAAACCTGTGGGAAGATCAGTGTTTCCTGGGCACATCGAGGCTTTTCAGCTCATCAGTGAGCCCAGGCCATCAGAAATTGAAGCTCTAACCGAAAGTCATAAATTTGTAATGGAAAGTTGTAAATCTGTACCTGGACAAACGTAAAGGATAATACGCCTGGGGAAGCCTGCTATGTTTAAAGGAGCCTTACAGCTGACTTAGTAACCAGAATTCTCACTTTACTGTCAGTGATGTTCTAGTTACTGTCCATACACAAGCTAAGTCTGAGAATTTCAGGTATTCTCACACTGCTATTTAAAATACAAATATTGCTGATCCAGACTTGCTTTAACCATGAGTTTCATTCTTGCCTTTGCTAGTGTTGTCCTCCTTATATTTATCTGGCATTCCCTTTCCTTTTCTGATAGAGAAATTTTACCTAAATGTTCAGAAGTTAGGTATCTCTTCACACTTTTGCCTTCCCTGATAAGAGTGAGAACTGTTTATCAAGGTAATACTGTCAGCCTCTTGCAGATAAACTAAAATATGCAGTGCATGCATTAATTAAGGAGAACATGGGGTGGTAACTCTTGTCCTTTCTTTTAAAATGCAGATATCTATTTCAGATGAGCCAGAAACGCTGTACAAGAGATTGTCCCTTTTAGTTAAAGGCCACGATCAAGCTGTGTTGGACAGCTATGAATATTTTGCAGTGCTTGCAGCTAAAGAACTTGGCATCTCTGTTGAAAAAGTGTAAGTAACTGATCTGTAGAGTGATGTGGTGTCAGATGCTTCTTATGTCATCTACTGTAGTTCAGGTTCTGTGCTTTACAAGTATTTTCTTTTTTTCAGAAGAAACAGGTGTAATCTGACATTTTTTCTCAGATTATAAATCTAACACTTCTTAGATGAAAGCACAGTGATGAGAAAGCAGCAACAGTTCTACACTCAGCACTGCCATAGTAGAAGCGCATTTTAACTACATGAAGGATATTGACAGTACTCTAAGCACAGTTGTCAGTGTTCTAGCTTCCCTGAACTAATGCTGGCTAATGCCTCAGTATTAACCATGCCCATGTGGGTGGTTAATAAACTGTACCAGTGTTTAATACTTCCTTGTAGACCTGTCAAATAAGAACAGGGATTTCAGCATAATCTTTCAGATAATTTGCATCATTTATATAAAATGAACTTTTCTTTTTTTGTGCTTTGTTCAGACATAAACCTCCAAAGAAGATAGAACGGTTGACACTTTTAAAATCTGTACACATTTACAAGAAGCACAGAGTTCAGTATGAAATGAGAACACATTACCTGTGTTTGGAGGTAAGAAAGATGTAAAAAAAAAAAAAAAAAAAAAAAAAAAGCTGCACAATTCAAAGATGTTAATAGATGTTAGTTCAGGAGTGAGCACAAACTTCCTACTTATTGGGCTGGGGAGGAGAGTGCAGGGTAGAGCAGAAAACAGCTGACCTAGGTACATCAAGTGTAACACAAGTTATTCTGAATGTACAGCCTACATAATTTTTTGGATTAAAAGGTTGATTTTGACCATCATCTTAACAGCTGAAGGAACGATTGAAAAATAAGGTAGAATTGAGGGTTACCTTTATATGGTTTGTGCTCTTGGTTTCTGAGAATCAGTGGGATAGGCGCTTTCTCAGGAAGGGAAGAAGATGCAGCTAAACCATTGTCATTACCAGTCACTAAGGGTTCTGTTCTTTGTGAGTTTGTCTGATGTTTTTGAACGTGCATACTTTTGCCCTATGCAACATCATGTGGCAAACTAAAACTGCGTGGGGGAAATAAAAGAAAGGAAGCGTATACAAACCACTAGCTCTGTGGCTGATGACGCAGACTTCTGTATGGTTTAGAATGCAGCTGTGGTTGACTTTCTTAGAAGAAAAGTTTACTGCCGGCAGTTTGTGGCTCCTGGGTGTCTTACTGTATATTTGCACAGTGCTTAGCAAAATGGGACTTTGCTTTAAGTCCCCAGACATTAGTGCAGTACAAATGGCTGCCCACAGACCATAAGCACTATTTTTGCCATCCAGGAGAAACTAGAAAGTCAAGAACTCTATGGAGTTCTGGAGTTGCAGGATTTATAACAAGCTTGAACTTTGAGAGTATACAAGAAGCCGCTAATTCTTGCATAATCTGTAGTTAATTTCATCTGATACCCGCAGTGTTAAGGTCCACCACTTCCATCATAATCAGTGCTTGTGATCACGGGTAGTATGCACAATTCTGTGGAGTGAAATAACTGCTTTATACTTAGGTGAGAGTTGTGTACCCCTCAACTGCCTCTGTTCAGTACTATGGAAGCTGCCTTCCTGTAAGATGCTTAGTCCCATAGCAAGAACTAGAGAAGCTAGGGCAAACTCTTTTTTTTTTTTTTGTATTCTCTTTGAAGTATTAATAATAGTCATTCATTAAAAAAAACATTACTTCTGTTTTAGTTAAAATATCTAACAAGCAGTACCGCTGCAGTTTACTTGGAGTATGTTCAACGAAACTTACCCGAAGGGGTTGCCATGGAAGTAAAAAAGGTAAGTAAGGTTCCATCTCACTTCATTAACTATTATAAGACCAAGTCCTCTTGCAAGTCCCAATAACTACTGAAGTCTTTAGAGGAAATGCGTGTAGTTTGGAAGGAACATTTTTCCAAAGTATTAAATGGTAAAGAGGCTGTATTGCTTGAAAACGCCACTAGGTGGCGTTTTTAATCTGATAACTAACAAACCAAAGTAAATAAAGCAAAATAGTTAGATGTTAACTAGTTGGTATAATAAATGGTTGCTTTGCTTTCCTTTTAGACTAAGATAGAGAAAATACCTGAACACATTCAGGAACCAGTTTGGGATACACTGCCTCAGGTAGAAGAAACTGAAGTCAAGTCATGAACTCACCAGGTACTTGGCTCCATTAGTGCTGAAATTAGTTGCTCCTATCAACCTAATTTACTGATACAATCTACTATTAAATAAAAGTTCTCTTATAAAGTAATTATATAAACTCTTGTTTCATCAAGTTATTCTTGATCATAACTCCGGTACATGTAGACTGAACAGCTATAAAGTGAAGAAGTTTGTACTCTGTGATCAGGAACTATGGCCATCTATAATATATTTGTAGAAAGGTAAAATTTATTTTTATTTTTATATATATGTATATATACACATAAGTGCATATATAAATTTTCAATCTCTTTTTGATACTAAATGGCTTCTGAATTCTGAAATATTTGCAAAATCCACTTCACATTTGTGTATTGTTTAATGTTATGGATGCCAGCTCCTTTGGAGTAACTGAATCCCAGGTGTACATACAGCTTACGTATTAACTTGTAGTAAGTCAAAAGCCACCATCTTGGAGGACACTGAGGCATATTGAGACTTTTCTAGGCTCCTGCAGTTCCAAGAGCCTCATTTCCAGTCTTAGTAACTGCTTGCTAACAGAAGAGCACAGTGATCACAGTACAAACCTGAGGCTTCCACAGGCTTACATCTCTAACTTAAATGAAGTGCTTTGAGAACCACGTTGCAAAGCAAATGGATACTAGAAAGTGTCAGTGTGGATAGAACAACCAGTGCATTAAGTGTTTTGGTGCACTACGGGGAAAGGCATAGCGTTTTTCTAAACTGCCTGGGTTGGTTACTGTGTAAACCCAGTCTAGCTGGACACTGCTTATGCTTAGAGGGGAAAAACAGTGCTCAACTGCTTTGAAGATTAGTTCACCGTGAATCAAAGGAGATAATACTAGGTGCAAAGCCATCATCAACTTTACCTTCAGATAGCATTAAGCACTTCTGCCTTTACTAGGTTAGCAGGAAGGACACAACTGCAGGAATCTGCTTCAGTATTAAGGGAGCGGCTTTGATTTGACTGCTATTAAAAGAATTTACGGAAGGAATAACCAACTGGGCCACAAGACAAGACAACCTGGCTGGATCGTACTTATCAAGAGCACTCAAAGCTTTATACAATCACAAAAGAAAATAAGCCCAGTGTTATTATCAGACAGAAATGAACAATCTTAATGGGAAATAGCTACAAGACAAGAAACCAAGCTTGTGCTTGAAGATTGTCTGCGTTTTCTAGCTGTAGAGGGGCCCAAAGCTCTTTTAGGAGGGATATTTCAAGACAGTGAATATAGCTGGTAGTACTCATGATAGAAAGGAAGCTGCCTGTGCGTCTTCTACAATATGCCTCAAAAAAAAAAAGTGGGGGGGGGGTAATCAAAGCCCTTATGGGAAGATACACTGCCTAGTTCTCCCTTCAAGGTGTTTGCTTTCCTCAGTTTCAAGCTATTCTTCCTTTCTCTCATTCCTAGTATTCAGTCATAATAGCATCTCTTAAAGTCATGTCAGACACTATATAATGTGAAGGAAGAAACTGTGAGCTGACCTGGTTAAATAAAGCTGGTGCTTCAGAGGAACGGCCTCTTTCAGGTCTGTATTATATTTTCTCCAAATCTGCCATGTTTTAGTTCTGCATGAGCCACCTGCCAAGTTCAAGCTGTAGATAGCATTGAAATGTGACTGTGCTCAGTACTAAGTCTTTCCGCATCTTGGTTTGATGCATGGTAAAATTAAGGGGCTGTCTTTTATTGCCTTCAGTGTCCTACTCTCAGCCTGCAGTTTTTGGCTAAATGGCCACTCAGCATGGCTTTTCAGTTGGCTCAGAGTTTTAGTTATCAGACCTAGATAGGAACGGACTTAGGAGGCAGCTGCAGAAAGTATTAACCCATGTAAGCAACCCCCTGGCAGAAGGGCTGCTTGATCTTGGGAAAGGTATATTGTCAGAGAATTTCTTGCTTCCAGCCTCATTGTATGTTGGGGAAAGCCAGTGTACGTTTAAAGTGATCTCTGGACCTTAACTATGTTGACAGAGCCATAGCTACCTGCCATCACAGATCATCTCCACCCCAAAAAAGCAGGATGACCTACGCAGAGCCGGACTGTTACAGACCAGTATTTACTAGCACTGCCGTCTACTAATCTCAGTAGGTCACACTTCTCATCCTTATTTTTCCCTGTAAGAAACTTCCTCCCTTTTAAGATTGTGGTCCTTCCCTGCTTCCTCTGTCCTCCCCTTCACGTTTAGGGGTTTCCTAAGGCATTACAACATCTTTGTCTTTATCTCTAGTTATGCCTTTGCATTACACCATAGCAATGCAGTGGGCTCTGATCATCTTTTTACATCTACTAATGTGGCTTCTGACTTTCACAGCATGTTCCTGATCCTCACTTATAAAACCTGGGATAAACTATTTTGTTGGATAAACTATTTCGTTGGATAAACTATTTCCATTCTTTACTACTTTTCCCATTCTTTTACTACGTTTCTCCAGTTTTGATTTCTGCCACCTTTCTTAGCAAGTGCCAGCACAACACTCCAGTCATTGCTTTAGGTCTTGTCCCAAGTCATCTTCCTACCTACTGACCATCTCATCTCATTTCCAATCTGAAAATTTTTAGTTGAATTTTAGAGGAAGTTAATAAAAATGCCATGCTTCATACCATCTATAAACATCAGTATTTGAGCATGCTGTATTGTGTTCTTATGAGTAAGACACTCAGAGCTTAAATGATACCTAGACAGCCTTGTAATCTGTCTGAAGTGCCCACTTTTGCATTCATACAGCAAAATCGCCAGAATCGCCAATTTCGTGCCTGAAATGAAGGCAGCATGTGCCACACAGGATGTTCTGTGCATCACAGCAGAGCATTCCTGCCTTCCTAGAGTTCCAGTTTGATTCTGAAGGACTCCAACCACTGTCAGTATCACTGTATGTGTAAACTAGCACTTCCCACTTAAGGAGAGAGGGAGGGGTTTTCAGATGTGGAACTGAACTAAATCCTTAGGATCAGTTCAACATCACTGCCTTTTTTATCAAGGAAAGATGAGATGAAAAGACTTGACAGCATTCAGTAGCAAAGCTTGACTTTCAGTATCCAGTAGCCTGCAGTCTCACCCTTTTATCGGGACAGATTCTTAATCCTGCTGCTCTCACCCCTGGCTGATACTTCGTTAGTCCCATCAAGCAAACAAGTTTAACTTAAGTCAGTCATTCCGAGGAGATTTTGTTGGTTTGGTTAAGCTATTTATTATATATAAGCTATAAGCTATTAATTGTTTGGTTAAGCTAATGCTGTGTCTTTCTAGATGGAGTTTTAGTATATGTGAACTTAGGCAACAATAAACCTTCAGCCTAATTACCTTTTGCTTTCCCTCCCCCCAGTTCAGGTTTCCCTGTAATCTGTGTGTGGCATTCAAGGATAGACACCGCTAGTCTGAAACCCAGTCAGGTTCCTTCTGCCCCTTTGGAGGTGGCTGTATTCAGTTCTGGCCTGCTGGTGTACTCTCACTGAGCTCTTTAGGACGTCTTTAATAGAAAAGAACTGAAAATACTCAAGACAGACCGATGAGCAAATATTTGAAGGCTAAGGCAGACAACCCAAACTATTTGCATTAACAGAACGAAAATGGTGCTTTTCTGAGTACAGTTCCCCGCTGTTAGAAGGCTGCTTTATGACCATCCTCACGCTCGTAGGGGTGGATGTCTAGCATTATCTGCCGGTATGAGAAAATACTTTCCCAAGGGTCATAGAAAATAGATTCCAATGTAAAGCTGTTCCAGAAACCCACAGAGTGGTAGCAAATACTAAGAAAAGCAGTTGCCAGCTATGACTGAACTGCATTCCATCAGTGGTTAGACTGTCTCAATCTAAATAGGAACTGTGCTAAATATTGGCACTGAAGATAGACAAGTTTTCAAGTCCATTCAGTCTTTAAAATCCTTGGTGACTGCCAGTAAGCTGGAGGTGGATTTCCTTCCACAAATTCTTTGTGGCTAACAGCTGCCAGACTACTTTAGGGGTCAAAATTTATACAGGCCAATATATTATGTAAATAATGCATAACATCCATTTATAAAATTTTCAGTTTTGTAGCATAATCTAAAACTAAGTCCAGAGCATTCACTTATGTTACTTTTCTTTGAGCTATTTAACCATTTAAAAATTGTCAGGAAGGCTCTGTTCAAAGGCAGTTGGAGCAGAATCCTATTACTTATGGATGAAAGGTATTTTAAAAACAGTCTAAATTACCCTGCATTTCCAAGATACCCAGGGTTCATTTGCCCTATGACTGTATCTTTCAGTACACACACAAAAAAATTGTGAACAGTAATTTCTGTATCATTTAGTAAGGTATTTAAAGATGCAGTCCAAATTTATTCTCAGCATTTCATCAAAGTGCTCTAGAGCGTGTATTTCCCTGTCTTATACATGCCAGGGGTCACCAGTCATGCCTGGAACGTTACTTCAATTTTGGTTTCTACAGTTAGTCTTAATCATACCAGCACCACAACTTAATTGTCATGTTAGCTTTAATACGACTATACAGCAGGCTTCTTGCTTTAGAAGCCTTTCCTGCCAGTCTCTGCATTTCATGTGCCAGGAAATTAATTACTATCTATCTGTTGTTCCACGGAGCACTGGAAATAAAGCAAGTCCAAGGGAAAGTCATTTACCCAGGAAGTTGCGACATGAGAAAGTTTTGCTCTTTGTTTAATATAAAGCTGTAGTTAAAACTGCTTCAAGTCTGCTATTCTCTTAGATCAAACTGCACTAAAACAGGCAGAGTCTAGTATTTGTCCCTTCAAATTAGAAATCTGAGAATGGAACCTCACATGCTGATTATGCCTTTTCCTAGCAAGTACCATTAGGAAATGCCACCCTTCCTTCAGTTTCCACGCTTTTGCAGCCACAAAAACAGCACAACTGGCTTTTAAAAATATCTTTACTATCACAAAATTTGCAGAGATTTCTTGCTCCTATTTAAGCAGTTCATCTTCAGGTTTCCGACTAGTTTGCTGTAGTCTTCTCAAGTTCAGGGGGTTTTTTCCACCAAAAAAACAGTATCCACCCGTGTCCATTTGTGCGGTGAAAAGTGGAAGTTACATTTCTGACAGTCGTTCATAAGCCAACCATGATAAATCACTAAGGCCCTCGGAGGATCTGAGCGTGTGACAGCGTGTCAATGCACCAGGGAATGGGTGTGCCACTGTGTGCCCGTATATACTCAGTACCTCCACTGACCCCGTTTCTTTCAGGTAGAGGAATCGGAGAGGTGTTTCATTTACAGGAAGAATATTAAAAAACCCCTTTTAATACAAGCAGTTTATTTGTTCAGGTTACATGCACTGTGTGCACCTACGTTTCTCTTCTATACCATTTTTCTACATGCTTTTGTACGGTAAGGGGACAGCATCATGGGATTAGGGGTTTTGCTTCCCTCTGAAAAAGAAGTTACTGTCTCACTCTTCAGTCCGAAATCCCTAGTTCTCATAACCAAAAGTACCTTTCTTGGGAAATGCTATTTATTGAATTACAAGAAACGTGATTGGTAAAAAGTACATGTTTTCTTCTTTCTACTTAAATAAAATGCCACTTGATAGTATCAAAAAGCACACAATCAGCATATCGCATCTGCTGATGCAAGGTCTCTTGTACATCAGCACTTTATTATCACTCATCTTCCATTCCCTCCTGCCATGTAAATATTAACTCTTCTTTGCTTCAGTATTAGAATATGTTTCCAGTTCAAAATAATAGGGTTTATGTTAGTTACTGAAAATATTCATAGGGCTTTTTCCCTAAGCCATTAGAGTACACAAGTTTCACCTTTTGCTCAGAGAAAGTTAAAACATCTACATTATGGAGACACAGTGACCTCACAACTGAATAACACCAACAAGCCTCCAAGCAAGTACAGCAACTTCAGATACCGAGAACTGATTAGAGCTGCTTTAGCCTGTGGTGTCATGCTGCTAAGAAATTAAAGAGCAGAAGTTTAGTTTAGTTTGCCATCAAAAATCAAATGTAGCAATGAAACTTTCAGACCAAAACAATCATTCTGTGTTATCCAAGAGGAAACATAAAAAATAAAACCTATGTTCTATACATAGATTAGTTTAGTAACTACTTGGCAGGAAAATGAATTCTAGTATTTCAAACAGGAACAATTTTCAACTGACCAATTCTTCCCTAACATCGGCACCTGCTCAAAAGCAGAGAAAGTCATAATGCAGATTTCTTTCCGCCTTTTCTTTAGTGTCTCATTCAGCCTGTAGCTCTGCTTCACTTTCAAACGTTTAATAACCTGTCCCAATGCAGGGTATCTAGGCTTGGAAAACCTGGCCTTATATACTCTCTCCAAACCATTTTCAACAAACTGGTTACGGATGCACTGCAGAACTAGTTTGAAACAAGGGAAAGAATGGATCTGTTTTTCTGGGTGTCCACAGAAGCTTTAGGGCTATGTCTTCATCCCCTTCTTTCACATTCAGTTTTCCATTTCTGACGTACAAGCTGGAATGCACATGTCTACCAAGCTGTCAGTTAAGCTATCTACTGTGTTATATATACTTCTACATAAATGCTCGTGGGGTTGGGTTTTTTTAAGCTAATGTTGCTATAGACAACACATGGATACAGGCAGCTTATGTGGTTAGTGTACCTTGGATCTTTCTAAAATGGTTCTCCCCCCGCCCCCAAACAGACTAAAATTTTAAGAGACGTTACATTTAAGACGCTATCTTATTTCTTATTCTCCATAGTCCATATTTTTTCAATGTGTAAGCTTGGTAGTTCTTTAAAGAATACCAAGTTCATTGTAGTGGTTTTTACATTAACAATACACTACAGTAACCGCAGCGTAAGGAATTACAGTGTCAGTAAACATATCAGCCATTTTCTTGTCAAAAGAACTGCAGCTTGATTTTCAACACCATCACTTGAAATACAGCTCACACTGGGGAAAAAAAAAAGGCAGTGACAAAACTTAAGTTTCCATCAGCGAAATAAGAATATTAGGCTAAATATGTCTTTTTGAGAACACATGTTTAATACAAAAGCACCCAGCAGTTCTGTTCTTAGCTAAATTAGTTTTGCTTAAGAATAAACAAGCAACTTGCATACGTGAGTAAAAAATACTTGCCTGTATAACTTTTTGTTGATCATTAATGCTAGAGAAAGAGGGATAAAGGAGTTTTAAAAATCTGTTGCCTTAAATATGGCCATGCTCTGCTGTTTCAGTAGGTTGGCATACTGCCTCTAGTTAGCTCCAAAGGGTGACTGTGTTACCCTTTAGAAGGGGATAGCATCATTCTTTCACCAAAAAAGTCATGCCACATCCTGAAAGTCCTGCAGCTGAACTGGCCTGCTGAGGTGGCCGGCTCCAAAGGCACTCTTGCTCTTGTGCAGAGAACGTTCAGTTCTGTTAAGTAGCCTGTGAGTTTGGGGGTTTCTTGTGATCAAAATTTCATTTTATTTTTTAAGTCAGCAGCTGCCAGACACTGTATTTGGTCAAGGCTCTGCTTGTTGGTTTTCACTGGTATTTACTTTCTCATCAGTCTCTACATTTATGCAAATAGCACATCAAGGCAACATCAAGGTACTTGCCTTTGCGTAGGTGCCAGCTGTTACCAGGAAAGGAGTGATATACAGAAACAGGCAACAGAGAAGATTAAGCAAGGATAGACTGAGATGAAGGAAGAAATGAACTCCTCTCTTACCCTTCACATTGCTTCAAGGCAGTATCTTAAGAGTTACGCATCCTCCTTTTTGGTATATGTGACAAAACAGCATACAGTAAATAAATCAGCATTCAGCTTTCCAAGCCTTATGCTACAGTCCATGGTGTAACTTCCACTGCCTAAGTAACTTAGGGCAAAATGATTTCACGTTGAGGTCTCCGTTTGTGTATTTGGATAGGAAAAGAGTGGGATAGATGTTTATTCCGATTAAAAACCTACACTAAAATGAAAAAATGGCATCTCACAAGGGAAAAGGCAAAAGTGGAAGTAGCAAACCAGGGATAAAGAAAAGCATAAAACGAGACAAAAGAATGAAGGCAGTAAGCTAGCAACAAGGAATCTGTTATATTTAGATTAGCAGAGTTCTATAAAATAAAGGAAGCGGCTTTTGTAAACCGTGTGTCTCTGGAACAGATCACGCAGATGAAAGTGCTGAAGATACACAGGTAGCAGCAGCAGACTTCTGCTGATGGGGCTTAATCGTGGCTGCTGACAGAATTAGGTCAGCAGAACAGATTACAAATAATTCAAGCTTTTTGCCTTAGTTTTCTTTCCAGTATTCCTGCCGGAATCAAAGACACCGGCGCATAGGAAGTCTGTAAAGAGAACGTTGCTGGTGATAGGTTATCATGCCAGCAACTAGCAGCTCCAGTGTAAGTTACGTGATTTCACTTCACAAATGCAAGTTCAGCTAGCAACTTGGTTTGAAATTTTTAAGTCAAGGGAGTGATTAGCAGTTGCGTTTCATTTAGAAGAGAGTTGTGGAAAGGCTGTGGGAAGACCCTCTGGGGAATCAGGCTCAACACTCGCCCCTGCGTGTCCCTTTCCCCACCACTTGTGCAGGCTGCAAAGCCCCGGGCGCCGCTGCCGACGGCCGCCATCGCCGACAGAGGCGCGGGCCCCTCGCCTGCTGACCTGCTGCCCCCACCTGCGGGCAGGACTTCAAGGGCGCCGGGCGGGCTCTGTGCGCACCCACCCGCCGGCCCCTCGCTGCCAGCAAAGGGAAGCGGCCCGAAGGGGTGTCGGCGCCCCGCCGCTGGGCTGCCTGCCCTGGTTACGTGCGCTCCCGCTGCGGGCGGCCGCCAGCCCGGTGTAGGGCCCTCGCCGCTGACAAGAGGGGCCTGGGTCACGGCTAGGGGCTCGGGCCCGCCGACGTGAGGCGGCTCTGCCGGTGCCCGCGCATGGCGTTCTTCCCACGCCGCTCCCGCTCGGGGGGAAAACGCTGCCGTAACGCCGGCCCATCTGTACGGGCCTGCGTCACGGCGCTAAGCGCTGCCCGAGCCTGCCAGGTGCGTCACCGAGCCCCGATGTTAGCGTGCCTGCAGATGTCAAACGTAGCAGAAACACTTCAATGCAGGTTGCAGAGGTTGACCTGTAGCTGTTACTCACGTGGCCCCCAATACCAAACAGAAAGGACTTCCATTACAGCCTCTTCCTCTTGACTGCCTTGAGAAAAATCTGTTGCATCTGGCCTGTAAGTTGGAAACATGAAAAAAATTACAGTTTTTTTGTTGCTACATGTTCTCTGAGGAAGAGAGATTTAATTTAAGAAAAGGATTATCATACCACAGCGAGTGGCTACATGTTCTCCAGTCCCATGGGACATCGAGGTCAGTGCTGCTTTGCTGCCGGCGCTTCACCAAGGAGAAGCCGAGGTGTTACTCTCCCGGGGAACACGTCTTCTAAGACACGTTTGTGAATGGCAACACAATGTTTTAAGTAGTTCACAAACGGTTTAATCCTAAGCACCGAATCCTACCCAGGCAGGATTCTCACACAAGGTGCGGGGAGGAGGGAGTCGAGCAGAAAGGGGGCAGCAGTCCCAGGAGTATACCCGGTTTTGAGGGTGAAACTGAAGTCAGGGTGAAGGAAAACGGCGGGCAGTAGGTATTAAGCTACAGGCCCGAATCTTGCAAGCAGATAGAAAACCAGCCCTGTTACTGTCAACAGAAGTGTGAATAAATGATCACAGAAGCAGGTGCTGGCATTCAGAGCGTCACAAAAGAACAGGAGTAATGCGTATTTAATTTATAAGGCAACATTAAAAAGCGGAACGAAACTCAACTAAGTAGCGTGTAATATCACAGCCAGAATTTTTGGAAGAGTGTACAAACAACACTTAAATCCAAGCTCTATCCTTACTCCACTACCACCAGGTTCCTGTAATTTCCCTTTTGTTTCTGTTTTAACACACAGATGAATGCAGAGGCTTCCAGCTGTTCACTACCTTAGCCCTTGTGCCCAAGTTCAGTCCCCAAAAAGCTCCCGAGTCCTCGTGGTTCAGCTCTGAACCAAGACTCCTGCTCTTCCTGCTCTCTCCCACTGCCCAATCACAGAAGTCAATAAGCAACAGTTACTGCAACACACAAACCAACCTCCTTTTTCACGCTTCTGGCGGAGGTAGGATTGATTGGCAGTATTTTTCCTCTTACAGAGCACAGCTGCCAACTCCACAAAAACCTGGTAGCTGGAAATAGTTTATTTTAGTCAGTGTTGTTACACAATGCGTTGGCTTTGACGGAGCCTACTACGGGAGTTTCTGGTGCTGGGCCGCAGCGGACGACCGCTTGCCCAATCACACCCCAAACGTATGCGGGAAAAACAGGATGCCAATAATACGCGACAGCTTCAAGCTGCGGTGAACGCAGCGCAACGAGAAAAGCAGCAGGTCTTCCCATTCTCTTCTGCCCACCCCAATTACACTCCGTACTTCGTTGGCCCCCACGCACCCGCCCGCAGCCGGCGTGGGACTGTCATCCCCGCTCCTTTGTCTTGCGGGGATGTACAGGAAGCGTCACGGAGCGCGATCCGCGGGTGGGAGAGCTCCCGGGCCTCGCAAAGAAACCCGAGCGCTGGGGACCCGAGGACGAGGCGCGGTGGCAGCGGCGCGTACCGAAGCCGGCCGCTGTGCCGAGCGCCCGCCCACCCGCCGCTTTCGGCCACCGCGCAGCCAGCGCCCTGTGACGGCAGCGCAGGCGCCCGCGGCCACCGCGAGGTTCGAGGTTACGGCGGGCCTTTTCGGGACGGTGTCGAGTGCGAAGCCCGTTGGGGACGCGCAAGCCGTGGCAGCGCTCTGTCCTCCCGAGCGGGGCCCGCCGGCAGGAGCACCCGCCCGCTGCCCTCACGGAACGCTTCCGCCTCCTCTGCCAAACGCGGGCCGGCGGCGGGGCGAGGCCCGGCCCGCGGCCTCTCCTTCCAGCCGCCCCGCCTTCCCCAGGCGCGGCTTCAACCAGCCACGGCCGGCGCGACGCCCACCCCGGCATCACCGGGAGACGCCGGGGTGCGGGTCCCGCCCCGCCGTACGGCAGCGCGACAGCGGCGCGCTACGAGCGTGCCGTAAAGCGCCGCGGAGCGCCCCACGTGGGTGGGGGCCGGGGCCGGCATGGGGAAGCGGCGGGGCCAGCGGGAGCTGCTGCGCAGCCTGAGCAAGAAGCAGAAGAAGCACCTGCGGGAGTTCGGGGAGGAGCACCCGTTCTACGACAAGTGAGTGCCGCCGCGGCGGGCTTCGAGCGGCCGCCCGCCCGCCCCGGGAGCCACCGGGCACAGCGTTGCGGGAGGCCCCGGGTGGGCGCCCCGGTCCCCCCGGCCGTGCGGGGCGTCCCCGCGAGGCGGGGTAACCCGCGCCGGGCCGGTCCTTAGCCGCGGGGACCCCCGTGTCAGCTTGCGAGGAGTGAGCCGCTCGCCCCAAGCGCTGTGGGACTCGTTGCTGCTGCTGTAAAGCCTTAGCAGCCCGCGAGGAAGAGGCTGTCGGGTCACCCGTGCGGGTGAAGGCCGCGGCCTTTGGCAGCGGGGAAGGAGTGCCAGGGTCCGCTGCCTGTGCGCGTCCCCCGGGAGGGAAGGCAGAGCCCTGGCCTGCCGTCCGCTCTCTCGCCCCCTGCGCTGACGCTCTGTCCCGCTCCAGGCTCCGCGTCTTTTTGAAAGAGCGGAGGTTCGTTTAAGCCCAGCTTGTACAGCGTCTTGTTTGCAGAATTGCCGTCCCAACGGTGGTTAATTAATGCTGGTTTTCCTGTGGTAGGTGGCTTTTTCCCCACTTTCCCCACAGATCAATATTTAGTGCTAGAGGTAGGCCCTTGCTCTGGTTAGCTTCGTTGCACAAACTACCCTTGTAGTTAGATTCCTTAGATTCCTTTTAACACCTCGTCTTCCAATTAAAGCCAGATTCTGCTTTAAAACATTTCATTTCTTGGTCAGTTATAATGCTTGAGCCGTCAGGCTTCACATACGGAGTCTAGCATCACCTGAGAGGGTGACCTCTCAGGGTAAGAGCCGAGTCTGTTTTCTTCAGGAGAATTGTGTCATGCTTTGGTTTTAAGCTTTCTTTTCACTTCTGTAAGACTTGTGTAATTCATCGATTCCTTCTCTCCCTCATCTCTTTCATCCTGTGTATAACATCATTGGCAGAGTAAGATATTTCAGTGCTTTCTTTTCAGGGTTTCGGGAAGACCAGAAGCAACTCAAATCTGTGAACTGGTAATACATTTTTATTTCTTCCTTACTTTCATCTTTGTGTAGTTCAGTGAAGTGAAACACTTAGCATTTCATGTTACCAGGTCATTCAGGCTGATTTAGTTGTTCCCTTTCGAAAACCTGCATTTAGGAGAAAAAAATGAATGTGATTTTTGTGTGGCTCTGAATTCTTCTCTGCAGTGTCTAACTCAAAACTGTAATACCATGAGAGGGCAGAAGCAGCAGGAAATAACGTAGCTGTTCTTGGGGGTTTTTGCATGTTACTTAGTCACAGTGAAAAGTAAATCATGCTTTAAGTTCTTTTAATAATATTAATAAATATACTGTTGCCTGAGTTAGGAGATGTTTCATTCTCTGTTGAACAAAGAAATATGTTAATGCTCATTCCTCTTCTTCAGATTGCCAGTGCTTTACTTCTCTTTCAGTCAGGCTTTGGTAACCTCCTTTATCATCAGATCAATAAAAGACTTCAAAGTTCCAGTGTGGAAAAATGAATTATTCTGGTTCATTTGTTTCCTTTAGCAATTTTGTGCATTAATATCGTATTGACTGATTTTTGCTCTTTGGCCTGAAAGGAACTAAGGAGGGAGTAAATGGTGCTGTGCTTGTACTCCTGGTTTCACTGTCATTTGGGCTATAACTGTCACTGGTTTGTGTGAGCCTGGGACCGAGCTGGCTCCGAGTCTGACTTGTTTGAAGCTTAGAGCTTTACAGCTGAGCCAAACCTGACCGACTCCCCAGTGGGCTATTGTCAACTGACGGCTATTTCACTTACCTTCTTGAAAGCCAGAAGCATTTTCAGTGTGCTCTGTCCTTTGTATGTGTGCCCTTCTACAATTTTTGCTCTGTGTGTGGTTTTTGTAGGAAAATCCAGTGCCAGTTCGGTAAACGCCTTGTCTCTGGAGCTCAAATGTCCTCACTTAGCTGAGACTGAAAGAACCAAATTTTGTGATGCTCTAAGTCAAACCAGTGCAGAACGAGGCACTTCAGCCTAAGTCTACCCAGAGGCTTTCAAAATCTAAATGCAGGTGTCCAGCATAACTGTTTGCGAAAAATGGTGATCTTTGAAAAATTCCATTGCATCTGCAGAAGGGTAGGATGGGAGAGGGAAGACATAACATGGGAACTAGAGGTGACGGTATTTGCCTGCTGCCTAATAGAGTGTTACTGTTGTTGTTGTTACGTTCGTGTTTTCCCTTCCAGTCTGAGAATTCTGATAAATCGAGTGCCGAAAGCGATTCGGAGGCTGAAGTGGAACAGGTCTCTGTATATCATAAGCTCCTGGCTACCCTGAAGACCTCTCCTGAGTCTGAGAGTGAGGAAGAGGAAGATGAAAGTGAATCAGAAGAAGCTGGGGAAAGTGAGACAGAAGCAGGCAGCGAAGGGTCCCAGGAGACCAGAGAAGCAGATGGAGGTGAAGAAGATAAGAATGATGTACCAGAGCAGGAAGAAGGTTAGTTGGTCTTCTCCCGTGCTTTGGTAAATGTTGTTTCAGTCAGTAAGTTTGAGTAACGTATGTTTTTAGCCAGGATCCTGGTGTAGACTGGCTTGTTGGCTGGGTGCTCTTTTGGCTTGGAGACTCTGTTGCTCCGTTGCCTCTGTGTGGGTGGGAGCAGCAGCTGCTGAAGGATTTAGCAGAGGAGAGGGTAGCTGTGCTCATTTTCCGGCAGACAGCCCGCTGCTGCTTTCTCAGATGTTGTTTGTGCGGCAGCACAGAGGAAATCCACATGGAGCAGCATACCAGGGGTTCTCACCCACTCATGGGAGACGCAAGCTGTTCTCTCGCGCAGCATCTGGCTTGGCTGCTGCCACCGAGAGGAGGGAAAGGTTTGCCTCATAGCAGAGGAAAGAACATGTAAATTGGAAGGAAACCTCCTCCTTTATGACGAGGCACCCTCATTCATGAAGTCTGCAAAGAAATTCTGGGAGAGAGGAGTCAACTTTTTATTGTTTTCAGTTATTTGGGGTCTTTGGAAACTAAAACTTGCATTCCCCAAATAGGTTGTTTCTTTAATGTTGTCTGGGGAAACACACGTGTATTACGTAACATTTGGCACGCTAGCCAAAAGTAATCTTTACTGTAGAATACAAAGGCTGCTTTTATCTTTTTGGGTAGAGTATCGGGAGGAAAAAATTGGTAACTCAAAGGGAACAACGAGCTAGCTACAGACAGTAACTTTTCCAGGAGAATATAACCGATTTCTCTCCCTAACAATTCGCAGCTCCAGACAGAGCAGAGCAGACGCTTGGCCAGGAGCGGGCTGATGGCGCAGATACCTCTTGTGACCCGAGTCATGGAGTAATTGAGGAGTTTACTGATGTGAAACATGAATCTGAATTTAGCTTGGAAACCAATTTCATGGAAGAGGAGAGTGGAGATTGCAATGCAGATAAGAGAGAGAGCAATTCTTCACGAGCCTTTTCAGAAGGTAAAACGCAGTATGTTTGTGTTTGGTGATCTGCCTCTAGAGGAGTATCTGTAAACATGTGTAAATTACCAACCACCCTAATGATACGCTATACAGCTTCCGTGTTCTTCCGCTACATTATTCATTGCGTTGCCCACGTGTGAGCCCGTTACATAAGGGATGCTTAATGCTAATGCAGACGTGTGGCTGAACCATTTGTTTTCTGTAGCCCCTGCAGACTGGGATTTGTGCGTGGTTTCTCTTATCACTGATAAAGCTTGAAATATCAGGAACTAGAAATGTACATGGAGGGGGTTATCTTGTTCGGTTGCTTTAACGGTAGTTTAAAAAGCCAGTGTAATATGAAGGGCCCTGCAAGCCTGCACATGATTGGGGAAAATATTCTTGGCACAGACAGCACAGGAGATAATCACAGAGCTGACCTGTGAGGGCATCCTTCACAACTCAGTGGAGTTAGAGGTGAGATTCTGGGAAGCTTGGGGCAGTCACAGTAATTTAGACAAATGCTCAGGACACTCTGAATTTTGAAGGTTATGCAGAGGAGTCCGACTGCACTGGGATCAGGAAGGCGTGAGGCGTCAGTGGAGCATCTGCGTGGTATCTTTTAGGGGTGTAGCCCGGAATCTCAACGCCGCAGTGTGCTGATGGGTGCACTCTGAGCTCCAGTGTTGGAGTCGTCCCACCATGTGTAATACAAATAACTGTGTGCATGGGTGTGTGATCTTTCAGTGATATGCCACACATTGGCACTTGCAGAGCTTCTATTCGCATTTCATGCTCTGTGGTTTTAATATCAGATGGCACAGTTTGAGAGAGAGAAATATGTTTGTAGCATCCCTAGTGATGCTGGCTTGTCATCTTGGAGCAGCAGCTGACATTAGATCTGGGAGGCAGCCTAGTTGATACATGAAATGTGTGGAAGCATCAAAGGGCCATGTGATAGAAAAAACAGCTCGTTCTTGTTACCATGAGAATATTCCTTAGGCTGTTGGCGTTGCATTTTAATGAGAACTGTCGCTCTCCAACTGCATGCTAAGTATCCTTACAGCTTTGTTCAACGTGTAAATGATGCACTACTTTTCAGTGGGGTCCTGGAGATTGAAAGTGGCTTTGTAATCTAGTACAGAAAATGAGTCACCTAAGATAGCAGAAAGGGGATGGATTTCTACTCTGGTCCCGACATCACTAGAATTCCTGAAAATGCTTCATATTATTCCCTCTACTTTATCTGACAAATGCTGGAATTGGTAAAAACTCAACTGAGGAGAGAACCCGTATTACAATTAAATGATATCCTGTTCGTTTGTGTTGCTGGGAAGATATTCTCAACAGTGTCATAATTAGCAAACATCTTGACTTTTGCCTGGATAACTTGTATGTGGGCTAGATATCCTTTGGCAAGCACTAGTGTTCTCTAATTAGTTTTCTTTATGCAGCGAGTGCTGCTGTGCTGCAAGCAGTGTACAGAGCTTGGTTTTCAAAACAAGCTTTGCATGTGACTTGTGCATGCCAGTGTCTTTGAATATAATATGATTTTACAGTTCCTTGCCTCTCCTTTCCTTTCCAAAAAGAAATGCTGATTAGATAAATCAGACTTTTGCTCGCTTCAGGCAATTTTTGCCTCCCTTCCCCAAAACCCACCTATCTTTCTCTGCTTTATCACAAACTGTATTCACATCACTGGCCAAAGATGCAAAGCCCTGGGCACAACTGTTGAAGAATTAAGAAGGACAGTAAGTTCACTTGGGTCTTTACTATTGACAGCCTATTTTACCTGCAAGGGATGGATGTGTCAGAGCTTAAGGCAGAAAATTGCCACAGAGTTTTCTACTACATATTGCTTTCCTGTCCAACATTTTGTTTTGTGATTGAAAGTTCTAGTACTTCCATAAGTGCTGCTTTTTCTTTTTTTAAAGCAATCTGTCAAATCTGTTCTCTCTGTTCTTGTAGAGAGAATTTGACATCCTTTCTCTCATCTCCAAGTGCTTTGAAATAACTAGTTTTAACTGTGGTGTTGGCCAGCATGGAAACTGTTCGTCTCATTTGCAAATCCGTTCTGAAACTTGATTCCAGTATTAGCTATAATAGTTCTCAGGATATTTTTTTGTTGTTATAAATAGATCCATTTAAACAGCACATGGACAAAGAACTTGAAGAAAAAGAAGTAGAAAAAATGTCTACACTTCCTAAAACTTCAAGTCAAAGCAAGGTAACAGTTTTCTGTAGCCATCCAGAGTTCCTAAAGATGCCTGGATTAAAATAACTCTCTTTTTTATATAAGCAAAGTAGATTCATAATTGTTGTTATTAGCTGCTGGCACTGGAATTGTCAAGATTTTGTCACTGTGTTGTTGCTGAAGTGTTTTCTTCTTCACTTAGTGCTGAGCGAGAGTTGAATTCTGAAGTCTGCTGTTAAGTAGGCATATGGCGACGCATCTGAAAAACATAGCTTTAGAGCTGGATCTGTAGTGCCAAACCCACAGGTTTAGCACTCTTGAAGCCGGTTAGAAACAGGGCCGGTTTCTGAGCGGTAACAGCACAATGCCAGGGATGTGCTCTGCAGCTGAACTTGGGAGGTGACCATGTACAGTCACCTCCTGTGATGCACTTTTACCTTCTTGCTTCAGGATGGCTGTATCTCTGTACACATTTACAAGCTGGTAAAGGGGAATTTAATACTTGTATCGTTAATATTGGAAATAATAGGTGAATTACAGTACCAGAAAACCACCTCGTTGCTTGAGAGAGAATATTGGTTTTCAAAATACTCATTTTTAGACAAACCTTTGCTTCCTAACTTTTTCACATCTGATTTTGTTTTGGAGGGTTGCCTTGCATTCTGGTCAGCCATATGCTGGGTGACATTCATTGGACGATATCCAATGGTTAGTCAGTCAGAGAGAAAGCTGTGATTTTTTAAATTTAATTTTATTTTTTTCTTTTTTGGAATATGGTGGCCAAAAATACCAGTGCCACCTGAAGCAGTGCATGATGTATCTTTGTTTAACTTGGTGTAGCTACTTTATGGAGATAGATAAGGACAACTTGCATAGCAGAAGGCTTAAAGTTCAGAGTTTTCCCCTACCACAACTGATAGCTTTTGCCCTTGAAATCAGACAAACTCCAACAAGATTGCATTTAGCAACTGATTCACAACTCCTGGGTTTAGTCCCTAATGGGGTTCTGTTTTCATCTTTACACAAAGTACGTACCTCAGTGCAGCTGATCTGTAAACGTAGTCAGACTCCAGGGTTCTCATCTTGTCCCTGGTTTGTGCCGCTGATTTGCTGGATGGGTTAGGCAGAAATGACATCCTTCCTCTTCCTCCCTTTTCTCCTCTGTAAAATGAGAACAGTTATATCACTGCAAAATACATCCAGATCTACTGAGCTCAAGTTTATTGTTATTTACCCTGGTAGACTCTAAGGAAGAGATTGCATATTGAAAAAAAGGTTTCAACTTGTATTATGAAAAGATAATTTCTCAACTTGCATGAACTTGATTAAACTGCCAGCTGTGGTGATGTGCTTTTAAGTGTACTAAGTTTGGTACATGAGGCTTCTCTTTGGGTTTTTTTTTTTTCAGTGGCCAAGGCTGGGCCAACTAACTTTTTCTTCCACTTTGGAGAAACATAAAACTCTGAAAGCAGACAAAGAAATTGATGTGAAACAGCTTTATCTTCACAAGCCTTTAGAATCCACTTGGCCAAAAGTGAATAAACAGTTCCTGTCCTCAATGAACAAACCAAGCGATCCCTTTTTTACCCCGTTACAAAGAGAGCTCTTCTGTATCATGAATACGTACCGGGACTTGTTCTATCCAGAAAGAAATGCTTTAACAAATGGAGAAGAAATCCGGCATGCTTACTGCTTGCATGCCTTGAACCATGTTCTGAAGGCAAATGCCCAGGTGCTCAGCAACAATGCCAAACGAAGAGACCAAAAGCCAGGCACTGACAATGATGACTACAGGGATCAGGGGCTCACTAGACCGAAGGTAAGAGCGCTTCCTTAATGTGATTCCCCCATCCCCACCGGGGCTGTCTGGTCAGGCTGTATAAACATCCTGGTAGTTTATCCAGAAGTATTTCTGTTGCTGCTCTCGCAGGCGACATGTTCCTGGGCACGTGCCTTTCCGCATCCCTTTATCGTGCCTGGCAGTTGTCTGCCATGGCTGGAGCAGAAACCCTGTGAGAAGCAGCA
The DNA here is from genome assembly GCA_009819775.1 of Phoenicopterus ruber ruber. Lineage (NCBI taxonomy): Eukaryota > Metazoa > Chordata > Aves > Phoenicopteriformes > Phoenicopteridae > Phoenicopterus > Phoenicopterus ruber. Next base: position 26,519,020 of record CM020217.1, on the reverse strand, counting down.
GGCGCAGGGTTGTCAGACAGCCCGTTTCTGTGCTGAGCCATGAGTTTGACTTATCTTTTTCCTTGTCCCCCTCTCGCTACAGACCGACATGTCACCTTTTCCTTCTTCCAGTTCTAAATCTACCAGTACAGAAACGTGCTTCCATGTTGATCTTCAGTGTTAGTGCAGGTAGCGTAGGCTGTCACCCAATGTAGGATGTCCCAGAAAATTTTCTGTCCTTATGCGCTTTTAAGGACTCTCCTGCATGCAAAGATCTTTCTGTACCTGGGAGACCTTGGGGAATCCCAGTCCCATTGGCAAGGCCACCCGTCGCAGTCGGTGGAGTGGGCCTCAAACCAAGGCTCCCTGGATTCACAGCATCCTCTCGTTGATAACCTGGTGGATTCAACCTGGGCTAGCCTGTCACTGGTGGTGCCAACTACCTGTTGAACAGTTTCAAAGTTGGGTTTCAGTGTTGCTGCACCCCTGGCAAATGCCTTTGGTTTCTGTGTTGACTCCCCAGTTAGATATTTATATTTCAGAGTGCTGTGCAGAGGCTATTGCCACCCATCCAGGAGTCAGATGTTGTCCTGTCTGTGTGTTGTGGGAGCTCTTGCTTGCTTGGGGGACAGGGAGAACAGGAGAACACGCTTAGATTTCAATTCCCATGTAATGGTACCCTGGGCGTGAGATGGAGAACCAAACTGAGCTGCCGGCCAGTACCCATTCATGAGCGCACTGCGTCCCAGCGCGCCCCCCCTCCTTGCTGCATGTCAGAATTGTTTTGTTTTGATTGTTGGGATGCCCAATGGTGGCAGATCTAAGTAATAAAAAAATTTACTTAACATACAGTTAACTGTGGGTGTTCATATTTTATGGGTTGTTCTGTTGTAACTTTTGATCTACGCAGGTACTGATGATAGTGCCCTTCAGGGAATGCGCTTTGCGAATCGTGCATATTTTCATCAGCCTTCTTGAAGTGAATGACAGAAAAAAAATAGATGTAAGTAATAAAAAGCGCTTCAAAGGGGAGTTTGGCTCTGACCCAGAAGAGAAGCCCTCCAGCCTGAAAAGACCTGAAGATTATGAAGCCGTCTTTGCTGGCAACATTGATGACCATTTCAGAATCGGTAATGACCTACTGAACAGGTGATTTTTAGCTTGTAAAGAACTGAGAGGTAACCTAACGAGTTCTTCCTACGTGTCTAGAAGCTATCACAGCTGGAAGTTCTGGTGAGACTCTAGGCTCTGTGGTATTCCTGCTGGTTTTGCACTGGTAACTTGGATTTTTCTGAAAATCTTTCTTGCCTTGCCAGAACTTTAAAAAGAAAGAAAATACAAAAGTAATTATTTTCATATCAAGTTCAGAGTCACTTAAAATGCAATGATTGCTTTATTGTAGCAGGACTGCCCGCACCTCATTTTAAAGAGGATAGCCTTGATTATGCAGCAAAGTCTTTCATGTTATTAAAAAAAATCTTTTGGGTTTAATTAGCCTATTCACAATGTCTCTTGTAATCAGTAACGGTTGGAACAAAATTAAAGGTCAGTACTGAGCAAAGCAGTTTTCTGCTGTGTTGCCTATGGTTTTCATGAACGCAGAGGGGTAGCCAGCAAGTAGGACTGTTGGACAAGCAACAAATGTGAGACTATTTCGTAATACTGTAATCTCACACTGTTTTAGTAACTCAGCGTGCAGAGAATTAGCTATTGACTTGGTTCCTGGAGCTGCCGTGATGACTAGGCAGTTTTTCTAACTTAACTTGACAGATCAGAGGCTTTTGAAATTATTGCCCCTTGAAAGATAAATTGGCATCCCAGGAGACTTAATGATACAGTGGAAGATGCAAGCAGGTCCCACTCCGTCTTTCTTCCTTCCCCAGTGAATATCTCTGGCTGAGAGCATCTTGCTTTCAGTAGCATCATAATTTTCCTTTCAGTCCTCTCCCATACCACAGTCTGCTTGATCCACTTACTAGGGGTGAAGAAATGCTTGAAGAAACTTTCAGTGCTGTTACTTGCAGAAGCAAATCACAGAAGCAGAATAATTATTCTTTCTTACTGTGCCTCACACCCTGTTACTTCTGCACAAAGATCTAATTTAAAGCACATTTGTTATGCCTTACTAAAACCACCCTTTCACATTTTTAAACAGAAGAAAGACTTGATGTTGTTAAACTGTGTATATGCTGTGACAAGTGATAGCTTCTTCCTGGATATTCAACCAATTGTGCCTTTTTTTCTTGTCTTTTCTTTTCCATTTTTATCATTGGGTTAAAATAGATAGTGGGAGGGGTCCCTATTGATGTCTGTATGAAATTCTTGCAAGTGCCTTCAGCTATGCCGGTGATAGTTGGCTTCACACAGGGAGGCAGAGAAGTTGAAGAGACACCTTTGTTGGGCAGGCTGTAGCAGATGGCTTGAATATGGTCTGGACTACCTGGATTTTTAAGATCAGAAAACTGTGGGTCCTGGCAATGTTGCCATGTAGTTATGACATAGGTAACAAGCTCCTTTGATTCCTTCCTTTTTCTTTCTTTAACGTGAAAGTTGATGCATAAGCTAGTTCGGCATGTACGCCGCAACACGCATTGTGAGAAGCGATGCCGGGGAAGGTGCAAGACTGGTTATCCTTTCAGTCATCGTCACACAAAGAACCTTTTCCTTTGCATTTTTATTAGCAGCTCTCTTGGCCCTGTGAATAAAGGCAGTTTATAGTCAAGAGGTCCACACTGAATCTTTCATGATAGATTAAGGTAATAGTTACTATAGTACCTAATGGCAGCGGCCAAAGTCTGGGATTTATGGAGAAGGGAATAGTTAATAATTTCTGCTTTTTTTCTTTTTTTTCACTTAAGTTCTTCAGCCCTCTCATCCCCCTTTTTAGCAGAAAATCACAAAAAAAAGTGTTTCAGTTAAAAAATGTTGTCCAGGCTATGAAAAAATCTGGAAAAAAGTACTACTGAAAGAGTTTGCTGAACTTCATGAAAACCTGCCAAATGCTTGTCAAATGGGGGTGGGTAAGCACTTTTCAGGGAAAGAAGAGTTTCAGACAGATTGGTTTTGTCCAGCTATGATCATTAGTATGTGTTAAGGGACAGGAAATGTAGGGAGTTACTATTACAGAGCCTGCTGGAAGAATATGGTTGATAATTGACCTTAACTAAGAAAATGCCATTGGTTGTTGTCGGACAGGGGTTGCGATTCTTCAAAAGAGTATGAGGCTATACGCACCATTTTACTCATCGGATATCATCATCGCCTCTCCCCTGGGTATAAGGACTATTATTGGCGCAGAGGGGGAGAAGAAGAGAGATTTTGATTTTCTATCATCAATAGAAGTTCTCATAATCGATCAAGCAGATATTTACCTGATGCAGAATTGGGAACATGTTCTGGTGCGTTTTCTGTATGTGTTCATTTTTGTGTTGCACTGTCTCGTTAGTCTGATATAACTTAATTTTGGCAGTGAACGGTATTGCTATTTTTTTACTGACTTGATTCCAGACATGCATGCTTGTTCCTTTTCCTCCCTCCACCCTGATATTTTCCTTTTACTAAGAATATTCTTCCTACAGATTTTGGTAGTATTCAGCACCTGTTCTCTATACATCTTAGTACTTGGTGCTTTAGTGGCATACTTCATCAGAGATTTTTTTGGACAGTTTTAATTATCTTGCAGGATGAGACGATGATGATTCCTTTAATCACATCTGGGAGAAAATATGCCAGCTGTCTGACTGCCCAGCGTCTCAGTTTGTAGCCATGTGAGGAATCTGTACAACCTAATTCAGGTTCCTCCAGAAGGCAGTGGGAGCTGGTGCTTGTCTCCACTGACTGTAGAGATACCAAGCATAAGTCATGTCTGAAATTGAACAGTATGAAGATTTTCCTCTGTGTGTAATGAAAATACTGTTCTGGGATTGCAGCTAGTATGCAGTAGTACCCACGTGTTTTGGCTTTTGGTTAATAAAAGTTTTCAAGATTGAAAGGTTGGGTTTTTTTCCACATAGAAGCACCTTTGAGGTACCTGGGCCATGCTTTTCGACAGCATGATGTTACTGTACGTTTTAAATGAGCCCAGAACGTGTCTTGTTTCCTGGGGAGTCCCAGGAAAGGCACGTCAGCTCCAAGGAATGAGTCCTGGAGCCTGTTTTCCTGTTTTTCCCTTTGTGTGCGACTGCCTGCCATGCAGTGGCAGCAATACCAGTCCTAGGCATCATTCACCGAGGCCAAAATGAAGTGAATTTCTTCACTTGCACCCAAACTCTCCCTGAATGCGATGGGAAACTGCACTTGGGCTTCTTATAGCTCAGAAACCTTGGGCCCATTGACTTTAATACAAACAGACAAATCCATTATACTTGCCCCGTGGGAGAAGATTGGAAGCAAAGGTTACTGTTACCAATGACTAAAGAGATGGTAGCTTTCAGTTCTGTGGCGGGAAATCAAGTAAATTACTCTTGCTGTGGTCAATAAATTCCGGACAGTCGTGTCTTGGGAGATCACTACTGTTTTATATTCTGTGCTGTCTTGCTCATCCCTGCCCACTTTCTTGCTGCAGAGAAGGCTCTTGCAGTCTGGGTGCAGGGATGACAGTCTGTAGCGATGTGTTTCCATCTCTGTGTAGCACCTGATGAAGCACATTAACCTGCTGCCTCTGGATTCCCACGGGGTAGACTTTTCCCGAGTGCGGATGCTGAATCTCCATAACTGGTCCAAGTACTACCGCCAGACGCTGCTGTTCAGTGCTCTTCAGGATCCCCAGATCAACTTTATCTTCAACAAACACTGCTTCAATTACGTGGGGCAGGTGAGTTCACAGATGAGCTGAAAGCCTTCTTTTAAATGCTGGCGTAAGGGAGGGGGAGAGGGCCAGAAAACCCAACATGTGGAAAAATTCCATAACTCAGTTGCAGAAAGACTGTCTGCCAGTCGTTTCCATTACCCAAGTATTTCAGTCTGAATCTCCATCAGGCTGTATGATAATTTCTAATGGTGTGCTAAAGGCATGAATAACTACTCTTCTTGCAGTGATATTTACTTGATCCTTTTCTTTCATGGGTAGCTGTTCCATGTCAGAAGTCAGATTTTGTTTTTCCTTAATTTGACACACACAAGTTAGCTTGTTTTATTTATTTTGTTGCTAAATGGAGGGCTTGCCTGCTTCCTTTCTTTTTTTTTTTTTTCCTCCTACTGTATAAGAAGCACAAACTGTTATTACTTTGAAAGAAACAGGAAAAGTAAAAACCTTAGTTGTCCATCTCAAATATGCGGAAGTCAGGGCATAAGCAGTGGTCGTCTATATTTAACAGATCTGGTGTGTGTATACATGAATGTAGTTTTGTATTGGAGCTTTCTTAGAAATAGCCTTGTGCACCGCTTGCAGATGCGAGTTATGAGCAGAAAGCTGGCTGGAGCGTGGCTGCCTTTGAAATGCTGCTTCCCTAAACATCCTACTTTCTTCTCGCAGGTGGCCGTCCGCAATGTGCCACTCAGTGGCTCCATTAGCCATGTTGTGGTCCAGCTTCCTCATGTTTTTCGGAGGCTAGAAGCTGAAAATCTAACTTCTGTAATAGATACAAGGTACTCTGTGTTCCAGACTATTTTGCTATGCCCTAATGACTGCAATTTCAGATTTAGTGGAGCGTACTGTTTCCTGCAGAGCACGATGTGATTTCACCACAGAAGTATGCCTTCATTAGTCTTCGGATGCTGGCTAGGCTCTGCACAGGTGGAGGGGAACGCCGAACTTCTCCTTGCCAAAGGCACTGCAGTATAAAGTGTGGGAAAGGAATACCAGTCTCTACCGTAACTGTGTAGTACTGATAAAGCCTTTGCTTTTTATCTTCTACGCGTGTAGAAATCCCGTGAAGTTAAAGAAGGAAAAAATGTAGTCAAAATCTTCTGCAGTCTCTTGTGTCTGATGATATTCCTGTTTGAGGTCATATCAATATTGAAAAGCTAAATGTTACTCTGGTTAAAACGCATTTGTTTTCTTAACTCAGGTTTCGGTTTTTCATCGACAAAGTTTTGCCCGAGTACCGCGATGCCATCATGTCACACACGCTCATTTATGTTCCATCATATTTTGACTACGTGCGTCTTCGAAATTACTTCAAGAAAGAGGACCTGAATTTTACTCACATTTGTGAATACACTAAAAAAGCTGGCGTCTGCAGAGCAAGACGGTTCTTTCTCAAGGGAGAGAAGCAGTTTTTATTGTTCACTGAGCGCTTCCACTTTTACAAAAGGTGAATTGTGGACCGAGTTTTCCTTTGAGTTGCATTTGTGCTGTTTTGGAAGTAGAGTCTGACCATAATCATAGATGGGCTATATTGCTTTTTGAATCTGGTGGATCTCTCTGAGGACTTCTTTGACTGAAGTAAGAGCTTTTCAGTTTACTTTAAAATTTTTGCATGTTGTCAGCAGTCCCTTGCGGAGACTCTAATACTTTGATATGCACAGGGCTTTGTCCAGAAAGGTAAGTGCTGCCAAGTTCCACTGATGTCAGGACAGGATGATATAGCCTGCAAAAGGGGATTCGTTGTGCCTTTTATTTGTGTTCATCTGTGCCACAATAATTACATAAAATTCTGGAAAAGGGTATGTAATTGGTTCAATAATGCAATACAGCAAGCTGAGGCCACCTGGAAAATTTGCTATGTCCTGACTGGAGCTGTTTAGAAGTTCCTAATGGAACAGTTTTTTCTATTAGCAGAAAATGTTTTGGCAAATACGAAAAGTTTCATGAGGCTCAGTCTGATCAAGCTTCACTGTCTTAAAATCCAAGCCGAAGAGACTGAATACTGCAGAATTTGGTGGTGGTCTGTACTTCAGAGGAAGTCACAGTGCCTGGCAGTTAGACCTGCCCTCCCCCCTGCCCGTAATTCCACATCTGTGTTAAGTTTAGTCTTCATGACACAGGGTTTGTAGAGTTGAGCTACAACCAATGTGCATTGAAGTTGATGGAAATTGGAAGAACTGAGATAAATTGATGTTTTAACGTTCACACTTTGTAAAAATTGGCAACAAAGTTACTTTTTTGGTTTTTTTTCCTACTACAGGTATACGATAAAAGGCATTAGGAACCTCATTTTCTATGAGTTACCAACCTACTCCCACTTCTACAGTGAGATTTGTAATATGATGAAGGCCACAGACAATGGAGTGGATGCTACTTGGACCTGCACTGTGCTCTACTCCAAGTATGATGCTCAGAAATTGGCTGCAGTGGTTGGCATAGATCGCACAGCTCAAATGCTACAGTCCAAGAAAAATGTGCACCTCTTTGTTACAGGAGAAAATGAATAAGTAATACTGCAGACTAGACAACTGGATGGACCTGCATTTTACTCCTAATGCACTTTTTGATGTTGCTTTTTAAAAAAGTATTAAACTTTTTACTCCCTTTTACTAAATTTTCTGTTGAAGTTGTTCGTATAGTATTAAATTTTATATTTCAGTGCTCTGTCCAACAAGAAACAAAGGATGCCATTCAAGAAAGCAAGGGTTGGGGGGTTTCGTCGGTATAAAACCAAAATCAGTCCAGAACTATTATTCTTGTATATTGAAAAACTCACTGGTCAGTAAAGATGGATGCTGTGATAAATAACTTTTGATTGGATTGGTTCACTTCATTTTCAAGTGTAGCAAACTCGCCTTCTTCTATCAAAGGCAACTTTTTCCTTTAATCTAGGGGAAAAAGTGTGCCCAAGTTTTAATGCAGTCACTATTCTGTAAGCCCACATAAGGGAGGTGCAGGCGAAGGCTCTTCAACGCAAGCGTATCGTTGAATGAGAGTTGAACTTGCTTCAACTTGACGGTCGTGAGAATCCATCCATGTAGGGTAGGAGCTACAGTTTTGCATTTTTCCCTCAGTGACCTAAATATCTCTGCCTCCTCTTTACAACAGCCCCTCTGGCCGGTCAGTTTTCCCAGGGATAAGTTTTTCCAAAGGAAAACAGAGTTGAACTTGGCAGGCAGACGAGCCTAGGCCTGCCTAGCCCCATGATCACCAAAGCAGCCTTGGGGAGCACAAAGCCAGGTGGTGCAGTTGCAGATACCTGTGGTCTCATATCTCACACCATCACTGGGGTTTTGTTTGGTTGGTTTTTCTTTCTTCTTAATGGTTGCTTATGGACAGCATGGAAGCGTCATGGTGCTGCCTCTTCTTTCTTTTCTTCTCCTTCCAGGAAGCTAAGCCTAATTTAAAAGGAGCTAAAAGTAGAGAGGTTAGTTTTTGTAAGCCTGTGCTGCAGGAAGACTGTTCTGTGGAGGGGCAGGTGAACCCAAATGCAAGAAGGAAACATCCATCCTGTGACAAGCTTTGAGGGTGTTCTTGTCTGGGAGGCTTAAGTAAATATATCAAAGTGAAATAAACTCCTTGAATAAATGCACAGGCACATAATTTTAGCCAATTTTGCATCATATGCTTCATTCCTGTATTTCTTAAAGGCTGTGAACTCAGGTGGTGATTGAAGTCCTGAAATCATTTAGCAGACATGCAAATCCATGCAGTTTCTTGCTTTGCATCTTAAGTAATGATTTCTGTTAATCTTATGTACCTCTGCTGTAGCACACAAGAATTAAGAGCCAGCCACGGCAAAGTTCTCCTTGTGAACATCTGCCTGCTGTATGGCAGAGACAACAGTAGTGGCAAACGAGGATTTTTCTTGTATGGTGTAGCCTCGATGTGGGAGAATTGTGGCTGTGCATATGAAAACAAGCGCACAAAATAGGATTAAGGAATTTTCTTTCTATGCTGGATGTACTTAGCAGAGATGAATAGCTGACCTCTGAGGAAGCTAAAGTGGGGTAGCTACTTAGGGAGATAACACGATGCAGTGCAGCTACTGTTTAAAGAAGCAGCAAGAGTTTTCTGCCAGAGCCTTTAACTATGCAAGGATTTTTCAGCCCCCACTGAAGTTAATAGCAAAGTGCCTTGCTGGGAGTGGGGCCAAATTGTAGTCTGACACCCCATCATTTTTGTACCAACTACCTGGGTTTGTTCCTAAGGCAAGCATACTTTGGAATGTGAAATGTATATCCCAGTGTTACGTTTTTGATGTTGATTACTAACTCTCTGATTTCCAAAGTTGCGTGTGACACTGCCTTCATGTAGAGCCCTGAGATGCAGGCACGAAGTCGATGCGTTAGCTCATGCATGAGAGTGTTCTGCCCTGGCAAAATCTGACTTGCTTTAGTAGGGAGCCTCATAAGCCAACACTAGAAATCCTACCTAGGAGGTCGCACTAGCGCATCGGACGGGTTTGGTGATACGGGGAGCCTGTCTCTGTGCTGGTGTAAGGGAGCTTCTGTTCCCAGGTGCTTCCTCCTACCCCCATGCTGTGATGTTCCCACACCTCAGGCGTTGGCCTGCTTGATAGTGGAATTGCAGTGAACTGGGGAGAGGATTTGGTCTTGTTTAAAACTTTCCTTTGCCCCCTTTTTATCTTATTTTAAACAATTCCCTGGTGCAGTTCACAGCCCTGCAAAGTGGTTTGTCCAAGAGTGGCTCTGAAGACCGTGAGTTACCAGGAGATGGTGAGCGCTGAGGGCAGAGTTTGGCCCATCCTGGATGCGTGTTCACGGATACCAATGCTTCGTGTGCTGGGCCAACTGCTGGCTCCAAATGAGTTACTTAAGAGCCCATCTTATAATGCATTTTCCTGACGATAATGCAGCTTTCAGAGAGATGGCTGAACCTAATGCATTTTCTGAACACTCTTAGTCCATTTTAGAAATGGAATATGTACATCTGGGGTTTGTCTTTTTTTTTTAACTGTTCAACACTTGAAAAAAAGTTCAAATTCTGACACAAATGGAATAAGAAAAGATGTTAGCAAATACAATATTTTACCTTTTTTTTACTTGACAGCATGCAATTTTGGGATGGCAAGTTTTTTGCAACTTTTCCACAAGAATGCACCAATGATGAGTAACTACTCATCTTGAGGAAACAAATTTAAAACAAAATCGTGTTCATTTTGGCATCCATATCATACCTTTAAGGGGGTGGTGATGTTTCTTAAGAGTCCTTTTTTGTCGACATTTCAAGAGAACCTCAGAGTATTGAAAACTAATCCCTGTATTCTTTTTATTTTTGAAAGACATTGTAATGCAGTGTGAGAGTTGACGGCCTGGCATGAGGCAGGCGGCTTTCCAGGCAGTGGCTGCTAACGTGCAGTAGTGCTGAAGCATTAGCAGCTAGCTTTTGGGAATTCAAACCCAAGGGTAAAAATAAACTGGGATTAAGATATTAAACAAGAATTTCTTTTCAGCGACTCCTATCTCTCAGGAAATCCTAGTAATTGATGATCAAGAGAAAGACATACCTGTCTATAGGAATATCGTTCTTCCAGCTAATGAGCTCATGTTGTAATGGCTCCTTTTTTCACTAGTAAAACCTAATCAGGATAATAGATTTGTTACGTTTTGTTGCTCCTTTCAAAGATGACAAAAAGGCAATGTATTTTTTTTTTTTTTCTGAAAATGCATTTGTAGGATAGGAGCCAGCCTTCTGCTGCTGACTATTAATGTGGAGGAGGGAGGGAAAGGTGACTTAGGGACAGTCTGTCTCCAGCGCTGGGGAGCTGCCTCCTGTAAGGAGGCAGGTTGTTAGTTTTGCAGCAGTCATTGGGAGACACGGGATGAATCACATGAGAGAGAAACTGGAGCATTCTTGTTAACAACAGCAGAATTAACAATTACTTTACAGTTGTGCTGTCACACAGGCTGCCAGGATTTCTCAGCTCCGCGTTAGTCATGCTCCCGTGGCCTCAGCCCCAGGAGTTACTCTCCAGCGTTTGGGGTTGGTTTGGACGTGGTAGCCAAGTGTGTCTGATGAAACAGTTTGCTTTGTGAGGGGAGCGGGGGGGGTGTCAGAAAGCCCATCCACAAAAGCATATGTGGATGTACGAGGGGGCTGTGCCAAGAGGGAGAGGGGTGAGAACAAGTGGAGGACGGCGGTCCCTCACATCGCAGCCTGCCGGGCTGCCCCACCGCTGTCTGCCCAGGGACCAACCTGCGCGGCGATGGGCTCCTCTCTTCACCCTATCGGTCTGTTCAGCGACCTCCTGCAGGTTCTGCCCTGGGAAGGAAGCAGGTGCCCCGGGGAAGGTCACTGGGGTGAGGCTTCATCTTTTCCCCTCCGCAGAGGTGCCAGGTGACCCTTGATCTGGTAGAGAAGGTGAAGGTGGTGCAGCTCCGCAGGCCGGCACCCACGCTGGCTGAGGCGTGCCATGCAACGGCCCAGGACTAGGAGGGCACAAGGCCAGAAGAAGCCTGACTGCAGAACACTCCACGGGCTTTACGATATGTGTGTATTACTATAGCCAGCTCTCACCCTGGTCAACAGGATGCTTTTGTCCACGCTAGATGCAAGACATAGTTCAGTCCCTGTGGCTTTACATCTCATCCTCTGTGCTAAGCTCGACAGTAAGGGATAATTAATTAGCACAGGGCTGGTTACATTTTAATTAACCATTAGCTTCAGCTGTGCTTGGGGGTTGCTTGTTTTACCAGGTGGACTGTGAGTTGGGCTGAGACCACCAATTCTTGGATGGATAAACAGCTAACAGGTAAGAGCTAGTACTGTGATTTAGTTACCTGAAATGGAGATGTTGAAATGGTCATAACATTGAGTGGTACTTGAGAAATAAATACTTGATTATGTAAGAGAGATGCAGGAATCTTCAGTAAAGGACATGAGAGAGATCAAGGTAAGGTACAGAGAAACAACAAGACACAGGACAAAAATAGGACGGTAACCTTGGAGCAGTTGACAACATAATTATCTCGCTGCAATTGAAAGCAGAAATTTGGCCTTAGTCTTTCAGATAAAACAGCAAAATCACACTGAAGTCTTATGCGCTGCACGTGATGTTACATTTCCTGGGTCAAACTCTTACTGGCATAAATCTGAAGAGGTGTTCCCAGAATTGCTAAAACAGAGGTTTATCAGGATGCTGTAAAGTCTATTGTTAGTCTCTCCTTTGCACTCTTACAAAAGGGGAATTTGGTAGCAGGGGCCATAACTGCAAACCTGTTGCCAGTACCTTGTTATTACTGGGTAAGAAGCAGCAATCTCCATGTTACTTACTTGCCTTGGGTGCCAGGTTTCAAAACCATTGCTTCATTGCCATTTAATTAACAGGTTAGTAAAGAATGAATATTTAGCTTAGAATCACGTTAAAGGACGTGATTAAACTAACTGAAAAAAAAAACCCAAAACCAAAACAACAGTTGAGGTTGCAGGTCTATAGCTTGACTTACTGCTGCCTCTGCTGCCTGTTATCCCCTCCCAGAGTAGGGGAATAGCTGGTGGTAATGAACACCGCCTCCTTCTGCCATTCCAGATCTTTCAGGCTGCTTTGTACTTCAGTTCTCGCTCCCCTTCTCCCACGTTGGTATTGTGAGCAGAGTTGGGTGGAATGCAGTTAAATGCTGATAAAATGCAGTTAAACCAGGAAGAAGCCCCAAAGGAATAAATTAGTGTCTGAATTAATTCCTGCTACAAGCTGGAAGCTTTCCAGTGACTTCAGAGGCTGCTTGCTTGAGTCCAAAGGAGGGAGAGATCTTTCAGAGATTGCATTGTGGTCCAGAAGCTCTTGGAGTGCTTGCAAGCTTTGTGAAACAACTCACCTTAAATGTGGGCATGGGTATGTTTTGTGGAATTAGTCCATGGGAGATGGGGAGCCTGTAAGCATGAAGCAGGCCACTTTGACCTCACAGATGAGAAGAACTGAAGCAGATGTCAGAAGCACAGTAAGGTCCTGTTTCCAAAGAAGGGAGTCCAAATGATAGTGCTGAAAATTCGATCGCCTAAATGCACCACACAGGCTACTTTTGAGGGGGAAAATATACCAGGGAAAGTCTCTGTTAGTTACTGGAAGAGGTCCCACAGTGTGGGGAGGTTGCACACTGGAAGAGGTCCCACACTAGTGCTGTGAGCACCAGGGGATGGGGTGTTTCTGGCAGTGCAGAAACAGCCATCAGTGTAAGCAAAGAGTGAGCAAGATGGCATGACCAAAGCAGCAATGTACAGAGCCCCAAGAGCAAAGCTTCCCAGTGTGAGAAGACTTGACTCTAGGAATTTTGCTGCACCTCTTTTAGAGGTACAGAACAGACAGAGTGGAACAAACAGATACAGGTTTTTTTCCCAAACTTTATGAGAGGCAAAGCGATTAATGGTATAAAGTAACTTTCACATGAGCAGAGCTCTGAAATACTTCTTTTTTTTCCCCTCAGTCAGACATAATTAGGTATTCTTTCCCTTCTGTTGGCTTGTGATTAAGAGAGGAAAACAGTGAAGGGTCTCTCTCCTCTAGAAACTTGTGAGAACTAGGGTTAGCACAGGAGGAGCTATGAAGGAGGGTGCAGACAGAGCCTCCACTAAACAGGGGTGGTGCAAAAGAACCACCCCTCAGCTGTCACCCATTTACAATAATCAGACCTACTACCAAGTTGTGATTTAGGGAGGGCTACAGCACAGCAGGGGGCCTGGTTTTCTGTATGTATTGCTTTTTCTTTTCATTTCCTGCAGGAGGGGTTCAAGTAGAATTTGGCAATGCACAGAGATGTGGTACAGAAATTTTGCCCCAGCTGGGAAAACCACAGTGGTTCTGCTCCCTCTAAAGCAGAGAGGAGGAGAGAGCAGCAGGCATCTCAACAGCCTGTGGGAGACTAAGGTTAGTCTTTTCCTAGTATTGTGTTCTGCTGAAGTTCTGAAATAAAGAAAATATATTCAGTAGGTAACAGAGAAGCATCAGTGATCATATTAGCTAGAAGGCTGTATCCTTAAACTTCTGGTCTTATGTGGTAATTTGCCAAATCTTTTTCCTTGGTCAAAAGAAATGTAATGTCTTCAGTGGGTAAAACGCTAACACCTTCTGTTTGTGAGTGATGAGCAAGGTGTCAGGACTTTCCAACAGGATATGGAGCATCTAATAAATCACTTTATTAGGCAAGGTTTAGAGCAGTCAAACCTAAAGAGCTGTTTGGCTGGACACACCTTCCGCATGAACTTTTCGGATGCTTGCCCACATGTGTACTAGTAAATTAACATACGCGAGGCTCCTAGCTTATAGAAACAAAATAATGAGATATTTGGGGCAACTTGTTTCAAACTCTTTGGCTCCGTCAGTTTTTTCGTTTCTTGGATACAGGGGCTTGTTGAAGACAGGTATGGAGCATCTCTTGCCATGGTCTCCCTCCCCAGGTACTCTGGCTGGGAGGTTCTGGGACACCCGCTTTCTCTTAGGTGGCCTGCCAAGACCTCCAATGGTGTGTAAGCTACCTTTGCCACGGGAAGGGGCAAAGCAAGGGGTAGGCTAGAGAAGTGCCTCCAGTGCATTTAAGATGTTCCTGGTCTCACTGTGGACACTGAGAAGAAGGTCAGTAATCAGATCTTGTTCTTCCTGCTCCCTGGAGCCAGTCAGCAGTGTGTTATTGCATACGTTCTCATGTTAAGAAATTCTACTTCAGAAAGCGACGCTGTGCTGAGGAAACCATTTCAATGCCAAGGCAAAAGTTGAAGGCCAAATCAGCTCTTGGGAATCTTCTATGACCTGCAGAGTGCCGGGTTCAGGCATTTTCTTGTGTTGTGCTCCCTCTACTCCCTCCCCCCTCCCAGCATGCAGATAAGTTCCTGACTGACCTGTCAAATGCGAGTAATGATGAGAAGTCTCAGTGATTCACGGCTAGGACACGCGGAGTGCTCTGTTCTCTGCTCGTACTGTGAGGCAATTAATGCAATTTGTGCTGTTTGGCTGAGTGAACAGTTTGAAATGAACCATTGAGCCATCTGTTCCTCCAGCTGACATCAGGCGTGTCAAGAGTAGCAGTTAGCTTTTGCTGGGAAAGAAACATCTCACTGTCATTAAGGAAAGTTCAAGAAAGGGGGGGGGGTGTCGGGGGGGGGGGGGGGGGTGTTGTTCTTCCCCTTCTACTATCTTTAAAACAAATTCTTTCTTTCATATTTTCTTGTGGCTCAGGCTATGTGCCCTGGAGACTTTTCTGGCCTCTAGTCAGGGTCTTGGGAGCAGGGAAATGGCTACACTGAGCACCTTCTTCTCTCATCTCTTGCATGCTTTTGGTGAGAGAGGGAGGTGCTCAACAGGGTCCGAGTTTTACACGATTATTTTGCTCTTCCCTTGCTCTGTTCATCCCTGTATGCTGCTTTCTTGAGCTGAGGGCTTCAAGAAATAGTCTCCCCTGAAACCATCTCTCAGGAGGGTTTTCAAAAGGTCTTTTGGAGGTCGTATTTCATCCCCTGCAATTATTAATGACTTTTTCTTGTAGCAGGTATCTTTTATCTCATTAGTAGTAGGAAGACCATTGTTTCTCAATGAAGAAGCAGCACTATCTACAGATGACACAGAGGAATTGAGTGTTTGATGCCTATTCTGTTTTTGTGCTCACTGAGAGTTACAGGGAACAGACGGCTGGTGCAGCTAATGCCAGAAGCAAAGGGATAAGGTGAACCTAAAACAGGGAAGACTTAAGAGAAGACTTAAGCAGAATGTTTTAAGATTAACCAGGCCTGGTGGACTGTGTCCCTGAATACACAGAGATGTGATGCAGGATTTCTGAAAACTTGCTGTGGACAGGCAAGATACCAGCAGATTGGGAAAAGCCAAGATGGTGCCTGTCTTTAAGAGGTATATCTGGGGGGGCAGAGCAAAGTTAGGGAATGATAAAGCAGTTTGCATTAGCTCAAAACTCTTATGACAAATTTCCAAACCAGTTTAAAAGCACCTACAAGAGAAGCAACTGATTAAAAAAGAAAAAAAAAGAAAAGAAACTACATCACACCAAGCTCATTTCCTTCTAGAAAAGAGTGGCCAGAGAAGAAGCCATAGATGCTCTCTATCTTGGTTTGTAAGGCTATGGCAGTGTGGCACAACACTCCCTTTAGAAAAGCTAGGAAAACACTGAAAGGCCTGAGAGAGGGGTTTGATGCCAAGCTGGAAGGGTAGCATCCCTGGAGGGCAGCAGTGGCAGCAGACATTACATCACAAGCTTTCCATTATAGTCTGCTCTGGAGCAAGTCTTTTTAATGGGTTTGTTAATAGCCACTGCTGGACAACGGCCTGTGCTTATTACATTTGCAAATGATAAGAAGCTTCAAGGTCTTTAAAGGGCAGGATCTGAATGCAAGATGTTATCAATAAATAGGAAAAAAGGCCTGGAAAAGGAAAAAAAAAAAAATAAACTAGGACAAGATCAAGATCATGGTCTTAGGCAGGAATAATCAAATGCACAATACAAGGTAACAAAATACACTGCTTAACAAAAAGATCTGCAAAAACACAACAAGGTGGTATTGTGGACCACAGATTAAACAGGAGTCCACAGTATGGTGACACTGATAAAAAAGAAATATAATTCAGAGTTCTTTACCTTTATAGGAGTATAATCTTTAGGACTTTTGAAGTAATCCATCCTGTCTATTCAAAAACATCAGACCTTGTCTGGCCTGGACTATGCATCTAATTTGGGACACTGCATTCAGAGCAGGTATGGGCCAATTAGTCCAGGGAAGAATGAAAACAAAAGAGGTGACTGAAAGGTGAAATGCTTAGGTCCTCAAATACATAAAATCCCATTGCAGAGAGCAGGATTGTATGCTCTTTATAATGGATAGGGTAAACAACAAGGAAAATTAAGGTTCCAAATTAGGAGAAACATTTTAACAGAGATCGTATGAAGGCGCAGGAACTGGTTGCTCAGGGAGGTGGCATTTGCGCGAACATTGCTGCCTTCTTGGCATAAATGGAAGCAAAACTGCTGCTGCGTGCATTGCCACAGGAAGAAAAACTGCATGTCTGTGCCAGGGGGTGGGAGAAATGGGAGGGGGGATGTGTTTGTGCTGTGGAACGGGAGAGCGGTCAGGGCCCTGAGGGCACCATCAGACTGTACCACCTCTGCCCCACCCCAGGGTTCAGCTTCCCATCCTGCTGCCCTCCCCCACAGACACCCCAGGGGAGGGACAGACGGACAGACCCCGGTGCCTGAGGTCCTGAGGTGCGCTGGTGCGGCACAGCCTGGCAGAGCTGGTTTTGCTCTGTGGTTTGTCAAGAGGCACCTGAAGAGCTTGGGTTTGGGCTTTGAATTGAGTCAGGTGGGTGAAGTCCCAGGGAAGGCCACTCTTTAAGGTGCTCACCTACCCGCTGTCCTGCCGCGATTGCCTCAGCAACATTTCCCAAGTGAACACCACCTCACATTGTTGGAGGTCTCTGTTTCTAGGAAAGAATAGATGTTTTTAGCAGAACAGCTTTTTGTTGGCCAAATGAACCAGGGTTCTTCCTTTACTGTGCTAAAAGGACAATAATTTAACCAATTTTATGGTCCATTATCCCATACAGCAGAAAAAAATGAACTACTATCTTAAGCAAATAGATACTAGATAACAAAATAATTTATTTTTAATGCAGAATTTCTGTTCATCAAGCCCTGTGCTGCCTTTTTTCTCATATACCAAGAACTGCAGCCAAACCAACTTACATGGCTCATCTCTGTTTTGTGATCATTTCATTTTTTCGTAATTAATATGTCCTACATCCTGTAAACCCAAGCAATAGCATCTGAGAGCTTTTTTTTTTTCTCTCTCAGTAGTCAGTAAACAGTCATGAGGCAAGCTTGGCATTGTTTAACCAATAGACAGTTGTGTTTTATGGGATTGTGGCACGCTGGGCCAAATTCCAGTCCCACTGGAAATCCCTGGTCCCACTCCAAGGAATCCAGGATAAGGACAACAGAGACGTCAGGGCCCAGTGTTTTTATTCTGGTAGGTGGATCCATCCATGCCTTATCGACAGCTCTTCGCTGGTGTACGGGGCATTGCTCTAAAGCTGTTGGCTCTTCTGGCAGGTAAGGTGTGGAATGTGCTCCATGCCAGGCTGCGAGACAGCAGAGGATGAGGGAGTGCCTCAACACCTAGTAACTAGCCTACTAACTGATCTATTAACTAAAGATGGTGGCTTTTGCCAAAAGCTGTTTCTAAATAGCACCCAAAGACATTTTGGCTACCTCTGCACTTGGTATTTCTTATAGCACATGCAATGCTTGTACCTGTTTATTTGGAGAGCTGGTCAGGATTCCTTAACAGGCGGAGCTAGATTAGAAAATGATGAACAGGCCAACTGTGCTGCACTTCCAACTCGAGCAATTTAGGATGAAGTTTCACAATTGTCTATCTGTTTTAGTAGTCAGAAAAGGAAAACGTAACAAATTGAGTAAGATTATCCTCCTTTGGCATGGGCTTTATGTTATTCATTGCACTTAGCAAGGTTTTATACTTCATTTAATCTATTCGAGGTAAACATCCCTTTATAATCTACACATACTAAACAACCTTTCCAAAATCCTTTCCCTAGAGTATTTTACCAGCATCTCATCGACAAAGCCAGTTGTTCTCCTGTTTGAGACGGGAATTATCTCTTTACCTTATAAAATGCACACCCTGCCGGGGGACTTGGTGTCCACGTAAGGGACGAGCGTTAATACAGCGAGAGGCTCCTTCTCCCAGGGTCTATGAGGCAGGTCCCCGAAGGGTCCCTGCCCGGGGCCGGGGAGGAGAGCACTAGGTGGCAGCCGGGCCCAGCCCGGGCGAGGGGGCAGGAGCCCCCTGGGGAGAAGCACCGCTCCAGCGCAGCCGGAGCCTCCCCCTCTGCCTTTCCCTCCTCTCCCTCTCCCTCTCCTCGCTGCTGCTTCCCACGCTTCTCCAAGTGACAGAAATTTTTCATTAAAAGGAATGCCGGATTCCAAAGCTCAGCTTCCTATTTGCATTCAAAGCCATTAATGAAACTATTTCATTATTTGAAATTTAAATGGAAATAATGTATTTATCCCTCCCTTCTCCGGAGGAAGGCCAAGAGAGAGCCGGAGCTGGTTTGAATGTCCCAAAGCTCCTCAAGCTTTCTCGGGTTCATGACTTTCTAGTGCGAACATGGTGATAGTTGCTTGCCAGCTAAATATTCTGTACGTTGCAGGAACGTTTTTCTGTGAGGGCAGATGGTGTTCGATTGATAGTCAGAATAATACATGAACAGCAGAGAAGATGTGGGTTGATTAAATAATTAGCATACTGTGACATTCTATTGCTTTGCTGTAACTTAAAGCTAGGTCAAAACATTGGTCTGTATTGCATCTCCCTCCCTCCTTTCTTTCTTCTGGCTGCTTTTATGTTCACTCCAAAGGAAAGTTTTAACAAAAATTAAATCCTTTCTTGGTAGCAAAATGTAAGAATTTGTTACTTGGCCCTGCATGTTATAGAATAAAGGTAATAAAATAAAGGAAATTACATTTTGCTAAATGAATTTAAGTTGCCAGGCAACCCATCATACCCAGTGTGGGATCTACTCAAGCATTATTGTGAATAAACAGCTTAATATGTGGCACAGATCAGTGTTTAGACCAGAACAGATGATGTCGGAAGCCAGGGCAATGGGGACTAGTGGGAGAACTGAAGGCTGGTTTTCAGTCCCTGGGTCCATCTGAACAGCTCTTTGCCTTCACAGTTTTTTTTGCATGTCCACCAGAAGTCTAATTAGTTAATCTTATCAACCCTACTCCTTCCTGTCCCCCCACTCTGTAATTGTACAACAACAATAATTACAGGCAGTTTGCTGTCATCCGAGGAATAAACATAGAAAACATGCTTCTCTCAGCAAGGATATCATTATTCACTAACTAAATACAACCCACTGAATTACTCATCCTCCTCTCCAAGTCCTGTCATCTATTCTGGGTTTTTGGAGACTTCCTGTGAATAAAAACGAAAGAGTTTGTCCCACTAAGAAATCACTATCCTGTAAAATGTTAGTGCTGACTAAAAAGAGAGCAGTATCTTTGCCATGTAATCACTGGCCAGGGTGCAGGGGAGAAGTTGCCGTAGTACCTCGCAGGTTCGGGTGTCTTTGGATGGTGTCATACCTCCACGAGGAATAAAAATGCAAGAAGTTTTCTGCTACCCTCTAAGTGCTGGTGCTGTCTCCAGAGTGGTCTTCTGGATGTCCCCAGTGCTGCAGCTCCAGTGTCTTATAGAGTCACACAAAGCTGGTAAATCTCATTTTCTTGTTTCGCTATGAAATTAATGCTTTCTTTGCTGCTGTCAGTCCTGAAAGTGAGGATTAAAATTTCATGTTTGAGAACAATCATGGTAAAATTGACTGGGGGAGGCAGTTCATGACCGCTACTAAGGCGGGCTGACATTGTGAAGGAAGAGAGCAATAATGGTCCTGGAGCAGCTTGAGAGTATGTACGTTCTCACTCCAGCATCTATCTGAAGAAAAAAGTTTAATATTTCTGTGTCAAAAAGTGCTGCAAAACCAAACTATACAAGAAATACTTATGTCAATCAGTCCCCTCAGAGATTACACTTGGAAATAAAATTTCTTGATGTTCTTTTGCTACTTTAGAGAACAAATGTTCAAAAATGATACTAAAACAATCCAGTAAATGCATATTAAGTTTTTTGAGAGATATTTTAATGCTAATTCTATAGTTAAACTATTTTCATTTCTATGAATGAGCACAAAATATTTGTATTGTGTAGAGGCAGAGTGTCAACAAAAAGTAAAATAAAAAGAAATCATGATCTTACAAATATGTATCGGGAAGGATAAAACCGTTGCTTTTAGTGCAAGTGGATTGATGGAGCCTTCCACTGTGCAACTCACAGGCCAGCTCAATGCTGATTTGCCTCCTCCTAAAGTCTGCAGAACCTTTTGCTGCTCAGGTGTGTGGCGTAAAGACCAGATGCTACTCCTGAAGACACCTTCTGCCTCCCAGATCTCTGGGTGAACCTTTATTTGGAAACTACGTTCTTTGATTCCTGTCCTAAACTGTTAGTATAATACCTGCCTCTTGTGCTAAGCAGTTGCTTTGTTCTTCTAAGTGATTAAATTCCACTGGTGGGAGAAATTATTCCAATATACTCCTGTTTATCTTACAAAACATTACATAGCTTAGTAAATGTATAATTTTAGGGTCTTTGGGTAATTACTGCTATTATTATGTGTTTTAAGTAGCTTATTACTACAACCAGGCCAGGAGGTTGGAATTGTTGCCAATTTATGCCCTCTCTGCTCTTGAACTGAAGGAATGGCATGATGAAGAAACTGTCTGTCTTGACTACTGAGACCCACAGCTGCATTTCAAAATGTAAGATAAATTGACTTAGATCACATACCTCAGATTCATTTACTTGTTTAATTTATAAAATGCACCTTGAAAAACATGTTTGCTTAATGTAAAAGCTCAAAGTCAAACAAAGAGGATGGGACTGGATGAGAACAAACAATTCAAAACTGGCACCCCTTTAGCTCAGTCACAAGCTGCAAATTGACAGTGCTTCTAAAGTTCATATTCACCAGATGAGTTATTGGATTAATTTTCTCCCTAACCTAATGGAAGGAAGAAATCCAATTACTTTCAGAATTCTCAGCAAGAACAGGTATAACTTTTTTCATCTAGTTATTAACATTTCCAACTGTCATCAGAGGGATTGCTTGGAAATACAGCAAATCTTCCTTCTTTCTTGACCTGTGGAAGGCTTGAAAATGCCAAGTATAAAGCATTCGCTATCTATAAAACATTAACAGAAATGGTCAGGTTTATACCAGGGTGCTTAGATGCTGATAGTGAAGGGGACAAGCCGTGAGTACAAAAGCAGATGATTTTTGAGTAAGAATACCATTGGAAAAGTATGTTTATGGCATTAAGCTGAGATTCTGAAGGTCTGGGAGGGTGGTGGATAGTCAAATTCAGTTGAAAGTCAGGGGGAGTAGTGGCATGATTAGCACACTAACTCAGCTGGTGACACTCATCTCAATTTTGTAACAAAGCCCAGAACAGGGATACAGAATTACCTAGCACAACATTCTTATGAAGCCCCAGGTGTAAACAACTTTGTGCTCTCATTGTCATAATTTTGCTTTATCAATTAACTATGTTCTTATTATAAATGTGAGGGGGGCATCATATTAGTGGGATGTGAGGGTGGTTTAGGACTGAATGTTGTCAGGTGGTTTGAGGGACCTCTGAGATATGCAATAATGCAGTCATAGTCCACACAGGTAAAGTGGCAGCAACAAGCCTTAAAAACCATAAATGTTTGCTATTTGAGTGTTACACAAGTAAACCATACACACCATATGAAATTTAGCAAACTTCATTAGTTATCCTCTTTTAATCTGAAGGAATTAATCTGAAGAAAAGCTCAAAGGATGAGACTGAATGAGAAGCTCGCAACGATACCAGTTATGGTGTATGTGAGTCCTGGCCAGTCTCCATTTTCTTCTAGCTAGTGATCAAGTGTGTTTTAATTAAATCTGTTCTATTGGGAACCTGATCTTGAGATTATTTCCCAGTGGCAAAAATCCTGACCAAACAAACAAATGTTTGGAGGTTGTGGTGTTGTTGGTGGTCTTTGGTTTTGTTTTTAACAAAAATCCCAACTCCACCCATTTTCCTCATAAACAAAAGCACCATTTTGAAGCTTCTGCGGGACTGGGACCCATGTGACGCTTTTATACCTCTCTCATACTGCATACAAATTACAGTGAAAAGGAGTTTATTCTTCTTTATTGTATCTGCATATAGTTAGTTTTTCTCCATTCGTTTAGAATACTCCTGTTTAGCTACCACAAATGTTCCCTGCTGGATAATCTCTCTCTTATTTCCAATTAATTGTTTGTCTGAATTGTAACAGAGAGATTGCCATCTCCCATTACAAAATACGCTCAATCAGCAGTATCAATAAAACCTGCTTAAAAAAAGAGGCATTTTTAAGGTTGCATTCTGGATTTTAGCATCCATCTTCTGATTTACTGAGAAGGTAAAAAGATGTGTATGAAGCATATGGATGATGTACTGTTCTGAAAGATGCTGTGACTAGAAGTGCTGAAACACGAGATGCTGACTCAAAGGTGAATTTATATATACCATTATATGTGTTTGGGTTTGTTCCAAATAATGGTGGAATGAATTTGAAAAGCTGCTCTTTCTATCTGGATGAAAGAACAAAAACATTCAAAAACATCTTCAACTTGTTGCCTTTTTTTTTTTTTTTTGGCATTAGCAAATACTAATTTTTTCCAGTTAGAAATATAAAACTTCCTAGTGCTTTAATTTGTGCAATACAGAACTATTTTTTAAACTCTTGCTATGCAGGAAAGTATTCCCCTTCCTCTCTGAGTTTGCTATGGACCTCACAAGAAGAGGAGCAGCTTGATGGTCCTGGTGATCCAGTCCTGCTAGAGACCCCACTAGATAGCTATGGAAAGCCTCCAAAGGTAAAATTAATGCTCCCCTTTAATTGTTTGTCAGCTGTGTGCAGGTCTAGTCTCCCTAAATAATTTAGAGATGTTTTAAGTTACTCTCATTGCAAATGGCCTTCAAAAGGAAAACAAGCAGTTGGACTGGTGGGGCCCAAAAATATCCTCGCTGTGTCCCTGAACATGTCTCCATTCATTCCCTCTCCGCTAGCAGGAAGCGGGTAACACAAGGCTTCCTTTGCGTGTTTGTGCTCAGTTTTGTGTTCAGTAGCAAGCAGAGGTTTATTTTAGTATATCAGAGTAGATATGCTAATGTCCAGAGGAAGGATACGCTTCTTTGAGGCTGCACTGCATTTATTTTATTAACCCTGTTTCCCTCTGGAAAATTTGCTTGAACAAATATGGTAGGTCAGGTCCCACATCATAGTTGTCGTTTGTCTGTGTTTGCATTGCTCTATAATGCCTTTAGCCCTCCTGCCTTGTGCATTCAATTATTCATGTGGTATTCATCCATTTTTGGACATATAAGTTGAATTAAAAATGTTAAAGCCTAGATGTTAGGGGGTTTGTGGTTGTGGAAAATTAAGTGAGAGGTGTTTCATAATGATACATAATACCAAAATTGATATGCTATAGTTACTTCTCCAAGATGTAATTATGAGTTTATTACTAATATCTTCACTGCAGTCTTAATCAATTGTATAAGTTTAGTGTCTGCAAACATGAAACCATTTTCTTACATGAGTTTACAGGATTTTTTTTTTAGACCTGTGTGTGTGAGCTTGATACAAATGCTGTGCTGGTGCCAAACTGATGTTTGAACTTGTAGAGTGTGATTGAAGGAGACAGACTGAGGTTTTAGGGATTGGCACTATCTAAAATGAAATTTTAATTCAGTTATATATTGTACTTAAAACATTTCATGTCAGTAGCTTCAAAATTAAGTATATAGCAATAAAAGCTTTCCATTAATAAATCTCCAACAATCAAAAAAGTTGATTTTGCTTTACTTTTCATCATGATAATGAGTTTTAAAAATGATTAACGACCTAAACTGTTGCTTTTCAAAAAGCCAGGATAGCAAACACATTTATTGCATGAATTAATTGCCTACACAATACCTGCAGCTTTTGGTGTTCTGCATGTTTGAAAAAAAACAATGCAGGCTTTCCATGCCAGGGTAAATTGATTTCCAAAGCATGGATTTCAACCATTAGTAGCTAGAGGTGACTGAAAAAAACTCCATGTATGTAGAGACTAGGCAATACAAGTCCCTGGAAATAGGTATATGTTGCAGGATACTTTGGGATATTGAAACCTGATACAGATTTTTAAGACATCAGTCCCCAAAAATCAATACTGGAATATTATTTTCAGACTTGTTTATTTCTTTCTCTCCATAAAGCATTTACTAGAGATCTTTTCAGCTTGAGACAGCTCTATCATTAATGCTGCCATCGATGACACGCTTTCACAACATACTGAAGCTAGTAGAGCGAAAGACAAAACAGTAAACAGCCCGTGGCATACACTGGAACGCAGCCACCCATTAATGCACCCACATATATAAACATCTTCAGTAACACTGGGAGATGCAGGTGTGTTTACTACCCAAGAGAGGGGAGCTCAGGCACAAATGCATACAGCTAATGTAGAGGTAAAGAAATAGGAAACAAAACCTTTCTCACAAATTCTTTCATAGGGTAAACCATCAGTTTACTGGAGCCAGCATCTCCTCAGGATCCTACCTGCACTAATTCTTTAATGGATTAGTTGTCTCTATGTTTTTAATATGTAACTTAGATTAGAAACTTTAGGATAAGATAAAACGTGAAAAAGTTGCAAGGAAAGAGAGGAATTCACTTCAGAGCGAAAATCTTTATCTTGTGCATAAATGATATGATGGAGCTCTGGAGGAGCACGTTCACTGTTTTTCTGGTTTGTGTTTTAGACTTCATGAGC
Source organism: Phoenicopterus ruber ruber (assembly GCA_009819775.1). NCBI lineage: Eukaryota > Metazoa > Chordata > Aves > Phoenicopteriformes > Phoenicopteridae > Phoenicopterus > Phoenicopterus ruber. The sequence continues at coordinate 26,493,797 of CM020217.1, read as the reverse complement.
TGTATTGCGTTTGGAGACAATGCATAATTGATAAGATATGATACTGACTTGATACATTTCTGGCACTCTTTGCATACCGTTGGTAACTGAGATAAATTGTTTAACCAAGAGCTGGGAGATGACAAGAGAATTAGTGCCTGCCTCGTTCACCCTGAGCCCCACAAAAGCTGGGAATTATATTTCCAAGTATTATTTCTGCATGTCTGGGAAAGATTTACTCACTCACACTGAGCGGCATACAGATGCAAGAGCATTCAAAAGAGACCTGTATACGAATACCTAAAACAATACTATCTGGTCAAGTGGAAGATTGATTTCGAATTCAATACAAAGCTTTTATCTTAAATAAATACTTTAATTGCAATCATCCCAATACCTGGGAATGATAGGTAGCCTATGGGGATCATATTGAGCAATATGTTCCTTGTATTACAAAGTGGCTTAAATCTGGGACAGTGCTTGCAACAAGCAATGTAGAAGAAAGCTTTTTATAACAAAGTAAATGAAAGGAGAGTCAGATTCTGGTATGAATAATTAAATTATCCCAGGGGAACTGTAATGATTCTTTTGGTTATTTGATGTCATTTAATTACAAGAAGGGTTGTGTAGAATAACATAGCAGAGGATAACATTTTTAACAAAGAAAGTGGGCTTAAGACATTTGCTGTGGGCGCCATATAAGCAAGCTCTTTATAATAGACTTGTGCTTAGGTTAGGAAGACCATATGTCTCCTGGAAGATGGAAGATAATACTGCTTTTTTGGAGATTGTCCTTTTATTTGCAAAAACAGTTGTCTTGTGATTTGGCAGTGGCATTTTCTATTCTACTAATCTAATTTGCATCTCTGGCCCATGTTTTCCAGGGTGCAGCAGCTCCTTTCTGAGTTACTTGCCATGCATTACAATGCTACAGAAAATGTGAAGAGTGGAAAACAGAGGAGTGAATGGGAGGGGGGCCGGAAGCAGACACCCAGGGGTTATCAGTGGGAAAATGATTGCACATGAAGGACAAGGAGGTTGTGGGAAGAATTTGTTCCTGTCCCCAAAACACTGGTGGCCTTGGCGATGGGGACAGGCTACCACTTCTCTCTGGGAATTAGAGATTCTTGAAGAGGATTTCTGCTATATCCGGTGAACTGAAGCTTAAGCATTGATTTAAGCATTGCATAGCTTACTTGTGATGTATGGATACATTTCTAACATCATATTACAAACACTGTTACCTTGTGTAGCAGAGCTAGCAATCAGAAACTCATTATGGAAGTCATTTTATGAATGCTGCGTGTTTTCTTGTGGTTGTAGCCTTTGAGCGCATTCATGTTTACTAGAAGTTTTCCATTAGGAAAGTATTTATAATCTCCATTCTAATATAATTAAGTGCTTTGCTTGGGAATTTTTATGGTCACTAATTAGGTTAATACTGATCATTAGAACACAAACATCATTAATTTCCCATATTAATATTAAAATTAATCACATGTTTAAAGCTAAATTAAATTAGTCAACAGTGAGAATGAACAATGGCTACGTTTCTGATTACACTGTCTCAAGGTTTCCCAAATAAAACCTTCACTTATATAATAGAGATGGACCATGTATATGTTTCAGTAACCACCCATTAGTAATAAACTAATTAGAGGGTAAAGAACAACCAGGGCTGACATTCCAGAAGACGGGAGGGAATCATTTAATCTTTTTTGGGGAAGCAGAGGGAATTTGGTTTTACATATATGCTTTTGTTTCTTCTTTGCTGAACAAAACAAGCGAGGGAGTCTGAAGAGCAAATCCCCCTCACCTGTGCTCAGCAGAAGAGGTCCTCTGTGTCTCTTGGCTTCCTTGTGCCATTTAGAAGATAATGCTTCTAGAGATGTCTTCTGCACCTGGGGACCTACCTCTGCTGAAGGGTCATATTGGTTTCCACAAAAAAAAGATAGTGGTGTGCCCTCTCCTGCAGCGTTGCTAACTGCCCTGCACCAACTTTTGCGGCAGAGTTTGGGCTCCAGGTTATTTTTGTTGGTTGGGTCAGGTGGATACGTCCAGTGGGCTATCAGGCAAAAGAGGATCAGCAAAGCTAAGTATGTTGCTTTAGGACAGTTCCTATCCTGATGCTTTCTGATCCTTCAGCTTCCTAAGACTGGGGAAAGCAGCAAGAACTCAAAAGCCACGGCTTCTTCCCCAGGAACCAGTATGAGAAAAGCTTTAGAGACCCTTCTTTTCATGTAGCCACATCACATGGTTTTTCCCATTGCAGGTGGGGAAATCACTCTCTGGATTTAGTAGAAAATGTAATTAGGGTTAACCTGAATTTAAATAATTGTTCAACCATTAAACAGCTATTAGCATGCCCTATCATGTGCTATCAAAAAAACGCAAATATGTGTCAACGCATCAATTCACAAGAACACAGATTGGAAGCTGATAATTTTTACTGTAGTTCCCTACCCCACAGACCCAGGAGGTTTTTGTTCTTATATTACAAACCACAGCATTTGCGATAGCCTCTCTGTTAGCAGCAGTAAACTAAGGTGGGTGTTGGCACATATATAAAGACATATTCACTCTGTGTTTTCAAAACAGATTTACCTTCAGTGATGCAAAATGGAATCTATCCAGAATCAAAACTCTACACGTTTTTGTATCATTTTATAGTAATGATCCCATCCTGCTTCTGGTAAAGATTCCAAATTTTATTGAGCATTGCATGAACAAGGCCTTCTGGCCTGGGCTCTAGAAGTGCATCACTGCCTGAAAAATACATGTTATTAAGAATAACTGCAGTCAAATGTAGCATTCTGTAATTCTTTTGCAAATGGACTCCCTGTGTAAGTACTTGGAAGTTACAAGTTTGTTAACTTTGTCTTCCCAAGCTGTAAAAAGGTCCCATAATAGCAGTTTCTCTCAGCTTGCCAGGCACTGAAATTAACTTTATAAAGCTATGTAACAGATGATTCAAAAGAAAGCAGTATCTGAAGACATAGCATCGTGTTATGTGCATTAATTGCCTGCAACAAGAACTAAGTATCAGGTAAATATAACCTGTAATACTACTACTTTTTTTTTAGATGAAAATAGACCAGTTTTAGTAGTTCTATAAAATATTGATCCTAGGATAAAATTCAGGAGGTAGGTCTAATCCATGACTATTTTTACATGAAGCAGTCCTTGATTTCGAGAACGCTGTCACCATGTATCGAGAATATGGTTTGATCTGTCTTTTTAAAACCACGTTTCTTTGAACGTAGATTAAATTTCTTTTCTTGGCATTTATTCTTGTGCCACCAGTGTCAAAACAGAAACTGTAAGCATTGTGATAAAAGAAAAAATATTTCATCTCTTTGCAGCTTCTGTAATTGCCTTTGTGTCCTTTTTTGAACCGCTGTTCTGTAACTCCTCACAGCCAGTCCCTTCTGTGAACAGCAGTTCACTGCTCTGAACTTCTGTGCCTACTATGGCAACAGGACCTTAAAATGCAGTAGAAAAACTCTGATATCTCCAAGTTGTGTGGCAGCAAATAAACTGATTATTTCTCTCCATTCATTTTAATAGATTCTGTTCTCGGAGCTTAGTTCTGTTCGCTGCCCCAAGCAAAAATGAGAGTGTTTAGCAGAGGTATACTGTGTTGGTGATAAAGCCGCCCCCGATCCTTTCCCAGGTTGGGCAAAATTAGCATAAGTACTCCATGCACACAGCTGCAGCCTTCAGCGTGCAGGAGCTCCTGCAACAGCCTCCCTTCCCGAGAGGGGATTTTGCCAGTGGAATGACACTGGCATGGATTCATTCAACCATACGCCTCCTCTCGCTTCCTACGCAGTCTTTTGTACTGTCACCGTGGATCAGCGTAGGAGCGCAGCTTCACAGGTCAAAGCCTGGTTAGACTCTGCTGAACACACTTCCTAAGTGTTGTTCTCTCCCTGTCCCCAGATAGCAGAATCTATTTCTTTGGGCAAAATGTAAGCCAGATGGGATAATGCGTTTGAAAGCTTGAAAGTCAGATCCTTTGAATTTTTTTGCTTTATGATCTTAATTTATGCACATATGAAAGTGAAACATGGCTTTTTTCTTTCTCTCCTTGTCTCTTTCCTATCCAAAGCAACAAAAAATCAGTCTCTTTCAATAATGTTTTAAAAATTGTTTTTGAAATCGAGAAAATTTGGAAAGATAACCCATGAAAAACTGTTCTGCCAAACAATTTTAAAACAAACCATGAGCTTTATTTTTTCTTTCCCTTATCAGCTGTATAAGGAATATCTGTCTAAAAAATGTTGATTTGTCTAGCATAGCATGAGCAGCGTGTGGTAGAGCTGGCAATAAAATGAAATTCTCCAATGCCTGCCCAGTTCTTGAGAAAACTATGCTTTCCCTTTCTACAGCTCCTCATCTATTACAGTGCACATCTCACAGTTTCTAAAATAAAGGATATAAGTTTTACAGAGGAGACTTTCCTTAACAAAATAAGTGATTCTGATTTAAGAGCTCTGTTCAGCTGTGCTCTGGATCAGGGAAGGCTCCAAGGAAAACAAACATGCACCAGGAAAGCAAAGATCCATTCCCCAGGTGTTTTGGTGTCTTGGGTTACTTCAGAACAATGTGGGCACATTTAATGAAATGCACTGACGTTTTCAGAGCAAACTTCCAGATTCTGCTGCATCTGTGGAAATGGTAGTTTACTGTGGCTTCCACAGGGGACCACAAAAGTGTGTTGGATTTAGACTTTGACTTGTTACAAATCCCTGTACTGAACAGGGAAGTAGCAGAGCCAATAGACAGGGGAAAGGTAAGAGTTAATAGGTTAATGTTATTGCAACAATCTTTTCCCCTAAGCACGCTCTCACAAACAGGAAAAAGTTTGTCAAACTTTCCAAAATGTTACTCTTAAAGCTGAGACTAAAGCTGGAAAATGTTGGGCAAATGTTTTAAATTTGGCAACTCTATAGGCAATTGAAAACAAGATATTATAGGGAAAGCTGGGCAACCAAAATAATGGAGTGCTAAAAGGCTCACCCCATTAGAGTTATTACTAAAAAGGCTATATGGTCATTCACAGGCAGTGATGGCAAATGTTGGCTTATTTCCTTTCCAGAAACAGAAAGTTTTAGAGGGTTGGCATTTAACTTTGATGTTATGGCTCTGTCATTTTTTTAATACGATGATACATTTATCACTGGAGACACTCAGGACTATTCTCTGCCTACTGAACATCAGCATGTAATTGCATACTTTCTGTTCAATCACGTATTGCTGGCTCATTTAGGACACAGAGCAGTGTATTATCTTTAAAAATAAATGTCTGATCATTAACTCAGAAGATAAATGATATTCATTTTGCTGATCTGACTGGTCTGATACAGTTGTAATACGCTAGCTTGAAACAAATGCAGACTTTTAGAAGACCAGTTATATTTTGTGGCAAAACCTGTGAGTGGGACTTGTACAGCATGGATCTTATTTTGCATAAAGATGGATTATGTCTCCTCCTTTGGCCTTAATCACATCATGTGGGCACATAATTCTGCTAAAATTCCCCAGTATAAATACCTGCAGACAAGGTATAGTTCAGTTAAGGACTTTCAACTGTTGAAATTGTAAAACTCTCCTTAAAATTACGGAAACTTTTTCTATATAAACGGGACACTTTATCCACAGATCACAGTTGAAGCCTTGATCTCTAAACTACGTCCAAAGGTAGCTAATTACCAGCTCAAAGTAACTGAGATAGAGACAACCAATGACTTGCTCATGGTCATACAGCAGGTTAGTGGCAGCAGTGGGAATATCAAGACTTATGACTCCAATCTTGTGCTCAGTGCATTAGATCCCAACTGTCTTATTTATATTGTTGTGTTTTCTGAAAGGTTGTTTTTTGGTTTTTTGTTTTTTTAATCAGATGCTTGTAAATTAAGTTGCTGGCTGTAATCAGAAATGTATTTATCACTGACTCTGGCTCACAACCAAGCACACTGTTATTTTTGCAACAGGACAGCATGTTCCTCTCATTCCAAGGAAAAGTTAATTATGAGTGGCAGGAGGGTATGTCGTGATTTTGTTGTGACCAGTTGTCCTCTACTGTGTCACTGTTGCAAAAGGCAATTAGTTTCCTAATTCTCTTTTAGTGCAACAGCATTGACTTCAGTGAGCTGTAGTTTTAGTATGCTGATAAAATGAAGCAGGGTAGTTTTATAAAGCTGGTCACAGTGGGAAGAAATAATCCTAAATGGGCATGTTTTATAACTGAGGAAGAATGAGAAGACAAAAACCCCTCACTGCTTATGCTTCAATAATCATCAGGTACGTTAGCTACATGCTATTTTTTTTCATCAAGCAAGAATATTTTGTGGTCTATAGCCCATCATGATGTCAGAATGTAAGCTCTAACCTCTGTTTGCTGTGATATCATGGTAGCAAAAAGCTTCCACTGCAGTATTGGCTGTCTAGACTTAGGCAGATTTGCCTTAAATAAGAGAATTGTCCTCTGTGCCAAGGAAAAGGTTTAGTAGTACTAGTCATTTGGATGGATTAAATGATGGCACTGGTCTGCTAGATTGAATATGCTGGATTTCTGTTTGTTTCTGATAGCAATGCTAACATATAGTTGAGTGGCAGAGTGTTTCCATGCAACATCAGGCCCCATATGTTATCTCCTCTTACAGTTTGTATATTAATTCATTTAACGTAAGTCTATGAATTTGTGTAAATTCATTAATTCAGCTCGAATATTAATTCACAGTTCATGAATTGTGAATCTTATCAACTTGCTTTAATAACTAAATGAGCAAGTACTTGTTTGTGTTTCAAACCATGTTTTAGGTTAGAGACATGTAATAGAAATACCAGCGCACTTTTCATAAAAAAATACTAACCCAAGGGAACTCAGCCACCAGAGGAACACTGCCAAAGATGAGATCTGTTTGAAAATAAATTCCCTAATGGCTGGAAGCAACTTTTCCATAGAGAGAATGAACAAAGCCAAATTGTTTTGCAATGGTGTCATCTTCCATGCTATGAATTGCCTGGAATCGGTGTCATTGTGTTATCCATACCCTGAAATGCAACTTGTAATGTGTAAGTTTACACCCTAGAGATGTGCCTTGCATTTAATTAGTGTAAGAAAAATCTACTCTATTGGATTTTCATGGCTGGGCAAAGTGACCCTAGTACATCTAGACCACACAGTAAGTTTATTTTAAGGGATACAGATCCCTGCTTCAGGGAACACCACTCCTTAGCCTCATAAAAAGCTTGTAAGCCATTTGTCACACTAAAATTCTTGCCACTGGGTGGTACAGAAAAACCTGTACCAGGTCCCTGTACCGTACATAGTTCTCCAACACATTCCTAGCAGACTTTTCATCCTTAACTACCTCTTTGTACCATCATACCATGCCCAAAGGCATGCAACACCTACCCACATACCAATAAATGCCATGAATATACACTCTGATGGACTGCACATAGCTCTTACATTATTTGAGACATTTTCAGTAGAAAAAAATCATATATACAATAATAATGTCTTAGGACCACAGAAACACTTCATAAGACCAAAAAAGAACCCAGGGTCACACACAGTGTGGAGACATCCAGGCTTTGCCAACTGACCCTAGAGCCACAGGATGGTCCCTGGTCCTGTTTTATTGAGCAATGTGGTGACAGCTTCTAAATCACTGTTATTTATCTGTAAAATAAAGGAAATTTCATTTCCTTACCTTGCAGTAGTATTGTGAGGATCAATACAACTAAGATGTAACTAAAGGAACTTGATTTCTCTTCAACTAAAATATTCTATTATGCAACAAAAGATTAATGTCATTAAATAATTTAACGGAGGACGAGATCCTGTCCTCTAGTGATATAGTTCCAGTGGAGCACTTTTCTCATTTGGAGAGTCACACAGGCTGCAGTTGGAAGAATATCAAAGGTAAGGTCTTGGGAGCGGGTTCAAATGAAATGCAGAGCCAAAGAATGACCTACCAAGGACACTACGTGTGTGTAGAGGAGAGGGAATGAGGCACACAGATGATAACCAGCAACAAGGACCGATGACTTTGGGAGAATTGGCAAAGAAAATGGTGGTGGAGAATACAGCTTTCACTTGGACCACCTCTTGGACTCAAAACAATTTTGGGAGCCAAGAAGAACTGCCAAGGCAAAGCAATTGTGTAGATTGAGATCAGTGGTGGAGAGCTTCCAGATGCGGGGTAACATGTAGCTGGAAAGAATGAAAGATAATTTTGATACTGGAAAGGGACAAAGGCGGCAGAAAGTTAGAAAGCACCATTCTAGACAGCTATTGCCTCACAGTTTTATCAATATTGTAATAAAAAACCACCACAGTAACTTGTTTTTAGGATAATTTTTTGAAGTTTCATAGTGGATTTGTGAATATTTTTCACATTTGCTTTGAATTTTCCATTACCTTTTTCCCAAAGGCCCTTGCTTATTCACCTCTCTTAGATGTGAGTACTAGATGGACATTTAATAAACCTGAAATTAAATACTGTTTTCTTTCAATATGTCTACCTTAAGCTTTTTGGAAAGCAGAGAAATTGATACATCTTTTTGTGAAAACCTTAAGTTTTCACAAAAAAGTAAACTTATGCCAAAGTCAAACTCACATCAAGCAGAAATATAGTTTTTAAAGCTATATGGCTAATGCGTTACTGCCCCTGTCATATGTTTCCATGCATTACAAACACACCTCATCTGTTCCCCTACCAAACCAATCCCGCTCTAGTGCCGTTGTGCCCTGGCAGCTCTGCCTAGCACCAGCATCCCTGGGGGAATCATGTTTACTTATCTGCTGTTCTAGGGTTGGAGCTATTTCTCCATAGACAACCTCCTCAGTTAAATGTAAGTCTGCAGTATTCAAATTCTTTATCACCATGGGGTATCAGTAGGATGAGAGGATCATTCAGGCTGGAAGGGAATTAAGGAGGTCAGACTAGAATATATATCACTTGGTTTCTTCTAATGGAAGAAGCTGTTTTTTGGGGAAGTAGGAGAAAGCAGGTTAGTTGATTGGCTTTTAAACAGCTTGTTTTACATACCTGAGTTGCAAACTAACCTCAGATTAGTTTGTTACTGAGTTTTTTACAAAATAAAAATATCATGTTTGCCTCTGTGAAGTTCCCCATTGATGAGTATTCTCATTCCAGAAATCTTTGTGGAAGAACAGGCAGACTGAAAGTTGGGCTGTTTTCAAAATTTTCAAAATCACATGCTTAAGCTAGCAAATATAAAATGGTTTTAATGAACTAATTCAGTGCCTTTTTATCAATTACCTTAAAAGATGTAGAAAAAGCCTGAGTACTTCATACAAATAATACTTCAACTTTGTGATTCTACAGCTCCTCTGCAGAATTATTAATCTTGCTGTAATTGTATAAAGGAGTAATCTTTGAAAGAAACAGGACTGTACTTCCAGTTTACATAGAATATGTGTTTTTTTCATGGAAGGAACGCTTTTAATAAGGCAATAGAAATGTTAATCAAAAATGATTTAAAAAAATTTAAATAGGTTCTTGCATTTAACAATTTAACAGTGATTTTAACAATTCTGCAGGTTGCATACATTTTTAGGAAAAATGTTTCTTTAGATTCAGTAGTGTCATTAATGATTCAATAGAATATTTGTGGTGCCATCAGAATGAATGACATATTCTGGTAGTTATTTTAAAAGTAAGAACAGAACATATGTTCAGAAACAGCATTAAGAACAGCTCTGCTAAGTCCAAAAATCAGAGTAGATCATATGTTGCTGTATACCTTTGGAATATTTGAAATAATTAAAAGGCACGTGAAAGCTTTTATCAATAAAAAGAAGCATGAAATTAGATGGATGCAGCCTTTTGAACCCTTATTACTTTTGAAGTAATTTTTACAATACTGCTCCTAGGGGCTAAGCCCAATGGGAAAGGAAAGTACCAAGTACTCCACAGGCTCAAGCTCACAGCTGTGCAGGAGCATACACAAAATAAGTCACTGCAATTAGAAAGAAATTAAACGCAGATTATGTACTCTATACAAGCCTCCCTGTAGGAACGGTTAAGGATACCAGTTCGTTCCAGAGAGACCCTAAGAGGGCTAATGCTACAGCATTATCCGGTTGCTAAGGGGACAGTGTTTGTCAAGCACTTTCTTTTGTTAACAGATACTGTCATCCTTCTCTACAGAGACCAGTCTCTCCTCCTTTACATGCAGAGCAGCTACACAAAAGTACTCCGTGCAGTCCAGAAGTGGCGGCTTCGAGCTAACCAGGTTACAGGTGGGAGGGCAAAGAAAGCAAGCAGAGGATCAGAGAGTGCTCTAAAGGCAATTAGAGGGAGATGAAGAGTGAGAGCGAAGGAAGCTGTTTCATGGCAACAGGAATGACTTCGTCAAGGTTACCCAAGAACAGCAACCGTGGGTAGATTTGGCCAGGGCTAGTCAATAAAACAGGACTGGCACACATGCTGCAAGTAACTAGCACCGTAAACCACTCTGCGATTTTGTTATCATTTCCCCTTCCTTGGGAGGACAATTAACTCCCTGTGCTGCCACCACCGCCTATGCATGCACCACTTTTACGAGCTACCTGGGCCACAGGGAAGTGAATCTCTCCCACTCTCATATTCTCAGCGCCAGTTGGTGAGCAATCAGATTAAAGAACACCCTGACAGAAAAATTTTTGTACCATTCAAAGCAATTTCAGATTAAAACGTTTTAGTAACCAACACTATGACAGCTTTAACTCTGCCTCTGTGTATGCTACAGTTTTACGGCTTGATACCACTCAGTTGCCATTCAAAGCATTTGCAGCCTTTCATTGTACTATCGGATCAGGTTGTGAGAGCAAGGTCATTTTATGCTGGCATGAACCAGAGCAGTAGGCTCCATTAGCATCCAGGATCTTGTTCTTTCTAAAAATAGCCCTCCAGGAGAGCTGGATTTTATCTTCCCATCCCTTTTTAATATTTTAAGTGTGAATAAAGGAGATTGAATTTGGTTTTGTTCCATGGTATTACCTTTGATGGCTTTTTGATGAAGAAGATTTATTCCATAAAAAAATAGACATAACTTTCTGAATGGCTGTTTGTTCATACTACGTATCTGCCTATTTTCATATCATTATTGTATGCTGTGGTTTCTCCAACTAGAAGTCCATAGACCTGTTCTGTAAGAAAGTGCTGTAATTCCCATCTGCTTGTATGTTGAGAGATTCATATGTGATACCCGTCTTTGAAAAAGCATGGGGGTTTTGTTGTTGTTCATTTGTATTAAATTGTATGTATTATTTTGCAAGCGTAGCTGAATGGCTCATTTTTCATATTTTGCTGGAGTTGTGTAGGACATTTGCTGGGCTCTGAGATTTTTAGCCTGATTTCCCAAGCAAATGAGGCTTACATGAACATGCTCTCTCTGTCAAATGCTTCTCCCTGTCAAAGCTGAAGGAAGCTTCAGCTTCAAAATGGTTGGTCAAGTTCATCAAGATCCCATAAATAATTAGGTTCCTTCTAGTTTCATGGAAACTAACTTCCATGTAGAGGAAAGAGAATGAAATTAGTGCCTCCATTGAAGAAAAGGCCAGGAGAATTAATCAATTATGACAATTCATCATTTATACTTTTTGTTCGGCAGCTTCTTGACCCTTCAAACAGCATGTGCAAAACTCTGGAATAATTGCAACACGTTCTGTTACCGCTGGGGATATAACAGAGGATGTGATGGGGGTGAGCTAGGGATATCCCACTGAGGAGGGATGGAGACAACCAGCAAAGAACTCCGTCTGCAGGAAACCCGCTTCATTAGTTCAGCTTCTCATGGAAAAACTGGCATGTTCGCGTGGATTTTTGGATTAATTTGGCACAGGATTTTTTTGGCACAGTTTTGGTTTATGATTTCTGTGGTTTGTATGAGCACACGTGCTCATTGATAGGCACATTTCCTTGGAATTGCACTTAACAGTCCTAGCTGTATCTTCACGATGCTTTTTTTTTTTTTTTTTGGAAGAGTGCAAGGCAACACAGTGGAATAATGTTTACTTTAGCAATTTGAGACAGTTAAGTTTTTTATGAGTGTACCAATAAGAGACATTATCTAATTTATCCAGCTCTGAAGGCTGCATGTGATTTGTGGCTAACTGAACATCAGCTAGAATAATTAGGTGCCAAAATTCATGGTTTTATTTATGTTTTCAGTTTTTATTTCTGTAGCAGATGCATTGCTCATAGATTAATAAAGTGAAACTGAACAAAAATCTTTGTTCTTTGCCCTAGCTCATAGGACCTTTTCCAACTGTATCCTAGTTGGAAATGTGACCTTGTGGAGTCCCAAATTTGACAGAAGGAAGGTGCTGCTGGAAATATTCTTTTCCAGCTTCTCAATCATTTATTCATGAATATGAAGTTACACACTGAGTGATATTTGGCCAAATCATTTGCTTCAAGAGTCAGCTTTATGATTCTTTTCCAACAATTGCAGACTTGAGGGTATCTGGTAGATCGCTCTTACCAGATGTAGCTGTGCAATTTCTGTCAGAAGGCCCAGGCTGTCTTTCCTAGCTTTCAAAAACTATGAGAAACTGAGACTAAGAGTCAGAGATTATTTACTTAGTGCCAACAACCCGATAATGCAAACCTTAACATTGAAAGGTCAGGTATTTAATGTCCTAATAAAGAACACTTTGTGTGAGAAACTAATCTGGATGGACGTTAAGTTGCAAATCTGATTGGCAGCATTCACAAAATTGCTGCCAAAAATTCTCAGGGAAAGTTGTAAACTGATATCCCAAATCAATTAGGGCACAGCACTGTATTATAATTCTTAGCCATCTTTTCATCTGCTGGAGCAATAATATCTTTGGGAGATATCTCTTGAAGATGTCTCCAAGGTCATGTTTTAACTTCAGCATTATGGGTTAGAGTTTTTGAGTTCGTCTCAACATTGCTGCACCAGATTTTTTTGCATTCCTGTAAATAATCCGCAAAGGCAGAATACCCTAAAAACTGCACATCGTTCTGCTTCTTGCTGGGACTTTTGTAAGGCTCCTGGTTAAAAAAACCCAGAACTTCATTTTTGTGGGAGTTTTGATCTATTATTTCAAAATCTGTTTTCATTCCAGATTGAAATACAGCCAGAGAAAAGGCGCGCGCGCACACACACACACACACACAGAGGTGCGGGTGTGCGCACACACACACTTGGAACACCCCATTAAGTGAAATTTCAACAAAGGGTTGAGTTTTCTAACTGAAAGATTTTACATTGAAAAAATCAAGATGGTTCATTTAAATGTCAATATTATGTTAAAATATAATGTGAAGTAAAAAGGCTTAAGATTAGAAGTTTTTTCTGAAATGAAAGATCTTGCATATGCTCTTAATTTCGCCCCTCTCCCCACTGGCATTTCAGTGAAATCATTGTGTTTCTGCAAAGTACCTACATCTGAATGAAATGGCAACATTCCACTGGAAAATTTATATCCAGCTGTTTGAAGCTTTCTTCCACTGTTTGTTTAATTGTGAACTCATTTTGTTCACATCATGACAATTATAGATAGCCTATATGTCTGGCATCTTCATTAGCAGATTACTAATCTAGGACTTCAACCTTTCTGGTTACTGATAGCCTGTTTTCTCGAACCCTTCAGTTAGTCTTTTCCTTCATATATGCTATGGTTTTCATGTATTCTATATCTGTCTTCATTAAGCACAGGCATTTTAATCACACCTGATTTAATACTAAGATTATGGCTAAGGTGGAAGACAAAATCCAAATAGGTTTGGTGTGGATCATGCCTTAAATGTGCAAAGAATCAGTTTATAATAAGGAGCAGATAATTTAGAATTATGAGGTAATCTCCCATAAAATATTTGCTGTTTTTGAGAAAAATCAATGCAGAGTTCTACTCAGAAAAAGCAAGTATTTTTATACAATGAACGAACACACACACACACAAATGTATATAAACAATGGCACTAAGATATGTTAAACAGACGGTCTTAAAATGGAATTATTTCCCATGCTATATATATATATATGTATAACTATACTATAGCTCACACATATATAATATTTTATTACTGTACTTTTTTTCCCAGTAACCGAGACCTTCATGATCTTTAACGTATTTATCCTCCTATGGCCCTCATGCCAAAGTTTCCAGCAGCTTTCAGTTTTAATCGCCAAAGTGGCTTCACATCAGTGCAGTGGGAGAAGTTTCTCCTGTGTAGGTAGTTTGTTGAAAACTTTGGGGCTTACAGGATAAAATTGACCCTGTACGTGTCAGTTAGTTGTATTGCTGTTGGCAAATTTGTTGTCACAACAGGAGATAGTTCTTCCCTTTGATAGGAGACTCTTGATAACCTGTGAACCGTTTGTACGTTACTGATTTATCACTGTTACTTACGGTCTCGTGTTGAGCTGTAGTCACGTTTGTGTGCAGCTGTCCTTTTCTGCAAATGGCAGACTCGTAGCATCACATGTAAATGCTTTCAGCAGAATGAATTGCCCACTGGATCTAGTAGAAAGCCTCTGACACATCCAAACTCATCGGCTGTGCTCCTTTTATGCAGGGAATAGATGAAGCTGTAGCTTATACTGTCGCAATTATACCATGGGAACAAAACAAAAATAGCTGAATTTTGGAAGTTTGTTCAAGATTTATCCCTCCTGGTAACGTCGAAAAATGAGACTCTTATGGTGGCGGGCAGGAGTATCTGATGTTTGAATAAAACTTAGAAATTTTAAACAAGTGCTTGTGAAACTAAAGCACAAATAGAACTGATTTGATTCAGCATAGCTCTGAAAAGTTGTGTTTTGGTTCCTCATACTTTTCATACCATCTCTTTGTTGATGTGGAACCATGTTTGTTCCTTGTGTCCTGAAACTGTTTTTCCAAACTGAGCAAATCGCTACTTTGGTAGAAATTACGTGTTTCTTTTGTGTTTTGAAAACCAAAAGCCTGGACTAAGAGTTCCAATCATAATGTTACTAATTTACAAACATATATTCACTCCTCACCCTCAAAAAGAGTTTGTCCAATGATACGAACTTCTGCATCCCACTGTGTTAATTGCATAACATGAATCACAGAAATGTGATAACACATAAGGCTCTCCAAAAATTTTAGATGACTTTTTAAACATCTCACAAACTGAATCCCAGATTCTGTATGGGTGGATGTCTGTGCCCTGGGAAGTTTTGCTGACATCAGTGACTGGTAGTTCCTTCGTACGGGGATGCTGCCAAAAGCAGGGGGAGAAATAAAAAAATTAGAGAAGAATAATAACTCTAACTATGTACTTGATCCCACAGGAGTCTTCATTCCTGTGCTCAGTACAGTAATATCGTCAGAAAGATGGCTATCAGGACAAATTGTACAGAAAACTTCAGGGCTGGAACGCTTTCTAGGAACGAACAGAAAATCATCAGGGTATCTGAGGTAAATGTCAGCACTGGTACAGAGAAATATATTTGCCATTAAGCTCCGCTGACATTTTCTCTTTTAAGATCCTTTTTACAGTTGCTTCTTGCCTGGACAAATGTCTGTCATTTGGGACTTGTGTTTTCCAAGATGGCCATTTTGCTCAGGCTGACTTTGCTTTTTAAACTCCACACTTTTAAGTTGCTTTTTCTAACTGGGGTGAAGAATGAAATTGAGAAAACATTGATTTTTCCATATGATGAAACATTTCTGAAGGCTGCTAGACTGAAGGAGATTAATGCTTCCAGGATTTGAACAGTGACTTAACATTTGGCAGAAAGATTATTTTGGCACCAAAGATATTCCTCCCGACAATCTTGTGAAAATTTTCCTGTGTTTGGCCAGTCCATACATGTCCGAAAAACCCGTTTGCGTGTACTAACGTGTTCTGTTTCCTTACAGCTCCAAATACTAGCGGGACCTTCCTACACAGCAACAGAGTTTTACGTACATACTGTTGTCTTTCACAATATAAAACCCGTAACACAACTGATCTGCTTGGCTGTTTTCTCTGTTAGTCGCAGGAGCCACACATGGCCCGGCTCAGACGTCGTTCTGGCTCCCAGGATCCTTGTGGTAAGCGCCACGGGGCCTTGTGAGACCCTCTTCCCTTTGCTCACTGTGCCGCTGCTTTTGCATGGAGCTTCTGGGGGGCGAGGAGGAGAGCGCGGAAGAAGGATGTCCTGGGTGGGACAACAACTGCAGACCCTCGGGGGAAGAGAGGCTGGTCCAAGTGCAAGGGAGCCCAGGAAAAGGCATGGGAGGGAGTGGAAGGACCTGCGGCAGGTGGAACAGACGGAAGAGTAGCAACAGAAACAGGACCTGAGGGGTGGAAAGGAGTGAACAGAGAGTGTAGCCACAGAAAAGTGCCTGCCATAGACAAGTTTCAATGAGAAACACTCCCCCCCGCAAAAAAAAACCCTGTGTAAAGTACTGCAGATCCATTAACCTTCTCATTTCTTTGAATCCCTTTTAGCATTAAATTCACCTCAAGCATTTCTCGAAGGTCGCTATAATTCGAAGGTGTCAAGCTCCTCTAAACATACATAGCGTGCTTGTGAATGTGGCTCCACATGACAGAACGTTACTACAGTTTTAGACCCCTAAAATTATGGGAAATCGGACGCTACGGTTACAGAACATTACGGTTAGAAATGGAAGCCACCAAACCCGAGATTTACAGCGTCTTTATTCACCACAGGATCCTGATTCAGTCTCAGGTGCCATCTGTCTTGTGCACCAAGTCTGTCAGAGGTACGATGGGAGGAAAAAAAAGTCTGTGATCGTGCAGTGGCACGGTGTCGTGATGCATTACCTGTGCTGTGGAGCAAGTGAAGACCGCATGGGTAATTTTAATTCTGACATTTCCTGTCTTTCTGCTGCTTTACTTAGCAAAAGTAAGACTTTTTTCAGCATTTTTGCGGGGCTGTACGGGCACGCAGTGCGGTTGTACCTGTATGAACACAGGGAAGCTCCGCACACTTGACAGCAGGTGCTGGGTGCGCGAAGTTCTGGAGGTGTTTATGGAACGCCAGTCTGACTGAAACCCGTGGTTTAACAGCTTTGTTTCCCGTTTCAGCCCATAGCTTTGGGAAGAAAACCCACGAAGCAGAACCATGGAGAGGGATGGGATCTTCCCTGGACGAATATCGGCGCTTTCTCCCCAAACCCGGGAGGTGCTCACGACCTCCCGCACCACGGGCCGCTGAGGGACGGGGCGGGTAGGGCGGGGCGGGGCGGGGCGGCGGGGGGGGGGGGGGGTGTCTGCAGCCCGCTGTGGGCGGGCGCGCGCGCCAAGCGCCGAGCTCCGTCGCTTCAACGGCCGCCGTTGGACCGCGGGCGGGTGCGCGCGCGCAGGGCGGCGGCGGCGGGGAGGAGTCACGCGCCCCGGCACGCTCCGCTGGCCCGCCCTCCCCGCCGCCCCCGCCCGGCCCCGCGCGGCGCTCCCGTCTCGCAGCCGCGGCGCCTGCCAGCGCCTCTCCTGCGTGCGCTCCACTTGGTACGGCCCACCCCGGGGATCATGGCGATTGATGGTAAGTAGGCCAATAACGGGCTCCTCTCGCCCCGAATCGCTCCCCTCCCCCAGCCCCCTCCTCTCCCTCTCCTCCCCCGGGCACAGGGAGGGGGGCGGCTCCGGGGGGGGAGGGCTCCCACCGCGGCGTGAGTGGGGGCGCACCGAAGCCGAGCGGCACCCCCGCCCGGCGGTGCCCGGAGCTGGGCTGAGGAGAGCGGCAGGGGGGCGCCTCCCCCCCCCCACCCCCCCCCGCCTGGCGGCGTGGGCTGCAGCGGAGGGGCTGTTTCGTGCGTGGGGGAGAGGTGAGTGTCGCTGCTCCCTCCTCCCGTCTCCGTGCCTGCGAGCCGGGAAGGGGTAACTAATCCCTGGCACGGTGGCCGGCATCCTTCCTCTCCCTTCTCCTCCTCCGCCTGCCCCAGGGATGCCGGGCGTGCGCCTGTGGGCGCCGCGGAGGGGACCTGAGGAGGACGAAGCCATCCTCTCCGCGCCGCGAGCCGCCCTTGCTCTGCTGGGGAGGCGGGGGCGGGCGGCTCCCCCCGGGGCCGGCTGTGGGGCCGGGGCTGTGCCGCCTCTGCCCGCCGCCGGGTCTGAGACCGCTGGAGCGAGGGGGTGTCTCGGAACACCCCGCACCCTGGTTGTAAATGTCAGTTGCTGAACGTACGCGGCCTTACCCTTCCTCCCCGGAGGGACTTCGACAACTGCTTTAAAACTAATCGTCCCTCCTGGCCCTGAAGTCTCTGAAAACTGATTCCCCAGGCGAGGGAGGTTCCCTGCTCTCTGCCGGTTGCCCAGCTGCTGAGAGCTAACAGGCTTGTGTCCTCAGATCTTTCTAGTCATCGCTTAACAACAACAAAGGAGTGAGATGTACTAGACACTTGTTGGGTTTGTTTGGAGATGGTCATCTTAAAAGGCAGGGCTTCTCAGCTTTGTTTTGAAACCTTCCCTCTCGATTCTGAGAGTAATTTTACACCTCGTTAAAAATCCTTAAAAAAAATAAACCCCAGAACTTTATTTCCAGCAAAAGAAGGTCTTAAGGTATGCTGCCTCCTCGACCCGCAATGTTTCTTTCTGAAAGCATCTGTTGTTATAACTTAAAAGAATCTAGGAAAACAGTGGGGGGGGACACACCAAACTGTTCTTGTTTGTTTTGCATGTGGGATGCTTCTGTGCTGTCAGTTTCCTTGAATTAGTAATTCAGGCCTCTGTAAGGAGAAGTTGCACTGTGCAAGCAAAGCTGCGTGTTCACCCTGTCTTGGAAGCTGTGCGCACCAGGAGTCTAAGTTGGCCAGCTTTAAGTTGGCTAGGTTCTTTTCTATTGAAAAGCCCTCTTAATAGTATCAAGAATATAGCAAAATTTCTGCTGGGTCTGGACTTTTTACATAACTCAAGCTCAGAAAAAACGATTGTCAGTCCTTCAAAATCACTCTCTGTTTTCATTTTAGGCTACATTATCCCAGAAATCTGTGAGAATTTGTTAGATCAGAAAATACTCACGAAATGTGAAATGTATGTTTAATATTTTCAGAGGATTTAGGGTATTACGTCTTAAAAGTTAAAGCAAATACTCATGAATGAATTAAGCAATCGAGCCTTTGAAAAGGATGCAACACTTCTCATTAGGGCCAGACTTTAGAAATAGCCCAACTGTCTTGTAGACACTTACGTGAAATTGCCAAAACGAGACTTAAGCTCTTGAGAAAATTGGGTGCATGGTTTACAGTTAAATGTGAGGCGGGATTAAAAAAAAAAAATCCAATCATGAAAGTGGTCTGCTGGGTTTTGATTTAGTACTCTTCCTGAAGACAGAAAATGGAATGCATTTTTCTGCTGTAGGCTGTAGCAGGCATGCAGCATCCTCTTTGTTTTCAACCAAATAGCTGATTGCTGTAGATTTGTTAGTAGGTGTTACAATTTTTATTCTACATCTTGGCATTCTCTCCTTCTTGTTTGTGCAACAGTATCTTGCCTTGACTGTACCGTTTCGAAGTACTATTTCCTGGCCAGCAGTGTTTAAAAATGAGAGTTTGATTTGGGTGAATACTACGTCTTGAAGTCAGGATCAAACCACAGGACCTCTAGTCTAAAGTGTCAAAATACAGGATTAACATTGTGTCCAAGTAAATTTGTAAATATATTTTATTAAGTAAACAGAGAAAATACTTTGCTCAGTTTTAAAGACACTGCAGTTGTCCAGATTGTTTTTTTTATTTTGTTGGTAAAGGCATGGGAAATAAGCAAGATTGAAAACTTCTGATTGAAGAATAACTATAAAATAGTTCAAAACTCCTTCAAAGCAGAACATATACAGTTGTATGTGAAGACTGCACAAAATTAAAAGAGCTCAAATTAAAATAGGATGTGTTAGCTGCAAGAAATTAAGTGCTTTTGGCTGTTCTTAAAAATCTGTAAGTACCATTTCCAGTGTCACTTTGTCAGCATACCAGTTTACATTGGTTCTAACACTAAACCCCAAAGTTTTTGTAAAAGTGAGGCTTTTGTATCAAGTGTTATAGAGAACCAGGGAGTCATTGGCCATGGCCAGTGACCATTGTCATTTTGGTCAGTGATAATGCTTTGTTACTTTTTTGCATTGTGATCACTGGCAGACTTTTAAAAGACAATTATTCTTCATGTGACCAAGTTCAAAGCCGTCATTGAGTGATTGCGGGAACAATTACATCTTTCTCTTTAGAAAGTTAATGTCATGTTAAAACATGTTCTGTTTTATTTCTTCATAAAGACATCAGGTATATAGTTTGCATAGGTCAGGCAATCTCAGATTTGCTAGGAAACAGCAGAGGGCAACCCAGTTGGAAAAGTTTTGGCTCAAATGAGGTTAAGGACTTGTATTTACAGTTCTTATTTCTGTATATTTCTCTTCCAAAACCAAATTAGTGTTAGTATTAAGTAGGAGCTCTATTTTAAGACGCCAGGTTATTTATTGCTTGATATTTCCACTTTTTCATAGGGAGAGGTTAAATTAGTCTAATGCGGAAAGTATCAGAATGAGGAGGATGGCAAATATGGTAGAGAGTAAGGGCTAACTGAAAGCAGTGTTAAGCCCAGACTGACAGCCAGTCTGTGATTGAGATTCTCTCACCTACAGCTGCCCAGGCCTGGGATCTTGTGGCAGTTTGCTGGGATTGGGAAGAGAGAGAGTTGAGGAGTCACTTCTGAGAATCCTTCAGCATCGCCATGGTAATATTCCTCATGGCAGCATTAATTTGATTTCCTTATGCTGCTTTTCCTCTTTTGAGCAATAGCAAAACTTAGGCACCTGCCTTAAGAGTTCTGTTTAATTGAGGTCTGGGTGAGGAGCTAGCAATGGAAATCACGTTGCAGTTGCATGGAAGAGGGAAAAGAAATGCAAAGGTGGCAGTGGGATGCTTTGTAACCTAAGGCAGAATTGCATATCTTGCATATCCTCATCCTACTTTTACCAGGTTTTTGGGCTGCACTTGAACATGCTGTAACATGGTGTAGGCTATACAGAAAATATACATTTCTCAAGGAGGCGAATACATTTAGAGATGAACGTTTTCAGACTGAGTTAATTGTTTGAATTTAAACTCTTTCCTATGGTTTCCATTGTAAGGAGTTTAGTGTTAAGAACTGAGAAGCGGTATTAAAGAGAATAATGAGCCATGCAGATAAAAGGAGTTTAGTAGAGAAGAAAGAATTGCAGGGTGGTGCTGTCATCTAATAAGTTATTGCTAGAGTAATGAGGCTAATGAACATGGCTTCCCATATTTTCCCCCTGTGATCCTGCCAGTGTAACGCTTGCCCTTCCTGATGTAATGTGCCAAGGTCCTCGTCATGTATCTAGGCTTTTGAATACCTTTCATTTTGTCCCTGCATCTCCTGAGTGACTCTGAAGTGTCCTGAGCTCTCTGCTTTCTGACAAGATTGTCCTCCCTCTCTTTCCTCATCTGACAGCTGTTTGGTTGGGAGCAGGCAGCTGCAGCTGTGTGTGCTGTGCATGGATTTATCTGCTGGTTGGCTGTCCCTGTGTTCGGTGAGGTCTGTGTTTGTGTTGTATTTGACTGCTGATTTTTTATGAAACGTTGAATCCTAGAAGTATTAAGTTCTTAAAACTTTCTGTCTATTTTGGCTTAAATTAGCCAGTGAATTTGTAAGCAATAGAAGGATGGAGCAGGACACAAACTGTTTAATTTTATACCCCTTGTTTCCTTGGGAAACAAAGACAAAAATTACTGAATGAACCTACATTTTGTTTATGGATATAAAAAGAGAGAGGATTTAGAACACTGCTTCATATAGGTTACACGACAACTATGCCTAGTTGCAAATTTCCAGAATCCAGAGAAGGAAACAAAAGAGCAATGAGCTGTGTACAGTTCTTAGGTAGGAGTATCATATGTGTGGCTCCTAGGTTGAATCTGGCCTAGGGAACAGTTTTATCTTGACTTCCAAGTTACCTGGGGTATTCAGGTGTCACTTCAGCGTGTACTAGAAGGGTGTAAGATGACACAGAGATCCTCAAGTTAGCGGTGACCTGAATTGATGGTAGTGCTTCTGAATCCAAGTTGGTGCAGCCAGGGCAGGGGTTGAGCAGCAGTAGCAGTATTAAATAAAACCTAAACGTAAGAAGCTGTATTTTGTACTTAGGCCCACTTTTAAACCCATTTGTTAAATGTGGGGTGGATCAAATGTCAGGGTATCAGATTCGATCAGCCACGCAGAATCTGTTTAATGCTGTCTTATGCTCATCCGCTGTCTGTAATCGAAACTATTCAGTGAGTGTTACCTGAAATTAATTTTTTTATTGTCATTGTAAGGATGATTCCCTGCATTATTTACTGATGACAGTAAAACCTTGTACCACATGCAAAATTACCAATTTCCTGGTTGGATTTATGTTGCATCTTCATCACTGTAGTATTATGGATCTATTGAAATAAAGCAAGCCATTAGGTCTCTATTGCCTTACAGGTAATAGAGTAGGCTACCTTTTTAAAAAAAACCCTATCCTCTGATGCTCTACAGACTCCTTTTTGACAAGCTCCTCGTGGGCTGAGATGAAACTATCAAACTTGATATAAGAGCAGTTGATGTGTTTGGAGTGAAATTCTTCTTGAAATCTGTTCATTTTTAATGCTTAGCACTTTTGCAAATTGGAACTCTTGGCATTCAAGATGGGCACGCAGGAAAGCAAACACACAGTCGCTACCTGATTAAAAATGTTGGCTTATATTACTGCCCATGAAAATACAGAGGATCTATAAGAGAGGAGAGAGTCTTGCTGTCTTCTGGAGAACTTTCAACTGCTTTAACCATTAGGTCATATTTTTTCTTCACCTTATTCCCAGCCTGATTCAATTACACTTCTTCCTGCTTTTGTAATGAATGATGTGAGGGATCCACAGCTGATACTCTCAGGTTTTTTCCTGAACATTGTCAGGTTTTGGATTGCATAAGGCAAAGGTTCTATATTGTATATAAAACTAAATGTGCACTTGGGGATTGAAGTGAGGATTTCAAGTCAGTGTTTAATCCTTGCACTTCCTAATTTTTGAGTGTTTAACTCTTGGAGGTGGGAGATGTTTTCTGATTTCTGTGTAAATCTGTCTCTAGGGTGAGATGGAGAAACTTTGGGATGATTTTGAAAGTTAATTGTAAGAGAGCAAATTAGTGTTGAGTTTGTGAACTAATAGGTCACATTCTGCAGAGGAACATATTTTTTGATGTGAAAAGTGGTAGGTTCAGTACAGGCATTTTTGTTTTGTAGTCTAAATTAAGCAGTTTTCCTACCAACTGGGATCTTTTGAAATATAAATTCTTGGTAGTAATGTCCCTTTGTATCACAAACTGACTGTTTTGTCTGAAATATGAGAAATCCAATTACTGATACTATTTCTGTGCGTATATTTTTCTCACAATTTCTTTTAGTAACTAAAATTATTAAAATGTACACTTTTAAAATAAATTATACACACAAGTCCATAGATCATAGATCATTAAAAAAAGAAGTATTTCTCAGCTTACTTTCTGTTGTGAAACTTTGCTCTAGAGTGGTGATTCAGTGGTGTTAACTAAAAACTGTAGGAATTAGCTAAAAGTCACACTGATTTTTTATACCTTTTTTGCTATCAACTTTTGTTGTTGACATCTTCCTTTTTATTTTCAGAATATTTGATAGCAGTGTACATTGCTGGGCAATGTATATTTAATCTTGCCATTTGCAGTTGTTCTTGTAGCTGCTGGTTCTCTTTCTATTATTTTAAAATTATCCACAAGTTTTATGTCAGGTCAGATTTGAACCATTTATACTGGATGTTTCTGTTGCTAGTTATATTTAATGTATCTCTTCATTTCCACTAGTAAGACTTATCTGAAGAAGTATTTGACTGAGAACAAGGTAGAATAAAGAACTTCTTAATCTTTTTTTAGTGCTAATTATATTTCAGTTGTCAGAAGAGTAGGGAAAGAGAAGTGTCTTGTCATTCTGTGTAGAAAGGAAGCTGAGATAATATTATTTGCATGATGGGGGAGAAGGTCCCTGAGAACCTTTCTACTTCATGACATAGCTTAGAAGATCTGTGCTATCTCCATTTGGTTTTGGGTTCTGTAAGCCTATGGAGATGCTTCCATTTATTTCAGTGTGGGTAGGATCAGATCCCAAATTCGTTTGAGAAACAGAAATGGCTATGCTATTCTTGATTAACTGTCATTGATTGCTAATTCATTGATCAGTGTGTTGGTTCTGTTGATTACAAATATAATTAAAATTCAAATATTTTCTGTGTGAAAAAAGTTTTAATGTTTGTCACTACTTTGAAGGTCAGATAACAACAAAGAAAATACTCTTAATTTAACTCGGGACAGGTAGATGACCCTATCCTTAGGCTAAAAAATTAATAGATAGCAATCATTTTAAATGGTGCTAGCAGAGGAGGTGGTCTTTACAGTAGGAGTTTGTATTGTAAAACCAGAACGTTGATTTCTAACTTTTACTCTTGAAAACTTCTGGTCTTGAACGTGTCTGCTGCTAATTTAATCTGATATTTATTTCTCTTATTAGTGGGTTAGACAGTAAATAATTGTTCTTTATTCACCTGTTTATGTCCAGCATCTGTTGTGTCTTTTTTTTCCAGGTCCAAGAGTCTTAGTCTATTAAATCACTCCTCATGTGGAAACCATTCCTGCTTTATCTGTTCTTATTGACTGTTTTTGCCTTTCTCGGTGACCTCTGTGGTTCTATTCTATTCTTTGAGGTGATGGGACAGAGAGGAAACCAAAACTGCACAAAATATACAAGATGTGAGCACATAATAAGTATATAAAATAGCAAATACGATTTTTTTTAACTATCTTTTCTAATAAATTCAAACGTTTGCTTTTTAGTTTGCTTTTTGACTACTTCCAAGCCTTCAACATTAAACATTTCATTTTTTACATATGCAATACTATTTGTAGACTAAAATTGTAAAAAGGGTACTAAAGGAATGCAGAGGTGATTTTACACCATGGATGAGGATGGGCTAATGAGTGTATGTAATCTTTTTAGGAAAAATACCATACTGATGCCAGCTTTAGAGTTGCTGTTCTGTGAAAGTCTTTTCAGCCTTGTTTATTTTCCTTTACAGTTAGATGTCTATTTATGTAAAACCAGATTCTTCCTTAAAATCAGTTCATGGTATGAGGCAATTTTTCAAGGAGTACTTTTGTTGGTATATGTAAGCCACAACACTTTCATTATAGTTGTCTTTTAGAATAAATTTATAGTATGTTATATAAAACAGCTTAGCGTAAGAATGGGTTTCCGAAGTATCTTGTATTCATAGCGTTAGTATTTCCACATGCTTCAGACACATTAACATTAACAGTGTGGTAGGCTTTTTCACTTCTATCCCATTTTATGTTTCTGCACCGTAGCACCTCTATTTTATACATTTGCTGCACAGCACTGTTGTTTCCTTCTCGTTTGACAATCCTGCATGCTTGAGGCAGGTGGCCAGCCTTACCTGTGATCTGTAGATGGACAGAGCAGCGGTGAAGGAGCTCTGCTGAAATGCACATCCCTGGCCATTGCTGTGTGCGAGCAGCAGCCACTCCTCTGTAATTTGACAAGGTGGGCTCTCAAGGGCTGTAATGAACGCTGTGCCCCTCACCCTGTTTGTGCTACTCAGCCTGTGCGGTATTGTCATTCTGCGCTGGAATTTCACAGATTTGTCAAGGGTAAAAATAGTTGTCTAATGTTGAATAAAATGTTAAGTGAATGTTTGTTGAATGTAGTCCAAACTTACGAAAATGCTAATTAAAATACAATCCTCAGCAGGAAAGTAATTTATCATATAAAAAGTATGTCTCAAGTTACACTCTGACAAAGACTTCTGTGATACGGTGTAATGTTCTGCTGCTGCTAACATGGATTTTTGTTGAAGAATAATATATTTTATATGCAGTACCCTAAGTTGCACCACAGTATTGTCATTGGAACTGAGACTGTGTGACGTGTCTGTTGAAGGGATGGAACGCACCCTCGCTGAGTTTGTGGGTGTGCCAGATAGGGGAGCAGTTAATATGCCGGAGCGCAGAGCTGCTATTCGGCAGGTGCGCAGCAAGCTGAAAGAATGGGCTGAAGGGAACCGCATGAACTTCAACAAGGACAAGTGAAAAGTCCAAGCCCGTGCAGCACTACAAGCTGTGGGCAGGCTGGCCAGAAGCAACTCTGCACAAAAGAACCCGAGGGTCCTGGCGAACAGCAAGTTGAACGTGGACCAGCCCTGTGCCTTTGCAGCAATGTAGACTGGCCCTGTATCCAGCTGCGTTAACCCAGTATGAGAGAGACTGGAGAGACTCCAGCAGAGTGCTGCTAAGCTGGTGGGGGACTGGAGTACATGGCGCGTGAGGAGAGGCTTCAGAAATATGTTTGTGTAGTCTGGGGAAACTTGAAGGGGACTCTTACTGCTGCCTTTCACTACATAAGGGGGTCTAAGAAATGGAGATGGGTTCTTCAGGTGCACAGTGAAAGCACATGAGGCAATGCACGTGAGCTACGTCAAGGGGAATCCTGACTGGCTATAAGGCAGAAATGCTCGCAGTGAGGGGGTGACACCTTCCCCTCAAAACTCGTAGTGCCCGGAGAGGTCATGGAATCTCCGTCCTTGCAGAACTTGTTTGGTTGAGGTCCAGAGGAACCTTCTGTAAAGGTGATCCTGCTCTGAAGTCTCTCAGAGCGCCAGAGGTCGTTCCCAACCTAAATCACTCTATGATAGTGCCTATGTTAAATTTCCTAGCCAATTATTTTCAGCACCTAATAGAGGAGTTTCAGCTAAAGTCCAAACACAGTAGAACTTTCAATTTTGAATTGTACTAGTTTTAGAAAGATTCAGGTGGTGCTTTATGTTCTTTGATGTACAACTTTTCATCTTTTTGGTGTGATAGTCATCTTGGCAAATAGAGACTTGGTATACAAAATCTCCGTCTTAAACTGAGAAAATTAAACTTCATCAGGTGTTTCAGCAGCCTCTAAAACATCTGGTCATTCTGTTTGTGCCAAATGTTCTGTTTGTGCTAAATGTTTGAATGATTTAGATTTTAGGGCCACAAGATGGTCCTCCTTGCTCGAGAAAATGCAAATGTTTTGTTGAATGTGCAATTCTAAAATTATTTCATCTTTCATTATTTCTCATTTTACTTCCATTGTCTGAAATTATGAAAAGCTTTATGTCCCCAGGTGGGTTTTTGTATTCTCAGGTTACATTTTGGACAAAGTATTATGTAGTTTTATATGCAGACTCACTTAAAACTTTGAAATGTTAAATAGGAGATCATTTTCATAGTCAAGATGAAATAGAATTAATAATAATTTGTATCTAAATCAAACTTAAATTTTATTTAAGTATAAAAGTATGGTGACCTACTGCTATATTACTTTAACATTTAAAGACTGTAAAATTTAAGAGGGTCATACCAAGGAACCTTTGGGATTTGTGGGCTAACCGACACAAAACCAGTCTTTTCAGACTGAAATGCTAAATTAGCAGTTGGTATCTTGCTGTCATGCAAAATGTTTTCATATTTTCAGTTTAATTTCTTTCAATGACTAGGTTATTCAAAGCTGAGAGACTTCTTGGGAGTTGGAAAGACAGAAAAACGTGTTCATTTGTTAATCTGTGAGTAAAAGCAAGCTGACAATAGTGTATTAGTTCCACAGTTTTGGAGAGCACTAGGGAAAAGAAGAATCTGCCTAGATTACTTGAGGATAATATTTCGTGTGTTTAATCAATTGGTTAATTTAAAATATAAAAGATGCTTTCTTCAACTTTATTTTCAAAACATGTAGATCACTTGATGTATTTTTATTTAAGTTGATTTCCATCCAAAAGCAATTTGGAAAAAGAGTAGTAGATTAATCACCTATTAAATAAGAAATATCATTAAGCGTTTTCTAACAAAATAAAAAGGAAAAAATAAAAATCCTGAATGAATGCATGTTAAATTGTATATTATGTAGCCTTATGGTCAATAAAAAAGTAACATGAGGGTTAATGTAAAGGCTTTATTTAGTGGAACACCATCATATTTTAGCATCTAAACGATTGAAAAAAGATTTAATTTTGTTTTAGAAGAGTTATGTTTTACTCCATTATTTTGATCCCTTTTACTCTTTTTTTCCTCTAATATATGCATTTCCTATAGTTATTTCTTTAAAATGTAAGTTTAACTGCAAATACAGGTATCTTAAAACTTTTACAACACCATCTGTTAGTGTTATCAATTATGAGTTTTAAATATCAGTTGATATTATATCATAATATCCTTTATTATATAGAATCATAGAATCGTTTTGGTTAGAAGAGACTTCCAAGATCATCAAGTCCAACCGTTAACCTATCACTACCAAGTCCACCACTATATCATGTCCCTTAGTGCCACATCTACACATCTTTTAAATACCTCCAGGGATGGGGACTCCACCACTTCCCTGGGCAGCCTGTTCCAGTGCCCAACAACCCTTTCAGTGAAGAAATTGTTACGAATATCCAATCTAAACCTCCCCTGGCGCAACTTGAGGCCATTTCCTGTTGTCCTGTTGTCTGTTACTTGGGAGAAGAGACCAACCCCCATCTCACTACAACCTCCTTTCAGGTAGTTGTAGAGAGCAATAAGGTCTCCCCTCAGCCTCCTTTTCTCCAGGCTAAACAACCCCAGTTCCCTCAGCCGCTCCTCATAGGACTTGTGTTCTAGACCCTTCACCAGCTTCGTTGCCCTTCTCTGGACACGCTCCAGCACCTCAATGTCTTTCTTGTAGTGAGGGGCCCAAAACTGAACACAGTACTCGAGGTGCAGCCTCACCAGGGCCGAGTACAGGGGGACAATCGCTTCCCTACTCCTGCTGGCCACACTATTTCTGATACAGGCCAGGATGCCGTTGACCTTCTTGGCCACCTGGGCACACTGCCGGCTCATATTCAGCCGGCCGTCGACCAACACCCCCAGGTCCTTTTCCACCGGGTAGCTTTCCAGCCACTCCCCCCCAAGCCTGTAGCGCTGCCTGGGGTTGTTGTGTCCCAAGCACAGGACCCGGCACTTGGCCTTGTTGAATCTCATACAATTGGCCTCAACCCATTGATCCAGCCTGTCCAGATTCCTCTGTAGCGCCTGCCTGCCCTCCAGCAGATCAACACTCCCGCCCAACTTGGTGTCATCTGCAAACTTACTGAGGGTGCACTCGATCCCCTCGTCCAGATCATTGATAAAGATATTAAAGAGAACTGGCCCCAATACTGAGCCCTGGGGAACACCACTTGTGACCGGCCGCCAACCGGATTTAACTCCATTCACCACGACTCTTTGGGCCCGGCCATCCAGCCAGTTTCCTACCCAGCGCAGAGTATGCCCATCCAAGCCATGGGTAGCCAATTTCTCCAGGAGGATGCTGTGGGAGACGGTGTTAAAGGCTTTACTAAAGTCCAGGTACACAACGTCCACAGCCTTTCCCTCATCCACTAAGCGGGTCACCATGTTGTAGAAGGAGATCAGGTTAGTCAAGCAGGACCTGCCTTTCATAAACTCATGCTGACTGGGCCCGATCACCCAGTTGTCCCATACATGCCACGTGATGGCACTCAAGATGATCTGCTCCATAACCTTCCCGGGCACCGAGGTCAGGCTGACAGGCCTGTAGTTGCCCGGATCCTCCTTCCGGCCCTTCTTGTAGATGGGCGTCACATTTGCCAGCCTCCAGCCAACTGGGACCTCCCTGGTTAGCCAGGACTGCCTTTCTTATGGAATGAAGGGAGTAATAAGTGCTATATAATGTATTTCCACGTTTTTGAGATGGAAAGAATTTTGTTATCTAAAGCTTGTTTTAGAGTGTTGTGAAGTGTTTGGAGCCCTGTAGTGATTAATGCATATGGAATAGATGTTTTGTGAGTTTTTGGAACTGTCTGTTTTGTATTTTCATGAGGTTACAGAGAACTGGATATGAAAACCTAGCAGTTCCCTTCAGTTCTATATTGATATACACACAGTCTTTTGTTGTCAGTGGAAAAAGATTTAGTGGGCGTTAGGGTATGGTTAAGATAGGCCATAGGTTGGTGTAGCTTGGAATTTTAAGGCTTGACCGTGGGGCATATCATTCCAAAATACATTAATTTAAAAGAGAAGAGGATCATGAATACTGTAAATGTATTCAATATAAAGTAATCATAATAAAAAGAATCAACTCTGCCAATAATTTCTACATAGCATTAAAAGAACCTCTTCAACAGTTTATAACTGCCCATTCCTCCTTCTACAAGGCTTGGCAATAGCTTGTTTCATGTCCCGTCCCTGTATCACACCTTCCTCTTTCACCATGGTTGACTGAATGCATTCTCCTTCCTTTGTGGATTCATTCGTTGTCCTTACTAGGTATATTATGTGTTGGTGTTTTGTTTACTCCTGTAATTCTAACATTAATTTTTTTTTAATTAAAATGTAAACTAAAGCTTCATATTTCTAGCAACAATTTTGTTATTCTCATATAAATGTCTCAAATTCTGTACAGCTGGTTTTTTTTAATTAAAAAAACCTCTTAAGGTTTTCTCTTTTTTTACCATGGAAGATAATCATAACATTATTTTGGCATTCCATTATGTTACAAATATTTTTGCTATTTTGAGAATTCTTCTGTAGATGGTAGTTCTCTCAGAACAGGAAATTATGTTTTATACTTGGGAAATACTAGTGTGGCTTCAGTTAATTTGCTTGCATTTGTAATTTTATCTCTATAAATTCTATGTAAAACTCTTCAAATTGCACCACCATTAGGAATTTTAAGCCAAAGGTACATTTATTGTTTTCTCCAAAGGATACCATGTATAAATTGAAAACTTGTTAAATCAGTCTATCTTTTGCATTTTTATTAAATGACATAGTTTTACTGCTTTATCTTTTACACTCTTTATAAGCCTTATTAAGAAGCCAAATACCTTTTATTTGTTAATATTTTCTAATGATTTGTTTCCACATAGGTGGAGAACGAACTTGTGGTGTACATGAGCTAATCTGCATTAGAAAAGGTAAGCAATGATTTGTGAAAGTGAACTACTTAGCTTGTGAATAGTACTGGTGAGAAATCTGCTCCCTAATGTTATGATCTTATGTTTTCTGGATCTTCGTGTTGCATCTTTGTGTTGCAGAATCTTTTGATGCTAACACTGTCAATGAGAAAAGAAAAAAAAAAAAAAGAAAATGTGAAATTCCAAAATAAAATTTGAATTTTCTCAAGAAGGAAAAATGTCCTCTTCCAATATTCACTGAGTTACATGGAAGTTGTTAATGTTGTTCAGCTGTGATAGGAAACCACAAAAACTTTGATCTTTCCCTTTCCAGATATTTGTAGGATGAATTGATTTTTAGTAGTAATAGAAAGTAGTGAGGGTATTTTAAACAACTGATGTAATGGACAGGCAATCTCTGCCTGTGTTTTCAGTTGAGACCCTAATGACTCAAACTTCTTTGGAAACAACTGTATCAGTAATGAAACCAGTAATTGATAGAGCACGAAACAGAGCTGTGCTCAAGAGAGGACTTTTATAGGTTTAAAGTTGAGTTATAATGACTGAAGCTGGAGCTTGACAGTACAGCTCAGCTGATGTAATGACTAGACAGAGTTCTGTTTTCTGTCCCCTTGGCCAGCCCTACGCTCCTTTCTGTGGCGTTGCTGTTGAATCTCTGTGTTCTGATCTGAAAGCTAATCTTAACCAAAAAAAAAAAAAAAAATTTTCTTCAAGGATTAGTTCCTTGCATTGACTCACCGTTAGGTCAGAAGAGTCTCAGTGCTTTCAAAAGGAAAGGAGTAAGAAAGTGTGGCAGGAGAGGAGGAGGGCTGCTGCAAGACTCTTTTGATAACTAAGTGTTAGCCTGGCTCAACAATATTGTCAAACCACATCATATTTGGTAGGAAGAAATTTTGTTTGGCCTCTGAATACAGCTTAGTTTGCATTGCATTCACTTAAAGGTTTTAGTAAGATCAGGGTTTTTTGAAACATTTACTTAATATCTCCTAACCTCAGAATTAAGTCTACTGGTTAAGGTGAAAAATAGCTTTATGGTCACAAGTCATCTTTTCCAAATATCTGTTAAAAGAATAATTGAGTGTTGTGTGTGGTTTGACAGTGTTGTAATAAAAACCAATTTTCTACTTTTTTAAACTGTGCATCATTTAATTCTTGCTTTTTTTATTACTTCTTTCTCATTTTCGGGACGAGGTTACTTTTTCCTTTTTATGTTTTCGTGGAGTTTTTTGTTTTGTTTTTTTAAAAACTACTTTATTGCTGTCTCTGTTTTTCTGTTGACAGATAAGTCGGTACACACAGTGCTGTGTATTCTTTCTGTAATAGGCTCTGTTTTTCTTTCTGAATTATGAAACTCATTGGATGTTCAGGAAGCCTACTGATAAAGTTTCAAAATCTATTAATCTTGCTAATCCCTATTTATTTCTGGGTACTGTAGTAATTTTAAGAAAAACAATTTTTCTGCATTCTTGGAGGCAGTGCTGTATGGTTTTTAATGTTATTGCTGGGAAGCTAAATTGAAAAGATGTGGGGTTTTTTAAGGTTCTCTGTTATGTTTGAACATTAGATTCTAAGCTCCGTTTGTCATTGATACGATATTATAAACATTTTTTTTAGTAACAATTGTATGCATGAACCTGTGTGATTAAAAGAGAAGTATCCTCTTAGTGCCATTTATACTTGCAATATGCTGGGTTCCTTTTTTCTTCATATGACTTTCCATGTGTATTCTAACCTTGCGTGCCCCTGTGCCCAGCCGTGTTACTGACAAATTTCTCCTTATAGTGTGTGGAGCGGGTACATGCTTGTCTGTCCTCTCTCCCACTTGAGGTGTACGTATAAAGCAGAAGGTTCTTGCCATCGTACTACAAATCTTCCAGTCATGTAGTGTTTTGGTTACTTTATCTAAGACTTTACATCATCTGATTCACATTCAAGATGTTTTTATTGTCTGACTAATGGCCAGGCTCTTCAGGATTACTTTATTTGCCAGTTGTCCAGGCCTGCTTGTTTGCCAGGATCAGAGTGCATGCCTAAGATCCGTATTGATCTCCTCAGAATAAGAAGGCCTTTCCAAGCTGAGAATTCCTGGCTGCCAGCAGTCTGGAGCTGGTCAAATCAGACCTTCCATTTCTGTCCTTAATGCCAGTGGGTACTCATATCAAGCTTATACAGGACTGATGTGAAAAGTTTTGTGGCATAGGGGTCTTCCCCTTCCCCATCTCTTGACTGTGCCGTGAAAGCCAAGCCTTTTTTGATCTGTGAGCTCATTGTGGAAGTTTGAGGGACAAATTAAGTATTCACATTGACACATGGATAATGCCCTGTAGTCTTGTCTGGTGCTAGGTAAGCTTGCACTGTCCCCCCCTCCCCACTCCTTTTTCACTGGTGTCTGCGTGACTGTGGCACTAGGAGAGTACACCCTGGCACTCCGAGCATTCATTCACTCATTTTTATGGAATGCTATCTGTGAGGCTTTGAGAGTTGGTGCAGTGTTTGACAAAATGGTTCTGCATTTGCTGTTTGCCTGGAAGTCTCCAATGCTTTCTGCCAGGTGGGGGTAGGTAACTGCGACTGCCAGGTGACTGTAGTTGGAGAGCCCGTGTGGCACCTCTGAAAGAAAGATTAGTAGTAAATAGCCAGCGTAATAACTAGAGTTCTTAGGGACATCCAGTGTACATTTGTGTTTTGCTTGTCTGTCCATCTTTCTCGTAGTCCTTCCAAGTACGTTGTTTTTGAGAAGCAAGTAATAGGATGAACAGCAATGTTCCATCTTATTTGTCCTGTACAGAATAGGGAAGAGGGAAAAGCAAGTAGGCAAGCATGTGTCTTTTATGAATAATGCAAAGGAAAACTTTCCGGTTTCAAGTGATGGAGTGTAATTAGAATTTATATGGGGATTATACGACTTGAAGAACACCTGTTGCTGGTGATTAATTTCTCTTTCTGGTTAGCAAAGTAAACCATTCCTAAATTGTCTTTTTCTTGCCTGCCCATTCATTTTTGCTAGGAAAATACGAACCTTGGGATATCAGATGGTGAAATGTGGAAAGGGACTAGAAAGGTCTGCAATGCTATGTGTGACCATACCATTTAGCTCAAATTATTTAATGAAAACTTCTTATCTATATATGAAGGCATAACTGTAAAAACAAACCCCAAAGCTTAAAAAGGAAATGTCTGCCTTAAGAATATTCAGCTGTTACAATGAAAATAATTTGAAACCTCACTTTTCTTCCCCCCTGCCAAGTTTTGCATTTCTCAAATTAGTCAAAACCATGGAGGGTTTTTTTAATGTTTGTTATCTTCAATTTTTTAGGTACTCTAGGCTGCAGTACTGGGACTGCAAACAGTTGTGTCTTCATTTAAGACAGTTGCGTTTTCATTTAAAAGCATTACTAAAGCATCTTTGATGTTAACAATGCTTCCACTGAAATAAAGAAAACTAATTTGGTTTGTAGATTTACTTTTAGCTTTCTAAGACTCAAAGATTTGCAAGTACCAGTTATAATGCTTATTGAATATCTGAGATTATCTCAATCTATTGTAAATATGATGCCAATACAGTATGAGTAGAGAACTCAGATTTGCTCACCAAAGGTGTAGCAATTGTGTAGCCCAGGGCCTGCTCCCATGTCACATAATGTTGTTACAGCTTCATAGTTGCCCAAGATAGACTGTAGTGGGTCCACCTGTAGTCTTCACAAGAAGGATTTTACAGTACTTTTATCGTGTTTTGCTTGTTCAGTTTCCTTTTAGCAGATTCATACACTTTTGAGAAGAATCTGCAAAGAGCTGATCAGCAGTAAGAAGACTGACAGGCTTTTCTGGAAAGCCTTAAAAACTAATTTGTATGCATTTTTAAATAGAGGCTTCTTCTAAATGTGTAAATATAGGGGGTGTGTCCCCTGAAAATGTGCATATTTTGTGGCAGTTATATAACATCCAATAGCTGCAAAATACAGCGCAAGTCACTTTTCAGCTATAGAAAAGAACTTTAAAGAAGTATGATCAGTTATTACAGAAGTTTGGTAATACAGCACTGAAATTTGTGACTCCTGTGTTTAACATAGCTAGGTGGTTGAACTGTTTGGGTGGTTTTGTATTTACACACTGCTGAATTCTGGAAACTGGAAAAAGGAAAAAGATACTTTTGCTTTTATTATAAATGAACTTCTTGTTTACTTCTGTTATTTAATGCAAGTTTATTTTATGTACGCACACATACTCAAATTCTTACTTCTTGTCTGACAATACAAATTGAAGACATGGCTCAGGAAAGAAGAGTCCTGCTTAGTTAGTAGTGACTGAGTCATTTCATTCAGTCACTTGGGGTTCTTGACAGCAGAAGAAGCTGACAGGGTTTTTCTGAAATTACTCAGTTAAAGGTTTACCTTTTTGCTGGCTATTTTTCTAACAGATGTTTTTGAGACAGTCATGAGAATTACGTTAAGTTGTTCCTTTGGCCATTTGTAATGGACATAAAAGAATTTAGGGAACTTAAGATCAGACTTCAGAAAAATGTATCTTTTTTGGCTGTGTAATGCACTGTAGCTAGGCTGCTAGTCTCGCTTGGAATTGGCTGTTGTTAGATGTACTAATTTTTTAATTAAGGCCATTTTCAGGTTCTGTTTGTACAGACGAGACAGACTTGTGATGAGTGTTTACGATATTGAGCTATAACTGAAGAAAAACCCTCTTTAATATGTTCTGATATGTATAATACTGTACAACATGGAAGTGACACTGATGCAGAAAATGCATGGCAATATTATTTTTAGGTCTCTTTCACCTTTTGTTGTTCATTTGTGTATTTTTGAAGTAAGACAAAGTGATACTTCTGTGTATTTAATTCATGGAAATGTAGATTGAGTATCTGAGTAAGGTCTGAGTTGTGCAGATTTTTAAAAATCTTTTTTTAAGCCCCTTTTTCTTTTGCAAGATGTTCTTTCTATTGTTGTGGCAGTCTCACAAACAAAGGAAATTATTCAGCAAACTGCCTTTGTGACTAATAATGGAACAGAAGTGCTCTTTAATATGCAAAAGAAAGAAGTTGCAAAAAGACAATGTCTTTGGCTGACAATGAAAAATGTCACTTTTAATAATAATTTAGAAAAGATAAGAAGGTATGAATTTTTGTTTTGTCAGAAGTATATTTTAAGTAGAAATATGTCCTCTTTAATGTTCTGGTCAACTATCC
Source organism: Phoenicopterus ruber ruber (assembly GCA_009819775.1). Classification (NCBI taxonomy): domain Eukaryota; kingdom Metazoa; phylum Chordata; class Aves; order Phoenicopteriformes; family Phoenicopteridae; genus Phoenicopterus; species Phoenicopterus ruber. The sequence goes on along the minus strand of CM020217.1, from coordinate 26,457,594 downwards.
TTATCCATTTGCATGTATCTGAATGTTAAGTTGCCAACTGCATTTAATTCAAATGTTAAAAAATAATATTTATTCATGAGTTTCATTTTACAAGTAGAAACATTATTTTATTGAAAGTCAACTGCATCTGATATTCAAGTTATATTACAGTTTTTATGATAGTCTACACTAAGTAAGTGCCTCTGAAAAAGAAGCAAAGTAATTTTTCTCCTTTTTCTCTGCTGTCATCCAGTTGGTAGAAGTTCTTGCTCTTCATCAAGAGAAAGGTGATACCACCGATGGTAGCAGATTTCTTTAAATTAGGTAACCTCACAGTAATGTAAAACATTATAAATATATGTTGTTTCTACTCATTTAACGGTTCAGATGTGGACAGTACAAAGTAAAGTGCATTTTCTATTTTTATAGAGATGGGAATAAAAACTCTTCATTAAAAAGGATACATAATTAAAGCTACTTTTATAATATACCCGGAAAATGGTAATTAATCTGTACATAATTGTGAACTAGTTAATTTTAATTAGACAAATACTTATTTTTTTCCATGCTAGAAGAAATTTTATGTCCTTTATCCCATGAATACTAAACTTAATAGATCTGGGAGATATAAAAGTATGGGTACATATTAAAAAAATGCAAGTAATAATATTAGAATTAACAACACTGGAACATATACTAAATTTTGCGCTCTATTGGAAAGCTAATCTGTTTTTATACATTTTGGACTAGAGAAAATTTAATATGAAGTAAATATTTTTCTTTGACATTATTGATGTCCATACTGGAAGCAAAGTTATGTTTCTGTGTGTTCTCCTGAGTCTTCTGGAAAGCAGCGTCTACTGGGGTCACTTAATTCCAACTATCACGCTACCTGTTCTTCCATAGCAAGTTTTGTGTGTAAGAACTTTGCTATATCCAAGCCTTGGCATTTTTTCACTTAAAATGTTTGTATAATCATTTTTACTGCACAGTACTTTGCTATGTATCCTAGTTAATCACTGCGCTGTTCAGAAATCTGGATCCCGGATTGTCTCAGACTTTGTTGTTAATTGTAGTGGCTGATAGGAAAAATGTGGTTTTAAAAGATTTTTATTACGTAGATTTTTTTCCCCAGTAGCAGAGAGCTACTTCCTAGTAGCTATGAACTTTTAAACCGCAAGCCTCTAGACCCCTGCAGGTCTTTAATACTTTTGCACTGGGAGTATTATTTGAGAGTGCCATTAAAAATCTATAATCACTGCTGTTCTCCTACCCACTGTGTGGAGAATACATTCGTGTAATATGCTAAGTAATTGCAACAGATTATTGGGAGGTAATCAAGATGATTCCATGATCTGTGTCTATTCCAAGTGGCAATACGATGTTTCCTTTGCTGTTTCTTTTCAGAGATTTCTCTTGCGAGATACTACTTAATAGGAGATGAATTCTGTATTAGAGAGAAAAGACATTGAGGGACTGGTAAATCAGCAGGGGTGGCAGGCTGACAACTTCCTCAGCCCATAAGGATTTAGGAATTAAAAGATTTCTGTCAAAAGTTTAAATCTTCATCTCAGAGTATGGCTTCTGTTATTCCTAAATTCTTTCTTAGATCAGCGATATTTTGGAGCCCAGGGTCCTTTTTTTCCTGTAATTAAATTTATCTCCAAAAGACAGTTTCAGCATGGTATCTTAAAAGAAAGGGAAAGGAATCCTGTAAATGACAAACTGCGGAGGCAATACTAGAGTTGATACAAGTATTTTTGTGCAGTTATATATGTGATTAGTTAACTTGCTGAACCAAGACCTGTTTAACACAAAATATAATTTATGAAGTGTATTGAACTCTATTTGATGTAAATACTTAGTCAAGAAATTTAATTGCTCATAATAAAATTAAATAAATTGAATTTTTTAATTTAAATACATTTTAGACTTTCTTTCTGTGTGAAGGAAGTCCTGGAACCTAGATGTTAAAATATATTTTTTCTTATTAGTCCTTGTAATTGAATGTTAAGAAAACAAGGGGGGGGGGGGGGGAAGTCCTGATTTATCTCTGTAGCAGTGCAGATTATCCTTAAACTAGTGTGAAGTGACGTAAACCAAATGATGAAAAAAGTTGCTATTATTCCTGGTAACTTTCCATTGGAATAAGAGTGACACTGGAGTTAGACCATTGTAGCTGTTGTGATACAGTAATTCCAGTAAATGTTTTTGTGTAAACAGGCACATTTATTTTTTACTTAATGTTAGGTGTATGACATTTTTTATAGATTAACCTTTAAATCGCATCATGTATCAGATAATGTAAGTTTTCCGTTTTCCCCTAAAGTATTACTTTAAAAGGTTTATAAATAGAGTTTTAAAAGGGCATTGTTATTCCAAATAGGAAGTTAAATAAGCACTTTCATCTTGATTTAATTCTGTCAGTCTTTCAAAACTTCTGAAAGGTTCATGTTACTAAAAATTATTAATAATTTTCTTATTTAGGAAATGCTTGTTTCAGTTCTACATTGAAATTCAATTGTCATTTCATGTTTATGTTCATTTAAAACTGCATGTCACTCAGGGTAATATACTGGATATAGATATTTGAAGTGTTGAAATACAGGTAGCTCATGTTGCATGTGTTTGTACCAGAGTGTGTGTAAACTTGCTGTATAACGAAGTGCAAGATGCAGGAGAAACAAACACATAGGAAGGAATAGGACTAGCAGTATAACGTGTATTTAACATAATAAGCTGACAAATGTAGCCCTTAGTAGGGGGCTAAGTTAAGAAGTCTGTGCTGCAAAAGAAAGGCAAAATACAAGTTTGAATTGAAGGGGGAAGCATCTTTATACAGAAGAGTTTCAGTTTTAATGTTACCTAAATGTAGCTAAAAAATTAAAAACATTAATAGATGAGATTTAGTTGCATGTTTTAAGTTGAGCTAAAATACTTTTCCCGATCCTTGTTTTGGCAAAACATAAAAGAAATAGGTAAATTTGTAGAAAGGAATTACATACTTCCAGTGTTTTATATGAGAGGAAGAAGAAAGATGAATACAAAATAAAACAGGAAGCACAGGAAATACATTTGGAATTTTGTCTTTTGACATGTTTAATAAAATGTTTAGAGAGAATTCTGCGTTCATTGTCTGTCATTGATGTTTTAGCAGAAACATCAGCTCGTCAATTTTTATGGTAAGGTTGCTTCTGTTTTTTATATGGGATAGTATTCTAATAGTAATGGCAGCTGCCACATAGAGTTTATCTGTTTGTAAAACAGTGCGGGTAGTCCAAGAATTTAATTTTTTAAGTCTTCTACCCCAACGCTGGATAAAATATTGCCCCATGTAGGTGTAGCATTTTGTCTAGGTAAACTAGGTTCTACTCGCTTGTGATCGCTTCTTCAACTATTCCAGCAAACAGGAAGATAATAATTCAGTTAAATTATTGTGAAACTTTGTGTGTTGTGTTTACCTTGTCAAAGAAAAGCTGTTTAGAAAGAGCACAAAATCTTAGGTAGCCTTCAAGTTCAGTTACTTTCAGAGAAGAGACCATCCTATGTAATTAGTCATAAAAGAAAAAAATATATACATGTAAACTGACACATACGAAAGTACAGTTCTTATTCCTGTTGAGTAATCAGTGAGACCAAAGTATTTTACTTCCGAGCTGACTCTGAGGTACAGGGGGGTTGGTTTGGTTGGTTTTTTCCACTATGACATGAGTTGTCTGTGAGAAATAAATGTGTGCTGTTTGGAGACAAATAATTCAAGCATGGAGAAAAGGCAATCAAGGCATGAATCTTATTTTGTGGTTCAGTAACCTCTTCAGCTTTCTGAAAATATGTTGATTTCTTGGGAAAGTTGGTATGAAGTGACAAGCAGCAGTGAATAGCATTTGAATGAAAATGTTTTTGAGCTGGGCAGTACAGGTTATTTTCATGTAATGTCAAGATGTAATGGTGTAAAACTAATAACAATAAATAATTCTTCTTCAGGACTAAATACAAAACAACAGTCCCGTTTATTTAAAAGAAATTAAAAGGCTAAAATATGTTAGATCAAGTTGTAAAAAAAATTAAATAAAACAGGTTATAAATTAAAAAGAAGCTTACATTTTTCATTTCAAATGTTTTTGTGCTAGGATCTTAAAGGTAATTGAGGTTCTTTGGATCATACCTCTAGTTGCTTAATTTGTGCACAGAAGAGATAGTATTTCATTTGTAAATGAATAATTAAAACATCACTAAGATAACTATGTCGCTTTGTACATTACTAGCTAAGTGAGCAGTATGATGTGGAGTGTGAGAGCTCCAAAAATAATTGACTGGATATTAAATAGAACTGGGGGGAGGAGGAGGGGTAGATACATATTTTTAAAATTAACTGCTTTTCAATTTAATATTAAAACCATTAAATGCTTCTCAATATGTCTGAGGATTTTTGTTGGTTTGGTGATATTTATTTAAAGATGCCATTATTTTCTGCAGAGTTTGAAACATCTTTTGGAAGAGAAAAATTGTTTAATAACAAGGTAGTTATTATTTGAGAAAGAGATGCTAATTTGATATTTAAGGTGAAGAGATGGTAAGTTTCTGTGTTCTAATAATTCTGATTCTAGTGATGATGATAATAATAAAAGTGAATTAAAGTGATGTTAATGTAATACTTCCGTGATGAGTATAACTTTCTGTGCCATTTCCATAGCCAGCAATTCAATTAGTCTTAATAACTTTGTAGTAAGACATTTGTTCTTTTAGTGTTTCTGAAACTGTGTTATACTATTATGAATTTCAAACAGTCGTTGTTTTTCTTAAGAACTGAGGATAATTATGAAGTGTATAAAAGTAGGACATTTGAATTTGAAATATGACTGTTGAGAAAATATTGCCTTTCTACTGGTTTGTGATTGTAGAAGAAACCACTGGGAACCTCAGAGTTTTTTAAAATGCTTTTCATGGTACAATTAATGCCCAAACCAATCAGAATTTATGACAGTGTATTTTGAATCAAAATAATTCTGGTGCTGAATGTGGCACAGTTGTACATTTGTGTTTCGTTTGGTCCCGTGTGTGTGTCGTGTGTCCCCGTCGCCGCCCCCCCCCCCCCCCCCCCCCGCCCCATCTACAAAGTATAACTACTTGACACTGCAGCTATGAGAAACTAATTGAAGGATTAATGTGATGTATAAATCCTTTATTCATAGATGGGAATCTGTACACATTTACATGTGGAAAATTGAAGTACAATTTTATTTAGTTTTTTTTCTGGCTTTATAATGGTAATACATTAAAGGATTTGAACTTGATAATATACTTAATCTGTGAACAAGCATTCTAAGATTCTTTACATGGATGCAAATTGATACGGAAATGTAATTTTCAAGTCCCATGTTCACAGTGAATTACATAAATAATTAATTAGTCTTGCTGCAGCTAAAGTTTCGTTCTTTTTGTAAGGTATCAGCCAATGTTTTTTTTCACTCCAGAAAGATGTCATCAGATACTGTGTTTCCATAGAGAACTATACAGTTTGTGTACAATGCTTTTTTTAACTAATTAGTATCCAGGAAGTAATCAAGAAAAAACAAAAGCATTGTGTTTTCAAGTTACTTTTAGGTTGTGGTTAACATCCTTAACCATATATTTTGATAGATCAAAGCAGCTTTGATTGCTGAACAATGTTAGTGTAAGTAAAAAAAAAAAAAAAAAAAAAGGAAAAAAATTAAACCCACAGTTTTAAAAGATCAAATGTGAAATACTTGAAAGTGCACTTTTCTCTGAAGATGTACAGTTAATCTATCCTATTAAAAGGAAACATTCACTGTCCTTTATTGTGAATCATAGAATGTTTGGAATTCAGTTCAATCTCCTGCTCAAAGCAGTGTTGACACCGAATTCAGTTGCTTAGGACAGCCTGCTCCAATAATAAAGCAATTATCCTCGTAGATAAATTTCTTTATCTGTCTAGTTTTCCTAATCTGTTGTGTTTTTCTGCCTTCTTTTCACTTTCCAACTTGTTCTGTGTACTCCATCCCGATGTTGCACCTTCTTCATAACTCATACTGCCCATTTCCTCACTGGACATCGTTGACTTGTGCCTTATTGCCACCTTCCACTGCACCCTCACTTCTTTTGGGTCCGTGTGTCCTAGTGAATTGCAGTTTGTTCTTCCTGCCTTTTCTGCCACTGCCTCTGTGTTTGGTAGGTGTTAGAACTGGAAGTTATTGAAGAATGAAGATTTTATGCTCTTGGCCCAGACTCTAGTCTTGTTTGGGTCAGTATCAGTAATTCAAAGAAAACTGGATCTTGTTCCAGTAGCCCCAGATATTCTCAGTTATCCATATGCAGTCTTGGGAGGGGAGGGAGCATGCCTACTGCCAGCAGAACCTTGGGAGATTTCATCTGTTAAACTTTGAGGTCAAAAATGAATATACACAAACTGAGGCTTTTGTCAAATCTCAGAGCTTCCCCATATTTGGGAAGATTCCATGAAAATGGTAAATGGACACCTGACAAATGATAAATGAAGATCTGACACATGCCAAAATTTCCTTGCTCTAAATCAGGGAACACTAGAGCTTTTAAAAAAAAAAAAAAATGTCACCACTATAGTGGCAATTTTTTTTCTTCAGCTCGTTCTTAGTCATGGTTTAACTTTTTTCTTTTTTAACTTAAAAACATACAAACCCCCTTTATTATGAGGCAGAGTTGCCATAAACTTCAGCTATAACAAGTGATTTTAATTAAATTATGAGCAACTCTAAACAGGCTTCTGAAGGGAATGTCAGATAATTTTAGTAGGATGTGCAGCTATGGTCTTGCGCAAACAAAGGGATTTCTTTTTCTATTTGTTCATGATAATGAAAATATTTTTTAAAAAGTTTTAGCCTCCTTTCCTCTCTGATCTGGAACAGAATTCCACTTTTCTCACCTTGTTGCTCGGCTTGATGCAGCAGGACCTCTCATCCTGAAGGACTGATGAGGAGCTTACTAACTATATGCGTCTTTGTATTTCTGTTTTACTGTCTGAAGTTGAAAATAACACATACATGCTCCTCCCTGTTGCACTGTTTTATTCTGGCTCTATTAAGCAGTTATACTGTGTTCTTACATTTCTTGTTCTGTCTTGGACTTCAGTGGGTTGCAAGGTGAAGGTTAGATTTTGAAGGTTGCCGATTATTTCTAGCTTTGCCTTCAGTTCTTCAAAAGGCAGTGTTCCCAGCTTAACTCAGTTGAGAGTTGCTCATGTTTTTCCTAACTTTTCTGATATGATCTAATAAAACAAGAAAAAATTTTACTCAAGTTTGATATTGACTAAATAGAGGTTCTAGTCTAATTTGGTTTTTGTTTCATTCTTTTGAGATTTCTTTGGTTGCCATTCTGGTATTTCTTTAGAAATTTTGTCAGGATGGGTGGTTCGAAGCTGTTGGCAGGTTCCTTTTCTTGTGAAAATTTTCAGGGTTCTAGGCACAATGTTACGTGATCTGTTCTGGTCAGAGGTAGAAAGTGGAACAAAAATAATTTTCATAATTTCAGATAGGTCTGGATGTCCAGCTCAAAATAGAAGTGCAAATCTGACCAATTCCTTTTGAATAGTGGAAGGTGCATTTCTTTTGATCTTTCTTTTTTGGTTTTTAAAACACAGCTGTATAATTATTTAAGAACAGCACCACAAACACAAATGTTCCCTATCATCCCAGAAATAATGCCCCCAAAACAAACTGAGGGGGTTGTGGAACTGTGTGTGTTTCTCAGTCAGCACTTTTACATAAATGTATGAGCCCAGATTTACAAAAGGCATATGTAGACTCAGAGAATAATTTAACTTGGAAGGCTCCTGGGGAAGTAATTTGCAGTTCAGCCCCCTGCTCAAAGCAGGGCTAACATTAAAGTTGGATTCTACAACTGATCCTAGGCAATCTGCTCTAGTGCTTAACCTCTCTTATTCTGGATTTTTTTCCCCTCATCTCCAACTGGAATTTTCCTTGTTGCTACTTCTGACTGTTGCCTCTTGTCCTTTTGTGTTGCATCTTTGAGAACGCAGAGTCTGTTGCCAACTTTCCTTTAATCCCACTCCTTTTTACATAGTGAAGTATGTTGCCACACAGCATTATACTCCTAAAGAGAAAGTACCAAGATCTTGGCGAAGGGAATTCATAAATCTGATAAATCTTCTATAAATAGAAAAAATTCAACCCCCAAGAATGGGGTTTATGGTGCTGAGTAGAGGGACAGTTAGAGTCTAGAGAAAACAGCAGGAAGAAAGGGATATGTGAAATCCTAGCTTTCATGCGAATGAATGCAGCCGTATTCGATCCCGAAAGATGCAGCTCTGTTTGCTGAGGCCACAGAAAACACTGAGTGTTAAGGTGTCTGTTACCTCAAGGTCTCACTCTCCCGCTTTAGAATGCAAGTTTGAGACATAACTGATATAAGAGGCTGTCATGGTTTAACCCCAGCCAGTGACCCAATAACACGCAGCCGCTTGCTCACTCTCCCCCTCCTCAGTGGGGTGGGGAGGAGAATCGGAAAGAAAGGAGAACTCGTGAGTTGAGATAAAAATAGTTCACAAGGACAGCAAAGAAAGAGATAATAATAATTATATTCTACATTAATAATTATTATAATAATAAAAATTAAAGTAAAATAAAATAATGATAATAGAATATATAAAACGAGCGATGCACAATTTCTCACCGCCTGATGATCCAAAGACCGATACAGCCCATCCTGAGCAGCGATCACGGAACAGCAAGTTCCAGAGAGAGTGAGTAAAGGAGCAAACAGCCAAACAAACAAAAAGGCCTGAGCGAACAAAAAGGAAGGGGCTTGGCCCACTGGCCGACCCCCACTTATACTGGGCATGACATCTATGGTATGGAATACTCTCTTTGGCTGGTTTGGGTCAACTATACTGGCCATACCCCTCCTCAGTTTTTGCACCTGCACATTAGCAAAACCTGGGAAGCTGGAAGATGTCCTTGATCTCTTAGCAGCAACTAGTAACGTCAGTGTATCATCGACATTCTTCACATACCAAATCCCACACTAAATCCAAAACACAGTAGCTACTGGAAAGAAAATTAGCTCCATCCTGGCCGAAACCAGGACAGAGGCTATAATGTTTATTAATTGGTCAGCATACTACTGATAAACCAATTAACAGATTAATTAACTAATAAACATACGACTATGAATCACTTACAGTTCTATAACTCTTTGCACTACTGCTAGTTGCACGCAATTATTGAGTTACAATTCTATCACTTTGTTCTTATAAATTGCATCCAAATGTTATTGAATTACAGTTCTAAAACCCCTCACTTTAACCTCCCACATCACTTAGTAACAAATTTGCAATTCTGTCACCCTTTAACTTCTCACATCAAGTCTTTCGGATGTAGACCCGGTGGAGAGTTCAGGGGCTTCCCTCCGATATCCTGGCAGCCTTGGTTAATGAAGCAGATCAGCTTCGTTATAGTCTGTGAGCATCTGCACTCCTTCTGTCAAAAGATCTGCCCTCTCTTGTTCTTGAACTGCTTTTACAACTTGTTCGTTATTCCATTTCTAGACCTTCTATATCCCTTTCTCTGCCTAGCCTCCTTTCAAATAAACAAGCTGCCCCTTAATTACTCTTTCCCCGTTGGTCCAATTTGCTACATCCATTCCCAGATTTCATATTTCTAAAACCATTTCCTAGGTAATCTTGGTCTTAAACAGTATTACTGATGTTGCTACTTGGGTACTGATGGATTTACAAGATTCTACCCCTGCAAAAGATGCCCAAGACTCCCTTTCTGCTATCTGCTTAATATCAATTACATATTTTTTATTTTATACGCTTTCTAAGACATGTCAGTCTACTTCAGCCTTTTTTCCTCTATGTCCTGGTTTTGGAGGGGAGGGGAGTGAGCGAGTGGCTGCGTGGTATTCGGTTACCATCTGGGGTTAAACCATGACACTCTACCTGGTTTTAAGTATGCTTTGTCTCTATTCCACTTAGCTCTTTCTTGGTTTATACGCAAGTGGCATAGATACCAGAGCAAGGAACATACCTTTATGTGCTTTTTCTCATTCTTTTTTTTGCTCACACTGACAGAAGCAATGGCCTCACCAGCAAGGGCTCAGTCCCTCCCAATCTCAGAGTTGGCCCTGAGTCCGGGTTGCCAAACCTCCAGCCCCTTCCAGGAAGGGGGGATGCTCTTAGCTCCCTTCCAGTACTCTCTCTCAGATGTTCCATCAAAAATGATCAGGTTTGGCATCTGCTGATCATCTCCCCATTTTCTGCAGAGACCCTGTCTTGTTATGGGGTCCAGTACTCCAGCAGAACCTCTTGCTCACGATGTCAGTCCTCCCTTAGATTAGGACCAGCTACTTTTCTGTGCTTCAAAAAGATGATTGGAAGAAAATAAACTGATGAAATTTAACAGTGTTAAACGTGAACTCAAATTTAAATGGTGGGTTTTCAGTTATATCTTGCGTATGTATTTGGAACTTTAGTAGTATTTATTAATGATAATTCTGACAAATACAACTTTTACGAGTTAAAACTTTTTGCCATGAAAGGTTGGACCAGGTGATCCTTGAGGTCCCTTCCAACCTGGTATTCTATCATTCTATGAAGACTTTTTAAAATATTTTCTTTCTGTTTCTTTTAGTATCTCCTGAAGCAATTGGATTCCTGTCTGCTGTCGGAGTGTTTATTATTCTCATGCTGCTACTTTTCCTATATATTAATAAGAAGATGTGTTTTGAAAATGTTAGTGGTTTCCCAGATCTCGATTCAGGATACACTACAAGAAAGAATTCACAAGATAAACTTTGTAAGTATCCGAAATACAGTGTACTAAACTTAATTATAAGAATGCATGTGTTTACAAAGATGTATAGAAACACACAAATAATCACTTGACTCAAGTGATGAAAACACACAATGCTGACTTTTCCCATGACGGTGCAGTATGTGGAAAGGAGACAACCTTTGTATTCACAAGCCACAGAAATTCAACAGCTATATAGCAAAAGAGTTGACATTTACTTATGGGAAGATATTTCTCTTGCACTATGAGAATACTCTTGAACGTATTTTAAACATTCCATAGCTGTGTATAATTACATCTTCTCAAGTAAATTTGTGAATGGGGTTATTGGGTTTTCACTCAGCCTATTAAAATCCTTCACCTACCTTTTGGAGAAGGTCTTGCATTTACTCACCTGGAAAATAATTTTAAAGTAGTAAAATATTAGAAACTAAAGACATCTGATCTCTGACTAACAAATTATTTCTATACATTTTTAATAGAACAAGGTCTTTAAGTATAATGTGAAATGAAAAAAATTAGACCTTGAAAAAGATACAGAGTTGGTGAAATAACCCCTTTCTACTTTTGGGCTGTGGAAATTGAATGGGCTTTGGTAGCTGACTTGAGAGGAAGGGACAGACATCAGAGAACAGAAGGGGAAATTTGAGAGGTTTTCTTCCCTTCTACCTCTTTAAAAGGTGCAGCTAAATTTTTATTTTCCATTTTCTTGGAGACAGAAAAAGTTCTCTCCCCTGAAAATTAAGTCTGTCATCTTAGCTTTCTTTTTGCTACAAAACAAGTCTTCAAGTTCTGAAATATCTTACCTTATGTAAAAGACAACAAATATTTTGGGGTGAAGACGTCTGCATGATGCGTGTTCTTGTGCGGCTATCATGTTAAAAGCTTGTTTCAGTGTGACATTGATGAAAGGACGTAATTTAAATGTCTCACAACTTCTTCTTTGCAGGTTAGAATAAACCCCCCCATATTTCCACCTCACAGAGTTGTCTTATTTTTGAAAATAATGAATTTTATTATGGCTAGCTGATGCTGCAGTTCATGAAAGACTATGGTTTTGCTAGTTGATTGTGGCTTCATTTCAAGATATTTACTTAGTTGCTTTCTTACTATTTTCAATGCATGTTGAATGGAAAGAGCAAAGCTGCAACTTCCCCTGGTAAATGTATTGAGTTCGAGATAGGAAAAGCAAATAGCTCTGAAATTGAACTTGGAGTTGATCAGTTTGTGAAACGGAGGACCTTTCTGTATTAAAAGTTGTTGCTGCATAGATTGGACAAATGGCGTTTTTCAGAAACCTCCACCAAAATCTGAGCCTTCCCTCTGTGTCTTCTCTGGTCGACACGCTTAGCAGTGCTGTGGATGATCTGACCAGTGTTGTTGGAGAAGTCGGCTACAGTGTAGCTGATTCGGTAACAGAACAAGTCACAAGCATGATAAACGGCCTTCGTGCTGAAGATGAAAGCTCCAAAACGCAGAATGACAAGCCTGTGCAAGGGAGAGAGGAACATACACCATCATTAACTCATTCTCAGGAAATTAACGTGAAAGCGAAGAGAGGTTTTCCAGAACATAAAGAGACTCATTGTTCTAATTCCTTAGATTTTGTAAGAAAAGATACAAGTCAAGATGGAGTATCTGACCGTGTCGTGGACAAAAACCAGTGCCAGTTAAAAGGCAGAAATAGTAATAATCATTTAAGTGATACAGAAATACCTCAGAATTTGAAGAATGTAGGAGGACCTTTTAAAAGGGAAGCAGTAGGAGGAAATGAGCATTTTGTAAATGATAAGTTCTTGAAGGATAGTAACCTGAAAAGTAATAAATTTACAATGGAGCAATCTATTGAGGAACAAGATAATTGCTTATGTGCAGTATCAGGTAATTCTAAGAATCACTTGCATAGAAAAATCAAACCACAGTCACTTGGAGTTGATTTTAAGGATTCTGAAGAAGTGCACAGTATGAATGTTCCCCAAGATTTAGAAACAGAACTTGTTGAAGTACAGAAGCAAAAATTATCAGACTCCAGCTTGAAAAAGACACACAATGACCGTCCCAATTGCATTAACGATTTCAAAGAAAAGAAATCTGAAGCCTTTTTTGACAGAAAAGGAAAATCCATATCAAAGGATGAAGACAATGTGTCAACTACAATTGCAAAAGTGGGTAAAAAGAAAAACTCAAAGAAATCGGAAAAGAATTCAAGAGACCTATGTAATAAGAAGGCAGCAGGAAAAGGTGAGGAGTCCGTCAGCAATCTGCGTTCTTCAACCTTTCCTGAAACTTGTGATACTTCCTACTTTTTTCACCTGATTTACACATTTAATAATAGCATTTTCTGTGGATGAAAGTAGGTCTGTGTTGTCAGTGCTTCATTCTCTATGTTGATATTTCTTGGAAGTTAATTACTTTTAAAAGTATTACTTAAAGGAACTGATTAATAAATGGCTTTCCTATGTTCTAACTTTTCTTTTTCTATATACAGTTTTTACCTTCTCTGCAGTGCCTTGTGTGGTTTCTGTTGAAAACTATGAATTAATTAATACTGGAAATTAACACTTGTTCTGTGAAAGAGGGTTTTATTTTGTGTATTTTAAAAGCATTGCATAAAATATGATAAGAGATGATAAAGAAAAATAACTTCTGTTACATTTACATTGTAGCAGATCTTCAGGATGTATTTCTGGGATACGTAAGATAATTTCAAGACACAAAACTCAATGGCAAGTGGCAATTAAGTGATTTTAAGTACAGAAAGAACTGAATGAGATTTGTCTTAAAGAAAGTTGAGTCTTACAAAGAAAACCTATGTATTGTTGATATGGATGCTATGCGCGCCATCTTCAACATCCAGTCTTAAATAATATCATGATGGGATTGCAATAATAGTTAGTGAGTAAGAAGTAAACCCTTACATTTTTACATAATTGTTTTGCAAGCTGTGTAGTGAATTGTTAGAAAGCAACACAGGCTTTTCTGGAGATGCTGTTTCTGTAAAGAAATGAATTATTTTGTAATAGAAATCAGATTTGGGTGTGTTGTTTTTTTTTTTCAGTGTGTGTGTTTTCCCTTATCTGAAAATTTCAGTTATTCGTTTTCGTTGGGGTTTGTTTGGGGTTTTTTAAATTTGATTTAGGAGATGGTTTCCATGTTTGTATGATAAACTGTGATCTTATCTGTTATTTCTTCATGTAATACAATATTTGTAAAGTATATTCTCTATCAAAAATGGCATTTTAAGTCCCATAATAAGCAAATTAATAGCTTTCAATAGGTTAATAATTACATATGACCTGTGTTAGCCACATAAAGGAAAGTTTTTAATAAGAACATGAATTTTCTTAGGCAAGTTTCTAACTAAGATATAAAAATCAAAAGAGAAGTGGCAAGGAGAGGCATAAAACCCTAAGGATTTTTTTTTTCATGTGCAGGAAGCTATTTTTTCCCAGGAAACTGAAACAGATTTATATTGTTCATTTAAAAAATGTTTGCATGGATAGCTTGTGTTTTAGCTTTAATGAGGTTTTTAAGTCCTCTGAAGAGGTCTTGTTTCATGACTTGTAATAATAGTATACATCCTCATTCTTTTTCTTTTATGCTAGGAACTGGAAAAAAAAATACCTGGTGTCACTGAGAACTTCTGGATGCGTACAAACATCAGTGCATTATTAGAGGCATAACTTTCAGCACTTCTTTCAAACATGTTGCTACCATGTTTTATACTATTCCATTCTTTATACTTTATGCAGACTGATTAATGAACCTGATTTCATATTTATGAATACATTTCTTGTAATGATAAATGATGCATCTAATACTGATGTCTGGCACTATATTTTAGTCCTGGTATGCCCTGCTTTCATTAGAGTTGTGGAAATCTGTAGAATTTTCCTAGGTGGCAGGTTTCAACCTGTTGAGGGCCATGAGATACAAAATTTTACTCTGTGTACCAGCAAATGAGGCTCCTTTTTCTGGGCAGCGTCTTGTAGTGAATCTGCTAGTCAGAATATGTCCTACTTGGTGTGATATTTTAAATAAGTGATCAGTGAACTTGCTTTATAGCCATGCATACAATGGGAAGAACCGTATCTGCCAGACTTGAATTAAAATTGATAGCCTAGAGTTGAAAGATCTAGTTGCTCATTAGCAGTCTTTTAAGGCACCAGTTTTCCTATAAATACTAAATTAAGATTACATACACATTGCACGTAGAGCTGGTAGCACCATCTGCAGTTAAGGTTTCCTGACATTTTCCATTTCAAGACCTTATTTTCAGTTGCTTATAACTATGATGTGCCAAATTTGAAATATTTGGGATGAAATTTGGCATGCTTTCTGTCTGAGTGGGTTGGTTTTGGTTGGTGGTTTGGTTTGGGTTTTTTTAAGATATAGTTTAAAGTCTTCAGGTGTTTCCAGGAATAGAGTATGGGAAAAACATGCTGGTTATCTGTGCAAAAAATAAGTAGGTTTCACATCTGCTTCACTATGATGCTTTGTCACCTTTGTATATTGGAGTATGTACTTGAAATGTGGGAGAGCACTTTTCTTATATCAGAGATGCCCATGTTCTTCTGTGAAAAAACATGTAAGCTTTACCAAATTGTAAATCTTTGGAAACTTTGCCTTTGGAAAAGGCATAGTAAACACTTCTTATAATTTGCTTGTTAAATTCACTGACCATCGCATTTGCACTCGCATGCTTCATTGTAGGGGTTGAAGAACAGAGCAGGTCTTATCCTACTTTTAATATTTACAGTTACTGAAGGACACTGAAAGTTTGAACAGAAGAACTGAGAATAAACTGACTTATGTGAGGACAGAAACTTCCTGAACAAATGTGATGTGATGCAAGTGGTAGACTGGGATTTGAAGTAGGATGGGTGACAGCTATGGAGAGAACCGGTTACATTACATGAAGGTGGAGGGACTAAGGGTGAAAGACAAAGGTTACATGAGTAGTTGGTTAGGTGCAAGTAAAGAGAATTTGGGATTGAATAGACAAAGAGAATAAAGAGGAAGTCCCCATAAGAGACCAAAACTGGGTGTTTGGAGCAGGAACCTGGAGTATGGGGCTGGGAGACAGGAACTTAGGAGAATATTCTGCTCTTATAAATGTAACTTTGCAAAAGATATCTTACCTAAACTTGCAGCATAGGCTTTTCTGTATGAATACCAGGGAGAAATAGACCTCTGGGAAGTGATTTTACTCATCTACTCTAGAGGCTTACCTAAAAGTGGAAAGGAAGGACCTCTGTAGTAGGAAGAGGCAAACACCTGACTGTAAAAGAGGCCTCGATGGCTGGCATAGATTGAGTTACTTTAATGGCTGAATTTTGGGTAAGCTGAATCCCTCCTTTAGTCGGAATACGCAGGCGGAGGAGTGAGGCTGGCTGGGCATGAAGACAGAGACTAATGGGAGCGGAAATGCAGAACTAGAGCTAGGACAGGGACTGGGAGGAGGGCGTAAAAGCAGGGAGGGAGAAGCAGTTGAGTGTGGCTGGATAGCATGTTAGACAATATTCCCTTGCAGAATCAGGAGCTGAAAACCAGCATTATGGGTATCTATGTCAGAGCTTTGCCGGTAATGGAAATCCATTGACAAATCATATACCATAGGCTTGCTGACAGAGTAGTGGTAATGCTGACCTTTATTGGGTTTACATGAACTCTTTTAATGCCTGTTAGAGTTTGAAATCTACAGAACCTCTACATGGTTTGTTAAATTTGGACAGAATTCATTTGAGGTTTGGAAAAGGGAAGGGGAAGCTTTCCTTTTACAGAAATAAAAATGCAGCTGAATCTTTGACTTGTGGGAGGAAGTCATGCATGATGTGTAGTTGGAAAAAGTTGGCCACAGGAGTGGGCATTATAGAGGAACTGGTATAAAAGAATTAACTAGATAGATAGTTTCTCTGTGCAATTTTTGCTCTTGCCAGATGTCTGCAATGAGAATCTGCATTAATTTCAGTTATTGAACACGGAACTGTTTCTTGTACGTTAAATAAAATTGTGCATGCAAATGTCTTTCACTAGCATTTTCCCATTTGTTATTGTGAGTTTAAGCCCTACTGACGTAAATATCCTAAGACGATTGTGTTGTAGGCTTCTCTTTGTAAATCAGTTTCATTTCTACATTATACTGCATGCTCACAGCAAAAACCAGCTGGGAATGGAGGATCAGGAACTGCCTTTTTGATATGTTAGGTATCCAAATATTGCAGCAGTGTTGGATTGACTTTACATAAATCATTTTAAGCATTTTCTTACTTCATGAAGGGTTTCGAGAACTTCAGTGCATATTGCCTTACATAGATGGATCCATTTTCTGTTGAATAAGTTTTAGAATGTTTTTGGGGGCTTAATGATCTTTCAGTTTTTCTAGAAAATAAAAATAGCTCTCACCAATTACAAAATCACGTAATACTTATAATTATAGCAAGATGATATTTTAAAAATATTACAGAAATTTTAATTGAAATGGCTTAAATATCTTCAATGATAACCTCTTGTGGTTATTTTCTTGTATTCTATTTTGAGCTGTAGTCGATTTGCTTTATTTTATTCAAACAGACAACTCTTATATGAGTAAAGACCAGCATGGTTCATCATCTGAGAGTGAAGATGAAGCACTGGGTAAATATCATGAGGCCTTGTCTAGAACCCAGAGTTCCAGGCTGCCAGTGGTGGATGGCAGACAGCAAAAAAACTATATATGGGAAACCAGACAAAAATATAGTCCCCTGTCTGCAGAATATGATGGATACAGTAGTGAAGCCTCAATAGATGAAGGTAAGAGTGATTTAAAAGCATTCCTTTTATTCCAAATTTCAGAATTATATTCTGGATAAGTAAGTCCTAGATGAGGACAGCTTGACTTGCAAATAGTCAATGTCTGCAAGAAATATCCAGATATCTCTTATATTTGTGCATGCTCCAAAAAAAAAAAAAAAAAAAGGCACAGACTTGTGCTCGTCCTTCCGGAAATACTGCAAATGATATAATATCTTGTTATATTAAGCTTAATACAATTTTATCATTAGCCATTTTATTTTGGGGGGAATTTAAACTATTTTGATTTAGGAAGGAAACATGGCAACTGTTGGTGAATTCTGTGGTATTATAAATATAAAGAGGACCTGTTATTCCTCTATTGATAAGCTGTCATAACAGCAAAGTAAATGGAATTGGTTACTGGTTACGGTGCATATGGTCATTGCAGTGTGCGTTACTGGAATGTTCTGTATCTTTTCTTCTCTTGAAATCACAGAAAGAAATCATTACAAAGATTAGATTAATTTAAATTTTCCATGGAGTTAAAAGTTGGATGTAAACAATGTATGTTTTCTTATGTGGTATATATTTCTTGACTTTAAGTAAGGGTGACAGCCTGACATAGAGGCTGAGAATTCTACTGTCAGTATTTTGTCAATATGCTTTTTGTGCTTAATAGCTGCATGTGAGATCTGTATCTGTAGCCATTTTCTAGCACGAAAAGTAAGCTTTAATTGAAGTTACTTCAAAGTCAGATGAATATAGACACTGTACTGTAGCAAGATATTTGTTGGTCTCCCTTAATATGTTAAAATGCAAGGATTTTTTAGACATTGGTATTTTCTAATAAAAAGTGGATACATGTAATTAAATTCTGTATTTAAATGTTCTGTACAGTCCAGAAGTGCTTGAAAAAAGTTAAATTTTCTACTATGTGATGTAATTCAATTATATAAAAGTCTGTTTGCCACTGAAATTTGAAATTAGTGCATGCTGATTTGTGATTCCAAGTTAAGACACAAGGGATATGAAAACCATAATTGAAGTAAGTTGCAGAGTAAGAGGATTGTTTTCTGATCATCAGAAGTTTCAGTTTTTTCCTTTGCTGTTAAACTGTAGGAAGGCTGGGAGTCTGAGTTCCAGCAAATAGGGAAGGAGATGCAGAGGTGAGGTCAGGCAGTAAGAACCGATCCTTGGACACTGTGATGGAGAATGACAACACGGAAGAGGGATAGTGAAAGTATCGTGTTTGGTTTTTCTATATCTGCTGAGATCTATCAACAGCGTTGGTGGGGGAAATATGGAAGATAAGATGCTAATTTTTTGTATGGCTAATGTCACTGTTGGGAAAGAATGGTGATGTATATTAACAGGAGATGGAAAACTCAATTGTATTTATTAGCAAATAATACCAGATACAAATTATACAAGAAGACTACTTTCAGATACTGAGAATGATGTATTTGTCTCTTTTCAAACTATTAAGGCCACTTGTTGAAATAATCATAGGATAATTCATGTTGGAAGGAACATGTGACATTCCTCTTTCTATTTCACGGTTGTTCAGATTTTTTTTATCTTACCTAGTTATCTTCTCAGTGAAAAGATCTCAGTTTATCTGAGCTTTTTACTTTGGCTCTATAAGACTTAAGCTCCAAAGGCATTGTAGTGGCCTGTATCCAGGTTTTTTTGGTTGTTTGTTTTTTTTTTTAAATAATTGTCTTCCTTATCATCCTCTCAGATCATAAAAATTCATAGTTGCTGACTTTTATCCTTTTCTGGGATATGAGAACTACAGTCTGGAAATCTGTATCATGTTTGGAATCTAAGACAAAAGAACCCTGTTGGCACGTCCAAGTATTGCATCAGGAAAGTGACAATTGTTTCCCCCTCCTCCTTTTTCATTTTTTCTTCTATTGCTAAAGATATCTGTCACCAGCTGCTATCCTTTCTCAACGCTCTTTCCAATCAGGAAGCTGGCTGGATGTAAAACCCATATATATAAATATATATATATATATATGCACACACATATTCACTCTAAAATTAGTATGCAAATTGAATTTATTATAATGAAAGAACATTCAGAGATTGGAAAAAAAAATTTAAAGCAAAAACTATCAAAACTTTCTAAGTTAGAAAATGGTAAATTTTTAACCACATAATTATACTTGCAAAAAAAGCTTTAATACTGTCAGTATTTTGCTTTTACTGCTGCTTGTGAGAGCATTCACTTCCCACATTTTACAAGGATTGGAAAATCAGCAATGTTATTTATTTGATAGCCTGCAATCATTCTACAGTTTTCTGCAAAAGGCTTGCAAATTAGAGTGACAATTTTGTCTAATTTTTGTAATCCATTAATCTCAACAAAATTATGTTCAATAGTATTAAAAAGAGTTTTGTGGTATTGGACATGGCAACAGATTAAGAACCCAGTATTTTTCACTTTTCAGTGACCTGAAGGTGGCACACTAGAATAATTAGTGTTAGTACTTTTTATGTTCTTCCTAAATTATTTCAAACATAAAAGAAAGAATCTTTGCACAATGATAAAAATGTGTTCGAATAGAGGAAAAGACAGAGTATGCCTCATTATGTTATGATCATTACAGAGGGAAAGCTGCCCAAACCTAGAACTTTGATGAAAAGAGAAGGTGGAAACCTCATGAAGAAAACCTAGAGTCAAAAATAAATAAGAGACTGGCTGTTGCTACCAAACAGTTCATATGTGTTCAGAGAAACAGTTCACTGAGCAGATGAGGTTAAAAATCTCAGATTCCAAGTGGACAGCACCAACGTTCTAGATGATTCAGTGCAATTTTTTAAAATTCAAAGCTTTACTGTTCCTTAAACTTGCAAAATAAATTTGTAGAAGACGTTTTTTCATTGAAGTTTTTCATTGAATAGTTGGTTTATATGACTGTTGAATTATTTTTATAAGAAGTGTAAAGACAAACGATAGAACTGTTTCTTGATTATTGGTAGTGGAGAGGGAGCAAGCAGTGTGTTCCTATGTACTTTATTTAATATGAGAAACAATTGTCAATATATTTGGCTTTGTGTGCTTCTGTTTCCTTATGTGTACTTTATAATATTTCAGCTGTACTTCCGGTTTAAGGCACCAATCAGTCCATACGTTGAGCGGGGCTTGATAGTTTTACAGTGAATTGATGAGAGGAGATGAGATAATTCATTTTTGTCTCATCTCTCTTCCCCCCCTGCTCACTGCTAGTAAATCAGCCTCTGATGGTATCACTAAAAATTCCATCAGAGGTAAAGTAATATGAGCAATGAAAATGGTATTTCATTTTTGGAAAATTCTGTGTTATTTTCTCTTCAGCAGTTAATCTCTATCACATGTTGTATCTTGCAACAGTGTGCTGTGTGTTTTCAATTGAGTCAATAAACAGTTTTACTAATAACTGTTTACTCTGCACTTTAATCTTCACTTTTTAAATTTGTTCAGACACGTCGGCACTTAGCAGTGCAGACACAAAATTTTACAATGAGACAAAAATATAATCTTGTCTTTATTAATACACCCTGTAAGCTTTGCTTGCATTGCTAAAAACATGTATGATATTAATATGTTTGCATTACTAAGACCATCAAAATGTCTGATCGTATTGTTTTAAGGTTCACTTATTATCAAATACGTAATTAATTTATTACATCTATTTTCTGGCTGCATGCTTCCAAGATTGTTTTATTCTGAAGCCTGAAAATGTGTGTGGCATGTTTTCACATCATTCTTTTCTCCTCTAGATGGCCATATTAATCTTTCTTTTCAGCATATATATATTTAGAACTGACATGGCATTTTGTGTAATGTTTCTAGTAGTTAAATGAAGAAAGCAAGATATTTTGTGCGTTTTGTTGGTGTATTCTGATGATGGAATGTTCTAGTAGCACTTTAGTTCATTCTATGAAATTTAGGTTTTTAAATTTTGATTCAGAAATACCTGCTTATGACCAGTGTCTGATCCAGTTTATATATTTGTATAGTGCATTTGATGCACTTAGATTTTGATGAATTTTAATATACATTTTAAATGAAAAAAACCCCAGTATTGCACTTAGATGCAAGTATTTCTACAGACTCCACGCTATTGTAAATATATAACTTTTGCAGTGAGCTCCTCATGGACAGGCTTGATTCCTGAGTATCTCTAAACAAAAATCTAGTTCGTTAGAAAATTGAGATGATGGCAAATATCATCATCAAAAGTAAAATGGTACAGAATGGCAAAGTAAAATGGTACAGAAGATACTTTTACGCCTGAAATTTCCATCTCTTGCACAAATGACTCAAAACTGTTAATCACAGAAAAGAGAGAAACCTGTATAACTACAGTATTTTTTGATATCTCTGTGTGGACTTAACCCAGTCTCTGTTTAGGCCCAGAGTTCTAGGGCTGGCTCGAAGTTTGAAATCTTAATTTTGGCAATAATATTCTTTGTATTCTTTTTCATCTTACCCAATGAAGTATGGGTACTTACTGAAGTGACCTTTTCTACTTTTCCCTGGTACATATCCTGATATAATTTCCCTTTCATTTTTTATCATGTGCACCCTACTTTTTGTATTATTCCCTACCATTTCAAATGCTCTTATTATCCTGTAGAATATGTAGTAATTGCCTTTATGTGCTCCAATTATTTGTAATATTTTGGAAGAGGGGATTAATATGGGCTGTGATATTACACATCTGTTTCAGAAAATAACAAAAATAGGGGAAAAAAAGGCCACAAAAAAGCAAAAATAACACCATAAGATATTTCTGCTAACAAGGAGACTATGAATTGAAATAGCGATCTAAACAAGGAAGTGTATTTGTTTACAAACTTTCAATTTAAAATTGGCATTATTCTTTGTACTTTGATAATTGGAAATATTTTTTAGTATCTGTATTGGTTGTGATCGTAAATGGATCGTGCTTTCTTAATAACTTCCATTTAAAAAAAAAAATTCTTGAACTTCGAAAACTCAAGCATTGTACAAGCAAGCTGTTATGTCTTTGTTATCTCTATAAGCTTCGTAGGCAAGTACAATGTATTTTCTTTAAGGAAACAGCCCCTTAAATTCCTAAAAATGGAAATTTTTAAACTTAGAAGTGTAAGGGTAAATATATTGAAATTAGAGTTTTGCAGGCAGATGTCAAAAGCCATAGGTTGTTCTTTGCTTTAGAAACCAAGATTCTCTGAATCCCTTGAGATGAGAAAGGTAGAAGAGGGGAAGAAAAGAGTCTGGGTTTTTATAGTTAAATTTGTGATGTTCTTAAAGCGTGTCTTTCCCAAATCACCTCTTTAATGGCTGTGTAGAATTCCAGATTAGCAAGCAAGCAAGGGGGATTGATCCCAATTCTGAGACAGAGTAAGAGACACCATGATGGAAAAAGTAGTAAGCTTGCTTGCTTACTTAGTGCACTTAGATGTACACACTTTGGCTATAGATTACCAGCTCAGTACAACCACAGGTTCCATCTCCAACCTGTTTTAAAGGCTTTTTCTGACTTCTCAATTGATAAAGCCCCACGGCTGAAGACATGTTTGTTCAGAGGCTCTGTTTCTGATATTGGCCCAAGTGCCTTACATTTCACAAGGTTTTTTGGAAACATATGGAAGCACTAAAAGACTGCAGTGAGAAAACATAAGTTCTCTTAAATGAGAATCTGCTGCTCTAGCAGGCATATGCTACTGGATTTTATCCATCTTTTCCATATTGTGAAGGTAGAGTATGATGTTATTTTTGTAGTTTATCTTCTCCACTTTTATTCTTCTCTAGGCTTTCGGCACTTTATGTTGATGTGTCTGTTGGACATATGTTTGCCTTGCTCCTCAGTGTCAATCTTTGCACGTGAAGGCGACTGTTCTTCTGGAATCTCTTGGATCTGATTCTTTATGCAGCTTTTTGCCTTTTCTTTCTCCCTTGTTCATGTCTTGGGAAAAGTCTCTTCACTGAACAACTTGAAGTATATAGAGAGATTTTCTTTCGGTATCTTCCCAACATAAACACCAAAAGCTCTTTCATAAGCACCTCAAAACTGGTATAGAGGTGAATCTCCCCAGTTAGTTAAAGCAACCTGGGGGAGTTTTCCTCAGTAAATACCTTCTGTAAAGCAGCATCCTACTTCTTCAGACTTGTCAAGCTAAGGTGAAAGCCACTGGACAGGCTGAGAGAGGAAGAATGGATCCCTCAGTGAATCCCTTGATAATCATATGTTTTCCAGTTTAGCTTCTGTCATTATTCCTTGCATACAAGCAGATCTATTTTCAAACCAAGTGTGAATGAAGACTTACTGTTTCAAAATTATGGACTGAGGGCCTCAGTATGGTTGTATCGTGTTCAGCAAAATAAGGCCACAAGGTTCTCTCAAAATTGGTCTATCTATGTGTACATTTCAGATGCTAAGAATTACAGGCAAAGAAGATGGCTCACGTGGAATAAGAACTATGAACTAGTATTCAGACTGGAAGACTGAAAGCTCAGTTGAATACTAGATCATGACTTAAATAGTTATTTCTCTTCTTTTTCCTCTTATGTGCTTTAAAGAAATGAATTAGAAATACAATAGAAGAGTATTTAGGAAGAAGGTGGCCACTCATTTTTCTCTGATGTGTCTTTATCAGATTACCTGTGAGATTTCTCTGGTATAATACCTATTGGAAGAAAATACTCTTTTTGGCCTGCAGCTTTGGATAGACCTAGGGCTTCAAATAGTACATTCATCAAGATACTTTGAAAGAGTTTTCAGTAAAGACATGTCAGACAAGTCTTAAATAATATTCAGAGCAGTATTTCCCAAATGTTTCAGAGTGTATTTTGAAGGCTGAGTCATGTTACAGCTATGAGATGTTCCAGATATTCATACTCGTGTACCTCAGCTGATAAGTACCTGTGTACTGTCAATTGATACCATTCTTGATGCACTTTTTAGAGATTTTTGAGAGAGAAAAAGGGGAATTTTTAATTACAATATTTCTTTAGTTGATTCATCTTCCTTATGCTTGTTATGCTATTATGTATGTGGGCATCTACCCTTGACACTTCTTATTTTAGGAGTAATTTAAAATCTTCATGTACTACAGGAGAAAGTGCAATGATGCAATACTAATGATACAAAGTTCTGATCCCTGATTATGTGTGTCTGCCTCCTATTTATTGGTAAATTGGAGTGAGTCTTCATTGGCTCCAAGCCCTTAAAAATTGAAGAAGGAGAATTTCTTGTGGTTTTGAAGTCTCTGGGGAGTGTGACAGTTCAATCCATAGCTATATCAAGGGAATGTTTTAGGGATAGTTTTGTGTAATACAAAAGATACGTTTGTAATTCAAAGATCTGCAGAGTACTGTCCAGAGCTAACTTGATTTGTGTTGCTTTCTGCTTGATTTCTCTGATGCTGTGATTTATTCCAGTTTTTTTTAAGAGTTTCAAAGTAGCTTCCTAGTGCGTTATGACAGTCCTCTATTATTCTTCTATAATACTGGAAGACAGTCAGTTCTGTTAAGTATTTGAAATTATGATAGGTTTCCCAAAAATATAGTCAACTGAGCATTACAGAGACTAAGTTGATTTAAAGGTTAACTTTTGCTCTGTCTTTTATTCAGTTTTACAGAATTCAGATCTTTTTTACTTCCCAAGAAAGTGTCACCCTTTGTCTTTTGAAAAGTTCCTGATAGCAAGGAACTTTTCACATAAGTAATTCATGTATTAGGCTATGATCACGTTGTGGTTATGGTTCTTTACCTGCATGAATGGCAGACAAGCATAGTGTTTACAGAGTCTGGAGACCTGGAATGGACAGAATTCACAGATAGGGATAGAAAGTACGTGTGTATTATTCTTCTAATTTTCTTGAGGAATATTACGGAGGCGGCAAGACATAAACGTGGGATTTAAATGCGAAGGAGATACGTGTCTGGGTTTAAACACAGTTTGGAAGAGAACGGAGTTCCATTGAGAACTTTTGAGTTTAAAAGCGAGATAGATGATATCAAAGTTGTGTGCAACAAGTATCTTGTCAATCAAAGGAAACACATGAAAGTGCTTGATAGAATGAATTTGAATAATTCTGAAATCATGGATTTACCCCGTGATTAGCAGCAGAGATGCTGGAAAAAGATGTTGTTAAAGCTTGCATGTCATCTACTGCTGAGAGAAGAAAACTAGTAACAAAACTCGGAAGTCAGTGATGATAAGATTTTCAACAGGAAAATTCCTTTCCCAGCTAGACCAACTCCAAAGAGGAGGAAAAACTGTCCTCCAATGGGAAAGGGCTTTTTTTCCTGATGTGCACAAGTGAGCAAGGCAATCTCACAAATTAGGTTGCTCCTGCCAGCATTTTGAAGTCTTTGAAGAAATACCCTTTGCATTGATGTGAAGGCTTTGAAGAAAGTCACCCTTAGCAATGTGATGTCTCTGAAGTGATGTAAATCATACATTAATAATTACAGGAAAGTTTCCATTTTATTGTAAACTTATTATTTTAATAAGTCGTTCGTCTATTTGAATCTGGGATTTATGAAAGGATCAAGATCTGTCATTAACTGGGAAAACTTCACATACATATTTGTGGCTGAAATAGTTTCTTGTGGCATTGCATTTGATATAGATGTTCCACATTAATAAAATGTAGAACTGATTTGTGATATAAACACAAGTTGTAGTATTATATCAGCAAAATATCACTTTCTTGATGAACCTAGTGCTTTTGCCAATTCTGAGAGCTCACATTGAAAACTGGCTATTTCTTTTACTAATATGATCTAAAAGCTATTGGGTATGGACATTCTTTTTTCTTGGTATTATGGTAATATCTAGTGATATAGGGGACCAGTTTCTTTGAGCTTTATGCATGTATACCATGAGACATACCTTGTTCTGAAAGACTCCCACAGAACAGACAAAAGAAGCTACAGTTTTCATTAGTCTTAACCCTAATTGGAGAGATCCCATGGCTCTATCATGGAATGAGTGACTAAGAAACAGGATTGAATGGTAGACTGGAGATCTCTGTGTAGACATGTATTAGGTGCATTGGAAAAAGGAATTTTACCCTGCATACACCCAGTACTCTACTTACCTGCTGAAAATAGTCATGCTACTTGGTCAGCAGAATGGAGCAGTACTTGTTACATAAATATGAGAATTAAAAACCTTATGACAGCTTTACATAAGAATATTACGAAAGAACAGTTTATCAGTTCTTCCTCTAGCGCCTGCGGATAAACGGATCATTCTTACCTTTAAAGGTTAAAATCAAAAGATTTTTAACTCTAGTCTGAAACCAATGTTTGCCTCCCAGTTGTGCTTTTTTCCCCTAGGTTAAAGACCAGTTACCATTAGGTCTGGTTTTTATAATCTGATCATATTACATTTTCACCGTTTCTTTTTGGTAAAAGAAGAACAATGGGTTATTTTAGTAACTGAACTCCTTTTGTGTTGTTACCTAGTCAGTGTAGGTTATTTTCTGTATGTGTAGGTATCAATTTCATAGACATGCTATAACTATAGCATAAGTATTCTCTTGGAGTTACTTAATGACTATTTTGTCCTTGTAAAAGATGAACAATATTACCATTTTTGTCTAATAACATGTATTTTATTGACTATTTTCATAGCTACTTTAATTGTGTATATTATTTATTGGGACTGTGTCATATCTGAGTAAACAACATGAAATTGTAGCTTCTTGGGAAGCAAAGATCTGCCTTTATTTTTTTTTTTCTTGTTAAAATAAGCTCTTACATGCTACTTACAACATTTTTGTGTTATAAAGTTACCCTAACTTTGAGGAATTATTGGACTATTTTCCTTGGGGGAAAGGGAAAGCATGGTATGTTATAGAAATTGAAGGGGTTTTTTTCTGGTTTGTGTTGTTCTGGTTTGGGGTGGGTTGTTTGGGGGGGGGGTATTGGGGGTGTTGGAGGGTTTTTTTGTATGCAATTACTTTTCCTCCACTGTATTTGCAAGTAAGCTGGAAATAGATCCTTAGCTAGTGTAATTGCCATGCTTCTGGTCATTTCAGTGTGGGTGAAGGTTATCTGCTCTGATGGAATCATGGTCTCATGAAAGCACATAGGAAAACTCAAAGGGAAAATTATTTTATTATGGAAATTCTGATTCTGTTCCTTAGAGAGAAGCTAGCAGACATGCTTAACTGGGTATAAGATTTTCTGTGTGGAGTCACCTATGCCCAATTCAATTAAAGCTTGATCTTTAAACATGTAAATAGGAAATCCTGCTACATTCACCTTCTACACCACTTAATATCCTGCCAGCATATGTTTTTATGTATATATTTGTACATTTGCTTAGAAAAAAATTATAAAAATTACCTAGCTCTCTATTTGAAACCTTTGCACTCAATCTTGTTGAACCATTCTAAATTTTGTCCTTAAAAGCGTTTTTTTTAAAAGATTTTCAGTTATTGTGACTTTCTATTTGTTTTAATTTTTAAAGAAGATTTATGACATTCCTTTGCAAATATATCAATTTGTCAGATAAAGGTTAAAAATTAGATACATTTTATTCATGTTAAAGTCACACCCAGCTTATTTAAAGGCAGCTTTGACTTAGAGTTGCAAGCCTGAGGATATTGATTTGAATTATGCATGACTGTCTGGTATGCAGTTCCATTAGCCTGCTGGATGGATAATGTAAACATGTTCAGAATTTTAAGTATCCTATATGAGCGGCAGGTTAAAAATAGAGCTGATAAGAGCATGTGTATCTCAAAAATCCAAATCTTGGAGAATGAAACTACAAAAGGTTCATCTCTTCAAGAGGCTGACTTCAGGTGTGATTTTCTTTTCTTTGAAAATGCTCAGCCCGAACAAATATAGCTTATGTATAGGACTTGAACAGATGACACAATTGCTGTTGTTTCCTGCAAAGACTTGACATCTGTACCAGAAAACACACTCCTAACTGAAAGGTCGGGGCCAACTCTGCATCTCTTGGCAAAAAAGAGGGGCAGCATCTGTTCTTGTTTAAATCGGTCAAGATTAACAGTAGTGATCAGACTCATTTCTTCATATCTTCAAGGAATCTTGTTTAGAATGTTACTTGGTTTTGCTCAAAGTTTCTGTGGCATCCAGTATTTCATAGTTCCTGTTTTTGTTATATCTGATCTGTGTGGTTATCCCTGTATTTTAGCAATCTGTACTTTGGTAGTACAAGTAATGACTTCTGAAACTTTGTTTTTAAATCCTCAGCACTAAAAACACTGTGTTAATAAGATTTAAAACAGATAGTATCTTTTTAGAATTTTGTCCAAGTTCCTGTGAATTTTAATAGGAAAAAAGACAACTCTGAAATGAAAAAGTACACTGCCATCTATGTTACATTTTATTAAGATTTATTATACTTCAAAGTATTTCTGTTGCATATGTAGCATTTGTGGCAATTTGATGAGTTGAGTGAAAATCAAAAAAATCCATTGCACTTATTTTCAAGATCTAATGGATACAAACTGGAAAACCAGTCTTAATTTTGCATTAATTTGTAACTACCTTCTCAAAATTATTTTGCTTGGAGTGCTTCATATTTGGCTATGTTAAATTCTGCACGTAATGCCAGAATGGAACTATTTTTAGATTGGGAGAATAACGAGAGAGAATAATGATGCATTTTCCCCAAACTTTACATTGTTTATTTGCTTACATCTTAGTATAGAAATAATCACGTGAAAATTTGCAAGTAAATGTATGACTTAAAAGCTCGTCTTGAAGTTGATTGTACTGCAGTGATATCTTTTTTCCTTTTCCTGTCGAATCTTGGATCATGAATTGTATGTCCACACAAATTTTGGCCAATAGATAACTCTTGAGTAGGTCTGGTAAAATTGGAAAAGATATTTTGAGTTGATGGTCATTTTCCCTTATATCTGAGGAATAATTTATCTGTTAAGAGACTAGTGTCTAATGCTCTCCTTCAGAGAAACTCATCATCCTGTTTGATAATGGCTGCTATCTTTGACTGTTTTCAGAGCAAAATTCCTTTCCCCGTCAATGAGAGCCACTGCTTTGAATCAGCTGCTTTTCCTGGTGCCATTTCCTTCCTGTTAACAAGAAGGGGCTTTAAAAGAAGAAAATATTTGGAAATAAAAACCTTAGTTGTCATTAATGTTAAAGGCAATCTGTTGGCCTCAGAGGTATAGGCAGCCACAGTGGCCATTTCCAGACAACTTTGAGATTCTGTGAAAGAAGAACTTAAGAACCCTTCTTATGAAGGATGGTAACAATGGTAGTTATTTCTTAAAAAAATAGTAGTTTGCACTTTATTTCTACTCAGAGAGGAATGGGGGATCTCCTGTGTGCTTTTGTGGACAGTGCAGGTAATCCAGGAGAGTATTATACAGAGGAGCTATATATATATAGCATATGTAAAGGTGAATGTGATGGCAGGAGTACACAGCCATTGTGTAAATATCTCCACTGTTGCAGATGCTGATATTTTTGTGAGTGGTTCCGACATTAAACTACGAAACTAGTAATATTTTGATAATACAGATGACTTACCATAAATAACACAATGTAGCAGTCAATTTTGAGTTCCTTTTCATTGTTCTCTGGCTTTCAATTACTTCTAAATTTTCAGGGGAAAGAAAAAGTGAAGTTTAATTATAGTTGAATGTTCACAGTAAAAGCATTATGTGGATGGTTTTTGGCCTCAAAAGAGGGTATCATAACCTGAAACAATTTGAAGTTAAATATAAAAGAAATGCATCTTATGAAATCCATGCAAATGTAAGTCTAACCTACAGTTACACTATTAGAAAAATGAAAACATTTAATATGTCTTTAGTTCACATATGCTTGTGGAAGACTTACCAGAATGATACAGTTATTTCATAATGTTAATACAAACAAGGGTAAGAGTCTGTTTTTTCTGCTTCAGTGTCTCTGGCTCAGATATTATGCTTCAAAATCTCTGTATTTTAAAGCAAGGCTGAGTTGTGGATATGAACACGTTAGGTAAGGTTTTTTGTCGAGTGTTTTGATGTAATACTTAGAGTAAGTTTAGATAACTGAGGAAAGGGGGCAAAAAGAACATTTGCCTACCTATTCTTCTCTGTCTGTCTAGCTCTTAGTTGCCTTTGTGGTACTCATTTACGTAGCTGATGTCTTTCCATAGATTTAATGGAGTGAAAGTTGGGAGATGGCTTGAATGAATCTATATTGAGTTCATATTACAATAATTTCTTTTGCTTTCTGGTTATTCCCCTTTACTTCTCATACATTAATTCAGGTTATGTTAGTATCAGCACTTGGTTTTTGAATCCTGTGTAAATTTTGCTGTCTGAGTGGGAGAGTGTCTTTTGTTTTTAAGAAGAGGTCAGAATACAGAAACATAATGGGAAAATCAGTTTACTAACTGCCCTCTTTTTCACTGATTAGTACAAATTATTCCCAGCTTGTTGGAATGCAATTTGCATTTGAAAAATGCCCATAATAAATTGGTATAAAGAGGCCTAACAATTTCTGTTTAAGGGAGTTTTATTTACTCTAGTTTATGCGTGATCTCGGAGTTGCATACAATGTTTCTGCAACTCTTTTCTGAAATGCCTGCTGAAATTTGTTGCGTTTTACGTCTTCAGTGGATATATTGATCTAGAAACACTTAAACTCTGTCAACTCAAAATAAACAGCAAACTCAGAATGATTCTGTGTACTCCCGTTTTCGTTTTAACGCTGTTTCAGGGCTGATCAGATTAAATTGTTATATGTCTGCACCTTTTTTTCATTTTGTTTTCCTTGAGAAAAAGTACTAGATTTTAGATAGAAAAGAACCTGCTTGTTTATCTCATCACAAATGTTAGTGCATGGCATACCTCAATTTTTTTGAGGGAGGGCGTGGGGAAGAGGAACACTTCCAAGAGGTTAGGTATTCATCCTGTATAGATGGCTCATATTCCTACTGTGTCAGTTTTCTGGTGTTTGATAAGGCACACAAAGCAGTTGTGGGAGAAAGCATATCACTTGTATCCATGGTAACTCGAAAGATACTTTGGAACTCAAAGGGATAGAATAAGCCAGAGTAATAGGCCTCATTATAAGGGCAAAATACATAAAAGGTTCAGGCATATGCTTTTAATTAGGTGCCAAAAATAGCTCGAATCAGAGACGATGCAATGAAACAATAATTCTTAGAAATGGGCAACATTTGAAATCTAAAGATGTGCTCAACTGAAAGGCTTTTATCTTACCATCTTATGGGTATTCGGTCCATGAATACTAATAGATCTGCTATGGTTTCTTAATCATGCTTAGGACATGAGAGCACACACTGAAAAAAGCTAGTGGAAGTCTCGTATGACTACAAGTTTCAGAAGTTCCATAGTGATGTTAATTTTCATGGCTGTGAAGGAGCTTCTTATGAATAGCATGGGCAAAGCATTTTCTTATGTTTTACAGGTGCACTGCTGGAAAAATAAATGTAATGAGTGCTTCTATGCAGGGACAATAAAAAAAAAAGATTGAAAATGCAGATTAGTTTGAGATCGAAGATAAAGTATTTTTCAGAATAAGTCATTTTAATTAATTTTAAAATAGGGAGGTAAGCAATGGGGGAAAGTGAAAATGTGATATGAAACTTGAATGGATGCACTAGAATTGAATCCTGGAGAACAAAAATAGAACAATGTATGAAGTACAAGGTATAGGATATTTGAATAACCATTTTAATAGAAATATTTTAATACAGTGAATAATTTTAAAGTTTTCTATTTGAACAGCAGTGTTTGTAAGGAATCCATCTTGTATTGCAGTGCAATTCTCCACATTATTTCCTCTGTTGCTATAGAAACTAATTCTAGTGCAGCTGTGATCGCTTATCAAAATTCTAATGTTTCAATACCCATTTCTTATTTTGAGTTATTTAAATAGCCTTGTCTTACTTTGAGTCAAACTGCACATTTCATCACTGCTGAATTGTTGACTGGTCAAAATGTTAATGCAAAGTGATAGCAAATGCTGGTTTGTTGTGTGTTGGGGTTTTTTTTTCTTTCTGCCATCTAAGCTATCATACATATTGTTAAAGTTTGAATAACAAGCAAATTAAGGCTTTTTCACTTGATAAATTATAAAGGTCAATATTTGCTGTCTAACATCATGCTGTAATGGATATTACTTCCTCAGTGTAATCTTAATTACATTTAATATTTCATAAACCTTAGATTGTTCCTGTTAC
The DNA here is from genome assembly GCA_009819775.1 of Phoenicopterus ruber ruber. NCBI lineage: Eukaryota > Metazoa > Chordata > Aves > Phoenicopteriformes > Phoenicopteridae > Phoenicopterus > Phoenicopterus ruber. The sequence continues at coordinate 26,424,839 of CM020217.1, read as the reverse complement.
TGATACATTGCCATGGGGGATGTGTATGTATATATGTGTGTTTACATATGTGTGTTTGTGTGTGTGTGTGTAAACTATTGTTAGGATGTTTTTAACTTAAAAGTCTGTATCTTGACATGTTCATTTTATCAAAGTAAAAATTTCAGTGATACTACATTGTCTAAAACTAGTCAGCCATAAGGTATACTGCAGCAGAACGTCACCAGTTAACAAAGTATTCTGAATCTCTTTCAGTTCTTGTATTATTTGTTTCTTTGGAGTTGGTTTGGGTTGTTGTTGGTTTGGGGGTAGGGGGGGGTGGGGGATGTTGGGGTTTTTTGATTGTTTTTAACAGTGAAAGTGCTATGCTGGGTAGGTATATGTATTTAATGCAGGATGCACCAATGTAACTAGCATATGCAGAGCAGCTATACTTGCCTGTGAATTGTTAAACTACTGTATTATAGAAGGACCTTTATAGATATTTGAGATACCTGTAATTTGAGATGATCCCCATCCTTGATTCTTATAGTATAGAACTGAGTTTTTCCAATATATATTGGAGAATCAGTGAATAATAGGTTGAAAAGGACCTGTGGAGGTCATTTAGTCTAATCTCCTGATTGAAAGAGAGCTAACTTCGAAGTTTGACGAGATTGCTCAGGGGCCTAGCCAAGAGAGCTTTTAAAACCTGCAAGGTTGTCAATTACACAGCCTCTCTGAGTAACCTCTTCCAGTCCATAGCCACTCTTATTTCAAAGTTTTTTCCATATATTTAATCAGAATTTCCTTTGTTGCAACGTGCACATATATCAGTTACACATCAGTTTTATATATAGCTTAATAGTTTATTAATAAAGTTGTTTAAACTCTTAATGCTGAGATGCGAAAAAAAATTAACATTCTGGTTATGAATCACGTTAAACAGCGTTCTGCGGAGTATGTTTTCAATTTTAATGTCAAGATCTAAAAACTTTGCTGACAACAAATTATGAGAAAGGGGGAGATGGTGGTAGGTCTGGAGACGTACGTTGTATACTTTCTAATGTTGTAGCAAGGCTACTGAAATGTTCCAGTAGTACTTTTCAAGATAATCACTGACTTTCTAATGAGTGTACACTAATTTCATGTAGAGTGAAATAAATCATTTTCAATTTTGAAATTATCATACAAACATTTTGCAGCTGTAGCTGTCAGACTTTGATTACTAATTAACTGCTGTGCACCACCTTTTAAGTCTCTTACTCAACAAGCAGCATCAAACAGTAATTTCAAATTAGATATATAAGTTTTTGCTGGCATAAGAAAGGTCCATGAGAAACAAATTTTGATGGATATGCATGTTTTTACTCTGTCACAACGGCCAGTAAGTTTAATATGGTAGGTATAACACCATGTTCATGACAACACGATTTTCCAGTTAGTGTTTTGGGAAGTTAAATGGGTTGAGAGAGATACGCTGCACTCTGATCCTTGGTTGTTCAGTACTATTGTTTCTTTGGGTGGATGACACGGAAGAGCAGTTCCTCTCCTACTGTTTGTTGAGGGCTGAAGCATCATTCTGTAGACCTTATGAGCCCTCTGTATGCAATATGCAGCTTGGCCACTGTTCTCTCATCCTTGTAAGTTCTTGCATAGCTCTTATGACTGGTGCTATGGCTGAATGAAAATATCTTTGCCAGCCAGACTCATATTCATCTAGTCCTGTCAAAATGCAGAAAATTACCTGTTTTGTGAATTGTATGACAACTATGGAAACATAGCAACAATTTATATTACTTGTAAGCCTAGTAAAGCAGTTCATCTGTGATAGTGGGAGGTCTCAGAAGCGCCGCAAAGAAGTGCAAGAAATTTAGTTTTGAGTAATTGTGTTTCTTTATGCCTGGAGAAACTTGTTTGAGGCCTTGCTGGAGTGAGCGGAACAGACTGACATGCTCCCTGCTGCTTAATCCGTGCCTTTTCTGTGAATTCGTAGTCCTCTTACTGGGCATGTGAAGGAAAGATACCTTGGTTTCGAAGCATAGCCATTTCCTGTGATTTCACAGTGTCTTTTTCTGGACATTTGGCCCCAAAAGTGGTACTAGTGCCATTATTCCTAAGCATACTTTCTACAGGCACTAATATCTAAAAGGTTTTAGAGGAGTTCTTGAGCGTATATAGACAATCATCTTCTATTGTTGATCTATTAGGTACTCCTGTAAACTGAGATCGTCCTTGATTTTTCTGGGTTCTAGCTGCTTTTTATTTGGTAAAGTTACGAGAGCTGTTTCAAAAGCAAAAAAATCAGAATTTTCTAGAATACTTTTTAGAGGAATACTCTAATATACTGCAGGAGATACAGTCCATTTTACTCAAGCAAGTCACTGAGCCAGTGTGTCAAGGAAAGAAGGGGAAAAAAGTGCCTGAATAGATAAGAGAAATCAAGGTCCTTTGGAATCTCAGGATCTGAAGAAATAATTACCATCGTCTCCCCACTGAAAAGGAAAAATAATAATAAATCTAAAATATAAAGATAAAAATAAATGCTTATTCTGGGAAACATCTTGCCTCTTTTGGAATGTAACTAGCTGTATTCTCTCGGTTGTGCAGATTTTCACCTACAAATATGAATATTCCCACCCATCAGACATGACTGATTTCTCTTTTATCTCTTTGCTCTGTTGACATTGCTTTTTTCTCAGATCTGAACCACTTTTTTGCATGTCATGTGTTGTTTTATTTTCCCCATTCCTTCACCTTTCTTCCTCTGTCGTTTTTGCTTTGTTATTTTAGCTGTTTGTAATTTTTCATTCCTGTTTGCATCTTGTCTGTTCTTTATTCCTCTCTTTGCTCTTTTTCTCATTTTCTATACAGATCTACTAAACTTCTCTCCCTTTATTTCTTTCCTTTGTTCATTTACCAACAACCTATCGCTTTTTTTCTGAATCATTGCACCTACTTTCTCCTTTTGCCTTTTTTTTGTCTTCTTCCCTTTACGTTTTTCCCCACCCTAATATTGTATTTTTTGTTTTCTCTTCCTTCTCTTCCACTACAGAGCTGATGATAATGGAAAATTCTGTGGGGGTATATCTCTTAAGAAGCTAGTGGCTTGGAGGTTTCCATGTTGGTGGTGGTACACAATTCAGGTGAATTTTAGATTAATAATAATTTACAAGGCTTGAAGTAAAAATAAAAAAGAAATAAAACGCAGGAGAAACAGTTAGGGTACTAGTCTTAAAAGACCTGGTTTCAGTTCCACACTTCATTGGAAGCTTTCTGTGATTATAAGCACTTCTGAGCTAGATTCACAGCAATCTTTATTACCTCTTATTTAAACCTGTACTTTAGTTCTCCATCAGTAAAATGCCAAACATGTTAACTTCTACTATTATAGTAGTATTATTATTCACCATAATATATATTTCACTTATATATATTAACAGTTACGAGATACCCAAATTAGGATCATATAGATATCTTAAGTAGATGGGCAGAAAATTTAACTCATGCGCTACTGAAATGGTTCATGCAGAGTCATTGTAGTGCTGCTCTGTGGTGCTGACTCACTCAGAGTAGTATCCTTTGCACTCAAAATTGCTATGAAAACAAGGCAAAGGAATCAAAGCAAGCTTTGTCTTCCTATTCTGGAAGCAGTTGTTGACGGAAAATATCTTTCCTGGTTCATTTTCACCAGTTAGGGTAGTAATAAGTAGAGAGCTAAAATACTAGGGAACTTCACACAGTTTTTTTGAAAAAAACAAAAAACAAAATGCAGCTACCAAGGTGAAGCTGTTTTTAAGAAACCATGAATTTACTACATTTTAAGTTGCAGAAAGAGTTCTCACTAAAGGAAGTAGTTGTATCTTATTTAAAAGTATGGAAAAAAGAATGATGGAATTCTGATAATAAAGGAACACGTTTAAATGCAGTATATACTGCTGAATGGATCTTGTTTATATCATCAAATGAATAATTATTGAGATCTTAGAAGGGGTTTCTGTATTGCTTAGAAAACTTTGCATGCTTTTTTTTTTGTAAAATAAAAAATGAACATGCTGAAATGAGCTGCAAAAATATTAAAATGTTCAAGTAAATGATGCACATAACACATTAATCTTGCTTTCTAATCACGCTTTCTTTCCTCATTTCAGACCAAATAGAATGAGAGCAGGAATATTACAGGAATATTAGCTGTGTGTTACAATACTTTACTGGGAATTAATTTTAGACCTCTGTGGGATCTTTTTTCACCTTTTCAGCACTTTATCCTGCTGCTCAACTCCAGTGCTTAATACTGCAGCTGTAATAGTATTAAACTGGACTGGAATTTGAAATATAATTTAAAGTGAAAATTGTACTCAAATCAAGTATAGCAATGACAGGAAGATATTTTCTAAGCCTGCATCTGGTTACTACGGTCCAGAGGTATGAGGGGATGCTAGTATGCACCCACTGGTCAGAAATGGGGATTCTCAGGGGCCTGAGATGGTTTACAGTGGGTGGAGTTTTCAAAGCTTTTAGCTGTTAAGCTCTGAATTTCTGTTTAAGCATCTGTAAATGCTGGTGAGATAGCTGAATTTGGGTGAATTTTCACAGAGATGATAAAAGGCATTTCCTTGTCACCAAGACACTCTTTAAGATTTCAAAGCCGGTTGTCAATCACCTTCAGCAAGCAGGACTTCTAGTGTATTTTAGAAGAGAAAAAAAAAAGGGGGGGGGGGGGGCAGATTCTGTGAATTTATTTAACTTATTATCTTTTTGGAAGTGGTATTTTTCTAACAATTTTGATAACTTAGAAAAAAGGAACAGTGAACAGAGGTGCAAAGCAATACCTGCGCATTTATGAAGTTAGCCAACACAGTGATCTGAAAAGTTGTGTAAAGGAAAGTTGGCTGCTTATAAAAGCAGTAAAAGTGAAACCAGCATGTAAATGGAACTGAAAATACGTGTTTCTACCTAAGAAGCTGAATGAACATACTTAGTACAAATGCTTTACCTAAGGAAATATAATTATGGAAAGGAAGGAAAACAATTTTACAATTTCACTTCTTAAAGATCACCTCTTCCAAAAAGCTTTAGAGCTGGATGTAGTCTCAGAAAAGAAGAGTTTTTGAAGTCTCCTTTTAAAAGATGTTTGGGGTTTTTTTTTTAAAAAAAAAGGTACTTCTGGAAAGCTTCATTTATTCATATTTGCATCAATAAGAGATTAAAATATTGAACCAATAGGTTTAAGTAATATTTAGATGTATTTTGGACAACTGGAAAGTATAAATACAGAACCAGGTAGCAGAACTCCTTCCTATTCAAATTAATAGAAATACTGTATAAGGAATCAGAGAATGATACTTAAATTGAAAGAAAATGAATTCAAGAGATGCTAATGTATAATTTTCATTGAAAGACGACCAAAATATTTGGGAAGGAAACAAAAGAATGTCTTTGACAGTTAGTTCACTATAATGCTTTAATAATGTATTTGTAGTTTAAATGTTCTAATTTGGGCTAATTTTGGAAAGAGAAAGCTTGAAATTTTTCACCAGTGCAGCACTTTTCTGTATTGCTCTGTAAAACAGAATGATAAATTCTTACAAATCAGAAGTGATCTAATAAGTGCAGAAAAGAGCAAATTTCATTTGTCTGCAAACAAAACCAAGCTGTAGTTCTGCAGGCTCATGATGTAAACAGACAAAGAATAAAAAAAATTACTATGCGAGTATCAGTAACTTCAATTGGTCTTAGACCTTTCCTGAGGAAGAAAATTGAAGCTTTAAGGACTGGACATAAAGGTAATTCAATAATTTTGGATTCGTTTTATTAAAAAACAAATGAGAACCTTTTTAATACATTAATGACCAGTAGAATTAGCCTTAGGAGATGAGGAAAATGCAGTGCTAAGAACTTCATGTGACATCAGATGTAAATGGCAGGACACTGTTTTGATTTCTACAGGTCTGGGATTAAGCTCATAGTGTGTGGAATTTTCTAAATATTAGGAAACAAAGGAGAACTATTTTTTACTGAAAAAAAACCCCAAACAGATATGATTACTTTTCCTGTTTACTGGTGAGTTGCTTAATGTAGAAGATAGTTCAACTGTGAATAAAAGTCTAAAATGTGAATAAAAGTCTAAAATGTGCCAAATGCAAAAAGAAATCTGATAAAAGATTTTTTTTCTGTTGTCCATAATGACCTTGTACCACTCCTATATTCCCCTTTTTTCATTAAGCACGACTCATGCCATAACTCTTTTGGAAAAGAAATAGAATAATGCCAAGATAATTTTATTGTGAAATATTTTTTCCTCACAAAGATGCATGTAAGCTTTTCATTTAAAGGAAGGAGAGCCCCGAGGTTTCATTCAATATTTAATGTTTATACTTTATACTCCTCGTAATGTGGGGTAATTCAGTCAACATAATATTTTTGGATGGTAGAAAAGTTCAAACATGAAAATTCCATTTGGACTGTCTGTGCTGCATATCAGAAATCTCTAAGGGTATTTAATCATTCAGAATAAGAAAGGTTTCTTTAATTTTTAAACATGTATTTCATTTTATGTTTTATTTAAATTGTCTTAACATTTACACAGAACCCCTTGAAGGCTTGAAAACTTGAAATTTACGTTAGATTAAAAAAATAAATAATTATGAAGCATAGTGTATGTGGAGATATATTAGAGGAAGAAAAGGTACTGTTTGAGTATGAAGATACTCTGATAATTTCAAAATATGACTTGCAAAAATTATTAATTTATATAGTGATTATTTGTTTTAAAAAAATGGGAAACCAGATTCCCACAGAAGTTTTGCAGTAATGCTGCCTCCCACAATAGTATGAATATTTAAAGAAGTAATATATATGAGAGACTCCAAGTTGCAAAAGTGTAGTTAATTACTGCTTATGAGGCAGGGGAATTCAAACCGCAAGGATAGTTTCTTTTCCCATATGTTGAGAGATGGATGTTCCTGGAATTACTCAGGAAATACGGGCTAAGAAAGCTAGGTTTGTGCTGCTGCTGACAACCTTTGGGAAAATTAATTAAGATAGCAAAGTCTAAACATTGTAAACATGGAAAGGAACGTCAGCAGCTTCACGGTGAGATGTTGTACAGCCTAGCGTGGTCCACAAGAGACCAGGACAGAGAGGAGAAATGAGGAGCGCTGGGAGTAGAAAGGTCTAACTATAACTGAAAACCTAAAGAAAAAGCATTTCTTATAGTAAGTTCGTTATCTTTAAACTGTGATTCCACTTGGAGAAATGACTGAAAACGTTTGTGTATTTTCTCGTAGTTACCAAATGTATGTTCCAGGAATACTCATTTTGGACATGGTTGCTGTGTCAGGTTTTTACTGACAGTCCCTTGAGGTTGATGGCAAGAATAGCTATCATCACCCCTTGGCTTTCAATCAGTCCCCTGTACAGGGACTTAGGAAAACAGATTAACCTTCATTGTTTAACAAAGAGTACTAAAATGAAGGTATTTATTTACTTCTGACTTAAATGTGATAATGACAGTTTACATGGTGTAATTTCTGAGTGTACCAGCAAAATGCTGATCTGCGTGTGTTTGTCAGGTATTTCGCTTACAGTTCTGGTTTCCTCAGCCGTTGAGCAAGGACTTTAGTGTTACAACTGTATGTTTTCCCACTGAAGAAAGATGAAAATTTTAGTTACAGCGGTTAACCTTAAAAGATTGATTATTCAAGCCTGTCTATTGACAGCAATACACTATTCTCAATTTAGAGTTTACTAAATACTTGTTACTGAACAACTTCGTTTCACTCATGTTACAAGAATGCAAAGTTATTTCACATATTTTGTGTGGAAAACTAGGTGTGGGATCTTCATCCTGTTAACTTTCTTTTTGTCTTTCCTCTGTTGTGGCATTTTCTGGCTGGTAGGAACCTCAGACTAAACCTGATTTGGTTTCTCTGAGATTATTCCTTTCTTCCAGGTTTGGGATTGTTGTGGTTTAACCCCAAATTGTAACCCAATACCATGCAGCCGCTCACTCACTCCCCCCTCTCCCCGGTGGGGTGGGGTGGGGAGGAGAATCAGAGAGAAAGGAAAACTCGCAGGTTGAGATAGCAGCAGTTCACCAGGACAGCAAAGGAAAAATATAAAAATATATTAATAATGATAATATATATAAGGATAATAGAATATATAAAACAAATGATACACAATTTCTCACCACCCGACGACCGATACAGCCCGTCCCAAGCAGCAGGCAGGGAGCAGGGGTATCCCCCCCCCGCAGCTATCCCAGAACAGCAAGTTCCAGAGAGAGCAGGCGAGGGAACCAACAGCTGAACGAATGAAAAACAAAAAGGAAAAATAGGGAAACAAAAAGCAACCCGAAGGGAAGCTTAAGGATTAAGGCAAGGTAGGGAACTAAAAGCCTAGTGGCCCACCGACCGACCCTCACTTACACCATGCATGACGTCTATGGTATGGAGTACTCTCTTTGGCCAGTTTGGATCAACTATCCTGTCTCTACCCCTCCCAAGTTTTTGCACCCGCACGTTAGCAAAACCTGGGAAACTGCAAAATGTCCTTGGTCGTTTAGCAGCAACCGGCAACATCAGTGTGCTATCACCATCCTTCTCACACTAAATCCAAAACACAGGAGCTGCTGAAGACAAAACTAGCTCCGTCCTGGCCTAAACCAGGACAGGGATATATGTTGGCTTGGTTTTCACCCTGTCTAGTCCAAAATGGTATGGTAATTTAATATGATTAATTTCATTGGGGGAATTGGCAAAATTTATTTTCTGTCTGGTTTGAGAACGAAAAGTTTCTTAGGAAGCTTGCATAGAAATGATGCAATGATTAATTTTAGATTTTCATTGTAACCATTTGCTTGTTAAGAGTAGCTCTTTAGCAGATGTTATTAGCCATGTTCCGTGGTCTTTGGAAGGTATTCTTTGGCTTTGCCACAGTATACAAGTATGCACAAGTGTAACTGTGTGTAAGTTTATGCCTTAAATGAAAGGTACAAGCTATGTTATAGACAGTGGTTCTATATGTAAATACGCAACGCTTCAGAACATAGTTTCCTTTCAGCTCCAAATGTTTTTCTCCAATACAGTCAGTGATAGGCCAGCACGCATTAGCAGTGCTTCTTATTTTAAACTTTGATACATATGCAAAATGTTGTTGACAGATTGATTGTTGAAGTTAGTTGTTACTTCTATGTAATTTTTAAGGAAAATACCCAGTATCAGGTATTTGGTGTTGCGGTATTCACTTCTGTCGGTGATATCATTTGTCTTTGATACCGTCAGTCATTAGAACGTCTTCGTGTAATTCAAATTGCAGTATTTTCAGAGAGCCATAACATGAAATGATCATTTCATTGCATCATTTACTGTGGGGAGGGGGAAATTAATTTAAAATGAGACATTTTCACTTTAAAAATGCATCTGAAAACTTTGATATCTTTTTATGTAGAGAAACCTTTTGTTCAAAAACAGTTTATGCCTGTTTAGACAGAGGTGTCCTTAGATTTTTAAACCTGGATATTTGTTTTAAGAATTTACATGCTGTTTCTGTTTGGTAAACTAAATTTTCAGAAATAAATAGTTAAAACCAGCCCCAGTGTTTCAGCTTTTTCTGAGATTTTTTTTGAATCACAGCTGGTTAATAAGAATTTTCTTCACTTCTTCCCCACCTACATTAAAAGTACCTTTTCTGTCACACAGCCTGTGCAGTTTTCCCATAGGGACATATAATGGAGTTCATCAAAGTGAAAAAAGTGAGTCACACAGTCATTTATTTACTCATGTAAGACAATAATGGTGTTGATAGTTACCTGGACACACTTTCATTTCTTTAGATTGTGGAAAAGCTGGGAGTTTAAAAGTCCTTGCAGACTAGACTACAAGTGAAAAGAAAGAAATTAAGTCATAGCTACATGGTGGTTACTGTCTCATTTAAGGCTGTTTGATGCCTTTTAGCAACAATGAGCAGAAATGTTGTTGCTCTAAATTTGCTAGAATATTTGTTTATATGAATTATGAAAAGGAATTCCTGTTTTCATGGTGTAGAGAGTCAAAGGATATTTACCATTATTTTATTAGGATTAAAATACTGGTTTAGATTCTGAAATTATGTCTATCTAGTTTCTTGGGCATAAGTTATCTAATATTTAAAAAAAAAAAAAAAGTGCTTTCCCAGATCTCTCCGTGTTTTGCAAAGAAAGCTTTCTCACTATTCCTGCATGGCAATTTCAAGATTCTGACTGTCCCACTTAACTCTGTTTCATATGTAAGGTTTTATATGTGTCTGCTAGACTGATGACTGTGTTTCAAGTATAGGATTCCTTTCTAGCCCTGTGGGACTGGAGTTTCAAGAGTTAGTGGCACTGGGCTAGCTAACAGCAGAAGACCTTTTGCGTGAGTGCTGTAAGAGTAACTTGGAATCACTCTGAATGGTAGGCTGGCTCTGATGGGTTTATCAGAGAAAAGAGGATTCCTGATAGTGGTATCATCTGGTAGGAGTGCTTTGTGGTGTTTTAATTACTCATTTGCCTTACTAAAGCTAGGAGGAGGCCCAGTGAAATAGAGAAGAGCCTGCATTCCCCAGTTATCTTTGAGGCTTCTGCCCATCTGTGCAGTGGATATGCTCCATAATGAGCTGTCCTGTCCCTGTCCTTCAGTTGCCCAGCTTTGGGGTTCTGCAATGCATACGGGCTCCCTTCTAGCCAAGGTGTCTGGGTTTCCTTCCCATGGACAGTGTGCACCAAAACCATGTCGGTTTGGGCTTACATCAAATGCCAGAAGCTGTGAAATGCTCCTGCATGCCACAGTCGGATACAGCCCCGCCTTCCAAAGGAAAGGAGAACAAAAGGGAGCCTTTCGCTGTTTGTTTCCCCAGAAAGCCACGTTACTGTGTTTTCAGCCTTGTTGTATACTCTGTTTATGTGATATGTTGAACAACTGGTAATTACCTCTGAAGCAGTTAAAAGGTTGATGTACTTGGTGAGAATTTAGGACACATTCAGGGCAATCCCATATACCAAAATTTGATGATGAAACTAAAATGTACCACCTTTGTCATGTGGGGAAGATCAGTCTCTTTCTTAGATGAATCTGAAATCAAAGCTTATATTGTTCTAATGTAAATACTTTTGTTAACTTCCTTGTTTGGTAGATTTTTTTCTGTGAGTGAAAGTGGTATGTCTGACACCAGAAAACACTGTTGCTTTGAAGTTAATTCTGCATGTGAGGGGCATCGAAATCTTCATTAAAATCTCTACAGAAGATGTAAACAGAATGTGATATGGGTTTTACCTGTCCTTGGTATTCCTTTCATTTCAGCTACTGCACACCTTGCTGTCTTTTCCCAACTCCAGTCAACTGTGTAATGCTACGTAGTAAAATATAAGATCAAAACCTGAAATGTAATGATTTTGAATTAACTTTCTGTTTCCATAGCCATGCATCCTGGGTTTACTTTCTGAGGAGATGTATAACCACATTTCTATCTAGCTAGCTAGTGTAAGTGAGAAGTAAAGATGGTCAGCATCAAATATTCATCCCAAGCACAAGATTGCTCATGGTCCTTTTTCCACTGTCTTTAGTGGCTGGACTTGGTGTCTAACTTCTAGACACTGAGTACATACCCTTTAGCTGTCCTTAACAAGTAATAAAAAATCTGAGACACTGCTTCCCTTGTTAAATTCACTGGTGATCAGAGTTCACTTGTGTGAGGAGGCTTGTGTCTGCCTTTCTTAGTGCCTTATTTGTCTTCAGAGTTTAATTTAATATCTCCCTGGGTGAGCAACAACATGGGAGGTAATCAGAAGTTTGATATCATGGCTTTAGGGAGTGCATTTTGTTTCCTTAATTGGTCTACATTCCACCTGCACAGAATCTGACTCTAAGATATTTGAAGGTTTTTGCAAGGTAAGCATCCCTGAAATGCAAGCCTAGAATTTTTGTCATGTCATATTTGTGCTCTATTTATTTATATATGGTTTACACAGTCCATTGTGACTATATATTTGATTCCTTTCTTTTTCCCACGTCTCTTTCATCTGAGAGATTGTTTCTGTTTTTAAACAAATGTTTTTTCAGTAGTATTTGTTACCTAATTTAAAATGTAAAGTAAAAAAAGCTATCTATAGATTTTAAATACTTTTGTCCAGAAATTTGGACTTACCATTTTCCACAGAACTGTTTCAACAGTAAATAATCAGAAAGTAAGTAAAGAATTTTCACTTATTCTCAGCAAACTGCATTCAGAGGATGAGAAGAACACCTCCGCTAGATGAACTGCAGCCGCCTCCATACCAGGATGATAGTGGTTCTCCTCATCTTTCATGTACACCTTCTGAAGTCGGAGACAGTAAATGTGAATTTTCCCAGTGTAGCAACAGTCCAAGATGTTCATATAAGTGCCCAAGTGAGGGAAGCACGGGACACGAAATAGAAAGCTTTCATAACAAAGGCTACGAAGAGGATGTACCAAGTGATAGCACGGCTGTCCTTAGTCCAGAGGTAAATGAAAACAGTTGAGTGTTCTGAAGTGTCATGCAGTGCAACCTTCTGAGAGATTTTTTTATTTTTCCTAAAGATCAATGTACAGATATATAAACACTAATATTGCAGCTCATTCATTTAAAAAATGTTAGTTTGGCAGAAAATACTACAATAGGATTTCAAATTGTTCTTTATAGTTATCTTTATGGCATCTTAACTTTCAAACAAACTCCCAGTGAGAGTGAATTTTTTTTCTGAACAAGTCAGAAAACTTCATCACACTATAAGGACTGTAGCCAAAATTCTTTTTCTTCCACATAATTTTTCAAACCACTCAAATAAAAATAAAAATGTTAACACTTTTTCAAACTGAACGCTCCATAATGTAAAATGTCTTTTTTGAAAAAAAAGATCTTACAAAGAATTTTTTTTAAATAGTTGATGGTAGTATAGAGATTTGTTCCATTTAATTTTCCTTTTTTCTGCTATAAGCTGTAATGATACCTCTTTATTTTTACTATGAAGAAATAATCTTTTCTTACATGTATTTCCTTGAAATATCTTTAACAACCAGTTACTGCACTGACATCTATGGATAAGTCTACATTAGTGATGTCACGTGCAGAAGAGGCTTTTTTTGGTACAAATTTGTCTTTTGTCTACCTGAAGTTTTGAAGTGCGTATTAGGCAGCACTCCTGACGTGCCAACAGCTGTTTCTGTCTTAGTAGACCTCTTGGTAAGTTGATGTTGCGTACCTGGGGTGTTGGTGCAACATCTGGAAGTCCCACCTGCTATGTGAATGCAAGGTTCTGCAGTAGCTAGCTGTCTGCATGTACCTGATGATCAGCTAGGACCACAATCTCTATGAACTTCATTGCTAGTAAAGACATAGAGTGAACATATGGCCCTCGAACCCTAACAGATTGCAGCAAAACTAGTCCTAGTTCTTCCCGCTTTGTGGCACACCGGTCATTAATGTAAGTGTACCTAATAAGAAGTGAGAATACTGCCAACTTTTTTTATAGCCACTCAACAACTTGAAGAATGAAGCTTTCGGAGGAATGAATTCCCATAGCTATGTAGCAACCAGTTTAAAGTAAGAACATAACATTTTTTAATCCAAAAGGCTTTATTGTGGCATCTATTCATTTACATGAACAAGCATCTCTTTGACAATACGAAAATGCACAGGAAATATATTTTTTTTTTATGTGCTTGGAATAACTTATTATATGAACAGGTTCACCTGTACTTGTAAATATTTTGTGTTTCAATATCACTATCAAACTAGCTGTTTTAAAAATATAGAGGATCAATATTTTGTTCAAAATTTGAAGTGACAGTAAACAATTTTAAAATTACGTTTAAAATACAGTTTTAGGACTGATGCCATTTACAGAAAGTTCAGAAAGTGCGTTCTGAACAGACATGCCTTACACAGTTCTAGTGAAATTACATTAATAAAGCCGCGATAATTTTTGGCACATTTATAGAACCCTTGTGGACTGCCAGAAGAGCTGCATGTGCAAGCAGGTGTTGTAATTCCTGTATTCTTTGCTGGCATCTCACCGTGCTCTCAATCAGTAGCCAGCTCTTAAAGCACTATAATATCTAACTTAAAAATGTGTGTATACTCGCACTGAAATAAGGTAGTTTTATCTCATAACAAATGTGTATGGATTTTAACGTGGGGAACGGAAGAAGAGATCATAAATACAGCCTAATTTAATCTGAGCTCTATCTGATGGGCTCCTGGCTTTTGGCAGTACTGGCCAGGTAAAGTCTTTAGATTTCTTCTTGGCTGCTAGTCAGCCATCTCCTCAGGCTTTCGGTGTTTAATTACCTTGTTTATGAAATGAACAAAAAGATCATAGTCACTTCATATTGCGTAGAGAAAGCCATATATTTCCACACTAGATTTAATAATAGAATACAATAAATAAATAAGTAACAAGCTGCTTTTTCTTCTTCTTCTTCTTCAGGATATGTCAGCTCGAGGATCATCTTCACAGCTTCCTAAACCTTTTGATCCTGAGCCAGTAGCTAAATATGGCACACTGGATGTGACTTTTGACTATGACTCACAGGAACAGAAGCTTTTGGTGACAGTGACAGCTGTCACAGACATTCCCACATACAGCAGGACAGGTGGAAGCTCGTGGCAAGTACACCTAGTTCTTCTCCCTATAAAGAAGCAGAGAGCAAAAACCAGCATCCAGCGGGGACCGTGCCCTGTCTTCACAGAGACATTCAAATTTAATCACGTTGAGTCTGAGATGATTGGGAATTATGCAGTTCGCTTTAGACTGTACAGCGTACGTCGCATGAAAAAAGAGAGGATTGTGGGAGAAAAGATTTTTTACTTAACAAAATTGAATCTTCAAGGGAAGATGTCAGTGCCAGTGATACTGGAACCTTCTTACAGTCTGTCTGTGAGTATTAAATGAGGCAGAATAAGAATGCAGTGATATACAGTGTCCTGAATTTTGTAAGAATAGTGTGTATATTTATAGCGTCATCACATCCACTCGATTTTTTTTCAACAGTCATAGCACCGTATTAGCACAACGATAATTTCCTTAGAGCTTCTGTAAGTACATTCACTTTGCACCTACAAAAGCTGCCCATATTTTTCCTTCTAATTACTTAGAAATTTCCAATCTATAAATAGGGATATAGTGGTGAATGTATGTATATATGTATACATGCAAATACATATATATGTATTTAATAGTATAATCTTTACTCTGCTAGCTACAGCATTTCAATTAAAAAAAGGGGGGGGGGAGCTATACTAGTGAGTGCCCTCCATCTGTTGCAATTAAATCTTGTTGCAATAGGTATTTTGCTTTCAAGAAAGAAGGATAGGAAAGAGGAATTTTGAGAGCACAAAGCCATTTTTTATAACTTCAGCTTTGAACCTTGTAAATAATTGATTTCTGGTTCAGTCTGAAGTAAAAAATAGTGTGAAAAGTAGTTCAAACTGAAAAGGATTTTTGTTTGCTGAAAAAAAAACCCCAAATATCTGATGAACAAAATTTTTTATCCCCAAAATAATTTAATACTTTTAATAAAGCAAAGCAACAGTAATTAAGGGTAAACTTAGGTAAGACTATCAAAAAACACAGGAGATCACTGTATGGGCAGTGACCAATATCTCCTTTTTCTTTTTTGTAAGTATTTAAGTATGCTTTTGTCCAGAAAGAGAATGTTTGTGGTGATGTGGTCAGGGCTTCCTAGACTAGGATTGCTTTAATGTTCATTGCTTAAGAGCTGCGTATGTGCTAAATAATGGACTTCTGGGGTAAAGAGAAGGTGATTTAACAAGGGCATCCTTATTTGGACATTGTATGCACTTCGTGGGTTTTTTTAAGCTGTCAGTAAAAGAAAAAGAGGATGAGAAGGGGAAGGAAAAAAGATTTTTTTTCAGGTGAAACAATGCAGTTAATTTGTTCTGCATTTTCAAAAAAAGTTTGGATCAATTGAAATGGCATCTCTGTTGAACATGAGTATTACAGAAGACACTAAAAATAAAATGCCATCGTATTTAATGACTAAAAATATATTAATTAGAATTAGTAAAAGCTAAGACTAAAACTTGGATTTGATGGAGGATCAACTGGCAATAGAATAGCTTTTTTTATGATCCTTAAGAAGTACAAATCAGTCTATTCCAAGGATGAAGCGCTTTACTTACCTAGTGTGAACTTTCCTGTTGCAGAGTTTGCTTGTTTCACAGCTAGGAAAAAAGCACCCCATGAAACAAAACTTTGAATATTCTAAATGTACTTGCTAAATTTGTGTGCGTTTTTAATAGATTCTGGTATAAAATTTAACAAGTCAGTGAAAGAGGCCAATAAATGGGCCAGGCTTTTGATTGATCGGTATATCCCATATGTGTGTTGGTTATTCTTCTGTATTATTTTCTTGAACTTTTGTGGCAGGGAGAGTAAAAAAAAATTCCAGAAGGCATCAAAGATAAGAAGAGTGTTGTTTATTTTCTGTGATGTTAAGGGGTGCCACATCTGCATTTTACTCTCCTCCTCATTTTCTGAGGGGAAGGAACAAGAATAAGGAATATAGTAGGAAGTGAAGGTATCTTCCAAAGTTTGTTGCTGTAATGGGATTTAGGCAGATTTATCTTAGCCCTTCCTGTTGCTGGAAAGGAACCTTCATAGTCTTGGTAGCTTGACTGAGGATCCATGGTTTTTTGGAACTGCGCAAATCAGTTTTTAAACCTTTGGAAATTCATTCATATCTGAGTTTATAGGTATTTTTCTGGTACTATTTATAGTCTATATCATATTTTTTCAGTGACTAGATCTGTTACAGGATTTAACATATAGTTATTTTGTAAGAGTGTTAAAATTTATTGTGTTTTTAGGATGTATGACTGGAAGGGGGCTGCATCCTGGGTCACTTGAGTTCAAGCCCTTGTTACTGCAGGCAGCCAGGTCATCCTGATCACAAATTTGTGAATTTTCATCTGAAAACATCAGGTTGTTTCATTTCCAACCTGAATTTCTTCATGACCAATTTATAACTATTTGTTCTTATGTCAGCATGGTCCTTGAGCTTAATGAATTCTTACCCTTCTCAGGTGTTTGCCTCTGGGTCTATTTATACGCATTGGTCATATTCCTTCTCACCTGTCCTTTTGCTAGAATAAACCAACAACAATCTTTATGTCCAACTAATCATAAATGCCAGGCAGGAGTTATTTAACAGGAGAAGGTAAGTGTTGTTTCAATTTGGAGAGATCCAGCTGTTCAGGGGGTTTCATAATTATAAAATCCATGATGAGGCGCATCGTAAATTCTGAACTAAATTTTCCTTGTTCAGTTGCAGAGTGTTTTGTTGCTGTGAAGTGTTTATATTTGACAGCTTTTTTAGAAGATATTTCTTGGATACATGACAGTTGCCCTATTTTTTTCCACTGCTTCTCATTATATGGATTTTATATATTAAATACACCTTCTGTCACTGAAACTTCCTAATCCATTGAAACATCTATGTTAATCTCTTCTGCAGAAACGTATTTTATTTGCTTCTGTCTGTGCCTGATACTGTATTTCTGTATTTTATTACCTAATTATGTGCCTTCTGATTGTATAAGAACAGTTCATATCCTGTGAAGTCTAGTATTTTTTCAGGTATACTTTAAAGCTATTCACAAGGGAATCTGGTTAAAGGTAGACCAGCACGTTCAGTGCCTTTGAAACACAGTGGCATGCTCACATGAGCAGGCCCGCAACTCTCTGGTTATCCGTTAAAATGTGGATAAGTATGTGTTGTGGCGAGTACATGATACTAGTATGTTCCTTAAATAGGTTTCAAAGCTACACATGGCTTCAAATTTACAAATATATTCACAATCAATCTTCCTCA
Source organism: Phoenicopterus ruber ruber (assembly GCA_009819775.1). Lineage (NCBI taxonomy): Eukaryota > Metazoa > Chordata > Aves > Phoenicopteriformes > Phoenicopteridae > Phoenicopterus > Phoenicopterus ruber. The sequence continues at coordinate 26,407,007 of CM020217.1, read as the reverse complement.
CTTGAGATTTCACCCTGCTCCTCACCTTCCTACGTTGCGTATAACATCTTGCATTAGCAGCTATTATCCACAGTCCTATTGCCGTTTGTCTTTAACAGTCCTGCGTTGCTGCACTTCTCCCACGTAACAGGGAATTCCTCCTCACACAGTATCCTCAGCCCCCTTATTTATCACACCCTTCCTTCCAAGTTCAGTGTATGTTTGAGTGCGGAAGAAGCAACAAAACCAATATGGGCTAGCCAGAGTGTGGCTGTCACTGTGATCTGAGGCTCTGTCTTTCAGATTTGATAGAAAGTGGCCATTGCATTAAAAGTTAATAGCAGGGCTGTACATTGTGGTTTTGTCTGAGTGTAGTTTGCTTAGGAAGACCTTTGTTCATCCTTTTAGAGAAATTTTCCTTTTCGTCTACAATGGAAGACAAATTTTTGTTCACCCACCTTGGAGTTTAGAATCCATTGTGATGTTGTTTATTTTTCTTCAAGAAATCCCCGTGGACCTGTTTTTAGTTGCTCTTCGCTCTTCTCAAGGAAGGAAATTTTCCTGACAGTGAACAACAGCCTCCAGTATGATATCATTATAAAAACATATAAGCAATTTATTGAGTGAAATCTGTTTGGAAAAGATTAAAAAAACAAGTGTAATCCTCTTCACCATCCCATAGGTGGCTTTTTGGTGTAGAATAACGACAAGCAATCAGGTGTTAGATTTTTTTGATTGATTTTTGGAAGTACAGTTTCAACGACCGAAACACACCTCTTCCTGCTAAGCAAATTAGTAATTGTTAATTATGTATTGTCAATAACAAGATGTTTGCCGTGGAGAATTAAATTTATTTTTCTTTCTTTCTATAACATTCTCCATTTCTAACACACTGAACTCCCAGGTGTGATCCCTATAACAAAGAATGGATAATGTAGACATTCATACGTGCTTAAAGGATTATTTTGTGTATGTTTGCTATAAATAGCCAGAGTGTCCGAGAATTATTTCAATTATAATTTTTTTGAGTGAAGGCATTTATGCATGCAGTGTATAAAAATGCTTCCTCTTGCACATGCATGTGCATGCTCTCTCCACTTTGAGGATGATGGTTAATCATCTAGTACATGTTGGTGTATGCATTGTGCTTAAGGCATTTGTTCCATGTTGCCCTTTGTGTGGCATATGTTCAGCATTCTTTCAGGTGTTTATTGGTTTATAAACTCAGAAAGAAAGCTTTCAGAGTGGCATTTCTTTCTTGTGAATTTTTGGCCATTATAGAGTGGAGCTGTCAGGTTTTGTGCAAATCCTACTGGTTTAGGCCTATTGGTGACTTTACTACCGTGTTCTTATGGCATGGTCTATTCAGGATCGTATTTGGAAGGCTAAATGCTAAAATTCATGTGTATAAATGTATTTTTACTAAATCGTAGCTAGCGGTACAATACTTTAAAACAGCCAACGAAAAAATGACTAAGACTTGTCTAGAAGGGGAAAAAAAAAAAGACTCAAAAGATTGTATTTAACTAGAATTCTACCTAAAAGGATCAGTTCCTATGTGATGGTGCATAAATGCTTTCAGTTAGCTTGTGAAAATTATGTCCATCAAAGTAAGGGGCAATTATCTTTAAACACTGAGCACATTCTTATCTTGGGAATAGCTTACTGAATTCATTGGAGTTAGTGGTGTAAAACATGGAAGATCAGAATTAATCCTTTGACACAATAAGAAAGATGACTCTTGCGATTTCTTTGAGGAAAATTATTAGGTGATTGGAAAACGGTGATCATGTTACTGAGGCTGCAGGAGAACTTGACACTACTTGGCAAATGGAGTCCCTGTGTTTGGCTGGTTGTGCAGGATTTCACGGCAGTATCGGCAAGCAGCAGCTGTTGTCTTCTCAGTGTCATGGCTGCCTCAACTTGTGTGCCTTCGTGTGGTGTTCCCCAAGCACCGCTCCTAGCAGCTGAGAAGATAAGAAGATAAGTGCTAACCAGGGCGCTCTCTGCTCAGGTCTTCATCAGGATATGGGAGGCGGGGAGAACCCAAAGACAACTGTGGATACTGTGCTCTAAAGCCAGTGGTGCGTCTGCGCTGTTGTGACAGATGCAAGTGTCAAGAACTCAAATAGAATCTGACCAGATGATAAGGACCTCCCACTAGATAAGTTCAGTCATCACAGTTAAAAATTAATTGACTTTCCAGATCAGTGCTATTTGCTCCTCATTTTTTCTTATGTAAATATGTCTAATCATTCATGGCAAATTTTGGCATAAAACTAGTCTATTCATCCAAGAAGCACTGGACTAGGCATTGAGACTGTGAGACTGTTTCAGTCTCATATAGAATAACCTTGATACTTTGTAGAACACTTCTAGATAATTTTCAAGATTTTTTTTTTTTTTTTTTTTTTTTTAACAAAAACAACTTGTCTCGGGTGGCTGTGGCCATTCTGTCATCTTGGGAGCAAAATGGTTGACTAGTTTCAACATATGCTGCTTGGTTTTGATAATTGATTACTGTCATGGAGGGCGATACGGTTATTTCTGTCACAGACTGAACAAGCCTCTTGAGCGAGCTATCCAGAAATGCTAGAATGTTTCCTCAGCCTGTACAGTTGTTCATATCCAGTTATTTGAATGAATCCAGAGTAAGAGGCAATAGTCCTTGCAACTTGCTTTAAACTCTACAACTAAATTCAGTACTTCAGCCCTTTCATGGGTTATTCGCTATCTCCACTGCGATCAAGAGAAGGATCTTTGTCATCAGAATGCTCTGCCTTACACCATTGTAGGCGTGGGCCACATTGCTGCTATTTGTCCATTGCAAATCAAGTCCAAGATCAGTTCACAAAGCTTTCCATGAAGCAACAATCAAGGTGTGTCATTCTGCCATGTCTAGGCTAGCTAGGGTTGTGATTCCTGTTCTGTCAGTAATTTAAAGAGTATAAAGCTTTTCCAAATGAAAAATCCCAATTCTCTGGAAACAAGCTTCTGACTTCTTATGAGATTCTGAGAGCCCTTAGTTGAATCTTGTACATCCACCACATTTCTCAATTAATTTGCATTTCTAGCCTTTATTGCTGGACTTTTTTGTAAGATGCAAGAAGAATAATTTGATTCCAGTTATTGCTGACAGTCATGGATAATAGAGCTAATAAAAATGCTATCAAAGTGGTACTTATATACCATTTCTGGGATATGCTGACCAACGTGGACAGTCAAAGCATTCTGAATGTACATGCTACTGCCATGGCAGAGTTAACAAAGTCCACCTGGTCTTCAGGTTTTTAGAGGTTTTAAAAAAAAAAATGCCAGCGTAACACCAGACCTTTCTTCAACACATTAGCAAAACCAGAACTTGAATTTAACATTAACTTTCAACTACCTTGCTGATATCCAGATGGGAGGCAAGTTCCTCCTTTGGTAACTAGATCTATTACCATGACCCTGAATGTAGAATATGGGGAAGTCAGCAACGTAAAGAATTTCATCTATTTGTTAAAATCCTCAGTTGGTCACAGAGCCAGAATAAAGATTGTTTGTTGTCTCTCTACCTTAATATCTGTGCACTGAGTAAAACAACAATTAAAAACAGGTATCTTTTGCCTTTAATCAGAGTTGCTTGAAAAAAGTTATTTACTCAGTTTGATCCCCACAATCTTTGATATTTGGGGCAGCAAATAATGGAAACTATGTTTCAGACATGGTATTACTATTTTGAGTATGTGATGATGCTTTTCAGTCTCTAAAATGCCCCCAGTCAAATGACAGGCTGTGAATGACTGTTCTAGATTAAATCAAAGTAATCCTCTTGAGCAATACTCTTATTTCCTCAGAAAGCCAGTCCGTCAGTGACAAACATATTGTCTAGAATTGTATGTCTAGTTTTGATCATCTTTAAAAAAATAAAATGGGGGGAAAAAAAGCTTATCAATACATAAAGCTAGAAAAATGAGAATTTCATCATGTATCTGTGAAATTCTCAGACTATCATTCTCTGTGGCATAAGTATGATCTCCCAACCTGGACTGCAATTTCAAAGAGCAGTAAGGAAAATAATCATACTATAAAAACATACTGTAAATTTCCCAGAAGTGGCTTTGTTAGGAGTTACAAGTAAAGATTATCAAGGTTGTCACTAGCATGAAATTTCCACTTGTGAAGACTACAAGCTGCTGCTTAAATCTTCCTCAAGCAAGATTTTCAGTGGAGATACATTCTTTAACTTATGAATCCAAGTGAAATTTCTGTTTCCCTTAGAGATACTGAGTTTCCCAACTATTTTCTTTTCTTATAATTTGAATTCTTTCTTGTTTGCATGTATGTGTACACACAAACATCCTCTCACTTTTGTTACTGTCTTTCAAGGAAACAAGAAAAAGGAAAAACACAGAAACAGTTCTGTTTGCAGGTTTGAGCACCTTCAGCAAAAGCGTGTGCAGTGTTTTCCTCCAATTTATTTCCATTGGGGGAAATCCTAACCAGAGACGTTGCACAAACAGATGAAGTTACCTAGTCTGCAAATTTACAACTTAGATGTTTGTGGAACTTTTAATTTTAGTCTTTGGTTTACTTATTGGGTGATTCTTCTTCTCCTGGGCTTTGCAGTATAACGTAATTGTTCTTCATTAGTGTTCTTCATTTCAGACTTGAGGTTCTCCAGGTAATGACTTCTTTTGTATATTCAAGCAGGCTGTATTTGGTATCAGATAAACGTTTCTGTTCATAGGGTGCCTTTAGCAAGGGATCCTTTTAGTCTTAGTGTGTTAGCCTCTTGTCAGGCTTGGCCCTCATATTGTCTGACCTTGAGCTGCATCTTTCGCAGCTCCTGTCTTTCTGTTGGGCTTAATCAGCTGTCACCTGGCCCCAGGAGAATCCAGCTTATCTCCACCTCTCGTCCTGCTTTGTGGTGTGTATGATGGCTCTAAGAACTGAAGCAGATCCCTTCCAACTGCAAACACCTGGTGATCCTCAGATCATGAGATTAAACATGACCTGAAGAAAACAAAAGGGGTACCACTAGCAGATTAAATTAGAGCTGAGTGGACTGTTAATCGCAAATAGTTTAACTGACAAATGCGTTATAAACGTACCTTTAATGTTATGGATTTGTTCATTGTGAAAAATAATTGCATGAATGTTTATGCAATCAAATACTAGTCCATAGATTGACTACTCATAAATTATGCTTACTGTTTGATCACTGAATCTTTTTCTCTTTTCCCAGTTTGAAAGAGTGTAATCAAGAGAGAAAAGAGAAAAATGAAATTATTTGCCATTGATCTCCCCAGTGAGCACAGAGAGTAACTCCATCTGGACAGAGCATTGTCATTTAAAGAAGTCTGTGCTCTTGGAAGCTGTCCCACAGTAACATCTCCATGGTTTTACAAGTTTGACAGGGAGTAAAGAGAGGGGGAGGTGTGAGTGAGTCTGGGTAGGAGCTGTTAGCATAGCTTCATCAGGAGTGCAGGTAAAATGCCTGCATTTTGTGTCAGATGTTCTTAACTAAATTGCTAGCACAAACATCTAACAGCTTTTAGTGCTTGAATGTTTCTTTATGCTACATGTCTTATCTCAGGAAACAGAATTCAATAATAAAAGGCCTCTTGCCTCTTCTCCTCCCCTCACCGTGGCTGTATAAAAAGCTGGTAGACTTTTGCAATGTAAAACCAGAGCACTTTTGTAAATGCTGTAAATTCCATTGTACATTCATTTCCAATTGCCTCCACTGCTGCTCGGGTTTGCTGTGCAAATTTCAGGCCCATTAAGTCTATGGAACAACTAGGTGACCTTTTGTAATGTGGCAAAGAAGCCAAAGGTGTAATTTAAATGCAGACAAATAGAAGTTATAGAAAACTTAAAATGTTTCCCTTTCTGCCTTTCTGTAGAGAATTAATGTTTTGTTCTGCAGAGCTGATCGTTTTAAAAACTTTTAGACACAAAGTACTAACAGCAAATTCTCAGGAAATATGAAAAGCAACATGGAAATCTCGCTGTGAACTTGTTCAAAATCTTTCAGAAAAGTGGAATGTTGTTTTGCCATTATTAAGAATATATACATTTGATTTTGTCATTTTCATTTTCTGACTAAATTACGGTACCCTAAAGTTTGAAAACAAACCTCATTTTAATAATACTGTATTCTTATTAGAAAACCCACAAAGGTTTTAATTTCGATTAAAATTAATTAATTTTAAATTACTTTAAAATTGAAATTTGTGTAGTATCATCATGTATCTAAGGAGGTTTTATAGCTCTGTACATTACAGTATCTGTGGTAAATTAAAGCTGTGCATAGAATTTTTAAGGTTTTAGTCCCTTGACTGCAGTGAATGAAAGAATTCTTATTTTTCATTTGATCTCCATTTTCCAGTGTTTCATCTGTGAGAAAACGATGCATTTTGTAAAATTCTGCATCCAGAAGTTTGTTTTCTCTTGAGAGTAAAATACAAGGTAGAGCAGAACCTTTTGATGAAAAATGTGAATTTTATCTCTTCAGATAATCTGATTCTCAACTACATTAATAGTAGTTTAATAATCAAAACAATTCCATATTTGATGTGAATACCATCAATGTGTATTTATATTTATTAACTAAAGATTTTTAAATGGGAATTTGTGACTAGGAAATCCTGGTAATTTTTAAAGCATGCCATTCTACCCAAAATAAATATGTTTGGTTTCCTAAAATCAAGTTGCACAGTGGAAATATTATTAGAATATTTACTTTCATGTTTGTGATTTAAGTTGACTTAGATATTAATACTGTAAAGTGTTAAGTACATGAATAAAAATGTACATTATACTTAATTGGAACATGCTTCAAGGAAGCTATTAAGCAAAAACCCCAAATAATTACCTGTCATAAATAACAATGCTTTCCTAAACTTGAATCTTTGTGAGATGCCTAAAACTATATGATTCAATGTTTGCAAGTTCAGGTTATTAGTGTAAAGCAAAATACTGATAACTATATGTTCTCTTAATTTCTTAATTTTACTATACAGGACAGCCAGCTACAATAGGAATTGGAATTTCCTCCGTAACATGTTGTGAAGATAGGTAGCTTTGTATGATTTTAGAAGTATTGTTTGGTGGGTTTTTTTTAAACAAAACCACCAAACACAAACAAAAAACCCAAACAACAACAAACCCAACAAAAACAAAAAACACCAAAACAAAACAAAAGAAAACCCCATCAAAAAAACCAACTAGAACATCCAGATTGACACCATTTCAAGTCAGGTATTTTTTTTAAATTGCCAAAGCCTCAAAATGACAATGGTATACAGTACAGAAAGAAGGCTTTTTTTAAAAAACAAAACAAACTTTTTTGGCTATTGCTTCTTCATTTAATTCTTATTTTGCAACATCTTTACTATTTTTTATTATTACTAATCTTAATAATAATCATCTTATTATTTAAAACATTTAATATTGTTTTGAGCATCATGTAACACTTGAGTTCTGCCTTCAGAAACAAAAATTTGATACTTCCTGCAGGTATTAGGATACAGAAAGAGAATCAATGGTTTAGTGTAAGGAACTGTTTTGTTTTGAGTATCGTATTTTTGAGGACTTTTTTCAAGTACATCGATCCTCACAGTTCCTCCATGAGTGAGGGGAAACAGAAGCAGAAGCGATGAGGAACTGAGGCAAACATCTCCGCAAAAGCATCAAAGTGTCCAGTGTTAGCACATAAGTGGGATTTAGATGACAGAATTCAAAATTATAAAGCTCCTTAGTTTGACATTCCTGATTATTTTACATCCCTCTGTTTTCAGGGCTGAGTTCTTCAGGTGGTATAAGTTCTCTTTCCCAGGTATGATCTTGATATTTTTTTGAAAGTATTTTAGCTTTGAAACGTGCTTTTATAAAGTATGTAGTGCTTAAGCCACTGATGAGGGATGCGGAGCCTCTAGGTTCAGCCTTCTCCTCCTCTCCGGCTCTCAGGGCAGAAGTAGGGGATGGGCTCCAGGCTCAGAGCTGGTCTGGAGCCTGTTTGGTGCCTGAGTGCTCTCATCACCTCAGCAAGCTTTTGCCTCAAAGTGGAACAGTAGCTTCAGGGTTCAGCACTGGGCTGGTGATTAAGAGAGATGAATACTTTTATCTGAAGTGTTGGAGACCTGAATTCAGTTCCCTCTTTTGCCTACTAGGATTCAAATTTCCTTCCCCAACCTCTCAGTTGTATTGATATAGAAGCAGAAGAGAATAATGTGCAAAAAAGTTCTTTAAGAGATTAGTGGTTTAACATTAACATTTAAAATTTGAGAGAGACATTTTGACAAGTAACATGCTGTGAATCAGATTTTTGTTGCTGAAGGATTGTCAGCAAGGTTTCATCTTTCCTGTGTATATTTTGAAAAGCCAAGAGAATCAGATGTTCTTGTTTCATAAGCCTACAGAGGCATGATTTTAACCTGTGCAATGAGGAAAATGAACTTTTAACTGCCCTCAGAGCATGGCCACATTATTCCCTGTGATTAACTCCAGTTGGCTTAAGAGCAGAATTTATAAGCAGAACTTCAGGGTATAGAAAAATAACAGTAGGAGATGAATATGTAAGTAACAAATATCCTGTTTCCATGGAATTATGGTGAAGGAAGACAAATACATTTTACATATATTATCATTGTTGCAAATAGAGGATTCTCTATGTAGTCAGAGCAGAGATTATTGAAAATACTTCTTAGGGGTTCAGGTCTGACATCATGCGTTGTATGTGTCCGCTTCCATTGGCACTAGGGAAAAAAGAGTGTTCTTTTTTTCATTGCCAACTTTTGTACAATAGGAACATGTGAAACACAAATACCGCTCAATGAGAATGGTTTTATTATATATTTATTAAAAACTGATGTTTCTTCCCTAGATAATATATGCAAAGAAGTCGTCAAGGACAATAGTTTGGAGAATTAGTAATTAAGCTTTTGTAGAATATAACACATATTACTCTTATAATCCAGTGAAAAGCAGCGATTCTTGTAAGTGTTGATCAAATAGAATCTGCCTAACTTTGTAATAAAGTACTATCCTGTGGTGTATATGGGAAAGGTTTAGGTCCTTAGCGCAAAGCTCTGTGTTACAAAATTGAGAAGCTGAAAATTTGTAACGTACTGTAGTAAGACGGACCTTTGAACCAAATATTTGGAATAGACTTTACCTAATGGTTTTTCTGCTTGTGTTTACTGTTAATAATATATTTTTGTTATGGCTAAATTGACAAAAATACGTTAGAGATTTAGCATTAATATCCTGGAGGCACCCTCAAGAGACAGCTCCTTGCACTGTGGCCAGATCATCAATACTTTGAAAGGTCATCTTAAGTTCTTAAAAATCTGCATTTAAGATTTTACAACAGTTCTTACTAGGCTATTCTGGTGCTTCACTGACCTTGAAAGGCTTTTGCTGTTATGGAACCTTAGTCGTTTATTTCCCTGCTTATTAAAATACACACAGTGTTTATAGAGGAAGAGAGGGAAGAGTTATAAAAATAAACTTACGTAGACAGATTATTTCAAACAAATAGTAACTTTTGGTCTAAATATTACTTTTCCCACAGTGAAGCTACAGTATCAAAGTGGCCTACAGATAGATGTACAGATAGATTGAATGCAGATTTGTATGGAGATGAAAAGCATCTGGTAGCACTGTAATGTTGTCATGAGATGAAAGCTTCGTTGTAGCAAAGTTTATATTCGTGTTGTACCAATTAGCAAATTCAGTGTTAATATTTTACAATTTGGCACGTGATCATGAAGCTTGTATTTTGAGCAGGTAAAAATGTAACTCCTTGTCTTGCTTTTTTCTTGAGGAGTTTATTAGCAGTCTTGAATTTTGACTGCGTAAACAGGAAAAACCCTCTAAACAGAGACTTGAAAAACTGTTATTTTCAATTCTAGTGCAGTTTACAGGCTTAACACAAAGTCAGGTTACTTACCGACAGATGTGATTATCACGGAATACCTTACTTAAAACAATGAATGGATTTCCACAATGTGAACAATAAACTCTGTGCTGTAGAAAATACTTTTGAGAAGATATCTTAATAATACTCAGTATCCCTGATTTTAACTTTGTCTTGCAATGAAAAGTCTTTCTTCAGTTGTTGATCTGAGCCCTGTTAATCTCAGCTGTCTCTTTACCTTCCCCGATTCCTGTTTCTTCTTCTCCTCTTCCTCATAGGATCTTTCTGTTTTCTTTCAAAAGAAAACTGACAAAATACAAGTTCACCTTCCCCTTTTTCTCATCTTTCACCTGCTTGCCCCCAAATTCTCTGTTTCCTCCCTTATCATAGACACAGAAATTACACTTTGGTTTATGTCGTTTAACCCTGTTTTTACTCAGTAACATCAGTCTGTCTTCTAATCTGCTTCACACCTCACCGCTTCATTTTTCTTCTTAACATCTTGCTTTCTTTTATATTGGGATTTTCCAGTTCGTAACTGAAAAGCAGAGTATTTTTTAAAATACCTTTAGGTCAGCATGAAACAAAATGGGTTGGAGTCCTTTTTTTATGTGAAATGGAAAACAAAATATTGTTTAGATTGTTTCCTCAGTGAATTTGGTTGCTTTATTTTATTGTCTTTAAACTTCTGTTACCACAACATTTTGTAGGAAGGAGATTCGTAAGTTTATTACGCACTAAGGATTAAACGACATGTTTTTGTTTGTTTCAAACCTGCCACCTGTCTCAAAACAAAAGGCAAAATATTTCATTTTAGAAAATATTGTAGCAAAACATTTAAGTTAGACCCTCTCTCCAGATATTCATCAAGGCTACATCTACCAATTCTTTCTGTGCAACAGTTCTAAGGTGCAGCCACTTAGCTGCATTCCCATCCATTTACAGTTCTGAAGCATCACCTAGGTCTTCTCATCCCACCATTCAGCTGGTGATATCCTTTTCTCTGGCCTCAACAAATGCGGTCTTGTCCTTCTCACATCCCCTCAGGATTCTGCTGTAAAGGAATGATATTTCTAGCCCATACTTATGTAACTTTGTTAATATCACACTTGTTTCATTTTTCAGTTGTTTTCCCCCTTCTCTATTATATCACACAGAAGCTACCTGTCTTCCCTTTCAAGGTACTTCAGGACTCGTTCCCTCTCAGTCATCACTTATTTACTATTTCTAGCATTCTAAACCTTATTCTGATACCGATTGTAATCAGTTTAACTGTTGTCATAAACTGATTTAGACTGAGTCCCTATTGGAACATCAGTAAACTGTACAAGTAAGTCACAATTAGGAAAAAGTGCTATCACCACCTTCTCTCAGTACAGATGTCAAAGCTCTTTGATGGTTTGCGAGGGAGTGTTACCCAGCTGCTCGCTGTGTTACGTCTTTTTTGTGGACTTGCACCATGATCACAATCAAATTTGAGACCTAAGCTTTGAACAGTATCAGGTTGACTGTGGTTAAATTCCGGGCCCAACAAAATAATAAGATGAATAAGCACCATAGGGATAATGTGTTACAATTTTAAAAGACCAGAAAACTTAAGTAATAGCTGCAGTTGTGACAGGCTGAGGCTTTCAAGTGTGCAGCGTGTACTGTGACTGCTGAACCAAGTCATCTTTCTTTTAAACTTTCCATTTTGTATTCTACTGTTGAAGTTAGGAATCAAAAGTTTCCTGTCTTGTGAGTGCCAAGAACCAGAGAATGAATGTATACTTGTAATTCATTTTCAGCCATTTACAATTTGCAACCCATTTGAAATTTACTCTTGGAATTGAATAAAGAACTTTTGGAGAAATAACCAAAGATTTAAAATTCAGAATTTGCACCTTGGAGGATGGAAGTCAAGAGACTTTTGTTGAGGTCCTTCTTTAGTAGTAAGAATAAATTTGCTAACAACAGTGAATGTTTATTAATGAGGAACTGGATTGCTACTTGAAACTCCTGCCAGACTTCTTGGAAATGTTCTATTGTGGAGAACTAGTTAAAATGTCAGTATGAAGGATATTATTGTAGGTTCATAATTTCTTCTTGTAAGTATCACATCTTCTATAATTTGAGATTCTGTAATACATTTGGGCTTTATATGTCAGATTGTTACTTGCTTTTAAAGTTAACTTTTGTCTGGATGAGGATTTGTGCTATTTAGGTTTTAGGACTGATCTCGCGCCCATGTCAGCTGTTGCTGGAAATGATAGAGACATTTGGAATCTGGAAGAATCAGCTTCACAAAATCTTCATGACTCCTTGAAAGAGTGCTGCCAGATTCCCAAATGAGTCAAGCCATATTTGAAAAATCTGTGGATCCAATTTATGTTTTTTCTGAGAGAATCATAAAGGGGTTTACCGATAATTCAAGTGTCTCTTCCCGGCTACCAAGGAAATTGCCCTGCCATTGGCTAGATTCCATCCAGTTTCTTGTTTTGAGTGGTACAACTTTATGTGCCAGTGCATGAAATCAAGAAATGAAAGTAGGAACAATTATGGTATGATTAGCATTAGTCTAATTGATTGGGTTTTTTTAAGGCCAGTAATGAGGGGGTAAAGTGATAAAAATGAATACTAGAAGTTCCTGTCAAAGATGTGAGATGGTGAGAATGCATGAGAGATCTGAATTTTTTGGAAGCTTGCGGGGTGGAAATTAAAGCATCACTTACTGAGCCTAAGGATGGCGTTCTTCCTTTCCTACTCAAGACAAAGGGTCTATTGCAATTCTGTATCCCTGGATCAATTAAATTCCTTGTAAGCTAATTTATTCTAGACAGAGTGCATTTTTCTATTTGCATGTGTTCTGTTGTTTTGCTACCCATAAATTCCCAGTCTAGAGAATAACCTTTACAAAGGATGAATAAGAATTTCCTGCATTTTGCTGTCTTCAAAGTTCCACTAGTGTTTGCCATTTTTCGAAAGTAAAAGATCCAAGGTTTAATGTTCTCCAGGATGCTGACAAATTATGTTACAGGTCTTATCTTAGCAATTGAAGTAAATAGGGACCATAAAGGCTGCTCTTCATCTTCTGCCATAATTTCTCCTGAATTACGAAGCAACGGAAACACAAAATTAAGAATTATTTTAATTCCAGACTGCTTTAGTCTTTGTTACCTCTAATATGTGTGAACTTAATTTATATTAAGGATATACATTTCTTATTTGGGCGATCGAATGGAACTTCTGTTAATGTCAGTACATTGCTTTCCTAATTTTCTATGCATTATTCTAAAAATTGACTTCCCAGTAACATTGTTGCATAAAATACATAGAACTTTTTATCTGTTTTATAGGGTTGTGACTCTCAAATAAGCATGTCAGAAGTGTCCTGCAGTGAAAGCACCTCCTCTTGTCAGTCTCTGGTACATGGCTCAGCTCCAGAAATCCTCATTGGCCTCCTTTATAACGCTACAACTGGAAGATTATCAGCAGAAGTGATAAAAGGCAGCCACTTCAAAAACTTGGCAGCAAACAGACCACCCAGTGAGTGAAAATCTTTTTTCATCCTAATGCTTCTGTACTGGTGGGGCTCTCGGTAGCAAGGACTTCAATCCTATCATTTAGTCTTACCCAATCAAAATGAAATAGAGCAATCATCAACTAATCTGTTTCATGTTTTATATTTCTAGTCAGTTGGGAAATAGCAAAAATCTAAAATTCAAAATATTAATTGTAAGTTGACAAGACTGTTTTAATTTTTCATGATGACTGACTAATAAATTACCTTTATCATAATGATTAATTGCTAAATTACTAATGCCTCACATCACAGGCCAAGAATAAAAAGTTAGTGTTTAAAGAGAAAGTACATGCCAGCTAATATTAATATAAACACTCTGAACAGTTATTACTGTTCCTAGAGGGGTTGATACTGCAGTCTTTAACTGCCTATATGCGTGTGTATATGTGGTAGTAATATATGTAACTTGGGAACGTCAGTGAAGACAATGGAGAAACAAATTGAGACCTTTGACATATTTACTGTGCAGAAGGAATGTTCATCATCGGAAAGGACTTGAACTGTGTGTTCAAGCATTTGTTCAAAAATACATTTGTCTGAAATATCTGTGAACTTTATATACTTCTAAATTGGAGCCAGATGGAATGTCACACACGCAGAATGTTTTTACTGTCTCTAATTCTTTGACATAGCTTGAGAAAGTTCAGTAATGAACTTTTTTAAAAATTATTTTTTTATTGTCTTTTAGATGATGGGTGATTTACATAAGTTGTAGCCAGACATATCTACCTGTGCCTCTCCATTTTGTCTGGAGGCTCAGGTTTTAGCCCCTCTTTCCATTTCTTAATCGCCAGATTTGTATGGCACTAGCAGATTATCTGGCACTACTGGATTATGTAGCAGGCTGCCAACATTTTATAAGTGGTTTGCACATCTCACTTTGTCTTCAGAGTTTAGGAAGTAAGCCCCACAACTTGAGACTGATGCTCTCCTCTTTCTTTCTTGACCCATGTTTTATTCCATTTGTTAATTACATTTGGGTCAGCCTTACTCTGCTTTGCTTTCTCTATACTTTTCACACTGATGGAGCCAGACTGTTAACATGGCCAGAGAAGGAAGACGAAAGAAGAATCTCTAATACTTTTATATAATTAGGTAGCTGCCCCAGAGTCACCTATTTGGAGAGAAAGCATAGAAATAGATGGGGAAAGCCAAGAAGGCCCAAGGACATTGGGGTGGGGGAAGGAATGAATGGGAGAGAAGACCTGGAGAGAAGGGACCATGTGCTCCCTTAAAGCAAAAACAGTAGGTGGCTTATGCTTATCTTTCTGGAATCTCTAGAGAAAGCCAAGTTTTTCTTAATACTTAGAATATGCAAGTTAGAAGGGGGTTCAGTACTTGTTTTGAAGACAGATATGTTTATTTCCTGCTATGTTAATTCCCAAAATGTGTTCTCTGGGCCCATGCTGTCTAGCTGACAGTTGTGTGTGCCACTGGGCTCAAAAATCTGTTTCAGGTTGCAAGAAAGCAGCATAGAACATGGCACATAGCCCTGTAATACCATGTTCTGTCTAACCTCTTTGGAGGGAGGATCTTGTGTGGTACCTTTTGTCATCCCCTGTGAAAGGATAGGGGGAAGTTTTGATATTCTTCATAATAATAGTCAAGTTCTGTTTAAGCAAATGCGGGTTTGGAGTTACGTTGTTTCTAGAAAGCTGGAAACAAATGCACTTTCTGGGTCTGGTAAGACTGTGCACAGAGTATTGTGGAATCCAAATTTCTCTTGTGGGCTGTTTTGTGCCGTCCCCCTCTCCTTCCTCCCCGGCAGTGGTAGCACCATCTTGTAAACTCCTGGACGCAGGTGCATACCACTGCCATTTCCTGACTCCCTGTCAAGTACGTCGTGGACACATACCAGCCTCTCTCTGTGCCATCATTTCCACAAAATGAAAACTAAGGCCCATAGGGATGATGATGAAATGCTCTTATCAAATTTGTCATTTGGACCATCAGTGGTCCAAAATCCTGAGAAGTGTTGCAAAGTACATGCACAGGTCAGTTTTCATTCAGGTCTTGAGAAACTATGATAGGAAGGGAAGCAATTATTCTTTCCTACATGTGATCCTTTCTGTAGCCTAGGGGTCATGAACCTGTGCAATTTTTGTGAAATGCTTCTGCAGCAAATATGGATTGAGTCCTACGTTTCTGCTTCTTGGTACTATATACTCCTCTGCTGCACATTTATGTTATGTAGTAACTCATTTAGCAACTGAGTACAAGCAAATAGGCCAAATCCTGCAGGCAATAACAGTTGATGTTAGAATATGTCTTGGTTTCTCTCTGTGACAGTTAATATTTTGTCTGAGAAAAAGATGCTTCTTAGTATCCTTTAAAATTTTGTTGAAACAGGGTATGAGCTTTTGCACATTAAATGCATGTGTGTGTATGCATGCACACACACATTAAATCCATAAATACATGGATTTTAACAAGCAAGATCTTTACATTTTAAGTAGAGACCCATTGTTGAATTTGAGATGTAAGCATCCCCCAGCTATTTTTAGAGATTAGATCAGAGTCATTCTCGTGCCCAAGTCCATCACTACTCAAGAACTAAAGTATTACAATCAAATATCTATAACTATAAAAGCTAAGGGCAAAACCAGCTTAGTTTTCAGTTCAGTGATTTTTCATTTTATTGCTTTTAATATATGAACTATAATTACTGTGTGCAGTTTTTCTTAGTATGCTGGAGTTTGCATGAAAAAGCATAAGGTTTGATAAAAAGGATACAGTGATTTTTACCCAGTCTTCTATAACCTAATCGTTTGCGTGATTCTTTCTATGTTGAGTGTGCTTTAGAACCCAGTAGCTATTACTGCTAAGATAACCCATTATGTAAGCAGTGTAATTTTTGTTAAAGATTACACAAAAACTGCACAAAACTTTCATTTCATGAAATTTTACCCAACAATCCTTATGTTCAATCCTTTTTCTGATTTATGCTGCTAAGGTTTTGTCTTCTTCCACTCCAGTGAATAGTGTTTCCTCTTAAACTTTAACCTTTGATCCTCTCTCACCCAACTATTGACATCTGGTCATTATTTCTTTTACTGCTTTCCACCCCCTGTTGTCAGACGGACTGTTCTGTTGTCTAAAACACTTGATAGGTGGACAGGTTTATATAATCCGAGGTGAGTTCCTGTAGAAACTAATTGGATGTTGTCTTTTTCATGCAAAAGAAAACTTGCCAGCAGTAAAGCTATCCGCAACTGCCTACCATATTGGTTTATAAAAGTATATGTTTATTATTTGTGGCACACTCTAATGCAAAAGTTGCATTTATCTCTGATTATGGATGTTGGGATTTCAGTGTACTTGCAAAGTGAAAATATTCAATGTGTTTCTTTTTACATAAACTCCAATCTTTTAATAATATTATTCATTAACATGAATATGACAGGAATAAAGAATGAAACACCAGATTTGTTCTATACAGTTCTATATTTCTTAAAATCAGTTAACTTCATGAAATGCGCATCCTTCTGCAGGAGCATGGCTTGGTGCTTTTAATCAAATGAAAATAGAGCTTTAAAAATAAAGGTTTATACCCAAATACTAACACCTAATGTGTGCTAATCACATTTACTTGCATCAGCTTCTTAAATGTATTTCCTAAGAGCACTGTACAAGCTATGTTTTAAACAACCATATTGAATTATGCAAAAACTTATTTCTCTTTAAAGGTATATTAAATGTATTCCTTCGTTAATCTAGGAATTAAGAGATTTTTTTGTACTGTGTAAACTTCCACTTTGCTACTTTATGGTCTTTAAAATAAATAAAATTGAAAAGCCCAAAGTGAGAACCACATCCATGCAGAGATTATTCTTAAGTATTTCATTCTGGCTGTTTTGATATCATCACTGCATATCAACGTTATTTTTTTTTCTTTTCATTAGTTGCCTTCATCCTACTTTGTTTATTCTTATTCTCTGAAAATTCAGTGGTATGCTTTACAGTGGTGTGGCTAGTTGGAGCTTGCTAAGTGTTAATGCAATTTATGTTTGTTTAGAACAAATAAGGGGGGGGTCAACGGGAAAAGGATTATGAGGTATACCTTTAACTTAACCCATTTACATAGTACTGAAGCGAGTTAATTTGTTACTGTGTTTGTAATATTTTGCTTACTTGTCATCTTTTCATGTGTCTAAACTAAGCTGTGTTCAGTCAGCCCGGTATATACCGTATCCTTGTGTCTTGTAAATATCTCATTCTCAAAAACTTTAGTTCTAAGATATCTGACATTCCAAAATATGATTTATTTTGTAGATACATATGTTAAGTTAACACTGCTGAACTCGATGGGGCAAGAGATGTCCAAATGCAAAACTTCAATCCGCCGAGGACAGCCAAATCCAGTATACAAGGAAACCTTCGTTTTCCAAGTGGCACTGTTTCAGCTTTCAGATGTGACGCTCATACTGTCTGTATATAATAAGCGCAGCATGAAACGAAAAGAGATGATAGGGTGGATTTCCTTAGGTCTCAACAGCTCAGGAGAAGATGAACTCAATCACTGGACTGAAATGAAAGAATCTAAAGGACAGCAAGTATGTAGATGGCATACTTTACTAGAATCCTAATGGACGGTATAAAGTGCAGTCGTGGTCTTAAGGGAGTTTGGTCACTCAAGAAGATGATCATCCCCGGTCACAATCAACAGATTTGTTGTGGAAGTAAAAAACGAAAATTGAGGTCAACATTCCATCGTAAAGAATGCACAACGTGCAGAATGGCGGGATTTAATATGTAACCTTCACTTAGTGTCAGACACTTCCTTGGTGTCAGAGAAGCCTTGCTGTACACAGATACGTTAGCGGTCCCTCCCCCATCCACCTGATGCTGTATTTGTTTGGGTTTGTTTTGTGGTTTTCAATTCAGAAACATTTTATGTAAGGTTCTCCAAATTAATGTAAGCTCCTCCTTGTGTACTTTTTGTATTGCTCTAATCCTGTAGCTTCTGACCTGCCTGCATTCAGATTAAAGGTCAATAATTTGCACTTTGAGAAAAAGTTAATGATCTGTAGAGCGAAAGAAAAAAAAAACACCACTGGTGGAGAACACTTAGTAATATAGCAAATATGAATATACTGTTGTTTTACACTGAGTTTCTTTCCAGGAGCTTAGTACAAGTAAGTTTTCATTTTTTGATATGCAGTTGGTTTGAAAAATACTAGCATTTGGGCATCAGGTGAACTTTGGCGTCGAACTAATGTTTCTTCAATCTGTGACAGGAACGAGCTCTATATATGGCATAAATTGGGTTTTTCCCTCTTGCCTGTACTTCTGCCTAATCCAAAGAGACCAGATCATGAGTTTGGTCCCTTCCAAGTCTCCTTAGACAGGTTGTACTGTAAAACTATGTAACTTTCTGTTGAAAGCACTTCCTGTATTCATGTATTCCAATGTAGGAAGCTCATAGAGCACGACTTTACTAAAATATATTTTCGTTAAACAAATTGATACGGATTTCTTTAAAATGTCAGCCGTTGGAAGTCAGGTTGAAAGACTGTGAAGGAAGTGGCAGCAGTTGAACTACTCTGAATGAACGCGAAATACTATGGCTCTGGGTAAAATAGGTATCCGTTTGAGTCTCTTCTGAGCTGTTTTAGGGATTACCATATGCTGTTTGTTGGAAGTAGAGAGCAGATCAGGAGTTTTTACCTTTCTTCTTGGAGAAGAGAACATCAGTAAGTTATTTTTCTGGTGACTTGCCAGCAATTGAATGAACGTTCACACCCAAAATAGAAGTTTGCTTTGCTTATGTTCAAGTTGGGGAACAGCTTTCTAACAACACAGTTGAGAAGCCGCAGTATCACAAGAAAGTTTGCCATCAGATAAACACTCATGGCTTCCACCGAAATTAGGGAAATATCAGTGCTTCTGAGATTCCTATTTGTCCCAAATACTTTAACTGGAATCACACTAATTTACTGACTGCTGAATCTAATTCATATTACTGAAATCGTGGATTATTGAGTAAATGTATTTTTAAAAAGCTTCCCAATTCAAATATTCTTTTTGCCTGTAATTATAAGTTTCATTTACTTTTAATTATTGCTGTATGGAAAGCAAGCAATGTTTTTTCTTATAAATGATGGTGATGTCGTACTAATACGGAACCTCACTGACTGTTGCAGCACTTGATGGGTAGAAGAGTGAAGTTTTGGATTTTGTTGAGAGAGTTAGTGGTAGCCTAGAGCGTTCTCATTAGGACAAATGTTTTTCTCTTGAATTTCTTTATAATACCTTTGAACAATCTTGGCTTTAAGGTATACAGACAGTCAAGTACAGTGAGATTGGAGACAGTGAGTATGCTATAATAAAGATATTTCACATGGTTCTCAAATTCTCACGCTACTTAACAATTTCATTAAGTCCTTTTTAAAGGATATTGTAATTCCACTTCTTGGTTTATTTGGTGCCTTTTGAGGGGTTTATTTGCAGAGCTAGGCTTTCAGTTTTTATTGATTTAAAGATTTAAAACATTATTACAGGCCTTTTTTTTTTTTTCTGGTATTGCGCTGCTGCTTCATTTACAGAAGCTTTATTTACTACATACAAATAATGCAAAAACTTTGTTTAAACAGGAATGGTCTTGCAGTAATACAATACAAGTTGTCTCTTTCAGTCCTTTTTGTTGCTTAGTTTGTGACATGTGATGTTGAGTGTAGAATGTAATAAAAAAAACAACATTAATTTTATATGCATAAGGAAAATGCTCAGATTTTCCCAATTCTTTCAGCTTTCCATATAATAGAAACACTGACTTAGAAGCTGATCAAAAGCAATTTTTCAATGGATGTGGAAGTGTTTTTACTCATTCTGTTTGTGGATATTTGGATGCTCTTTCCTAAAGCTGAAAGTTGTCTCTGGATGGTTGTCTCTTTGTACAGGTTTTGCTTTATAAAATAATGTACAGTCTTTAACAGCAAGAACTGAACAAATTAATTCCAGATACTTAACATCTCCATTGAACAAAAGAAGTCGTCCGTTTGGGAGGTGCAGCAAATAACCTCTTACAGAACCAAACTAAACCGTGTCATGACTTGGGTTTCTGTTTGTAGGTTGCATTGCTTCAGTTTTACATCTAACTATTCAGATTTCTAAGACACTGAAATCTCAATTTAGACAGAGCAGAGATTTATATTAGTCTGTGTTGGGCACATTTGGGAAGAGGAATCTTTCTAGATCGTGTGGCTTTTCCCAAGGTATCCAGGTCCAGTCTGTGCTTCCCAGAAGGACGTTTGGCTTACTTGGATTTATACTGTACAAAGGCTGGGAACTGAATGTATAAAGAATGGAAACGAATGTTTGATTTTGAGGCAGTAGAATATGGATTGGCCATGCAAAACCAGTCACACCACTAATTGGATTCACCCTGGGATTTTTATGAATTCGTTATCGTATCAATAGCTGTCATGTTGTTTTTTCTTCCTAGATTCCATTCTTATGATTTGTTTGTAATTTTGTTTTTCTTACTGCTTTATGCAAACCTATACTTTTGTATTTGAAATCTGCCTTTAGATATTGGGGCTTTTTAACCCTGCATAAGGGCTTATACATACAGTGTGGTTTTGTGCATTCAGCTAGGTCTTAAGCATGGAACAGAATTTCTAAAGAACAAAGTATCGGAAAAAAATTAGGGGCATTTGTGTTTTCCTAAGAGTTGTCTGTGCTTTTTTTTTTTCATAGCTTTTTGTTGTTTACCTCTGTTCAAAAGTACAGTCAGTACTTTGAAGAGTTTATCAAATTACTTTTCTGTGTGCCAATATACCATGTAGAGATTACAGTTCTTGAATTGAATCTGTTTCCTGTCAGTGTAGCCTTAAATAATTATAGAACAGTGATGTTCTTACAGATTCTATTCTTGAAAATATTGCATCCTTTCTGCATATGATCTGTTTGGTTTAATGTTTAGAACATTTCACATAGGTCTTCTTAAAGTATTATAAATATGAAAAAGTTGGTTAGTTCCTTTCTGTGGCAAGGACAAGTTTGTGAAGGGCAGTACAGGCAAGCATGAAATCGCTGCGCAGAGGGATGAGAGGTTGTACAGCGTCTGCAGGACATCGCTGTCTCCCACATACGCGGAGGCAAGGAGTCGGCAGAGCCATGCTTCTGTTCCCGTTCAGCCAGGCGGCACGGGGAAGGAGGGTAGCTCTGGTAAGATTCAAAGCTTGGTCCCCATGGTGCTGCCTCATGCTCAGGACTTAAGGCATCCACGTTGTAACCACGCAGCGAGGTCTGACCGCAAAGGAAGAAGTTAGGCAAGGTGTAAATTCTGCTACTGGAGAAATATGACGTGATTTCTAAATTCAATTAAAATCCTCTAACTGCATTAATCATTAGATTTCAAAAGATGGTGAGCCCTTGGAGTGAATGTATGTGCTCTTACTGGAGCTGAACATTGTAAATTATTGCAACCATTTCTGATGGCAGATGCAGAGCCAGCATCAGTACCTTCCCATTTTTCACACCTTTGGAGCAATGTTTTTTGTTGTCTAAAATTTGTGTTTGTGTTACTGATTTATTCTCTTTTCTCCCTAATGACTTGCTCCTGCAAACTCCCCAGCACCCTGAGAAGCTGTCTGTGGCAGTCACTGGACCTTAGAAGTCAAGGGCAATCTGCACCTCTTAGAGTAAGGTACTGGTGCAAAATTTCTGTGACCTATCCAACTCCCTAAGGTTTCTGAAATGCAAACCATTGGGTTTAATATAGTGAAGCAGAAGAAGAAAACTTTTTCTTTGAAGGAGACATTTTAATGTAGGAATTGAATACAGATCGCTCTTACACATAAAAGTTCTAACAAAAAGGCTGCGGTAAAATCAGAGAATGAAGTTTGAGGGGAAGCCTTTTGGCCTGAGCTGTCTGAACTTGAAACCAACAGCGGAATGCCCTTTCATTTAATTGAGAGTTGTACTGAGCCCTTTACTTATTCATCACACTTTTCTGGAGGAAAAAAAGCTGTCCTGCTTAAAGCAGTCTTTAAAATTACAGCTTGTCACTTGTAAGGCAGACTGACTTCCTCCTGAAGCTGAATTCTCAGTAACAGCTAAACATCCATTTAATTCTCCCACTGGTGTGCATGCCTGCCTGCCGTTAATGTTAATGAGAGGAGCCCATGGGCATCAACAGGAGAGTAGACCTGACCCTGGAAGTGGGAAGTGTGATAGGCTCAGTAGGTTAGAGCCGTGGTACAGCATGGCACCTGCAACACAATCAAATGTGATTTCAATTATGAATGGAGGTAAAAAAACAAATATCCGGATACTGTCACAAACTTGTTATTTAATCATTATCTCTTATTTTTGTTTCTTCTTTTCCTCAGCTTCTGAAATATTTTTAAAACTTAATATTAAAAATGTTAAAGCAATCCCCAAACATCTTGATCATTTTAACGGGAACATTCAGCAAAGTTCACTGTTAGAATGAGCCATCAAGAATGTTCTGTATTTTTGGTCTGTTTAACTCAACTGCCAGATTTTGTAGTGCATTGCAGCTGGATTTCAGACTACTTAGTTCTGACGGTAGTTTTTGAGGGGAAAGTCACAGGAACGTTTGCTTGTCAGTGAATCGACGCCTGATGAAGGGATGTCATCTGAGAGCGAGAGCATTAAAATAAGAGACAGCTTCATACAATGGTAGTGACAGTGACTCGAATTCCACTCTTGGAGCTTTGTGGTCCTTGGAGGGCCCTACTCAGAGAAACTGTGTCATGTGAGCTGTGGGAATTTATGCATTCGAAGCAGCACAGGTCTGTGTGGGCACTCCATGGCTTCTAACCTAGTATATTTTACAGATGTAAGCAGGGCAGATGGTGTTAATTTGCAGGGTGAGTACAAACTGGCCTGCAGTGACATGGATTAGTTTAGCCTTAAGAACCCATCGCTGCCCCTCCTTAAGTTCAAGCAGGGTTTCTTCCTTTCTGCAGGCTATGCAGAAATCTTATGCACTCGACGTATCTGCTTATATTATGCCTACCTGAATATGGCACAATTATATTAACGCTAGCAACCTTAGTTCATGTATAACATGGTGTGACTGAATTAATACATTGGTCTGATACATGCTGGATCAGGTTTTGCTGTGTAGGTTTATGCTTGTATAATATAGAAATAAGATCCTTATGCAGAGGAATATGCCAGGAGTCAAGAAAGTGGGTAGTATTGCTCCTGTAGGAATGGAGACCAGGAAACAGCTACGCCCAGAACATGGGCAAGGCGAGCCTGATAGCAAGAAGAATTCATTCACTTCCTTGGAAGCATCTACTGGTAGAGCTGCTATAAAGCCTCCAAAAGCTGCCTGTCTCTGAGGACCCTTCTCAGGAGAGCAGAATAATACCATACCACTGAAGGAATACCTCATGGACATTCAGGGATGTAGTTAATGTCACACTTTTTTCTCTTAGATCTGAGGACGGGAGTCTCGCCCATTGTATCAAGTTAATTTTTTTGCGGTGTTTTGCAAATCCTGTGGATATTCACTGCATGCCGAGGGTCTGAAGTGGATTGCTTTATAACTTTTGGTTCATTTCCAAACCATGAGTTTGAATGAATTTACAGAATTAACTAGAAGCATTATCATAGCTTTGAGATGTAATCTCTAGGCCATAGCGCAAGCAAGCAGCAGGGCTTTGAACAAGTTTTGATAAGAAATTTTGCAAATGGCTTATTATGACATTTTAAGAACATTTCTAAGCAGTTGAATGTATTAGGGAATATTTACACAAAAGGAGATAGAGCAATGATCTTTTCTTACTATACAGCTAGTTTGCTGTCCTTTCCAGTAAACCACAAGGTTCATTAGTGCTCAGTACTGTTTCGTTTACGATAACTGTTTTTAATGTGATTTTCATGACAAAGTGTAATTAGTGAAACCTTTTATTCAATTTTTCCCCTTCTTTGCTTTTTTTAAGGAGAGATTTCTCCTTATATAGTATATATACTTTCTTACAGAGCTTTCTTACCTATTTTTATATAAGATGATTTAACAATGTAAAATTAAATGCTCTATGAGCAAGCTGTATCACTGTTACACAATCTAAAGTGCTAATATAATGACTAAGGGCCTGAACCTACTGCCTTTTACTCAGGTCCCGGTTTAACCACACGTCTTTCATGTTGTGTAGTACCTTTCCCTGTAAGCAGTTCCATCTCTTTCTCCGGGGTGACTCCCAGAAAGGCACTAGTAACATGAGTAACAGTGGTAAAACCGAGCCTCCTCTCCGTTCTTAGCGGGACATCTGTCATGAGTAAAGGCTGCTGGCTCTGTCCCAAAATAGTATAGTTATAGATTATAGTTCCCTTGATCTTCACTAATTTTGAACTTGTTTTCTGGTGACTATAAGCTAATAACTGATCTTAGTGAATACAAATATTGAATCGTGCTGTTATCAGCAAGATTATTAAAATGTGTGTCACATTTTAATTCATTCTTTCATTGGGATATAAGGAATTGGATTTGTGAAGCATCACATTGCATAGAGATAGCACACATTCGCTGCATTTTTAAAAAGTGTATGAAAAATACAGTATGTAGCATTTTCTTGCATACTTTTGTACTGCCTGTATGCCACCGATGCACTCGGTGCCTTCTTTCTTTTGTATAAAACGAATACATAGAGAAACTAAAGTCACGGTGTGTAAGCAATGTCACTGCAACTGAAGAGATGTCTTAACCTGATTATTCCTAGTACAGGAGGTTTCAACTGGCAGTTCAGCTTAACACAATGCATTTCTTTTGAATTTGAAGTTTTCCGCTTTCCTTCCTCACCGCCCTTTCCAAGAAACCTCCTCATACGACTGTTTATTCTTAATCGATTCCTGTGTCTGATGTAAGTCACATGGTGTTAACCAAAGAACCACGTCTGTTTCTAATTCTTTGGACAAATAATGTTTGGACTTGCTATTACTTAAAGACAGAAATGATATAATGGATCTCTTTGAACAAATATAAAATAGGCTTCTGTAAATGTGACTCAGAGCTGAGAATTCAAGATACCTCTTTTCTGACTGGTTGTGCATTATTGTATCGGTAGCAAAGTGTTTGAGTTGTATTTCTTTGTGCATTTTAATCAAAATCCCATCACAAACAAAAATATAAGTAAGTCAGTGCTGTCAAATTAGCTTGTTTTACCCGTTTTATACCTAGATCTGAAGTGTGCAACTTTGAGAACAGATTTGGCTTTTCTGTGTCTGAAGTCCTGATATTATATAGTAACTGTCTAGTGTATGCTGGTCTTACAGGGACAGACTCATGCTGCATTGTGTGTACATTTCCTACCAGTGCCCCTTCATTGTATGATTTACGTAATATAACACACTTTTCAACTACTGTTTCAACTTGAAATTCCTTAAATTTCAGTGCATGTATAGCCTTAAACATTTAAGACACCAAGCACAGTTTTAATGGGAATGGGTTCTATTTGCAAGTCCTGTTTGGCACAGCAGTCAGAGAATTATTTTTATATCTCGATCAAAGATTGTAGAAAATGGGTGTATTACAGTCATGTTATCAACCATGCTCCTAATTATATGCAATTTTGAAAAAGCATTTTTGCTAAAGTTTTTAGAGGTGAACTATCACTGCTCATTTCCTTTCTTGAATTTGCTCATTTTGTTTCCATACTTTCATTTCTATACAGAACCTTGGAGCCCCTAACCAATGTCCAAGACTGAAATCACCCCTATTTTCAGAATTCCTTGAGCCGCTTTGCTTTTCTGCTACATTTTGAAGTTGAATAAGCAGTAATTAAAATTCTCTAAGAATTATTTATTTATTTATTTTACATTTTGACAGTAACATAATTAGAGCAAATGACTATTTGCAACTCTTTATGCAGCTTATTAAAGTCTTAGGACTTTGTTTGAAACTGTCGTTATAACCCAGCTGAAGACACACGTTTCATGGCATTTCGGTCCACAGCAGGTGAAGACGGGAGTTCTGGCGATGAATGTGCAGCTCTGCCTCCCGGGTGTCAGACTGTAAATCCCCAGAGGGATTTATAATTAAGTGTCACGTTCTATCTACAGTATCTCCAGTTGTGTGTTGTCAGATACTTCTTGTTTTGTTTTCTTTTCTTTATTATGACTTAGCAAAAACCTACTTTTATCATTTTGTGCTACCGTATATTAATCTTGAGGGTTTCCAGGGTGCAAGATTAGTTAATGTTGTCAGTTCTCTTTCTAAAAAAAGCCGGACTTTCAGCATACACATCCCATTGCTATTCTGATTTTCGGGAAAAGCAGAATGCCACCAGCTGGTTTTAGTTATATTTACCTGTGCAGCACAGGTAACTTTAATCCCACATTAGTTTGATTAAAACATGCTCTAGTATATTTTCAAACCATGGATCTGTCACAACATTAAAATAGTCATTTCGCGTACCTGAAGCTTTGCAGCTGTGGGTTTGTATTTTGTTTGCTCTCTCTATTTGTATTGATTACTCTGTGAAGTGTATTGTTGTCAATTTGAGGACTGCAATGGGTATCCTTTGGTTATTTCAAAGTATTTTCTGTACGTGGAATCAGTTTTTTGCATGTGAACTTAATTGCTGGAAAGTATTGGAAAAAAAAAAAAGGAAAAATCACTTTTAAAACCGGTTGTTGTCACTTTCCTTTGGAATTCATTAGATCATAAACAAATGTAATAGACTTCACTGTTTAGAAGATAGTAACGCTTGGTCAACCGTTTGAACTGCTGTCTGCGTTAAAGAGAAGAAAAACTTTTAATTTTGGCAAGCTAACTAATCCCAGCCCTAACACACTGTTTGGCTCTGTTTCCAAATGTCCTAAGTTGCCCCAATTCCCTTTCTGTTCCTCACGGTCTTCGTTGATGTCATGAATCTTCTACTTAGAGAATTTTCAATTAACCAGTGTGATAACGTTCTGACAAATCTGATGTGTATACTGGCAAATAAAGACACACTCAGGTGATCATTCTGGCTGACTTGATACAGTTTTCTTCTGGGGTCATCTACGATTATCTCTGCTTCTTTGTCCCACATATATTTCTCAGAAAAGATCCCATCTAACGTATGTATGCTTAACTTCCACTTTCTAAGGAATAAGTAGGCTGAAATAATTGAGATGTGATTTAAACATGAAAGAACACCTTTCCGTAAGTAACAATTATAATTCTACTGTGACCCAGCTTAGATCTTCTGTACTATCCTCTAATGATTTTTGTGGTGCGTATTAGAAAAAAGCTTTCTGGGCTCCCATGGCAGCTCTGCTTTAGAATGTGCCTGAATATATGTACATTTTAATACATATTAGCATACATAAAAAAAAGAATTGTTACAACAAGTAAAGCATTTTTTCCTATCCTAAAGGGAGGAAGACTTAGTATAAAAAGCTTCTGTAGTTTCTTCCCATTTCTGCAGATGAAAGGAGCGTAGCCCGGTGACTTCTACTACATGAAAGTGGAGAGAGGGATGCGTTTCTTTGCTATATGATCCTGATCATCTGGACCCATCCTCATCATCTGTGCAGATCCTGGGACTTCTACAAATAAGATAACATGGTACTTGCTGCTGTTAAGGCTGGCATTTTGAAAAGGCTATACACTTAAAAATAACTTGTCATTCCATATGGAGACTGGAACATATTTGGTACTTGAGAAACTTCGAGAGGAGAACTTAACGTTGTGGCCATGTTCTTTAGAAGATGTCGCAAGACATTTGGTACCCTTGTCTAGCCAAAAAAAACCTCCCACAAATGTTTTTCTCCAGATCATGAGAGATCTATTAAAAGGTGATAATATGAACTATTAGATATTTGTTTAAAAAGCTGTGAGAACATGGCAGAATAAATGAAATAGAGATGTTGTCTGTATGGTAATAGTTGTTCACCATTTATGAACACCCATTTTCTCCTCAAAGATCCCAGAAAAAAAGAGTTAATAAAGCTGTGAATCAAATTCAGCTTTCAGCTGCATGTGAGGCACCCTTCAGTCACCCGTGTTTCATGCACGTAGCTGAGCAGAATTACCTGTAGCGCTCATAGTTATTAAATAGTTTGTTGTGGAACAGTAATTGCTTCGGACAGGTAGAGCCAAGTTACATCACTTCTATGCAGGTACAACTTTACCCGTCAAAGGTTTTCCCTGAATAGTTGTCTTCACATGGCAAATTCCACATTAGATAGTATTTAAAATGGCTTTGAAGTCACTAGTTACGTGTTTCCAAAGCCTCCTGTGGGTAAGGGCTATTTAGCATTTTTCCTGCTGAAATCTGTAGCATGCATTTTCTTTCTCTAGTGTTCTTGTTTTTATAGTCCAGCAGCGCAGTTCTAATTTAATGTTCGAGTCATATTAGACATTTCATTTTACGAGTAAATTACTCTACTTCCCCCAAATTAATGAGACCATTACTAAGGCATTTTGTTACCTGCTAATCATTTTGAGTAGGTACATTTCAGCACCGGGATTCTAAAAACCAAATTTGCTGTTGTATCAGCATTAAGAATAATAAGGATAGAAGGAAGCAAAAAATGCAGAAATGAAATAAACTCTCATCAAGTAAGATCATGCAACAAATCAGCTGGGCTTTAGATAAATGATTTATTATTAAATTCAAAACCTAATAGGTTTGTGTGTTCCGAGTGTAGATTACACTGGTTTGTTTTCCACTTAATTAGAAGCCTTACATTTCATCTTATTAATAATGAAAATCCTCTTGTCAAATTGTGTAAGATCATGTTGAACTAATATGTATATTTTAGAGGCAGAATAAAATCTCCCCTCGTAGCCTTTCATATTATTTCATTGCATTATGCAAAAATGACATTCTGCTTTTAACTCTGCTAGTATGAAATAAGAAAACTTCAAATCTTCTTTCATTCCTGGTTGAGAAAGTCCTGGTTTCAAGAACTGCGATGAAGATAGTTCAATCTCTGTAGCCAACTGTTTACAATTAAAGGTTAACTGTGAACAGAAATTCAGAATACCAGGCCAACCCAGCTTTATAAATGTAATGAATAAGAGTATTAAAAGATAATAATCAGTCCGTAATCAAAGCTTAAGTTACATCCTGTCGTATCGGTTCTTGTTGCAGTGGTTCAACAGTTCAGAAAGGGAGCAGGCTCAAACACACCAAAGCAGACCAGATTTGTCCCCCGTTTGTTTGCTAGAGTTAAGTACGTGTTTTCCGCGATAGCACAGCGTTTTCATTTGCCTGTGCAGAGACCTGAAGTACCCATAGACTAAAACGTCAGTCACGCAAGCCTTGGCTAATTAATGCCTTCACCAGAAAATGTCTGGCATTCTTAGGAAATCAGGGAGATACAGAACATAGAGATCATTCATATTTATATATAGATTTTTTTTTTTTTTTTTTTTTTTAAAAAAGGCAGGAAAAAGAAAAGGCACTTAATCAGCTATTTTAAAAATCTCCAAATCAGTCAGCTAGGCTAAAGGTCACGAAAATGTAGCTAGATCTAAGTCAGCCTCAGTGGCAAACGATCGCGCGAGCTCGTTGCAGCTTTCTGAGACGGTATGAAACCCTTGGGAGCGCGCAAGCCAGGCCGGTAGGCTAAGTATCAGCATTAACCATTCAGCCTCCGCCATCTGTTACGCGTACAGCCAAGCCGACAGTTGGGATGAAGCCGTTCTATATGTTTCCTTATTTCCAAGCACATGGGTTTTTAACTGAGCTTCACAGAAGGCTTGCCAGCGCGCACAAACTGCTGTCGTCGGCAGCACCGGCGCGTGTTGTGAGGTAGCAGCGTTGATTGGGAAATGGCAATCGGGCTGTTTCCAGGCTCCTGAGCTGACCTGTTACTAAAGCAGGGTGAGGGTGCGGCGGTATTTGTTGCTGTAAGCGTGGGACTGGGAATCGGGAATACCCTTTAACTCCATGTTTGGTGCAGACCGGCGTCGTAGCCTTAGCTAATTTACTTGCCCCTTATTGCCAAAATTCCCATTTTCTTCCGTGTCATTGATACATCCAGGCACTAAATGACCTGTCGTGCTATTAAATTAATCAGTAAAACTGACGCACGTCTTTTCTTCTGTTGAAAGATAGTATGAAATACTCTCACTAAAGCATTACTATATAGAAATTGCTGCATGTGGTATTATATTCGGAAGAATGCTTTTCTGCTTATGCTTAAACATGCCATATACGCATGCTGAATACCTCGGTTGTGCAGTCTTTTTGTGATTCTTGCTATCAACAAGAGTCACTGAAGGATCAGGATAAAGCCTAAGAAGATTTTTAAGAATCTTGTGGGATCTGTTCCCCAATGCGGCTGAATTAGAGCCGAAAGGAGCGCCAGTGCCAGTGCCAGCGCAAGGAGGGGAGTGGAAGCGCACAGCCGGAGCTGAGCTGTCCCTTCCCTGGCAATCCACGCTTAGCTCAGCTAAATACCATGCTGAAACCGCTACCTGAGAAACCTGTTAGGAATATGGAGGCATTTTACATTGCTGACTGTTGCCTGAGAGGAATCTATCCAACCACTTCTCCTCCTATTTTGAAATAATCTTGTAAAAAATGTTAGAAGTGAAATTCACAGGGGCAGGCAGTAACGGTTCTAAATACTTCTGAAACACCATAGAGAGTCATTTTCATGGGACAGAAATTGCTACTTGGTTCTGGCATAATGCATCCTTTCAAAAAATCAATTAGAAAATGTATAGCAATGCCATCATTTAAAATTACGTACATTTAATACGGTTGATGCTATCTTGGGCGTTCTCCTAAACCTCCAACAACAATACCTTTTTTTTTTTCCTTCTTCCACCCCCAGAACACGTGTCCCGCAGCAGGACCCGCTTCAAGGACATAGGTTGCCCTTATTATCTGACACACGAGTCACCATAGAAGGATTGCTGCTGTCGGTGCTTGGACCCCAGGGAGCCCTTTGAGAGGAGCGGGGGTGGTGTGTGACCGACGTGGGAGCACCAGCACCACGAAGAAGCTGAGAGAGCACAATTGCTGAAGGTAATTCGAAAGCAGATGTTTCCAGACAACCCGTAAAGATCCAAGGATGCTGGTACCCAAGCCACCACACATCTCGCGCGCAGATTTGCTCCTTCTCTTCCTTCTGGGCTTTTCTGTGCAATGGGGTCATCCGCCCTTAGGCAAGCATTTCACTGCCAGAAATATTTGAAGGAATTCTTCTTCTCTGAGTGCATATCCCACCCTCTCTAATTATGCATAATATTTCACTGAAAGCTTTCTCAAAAGGTAGACATGTGGCATAAGATCTATTATGTCAACAGCCTGAAACACAGAATACACTTAAGCTATTCATTGTCATTCTGGGCAATCCAAATTAAGCATCCCCGGTAAACGCTGCAATCAAAAGAACAAAAGCTGTAAAACGATTCAATGAATTTATAGTCCATGTAACCACTGGATGACAAACATTCCTGCCTCGTACAAAAAGTAGAAATGGTGTAGTTTATGGGAGGGATGGATCTGAAAAAATGTTACCACCTCATGGTGGTCTGCAGTTAAGGTCTTCAGCCTTCGCTTGTATCCACTAACTCCATTTGTCAGTGGATTTCTCAGCAAGTTATTGCACATGATCTTACCTGGTTTCTTCTCTGGATACAGTGTGGAGCTATGCTTTGCACTTTAATATTTCCTTTTGTAAGTAGATATTGAAAACATTTAAAGAATACCAATTGCAGTATATAGTTCCGTGACATGTGAGTGTATTGACATTCTTAACCTAGCCCTGAAATGAGCCAGTTTGAAGATGAAGCCTAGAAAGCTCTTAGCAGTTCAAGCCACTGCTACTCACCAGTTTAAGGGAGGAGACAAATACATCAATCCTAATTTAACGGGAGAATTTTCAGGTAGACAGTAATTGAGTTGGAATTTGGCCAAAGCCTTGAGGTTAAAGAACCTACTCTTAGGAAATGGATTAGAGGATCTTTAATGAATGCAAACAATTGAGATCACACTTCCATCTCTTCTGCAAGGGACAGCAGAAAATGCTCATTTTCCTCCAGAAATACCATGCTGCCTGTAATCAGGCTGGGGCATTGAAAAAACCAGGCCACCTTCTGAAACGCCAGAACCATTTTCCCATCAACAGAGATCTCAATGTGTTGACCTGTAGGAGGAGTAGCTGGCTCATGTATTTTCGTAATAACCCTCACATCAATACCGAGAAATACTATAAATAAAGCAAGTAAAGAAATCCTTAACTAAATTGAATTGAACTACATTGAATTCAACTAAGTTGGGTTTTTTTTTTTCCTTTTCTGTCTCAAAAATCCTGCTGATTTGCAGAATAATTTCAAACAAGTTTATTAAGCTCTTCAGATAGACTGGACAAGAGGAAGGTCTCCAGACTTGCTGCCTTCCATAGATAGCTATTTCCATATCCATCAGTTCTTTTGGATTTCTAACATATTTATTTCTAAATACAGCCAATAGTTGGAAAAAAGAAGCATGACTGGAAGAGTCCTTGGCAGCATAAAAATGAAGGAAAATTGACACCTTACAGATACTAAAAATGTTTGCCCTTGAAGCTCTCCAGGCGAAAAGAACTATGTTAGCCTGCTGAACCCCAAAATGTAAGTTACTGTATGTACAGAGGGAATTACCTTCTGTTATTTTAAACCACCTTTAGTGCATGATACTTTACCAGGTGCAACAGAAGTCCCTTTAAAAGCAACAGTCTCTAAAATGCATATGAAGGTATTTACTTCAGACATTAAAAAAAAACAAGTCAAACTTTATACGAGTGCCTAAATTTTTCAATATGGAATTTGAAACGCTGATGCGTTATGTGCCTTGTGGCAGGGCGGCCCCAGGGCAGCAGCAGTAGGTAACTAGCTCGGCCGCTTTCATCGACAAGAATGAGAAAAGAGCAAATCCATTAATTTAGATTTTGTAACGCTACCTGTTAAGGCTAAATTCTTGCTGAACGAGCAGAGATAGCGGTTGTTTGTTCCTTCTTTAACTACGCATTTACTTTTGTTTTTAACCTCCCAGTGGGCGTGTGGTTGCTAGCACACAGACACAGAAGGGCCTGACGTACCAAGTATCATTACGTTCGCTGGAATTATTAAAAGCCTTAACGTTTTACACTTCTGTATGGAAAGGCTGAAGCGGTACCAGGTGAATCAGACTTAGGCTAACCGGTACCCTGCTGCAGAGCGGAGTGGCCCTGAGAGTGAACCCCGATTCTAAAATCTGCATTCAAACTTAAGTATTTAACTTCGGGCTTTTATTAAAAGTGATTGCTTCCTTTGTACAAGTACGCTTTGGAACATAATATGTGTTCCATATCACCCGGATCGGATTTTGGGAGGCAAAATCAACTATATTTAAAAACATATACAGTGTGTAAACTGAATAAGAAACTTAATTTTAGTGCCCTGCCTGAGATTCCCTGCATTCCCCTAATGCTTTCCTCTCCAGCCTCCGTACTTAGAAACAAATAGAGAGCAAAACCTGGGCGAGTGGTTAATTCCTTCAAGATGACATGGACTTGGAATCCAACTAAATAATATTCTTGCTTTTATATTTGATTTTTGGTTTGGATTGTTCAAGGATATTTATCCTTCTCTCTTGGAATAATTTTGTTTTTGGAATAATTTCAGACAACAAACACAGTCTACGGTTTAACTTACTGTGACCCACTCTGGCTCCCAGAATAATTTCTTCTACCAATTTATTTCTCAATCGTTGGCTATGCTCTGCTGTTTTTTAACTCCTTTTGTGCCCCTCAGATTAGAAATTGCTGCCTAGATATTCTTCTTGAGGATCTTTTATTTCTGATTTACTGCGCTTCTCTAAGTAAAGAAATTGCTCTCATTGCTGTAAAGTAGTAGGAAGCTGCTAATGCTTTTTGAGAGCAGAACCACACACAGGAGGCTCATATAATTTACTTTGTAATTGAACGGTACGTTTCTCAGCATCCAGATTTTTAGCTGGTGGGATTTCTTTTTTAAGACGATATATCCTTCAGAGGTTGCGAAGTACTCCTATTTGAGACAACCGGGGTGTATTTCCCTAGCTCGTAATAATAAATTGCTCGAGCAGGCTATCGCCGGCGAATCGCCCTTCCAGTTCCGCGTAATCCTCCGGCGGCCCTTGCGCAAAGCCCTCCCGCGCCCTAACAGAGACCTGGCGCCTCGGTGCCGGCCGTCCTCGCGCCGCGCCGGTGCCTCTCGGAGCTCTGCCCTGCGACGTTGCCGCGAGCTTCTTTTTGTCTGTGGGCTGATGGGATCTTTCTTCTCGGGGCCAGGTTCTGCCAGCTTTATTCGGGCTGAGGAGTCCCGCTGCGCCCAGTGGAACTGTTGGTGGAGCGAGGAGAGGTTGAGGAACTGTTCAATGGGAGCTGAGCCGGCACCGCCTGGTCCTTGGAAGCAGGGGGAGGAAAGTCGTCTCCTCCTCTTGTGGAAAGCAGAGAGCACGTGTAACAGAGAGGGATGGCGAACAGGAACGCGTCGAGCAGAAGTAGGCATGGGAAGGAAATGAATTTTTAATGCATTATCATGGAATAGCAGCTAAGCTGGAGCTAAAAAATACTTCAGAGATTTAACGTGAGATCTCAATTTTAGTTTAGAGTTCATATTGCAATTTCATTGCAATGACAAAAGTGAATCAACTGAATAATTGAAGCGGATCATTATTCAGTTTTTCTTGGTGGTTTGATGGATGAACTGATAGTGAAGTTTAAAAAATTCTCTCCTTTTAGCAACAAAAAGTTACTGTTCGGCTCCAGAGTGCATGCTTGAGAAGGACTGGATATACAGTGTCTTCGCTATTGCTGCTGGAGGTGAAAGTGGATATGGGCACTGGAGTGAGTATCTATGTACTGTACACAACGTGAAAATACAAAGGAATACACAAGTGCTTCCCCGTATCTTCCTCTTTCTGTTTTTTGGAATTTGGGGAATACTGTATTCCATTGAAATCATGAGTATCGCTGCACAGGTTTGCTTAAACTAAAGCAATTGCACGTCCCCAGGCACCACTCGTGCCAGTCAGGAAACTTCACAGGCCTTAGCTTGAGCATCTCCCCTGTCCCTGGAGCTTAGGCGTAGCCCAGCACACGCCGTATGGATAAACAAGAGGGTTGACACAGCTGTGCAGTAGCTACATGGAGGTTTTGGAGCAGGCAAGCAGGAATGGCTTTGGGTAATTGCCATTGCACCAGATCCTGCTCTTAAAATGCCGTCCCTGCCACACATCAACACTGTCTTCCTTTCTGGACGTTAGACACTACCCAGGTCTGTGACCGGGGAAGGTAAATTCCCTTCCTCAGTGCTGGGCCCAGCGTTGGGTTTCCTTTGCCTGAAGCTGAAGGGGGTAAGTCAGTCCCTGTAGAGCGCTGGCTTGCTCGAGCTGGAATACGCCTGTGTTTTCCCCTTCTCCGCACCCCTGTCTGCTCCTTCGGCCGGGAGCGTGCACGGGAGGCCCTGCCGGGACACGCGGTCCTTCCTGGTCCCTGGGAACGTCATCCCCGTTGGACTGCGCTGCCCTTACAAACAGCCCCTGCTCGTGGCTGTAAGAGTACTCCTGGAAAGTGAAGTGCTAATAAAGACCCGCTCCCCGTGCTGGAGGAAGAACCACTTGTGCGGGGCGCAGAGCTACGAGTCCCAGCCTTGGTAAGGACACACGCCTCAAAACAGTCCTCTAAGTGAAAATTAATTCTTAGAATAACTTCAGGTTTTTCATGCTACTGTTCAAGTGAAAGGAATTCTCACTTTCTGTAGCACCAGCTGAATAACTGAATGCAGATCTTGGCAGAATATTGTTGGTCCAAGGACAGGGGAAATCTACACCTCTGCTTTTGCAATGACAAATTGTGCAGAGGAATGCTTTTCTTATAGATGTCCCTGATCTGCTTGTATTAACTCTCTCATTACCTCAGCTGTAATTGTCACCTCAATTTTGTCTGTACGAGATTTCTTTTTTCCCTCACTTTCCTTGGTTGCATAATTACTTTATATGGCATGAGTACTTTATGTTATTTTTCCCTGGATCCAAGAGATGACTTTTTCCTTAACTATTAAATCAATAGGTTGGACTTAAAAATGAAAATTGAATCTGAAATGTTTTATTTTTAAAAAACTTAGTCTTTTGGGGTCTGCGTTGTAAACTGCAACATAAATAAAGCCTTTTAAATGTTGATAAAATTGCTCTTTTTTTGTTTGCTTGCTTTTATAGATCATAAACGTTGAAGCCTGAAAACAGGGACACAGACAAGGAGACTGAGAAATGAATGGACAAAGTCATGTTAGTAAGAGTCAATCTGAATCCTGTAAGTCTCAAAAAAAAAAAAGATTTTGGTCAAATACAAAGTTTGCATCAAAATACGATATTTTCTCTTAACACTGTAGTTTGTGACGCTACCCCAGAAAGCCTGTCTTTGGGGAGATGTCCCCAGAGCACAGAGGTGAATGACTAATCCATTCTTGCCAAAAGGGTCTCTTACCGATGACAGGTCATTTGCGCTGCCCGGTTGCCTCATGAGCTACGTCGTGCATAAAAAAATGGACGCTCAACAGCACTGGTATCATAATTTTATAATCTTTTCATTATTTGGACTTTTCTCTTTTTCTAATGCATTTTATGTGCATTGCAAGTATTTATTATGGAAAAAAAAAAACCCAAAACATTTTAAAATATGTTTTTAAATCAACCCCCTATGTCCCATAGAGAGGTGGGCTCTCTCCCTTCTCTTCCCTTCCCAGCTGGTTGTGCCCCGTTGTTGCGGCTGGGAGACCTTTATCCTGCAACTGAATGTATTCTTCCTAACCTTTACAACACACGTGAGCGAGACCCCCCCGAATCTCTCCCCAGGAAGGTGGTTCCCGCCGGCGCCTGCACCGGGACGGCGGGCCAGCGCTATTTCCCCTCCTCCGGCCTCTGCGGAGCAGCGCGGTGGAGGAGCGGCAGGGACAGGGTGGGATCAGATCCTGGCTGGCCCCACGCGGCGGCGGCTGCTCTGGCCGTTTTGGAGGGGGCTTCTGGAAAACAGGGGAGGCTGAGCACCGCGGGAGGCTGAGCACCGCGGGAGGCTGAGAACGGGTGTAGGCCAGTCGATTACTGTGATTTGTGACTTGTGGATAACTACGTGTTTTCTGTCACGTGCGAGCACAATGAATTTATTCCTAGTGATGGGTCATTTCTTCTCCTTCACGAAGTCCATAGATTACAGGATGAAAAACCTGGGGAGTAACAAGACTCCGCCGCCTTTTGCCTTTCTTCCCTCTTTCCGCTCTTGTCCCTGTTTCTCCCCCTCCTTGGCTCGGTGCTCGCCCCTCTGCATCTCCTTCCCCGCAGCAGCCGCCACTTCCCGGCTGATCCCTTCTTCGTGTCACTACCACGACCAGCCGTGCAATTATGCATATTAAAATTCACCCGTTAACACCGCAGCGAGGCGGGATCCGAGGAGCTCCTACCTCCCAGCTTGCCGTGCCACCCTGCCAGCAGATTCGGGAAGGCGACACCGCACTGGTTTATCCTGGTTTTCTTCCCAACCCTGACAGCTGGTTATAACTGGTTGAGCGATGGCTGGAGTTCAGCACAATTCAGATGTCTCAGACAGTCTATATAAACATCGCTCCTACGTAGAGGTCCTATTGGAAGAAGTGTCTGTTGGGCACTCCGTGAATTACAGGCTTGAGAAACTACCTGGCAATGCTGGAGACCTTGAACCAGACACAAAACTTCCACCAGTGCAACCTTTCGCGTCTTAAGTTGGTACTTGGCTGCCAATCGGGTTTAGGCACCCTGTAAAGGGACTTTCTAAAAAAAAATCTGACTCTGGACCAGCATCCCCGTTTGTTTCATCTCAATTTGGAGCGGTTAAATAGGAATTTGCGAAGGAAATGAATAAGGGGACCGGCTTCTTTCATTTAAAAGGCTTGTCTAAGTAGAACCAAGCAACAAAGGAATTCAGTGTAAGGTTTGCAATTTTTGTCGCTCTTGTCTAACCAGATTTACATCGTCAGAAACAAAACAAACAAACAAACCCCCCAAACTAACATGAGAGAGCACGAGTGTTTTAGAACGTGTGCATTACAAGTGATACAGAATACGCATTTATGATTCGAAATTTTAAACAGCTGAGAAATAAATATGCAAAGTAGATGGTTCTGTTTGCAGATGGTAATCCTGCCACACTGATTTTGCTCAGCTGTCTGATTTTTCAGTGTCTGCATTCCTGGTTCCCGGGGTTCCTGATTAAGAAATAAAATATGAGTCACGGTGCATGGTTACCTTCTGCACATCTGAGAGGGTAACTCAGTGACTGAAAACAGATTATTAGAGGCTGATCTTGCCCTGCTGAATTCAATGCAATGTCAGGGGACTGAAAAAAAAAAATCCCTTCCCCACTCTGTCCCTCATTTTTACAGCTGTAGGATGAAGGTTCCTGCCAGCTCTTGTAGATCAGCTTGTAGTAAATCGGCTGCGGGGCCCGGCTCTCCCGGGGGTCTCTGCGGGTGGGGAGGGCCGGCGGCAGCACGCCGCTCGGCAAGGTGAGGCGCATCCCTTCCCCTCCCTCTCCCGAGGATGACTCAGTCGGTTATTAAAGATTTCCAGCTCCCAGCTAAAAATGGCATCAGAAGCGGTGCCCCGGAGGGAAGAGGGGAGACATGAGAAATGGGTTCTGCTCCTGTCTTCGCTTCCTAACACACACACACACACACACACACACACACGCACACACACGCACGCAGAGCTGATGTGCAGCTCGTCTGGGAAAAGTTTATTTTGCAATAAGAGGGGTTAGTATTCTGCTAAAGGCTTTTGCGAAGACTGGATCCAATTTTCGGAGCCTGTTGCCAATATTTGTGAGTCATTTCCTTGGAATCCTACCTTTGGTGTTTATTTCCCTTAGAAGGAAACTTGTAAAAGAATAATAATAGCTCTCATTCTTCGTGGAAAGTAGCACACAGCAAAGTGGGAGACAACTCGCTCTTTGTTCCAAAACACTTTTTTGTTTGTTTTGTTTACTTTCTTCAGCAGACAAAAAGTGAAGAAGGCAATATAATTAACCCCATAAACCGTCTAATTTACGGTGCCAGTGACATGCACGCGCCGTTGCACCGGAGTGAAAGTGAAGTGGGGAAGCGGCGTTTAATTGGCGCTGCTTTTAAAGCACAAGTGACGGGAACTGCCTTGCGATTTGGGAAGTCTCCTTAGGTAACAGACGGGCTTTGCTTTCTCAGCCCTGCCTGACTGCTGGGACCCCTTTTTCTCTCCGACTTCAGTCCCAGCAATAACAGTGTCAAACCCCGTTGCAAAGGTTAACTAATCAGAAATACCGTCGGTTACAGCTCGCAGCAAGAGGAGCACCTTTCACCCTCGGGATACTGAAGCGTTTTGCAAACCGAACTCCCACCGAGCTGAGCGGATCCTGGACGGAGCTTTAGATGTCTCGCAGGGCCACGCAGCCACCAGCGGGGTGGAGGCAGAGAGCATACGAGACATTTTGGCTAAGAACACTGGAAAAAATATTTATGCTTGCTGAAATAAATACCGTGGGGCTTTGTTGCTCTCCTAGAGCAGGCGGGCGAAGCTGCCGACAGGAGATGGCTGCAGTAAACTTGATGTCACCTTTTCTCCTATCTGCAGAGCCCCCGGCAAAAAAATAGATTGCACATTTGCTTGTGTCTTCATATATTTGCATAAATTCTAGTGCAAACTATAACTGTTAGAACCACCATTTAAGAGTTCATTGCACATAGGCTACCAAGAGTACTGATAGGTGACATACACCTACAAAGAAATAAAAGAGGCAACCTCTTTTCTGTCGGTATAGAAACCTCCTCTAGTTCTGCTTCAGAGAGACCAGAAGTGGGAAAAAGCACAACTGTTAATAATTCAAAGGAACATTTTCTCTTTTTCACTTTTTTTTCTCTGAAAAAAA
Source organism: Phoenicopterus ruber ruber (assembly GCA_009819775.1). NCBI lineage: Eukaryota > Metazoa > Chordata > Aves > Phoenicopteriformes > Phoenicopteridae > Phoenicopterus > Phoenicopterus ruber. The sequence continues at coordinate 26,366,703 of CM020217.1, read as the reverse complement.
TGCTTGCTAAGAAAATCAAGGGACCCTGACAAACTGGGACAGAATAACTCTGAAAAGTCTTTCTGGAAAGAATTCAACTGAAAAGTATGAAAAGAAAAAAAAAAAAAAAAAAGCATGTGGGAATTAGGAAAGTTAGAGAAATACTTGCTTGGAATTCTGTCTTGAGAAAGACACACTCGAGCATCTGGAGTTGTATAATCCAAATTAGGACAGAAGTTAAGTGGAGATACCTTTGAAACACTTCCATGGAAGGCTGTATTTTGACACAGAAATCAATTTCTGGTTTCAAGTTAATTCCTTTTCCACCGAACAGTAGGTCCAGCTCTAGAAAAAGAAGGGAAAAAAAAGAAAAAAGAAAGCAAAAAGAAAAAAACAGTGGATTCCTTGAAATTCCCTGAAGTGAGGGCCAAGAAATACAGCGAAAAACACTAGACTTGGCAGGTCTATAGTTTATCTATACCTCCGAAGGATGAAGAGCTGAATTGACCCCGTTGGCACACAGACCTGTTGTTCTACCAGTCTAGTTATTTCAGCCAGCCTTAACCCTTTCATCTCGCCCTCGCGTCATGCTTATGTCAGACAGCGTAACGCGCCTTTCCCATGCGAGGTGCAGCTGAAGGAACGGAAAATCGTCGTGCCCGGGGCCCGCACTGTCTCGCTGCCACCGCTCCTCTTTCCCTCTTCCCTCCGCCTCCTCCCTGCAGTCTCCGGCTCGCGGCTCGGCATCTCCCTCCCCGCAGACCAGGGACCACGCTGCACTGGCGCGATGAGATACTGCAGTTCTCAGCTATTTTATATCAACAAGAGAAGGAGGAGAGATCTCTCTCTGTCTGCTCCCAACCCATGGCCCATCTCTTGGAAGTCCAGTTTTCGGTTTAAATCCAGCATGGCCAATTCTAGACGCTTTTCCACTTCTTGCAGCCTTGCCGCTCGCCTTGCCTCCAGAGCCCTGAGCGCAGGGATCATCTTTGACTCTTTGCTTTCGTTTACTGCGACCGGGTTGCCTCAGTGTGCTGCGATTCAGCGTCCCCAGTGTTTCCACTGCTTTATTCATAACGTCGCTACAACTCCACGCGTATCTATCCAGACAATAAACATTTTAATCAAGGCCCTCGTTATCTCCCATCTCCGTTTGTAACTTCCTCCTCCTTGAACTTGCGAGGTATCAGCCAGTGTGATCTATTCAAACACAAGCTCCCAACATCCTCTTCCCCGTCCACTGCTGCGGTCAGAGCCACCCCGCCTCTTGCCTGTCCTCCTTAGTTGCCTGCATCTAGTCTTTTATTTTCGTCTGCCAGGTTGTCACAGCTCCACCTCGGCGGTCGTCGCCCCACCATTGTCTCCACTGCATGGCTCTGCTCGCTTCGCCAGCGATGTCGGTGTCCTCGCGCATTTTTCCGCTTCTCCCAGGGGAGCCTTGACGCCCCCTTCCATGACGCTCTTGCCCACAGGGTGCCCGGCCTCCCTCGGCTCAGTTGGTGATACCAAACTTTGTTGCAGCAACCGTAAAGAGCAGATAGTTCACAATGCGGTTAGCCTGGAATTGTTTGCGTGTGATATAGTTGGGTTTTGTTGGGTTTAATGTATGTACGCCGGTCTGGGTGCATGATAGTGCCTCTCCCCGTCCTCTCCCCGGCTGTCGCTTGCTTTCTTAGACGGTGGGTCTGCACCGCCTGCGTGCAGTGCTCGTGCAGTGGGATTGCTCGCTGCTTCTGCAGTGTAAATTTTCTCTAACGCCAGAAAGGTAACAGCTAGCAAAATGGTGGCAATTTTCTTTTCTAAGCACTGCAATCCAGATGTTAACAATGGTACAGTACAGTTAAGACACGCTATTGTCTCCTCAAGTCAGGTTGTTATGCAATGGAAACACTCCGGAATATATGATAAAGACTGAAACCGCTGCAGTACTTGGGTACAAACCCAAGAGTTAAGAAAGGAATAGCCACCTTAAGTCCATCCCCTTGTCTTTATTGATCTTGGCGAGACCTGCAGCATTATTGTCCAGGCATTTTATATTTAAGTTTGGGTTTTTAGAGGCATTCTGGAACTGTATAAAGAGCCCTTTTCACTGACATGGCATCAGGCTTGTTATAACGTGAATGGCATCGTTACAGTTCTCTCATTAACATCATAATGGCTCTGGAGGAATAGTGAGTGAAAACCCCAGCAAATGGAGTAGCGTAGCAATGTATAGTAGTCTTACTGTGTAAAACTGCATACGGAAAAAGTTTGACATTTTAACCTTCAGGCTGCTGTAGATGCCTTGGGGTGTCCTCGCGCTGCATGCATTTGGCTGACAAAATGGAAAAACTGTGGTAGCCTAAGGATGGAGGGCTGGGATCAATAAAAAACTGTGCCTGGCTGCCATGCCACTGAAGCCCACACAAGGCTCCCAAATGGTTTCTTCAAAATTGAATCCAGGCCTAAGTGTCAACCTTTCGCTGTAATTTTGTATAGTAAATGTATTGTATGCTCAAATGTACATCTTTCATCCTTTATTTCCAGTGGCGTTAATGGAAATGTAACAATGTGTGTGCTGTTCTGCAAAGTCTCATTGAAAGGAACGGCATTTTGGATGAAATCCCTCCGTTGCATATGATAATGTAACATAAGCGGGTCGGGCTTACAGCTGGAGGAGGATGAGATCTGGTTCTGTTTCTGGCTCTGACACCGATTTCCTGCGTGACTTCTGGCAAGATACTCGGGAGTGGATTTTGCCGCCCTTAGTGGGGAGAAACAGTAGGTTGGCTCTCGGGGAGCAATGCCAGAGGTCCTGTTTATGGAGCCAGCTCCAGTAGAGCTTTTTCAGTAAATATCACCTCGTCCTTCAGGCTTCCAGTTCTGCCGTGTCCAGCTTCGCCTTCGAGGAGGCTGACTTTTCCCACGTGCCGAGTATTTGCAGCTCCCTTCCCACTCATTTGCAGCAGCTGCAAATTAGCGCTTCTGAAAATCAAACGGGAGCAAACAGCGTGCCCAGAGTCACGAGCCCTTTTAACAGGCTGGTCCTCAGCTTCTGCGCGCTGAAGCCATTCCTTGGCTATAAAATGGGGCTTATTTTGTAGCTGAGGGCCACCTATACAGCTTTGTAACGCACGCTGAGACCTACAGGCTTGGTTCGGGGTTTTGGTTTTCTGGTTGCGGTTGGTTTTCTTTCCTAGGGAAGCTCTATTATTTATGCCTTGTTTTTATACTATTTGGAAACACGGAGAATGTGCATGGACAGTAGCTGTTTATAGAAGTTAACTGGCCTGCCTCTATTAATTTTGCATGTTGTAAATAGCAGAAACAGTTCATTTACTTTACCGGCTGTCCAGAGAACTCAGTTTTTCAAGATAAATCAGCAGGACTGTGCAGAAGGCATCCCGACACTTCCTTCCTTCCTTCCTGTGTGTTTCTGCTTAAGCACAGAAAGACCTATTTGTGATGAAATATGGTAAAAAAAACCCGCACAGTCGAAATCTCCGATTCTCATAAAAAAATTCCACAAAGAGATGCTGAATTCATTACGGGCAAAGAAATCCTGACTTTCCCAAAGCAGCAGCGAGTTTCTTCCAACCCTTATTCTCCGAGGACAAACACTGGGTGTTGACATCATGCCAACATGAGAAGATTGATGTCTCCCTGTGAGTGATTCCTTGGTGCAGACTAATGAGAAGAGTCCGTGGGTGCTTTCTAATGACGGCGTAATCTTTTCAGCCACAAAATATATGACTTTTTAGCTGGTTCTTGGGCCACTTCTTGGCCCTGCTCTTAGGTCAGCAGACTGACCCACTTGTTGTTTTGACCGATCTTTCCATGTGTCGGTACCCTGCTGGTAACAAAAGGTGCAGGGAATAAATAGTATATATTGCCTGTGTCACGGATAACTTCCAATGGGCCAGTCTAGTGGCTTGCCATTCCCCACGTCCTTGTTTCTTTGCCCAGGAAATGCAAGATGGCATTAACGGGCTACTGCAAGAGACTGACTGAGGGCCACGCGCAGTGCACGATCAGTAAATTGACCCTGAGGCAGGGGGGTAGGCACCCTTCGGTACGGCTGCAGCGAGGTCTGGTGGCCTTTACTGGGGCAAACCGCTCGGGGACTTCAGCTGACTTCCCCTTCACCTCCCATTTTCTGCCCCGGTGAGGAGCGCAGGGCAGCCCCACGCGTGCAAGCATCTAAGGAACAGAAAGTTAGCGCACGCTGGAAGCCCAGTTCTTAATCAAGTAGCGGCCTCGCGCATTCTTCCAGGATTTAAGAAAACAACTGGCAGATGTGAATGATTTATTTTTCCTCCCTCTTCTGCTGCGGTTTATTTTTTCCTCTTGTTAGAGAGCGCTCAGCTGCTAACACAAACAATTGCTGAAATTCCACCTGCCCACCTGCGGCCCCTCCTTCCCGCCGCTCGCTCGGGCCCTCGTCTTCCTCCGGGAGGGCTGCACCGAGGGGAAACTACATCCCGCTTTCTTAGAGAGAGGAGGAGGAGGAGGAGGAGGAGGAGGAAGGAGAGGGAGGGGCCGGGCCGCGTCTGGGCGCATTGTTCCGCGCTCCTCTGCCAAGAAGTAGGTGACTATGAACTCATCGCTTGCCCCTCGCAGAAAGTTTGCTCCCTCCCCTGCCCTCCCCGCCCGCCCGCCCGCCGTCGCGGCAGGAGGCAGCTCGCAGCCTGGCGCTGGCCCCGGCGTCCCCGCTCCTGCTTAATATTCCGCCCGCTCCGCCGATGTTGTGCTTGGCTCCGGCGGGACTGCAACTCACGGCTTGAAACCGGAGCCAATTTTCTGTCTTAGTCTCGCAGTGTTTTGACTGGAGGCAGATCCAGTTCAGTCCGATCGGGGCTAGTGGAAACAACTACCTAAGTCTCGGCTGTCTCTTTTCGGTTGGGAGGGAAGAAAGAAGAAAGAAACGCGATCCCCAACTGCTGGGCGCGCGCTCTCTCACACGCACACGCACCCCCCGCTGCACACACGCACACGCACCCCCCGCTGCACACACACACACACACACGCACCGCAGGCGCGCACAGACGCGCACACCCGTCGGTGCCGAGCGCGCTGTGCCAACACCGCCGGGAGAAAATGGGAAGCGAGTGAGCGGATCCGTGCCGGTGTGTGAGCGGGGCCGGGGCCGGGGCCGGGGCCGGGGCCGGGGCGGCGGCGGGAGCGGGGCCGGGGGGCGGCGTGGGGGGGAGCGCGCACAAACTCCCGGGGCCGGGGACCCCGCGCCCTTTGTGGGAGAGGGCTCCCGTCTTTCTCCGGCCGTAAGAAGGGAGAAGAAAAAGTGCGTCTATGTGAGATAGATATGGGTGTATTTTATATGTGTGTGTGTCTATAGAGGTACGACTGCCACGGGGGCAGAGGGGGCGGAAAAGGGCGGGGAGCTGGGGGTGTCCGGTGGAGGGGGCGGCGGGGTGCCGGGCGCTCACCGCGCTGCTTCGCTTCCAGGTGCCGGCGCCCGCGATGACCCTGGTGCTGCCCATGCAGCGGCTGGGCCGCCCCATCGCCGCCGAGGCAGCCGCCGACCTCGCCGCCTACCGCGCCCTCTGGGAGCCGCCCTGCTGCGGCCGCCCCGGCCCCGCCGCCCCGGCCCCGGCCCCGCCGCCCCCGGCCCCGCCGGCCCCCGGGCCCCCCGCCGCAGGTAGGCACCGCCGTGGCCGCGCCGATCCGCCGCGGGGGCGCCCGGGCGGCCACCCGGCCCCGCGGCGGGGGGACGGAGGCTCGTCCGCGGAGGGAGGCGCGGCGGCTCCGCCGGCTCGCTTGGGGCGTCGGGGGCGGCGGCGGCGGCGGGCCCGGGCGGCCGCGGCGCGGGCAGAAGGCGGGGGCTCTCCCACGGGCGAGCGCGGCGCGGCCGCGGGGCCGCAGGTGCGCGGTGTTCCCCGGGCGCCGCCGCAGCCGGCTTCTCCCGGCTTCTCCCGACTTCTCCGGCGCGGTGGCTGGGCCGGCGCGGGCAGCGGGCGGGGGGGGGAAAGTTCTGCCGGAGGCGGGCGCCCCGAGGAGGGCACCGGCTCCCCGGTTAAGTCGGCGCTGTCCGCCCGAGCCGGCGCGGCGGGCGTTAGTCAGGTGAGGGTGGGTGGCTGATGGCTGCGAACACACGTGAAAATATGCGGTGGAGTTCTCCTGTAGCGCGAAGGGAAATGAAAAGTATTTTGTTTGGAGAACCTCCGGCAAACCGCATGTCATTTGTCATATCTGATTTATTACCCGCAGGATCGCATTACAGGGGAATTTCAAATCCTGTAACAACATCCAAGATCACATACTTTAAAAGGAAATATGTGGAAGAAGAGGATTTTCATCCACCAGTCAGCAGCTGTACACATAAAGTATGTTTTCTAATAGTCATTATTTTTACTCCAAGTTTCAGATGCTTAGTAACACTCGATTGACCCGTTTCCAGAAGGCTGAAATACTCTGCCGAAATTAGGAGAATGACCCAGCTGTTTGCTCAGAAGCAAATAGTTGTCACTTGTGCACATTTATTGTTTTATTGTCATCGAATTGCTTAAGAAGCAAAGGCGTTTCTTCATTTGTAACAACTGTAAATGGAAATGCTGAGAATAACTTTTTTTTTCCAGATTATTTTGTTCTTGGGATAGTTTATATCATGCTTACAGAAACAGCTCCGTAACAGCGTTTGAACAGCAGAAACGAAGAGCATCAGTAAAAAGGGCCCATGATTCCCCACTTCATTCAAAACTTTTTCCAGGAGAGAAAATAGTAGTAGGTTCCTCGTACCCCAAATGGGTTACAGAGCCTCTAGAAAAACAGAATGACTTGGAAAGCGAGTACAAGATCCTTCAGTATTTAATCCTGTTTGTTAAAAAGCTAATAAGTCCAAAAGAACAGATTAGTAAATGAAAGAGTATTTTTTTTTAAATGAAAGCTGTCAAGGGAGGGATTAGAGCAAACGTTTCCCAGGCCAGTGAATACATAAATTGAAATCTAACTTTTTTTTAAGAGAGATGTTATGCTCTCGTTCGTTAAGGGCTCAGTCCTGTAGGGAGCTGAGCGCCTCGAGTGATGTGCTTAAGGATAGCTGGTGCCTTGCGACACCGTCCTTACCTTGCTGGATCGTACCTGGCCCGCGGCAGTCCGGTGCTACCCACGTACTGTTGGCGACAGAGGGGACACCATCTAATCTGATTAAAGCACAGCTTATGGGAGGCAGTAGCACCACGGGAGCCCCAGAGACAGTCAGCTAAAACAGATCAAGATGTGGAGCGGGTTTCTACGGGATCTTTACCTGCATTGCAGGGGCAGCCTTCGGAGATGCGAGGAGAAGTGAGTGCCTGGTCCCCAGCAGGGACGCTGGGCAGGGAGGTCTGCCCACTGGGGTCCTGTTTCCCCGGAGGGATTTCCACAGAGGAGAAGCGAGCAGTAACGCCGAGCTCACTTCCCAAGGACCTTAGAGTAGCCGAAGGAATTTTTAGCTACAAATAGTGTTGGCTGGAAATAAGTACCTGACCAGGAAGGTGAAGAACTGCCCCGCCGTTAATTCCAGAAGGTGTTTGGTCTGCTGCCAGAGCAATGAATAAATAGCACCGAGGGTGTTGAAAAATGTGCTCTGGTTAGTGAGTGTGTCTCCCACATGTCACATCACTCTGATTTCAGCCAGTTTTTTCCTTGGCTACGTTGTTGGATTTTTGTATCACTGATTATTTTTCTTGCAAAGAGGAGGAATAGTTACTTAGCCCCTTCTAACAGCATAAAAAACAGTTGTAGAGGTGTTGGTAAGATACACCTGGCCCAGACATCGTTTTGTGCTGTTGTAGAGGTGTATCGTGACAGAACCCTGGGTCACCAGTTTCTTCTGTTCAGCACAAATGTGTTTTGTACTTGCGACACTGAGCTCTGGGGGAGGGAGGATGCCCACCAGGTTTCTTTGAATGTCTTACCTCTGCTGCCTGGAAAAGAAAGAGTCGTGTTCTGAGACTCCTTGTCCCGTAGAGGGTATGATGGCAGGGCCCAGAGCCCCTCTCCAGGGCTGTTGGCAAACAGTAGTAGAAGGCCTTTGACAACTCGTTCCTGCTGGTGGCCCACCAGGAGGTACCTCCAGGAGGATCGCGGTTCAAGGCTTACTGGTTTGCTCCAGGCTTTTATGGCTTCACTGACTATTGCTGCAGCAGGTATAAAGGACGCAAATTAACCTATAGGCTTAATGTGATTTAAAATGAGTCATTTATTATAGAAAATTACTCTCTAACAAAGAAGAGCTTCAGCTGTGAACTCACATGAAAACACATCCAATTTTTGTTTTTACGAGGCACTGTGCTGCTTCTAAGCCCTGCAGACAGGACCAGGCTGTGGAAAGAGCTAGAGGGCTGAGGAGAGCTGAATGGATGTGAAAAGCAGCTGTGCTTTAAGCTCTTTCAGTCCTCATAGCTACGACTTCCACTCTGCAAAAATGCTGTAACCATGTGGGAAAGGGAAGAATGATCAAGCCACAGATGGGGGGGATTTAGAGCAGGCTCTCTTTGTGCTGTGCTGCTCTCCTCCTACGCAAACCAAATTCTTACTAAAAATGAAAATTAGTTAATAGTGCTTACAGTAGCGTGCGTTGCCCCCTCTCTTATTTTGATTCCCAGGGTAGCGATTTCAGCGCAGAATCCGGGGCCTCCCGGGGGCAGTAACCTGCTCGTGCTGCCAGTGCTGAGAAAGGGAGTCCTGGAAGGACCGTGGAAGGGAGAACAAATCTGTGGGCGTCGAGCCAGGATTTCTGCAAATCCCTATCCTCTCGTCGTTTCCTGACCTTGTCCCTGCCGATCCGCGTTCCCACCGGTCCTGTAGAGCGCGGGGTGTAGTACGCAGGCCAACAGCTGCTCTCCAGATGCTGCGATGCTTTGAGATGGGTTTCTCCCTGCCTCCCTCCCTCCCTGCGTGCACTTTTGTACACGAGAGCAGTATAAGGGAGCTTGGCAAATGGAGACCGCCTTGCTGGAGGGCCTCTTCCACTGGCAGTGGATGAAATGCTCCGACACTTGCTGCGTGAGGTGATGGCTGCTGGCTGCGTCTTGCAAACCTTGAGGCTGCAGGAGGGGACCTTCGCTTGGCTTCAGAGCTTTGTAGAAGCCCCACAGGCGGTGATGGAATTGGGTCCGTTTACATCAAAAAGCCCCCAGCCATCACTGGAGCAAAACTGCACAAAAATTTTGTGTTTTAAACCCAAATGCAAATAAAGAGCCAGATGTGTGCATCTGGATTTCGCGCTCTCATCCTGGATTCGTGCCCTGCGATTGCCTCCATAGTGTTAACGCTCAGCTACTTACCTCCTAAACCCGGGTGAGTTCTGTGGCCAAGAGAAAGCGGGTCCCCAGCTACATGGGGGTGCAAAATGAAAAGCCAGTTTTAGGCGCCTCAGAAAGAGAATGAGAAAAGCAGTGGCAAGGGGGGAATACTTAGCTTCGTTTTCCTTCTCCTTGCCTGGAACAAAACCGGTTGCCTTCAGTTCTGTATCTCCTGTCTTTTGCGTTTTCAGACAATCTCGGTGTTTGAGGAGCGGGCCCATATTCTTTACATGTCTTTGGAAAAGCTGAAATTCATTGATGATCCTGAAGTCTACCTGCGGAGATCTGTCCTCATCAACAATCTAATGAAGAGAATCCACGGAGAAATCATCATGCAGAACAACTGGTGCTTCTCCGCCTGCTCCTTCGGCGGCACCTCGCCACAAGAGTGGTTTGTGCCTCAGGACTGTCCGTACAGAAAACGCCTTCGGATGGCGAAGGAGGAGTATGAGAAGCTCCACACGTGCTGCTTCTACCAAGAGTGTGGCAGTCACTATTTAAATCTACCCTACTCTGTCAATGCTAGTACAGAAAACACTTCCTCCTCCTCTTCTTCTTCCTCTTCCTCCTCCTGCCCCGTTTCTTTGCCAAGCTGTTCCCAGCAGGTGGATTATGACATTGGCAGTGCCCCTTCTTACAGGAGTGATGACCAGATAGCTGCTAGTGAAATATTCATCACTACTGCTAGGTCACACGGTAATCAGGAAAAGGCGAAATTTAATGACGAGAAAGGAGGTAATGAACCCGAGCGAGAGAGCGTCGCCCTGAACTGTGAACCTGTAAGAGGCACCCATGCTCTCGAATGTAAAGGCAAATTTTATGACTATTTTGAGACTGGATGTAATGACAAGAGCAACGTAAGTGAATCTTGGAAAAAATCCTTAAGGAAAAAGGAATCTTTACCAAGTAATAAAATGTGCTGCAGCAAAGGAAGTAAAATATGAGGCATCTTTCTTGCTCTGTTGAAGCATGCGCAGCATGTTCGTTTGTCTATCAAATTTTTATTTTGAATGGATTTTTTATAGTTTTCTACAAAAGATACGATCGCGCCACAAACATTACGTGTAGTTTTAAACGACTGGAGAGCAGATTGTGTAAAGCGTCTCTACGCTCTGCATCAGCGGGCTATTTATAAATATGGAGACTTCATAAAAGAACACAGTTGCGTTACTGCTTAGCACTGTAGTCTGTACAGCTATGGTGTAGCTTTCGTTACTGAAAATACCAATCAGCCAGATGGGGAAAACATATTGTTTTATATATCCCCGCCCCCAAGAAGTCTGCCATTAATTAAGAAGAACCACCATTATGTTTACCAAGGAATTAGAAGTCTGGTAAACAAATTGATGCTACCAGCAAGGGCGATGTGCTCCTTGTAACTCCGTATTTGTTCTGACAAAGGACTGTCTACGTGGACTGGGAACGAACCATCCTTGCATTTTGTACTGATACTCTTGAATTCCTGGATTCAGCGTCTTGTTCAACTGTCAAAATAGGACATAGCGTAAAGAAATAACCTGTTTATGGGATGTTAATCAGAAACACAACATGCAGCTCAAGTACTTGCACGTTTTCACCTTGGCTGTAATAACTAATGAGGCTTGTTGTTATACAGGGCAGGATTTTTTGGTGCCTTACTTTTTGTCTTAATTTTTGCCAGCGTGAAAATTAAGTATAAATCAGTGATACAGCAGGGATTTAACCTAAACAGAGAAAAAAAAAAACAAACCCACAGGGTGGATCAATATTATTAGAAACCTTTAACCTTTGAAGTACTGAGTTCAACTTCCTATTCAAACATCTCTGTTCTTCCTTTGTGATGCTCAATTGCTTTTTGATTTGCCATCCTTAGGAAGGGATTTAAGAAACAATAGAGAGATGTCTCTTGTAAACAAGCATTCGATGCTTGAGTGTTTCTATGGCAACTGTCTGTTGCTGGGGCTCTTTTTTTTCCTTCTTCGTATAATGAAGTTCATGAACCAGTGGCATGTTTTATACTTTATTCTGTTTCGCATAATTTCTCTCTTTTAGATTGCAAAAGCATGCGGGAGTTTTCTATGACTTTTGCTGTTGATTTAAAAAAGACAAGAAAAGAAAGCAAAAAGCACAATGTTAATCGATAATGTGGCGATAAACATGATTTTATCTGAATGAATGTAAGGGGTTTAATTTTAAAAAAGAACATTTTGGAGAAATGAGCTGAGATTTCAGTGGCTAAGGACGACATTTAGTCATCCCCAGGTAGACCGTTTGCAGAAGTGTGTGGTTTAAAATGCCCAGAAGACATTAGTCGAGGTTGGACCAGGAGTATCGAGTCTTAGATCCACCAAATTAATTAGTTCCCACAGTCCCCATAACAACTGGCAGGATGTACTCGGCAAAACAGCCACATCCAAGCCACGGCTGACTCATAATAGCTGCCTGTTCCCACAGCATCGTGCATCCAAGTGACATCTTCTCCGCTTGGTTCTTGTCCAAAGGGTGAAATTCACCTCTGTGCCAGGGGAGCGGCCGGCTCGGCGCAGGGCAGGAGGGTCCCCGGGGGGACGCCGCCCCGAGCCGCCCCCGGCTTGGCGCTGGAGTCAGCCGGGTCTCTGGGTCAGAGACCTCCTGCTCTCGGTTTCACGGGTTCAGCCTGAGTCCGCCTGGGCCGCGGTAATTTTGGGTAACACATGCGCGCGCGCACCCCACAGTCACGTTTGCAAACGGGGCAAACTAAGCCTAGTGGTCACAGGAGAAAGCTCCCCCCCCCCCCCCCCCCGTGCCCCCCGCCAAAGTGACCACAAAGAGAGTATCTAGGATGTAAATCAGTGATAACCTTTATGTGGTCAGGTGAGTTGGAACTGACAAGTTTGTAAGGGTTATCATTGTGAAGAACGACAAATTAAGAAAGTATAAATCCCACCTGATTTCTCCAAGACAGAAGCTTTTTTTTATTAATAATAATAATATTAAATATAGATCTCATTCATACAGTGTATGAGTAGGATCATCATTTAGACATTTGTCCACAAGGACCAATTTTTTAAAAAAACTGATTTTTTCTTGTGTTATACCCAGATAGTCTAGTAATGTCTGCTCTTTTCCAATATTTGATAAACACTTGATGTTTTAAGCTTAAATATTAGATGCTTGTATACTAATGTGTTGTTGTAGTAAAGTGAAATTTCCTTGATATATATTTATTAAAATGACCAAAATTCATTTTAATTTTACATCTCCAATGGCTACTGGGTCCTTTCCCCCACGTTCCCCTCCCTCACCCAAGGAAATGCCATTTAATCAAACTGCTCCTTGCCGAAGAGGTCAGGCTGCAGTTGACTCTGCACCTCAAGTTGAGTCCGGGAACAGAGCTCAGCCTTCTCGGGGTTTCGGGAGGCTTGGGACAGTCTGAAGGTGCACTGAGAAGCAACAGACTTCTCTCTGGATTTGCGTGTACAGCCAAGGATAACACCTGGCCAAATGCTGCCCAAGCCACAAATCAGCTAACACTTCTGGGGAGGCTGAAAGATTTTTGACCCCAAGGGGCTCCTTGGTCTTCAAGAGCAAGCCCGCACATAGAACCCATTGCAGAGTCTTCTGAGTTGAATTTGCATCAGCTGAAGCGGTGGATCAGCAGAACTCTCTGTCTACTCTGCCCTCTCCAACAGCTTCTTCAGTTCCAGAGACTCCTAGAAATTAACCTGTTAGAGCTCTGGACGGTCTTACTGAGTGCCATCAGGGTCTGTAAGGCGTGAAATGTCATTTAATTTAGGAAGGCTGGCCTAAGGGTAAAAGTGGTCTTTTCTGCCTTTCTCCAAACTCTGCCTCACAAAATAACAGCCAGCACTGAAAGTAGATGTATTGGACGCAGGAGTCCACCGAGTTAGCCTGTTTGCTTCAGAAGAGGCAGAGGTATTTCATGTTACCAAAGGGAGTTGGAAACACCCTTGTCCAATTGCCAGAAATGCAATAGACCTTGATAGGATTTCCAACCTGGGCTAGGCTGGATGGATTTCATGGTTTAGATTTGGTTTGATTTATGGCATGTGAAGAGTGTAAACCTGATAGGCCTTTTCCCCATTGCACACTCCGGTACTAAGGCCATTTTGCTAGTATCACAAATTTTCAAGAAATAGTTCTTTTCCAAGATTATACTAGTGCCTTTCATCCGTATGTCCCACACATATAGCTGCTAAATGAATGCTCCTGAACCTGATCCTGGTCTACCTGCCTGGGAGAACTGGAGAGTAGAGCTTCTCTCTAGGGAGATAGTTTTACTCTCTGTCATAAGATACTTTTCTCGTAGAGGGTAAGACTATAAGGTACTGTGCCTTTCAGCAGGCTAATCCCTGCTTATGATGGTACTTCAATAATACCTGGAAAACAGCAACAGAAAAAGATGTTTCTGTTGTCAGGTCTATTTTACTGTCACTAAGAACAGAAGTGTCATTTTATCTTCGGGATCACTTTCCACCAGGTAATCCATTTCCCTTGGAAATGCAGAGTTCACTTGACTTGAAAAAATTATGCTCCTTTTTCAAAACACACCGCATAATAACATTGTGCTTCATATATACTTAATACTTCTGGTAAAATGTTACTATTTTTACTGGATTAGCTAAACTGTTGAAACAGCTTAACGTGGTTACTTAAGCATCCCCGGCACTCAAACAGCCTCAGCTGGCACCGATTTGCAATGCCAGCGCAGCAGCTGGCTCCGCAGAGAAAACAAGCGCAGGCTGAGCCGCAGAAATGAACTGCTGCTTTCAGTCCTGAAGGTGTTACACCCCAAAGCCAAGTTGTTGTAAAGAGACGTTTTTCGCATTTCATCTTCCCGCGCGCCCTCCATCCTCCTTTTACGCTTCTCTCCTACCGACCGTGCTTTCGCTGAAGACGACGACGTGCCGCCGGGGTGGCACGCTGGCTGCCACCGCCCTTCGGGGTTGCGCGGGGGAAGCGCGGAGCTGGTTCGGAGGCGCAGCACGATGTAAAGGGGAAGGTAAACGCACTAAGCAGGCTGCACTGCCTCTTGCTGCTGCTTTGTGGCCCCGCCGGAGGAGGCCCATGCCAGTTGCGACCTACCCAGCTAAACGGCCTTTCCAGCTGCTGGTAGCTCAGATATTGCTGCTGTGGCAGCGATCTGGTGATTAAAGGGCTACGGCCGAAGCAGAGACATGAAGGTGATTTCTAGCCTGTGTTCGACTCATGCCCTTTCATTGCCTTCCGGAGATAAAGGCTACAGCCAGAGGTGTAGCAAATGCAATTGCTGCTTACTCATGCCAGGGATCTTGATAAAAGAAGTTTCTTAAGTTTTATCACAAAAAGAGCCAGTCAGTCACATCAGAGAAAGGTTTAAACCTCTGTGGGGTAAAGGATTTCATCTGGCCTTTTATTCAGCGAACGTAACCCTCACATGGAAGCCTCCCAAAGGGACCTCACTTTCTCATTGCCTCTCCTTTGCTTTGCAACCTCGAAGAAAAGGGCTGCCCTCGCTTTCTGGAGGTAACCTTTTGGGCTCCTCAGTACCGCTGTGAGTTTTCCTGCAGCTGCGCGAAGCACCCCAGAGGCTTTTCCTGGCAGGGCGTGCAGAGCCTGCTAAAAGATCGCAGCCGGGGAAGCGCTGCAGAGGATCTTGCTGGAAATGTTAGGAGATGTGAATCTTCCACAAGGCATCCCATGTAACAGCCAAGCCGCTCAGTCACAACTACTTGGAATACACAGTAATTTCCTGTGTTTTTTCAATCTCACTTTAACTTCTCTGACAGATGGGGAAAGATGACTAAACCAAGGGAGTTTACAAAAGTTCGTCTTGTGGTGTTTGCAAACTGTCTCTGTGAGGTCCATTTTCTCTAATGTAAACACAGCCGTGGCAGGGTGCCGAGAGCCTTTGCAGCAGTTAATCCTGCTCAGCTTAAGGCTGCTAACGCGAGGTGTACCCGGCCAGCCGGGCCTGCACCCGTGAGCTGAACGCAATCCAGCCCTGGGGCTGAGGGGTGTTAGCGCGAGACCTTCACTCCTCTTGGCTCTCCACAGGCAGCGTGAAGCAAAGCAGCTGTGGCTGCAAGACCTGACTGAATTGACCATTTGGGGTCGGTGGCTTTCCATGTCAGGGGGCCTGAGGTCAGGTGTGGAGGGTTAGATTAAACTCCAGGGGAGTAATCATGTGAAAACAGTTGCATTTGGGGCTGTAGTTGGCCTGTTCTTGCTCTCCCTAGTCTTTAAGTCATAGCAAGGAAGCAAGCGGGCTCCTGGGAAAGGTGGAGTTTCGGTTCCTCAGCTTTGCAAGAGCGGTGCAGGCTGCAAAGTACGCAAAGCTTTCTCACCAGATGCAGCTGAAAGGCCAGGTAGGCAAGTACGTTAACTTCTTTTAATCTCTATGTTCAAGTTCACCTCTGAGGGATGCAGGGAGTGTGAGGAGAAGTCACAGATGGGTGGTCTGTGTACACTGAGAAGTGTGCGCAATGAGCAAGAAAACCCCAAACCCAACAAAAACCCCCAGACAGGGAGATACCGAATTTGAAAAATAACTTCTCTTCCGTGGCTAGTAATTCTTCTCAATTAATACAGCATGATTCTCAAATTTACTGCAGAGCGCATCTAATATGTCATACCGAGACTGCAGAAATGAGATGAATGGTCTATCTGCTCAAGGTCAGCCCATTTCGTGCTACCTCCTGCAGTGGTACTTTCCCGTGGAACACCCCACCAGGCTCACCTTCCTGCACCGCGGGCTGTGTCTGCCTCCTGAAACGGCTAAAGGCTCTGGCCGTTGCGAAGGAGGGTGGCGGGGTGGCAGTGGCCAGTGGCTGTGCCTCCTCCGTGAGAAACTGGCCCGTAGCCGTCACGGCTGTGCGTCTCCAGCAAGCTCAGAGGGACCTCGCAGCGACGCTTCCGCTGTCCCCTCAGCGCCGTATGTTCCTGATACAGCGTTTTCGCTCGTGCACGACGACTGGTGTCAAATGCTCTCTGGCAGTTTGCTGGCTGGTGTTTCAGAGACTTTTTGCAGCCAGGTGACGGGCGATCAGACCCGCAGCTGGTGTGAGATGATGCTGTGCCACTGATTTTTGGAGAAGTTGTGCTTGGTTCTATCAGCTGACCACCCACACCTTTGGTTATTGTCGGTTTTGTCTTCCCCCCACCTCATTTTCTTAATCAGAACAAGTTTCAAAGGGCACTAGTCCCCCTCCTCCACTCCATACAGTGCGGGACTGGCTACTCCGTATTTACCCCTTTAGTTAGGGAAAGCCTCTGCCCCGGGGAATTGGAGTCGAGCAGCAGATCATTTTCAAATCCAGTTTTATTCCTTGACTCCAAAATCACTTCTGCCTCTCAATATATGCGTAAAATCTGTACTCTATTCCTTCATCAGTCCTAAAAATCCTTGTAAATTTTTTTCTTGCCTCCATCCATCGCTCTTTCAGGGCGAAACCCTCTGTACTTGTTTCTGTGAGTAGGCCCCACTTACCAGCCACATCCTCTTAGCCATACAGCTGCCATGGGGCCATTTATTCCTTTTGATAAAGTAGTGTGGTTTTGGCTCAAAACACAATTGCCCTTTATATTACAAATCATCAGACAGCGCACATACATTAAGTGTGGCTACCCTGTAAGTGTAATGTACTTTCAATATTATGTTTTCCCCAAATTTATCTTCTGTGAGCCTCAACAAGTATGACCAAAGTGACCTACATTTCTCAATTTCTATTAATATTATCATTATTATTATTATCCTGAAAATACAGTTTGACTAATTTTTAAATCTTGAGCAGCCTACACTTTACCTGCAGAGGCTGAATACATATTATTCCTTCTCTGACCCCTTCCTTTGCGTGACAGATTGGATTCTGGTTTACCAGCAGACTAATTAGTGTAATAGTGGCAAATTTCATTTTGTGTTTGCTATGGGAAGTAAGGTGCGTAGTGTTAACACAATCCTGAAAGGTACCTTCGTTGCAGAATTGCTCCAATACTGAAACTTTAAAATAACTGGTATAGTTGTCACAGTCAGGAAGAAAATCTTAAAATATGAGTAGGGCATAAGCTACTGTCAGATCATTTTCCTTATTCTGCACGCCGGCTGAGGCAAGGATTTTTATTGTATGAATTTATCCACCCGTGGAAAGCGTCCGTTTGCTAATTCTGAGGCTTAAAGATGACAGTGTAATGTCAGCTTTTGAGGTATTTCACTAGTGACCATTATAAATAAGACATTCGGCTAACGAGCTTGCCCCACATTCCCAGTGGTCCTCTGAGCCTCTCAAGCTGCCGGTAGCCCCCAGTAGCTTTCCCTTTCCAGCTGCCAAAGCTCCTTTTTCCCTTTGAATATTTCCATGTGCTATCAATAAAATATCTTTCTAGACTCTAGAAACACAGGGACAAGATAAACTCTCTTTTAACTGAATAGCAACATAAATAATAGAAAGGCAACCAGGCCCATAATTTTATTCTTTTAACTTTGAATATATGAAACCATTAATTATTATTTGGAAACTTAATTTTAATTTAAATAATGCAACCATAGCATTTTTTGGCTGTCATGAATCTGACACCCGCGCACTAAAAATCCTTCATGGTCACACAGCGCTACCCTGGTGGGTGCCAAAATCCGAACCTCGGCGGAGCCTCTGGGGTTTGACTGGATGTTTTCCCACACTGCCTCATTTTTCCCCTTTGCTCAGAAGCGCCGAGAAGATGCATGTGGAGGGGGAGGGGACCCGAGAGAAAAATGTAAATCACGGCAACCTGACTGTCAAGAGGGTATCACTTTTTAATTCCTAGCTCATGTTCCCAGTGGCGATGGAGCTGCAATATTAAATTGTTTTGGTTTACCTCTCGGCTTGGTTTACAGGTGCCGGAAGAGACGCAGCCCCAGCCCCTCGAGCGCAGAGGTAAGGGACCTTGCAGCAGAAAGCTCGCCTAGAGGTTTTGTTCCCCTTTGATAGGTCGGGCTGGCGCTCGTTGCAGGAGCAGCTGGGAAGAAATAATTAGCATAACAAAGAGCTATATTATAGTATTGCATTGTGCATTTTGAGCCTTCAGATACCTTGACACGTTCGGTTGCGTGTTACCTAAATCTGAATTCCAGGTAGAACCAGAAAAACACGAAATAAAATGAAAATAAATAGATCCCCCCACCTTTAAAGTTAACACAATTTGAATACTGCAATTGCAAATATAGAAATCCTCAATGTTTTGAGTGTAGCCACGCTGCAAGTGCGTTCATCTAAAACCAGGTGCCAGTGGCCGTCGGTGCAGCTGCCTGGCACGCACGGTGAAGGAGCGCGGTTCTCCCCGGCTGGCGGGAGGGTCCGAGGGGGACGCAGGGTGAATTCTTCCTGGTGTACAGGAGCTGATGGACTGGGGCGTGTGGGGCACGTGAGCTTGGGCCAGCCGAGAGGAGCCGGATGACCCCAGCCTCCCCAGCAGCTGCTTTCTGCCCCTCTTGGCACGGAGGTGGAAGAACCGTGCACAGGTGGTGGGTGGCCAAGGATGAGGCTGTGGGTGCAAACACTTCATATTTTGCTCCGTTTTCATCATTACCAAACGGCAAAGCTGCACTGTTGGGGGCATTGGTGATTTGTACTGGTTTAGTTGCACAAGAGGTTACGAACCCTGCGGAAAACTTCTTTCCCTGCCTGGGTGCCTTGCCCCCGGGCACTCCCAGGCGCGGTGTGCTCCTCTCCCGCCTCGCTCGCAGCAAAGCTGTCCCACGCGTCTATTCCTGCTCCGTGGCAGAGGCCGGACAGAGCCTGCTGCGGCCTGTGGCATTCACAAAACCCGTGCTCCCTTCCTCGGCTCGTGTGAAATAAGCTGCTTTGTGCCGCTCACATGTGCCGTGCCCACCTACGGTCTGGCTGCCCACTCGCAGCAGCGTACCTCTCTCCTCTCTTTCCCCCCCCTTTTGTCTGGTTTTTGGCTGAGGAAAATTACCCACCCCAGGAGTTAGAAGAAATGCAGAGAATGAAGTAAAAGGAGCAAAAATATCCCGGGGAAGGCTTTTCAAAGCTGATCCTCCCCTGGGTCCAATGTCTGTCAGACGTGCTTGCAGCACGCAGATGCATCACGCTGTCAGAAAGAGGGATTTAAAATCTAACCCGCATATGCAACTCTTTCTCTTGCTCCTTTGGATTGAGAGTCTCTGGCAGGGCAGGGGAGTAAATCCCAGCTTAGGAGGGCGGCTCTGTCAGCCCTGCAGGCAGTCTGTATTGCAGTGGGGAGCTGTGTAAGCTCTGTCATCCATGGTGGTGGTGATTTCTGCAAAATCTGAATATACTTCACCCAGACATTTGTATTCAGCACAACCTCATCAAGCAGGGAGATGCAAGTTGAGCAAAGAGCACGGAAGATCCTACTGCTCCGTCCTGGTTGTGCATGGGATAGGAAGGCTGCCGAGCCTCTAACAGAGAGAACTTGGAGGAAGAGCCAGAGGTAGGCTTTGAGGAAGGACAAAAGCAGGGCGTTACAGTAACACGTTACGGTTCTTAAATGGTTATGGTAGTTTTAGGAAGCCATAACTTTCAAACAGTTACTAAAAGCACAACGTTGTTTAGGCTTTATGCCTCTGATAGTTATAATAAAATTTATCAGAGAAACATATTTGTCAAAACTAATGAGACTTTTTACATTTAAAACACACTGACATTGTGTTGCGCTTTCCTTCACAAGTAACATCTAAAATAAGAGTTGTAGCTGAAAGAGATTCGTGAGGAAAAATTACATAGATCTATTCTTTTGTTTACTTTGTGCACTTGACAGCCCCTGAACACAGTCAGGTTCTCCGCTTTGCCTGTACAGTCTGTCAGTCAGTTTTCTGACATTTGTTTGAGCCTTTCACATAGCAGCAGAGAAGACGGAACTGGTTTTTATAAGGAATATGTGTCCGTGAAAACACAAAGGGTGTCGATGGATTCAGTGGTAGGGAGTGTCGTTGGGTGGTGCTTTACATTCATTCATTTCAGGAGGGGAGAGGGGAAAAAAAAAAGATTTAAACAGACTGTTTCTTTTTACAGCAGAGAATGCTTCTTTGCAGCCTGAGAGCATAAAACACCACACAAAAGCACTGATGAAATTTTAAAAAGCAAGAGCTGAAAAAGCAAGAATTTCAGGTGAGCTCCCTGCAAGTTTGGGAGCGTGGGGCAGTGCCAGCCCACGGTGCTTTAATCCTGTCCTCACGGTGCGCAGCCACAGACCCTGAGACAGTCTCCTCTGTCCACAGCAAATGTGGTTCGCCCCATGTGTGAAAAATCTCTTAGGATCTGCAGTGGCACTTAGTGTAGGTCTTGTGGAGGCACCATCAGGTCTGTTCTCTCTGAGCCTGTTTCTACCACGGCTTCAGAAAATGATTTTTTCCTCTCTGTAATAACTTTATAGTTTCCTCAACCATACCCATTGCCAGTGTCCATTTTCTACAGCTCACACTACTTACATGGAAAAACAGGCTCTACTACTTCTTTCATCCTAATTTGACTCTTTCATAAGAAGTGTGGTCAATTTAAGCAAAGCATGCCAGCCTTAGCAGAGGATGGCCACGTAATCTGCTCTGGTACACCTCTAGTGAGATCGGTAACCCGTCACGGGGGCAGAGCCCTGGGCAAGGCTCGTCGGAGGGGATCTGCTGGGCCACATACCATACCAGGACACCCATGGAGTCGTTCCTCCCTCCTCACAGAGCTGGACTGAGGAAACAGAAATCGAGCAGGACTGAGAAGTTTTTTGGGGTCATTGAGAGCAGCTGGCTGCAGCACTTTAAACCCTTGATGCTTGCCAGACCCACTGTGCTTCCTTCAGGCCAATACTGCAGAGGTCTGCAAGACATAACCTTCCTTGAGAAACAGGAGAAGATTAGAAAGATCAGAGAGCTCTGTGTGTGGACTTTCTGTAGGTATATCTGTATGCAACTTCTGACACCGACAAGGAATGGCAAACATTTGGAACTGTTTGGTGGCAGCCAAATCTGCACAGTATGAAGGACCTCCGACTGTCCATTTGTCCTTGCATGTGTCCTGGGACCTGACTTACCTGGGACATGCAGATTCTGCTTGAAAGATCTGCTCGTGTTTGAGTGAGACTTACTGGGGAAGAAACACTTGCCTTACGGATCTCGCATGGTTGTCTGGAGAAGAGCCGCAGTCTTGCTGAGGCTACGCAGCAGCCAAAGGTAACTCCTCCGACAGGAAGATGCACCTTGGGCGCAGCCCTCCACTGTAGGTGACCCCACAAGTCCACCCTCCTGCCCCTGCTCTGCTCCTCCTAAAGTCTCTCTGATGCTCAGAGGCTCTCGAAGGGACATCTCCCGTGCCTTTGAACCTGGGAACATGGAGGTGATTTGGTGGTGTCTGAACTACAGCCTTAACTCTTTTTCTTTTCTTTTTTTTTCTTTACATCAACAGTGCTTTGACTCAAATTCTTTCAAAGTCCACATCATTGGACAAGAACTGCTGCCAGACCCTCTGCTTTGAAGCAGAAGAGAAACACCTCCACAATTTCCTTAGCCAGTGCCAGAATATGGAGGAAGTCTGCCACGGTGCATGCCCCAGTCCTGCTTTGGGGAATCACTTAGAGCTGTTCCTGTTTTGACAGAGCTCATTTACCTCTCCCTAACTGCTGTAATCTCTTAAGAGTGCAATTCAGGTTGTTAATATGAGTACCTTCATAAAGAATTTCCATATGCAAATTCCCAGTCTGAACTTTGCTACAACAAAGTCTGTGTTGCTGGAATATATTTCTCTGCACCCACAATGTCTTTTTTATCCTCTGTGCACCATACCCTCCGCTACCTGCTCCGAGCTGCTTTCCGCACGCTGGAAGTTGTGAGCGTGAGTCTAATTTCACCCTTCAGTAAGCAGGGAATTCAGAAAATTTAGAAGTGCTGGGATCAACACCAGGCACTCGCATTTGTGATAGCGCTCGGAGTTAAAACTGCGTGTGGAGCCGCGTCGCTGCTACGCTGTCATTTTCTCTGAACGGGAACCTGAAACCTCTCCGAAGTCGGCTGCCTGCAGGCAGCGGTAGGCTCTGTTTGGCGTGCCGGAGGGAGGCTGGGCGTAGCTTGTCGGAGGACACGCACATGTGCACACACATTCGCTGGGCTGTTTCCTGGAGCCCTGGCCTTGTTCTGTCTTGTCTCTGGGCTCTTTAAAGCCAGGGTCATTAGGACTGTTCGCTCTGGCATTTGTTCATCCCACATCCTTCTCTGTATTAGACAATGTCTACCTTACCATGTCTGATCCTGATCCAGCAGAAAATATTCCATTAACGTGACTTGAAGAGAGGAACGTATTTTTCCCGGCCTCCGTCTGTGAAGTTAGTTGCAGCGTGCTGCTTTGTACATTACGACCAAATCAAACTTCCTTTCATCGGCACCAGCTGCAGCGCTTTATGCCTAAACCCATGACGCAGAGTAAAAAAACCCATGGATCCAAGTCGGAGCAGGAACTGACCTGAAACTGTCCATGGGGCCTCAGGTTGAGCCTGCGTCTATGTCCTGTCATACTAAGCTGTCAAAACCAATTATCTCAAGAAAGCCTTTCTTGTATCTTTACATCTCGTTAATTGGTGGGTCCTGCTCTCTGTCATGCTGGCACCTCATGAAGAGTCAAAATGAGGAGCAGGAAATGATGTGATGAGTCAAAGTACAGAAATTGTGTCGTATGTCCAAAGACTAGATTGTTTTAATGGAGGTTGGAAAGGGCATAGCATATATGGAAGTATGCTATTTACTCCCTGCTGATCTTGATCATGGGAAATGACGGCAAACAGAAAAATAGATGTGAATTTACGAAGTGACATAAGGGCAGAAAACAGCAACACAAAGACATCAGTGGGAAAAAGGACTATTTAAGATGGCTCTTGGCTATAGAATGGAGCAAGGTGAAATTAAATATCAAGTAAATATCAGCAAGATCTGCTTGACTGTGGAACAGCCTCCAGAAAGAAACTGGGAGGGCCTTTGCTTGAGCCACTCAAAACTAGCCTGAACAAGGTGCTGGGAGAGATACACTAGAGAGAACAACGCTGCAACTGCCATAGGGCTGCAATGATCTAATAGTTCTTTCTCACCTTTAATCTCTGTGATCCTGCAGTTAATCATCACATATTCATTGTGAAATCTCTGCTCAGACCATTTGTTAAGCCTCTATCTAACTAGTGAAATTTTATATTCTCTAGAATAGGACAAACCTGGGAGTTTTAATCCAAAATTACGCCAGCCAGTGGGCTTGGAGCCATGATTTTGCAGGCAGAAATTTAGATCCCGGTCCAAACTTTGTATCTTTACAATGGGCAGATCTGAAACACAGCTTCTTTGTTTCTGCCTTGTGCCGCTGTGGAAGCTGCTGCCAAGAGATATAGATCGTGAATCAGAGACAGGTTCTTTTCCAGAGCAGTGACAGCGACTAGCAATTACAAATAGCATTGGACCTCTTGAATGTAAGGGCATGAACGGAGGCTGTTTTTTCCTTACGCAATTTTTCCCTTGCATCCTCCCGCACCGTTTCTTTACAAGTGCAGAGGTTGGGACTTGGGTGCGATGAAGACAGAGGTGGCCAGAAGACAGTCCAGACGGCTTGCGTGATAAAGCCACCTTCCTGGAGCTACAGGAAGCGTTGCCTCTGGTTTGTGAGCTGCAAAGCATCGAGGTGGCAGGGGCAGCTGCGATCCAGAAATTTGTTTTTGTCACTCTGAAAGATGATTATAGATCTGTTAGCAACCCCCTGGTACTACGTAGGCTTGCACAGCAATTACTTCTGCAATTACTTCTACATCACCCTGCTGGTTGTAAACTTTAAGACTATCCCAGAAATAATGTTGATTTTGGGGCTGACGGGCTCCCAAGCAATGAACTGTCAGATGAGCTGTGGCCTGTTGCTCTTCCTCAATTGTGGAGCCGGTGCAAAGGAAAGCAAATAGCACCAGTGTCCTCCCCCCGATCGAAGACTCGTTGCTGGATGTTGTCTGTAAATTGGAGAATGTGGTGATGGCAAAAGGGCTACCAACAGCGGAGTGGAAGGACACAGAGAGGGAAGAGATATGTGCTGTAACTGGGTCATGAACTGAAAGGTATTTCTCTGAGATTTGCTGCCTCCCTCCTCTGACTCGAATCATGGACAAGTAGCTTCTCATTAGAGTTTCCATTTCCCTCCTTTATTTCACCACCAGTTTCACATCGCTCTTCCTTTGGTTTTCTTTAAGCTGGTCTTCTCCCTAATGGTGCTTTTCCATACGTATGGGCCAGTCCTTATGCAGCCACGGAAGCAGAGGCCTGCCTTGTTCTTACCTTAACCACAACTTTCTGAACATTTTAATTAATAATTCCCTTTTCCTTGCCACATTACCAGAGGGTCCTGATAAACAAATCGGGTAACTCTGACTTCCCTTGCAAACTTAGTATTCCGTGCTCCCTACATGAATGAAGCACAGATAAAAGAAGTCAGGTTTTTGGATAAAAATTGATACTTTTTTCTGTGCTTCCTGCAATGAATATGACAGCATATGGTTCAAGAATGCACTAATGTCTTGATGATTTTTGCATCCAGATTATGCACATTAGTAACATGAGCAGTTCCTGGGTATGAATAGATGAGCTTCTTATGGGATTTTTTGCTGTGTCAAGCATGGGAAGCAGGTGAAGCTGGAGGAACTGGAAGGAAGCAGTTTTGCTTACAAAGACTGTCATTCTGAGTTTGGATGTGGGTTTTTTTTTCACCTAGAAACTTCTTCATGATCTGAAGTTTGCAAGTGGGTTTTTGTATGTGAGTTCATTTTCTTCCCAATGTTGCTTTTGGGGGTGCAAAGGGGAGGCTTGGAGGAGCTGAGGCAGTTGGGTCTTGGGAGACAGTGCAATGCTGGTGATACTGTCCACCCTCCCCAGCCCCTGACTCGTTCCTGGTGGGTCCAAGAGGAAGAAGCAGCAGTTGGTTATTCAGGAACTGGTTCAGCAGAGGAACTCCATATCATTCTGCAGATCAGCTGATAAAAGGCTAGAAAGAAGCGCTGCAAAAAAAAGAGGAAAGAAAAAAAAAGGCCGAGCTTTGCCTTACCCAGCCTTAATGATGGCCCGGAACACTTACTGGGGAGGCTAGACGACCCATAAAAAAACCCACAATTCACTTATGCCTAGGAATAGAGTAAACGAAGATCAGCAATAAAGCAGCTTTTGTACAAGTTGGGAGGATGCTGTAACATGCCAGGGTATTTTGCTAGTAGTGCCTTTCAGGGCTGTGTTATGGCAAGTTACATTTTGCTTGGGCTATGTCCAGAGATGATGATCTTTTTGCATTTCTTCTTTTTCCATTAATAAATTTTCTGCTGCATTCAGCCACAGAGCAGAGGCAGTTTATGTGCTTGCCTGGCATTCTTAAGCAGTGAAGTTGGAAGTCAGGCTAAAGAAGTCCTAGGTAGAAAGGGCAGAGGAGTGTGTTAGCATAGTAGTGCTGCATCTGCCAAGAGATACACTGGTTAGCAAAAGTTATAAGCTAAAACCCAGCCCAATATTTTGTACCAGCTTTCTTAGCGGCCCCAAAGAGGGATGTCTGAACCATCTTTCCTGTCACGCTGAAACCATCTTTCCAGTTATGCTCTGGATTACTGATCTGTGCCTTTCCTGATTTCTTTCATGATCCTTCCCTTCAGTAGACTTTTCCTGGACGGCTTCAGGGAAGATCCTGTCGTATTTAAGAACGCTGTCTCTGGGCAGGAGGCAGGGATAGCCTTGCCCTTGCACATAACTAACTTCCAAACCCACAAATTCAACCTCATGATGAGCGCGTGTTGAAGTGGGGCTCTGTGTCCAGGGCAATCCTCAGATAATGGCCCAATTCATCAGAAAGCATCATGAGCACCAGGTCTGGACCACAATGTCAGGGTAACTCTGCTCTCTTCTTATCCTCCTCTTTTCTTTTTCTCCTGTGGTTGGTCCAATTTATGATTATGGTGGGTTGACTGTGGCCAGCTGCCAGACGCCCACTCAGCCGCTTTCTCGCTCCTCCTCCTCAACATGTCAGGCGAGAAAATAATATGAAGAAAAGCTCATGGATCAAGATAAAGACAGGGACATCGCTTGTCAATTACTGTTACAAGCAAAAGAGACTCGACTTGGGGGAAATTCATTTATTGCCAATTAAAATAGATTGGATAGTGACGAAAAAAAGACAAACCAGCACCTTCCCTCCCTCCTTTTTTTCAGGCACAGCTTCACTGCCAACTCCTCTACCTCTTCCCCCCCGAGCAGTGCAGGGGATGGGGAATGGGGGCTGTGGTCAGCCCAGAACAGTTCCGCTCTGCCACTCCTTCCTCCTCACACGGTTCCCCTGCTCCAGCGTGAGTTCTCTCCATGGGCTGCAGTCCTTCATGAACTTCTCCACCATGGTCTCTCCACAGGCTGCAGGGGGACACCATGGTCCTCTCCAGGGGAATCTCTGCTTCAGCACCCGCAGCATCTCCTTCTTCTCTAACCTGGGTGTCTGCAGGGCTCTTTTTCACATTTTTCCTCACAGCTTTCCCTGAGGCGTTACCATCTTGGCTGAGGGGCTCAGCTGGAGCCGGCTGGAACCGGCTGTGCCTGACATGGGGCAGCCCCGGCCTCTCCTCACTGAGGCCGCCCTGCAGCCCCCGCTGCCACAGTGCCTTGCCATGGACACCCAGTGCAATGACTTTCGCTCAGACGGTCAGAAAGTCCTTTCTGAGAGGCTGAAGTCAAGTTTTTGCTCTCTGTAACTCAGCGGTGATGTGTTGTGGGAGCCTGGGGGGGTGCGCCGCTGCCTCCAGCGGGTGCTGCTGAGGGAGCTGTGGATGGACACCCAAGCGTGGCGTGTGGGTGTGCGCCAGGGCAGACACTGCCAGCCGGGGCTCGCGGTGGAGGCAGCTGGCGGTGTGGTAACAGGGCGTCTCTGGAGGAGGGACAGGGGTGCTTGAGGGGGGCAGCGGTGGGCCGTTGGTGATGCGAGCCCTGGGCCGCAGCTCCCTTGTGGCGTGAGCGCTGCCACGTGGGGCATACAGCGACGTGGATGCGTGAGCGCGCAGTGTGTGCTACGCCGCGGCAAAATCATCGCCTTGGCCTCAGAGTGCTTCAGTCCTGAATTTTATTTTTTTGCCTTTTAAGGCTTCTTTACGGACTGGGGGCCTTTGTTGCTTGTGTGCACAGCCAAGGGCAGAAGTCATCTTCCTTTAGAAGTCACAACTTGCCACCAAGTAACTCCCTCTCTGGGACTCGCTGTTGGTCAAGCGTTGCCCACGCTGTTGCGCCCTGTGGAAGGGTGACGCTCAGTGGGGATTTCTCAGCGCTGAGAGGAAGGAGGTGTGGGCGGTTTTTTCCCCTGGGCTGAAAAGATGGCAGCAAGCGAGAAGCTCTTGAACAGGAGAGGTATTTCAGGGAAAGGCGGGGAGGAGGCATGTGCGGCTGGAGGAAGGCTGGGGCTGAGGCTTTTTGGATTTCCTGAAGCTGTGGGATGTGGGAAGCACCGTGGGTGACAGACTTGGACGGAGGCGAGGAAACAGCCCGGCGCACGGTGGGCACCGGCCCAGGAGGAGTGTCGGCCGCCCTTCTGCGGGAAGCGGTCCTCCCCTGCGCTGGGCAGTCACGGGCGAGGTGTGCTTCAGCTACCAGCTCCAGCCAAGCTAGCGCCAAACTCTGACGGCTTTGCGGGGCCCATCCCATCGTTCCCGCACAGCAGGGCCCTGGCAGTCTCCCGAGCCCCGTTTGCAGCCCAGTACAGCCTGGCCCACAGAGCTGGGGGCTCCCAGCCTCCGGCCGGGGCGTCCCAGGGGGCTGCGCAGCCCAGGGGTAGCATGCACAGCCGGGCAACGCTGCTTTCCCAGCTGCAGGAGCCGAAATCACTGACTGTTCACCAGCGTGTCTTCTGACTGTGTTTTATGTAAGAAGCCCAGAGCCTTAGTTCTTTTTCTTCCTAACCAAGAATTCATCGAGACAACTGCAGTTGAGCGTGGTTTAAAGTAACATGCTAATATGGGCTCCTGTTGAAGTTTTAGTTTTGCAGATGGTTGCGCTTTTTAACAGATACCAGCATGAACCAAACTCCTAGATCCAAATACCTCCCAGCTTTTAGATCTGAATCCTCTGTGTTCAGAACACTTCTACTTAATCGTTAGTAAGCCAGAATATTAAATGGCATCAAAGTGTGGCCATGAGCTAGAGATTTTGTCGGTGAGGTTTAACCTTTGCAGTTTCAGAGCCAAAGTTTTACATAAAGGAGAAATTCTAGGGTAAATGTAAATAACACACACGTCTGGAGGATTAGCTGTCTCTTGTCCAGAAATGCCACACCTTGTAATTAAAGAAGAGGCTGTTAGTATGTGACATAGGAATGCAGAGGGTGTGGACCATCTCAGATTTACAGGCTATCAAGTTTATGAAAGAGACTAAATGCTGTTTAGTGTTACGGAGGTGGTAAGACCTTTGTTCAGCGTTGCCCCAAAAATCTGGCAAGCCTCTGATGGGAAAACACTATGCAAGTAAGATCTTGCTAGAAAAAGAATCTGTAGGAAAAATTCAGTAGGGAAACTCCAGTAGCTTCTGAAATGACTGCTTTTCTTCATGCACTGCAACAGGATAAGGGTGTACAGGCTGAATGCGAATGTGTGTGTGCAAGTTGCCTACTGTGAACGGGAAAGTTTGACTGAATATTTTAATTTAATTTTACAAGTATCCATTAAAATAAAAGTACATGAGTGAACTTTAGTGCCAAAATAAGTGCAACAAAAGCATTTCAGTATGTGAAAAACAGTATCTGTGATGAAGATCTGAATGTAAGCAGAGGGCTGAGGAAATCGTTTTGGTTGTGTCCTTTCCAGTGAGTTGCTATACCTCAGGATATTTATAGCTTTGTAGAATAATGAATATTAACACTTGTCATCTCACATCCAAAGTGTCATGTTAAAAAAGGGATTTGAACTCTAGAGATTAATGCAGCGAAAATTACGACAACATTTGGCTCAATGAAAGAAAAGATTTGAGTTAACCATAAAAGGCTCAAAATGGGTCCAAACTTAAGGAGAGCCTTTTTTTTTTTTTTTTTTTTTCCCAGACCACCATGGTGACTGTGTGCTCCACGCCATTGCATCCACATCTCAGATCTGGGTAAGGCTGCCTCCAGGACTCCTCTACAGGTCAGTCATAACACCCGTCACTAAATCTAGTGAGTTTTGCAGTGCTTTTGGTACTCATGAAAGGGCTAGAGAAGAGAATTGAATCAAAGGCACTAACAGGGTACTAGAAAATAATCAGAGACCTACTCTTGCACAGCCACGCTCAGTAGAAGTTTGCACCAGGTCCCCTGCAATGAAGGCAAACTAAAGAGTCTTGATTGCCAGACTCTCCTGCCTGGTGAACGTGCTGTCTTTTTCATTCTTTTGCATGGGCAAAAGTTTCACTTTTCTGAAAGAATCGCAGAAATCCCCTCCTCTCAAAGCAATTGGACTTTTAATGGGATAAAGAAACATTAGCTACAGTGCTCTGAGTGAAGGGGGAAGCAGTCGATTCAGATATCTGGAGTCTGGAAGGCACCATTATAATTCAAAGCTTGACCTCCAGTTGGATGGTGTTTCCCCTTCCATGCTAGGACTGGATTTGGTTGTGTCATTACAGACACACCATTGTGAGGCCAGATTTTGCCCAGCTGCTACATGGGTACACAAAGAGCTGAGAAAGCTGCAGGGAGCCTCTTCGTTGTGTGTTCCTGGACAGCGGCCAACCTACCATCAAAGGTTGCTCATTCCTTGAAAAAGCACAGGGCTTGCTCCATCCCCCGGCAGTGCCACGACCAAAAGGTGTCCGAACAGAAATGGGGAGGGTATTTCCAGTGTCCCAGTTTGTGGGACAGAGTGTACAAGGTGGGCTGGAGAGGGAAATCTGCAGTGACAGAGAAGACAAGCAATGCCTGAATGGGAGCGTACGGAAAACCATGTTTCAGGGACAAGATGCAAGGCATGATAGAGCTTTAATGGGTGAGCTGTCATCAAATTTCTAGTGATCTTTAGCAGTGTGTTTCAGTACGCCTCTGATTGATTTTCACATGCATTTGCAAAAACTCCTGAAACTCGTCTATAAGCTGGTCTGCCTCTGACCAGCACAATTCTTTGTGTATGTGTGTTAGTTTGCATCAAATACAGCCTAATTCTTATGTAAAAATTCCATGGGAAAATCCAGGAATGACTGAATAACTGATTTGGTATGGCACTGGGCTTTAATTGTTTTCAGATTTCAGTTTTCAAGGCCAAGAAACCAAAACCCTAAATAATGTTTCATTTCTATCCCTTTGCAAACTGAGTCTCTGTGGAATGCACAACTGTAGCACTCAGCGCTGTATATAGAAAAGCACTTTCAGTGTCCTGCAGATGTCTACTCAGTAGCTTCCATATGGCAAATTACTTGTTATTGGACCAGACTCTGCTCATGCTTGTGCAATTCTGTTGCAGTTGGCGAGGAGGTAAGGCAATCACAGCTCGATCTGGCCCGTTGGGTCAAATAAACTCTCTGCACACTCGAGTAGGGGTTTCAAGCTGAATAATGTTGCTGGAACAATTTCCAGCCCTCGCTCACACTGGTGCAGCCCCGCCTTTCAGAGCACTTGAAAGGCTTACGGGTTCGGTAATAGGTTAAGAGTTCTCTGCCACCTGAGCGCTGGGTGGAAACTCTTGGATATTCCTGGCACCTGAGAAGCCTTTATTGGTCCAATGCAATAAACTGATGGTCTTAGTGAGGCGAAGGACCAGATAATTATAGAAACAGAATCTTCCTCCAGAAACTGTTCTCCCTGTCAAGGCTGAAATATTTTGGCAGGGGCAGCTTCCTCAGTGTCTCTCAAGCTCTGTATTTTTTGTGGCTTAAGAGAACGCTGCATTCACTCGGGGTTTTGAGCCACCAAACTCCATTCTGTTTTCTATTTATAATATTTTCCATGTTGTTTTTTGTGAGACTTCTGTGTGTATGTCTGAAACAAAGACCAAAATTTGATTTTAGACTCTGCAACCCAGTCTTGCCAGTACTAGTGTCTGCGCAGCCTGGCTCCACGCCCACGTGGTTTCATGCTGGTGGCACTACGATATGAGGAGGATATGTTTTGTGATGGTGTTGAGTGATGGCTGGAAATTGGTTCTTACATTCAGAACCTCATTTGAGATATTTTTGGTGCAAATGTGCTGGCTTTAGGTGGGTTTCACCTGCCTAGTTCAGATCAGGTCCAGCCTAACAAATGCAAGCTCATGAGAGCCCACCTGAGGATACTCTAAGCTTTAAAGATCCCTCTTCTTATTTAATCAAAAACTTTGCAGTAAATCAAAGTTTTGTCCAGTTAGAAAAGCTGAATTTGACCTAAAGTTTTTAGAGGGGTACTGCAGTTAAAGAAGAGATCAAGCAAGGCATTAGGGCACTGGGCAGATAAGGCAAAAATTCGGTGATCCTAACTTGTCTGCTTTTGCAATACAGACAGTGGGGACACATAAATAAGAAGGTTTGTTCTTTTGGCTACCTTGTTTTGGTTTGCAATTTGCAAATCATATTTGTAGCTCAGCTAATCTGGAAATGGCAGGAAACTCCAGTCTAGTTATGAAGAGACACTCGCCATCTGCAGTCTAGCAGTACTTGCCAACTATATGTTTGGGACACAGCACTCTAGGCAAAAGTGGTATCATCTGACCCTAATATATCTGTTTCTCAGTTTATGGTGTTGTAAGCATGTCAACAGAGCAGCTCTCAAACATGGCACATTTTGAAACAAGTAAATTATAGCACTAATCTAATGGCTGATTTTGTTTTTCTGACCTACTTAATTAAAAAAGTGTCTAAAAATGGAAATGCTGTTTAGCTTAACGTGAAGACAGAGCTGGCTTTTTTTTCTCCCAACATCTGTGTCCAGAAAGGAAGAAAAATCCTGTTTTGACTGGCCTTCCTCCACCAGTCTTTTTTTAATTTTTTTTATTTCTTGTCTAAAGCAAAGTAAGTTACATAAACATTCCACCTCTTTCCATAAATTGGCTGCAGTTTCTGAACAATAGAGTTACTGTGAAGAGAAGAAAACCACAGACACACCCCACAACTGTTGGTCACACAGCCAAAGAGAACTAAAGACGCATTCTTTGAAAGTACCAAAAAGGAAATCCATGGTCTTAAGGCACGACCTTTTATGTTATGTTTGGAAATGTTTCTCATTTCTCTCTTTCTTCCCCCACCCCCGCTTCTTCTTTAGCTTTCTTAGTTCAACATGTTTGAGGGAGTGAAATGGCTCTAGACAGAACTTTATTCTTTGCGGAGATGTGTTGATAGTATTTGTCAGTACTCACTAACCTGAGATGGGATAGTGAAAGAAAACTGAGAAGTGGGATTTTAGAAAGAGGAAAGAAAACATGTTACTAATAATGCCTCTGAGGCTTCCTCAGTATAAAAAATACTTCGCTTGAAAGAAGAGAGAGGCTAAGACAGAAATCTCCGTTTAAAGCTGATCGTTCTCAGTTGTAAAACTAATCATTCTCTTCAGAGAACAATAACTCTGTAAAAACAATTGTTCGCCTCTCTGAAGCATCTCAACACGCGTTCCAAATGGGAATTCACACCCATCATAGCCTGTGTTCCCCAGCTGGGCAAGCCCATGCACCAAGAGGCTAGACGGTCCTGTCAGAGTCACGCTACAGCAATAAATACACCCTGAATTACTCTCCTCTGCTCTATCCACCAGCCTGCACAGCCTTCTAAACACAGAATACCAAGTGGTTTGGCACTCTCTGTCGATATTCCCTCTTGGAGGCTCCAGGATTATGATCTCAATGAAGGCAAAGTTGCTGCTGATCTTACTGGGAGTTAAGCAAGCGTAAAGTCAGCAGAATCCTGCAGGCACCAGGAATGCACAACAAAGCGATGCCTATAAATCAGCGACAAGGTGTCTACTCGCCTCCTGCTTACTGGTATGTGCTGGGGATATAACAGCAGCCCTGCACGCAGCTGTAAAACCCAGCTGCTCTCTAGCCAGCGAGAGGGCACGGCGGAGCTCGCCGGCTCGCCTTCGCGGCAGCCCACGCTCAAGTCTCCCCCCGGCAGACCCAGCTGGGCTCGAGCAGCCGCCCCACTCTCCTGCCGGCTGCCAAGGCTCCCTGCCGCACGCCAGCCCTGCCGCCGCAGCCCTCCCCGGCGGGGGCACTTCCCCTTGCGCCCCCAACTCTCGCTCCAGAGTGAGTTGGAAGCAACATTCAAATTATCTGCAAGGAGTGTGCCTGCGTTTCTGAGCGCACCTCTGTATATGTTATCGAGCATGCTTTGTTCAGGAAAGCAGCAGAAGCGAGCAAATGTTGTACCGTGTAAGGAAGAAAACAATGAAAATAGCTGTTCTTCTGTTAAGGTACCAGCAGAAAGCATGTTCACTTTTCTCCCCCCCCCCCCCCCCCCCCCCCCCCCCAAATTCAGAATAAACTTCAAATGCAAGGAAATAAAGAAAAGGCTTCTGAAAACTGAAGATGAATTTTTAGAACCTCCGATGCTTCTCTGCAATTTTATTCTGTAGTCATAACATGCAGTTGTTTGTGTCATGGCACTACTGAGGCTTTTAGACAGGATCGGGCCCCTCTAAGATATACAGTGTACATAAGCTGCTTCCAGGCCTCCAGCTTAAGACAGAACACAAACGAAGGAGGAGAAAAATGAAGAACTAGAATCACTTGCATGCTATTAAACCCAGATACATAAACCCAGAAGCTAATCTGGTTTTAGACCCTGCAGTGGCTGGTAGGTGCAGTACACAGCATGTGGACTGAAAAAGGTTAATTTTTTCCTTTTGCCTGCCAAATCATTTCTCTACTCCACCCTTGGTGTCCAACTTTCCAATCCCTGAGTCAGTGTCTGAAGTCAAAACAACCAGCTGGGCCTCACTGAACCTTTCACTGTGGGAAAGCTCAGCTCAAAATGGCTGCATTGTTTCTCTGTAATCTTATCCTCAGTGTTTAATATCCTCAGCAATTCACAGAATTTTCAGGATTGTGTTTTGGCCCTATGGGAAATGCTGACCTAAATGGTGTGAAGTTTTTGCTCTTATGTTATAAGGGAAAATATTATGAAAAAGTAAACTATCCATTTACTATCTCTGTTGATATATTTTACCTACCACTTTGAGCAGAAAGCTGCAGGATTGAACTACATACACTTTTTTTTCAGAATAATTCCTTAAACAGAATCTGATAACCTGCTAAGATGAAAGACATGACCCTGGAAATGTACCTGTCATAAAGAATGTGTAATGGTAACGTCTACTAACGGAGAATAGTTTGTCCCAAGATTTTCAAACCGCCTTACAAAATTACTCATGGGCAAAGCATGCAGTATCTATTAATGTCTAAAGATCCTTATATAGGCCAAAAAAAAAGAAAAAAAATGTGATTTAAGAGTAGGATTACAGGGCACAGGAAGAATCTGAAAACAAGAAGACACATTAATTTTGGGGATGTTGTTATGTTGTAGCAACACTTGCAAAATTTTTAATATTGAGGTACAGCAAACAAAGGCCATGTTAGAAGAAAACACAGGAGGATCTCCAAATGTAAAGAAATAGAAAATGTGGCACTTCAGTATGATCGGTGTGTTGCATTTTGAAGGCTGGGAGGAGAGCTCTGTGAGTATTTGCTGTGTGTCAGGCAAACAAGCGTGCCTCCCACTGAAGAGCCGATTTTAGTGGTGCTAACTCGTCTCATGGGTGCACTTGTTGGAGCAGGTGTCAAGGCAGGTCTTGCGGGCTGACCTCAGCTTTGGCAAGGAAAACCCGAGGAGAATCCTGTTAGAACAGTCGTCTTCTCAGCTGTGAGCTGAAGGCCAGAAATCCTACTTTTGGTGGCGAGGTTTTAATATCAGGCCAATATTGTGACAAGGTCTTTGAAGTCAGTTGCATGGTGAGGACCTGTTCGTGTACCTGTTGTACAAATTGCTCATGTGTACCTGGGAGAGCAGTGGTCAGGCAGGCTGGGAAGCAAAAGCGAGACTTTTCACAGCCAAGGTGGAGGGTTGGGGGGTGGGCAAATTCCCTAGGGTTTGGTTGGTTTAAACCATCTGATTCCCTCATTAAGAACTTGATGTTAATGCAGTGTCTGTGATGATTGGCTTATGATGATGATGATGATGTAGGAAAATCATGTAGTGGAGAAACTTTGAAGAGCTCTGGAGCTTCTCAGTCATTACAGATGGGTAAGTACTGCTGGAGACTGAGTCTTACAGCAGACAGCTGCAGCCTTCTGCTGCTGGACCTTGATCCCCAGTCTATGCCTGTTTCCATCCTGTTCCATAGCCTTGCTCCTATATATGGTCTTCTTTTAGCAGTAAGCATTTTTTATCCATGGGACATGTAAACATCTTTTATTTAACAGTACACATTTCTAATCTAGTCTTGGGAATAGGAGCCTAGGTCTTGAGATGTCTGATCCCTGGGTATTGTTTTGTGTGCTCAACTTGGAGAATTAGGCAATAAGCATCACTGATGCACAATGTACATACTTGTGTATGTAAATTAGGTTCCTGCTGTTAAACATATGACTGTGAAAGATTTGGTTCTCCCATTAAGGGTTTTTCCCCCTTAGGGAAAGGAACCCATTTTAGAAAACATAGATACCACTCATTCCTCTGCAATTCAATGTTTGCACAGTTCTCTTCCCCATTGCTTGTGAGAGGATCCCTCCTCACCAGCCTGAAATTCAAAAGATAATTGTGTTACAATTGCATAAAAAAAAAAGTTGCAATTGTGACCACAGCAAATTATACCAAAAGATCTGTCGCTGATCTATACAAAGAATGTCAAAGCCCTGCCACAGCTATTTGCTGTGGCGTTGTCCATGGCACTGTCCTTGCGCACTGTGTGAGGAACAGGCAGGTGCCGTACAGGCGATACTTGGACTTTTGGCTTTCTTAGGAGCAGTCTGCCAGACAGATCGCAGGGATTGTGCAACTGAGAATTCAAACTGATTAGACATGTGTTTTTAAGTGAAATTGGAAATGAGGAGATCAGTGAAGACAGATGCCGCATTTTGTATAAAAATCTGCAACTTGGTTAAACTGAGTTTCACGTGACAATAGGTCCTTATAGTCATCTTAATAGAGGAGAACTTTCCCTTCTATTGACTTTTCCTACTTCTCCTGTTCTTTGTACTGCAATAGCCCTGAGCCTTCTTACTGTCCAAATCCAAGCATGTCTCATAACAAGGCCTCATAGTTGATAACAAGGTTTTATCAGATAGTGTAATCCTTTAATCTGAGTAGCCCACCATAAAAATTACAGCAACAGGTAAACCCTTGAAACTTGTGTACTGGCATAGCTGACACAAAGTCACGGCTTAAGGGCATGATCCACCCTGGGGATATGTGAGGTAACTGGGCATGCTGCAAGGACTAGGAAGGACATTGTGTGACGACCTTAGGGCCATCATGCTCCTGAAAGACATACTTGAGATCATTGCTTATAGTCAAAGAAGATTGGTGTTTGTACTGCTTTACAGCTTCTCATTTCTAAAAAAACGACCTTTCTTAGTGCAAAGTTGCAGCCTGGTAGATAAATATTCACATAGTCACAGGCCAACATCCCTACCTTTTCAAAAATCACTGTATGTGTGATATGCTGTGGGCCAGTCTTGTATAGCTACCTGAAATCCCGATACCGAAGCTGCAAGAGATGTACTCCTGAGAGAATCAGAAACATATTTTTTTTTTAGCTAAATTACATACAAATATCCTTACATAATTCATAATTCCATTAAATCTTTATTCCATTTCCTTGTTAGTTGGACCAGGCAAGTTTGTGATGCCCTCAGCTGTACTGTGGTCTGCTTGTATTCCTCACTATGTTAATTTTTCTCCCAGGTATGTTATTTTCATTAGAGAGAGTTTATACTTCTGCTTGTTTAGCTTTAGCCAGAAACGTCAGCTCTTTCTACTTGAAGTCCCCAGTCATGCACTTCTACTGTTTTTCCCCAGACCAAAACATAATCTTTGTAAACCTTACTACCTTCTACAGCAACAAAAACATGTTGTATTTTCCAGTAAAGCGTCTCAGGTGCCAAGCACAACCCAACTGGCAGTCTGAAGAAACTGTCTCCCAAAAAGGTTGGTGAATATGTGCAAACATGAGCTGTTTTTCTAAAGGCACTTGCCAGAGCCCTTCTGACACACCAAGCTTAGAAAAATATTTGGCATCAAGCCCTTCTTCCAGAATTTCTCCATTTGTAGACAGTGGAAAATGCCTTCTTTTCATGTATTTAGATCTTCTGGGTCAATGCATAAGCAAAGCCTTCTATCTTTAGTTCAGCAATGGCTGGCAAACACACCCATTCTTTTAGCTTTTACTCACGATACAGTTCTTGTTTAGTTGGACCATTTCAATCTCCTAGCTTCTCCCTTGAGATGAGAGGATATTTTCTAGGGCAGGAGCCGTAGGATGGATGAGATCTTTTGGCTCTTTTCTTTACCCTGGGGAGAGCGTGGTCCCTTGCACCTCCAACTTGCCAGTCCTCCTGTGACAAGGAACTTACAGCATTCCATAACAGAGATCATATACCTCTGCATAAAAACCACATGCCACATATTGTGAACAGGTTCAAAGGCTGGAAATGAGGATTTCTCAAAGCCAAGCAGACGTGAAGACTCATGGAGATGAGGGAAGAAATGAACGAAGGTTACTCTTTTGTGCCACTAAGCTATCTCAGCAATCTGGCTGTATTCTTGGATGTCCCTTTTTCTTCCCATCTGGCTTGCAGGTCTTCCTGTAGACTTCCTGTTAAATTTCATCAGTTACCTATTATACACTATATCACACTGTGTGAGCTTTTCCTTTATTGCAAAGTTGCTAATTTATTAAGTAAGCATGGTACAAATTCTGAAGCAGGTCACGGTATGTCCACAGTAAGCTGGTAAGTAGGTCAATAGAGCAAGCCAAGTCCATATGAAGGCTTCTCCAACTATGCTTTCCAGGCATATCCGCCACCCAGTTCTGAACTACAACAGAATATCACTTGTTTTTACCACTCCTTCATGAAAAACGCGGTGTTGGTCTCTGTTAGAAGCCATGGACCCAGCATGTGGATTCTCAGATTAGACTGAGACTAGATAAAACCCAAATAATAATAATAAAAATAATCTGTAGGGTCAAGGGATCCTGCAAATATTTCATCAAAATCCTTGATGTCGTAACTGTCCAGCTACTATATAAATCGGCCAAGGTCCAAAGGCTTTGCTGCATCATTACCCAACTAACAAAAGCAAGGGCCTTTATCTGTACAGAAGGTAAATCTTCATACCTACTCATACCACCTAATAAGGCTCCCTGATCAATTAGGCTCTCAATAAGGATTCAATTTTTTTTTTTTCTTTTTGAATTGCTGTTACTGCCCAGAACCCTCAAATGCTCAACTCTAGACTAGATGGAGGGTAGGTCTGCTAACATACGCTATGTTCCTTCATCAGAGGGAGTTACTACACAGGCAGGTAGCAGCATACCCTAATGTAGGCAAATGTAAACTTGTCCCATGAACGTTATTTCTGGGTAACAGCAGAAATAATTACTCGAAGTCAGAGTTATTGCTGTGTGCTTTGACTGATGGTAAATGAATAGAAAGCGGGTTTTTTTTCCTTTCACTTGTGGCTGCTAATGAAATGTAAAGTGTCTTCCTGAAGGGTCTCTTCATAGCTATGTAGAACCAGAAGAGATTGAGAGATATAGTCCTTCCCTCGTCCTGATTTACACTCGCCTATCATTTCTGGTAGCTGTTTGTCTAATTTGTTCCTAAAAATCTACAAGGATGGGGATTGCACAGACTCCTTTGGTAACCTGTGCCAGTACTGAGCTATCTGTTTAGCAACTGCCTGCTCCTCACTGCTCTGAAACAGGTTTGGTCCTTTAATTTGTTCGCTCTCCAGACATAGCAGGACACTCATGACTCATCTTAAAGCCTGCAGATAATACGTGCTTTTCAGGGAAGAACATATTTGGATGAACAATCTGTAAAACTGATGTTTCTTCCTTTTTCAATTAAACTGTTTGGCAAAAATAGATATTAACTTTGCTTTCCTGTTAAAAAACTGTTTAGGAATTCTGTGGGAACTGGTCCCACCCAGCTCGCAGTGACCAGCTGGTTGTCAATGACTCTAAGCTCTCCGTGGGCCAGCTTATTTTTCATACCGTTGCAACTGTCCTCCCTTGTGTGCTTGTGCTCTCTCGCAAATATGTCGCGGCCAAGCTGCGTGCTTCGTCCCTCCCATGCGCTTGGGCTGGGCGCGGGGCTAGGCGCCCATTAACTCTGCCCGGCTGTGGGGCCGGCCGTGCCTCGCCTAGGGGTGTGCGGACCTTGGGTAGGTATGGACAGGATAGCCCTCCCAGACAAAAGAATTCCTTGCGATTCGTAACGGGAACGTAAAATAGAGCATAAGAGAAAAAGCAGCAAAAAGAAAGAGAAGCTCTATGTGCCTGCCATTTTGTCTCGTAACAAACAGGGACTGGCTGTTTCACGCAGCTCGGTTGGAGTCTGTGTTTCTCATCTGTTTCCCATAGCAGTTCCCTGTCAACTACCAGATCCTTAAAAAGAAAGTCACTTTTGTCCCTTTGTTTCAATTTCAGGGGCCTTTGTTATATCCTGAGTGTGGAAATGTGGATTTTGGGCTTGTAACTGGAAACTAAAAAAAAAAAAAACTGTTCCAGAAATTAAACCACCACAACTAAAGGATGTCTGGGATTTTTTTTTATATGGTCTTTATACATGGATTGTTATGTGACCATACTTTAAAACTATTTTC
This sequence comes from Phoenicopterus ruber ruber, assembly GCA_009819775.1. Classification (NCBI taxonomy): domain Eukaryota; kingdom Metazoa; phylum Chordata; class Aves; order Phoenicopteriformes; family Phoenicopteridae; genus Phoenicopterus; species Phoenicopterus ruber. Next base: position 26,326,704 of record CM020217.1, on the reverse strand, counting down.
TTTTAATAAGCTTACTTCTTTTTATATGGAAGGGAGACCCCAAACTCTCAATAGGCTAAAATTCACTCAGATATTTTGTCACAACTGGCTAAAGTAAAATTCAAGTTCCTGCAAAATACCATTTTCCCTGGAGACTTCTGTCACTGGCAGCTAAATAAGTAATGGCCAAAACAAGTGCTTCAAATAAGCTTGTTTAGGGGTTCTCTCCACAGGCAATGTGAAATACAATGGGCTTGGGAATTTCGTGTTAATTCCTCTTAGAATAAGCATGATAAAACTGCGGGCCACTGAGCAAAGCAGGAATTTCCCTAAGTGCAAATACACTTCCAGACATCTCCCAGAGAAATTGAAAGTCACAGGAGAGAGAGAGAGTAGTGTAGTCGGTGGTGACGAACGGGGCAATACGTGGCCTCCCTTGCCCCACGCAGCCCCTCTGGAGGGGCGGCCCAGGGTGAAGGTGCCCAGCGGCCCCCAGCAGAGTCACCCCCAGGGCCGCAAAGATGGCGCTTTGAGACAACTTCAGTCACAGCGGTTGCAGCTCCGTGCGGTGCGAGGGGCAGCCCACAGAAACGTGTACGTAGAGCCTGGACGGCATCTCCCACAGCAGGCAGGCCTGCCCACCGCCAGCGCTTGCAGGCTGTGGCAGAGGTGGCGGGGGCATGTTGGGCTGCTTGATGTTACTCCTGTCCCCCCCAGCCCCTGGCCAGGATGGTTGCTAGCAGGGGAGAGAGCGAGGGAGGGAACCTGGCATCCTTTGGGGCATGGTTTCCTCTTGCATTGCTGCCGGTGGCAGTGGCAGGAATGAAACAGCAGGGCTGCATTTGACAGCACCCAGAGGGGACGGTGTAGGGGGGGCCCCCATGGCAGCACTGCAGAGCGAGGCTGCCCGAGGGGGCCATGTCATGCCAGGGGGGAGAGTCCACTTTGAAGACTGGAATGGAGAAACGAGAGAGGAAGGAAAAAAGAGATGTTTGGTACAAAAGGGAGAGAATCTAGGCTAGGAGAGTGTCTCCTGTGAAAGCGGGTAGTGTAACGAGAGAGGAGGGAGTCACTTTTACTGAACAAGCAGCTGGAACAAGGGTGTGATGAAAGAGAGTAAATCCAAACCAGAGGTCTGGCTGGCAAACCTTGATCCTCCTCAGAGATCTGGTCTTTTTTCTTTGCAGACCCGAGCGCTGAAGGGCCTTCTGTAAAGAAAGAGCCGTTTCCATTTTTCTGGAGATCAGGAGGCTATTCAGTATTTGCAGGGAGAGAGACCTCTAAAAACACTTACGTTGGTGTGTGTTTGTTCATTTGTTTTTCCCAACAGGGTTGCAGTTTCCATTGTTACGTGCTGCATTTAGGGTTTGTGATCTATGGCAGTTGTATAGTTTCACTCCAGCAGAGTTTTATTCAAATATCAGATGACACTTTAACTTAATGGACGTGTTCAAAATCCTAGAAGTATTTTTTCCCCTATATCTTAAATTGACATTGCCATGCATGTGTGTATCCTGTGTATCCTGCCATGCATATGCTTTTCCTGTTTGTTCATGCATATGCTGATGATATGCTATGATAGCACGTTCTGGTAATAGACTGGAATAATAAAAACACTCCTCTTTTTTTCTTCTTTCTTAGAAAGAACCACACTGCATTAGGAAAGATGTTGAGAGTTTATTCTTTACTACAGCTGGTCCTTTTAGGCATTTATCTTACAGTATCATCAGTTCTTGGATGGCATTCCCTTCAGTCAAGCTACATGCTTGCCTTTCTAAATTTAAAGCTTGCTCAGTGAACACAGTCTCTGGTAGGAATCCATCAGTCAGCAAGTTTGTTAAAGGTGTGATGTTATCGGCAGTTCAGTTTCACGATTTTCCACATGTTGCAGTACTGTACAAGAAAAGCAAAGCAGCAGGGGAAGCATGCATGTTAGGGAGGATGATAGCATAGCAGAAAGCTTCCTCGTTCTTAAACAAGTGGGAATTCCTTCTGATAACATGGGATTACAGTGGATTTGCAACCAGGACATTGGGTTTTACTAAGTTGGTGTATCAAAGCTTTTTCTCCCCATTGTCAGCTGGTTGAGCGATGTTTGCCTGCTCCATTGCAGATGAGAGGTTGGAAGTCAGTGTAGGACATTGCCTGCCAAATCTTGTAAAGAGACAGTGACTGCAAATCATGGGGCTAAATGAAGGGGACTATATGCACGCTCTTTTTGTACTGTGAAGTAGAGAGCAGCTCGGTGCGGAGAGCAGAGACCTGGGAGCCACAGCATGTGTATGCAGGGTCCTGCTCCTAGCTTCATACTGCTGTGTTTGGGGATGTACCTGTACCACGAGGCCTCATATTAAAGCACAGACTGTTTATACTTGTGTGGCATAGTGCTCTGAGGTACTCATCCACCATCATCCAGAAGGGAGATGTGGCTAGAGAGCACCTAGTCTTCCACCCAATCTGCCTAGGATTTACGGTGTGATCTTCGCCATCAACTCTGTACAAGGAGCTCCCTGTGCCTTTTTGTTCTCTGTTTCCCAGGACAGAATAGTCATTTATATCCCATTGCTTAACTCTGGAAAGTTAAACTAAATACAAATACAAAACTAAAATACAAAATGACATTATTGCCAAGTTGTGCCTTTAATCTCAGAGCTGCATGCTGTGGCAGACTGTGACTGCTCTTTTGTCCGAAAACGTAGATTTAGGAAGCTAAATAGTGAATACGTGTTCAGGGGAGCAAGGAGCTATAGGCCAGTGGCGTTGATGTCACATTCACTTTGCCTCCATAAGAGAATTAATTAAGCTTCACACAGGCAGATTGAAAGTGAAGGATTGAAATGGTGAATGAAACCAGAATGAAAGGCAATTGCACATTTTCTCATGTTTGCTGTAAATCCCATTGAGTACAAGATGGGCCGTGTTCTCTCCCCTTTGAACCTAAGAACAGCTGTAGTGAGTCAGAGCAGAGATTTGCCTGTTCCAATGTCTTGTGCATGATATGGGCTAATACAGAGCCCTGGGTAAAAAGTTTAAATACTAGACAAGCATACAGTCTTGTTTCTCTCAATGTACCCTTCCAGTTTCTAGAAATCTGCAGCTAGGGGTTTCTTCAGCCAGAGATTGTATCCACATCTCCATGCTGAATAGTTTTTCATGGAGTTTTGCAGGGCTCAAAGTCATTTCATTCACAGAGCTGTCTTTGGTCTTGAGGATGGGACACGAAAAGGCTGTAGAAATACAACCAACCAGTCCACCAAGAACTAGTACTTACCAACTCTGTGTTGTGGAAATGAGTTTCACTTCTTTGGTGTTACTTGTGACTCTCACTTCTTCAGTGTTACTCACGACTCCTACAGATGCAAGAAGAGAATTGGGCCTTTTTGGTATATTGTTTAGTAGGCAATGCCTGTGCACACAGCAAAAACTTCAGATTTAGCATAAGCTGTCAGAAGCTATTAGCTTCCACCTGTTAACCATATTTTTTTTTCAGAAACTAAATTAAAATGAAAAGCTCCTGAAGACTGCATAGGAAGTCTGTAATTGGTATGAAATGAGGGTGAAGTGCACTTTGCATCACTTCCTAAATGGCAGCTTCTCGTACTTCTCCTGACCAAGGATTCAACGGAAGCAAAAATCTGCAAAGGAAACAACACTTCGTAGGAGTTTCCAGGGTACTGTGTATGCACGTACAAGACCTCTTACCAAAAGTACATCTGCTTAGTCCATTTACCCTTTCTAAAGGGAGAGACTCTAACCAATTTTGATGGAATAGTCAGATAATTCCATCAAGCCAAATACAAGGAAAAGTGACATTTTATATTTCTTAATTATGCTAACTTTCATTTTGGCTGCATGTATACATAATTCTGCGTGTGCCCAGAAAAAAAAAAAAATCAGATAATCCTACATAAACCCCAAAGCTCCTCCCCCCAGTCCCCCTCCCCCCCCGATATGGGTCTTTTTCAGATCGGAAACTCTTCAGGTGACTCTTAGGGGACTGCTTGTACATTGTCATTATCACAGTACAGGAGCTCGCTGTGCTTATACCCTTGCCAAATTCCCAGAGATTTCCTTTCAAATCAGATTGTGTGATGAGATCCCATTAAAAATCCTCAGCCGCTGTATTAGCATAAGCACCATTCAGGTTTGAAATATAATTAGGTCCTTTACAGAAAAGCAGAATTTTCAGAAGAAATGTAATGCTATGATCTAATGATTTAGACTCACTATTTTTGTAAAACATAAAAAATTGGCAGTATCCTCTCTTTGGTAATCCTTTCTCGGAAAAACTAAGCTTCTTAATAAATCTCAGTAGCCATGGATGGAAATCCACCAACTGCAACAGTGTTTATTGACCTTTCCAAAGTGTTAGGTTTAATTAGACTTTCGTTAGTACAACTGTACATAAATTAGTCAAGTCAGCTCTTTTCCGTGTTTGCACTGATGAGGTTCTCGGCTTCTTTTAGCCTTGACTGGTTCTTCGCTTTAAAGGATATGGTCGTGCTTCAGTCTGCAGTGTGTTGTGGAAATACCTGAGCTGACTCAGATACTGGGATCAGTTTAACTGCCGTGGCCTGGAGATGAGCAGAGGGCTTACCCCGCTTCTTGGCAGGCTAATCTGCAGCCTGACTGTGCCCAGCATTTGAGCAAGCTCATTTAAAGCCAGCTTACCCATCTCTGCACTACGCTACCGTTGTAGTGCAGACGCGCACCTCAGAGGTTCAGTGGTGCTCCATCCTCTGCTCATATGCTCACTTGGTAAGCCTGCCGAGGGGGCATCTTGCAGCAAAGGAAATATATATATATTATATACTTTTCTGCTTTCTTCCATGCTTTCAGTGTCATACCAAAAGCAGCTGAAGTCAGGCCCAGGAGGGCGTCTGGTTTTCTCCAACTGTATTATTAGAGCAGTGCAGCTATGGGAACATTATGACTACAACATTTAGGAAGTCTTTGTCTATCCAGTTTCAGTCTTATGGTGGACATGTATCTTTCAACATGAAGGGGAGTATGGAGTGGGAATCCGAGAAAAATATCTGATGTCACACCAAACACAGGTATTCAAACCTTTAGTTACATCAACATGTTTATTATGAACACTTACCTGTCAGATTGCTCATGATGCCTTTTCAGGATACTTTTCCCCTTGGTAACACTGTCTGAAGTTGTAAGAATACCTCTCCATATTTAAAAATACTGGCCGTGGCCATATGCCCATGCACTCAAATACATACAAATTAGTATTTCCACAATGGTTTATTTAATTCTAGTTATGCAAGCATATAGTGTAGTAAGGGCTACCAAAATTTATAAAGTACTCAAAATAAAATGTTTCTGTTAAATTATCTCTATTATCAACACAGACCTACAGTGCTTTGACAGACATTTTCTCGCTACTGAAAATCTTTATGTGTGCCTGTGGGAGAGGGTGTACATATATATATTAAAGTACTCATTAATGTTTATAGTGCTCAGAATGGTAACACAGAAGTCCATTTGACATCTCTTTCCCCAGAAGACCACACTCTGAAAAGTGCTGGGATATAAGTTCGAAAATCCTCAGAAATTTCTGACCACAATTTGTCACAAGTCAACCATGTGAATGCGCATATACAGTGTAGATCCTTGTGGGCCATTCAGCCTCCCTAAATGCTCTTCACACACTGTGAAACACTCATTTAGATTTTCCTAGCTTCTTTCTTGGCGGCTTTGATTAGTGAATTAATTAAATCTGTTGGTATTTGGAATATCATTTTTCAGATGGGACGTTAGGAGAAACTCCATTAGGAGGGTATTGTATCTCTGGAATAGGTTACCCCGACAGGTGCTGAAATCTGCTTCCTTGAAACTTTTCAAGACTTGACTAGACACAGCCGTGGCTCTGCTGAAATACTGCCTGCCTTTCCACTGGTGTTTTCTGTTTTCTTATGCAAAATACTTTGCTTTTCCCTCGATGTTTATCTACCGTCATTTTTGGTATTTCATGTAGTTTAAGACCAGACTTGACTGGTGCAATAATTTAGTCTAATCATCTGCATTACACAGACTACAGAACTTTACCAGGATTTCCCGGTGAAAGCTGTCTTGTAGTCGACTGACAGTGTACACCGTAAGGAAGCAATTCAGTCTTGCTTTAAAGATTTTGGGTGGCAGTGCATACCCCAGTAAAGTGGAGGGTTCACCCAAGAGACAACTATCCTTACAGCTGTTAATTTGCAGTTTGTTACCTGAATTTTTCCAGTTTCAACTTTTGTGCATTTGTTTCTCCAGTACCTGATATAATGTTCCTCTGCAATATTTACAATCTGAACTAAGACATTGTTTAGTACATTTAATTCCATTAACTTCTTATTATAAGGCTCTTCATTCTTTTACCATATGATTTTAAGTTGGGTACAGGATCCAGGGCTCTGTTACGATCTGTATGGATGCAGGCTTGAAGAAGGATAGTTAAGGGCCATTGTTTCTGCTCTGGTATGAAACAGTAGAGCAGAATTCTTGAAAAAGCATATATATATATATGTATTTTAAACAGCTGTGGCCTCAGTGGGGACTTCAGGGTACATTCTTCAGAAAAAATCATCAGTTTAGTTAATTTTCTACTACTCACATTGAACAAGGTTAAATTGTACTCCTCAGCTATTGACATTCCCTTTTAGACTGAAAACTCTTCATAGCAGAAAGCATGACTCTTGGTTATTTATGAATTCATGCTGCCCTTTCAGATGCTACAAGATAGATAAGAAGAAGTGTAGTTTGCAGAGGAAAATCTTCAGAACAATTCAGAATGCTATTATTGATTATTATAGATTAGTAAAAGTATGCAGTAAAAGTAACAGTGGAAAAAACATTTCAGAATGATAAACAGATTTTTTTCATTCCCTGTTTGCTCAACCAGTTCAGAGGGGGGATCTTTTTTGTAGCATTTCTTAATCTGCCTGAACCAAAATGTAAGTGAACGTAATTCCTGATGTGATTCAAATGATATTGCCAAATATTGCTATTATGAGGACTACCATGGCCACATCTGAAAACGGGTCAGCTGCACAGTAGATTCATCCCCAGATTTTTAAAGCTAGCCTTAAGTTTGTTGAAGGTATCTCATACATTTGTTCACCTAACACCTAAGCTAAGGTGCAGGTCAAAACCAAGGCTACAGTACTGGGACCTTTTAAGATCCCACAAGCCACAACAAACACTTAGACTGACAGGAATCAGCTGTGCCATGACAAATGCTGTAATGCTGAGGGGGTAAGGGCACATCCACACATGGATGCGATACCGCGGTGGGGGGTGGGAATTACACACTAGTTTTCAGAAGATCCCAGTGATGTGTCGCTGTACCATGATGAAACAATGAAAGCTTGATGTAATGCTTCTGATTACTTTTTTCATTGGTTAAGTGTGCTGTCATTTGATACCCTGATGGAGAGATTTTTGGAGGGGAGGGGCTGAGCCCTGTGAAACCTCAAAGCACTTTCTTTCCATTGTGGGCAGCTCAGTTAAGCTCTTATTAAACTCAGCTTTTTCTAATTTTGTAATTCACCTCCAGACATTTGCTTTTGCTCCAAACACAATATTAGCTGTAGATGTTTGTCTGTGTTTGTGGTGTGGGTTGTTTCATTGCTTGTTGTTGTCTGGATTATCCTTTTCTACTGTCAGGTATCAATTAAAAAATTGGTCTTTCTTTGGCTATAAAATAGCTTGCTAATCATCAGACTAATGCTCTTGACTTCAGGACTTAATTGAGGTTTACTGGTGAAAAAATGTATGTATTTAGATATATTGGAAGTAATATGTTCCTATTATAGCTTTTGTTTACATACAATGGTCCATAAGCGGTATAAGGTTTCTGGCATTGAATACGAACTTAGTTGAAGTGAATTCACTTTGGCATTATTTCTTAATCCACCAGAATGTGCTTCCCTTTTCCTGGAAAAAAATCTTTTTCAAGTCAGTTGCTCAAAATGTATCAAGTGACGAACTGCAGATAGCAAACTGAGCATTTGTTTGAGTTCACGCTTATTACAGCAGTGCTCTGGAAAGTGTTTGTGCTTAGGCTTTTAATAAACTCCCTCTAGAGATCAATTACCATGATTTGTCTAGTTACTATGGATAAGAGGTTTTGGGGGGTTGTTGTTGTTGAAATGTTTTGTTAAACCGAAAGAGGCTTGAATGCTTTTATTCAGGCAGAATAAAAAGGAAACGGGAAGCAGAACATAGTATCTCTAAGGAAAAATAATAATTGAAATAGTCTTAGTAAAAGGATTCTGCAAGATTATCAGGTCTTGTAGGACAATTTTGTCTGTGTGTTTTAGGCTTGTTCACAGGTAGCCCAGAATGTAGGTCAGCAGGAGGAGACGTGTAGGAAGAAGGATAAGCACTGATAAGTTAATGCTCTTGACAAAGTTTTCTCACTATAAGGTTTCAGTATAATCAAAACCAGTTTAGCATTTGAGGAAAAGCACCATGAAATGGAGTAATGGAATTAGCTTTTATGTTTTTCCAGGAACCTAAACCACATTTCCTGTCACAACTGTATATTATTAATACAAGGCATCTGCTAAATCGGAGCTGCCCTAAAATGTGCACAAATATCATACGTCTGGTTTAAATCATTTATTTTTTGACATTTGCGGTGAAAAACTAAAGCAAGATGCTGCCTCAACCCATCATAAAAAAGAGTCTGATTTGGAATACAGCAAGTTTTCAGCATGGTCTCGCAGACAGATAATATAATTCTGTTAATTTAGCAGCCAGGACTGTTACTGCCTGCACTTTTATGTCTTGCTTCCCTTTCATTTTGTATTCTGTGGTTGCAGCAATTAGTTTCTAGTCACAGAGGGAAATGAGCAGCTATCTTGAAACTCACGCCCTTTCCCAGCCCCCTGCCCTTTAGAACTGGGAGTAGAAAGTTGTTTGTTTTCTGATTTTTGGGGGGTGGGTGGCGAGACAAAAGTCATCTTTTCTCACATTGTAACCAGCCTCCGCAGGCTTAAGGCAAAGGGCCTGAAGTCTGATAACAAAATGGAATCATCTCGGGAATATTCTATAATGTCCAGAATATAATTTCCCAGGGGACTAATGCCCTATCCAGACATTTTTCCGCATTAATACCCTCTCTGAAAAAAAATTTCTATTACTGCATTTCATTATAGATGACTTCAAAATATACCAAGGATGACAGAGGCTTCTTTGGGAGCCAGACAAGCCTGGAAGTCTGGCACTGAGTCCTGGACTGTGAATCAGGACAACGAGACTCAGAAATTCCTGTGTAGTTTCCCCAGCCCTTTCCCAAAGGCCTGCGTGGAAGGGCTCTGGATAGTGTCACAGGTATCTCTGTCTGTGTGCTGCCTGTGTCACGTTAGCCTCATCAGTATGCTGAACAGTGGGACAGCGTATCTGAAATCCCACTTGATTACACTAGATGACTTACCAGAGGCCTCTAAGACCGGCATAAACTTTGCACAAATGTAGCTGTAAGCCGAGATAACACGAGAGCCCTGACGTGGAGGTCAGTTCCCTTGCAGAGCCGATCAGCTGGTTTTCCAGCCTTCAACAAATTGTTTTACGCTGACGCCAACTATGTCTTCTTCCTCTCATGCCTGTGGTGCCAGTGATGCTTGACCACCTTAGCCTCGGTCTTCTCCTGAACAGCTCCACTCGTTGCCACAGATTGCGCCCTGAAAAAATCCCCTCAGCACTTTAAAGGATTTGCTCTTAATGAAAAATGAAAACATACTGAAACAGTGTGAGGAGCCCCTCTTCTGCTTTCTTCGTTATTGTAACCGTGTCTTTTTTTCATCCTTGGTCTGTTGTGATCCCTTGGCTGTGTAATGTCTAATTTAGGGATTTTGAGATTAAAGGACAAAACTGTTAGCTAGTTCCTGTCTGTAGTGCTGCGCAGGTTTATACTGGCTGAGCATCTGAATTCGTGTGTGCTAAAAACCCTTTCGCAGACTATTCAAGTGACATTTCACATATGGAGGGAGGAACTTGCCTATCCAGCCGTACAATTGGTGTGAGCCCTGAATATTTTGGCTGTAAACTAACGATGATATCCAGAACCCAATAGTGAAAGGAGAATTTTTATGACCTGTTTCTTAGAAGCAGATCTGGGGATCTGAAAGCCAAGATGGGTGTTTTAAGGTTTGCACATCTACCAGGATTAAGATTTTGCAATTAGAGTTAATTAATAATTTCCTTGGTTGGTGAACCAAAACCAAATCCTGCTCGCCCAGTTCAGATTGTGAAAAGAGAAAATATTGTTTGGAGTTTACCCTCCAATGGGACTAATTATTCTCTATGTTTCACCCATCACATTATAATCCTCTTCAGAGAAAAGAAAGAATAAATGTTCTCATTAAATTCCAAAGCAGGCATTTTTTTCTGACAAGTTGCTCTTCCTTTGAAAAGGCTAATATCCGATGATGGAAATCGTAAAGAATAAACAAAAAAGCTTTGTAGAGAGTGATTTACTTAAAATTACACTGTCAAGAGCTTTTCATAATAATTAAAAAATTCACAATGTTTGTGATGAAAACACTATTGAAACTGCAATCTGCTTACTCACCTGGTGGTATTTTCATGTTCTTACTTAATGAACACACTCTGTGTTTTGTTATTGTAAGGCTGCCTGGGAGGGCTGGGCTGGTAGCATTGACTCTTTCCTCAAAGACAGAAGTCTCAATTGAGCAAATCAGTCCTATTCAGCAAACCACTTGAGCAAGCTCTCAAGTTCCATTAATTCGTACAGTTTTCTGACCTGGAGACTAAAGGGTCTCTAGTAGCCACACAAGGCTTTTGCGCTCATTCTTTGCAGTAGGACCAGATCTTTTGGGTACAGTGTGTGTATCGGGGTGAAACTGGATGGGAAAGCTCTCCTTGGTAGCTGTGTACACACAGGTCCCCCTTCCCTGTGAGAGCAGCGTGCGTTGATATCCACAGGAGAACACACTGCTGGGTGAATGAGAGTTACCTCTTATAGAGGACAGGGAGCAGCAGTTTAACACCTTCAAAATCAAATTGTTCTGGTGCTATGCCAATTCAAAAGTAAGGCTCCTGTAGACCATTATGAACCTGGACTTTTTCTCTCAAAGAGTAATTTCATCATTCCTGGAAGCTCATCATATACGTGTGCCTGATGAAACACATCTCTTGGCTGCCAGGTGAAGAAATACCTTTTCCTTAGTTAAGGAGCGTCTGTCCAAATGAAGAAAAGCAGCTCCACACTTAGCAGATCTATTTATATATATGAAACAGTGTAATTTGGACCTCTATGATGTTCCTACCTGAACATGTGAAAAAAACTTCCCTCTCATACCGAGGAAAAACTTGTCTTAGCTGGGAAGTAATTAATCTGGAGAAGTGTAGTCTGAAGCAGGGAATGGTTATGTACTTCTTCAGGCCTGTTTGCCTGCCACAGCGTTACTGAGGGGCAGAAAATGTGCCAGAGAAGATCATATCCAATTTCGGTGGTACTGTGCTTGTAGGCTTGTACCGGTTACATGAGGGCAGCTGTAAGACTAAATGGTGCTTGTACCAGTTCGACTGAAGTCCCCTGAACAACACGTCAATGTTTTAAACACGCTTCCCTGCCCAGCTGCCACTGGCTCCTGCTGTCTGCTCTTGCTCAGCTGTGGGACTTCTCAGTAGCTTGTTCTACTCCCGACCTCGGAGTTTGTCTCTGTGGGTACCAGGTCTGGATCCATGGACTGCTGCTGTTTCCTCTGTGAGTTGTTCTGTGTTACAGCTAGTGCTATCCATCAAAACTGGAATCATTGCTTTTCCTTTTTGATCTACACCCTTTTTTTAGGCCGATTTAATCTAGTTTTCTAATCCTGCTACTATCTACTATAAGGTGTTAGAGACTCTGGCGCTTTGAGATTCTCTGATTCAGATACTTGAATCGCTACATGGCTGATACATGCTGTCAGCCAACTCCTAAAACAACGTTAGAAAAGAGCTGCATTGCCCTGGGAAAGTGGCATTATCCTGTCCTAATTTTTAAAACTACACTGCACCTATTCTGTGTGCTGTTAACAAAAAATATGCTGCGGGCCATACCAGTGAAATATGTATCCCACAGCTAAGTCCACATGATTATTTTTAACACACAAGTTCAGACATGGTTTTCAAGCATGATGAATAGAGAACAATGTCCTGTTTGTGTGGGTGTGTGCACTGTCAAGCAGGCGAGGTTTAAGTGACTGCAGATTTTTGAATGGGAATCAAAAAAGGTCATTTGGAAACGGACAACGTTTGCTCCTGCACAGTTTATGACTAAACATCTGGGATTCACAGAGGACACTAGAAAAAGGTATTAGTAGTAAACAAGATTTTGCTGGCTTCTTCTACAGAAAGAGCAATACCAAGAATAAAAATGGTAATAGTGTAGAAGATGATCAAAATTTGTGCTGTGTGCACTTAAGCTGCTTTTAACAATTATGTTCTTCTTTCGTTGTTTTTTGGGTTTTTTTTTTTTGTTGGTTTTTTTTTCCCCACTCAGAACCTCAAAAATTGACTAGTTCTAATGAAAAAGAAAAGACGCTGATGTTATACAGTAGTGGAAAACAAACCAATTTGTTGAAAATTACTGTTGAAAAGTATTCTTTGCTAATAGGTCACATTTACTCTCTTGAAACATTGTTCAAATTTTTAAATTCTTCTGAGGCTGTAGTGAATGTTTTTCATCTTTACAATAATGTTTTGAGGAATCATAGATAGCAGGCATTTCAGAAGGGGAACATAAGTACCCTCCCGAAGCAGTTTTTACCATAATATCATACTTCTCTACCTATTTTCTCCCCTCTTCAGAAAATACCAAAAAAAATTACTTGCTTTCAAGCTATAACAACTTAGCAATTTCTTCATTTATGCCCTTCAAGAAGGTATATATCATACTTACAGTTGTTTCATCTGCCTCTTTTCTGTTGATTCCCCCTGTTTCAGAAAATGGACATAAATGAGAGTAGCTATTGATGTGAAGAATACTGATGCATTATTTTAACATATTTATTCCCTGTAAACATTCATTAGTTAAAAAGGAACGCTTTTCTCAAAGCACTTCCCAGCACATTCTTAAAACGCAATTATCCAAATAGACTGCTCGAAGAGCAGGCATTACCCAGGCATTAATAACCCAGTAGCTGAAGGCTTGTTGGCGTTCTTACCAGAGCCATTCTCCCAGCTTCTCTCAGTTCGGGAAAGCAAATGTGCCTTGCAGCGTGCCCTGAAGGATGATAAAGTCAGACTATTATGGGCAATAGTTAGTCTTCAGAGGGGAAGCATGAAGTATTGTTCTGAGCACAAGACAAAACCTGAAACTGCCAGTCCCGGCTCTGACTGTGATTCTCTCCAAGGCTTTGGGTAAATCACTTGATCTCTTCACCTCGGTTTCTTTATCTGAGAAACGGTGATAATCTCATTTTGTTTTGCCGAGTAATTTTACAAGATGTCGGAAAATTAATGCTGGGAAAGCACTTTGATGGTAAAAAGTGCATTTTAAGTGTGAGATTTAACACAAACAGCTCATAAGAATGGCGTTCCGCACTCTGTTATAATCGGGACAGATTAAATACTTAAGTCATACCACAGGACCTACAACTGTGTTTTTAGAGCAAGCCACAATAGCATTTCCTTAGAAAAAGCTATAGAAAGTGGAAACCAAAAATGCTCCCCACTGTTTCCTTGTGGTAAGAATGTTGCAATAGAAATGGTGAAGAGAGATATTGTTCAGAATACTTTACTCAAAATGTCCACAGTGTTTCAGCAGAAAACAAACCGACAACTCAGTGGAGAGTTGTACGGGGCAGGCAGTTGCCTCTGAGTGTAGGTCAGCAGCAGCCCTGCAGCTCAAGTGTCTGCCTTTTGTCTTGCAAAGTAGCCATAGATCAGGTGGCAGCAAGTCTGGAGCAGGACAAAGCAGAGCACTGAGTAGCAAAAAATGGCATTAGAAGGCAGAGTTTTCTCAAAGACCACGCTTTAAAACAAAAAGCAATTTCAGCCGTGAGTGGAATGGAAGGCCTTTATTTCTTAGCCTTGCTCTCTATGTCTGGGCTGCAACTCTGAATGATAAGGCTAGCTGAGCCAGGTCTGTTGTCTGACCCTTCCTCTAGAAACTCCCTTCTGGAGAAAAGGCTGCGAACAGCCAGGTGAATGATGGGCTACTTCCAAAGAAGGACTGGCTTCTAAACCAGAAACTGAGTACACTGGAGGTAAGTAACTGAACACTGCCACTTCAAACCACTTAATGCCAGTGGTGCTGAAACGCTCTAACATTTCCGCGTTTGACCCAAGATATCTTCAGGCACCTGGAGCTCTGCTTTATTTCTTGTGCAGACTCCCTGTGTCCCAGGGAGTGCTCTGAAAACTTGTAGGGCGTCTCTGAGTTCGGTGACGGTCCCTCTGCGCTCCCCAAGGGCTGCTAGGAGTATACTTGCCTCAGCAGCCAGAGCAGGTCCTGCTCTCCACACCCTCAAGGCAGCCATCACCACTTTCTATTTAAAATGCAAATGGTTAGGCCCCTTTGGCACAACCTAAATCTCAGAGAAAACCTCAGGATGTGAGAGTGACAGATCTCATTTTCTCTTCAGCCTCAGAGTTTCCATGTGTCTCCATAACAGAAGCGAGCTCATGAAAAACAATGTGGTTGGGAAAGAGAGCTCTCTACTTTTCCACGGAATGGCTATCACCTGACAAAAAAAGAATGCAGGATACCTGGGGCTAAAAAGAGAAAAAAGTGCAAGTGTGGTGCTGTACCTAGTATCTGGGACACTCGCAAGGGAAAGAATTTTTCTGGTTTTCGGTCTTCCATACAATTATCTTTGTATTTTGCACTAAATCTCCGTTGACTCAACTGTGTAAACCACTGTCCAGAGATGGTGGCTCTGTTGTCTCCTCCGGGCAGCCTAGAAGATGATCCATCTTGTAGGGCTTGCATCATTTGGATGGGCTGGTCCTCACTCAGTTCATTTTCCATGTCAAGGTGGTGTTTTAAAGAGGTGAACCCTCTTCTTGTTTTCTGGTAAAAAGATATCAACTCAGACTAATTATGGCAGACGAAATCATGGTAGATGTGAGGTTTGAAACCTATTCCAAATCTACAGTAGTCAATTAAGACATTGTGCACTGAAAGCAGCACCTTGTCGTGAGGCAGCAATTTGATGTATTTGCAAATCATGTTGCAGTTATAAGCCACAGTTGGCAGTGACCCACTTTTTTATTGTACACAATGTTACTCAGTTGATTTGTGCTAGTCGCAGAGCAAAATTCTGGCATTTCAAATAGCTGTAAATATTTATGAGTTAAATGCAATTTTTGCTAATATTTTAGCACTGTTATATGAAGAGATTATCCGCAAAGGGTGAGATGTAGCTGGCATTTTGCACAGGCACCATGAGAGCTTTTGAATTCTTCGTTCCATTGAAAGGCATCATCTCAAGAACAATCTAAAAAATGCTTCAAGTATGACAGAGCACTTCTTATCATTTATATACATTTATGGCCTGTTACATAAACACAGAAGCAAAATAGAAGATGTCTGCATCCTAAAGTCAATTTTTTCATGACTTGGAAGCCCCTCTTGGAGTAGCACCCTCCCTTCAAGGAAAGGTGAAACACGTAATGGAGGCAAATTAGGGGGAAGTCAACGCATAAAGCAAGAAAGCTTCTCAGATAAAACATGCAAAAGCATTTGTTTTCTGAAATATCCTTAGAGGAAGGCTCCTACTGACCAGTAATATAATGTTAGCTTAGTTCTTAAGATGTCATCCATGTACTCAGGTAGGAAAACACTTATAATGTAAACACATTTACAATACAATGTGGAGGCAGGTGCAGACTGATCTAATTGTGCATATGTGTAAAGGGAACGGGACCCTGCAGCCATAAGGCCACAAATGCACCGGGTAGCCAAGGAGCATGCGTGACTGTGGCCACGAATATACTTGCATTGACTTTAGTATTCAGTGACTTTTTAATATCTGTATTGTGGTAGAGCTTAGAAGGAACAACTGGCAATTAAGGCATCATTGACTAGGCCCCACACACTCATGGAACAAAAAGGCAGTTTGGGAAATATTGGCATTTCTCATAAAGCTAAGATGCAGCGAAATCTGTTCATAAAAGATATCAGAATGTATCCAATCCACTCAGAAATATTTGTAAGAAACAATATTTCTACCAGGAAGTTGGCATGAAAGACTGAAGTCTATATCTTTGCCTGATTTCTATGAGGGAGACGTTTCCGAGTCCTCTGCTGATTCTGTCTGAACAGCTGGCTACTGGACAGGGCTGTATTGGCTCCATTTGTGATGTTGTGAACAGTCAGCTCCACTCAGTCCTCTTAGTTTCACAGACCTTAAAAGGACAAAAGAAAAATATTCTGCCAAATAGAAATAATCGACCTGGAATGTATTCCCACTCCTTCACAAGGATATCGCAACCAATAGGAAGTAAAGGATAAATTGGTAAAATACAGGTGGTTGTGGCAGCTGAAATGATCCTTTACTGGCTGTTCATATAGTGAAGTGACGTGAAGAGATGGAGAGTTTAGAAAATTTGCTCAACAGGCAGGGAGAGAGAGTGTTCTATCTGAATAGTTTTTGTCAATTATCATATAGTAATCTGAGATGTATTTTTTTTGCTACGTTTATTCCATTCACTGAACTGATTATAAAGGCAATGTTTTCAGGAATACAGCTATGGATTAAATATAGATGTGCACAGATAGGAGTAATTTCTTATGCCACTGAAAAAGGTGTGTATAATGTGGTATAATAGAATGAGATTTGCATCTGATTTACAACCTCAGTATAACTAAATTTAAAACACCTTTTGGATCACATATTTTGTCAGCTACTTGCCCTGTTGGAGGTCAGGTAGGAGTCTTGCCATCGTTTGTAATAACGTGAATTATAATTAAGTAAACTGGCTGTGATCTGGCCTTTTTTTCTGAATTTTATTCCACTATTACTTAAAAATGGTAAGAAAAGTAATACTTGAAGTAGAGATTTTTTTCTGAAGAATCCCTTCTCCCATGTTTGGACTGGACCATCCATTCTGCCCAAGGATGACTGAGATACTGAAATACTGAGGTGTTTAAATACTCCAGTAGTGGACAGTCCACTCCCTCTCTAGGAGTCACGGGAGGTTTCAATATGATGGCTAAGGTATGTAGGAGTTGACTCACCATTGCCTACACTCCTGTCATTTCACACTTAAAGCCAGACAACTTCTAAGGAGTATTGTGGGAAAAAAAAGAAAAACAAACAAACAAGCAAAACCAAAACAACCCCCCCCCCAAACCTTTGTGTTTGATAGCTGACTACTTAGAAACCAGGAGTCAAGCGTGATTAACTAAGACCCAGACATGATCAAGGGAGCACAGTTGAACCTCACCCCAGCTAGGGTAACTGTACACAAGTGGACTCTACATCCATGGTAAGAGCAGGGCTGTATGACTTTACTTACAATACTGCTTTCATTGGAGGGAAGAATGGGTAATCACTAAAGAAGTGCATTAAAAGGCTCTGACCAGAAGCCACGATTTTCAGGGCTTTAGTTAAGCAAAGCAGGCAGTGTATTGACGAGGAAGCCTCTGAGATGTTCAGCATGAATTCAACAGTGAACTGCTTAGTTACAATACTGTATTAATTTACTGTATTTTTTCCAAAAGTAATTTTATGAATCCCCAGTCAGAAGCATGATGGTAATTTTCCAGCCTCAGAGCATGAAACAAGTTCTCAAAGATGCAAGGGATTCATTAAAAGGAAGCCAAGAAAATTATTACGTCTGCATGCACAGAAATACTGACTTTGTGATTGCAAGTATCTCTTTATAAACGATGTCTACATAGATATATGATGGGGGGCCAAAGGTGATGGGGGGGTAAAAATATGCTTGGCATTTCACAAGAGCCAGTTTCAGGGTTGGGGGTCAGAGGAGAGAGGAACCTGTAAAGATGAGGCTATCTGCAATCCTGACCAACTTAGTGTAATGTTCGCTTTTCGTTAAGCCAAGCCAAACAAGACGAAAAGGGCAAACTTGCACGTTGTCTCCCTAGAGCCCATAACCCCGTGCCTGAGATCTCTGGAGGGAGGGTTCACGTTAACCTCAGTTGTGTCATATTTAACTTGGCTATTGGAAGACTCACTTGGCTCTCTTCGTAAATACCACACCTTTTATATTTCTCACTCTCCCCATTTTAATACTGCTGTTTTGCTATGTGGAGATTTCTTGTCATACTTGTGATTTCTTCTAAATATACATGGTTCATCCTCCTGTCTGCTGCTGAACTTCTAATCTGCAGACTCTCAGTGGGTGCTGATTGTGTCCCATCATTCAGATGTTGGACACAGGGGGCATTACTGTGTGATTTCCAGAGGGTGAATGAAAACAGGAGGCTTGGTTCAATGCTGTGAGATACCAACCTGTGAGGGAAAGCTCTAGGGCACCGCTTGTAATTCCCAGGGGGACTTTATATTCAGAAAAGCAGTGAGAAGCCCTATACTTTAGCCTGCCTGAGAACTCTACTGCTGGATTCATAAATACTAATTTTGCCTTCTTAACCACATGCGAAACAAATGACAAGTTGAAAAAAACGGTTTCCTCAAAAACGTGAGCTTTGGTTTACTTTCCCAGCTGCAGAATGTCTTGGTTGCCCACCTCATTGCCTCTTATGCCCCCACCCTGCCCCGTCCCTGCGGCCATGATGAGGCCCTATAAATGAAGAGTTCTGTAATGAGCTCACCTCAGAAGAACTTGCACAGAAAGGCAACAGTAAGGGCCCTTTTAAAAGGCCTCCTGCTACCTCTGTCCTCCTTGATTCTGGAATAGTTTGCTTAAGTTTCTGATGATCACATCTATAGCTGATCACATAAAAAAGGGAGACTCTCACCAAACGGCATTTGACCTTTACAGCAAAACCCAACACTTCCAACTCAGGTGCTATACCAGCTTCAGAAGAGATGGAAATAAAAAAAGGGGACATGAACATCTGCTAGAGACGAACTCTCTTCCAGTGATGCTTGCCCTGATCTGCAAGAGGCTGGCACTGCACCCTCCACTGTTCATCAAGGCTGTGGTGGGGACTGGATGCCTTCCTGCTGGCTCCCAGTAGCGAAGAAGGACGTGGACCTCTTTGGCAGGTTGTTGCCTCTGCACTCTGTAGCCATTCTGGCAGTGAGTAAAAGTGGTGCAAACCTTCAAGCAGAAGTGATGCTCCAAATTTGTCCCAGAGAAACACCTCTACCATCACAAATCATCATTCTGCCCAAGGTGGATTGCTTTTTTTGGCCTCGGAGAAACCTGCTGCACCTGATGCTGTGTACACAGCATCACACCACTTTCTTCCTAAAGGGCAGATGCCTTGAAGAGGCTGCCAGGCCTGTGCAGCTGCTGGGACACAGGGCAAGAGACGTTTAAAAAACTTTACCTCCTTGCTCATCAAATGAGAAGTAGGGCTTTCTGCTGCTGCTTTTCTAGGGTTTTTGCTCTCAGGTTGCTCTGCTGCCTGTCAGTGACTATAGCAGCAGTAGGACTTGCTTTTTATTTGTGCCATCTAAAATGGTGAGGGCTGTGTCGATGTGTAGGTGTTCATGCCAGCAATGTTCAGCAGCTTAGTTTACAGCTAGTCTTGCAAAGTCACTCAGATTCTTGTCACGTTTTACTACATGAAATCCTTTGAATAAGGGTGGTGGGGGGGAAATCATCTAATGTAGAAGTCCAGGCAGTAAGATCTTCCAGCTGAGACCGTTGACAGAGTTTGTTAGTGTTCCTGCTCCAGGGGCTTGGCAGTGACCTTTGTGGAAGGGTAGCTGCTCACCTGGTCACAGAGGATGCTTGGGCTCCTGGATGTCACCACAAAACTAATGACAAAGATGTCCTTTTCAGTATAACCTGATGTAAAAGCTGCAACTTGTTATAACTCTTCCCTTTTTGAAGCTGCAGCACCGCTCCTGCGTGCACACTGTTTGTGTTATGCAGCCATCTAGAGGGCCTGCTGCATGTACCGACTTCATGCTGTTGACCAGAAACCACAAAACTGCAGGAAAATGCAAGCTCTGCTGACCCTTAGTGGCTGTAACTCGGCTGCAGTGCTGTGGGAACGTTTTTACAAATTCAGGAGTGTGGTTCTGGTGCTGTTATGCAGGTGTTGTCCTATTTTGGGGGGGGGGGGGGGGGAGGTACTGACTAACCTGATGAGGGCAAAAATTGGGGAAGCGCTGTCAGCAGAGAAGAGGGTCTGGGTATCACAGAGGAGAATGTACCCGACCTTGAGATTTTATGGCAGTTCCACAGAGCAAATACAGTATCTTGCGTTTAGGGGCTATCAAAATTGACACTGTAAATGAAAGGCGAGTCATCCCCTGGACAAGAGAGACAGAAAGAAAAACTGGAGGCAAAAGGCAAAATGATTGGAGACTGTCACATGGCTCTGACAAAGACAGACGTGATTCTTGGAGACACCAGGAGATTCATGTCTGGTTGAGAAAGGGAAGACTTAATCCCTTGTACTGGTGAGACTTCACCTCGAATATCAGACATAAGCCTGGCTTTCAAAGATCAGGAAAAAGGAATTTTACTATGCAAAGAAGGCCTCAAGGTGATAAGGGGAACTGAAACCCTATTTTATAAGAGACACTTAAAAATCCAGCCAGATTACATTGAAAAGGACACGAAATGTTTCCCGCATTAAAAAACCACATCACTGAGGTTAACAACAGACAGGGATAAAAGTCACATGGTGTGAGAACAGATGAGCATAAATTGCCCAGACTTTAGGGGCTGGAAAGTCAAAGTGTTTTTAACAGTAAGAGCAGTGAGGTTCATTAGCTGTGTCTGAAGTGCCAAGAGGAGGGAGTCCTCTCCCCTTGCTAAAATGCAGGTTAATCCACAAGGTGGTTGTCAGCACCAGCACTTCCAGCCCCACGTTCCTGCTTTGGTGGTGTTCTTCAGACCTGCTAATTTCTCAAGTTATGTCGTGATGACTCTAACAACGGTGTCCCCGCACTAGTGTACATCGCACTCCAGCAGGGGAACAAAGCCTGTGAGAGGCTGTTACAGACATCGTTTTGGTCTGAATACAATCCTTCATTTTCCTTTCAGCGTTAATTCACATGACATCTCTTAGAACAACTTTTCAGAGACCAGTATGTTGAAGAAGATGTCTGTGTTTTCACTCTTCCTTGCAGCATCTGACCGTCTCCCAGTGCCATCCCCGTGGCTTGTCCCAGCGCCTGTAAAAGCTGGCACCCTTTTCCCGGGACGCCTTTGTACAAGTGATACTCTCTTACGATCCCTCAGCCGTGAGGGTGCCTGCATCCGCAGTCAGGTCATGATAATTGCTATGGAAACTCAGGCCAGAACGATAGCTTCTTACCCAGATGGCTCATGTGTTTGACATAAGCCAACGGGCAGGTTCTCAGCAGGTCTGAGCCGACCTGCATCGCATGTTTCATGCCTAAAGACAACGGTGTTGCTCAGTAAACGAGCTCTGCTGCAGCTCTCCCGGCCTCTGTCGGCCGGGCCGCAGCCGCAGCCGGAGGAGGCGAGAGCGGGGCCTGCCTAAGCCTTTTCTCCATGGAGAAGCCGGCGGGGCCGGGCTGAGCGGCAGCCCCGGAGCGGGCGGCGCGGCGGGCCCGGCGTAGGCCGCGGGGTTCGCTCCGCCGCGGCGGGAGGGCTGCGGCGCCGCCCGGCGGCCGGGAGAGGACGCGCAGGGGCAGGGAGCTCCGTCCCGCCCCACCCCGCTCCCGCCCTCCCTCCGCGGGAGGTGCCCGCAGCTCATAAGGGAGTGGGCGGGGCCGGGGCTGGCTGTTTTGTGGAGTGGCGGGGGCGTCTTGGCCCGGAGGTGCCCCTCGCCGGCGCCCCGCCTGCCCGTCGCGGGGCTGGAGCCTCGGCTCAGCCCGCCTGGGGCTGCTGCTGCTCCCGCTCCCGGCGGCGGAGCAGCCCTCCTCAGGTAAGGGGGGAGCGGGGTTCCCTCTCCACTCCTCTCTGTTCCAGGTCGGCGAGAGCGGCCGGAGTCCGGCTCTAGCCCTAGTCCTGCCCCGAGGGCCCCACCGGGCCTGGGCCGCGCCGAGTCCTCGGACCCGGGGCCTCCGCAGCCGTCGCGGCCGGGCAGGGCTCCCCTCCCCTCCCCTCTCCTCCACTCCCTTGCCCTCCCGGCAGCTGCCGGCGGAGCCTGGCCGCCTCCTTGCCCCAAGCCCGTCCCGCCGCAGGGCCGCGGCAGCGCGGGGGCCTGAAGTGCGCTCGGTGGCCGCTGCCGGGCCCGCCGGGGGTCCCACGGCCAGGGCCCGGCGTGCGGCAGCTGCCGTGACCGGTGCGGGCTGTCCCGCTGCTCCGTGCCCGTCCGTCTTCCGCGGGGAAACCTCTTCCGTTCTTTCTTCGCAGGGAGGCGGCCGGCGGGGTCTGCGGGGGAGCAGCTCCCGGGCCGATGCTGCTGCCGGCCTGGGAAATGGGTCTTTACGGGCTCCTCGCCGTGGGCTCTCACCTCTATGGCTTCTACGAAGCGCACCAAGTATCTCAAAGTAAGTCTGCGACGGGGATGTGCTGGCTTCTGCACCGTGGCTGGGGAGTCTGCTCGGCTTGAGTTGTGTTCTCAGGGTTGGCTTCTACTTTGCTCCTTTGCAAGGAGCGCCTGTGCTCTTCTTGGCTGCAAACCAGCCCTGTGTGAGGAAGCAGTAGCCGTTTGCCAGCTGGGCAGAGAGCTTTGTCCCGAGGCTTTTCTGCCTCAGGTGCTGGGAGGGTCCTTGGCAATGGTGTCCTGGCACTTGGTTGTCAGGGAACTAGCGAGGGAAATCTCTGAAGCTCAGCTACTCAGATGGGGGAAGCTCAGGAAAGTTGGGTCTGAACTGGAGCTTTTCCTGGCTGGTCTTGAACCCTCTCAGCTGCAGCTCCTTGGAGGAGGCTGGTTCAGAAGCAGCTGTGCCTCCTGATGGTGTTTGCTGGGGAGGACCTGGGGGCAGGTGGGTGCTGCCCTGCCTGGAGCTCTGGGGCTCCTGTGCTGGGTTGTGGGCTTGGAGCAATGACTTGGTTGTCTGTGCAGCTTTGGGGTCAGTTTGTTTCCAAACACTCATCTGTGCCTTGTGTAACCTCTTGGTAGCTGCTGCAGTGACTTGGTTTTGGTTCAGTGGGGCTGTGTAGTGTAGAGGAGGGGTGGACTTTTAAACAGTTTTAAAGATGATTTGTAGATGAAAAGAAGCTGTGTTCTGGCACATTGGTATTTTAAGGGAAATGAAGGTGGTATTATCTAATAAAACTATAGCTGGTTAGAGAGGCTTGTTAGGGAAATGTGTATTGTATCTTATTAGGTTTTAATCAGTAAGGCATTCTACATTAATGACCCTAGCTGGCTCTCAAAAGTGCTTACGGGAAGGACAGGAGTGCCAGAAAGGCCCTTGCAGGGCAGTGAAGGAAGTGCTGGGTAAATGGGTACAGGGCTGTGCACTCATGTGTACAGCACATCTTCTGTTGAGACAGCAGCAGGCTGCATGGGAACAGGCTCCAGAGGTGGCTTCTCTGAGCGGCTTTGCCCTGCTCTGGCTGTACTGGTCACTGTCAGGTCTCTGTGTCCCTTCTGCTCTGGTGGGAGAAACCAGGCAGCCCTGAAAGAGGGACAGAACCATGGCCTGGTTGGGCAACTTGCCTGGTGAGCAGTGACACAGTGACGTGCCCTCCCCCGGTGCCGAGTGTCCACACTGGTGGAGGCAATGCAGAAACATGGGCAGCAGAGGCTGCATCCTTGACTGTCCTGTGTCCTTAGCAAAGGTTTGCTCTTTTCTGCAGAGTATGAAGCTGTGATGGACAGAAGGTTTGGGCTGGAACCAGGGATTCTCTTTCGGGGCCTCAAAAAGGTAGGATGGGTGACTGGTAGTGGCATCTTTTATTTTGTGACAGTAATGTGAACATCATGTCTCTATGGCCTTTGCTCATCCGAGCTTCAGAGGTTTGTAGTTACTTTGCAAATTTGGGTATTCGTAGTTAATTTTAGTCTGTTTCTAATGAGGAAGAGAGACTTGCCAGGTGTGTCTAGATCTAAGAATCATAACCAAAATTTTGTGTCTTTTCTTGATCCCTGGCCTTAGTGTTTCTTTTTCATTACATCATTTAACAACCTTCTGGTTTTACTGTTTGGCCTTAAAAGCTATGATTAGCCTTGACATTTGTTGCAGCCCTTTTTCCTGTCACTGGGTGGTTTGGATAATGCTTAACATCAGTGAACACATGTTTTTCCTTTTGGTTGGCCTGTAGTCCAGCATAGAGGAGGACTGATTTTTGAGGCATAAGGGCTTAAAGAAACATGGTTGGTCTTAAACTAATAAGAAAACTAGCGCCTATCTACCTCAAACCAAACCGCAGCCCAACCTCCTTCCTCACCTTGCTTGCTTTTGACCTTGCATCCTTTTGAAGAAGTGCAACTAATGCAAGTGATATTGAGGATGATTTACACCAGGAATGTGTGTCTGTGGAAGTATTTCAGTGTTTAGGCCCACCATCACTGCTCGTAAGGGACCCTTGATGTGTGCTTTGAAAAAAGCTATAAAGCAGTTGTGGAGATGAACTTTTAGTGGGGCTCTGTATAGGACACAGGGCTACCAGCTGATCCCTCTAACCTAATTTAGATTAAAATCCCATGTCACAGAAATCTCCAGCTGACCTGACTTCATCTGATGCCACCTTGGCTTTGTTGAAACAGGGAGTGAAACTTCTCTTCCAGCAAGGTGCCTTTTCACCCAAGCCCTTGGTTTTCCAAGGCAGAGTAGGGTTGCTTCCTGAATCCCTCAGGAAAGGTGAGGGGGCATGCACAGGGAATGCAGTGCTCTGCTTCTCTGTTGCCTTTCTTGAAAGGCTGACACAAGTTGAAAAAAGAAAAGTTCCTGGCTAAACTTTGCATGGGTTAAGTGTAGTCCAAAACAGTTTTGTGTGTTTCTTTCTAAATGAAACAAAAAAATCCTAAAATTAAAAGGATCGGGGCAAGCAGGGGGTGTGAATTTGTTTGGTTTGAAGAGGTAGTCAGCAACAGTAGTAGCAGACTAATTTGTTGTTTCCTGAGAAGCTTCCTGACAGGGAACCAAAGCAAGGATGTGCTGGACTGGGAAGCCCTGAGAATTGGGACCCTTGTTCCAGGCTGCATCTCTCTGTAGTCACCAGCCTGTTCCCCGTGTCCTGGGGAGGAGGTGTGTGCATGTGGGTGCCTCCCTGCGTGCTTTGTGGTTAGAAAACTCCCTGGTGTTCATGGGGAAAGGCAGTGATTGCTGCTCAGTCAGGTTCAGCACCAGTGTGGGGCTTAGGAGTCAAGACACCATCTGTTTTTCTGAATTTCACACCACTGGAAGTCAGAATGATGCTGTCTGAGCTCACAGCTGTGATCCAACTGGATTGCTGAAATGACATTCCTCAGATATAGAGTTCTGTGGTGTTGGGTAATGGACCTAGTGTGTTGGAGATGTTTCCTTGTCCTGTAAGAACATGCTTTTATGGCCAGATACACATAGTGACCAGTTCCCTTGATTCCCCAGGACCCCATGGACTTTGAGTGGAGCTACTGGATCGAATGGGGAAGGGAACGTATACTGTGGCTTCTGGTTGGTCACCTGCTGGTATCACAAGTGTCCAGGCTCTTGGTGGAGAAGGTATGTATGGATTTTCTTCACAGCAGGGAGTTTCTGTAGGTTTCAGTTTACTCTGGGCACGGGAACCTTGGCACTGAGGCTGCCGAGTGTGGGAAATCCCACTCTGTGGGGTGAATTGTGTGAGTGGGTCTGTAATGATGCACAGGTGAGAGCGAGTAGGTCAGTTGCATTAGTGTTTGGAGACTTCAGCCTCCAACCCATAAAAGCCTGTGCTTTGTTGTGAACCATTAACCAGTGTCATTTGACCTGTACACAGAAGAAGGGTGTAGTAATTCCTTTCCAAGACTGAAGTGATGACTGCTTGGGTTTTGGCATGATTGTGGGAAATGGCCATCATGTGGTGTTGCACCTGCTAGTCTGGGGAAGGAAAGGAGGAAGTTATGTTCTCCCTCAGATCAGGGAGGCTCTGGATTTCACACATGCTGCTACAGAAACCCCTTCCCTTCCATCTTTATGGATACAGTTGGGTTTCCCTGTATTGTTTCATATGTGTTCTTAACCTTGTTGACTGCATTTGTTTCTAATATAGACCCTGTGTAGGACAGCACAGATATTGAGTGCTTTTTTCTTTAGAAATAAACTAAAAAATTGTTCATTGTTTTTCTTTCTAACAGTATAAACCATGGTGCTTGATGGTTTATGGAATGGCTGCCTGCTGGATGTTACTGGGAATCAAGGGCTTTGCTGTCATTTTATTACATGCAACTATTTCGTTTGCTGTGGCTCAGTTTCAGCTGTCACTCCTGACATGGTTGTGTTCCCTTATCCTGCTATCTACTTTACGCATACCAGCTGTGGAAGAAGCCAAGGTAATGTAAGAAGGACTAATTAAGCATCAAATTAATTATGGGGGTGTTTGTCCATTATGGCAGTTATCTTTATGATGGAGTACTATCCCTTCAGTTGATGTAAGCAGAGGTTGGCTTGAAAAACCTTAGGTAGTGGAGCTGCAGTGACTCATGCTAGAGCTTCTCCAGTTAGAAGAGTTGTATTTCTCAATCATGCTGGCTGGTGCATTGAGATGAAAGTATATGCCTTAATGTGTAAGTGGTATTCAGTAGAGCTGGAGTATGATAATACTTTACTAGTGCTCTAGTAAATGCATTTCTTGTTTTTTGGAGCTGTAATCATACCAATTTAAGGTGCTGGTTTTTGGGTTCATATCCAGGAGTTGCTTAGTCAAGCCTGACCATACCTTCTTGGTGACTGCAGGCTTCTGCATGGAAAAGGGGACTGTTTTTCCAGCACTTTCATTTGTACCAGACAAGTTGCTCACAACCGGTTGATGCAAGCTCAGTTTTGCTCTTGCTGTGACGGCTTTTGCTGGGCAGTACAGATTTTAGAGAAACTGCTGCTCAGTTGTAAGGAAATGTCCTTGTTGCATTTACTTGGACTCAGGGGAAAAACAGAGGATATGTTATAAGGCTTGTTGCCCTGATGTTCAGGGGAAGGGCAGAGGGGAGATGAGTGGGTAGGGTCTCTTCATGTGGTATAGACAGGTTCGTCTTGCTGAGAGGAGGAAAGGGCCCACTACAATACAAATGTAATCAACCAAACTGTTTGTTTCCAAGTTTTTTCTGATAATGTTTTTGTTGTTGGAAATAGGTGTGACAGGGAGTGTCAAAAACTTGATCAAGGCTGAAAAGATGTTACTGAGCCTTTAGCTTTTGCAGGAGTGACTGATTCTCTTCAGATCTGAACTGCAGCCTTGGCTTCAGCCCTAGCAGTCCCTTGGCTGTCAGTAGTGTTGCCAGCTGGTTTGGATATTGTATTACTGGACCAAATCTGAGGGAGATAATGGCATTCCTGTAAGAAAAGCTCTCCTGCTGTCATAGATCTTCAACCTAATAAGTTTCTGAAATCAAGCTGCTGTCTCTTTATGCTGGTTGCAGTAGCTCTAGAGGCCCTTTCTCCATCAACAGCCAGTGCTTGTTGTTCATGCATTAAGTAGGGCTGTTCGCTTCAGATGCTCGTTCAAGCTGCTGCTTGCTTTAGTTGCTTCCTGCTGCTGGTGACCCTGAAAGTTAGGATCTGGGTGGGTATTGCTGTCCCACTATATAAAAACACAGCATTGCACCATTGTGATCTGGCTTTGTTTTGTCTTGCAGAGAAAGTGGTATGACACAGAAAACGAGTATTATCTGCTGCTCTTCACTGTGTCTGTCCGCTGCCTCTTCTGCACCAGCTTCAGCCTGGAGTACTGCTGGCATGGACCTGCCCAGAAGTCATCGCACTCATTCCTGTGGATGCTGGCATATGTGTTTTATTATCCTACATTCCACAATGGACCCCTTATGAATTTTGATGAATTCAGTAAACAGGTAACAGTGTTTTTAAGATCATACAGTTACAGATTTTCAGTGCACCTGTCTCAGGTGAATTGTGTGAAGAACTATTGAAGTGGATGGTGATCTCTTTCAGCTGCCAAATCTAGACACAGGCCCTGTACTCTGAGGAATAGATTAAAGCATGATAGGTTGACTTTTTTCCCCCATCTTGAGAGACTTTAATACTATTCATGAGAAAATGTTAAGTAGTCAATTTCATCCTGTTTTCCTTGAGATGCTCTTTTAATGGTGTGTTTCATAATGTAGTTTACAGGTAAGCCTGAGTTTCTATTTATTCTGGTTACCTACTTGACAAAAACTGATACTGATGAGACTTTCAAACAGAAGGTGTTCTTAATGTTAGTCTGTATCTATTGTCCTTTTCTCCGAGTGTTGAAGTATGCTGCATGCAAAAGGGAAGGCTGTAGGTAGAAACTGGTCTTGGGTATTCATGCTTGTGTGCTAGCCATGGCATAATACTGAAATCTCATTAAGGCTGATGACTAAATATATTCTCAATGTTAGTTAAAATATATTGTCAAAATCTTTTTGTATCTAGTGCTTGGGTGGAGAGAGGTTGATTAGACTCCAATGTTAGAGAAGGTGGAAAGAAAGCAAAATAGCTTTTGAAGGCTGGATGATTAATCTTCTCTATCAGACTCTGTCTATTTCCTTCTGAAATAAATATTTTTCCCTCAACAAGGTACTTTGGGGGAAAAAAAACCTACAGAAAAGGAGTTTTTATTCATGCATGTTTTGACTTCAGTAAAAGTATCTGTAACTGATTCGATAATATTTACCCTCCTTACTAGTGATTTGAAGGATTTCAATTTTTACTTAGTCCTTGGAGATTAAGAACTGTTTGAGTGTCTACAGCTATCTTCTACATAATTTTGAAAATATCAGATAATGTTATTGGAATGTGAAGACTGGACAATTTTGACCATAGCATTGGGAATTTGACAATGTCCTATATATCAGCTTTAAGACAAACCTTCTTCCCCAAGTTCTACTTTACAGGATTAATCTGATGTCAGAC
The DNA here is from genome assembly GCA_009819775.1 of Phoenicopterus ruber ruber. Classification (NCBI taxonomy): domain Eukaryota; kingdom Metazoa; phylum Chordata; class Aves; order Phoenicopteriformes; family Phoenicopteridae; genus Phoenicopterus; species Phoenicopterus ruber. Next base: position 26,297,728 of record CM020217.1, on the reverse strand, counting down.
AAAACAACATCCCTTGAACCAGGGAGCCAAAGACACATGTTAGGTTTGCAGAGTGTTCGTGACTTTAGCATGTAGCTGCTGGACTGGATTTTTGTTTTCCTTTCCTTCATCGGGCAGAATAAAGTAAAATTTCCAGCAGCAGCTGACTTGACTCTGAAGCAGATTTCAGAGTCACAGAAAGCTGCTGATTTTTATTGGGAATTCCTAAAGACGCCAGTTTCCCTTCATGTTGGTGTGAAAACAGCTGATGATTTACTTGGAACACTTTTTTCAGACTTTAGCAAGCTGAGCAGCTCCTTTAATGTGAAAGACCTACCTATCTTACTGCATGTTTTTTTTTCTAGTGCTTTGTGGGCCCCTTTTCAAGCCTGCTTCTACATGACAGGGGAAAACCCCAGATTTCCATGCTTTATTGCTTTCCTTATTTTCTTGCACGCTTTAAGAAGGGAAATTGCCACCCGTGATGTCTAAAGCTAACATCATTGGGATAAAGTGGATGAGTGAACATTTCAAACCATAAAACTGCTGTTTCAGTTTATATATAGAAGCCTAGGCATTGCTTGCTTCTGTTTATACTTGGAAATTTTCTGTTGAAGCCACAGCAAATAGACTCGGCTTTATGAAAGTAAAAACTGAGATACTGGTGGACCCCTGAGTGACAAGTCCTATGCTCATTTGTCTTCAGTAGCTTTGGAAGATGCAAGGCTGAATGTTGTTATCCTGGGCTGGATGTTATAGGAAAAGTCCACATAGACTTGCATAGAAACTGAGGTAACATTTTTTTACTGTTTATTGTTTTGTAGCTTCTGAAGTGTGTTAAATTCCACCTGTATTCCTGTACCCCTAGCAGAGGGAGATAATTTTTTTCAAGGAATGTTTCAGAAGACGTATGAGACTCCCAGTTGAGTAGCTTGGGGGTAGCTGGTAGGAAAAAATGGGGGGGTGGTAGTCTTGGACTGAAACTGAGCTCACCTGATACGGCTCAGCAAAGACCTGTGCAAGGATCGCCTTGGTGTGAGGAGAAAAGGGAAGACTGAGAATGGGATCCCTGTATTTGCAGAAGGTTCTCATTTAAATATGCACAGACCTGTTTGGTTAAAGCCATAAAGGTGATGGAAGAAACTGAACAACCGTAATGTGTTTCTTGTTGATGTTTACGGAAGTGCATTGTCAGAGCTTATTTGAGCAGAGGATATTGCCTTGACAGGTGAGGTTGGAGAAGGGTTTTGAAGTTTGCAGTGCCTAGCAGGTGATTCAAAGTGTGCAATACAAAGAGAGTGTTTATTGCTGCTATCAGAAAAGACCACCTGCAGAACCCCTTAACTGAAGTTGAGATGAGGACTCGTGCTGAGCACTCTGGAAAGCAGAAGTCCTGGAGATGGAGACAGAGAAACTGCTGTATGGCCCGAAGAGTGTAATATCAGTGCTGGCAATTGGCATCCACTGCCAGGCAAAAATGAGAGACTGTGACACTTCATCAATGGCCTTGTTGAATTTCTGGGTTGAAGCAGGGCATAGCAGTTCTAGTTGTGGGTTTGAAGGCCTGTTGTGCAAATCCCTGCGATTAAATGGTGGTCTCTAAGCTTTCATCTAGCTGGTACAAATGAACCTTCAAAATGAGTGTCTTGCTTCATTTGTAAGTGAGGTAAGTGAGCAGAGCTAACTGCATGTTAGCTGTACCGTGTGCTTGCAATTACAAGGGGGTTTTGCCTGTGCAGATGGGTTGGTTGCTTATCTTGTACATGCGTTTTTGGTGGCCAGTTAAGAGACTGGAAAAGGTGTTGCGCACACACACACAATGGTAGATGTACAAAACATGGCTAAATTTTTAGACAATCCTATGTTTGTTATTTGATCATATTCTCTTTTACTGTGGAAAGAAGGTAAAACAATAGTATACCAATGTGTTTACTGTAGTTAGCAGCATAAGAGTCTGGGGCATCTTGAGAAGCCTGTCAACTGCAAACCTTGTCTTATCTGATATTTAACTTGCACTTAACTGCCGTTTGCTCAGCACATCTTGCTGTTTGGAAAACCTTCTTCATAGCTGTAGTTTCTTTAAACTTTTTTGATTGTCTCTAGAGGTTGATCAAGTTACAGGAATTAAAAAAGCGTCTCATGTCTGGATTCTGTTCAGGTTAACAGCACTTGGCCTTTTCTACAACAATTTAGTGCAGTGTATGTTCATGTTTGGCCTCTTGTTGATTTCTGCTGCTTACTGAGATTGAGAATGGACAGACCAGTCTCCTTCAAGAGTGTCAGGAATTTCCAAATGGTGTAGTCAAATTGTCCCCTTAGTAATAGTAATGAGTAGCAAATGAAACTTAAAGTTCTCAGGATGACTGTTTGAGTAAAACAGTCAGTTATGTGCCATATAACCTCTTGATTTCTTCTTTAGATGAGGAGACAAGAAGCCTTCAGTTTGAAGACCAATCTCAGCATCTTAATTGTGGGCATAATTCGTATTTTCTTTTGGTGGTGCCTGGCTGAGCTGATGATTCACCTCATGTATATCCATGCTCTCTACAGCAGTGCTCCACCTTTGGAAGCTGCATCATACTGGGCCCTGGGTGAGTATAGAAACAATAGCAGAAATCTTCCTTCTCCCTCTGCTTCAAGAGCCTCAGTCTACTTCTTTTATGTCCCTCTGTAGGTACTTACAAATAGTACATATGGACAGTCACTGTCAGAAAGGTGGTCTATAGACTCCTAATATAACATGTAGATCTTCTTAGAAGCTTGCAGTTGAACTTACTGAGCTGCTTCCTAAATTAAAAAAATATTCTGTGTATTTTCCAATCTAAAGTGTGTGTCTAAACTTTGGTCTAAAGTGGCTTTTCCCCCCTTAAGTCATAAAGTGGACACTTAAAGTTTTAGTGTAAGGATGGAGGAGGGGAGATGGTGTTTATTGTTCTCCTTCTGTGTTTGATGTTTCTGGTTTGTATTCATGTTGAAAGGTAAAATGACAGTTCTCATGAAAAGAGCAGAGGGAAGGAATTGCAAACAAGGTGCCCTGAAAGCGGCAGTCAGTGCCTCTCAGCTCTGTTTTCCTGCTTGACTTCCCCTTCTGCCCCTTCCCAGCTCTCTGGTATTTCACTAAAATGCCTAACTGGGGGGGGGCGTGGGGAATGAGCAGTGACAAATGTAGCATAAAACAGCAAGAGCTTGGGGTGCTGGTATGTAGGTAGATGTAGGCTAACCTGTAAGCAACTGGCGTATGTGGTTGGTTTGATTTTTTTTTTTTTCCCCACTGTCTTGCTATGTGTATCACCAGGTAGGAGGAATGAAAGCAGAGAAACCCCAGGCCTTAAAATTGGGTTCTGAAAAAGCCTTGGTGATTGCTGAATTGAAGGAGATGCCTCTTACTGTACCAGCAAGTAACAGGAATTTATACACACACTGGTATGGTCCTGTCAAGCATTCATTGGAGATCTTGTATGATGAGCAGTGTGTGTGTTGGAGGAAGCTTGTGTATTGGACTCTGGTCAGTAGAGGGCAATGTGTGTGCTCTGCATATATGTGTATGCTTAATATATATTTCAAAAGATAATTTTTTAGTGTAAAAAGAGCAAGAGCAGAAAGTGAGAGGTTTGCCTCCATGGTTTGTTCTACCCCTCCTCACTCAGTTTAGAAAGTGGATTCTGAGTTTTCATTTGTTCTAAATGTCAATTCACTGAATTAAAACTGTTAGCTCCTGGTGTTGTCTATATGTCTGGCAAAATGCTTTGCTGTGTTACTGAGCATGTGGAACCTGGTAAGTGCTGGTGCCTGGATAAGGCAGGCAAGGCTATGGAATTAGGGACAAAATAGTCATCTTTAGTGTTACTGGTGGATTCCTTCCTCCCTCCCTTCAAGACCGCCAATGTTGATTTTAAAGAGGGGGGGAAGTTACTTTCCAGACAAATAGCTAAGTAGGCTGCATATTTATTTGACAAAATCAAGTGTTACATCCTAAGGCTTAAAATGCATTTTGAACAGGTGATTAGAAGAGGCTAAAATGTCTCAAAGCAACAGGTGATGAAAGCCAGTGTTAAAGCAAGTTTGGACTGTAAAGCTGCCTGATTAAAATATGATCATCTGAATTGAAACAAATCCTCTGTGGAGACCCTACTTTCAGGAGAGGTGTGTTCGAAGTGTAACCCTACTCATTGAGCTTTGTCTTTGTAGTAATGAAAGCAGGTGTGTTAAATATTATAGCGCAAATGAGACTGAGGCAGAAGTTTGTCACTTAATGTTTTCTCTGCAAGTTTTGTCACAATGATTATACTTGTCTCCTTAGAGTCAAACCAGTGATAGGCCACTATTGTGACTTGCTTTATATATCAGGAGCCACTGATACATGAGTAAGGGTACTGGTAATATTTTTCTATTGATCCTTACCAGATCCTTATGGATCTTACCATGCTTCTACACCAGTTCTTGTACAGAGCCAAACACTCCCCTCTATTGTTTTTGCATTCTGTGTTATTAAACCCAATTACATCAGATAACTGAGTCTTGAGACCAAGGAGACAGCTTGTTGACTCAGGAGGGTTAACCACATGGTATATTAGCCTTTCTGCACTGCTGTGTTTTTTGTTAATTTTGTGCTTCCTACTTAACTACAGCAGCTTCAAAGCAGCATGGAACATTTACTTACATTGTGATGCCTGGTTGCCCTGATAGCCTGGTAAGCTTTGGGGAAAGGCTGTGAGGCTGTTTTGCAGTCAGCTATAATCAGTTCTAATTAGGGAGATTATAACTGCTCCTCCATTTTTCTTCTGGGATATTCTTTGAACAATGGGCAATAAATGTGAGCAGTGCAGGTAAAGACAAAAGTGCTATGAGATTTTGCTCTCAGCATCTTGGGGGCAATGATGGTGGTCAGTATGCACCTCAGAAGTGTGAAGCTACAGTGTTTTGCATCACTTTGTGGTCTTCCTGTGAGGTGAGGCTGCAAAGAAATAAAACAAACCTCCAAACCCACAAACAAACAAAATGAAAACCCAAACAAACCCTAACTGAGTTGCAATGCTTGTTTAAAAATGCCAGTGTACAACATTAATAAATGTAATGGCTGTAAATGACAAGGCAGAAATGCTGAAGTTGCCTGAAGAAACATTACTGAGTGCACACAGGCATAAACTTAAGAAAAAATAGTACCTGGGGAGAATGTGTTACCCCACAGTAACAGAAGTATTTTTCCATGTGTGGAAGGAATTAGGCAAATGAGTTTCTAGAAGCAGCAATGGTGCATGTATGGTTTTGATGTCTGCGTATTTAACTGTAACAAAGGTGCAGGCTGCCTTCAATATTACTGTTGATGTGCATTAGCTACTGTTAGTGTGTTTTGTGAGTTGTATTGTTGTTTATTTAAACTTCTAAAACTTTTAAACCTGTATCCTTTTGCAACTAAACCAAAGATCCTCTTAGGTCAAATGTTCAGGTGGTTCTTTTCTCTGTGCCCTTTACAAGCCAGTACCTGCATTACTGTAACAGCACCCTTGGCTACCTTATTCCTTCCAATTCACTTGCAAATGCCTAGTTCTGTGTGTTTTCCTACTCTTCTGAATGTGAGCATGTAAAAGTCAGTGCAGAGTTTGTCCCTTTGTAGAGGAAGCCACGTTCTGTCCTAGATAACCCAGCTGGGCTGTATGTTTCTTGTGACGTGTTACCATAGTGTCTTAAAGGATCAGAGGGTGTTGTAGCCTTACTTCACCCTTTTGCTTGTTCGATATCCTCCAGTCTCTTTATCGGCTATGTAATCTAGGTAGATGAAGCCTGTCTCTTGAATAAACAATGATGTGGCACATGCTTTCCTGCATTGTTGTACTATGGATGGAAGAACTGCTGTAACTGAAGTATCTGTGTAACCTCTTTAATTGCTGTTATATGCAGGTTATATTTGTAACTCGAAAGTTTCAAGGTCATTAACTGGGTGATAAGAGTGTTGGGAATTGTGAGCATAAGACTAAAGATAGCATATGTGTAGTTCATGTAAAGGTAGAACCTTCAGTTCTGCCCTGGTTGCTCCTGTTTTCCTGGATTACTCCTTTCCCCATGTTTCTTAACTTGTGCCTGGCAGCTGCCAGTAAAGGCAGTTTATGTGCCTGCCCTGTGGATCAATGAGCTATGGAAGTACATAGTCAGCAACCTGCTCTGAGAGACACAGTTGCATCCTCTGTGCATCAATCCTTTAATGAGTAGGAAAGTGTCTTGTGCACTATGGCTCCTGGATTTTGGGGGATTGAAGTGAAAAATGATTGGAGTCCTAGCTTGCTTAAAACTATTCTAAATAATATGAACTTCTCTACTAAGAAAATGGACGTTCATTATTTAAGCTCTTCAGCTAGACAGTACAAAAATCTATTGTTTAATTCAGTTTTTCCATGTTGAAGATTTTTAGCTGGATTTCTGTCCATAATATAAGAAAAAGCTGCTTGCATCCACATCTTCCATGGACTAAATACAATAGAAAAATATTATAGATCTGTTTTCAGGATATCCCCTCCCCTGGTCAATACTACAATCCCTGTGTGCCACATAGATGTCAGAATTTCTTCTACCACATATTCTCCTCACATTTAAATTGTTTCCTTTAGCATTCTGCACATACTTCTTTAAACTTGCACGCCTACATTACTGGAGACCAAATGCCATGTACATTAACAAAAAGCTGCATCATATGTGTCTGAAAAAAGTGTAATTTCATGTTGAGTACACAACTGTATTCTGTTTCCTCAGTGGCCTGTGTTTGACAGGAAGAATAACCTCCCAAGAAGAAAAAGCAGCCTCTGTTACGGAGGAAGAGGAGGTAGTGAGAGCTAGCTTTGGGTAAGGTGCTTTTAGATACCCAGATATTAACTCTTTTGGGTAACTCTAGGTATAAATGATTTCCAGTCATCGCCCATAGCTCCAGCCCACACAGATATTTTGTTCTTCTCTGTATAGGGCAGTGGGAATCTTGCTCCCTGTCTGGATGTTGGGGAAGGCATTCGGCCATACCCTCTGGATAGTATAAGATAAAGAACACAAAATCCAGGTGAAAATCTTGCACTTGTTTCTTTAGTGACTCTTGCCTGTGTATTCCTTCCATGCAATGGGCTCCAATGGCACCCCACTCTCCCAGCAGAAGATGTTACTGCTCTCCAAAACCCACCAGGGGTGATGGGCACCTGACAGCGTGGTATTAAGGGTTGCTGATGGGCTGGGCTTTGCTGCTCTCCTCTGAATGTCTCATTTCTCAGAACTGCTTATCCTGACACTCCTGTCCTTGCAGCAAACCTTGGCTTCAAATCCTTCTCAGCAATGCTGATCTTCTGTGGTAGGAATTATAGGAAAAGCCAGGTGATAGCAAGCAATATGGCTTTCCAGTGCCCGAATATTAGGTCCCACATCAGGAGCAGAATGAAGAATATGCTGAGACTGTATCTATAGTGTTTAGTTTTTTAACTGTGTGTACCTGTTTGCCATATATGCATGGCCCTTCAGTTTTTGGGAGGGATGTCTGAAGACAGAATTAATTTAAAGATGTCAGCTGGGCAGCACAGCACTGTTACTGATCTCGGGAAGCCATTGTTTGGAGAATGAGAGCATTTCCTAGAATTCACAAATCACTGTGTATATTCACAAATATTTGTGTCTATGAATAGTTAGCTATTGGCATATTGAACAATATCAGGGCATTAGTGCTTATTTAACTCTGAGCACCAAATGCAGTGTTTATAGCAATTCCATGTTTTTGTGTTAGCGCTGCATCTCATTCTGGTAGCGTCGGTCAGATTGTCTGAAAGAATTGGGTGCTTTCAGAATTAATGACACAGCAAGAAGACCTGTATTCCATGGCAATGGAAACCATGATAATTCATTCTTCTCAGCTTTTAAAGTTAATTGGGATTAATTTGCTGCCTCTACATTTTACACTGTAAAATGAAGATTTGTAGACACTGATAAAAGCCACTATGGATTCCAGTAATCCAGTGTCTTGGTGAACTGCAGCATACCAGAAGAACAGCCACACTGGGCCAGACCAGAGATTCGTCTGCTCTAGTGAGTAATGTTTGAATGTGGTATGTAATGAAGCCTGGGAAAAGGAAAAATAAAGGACAGGTAGGTTGATGATCCTTTCCAACATATGTTCTTCAGGCTTCTGTAGCTGAATGACGAATTCACTGACTTCTATAGTAACAGGGAGCTCAACAGCACTAGTTGAAAGATCTTAAATTGAAATAAGTGATTTATTTTTTCTTCACTATGACAACAGAATATCAATGGTAAAATTCACTCTGGTGGGGTACATTCTGTTATATAGAAACTGGAATGGATTTTGTGTTGCTAGTTCATTTGTGTGTTAAGTCTGATTCTGAATATGCGGAGGTTAAAAAACCACTGCCTATATTTTCCTGATGAGGCTTCACATTTAGCCTGGTGATTCAGCACCACTTACTCATCTACGCTCATCTGAACAGAGCTTTGCTTCTTGCAAGGTATAGGGAATGAGAAAAGCCAGAATTCTGCATGAAAATATATTGTCTAATACAATTGTTGCACTGGATTAATCCTGAATACTAATAGATATTGTAATTGTGAAGATATATTTGACTAGGAATCTATATATATATAGTGCTTTGTCAGAGGTGTGTGTCTGATGTAGAGACGTACATCTGAGATGTATGCATGTATGATACAATGTTGTGAGTGTTCTGTGGGGTTAAGACCAATACATTAAACATGTGCCATTTGTTTGTTCTAGTGAAGCATGCACAAGTTAGTGTCAATTAGCTATCATTGTTTTAATTATTAACTAGGCTGTAGTACTCCAAAAGGGTATTTATTTTCATATGAGCAGCATGCAAGTCAATGTAGAATATGATCTGTTCAAAGGTGGAGCCACCTGGTTTAATCTGTAATTGGTGATTTCATGTCTTGGTTTGTTAAAAGAGGAAATGGTACATAAGTGCCTCTTTGAAAGTGAGACCTGCAGAGTGGTCTGTGTAAGTTGGATATAGGGTACTGATTTTGATGTGTTGCAGTTCTTCTAATAAACCCATAGATAGGAAATAGATTTCTGAGTTAATTTTAAGAAGCATGCAGTGTTTTGCTATTGAAATTAGTGTCTGTGCATCTGTCTAAATGGTAATGAAATACTAAGAGTAATCTGAGATTTTTTCCATCCTGCAAAACAATGATAAGGAGAAATCTGATAAAACATTTGGCATCTTGATGTCTGTTTTGAAAACTGGAAATACAAACATGAATCAAAGCTTAGTAAGATTTTATTCTCTAAAACATTGAGTAGTTCACTGCTTTATAGAAAGAAGGGGGGGGGTGGGGGGTGTGTAAATTTTTTTAAAAGCTTTCCTGCAGACTAAGCTTCCAGATAGTCTTGGCAATTAACCTACTTTGACTACTTTTTTTTTACTCGTGTGGTGTGGCTTAACCTCAACTGGCAACTGAGCACCACACAGCTGCTCACTCCCCTCAGTGGGATGGGGGAGAGAATCAGAAGGGTAAAAGTGAGAACTCATGCGTTGGGGTAATGACAGTTTAATAGGTAAAGCAAAAGCCACACACAAGCAAAGCAAAACAAGGAATTCATTCACTACTTCCCACTGGCAGGCAGGAGTTCAGCCATCTCCAGGAAAGCAGGGCTTCGTCATGCCTAATGGTTACTTGGGAAGACAAACACCATCACTCCGAATGTCTCCCCCTTCCTTCTTCCCCCAGCTGTGTATGGTGAGCATGATGTCACATGGGATGGAATATCCCTCTGGTCAGTTGGGGTCAGCTGTCCCAGCTGTGTCCCCTCCCAGCTTCTTGTGCACCCCCAGCCCACTTGCTGGTGGTGTGAGAAGCAGAAAAGGCCTTGATGCTGTGTAAGCGCTGCTCAGCAGCAGAGAAAACATCTGTGTTATCAACAGTGTTTCCAGTACAAATCCAAATTAGCCTCCTACTAGCTACTATGAAGAGAATTAACTCTATCCCAGCCAAAACCAGCACAATGTGATAACTTGCTTTATTTAGAGAGTTCTTTCCTGCAATTACTTACTAATGAACATACTACCAAAACCTCTACAGTAGGCATTATTCAAGGTAGGTGGCTTTAAGGCATGTGTATCCTTGCTTCTGGTTTTCTTTAACCTGGAAGACTTGTCTGCCTTGACCGAGAGTCCCTTGGCAGCACTGTTTAGTCTTGGTTAAGTAACGTAACTTTGGGATCTTTATTGTCCATTCAGCTTTGTCTAAAAAGAAGCACTTAGCCTCTAGGGCAAACACTGTGGTATGCACTTTCCTGCCACTGCTCCATACGTTTTAGGATTTTTCTTGCTGCCTTTGTGTGCTCCTGGAAGGCTGGGACATGAAGCTGGGCTGCATGAGTCCCTGTAGTCCTTTGTTTCTTTCATCCTTCCTTTTGATTTTGTGAGCCAGCACCTCTTTCAAAGCACTGCCAAGCAGCAGTGAAAAGCACTGCTGAGCAATATGAGCCTAATTATTAACTGCATTGTTTTCTGTTCAGGTAATGAAATTAGAATGCTTCATGCTTCTTCAATGGCTAGAGATAGGAATAACAGAATTGAGTTGTCACTTTTGCATTAATTCAGGTCGGTGTAGCAGGTACGAGTGGAGGGTTAGCCCTGACCGGGGCACAGGATGGCACGGTGTGAGGTATGCGGGATTGCTGGCGATGGCTGCAGAGCCCTGGGCGCAACCTGGCAGCTTGTGCTGAGTCAACTTGGCGCTGTGGTAGTTGTATGTTCATATGAAAGGTTCCCTCAGCATGAGGTGTAGCCTCCTGCTGTGGTCAATACCAAACTAAGAAGGTCATAGTAGATTCGGTTTTGGGGCACTTGTCAGGGAGGAGTGTCCTGCTGCGAAGAAAACGATGTAACCCAGTGTGTAAAGCTTGTCAATGGTTGTGCTCTTATTGATTGATTAATGGAGCTGGAAACTCCTGATGCATCTTATGATTGTTGGCATTATTGCTCGGATACATCTGTAGCCTTTCTGCTCCAGCGCAGAGCTATATTCTTTCATGGAGATTTTAATTTGAGGGAATCTCTGCATAATTTAACTTTTTTCTGTAGGAGAAAGGCATGTAAAAAAAATAAAAGAAAGGGTAAATGAACCTCTAAAGCCTGATACTTTGAACTTGATGATATGACCCCAAATTCTGAGCTGTTTTAAATGTCTGTTTCGTATTAGACTTGTGCCATGTGTCAGTAACCCTTTTGAAATATGGCTGCATATTTATCTCTGATACGTGTTTTCTAGTTGAACCTGCCCTAGTACTTGACAGAAACGAGCATCTACAGTCATTGATGCCATAGGGTCAATGTAGCTGCGAAAACCATAAATTTGTGCTGTTGTGCTCATAATAAAATTGCCTGCTAAGTTACAGTCCCTGACTGAGTTTTGGTGATGGTTTATGGACAGAAAAATGCTAAGTGAGGTTTCTAATACCTGGATCCAAATTTTTTGTTGCTTACTTATGAAAATGTTCTGTTTGTTAACTTCTGTCAAAAAATCAGGCAGCATTTTGAGTATATTGAAACTAAAAAAAAAAAAAATTCCTGTGAATATTTTAATTTCTAATTATCCTTGAAACAAAGCTTTATGAAACTTAAATTTACTGCAAAACTGCATTTCCTAAGGAAGGTAAATGTTTGGAGGTCTATAAATGCATTTTTTAAAGCATAGGAGAACTTAATATTTTAAGGATTGCAAGATGATAAACTGAAAATATCAATTTCTATAAAAGTCACTTAATTTAATCTGGGACTTCAAACAGCTTGACTGTTGAAGTGCATGGGTTTAAGATTGGATGGGTACTTTAACTTGATTTTTTTTAATCCCTTAGCACATTTCAGTTTTAAAATTTAACCTTGGTTCTGAATCCTTTGAATGAATTTATTCTGGGGAAAAGATAGCATTTTTTTCAGTACTTTTTCCCTTAGGTGTGTTTTAATATACACTTGATACAGCTTGTTTCCAGTTTGAGATAACGCTTGTGTGTGAGTTGGCTTTAAGCTTGAAATCGAACACTAGAGAACAAATTATGTGATATTGTTAATGAATTTGAGAAATTCAGCGTTGGTCTTAAATTTCTTTTTATTTCATGTTTTCAAAATGGGTGAAGCAGTGTACTTCTGGTTGCTTTGTGCTACAGTGGAGCAAATGCAAAGCAGCTGGGATGCCTCAGGTACGCAAGGAGGTTTAAAGCCTGTGCCTGTTGCTGATGCAGCCCAGCTGTTGTGCGACTGTGAATCTTGCCCTTTGTTTTCCACGTGTGGCCAGAACTCTCGCACAGCTGGGATGAGTTGAAAACCAATGAGAACTTAATCTACATATTTTGATGGGGACCTTCACATTGCTGGTATTGTGAGTCTTAGAATTGCCACATGCGGAGTAGCTAGTGTGTGCCAGGTAATGATTGGTGATGTCTACATTTATTTAACATACAAGTGCTATTGAGCTGTCTGCTGGTTAACAGTAATGACAACTTAGATGTATGTTGTTAGAGATGGTGAAAATGCCTTTTTTTCTGAAACGTGTGTACTATAACTTTGTATCTGAGGATTCAGAATCTTTCATCATTGTATTTAAAATCAAATGTATTGATTTTTGGGTCTCAAGAGAGTGGTAGTCTGTCTCTAAACCTCTTTCCATCATGCACAGCCAAAGGATTTTGAATTTTACCAGTATACAGACAGCTGTGATCTTCATAATCGGTTTGTGTGGGTGTCAGCATTCAGGTCTCCAATGAAATTTGTCAGAAGAGAAATGAGAAACTGAATGAGATGGGAATTAAAGCAGAAAGTTGGCTGTATAGATGATTTAGCAGTAATCTAATGTGTAGCTAATTGGCTAGTATCCAAATTGTGCTTCTGATTGTTTTCCTCTGGGGAGGAATGTTATTGAATACTAGATGACTGCTTCCCTGAAGGAAAATACCATAAGCTTTCATGTCTAGGTATTTTGTTCTAACATCAATTTTTATCTTCTATGGCACAACTGTTTCTTATATTATGCATGTGGATCATGATATTAAAACTAAAAATGTTGGATTGTAGCAGCAAAATGCTGGCCATGCGTAGGCCAGCAGGAGTTTTGCAATTTACATTATTAGTGCCAGAGTGTCACCCTGGGTTGTTATATATTAGATGAATTTTTAATGTTTAACTTTTGGTTGTCATCCATAGTATACTCATTAGTCAGCAGAATGCAAAAGGGATGTTTTGCCAAAGAAAAAAGGCAGATTATTTAGGTGTTAGTGGGCTTGTACTGCTGGAGTCAGATTGAAAACTTTGTCTCCAAGCAAAGTCTACTGGAAGGTTTTAAAAATACATTAAATATCTAAAAGTATTCCAGTCAAATCACAAGTTAGTATCAGTGAGGGAAAGCAAAACACTGGAAAGGAGACTTAATAGTTGCATTTTATAGAGGTTTTTTTATTCTTCCAAATTATAATAACTTTACTTTCTCTCCTTTGGGATTAGATTTTACTTATGTCAACTGTCAGTCAGATGGAAAAATTCACCAATCAGTGGAACTTTTAGGAGTGAACTCTCACCAGTTTCTAGAAGGTGTTGGCCTCTGCTTTTTACTGATTTTTTTTTCTTATGGTTATTGGTCAAATACCACTTTATTCAGCAGAAGACATTTAGAATATTAATGTGAATCATCTTGCTTTATTTATAATGTGTTCTAAGGTTGTTACTCATGAGTAATAGTTCTGAGAATAGCCAGTAGGGTTTTTGTCTCACACCTGTGCAAGATGCTGCATTTTGTGCCATACCCTGGGGTTAAGCTGTGAGCAAACACACTGCCAGAATTTCTCCTTTGGAAATCAGGCAGCTAAAGCACCTTAATGGAGGCCTTTCTCCTGTGGGTTTAAAAACTGAAATATGCCTTAAGCATTATGCTGAGTGGAGTTCCAGTCTTCTATGCGTCATCTGCAGCAGGAGGCATTTAGTAGGGAGTGTGTTGGGGGACACAATCTGATGGTACATGGGGTGTTTGTGGAGCTGTCAGGATAAGCTGCAAAGGTAACCATTGTTATACCTGTTCTAGAGGAACAAGTGAAGAGTGGTGGTGTTTGGGGTTTTTTTTTTTGCAAAGATGAAGTTTAATGTCCCTGTGGTAAGTGTTCATCGCTTATATCAGTATGTTCTGATTTTTAGCTCAATGTGAGCCAGTATTTGTTTTTCATAGCAGTCGATACCCACAGTCCAAAGATTTTTGAAAGTGGAACTACAGATGCTTACTTATGCCTTCGTATTGGATCAATGGTGTGTCTAAATGTGTGTGTCCAAAGTCATAATTGCATGTGCTTGTGTCCTATAGCTGTTGCAAAAGTAGGTATTGTATATCCCATCAAGTGATGATGCTTGCTTTAGTTATTTGAATAATGGCCGTTTGGAAGTAATCAGTAGTAACAGGTTTTAAAAGTATTTCAGGACTTGTTTAAGGTATGATTATTTTTGTTTTTTCTTTTTAGGTGGCCTGGCTTTAGCTCAAGTACTATTTTTTTATGTGAAATACCTGGTTCTGTATGGTGTTCCTGCCCTCCTCCTTCGAATGGATGGACTCAAACCTCCAGCTCTGCCTTGCTGTGTGAGCCTGATGCACAGTTTCACTAAAATGTGGAGGTTAGTCATTATTGCTTTTCAGACAGTTTATTACTGATATATGGCAGTCAGTGTATAAGAACATGGATGTGCATATTCATGGTCACATACATGTTTGCTTTCATGTCCTCATGCTTTTTTTCTCACCCCCATGATTCATCTTTAGCACTTTGTAAATGAACTTCAATTTGGTTACTTTTTCACACTGCGGAAGGTAAGGGCAAGCATCCCTTTCAGCATTTTCATCCTCTTAATTATTAGAATTAGACTCAGCCTACTTAGCTTCACTAACATAGTGTTGTGGTTTAACCCCAGATGGTAACTGAATACTGTGCAGTTGCTCGTTCACCCCCCCACCTCCCCAGTGGGGAGGAGAATTGGAGAGAAAGGAAAACTCGCAGGATGAGATAAAAGCAGTTCACCAGGACAGCAAAGGAAAAGTATAAAAATATATTAATAATGACAATAATATGTATAAGGGTAGTAGAATATATGAAACTAATGATGCACAATTTCTCACCACCTGATGACCAATATAGGCTGTCCCAAGCAGCAGTCAGGGAGCAGGGGTATCCCCCCCCCCCCCCCCGCTATTCCAGAACAGCAAGTTACGGAGAAAGCAGGTGAGGGAACGAACAGATGAACCCATGAAAAGGCCCGAATGAACGAAATATGGAAAAGCAGGAAACAAAGCAACCAGAAGGGAAGCTTATGGATTAAGGCACTAAGGGAAGTGGCCCACCAGCTGATTCTCACTTATACCGGGCATGACATCTATGGTATGGAATACTCTTTGGCCAGTTTGGATCAACTATTCTGGCTCTGCCCCTCCCAAGTTTTTGCACCTGCACATTAACAAAACCTGGGAAACTGCAAAATGTCCTTGATCATTTAGCAGCAACCGACAACATCAGTGCACTATCGCTGTTCTTCACACACTAAATCCAAAACACAGTAGCTGCTGAAGACAAAACTAGCTTTGTCATAGCCGAAACCCAGTTGCATAGCAATTATTTTTTCCAGAGATCTATTAAATGGTTCATTTTTCAGTCTTGGTCTAAACCCCACATTTCAGCTAGATATTCTTCCAGAGAAGGAAAAGGAATGCTTGATTAATCACCCTATGAGGAAAGCTGTAGTTATAACACTTTAACATGTAGAGTCATGCAGTAGAGAAAGTCTTCAACACATTAAAAATACTATGAAAAAGGTAATTGTTTATAATGTAGGATGAATTTTTGGATCCTCTTTGCTTTTAAAGAGTTTCAGCACAGTATTTCACAAAACAAGTACCAGTTTTGAATCTTACGGTTGCTTTAAATCGGTGTTCACTGAAGTATTTCCCTGAAAACTGTCTCCCAGGTGGATTCTGCTTGCTGTTTAGCCTGTGCGTAACAGTGGATTCACTTGACTTCTCCCCTCCCTTGTTTTCCTCTGCAGTTCCTCCAGTCTGTGGGATGCTGTGCCCCAGACTTCCAGAAACATTACCTAAAATGATTTAGACTTGTCAGCTTTTTAGTGCAGAGACTTCTCTTGTGTTAGTGCAGAGCCTAGCACAATGGTGCTTACCCTGTTTGGTTTCTGACTGCTTTGCAATATGAATAAAGCTTTTTCATTTTAGTCATAAAAACAGCAGGCCTGCTATTATCAGAGCTTTATTGGATGAGATTTTAATTTTGTTTTTGGCTTGAAGCTAGTTGTAACAAGAAGGCTTTATAGCTTATAATAGTTGGCAACTGTAGATATGTAGTATTCAAAGAAATGCAGGAGAAATAGAGTGCAGAAAACAGATGAACTGTTAAAAATTATTTGAGCTACTAGCAAATGCAAATTGTTTAAATTCTATTTCAGAGTTTGAACTGAACTTATGACCTACAGAGTTAATATAGAAATCTGTGGTTTTTACCAGGCACTCTCCTGAGAGCAGCATCTCTTAGCCTGCTGGTCCTTGCAAGCAGAGTTGCAAACAGCAGCAGTTTTTTCATCTCCAGTTATTATTCCAGGGAGTCTGTGTGTTGCTCTGGAGGTGCTGAATGAAACTGAACTTTACAAATACTAATGACACTGCTGTATCAGGTAACTGTAACAGACCATAAAGAGAGGTACTCTGTGTCTGCAAAGATGTCATGTATCACTGTAAAAACATTGGCTATTCTTTAAAAAATATTCATAACGCTTATCTCATAAGAAAACTGAAACTAGTATCTAAGCAGAAAGGTTTTTTTACATAAGGAAAAAGTCAACTGCTGATATCTACCATTTGCCCAAATATTTCATTCATATATATATCAAATATTTGCTGCCAGAAATAATAAAATTATCTTATAGATAGGAGTTGTTTGCTTTGAAGGTTGAAAAAATCAGTTCATGTACAGCTAACTTGATTTCTTGCTCTCAAAGCCATGTGGATAGTAGAATTTCCTATGGCTGCTAGTGAATTATGGGTCACTTAGTTATCTAAGAAATCTGAGGTAGCTTGCCCTCTGAATCCCTGAATTATGATGCCCTTATGCCTTTACAGTTACTCTTCAATCACTACTACCCCAAAGGCTTTGCAGTCTTATGTGTTTTGGTATGTTATATAGGAATGTCAGTGTTACAAGTGGGAATAGCCTTTGTTTCAAAACTGTATGACTGTCTGAACAGGACAGGAAGTGTGGAAATGATGGGTTTAGCATAAAAGCTAGCAAAAAAAGTTGAAAGTAAATAGCTTGTGTTGTGAAGCCTTATAAACAGTGACACTGTTTCCTTAAAGTGCTAAATACTTTTTTGTAGTTTGAATATGTGGACTTTCAAGTGAATGTTCCTAACAACTTTATCAGAGTGGGTCAAATTTAACTGTTAGTAAGTGCCTCGTTTTAAGCTGGTAGAGTTGAGGAGATTTGTACCAGACTGTCTTTGTAAAATGGTATCCTGGTAAAGCTTATTAAAGGCTCCTAGGGCCAGGTTGGGAAATGGAGTGGGGTGGAATGAGCCAGATGGCACGGAGCACACCACCATTACCTGCAGGCTGGCATTGGGGAGGCTGCTCTGAAAAAAGTGCTTGGGTATGCTTGGCTTGCTCTTACCCTTCTCACTGGTGTCTGCTTTAGGGTACTCTCAAACAGGGTGTTATGCCAGCTAGGCTTTCAGAAGACCCAATACTGCTATTTTTATGTCTCAAAGCTATTAGCAGTGTAGTTTTTGGAGAGAAGGTAGCTTGAAGAGAAAGACAACATGAATGTCACAATGTGAGGAATGCAAATATGCTACTAAGGAGTCTTCCACCACCACCTGGTGTCCTTTGAGCATAGCAACAAAGCTTTTGATCTGATGCATCCAGACCAGTGTCACTTATAATCAGTACATGCTGACATAATTCACTATGTGATACAGCAGGTGGAAGAGCTTTTAATCAGGAAGGTAAGAAAGATACCGCAGTGTGTCTAAAATTTCTCTAGAGCTGAAAAGCAAAGCAGGTATTAGAAAAACAAATCAGGTACTCTGCCTCCCTATTGTTGGTACTAAACAATAAACCAAATTGTGTCCATTCAATCTGAACTCTTTTTTAATTAAAGACTTTTTATTTTTTGTCAACTTTATAGTAGATTCTGCCTAATTTGCATTTTATTTAATCAAGACAATCTCCTGAGTCAAAAACTTAGCAGTCTTGTTTACTGTCTCAAGACAAATACAGGTGTTGAATGTGTTACTGTGGTTTCATTTTACCAGGATATCATTATCTTGCTAAATATGCAGCTGCATAGCTAATAAATGCATGATTAATTTATTACTATTCAAAAGCTTGATTATAGCTGTGAAAGAGTTTGAGCTCCTGATTTCCAGATAGGGCAGCAGTTCAGTGACCTGCCAACTTAGAGTTTTTAAATGTCTGCTTTATCTTAAGTCATGAGGAATTAAAGCTTGGGTTTTTTATCAAGGTTAAAAGCAAGGTAATGAATCATATGAGAGCAACCAATGTTGTTGGAAACTTGTAAGTGCTTTTAAAGAATTGGTCAAGGCTGTCTGCCATACAGCTTCTCAGGCATGGAGGTGAATTGTGTAGTGCAGCTGGAAAAAGCTGTGCTACTGCTGAAACTTGCAAATTAGTTCAATATGGAAAAATATCCTAGTGGAGGAGTAAGGGTGTGGAAACTACAGAAACAATAGATAGCACGTGACTAAATCCCATATCAATTTTGACATATAGGTAAATGACTTTTTGGAATACAAAGAAACTTGTCAGTTTGTAAATTAGGACAACATTTAGCACAGATGCTGTTCATGGAAAAAAAAAATCATGCTTCTGTTTTTTTCCATACTATGTTACTGAGTGTGGCGAGTGCTGTTCTGCAAAGATGTTGGACACTGATCAGATGTGTTTTGACATGCTGTGGGAACAGCATGGCATAAGAAACCGATTATCTCTGGTCATAGACTGGTATGTGCAGAAGCACAACTCCTCTGCCTTTCCACCTTAAAATTTGCACATTCCCAAGATTCTTATCCCAAAACAATTTGGAGACAAGTGCATTGGGGACAAACTGTGCTGAAACTTTACGCATGTTTAATATAGGTTAGTCTTAGCAAGGCTAGAGATTCCTCAGGAACGCAGTAGGTAGTAGTATTTGAAAGGTAGATCTCACAGGAAACAATTTCATCCAGAATAAAGAAAATGGAGTTGAAGAAATGCTGCCAGATAAAAATAAAATAATGCAATGATGGAGAAAGATCTGGCCGTTTTCAACTACTGTGCTGTAAGTTCTAGATTCCACCTTGTATTTAAGACCCCGATCCTTGACCAGACAGGAATCTGACATAGGTCAACCCCCCATTTTCTTGCAGGCTAATGGGTGGACTAGGAGGGCTGTATTTTGCCTGTACAGGCACACATACACACTTTTATATGAACATGTTAAGTTTATCCCACAAATGTTTTGGTGACATCCAAAAATGATGTCTGGGTTATGATTTGAAAGAAATTGTCTGCAATTCAGCCTGGTTTACTTGCCTCGTTATCGCAAAAGCATTGTGCTTGCCTTATAGGAGAAGTGGTCTATTTGCAAGGTTGCAGTGCATTGCTCCAAATTATGGATTAGAATTTTGCTGTAGGCTAATCACATTCTTAGCTATAACCATGCCATAGAAAATAGATCTACAAATGAAAATATAATCTCACTACATCTTTCTTCCTCATCCTGATACTTTTTGTGTGCCTTCACTGTTCTTGAAACCTTCCCCCTCTGGAAACTGTTCTTTGTGTATGTCTATCGGAAAGGACCGTACAGGGTATTTTCCCCTTCCTTTCAGATTCTTTTCTGGGAAAAGACAAGTCTGATACTGATGCTATGTGTGAGTGTGAGCACAAGAGATCACTGTGACCACATGCAGTATTTTTTGGAATGATGAATAGCAAGCAAAAACTTACGGTCTCTTATTTCTGGCTTAAACACTTGATAGTATTTACATCTAATTGCCTATTCTTAGTTTGTGGTGAGAACTGGAGTAGATTTTTAAACAAGGAGAATATTTTTTGACCTGTAGGGGGGAAAAGTAATTAAGTCCATTTTCACCTGTGCTTCTCACTCTCTCAGCCTAGTTTATCATGTACTTTCCTTCTTTGGGCTTCTGATTTTTGTACTGGAATAAATAATTTGAGGAGTTAACTTATTAGATATATCAATGAGTAAGCTGCTGAAGGCTTTGTTATAAGATATCATTAAGGAAATTTAAATAAGATCAGAAATGGTGTTTCTGTCAATGCTTGGTTTGGGAAGCTTGCCTCCTTAAATTCCTAAATAGCCAATGTCTGGCATAAGTTACCACAAACACAATTGTCCAACTAAGTGTGCTACAGCCATGTGTAGTCAGGATGACATCCCTTCCTCTGGGCTCAGAAAAAGGTGCCTTTCCAAGTTTAGGGGCTTGTACTCTAACAAACTCCTGTGGAAGGCTCTTGCTTTCTGTTTGAGTATTGTAGTGCTCTTGCTGTGGTGTTTCTGGATAAGTTGATGGATGGTCTGAAATTCAAGATAGCAGATTTTCTCCTTACGAGTTTAGTTCTCTGATTATATGCTAGTAATAACAGCAAATCACTGTTGTGCAACCTGTCATTTGGAGGTAATTACAGGGGAAAAAGAAAGGATGCTAAATGATGGGTCGTAAACTCCTTTCCATGGCAGGTATCCTCAGGAGTCAGTTATGTTACAACTCCTTGAAAAATTTGCATGAGGGAAGGAGAGGCAGGCAGTAAAAAGGAACTTTACATCTCCATGGCAGAGTGAAGAAGGGATTTGGTGCAAATCACCCAGAGCCTGGTGGAAATTTGAATGGCACATCCAGATCTGTGGCTCAGATCTGCTGCCCACCTTGCTGCGGAAGGGGTTGCAGTGGCAGCAACAGCTGCTTCCCCAAGCTGCAGGAGGACTTTCGCTGGGGTTCTGTGCCTGCGGAGAGGATGCTGTCTGGGGATCAGAGCAGGGATGCTGGGCCAAGCCTGCGTGTGCTATGAGCAGAGAATCTCTTTTTAAGTGCTGTAAATGGCCCAGCAGTCAGCTTCAAGAGATCAGGTATTTTGAGGTGATTTGTTTTGTATCTGTCCTATAGTTTGACAGCTGTGTTTTTTGAAAGCTCTCTGCTCGATGCCTCTGATGGGACTTACCCAGCAGCTGGAACTCAGAGACAAGAAAAGAAAGGACAGGCTTATGCATATTTCTCTTTCCTCTGGAGATTAGGAGTGTCACTTCTGGTATATTTCCAGCCTTTGATATTTTCAAAGAAAAGGTTGTCCAGTGTGTTTTAGTGTATCAGGTAAAATAAATGTTTTTTAATGATCTAGTTTCTCACTGGTTTTAATCTTAAATGTTAATGCTGCAGCATCTCTACTTAAAAATCAAAAGGTATCTTTTCCCCACCATATATTTTTAGATATGATCTCAAACATGAAAAAAGTTATTTAAAAGGATACTTGGATTAAATAGAATTACACTTAGTGTTGAAATGGCCTAGTGCTCATGAGTAAGGGGAAATTGTATTGAAATTTTAAGAATAGAAGAAATCGATATTGCCAAAGTGTGCAGAAGTCCAAATACGTCAATGCCTATGAGCCATGGTAGGTTGTCTTTTGCAAACCTTAACACTGTGAAGTCATAAGATCTGGTTTGTGTCCTGTCTGGACAAGTACACTGAATTGGATCCCAAATCAGTAGTAAAAATAACATGCGTAAGAACAGTTTTGTCATGGAAAGCTTGTGTTTGCATATATTTGTGGATGATGTGCTTTAAAAAGCTTAATACTAGATTTCATTTGTGAGAAGCTTTTTACATGGTCTTTGAAGATGCTGGGTGAGAGCCTCAAAGGAAAGGGCTCTTTTTTTTTCTGTTGGTATATAAGGACTGTAAGGCAGGTCTGTTTGTCCTTGCCACTTACAACCCCTGTGGTACTCCTAAGCAGTATGCTCCTGTGAAATACACAGCTGCTATGTGGAGTAACAGCTGGAGTCAGGGTGGTCTTTCAAAGAGGAGAGCCCTCCTTAAAAAGACTATGGAGTTATATGTAACCTTTAAATGTTACACCTGCTTGCCAATATCAGAATACTTAAGCTGCTTGCCCAAAAGTTGGGGATTTAATTGCAGAATTAGTGCAGATTTTTCAGTACTTAAGTTTAAAAATTACACTTTTCCTGATTTACTTAATTGTTGCATTTTTCATTAACTGTTGTGATGCTTAATGCCAAGCATTGATCTATGACACGTTATTTTTAGCTAACATGTCACCTGAATATATGAAAGATGCTTTAGTTCTGGACTGGTTAGTCATTCTCTCGCTGATAGAGACAAAAGATTTAACTGCTTTTGACGTCAGCCAAATTAGTGCATGCTACAGTTCTTATCTACTGTACAGCTCAATTTGCTGGTTATATTAAAGCTTTAAAAGGCTTCTTAAATCTCTTCAGTAGAGGAAAAAAAAATCTATTTGTCTCTTTGGAGTGTAAAAAGAGGCAATAATGAAGCACCCTAATCCTTCTTGGGTCTAAATTGCATAATTACTGGAAATTTATTTGCGTAGTGACTGCTTTGTTACTGTAATTTGGAATTGGGCTTTTTAACAAACAAGCTAAGCCCACCTACTGCTGATCACCCGTGAAGCCCATTCTTCGCAGTATTTGACATGAGCTCTGCGTAGATGCAAACTATTACCGCTGCTCACATTTGGCAAACAGCACTCTGCCTGCTTACAACCACTGTAGAAAATGACTAATGACTATTAATAAACTTCATTGTTCTGTTTGCAATAAGGACAGGGATCTCATAGTAATTGGACTATCATGCTGCATTGCAAGAGTCTTACTTGAGGAAAACTGAAGGGGAACTTACCGTATGGGAGTTTGCCACTAATGCGCAGTAGGTTTCATCCACTCTCCATGAGCTACCACAGGCTTTTGAAGAATCAGGGAAGGTATAAAATTAAAGTAATATTTCTTCTGAAGGGTTCTAGGAGAGATTAACAGAATACAGATGAGATTTGCTCTTTTTAAGAGAGTCTGCTGAACTGTATCACCAAGATACCAATGTGATGGACATATGAGAAACTGAACTAATTTCTTGTCTTAAAGCCTCCTAAGTAGGCAGACCTGTGTGTAATCTTACATTAGCACTGGCAATGACCGATGCCTGCTTAAAGTTCTGCTTGTGTCTCTGGCCAGGAGATTGCAGAGGTGGGGGTAAAT
The DNA here is from genome assembly GCA_009819775.1 of Phoenicopterus ruber ruber. Classification (NCBI taxonomy): domain Eukaryota; kingdom Metazoa; phylum Chordata; class Aves; order Phoenicopteriformes; family Phoenicopteridae; genus Phoenicopterus; species Phoenicopterus ruber. Next base: position 26,274,414 of record CM020217.1, on the reverse strand, counting down.
CGCTGCCTAGAATCATTGAAACTTTCCTCAGGCTTTCTGATACAATACAAGTTGCGTGTATGAATTGAAACAAGAAAACACATTAGATCATGGATCCAATTTGTAGGCTGGAGGCCACTAGCAGTTTGTGAAGTCTTTTTATGTTGTCCACAAAAGAACTTTCTTCTTGAGGCTATCTTATTGTAGATTATTTTTGCTATGCAGGTCTCCAGCCTGAGCTCCCAGCTAATAACTGAAACTTCACAGATAAAACTCTGGGACTTACTGATATTTTCTACTTGGAGGTGAAGGTGTCTCTAACGAAATGTATACTGAAGTTGGACTGTATCCTGCATTATACAGGCTGTCCAGAGTCAGTCCAGGTATTTCTGCTTCGTTGAAATCAGTGAGGATTTTGCTGCTGATTTTGACTGGTTTGGGATTTCATTGTGGATTTCCACCATTCTCATAGGCATGGGAAGCCCTAGCTTCTCCCTGTGATGCTGTGCAGGAAATACTTTGCAAGTAAAACGTTCAGGGTTTGCTCTGTTCAACCTTAAGTTAATCACATTTACAATGTACTCTTTTTGTGAAGTAAGGTGAATGTTCATGCATTGGCTGTATTGGTGCTGAATAACTACAGCATTGAGCAGGAGCTCCAGATGGAGGCATCTGGCACAGGCTGAACGCAGTGGCAGCTTTGGTTAGTCTAATAATGGAGGAAACCAAAAGGCAGCTTGGTACTGTTGAGTCTAGGAAGAAACAGAACAGAAATTCAAAGTGTTTTGTCTAAGCTTGAAGTGTTAGAATTCCAGTATGTCCTTAAGCAAATGTCAGAGAATATGATAAAGATATCTTCATGTATATACAAGTCCTGCTTATTGTTACTGTAACAAGAAATTGCTTGTTGAAGACATGATATAAAAGCATTTGACAGTCTTCATATTTTTTCTTTCAAATAACGTAGATTTTTTTTTTCAATCTTAGCTGCATTTTTACATAGAGATGAAAGAAAGCTGCTACTACTGGTTTGTTGTATTGCAGATGGTTAAAACTTAAAGCTTGCAAACAAAAGACAGTCCATTGAAGCTTGAGATCTAGGCTTAAGCAGGTTAAGATCTTGATGTTTAAAAGAACGTTGAATTCACTTAAACAGGAATTTTCTCATTGGGTTGAGCCAGGGTTTGCTTCATTGTATGTTGCATGGTAAGAACAGAGATGATTTGGTTTTGCATAGGAAATGATGGGATTTGTTATTGTTTATCTTGAAGGAATGCCAGAAGAGCTCTGTATATGTATGTGTTCCTGATTCCAACACCATATCAGTGGGTAGACTAAAATCTGTGTGTGTGGAATTCACCAAGTGTCTTGCACTAATTGAAAGGCTGCAGTGAAAAATGAGCTCCAAGAACATACTCGTATGTGGCAAAAGAGTCCCCAGAAAATGTTGCAATGTGACTTTCAAGGCTCCGTGTCCACAAGTATATTCCATAGTTTGGGTAGCAGATAAATCCAAATGGGTGGTTGTATTGGATTGGATCTCGCTTTTCATCATGCATCTTCCCATCTTCATTTTAAAAAGTAGTAACGCTAAACAGTTTGGGCTTTTTAGATGAATATTTTCAGTTTGCTTGCTATATTTATTTCTACTGTAAAATATCTTCTGTGACAATTTAATTGTTTTTCTATTTTAAGTTGTGCATCTGCTTTCTAAATAGTGTATCCTAGCATGGTGGCAGTTATGTTATTTAGGAAGAAGTGTGCTGGTTGTCACTGAAGAGACCAGCTTTGCTATGAAAGTGTAGGTTTCAAGTAAACTTGCAGAAAACAGTATGTCTGAATCTATGCAAGCTATAGACAGGCAAAAGTGTCTTTTAAAAATATGAATGGCTTTCCCAGATCTTTATTTAATAGTGAAGATGATGAATCAATTGGTAGCAGTCACTACTTGAAACACACTTATTCTACTTGGTAGGCATACCCCCCTCTAGGGGATTTGCTTTAGCGAAGCTTTATAGTTCATTGCGACATTAAATAATAGTGCTTGCAAAACCTGCATATAGACTTTGCTGTCTGCTTTCCCTGTAGTAATCTTAGTCTTCAGACAAGACTCTAAAATGTGTTTCAGACACATTGCACACTTGTAATTATTTGTAATTTGGAAGCTTTCATCTCTGAGGGATTGCCAGCTGGGGAAGTTGCCATAGGCAGCATAGGAAGAAAGATGAGCAGAAATAGGAGGATCCAGAAAAGTAGTTTAGAACTACTAAATGGTGGGGCATCTGTCAGGGGAATTCTCTTGTTTACACAGTGTTTTGGGCATCCTTGCTGTAAGACATTGCTTGAGAAAGGGGGACGATGAAGCAACTTAAGAGCATGGTGTCTGTGAAAGCAGCTGTCATTCAATGACCTCTTAGTCTCCAGTGCAAAATGTTCTGGTGTGGGAGAGCCTCTTAGCACCTCATCAGCAAAATGCCAGATTTATTTGCAAGGACTGCTAATGGAAATGTTGGTCTTGCAAACACAGTTTTACAGTTAAATAGGAGGGGCTACTCTGAGGATACGTGAATGAGTTAGACTTTTTAATGTGAAGTTTAGCCACATTTGTAAAAGGAAAGGCTGAGAACCACTGACACATTGCAGCAACTACAATGCTGCTTTTAAGAGATGGTGATAACCACAGGATAGAGAGTACTGAAGCTAAAATAAATAACCTGCTTGTTGGATTTTATCACCACCATAAATAGCAACTACTCTAACTGATTTAAAGATATTTAAGTGCAATCATTATATTGTTTGCTCCAGCAAAATGTGGGGTAGTGCTGCTGCTTTAAGTCCTTTCCTGCTTATAGAAATTACACCATTCCTTTCTGTGTTCAAAAGTGTTCATGTTTCAGCAGCAACATGACTGTTCTTAAGGTGTCTGGGAGATTCCCGTCTACAATGCAATAGTCTCTGGGCACACAGCATCACATTTACCTGTCTCTGTCTACATTACCGATTTTGAACTCTTTACAAATGGCAAACTATCTACCTAGATCTACTCCCCTGAAGGTAGGGCCCAAAGTTAGACTCATGCCACTATCTGCTTTTCAGAGTGGTGATGTACCGTCTGCTTGCAGTGGGCGTCTTTGCAGAAGCGCGTGGTTAGCCAAATGCTTCCCAGATTACGCTACATGTTGCATGATTTGTTGTGCTTTGTTTCTAGGAATAGCGTGCAGTCCTGGGGAGGAACTGACAGAAAACAAAGCTGTGCTGGTTTCTCTTGAGCACATGGTTTAAAAAAATACGGATATACAAAATCAGGGTTGGGCAACTCAAATCATTGCAATTAGTTTCATAAAAAATGGTTCTAGTAGCGAGCTTAACTTTAAATTGATTCATATGATCCTGACACGTGCTAGGCACTTACGTTTTTTTATGCTGTAAGTCATTGGGAATGAGGTCTCGCAATCAAACCCTGGTATGAGATGGGGATCCTTTAGCCATCATAGAATAGTTTGGGTTGGAAGGGACCTTTAAAGGTCATCTAGTCCAACCCAATTGTACTGGAATTGTGAATTGTAGTCCCTAACACAGCTAATGAGTAGTGGTTTATCATCTAGGTAGGTGTGGGGTCAGGTTCATAAATAATACAGGCTGGCATAACTTCATCAAATTTAAAAGTTGTATACTAAAGGCTCACACAACTCCTCTGTTGAGGAACCAGAGTTTAGACCTCAGTTAAAGGAAGGCACAGCTTTGTGGAAATTGAGACCGTAAACAGTCCATTGAATAACGTGCTTAGAAAGAGCGCTGGCCTGGGTGAGCATTTGGATGGTGATGCTCAGGAGACAAGAGTCTGTCACTGCATGTCAACCTGTAGCTCCGCTGGGAGCCACCCTGTCTGACCTGTGCTGAGCTCAGGGTGTGTGGCCACAAAAGTGTGAACTGGCTCCTAGGAGAAGGTCCTGACTTGCATCAGTATGCACCAGCCTGCAATAGGTAGATGCAGTTGAAGAACCATGCACTACAGCACTCTGAAGTGGCAAGTAGCGGGCACAGGATTTCAAAATAAGGTCCAACTATAAGGAAACTGGACAGATGGAAATCTCAGAGCGAGTCCAAAGTACCCATGACACAAGGGGGGAAACAAATGACTGGCTTCTCTGATACACTAATTGCAGCATGAACAGAAACTTGTCACAATTTTTTGCTCATTTGGCTTTCAGATATGTATATATGCCTTTTTGCGTCCCAGAGACAAGAAGTGTTTTGTACTTTTTTCTGGGAATCAGGATTACAATTTCACTGTATGTGCTATTGCTACTGACTGGCTCATACCAGCATGTTTTTGCCTTTTCATATCTTTTCTATGTAAGAGGGCTCTTTTTTTCCCCCCTCCTCTCCCCCCCCCAGTAGCTTTGTGCTGAATGCAAATTTGGAGGCAGCTTGTTGCATTATGCATTTAGCTTTCAAAGCAGAAACGGCATGTCTGTGAAATGATTTTGAAAATGTACCTTGAGAGATGTATGCTTGCAGGCAGAGATTTCAAAGATTATATTTTGGAAAAGGTCCTTGTTGGTTTAGTATATATTGTTGGTCACAGATTTCTAGTTGATGTACTGGGAAAAGATGAATTTGATTAGGAAGGATTTATATGTATAACCTTCTGTTGAAAAGTATCAGAAACTAGAACTTCCATGCTTAACAAAAGCATTAAAGTTGCATACAGAACTGTGGTTCAAAACTGCCCTTCAGAGGAATGGAATTAGAGAAGTTTTTATAAAGAAAATAGCTATCAGATTGTCTGCAATGAGTAACATGATTATGACATGTAGGTGTCCTGGTTTCAGCTGGGATGGGGCTAATTTTCTTCCCAGTAGCTACTGTGTTTTGGATTTAGTATGGGATTTGGTATGTGAAGAATGTTGACAATACACTGATGTGATTAGTTCGTGCTAAGAGATCAAGGATGTTTTTCAGCTTTCCAGGTTTTGCCAATGTGCAGATCCAAAAATCTGGGAGGGGTATAGGCAGTATAGTTGACCCAAACTGACCAAAGGAAGTATGTCATACCGTAGACCTCATGCCTGGTATAAGTGGGGGGCGGCCAGTGGGCTGGGGACCTCTTGGCTGTTCATTCCCTCACTCACTCTCTCTGGAACTTGTGGTTCTGAGATCACTGCTGGGGAAATTGCTGTTCCAAGGTCGCGCTCTGTTTTGCTCCATGATCGCTGCTTGGGATGGGCTGTATTGGTCATTGGGTTGTTGGGTGGTGAGAGATTGTGCGTCATTAGCTTTGTATATTCTATTATCATTATTATATTACTGTTATTATCATTATTAATATATAATTATTATTCTTTGCTGTCCAGGTGAACTGTCTTTGTCTCAACCCATGAGTTTTCCTTTCTTTCTGATTCTCCTCCCCACACTACTGGGATGGGGGGGGGGGAGGAGTGGGTGAGCAGCTGTGTGGTATTTGGTTGCTGACTGGGGTTAAACTGTGACAGGAGGTTAAATATCTCTCCTTTATTGTTCCACTGACTAGTCAAGATTTTTGCCCTGTTCCAAGACTACCATTACTATTTTAATAAACTGGATTTTACCCATTATTTCTCAAAAGATTAAAATTTGAGCAATATAGAGAATTTAACTGGCAAATCATTTTTTACTTGTATTGCTATGGATATCCTTTCCTTTGCTATTTTAGATTTTAATTAAAACCTTTGTTTCAGAAAGTTGTGCTTGTTATAGGATTTCAAAAAGTGTTTGTGAAACTTTAATGTAACTGAGGCACCCTAAATTGCAAGGGCTACCAGATAAATCCTGTATTTTGTAGAGAAGCTCAGAATTTAATAAGTTGTCTGAAGTTTATAATAAATTATGTTGCAGTATCAAGTAAATATGGGTGTACTTTATAGGCAGTAGATAATCATGTGCATGCGGCAGGTGTAATTCTGAGTTAAGTGTGGGGGGCACCCTGTCCTGCCTGATGCGATCCCTTCAACATCACAGGAATCTACCTATGAAATTTTTAATACAAATGCAGTATGATGACTTGTTCTCTTTTTCATTTAATGAAGTTGCTTATTCCATTGCCAAATTGCAGTCTGAACACTGCTATATAGACCTTCTTTACCCCTTGTTAACTTTTCCATCTGAGAATGGAGGGAATTAAGTACATCTACCAGATCTGTTTCCATTACTACTTCACTGTATTTTTACTTCACTTGTAGACTTTAAATGTAGTATGTATTTAAATATGAACAAGCAGAACGGTTGTAAGTGCCTGTGGTAGTGTTTTGTCAAAACCAGCCTCCTGTAGTCCTAGCTTTTCAGTAATTTTTGCCTTGCACAATGTCTCTGTTCATTATCCTAGGTACTTACCAAATATCCGTAGCCTTAAGTAATGCAACCATTTCTCCCATTTACAGTTTGAAATTGTTTGGCCTTGTTCTTGCTTTTGGAAGTAATCAATGATACTGTCCTGAGGTGTCTCTAAGATGTAGGTGCACACTCTGATGCTACTGTATATTCTCATAATTCTGTTGGTCATAGTGTAGTTACATCTTCAAATGACTGCTTACACTGAGAACTCAGGATCTTAGGTGGTCAGTTGAAATGTATCAGTACAGCATCAAACTGAGGAATAATGGGGCCTGTCTATCTAGGCTGAGTTATACCTAGTGAGGCTCTGATCTTTTTTCTTCCTTTTCATTTATTCTGATAAATTGGTTCTATGTATGTTCATTTTTAATACTTATTTGAGTATTTTGTGGAAATATTTTAATAGCTAAAGACCATATGAAATAAAGTTAAAATATTTTTTTAATGGCAAGTGCATTATGTTTTAGAGTGAAAAGTGAGAGAAAAGATGGCATGTAAGTCTACAGCAAACTGTCTCACTTTCCCTCTCTGAACCCACTCTGCCTCAGCTTTGTTGACCCCAACCTCCTTCAGCTCTGATCATCTCAAGTTAGCAGGACCCTTCAGTTTCCATGCTTGTAGGCCAAGTCCTTTGGCTTTTTGGTTCAGTGTCAAAAGCAGTGGTATTTTTATGCTCCACATCCCTGTCCACAAGAAATTCGGTGGTTCTGTCCCCTTGGAGATGATAGGAGATTTGATCATTGCCATTCTAGAATAGCTAGGAGAACTTGAAAAGATGAGCTTGGCTGAAGGTGTGCAAGATGGCTGTTTAGCATACAGCTGTTCCCTGGAACTGTACAAGTTTTCTCTTCTCCCCATCCCAGCATGAACATAGGGTCCTAGGAAGAAAAGGTTTTCAGAGCTATAAATACAGACTGTGGGCAGCTCTGATACAGAAGACTGTACAACACAATATTTTAGTGAAGAGGGTGAGCCAAATTACAGTATGTGTTCAGGCAGGAGGAATGCAGAAAGATAACTGGATACACTTAATGCAGTATGATTACAATACAACAATGTAAAATGGGGAATGATTTTAGGAAAGTAATGTGAAAATGTAGGTTTAATGATGACATGCATGTTCCTGGCAGAATATTTTTCTCTGTTGCAAGGCAGCTTTTAAGTGAGAAATTCATTCCCCTCCTCTCCACCCTGCTGAACTACTGGACTTTCCCTCCCTGTTATCTCCTAGAATTTCTACAGCTCATTATCTATCTGCTGCTATCCAGGATGCCATTAACTATCTGACTTCTCTTGCTGTTTCAGGTAGAAGGCAGCACACTGCAAGCAATAAAACCATGTTGTATGCAAATGACCAATTAGTTTTTTTGGAACAGGATGCTCAAGAGCTTAGTATATGCCAAAATGTTTTCTGTGTACAGAATGTAAGCCCATTCCAGAGCAAGTCCAGCACTGGAAATAAGACATTTGTGTTTTCCAATTGTGCTGTTATGCACACAGTTAATCTGCAATTATATTGATAGTCCCATAAAACTGGCACATACTTCAAATATTAGGTAAATGTCTCAAATCAGCAGATACCTTCCTGTAGTGTCAAGGATTTGCTAGTATGTTGTTCATGAGCTTGATTCTCCTGAACTGGCTGAGGGATGGAGGAAACAGAAAAGGGAAGGAAACACTGGCACTAACTGCCAATGTATGTTGCTAGTGCTGAAGTTTTCAAGCATGGTTCTTGTAATTTCGTGTGATCTAACTTGTACTTACTGTCAAAAGTCCTCAGTTATTTTCCTCACCAGATCTGAGCAGAACACACTTCCAAAACCCACTTCTTGGTATATTCTGTGTATCTGAAGGAGACATAGGGAGTTCTTTGATTATTCTCTATCATGGAGAGAATTCACAGCAATCCTTTGCATTTTAGTGCAGTACAGAGCAGAAAAGGAGAAAAAGGATTCCACAGTAGTTTTGCATAAAGGATCTACCTGTATATGACAGGAAGCATGCAGACTCACTGGTCATCAGGATGCTTAAAAAATTTCCAGTAACAGAATGTAAACAAGTTATGCTTTATGTGGGTTATACTATTCTGAATGTTACTGCTTTATTGAACAAATACTTAAACAAGGAATTTGTGAGCTTTTTAACATGCATCTAAATCTTCCCATATGATGATCATCTTCGATTGCACATGTCATTACAGAAAGGAAATTGTATATTACACTTTTTTTGCTTCTGTTTTATCAATTCCAGTAATTTTATATTTGGTATTATTGATTGTTTTGAAATAGTGTTTGTACAATACTCAACAGAGTAGTATTAATAACTAAAATATGGTGAATTTTTTTCTTACAGAAGTTTTGATGTTGGGCTACATCGCTTTCTGGTCAGGTAAGCTAATACTTATGGAATTGCAATTCAAAATATTAAAAAGCATTTCTCAAGACATGGCCATGTGAACTCAACACTATTTGATATTTTCTATGGCAAGATCCTCTTTCGTCTTCCGTTTATATATTAGTTTGAGAAACTTTATTTATTTGGCTTGGATATCTACCCACTGTCACTCTCTAAGGAACCTCTTCAGGTGTCCTTAAGGAAAACCTTGACTCAGGAAATTTCAGTGGCAGTGTTCCACTCATTCCTGAGGAAATCTTAATTCTTCTTGTACTAAAGAAAAACTTTTAAAGTTGTTTTCCACTGGTAACTTGAGTACCTTCATACCTTCTAATAAGGGCTTGAATTTTATAGAAAATTGTGACTGTGAGGGGAGTTTTATTTTCTCAATAGAAAACTTGATTGACTCAATGCATGGCATGGACTGTGTTCTGAAGATAAATAAGGCAGGTGGGATAACTGTTGTGTGCTTTTCTTGCTGACTATAGAGGAATGCGGTGCTTAAGGCAGGGTACTTCAACAAGAAAAGGGAGGTTAATGCATTTGAATGCTACACTGAGGAACTGGTTCTGCTGTTTGGAGCTCTTTTGTGTGAGCAAAGTCACAGGTGTTCACTATGAATGTGTTTGCATTCATTTTTAATAACATACCTGTCACTACCTACTGATCTTTACAAAGAAGTGCGTGTACTGTGAAAGATGAAGTTTACCATGGTCTTTAGGCCCTTAGAGAATTCATTCTATCAGTTATTTCATCCCACTGAAATGTTGCAATATCAATCTGTGAAGAACTTTACCTTGGAAGAATGAACCCAGTATGTGAGCCAGAGCATGCTGTTTGGGTCCCACCATAAGGATCAGGTGATGTTAGGCTTCCCTTGATTTGACCTTGCTACCAAACTCATTTTAGGTTACTATTTCATGGATAAAAAGACTCTGTTAAGCTTTCACACTCATGGGTCCTTGTGGCCTTAATGCAGAGGTTTTTGGCATTGATTCACAGGCTCTCAGAGCTCTAGCAGGTTGGTTGCTCCTGATTTGCTTTTCACTCCTCTGGTCACTCACTTGAAGCATGTATTTCTAATGTTTTCAGAACCCTGCTAATTGCTATTGACTGTAGCTAGTAAAAGAAGCATATAGTTCTAGACAGAATGATAAATGCCTGGAAGCACTTTGCTGCCTTAGGCTCAGCATCACTTGTAAGTGTTCTTTTCATTTTGTCCTCTGAAGTATCTAAGATACCCCTTTTCACTTCTCTAGATGCAGTACTGTGGCTAAATGCACAAAAAGGTAATTCTCTGTCCAAGGTCTGGGTGCCAGTTAGACAATAATACAAAAGGTATATCTTAAAGGGAAGAATACTGGGTAGTATCATATTGAACACCATGCTCTTGTGGTTTAAATCGAATACAAAACCCATGAAAGAGATGAGATCACACAAAGCCTATGTCGAAGGGAAAATCGGGTTTGTTTTAAGGTTGCACAGGCAAACGCCCATCCTGACAGCTCATAACCTTTGAGCAGTAGACTTTAACATTAGCGTTCTTTTAGGTATTTTTTTGCATGTAATAGTTTTTAACAGACAGCTCCCTTCACTAAAGGCATAGGGTCAATATTGCTGAAGATATATGTATTCCAGTGTGCAGATAGTTTTTAGATGACTGAATGTATTAAAGTTCTGGTATCACTTCTACAAAAATAGTTGCATCTATTTTTTAATCATATAAGAAATGACTTAAAAATATGCCACTGTTGTAAATGGAAAACAGTGCACAAGAAGGTCTCCTGGGAATGCAGACAGCTACTTAACCAAGAATAGAATCATGGTAAGCGTTGATGTACTAAGTTTGAGCCCCTAGTAATGCTTCTGCCACAAAACATGCTTTCACTTGCTTCATACAAAGAATATAATAAGATATTGTTCTCTTATACTGCATTGTTTTACATCCTGTGGAGATGCAGTATTGGCGTTGTATGCTTGTGCAATCCCTGGACTGCAAATAGCCATTGAATTTAAATGAGGTGAATGTCATCTTTGACTAATATGTCATTTTTTCAAAGCCAACTGTGGGTTCTATGCAGTGTGGTGTTTAATACTTCATTCTCAGTCTGTCACCTACCGTTGTTAACAACTTGGGGAGCCATTGGATACTTTCACTGTAACTGTACTGCTAAGGAGGAAATGTTGTTCCCTTCTGTTGTAGCACTGAGTTTTGCTTGGGTTTCCTTAACTAAAAAAAATTTTCCTTTGTTTAGTAGATGACTTTTGGACTAGGAAACAGAGGACTTGGTGTTATAGCTCTGCTGTTGGTCTGCCATGTGACCTTTAGAAAGTTACTGCCTTTGGTTTTGCCTATTTAGACAGTCTCTGCTCCTGAGAACTTGTAGATGATCTTCTGTGTTCATATAGTATCTGTCATAAATGGTCCTCTTCAGTTTGGGTTTCTATGTGTGAGATACAAACAGTGGGGGGGAAAAAAACCCCGAACAAACCAGAGTTGCAGGAAGTGTTGAAAAATCTCAGTTGAGATTTGAGATGTTGAAGAGATACTATATTGTTTTAAATATAAGGACACCACCCTGCAGTGGAACAGGGAACCCAGTATGACACTTTCAAATGTAAAATGTGAGGCCACCAAAACTAAAACCAGTGTATTGGGTTTGTGCGGCAAGGTTTTGGTAGTGAAGGGGCTACAGGGGTGGCTTCTGTGAGAAGCTGCTAGAGCTTCACCCATGTCCGATAGAGCCAATGCCAGCCGGCTCCAGGGCAGACCCGCCGCTGGCCAAGGCCGAGCCCATCAGTGATGGTGGTAGTGCCTCTGGGGTAACAGAGTTAAGAAGTGGGGACACACACAGGGACCTGCAGCTGTGGGGAGAGGAGTGAGAATGAGATGAACAACTCTGCAGACACCAAGGTCAGTGAAGGAGGGGGAGGTGCTGGAGCAGAGATTCCCCTGCAGCCTGTGGTGAAGACCACGGTGAGGCAGGCTGTCCTCCTGCAGCCCATGGAGGTTAACAGTGGAGCAGATATCCACCTGCAGCCCATGGAGAACCCCATGCCAGAGCAGGTGGATCTATCTGAAGGAGGCTGTGACCCTGTGGGAGGCCTGTGCTGGAGCAGGCTCCTGGCAGGACCTGTGGACCCATGGAGAGAGGAGCCCACGCTGGAGCATGTTTGCTGGCAGGACTTGTGACCCTGTGGGGGACCCATGCTGGAGCAGTCTGTTCCTGAAGGACTGCACCCTGTGGAAGAAACCCATGCTGGAGCAGTTCATGAAGAACTGTAGTCTGTGGGAAGGACTCACATTGAAGAGGTTTGTGGAGGACTATCTCCTGTGGGAGGACCATGGGAGCAGGGGAAGAATGTGAGGAGTCCTCCCCCTGAGGAGGAAGGAGCGACAATGTGCGATGAACTGACTGCAACCCCCATTCCCTGTCCCCCTGCGCTGCTGGGGAGGAGGTAGAAAATTCAGGAGTAAAGTTGAGCTTGGGAAGAAGGGAGGGGTGGGGGGAAAGGTGTTTTAAGATTTGGTTTTTTTCTCATTACTCTACTTTGATTTGATTGGCAATAAATGAAACTAATTTTCCCCAAGTTGATTCTGTTTTGCCTGTGATGGTAATTGGTGAGTGATGTCCCTGTCCTTGACCCATGAACCCTTTTTGTTGTATTTTTCTCTCTGCTGTCCACCTGAGGAGTGATGGAGTGGCTTTGGGTGTCCAACCAGGGTCAATCCACCAGTGTCTGCTGAAAGGACAATCTGTGCCTAATTGCTTATTAAAATGCTGATTGAAGGGACTAGACTCTACATAGCCTGGTGTATGCAGGCAATAGCTTGCCCAAGTGAAGCATGACACAAAGTATGACAGAATTAGCTACACAGGTTCTTCTGTGTTCTTAGCAAAAAATAAATATAAAATTCCTGTCCGTCTATCTAGCTGTGGCTTGAACTATGCTTCTGATACGGTTTTTAAGATAGCTCAAAAAGGTTTAAAAATCCCATCTTTTTAAATGTCTTTGTTATTGAAAAGTGTGTATTATACTGAAATGGCTAATTATGTGGTGTTTACAAGCTTGGGCTGAACTGGATTGTAGGACTAGATTTCTAATCACTTGTGTGCTGAAATATGGTAGCATCATGGAACTACTGTTTGTGAAATTAAAGTGCAATTGAGTCTGTCGAGGTCTGGGATTTGAACAGTTGTTAGCTACACCATAGTGTTTGAAGCCGGAATCCTGGAAATTCATGGAGGAAAACCCAGTAATTTCATGATGAAAATCAGGTTTTGATACTACCCATTAAAAATGTACTACCATGCTTGGAAGATCATTTGCCCACTGTTTTCACATAATAATATAAAAAAGTGTTTGTTACTACTTTTAGAGTCAGCAAAGTTATTAATGTTATTTAAGTTACACAAGTACTATACAAACATAGTAATATTTTTCATTGTGACTCCAGGAGAAACAACCCTGTTTTTCCTAAATCTAAGCTTTCTCAGAATGGAGCAATGAGTGTAGTTTGAGTTCAAAAGGCATAAAAATAGCTTTTGGGGTAGCAGTTTAGAGGGGAAAGAGCAAGAGAGGCTGCCTGGTGCTGTTTGCTCACTGAAGCTATTTTATCCAGACACTTCATCCAGTGCTGAGAACAGGGCATTGGATGAAATAAAATCCTGAACATATGAGAGTATTTACTGTCCTAATGCCAAACAGTGCTTCCTTTAGGGCAACACTGATGAGGGCAGTGGAGAATGATGTTTCCTGGAGGCATGATCCTTTTGAAAAAACGTCCCCACTTTTAGCACTGCTGTGCCTTTGAAAAAGTGTGAGTCGTACTCATTTCAGTACAGATCTAGCTTTGAAAAGAGCTGCAGGACCACGCAGCCCCAGTGTCTCCCAAAGGTGTCCGTCTGTCTGTTAGCAGTGCTTACAGCTCACCCCCCCATGGTTTGCAATTGCTTCAGCTTGTTTAGTGTTGCAGGTTATTTAGGTTTAGGTTATTACCTGGTGCAAAGGTTCTCCAAATAAGAAACTTGAAAAGCATCCCCTCTTTTCATTTTCTCAGGTGAAGCAAGGCATAGTTTAGCTCTGGGATCAAAATTGAGTATGTATTGCCACCTCTGTTGATTTTGAGTTAGAAACAGGGCACCTCCATGTAGGAGCAGAATGGTTCCATGGTGGGAAGAGGGATTATGGTTCTAAATAAGGTACACTTGTGAAAAGATAAAGTCTGTTCATCAGCTGGTTCCACTCCTGTTGTTCTCTGTGGAATCCCATAGGACCCCATGTTTCCATGCTACCCAAAAGAACAACAGAATGATGATGATGATGAACTATTTGGTAACTGGTTTGTTAAGTAAATTTTTAGTGTTAGGTTTTCTCCTTGTTATTCTACTCTGTTCAGAAAGGTACTGCTGAGATTGGTTCCTGTGAGGTCAAACTTTTTTGAAAGTGCAGACATTTTGTCCCAAAAGACATCACAACTCTTTACTGGGATGGTGAGAAGTCACTATCTGAGTGTAATCCCTATGGAAAGTGTAGACTCACTGAAAAGCTCAACAATATTCAAGCCACCCCAAGCTGAAGAGACCTATGCCCCTGCTTAAAAACACAAGCAGTTCTTGCTATTGCTTTTTCCGTTTAAAAAAAAAAAACCTAAAAAACCAAAACAACCAACCCAACAGAAAACCAAAAAAAGTCCACTACCAGCAGCCAACACTTCTGAGCTTTCCCCTTCTCTCTAATACACCCAGATCTTGGAAAGTCAACATCTGATGCAACAGTCCCTTTCACTTTGTATTGCATCCCTCCTCTAACTCTCTTGCTTGGTAAGATCAGAGGTGATTCTGGGCTCCAACAGCTAGACACAGGTTCCCTGCTGGGATGCCATGTGGGATAAAGCATAAAGCATGGCCCTCTTTTGGGAGCCAAATACCAGTGCTAATGCTCTACACAGTCTCTCTGCTGATGCTTTGAATGTGGCTGCCCATAAAATACTATTGATGTTCTAATATACTGTAGCTGGGGTAAGCAGCACAGTATTAAAGATTCCACTTTTCTTGCAACAGGATTGATAGAGGTATTTAGATAACCACCTCCGCCTTTGAAATTGCTAGGTGTAAAGTCCCGTGAGGATGCATCCTCTCTCTGCTCTGTCAAGAAGTTTGGCTTTTTCGTTCACTCTGTGTCCTCATCACCTAGTCATCCTTACCGCATGCACAACAGTCATAGGATAGATTGGGTTGGAAGGGACCTTTAAAGCTCATCTAGTCCAACCTGCTCTGGAATGAGCAGGGACATCTTCAACTAGATGAGGTTGCCCAGAGCCCCACCCAGCCTGACCTTGAATGTTTCCAGGGATGGGGCATCTACCACCTCTCTGGGCAACCTGTGCCAGTGCTTCATCACCCTCATTGTAAAAAATTTCTTCCTTTATATCTAGCCTGTATCTCCCCTCTTAGTTTAAAATCATTACCCCTTGTCCTATCACAGCAGGCCCTGCTAAAAAGTTTGTCCCCATCTTTCTTATAGGCCCTCTTTAAGTACTGAAAGGCTGCAATAAGGTCTCCTCAGAGCCTTCTCTTCTCGAGGCTGAACAACCGCACCTCTCACAACAATGTATGCCCAAACTGTCTTCTGGAGCAAACCGAATCATTTCCTCAAGAACAAAAATCTGAGTGTGGTTCTGGGGATCGTTCATGCCACAGACCCTTTCCAATAGATGGTGTGGATACAAGTACACGAGCTTTGTCTTCCTGTGCCCTATGCAGTCCCCTAGTATTTCCCCAGGTTTACCTTTGGGACTTCCCTTCTCTTTCAGGCTGTGCTTTTAGTCAGCATGTAACCTTAATCTTTTAAAAAATGGCCACAGTGCTGCCCTCGCCTTCCTTCAGATACCTTGAGAAAAACACGGCACCCTAAGGGGCGATTTCTGAGTTGTGTGGATTTGGCTGATCTATTCCAAATGAGGTTAATCCTAACCTGTTTTGCCAAATCTTTGTACTGCTTTGCCTGGGAGTCCTGGATGACTGGTTGGAGCAGACACGTTTGACTTTTATGCATAGCCTGTGTGTCTATGGGAGACCCACTGAATAAGCAATACTTGCTGCTTTAGTGTTACCTGTGGTATGTCTGTGACAATTTTATGTCGGTCTCTCATTTTTCTCAATTGGATCAGTGCTGGCACAAAGGTGCTGTATTGATTAAGCAGCAATGTGTCTGGATGAAGGAAAACAACTTGTATTTATCTGTAATCATCAAAGTAATGTATGGGGTAAAAACTGCCAAAGATGCAAGTGATGCGCTGCATCATTCCACTGAAAACTACTGATACACTTCCTGGGGAAGGGTCCAGTGATGCTGGTACTTAGTCATGTGTGGGTGGGACCACTGTGTGTAGGATACACAACTGCTGTACCCGCATTCTCTTTTGGGTCCTTTCTGCCTCCAATCCCTAACCTTTAAACCAAGCGAGGACTAGTAGGGCACGAGGCTGTAGCAAGTGTTCACCAGTCTTGACTCCCTGGGATCACTGCGGTCTTCTGGAGCAGTGCAGGTAAAGCCAGTGGAAGTAGCAGAAGCAGTGTTTTCAGTCAAGGGTGTCCAGCTGTGAAACAAGCTTCTGGAGCAGGCTAACACTGAAACAGGCTCTTTCCAAGTTACGTGACAAAAATATCCTTTTGGACAAAAAAGCTTTGCTGTAACAATACCTTCTTAGCCAGGGAGCTAAGAAGAACAAAGGGTGATTCTTGCCATCTTTTGTACATTGTGTGATGTAGGTATGATGTGCTGGAGACGGCCTTTCTAGAGACTTAGCTGAAATTTTGTGATTAAGTTAGCACATTGAAAACCCGAGTATGTAGTCTTGTTGCTAATAAAAGCAATTTTAGTAACCACTAGATCTGATTGGCTTTGTGTCTAATTTAGAAGTAGTTTTAAGGTTAAAGTGTTTAGTTTATTACTGTAAAGAGGTAGTGGTATTAGCTTAGGAATTATTTCTTGTTTAAATTTACTTTCAAAATAGGGCCTTAGGGTTTCTGCAAAAATTATTTTAAAGTTCTAAAATACAGAAGAGAGCAGCAATCAATCTATCTGTAGAGACCCCTGTATGGAGGAGCTGAAAGCTGTAGCTCTTTTCCTAAAGTATTGCAGTTACATCCAGACGCATCGCAGACACCTGTGAGCTCTGCTGTCAGACCTGCTGGAAATTTTGCAATGTTTGCTGGTGTTGGCAATTTTTGAAGGGGTCAGCACTGATCTAATTGTGTTCATGTTGAAAGCAGTGATAACACTGAAGTGATATTAAAAAAAAAAGTCAAACTGGACAGTGCTTGGAAGCTGCTCACATGTTCCCAACTACAGTATCCAGCCTTACGGCTGTTGAAGTCCATAGCTAAACTCCCGTGGGTTGCAGCGGGAGGCTCCGTGAATGTTCTGCTCTGTGTGTACTGGGCCTAAGTATGAACTGTACAAGTGACCCTGATGTATAAAATCAGCTGGAGTGTCTTGCTTAGAGTGCGACAGTGTCCAAAACCCCTCGAGTTCCTTTTAAAAAAACCAAAACCAAACAAACCCAGAAAACTTGATCAGGCAGTAATGCAGAATGATGTTAAATTGCTTCAGAGCAACTGCGGTCTCTCAAACACCTTCTCAGAATTAAACCTTTTTTTTAGTAGAGCAAACAATCTGTTGTTACACAATGAATTAGCATTGAGCATGTTGCAAAAATAAGGCTGGGGTTTGTATAAACAAAACTGAATCTTTATGTAAATGTTATGTAAATGTGACATTTAACTTAAACTGTTGAAGTGGGGAAGTCGGGATTAACAAGGTACAGATCTCATCGTGTTTATGTGTTGCAACTGTGAATTAAAACAGTTTGTTATTTTTGTTGCAGGGTGTTTGAGTTACTATCTATGAGCAAGAAATACACTGTTTGTAGAATGTGAGGTATTTTGAGATTCAGTTCAGGCCGCTTTTAAATAATTTTACTGAGTAGTTCAATGGAGCTGGATCAAAGGTTGTATTTCAATATAATAGAAGAAAGTATGTGCCCAGGAGTCGAACCACCTGAGATTGTAAGGATTCTGAATTTATTCTTTGTGAAGTCCAGGAAATTATATCACAGGAACGTTTTTGTCCCTGACTTTGACTATAAGGACCAGAGTTTGGCTGGACTTTACATGTGATTTCAGTCTGAGGGACTTTGCATCTTTCATAACTGCAGCAACCTGTATTTCAGAGTCACAAAACTGAATATGTAAGAAATGTGGTTTATATTAAAAAAAAAAATACTATTTATGTAGTGCTTCCAATTCTATCAAGCACTTGTAGTTAAAGGTAAACGTATGTATAAAGATACTATATGACCTGGAGTATAAATTTACAAATTTTTGCTTAACTTTTTGATTAATTGTTTTGTCTTTGTCACTTCTAACATTGTCTTTTTTTTCCCCTCTACTTGTGGTGATGCATATTAGTACTTGGGTATGCTGAGAGACATGATTACAACTTCAGAATAGTAGGATGCGGTTGGTATAAACTTCAATCTCAAAGTTATTTTGTGTTTTATGTTCTAGATGCGTTTCGGAAAGCCACGTGCTATTTTTGTGTGACAATATATTGGAATTGTTAAGATGTAGACTAGTGCTGGAAAAAAAATAGGATGAAAAGAGCATTCTTTTTTACTCCCAGCTTCTGGTAAATGAGTTGTATGTGGCACAGCTGGCGTAAATTATGTCTTAGCCAGCACATGATTCAGACTAAACCTTTGTGATCTGAATTGCTGCTGCTCTGAGGCTGCCTTTCATCCTCCCTCTTAAAAAGCAACGTGTTACGAACCGCCCGCCCTGCTGCTTTCCCTGCCGCATGCGGGAGGAAATAAATCCTCAAATTCCCCTGGCTTTATTTCTGGCTGCCTGCTCATTCGGTACCGGAGAGAGCCCTGGCAGCAGCAGCGGTCCCCGGGGAGCAGCCGCTTCCGAAAGGGCGCTCGGGTCTCCCCGCCGCGCCGCGCGTTGCAGCCGCAGCCGCCCCAGGATCGCGCCGCGGCGGCAGGGCGGCTCCGCCAGGGGGCGGCCTTGCCCTGGCGCTGCGGGCAGCGCGCGCTGGCCGCCGCCTGCCCGCCGGGCTGCTCGCTCGCTCGCTGTGGAGCGTTGCGTTGCCGCCGGGCCGGTCAGAAACCAGCGTCGGCTGGAGCCTGCTCTACTGTGTTCTGCCTAAATGCAGGCGCAAAGAGCTGCCTGGCAGCATCCGCGGAGCTGCGGTTCGCCTTTCTGCGCTTGCACCTGCGCCTAGCTAAGCTTGGGAATGGGTGAAACTTTGCGCGTTTAAGCTGTGCTTTCTCTATAACGTCTTTCTCTGAATGGCAAATGTTTTGGGGAATGACATGGCAGTCCATGAGGCTGCCTTTATGTTTTTTGGAAGACTGTCCCGTTCTAGGAAATGCGCGTCCCGGAAGATGCAGTCTGTTACGTGACCTCCTCTGCTTTTGTGCCTTCTCTTCCTGAAAGTACCAGTTCAGACAGTAGGTAGTTCGTGTAACATATGGGATTCTAGGAACTGCTGCTCAGAATAACCTATCCGGGTTAACACTGTGGAATACAGAATGACTCCCCTCGTCCCCGTGGGCAGGAAATCTTGCATGCGTTTCTTTTCCTTGGCAACTTTTATTGTGTGGAGTGTTCTGGGGACGGAAGTGTTCTGAATCCTCCCCTGAAGATCACGGCTCTTCAGCTCATCTTTGTGCTCGGTCGGGGTCAGCTTGCTTGACTTTGCCTCGGTCCAAAGTGTTTCTGAGGTGGTTGTGATATAGCACGTCAAAACAATAACCCCTTAACTTTAACCTGAAGTCATAAATTACAAAGTTTTCTCAGATCGTCATGACTGGGTAGTACATTATCAGATGTGTTACTGAAGTAGGTAGCATTGCTGCTTATTTTATGGCTGTGTGGTAGCATGCAGCAGTTTCAATCGGATCAATACCCCAGTAACCTGTGTGGTTGATAGTACGCAGTCTGCTTTCAGTCCTTGTCCCTCCAAGCTCTCATACTTGGTTCTACGTTCTCTGAATAGTCCAGGAGAGTTTATAGAGTTAAGGAAGTCTGAGTTTAAACATCTGCCTTAGAGCAAGGTGCAAAGAGTGGCCATGAGAAACAAATCTAAAAGAGGGTAGGAAAGGGTGACGGCACGAGGCTTGATAACTCTTATCTAGTTTCCCACAGATCAGGTGATTTGAGGGTTTCAGTGTGGAGGTGAAAATACTTTGAGACACCTGAGTGGTGGTATTAGACCTCGATATCTGTGTATCTGTCTGCAGCAGTATTGATTTTAGTAGTAAAGCCTGAGTAGAGGACTTGACTGCAGTTATTTACAGCACTGATGGCAACATCAGTGTGTTAGAGCTGTAAGCAGGATACCTGGGAGAAGGAAGAGTACGCTGTTAAAAAGTGCTGCCTATGTGGGATGGGAGGAATTTTAGTGAATGTCAAGCTGAATAAGATACCGTATTGAAAGCCATATTCTCTCTGGATTGATGCCTAAGTGGCATGTGGAATTGAGTGCAAATCACAGGCCACCACTGTTACGGAAGGCTCTGGGATCCGTCTGCGGATACGGATGCTGTTCTGGCTGACTGGTGGTACTGTGATGTAAAGTGCTATCCTAGCTTCACTGTGGACTGTGGGAATTCAGTAAGATCCGGATTTCACTCTGAAGATCTCCATGTTTTTTCTTTTCATAGATGAAGCAGGATAATGATCATCCTTCATAAAATGCTTTGAGATCTATGGATTAAGAATGCTATATAAGAGCTCAATGTTGATATTTAGTATAAGCTCTTTACGTAACACCAAGAACAGATGATAAAACAGCACAGGAAGTAACTATTGGATTTGGAATCATTCTATCACAGGTATAAATTTAGGGTGTAAAAAAAGGAAAGTGATTTTTTTGCAGTCTGTATGTGCTCTTAATTGCATTTATTTGGGCAGATTATAAATGTAAAATAGGGAACTGTAGTAAGAAGTGGTCTTTTAAGCAGCTGAGGTAAAAATCAATAAAGCATGTATAAACTATGTTAGTTAATGTCTTTGCAAATATATGTTGTTTATGATATGCAGTTTAAGAGGAAACACTTCTTCCCTAGCTCCTAAAGAAATTAGGCCATGTGAATCAATCTCATGCCGACTTCCATCTTAAAGGTCACAAATAAATAATTGGGTAGAACTCATATGTTTGAAGGAATGAGGGGTCAAAACCTTCAGACTTCTGTTTATCTTACTCTCTGAAATAAGAGAGTAAAGTAATGTGCTGTAGGCTTCCTAGTATATCCCAAAATGTAATTGCAGTGCCTCCATGCAGTGCTGAAGAACGAGCTAAGGTCATGGCAACCAGAGGATAATACTTTTTATCAGCTGTCATACAGTTCTTGTTTGCTTTCTGCTGGAGAAGATTTAGCATTTTCTTGCAAGCAACATAGCTGGATGCTTGCAAAGTAACTCCACTTTCCAGTCAACTTCTGCTGTTCTGTCCTATGTGAATAGCAAAATGCAGTTTGCTTGGCTGAGTTACATGATGTTACCCCAAACTTAAAAAGCATTCAATAAAGCAGAATTCTGCCTTGACTGATGTAAAGAGAATCAGGATGTATAAGTATTGCTTTCCTATTTTTTGTGACTACTGATATTATGTAATGAAAACTATCTCCTCTAGCTATAAGGATAATGGCATTCCATGTGCTAGTGCTTTTCAGAGACAGTTCTGATAGATTTAGAGATTATTTCAAAAATGTATCTAGCATTTTGGTACAATTAATTGCTTTTCAAATCTGGATTAGACTATTGCTCTGAAAATATTAAATATTAGACATTTACAACTTGCTAGTGAGGCAGAGTAGTTTTAAATACCGACCTTAATTTTTTGACCAGTGATAGGAAGCTAACAATAGAATGTAAACTTCAGTAGTGTTTTTCTTTGCGTTCTGCCAAACTCAGATATATATATCTGTAATATATATATCTATAAAAATATATAAAATATATTTTCTGGATGGATGGAAAAGGGGAGCCAAAACAGGCCATGAGTTGCTCAGGTAAATTTTCTCATTTGAGTGCCCTCAGGGTGTAGCAACAACTCAGGAGCAAATCTTGTTCAAGAGTAACCTAGGTAGAGTTGATGGAGGAGAGATTAGCTGACCGCTGCAAGATTCACAGATTGTCTAAAAGAATAAAAAATGTGTTCACTGATAGAAATTTTTGCGAACACACAGCCACAATGAAATGCAGAAGTTTGCCTGTTGGATGGTAGACAGGCTGATAGTGTTCAAGCTGCACAACAGTTTCCAGGACACTTTTTGGCTAGGACACAGCAGGAAAAACATTGCTTCTTAGAAAAATGTCTGTCTCGGTCTCCATATGCTACTTAAATAGACTCTACTGTACTAATTGAGTCACCATCCCTGGAGGTATTTAAAAGACGTGTAGACATGGTGCTTAGGGACGTGGTTTAGTGGTGGACTTGGTAGTGTTAGGTTAACCATTGGACTCAATGATCTTAAGGGTCTTTTCCCACCAAAATGATTATGTGGTTCTATTTATTGCCTTTACTGAAATCAGTACTGCAGGACTGCTTTCAGTATTGGAGTCAGCTTTGTTGCTGCATGATGACTATGCACACAGGACCTAAGGCTAAGTGCCACCTCTTAACTGAATGAAGTTGATATCCAGATACCAAGGACTCCAGAATACCTCCAGACTTTCTGCACTGGGGACTCCATATAGAACTTCTGAGCTTTTGAGTGCGAGTCTGGAGTCTTCCCAGTACTAGTGGTATCACAGAGTTACTTCTTGTTCCTCCCCCAAACAATACGAAGCCTAGCTAAAAGAAAACTTTCCGGAAAGTCAAAATAAAAATGACCTGATTTAGATGACGTTTCTTCTGAAAAGTGCTGTTATACAGAATTACCCTTTCATTTAGGGCGATGACTAAAGAGGAACTTTTGCATTAGAAGTAAATGATTAAAACTGCAGCTGTTGAAATAGAGCTTGAGAGCAGCCTTTGGTGGTCAGTTAGTTTTAGCTGACAGCCAGGCAACAGCTTTTACTTAAGTGTGACACCTGCAATTTTATCATTGGTTTCAAGGCAAGGGATCGTCTTCTACTGAAAATAAATTACAGATGAAATATTAGTGAATGAACTTGAGTCAAGGGCTTCCTCTGTGCATGTTCAATAAGAGCTTGTCCTATATAATGTACTTGATAGCACCAGCAACTAGTAGATGTCAGTGCATCTTTCAGAGCTTCATTGGACAGTCAGCTGTTGAAACAGACATGACATATGGTTGGAGCCTTCTGTAATGTAGATCTTAATAAATATTTCATTTCTTCTTGTTTATAGTGTCTTGTAGTTTTTAAACAATGTAAACAGCAAAATGGAGATGGTTAACAAAGTAACCATGGAAACCTGCTCTATCCTCTTTCTCTCCCTCTCTCTATGGAAATGTTTTTTGATAATATTTATGATCTCTTTCCCTCACTGTGATTTGAACTGAACCAACAAAATAACCCATAAAAATTGGATTTGAAGTTGTTGGTTATCTAGTCATAACCAATAGACTAATATTTGTATGATCAGTGTGAAGAGAGAGTTTGCATTGGTACTCTTTATTTGGGGTAGCACTGGAAGAGCAAAGTGGTACCAAATAACTGTATGTAATGCTAGTAGCAAGCCATGACTGGACAAAACACACTTCTGCATTTCTGAAGAATGGGGTCTTCAAATTTGCAATGGCTTTTTTTCATTATGAAATGCTGGATGAGGAAAACAGATAAGCCATCATTTGAGTTATAGTATTGATATCTCAAGTGTATGAGTGCTAACTTGCGTAAGATCAAAGCATCGTTAGACACAATTATTGTTCCTTTCCGGGGGAGATTCTTAAACTGAAGACAGTGCCTCCACTTTGAAGAAGCGAAGGTCACCTGAACTCTTGTTTAGTTCCTCAGATTTTGGGAGACCTTCCTTTGGGGAACCTGGTAGGTTAGAGCAAAAGTTAACTACAAGTATAAGAGCAACCGCGCGGGGTCAGAGCAGAGCTCACCCTGGCCGAGCGCTCTGTCTTTGCTAGCAGTCAGCAGCGAGCACCTAGTGAGGAGCTGTGTACAAGCTGGGTCAAGCCTTGTTGGTAACGGTTTTCAGCAATCTGTGGTTCCTGAACTATTGGAGTCAGGAGTGGCATCTTCATGTGTGATGGTTTGTAGCGTGCGCTGGCTTTTGGACTCTATGGATTTAGACTGGAATTACCGCCGTGTAGGTGAAATGCCCTCTGAGGAGGGGGCTACCTGCAGCACTTTGTTCTTTGTGAACTCTCGGAGTAGGAGCTGCACTCTTTTGGCACTTGCAGTCACTTAGCAGTTTTTAAATGGGAGTGTGTTGCTTGCTTTTTGGATCATATAGCCCATTGTCAAAATGCAGGCAGGTTTCACAGAGCTAATCATCCCTGAATCTACAGAACTGACAAAAAGGAATGTGAAAGGAAATAATGTTTTATGTTTAAAAATCATTAGGCTTTAGCATTAGAAGTGCCAGAAGACAACCAATGTTAGGTATAACTTACCTTTCTAATTCCTCACAAAATAACAATTGCAATTACAAAATAAATATTTTACACAATCTGAGACAATTTTAAGAAACACCTAAGTATGTTAAAATTTGATGACAATGCTTCAGAATCATATTTTAATTCTGGACTATTATTTCAAGATGATTATCTGCATGTTGGCATGACAGTAATTAAGCTTAAATTCAGCAGACAGGGTTAGTGGTCTTTAATTTTTGTCAAATGAACAATCGATTTCAGTAATATAGAACCAAATTTTATTTCTTGGATTAACTCAGTTTCAGTGATTGGATACAATGAGACATCTATTACCTGAATGCTTTTATTGTTCCTTGACTTCTGTAATTTGGAGTTGGAAAATAACTTCTTAGTGGTCCTCCAGTGGTCTGGAGCATTACTCTGTTGTTTATTACAGTACTGGTTGTGCTGCATTCAGTCTGGTTTTAAGAATTTCTGTTGCCAGGATTTCCATCACTTTCTGTCCCTACTTTTATGGGCAACAGTTGTAGTTCATTGAGATACCCACCTTTTGCAAGATTTTTCCCTGTCTTTTCTGATTCTTGATTCCGGAACTGAAGATTTGTTGATGTTTTGAACTGTCTCATCAGAGCTTTGCATGACTCAAAAGCAGTTGTTAAGGAGCAAAAGTTATAATGAATAGTTTTGCAATTTCTTATTCATGGTTTTGCCTCGGTTTTTGGTTTGTGGTACTGCAGGGTATTCTGTCTTATGCCGGTTTCCGGTTCCCTACAGGAGTTGTTCTAACAGGTAGGAATTAAGCCCTGACTTCAAGTAAAGAAACCGTATAGAAGCGATCGGTATTTCACTTCTGTATAAAAAATACCCTAATAGGGACAATACACCAGGCAGAAATTGCTCCTGCAGGCCAATCTTCTGTTATTTGTACTCTCCTGTAGATGTGGTATCAAGCTCGCTCTTCTGGTTTTTGATTCTCAAAAATTAATAGTGACAAGCTAGCATAGCTATAACTAAGTGAAAAGCTATGACTGAATTGTCTGTGATTGAATTTCTGGGCACAATCTGTGAAGAAGAGTTACAGTATGTGCCAACAAAACTGCAGATGTAGTACAGTGATATGCAGATTGCTCAAATTAGACATGGTCTTATTTGCTTAATATTACCAAGTTAGAAGATATTTCGGTGCTAGGAGGCAAGTAGCTGTATTACAGAACATGAATCTTCGTTGCTTTTTGGCCAGTGCTTAGAGAAGGGTGTGCAGTGTGCAGGTCAGAGGCATGGAGCTCAAAGTTTCAAAAAGTGTCTAGTACAATACATGCCCTTAGTTCCTCTCCAAATTATTTTTGTGGCTCACATTGCTGTTTTAAATGTTTTTTCCTCCTCTTCTGTTGAACTGAGGAAAGGTGAAAACTTGATCCACCTCAAACAAGGAGCAGTGACACAAGGTTTTATGAAGTGCTGTCAAGCACAAAGAGCAAATCAATGGGGAAAGCCTGAAATTATTTTTCTCAAATTTCTTTCACCTTAAGCATGGCTTATAACAAAAGGCTCAGAAAGCAATATTCAGGCAGAAGTGTCTCGCTTCAGCTGATGGTGTCTCTGAAGAGTTCAGAAGTAAATTACAAAAATAATGACTGCTTTCATTAAGATGTTTCAGCTGTGGGAGCAAATGTGGTGCAGTTACATTTTTTTGCTAGAGCTGTAGATGCACAAATCGTTTTTAGGATCAGACTGACAAATCATTTAATCATGGAAAGCTGACATATCTTTGGCTGATTATGATCAGTGTCTCGGAGGCAGCATACATCTTGACTGGGTGATTATTATTTCACTGAAGTAGCACAGACCCTCCAGAACCTGTGCAGAGTGGTCACAGCATGCTGACTCCTCTTGTGTATCCTACGGAATCTCTTGAGGGCAGTATGTAGGAAACATATTGTTATGACTTATTTTGTAGGTACTAAATATTTATATCATCAGTCCACAGAACTGCTGACTTGACATTTTATGCCAGCTTATAGTAAGAAGAGAACTTTTTTAAAGTGTAGTGACATGTGGATAACTGTGCATATGTGTGAATAAATGTTAGGCCACTTTTCCACAGGAGTAAAGTGATTTTTTTTCTCCTCATTCTTAAACAACAAAGTTGTTAATGCCATGATGTTGGGTCATCTTTTTGTGCTTTGTTGTTTGTGTCCTCATAACGTACAGCTTCAGACCTTGAAAATACATACAATTTTCTTCAAAAAGATCTTCATGTTTGCGTTGAGATCAACAGACTTTTTTCTGTTTCTGTATGTTTTATAGAAATAAAGATTTTGTTTCTCTCTGAAGAACTATGTGACTGTAGGTCCTGATGCTGCCTCCAAGAACTGCTTATGCAAAAGTCTGCCCAGAGGTGCATGCAGTAGGTCCTAGTTTTGTCAGAAGGGTCATTTAAAAATCAGCAATCAAAATGTCCCATAGTTCAGACTCATAAAGCCTCAGAAGACTAACAGTGAAATTAATACTTCCACCTCTTGTATGCTTCCTTTAGATGTCCAAGTTCAGTTAGAAGCTCCTTGCTCATCCATGAAGGCCTCTTGCTGCCTTTGCTTGATTTCTTATTTGTCAGGATGGACCTTTCTTGAGATTGGAGGAGGTGATCCCTGAATATCAACCAGCTTTCCTGGACCCCTCTTCTCTCCAGAGCCATAGCCCATGGGGTTCTTTTAAACAGATCTCTGAAGAGGATGGTGTCTGCTCTCCTGAAATCCAAGTCTGTCGTCCGGCTTTCTGCCCTGCTCCCTTCTCTCAGGATCCTGAAGCCCATCGTCTCATGGTTACTGCAGCCAAGGCTGCCTCCGATTTTCTTATCCCTGGCCAGTTCTTCATTGTTTGTAAGTGTGAGGTCCAGCGGAGCACCTTTCCTTTTTGGTTCCTTGATCATCTGTGTTGGGATGTTGTCATCAATGCACTCCAGAAGTCTGCTAGATTACTTGAGGGCTGCTGTGTTATCCTTCTAGCAGATATTGGGGTGGATGAAGTCCCCCATGAGGACGAGGGTCTGTGAAAATGAGACTTATTCTGGTTGTTTGAAGAAGGCCTTATCTCCTTCCTCATGACCAGGAGATCTATAGCAGATACCCAGTACAGTGACACCCATCCCCAGGCAGAGCTCCATGCACTCCAGCTGCTCTCTCACATATTGGGCAAATCCCCTCTCCTGGCCTTCCCATCCTGTCCTTCCTGAAGAGCCGGTATCCATCCATCACAGCACTCCAGTCAGGTAATTGCACAGAGACTTCTAGCTTCTCCTGTTTGTTCCCGGTGCTGCCTGCATTAGTGCAGAGGTGTTTGAGAGCCACACGAGCATGCTGAGTCCCCAGAGCAGGCTTAAGAGCTTTCCCCATAAGACCATCCCATGTTGTTATTGTTGTCTTTGGAACAAAATGTACTGTAAAGTATAGAGATACACTTTAGTGGTCCTGAAACAAATTACAGAAGTGTTTTAAGCCAGTATCCTTTGGGCATGTCTATTTTTCCTATTTCTTGGTTTGTTTTTAATTTATGACCACCATTAAGGAGGTATGGGGTTCTTTTTCTGTGTAATCAATTTAGTAGTAGCCCTTATGAAATTAGGTTAACGAAGAAAGCTCCCAAATGACTCCGTTTAGATGTACATTGGATGATGAACATAGCTTCCTCTGTTTTGTTGATTTACCTTGGTTGTAATTTTCAGAGCAGCATGATTTTTTTGAAAGATGTCTAATCAACATTTTTTTAATACAAAGAAACGAAAGGGAGCTCTAAAGAGAGATGGTTTATTTGCGTTTTTATATGTAATAAAACAGTTTGATCTGTCTGTATTAATTTATTCTGGGTTTAATATCATTCCATCTGTGCTTTTTTGAGTTGTTGCTACTCAACAAAAAGGTATCAATGAAATATTTATACATGAGCACCTGGCAACCAGTTGTGCAGTGCACAGTTCTGCTGACTTTGTGCGAAATCTCAGGTCAGAAAAGTTATTAGTGGCAGCCTGCAAGGGGAGCACTGACACGGCAGTGCTAATGATCTTCCAGTCCTGATAGGAATGGATAATACATGTTGTCAATCACTAGGCCTAGAAAAGGAAGTATGGAATGCATAATGGGGGAATAATAAGGGAGAATGAACAGAGGGCAGTAGCACAGTTTTACTTGTTGTCTTATACGTAGTACTGGCAAAAGAGTTGTGTTGGAAAATGCTCCTGTATTTTCAATAACTTTGTGATTAATGATTATTTGTAGTCTTTTGTCTTTGTAGAAGCACTCCTATCTCACAGCTGCTGTAACTGGAATCAGCATTGAGTCCATTGGTTTTAAAATCACTGTTTACCAGACGTAGGGACATAAGTATTGTTTCTGCACATTTACCTGTACATGCCTAGTGTAGAGCACACAGTCCCAGGTCTGCTGAAATGCCCAACATAGGGGAAGGTACTATTTAGTGACTATAACTCTTTTCTAAATACTATTAGTGCTTTATTGATTTAGTCTGAAATGTAAAGCCACACTGTTTAGACCTCTTGAATCAGAGGGGGGGTGGTAGAAATAAAACCTGTTCCTACTATGCAAGTTGTCTGAGAGAAAACTTTGTCTCTCTGTGGTGTATGTGCTTGTTTCTCTTTGCTTTTTTGTATGCGAGGTAATGTTGCCAATGTTTAAGATATTGGAAAGTGAAGATAAGAGCCTTGACTAATCCCGTCTGACTGAAGGCACTTTATAATTTTATTGTACCTGCCCCTTCACTAATTTGAGGTAAATGACACTAGAGGAGGTTTTTTCCTCCATTGTCATGGGTCGAGGAGGAGGAGGAAATGGGACTGTTTATTGCGTACACAAATGCTTCAGAAGACATGATCTAAAGGCAGTTGGTGCTTCCAAGAGCAACCAGCTTTGATTCCTCTTCACTTTACAGAAACTGTAGCCACAAAATGTACAAAGAGGCTGAAAATCGCTGTTATTTGTTTTTGGTAATACTGCCAAAATCATAACACTGGGCATCAGAGAAGCAATTCCTCTGTATTCGGGGGAAGAGTGAAATGATGGGGAGTAGGAAGATGGTGTGTGGATTGACTGACAGGATGGCAGGCTGGGCTTCTTGGCGGCAGACAGCATTAAAATGTCAGCATTAAAATATGCGTGTCAGGAATAGGATTGGGCATGTAAGAGGTAATTATTCCACAGAAAAGCGGTATTTCTATGAAACAGATTCTGAGAGGATTTAGGATGGTTGCTGCTGTAATTAGCTATGTTAGGCTTATCACCCTGTCTTTCAGCCCTGGCAGGAGACTGCCACGGCCACTTTAGTTAACAGACTCTCAATTATTTAAATAAAGGCAGAAATGAATGAATCTTCCAATCCTGCCTTTCTGATCTGGGAAAGGAAAACCTTCTTTGCTTAGAAAAGGTCTCCAGAAAGTGGCTTTCCAAGTTACTCAAGAGCTGCTCTGGAATAGGTTCCTATTGATCATTTTAGGTAAGAGTATTCTTCCTTAGCTGATGTCCAGCATCTTTGCACCATTTGCTGTTATAGCAGGACCATCTATTTTCCTGGTCCTTAAAGATAAAAAACCCACTTCCTAAGAATGGTGTTCATATATTTTGCTGTCAATATTTTGCTAACGTCTGGATTCTGCAATCCTGGTAAATCATACAGGCTGGCCAATAAAGCACTATATATACAGAAAAATGTGTTGCTTTTATAAAAACAGCAGATAAGCACTGTGTACTGAGTCCTAGCTGTCTGTATTCTTGGATGCATTATTTACTTATTACCTAAACTGGTGGGCCTACTGAATGTTGTAGTAATAGGTGTCTGTGTGTGAAGGTAAAAGTACTCTGTAATATGTTGCCTACAGATGCAATATCTGCTTTACTTAGTTGCTTACAGATGTTCTTTTTTCTAACACAACGCCCTAAAGACCATGACTTTGCATCTGAATCAGGTTTTTGGCTGTGAATCCTCATCTCAAATAGGTGCCATGGGACAGTTTTGTGTCAGGAACACTTGGCTGTGGTGTCCATTTTTCAGCAGTCTGATTGTTAAAAAATTCTGTTTGTCCATCCTCCTGGTGCTTAATTCATCCTATGTATTATGATGGTTCTTTAGGCCATCTTGTGTGTCTCTTCCCTAAACCCTTGTTTTGAGCCAGAATACTTGTATGACGAGGCCAGTGCACTGGCCTGTGTAACTATCTTCTGGACAAAGAAACGTGAAAAGCCAATGGAGTCTCCTTGCCCCTGCATTCCCAGCTACTGTAGATGCTCCAAAAGAATTTTATAGGATTCATAAGTTGATTTAGGAATTTTTCTACAGCCAGGTCTTGTATTACTTTGATTATTTTTAGTATTAGGATCTCAATCCATTAATTACTTGTAACATTAGTCATTTAAAACCTCTCATTGTATCCTAAAGAAGGTAGCTTCTAAGCAGATTACTGCGTTAGCCCATGTTACTTTTACTTGGTGCTCATACCAGTCACGTTTGCTATGAAATATATATATAACTGAAGCTGAGAGTGAAACTTTCATTGCCTTTCAGTTCCTTTACAGCTGTTTGTCTTAAACTGTCCGGGAAGTCCTCCAATGACCAATTTTCCTTTGGTCATCTGTGCAGCCTCTCCTTGTTTGCCCAGCAGCTTCCACAAAAAGGGAAGTTCAATCACTGCAATGCAGCAACCACCATGAGGAAAGGTGAAGAAATCAGTAACATGATCTTTGCCTGCTCCCTAGATAACTATGCTGAATTCAAGCTCAGATTGCTCTGGCTTGGCCCTTGAAGTTTGTATGATATCTTTCATTAGTCTTTGATATATATCTAGCTGTAAGGTGAAGGACATTTTAAATGTGACTGTGTTGTGAAGCACATATGTAAATTTGGTGTACACTTTTTATAATTATCCTTCCCTATGTGTACTGTGAATGCAGATACCTATTAAGTGCCTTACCCTGGGTTTAGGGACTGTAGGTTCGATGTCCTTTTTGATGTGTTTACATAACACAAATCTGAAATTCTTAACACTGAAATAGGTAGACTAATTTCACTTAGACACTTACTAGTTACATAAAATTTTGTCCCAATCATATTTTTCTGGTGCAATGCCAAAATTTTCTAACATCTTACTTGCAGTGTGTAAATCTAATGAATAGAATTGTAGAAAATGAAATGTAAGTTTTGATGGTGGAGAAAAAAAATAACATTACATTATGTTTACATGATAGAAAATTCTAGACAGCCAAACATTATCATCTTATGCCTCCTTGCTGTCAATCCCAAATTTTGCCTGAGATTTTTCAGACTGTGAGGCTTTTTGCGTAAAAAATGAAAACTGCTCATGAAAATTACTGAAAATTGCTGAAAATTACAGTTTTGTACCATTGCACCTGAGCTGACTTTTCTGTTGCAGTGCAGTCTCTCTTTGAGTTGTTTCTGTAGCTTGTGTTCTTCTGGTAGCCGCTCTCTCTTTGCCTCTTAAATCAATTTTAATTCCTTAGCATAACCTTTTCCTTTCAGTGCATTTAAGGGTTTGGAAGTTTGAGGATGATGGGTAAATTTATTTTGTCTCTTTTTTAAAACATCTGTTCATGTTATCTCTGCCTTTCTCTTTGTCTCATTCTCTGTCAGCTGGGTTTTTTCTAGCCTTTATCATTTCTGCTGCTCTTAACTTTTGGTTTTGCCCTTTCAGCTAGCCTGCTTAGTGCTGTGGTGCCCTTATCTAGCCACTGTCTCAAAATAGTTCTTGATGATGATGATAAAAATCAACAGTAGCAAGGATGACCAGTAATTCCAGCTAATTAGTGTCTACTCCCTGTTAATCAGCCCTACCCTGCATTCTACCCAGTATGTTTTCTTACTTTCCAAAAGTCTGTCTCGTTAACTCCCGTGTAGGTAGCTGCAACAGACATAGCACCGATGGACGGGGTACGCGGCATTGTGGCTGTCCTGGAAGCATTTGGTACATCCCTGTGTTTCCATGACCTCCTGTGAGAAGTGTTCCTGTATCCTGATGAACAGTTCAAGGTTTCTCTAAAAATGTGTTGAGCAATGTATATACATCCAACGCATACGGAAACACTGAAAATGTAAACTAGGCTCCATATGGTTCGTGCAGGTTGTTCACTGTTACTTAGTGCAGTGGCTTGTTTGGGTGGGAGAATGGCAGCAAGCTCTGCTCATTTTGTCAGCAGGAGGTGTTTCACGTGTTTCCCAGCCTCCAGGGTAAGTGTTTTAGATCCACTTAAAAACTATGAACAAGTGGCTTTTCTCCTGGAAAGGTGACTTTGAGGATGGTTCTTATTATCCCTGCAACAGATTGATTCGGGTTGTTTACAACCTCCTTGTTATCTTTGTTTTTTCTCTGGTGACATAGTATGTTTGTAGGCTGTCATTATGCAATGTTCAGCATCTATAGATGGCATCCTTATTTTCATATGTAGTTACAGAAGTATAATGGGTAATATAATAAGCAATTTCCTCCTTTCGTGCAGTTAAGTCCTAGCTCATACAACTCAAGTGCCAGGGGATGACAGGACAGGATTTGGAACGGGATTCTAGGGCAACACTACTTGGTTTTGTATAGGGTTTTTTCACTGATTGCTTTTTATACTGTGCAGATAGTCTCCAGCTTAGCTATCTTCAGCAGCACAATGTAGTGTGCCCTTAAAACAGTATTGTTACATTCCGAGTGTGTTGTCTTTTATAACTTTCATTGCTGAGAAACTTTTGTTGCTCCTAGATAGAGTGCCACATTGTGATGATGTACATCGAGTGGTCCAGTTGGCACTGAATACTCTCATGCATTTTTTCACTACCGTGGGCTACTACTAGCACGTGGAAGCTAATCTGCATTCTCTATGCTTCTGCCCTACTAAGTACTAATCAAGTTCAAGGTTTGGGCCCTGGGGGGCTCAGAGACCCAAAAGAGTTCATTATAAAGATCTAGAAGGCAGACCAGGGTCAGTAACCCTAACCCTCAAATGTAATGAGTCCTACATGCAGGCTAAAGATGGTCTTTTCAGGAGTTTATTTGGTAATATAACCCACAGTTTTGTAGTGAGCGCCTACCCAAACTAAGGGCTGTGGTATCACCTTTTAGTCCATAGGCAGAGCAGGGTTCTCAAACCTGGCTTACTTCATTTCCAAATGCACTTTGAAAAATGTATGCACAGTCTCCCTCCATGCCATACTGCTATGCTGTATTGCACGGATGTTTTTCCCTCTGTGATGAGTGAATAAACTACAGAGTATGGTGGGTTTGGTTTTGGGTTTTGTTGTGGGTTGTTAGTGGTTTTTTGTTGGGTTTTTTTTAATATAGTACCAGAATGCATTCAGATACTGTAGTGATGGGGACAGGATAAGCGTTTTTATAGAACAAGCAACAGTGTGGTTTGACAAGCACAGACTGTTTCAAATAAAATGCAGAACACTTTACTAGTGCTCGAAAATAACTTCGGAACAAACAGAAATCTTTTGAGTATTGTTTTGAATAGATATACTGTCTTGGATCACACAAGACGTGCAGAGAATAAACAGTATGTTAAGATGACATTCAATGTAACTTTCTTGTCTGAGAGATAAGTAGAAAGAATGGAATCTGCTTTTTAACCATTACAGTTATGACAAATCTTCTTTTGTTTACCATTTTATCTGATTTAATATGGCTTTCCATGTATCTATTTCATGCAGACAATGTATGGGAAGCTTTACTGAACCCTATTGAGAGAATGTGCACCAGCTGAACCCTATTAGATCAGATTGTGTATTTTAAAGGTATTTTCCTATGAATTTTAAGAGTGATTGCAACATGATAATTTATCTACCTTGAAAGCAACTCTCCCTTACCAAGTATGCAGAAGGAAAGAATATCTTTTCTAAAAAGTCACGAGAAACTTATTTTTAATAATCTTTAGCATCAAACACGTCAGTACAGAATTCATACGTAAGCTGAAGGGCCTAGACAATAAAGGATTACTAGCTGTGTTCTTCCTATATGTTCTTTCAGCCATGAAGAGATACGTGTTCATACATTGATAATAATGACACTTCATACTTAAACCACTTGATAATTTCCAGGTACTGCACAGATTTTAATTAGTGTCTCACCTTGCTTCCAGTTGGCTCATTCTCACTGAGTCAGAGCGCATTATTCCTTGGTATGCAATGTTTCAGCATAATCAACTTTCAGCTTGCAAACAGTCAAAAAATCTATTCTTTCTAGTGTACAAGCAGTTCTTAAGACTTATACATGGCATGGTCGCTTGCATTTGAATAATTATGTTATAATTTGAAAACATAATTACCATCTGGATAGTAAAACCATTTCCATCATTATCGGTCAAATGGCAAATTTCTAAGATACACTTAATTTCTGTCTCTTATTCCTTCTTCAGCTCTGCTTTAGTTTTCATAAACCGAGTCTTGTATTTTAGTTGCATAGGAAGAAAAAGATGCTGAAAAGAAACAAAAAGCATGGTGTGTTTTTCCCTTCTGCAGTTCATTTCCACATAGACTTCATTTCATGATCTTTTCTCTGCTTCTACAAACCTGCTGATGAAAACAAGAAGTAGGGTGCTTGCAAATGGTGCCAACAGTTAGCTAGATTGCTGTCTGTTTGCTTTGAAGCATGTGTGTTCAATCCCTTAGCTGTTAGATGAAGCTGATCCCAATGCAATGTAGTAGGGGTTAAAACTTTGGGTGTATATAAAATGGTTTGGGGAGTTTGTTTAGCTATGTTTTATCTATTGTTTGTGTCTGAATCATACTTAAGAAAGCCTAGAATTTGAAGGTGAAAATGTCAAGCAATTATTTTCTTAGTATAATACAGCTCTTGGTCATGTTTGACAACTTGAGTATTTTGCATACTTGATCGTCTCTTGCCAGCAGCAAACATAAGTGGGAGATTCATGCCTACCTGTGGACTGGTCAAGTGCTGTCAGTAAAACATTCTCTTCTTTCCTCTTGGCCCTCTTTCTCTCTCACACGTGCATGCAAAAATCTACATTGAGTGAGCTGAATGATAGCTGTGGGGGTACAGAGCTTGCTGTGCTCCGTAGTGCTCTAATAAGCCCGGTACGGCATTACCTGGCAGTAAGCGATTGTCTTCCTCAGAAATGAAACCAGGGTAGCATTGTAAAATCCTGCCCAGGGCTTACTGGTTTCTTGCCAAAGCATGAGATATGGTGAATGTTGAGCCAGGGACGCTGGATATTGTGTTGAGCATGATAGAGCTGCACTGTGCAAGTCCTGATATTGTCCTAGTTTGTGGCCTTTTTGGGAGGCAGAGATGGGATAGTTGAATACTTTACACTGTATTGGATTGGTCTCTCTGCTTTATATTTGGTGACTGGTAATCCTAAAGGGGTTTGGTTTTTGAGAGAATCCTCCAGGTATAGTAACTAAGAGACAAATTTGCAGCGTGGAAAATCTTGGAAAAAATACTATGTGCAGCCCAGGAGCCTGTGAGAAACAGAAAAAGTCAGTGTTTAACCATGTACATACCTACTGTCCCAATTAAGCAAGACAGTTAGGTCTATGCACAACATGGGATCAGTAGAATTTAAATATGCCATCGCTATGTAATTACATCACTTGCCTTATCTTGTTCATTCGCATAATGGCTTTCAGAGCCAGTAACAGCAGAACAGTGTTTGTACTATAATGATTTTGTCTGAACTGGCAAAATGTTAAATCTAAGTAGCATTATCAGCTAGAAAAATCTGAAACATGGACAGGACAGGCTTGTCTTACATGTCAAGCACTCTGTACAGGTTGCTGCCTGATGTTGGGATGCTATCTGCAGCCAGTCTTCCTTGGTCTGACGTGGCTGTGGTATCATTGATCCTTGCAGGATTATGTACAGAAAACATAGGATACTTGGATTCAGAAAAAGATTCTTTGCTGCTTTATTTCTTGCTGTAAGGAACATGGAAAGAGAACACTTTCTTAATTACTGAATCTGAATGACTAGACTAGAAGTGGTACTGAAATAGTGCTGAAATGTTGATTTTTAGTATTGCACTTCAGTTTTAACGAAAACAGGGCTGGAGTGGATCAGTTGCTGTTAATAGATTACACAGTAAACAGGTGAGGCAGTCCCTTTCTTTATCTTGTTTGCACCCAGTGGAAAAAAACCCAAGAGCCAGGAATCAAGCCTGCATGGTTTAAGACTTCTCTGCCTCTTTTCCAGATGACTAACAGAAAATAAGCAATATATTTGTGTCATACTGCCAACCAGGCTATTTCCTGCAATGGTCTGAGTTTGTCAAGCACCAGTTGTTGGTACTTTTGTTTTCCCCCTCTTTCTCTCTTCAATGCTGGACTCGGCCCATATTTGCTTTGTTTTTGAAGCGTACAAAAAGTATTTGATACGTGTTTTGTTCACAAAATCAAAGATTGATCATAAAGACATTTTCTTGATAGCCTTACCTTTTAAAAATTCTGAGTTAAAGTGGAACAGCATGGTGTTTTTTTGTATTGCTCTTCTCCTTTAGAAAGTGAGAAAGCATAGCAAAGGTGGCTGAAGGTAGAAGATGGAGAAGAATGCCCTTGCTATTGATTTAAACTCAACCTACTTAGCAAAACAAGAGTCATGGGAATCACAGCTAGGTTTTCTTCACAGAATGTGCTCATATTTAATATTAAACTCTATTAACAAGGTTAAAAAATGCTGTATGATAACCAAGACCAGGTTTTCTTGCTCAGATACAGCCAGCAAAGAAAAAATATCTATCCTGTGCAAAGATCCTGTTGATCACAGGGGTTATCATTGTGAAGAAATGTGTATTTCAGAATTAGAATTAGGTCTAAAACTCAATTTACAATGTAAATTTTGCCTGCACTCGCTTTTGTCCACTCTTTGTTCTTGTTACCTTAGGAGCTAAAAATCACCTCCTGTTCTGAATGGCAGCAGCCTTGCCTAAAATCCTCAACCTTCTGCCAGCAGTGGATGCTTTAAAGGTTTTTAACACTGTTACAGTTGACTTTATGCTGTCCCCTATAGCTTTAAAGGGATGTTGGAGCTCACTTAAATGAGTCTGTGATCAAATCCTTTGACTTCCAACCTTACTGCTTTCTCATCGTGCCAGGCAGGAGCAGAATATTGGGATCTCGGGAGTAGCCCCAGCAGCTTGTGCTTTCTGGCTCAGAGGAGAGGTGATGAGGGAGTGAGGGAACAACAGCTGTCCAAGAGGGATTACCTCGGGAGGCTGTGTCATATGCTCAGCTTATCCCGTAAAGGCACAGAAAAGAGTCTAAGATACAGAGAACAGTGTTTGTATGTTTGTTCTTTAAATAAAACCTGAGCTTAACACTGACACCTCACAGCTTAGCTGCAAAGTTAGTACTGTGCATGTGCTCAGAAAAGGATTTAGCTGGCAGGCTTGATGTTTAGTTTGCACTATATTTTCTTGATGGTTTCTCCACCTTATGGAGATAATTACTTTTCAATCAATATGCAAGTAAAAATATCAATAGATCATGGAAGCATAGTAAGAGTTCTCATACAGGAGTGCTTAGAAGATTAAAACTGGACAGCCAGGTCATAATTCTGTATGCCTATTCTGCCCAGTATATAAGACAAGAAAATCATTGTATCTTGCATGTAGTACCAGTTTTTTATAATAAAGAATTCTTGATGTAGGAAACAATGTTTTTTACATTAAAATGGAAATCCTTTAATACGTGTACTCCAGAAACTGAACGAACTGAAGTAACACTGAAATTGGAAAAAGTATCTGTCGAGTTCACTCTGCTAAATCCAATCTACAGACTAAGTAGTGAAAGAATTTTTTTTGTCTTGCTGCTCTGCTAAATGTATCCTGTGCTTAATGAACCTCACCCCTGCATCCACAAAACCTGCAAAACATGCAAGCATCCAGCCGAAGCATTTGTGTTAATACATACAGGAAAAGAAATATAAACACACAATTATTCAATACTTCTTTTTCTCTTGAAATAGCAGTGAGTTGTAGCATCATCTCTGTAACTATGGAAAGGTCAAGAAATCTTTGATTCCTCAGTCCTCAAATTTTGAAAAGGTTTTGATTTGGCTAATTTTAGGGGTAGAATAGAGGAGGCTTAGCGCAAAAGGCGCTTGGCAATGAAAATCAGCACAGAGCCCAGATCCCTATCCATCTGAAACTGATGAGAAAAGTCTTTCTGGCAATAAAAAAATATGGTCTGGCCTTTTCTCTTAGGAGCAAATAAAGTTATATTAGTTATCACTGTCCAAGAAATCTAGTGCTCACCTTAGTAATATTTTGGTGCAGATACATTTTCCTTTGTCTTAGGAATAACTTACCCAAATCATTAGTTCAGATTGCTATCTGGTGAAGTGTTTGTAGCCATCAGTCGTCATTCATGTTTTTTTAGCCAGCGGTTTCAGCCTGTTACTGTCTCTACACTAGTGAATCTGCTCTAAACTGTCACGTTACTGTACTGAATTTCTTTTCAACATTAAAGTGTACAGGATAGAATGGAGACTGAAGCAATTGCAGAATTGCCTTTTAGAACAGATGGTAATGGAGAAGACGGAATGGGCTGCTGTTGTGGGACTGGGGGCTCTTTAGTTTATAGAAAAAGGTGAGAAAATCAAATGAAGGCTAGCATCACTAATAATCAAATGGGTGAGCAAGTAAAAATAAGAAAGTATCATTTTATAGCCACTCAACTTCACATTAATTCTCATTGAACATCAGTAAACAGTACTGTAAAGATAGATCATCATTATCA
Organism: Phoenicopterus ruber ruber; assembly: GCA_009819775.1. NCBI lineage: Eukaryota > Metazoa > Chordata > Aves > Phoenicopteriformes > Phoenicopteridae > Phoenicopterus > Phoenicopterus ruber. The sequence continues at coordinate 26,235,323 of CM020217.1, read as the reverse complement.
ATCTCTGCAGTGGTGCTGTTAAACAAACCATTTGCAATGTAAATGGAAGATGTTCCAGGACATCGGCAACACGCTTGACCCTAGACAATTGTATTTGACTTTTTGATATCCATGAATTCTGTGCATATGGCTATGCTCTGTCACTGTATGAGCTCATAACTGAGAATCATGAGGTTTAGGTAAAAGCCGGGACAGAATGGGAGATGACTCCTTAACCTGGCTGAGCATTTCTAGTTTACTTCAGGGCAAACGGTCAAGTCACTGGTGAGGGTGCACCTGAAATTCAGTTTCCTTTTCACTGCCTCTTGGCTTTTGGTCTCGGCCAGTAGCTGATGGATGCCTAGCAGCCGTGTAAATGCCATACCCCCGCATCCTTCTTTCTGAACTTTCAAAGCTGAACCATAGCTATCCTACCATGATGTTCTTTTGATTCCTCTTTAAACTGACAGATTTGGGTTTAGTTGAGGTTTTTCAGGGAGAACCTGCCAGTTTGGTGTTGCTGTTTGTGTTTAATTCTTTGAAGCTACGTGCTATTTCTTAGCTGGTTAGCCCCAAGTACTAAGGATGGTGTGAGTGCAAGCTGCTGTTTCATAGTCTGTTCCCAAGCACCACCAGGAATTTGTTAGGCAATTTCCAAGCTGGGTGGGATTTCTTGCTCCTAGTTGGTTCCCCCTACTTTTGAAGAAAGAAAAGGAGTTTGTTTGGTTTTTACAGTGGGTTGAAATCTCAAGAAGCAGAAAACAGGAAAAACAATCACTGGTGACCCAATGTGTAAACCCGATGCTTCCTTGAATATCTTTCAGAGAATTTAATGAAGGCACACCGACTGGAATACTGCTGACAGTCTTAATGGTCCTTAACCTGTTTCCTACCTTTTCTGGCCTACATTTGTACTTCCCAGTTAAAACCAGTTTTGTTGATTCATCGTCTTGGGGCTTTTTGTGAAGATCAATGCAGAGAAGTCATTCTTTTATCAATCATTATTTTTTCTCTCTTTCTAACAAACAGGACTACCCTTAGACAACTGGAAAGATATACAGCTAAGTGTTGTAGGAGGATAGGAATATTTATGGTGCATTTTCTACTTACCTTTCTGTGATACCCTAACTGATGTTTTTCCCTGACAGGCTTTTACTGTTCCCTTTTTCCTTGAGCATGCACCTTTTTTTTTTTTTTCCTGTTTCTTTCTTCTCCTTACCTATATATTTAAATTTCTGGCTGTAACTACAGCATTTCTTACTCAAGTATTACCTTTTCGTTGGGATAATTTGTTGCTGTATGTTTAAAATTTATTGGTTTGTTTAACTCTGGTCCCCTGTCGCTACTGTCTTCACAGGAACTGACATTTCCCACTTAAGTTTTTATCTGGGTTGAACTGTGTTCCTGACTGGTGTTAGGAGAGCGTGTCTATGCTTTCTTTACAAATGAGAAAAAAATGAGGTCATTGTTGTTTAAGGGTGCTGCTTCAAGAAAAGTAAATATTTTGCTTTGCTCTGCTTAATAAATTTGATAGCCATTCTCACTTACATAGCAATTAGGCAACTTTTGATTTGGGCTGATAAATAGGGATTGTACTCTACATTAGAGGGGATTTAACTCTGCTGGTATTTGAAGGGTTTTTGACACACGCTGGAGAGTGTTTAAAAGTTCTTCAGTGTGGAAGGTGCTGTATAATCTTAATTTATAGTCATCATAGCTTTGCCTAGACATCTCAATGCCTTGGCTGTATTTCATAAATAGTCTTTTCCCAGAACTGCAGACAGTATTTTCTAAGAAATGTGAACTCAGGAGAGGTGAGTGAATTACTCATCTTGGAATAACGTCACAAGTCTAACTCTTCGAACTTTGTGCACGTGCAACTTGGAGGAATATGTAATGCTACTCAATGTTTAAGCAGATACATTGATATTCATCAAGTTTCTTGCAATATTTGAGCAACATCTCTTCTATATTTCTGTTTTCATTAATTACATGCCTTCACTTTGTTTCAGAGATGCATTTGAAGTATATTTTGTGGACACTGGTTTATAATCTGAAGGTTTTAACACATACCAAGTCATCACTGACTTTGGAACTTTGGACCTCGAACATTATTCTGATCTGACAAAATTTTTTTTCTGATGTACCTGATGTTCTTTCACCTGATGTACCAGAAGGTGAAAGCCTTCTGACGCCTTGGTTTCTGCTTGTCTATAGATCTATACAGCCCAGTGAGGCAAAGGTATTGCCTGGTTTGGTGAAACTGCTCCGTGGTCTGTGGATACTAACAAAGCCCTTTGACATGCATGTGTATAAAGTGATATATAAATGCAAAAGAATCAAGCCCTTCACAAAGGAATCTGTGAAGATTAAACAATCTTTTCTGTTACCTAGCAAATTGTAGAGGAAAATAAGGAAAATAATATAGGTTCTATTGTAGTGACTACATTTCATGCACTCCTTTGGCAGAGGCATGCTGGAAAAGGTAGCTGTTAAGTGGACAGTGATGAATGTATTTTAAACATCTGAATCCACAGATGCGGATGGATCTGTATTTTGTCCGATGTACCTGGCATACTAAGATTAGCAGGATGGCTAAAGAGCTTGTGCTTACACCTATGGAATTTAAAGCGGCTTTCGGGGAGTGGGGAGGGAAGTATAGTACTTGATTCTTGGCACGGTCAAAGCAACAAATGACACATACGTAACAGTTTTTCAGGTAGTTCGATATGTGCAGACACACAGAGGAAGAATTAGTCTCTGTTGCTTTAGCTGTAGTTGAAAACTACTGTAAAATGTGCTGTTGTGAATGCACACTTACGATGAGAGGGGAGATGGCAGGGGAAGAGATTTGCTGCAAAGGGTTTATTTGTGTGGGAAAATTATGCCTATTCAGCCTCCGGTGCAGATTTGCAGAGCTCTGAATTTTGAGCTGGGCCCTCCAGTGTGAGAGTCAGGAGAAGTAAAGAAAATGAGGAAAAAAAAATTCTTTTGTTCATGGTGTTGCTTATACATTTTGTCTAATGATTCTTCAGGGCACAGTGAGCCATTCCTGGTGCAGAAAGCAGGACAGGGGTCTCTGCGTGTCTCTGGGTAATGCTCTAGCCACAGACTTGTTTTTTCTTGCATATTCACTCTCTGAATCTCATTTTCTTTTCTGCCTGGTGGCAGCCTGGTAACAGACAGCTGGAGCACTCCTCTGGGAGACAAGATATGTCGGTCTCCTTGGCAAAGAGCCTGACCTCTACCATTTTATAAGCACAGAGTGACAGTGCTATTAATAGATCCCTCCTCCAGCCAGGTTTTCAAAGGAGTATAGCCTGATTGCTGTGCTTCCTGCAGAGCTTAGATATTATCAGCACATGGTAGGTGTGTTGTGAGTATCAGGAATGAATTGGGCCCCTGAGGGGAGTTAAGTTCAGAACAGCTTCAGGGAGCTCTGCAAACTCTACATGGGAGGAGGCACCTGCTTCCCGGCTCCATCAGCCTGCTGGGGACACAGCCCCCTCCTGCCCAGTACCTGAGCTGCAGGCACTTACCTCTAGGCTGTTTTGGCAATAACATATAGGCTCCTGCTGTCAGCAAAAAAGTTGAGGCCCTGGTTTGGACTTAGTGATTTAACCAGTCTTTTGGCTCTTTGGTCATCTGGAACCTCTCCCATTTCTGTTGCAATCAAAGATAGTTGACTGGTAGTTTTGCATTTGACTGCAAACAGGTGGTAGGCAGGGTTTCTTTCTTTCCTAGATGCGGCTGGGAGAAAACTAAGCACAGCAGACCATCAGTAATGAAACTTTCTCTATTAAAAGGAAGTATTATGATTTAGATTAAAATTTCATTGGAAATAAATGAATCTCTTTGAAAACATGAGCTTCCTTGGAAGAGTGAATTCAAAATGATTTGTTCAATATTCCCCAGTTATTTGCACTTTGACACACAGACTTGGCTTGGATCATTTTTTGTGTTGAATGCAAGGGAAGAAAAATACATTAAACACTTTTCAGTTTTTTAGTAGGAAACTGCATGCTCAGTCTTTGCTGGGAAACATGCTAACAACTGGAAAGTGAAGCAAAATTCAGGTCATATTTGTAAAGTTGAGTGTTCTTGCATATGGATATTCTCATTAATGCTTTGTAACCCAAATGGACTTAATTTCTCATTAAACATTTTTGTGGTAGTTTAACAAGGCTTGCCTGGAGCCAACATTAGCTTAAATATTTTAAAGGGTCTGCATTTGTCAAGGTCTCTCTAAACATCGCATTAAGCTGGTGAGGTGAAAGGATCTTATAGAGCTTAAAAAGCTTTGCCAACAGCCCAGCAGAATTATTAGGCCATGTAAAAAATGAGTTTTACAGTAAGAACAAGGCTTACCTCTCCTAATGGAAATTTTGCCAAATGGCATTCCAAATACCTCTGATTATTTTTTTATTTCAGGTGCAAATATGTGGGGCTCAGCCTTCAAAGTCATGTTTACAGGAGATGTTTCTGTGATTTAAAACACATTTATTCATGTAGGACCCAGTCTTGCAAAGACTTACAGGTGTGCTTTACTTATGCGCTCTGTGTAGCTCCATTGAAGTCAGCGACAGCTTGAACTGACAAAACAGGAATCGTAAGAGCTCACCCAGAAGTAATAATTTGCAGAACTGGGCCTGAAATCTTTTTATTATGCAGTAGAGAAAAAAGTTTGAAATCAATGGTCTAAGGCCAGAAAAAACCACAGGATTAAAAATAAATTAAGGAAGCCCAACCCCAGTTCTAGAGGGAATTCCCCTCTAGTTTTCACCCTATATTCTGCCGCACTTTTCATTTCAATCAAATCTCTTTTGTGGTGACAATCCTTGGGATAATTTAGAAACAAAATGAATGGTAACTTGACTATATAAGTTTATCCTCAAAATTGTGTAGGCTCATGTTGAGCATTGGTTTCATAACTAAAGATGAAGAACTTTTTATTGACGTCAAGGGCCAAATTCTCTAATAATGCTGCCTGGATGAAACTTTGTATACATGTCCACTAATGGGCACCATCCCTGTACAGAACCTCAAGTTATTTCTGTTGTCAGGATATAAGATGGAAGACTTTATTTTTGCTTTTTTAACTTTTCCTGTGTTGGCTATGTAACTGCCCAACTCAAAAAAAGTATGGTTAACCCTTGAATGCTTTGAAATTCAGAGAGGCATTGGAATTTTGAGCATCAAATGTTCCCTGAAATAAAACACAAAAAGCTCATAAATTAATTGTATTTACAAGAAGTTTGCCATTACAAGCAAATTAACATTTTTTAAAAAATTCACGTTTCACTTGGTTCTGGATAAGACATTCCAAAGCCAGTAGCTAAGGAGAGGGGAAGAAAAATCATGGATAGCATGCATCTTGCTGTATGGCCTTACTGCAGGAAGAAACTTAAGCACATGTTGAAGAAAGCCCCTGGACAGAACAGCATTTGAACAGGTGCTTTACTTGCATGTCAAGATTTAAATATGTTTAAAATTATGTGCATGTGGAAGTAAGAGCAATGTATTTGAGGCCTCAAGGAATAAAAGCCTTTCAGAGTGATTCTTAACTGGTTATAAATGCTCCTCTTCGTGGTTTTCTAAAGTTATCAGAATAAAAACTTTATAATGTGGTTGTCATTAAAAGAAAAGAAATGATGTGTTTTCCAAGGCAGTGATTGTCAGGTCTCTTATGATTGTTCTGTAGATTGCCACTTCAAGAAAACTAACAAAATGGTTATTGGATTTAAAAGTTATTCTCTGTAAGTAAATGTCACTTTTAAATACCTCAGCTATTATGTTTGTGTTTGCATTACTTTGGGGATTTAAATGGTACCATTTACATATTTTATCCAATTCTCTAATGTTCACTTAGTGAGTTAAAATTAAGATAAGTTGTGTAAATGGAACAGCTTGCTGGCTGTAGATAAGCTGATTGCAGCTACTGTAAGTGGGACTAAAAGTAAGGCACTTGGTTATTCAGAAGACAGACACAGTTATCCTTTGTTTGTGAGAGTAACGTGTTTAATAGCATGTAAGTTTTAGTCTGAAATCAAAACAGAGTCTATGGAAATATGGTAAAGACTGACAGCATCTTTGCTTTGGGAGGGGAAGGCTAAGAATGTATGTTTAATCGTGTCAGGTGTGTGTATTCAAATAATTTTTACTATATAACATTCTCTCAATATGTATTTGTATTTATGTGCCTCAAATGCCCCCCAGATGTTTTGAGATACTTAATCTACATGGAGTTCTCTTCCCCCTTCTCTCCGTCTAACATGCACAGCTTTTTCTTCTGACAATGTGAAGTGCCTTGCCTTGTTGTCGTTAAGGGAGGCCTAGCCAGCCTAGGAATGGTTGGCAAAGCCTGGCCTGTGGCATTCACGAGTTCCTCTTTGACAGCCTGCCTAGAAATCTCTGTTCTTTCACCTTCAAATTTCACCTTTGAAGTTTTGGCAGGGATTGACTTTTGATCCCCTAAGTTGATGGGTTATTTTTAAATACTCGCCTAGCCTGCATTTTTTGATACTAAGCATCTTCCACAGGTCTTATCTTCCTGCCTGTAATTTGCATGGATCTTATTGGTACCCAGCCCTCTAAAATAACCTGGAGAGACATGACCAATTACCACCCTCAAATCTACTTGCCTTAACATCCTCTTCTCTTTGCAAAATACTTTTTCTTTCCTTCATTTATCCATCTTTGGCTCATTGACCACCAAATAACTGTTGAGTGTTCTTTTTCTGTGAGTGTGTGAATTAAGACAAAGTTGTTGCACATTGGCACCATGTTTTTCAGCTAAGTCTGTCTTCCTTGCACATCTACGGTAAATGTGTAATCTGCTTATGAGCTGTTAAGAAATTCTGCTACAGGGGTGTTCCTTTGAGTTGTGTTAGTCTGCCATGAGGACCCATGATTACTTTTATGTGCTAACAGTCCCTGAACTGGGGGTTTTGAGCTTCTCCATGGATTTCCTGTGATTAGAGATGGGAATAGTCTGAAAAGCTGCGTGGAAGCTTAAAATGAGATACTTTACATAATGCTGTTCTGCATATGGCGCAGCAGATCAGCGTGCTCTACAGCAACCTCTCCGTTTGTGTAAACCTTGAGTTTCTAATCGCAGTACAGAGAGACCACAGGATAGATTACAGGTAGATGGTAGTATTGGTAAGAAGGAAAACAGCTGGGAAGTGTGCAGATATGAGACATCAAATTGTATGAGCCGTTGCCCCTTAGTCTCTCTCCCCCTGCCTCCCTCCTTCATGGATTTTGTTAGTGGACTGGAGGACAGGCAGCTTTCCTAATGTACTATAAGAGGCTCCTTTTCTTCCCCATCCTGCTGGGGGGGAGTGAGCGAGCGGCTCTGTGGGGCTTAGCTGCTGGCCAGGCTTAAACCACAACAAATTGTTAGTTGCAAAGCATGTGTTGTGTCGTAAGTGATAATACAGAAGTTACATGTTTCTTCATCATCTTCTGGCTTAATAATACTATTCACTGGTTTATTCTCCCTCACACTTTAGTGTAAATGTAGCTTTCTGTAATCAGATGAGTATTCTTCTGTGTAAACACACAGGGAAAGTATTGAGAAATTAGACTCTAAACTACCATGATGCTCAAAAATAAGCAAAGTGCATTTTTGTAATGACAAGGGCTCTTATGGTGGTTCTTCTGCAAGACAATTTTGGTTACATCAGAGAGCACAAATTGGCTGGCGTGGAGCCACGATCTGGCCCTGGCTGCACACTGAGTTGCCTATTGCTTGTATGCAGGCCTGCCAATGTAAGAGTGTAAGCACAAGAACATGACGTGGATATAATGTACGTGGATGATGAAGCAGCAAATATTTTTTCCTGATGTGTTCTGTAATGTAATAATGGATTTTTCACAATTTTTTCTGCATAAAACCCCCAGGAACCTACAGAATTGCTCCTCACGTTGATTGAGAGAAATAACTCAACATCCATCAGTCCTTTATACCTACTTTAAAATTGCCAGCAGGAATGTGTGATGGGGAAGGCAAGACCATGCAGTCTGAGGGCGGTTAGTGCCTTTGTGACAAGAAATGGCAGGCAGCCTTCTTTCCATTTTCTTATGGTAGCTAGCAGGGAGGAGAGGCGTTGCTTTCTGCTTTGCATTTCTCCTCTGGGCAAGGAGGCAGACTCTCCACAGTACTGGAGGGGAAGGTCGAAGTGTTCATAAAGATTATGTGACTCCTTTTGGCTTCCATCCTTCTTCAGACAGGTCTTCACAAAGATAGCACAAGTGAATTTTCAGTTGCACAATTAACCGTGGGCCTCACTAGGAGCTAAAACTTCACTGACCTTGAACATTCATCAGAATGAGTTATCGCAGCTCAATTATCTAGCTGCTGTTGTTAAACACTAAAAAAACCCCTCAGAAAATAGCCTATTTTTCTCTGCACAGTAATCTGAAAGCTGTTCAGACCAACCTCGACTGAGCTGCAATTGCAAATGAACAAGCTGGTGCTGCTGGGCTGTTGCTGGTGGTGCCAGTGCCAGTAGAGGCTGCCTGTGCTGACAAGATGGCTGGTGCCTACCTGACAGCTCCGTCTGTCGCTGCAGGGAAGGGGACTGTGTGGAAACCTGGAGCTACTTCTGCAGTAAAAGCTACCTTTTGTGCCGTGGATTTAACCCAGGACCCTATGAGGTCAGCAGAAGGGTTTCCTTCGGGGTTAGAATATGGTTTCCGGCACAGAGATGTGTCTCTTTGATGGTGTCTGGGTTACTTTTAAATGCTGTGTTTCAGTAAATGTACATCAGAGTGAGCTTTGCTGAGAGTGGCAGGGCTGGCAATGTCCTGTTTCGGGCTCCTCTGGGTGAAGCTCTGCTTGCAGGGCCGCAGGGACACGGAGGTGCTGCTCTCAGGGTTGCAGTTCCTCGGCTGCGGAGCAGGGCTGCCAGCCCTCCCCAGCCAGCCTGCGCGGGGAACTGGTAATGACAATGGGCCCTGCCTAAAAAATAAAACAATCAGCCTTTGGAAAGGGAGAGGGAGCTGTTGGGAAAGTATGGCCTAAGAGGGGATGAGCTGCTTTGGTCTTTCATTTCCGTAGTCCTTTGCGTAGAAGGAATTTGTCCGAAGCAGCAGGGTCTGTGGCTCTGCTCTCTTCGCCCTCCCTGCCAGAGCCCTGCGGGGGATCCCCCTGGTCACGGACTGCTACGACGTACCTCTCCGCGATCAGACTAATTGATTGCAATTGCAAGTGTCTAATATTGCCACACTGTTTCTTTATATATGTGATGAGAAAAGACTAGACCCAAGAAGAACATAGGAAGGGGAGAGAGAAGAAAAACACAACATAAATAAAAGCTATTGATCTTAATTTCTATTTATGTTCATATGCTTAGTAAAAAGCAGACATACTAAGAATCACTATAAATGTAATCAGATGTTCCCTGTAGCAGTTTAAAGTGAAAAGGTGTATTGATGTTATGCTTAGAGAGAATTTGGAGCATTTAACAGTTATTTTTTAATGACTTTTCTGTTTTTCTTTGAATTACTCTCACTACTTTATTTTACCCCATTACTGTATTTTCTTACATCCTAAGATTAGGAATAAAGCACTGTGTTAATTTCCCCTTTAAATTTTTAAGCTAGAATTTGTCTCTGAACGTAAAAACTGATAACCAGAGATAAAAATTTCACTGCAAAAAAAAGTCCTTTAATTATCTTAGCAAGTAGGAATAGTCTCAACTATGAGTACAATGCATCATGCGGAAGGAATGACAGCTGAGGAGAGCTGTCACCGGCAGTTCTCATATACTGCATCTCCTTGCTGGTACCCATGAGCTGGATGGTGCCTCCGTTGCCTGATGAGCTCCTTCACAGTGTTGACAGAAATATGCGACTTTTTCAGATAAAGGCTGGCCAGGGGCCATGATTTACTCGGAAACTGCCAGGAGTGGATGTAGCTCTCTAGGCAGGAAGGAAGTGAAGTGACTCAGAACACAGTGTCAGCTTTCACAATCCCATTGCTTCTGGTATTTTTACTGAAGGAGCTCTGCTTTTAAAGTGTCAATTAAAGACTAAGGTTCTGACTCCTGGATTCAGTTTAAATACAGAATATAATTGCATGCAGGGTACTTCATGTAGGTTTGGGAGGTTTTTTTGGTACATGTGCTCTGAAGGTCATTAGGCAGACATGATCCTGAGAGTGTAATACGAGAACCAGATAGGAAAGATTTTCAGTTCATATAATTTTTAATGAAAGATTGAAAAAGAAAAAAACTACAAGCTTTTACAAATAACATGTTTGCATGTGTCTACATTTCTGACAAATGGAAAACATCCTATGGGTTATGACTTTATATAATGTTTTAAATTTTTATTAAGTCTTATAATTTAAATTCACATGAAGATGACATCTAACTTCTGTGTAAACAAGTTGACTTACAACTACCGCGGTTTAAAAACCTGAGCATTTGTCTTTTGCAATTTTGAAAATATAGTTTATGCTATACATTTGCCTAATGCAGAGTTCCTGTGACCACAAAATTGTCTTTTTGCCAAATGGTATATGCACATATTTCATGAAGTGGTCTACAGCTCTGCAGAAACTAGGGCAAGCTCTGTAAATACAGCGCATCAGGTAATTATTCAAATTCTTTTTTTGTGCCACAAAATAACAAATTTGTTCTGTAGCAGATGTTTTTGAGGTTTCTATGAAATCTCTAACGTTGCTTGTCTGTCATTTCCCCTACAGGTACATTTATGTTCCGATGGGAGGATCTCAGTCCAGTCTGCTGGGAATGCTCTTTTCCACAGCCCTCACTTTTGCCTTTGTAAGCTATTGGCATGGAGGACAGAGTTACCTGTGGTACTGGGGTGCACTTAATTGGCTTGGAGTAATTGTGGAAAATGGCATCGAGAGGATACTCTCTATTTCACTTATTCAAGATTTAATTGTAAGTTGAATCTCTCTTCATTTCATGTTCTTGTTTCCTGGCTCCATGCTCATCTGAAGTTCCTGGTTACTAGTTTGATTTAATCTGGATTAAAAGTCATGGATAACGGATAAAAGAGTTAGCATTCCCTTGCCCACACTCCAGTATTTGAGATAAGCCATATAACTAGGATTTTGCAAAGTATCAGCAAAGCAAACACTGAAATATACATGGTCTTAAAAGCTTCCTCTGCAGTCCTAGAGTAAGCGACTGCTTGTCACGTTGTATATGGCTGAACAGAAGCCAGTTTTAACATTTGTATTCTGATTTCCTTCAGGATGGACTTAAAATATTCATCTTCACTAAAATTAGCAGTGTGTATTTCTAACCATGTGTTTCCTGGACAAATGCGTGTGTAGCAGCTGCTTGCGTCTGGGAGCAAGCTTACACTGGGAAATCTTACACCACTAAAGAGCCAAGTAAAGAAAATATTATTTTGCTTTGAAGACCTCTGATATTTTCATTTTACATATGCTTTTGACCTTCATGCTGTCATTTCCACAGTACAAAATTGTCTTTGACATGCAATCATGTGCAAAAAGCACTATTTTAATTTTGATGGTCATTTTAGTCTGCAGGTTTGCTTGCTATTAAATATCAAATCTTCTAATAACTGTTTGTAAGAATAAATAATTCCTGTCTTGCTTCCTTAGTAGTGATAAGTGCACAGAATTCATACTCCTATGTAATATTGCGGTGGTGGTGACTCACTCTGCAGCCTGATGAGGTCCTGATGCTCAAGTAATTATGCTTGTTCTCCGTCCCACTCATCTCAATTTTCACTGTTGTGACATCCCATGTGTGGCAACTGATACAGCTGAGCAATTTAGTAGCCAATAACAGCCAGTGCTACCTTATATCATCCAACTGTCTATCACTGCGAATTCAGTGACAGTCTGGAAGCAGCTTTTTTCCTTCCTAGAGAATGAGTTTATCAGATCCATTAATCCTCCCTCTAGGGTGAAACTGAGCTTCACCATCTGACTGGCTGCATACGTTTGTCTCTGGACTGGAAGACAACATAGTTTTTTAGGCATCCAGCTGTATGACCTGGATAGGCTGGAGCATTGGGCAGAGAGGAACCTCATAAGGTTCAACGCGGGCAAGTGCAGGGTCCTGCACCTGGGGAGGAACAACCCCATGCACCGGTACAGGTTGGGGGTTGACCTCCTGGAAAGCAGCTCTGAGGAGAAGGACCTGGGAGTCCTGGTAGATGACAAATTCACCATGGGGCAGCAATGTGCCCTTGCGGCCAGGAAGGCCAAGGGCATCCTGGGGTGCATTAAGAAGAGTGTGGCCAGCAGGTCGAGGGAGGTTCTCCTCCCCCTCTACACTGCCCTAGTGGGGCCCCATCTGGAGTCCTGCATCCAGTTCTGGGCTCCCCAGTTCAAGAAAGATGAGGAACTACTGGAGAGGGTCCAGCAGAGGGCTACAAAGATGATTAAGGGACTGGAGCATCTCTCCTATGGGGAAAGGCTGAGGGAGCTGGGGCTGTTTAGCCTGAGGAAGAGAAGACTGAGAGGGGACCTCATCAATGCTTATAAAAATATCTCAAGGGCGGGTGTCAAGAGGATGGGGCCAAACTCTTTTCAGTGGTGCCCAGAGACAGGACAAGGGGCAACGGGCACAAACTGGAACATAGGAAGTTCTGTCTGAATATGCAGAAAAACTTCACGGTGAGGGTGACAGAGCCCTGGCACAGGCTGCCCAGGGAGGTTGTGGAGTCTCCTTCTCTGGAGATATTCAAACCCCGCCTGGACACAGTCCTGTGCAGCCTGCTCTAGGTGACCCTGCTCTGGCAGGGGGGTTGGACTAGATGATCTCCAGAGGTCCCTTCCAACGCCTACCATTCTGTGATTCTGTATGAGGAAATATAAGCGTAGGAGCTCTTTGTATTTGATGTCACTGCATTAGAAATTTTAAAAGAACTCTTAAGGAATTAAGTGCTTAAATACCATAGAAGTGATGTGGCATTATGAAGGTGAGGTTATGTGTGTTGGATTAATTCCAAACATGTAGTTCTAATTATAGTTAACCAGTGCTAGCAGTAGGGTTCTTTTTTGTATAAATTAACTCCCTAACAATGAACCAAGTGTATTTTAGCCCTTTCCTCCCCTTTGTTTTCATCCAGTATTTTTAAAGGCCTGTCCAATGTCTTCCATGTCTCCCTTGTTTTCCATTTCTGTTCGGAAATATGGCTGTAGACCTTCCTTAGAAGACACTTTCACATCTTTCCCTAAAATATTTCTGAAGCCAACATTTTTAATATGACTAGTTTTGGCATCTGAATTAGTGCGTTAGGCAGATCTTGCTGCATTTGGTTATGGCTGAGTCATGCTTTGCCTTGTGCCTTGAAGGTTTCTCTACAACAACACGAGCTACAGTCTTTGCAAACTACCCCTCATTGCGCTCTCCTCACTCTTCTAACAAATTCCCATTTTCTTCTTGAACACTGAGACTGGGAAGCAGATGAGTAGTTGGACTTTGACCCTTCCTTATCAAGGGGTGGAGTGATGTGACATTCTCTAAGAATTTTAACTTACGTTTAAAATGAACTGCAGATTCCCTAATGCGCTGTATAAATTTTCTTTTTTTCCCCCTTGTAATCTGGTTTTGGGAAGCTTTCCCATAATCCTGTCTCAGCAAGATGTGTGCTGCAAGCCTAGTCACGGTGGTGTTGAGAACCCCATTCTGAGGTATGGGGTTTTCACTTAAATTTCATCTGTTGACGAGCTGAAATCCTTTGCATTCTTGTGCTTCACTCACTTGCTGTGTTGGCTCTTGAAGGCTATTTTTGAAAAGGAAAGTTTATTTTTGTCCTCAGAATAGCAGATGAGTTTCTGAAAAAATACAAAGCATACATTTATGCTTTTTTAACCCATTCTGTTTACCAAACCTCCTCATATATTGTTGTTAAAGTTGAGTTGCATAATTCAGTTGAGCAGGAGGTCTTTAATTAGTAAAATATAAAAAAAAAAATTGACAAATAAGTTCGATTTTAATTCTGCTCTGGTTTTAAAATTGAATTGACCACAAAGAATAACAAGAATTATATCAAAACTACTTCCCTTTTTTCCCCCCACTATATTGTCTCAATTCTCTTGCAAAAGAAAGATTTTGAAATCTAAATAAAGCACATTTGAGTCTCATCCTTCACTGAATCCTTGTGCTGACTAGGAATATACATAAAAAGAATTGTACCTTATATTTATGCAGATTTTATGATAGTTTAAATCTCAGCATTTGAAACCTAATGTAGTATGTGGGTAAATAACACTTTTGTAGCAGTCTGACAGGTTTTAAATGTCATCTCAGGCATATTGAACTAGAATAAACAAAGAAGCATGAGCATTATTTGTGAGAAGTAAAATCAGCATATAAACAAATATTTACTGAAAACAGTAAATTTCCTGACCCAAAAAATTGGATCTGAAACTTTTCATTTGTACTGGTTGCAAACCAGTGCCTGGCTTCCTGATTTCAGCTCTAAAAGAGCTGATGCTCCTTCTTATGTACTTTTCAGCTTACACTGCTCTGAACTCTCATGTTTCAGTGAGTTGTGTTGTGAGAAATTATCTATGTATCTTTTTTTCCCCTAGAGATTACTTGTTAGATATCAGTAAATTAGAGCTGAATTAAGTAATATTGTCTTTTCATTAAAATGTTGTCTATAAAACAACAATACAGTTACTTATCATAAGCTAGGGCATATCTGGGAACTTTATATTAAACTGGAGAAGTTCCATTGTGTTTTTATCAGTTCTTTTTTTTATTTTTTCAGGAGATATTTAGACCTGTACTGGGCAAAGTAGTGTTTTGTTTCACTGATTCTGTATTAATTTCTTACAGATAAACAGAGATTCCAGTAGTTAACTCATTCAAAATCAATGACAGAATTTGTATTGACTTTTAATAAATAACGTGTCAGATTTCTGAAAGAAAATGCTAATGGCTATCATTCTTTCAGTGATTTAAATTTTTTTCTCTCCTTTTTCCCTAAGGAAAACAAGATATAGATCTGTATAAGAAATTAGATCTTGGTATAAAAATAGATTTAGAATGATTTAAACCTTAGAATAGTTGACAACATCTTTAAATCAATGGATTTTTAAAAAAGAAATACTTGGAAATCATCCAAAAGAAGATGTAGCAAAGGGGGTGAAGTTGGCAGATTGTTAAAATTAATGTTTTAATCTCAATTGAAACAGCAACATTTATCTTCTTAGTTCTTTCATAAAGTGAAAACATGTCATTCAGTCTAGTAAGAATTTTTTAAATTGAGACATTAAGAACTCTCTTCTGAAAATCATGCTATGATGAATTTCTAGCTTAAGATCTTATTTCTAGCTTTATTTAGTAAGAAACTAAATACACCATAAAACAATTCAATTTGCTGAGAAACCAACTAATTTTAAGCATGGCTTATTTTAAAGTAATTTGTACTGTCCTTGTGAGTGTTTTGGTTTTTTAAAGTATGAAATACTTTCATTTCTACATTTTCATTTATGGCTGTAATGAGGTGCACTGATTAAGTCCATTTCAGTACACTAATTGCCTTCCCAACCACCCTTTGCAAAAGGGGAAATATTTTGTATGATGTCCACGTTTTTGGTTAGTATGGTAGGTTAGATTTGGTTAGTGCTAGATGTTTTTTCCCCTCAGAAGAATGAACTCCATACATTTTTCTGTATAGTTAAAATATCACCATTGTTTTGGGTACCAGAGATGTGGTCAATGACGATTGGCGTCCTCAACTTCGGAGAGCACAGAATTTTAGATGTCTTTCAAAAAGTTAGGTGTGGTGAGGGGGTTTTGTCTGGTTTTTTTCTGTTTTTTAATGCTAGCTGCATTAAAATTTCTCCAGTTACTCATAATAAGTTATGCGTTATGCAGTGATCCTGCAGACAGCTGGTGTGGAGCATGGAAAGGTACTGACTGGTGAGCCTGACCTCTGGGCTGTGGTTCGACAGGGAATTAAGCTGATCTAATGGCTCACTGCTATTGAAGGGGGAAAGGTTTAATTTCCCTTTCCTCCCTTCCTTGCAGTCTCACCCCTTCCTCCTCTGCACACCTTCCTGCTGGAGTCTTTGCTGAGCTGACCCAGCTCTTTACCCCCACAGAAAGCTTTACTTCCTCTGGTTATTTTATTGCTAGATGATGTGTCTCATGGAGCGGAATCTGAAAAGCACCCAAAGCAGTACAATGTAAAAGACAACAGCCAAGGAAAGGAAGTGGTAGAGGAGGAGCTCAACTACTTTGAACCTCCCCCTCGCGAACATACATAAGCGGTATGGGGTAGTAGGCTGAGCCTCTGTATTTAAAGTCAGTGGGACAAAGAAACCAATTGAATTCTGCTGCAGTGATTACTCAGCCCTATGTTAGGGCCCAAATTCAGCCTAGCCAAGATAAAGATTCCTGTGAATTTCACAACCGTGTCCTGTATACACTGAGCAAATGCGTAACTATCTCCTTTAATGACAGAATTTCTTTTTGTAAGTATAACTCACATTAAACTGCCTGAGGTAACTGTAAAGCTTCCTTCTGCAACTGACTGAGGCACGATCTGACCAAATATTAGGAACTTGTTCAAGGGAAGTATGTTTGACCACCTTGCAAGATTAGATCTTTAATAAGATCTCTGTAATAAATAAAGACCCTTCTCAGCTGTTCTTCAGCACACGCTAGGCTTTGATCTTTATTTTGCTTCATTTGGTGGAAACAGTATTTATATCACTGGTTTACTAATGTCAAGCCTTTTCTTTTTTACTAGTGGTTTTGTGTAATTCATACATATTTTTATTGCAACATGGTGATTCAATTAAGTGGCAAGCATTGCCAATGATACTTTCTTTATAACCTTTTTATGTGCTTGCTGTAGACTTCTGTTGGGTTTGTCACTTCGCTCTCTGAGAACCTGTAGGAATGTAAGGCGGGGTAATTGAACAAAGTCCCTTAATCAGACTCTTATTCTCTAGTGCAGAATTGGTTTTTGAGATGTAGGTATTGCCCATAATATCAAAACCCAGACCAGTGGATGGGGCTTGCCCCACACCCTCCACCCCAACCTTGCGTTCGATATCATTGCTCTAACCAGAAATTTGTACTATCCGAAGTAGATGTACTCTGACTCAAAATCAGTGGATACTCCTTTCCCTAGATGTGAACATTAGCCAGGGCAGACTTGTGACAACTGGTCTTTATGTACGGTACCTAGACGCAGCAAGCTGAGTTCCCGAGGTGCTGTTTTGTATTGAGCTGCTGAATGACCATCAAAGGTGAATAAGGGCTGGCTGATGCATCCTGGGTTTTTTCCACTGACTTTTAACTTTGCCAACAATAATTCTGAGTCAAGTAATTCTTGCCATGTTTCTACTTTTGCTTGATTTTATTTTTTTCTCTCTTCTCCACCCTCTTGTTGTAAGGATTCATTTGTCTTCATGGAAGTGGATCCCAAAACATTTTGAGAGCCCTGCTAAAAATGCACATGCAGACACATACTTGCATTCCAACTCTGGTTTTCTTTACTGAGGGAACTTCTTGCCTCAGACTCAGTAACAAAGACTGAAAATCTGGTAGGTGGCGTTTTGTGTGAGGGACAAGCGTATGTGATATGATACAGGTTTAATATGGTGAACGACAAAAGTGGCTGCAGTAAGGTTTCAGAGATAACATTCTATCATTTCCTACCATTTGAGTACAAGCAACCATTTTTTTGTGAAATCTGTGCAAGAAATACTATTTTTTTGATGCCAGCAGTGGAGAAACTGTTGTGATTTTTCCATCTGTCTTTAACTAGATGATTGCTGCTCTGCTTCAGACTGCAATGTCAGCTGGGAAGCCCCTTGCATAGCTGCTCAGTTGTCATAACAAAACAATGTTTTTCCCACCTACCAGCATTATTTACTTCCCCTTCTGTTTTGGAGACATCAGGCAGTTTTCTGTTGCTCAGGCCATAATGCAGTTTGAAAAGCAAGTAAATCATATTATGGGGTGAAAACAAGGCAGAGTGATGCTGGTTATGCGCTGCTTTGTTACTGTTACATGAGTACAACCTCCCTCTGTTGTTCACCTCCAAAAATTAGTCCAGACAACAAATGTCAGCAGTTAAGGAAATACCAGTTAAAGTACTGAGGAGCAGTCGCACACTTGTCTTTCTGCCGTGCCTTGAGCTACAGAAATTTGCCATGGGGAAAGTGAGGTCTGTATTTGCTGAGAGTGTTTATCAGATATCTCCATGGGGATTATTACTGTGTATTATTTATTTGATAACAGTTTCACAGTGGCACAGTGGGAGGGCCATAAGGGCAGGACCAAAATGAAGCACTAATGATTGGTAAAGTTGGATCCTTTCCCAATTTGATTACAGTTTAAAAGATAAAAATGTTAAAATGTGGATGAGGGAACTGAGAGAACCTGAATGGGCAGAATGGGAACAAGAACAACAAAAATAAGGATGTCAAGGACCTGGACACAGAGGGGAGTGCATGGCTCACTCGACCTGTCCTCCTTCATGAGAGCTGAGACACATTTATAGGAGTATGTACACTGCCTTTACTTGGTTAAATTCCCTGCTTTAAACGTAAAACAGAAAAGAGGATGGTGCATTTCAATGCTGTTCATTTTGCACATTTCACAAGCTACCATTTTCAAAAAAAAAAAAATGTTTGGGCAGGTTCTTTGAGGGTGAAGAGTAAGTGTAGGAGCAAGTACAGAAATTTACTTCTGTGTATGTCAAACTTTCACACATGCATCTGTAAGTGTAGTGCATACATACGAGCTGGTAGGAGGCTTTCTTCAAACAGAAGGGAGGTTGGCTGTTTGCTGAGAGATGCTCTAAATGTAGATCTTTTGGAAAATCTAAAAATGAACTGATGCTAGTGCAAGACAGCGTTTTGTTGAGTGAATGTTTAGTAAGACATCAATAGAGAAGATGAGTATCTTCTCAAATACTATATATAGCATTTGTTCCTAAATTCAGAAACCAGTTCTATTTGTGAAAATATATTTTAACTGACAGCTGCTTGATTTTAATTGTGTGGTCCTCTTTTTATAGGAGTGATGTGGGGAATTACAGGTCTTTTGCATCATCCTGTCTCTTGGAAAAATGTTGTCAGTTCCCGCCTTCATGTGTGAACCTTCCAGGAGCTAATTTTTACCTTTGCTTTGGAAGAAAAGTATATACCTTGAAAAGAAACAGGAGATGACCTCAGGCCACAGTTCAGCTTGGGGAGAAGGGAGGGAACAACTGCAAGCAAAATGAAATGCCAGAAAAATAAGGCAAAGTAAAGTAAAGGGGACTGGTTCTGGGTTAGAGCTAGATGAAGAACAGAGCAAACAGGAATGATTGCCATGATTACTGAAGAATACAGTATATGTTGATGGGAAATTAAATTTATTCTTCCATTTGGTGTGGCAGTTGTTGATGGATAAGATCTGGTAGCTCATCTCGTTCACCTTCTGCTTGCAGGCCTCTTCCTTATCTTGTTACTGTTACAGCTCTGGGGATGCCACAATTTCTTTTGGATTATTTCATAAATGGATATTTTGCATGTGTGTTCAACCAGAATTCTTTATTTTTGTTGCTTTTCTGTTCTGTGGTACAGTCTCTACTCTTATCCTATTCAACATGTCCCTCAGCTTCAGAGTGCAGGAGTAGGTATTATATTAACATGTCAGCCTCTCATCAGCTGCCTTTCTCTTGCTCCTGCTGCTCTTCGAGCCTAACTTCTACTAACATTAATGAGCACATGTAGTCCCTCCCTTCATTTCTGCAGTCTCCCAAACACACTTTTGTCACTATTACTCATTGACAATATGTGTTAACAAACATTTTTAGAAGTTGCCCCACTGCTTGGACCCAACCCATCTTCATTTCTACTGCTCACTTTAAAAATTAAATAAATTGACATTCTGTTTGGCAGAGCTTTGTCACAATTTTCAGCCTTTCCTCCATCCCATCTGCTCCCCCAGCTGCTCAGTCACACCCTGCCCTCCATTTTCAGTGCGCCTAACTGCAGATAGATAAAATAGCCGGTAACTGTTAGTCAGGATGTGTCGCTTCCCTTCCCACTGTCCCATCTGCTCCTCGCTCTCTTTCAGCTTTTCACCCATGCTCTTGTTTTTATGCTGTCCCGTTATTTTTGGCAAATGGCTGCATTGCGGATGACCCAGATTCAAGGGATGCACTGAGGTGTTTACTCTTGTGGTAATGGGGTGATTACCAGGGTTCAGGGATAGACATTGAAGAGTTGGCCTATCATTTATCTAAGAATGTTTTCTAAAAGAAAGCGCTTAGAAGCACTTTTAAGATTGACTGGGTGGTCTCTGTGGCTTCCGTAGAGAAGTAAACAAATTCGGGCCTTACTCTTCAGTTGTGATGCAATGGGGGGTGAAAAGCAAAGTTCAGATCCTTAAATTGCACTGGTAAAAGGAACCTCAGCAAGCGATTTGAGGTTTTTTCCAAGCATTTTCCTGATACGCATACTGGCACCATCTATGCATCTATATATTTTTTTTAAAAAGGGCAACTCTTCCAAAAATTGTATTAGATTATTTTGCCCCTTTAACAACGAAAGGCAGACGAAAATAGAATAATGTAATCTATAGTCTCCTTCTCTGGAGATATTCAAAACCCACCTGGACGTGGTCCTGTGCAACCTGCTGTAGGTAAATCTGCTGTAGCAGGGGGGTTGGACTAGATGATCTCCAGAGATCCCTGTGAATCATTCTGTGATTCTGTAGTGTTGCAGTTTGTAGTATCAAGCACATGTTTCATGTCACTGTGGCCATAGCATCTGACAGTCTTATTCCACGGTACATATGTTCCCATAAGAAATATTCAACTGCTGCTCAAATTTTACTATACACTCTTATTTTGCCAAGTGCTTGGATTATTAAGTTTCTGGAAGGGTAGTTCAAAAAGAAATAAACGTTGTGAATCTCTGTTTTACTCCATGAAGATCGACGCTTGTTTAAATTGCAGCAAATTTAATTCCCTTACATGGGACTGGTTAAAGTATTTTTAGTATTAGCAAGCTTGATAACGTCACTGACTTTATGTAGAAGTTTGCTTTAATCTATCCCAGAGCAGCTATATAAATGAGATGCGTTGCGAATGCAGCACGCGTAGATATTTTCGATCTTCTGAGCACTTGCCAAGAAGCTACCAGCTAATGTCTGTCGGGGGAGGCTTCTTGCGACATGTAACCCTGTCATCAGGCTGTGTTTGCAGCATGGTGGAAGCATGCACCCCAGTTCCTGAGCTCTCCCTAAAACAGTGTGATGCATGTGACCTGCTCCCAGAACAAACTACTGCAAATGGATTCAGCAGCCCTCTGAATATCGAGCATTTGGGACATGCCAAATCACCATGTTGCTGGAAAAAAAGTTTAAGAATGGTTGCTGTAGGAAGATGTAGGGTGGGGTCCCTGATGAAATACTGAGGAATATATTTCTGTAAAAGAAGACTTCAGCGTGATATTTTGTATAGGACTGCCTAGTTTTGACTGCTGTACAGAATTTGGTCTTGGGTGTCTCCTCAACTTCCACATGGGAGGGTGGATGACTTATGCTGGTCAGTATTCCCAAAAGTGTTTTCTCTGTTGTTGGCTAAGAGGTGTAAATGTATTTAGGAAATACCCTTCTGGACCCTCAATTTCATCTCTCCATGCCATTCAGTAGTATTGTTGTACACAGTCCTGTAAATCAGTAAAAATGCAAATTTATTGTTGGTTAGCTCTAAGTTACCCTAGAGAGAAGTTCCTTTAAATGATGCTCTGCTGTCTGAAGCCACTTCTCCCATGTTTGTTTGTTTTGCCCTCGTAGTGGTGTAATTACCTTGCAAAGCAAATGAAATCAGTATTTTCTCTATCATCCTCTCTGACTTCAAACTTCCACCATGTCCTTTGACTTGACTCAGTTCTAACCTAAGTGATGTATTCTGGTGCATGTTATCCTTCATAAGCTGTCTTTCTCAAGAAACAACCATTATACAAGCTTCCTGTTTCTGGCTTGGTTTTCACTTAGAGGCTAAATATGACATGCATGTGTAACTGGAAATGGATTTAGGAATGGGAATGTTTGGATCGTGCAAATCCTTTTCACGCCTGTCTTCTTCCACCCCTCTCAAACACATGCACAGATTTACTTTTCAAGGTACCCCACTACATGGTAGTATCATTGATTTTTGTAAGATGACTGAGAAGGCCCAATTGAGAGAGATCTGATTGTAGTCAATTTTGCTAGACCAAGCAATGTGCAGAGAAAGGTTTTTCCCAACATCTGACAAAAATGTGTGAGGCTGATCTTCATTTACAGCAGGAGTTGGATTGGAATATTAACCCAAACTCCATTCAGTTTCAGGAAAGGTGGCCTGAGCCAGCCTTTGTAAGTCACCTCCTATGTCATGCCACATGCCTTTGGACCAGGTATCTTGACAATATGTCTAATTTTTTTGTGGTGTTTAAATGCTACAGCCCATTTATTTCACAGTATGTGGGGAGGTGGGGGTGGTGGTGACTACTAAAAGTAAAGTATGATGAAGTATTGATGCGAGATTACAAGTAAGAGGGAGCATTGAGGAAGGATGCAAGTATAAGGGTTTCAGGCAGGTGGCTAGAGATTCATTGTCATTTTAACACTAGGTGCTCTTTCACCACTCTATCTTCTGGCTGTATTTCCAACAGGAAAGAGGAGAGAGAGAGAGTGACAGCAGTAAAATCCAGAGAAACACCACAAATCCATAGCAGCTGCTTGTATTGTTGCAATGGAACATATTGTTAAAAGCATTAAATAGCATAATGAAGAGTTGTGAGTGTAGAGGGGTTTTTTTTTAAATTTTGTCTGCTTTGATGAAAACAACTTGCTGTATATTCAGAAAAATCCACATGCTGGTAGATATTTAAATTACAAATGTTATTATGGATTATCTAGACCAGCCTCAGTCCTTTTTCATGGGTAAATTAATGGTTCCAGTGTATTAATTTGAGCACAATAGCTGCTCAGGTACTTTCATAGTTAGCTTTTTCTAGGTGACATGAGATGTCTAAAGAATGTGGTGGGTTTTTTTTTTTACCTTTTTTGCAGCTGGGTAAAAGCTGCATTGACATCAAAGACTCTCACGAAAATGTGTACTGCTTTTTGGATCAATGCCTGGCAAAGTTAATGGAAATTAGTTACAGCAAAAGCCAGAAGGGGTTCAGTGTTTGTCTAAACTGTTTCTGTCTTAAACTACTCCCTTATACCTTATAAATGACCAAAGGCTTTTATGGTTTGTACTACAGTTAACTTGCACTGTTTAACTTATAGCACTTTTGTAGAGGGAGGTGTATTATATGTGACAGTTTTATTTATTTTTTTAGTAACTGTATTCATTTTCTTTTAAAAAGTGGCAGAACTTTTTTAGCTATTCATGTTGTTTGTCTTAGTTGTACTGCTTTGGGTTGCAAAACAGGCAGACCTCACAAACTTACCAGGTCTAATCAGTGCCTTAGTGGAAAATGCAGTCCAACACCAGCTGTCTGATGGGTTGTCCATCTCTAACCTTTTCTACAGCTTTACCAGAAGATTTTTTTTTTCCTTTCCTAATTAAAACTGTTTCTCTAGAGTTGATGAATAAGTTTGATAGACAAGGGGAGAGTGAAAGGTAGATCTGATGATAGACTATGCTCTATGGATAAGCTACAGCTCAATCAGAATTAATTAGTATGGTGTAAGAAGAGGATAGGTTTGGTGAGTGTTAACACAAAAGTTCAAGCTAGCATGATCGTAACTGCTCCTTATTTAAACTTGGTTGTTAACATAGATTTAACAGCAAGATTTCAAACATTTTCTCTGTGTGCACTCAGAATGCACTTACACATTCTGAAAAGGCATACATTTTTCATATATGGGACCACACATTCATACCGTGCATTTTAGGACGAGACAAACTTAAGATCCCCTCTACTTGTGTGTGAACTGAAGGAGAATGTTTTGGAAGTCCTTGGGCAGCTTTGGAGATGCAAAGTACTAGAAAGGGAAAAAGTTGTTTCACTAAGTAACTGTCAGTGTCTGTGAATATTTATATAATTATCTTGTATTCTCTGCCCTTCTCCTATGATGCCCTAGTTTTGATCCAGAATTTTCAGAGAAAAATCTCGATCTCTGTTTTCATACATGAATGTTTTTAATCGCATTGTATGGAAGGTTGACTATTGCTATATTGTGCATACAGCCTGATACAGAGTACTTTTCCTGGAAGCTTATCTATCCCCATTTTTGTGCTGACTCAGACTGACTCATATGCTAGATATAGTTCTGACTGGGGCTAACATTCAATTTACCAGAGATCTGCTTTGCAGTAATATGTTAAAATTGTATTTTTATGCTTGTAACTGTCATTTATTTGAAGTTTTGTCACTTTATAATCTAGCAGTTGAAACATTTGTTTTGATGCTTACAAAACTAGCAATTTAATTGTCTAGGAAAGTATTTTTAGGTCTGTTTTGAGCATGTGTTTATGTTGTTTCAGGTATCTGAGCATGAATTCTGGTCTGGCTGCAGCTATTAAAGATTAATTACTGCCTTTTTTTTTTTTTGATGCTGCAGTCACAAGACTTTGTTTTCTGCAACATCAACGTTTATGACCTGAAGGCTGAGCAGCTCCTGATATTTTTCTTAGTTCTCATGCCCTGGCAAATGCTCATCACTTTACACAAAGTATTCAGTCTTTTGCAGATTCAGGCACTATTGTAAAGAGACTTTCAGCCTGGGGCCATGTCAAATGATATTTTTTCCTATGCAATAATGAGACTATTTCCCTGTGATGTGCTATAATGCTCTTTAAAATTTGTTCTAACAACTGATTATTGGAGGAAGCTAAAACTTTCTCATCCTTCTTTCACCATCTTCTTGCAGTCTCCATGCTGCCCTCACACCTCAGCTGATAATGCAAAATATAGATTCAGAAAAATGTAAACTAACGTATGGTGGAGAGAGACCTACTTTATTTGTGGTGTTAGAACAGTACCAAAAACTTTTCAACAGATATTTACACTTCTCAAACTTGAGCAGTAATATTTGCACTGAAAAACAATTGGGGATTGCATATGTATTTAAATCTTGTTTTTTTATATGGAAGTATCTGTTTATTAAGACTCATTGTGATAACCAGTTCTGATCTGACTCTAGAATCTGTCTGTGAAGTCTTATTAATCAACTAAAGCATTAATGACTTCTGAAGTTGTTTGATGCTGTTTGTGTTGTACTGAAGTGCTTTACTCCATATTGGAACCTAATATTATCCACCCCAGAAGCATGTTGTTACTGTTTATGTCCATCAGCAAAAATTCATCAAGGAGTACATTTAATAAGAAAATAATTAAGACACAGAATGTATAGAACTGTGTCCAGTTCTGGGCTCCCCAGTACGAGACAGACAATGGACATGCTGGAGTGAGTTCAGCAAAGGGCCACAAAGATGGTGAAGGGACTGGAGTGTCTGCATAAGAGGAGAGGCTGAGAGAGCTGGGACTGTTCAGCCTGGAGAAGAGAAGCCTCAGGGGGATCTTATCCATGTGTATAAATACCTAGTTGTAGGGGGGCAGAAGACAAAGCCAGACTCTTCTCAGTGGTATTTAGTGATGGGACAAAAGGCAACAGGCACAAACTGAAATATAAGAAATCCCATTTAAACGTAAGAAAAACTTTTTTATTGTGAGGGTAGTCAAACACGGGCACAGGTTGCCCAGCAAGGTTGTGGAGTATCTATTGTTGGAGATATTCAAAACCCGACTGGACACAGCCCTGAGCAGCCTGCTCTAGCTGACCCTGCTTTGATGACCTTTCTAGGTAACCTCCAGAGGTCCCTTCCCACCTCAACTATGATTCAACGCTGCTTTTTATCGTGAAGTCTTACCCAAACTTAAATGGCGTTCGTGGGAGTTCTGCTAGATATTTTAAAAGCTTTGGGACCTGTTCCATAAGGATTTGTACTACTGTATAGAAGTTGTTTGTTGTAACTACAATGTCTTTTTCTAACGTTGCTTGAAAAATTGTAGGGGTTGTTAACTTCACCTGCACCTTTTGTTTTGCCCTTCAGGAGCGTTTCTTCTCGCCAAGAATTCGTCGTCGACTTCATGCTGTCCTAGCTTCTGTTAGCACTTCAATGTTGATTTTATCAAATCTAATATTTCTTGGAGGAAATCACGTTGGAAAAATCTACTGGAACAGGATCTTTATGGAAGGCAAGTTTATTTTTATGTGCTTTCTAGGTAACAGAACTTTCCAAATATCACCTTGGGTAGGCTAAGCCAGGTTCTTCTCTCAGTGCACTAACTTGGAGTAACGTGTTTTTTTGTTCTGGTTCAAAACCATCAAAAATCTATTTGGCAAAATAGAAATAACTCTGCAGGCTCTGTGACTACAAAGAAATGTTTCCTTTCTCCCACCAGGTCTAGAAAGAGAGTTATCGGGCTGCTTTGTCAGTGAAATCACTGAAGATCGAATAATAAATGTATGACAAGTTAGCCAGGCTGGATTTTTTTTTTCTGCTCTGCATTTCATGTACATCAGTAAGAATAGGTGTACTAAAGCCAACCCCATAGATTCTGTGGAAGCTTAGTGAATGAGATCTGCATAATACAGCATAACTGAGCAATTAAGGGTTTTTTGTGGTGGATCTGTTATCAGGGTAGGGACCTTCTGACTATTGAGGGCAAGGTTTGAGGACAGGGGAACTTGGGTGACAGTGTCAGCCTGTGGTGTTGCCGAATAAGCAGTATGCAGCATTGTGCAGTGAGCTGACTCAGGGGACAAATCCAGCTTTAATTTTTTTGCCAGAGTTCAGTGTAAGCAGGACCAGTTTTCTTCTTAAGTCCTTATTGCTGCCAGAGCCCCACATTGTCAAATAAAGGTCTCGTAGAGGAATATTTCTTCCTCGTGAGGGAACTACTAATAGGCTTCTGTGCCTAGATGTGCTCTCGTACAAAGGCCACCACTATCTATTGCTACTTCATGCGGTGTTTTCTCCTCTTGTTCCTTGCAATGGTTTAGAGGTCAGCTGTGGGGTTTCAAGGTCCTACTTAAGCATCCCAGAATAATGAAACTATTAAAGAGTAAGTTATGTACATAAACTAAGCGGTCTCTCTTCTGAGCTCAAGCAAAAAAACATTCAAAGAGCCCTAAGGTATGTTTTTAGCATAAAATGCAGTGAAGCTTTTTGTTAATACTGGGCAGGGAAGATGGGGTGAAATACTCATTGAAATGCTCATGTTTGTTTTTTGCTCTTCAAACATAAAAGATTTGTTTTCTGTTATCTTAAAAAGGCTTCATTTTCTCTTAAATTGTTTCCTCCCAGTTACTTGGCTAATAGTTTCAGTAGAAGAAAATAGCTGAGAGAATAAGTTTGGAAGTAAAGTTAGACATCACATCTTACCTATTAAAAAAAAAAAAGCACCAGTGAAATTGTCCATTTCAGGTTTATAGCTTCATGCAAATTATTTCCTTAATGCCATTTTGTATATTATGCATGGAGAAAGTATGCCTTCCTCTTTGGAGGGATTAGCAGTTGGCAGAATGCTAGGATTTGCATCTGATGTAATGTTTTAGCAAGTAGAACCGTATTTAATTAAATGAGATCAATTATTGATTGTTTTTCTAGGTTTGGTTTGGTGGGGTTTTTTTAATAGTTCTTTGGTCTATTGCTCTGCATATAGCTTGAGTGCATATAGTTACTTCAGTATTAGGTACTAGGTGTCTAAGATAGGAGTAGCAAATTAGTTCAGTCATTTGCAACTCTGTTTCCATGATGTGTTAATCAATTTTTTTTTTAGAACATAAAAGCTTTTGCTTAGTGCAGCTCATACTCTACTAGCAGAAATCTCGGCGTTAAGCTTTATATGCCTGTATCCTTAGATCACACAGATGACTCTGAGCATATTCTATTACTGCATTATGGTTCTGACAACTCGTGTACAAACTGAAACATTCGCTAAGATTTTACTGTGTCAACATTCCTGCTCCATTGTGGTTTTCCTGCTATGGAACAAATGCTGAGCATTGAAGTCCAGTCAAATCCAGAAGGACTATTCAGAACTATGGTCTTCAATTTCAGGTAAATTTAAGTGCTGATCTCTAGGAGATGTAACAAAAACTTACACGCATATTTGGAGTGTGCAACGCTAAAAGATAGACAAATAAATTTGTGTATAGTCTGCACCATTCTAGTGAATCCAATTCATCAATATATTCAGACCAAACTAAATACTACAATATCTACTCTTTGGTCATTCCTTTGTTAGCCCAAGGACAGATGAGATGTTCTAGCTGCTTGTCTTCAACCTAAGTTTTTGTCATTGCCTTCATAAAAAAATTAAATGGGGATGTGCTTGACTTGTTTGGAGAATTAAGAGGGGTGGTGGTGGTAGTGTGTGGGTGTTTTGTGGGGCAGGAGAGTATTTGTTTGGGGTTTTTATTTTTTACACTCTCTTTCTGGTGTGATGCAAGCAATATAAAGTTCCCATGCATAAAGATTTTCTCTTGTGCACTATGATGTTGAAGAGCTCATATTAGAACAGATGTTGACCTCCCATCAGTGTCTTGTGAAGAGTAGTCAAGAAATCTGGCAAGGGACCCCTAAATCACTTCTTTACATAATATCCAAATCTGTCCTTGCACTTGGTAAACAAAGCAATGTTACAATGTCCAGTACATTACTAAGATCTGCTAGATATGTATCTAGTTACTTTGAGTGGATAATCATTAGCTTTGGGTCAAGAAGATAGAAGATACATGGTGAATTTCAGGTTAAAATATTTAAAATAATGATCTTGTTCTATTTAAAACTTTTTTGATCTGTTTGAAATTCATCTTAGTTTAGGAAACCTAAGCAGGGTTTTGCACCCCTCTAAAACCAAATCTAGAGAGTAGGCATTTGCATTTGGAGGACATCTCTACATTCTCAGCAATCTGGGCAGAAAGGCTTGAGATTGGTTGACTGAGGTGGCAGAGGGCTCTGCAGCAACAGTGTGAAATAAAACCCCTCTGAGGTAAGGAATAGAGGTCAGGTAAGGAATAGAGAGCTGTGGAAAGAAAGCTGTCCACCTGCACATCAGCTGCAAAGAATAGTCAGTTCCTTTACTTTGTTCAAATCCCGCAGGATTATATCTACAAAAATTTGTACATATACAGGTAGGAGGAAAATAGGAGACTAGACATGCATTTCACAGTTTGTAAATATAATTGGCATTTGTAGATCACTAACAAAGTTAGTCAAGAACATATATGCTAAACTCAAGCAATAAAATGCATCTCAGAGCAGAAATCGGATCTCCAGGTTTAGCTGCAGCTTTAGGTGTTGCACATGGCATTTTCAGGTCTGGCAAGTAAATGGACCTCAGAATATCAGTATTTTAAAACCCTAAATGCCCAGCGTATAGCACTTTGTAGTCAGAAATTAAGAGTTCTGTTGTATAATATCTAAAAACAGTGCTTGGAGAGCAGCTTCCCATTAGCATGTGCGTGACAGTGATATAGATTTAAAATAGCTAACTCTTAAGAGGAAGTTGCACTGAAACTGAAGATGTACAAAATGCACTTCTAGTTTTGCTCTTTGGTTGCTGAAGAGGATCTGCTGTGTTCTTTTGCAAAACTGATTATTATCAAAAATCTATACAGTTGTCTGAGAATGGGGAAGACAGGACATGGGTATGAAAGCAGTTAAACCTCAGGACAGCATAGTCAGTGCAAGGAGGACCATGCAAGTGAGCTACCTTTTGTTACCAAAGCTTTGGGGATTGCTCTCTAGGAACAGGATTTAGATGACGTTGTTTCTCATGTGTTGTAAGCTTTGGATGCTGCAGTGCCCTTGCTTGTGAAGCACTGGAACAGGTTGCCCAGAGAGGTAGTAGAAGCCCCATCCCTGGAAACATTCAAGGTCAGGCTGGATGGGGCTCTGAGCAACCTGATCTAGTGAGGTTGTCCCTGCTCATGGCAGGGGGGTTGGACTAGATGGCCTTTAAAGGTCACTTCCAACCCAAACTATTCTATGATTCTATGATTCTATGCCATAGTTATCCTTTTTTCTTTTCCCGGAATTCTTACTTGACTGATATTTGAACTGTTTTGCAGTGCCTTGGCAATGCTTTCCACAGCTCCCATACCACTGACAAGGAGAGTTTATATTTGAGCATGCCAGGTAGCAGTATTTTTTATTGTTTGCTTTCCCCTAGTGAAAAATAAATGAAATTTGTCTGAGTTTAAAATGAATTTCTGTGCATCATTAAAACCACTATTGTCAAAATTATGAGAGCGGGGGTGTGGGGGTGTGTGTCTTACATGTATGTGTATTTGTTCCTACATTTGTTCTCAAACTGTTTGGAACAGCCTTAGTGCTTGCTTCTAAAACTTAACTTAGGGTCAACCCCATAAGTTATTTACAAAGAAAAAAGTTCCTGCAGCAAGCATTTGCTTTGACTTTTTTTAGTAAGGCTTTTCTCATATGAGACAGTGTCATTCTAATAAGAAAACAGGAGAAATGTCTTCTATGTAACAAACTGGTTTTAATCCTGTATTCAGAGTAATTAACTAATACTTCAAAATGAGAAGCTCCGATGAGAGAGGGTCTCTTTGGAAGGGCTCTCTCCTAGGACCAGCGCTGTGCAATGCTTTTGGTTAAGAGGCTGAATCATCTTCGCAAGCATGGCCAAAGGCATTAAGCTGGGAGGGGACACAAGTATACTGGGTGATAAAAATATAAAATGCTTCCCGTGCTTTCTGTAGTTAGTGAGGAACAGAGCCCGGACCAATGAGGAAAGCGAACGGGGCATGTCAGGCATATTTTGCTTTGAATAGCTGTCTGAAAATTGGACAGCCATCATTATGAACCAGTACTTTAACTATCCAATTTACCTTGCTAAATTGTGAGGAGTGCCACTCTTGAGGCAGTTCATCGAACATACATCTATCTTAGCATGGGATGAGATGCATCGTCACTCTTCACTGAGTTCAGAGGCATTTTGTGTAGGCTACTTTAGATTAGATTGGACGTCCAACCTTTGGGGTGTCCTTTAGTAGACATCCAGCTAAGAGTGAATTTCAGTTAGAAATTATTTACTGCAGGAGTACAGAACAGCAGGCTGGGCAGAAGTCCTGCAATGAAGGGTATCTGACTGTTCCACCAGACTGCAAACTTTGTGCATCAACAGCGTCATACCACTTAAAACAAAAATAGACCTTACGATGAGATGTGTTGACAGCAGTGTAAAATGCATAAAATAACCTCTTCTCCTACATGATGTTCTGAAGGTTAAAGTTAAAATATGTCCAGTTTTGGTTACTGCAGTTTAAAAAAATAATAATCATCTGAGAGGGAGAGGGAAATACAGCAACACGATTGGAAGTCTAGGAGCCATGACCCTGAGATAAATGGCATTGTTTTGTTTTGAGAGAAGGAATTTGAGAGAAGGCATTGTTTTGTATTGAGGGAAGAAATAGGTACATAGAAGTTTCTGCAAAGAAAATGTTAACAAGCTATTCTGTATTGCCAGTGAGGTCAGGAGAAGAAAAAACCTGTAGAATGTAGCAAGGGAGCTTTAGTTGAGGTAGGAGAAACTTTCAAACTGTAAGGCATGGAAAGTATTGAAACACATTACCTAGGTAAGCTGTTGGATTGCCATCTTTGGAGGACAGTCTCCAGGTAGACAAAAATCTGTCAAGCAATGTAGAAAATACTGATTTCATCATGGTGTAGAAAGAACCTCTGAATGGCCCCCAGACCCATTCCAAGCCCTGTTTTCTCTAGGTGGTTCATCAGCAGATACAGCTGTTTGCATGGAAGAGAAATCTGTGTACAGCACAGCAGGACTTTTGTTTGGATTTATATATGACTTCAGTAAGTTAAGGACCCATGGTAATGTACAAAAATGCAGTTTCAGTAACATAAGTTTTTTTGAAGTTTGATGATCTGATGGGGCTGAGGTGTGACTTAGCAGAAGTCATGGTGCAGTTTTAAACTACCGACAAATACTCTCATGGAGAAGTCTGAAATTATTTGCTGTTTCATACTTGTTCTTTTCTTCTAGCATTTAGGATGAGATGCATAGTGTTGTATGTTAATATTTCATCAGGTAAATTTCTGAGAGCATTTAAAACCAATTGTACTATTCAAAACTAAAGCTGATTTCTCAGTGTCTAATATTTGTTCACTAATTGAAGATGGTGAAGCCTTTATTTTGCCTCCAGTTTTCCCTTCCGGCTTGCTTTGAAGCAAAATTAGGTTTTGTGCTGATCAGAATTCAGTTATTTGGTTAATTTATAGGGAAAAGAAAAGATTTTCTCATCACTACTAAATTATTACCTGACCTACTTTATGGAGGCAAGAAAGCCTTCGGACTTCTTCACAGCTGTGCAATGCTATCTCGGATTATATTTCACAGGACATCTTAGACATTGATGTGCAAGTGGAAATTTCTGTGATAATAGCATACAAGATTCAGAGGTTTGAGTGAACCAAAGTGTTTGGTGTAACATGCATAAATGTGGAATTCTTGGCTGGCTTTGGCAGAAACAGTAGACCATTATCTTATGATATTAAATTAAAATGATGCTGTTTGCTAATTACGCTATATCACAGTATTGAAGATTATTCTCAGAATTTATATTTGTTTCATTTTATGTAAATCACATAATGAATGAATTGAGAATTGAAAGGGTATCAGGATCCTTCAAGGCATCATCCTGGACTGCTGTTACCTTTAGAAGTTTTGCCCTTGATTTTGAAAACAGTGAAATTAGGTCCTTTTTCTACAAAAAGTCACTTGTATATTAGTGGTTGAGATACCTTTCTATGTTCAACAACTAAATCATTTAAAAACCATGACTTCCTTATTGTGTAGCTCCACTGCTGTGTGAGATGTCGATAACAAAAAGAGATGAGAGATTCCTGTATCGGTTGTTGTATGCTCTAGTCTGGCTCATGCAAGATCATGTCTACCCTTTAGATATGTTGCTGATCATGTGCCTCATTTGCTGCAATAATGAGAGTAGGAGAAATGTCTCAGGATGATCAGCAGTTCATACAACAGCATCTCTTCCTTCAGAAACTGTCTGAATAGTGCTAGTTAGCTTAGTTAAACAGACTTAACATATTTTAAGGGCTGAAGGAAGCTAACAAAAAGAGTCAGAGCAAAGTAGTTAGAACTTGTTATTAAATAGGGTTTTGTTGGACTTTTTAACTCTGAGGTGTTGCCAGATAACATACAATGATGTATTAGGAGCCATATTGCACTTCAACAACTTCTGAGGTTGGTAGCAGCAGTATCTGTAAATATCTAGCTATGAAGGGGCTTAAAGGTGCCGAAGGAATGAAATCATATAGCGAAGGACCTCAAAGGAAGCCACAAGACCTGTCAGCTGAGGCGTCCCCGTGACTGTATGATGCTTTGCTGTCCATTCTGTGCATCTCTTGCAAAGCCTTCATTCAAATTTCTTTGCAACTGAAAGAAAAAGGAGTGCTACTTCAATGATTGACTGTTCAGAGTTGTCATTGTTTGTGTTTTCAGATGGCCCTTGTTTTGGTTTGGAAGCTTCTGCTGTAGAGTAGCTGGCATATGGTCTTCCAGAGTTTCTATTCCTCCAGATTTTCACTTTCACTGAGAAATCCCACTTGCTGCTGTTATGCAGAAACTTACTTAAGGTCATTTTTTCCAAAAAATACATTTATGAATGCTATATTGATGGATTGCATAATTTAAAGAAATATTGCATAGTGGCAGGAATAGTACTGAAGATGTCACATTTTTCCAAACGATTCATTCTTCTTCATGCAGAAAGGAAACTTGGTTTTACAGTCATTTGCGTGACCTTGCTTGGTGGGTGCAGTTCGTTGGGAAGCAAACTGACAAAACACCAAGAAAAACAAATTTTGGTCTGTAGTAATAAGGAGGCAGTGACTTTTGTTTTTTTTTCCCCTTCACCTCCCAAAGGATGAGAGCTGTATAAAAGCAAATATTCACATGTTTTTGGAGAGTTTTGTTTAGAGTTGAAACAATAAAGCATGTTCTGCCATTTTCAGTTGAATCCCATTGGTTTGAGCCTCCATTCTATGTGAAAACAGTTGGAGCATTGCCATGTTTAACTGTTGCTGTTGAATCTCAATAGTTTACCATTTGTCTTTACAGTCTTAGGACCTGATCCTGCGATCATATCAATGCAGAAAGATCCTTCTGTCTAGAAAGTCCCGGAACATGTGCAGACATGTCTGCCTGGATCAATATGATTGCAGGTTCAGAATCAGTCACGAAGAACCTGTCTCATATACCATCTTAAAGCCTTTATTTTACATATGGCATGTACAAGTACAAAAATGCAGGAGGAGTCTACACTGACTTGCATGTACAGAGTTACGGTTGTGCATTATGTTGTACGTGACTTACAGAATTAAGTAAACTATACTGCACACAGAAAATGGGGAGTTGTTCCTGCATCACACTGCCTTCTTGGCAATCTACAGCTCTTTTATAAAAAGACAATAAGTGTGCTACTTAGTGAGCTTTGCTGATCACAGGCAAAATGCCCCCAGATTTTCAATGACTTCGGCAAGGTTCATACAACCTTTTTCTTATCATCGTAATGATGCCAGTAAAGTGTAGGATGGTTTGATGAGCAGTTGGTGTAGTGGGTTGGCCAAGTCCATCTTACAGATGTAACCTTGCTGGTAGCAGTGTGCTTAGTGTGGAAGCTGGAATCAATGACACCACCAAACACGCATGTTCTGCTGGTGTAGCAGATCAGTACATGCTGCTTTAGCATAGTCTTTCAGAGACCGAAGTAGTTTGAATATGTGGACTCTTTGTGTCTTAAACATAGCATGAACATAAAAAATAAAACTAGTTTTTGTCTCAAAAAGCTTAAATTTGCCATGACCTCATGACTGCTTGTCAACATGTAATTCAGCTTGTAATTCCTGTAGCAGAGCTCAGCAAAGAAGTAAGAGGGTGGGAATGGCTTTAAAATTCATGAGAGAACTTTTTAAAAAAATAATCGTGTAACGCCTCTAAAATGCCTTTCTCTTTTGGGTCCTTATGCACATGATGTACAATGGCAGACATGTCAAAAGGCCATGTAGGAATACCCTTGGAACCACATTTTCTTTAAACTGTCCTTTGGGAATTGCTGACAAGACAGGAATAGTGCTCATTTCCCCTGTGGGTTGTAGATTAACCAGCAGGGACTGGGGCTGAGGACTGCCAGAGGGAGCACTGTTGTTGCTTCCACAAGCAACACTGGAAGACGGGAGTGTGGCTGTGCTTATGTCAGATCTTTTTTGTCATACATTACCAGCAAGAGTAATTTTTGAGCACCATTAGCTTGCTTTTCCACTCCAGATCCTGCTCATCCTCAGTGTTGAAGGGAGAGAGACAATTTTGGCCATGTATTGCAGAGGAAGAAGTATAGTGACCCACACTGACCATGCCTGTTTCTCTTCCCTGCCATTGCACTTACTGGCTCTTGCCATGCAAAATAGCGCAGCCAAGAACCTTAGGAGGGCAGAGGGCGCTCACAGTTTTGCCTTCTCATCCCTGTTTTTTTTTGCCATACACAGCAAAAGTCTCACAATGACTCACAGTAACATAGCCTGGTATAAAATACTTGAATTGATGTTTTATACTTACTGTGTCACTATGCTTATATGGAAATTTATACATAAATGAACTCATGGATGTGGTGGCATGTATGTGACTGATTAGTAAGAGCCATAATTTCAGCTAAGACTTGCAACCATTGAGAAATGTTCTCAGAAGAATGATGCAATCTTTTTCTTTTCCCTTATTCAGAAATTTCCAAGAGTCTTATAGTTGCTACTTCTTTCTCATCATTGGATCCCATTTCTTCTTTCTGTCAGCTCCTTTCATCTCTCTTCAAATTTGAACTAGTCCTGACTCTTTCACTTTTTTCAAATGCTCATTGAGAGAACAGTTCCCAAATACAGTAAGTAACCATCTAACAGCAGGAACTGGAACACCAGCTGTATTTAGCTTTGCAGTCATTGAGACTTTCATGACAACTTTCTAAGTTGTTTATTTCCTGAAAAACAGCATTGTGGGGGTCCACAATTACTGCCACTTGGAGCCTGCTAGATCAAATTTTCTCAGTTTTCGGGAAAAAGGACACTTTTTTTCTAAATGCCAGCCCTGCGTATCAGCTTGAGATCGGAAATTCAAGCTGTGTTCATCCTGGCTCGTGCATCTCTAGCAGCAAAGTCAGAGATGTTCTTAACTATTCTATTGTGAAGGTGCATGGGCCACGGAGGAGGCTGATCCTCTTCTAAAAGTTGCATTGCCTGTGCAACAGGCGGGAAAAGCAGTTACGAACTTATTTTTTTCACTGAGGAAGCTTGACAGGAGTTCTTACTACACTATAGCACAGTTCTGCTGCATAAGTAGGCAACATTTTTACACTAATGTTTTGTCTATAATTGTTCTATATTCACAAGCAATGATAGTTGTCTCGGACTATTTTAGCATCTTTCTGTTTATCTCTGGATGAATTTATTTCAACCATCCGTAAATAGCCACTGCTTTAAAGAACAGGAAAACTAAAAGTACAAGAATCCTGCAAAAAAAAAAGACTGATTTGATTAGGCCTTGTCTCATTGTCTTGACTGTTGTTTTTTTGGGTAGGGTTTTGGGGTTTTTTTGAGAGGGAGAGAGCGAAACATTGTACCCATATTTGATAAAATTTGTAGACTTACACCCTCATAAATGCTGACAGTTCTGTGAAATGTCTTCTAGCTCCTGTCATTACGTTTCTTACTAAGCTGCATGCTGTGGCATGTTTTCTTAGTGCACTTGGTCCCAGCCCACAAAGATCCGAAACTGTGCAGAGTTGGGATTTAAGTTCATGCCCAGCTTGGAATATATCAAACTTTATGTGGACTTGATCAAACCCTATGAGAAGCGGCACCATATGATGGGGCAGACTTAGCTCTGATGTCCCTAAGGAAGCACCTTGAGGGCAGAAGTGTGTCTCCTTCCTACACAGCTGGGATTTTTTGCTCACTGTTTTACCACTCTATTGATGATCTTGCTGTTTAGTGTGGCACCTGTAAAGGATGGATGAGCAGGGAAGCATGTGGCTCTACTACTTTTCTAAATCTCTTTGGACACTGTCTTCCGCTGAGAAAATGGAGAGATACCTGTCTCTAACTGCTAAAACCTCAGTTCTGTTTGCCACAGAGGCTGCACCCCTGGGTTACGGTGCTCTCCTGTGCTATCATGGGTGTGACTTCTGATGACCACTTGAATACATGGTTTTGAAGTGCGTGGTCCACCTAAGCTCTGTGAGACCGGATAGAATTAGAGTACCAAATGGTGCAGTTCCCAGAGTTAACTTCAATAATCCTAGAAATGCTACATTTTTCTGTTAGTTTCGTGTACATGTGTCTCTAAGTAACAGTATGCAGCTGAGGTACTAGACTAAATAAATGCAAGAAATGCTAATGTCTTAAATCCAGCTGTAAAGTTGGAGATCATCATAAGTGTTCCCAGTTATTGTTACAAATTATGTCTGATGCCTGCTGTTCATTCTGTGGTGAAATAATTATAAATTTCAGAATAGGGAAATTCCTCAAGAACATTTCTTCCAAGAAAGTAATAGACTTATAAATGCTAGGGTAGTTTTTATTTAATAAACTGTCTTCCATTTTATTTTTCCCTTTTCTCACTATTTTTAAAATTCCTGATATAGGGAGAGCATGTACCGATACCCAGCTGTGACTTGTTAGGTTGTGGATATCTTCCTAGGTGGTGAATTTTCCCTGTTAGTAGGTTAGCTTAAAAGCCTGTTACAAATGTCTTAGCCCTCCATGCTTTAACAAGATCCGTTTTATTTCTGACAGTTGTTGAGATACCCGAGTCTTTTTTCCCACAAATCTCTGTCAAGGTGCCAGACCTGTGTATTCTGGCCCATTCTGCTAGTTGGCAGTAAATAGTGTGAGTCAGAAAATATGCTTTGTTGTTAATAACCGATTTAGTTATTTTGATTGTTTTTTTTAAAGCTACTTCCTTGTTTTTGCAGCTTGCATGCAAAAACCAATAAATAACATGATAGGGTTTTTTTGTATTGTTAACATCCATGCTCCTAACCATATAACAACACTGGACTGTTGATTTTTATTACTTCTGCCCTCTTTCATGTGGTTTTTATTAGGCCCATAGCTAAGCCTTCTATCAAATGTAATAATCCTTGTGCAAATTCTAACTTAGGCTTTGAAGCAATCCTGGGAGAAGAGTGACTTGTGTATTGTAATACAAATTATCCATAAAAATTCTCCCAATGGTGGGACTTTTATGTCTGAATAAAAATTTATCTTGCATCTGGATTGGACAAAAACTCAAATCATGGTACTTGTGTGAGGTATTGTTGTGGGAGAGGGTTGTTTGTCTCTTTAGAAATAGTAGTAAAGTGTTATTGAAGTAGTTGCATTGTTCAGATGGAAAAATATCTTTTTTAGTAGTTCTTAACATTGAAAGAAAAGTGTAAGTATATTGTTCCATTATCTGCAGGTTAATATGCGTCCTACGGTGAGGAATAGTTTACAAATAATTGAACATATTTTAAACTTGAATATTGTGGCTATAATGCTTTACCAACCCCTCTGTCTGTTAGTAAATAGTGAAGGCATCTTCTATTTAACAAATAGTTGGTATGTAAATAGCTGAAACCCAGCATATCAGAGAATCCTAATGTTGTCCCAGTTGCTATTACATTTGCTTTACACTGCTTAAAACAGTGGTCTTTGTTGTAGTATGTCTGTTGCACACAGCTGAGAATGTTTTATATATTCCTTCACTGCTGTATATAAAAACTGCCTCAGTTATGTTTTTAGTGTAGCAAATCAGAAATTAAAATATACACGTGGAACAAGATAATCTTAAGACACAGGCGCCGTTCATTACAGATGAAGTCCAACATGTGGATATCTTATTTTTTACTCCAGTATCGAGACAGGAGGCGATTGGTCATTCCTGCCCAAATAGCATGCTGAAGTGTTTAAGAACAGTCAACCTGTAGACTGATTAGAGATGTGGAAAAGGAAATGACTGAAAAACTCTAGAGACTTGCTAATGGTATTGTCGTGGTTTAACCCCAGATGGTGACCGAATACCATGCAGCTGCTCGCTAACCCCCCCCCAGTGGGGTGGGGAGGGGAATCGGAAAGAAAAGGAAGACTTGTAGGTTGAGATAAAAACAGTTCACCAAGACAGCAAAGAAAAAGATAATAATTATATATTATTATAATAAATGTAACGGTAATAGAATATATAAAATGAACAATGCACAATTTCTCACCACCCGATGACTGATACAGCCCGTCCTGAGCATCAGTCAGGGAACAGAAATATTCCCCAGCAGCTATCTCAGAACAGCAAGTTCCAGAGAGAGAGAGAGAGGGAACAAACAGCTGAATGAATGAACAAAAAAGGCCCCAATGAACAAAAAAAGGGACTGGCCCACCAGTCAACCCCCACTTATACTGGGCATGACATCTATGGTATGGAATACTCTCTTTGGCCAGTTTGGATCAACTATACCGGCCATACCCCTCCCAAGCACCTGCACATTAGCAAAACCTGGGAAGCTGGAAGATGTTCTTGATTACTTAGTAGCAACTAATAACATCAGTGTACTATCGATGTTCTTCACACACTAAATCCAAACCACAGTAGTTATTGGAAAGAAAATTAGCTTCATCCCAGCTGAAACCAGAAGAGGCACGTACAGTCTTTCACCTTAGCTTAGGTTCAAATTTTTTCCAGCTCAGGAGCAACTGAGAGTTTGTACCACCTGATAGTTTTTTCCGTGCCTGTGGTATACAAACTGGGAAGAAGGGATCGGATAAAGTTGCTGTTGTCTAGCAGGAACTTAGCAGTGGGTCTGCAGGCTGCTCTAGCAGTGGAATAAGCTTGGAGACTCAGCTCCTTCTCTTGTCAATAGTTTGGCTATTTGAGACGACAGCTGTTACTTAAAAGCTAAGCAAAAAGCTAGGGATTCAGTTTTTGTCACACCTCAGATGTGTTAGAAGGAGTATTTGCATGACAGTTTGGATATTAATTCCAGTAACAAAAGCAGTCTCGCTCTAGCTGATCTTATTCCTAGTCTTAATAAAGATGTCCTAGCAGAATGAGATTCTCTTTTCCAGCATTTTCGTACACAGATTGGTTAGCGCTTCGTCAGAAATAACAGGAGATCTGCATGACTAATACAGCAAAGTGCCCCTGTGAGTTGGCACGTAGAGCCAAAAGAAGGATCATTGAGACCCTTAGGGGAAAACTGTCACTAGAGCCCTGATGGAAAACCATCAGTATCCCCCAAAGAGCTTTTTAACATTATTTGACTCAAAATTCTATAAGAGCAGATCACTGTGTTTAGCACTTTTTTTGTCCACATGCCAAAAGCCCTCCGGGTCCTCACTGAGGTGTGTAAACAGGATTGTGCCCTGTTTAATACACCTCTCATAATGCGATTTGGCCAACGCTGCATATTAAGTCAGGGGCACAAGTAGATGGAGAAATCGGGAATCATGAGTCCTATTCACTAAATCCTCCTTCCGTGAAAACTTAATGGTTAAAACTTGAGCTCTATAATGAATATCTTGTTGCAGGCCAGCCATGTGATACACTGATAATGGCTAACCTTGCCAGCGGAGGGGAGGGGTTTTATGCTAGACATTGAGGGTCTGTCTTCATTTTTCTTGGACGAGCATGCAGGAGAGACAGAGAATGCAGCATTTGTTAGTTAGATGTGACTAATTCAGGTATTGCAAGCAAGCTGTGGCTAAAGACCGTCAAAAGTGTTTTTAAAAGTGTAGATATTCTTTCAGCATTGTGGCAGACTGTCATGTGGACCGAGTTTTAGTACATTGGCCAGTCCTGGCGCACTCGGAGGTCTGTCTTCTGTGGTATCATGTATCATGCTAGCACCCAATACCAGACGCTCAGGATAAAAATGAGTAAGGAACAGGCCAGGTGTGGAGAGTGCAGGACAGCAAAAGCTTTTGTTACAGTGAGAGCCATTACACACCTCAATCCGAGCAGTGCCAGGTAGGAGGGGCAAGGTTGTGTAAACATGGTCCTTTTGCTTCTCTTTCAGTAGGGCTGGGGAAGCTCTTGGCAGGGATGAAAGCTACTTGGACCTCTTTGAAAATCTGGTCAGTGAATGTGCTGCTGACTTTGACTATGTGAATACTCTCGTGCATAGGGCAGGATATAATTGCTGGGCAGTCCTGTGTAATTGTATAGGGCAGTACATAATGTTTCACCTCCTTGAAACAGCAGGATTTAATTTATCTTATGGAACTGAGGAGGCAGTCATTATTTCTTTATCTTACAAATATGTGTTTGGTCTCTACCCTCTTCTGCTATTGGCAGAGGAGTCGGATATTTTGGCTTAACTACAACTAAAGCATGAGAACAACAAAAGACAAAAGCTAATTAGTATTCTTTTGACTGCGGCTCTGAAGGAATGGAGCTGTATTCTCAGCTCCTTCTTAAGCTCCAGTGGAGATTAAAAGAAGACAATGACTACAAGGGAGGACAGAAAAAAAGAAATGGAAACAAGGCAGATCCAGCCAAGAAAAAGGTCTGGCCTGCGCATTTTTTCACACTGCAAATTCATGCAAAATAAACTTTGAAGAGAGACCTGCATTCAAGCCTACTCTGTCGTTGAGGATTTCCTCCATGGCTTTTGCATGTGCTCTCGCTCTTTCTTTGCTTGGAGAACAGCTGTTGTCCAGTTTGTTTTACTGGACTGGTTTGTGGAGCAGATAGTCCCACTGTGAAGTAGCACAAGGAACATGGACAGTGTATCGTGCAGTGCAAGATACCAGTGGGATCAGCAACTCACTGCAAGAGCACGTTCCATTGAATGAATAAGTTATACCTACTTAAAAATGTAATATGGACCAACACTTTCACTCTACAAAAGCAGAGTGCAGATTCACATCTCACGGGTGGCTGCTTTAGTTTGCGTGGCTGGCGCTGACACAACTGCCAAGGATAACCCGAGCGAGGTAGCTGATCTTGGCGCTTGTAATGCAGCTAGTATGAACTGTAGAGTTAGGGGCATTTTTCTTTTTCTTTTTTTTAATTGTGGTGGGTCGACCCTGGCTGGACACCAGGTGCGCACCAAAGCTGCTCTATCACTCCCTTCCTCAGCTGGACAGGGGAAAGAAAATATAACAAAAAGGCTCATGGGTCAAGATAAGGACAGGGACATCACTCACCAATTACCATCACAGGCAAAACAGACTCAACTTGGGGAAAATTAGTTTAATTTATTGCCAATCAAATGAAAGTAGGGTAATGAGAAAATAAAACCAAATCTTAAAACACCTTTCCCCCACCCCTCCCTTCTTCCCAGGCTTAACTTTATTCCTGAATTTTCTCCCTCCTCCCCCCTAGTGGTGCAGGGGGACAGGGCATGGGGGTTGCAGTCAGTTCATCACACATTGTCTCTGCTGCTCCTTCCTCCTCAGGGGCAGGACTCCTCACACTCTTCCCCTGCTCCTGTGGTCCCTCCCACGGAAGACAGTCCTCCATGAACTTCTCCAATGTGAGCCCTTCCCATGGGCTTCAGTTCTTCATGAACTGCTTCAGCATGGGTTTCTTCCACGGGGTGCAGTCCTTCAGGAACAGACTGCTCCAGCGTGGATCCCCCATGGGATCACAAGTCCTGCCAGCAAACCTGCTCCAGCGTGGGCTCCTCTCTTTCCATGGGTCCTGCCAGGAGCCTGCTCCAGTGTGGGCTTCCCATGGG
Organism: Phoenicopterus ruber ruber; assembly: GCA_009819775.1. Lineage (NCBI taxonomy): Eukaryota > Metazoa > Chordata > Aves > Phoenicopteriformes > Phoenicopteridae > Phoenicopterus > Phoenicopterus ruber. The sequence goes on along the minus strand of CM020217.1, from coordinate 26,192,595 downwards.
GTCACAGCCTCCTTCAGGTGCATCCACCTGCTCTGGCATGGGGTTCTCCATGGGCTGCAGGTGGATATCTGCTCCACCATTAACCTCCATGGGCTGCAGGGGTACAGCCTGCCTCACCATGGTCTTCACCATGGGCTTCAGGGGAATCTCTGATATCTTATGCCAGAGGTGCTATCACCATCACTGACTGGCTCACCTTTGGCCAGCAGCAGGTCCGTCTTGGAGCCAACTGGCATTGGCTCTATCAGACACAGGGGAAGCTTCTAGCAGCTTCTCACAGAAGCCACCCCTGTAGCCACCGTGCTACCAAAACCTTGCCTTGCAAACCCAATACATTAATGCTGTGTAAAGAGTTAGGTACAAATCAGCTTCTGTAGCACCAGGAGCAGTTCAGAGCCTCTGGTGAAGATCTAAACCTGTGAAATTATTGGCATCGCCATCTGAAATACTAATATATCCAAGTAAGTACTATTCGGACTTTGAATTCTTGTTTATCCCCTCTCCTCCAAGTTTTAAAAGAATTCTTTTTTCTTTTTCTTCTTTTCTTCTTCAGCACTTTCAGTCATTGTGGCTGTTCTGACTGGCTTTGCTGGCAGCTCTCTTTTTGTAGTTGACAGTCACCTGGAAAAGACATCTCCTGAGGCTGCAGGATTGTGGGGCCAGCGTTAAGGAAGGTCATCAAGGCAGTTCATAGTTTAATCCTTTTCAGTATGTATAACAGCACATAACCATGAATTCTAGTTAACAAATCCAATAGATATCCAAGAACATTTCGTTTGAAAGACCATTTCTGTGATAAAAGCTTTAGTTTGAGTTAATACTGGGTTTGATGTTGGACTATAGCCCTTGTTTGTGTTGTAGGTACTGAGAGGCCGAAGCACAGGGTGCATTGATGCAGCTTATGAACTGCATGCATGCTGAATTTTATTTGAAGTGTAAACTGAATCTTTTCTGATTGCTGTTAATGTCACCTAGAGAAATGTACCCAGCCTGCGAAAGTTGCTTCAGCAATCAAAGCTGTCATGTCCATTACAGCTGGAAACAGATAGGGTTTTTTCTTGTCAAAGTTAATTCTCTCAAAAGAAGTAGGGTGGACAGGAGAGAAACAGCTCTTTGGACTCTTCAGTAATGAAGACAACTTTTTCATTGCTGGTAGAGGTTAGAGCAGCTGTAAAGCCTTTCCAGTTTCTGCTGAAACTGATAACCTACGCTAGCTGTCAGCAGGCTAGAGACTGTAGAATGCAGTAGGTTCTACTGTAGTTTAATAAAGTCTAGCTAAGGTCTAGCAAAGATGTAAAGCCCACCTACTCTGGCTGTGCTACCCCTGACCATTTGTTCTTTTACTTTATTTCTAAACCAAAACCTACTCATTTATCACATGTAGGGTGACTTGTTTCTCTGCTATGTCCGCTATTGTGAAGTGAAACATCATAAAGTATAACACCTTTTGTCTGTATTTCTCTTTCATTTACCTTAAAAAGAATACAAAACCCTTAGAAAGAATCAAAAAGTATGTCCTTTCCTACAAAATAGCGTAATCTGGAATAAACTCCAAACCATATTGAGCCATCTTAAAGTTTTACAAATATATACTGTCCCTGGCAATATCCCTTTCTGTATGTTCTTTCCCTAATTCCCTCAAGAAACCAACCAACTAACCAACGAGTGGGGTGAGCCTTTATTATTGTTATTATTAGCAGAGCTGGCTCCAGGAGAACATACATGAGTTTGACTTTATCAACACTTACATTTTTTCTGAAATATCAGAAGACATTAGTGAGGCTTTGTGGTTAGCAGACAGTGTACTTGCAAGGCATGAAAGCAGGCACGTTGCCCTTATTTTGTTCTTTTGTTCATATTTTAATCCTTTTAAATCCTTTTTCTTAGTCTTTTCCAGGGAAGAATTAAATGCTTGACTATTTGTGTGACTACTTTTATTTCTGTTAATTCTTTGTCAGATCGTTCCTTTTAACAGTTTCGGATTTTACTGGTGGTCATTGAAAGAAATCAGAATTCACTCTGGGCTAGAGGATGTGATGGGTGGCCTATCACTCTTGTCTGACTGGCAGATTGTCAGTAACATTGCTCTGCAATAACTGTCACAGATCAGTGACCATTTAGCATATCCTGGGGTTTGTGGGTCACTCCTTGCCCTCAATCCCAATATCACCCAGAACGTGTTTTGATATAGGAGAATAAGAATAGTTTGAGGACATCGAAGAGCAGACAACTGCCTGAGGAGACTGAGTAGCATACAAATGATTAATGAAGTGATGTATTTGGCACTGCTAGCATTATTTTTTGGGTAATGTATTCAGGAGGAAGTAAATCAGTAATGGGATTTAAGAAGCACAAAAGGAGATTTCCACGTAATAAATTACATTCACAAAGGTGTTACTGAATATCTATAGATATTACAGGAGCTAGGAGTTTTTTTGAGTGAACTGCAAATGGCATACCCAAACTTTTAACTCTGTTGACCGCTGGATTGGTACAGTATCTGTTGAAGATGGCTTTAGTGCTTTGCATTACTTTCATCGTTCACCCTACTCCTGTAGGGAACTGAGCAGGTTTCCCCACTGTTTAAGAAATACCAGATCTTCATTAGTCCTTTGCTAGCTCCATGAAGAAGCTGATAACTTCATGGCACCTGAAATTATCTATCGCACTACTCGCCGAATTTCCAGATTGTTTTATTGAAGGAAATGGCACCAATGTGAAATCTTCAAGCCCCACAACTCGCTAGTTTTCACAGAAAGGAATTGGTCTTCCCTCTTTGCATTCTATCTCTTGGCAGTTCTTTCTGTTTTCAGAATATTTTGTTTTTCTACTGGACTACTTGGTGTTCTTCAGTACCTTCTTGTGAATCGCCTTACTAAAAGACTTCTGGAAGCCTATACATGTGAAGTATAGTAATTGGGTTTCCTTCATTCACTGTCTCGGTGTGGTAGTAGTTTTGACAACTTTCCTATGTGAAACTATGCTGCCCTAATCATTGAAAATAACTGGAAAACCGTGAACCAATAGGATCATTTCACTCATTTGCTGGGTACATATATGGGATGTACAAGTCTGTGACTCTGCAGATTGAACATTTGTTATTTTCCTCCTTGTTATGCATGCATGTGTTGGATGAGGAGAGGGAGAACTGAACTGAGTGCAGACACTCCATCATGCACTAGAAAATGTAAAGCATTGAGTAGATGGTTGTAACTGCGTGTGCTCTCTCTGTGTCACAGGTGGAGTTGGCTAAGTAGGCCCAGGCAGGACCTTCAAGCAGATGTTCTTGCTATCTGCTGCACCAAGGCAGCATACATATCTTATACCTATGTAACTTGGGACTGGCACTTGTACGAGGTACTCCCGCAGCCCTCCAGTGCTGGGCTTCCAGACTGCTCCTCAGGTTGCTGGAGCCTGCCCTTCCTAGCATCCCTGTCAGGCAACCTGAGGTTCGCTGACACAAGGAACTCTTCTCCTTCTGTTCAATATCTTTATCAATGATCTGGACGAGGGGATCGAGTGCACCTTCAGTAAGTTTGCAGATGACACCAAATTGGGAGGGAGTGTTGATCTGCTGGAGGGTAGGAAGGCTCTGCAGAGTGATCTGGACAGGCTGGATCGGTGGGCCGAGGCCAATTGTATGAGGTTCAACAAGGCCAAGTGCCGGGTCCTGCACTTGGGTCACAACAACCCTAGGCAACACTACAGGCTTGGGGGGGAGTGGCTGGAAAGCTGCCCGGCGGAAAAGGACCTGGGGGTGTTGGTTGACGGCTGGCTGAATATGAGCCAGCAGTGTGCCCAGATGGCCAAGAAGGCCAACGGCATCCTGGCCTGTATCAGAAATAGTGTGGCCAGCAGGAGTAGGGAAGTGATCATCCCCCTGTACTTGGCACTGGTGAGGCCGCACCTCGGGTACTGTGTTCAGTTTTGGGCCCCTCACTACAAGAAAGACATTGAAGTGCTGGAGCGTGTCCAAAGCAGAGCAATGAAGCTGGTGAAGAGTCCAGAGCACAAGTCTTATGAGGAGCAGCTGAGGGAACTGGGGTTGTTTAGCTTGGAGAAAAGGAGGCTGAGGGGAGACCTTATCGCTCTCTACAACTACCTGAGAGGAGGTTGTAGCGAGGTGGGGGTTGGTCTCTTCTCCCAAGTAACAGGCGATAGGACAAGAGGAAATGGCCTCAAGTTGCGCCAAAGGAGGTTTAGATTGGATATTAGGAAACATTTCTTCACCGAAAGGGTTGTTGGGCACTGGAACAGGCTGCCCAGGGAGGTGGTGGAGTCCCCATCCCTGGAGGTATTTAAAAGATGTGTAGACATGGCCCTTAGGGACATGGTTTAGTGGTGGACTTGGCAGTGCTAGGTTAACGGTTGGACTCGATGATCTTAAAGGTCTCTTCCAACCTAAATGATTCTATGATTCCCTGGCCACTACAAGCTCATGGGACAGATTATTTCCTTCTGGTTTTAAGTGGCCTTTTACAGATTTGACTGCACCTCTCCATTAGTTTTTTCCATGTGTCTTTCCATCAGTCTTTCTTTTATGTTGCCTCTAGGTCTCTCATCATTCTTACCGGCTGCTTTCCAGTATGCCCACATGCTCAGGTCAGGTAACCTAGTGATGCTGCAGAAATGCACTATTTATTTTTCATTAAAATCTCAAGTCTGGCTCCAGTTACAATGCGGTAATTTCAAGTTCAAAGTTTCCATTTCAAATTCATTGAAATATCTACCCACACAGAACTGGTTTGAATACAGCTGTCTTCCCGTTGACTAAAGGAGAAGGGTAGAATGCTTGCCTGGCATCATTTTACCATAGGCTAATTTCGGGTAATGAAGATAAACCAGAGTTATTTTATGAGTGTAGTCAGGTACTTGGTTTTGAAAAAGCTTTAATCACAGTCCCAGAGCTGTTGTAAAGAGAAGCTAACTGAGTATTTCAGTTTACCCTGAACAAATTAGAAAAAGGTTTGCTTATGCCATTGTTGGCATCAGTTTTACTGAGCTAGAGTAGGAGTGCTCACATGGTCATTACTGTATTTGCGTAATTAAAATGAGCTGAAAACATAGCTTTTCCTTAGACCAATATTAAGCTACAGGTTTTTTTAGGTAAAAGCAGAACATTAAATAGGCATTGAATATTAGCGCTGATGTAACTATGATCCAAACAGATATATGTGTTTATAAATACACAAAACTTTGAACTAAAATGGCTCTGCCATTTTTCCTTTTACTTACCATAAACTGAGGAAAAATTCATGAGGTAACTATCACACACTAATTTATACACAGCAGCTTTTAAGGGTTGATCAGGTGTCTGAGATTACCTGTGCGCTCAAGTCAGGTAGAACTTTGCCTTGAATATTACTGGACAGATTTCTTAATGCTCAAGTTTTCAAACAGAGAAAAGGAGTGTTAAAATGCTAAATGTGTTTTATGAGATGTCCTGAGGAAGCCTTCTTACATGTAACTTCGCTTGAATTTGATGTGCTGGCATTGCTTTTTACATTTTGTAATTTTTGTGTTTGGTTTCTTGCTGGTAGCTCTAACCTCCTGCCTTATCGGTACTCTCCAGGTTGCATAGGGAGTTAATGGCCAATGGTGAATTCACTGTGCTTCTTGCTGTTTCCACATAACTTATCTGAAATGTTACGGGCATACTCCAGGATTTCATCTTTTTCCTTTATGGCAGTAATTAGTTTTCTGGGTTTATCTCTTAATTTGTCATGCTACCAATTTCTGTCTCTTAAAATAATCATTCTGTTGCAATGTTTTTAATTCAGTGGTTCTTACAGCTCCTCTGTGTAGAAAAGTAATGACAAAATTCCAAACTAAGTAGTCCTCAATTTAAAGTGCCAGAGTTACTACAGAATAGCATATTCCTGGTCAATGCTACTGAGCAGACAGCCTGTCCATTCTTTATTGTATTTCAAGTGAAGTACAGACATTGTTCGGCCTCCAGCTCATAAATGTAAACTGCTTGTCTGGCAATTGAGCTCTGGTTTCTTTTAATCTAGTTCTAATAGCATGCATTTTTCCCTTGAAAAAAGAGGAAAAGCAGTTTGCTGGAGACATGGCATTGGAGCTTTTTATCCCAACAAAGAGGTTGATACACTGAAGGACACACAGAACTGATATGTCGTAGACAACCTGGATTAAGGCCAGTGAAAAAATAGCTCAACAATGTTAGACATGAGTGAGGGGCACGTGAGTGGGAATTTGTGGGGACTCTTGTCTTGAATGAGTTCTTTCTATTAAAACCCATATATTTTCAAATATATTTCATTAGAAATACTGTCATCTTTGTCATTTGAGACAGGCAGCAAGTACATTTTCCTTGTAAAACAAAGTTATATTCTGACTTTTGGAGCAACACTGAAGAAGCCCTGTAGCTACACCACAAATAGATGTCCATGGTAATGCAGCAAGTTTGGTTTTCTTTCCCCCTAGACTTGCAAGCATGCAGTAGATGTTTTCAGAACAGGAGTTTAGCATCAAAATAATTATAAAGGGTTTGTTGTTTGGTTTTTTTTAATAGGTGTTCCATAGGTAAACAGAAACTATCAGGCACATAGACAGTCAACAGTAGAACTGTAAGGCCTTGAAACTGCTCCCCACTATGGTTGTGGTTTGAATGTCAGTACTGTCTTTCCTTGTAGTGCAGAAAGCAAAACTTGTTAGGGGGTGGGAAAATGCATTTTTGTCATCATACTAAATGTATGTTAAGCAAATGACTTTACAGAAGAATGCGTATATGGAAGTCATTCACTAAGTTTTTGTGTCTTTTACTGTGTCTTCATATTTGCAATCCAGTCCTTGTTGCTGCAAAAAAAAGGTAGGAAGCTCATAGCAAAAATAATACTCTGTGGTTGTTTTGTTGGGTATTTTGGGGGTTGTTTTTTCTTTTTATTTTTAAAGAGGGTAAAAGTGTTAGATCATTTTTAAAAGTTACTATGTAAAAAATCTGTATTTTTTTCCTGGCAATTCAAATTAAAATGCATAGATGAAACTGAATTGAAGCTGAAGTAGAATTTGCATTGAAGAACAAGATTTCATTCCATCACTTAAAAGAAGAAGCAAAAATAAGTTGTACAGCTTTGCATAACAATGTGATCATTACCATGTTAGGATTGCTCCAGAGTACTGTATTAGCATCTGAATTTTGGGGTGCCTATCACTTATTTCTTTTACTTAATGGCAAAGTTTAAGAGGCAAAATCCGCTTTCCTTTTGCTCTCGTCACTGGCCTGCTATTTGGTATAGTTTTGACCCACAATAACTAATTACAGTTCTTTAAGGACACTTAGGAATTCTTCTTCCAAGTTTCTGTTGTTTGTATTTCTCCCAGAATGTCAAGTATAACCTTGTGAGGATAGTTTGACATTTCTGCAGCTGCACTCCATCCCACTATGTTTTGCTCATGACCAGATTTAGTAAATTTCCTATGTTCTTTATCCAGAAAGAGAATAGATTTATTGGACGTAATTAGTTTGTTTTAAATCATGGCTGCTTATCACTCTTACCTTTGTCATCACAGAGATTGTTTGTAGTTTTTGTTATCTAAATATTTGCGGCATTCTTTTACTAATTATACATGCCAGCATTTACAGCTGCTCCCCATTAAAATGAGCCTAACTGCGCTGCAGCCACCTTTTCATCGTTTAAGAAAAATTGGTTAGTAATTTGGAAGGGGGATCAACTCACTTAGCACCCTAGCAAGTGTATCATCTAGCTCTTTGGAAACTGGGCTAGCATCAATGGAGAAGCATTCAGATATGTGAGCAAGGATACGTCTGTTGGATGACAGGCTGGGTCAAGCAGAGAAAAGAGGACTTCTTTTTACTGTTTCCTGTCTTACTAATCATGAGTGCATCTAAGTAATGGGGTATCTGATGAATTGTGGGATGTATGTTGTCTGCATACCTAAAATGTAAAGTTGAGCTGATGCAGACTTTCTCATTTACAGGGTCTTTTCCCCATATGTTTCTCTGCTCATGATATTTATCAGTATGAAGTAAAGAATGCCCTGCAAATGCAGCCAGTTCTGTGAATCTCTTAGCTTTATTGCAAAGGTAAATAAATCTGGAAGAGGCATTGTAAAGGATTAGCAATGGAGTGGATTGTAGTTATAAATAGTCACCAGGGTTCATGACTGTGAGCTGCACTTACACACCTTTCCTCCCACAAAGAGTGACAGGAATAGATTGAAAGATGACAGGAAGATGATGGATGGAGAGCTGATGGATGCAATTGTCCTCTCTCAGTTGCTTTTAGAAAAGGAAAAGAATTGTTTTATGTTACTGTCTTGCACAAAGCTGATACCTTTCCCAAGTACCAGGGAAAATGTAGCACAAAACTCAGCTTTGCATTTGCAGCTCTGGAGCTTAGGGGTCAGTCACTGCTTCATTAGTTCATGTGCAGGAGTGACAGTTCAGGGCAGAAAGCAGATTAGCTTCTATTAATTACTGTAAATCCCTTACAGCATCTTCTGTGGTGGAATTAATAAATAATTAGTTGCTGCTGGAAGCAACTGAGATTTTAAACATACGAAAAAGTAGCGATGACTCAGAACTGTATCACATTAGCTTTGTATTAGTGTTGAGGTTGAGGATGACCATGAAATTGTGATGGTGGCAAAATCCCACCGGCCATCTAGACAACTGCCGTTTCAGACTGACATTTGTAAGAGCTGAAATATTTTTATTCCCCTTAATTCTATCCAGGACCAATACTGAAGGGATGAGTTTGTATTCAAGGGTGTGTTTGTTGGCCATCTGCCGGAAAGGTTTTGCTGAATGACTTATTTGGGCTAATGTAATTAAGCTTCTGATGGCTTACAGCCAAGCCAAAAAACCACCTGTTTAAGTGCGCTGCAGTGCTCCTGGGCACGCTGTCCTTGGGCTCCCTGTACACGAACCGGCAGGGAATGGCTGTGGCTGCATCAGCAAGTAGCCTTGGGCGGCAGGAGCAGATCCGTGCAAGCAGCAGTCGGCGCTGAGGGTCTGTGGATTACAAAATGCTTTTGACAAGAAAAATGAAAATGTTAGCATGATGTAACAGTCTCAGAGTGGATACTGTAACTTTGGTGCACATTAAAAATTTCAGGCTTGAGGAGGGAAGGCTGAAGGGGATCTTTTTGCTCTCTTCAGCTGTCTAAGGAGAGGGTATGGCAAAGACAGGAACAGAGTCATCTTAGAGTTGCATGGTAACAGGACGAGCGGCAACAGCGATAAGTTGCAACAAAGGAACATCCAATTAAATATTATGGAAAAAGGTTTCAGAATGCCGATATTTAAACACTGGAACAGATTGGCCAGAGAGGTTGTGGAGCTTAGCTGAACAAAGCCCTGAGCAACCTAAGCTGATGCTGCTGGCATCTGGAGCAGATGACCTCTAGAGGTCCCTTCTGACCTAAATCAGTCTACAGTCCTAGCCTACATCCACACATCCATGCATGATGTACTTCACGAAGAGAAGAGGTTACTTCAGACTGGGGTTTATTGGATAGCATTTTAAGGTTTTAATTTCGGCAGAGAAGAATCCAGTTCAGACAGGTCGTGTCACTCTGTAATGCAAAGGGCTGTAAGCAGACACAATCTGAGGATTCACTTCCAAAGTGTATCCTTTCTTTTTTAAAGTCATTTTTTAATTATTATTATTTTTTAAACTTTCCCTAGTGCACTGTGTCAGGAACATCCAGCATGAACTAGATAAGTAACACTTACTCAGGATCAGATCTATTGTTTAAAATTAATCACAGGTGAAAAAACTGTTGTTGCAGAACCACTCTGCGTAACAGTCTGGAAGAGTCAGCAGTCTGCAGCAAATTGGAAAAGCTCCTCAAAAACTCACTTCTCATATGTTTTCGTGCTCTCTGGTGCTGTGATAGATTTTTAGTTTCTCAGATATCAGTTCAGCTTTTAGATTTACTTGAGCTGTAACAATGAAATGTGGTTGTTCTTTGGTGAGGCTTGCAGCTGAGTATGGCAGATAAAAACCTTATCTCTCTTCTACTGTGTTGTTCAACATTTTTAAAAGTTGCTTCTAGTTTCAGATGGCAACAATACAGAGAGGATTAGCTTTATCTTAACAAATGCAACAAAACAGCGCAAACAAGATGCAGAGGCATCCAGGCTGAAACTGTTACTATTTGAGGTAGCTCAAAGATGGGTGCAGTGTAAGGATGCTGACACAGAGTTCAGTGTTCCTCTTTATTCTGGCCCAAATATCTGCTCTTTGGGGGTTTTATTTCTTTTTTCCTTTTTTTTTTTTTTTTTGGTCTCCTTTTCTATTTCCATCCTCATTTTCCTTTCCGCTTTGCACATACTATTTTCTCATACCCTGTCCCCAGAATTTCTGTTTTGTTATGTCCTTATCTGCTTATTCTGCAGGTTTTTCCTCCTTTCCCGTCTTTATTTCTTTTTTGCTACCTTTTTCCTGATATCTTCTCTGCCTATTTTTTTAACCATCCTCAGCATTAGCTGTGCACAAGCCCAGTTTCATTTGTACCCTTAGTTATTGTTGTACAATTCTGTATTCTCTTCCTTGTTCCATTTTCAAGCGTGGAAGGATGTGATTTTGCTTCTGCAGAAAAGTAAAATCCCCAGCGGTTCACTGAAATGGCTGTTTGCTACCAGTAATCATCACGCAGACCTCAGGCCTCCCGACTCCAGGACAGTACTGAAATAGCAACAAGCACATAACTGGGCGCAGGTCCTGGGGGTCTGCAGAGATTGAGTGGTCTTTGGAGCAGGGGATTACCTGTGAGGTTTGTGTGGCTGAGCTTCCCTGAGGATGCCCTTGCCACGCAGAAAAGCACGGAGCTAATGCCTTTCTAGGCTTTCTCTTGTGGCTGTCAAGGGTGTTCCAAGAGTCCTTTCCAAAGCAGATTTCTCCTCTTTGTCACCTCCGATTAGCCTGATATGAAAAAGTGTTTATTCACTCTTCTGACTGCCGCTGGTTGATTCTGATCAATGGCAGCCTCTTTAAAGTTTAATTGCTCAGCTTCGTTTTTGCACATTAACTTAGTTCTATAAATCACTGCTTCCCCTCCGCTCCCCCCCAATTTTTCATTGTCTGATACTCTTTGCTTGGAGCAGTCATCTAAATGACAGGTCAGCAGTAGACCTTAAATGAGTTATGGCTTTGGCTCCTGAACCTGGTACTTAGAAAGATGGAAGCAGAGAAGCATAGTGTGCTCAGCTTCTGGTTTTACTGGCTGTAGCTTCAGCCACGTTATGGGCTGAGTCAATGCCAGGTCCGAAGCCAAATACAGTGATATTGAAAGTTGCCAGAGCCCTGTCATCAGCAGTGCTTGTCATCTTCATTGTGAGTTATATGACTTTATGTGCTAGAAAACCTTGTAGCTTTTGACTTGAATTTCACGTATTAAAAGGAGAAATTGAGGAAATGTTTTATTTCCCAAGTTGGCTTTTTTTTAAAAAAAAGTAAAATTGATGATGGAATGAACACAATATACCTGCCTTTTTCATCCATTGTCTGCTGGTGATGCGTCAAGTTACAAGGGATGAAATTGAGAGCAGCTTGTGGTGGCATCCAGCCAGCTCACAGCAAGAGAGGCTGCCTCCAGAGCGCTGCTGCTAATGAAATGGGCCATTTCATTGATGGGTATTGATCAGCGTTGGCGCATATTCCTGGGGCTCGTTGCACAGACAGGATTCTAGGGAAGAAAACAAGCTATACACCTTGGTTTTGCGTCCTGGGCTTGTGCAGACTTGCTGTAAGGGCTAAAGTAGCTGTAAGAAGTTGTGAGAGACGTGACAATGAGCTAAATTATGGTCTGGTATGACAGGCAGTGATAGCTCGCGATGGTCATATCAAGTCAAGTGCTGACAGCAAGGAGATAAACGGTGGCATAGTGGAAGGTGCAGAGCAGGAAAGTGGCCCTGGTGTCCTATAAAGGAAGGAGCTGAGGAAAAGCAGTGACACTGAGTGCTTCAATCCTATATGTCTATGCTGTTGGAGGGCAAGCTGTGTTTCTGTGCTCAGAGTCAGCAGAATGGCCTATCACTGTGCTGTAGTGCATGGTATCACCCTGGGAACATTTTTTGAGAAGCCCTTTGTCCCTGTCTCGAATGTGTCTTGGCCATGAGACACAATTGCAAGGTCGTAATGGCCGTTCCTTAGTTCTGAGTCTGATGGAAGAAATGAGCCTTGTAGAAATTTTTCCTTCTTTGTAGAAAAGCAAACAAAAAGATGTACTGACAATGTGCATGCAGAACATTGAATGTCTTCCTTCTCTGTGCCTAGCCAGACAGTGGACTGGCATTGTCGTCCTCCAATGAGACTCAAACTGCAGAAGCTACAGATGAGGAGAAATTGAATACCTAGAAACACTGGTGAGCGTTTTAGTAGCTGGCACCTAGGTGGAAGAGTTAGATCCATAAAACTCAATGCAAAGAGTTACTTATTTATTACAGAATTCAGCAAGTTACTGGGTAAAACAGAACAAGGCCACCCAATATGCAGGATATTGAACCCAAATTATACAGCTGATAAAAAGCAAGGAATAGGAGACTTTGCTGTAGCACCTAACTAATAAATCTATTCTGAGAGAAAGAGCAGGAGCCGGAGGAGTTTTGTTTCTGAGAGTCACTGGATTTGCTACATGGAAATTAGTGGGATTCTGCTCACGCTGCTATCGAGTGACAAAAATCTGTCTTTCATGTAGGTAAAATAAGGCCGTGCTTTTTAGTATTTCTCTCTAATAATGGGCTCCCTGCTTCTCTTTACTCTTCCGTATTTGAACTAGTTATAATTAGTAGCGGCATACATTTGGCAGGCAGTGATGGGCAGGTGGCCATGCCACTTAGCAGAACTGGAGCTTAGGAAGCAGTGACTGCTGTCCTAGCGTTTCTCTGCCAACTCAGGTGTAGCAGCTGACCCTGCTGAAACCCTTGCTTCCCTAGCATTTGATTTTTGGATGCAAACTGTATTAGTGAGCCAAACTTCTTATCTTATTTTATAGTATTTGACAATGGTTTTCCAATAACATTCAGCACATCTCACAGTTCTTCTCTAATTGAGTAAAATCAGGCTTTGGGGAAAAAAAATAGCTGTATCATGATGTACAGATGAGTTTATCAGCTTGTCTAGTACTATTTTCATGATGTCCCTCATTAACTCCATTACTTCTTGTTGCCATGCACTTTTGTTAAAGGGCAGCAGGGAACATTGTAGTTTATTAAATCCAGTAAAGGCCAAATTTGAATAAATTGTAGCTAATTATAAATTCAACTGGAAACATGATGTGATGTAAAACAAAATTCTACAATTCCCCTTCTTCTGTTGTTGTTAAGCGTTTTGCCTGCTAAATGTACTAGCCTGGTTTTCCTGAAGAAGAGTCTCTCCTTTTCTTGTTGTATTACTTTCCAAAGTAGCTACCTTGAATTTTCAGGGTTATGATTCAAAATAAAGACTAAAATTGCAGGGATTATTTCAAATGGCTGAGACAGTCCTCATCTACCTTCCCCCTCTTACCTGAGCAAGCACTAATAAATGTTAAGGCGAAAATGTCACAAAAGAACTAATTTGGCCACAGATTAAGAGTCTCATTTTACAGTGGACTGTGAACTGGCGTCACTTGGATCTCCTCCTCAGCATTGCCAAATGCGAATAGCAAAATATCAGAAGTCTGATGACAAAAAAAATGTGTTAATGCCTTAAAAATCATTTTAGAGCTTTGCTTCATTTGCGTTTTCTATCATAATTTTGATTTCTTGGCTTTTGGCTGCAGTCCACCTGTGTTTCAGGTAGCTTTCTACAAATATGAAGGCTGAATACAAACTCTAATTTCAATGAAAAGCTGAAATTTTTATGCTACTCTAGAATCTGAGGCTTTAAAAAAAAAAATCTAGTTTTCCCAAGATAGGAATTTTGATTCCAGTAGCTTCGGCTAGAAGTTCAGCATTACTATTTCTATTTGTCTCCATCTTGGAGCTGATTTCCAGCTCAAGAAAGAAAGAAAGAAAATATGAAGTTTGAACGTGCGAGTAATCATATCAGGAGCACTCAAATGGACTTGCAGAGGCCGTAGGGGAAATGTATTCCATTCTACGTGCCAGTGTTAAATTCTGTCTTTCCTAAGTACATCATTTTTAGTTGATTCCTGGTGCTCTATTCCTTAAGAGCAATAGAGTTTCTTTGTTTTGTTTTTTTTTATAACAAGTATGTCCTGCAAATTTTGCTCTGCCAAAAATGTTTCAGGATTTTCAGTCTGGTCATTTCATGAGAAGAGACAAAATATTTAATGAAGGTGGGCTCTGGCCATCACCTTTATTTATTTGAAAGGCTGAGAGCCTTTAGCCCATTACCATCCTGCATTTTGCAGATGTTACTTACATGAACTTTCTGTTTTCCTCCACTCCTGCAGAGAAGTCCTGCTTTCAGTAGACTTCACACAGAGGTGAATGATTTCTCCTGTGTTGCCTATCAAGACTGTAGCAGAGCCACAAATGGAAATCAGATTCTCTGATTCTGGTCTAACGCTCCATCCTTTTACTCCGTTTTGAATTTTGCAGTTAAAAGTGGTACATACACAGTACAGCACAAAAGCTTTTGCTGCTCATGTAAGCTGTTGATTCTGATGAGACCTTATTATATCCCTAAACTGTAGAGAACTATATAGACAAGTGATAGAAAATAGGCTCATGCAGAACATTAGGGGCAGGGTTGTTTTCTTACGGTCACATGTAAGATGGAGACTACCCTGCATTCATCCCTTGGCTTTGGTTGCATAGCCATATTATAAGAAAATGCATGATACAGCTATAGCACAAACCACAGTCATTCTGAGCAAAATACTCTGTATAGGGTGAGTATAAAAACCCCCCAGATTCTCATACATGCATAACAAAACTCACCTTCTCAACCTGTGCTGTTTGTATTTTGTGATGATTCTGCTCTTTTGTCAACGTAGTCTGTGTACAGAGCAGCAAATGTGACCATATGTTGTATTGTTGGGTTCTAAGAAGGTACTCCCTGAGATGAAGTACTTTAAGCAGCAATAATGAATGGTGGGAAGTGAATGCACTAAATAAATAAATGGGGTTTTGACATAATTCTCTCATGCCACTTCCATATGTGTGTATCTGTGTGTATTCAAAGGGAAGAAATAAGTAAACATGACATCCTAGCATCCAAAGCTTGTGCCAGATGTCTTATGCTTGGAGTCAAGTCCTACATGAATCAAGAAAAGCTACTGAGTTTAATTGAAAGTCGACTCTGGTCTGCTTTGCTTGATCTCATGCTCAGTAGAGAGCTTGTCAAATAAAGACCACATCTGTGAAAGAATGATTTCATAGAGAGTAGGAAAACCTCTGTTGTGTTGTCTTTAGTGTGTGTTTCCCAGTATTTAAATCCCACTGCACTTAATGAGGCAGAGGAAAAGAATAGGCACAATTTTCATTTTCTCTAATTCCTACTGGTATCCAAGGAGTTCTCTATGCTGCAGAACCCGAAGTTCTCTAATCCCTAGAAATGAGAAGTTAGGAAGCCCTCGCTGGAACAGGGAGGGAGCTGTTGCATGCCTGGCACCACACACTCAACCTTTTGAATAGAAAAGGAAAATACCAGGGCTGGTCTACAAGCTGGTGTTGCAAACAGGGCAAATCAAAATGCCAATATACTGCCGTACAAATGAGAATGATAGTGAGATCTGGTTTTTATGATGCACATTATCAATGTTTGGTGATCATTGCCATTTTCTCCTCTAGAAAGAGAGCTCCAGAACAAAAATCAAATTAGAGCTGTCAGAGTGAATAGGAGCAGTGGTAACTTGGGAAGTCTTCCAGGAACAGCAATCTGTGGATGGACCACAGCATATGTGACTGGCTGTAGCATGCTGTTTATATCTTACATTTCCATTCACTCTCTACACCAAGAACACAAAACTTGTAGCTGGTGCAGAAATTCCTGCAATATCTGGTGAAATGGGTAATTTTTATTTTTAATTTCACGGAAGATGAAACAATGAGGTATCGGAAGGTTTCTGCTCCTTGGTGTGGCTGCTGCAGAGCCAGAAAGAGGAAATGGATTACTTGTTCTGGTTTTCCTCTTTGCAGTACTCAAATTCTGCAGGGCAAGTTTGAAACAAATAAAGCTAAGGGGGCAATACTTATTTGAGCTCAATTTAGCTTTAAAGTTGTGCAGGTGTAGTCTAGGTCAAACTGGATACACAAGTATCTGACTCTGTCCATAGGTCAGGTAGATAGATACCTAGTTTGTGCTACTGTGCCTAAAATTACTAGGTTGAATGATGGAAATGAGAGAAATTTCCCCTCTTTGCAGTGATGTCAGGACTCCACCTAAAACTATGGTCTCCAAAATAGACAGGCAAATATGAGGTCAGTTTAAAACAATTCAAGATCAGTATCTCTGCTATGAAATACAGCGATATCCAGTGGAGTCAGTTCACATTAAAAGGCAAAGTTACTTTTGTTTGAGGTTGGGGGCTCAGCTCTGGCTTTGTTGGTACCCTATAGACAGGGAATTAATTTTGGGAGGGCTGGGGGTGGGAGGGTTTCTTTCAGTCACCTAAAATGACCTCCTTAGACCACCCTGCTTCCTGTGGTGAAGGAAGGGAGACTTCACAGTGCCAGAACAAATATGCCTAAGTTAGATGCAGGGATGTGTTTCCAACAATGCTGCATTCAGGAATCCTGCCCAGTTTGCTCAGTGGGATGTGTTGTAATCTCTGCAACCATTTGTTACAGCAAACAAGCGGGATGGCGGGAAGCAGCTTGCTGTGCATTTCTTTCCTGCTTAAATGGCTTGTTGAGCTGATAATTAATAAGCAACAGGACATTAGGCTTATCATAACTTTACTGGATGGATGGTAAATTACTTACTACTGGAGGTAGTCAGAAAGTACAGTAAACCTGTTATCTGTCAAGATATCTATAGGAATTGCAGCCATTGATGTATGGAATAGAGCACTCCTTAAGAAATGTAATATGCACATGAATTATTATTGTGTGGAAGTCCCACATGGGATTCTTAAATTATTCCCATTTGCTTCAGCTGAGCACCAGGTACAATAGTATCGCATGGTCTTACAATCGAAATAAGAGAAACTCTTGGGTTGAATAGTAGAGTTGTATGTGGTTTCTGTGTATGCACCTTCACAGAGATGTACTTAAACTGAACGATGGTTCAGGACTACACAGAGATTAAAGTATTACCTACTGAATCCTTAAAAACTAAACATTTCTAAAGTACCCTCAAAGTTTTCTTTACTAATTCTGCTCAAATCTGATTCTATTTAGACATGATGCTCTAGTGAGATAATTGTTCAGTGTCTCCTGCACATATGCAAAATGAATAGTACAGGCACTAGGCATGCTTATATTTAGCAGGGCATACTGGCTGACATGTGATACGTGTCCTGTGGGCTAGGTCCTACCACAGATGGCTGGATGCTTAAGAGGGCTGCTGAGCATGGTGCTGTGTTACGTGTCCTCCAGGAAGGTGATGCGGAGCAGGTGCTGCTGACTCACGAGCCGATGAGAGTGCTGATGCTTATCATAAGCAGCTGGCTATGAGTAACGCTGCTTCACAGGAAGCTTTTGTCTTGGCTGTCTTTCATAGCAGTTTCTGTTCTTGTTTTCTCTTAAGGTCAGCTCTTCTATTAAGGTGATCGAAGTGCGTCTTCAAGACAGGAATGAGAAAAGCTTCAGGTGATGAGCACATTGATCGTGCTTGCACCTGCACACTTGTGGATTGCAGCACTGGGCCTGTACTTTAGTAATGGACTATATCAGCGGTTCCCTAATATGCTGGTACCCACCTGTTCATCAGAGCTCAGTTCACTGTGCACGTAGATGATTGCTTATACAGTCATCACACCATGCCGTGAGACAGCCTCACTTTCTGGAAACAAAGTAAAGCTGGGAGTTAGTGCATTGCCTTGTTGCTCTGCTTTTGTCACTGCACTGCAGCTAGCGGGAGCAAGTCCTCTTCAGTCTTGTCTCCACTGAAAATACAGTGCTAGAGTCTGAAGGTCTGTAAATATAACAGACTTGTTAAAGCTGCAAGACTCTATGTCTATTGTAAAGCTTCTTTTTATTATTATTCTTTTTTCTTTTTGCTGCTAGAGCCATGTAAAAGAACTAGAAGGATTTTCAGTCCTTTGTGAGGAATCCTCACTCCCAAGCTTCTGCTTGGGGATGAAGTGGAAATGGCATAGCTGAAAACTGAAGGTCTTTTTCGATTCATGCTTAACGTGCAGTGTTGTGAACGTCACTAAGCAGGAGTAAAATTCTTGCATTTGAACAGTTTAGTTCTTCGAAGAGGCACTTCTTAGTTCTTTTTTAAAAGCTTGAGGCCATTTCTTCATGATAGTCTGCTAATGCAAGGACAGTGCTAACAGGTTGCTTCTAAAAGCTTGTCACGTTTATTTATATCCTTGATGGAAGCAAGCACTGCGAAAGCTTCTCTATTAGGGCTGCGATGTAAGAGAAGTGAGTAAAGAACAGCTTTGGAAGAGCTGCATGATCAATCAGATAGGACAGTTGCAACACTTCATTCTCTGTGCTTTGGCAAGCACTGACTGCTTGAGCTTCTCGGAGCCACCTTCGCCGCAACAGCAAATGCTTTGGCCTGGATGCAGACAGACAGGTTCATAGCAGTTATCTGGACTTTTCAGGGTAGCATAAGGCTGGAGGTAACGGTCCTTAATTTTCCTCCTCCTGAGAGGCAGCGGGCACTCTTTCAGTTCAAATGGACAACCTTTGGCCAGAGTCCTGTGTTAGACACGTCCTAATCCAACAAAGTCTTTCTTGGAAACCAGAGCAGGACAGGAAATGGTTTCCCTATCTCAGTGGGGTACTGAGTCTCCAAAATATTTCCTGTCGTAAAATTGGATAAAACCAATCAAAAACCAGTTAGTTTTCCTGACCTGTCAGATAGGGTCCAGGGAGATGTGTTTGCCTTAAGTTTAAATTTAATTTAGACTTGAATTCTTTTAATTGAAAAATAAAATCTTAGCTTGCATTTCAAAACAAGATTTTTGAGGTAGGGATTATATTTTTTTTTTCCTTCCTGTAGAAAATGGTAAAAGGTTCTGTTTCATCAGTTTTTTTTATGAAAAACCAAACACAGAAGGTTCGTATAAATTTGGCTCTCCCTGTCTAAAGTTGCAGAGTCAGTGTGACAGTATATTTTGGGTCAGAAAAGTTCTCAGCCAGCTACTGGTATCTAAATACTTTGTGTTGAATCTGGGACATTTCAGTGGGCTCCTACCGCAACATACTTGTGCATGTGAAGTTTGAACATTTCTTCCTGCAAGTTCAGCATCAGATTCTTCAAAGGGAGAGAAGTTCGGTCAGGATTACAAAGAATTAGAAGTCCTGGATGGAGACAGTAGACTGCAAAAACAGTGGGTCCGCTGTAGTCCTCCTCCAATCGCAGTCCTTCAGCAACCTTTGCCTCTTTAACCTTTGGCAATCAATTCAGTGTTTTACAGCAGGTCATATTCAGTCTGTAGCAAAATGTACCAATGTAGGTCTGTAGAAAAGACGAGATTAGACATTGGTCCAGTTACAGACATATAGGGAAATATAAATATTTCTGTCTATAATTGGTTTCTTACTAGCTCATACTCTGCAGTGCTGCATATGGCTGGTGAGTGTTTCCACTGTCTGCCTTCAGCTCTGACTCAAGTAGCTGGCTGCTTTCTTACCTGTTCAAGGCATTAGATGATCATCCACTGAGGAAGGATTTCAGCAGGTCTGAAGCTCACTGCACTCTCTCTGATTCTTATATCTTGTTATCCTCACTTTGCTCATTTTCTGGCAGACAGATGTGTTCTTTTGTTGCTGTCCGCATACAAATATTTAATTAAAATAGGAAGTGATAACGCTTCTCAGAGGCAGCTGTTGTCCCTGCCTCTAAATGCAAAGAGTCAGTTTAACAGTGGCTTCAAAATGCTCCAAAACAAGCAGTGACCTGGTCAGTAAGTCCATGCTGGCAACAGGCACATGTGCAGCAGACGAAGGAGAGACCACAAGCAGCATGTGTCCCTCGGTGCATTTGGCAGCACGGCTGGCTGCAGCCTGCCTCAGGATCTGCCTGCTGGAGAGCAAAATATTCGTGAACGCATCGGGCTTTTAAAGAAACAAAGAACTTGGAGTTGCTGCGAAGCTGGCCAGGCTGGAGTCCCAAAGCAGAGGAGCTGTGATCACTCACACCAGTGAGTATTTCAGGGGGCAAAATCAGTCTGCTGGCTCTGCTGCAGCCCCCAGCTGCCCTCCGAGCCCCTTTGATGCACCAGCACACTCATCAGCACCATGGTGCTAAGTGGCATCAAAGTGCAGTTTTTCTTTACCAGAAAGCAGCACACTGAAAACTGTAGCTAAAAACTTCCTTTTTTTTTTTGATGCAGCAGAAGCAGTTTTGGTGTGTGAAGGTGACAGCATTGCATTGACTGTTACCTTTCTCATTAAAATGTCTCAGCAAAGGGCGTTGAACAGCTTCCTTGACCTGTTCCACTCACAAGTATCCAGGCAGGGTATTCAGAAGTAGGACATTTTTAAAAACAAAAACACATGCTGTATTTTTATTTAATAATGAGATCCATTTTCTCTGAGTTATAATCAAAACGTGGTGTATTTATACATGAAGAAGATTAGTATAATTATCACAGAAAAGATTGAAAATATACAGCTGCGGAGAGAAAATCATTGGGAAAAAAAAAGCCTTCAGCATTGTCTTCCTGGTTTGATGTTGGGTTTTTTGATCTTAAGAAGTGTCCCAGTTAAAAGCAGGTGTTCCCTAGTAAATGTGTATATACTAATTCATTAACTTGCCAGCAGGTGAGCAAGAGCCATAGTTGGAGAATGAACTGCCAGTTCACTGATTAATCTGTTGGTTTTACCAGAATACAATATCCCTGACAGTGGCATAGAACAATGACCATTCTTTTTGGGACAATCTGCTCCATGCTGCAGATTTAATAAAAAATAAAACAAAACTGAAAGGAAAAAGAAAACGTAGCGAGAGAGAAACCCACACTCATTGAGGACTAAGAGGGCAAGTATATGGAAATCAGTTTCATCATTCCTATTTGTCATTTTTATATGTAGTTTTGAAGGAAAACTAATTAAAGTAATTGAAGTTATTTCTCTTTGTCTGGCATCCATTAAAATCTCCTTGAATATGTAATGAATGTGGTTAATATAACAAAAGATCTAAATTAAGAAGGAGGGGGCTCTTTTATCCTGTCTCTCACCTTATCAGAGAAGGAAAAGTAAGACTGTTTCACTCTTCAGGATTGCTGGGCATGTTTTAAAATCAGTAAACATGGTTAAATGTTCTCTTTTAACAGAGTGTATCTAGCTGTTCAGGTTTAGAAGAAAATCTCCACATGCAGGTGTATGCACATGTGTGCACACACTTGAATGAATTTGGTGTTATGGCAAATTAGCTGCAGCATCCGATTTGGAGATGGAAAAGCTGTTTGTCAACCCAAGAGGTGGAACAGTGCAGGCTCATGCTCACCTGTTTCAAACTCAGCTGGCAGAGGCTTTCTCCACTAATGAGAAAGCAGCTCATTTTTGTTCTTTCAGCTGTTACTTGTGATGAGATCTCATTTCAGGTAATACTGATTAATACCAGGTAGACTTTTCCTTTTAGAACTGGAGAGCATCCCTAGCTTATTCCCTACAAAAGTAGCTGGTAGATGATAATGAGCTTTCGCACAAGCTCATAAGAGAAGAAGAAACAAAGAAAGAAAAGTTCTCGATCCAGCTTCTTCTTTTTCTTTTTTTAATCCGATAGAAATCCAGAACACAGTTTTATCTAGAGAATGGTGTAAGGGAGGAAATGCAAGTAGCGTCACAAGGTATTGCCGTTTTTTCCTTCTATGTGTGCTAGTGCTGAAGGTCAGAGCATCAGCACCTCTCTCACTTCTGTTCCTGCCCTTCTTTTCAGTAGCTCATTTCTAATGGTGTTAATGAAACTCTCAGTTTAAATAGATGAACTAAAGTAATAGAAAGCTTAACATTGCAAGCGCATAATAGCTAGCAGTACAGTACATTGCTCCTCAAACAGGACAGAAATGAGTTGCATGCCTATTCACCAATAATATATTTTTTGAAAAATCAACTTTAAGACCAGTAACCCCTTGATTTGACACCTGAAAAAGAGAAAAAAATGATAATACTGATTGTCTGTATTTGCTGCCATACATGAACAATATCCACTCAATAAAAGCTCTACTGTTACACGTGGCTGTGAAGTGTGTGTGAAAATTAAGCATCAGGACAACACTGCCTCCAGCAAATATTTTAATAAAAGTGACTTAAGAGAATGAGAACAGCTGGGATAATTTATCCTTTTATAATCCTTTCAAATCCACATAATTTCTATTCAGTGAGGCAATTTAACTACCAGTATTCTATGAAGTTTGACATTCTGGTCACACAATTGACTAGTTGCAGTAATATTTATCGGTTGCCTCTATTTATTATAAACAGAATTCTCCAAATTTGCTTCAGACTTTCTGTCTGACACGGGAACTCGGGCTTTTGGAAATGAAATGCTGAGATTCAGCTTTTTAGCGGAACTTTTCTCACAAGCCAGTTTCATGCATTTCATGCAGAGACTGCATTAAATGATATGAATTTGGTCAAATAAACATGGGCAATAAGCATTGATTGTGGAGATCCACTCATTATTGAGGAAAATAGTCTTTACTAAGTTTGATTAAAAAGATTTTAAAGCAATGTTCTTAGAAGTTATAGGTGTCTGAGTGCTACATTTCAAGTGTTGGGCTGTTTAATCAAAATCTAATTATGGGTTTTAAATAAGCTAAATAGTACACTTCTCTTCCATAACTGAATTAAGAAATATCACCTATCACCTCCTAGAAGATGGATAAACAGGTTGTATTTTGTCATATTTATACCTCCTCACTGAACCAAAACTTCTCTTTGAAATGATTTTATGAAAAAGTTTCAGCTGTTTTGTAAGCAAATTTGAGCAATCACAAAAAAAGGCAGAAGTTTTATATCATCTAATATTATTATTATGAGCACTTAGGTAAATGTTGTAAAGTCTGCACACTATTTATATTTTAACCATCTTCTATCCCCTTTGTTGCATTATTACTTATATAATTTTAATGTTACTGTTTCCTCGTGCCAGAGGTCTGTACAGTGAAAGGAGAGTTTGCTTAAGGATTTTGAGATCATATTTTTTTTACCCGCTAAAACCATCCTGTAATGTAGTGATAAGCAGAGACCAGATGTTAAAAATGGTGTTATTTTTATTGTTCAGCATCTTGTAACCCAATAGGAGTAGGACGGATGCTTTTTACCACTGGAAAGAGGACATGAGCTTTTTGATTTTTCATAGCTTCAAGGTTAAAACAATGCTTGGACAATGTTCCTGTTCTGAATATAGAAAGATTACTACACCCATGCAAGTCATAAGACAGATTGTGTGACGCATACAAAGACTTTACTTAGTGTCAACACTCAGAGGTTTGTTACTCTTTCTTGAAATCAGAAGTGAGAAAGATGCATTAAAAATTTAGGAAATTCTTGATTTAAGTGCTTTTCAGAATATAAGAAGGAGGGGGAGGCAATTCATATTTTTATTTATGGTTCTTATACTTGGTAAAAGGAAGTTTCGGAAGTATGGGTTAATTCTATGAAAAGCTTCTCATATTTTAAAACCATAAATATGAATACTGTTATATCAGGAAATCGACTTACTGTTTTCAAATATGCTGTGGGAGAATATCAAAATCTGCTGTTCAGTCCTGACAAACTGCACAGATCTTCCTCTCAGACTTAAATTGTACAGCTTTCTGCCTGATGCTGTAGTTCATGCCTGTTCCCTAAACATAACCCGACACTTTGATCCAACCGAGTCACTGTTCCTCGGTATAACTAAAACCACATTGCCTTTCTCCATACATAGATACTGACTTTGGTTTTCAGTGGGTTTGTTGCATTACTTTTTTAAACGAAATTTAGCAGAAAGTGTAGTGTGTCCTGTTAGTGTGAATGGATTTAATTGAAGAGCAGGGGACAGGAACAGCGATAAAAGCAAAGAGATTGTGAGTTTATACGCCGTTTACAGTCTGTGGCAGAACCAGTTTGATAGAGGAGTTTCTTAGTACAAAGTAGAATAAGGACAGCACTGAGGTCCCATTTTTTAAAACAAAGGAGGGATGGATATACTCCTAAAGGCTGGGGATTTTAGATGGATTTAGTGTTGCTCTGCGTTGCCACAATAGCAATGATGTGGCCCCTTGGCTGTATGTGTAGGCAGGGTGCAGAAGAGGCTGCCTTCAGGCAGCCCCTTGAAGGTCGTAGGAGATGCTACATCTTGGCAGCACGGGGCTGCTGTAGGCTTGGTTCATTGGACTGGCAATCACCTGGGCGAAGGTGGGGAGGTGCTGGGACGCAGCAGCCCTGGCAGGAGGGAGAAGACCTCAGCAGGGAGGAGGATGGGGGTGGGCTGAGGCGCCTCGAAGGCGGGTGCTAGCAATGAGTGGTAAGAGGGCTCTGCCTGGGATGAAAAGTGTGACGTTCAAAGAGACATCTCTTTGAAACGTGAATGTTTGTAGAGTACTGTTAGGTCTAATAGTCACTAAGTTTTCATGGGTTTTAACAAGAATAGGAAAACAAAGGGAGAGTGGTAAGTCTACTTCAGTACAAAGTGAATGAAAATCAGAGAGTTTCTACATCTTTGCTTGACCTTATGCTTGCAGTAGAAGAGGAAGAAACTTGGAATTAATTTTAATCTTAATTTTTTGTTGCATTTGTTATTTTCCTAAAAAAAGAAGAAGAAAAAAAGAGATATTTCTGATCAATCAGTACAAAAATTCACGGTTTTCTTCCAAAACAAATAATAAAGTAATGACAGTAGGAGACATTTAGGGGGATTTTCAATAGCACTGAAGAACCTGTCAGCACCTTTGGCTATCTAAGACCTTCAGAAAGTCTGGCCCATACTGAGTCCTTTAGGACCGGGCTCTTACACTCTGCCAGTTTTCGTTTGTAGGTGAGAAGAGGAAGATAAAGAATACTGGTTTTAGATTCACATTGTGTTTCTAACTTTTAGCTACTTTAAGGAAAATCTTCCTGGATATCTCCTAAGAAAATGGAAACTGAAAATTGGTTAGGACAAAACTTCCTCATTTTCATGCTCAAAATAAAAAATACTTGCATTTGTGGTAGAAAAATACTTAAAACGCGGCAGGATTTCACTCATTCTGTCACAGTATTATTTGATGCATTATTTATAAAACTTGAATTGACATCCACAGCTACAGCTCTTATTTATTCCATTCCTACATTCATATAAAATCATCACCTTTTAACTTATTAAACTTCACAGCATGATTTAGTAATGCAATATTTCTTATATAAATTATTTGAATAGATTACAAAAAATTCAGATGTTCAGGAAAGTCATCATTGGTTCTTATTAAATTTTAAACAAGTTTGTTTAAAAAGCAAAATGCATTAAAATGTAATTTACATGCTAAAAATTCATTTGAAATAAATTCTTTAATGCCCATCCAATCATAGATGCAACTATTAAAAATAACATTTTTTAAGTGTTGGACTGTATCTTTCCTCTTACCAGCTGTGCCTCAGCTCCTGAGTCTAACCCTGCCCTGTGCCGCACCATTTAGACGCTGGTTTTGCTCTATTGGCATCTCCAGTCCTAAGTCTGAACTCGGCTCCTCCTTTATGTCTTCTTCCACTGCTCTATTTAAGTCTTGTGCTGCATTACACCTTGTGCCTGCACCTCCTCTTTCCCTCTTTCTACCATGGAAGCAAATTTCAGTATGATCTCTGG
Organism: Phoenicopterus ruber ruber; assembly: GCA_009819775.1. NCBI lineage: Eukaryota > Metazoa > Chordata > Aves > Phoenicopteriformes > Phoenicopteridae > Phoenicopterus > Phoenicopterus ruber. The sequence goes on along the minus strand of CM020217.1, from coordinate 26,166,763 downwards.
CTGCTTTCTGCCAACAGGTGTGTGCACTATCCATGTTCATTGTCCGTTTGGATGCTCTGTCTAAATTTATGTGTGATGCTCAGTTTTACACACAGCAACTGCTCAATTAGCTACAGAGTCTGAAAGATTTTTACAGGGAAATCTGTGAGATTAGGAGTAAGCCCTCAGGGAAGCTGGTGGGAGTATTTAAACTGGAATTACTGACACGGTCGTCCTGACAGAGGAGCGTTTGATATTCTCCAAGTCTTTTATTGCAGTGTACGTGGGATCTGTAAAGCGCTTTGATGTTGGAGCTGTATTTAAGTGCCAGGCTTTATTGTTTTGAATCTTTCAGGTTAAGAGTTCTCATGGACACAGGGAGGCTGGGAAAGAAGAAATCTTTGCCAGGTGCCTGGGAGGCACGTATTACTTCCCTGATCACATCCTGTGCTAGATGTTCAACTTTGCTGATGATACTGAGTATTAATGGTAAAAAAGACATGGAGCAAGCATGAAGAGGCGCAGAAGGATCTTACAAGGCTGCAGTAGTGTAGCAATAAAATGGCAGTTCACTTATATGTTAACTACAGTTCACTTCCACGTTAACTATATGTTGACAGAGGAGAGGGAGGGAACAAAATCCAGTCTTCGTATCTGTGAGCTGACTGTTACCATTCAGGAGAGAGCCTGGCATTATCTCAATGACAGTCCAATGAAAACATCAGCTCAGCAGCAGAAAAAAACCAAACACGAGCACTGTCCATTCTTGGGAACACCATTTTCCCACGGTACGAGGCTGTGCTGTGCCCACATCTTGACAGATGCAAACTTGCCTATGACTTGATTTGGAAGTAGGTGCAAAAAGCTCCAAAAGTAGTATCTGGCTTGGAGACTCATCAAGTTCTAGATTGGGTTTCTGCAGTGCTTGAGCCTACCATATGCAAGTTCATAAATGCATTGCATATAAGCATTTATGAGTCATAAGCATAAGGCTCAAGCATGTATGGATTTATTGCATAGCTCTGAGTCAGCATAGCAGACTTCTGTCTGCACAATATGGAAAGTAGCGCTCGCCCTTCTGCTCTCCCCGCTCTGAATTTGTGTTGTTTTGCACCAATCTCTCTCATTGATTTTGACATGACAGATTTCAGGACAAGAGGAAATGGCCTCAAGTTGCGCCAGGGGAGGTTTAGATTGGATATTCGGAAACATTTCTTCACCGAAAGGGTTGTCGGGCATTGGAACAGGCTGCCCAGGGAGGTAGTGGAGTCCCCATCCCTAGAGGTATTCAAAAGACGTTTGGATGAGGCCCTAAGGGATACGATTTAGTAGGGGACTTGGTAATGCTAGGTTAATGGTTGGACCCGATGATCTTGGAGGTCTCTTCCAACCAGAACAATTCTATGATTCTATTCTGTGATTCTATGATTTGCTATATGGTCTTCCTTTTCTTGTGATATCTGCTCTATAGACAGTTCCACCCACATTTATTCCTATCCCTGCCGCAACTTGTTCCTTTTACAGCCTGTTACTTTGTTTGGACTTCCTCCTTCTGCTTTACCCTGTCGTGTTTATCAGTCCTGGATGGGACTTCTTTTACGCGCCACAGTATTCACGTACAGGTAATTGTTAAGCCCTCTAGTTTCAACATTCAGGCTACTGCTGAGCTCTGCAGTCCCTGCAGCCTTCCCCCCATACGAGAAAGCATATAGCAGGGCTTGAGAACAGCAGGGGTGCTGAAAAGGTGGGACAGTTGCCATGCACAGAATGGTCACGCAGGTAAATAAGTTGGTCGCAGCAAGGTAACCAAATGCTGCAGTGAAAAAGTTGATAGAGATGGAGGAATTATAGCTAAGTTTGTTCAAGTGAAATTTACAGATTCAGAGCAGACACAAGTGTTACCTTGTGTTTTCTAAATGCTTTTGTGAAAGTTAGAGTATAAGATCTAACAATTTACAGGAGTCTGGTAGTTGTTAAACACGTTTCATTTTACAGATGTATTTTGATCTGGCTATGCAAAATTTTGCTCATTTTTTTCACTGAAGTAGGTAAAAAGTTCTGTTTATTTTTCTGTCCTCTACTCCAACTATTTTACTAGAGAGATACATCATTTTAATACTCAAGTGTTGCTATATATTAAAATATTTAATGTACTCCTTTTCTTGGATGGGAAGGTGTGGGGAATAGTTTGAGGGTTAGGGGGGAGGGGGGATTTGAGAGAAGATCCTGTCCTGTATTCATAGATATGAAGTTCCCCCATAACTGTCACAAGCAAATGGTGTATTTCCAGAGTGAGGTAGGCATCAATATTTCAGCTGCTTTCAAGGCAAGTCCCCCAAATTATTGAGTGCTTTTAAATTCTGCCTGAGTTGCTGGGAGTGGTCGTCACCATACAAAAAAGAGCATCACGCCCTGGCAACCCAGTCCTATGTCCTTTAAGGTTGGTGGCAAAATCCTCACTGATTTTGTCAGTACCAGATTTAAATGTCTGGATCTTCTTTTCTCAAGTAAACCCAGATCTTCTTTTCTCAAGTAAACCCATTTTCTACAAAGACCACGGTATTTAAATCTGAGATTTATTATGTCATATGAAAATTTTAGTAGGAGCTTATCCCAGATACATCGAACCTTACATTTACTGCTGTCAGCCTTGTTTCTTTCACATGCACTTTCATAGCCTTAGAAAACACGATCAAGGTGTTGTTCTTAAGAAATCTTCTCCAAGCTATGAGGCCGTCTCACAAAAAGCTAATTTGGGGTAAGCCGCATGCTGAATTTTACACAGCCTGCGTTCAATACGCTTGCTGCTCTGTCCTGGGCTCAAGATCTATTGCCTGACTCCAAAAATGAGTCCGAGTTTTGTCACATCAATTCTCTGCAGGAAGCAGCTGTTTTCAGCTATTGAGCTGCTTCAACTTGTGTAGTGGCAGTTGTGCCTTTTGTCACATAAACAGTTCAATGCATGTTGTCTTTTATTCTGTGTCGTGCTGCAAAACAAAACAAAAAATCTGAAGGAGCCAAAAGCTATTTTATACTTGACAGCAGCATATAATGAACTGTGTTTTCTGGGGGAAAATTACTAATGGTTCCCTCTTGGTGTATGGGACAGACGCTAGCTCTAGTTAGAGTGAGAGCCATAGTAATTAAAGCTCCAGTCCACCGCATTTAGGAGAGGTTCACCCTGAGGGATGCAGAGTAACTTCAAGATGTCAGATTTCTCAAGGAATAATGACTTCCTAAAGAATGTCTGGAGTTAGTCTGGGATTTCTTTGGAGGACCACTTTTCAAACAGGGAAAAAACACGACGGGATTTCTGTCCAGCTGATGCTCGGTTCTGTATTCTCAGTTCATACGCTTGGGGCTGTTCCTATGCAGAGGGCACCTTTGCAAATACAGGAATACCCACAGGCTGCACCAGTAGGACATCTCGCATAAATCCATGCTTTGTGCCAGTTCAGTAAAACTCTTCCCTGGGTGGAAACAGCATGTAATGGCAGGAGTACTCTTGTAACTTCTACCAGCAAAATTATGTAGAACAGGGATTGAACCTTATTGTAGTGTTGCCTGATGTGTGCAGTTTAGTTGTAAGGGACATATAGCTTTGCTAGGGCATTTGATACCGTCTTGCTGCTTTATGCTGAACAGTAAAATCCCAGACCCTATCACAGCAACCAGGGCTAAAGGCCTTTCCTAGTAGCAGCAAGGTCATTCTGTTGTTCCTAAGGCATCCTTTCCAATGAGCCTGACGTTGACTGATGGTGACGCTGTCATGGACCTCTATGCACATCACTGTATGAGCCAACCTGTTCAATAAGATGCAAATTTTACATCATGATGCCATTTATTTAAAAAAAAAAAAAAAAGCACCTGTCTTTATTGCAGTAAAACCTGTGTTGCACTGGCAACATATTGGACAAAATTGCTCAAAAATGTCCCAAAACACCTATTCTTATAAACCTGCATTGTTTCTAATTGCCACTCCTGAAGAGAGAAACCATGGTTTCTTCTCTTAATGTCATTTAAATCTGCTTTGGCCAGCTTTAAGGTTGCAGTAGGTTGCCAGGTTTCTGAGCAGTAAAATATGGCAATAGACGGGTGTATCCTTTTGTTGTCCTGTATTGTATTTTTGACCTAAATATTTGAAGAATTTTGTGATGCCAGATGCTTTACAGACAACAAAGGGAAACAGAGGCACAGAGAGAAGTAGCAAGTCAGTAGCAGAACTGGGCATAGATCTTGGCTCTCCTGCCTGCTGTCAGTCAGTAGTAGCTCAGCATTCATTCCTCCTTGCGATGTGCTTTTTCACAGCCCTGCTTAGACACCAAGTTCTTTGGAGTTTGTGAACAGAGCTCAGTAGCACAGAAGGAAGAGCCAGAAGTGACCATGAAGCAGAAACACAGTAGTGTTAGAAGATCCTTTCAGTGCGTTGGTTTCTGTGCTTCCTGAGCTGACAGTGAAGTCTTCAATGATAGCAGTGCATGAAAAGTCCACTGTATTGTATATAGAAGGGGTTGCCATGAATTAGGCATGTCTCAATTTGCTTGACCTATGCCAAGTTTAGAAAGATCAAGTCCTTGTTTAAAAAGTCATGATCACTCACTAACATGAAGGTGTCTTCTTTACATTGCAATAAGCATTGCTGATCTGTCTCTTAGTGAAGCTGGCTCCTGCCTTTACAGTCAAATGCACAAGCTTTATCTCGTGCTTCTTTTTTAAGTAACATTATTGCTGATGAAAGGTTGTGAGATGAGGACAGGAGAAACTAGGAGAGAGAGTCAGCATTTACCCACTTTGACAGTCTAGAGGAAATGGCTCTTTCTGTCCCATCCCACTTTTTTCCTCCAGGATTGTCTGTCTTAGTGTATGCGTCTGTCCTGCATAGGTTAGGGGTCCTTTATGATGCTCTTGCCTTTATTTGTGGGGTTTTTTTTCTTTCTCTGAAAATCTGCCCTCACTTTTACTGCCCACTGCCCAGGTAAAGTGGAGTAGTGTGATGTCCTCTGCATGGTCTGGCCTTTTGATGCCTCCGAGGGAATACTAAAGACAAGCTGGAAGCATCTGTAGGATGTATTTGGTTTAGTTTCTGCCAGCTGGGCCGTACTGGAAAGTCAGATTTACTTCAAACAGTTACTGGATAGAAACACAATATAGTCTGTGGAGTAAGGAGGGGACCTCTCTGTTCCATTCTGCTATAGGGGAGCGTGCAAGCCACAAGGATACTGAGAATCCTGGGTTTTTTATGTAGTGACTCTCTAACTGAGCCATGGAGCAGCTTCCAAAGGAGGCAGAGAGCTGAGCCCGGCATCAAGGGCAGCTCCAGTGCGAGTGTCCAGCAGAAGCTTCCCGGGGCCAAGCATGTTTCCCTTTGGGAATCTGGTCCAATATAATTATTACCTCAGCAAATGCAATAGGTTTTGTTGCTGCAACATGGTGTGCAGGTGCTACTATGAGCATGGCCACTAACAAAGTAAAAAAACAAACAAGAAAACCCACCACATTCCCAGATGTCACGTCTTAAAATGCTGAGTCTTCAGTGTGATTGTGAAAAAATAAGGATGAGGGAGGTTTTTTTCTGTCCTGCTTATACTTTGCACTTTCTATATCTTCACGCTGTCTATGGTGTTACATAAAATATCTATGATTTCATTTCAGGGCAGGCATAGTAGTATATAAAACAACTGTAAAGGTCTGCCTACGGTATCCTTCCTGTACTTCTGTTACAATAGTAAGTGCTGACCCATCAGTTCTCTTGAAACTGAGACCATGACAGTGCCGTGCTTAGCCAAGGACACACACTTTATGAGCGTTTTAGTCACTGAACTTAATTACATCAAGACCCTGTATTACATGTAGTACTTTGCCAAATTTGTGCTGGTTTTGAAAGATGACACAAATTACTTGCATGACAATTTATAGATGATTCAAAATTAATGTATGGTCTGATTAGATCTGTTAATCAAAGATAGTGGGTATTTTGTTAGAAAATGGTAACATTTACTCAACACTTTTTGCAGAGTGTTTCTACCATCATGTGAGTTCTGCAGGAGTAATTTCATTAATAATTCAATTCAGCTTTATGTACTGCTGCCTTCATTAAAGAAGTTGGCTACTGACAGCACTTGTATTTAATGTTCTGTTAAGCTTGATTGAGATACAAGATTAAGTCCACTTACATCTCCAAGAGGGAAGACAATAAAATTTTTCAGCATTAGTAAGATTACAGATATAGTTAAGCTGCTGGTCAACCTGTACCAAGCCTACAGCTCTTTACTGTAGACTAACTTCAGTCTTCAGTCTGAAATAAAATTGGCATAATTAGCTCTGAAAGAAGGCTCAAAAGACTGGACCCATTTTTACCAGGTAAAAGCCACCTTAGTTAGTAATAACCGCAATTTACAAATCGATCATTTTTGGGGGTGTCTTTTGCCAAATGACCTTCGGTATCCGTTCTGCATGTACAGGATGCATGTACGCACCAAAGGCACGGGGCAAGTTGAGCTAGCCAGTATCCTGGCTGAGGCACACTCATGAGCAGTGGGGGAAGTTTATGTTGACATATGAGCTTTGTTTGCTTTTACTTCTAAGACTAAGACTAACCACCTAAGATCTGAAAAAAAATACTGAATCTTTTTTCCTGTCTCCTCCTCTAAAACACAAGTATTGTTTAATGAGACTACTTGAATGTTTTACTCTCTCATAACATACTTGATTAAGACCATTTTTTGTCTAATGTAGTGTATAGTGCCCATATTTTGCCCATTTTCTAACTGGACTGTTAGATCAGTATTGATGAGTTGAGGAAGCCTCTTATGGCTTCTTTTTTAGTGAAGAGTTAATTTGTTCAAATCCATGAGTTTGACTCTTGCATCCCATCTTTTCTCTGTCACTGTTAACCTAGTTCGGTTCTCAGTCTACCGCTGACATTTCTTCCTCCTTACTGGAGATTCACTTGATCACTTTAACTCTTTGATCTTTATATTTTAGAGTCTTTATCTAGAGTGATGCCAATGCATTTGAGTCACCCTTCTGCTTCTGTCCTTCTCTGTACTTTTATTTATTGTGTTTTGAGGCCTCCAAGAGCAAATCAAAATGGAGGTGTGCCACAGCCTCTCAAGTATTCCACCCAACAATTATAACATCTGTTGCAGTTTGGGTTAGGATTTAAAACAAATTAAGCTACATCACTCTCTGAAGAATAAAAAATAATTTATTATTCTAAAGCCATAGAAGATACAGGGGCTTCAGCAAAAGGGAAGGTAGAGATGTTATCAAATTGGTAATGACCTTGGTCCATCTGGCAGGGTAATTTTCCTGCCTTGGTAATTGAAATGTATTCAAATGCAATTTAAAGGTCATCAAGGATGCAAGTCAAAGACTTAAGCAGAGTGTCTGATCAAAACATTAAGTATTGTGTTTGACTTTTCCTTTTATGAACGGCTGAAGGATTCTGCCAAATGGTAAATTTCTCTTATTTAATCAGGCTTCTTTGTTAAGACAAACTTTGACTGCAGCTGAGCTCTTCACTTGAGTCCAATACTCACTGAAACGCTAAAGGGCAGAGGAAGGTCTTTTATCCACAGTTATCTTGCAGTTCTGCAGTAAAGTGAACACTGAGACAAATCCCAATGCAAAATAATTCTTCAGAGGAGAAATACAGGGTCATCTGAGCAGCCTTGGCCCATACGATGAATACAGTGTGAGCAGACGTGAAGGATGCTGACACTTGTGTCAGAAAATTTGATTCGAAAAGCAGGACTTTCAAAATCTATACTGGGTGTGCCAGTATCCATTCAAAAGATTTTTTGAAAGAAATGAGTAAGGCAATATATGATGGCTGGACAACCAGATTGTGCCTTTAAGATTTCCAAGTAGAGTAAAGAACCAATAAAATAAATGGATACCATTATCTTATTCTCCATTTTCCTGGGCAAAAATCAGCTGCATTAAGTGACCATGCATAAATTTTTGAGCAGCTCTTCCTTTTCATTCAGAATATGTAGTTCTGCATGAGGAATTGATTTTTAATAATAATTCATGTGGAACCAGTAGAAGATCCAACTGAAAATAAAGGGGAAAGGAAGATGATGAACCCTCTGTCCTCTCTATTAGGTATCCTAATTATTGCCAAAGAAATTGGCATTAATCTCCTTGTCAAGATCAGGAGTAAAATTGCCTTCAGAAGAAAAATAGTCTATTTCAGCAAGGTGAGCCATATCCCCCCCCCCCCCAAAAAAAAAAAAAAAAAAAAAACACCACAAAACCCTGGCAATCTTTTGGATCTTCTCCAGCTAATCAGGGTAAATGATGGACACCTTGACATCTTCATTTGGCAATATGCTTTCACCAACATACCAAGGGCTGCCAACCTCTAGCTTTGGCAAGCCTAACTAAAATGAAGGCACTCCCACTCAAATTAACCCCATGCATGTTTTTACTGCATCCCCTACAAAATCAGGGCTACCTTTCTTGGTAGCTTGTTTTCCATGGCTAGCTTTCCTTCTGCCGTCTTACCACACCCATCTAAGTGGATCAGATCTAATAAGATATTTTGTTCACCTCAGGTATTAAAAGATACCATTTTCATATTTCTTATGCCATGCTAAAAATAATAGCTGTGTTAGGAGAGTTCTCTGAATACCATTGGGTCATTTATTGACCCTACAGGTGACATGAGGAATGATGCTAGCAGAGAAGCAGGACCTTTGATCTATCACCTGTAGACCTGTTCCACCATGTTGTCTTCTTCCCAGCACATGCTCCATCCTGTGCCTCGCGTGCCCTCATGGCCGGGCTTTGCGCTGCTCTGCAAGCCCAGCGCTCCATCTTGCTTCAACGCTGGCTTCGCCCATGCCCGGTCAGCCCTCTGTAACCACCGTGCTCTCTTCTCAGGTGGGCTACTTCTCCACCTCGGTGTTTTAGTTTCAAAACAGGGATATGAGAAAGTGTTGGTTTTGACATGTAGTGATTGTAAACAAAGATGTTTGATTGTGGTCTGGGCCCACGTGAGATGCGGCGTTCGTTAATTAGCACCAAATTATATTTAATGTGACTAATCTGTGTTGCCACACCGTTGCGCGTGAACTGTGATCTTTGAAGCGAAACAAATCAGATCCAGCTCTGTTATATCGGATCCTCGGAGCTGATGTGATGGCGCCTAGATTAATTAATTATTCTGGTTGTGCGGCTGATCCCATGAAGAAAGGCAGTGTGCACCACACGCACTGTGGAGAGGTTTGCAGAGATGATTGTTTAGCAGGGACTGTACATATGGAAATTTGTTCTCATTTCTTCCTTTGTGCTATCCCATTTACAAATGGAAATGACTGCTTCGTAGCCAGTTCTCATTATATTTCTCTCCCGTGAGATGTGAAATTAGCACCAGGAGAAATCCCACGGTGGTTGGGGCTGAAGCCTAGCCTCTGCCGTCGAGGCTGCCCCACCAGGAGGGGGGAGCAGGGAGGCAGTGCGGCCGGCAGGACCCTGCCCTTGCCGACGTGCCTCAGCAAGGGGCAGAGACGGGCCGCTGGCGTCAGCCAAGGGGCCAGCCGGGGCTGGGCAAGGCGGTGGTGACGAGGCAGGGCCGAGGTGGAGCTGGGAAGTCAAGTCACGATCAGGCGCAGTATGCATACAATATATGCGTAAACAATATACTTTTGTACAGTTAAATACAGGGGCAATGTGGAGGCCCCTGCTAAGTCTGGTGAGGGCAATGAGAGCCTGCTGGTGCCTTCATGTCCCACGTAGGGCGCAGCCATCTTCTGGCATGGGAGTCAAGCAAATCCACCCCTCGCTGCCCTCGGGGCTCACGCCGTGTCGCTTAGTCTGGGGTTGTAGTACAGATGACTTCAATTAATCTGTTCCTGCCGTACATCAATGGCAAACACGATCAAGGCTGTGAATCACTGAAGTGTCACTTCATTGCACACCTGGGCGAGGAGACGAGAACTAGTTGAATGCTACCGAGTTGATGTATATAAATGGGTCACTAGTTTCCTCCAGAGAGGTGTACGTGTGTGTTGGTTTTGAGCAAGATGTGTATATTAGCGCTATCAGCAGTCTTGTTAAAGGTTTGCAGCACTGCTTTTATTACGTTGAATAGCAGAACACAGGTGGATAAGGCAATTTAAAAACAGGCACTAACTTTCTGGCAAGGCATAGTAATACTGTTTTACTTGGTTATAGTTTGATGTAATGTAAAGGAGGTGGTGGTTGTGAGGGGTTTTTTTCTTCTAGAAAAGCGGATATGCTGCTAAAGATATATTAAAAAAAAAGGATTTTTTTAGAAAATCTTTTTGCAGTCATAGGATTATTCCTGTTTATGCTCTGCTCTACCAGTGCAGCCACCTTACCTGCAAGGAACATTGTGAGTGATTCCATTCAGCAGCTGTTCAGGAAGCTTTCTTAAAACAGGAAAGCAAGGAGAGCAGCTAGGCTATTATAACAACGTTTAAATCTTTCCACGTGCATTCCTCTGAGCCAGCTACAAGGCTAAGAAGTGTTGTTACCCTCAGCGTAGAGACAAAGGGGCTTGGGCTGACAGAATTGTTTTGCTGTCGGTTACCACCCCGGTAGGTAACTCGATTTGCGCTGATCAAACTTCCTCCCCTCAGGTGGCTGCTTACTGGGCTGACACCAGATCCCAGGAAAGCGGAGCGGGGCTCAGGAAACGAGCTCCCTGCACTTGGAATGCTGGCAGATTTTGCCTGTTGATGTAGCTGCCTGGGTATTTCTAATCCATGTTTTCTGATGTAGGTAATAAAGGGTTTGCTAGCTTTTGCTTCAGATGTGCTGCAAGCTTACGCAGCTCACATAGGTAGACCTGTGTTTTCAGTTACTCTCTGGGCTCCATGTTGCAGAGAGTACACGTCCAATTCACAGAGAAAGCAGAGAATAAGGTGTTTCCTTCCCAAAGTCACTAGATGTACTCTTGAAATCCAGAATGAGTTTTTTGAGAATGTAGAAGTAAATTGTCTAATTTTGACCTTGAAGTCAATTAAATATTGCTATCTTTCAAGTAGTTTTAAGGGTTTTTTTTTTTTCCTTTGTTTCAAATGGTCTTGATGGTGGACTAACACAGACTCTTTTTAAAAAAAAAAAAAAAAAGAAATTAATTTAGCCTTACCCACAAGCTATCTGTAATTGAACTATTTTACTGATAATTTTTCTATTTAGTTGCTATGACTATATGGGCTGCAGCAGGGTCAGGTTAGCTTGCACGGGTGAGAAATGAAACAATTGTTTTATCACAAGCTGGTCAACCAAGGTCAACTCTGTACGGCCCTTTTCCTCCAGATAACTTGCATGCAACAATTACATTGCATGTGATATGCCACCAGTGTGATGGAGATGGTTCGTTGTCAGCGTTTTCTGTTGGCTGACCACCGCCTTCAGGCGCCACTGTCCTTCCAGGGCTGCCTGCCTTACCTCCGCATCAGCCCTTTTCTCTGCCCTTTGGTGACGCTGTGAAAACAAGACACAAGCAGAAGGACAGTAACTTCATACAACCTGAGACCAGCAGCATTGAAAGTGCCTTAGTCCCGAATCGATTGCTATGGCTCGGTAAGCGATTGCAAGATTGCCTGGTTACCTTGTCTATGCACTTCTGTCCCTCAAGATATCTGGATTTCTGTTAAGTGAGAACTTGGTTCAATGGCCTCACTTGTCGTGCTAGCTTTACACTGATATAGCAATTATCCCAAGTGCAGTGTTCCTGTAAATTACCGATGTGCTCTCAGCCCTTCTCTTACTGCATTAAGCTCTAACAGGTAATATAATTTTCATTACACAGAGCATTCCAGGTACAAGAGCTCTGTGGTAAGAAGTTGCAGTTTGTTTATTGCTAGTGTAGCTGGTTGTAAATAGTGGTTATATTTGTCACGCTGTCTGCTTATTTTCGTATTCTCAAGAAGGGACAAGACAGCACCATAGAATTGCTGCAGTGGTCTGGGAACATAAGTGGTTTTCAGGATGACAAGGAAAAATTGTAGATTAAAAAGTATGTTCAAGGTAGGAAGGGGGCTGTGAATAATTCGTCCTTAAATAAGTCTTCACATTTAAAAATTAATTATTTTATGGTCATTTAAGCATCTTATATTCATGACCATTCCAGGGTACCTTAGCCAGAAATTGGGTTGGGGAAATAAATTATAGTACTTCACCTTTTTACCCAAATGTTTGCTTGCTGGTGATTGATGATACCTGTCTGACTCCCTGGTTTAAATCCCCTGCTTTTAAGAGTATATAGCCTTGATTTCTCAAGAGCTCCCTTGCACTAAAAGGCTAGAGAAGGAGTTTCGCTGTATGCAAAAAGGCTGACATACAAACCTAAATCCAAGAAGCCCAATTAGATTGATACAGAAATCTTCCTGAAATTCAAGCTCTAGTAGAGGGGAAGTTAATTCACCCTTCTGCTCAGCGTGTCTTTCTGTGTATAACGTGGGATCTCTCTGCTCAATAAGAGACAGGTGCTCACCTCAAGATCCTGCCAGGTGGCAGCAGCGTTCCCAGCTCTGCCTTTGGGACGTTCATGTTCTTCTGGGGACTTGGCTCTTTATTCTCCTGTTTCATCTTGCAACTGTAACGAGAGGAGGCTCATGGCTCTGATGTTTTGACTGGTGTCTATAATGCTCTCAGCAAATAATTACAAGTGGAAAATGCCCTAAAATCTTTGCAAGTGTTATCTTTCCGTAGTTGTTCACACCATATTTAAGGAGGTTGTGCTGGGAATACCCAAGTAGACATTTAATGATACGGATAGTGCTGTCCTTACGCATGCCAAGCTAGATATATGACTCTAAAATGTCTTCTTTGCATAACACTTTGAAGAGGTAGCTCTTTTGCCTTGCTTCTGGGTGAAGATGCATCTTTATTTACAATAATGCTTTTGAAAGCTTTTGTCTCTGTTCTAAAAATAAATGAACATACATTGAGATTTCATACTTTGTAGGCTTTGATTACACATTAGCTGTGTGTAGCTGTCAACTAAAGACCAGGGAGGAGAAGGAAGGTTGCTTCTGATTTACAGATTCACCCCTTCTTAATCTGAAAACTAAAGCTGGCTGTTTGGTTTTCTTTTCCTTTCCTATTAGCAATTGTGGCAGCAAGATTCTGCCAGGCAGTTTTAAGCAGTCATCTTTACTGTTAATTCAAATTCAGCAGTAGCACCAACATGGTTCTTTTGATTTTAGTTGAATTACTCCAGAGTCAACTTGATACACATGAGACCAGGATTACTGCCTAAAATCTCAGGCTTTTTTCCACTGACTAGCTCTGCTGGAAATACTAGTAGAGGGTGAACTTTTATTTTAAAACATGAAGCAGAAGGCATCACTGCAATGATTCTTCTGTGTTTTATACAATTTTTAGAAGTAAAAATACTTAAGGTAGAATTATGGTCAGATAATACTACAAAAAACCCCAAGAAATATAGAGTGAAGTTACGAGCATCATCCTGCTCACATCATGTGATATATACAGGGGAAATAATAGTTCTGATCTACATTGTAGAGCATCCGGAGAGCTGCTAATGTCATGGTTAGGTAGCATTAAATGAGGTTCTGGCTCCAAAGACAAAACAGAGAATCCATGCAGAAAGGCATATCCTGTATGGATACCTGCATCCACGGAGCATTTACCAGCATTTGTAAATAACACAGCAGGTATTTTTTCTTTCATGTACATACTTAATGCGATGCAAATAGTTGTGGCGTCATCATCGATTCTGTCAGCAAGTGCCTTATAAAAGCTATAGGATAAGCCTAACTTTTGAGCTCTACCTATGAAATTGTTTATCTGCAGTTTATCTAATTAATAGGAAAAAGTATGTTCAGCATCCTTAGCCCTGACATAGGTTGAATTGATTTCTTGTTGTTTAAGAAAGTCCTTGTCAGCAGGCAACTTTCTTCAGTGCTGTCAAGCATAAAAGTAAAATTATTTTAGCTATGGTAACGTTCAGCTCCACGCACAGTAAGAACACAGAAAAGCCACAAGTTTTGTGACCTCTGTCTGCTAAGTAAAACCTATTTGCATTAAGAAAACACTAAGAGACTACGGCTTTCTGCTCTCAGTAATGCTGATCTGGGCGAGTTGCAGTCATCCTGCACTGCAGATGACGGTCTTGGACTGTTATCTGCCCATTTTCAGTTTTTCTCAGCAGTGATAAGTACTCCTCAGAAAGCCACAGATGTAAGCATTCTCCAGGATGGTATAATTTAAAATTCATGTAAGTAGACTACTATGTTATACATTTGTTAATGTCTTTAGCTGGAAGCTACTTCATGTCTACTGAAGAGGAAGCTTTTGTGGTTGCTGCCAGTGTACCTGTCTGAGGTTCAGGTCTAGACCTGGCAGCTAAGGATTTCGTCCTTTTCAGTCTTGTTTCCAGATGCTGCATGGGACAGCTTCTGAGTTATCCTTACAGCATTTCCCTGGTTTTCCTTTGGAATACCTCCTATTGTACAGTAATGCTTTTTTCTGAGTATTTGGACCTTACCCACACTTGCAGCTTAAGTATCTTCAACACCTGGAAATCTATAGCAATAGGTAAGGTCAGCCTGGAGTCTCCCAGGCTGGTTCCCCTCGGCTGAGCCTCTCTGCTGCTTTGCTCCCAAACTACACAATGGATGGAGGGGAAAGATGTGGGAGCTGTTTGCTGGGGGCTAATAATGGGACGAGGTGGCATCTTGAATATAGAGACCCTGTGAATCTGTGTGCTGCTTTACATGGGGTGGGAGGATGGAGATGCCCAGCTGGGACTTCGAGGGCTGTGCGTTTGCTGGCGGAATTTATTGCCTGTCCTTCACCATGGCACTGGTGTGCCTCTGTCTTCCTGCAGCCCAGGGAGGAGCAACATGTGCAATGTGGAGGCCGAAAGCAGCAGCAAAAAAAACCCTGCCATGGCTTCTTAGGTTAGGGCTTTGCTTGCCATATGTGTTCTTTTGCACCTGAATTCACTGTCCTCTATGTACTGCATCTTACCTCACCATCCTTGCAGTTACCCCTGAATGCACGGCTGGAGGTGATTTGATAACCCTGGTTTGAGTGCTCCCACACAACAGCCAAGAAGCCAGTGAAATTCCCTGCCTCAGCTCTTTTTTCCAGGCCCGTTCGTTAGCAACAGAAGTTTATGTATCAGTAGCTGAACTGGAAGCACACAAAAATAAAATGCTTATTAGTAAAGGCTCCTGCACAAGGATACAGGCTGTTTGCAGACAGTAATGCCTAAGTTAGCCATTCATTTAGAAAAGCACCACAGTTGAATTTAAGCACTTGAATAATACAAACTAGTAGCCTCTTCATTTTACATTTTAAACCCAGGAACTGGGAGCCTTAATAAGCCTTTAGGCTAAGATTTCACGTATTAAAAATTCTGCTGGATTTGAAGAGGAGCAGCTACAGTGAGTGCACACACTTGTATTTTTAAGGGCCTATCCTCAAATATGGATTATAAACAAAAAAAGTAGAAAAAAATTACCACCAATACCAGGAGATTAGGAAGAATTTAAATAATTAGAAGACTGCTTCCCTGACCAAAGTTTTTTCTACAGCACTTGATGCACACAAAAAAAGTCTTTTAATAGCACTACTCAAGAAAATACAGACTGGTGAGAAACTGCATTTCTAATCAAATTCTCCAGGTGGTATAGAGCTTGCAGAGCAGTGGGAGGATGAACCGGGGAAAAATTCTTTAAAGCAGGTTTAGATCACTACCTACTCTTGTCAGCTCAAGCAGAGTATACAGAGATCAATGGAGATGGGGCAGATGTGATTGGGATGGGGTACAGCTGCGTGATTTAGATGCATTAATAAATTTTCTGTCAATCTAGTAATGTTGCTGTACCTACAGTATAGCAAACAATGTAGATATGCTGCAGCCACGCAGAAGGGGAACTACACGTCTTCATTTAATATTTCACATGATTATTCTTCTCTGCTTTTGGCCCTACTACATGATGCTGCAGTAAGTTTACTTTGTCGAAGAGAGGGTATAATTCAACAGATACAAGAGTTTTTCCCAGCTTCCTGCCAGCTCTGTTTGCATCTTCCCATCTCTAAATTTTGTTCTCAGGATGAGCTGTAACACAGAAGTGCTTAGGGCAATGCTGTTAGCCACTAATAAACCACTTCAGAGCTTGCTAAGGGTGAGTCCTGCAATCTGAGGCAATGACAGAAATTTGATTAGAAACTGAAGAAGTGGGCAATAGAGAGGGCTAGAGAGAGAGAGAGAGAAAAGCATGAAAGCTAACTTTACTGAATTCTAAATAGGTCTAATACTTCCATTATTGCATCTGTTTTGTTTTCTTTACACCTGGGAATAGAGTTGTTTACTATTACAGGTTCCAGTTTCATAGAGATTTCTTAAATGCTTGGCTTTACTTAATGAATGGTAAAATTACTTAAGCTAGAACCTGAAGGCTGCGCTTTGCTCTTTTTCTTCACGTGCTAATTGAAAATACCCAGTTTCCTGTCTGGGTTAGTAGTTATAAAAGTGAGCAAAGGGAGGCAGATAGGAAGGAATTGGCATCTAAAGGCACTTTAAAGGAGTTTGTAGGAAACTCCTCTCTATGAAGGGTGATTTTGCTATTTATCATCTGAATGCTGGGTTTTGAAGGGTGTATTATAAGGACAAGAATATCCTTCAGAAATAACTTTTAAAACCAAGATTTGAAAATTATGATTTCTTTCATACTCTGTGTTAGTACCTTCAGAAGAGAAATTAACTCCCGGAGAAACAGAAGTCCCTTCTCTTTCTCTTCATTGAAACACTGAACTTGGTCTGTTGGAAGAAGAACAGTATCTGTGAAAAGATCATACAGTGAATGTGAGGTTTCTGTCCAGCTGTGCAAATACAGTGCATACTGCATAACGCGGTGTTACCCAGACCCAGCATTAAGTAGGGCTGCACGTATCATATCTGTGTGTACGGAGCAGCTGGAAAACTTGATGCACAACGCTTGAAACAATTTTCTGTAAACCAATTAGATCACCTCTAATGTGCTTTCAAGTTATCCAGTCCCACATCTGCATGCTAAATGCTAACACAGCTGAAAATATATAAATTGCCTTTTCTGAATATCTCGTCAGAATAATTGGGTATCAGACTGCACAGCGTTTGTAATACATGCTGCTGGACATACCCTGCCGTAATGCTCAGAGTTTATACTCTGCTTCAACTGTTGGGCTAGATAATAGGTTTCTTTCAACTAATCTTTAGTTTTTAATGTGTTATTTTTTCCTGAAAATGTGGCAGTTTTACTGATCTTGTAAGGTTGTTAGTAATTGTATGTAAGAGAGGTCTTGGCCTCAAATGCTGGTTTGCTTTGGCTTTTTATTCTGCTTGACAAATCGGTGCCTGTTCCTCCTCCTCCTCACAGTTGTGTCTCCTTAATTCCACTTTACAGGGGAGATGCTTCAGTGTCTTGTCACATGTGAAGTTTTGTTTAAGGATAAATTTTCCTCAGTGCTAAGTCTCATAGCAGTTTAGGTACTTCCAAATCAAAGTCAGAGTAAGATGTATGCTCCTGAAGTCAAGCTTTTCAAAGAAAGAGGTAACTTTTTCTGACTTCTATTGATTTAATAACTACTCTGTACTTGAAGACTTGGGGACTGCGTGGCCAAGTCACATCTGCAAATAGCATTAAGGTCCCAAAGCTACTAAGGCAGTTTTGGAAAATGCAAAATGCAGCTATGGGCCCTTTCTCTTACGTGGTTGGAGGGAACAACGGGCCATTTCCTAGTGTTTTGATGATGATGAGAAACCTGGGTGTGCCCAAAACATTGCTGGTGTGATGCTTTTTCATTACTGTAGCTGATTAGGAAATTTGAAAGAGCTTCCTTATGGATACATGATTAAATGTTGGTTCAGATGATTTGAACTGAGGTAATGAGGGTATAACTGGTCTTTTGAGAGCTGTGATCCAGGCTGTTACTTTTGGGTTGAAAGCTTAGTTTTACCCCACTCCCTTCAATTCACAATTCAGAGTGTGCCAGAAACATGATCTTTTCTAGGTGTTTGCAAAGTATCCAGAAACATTCTTGAAGAGGAGATAGGAAGTTCAAAGGAAGGAGCAACTCCAAAAGCTGTTCATGTTGCAGTTAGTGTTAATTCTGTTTTGACTGTGTAATGAAAACAAGGCTCCTATTCATTATGCTGAAAGCTGAGTTCATAGCATATCAAAACACAGTTTTAAACCAGCAAGACTGCTGGTCAGTAGACCGGGTGTGTGCGACAGAGCGTTGCCTCCTGCCTGGTTGGGACTGGAGACTTCTTTGGGAGGAGGTTGTGGGATAGACAGCTAAAGCGCTGCTGTTACCCTGCCACAGAATTTGCAGTCCTCTTCACAAAGGAGTTTGTGTTTGATTCTTGTGGAGCAGCATACCTGTACAAGCAGAGAATTTGGTCGTGATTCCATTAATGTTTCTCAGCCACCATTCCTTTGTTAAAAGGGAAGTCCAGCTGTCTTAAAAGAAATTTGTGCAGGTAAAGCTCACAAATATTGCTGGACTTGCAAGTAACACGTGAATTTGTTCTTGGATTTACAAATCGCAGATCACAGATGTTAATGAATACTAATTCATCTTTCCACAAAAAAAGATTATGAAAATCTGTGTTGTCTCATGAAACTTGGCCTTCAAGCCTAAAATCAAATTACTGAAGACAGTCAAAAAATTGTAAGGTTTAAGGTGGTATGTGACATGTTTTTGAACAGACAACCCAGTCATTTCCTAACAGCTTAGTGCTTGATTTGACCCCAGTAATGTTTTTAAGAGTACATTTTACGTATATGATTTTGTAGAGGGATACTGATCTAGACCACAGGCACGTACGCTTCCAAGCAGAGTTTGGAGAATGGTACAGCGTAGGTGAGGATGCAGAGTTTTAGGATGATAAGGGAAACCTGGGCAGCCCCCAGAAAGAAGAGAGCCCCTTGAATTGTGTTTGAGGGTAGGAGCAGAGCGAGAATCAGCAAAAGGCCTGAGGGAAGAACGTACCTTATGCTGCTGACCCAGGACAGAAAGAGAGATTTCCTTGAAACTGCGGATCTGAGACCATCAGTACTGTTTGGTTGTTTGGGTTTACAAGAGGGAACTGTTTAAGCAAGCAAAAGGCTCCTGTGAACTGCCCTTGCAAGAGAGCAGCTTGTGCTGCTATTTGATTATAGAGGTCACATACAAGGACGACACACAGGTCATTTACATGCTAGGCAGAATTTGAAATTGCGTCCTTGCTGGATTAGCATTGCTCGATGTGTCCTTCCCTACAACATCACCTTCTGGAGACCAAATTCTTCAGTCTTTTCAACAAGTTTATTTTATATCCAATTCTAAAATGGAAGAGATGAGTGAAAACAGTTTAAAGATCCCCTGCTTGCTTCAGGCTGTCCTTGGGCTGCTTCTCAGGCGTGGATGCACTTGTGCAAATTTGCCTTCAGTGGACCAGAGCTAATCCAGGACTGCACAGGAGCAGAACGTGATGCCTTTGCTTCGCTCACCTACAGCAGAAGCACCATATGCATTTCCCCATGCCCAGCAGCCGTGCACGTCGCTCCTGTACGGCAAGAAAGGGCCAGCAAGACAGAGGTGCCCTCTCTTTCTCCCCTGCTCAGAGCTGGCTACCTCCCACCCATGCAGCAAGAAATGCTTTGAGATCTGTGCAGCTCCTCCTAGAACAGCTGTAGCAAGATTAAATTTTAAAAATTCCCCTTTTCCTTTGCCCATAGTGGGTCACTTTGTCTCCCCCCTTCATCTTAATTAGATCAGGAGGAGGTAATCTGCAACCCCTGGCACCTGTTACTGTAGAGGAGAGACTCCCTATGTTCCAGGAGGATTACTACAAACCTGATTATAGTGGGGGATCTTATCATAAATCTAAGGCATCTAGGAAAGATTTCCAGTGCATACCTACGTATTCTGACAAGATGTCTTATCCCCAGCCAATGTATAACAAGCAAGTCAGGCTAAAGACTACTGTTGGCACATTGTCTGTGTTCCAGAGCTTTAAAGTACTTGAAAATGCAAAATATGTATCTAGCAAGATTTCCAAAAGTGCCCTTTAATGAGGAGGAAAAAAAAAAAGGCAAGTCTAGATTCAATTCTTCTTTAACTTTCTGGCTCTGTCTGTATAAAGCAGACACCACAATATTGCTGCCAGAAGAGGTATGTTTTTATTACACCTATTGATATACTTCTGCATGCAATTTTATCAGAGACAAAGCACAGCTGGGCTTTAGCTTGCTATTGAAGGCGAAACCCAATCTACAGTAGTCTAATTTCACTGAAGAAAAAAACAAGACTATTTTATTGTTAAAAATCCCTGTGGAAATACCTCAGCAATTTTGTTTTGTGAAACAAATAATTAAACAAAAAGTATAATTTTGCTTTAATGTGTTGCAAGGACAAGTGATTAATATTTTTAAATGTCTCCATGAAAATCATTCCGTTTACAAGACTCTATTTCACCACAAAACAAGACCAGAACAATTAGAGATTCATGCAGCAAACACACAGCTCTTCACGGGGGGGGGGATATCACTTTTCCTGGACCTGTTCCAGGGTGAAGTGTTGCACGGCCGGGGGTCTCGGAGCACAGAGGAAGGGTCCCAGCACATGCAGTCCCCAGACGTGCAGCAGCGAGCCCTGCTGAGGGCAGGCTGTTAAGCTGAGGCTCAAGTGGACGTTGGCACAATTAAACAGTGTCCAGACTGGCATCGGCTTGAAGCCTGGACAAAGCCAGCCTGCAAAATATCTGGCAAACATACCTTCAGAAAGAGCCCTTCCTGGAGTATCGTGTTGTGGAGAGGTTCTCTCCATCCCTATGGAGAATCTCATTTCTGCCAGCAGGTTCCTTCAGACCAGGCTCTTCCCCAGGAGGGAGCAGTGAAGGCCGCCTTTCAGAACCAGCTGCTGGTAGTTCGAGGACGGCGTGCAGAAAACCAGTCATACACATAACCAAAATTCTTACGTCAACAACGGCAACAACAAAGCCACCCAAAACCCCTCAAACACCTTCATCCCTGCCGCCTTCCCCCAGACAAAACACGCTGAAAAACATTAGGGCCTAATGCTGAGGATTTGAACCTATAAACTCTAAATTTCATAAATTCTATGGAAAGGAGGAGGATGGAGAAAGGGGACAGAGGTGCCAGGAAAGGTATCAAGTAAAGCAAAATCATTTACCTGATTCAGAAGTCTACAGACACAGATTTTTCAAGTGATCTACAACTCCACATTTTGGCTTGTGACCTCCTGCTTACTACTTTTAGCTGTTAAAAGTTCAAGGCAAAAGATGGTTACTTTCACTAAAAAGAATTTGAAATAATAATGAAACATGTCATTTCCCCAGCAAAAGTTTTATATATTAGAGGAGTTAGTCCTTTTAGTTTTAAAAAAAAAATAAATAAAAAATCTAACCAGACCACATCAGGCAAATGGTGCTGTCTGTTCTGCACCGGCACACTGGTCTTCTGACCCCATTAGCTGTTATGGGGCTGTAGGGTGTGTACATTGATTTTACACCCAGCTGCCGGATATCCGAAAGAGCCTTAATCAGAGGTTTCCCCGCTCTTTTGGCAGAACAGGTAACTGGATTTGGTCCGATTTTTAATAACCTGCCTTGTGGCTATGCATCCCTTTGTGCCTAGGAAGCGCCGTAGCCGGCTTAAAGCGTCAGCGTTCATTTGGGGATCTGCTTGCCAGACAAACCCACCACAAAGGGGAGAATTGAAGCAAACCTCTTTAATTCAGCAAGTATCATTTGGAGGTGCAGAGCAGGAATAAACCTGATCCAGTTCCCTGAAAATGGAAAAGACTGGGGCTGCAGAGGGTCAGGCATCCTAGAAGCTCAAACAATCCAGATTCCCCCTTTCAAATTTTGTGGGCTGGCTCTACTTACTTATGAGACTGAATTGCTAATAAAATTAATTAGAAGCATCAGAAGTTGCTCATCCCAAGAGTATTTCTACTTGAAGCAGTCATTAATTATTCTGACTAGATTGTCTGTCTTTTTCTATTTATAGGCTGGCCATGGGCGACGCTGACTGTTCTCGGGTTCCTGTACTGCTATTCTCACGTTGGAATTGAATGGGAGCAAACGTACGCCGTGAATTAGGAACGATGCACAACAGTGATTTTTAAGACAGGTTGATGGCTTTTCTACACTGGATATCCTAGCTGCAGAAGGATGCGCCAGACCCAAGTATTTGGTCACTGTGTTAAACCCAAAAGCTCGTGTAACTGGTTCTGGTTTGTGAATGCAGGAATTGAACCAGAAACACTGATGGGCTATGGCCAGGGGTAGGGAGAAATTATGAAGCATTTTGAATTATGTTATTTTTATAAAACAGCATCTCTACGACTCTATGTACATTGGAAGCGTGCATCTCAGAATAGGTATTTTATATATGTTGAAGATTCGTTTTAGTTTCTTCCGATGTTCTGCTGCCTACTTTGAGATATTGAAGAAAAAAAAATTTCCTGCCTTGCAGAATTCAAAAAGCCCAATCTCTCTCAGCCTCTGTCCAGGGGCACACAGGGCTGTGCCCTGCCCTTACGCTACTCCACGAAGGGCAGGATGCTCATCAGTTCTTCTTGATTGCTTTCTGATACAAGTTAGAACATTTTTGCTGTTCTCACTGACTGCAGTAGTTCAGCCTTAAGCTACTTTTCTACCTACCGTAGCAAAGTCTGCTTTTTCTCTTTAATGTCTTCATTTAAAATTTTCCCTTTATTTTAAAGGATAAACCTTTTAGGAAGGGGTTTATTTGGTTTTTTTAAAAAAGAGGGAGTAGGGAGGCAGGTCTTTTCTTAAGGAACAGCTTTTTATTTTTAATCAAATATGACCTTACAGCTCCAAATCAGCCAGACCTGTTACAGCAGCATCTTTGCCAAAAGACGGGGTTGCCCAGAGCTGGGAAGGTCCTGCCTGCAGGAATGCTTCAGCGCGTGCTTGTTTTCCGAGGGAAGGGCAGACCCCACTCACGTCTGGCACAAGGGGTGTCTCCCAAGCAGTTGTTTTTTTAAACTGATATTGAAGAGCAGCCAGAAGATCTTTAGTCTTTCTCAAGTCAGACATTCCCCCTAGGCCTGGCAAAAGGCCACCAGTCCTGGAGAGGGCTTCTTCCAAGAGCAGCTTCCTGCACCCGAAGCAGAAGGACTCCTATCAGAACTTGTTCTGTGCCCCCCACCAGCCATTTTGGGCTGTTCAGAGGTACAGTTAGCATCCTACTGTCCATCACTCCTGCACCTTCAGCGGAGTCTGAATGAGCTTATCCCTTCAACAAGAAATTCAGTCCCTGAGATAGGCTTCAGCTTAGTGCCTGCATTTCTGATGTCTCATCTGCTGAGAACTGTGGCAGCCACCTTTTTCCCCTTCATTTGTTCCTGAAGAAATAAGGGCAGAGGCTTCAGCTCTCTACCCATCCGGAGACTAAGCCCATCTCTTGCTGTTTCAAAGCAGAATCTCCAGCCCTTCATGTTTAGGGAAAGATTTCCCCCCCCATGAAAATGCAGTGATGTCCCCTGGAAGTCATTTCTAGGACATACTGTGGACTGTTGAAAATAAGACTTACCTTGACTGCTGCCTGGCCAGAGACACGGCCCTCCTGATTGACTTACAGCGATTGCAGGGTCCTTTCAGCTGCAAAGAAGTATACTGCTCTCAGCCTCTGAATTTACTAAAAGGATCTGAGATTGGCCTCCATTTTGGAGTAGAACTGAGCTAAGGGCAAAAACTTCCTCAAGCTTAAAATTTGTAATTAAGTGGAATTAGCATTGGAGTGAAGAGTCATGAGTCTGTTCTTCAGTCTTATTGATTACCGTTACTACATGAAACAAGGGGCTACTAAGTGATTAGATTTCAATTTGTATGCATACAAAACTTCCTACTCCAATATGGAAATGACCTTGAAGGTCATCTAGAGTATGCTTATTTCTGAACTAAAATAGTTTTGTGGGGTTTTTTTTTTCAGTGCTTTATACATCTTTCATAATTTTGTATGCTTTTCTGTTTCTATAAATAAAGCTGAAACTGACTCTTGGCTTGAGAACTGTGTCTTAGAAAGCTACGGTTTGGTGTAAGAAAAGCGCATGCTCCACTGCTGTGGAGAAACACTACTACGCACTGGAAGCCTGCCGGATGGGTGCAATGCAGACTGGTCACTTTTATCCCTGTTGTGCACTGCATGGAACGTGCATTCCCTAATGGTGCGAGTTTAAAAGGCAAATACACCTTTTGTAGATCAGTTAAGGTGAGACTTCAGCACCTGAAGCTTCTGAGAATGGTCACCAAGAGTAGTATGCAAGTAAAATGATGCTTCCCTTCAGACTCTTGTGGTCCAGAGTGAGAAGTGTGAAGCATGCTTGCACAATTTAAGAAACAGATACTATTTCTTATAGCTTAAATAGTTATCGTATGAGAAATAAATAGATTTCCTTCACTCTCAGTCTTTCCAGAGTTTCTTTTTCCTGCTACTTTGAAGTACGTATTTCAAGAACAAGCCCACTCACAAAGTTTCTCATCTGTGCTGCTCACAGAGCCCCAGTAGGCAAGGCACAGGGTACGCTTGGTCAGACACGCAGCTCTGTTAAGAGCTCAGGCTGTGCCTGAAGCACTTTAAATGTACAGAGTCAGTTATACCTTCAGCTTGGAGGCACGTTCCTCAGCACGACCAGAGAATTGACTCTTCATTATTACGTGGTGCCTCACGTAGTTGAAATTCTGTGGTAGCCAGAAGTGCAATTCTCCACACAAGACCTCAGTGACAGTCCTAGAGGGGTGGGACCTTGCAGAGGCCTGGAAGAGACTGAAGTAGACACCCCACTTACCAAAGGAAAAAAAATAGATGAGGTGACTTCCAAACACTAAGGAAAAACTGGTTAAGGGACCTAGGGAGCAGTTGGCAAAGACAGAAATTGCCGAAGACAGACATTGGCCATTTTGAACCAAAGGGGAGGCACGTCTATCTGGCGGGGGGTTGTGGGGACACTACTGCTGATAGCCCCTAAAAGTCACAAAAAAATCCCAAGGTGGTGGCTCTGAAACCGAGCTGGCCAGACACGTGATGGCTACTGGCAAAAACAGCTTACAAGTGTTCTGAAAAACTGTCCAAGTAACTAGCAAGCACAGCATATCACAATATATGGTTTTAATTGCTGCCGCAACACCGTAGTGATCGAGTGCCTCGCGCACACACACACGCACACGAGTCCTTCCCCTAACGCCCTCCTTGGCTAACAAAGCCCTCCCAGCCATCACTGGTACCGGGGGTGGTAAGATTATGCTAAGTGGCTCTTTCTTTAATTCTGCATTGATTAGAGGGCGAGCGAGGCTTCGCTCACGTCTCTCTTTCACATCTGAGAGCTCAAAGCAGCTTAGTTGGAATAACCAGCTTACCACAGGTCAGAAGAAAAACAGCTTAACTATGAAAACCTCCAGCAATTTTGTTATTAGTCATAGCAACACCACAGTGCTTCTCTGGCACACCCGCTTAATTTCCTCCGTCACTGCTAACCCTTGAGCCGGCCGCAGCTCACACTTGCTAAGGAGAGGCTTGCCTGCCTTCCTCGGGCGCGCTGGCACCATTTTCCTCAAGGAGCTGTGAAGAGCGAGGCGATTGCTATGCGCGGCCTGTCCTGCCTGCGCTTTATAGTCCCCCCTCCCCGAGCAGCGCTGCTCGATATTCCTTCGCAAAATAACCCTCTCGGCGCACAGCCACTTGTTAGTCAAGGCGTATATTTTAATCCTGCAGGGACAGCTGACATACTGCTCGTAGCAAAGCCTGTGAAGAGCTCGGAGGCTGTAACACCTTTGAGAAATGAGGGGAGATCTGCATTACAATAGATGGTTTCTCATATTAAGAGACCTCCGAGAGCCACCCTCTCTAGCGGGCGTCTCTGCCGAGCCCCTGCAGACGCGGGATGCGCGGGGGTGTTGCGTGCACGTGCGCCGAATTCAGCAGTTTTGCCAGTAGCTGCTTGTGGAGCGGTTCCTCCATTAGTTGCGTGTAAAAGGAACAAAAGGTGAAGAGAACTATTTTATTTGAGATTTCCACTTCCAGCAAACGCAACGATGTCAAGCACAGGTCCTGCCGGAGCATCTGAGAATGAGACGAGTCCCAGCTGCCTGTGGCGCGAGTCACCTACGCCTGAGCTTACTGCGGACGGACCAACTCGGCTCAGGCATCCCAAGCCCAGGGGCAAGCTCTGGCAGCGCCAAGCTTGAGAGGCTTTCAGGGATGCCACCAATGCCCAGGAGGAGAGGAAAGGGAAAAGAAAACATCTAATGGATCCAACCCACATATACTTTAGACACTGTGCAAGACACTGAGCTGAAGAGTGTCAAGGCCCAACTTTCAGGCAGCCTCGGTGCCGCTCCATTCGGGGCAGCTCCCACAAGCTTTAGCAACGCAAGTCCTCCAGTCGCGTGTCAGCATCTTTCAGCCTTGGAAACTGCCGCTCCGGGAGGAGGCGGGCGCAGGCGCTCAGTACCCAGCACGGATAACGACAGGATGAAACCTGGGCGGCAGCATTAGTCAGGGGAATCAAACACACTTACAGGTGCTGGAAAAACTCCTCATTCCTTATGCTGGGAGTCGCAAAGGTCTGGGCAAGAGCAAGCTAAGCTAACAAACATCAGGATTTAACAGGCAAATTTTGACCACAAGCTGGGCTGCTCCCCCTTTCGTCATATGCAGAGCCAGTTTGGTCTAAGTGTAAATAACCTTAGGCACCTGCGCACCAGCGCCTTTCAGAAACGGGGCAAATGAAATGGGCCACCTGTGGCATACGCCTTCCCCAGCAGCCGTCAGCCTACCGGTAACAAAAGTGCATCACTAGCCACAGGGATTTAAGGAAAACTTTACATACGGTTGGGTAGCTGAAGTGAATCATTGCTGACAAGTGCATCAGCCAACCACTGAAAAATTAAAGAAATAATACAGAAACATAACTTCGGTTATGACCTGTGAAGTTTAAATTGTATTAGCACTCCCTCTAGAGCTGATCTTTCTTGACAAAATTAATTAATTTTTATGGACCACAGAGCTTCCATCCCTGCACTAGTGCACTGGAGTTTCCAAAATCAGGTGGCAAAAATAGAACAACTGAAAATGATACTAGAAGACCAGAAACATGTATATTGTTGGTAAATGAATTTAAAGGCAAGTCTTTTAGGGGAAAAAAGAAGATCCAGTGGATGTTTTTCAGGCTGCTGCTGGAAGGGTTAAGGTTGTGTTAAGGGCTCAGGTATACGAGAGGATTACCTTACGGTAAGCCAAATTGCAGAGCTAAAAATAAGCATTTATGAGACAGTTCTTTAAATTGTGTTACTGCTAATTTATAGTTATAGGTTTCCTTACTCTTGTGGTGGTAGTTTTGTGCTGAGGTGGTAGCTTCTGCTGAAATTACAGGCTAGTAACATTCACTTGGTCACATCTCTGCTCCGGCGATCTCCCAGCTGCCTTCCCGCACCTCTTGGCAGCCTGCCCCAAGGCCACCCCTTGATGAGGTTCAGTTCTCGTGAGGGTGCCGCAAACACGGGAAGGGCACGGCCTAGGTCCTGCCTTGGCCAGCACCTGCCCAGGACCCGGCTGCCTGACGAGCGAGCCCAGCACTTGCCCAGCCCCACCGCTGCCTGCCAGGGCCTCCGGCGTACGCAGAGCTGCGGCTTGGGGAGGCAAATAACTCCCTCTAAGTACCCTCCCCACGCGTGGCCTTGCCGTCGGCCCCACGCTAAACCACCACGCAGCAGCATCAACAGCCAGCCCGCCCTGGGCTCCACTTTACCAGCCAGTTGCCACAGACCCATCACGAATCGTGCTACGAAATGGCAAAACACACAGGAGAAAGAACCTTGGAGAAAACCTTCTACAGGACTTGGAGACTCAAGGACCCTTCAGCACAGGGGCCTCTGACTGCACCTCCTCCCAGCCTGGCAACAAATGTAAGGGGTTGGGGAAACTAAGTGTTTTTAACCCCTTCAAGCCCCAGGCAGGTTTTGAGCCCCTGGCACTCCAGACAGCGATGTCCCAGAAGGTCACCAGAGACGTGTAAGCGAGCTCCGGGTCCCAAACCAAAGCTTGTCAACTGCGACATCTCTTGACCCACCCTTCGCACTCCACTGCTGGTGCCATTTGCCCAGACTTTAGCAGCCTTCGCTCAGGTTACTTATTCTCAGAGTTCCTCAGTCTGATCAAATCCTGCCAAACATTTAAAATATGAGACCTACAAAGGGTCTTCCGTCTCTGAAGATGTCCTGCTTGCCTTGAACGGTTACGCCAATAACCACTGACACCAAGAACAACTGCAAGCTTAGTATGAGCCCTGACATGGTATAAGGGTTTAAAGCATGGCGATCATTCAAAATACAATAGCGTACTGCTTTTGGAGTACTTGGAGGCTATGGAAGGCTTATTACTTAAGGCTAGTTGAGGAAACTTCCGTTTTAAGAAAATGACATTTTCATAATAATAAGGTTCCCAAGCTAAATCTTTAAAACTTGGAGGCTGCTGGCAGTAACACGAGGGCAGAGACAAGGCAGGGTGAAGTATCTCACAGCTCCTTCCAGAAGGCAGCCACACGCCCCTGAGGAAACCACGGGAGCTGCTGGGCGATGGTAACCCAGAGGGCCACAGCCCTTTAAAACCTCCAGCCTGAGGAGCTTCCCGGGCAGCCAGGCCCCTTTGCTCTTGTGCCAGCACCGTGCTTTCATTTAGCTGCTCCCGCTGCCTGTCCCCTCGGTGGGCTTGCAGACTGCACTCACCCTCCCACCCTTCGTTTCCCTAGGCTTTCCTCAGGTGCCTTCCCGAGACACAGCTAGGTTTCCTCCATAACCGATTTTCCCGGACAAAGGAAGTGCAGCAGGTTCAGCCCACCAGGACAGGTAGCCAAGGCTGTACTTTGGCTACGTTATACGCGTCTTCCATTTACTGCCGCGACCTTAGACCCCCCTCTCCCAACACCTGGTCTGTGATGGAGGTCAGAGCAACCAGCCTGCAGCTTCCCAGCACACCTGGCTACCTACCGCTGCTTTATTGCTGCTCGCAAGTGAGACGCGCCCACCCCAGTTTTACAGAGCTATTTACAATTCTTGTTGCCAGAACCGTAATTTCATGCAGCAGGTCATGCACAGTTTCTGCACGCTTTCCTAAAGGGTGCTGTTTTCAATTTAGCTTTCAGCTGAACTGTTTTAGTTTCTGTCTCCACACTTCCAGTAGCCGGGTTCGATATGGTTGCGTGTGCCGTGTTATCATTCTACAGGAAAACCAAAACAAACACTTTGACTTGGGGCTACATATGGATTATCTTCACTCTTTTCTCTCCTCACACCACAGCTGAGAAAATGTCCAATAACTTTTCCTGTTATCATTAGTTCTTCTAAAATACCTTCCGCTTAACTGTAAAACTTGCCAAAAGAGATTGCCGGAGAGGTTTGAAAGCGATCTGTATTTCCCTTCGCCATAAGCCACTGCTTGCAGGGAACTATTTCTTGTTCGGCTTCTTGGTCCTATTGCTGAGCATGCAGTAGCTCCCAGGTTTAGTACCGCGCTCCGTGTGCTGCCGCTGCTTAGCGCTTCCCCCAGGGGCAACCCCTGCTTAGGAAGCGGCCGTGTCCTCCTTTTATAGGAAATCCACACGTGTAACACATACTCCAGCACAGTTTCTTTCTCCCCGAGTTGTGTATTTCAGCTGGGAGAATGGGGATGTGGAGGCAAATACCCATACCAAAGCACGGCCCCCCCAGATTCGCACGTACAAACTGTGGCGACATTCGCAGGGGCTACACGTCCCCCAGGCAGGCATTAACAGCAAAGCCATACCTTCGCCTCATTCCTCATCCGCGTGAGCAGAAACACGGCCAAGGAAAACTCTACAATTGAGCAAAGCTTAAAAAAAACCCCAACAAAAATAAAAGAAATACCATGTAGAACAACAAAAGTTGTCTCAAAAGCAAACTCCTGGAGGCTGCTCACCCACTCCTGCCTCCGTCAGTGCGAGGTGGGAACTTCAGGGAGAAAGGTTGAGAGTCAGTCACGATGGATGAACCTGCCACAGTTAAGCTTGTTTTAAACCCACACTTGTGCCATGGGGCAGCCCAAATTCGAAATTGGCTGGGCTACGTGAGGGCTTGAACTTGATTAGGAAGGGGGAACAGGAATGGAAAAGGAAGAGGAAAAGAAAAAAAACAAAAAGACAAGGCTTGAGCACGTGTATTTTGCAGATATGGCCGTGCACAAGCATCTTCATATCTGCTTCTGACAGACATGTTAGGAGTTCAGTTACTCTAATGCCGCCTTTGGATCTCTCACAGGTTTTTACTCATCCTGTCTTTCAAGCACAGGACAGGTTATTCCCCCCAGCTTCCACGCACCAACACTGAGATGGTGGGGAATTAAAACGAAAGGAGCAAAAATGTAATCTTCTAGGTGAAAAATATCGGTATTTGCTGATGTTCTTTATATGCTATACGGCTGTTGCAATGAAACCCCTCACACCACCGGCAGTAGTAAATGCCATAGCAACACCGCATCTTTCTCAGCGTTTTCTGGTTAGATCTGCAGCCTTACTGACCACCCCACCTCAGGGGGGCACAAGGCAAGCACAGAAAGCAGCTCATCAGCCAAGATCTCCTCAAGCCCCAGTGCCCGCTGTGGGGGGGCAGGCTGGAGCGCGGCAGCAGCCTCTTGCTAAGCGAGGGAGCAGGCAGCCGCCACGCTTGTTGCTCCCCCCGAGTTTGGTGGGCTGTCCCGAGCAGCCATCCGCACCAGACGGACGCATTGCTGGCACACGCTGAACAGAAACAGTTTTGATGTTCCTTTAGTGATGGGGGGGAAGCAAACATAAGACATCATTGCTATTGCACACATGCACGAGAGGGGGTTGATTTGCTGCAATTCAGTCCCACAGGTTCCCACGGCAGAGAAGAGCTGGTTTATGCTGGTCGTATTTACTCCAGTGCAAAAAAGCATTGGAGCCTGAGTGCTTCTGACCTCAGCAGAGATACTAAAATGCACCACAGCGCAATTAAAGAACCCCCATTACCAAACACAAAATTCAAAACCGCGTAAGCAACACTTACCTCCCCACAAGCCGACACGTCGCAGACTGCCCTGGAGGTCGTTGCTGCTGCCCCTGCAGCCAAGCGCTGTGGGGCCGCAGTCCCAGCTGGGCAAAGCCCCCGCATCCCTGGGAGTGGTCCCCAGCAGCTGCCACGCATGCAGCAGCGCAGAGACAAGGGAGGCCCTGTGGGGTCCGGGCCCTCTACCAGCCGGTGCTACCAGCAAGGGCTCCTTTACAGCCCCGGGGCGGCTGTTCATCATTACACACACTCCAACCCCAAGCTCTCCTCTGGCTACGCACCTTCAGGCACCTTGTAGGTGCTGCCCTTTGCACACCCACTCATAATAAACCAGAAGCAGCAATACCCGCTGTTATTGCTGAGAGAAGGCAGAAGCTGCAGCACACACCTCATGGTCTAGAAACCTTTTGCCCCTGCTCTGCACATGCTCCCAGGTGTTGTGAATGAGGAGCGGGGCTGGCACAGGTGGGCCAGGGGGCCGCTCGCTACCGCCGGGGCTGACGCCGCTCAGCTGAGCCTAGGCTGCCCCACCAGCGTGTGCAACATGAAGTTTTGCAGTTTGTCACGCAAATCTGGGCAAAAAGTGCTGCAGTGAATAACCTTTGGTTTGAAATGTTGTGGGGCTGATGAGGGGAGGGAAGCCGGGATGGGGAACGTGGTGTGGGCCATGCTATCCCTCTTTGCATTAATTGGAGCTTGCAGCGCAACCAGGGAGGCTGCTAAGAATGCAGGAGAAGCCTGAGCAAAGAAAATAATGGAGGGTTCAGAAAATGAGAACAACGGCCTCTAGAGACCTCAAAAAAAAAAACAAAAACCAACATGCCTTCACTATGGTAATTTTCCCTTTTCTAGTAAGTACAAGGAGCGCTGTATAACATTAGGCAAAAGCGAGCTGGATTTTCACACCGGCCAGTGAAACGATGCTAGCAAGATGAGAGCCTGTCACACCACGTACTACAGTGGCTGCAGAAATGGTGTTAAAAATAGCTCCTCATTGTGCTCCGTGGCAGCTCTCAGCACAGTTTAGCCTCAGCTCTGCAGTCTGAAAGCTTATGCCTCGTTGCTGTTCTTTTGAAGAGGAGATTCACAATCCCGTGAAGTGTCTTAATACAGGTGGCAGCCGCGCTCACCGGACCCTCAAGCAAGAGGATGGAGAATGAACCACAAAAATGGGTGCGAAGCTCACGGGGTCTAGGCTGACATCCTGAAGACTAGAACTTTGCATACACGTCCAGAGCGGCTGCTGGCCCGCAGGAACGGCGGCTGGGCGTGATCCTGTCGCGTCTGTCCGTCCTGACCTGAAAGGATCTCCCTTTCCCGTCACCTTTGGTTATCGGTTTCTTTGCTGAGGTAGCCAACAAAATAATTTCGTTACTGCCTGCCGCAGTAGTGTCACTGGCAGGCGACACACTACTAGGGGCTTCGTTCCTGTTGGCTTTGTCTTCACGTAAGCCCGTGGGAAGGTCACCTTCTTCTGCAGCAGTCGATGGGACAGCAGAAGCCTGTTTGATCTATAGTACTCTGGCTTCCAGAAATTTTGTAATAGTTCTCAGATACCGCAAGGGACTACAGACACGTGTCCCCTCAGGATATCAAACCATCATTTGAGACGGGTCACGGCCAGCCCTCTAGCGATGGGACTCCTGCTCAGCAGACACCTGGCCCAGACGGAGACCACAGTGCCGGGCGCTGCTGGGGTGCCAGGACGTTCACTTTACAGAACACCCGAGTTCAGTTTCCAGTGACCCTGGGAGTGTAAATCCCTATGGTACTGATGCACAGCAGATGGAAATCCGAGGAAACAGCCTGAATTGTTTATGACCGAAACAGTAATATCAAACTTCTCTACTGGTAACACTCGAGATACAAACCAACAGCAACAAAATGGCCAGCCAGAAGTTCTAGAGAGTAACTTAAAACCCCCTCATTGATCTCATAAGCACATATTCAACACATGGAAAAGCACACTAAAGCAACCGTAATGTATAAAATAGTTTATTACTATAATAAATAAAATTAAACTTTTTTTTTTACAAATATTATTTGTGCTTGTTTAAAAATGTTGAATAGGGATATCATTAATGTAGGTGGCTGCATTTGTAACTGAAACGTTCCCAGACAGTGCATATACATACATACATACATACACACACTGTCTATCTCCTGGCAGCTGCTTTGCTGACCACAAAAATAGTATCTACTCGTTCTCCTTTTCTAGTCATGCTTCATTGAACAAAGTGACAAATGCAAAGAAAAAGAACCAAGAGTATCTGGTGGATTTCTGAAAGGATAAAAACAAGTGAAGTACATTGAAAAGCGCCAAAGCAACTGCATTAACTGCGTATCAATAAAGGGTCCATGCAGTGGTGGCTAAATATTGAAACGCAGACAGGTCTCCAACAGATGTACAAATATTGATTGTATGTAGGTACAATAATATAACACATTCATTAGAAAACCGGGTATTTCTTTATATAGCAGTTCATCCTGATACAAGATTATTGAACTTCTTTCATCTACAGCTAAAATGATTCTTTTGCTATGTTAGTGGTCACAGATTCAGTGGGAAGAAGAAAAAAACCATGAGCCTTTCAGAACAGTGAGTGAAAACCCCGAACTGTTTTGTTAACGTTAGGCATGTAGATCCAGTTACAGAGATGTTCTGGGAGTACACATCAAATATGTTTACACGACACTCAACAATCAGCGTGAAACAGATCACAGTCGCAGGTAAATTCACATTAGCTTTGTCGAACTGTAAAAAAAATCTTTGAAACAAACACTTTCGCGATATGACGGGTTGGCTCCCTGATAGACAAAAGTGTTTAGACAATAGTTACGTCTCTTTGTTTTGTGAGGGGAGAGGGCTATTGGAGTAATTCATTATCCTAATAAGAAGGCAATAAGTGGAGAAAGAAATGTGATTACCGGCAAGTGATTTCCATTAGATTTAGAAAGCTAATCAAAGTGCTTCATCTTTAGGCAACACTGTAAATACTACAGAACATTAAGAAGGAAGGAGAATGGAATCACAGTTTGAATTGTATCACTTATGAAAGGGTCTTAAGGCTAAATGTTGGATATATCTTATTGCAAAAAGCTTTATTTTTATTTAATTGAATCAATGCTTGCCACAACAATGTGGTCAAAACTATGTCAGATTGGAGGATACAGTAACCTACTGTGCCTCACCTCAAATTTCTGGAGCTTCCCCTGCACAGGACTCTCTCTAAAAGGTTTATCTTAATAAGCCAGAAGTGCAGCTGAAACACAGACTTTGTTATTGCCAAGACACCCACAGGAGACTACGTGGAAATGAAGAATTCAGCAGAACCTGCTTTTCACCACCTAACACCAGGACAAGAAAGCAGAGGTGCAGCGACCGTGTGTTACGCTGCCCATGAGGACAGGCTCAGCACCTTTGAGACAGCCCCTGGTACCAGGA
This sequence comes from Phoenicopterus ruber ruber, assembly GCA_009819775.1. Classification (NCBI taxonomy): domain Eukaryota; kingdom Metazoa; phylum Chordata; class Aves; order Phoenicopteriformes; family Phoenicopteridae; genus Phoenicopterus; species Phoenicopterus ruber. The sequence continues at coordinate 26,132,270 of CM020217.1, read as the reverse complement.
AAAAGAAATCCATTTATTCCATCACCCCTCTTGCAGGAGAAGCCACGAGAAGCACCACCAGGGCAGCTCAGCTTCAGAGATACTGTGAGCAACAAAGAGTGGCTTGTGAGCCTTATTCCCACCGACTATGATACAGCATTCTTCCAATTTCACATGTATTTCTGTTTCCTGACCATCGCAACACTTGCCAGATCTTCTCTCGGTCACAATATTCGCCAGACTAACAGTATAAAGTTGAGGCCAACTAGAGAAACCAAAAGTCATGGCCTTAAAAGTTCAACGGGTAACAAACAAGATACTAACTAGGACATTTGGTGGATGTCTGCTGGGAAGGTTAAAGCTCCCTTCTTGAACTGGAATCCTTAAATGAGGGATGTGCTTTTACTTAACAAAAATGCAATCTATAGATTTATCTATACATAGATAGTATATATATGTGTGTATGTACACGCATCTGCACAAGTGTAATCATACACATTGTTGTTTATATAGTAAAGACAAATCATGTATTAAATTCTTTCACAGACTGATTAAGAGTGATTGAAAACATATCACCAGATATTCACAGTAAATATCTTGCTCGGCTCATTAAAGTGAAGTGCTGTAGAAGCAGAACATCACCTTCGAAGCTGTTAAACAGGGTGTTCGCTGGGACTCAGGGCACCACTGTGAAAGAGATTTAAAGCAAGAACGGTGTTTTTAAAAATATACATGTAATAGCAGACAGAAGTAAATGTATCTGAACACGGTAGGGGGGAGGGTTGGGGTTTGCTTTTTTAATCCTGTGCTGCACATTGGTGTTCTAACAGTTTAAGCAGGAACTTTTAGAAGTTCTCGTTTTACCAAACCATAACCCAGGCTCTTTCTCTGAACTACCTGCTTTTGACAGAAATCTAATTCCATCGTATAGTAAAAATGGATCAAACCATCTCTTTTAGGTTAATGCAGGTTATTTAGCGGGTTGTTAAATGGCAGAAGCACTATGCCAGAACATAGTTAAAACTGAGGCCTTTTTTTGGTTTTTCTTTTTTCTTGCAGTATGTACAGGCATTTGCTTGTTAAGGGGCAGAGTCTCATGTTCAGAGACCATTCGTTTCTAAGCTGAAAAATAATTTAAGTGAAAAGGCTTACCCAACACATAGAGAGAAACAAAAGAAAAAGGCTGACAAGTGGAATGAACGAACAAGTAACAATTACGGTGAGTACACATGACGTCCAGCCGTAGGCATCTAAGTGTAAGGCTCAATGGAGAAAGACAGATTTGTAACACGGGTGCTTTCAATCACTCTCTAAAGGAGAAGCGCTGCATCCGCAGAGCCTGGGCACCACAGCGCAGGTCCAAATTAGGCTGAGGTTCTAAGGAGTGATGTCCCATAGCAGGCAAGGTTTTGCTCATTTTAACCACTCGGGAGCCTAGGGAATCCAAAGACCAAAGCTCATCCTAGATAGTATATTTCTTTTCAAATTCTCTTACAACATATACAGGTTACTGAGTCTCCTACAACTAGCTTTAGTGCCTGCCAGTTCATAAAATCATAATAAAATGGGTCTAATCTCAGCTACAGCTGTGCAAATCTGAATGACGTTGCCCGCTGTCAGTGCTGACCTGGAGCAGACACCTGAAAGGTGTCGTTGTAAGGAGCAGAGTTTCTCTGGAGTTTCATGACCATAACAAAATCAAATTTGGCCATCATCTTCAAAGACATTAAATTTTAAGCGTAATTCCAGAGTATATTACAATCTTTGAAGGCTTTACAAATGGATTATAAACGGCTTTATAGGCCATTACAAGAGCCTCATAAAAGCCTTAAAAATGGAGGTGGTGCTGCACCCACCTGTTGTCAAACAGGGTGTGCAGGAGCACGGTATCGTACTGAACGCCAGGCCACACGAGAAGTGCCCCCAGCAAAGGGGGACTCCTCTTCCCTCATTCACAGGTACTGATAATTATGGAGCTTCTAGGGCCGACCCTGCCATGACTCCAGACCTGGGCAATCAGCCACACCACAACAACCTTTAACATATCCCTGAGGGCACAGAAAAATACCACTGAGAAACATCAACTCAGTACCAGCAACAAAGGGCCAGGTAACCTGCAACTGCACATTTAATTGTCAATACTGGAGCTATTAGGCACGTACTGTGGAGGCTGTAAGCATTTCCTCCCTCGTCCGCCTGGGATAAGCTAACGTCCACGTTTATGCAACTGCGGGTTGATGGGTGACACTTTCACAAAGTTCCCGCTGAGTTCAGCAAGACTTTCAGCCTTTCAAAAATTTTCCGAAGAAAGCCTAGTGTCAGGAGCATAACGCTGATGAGCAATTTGCCTGGATTGGGAAACTGGCTCCAAGCCAATCTCTGAAAACTTGCTGGAACTTTCGGGCATCAATTATAAATCCTTGTATATTAGTACACCTGTGGTTTACTTAGGCATAATTTCATTATCCAATGAATTTACTGACTGAGGAGACTGGGAAGAAAAAAATCATTCAACAGTTTCTAACTGAAACCATTGATGTATGGATTTCTTACGGCAATCATGCCATAGCTATTACAGGTAACTGTTGCCATTGACAGTGATTAATGCACCAAACGCACAGCGTGACTTTGGTCAAAGAGAGCCTTCCTCTGTACTGCATGTCTGCAGGGTGTAACTGTGAAAGACACCAGTTACCACGGGAAAAACCTAAACATGGAACCAGAAAAAAATTAAGGAAATGGCACCTCAGTTTCAGAGCAAGTCACCTCCCTGCTGCCTTTTCTTGTGGGAGGGAAAAGGCAACCTACAGATCTGATCCTGATAGCTGTTTCTCAGGAGTATTTCAGTCCTTGGGTAAGAATTCACAATCTGTGGGCACTCCCACATCGAACCAAGGTGTAAGACCCTTGGAAGCCGATCCCAAACCAGCTGCCTCTGGACCTGGAAATGGTGCTGCTGCGCTCGGAATAATCCGCATCTTTGAGAGCGGGGCAGTTACCGCAGGAACAGATACAAACAAACATACTGAGCTGGGAGCTTTGCACAGCACGGCCTCACCACTGTGCCGGTTCATCAGTGGACCTCACACCTCCCCAGGGATGTCTGACACAGCTCTGCATTGCGCTGTGCAAGCATCACGCCAGCAGGAATCTTTTCAAATTGGTCATTTTTCTTGCCGCTTCCTTATGTAAGACGAACAAAAATCTTCCCCCAAAAAATCATAGAATCGTAGAACAGTTTGGGTTGGAAGGGACCTTTAAAGGTCATCCCAACCCCCCTGCAATGAGCAGGGACATCCTCAACTAGATCAGGTTGCCCAGAGCCCGTCCAGCCTGACCTTGAATGTTTCCAGGGATGGGGCTTCTACCACCTCTCTGGGCAACCTGTTCCAGTGCTTCACAACCCTCATTGTGAAAAACTTCTTCCTTATGTCTAGCCTACATCTCCCCTCCTTTAGTTTAAAACCATTACCCCTTGTCCTATCGCAACAGGCCCTGCTAAAAAGTTTGTCCTCATAAAAAACTCGTGTGTTTTTTGTAAATGACTTAGTACCATGGAAAAAGAATGAGACTTAACTACTCCCACACTGTGTTAAGACCTATTGCCATTAAAAATGAAAACCCCAAAAAGTGTTGCACCATGCTTCTGAGCTCTAACCTACTGTTAAATAGTGAACATACCGGATCAGTGGAGAGAATACACTGTGAATATACACTTATATCCCAAAGTGATAACCCAAGCCATGATACCAGCTATGCTACCCTACCTAATGAATAATGAACAGTAGTTTTGGTAAAGTGCTTCAATCTTCCTCCAAAAAAAGTTATGAAAATATAAGTTTTGGAAACATCTCCTTCTTTAAGAAGCAGAACTTTTTGTTTCCTTGCTACAATAGCACTTGTATACAGTAAGCACTGTATTTCTACCTCTACTATCCATTTGCTTACTAGCTAGATTAAATCAGGAACAATACATCTGGATGTAGAGAAAAATGCCACAATCTAAAATCTTTAAAAGTTTTGTGAAAGCCTTTGGCTACAGTGAACATTATCAAAACAGAAACTTCTGGATAATAATTTAACAAGAATTACAATAGCAGATTCATAGCAAAACCAGGACATAAATGCCACAGTATATTTTCATGGGGAGGCAAATCTGCCGGACCTGTCACTGACGTTCACAGTCCGTTGTGCAGTGGGCTGTGTTCAGGTACCCTGCGCACCCAGCCCTCTGGCCTCCAGTGGCTGGAGTTAAAAGCAAAGGTAACAACATGCGAAGACGTCTGAGACAGAAGTTAAGTTTTTGAAAATCAGTGTCCTTGACTCAGTGAATGAGAATGCGGAAGATCCCGCTTATTAACAGACCTGAAATACTGTGGCTATTGTTGTGGATGCTGTTAAATGTAATTGCTTTAGCAATATGTCAGTTTGCAATTAAAAAGTACCATTTTTTTCATCTTTTTAGCCCTTCCTTGACTACCCAAAAATAACTTCAGTACCAAGTAGCACATATTCTATTGAAATGAAATACACGTCTCCTACTGCTCTTTGCATTATTACACATATATGAAAATATACTGTGACATTTAACATGCTGTACAGGTGACTGAGACAGTGACAGCAGCAGCAAAAAAAACCCCCACCAAACGCTGAAAACGTAAGCACCCTGGCAAGTGCTTCATCCTATAGGCAAAACCCGAGCTAACGACGTAAGGCATGCTCCAAAAACTTCAGAGGTCACCTGGGGCTCACGGGGACGGCTGCTGCTGTCAGAATTCTTATTCCAACATCCCAAGGGAGAGAGGGGGAGCGGGGGGGGGAATGGGCACCAACGGAGAAAAGAAAAACTTTAGAAACTGTACCCTTGCTGTCAAAAAGGCTTCAGAGTCAGCTGCCATCTTGACATGAGGTTGCAATTCCTGTTACCGTACCTTTTTAGACACAGGGAACATGCTTAGTGAACTGGTCCCTCACTCGTTTTCAAGAAAGATTAAATTTAAAATGTTAGGGGGGCTGTTGGTTGGTTGGTTGGTTGGTTTTTAAAAAGAAACACCTCAGCTAGCTCCAAACATGTCTTTTTCTGATTCTGGAGACTGGGGCCTTGATATTTCAAACAACTCCTGTGGCGACTGGGAGCTTCTTCTTGAGGTTAATATCCTAAGTATCTCAGCGAGCTGTTTTTCTATATTGGTCATTTTTGTGTTTAAAGCCTTGATGTCCTCTTTCAACTCGTGTTTCACTTCTAGCATGGTGGCCTGAAGAGTCTGTTCTGGGATGGGATAAAAGGAATGCTTGACCTCGGCGAGGACCGGGCTGCGGTCCTGCGGGCTTCTTGTCTCCCCAACATTATCCAAGCGCAAGTCACTTTTTGTAATGCCACTGTCACAAGAGTCTGTCTTCTTCAGGGTAGCTTCTCCCGAAGCTTTAGTTCTCTCTGGTAAAGTCTCCATGGACTCTGCTTTAGAGACCTTGTTCCAGTCTTCACCTTTCCCACAGGCGTCTTTGAATTTGGCCCAGCCTTTTCGTCGGGGGTAGTCCCCCGACACTTTACATCCCGCGTAGTCCGACGTCGGGGCCTGCAGCTTTGCCTGGTCAGACGTCCCAGATGTTGAAGCGGACTGGTACGACACGGGGGTCGCCGGGCTCTCCCGTACAGTCACTATGCTGGCTTTGACCACTGAGCGCACGGAGGAGTGCTCCCCTAAAACGTTGCCCTTCTCCACGTCCAGGTCATCTGGATCTCTGCCCCTCTCCGCTGCGAGCCGCGCTTCCTTCTGCTGCCTGAACCTCTGGAACAGCCGGCGGACCGGGTGGTCCGGGGGTAAGATCAGAGGCGCTTCGTTCTTCCTCTTCATTCTCTCCTCTTCTTCACGTTTGACGTCACTGATTTTCCGGAACACAATCTACAGGGGGAAAGAGATTTCTCTCTGTGATTAACCGCACATTTATTAAGGGGGAAAAGTTGTAGAGAAAGAATTATCTGAAAGAATTTATTTTAACCGACAAATGCACAACCTCTGCACATTTCTAGTAACATTTTCGAGTGTTTTATCTTGCATGGAGCATGGATTATTTCATTATTTAAGAGCATACACCACCTGTCTTATAACACCAGAAAGAAAAAAAAAAAAGAAGAAAGATTTCTGAAAGGTCAGCAAGGCAGCGCCATTGTAAATATAATGATCCCAGAAAGTTACTTTGTGTTAAAAGTGACTTTTTGTATTTGTTTTCCTGACTCTATGGTTTAGCACCAAGTTTCTAATATGACCAAAAGCCACCTCCACGTCTTACAGCAGTCTCATCTCGGAGCTCACTTGCTACATGCCATGCAGAAGATCTGATATTATTTTAGTGCAGCTTGGCCAGTAACGGGGTCAGTACAGCAGAGACGACTCTGGACTCTCCAAGCAGCAGTTTGCAAAGTGCTTCTTGCCCTCCTTTCCCTCCCACACCCTCTTCTAGAAGCAACTTGCAGTGCAGGGATGAAGAAAAGCTCAAGTCAGTCCCATGGTCAAGGGTACAAGGACGGTGGGGAATGGGCTCTGCGAGACATGGGGAAGCTGTTCGTGGCTTCATTACTACAGAAGCTTGAAGAGCTTCGTGTCTTGATTTATTTCTTTATTTCTATGGAAAAGGAGACATTTTTGCACAAAGAAACATTAATTTTCAATCTACCCTCCTAATTATACCTTCCTGAGCCTGTAGGCTAAGCGATCTCTGTGGGAGCAGCCCAGGGGTCTCACAGTACTGATGAAAGCCTCGCAGTGCCCCCACACAGCCCCGAAGTCCAGCAAGGCAACGTTTCTTGGTGGCAGCACATTCTCTTCAAAAACTCCATGCGTTCTACCTTGGTATTGGTATTTTCCAAGCAAAAAACCTCCACTGTGGTATTAAAGGAGAACCTGGCAGTCTGGTTTGAAAATGGGAGGTCCTCTAAGCTGAAGTTTTCACTACAGAGTATAAAAGATGTAGCCCCCAGCTTCTACTGAACACTGATACCTAATCTCTTTAGCTGCTTTTGGGAAAATCCACTCAAAGTCCTTACAATCCAATGCAGAAATAACTTTCAGATTCAAATCATTATTAGGAAATGTGTAAATAAACCCATCTCTCTGTTGCAGACAGATTTAAATTAAACCAAACATAATAAGCACTGCTTCACTGGCACACACAAAATGCATGTTTCTCCTGACTCCAATGCTTCTTGACAGTTTTGTCATTGTGAAGCAGGGAAAAAACATCTTAACGCTGCGTCTTTGGAAGGAATAAGTTGTCAGATTTGGCAGCGTTTCCCAAATACAAAAGAATAAAATTAGCAGAAAGGATATTTTATTTCCAAGCTGCAATTAGGAAACTAAATGTGAGATAAGAATAAGAAAACAGGGTACTTGACAGTATTTCCCCCCCCTCCCCGGGAACTCAGTCTGCAGTGAGCTCAGTCGAAAGTGGACAAAGCAGCGTAATCCTTAGAAGTGGAAGCATAGCACTTACTCACTGGGAAGGGAGAATCAATACAATGCTCCAGGCTAATAGCTTCCCACACGCCGGCAGTCCCCCGCTTTAACTGAAGGAAGAGTGTCAGCCCAGCGTGAGGGCGGCCGCCCCGCAAGCTCTGCGGGAGCCTAGTGATGCCAGGCAGGCTCTCGGGGGGTCACTCCTGCAGCGGGCTGGGGCCGGCTCCGGTGGCTCAAAGCCCCAGCAAACCAAGGCAACTATAAGCCGGGTCAATTCGTCTCTGCAAACTCCTGTGTCGCCCCAAGCCCTCCCTCTCCCGGAGCTCGCGTGTTTGGCGCTGGTGTGGACATCCACGTCCCACAGGGTGCTGTGCCAGACGGTCACGCAGTTAACGGGGCTCGTGTCACTTTGCACGTGAGGATGTCTTTGTACGTGAGCGGTCTCAGTCTGACCTGTGGATCTGGGCTGCGTGTTTTCCTTAAATGCTCAGAAGGGGCATATGACTGAGGCCAGGCTGCTTCGTAGAGTCCTTGTGTAGTGCAGCCCTGGCTCCACGCAGCCCGCTCAGCACCTTGTCTGGTAAGCACTGGAGTACCTCTCACTATTTAATGACCGGCTTTTGTAACATAAATGCGTAAGCTATTTGAGAGAAGCCGCCCCTGCTACTGCACCGTACAGATGAGAGGGCAACGGAGCAAGTCTTTAGCAATGAATTATTAACAGCCTAGCCCAGCCCATACTTGTACTAGCCCTTGCATCTCACGCAGCTGGTAGCATAGTCTCTGTGCTGGAGTAAAAGAGAAGCAAATTTACCAGCAAACACAAAAAGGTGACCACTGAGAGACACGCTGTCAGTAGTGCTCATCCCCCCACAGCCCCGCTGCTTTCTGTTGCACTGTCCAGATGAGCGCTGTCGATGCTAAGCACAACACCAGCTGCAGGAGCTGCCACCAGCTTTCTCACCGTGTGGTGGTCAGCCTCAGGGCCCTGAACATACCTTCACTCCTTTACCTTCAGGAGATCAGACCGCAACAGAAACAGGAACCTATGCGGAGGGAGCAATTACACAAATACTGCCTTTGCCATGGGTAACTGCTACCATGCTAATGAAACCCCTAATTTCCATTTTCCACGAGGCCTTACACCAGCTACAAGGCAAGTACGCCACAGCAGCCGTCACCTGCGTGAACGCAGAAATGCAATCCTCAGGTCTCCCATCCTGCTCGACATCTTTTATACGTATACATTTATGTGACAAGCTGCACTCATGCGGTGCAAATCAAACCTACGCGCATTTGCCAGGGGACACAGCCTCCGACTCCTGGGTTGGCTTCTTTTAACTAACTCCTAAGACACTGGATAAATACCTGTCAGAGAGCAACTTGTCTTTGGCAAGCCCAGGCAAAGCTGTCACTGGTCTCCTTTTTTGCAAGCTCCCCAATGCTGTATTTTCTCAAGACAGCTCCATATTTATGTATTAAGCAAAAGTGTTATAACTATGCGAAGCTCAGCAGTAATTGAAAAGACTTTACATAACTGCATTTTGGATTTTTTTCTGTCTTTTTTAAGATTAAATGCAAGTCCTTATAAATAGAAATACAAATAACTTTTAAATGGACTGTTTTCTTACAATTGTTGAGGAAAGAGCATTTTTTAAGTGGTTAAACAGCTTCAGCAGCATCCAAGGTCTTGAGAAAATGTGGTTGTTATGCTGATGTATGTACACCTGCTCCCACAAGCAGTAAGAGTACAAAGGAAAAGAAAATAGATTTCATTTGTTATAAGGAAGAGAAGTCTGGACCTACACAGCAATTTTCACATGGAATTTGATAGGGCTACAAATATGGATGTTAATCAAAGTTAAAACCCAAAATATGGCAAAGATCCTAAGACAGTTTTTAGAGCAGTTCCTCTTTATCTCTCTCTCCAAGCATTCATTTTTGTCTGGGAAGGGGTAGTGCTTTGTACCCTCAAAATCTCGTAGCCTGTGTGTTACACACCGTGCAAACACAGGGGACCTCTACTTTACAAGCTATGTAGTTCTCCATAACATCATGCTGTTCAAGACCTAAGCACATGGAAAAAAATCTAGTGGGAGCATTTTAACAGTATGTGAAGACCAAAATACGGACAAAGAACCTGAACGGAGATGAAATAACAAGAAATCTAAACACCAGACCTTAAAGTGCATGCTTCACACATCCAATCTCAAGTCTCGTTCCATAATTCTATTTTTATTAAAAAGGTGCTGAATCTTGTAGCTCCGCAGGAAAGCCACCCAAACTGCCAGAAATGTGAGTACTGTGGGGGTATTTGCCTAGATTTGCCAAAAACGTGCAAAATAGCTCTGTTAGGCACAGGTTTACTGCAATTATATAAGCATTTGACTGGGGCATGCAGTTATGATGACTCAGTACCAACTTCATTTTTGGACAATGCACTCAGAGGAGCAGAGAAATGCGCTGACACGTCCTGGTGCACTTCTGCACCCGTACGTCCCGTTGACCTACGACAGCACACACCCTGTGGCCACATTCCTGCCTCTGCGTGAGCCGTGTCCGGGGAAGAAAGATGAGGTTACACCCGGCACGTTTCCCTTTCCTCAGTATTAACTAGTTGTGAAGGTGAAGTCTTTAGTAAGTTTGGGGGAAAGAGTCTGTCTCTTTTTAATCTTCAAAGAATTTTCAAGCTGTATTTGTAGAATCAATGTCTTTAGAGATCAAGGTCAAAATTTCTCCCCAAAGTATTAAAAAATTAGGTTGACATAAATGAATACTTGAAATATCTATTTGGTTGTCAAATGCGGAGTGCCCAGCAACTGTTACCTGGATTTTCCTGCGCTCAGCACTGAAACCCAAGCATCATTTAAATAACGCAACAGGGACATTTTTCATGAATATGACTTCCATAATTTCTTTATGATAAGACCAGAAGAACAGATTGCAATGTGACCTCCAGCATAAGAGAGGCCATAGGATTGCCCTGAAGGGGCATTCCCTGAAGGGAATCTTGTTACAACTAGATTGCATCTTTTAGAAAAACATCCAGTTTGATGGCAATAAAGAATCTATCACCGCATCTTGATAAAAGATCCCTGCAATTTTTGCTTCAAGACTGAGTTTGTCTGACATCAGTGACATTTCTGTTCCTTGCTCCCTCAGACACTTAAAAATTCTCTTTTAAAAACTGATTCTAGAGTCTTATGTTTAAAAATCTCCACAGAATTATTACATCTAGTCAGTTACTACTGTGAAGGATTTAGACAATAGTTTTACTGATATGAAACAGGCAAAGTTCACACCTTTAGAATTTTCAATTTAACCCTAACCTTTCCAATTTTAACCCTTTGGAGATGTTTGAATTATTTCCTACCTTCCAGCATCTTTAATAGGCAGTGCTCAGTGCTTAAATTCTCACTCTTGCCCCGAGCTAGAATATGTAGTTGATTTAGTTCAGTGCAAGGTTCCTTTTAAAATGTCAAGTAAAACAACTAATCCTACAACGAGTCTTCCAACTGTTTCCCTCTGCTGTCTCACTGCTACCCACTGCTCTTCCCGTCTCACTACTTGCACTGAGCTGATGTTTCTCTAGAACTATCTAGCGTAGCTCCGCGTTGTTTTTCCTGAGCAGTAACACAAAGACAATGGGCACAGGGGTACTCACTTCATTCCACGAAGATAATTCAGAGAACCTATGCTAACTTGGCCATTAAAATGGAAGACTGCCTTGCAACAAGACAAGAGGCGGACACGCTCAACAACAGCACTATCTCATCTGACCAGATGCAAATATAGATGCAGTAATTTAAGTGCCTGCTTGCTTTACACAAAGATGGGGGTGGACGCGTGAAGAATATGACAGGGGTGTATAAAATCAGACATGGCACGAACAGGGGTAGGCAGGGATTGATTATACAGTGTCTTATCCAATATGAAAACTACAGCATCAAATGACAGCAGGAGAAGTCACATACAAACCAAATACAAGTTCATGGTTCTTCACCTGAATGTATTAGACATGCCAAAGATGTTAATAAAGGATGCTCTGCATGCAAAAAGTCTGCACGAATTCAACAGACCAGGCAAATACTTGGTAGAGAAAGCCATTGAGGGCTACCAAACAGACAAAACTGGTATCCTGCTCAGGAAATCTCCTGAGGTAAAATTAGTTGGAAGCTGCAAAAGTATTTGTAGGAACTGCCACATAGGAAAGTTTTGTTCTTATTGCTTCCTTAGGCATCCCTAGGCAACCCTAAATAGTTATACAGGCCAAATCTGGAACTGCTGCCTCACTCACTACTGAGGAAACATTGCCAATGAGGGTGATAGAAGTGCCAGAGGGAAAAACATCAGAAGAAAATATAATAAAGGCTCAAAGATCTGAGCCTTAAATATCTGAGCAGGCTGCTCACCTATTTCAGATAAAGGTTTACTCTCATTGCGCCCTTCACTGGCATATAGGGAGAGGCAGCACCAACAAGCCATTAGTGTGTAGTGCTACGTAGATTTGACATCGCTTTGGAACTTGCCCAGGTCCGAATGAAACAACTGAAAATGGCATGTTGTTTTGGTACAGTAGGGAAGACCACTTGGTGCACACGGGGAGTTCAGAAGTCCACTGTCTCTCGTTACTCTTGTAATGAACAGCCCACTGAGGAGTTTCACCATCTCTGAACTGTTGGTAGCCCACGAAATGCCCTAGAACGATGCTGCCTGCCGAACCGTAGCAAGTCATGTTCTTTAACACCCTGCACACTCCCAGGAAGGTAACCAACAGAAGGGCGAGGCAGAAGTAACGTCTTAGCAACCGTATTCTGGTCTTGTTGTTATCTGATTGCAAATGCAACCTCTGTGCCAACACTGCATGAGACAGTCTTAAAGATCAGGGGATGCTTCATTTAAAACATACTAGGAATATATTGAAAACCTTATCCTGTCCAATGCTAAAAAAGACCTGCCTGCATCTGAAGTAGAAAGGATCTTTTGGTCTTATGCAAAACCATCCAAATTTCTTTTCAACTTTGCTTTGTAAGAACTGATCCAAGACCCACAAGAATAGATAGAAATACAGATTTCATCATGTTTTGAATCAGACTGTCATCATGGAGTTTTAATTATGAGGCTCCTAGCCACAAAGCTGCTGCTATTATTAGCTCCGCAAGCTTCACTTCTTTCCACCTCTATAGCATGCACAAATACTGCAAGGTTTGGCAGGTCGTCCTCAGCATTAACAGCAAGTAGCATGGCAGCATTTTTCTCTTTCACAGATACAGAAACATTCACAGAGTCTGGAAGTGACAGATATCATAAACAATTAAAAGCTTAAAATTACTTCATATGGTCCTCACAGAAAATGGACTTAAGCGTGAGGAAAACATTCACAAAAAGGCATTTATTAGTACACAGTCCATCTAGCACCTGCCAAGAACTGATGAAAATATCTTCAGGCTGATGTTAGTCCGATGAAATTGGATCCAATCTTTCTTTCTCTTTTTTTTTTTTTAAAGAAGAAAGCAAAAGGGAAAAAAAGGAAACAGAAGGCTTGACAATAAAAATGCTTTTGACACTGGTGTTAAAGAAACCAAAGCTGCATGCAATCAACACAGTCTATGGTGATGAAGAATCTCTATAGCAGTGTATTAGCAGGTGTCAGGGAAAATGGTGGAGAAATGAGACTATGTCTTTTGCAATTACATGGGATGGCTTGTCAGAAAGGAGGGAACTATTGGTCCTACCTTCTCACAAAATAGAGGATCAACCGTGCAGGCTCGTGACGCTTCCCACCAAAATCTACAATGGGTTTCACTTCCATTATCTATTACCATAGACAATTCCTGGGTTAAATGCTAGCCTCAGTTGCACCTCCGGGATGCAGAGGTGTAGATGTGTGAGAAGGTATATAAGTACACAGGTCACATTTATGACCGGTGAGAGTGCAGATCCCATTATGCAGTTCAAGTTTCAAGGCACAATCCTCAAAGCCCACATACCTGTTAAAAGGCTGATGCAAATTACCCAGTTTGTAGTCCCATGTTGTTTGGCTTTGACCCTGGGTTTCAGCAAATGATTTGTGCATGGGACTTAGGGCCACATAAAAAAGCACAAGTCTGCAATAATGCTGTAGATGTCAGTAAGTTCTCTCTAGATTTACTGGCTACAACAGCAAAATTTGGTTTCTGCTTCTGGGGAGGAACAGGTCTCTCCAGTTAATGTCAAATCCCTTCAGGGCACTCCTGAACATTTCTAGTTTTGAGTAATAATCTGAAAACTCAACGCAAACTAAGATCTGGAAGGTCCTGGCAGCGGAGCTGCAAAGGAGTGCTGGTCTCAGGAAGCCTCGGGTGTACACCTGGGCACACAGCCCCAGAGCCAACATGTGGATGGGCACAGCCCTTTTGCATCTCCAAGAAGACTTTGTTCTGCGGGGAGCCAACCCTGCCCTTCAGACAGAGCACTACCTGCTTGCTTTTCAAAAATCAGACTTCTGTGCACTACTGGATCATTAATATACAAGTGTGTGGAAGAAACATGACTTCATAATGTAATGAGCATCCACGCTATACGGATGAATAGAGGTAACAAGGTTTTTAGTCTATACAGAACAACAGCTGGGCTAACTGTTACTGTCATGAGCACCATTGGCTTCAACAGTACTGAAGCTCTTCTCTGTGACAGCATATTTTGTAGCCTAATTACAAATTCTAGAAATATTGACTAGAATATTAGCATTTAATCATGTCGCTATTATTTATTTAGAAGTTCTGCACAACTCAAGACTCTACCCCTTTATGTCAAACTCCTCATTCTAATTCATGTTTACGGGCTATGCTGGTGTTGAGAGAAAAGGAGAAAGATTTTACAAAAATACTACTGAAAATAAGACAGAATTATATGTCCAGAGCAATTAGTGGAAGTAATAGACAAAACCTGCCTGATCTACAACAGGCTCACTAGCAGGTTTTGAGGCATCAAGAGATGTCTCTTCCCCAAAATAGGCTCTAAAACATTGTCATTAGTAAACCTGGACAACCACACAATTAAAACTAAAACCATTGACACCATTGACACTGGTCAACATTTTGGATAGATGTTCACAATTACAGCACATTACAGCTCATTTAGCAACCTCCTTCACTAACTTATAAAAAGAATAAAAGAATAACATGAAAAAACCATTGAAATACATATTGCTAAAGATCTACTAGAACTTCATTATTTCTGAGAGGAAAAGTAGCTGTTACAAGCTACGTGTAGGCAAGGGCTTTGGGGAAATTATGCCAGATCTGAGTGGGGGAATGTTATACCACTTGAGAACTACTATGTGCATCAAAACGTGAAATGCTCTGTAGGAACTTCTTGCTTGTAGTAAATGAGGAGAAAAGAATGTTTCTGCTTCCTGCCTGCCAAATGTCAGCAGTTTCTAGCAGCAACGCCTATAAAATACTATTTTCATGTTTGTTTGGGGGTTTTTTGCTTTTTTCTCTTTTTGCATTTTTAGCACGTGGGGTGCTTTTGCATCTGTGTACACACATCAGACACACGAACAGCTCATGTAGACTCATCTTCTACTCCAGATCAACATACTTGGGCAGAAAACGCTGCCTCAAAAACTGCTTTAAGGAGAGCCCAAGGCACAGCAGGAACTTACCTCTCTGTCACCTAAATTACAATTACACAAAATGTCATATAATCTGTACAACATGCCTCCTCAAGAGTCAGAGTCTCTTTCCCCAAGCTCCCCGTGGCTTGCTGCCATTTACCAAGTGTTTCCTGAAAGAAATCAGGCAATTCGTGTGAGTCAAGGATTTGGGATTCCCCCCCCCACCCCCCAAACTCAGAGGCAATTTCACTTGAGATCTGAAATGGATGCAGAGGTTGTAGAGCTGAGGAAAACAATGATGTGTTGAGATAATAGATAAATTGTATAGTTTGTTTTCAGTGATTACATTTTAGACACTAGCTTGACATTAAGATAATTTCCTCTTAGCCAGTGCCTTTCTTTCATGCACTTTATTTTCCTGCTTTCATTTATCTGCTTTCTGTCATTAGGCTTATAGTGATTGACAGGCATTTTTCTTTCAAAGAGAGTATCAAATGTATTTTCAAATGTATTCAAATCAATCAGGCAGCATCAGTCCCAAGAGCTTACGAGTTATTCAGCTACCTTTGAATGCCCACTCACAAACCAATCCACACAAACACAATGCTCAGTGTCCCTGATGTACAAGGCTTGTGCAGCTCTTGAAATTATAAACTGAGAATTACATTAAGCTCAGCTGAAAGTTCCTTGCATAAATTGCCTACATAGCATGAACTCTTCCTTAGGTGTCTCCTCTCTGAGTTAACAGGCTTAAAGTTCAGCTATAATAGTGAAGAAAAACAAACTAACCTGCAGCATTGTGTAAAAACAGAATAAATCTTCTACTAGACTAGGCAGCCCAGTATGGCCGCACAGCCGTGCACACCCACACGCCCCGTGCCACTCCACCGGTCTGTCCTTTCCCCGTTAAGAGCACTGCTTGGATAACATTACGTGAGAAGTAAACAAACTGTTAATAACTGAGAATCAGCAATAAAAAGTACATTGCTCGCTATTTCCCAAAGCAGCTGTCAAATCTCTTCAGCCCTAAATAACAGCCAGGAGCTTAAACCCTTGAAGGGAAGAAAACAGTTGACTGTAGTGAGTTGTCTCAGATCTTCTCATTACGAGGAGCTCCCCTTAGCCAGCAGTTCCCGGGAACAGGTCTCCGCCAATTTGCCGCAGTCCAGTTCCAGCTGGTGAAAAGTGATGGCCCTGTCTTCCTTGTCAAGTGTCAAAACTGATAGCTGCCTCCCGTCTGGTAAATGCACAGGTGAGCTAATTAAAATAGCCAAGAATTGACACATCCCTCCAAATAACTTCACAGAGAATCCTTTAGAGCTGTACTTCTTGATTTTGTTTCCAGTATTTTTATTCTGTAAAAGCAGACGCTTAGGTCCCGTGGCAAACACAGATTCAAACACTGACAGAGGTAGATGCTTTCTATCCTATCAGCGTATTTGACTCACACATCTCCAAGTGTTTTACAGCAATTCCTCAATCTTCTGAATATGACCAATGCCATTATTTTTATTTATTATTTACATAGCAGCAATGCTTAGGGCTGTATTAGTCTTTCAGTTTATACACACATACACAGAGCAAAATGCCATTATTCAATGAGGCAAAATGACCTGTTTCATGGGAAGACATCACAGGCCCAGCACATATTGCAATGTCTGATGTCAGCCACAGAAAAATTTATGATCAGTTTGAAACGTTACTCGTTCAAGATGTCCCTTTCTGTTATGACTGGCAAAGGTTCACCCTTATAAGTTCCAGATAAGAGATCCTGAATACAACTTGTCAAAAGACTTGTGATTTCAAACACACTTAGCATTCCCAATTTCTCCTGAAGAAAACAGCTGCTCTAGAAGAGGAAAACAGGATAATTCAGCACAAGTGTATTGCTTCCTCACAAGTAGATTGGAACACTCATTTTAAAAATATTTATGATCATGTGTATTCAAAAAATGACAAAGTTAAATCTGAGTATTGAAAACCTCTACGTGCCGACCTCTGTTACCAGGAGCAGTAGGAACCGCAAACTCAAGACTCCCTGGCACCATCAAATGCGCGCCTAAAAGCTGCCTTTGGCCCAGCCTTCACGTATATCACATCTCTCCCTCTTGCATACAGATATCGGCAGATATGCATTCACAATGGTTTATTCATCAAATGCCATTTCAGTCATCGTAAATTCAGACTGCATTTGCAACTACTTTTGTTAAAAGGTATTTTTTAGAAAAATTGTACTTGCACCTGAGTCTTGGACTACATGGTCATGGTGTCGTCTCCCTTTTCCTGAGCACAAGTCCTATGAGGAGCGGCTGAGGAAACTGGGGTTGTTTAGCCTGGAGAAAAGGAGGCTCAGGGGAGACCTTATCCCTCTCTACAACTGCCTGAAAGGAGGTTGTAGAGAGATGAGTGTCGGTCTCTTCTCACTAGTAACAGGTGATAGGACAAGAGGAAACAGCCTCAAGTTGCGCCAGGGGAGGTTTAGATTGGATATTTGGAAACATTTCTTCACTGAAAGGGTTATCAGGCACTGGAACAGGCTGCCCAGGGAAGTGGTGGAGTCACCATCCCTGGAGGTATTTAAAAGGCGTGTAGATGTGACACTTAGGGACATGGTTTAGTGGTGGACTTGGTAGTGATAGGTTAACGGTTGGACTCAATGATCTTGGAGGTTTCTTCCAACCAAAACGATTCTATGATTCTATGATTCTATGAGTAGTTGAGAGCACTCATGGACAGCAGAAAGCAAATTCCCTTTTCCTCTCTGCCAAAAGGATTTGAACACCCCTTTCAGGAGCATGCTCCAGTCACCCCATCATGGGGCAGGGCTGCCCAGCCGGCACGGGAACTCAAACACCGAGGTGCACAGGAACGCGATGAGGGAAGCTCTCCCTCCCCTTCCCTTCGCTCCCCAGAGCTCTGCACTGTGCTGAGGCAACTGTGACAAGAGATTCCTGCTCACTGCAAGCAAGACGCCGGCCAGAATGGCTGAGGTAAGTGGGCTGCTCTGGGGAGAGCTGCTCGCAGTCTCCCCTGCCGTTTCACTTCAGCTACATACACAACAGGGCATCCTGTCTTCAAGGCTACAGAACCAGTCTCTCATGTTTCCAAACAAGTGAAACGAGTCCAACGGGAAGGGCTAAGGGCCTCCTCCTGCTTTTAAAAGCAGGGATTGGAACTGAGTTCCCTCAGGCAGGTGACAGAAGTGGTGCTCCAGCCTGGAGACAGAGGCCCTCACCAGGAGGTGGGATCCCCACGTTCCAGTTCCTGCTCTAGCAAACGCCCTCGCCATTGGTTCACAACAGAAACTCTCAGCTGGAGAGACTACGACACCTAAATCCAGCAGTTTTACCGTTCTCTTCGTCTTCTCAAATCAATGAGAAAAATGAACTTCTTGAGCCTGAAAGCTAGCCCAGTTTTATCTAATAGCCATCTCCTCCTGCTTTGCAACTCTAGTCCTTCATTTCCCCAAACGAAAATGTTTCAAGTCATCTTACAGGCAGCTTTTCATTTAAGCTTTCTCCTCTTCCCCTGTTTTTCCTCTTTACTGAGGCAATGCAAAACATTTAATTTTTATTTGAGAGGCAGGTTTGAAGAGTTCAGCTGTAGCTTAAGCGAGGCGGAGCACAGACTGTACGTCAATGTGGTTACGCACTTTTAAGTGATCAATAAAATATTGACCGTTGAACAATTGTGCTTTGCCATCTCCACCTCTTCCATGTTCTAGCGTCACATTGGACTAAACTTAAATACCTGGGGTGACGTCTCCTTGCTTCCTCCTCAGGGACACTGTAAAACAGTTTTCTCCTTGATCCACTGTTCTGAGATGAGGAAAGAGAGAGACGTGACACAGAGCTTGCCCTTGAGCAAGCTGCCTCTCTTCCACTGGTAACACTGGGACAGTCATTCTTAACCTCTAAGCCTCACTGAAACACGGCATATTTTGAGTTTCAGAGTTGTACCAGTACCCAGGAGAAGCCACCACCGAAGCCATATCTCGGGTTAGGAGTGCAGTGAAGCCTTGTAATCTCAGCTTAACTCCCCCTCGCATTGTGCCACAGGCTCTTTAGTTCTCCATGTGCATTTATGGTTTATATCTACATAGCATAATTTTCTTATTTTTAAAACAAGAGAAAGGCATTTTCAAGGAGGTTGTCATACCATGTTTTATGTTACCCATTTTCTAGTCTCATATTTCACACAAACGGATTTTTATCCCAAGTGTAGGAATAGAAAACACCATCATCCTGACCAGAAATAAAGGCTGTGAGCAGCATGCTATACTCTTACTTTCCTGAAAACTGGAAGTAATGCAGACATGGAGAGGTCAGAGAAGCTGCTGGAGGCCCGGTGGATTTCACACTGCCGTAGCCCATTGGCAAGTGCTGTGACATTCTGCTTTGTCACCATCACATTGCATTGTTGTGCACGGGGAGAGGAAATAAAGGTTTGCCACGTACCTTATACAACTTGGGGTACACAACCAGGGCCTCGTGCACTTGAGATCCCGTTAAGAACAGTTCCCAATGCAAAGCGTAACCTAAGAGTGGACACTTCAATAGGTGCCGTAAAATTTTTCTCTTATGACAATGATTGTACTTGACTACAGTGTACAAATCTGTTTAACTGTTCGGAAGTAAGCAAAGCAAACCAAAAATCACTCTCTCCCTGCTTCCATGAGAGCTTTCCTCTCCTTTCTGTTCTTTCTTACGCCTCTCTAAGACATCTAGTCTGCAAGAATGACTAGTCTCAAAACTCACTTAAATATGTTCAGGTGAGAAGATGGATGATCTTATGCCACAGGCATAAGCTGAGACATGAAAGATATCTCTTGAGAAAAGGAAACTATTTCCTTAGCAATTGAAGAGTGCAGCAGGCACTTCAGCAGTTAAGTACATGCAGAAATAATACCAGACTCCTTGAAGAGAGTATTTCAATATACTGGAAAGAGTAATTTAATGGAAAATTCTAATTAGAGACCAAAAAAGACATTATTATCCAAAATAATGTTAGACACGGATCTGAACTCAAGCAAAGACAACAGCAGGTATGGCCCAGTTTACCACCCTGAGTAAGCAATGGTTAGATCAACCTGTTATCTCTGGGTGGGCATATCTGACAATGACACAGCTGAGCAATTTAACAGAGAGCTCAGAGAAAATAAAAGTGTTTGCACATACAGCAAACAACATTGAAGAACCTCTTCCTGATGATATTTTCAACTAAGAGGTTACGATCCTCAGAAACACAGAGCAGTCATCATTATACCACCAGCACCAGCAACCGAAAGCTGGACTTTGGCAATAGTGTCAGAATTCCACATAAAGGGAAAGTGCTCTTAGTTTTTCGCATAATGACATCCTAATCTAATGAACTGCTTTCAGGACCATCTCCCTTACTACATAATAACCCTCTTTCTCATGGGCACTCACCTGTCAATTAGGATTTGCCACCTAACTTCTGTGCGCCCACTTCTCTAAGAGAAGTCATACCGAAATCACAGCTCAAGTGCAGGGGGACCTGCGCCATCGTCGTGTGTCTTTCTAATCACAGGCTATCCGGGGGCTGGGAAGGACTAACAGATTTTAGAGGACTCAGAGGCTCGTCAAGGATGCACCTCCTCCCCCACCCCCGCTGTCCTCTCAAATGCCCCTGAACTCTCCCAACACGCATCTTTATCACCAATCTGCCCACGGTATAGATTTATATCAGGCTGCAAAATTAAGTCCTTAAAAGGACTTTATCTGGCTCTGTGCTACTGACGGCACAGGGGACTCGCTGCAGAGGTTTTGGCACCAGATTCATAAAAAGAAGCTATAGTGCTTTCAGATTTCAAACAGATTTTTCAAAAGTCCACAGGAGCAATCACTTTCTCTCGAGATGAAACAACACAACTCCTACAACTCCTGGCGCGGGGACTCCACGTTGCCCCTGCTGAAGCTAGCCGATGGCACGTGCCCACGCCTGGGCTAGTCTGCACAAAGCAGGTTTGCATTCTTCCGATTTATTCATTTTCCAACACTTTGAGCTACTATTATATACTAAATAAAGCCTAGAGAAACTTATTTTTTTAAAGTTGTGACTTCTACCCCTCCCTTCCTGATTTTTATCTGATGCTGGACTTTCTAGCAAACATTTGACTACAAAGGCACAGAAGGGGCAAAGAGATCCTGCATTCGTTACACCAGCGCACTGGCAAATTTGCTTCATATTCAGATGGAAACCATTTGGCTCAGAGGCATCGCTGCTTAGTAAATCAGCTGTAATTTCCATTATTCTCATTGTGCTGCAGGGGCACCCAGCCCGAAATGCCTGTTTGGCTGAAGTAGATGGAAGCACCAGGCAACTGCCAGGATCCAGCTTTTGTTCTTCGGTGACAGAAGGCTCCGGAAAACACCGTCAAGGAGTGCATGGCAATGCCAGCAGAGATGGTTTAATCCCCCTAAACTCCAAAACCTGCTCACTTGTAACTTGGATCTGACGCTAGCCCTCAGGACAAGGGTCCCCAGGCAGCATGCCAGTACCGGAGCATCTCTTGATGTGCCTCACGCTTTCTTTACATGGAAAAGCATTCCTCTAGCTCAGCAGTGGGCAAATGAGCTGCCCCACCACACACTTTGCCTGGGCGGCTATCCCCGTGCTCAGAGCAGAGCCCTCAGGACCACCAGCCCTGCAAGCAGAGGGTGGCACGGTGGCACACAGGGCAGGTGGGACGTCCTTGCTGCAGGGCAGCATAGGGTTGAGGCAGCACGCTCGAGTGCTGTCACTGCCTCCAAAAAGTGGGTGAGAACAGCAAATAAACTGCCTGCCTTTGCTCTCTCAAAGCTGGGTCTTGCATCAGAAGAGTTGAAGAACTAAAATACTTGCAAACTGCCCTCTCCATTCTCCACTCCCTAAAGCTCAGCAGCAGAACAGGCAGGGGACAAAAATCTTTTTCCACCACACAAAGCTGGACCCACGAGGCCCTTCTCTCATGGACAGACACTGGGAAACGCTGGATATCACCAGTTTCACCTGAAGTCCATTTATCTCTAACAGTGCCAGATTAGACTTTCAAAAGGAGTTTTCTGGAGAAAAAAAAAAAAAAAGAATCATACATATTTGATATTTAACCTCTCAACTCTCAGAAGGCCCGTAGGAAGATTTGTCCGAAATGTACCGTGCAGGCTGAACATGGGCGTTGGGAGGTGTGGGAGATGTGCCACTAACGCCTGCTGCCTGGACGGGCGTGATGTGCCGGGCGGTGGGAGCCCTGCATGCAGATGTGCGGTGCCTGGTTGCAGACCACGACAGAACATGCGCTCAGCTGCTAGCAGGCGTTCCCATGTGGGCAGATGCAATAAATTCCACAGCAGCTCCAAGGTATAATGTAGGTTCACTTGTTATGCTGGACTAAATGAAAACACCCTTTGAAGAAGTACTGCCCAGGAATCCCTTCAATTGTGTTTCCAAATTCACTTTTCCCCCCAAACAATTTTTCTTATCCAGTTAGGAAAAGCCCAACCCAGCATCTATTAGACATTTCTCTAGCAGGAAAGTTTGCCAGATCCAACATTTTAAACAGATTTTTGTATTCCTTTTACCATTTGCCATTTCATACATGACTTCTTAGGAAATAAAGCACCTGGTTTATTAATAAAGAGGATTATTTCTAGAACATTAGTTTGGGTTAAACCAGCTAAAATTCAAACTACTGCTCTTCAAAATCATCATCCTTGGAATACTGTAAGTTGAAAAGCTGTTACTTGAGTAAGTTGTGCAATTTTTCAGCATTTCGCTTAGGCATGGCTATGTATCATCACCTGTTCTGCAAGCCAGCTGCCCTCAGCACATGCTATCTGGAACTGAGTTTGCCGAAAATACGAGTTACAACAGCATCATCTGATTTTAATTTGTTTGCTTTTTTTTACTCTTCTATCAGCTGCATCCAACCTTCCAACCTTGTTCAGGTGCAGTGGTGATTAAAAGAAGATCCTTTTAACTTTATTATTAGAGCTTCTCCCTTGGAATAGCCCCAGATTTGCTAGTAAGGGGTGCAGAGCTGGCTACGAACGCCCGTCTGCCTGCTGCTGCTGTAGCGTGCAGACCCAGAAGGATTTAGCAGAGGTGCAGGACGCCCTGTTAGCTGAGTCAAGTTACTCCACAGGGAATATTGTAACTAATCAGCACACAAACCTCATCTTTGCCTGACTCAAGAGAACAAGATTCCTGAGAGGGAAGGTACAAGTTTTTCTGTCTTAATAGATATTTGGCATATCATGTTGCATTTGATTATCTTCTTGAATCCACCATTTGCTGGCTGCATCTACCACAAGAAAGCTTTGAAGAAGCAATCATCAGGTAGACAAGATGACTTAGCTAAATGTGAGAATACTTCTAGCCCATACCTTGGAGGCAGGGAGAAGCTAGGCTCATCTCTGCACCGCATCCAGCTACACGGGGTTAGGCGAAGCCTCCACTCTCTGAAAACACTTGGCCCTTGTGTCTGTATTGGTTATTGAAACTGCATCTTGCCAAATGATCCCCAGCACTGGTGCTAAAGCAGTGAGTCACTCTCAATTGCCTGAGAGTTTCCAAGGTGTTTACATGCTTCAGTACAACATGCTGTTCTCGTTCTCAGAGAGGCTTCTTCACATTCAAAATCTGTTCAAGGACAAAGCTACAACAAGCAATTACTGACAGCAAAGCCAACGATGCGGAAGCATGCCATTCTTTGCTAAGGCACTCCAAAATTTGTTGTTGCTGTTGGCTCTGTGGTCATTTCTGTTTCTCACACTGTCAGAGACGGAGCGCTACCCCGTTACTGCTGTGTCCAGAACTTTAGCTGTGCTTACAACCCCAAATGGGCGGCAGGGCGAGGAAACAGCACAGCTACTCTCCTGCCAGCTCCTGCAGCAACTCACCGGCCAATCACACATCACAGATGTGACACGGCTGCTCTGCAGCGTCTCGCTCAACCCCAGGGAAATGGGAGTCCGGTGGCAAGGCTGCTCCGTTTCCCTTCTACGTACCTCAGGAGACACAAACTAGCCTCCTGAATTGCGTGAAAACATTTTGATGACTGCGGTGACACCTGCCAAACAGATGAAATCAAAACTCCGAACAGACCACGTTATCCTTTCTGTACACACAGATCATTAATTCTCCTAGCCGCAGTCTGGCATGATGATGCCATATCTATTTTATAGACAGAGAACAGAAGACACAAGAAAATAAATTATTTGTTAAAGGCCACCAGAGAAATCTTTTTGCAGAGGAGAGAAGTAGACTAGTATCTCCCAAGTCTCAGATTAATGCACCACACAAAGGTCCCTCTTCTTCTTGTAGGCGTGGGACTAACTGATCAGAAGCTTTCTATGCAGCTAGTAACACCAGCCGCTGCAGAGGTCCTGCAGGACCTCAATGCTGCATAGTGCTGCATAATGTCAATAGGCTCATGTAGGAATCCAGCTATGCCTTGCTGGATTTGTAGATAGCCACATGCACAGAAGCTAAACTCAGTAGGTTTCTGGCTAACCAAAATGGCTCCAAACACAGCAACGATTCACAGACCAAATACCCAAAGGGAGTATTGACTGGCCCATGTCTTCACTTTAATTGCAGGAACAAACTGGGCAACAAATTTGCAAATGCACGATACACTGCATTGAGATGTGTCTTGCGTATAAGGGGACCAGGACTAGGATACTTCAGACTCCCTGTGGCTGATGGCAGCAGCTTGGCTATTTTTGGTGCTTGCTAATCTGTCCTGAGCAAAGGCACTAAGGCTGGGAGTCAGGACTGAGCTGAGCTTGCTGCTGGGAAGGTCAAGCACTCCTGGGCAGTGGAAGATGCAATGGGAAAATTCATCATCTCTGATGAGGCCATTGCTCCAGTTAGGTCTTTTAAAGTCAGATGTTTATAAAAGGAAACCTAAATGCCTGAACAGGAGAGAGTGACAGATCTACTTTCTCCTTTACTTTGTCAAAGCTGAGACAGGGTCTGGACTCAGATGTATGTCTTCCCTCTTCCCACACTTCACTGCCAGATTGAGGCCTAAATTTTGTGTCTAACTATAGCTGATGGCACCCTTTTAACACTGGCAGTTTTAAGCAACAAGCAGATGTCACTATGGCCTCCAACACATTGCTGGACATAGCTTTAAAGCATCATGATTTTGTTGAAAACATTTCCAGTTTGTATTAGCATTACAAAATGAAACAAGTAGAATAGAGACAAAGTTCAAAGGGTTTAAGAGAAAACAGGAGGTATGTGTCACAAGCAAAAGGCTCAGAAAATCAAAGCCTGGCCTCAGCTGAAGAAGAAGTCATCGTCCATACTGTTTCATTTCCTGGCCACTTTCTATCAATTCTGTAAATATCTGGCAATCGAAATGTCTCCTGCACTCGGTCATATATAGGAAATGGATCCAGAATCAACACAAAAATAACAGTCAGAAGGAAAAAAAACCCCACAAATAATTCAACTAAAGTAAGTGTCGGATTGTGGTTTTTACAAGTAGTTTGGTATTGACATGAAACACCATACTTAAACGCATCCATGGGACAGTTACAGCACATAGCATTTAACTTTTTAGGCCTTTTCCCCCTACCTAAAAAGATCTTTTTAAGATCAGAACAAAAAGCTTCAGCTATAGTCTTTAGGTCACTAAAGAGGTTTTCATATGCTCCAGGAGCTCCAGCAGCCGCTGTCCTCCTCACAGGAGGCTCCAAGACAAAAGCATTCAAAAGTTCCTGCTGGTGTCATGACATTAAGGAGGAAGACAGGAGGTATATGTGAAGTCCTTCATTTCAACTGGAAAACTAATAAGCACTGTCAAAACATTGGTCTTGCTGCACACATAAGAATCAGTAAAAAATCCCAGTCAAAATAAGTACTTTAGAATTTGATCCAAAGTTTATAAACAACAGTCAGCTTAACTTTTTTTTTTTTTTTTTTTGACTACCTATCTAGGCTGTGGCATAAGCTTTAGTCTCTTAAATAGTATCTGTCCACTTCAATACCACCTTTTACCTAGGAATCTTAAGTAGACTCAACTTCATAACAGCTTCTGAGGCAAGGAAAATTTTATTGCTTTTGCTGCCTGGATGGAGAGTGAATAATCAGCCTAGTCTTTATACTAGATGCCTGCAGTAGAGAGAAAAGCAATCCTAATTTTCCTAGCAATATAGGATGTTCATTGCAAGAATAAATATTCTAAGGAGTCATATATGCCTGCAGAACAGTAATATACAGTGCATTTAATTATCAGTGCTGTAAATAAATGATTTTGACTTGTGTAACGCAACAGGAGTAAGTGGTCCCTACTTTCAGTTCACTGTGATCAGTTGCTTTCAGGCCAAAAGGAAGACACGGCAGCAAGGCAGTGATTCTAACTGCTACCACTGTAATGGAAATGAAAGGAGCTACTTTATCCAAGGGCATTAATCTGACCGTGCTCTACTAGACTTACGTACAGATAAAAAAAATCACTTCAGGTAAATGCAAATTGATCTCACTCCCACAATGGTGTGCAGGTCCCATGAATTTGCATTACTGTAAAGAAGCTCGTATTGCCAGGTTAAGTTTCTCAGGTAGAAAAAACTGCATACATCAAGTCTGTCATTTGCATATCTTTCCATCGCCAGAGGATGATACTTCAGCTTCTGAGTGCTGGGGGATTTCAGCAATTTCAAAATCAAAACCAGTTTGATTTAAAAGCCTAAACAGCTTAAACAGCCTCCCGGTATCTCAGAGGCCACACAGCGTGCTCGGCACCGGCGCTGACCTCAAGCACCGCTCCTCAGCTCCGTGAAGCCCCCCCAGGCAGCCCTCCCGCACACACACAGGCACACACGCACGCTCAGAAAGTAGCTGCGCCGGTGCGAGGCTCGGGCAGGGCTGGAGCGTTAAGAAACCCCAAGCTCTGGTTGCCTCTGACAACTCTCCCGTTATGCCGTGGTCATTATTTATGAAAGCTCTGCCCTCTAGCCCAGGCTCCTGCGTTATGAGCAGTGCTGGGTTCATCAGGTGCTATTTTTCACAGGATTTTTCATGACCTGATCTCTCAACCACTGGCATACGCAGCATCCAAACCCTGCACAGCCGACAGAGTGACTTCCTCGTAGGCTTTTCTTGTTGCAGTAGCTTCATCCTTTCCAAAGATTAATGAATTCCTCTTTGCGATGCCCTGTGACATTACTACCCATTTACCTACAGAAGAAAGATTGCACGACTGCTCCTAGTACAGGCTCATGCTTTATAATCAAGCCAGATTGTTTCTTTAATATCAATGTGTGTAGTTCATCCTTTAACTTAAATCAGTAAGGATAAAAATAGGTTATGACTTCTATGCATACAAAAAGGCTTGAGACAGTCTGTGAACAGCCGTATGGATTCTGTGGAGCCTGAAGGATGACTTTGTCGGAAGCACGGAAAGTTGCATGTTTTCAAATAGTCAGAAAAGGAGGGAAATGTCATCAACTAGTGTCAGTGCAAGTGCAGCTCTCAGGAATGCCAGAAACTAAGTAGCATTTTGGAAATTATTAAAGCATATTGCAATGCAACACTTACACATACACCTCAACCCATACTCCTTTATATATCTAAGTGAGAATTTAGGGAGAACCCATCAAACTGTGCTGTGATCTATCTTCCTGTAAGATGTCTGTCATTTTTTTTCTAGGCAGGTCTTTAAGGAAGAGACAGATACGAGGAAGAAATAGTAGTCAGAAGCAAAGGATTTCCTAAGAATGAAAAGTCTATTTTCAAGAAAGTAAAAAAAAAAAAAAAAAAATCCAAAAGAAATAAAACCATACGTGCATCGGAATTTTTTTTTTTTTTAATGAGAACCAGTGCTGTGAAAATTAATAAAAAACCATCTCTCCAAAGACCTTTGTATGCTAGGGCGGTAGAAATTTTTCTTGAGTCTAAGGAAAATTGAGACAGAGGATAGCTATGACTCAAGAAAATGTATCTTCTGAAGCATCTGGTTTATCAATTTGATATATTTGCATTGAAGAACGCTAAAAAACCCATGCAATGGAACAGAAACATAAGAGGTGTGAGTCAGCAACAGGACAGGATCCATCTTTTGTTTGATTTAAAAGAGCTTGAAGAACCTCTGAAACATAGAAGCATTCAGACGCAAGCACCTTGAGGAACTTTCTACTTTTTTCAGTCTACACAATGGGGAATGGGTGTTTTGCAAAAGCCCTGCAAATGAAAAAAATATCTGAGTAATTTTGGAAGACATTCAACCCTTCTCACTTCAGAGCTTGGCATCATCATATTTCTCTTAGCAATTTCTCTAAAGAAGATTCACAATATTTTTTGTGATCACAAACATAAATGTTACAAAACATCTTCAAAGTTTTAGCTGAGCTAACTCCCACAGCAAGCTGAAACTGGGAGGCCAAGTGCTGCAAGCAGCTGTAGTTAAAGCCGTACCGGAGCTCTTAGGACACCTGAGCCACAGCACTTACAGGTCTAAGTTCCCTACGAGTCACCAGCACTTCTGTTGAAGTGCTACATACTTTTACAGCATAAGCTTTTAAAGGAAAAAGGGCTTTGCAACAAATGAAAGGGAAGATTAAAAATTTCAAGTATCTAACAGCATCTTACAGCGATGTTCGAAAGTTACCTACATGCAGTCATTATTCTGCCTTTATTCACTGACCCACATCACGTCCTTATTGTGCTACGATGTTAAAGCCAATGACAGAGTATAGCCTGTTCACATTCACGTTTTGCTCAGTCTGAATCTTTAATGTCCCTATTCTACCATCGTAGATAAGTAAAAAAGCCCTGCTGAACAGCAGTGCACAAATGAGTAATGCTACTGCCTGTTAGATTTATCTTTGCTTCCCTCACCTGAGGTACGCTTTAAAGCATCAACCTACTTTCAGATCTGCAGTGCAAACCCACTACAAATTTAATGCACTAAGGTTAAATGCAAATGTGTAGCCCAAGCCTGCATTTTTCAGAGAAGTAACTCTAGGAAGTGAGGAGTAGTCAGAAACCCACCTAACACACTACCATTCTGTCCTGCCTTCAAAATCCTATCAAAGGTTGAGAGGAAGGCAAGCACGTGCACATACTTGCTGTTCAGGTCTCCAGTCCCTCTTCCCGTTCTAGAAAGGGGCTCTTCTGGGTTGGGCTGCTCCAAAGTGTAGATGCAGATGTTCAAAATTTGGCTTTTACTGGGCTATCAGCAATCTCTGTGTATTGCTCTGTGTGTCTCTCATAAAGAAGAGTAGGCAAATTTCCAGACCATGTGTTTTTCACATTTATGTTGGAAGATGCAATGAAGAAATTGGTTAACCTGAAGTGGGGCTAAGCAGCAATTATATGGCACATTCTAAAGCCAGCAGATATAAAAAAATAGCAATTACTGACCAGAGGAGAAAGATTTTAATACATTAATGCCAATAATAAATAGTAGAACTTGTACTTGCATGAGCTACCCCATATGAGAGTTTCTTGGGAGTTTTTAAGAGCAAATACATTGAGGTTTTTGTTTTGGTTTTGGTTTGTTGGGGCTTTTTACAAACTAGTATCTGTGCAAATCAGATCTGAAAACAAAATACAGCACTCAAGAGAGGCATGTGGATTTATCATATGCTTGTGGGTTCAGAATCCAAAAGACCATATTAAAACACTTTTTAGAGATATACACTGGATTTCCTATGCCGTAGATAAAATCTTATTCCACTACTGTCCTGGTGACTCATGGGAGTACAATGCCAATTTTCTTCAATTCAATGCTTTTGCATTAGAGCAGGTAAAAGATATTGCTCAGGCTCAATAAACTGGGGAATACAGGCCTTATTGCTCATCCTGACGAGATGAGCAGAATGGGTACAACTTTTAAACTGGTTTTATAACACTGCATTTGATCAATCACAGCTGAAACGGAAAGCTCTTCTTAAAAACCTGAGAGATGTTTTTTGCATGATTTACCCTCAGTTCACACAAAAAACACAAGAAACGCCATTGCAAAAAACGGCTCGGGGAGAGCAAAGTGAGGGGATATCACAATTGAAACAACAAGATTGTACCTTGCGTGCACGACCCTTGAGCTAAAATACTTCATTCCCTTCTGCACGATGCTACCCTATAAAAAGGTCAGATATACTGTATTACCAACCTATAAATAATTCAGGGTTATAAAGCTCCTTATCTGATGTTGAAAATGCAGAGGGCACACAAGAGTGCTCTTTGAATAAAGTCTTCATAAACCTTACAGATCCGAGTGTATTAAACTGCGCTGCCTTTACCACAACGCTGAAGAAGGACGCATTATTCCCTTAGCCTACATCATACGTCACTGGCAGGTCCCTGGGACTGTCTGCGCAAGTTCCCGGTGAAGATACATTGCAAAGAAGTTTAGCTAGCCCAGCTCCTGGCTCAAAGGCTGAGTGCACAGGCTAGGCTGGGCTCAGAAGCTAGAAAGAAACCATTCATTTGCACGTGGGCTCTTTCACACTGGACTTTGTACAAGCACAAAATAATAGCCGGTGTTTTCCACAATGAGCTTTGGTCTAAATGCTCAGGAGGGAAAGATACGCCTTCTATCACCCCAGTGCAGACACAGGTATTTATCACAAATCAGGATGACACTGACTCCGTACTTCCATGCTCTAAACCCACACATTGCTGCACCTGCAAACTTAAATGTGCCAAAAATCAGTGAATACATTCTGGTGACAGCTCTGATACCGCTATCCGTACATTGCCATTTTCATGTAATGCAGAGCTTGCTTTCTCTAATTCTACCAGAATTTTTGGTTTCACAACTATTCCAAGTATTTTAGCATATAGCTTTTCAAGCTGTTGAAGTAGACCTGATACTAAATACCAAAATGCCAGCCATTTTAGAATCTCATCTTCTGACAATTATTAACAAGAATTAAATCATCTTCTTTCTTCTTTTCCTTACTTGTGACTTAGAAAGTTCACCCTGCTTCTGTATAAAAAGAAGGAAAGAGACAGCTTTGAAAATGACTGGGCTTTATTAGCTAAATCAAAGCTAAATCAAAGCTAAATGTTTTTCTTTCTAGATGACATTTTAAAATATTTGCAATAAAGCAAAAATATACCCTTAATCTGTTTGAACCATTTTTCCTCTTTATATATTTTCCCACTGTTTTTATGGATTAAAAAAACGCTTCAAGAAGAAACATCTGTTTGACCTTAAAGCATACAATCTGTCCATTGTCTCTTATGGAAAACAGAAATTATATTCATTTTCCAGCTTTTTTTCCTCCTCTACAATGGAAAATTGAAAATGACTTCAGCATGCTTAGAAGACCTTAGCCTAGATCTGTACGGTCCAGCTGGCAATTCTGTAGGCCCAATTGATCCTTCGGGATTTTTTCTACCTGTGCAACTATCTTTTCCTCGGAAGAGATTGGGACCAGCTGCAGAGAATGACTGCTCAGTGCTGACAGATGACTGTCTCTGCCTGTGTCTGGACCTACACCCCAAACTACAGCCACATCATCCACTTTGGCGGCAGGCGTGGGGTTACGATGCACCTAAGACGCTTAGTAGGAAAGGGGGAGATGGTGGGGAACCATGGTCCATCTCTGACAGCTGATGGGGATGGATCTGCAGTATTACTATCAGACTATGCCACTATCATTGCTGATTGTTTAAATATCGGCCCAAAGCATGCTATGTGCTATACAGGCATGTAAAAAGAAAAATCCTTGGCTTCAAGGGAGGCGTGCTGTCCCGTATTATGTGGCTACCACACAGAGAGAGCCTTGAATTGCTTCCTCGCATCTTTGAGCACGCGTGTGGAGAAGCAAGCTACCTGCCTATCTGATCAGGGGCAAAAGACAAGGGATCCAGCCCTCACCTCCTACCCTGCTGAACCAGCCACCCAGCACAGGGGGAAAAACCCCACTTGTCAGGACAGGGAACAAATGCAACGCTTCTCCTGGAGGCTGCAAATTACAATTTTCTTGGAACAAAGTGGGGAAGTGATAATTTATTTGGATGGCAAATCCTTTCTAAGGTGCTGTGAGGAGCAGCACGGCTATATACTGCAATTTACAGAAAGATTATGAACTGTGACTGAAGCCCATAGTCCCCAAGTTAAATCACCCCTTCTACAGGACTGAATTCTAGCAAGACACCAACTGCAATCAATCACATTCTCAGAGAATAAGAACTGCAGAACATACAGCGGCAGAGCAGCATCTCGAATGGGAAGGTGAAAAAGAAAAAAGAATACAAGGAGAGGTTGTCATGACTTTCATTTTCTGAGTATTATTCTTCCTTTTTGCTTGTTTATCTTGTGCCAAAATTCTTATTTCTGATACAAAACAGGAAAGCAGGTCCCAAATGCATTATATAAGTGCCTTAATAATATAGTCTTAAAATTTTAAAATGTCTGCTTACAATGTTTTTTCATTTTATTTTGGTGAGAGAAATAATTAATATTAATGCAAGGAGCACATTATCAATTTACATTCATTTTGCTTGCTGTTAAATTGCTGTAAATTCCCCACTCACTCTTATTACTCATTGCTGTTTTCCTGCTCCCGCGGTAGCTGTAGGAGTGAACTCTGGGCTGCTGTCTGTCCGCAGCACGTAGCTGTCTCTCAGTCAGCTTTAGAGCATTAGCAGTCATGCTCTGATAAATCTGCCATGGTAGGAACAGGATTAGGTCTTATGTTACTTTAGTAGGATCAGAACTAAGCCTTGAATCCTCGCATATGTTACACACACACATCCCAGCAAGCAAAATACCTTAAGTGATTCAAGAGCCCTGCAGGACCTCAGCTTTGCACCACTCGTTATAAAGACTATTAGGTAATTCAGCCAACAGGAGTCTTGTGTCGTATGAGTCACGGCGTGGGGATGGACGTGTGGTTCAAATGAGTGACACCAAAGGAGCCCCGCCAAGGTACCACGGCAGAGCCAGGGAGAGCAAGGCTGCCCAGGGAAGGCACAGCAAGGGATGCTGAGCACAGAGCATCGTACCAACAGCCCTGTCTCCTTGGCTGCTGCCACACACCAGAGATGGGCCAAAGTTAAGGTGATTGCAATGCCCAGCAAGCAGCTAAAAAGGGCTGGCCACCGAGAACAGTTCAGTGGAAGCCAGCAGTGACAACGGCCACAGACTGGTTCACAGACTGCATGCAGGCGTGAGGCTTTCCAGGAGGCTTTCTCCTTGCGGTCCCCTGTGCCGAATGCCTGCTCTTGCAGCCCCGGCCAAGCCTCCTTCCAGGGGCACGGGAGAGCAGCATAAAGGGACACAACCTGTGAATCCATCCTGTATCAAAAGATTTATGCGTATGTACCCTTAACGTGATTTGGGGAACAGGAAAGCTTCCTACGTTCACGGTAGCCCACATGGTAATTGGTTTTGCCTTAGAGAACCAAACATCTCACTTATCCAGTGACCCGGCTGCAAAGACATTGCCCCTTCGCCACACTACAGAAATGGTGCCAGAGCAAACAGTACATTCTCCGAGATCCCACAGCGCAGGACAAAATTTGCCTTGAGGACTTCCATTGCAGCTTCTTGTCATCATTCTCCAAAGACAACTGTGGCTTCAGGTCAGCACAGACAATGTGACGCCCAAGAGGGGCAGAATTGCAATTGCAACATTAAATAACAACTAACTGGCCATAGCTACAGATGCCTCTTGCTCTACAAAACCAGAGTTATACAGAGATAAATTATCATAGCAATATATAAAACAGAAAAGCCTACTTTGTGCAAAACACACAGCAACGGAAGGATGTAATGGGCACATCCACTGCTTCGATTTCCAAGGAAATCTAATTTTCTGACATTTTAAAGTACTTCAGAAGACAAAGGTAAATCCTCTGTCACCTCTAATCAGCTGCAGCTGCAACCAAGGAACGAGCAGTGACACCAATGAATGTAAAATCTAGAGCAGTTAACTGCTTAGCTGAGTGGACAGTCCATTTAAACATTTGGGAATCACATTCTTTTTTCAAAACCAACTGATAACAGGCACACAGTCACATGGCAAGACACTGGAGAGACTTCCCTTGGCCTAAAATGTATGGCTAGGCTACCCAGTTAATATTTCTGTAGTGACTTGTGAAACTGAAGATTCCAGATCAGTTGAACTTTGCTGAAACATTCCAGCATTGGGAATCCACTTCTTCTTTGTTATAAAGAACAGTATTATTAATGTATTTTCTAAATAAAAATAGAAGAAAGAAGGAAGTAGTCATTGTAACCACTATTTAACATCTTGCTTAAACCTATCTTGGTCTTAAAACCCTCATTTATAAGGAAACAGGGAATGCACTTACGTGGCACACCCCGGGCACACAGCTGGCTTGGAGGCACATGCTCTCCCAAAGGCAGTGCCTCATCTCTGTTCTCTCTATTAAGACTAAACGTGCCATGCAGCTAAACCGCATGTAAGCAACAAGTGCCTGATGATCCACTTACACTTACACTTTCCATATTAAAAGAATTATTAAAGAAAAATAATCAGTCAGAAAGGGGCAGTTTTAGAGAAGGACAAATGAAAATTTTTCAAGCTCCCCTTCCCTCCCCAAAAGCTCTTTCCAGCTTTGCTTTAAAACTGGCTGAAAGATGTCAGGCATGCAAATCCCTTCCCCTGGCACCAGCTCCAAGAGGAGCAGAGCTGCAGCAAGAGGAGCGGAGACCGAAGCTGAGCATCTGCTGCATTAAGTGGGAGCTCTGCAGCCCCTGGAGCTCCCCCTGCTCCTTCCACCCCCATCTGCCCTGTACCACCTGCCTCTCCTATGAGCCACTGCTGGGAGAGATGGGTCCTCATCCTTTACTTCTCCTTCCCGTCCCACAGCAGCATTCTTGGAGCAGAGTCAACTCCTCTCCTGGAAGGTGTACTGCTCTCCTGAACTAGGGAACACCCACCTCCCACACGGTTGTCAGACAAAGCCCTAAATAGCCCAGGTATCCTTCTCAGTGAGAAACCACCGAGCAGTTGGCTACCACTGCTACAACAGAAACTGCTACTGGATTGGGGAACTATTTAGGAAAATCTCAAAGGGATAGCAGGAAAAGGCCAAGCAGAAAAGAGGAGCTTAGCTCAATCTGATTTGTAAAGCCCTGGGCCGAGTATTGCTGTATTTGCGTGTCCTTCTTTTGGGACCTGTACGTGTGCAAGGATAAGTCTGTGACATACATGCACTTTTCTCCAGAAGGCACCTTTTCAGGGAAAATGCTCGGTGAGCTTCAAGTTAAGACACTGTGGCTTCAGTTACCATCGCTGTCCCGAACAGCATCAAAACGTCTGTGCAGTTCGTCACGTCAGCTACTGGCTGAACATCTCCTCCTACCCCTTCAGAAAGCAGGAAAGTCTCACTCCATTTCCGATGAAGGCAATATCAATGTTTGAATTAGACAATGCCAAACAACACCCACGTCCGTAGAAAATCAGAGGCAAGTCTCACTCAGAAAGGAGCAAGCTGCCTGTGTAAGCATGCAGCATCTAACCATTAGGCAACACGCTTCCTTCAGTGTGTCCCCTCAAAAAACCTGAAACATGTCCCTGCTTTCTAGCAAACCGTTCTGCAGACACTGGTAAGACGTTTTCCAGCCTTCCCATAGAACATGCAAGGAGCACCAGCTATTTTTCTCAGCTCAGTGGCAGGGTTTTAGAGTATGAAAAGGCTTTAGACACTGCTTTCGTACCACAGAAAGGACCATCAGTGTCCTTCTCCATGTGCTGGCTTCTCAAATATATGCTCAAAACAGAGATGGTCTTAACAACTGGGGATCAATTTATTTCCCTTCAAAAAATGAATGGAAAATTCTGATGAAAACCAATTTCTGCTTCTCACGGGAGACATTTTCAGAACCATTGCACTAGGATGGCAAAGCTGCTCACAGCGAGCTTGCATCAGAAGGGCAAAACATCAGGAAAAAGGGTGTTAGTGGAAAAAAGCCACAGCAGATAACTTTCCACGATAGGCAAGATCCATTTGCATGAGAAACTGTGGCTATCTCTTTAGTCACCTTTAGTGCAGGCCTCAAGGAAGACAAGAAGTAGCCTGGTTGGAGAAACTGGGGTACCTCTGACTGAAAGGTCTAGAGGAAAAAGCCACTGACACATACCTCGGCACAGGCTCATTACCTGCCACTGAGATTTCATTCAAATAATTTCATAAATAACTGTATATACGTCACTTCTATTGCATTGGTCAAGCTGACAGCTTTTGCTTATAAAATATAAACAGAATAGATAACAACAGGATTAGTTCAGTTTCATCTAACTCAGCACTGTTAATATTTTTCCATAAAAATGCACTCAGGAGTCTGCGTTGCAATCATCCAGGCATAACTTTGTTATCATGAACTAATTATTATAGGCAGTTTGCAATGGCTACACATTTCTGTCTCTAGTAAACAGATTAAATCACTGCAAGATGTCTACAGCAATAATCATACAAGACTGTTACGGTGAAAACTCCATTTGCTGGGTCTTTTTCCTTAATGCTCTGCATATCACAATCAAACGATTCAGCGGCAAGGCTGCCTGTAGGACTACCAGTGAACATTCAGTATGAACACAGTGCCATAGGGAAAAATGCTGATATCTTTTGTGGAAGAACAGAAAAAATACTGCCTCGCTTTCGTAATTTTTTCCTCGCAGTGAGAAAACAGCATCTCAGTGGAACAAGACACACCAAGTTAAAGAAAGTTCATCCTCTCCCCCTACACAGGTGGTCAGAAAGAACAAATATTAGCCGACATATGGTGAAAGAGAGAGTGGACAGCCTTCGGTAATGCAGGACACTGCTGATAAGCAACAGCACTGCCAATCATCTATCCACCAATTTGCAGTGATGTAAATGAAACCCCATCTCACTGATGGTTATTTTTCTACCTGGGCCTCATCACTCTCCTGTAAATTCTTTCCTGGAATTTACTGGAGTTGACACCAGCCACAGAGGCAAAAAGCAGGCGCACCACCTGTACAAACCTTTTCCAAAGTAATTCTTTGCTTCTGGTGCTTTGGCATCTCCAACTGACTGACAATAAATCACAGCTGTTGGCTGAGTCAAGGATTGTTTTAAATGCCATTGTCTGTGAAAACTCATACCAATTTACTGGTGCTATTCTCCGATGAATGGAAGACAACAGTGTCAAAATCCATTTTAAAGAGACACCTTTGCTGTCAGTATTTTGTAAACAATGTCGAGGCTGATCTGGGTGTCAAAAAGGAGCATGTAAATATTTTGTTACAGCATTTATTGCAGGGCTTTTATAAATAAATAAATAAATGTATGTAAATGTATATACACAGAAATTGCAAGTAAAGATCTTGGTTGATTTTGTTCAGTCCCTTTGTTCTTTGAAGTAAAATTCAGGCTTGTAGGAACCTCGCAGTACTGTCACAGAATTTAATTGGAAACAGCTATTTTCCACCATTTGCTTTGATTATCTCCCACAGAAGTTTTGTTTTGCTCCTGGTGACAAACTAAACTTGGTGCAAAGTTCCAGAAATTAGTGATACACATCTGCAGAGTCTGAATTATAGATTTTGCCACTATGCAAAAAGAAAAAGGCAGAAGCAGATTATATACACAATGAACTAGCAGCTTTCTACCTTGGTCTTAACCTGAGGGTTGAAACCAGACTGGCTGGCTAATCCAAGATTCACAAGAGTTTCCTAGAGTCACTTTTATGAAGAGGTCAAAAAAATAAATGCAATCAAGTACAATGGAACTTGTTTTTATCACTCAATTGCCTAGAAATTACCAGGTACATTCATACTACTGTTGGAAACCTATTATCATTAACAACCGTATTGATTTCCATTTACAAAGATGTCTTTGAAAGAGATAATTGCCCAGTTTGACTAGACAATTCCCTTTTAACAACACATAGAAATCTGTGGCATTACAACCCTCTACTCAACAGCTTGTTCTCTACCTATGCTATGAGTGAAAGACATAGTAAAGGAGCACTCACTCTTTCTGTATTTTATGATTTATGGTATAATTCATGCGACGGCAGTGCTTTTTCCTTTACTGCCCTCCCAGTGTGACTTAAATCTGACTTGGAAGAATGGTATGTAATATTTCTGTCTGCTCAAGCTGTGTGTAAACAAGCTACATCCACTAAAACCATCACATTTCTCTATGTTTGTTAAGATGACAACCAACTGATGGTTCTGGTTTTGTGATGTACACTTCACTTGAAAAAGGGGCTGTTGGTATTGTTCTGCTAGCCCTTTAAAAGAGGAGGCTGTGATCGCTGAGGTGCGATGCTGAAGGGGAAAACTTTGCGTAACCTATGAGTCCCGTTCAGGTTTCATCAAAAGGTCGGAACAAATGGCATCGTTCTGCCAAGAGTCCAGTTGCACGATGGAGCAGACGCCCAAAGAGGAGAAGGGCTGGTCAGGGGTGCTGATCACACACACAGAAAGGCAAAAGCTGTTGCTGATCTTATGACCGATCTTGTTGATCTTGTTGCTGATCCTGTGCCTACTGCCTAGTCCCCAGATCAGTCACTTCTGAACTACTTGAGGGTGGAAGGGCAGCTATCAGAAGATTTGACCTCACCTACGCCACGTCAGCAGACAGTATCCTTCCTTCTAGAAGCAAGTTTTAAAGGAATTATGGATCTCCCTGTGACTACCTGTCTTCCAGAAATAAAACTTCTGATGCATAAATGTGAAAGTATAGACCAGCAACAGCATCGCAATCTTCAACAAGGATAATTTGCCAGCAACTCCTAGACTCTAATTTGAGAAAGAAATAATATATTTAAATTACGTTGCAGATTCAACAGTTCACAACCCATTTCTCTCAATTACTATGAGAAAAAGCTTTTCTCTTAGTTCTTTTATAATGTTTATTTGCCTTTTAACTAGTTTTCCTGCAGGCATATACTATAAAGGCAGAAAGGCAAATTTTTATACTGCAACATCTTAAAAGCTGCGTGCCTGCAGCTACCTTAATGTTATTCTTTATTGAAGTCAGCACCATCAAATTTATCCTTTTATCATTCATAATCTTCAAATAGCTGATACAACTGCACTAAGATCCCAACACATTTATTTCCAATGCATCCAGGATCGAGCTATTTATTTTGCTTGACTGCTGACAGTCCTACACAGAAATAGAAAACATTTTTGATTAGCTGAACTAAAGCACCCTTCTAGCAAATGAACTCTTGATGAGGGTGTCATTTTCTATTGTTCACTGAATTTGTTGGAGTTCTCAATATTTAAAGTTGCTTAGACTGATAGTTCATTTGGACTGGAATTTTATTCTTTATGCCTAGTTGTACTACAGTTTATAAATAATTACTTTGATCCTGAATGGAACACCTGGAATGGGGTAATAGTAATATTTCAGTTGATATAGGTTTAAGGATTTACTTTATCCGCTTCTCTGTCCAATATGGAACCAGAAAGATCTTACTCTTTAGAGTCTCTGGGATTATACTTTTCATTATTTTAAGCCAAGATCTTGACTTCTGCTTATCTTCTGTGTAAAATTCCCTACTCATCCTCCTATCCATTAAAGCCATTCAAAACTTCTACTTACTGCCCACACCATCACCTGCGCTGATCCTCTCTGGTTATGTGACACAAACCAAACATTCTTCCCTGCTTTTTTTCTCCTACTGGAATTACATCAGACTTATGATGCTGTCAGAGGACAAAGTTGGACCTTTCCTAATGAATACACAGAGAATCAATAAAAACCTAAAAACAGATTTCCCAAATAATTCTATAAAGGTACCTTTTCTGTTCTAAAAGTCCATTTTGGCTAAACACACCCTACAAATATTGGGCCTTACCCTCTCATAACAGCTCAACACTGAGATCTGTGTTATCATCAGCCTCTGCTGCAGCCTTTACACTTACTCGGGAAGGTTTGTACGGCGTAACAAGGGTAGGCCAGCGGGTTGGGAGGCAACAGAAGGCAAAAGTAACCCTGTGTGATTTCAACATACAGGCAAACTCAGTCACAAGTGAAGAGTACTGTAGTGTCATTATCCCATGCAAAATGTGAATGTAAATGTGGAGGAGGTTCCCCCTATGGTTAGCTACGAACAGGCGCTACCTCCACCTTTATACTCTTTACGGAGAGTTCAGAAAGCTTCTCCTCCTCTCCCCCATCCCTTCCCTTCACATCAGCCATGGGCCTTTCTGCACTGGCAATTCCCTGAAACCACCACTCACTTCCAGTGCCCAATTTGAACAGGAACAGACTTTTCCCCTTCCCTCAGAGGAAAAGGTACATTTCAAACACAAAGCAGCACAGATCTTCCAAAATCCCTCTGAGAAACTCACGGCCTCTCCCCAACTCCCTTCATCTTTCATGCTCTCCCTGGCAAACGCTGTCAGTGAGCCCAAGAAGCAGGGACCGCACGCTTGGGGCTGCTGGTGCGTGGTCCTCAACTGAGGTTCCTGGAGAGTGGCCCACCATATGGAACAATGGAAGGAGAAATGACATGTGTGATTAAGGAATATTTCAGTTTCCCTCTGTCATTTAATTGTCCACAGTATCCTTTTCTTGGTCTTGAATGCTATTCTAAACATCAGCTTTGTTGCATTAAATGCCTGCCCACTCCCAGCACCAGCAAGCTCCTGCAACCGTTTGCTTCCAAGGCAGAGCACAGGTTCTGTAAAATGAATGCAAACGAAGAGCAGATTTGGGGGCAGGGATGCAGGAGGCAATAGGGAGAGGTGCTCCCTAGGGTGAACAGTTCATCTAGATACTCATATAGATATCTATAGATATAGATGTGCTTTTCTATCTATAACATGATAGCAATGCTTTGGGGAGCACTCACAAGATCACTGTTAAAAAACGGATTAGGAGCGACATCACTTTTCTTTGCTGGGTCACGCTTTAAATATGCTAAACAAAAATCAATTCATGTTGCAATCAATGGAGAGTTAAATCGCAAAACACCTTTTTATCATTTCTTCATCAGGAATACTTTTGCGCCACCAAAACATTACAGCATACCTTCAAAGTTAGCACACAAAACCTGCAATTTTTAATGAACGTTGTGCTAAGGTTGCTTTTTAGCAGGGCAAAATCACCAAGATAAAGACACACTTACTGTTGTGGCAGCCACAGTATAAATCAGAGATTTCTTTCACATTGACTTTTCCAGTCATGGGTAAGTGACAGAGAATCATTTAGCTTTTTAAATGCCAGCTTTCCTAAAATCTGAGCTGGGGTAGTTGTTTTCTCTGAGACATGTTTGAATCCCACTGCAATAAAGCCATGTTTAAAATTAGCTATCAACACAACTCTGTCATGAGACTAACTCTTTTCTCTCAAGAGGAGTTAGAAAAACTTCCCGTATTGCAATACTGCAACTTGATCAATGAAGCTAATTCTTACTAAGCTGTTAGTTTTATGATTTGAAATCCACTAATACCATCATTTAAATACAACACACCTCATTTTTGCATTTTAAAATGCTGCTTTGGAGAATTTATTAAATTATAATCAAATGAGAGTCTAACCCAGGCCATAGAATATACAATCTGACAGCAAAAAGGCACAGAGTAAAAACCTAAAACTAAAACCATACTAATTTATCTTTCTACTCTGTAAGAGAAAGATTTTGCCTCTTTTGTCTTAAATTAAAACAAAACAAACAAACAAAAATCCCTTAGTTTAATCTCCTTGTGGCAAGGAATCGCATTAGAGGTAGATACAAATCAGTGTTACCTTTTCAACCTATTTTCATGGCCCAGGCGAGACAGTCCGTTGGCAAGAGGCAGATATAGCACAGGGGGGTGGTTTCAGTGACTCGCAGATACCCCACTATTGCATAATGATGCAGAAAAAGATGCAGCGGCTTCAGGTCAAATTGCTTATTTGTGGAAGCAATTATCACTAAGAGCAGAACAAGGCAGCTAGTAGATGCATTTATGTAATAATTCAGGGGCGATGGATGCAAAAACACAGGAAGGACATTTGCTGCAAAAGTTACTTGACTTGATGTCTCAAGACTGAAAAAGACCAAGCAATTAGACGTACACAGAAAGAAGCCATGCTGGAATAAATGCTGAAAGTGGAGGGCTTATAGATGCCTCAAGCCAAAGACTCTTCTACAACTGTGTGTGAACATTTGTACACACGGACATGTCTGTGTAATAACAGCTGGATTTGAGGGGTCAGAGGAAGGAGGTGTGGAGAAGGGAAATGCCAAACATACTTTTTGGTCCCTTCTGGCTCTGCCGGTGCTTCTGGCTCAGAAAGACGGTGAAACATGGAACTGACTCAGGTGGTTTCACACTTTGCACCTCAAGCATAAACACCCTCACGCAGGCACAGTCCTAAGAGCCCATGTGATTCCTCCAATAACATGGAATAAACAAAGCAAGAAACCAATTCTTGCCAGCAGGACAGGGGAACATAGGCTTGGAGGGCAATCACAGCTCCTCCAAGTCCAATACCGTGCTGTCACAGACAACTGCATCTCTTCATCAGCTTAACAAGTTCTGTCTCGGACCGAATTTGACTTTTTTCCCCTCTTTAAAAGTCAGTTTCAACATCTCATCCTTTCAATAATTAGAAACCTTATTTTGAATGCCATCTACATTTATTCGTGATCAACGTAGATCTATTTGGAATAAGCCTTACTCTTTCTTTAGTAAGTAGTGGTCCTGAAGTCCCATTTTATTTCTTCTTGGAGTTCACCACTACAACATTTTATATCAAAAGCAATGCTATGCCATACTCTGCTTTCAAATTAAAGGAAACATATTGGCAGAAAACTATTTGACCACCAACTCTAAAAGGGTTGGAAGAACAGTATGTCTTAAAAGACCAGTACATGAAAAACAAAGATTACTGATGGATCACATATTGACCTTGAATCAGCCTGTGAAACATCCATTGTGGCCAGGAAAACGTTTTTATAAAGCCAATTTTGGCAGCAAGGGCAGGCTCCCAGCTGGCAGTGAGGTTGCTCCATATCTGGTAAGAAGCAGTACCCTGTTTCCTATTACTTGGAAATTGTTGGGAATTCTCCACAGTTCCTCCATGTAGCTTTTTTTTTTTTTTGGTACTAATCATACTTATTAGTTATAAAAGAAGGACCCTATTCCTGAAAACATCTTGTCACAATATGTTTGTTTGTTATTCAAGTAAATATAGTAGGTGGAATTCAAAAAAAAGGCTTAGGGCATTTTATTGAATGTTAATATATCAGTAAGTCTAGCAGAATTTCTATTTAATCAGATGCCTACAAAAGTTAACTGCACATGCATAAATATATATGTGTTATATTTCTGTGTGAAGTAAAATGCAGTTTTGCTATATGAGTGTGTGCCTACATCTTTACAGCAGAATAAAAAAACACATTTCTGTGAAAACCTTCTCATATCCAAAATCTTTAATGAAAGTCCTATGGCTTGTGACTAGATTCTTTTTCCTTCCCCTTATTTCATATTGAAGCAGCTATTTCATAAATAAATGTTATAGCAAACAAATATAAAAGTTTTAATATTATTGTAGTGCTTTGAAAATTACAGCCTAATTTAAATAAAAATAAAATTGTTGATTTAAAAGATGCTGGTTATATATA
The DNA here is from genome assembly GCA_009819775.1 of Phoenicopterus ruber ruber. NCBI lineage: Eukaryota > Metazoa > Chordata > Aves > Phoenicopteriformes > Phoenicopteridae > Phoenicopterus > Phoenicopterus ruber. Next base: position 26,088,703 of record CM020217.1, on the reverse strand, counting down.
AAACACAGGATCAATAAAAGACCTTGGAAAGTAATGCTAAGAAGGGTAAAAAATAACCTCGCTGCTTTTTTCCTCTTTTCTTCATAACAGGAAGAAGACCTTGTTATCAACAGTATTATTGCTTATCATCATTAAAAGGCCATGTGAATAGCTTTGGAATTCACAAGATTAAAACCCCAAAATAACCTGCTTTTTAGGTTTTGTATCACACACATTTCCAAAGATTTATAATTGTGGGATTCCTAAACATAAGAGTTGGGTTTCTTGCATAGATGCTTGTCTCCAGGAATTGTGCCATCAGGGAAAAAAGCACCAAATGGAGTCTTTTCATGAAATTACAAGAGCTGGCAAGCGCTGCGACTCTTGCTATTTTATTGTGAATCTTAAAGTGCTTTTTTTTAACAGCCGAGTTCTCAAAACCAAACGGCGCCTGCAAATGAAAATACTTTCAATATGCAAAAAGAAAGAACTAGCTGTTGGTCTACACGGGTAGGTTGGCTAGCACTCAGAAGTGTTATTTTAAATGTGCAGTTAAAAAAGCCTTCACCATCATAGGCAATGAGATTTCTGGCCCATCCTGAACCCTTTGTCTTACACCATCCGCTCTACCTCTCCTCTCTTGTGAAGGCAGCTCTGCCCCCACCTTCGGCTTCTAGCGAGGCAGAAGAGATGCATGCTGCTGAACATTGGGCAAGTGCACTTTGTTCTTCTCCGACTCTTGCATTAATATCTCTCGTTTTCCTAACACTGTAGTAAAGGTAGAAAACCAGTCAAACACAAGCCATGAATCGTTCAGAGTCTGTGCACGAAACAGTGCTGGAAATTAAGAAGTAAAAAAGAATACATGCTTTCTTAACAGAGGCAAACAGTCCATCAGAAAACGGAAAAAATACTGAGAATTATCACAGCTTCAGAGTCTGAAAAATTCAAAGCAACCGAAGGGAAAAAAGGAAATAGCTTGGGGAGTGTGTCTGCAGATTTGTTACACCTCATTCAAGCAACTAAGCCAGCCTCAAGTGGGTTTAGAAAAGGGAAGTACACCTTGGATGTAAAGACCATTCAGAGCAACATGCAGTTCTGCATTAGGATTAGATTTCATGCAGCATTCACATCTCAGCATAACCTGGAGGCTAAACGGTGGCAGACGACAGAAACAAATGGGGGAAGGGAGAGCGGTAAAAGAGGAAGAGCTTTATCCCATGTCTCCAGTTGCCTTGTGGTTTATTTGGCAGATCTCAGCCAGTATCAGACTTTTCTACAATTCCAAGTATGTTTTACCTTTTCTAAAATTTAAAAATTTAAAGCTAATACCAAAAAGCAAAACATTTATACTGCGATATTTTAATTTTACTTTTCCCTACTTTGGGAGATTCTCAGCACTGAGGTCTTTAAAGTAATATCAAAGAGAATTACAATGATATAAGTAAAACCATGGGCTTCACTGTAGAAAAATTAAGTCAATTAGGCACCTGAATACTTAACTGAATGCTTAGATACTAAACTGCACAATGACCGGAACAGAGAAAAAGCAGGTTGCTACACAATTTTAAATACCACGATGAGGTACATTTGGAAAAGAGACAAATTAAAGTCATTTCTACAACATCAATGACTTCAGTTCCACAGGAATTACTCAGACAAGTTGCTCGTCCACGTTCCCCAAGACTAATCAGTGTGTCTCTAATATATCTAGAGGACACCATGGAGAATGTCATTTAGAAGACAGACGTGCAAGAAGGGAAAGGGGGCTGGGAATGGAGGAGGGGGGAGCCAGTGCCGGAGTCTCTGTCATTGTGAGAGAAGGAGGGGGAGCAGGGTCAGGCAACAACGAGTAACGCAGGGTGGTCACCACCCGGGACCTGAGGTCTGGAGTGTCTGAATAAAGCATGTATCGCATTGATACCGGGGGGGAAACACCAAAGCACTTACCAGCCGAAGTCTTACAACCAGCTTCCTTATCACTTGTGGTTGTACAGCAAGGCGTTAACACGACCATACTCCACACGGTCCTGTGTGGCCTGGGACCTCACCATTTTCCATTGCAAAAACTATTTTACTCAGAATATTCTCAAAAAACGCTTGAAGCAGCTCGTTTGCTTCAGCTCAGTCCCTTCCCCACGCTCAGCAGCTCACCAAAGCTCTGGTTTAACAACAGCAAAAGATGGTCCAGGTCACTGTTCGTTTTGTGCAACTTTTTTTCAGTACTGTTGACAAAACAACTCTGATTCTAATAGTACTGACTGCAACCAAATGTAATGAATTCATTACAGATTTCATTTCATAAATAACCATTTTGCTCTTGCATTATTAGATGCTTTTAGAAGTAATAAATCAATTAATAAACACAACAAGTAGCTTCTCTTTTTCAGTGCTGACGAGATACAAATTCTGTTAATTTTAGATGTCAAAGTCTATCATTAAACTAGTAGACATACTCTGCATAATAAACACCCAACTATCACCCTTAATTCCAGTTTAATGTTTGCTCTATGATACTGCTTTTACATTTGGGGAAAAAAAAAAAAAAAAAAAGCTTGAAAATTATCCCTGCTGTGACCAGTTATCCTGAAAGAAATGAGGGAAAAAAGCAACTTGTTATCAGATTGTTTTTATTTCATTCTTTATGTTTTAATAATTCTGCCTTCTTTTTCTGTACAAATCTTTTTGTTCTTCATTGGAATGTTCTGACGGGAAATCACTGAACATGTAAATTGGCCAAAAAATTGTGAGCAAGTTGTTAGAAAAATTGGTAAGAACAGCAATAAATATGCAATTTAATTACAATGTATGTGTAACTATGAAACAACTGTGTGCTTTATTCTGTCTGGAAATGTTGATTTGCAAACACTGGGGTAAGTAACATGGTTCTAGAAGGACATTTATATCCCATAGCAAAATGGATGTTCACATTCTAGCAATGTGAAGTATTTTTTTCTTTGGGATCAGAGAAAGAAAAACTGTAACTCAAACAGAGTAGAAAATAAGCAGAGTTTGCCTTTTTAGAGGTATGCCCCGAAGACTTGAAACAGCCCATGCTGGGCGGAAAGTGCTACAAAATGGCATCATCAGGTTATACCAAACTATTTACATTTGAGCCCCTTTTTCTCTGCATTGGTTTCTATGTTTATTTCAGACAAGTATTTTCACATTTTCAAAGAGCTGAGGTTGAACTTGGCTGTTAAACTTATTCCTTTATAGTGAAGAATATGTTCCTATATCAAAGACTTATAAAAATCACCTGAAAGAAGTTGACAGCTATCTGCAGCATGCTTAGCTTCCCAGCACAAAGTAATACAAACCTGATGTTTTTGTTTCTGAAACTCTCAATGGCATAACTCAGATGCAACCAAGAGAAACATGGGAAATAAATTTGCCCATCATGAACATTTTATGAACATTTGAATTTTGTGTCATGTTACAGGCCATATACTTTTCAGAATTGGACAAATTAAATGTGTCAGATATGTTAAAAAATATTGTTAAAAAATTTAATTAGCCCAGAATTAATTTGGGGAAGTAGGGAAATAAAATTTTTCATTTAGAAGACATAATAATGAGTATGCTTGGGAAAAAAACCCCTGTAACTTCAAATAATTTTTTTGTAGTTTCAGAAGATGTTCTCCATTAGTAATTTTCTTTAAAATTTCTGCCCTGCTCCTCATAAGATTTACGGAAGGAGTCTAGGTTGCTGGGGTCTTAGGACAAAAGGGAGAATAACTAGTATACGTAGCACTGTCTTTCACTTCTAAGTGCTAACTTTAGTATTAAGATTTATTTTTTAAGAGTTACTTTTCCAAACTGGTTAGCTCCCTGGTTTTACTGACTGAAAAAAACAATTGAAACTGGGGAAAGGGCACTTTTTTTTCCTCCTTCCAAATTCCTTCTTTTTTTCAGCATTTCTGTTTCTCTGTTTGTTTTCTATTACAAGATAATTCTCAAAAGGACAGTTTCAGCTAGAAATACTATTTTTCCTGTGAAAACTTCCAAGGAAATAAGTAACCTTTTTGGTCATTTGCAGTACTGAATCTATGAAGAAAATGCTAGGTTATAGCTGCCATTACTCTCACAGCTCAGACCAAGTCCGACTTCTGATATCTGCTGATAAAGCACTAACTTCCCAGAAGAGACCACTGCTTAACGTTAGACTGTTCGTCATCTCACAGATTCTCAAAGTGCTGATTAAGCTTTCAGTTTAATGAATGGTTACCTTAAAGTAAAATATGTTTCCAATTAAAAAAAAAAAGTAATAAATGAAAGGTTGGTGATGAAGGAGGCAGAACGTCTGTACACTTAAGTTCTTCGGTATATGCTCTTCACCATATGATGTTCAAAAAAACGTAATGTTGCCCTAAGCAGAATGATGTGGAATCATAAATGAAGGTCACTGCAAAGGTGGCTGAGCCACCTTGTCTCTCCACCAAGGAGGAGTGCAGATCCACTGCAAGGAGGAGAGGTGGTCGGCTCAGGTCCTGCCAGTAAGAAGCACACAGGTAACATGATCCATGGGAAGCATATGGTTTTCCATTGCTACCACCATGGATGAACTGCCAAAAGTGCACGTAGCTCCTATACGTGCAGTAAGTAGAGCCAAATGGCTGCTAAGCACGATCGCTATTGACCATACTTTCGTGTCAAAAGCAAAACTTCAAACACAGGTAAATGTATTCACCGTGGATAAGAAAATGCTTAATAGCAGCAAGGAAACAAATATTTTATCTACATTGACCACCTCACATATTTCATCACCATGCCATGGAAACTGAAGTCCACATCTTTGGTATAATTTTATTTCTCTGCAAATACAATTCTGAATGGTATACAGCTGTGATATTCCCACTTCAGTCTTCATATATACAAAATGAGTTACACTGGCTGCCATCATGTTGTTAAAAATAGAAAAGGGAAAGAACTGCCCAACCATCTACTCCATTTCTAGGCCAAGGAAAGGTTTTTGTTTGTTGGGTTTGTTTGTTGGGTTTTTTTGTTGTTCTGTTTTTTTTTTTTTTTTTACAGTATATACTTCAATGATCCACCCAGAATAGATGGGCACTGTGATTTACATTTCTTTTGTGGTACTTTTTAATGAACTAATTAATTCTACCAGTAATGACCTAGATAGTGCTTGAAATTCTCCTTGCTACTGGAAATAATTTGCATAAAATAATAAAACAAGAGAAATGTTTTGCTTGTTGAATCTGCACTGAAATATAGCACACAAGAAAATCTTATCATCTATCGTTCTAGGAAATAATTCAGGCCCCACAAAGTAACAAGCAAAAGTGCTTGTCCCCTGCTACTATTGCTATTTGTGAAAAAGCAAACTGGGAGAAACCCAATAGTTGAAATCTGCTGGCTTTGAACGGCCCACTCATTGCTATTCATACAATTACCAGCCAATATGTGCATTTCTATTTCTCATTTCTCCCTGGAACTCATCTCTGGGCTGAATCACAACCACATGAAAGATGACTTTTCCAAGGCAGCAGCATTTCAAAATTTAGCGTGAGCATCAAATGTTGCTTGCTTAATTTGATCACATTGCTTTTACTGAACACTCTCTGAATTATTGCAAGCAACACCCCACCCTCTCTGCTGTCCCTATAGCTGGTGGATTCCATGCAAACCCCCTCATGATGAAGAAAGAAGGGGTTTGGTTAGAAGGTACTTTCAGGCTTGTCAGCCTTCCTCAGCTATAGCAAACAAATCTGATTCCATACATATGCTTCATGGGCAAAACCACCCACTCAGTCTCAACCAGGCCATGAAAAAGATACTGGTTATGATGGTTTCCAGGCAGTAGTGAAAATGCTTTTTCAATGGAAAAGCAATTTCAATATTTTAAAAGAAAAGAAATACAAATGTTCCAGAAGGGAAGAAGGACTACAAGAAATTCTTCTGAAATATAAAGCAAGGTCTCTGTTTTGACATATCTACTTGCACATCCCACCCAGACACTTCATCCGTCTACGGAGAGTTAAGAAAAGAATGACTGAAGGTCAGTCAGGCAGTGTAATCCAAAACCAGATTACAATATCCCCCTGTCTTTTCACCCTTTTAAAGATCCCAGGCACTTCTGTAAAGTATTATTAGGCCTACAGTTTTACTAGCTTTGGTTCGGGTTTAAAATCAAGGAGTAAATTAATAAAAACATAAATCTGAAAACAACAGCAGGCTCCAAAATTATTCTCTGCTATCCTGCTGACACACAGATTATTTGTTTTTAATTTCCACCCAGCGAGCTGAAAGCAGTACGCTCTTCCAGAACTTCTTACACGCACGTCCAGCTTTCATGCCGCTCACTCCTCTGAGAACTTTGCATTACCATCTCTTGTTTTTCAAAATGCCCCTGCTGTGTGAAAAATAAATAGCTTCCCTCCTCTACAGCGCTGTTCACTTAACATTGTGGTGTTAAATAAATATTAATATAAGACTAGACTCAGGCTCTTTTATTACTAGTAAGTGGTACCTTACCCTGCAAATATTTCCATTCTCTTTACTAGAGCAAGGTATTACTCTGCAGAAGTAAAGGAGGCTGAGCCTGGCTCAGCCCAGCAGCACCATTTGCTCCTCTTCCTCCAGGGCTCAACTCAGTCCACTCGGGCTCAAACACAGAAAGCCTGCTGCCTCCGGGGAGGAGCGCAGAAGATGGAGGCACGACCCCGCGCTCGGCTCCAGAGCACGCTGCCAGCCAAACACATCGACGCCTTCCACCACTCCGCACCACCGGGCAGCCCCTTCCGCCTCTGTTCCTCTCGGAGAAGCGCACGTGGCCGGGGCACGGCAGGCTGGGCCAGGGCCTCCCAAATACACCTCGCGTCTGAGCTGAACCCGCTGAACACTCGGGCGCAGGAACAGCCTGTCGTGAACATGCACATTCATGTACTTGTACCTTTTTTTTTCCTCTTGGGTTACAAGAACAGAAATCTAACTCCCTTGCTTTTTGAAAAGGGGACAAAATATAATTTAGAGTCATCTGGGCTTGTAGCCACTTACTCATCTAACCAATTTACCTTGCTGCATATTGTCAGTTTGTAAAATATTCCCCTCGCTTCAAAGACTCATCTAATCTCTACAGTTTTATTTTGTGGTACTTTGAATAAAACACCAAACGTTATGCTGCTCTGTGCCATTTCTCCACAGTAAAAAAAAAATAAAAGCTGCAGCTTCTTTTGCTCTTGTTTTCTGCTGATTGATTTTTTTCTTTCTTGACTCCTATTTGCTATTTGTATTTTAATGTATACTGGATTGAAAGACTTTAGTTTCTAAAAGAAAACATTTAAAGGTATTTAATCATATGCCACATTCCATCCAATTCATATACTGAATTTCTATGGACCTTCCTTCAGTTTGTCTTCCTACATCTTTCTAATAACAAGATGTCAGCAACTAAAAGCAATACTTATGTTCAGCCCATAGACAAGTTACATATAAAAAAGCATATAATTTTCATCTCTGTATCCTTCATCTAGCACTATTTCCAGATTTCCCTCACCATTTTTCTTACACTAACTTCTCTAGAGTTTGCTGAGCACGCTTTTTTTAAATAGGGGTGCTCTGTCTTGCCACTTTAAGCTTTTTGATATGCCACATCATTGAAGAAACTGTAAAAGGATAAAGTGTGACTTATCTTCATTCTACTTCTTCCAGGGTTTGTGCTAATCATCTAGATGCCAGTTGGCTTGAGATGTGCGCTGATGTACCTATAGAGTACAACCATTTCCCTATACATATCTAGAGTATTTTTCCTCTCAATCAGACTTCTCACACTTTTCACCATTACAAAGAAAACCGAGCAATAACAGCTTAACAAATCACTCATTATCAATCCCTGTATCATTGTCTCAAATGTTCAGCCTCCATCTACCTCCATAATGTTCTAAATGGATAAATTCTGTTGAGAGTCACTAACTAAAAAATTCTCACTACTCTCATTATGTTTGTTATTGCTATCTAAAACATAATTAAGCATCAGAACAGTTACTTTGCTGTGGAACAGATGGCATCATTTTCCTATTTCACCTGTTAGGAAACTGAGTCACAGAAAGGTCAGTCAACATTTCCAAAGTGATCTCTGGTTTGACCAAGCCCATTTTAGACCTCTGATTCAAGACAGGAATGGCGGGAGCTGCAGAAATGTCCCAGTTTCTGCAATAACCAGGTCCAAAAGGTCTCCAACCAGACAATCAAAGATTTGGCCACCCCAAAATCAGAAGTATCTGGCTATAAGTGTTCAGGTAATCTCTATGGACACCACTGCCATAGTAGGTAGGAGCCAAATAATGTATTCAACTGCATAGAATTTCAGATTTATCAATAAAACTCATCTATCAGAGTTAATTAATACCGCAGAGCCACAGAGAAGTTGTGATGATTCTGCAGGTTAGCTATAAAAAGAGATTAAAGCTAAGCAAAGGGCCTGATGACGTACTTGTGGTTTCTGAAGTTGACAGTTTGTACCGAAGAAGACTAAATTGCCTTGTGTCCATATTTGTCTGTAGTTTTGGGTAATATTTTAATATTAAAATTTTTAAAAAAGAGACAAGATTTAAGCTGGGGGCTCTTTGTGCTTTATTTTTAACTTTCTAATAAGCAGTCAGACTGAAACTTTAAGACTTAAGCTGCTGATGAGCCTGAGTCCTTAGTTAGCTGTTAAATCAGGCAGAAAAGGTACGAATCCAAACCAGAAGCAGCAAAAACAAAAGCTCTTGTACCGAGCTCTGTGTAAAGGCTGCAGGGAGAACAACTTCTTCATAGTGAAACCTGTTTTCATGTAGACCCTGTGCACCCTGGATTTTGGCTAGGAGATGGTGTCCTGCGGCTGGGGTGGAGCCAGCACCCAGCTCCCGCTGTGGAACAGGCACAGGTCCGAGGGCCGGGAGAGCTGCTAAGGCAGAGCAAGGACTGGGAGAGAACATTCAATTCTCAAAAAAAAAAGAGGAAAAAACCCTATTATCTGCTTTGCACTGTACAAACTCAAAAAATGGTTTTTTATCATGGAAGTAAGCTCCTGAAAACATCCTCAAAAGATCTACTTTGAGTCAAGCAAAATGCTTCATTTTATTCTCAAGGGGTTTTCTTCTACTTATATTGTTTTGTGTTTCCAAATTAAGCCATTATGAAATGAAACACCTGATTGAAAATGTGAAAACAATTTTACATCATCACTTTTTCTCATCATGCTTTATTAGTCAAATTCAGCATGAAGCTGTGAATGACAAGTAGTCTCGCATCTACCTTGGGGGCGGGGGAGAGGAAGAGAAGAGAGGGAAGGAGCAGAATAAGGAAAGCACAAAGGGGTCTACAGGGAGCTAGAAAATCATTAGTGTCACAGTAGAGGACAGGGAACAGTTGCTCACCCTCTCTTCTGATAAAAGAATTAAGGGATATCAAATGACATTAGCAGGTTCAAAACAAGAAAGGCAGCTCTTCTCACGCAGCTGGCTACTAACCTTCAGATCTCCTTGTCATGGGCCTTATGAATTTTTTAATTTTAGCTTTAAGGAGATTCAAAAGGTACCGGGACAAAGTCATAGAAGAAAAATACACAAAGGGTTATTAAATGCCAACAAACTGCTTCTGATCCTTTTCCCTAATTGGTTGGGTGCCAGGAGATTATTCCCAAAAGTACTGTGTGGCATTTTCATCCTGCACTTGTGCTGTTGCCTGGGCAGTACCGCTGGACACTGTCCAACACCGGACACCCTGTTAGACACCCTCTGAGAGGGGCAATCTCTTTATGCTTGCACCTATGCTCTTAAGGAGGTTGAGTAAATATGTGTTGTAAGATACCCACCCAGCTAGAGCCACGTAACTGTGAATTCCACAGTTACTATCCTAGACCACGCTCATTCTTTTTCCTGTTTTACGTAAGTGATAGAAAAGCAAAGATGCCACTTTTATCTTCACCAAGTAATTTCACTGGCTCTGCAAAACTGCATTCCCCCCAAAGGAAGGTGGTTTAGAAACCACAGTATTCAAATATATTCTCAAAAGATGTGCTGGTAAAAATGCAAGCACAAGCACTCTCATTTATCAGGACAAACTGAATGATTGCATGCAGAGCTCTGGAGCACAACTGCACCAAAGCCATGCATGCTAATGCCTGCAGGCAGAAAGGAATACAGAGTAACCCTGGAGCTACCTCTGCCACCAAGAGTGAGTTACAGCATTGTTAATCAGGTTTTCATCAGGTCCAAGTTTGTATATCTTTAAATATTTTAGGGCAAAAAATTATTTGCACTTAGTGTGTTCAGGTACAATCTACTTTGCTTAACTATTACATCAGAAATTCAGCAGACTAATAATATACTTTGGACTTAATAAGGAAGAGTATATATTTTCTAAGAGCTCGATAAAAGCTTTCCAAAAAAGTAACTAACATAAAAAACACAGACTTCAGTTTCAGCAACAGTGTAAATTAAAAATTCCAAAGAGTGTCAGTAAGGAAAGAAAGAGAAAGGAACCCAGAATCAGGGATCTAGACTTAACAGACTTTATCTTGACATGTAAAATGGCTCCTATCATGTTGTTCTGTAATCTTGAAATTCTAATATGACAATACAAACCCTAGACAAGAGCTGGAAGTAGGCAGCGTATGTCCCTGCAAGCTCTCTGGAGTTTACTCCAAACCTGCTCCCTCTGCATAGGAGCAGAAGCCAGAAAGAGACATGATTTATTTCTTTTTAACATTTTAAAGATCTATTAATTCTTACTAAGCAAACAGATGACCTGAAAAGCTATGTGTAGTCTCAGACTTTATCAAAATCCTTCCTTACTTCATCGCTCATAGGCAATGCACGGCCATCACACAAAGATGTAAGAGGAAAGGAGAAAGATGCTGCAACAGGCACAAAATTTATATGAGTGATTGTTATTTGCACTACAAAACAAAGAGGCTCAACATAACAAGAAAAGATTGCAGGAGCATCCCATTGTGATTTTTGATAGAATAAGTAATACTTAGTATTCAATCAGATGGCTTTACAGTAATGCAAAAGAAGAATGCAACACAAAAGCGCAGAATCTATCTATTCAGGCTGACGCACAAGGTTAGAAAGAAAATCACATTTCTATTTTTGGTCCCTGTGACGTTGAATACATGGGGCGCATGTAAGCCTAACAACTACCATTTACTGATTGCAAACATTTAGCAAGCACGCTGACAAACCCTTCATTGTAGCTCTGCAGAAACAATGCCACGAAGGAGACTTAGCGTGAGAAGGAAAAGCTGCCTACCTCACACACTGCGAGCAGAAGGCATGCCCGCTGAGCGGCCCCATCTCACCAGCCACCAGCTCATTCTCAGGGCAGAGACGGTTACACGTGACATGGGGTCCTGTCAGCGTCCCAGGGAAGAGGGAAGCTGCAATGGGCTGCGGCCAGCAAGGGACTCCTGTGCAGTCTGTTCCCAATTGCTGCCTTCTTGGACATGACTTGGGAACTGCTGTGCGCTCTTGGCTGTCATTGTCACTAAGGATGAATTAAACGGTCCTGGGCAACCTGCTCTAGGTGATCGTGCTTGAGCGTGGGGAGGTTGAAAAAACGACCTCCAGAGGTCCCTTCCAACCTCAACCAACCAGTCTGTGGTTCTGTGAATAAGTGAACTGGGAGAAGAGTCACCAAGGTACGAGGGATGCTAGCACATTCCTGTATGTTGTACCTGAGCCTGTTATCATAGATGAGGCTGTAGGTACTTTCACACCCCAGAGAAAGATGATGAATGGAAGCTCAGTATGGGAAAACCCAGCCAGCCCTTGCTCTACTCCTGAGGGGCCCTCGGGAAACAGAGTACCACATCTGGGTACGGCATTAACCAAACTGTCCTTGGAGGTTCACAGATTAGATATCCCTCCTCTAGGTAATTAATTTTCAATCTCACAGCAAGAATTCAAAGAAATAAAAAGTAATTTAATATAGTGGCTGCACTGGAGACAGCAGAACTGTGTTGTCTATAGAGTTCCTTTAGGGTGACGGAGCTCTGCATCTGAGCTGTACCCAAACTCGGCAGGAGACTCTAGTTCCAGCCAGCCCATACAGAAACCTCTAAAGGACAGAGAGCCCCGCTACATCTCGAGGCCAAAGTCAAACTGCCACAACAGCACAAGGCAACAGTGAAATTAAATTGCAGTCCCTCACTCTCTGAAACTGTGCCATCAGATAAATGACATCACCACAAATTAGGCACTGTGGACGTATATAATTAAGTCAAGGTCAGTCGTCTCTACATAGGATTCTCTAGCTAAACATAGGATTGTGATTAAAATAAGACTCAGAGATTTCTATAATTCAAGATTTTAAATGACAGTTTTTAGTGATGTGTCACTAAAAGGCACGCTAATGCTGTGCACAAATGGCTGCAAAATGCAGGTTTACTTTGTAGGTTTCTAGTCTAAGAGGTATTACAGCTTGCTGGAAGTGCCACTTGACTGACAGGCTCTTTTTCAGGATCTAGCTTACAGAGACACCACCCCAGAAAGTGCCTAAGGACCTGGACTAGATATCTGGTCGTCTGGGTTGAGCTCCCCAGCCTGTCACAGATTTCCTGTGTGAACTTGGGCAAGGCGTTTAATGTCAGGGGATCAAAAATAAGAAAGAAGTAGCATAAAATTATTAATAAGGTTAAGTGACTTTTATGGGCAACTGGACCCTGACAGGCTTAGGAAATTCCACAAGGTACTGAACTCTTTTGTAACTCCAACCCTTCAGACAGAGAGAGATTAATTCCCCGTCACTACAACAGGAATCATGCATCCGCTGCCTTAACCTGTTTTGCTTCAGACCAATATCTTTGACATGTTGACTGCTCCTTGCAGGCAGCAATAGGCAAGCCTGAGGGTCTCAATTTGCTAAGGACATTTTACTGTTACTGAATTGAAATAATGAAATATCATCATCACAGCCACCGCTCTCAACCCTCAGTGAGGGCACAGGTAAGCAGGAACTTTTCAGCACCTGGCAGTAACACTCATCGCTGCCTAAAACCAGCTTTTAAAAATGAAGTCTGGAGTCAAAATAGTGTCAGACAAGTAAACAGCCATCACTGATGTATTTTGTGTTCTGAGCCAGATCTCTTCAACTTGAAAAACAAAATAAGCTTATTCTGGTTGGCATAGCAAAGTCAATTCTTCTGCTCAGGAGTAGCCTGTACTGTGAGCAGCATTGTGACCATCTCAGCTATCTGACAGAGATTCTATCCTTTCCTCTCCAACGCTGAACTTATTTACTCATCTCATTTCATTCTTAATTAGACTGTAGACTGATACACAATGCACAATTTCTAATTTCTGTAGACCACCAATGTGAGTCCTCAGTCCCATAATCTTTTGTGATAATAGCATATACAACATCAACTTTTCACTGAATTCTCAAGGAATGTAAAATCTTGCTCAGTTTCCCATTTTCTCCTCAGCTCTGTAACTTCCAGGGGTATGTTAAAACCATTTAAGTTCTAGGGGGCAATCCTTGTAAAATCTTCTGTCCATTGGTAGGGAATCACTTCATACTGTAAAGGCGAAGCTTACTTGTGCAGGACACAAAGGTCTCTTAAGGGTCAGAAATACCAATAGAAAAAGTACCCTCAGAAACCTTTCAACCTTCAGTCTAAAGTTGATAGCTCTTTCCCTGGCCTTTTCTAACAAAAATAATGCCACACATGCAAAAAAATTAATGTAAATATGTAGTGAAAAATGAGAATATCCCACTCTCCCCCCCAAGGGAGGAGAGAGATAAGCATGTTAGTCATGTTGCCAGATGCCCTAGACAGGGGGCACACCCTACACTAAAAACTTAACGCAAGAACCTGCCCAGAATCAGAGAAAACGAAAGGGACGGAGCAATGGCAGCATGACCCACAGCTCACTGCAAGACTCCACAGAACTGGCAGACCAGGGAGGGGAACAAGCCAGCGAGAGATGACAAACCTTTTTTTCATCGGCAAAATTAGATGCAACAGTTGAATCTCAGCTTGTTACTGCCAAAAAGGAGGAGACCTCACTAACCTGCTTTTCATTCCAGCTCCTTTCTCACCTCTGCTTCCCAACCACCTCTTGTTCCTTGCTGATACCCAATGGTGCTCATCAGACCGGAATTCCCATGACCTATCTTCTCTCTTTTTGCCAGGCCAGTGAACTGAATGGGCCTGCAGATGGGGTCTGAACAGTGTCGGGGTTGCCGGACACAAAATAAGTGACAGAAGCATGCAGCCAGAAACAGGGAAGAGGAGAAAGCAGGAATTCCCCCCTCTCAGCCACTGAGGACTACCAGATCAGGTGAAGTCACCTCATGCAATTTTAAGCTACCTGAAGCTACTCAAGCCTCTAGAATATAAATTGTCTTTCAAAGGAAGCCTCTCAAAGGCAGAACAACCTGAGAAGCCCTCTATGTAACTTTTTGGATTAATGGTATGTTCCAGAATCACACACAGGAGAATACATTTTTAGAAGATTGCAGCACTCCTTGAGTGCAGGAAAACTATCCCTCTGAAAAAGCATACAGAAAATTCTTCTGCAGTTATGAAATGTTATCCATTCTCCTTTGTTCAATGGAAATGCAAAGCTGTTTTTTTATTGTGAATTACTAACATCCTTATTTCTATATATACAGAAAAGCTCCATTTTTCTCAATATTGAAAAAACATCCTTAGGTATGAGCTGTCATGGAAGGAGTTGCATGAATGGCTCCTTACCTTTCCTGGAAAAGTGGAATGCCTAACAGGGCAATAAGAATGATAATAGGTCTCCAGCACTGAAGAAATGATCACAGATAATGAAGAAGAACTGTTCTAGGGGAGGAAGGCAATTCAGAGAAAACTTCAAAGTGATTTCCTTGCAGTTCCCAATACTATTAAGGGGTGATAAAAAAGAAACTTGAATAAAGATAAGACAGATGAAACAAAGAGGGTGAAGATTAAAGAGCTACTAAGAATTGAAAGGACAGAAGTTAAAAGCAAAGAGAAAAGTGATTATCTAAATTTCTTAATGCACAAAGTACCAGGAGATGTATTGAAAGAAGATGTGTCAGTCGTTCCAAGAGGCACCATCCCTGCTGTGTTTGCCCCAAGAGCCAAAGTCATTACCTGGAATTATCATTAGGAAAAGGAAAGAGCAAGTACCCACAGGCTTTCCCTTGTTCAGCTTCACTCGACCAGTAGGTGTCACAGCAGTCAACGTTATCGTTGTACAGCTATTTCCATCCACATAGGTGTCTAGTTTGAAGAAAGCTAGACTATCATAGTTAAATCGGGTTTGATTTAAAAAAAAAAAAAAAAAAAAAAAAGAAGTCATTAGTCTTTTCTATGACTTTCCATCAGATATTTCAAGTATCCTTAAAGAGCTTGGAAAAAATGGAAACCAAACAGATTGCCACACATGTCAGTAAATACCACTCTTACGCCTGCACTTAGGGCTTTAGCAAGGCATTAAATACTCCATGCTGGCACAGGTAAAAAGAACAGAGATGCTTACTGCCCCCTCCTCAATTGTATTAGCCAGCCTAACCGGCACGCAGGGCTGAGGTTTGTTCCCAGACATGCCTGGTCTGCAAACTACAGCTAGCAAACTTCAGGCTGTCACAATACGAACATAAACCCAGAGCAGTATGAGTCGCAGAAGGAAGAGAATTTCAAAGCAATTTTTGAAATTCTGTACTTCAAAAGAAATGGAAAACAAACACATCTGAGAGTGCTCCTTGGGTTTAGCTTGCTTTTTCCTGCTGCATATGCTCCAGCAGCAAAACTTTGGGCTGAATGTTTTCCTACCCTTCCCCAGCACTAAGCGAAGCAGATGGGCCCTAATCATGTTCCGATATAGCAAAGAAGAAGAAAAGCATATGATGGCATCCCCCATCACGAGTCTGCCTTTATGCTTGCCAGTCAGCTGTGCACATATAAAGCAATCATGACTTTGTTTGGCATTTCCTCTGGAACATATGGTGATTTACTATGCAGTTTCCAGCATGTATTGACACTGTTTTGAATTGCATTTAAATCCTCTACTACACGCACAAACAAAAATACATGTGGTTTATGTTTAGGGGCATGTCTACCTGATAGCAGAGGAGTCCTGCCAACAGCTATACAGCAGTTGCCGAAAGCCCTCCTGTCCCCAGTGCCCAGGGATTTAAATGGGAGGAAATGGCTTTGTATTTTGGAAGAGACCATGGCAACTTGCTACAAAGCAAGACAGCTTTAAACAGCCCACCTGTGCCCAGAGCACCCCCACTGCTGGGCTGAGCACACCAAATGGTTTATGTTTATTAGCACCCAATCCTGCCCTATCCCTTTCTGCCTAGTCCCACTGAGTAGTGGGTTGAGTAATGACCCAAAAATAGATCACTAAAATATGAAAATTATTAGACATACTTAATAATAATCCCTGCAGCTGCAACATTTTTCATAGCAGGCAATCGGCTGGCAGGTTACACAATTTAACACCCGAGAGGTGAGTCAGAGGAAAAAAGAGGGAAGTTACAAGCACACCAGTTAAAAAGCCCCACAGATCCAGGCAGTGCTCAGTTCATTACCAAGATACAGCAACTATGACAACTGGATCTTCAAAAACTGTGCAACTTTGGAACAAGTAACAGGTTTCTTCTTCTCACCAATAACTGAAGAGATCAGCCAACAATTAATCTTCTCATGCCAGAAAATACACTTTTTTTTAAAGCAGCATTAATATGAAGAACATAAGTTAGATTTAGCAGAGTCTGGGATTTCACTCAAATTTTGTAAAATCAAGAGAAATATCAAATAACACGTCCTGTGAAACACCAAGATTGGAATATTCTTTTGTTGTATGTTTTTCTTAAAACAAAACAAGAAAACCCATCAGATTGCCACTGTGTTGTCTGCTGATCTTAAACAGTGATGTTTGTAACACTCTTGAAACACTTAAGAGAGGAAACATAGTTTGCCTTTTAAAAGACAGAAGTAATTCCAGTGAACAACCTTCTAGCCCTTCACTCCTAGGGAGAATAACCATACTGCCCGCAAGATGCATCTCATCAAGGAAATGTAATTATGGACAATATTAGATGGCGCTCTACTTCACCTTGCTTTTAAGAAGATACTACCTTCTGCTGTTCCCAGTACACAGACTCCACCTTCTTTAACACAGACAAACTAAGAATCCCTACCAAAATAAACAACTACACTGAACATACATTTACTTGTCCAAGGAAAAGAGATGAGAAAGAATAAACTACACATGGCAGATATTCAGACGTTAGTGCTTTTGCTTTATGCCTCACCAGAAGACGCTGGGATAACATAGCGATAAAGGCAGAATGAGAGCCTGCATAAACCTGAATAGAACCAAAGGGAAAAAAAAAAAAAGGTAAATATACTATTAGTATTTTAGTGGTACAAGAACTAAAACTAATTAGGTGAAAACAGGTTATTAATTAATTAAGCACTTTCAGAGCCTGAAAAAGTATCAGACAAGCAAGAAATCTGCCTTTAAACATCTTATCTTAGAGTGCATTAAGCAAGCCGGATAAAAAGCACTCACGATCACTCAAGGCACTTAGGGTAGTGGTTCACTCACCCGAAGCTCTCGTGCTTCTGCGAGAAGCTGATGACTACTGGCTTTGAGATTTGAGAAAACTTACTAAGGACCAAGAATGACCTGAAAAAGAGTGCTTCAAAGCATCACGTTCAGTCATCAAAACATCGCTTTCAACAACGGCCTTATCAAAACAGTTAGATTTGTAAGTTAAAATTAGACTATTGTTGTCTTCTAAAGCCCCTGCTCCAATCTCACCTAATGCCGCACGCATGCAGATCCCCACTTAAAGGAGGTAAGAAAAAGCTTCAGTGCTCTGCATTAAATAGCTTTCTGGAGACAAGTCATAGCCTTGTAACTTGGGCTCTCACGATGTAACTCACTCCCAGTTCTAGGGGGGAGACGTTCTCTGGAAAGCATGGGTTTCAAGGGAAATCAAAGCAGGAGCTCCTGCCTGGGCAGCAGCACTAGAATCATAATCAAGGAAATAAAAGGAGCTCGATGGAACCCTAACAAGCATGAGTCAATGTATTTCAGGCTTGTCTGCCATCAGGAAAGGCAGAGATGCTTTACCAGCACCCAATAAAAAGAGCAATTTAATTTCTAACGTCTAGCAAGCAGCTTGTTCCAAATCTGTTGTTTGCTCCATTGGAGTATAAAATAAAATCAAAATTAAATCATTTGTCTGTTTCTCTAAATCACTTAGGATATCTAAAGGCAATTGAAGCTTTTTAACAGTAAACAAAGAATATTTGGATTGCAAAACAATCTTTACCAATTAATATTATGCTATTAAAGAAAGTCTTTCTGAAATCTTTTCTTGTTCACTCTTTCTGCAATAAGTGCAAGTTACAACGTCCATACCCTAAAGAAAAAATAAAATGGGAAGCTTTCTAATGCAATGATGATTAGAATGTCCTAAGATAAACATGTGGGAACAAAAGAGCCACTGACCCAGCAATAGCCAAATAGCAACTAACATTAGCTACCTTTACACTACACCCATTACAAAGGTAATTTGGTTATCTTATTACTATTGTATTAAAAGACTTCTTCCCACCCTGCTCCTGTCTGCTCACTCTTGCCTTACACTCTGACCATGCAAAGAGTTGATTCAGCATTTACAAAAATAAAGGGACTAGAAACCTCTGCTAAAGAAGGATCAGGAAGTTATTCAATAGAAGCCTTCTCCACCAATGTCAGATCCATTTTAGGAGGCTCCCAGCCATGAGAACTATTCCTATTTGTTTGTTTGTTGTACAGCTCCACGAACCACAAAATACCCTGCACTGAACTGTGCTGGATTTCAAAGTAACAGTTTATGCTTTGAACAGTTTGTGCTAGAAACCTCTGAATAGCTCAGAAGAAAAGTAATCCTTTTAAAAAAGCTTATTTTCTTCCAGATCAATTAACGTTGATGCTCCTACAGTAAAATTAACAACACTCAGTGTCACACTGCTCTTTCAGAACATTCCTGAGTACTGCACACGCAAGATGGCCTCAGGCTGGAGCATGAATGTTGTCTTCTCAGCTGCTGCCCAGCCTGGTGTCTCCAGCGGGGTCTATCTGGTCTTCAGTGCATCCTTGAGAGGACACCCACTGCCATAGATACCACCATCCCTTGCACCTAAGCCCATTTAGCCTTTAATGCGCATACTGTTTGTCCACACCATGCACACTCCCGTAACACAACACAGTCCTATGGAAGGAGTCCTGCCTAGCTTTGCTACCTGCCAGCATCTCAGGCAGGGTGAGGGGAATGAAGAAAGAAATCAGAACTGGGAGAGATCCAGATCTCCAAGAGGTCAGCCTTCCTCACCTGCCTCCCTAGGCCCATCGGGGCGGCACCTGAAAAGCCAACCACCGCTGACCTCTAGGCACTTGTCCCAGCAGACCTGTTTGCTCACAAGGGGCAGAACACCCCTTCTCCCCCCTTCCTCAGGCTCTTGGCTCCAGCACTGTCTCCTGAGAAGGTGCCCTCACAACTCAGCAATATGACACGGCTCACAGAGCATGACATGTACCGGCTGTCTGAACGGACACAACTGGCCCAGGTCACGTTCAAAGGCTGCTCAGAAGGTGTGGGGCTCACCTGCTGGTGGGCAGAACAGAGCAAAAACACACATGCAGAGTAAATCTCAAGGGAAACTGTGACCTGGCGGCATGGTCAGGCAGGGGTAGGCAGCGTGGTGTGCTGAGACTGGCTCGGCACATCCCAAGCGCACACATGGTTGCTAAGTGAGTCTGGGTAGTCTGACAAACCCACATTCGGCACTCATCCAGCAACTATGGAGCAGCAGCCTCCAGATTGATCACATGTTGTTTCTCTAAGGTGGGAGGGCTGCAGGATGCTGGTGTTGTATCTCTTCTGGTCCTTAAAGCAGCTTTGTCACTCATGTTCACATGGGAGGAGCAGGAGCAACAGGATCAGCAATGCACCATTTGGGTTACCATGTGGAAATACCAATTAGGATTGCTTTTGATGATCACCATGGCACAGGCCCAGCAGATTGACCTGCCCCGTGGGAGAAGTGGGCTCCACATCCAGGCCACACAGCTTTTGAAGAAGCATGTTGGGTACCCCTGGTTCTAGGACTCTTTGTGATCGTAGTAAGACATGACTCAGCCTGCACCACCATGGTCTCACGTCAGACTTTCTAGAAGGCACTGTGTTGGTAGGGTTAGACTTGGGTACTAGAGCAACCTCAGATACTAGGTCATCCAGTTAGCTGAGAAAGCACCTCAAGTGCAGTCATGTCACTAGAAAGTGCTCCTGACTTCTTCATCTCCTTCTGTTGGCTGCTTTAATAACAATCCTCAGGGATCATGAAAGTGTAGATGTTGCTGTATTGCAATGTCTGTTGGCAGGAAGAGGTGGCAGATGTCAAAAGCTGTCAAATGGTGTGATCAGAAGGGTTTCCTTGGTGGCCAGCTAGGGGAAAAGTTGGTGAATAAGACAATTTCAGGTTGCCCTTTATTGCTTTTATTGTGTCCACCTGGTGTAGGAAAACACTGAAAGAGAATGAGCTCTGTCCCCAATCACCTACTGCTGTCCTATAGCCTTGTGGATCACACACCACCAGCTGCTCCATTCATCCATTTTTTTCCACCCATCTCCATGGAGAGACACCAGATGCTCCAACTCCTTTTCTCTCCTGCCTCTTTCTCTGCTAGATGCTGTTCAACTTGCTTATCTACCGAGAGGCTCTCTTTGTACATGCAGTATTCAACAGGGGAAGAGGGACAAGCTTGTGTTCCAAGTACCATTTTTCTAGTCTCTCTTGGCAACCTTGTCCTTGTTTTTGCTTGCTCAGTTGCTTCCTTCAGCACACTTTGTATGTACTATTAAACACTTATTATTCATAGGGTGGCTCGTCATTCAGACAGAGAGTAGAAACAGAGGCCTTTTACAAGACTGCAGCACAAAATAAGTCTGCTCTTCCACTACACATGGCATTAATTCAACATGCTACGCTACATGCCACAGACCACCTAACTTCTTCTACACTGTGTAGAGCATATGGCTAGAAAACGCTGGTTCTGTTCCTCATCATCACTGAGAGACACTTTACAATCCAGGAAGTCACTTAATCCTCTACCTTTGAGTTTCCCTTCACATAAGGACAAGAAATTATTCAACATCTTATAAAAAAAAAATAAATAAAACCCCACATGACATCTTTGGATGAAGTGCTCCACTTGTGTACCTTAAATGCTCAGTAAGGAAATTCCAGCATGTAAGAAAATGACAATATAATTAAAGATAATCTGGTAGAGGCCTTATAATTCTACAAAGTATGCCTTTCTGAACAGCTCTGTGGTGACAATGATGGGGTTTGGAAAATCTTACTGATTGGAAAATGTGGTGAACCAAGCAATGTGAAATATTTAATGATAGATTTTCAGAAAGCACAATAAGAAACACCCCCTCTGTATTTCTGAAGTTATGCCTTCATATCACTAACAAATATGCTAGATATCATAAAAATAACAGAGCGATAACAAATTTAGACAAACTGTCATAAATTTCTGAAATATATTACAAACCAGAAGCCATAAGTTTTTCAAATTCCCTTCATGGCTGCATCTGTGTTACAGGATGGTTTGGGTATGAATGATGAAGGTCATTTATGAACTGCCTTGATTGTCGAAAGCAAATTACAGTTTTGAACATTACTGACAAATAACATCATAATGCTTTTACGCTAAAGGACAGAACTGTTCCAAAATGACAACCCCAATAAAAGCTTTACATTATTATTTTTTCCACTTACTCCAATGAATTTGTCATTGGACTAAATGTGAATCTCCTCTTTTGGAAAGGGTAGAGGATAACCACTGAAAGCATGTAAGCCACTGAACTACCTGATACAACTTTTACTCCTACAAGGCTTTCTGCTTGAGCAACTTGAAAAACACAAGCAAGGGAAATCAAAGGCTAATAATATGTTTCTAGACTATACCAGACTTCTAATAGCAAAGCCAATACCCATTTGTTAGAGCTAACACTATTTTCTTCCTCTGCTATTGCTTTGTATCGTAACGTGAGCAAAGGTTACAGCATCCTCATGTTTCATCTCTAGCCTAAACTATCTGATCAAGCATATGATGGAATTCAACAGCAATTTTGTTTTTGTTAATCAAGATAATAACTGGCCATCAACAACATCTTTCCTGTTACTGTGAAGTAACAGTGAAACCTTGGAAAACAATTAACAAATTGCCCATCCCTTTACTTAGAGGAAGACCGTAATGTGTCATTTCTGCAACAGTGCAAAGAATGCTGGAGTTTACATGATTTATTCAACTTTTGTACAACAAACAGGCATCAGCCTTGAAGACTGGAGACACAGACTTATCTACTCTGGTCAACCTGCATATACTGTTAGCTATTCTTAAAGGGTAATGTCCTGAGATTGTTATAGGGTTTTTGTTTGGGTATTTTTAAGAATTAAGGAAAAAAACATTTCCAAAAGGGGAACATAATTCTGCATTTTCACACAAAGACAACGCTTATGGCAGTTTGCAAAGTAAATCATCCAATGTGTTACAGAATTATTTTGGCAGAAACTTTCTTGGATCCTCTGATGTCAGCTGTGTAAATGAATCGCAAAATAATTTCGTTGTGTAGTATATTTATTACAGAGCATAAGGGAGAAATGACCAAGCATGAAGTTTATCAGGATGGTGGAAGCACATCCTCTGAAATTTTAAGATGAAGGCATAGTACCTTTAGATGAATTGCAAGAAAAGGACAGGTTGGGCTGGCTGCATGATTCCTGGGGACACATGCTGGGGACCTGGTGTAGATGTGGTTTGCCAAAGTCACAAAGACTTGGAACAAGGCAAGTGTTGAGCATTTTCCTTTCTGTATTTGGAAAAGACCCCAGAAGATGGTGACAAAAAGGAGAAACACCTAACTATACGGGAACAAAAGCACACAGTATTCATGTCTGAAACATTACTTTAATTGGGTGTCAGGTTTTCACATTCATAATGCTGTACTAATTAAAAATGGATTTAGTAGACTTAGCTCCTGATAAGAATCTGGCAAAAACATTACGCAGTCTCACAGCTGCATAGAGAGATGATGGATTTGGACCTGTGTTTAATTAAGACTACTTCATGTCCAGCTGCACAGTTGTTTGTGGATAGCGCTACTCCCACTCCAAGTACTATCTGGACAGCAGTTTGGGACACTGAGTATACTCAGAGTAGCCTACTACTGTATGCTCTTGCTCCAGCTGAGGGAGATATTACTGAACTCAGCATATACATAAGTGGCCTTAAACAAGATACTGAAGTTCACACCCCATTTTGGAATGTAATAGGTAGAAAGAGAAAATGAATGGGAACCAAAAAAAAGTGATAGCAGAGGGAGAATTCTGACAGTGTTTTCAAGTGGAGCTGACTTTAAGTCCCCTCTGCAGTTTGCTAATTTAGAAAAACAACCCTAAAAACGCTTAGTACATTCATTTGCATAGGGCTTTAATATTCTACATCAGTGTCAGGTATCATATTTGTGTTTGAAAATCTGAATCCAAACAGGTGTTTGACGTAATAATGCATTTCCCTTTGAGGAAGGAATCATACGCAGTTTGAGGAAAACCCCAGTTGCCTGCTGCAAAAATAATACCAAATAACAAGGGCTTGATTCGCGATCACACTCTCAAAGTATTTCAGTAAGTTCTTATACTGAGCCGCAGCCCAACACAACGCTCTCCTTACCACTTGACTTTAGCTGTGGCAACAGTCAGTAGCTACGGTCATAGCAGGTGATTGGCAAGGTGCCATATCAAGTTTTGTTTGCCATTGGGTCATTCCCATGATGGCAAAGCTTACTGGATTTCAAATTCAGAAACTTTCACAAGGCCACACCTAGTAGTTCCTCCACTTCACGTTCAGCAGTCAAACACTTCAATGCCACACTGGAATGGGCGGCAGCCTGTAAAGCAGGTTGACATCAGACACCACGTTACCTGTGTGACTCCTTTGCAGCAGGCTTGAGACTAAGGAATGTGGTGTGCTCCTGGCTGTATCTCCCCCCCAAGACGCTTGTTCAAAAGGCAACTTGTTCAAATGCTGATTCTCAAGAGTGGATACAGGAAAAATATCAGGTGTCTAATCGTAGAGGATAGTTTGACACAAATACTGTGGGCACCTCCTAGCGTTCATAAATCAAGCTGGGAAACTGCTTTGTTTCACACAAAATCTTAACAGCATTTATCGCATTTAAGGTGAGCTACTTGTTTTATGCCCATCATGGTGCGTATCTATAAATAGAGTCCTTGGAGGAGACGTGGAGATGTGGCTCAGGTAAGCAAAGAGGAGAAGGACCTCCTCTGTCTTGCTGTCCAAGAGCTCACAGTTACAGTAAAGGCCTCAAAATTTAAGCAAGAAAACAGAGGATCCATAGGTAGGGTTTGGTCTGGAGCAGGGAATCACAATGTCTCTGCGCAACATTAGTAGTAACCTCCAGCATTTTATTCCTTTTTTATAGGGGGCAGCTATTTCAGCTTTCCCTAGAGAGCTGAAGAAAAGACCAATCTGGTCACTTAGATTATAAAGTTTGATTGCTCAAGGGTGTAGGTTTGCCATTGTAACTCAGCTTTCATATTGGACAGCTATCTACATTCTCTCTCCTTCATCGAGTGCCTTGAATGGGTTGAGTGTCTGGATGGGCAGTCCTATGAGTCAGGCTTTTAGTGACCTTAGAGAAGACCAGAAGATCAAAGCTGTTATGCCAGGAAATCACACCCTTTCAGTAAGAGTTTGTCCTAGAGTCAGCTGCTTCCCAGACCACAGACACGAGAGATCATTTTTAGAGTTGAAAAAAAAAAATATAGGAGGGTATTAGGTCAGTGTTCTGTCTTTTGCTTGGTCAGTAATGGTCCACAGTGTATGAAGCACCAGGGTATATCAGAAAATACAATCACCAGGGCACGGAGGTTACCAAGGCATTGACATAATTAGTGCAGTTACAATACATGATAGAACATGGCACATACAGGCAAACAAGCCTGTGCAACAGCATTCATATATTAGAAAAAGTGCATAATACTTGAATTACTTGAGAGATTCAGCAATAGGACAGTCATTATACGTATATATACACATGCACACACAGAGGGATGACAGGCACCAATAATAAATAAATATATTTTTAAAAATAAATTAAAAAAATGGATTTCGTGACTCTGGCCACTCAGTCATGGTAAGCGGTAGAAGACAGACTTCAGGCTTTAGACAAAGGGTAGAAACTCTTTGAATTCCCCTGGAACACCTTCTTTCTCTTTGCCCGGATGGTCCAAAAGCGGACTAAGGCACCACAGTACACTTAACTGTGAGCAGATGGTAGTGCTCCATGCCCATATTGAAAACACGTATAACACACTACATAGGCTGCTGTGCAGCCTCCCTTGTGTGTCCGTATTACACTTCTATTTATCTAAGTCCACACAATAGTAAGAAAAAGATGAGTTTAAACTAAGGACTGACCCCTCCTACCATAAAAATACTAGCGAGCATTTCACTGTTTTCACAATGAAGACCAGATTCCCAGGCTGCATAAGAGCTGTTACACTGTCTTTTGGATTATCATCTTCTGTCCCCAGTGGTGGGCCAACATTTAGAATTTCCCCAGTTCCTAGGAAATTCATTTTCTATTTTAAAAAGGCGTAGGGGACCTATTCTGGGGAATCCTCATTCACACTAAGTAACCTTTACCTATATTAAAATTATTTCTACGCTTTAGTCTAGGTGGGTGGAGTAGGGTAAAAATCAAAGTAATGCATTTTCTTCTGTTGGGATAAACAAGCTGGTGTGGGGGGGCTGTGCATGTTAAAAGTGAGAGAAAACCCTTTTTTATGTTAACTTTCTATTACTCATCTGAAAATAGCTTCCTTTTTTTTTAAGGATTAAAATAGTCTGAAAACAAATTTTATTTCAATTCACCATCAACCTTGTTGACCTTGTTAACTGTATTTTTCATCTATTCGGAATAGCTTTACCATATATGGTAAGACTTTATCAACACTACAGATTTTGAAAAGGTCAGAATTTTTTTCTTTTATACTTAAGGCTGCGTATTTTATGGGTCATTGAGAAAAAAAGCCTTTCAAAAACAATTCAAGCAGGTCTACTCAAAGTGTGCTAAACCAACAAAATATCGATCCTGTTTCTGGATTAACGAATAAAGTGCTTAACCTCAATTTCAGGACGACCAGAACTTGTTCCATTTACCACATTCTTTTTCCAAGAACTGACATACAATTCGAATGTCTTTCATTGACATAACATTGACATAGTTTTCCATACTTAGAAAACACATTGGGAAATAGCTAAAATTCTGATTTTATAAATTCAGTCTGTACAAATTTAATTTCTAATTCAGTGATCAGAATGCAAATGATCATTAAGTATTTAGTGACCACCATGGGAAAACCTATAAATCTACAATAGAACAGGAAATATTCTCTTACTGAAGATACTTCAAGGCAGTTATGGTTTTAGTATCAGCTTCATAAAAGAATCACATTCTTCCATTTTAAGATGAATTGTAATTCAAAATTCACCCTTATCAGCTCTTCCATCAATTTATTTTATTGATGGTTATTAATACCTATTGATCACTAGGTTACTTTTATTTTAGTGGGATAGCTTGACCTATCAGAATTTCAAAAACTTAATATTCCTTTGGGGAAAATACACATCTTGTTTTGTATGATATAAGAAGTTATTTCTTTATAACAATTGTACAGACATTATACTACAGCATCTAAATGTATGAAAAATTGCTCATTATTCATAGTAGGAGAAGGCATCTCAAACAAGTGATGAATTCATCAAACCAGTTTAGAAAAGATTAGTCATTTAAGAGAATTTAAAGAAGCATTTCACTACTTACCCACACAGATTAATCTACGTTACAGCTAAAATTTACATGAAAATATATCATGTACTGAATACAAGCAACAGAACAGTTTTGTTGTCTGTATTGGGTTTACGTGCCAAGGATTGGGTAGCAGGGGGGGCTGCAGGGGTGGCTTGTGTGAGAAGGCATCATAAACTGTCCCCATTTTGGAAAAAGCCAGTTCCAGTCGGCTCCAAGACAGACCCATGCTGGCCAAAACTGAACCAATCAGCAATGTTAGTAGCACCTCTGTGATAACATATTTAAGAAAGGGTAAAAAAAGGCTGTGCAACAGCAGCCGAGAGAGAGAAGTGAGAATATATGAGAGGAACAACTCTGCAGACACCAAGGTCAGTGAAGAAGGAGGGGAAGAAGGTGCTCCAGGAGCCAGAGCAGAGATTCACCTGCAGCCTGTGGTGAAGACCATGTTGATGCAGGCCGTCCCCCTACAGCTCATGGAGGCCCACGGTGGAGCAGATATCCACCCTACAGCCCGCTGAGGGGAGCCCACGGTGGAGCAGGTTTTCTGGCAGGACCTGTGACCCCGTGGGGGACCCACGCTGGAGCAGTCTGTTCCTGAAGGACTGCACCCTGTGGAAAGGACCCATGCTGGAGCAGTTCTTGAAGAACTGTAGCCTGTGGGAAGGACCCATGTTGGAGAAGTTTGTGAAGGACTGTCTCTGATGAGAGGGACCCCACGCTGGAGCAGGGGAAGAGAGCGAGGAGGAAGGAGAAGCAGAGACCAAGCATTATGAAGCAACCCGCATTCCTCAACCCTCTGCACTGCTCAGGGGGAGGAGGTAGAAGAGTTGGGAGTGAATTTGAGCTTGGGAAGAAAGGAGGAGCGGGAAGAAGGTGGTTTTTAGATTTGTTCTTATTTGTCATTATCCTACTCTGATTAATTGGTAATAAATTAAATTAATTTCCCTAACTCGAGTTTGTTTTGCTCATGATTGCAATTGGTAAGTGATCTCCCTGTCCTTATCTTGACCCATGAGCTTTACATCATATTTTTCTGCCCCTGTCGTGTTGAGAAGGGGGAGTGATAGAGCAGCTTGGTGGGCACCGGGGAACCAGCCGAGGTGAATCCATCATATTGTCTTAGAACTTCCTAGTTCATTATATCTTGCCATTTTACATATACATTCCCACTATGTAAACTATTTGTCTGTAGCCAGATACTCCTCTGAATAAGCATAGAACTCTAAGGCTCAAGGCCATGTAGATTTAAATAGAACAGAAATAATTTTAGAGTTTAAAAGTTTTGGAAACTAAACTTCTCTGAAAGCTAACGGAGTTACTCTGGTCTGAGCACTTACAATCACTGTAGAAACATGAATGTTAAATGCTTGCAGTTGGTCAAACCCTCTCCAAGTCTGGGTATTAGGGCTTTACCTGAAGGGGTCCAACAAGCTGCAGGAGAGGAGAAGGAAGAAATCCAAGAGCACATCCTCCTCAGAGCATGGAGTTTCAGCTCATTGATAGTCACATCACTTAAATCATCCATAGCAGACGTGCAAACCTAACAACATGCAACATGCCTCAGAGCGCTTTCAGTCCAGGGTGTAAAGATGATTTGCACAAAAATCTGTGAGCTAGATAAACAGTTATCTGTTAGAGACAGATGAAAGTTAAGTAAGTTGTCCAAGGCTAGAGAGAAGATGCAAAAATGCATTATGGAATCTACCAATGAGGAAGCAGAATAAAACAAATTTTGCTTAGATTGGCATGGAGAAACAGGGAATATAAGAACATTCAACTACTTGAACAGCTTTTAAAAGGCAGCATGGGAAAGAAGAGAGTTGAGTACTTAAGTGTTTATTTACATTTGGAAGGTTTTTTGGAAAATGACAGCTTTGTCTTCTGGCCAGCAAATATGGCATAACTCTCAAGCCACAGATCCATCCAGATGTCTCAGTCATGTCCATGTCCCGTGTTTTCAGTGCTGTAAGACGTATGCCAGTCAAGCATCAAACCCCTCTTCCCACAGGACTTGTGGGATCATTTAGGTGAGTACAAACGCAGGAGAAAGAAGCACGCTGTCAGTCCAACCATTCTGAAATCCATCATCAAATGGGCCCATATTCTAAAATTAAAGCCTTTCACTCTTCTCACTTATTTTAAGAAAGCTTTGTTAAAATCTTCCAGCAATTTAGCCTTCCATATCAGAAAGAATTCCGGGGTACTATTTTGAACCTATATCATGAAAAAGAATTGGAAAACTTGTCATGTGGAAAGGCAGAATACAAGGCCATCGATTGCCTCTTTGAAAACAACCTGCCGCCAAGCCCCCCGAGATTTAAAATCAAGGCTTGAAGCACTCCTAGCTGAAATGTTTGATCTGAGAGAGGTTCTCTCTTTAGTTAGAGCTTACGGTATAAAAAGAAGAAAGGTGAAGCTAATGCTGAAGAGGAAAGCGCAATTATATTTTAAAATGCTTTTAGAAAGAGGTGGTGGGAATCTCGTCCACTTGCACAGTTGGAATGGTGTGGAATAAGCACACCACTACATGTACAAAAGTAAGCAATCTTACACCAGCAGGGAGACAGACTACTCTGTTGCAATCACTGCTCTCTCAAGAAATATGTTCTGACTAGGAGCTTTGGCTTTAAATCACTAAATCACGCTTGCTTTCTAAAAATGTGGAGTGTTCTTTGCCATTTCTTTCAGTCTTACACAATCCCAAATAACATATCTACATCCTACTGCATTCCTTCTTTTATTCCAGGACACAAATTTCAGCTTCTGGAAACGCTACTTGCACTTTCTATCATGATACTCCAAAGCATTCAGAATTAGTCATTTAATCTCTATCCAGGCTAAAATGGCTTACTAGAGAAATCTCAGCTTAATAAATTATGTATAAGAATTCTCTCTTTTATGTAGCGTGTGTGATCATTTGAGATATAACATCATTTATGGCTGCAGCAGAACGAACTAAGCAAATATGCTGTGGTACAACCCAGTATAAGTTAATATTGGACACAAAGCTCACACATGCGGAAAGAAGCAACTGTCAAAACCAGAACGCTCGCAAGTGCTGCCAAAGGCCTCTCACGTTCCTAAAGAAGGTGCCAGCAAACTCGCACCTCATCACAAGCAAAAGATGACAAGTAGCTATCATGCAAGCTTCTCTCTTCTTATGCTTCTACGAACCCGGAGCTATGAAGTCCAGGCTGGAAACCCAGAAGTGTTTAAATATTTGTTGGGGAAAAATAGACCTCCATCCAGCCTGTGAATCCTGCTGCCCTCCAAATCTGCAATATTTCTCTTC
This sequence comes from Phoenicopterus ruber ruber, assembly GCA_009819775.1. NCBI lineage: Eukaryota > Metazoa > Chordata > Aves > Phoenicopteriformes > Phoenicopteridae > Phoenicopterus > Phoenicopterus ruber. The sequence continues at coordinate 26,058,519 of CM020217.1, read as the reverse complement.
CGCCTAGCACACCCTCCATAAGGATGAGTTTGTCACTTGACCATCCCACATACCCCCAGTGTCTACACTCTGGTTCCTCTCTGAGATTCCAAAAAGGGAGAGAAACATCAAGTTAACCTGCTTTAATTTCACAACACTGTTACAGCAGAAAGTGCTCCGAGAAATCCTCTGCCAGCTTCCTTTCAGCTGCAAAGCCCTTGAGTCTGACATACAGCCACCTGCGGCCACAGACTGCACTGCCAGTTTCTTAAGATGTTGGAGAGAGAGGTGCAGCAGCTGATTCTCCCCCTGCTTCCAGTTAGATGAAATTGTCAATGACTGGCAGCAGAAAGAGTTAATTAAAGGTCTCCTTTCTCTTCTACAGGAAAAATAAAAAGTTTTCTAAGTCTGAGCTTCAGCCAGAGGTAACTAGACAGCTAATAACTTCAGGAGGGATTTTAGTCGCTTGAGGAAACTGCTCAGGGAGTCACCTGACAGTGAGCTGACAGTTTCAGAAAAGAGGATATTTCATCGGTGTTTGTCGAGAAAGTGAGCGAAAGAAAACTGTTTTCACAGCACGGACACGGACAGCCACGGCATGCCAGGGACAGAGCACTGGAAGCGTCTCCCTCGGCCACGAAGTCCTCGGACATGACGGGCAGTAACATTTCATAACTGCGGCCCTCTTCTAGGGAGGGCACAGAGGGGACACACAGACAGAAGCGTCCTGCCCTCCCAGCTCAGCTCAAAGCACATTCAAGACTGGTAGGAAGAGCAGCACAAGGAATGGAGGGAAGATGCTTCTTACTTTGCCTAAATCCAGCTCTAGAGTTAGCTAAGGTCAAGACCAATTGGTTTTGGTACCTTACAGTGCGCACCTGCACGTCTGCTTATTTCTGTCACAGCCGCTAGCAAGCGGATCCAGACCCCAGTAAGTGTGGGGGACACCTGTAAGGTCAGCACTGCTCACTGGCACCGAAGGGTCTGGGACAGGGAGCCCTGTCTCCACCAGGGAAGGGATCCAGCAGCCAAGGAATATGTGAACATGACGAAAGAGTGGGCCAATGCTAAAGCTCACTTAAGCTGAGCGAAACTTGGCTAGAAAGCACCTTGCACTACGCAGTGAGACTCGGCACCGTGGCCAAGCGAAGGCATATGCACCCTGGAGATGGGGATGCCTCAGAGGAATAACCAAGTCTACAAATACACCCATGAGATCCTTCAGGCAAAAAAATCCCCAAAGCTGCTTTTTCATGTATTTGGTATCTGTGTGAATATATTTGGGATGAATATACAGTATCTGCACTTCAGCTAGTTGAACACTTTCAGAGCCAGAGATGAAACTGTTTATTGAAATTAAAAGTGTAATTCTGGTATTTATATTCCAGACGATATGCAATGCATCACAAACGTAACTCACAGAAGGTACCGGTTCATCTGAATTCTACAAAATTCCATTTGCAGAAATAGACCAGGAGAAGTGTTAGAAGCGACAGGCTGGGGAGCTATTTCTATAAAAGATTCACAGATATTTAAACCAGATTAAATTCCAAACTCTAAAAAGTTGCCTTTTAATGTGCATTATCTCCAGTCTCTAAAGTATCGTACCTTCTATGCATTTCCAAAAGCATATATTATTTACATTATTTAACATTTGCATTCTGATTGCAATCAGCCTTCTTTCAATAAAATAAATAAAATCACAGTCTGTTAACCTAGAACCATCAAACTCTCACTTCCATTATTAATCAACACCACTTTTCTGCTGACTGCAACTCAATTAAAATCCAATTATTTGAATAACTGGATGGAAATTGCTATCATAAAATGTACCTTTTTATTAGGAACATTTTGTGTAGAAAATTGACAGCACAGGAATTATGATACTATGCTTAAAAATTGTTTTGTAGCCTAGGCTGGGAAAAGCTACACCAATGAACATGGAGGCAAAGAGTATCACTTCTGGAGTAGGCATTTGATTCTAAAATTGAAACTTTGGCTCAGAGCAGATCCAAAATGATGCAACCCTGCTGGTGTTACTGTGAGCTTTAAGAGAGTTGGTCCTTCTATGCTTCCAAGTTTGTTACTTCTACTGATGTTAAAAAAAAATAGTAGTTCTATATTCTTAGACCATCTTACCACATTACCCACAGTGTTATTTTAAAATATGTCAGTCAGTGATAATGATGCTTTAGGCGATCTCAATACCAAATTCTGTCATTTCTGTTATTCCTTACATTAATTAACACCAGGTAAGTAGCTGTTTTTTAAACTTAGTTTTTAACAAGACATCTCTCTTAATCTCCTTGCAGCTGTGTATCTTCTCCTTGTCCTGCAGGAACTCAATGTCATTTGAAAAAAACATCCTATGAGGAAATCCTCAAGTATAAATTTGCTGCTTAGTTTTTAATTACGTCAATTTTCCACCAGAGCTTTGACTTTTTTGACCAAAGCATGGACAGCACACTCTTCTTTGCCCAATAGTGAAAAGCTGAACTCTTTGATATTGATAACATATGCAGATAGAAAACATCATCACACTGTTTTAATTTCAGCATGTACTCTAGGTACAAAAAAAAAATTTATTTTTTTTTTTTTTTAAATCTATACTCTAGGCTTAAAGTATAATTTTACAAAACAGACTTCAAAGATGGAAAGGTTTCAGTTTTTTCAGGTGTAATTATCTAGGACTTACTTGGCACCTGGAAGTTACCATGGAGAACCATTTTTAGGAACAAAAAAAGCTCCTATGAAACATATTTCTTTAGCTGATCTCAAGTATCTTTATATCATAATATTTTAAAGCAAGTATAGGTGCTCCAGTGTATTTATTTTCAATATAATATTATTGTCTTCTACACTGCATCATAAAATCTTATCAACCAAATTATATCTACTAGAGTTTTAATAAATTTCTACAGAGGTGGTTCACTGAAGGTTACACAGAGAATTTAAAAGGGGATATTAGGTTATGATGATTCGTGTTTGACAAAGTAACTTGAACTGGCACGCAGGAAGAAATGAAAAGAGACAAAAAAGCAAGGATAAAAAATGGAAATATTAAAAATAAGCAAAGTAATTCCAAAATGTGATTGATACTAAAAGAAACAACTCTTGATAGAATCAGTCATGTTCGTATTACTTTTCCATTGTGATTTCTGTTGTTGACTTTTGTTCCATATATTAGATTTCATACCTTTCCTTCCACTTTCCTTGTAACTTCAGGCAACACCTCTGACATCTTTTTAGCTGCTTTACAAACTAAAGTTGCAGAAAGTAGTGAACACTGTTTATCACAAGTGCATGACGGTTTGTAAATATGCTGGAATCTGTCCACTTCATAGAAACGTAAAATACTTTCACACATACACAGTCCAGTTCCCTATAAAACTAGCACTGGAATAAATATTTGTGGCCTTTTGACTCTACATGCTAGCAGTGTCTCTTAGGGAAGCTCTGAAAAACCTTCTTATAAGAGAGGTTACGAAGAACGCCAGAATTCAAGTAATTCTTTTTTTTTTTTTTTCATACAGACAGTCCTTAAAAGTGATCATTTATATGGTGTATGTTAAAATCAAAGCTACTTACCCTTTTTCTCAAGTTGTAGGTCAAAATGAGATTTCTGGAGAAGGAGTGTGAAAAGGCTGTATAGAACTCCAGCACTTTCTGCAAGGCATCTCTCTTGATCACATGAAGATCGCAGTAAGTCAAAGCCCTTACATTAGCACAAGACTGGGCAAGGGTAGACTCCTTCCAGAACACATCACCAAAAACGTCTCCTTTGCCTAGAGAAAAGCAGTAGCATTGCTTTCAATAACGGTACAATTTCCACCAAAAACATAAAAGAACATACATCTCATTTATGCAGTCAAGGTTCTTCTCTTTTATGTGGTCAGAAAAAAATTCTGTCTGGGGAAAAAAAAAAATCTTTGAAATATTTCGCTGATAACCTTTTCCACTATCTTTTTGTTAATTACAACAGCCCAGCAAAATTTCATAGGAATAAATCAAAAAGTGTTTCATGTGACAAGTCCTCTTTAAATATCAGTAAAGGTTTTCCTCTAAAAATCAAGAAAGGCCATTCATTCTTGGTTCATGTTCTCTTCTGATCCCTTTCAAAGAGATTAATTAAGAGAAAATGCTTTTTCCCTTTCTTCTTTTAACTGGCACGCAAAGGATTTGTTTCTTACATCTTTGTTGCTGAGTTTTCTTAAACTGGCTAACAATTACCCACTATTGTGTCAATAAAACCATCTTGTATAATACATCAGTGCAGTTACAGGCTGTAACGAAACGCTACTATACATCAGTATTAAAGTAAGTTTGCGAGATCATTGCCAGAAAAGTCTGTCTCTACAACAGTATAAGAGCAGATCTCACAACTCTGGTGGCTCTAATGCTTTTCAGCTGGTAAGAACCTCAACAAAATCTTTTGGTAGTTGTGCATGTGTGCCCCCGTATAATACAGAGGAGGTTTAAGGTAACAACTTAGTCCAAACCAAGAAGAGTACAGGTTAGTTATCACCAAGATAACACCGACAAGGCAAGAATATTTAGCTGTTACACATTGGAAGAAAGAAAACATGGTGGCCATTTCCTTACAACCTTCCCACGTGCCTGTCTGTCTGAGCTTGGGGCAGGCAGTGGAATTCCTACTGAGGAATTTTGCAATGAGGGTATTTGCACCCATCTGGACACTAGAACGCAGGGCAAGTATACCAAAATCTGCCTGAGGAGCAGGCCCCAGTCAGGATTTCACTGGTTATACCCCAGCTCAGGCTGGGCACAAAAGGGAGTGTTTAGGAGAAAGTTACAAGCTCCTTTACAGAGTAATGGTCTTTTTTTTTTTTTTCCTGTTTTCAGACATATAATGCTAACAAGATAAGAATATTCAGTTGTTACCTTGATAATGAAAGACTACACTGTTCTTGGTTTGAACGATACTTTCCTCTTAAACCTCTGCTGTGTTATGTCACCACTGCATGTCACTTTTAAGACAAACAACAAATAAATACATTCACAATGTCCATCAAGTTGTGGTAGAGATGGACCAGATTGTCTCTTGTCTTATAAGTAATACTTTGCCCGTAGCAATTCTTAAAGCCAAAGCATCAAAATATATATTAGTTTATTGATTTCACCTAGGCCCTTTTAGATTACATTCCCTAAATAAATAGTCACGTATGAAAGTCTATATGAAAGTCAAGAAAACTATCATGACTAAAGAGGTCAAGAAAACCTTTAAATTAAACCCAGAACTCCCATCTCAGCCTTTGAGCTGTACTTCCACCATTACGTAATCTCTTCCACTAGATGATAAGCATTTTCTCTTTGAGGAGAAGCTGTCAGCCTGATGGTAAGCTACACCGTAGTGCAATAAGCTGTGGTTCACACTGATGTACTCCCAGTCTTCCACAAAAGCCCTACGCAGTCCACCTGCCGGGGACCAGTTTAGTGCCTGAACACTTTGGAGGAGCATAGACTATACTTCCATTTTAAATCCATATATACACTGAAACTACCTGTTCCATAAGCACATTTTTTCCCCGCAAAGTAGGCAAAGGCACCATAACGATACCCTCTCTTCCACCTCTAGACTCTTTGCACAGGACAGTGCCGACATCCAGAAATACTACAAAGGCTGCATGTCAGTAAGCATGGTCGTAGTCCAATAGCCTGGTGCAGTAAGCCACTTTTCATTTTAATGGCAATGACTTTTCACATTTTCAATTATTTAAACATATGCTTTTTCAGTAGATACATTAAAAATGGCCTAAGAAAAAAACTTCCATGCACTTAAAATAGATCATCATCTACAAGGCTTTTAAACAGACAAATACACAATATATTCAAAATTGAAGTGAAACAATTTTTATGCACCATAAAAACTGATATGCTTCACTGGGTAAAAATGGATTGTTTGCCTTTGGAATAAATATGCTTTTGCTCGCAATCTTCCAGGCAATTAGCTAAACAACTGTTTTAATTAACGCTCTGGAATCTGTCAAGTATAGAAATGTGCAATCGCTGATGAGCAACAGTTAGAGCTGATAGTCCAAGCATACGGGAGAGGAATTCTAGCTCGTTTCTAAGTTTATTTATTAACATCTCCAGACAAGTTTCCTACCTTAAAATGACAATAATTATTTTACTGCCCCACTGTAGCATGAAGAATAATTAGTGCAATGCAAGCATAAACAGTACAGCGCTGCTTTGCCTACATACGAAATAACATGCAGCAGAAGTTAGTTATGTCTTACTCTTGTAAAAAATTTAATTCTGCTTGTCACGTAACACAGAAAAACACAACTGTGTCCTTCACCTGTGGCAGCAACCCCAGCTTCCCCTTGCTATTTGTAACTCCCCAAAAACTCCCCTTCCTGCAGTTTCGTGCCACCCCAGGGAGCCGCTTCCCATGCGTGGCAAGAGCAGCACACGAAGGAGCTACGTCTGCCGGGCGCCCGCTGAGCCAAACCAGAGAAAAGCAGCACGTGAATCACAAACTGAGGGCAGATCACAGAAGCCTCAATTTTTAAGAAACAAACCAGGTAAAACCAAGAAGTTGTACTGTTTTCTATCATTAACAATTTCCTTGAAGTTAATCGAGTTAACAGCCAGTGATCTAGTCGAAAATCAATCCTACGTTACAGTTCGATTTCCAAAGCAAGGTACACATGCAAGCATCACACCGCTTTGTTTCTGTCAAGCGCATTTTCTAAATGATATATACCAAAAGTATCAATCTAGATCGTCAGGTTCTAAAATAACCTTGTGTTTGACATTCATAGAAAAATGGGGAGAAAAAAGGAGGAGGAGGAAGTCTTTATAGTAAGCAGGAATTAAAATTCCACCCAGGAGTATCTGCACTGGATTAGAACATTTGTCCTCTTATACATGATAAGGAATTGCATACCATCTCCCTTCATTTATATGTTCTCCATAAAGCATGATCAATCACTCAGGAAAAAGAAGGAAAAAAAAAAAAAAAAAAAGGCAGATTAAGTGGCTGTTTTATCAAATACATCTGTAATTGGAAAGCAAGAAGAGTAAGGTGAGACTTCTAAGTATGTCAGAAGGCGGCTGGCAAAGTCTAAGGGTTGTGTTAGAGAACCTCAGTCAAAAGCCTCTTTTTACATATAACTCCAGGCTTTATCTATTTCACCTTACCTCTGAAGAAAGATTAAAAAACTAGAGAAATGCAGATGGCCGTTTGTTTGTCAGTACTTTGCATTTCTCATTCCTAGCCTGCTGAATTCCAGGCATTTGCCAGGAACACTATCTGTCAATCACACTTAAAGTGGATGATCTAAGCTTTTACCATCAATCATTTATATTCCCTGCTGGATTTGTGGGCTGAGGACCTTTTCTACCGTCAGCTCAGTATGCACTGGAAAGCCAAATAGTTTTCTGCCTTTTATGTTTGCTTGTTTGTTTTAATTATAATAACAAGTCCCCAAACCCTGATGTATTTAAGCACTGAAGAATTATTTTATAAAACCAGCACCTTCCATTTCCGTATTTATCCTTTCCCAATCTTTTCTCCATATCAAATTTGCTATTCATCTTAAAAGTGAAAAAAGGATTTCTCCGTTACCACTGCAAATTCAGCCTGAGTCAGACAAAAGGTCAAGCCACATCCACTCTGTCTCCTGAAAGCAGGACCAGTAATGAAGATCTGATTATTGTAACTTAGCCAAGTGTTTTGCTGATTCTGTTTGAGGACAGAACCACACTCATGCTTTATAGCTATAGTGCCTTGATGTGTCTACCAGAACAACCTGTAGTTTCTTCACTCCTATAAATAGAAGGTATTTGAAGAGCTCTCAGACAGAAGATATCCCACCCTACTCTGAAAAAAATATGCCTCTAAGTGAAATATTTTGACTGATAATATACTTAGTTCACCTTTGGATTCCAGGTGTCCGGGAGTTGTGGTGCAGTTTTGGTGTGATACTATAATAGCAGCTGGTTGAGAAGACGAGGCCAGGGATTCATGTGCTGAAGGTCTTCCAAGTCAGTATAGACTTTGATGGGATTCACACCAATCCATGGATTTTCAGTACATCAGACAAAATACTCATGTTGGAATCATTCTCAAGTCAATAGTCATAGCTGTTACAGCAGCCAACACCAGAATCTAGCTCAGGTCCCTTCCAGATCTGCCTTCATCTGCATGTTTGAACTACAGAAGAATTGTGATCTGACATAGTCTCAGCAGACCCAAAGATAAGCTAGAATGGCCAAACACTGCTTGATGGTACCTCAGCAGCAATGCAGCACTAAGCATATCTTGGAAATGAGGTGTTAGCAAATACTGTTATCTGTGATGACGACCCACAGCGGCTGCCGCACCTGCGCAATGACTTTCCCAGCCCAGCTCCCCGAAGCACCCACGCTGGCCTGCGCCCTCGGGCTTTGTTCTCCACCTCCAAGCAGTGGGAGACACCAACTGCTGTAAAGGCACACACAGATTCTCTGTGTGTTGGTCTTTATTCTAGTGACTGCTCAGTTAAAATGCTGCTGAAATTTAAAAACAAATAAAAAACTTGGCCTGATTTTTCTCGTGTGCCCCCCCCAACAGAACCAGTAACTGAAGTCAGTCCATGTCACAGGGTCCTACCGATTGTATCCAAACATAATTCCACTAAGGACAGTGTATTTAGCCCTAGTGTTCAAAGCCACTGATGTGAGACTCAGGTCGACCCCCCTCTGTGATCACCACGTGTCTATCTGGCTTCAACTGAAAATCTTTTCCTCTCCTCTCTTCCCTCATCTCCTCCTTATCTGAGTAAGGCATGCAATTTAAATTTTCCCATTTTACAGAGAGAAGAAAGAGTCAAGGAAAGTAGAGGCACAGGAGCAAAAATATTTTTTCCTCTTGGTGCATTGTTTTAAGGCAACAAGTATCTGCCAGGCAGAAAAAAGCAGAGCTACTGTTTGGCATCAAGGTAGGGTATTCAGTATCCGTCCCACAGATAAATTGCACAACTTGACAGCCACTGAATAGCCTGTAGTTTGGTCCTCCAACACAGTACAGCTGGCAGGAGATGATGCATGGAAGTGATTTGCTGCTGTGGTTTTTCCTAAGATTTCTCAAGTGCAAACTGAGACACGTAATGAGAAGTGAATGACCAACTGCAGCGCAGAGAATATACTATTTTTTCATTTAGCAGAGGTTGTAATCACTCTTTTCCTCTAATAAGACCTTAAGGAAAAAAAGCCAGTGTCAGTGCCAGAGAACCCAAAAGAAGTGTTACAGTGATAATAAAGTGAAGTTGCACCTTCAGTGATTTGCCTGGTGCACAAGTAGAAAGACAGTGTTATCCGTTCATGTTTTAAAACACAGCTTGGCAACATTTTGCAGACAGTTTACTACACAACTACATCAATTTTCTCTGTTGAAGCACATTACTGTACAGACAAAACAAAAACATTTATTTTAGAGCAGGGGGTGAGTAGCAACAACATGAATTAATTACAGCTAAGATTTCTATTATTATTATAATTAATGTGTTTATTTGTCTCTCTGAATAGAGCATGGATTATATTTCACTACTTGACTTACTGTGATGAGAAGAAGAGTTTTAAAATGTCAACTGGGCCCTACCAGGCTTATTCACAAAAAGCTAGGAGGCTTCACCAGAATCTGAATCATTTATCCTTATTTGCTTTCTAATGGTTACTGTAAAAACTGTTATAAATATGGGGCCAGTTTGTACAAACTCAGAAGACATGGAATTTGCCAGCTCAAATAAGTAAAGTCACGAATGTCTTTGACTTTATTTGCATTGGTTAAGCAATAGGAAAAACACAGCTCAATCTGTGTTGTCATTGCATGGACAGCACCAGTTCTCTGATCAAAAAACCTATACGAGAGGCTCAAATTGCATTATCCTCAGAGTTATTCCCCGATGACTTAGAAATAGGGTTTATGTTACAGCTATTGCTTTAAGCTTACATTAAAGCCCCAAAATTTGTTGGGTTTTGGTTGTTTGTTTGTTTTAATTTCAGACAAGAGCGTTCAAAGAGTTTAAAATAGTAGATTTTGCCTTCTGAAATACATAAAGTAAAAATTTTGAAAACCTCAAAGTTCATAGTTCATAATATTTCTGGCAACTCCTTGAGGATAAATTTAACAATGTTTCAGAAACATATCTCTGAAAAAAGTTTTTATTTGAAACTTGAAGAAAACAAAGAAAAATAAGTATTCCATGAAGATTTATTTTTTTTTATTTATTTTTAGCCTGGCTTTTCAGTGAAAAAAATTATTCTTCTTCCTCCAAAATTCTGAGAGAGAAACAAAACCCCACCCAAAACAAAACCAAAAATTAATTCAGCGGTTCACCTGCCAGAAATCAGGGCCTTCATCCAGTTTCTATTTCTTTGTTAAATTACAATTTCTACTTCTTCACATCTCTGTTTGGAGTACGCAGACAAACGTGATGGGCAAGGCTTCCTAACACAGCCTGAGATATCAAGGAACGTGCTGGAATGTCTCTACCACATCTCAATTGCAGCTGCCAGTGCATCACGGATCACTGTTGCCAGCAACCTGCCAGACGTTACCGTCTTCCAAAGGGAACTTCTTCCACATGTCATGGTGTCAGACTACTTAAGAGCACATTATGCAAAGTTCCATAAATTTGCAACAGTAAAACATGAAACCGTAGGAAAAAAAAAAAAAATCGACTCATTTGAACTGCCAAGAAGTTCATAACTGAGGCCTCTATTCACAGGGAATCCCCCTCTCTCCCAGTTATTCCAGCAAGTCATTCATCAAGTGTTTTAAAGATCTGTTTCTCCAATAACCTGCACAGTCTTTGACCATCTACAGATATCGGTGCACAAGGGCTTCGGTGATTCCTACTTCTAATGCTCTACCAGAAATTAGACATAGAACAAGGGATGTTTGGCTGAAGTCTCAAAATAGGCAATTCCTGATGTCAACCCACACTACATTTTCTAGATGTCTGGAGCACAGGAATAGGGTACGCGCTCTGTCCAAAAACACCATTTGGTATAAATCTGTATTTCTCAATAAAAGTTTTAGTGCTGCTCTGACATCCACTGTGCAATTAAAATTTTGTATTACTGTAGACCTCTTTATGCCATAGTTAGGTGATGTCTTTTTAAAAGTTTAGCCTGATCTCCACTTCTAATTCTTTTGCTAATAGTGTGCTTGGACACACATTGAGGAAACCAGACTTTTAAAATTGCTCCTTCAGTTGATGCTCGCTGAATAACTTCATAGAAACACACAACTTGTCCAACCTGCCTATATATGTCAACCTGGGAAAAAAAAAAAGCTCTAAACTGTAAATAGAAAAAGCACAATAGAACTACTGAAGATAAAGCTGGATTTCAATTTCAATCATTCCTTTTTCAAAGCACCGCTGGTCACGTTACAGTCTTATTCAGTAGCACAAACAATTCTGTGACGTTAGATACTGTGTTTGAAAATAATAAGAAAACTCTAATACCATCCGTAATCCTGCAACCACTTCTTAAGCCTAAGAGCACAGCAGCTTGCCATTTTTAACACAGGGAGGTGTACCCGAATTTAAAACTCAGATGAAAAATGAAGTAGAGAAGTAAGGGACTTTTTCAAAGCTTGGCATTAAATAACAACAGGCCCCAAACCACACACAATTAAATTCTGAAAACGGAGTTGTACACAAAGCAGCTTAGTTTAGGGAAACCTGAGTTAGCTCAGGTACTGGGGACAGTCTAAAGATAGCAGCCTGGGCTCAGCACAGTTAACTTATCCGACATCTTCAAGCCTGCTGAGAAGCAATCTTCACACGACGGTGTGGAAGATGCAATGCTTTTCCACTGAGAAGGTCTAAGACAGACAATACTTCTCCACTGCTATTTTCTCTCCTCTAAAATAAACCATCCCTGTGGTGCAGTTGCCCTTGCAGTTCGCACTGTCCTATCTGGATGCAAATCTGTCTCACCAAAATCTGAATCAAGCCTCTTGTGTCTACATCTGAATGAAATGCTTATGGCTAAATGAGTAAGCTAAAGCGATTGTAAAGAAAACAAACAATTATTCTTATAACGTTCCTTTAAGATTGCAATTAGATCAAATTAAATCAGCAGGAATTTCTCCACACAAAGCAAATGGAGCATTTAATATCCTGCTGAAACAAAACATGGCACACCAAGCTCTCCTACAATATCATGTTAAAACCACAGTCTCCAATCTTGTCAATGTTATAGCTTTGTAAATAATGATAAAAGATCCGTATTTCAGGGACATCCAATTTTCACTTCCTCAACTCACATATGATCTTAAAAGTAAATCTATGTGCACCCTTTGTGCACTCTGCCCTGCCCCCCCTCCAAAAAAAGAAAAATATATACCACTTTCCCCCGACGGCGAAGGCAGTAGCCAGGTCCAGACTATAAATTCCCATTCTTGACATTCTGTTACTGCCTACTTTCATACTTCTGTAATATCTACATTCTGTTATTTCCCTTCAGCTTTGATAGCAGCAAAAGGAATAGCAACAGCAAACTGTCCTTGTGGAGGGCAATGATTTTCCTTGCTCACAATAAATTACTGCCTTGATTTCCCTTCCTGTCTCATTCACTTTACCTGCCCTTTGTGGAGTCAGGAGTTGGGCTTGACAATTCTCGTGAGTCCCTTCCAACTCAGGATATTCTACGATTCTATGATTAATACTCTGCTAAACTCAAAGTCAATAAAAAAGTTTATTCTTTTTGCAAGTTTCTAGCTCAAATAAGGATAGTAAGAACATAATAAATGCCGAACAGCTGGGATGCAACACTTGGGATAAACTGCTTTACTCTTGGGATAAACTGTTTTGTGTGGGGGTTTTGTTTTTTCTTTTTAACTAAACCTTCTAGTAAATGTTATTTTTCTCATCCATTGCTCAAGCTCTGAAGACCACAGTGGTTTTCAAGGCTTTGTTTTCTTAATTGCTAAACAAAGGCTTAAAGGCTTCCAGCCTCTAATCAAACCCGCAAGACTACCCTCCAGTCTTACCATCCATAGGCACAGGGCCTCCTTGCAGGGATCAAGACCACTCCAGCAACTCTGAACAACTCCGGTAAGTGCAGATCTGCCGCTCAGTCAGGCCCTCTAGGAGTCAGTAAGCAACAACTTTTGCAGCAGTCTGAAAATTTAAGGACAAGATGCTGCTTTCCCCACTGCCATCTAGAAAAAAAAAGCCTGTCACACTAATTTCAAGGGTCTTCTCCTTCCTCTAGCTAGCCTTTTACTGGAACGTTTTCCTAAATTTCAAAGATTACCCCAATTAGAAGCAGAAAGGGTTGGAACCAACTCAGGTCCAAGAATCACTTGCTTCCTTCAGATTTCCTAGAGAAGGGGGATTTTCTGTTCAATCTTAGAGTACAATTATGTCAGTCACATCTAACTTCGAATTGATTATTTTCTAGTAAGATGAAAAATGGTGTTCTCAGTCATTTGGATATTTGTACATACACATTAACACAATATAAATCCTTTTCTAACAAGGCCTCCTATCCAGTCTTTCCGTGTACTTCCAGAAAATATTTACGAAAAGTTAATTTTGCTACTATGCCATTATCTTCTATAATTTTCATTAATTTATCTATGCACACATGCAATTGGAGACATAAGACAAGAACTAGCACTTCTAGCAATGGTGAGGAGAGATTAAAAAGGTCCAGACTAAAAGGCTGGAGGACCAGGGAAGTACCCTGCTAGCCTCAGCAATGGCTTATCATCTGCTCAGCTGGACTTCTAACATTAGCTTCTTGATTACCACAGTTCCAAACGATCTACATTCTCACACTGCACTAAGGAAATGCATACCTTCGTAGTGTAAAAAGATAGAAAAAGTGCATTGAAGGACAGTTTAGGTCTTCAAGCTTCCCTAAATTAAAAAACAACAAGTAGCTACGCAGGCTTATTTCACACCTCTACTACAATCCCTTTTCCCCTGCATATTTCAAAGAAAGCTGCAGCCAGACCTCATGGACCCTGCCTGGAACATTTAATTCAGGAGGAATCTTTTAAGAAGATATTCGTTAAATTAAAAGGTAGCAAATCTCTCCTGACCATGAGTGAATTTTAACTTTCCAAAGACCTGCGATAAGGTCAGGTTTTCAGATGGCCAGTAGCTCAGCCTGGAAGGTCTGCTCCACAGCAGCGAAACTAGAGCTGCCAAATGAAGTGCACGTAAATGGCCGATTGTTTTTAACAGTGACAAAACAACCCATTTTCTCTAACCACATTTGGATAAATGGGTAAGTTTTTAAGCAAGAGTAGTTCAAAGAGATATGTCAGTCTCAGATGGATAAAGCAGCATCAGCCCAAATGGGAAGGCTTAGAAAAGTTAAAAGCAAAGCCAAGTTGAAAACAGTCTCTTAATGGAAGTCCTGCACAAACTGTGCTTCGCTCAGTTCTCTTCAGGGCAGGGACCATGTGATTTGTCTCTGTCTTCCACAAAGCGCCAAGTGTACGCCAGTGCTTCACTCTACGCAATAACAACGGTGTAAATGGAAGAACAGTGAACTACAGAAAACAGAATTGTATTTCATCCAGGCAGCTTCCCATTAGCTAATCTTCACTTCTACATAATCCCACTCATATACTTACACATTAGCACCAAAAACTATAGTAATACAGTGGCTTTTCTTGCTACGTCTTCCTTTTCTGACCCATTTGTAATAGAATGAATCTCAAATAAACAAACTACCTGGCTTAAAGGTAATTTTCTACTTTTTGGGGTTTGTTTCTTTGACACATCAAATCCAAAGATTGTGTTGCATGAACATGAGTAATATCTTTATTTCAGCAGAAATTCTGGATAGAATTCAAAAGTACGTCTTTCATCTCAACAAATCAAACTTCACACAAAATGTATCAATTTCTTTAAATTTTTACTGTAAACATTGCAAAGAATTTTTTTTTTAAATTTACTTATTTTTGTGTTTGTCTCTAAGTCAAATTAATGGGGAAGGCAATCTTAGGGGATACAAAAAAATGTACATTTTTTCACTGCTGGCCTGTATGCAAATTCTTCCAACTCAGTACTTGTATTAATCCAAGTCAATCAAAGTCAGTGCTTTGTTATAAGAACATAAGCCTGAACTAAGAATATACCTGTCTCTTGGGTATTACACTGAACTGATCTGGAAGGATATTATGCAAGTGTACACAATACACTCCAAATTCCAAAGCTACACAATACACTTTTATATGCTAGTCTGCAAGGCTAAATGATTTCAGAACTTGAAAATGTTTCATATGAATTTGATCCTTTAAGGATTAAGTGTAGTTTGCCTTTGGTTTATGCAATGCTGTACAGCAATCACAGAGACTAATTTAGAGATGCAATTTATTTCTCTATTGTAAGGAAGATACAGGCTACATTGCAAATTGCAAAGGCTGCTTTATTAAGTGACAGCTAAAGCTGAGCACATAATTCACCTTGAATAATTTATGCACTTATTTTTTATTTCAAGAATGCCTGAGAGAAGATTATGGTCTCTCCGACATACCTGTTAACTGAAATTACCCTACAGAATTCCTCACATGGTTTACTGTTACATGCCTGATGTTCATAGCTATGCTTAGTTGTGATTGGTAAACAAAACTTATGGCACAGGCTGTTCTGGCTGAATGATCAGCAACAATCATGTTTCTTGTACAATGTAGACTTTTTTTTTTTTCCCTTGTAGTGCCTCGTTTTATCTGGTGTACTTTTATCAAGAACTGGACACGTTCAGCTGAACATGAAATTAAAAAAAAAAAATCATTGCTATTTTACAGATAAGAAAACTGAGAGAACAAAGAAGTTAGGGAGGAAATCCTGACCCATCTCCTGCAGCATCCTTCAGTAACGTGGTGGTTACATTATGCAATGCTAAAGAAGAAAGTCCAACTGATCTAGAATAGTGAAAAACTTAGTTAGCCACATCATTTCTTATCAGGACAGAGAAACCTTCAACAGAAGGCTTCACAGGCTGGGGGAGGAAGGTACACACGCCTGTGGAAGGAAAGGGCTTCCTTAGTCCAGAAACTGAAACACAAAAATTGATATGCATTTATCCAAAATGAAATCTCACAGAATCACAAACAGATCCTACTTAATTTTACTTTCCTCTCTGATTACAATATTCACAAAGAAAATGACAGAGCTCATCACCTTTAGTGTGAGCCAGAGAACTGACTCCAAATTCCAAAAAAATAAAGGTGTGGAGGGAAGAGGATCAACAGGTATTTTCCCAGGAGAATAGCAATAACAAAATATTTCTATTCATTCAGATACCAAGGGATCAGCCTCATTTATCTGTAGCTATCACTCTGCAGCAGCAGAGATTAGGAGTTCAGGTTTCCTTAACACTGATTTCTCAAGGAATCTAGGCTGAGTGTTTCCTAAAGTGAGTATTATGATAAAACATGGAAGTTACTGGTAAAGATGAAGAGAAAATTGGTATCTTTCAAGGACATTTTAAAAAATTCTATTTCAGTGCTTTTTACCTATCCTGATTAAACAGAGCAGCAAGATGTTTTGAGGTTTTCTTCTTGTGATGGACACAGGAGAAGGCATTATGCGATAAAAGATGATACAAACCGAGAGGCTTCAGTTTGTTCTACATTTGCCATGTTAATTCATGAGAGTTCAACATAGAATCATAGAATAGTTTGGGTTGGAAGGGACCTTTAAAGGTCATCTAGTCCAACCCCCCCTGCAATGAGCAGGGACATCCTCAACTAGATCAGGTTGCCCAGAGCCCCATCCACCCTGACCCTGAATGTTTCCAGGGATGGGGCATCTACCACCTCTGTGGGCAACCTGTTCCAGTGCTTCACCACCCTCGTTGTAAAAAATTTCTTCCTTATGTCTAGCCTATATCTCCCGTCTTTTAGTTTAAAACCATTACCCTTTGTCCTATCACAGCAGGCCCTGCTAAAAAGTTTGTCCCCATCTTTCTTTAAGTACTGAAAGGCTGCAATAAGGTCTCCCCGGAGCCTTCTCTTCTCCAGGCTGAACAAGCCCAACTCTCTCAGCCTGTCCTCATAGGCTGAAGGCAAAGGCAGTAAGTTTTTGATGTGCAACTTCGAAAAGCAGAAGTTGCTAGTATCCTATAGCACTGAACAGCACAGGTGAGTCTAGAACTGAAGTGAATCAGTCATCTCCCTACTTTTCATCTCTTTAGTTTCTTGTGTGGTACAAAATATTATGAACTTGATTCCACAGGACACTAAATTCACCTTATGCTATATATGCAATCCTGTTCAGAAGGAGAGAAAAACTGAACTCAGCATATTTACTAGCCCCCTCATTTTCCAGTAGACATTGCTCTTAGGAGAGTTGGGGGGGGGTGTTCAGAAAGAGTAAGAATACCAAGCTGTTTTCTTCTCTTTTTCCAGGCTGTTGTGAGTGACAGGTACTGGATTAAGCCACCATGAGAATTTACCTTATCACAAAAGGGTCTGACAGAATCAAATGATAAGTATCACCTTAATGTTCCAGCCACCCCATGATTCAACTATATCTATTGGATTATCACATTCTTTTCTCCTAGCTTTGCCTCAGAATGTTGTTCACACCACTATCAGCTTCTTTTTAATGCCTCCAACCTAAAGCTGTCATTCCAAGTTAACACAAATCGGCTCTAAATTTTTGTATTACTTTGACTTTAAAAGAGATAAATATTATTTCAACATGCGATCTTAAATAAATCTAACTGGAAAATTTTCAGCAAAAGTGGATTATTATCGGGGGGGTGGGAGGGAGGCAGGGAAGCCAGGCACTTTAAAAATAAGTTTTCTGAAGTCCTCAATGAAATTTCTAATGAAAAGAGATGTGTCAAGACAGGGAGAACCCCAAGAACGACCAGGATCCCAAAGCTCAAGTAGAGGTTCCATTGACCAGAAGCAACAGAGCTGAAGCAATCTGGAGATGATTGCCCTTCCTATTTACCTACGAGGAACAGGAAGGACAATACAATATACCTCATCAGGCTGTGGTAAAGCTAACTTGACTGAAGCTTTTTAAAGAACGAGTTAAGTGCTTGAGTAGAAGCAGCTATAAAAATGCTCTACGCATCTATATTTGTGCACAATGCATATTATCAGCTGTGAAACTCACCCAATATAGCAACGACTTCATCATCCTGGATTACTTCCAAAGACCCCGAAACCACAAAGCAAAGGCTGTCGACGCTCTCGCCGGCGTGATAGATCAAGTCTCCTGGGGCACAGTGCACTGTCTGAAATTCCATAGCAAGCGCTCGAAGGCACCCGTCGCTCGCCAGCCTGAAGGCTGGGTGCTCCTTGAAAACTTTGCGGTTCAGATGCACGCAGATATCTGCTCTCATGTCCTTAGGGCATATCTGCAAAACCTGAGAAGGAAATTAGGCAATCAATTCCTGTGCGTGGCTTATATGTGCCATGCTATTATCCCTAGTTTACTACACAGGGTTTAAGAACTACCTTCCTCTTTCTTATAAAATTTCTAATCTCAGTCCGTACATTTATTTTTATATTATTTATACACATAAGCCACAATACCTGAAGGAAAATAATGTTTTCATCTCAGCAACATGCTCTGCTGGATATTGAATTACCAGGATAAAGCCTCAGGTTTTTAAGAGAATAAAACTAAGTGCACAACAGTACAGAAAGTGGTGGAGAAAAGCTTCCTGAAGGATTGTTTCTAGTGAGTAGGTCACTCTTTTGATAGGCAGATTCCATGAAAAGCCTGCACAAATTACACGTTCCAAGTGAGAGAAATATTGTATAGAGGAGAAGTGTAATTTCGTCTCCCTTCAGGAAAAAAAAAAAAGTTATTAAATGTTTCATTAAATCATAATATTGAGATTTGTAGGTATTTGAATTCACCTCTCAGTGGCAGTAACACATATTTTGTTTGCACAAGAAAGGGACTTTAAGATATGACACTGTGTTGGGCAACTTCTGATCTTCCAAATGCAATGTTCCTCACGGCAATTCATGATTTGTGCTCCTAAGGGTACACAAACTGATGCTTCCCACAGTGGGCACCAGTCAGGGCCATTTCTGACAGTTTTCAATATAATATAAACAGTCAAGTGGAAAGAATACAGAATTACTACTGCACGTACAGATTAAAAGTTCCTGGCAAAAACACTGGAAATACATCACATGAATAGGGTTTTGGGATGACAAAATCCTTGGAGGATAGTCTGTGATGAAGTACAGCTCGCAACGGGGCTCTGTGCAAGAGCTGAGCAGAGAACCAAGCTCGTAACTCTGTGCATGGCACTGGCTCCAGGTAGTACGCTTGCTACTCCAAAGGGAAATGACTCTACCACCAATATCATCATCTTTGGCCCAACTCCAAGTAGACCTGCTATTATAGATATTACTTCTGAAGGAGATATATTTCTATGGTGCTTAATGTAGGGCACTCATGGGTGATCTCTCCTGGCTGCCCCACAAAGAGCAGCAGCCGAACCTGCCAGTTCTCAGTTTTCCAGGCTCACAGAAATGGGTTGGGGCAGCAAGACCACCATTTAGCATGGAACACAGGCAGCGGCTACATCTATCTTTGCAATTATCTCATTTACTCTGACAACAAAAATATTCTGTATTTGCAGATGCTTGCCAAACTTTGCTACTGGAATTACGCACACATCACAGTTACTTGAGTATCACGCACAAAAAGGGTTGTTGTAATAGAAATAGTAGTAAGAAAACCCGAATATACAAAAGAATATTTAAAATGAGGCTCTTATCCCAAATCCCCTTGGTTTCCCAGTCTAAGAGGAAGTTAACTCATTTTCCCTTCTCCATTTAGAGAAGTTGTCTCCAGACTTCACAAAAATTAAAGGGATTAAAGACATTTGAGAGTTACAGACAAATGGCAGAGGACTTTCATTTGTATGGGAGGTAAGAAACATATCTTCGTGGATTCATTTTAGAATCTTTCAGCAGCTCTTGGTTAAATTTTGTTATACTGGCATTTCCTAGACTTACAGACTTTGCTTTTAGCTGATTATTCACTCTTTGGCATGCCGACAGTTAACACTGAACAGACAAATTTGTGGCCCACAAAATAGTGAGAAGATTGATTCTGTGCTAAGTTCATCGTTAAATATCTGCCTCATCTGTAGAAAGCTGCACGGCATTACACAGCAGCACAACTACCACTGTTCTGTCACAGGAGCAATACATGTTTTATTCATTGCATGACATCCTAGAAGTTATACACAGGCATCAAACCAACGGAGCTCAGACCTGAGAGTTTATGGATTGGCACAGCCATTAGTCAGTCTTATATCTGCTAGCTTTTGCTATGCAGATGAGAGTTGATTTCTTGGGTTTACAGTCATCACTACCGGCAGTTCAGCTACAAACACACCAGTTATTGAAATCAACACCATATTAAGCTCTTTGATGTCCTGATAATTGGAGACTTTTTTTCCTGTTTATCAAGATAATTCTCAAAGGCTACAGCCAGTTGTGCTTGGTGTGGTTATCCTGCTGTCTCCAAAGGCATTCTTAAAGCATTTCTCTCCTTATCAGAGGAAGCCAAGAATGAACTTTGAAGATAAGCTAAAACAAACATGTTTTACATAGCAATTTTTTCTTGTTGCTTTGTTAAAATGACGAGAGGAGCTTGTACTGGGGGTGAATGAAAGCACCAGCGTTCATTACACTATGTATCCTCAGATGTTGTCTCTCCACCTTCCCCAAGTGTAGCTACCTAAAACCCATAACCCCGCACAAAGATATTTCGTGAGAAACCAGGCAGAGCAGCTTCTAATCAGCACCATCCAGTACTAAAATACCATTTATTTCTGAAAGCTAGTATGACAGACAGTGCTTCCCAGAATCGTGGTCTGGGATCTAAATGGCAGATACACTGAAGACCATTTAGGAAAGCAAACAGTACCCTGTGTACCCATCGGTCTCCAGACAGCCCAGTGCAAGGCCACATCTGTTCTACTCTTTCATAACGATGCTTTAACAGCTAGACAGAAATGAGATTGTTTGCTCTTTAACTGCATCATCTATGGTTTTGAATACTAAATTAAGCCGCCAACCAGAAGGCTGGTGACCAGAGCATTGGTATGATTTCCTGAATGAACCACCCCACCAATCACATCTCTTTACAAGCAGAAGAAAAACAGCATCTATCTCCATAAAAGCTGGTAACTAATATGAAAGCGGGAAGTAGTTGCTTTTGTACATTTGTTCTGGTGAAGGGCCATTTGTTATTTTAAAAGACACAACGGGAATTTTACTTGTAAATTCAATGAATTAGGATGATAACATTTGCCTCGCATAGGATAGATTTCAAACAATACATTATTACAGTAATGACTTCCAGCTTTCATTAGTATCTTTAACCTGCACGCAGAATATTACATTCAAATTCTACAAAGACGAAACAAATTTTACTTTGTATTCAGGCCCACAGAGCTGCAAACAACTTCACACAACAGAAAAATTGTAAAAAAATCTCATTTGAAGAAATTCTGAGGCTGTGTTAGAACTTGGAACTTTTTATTTAGTTATCTTCTTCATTTACTGAAAACCAAGCTCTTTCCTTCATCATTTTTATACTATTTCATGCCAGATCACCAGCAACACATACATACTTTTACCAGCAACATATGTCAGTATGACAGAATAGCTGAAATACTGTATTTGAAAGTTTAAAATTAAGGGAAGCTACTACTTGGAACTATTTAAAGAATATTTGTCTTCTTTACTAAGAAAGTACCTCCTGTTTATTTTAATGAAATACTTTCAGGATGTGACTTGTTTCCTTGCAGTTTAATTTACTTACCTTTTCAGTATCTATTCCTCTGGACATTGACCAGGTGGAAACGATGTAATCCATCACACGTTCACTCAGGCCTTTAGGAACCTGGTAGAGCTTTAGAAAGTCCCGGACACTGTTCAGCATTTCATGATATCTGTTTGTATTAGCATACATTTGCTGAAATATGGTTGTCACATTACCAAAAATGGTCGCATACAGAAGGGCTGTAAAAAAGAAGAAAAACAACAGATATAATACACAGTAAGCTGTGATGATCAGTCTGTTTTCCACTGTGCTTTAAGACTGAAAATGCTAGGCCCATAGAAATGCATGCAATATTGCTGCTCTGTTAGGAAGTCCTGATGAGCACAAGCATTTTATAGCTCACCATCAGCACTACGAATTGAGGACCACCACCTACTTTTGTGATGGCAAGTCCTGCAACAAGGAGTTCCTGAAACACAACTATTTATCTTTGTCCATCAAACAATCTGTTAGTATCCAAAACCCTACAAAACCACAATAGAAGACACAAGAATTTTAAGACAAATAGCTTGACAGCAAATACTTTAAAATTTCATCTCTGGTTTACAGTGCCTGTGTTGAAATGCCATCAGTGACAGATTTCCAAGCTTTAAGGGCATTACCACAGTAGTAAGCCGAGTCATCATTACCCACCTCAGTGTGACAACAACAATGCATCAAAGCAGAAGATGGAATATGTAATAAACAACTACCATGGGTCAGTGATTTATAGAAGTAAGTTTAATAATACATAAAAACTCATATTATGTTTTATGTTCTTCGGGCAGAAGAACAGCAAGGCCTGAGGCAAGAGCTAGAGCCCTCAAACACAGAACAAATGCTGCACAGCCCTTCTGACTTCATTCAACAAAGTTACGAAGCCAGCTGGTTCATCAAGATGGGTTTAAGAATAAACATGAGAAAGAAAAAAAAGGCAGTATTTCCAGGTGTGGAGAGAAGCAGATGAAAACACACAGGACTTGAGAAGATCCACCTGCTGAAGCCCAAGATAGAACTGTGGCAGGCTGGTGGCAGTCTCAATGGTCATGTTTTGATGGCTTCCAGAGGCTGGGGCTGAGGGTCTTCCAGCCAATCCAGCCCTGAATGAAAGGGAAGGGCAGGAAGCCTCAAGGGTAGCTTTCCTATGTTGGGAATCAGGTCCATGATAAGTGAGAGGCTGACTGTAGAGGGATAGGAACGGTCAGACAGCAGATGCGCCGATAACCACCAGTAAGCGCTCTGGCTTGCTGAGGAAGTTCTTCCTCTGTATCATTTCCTGTCCCCTAAAACAGGCACCAAATTGTCAGCATCGTATCTGTTCCACTAGAGATAAAAATAAATAATTGAGAAGTCATATTTATAAAAAATAAGATTATACTTTGCCTTATCTAAATACATCTTTTTGCTGTTTATTTCCTCCCTCCCCCCCCCTTTTTA
Organism: Phoenicopterus ruber ruber; assembly: GCA_009819775.1. Classification (NCBI taxonomy): domain Eukaryota; kingdom Metazoa; phylum Chordata; class Aves; order Phoenicopteriformes; family Phoenicopteridae; genus Phoenicopterus; species Phoenicopterus ruber. Next base: position 26,035,303 of record CM020217.1, on the reverse strand, counting down.
AAAAAAAAAAAAAAAAAATTACCTCATCCCATTGATTCCTTTGAAAATGCAGCTATATATTCAGGTCAGCGTTACAGGCAGATATCCTTAAGCCAACTAAGATGCTTTAGGGTTTTATGACCAACAAAAAACCCTTTGATAACATGCAAGAGAAACTTACAGGACTGTCTTTTCCCTGATCATTGATACACACAATTTTAAATTTAGACTTGCTCAAGGCCTTTACACAGCTAATTCTCTACAGAATTCCTTCTTGATGGTGTATGACTTCTTTTCTTTTTATGAGTTTCTGTAGAGACCAGCTCTCCCCTTTTCCAACTACCTCTCTCTACAGACGGGTATAAAAATATATATATAAAATGTGCAAACTCAGTTTAAAAAAAAAAAGAGAGAGAGAAAGTATGAGTAAGGATATAGTGACTAGAAATCCAGAAATGTACAGATTATTTCTCTGCTTAACCTTAACTTGTGTCTGAGCTAAACCATACTGGGAAGTCTGATGCAATGGGTACTGAAGAATGAAGAAATGCTTTAAAAAACAGATTTACTATAAATGCTCCTTAATCCACGAGTATTTTGTATTTGAACAGCGTTACATTTCCCTAACTGTGTCCTGTTTTGCTCTCTGTTATGCAGATGCAAACACAACCCTGCAATATTGCTACCGTAGGTGCTACTTACACAGACTTTTACCATGTTCTCTAAGAGAAACCGAACCCACGGCCTCCAAAACTGCAAAGTCCCATTGGCAGGACACTGCAGCAGAGCAAAGCATCCACAAACAGCGTTCTTCTGCCAGCTAGCATAGTGCTGAAAATAGGTGACAGATTAGGAAGAGGGTCACAAGCAAATTCTTATCTGTAGATTTCTGGGCAACCATACGTGCACGTACAACTCTCTCTTGCTCTCTGGCAAACAGTGAGACCTGCTGGTTCAGTGTCTTGGGGCGTACAGCTCTATGCCAGCAAAGGTAAAATGGAGTCCCCACTCTGCCCCATTACTGTTCAGCTACATGAAGCCTAAAGAAAAAGAAGAAATGTGGTTCTTCATTTTGATTATTATGAAGCAAGCAGTCCTAGAGCAATTTCCACTGCCAATTGCAGCTACTATGCTTCAGTATGACAATTATCTTGGCAAGAAAAATTATTCCTGCCTACATCAACTTTTTATTTAAAAAAAAATCCCCAAACTTATAATCCTTAATTTGTCATTAGCTAACCACTTTATTACTATTAAAGACACATTAAAGCCAAGGATTTTTGCAGCCTAATATTGGGTAGATACATTAGCATATTAAACATTGACCTCTTCTGCACAGAAATAGCTGTGTGCTTTTCCTTCTTTTCAAAGGAATAATGAAATGAACCCACTGCAGCACACTGTAGCCCCAGAAAGATTTCAGAAACACACACTCTACTACAGGAAGAAAGTTGAACAATTTATGACAGAGCAAAACCTCCAAATCCTTGTTTCAAGATGGATTGAACACTGTGACATTAGACCACTGCCCTGTAACAGCAACAGTACAGGTCATCTGCCAACATCCAAAGGTCCCTGGAGGCCTTGGCCAGAGTTTGTAGCGTTGCCCTACAGACTCTGTAGAATCTATCAACTCCTTAGCAGCCCTGTGTGCAGGGGATCACAGGAACTAAGGAAAAGTATTTTAAGGTATGTGTGAGGGCGGGAGGGGAAGATGTCCTCGTGTGGGATGGCTTCGACTCAAGCAAGGACACAAGTGGACCATGCAGAAAGGTCACAAATTAATCTGACCTCATCGGCTGGATGAAGGCTGTGCAGTAGTTTTTGAGGAAACGTGTCCAGGAATAAGCCTGTAGCAACCATGCCTACATATCAACCAAGGAGAAACAAAGGTGCACCACTTCAAGCAGACAGCAAATACCTCCTGTCCATGAATGTCAAGATCCCTCAGAAAAGATAGAGGGCCCCCCTGCCAACATTAATATTCTTTTGTGACAATAGATAAAGAAAAACACATTGTCCCCAACAATGTGGCTACCCATTTACAATGCAGTCTGTGTCACCCCATTTAAACCAGTGTTTAAATAACGTCAAAGATAAAAGCGTAGTAATTTCAATAGCCAATTACCTGCACAAGTGAATCATGAAGGTCAGACACAGGTTGGAAAGGTCACCAAACCATCTGCTACTTTTAATGATGTAACAAATAAGAATGGAGAAATAAATACAAGTCAGTGTAGGTCTCAGCTACCACAGTAAAAGATCTGGGACCTGATTTTAGAATTATAAGAGGAAGAATTTCTATCTGCAAGAATGAGAGGTTTGCAATTACCCCAATTACAGATGTAAGTGCTGCACGCGGTTCCTGAGATGAATCATCAGATTGATGATGATTTGTTCGAAATGCACTCATCCAAAGCCCCTGCATACAAAATGTGTGCATAAGAACTACACCGCAACAAGTGAGACCAACATCACCTAGTGAACAACCTCTTACATCTTGCCCCCAAGACTTGCAGTGCTTTCTCAAACTGAACTGCCTTCATTTTCACTTTCTGGAAAGCTGATTCGGAAAGCCTGTCTGTGTACAAGTTCCACTTAACAATTAAAAAAACAAAACAAACCCCTCTTACGTACTTAAGGAGTAGCCTGTGCTAACCTAAATAGTATTCAAAGAGCAAGCACCTGGATTTACAAATAGTAGATGATTTAAGTGTATCATTTTTGTTTCACTAACAAGTTCCGAGTTTACAACAAATTGAGTTCATAGATGGCTGAGAGAAAGCACGGCCTTGAAAACCTGGTGTACTATTTGAGTTCTCACTGAAGACGAAACATAACTGTAAATTAACCACAAAAATTGCATGCCTCAAAGGCATTTTTCAGATAACACATTGTGAGGTCACACAAAATTAACATTGATCAGATAAAAAGAAAAGCAGAAATTAATAATTGTATGGATTATAACATAATTATATGAGAAAAACACATTGTTTTTAACTGTGCAATTAGAACCATGTAAGATCTTAAAATTGCTTGAGATTAGGGGTCTTGATTAGTGGTAATTATGCCTACTTATTGGTAGAGAGCACATAGTTAAAAGAAAAACGCTGAACTGTTAATTACCGTCTGCAAGCAAATACGAAACTGAACAGGTATCTATCAATGAATTGTTTACAGCACTAGTTTTAATAGAATTGTTATTTGTAGTCTTGCAACTTGAAACCAAAGCATCTAAAGTAAGATTTACTTATCAAGTATCTATATAACCTTCTAGAATAGTACAGAATTTAAACAGGTTGCCCCATTTTCTATCAAGACAGATGCAGAGCTGCTTAATTTGCTAGTTCTTAGGAAGCTTTGTACATTATAAAGTTTCCTATTTGCAATCTTTTATCTACCCTTTATTTTTTATTAATACAATGTATAGCGTTATCATCTCATTTAGCTAGTAAAGAACAAAGGTAAACAACCTAGCCATAATCTAATAGGTCAATTAATATTATGCACTTTATGAATTTTCTCAATATATTTACATAACATTTTCACACGATACAAAACAAATTACAATTGCTACTATCTTCTTAGCAGGTACATCAATTCCTGAATTTCGCAACTTGGAGAAAAAGACATTTTCTGAAGTGAAAGTAAATTCCCAGAGGAGCTCTCCCCCATGCTGTTCCGGTGACTGTTAGATCCTGCTCTTCCCATGGCTCTCTACTCTCCCGGACTGAACCGATACGCTGCTCCACCTCCCTCCTCTTTCACTCCACCAGCTTGTAATTTGCACCTCAGCTTAGGTACCCCACAAGCAGAAGCAAGGCAGTAGCAATGGCAAAGATCAAAGAACTGTCACGCTACTATCAACTGAGCAAGTCCGAACATCTATTCAATGGCAAAGAGCAAAGAAGAAAGCCTGAATAGGCCGTAAGGGACATGAGCATCAAGCTATGTGGCAGAACCACTTGACTTCTGGGATGAAAGATGAGAGACCACAGGCAAATTACATTAAACTCTTAGTCAAATCCTACTGCAAATCTTCTCACACTCATCATCACATTTGCTGAAATCACCCTGCTGATGACAGATGGGACATAGAAGGAACACGCTGGGCTTCAGCTACAACAGAAATGTCTCCCCTGCAGAAGGATAGGCCACCAGTGAGGACACAATTGATACGGCCTAAACAACAGAGCAGAGACATGATTTTTTTTTTCCTCTTCCCATCACCAAAAAAACCCAAGAACTGCAACGAAATGAAAGTCAGAGACATAAACAAGGGAACAGCTGCTCTGAGAAGCCACTTAAGCAACTACCAAGGACTGGAGTAGTAGAAACATCTGTGCACCTTAAAATAGGCTGTCTGCAGTGCGGAAAGGGAAGAGTTAAGAGCAGCTATGGAACAAACACCACAAACAGCTCCCACTGCTTCTCTCCTCACACCCTTTCCTAACTCTACAAAATAAAAGCAGACTGCTACTACAGCAGCACAGAGCCACAGGCAAATAACCTCCCGTTGTCTCAGGGGCCTGAAACCACTTACATTTTGCCAGTTTAAGGCTTAATATGGAAGAAGAGTGGTAAGTGTTGGTAAAACACCAAACCTTCCAAAGATGCTGAACTCCAGCATACCCTAAGGACGCTTCAAAACTGAAGTTTTATTTGATTTTCATTTGATCTGGTAGCACCCACGCAGCTGGTAGTAGCAATCACAGGTGTTTTGGCTCACAATAATTTCACAAGCCTGGGCATCATGGGCAGCACAAATCTCTAACAGGTTTTGCTTTTGCCTTCAGCATGTTTGGGCTGAGATAAACAGCATGGGAAAACACAGAGACCAAAACTGATCAGAGGAGCAATCAGAGCCAAAGTGAATAAAAGCCAATAAAACAAACTTCAGCACCAGCCATGCAAGAAAGCTCTCCAACACAAACAGCTCTCTCAACTCACAGTGAAGGGCCAACACCAGTTCGCACTCTATGAAAGGCTGCATCTTGGATCCAAGAGCCTGCTTATGAAAAGAGAGGATGAAGGGCCCCCTGGCAATTGATACAAAGGAAAGGTGGCTCTTACCTCTGGGGCCAAGGCCAAAACTCCGACCTGCGTACAGCAGCACCTGACTAAATTATACAATCCCACTAATTAACACTGCAAAGTCTGGATTTTGGCAAATTAAGAAGTGCCCAAACAAGTAAAAAGGCAAGAATCCTGATTCACAAAACTCATCATTCATTTGTTTTGACAGCTACAGTTTAGTATTATATTTACACTGAAAGGCTCTAACAGTCATCCAGAGGGGATCTAATGACAGCCACAGACTCTATTGCAGACAATATGCGTGCAGAAAAGCAGATTACTAAAGTAATCAGATGCACAAGAAGTCAGAACTAGCCTGTGAGGACTTAGATGTGTTCTTGGTTGCAAAATTAAGGACTAAGAGTCTGGTTGTACATCACGTTTGTGCTGTAAAGGGAAGCCAACGGAAGACGACACGAGCATAACACTGAAAGGAATTAAAGAGAAGAGCATCCTGTATACAGAGATACTTCAAGCTGGTAGACTTTGAAATCCCTAACCATGAGCTTCTCTCGTGTTCAGGAACACAGGGCTGCATGTTCTTATTCTATAAACAAACAGCACCTGCACACCAAGTTCACCTGACTCTTCTCACTTAAATTAAGGCACAAATACTTCTGCAAGGCCCTGTACTTCCACTAACTGGTTAGTCTCAATGTGGTAACATCGTTTTATATCCAAAGATGCATCATAAAACAAATATGAAGATATGTGTTCTGCCTCAACTTACAGCTAAGTTCTCAAACCTGCAAGATAGCCATGACTAACTACAAACACAGTAATGACTAGTAATTAATTGAAATTAGGGCCTTAGCCCTTGATAGCAAAAAGACTTTCAAAGAACCAGTACAGTGTAATCAATGAGTCCACAGAAAGCTCCCTGCAGAATCAAATTTTATTTCAGTCAAAATACAACAATATGGGCTAGCAAGAGCAACAGGCAAGAGGATTTGCAAGGGGAAATGTCAGCAAGATTACTCAAAGGTAAGACTACAGAAAGAGGAAGATAATTCCACAGAAATGGCACTTTCCAGTTACCTCTCCATGTTTTATCCCCCACAAGATAGGTTCATCTCTGATAAGGTAAGACAGAATGGCCAGGAAATGTACTGATATTCACAACTAGTTAAAACAACTACTGTTCCTACAAAGAACAAGATATTTATCAGAACATGTTCAGGAGGGTCATCAAGGGTTTTAAATGTGGAGAGGGATCTTGACGATGCTCTATGTTTTAAGCATGTGCTCTTCAGTGAATGCTAAGCCTTGCTCTAGACTAAGCCAATTTGATTATCAAGAGGAAACCAACTGTACAAACAGATTACAGCTGCAAAAACCATCTGTATTCCAAACATGCAAGGCCAGACTCACCAGTGGGAGACTTTTATCAACAAGGGATGACTTCAGCTCAGTGTATTCACTGTCAGGCTTTACCATGAGGAGAATTATTAAAATGGTAAAATCTGATTAAATCCTCCACAATTTGCAAGAAAGGACACTATTTTACTGTTTTGTAGAATTTTATGGACAATAAAATTTAAATTGTCTAGAAAATTGAAATGGATTTCCATTTCATTTCCCAGCACTAATGAACAGATCACTATTTAAATGACGACTGAGCCATTTAAGGGCATCATTTTTCTTCTACAATTTATACAGGGTAATGCATGGCCATTTTCAATTACTTGGTTAAAATTAAATCTCCAGATACTGCTTCTTTTACTGACTTGCACCAATATGAAGGTTTTTGCTTTGAAAGCTGCTTTTTATCTACTCTGAATTTATCTGAAATGGTTACCCCCAATTAGAAGCAAACTCTCATTTTTTTTTAAATCTATTACTGAAATAGACCTACACATAAAAAAAACAGTTAGGAAAAGATTAAAGAAAGGAGTGAATAAAAAGGAGAAGTTGTTCTCTTTTCATGTGAAACTGCTTACACATGCAGTTTTTATGGTCCCTCCATTTACTCTGTTTCCTCTGTGATTTGTACGATGTTTTCCACAAAGCCTTGCAGGAGGGAAATCTAGAGAGGCTCGAGGAGATCATCTTTTATCCAACCTTTCTGGCCCTTTCCCTACAATGCTGCCACATGTTCTGCTGGGCTTTGTACTGCTGGCTCGGGCCCATTCCTGTTGGCATTTCCTGAGCCTGATTTTGCAATAACCTGTCTGTGGCATTTGAGAGTTCAGAACTGGATCTGAATTTTGCACACCAAAGCCATCATCCAGCACTTGTGCATACTGAATTCTGGACTGCACTTCCCCCCATCATGGATGCAACATAAGAGTTTGATGGCTAAAGTCACTTGCTGACAACTGCCCAAGCAGCATTCTCCAGTGTGATTCCTTTTGGTCTTTGCTCCAGACCTCATTTAATTAAGGTATCTCACATTCGAGTGAGATAATCCTTTGTTCCCAATGATAAATGGATTCAGGTAGATTTCCTCTACTCGCACCAGAGCGCCCATGTGGGAAGTTGGTAGCTAGCTGCATTTCTTGCTGAGTATGTTCAGATTTGACTCCACCAGTAAGACTACAAGAAGAAAGGACCCACGGCCTCCCCTGAGGCTGCAGTTACCTCGCTTCTCATTAGGCTTAAAACCTCAACTCAGCTATGCACTTAAACATAGGCTTTAAATGCTACTCCACAAGTGTGAGCATGTATGCCTGTGATTAAAGTTAAGGACACGCTTAGGAGAAATACTGAGACAAAGCAGCTCTCTTCGACCACTAACTTTTGTCCACTGACTTACAAAAGCTTTTGCTGTCTATCTAGCAAGTACATCACAGTCTTTCTTTAGGCTTTGTCTTCTCTGAGAACAAAAGAAATGGTAAAATTTTAATGCCTATAAATTATCCCAGTATAAAAGCAGAGTGGGCTGAAGGCACTATGGTTTCATTGTGAAGTGAACCAGAGGTGGGTGGCAGAGTGCTGGCCTCACCCAGCCAGCTGATGTAAAAATTGCACATCCCTTGTCCCACAGATTCCAGAGAGAAGTAACTTCTCTGGATTAACTGCATTGTCCCCAGACCAAAAACTGGTTAAACAAAACCCTCAAAACAACAGAAAATGTGTAATTGAGATGAAGCCTGGGTCTTCTGTAGCTTACCTCGCTTACACTCACTAGCACCCTTCAAGTTGACTTTGCTCCAAGCAGTCACACCGCAAAACAACCAGTGATCTATACACTGGCTGCACAGAGAGGTTGTGTTAATCACCGAGAAGCTGTCAAGCCTGTTCAGTCGACAGGCCAGACGGCTAGAGTTAAGAGCATGGCTGCACCTGACAGGATGAATGGATACTGGAGTTAAGGACAGCAATTAATTCTCAGTTCAGATGAACTTTACTGTGAAATTAAGCCCCTAAAGCTATTGCACTTAACTGGACTGTGCTGGACCTGACTGCTTTGCTTCTCCACAGCTCAGTCTGAAGCTTCTGATGCAATAACCTTGGTAAGCCAGGCTCCCGGGGTGTTGTTACTTCAATAACCACAGAAAGACTGCAAGATGCTCTTCAGCCAACACTGAGTGATCTGCCAATCCCGTCTTGCACATGCACATCTTTTACTTCTGGGTGCAACATGTACAAACAAGTTATGTGACTATATTCCATACAGAGTTTTCAAACATTTCCCAAACAAACCTAAAGACAAACTAGTCCAAAAGCTTCCCTCTTCTGGTGTCATTAAATAGTTACAAATATTTAATGGTGTTTATAACACAAATAAGAATACTTAACTTTTTAATTATGTTGAGTAAGCCAATGAAGTCTGAGATCAAGATGACATTCACAGGTGAAGACTAATTTGAGGCGGTTAAAGAATAATTGTCATTGGAATGACTAGGTCTGAATCATGCTCCTCCCACACACTAATCACAGATGTGCTTGCAGACCAAAATCAATAGGTGCATACAGTATGTACAGGAATGGGAAAAGCTCGTAGACAGTGGCTTCTCCAGGGGGCCTGCTTTACTGATGAGTGAAATGACAGGTTAGCAAAGACACATATGGCTTATCAAAAAATAACTGAAACAACTGTTTGGGTTTTTAATGAGAAACCATGGACGACTGCATGTGAGAAAAATACTTTTCTCTGGAGTGGTGAAGAGGGTGATAGCCTAACTTTCAGAAATGGGTATTCGCTACTGTTCCTATGGCTCCAATCTTGAAGATGCTTGTCTTCCAGGCTGACTCTGCTGTTTTATTAGAACTCAGCAGGACTAAAAGCAGCAGTAAAATTAAGCATGCATACAGCTGGGAGTTCCACATCTAACTTCTAAAAAAGATACATCATTATATTCAGGGGTAGACGTTATTGCGTAAGAGATACTGCCTAATTTCTTTTTAAAGTAAACATTACATAGAAATAATCTGACATCTAAAAAATGTCAGGTGGCTGTGTTTTGTGCTTTGGTGAGTTTGTTAGCAAGCCAGCACAAAATGCAAATATATTTGCACATATACAAACTTACACAGTCAGAAGTAATGATGTAGTAATATCCCACTGGGAACTTTTTAGCGAACTATACTGCTTGTGCAGTGCCTGAACCAGTGAGGCACACAAGAATGGCATTTGCAGATGCTAAGAAGCTAAAACCGGCCCACAGAAAGTGCAGAGGACTCTCAAAGGTAATGAAATACCTCCATCAATAATTTGCAGCTACTAACCTCATCCAGTAGTTAGGCACACAAAGCTTTTCCTTGCTCAGGGAAGACTGATTTAGGGAAGACTGCAACTATACTCCCCTGCCATCAGTGTACACCTGGGATACAATAGGCCTCCATTTCAAGTCTCAGTGCAGGGGTAGAGACCTGAACTCAGGTTCATTTTCCTGTAGAGTTCCTTCACCTAAAGGCGACTGGGTATTTTGAGTGAAAAGAAAGGAGAAGAAGAGAGGTTTTACTGTTAGACCTGTTCCAGTCTCCGTAAGTACAGCAGGGATATGAAACCAACATTTCCATATCCTTGGAGCCTTTTAACCGTGAAGTAATTGATCTGAATGGGAGAGGCAGATATCTCTGGCCATAAACAGAGACCTCTCTGCTCTCACCTCTCCACAGAGTAATGCATTTTCTGGCAGGCATGCTCCAGGAAGCCTTACATGGCCAACCCCAGCAGGTGGAGAACACCTACTATCCTAGCACTCCCAAAAGATCCTAGAAAAAAGGTAATTTCTAAGATTGGTTTAAGTGATTTCACATGCGTGTATCAACAAAGTCTTAGGAACCACAGGGATATAAGGTGTCTGTAACAATTGGTAAAATTAGCCAAAATCTCTGTTTAAGTTAGCCCTAGCACATCATCAGGAGTCAAACCTCAGAGTAAACTGTTCATCACTGTGATACAGGACACATATTATGAGAACAATGGCTCCTCCTGAACTTAAATCCTGATCTTTGTCTTCCAAACTAAAAAGTCCTGACAGTTCAGATCCCCACTCTCTGCCGACACAACACTGGATCTAGCCTAATCCTGCGGCAAGTCCCACAGCAATCATTAATGAAGCATTCCCTGATAATTCTTACAGATCAAGGGTAACTTCCACAAGATCAAAGGACTTCCAGAGGAGGAGTTTTTGCAGTTATCACAAGTCTTTCCCTTGTTTAAGCACTGAAGAACTTGCCTTCTGTAGTTCTCTGCCACATACAGTATCACCTAAGTAGCATCTACCAGATCTTAAATTCTTCCTTCCCACTAATGGAGGCAACAAGATGATCTTACAGCTCATACAGTAATTGGAGACTAACACAGTAGGAGTTGGGCAAACAATTGTGGTAAATATATTCCATGTCATTTACAGGCACTGAAGTTATCAAATTATAAACAAGTAAAAATGCAGGAACTCATTTTAACAAATAACAAATTGTGGTAATAACCTGCATGCTCAGCTTTTAAAAGCTACGTGAAACAAAGAACCGTTTGTAAGCTGTGTGTGCTACCATGAATATTCATTTACTGGTCTTAGGAACAAGGCAAGGATAGAACGCTTTTCAACAGCTTGAATTTTCGATATTATATAGCTACTACTAGCTGACAGTTATTAATGATTCTTGACAGAATACTTATCTTTGATCTGTTGCTGTAATCAATCAGCACATGAGCACCAGGCTATTAAAATATTTTTCTGTCAAGATCACTTGACATACTTTGAATGGTACGCAGCCTCAGTGTTGGGTGGGGGGTTTTTTTAGGTTTTTGGTTTGTTGGTTTGTTTTGTTTTAAATAAGAGAGTCTACCTGCAAACCACACAGCTAGATTTTCTAGATAAGTGTCTCTTGAAGCTGTCCTTAAATATCACTCCTGATGTTGAGCATTCAGGATTCAGTCACCATGGTTTCAGCTCCCTCTGACAAGTGTCCCTCTGATGGATAACCATCTGTCCTGCCTTTCTCCATCTACCCCACACGCACACACACACACTCTTCTTTAAACCATTTCTCCCTGTCAAATTCTTATCATCTACCTGGCCCAAAATTACTCTTCATGCTTTCTTCCAGAAGTTCTGCCCTCCTGTTTTCTCTCATCTCTTCCAATTTTCTATTCAACACTCTGTCTTCTTCCAGCCTTTCAGAAACCTGTCACGGGAGCAGTGATTTAGCAGTCTCTCTGCATCACACAGCCTGCAAAATTTAAATCAACAGCTTAGCAGACCCATCAAAGAGGCTGCCAGACCTTCTTGGCCTCAATAGAGAAGCCTAATGACGAGGAGGAAATCAAAGTTAAATTAGATGGTCAAGAGAACAAGGAGTCTCCACAGGTTGGAGGAGGGGAGGAAGGGAAGGGACAGGGATGCAAGCCTAAATAAGTAAGAGGGGGGGATGGAGGAGCAGAAAAGGAATGTACGTGAGGTTAGGAACATGGAACACAAAGCACCAGATGATAGCTGAACTGGTGAAAAATAGAAAGAGAGTCTAAATGTCCAGTTTTCTGTACAGGCTTGCCTTTACTGATACCAATATCCTCGAAGTCAAAAAGACACACTTCGGTAGCATTGCAGAGGGAGGCAACAGCTACACAGTGGTACGGGATGTACAGAGCACAGTAAAAGACATTCTGTTCTGGTAAGATGTGAAGAGTTAGAGAGACAAGGCTGGCAAAGCAGAGACACGGAGCAGTTTGCATAAGGTCACAGGGGAGAGTGGGCGTCCAAGCTGGGAACTCAGCCCAAACCTGCCAACTCAGGTCCTCTCCTGTATGCACTAGCCCCGCTGGCTCCTGCGCTGTACTTGCAGTATTTTTCAGCACTGACGAGATAAGCAGCAGGGTTTTTCTCACCTTTTGCTTTGCCCTTTGCCTATCCGCTTATTTTCTTTGCAGGCCATAACATCCATTTTTTGTGTCCAGAAACTTCTGCACCTTCTAGAGGCTAACAAGCACCAATTCCCTCTGAACATTTGGTAACCAGCTCCCAGGAGAAAACAGAAACACTGCCTCTGGGTGAATCTCCATTTCTCCAGGAAAAAGAAATCGTACCAAAAGCCTGCTTAATGAAGAAACTGTTGGAGTTAGGAAGACATTCACTTAGATCAATAAGTGAAATGCAGTAGCAGTAGGCTGAGCTGTGGCTAACAAGCATCCCTAAAAGCTTTGTTTGAAGAGTGTGTCAGCATTGTGACTGCAATGCAAGACACTTTAGACTGTGCAAGTCAGACCAGAGAAACACAGTGCCTGTAATAACAAATAGTACAGCGAGACTGCTGTCTTTGCTAGAGGCTAATGAAAATAAATTGCTCATTTTTTATATCTTAAAGCAAATACTCTATGATTTTTATTTACTTTTCTCCATTTTTTCAATGCTGAAAGCTTAGGCAATAAGTCAAAAATATAAAAGAATAAACACTTCAGAAAAAGCCAAGGGGACTAGACAACAAATCCAGAGATATTATCACAGAGGGCACTAAAGAGAACAAAAACGTTGGGTCCTAACATTATCCTTCATACAAAGCCTAAGTAAACAGGTTGTCACAGGCAGGGTGTGAAAGAGAGGCATAAAGCCCTTTGTGCTACTCTGCAGACTGGCAGAAAAGAGCTTCAAGAACTTCTGCACAGCCACAAATCTCTTAACAGCATTTTCGCTCGCCCAAGTTCTCCTCATCACTGTGCCATCAGGGACAGCATCCATCCATCTAGAGATCACTGCTCCGCAGCTGGAAAGACAGGAGATACTGGTTCTTCTGCGCATGCTGCCAACATCTTGAACCATTTTTCCTCCCTAGCTGTGTGGCTCTATTTCGCTAGGAGCCTTTCCCATTTGACATTATTTTTCTCCCACGGACAAGGTAGAGATGTGAAATCCTGAAAAGTTCTAAACGCTACCCCATTCCATGCTTTGTATTAGTGTGGTCTGAGAAGGGCGCAGGAAAGAGGGAAATTGCTCAATAAACCATTTTTGACTGGAATCACCATCAGGATTCCCAAACTAGAATACTCAGGACTGAGTTTTCATGTTCCTAATCCAAGTGCAGGAGGGAGAAAACACATATGTGTATATCACACAGAAGGCAGAAGATTCTTAAAGGAAGTCTTTTTATACTTTACTCCACACATTAAGAATATGTTTCCCCTTCCAGATGATGACCACTGTGATCCGAAAATCTCCAGCAGTTAATGCCCAGTCCCGACTCCCTCTGCTGGTACTTGCACAGAGTCTCCTCTTCCTCAGCCTTGGAAAAGGAGCAACGTCCTTTAGTGTTTCCAACAGCAGTGTGATAGTGGGAATGTGTTGCCACAGCAGTTCCGTGAAAACTTATATTTTGTTAAGTGTTTGAAAAAATACTTTGGATTCTTCAAGTGTTCATTATCAGGGTTTTTCTTCCTTCCTATATTACACTACCCTTGTACTGTCTGATAGGCTTATACTTCCAGCTCAACTAAAGTTAGAACAGAATCAAGTTGTAATGAATATAGAACCTTTACTCGCCTCAATCCATAGTTTCATACTGCACACAAAAAGGACAACTGCTAATAAAAGTCTTTTTAAAAAAAAAAAACAAAACCAACACTTCATCAGCATTAAAATAAGAGTGCAAGCACAGAGAAAGCTTTAAATACTAGAAGTTGCAAGCTGAAAGTGTGGGAGCTCATTAAAAAAGCACTGCACAAGAATGCTCAAGGCAAATGCCATTCAAACTTTTTCTACTCTGAAGTTATTTAATCGTCACAGCAATCACAAGGGATAAGGCAATGTATAAAGGAATTGGCTTCTGTAGGCTTGCTGCTGTTCAGTCTTCTGGAAAGGTATTCACTGTAAAAGTGCCATCAATTTAAAATGCTTCTCAGTTCTGAAAAGCAATCTTTCTAACCTGAGGCTTGCTACTTCAAGCTGCAGAGCACCCTCAGCTGTCACAAGCCAACTGACATGGGGCTTCTGAGTGCCCCAAAAGACCAGAACCCCATAATAGTGGCAAACTGAAGTGATAAGCAAGTAGAAATATTTGTTTTGCATGCACATATGCACACAAAAGCACTAAATTCCTCCTTTTTTGTGTGCATCATTGATTCCAATAAACCACCCTGAAGTCAACATAGTTCCAGCATTCGTTCTTTCTGCTCATTCCCTGAGCATTAAAAGCTAAGCTAGTGGTGCAGCATCAGGAAAGTTTATGTTTCCATGCAATACACATTTGCATGGAACTGCCCAGTTTCCCTTTTCAGTGCATTTACAGTCACTTAGACAGTTCTGCAAAGACTGGATGAAAACATGCTAGGAAATCAGCATGGAAATTTTTATAGGCATATAAATTATTACAGTTGCTACCATGCTGTGGACAAAGCAGTTCTAGGCATGTGCTTAAGTACTCAAATTTAAAAGATCTGAGATACTCTGAAAAAGGTGACTCCACCAGAATTACAGTCTTTTCTTGCTAAAGTAACCATTTTTTCATTGCTTTCCATCAGCAAACAATCCATACAGAAGACCTACATTTCTCCTTGCTTTTAGAAGAGCCACAATCTGTCCCAGCCTTTCCAGCTATTTATTCAATAAATTCCTGCGAGTGGACACAAGTGTGATTTGATTACAGGTGCTTGGGCTGAGCTGAACATAGCTACCATCTCTGATGTTGAGCTTGTAGGCACAAATCCTTTGTATCGGCTGTATGTGCAATACATCTCATTTCTAAAACTAGTATCACCTCCCCACATCCACACCTCCTTATCACTCTAAGTTACTGCCAAAGTACTCCTGATGAAGGCTACTCAGTTCAAGAAGAACTACCGCAAACCACCGTGTCATTAAATGATATGGTCTGTCACCAGGTCCCCATTTAACAGCTCAACATTTGCAGTGTGTTTGAATTGTTGTCTGATCCAAAGAGTCAGTCCAAAGGCTGGAGCTTTCACACAGAGAAACAACTAGACAACACAGTGAGTGGGGAAAGAAAGGAGTTTCTTCACTGATCACGTCCTCTCCCTCATCGGTACTTCAAGAAGAGCATCGGCCAGGCACCCTTCAGCTGACAAATACTGAACCACTACATTGACTCTTCTGCAATGAGAATTAACAGCCACTGCAGTATCTCCATGCAGAAGATGAAGGAGAAACAACCAGAATTGAAAAGCACAAGATTTAATCATTGAGTCTCTGCCATTATCTAGTGCCAAGGAGTCAAAGATGCTGTATTTCTTTACTACCTTGAAATAAAAAAGTGCTTTCCACTGAAAATCCACATCCTTACCGATTTGCACCAGACCTCCGCAGACATTCTAATCAGCAGAAACACCAAAATTCACTGCTCATTTCAGTACAACTACCAAAGATGGGAATATCTCGGAAAGCCCACAACCAGTACCTTCACTTTCCTATCATGCAGTGCCACTGCTGGTTCTGCCAAAGCTGACTGTGGTGGTCATTATGGCTCAGCTCCCAAATTCTGCCCCTTTACAAGTCAACAGCTCTCCAAAACAAGCTGTGATGCAAAACAGCTAATTGTACTGTAAAAAATATAATAAAATAATGCTACAGCAGCAAAGCAAGACTCAGTTTTTCTTTCAGTCTGTGCATCTAGCACAGCATCCATAAGCATAACACAAAGTGCACATATGCACCAAAAGGCAAATTGGCGTAACCTAGTACAAAAAGGTTCTCTCCAACCACGCTAGAGAAGTCATACCCTCAAGAACTTCTAAGGAACAACAGTACAGTAGTTGATCAATGGCATTTAAAGCTTGACAATAGGGTTTTAAAAAGAGAAAGTTTAATCTTAAAGGTGGAAAAGTCAGCGTACTGTTGGTGACAGTAGCACGGACTCACCACTCAAGTCTGCCAACCCAAACCAGCAGGTTTCAGAATCACCCCAACTGAGGGGGAGCCTGAAGGCAAATGATTAAACAGCTGCTGTCCGGGACAAGAGTTTAATTAATGTAATCAAACCCATAATTAGGTTAATTGCAGCACAAAGACATCACCAGTTAACTCACAAATGGCCAGTCCCACATATCTAAAAATCAGTGCCTGAAATGAAGCACACACAGCACTCTGGTATCACAGTGGGCAAGAAAGGAACACGGCAGAACGGAATTTAATTCCCAAAAGAAGAGACATAGGAGGATGCTTTTAAGGATCTTGGCAAACAAAATAATGCAAAAAGCTCTAACTTCAGACAATACAAAACACACCACCAAGTCACACTTGACTGGCAAACAGACATGCTAACAAACACCTGTGCATAGCAACACAGCTTGGGCGAGGTCTAGCACAGAACTGACTGTGCAGAAAACCACGTCCGTGCTCTGTGAGGCAAGCTTACAAAGACACAGGTACCAAAGATCAGCCTAGCTAACCCAGTAGGTACATACCGTCCAGCATTTAAAAGTTCACTCTGTCCCCCATCTATCACCTTTTCCCAGATGCTCCTAAGTTTCACACACGCCCCGGGCTCCAGCAGCACCGCTCCTTCTCCAGAGGCTGCCACTGCCACAGCTGGGTGGCCAGCCCATGCTGCTTCTCCCCATGGGTTCTTCCCCATAGCATGCAGATGTGCTCACCCTGCCAGGCTGGGCTGCAGGGACTGGCAGCTAAAGGGCCTCTATGTGTCTTAGCTTGTCCTCAGGGCAGCGGCTTTCAGGAGCTAAACATACCCATCTTCTCCTGAGTCACACTAAAGTCAGGTATCTCCCTGTCGCTTCCATGATTCATTCTCTTGTGATTCATCTGGAGAAGGCAAGGCATATATTTTTTCTGTCTATTCAGCACTTCCACTGACATTAAACTATGTATATGTCTAGCTCAGTAATTGCATAATCTTGGGTGTCTTTCAAGGCCAGCATTTTCCAATGGGTCACTTTTAAAGGTCTTTATGTTGTTGGTATCTTTCTTGAAAGAAGGCTCAGGTTTTTTTCGAAGAATTCTCCTCTATGAGTATTCTCTTGCTGCCAAATTTCAATTTCCAGCCCTGCTGTTCTTATATATCTGAAAATCAAAATCTTGCTTTGTTAAATGGACAAACACCACCCTTGCTCTCAGAAATGGCTGACCTTGATTATCTCACCTTGGAAACTGAAAAATTTAGAAAGTTAGGAACATGAGTCAAATGGAAAATAGAAAGAAAATGTGTAGACAACCCTAATTATAGACACTGCTACATTTTGTTTCTAATACTATCATGATGGCAGCAGACAGATAATAGCAGTAAAATCAGAAATGGTAGGAAGGACTCAGAATACAAGCAATAACATAAAACACATCATCAGCCTGTGGAAGGCACAAAGCCATCAGTAAAAAAAGCTCTTTGTTTTCAGGTTGAGGTTTTTTCCTTTTCTAATGGGAAGACACCGGTCCAATCAAGCTGTTTTGAATTGATGATCATAGTTGTTATGCTTTGTTTACTTGTCTGATTGTAATTTTTAAAGTCCACAGTCTGAATTACAGCATACCCAGTGTATTCACTGCACAATGATAAAACACAGAAACAGCATAGAGATCACACAAGGAATACAGAAGCACAGTATGGTTTTGTTGTTGCACAGATATCAGTGCTAAGCTTATCAGCTGATACTGGGAAGGTGCAGTCCTCTCTCTCACTAGAGAGACTGCATATCTGCAAGTTGCAGCCCCTTCCTGACAGGACCAGAAAAATTAATACCAGCATTGAAAGTGCAGTTGTTTCCACAAATAACTAGGGGGTTTAAGCTGGCAGAATTAGCCTATGCTACTAGGCTTCTCTGGTAAAGTTTTTCATTCACATTTTAACTTTTACAATCCCATCTAGATTTTCTCTATTA
The DNA here is from genome assembly GCA_009819775.1 of Phoenicopterus ruber ruber. NCBI lineage: Eukaryota > Metazoa > Chordata > Aves > Phoenicopteriformes > Phoenicopteridae > Phoenicopterus > Phoenicopterus ruber. Next base: position 26,017,023 of record CM020217.1, on the reverse strand, counting down.
AACATCCTGCTTAGGTGCCATTGACATCTAGGTATGTACATCATTAATATGAAAAATCATATACTCTTATGTCTGTCTTATTTTCTGTCTTCCAAGGTCACAGTTTTCCAGTGGGCCACCAGTAATAGATAGTTATAATTCTTAAGACCAGGTTTGTTGTTTTTCATAGGTGCTAAGTACTCATAGCTCTATCTTGCATCAGGGGCTTAGCAATATAAAGTCAGGTTTGCTGTGTACCAAGTGGAGAAAATCAGAATTAAACCACAAATTATCAGGCACCCATGAAAATATTTGTCGAAATAGCTTGCCAAAGGTAACAGAAAAATGATGTGGCAGCACACAAAATAGTCTCCAATTCTATCAACAGGCAATTTTTTGTTTGAACATTCAAAATTGGGGTATGTTGAAAAATTGCCCCAATAACATTATACGAGGATGAGAAAGTGCATTTACAAGCAGAGGTTCTGAGTCAACCTCAGAAGAAATCCAAGCCTTCGAAGAAAGATGTTTTGCCTTCCTTTACTGCAGAAGCTCTTGCAACACTGGCAGCTCCTGCGGGGCCAGAGCCTTTGAAACTCCTCCCAGAACACTTCAGGAGCAGCGCCGCTGGAGTCAGCGGAGGAGAAATCTGTGCGAAAGTAAAATCTGATCCTTAGGGTAAACAGGTTTTGTGGATTGTGTGCTGATTATTTCCTTCAGTTGGCACATTTATATGCTGCCCTCCCTCTCCTAGAGGACCTGATCGTTCAGACTTGGGGCACAGAAGAGCAGCTTGTTTTTTTTCCCTGCCCACCTTCAACATGGGCTCAGCAGAGACTCTGGAGGAAACTTGCTGTTTCTCGGCTATAATTACAGCAAGTACTCTTTTTTCACTTTAGATGAATCTACCGCCTGTTGAACTGTGAGAAGCAAGCAATCCTGTAGCATTTAAAATGACCTGCAATTAAGGGGCATTTCAAACAGCAGGTCGTTTGGGAAAGTAGCCCTGCTTTACAGGAATGCAATTGGTCCACCAGGCAACCGGAGACTGATGGCAAGCTCCTCCAAAGCTGTTAAAACAGAAGTACTACTGTGTAGCTATTGAAGGACAAAACTTTCCTGCTAGCAACCAGTGGGGAATTTGGCTGTGTGGCCTCAGGCAAATATTACTGTGTATCCACCATTTTGTGCATCACTGCATAGAAAATGGTACAAAACCAGATACTTTCCTCTTAAAAGTATAAAGCAGTACTTTCTGGCAGTATAAGGTTAGAGACAGCAATTACAGGAGGAAAGCAACACTAGCAGCACACATACACGCACAAACATAGCAGTCTCAGATTTAAGTTCTTTCTTTTTCTCCACCAATACTGCCTTCTTCTGGGAAGCAGCTTCTTTCACTGCCCATTTACCCAAGATTAACTGAACCCTTCAGCTATCTGCAGTATTACCTTAAAGCCTGGGCCTACAAACCCCTGCCCCAACCCCTCCCGAGCCCTACCAGCTCAGTACACTACGTTTGCATATTGTATGGGAAATCTGGCAATACCCAACGTCAAAAGCTTACAGGAAACAGCATTTCTCATTCATGTGCAGCTGCCAAATGCTTTCCCAGATTCCCTCCCCACTGCTCTCCACTTCTGACACTATCTCTCATTAAATCTCTGCTGAAGAGAGATCACAGCCATGATGTGGCTTACAGAACAGCTACAGGAAGGAAAAGGCATAACTGCTATGAGGACAGCATTTATGTCATCAACATTGATTTACACGTTTATGCAGACTGTGCAAGGCTAGAAAGTTACTTCTGTTCCTGACCAGTTCTACCACAGCTACTCCCCCAAAGCATCAGGAGAGGACAAGCTTCATACCAGACTGCTGTCCTTCCCAACCGAAGGCGAACAGCTTGAGAAGCGTGGCTGCAATCAGGCTCCCTTATCTTCCCTGCTTTTCTGAATGTCTTATCCACCCCAGCATTTCACTAGCCACTGAACTATTGAACTGCACATTTCACTGTGCTGTGGACCCTTGCAATCGTACCAGTACTCCATGTACTGAACCATTCATACCTTTCTGCTATAGTTGCCTGCTGCATCATATTTTCCATTTTAACCGAAACTGGTAATGGCCGAGAGCATTTTCTTCATGTCTGGCTGCCCAATGATACAACACAATGGTCCCATAAAACACTAGTCTTCCCTCCAGTTTTCTGTATTATTGAAGTCTGCATATGAACAAAAGAGAACTCCATCCTGGATCTGAACTACACCCTCATGAAGGGAGATATCTTTTATATCGGCATAATCACAATCAGAATCTCATACACTTTGTACAGTACAATAGTCAAACCTGATAAAATCAGTACAGTCAACTGGCCGTACTCACCTCATGCCCCAGCATGCGCTGTTCCTCACATAAATAAGTATCTCAAATTCCCTTTTCAAGTCTTTGTCTGCTTCAAAGCATCATGCTTCAAACCATGCTCTTTCAGCCATGAAGACCAAAGAAAAGAAATATTGTTCATCTATTGGACTACAGGTCTGTAACTAGTAGGAGGAAACAACCATCTTAAACATGCACCATGTAAGATTCTGGTTTTTGGGAAGCAGTCAAAAAAGAAGTTTAAGAGTTTGAAAAGGAAACAGAAACCACCTTAATTCTGACTTCAGGTTCTATTTCTCTCTCTCAAGGCCTGCTCCCCCTTTTGTCCACCCACACACATCCTAGCATGAAAGCAAAAGAAGCAAGGGAAATTCAGCAGCTACATGCTTCTATCTCACACCTGTCAGTGCATTTACTAACAGACCAGCAGGAGCCCAAAAAGCAGATGGTCAGCTGTACTGCCCTGAAAGGACAACCTTCTGATGCCATCACTGGAAAACAGGAGCATCCATCCACTTGGCAGCTTCAAGTTGTACCCCAGGAGATGCTTGGCAGTGTCATACAAATCTCTGCCTCGCAGGTACTGCTGTTCCCATACTTCTAAACACAAGTGGAGAAGCTTTGATTGATTTGTCTAATGTAGTTTTCAGAAGGAGTGTGCTGTCTTCTCTTATACCAGCAAGAAACAAACAAACAAACAAAAGTCTGACCCACCTGCCTCTTCCCTTTTCCTGTTTTTTCCAGAAAGCTCCCCTCGTGGTCAGACAGCATATGCCAGTGCCATTCCCAGCATGTACTGGGAACTCAACATGCTCAGGTGCCTCTAGGAAACACCTACACCAATGCAGGCAGCATGGGGAAATAACAGGAGGAGCTAGAATACTATGTACAGTTACAGGGAGATGACCTCATTGGGATCATGGAGACATGGTGGGATGGTTCACACAACTGAAGCCCTGCAATGGATGTATACAGGCTCTTCAGGAAGGGCAGGCTGGGAGAGCAAGGCAAGGGTCTTGGCCTTTATTTGAGAGGGTAGCTGGATGCATGGAGCTCTGCCTGGGGATGGTTCAGGAGCCAGTCGAGAACTTAAGGGTCATGATTAGCAGGTAGACCAACACGGGTGCCATTGTAGTGGGTATCTGTAATAACACCTATTTGCATTTTAGCAGAACTTCAAGCTCGAGTTAAGACTGATGCTCTTTTGAGAGGCAGGTCCCTCCCCGCCTCCCTGCACAAAGTCTAAATATATAAGAAGGACAAAGAAAGGAAAATAGGTTATGGAAGGTAACACCACAGGTTAACACCTCAGCTGGGTACGGGACTCAGATCCCCTGTGTCACGCTACAGGGCACTAGCAACTGGATCCCAATGCCTCTTCCAGGCAGCTTCTCGCACAGCTTCCTGTCACTTAAGTTTATTATATACATGAAGGTTCAGAGCAGCATTAGACATTATTTTCTCTGCATGAGCAGGTCAGAATAGCATAATAAGCCAAAGGTGGCACATAGCTAAGTCTTCTCCTTTTAGCTGCCCACAGTTAGCGTGGCACCTACATGACACAGTGATTTGCTCAAAGTAATTTGCCTATTTGGTAATTCCTCTATGATTTTCACAGGAGGTTGCTAACTTCAGGTGGAATAAGGCTCCCTTCCAGAATAATGCTCATTTTTCCCCTCCCACATTCTGTTGCTGTTACCTCATTATTAACCTGCGGTCAACTTATTTGCAAGGAGTGTGAGAAAGCCAGTTCCTGGAAATTGTAGTTTTGGCATACTTAATTCCTGATAAAATCAATTTTATAATTTTCCCAGTCATGTGAATAAAGGCTTTTATGAAGAAAGAATAAGTAGAATCAAAAATACTCAAAACAAAAGGCAATTAAAAATGAATCAGGAAATCAAAGCCTATTTGCATCTTTGCAATACAGGAAATCACCTTTCTTTCTCCTCCCTCTGCATTTAAATGCACCAAACTGAATGAGAAGCTTAAAGTCAAACAAATGTTTAAGGAATAAGAAGTTCAAGGAATTACAGCCTATAATAACTTGCCTCTCTAAAAGCAAAGGGGCGGAACAAGGCAAGTTGAATATCTTTTCCAGTTCCTTGTTTCTTATGAAATTCTCTCGGCAAAAAAAACCAAACCCACAAAACAACAGGATGAAGCTGCTAGTGTGGGATGGCAAACCTCAGAGCAGTGGCAGGCCCAGAAAGGAAGGTTTATGCAGGGAAGTGAGAGAAAAGTAGGAGGAAGGAACTGGCGGTCCATTATAGGAAAGAGAACTGGAAATATGAGAATGGCCACATCAGATTTAAGGTGCACTTCTGTGAACTGTTCTCAGTGGATGCTGTGTTATTTCCAACACCACAAAGTCATTGCCAGACCTGTGCGTTTGATGCAAAAAGACACACACTGTCCAGGGCCACACACACAAAGTGCTGCAGCAGACCTGACCATTAGGAGGTAGAATTCCACTCATTAGCCCTCTGAGTATGAAAGGGGCAACAGATTTTGAAAAAGGAAAATTAAGATACGGTTAGTTCAAAATTGGAGCAAGTGTGCTACTTCCTATTTACAACAATTGTACTAAAAGTACAAACTGTCAACTACAATAAGCAACCTCACAGTTTTCAGAATTCACTTAATGAACTGCTTAGAAGCTCCAAGACTGTTTACGGTCTTCATGGACCAGGATGATCCAAAAACCCTGCCATTATTTTCCATGTTTTTGTAGTAAATCTTAGTTTTACCAGAAAATAACTCTCAAAAAAACCCTCATTCAAGTTCAATTTCAAAGACAGCAATTAATTTTTTATCTTAAGTCCAATTTTCTCTCCTTCAATTTGGCCTCTGAACACTTGGAAGATGTTGCCAATCTCCAGCTCCCTCTTATTTTGTAGTGAAAATCCCTCAGGATCTTTTCATTAACACTGAAGAACTACCAAACCATGACCATGAATCATCCCGCTCACCTGCACTTATCAAGCAACCCATTGTTGCTTTTGAGACAGTGGCAGGAGAGGGCAAGGTTTGCCTATTATCTGACCAGAAGAATTTACTTCCATGGCACCTGGTATAGTTACTGGTTTGATTTCAAAGAAGGAGGGGGGGGAAAAAAAAGCATTCCTAATCCGTGTTGATGTGAGTAAGAACAGTCAGGCTTTAATACCTCAACTATTTCATTCTTTACCGTAAGGCACTTAGGATTTTAGACCCTACTGGATGTCAAAACCCTCTGGTTAGAAGAATAAATTTTCTACTTTCCTTCCAGGTAAGAGGGCCTATTAATAAGTTACTTGTCTCCTTCCACATTTTTCACACCAGTTGCAGCAAATGTTGCTGTACTGTGGATAAAAGATACTGACATTTTCACATATATTCCATGTTTTCTCAGGAGATCAGAATTTTTTCCATCAGGCTGCTGCTGCTTATGATAGGATATGTCTTCAGATATCAACTCAAGTTCAGATCTAGAGTATTTCAGAGCTCTCAGCTCCAAGAAATAAACCACATATGACCCACAGCAGCATCTACATCCTCTAGACCATTACTTACCATTTTTATAAACTGATAAATCTGTCTTTAAAATATAAAAACAGCCAAATGCATTAAAACTCACTGATCTGGCAAGCACAACTAATCCTTATTCATTCTCAAGATGTCATGAGATAACTCATCGGAGTGGCTAGGGACATCTCATGATCCATAAACCACTTACATATTACAGCTAGGTAGGCTGTTTCTACCCCAACATTTTGTCACCTACAGCAGGTCTGTCTCAGTCCAGTAGCAATTAGACAGTAAAATAACTATATCCTTTTTGAAGCTGATGCAGAAGTGAAAAGTGCTTAGAAGATGCTTCAGATCTTCTGTCATATTCCACATATTAGATGATGAGTGGCACGACGTGTCATATGACTGGACGTGCTATTTTGCTATTTTTCCCACACCTATCTAGCTGCACTTTTCTTAGACAGAAATGGACTTTGAAATACAGATTATTCTCATGTAAAACCAAATCCTTGTCCAAGATTTCTATCCTTCACATAGGGTTGCTGCTTCAGGATTAGCCTCCCAGGACTGCAAAGAGAGAGAAAAATCTGTCACGCTATTTGTGCACTACAGCTATTTGGCCAATTTCACAGGTGGGAATCCAGAATAAAATTCCAACAAGGCAAATCATGCTCTTCTATATTATACTTGTCTGCTTCAGTAATTTAAGAAGAAAATTATAAGCTGAACCCCCAGGACTGCTGTACTGCATATCAAAACACAATGTCTCTTGCAGAAACTTTTCATAAGGAACAAACCACTCGTATATTGTCCCCTGATTCACCTGCCTGAAATATTTCTTTTTCCTTTTATGCTCCTCTGCCCTTTCAGTCCATGTTCTGGATGCATCAGGCACTTCCCTCTCAAACATAAACTTGAGTTAATGATGTTCCTTCAGAATTCAAAACAAGTTGGTTGCACATGCTGATGAAAGTTTGAAAGAGCCAGCACATTTCAAGTGTTTTAAATCTACTTATAGGAAGAAATGTTAGAAATGGCCTGAAGAAAGCAAAATTCTGCACTAATAAGCATGTGATATGAAAGACATCAGGTGAAAAAGAGGGACACCCACAGCTGGGATACCTATTTATTTTCCTTATCCTCCTCATTACTATTAAATAATTCAAGGTAAAAATTCAGAAATATTGTGCAACAAAGAGAAAAAAAGGCAATTATCTATAACATTACTGTAGTGTGAGCTCTCCCCCACATGCCCAAAAAACCCCAAACCATTAACACTTTACAGCTCATCTTCTCTTCTGTCAAACAGAACTAATTTTTCTCCATTTACACTTATAGTCCTTTCAAAAGTTGTCCAGTGTCTTGGAGAGCAAAGTTAAGCTCTGCAGAAGACAACAGATTGTAAGAACCTTGAGAATTAAAAATTTTCACAAAAATCTCACTTCAGAAATTATCCTGATTGGATTTGCATGATACTGACAATGATTTGGAGTAAAAATCCTAGCACTGTTCTAGCAGTTAAGTTCTAGTATGTTCTGAGGTAGGGCCATTCCCTAGATCCATTAGGCTGAAGTACAGCCTGAAATTTTTAAAGTCATTAAGGCAAGATGACACATCATGGGGCGATTCATCAGGCATATATATGTGATACAGCTCTGGAATTTTTATCTTCTTTTTTCCCCCACAACCAGAAGTACATGGGCAATTTACCCTTGCCATTTGCAAACTGCATTTTGCAGGAAATTTAATAGCAATAATTTCATCTAGCTTTAATCTGGTCATACACACTTTAAATAACAAGAAAAAGAATATTGCTTACTCACTTTTGCATAGTAAGAAATAACATGTCACACACAGTTAGTTTATGTTTCCCCAGAGCAGGCCAGGAAACAAAGTAGTACCACATTAATATACTCACAAAAATTGTTTTATTTCTTCTATAAATATTGCTTTGAAGTGTGTTGTGAAGAGATGACTAACCCCATATGAATGGGGCACTCCTCATATAGCCACGGTCGTTAGCTCAGACAGATTTATGACAGCATTAGCACTGGTGTTGTGAACCTGAAAAAATCTGCCAGTCCATCTTAGCCTGGAGACGATGACTTTTGTAGGAGTTAGGTATTTACATATGTGTCACCCAAAGCCTGCCCTTTTGCTGGCTTCGACACCAGTGTTTTACGTTTCAGTAGAAGCAATCCTTTAAAAATCTGCAGGCCTTGGACGTCCTTATCCGAAGAGGAGGCAACTTTTAAGAGCTACAGGTCAGTGTCTGAAGCTTGCTCTGTTGTGAAGTCTGTCAGCACTGAGCGCACCCCTCCAGCACCCCCTGTCCGTACTGAATATCAACGGTGTAACTCTGCACAGGCCAGACGCTCCGGCTCATTGCTGGCTCTGGAAATGCCACCATGACCTGGTGCAGTCCCGTGCTTACTGAAGAGAGATACCAATGCGCTTCACTGAAGACCGCATCCCTTAGGACTCAACTGTCTGAAGGATTGTTTATATAGCCAAAAAGCCTAAAACAATGTTGTCTATCCGTTGTGGTTTTTTGTTTGTTTGTTTTTAATCACAATGACTTTGGGGATTTGGGTTGGGGGGGGGGGGGGGTGGAGGGGGTTTTTTTTTTGTTTGGTTTGGTTTTTACTCTTTTTTTTTTTACTCATTCTTTACTCTTAACAAGAAAAATTGACATATTTGCACATTTAGATATAACCAGACCAAATCCTGCCCTAATAGCCAAACCCTCCTTCTGACCTTCAGAGAAACTCTATCTGGATTTTCTGATGGCCCTACCTCTTTGCTGAAACTTGGTGTAACTGAGAAAGATATCCACGACACTTCTGGTGGTTCATTCTAATGGAGAAAGCATCCAAGCAAAACTACACTCAGAAATCCCAAACCGTTCCTGAACAATTATAGCAATAATTGTTACATCCAGCTCTTCAAATATCATGACTAGCTTCAAACAAGAAGTAATAAAGCACAGTAGAGAAGGGTGAGGGAATAGATCTGGAAAGACTATCTCTACTTATTAAAAATAAATTAAAAAAAAAAAAAATCCAGGCCCTTAAATTAGGAATTACTGGTTTGAGTAATGTTGCTGGTGGCTAAGACAGATGAGAATGAAAAGCAATGCAAAACTATCAGCCATATGGAAAGCATGCCAACCACAACCTCAGTGGCTAGCAAGAAGTCTGTGGCATCTAAGAGATTTTTGTTCTCTTGCCAGGGTTAGTGACAAAGAGCAGGTATCCAAGAGACCAGTTTTGCAAGGTGAGTTTCTTTCTCCTTTCCCAGCATGTCCCCAAATCAAAACATGGCACTCGCAATAACCATGAATACAGAAAAAGTTGCTTTGGGTTTGAAGTCTCATAGGCCTTTGGGCTCAGTCCCTGAGTGATATCCTCAGCAAACCTAGCCAGTACTTGGCACATGGCTGGCTCTCAGTTTCAGGCCACCAACTTCCAGCAAAACCAATTTCAACACGCCCCTGCACCCCATTCCCTAAAAAGGGTACTAAGGGTACACACACTTCTCTTATGGTTAGATACGCGTTTAGTAAGTACACACACAGCACAGCCACATCCATTTGCTCTAACAACTGATAAACTGCATTATGAGGGGAAAATCCTGCCTCAGGAACATCATCAAACATGATGCTGCAATGCATCTGTATCTTGCGTTCAGGTATTTTGATAACAGCAGCCTAGTTTTCATCAGTTCGTGGCTGTCCTTGTGCACAAGAGCCTCTGAACACTGCCTACCCTGCTGGGGGTCACCAAAGCACACTACTCCTCTGTGAGGCCGTGAAGGAGCAACACTGACCCATGTGTCATGATACCAGCCACCAAGATTTTCTTACAGTTCAGAGAGATGTTCACATTACTAGGGCAGACTTCTGTTCCTTTCAGCAAGAGTGCTGTAAATAAAACCACCTAATTATGTTTTCAAATTTACTTAATGTTATCCTCATCCATGTTTTTATGTCTAATGAGAAAGAAGCTATTCACAAACAAAGTTGAGACAGCTACTCCATGCTCCTGGGATCTGTGTCTACCTTAATCAGAGACAACAGCTGAAGCACTGCAGGACTGCATGATGCTTGCGTTGCACAAGATCAATGAAGATGAGTAGTTTTGGTCTCTAGTCTGTTTTGATTAACGAAGTCAGTGGCTGAAAGTTTATTACAGTATGTGAGCATGCGTGTCCTCGAGTCTGACCTTTTAACTCCTACTTTTGTTCTTTTTCCATGATGCCTCTCACTATCTGGTCTAATTATAGCATTCACAGGGGAATTTATGATTTAGTTTAGCATTCAAACATGTGTTTTTTCCTCAGTGAACTTCATGCTTTGGATGAGTCAAGCCCTGTAGTTCCAAGAAGTTCCTACCTAACAAGGAGAATTTAGCGTGAACAGGCACCAAAAGCTTGGGATCTTTCAATGCAACTGAAAACATTAACAAAAAGGCTCCCGAAATTAGATAGATTTTGCTCAGTTGCTCAAAATCCAGATAAGCAAGCATCCATGAGTATTATGGTATGTTAAAAGTTCGAAAAATGCTTTGCATTTTCTGCTGTTCATCCCTACTCCACCTGCACAGCAAAAGGACTGCTGACACAGTGCCCAGATACAAAAACTGCAAATGAAAGTCCTCGGGTTTCTGCTATTGCTTAGGAAAAATAAACAATACGCAACCCAACCTGACAGCTTCACTGAACAAAATATACGAGAACTGTTATTTGAAGGCATATGTCTCCACAGGGAAGAAACTAAAAATTGAGATAGCTTTTTTTTTCCCCTCAAGTATTAAAAATGGAAAATATATCTTTCCACAGATCCAGAGAGTGGTTTTAAACCTGGTTTTATGTAACATCAGCCTCTCTGAAAGATTTGTCTGTAGACATATTCCCTATTAATTAGCAGTTTAGTGGTCATCTGTGAAAAGGGATAAGCAAGTATGTTTTGATTCATTTAAAATGAAGCTAAGGAGTTAACTGCTTTTACTTCCAGTAGTAACACTCATACTTCTCTCTATATATACACATACACTCAATAAATAAAGTGAGACAAGACAATGCAGGTCAGTCCATTGACAGATGTGAAGACAGTTTGCTTTACAAAACTATAATTTACCATATGTTCAGGAAAAACAGCTACATAGTAATATGAATTGTGTATCTCATCAGAAGCATTAAGCCTCCACAGAACAGAAATCCTTAAAAGCAGCCACTGGGTACTTCATCTCTATTTTAAGACAATTTGTTCTTCCCAAACAGATGTGCATTGTTTGAGGTCAAGAATCAAGAGAATTTTTCAGCTACCCACGTCCCTCTTTGGTGGAGCTGACCAACGGACCATACGTCACCAGGGCTACATGACGAGTATGCTGCAGTCCCTCACAAATGTAATTAGGGATTGCACCTACCCATGTCAAAATAACCAACAGTAAAACACGTTCTCCCTGAAAACTGCAAGCACAATGAGGTCAGTGGGACAGTGCATGCAGTCATTGCATTTGAGAGCACAAGAACACCTCCCTGCAGAAGGCAGCCCCAAAGCAGAGACCAGGGCCACTGAGACCAAGCCATGCTTGCTTATGCTTTGCCCCAAGTGTACAACCAACCAACCCAGCCAGCCCCACAGGCTCAATACCCACACGCAGCTGATTCACCTCAATCATCCCCTCCCAGTGTCTATACATTGCTAACATGACATACCTACCCTTCCTTCTACAAGCTCACATAACTTAAAACTCTTTACTAGGCCAACATTTGCACTCAACTCAGCCAAAATTCCCATTGGCCCAGGATAGCCTCACTAACATATCTCTAAATTTATAATTAAAAGTTACCTGGATTTATTATTTACCATAATGAAAGACTGAATAAAAAGGAAAATGGAAGTGGTCTTACCTACTTTTTTAAACAGCTATCTGACATTATAGCAAAGTACTATTACTAGTGGTCAATGGGTCTACAAAGAGTTAATGTAACACAAATGTATTTCTGCCAAAGGATCAGCTTTACAGAGGGAGTAAACAGTGAGCAGAAGGGGATATACCAGTGGCTGAGCAGCAGTGAAAACCAAATTTTGTCTTACGGAAGATGGAACATAATTGCAGAGTATTAATTCCATCTCTCTGTGCATAAGCATACTAAACACACAGTGAAGGACACTAGTTATGAACTGCTTACGCTTTCAAATACCTGTAATATTCTGAGCCCTTCTGACACAAACATCCTCTTTGGACATCACCATAGTTCTGTGCTCACTGTACCACAAGCCTTTCAGTCAGTTTGCCAGTGGAGAAGACAGCAATACACATCTTAAAATCACTTGTTTACACAGTAACTCCTCTCGTGAAACAGACACTCAACAGACAATGCTGCAAGACCAAAGAAGAAAGTATTGCTGCTATTCACGACTTTCCTCCACAGAAACAATTCAAAATACTCAGCCAGTAAATCAAGTAAACCAAACCAAAACTAAAAACTTTTTTGTTTTGCTAGAAACAAGGACCAGAAAGCCTTGCAAAACTGCGCCACCTGGCAATGCTCCTCAGGGTGGCACACACCATGTCCAGCCTTCCCCAGGGATAGAAGAACTTTGCACAATGAAATCCATCCTATTAAAAATAATTCTAGAGTATCAAACATGGAGAAAAAAAAATGCTCTCTTTTTCTTCTTTTAATCATCGTAATACATGCTCATGCTCTCTCTGTATGTATACACACATGCTATATATGTATGCACGCATATAACATATTTACTTTTAAGTTCACTGAGTAAGAAGAGTTCACACTTCTAAAAGTAAATTCTTCCTTTCCCTCCACTAGATGCCAACATCTGCGCTCCAGGGAAGCAGTCCTTGAGTGCCCCTACCAAACCATGGCTGCATAGCTCATGGACTAAACTGAAGTCAAGGCCGTTGACACCGAAAACCCGAGGCAGGGTGCACAGGCAGTGCTATGACTCTAAGATGGATCCAGGAACGAGCAAGCACCACACTGTTGTAGTTTCTCGCGCGCTGAAGTGGGACCCGCACCCTAACTTTCAGCAGGGTAGCGACATGTACCGCCCACGCAAGGAAGGTGGGGGTCGCAGACACTTTCAAACGTGTTGACCACCGTCTCCATTTCAAGAAAATTCAGATTCTTTTACAAATAGAGAGAAGATCAAACTTTCAAAGGTGATCTTGCCAATAAAACTGTGACCGTGGGCTTAGCTGGCCACAGTTGTTGTTTAACAAGCTGCTAGTTTTTTGACACAGCGCTTATTGCTATTCAAAAAGAGCAGAGGATAAAATGCACAAAGAGAAGGAAATGTTATCATTTCCTTTCCGCTCATCTAAATCTGTCCCCATCAGGCTAATGGAAGTTTTACTATTTATTCACAGGAGGTTAATTGGCCCAAGGGGAAAAAAAAAATTACCCTTCTAGTAAAAATTTCCAGTCTATTTAAAGCAAAATTTTGCTGGAATCACGTTGAAATATTAATGCTGGTTCTTATACATTTGTCCCCAAATACTCTTCTTTTTTTTTTTTTTTTTTTTTTTTTTAAAACGCTATAGTGGCAGTTTTGGAATCTCAAACCAATCTTGTTAACGTATTGTCTCACTCAACTAAACAAAACCAATAACATCCTCAAAGAAAAAGTGACAGTGTTGTTTCCATTTCATACAGAAAAGGTTGTAAAATGACTTTACTTGTTTCACTGGACCGTTTAAATATACAGGTATGTAGTTTTGCCCAGACTATACCTAGCCACTTCAAAACCAAGATAAATTCACAAAGTTCTTAAAGACTTATCCTCTAGCAGGGAAGAAGTTAATAGAGTGATATGTTTGAGGTCGGACTCAGCAAATCTCACCTATCTTTAATTGGAGTTTTAGATAGTCGAGCAATTAGGCTCTTGTCTGCATCCTTCATGGAAAGAAAATGGCATTCCCTGTACTACTGAAAGATAGCAGTAGCTTTTGAGAATGCATAATAGGTGCTAAAATAAATGCAGTGTTAACGGGAAATTATAAACAAGAAATCATATATTCCTCCCTTTTATTAGAGGGCAGTAACACATTAGCAGAATTGATTTGAAATTGCTTATTTCTGATGCTTTGGACATCCACAGCCCCTATCCATCCTGTGCACAAATCTATGTGATCTGACATCTGCAAAATAAGGACCATAACAGGACACGTAGCCACCAACTGTGTTATAATTGAGTAGCTCAGCTCATAACAAACACGTTCCTTGGCCAGGGACAAATATGAATTTTTCTGAGTGATGTACAAAAGCTTCAGCCAGGAAACTTCTTTTCCCTTCCCCATATCTATCCCCAATACATTTGCTATGCACCTTTCAGGTTCCCAGCAGATCAGACAAAACTCTTACAAAATAGCCCTAGTTCAAGCTCAGATCAATGTTTGAGAGCTTAATTCTACAGGCAAAATAGTGTTCTTTTAACAAAAATTTTATGGTGGAAGAATGTCTAACAACAATTAACCTCTAAATAGCTGCAAACTAAACAAATCAGTTTTGTTCCTCCCATCCTGAGGAATGAGCACAGCTCAAAACTTCAGCATGTTAAAAGCAATCAAGACCCTCCAAAAACCAGAGAGGTAAACTCAAAGATTGGATTACTTAGTTGTCATTCCCGCAAACACATACTGTGAATAGCCCTAATGGTTTCCAAGTAGTTGTTCACAGGATAAAGATGCTCAGATACACGGACAGTTACAGGGTTAGAAATGTAAGGTCCCAGAAGTCCAAATACAAACAAAATTGTTTCCCTCAAATGTGACTGCATTCACGAGATTTAAAATTGCCAAAACACTATTTTTTACAACTTGCTGAAATTAAAGTTCATTTTAGAATTCAGAGCAGATATCCATCAACACTAATCTTGCATAAATTCAGTTTCTTTCCACCACATTTTCATATGAAGAGTATGGAGCAGGTACAACTCCAAAATATCCCCATGTACATTCTTGCTTTTATGAAGGTTACGTTCATTCAGTATTCATAGTACTAAATAATACTACTAAATAAATCTAGCTATTCTTGCCTAGCTAGTATCATGAGTATAACCCAATGAACAATAAGCCAAAAATCAGGATATTTCCTATTAAACAGGTACCTTCATCAGGAAATATGTTTGGAAGCCTGTTTTGTACTACACTGCTACATTGTCTAATGCACCTTCTCCTGAGGAAACCACGTAATTGTCTCAAAGTTTTATATAAATTTCCCTTCTGCTATGCGGGTGTTTTATTAGGTTGATGGAGCTCTTAGCAGTGGAAAAAGCTAGAAGAACAAAATTAACAACTTTTATGCTAAAATATCCCAATCCCTACGCAATCAAGAATGCTTGTCTTTATACTTCTTCTCACTAACCTTCAGCCTGCTTAACACTGTACACATAATCTCTGCACTATTTCAGTGTTGCCATAAAATGACACACATATCAGAATTAAAGCCTCACATTTCTATCATAACAGGTACTATGCTGCTAATTGAGTTTCATTATATATTTGATTTTAATTTTCTGCTTAGCAAGGATTGACTTTCTTCTCCTCTAGATGTAATATGACCATACAGAAGCTTCTCTCTTTCTCCATATAATGATATGCTCTTCCATGTACAAAGTAGATTTTTTTTTTTCCTTATTTTGGTTCAAATTATCTGGAAAAACATGACCTAGTTTAACAGTGGCCACCGTATGGTTCTTAACTCCAAGTAGCTCTTGAGGCACTTTGAGTGCAGATCCTGCACTGAAGTGACACAACATGGCCAAAAGCTGGACAGCTTGGCAATATGAATCCCTTGCAACAAGGAAATGTGAGCCAGAGGCGCCCAAGACCAATATCATCCTGGTTGCTTTAGGATCTGACTGTATGCTCAGCCCACAGCAGAGTTCGTGGCCTCTAGACAGCTACTGTTCTCTTTCCCTTACGAGATGCTTCTGGACCTCCTCCTACTCACCGATCCACTTGTCCAACATATACAGCTCTCAGACATACAAAGATTTTGCCCCATACCAAATGGAGGCACAAAGGTTGTCTGTGCCCACTCTGGTGCATTAATTTTTAATACTTCAGGCTTTACACATTTTATGGTTTATTTACAAAAGAATATTGAAAGGATATTGACAGAATATTTCTTCCAAAATGACTGAATTTTTGCTAGTCACAGCAATACTCCCACTTGTGATTTTAAAACTAACCCGTGAGAAAGTGTGTAATAAAATATTTTTGGTGGCAATATAGTTAAGCTGCATAAAAATATTTGACACGATTCCAGATGTTCTTATGGTATCAGTATTCATGACACAGCTATCTGGCATTGCATGTGTGTGAGAGACAATCTCAAATACTTACAGCCAATCATCATCATAGCAACAGCAAAGATCTTCTCCCCATCTGTAGTCGGAGCAATGTTCCCAAATCCAACACTGGTGAGGCTGGTCATCGTAAAATACAGCGAGGAGATGTAGACCGAATCTTTGCTTGGTCCGCCTTCCCATTTTCCAAAGCCTGATGTGTTGAAGCGGTAAGGTGTTCCTATTGACATCCCCAGCTGATAGAGCCAGCTCTCTGTTCGGATCGTGTTTGTATCCTCATCGATAACTTCATAGTCTCCAATGCTGTACCAAATGCAGGCCAACCAGTGTGCTGCAAGACCAAACACACACACCAGCAGAACCAAGACTGCTGCTCCGTATTCAATGTAGTGGTCCAACTTCCGAGCTACGCGACCCAGCCGAAGTAGCCTGACCACTTTAAGTGAACTGAAGAGGCTACTGATGCCCTAGAAGGATAAAGCACAGTGACCATTAGAATTTAATATTAAAGCAGGACCATTAGAATTTAATATTAAAGCAGCAACATTCATAACTGCGGTTTCCAAAGATACGAGGTGATCTATCACACATAGATGGTCATCAGATAACACCTGAAAAGAGAGACTGTGAAACATGAAAAGGTCAGTGACCCTTTTCAGTGATGGATATATGCACTCCTGTCTTCATCGTTAACATTTTGTGGGTTGCTCTCTGAACTCCCCTTTCAGATGGTTTGAATAAGGTCTACAAATATGTTTGTAAAGGCTTCAAATGACAGGCTATTTATTGCACATCCTGTTGTGCAAGTAGATCATCCCTGAGCATCCCAATGCCTCTTTAGGCTGACTGAAAATAAATGTGGAAGTCACTGAGCATTGAACTGTACAAATCCAACATTAAGAGGAACATAACCAGACACCTATTGAATTCACTCCAGCATCTGGAGCCATGAACATCTTACGGCTATTCCTGACTTTCTTATGATCCTGGGCAACACGTGTCCTCTCATCTCTCAGATATAACACAGTTGGCAGCATTTAGCTCAGACATACCGGGAAGATAAATAAGGAAGGCCAAAAAATACTGGAAGTACCTGGTGATTTGTAATTTTTCCAGTGTAATAGCGCATTTCCTATGACTTTACTTTCATATAAGAATTCACGCACTGATAATCAGTGCTCTGACATTTCTCACACAGGCTACACAAAACTTAACTATTTTAAATATCTCACTGTCTAATCCCCATGCCACATTCTTTTTATGACAGCTTTGTTATCAATGTAGTATTTCTATGCTGATATTAATATGGCTCCCATAAAACAGAATTAAGCCAGCATGTAGGATTTTGTGTTGTTAACTTTTAGGCAGCTTTGCAATCCCATGCACAAGAAGTGAAATAAAAAAATTCAGAGCCATTTGGGGCACTAGAAGATCTGAATAGCCTTTCATAAAAATCCTTTCTTTTCTTTTCTACTCCCTCTTATCAAGACTGTTTCATACATAGAGGTCTGATTAAAATTTAAGCAGACTGGTTTAATGAGTATTTCTGGAAATGCATAATTGCATACTTCTGGTCACCAGCTTTTACTGGAAGTTTCTTTATTCCTGCATAAATACAACTGCTTCAGTATCTTCGGCTGGTTCGATGCACTAGAAGAGATGTTTTATTAAACAATTGCATAAAGCATATTGACTCATGTTCCCCAGGACTACGGCAATGTACTTCCCCTTTATTTCATGAATTTGTCATGATTACATTGACTTATTTTTAGAGACAGATGTAATTTGTTACCTGGGAACACACTATCAATTTCTATTAAGTATTTGGACAAGATTTAACACAACCAGGAGGAGGGGAGTAAAAAGAAAAAACAAAAAGAGGAAAAAAGCAGCCTTCCTTTAAATCAGAGCTATTTGCAGAGATCTAGAAGAGACCAAATCTTCTCGTGATTATCTATGCCAAACTTTTCAAGTCACTGATGCAAAAATTCCTTGACAAAGTAAAAGTTAATTTTCGATTCCCATTCATTCCCTACCCGGCTTTGTTTTGTGAACAATGGAGCAAAGCCTTGATGCCAGTTCAGAGAGTATGACCCAGAAGGCATAAGGCCGTCATTTCCAGGGGAGGGGAAGCGGGTACTTCTGAACGCTCAGTATGGAGAGGAAAAGCAAAGAGGAAACACAAAAAACTCACCACGATAACCGTATTTTAGAACTGGATATGCAAGTCCCTGAGTGACAAGCACGTACAGTCTCTACATTCTAAATATCTGCCCTCTGCCATTACACCACAGCCTTCTGACCTTTTTCCTCAGGACCAATGCCCGTTTCTCCCTTTCCTCTTTACAGACTTTAACAGCAAAACAATAATGTTTTACATTTGGAGAGGTCTCCAGTAATGGCCTGCTTTTAGCTTCAGTCTCAAAGCCAAGCTTTTTAATCACGCAGTGCTTACAAGTCTCAGGCAAGGACAGGAAAGTTTTCCATCCCAACATTCTAAATATCAGTTTTATTTTTGCTCAAAAATAGTGATGCAAAACTTGTTCTTAAAGTTGAAATGCATCACTGGGATTTAAAAAAAAAAAAAAAAAAAAAAGTGCTGTTTGTCAGTAAGAGTCCTACCAAAGACAAAAATAGTAATGATTCAGGAAGGCCTTAAAAGTTTGGAATTTGGTTAATTCTTAATTGGGGGGGGGTGGGGGGGGGTGGGGGTGTGTCAAGGAACAGAAATACTTGGGGATAAAAAAAAAAAATCACAGAGAGGGAGTTTGAGAAATTGGATACAAAAAACGGGAATACAAAATAAAATATTTGAAATTAGATTTAAAATGTTTAAGGCAAACTACTTTGCTTTCAGAGGACTTTTATCCTAATTTCCCTTGTGAAATTCACAAAAAGAATTTTGTAAAAACATTTAAAATGTGATAGAACTGCATCAATTGTGAGAAAGTGATTCTACCAAATTCTGACCAGAGGTAGAGAGAATTGGGGTTTTTGTACAAAAAGAACTTGCTTATTTACAGACAATAAATACTTGATTTGGTTGCATTGAAAGGATGTATTTAATATTCAAATTAGTCACAGTATTTCACCTGACTGCATTGCCAATAAGATTCTAAAAGTTCAGAAAAATCTAAAAAAAACCCCAAAAACATTTATTTTTATCCCAGCATTAGCAGTATTTTCTATTTTGTTTCCTCAGAGAAAAGGATCTGTCTATTCTAAATGGATCAATATGAAGAGGAAGAAATGCCCAAGGAAATAATTATTCATGTAACTCTCTTAAAAAATTCTAAGTGACAGAATTTCAAATGGTTATAAACAATGGAAACTTAATAGTCTTTTTCATAGATGATACAGTAGGAAAAAATCAGATCGTTCTCCAATACTTTAAAACGGTACTTTTTGTCACTAAATTTAGCAAGTAGTATTTTAATACTCACAGGAATAGATCTGCTGGATTCAAAGTTGACGTTTTAGATTACCACTTTCCAAAATAGAACTGTACTTTTAGATTACTGTCCATTTTAATGCTCTTATCAGTGCAGATTATTTTTATGCTTTTATCATACAGATGGCTCCAAGATGTCACGCAAAAGAGCCTGAACTCAATTTACTCCTCTTGATGTATGTCCCACCCTCTCAGCTCTGCTACTCCTACAGCCTTTGAAAGGCAAATTAGAGACACCCAGAGCTCCGTCTGCTCCAAGGACGTAGATGAACCTCGGTTCGTAAAGAGCTAGCAATTGTACTACAGGTCCCAAACAGGCACCCCCAGATGCTCCGCTCGAAAGGATGACCATAAGGAGCTTCTGTGTGGCAGGCAGGGAACGGACAAGACTAAGTAATAACCCACAAAGTCCTACCTGGACCTGATTTCTCAGACACGGTTCCAACCTATTAGTACTCTATTCAACAGATCCCTTCCCCGGGGGCACGCAGAAGCTAAGAAATCTGTTATATGTCCAGGGTATAAAAAGAGTACATTTTTACTATACTTTGTTCCGGAGACAACTTGTGCGCAGCACTTAAATATGCAGCACTTAGTCAAATATGGCAGAAAATGCTAAATTTCACACAAACTTTTATTTCACATTGTTTGAAGTAACTGAATGACAGTAAATGAAGATTCTACTGCTGATACCTGCATATTGTTGTTGACAAATATTTAATACGTTGACAGTTTTACTTTCGTTGCCAGTGATGGCTGATGCATGCAAATGGAAGAATCTGAAGCGAGCCCCCTCCAAACCAAAGAGCAAGCTCAAAGCACTGAGAGGCAGAAGTAATAACTCTGTATTCGCTGATTAAGCAAACCTGAATGTCAAAAGCCCTTAAGATAATAAATACAACCAATCCCCCTTCCTCTCCTCCTACACAGTCTTTGCAGAGTGGAACTGCACCTCAAACACAACAGAAAAACAGATCAGCCTCAGGCCTGGAGGAAAGCAAGACCCACATTTTACATTCAAAGAGAACACCTCAGAAGTTTATGCACGAAATACTGTCAAAACTACATTTCCATGTATAATTTGTCATTAATTAGACCTACTCACTAAATACTGTGCACATTTACACAGATTTTCTTTTGTATCTCCTTGTTTTCTGCAAGACATGATCTACTGTCAGTGCACCCCTGGTCTCGCACTGGTATCTCAGCCATGGGAGTAACCTTCTCTCCAAGCACAGGATCCAGGATATCCATGTTTTGGCTCTAGCTTTGCATCAGACAACATAAGATTTGTGCCATTACTTCCATATCCATAAGAAGAGATAGAGAAAAGATGCTGTGATTAATTATTTTGTGAAGTGTTTTGAAAACATAAGGGCTGTAGCAGAGTAATTATTAGTTACTTGTGTCATTATGGTCCCCAAGGACAGTAACAGTGGATAGTACAGTGCTAGATGCTGTACAAATAAAAACCAGTTACTGCAGTTCATTTGCACACAAAATTAAATTCAACTTAATTCATTGAATAATAGAATTCCATCTTGAAAAAATAAAATACAAATTTTTTAAAGAACAGCAATAAAATTAACTACAGCAAAAAAAAAAAAAAAAAGTGAGAGAGAATTCATTTTCCCTTCCAAACAAGATATAGGATGAACAACTTCAGGAAAGAACTAAAATGCAACTTTCATCCCACCTCCTACAGCTGTAGTAACACTAGCACTTTAGTAATAGATTCAATCTGCATGACAGCATTCACTTTTTAAGCCATTATTTACTTTCTACATGTGCAGAAAGTAAATGCACTTAACCTAAGCATTACGGTTTTTTCTAGGCTCAAAGGAAGTATAATTTACTTTACTATCTATTTTTTTTTAAAAAAAGAAATACTCAGTATTGACACAAATCTATTCTAAGTTTTCCAGCACTTTCCTCTCACATGTAACTACTAAAGTTCTGGCTTCATCTCAATTAAAGAGAGATGCAGGAGACTAAAAGCTAACCATTAAAAGAATGAGAATGAAACAGAACAAAAAAATAAATTAATTATTTATCCAAAAAGGGGAGGCAATGAACCGAATCACTACCATAAGTGAGGCAAGAGCCATGGAAAGCACTGCCTTCTTTCTTGACATTTGATTCCAAAGTCAGCTGTGCCGCAGCCTGGCTCTGCCTATCTGCCGTGGCACGGCAGCCCCGTCAGGTCATTATTAGGACTTCTCATTTCTGTTATTTGCCTCTTCCGATTTTCTTAATTAGGTCTGAGAACATGACCTTTCCTACAGATTGCCACATTTAGCAACCAACAGATGAGATAACGTTATGCGCACAGGTCAAAATCAATATCTAAACCCTCTGGTTACTGCTGTGGTTTTCAGCACTGAAGAAAGCAGATCTCTAGGCTCACAAAGCTTCTTTTAGTCAGACATCTGTGAGCTTGGTTAGAATCGAGGGAGAAACAGCAATAATTCATGTATAAGAGCACAGGGTGTGAGAAGAGACAGAAAGCCTGATTTTTCATTTATAAAACTATGTCCGTGCTTGCCTTACACACGTACATGCGCACTCAGAAAACCAACAAATCCAGGAAAAAAACTTTTCTTTTACTTTGAGAGGAAGAACAAGGATAAAGATAACATGTAAGTCATCTAAAGAAATCCCACTTTCCACAGTATCAGATAAAAAATTTACCCCGACATACAGCAATCTGCTTCACAACATTTCCGATTCTAAGCCGCCATCAGTTCCAGAAGCTTTTTACTTATCTCAAAGAGTCAAAACACCCAAATAAGATTTAGTGTTACTGGCATCTAATACCACTCCATCTTTCCAATTCTACTCCAATCCCTAACATGAAATAGACTATAAAGCAACCATTTAGCTACTCAAATAAATACCCTTTGCCGTCTCATCTGACTTTCTGCCTCAGATCAATACAAGTATGCTGAATGGGAGAAAAAGAAGAGAGTAACTGATCCCAGTCTCCGAAACAGGCTTCCCTTTATGTGCAGTGTAAGTATCACTCTAACAGCAGCTTTTTGAAATAATTCAGAATCTAATATATTCAATTAGCTCTCCTTCTTGGACAAAGGCTATCACCATACATTATCACTGAAAATGTAATTCAGCGGTTTAATTCTTTTAGCCTTATACAGATTGAATAGCTTATGTAGACTACTGTTCTCTCTTTAACAGTATGATAAATCATGTCATGCTTTTCAAAGCTATGAAGAAGTAGCCCTGAAACGCAGTAACACCCTTACTTATCTGTGACTTAGCAAAAAGACATTAGTAGTGCAGAAGAGAAGTTAATTGGCATCTTAACAGCCACAGCAGAACCTAAGGAGTAGGTGTCGGGCAACACAGCAACGCATCCCCCTCTGGTCTTCTCTTTTGGGAGAGGCTATCCATCAGCAGGCAGAGTAGATGTCTCTGAGCCACCAAGGTGCATGAAGCTGGGGGAAGACCAGGGAAGCAAGTAGAATTTAAATGAACTAAACACCTTAAGCAGGCTTACAGCAGAGGAGAGAATTTAACCCTGAATGGGTTAAATAGGATAAGAGCTCTGCAGCGCCTATATACAACACCAACACAATTTGGAAAACAGAGGATTTAGGGGGAAAAGGCATCTGCCTCTTTAGAGGGTAGCATAAAAGAGGCACTTCATTAGTAGCATGGAAGTTGGGTTTTTAAGGAGGGAAGTTAGAGAAACTCATATTTGATTGGGGGGAAAAAAGGGGGGGGGGAGAGATGTAGACAAAGGAGAGAGAGACCCTGAATCAAATCTTCAAGAGACTGTGAACAGTAAGTGCTTCTTTGCCTCCCTGGTTTATATCCTGGCAGTCTGCTTTACTCCATTTGCATTTCCCTAAACACTCCTTCCACCTACCAACCTGTTAAGGAGTAATTCCTGCCTGGCACAGCCCCTTGGGGCCATGCTGCAGTACAGAGGCACCTACAAAAGTCAGATAAGCAGCCCTCCTCCTCCATCACCACCTTTCCTTTCTTTTGCACTCCCCTTCTTCCCCAGGTCAAGGCCCCCAGGCTCCTTCTGAAGCTCCCAACGCCACCCAGGAGCCACACCAACCACCCCCCTAGCCTTGCTCCAAGGGCCTCTGGCAGGTTACAGCCCAGAGCGCACACCTCCCTTGGGCTTCGCCCTGTTTCTCAGGGGTCTCTCACAACGGGACACCCAACCAAGTAAACCTCCACCACCACCACAGCCCCGAACCCCAGGCCCTTGCTCCAGCCCTCCCACTGCCCCAGCTGGGTACAGTAACCCAATCGCTTGATTCTTCCCCAGGAGCACCAGTAAGGAGTCGCCCAGTCCAGGGGGTCTCACTAATCTCTTCTCATCTACTTTCATCACGTCCAAGAATCACAATTTGCCGACGCTTCCTCTATGCCTGGATCACACTCTGTGATACTTAGCTGCACTACATAGAAAGTAGGCTATGACTACTTTAATTTTAATTAGCCACAGAAAAATATTCATTCATTACCAAGACTTATCAATAGACTTGCATGCAAAACACAGTATTGCCTAATTGGACAGATCCAAATAAGAGAGGTGAACTACACACTGTTTCAAACAGATTTCATATTATACAGCTGTTTACAGTTTAAAAGACTTTAAAAATTATATTTTCCAGTTTGCAAAATTCATCTAACCCAAAAATCTTTCTTTATGGACCCCTGTTTATTCCATAAAACTATAAATATGATAATTTATTCCCTCGCCCCTTATTGCAAGCAAATGGTAAAACAAGTCTAGGGAAGTTGCTTGTTTTTCAGTGTAGCTACTTCAGTAATTCCTAGATAGCTAATTTTTATTAGCATGAGAGATTATTCCACTAATAAGGTTTAAATTAATCTATTGCAAAAGTACTGCCTCTGAGAGTTGCCAACAATCTGACCAGCAACACATTCATTTTTTCCTCTCTCACAACTCATTGTTTACTTTCCAGCTACACCATGCTCACTTAGCACTAAATAACTTAATTTACTTCTATTACTTCTGTATTGTGTTTTTTCTGGGACTTTTTTTATCATCATAAATTTTGTCCTTTCAAAGCTGTATATCTTCTTTGCCTACATGCTAGCTTCTCTCTTATTCATCCGCTTAAGTGAACACTAGATCATTTATATTGAATACATCTTTCCTGATGATCTTTTACTATGCATTTATTTCTCTTCTACCTCAACTAATAAGAGTGATATATGGTTCTCAATTTGCCATCAGCCAACAATTGATCATAGTGTTCCGTTCAAATACAGATAGCAATTACTACTACAAACTCCCTATTTCAGAGATTTATATGGTGGTGACATGACTGGATTCCACTCCTACCATGAGATTTCACAACAACAGTGTCACATGTAATAAGTCGCATTTTTTCCAATATAAATTATATCTTATGGTATTATGGCTGAAAACCACAGTACAAAATGCTCAAGCTGACACTGCAAAAATATGCTTCAACTTGCCTTTGGAATTCAAAGTCTTAAATTGCATTGTTCTTGGCAAAAATTGTGGAATTTTCTTTAAGCCTGTTTTTTATTAAATCTACTGATTGATTCTGAACACAAAAAGATAGCATTATCCCCCAAAGTAGGTGGTATTTCCTTAATTGAGGAATAATACTAATTACTGTAAAGGATTACTGACAAATGTTATTGTGATCATTCAAATTCAAAAGAAACTAAATACCACGTTTTAAGGGCTGTGTAAATTTTAGAGCAATATTTTCTTTTCTTACTCAAACTCTACTACAGCATGATATATTGTCTTACCAGTAGAAAGTCTAAGCCTAGCGTTAAGTTGATTCATCAATCAGTGGAATATTTTCTTTTCTTGAAGTTCTATGGCAGGTCAAGAAAGTAATTCGTATTTAACTGTATAATTAGCTTCCCATATAGAAAAGCCAGAAGAAACATTTATAACTTTTCTTTCATTTGGGTAACAATGGAAATTTCTCTACAGCTATTCATTCCTTCATTTGTTGAATGCTGTTCATGTCTGAATACGAGATACTCTACTGTCTCTTTGAGCACAGCACTTGAGATCAGAAGCTTCATACATTCTCATATTTAATTCTATGTCCTTGAACAAAGACATTAATGTTTTTTCTTTCCTCTTCCATCTGTAGAATGTGACTATTCATACTTAAGTGCCTCTTGTATTAATTGTAGTTATTAATAGTTGTATTGTTAATAGTTAATGAATTCAAAGTATTTTTGTGGACAAAAATATTCTCAACAGTGCAGAGAGGAAACTGGAATTTCAATTATATTAAAAAATGTGAATTGAAAATATACTAATGTTCCAAACTGCAACAAACCCAAAGAATTTTGAAATTGCCTGAAAAACACAGAAGTCGCGCTCAATTTTATTTCAAGAAAGTATTTTCCATTATATCTTATAATGGAATAATGAAGTAAATTGCAAAACAAAAAGTTACTTCAAAATAGGAAAAAAAATTCAATAACAGAATTTTTTAAAATTAGTATCTGCTTGTCCAAAATATTGATCAACACTAGTTTCATATGTTATAATTAATCTTATATTGGTGGATCACTTTAAAGATGACAATAACAGTTTCACTATTAATCTATCAAGATATAAGTGATGGGACAGTCCCTAAATTACCCAGAGCCAAAAGAGCCTCAACACCCTGTATACACTGCTTTTTACTTCTGCAGCTCCAGGTCCTGTGTCCCCTGCAAATCAATTCATCGTTTCCATCACGGTAATTACGGCATTCTTAAAAACAAATTGACTTGTCAGGTTAGTTCCTCCATGACATCCTCAGCGTCTTCAGTGACGTTTCTTTTAACAGAGAATGACAGCAGGCAGAAAAAACAGTGAGCTTCCTCCTGCCCCAGTCCCCCTTCGCTATAGGGACTGCAACAAAGCCAGGGTTCTATTTCCTCCTGTTTAAAATCATATATGGAAAACACCAAAACAGGAAAATAGCAATTCATATTCTTCATCTCATTTTATCACCACTGTTGACACTGGGTATCATTTAATCTCTGGCAATTTTTTTAGGAGTATTCACGTTAGGACTAAAAAAACCCCAATTCCCACAGCAGCCATGGCCACCTACTAACTCCATTCTCATGGCTCCAAGGGAATTCCCTTTAGCAAAATCAAAGTGACACACAGATAACAATCTAGTTTGGCTACTTGTAACTTGAGCAGTGCAGCCTCGCAGCCGACTTAATCAAATGGTGAAGTAACATGGTGTGTAATCCAGGATGAGTGACAGGTAAAATTTAAACCAGCAAGTTTGAAAGAAAGGGAGTTGACCCACAAGGGAATGCTCTACACAACAGAGAAGAAGATATAAGGCAAAGCCTTTCTACTTTCAAGACTCCTTGAATGTGGCTTTTTTTTTTTCCTTCTTTAATAAAAGGTTATCTTTCTCTCTACAGGCAGTTCATGAAACAGTGATCAGCATATACTGTCCTAAATCCCCATCTGATGTGCACTATGTTATTCTGCTGGCATTGCTGGCAAAGCCCCTCAGGTCCTGTAAACCAGTCTATGAGCCCTTAGTAGAAGTACAGCAATTTACACCAGTGGAAACTCTGCTCTAATGACCCTACAATGATTTATACCAGCTAAATGTCAGAACACACTAGGGGAAATAGAGACGAACAGTCTTGAAAGGATAGCATCAAGAAAAATGTTTTTTTTCCTTAGGCACCATAGCTAGAATAACTAAAACTAACATTGTTATACTGATTAAGGAGACTGTTGAAGACCCATAGGAAAACTGAAGTACCAATCAGCTCCTCATTGTTACAAGGCAACACTGAGACGGAGAACCTGGAGAAATTCAAACTCACACAACAAGAATTTCTCTGCAGAATTGCCACCATGAGTCTGAGAACACCTGGGCTCAGTTCAAGGGCTGTCACAGCCACTGGTATAGACATTTTCCTCAGGGATGTTCTGTAGGTCACATCACCGGTCCATGGTTATGAAATGTTCCTCCAGCAAAATCATCAGCAGGTTGCTACTATTTGCAGCAGGTGAGAAAAGCTTCCTTCCCTTTTTTTTTTTTCCCCTTTTTTTTTTTTTTTTTTTTTAAATCTTTCAGTCTAAATATCAGAAACTGACATATGGTCACTATTTCCATTGCTTTATCAGTGCTAAGGCAAAGTAATATGTAAAAGCCCTGCACAGTAATCTGCAGCCTGGGTCCTTTTTATGACAAACAAATATTTAAGGACAGGTCTCACAAGGCTTTTTTGCTTGATCTCATTTGTGTTATTTCAGTCTATAGCTTTATATAAAATGAAAACCTCTCTAGGGAATTAAATATCAAATAGCATTATGTTTTTTCCACTGCACCAATAGTTTGCCTACTTGTCCTCAAGTCATTGAGAAAAACACTTTAAATACTTTAAATTTGATAAAAACCTGTGTAGTGTATTTTTACAAAAATAATGTGATTTTATGTTTTTACCCAGATATTTCACTTTGCATAATTTTCTTTTAATAGCAAGGCTGTCTTTTGTAACATGGGTATATTTTAAAGGAACTCATAAAAATTAAATTTTACAGGCTAAAAATTAAATATTAAGCGCTAGTATATGTCACAGATAAATGCAGACACATAATTAGTTGATGGTACAGAATTTATAACGTGTAATTAAAAAGTGGACTGCTGGAATCCTCTTCAAGATTTTATTAACAATTCATTAAGTCTCTGAACTATTTAGGCATGGAACCTTAATATAGTTAGTTTAGGAACATTTTCTTGTCAGCCTGATCCAGTAGGAGAATAGGCAGTTAAAACAGGGTAGTATTGTGGTTTTAAGTGTCTGAATGTTAGTTCTTTTGCTGGCTTGTGACCTGTTCCCAAAGAAATGACCAAGAATTAAGGAGGAGTCTAGATTTCCAGATTTCTCCCTATCCTTTCTTCTAATTACGGAATCGCAAAACAAGCAACAAAACAGCATCTTCAATTGCTTCACCTTCCTCTAAAACAACTGTTGCCAAACAATGCTGCATGGATCACCAGATACCCACACAGTACTTTCTGCTGGTCTAAGAAGATTTAGCGAGTCTCTGCCTGCCTCTTGCCCACCTGCTATATTGTATTAGAAGCAGCTGAGAACAGCGTATTATACTTCCCAATTGCTCACGTGAAGAATTGCCATTAGCAGACATACCCTGTTCAGTCAACAGTGAAAGCAAGAGAACCCTGCCCCAAGAAACTGTCTTGACACACCAGTTCAAGCTATTCATGGTAAGTCAGGCGAAGCAGCTTTCCTCAGTGCTGTACAGAGGTTCTGCTGTCTGCTTCTGCCTGTCCTCCTGAACTCTGAGGATTGTAGAATGAAGGAAAATAAACATGGATTTCTGACACGAACAACCTCAGCCTCTCCCAGTGCAGTTAAAGATGGACCCTCCTAGCTAGGACTCATAAGAAAACTTCTACGTGCGCTGAGGGCAGCTACTAGAGACATATGTACACTAATTCAATATATTTAAAAGCATACATTTCTTTCTTGTCTCCTCTTCCCTCCCCCCAACCATTAAGTAATAATTAATGTGTGGAAGTGGAACTAGTATACTGACCTCATCGACGTTCTCAAATGCATTGATGACATCATACGGCAAGCATGAGAGCAGATCGATCACAAACCAGGTCTTCAAGTAATTCATGCGAATCAACTTTGGGTCAGAGATCACCTCTCCTGCCGGCCCCACAAATGTGGTATGGAAATTGAGCACAATGTCTACCAAAAAAATGACATCGACAATGCTGTCTACTACTAGCCATGCCACATTGTTCTGTTTGGTTTTAAAGGAGACATTGTAAGGGACCAAAATAGCAGTGTAGAAGGTTAAAATCAAGATGATCCAGTCCCAGGTAGTCTTGAAAACACAATAATGCAAAATTATATGTGGCGGTGTCTTTGGTGCCTCTTGTTTGTACTGCGGAAGGATTTCGGAGCCCAGCTGCAATACCTGTAGTCACAGAGATTTCAGGAGAAAAAGAAAACATGCTTGATTTTTTAATGTTATTTTTCACATTGTAGATTCTCAAGCTCAGTACAACAGTTGATAAAAATACGTGTCCATTGACTCCTTTTAACACCACCAAATGGTAAGCAAGTCAGGATAAGTATTCCGTTAAACAAATTAGCATCAACCTAACAGTTGTTGTTTCTTTTAATGCCATTAATTATTTTTTGACACTAAGCCTAATGTGCTGGTCTCCAAGACATATAGGAAAGAGACAGCTCCTTCAGCAGTCTAAATAGATGAGACATAAATGATGGGCAGGAAGGCAGGTGCAAATAGAAATCAATGGCAAAACCAGGAACAATATCACAACTTCTGACTTCCAGTCCAGCACCGGGACCACTGGACCACATTGTTTCTCAACTTTGTCATTTAACTCTTCACTATACCGTATCTGAAATAGTCTTATCATCTTAACAATCAATCATGAATGCACAGGTCTTTGTTCCTTTTCTCTGGGCCATGCAGGACCAAAGCCTATGGATAACTATCGTTAGCCTCAATAAACTCATTTTGAACTTTAACTTTTTACTGAGAGAAGATCAGTGTCTTCACTATCTGATGGTGTACAGTTGAGTTACAACGGAGTTACATCTGAATTCAAAAAAGCGCTACAGCAAAAGATGATCTGTCAGCATGGGTTTTAAACCCTGGACCTCAAGCTGAGTGCATGCTCCAAGCGTTTTGCATAACTGCAATCTCAATCAGCGCTGCCCATTTTAAGTCTACTATCACTCCAGTTCTCCACACCAGTGCAAAAAGAGTATGATCATGTATTTAATTCTTGGGAACTAAAGTTTCTTTTACATACCTATGAACAAGAACATGTTTGTTTATATCTCTGAATATCCAGAGGGTGATATCACCATGAGGGTGAAACCAGCATGAAGGATCTGTCTCCAAGTAAAGACAAGTTAAATTTTAAAACAAAATTTACCCCGGATGAATTATAGGTGAAAACTGAAAGGAAGATGAGGTTTGCTTGAGTGAGATGTGCTTGCTAACACCAAAATCATAGAGCCTGGGAGAACTATTTAGGAGCATAGTTCCTTTTTCACATTTATTTACACGTAGTTCAGAGCAATAGGGAGCAGAGAAGGAAATTAAATGGCCACCTTCTCAGGGAAAAGATCAGACAACATAGCTATAATAGGAGGATGTCTTCCTTTCACGCTCCTTATCTCAGCTTTTTTAACGTCAATTATTTAGACAGGGATTTTTATCTGCAGTCTTTTCTGAGGGCTTTTTATTATTCTTTTTTTTTGTGAAGTGGTGGGCTTTTTTCCAACAGATTAAGCCAAAGGGGACAAAAGAAAACAATCAGCTACAGGAGTCCTACTCGGACAAAACAGGCTCAGATCAAGTTCCCTGCTGCTTTGAACCTCACAAAATCACTCATTCTTGTGCACAACAGGGGTGAGACACTGTCAGATCACAGTCCCTTGCACATGTGTAAATGACAATGGCAGTTGGAAGCCTGCTGACTTTGAGCCCAGTATGTTCTCCAGAAGAGAAGTAGCATGACCTGCTCAGAGAGACCTGCATGTTAGCACTGAGGCATCGACAGTTTGATTTAAAAAAAAAAAAAAAAGAGGACGTAGTATTTTAGTTCCACTGAGTTTCTAGAATGAAAGCAAAGAAGGAAAAAGAACATTTTCCCTTAAGTAGAACCCTTGCTGACCAAACTAGGACTCAGATATGTCCACTGCAGTATTAAGTACTCTGCCACTCCTGACCCTGATTCACGCAGGTTCTCCATACAAAGGCGGGGGGGGGGGGGGGGGGGGGGGGGGGGGGAGAAAAGTTGCCCTGTGGTGAGAGGAGCTGGAAGCAGCCCAAGACAGAAGCAGTCTCTTCTCTGCCGGTGGCACTGGCCAGCCAATGCAGTCCCCAGAAGTCACTGGTAGTGACTGGAAGAGGCATAGGTTGTGTACTGAGCTAGAATGTGTACTCAGAGCAGCGTTCCCTTCAGGGCTTGTTTGCAGTCCCAACGACAAATGTTAGGATGTCTTTTCTCGACAAAAGCTCTAGCCCGAGATCAATATTGCAAATACCTCCTGCCCTCCCTTTTGAGCATCGCAGCTGTACCTGAATCTGTTGGAAAGCACCGAGCAACTACAGGCTTTTGTGAGGATTTGCATGAGTAGCAGCTCTAACATAAGATCCCAAGCCTGAAATATGCTTCACTGGGCAAGGAGAATCCTCTGCAATATTCACTCACTGGAATAACTGATCAGCAAAACCAAGCACTTTCTATCATGTAGTAACATTTTTCAGTCAGTTAACTGGATTTCAGTTCTAATGCTGAGATCTTATTAGCATGGGGAGATTGTATCATCCCTTAAATGCAGGGTGAAAATATAATTGCTTCTTTTGCAATCACATCTGGTAGAGCTTTTTTTTTTTAGCCTCTGATATTATATGAAGAAGTCAAACATTGTGGTAACCATTCTAATCAGCACGGGAACCTCAACCATGAAGCACTGAAAAAAATAATTTTGTTAGTTCTTGTCAGATTGATTCTTATACATGCATACATACATAAGTTCTAGACTGAGAATTGCGTAATGCACTTCATTTTGGCGACGGCTGGTCTCTTTGTATTCCAAGAGCTTGTGAAATTTTGCATCATCCAAACTAAAGTTACTGGAAAATGTACTAATGTATTCCCATATACCTGAATAACAGGAACAAAGGCAAGAACAATCTCTGGCAATAAAGAAGGGGCTAAATTATGGTGTCTATTATTTTGCTGTAAATAAAAAAAAAATACAGTAAAGCCAGTGGAACTGCAGGGATCTAAAATTGAACTGAATGCAGAAAAAAACAGACTTACAGTTTCAACTCATTACGAAAATAAACAACTTTGCTGCGTCAGTCTTTTAAAATGTCATCACCAAGTACAAAGCACCCTCCCCTAGCTTGTTTGAGATTCGAAGGGCTACAGCACAGGAAAACAAAAGGATTGATGTCTCCTTCACTTTTTATTAGAAAGTAAATGTACTCTAAACTATCTGAATGGCTACAGACCTTATTAATAATCATGAAGAAAACACACACAACTATATAAACCAATATGCTGAGCTTCCACCCCTGTGCACTGAACAAATATTTCATTACTATCATTTTCTAAATAACTGAAACAGCCTTGGTTTTGGAAGATTTTTCTCTATTATGCAGTTATACCGTAGTAAAAGAAATATTTGTTTCAGAAAGTTATTAATGAAAGTATTATTCCAATTACTTATGATTCATCAGCCACTACAGTTGTTTTATCTGCGTTTATTATTTGTGGTAATGATGCATGATGTTTTAATAGCTTTCTAAAGCCAGATAATATTATTTCAAGAGCAGAAATGACAAATTTCATCATGGGTTTCTCAAGGCTGTGTTCATTTTTTTTTTAACATAACAAAATAAAAAAAAATTTCCCTAGATTTGTTAAAAAACGGTGAATACGTCACCAGTCAGGACTCATAAAAGTGCATCAACAAGTGGTTACAATGATTTATTTCTTTTTAAGACTGCATGACAAGGGAAAAAAAAAACCACACAAACAATCATTCATTTTCAGCTCAATCTCTCCCTTTTGTGTTTTCAACTGCGCATGTTTGCTTTCTCTCACTCTCCCTTGCTTTTGTTTTCACAGGCACCCACACAAATTGCTCCCAAGCCAAGGGCTAGGTGCTCAGCCTCAACTTGAAGTAGATTTTAATGGCAGTTATAAGTCCCTGGTAAACAGGGTTTACAAAAAAAAAATGGCAGAAGTTCCGTTATTAAGCAGTGCTGCTAAGCACCATTATAATTTTTCTGCTTTTATTTCTCATAACTATCACATTTTTTAAATTATGACACAATCTTGTTTACCCAGAACTGCCTGGTAAATATACAGAATACATCAGCTAACACCATAGGTGCAGAGGACACGTGTACTATGCAGTGACCAGGAAGAATGGTTCCTACAACCAGGTCCCTGGTGATAAAGCCACAGAAACGTATCAATTACTTTATACTCTTATTGCAAAATGTACTCTCAGAGTTACCTAACACCCTTGCATTACTTACATAATTAATTTAAGTAGTTTTCATATGACTACTATTAGAGAAATCAGGCTAAACAAATCTACACATACTGGCAAAAGTCAGAGATTGAAGCTTAGCAGACACTGCTTGTATTATCCATGGCCTGTGGATAAAACAAAGTAGTTTGTCACTAACACCTTTCTTAAACTACAGTTTCATAAATGATAAAAGAAATTGCAAGCTTTTGTGGCAGGCTCCTGTTTTGTGTTTATACAACACCTTGCCCCACTCAGGTTCTGGGACACAACTGTCTCCTCAGATATTCAAAACTCTAAGTGATGAAAAACTAAGAGCAACACAAATAATATTCCAATACATGAAGAGTCTTCTCAAGCAAACAAGATTGATGTGAAATGCCATAGTGACCAGGAAAAGAAAAAGGATGAATTTTAATTTGAATTTAAGATTTCAAACAGGCTACTGCAGAGATGAAGGAGAAAAAAAAAAAAAAAAAGATTTGAAAATACAACAGGGAACAGTTAGAGATCCCATGTTCAATATTACTGAGAGATCTTTCCAGAATAAGAAGCCTGGCACCCCATATGTCTTCAAAGGAAGAACAGTGGGCTTGTCTGTATGATTATCTGCGCTCTGCTTTTCTCTAGTGTAGTTCTATTGACTTAAGTGGAATTACGGCAGATACACAACAAGGTACATCACAGTTGGAGCTAATGTTCTTTTTAAAATAATTACTGCAATATTTAGTCGGCAATTAAAGAAACTCATTTTAGACATGTAAACTATACACTTGCCCTTTATTATTTGTAATGAATCAACTGGCTGTGCCAGTTAGAATACTTGCAAAGACTTGTCGAGCACATCGGCTTGCAAGAAGTTTCAGTAATGTGTAGTCACTTAGGTCCAGACTGAGGTTCACTGAGCCAAAGAGAACAACCTCAGACCCTTTGCCTTACATTCTACTGCCTACATTTTAGCATGAACTAAAATTTAAGGGTAGGCATCTAAAGAGAAGGAAGGATTATTTGATGCTAAGCGTTGAGTAGGATCAGGAGAGAGACTATTCCAAATTCCAGGACACTAAAGCAGCCTCAGGGTGGACAGGTGATAATCACATGGTATTCCTACGGCATAGCATCCATGTGAATGTCTGCCCCTCCCCAGTGCTAGTATGATCTATGTTATTTCTGTACTGCCAACAGAAATCAGTTTTCCATTCTTGAGTGCATCGGTATTAAATACCGAATAGGTAAGCTCCTTTCCGTGGGAATTTCATTGCCACATGTGATAATAGTACAGACCTGGGCAGGGGCTGTTTATTTTGCATAGAAACTAAGACGTATACAAGGCAAAATGAACACAGTACTGACTATATCGAGACCCCACGGAGCCCATCAATGGCTTACACCTCCAGGTACACAGGAAGATAAGGAACTGATGACAAGAGTCACAGCTGCTGCCATTGGCACCCATAGCAATAGGTGATACAGGAGTGCCATGTTATATTGACCATGCTGTCATTAACGCCATATCAAGACTTTTCCTAAGCTGCATTTACACCTTGGAGACCCTGCTATTGGCCCAGAAGACAGCTACAGGAAACCTGGGTCAGTCTCTCCCCCTCGTGGCCAAAGCCCTAAAACCCTAAGTACTTCAAGGAGCCTTCTCTGCCTGGAGCTTTTCTCAAAACTTTTGAGAGTCTACTTAAATCACAAGGTTTCATTTTCTGTCTGCAGTGTTGTTTATGGCATCTTACAGCTGTTCTGTCTGTAAAACCAGTAAGTCAAACGTGTTTTAACCAGATTCTAAAGCGGGATTGGGATTCCACTGAAAAGGAACTAGACATAAATGAATGCAGAGAACAACCACGTCAAGGTTTCTCCAGAATTTCCTTCTGTACTAGCCTGAGTTTTTCCTCATCTCAGTTTTACACAAGTGAATATTCCAAGATCCTACTAACATTGAGATCCTCAGAAGAATGCAAACTAAGCAAGACAGTATTACTTTAATAGTAATGCCATTATAAGACTTTGCTGAGATATGGAACACAGCACTGCAATTAGGTTACACGAAGTCTTTTGGACACCTATTTCCATTCCGTTGTCACAGGACACATTTCACAGCACATGTGCCATATTCTGAGCTCCCATGCCTGCCACCAGGCTTCAGATTCCCAGGGCAAGGGGGACAGACAGTTCTTGGCTCATGCAAAGACAACATACCTACAAAGGCTAAAAACATTTCTTTACGGTTTCTCAGGGAAAGAAAGCATTACCTCAGCAAGTCGCGAATGCTTGTGAACGTTCTCTCCTTTCTGCACGCTCGGAGCAAGCTGCTGCAGCACTCCTCGGCTGCTTGTGAGGGCACGGGTCAAGCGAGCAAACTTTCCCCAACCTTGAGAAAACATGCAAGATTATACGCATTACCAAAAAATGCTGCAAGTGTACCACATAAAGCCTCTCATAACTTAAAAAAAAAAAGAAAAAGTTAAGCCAGAGCAATCTGCTTTAATACTGACCACAAGGGAGTATAATTTAACCAAGTACCAGATAAAAGGAAGTCACAAAATAGGTGTCAGGGTGGTAAAGTAAGAAAAACCCATGACTGCAGTGACTTTGTATTCAATGGCTCTACAAGAGCGCCGTTACATGAACTGCATCTTTTGTAAGGATAAATGTCCACTTTACAATAATCTTCTATTAAATCTAATGGTCAGATTTGTATCTCAGCACTGCAGAAGACACTCCATACTAATCAAGATGTAAGACTAGAATCACGCACAACAAAAATTATAGTTGCCTGTAACAGAAGTGAATCTGGCCTCAGATGTATTAAGCATAGATCTGGCATAAGCAGAGAAATATACATAAGATAATAAAAAGCAGAGCAGACAAAGCAAAACAAAAACATTAATTTTATCCTCTCTAAACAAAAGGGAGAAATATACAAATAGATTTTCTCAAACTCTAATAAAACATTTAGCAGCTTCTGGCAGAGAAGTCATATACTGAATTTTAATTCAGAATATTTTTTACAGTCATTTCAAATACCTCTCAAAATAGAAGACCTTGAATGAGAGTCACAAGAGCTAGTTACAACTATAACTTTTATGAACAGTACTTTGCCATAACAGAAAGTCAGGCAGAGTATACATCTGGATATTTTTGGTACTTTGAAAGGAAAGCATCAGTGTATTCAGTCCCAATCTTGCAAAATGCTAGCACCACCTGGGAACCATTGACCAGTCTTACCTCCTACTCCAACTGAGGATGCTCAGCACTTTGCAGATTCAGTTTGTAATGAGAACCTGGTTCTGGAAGAAGTTCCCCCCACATCATGGTTTTATCACCAGAAGAAATGATAGTATTAGCAGTGACTGTTTGTAAAGACCAGTCTGAAGTTTAGCCTACAAGTGATCCATGACAAGTACAGGAATATGGGTGCTTAAAATACTGCCCAGTACTTTGAACATATCCTTGTTCGACATCTCACTTTGATGGAGACTGCAGGAACATATTTGGTAATTTGAGAGGTGAGCACAATAATTAAACAAACTACATGGATCCAGTACCGGATCCAGTATAAGATCTTCCAGGGCAGACCCAAAAAGAGAGTTTAGCATTTTCTCCTTTATGAATATGCAAAATGGTGCATTTATTAAAGGGAAGGACCAAATTCATCAGACCTCTCCAAAATCAAGAGTAAAACTGAATATTTTCTTATGCTTTAAAGTATGTTTTAAAGCAAGTCTATCACTAGTAATTTAATAGCCAAGTTGAGCAGAATTAGCCAAGACTTTTGGGCAGTATTCAGCAACAAATAGATTGAATGACTTCCACCCAGGAAGCCAGACCTTTCTTGATAAACCCATGTAAGATTAGCTACTATACTACAGGACTATTTCTCAGAGAAATAAATCAACATGACAGAACCTCAAGTGAGGTCAGTTTGTATCTGTTATAAACCTGACTCAAAGCACTTGATTTCTCACAATACATTTCCATGGAAGGCGGTGGGTTTTGGTGGCTTTGGGTTTTTTTAGAAGATAAAATAATCATTTATAACTGTTTCTCTACTGTACATGAAGAAATCCAACTACGGTTGATAGGCTAAGGCTTGAAGGCCGTAAGTACCTTCTGACTAAAGCCAGTAGAGGTTAAAAGAATGGATCAGGTGGGAGAAACCATTCATAATGGCTAATCTTCAGCTGATGTAAATCAGACTAGCCTTTGTAAAGCCAACACAGCTACAGCAATTTACACCAACCTAAAGCTTTGCTTTTGCGGAACTTATGTGCCAGCACTACTACGTTTTCTTCCTGTTTTACAGGACCGTGGGAGAAGGCCATCAGCATCGCTATACCTTCAGGGATGTAAATGCAGAGTGACGAGGCCCGAGGAGGGGGTTGTTCCAAGAGGACACGACCGGGTGCAATCGGCAGCCCCGTTCCCCGGAGCCGGGCGCCGCGGGAGCAGCGGGCGGGGCGGGGCCGCAGCGCGGCCGCCCGCGGCGCTGGCCGTGGTGCTGAAGCCCGCGCCGCGCCGCTCCGCGCCGGCTGCGGCCCCGCGGGGCTCGGCTGCGGCCCCGGCGACAGACAACGACGACGACAGAGTTCGAGCTTCCCACGGGAACTCCAAATCCGCCTCCCTTACCAGACACACAATGTTTCTAACGCCAGCTAACACAGACTGCCCCTTTTACTAACTCAAAACAGAGTGATGGGTAGGGCATTTTCCTGGAAGATTCAAAATTTGGTTCAAAACCTGAGGATAAAATTTCAGTGTTTATTTTCTTCCTGCCATCGAGTTTTCTACGAATCGGGCTATTCAGACACAAAGAGAGAGGGGAGGAAAAGGAAGCACCTCACCTGAGCTTTCTTGCACAAAAGCACTGCCAGACATCTCTGTGGCACCGTTTGTGGCTATGAATGCTGAGCACCTGCGGGTACCTCTCCCTCCTCCCAAGAGCCATCTCCTTTTGGAAGGTACAGCTTAACCCATTCCTCTGTCCTCAGCATCCCTTATAAGCACTTCCCCTGCCCTACATGTTGCAAATCTCCTTTGTAGGTGCCTAAATGGTACACGAAAGAGCTGCTCCCCTGAACATTAGATCTCTCGCCACATACTCCAAACAGACCTGAAAACCATATAACTGTTTGTTAAGTGTGTCAAGAGGCAGGGCTTTTTAGCTTGGCCTTTTGAACCAGTGCTGATCTGAAAATGGCAGGCTGGGAGTATATACCCTAACTCCCTCTGTACATTGGATACCACACATGGGAGCTCAGCTTGGAGTTACACGTGCCAGCGTGTAATGAAATGCCTAAAACCAGGCACCGAATCACTGTGCAAATGTCCCAGGCATATGAATCTCATCTTTAGGACAGAACACTCTCCTCCTTGTATTGTCCCCCTCCCCCTTTTTTTTTTGTGAAAGGAAGATAAAAATGTGGGAACTTTGAAGTATAATAATAGTGGACCTGCAGATTGTGGCGTAAGAAAAAGAAAATGAAAATGAGTGAGAATGCCAGTACTAATCCTATTGAATGATAACTTCTCCAATACTGCTTGAAAGACAGCAGTACCTCTTGAATTTATTGCAATTTTCCCCCTAGAAGCCTAAGGACAGACACAGCCTACAGCAAGACAGACAGTTATCCAGTGAAGACAGGTCAAATGTGACTTAAGCCACAGGAGAGAACATAAACATTAAATTCTAAGGGTCATGGAGCTGATGACAGGAAGAAGATGGAGCTTTCCAAGACAAGAAACTAAGTTTCAGAATGCTGTAAAAATATAATTATATTAGTCCTGCTAGGACAGGGGGACCAGATGATATGGATTAGGAGTTCTCTTTCAACACAAGCAGTTGGCATATCCCTACATCCATTCTTTTCCTCTAGAAATAGAAAAAATATAAATTAAATTGAAATCTAATGACCTGAGGTGATTCTCATATAGGCATATATACTCCTCAAATAGACAAGAGCTCACATAGCAGACAGCTTGGAATTCAGGAACAAAACATAAAGCTGGATGCCAGACCCATGGTTGTGCTTGCCTGTGTCTCTGCCTTTGATTCTAACCCATTTTTATCATTGTTTAGTCTCCTTTTTCAATTCTGCAGAAAACATCATGCAGGGACAAAGCAATGAGATGGCACTAAAACATCTCCAGCTTCAAAAGGATGAAGAGCTTTCAAGATTAACAGCACTGACTTCAGCTGTCCTGCATTCCATGATGCTCTTTCAGTTTTCCACCATTCCAAAAAGCTGAATAGAAACTGCTTCTGAAAACACCCAAGAAGAAAAGATGCCTACAACAGGAACAAAAGCTGCCCCCTGAGCTTTGTTGCATGGGGAAACATGGCATTGAAATACATCTTTGTGATGTGATCTTTAACTCATCGAGACTTCTCTTCTTTAAGGGATGAAGCTTCATTTAACAATGCTCTTAAGATGAAGAGACCAGATTTTTCGTATTTTGAGGTGAGCACGATCTGTTGATACTCAATCCACAGCAACATTTATTATTTATTTCTAGGTAGTTATTTGTTTCCTACCACTCTCCTCAATTTGATCATGATGACTCGTAAATTCAAACATTGGGAACTGTGGCAGTTACAGAACCCTTGTTATCAAGCTGCTGATCTATCACTTACACAATCCAGAGTTAGAACAAGGAGCCATTGCCTGCTAGAGAATAAGCTCGTTCGGTCACGGGTCTATTGTTCACACAGAACTGTGTAAATGCGAGTAAATCAGGATTCTAGTAGTTCTTGCCTCCACTCAAACCACCTTTGTTTTCTTGCGCATCAGATATCCCTGCTTACATCCATCATGCCTCTCTGCAGTCTTAATGTTCCTTCCCTTTGAAATTTCATGACTAAAACTGTCTTATTTTTCCATCTGGACTGGGAAAGCATACCAAAGTTTTTTAATATACTCACCACTTCCCTTTCATTTGTTTCCTTTTTTTAAGAAAACATTTCATCTAGATGAAAGTAGAGTATAACTTAATCAAAATATTTCAAACACTGGCTCTGCTCATATAAATACATCTTTAAAAACAGAACAAAAAATTAGACAGCCACAAAAAAAAAACCCAGAAACAAAAAGAAAAAAAACCACTTGGAGTTTTCCCTGAATTAAGATGAAGGAGGCAATCAAAATATTATTTTTTTGGGTAGCCCTGCTTGTGATGCAGAGGACAGCTTAGCTGCAAAATGAAATAAAGCTGCTTCTGCAGAGATGATAACTGGTGATTGCTACAAAGCACAAGAGGTTACAATAGCTAGGAGGCTAACCACGATTCTCCTATATGATTCAGTGATGTTGAATTTGATCACCT
The DNA here is from genome assembly GCA_009819775.1 of Phoenicopterus ruber ruber. NCBI lineage: Eukaryota > Metazoa > Chordata > Aves > Phoenicopteriformes > Phoenicopteridae > Phoenicopterus > Phoenicopterus ruber. The sequence continues at coordinate 25,975,924 of CM020217.1, read as the reverse complement.
TTTTGTATAAAAACAAAGTATCAAAAGCAAAAATTAGGATCCAAAGCATAATTTCCAAATTTTTTATAAAGCAGCATAGATGCATCTGAATATGTTCACATTGTATTCATGCAAAATCTGTTCAGGCAAACTTCTTACTGACTACTCGGAGTGCAGGCACAGATTCTATTTGTCTGCACAAATTATTGTTTTCATAAAGTGATGCATTCTACTTTATACATTATTCTCAAACATCTCATACTTGGTGTGTTAGATCTCAAACCAAAAAAGATATATACAGACAAAATGCATGAATTCCAAATATAGCATATACTCTAAAATTCAGCTAAGAAGGTGACCTATCACTTCACAAGCCAAATTTAGCTATGCTATAGCTTGATTTTGCCTACTTCTATTCAAGTAAATCTATTTTTTCCTGATTTTTTTAAAGGGGCAAGTATACGAGGAAGAGTGGAAAGAGGCTGTTTAAAAATATATCATCAACATCACTAACACACTATTTTTAAGTTGTTTTATTTAGAATGCACTATTTTTAAAGCTGCTGCATTTAAAAGCAAATTTACTTAACTTCTATGGCAGTCATAAACATCTTCTAAATTATTTGAAATAATTAACAAAGAGACTACAATTAGAAGTCTGCTTTTTACATGACTGTAGATTTGTTTGTTTCATTTATACCAATGTCTGATATTATTAATAAAAAAATTATTAAGAATGAAAAATGGTACTGGGACCTTCTATCTCTCTGAGTCACCGTTGGATAAAAGATGCCTATTCATTTTTGTGTACAAGTCAAAAACATGTCATTAGAGCTCAACACTTTTCACTCAAGGAATCACTACATCATTTGCAGCTGAACAATCATGCTTGAAATTGCCAGCAGGTGATAGAAAACTAAGATATCCCACAGCTAAGTAGGGTTAGCCTGACAGATTAGTTGCTCTTTAAATTGACTATGTTCTTGTACTACATAACATTTTTCTCTACATAGACATACAGGCACTGATTTTGAAAAACTCAAATACTTTATGCTATGCTACTCTGCAACTATGCAAATAGCACATATGTTAATAAAATATCTGCATATGCAGGCAGCCTATTCACTGATCATACACATTGGAAACTGATTTCACATATAAACATAGTAAAAGAAAAGTAGTTGATAAAAGCTGACTGAAGGTGAAAGAAGGAAAAATAATTGACTTAGCAATCAGTTTTTGGTTGTTTCAATTAAACAATAAATCTCCAAGTTGCCAGTTTTAGGTTTTCAGATTGGGAGCTCATTTGGGTTTAGAATATGAAAAACATTCCCATGAAAATTGCTATCCTTCAAAAGCATGCTTCAAAATTCCTATGTAATGTTGTACACGGTAAAAAGAATATGCCCTCTTCAAAGCTCAGGTCTGTAAAAGCAATGATTCTTAGAAGAAGCTAATACAATTTTACCTTTTGTAGATCTTCCAAAAAATGTTTTTCCCCTCCATGATTCCTAGAGCTCACTGCAGACAATTGTCTGACACTCCATACCTGCCTTTTTTCCCTCCTCACAGTATACAATTGCACAATGAGATCTAATATTAAAGACATGGTCATGCATCTAAACTTCTTTAATTGTTTGACAAATCAGCTCTTCTTTTCCAAGAAATTGCTCATCTAGCCACCAAGTGACTGATATAATATCACCTCCTGAGATGCATGCAACAAAATTCCAAAGCTAGCCTATAGCAAGTAACGTACAGAAGAAAGGCGTAGGGGATAAATTAAGGATTAGAACAGAACATGCAGTTTCATTTATGTCATGTTTAATTTGTGTATACAGCCACAAAACTCTTTACCAGCATGAAACTGGTGCAACTTCATTAATTTTAAGAGATTCAGAAACAATACTTGGAAGACTCTTTTAGTGCATGAACTCTTCCGTACATAGAATCAGCACTCAGAGAAGGAGTACAGAGCTGTGAATCAGTGGCCTCTAAATAATACGTCCAGCTCTGCTCTGTCTGCAACTTTTGGTAGTCACTTAGCCAGCTTCCATGGGCCAGATGAATAAGTTTTGCTTATCATCTTAACTCCTCTGCAAGTTGGTGCACTTATATGTAGGTTTAGTGCTTATATTGCTTTAGATATGGAACTGCTAATAATTACTATGATCACTGTAAGAACAGCATGATTTCAAGATCTAAAAGAGATTTTTTTTAAAAGAATTAGTGTTCCCTTCCTTCAACATACTTCTCTTGAAAACAAAAAAGTTTCAGTGTTTCCTTGTGTTGAAAGTGAAGGACAAACTCTTTTCACAAGAGTGCCTATCACTATTCCGTTAAGGCTCTTCTGTGAAAGCAAAGAGAAAAGGCACAGCTACCACCCCTGGCTAAAAGTCTAGCTTATCAACTAAATAAATGAAGCAAGGGCCTTCACTCCCGGCAAATAAATGAGTTAGCTTTACTGCATCATTCTGATTTATCTGTGCTGTCAGTCGTCATCAGGATACAGTGAAGACCACTAGGCAGACAAAAAAAATACTGTAGACTCAACCTTTCTGACAAGATACATTTTTTAGCTTTATTAAAGCAATGAAGAACTAAACAAATAGCATTAAAAAGAGAAAAAAATAACCCACATAGCTTGGAAGAGGGTATGTTTGTCAAGGTTGTACTTCCTTTTTCATGGTAACAGGTGTTTCCACTTTGAGAAACTACATTTTTAAAGAATAACATTTTGAGAATAAATGTAAATCAGTTCACCTTCACAGTGAGTTTCCTGTTTAATTTAATACTACAAATATTATTAAATACTACAAAAATGCAAACAACAAGAGAACTTACGTCTTTTTTTGCCCCAGAGGACGCAAGTGTAATTCTCCTCATGGGTACAAAAGGTCTGTTTCTGACAGGATCTGAACCTGAGTGCAAGTTTATGCTGCTGTCACAGCTGAGTTTGCTTCCAGGTTTCCAGAGTGTAACTCAGCAAAGGGTTAACAGCAAAACACAGCAATGCTACTTCACTCACCAGGACAGCTGAAACCTGATTCAACTTGAGATAACGGGAATCTCTTCACATATGTCAAAGGAAACTAGTCCAGAACTTTATATTAAAGAGTCCCGTAATAATGGTAAGTAACATCAAGCCAGGCAGGATGAAATCATTCAGATCTTTGCTAGACTCAGGCAGGATTAATTCCTCAGTTTTTGCATACAGTGTCGTGCACAATTTGTACAGGGCCCGAGACCCTTCACTTCCCTCTGACATCAGAGGCTGTTTAGCAACATTGTGACTCCTTGAAGGCTATGCTGCAGCGTGGATTAAAAATGAATTTAAAAGGAAGAGCAGTACCTATTTGCTAAGTGAACTCTGCTTCCTGAAGCACTTGGGCATTTCATTTCATTAGCAATAACCCTTTCCAATGCAGGCCAGAGCCAATTCGCCTAAGGAACCAGCAACCATTCCTTGCACAAATGCAGTCCCTGGTGGCATAGCTACAAGCTATGTTAACATCTAATTCTTTGGCTTTGGTATTTAAAGGACTTCAGCTCTTTCAAGACCAGGGCAAACAAACAGAAGCAGCATAAATATATAATTGTGAAAAAGACAAACCTTTACATGAATCATCCTCAATGGGCTGCTTGAAAGCCGTTATGTCATTGAAAGTGCAAAGAAATAAAACCACTTTATCCTGCTCATTTCGAATTGGAGCAATTTTCACAAAGAACCAGACGGGTGTTCCTGGAAACAAACATATCAAAAAGTTGGTCAATGGTAGGCAGAACAGTTAATGTGCTAGTTTAGATGTTTACACTTCAAAATCAGCCATCTGTAAATGTTACACTAATGTTGATGTTTTTGCAAACACCTATTAGGAAAATGACAAAGCAGCTGACAAGCATGTTAGTTAAGTTCTCTGCTCTGCCTCTGATTAGCTTTTTAATCTTCAGGAATCACTCACTATTTCTGGGCTTCATCTACAAAGTGAATACTTGAACTTATGAGGTGTTTTGTGATCTCCTGAAAGAAGTCCCACGTATGTGCAAAGGGTGCACACAACACAGTCTTGCTGGTTCTGTGCAGGACTTGAGAACAGGCCAACTGTGCCTAGACCATGACCATAACACAGAGTCTCAACTCAAGAGCATGACCAGTTTAGCTGACCTTATACTTCTCTGCAAACAGGGAGCACCGTCCCCTAACAACTATATCAGCCTGTGCCTGACTTCAAGAGCCAGGCTCTGGGAGCTCTGGTTGAGGCTGCAAATCCTCCCATGCAAGGGAAATCCTTTGCAAGCTGCCTTTCAGCTTGCCTTGACCTGAGCCTGCTCACAATCTCATTAGTGTGAAGCCAGACTCCACTGAATTCAGGAGAAAACAAGCCATCAGGAGCAGACCGGGGGCTGTGGATGGGAGTATGTTGTACTGCATAGAACTGTACTTTTCTAATTACTGCAGTAGATAACTACTAATGAAAACCACTTGAGAGATTAGAGCCTGCACATCACAGAAAAAGATGATCCCAGATAATGACCCTTCAGATGCTGCTGTCAATTTTCCTTTACATCTATCCACACAGACCACCTTGAGGAGAGAAACTGTCAGTCAGCCCTGCCTTTCTATATTTCTGGCAGTTCTGCTGAGGCTGCTGAAAAGACTCGAGTGACAGCAGTGAAGTTCCATGTAACAAGACAGTGTCTACCACTCTCGTTCCACAGGAGTCACCACACTGATGCTGGTGATATTTGAGTATAAGCCAATCGGAGGGCTCAGAACAAAGCAGTTGGCTCCTGTATGTTTTAACATGGCCTCCTTGAAGGCATCATTTTTTAGTCTGCAGTCTTAACTTCGGTCATAAAAACATGACTCCTCCTCTGACCATGAGGTACATGGCAATCAGGAGACTCCAGGGTCACCAGGCCCGGGCCTGCAGGGAGCTTGCATGTGAGTTTTCAGACTGTCCCTACACCCTCAATGATGATGAAAAAACTCACCATTGCTTTTGCAGGGATGAGAAGAAAGAGCCAAAGAGAGGATTCAGGCTTGCTTGCTCTGAACAACATTTCTCTTGAGTGTCCCTTGTGAGCTATGTTTGGAGAGAAGGGTCTACATATCTGGGGCCAATATAAGATGTAAAAATCAGCAGGATTTTGACCATCTGGGAAAGCCAGAATAAACTGCACCACGTGTAATTTTTGTCACTCATGCAGGAAAGCCTATTTTAGAAAGGGTGATCTCGGAAGACTATTTCTTTTCTTTCTCGATCACAGGACCCTCCTCTAGGCTAGAGATCAGATTCTCTTTCACCTAAATTGCTCAGTATTTTAACATGAGTACTACATGATATATTTCATGCAATAGGTAGTTATAACTAGGGCCACTTGTGCTTCCCGACTGTCAAAGGGTCACAAGGAAACCTCAGGTAGTTCACAAGTTACTGTTCAGCAAAGCAAGCAAAGGCAGCTTTTTTCCCATCTACGTTAATATAACAGAGGTTGTTGCTACCAGTGCCTCACCTGGCTGTTTCCCAGCCTCTGTGCTTAGCAATCTTTTCTGGCCACAGAAAGCCAAGGCATCTCCAAGATCCATGGACAACTTCCATAAATGAAATTCAATTCCTAAGGCTCCCACTGTGCCTGCATAGCACAAGCAGTTTCAAACCCTGGCTGAGATTCCACGCCATATGTACAACCACCTCTATAAACAGCAGGATATATGATGCATGGAGGCCTCTGCTCAAAAAGCAGAGAAATCCAGATGGAATCACTGATGGCCATTTCTGAAGCACTCCTGCATGACAGAAAGTATTCAGGGGTCAATATATGTATGTATATACACACATACGTGTTGTTTTTTTTAAAAAGAGTTAGCATTCCTGAACAACCCCTTCCAATAAAGTATGACCAAACAAAAATGCTAAATGCAAGAAAAGATTCAGCAAAGTAACTGTGCCAGTAAAATCATCATTAAGTTGCTAATGAGCTTAGAAGACACTGCCACAAAACAGTCAACAGGAATTTTCAAGACAGTAACACCCTTTACACTACCCTTTCTCAGGAGCTCCTAAAATTGCCTATCTCCATTTCTTCTTGCCTACTTGTTTCTCCCATCTTCACATGTGAACTATTCTGAGGATGATCAAATCCGTATCTTCCTTTCACAGAGACTCCTTGGTGACTAATTGCTTTTTATTTTGCCCATTTCAACACCTTTCACTAACACTACAACTTTTTAATCCACTCGGATCTCCACCTACAGCCTTGCTTTTTGATCTCCATCTACATGCACTTGCTTTTTTAATTTGGGATTTTTTTTTCCCGTCCCCAAAACCACTTTGTATTGTTTTGCTACTTCAATCTACAGCCATTCTGCTATGGGCTGCTCATAATATTAACCTTCATAGCACTGAGGCTGAATTACATACTCAGCTTCATCTCTGCCTCTCACAGCTATAAAAACTTATTATCCTGCTTTTGAAGGATAATAAGTTTTCTGTTTCTGTACGTATCACAGAAACGGAAAGGATGCAATTCACCCTCTTATTCTCGCTATTTGTCAGATGCATGCTGTCTTCTTCTCTTTATGATTATGGTATGATATGCTGTTGCAAGATTTTTTTCTAACATGTTCTGAATGCAGGAAGAGGAAAGACTTCCTGGTAACCTGTAGAAGGCTGCTGCAGGGCAAGGAGCTTATATCAGCAGGGTTCTCACCTCTGACTCCCTTGACTCCCACTCCTGTGCTGACTTATTTATAGTAAAAAGGAAAACAAAATGCTGTTTTACCTAGAACCAAGTGTAGATCTTAGTGACGTGCCTCACAGGCAACGAGAAAGAGCCAGATATCCATGATAGCTAAAAGTAGGTGGTTTTGATGACTATCACTATCTGGGTACCCTTACAATTTCCAGAGTGTCAGAGTGCCACAAACAGAGTGTATTCCAGGGCAGAACGTAAAATCAAGGTGGCACACGTGGTCTGCGTAAATCATCTTCCAGTTTTGGATCTATGCAGTAAAACAGCAACAGCAGAAATAGGTAGATGGAAAATTCTGCCAGGCCATGTATCTGCCTCCCTAACACTATTCAGTGTTTTTCCCTGCAGTGTGTTCCCCACCATATTGTCAGTCTCTTTTGGGAACAGGAGACAAGTGGATATAAAAATACAGTCATGAGGTGAGTGCTCACGGTGCTCTGCAACCAGGAGCTTATTCATAGGAGAACTGGGATCTGAACTGTGGGAACACACTGAAAGGCTCAGCCAAGATGTGGCTGTGCTCAGCTTTTTTCCTGCATACTGGTTTAATTATCAGAAGGATTTTACTTTTTAAACATTAAACAGTTTATTTAACTATTAAACAGGAAAGCTTAAAGTATAAACCACTTATAAATCAGGTCGGAAACTAGAATTTCAACCTCCTACAGGCAGCCCTCATACTCTTGATGTCAAAGCGGATGTCCCTGCTCAGTTAGACAATCACTACTGGCAAGAGGCACAAACAAGGCCATTTTAATGAAAAATGCCATTTTTCAGATTCAGCCTATGGGTTATTCAGGCTGTGAAACTGCAGCATGTTTCAGAGCTCTCACAGCAAAACAAGAGTAACTTCCCCATATGCCCCCAGTCTGCATTGATGTACAGCCACGCAGAAACTGTTTACCAGTGTTTCCAACAATACATCTACTTTCATTTACATTTTGTGTTCAGTCCTGGCAAGCCCTCTCACTGGTGAAGTTCAATGATAATGCCTATGCACAAACAAAGAAGTAAACACTTGTGAGCCACGTTGGCTTCTGTTAGATTTGGAATCAACAGTGAAAGAATCCAGAGTTTGTCTAATGGCATAGGACCAATCCTGCTAGAAAAGGGAACGTCACTTCAAAGCTGATGGAGAAGCAGTGTGAACAACGGGGAAGAAATTAAAATCTGCAATGAACTTCTGACAGTAACCATAGGACCAGCCTGTCTCGTGGTACCAAAGTTACGTAGCTAATTCCAGAATTAACAGATGCAGCTCTTAATGGCCTTCACTGGCCTGAACACAGGACTTAACAGTGTTGCCTTAAAGGCAAGACAATTTTAAGAGCTGTGATTCAGGTCCCAAGTCTTCTTCACACTAACACAGAGCAAATGTCTCCACACCTTATAATTTCAATTTCCCATCCCTAACACAAATACTAATGTCTCTTCCCTCTCCTCTTTTCCAGTCCTGTGTATTTCAACAGTGATATGATCAGCTCCTTGCCAGGAACACCAGCATTTAACAGGCTTTTTAACTTTAGTTGAGGTCCTTCTGAAACTCTCATAGTATTGAATTGAATGAGATATTAAAGGTCTATTCCTTATTCCTCATTAAAGGTGGTCTCCCCTTGAGCATACTGATGGCCCTTCCTTCAGTTTTCCCTCCTGTCAAACAAAAATAGGCTACAATGAATATCAAAATCACTGTCCAAATGATCTCTTTCCCCATATTTTGAGCCATTTAATCAGAGGTCAATTTACCAGCTGTTTTTCAAAACTACAAAAAGCACATTGCTTAAATAAAACTGCAGTAAACAATTTTTCTTTCCACAAAGTAAAACAAAATTAGTTTATAAATACAATGAAAAAACCATGTTTTGACAATTCAGCTGACGTCTTCACTGCCCTTACTGAACGGGGCAAGTTTCCTCAAAGCAGCACCACCTCTGCATTACTTGATAATGTCTCAGTCAAACGGTCGTCAGACAGGTATTGCCCTGGAGGTAAACAGTCAAGTAGTACAGAAATGAAAAGGATAGAAGCATGTGCTGTGTCTCCACCAACTCCTACATGCAGCGACGCAGACAGCAGGACTTCAGTTATATAAACAGCACAGCTGACCATTACAGTCACCCCTTTTGGAGTATCACTTACGTCCAGGTACTCAGTATGAGATTGTTTCTCTCTATGCCACACAGACCAAATAGTTTGTCCAATGTCAAATTAGCAAGCCAGCTGATGAGGTGTGACCAGAGTTAGCCAAGCCACTATATCCACACAGATTTTTAACTAGGAGCGCAGAGGAGCCTCTGACATTTGACCATGGAAGACAAAGCGCAAAAGTCTTCCTATAGACTCTACCTTCTAGCAGAGAGTGTGCACTGAAAGAGAACAAACCAACTCAGTATGTAGGAGCTCAGGACTCAATGCCAATAATAATAGATCTTACAATAAATTTCCAGCACTTTAAAAGCTGTTACCTTCACGTTTTCTGCATCTAGTGCTGCTATGCTCTGGCAGCTAATGCTTCTAAAGGTCAGATCTTTACATGCTAAGATAAGGAAAATCAATTTCAGTCCCCAAAGGTGAAATTGCTACACACAGTGGTTATCCTATGACACTGAAACAACACAGTAGGAAAAAGGTTCAGCACACACTCTTGTACTGCAGCAGTGCTGATATGGTTTACCTGATTCTGAGTTCTCTGAAGAATAGAAAGTAAATATAAGGGAGGAGAAGACACAGGGAAGTCTTGAAATCTTCTTTTCATTTACCCCAGATAAAATATTTAAGGATTACTACTGGGAAGTCTTGCTGTTCTGTATATGTTTGAGAAGATGACAGCAGGTCTTGCTTGCCAACACATTTAAGTTGACAAGATCAACGGGAATTATCAGTTTTATGAATCCGAAATACTTAGATTTGACCTTGCTGAAGGTAGCTGAACTCATGCAGATGGATTTCACAGAAGAGGAGATGCAGGTGTGCATACTGCTTGATAAATATGGAGCTAGATTTCAATGGCAGGCTCAGGAGGATACATGCCACTTTAACACCGTCATTCTTTCCTGCTTCTGGTCCTATGCAATGATTTGGTTTAGCAAAGGTTTCCACCTGGAGACACTAGAGGCACAGCACACACAAATATAAATAGTTTTAAATGGTTTTAACCATAACAGTTATGAGAAACTCTCCCTAGTGGTGGGCAATCACAGGTCTACCACTGTGAAGTGAATTTTGCTCTCTGTAAATTAGGATGGGGTTGTTTGTCTGTTTTTTAACCTCTGTCGAAAGCACTGCTCCCAAAGATAAGTGCAAGTGGAATCCGTCAAATCACTATTTTGGGCTTATTTGTCATTCCTTGACATCTAAAAGCCTTCTAATACACTGGGGGGGGCGTGTGTGTGTGTGTGTGTGTATTAAAAAAAATATCCAAAAAAACAAAACAAAAAAACTCCACACAAATATTCATGGTATTAAATTTGTTAAATATTCAAGTGCCCAGAAAACCAGGGAAGTGAACCCTGGCACAAATTGAAAGTAAAGCCCAGCCTTTGGGACTCTCACCATAACATATGTACTCAGAGAAGATCTACTGGTTATCCAAACTACTTTGCAGTGTGCAAAATAATTACCTACAGCCAACCCTTTGGCTGCTGCCACTCTACTGGCCTCATCTGTAGAAATACTTTGAGGGGGAAAAAAAAAAAAAAAAAGGTGTCTTATGGCTCTCTGCAGCACTGCTGCAAACCATCAGCAATGGGAATGTCTTTGCTCGGACAGGGGACACTTGAAGACTCTTTGTAACTCTTCATGCATTTTAGTGTTGAAGAGTCCAGCCCACTTCAGATATTCTTCCACTGAAGCAGATCAAGTACTGCTTAGAAAAGGGGGTTAGATTTCAAATGGGCACCACCTTTTCAAAGGCAGACAGAAGCAAGTAAATTTATATTCTTACAAAAATTTACTTCAGCAATAATGGAAGCAAGTGCATCTTGCAACCAGAAGTCTGGTTTTGCACTGCTTGTAACCCAGACCTATGTTGTAGACAGAAAACTAGGCAATGAAAGTTCAAGTTTAATTTATTCAGCCATTTTAATTTCTGAGACTGACCATAAAGTGTAAAAATCTAACAAATGTGTGTCAAAGTCTCATAAGAAGTCAGATGTTTAAGCTGCATCAGTTCAGATAAGCTAAGATATGACAAAGGCTAGACACAAAATATTTTCTAATACTTTAGGCCGTATCCTTCCTTGGCGTAAGTTAACATAACTCCACTGATTTCAGTGAGACTTCGCAATGTTTTGATTTTCCCATATAAAAATAAACAATACTTCCAGCATCACAGGACACTCACATCTAATCAAACAATGGAACTGAAGCTCTCACATGAAATTACTGTCAACCTGCCTGTTGTCATTTTGCAGTCTAGATTAAAGAAAGCTTTCACTTTGTCTCCTTCCAGGTATGACCATGAATCCCCACTGAATGCAACAGGATGGCATCAGAGCAACAATGACAAAAATCTGGTGGCTGTGCACCTGCTTGCTCCAATTGCTTCCAATTACCCTGAAGGAGCTCTGCGTTTCTGGGAAGCAGTTCTTCCAGAGAATAACAACGATCGTCACATATCTGCTGAGTAATCAAGGGCCTAGCCCAAGGAACCATCAAATCTCTATCGTGTCTTAACTTCAAGTTCTGAAAAGAGGGAGGATAGTCACTTTTGGATGGGGAGAGGGCTGGACAGAGAAAGGGGAGGCCAGGGTAGAGACAGTATCCATAAATGCAAACATGATGAAGGCAGAAAATTGTATCATTCTTCTCAACACTACAGCCTACATTGCAATTCACAGTATCAACTCTAGAAACAATGAAGCTGGTGGATATACTATACCTATCAACATCTGGATGGGATATTCTTATAGCACAACCAAGTAAATACTAGCAGTGGGTCACCACCATGGAAAGTGCCTTGTCAAAAAAAAAAAGCCTATCACTTCCAGTAGCATTATTAAATGCCTCAAAGTATTGTTGACATGTCTAGTGTAAGATCAGGACATAACTGTTACTCGGAAAGAGATGACTGCTGCTCACAAAGGTGCAAGATGAAGATTGACCTGCACTAGCAACATCATAGTTAACTTGAAACTCCTGTTTGTTTTCCTTTTTTCCCCCCAAAAGGATAGATTGTATTGTTAAAACAGCTAGAAGTACGTTAAATGTATAAGCTGTGGAAAATGTCCCAATCGCTGAACAGCATAAAAATGGATTAAAAACTTGTTATTTACCATGACTGTTAGTTTATAGGGAGGGAGAGGACAGGTAAGGAACAAGAAAAATCTATTTCCTGTCTAATTTACGGCCTAATTTGACGAAGAAAAATAGAATGAGGGAAGACTAGAGAGAGGAAAAAAAGAAACAAAGAGCAGGGGAAAAAAAAAAAAATCTAACAAAATTCAGGGTCCTTTCCAAAACCTTCAAACTGAGAGTAGGTTGAAACCAATCATGTTCATGGCCTGAGGAGGCAACTGCCATAGTTCAGGCAGAGGTAAGGTGACCACAAAGACAAGATCGCTTAGCAGTCTGGGTGCTAAGTGACCAGCAAACAAGACTGTTTTTCTATGATGTGACTTATTCTGAGAAAAAGCTCCAGGATGTCCCCTTCGTGGTATTTTTCAGTTACAACTCCCCAGTGTTATTAGTCAGTCTCTGTAACAGTAGTTAATGTACCTCTAAAGCTACGAATCTAACAAACATAAGAGCACTGCGTTTTGTTAAACTTAAAAGCAAGCTCTGTGCTTTCCTTTTTCCCATGCCTGTGACCGTCTGTACACACAGCAGAACCATCGCAGCTTCTGCACAGCTGGACTTTGTTCTAGGCTGCCTCTCCTCAGGGAAGTGCACAGCAGGGCAGGAAACATTCCTCACTCCACGGTTACCTTGCTTTAATTCTGCATAGAAGACAGAGAGGTCCCAGGCTCTACTACAGGCCATATGCTGCAGCAATGACAGAAGAGTAGCTGCATAGCCTCTTGGTGCCAAATCACTGTTAACTAAGAGAGAATTCCAGACCCTGCTAGATCCCACGACTGCAACTTATTTACTTGGCTTTGGATGCATAGATGCGAGCTGCATATGGTCCCTACGGCCACTAACTGAGCTAGGAACAGAAATCAGCTTTAAGAAATAGGTAAACATTGGAGGCAGATAACACTAGAAGGAAAGAAGCACAAAGCAAGGCCATTCAGATAGCACATACAGCTTTTCAAATGAGTTGGACCAGCAAAGCTGTGCTCCAGGAGAGCCCTGAGCAATGGCATCATGTCAGAGGTCGTGATGCTTTGAACAGGCTAAAAAGAGAAGAAAAAGACTAAAAGAGAGGTGAAGCAAAAAATCTTTTAAGGATTTTTTTTCTCTCTAAAAGATGACAAAAAACAATTCTATGTACTTTGGCACCAAGATTTCTTAGAACAGATTAATTCTGATAGAAAAGAAGCAGCTCCATACAGCCACAGATCAGCACTAGCATACATAAGTATTATCTTTTAGCTTTTGTGACATGCTTGTGGTTCTCTCACCAATCTCCAACAGTCAGTACTAGCTTGCAACAGAAAGACCAATGATTCACATATACAGGTAGATTGGATTACCTTTCCCCAGAAAACTGGCCTTTCTAACAACAAACAAGGCAGCAATGAGGTTAACTGTCAAAAATTACATCATAGCAATTTATGTTATATTTTGTGATCGAAAGCCCCCAAGCCCACTAATGCAGAACGGATCAAATTGATCATCATAGCTGTAATGGGAAGGAGCTGCTAGCAGGATGCTTCTGCAAGGTACCCTCCCCTGTACATGGACACTACCAGTTTCATGATTAGAAGGAAAAATTAGGAGCAAAATAAGTTACACAATGCAGACTTTCAGCTTAACACTTGGCCAGCCTGAAGACCCCAGTGTATTTACACTTCAGGTCACATTAAGTAGACGAAAAGAACTGTGCCATGACACAGTCCACACTAGATGGGGCAACAAGTTTTGGGCAAGCAGTTCATCTGCTGACATGCGCAGTTACAGACAGACTGAAATTCCTAAGGAAAAATCATATCCCAACTAAGGAATTTTTGTCCAAAACAAAAGACAGCTTCATCTGAAAACGTCAGAAGTAGTTCAGCTCCTAAAACAAAAGATGGGTTCTTTTTATTCCAAAACTACATGTAAATACTGGCTTTGCTATATCAAATTTTTTTAAATGGCAAAAGTATGTTCTCTGTAACATAAACCATTTGCACAAATCTAGCTTGTGTATTGTCATTGCTGATGGAATCTTGAGTGTTGTCTTAAAGCATCACACACAAATTGCTCTAAATGTCAGAACAAATTAGAGCGCTTCATCTGCTTCCCTGAGTGACTTTCATCCTAAGGTTCTCATTTCTCCCTTGTAGATCAACTGGTAGAACTGGGGATTATTTAGCTCTAGATAGAGCACAGTCCTCCAGGCTGACAGACTTGCAGTTTACACTATAATTTAAAACAACTTTACACACCTGTGTTAATGAACAAACCAATCAACTACTTACTGTTCTTCTTGTACATCAAGATTTCAAAGGAGTTCATCTCATAGTTCTCAAATGTTTGCCGGACCTTGTCAACTGTATCTTTGTCTGTCAGCTCTCCATACATAAAACTGCAAATAAAGTGAGGAATTCAAGTCAGATACTAGACAAAGACACAAAGCCATCTGTTTACAGTGTGAAAAGTATCTATTTAGAAATAGCCCTTCTTTGATTTTGTTTCACCTGAAAAGCATATTTGACAGATGCAGCCCCAGGAGATAAAAGACAAAACTGGAATAAACAGGTTACTTTTCTCCTCAAACAAGCAGCACACCGCTACAAGCTATTTAACAGAAAATAAATCTGTTCTCAAATACCTGCAGGTGCTGCTTTTTTGCATAACTTCTGCTCTGTGATATCCTGATAGCTTGCAAAATCCATCGTTGCTGTAGACAATGGGCCAATCCACTATCTGGGCATTACCCAAGACAAAATTAGTATCTGTTTGAAAGAACACATCAGTTAGACATTAGACAAGGCTATGGTTGCATTAAAGGAAATACTAATTTCAGGACTCAATCCTGATTACTTCAGTCCCTGCACAGTTTTTCCCAGATACTATTCCCACTGCAGTCAACAGGATTATTGCTGGTTTCAATTTTAAGTAAATTCTTATTTCAAAAAAAGTATTAATTACTCATGCAAAGCTTAAGAGGATGGTTTTATGCAAATGAAACACATGATGGCTAAGCAGGTAAAATTCATCCCTGGACTGAGGATAGATTCACCAAACTGTTTCCCTCTGTGCCACACGCACTGATCCACCATGACACTCTGTTTGAATGCGAAGCCTCTTACACACGGCCAATATTTCTCCTCTCTGAATGTAGACACAGTGGCTCCTCTCAATACAGCCTTCACTGCTGGCCACACAAGCTCAAATACTTCTTGTGTGACGTGTACGGCACAGCGCTCCAAACGAGACACCAGACAACTAGGGCTAGTACTTACACCAGTAGAAAGAACTTTTTGTTTGCTGTATAAGCCAGGAGGAGTTTTAATCAGTAAGAAAAAAAGAAAAATGAGCAGGATTCACGCCTTCATTCTCACTGGATCTGTGCGTGCTACTTTTTTTTTTAAGACTGATACCTCATTCAAATTATGAACATACTCAATCTTGGGCCAAGACCTTGCTTTTCTCTGCTGCTTTGGCTCTTGTGAAGCCAACTAACTACACCTGTGCCAAGACAGACAGCAGCGCTGCTGCTGGGGCACCGGCAGGCAGGCGGAGATGCTGGCTCCTTTCACAGCTGCAAAGAGCCCCTGGCTTTTGAAAGAAAGGCTAGGCAGCCACAGGAGACTAAGAGGCATCCATATTTGAGGGGACCCTTTAAGGGAGTCCACCACGCCATCCACTTTTCAGGATCTACCCCCAACTGCTCAAACATACATAGCCATCATTAATGCTTCCTGCAACCAAGAGACACAAACAAGACATTTTACCTATTAATTGCAAAGAGTTTTGTTTATTTTAACTTTGCCTTTCAAAATCTTTTGTCCCATTGCAAACTTCAAGTGGGTTTAAATAAAACATTCCTGTAGCTATCTAAATCCATTGCCCGATCCCATGAGCATGATTAAGTGTATCTTTATACACTCTTTAGAATGAAATACACCAGTAGTATAACTTCAGGACATTTTAACTGCTTTGTTTCTCACAGCCTCTTTTAAATACCATGGTTTTTGCTTGGTTGAAGCACTTTGTTCCAAAAACAATACATGTCTTTTACCCCTTCCTATGAATAAGTAAGCCAAGTCATTTCTCATTGCTAAAGCAAGTGCTTTTGAGTGTCTATTATAAACACTGCATTACACTGTGTTAGGATATTTTTAAATTTTCATCAGGAAGTACAAAAAAATGACAAAAAAATATGCAAATACAAATGTTAGGCCAGATCCTGCCCTGATCTGAATGGCGTTATTTCATGCATTCCTTCTCACCATCTCCCCTTCTCAAAAGGTAACTTACCCTTCTCTCCACTTCCTCAAGAGCTCCTTGAAGAGCTTCTATTAACTTAAGCAGTGACCTGCCTTTCCCACTTAAACCTCAACATTGTCTTTGGATAAATAATCTCTTTTTTTTATTAAGAGCTATATAGGGCACTTTTCTGATGACCATTACTGTGCTAATCCTACTTTTGTCTAGCCTTGCAATGCTTCTGTGAGGTAGGACAGTGCTCTTATCCCCTTTTTACAGGCAAAACCAAAGCACTAAGTCCACAAGGGGATTTAAGCACCAAAAGGTGAGACTGCTACAGCCTAGCCCCTAGATGCTCAGCTCACAAAGACTTGGGAGCTGGAAGCTCCCTGTGTAGTGTTGGTGAGATAGAACCGAAACACATTAGCACAGCAAATAGAAACCTGCCCAAGTTCAACTATGGAAAACTATGAAAAAAGGGGATATTTCAAGGTGGTTGTTTCCCCCTTTCACTTTCCTATATTACTTATGATACCTAATATTTTAACATAAGACAATACCCAAGATTCATTGCCATTATTGCAGGAGCTAAAGAATCACCCCCCCCACTTGTTTACCTTTTGGCCCCATGAAGCCTGATTTTTTTGGACTGGCAGTTTTGAAAGGATGCTTAGAGAACATGCAAATATTTCCTTCCCCTCCTGGCAGCCTAGCAGTCTGGATGTTCTCCTACAAGATGTGGGGCTACCTGAGGGCAGCGTAAGCTCAGTCTTCCTTTCAACTCCTGAATGACCGTCCCAATTATCAAGCTACCAAAGAGAACAGATGCCAACATCCTCACCATATGAGTTTTTAAGTCAGTGTGATTTGGCTGTTGTATATTATGCATCCCTATTAAGCAATCCTGTCAGTCTACATTGGGTGAGCTTCTCCAGGAGGTGGAAGTAGCGTCCATCGGAGAGTCCAGGTTGGGTTTAGTTGTGAGTTACAACCAAGCTGAGAGGTCTTTATGTACCTACAGAGCTTTAAAGGCAAAAACTTGGGTACTTATCAATTCAAAGAGCAAGTCAGAGGTTTTGATGATCCCACTGTTTTGTAAGTGTGTCTCACTTCTAGCTAGTTCCCACTTCATGCATCTTCACCCTTCTTTGATCCAGGCTTTACATAGCTTACAAACACATAGGAAGTAAATACTGAAGTTAAACCCATTCTCTGGAGTCAACACCACACCCTCGACTCATCTTTGGGCTTGCTCCTCCAGCCCCATTGCCACACTTTTTTTAGTGCTTGCCCTGGGGTGATCCCTAGATACAAAATATGCCCTGCAGGGTCCAGTGCTTGGGAACTCCTCATGTAGCTGAAAGCCTGCAGAGAAGCCGCTGGCCCCTGTGAGCACAGCAGCTGAGAGAGGCTGTAGTGTAGCACCATCCAAACTGGTAGGCCAGGAAAGAGGTTTCCAACTCACCACTCTCTGCCAGCTTTCCTTGGGAGGCTACCAGGCTCAGGATGACCAATTCCTTTGTTCCTGATTTTGTTGCAAAGGGAGATATGATCTGCATTGGTGGCTTCCAAACTTTCTATACCCACTTTTTTTTTTTTTTAACTCACTGTGGCCTAAGAGCCCACAGAGTGGGAGCCCCAGCGTCTGCAAAGAAAGGGTCTTGGAAACAAATAAGACTTTCTTTCCAGTTACTCACTCCTCTTCCCAGATCTCTTCAAAGACAAAACAATGACACAACGGTGGTTCTGTGCCTACATGGAGAACACGCCCGCATTTCTTCAGAAGGAGTGTCTCTGACAATGGCATTTTGCCTGTGCGAACACTGGCAAGACACAGCATAAAATAAGGACTCCCACTTATAACTCCCCTGCATAGTTTATTCTGACAGATAACCTGGAGGTAGAAGGGCTGTTCTCATTGCTATCATTTACATTCAATTGCATTGACGTCCCTGACAATGTGCTGCTTGGAGACAGCTCATAATCTGTTAAACAATTGTTCCTAGCATAAGAAAATATTAAATAACATCCACTGAGGCAAATATTGCCTCTCCATCTGCAGGGACACAGAGTCCCAGAGGCCAGGAAACAGCTGTGGCTTTGTTGCACAACAAGCACGAGGGATGCTCTAGTGAACTCTTTGAGCATCACAGGGCAAAGCCTCTTGGGGACTCACAAGTGGGTCAACTAGGCCAGGAAAGGAGTTGGTCAGAGGAAGACCATGAAGAAAGCCACTGCTAAATTCTCTTCAAAGACGGGGGTAAAAGGTACATGTGATAGCTGCAGTACTCAAACTATTTAGTGACTTGAGGCACCCCTTTGAAAGGACTCAAAGGACTCCCTTACCAGGAAATCAATTTCTACCACAATGTCAATTGGGTTAGTGGTATTGCCTGGCCCAAGGAGAAGCCGTAAGCATCATTGGCCCTTCTTATCAGCTCCAAGAAGAATTGAGCTATGAACCGGAGAGGGTGGGCTTATATAAAAGACAACCTGGGGTTCTGGCTTGTGCTGCATCTGGCACAGTCTAAGCAAGATCATTGGGAGGCATAGAAATATGTAGAGACGCAGCATAGAGCGCCTCATGCTACAGTAAGAACTGTAGCATCTCAAAGGTAGTAAAATTACTTGTGTGAGTAGGGCAGGCTTCTGTGATGAAGGTCTGCAGCACTGGTTACTTTGTGAAGTGCCCCACTTCGTATTTTCTAGCCTGCATTTTCCACAAGTCAGTTCTGTTCACTGCAGTATATCCACACGTCAGCCTTTACACACTCAAATGTCAGACAGGTTTTGGATTATCACTTTAAACTAGTCACAGTTGCTTTAAAGCAACAAGAAAAACATTTTAACTCCTTCCAAAATGTAAGAATGGATTTTGCTCAGTCACTGAAACTAGTACTTTCCTCCTCTCACAAAATACATCATCACAGAAGAATCAGAAAATGTCTTTCCAAATAACAGTGATCCTTTAACAAGAGCAACAGCAAGTCTCTAGAACACCCAGCTTCACCGAAACTACCCTATCTACTGAATCTTGTTGCTACATATAGTGCTTTATTTAACTGAAACAGTCCATCAGCTCAAACCTCCAAAATGCCTCAGGACAAGAAGCACCTCACAGACATGTGGCTGGTCAGGACTAGCTGACTGAGGAGAGGTCGCTTCCTTGCAAAGAGCATGAAGCAAGTTACTGAAATGCTTCCTCCCCACCACTCCCCTGCACTGCTGCACATTCGCACCCATGGCATCCCAGCCTCCCCTGTAAGGTGAGCCTTGCCAAGCTGAGCCCCCCACCTCTTTCCAGAGGCCGGCACAGCGGTTCTGCCTTCCCTGGCCCTTCAGTGATGCACGGGCCCTCTTCTGGAACACACTGGCAGAAGGTCAGAGACCAGCAGCCGGACATATTCCCAGAACACTGCCAGACACGGTCCCACATTGCTGCCTGCACAGAGGAAGCGCTCGAGGCGACCAAGAGGAAACCTCTGCTCAGTGAGTCCTAGCACAGACCTTGGTAACAACAGAGGCTGGTCCCCACTGCACTTGCAAATATGTATGCAGGTCTGTCAAAGCCCCCCACAGGTGTGCTCAGGTTGGCGCTATGCACAAATTGAATTTAAGTATATTAATAGCTTTTCTCACAGTCATCACACAAATACAAAACTCAAAAGATTTGCTCCCACTTTATTCCCCTATCAGTGAAAGGAGAATCAGGCTCACTGTGGTGGAAAGACCTACTCCTCACCAAACTTGCTAATTGTCCCATCAGCCTCCAACAGAACAGAAACTGAAAAAAGTAAACCAGCAGCATTTAGTCACACTGATTAGTTACATTGTTCAAACGTAACTTCCCAGATCAAAATATGGCCCTAAATCAGTCAAACTGAATTTCAAGCACCTGTTCAATCCTTTCTTTGCATACATGGGATTCAAGGCTCACACTTCAGCGAGGAAAGACACAGGAACCAACCAAATTTTCATCTTCACAGAAGGGCTGTAACTGTATTCAAAGCAAGTACAGAGCTGCTCAAAGGACTGAAAGACGATTCACATGGTAGAATAAAAGTAAGAGGACAAAATTCTGCTCTGTCACCCACATTCTCCTGTAGAAGTCAATGGTGTTACATGGATACACGCATCCACTCAGTATCTCCTTGTATTCATTCCTAGAGTGGGAGTGCCCCAATGTCTAAATATCCCATTGAAGAACCTGATCTCTGTATGGAATAATGATATAGTGGCCTCAAAACTGTACATCCTTAATGTCAAGACCAAATTATTTTAAGCTGTAGTCTCACTCTAATATAAAACCCTATAGATAGGTTCATTTGGGCTTACATGTTTTAGAGAAGTTTTATATAACTGTTTATTGTACAAAAACAAAAACAGATTTAAAAGCTCCTTGGCTGCTACAGCATGAACACAATCCACTAACTGCAGGCATTTCATGCTTTATTCAAACATGACTTCCACTGCCATGTGTACTCCAGAGCATAGTGCAAGTACAGGCCGAAAAAAGTTTTTAAAAAAATGTATTTCATCATACCTACCACAAATAACAAAAAGGACACTAACTAAAACAACAACTTCAAGTGACTCAGTTTGAATCATTACAGAAAATGAATGTTAATTTCAGCCAGCAGCGTAGACAAAAACTACTGGTTCCATCTCAACATTTGTTATTTTGCATTGTTACAGCAAATATTTCACAGTAGGCTTCTACCATGAGAAAAGTTTAAATTGAAAAGAATACATCCTTCCAACACTAGTAGCTGTAAAATTTTTTAAATTATCTGTATTTTTTAAAAAAATAAAACAAATTAGTGCAGAATAACAGAACAAAAACAGCTGAAATGGAAAGTGCACAGAAGCTGTCATATGTATTTTATGCATAACATCATTCTTCACCTATCCCTGAAGCACTGTCCATACTGAGAAATTAAAACAAACAAACAAAAAAAGACATTTAGACAAACGTGACATTAGCAGTAGATAATTTTCAGAAATTAGAAAGTTCATCAGTTGTAAGAGTCATACATTCCACCATTCTTAATAAAGGACAAAAATACTGTTTAGCAGTGAGACTTCACCATTTAATTGGTCAGAGTTTTTTTTTCCCCCCATCTGATCTTAAAAGAAATCCAGGAAAAAGCATGTTTTAGTTGCATTGATTATATGGGTCTTCCATCAGTTTAAAGAAGCCATTTGATTTACTGATTATAGCTACAGCCAAAAGCCTTAAAAGCATTTGACAAGACCTAACTCTCTGCTCACTTTTAGCTATATGAGTTACAAAAATGCATTAACAAATTCTCCAATGAATGGGTTTCATTAAGATTTGTTTTACGATCTTGCTCTAGGATTTAATGCAGAAATGGATTGATATGTTGAATTATCACAGTAGAACTTCTTGAGCTTTCAGAACATTAATTTTAAAACACATTATCTATCATCTCTGTAGGGTATTTTTTTTTTCTTACTATCTATAAAAGTCATTTTAAGGAAATCAGGTCGTACATTTCTAAATGCATAAAGATGCACCCACAAAACTAGAAGCTTCTGGCCTAGTAAAAGCCAGAAAAAACCATTTTATATTCAACTCAAGTGATACTGAGAAAAAAAAATTGTCAATAGTGAATAGATATTTTGAAGTACTGACCAATTGTATGAAAAACATGGATGAAAATAAAAGCGTCTCCACAGTTGCTAACTTAGAAAAGAAGGAAGATCAGGAAGAAACAAAACCCTTTCCTTTGTTTCATTCTCAGTTTGGGAAAATGTCCTTAGCACGGAACCTACAAGTTGTCCCCTTGTGGTTTTTGAAGGTTTGCTGCTTTCATGGCTAAATGTCTTGTTTTAACCAGTGCCAACAGACAGACCTACGCTCGTGGACTTTACTCAGCCAGAAATGATTTTACGGGAAATCTTGAATAAACTGGGTCTTGCAGGATTAGTTACAAAAGGGTACAGACTCAGCTGACATCCACTGGATGCCAGACTTGTAGAGGATAACATTCACTTTGCCTTGCACAGGGCAAGCCATACTAATGGCAAGAGAAACAAAATCTTCAGCTAAAGGCACTCTACACATATAGCACCATCTTTTTACTGATCCAGCAGTTTTCCATGCACTTTTTGCAAGGTGTGACTCTGGCAAAGAGCCTCCCGTACAAGGGAAGGGAAGCATTGTCCAGGCCAGACACCTCTATTCCATTACATTGGGGTTTTTTATGCTGAAATTAACCCACTGAAGTCTGGAAGGTGGGTAAGACTTTAAACTGGCAGCATGGAGCAGAAAACCTCCTGCATATCTGCTACAGCCTTCCTAGTCAGCCCATTTGGGAGCTTTAAGAACCAGGACAGCTTAACCCAGACATTGCACCTCATAAGGAATACCTCAATATTGCTCTTCCCTGTGCACGGTTAACTTTGTTCTTTTCAGTACTCTCATGTCTAAAACAGTCACTAAAATGCATTTCCCTATCTATAGGACCTCACTAAATCACTCTAGGATGTAATTTACCTGCAGCATAAGGCTTCTGAGATGGTCCTCTGCAAATAATGAATTGCACCCAGTGTTGCTTGAAGATTCATTGAAAATTATGGAAATGTACGAACTGTCAGGAAACCAAACGTATTCTACCAGAAGGAAACAGAAAAATATACTCCACCCCAAAAATGTGCTCGCTAATTTCAACAAAAGCAGTCCTGTTCTCAGTATGAAAATACTTTCTTAATGACTGATGTTATTTACCAGAAGTGTTGCGGTACCCCAGCGATGCCCAGGACCTGACTACCCTTGGCACATCACATACAGAAGAGCGATGCAGAGCTTGTCATGTTCATACACCTGTTCCCTACCAACAGAACAGCTCAGTAGTCTGAAAGCGATTAGACCCACAACACTGAAGATAGTAAACCCTACCTTTGCAGAAGCATGCCTATACTGCTTCCAGACCCAAATCACATTAGCTGCAGCCGGGTCTGCGTCTCCATACCATGCTGCTCACTGCTTTAGGTTTTGAAGGGAAGGCAGGCAGGGCCAGGTTGCAGCAGACACAGCACTGTCAGGTGAAGGATCCTTTGCAAACATTTCATTTAAATGAACATTTTATTCAAGTGCAGAGTATGAAAATAAAACTCGGTTTAGTTCTTCATTCTCTGCTAGTTTCCTTTGCATTTCTCTCTGGCTGAACACAGACCAGGTTTTTCAGTTTCAGAGCTGTTTATAATAAAGTTAATTTCTCTCCTACGTCTCAGGCAGTGGTACAAGGTTAGCATGCCCAGGTTGCAGAATGTTTATTGTACTGGGACTTCATAGTCTCCGATGGAAGCAATGCCATAAATCATGGAAATATCTGTTATTCTCAAGATTTGTGTCTGAAGGTGCTTTTTCTTTCCCTCTACAGGGAACTCGCTGCATTCTCCATCAAAGGGTGCAGGTTTGCTTCCACACCTGACGTTGCCTTAGGGTGTTCCGAGGGGATTTAGTGAAAGCAAGACTAAATTCACACAAGCCTTATGGCCTCTAACCTCCCCTTCTTCCAATCTCCTCACTTTGTCAATAAATCAGAAAAGCATCTGTGACTTCCACTGAAATGCCAAAGCCGTGTAAACACAGGGCTTGCTTTTGCCATCCTTACACATGCACAACTGTCACGTACCTCAGTGAGAATTTTGACCAAGGAAGGACTGCAGAATCTATCTAGCATTTACGTAAACTGAAAAGTATTTTTGCTTCCAGTTATTGATAAAGCATTGGCATATCACAAAGAATCAGTATTCTCTAGAACACACTGCACCATTTGCATTGGGTGCCTTGGCCATGAACCAAGATTATAACTGTTATTGTTACAGTGCTTGTATACCGTGGGTGTATTACATTACTCGAGAAAAACATTAATATCACATTAGCAGTAATCATCAGGGGCTAGCGATTCTTTACATACTGCACTGGTTTACAGCATGGGCTCATTTTCTGTCGCATTGGGTGTTCTGGTCTTTAAATATTTCAATGCTTCAAACAAATTTTTGTCAACCAAGCACTACATGCAACATTTATTTTTCTAGCTCTACATGGCTAGTATAGAAACATAGCTTTTAAACATTAAATACAAGACAAGCAGGATTATGGTGTCCCTCATTTCAAAGAGGAAAGAACCTTAAGTTCACACTTCATCCAAAAGGTCTTCTTGTGAGAAGAAATCACAAAGGACCAGATGAGGCCCACAGGTCTAGGCAGATGACACTTTGTATATTCTTTCCTGTGTGTGCTATCATAAGGCCATCTCATCCCAAGATGGGCTGAGAAATTCTCAATTCCTTCTTTACTCCAAGATGTGGAGAGGAAATACCGTGCAGCTTCTAACCCTAGCATAGCTCTTTTGGCTGGAACTTAGTGCATAAGAACCTGTCTCAGTTGATTTGCAACCTAAGAAGCAGCCCTTGTCCTAATAACTCTAAAGGAGACGATTCAGACCAACAGAGTTTGAGGTGAATCTTGCTGCAGATGGTGCAGTATAAACCTGAGCAAAATACTAACCCTGACGGGAAAAACCCTGAACTTGCACAGTTAAGTATACTACTATTACCTTTGGCCATTAAAGGCGCATCAGCTTACCAGTCCCACATCTAATATGAAAGGCTGTCCAAAGAATTATTGGTTAAACTACTGGTAAAAAATGGTATAGTTAGTGCTGTCCTTGGAGGAATGCTTCCAAAAGTGGTTGCATGCCAATTACTTTGTTATTACCATATGGCCTCTTTCGCTGACTTAACACCTCCTGCCCAAAACATAACACGTAGCAAGAACGTGTTCTCCTCTGTTCACCTGTGACTGTGGATACATGTCATATACAAGTACCTTTAAGTGAAGCACTTATTCAGTATCTATTTCTGGTTTATGACCAAATTCCTCTCCTTTCAAAGGGAATCCTGCCCAAATTAGGAACATTCCTATATCTGTATCAACTCAATATCTGTTGGCACTACTTAACTTGCTTGCATGTGCCAGCAAATACAGTTTGACAACAAGCCCAAGGTTTATTTGGCAAATCCCAAATGGCCTAGATAGTTTCATTGTGGGTCACGTTACTACCCAATCGAATGAAACCAAGAAGGGGGAGCCAAACCTCAAGCTTTATGGGCCCATTTAAGCACTCATCCTGCGGGCATCCCAAATCATCTCAAAGGCCAGGTAGGCAGGCCAAGACGAGACAGGCAACAAGGAACCGGCACGTTTCCATACTGCCCCCATGCTGGCCAGCACGGCCGTGCCAGAAGAAGAGAGAAAGAAGACTATCCTTGTCTCCTGAACGAGACGGAGGTTAGACGAGGCTGATGGTCCCACGTTAGAACTGATTCATACAGCATTCGTATGTGACGGCATCACATTTACAGCAAAGCTGGACTGGGTCCAGCAAAAACTAGAAGGCACATTACAGAAGAAATGAGCTTCTAAACCTGAGTCACTTCCCTAAGCTTCTCCTAATATGTCTGAACTGTGCATCACTTCCTACCAGGCTTAATCTAAAAACTTGTATTGATTACAGCCCTCAGGACTTGCTGAGCATTTGGAAACAGAGTGCTGTCATTTTACCTGTGCTGTCTAGCACCACGCTCTGTTATGACACCTTCTTAATAACGGGGGAAGAGAGAAAGAAACAGAGCATAGCTTCTGCTGCATGATTCCCCCCATCTCCAAACCTCAACTGACTTATTGCATCAAGGTTTTGGCACTGAAAGTCAAAGGAGAAAATTGGTTTTTAATGAAGAAAATAATCTACAAGCTCAAGACAGTTTTGAGAAGAGCCTTAGATTACTAGTGTTGGAAGATTAGAGAAGCAGCCTGAATGTGATGAAATGTAATATTTCATTTTTTAAAAAAAAGAGAGCAAGATTCACTGTAAGAATGGCGAGTATTTTTTTCAGGAATGCAGCTTCCAACCCCTTCCCTGCTATAGGAAAGTTGCAGAGAGAAACAACCTCTAAAAAGAGCCTCACAATTTTATGTAAGAATATGGTCTTGTCAAAGGCTATTTCTCCAAAAATATCACCTAATTGGGGGGAAAAAAAATGAAAACCATTCTTTGGATAATTTGAGTTTTTAGCTGCTTATCAAGAGGGTTGTCTTTGCCTTATCAGAACAAACTGACTATATTTTTAATTAATTAACTCATCTTGTCTTGTCTTCCAAAGGAACTTGATCCTGCATATTCTCAATCATACTACAAGTTCTTAATCCCTTAAGTAACCCCACTGAAGTCAATGGAAGCATTAAAAATGGCAGAACTTGGGCTCAGAGCTTTAAAAAAACCACACATGCCTAGGTTTAAACAAATACATAAACGCCTGCATGGTGGCAGGCTTACTGAGGGAGCAGCTTTTGGTAAGTCCCTAAGTGAAAGAATCTGGATAACATTAATGCATATTTGCATGCAGTTGTGAAATTCGAGGCATTTTCCACTCCACAGTTTTCCAAGAGACAGACCTGGTTACAGTGCACTAGGAAAAAAAAAAAAAAATTATCTGCCCTCAGCCCTCAAAATGGCAAACTCTCTCCTCACTTGTGACAAATCTTCCCTTCCAACTCGGCCAGGCAGCCCTCGCCGGTCCCCCAGCACCGGGCTTTCCCTTCCCAGAGACCATCTTGAATCCCCGCACCGCCTCCCCGGCCGAAGCCGCCGTGCCCCCGCAGCCGCGGCCCCCGCCGAGCGCCGGACCCCCGAGCCCCCCGTGCCGGGTCAGGCCCCGGCGCTGCCCCCGGCTCGCCCCTCGGGCGCGGATCTCGCCCCGCACCGGGCGCAGCCCGGCGGCAGGTCTCCCCGGGAGCCCCGCCGTGCCGGCGCACCTGCAGCCGGAGCCCCGCCGGGAGGCGGCCGCCACGCCGCCCGGGCCGGGGGCTCTCCACAGGACTTGGGCGGCGCAGCCGGCCGGCGGCTCCGCTTCGGCCCCGGCACCTGGATGCGCCGCTTCGGCGGAACCGCCTGGCAGCGACCGGGGCTCAACGCCCCTCCGCCCGGGGCTGCCCCCGCCGAGGGAGCGGCGCGCTGCTTCGCCCCGGCGAGAGCTCGCCCTCAGCGCCGGGCGCGGGCGGCGGCGCCTCCCCGGTCCCCCCTTACCGTTAGACCTTCGCACGATGTTCTCCAGAAACGTGTTCTGAGGCGCCACCAGCCCTCGCCTTCCCCCGGCCATAGTCGCTCTGCGGGAGCGCGGCGCGGAGGCTTCGCTCAGGGCCGCGCCGACCCGCGCTCTGCCGCGCCGCTCCCCGCCCGCCCCGCGCGCCTCATGCCTCCGCCGGGACCGGCACGGCTGTGCGGCATCAGCCCTCCCGCCGCCTCCCGCGCACCGCAGCCCCGCGGCCGCCGCCGCGCCGCCGCCGGACCTCTCCGCAGCGCCCCCTGCCGGGCGCCGCTGCCCCGCGCCGCCGCGCCGCAAGGCCGGTGCTGCAGCGCCATCGTCTGGGGGCGGCGCGGCGCTCGCGCTGAGGGGCGGCCGGGCCGAGCCGCGCGGGCGCTTGCGGGGCTCACGGAGCCCGCGCGCCCCGGGAGCTCAGGGCCGCGAGCCGGCACCGCGCACGGCTGCGGCTGAGGGGGAAGCGCTGGGGCGCCCGCAGGCCCGCGAGGCGGGCGGGCGCGCGAGGTGCCGGCTCCTCAGCGGCCGCGGGGCGGGGAGAGGCGGCGTCCCTGAGGGGGCTCTCCCCGTCAGCGGGCAGATGGCGCTCCGCGGCGCCTTCGTCACCCGCCCCGGGGCGGCTGCGGCGGGGCTCGGCCCCTCACCGGTGCGCCCCGGGGGCTGAAAAACTCGGAAGTGCTTTAAAACCACTCACAAACTCATGGCGGCAGCTCCCCGGGAGGTACCTTCGCCGCCCGCCCCGGGTGGGACGCCGGCGGGAGGCACCGGAGGATTCGCTCTCAGCCCCCCGGCTGGCTGCTGGCGCTTGCAGCACCACCCCGGCTCGCGTTTCGCGCCCTCTTACGATGGTTTCTTTCAGAAGGCTACTTAGCATTAAGTGGTCAGACTGATTAACAGGTCAATGGAAGCAGTGAGATAAAGTATTTAAACATAACCTTTGACAGGTCTTAAACTCTTTGAAATACTTAATTTACAAAGGTTTTTCATTCAGGGATTGAGCGACTTTGTTCTTTCCCCTTTACCAATCTATCAGTAAATGGAAAACGCTCAGATCTCATCAATTCAAAATGCAGATTTTCTTGCTGGCAGTGGCATTTACTTGCTGTAACGCCTCGTTAAGCGCAGCACCTTCAGACTCTGCGCCTCAGGGCGTATTCAAGACATGAGCGTGTCCCCACACGATCACACGTATGAGGAAAAGCTATTTCTCACAATACGAGCAAATAAAGTGCTGCAAAGAGGATGGCCCATGTCACTCAGGCTTTTGAAGCGCTAGCACTGCTCCCACAGAATTTGGGCACTGCACAGCTAGCTCTCTCCCGGGTAACGCGTGGGCCAGGGCCGCAGCACAGCCAGGAACTGCAGCCAGCTCCAGGGCGGCCACGCGCATCCTCCGATTCGGCTACGCAGTGTGGCCCGCGGTTGTGACCGAACGCCAACAGCATGCACGCGCTGCCACGAAAGCCCGATCTTCCGGCCGCTGGCCCGCTGCCTCCCACAGCGGGAAGCGACCAGACGCACATGATGGATTGTGGAAAGTTGAAGGGTGGCGGCAGGTGACAGCTTCGTCACAGCGGGAGCTACAGATCAAGCCCCAGAGCGTCCTAGTGTCGGCAGCCCCCTCACACAGCCGGAGACCTGGAAGACTCCTACAGCCCCAGAAGGGCCCAGCCCTGCTGCCAGGCACACGAAGTACCTGTGCCACGGAAGCCACTTTTAGGAGAGAAAAATCAAGCGCCTGAAGTTGCAAAAAGGCTACCAATTCTCCCTGAAATGTTGCTGGATTTTGAAAAATCCCATGCAAGCATTTATTTGCATCTTTACACATCTAAATCTATCCCCAACAACCGTACAGATGAAGACCCCAGGTTATTTAGTTCCTGCTAGCTTCAGCAGCCCAGGCCAAACCTGAAGAGATCTTGAACTCTCTGGCATTTTCCCCAGAAAAATTGTAACTGTAACCTCTGACAACGAATTCACACAACTGCTAACAACCAAGACTAAGGTTTGAAAAACTGGGATCTGGAAGACTGTTTCGTTATTCCTCTAAGCCACTGTACATGCTATCTTAGCTTCTGCCGGGCTCTGCAGGAATATCTACGTCTTGGAGACATCTGGCAGCTGGCATACATTACAGAAACTTTGAGGCCTTTAAAGAAAAAAAAGATTTTAAACTGAATCAGCAAGTACGCAGAAGTGGGAGCAAGGGGACAGAGCGTAAGAAAGAAAAGCCGTACTTTTTCCTGGAACTCCATGAAGCGTGGGCTGGCTGCAGTTTGTGTTGCATTGTGTGGTCGCGGCTCTGATTATCTAATTTTTCAGAGCATCATGCTTAGTCCCACAAGGTCCATGCCAAAGGTACCATTTTGGCTAGGATGGGGTTTACATCTACCTCGTAACATTGCAAATTAATACAATGTTAGAGCAAATGGAGGATTTCTCCTTTATCTTCTACCTCCTTTAGCCTTTCTCCCTGCTGCAAAATAGGATTCCTGCTGGTGACAGGAATTTTTCACCACTAGTGCAGAAGAACACTATATTAATGTTTCGCTGTGATTATTTTGAATTCTATATGCATTTTCTTGCCATTACTGGTAAATTTTGCAAATGATATAAAGCTGGAAGCAAAGCCCCACTTGAAGCGGTGCACGTATACCATCTGACTTCATTATTAGATGGTTACCTCTCGCCAGCTATCATTTTTTTGGAAAGTTGAAAACTGGAATTGCTTAATTTGCTTGTTCACTAAAGCCTATTGGACAGAACTTAATACCTAACACTGCCACTTAAGGCTAATATAAAAGGTCATAGTTTGCTACAGAGGACATTCAGCTGTATTTTATTATGCTGCTCTTTCAGCCTGTTGTTTTTTCCTGAAAAAGGCCCTAGGTCAGGACTTCTAGTACCCCAGTAACTGACTGTCCCTTGGCTGCAAAGCCTTAAGCTACCGTTCTGCAATCACTTTGAGCAGCTGCTGCTGCAAAAAGGACAGATTTGCCTTCATCTAAGCTGTGCGTATTTGTCACCCCACTTGAAATGAAAACCAGCCTGAAGAGAAACCCAGCACTGATGGTGAATGAGGAAAGGCAGCTGAGACACCTCCCTTTTTGGCAGCAGCCAGTATTTATGCCAACCCATTTACTAACATGACCGTAACTTCCAGTGTTGATACACAGAAACGTGTTCAAAACCCTGTCATCAATAAAAACATTAGTTCCAGGCCCTAATCTGTGGGAATGTCACTAAAACCCATGGCATCTATGAAATAAAACCGTCGGAACAGGACAGAGCTCCTTTCTTTCATCTCCTGAGAGATACTCCTGCAACTTCCTCTAAAAACTTCCCGCTAGTCAGCCATACAGTCTCTCCAGGTCATCTGTTCCAACACCTAACAAAACTCCTAAGAAAGCTTCTCCTAAAATACTGCTAAGTCATCTGGTCTTTAAAGCTAGTAAAAACTCTTTCTTCTGAGGACACAAAAATCACCAACCCTTCTGCAAGTTTTCAAACGCATGAAAAGTTGCTATAATGCTCCACTGTCTGCTCTCGGTGCTTTTCAGTCTGAACAAACCCAGTTCTTCCGAAGTTGCACAAGACTTTTGCTGTTAGACTCTATCAGTTCTTCGGGACTTGTCATTTCACTTCCACAGCATCACATCAGTAAAGAAACACAGTGGTTAGGAAAGTCTCATATGCTCAAAATTTAATTAATTTATATTGAAAAGCACTATTTTTATTCAAGGCCTTTTTGATTTCTACCCTGTTTTTCACACTATCTTTTGTTCTTTGTAAAAGAAGTGCTTTGTAAAAAAAACCTGTCAAAAAACAGAATTATAACAATGCAAAGTTATAACTACCATCAATCCTGAAAAAAAAAAAAAAGAACGTTTGATCTTTAAATTGAGTTCCATTTGGATACCACCATATGGCCTTTGCTAAATTGTCACAATAAAATACATTAATTGATAGGTAACAAATTACAGAAGGTAATGCACAAGTTACTCTGACATACAGACACTAAACAAAAAAGGAAATTCTGAATTCAAGCTAACATGGAAAAACAATTTTTTTTTTAATTTTTACATTAAAATCAATAAAGCAATCATTATTCTACAAATTCCTAGCCCCAAAAGTTTGCAGGCTAAGGCCCCCATCTAAGTACACATATACATGAACTTAGTTGCTTGTGATTAACATTATTTGTTATCTTATGGAAAAGCAATGAGAAACAAAAGTCAGACCTTAAAACTAAGGTGAATCCATAGTTCAACAAGTACATGCATGTCTATCAAAAGGAAAGAACTTGGGAAAACATCCATTCAT
Source organism: Phoenicopterus ruber ruber (assembly GCA_009819775.1). NCBI lineage: Eukaryota > Metazoa > Chordata > Aves > Phoenicopteriformes > Phoenicopteridae > Phoenicopterus > Phoenicopterus ruber. The sequence goes on along the minus strand of CM020217.1, from coordinate 25,944,218 downwards.
CTTACTGAAACTGTTCAATTTATTTCTACAACTCCTTTTAACCAAAATGCTCCAGACATTGGCAAAGTTCAGCCTGAGGTTCCTAAAGGTCCAATTATTTCTGCAGTCTAAAATTAAATGAAACTTTTTACTCAAAGAAATATGCACTTGAACAGCAGACTGTAGATCTAAGATTTGAAGAATGTTAGTATTCCCGAATAGCCGTAATAAAGTTGTCAAAAAAAAAATATGGACACTTTTCCAGCTTTGGAATTACTGAACTTCCTCCAGACTTTTAATTGGGAACAAATACAGAAAAATAACTAAAAAATCCTATGTTCTGAATGGAAGAAAAAAATTCTCAAAATAAAACTGATGAGAGAGTACACAGCCAGTCTTTTATACATCTAACATTTGGAGTGTGGGCTAACAGGGAAGAACTGTTTCTTCTTAGAACAGCTCAAAAGGGCATTGAAAAATTTTCCCCATTTGGACAACACGTCCATCTCCATTTATTTCAACAGGAGGTGACGTTGTCCTTCCAGATTTAGAGAAAACAAAAACAAACCCTCAACACAAAAAAATCCCCACACATCCTGATGAGGACATCACCTCTACCACCATTCTCCTCAGGCGTCTCTACCCAACCCTCTTGACTCGACCCTGTCCTGCCCTGCCCTGCCCTGCCCGTGGTCTCTCCCAGGCTCAGAGCAGAGGCAGTGACCCACTGAAGCGTTATTACTCAGAGGAGGAAAAGAAATTAACCACAGTTCCTTTGGCTCCAGGTTTGGTAGGGGTTTTTGTTAGCATTTTTATTGTGTACTTCAGTTGGCTTCGTTTTTCCTGTGTCTGGGTCAATATAAAATAAGGTAAACTGAAGCAACTCAGGTGCAGTTTGTTTGAATTCTAAAAGAACGCAGGGGCCGCCAGTACGTAATTGTAATAAATATTTTTATTTGCATGCCCTGTCCCCAATAAGCCTAGGAACCGTGATAGGTTTTTTTGCTAAGTAGCAAGGAACACCGCAGGCTGTATTACTGTGTTAAGTTACTGACTGCATTTTTCCCTCTCAACTGTGGTTCGGTAGTCCCTGATTTAACAATATAAAAAAGCTACTTTTAATCCTTCATTACAAAGAATAAACCCAAAACCTAGCCAATTTTAGACCCAGAATCAGAAAAATAACTCCTAGTTAGGAACACGTTTGCACTAGCTAGCAGGTCTTCCATCTCCTTTTTCTTCTTTGGCCCTAAACCATCCCCTTTTAGCCACTGTCCTTGATCTAAACCACGTGATTGGCTTTCTGAACAAACCTTGGATTCTACTATACAGCAATTTCCAGGAATGTAATAATATGAACAAGAACTCCTAAATAATATGGAGCCAGACTCCCCTAATTATAACATATAGCCTAAACTCTGTAGTTTAATTTAAAAAGCAAAACAATCTTAAAAACCTCATTGCTTGTTCTCTGGACTGAAGCATCCTACCTGTGAGGCTGACAGTGCTAAAGACACTGCCAGTGCCTTTTACAGTAGCCTCTACAAGAAACACCTCAAAAAGTACCCAGTATAAAACTATACTCAACACAGTGAGTAAGTTTCTCGCATAGGGCTTGTATTTTATAGCTTCTGCCTTACACGTGCTCAGAATTCCTGTTTTGGAGTTATATATTTTATAAAGTTGATCTCTTACGTCACAACTTTACTGCCCATATCTGGTGCTTGTATGATTTCAATTTCAGAAGGTTTGTCAACAGACAGAAACCAACTCCCCTCAAAAAAAAAAAAAAACCTACAACAGGGAAGGAAAAAAAAGCAAAACAAACTCTTCTCAATTCATTTCAAAGCCTTACTGAACCTAACATTTCGTCATGTATTTCCCACTTACTGACCTTCCTGTCAACAGGCTGGATTACTCGCTGTATTTGCTTTCTATGTGGACAGACCTTTGTTGCATTCTTTGATGGTGGGAGGGATATGCAAAAGTAGTTAAACAACTCAGGAACACAAATCTAGAAAGAAAGAAAAACAAAACAAAAACCACACTTTGTAACTAGCTTAGTACCATCATTTTTTAAAATTTAGTGATCAGCAATTTTCTCATTCTAACTAATCTCTTACTGTTATCTTCTGCAGTGGCACTGAGAAAAAATCCTGATTTTCTAAGTTTGATCATATCTTAATAGCATTTTTTCCAGGGCCTTTATTGGCACTGCCTCATATCTAGTCCTAGTGACTGATATCGTATGACCCTAAAGTCTGATGGGCTATTGATTTTTGTAAATGCTTGGATACCTGCTGTATTTTTTTAATGCCTTTTCTAATTTTGGTTAATTTTTTTAAGATATATTCAGCTCAGGCACTGCCAGGCACACTGTTCATAAGGAGCTCACGTTTTACAGATGTTCAGCCATGAATACAGATGCTCCATGAAATTCAAACCTTTTAAACAAATAGAACAAGATTCCTTTTTGTGCTTCCGCTGATTACTGTGAAGCAAAGACTGCTACCAGTCAATTGATATGAAAGCTTCTGTGTAAAGTCACACGGTACAGTGAAACATCAGGACATTCTTTAAAAAAGATGCACCGTAAAATCCAAACCTAACTCCAGCTACCTAACCAAAATACAGCGTATGGCACAAAGGAAGGTGAAGTTAGGGAACGAGTTCGGGATAGGGTGGGACACACGCTTGTTAGAAGTGAACATTTATACGTAAAACATCAGCAGAGGCATCATCTATCAAAGACGCCTTCGGCAGTTCTGCAGCACCTGTAAGGAGCGGGTCTCTAGCAGGGGGCTCAGGGTGCAGCCCTGAAACCTGGATCATCTCTGGCTTTTCCGAACACTAGATGTCTAACACAAATGGACCTCATAACAGGCTCCCAGACTACAACATATTTCAAGTTTTAATTAGGTGGACCCTTAAACTGAGGATAAAAGTCACCTTCATTAAAAGAGATGTAATTTAGATGAAAGACAGTGAACTATATGCAAGCAAGTAAAAACCTCACCTCCAGCCTAACAGTATTTAATACATTGGTTGAGAGTGAATTTGAAATGGGTATTTTTCTAAAAACTATTGTGGAAACCACTGATAGCAAGGTCCTAGTGGTATCCAGCATTTTCACCCTAAAATTATATAAGCATGAGTTTTTGTTTTTCCTCACAGTTTAACAAACACTCCAGCAGAAATACCGTGAACTGCTGAACCCTACCAAGGAGAATTTTCCTCATGTAGACTGACCCTTTATGTATTCATCCATACCCTCAAATGCAAGATTGTGGATTTCAGTTTTATATTTATGTAGTTTTATCTGCCTCAGACAGAAGAAGAGAGAATCATCATTCCTGAAAGCATTATATAGTACAAGCTGAAAAGCCAGACATAGCCATATTGATTTGTTTGTTGTTGGGTTGGGGTTTTTTTAACAGAACAGACTTAAGAGAACCATTTGTACTCCTAGAAAAATCCAGTGAAATGGTATTATAATAACAATTTCCACATGGGAAAATAAATCTTACACATTTCAGAACAATTAATTAACAATTATATTTTTATTGCTTGCAACTCCATCTTACAGATATTCTCAAAATGGAACCTCTTGCTGATCCTTCCTAAACTGCGTACCTGAACTGTGGATCATTCCATCAGCCAAACAATAGTTACAGCACAATGGTCTCAGTAGGAAAAGATATGATACTTGAATAGCAATAATGTTTTGGTATCTATACCGTCCAGCCACGTTGACCTCCAAAATCCAGCATAGCTCCACAACAGGGATTTCTAAGAAACAGTATATACTTCTCTATAGAAACCCTGAGATGGAAAACAAAAATACAAACTCTTGTAATACCTCAGGAACCTTCTTTTGGTCATACATAGTGTTATTTTCCACTTTACACCCCACCCCCCTTGCCCTTAAACCACAAGAAGACACATAGGATAAGCTATGGAGAACAAAATTTAGCAGGAGATGTCAGTATGCTGTAGCATAAAATGTTATTACAGTCCAAGGCCCAAGACATATAGAAAACCAAGCTGCCACTGCTGGTTACTACACCACTCTTTATACTTTTTTTCACATGCGAAGATAGATCATCTTCCTCAAATGAGGTTCTTAACGCTACTACCTTTGGTTCTTTTAAATCCCTCAAGATTACTCCTACAATGAAACTGTGTCTTACATGGATGGGCAGTACAGGGTTACAGTAATTTTATCCAGTTTGTTCACATTCACGTATTACTGATGTTTCCCTTATTCTCCCTTGTTTTTCCTAATGTTGGTTACATACACTGACTGGATTCTCATTAACTAAGCTGTTTGGGGCACGGTTATCTCTTTTTCAGGATTAGGCACACAACATAGTAACACACCAGAGCATTTTTTTTTATTCTGGTATGTGTTAAAGGACATTTCTCTCAAGGAAGTGAGTGCTTGGTATTATTAACTGCAAGGAGAAAATCTTGCACTGTATGTTCCTTTTGTAATGCTACTTCACAGAAGGAAAAGGAGGAGAAAAAAAAATAGGAGGGAGCATCATTAAGTCGCAGCAAATGGTCACCTCTTCAGGTACCAACAGCAATGGACAACCTGACAAGAAAGAATAAAGCAGAAGTTTAGCACACATTTCACTAAGTGCATGAAATCAAAGCACTTGTTTTGCTTTACATTTAAAAAAACAAACAAAAAACCCACAAAAAATCCAGATGCCACACAGGAGAAGTAAAATTACATTTCTTATGGAAGTCCAACAGCTTTAAGTACCGATTAGGTAAGATCTGCTTTTCCCTGAACAGTCCTATGAAAAGCAGTTTAGGTAACTGTACGCAAAATTAAGACAGGACAAAGTAAAAGCACACTAACTTACCAAAACAATTACCATGTTTTGTTTTGTTTTCCCTGTGGGAAACGACTGGCCCTAAACCCAAATTATTTGTAAAGAGATGCTGCCATTTCAGCCACGTACATGAGCTATTCACACACAGACTGAGAATCTTCACTGACAATACCGAATGCCAGTGTTCTGATTCAAAGACATACTGCCAGCTGTTACTAAAATTTACTTTGAAGAGGGTATGGAAAAATATAAGTAGTTAAATGATGTCCGTAAACCGACTTTCTGAAATGACCTGTTGTCCCAAGTTACCTATGGAACATAAGGTTAAGCCAGCTAAACTCAGGCTTTTCCCACAGTGTGCCATGATAATCAAGTGGACACAGAACCCTCTTTACTTTCTGTAAACAGTACAGCTTACCAGATACTTAGGTTAACTGTAGAGAAATAAAATAACGAGATTGAAAGGGCTGATCAGGAACATCTGTCCCTCCTGTCAAGAAAAAGAGGATATTTGGAAAATTTTTCATTTTTCTTTTAAAAGAAAAAGAAAAAAATCGTCATACAGTGTCAGTGGAACTCACTGCTCTAGAAAGTCACTGAAACAAGAATCTACAAATAAGTAAAGCTGGAACAGAGGTTTTCATAACACATCTAGAAGAATCAAAATTATAATTTTTTTCAAGAGATACCAAGCTTTACACTTCAGAGCCTCACAAATCTTTAGAAGACCAAGAATAGGCTTCTTGCCAAGAGAGAATGGAGATTATGGCATCTGCCCCAGAGTAAGCTCCTCTGTAGACTTTGCTGTTCATAACTGTCAGGATCAAAGTACGGAACAAGATGGATGTTAGTACTAAGCCATTATGCTAGTTCTTGGATCAGCCTTCCTACAGTGCAACAAACCATTTCAAAATGCTATTTTTAACAGAGTGCCAAGTCCTAACATTCTCAGCTTCATTCAACGTACCAACCACCACACCGTACAACACAGCCTAAGTCTCAAATTTTGGCAAAGTTTTCAGAAAAGTATGATTTGATCAGCTGGTGGCAGGTGAAACAACAACAGAAAAGTGTTTACAACTGCAGAAGTCCTTAGACTTCTCAAAGAAACTGCAACACAATTTTCTCCATTTCCCAAGAATAAGTTACGGACTGTCCTTATACAGACAGTCTATGCTCTACGATGCTAACTAAATTGCAAAAGAATTCCATCCAGATTTGGAGAGCAGATAGCTCTTGAAGCCTATAACTGGAAGACAGCACTACAAAAATAAAGCAAACAAAGAAAAAAATCTCAAATCTCAGTTGGGGGATATTAACAACAGCAAGTCAGCAAATGTTTTATTGCTGCATTTCACTGACCAGTTATAGAACAACTTTTTACTGATTTCTGCCTTAATAAAACATTAATACTAGAATTCAGAAATACTAATAAGTGCCCAGCTTGAGACCGATGGCCTGATTTTCCAGAGCTGTAGAAAACCCATGGCTTCTATCATCTTCCACTGGTTCCACTAAAACATGGAGTCTTTAGAAAATTCGAGAACGTTGCACGGAACAGAGCAACCACCATCAGTCTCAACGAACTAATAAATCTCACCCTGTCCACTCTAAGCCTCCCACGTACCACCCAGCAGGCCAAGTTGTGTTTAATATAAAAGAAACACAGTACCTGACAGATGACACCTATATATTTTCCAGCAGAGGAGTGAACAGACTCCAAGCAGGGTAATTTATCTGAAATTACCTTGATTCCAGGCATGCTTTTCTTAATGTGTTTGTGAAGACAAAAAGCATACTTTTCTTTATGAAACATTCATACCAAAGGAAATTATAAATCTTCACATTAAAGCACAAGTTTCCAGGCTGGATATGCCAAAATGGTTCATGGTCATCCCATTTTCTCTGTGTTTCACACAACACACGTTATACATTCGTAATTTTTCCTCAAGCAGCATCACGAATTAATTTGACCTGTTTCTAAAAAGATCTAAAAAGACACATTTTAAATGGTATAAAGTGACATTCCCAAGCCAGGGAACTGTCAAAATGCTCTTTCCAAAAAAAATGAAACTGTAAAACTGTCACCATAAGACAAAAAGGCCAAGCATGTAATCTGCAGTACTTTTCATGAGAAATTTCATAGGCAAGATGGACGTAACATACAAGAAAGATACTGAGGTGCTGAAGCACATCCAAAGAAGAGCAACGAAGCTGGTGAAGGGTCCAGAGCACAAGCCTTATGAGGAACGGCTGAGGGAACTGGGGATGTTTAGCCTGGAGAAAAGGAGGCTGAGGGGAGACCTTATCATTCTCTACAACTACCTGAAAGGAGGTTGTAGCAAGGTGGGTGTCGGTCTCTTCTCCCAAGTAACAAGCGATAGGACAAGAGGTGACGGCAAGTTGTGCTGAGGGAGGTTTAGATTGGATATTAGGAAAAATTTCTTCACTGAAAGGGTTGCTGGGCATTGGAACAGGCTGCCCAGGGAAGTGGCTGAGGCACCATCCCTGGAGGTATTTAAAAGATGTGTAGAGGTGGCACTTAGGGACATGGTTTAGTGGTGGACTTGGTAGTGATAGGTTAACGGTTGGACTCGATGATCTTAAAGGTCTTTTCCATCCTAAATGATTCTATAGTAATATAGACATGTGAAACCATCTAGTGTTTTAAGAAATTATTTTGTTCTGAATAAACAGTCTTTGCTTTCCAATAGCTCACCATGCAACAGTTAATACTATCACTATCTCTCACTGCAAGGTAATAATAATGAATTGCAGGAGTCTACTGTCTGAGAGACAGATTTTAAGCAATGAATTCCAAGAACCCGCTCTAACAAAAATGATTGCAAAAGGCCTCAAACCTGTGTGGGACAATGTCAGAAGCCATGTGGGTTTGAAGCTCAGTTAATTCATGGATAGTGAAAGCTGTTTCCCTTTGAGCTTCTATTTCTACTAAAGCCTTTTAGCAACTCTGTTAAAAGGAAGAAGCAACTGCTTCACCTTCCTTGTTTGCAACCTCTCCATTCCTTAATTCCCTTCCTCTCTGTTGCAATCCACTTTGCACTCCAGCAATCGCTCCCCTCCTGCCCAAACACAACCTTTCCCCCCGAAACTATGACTTTGGGAAGTTAGTTTTAAGGAGAAATGCATAACCTCCAAGAACAAAAAACTGGCAGGCTCATAAAAAGAATCTTTAGACTGGCCCAAGTCATACCTTCTGAATGCATTCATTACATTGCTGTCCTCTATGGCTTATGTTTAGAAAGAAAAATTAAGAATAAGGATATATATGGTAATATTAGTCTAAGCTAATTCCTTATATGTAGTTTCTATAACAAATGTAGGAGCAATCTGACAAACGATAGTCTACTTTAGCATACAACATCTAATCCAGGAGCACCCAGATACTGAACGTGACAGAGAAACTATGGAAAGGGAAAAAACCCAACCAAACAAGAAATTAAAAAAGGAAGACTTCCATACCAGAGAAGGCATAGTCCAAGGCAAGCCAACTTTAAGATTACACGGGAAAAAAACTCACTACACGCATTTGCTAATATTTAAATGCTTGACTTAGTGAACCTATGCTCTTTTAATGTAACCTCTGAAATGCAGTTTTAACAGTAACCATGTGAATAACAGAAATAAAAAGGGGCAAGCCCTTAAGACAATTCTCCTCCCAACCATACTAACAAGGAATCTTTCTTCCTTTCAGGTGATTACCTTCACAACACTTGTAACAAATTAGCATTCCTGAAAGCTGTAACAGCTTATTAATTTTTTCAGTGGCTTTATCAGCCAAGAGAAGAACTGACAGACATATGCAGTCATAACGCTGCATGTATGCCCAAACCTCACATCCTTAGAAAATAAAGCTAAAAAGTCTCAAATACTCAATTTTAGGAGAACTAAAATAACAAAGCCCAATTTCCTGCAAGCTTTCTTATTGATTTTGTGTCTGAAAAGTGCAAATACTGGTTGAAGATCTTCCTGTGGTTCTGGTATTTGTGAGTGCTTTCTCCTATGTGAATTTTTCTGTGTACATTAAAGTGTGAGATAGCATTACAGCTTTTTTCCCCCCTCAATTGTTGAGGCACTTGCAGGTAGGCAACCACGTTTGCTTCTACCTTTGCCTTACTAGTCTTTCTTTCCAACTCTTGGAGAGAGAGAACAGCAAGCATACAGGAGTCAGAGCTTGTTTTCTCCCATTTTTGATGGTCAGCTGCCAAAAGCTGTCACAAAACCAGTTATTCAAAGACTACAATATTCCCAGAGCAGAAAGAATATCGACAATATTTTTTTGCCATATTCTAGGAAGCACTCATAAATCAGAGGTTTTTCAAAAATATAGAATTTGAGCATGTTGGGCTGATTTCAAGACAAGTATCAAACAACAGCGCCCTGCAAACATGGCAAACTACATCATGTTACAAACCTACTGTAAAGCAGTAGGGACACTTAGTCACAAGTAGGGACACAAGTAGTCATCTTTCCTTAATCTCACTGTACGAAAGCAGCTGTATCATTCTAACTAGCACTCTTAAATCAATCAACCAACCAACTTGGGGCAGAGAGTTGCCAGGACAAAGTTTGGGAAGAATGGCTGAGATGTGACAAAGTATAATGGATTGTGTCAGACAGTCTTAGTTGGAACGTGAGACTTGACTACAATAGGTAACTTTATGTACTATATGTAACTGACTATAATGGTAACTTTAACAGTTAAGTTTATACTTTTTTTCCCCACCTCAGGAAATCAGACTGCAAATTTATCACTGCATCATTAAAAATACCTTTAACAGACATTTAAAGTATAGCCACAACGACATTAAATGTATTCACATAGAAACAAAGCAAACGAACACATCTCCAGATTAAGTAACAAGACTGTTACCGTATTGTAACTCAGTCTCTACCTGAAGCCAGCCTCAGCCTTTTTTTCTTTTCCTCTTAAAACCTAGATATTTTATTATGAACTGAGTGGTGGCACCTGAGCACTTGCTAACACACTGGAATTACGTTGAATAAGTAACTAAAAATAAATTATTTTGCGCATTTAGAAAGAAAAAGCAGCACCACTTCACACACACTTCACAGCACCTGGAACTACCTGCAATGCCGCCTGTTTCTGGTGCCGGCTTCCCTGTGCCCTTAATCCCCTCAACCTGAGCTGACCCTGGTTTGAAACGCTCCCAAAAGCCGTGGCTAGGAAGGCAGCCCCGCCGGCAGCGCTGCCCGCCCGAGGCGGCTGCTCACCGCACCGGCCCCCGGCCGCAGCCGGCATCGGCTTTCACAGCCGGGGCCGGGCCCCGCCCCCCAAGGTGACCGCCATCCGGCCCCGCTGGCGGCCGCTCCCCGCAGGCCTTGCTCCGCCGCCCCAGCCCCACCCGGACGCTGCCCCACAGCCGGGCCCCCCACCCGCGCCCCTCTCCTCTCCCACACAGCCCCTTCGCTGCAGCCGCGGCGGCCCAACACCTCCTGCCCCTCACCGCGCCGCAGCACCACCGACAGCCGCACCACCCCTCCCCACCGGGATCCCTGCGCCGCCGGGGGAAATAGTCCCCTCTCCCCACGCCCGCCGGGGGAGCCCCGCGGCGGGGCGGCGAGGCCACGATATCGGAGGGGAGGCAGAATGCTTCCGCCGCGCCGCCGGGGCTCTGCCGGCATCCCCGCCCCCTCGGCTAGATCCGGCCGGGCCGGCGCGGAGGGATTCCCGGGGGCTGCGCGGCGCCGGGGGAGGGGGAGCGCGGGGAGGCGGGGGGCGGTGTGAGGGGGGAGGAGGTGCCGGCGCCGCGGCGGCCCGAGGGGGGGGCGGGGAGGGGGCAACATGGCGGCTCCGTATTAACTTCCCCCCCTCGGCAGCCCGCGCTGCCGCCGCTCTCCCCCGCTCCCCCCTCCCCCCAAGCCCTGACATGCCGGGCATGATGGAGAAGGGAACGGAGCTTTTGGGGGGCAAGAGCCGGGCAGCCCCCAACGGCACCAAGAGCAGCAGCCCCTCCAACGGGCACTACTCGGAGCCGGAGAGCGGCGGCGGTGACAGTGGCGACGAGCACGGTGCGAGCCTGGGGCCGGCCCCGGGCCGCCCCGCCAGCGGGGGGAGGGGGGTGGCGGCGGCGGGAGGGGCGGCGAGCCGAGCCCAGCCGCCTCCCCCTCCCCCGCGCCGGTGTCGGGGCGGCGCGGGCGCTGCCGCCGCCGGTACTCCTCCGCCGCCGCGCGCCTGTACTGCGGCGGGCCGGGCCGCGGCCGTGTGTGAGGTGGGGGGGAGGGAGGGGGGGCGCGGGAGCGCGCGGCGCGGCCCCGCGGCTGCCGGGCGGCCCCGCGGTGCTTAACGATGGGGAGTGTCTCCCGGGAGCCGCCGCCGCCGTCCCCATTGTTCCGCTGAAATAAACTCCCCCTTCCCCCTCCGGCCCCCTCCCCGGCGGTCGTCGGGGCTTAATCCGCGGCGGCGGCGGGCGGGGTGGCGGGCGGGGGGGGGAGGTGGCTTATTCCGCACGGCCGCGGCGAGGGCTCCCGGGCGGCGCGTCCGCCAGCCCGCCCGCCACACGGCGGTAGCCTGGGACGGCGCCCGCCCGGGGACACCCCAGCCGTTAATTTCTCTCCCCGCTTTGCGTTGCAGATGTAGGAATGAGGGTCGGAGCGGAATACCAGGCGCGCATTCCTGACTTCGAGCCCGGTAAATCGCTTTTCGGCTGTAACCTGACATCTTGCCGCCGCCGTTCCCGGGGCGGGAGGGATGGGTTCGGTGCCGGGGTGGGCTCGGCGCTTTCCCGGCGGCGGCCGCGGGGTTGTATTTATTTTGCTTTTGAGCCTTTGTGTTGGCGATCCGGTGCCGGCGGGCGGGAGGCTGGCAGGGGCGGCATCTGCTCTCTGTGCGCCCGGGGCGGGGGGGGGCATCGCGGTGGGAAATGTTCACTTCGTTACCAACCGTATTATGTGTATCTGGCGAGAGGCGGTGAAGCAGAAAAAGGTTGGATGCTCCCCCCCCCCCCCCTTTCCCTTAAACCATAACGCATATAACATATTAACAAGGTGATTTAAAAATATTTGTCGAGGGGTGATGGATGTTGTCGGGCAAGGGTGGGAAGTGATGCGCCCTGCCGGAAGCGGAGCAGCCCCGGCTGCGTGCTGGAGGCGCTGGCTGTGGAAGATGCGCTTGGTGGGAAACTCCTGCTCCTGGTTTTGTGTGCTGTAGTAGCCTCGCTAGCCCCGCTGTTGCGGGCTGAGCTGCTCTCCTCCGCCTGCCTCGCCCCCCCCCCAGCCCCGCCCCGAGGAATACTGGGTACGCTCGCATAGCCTGGTACTCGGTTTTAGCAAGTTAATTGCTAGAATGCTGCCTTGCGTTACTACGCTGAGCAGTGAGGCCGTAGGAGCGTTTATCAGTTCTGCTGTAGCGGTCAGATGAAGCCTATCTACTTTCCTGTTCTCCAAACAGGCTCCATTGGTGTCAGATGATTTCCTACCGGAAGAGGATCGGGCCAGAGCTGCTCACATAGTGGCTCCTAAAGCTGGAGCGAGCCCTTCTTGATGGGCGCAAGTCCCCACAGGCCAAAGAAAAGGCCGGGGGAAAGAAAGGGGGAGGGTGGGATTAAATGGATGCATGATCTTGGCATAAGGGAATGCCTTTCCCCTAGAAAGGAGCGCGTACTCTAGGTCTCTTTGTTAATAAGACTAGCCATTTACACCCTTTATTTTTACGTTGCCCACATAAAAATAAACATAAATAAAAATGATCCCTTCTAACGTGCAGCCTGGGCTTGTTTTCCCTACAGGCCACTTAAATTAGAAAAACACATAGTGTTTGTTTTTCTTTTGATTAAAAGAACTCTTCACCCCTTGTAGGACAACTGAGGTTCTGTGGTTTCAGTTTTGTAAACTATATATGCAATAGTATCATTGCATTTGTAACTACGGAACTAATTTTATGCTCTTTTATAACCAGACTTTTTAGATCTCCTAAGTGTTTGTGGGGAGTGGAGTTCAATTAATGCTCCTTTCCCCAATAACTAGGGTTAATATATACTCCTTTACTTTATAAATTTTCTTAATGATGAAAATCTTTCTTTAATAAGTCTTGCGTAAGAGGCATAGTGTGTAGTATTGTTCTTAGTGTGCATATTTTGATTATTAGGGCAAGAAGATAGTAACTTTTTTTGGAACACTCAAGTCTTTTATAAAATAATATTTTTTTTTTAAAAGTCCATAAAGTGTAAAAGTACAATACATACTTACCATGTTAGCAGATTGGTTATCTGAGGAGATCTCAGCAAGATCCCATGCTTTCATTCGTGTTTTGGTTGTTGTTTGTTTGTTTTGGTGTCCGTCCCCCATCCCCCCCGTCCCGTCTTCCCCCCCCCCCCCCCCCAAATCTTGAGGCATCATTTCTTAGAGATGGAAGTAATGCTGGACAAAAAGCTGTGCTCTTATCAGAGCTACACTTAGATTGTTTAATTTTTTGTATCAGATGATGTAATGGACACTCCATTGTACTTCTAGGTTTGCGTATATGGACATAGATGCTACCTCTAATTTACTAACTGTAATGCTATTTCTTCTTGGAATTGTTTTAATGCCTCTTTTTTGAGGGTTTTCCAGATATGTTAGAATATGTGTTTATTTACAGTACTTTGAGTGCTGTTTTTTTTAACCCCCTTAAAATAAATAGGTGGGAGAAGGGAATCAGTGATGGATGAAACTAGATAGAAGTCTAAAATTATGAAGTAAGCCCTCTGGTACACACAGAGAATAGTAAAATGAGTAGAATAAATACCAATCCTTTGATCTCACTTAGCCTGTGTTTAAAAATATTCACAAGCAATGGTCTATGACAATACATTGAGGAACAAAACATTAATGATTGAAGTTGTGAGGGTAGTAAACTTTTTATTTAACCTGAGTTCATGTACGAAATAAGAAATTGCTTAAAGAAAAAGTGAATCAACTGTTTGTCACTGTCTCTTGGAAGAAGTGGATTGTGGTTGGAAGCAACAATTAGGAGAAGTTAATTTAAACATACTCTTTCTTACCCCTTCCCCCACCATCCCCTTCAGATAAAGCTGTAAGGGAAATAGCATTTTTAATTGTTATGAGATCCTACTGCAATGAGGTAAATTTTGTTGCTGCAAAAAATGGTGTTAATAAAATAAAAATCCAAAATCTCCTTACTTAATTCACTGAGTTCATAAGCCATCTCCTGCGCTCCAGATTTTTGTCTCCTTCTGCTGGTTTTCCTACAGTTCTTTATATTCTGGAAGTGAAATTGTTTCTGCTTGTACTTTCTGACTTACCTATAGACGTAGCAGGATTGTATCCTTATGTTGGGGCTGTTTGCGTTCTCATGGAAAGCGTGGTGGAGAATGGCATCACTGGACATGTGCCATGCACCATGCTGTTGTGTCATCCACATGAGATGACTGCTAGAGGACTTTTCTTCTACTCAGATTTGGACTTCTCAAAGGCTTTAGTATGAATTTTGCTTACTTAATTCCAAAATACTTATTTCCCATTTACCTCTTCTCAGGGGTGGGAAGGCCATCGATAAGAATGTTTTATACCTTTTAATGTCACTTACAGATTCCATTTCTGTGTATGTCCTTATAACTTTTCTCCCCCTAGTCTTCCTATATGAAAACAGACTTTCTTAAATTGAAATTATTAAATGGTATGGTGAAGTATATAAAATTTTCCATTTATTCCATGCCATCTGTCCTCACATTCCCTGATTTTTTTATTTGTTTATTTACTTACTTATTTTTAAGATTTCCAGTCCTTTATTTTAGAAATTTAGTTCTTCCTCCTGTTAGTTTCTGTGGTTCTGTTCCTACTCTCAAAGCTTAGTCTTGAGTGGATGATGGTACTTTGTATCCTGGGAAACAATATACTTCTAAATTGCCATGCTGCCCCACAATGCCTTTATTAAGTCTTGTATGCTTCCACATTTTCATTTTATTCTCAGTACTTTGTCATGTACAGAACAGCATCTCCCGCGTGTGCCTAACTTCTAATGCTAAGCTGAAATTCAGAACGTGTCGGTTTGCTGCTGCAGTTTCTCTGTTCTGGAAGCGGTGGAGAGTGCCTGTGGGTCATCTGCAGCTAGCCCCTTTTTCTGGGTGGTGTTGGCAGAGGAGCGCAGCAGCTGAAGTACAGAAACCTTTTCCTAAGTGGCTTGAATGTGGGGTTTGGGCAGGGGGAGACGTTATATTTGAGACGTAGCTCATGGTCTTTCTCTTCCTGACTGGCTTACAACTCTGCTCTTCTAACATGCTTTGGTTAATGTGTGCCTGTATTTCCAGCCACTGTCTGTAATAAGAATGGATAGATAAAGATCACGTTGCCGTTGAGATACAACACAGCCTTTTGGGGTGGGGGGAGTGCTGCTCAGTGCTGCTCACTTGAATACTTGGGGCACAAAGGACAAGAAGCAGTTCTCATAAAGGTAGATCATGGTCCTGCGTATGGAGATGGAGGGATCCCTGCACTGTAGCTATGGACATTCTGTGTTGAGCACAGGATGCCTTCCTTTGAGCACAGACCTACCTGTGTGCATCCCATCCTTCCTTTGTCATCCTGTGTTCCTTTTGGCAGTGTGAAGATGCCACCCAAAAGGAAACAGTTGTCTGATTCCTGCCGGAGAAAGAGCACTGCTTCGTAAAGGGGTATTCTGGTGGGAGCTGCCTGCTAGTCACGTCAGGGTGGCACCTCAGGAGGGGAGTGTCACCGCATATATGATCTCCTGCAGGTGCAAATGATAGGACTCTGAAACTAAGATTTTTTTACTTTAGTACTTGAATATTCAATACCTGATAATATCCATGATATCCACGTCCTCTGCAGGTGTCTGGTATTTTTTTGGAAAGAAAAAACGAGGGTATACTCCTGTTAAGTTTAGACATTTCATGCTCACAACCCAAACTTCTGATGCATTCTCTAGTGGTCCTGTTTTCTCCTCATCCCTTACTTAAGGAGTGAAGCACAGGGTAGTGGTCGTTGTCTTGTGATAACAACCGAGTGGACAAGAGATGTTATGCCTGTAACATGTCTGCATTACTCTCCGTGAACTTTGCATTCCTAATGACTAAAATTGCATGCTTTCTTGTTCTAAAGTAGAATGTTATCTTGAGGAATTTGTTCTTATATACCAAAACACTTCCAGAGTTTACTACTGCTTATGCCTTGAAACTGGTGCTTTATGAATGTATGTACATTTTTAACTTGTTACAGAGTTTATGATGCATTTATGTAATGTCTTACACATCTCCTTTTGAAAGACACGTGAGTTCTTTTAGTTTTTCTAATTAACTGGTTTTCAAGTTCACAGTCATAATGGATCTAAAGATTGATCTAGTTGAAGATGTCCCTGCTCATTTCAGGGGGGTTGAACTAGATGACCTTTAAAGGTCCCTTCCAACCCAAGCTATTCTATGATTGCAAAGATGATAGCAAATACAAAACACTGCCAAATTAAAGAGGGAAGAGCAACAAACCAGCATGTAATTTGAAAGCACTAAGTGGTTCTCTTTTCCAAAGCATTGGTTTGATTTGGTTTGTTTCCCTCAACAAGACGTAGAACCTAAATATAAAGGATGGAAACTTAAAATGGAGTGAAAAATTACGTATTTCACTGAATAAAAAAATCTGTCCTCCAGGAAGGATGCAAGCAAGTTTCTTCTGAGGGTGCTTCCTCAAGGAATTCATACTGACACACGTGTAAATGCTCCAATTGTTGAGCAATGTCTTAGCAAGATAAACTGTTGTAAACAAATAGATTGTAAGAGGCTTTATGTACTAGCATACATTTGTAAAATATTCATGAAAAGTAACTATTAGTTAATGCTTTTCCAGTAGTGGGGAATGTTTTTTAAAAATCAAAGACTATGATTAGTGCTTTGTTCAAGTTGCATCAGTATTGCAAAAATTGCTCTGTCCTCCTGATAGGTTAGGTAACTTGGACTGCTTCCCTTGCTACATTGAGGCGGAGGTGAAGCACAAACAAACAACAACAAAAACCACTCAAAAAACCCAACTCCCCCAAAAAACAACCAAACAAAAAAGGTGACTTTTACATCTAACTACTTGCTACAGCTACGCAATTTGGTTGTCTATGAATATCAAAATTACATGGCAATGAACATCAAAACTACACAGAGGGAGATGATGATGAACAGAATTGTTCCTGGCATAGTTGTTAGTATAGTTCCTTGTTGAAAGGATCAGGGATGGTGACTGTATTATACCCCCTATCTCATATGGTTTTTGTTTTAAGGAAGCCTAACTTAACACAGTAGATCCTGATACTCTTTATGATAGTGATAAATGTTAGAGTACTAATAGACAATCATAACTTCTGGAGAACTGTTCCAACACAAGTACCTCCACATTTTGCTAAAGTTGGCATGGATACAATGTGCTTTAATGCTCCAATTGTGGTAACCGGGATCTTGTCCAATATCTAGTTATGATTGAACCTCATAAGAGTAGTGTTCAAATTCAGCCATTCGATGTCTTAAGGAAATAATGTGGAATTAATGATTTTTTTCCCTCCCCTTAGTAGTTGGGCTAGACTTCTTAATATGGTTGACTTTTACTTACTGTCTCGTGAATAGTTGTTCTCTAGATCATATTTATAAATACTGAGACTTACTTGTTTTCTTACAGGTGCCACAAAATATACTGATAAAGATAATGGAGGGATGCTTGTATGGTCTCCATATCATAATATTCCAGATGCCAAGTGTAAGTCCTTTCCTGCTTAGGAATTTGAATGCTTAAGTATAACTAAATAATTGTTTCCAGGTGCCTGTTCGCTCTATTTTACACACAGTGAAATTGCAAATTAGTAAATTAAACACAAAGCTTCTCTTTTATTTTTTTTTTATTTAGAGAACTCTGGGGAAAGGAAAGATCACCTTCTCTTATTTTATAGTTAAGTCTTTCTTTCAAATCGCACTGCCTGTGTTGTATCATCGTCGGCATCTGTGAAACCTTAGTTATTAACAAGGAAATAAACATCTAAACATGAGGAACTTGCCGCTCTAAATTTCTAGGAGAAGGAGTTACAGTGGATAAAATTCAGAAAAGATGTGTTGGGGCCCAGTCCAAGGGGAAATTATTATTACTGTCTTATCAGGAAAAACTGAGCATTTTCTCCCTTCAAAAGTGACCTGAAATACAGGAGTCATCTGACTAAATGTAATCAATTATGTGTTTAATGTAGTTTAAACTTGCCTCCCATGCTAGAATTTCCCATACGTAACATAGGGAAGTAAACTTTGAGGATGCAGTCATGAGAACCTGGTCCTCAGGACAGTTTCTGCCTACTACCAGTAGTTAGAGATTTGTGTCCCTCTACATTTGAGGGAACATACCTTCTACTACTGCAGAACAGTTAGAAATAAATACTCTGCAACTATGATTATTAAACACTTTCTTCATTCCTTTAAGTACAATTAACTCTTTGCTGCACCAGTTCATGGCAAGGACATCTCTGATCCATTTGAATAAAGAGGATATAATTATTTCCTTTTCTCAATCATGCTTCCTTTCAACTACATTTAGTTGTCACTTAATTGTGAACTGTAGAAGGTGAATGGGAAGAGTTTGTTTTCTTTAAAAATTAAAAAAGTACCCGTTGAAGATCAGAACTAGCAGGACTTAATTGCAAATGATGGAAAGTGTTCAACTCAAAGCTGGCTCTAGTATGGCCAAACATGATTTTAAATATGTTATTGGTGAATTTGATGGCCCTAATTATTGAATTTTCATATTCTTTATTGAAAACTGACTTTGTGCCATGCTAAAATTACGTTGGTCAGTGAAAACTATATTAATACAGAGGATATGCATAATCATTGATCTAGGATCTCTTTACATTAATTTTTAACCTGTTTGGGAATATGAACAGTAGAAGTACTTCAATTTAAAACTAAGCCAGGTGTCTGGACATATCCCCCCCTCCCTCCCAGTGTGTCTGTATTCTTAGGAGTGGGTTCCAAGAAGACACAGCCTTTCAATAACCAGCTAGTCTCTGATTTAAATAAATAAATGATGAGCCTCTGTGGCTTTGTTGTAGTAAAAATGTGAAAGAGAGCATCTTTTTTCACTGAGAATTAGCTTGTGTAAAAAGTTTATAAAATTAAATGTTGTATTAAAGACAGTGGGCTTATTTATTATTAATAAAGCTATAAATATATTTAATGTTTTGGGGGACCTGGGCCTATGCAGAGTATTAAAGCATGGGAAGACTGTTTTCCCATGTTAGATGGCTAATTCTGTGTCATCTTGTAGCAGAACTAAAAGTACTAAAGAATAATTCTGACGTTGCTTTGTTACAGTGGATGAATATATAGCAATAGCAAAGGAAAAACATGGATACAATGTGGAACAGGTAAGTGCTATGAAATGAGAGTGTTCATTTAAGGATTTTTTTTTTATATAAAAGTATAACACAACTTTTTTTTCCCTTGATTACATTAATTAACGCTGTTTCTCTTCAGGCACGGCAGCAAACACTGCAGTTAAATGGATCTGCATACAGTTGTGGTCTGGATTCTCTGCAAAAGATTGAGCTCTTTGTTTTCATGACATGCTCAGCTTGTAATGTGCACTTTTGAAAGGTTTGGTATGTTTCTTGATACACTGGGCATGTCATGCAATTGTGTGTGTATATTTAGCTAAAGAATTTAATAGGAAAGCAGCATACAAATTTAATGTTTAATATTAGAATTCAAATATGGTACGATTTTGAACCATTAATTGCGATAGGGACAGCACTGGAAAGGTTTCTTGCATATTTAAAAAAAAGAGGCAAACCAACCTTAAGTGAGTGTTTTTTCAGAAGCAGGAAAATGGAATCAAATTCTGGGTTTGAGAGTAAAAAACAAGTTCACTTTTTTTTAAATAACCTTTAGTCACCATCCTGTAAAAAGTGCAAGATAAAACTTTGCTGGTCTGCACTTAGTTCCATTGCAATTTTCTTCATAAATTAACCAATTTATGTAAAAGTGAGATTACCTACTGCAAAAAAATATTTGGTGTACAAGTGGAAACAAGTTGTATGATCAAGTTTTGGAGGATGGAAGCTCATGATAGCAGTTGACTAGCAAGTCTTTGTTATCTGAAAAAGAGGCTGCCAATGTTACGAAGTTCAGAATACCTGCAGTTTGGTGATGTTTTTTATGGCTTGGCTTTTGTTAGGGGAGAGAGGGAACTGAGGGATCTCAAAATAAGTCTACGAAAAAGACTAATTTTCAAAACAACTTCTGGTACAAAATATTTGTAGACTCTTCACAGTAGAATAGAAATTATCTTTGCAAGAGGTGCTTGTCACTTCCCATTGTAACAAGAAAAGAGGTTTTCTATGTCCAGGTTATTAGAAGATGTGAAATCAGGGGTTTGGAGAGCTGATGAACAACTGGTAGTCATGTCTGCACTGTATGGTTGAAAATGAGTGGATTACATTTCCTAATTCCCATGCCAGACTTGGCATCAGATCTGTCATTGATTCTCTGGCAGAAAGTCTAATCAGCGTAAAATTCTTTAAGAATATCAAGAAATGAAATTATGTAAGAATATATATTTAAATTTCCATTCTTATTAGGTGCACATGACATGGAAGTGGCCGTGCTGTTATTTGTGGATTGGAGAGTTGTAGAAAGACCACTCTCACTTTGAACTTTCAGACTTGCATTTTGGATGATCCTCTGGCTGCTGAAAAGTATTTTTATTTTCTTTTTTGAGTGGGCTAGTAATAAAGGCTTGAAGACCTATAAGGAACTGTGTAGGTGATACGTGCTTGTAAAGAAAGAGAGCAGGTCAGGTTTGAGTCTATCAGCCTTGTTCATGCTACTTCAGAATTACTGCTGCCATGCCAACCTTAAATTGTCTAGCTTTCATACCTTTAATAAAGTACAGATGTGCCCACTCTTCATATTGTCTCCAAAGAGAATTTTTGTAACCTATAGTCCATAGCCAATAAATTGTAAATACATTTTGAGAAGGGGTTCTGATAGTAAAATTTTATTTTAAATAAATAAATTGTGTTTTTTTATTTAACGTGTCTCAACATTTTAGAAAGTTGACTAAATCCAAAAAGGGACTATTTCTTTCCAAAGGCTCTCGGCATGTTGTTCTGGCATAAACACAATATTGAGAAGTCCCTTGCGGATCTCCCTAACTTCACTCCTTTCCCTGATGAATGGACAGTTGAAGATAAAGTCCTATTGAACAAGCATTTAGCTTCCATGGAAAGAGCTTTCACAGGATCCAGCAATGGTAAAGTAATATTTTAATCTGAAGCATTAAACAGTTCAGATGCACTAAGAACAAAGGCTCCTGTTGGGCTAAATTTCATGTTGATTTCTGTGTAAAAGCTTCAGGAGCAACTGTGAATATAAGATTTACGTTCATTTCATCAAGTCTCTTGGACCTACAGCTTTTTCACTAATAAAAAAAGCCTCTCCCTCTCTCCCCCTTTTTTTAAAAATGTATATGAAATACATCCCTTCTTTCCATCTCATCCATGCATTTAAGATATTTGGGTAAAGTTGGTTGTAAGTACAGCAGAATTATAATCTTGTGTGGAATTTTAGTTTTTAAAAGTATTAATATGTTAATGAATTCTTCTAGCTTCCAGACAAGACTATTGCAAGCCTTGTAAAATATTACTATTCTTGGAAAAAAACTCGCTCTAGGACAAGTTTGATGGATCGACAGGCTCGAAAACTAGCTAACAGAAATAATCAAGGTGACAGGTAAGTTTTATATTCTAACTAGCTAACCAGAGACTGAAGACTTTCTAGGTAGACATGTCAAAGTAATTTCCGGCCGTTATGTTTCAGTGTGAACCGTGACTTTAGGTCTGAGCATCTGTGGTGATGTCTCTGCTTTTAGCAAGGGGTTTTGTACCTGTGCTTTAAGAATTATATCACTCCAGTCAGCGTGAGTTCTAATAGGACACTTGAGTGCTTTAATGATAACTGTAAAAACAGGGGTTTAAAAAAACCTGAAGTCTGGGGATGTGGTTTAGAAATAGTGCTTTGAGAAGTCTAACCCTATATTATTGTGTGGGGAGGAGAGTGGTTGGGGCGGGGGGGTGTGTTCTGGTTGGTTTTGTTTGGTTGCTTTTTGTTTGTTTGTTTGGGGTTTTTTTTTGAACTAGAATGGAATTAAAACTGAAAGATCAATCACTGTAAAGAGCTGTAGCAATTAGAATGCCCAAGTACTGTATTATAACAAAACTTTGTGTAAAACCTTATTTTAGGAGGCTTAGACTTACTAGAGCTCAAAATAGTTTTGAATTGTCTTGGGTAGAAGGGAATGATGTTTCCCCTAGTTACTATGAAATTAAAATTTTATTGTACTTAGTATACTTGAGTATTAACTTGCGCTTTTTAAAAAGTGATTTAATATGTTGAATGTGTAAGTAAAATAATCATGTTTATATTGGAAAGTATGATTTTTACATCTACAGAAAACTGCCTAGCTAGAGCAAAAGTGTCTATTTAATTAAGTTACTGAAAAGAACTCCTGAAATCTAAAATTCATATGCTTGCTTAGTGACCCTATAGCTGAAAAATTACAGAAGAAAAACAATTTGCTTCTAATACAGGATTTGGGGGGTTTTTTTGGTAATAACTAGAAATTTGGGGGGCTTTTTGTATTCCTTTATTCAGAAATTATATTGTGTGAATGACTGGATTGGACTCAACTAAACTAACTGTTGTCTTTTCAACCTTTTCTCTTTGATTTAATTCAGCAGATTTCGTTCCCCACCCCCCCAAATTGCTAGATCTTGAGCGCTTTGGTGAAAAAGCAGTCCTGTGTTTTCCCACCTTCTATTGTCCCCTTTTGCTCCCCACAGACTTCAACAGGCTTTATTCATGCACCTGGTGCAGTGATTTGAAAATTGATCTATTAAAAACTAACGTGGCAAATGAAAGGTATATCTAGTCTTGTTATAGTTGACCATGTAAGTGTTCATGCCGGCACAAGTGGTTGAATTGAAGAAAGGTGCCACCAAATTTTTTGGCAGCAGTACCAGTACTGCTTAAAGTCACTTGAAACTACAGTTTAGGATTTGCTTGTTCATCATAATTATTATTAGAATTTAATAAAGGAAATATGTTTGTAACAGCTCTCTCTTGAAAACTACAATAACTTTGAGATGCCATATACTTAGAGTAGATAATTCTGTCTTACCCTGGTACATATTTATATTTGGGGTTAAAAAATACATTAAAATGACCAGCTTCTTATCATCTGTCCTCCAGTGATGATGACGTAGAAGAAGCTCATCCAATGGATGGAAATGATAGTGATATGATCCCAACAAAGAAGCCAAAAGGAGGTAACAGATAGCTTAACGGTGAATGTCAGTTGTTTGTTCTCTCTAAATGTGTTGCTGTGAAGAATATGACTTGTAGTACAGAGGTTTAGCTTGCAGCCTGCTGGAAATCACAGGGGGTTTAGCAATCCAAGAATCTTGACAGCTTCCGATTGAAACAAAATTTTATCGTGTATTTTTGCCATTCTCTGGACATAAATGCATCTCAGCCTACCTTCACTATCTTCTAAGAGATCTTCAAGTTTTGTAAGAGATGTATGCTATCACTACCTGGTAAACAACATTTCCCCTGCCTCGGTCTTGTTAATATGTTTACAATTTTACTGGTTGTGAATTATTGGAAACTAAATGTTTTCTTTGCATTATAAAATTAAATGACATTTTTCCAAGAATAACTGGTTTTGTTCTTGCAAAGCCACAGTGACGTTATGCATTTCAACTAATACGTGGCTTTATTGAGATACTTTCTGCTAATAAATGTAGAGAAAAACATTTTTGTCTCTTATAATGAACACTTACTGTTAGCTTTACATATAAGTACTGTGTTTGAGGTATGTTCAGGTATTGGAGTTATTTGGGTTTCCTTTGGTAAACATTATTTATGAACAAGACTAGAAGACCACAGTTAAGTGTGTAAACGTTTGATTGTTTCCTGATTGACTTAATGCATTGTGATTTTCCTAAAATGGGAGAGTTCATGCTTCTTGAGAATATGAGAGAAGAGGTAGTGCAAAACGTTAGCATTCCCATGAAGTGGTATCTAGGATTATTAATAAAACTGCAGTTCTGCCAAAAATGATGCTGAGTGAGAGACTGATAGTTTTAGATTCCATTCTCACGTTTGCAATGACCTTCAATGTATGACTTTTATTGTAACTGCTTTGGGGGGGGGAAGGACAATACAATCACCCCTTTCTGTAAAGAGTTTGAGATTTTTATTTTTTTTAATATGCCAGGATATGTTTTTTAGAACTTGAAATGGCACAAGGTTAATAATGAACCTTTTTACTTTTCATTCTGCTGTTTGGACCAATGTTCTTGCGATCTGTTGATTTGAGTTGCTGCCTAAGCCGCTTCTAAATAAGGGCTGTTTTGTTCAATTTACTTTCCTTAGTTATGTTTGAATCACTACACGCAGTCCAGAATGAAAGTAGTGTGTTCATAGACTTCTAGGAACAGGACAAATAGGTTTGCAGTTTCTGATGAGCTATTTAGATCTACCTAAGATAATTTTGTGATCTAATATTTCTGGTAGGATTTGCGTACTTTTCACTTCCTAAGCAAAATATAAACCGAGTAGGCTACTTGAACACACAGAACAATGGAAACTTTCTGTTACCAGAGAAAACTAAAACAAGCCAAACACTGTAGCTTGGCAAGACAAAAGTTTGAGAGATCATTTTCACTGTAAATCCAGATTGAACAGACAGGAACTGCAATTTCATACTGGAAGAGCAATGCAGAACCAAAAAACATGGTATAAATGAGCCAGAAGTAAACTTAACCTTGGGATTTTTAGATGTCAAAGATGTAAGACTCTATATCAACTTTCCAAGGAAGAGCAAATATCTTAAGTGCTTTTAAGATTGCCTCTGTGAAGTCTGTGGACGGGATTAAGATGTTACATTAGCTGGGAAGAGGATGTGGCAGAAGGTCAAGCATAGTAGAGCAAAATTCTGTTTGCTGATCTGTACTAATGCTATAGAACATAATAATGGTTGCCGCAATTTGTTTTCTCTTCACTGTGATGAGATGACCACCTCCTCTTAGCCTGCAGGGATGCCAGCAGGGAGGAGCAGTAGGGAGCTGCTTGAAGTAGCAAAAAGCGTGAATCCCATCTCTGTTCTGGTATTTAGCATTGCTTTGAATTGGAAAATCCTTGCAGGGAAAGTAATTTTTGCTTCTCCACTGCTGGTCTGTAGGGAACCTAGCCGGTTGCTCTACGGGAGTCACGTACGTGCAGACTAGCTGTTGTGCAGCAATGCCCATCGAAAACAAAGCTGAAATTTTTAGGTGTCCGAACATATCAAAACAGCAGTTACAAAGATTTCATCTCCTCTTTGCTATCCCTTTCCACTTCAGAAAAAGCAAACAACAAAGGCTTAAGTTTGCTAAATTACATGGATTTTTATTATGACTACAAAAGTAAATCCATCCTCTCTCTTCCATATCTCAAATCCCCTCCCAAAGCAAATGGCACTATCACTTTCCATGTTAGAGAGCTTGCAGCAGGGAAAACTGTCCTCTTGCATTCTTGCCCATCCTGGTTGACTTTCTCTCGTTCTTCTCCCCTGATCTTCACCTGAACTCTTCATATCTCACCAGAAATAAATGTGTAAATTCCCTCATTACTTGGTTTAAGCATGTAATATATATATATGTATTAATATATATATTTTTTTTTACCTTCTGCATACATCAGAGGTTCTTGATTTTTGCCCTCTTTCACAGTATTCAGACTGTGATTTCTATACCATTTGTTGTATTTTCAGCCACGTTAAAATAAAAAAAAAGTTTCAAAAACTGGCCTTTCTAACACTCATGCAGGCTTATCCAGTAAGTGGCTGGTATGCTCCATCAGCTCATCTGCAAGACTTAGTTTGGCTACTACATGCCGAGGAGGATGTTAGCATAGGTTTTCTTAGTCATAAATATGATATTACAATGCTATGGGATACTTTATTCTTTAACAAAGTTGTATATAAGATACTGTTACTCTTTAATGATTTATTTCTTGTAAATTAAAGGGCAATAATGAGCAGCCTGTTCAGACCAGCAAAATAGGTCTGGGTAGAAGAGAGTATCAGAGCTTGCAGCATCGCCACCATTCTCAGCGTTCCAAATGCCGTCCACCAAAAGGCATGTACCTGACCCAGGAAGATGTGATAGCTGTTTCCTGTAGTCCCAATGCAGCCAACACAATTCTTAGACAGCTGGATATGGAACTAATCTCGTTAAAGCGACAGGTACCATGGGTTATTGGTCTTGTTTTGTTTTCATCTCAGATTGTTCTGATTGTAATGATTTTGAAGATTGTCTGTGAAGATTCTGAAACCTCTTTAATGTGAGTTTTCCTAATTTTGTTCCACAGTTATCACCAGAAATGCTGGACACTAGCTGACTAGCTATTCTTCGGTTTTGTTTTTTGTGTTCATCTGCTCTTGTAGATAACATGAAACAAGATGACTTCCTTTAAAAAAAATAAATAAATAAACAAAAAGGAGGGGTGGGGGAGTATGGCATTGAAAGCAATGTTACAGATTTGGGGACAGGAGCAAACCAGAGTCACGTCTGATATTTTTTATTATTATTATTTTTTTCTTTTTTAACTTTGTTAAAAGTATTTGTGTGACAAACGAAAATAAGACCGATGAAGCAGTGGAAGTTACATTTGTTATGCTTAAAATTGTAGCTGTTTTTCTAGATGTCCTTCCCCACATACCAGGAAAGTATAGGGGAGTGAAATCATGGGCCTAGTTATTTCTCTGTTTGAACTGATGAGCTTTTTACTTCTTATTAAATTTAGAAAAGCTTTGTAGTCTTCACCTTTAAGAGGACAATTGCCTGCATCCTTTGCATGAAGAAGTTAACTTTTGGCACTTGAAGTTGAAACACAGAATCCATTCAGTTTCTAAGGGTACAGCAGTATGTGCATGCTTGCTTTCTAGGAGCGATGGGGCTACAAAGTCAAGGCTTATCTCCTGGAATTTCTGCTCCTTATAGATGGCTAAGAGTTGCCAGGTTGCAAATCATGGAGTGAATAAAGGGTTTCATGGGGGTTTTGCTCCCTTGTATTCTTTTACAGGAGAAATATGCTTCTTTCTGTCACAGCAGGACTCTGGGGCTAAATAGCATAGGTGGGTTTTCACTCTTTAGCCTAAGTGTAGGTGAGTTACAGCCTTGAGGTTGTGTTTCTCTTTTTTTCTTGCAGTGATCTCAGAGATGCAGCCTTTGGAATCTCCCACAGAGTTGTCTGCTTTTGTGTCCATGCTTAAAGAACACTTGTAATAGCTGTGCACCATAGTATGCAAAACTATTTTCTTACCTATGTTACCTTATGTGCATCGCTGTCAGGTTTAAATGGTTAATAGATATGTATATGTGCAATCTGGAAGCTCTCTCCTTTTTATAGACTAAGATATTTTATTTAAATATTTTAAATCATTTCAAGAGTCACCCTTAAAGGAAATTATGATGATCTAAGGTCAATAAAAAGCAGTCTGTCAGAAGGAACTAACTGGAAATACCTCATACATCTTTTTTCTTTTTTTTTTTTTTCCCCCCAAAGTGCTTTTTGGAGAAGGAAGAAGTTAATGTATACAGTACATCTCACTTAGATTTCTAAGAACCAAGTTTTGTGTCTAGAATATTCTGCATTCTTCTTCAAGAACACGTGTATCATTATCAAAACTTGCTTGTTATGTCCTACTTTTAATATTCCTGCAGACAAACTGTTCTTTTGAAAGACTGGCTTAAATATTTGTCTCTCTGTAGTAAACTGTGCTGTATTTTTTTTTTTTATTTAAAAAAAAAAAACAAACCACAGTTAAAA
Organism: Phoenicopterus ruber ruber; assembly: GCA_009819775.1. Lineage (NCBI taxonomy): Eukaryota > Metazoa > Chordata > Aves > Phoenicopteriformes > Phoenicopteridae > Phoenicopterus > Phoenicopterus ruber. The sequence continues at coordinate 25,916,506 of CM020217.1, read as the reverse complement.
GTAGTGAAGCCTTAAACCATAATATTTCTCTTTCTAACTTAGGAGGTACACTTGTGGCAATCCTAGTGAAGATATATGTGTAAAGTGACCAACTTTCTTTGTGGAGCTGATTAACTTTGTTGTTTTTGACCAAGGTTCAAAATGCTAAGCAAGTAAACAGTGCACTTAAACAGAAAATGGAAGGCGGGATTGAAGAATTCAAACCTCCTGAGGTAAATCAGAATAAATATTAGAACTTGTCGCCTTGCACTTACGTTAGTGAGAAGCTACAGAAATGTTTTGCTGCAGCATAGTGTTTGCATTTCAGCAGCAGTTTAAACAGGATCCATTGAATTACATGCAGGGGTGAGTCTGTCTGGCTTCTTTACAAGAAATTAGTGGTAGGCTTTTTTTATGGCAAATGACTGAATAAAGAAGCAGAAGAAACTGAAGTGTCATGTCTGCTCATGACAATAGGGAACTGAAGTTGAGCCCTGATATATGGGGTTTTTTCTGATTAAAAGTAGTTAATGTAGATTGCTGGCAGTAAATTCTATGTTCTGTGTGAAAACATGACTGTATAAACATTTGGGCATCCGAAGTGAATGATTAATTACTACTGAAGTTCTCTTTTTGCTTGTTTTAAAGGCTTGGATATGAAACATAACGTGAATGCAAAACACTCCAGGCACCAAGTCCTAATAGTTTAGACAAATGTAACTATCAATTCAAATTCTGTCTGCATAAAGATCATTACCTTGTGCATAAGTTATGATATAGCTGATATTAAGAACTGCAATAAAACAGAGGAAGAACTATTGCTGTAGTGCTAAGCTCAAATCCTTAAATGCTACTTCCTCTTCATGAAAGCAATCTTAAACTTTATAAATTTATGGCTTATAAGCAAGAGATTTCTACCTATGTTACAAAATGTAGTGCAAGTAAAACACATTCTGATGTTCAGATATTTTGCAGCTGTTGAAACATTTTAATGATCTTTGTGCCATTTTTCTAATTTTAATAGTCTAATCAGAAAATCAATGCCCGTTGGACCACAGAAGAGCAGCTTCTTGCAGTACAAGGTATGTTAATAGTAGTAGCGACTTAATCTGATGCAAAGGATTTGAAGAGATACTCAGGCTTATGTTTGTATTTCCCTCTAATGAAAAGCTAAAATACATCTGGTCTTACAAGAAAGTCACTGGGAAAACAGCAAAACTAGTGAGAATATTTAGAACATTCATTCAAGCAGGCATTGACCCTAGTCTTTCAGTTACCCATATTAAATCTCAGTAGAAAAGCTAAGCTGGGTTTAAAAACTGTAATAGTACCAAAAAGTCCCTTCAATCATCTTCTGCATCACCTTACGTGAATTTCTGTAAAGTAGAAGACTGAAGTAATAGGTTGAAGTAATAAAATTTGAAGCTAACACTTATTAGGACATACCTCTCCATATTCTTAAAAGTAGGAAAAAGCAGAAGTCAACTGCTCTACAGTTAGTTTTATCTATTCATGAGGGAATGAAAGAGCAGGTATCTACCCAGTGGAGTCCTTTTAAGAGTCTGAAGCTGGATATGGATACTTGACTAACAGTCTTGTTGGAGAAAAAAACGACGTTTTCTACTAGGCTATTGATACAGCTAATTTGCAGTTATTTCATTTATATGAAGGAGAACTGACTCTTGTCTTGCTTTTAACATGCACTGCCTAATCAAGGAACATACAAGGGAAATATCTGGAGAGGCCTAATGCTGTCTTGAAGTGACTATATATTGGCTCACTTCTATGGATCATCTTTTTTAAGATAATAGAATCAGCTCAGTTATACACATCTGCTTTATTTCTCTGTATTCTTCACCTCTTTTAAAATGAAAGACTGAATTTTAGTATAAACCTTCAGTTGGATCGGGATATCAGTGTAAAGTTGTTGGGTGGTGCCATACCTGGTAGTTATTAGCCAGATGACTGAACCTAAATTCAGGTTTATTTTGAAGTGTGGAATGGAAATGCTGAAGAGCATGGTGTGTCTCAAATCACGCCTCTCAGCTTACATGCCTCAGACTGGGATTTGCATCTCCAAACCGTTTTCTGTCTTAAGTTCGTCCTCTCAGTATTGCTAACAAGCTCACTTTTTTAATTTTGTTCACAAATGCAACTGAAGGAGATGCCTATCTTTGATATGATAGTCTAGTAAGTAGAATGCTTTTTGGAGAAGTGGGGAAAATACAGGTTCATTGTGCCTGCCTTAGCATGAAAGGATTCAAACCATCTTGCATTTCATAGCTTAGTTATTGGAGCTCTCACTAAGCATCAGTTTGGGAAGCGATAAGAATGCATTGAGCTTTTGTTAAGTTACGGCACTATGTGACCGACAGGTAAATAACAAAACTGGAGCATGGCAAAAAGGAGAGAATGAGGGTTGGTGAGACTCCCCTGGGAGGAGTTCTAGTCTTCTGGTCTCTTCTCTAGTGAATGTTTTGTGTGTTATAAAGGTAGTCAGCCTCAATACTTAGGGTGGAGTGAGAATCAGGCTTTCTGGAAGAAACCTGTTTTCATTGAATTGACGTGTGCTTGTTGTATGTATTGTTTCCTTTTTAGTACTTTCCTTTGCACTGTATAAAATGGAGATGGGAGAGCACCTTAACACCAGGGCAAAGTATTCTACCATCCCTCCCTTACCTACTGCCCGGTAGTAGAGTCAGTCTCCTTCCTAGAATGAGAGTGCTGTAGGTATAACCTCCAGTCACTCAGGCCTAAGAACCCTGTTCTCTTCCTTCAAATATTGCTTGAGCTAGTAGACTTCCTGCATGAAGGAGCCATGCTGTCTTTTGTTCTGACTCTGTTTTTAAAAGAAAGTAGCCATGGTTGCTGTAGTAAGAGCTACCATAGTGCATGTTAGGCTTGAACTTGGAAGTTGACTTGAGCACGGGGACATTTAGTTTGTACATTTAAAATAAATTTATTTCATTAAATGTATTGATACATTTTTGGGATGTGCTATTAATAATTTTACAGAAATCATAAGCATTAAGCAGGTAGGTGGCACTTCTGTGATTTGTTCACTTGAATTCAGACATTAAATCCTACCATGGAGATCATAAAAATAATCTACAGCAATATAATTTTGGTACTGTTTTTCCTAAACATGAAAAAAACTTTGTCATCTGTGGGCCAATCTCAAGAGATTGGCAGTAACTAAAGAGGAGGTAATGAAAAAAACCACCTTAAAATAGAGCTGAGTGTGTAATCTTAAAAGCAGTGTGGCTGCCTGCAGTGGGGTTGTGGATTCAGGCTTATGATCTGTGAGCCAATCTTTTGCAGTATAATTTATCAGGTTACTGTTCAACTTTGAATAGTTACTGAATGTAATGGGCCAGTTCATCACTTGAGGTGTTCTTAAGTTACAAACTTTATTTATATATAGAAATGTATGAGCACAATCATCTTTTCAAACTAAGGTCTCAGCCATATGAAAATTGCAATTGCAAAAATGTTTTAAGACTTGTTCAAAACAACAAAATCTGAATTGAAAAGCAGTGCATAACTTTCATAGCATTGCAGTGGAAAACAGTTGGGGCAACCAGGATCTAACTCTACCTAAGGTAGTTGCCGGGAGCACTGTAATCTCGTCACAGTGAAACTGCAGCTCTCGTAACCCGGAGGTTCCCATTAACTATTTCTGCCTCGTTGTGGTGCTGTATTATATTGCTTTGGACCCAGGCTAATGTTTTGAGTGCCTCTCGGTGTTTGCTGTGCTGCGCAGCATTAAGCAGCATAGACAGCATCAAACTTGGGTTTATGAGTTTCTCTGAGTTAGATATTCAAGATGAAACATTGTAATAGTGAGCATGCAGGTGTTCAAGTGCACCTTTTTGCAACAGGGTGAAGTTTTGAAGAGCTTGAAGGATTCCCATGATCAGGGCTACTTTCAGATGAGCTGGGAGAAAGACATTCATACATGTGACTTGAGGCTATGCAGTCATCTTTTGGGCTTCACTTTCAGCAACCTAATAAAATTATTATTACTGAGTAACAGATTAAACACTTCAGAAATAATTTGGGTGGTGTTTAGCACAGAATTTGTGTAAGGATGTGTAAGTAATGTGCACCAATTTGAAAGGGATGATGAGCTGGCATCAACTCTTACAGATATGCCAGCACCTTATGCGTAAAACTTTCATAAACATATATTGAACTTCCTCTGTTTCTGATGCAGCTTAAAAGGGTTCTACAACATCATTGTGTAGAAGTCATTGTGGTGATGCTAGAGCAGTACTAAATAACACCCTGAAGAGAATACAAAATGAGTAGTGCTTTGTGTAGCCTAAGTAAGGAAATTTTATTTTCTTTAGATATTTTTTAGAGTTGGGCTCTCAGTTAAGGTGAGATACACTGTTTTCAAGATGTTTGCTTGGAAATAGGCTTTCAGACCTTATTATTGACAACTTTAGTTGAAGTTAGCCAACAGGCTCAGTCATTTTGCAGATTAAGGGGAAGGAAGAAGTATAGACAGCATAGTAACAGAAAAGGCTGAAATCACTAGAAGTCTGAATTAGGTTTCAAACAAAAATAGGCTTTGTTCTGCTGGGCACTTTGTTCACGTGATTAATTGTACAGGATGTTAGATATGTTGCAGTGGACATTTAATGATCATTATAAATTAGTACGGGTGGTAATGATAGGGCAATCAAAGAATATTAAAACGCTGGAGGGAGTGCCCTGTGGGCGTGCGCAGCTTTTAAGGAGTATAGCTGATACCTTGTACAACTGATAAAGCGCAGAGCCAAATCCCTGTCTTTGCTCTGCCTAGATACGTGCCCTCCCACGTGGCTCTGCTAGGTCCCTTTGTTTTCTTTCCAAGGTTCTTGCAGTCAGGATGTTTGGATTCTTTTGTGTGCCCCAGAAAAGATCTTAAATCATGTAGCTGGGCTCTTGACAGCTGAAACATCAGCTTCAGCTACAGAAATTGTTACTATCCTAGAGCTGAACTTTTCTCTTAAATTGCAGTGAGTGTGCGTTACCACATCAGAAGTGCCTGTTAATGAAGAAAGTAGAAAAGAGCAGAACAAGCTGAAGGTCATACTCTTCACAGTGAAGTTGAAAAGGAGCATGGCTTTCAGATTTGAAACAACTCTCACTTTCTGAATTCTTCGCTTCACTTTCTGAAGTGAGGCATGAAATTTGGGCATAAATTTCCCTTCCTGTAATGAGACAGAGTGCCTGTCCTCTAAGCACTGTAATATGTTCCGAATGAGTTTAGTTATCAGGAGCTTCACAGAAGAAGTCAAATTGTAATTCACTCATGCATAGCTGAGAGCAAAAAATGAGTCTTCTGTTTGCTGAGGCTGGAATAAAACTGTTTTATTTCTTTTAGTCTCCAAACTTCTGGACACTTGTGATTAAAAATATACTTTGTGCAGCTAAAAGCTGTGTTCTAGGGTGCTGGAGAGTTTGAGGATGTGGGGGGTTTTTAAGCAGGAGAGAGGAGGAACTAGACACGTACCCTAAATACAACTGAGAGAAAACTATAGATTATCATTCCAATTTTAGGTTAAAAACTATGGAATGCTGTACTGGGGGGGGGGCGGGGGGGTGGTAGATGCACATGTAGGTTTAGAACTTTAAAAAGCACATGTTGGGATTTTTGGAAAGGCCCAGCAGTATTTTCTTGTGAAGTGCTTGTAAATAAAAGTGACCTACTGATGTCAATATGAAAATGAATGAAAAGAACTATGCAAAGATCTGTTGTGCTGCTGCTTGCTGGAGGATTTGATCCTGGAGGCTTGTGCTGGGCTGTCCTATAAACAGACACCAATAGCTTATATTTACTTACATTCCCCAAGGTGGTTGTCCCAAAACCCCCAGATTCTTCTACTCAGCTCAAATGGTGAATGAAAGCTTTAAAAAGGCTTTGTCGGGTGAATGCTTGCCAGTTGCTCTTTGTAGCCTTAGTAGAGCGTGTCACAAGTGGAGGAATGAGCAGCACATCATGACTTTCGGAGCTGTGCCCCCCTGTTCTGCCCTGCGCTTGGTCTGGTAGCTGCTGCCCTCTGCCACTCCTGCTGCACAGGTTGCGGGCAAAGAAACATCTGCATGCAGCTGGCACAGAGGGAACCTGTAGAAGCCGTCAACGTTTGTCACTTGGCATTTCTAGTGTTGTACCCTGTTTACAGCTATACACACGTGTTCGGTCACCCTCCCTCTCCCATCTTGAACTTATCTTGGGCTTCTGCCCTTACTGCAAGCACGCTGAAGGATTTACTTCATTCGTCAGAGGCCAGATCTCTGTGGGTTTAGGTTGGGAGGCTTGGTGAGTAAGCCAGGATCTTTAAGCGTGGGTAATGACCTTTTATTAAAGTTCTTGATTTGTATGTTGATAGCTGTGCAATTAAAAATTATTTTGTTTTAATGGAAATTGAGGTCTTCTTCTAATTGAGAAGTCCTCCTAATTAGCGAGTCCTTGGTTTGCAGGTCCCATGGGTTCTCTCTATAAATACATCACACGTAGCTGTGTCTGACTGATTCTTCACAGCTATGTTATTTACTTTGCCTTCCAGGTGTCCGAAAATATGGTAAAGATTTCAAGCTATTGCAGATGTAATTGGCAACAAGACTGTTGGCCAAGTGAAGAACTTCTTTGTAAACTACAGGCGTCGGTTTAACTTAGAGGAGGTATTGCAGGAATGGGAAGCGGAACAAGGAACCCTGGCTTCTAATGGTGATGCTTCTGCTTTAGGGGAGGACACAAAAAATACTTCTAATGTGCCATCAGGAAAGAGCACTGATGAAGAAGATGAGGTGTGTTTTGTGTACCAGAAATAAGTAAGCATGGGTTGAGGAACAGCATTTTATTTAGTGATATAATGTAAGGTTAACTGGTGTGGAGTGGCAAACCGCATTCTAAAGAATGATGATGAGCTTGCATAGAACTTCAGCCAATGTCGTTAACCAGCTGGGAGCAGGACTGCACCTTTCATAGTGACGATCACGTTACTGTTTTATTGTTAAAATACAGTTCTTGTTCTAGAAAGAAGACTCTTGCTTCGTAAATATTTTTAGTTCTGCTGTCTATAATGTTTTGGTTGGTGATTTCTTTTCAGTAACTTCTCAGTTTTTTGGTTTGGTTTTTTAAATGCTGTTTCCTGTGTAGTGGACAGTGGCAGCCCAACTGCATCGTGTTCTGGCTGGGATGGCTGTTCACGCAGTCTTGTCTTTGTCCTTTGTGCAGGCACAAAGCACTCCGGCCACTCAGTGTTTAGGCCCTTCACCTCCAGCACAGGCATCTGCTCCGGCACCTACCGCTCCCATGGCAACTTTAAATCAGCCGCCCCCGTTACTTCGTCCAGCGCTTCCTGCTGCTCCTGCTCTCCACCGTCAGCCTCCGCCACTTCAACAGCAGGCGCGATTTATTCAGCCAAGGCCGACTCTAAATCAGCCTCCCCCACCACTCATCCGCCCAGCTAATTCCATGCCTCCTCGTCTAAACCCAAGGCCAGTGTTAACCACGGTTAGCGGCCAGCAGCCACCCTCGCTTATTGGAATTCAGACAGAATCCCAGTCCACTCTGCACTGAAGAAATAAAGCAGAATTATGCTAACTCCTACATTTGAAAAATTGTATCAATGTACTTTTTTTTTTTTTTTTCCAAATAATGAAGGGGAGAACAGAGCAAGCCTTCACAGGTATCAGACCAGTTTTACAGAGGAGCAAGCTAATAACTAGAAACAGAACCACATGAATGACCACCTGTATAAAAATATTTTTATGTCGAAGACTTGTACAGCAGAACAATGCCTACGATACAGCCCTCCTCTATATGAATAACTGTTGAAGGAAGCTAACTTCTTAAATGAATAAATGTTCAACACACCAAGATTTTGTTTAACTGATTTTTACTCTATTTATTTTATTACAGTTCTTTGTAGTCAAGCATCTAACTACAGGAAAGTAGTCTGGCAAATCTAGGAATAGATAATATTGTAGGAGACTTAAATGTAGCGTTGGGTTTTTTGTGTGTGTGTGTGTGTGAATTTTTTTTTTTTTTTTTACTTTTTAGTGGAAAAAAAAATGGCCTTAGGTTCAGAATTTTTAGCCCTGTTTAGATAACAGTAGAAGCATTTCACGCACTTGTAAAATGTAGGTGTTTCTTCTCTTCCTGTTTTTCCCAGAACTCTTTTTCTTGTTTAAAAAGGTACTGTCTTATTAAATACTCCTCTGAAAGAGTATTCTGAAGACTCAATGGGCTATTGTACCAAACTTGCTAAATCTCACACATGTTCTATTCGCAGAAGTTAACTGAAAACAGGAGTCCAGTTTCCTGCTGCAATATCTCTTGTGGGCTGGGGTGGAGAGAGAGGCAGCAACTTCCACCACCCAGGGGGATGACAGGAGAGGAACCATATAGCAAGAACCATTAATTTAATTTGTTATTCCATTAATTCTTCTAACTTAAGTACAGTAGAATTTCATTCCTCTGAGAACGGCCGTCTGCAGTTCATGTACGTTAGATCATTGATATCTTGCCTAAGAATTCATAAGGGACGTATAGAGGCTGATGGTAGTAGTAGGATATTGTGGTAATAGAGTTACCTGCTGCCGGCTCAGTCTTACTGTTAGATGATTATCTCTGATTTCTGCTATTTCTGGCGGCGCTGATTAGCTGGGTTGAGGCTATCGTGGGGGGGTTTGATTTGTTTTATTGACAAGTAAAATTACATTTGTGTATTAATTAATGCTTCCAAATTTTAGGAGATTGAAAGGTTTTTCTTTCCACTGCATTCGTTAAATTGTTCTTGTTGTCTGAAACTTTGATTTAGGCCCAGCAGTGTTTTGTTTTGTTTGGGGTTTTTTTAGGTTTGTGTTTTTTTTTTTTTTAAAGTAGATGCCTCTACCCTCCAAGTAAACAAGGCTCAAATTTGAGTATCAGTGTGTGAAACTGTGTGATCTGAATCAAGCTATTGAAAAATACTGCATTCTTGACTGTGTAATAACATTCATGTGGACTGCCATACTATTCTAGAAAATTATTTTTGCTTATAGCTGAAATGGCGTTTGAAAATCCTTTTAAATCCATTCTGTTATTAACTAGATTTGCCCTTGACTAAAATGAGACTTTATTTGAAAATGGAATGTGCTCTCCCTAGGCTTTTTCACAGATAAATTGAATGGTCTAATGATCAGTTTAGCACCTGGCTAAGGTCTTTTTTTATGTGCAAAGGGAAGTTCTTATAGCATCAGATCCTATTTCATTTGTAAATCTAGTATTAAAGCTTGATAGTTGTGGCCTGACTTGCAGTTAAGGTGTTGACCTTTATGCTTTAGTTCTTCATTTGAAAATATTTTCAGATCAAACTTGAGAGATTTTTCTTTCCGAACAGCTTTCACTGGTGTGCTGAGGTCTCGTACAAAAGGTCCTTCTTAGGAGTTTTCTTTTGCATCAGAGTAGATGCTTAGCCACTACGTGAGCATCAGATGACCTCTTGTCTAAGAAAAGCAGCATTGTAAAACAAGCACTGAGGAACTCGTGGTCACTGAAACTTGTGTTCTGGGAGTCCTAAGTGTCCCCTCACCAGCTACACACAAATCTGGCTGCTCTCCAGCCTTTAAAACCGATACAAAACCGATCTGGTACATTTTGACATCCTAAGTATCTCAGTTTAATTGTTAACGATGATAAGATACATCTTTGGGATTTTTTTTTCCTTCCCTTTTTTTTTTTAGCATTGAGTCTCCCAGGTGTGTGTATTGTACCTCTGCTAATTTTTGTCTTGTCTCTTGTCGATAGACTTCAGTATGCAGAATGTTGGGTGTCGCAGTACAGTTGGCCACCACCAACTGCTATAAAACTGTTCAGTACATTGTAATTCCGTTTAATCTTGTTTAAATATTCTATAACTGGGCAAAGGTGCTGTATTTGAAGGGGGGAGGGAGGGTCAGAGATGGGTAGTATTTCTTAATTTACATACACTGTAGCACACAGTAGGGAACTCCTAGCATTTGTAGTACTAAATAAGTATGTACATAGCAAAATGTCTTTATTGTGTGCTTTGCAGAATATGTGCATACAGTTTGCACGTCCTGTTTTGGGGGGTAGGGTTTGTTTTAAGCAGTGTTTGCCTGGAGAGTGATATGCTTGCTGCTTAATCAAAGGATTAAAGTTTCAAAGAAATCTGTGTCTTCTATTTTTATGTACCTTGTAATGGTCTGATATGTTAGGGCCCTTATACTGTGATTCTCTTCTAAATTCATTTATATTTTTTTAAGAATTAGAAATAAAATTATACAATGGTGTTGATTTCAGTGGGGAATTTCTTTTGCCATATCTAGTCTCCTGTTTTGTAACGTGGTACTGAACTCTGACTTCAAGGTTGGCTTAATTTTGTCACTTTAAAAAATGTAAAATGTTTGCACACTAAAGTTTGGCAGAGAACATGTATCCTACATTGTTCAAAGCTAATGTAACTCTACAGCTTTTTGTACAGTTTATTTTAGTTAATAAAGCAAAACGGTACTAAAAAATGACAGATCTTACAAATGCAAGGCATAATCTGAACGACATGTCTTCTAGGAACAACACTTGCACAATAAGGATGTACAAAAACTATCAGATTTAATTGTTGCACTTTAAATCAGAATGGGTATGAAGTTAAGCAGGTATTTCTGCATTAATAAAACAATCACTAAACATTGCACATCATAGTAAAGCAGTTTAATTTGTCTTACAGTTGATCGTGACCAAAAGGAATTAGAGGTGCTTCTGTCCGTAGGTTTTTGTTCATCTTTATGTTGTTGGGATTTTTCTTAAATCATACAGCGTTTAGAAAATGGAACACAAACCGGTAGCTTATATACGTGAGAGTTGGTGTATGAAGAGAGCAGAATTGCAGAGTTTAGGGAAGAGTTTAGGATGAAGCATGCTAGAACTGTGGTGGTGTGCCTCTTGCTAGCAACCGAAAGGAATAGACTGAAGTTACAGCTGGTGCTAGGCAGAAATGTGGTTGTCGGACAAAAGCAAAGCCAAACTTGTCAAAATTGTTTGCTTAGAGGAGTGTTTCAAAATGCAAAGGAAGCCGTAGAGGAGTCGGCATCTGTCACGGCTCCAGTGCAAAATGGCGCACTGTAAATTGCACTGAATGCAGCTTGGTCGCTTTAATAAATGTGGTGAACCTCCAGCTTTTCCTGAGGTTGAAATAGCTGAACCTTGGAGTTTGCCTTTCTCTGAGCAAGTTAAAAACAGGCACTGTCGGGACAGATATCTGCTTTAAGATCACAGGAAGTTGTATGTGACATATAAAAGGCAAATACAAACTCTTTGACACCACTTACAGTCTTCTACTGATAAATGAGGCATCAAAAATCTATACTCTGGTAGGGAGGCGAGACAAAATACACAGGCAACAGTATCTGGACTATTTGTATAATGGACATCCTTAAAACTGGTACTAAAGTACAACGTCAGGAAAAAAAAATATACAAACTTGCTTGGTTTTCACCACTAGTGAACACTGCTACTTTTCAGTTGCCTCAATTATTCTTTAATCTTAAGGCTCTTTTTCAGTGTAGTTTTGTACACTGAAATAATTATAGCAGCAAAATAAATCCTCATTGGAAGTTTTCCCTTGGATTGGCACAAAAGGAAGCACTGAGATTCAGGGACTGTGCTCTCTACTGCTGCTTCAGGGATATGACTTTGTCTTAATGCAAACCGGGTCTCCAGTTACGCTCACTGAATCTCAAGAGCTGCAATTTTCAGAGTCACACCTGCACCCTGGTATTGGATGATCCTTTTGGCAGATCTTCTCTGTCACCACAAAGCTCTGTTCTGGGGGATTATAACGTTCTGCAGTAGAAGGAGGCTCGCGAGTGCGGAAAATGTTCGTCTTGGGAACCCGATCCCATCTCCAAAGAAACTTTTCATTTACCTTTATAAATACTTACTTTCAGAAATATAATGTTCTGATGGATGTTCCTGTGAACTTCCCAGACAAGTAGCACCCAGGCTAATCAGGATATTCCTAAAAGCTAAGAGGAAAAAAAAAAAAAAGTCCTCAATTTTTGCAAGAGAGAGCGTTTTAAAAGGTCTCTGTTGTAGTAATGGCCTCTACACCTTTGCTGCACTCCCAGAATCTTAATGCAATATGGACCGACACCTTTGGCAGTGGCAAGTCCAAGTCATTTTAGCAAAAGAAGAATCTTTCTGAAACCGTTTTATTACTATCATTTTTAGAGCTTCTCTTAAGACAATCCAGATAACACAGCCCGATTGTTTCTTTTTCGTCAGCCTTAGTGCTTTAGTGCGTGTGCCGGCATGGTATTTTCCTTAGAGACGGGTTTTCCTAGAAGTGGTTTAATGTGGAAGGCAGAACAAAGTGCAGCAGTAGGTAGGTGGTGGGAAGCGAGCGGTGAAACAATTGCATCAGCACTGTTGGCTTGAGGATGGCTGTGTTGTCTGCGCTTGTAAAAAATCCCTTGGTATGTCTTGAGTAATTAGCAAATAATACTGGCATATGGTAATAGCTAATGTCTGTGTTCTTTGCGTGTTCAGCATGGGCTTCGTTTTGCTATTTCAGTACCGTAGATGTAAATAATAAAAAAGAGTAGCTGTATTCCGGGCGGGCAGGCGGAGATGCGGGTGGGGGGTATCGCCCAAGGGAGGAGTGGGCGAAGCCTGCTGATCCGCACCAACGCAGCGGTGCTCCTCGCCCGCGGACTCTCATTAGCCCGTCCTGGAAAACTAACTTCGTAGCCTGTGGAGGACTTTCGTCCTGGCTTCACGTCTTCCAGGGCGTCTGGGAGGCTGCAGAGCCCCGCGGTGAGCTCCGAGCCGCCGGCGGCGGCGAGAGGGGCTGCCGGGGGGCCTCCCTAAGCCAGAGCCGCAGATCAAAGCCGGGCGCCGTTGCCGTTCCGAGGTCGCGGGGGCCTTTCCAGCCCGGGAACACCCACGGCGTCCAGAGCGGCGTGTGCTGTCCCCACGGCCCTGCGGGCGGGGCCGCGCCGCCGCCGCCGGGGTCTCCCCGCCCGGGGGTTGCCATGAAACCGAAAGCGGCTCCCGCCGGCGGCAGCGGCGGCAGCAGCAGCAGCCAGGGGCGGCGGCACTAGCGCTTCCTCGCCGCGCCCCCCGCCCCGCCGCCGCCGCCGCGCACGGAGCCGCGCCCCGCGCAGCCAGGGGCGGCCCCGGACCTCCCGCGCCCCGCCGCCGGCGGCGGCCACCGCGGCCCCGCCACGGCCCCCGCCCGGAGGGCAGCCAGCGCCGGCGCAGGTGCGGCGGGGGGGGGGCGAGCGGGGCCGCGGGTGCGGGGGTCTACGCCGGGGCCGCGGCCGGGGCCGGGGCCGGCAGGTGCCGAGGCCGAGGGTGTGTCGGGGAGCGGGGCCGGGGCCGCGTGGGGCCCGCGGGCGGCGGTCGGTGGTGGCCGGTGGGCGGGCGGGAGGCCCCGGGCGGCGGTGCCGCCCTCGCTGAGGGCTCTCTTCTGCCCCCTCGGCTCGGAGGGGAACGCTGCGCGGCGCCCCCGCCCAGAAGGGAGGGCCGCGTGGAAAACCTGAACTTGGTGCCCACGGGAGCTCCGCGTTGGCGCGGCAGAGCCCCTCTCTCACGGCGCTGGGGGTTCCCTCCGGTCTACGGAGCAGCGCCCGTTCCCTGCCCGGCGTGCGGGGGGCCGGGCCGGCAGCGGCAGCGCCTGCTCCCTTCGCGGCCAGATGCCCCGACGCCGCCTTCCCCCGGCCGCGCCGTAGGGAAAGGCAGGCCCGGTGGGCGCCCCCGAGGTGGGCAGGGCTGACGCTCGGGGGGCTGAGCAGGAGACAAAGGAGCAGGGGCTGCTCGGATGAATGCCTTTGCGGCGGCTCGGGTCTTTTTTTTAAACTGCGGGGAACTGTAACGAGTGTCCCCGCTGGTGGCGGTTGACTTCTGCTGGGAGCGGGGAATTTCCCCTCTGTGCGTCTGCAGGGAGACCCAGCCAGTCCTCTGGCTTTCCCCGATTAACAGCACTCCGGGAGCCTGCTGAGGCAGTAGGCTTTGACCAAATGCTTTCAACACTCTTAAGATTTAGAAGGAAAAACGGAGAGCTCCTATTGTTGCACTTTTTGAATTACTTTGCCTATTGTTAGCTTGGCTGCGCCTTCCCGGTGCCAGCCAAGAACAACTTTCCTCATAACTTCCGTTTTATAAATATGGGATGGCTGAAAGGAGTACAACGATGTGCTAAAAATAGCTGGGTGTATTCAGGTCAGGCGTGTCTCCAGACTGGCAGCAGTAACACGGTCCTATTTTTAAACCACCCCAGCTGATTCTACACAGAGCGCGCAGGTTTAACGGTGAACGCAGAATTGAGGCGCTCTGGGATGCTCCCGTGCAGGAGCACTGGCCTGGTTAGTATTGCGCTTCGTCTTGTTTCGTCTGAGGACTGCATTGCGTTGTCGCTTTTGATCCTAGTGCAAGCCACGGTGGTCGTGTGTTACACTCGGCCTAAAACCACCCCGAGTAACTTCCTTTGCTGGTAGCCTCAATCATCTTTTTCATTTCTGTCACGTGGAGAAGTGTTTGCCGTGGGTGAGGACCCTGGTGTGCCAGGAGCTGTGCGAGCAGAGGGCAAAACCACGGCCCTTGGCTGAAGGGGGCTTATAGTTCAGGTCAGGAGGGAGGGACGCGCCTATGTCCAAGAGCAACAGGAGACAGCGGGACCCTCCGGACCAGTGTGATAGTCGGTGGTCACAGCTTATCAGAAGCTGTTTGTTCCCAGCTGCTTGGCAAAGGAGATCTTACAGAAGAGATTTGACATAGAATAGCAGGCTAATATCCCTCCAAAAGATCTGCCCTCCCAGTACACACTCGCCTAAATACATAACAAGGAGGCAGTGGAGCCTGGTATCATCACGAGGTGAAACCAGCCCTTTTAAACCGTCGGAGGTGATGCAGGGGAAAGTGGAGGGAGACTAGAACAGGCTTTGAAAGTCAAGAGGTTTTGTTGCGGTTGGGAAGTGGAAGGACACAGAGAGGTGACGTGATTATAGCTGTGGCTTAGAAAATGATCCCTGCAGCAGCATCCCGGGTGGATAAATAAGTAAAAGATTGCATTTCAAGAGAAATGAGTGTTTGGAAAACCAGAGGAGGAGGAGGAGGATGGACAAGAGTTTTATTTGTGTAAGTGGACAAGAAATATTGTATCTCATAGAGATAGGAAGCAGGAGAAGTTGGTGAGACATTGAGAAGATCTAACGCTTTAAGCCCGAGAGAGAGATGAAGGTTGTGGACCTAAGTGGAATACAGGCTGGCCGTGCCAGGTTTGGACACTGCGGGGCTGTGCGGAAGAAGGCCTGCTGGGCAAGGCTGGGGGCGGCAGGCTACCTCCGAGCTGGTCATCATCCACGGCCCGGAGAGCGGAGGAGAGGCCGGGAGTTCCGCCTCTGCAGGAGGAGGGTCTGCGGCAGTGGGGCGTGTCTGTGAGGAGCTGGCAGGAGGCTTTGGCTGACGAGGTGTAACCTGCTGAAAGGTAAGATTCCGAGTAACATCAGGAAGGAAGAAAGAAACGCTTGTGGCACTCGGAGAAACTGCGGAGGGCATGGGAGCATATACCAAAGGAGTAATTGCGGAGTTTAGAGAGGATGAGGAGCGACATCCAGGAGGGGAAAAGATTTTAAAGCTAGAAAGCTGCTGTTGGAGACCTTGACACAAGGAATTTCAAATGAGTGCAAAGAGCAGAAACCAGACAGCCCTTTATTTCACCCCGCAGGCTCCCTGATCAGTCTCACTAAGACAGGAGCGCAGTTTCTGCGTAGCTGTCAGAGCGCAGAGCTGTGGTCCGGGTCAGGAGCTCCTCGTTCTGTGCTGCGCGTTGTTTGGGTCACTTCGCCAGATCCCTTCAGTGGGCAGATACAGGCTTGTAGCGTGCTTCATCTCCCGGGCTGTATTTGTGTCCCGTCTTTAAGCTAACCTATAGCCCTCTGTCTTCTTCAGTTCCCTGTCTGACCCTTTGGTTTTACATAAATAGACGTTATTCATCGTCAGGAAATGGCTGACTGTGGAGAGGTGTTCCTCTCTCTGGCCTTCCAGGGACTCTGTATGAGTTGTAACTTTTCTTGGGCTCCTGATCTTCTTGAGACAGCTGGTGGTGGCTGCACCGATACAGGTAGTTTCTTTCGTCTGGCAGACAGGCCCTTCTCGGCCGCGGTTCGTGGCCTGCCCGGAGCAGCCGGCCGACGCGAGGGTGCTGCTGCAGGACCCCGGCCAGCTGAGAGGGGTGTCTTACAGCCAGGGCGCCCTTGGGTCTGGGCCCTGAGATGGGGTGAGGATTTCAGAACGTCTTCTTTTGCTTTCTGGTCCTTTTCTGTCCAAGTTTCTTGGCGAATGACCGGGAAGAGTTAATACTCACACCGTTAGTCGTCAGTCCCTTATCTGTGCCAGTTTGGGTGCGGTCGTTGCTCCCTCTTCCTCAGGCCAGGAAAGAAGCTAACCTTTTTACCCTGCTGCGTGGCTGGGCTCAGGAAGGCGAGGAAGCTTGAGTCATACATATTGTTAATAAAAATGTTGCAAAAATTTCCATAGTCTCCCCAGCTCGGTCTTGCAACAAATAAACAAGTGTGTGAGAAACTGTCTGCACCCTAAACCGCAGTGGTTTTGATATGGGACTGCCCAGAGTGCTCTGGAGTTAAGCATGTTTGTCTCTGTGAGGGGGACCGATAAAGCAAGTTTTTGTGTGTAAAACTGACATTTGCATACAGGGATTCTCTGAGGGTATGTATGTTGCTGTGTGCTTATTTTGCAGAGGATTATATCGAAATGTAAAAGTTATTTTTTATTAGTAGTATTATTACGCAAAGCCACCTAGTGACTAACCAAGCCTCAGGGAGAGGAACAAACTGCAAAGCAGTTTTGCCCAAAGTAGTCGCTGTGAGACACGCAATGATCAGACCTATGCTAAGTCTCATGGTTTTCAGTCCTGTCTGCTATACCCATGCGCTTGAAACTGGAATGTGGCCCTTACTAACTATGAAAAAACCCCCAAAAATCAAGGGTTTAATTTCTTAATATTGCCTTAAAGACAGCAGGTACAAACAGTTGCCAGATCGCATATTCGATGAAAGATACTATGGAAGGCTACTGGGCACTATCTATAAAGAGAAAAAACTTGTCCATTTGTCTGTCTCACTGTCATCAACATTAAACCCTGTGTCATGGCAGTCTTTTACCGAGGAATTATGAACGTGGACCTTGGTGATGCCTGAGATGCACCGTGAGGTTGCTAAAACCAGCGACGTTGTTCGCTGCCGGGAGCAACGAAGCTAAAACTGGTGCCAACAGCGAGAGCGGGGCTGGCTGCCTCCCACGGCGTGTTTGGCATCCTTCTTACACGGGGTCTCACCCGATGCCCGAAGGGGCGGTTCTGCCCACGGCAGGTCCCCGTGCCTTGCTCCCGGCACTCCTGCAGGCCCGTGGCAGCGGCGGGGCCGGCTGTGCGGCGGCGCTCCGGCCTGCCTGCGGCAGCGTGCGCGGACGGGCGGCAGCAGCACGGCTTTCGGCGGCAGGCTGGGTTTAGAGAAGGGGCCGCGTGAAAGCACCACCCCCGTTCGTACCTTCGTAAATCTCCAGCCTGTCCTGTTTGATCTCATGGGAAGGTCTTCTTAAGAACGTGTCCCTTCCCCTTCTTTTTCTTTAGGAAAATAAAAAGGTGATGATCTTTGCTGTCACCGCTTTCCCAACAGCGAGTTCATGGGGTCCCTGATAGCGTTTGGGTTTTGACATTAGCAGTTACCTTTTCAGTGAGGACCGTGACTAGGAAAATTTGCGTCCATATGTCATCAAATACATGTGTGCATTTGAGCAAAATTCACCGAACTCGTGAATTCCTGAGGCCGCAGCGGGGGGAATCGTTTACCCCTGGAACAAGGGAACATGTGAGAAGAAGGGGGTGGCCTGCCAAAATCTTCTGTGACGTGGTGAGCTTAGTAATTTGAATGAATAACCATTGAGTTGATTCAGAGATTTCTGTATACATGCTGATTAAGTTCTTCATTAAGACTAAGTCAAAGGGTCAGGGGTGTGGAAAATTAAAACCAAGACTCTTATGCCTTGAGTAGGTATTCATGGCCAAACCGACTGAATGGTCAAACCAACTGAAGTCCTGGATAGCGTGTGTCCTTGGGTCAGGGAAGGAGAGGTAAAATTAAAAGCTTGCAAAATGTGTAATGGCCTATTGTTCTTTAGGAAAAGTGAAGACTTCACTTTGGCTCTGATAAGTTTCAAGAAAAAAAAATTAAAACCCATCAGTTGTCTTGTTCTCCGACCCTTATTGTTGCCTCTTTTCAGTAACTTTTGTTTCTTCATGTTGTTCTTGTGTCTCTCTTTCTTCTTTTCCTTCATTTTGTTTCCTAAGTGCTGTTGCTGTCTGTGTTTTCACTCACCTTCATCCCCTTACGCCTGCTTGAAGCTTGGTCAGGATTTTCAGCACTGCCCTTGGTGCCGGAGGAGATCGAGGGCTGCCCATGAACAATAACACCAGCCTATTGCTCTCTATTCATCTGCAGAGTGAAATTGTTTAAAATTAAGATCCTGCTCCTACTCAACTTCTCCATTTGGGGTTTTCCCCAAAGCTTCCCAGAAGCAGATGGCGGTTCCTGGAGCTGTGCTCGCAGAGCACTACGCCTTCTGCAGCGCTGCCTCCTCCCGACGAAACTGGCCGGGTCCCTCCTTCCTCCGGAGCTGCCAGGTTCAAGGAAAGCCCACGTATGAGCTGTTCTACTGTTCTGATGTCAGCCGCTGCAGAGGTTGTGTGTAGTCAACAGCTTGACCAAGATGCACCCCAAGGAGATGAGGTCATGGCAAGGACGAAAGAACATCTTCTGGTTTAAAGAGCTTGACCATAAAAGTGAGCTTCGGCTCTGTCTAGAAATACAACTTGAATCAGTTTAATTGATCCCATAAAGAAGCAGCATGCCTTCGAATCGATGCCTTTCCCTTTGCCACTGACTTCAGCGATGACCTGTCTGTTCCAGAGCTTCAGGGAAGGTTGAAGAAAACGTGCAGTAGGTTGAGATGCCTCCTGGGAGGGGAGATGGAAATTGAACCAGGTTAGAAATGCTCTGGGAGCAAGCTCAGTTAAAGGAAAAAGGCTAAAGAGGGTCTGTGTTGCATTTACTACAAGATAGAATAGAAGCTTTCTTTGGAAAACTAGTAGTTTAAGTAACAAGAGACCTGGAAATTATTGCTTTTATAGAAAATAAGATACCTTATTTTAGGGGAAGGGGGAAAAAAAAAAAGATACTAGAAAGCTAGAGGAGGGGGCAGATGAGAATAAGGAAAGAGTGGGGTTAGAGATGGAGCCCGTGGCGCTGCCGTAAGGGCAGCGTGGTTTGCTCTGGGGAAGGAGGCTGACACGCACCCCGTCAGTGGAGATGGAGGCTGCCAGGATTCCTCTGCGCGCAGTTAAGTTCAGGCTACAAAATCATGAGGGTTTATGGCCACTTACATTCTTACAAACCCAAATATAAACAATTATTTTCTCCCAATGGATTTTATCTCGGTTGGAGAGTTCCGGTTTAAATGCGAAACGCCCGTGCAGCCTGCAGCGTGCGTTGATGTAGTTGCTCTGTGACCGAGCCGGTGCCGTTTCCTCCGCGAGCCGTCCCTTCGCTTCCTGCAACGAGGGCGTCCGCCCGGGCTCGCCTGGGCTGCCGTGGAGGGACTCACAGCGTTGGACCTGGGTTTTCCTTACATACTTACGTGTTTTCTGCTGCCCATGTATTTTTCCTTTGGTCACATCACCACACTTTTGTGAGAGGTGAAAACGCCTCTGTATCTCAGACGAAAACCGTGAGAAAAGTTCTTGGTAACCTTGTGTTGCTCCAGGTGGTAAAATCTGCAGTCCCTACATCAACGCAGTAAGGGAAAATACTTTTCAATGGCTTGCCTTTTGTCCTAACGCTTTAAAAAAAAAATTTTAGACATGATCTTTTCAAAGCTACAGTGGGGGATTTCCACTCCCTTGCTGTTTTAAAATGCTCGTGCTGTTGTTTTAACCACAAAGCTTACGCTGGCGCACTCTCTCTCTCACTCTCTCTCTCATTTTCTCCCCATTGAGGACCA
The DNA here is from genome assembly GCA_009819775.1 of Phoenicopterus ruber ruber. NCBI lineage: Eukaryota > Metazoa > Chordata > Aves > Phoenicopteriformes > Phoenicopteridae > Phoenicopterus > Phoenicopterus ruber. The sequence goes on along the minus strand of CM020217.1, from coordinate 25,896,456 downwards.
GCTACAGTTTTAAGGTATGGCTTTACCAAAACACATCTTGTTAATGCTGGCAGGAGCTTAACGCTGCTAGAATTATTTCTCGTCTCTGAAGGGCTCTTCAGGCGTGAGCCGTGGCAGACGGGGGTGTGAGCGGCGCGCGGCTGCGTTGGGGGAGGGCTGCAGACCCCGAAAGGTCTCAGGAACTGAGTTCACCCCTCGAATCGGCAAAGCGGCGCTAGGGCGGCGGGTGTTGTGGGGGTGAGTGGCGGTGCCTTCTTACCGAAATTGCTGTTGGTGCTCGGGAAGGCGGTAAAACGTCCAGGTATTACTACAGAAGGGATGGGAACAAAATTATTTTCCAGCTGTGAATGAGATTATTTTAAGACAGAAGTTTTCCATATTACTGTAACAATATTGTGTTGATTAGATGGAGAGGGATTTCTTGATAATACAAAATTAATTAATGACTAGGAGATCCAGGGAAAACAGCAGATGTAGCAAATAAGCAAGTTGTCCATGAAATCAAAGCTACTTCAGCACCAGACACACTTCGTTAGTTGTAAGAGTGTATATTTTTAAATTTTTTTTTACTACTATGTGTGTTGTAATCTATGCCTTAAAAAAACGATGAAGTCTAGTCTTAAGGGGATTTATTGTAATGCTTGACTGTACCTCTATGCAAAGGAAACCCTACCATCTTACTCTGCTTAGTGAAAATTTGCCTATGGAGATTAGCAAATTGATGCTTGCTTAGTATGGTTTTACTGTGCTTTGAGAATAAGGTAATACTGGATTTTGAATTGGATAATACTGTCTATACAGAAAAGAAAATAAATTCTACTGACCTCTGCAGCAACATCCCCTGTGGGGCCTTGGGCACAAACCCAATAGGAAATTATTGCTGTTAGAAATCGTCTCCCCTGGGTGCCAGCTGGTCACTGCACTGTGGTTTTTTAGCGATCAGGGCAAGAGCAGAACGGCTCCTGAGGCTGAATTGCTGCCGGGTGAAGGAGGAGCGAGCCCTGCGTATCAGTGGCGGGTCTGCGTTGGTGCAACAGGGGATCCGTTCCCTCCGCAGCCTCTGGGCTGGGGGGCCACACATGGTGCTGCCGGGGTCCTTCTCCCCTCTGGGGACTCTGCAAGTGCGTTTTTCCTGGGTTAGAAGGCACAAGGATGATCCCACGGTGATGACAGGTGTCATCATCTGCTGTTTTCACATGACTCCATGTAATCTGCTATATCTTAAATATATATTTCAAAGTGTATAGATCTTTTTAGTCATTCTTTAGCAGACTCTGCTACCTGTTCCGCTCCGTATGTTAAGAGTTGGGGCATGTATTTCTTGTCCCCCAAATGCAGTGTTTTTGTGGAGGACCTTATATTAGTAATAAATCATATAACTTTGTCATTTTAATTCAGAAATACTGGAGGCAGCTGATCTACCTAGTTTATAAGGCAGCTTGGAGAGGGTCATTTTAATGCAAGGTATGTTCCTCCCCATCATATTTCTGCCTGTCAGCTTCCAATGAAGGGAATTCATCATATGAAATTTGACAAAACTTTCCCCACCGTGACTAAGACAGGCTTCCAGTTCTGATGTACCACAGAAGGCAGATAATGTTCAGAGGGAGGGACAGGGCATCTTCTAAGCCTTGTCCCTACCAAGTGCCTTAGGGGAAAGCAATAGAGCTGAACTAGAGCTAGGTGTATAGGAATATAGGCGTGTAGCTTTTTTTTCTGTGCCCTGTTGTATGTATTTCATGGAAGCATGATAAGTAAGGAAGCGATCACAGTGCTTTTCACTGAGCAATACCCCAAACCTGGAGGGTGGGCGAGCATTGCCCTCCCCTCACTCAGTGAACCTGACGGAAGCCGTGCTCTCAGCCCCTGTTTGCTGGGCAGCAGGACCAAGGATCCTGTCTTCTTGTCCACGCGTGATGGCCAAATCTGTGATAACACCTCGCGTATTTGCCCTTCTCAGTCTAAAAGATGTGGTGGCGTTCGGTGCTCGTGCCTCGGGTCTGCCGTCCCGGAGGTTTTGGTGCTGCAGCCTGCCGTAGCGGTGCACTCGTAGCTCATGGGGTGATCTGCTGACCTTTGTGGGGGGCTTGGCTTCACGGGAGAGAAAACAGGAGAAACATCTTCTCTTAAAAAAGAACCACCACATTATAGGGGTGGTTTTCTCTGTGTGCGGTAAGTATGTTGTCATGGCTAAAAAAAAACGTTAACCTGTCCACAGTAGTTCAATGTGCTGCACATCGCTTCTCTCTATTCTGACTGCTGGCAGCACTGCTGGAGGGGAACTATTTTAACATGGCTTTAAAAATGTTCATGTAATTTCTATATTATAGTAAGTCATTTTTCTCCTTATTATCATGTTCTGCTTGTCTCTTACTCAGTTTCTGAACAGTAAGATACACCAAGTGTGGAGCGTTTTCATGGAAAATGTTTGGGCTCGCTTTGGTGTGGTGGTAGTTAAAACAGGATAGCCCACATTTAAGAAAGTTTATTTTTGTTATGAAAATTCTCCCCTTTGGATAATTTCCAGTGAGGTGAGAGCATCTGCATGCAACATAGTTCTCATATAAGGCGTTGTTCCAGAAGCGTTTTGCGCGTGCGGCTGGTGGTGCACGCAGGGCTGGGATGCTGAAACGGTAAGAAGGTGCAGCTGGGAGCTCTTTGTACTGCGCTGCCCTTGAGCTCCCGCTCTTTGGTAGCTGTTCACGGGGCCTGGGCTTAGCTTCTAGTGATTCAAACTGCTTTTCTATGTGTGGGTAGCATTCATTCTGTTTATTTCAGTGTATGGAAATCCATTTTTTGACATGCAGATTTTCAGTGTTCATAGATTGTTTGGGGGGGTTTGTGCTGTTGCAGTGGAGCTGCAATGAAAATCCCTTTGCCATGTGTGTTGTGCATCTGCCACGAGAGCATCGTTATGCAGCCTGAGTCCGCCGCTCTCTAATATTTTAAAACAGCATTAAAGTTCACACACGTGCTGAAAAATCGCAGTGTGCGCAAAGGAAGGATGCCTTCCCATTGCTCTTAGCTGCGAACAGGCAGAAGTGAAAGCATACCTCGTCTCCTACGCGGGCCAGGCATTAGCGTAAGCAGGAAATTGATTCAGTTAACCATAGGCGTGCTGTCGCTGTCACAAAAAAGCACTTTTTCCCCTGACGGTTTCCCTTTGGTTTCAGTTCAGAGAGCACGGGTGCGGGCGCTGGAAGCCAGAAGTGGAAGAAGAGCTTCTGCAATCCGCCCTGAGTCACCGCTGGGCGCTGGGACGGGAATTATGCGCCGCCTGTGATGGTTTGGATCGCATCCCACCGAGCGCTGGCCGGCGGTAGGTCTGGCACAGGGCTGCTGTTTCTCGGCTCCTCCAAGCCCGTCTCCCCAGCTGATTGACGCGGGCACCTCTCCAGCTTGGGTTGAAGCGTCGCCATCCGCGGGCCCTCTCCTGGGGCAGCCCGTTGCCTCCAGCAGAACGGCTGCAAACCCCGCAGCAAACCTCATGGAAGGCTGGCAGCGGTGGCAAATGTCTCGCGTCTTCTGGGCACGCAGAGGTTTCCGTTCTGCCCTCTAGGCGGGCAGGCTCGCCTTCCCCTGAAGTGATCTTTCCTGCACCCTGAGGTGCCCTCAGCTGTGCAGCACGCTCCTGGGCGAGGCTGAGCTGGAGGAGGCGCTTTCACGGAGATGCCGAGAGTCTCCATTTTTAGGAATGGGGTCTGGGTGCGTCATGAAGGTGTTTAAGGAGATAAAGGCTCTCATTTCGGCAAGAGAGTTGGGAGGCGTTGTACCACAGCAGAGCGCTCCTTGCAGAAAGAGATGGGAATGAATGTGATTGATTTAATGAGCAACGAGAGCTCTGAAGGAGTTTCTGGATGGGATTTTGGGCTGGTGACGTGTTTCTTCTTAATGCATCCCATAGCTTTATTGCCTAAAGCATCTGTAACATTGTTCACCCCAGCTGGAAGTACTTCTGGAGTTAAGGTAGACCCTTAAAGGCAAAACATGGATTTTTTTTCTTATGTGTTTTTACACAGTGCGGCATTAACTTACTAAACCATACTATCAGATGATATAAGTCCTGGAGTGTAACAGGACTCGGGAAATTTGATGCCATGTAAATGGGAGAGAGTGCTAATAAGAGAGAGGAAGGAAACGTGTTTCGGGGTTCTCACCGACCAACGACAGAATGAGTTTGTAGGAAATTCGTCCTGTAGGTAGTCTGTGCTGTGGAAGTTAACAGTGACAGCTGTCCATCTGCCTTTGAAGCAGCAGGTGCTCTCTGCTGCTGGCATCTGCTACCAAGGCAGCCCAGGCACGAGGCCGGTAATCCCTCAGGCTGCATTTTGGCATCTCTGGTTGACGTGAGGAAAATAGAATTGATCCTTATTAAGCGTCAGAGAACCGGGAACCCCATTTTCAGAGGAGAAGAGGTCAGCTGTTTAGAAACGAAAAGAGCCACATGGACAATCGTCTCTGGTTTGAAGCAGAAGGCTGTTCATTTGGAGGGACCGAACAGGGTAATTTGCAAACTCCTGTTGGAATAATAAGTCTTTATGCCTGGAATATGATTAGGGCTCGTATTCCTGTGGGTTACCGACGTTAGATGATCAGTTGTGCTGGAGTAAGTCTGTCGTTCAGCCTGGTGGAGGGCAGGGAGGCTCTCACAAGCTGGGCAGGTGAATACTGTGTACAACTATGAACAAGGGTGCTGAGTTACAGGAGCACGTAAATGTTTGCTATGAAATACATTTTCGCTAGTTAAGTGCTTTGGCTTGGTTTTGAATCAAATACTTTGTCTGTCTGCAGGATTTCCTCGCCCAGTATGGGATATTAAAATAGAAAGGAAAATGGATGTTGCTTTCTGAAGCCTAAGGTGGTCCGTGGCAGTGCTCGAGCTGTGCGTAGCGCAGTACTCATCGCTGCTTTCGCAGGCCAGGAATCCGCTGCAGCAGGGATGTAGGGCAGTGTATCAGTACTTGGCTGACACAGTACATACTGTTTCATGCCAGCCCTGAGGTTATTCATGGTGGTGTGTTGGCCCTGCTTCCCTACAAAAGCAGCAGATACCCTGGGTGACCTTACAGGAGCTGAGTCAGAGCTCTTGGAGAGGTGCTGATGCCAGTAAGAGTGACTCGAGTGACTGACAGGGCGGGTGATGCACACAGAGGAGAAGTGGCATCCCACAGCACAGTGATAAAATTGAGCACTTCCCCCGTGAAATGATCTGAGAGCTCAGGTGCGTTGTGCTTTCGTACACATCCTGTAAGGAAAAAAAGTGTTCTGAATGCAAAGCCGCAAGAAGTGAAAACCAGAGTGGCGCTAGGTCTTAAGCTGCTTGCAGAAAAACTACTGCAAGATTGAGGAACTGGTGGCAAATCTCAAGGTTTGTGACCTAGGGCTGGAAAAAAATGTTGCTGGTTTTTCCTATTAGAAAATTAACATTGCATTCCTGTGCTGTGTATGAGCTTGGGTAGGTTGAGAGAAAAACTTATGTCATGCTTCTGACTGCAATCTTGCTTTTCTTTCTTTTTTTTCCACTGCTTCTTTCAGGCAGGATTAATATAGCCAAGAACCTGCACATAATTAAGTAAAACTTTGAAAAAATACGATTAGAGTTTACTGCTATAAATGAGTGATCAACGGGAAAAAGAAAGATGTCAAGTTAAGAGGCTCGAACTCCTGTAACACCTAAACTGAAGGTAAAATCCCCTTGCTGCCTTTTTATTGCGTGCTCCTTGCTGTGAACCACAAAGCTGTCTCCTGCTTGAACCAGCGCAATGAACTTGCGAAGTTATGTGGGTGGGCTCTACGTTAAGCGTAGACTTTCCTGGCAGACGTTAGGGCCAAGACTTGGCCTTTGCTTTCCCCAACCATGTCTGTGACTCGTAATTTTTTTGAGACTAAGAGCTGCTGCAAGAAAATCTAAAAAAACCCAGAAAAATCTCTATTCTGCTGAATAATTTTCAGATTGTGAAAGTCTTTTCCAGAGAAGCGTGCTTTGATGCTTGTCGTGTAACCATCGTTTTGTGGTTCTCTGAGCGTTTTGTTGTTCTTCCATAGCTGGCGCCGCATTTCCCTCCGAAATCTGTCGCACCCTGCTGCAGATGACAAGTCTCCCGCGAGCGGCAGCCTGCTGCAAGCGGTAGCCGAGGCGGTGCGGCTGCCGGTGAATATTTGAAGGGATTCTCCCTGTGTCTGGTTCCCAGCGCAGCTCCCATGGCCTGTGACGAACCTGCTGCTCTCTCGGGCATCTTCACGCGCCAGAACTCTGCCAGCGCCGTCTCTCTGGACTTCGAGCCTGACACTGACTACAAGTTTGTTGAAGCCTTAGAGGATCGGTACAAGTGCGCCTACTGCCACCTCGTCCTTCACAATCCCCACCAGACGGGATGCGGGCACCGATTTTGCCAGCAGTGCATTCTTTCTTTGAGGTCAGTGCAAACTCCTCCTGCGTCCGCCAGCTCCCCGTACTCCCCTTCCTAAAAAGAAGTCCACACCTTCTATAAATTGGCAGTGAGTGCCATAATACCAGTACCGATCTGATAAAACGCTGAAGGAGTCAATGGAAAGACTCATTGTTCCACGTGCTCAGTGTTTTAAAGGTGTCTTTAAAGACCTTACCTGGTGCTGGCAAGGAATACTTTGGTAACTGCAGGGAAGTCAGCATAAGGAGATTTTTGGTGTAAGCTTAAGCACTACGGCGTGAGATGCTGTTTCGGTCTGTCTGTCTGGCATTGTGCTGTTCAGATGAATTTGTTGCATTAATGTCTTGCGGTATTGGCACTGGTGGTTAGATTAAGCTGTTTTCATTTGCTTTTATATATATAATTCCTTTGATTTTAGTGGAGTGATGTTAGTATTACCCGATCCTGCAGTCAGATCACAAGGCTGCTGACATCCATCTGCTTGGGATTTATCTGCAGGTACAAAAGAGTTTACCCCGCAGACCTGTCCGGGAATACATGACGTACCGTTTGGTGTACCCGAGGGCAGGATTTGCCCCGGGAAGGCTGCAGAGGAGCCTGTTTACGTGGACGGATGTCGCCATTTACCTTCTATGAATTTTAGATGCTTCACGATCGCTGCTTTCTCTCTCTGGGTTGCCTCCCTTTTGCACTGCCTCAATAAGTGTTTTCCCGTCCCTTATTGTAGGACTTCTGGAAGCCTTCTAAGACAGGAGCCATTAGATCTTCTTTTGCTGGTGTAGCGAGGAGCGCGCTGCTTGTGCTAGGCAGAGGCTGGGCTTAATGCACGGGATGGGATTTTTTCAGATAGGACATTTGCGAGCAGCAGATGGCCAGAGAGTGGCAAAGTCCTCTTAATTAAAAACCATCTTATTAACACTCATAGAACAAACTCTGTTTTCTGTTACGCATTCACTGTTGCAGCTTAATGCCCTCTTAGAGCTGTGGGCAGAATTTGGCTGCGTAGCTGCCAGACGGAAGTGTTTTCGAGCACTTTGGGGGGTTTTATGGTATCTAGTACTGAATTCTGCCAGAGTCAGATTCTAGCATAGCCCAATTTTGTAAAATAAATCGCGTTTTCTGTGGGTTAACATGACTCTTCTTTTGACCTAGAGAGTTGAATGCAGTACCCACCTGTCCTGTCGACAAAGAAACAATAAAAATGCACGAGGTAAGTGGCTGTAGTTTTACTTCAGCAGTCAACATCTGCATGGAAAAGGCAAGACAGTCGAGAACAAGGTGGCTCTTAGTCTTGTATTCCTCAGGGGCAGAGCAATTTTTGTCCCTGAAATGATGCTACGGGAAGCAGTGTATTCAGTGGTGCTTTCCCAGAAAGGAAGTATGGATGTATAGCTAAAGCTTTGTTTTATACCTCACGTTCTGAAGTTATTTCATTTTCGTCTTCTGTATTTCCAGTAAAGTGTCGAAGAGTTTCACAAAGTGTTAAATCTTCCCTAATCATCAGAGGAAAAGATTTTAGAGGAAGAGATAAGTTCATGCTTCTTATTTGGCAAGCTACTGATAATTTTTTTTTTTTTTTGGTAATGGATTCATTTGTCCTTATTTATATGCCAAGGCTTGAAAGTATGCTACATACTTGGTCCTGCCAGAATGAATTTTCCAGTGAAATCAAATGTCTCCTTCCTCTCTCTCCTACTCCTGATAGGAAATTGTAATCAGACTGTCCACGTGATTTTTGTTTTTCATTCGTTGTCTTCTACTTTGTGCAAATTTTGATGGCAGTATTGCAACAGTGAGCGGCTTTATAATGCTCCGTACAGGAAGATCTCTAAATAAGACTGAAAGTTTGCTCTGGGGGCTTAACTTGCTTCTGCATACACAACTGGGAAGGGTGCTGTGTCTCAGAGCCTATAGAAGGGATATCTCGGCGGCGTCTCCATCCCAAAGGCACGCTGCACTGCTTGAACGTTGGAGGGGCGTGCTCAGAGCTGGTTTGGCCTTTGGGGCCTGTTAGATCCAGCTGCTTTCTTCTAGATACAGACAGGCTCCGGCAGCGGTTTTATAGCTCCTGAGCTACTAATCCTGCCGGCTGTGGGATGGATCAGCATTTGTGGAATAACTATATGGGGAAAAAAAACCCCTATGCTTATTAGAAAACTCATATATGTTTTAATTTATATTTTTCATATACATTTTCAATATGAATTATCAAGAACCATACTCGCAATTACGGAGTCTACACTTGTGTGCTTAAAAGATTTGTCGTGATGTTTTGCTTTTTTATGTTCTTTATAACATCCTGCGTGACTGCATGTGAAGGCTGGTTTGCTTCCTTTACAGGTATTCAAAGACAACTGCTGTAAAAGAGAAGTTCTCAACTTGCATGTGTTCTGCAAAAACATTCCTGACTGCAACTCAAAAATAATTCTGGGACGGTATCAGGTTAGTTTGCTTGTTCAAATTTTGAAGCCTTTGATTTTCATGCAAACTCTGTATATTTATGATAAGCTGAATTCCAATGATTGTCTTCAGACTTCAGAGTTATTGTAGCAATGTGGTTTAAGTACAAAGATTATGACTTAGCTACACACTGTAAGTAACAAATGTTAAGCTCAGAATATTACGGCTGTTAGCTTGTTCCAGCTTTGCCTTAGGTTATTTGTTTAATAAGAACCATTTGCTTTATGTAGCTTTAGTATGTCCACAGCATCCATACGTACCTTCTGTATGCTTTGGCGCCACGTGATGGTTGATTCCAGAAAACTTGCCAAGACGTACTGGCCATTTGGGCCTTTTTCGGGTATATCAGCTGAATGAAAAGTGGAAGTCATACAACGGACTCTCCCAATTTTCACGTTCACTTTAGTTTTGAGGTTGGAAAAGGAGAAAGTTTATGGAGGAAAGAGTATTTGGAGGGGTTTTTTTGTTACCAAACTGCCGAATGTTTCTGTGGGTCTGTTGGGCACCTGCAGATGCGATGAAATACTTTGGGGTTCCATTTGCATGTTGCAGGAGCATCTTCAGCAGTGTTTGTTTGAAAGCGTGCAGTGCACTAATGATGGATGTTGTGATCAAATCCTTCGGAAAGACTTGAAAGAGCACTTGAGCCAGCACTGTAAATTTCGAGAAGAAATGTGTCAGTACTGTAATAAATATGTGGTGTTAATTAACATAAAGGTAAGATTATAAAGCATTCCCTGGGGATCCATAGCACGTGTTTCCTCTTAATGTTGCTGAGTGAAAAGTTTCCAGCATTGCAATGAGGCTTAACGACTCCTGAAACAAAATTTGGCTGAGTAGCTGAAAGAGAGAGTATAATAAATGTGCTTTAAATAATACCAATTACTGTTGCTCTCTTGTGCAAGCCCCATATCACATTGTGGTTCATGTGTATGATTGGGATTACTTTTTGCATAGCTTCCTCTATGTATACTACTTTACAAAAATGCAAACCATTGCCTTGTTTTGTTTCTTTTTCCCCAGAATCATGAGAAAAATGACTGTCCTGATTATCCTGTGCCTTGTCTCCAAAACTGTTCACAAATAATCCTAAAAAAGGAGGTACTATTATTTTTTTCATATGCTGTGATTCAGCAGATCACACGTGTTTATGAAAACTGAAAGTTACGTTGCAGACCACATTGGCCCGTGCCAATAAAACTTCATTGCTCTAAGTATTTTCTTTGGTCCTAAAAGGGATATATGTCCCGTCTTACAAGGGAGGTATTCGGTCACTGCAGACCATTGGCATTTTGCAATACAGAAAAATATCTGGCTTGCTTATTGACTCTGGATACTCATTTTCCTGTTTACGTCATCAGTGGTGTCATGACATTGGCCTTTATTGGCCCTTTATGCAGGCATTCAGATTTTATCAGTGTGGCATGTTACTTAATATTTATCTCATTACAAGTTTCTTTGTTAATGTATGCAGATTGAAAAGCACCACGCGGTGTGCCCCGAGGCAGAAGTGGACTGCCCGTATAAGCAGTATGGCTGTCTTGTAAAGGTACTGTTTTATAGATCTTGTTTGTGCTGGGACTGGAATTTGTCTTCCAAACCAATCGGAGTAATTAATCAAAATAACCAATTTTTGTCCTTTCATAACCATTTCTCGTATTGGCTAAGATGCTGTACTAGAGAATCAAGACTGCCATTCCCTCACGTTCAAAGCACGGAGGAGAAATTTTAAATGCTTGCATCAATAAATTTTTTACTAACAGCTTCAAAAATCTGCGTATCTTCTTATTTTATTCTTTCACTTCCCCCTCTGCCTCACTCAGGTTAAAAGAGGGAAACTTGCCGAACATGAAAACAGCGCCCTGAGGGAACACATGCTGCAGATTTTAGACAAGAACTCCCGGTTGGAAGAACAGGTAAGTCGTATTTAATGAGCACTCTTCAGCGGTTCTTGGCTGGTTGGAGGACGATACGAGATTCTGCATTTGTTGCCTGGTTTAGCTCAGCTACATTTTAAAAGACTGTTTTTATCATCTTTGCACACCTCAGAAGTCAGAAACAGCTCTTCTAGTGAAGTCAGTCAATTAGATGGAAACCTCTCTGTGCTCAGGCACGTATATTCTCCACCAAGCACAGCGGGAGGCTCGTTGCCATCGCTCGCCTCGTTTGCTTTCGGTCTCTGCTTACAGTGGATACCAGGTTTGGAGATAAAGCATTTTAAAGTTTCAGGGGCCGATCAGATTGCTCCAAAAAGGAGCCTTTCCACTCGTGATCGCTTCTGCGGCTCCCAGCAGGTGACACTGGGTGTATGCCCAATCCTGCTAAGGTGAATGTATCCAAACTGATGATTGACTTGCTCTTCTGCTTGTTTATGCTAAAAATAAGTGCCCCGAAATGCTACGACTTGGTTTTGGAGATAGTACTACTCACTGACTCATCTCTTTTACTGGTTAGACCCTAGTTTAGGGAAAAAAAGTACATACATACACACAGAAACACGCATGCACATGTGTGCATGTGAGTATGTATTATCCCCCTATAGAGCTGAATGGATCATCATGATGGGGATGAGAGATATGAGTCTCTTTGCACGTGTTGCCACACAGATCTATGAAGGAGCATGACTGTCTTATGTTCAGTACTTGCCAGTGCTTATCCACAAACTGTGAATTAAGTAGCGCTACATCTAGCTAAGTTAGAGGCTTTGCATTGTAAACTTTTCCACTTTCTCCTACGTAGTCACATATATTTTAATTGGTTTAATTTGTATTTTGGTGTGCTTTAGTGTTTTTACTCTGTTTTTTTCATATGTAGGTATCTGACCTGTATAAGAGCCTGGAATGTAAAGAGATTAAAATTCAGCAGCTAGCAGAGGCCATTAAAAAGTGTGAGAAAGAATTCAGACAGTTTACACAACTATTTGGTAAAAATAGCAACTTGATGGTAAGCACACAGGTGAGACATCAATTTTATCTTTTTTGGCCAGTTGCTTTCTTGCATCCTGAAACGTGTTTATCCAGTAATAGCTGTCATCACTAGCACGGCAATAACAAATCTCCCAGACGCTTCACAAGCCCTTCTCGGTTTTTTACAATACAGTATTGTCTTTTCATTTTAACCAATAAAGAAGTCTGGATGTCTGATCTGGGCAAAAAGCACCGTATAAATCCTCATGGCAAGATCCCCATGGTAGATATGCAGGTGTAAATTTGAATACTCAGCTGAATGAAGTGATGCAGTGCGAATGGATCTGAGTAAGGGGTGGTTTCTCGGTCACTAAATGCCGAATTAATTGTGAAGGAGCATTTGGATACATTCCTAAGCCAGCAGACAACTTTCAAATGCACCATATAGTTGATATTGCTGACATGCTAAAGGCTTCTTTATCTTATTTCGAATGAAATGGCTGATTTTATGAATGTCTCTTGTCTCTGCTTCCACCCTCTTCCAATGGCGTGAACTGGGAAGGCTCTGGCCAGTCACCTGGATAAGTCTGCGCGCCTGGAATCGCAAGTGAAACAGCTAATACAGATGGCAAACCAGCAACAAAGCAAATTAGACTTGCGACCCCTGTTTGACACAATTGAAGATGTAAAACAGAAGATTGCCCTGATGGAGACATACGATCAGCGCTTGGGTGTGTTGGGACTTTTAGTTCTTTTCCGCACGGGTGTGGGGTTTTTGCTGATTTTCTGGTGGCTAAGTAGAGGCTCTGGTGCTACAGTCGGTCAATTGCAGCCCTTCGCCAGAAAGGGCTTTCTTCTTCTCGCTTTCTAAGACCAAGCTGTGGTGGTGTGTGCTGCATCCTCCTGCCTGCCCCTGCTCCGCAATGTCTCCCGAATTCCCGTGGCACTGCAGGGCCAGAGAACTGGCCTTGGTCAGGCTGCTGCACTGATGGAGGCAGTGGTACTCTCCCTAGTCAGGCATTAAATCTGGTTTGTAGTTACCGATTTTCCTTATTCAACCTCAAGCTGCAATTACAATCAAAAAAGTTAACAGGTGTAGTAACACTAGTTAACAGCCAGTACTCAGCCTTGAGTAGTTCAGTATTGTCAGCTCGAGTCTGGTCGCTCTTTGTATCCAGTGCTCTGACGGTTTTATTTTACCAAATGTTTCTCTCTCTCCCCCCCCCGCCCCCCCCAGTTGTTTTGGAAGGTCAGTCCAGCAAACACGATCTCCAGATCAATATTCACAAAGCACAGCTCAATAAAAATGAAGAGCGATTTAAGCTTTTGGAAGGCACGTGCTACAATGGGAAGTTAATCTGGAAAATCACGGACTACAAGATGAAGAAAAAAGAGGCGGTGGAAGGCCGTGTCCTCTCCATATTCAGCCAGCCCTTTTACACCAGCCGCTGCGGGTACAGGTTATGCGCGAGAGCCTACCTGAACGGGGATGGCTCAGGAAAGGGAACACACGTCTCTCTCTACTTCGTAGTGATGAGAGGGGAATTTGACTCGCTGCTACTGTGGCCTTTCAAGCAAAAAGTTACACTGATGCTTTTGGACCAAAGCGGGAAAAAAAACCACATTGTGGAAGTCTTTAGAGCTGACCCCAATAGCAGCAGTTTCAAAAGGCCGGACGGAGAAATGAATATCGCCTCCGGATGTCCACGCTTCGTGCCGCACACGGTCCTGGAGAACACAAAGAACACCTACATCAGAGACGACACTCTGTTTTTGAAAGTGGTTGTGGATTTAACCGATCTGGAGGAATTGTGAAAAGCGTGCCCGATCAATGCGGCTGTTTCAACCGTTAAGAAATGCTTACTTGGTGACTACCAGCCATGCAATAGTGAATTGCCACTAGTCAAGCTACTGATAATGTTTCGAGGCTTTTGGACTGCATAACGGATAATGAAATGCCAAAGCATCAGCCTTTCCTTTTTTAACCTTTTTTGCAAGACTGCGTTTTTAAGGCAGCTAGAAGTCCAGTTTGACGCGAACACGCATTCCATCCCCACTTGGCTCGGTCCAGGCTGGGGGGAATGCTTAGCTCCCATCACCAGACTGGTGTTGGGAGACGAAACTCCTCCAGGAAGCCCCCTGGAGCCCAAGCAGGCCTGTGGGCTCCCATCCCTCACTCGGAACTGAAGCCGTGCCCAAGCGTGCAAGTGCATTTCACCCGTCTGAAATGGAAACGTTTCAACATTAGCACGTTTGAATCAATGTATCTTGATCCCTCTGTCTCCTGGATTTTTGAAGCGGGGAGAATGGCTTCAGTTAGGCAGCGAAAACGTTTGCCTGGGATCTTGCATCTTCGTTCGTTCGTTTTAATTGTTTTTTTCAGAAAGCCCAGAGGAAGATGCCAATGCCTCTTACTTTCCTAGCCTGGTATTTCAGCTGTATAGAGTACCCCCAGGCCACAATAGCTTTGTTATGTCCTTTCCGTTCCTGCCTAGTGCCTTGGGACTGATTTCCATTGGTGATAAACATCCACAGTCCCCATCTGAAGTCAAAAGAAGCTGCAGGGGCTTCTCACCTCTCAGGACATGGCCAGAAGCAGCGGGGTACTCGGCCAGGCTGCCAGCTCTTGCCTGCGCTGCTGGAAGAGGAGGAGCAGAACTCAGGTACTTCTGCTTCCACATCTGCGCAAAAGAGATGTTTTCTGGCCTACCAGCTCTACAAAAGGCAGGAAGAGCTTTGGATATCTGCTTGGGGAAAAGCCCGCGTAACGTGAACTGTTCCCCTCTGCTAGAAATTTGGATGTTTGGGAAAGGAGGGGGGGAAATGGATGAGGGAGTGAGGTTGCTGTAAGAACCCAGTTCTCAGAGGTAGTGCAGCTCTAGTGTTTGTTAAAGGGCGAGACAGCCGCTGAGCAACAACTGCTGACTATGGAGTACGTCTGAAGATCTTAATTTTTATTCCAAGTTCCTTCCATACTTCAAGGGAATGTGTGCATTGTATGGGGTTTATTGGAGATGCACTAAAACCACCAAGATCAGGCACTGAGGAACAAGTGACAAAGAATACACGTGCCTTTTTAAAGCCTTTTGGGTGCCTGTAAGAGAGATGTAATTTTGCACACTCAGTCCTTTTGTTATTGCACGTGACAGAATCTCGTGTCTCTCGTCTCTCACAGATCAGGTAGTGAAACACTGCAACGTTATCCATTGCTCCTGCAGTCCGCCGGTAGAGCAAACCCGGAGCTTGTCAAGACACAGCGAGAAACCAAGCTGGGTTTAGAGTAAGAGTAAACTAGGCAGGATAAAAATCAAAACGGGGCACAGACTGCAAGGCATAAGGTCGAAAATTCAAGAGGGCAAACGTGGCAAAATCAAAAATGCCCTTTCTGTGCGGGATGTTGATATCAACTGAAATAATACGATTTGGGGATTGATACTAAGACGAAAGCAAAATACCATAATCTTGTATCTGCAGTCTCATTGCTAGACGTTTACTTTCCCGCACAGTTTCTAGGACATAATTCAGACACAAATATTTTTTAATTTGGGGGCGGAGGGGAAGAGACCTTACTTATCTGTACCTCATGGTGGGTTAGCACATCTGAAGTCTTCGTTTTGATCTAGGTGTCCTTTTTGTTGTACGACGTCAGGACGTACTGGGCCACTGTAGGGGCTTTCAGTGTTCCTAGGGACAGATGGCGAGGAACAGATTTTATTCTTTTATACGGCTGTAACTAACTTTAAGAGTCATTTTGGCTGTACAACAGAGAGAATTAGGCCTCGTGTTCCTAACTCTTCGTCACAGAAAGACCAAGCTTGGTTTGAAAATGGTGTGGCATTCTAGGACATCAATCCTGAGCCTCGGATGTGGACTTCTTGTCGATTATTACTTTAATATTTGTCATGTAACTTTCAAAGTGGCACAACTTGCATAATAACCACTAATAACTGACAGCAACATACCACCCATGTTTCCTGGGACTCTCCAGTACATTGAGTGTCAAATACGGCAAGTGATAAAGAACTTGGACAATCAAGGGAGGCGAGTCGGGAAGGATGCGGTCTGTATCCTGGCAAATTCCCAGCCTTCTCCGCCTCCACCACCCCAAGCGTCAAATGGGGATAATAATACTTGCAGAAGCGTTAGGGTTATTTAAATGTTTGTGAAGAATTTTGAGCATGAAAAGAGCTAAGTATTATTAAAACTCCATTTCTAATTGTTAGAGTAGGTGACGGCATAGTGACGTGGATAAGTGTTTAGTGTGTTCCTGGACAGATTTTGAAAGCATGTTCGGTTTTAGCCAGTCCATACTGCAATCTCTCCTCTACCTACCAGATGGGTTTAGGTTTTTGCCACGAATATTCCTTTTAAATTTTTGAAGCACAAACGATTCATCCTGGGTGATGGAAACATCCCTTTTGAAATACTGCCTGTTTTATATGGAATTAGTTGGGAAAATTAATTTTTTTAAAGACAGCCTTCTTTAAAGTGGTTCTTTTTATTACAACAGTTGAGAGGTTTATGTTAAAATTTTCAGCGATTTTTACTACTTGTAAACAGGATTTTAAATTTCATCCCATTCCTAATAAAGAAAACAATGTTGTATAGCATGAATTGTCAGGAAGAATTTTGATGTTGCATGAAAAACACCAACAAACTTTTCAATAATATTGTACTGGGTAAGTAACCAAAAGAGCATAGGGTATTTCTACGTCAGCATACCGTATGTTTTTAATGTATTTATTGACAGTTTGTAGTTGTTTGACTATATCTTACTACAATACAGGCATTTTTCTAGCCAAATGTCATCGCTGTATATGTAAACTAATGTAAGAATAAATAATTTTACCATCCTGGAGAGAGTGTGGCACATACTCCTTTTGGCTGGATTTAAGCAGACTTTTTAGAAGGATGTGGAGTACTTGGATATTTGTTTACAATCAAAAAAAGCTCTGACATTGCTTTAGATTAAGAATCAATGTTCTTCACAGATATTTTGGTTTATACCTGAATATCATAGAGCAGCTGCACATAGAAGTTCAATAAATTCTAAGCTGAGCTAGATTGGATGAAGATCCATGAGGTCCGAGGATCCATCGGAATCAAACTAGGATGTTATTTCTGTTTGGAGCAGGTTTGGGTTTAGCCGAGGCTGGATTTGTTTCCGTTCAGGCCAGTAACAGAGGAATTGTTTCAGTGTCCCATGATTACTTCATGCTTGAGAACATGGTATTTTAAAAATAGGGATGGAAAATGTGGCAGGGTTAAGCCCAAAGCGCTGGAAAGCGGTTTGGGAAAAATGTTAGCGTCTGACTGCTGTTCCTGTGCGAGAGCTCAAAACTCAGTGCCGCGGGGTGTCCCAGCTCCGTAAATACGGCAGGTAGGGTGGAGGCGACGCAGAGCTTCAGCGCTGCGCTCCTGCGGGCAGCGTGAGAGCGGCCTTTGCGCTGCGAGAGGGAGTGGGAAGCGAGGGGCCAGGGCAGGACTCGAGCTCCCTTAGCTCATGTAGAGCCAACTCCGCTTGACTCACACCTGCGTGCGTGGAGATGAAGAGATGCAGAAGGGCTGTGTCTGCGTACCGGCACGCAGCAACGGGACGGCGGGGGAAGCTTGGGCTGGGGGGGGGTCCCCACTGCAGGAGCCAGAGCTGTTCCTCGGGAGCTATGGGAAGTCCGTGCACTGGGCTACAGCCCATTAGGGCTAATGGCAGAGCCGAACAGCAGGGTGGCACCGGGCAGAGGCAAGGGCCCGTGCTGGCCAGGCAAGGTGGGCAGCGTGGCAAGAGACGCGGGGAGGGGAGGACGCCCTGCGGATCCTGGGAAGCACGAACACGCCTTGTTTGGCACAGGCTCCTGGGACAGGAGCCGTCAATCTCCTGAACGTGGAACCAGTAACTTTTGCTTCAGTTGCAGGCGAGGTTCAGTAAAGGCTTCGAGACGCCCGTTGGAGCTCAGCGTGCGGGCCCGGCAGCAGCTCCAGTGCATGTCAGTTCGGCCTTGCGAGCCCCGCCTCGCAGGCGGCGCCCGGCCAAGCCGGCCGCGCTGCGCAGGAGCCCCGGGGCTTTGGGGCGGCGGGCCAGGCTGCAGCGCCCCTTTGCGCGGGGAAGGCCGAGGGCAGAGGCGCCCCGGCCGCCCTCAGCCCCGAGGCGAGGCGCCGGCCGAGCCGGGGCTGCAGGCGGCTCAGCCGCCTTCCGGCCGCCGCCTCCCCCGGGCAGGAAGCGGTGGCGGGCGGCACCAGCACTTCCGGGTCACCAGCCGGGGCGCGGCGGGGCCCGGCCGCCCCTTGGTAAGCGCGGCGGCGGGGAGGCAGCTGGAGCGGCGGCCGCTCCCCTCCCGGGGTGGGTCGGGCCGGGCAGGGGGGTCCTGCGAGCCGCCGCGCTGGGGCCGGCTGCGGGGAGGGGGTGGGAGCCGGTCTGCCCCAGGAAATGGCGGCGCAGCCTGTACGCGCCCGTGTGCCGGCCAGCGGCTCGGCCCGGCCCGCCGGCGGGGGAGCCCCTCCTGGGCCGCGGGCTGCCGGCGGGCCTGGCGTGCGGTCGGGAGCGGGTGGGCGAGCGCTGGCGCGGCGGGTGTGGGGCAGGTCGGGCCGCGAGTGCCCGTCCCGCGGGCTCGGGGCCCTGCCGGCGGCTGCAGGCCGTGCGCGGCCCCGGGGCTTCCTCCTCGGCCGCGCTGGGCGCGATGCTGTAGTCCAGCGGCAGCCTCCAGCGGAGCTGCTGCGGCAGAGAGACGCGCGTCCGCACCAGCGGCGCCTTCGTCGGAGATGACACGAAAACAGGGTTTTGGCCTCCGGTTCCTGATGCGAGAGGATGAGCGCCTAAACGCGCACCTCACCGTAGCGTGGTGCGGTCTGATGGGAGCCGTGGTGGGGCTGCCCTTACAAGTGCTCGCTGGTTTCCTCTGTCTCCACGCTGCTCCCAACCCCCCCCCCCCCCCCCCCCCCAAGTCTTTTGGAAATGATGTTATTGAACGTACTTTTGTTTCTCACTAGATATGGATAACGGGAAGGATGAAAAAAGTAGGACGCTGTGTGCAACTTCGCAAGAAGGGCTGGAAGTCCGAGGTAGGCGTTGCTAATCTGTTTCCGTGCCGTAGTGTTAGGTCTGTTACCCTTTATGTCAGTTACCATGTTTCACCCTGATACTGAGTGTTGTCGCTTGCTCATGGTAATAGACCATGGCACACTGGAAGAGGGGAAAAAACCACAACCAACCCCTCAAAGTAGGGGTTTGTTGTGTTTAAGTTCTGTCAAGAGTCATTTTTGTAGACCATGGTTACTAGCATGTTTGTCACTGTTGCCTTGTGTTGTCCGAAGGAAAAGAAAAAAGGAAAAGAAAACGCAGTAGAAGCAGATCATCATCCATTTCATCCACATCGTCTTCTAGCACTACATCCACTTCTTCCTCCTCATCACGCTCATCATCAAGGTCGTCTTCTTCAAGTAGCAGAGGTAAGCTACCTCCATGCGTACATATGACGTTTGCCAGTTTTGATAGCACTCCTGGAAACGTTTAAAGCTTATTTTAAATGTGGCTAAGCCACCGCAAAGTGACAGCGTAGAATACCAATGCTGCACGTTCCGAGTGTTTCTCTCATAACCCTTTCCTATTGCCGTGTTAAGGTACCTCTTTACACGCGGCATGCAATGTTCTTGTGTTAATTTAAATAACTTCAAAACAGAAACTGCCATTCAAAGCAATGTTACTTTGTAACAATATGCTGTATATATTTATAACTCTGTGTTCCTTATGCTTTCAAAACACAGATCCTTTTCTACTTTACCTGTCTGTCTAGACCAGAGTTGGGGTTTTTGATTTAGTCTTACTTTGGTCTTAACATTTCAAGCATTTAACTTTGAGGGCTCATGTGAAGTTTATTAATACCAATGACCAAGTTCAGTGGGAACACATACGCAAGCATTGCAGGATTAAGACTTTCCATGCTAGGCTGCTGCTTACTTAGAGGACTTGGGGTAGTTACTGTCTGGGAGTAAGCGCAGATTTTTTCCTATGGGAATAACTTGCGACATCAAGGGAAATATATTGCCAGTTATATCAGGATTGCATTGGTTTGGTATTTTGTATCAAAATATTTGGTATCGCTGCAGGTAAAGTGACCAAATTGGCATTTTTTAATAAAATGTGTCAGGCTAAACACTGAAGTGTATTCTATCCTTTTTTACTGTGTTTGGGAAGAACTCCAGTATGAACTAGAGTTCTCCTGATAAAAAGTCTAACATCAGGGTCAGCTGAAACTTCACCATCTGGTACAGGACCTCGTATTTGTGACTGTGTTTTCCACAGTTTAACAAAGACTTAGTTCTGCTTCTCTTGAAGCAGATTTACATCTGTATGGAAATATTACTTGTTCTTATACTTCGGTGGCTTGATTCAATGTATCTGACATAAATAAATTCTGAAAATATTCAAATCTATGAACTTGTACATTTGACGGGGGGAGGTCTTCCTTTCTTCTTGAATTAATTAATATCCCATGTGATACACTCTAAAACTTCTAAAAAGAACTAAAATGTCGTGTCAGAAGCTGACTGTGTGAACATGCTTGGCATGCTCTCTGGTTCATCTTTTGGAGGGATGTCAAGAAACATGTATCTGAGGAAAAAAAATCATTCTGAATTAGGCTCAAGTGGTCAGTCTGCATGCTCAGAGATTTGCTGAAACTTTACAGCTAAAAATTCCCTAAGCTTTCCCATTCATAGGGGAGAGCAGACAATCTAGCAAAAACGTCCTACCAGGGCATGTTTAAACAACTCTGTTTACTCCATCTAGGCAAGAAAAGACGTGAGGTAATTGAGCTAAGGCAGATATATAGGTGGAGGTAGTTGCTACTGTGGAGAGGGAGTGAAAACTCTTTCTGTCACTTTCAGAGCAAGGAATAATGACTTTAAATTGCAACAGGAGAGATTTGAATGAGATCTAGTAAAAATACATCCTAGCAGCAGAACAGTGGAATAGCTTGCCTAACCTGCAGTTAAAGACCTTGAGTGATGAAGGTTGCCCCAGTCTCATGCATCGGGTATAGCAGGAATGGAGTTAACGTTCCTTGGGATAGCAGAATGGAGATTTCTCCTGGCATTTTTTGATCTGTGTTTCTCTTATTTAGCGAGTGCAGCCGTAGGTCTGGCTGTTAGACACTGGGCAGTGGCTGAGAAAACTGAGAGGAGAGTGGGGGAAACTGTATCCAGCTCTTGAGCTGTATGCCCCACCTGCCTTCTCCAGCCTTGCTGGTGACATAGGTTATATGGAAAATGAAGTTAACCTGAATGCAGAAAGGACACACTTTGCTGTGGAAAAAGAGACATCGGGATATAGACACTGGGAATGCAGCTTGTTAGGTGGAGCTGGGAAGGGGGTTCCCCTCAGACAGGAGACAAGCAGGCAAATCAGTGCTAGACCTAGGGAGGTAGGGTGGCTGAGTAGGGAAACAGACTGAGCTAGTGAGGAGGCCAGATGGTGGGGGATGGCAGCTCAGAAAGAGTGAACAGGAGGAAAAGATGGCCTGGCTTAGCCTAGGAAGTCAATAGTTCAGTGCAGAAGTCTACAGAAGTTCTTCCAGGGTTTGTGGTCACGAGAACCGTGGCTAGGATGGTGGGAGATAAAAACTGAGTCTAGAAGAGATGTGAGCAAAGGGATAAAGCTGAGCAAGTGTCTGTTCACCATAGTGTACTGATTTTCAGAGTCTGGAAGGAAACCTGGTGTTCTTGAATGTACCCCTTTCCTGATGTTGGCAAACATTTGTAAAAGCCCTCCGGCCAGGTATACCGTCCCCTGTGGGCACTTAGTCCAGTCCGTTGTTACCAAGAGACTGGATGTGGTGATAGAATTACTATTTTCGTCATTTCTTCTGACGTGCTTGTGCTGCATTTGTCATTAGGAGGCCAAAAGAAGATTGCTTGGGCAGCCTTACCTTAGGCTTTTCTAACTTTTGAGTCTGGCTGTGCTCTGGTGTGTTCCTATAGCGTTATCTTTTGCTTGGAATTTATCGTAAAGAAACTGCAGAGCTGATAGCTTGAAGGCAGTCTGTCGGAAAACTAGTAAGCTGTTTCACAATCTCTCTGGGTTTACAGTCCCACAGTCAAAGCTGGTGCTTCAAAATCGACTTCTTCACATACCAGTCACAGTGTAATCTTTAAAAATCTATGATTGGCTTATAGAACTTTTGAGTTTCCGCTTTACAAAATTTACTAAAAACTTTGAAGTTGGAAGGTGAGCTGAGTAAGTACGAAAAGTGTTTAATTTGCCTTGAACAGTTACAATTATTTTCAGTGGTTTGTCAGCCCCAACAGTACTTTTTATTGCCTTCTTTGAGAGTCAGGACCCCTGGCTATAAAACAGATATTTGCAATCTGTGGAGCACAGCTGCAGAAAGAAGAGAGGAGTATTGTCTCCGTTAATATAATATACTGGTATAAGTGATCACTGAATAAATCAGGTATTTTCAGTTTCCATGTTAGACCAGTAAGTGGCAGTAAGTTAATGTCCTTTTTTTGAATGTGAAACTTAAAGGGTTTGATTTTTGGGTTTTGTTTTGTTTTTTAATTTTAGATTCTCCTAAGTCTAAATCAAAGAAAAAGAAAAAAGAAAAACACAACAAAAAGGTAAACATTTACAAAGAGAAATAAGTAGTTAACAAACAGAAAATAGTTCTTCATATTTCAGTAACCTTACATGTCATGTAAGATGTAATGCTTTTGTCTGTGGCTATGTAAATCTGAACCATGCTTTTAGGGTTACAGTAGGTAAACTGATAGGTTGGAATAAACTTGACTGTACGCTAAAGGAGAAATAATTTAAAGGTTCCTTTTGCCAATCGTTGCTGGTCCAGCTAAAGTTTAGAGTAGTCTCTGAAGAAAAGAGAAGTGGGGCCTCTTGATAACTTTACAGAATTTGTCAGAAGAAACGATTTATAGTAAGTGAGAGAGTAGTAGATTCTTGCTATTGTAATTTTTCTTTTTCATTTTATTAGGACCTTGTGTTCAGTGATTTTATATATTGGGGTTACATTAAAAGAGAGAGACTAGGGAATCAGACCATTTCTGTTTCTCGAGATGTCAAGGGTTGCTAACCCTGCTGCATTACTTTCTGCGTACTTCAGATAGTACCTATTCAGCAGCGGTAAGGGCGAGCAGTAGTGGCTGTCTTGACTAGGGGCGTTGAGAGCTACTTGTGGATTTCTCTTTTTTTGCCCTTGTGAGTCTGTAAGCATAAGAGTATATGTCTTATACTTGTAGAAAAGGAAAAAAGAGAACAAAATGAAGAAAAAGAAAGAAAAGAAGAAAAAGAAAGAGAAAACAGGACCTGTCCAGCTTTCCAAGGTATGCCTGTGTGAGTCTGAAGTCCCGTAATAGTTCTCATCTAAACATTTAATCTGTCCTGTCATAAAAAAAGTTTATAACACCACCAGTTTTGCCATCAGCAAACAGAAACCTATCTCTATTGTTTTGGACAGTTAGGAAGTATAAAAGATTATTGTCTGTAATTTTATTTAAGATTTGCAACATTACAAAATAAAACAAAGCTTATGTCTTGCTAATGTGTGATCTCATTTTAGTTCTTTAAAAACAAAAAGAAGAATGAAAACTACAGCATGATAACTGGAAAGAAAATTAAGATGAGAATAAAAAAGACTAAGAAGGATAAAGAGGTAAGAGTTAAAATACTCTGTATATCCCTAAGGGAAAATACTGTGCCTTTTAATATTTTTCTGATAGTAGTCTTTTGTAGAAGAGTAAATCTTACAGTTAGGAGTTGTAAATTGAGTGTAGCTTTTAATGTGGCTATGATGCCATCTGAGAAATTTTAATTCATTCTTTTGGCAGGTTTTGTGTTATGAGTGGGCTTGGAACACTCAGGCATGAGTAGATCAACCAAAGGATGCTTGTGCAGGTTCTTAGAATTTCAGTCTGTAACGCTTAGCTGATTTGTGGCTTTCTCTGTTGATTTAATTTGCACTGGTTTTAATTGTCCTCATCTCCTTCCAGTCTCTTGTGATCAGTTGTGGTAATTGCTGCTTTGCTGTGTTTTTCTAATGCGTGTGAGGCTAGCCATTATTTAGAGAGGAATTTAAAAAAGATGATAGTAGTATTAGGACCACGTGCTCATGCATTCTCTCAAAGCAGTCAAATGTTTTTGCTGAGATACCCAGGGAAACGGATATCATGAGTAGCTTTTTGTGCTGTTGCTACGGGTGTTTGGACTCAGCACTTTAACATGTCCACTCTTTTCAGCAGTTTCCACACCTTAGAGTGATCTGCAGAGGGCTTCTGGTATTAGTCAGTACGTGTTAAAAGTGTTACTTTGCTGAGGTACCCAGTTTGCAGATTCTGATTCAGCCATAACAGTTCATTCTATAGCTACCAAAGCAGACCTGAGCATTCCAAGTTAAAGTTGATTAAAAATACATTATCTTCGTTCTGTGGCACTGAAGTTTGTGTTAAATTATGCTGAATGCTTGCTAGCCTTATCCCAGTAACCTTCTTGTTACAATATTTGATGTCAAATATTTGATGTTGGTCCTTTTTTGATTGGTGTCCATGGTCATGAGCATGCTGAATTGAACAACATCCATTCTTCACAGTATTTTAAGATTCAATAATTGTTTTATAAATCGTGATTTTTTAAAAACACTGGAAACAAGTGTTTTGACTGTTTGGGCCATCTCTTATGTAAAGAACGAACCTAAATTCAGGGTTCCCTTTCTGTTACGCTGCAAGCTACTGCTTATGCACAGAAAAAAATGATACTTCCCACAGCACAAGACTTGCTGTGTGTACAGTGAAAGTTGCCTCAGACACCAAAGAATTGCATCTGTTCTGCTTGTGAGTTCCCTCCTGAGCAGGCTATGAGCTACATGATGACAACCCAATGGAGCCTCCGTGGGGAGCCACTTAGAAAACGTATCATGAAATAGCGACAGTGACAGCTTGTCTCCTGTGGCATCTCTCCTGAGTACCCACTGCCTTGCACTTCTTCCAGGCACTCGCACCTATCTGGTAGCTAGTCATATCCAGCTGTTTGAATGTGGTAGTGTTTGTTGTGCAGCATGCTGAGATGTGAAAGGCCCACAGAATGCAGGGTTATGCAGCCTGAGATGTGGAAGCCCCACAGAACGCAGCGTTATGCAGCCTGAGATGTGGAAGCCCCACAGAACGCAGGGTTATGCAGCCTGAGATGTGGAAGCCCCACAGAACGCAGGGTTATGCAGCCTTGGTCCACTGAGTACAGGTCTGTTAAACTACTGCCTCTGCTTTTCTGCTCTGCAGAGAGACCGGAACCGTGCAGAACTCCTTGAATTTCTGAACTCTGCCTTATAATAGGAAGAGTGCTGACCAAGGACTTGTAAATATACGAAGCCAACGATCATCATGCCTAGCAAAACACTAAAGGGAAACTCAGGGAAAAGGACGCCAAGTTTGACAAGACCAGACTCTCCTGCTGAGAAGACAATCGGGATGTCCTTTTTTATTGGCAAAATGAAGAGTAACTGATAACTTGTTAATGAAGATCCATGTCCTCCTTTTGAGATCCTAAGGTAATAGCCAGGCTGTGGTGTTTTAGAAGAGCCTAGGAGTGTGTCACTGACAATGATAAGAAATGACACACTGAAGTCCAATAATGTAAATTCTATCCTAACTGCATGCAGAACGCACTCTTAATTTCAAATGTCTTAATGTTTCTAGTTTAAGCAGAGCAGAGTATTTGTAAATGTCTATTTGAAAGATGAGGCGTTTCTATATGTGTATTTTTTTCCAGTAGTGGTTTTACTTGTCCTAAAGAGCAAGTTGACCTTTGTAAATAGAACATGCTTTTACATAAATGGTTTTTTGACAGTTCATTCACTAATGTATTATGTTCTTTCAGAGCTTGAGATACGATCTTTCTCTGGACGGTTTATTGCTCTCTCTCACTAGAAAGTGTAACAGTAAAATATTCTAGAGCAATAATGGTAGCTGAATGATTTTTATCCTAAAATAGAAGCAGGAAAGGTCTCTGGTTTTGTTTGTTTATCTGGATCAGCTGTTCAAAGGCAGCTCACGATAGATAGTTTACCCCCCATATCTGGAGTTGCAGTTCCGAGACCTAAAAACTCTGGAGTTCTGGCCTGCCTTTCTGATCCCATGAGCTGTGCATCAAATCTTCCTCTGTGTGAAGTGCAGCAAGACACGTTTCACATATCTTGGTCTAACGGAAAGAGAAAGAGCCGTAGGAATGATGCCGAGGCAGGCAGTGACAGTGACCCTCCAGGAGTGTTGACAGTCCACTGTGAGATGAGACAGGTCTGGATATGCAGCTGGACCCCAGCATAACTTGTGCGTGTGTGCGGTAGCCGTGGTAGTTTGCTCAGTGCTTGCTCACTTCCTTCCAGAGCCTTGACTTTTGATCACCCAGCAGGCCCCTGTGTACGTAACCCTGATGTGGGAATTCCACTTGAATCCTGTGTGTAGCAAGTGCTCCTTGGGAACCACAATTTAGGAATACCTGGATAAAGGAGTCGAGGGTAGTTGACTTTGACAAGAATATCAGGTGTACGGTGGTCAGAGTGTGAGGAGTTCATTAAACAGCAAACAAACAGAAAACTCTTTGCGTCCGTGTCTGCCATGGTGTTTTAAGTAAATCTGAAGATTTGTACCATTGCTCAAGGGGTGATTTTAAAACTGTTTTGATGTGTGAAACCTTCGGAAGATGCTAGAATCCTGTCTTTTCCCTAGAGGTTTTTTTTTGTTGTTGTTGTGAAACATTTTGCAACTGTTGCAGAGATGTAACTCTTTAGAGACTAAAGCCCTGATCCAGCAGAGCAAGTCCTTGCATCCTTATGAACATAAACATGAAAACACATAGGTAAGAACTGGATTTTCCTTGACTTTTAACCTGGTGATGGAAGATTTTTTTTGGAAGCACTGA
The DNA here is from genome assembly GCA_009819775.1 of Phoenicopterus ruber ruber. NCBI lineage: Eukaryota > Metazoa > Chordata > Aves > Phoenicopteriformes > Phoenicopteridae > Phoenicopterus > Phoenicopterus ruber. Next base: position 25,869,766 of record CM020217.1, on the reverse strand, counting down.
TCTGAAATGTCAGTAGGGGAAGAAAAAACAAATGAAAAAAACCCTCCTCCTTTTTTTTTTTTTTTTTCATGGGGATCATGCTTTGATTTATGGTACTTTGGTATCTTCTAGCTAGCGATGCCAAAGCATCTTGCCCACATAAGCAGCTTTTATCTCTGGACTTCTCCTAACAAGGTTAATCCCAAACACACTCTTGGAAGACACTGACATCCTTGCCATTACCTAGGTTATATTTTATGCAAAGATAGTATTTCCTGAAAACTTGGGGGGGTGTGGGGGGGTGAAGGACACGGAGTAGAAATTTGGAAGATAGAAAGCAAATAGGAATGGGAAACCCAGAGATCGCACTTGTAAAGAACTGCATTAGTTGGAAGGTTCAGACTTAATGGAAATAATCTGCTTTTTGCTGCCTTATTCAAGATCGGTCAAGACTGTAAAAACTCTTTCACTTTTCCTTACTAGTATGGAAAAGGCAAAGGACCCTTAGTAATATGATGTGGTCTGTTCCTCTTTTAGGGTTTTGGTAGTTGCCAACTCTGTACAAAAAAAAAAAAGAAAACTTTTTCTTTTTGGCTGTTTCAGGACAGAGGATTTTTTCCTGTTCAGTTTTGACATACTGGATATGCTTTGCTGATGTTTTAAAGTATTTCTATGCCAACATTTACTTCTAAACTATGACTTCTTTTAAAAAGCGAAGCTACTTAAGTTTGGTGGCAGTGATTCAGTTTTATTCTCTCCTGCCCAGTCACTTATAAGTGCTGTCTGAAAATTCCCAGCAGTTGCTGCTTTTGTAAGCCTCCTTTTCTGCCCATCTCCATGTAGATTCTCAGGTTTCTGAAGAGGTTTGAGTTCATGTCGCATCCTTCCTTCCCCCATCTTTCCCCACAAGCACTGAGATCACGTGCATCTTCTTGGGACTGAGTATCTTCGAAGCTGCTGTTTGGAGCTGGCCAACAGATTCCAGTCTCCCTAGTGAGCACAGGCCCGTACAGCCAGAATAATTGTCCATGCCTTGCTGCCTCAGGAAAGAAGTTAATTTTGTTGACCTTTTCACTAAAGCATAGCTTCTTAATACTGCTTCAGATTGGTTCAGCTGCCACAATAGTAAAGACCGAACCAGATGTGAAGGTTATGACAATAAGGCAAGAGATACAGAGGAATGTGATGAAATACAGATCGAGAAATTTGCATGAGGGAACTGTGAAGCAGCGTGGGATGTCGACCTGATATGCAAATGGCTGATAGCAAGCCTTGCTACCAGGTCTTTAAAAAAGTGCATATTGTGGGGGAAGATGAAGGCTGGAACAATAGAACAATAGAAAAGAGATGAGGTAGGGATGGAGGGAGGCTGCTGCTGTCAGGAGTCATGGAGTGGGACAGAGGTCAGGCGATAAGGACAGGGCTGCAGAAGCTTACCTGGCCGGACAAGTTGAGATTCTCGCTAAAATGCTGGACAATAGAAGTCTTTCAGATGTGAAACCTACTTTTTTGTGTGTGTGTGTGACAGTCTTCCCTATCACAACCACTTTCTGTGTTCCTGCACCATTTTCCATTCTGGGAATCATGCAGAACTCAACTGAATTTTTTTAACAACAGAAATTCCAGAAACAGAAGTCACTGGGGTGGGAAGGAGGGGAAGGATATATTCTCTGAGCTACTGCTGCCTTGCCCATCCTCCTTGGTACCGTTCTGTTTAAGTATTCTATTCCATTTACAAAAAGTTGTGCCACAAGCAGCAAAATTGGTAAGACTTGGTCCCTTGGGATTTGTGCCTGTTGCTCTTTAAGCCCTTGCTCCCACACTATCCCTACTTCCCACTTGAGTGCTGTAGTTAGGCAGGCATAAATGTAAAATGGCTGTGTGGTTTTCATCGGTCCCATGGTGGAGGGTGCTCATTTGGACCTTCTGCATCTAGTGAGTAATTGTCATGAAGCAGGAAAGGAACCAGGTATTTCTAAAGATCGTTCCACAATTGATACAACTAGTAGTAGTCCCAGAAGTTATCAGAAGGGGATGGAGCACAGTTACATAATTTTCTTTTCTTATGCAGGGAAAACAGGCAAAAACCCAAACATGAAAGAATGGCTGATGCAAGTAATTACGTGATTCAGCCAGTTCTCATGGGCAATGCAATTCTTTGTTACTCATTTCCTTTATGATTTGCCTGAACTTGACTCCTTTGACTGTGCAAAAATGTACAAGAGATCAAGATAAGAAAATACTTATAAATACCACTTTGTCTTGGAAGTACTTGCCTCCATTGAACCAAGATGTATCATCCTGCGGTGCTGAGCAGGGCCTGCAATTTTGATACCTGTTCAATATTTAGTATGGTTAAACCTAGGCAAGTTTGTGCTGTTTTGATGTACTCGGATGGTTGCATGCTGCAGGAATATATGAGCTTCCCAGTCATCCTCTGCGGCGGGGAAAACTGAGTGAGCTCTATATGCAGGGGAAAAGCAGAGGTCAGAGGCTGAAGTAACTTGCCCTGGGGTCACCTGCGGAACTTGCCCTGGTGAGGTGCAGGTGGGGGCCTTGACCACTGGATGGAGCTCTGATATGCTCTGTTGTATGTGTTAAACGTACTCCTCCTGGTCTTCGCTGTGCGCATTTAGAAACAAGTTTCCAAAGTTCTCTCTCAACTCTCAAGGTTGGGAGCTCCGCTCTCATTTGGGCACTCCATGAAATGGCTGGATTTTAAGTGGTAGTGGGTCCTCCTGAAGGATACGAGGTCCTGGGCACACCTGAAAATCCTCCAGTCTGCTACTTGGTTATATTTGAAGCTGTAGGGTGATAAGCTTTTGAGGAGCTGCTTCTTAAAATTATTGGGAAACACCCAGCCTTCTAGTTCCATCTCTGGACAAAATGAATCATCAAAATTACTGTCCAGTGCAGAGATCATGATTTATTTGGCTGTTGACAACAGGTATTTTTTTCCTGCCCATTCAATTTCAGTCTTAAATTGTGGTTCACAAGGATTATAAAACATCTAGCGTTTTCTGAGGGAAGAGCAGGACATGGTGCTGAGGGCTCTAAGGAAGCACGTTTTGAGCCTTTTCAAGCAGTGTGAAGAACATCATTAATATCGAGTCTGATAAGTGTACGTCCATCTCAGTGGCGCAATGTTTATGATGACAACTGTTCTGATATCAGCATGCTGGCCACTGGTGCTGTCTTCCAGTAAGGTGCTAAACACTACAGCTAACATCAGTTGCGTTCATTTGCTCTCCATTCGTGAGCTGTTCTCTGGCGACAGTGGTGTGAGAGAAGGTAGCGTGAGAGTGAGGAATCTGTATTTGTCAGGAGAGGCCTGGTTAGAAAGCTGCTGCCTGTTTCCTGGTTAATCAGTGCTGGGAAATCTGCCAGCAGGTGGCATTGCTGTCCAGCTGGACTGTCATGGAAATTTAATTTTTTTTTTTTTTTTTTTTACCTTTGGACATTGGCTTTGCACTTTCTTATTCTGAAACCCTATAATTAGCCTGTAAAGACATAATTATGTGTTGTTTATGGGGGACATTTGTTACTGCTGTCCTATGAATTTAATCCAGTCTTTGTTCATTTCTTGCTCTTGGCTGTGCTGTGGACAGACAGTAGTCTTCCTGCTGGTGCTTGTGTGCTGAAGGCAGAAGGAAGCCTTTAACTTCTGAGTAGTTGAATGCAACAGGAGCAAGTTGCTGAGAGCCAGCAGGGACCTGGAAGGACCAGGTGTTCTTGCACCATGCCTACCTGGGGGCTGCTGAGTTCTTCAGAAACTGCACCCTGTTCTTCTCCATCTCTTAAATAATTTCAGACCTTCAGTGCCAGAATTTAGGAAGAAAAACCCACCTGAGGAGTATTTCACTGTCACTGCTTCATACTACATCTGGCTATTTACATAGTCTTCGGACTAAATTAGGTGCACTCTGTTGTTTTAGGCAACATGACACTGCAGAGCATAAATTTGGAAAAGGTACTGCACATGGACTGTGACCTGATAGATGCCGCTGAGAAATACGGCATTGTGATCAGTAAACAGGTGTAACAGTAATTACATTCTGAGAGTAGACACTCTGATGTAGAAAACACAGATGCTCTTTCCCACACATCTCCAGTATCTGCTACTGGGTCAGATTAGATTTATCTGGCAGAGGCAAAATGTAATGACTAAAATATAGAGGTGAGATGCTATAATCTGGTTATCTAGCCATGACCCTAAGGATTTATAATTTTATGAAGTGTACAGTATACACAGATAACCATAAATCGCCACATAATTCACTCTGCTTTTTGTAGCTCATTTCCTCACCTCTCTGTCATGTTTATTAAGATCTCATCCTGCAAAGATTTTCCCTTAGCTTGAGAATATCTTTGTGCAGCAACTGCACAGAAAATACATGGTAGTCATTGGGAGGCCTGGGCTCGAGACCCAACTCTCAGGGCTAGCACAATATCTTTCTGGTGTAAGCCAGCTTGAAACATGGCTTGTCTGATCATACAAAGCGAACAAGAGGTCCCTTGTGCTGACAGCCCACAGCACAGACGGCAGTACCAGGGAAAGGCAAGCGCCAAGATCACGATGTCTCTGCCCGGTGCAGGTGGGTGGAACCAAGGGAGGCTTAATAGCCCTGCTTCTGCTGCAGGGCACAACCAAAAAGCCATTGACTTCATGCAGTCCAGTGCTTCTCAGAATGCTTTTGGGGCAAAACTACAGCGCATTGTCCTTTATCAGGGAGGTGTAGCAGAACACGGGAATATCAGAATAGCCATCCAGTCAGGGCCTAGCCATTCCTAGTTATCCTCTTGGGAGAGGCCTATAGCAATGTTTTGGGGAAGTAGCGTAAGCAACAACACAGAGATTTGCTTGTCCACAGCTTCTGGGAAGGAGTGGCTTAAGCCCTGTGCCGTAGGCTGCATCCTGACCACTGTTGTTTACTAACCCTCTGAACTCACATAGTCTCCTTCTGGAACCGCTCATCTGTCTGCTCTCCAGAGTGTGCTAAGCAATGCAATCCATACTTCAGTAATACTTTATGTGGGGAAAAAATTACTTCCTTTTGTTTAAGACGTGTGCTTTGCATGTACAATGCGTAGCAGAGGGAGCCCTGAGTCACCTGGGGCGTGTTCTAGTGTTCTAGTACTCAGGATCAGGTACAAAATCAATAGGAGTGACTCAAAAGTATCTGGAGACAAAACATCCATTTTGTCATTTATATCTTCTCATTTCGTGGTAATACTAGTTAATGTAAGATGTGCTCGGAAGCATGTTGACGAAGACTTCAATTCAAGGTTGTATCTGTAAACCATTTAGCTTCAGAGAATTTCAGACCTTTGCAGTTGTTTAATCCTGGTTATTTATCACCTTAAATCTTGGGATCTGTTTGTAGAGGTAGCAAGATAGAAGGTAGGTGGCTGCATTTGTAGCCTGTAGAGAGAGGATGGGGTTTTTTGTTTAGATCAAGTGCCTTTACCATTCTGGCCTTCCTCCTTTGATACATACGCAGCGCACAGTAGGGCAGTGGAACAGCTGTTGTGTCTGGCTAGATGTGGACAGATTATATTTCAGGAGATCTTTAATTAAAGACAACAAGCACAAAAAAATTGCTTTATATTTCACAGCTTTCCTTTAATTCTCTGAGGTTCCGTGACGAAATGTATAAACAGTGCAATCTCAGCAGACAGGTATTTCCTGCGAAGCTTACTGCAATGCCGCACGGCGTCATAGCTGTCTGAACTATATGCTGATATGGGTGAGGAACCTCACCTCCTGCACACCTTTGCCGGCTACCACAGCCTGTGGGCCAGGCTGGTCTGTAGAAGCCATAGAAGCAGGGCTGCGTAGTCTCTCTCAGGTGAGTAGTGACTCTGAGGAGTATTAGGCCCTTAAAGCTGAGCAGTGCAGCTGAGCTGCTATAGAGGTGTTGCCATTACTTGTTAGAATGTACAGTAAGTCTACCACTGCTTTTTTCCTGGGTGTAACAGTGTCCTTTGGACAGCATAACACTATCATCAGCAGTGGGGCAACAGTGATGCTCTGGGCTGATACCAAAATCCTTGCTCAGTTTTGAGAGAATGATTGAGGACTTAGAATGATTTTTATTCAGTTGACTTGTTTGTTTGTTAATGATGTTGTGCTGCTATTTCACTTTTTATTCTTCTTAAAGAATAAAGACACTGGACTAGCTCTCAGGAGGGGCTAAGAACAGATCAGAGAGTCTCATCAGGGCTGTGTAGAAATGTTTTTTTTCTACTCTAGCAAATAGCACAGCCCAGGAGGAGCAGAGCTGTAGAGTCAGAGAGTTATCGGTGATGACCTGATGTTCACACTATGCAAGTTTCATGAGGGTTTATTTCAGACCAGCGTTAGTCTGGTTTTATGGTCTGTGAGCCAGCTGCAATGGATCATTTGGGTTAGCTTCATCCAAAAGCAATCTAGTTTGCCCACTCTGCCTGCCCAGTGCTGTGGACCACAGCACAGTAGGTGGGGACAATCAGGGGTTGCACGCTCCTGATTTTAATTAAAATGCTAATTTAGCCACACAAAATGTGGAATTAGGACAAGGCAAACATGGGTGGGTAGTTGTTGCTGCATGCTGTGACCAAAGGATCATGTATGGTTCAGTCTACAGCATTCCTAAGAAAAATGAGCGCCACAAGCCCAGTGCAGCAGTCGCGCATCCTAACCACCTCCCCAGCTCTGCTCTAGTACCTGCTGGTGCGCACACAATGCAAAGGTCCCAGTCAGTCTCCAAGCAGCTGGCTACAGGCAAACATGACACTACGTCTATCTTTAAGAGTACTAGATAGCATGTAGTAAGAATAGAAACCCCATAGCTTGGTATCTGAATATCCCTTTATCATCAGATGCTACTGTGAGCCGAGTGTAACTTGCAGAAGAGGTACAGGGAGAAGGATGCTGTTTAAAAGTTTGGATTACATTTTATTGTGGAAATAGAAATTATAGGTAAGTTGAGGCACAACAAGCAGTTGCAGGCACTGCTACAGCGTGGCCTCCATAACATGCATGGCTTTGACTAAAGGTCAGATTTGTCTCCCTTTCCTGGCTGTTAAATGAGAATGGTATCTGCTAGCTGGAGGTTGTTAATGAAGGACACAGTATGATCACAGGCTGCTGTGATAGCGTGAACACCCTTCAGGGGATTTCCTTGGCTTTGTACATTGGAATAGGGAAGCTAGTTACTCCTGATTCTCCTTAAGAAAGAGCGGGCATGTTACAGACGCTGTTCTGTAACAAAGAGCTTTATGTCAGTGTGTCAGAATGTCCCGTCTCTCCCAGCAGTCCATCAAATATTGCATCAATACAGTCAATACTGAAGGTGTCAAAATAGAACATGAGTGCAAATAAAATGACTACAGATCTGTAGCATGAAATTCATGAACTCATCTCAGCCTTCAGTATCATACAGTGGCTTGCAAATATATATAAAAAAGATGGTTAACTTTTTTCCAAACAAGAATTTTTCTGCAAATTGTGGTGATCTCTTGCTAGAGATCCCACATCTTCTAGACAGCTAAGGCTATGCTATGTATGTCCAGCCTTTATTTTACTTCATATACACAATCATATTACTTCACAAGGACATAGAGCTGGAAAACACCAAGCTGATTGTCAGAAGGTTTTAAACTCTCCCTCATTGACCTAGAGTTGAAATAGCCCATCCCAAACTGGATGCTGTAATTGAAAGCCCTGAGTTTTTGATTAAAAGTGAGCTTCTGCTTTCTGTCCCTAGGAGGGTTGCTGGCAGCAGAGTTTACCAAGGGACTAGAAACTACAGCCTGGTGCTAGTAAGAAAGCCTTGTGTTCAATCTTAGCTAGCCCAGAGGGGAGAGAGGAAGAGCCAGAATCCCACAGTCTTAGAGAGCTCTTAAGGGTTTGATCTTGATCTTTGTTTTATGCTGCCCTCCCCCATCTCTGGAAGAAACTGCACATTTCTACTCTAGGATAGATTTCATGTGCTGGAATTCTTCCCAGAGTTGGCACAGCTTCAAAGGGTTTTGTCTTGGCTGTAGTACCCACAAGCTGCTGCAAAGGTCCCCAGGGAAAAGAGTCAGAAACGGGCAAAAGACCCACAAAGCTACAGGGTCCTCCAGGAGGCTATATCCCACTGGGATGATTCTCCAAAAGCCAGTCATACAGGGAAATCCCTCTCTTCCTTCCCCATCTCCTGTTGATCACCACAAAGCATCCTAGCCCTTGGCTTCTCTACAGGACCCATGAATTTCACAGCATGCCTTTCTCTTTCCTTTGCTGGTGAGAGCTCTCCCTCCCTACAGACGTGGAGCCGGGGCCCCAGTAGCTTTTCCTCAGCAGCATTTTCCTGTTCCTTCAAGGTCTCAGCAGAGCCATGCTCGCCTACAAGCTACTCGGTTTGCATTAAAAACTCACTGGCCAAGAGCCTGTGATAGGTACTAGAAAGCTCTCTTCTGAGTGCTCATTAGTGAAGACTGAGGGAACAAACCTTCATCTACCAGAGCCCTTCAGTCACTCACAGTAGCAGCTTGTTAAAATGATCTCAACTATTGCAGCTGTAGACAAATGCTGATTCCGTTCACCCTTCTCTATACATTGATACTATATTTTGGTACTCTTTCAAGCTTAGCCATAAACATTAATTTCAGCTCACTGACTTATGCAAGGTGGAGCACTTACCTCAGCAACACAGAAGACTGAGGACCAAGAACAGTATTTAACACAGCACTGATGTCTCCGCCTGTATATCTACACAGCAGGTTGTTAAATTTCTATCTACGCTGCAGGTGCAAGGTTCAGGGGGTTCTGCCTGCACAAAAGAGAAAACACCCAAGAAACTCGAGCGTGCATAAACTGGTTGCTCTGGAATAATATTGGTCTTTCATCTCAAAAAGCTTGGGTCTGTTTCTACTCAGGTTGGATTGCTAATTGTCAGCAAAAAGATGATCAAGAGCAGTGCTGAGGTTACCTGTGAAGTTTCTTGAGGTTACCTGTGAAGTTTCTTGTAGCATTGAGGAAGGTTTTTAGTTGGAAAAGGAAGTTCAGTTCCAAATCAGATACTAGGTTTAACTCACAGGCCTGATCCTGCAAGCCTTACTCATGTATGTGGCTGTCTTGCTTTCAGCAAGATTGGTCCAGCCAGCAGCTCTCACTAGCTTGGGCCAAAAGCTTTTATAGATAACTACATCCAGGCTGGGGGGGGAGAAGACAGACATCACAAGCCTAATTCATTTTCCACAAGAAAGCAGTAATAAAAATAAGATAGTAAGTGAGCCTTGCCCTTAAGGTTACTGAATAACTACTAAATTAAAGGAAAGGCTAGCATGTTTGGTAATAAATTGTGTCACACACTGTGGGCATCAGCAACAGTTACTATGGACACAGCTTCCAAGAGAGAGACAGGCAGGAAGAGAGAACTGGAACAAAGAAGAAACAGTAGAGCTAAAAAAGGGTTAACTGGGATTTTGAAAGATCACTGTCTAAAAATCTTGTTCAGTATAGAGTTAGTAATCCTTGGCATTCTGAAATTCTGGCATGCTCCAAACCCTCCTGGTGGGCTGGGTGCCCCGTTCCACATCCTCAGAGATGGTCTTGATGTCACTGATGAATGGGGAAATCCTGGACCGGGATTTAAATGTTGTTAAGGAGAGGCTGGTTTTGTTCTTTGTGTTCCATTGCCTGGCAAGCTTCTTGGCCTCTTCCTCCTCTTTGATCTTCTCGGCAGCTTCCTGCAGGACAGAGCGGAAGAGCCGGGATACTTCCTGCACTTCTGGTTCATATTCAGCAATGAGTTGCCGGAATCTGAAAGCACAGTCAAGGTACAGCTTTGATTAAAAACATCAAATTAGGGATTTCTGCCAAGTCACTGTGCTAGGCTTGGAACTTGCACGCTCCTGCAAAATGGGACTCCCTGGACTGAAGGGAACAACAACAGGGAGGGGCCATGAAGATATGCTCAAGGTCTCTAAAATCACAAGCAAGCCAGAGAATGTAAGGAAGCAATGAATCACCATTTCTCATAAGCAGAAGAAATAATAGGGAGCACCAAACAAAGCTAGAAGGTGGCAAGTTTGAAAACGAAGGAAGTGCTCTTTCCACACAACCCCTATTAAATCAGAACTCAGTGCTATCAATAGCTTAAGAAACAAAATGATTAGACAAGTTTGTGGAAAATGTCCCCATCGCTGCTGATTAAACGTGATTGTCTAAATGCAAATCCTTGCTCAAGTAGTCCCTGAACTGCTGCTTACCAGAAGCTGAGGATAAACCAGCAAAAGTCCCACTAGACTTCCCCTGTTTCCAGTTCTTCTTCCCCATAGCATTACCCAATGGCCACTAGACAAACAAAAATCATGTAAAACTCTTCTTTGTTATATGTTTGATAGTCTCTAAATATTTGAATTTCAGTGAAGTGGTATTTCATCCTGCTATGGCTTTCTGTAAGATAATGGACTGGCTCAGCTGCTAACACCTTGATTGGCACACGATGCTGTATCTAATTAGACAACTGTGAATTACACCAGTGCCTTCTCAGCAGAGAGCTCAAAATGTTTTTTTGATGTATATTAAGATAGATTAATACCAGGGAAGTGAAGAATTACCACTGTTTATTTTGCAGGTGAGGAAGATGAGATGCAGAGCAGGACAGTTTTCTTGAAGTCACTGAGTGGGTCACTGGCTGGGCCAAGAAGAGACCATACCATTCCTGACACCTTGTTGGGTGATTTGGTCCCCAGCCTGGAGAGTGTGGGATCCACTCCCAAGGCTCACACACTGGTCACAGAGATTATAGTTGTTCTGTAATAGTATGCATTTATGACAGATGGCAATATGGCTACTCTTCCATTTAACATTCAGTTCTTAACATAAAAATTATATCTACAAGCAGACACAGAGCTAAACTACTATGTCACTAAAATCCAGGTATTCATACTTAAGGGAAGCTAAAGTGTATAAAGTCTGTAAGCATTTTGATATTTTTCTCCAACAGAACTGAATGAGGATGGAAAACAGTAGGATTGCATTTAAATAAGCCAAATACAGCAGAAGCTGATAGAATAAGATCCTGCCTCTTGTTTTTTTGATCAGCCCTACGAATGTAACAAGGAGTTTAGTGCACTACGGAATTGCACTGCTTAATGGTGCACCAAAGGGTACCCAAGATAATAAGGACAGAAAGAAAATCAGAGATAAAACAAAGACTCTTTGTACGTTTATGCCTTTTGACTCTTATTGTGGAGACCTGGTATTGGACATACATCATGCTGTATCCCAGATATTTCAGCAAGTATTGGCAGCTACGAGTACAGCTGTGGAGACAGCTGTATTGCATGCCAAGGGAACTCAGTATCAGCAGAAGCACCAGTCCCTTTCAGGGTCAAGCGAGAGGAGTTTGACATAAAACCTACCAAAGTCACAAAGATGCTCCTTAACAATTTTGATTGGTTCGGATGAATTCCTAATCTCCTTCCTCCACCTCCCACCCCCCCCCCAAAAAAATCCCTCTAAACTTTGAACATTTGTGTGCCAAAAGCCTCCAAGGCACTGTAGTTCACGCTGGTACGTAAGTACTCACACAATGATGCTAAACTGAATTGTGCAGAGCCTGTAAGAGCAAGAGACTAGGTCTTGCTGAGGGCTAGCACATAAAAACGGTAACAGAGATTTGCTGCACATTGCAAACATCCTTTCTGCCTTCTGAGGAGGCACTTCAGTTGCGTCATCAAAGAGCCAAAAATACAGTTTTCACAATAAATACACTTTTCCCTTTATCCTAGTCAGAAGCATAGACAGATGAGTCCATCGAAACCCAAGTCTTTGCAACATTATTATTATTATACCAGGGAAAGCACCTTCAAAGGACTTTTATTGCAGAGGTGAACGGAATGAGTCATTCTGTTATTTTATCTCCATGTGTATTTTAAAGAAAGAGAGGTGCTGTCATATTATATATATCTATCAGTACATCCTCTTCTTTTGTATTGACAATTGTGCACCCAAAAGGCCTCATCACTACCTCCAGTTTTAGAGGCTGTGTGTCATACTGCTGGAGTGTGGCTCCAGAGCAGGTAGCAGCATGTGTCAGGCTATTACTGGACCAGTGACTGGCTCTGGAAACGAGGGAAAATGGGTGGTACGACAGCAAATTTACCCCCTGAGCACAGAGCTCTAATGCTAATGCCCTGTGTTGCTAATAACCCTCCCAACCAATCTAGCTGAAATAGTTCTCTAAAATCAGTGTAACTTTCCACCTTCATAGCTATCTGCCTGTTTGCACTCTCGTTAGCTATGGCAGCAAGAATTCTTTTGTGAACTCTGCTTTTGCTGTTAAGATTTACCTCTGACTTTTCAGGACCAACACAAAAACTGCTTCATATGGATTTGAGCAGATCTAAGAAACAAAGAGAAAGCAATCCAACAGACTGTCTGCCAGTCACCCAAAGAACAGCCACTTTCACTCAGATGGGAGAAGGGAAAGGGGGCCCTTTCCTCTCCCCCAATAGGATGAACTAACTTTGCCCCTTTATTAATGCCCCCATAACTTCAGTACCAGCATGATTGTGTAAGGGACAGCCCACATATGAAGTCCAAAAGGTGTGCATGCCACAAATATTTCTCAGCAGAAAGGATGGATGGGTTATCAGGGGCTGAGGTCTAGCTAAACCAGTCTGTGTGTCAGGAAACAGGTGGTGTTTGCTGCAGCCACCTACGCATAGTTGAAGCCATCTTCCCCAGTTATCAATGAAAGCCAGTTGATGTGCTGGATGATCCAGCAGTCTGCTCTCTGCAGAAAACATGCAACGTATAAAAACAGTAAAACCACTGGAATCAAGGAATATGGGCTTGTATCCTGGGAAACAAACTCCACACAAAGCTGCTCCGTGGAAGTTAGCACACAAAATTGCACAAGGCTCACCTATCTTCTGGCACAGGTTAACGCCCTTACACTTCTGCATGGAATAGTTTCGAAGTAGGCAACTGCACAACCATATCTAGAAATCCCTCAACAGGTTTTCCTTACTCATCAGAAAAGTATACTTATCTTATTTGTGAAACAAATTATGATACTACTGGTAGCTAATCTGTAATATATTATGCAAGTCATGCAGTCTTAGATGTGACTGTCAACAAAACTCACCTTGAGCCAGCACAGAAGCCTGGGGAGCCTGTATATGCACACATAGGGACGAGCACATTCCCCAGTCCAGGCTGTGTTTTAACCACAATTCAAACAAATTTGTTCTTTAAATTGTGACCCTTCCATTTCCTCATATGGCAATTAGATTTTAAGAATCTGGCTGTGCTTGGCTCGTACTGGCACTGCTTTTTTTTAAAGCGCTGTCACCTGCCTATGTTATTCTGTAGGTCCCCAGTTCAGTAAGTAAGTTTCCTAAGTACAGCCTGAACTTTAAAGACCTGTTAAATCCAATGAAAGTCCATGGACTTAAACAATATCGTTATAGTTCAGTGTATTCCTGAGTGCCTGTCTGAACTGGGAGCTCTAAGTAGATTTAGTCATTCGAAGAAAACATGGGGTGCTTAGTGCTAATAATTAGCTGCTGACTCCTGAATCTATATTTTGAGCAAGAATTCTGGTTATATTGTAAAGCTATGAACAGCTTTGCTAGAGGGTACTTGACTCCCAAAGGACTATGGCATTCACACAAACTGCAACACTTATGTCACATCACCTCAAATGTAAGCTCATGATTGTAAACAAATCCATTTCTGATTTTAGGTATTATTTGTCTTACATTCAAGCATACTAGGAAGTCCACTTCTGCTATATACAATCCTTAGAAAAATACAGTCCTTAGCCTGTGGTATTAATAACATCTCAGATGACCAAAATGCGGGTTTACATTTCCATATTAGGGTTTTTTGTTTGTTTCGCTCTGGGCAGAGAAGGCTAGAAACCAACTGTTTCACTTTTGCTGAAACGGAAAGAAATTAAACAGACTGTAACTAGCTCTGATTAGAGTTAACCCTCTGAGTAAAGATGGCAAAAATGTAGCGTTCTGTCTTAGCAAGCTACTAATCTACTCATTCAATTTAACCATGGCAGTTAGGTACTAAGAGCCTCACCAAAATCACTGTCACTTCCTTCAAATGGCTCCAGGATTTAATTTTAAATATAGTCAGCGATCTCCAACCCAGTAACCTAAAGCTAAGTTACACCTGAATGCAATAGCTTTATTTGTATGAGGTGAATCAGAGTCTCCAGATATCTGATGGTATTTGCAGTGTACTTGAATCCTTCCAGAATTTCAAGAGACTCAAAGAAAGGTTTCTATTGACCTGAAATATGAAACAGGCAAACTGGATCTGAAAAAAATCCACCCATTTAAGAAGTGTTCCTTTCTAGCCTCCTCCACATCTAAAGAAACAAATTTATAGAAACTCTGCCTCTCAGTAGATGGTGACTGTAGCCACAGAAAAGGACAATTTGGATAACCATTTAGGCCTTCGGAGAACAAAGTGACATCTCTGACAACTCATACAAAAATGTTTTGTTCTGGCTTTGACTCTGAGCTTAGAATCTCACAAAGAAGGAGACCTTCCACGACACAAACCAAACTCTGCAGTCTTGCAAGACGCATGCTACTTGTATTATTTATTACATGCTTGTTGAGTACATCAAAAAGGACTTCAGCTCTTCAGATGTCTAAGATGGAAGTGGAAGGATCAAGCTTAATATTTCAGACAGAACCAAGGGCTCCAGTAAGGTACATGCTCTGCATTTGAATTTCCAAATGCAAGCTCGTAGATTTTTTTTTTTTGTGGAAGGTTTTTCTAAAAGTTGCTACATATTAGAAAGTCACAGAGCATTCAAGAGGAAACACCAGTGGTGCAATGATCTTGTGATTAAAGTACTTCACTGGAAATGCGAAGATTTCAGTTGAATTCCTATTATACTCATCTTGTGCAATTTTGGGGAAGTTATTAAAATCTCCATGTTATCTCACTTTCTGAGAGAAGAATTTATCCAATTTTGGCTGTCTTTTAGTTAGATTGCATGCTCCTTCTTTCTCCTGTACATTTTCAGCTCCTAGCATGGCAAGCCCCATTCTTTTTCATTGTTTCCATGTGAGCAATGAAGATTTCTGAACCACAGGGCTCTTGGTTAGAAGGTAGAAAAGGGGTCAGCTGTTCACATTTCCAACACAAGATGAAGGGATTATTGAATAAAACTAGTACATATTAGTTTAAGACAAGCAAAATACAGTTTTCTACAGCAGAGTTGTAGTTCAGATGTGGAACTCTGCCACAGGGTGCCACAAATGCTAAAAGTTTACATATGTTCACAAAAGAAAAGCAAAACCCCACAACCTAAACAAACTACTGAAAGAAAAAGCCATGTAGGGCAATTATGGACAGAAGGACCACTTCTGGCTTCAAAAGTCTCCACGTTACAAGGCACAGTAAGTTGGAGGCTATATACAAGATACTGTAATTGTCCATACTGTTGTATTTGCTTGCCTTGTTCTTTTCTCTTCTCCTTACACTGATGCTGCTGGCCACTATCTCACATACAGATTGCACATCAGATCAGACAGACCTTTGACCCAGTCCAGTGGCTATGACATTCCCTTCTCAATCACGGAATTGAACCAACAAAGGTTATGCAAGCCTCATTTTTTTAATGTGGCTCTGCTAGCCACGCAAATTCCGTAGTATGGAACAAACAAAAACATGCCACTTCTTGAATCATACTGTAACACAATTTATGATAGTCTATAACAGCAATTTATAAGGGGATTTTTAGGAGGATGGTTTTATCCTTTTTCAATTATGCCCACGTAGAGCCCACTAATGTTGCTGAGTATGTTTAGCTACTGTCAGCAGTATACTGAATCCTGAACTACCGGGAACAACCACTACAAGCCGCACTGAAATCATGCATCTTGCATGATCTGCCTCAGTTTAAAAAAAAAAAACCAAAAAAACAACAACAACAAAACAAACAAACAAAAAAACACAAACAAAAAACCAAAGCAGAGCAGCAGCAAGTTGTATATGGCTCAGCTTAATACTCTTTTCTGAAGGAGATGATGAACCTTGGGGCCTCCAAACTCCAGCAACTGAAGCCTGCTCTCATGGAAATAACCTGTTTGCCAGACAGGCCTTGCTCAGTGGCCCTGGGGATGGTGAAAATAACTCTGAACCCCAAGGGGTTTGTAGTGGCTTGTTTACAGCATAGCTTGGAGTTACACAAATACAAGGCAGGTGCTGTTGCCAGCAAACTTCCACTGGAGAGAACTCGGCCACTGAATGATCCCAAATCTCATCCCAACCACCATGGCAACCTTTGCAAGAGCCAAAGCGCTGTGCCAGCTTGCTTCCAAGGTTCAGCCCCGGGGAAGATGAGGGCTAGAGAGGTAGTTTTGGCATCCTTTCCTGGTCGCCCCCACTGTAAGACAGAGGACCAACTATTTCCAGCCCTCTTACGGTTGTAGTTCAAGAGCTGTAGATTCATTTGTTCAAGGGAAAACAGGTGCCAGCACATGCAGTGAGGGACTGCAGGGTGCTGAGCACCCCATTGTATATGGCCTGCCAGGACTATCTTCTTTCTAATCCCAACTGAAAAACATGTTGTAATAGGGGAAGTGGATTATAAAGGCCTATTTCACAACTTGGCTTTGGCTAAGGTGGACTTTAGAGTCACTACTCCTCACTGCACTGTGCTAATTGAGAGGGTTTAACTTAGAACAGCCCCCCCAAGAGGAAAAGAGTTGCCTCCCTCCCTTCCAGTTTGGATGCTACACCAGGCTTAAATCTATTTCTGAAGGCATTCTCACAGAAGGTTACTCATCTGGCAAGCAACAATCCTATGTCTAGCCCTTGAAAGGCTCAACAGCAAGTCCAAGAGGCTGTGTCTACATCTACACTGCAGAAGGCAGAAGCCCCACCTAGCTGTTCAAGCCAACTGCATGCCCCACCTGCATCCTACTCCATGTCAAGGGTATGGAGGGAGGGCAGGGGAGGGAGAAGCATGCAATCCCTCCTTTCTCTGGGAATACCTGGCTCACAGGCTGAAAAACACAATAGCACCTTTTGGCTAGTCTGGACACTGGGGACAAGTGCCTCAATAGACCTGCTGCACAGCTTAAATCAAGGAAGGAAGGCTCCAATGAGAGTGGATAAACACCAAAGCAGGTTGTTCAGAGGCTGTGCAATCTCCACCCTTGGAGATACTCAACAATGGATAGGACAAGGCCCTGAGCAACCTCATTTAAGTTTGAAGTTGGCCCTACTCCCAGTAGGAGGTTGAAACATACACCTCCAGAGGTCTCTTTAAACCTCAATTATTCTAAGATTCTAAAGACTGAAGCAAAAGCCATCACAATACTGAAATGGTAACTGTTCGTCGGGCAAGATAAAGGTTCTCTGGCTGCTCAGGAGCATAAAGTACTCAACCCAGTCTCAGAGGGAAATGGCATTTAGTAACTTTTTGGAGGAAACGATACCATGCTAAACTGACTTAAAGCATTAGATTTCTTTTCTTCCACAAAGACAGTGTCCCAACATGACTTATGATACAGCATGCCAAGTTTTGTTCTGTTCGCCCGAACAGCTCTCATTCCTTCCTCACATATCAGAGGGAGGGGAAAGGAAAGGTCTGTATCATCACATCTTTTACTGTACCTGAGTATGACAGGCCCACAGTAGGAAGGATGTATTTTGGTACACATATCCTCCAGCTGCAGCCGTTCTCCTGGGCTGATATCATAGCTCTGCTTTGGATAGCTGACCAGCCAGCCGTAGTCCACCCCAGTCTTGATCTTGCGATACTCATTCTCCCGCTCTCGCTGCTGCTTCTCTGCCTGCTTGGTCTGCCAGCTCAGCTCCATCATTAGCGTCTCAACCACCATTTCTGTGGGGTTCCTCTGGGAAATGCGGTTTGGGGGCTCATTCCACCTGAACCAGGATGCCAGTGACATAGTGCTCTGTGTGTCTTCATTGGGAGTGGGTTGAGGGTAGGGAGGGAAAGAAAAAGAACAGGGCCGTCATCAACACACCCCAGCTGAGAACGTTCTCCCCCGCACACCCCTTGAGTCTGTTGTTCACTTAAAAGTGTTACTGGATTAGCCACTTAGAGCTTCAGTACAGATGGTAGGTTGCAACGAGTACCCAGACCCTTCTTCTGGAGAAAAGGTAAAAGTACCTGCAAAAGATGCGCACAGGTGGCCAAGTTGCAGGAGACAGTTAAAAGGCTGTGCAGTATTAGAGGGGTCGAGATGGAGATAGATAAATGGTTTCAGAATCATGCACCTGTGGCAGACACCACAGAGAATGAGGCTCCTTGGACCGTGATGACCCACAAAAGCAGGACTCTGCTTCAGTCCCCACCCTCCGGCATTACAACAAAACCAGATATGAAGCTTTAACAGCTGTAGACACCCATGAGCAAGGTCTGCAAGGAGAAACTGTACTAGCAACACACAGTGGATATCGCAAAAAGAAACGACGAGTGCTCATAGTGAGTGACTCTCTGTTAAGGGGCACTGAGGCACCCATCTGCCAGCCTGACAGGGAGTCACGAGAGGCGTGCTGCCTTCCAGGAGCTAAGGTCTGAGATGTTGCCAAGAGGGTGCCACAACTTGTCAAGAGCACAGACTACTATCCATTGCTACTCTCTTTCATGTGGGCATGAATGACACTGCAAACCAGAACCTAGGTAGAGTCAAGGAAGGCTACAAAGCCCTGGGGGTGCAAGCAAAAAGTATTAGTGCCCAAGTTACCTTTTCTTCCATTTTACCAGTTAGAGGAAAGGGTGCAGCCAGAACAGACGTATAATACAAATCAACTTCTGGCTTCATGGCTGGTGCTGTCATGAGGGTTTTGGCTTTTATGACAACGGGACATTCTTCAATGACTATAGCCTGTTAGGGAGGGATCGGATCCACCCATCTAGAAGAGGCAAGGGAATCTTGGGCAGCAGGCTGGCCAACTTGGTGAGGAAGGCTTTAAACTGGAGGACTCGGGCCGGGGGGCAGGGTCCAAAGTGGCAATGCTTATGCCATTGCAACCAACTGGAGCCAGGCCAACCAGAGCAGTAACAAACGTTCCTTAGCTGCATCCCAAGATGAGAACCAGAAGACCAACCACCTCAAAGGTATATATATCAATGCACACAGCCTGGGGAACAAACGGGAGGAACTGGAGCTCCATGCCCAGTCAGAAAGTTACTGTGGAATATATTTATAGGAATAACTGAAACATGGTGGGACAACTCACATGATTGGAGGATTGCAATGGATGGCTATAGGCTGTTTTGTAAAGACAGGCAGGGAAGAAGAAGAGGAGGAGTCGCGTTCTATGTTAAGGAGAACCTCTAATGTATAGAAGTCAACTATGGTGATTGTGGAAGCCCTATCGAATACCTCTAGGTCAAGATCAGAGGGGTTGTCTTCAAGGTGGATCCTACAGTAGACATCTGCTACCAACCTCCAAACCAAAACGATAAGGCCAACAAAGCAATATTTGGGTCACTTAAGCAAGCTTCGGGTCAACAGAACCTGGCTCTTACAGGTAACTTCAACTACCCAGATATTTGTTGGAAGAACAACAGAGCGGCTCACATGTCATCCATCAAGTTCCTGGAATGCGTATATGACTGCTTCCTCATACAAATGTTAGATGTGCCAACCAGGAATGAGGCACTGCTGGACCTGCTACTCACAAACCACGCAAACCTGCTTTGTAATATCTCAGTTAGTGATAGCCTTGGCTGCAGTGATCACAATATTGTGGAGTTTGGGATCAGCTGATCATGCTGAAGGTTAGTACTAAGACAAAGGGTTTAGATTTTAGAAAAGCAAACTTCAGCTTGCTCACAGCTCAGTTGGAAGGGATTCCATGGGAAGCTTCCATGGAGGATAAAGGAGCTAGCAAGTGCTGGGAGTTTTTCAAGAATGCTCTCCTGGAAGCACAAAACCAGTTCATCTTTAAAGGTAAAGGGAAGCAGGCCGAGCAAGAGACCCCCTTGGCTTAACTGTGAGCTTCTGACTCTGCTCAAAACCAAAAGAGAAGTGTACCAGAGATGGAAAAGTGAACGAATACCCGTTGAGAACTACAAGGACATTGTCAGGGTGTGCAGAGATTCAGTTAGAAAAGCAAAAGCTCAGCTTGAATTGAAATTGGCCAGAGATGTCAAAAACTACAAGAAAGGGTTCTTCAGGTATGTAAACAAGCTGAAACAGAAGGAAAATATTGGCCCACTGTTGAACAGGAGAGATGAATTAGTCACCAACAATGCTGAAAAGGTAGAGGTTCTCAACACTTTCTTCACCTCTGTCTTTACCAGCACTGCTGGGCCCCAGGGCTTGGGAACAAAAATCCGGGTTGATGCAAACACAGACCCACTGTCAGTGAAGGAAGAGCTGGTATGTGAACTATTACAGGAGCTTGACCCCTACAAATAGATGGGCCCTGACATTATCCACCCAAGGGTAAGAGAACTGGCTGACATCGTTGCAAGGCCACTCTCCATAATCTTTGAGAAGTCGTGGAGATTGGGGGACATCCCAGAAGACTGGAAGAAGGGTAATGTCACATCTACAAAAAGGGCTTAAAGGAGGATCCAGGAAATTATAGACCCATCAGCCTTACTTCAGTCCCTGGGAAAGTGGAATGAATCCTCCTGGAGGCTATCACAAGTCAAATGAAGCAGGTGATTGGGAAAAGCCAGCACGGATTCACCAAGGTCAAATAATGCTTGACAAACCTGATCACCTTCTATGACAAAGTAACCTGCTCGATTGATGTGGTGTGAGCGGTGGACATTGTCTACTTGGCCTTCTCCAAGGCTTTCGATACAGTTTCCCACAGCCTCCTCCCAGAGAAACTGACGCATTATGGTCTAGACAAGTGGTCTGTGCGGTGGGTGGGGATCTGGCTGACAGGCTGCACCCGGAGGGTGGGGTAAATAATAGCTCCTTTTCAAACTGGCAACCTGTCACAAGTGGGGTCCCCCAGGGACCGATATTGGGCCCAACACTGTTTAGTATCTTCGTAAGTGATCTGGATGATGAGATCAAGTGTACCCTGATGAAGTTTGCTGATGATGCCACACTGAGTGGGGAAGTGAACACTTCAGAAGGGAGAGCCACCCTGCAGGAAGACCTGGATAGGCTGGAAGAGCTGGGCTAACAAGAACCTTATGAAGCTCAGCAAGGACAAGTGTAAGGTCTTGCACCTGGGAAAACATAATCCAGGAGTGCAAAACAAGCTGGGATCTACCCAGCTGGGGAGCAGCTCTGTGAAAAGGGACCTGGGGGTCCTGGTGGACAACAAGCTCAATACGAGTGAACAGTGTGCTACTGCGGCAAAGAAGCCAACAGGATGCTGGGTTGCATCAACAAGGGCATCACCAGCAGAGATAAAGGAGTCATTATCCCACTCTATTCAGCGCTTGTCAGGCCGCAGCTGGAATACTGCATTCAGTTTTGGCCCCCACTATGCAAAAAATATGTGGACAGGCTGGAGAAGGTCCAGAGAAGGGCCACAAAGATGATCAAAGGACTGGGAAGCCTGCCATATGAGGAAAGGCTGAGAGAACTGGGTTTGTCCAGCCTCAAAAAAAGAAGGCTTAGGGGAGACCTTATCACCATGTTCCAGTATTTAAAGGGTGGCTACAAAGAAGATGAAGACTCTCTTTTTACAGGGAGTCACATGGAAAAGATGAGGGGTAATGGGTACAAGTTACTCCTGGGGAGATTCTGAGTGGACACAACAGGAAAATTTTTCACAATGAGAACAATCAGCCATCGGAATAATCTCCCTAGGGAAGTGGTGGATTCCCCAACATTGGACACTTTTAAGATTCAGCTGGACAGGGTGCTGGGCCATCTTGTCTATACCGTGCTTTTGCCAAGAAAGGTTGGATCCTTGAGGTCCCTTCCAACCTGGTATTCTATGAACTAATTGGTGCTGAGCACCTTGAGAAATCTCACCCATAGCAGCCAACTTGTGCAGAAGGCGAGACAAAGTGTGAAGAGGCACCATTTCCCTTGAACTTCCAGTCACCACGTAATTAAAATGACAGTCACAGTTCTTATGTCTGAAGTCAAGTTATAAGGATACTTTGGTCCCTCCAGGTTAGGCTGTGGAAGCCTTCTCTTCCCCACATGGAAAGGCTGGGGCTAGGGCTCGCCTATCTGAACCCTCATGGGATGGCATGACCTTGCAGCAGGCTACATCCAAAAACTCAACACATGGAGTGAGTGTGAGACTATTCCCAACTATTCCTGGGAGCCACATGCCAGCCAGCAGGGGATCCTCAGGGGGAGGGCAGGACAGGTGGCCTGGGTAGGTTTGTTGCTGCTGTAACATAAGTGGTAGAACTCACCTGTAGTTAGGCAGTACTGGCAGGAGCAAGAGTTGCATTAACTACAAGGCCAGGCAGAGCTTTAATCATTATTTAGCAAAAGTGTTGTTGTACGCAGAAGGACAGGCTACACCATCTTGCACAAGCTGAAGTCGAGCTATCAGCTATGCTGGAAGAACACACCTTAGGCGCTACCACCAGCACCAAGGGAACTGAGGCTGGGCTGAGGGAAGTGACAGCGCACCAAGGTTTAAACCGCTATTACTTCTAAGTGAGAAGTTTCTGCTGCTGGGGAGTTACCCAGCACTTAGAAGGCAGAACAAATTGCACCAATCAGCTCGGCGAAAGATGGAATTAACTCCCCACCTATCCAATCCCTTCATGTAGTCACTTCAAGAGGACAATGCATGGAACAGTTATTAACTATTGTATTTGTATTTAAACACAATGGAATCCAAAGTAGGCACTAGGGACCTGAACAGGAGCAAAACAGCATCTGTTTCTTCACACAGCACACTTACGTGCCTTGTTGCTCCCTTCCATTAGCCCCCAGGGAGAAGGGGTGGCACAAATAACGGTTGCAGCTGGGATTACCAAAAAGCTACTCCTGGCAGCAGCCCAATCAGGACATGGCGTCAAAAGTTAACATGAGGGCAATGGATTGAAGAGCTCAAGTCTGCAGGGCCTGAGCAAATCCTCACTACTGAGAGACACAGACATGAAGACCGACATAAAAGGGAGAAAAATATGCTTTTGATTTAAACTGCCGTATTGGGGCCTAGAGCCTTTAGTGACAATGCACATCAGAAGCTCATAACTACCCAGTACTCTCACTAGACCTGAGAGTCACAAGCTCCCAGACTCTAGAAGTGCAACGGTCAATCGGATTCTGCCTTCAGTGCCTGGAAAACTGTCACCATCTGCAGCAGGTGAGAAGGATGCTTCAGTTCCTTTCATGCCTGTATTACATGCCATAATGTAGCCTTGTTCTCTTTCAAAAATGTTCGTATTATGTAAATATGTCTCACCATTAAAGGAAAATGCTCCAAAAACCTGGATAGTCTGTACAGTGTCCCAAGTCTGAAATTATTTGAGAGTCTAATGCTTAGGCTTTTCTAGAATCATGAAGTTTGCCAAACTGCATCAAAGGACTAGTTTCTCTATCCTGCCTCTCCCAGCAAGCAATACCAGTTTCTTCAGAAGGAAGACATAAAAGGGCTGAAAACTTCCACAGGACACAGATCTAGCTACCTAGGTGTGTAAGGCCACAGGTACTCTTCTGAGACTGCATAAACATCAACACTTTTGCTAGTTTACAGTGCTTATACATGAGAGCGCTGTAGTGACTGTTTTCACCCTGGAGTATCAGCTATGATTATCCTTATGATAGCAGCCATAGTCAGCAGCTGCTGGAAGTAATCCTGCTCCTACCTCATTTCTGTGCTCTGTAGGAGGAGGAGCAGCAGGTGCTTTCATTTGCTTTCATTGCCAGGGTGACTCCAGCTAACAGCTCTCAAATCACCACACAGTGCTCTGGCTGTCTGCTGCTGACTTACTTGCCCAAGACATGTGAATGAACTCAGGCTGAAATTGATGTCCTGACAGCTTCAACTCCATAATCCCACCATCCTAACATGCACCTGGATCTTGCTGCATGGTGGCCTCCACTCACTGTTACACATTATTAAGGATGAAGATCCTTAAAACTTAAGACCTTTTCCTCAGTCTTATCACCCCTTATGTATCGCATAGGTGAGCCCTGCTAGCAAAAGGGAGCAGTAGAACAGACCACAAGCTGTTGTAAATTATTTAAAAGTCTCCTGTTTCTTTTCATCTTATGTGACGACAGCAATTTTTCATAAGCTTTTACAGGTACCTGACCAATTAAGGTATCATTATTACTTCCATTTGCACCTTCATCTGATGAAGGTGAGCATGCCCTTCTGTATTTTACCAACAAAGGCTTGGCTTGCTTTGCACTTATTCTGGCAATTTCACATGGTCCTGGGCTGTTCTTACTGCCTTTATGTTTTTATCTTGCAGGTCTGCCTCAAAGCAAGTAGTTCTGCGTGAGGAGAACCATTTTACCTAGCACTAGTATTGCAGAGGACAATCAGAAAAATATTTTGGATACCTTGTCTGAGCAAGGCCTGCTGAACCTGAGCTTTGCCCTGTCCCAGAGCTTTCATAAAGCAGGCAGATTTGCTTTTGATATGGGAACATGGATACCACCGACTCTGAACGGGGCTTCCACTTGTCTCCCATACATTACTTGAAAAATCTACTCCCACACGAGAAGAGTATCAAGTAAGGAAAGCACCTCACCTGCAGTTGAAATGGCCTGTTCTCAAATGAAGGCAAATCCTCTCCAAACATTTCATGCACACTGGCAGCTTGTGCTGGCTGTTCCTAAGGGAGTCTTGTTTGTATGAGATTGTTTCCTTCCCCATCTCTCATCCATCATCTCCTCCTTTTGAGAGCTGGAAACTGGCCATCTCTATTTAGCAGGCTTGACAAGCCACCACTCTCCCCACTACTGGTCTTTGCAGCCTGCAGAAGATACTGTGGGCTCCATTAATTGTAGCTGCTGTTTTTAATTTAAAGTTCACATGCAGGCTAATCATTAAATGACTCAAAATAGCTTTCCTATTAGGAAAGACTCAAAGGACTGTCGACAGGATGTGGGCAACTAAAGGAAGGCAAAAGTTTCAGCCTGACCTTCTTATTGGGGAAAAGGACAAATTTACACTTTCCAAGCATTCATGTTAAAATTATTAAAAGAAAGAGACACTGCCCCATCTGAATACAGTTCTTTATGTTGTACAATTAGTCCATTTTCTGATTCCTTGTAAAAGGCTATCCTGGGAGCTGACATAATCCAGTTGATGAACTACTCTGGTGTTATTCAAGCAAAATTTCAGAGTGGTTTATGTAAGTTCCACTCCAGAAACAGATCTGGGTTTCAAGACTTTTGCATCATTAACCCTAGACCTTTGTCTAGAAGACAAACCTTCCCCTCACACTGTTGACTGTAAGTCTGACCAACCACCTCACCGAGTTTTAAGCATACATTCACCTTAGCTATGGTAAAGTCTGGAATACCTCACTTTCTCCCTCTCAGACAGCCTCTGAGGGGTTTCTTCAATTTTTAGTGATTGTTAGTAAGTCCCTCTGAGACTTTTTCATGTAAAAGTTTCCTGTTGGCTTTAGTGCTAAAGAAGCTTTTTGCCTCTCTCCAAATCTCATTTTTGTTCTCCTCATTGTCAGCAATTCCTGCATTTTTCTCCTTCTCACGTACTTTACAGCTTTCTCCATTCTCTCCTTGTGGCATGTTCTGTATAATTTCACCTCACCTTCCACTTTTTTACCTTCTCCCATATTTCCCCATGTGATTTCCTCTTCTTGCTCCAGAGAATGCACCAAAGAACCATCAGAAGTATCAAAGTCCATATGCCTTATTCGTTTTTTCACCTTCCTAAAACAGGATTTCAGCCTTTCCTTTTACTAACTAAGGGAATATGTTTCTGTAGCTTGCTCTCTGGCTTTTCTTTGGCCAACTGGAGGCTGTTCATATAACCCAACAGACATCAGTCTCCTTCAGGCTCTTGCAGGCTAGATCACCACTTGCTAAGACTTGTTACAGCAGGGCTGCTTTCTGGTAAACCATGAGTCAATCAGCAGGACCTGTTTGCCTTGTAGAAGATGAACTTCTGAGAATAAAAAAATTCCCTTTCCATTGATCCTTTTCCTGGTTCCTACCTTCCAATGCCCTCCAGGACAGGAAAGGAGTAGACAGAGGGTGGGAAATATGCATTTGTGAGGGGGAAAGGAGGGGGGGGGGGGGGGGCGGCACAGATAATCCATCTGGACTCTCTATAAATCCAGCTGGGCTCTCTATAAAGGTATATGTTCTCAGTTTGACAAGTCTCCTGTGGTTTGCCTTTGCCTTCGCAGTCTGTCAGTCCGGGAGTATCACTGACAATCCTTAGTGACTCTCAGTAGTCCCAGGGGTATGGTAGTTGTGTCAGAGTAGAAGTTTTAAGGGGTCAGACAAGTAGCAGCCTAATCCAAAGTCCAGTGATGTCAATGGAAATGTCACTCATCTGGCAATAGATAGAGTCCCAGGAAATCCACTGTCATCCAGGCAAAGCATACCGACAGACTGGGCTGAGGAGCTGGGAAATGTCCTCCCTCCCCTCTTGTGGGTGGTAGTTCCTTACTACTGGAGTCAGAGAGCAGAGAGATAGAATTTGTTCATGCAAGATACCCACTCAACCTTTTTCCACACCATGCCAGATCAGAGGGTAACAAACAAGGAAAATTATTTCTAAAAGAAGTGGGACAAGCTCCATCCCCAAACCGTGCTCATAATCATACTCTTTAAAAGACATGCAGTCATGAGGAAAATAGAAGCTGTGAAACTGCAGACCATATTAAAATATATATTATTTTTTAATTTGTTTCTTTACTAAAGTTTGGATTACATTATCCAGAAAAGTCCAGCGTCCTTCAGATAGCAAAGGGTACCTAAGTATCACTCTGAACTGAAACGCATAGGTAGCTTAAAGCTGGTTGGGCTACACCCATCTCTGAAGTCTGTATGTGCTTACTGATGCAACATTTAACCAGCTTCTCGGGCAGAATTTGTGATCATGGCTATGCTGCTTGCTATACCTGCATGAAGTAGCATAAGTAGTGACAGCATCAGAAATGAACCCCAAATTCTATTTCTCCTGTGATAAAGATATCTTAATTTTGTTCCAAACAAAGAATCTTAGCAAGTTCTAATTAAGAAACTGCTGCCAACACCTTCTCAATTTTATTTATATAGTTCACCACATCTTTGTGAAATAATCCCTGTTCTCTGTTCTCCACCGCTTTTCTGCGGATTTAGTTACCATTATCCTCTCCATACAGAGACTTTTACCTTACGAGGGCCCAAAGAACCCTACTTCCTATCTGTCTGGAATCTTCCTTCTTGTTTAGTGACAGGGAAGGCTATGGTGTTTACAGCTACTTGCCATGCGATTGTAATCTCAGTGGAAATTATTATAACCTCAGACTAAGAACCCACATCTATCTCCCAAAGTTGCTACAAGGCAATTAATGCTGAAAGGGCAGTAGATAGAGCTTTTCAATCAATAAAAGCAATGCAAATATCATGATATTAATACATCAGCATTCCTCATTCTGACCTGCAGAATAAAAAGAGAGAACTCTTGGGGACGCTCCGGGGTCTGTTTATAGACCACAGCAGAGAACCTGTGTTTTGCTTTATGAGCATACCAATTCTCTTGTTGTGATGGACACAAGCTATTTGTGGACAAAAAAATTTCACAGTGGTTAAAATATATCCAGGGACATGACCCTGTTACAAGCAGCAGGGAGTTTTGAACAACAGAAATACAGGGGATTAAGCCAACACTTTAAATGAAACAGTATTTATTGTCTGGTCTTTATGGCTGCAGGTGTTTAAGGACAGCAAAAAGAGCCTCCCAGCGGTGTCTCAGAGTGAGCTAACCATGACAGGGCACTATGGCACCCAGCAGGCCCTTGCATGCCAGGTAGTGCCTGTCTGCCCCTAGCAGGGCAGTGCTCATGGTCCAACCAGACTGCTGAAGGCTGACAGCTCCTGCTGCTGCCTGGGTCCGCTTCTGAATGACAAGCGCTCTCAAAAATGTGTGAGAAGCGTGCTGCTGTTTGGCTTACAGTCCAACTTTTGTATTCTGTATTAGTTTTTCTCCAGCAGACTTTGCATTCTCAGCATTATAGAAATGGGCTGCGTCTTTGTCTGGTGTAATTGCGACAGAGAGTTACAAGTCACTTAAGCCATTTGTGAATGTGCACGACAGTAAAAAATCACTGCTAGGCAGCATAACAGAAGGACAGTCAGAGCATATCACAAGGTGCAAAAGAGAAACAAAAGTGGTACCATTTCTACCAAAGGAAAGCTTGAGCGGCCTTCTGAAAATACCACAATGGTTATGGTATACATGGGAATGTCACTTTTTCTACAGCTAGTAGCCCTCAAAAGATATTTTTGCAATGAAACTCTTTAAAATTGAGAACACACAAAAAATACTGCTCTCACCTCCCCAGCATTTGTGTAGTTTGTAATACATTCTCAGAGCTTCAATCTTTTAGAAAACAAATCTATATCTGATGCATTTTACATCTGCACTTTGATTGCAAGAGGGGTAAAGAAACAAGAATTCAGCACGAACTGGGCTCCAAGCTCAGGTGTGAATGAGAAACGTATTTTTCAATCACTAGCCAAGACATGAGGAGAAAAGGTAGCTGCTCTAATTGGTACAGCTTCATGATCTACAGTAGAGCTGCACTAATATCAAACAGATTTGCCTTGCTGAAATAAATAAAAGAGCTGTGCTGATTAACTCCAGATGAAAATCCAGTGTACAGATCTTAAAGAAAAAGTGAAGGAAGGGCCCAATAGCCTAGAGCTCTACTAATGGCTGGGACTCTCAACAGAAGATAATCTTTGTGTTATCTGCAGAAGCAAAAGGGTGGGTGTTACTCAAATCTGCTTATGAAGCAGAGTAGCATTTTACAGTTTGTATACTTATCAGAGCAAATGAGTTCCATCTGCTGAGAAACAGGACTATTTTCATGCCAAATTCCCACTCATGCTTTAAACAATATTTTCTAATAGCAACCATAAAAACACTTTATCATATACAACTTATACTGTACTGTTACCTAAACCTACTGAAGCCAGGAAGTTAAAACACACTGATTGGCCTTGTTTGCCTAACTTGTTATTAAAACTCCTATATTTTGCTCAGATCTTGCTGTGGTGGATCACACACACCTTCAATTCTATATCTTACTTTGATCTCTTCAGACTACAAAGCCAGGTTTCCAGTCAGGACAGAGGGACCTAAAGTATTCTTCACCATTCATTCAGCCATGTAAATGAGAGTTCAGAAGGTAACACAGACACATAGCTTTCCTGTTATTAAAACTACTCAAACCACAAAAAAAAGTATTGCTGCAATAAAGCAGCAATAGCATCTGATGGAAGGCTCCAACACAAAAGGCTTTCAAAATTAAAACTCAGAGAGATCCCTAGCTCATCTTTCTCTATTCTACTGTCATTGTAACAACACAACATTATTAAAGGGACAGTAATGTCATGAACTGGAGTTTCTAATACTGTCATTCACTGCAGATACTTATATCTATAGAATTATATAAAGTAAGAGCTTGAAACTCAGACCCAAAAGCATATTTCACCTGTTGTCAGGTCCACTGAAGTCTGGGGGTTTTATGCATATATTGTGGCATAGACCAGACTAAGTGCTATGAAAATGCATGGGTGAGATGTGCATTCTCCATCCAGATTGAAGACTGATTCTTCTGTGAAAGCAGGAGTAACTCATTGCATCATAAGGTGAGAATGCATTTTAACAGACGCCTGTACATTTCTATTCAGTACTGAACCTTGGTTACAGCATCTATCAGAAAGAATATTTACTGGAGATCCCCAAAGTCTCACTCTGTCTCAGTTCACTCCAGAACTATCAGCCTATGTGGGAGTTTTCCCTGTACTGGAGAATACTACAACCAGTGTTAAAGTTTGGTCCTTGTGACAGGAGCTACTTAATAATACACATTGTTTTAAAATTAGCACCCAAAAGAAGAACGCTAGGTTTACAGTTTGAAAACTTAAGCCTCTCTTTGTAGAGATCCCATACAGCACAGGGAGCAACCAGCAGAGCTCTGGGAAAGCTCATGCTTTTCTTCCTGCAATAGCTGTATGACCCACCTACGGCCCACCCACAGAGAGCAGCCGTACAAGCAGTGAAGAGCGCTGTCTTGAGACAGATTTTAATTAATGTGTTAGCATTAAGAGATGTACAGTGTAGTCTATTCTCAGTTACACTGCCATAACTCCAAAGCTATCTGACTGACCTTAGTGGTACCACGCTGGGGTTACTAAACATCGGACTTCCACACTGAAGACACTTAGTAGGGCAGGTGTCTAACCTGAGAGATCTTTAAGAAGAGTGGCATAAGCATAAGGCAGCATAAACCATGCTTTCCTCCTCGGCTGCCTGTTCCTTACGTAACCCGTTACCCAGCGCTTATCCATGCAGGCAGCCCCGTGGTGCCATGTCCGAGCCCAGAAAGCTGTCGGAGCGCCCCAGGCCCCCTTCCCTGCCCACCCATCCCGCCTCACCTCACCTTTGGCAGCAGCGCTCCCGCTGCTTGTGCGGACAGACGGACCCAGAGTGAGCGAGGAGGGTACCAGAGAGAGGACGTGGCTTGAAGTCAAGCCCTCTAAACTGGCATAGCAAGCTTAAATCGGGGTATGGATTAGCCCTGGTGACGAGGGATAACAGCTGGGCTTACAGCAGTGTTTTTGAGCTATTAGGGCTTGGTCCAGTACCTCTACAAGATACAGCTACCCGTCAAAAAAAGCTGACACCGCTCGACTTAGGCAGACTTCGGTACCTGTTTAAAAATCCCTCCAAAACCTGAGAACTTCGTGGGGTTTTCTAACCTGCAGCTGAGCCGATACTTTGAAGAGATGAACGTAATTCACAGAATTCCGACTTTCTGAAGTCGTTAAAGCAGGGTCGCTGTTTAACTCCCTTCGCCTCCATCGCCCAGCCGCCGCCCAGCCCGGCCCCGCGCCTCAGGGCTCTAACGGCGCTGCCCCGGCGGAGGGCGGGCAGCACGCGCCCGCCGCTCCCTCACAGGAGCCGCTCGGGCCGGGCAGCGATCACCGCACCGGCGGCAAACGCAGCAACGGGGAAACCCCAACCCCGCACTCTTCGCGGCGAGGGCCGGGAAATACAGCGGTCCCCGCCGCTTGGCACCACCTCCGTCCCGCCGGGCGCCCCACGGCCACAGCACCCCGCCCGCCGCCGGCAGTGTCCCCTCCTCCTTACCGCGGTCACCCGCTCCCGTCCCGCCGCCGACGCTGAGGTGAGCGGCCGCGCCGCGCCGGGGCAGCACCGCCTCAACACCGCCCCTCCGCCGAAGTTGAGCGGAGCCGGCGCTGGCCGCCCGCTGCCGCCGGCTTCAGGCGGGCGGAGGCGCGCCCGCCGCCCCCCCGCTGGCAGCCGCTGTTGCTATGGCGACTACGCTAAACCCATTTGGCCCAGAGGCGGCGCGCTCCGCCGGGGCGTCCGCCCGGCCCCGGCCCCGGCCCCGGCCCCGGCCCCGGCCCCGGGACGGCGTCGACCCCCCGCAGGGACTTACGTCTATAGATTAAATTTGCACTGATAAATAACGGCACAGTAAATGGATCTATTTAATTTATTTATCGCCAGGGCCTTCAGTAATAGCTACAGCTGTCCAAGGGGCTTCAGCCACAGAAGTCACACAGGTTTCACTGGGTTTGGAGGGACGAAGGAGGACGAGGGGTCGGCATGGGAGCTGGGAGGGCATGGGGGAGGCGAAGAGGAGCGGGAGGTGAAGGGCAGGCAGTGCCAGAGAGTAGCGCTTCATCTGGGAAATAAGCACATTATGAGAAGGGGTCCAGGCACTGGGAGCTGCGAGGGATGTGTGTGGATTTTGGAAACGCTGAGAAGTGATTGTATGTAGTAAGAGGTCAGTGAGGAGAGTTGTACTTAGTAAGGGGCCAGTGAGATGAAAAGGAGTGAAAACTGGCCTGGAGACCACCTGAGAGATGGGTGACTACATGGGGCCGTGGGCAGCGAGGCAGCAGGCCCCCGCTCCTCACGGAGCCCCTCGTGTCCGGGGACAGGGCTGCGCTCGTGGTCCCAGCCATGTGTGGTGGGACTGACATCTGCGAGCCCACGGCTGCTCGCCCTGCCCCTTTCCACAGTGCAAAAGTGCACAGAAACATTCCCAGTGTCATCAGCCAAACCCCCCCCAAATTCAGGGGGAGTCAAGCTGTGCCACAGGGTCGCAGAGCTACGGCCTTGGTTAAGGAAAGCACACAGACTGGTGACACCACTCAAGGACATGTGAAACCCAAGCGTGTGTGTGAAGTCAATCAAGTCCCCGCTGAAAAGCTTTCATAAATCAGGGCCCAAATTCTGACACCGTGGTATTTATGCTGTACTTACACAGCCAGAGGACAGTGGCGTTTCAGACCATGTATGTCTGTACAGTACATGCATAAATCAAAACAGACCAGCTAAAAAATTACAGGTTAAAAGATGTCCAGTGCAGTCTAAATTAAAATGTATGAGGAGAGGTTTTTTTAACGTCTAGTTTATTATTAGATCAAATAACACAACCAGACTAACAAAGAGATTAGAAGCATTTTCTGCTCTAATTATTTGTGGAGGATTATGTGTCTGTCCTGTGCTTCAACTCCAGCCCAGCATACTACCCAGTTTGCAGAGGTTTATAACATTCTGGGTATGCTCTGCTCAACATGGGATTGCTGAGTTTTAATTAAAAGTCATCTGACATGGCTAAAGACCTTTATATTTTCATCCATTAAAACTTATTTCAAGTCATCAACTCTGACAAATGCAGAACAAACCCCATCTTGAAAATACTTAGGTACCAGGTAAATGAGTTGTTATATTTTCAAGGCAGTGAATTCCTGGGAAATTCCTGCCATGAATCAGAGACACTAATGACTGGGGAATATCTTCAGGAGCATTTCTTTGCAGATGTATAGGCTTCACAGTGGAAAAATCATTCATCTATCCTATACCTTATCTAGCAGTTGAAACCAGGGATTCTTATACTGTTGTACTGATATGACTTACCTGATCATTCAGCACTCAAATCATCAGTTGCTTAGTAGCAGCACTCTGGTAACACAGGTGGAGTAAAGCTTTATTCAGCAGTACATTTTCCAGGACACACCATGACAATCAAGTTTCACCATATTGTAATTGGTAGTGCTGTCCATTTGGGACTGCTATTTTTCATGATTTATCAGATGCTGCCCTGACTCACCTGAGCACATTACTAACACCACAGCTGCAGCCCCTGTGATGTTAGCTGCAGAGCCTTCATATTTCAGTGTCAAAGTCATAGACCTCTGACACTGGCACTAAAGATGGACTTCTTCAATTGGTAGCAATCATGCTGCCGCTATCTTCTGCATGGGTCCAACCACAAGCAAATAATCTCACTTAGTCACTGACAAAAATCAAACGTAATGTGGTAGGGTTATATTGGGCCTGCTGGTTTTTGGCTAAGTTGGTGAAGTGTGTCAATGAATATAATGGGGCTCACAGAGGGAACATTGCCTTTTTCATAGGCTTAAAACCTTGCTTAGAAAAGTGCCACTTTCAGAGCTATTTGTCATATTTTTGTAGTGCTTGTTTTCCCTCAGCAAAGCAGTTTTTCATTCACTGGGAAGATCTTCTTCCTGCTGTTTACTTCAAATCCATTCAGCCCACCCACACAGAAGTGCACTATGAGCAAAAAAAAGAGAAAGTTCATTCAGTCTTCAGTGGCAGTCCCCAGCCTTTTCATAGCTGAGACTCATTTGAGAAAAACTGGCAATGTAACCGTGTCTCTTCTAGCGAATATCTCTTTCTCTCCCCTCTCACTGTGGGGCTGCCCCTTTCTCCCTCCACATGCTATTGCTGGGTCGTGGGCATGGGGCTGTGCCCAGCAAGGCTTAAATGCTTGGATTTGATACCTCAGCTGCTGCAGGGTGTGATGTCACCCAAGAGGTATGCCATCAGGGATCACAGATCCAGAAGGTTAAAAAAAAATCGACTCAGAAAATAGTATCCTGGGTCAGTAAAAGAGGTAGATACTTGGATATTGTGTTCCAGGGCACAGCTGGATGAAGAACACGGTATACAGGTCTTTCTCAGGAAAACCTGTTAGATGATGTCTATTACAGAGAGGGCTGTACTTCATCAAGGACTTTTGTCTTCAGATAAACATACCATAATGTTCTTGCAAGGACAGCTCTTGTTAAAGTGAACTGCCTTTCTCCTGTCACCTTATACAAGCTCCTGAGTGACAGGCCTGTTACTGTATCTGAGTAGGCTCTGATGTTGGTTTTTTGCTCTCCTTCCCTCTTTTAGGAGAAGACGACAGTTGCTATGGTTTGCTAAAACCTAGAGATCCTGAAGCCATAGAAAACAGAATCACAGGGTGCTACAATGCCAGGAGTGGAAAAAGATTGCTTAAAATGAGTATTAACTAGAGTAAGGAAGAAATTTAAGGAAAGAAAATCAGGCAGAAGCAGTGACTTCAGATAAAAGATTTGTATCGTGGCCAAATATTTATTGTGGATAAGCCCCCAAGCTAAACATTTCAAAGAACTCTGGGAAAGCAATAGAAATTGTTTGCTTCACTGCAGGGAGGTGGATTGAGTTACCTAGTAGGAGCACTATACCCCTAACCTCAATGGCACTAGGAAGTAAAAAACCTACACGTTTTTCTTCTTTGCTGCATGCATTGCCCACTCGATGCAGTCAGCTTTAAGTGCTTATTCCTTCTGATATACTGTAGTCGGGGGAGTGGGGCTGGATGTACGCTGATCTTTGTGTACCTCAGAGCATCCTTAACCCTGATGCAGTGAGTGCAGTTAGCTATGGCCCTCAAAAACACTTACGCTCGTGGAGATTATCCAGAACACGATAACCGAATAACCTTCCAGCCATGACATATCCCCTTCTCTCTGGAACATCCTGTAAGCTGGGGATTCAGAGCGTGTACCATAGTAGCTGGCAGAAACACTGATGGTTTTACCTCTGTGCATCAGAGGTAAGCAGCACCAGAAAACCTGCTACACAGTTTTTAAAATACTGTTGCTTCCTTCTTGCCTTTCTGTTCGCCATTATAAAGAGTCATTTAGCAGAAGTGTAGTGGTCTGTTTAATTCCTGATTATCTTAACTGAGCAACTTAACTGAGCAAATATTAGTTCCGTATTTTTAGCGCTATGAGTGAAAATGATGAAGTGTCATGAAATATTCAGCCAAAAAACAGATGTAGAAAGGCAAGCTGAGCAGCAAAAATTACAACACAGATGGTCATGATAAATTAATTGAAGACTCTAGGCTGCAGGGGGGGAGATGCGAAAAAATGCCATGGAGCCTAAAAGTAGACAGATGTCAAAAATATCTGCGATTATGCACTTAATTGCACTCTCTGTGATTGCTTGATTCCTAATGTACACTATTAACAAACAATAATCTCCAAAGGACATTATCAAGGTTGTTGGCTTTTAAAATGACCACATCTCAAAAGCTGACACAGTCCATAAAGTCACCTTTACAGGGGTAATAATTTTTTAAGCATTGATTTTCATTATGTGAAGAAAATTCCTCTAGTACTAGAAACATAACTGCTTTCACACCATATTTGCAGGGGTTTTGCCTCTGTCTTACCCAAATATGTGTTATTTTCTCTTACACTGTTTGATACAAATCTAACTGACAGCGATTGACAGATTTTCATTAGTCCCAGTGGGCTTTGAATTGTTTGTTCTCTTTCATCCAAAAGCGAATTTTGTGCTGCCCAAAATTCAGTACAACAGGAATTTTACCATTAAATTCAACAGGACCAAGACTTTGTCCATACTCTGAGTTTGTTCCAGAGTCTACTGAAATCAATGGAGACATTTGAGCTGATTTGGAAGGGAATTTAAAAAAAGAAAAAAAGGGGGGGGGGGGGGGGGGCGAGAAGCAAGGAGGAAGATGACAATGCTGTAGTTTCTTTTAATACAAATACAGAGCATATAGGGAATCTAATTGTTGCTCCATACAGTGTATAACCTAATTATATCACTGAAACTTTATGGGATGTATTGTGCAAGAAATACTAACTTTGTCAGATACATCCCCTTCAGGAGAGATCAGTAGGAAGAAAGAAAACAAGGACACCTATGAAACTGCTTTGGGGATTTGAGACTGGAGGACACAACAGTGGGAAGATCCTCTGGAGGCAAGAACTGAAAACTCAAACAAGTCCCGGTGAGATCACACTGTTTGTATAGTGCCTCCCAAAGAAAGTTGTGCCAACTCTTCCCACTCTGAGGCAGACAGAGCTCTGGAGGATGCCCGAATCCTTGGTGGGTCTAACATGCTTCTTTTAAACACTTAAGAAAAGATGCAGAGTACAAAATCTCCCTGTCACTACATCCTAAGACCTTAAAGCCTACATCCCACAGCTAGGGAAGTAGGATCACTCCTTTCCTATTGCCAACAACCACTTAAGAATAAACGTTTCTGAAATGGTGGCGTTTCAGAGGGGAGCACCCTGTGGGCATTTGAATTAAGCCCACATTCCCTGGGATATCACTTATATCCACGGATTCTTTCCCAGGTCACCCACACAGCGCATGGAAACCACTGGTATCTGAGTAGGTTTCAACCCAGCATTTGGGGTGCCCCTTGTACTGCTCCACCAACCTGCCAAGCACTCAAACACTGGCCATAAGCATCAAATGCCTTTTGGCACAGCTGGAAACAAAAGCTGGCATACTGCAACCTTCACACCGGCTCGGCCCTGGGGAGGTCTTTCCCTTCAGGGAGGCTGCTCCCCATTTTCCCCATACTTTCCCCACTTGAGCCTGCAGACGGAGGGTTCCACTGCTGCAGGAGCTGCAAGAGCTGCTCCGGCTCAGTGGGGCTGGGAAAAGTGGGGGGCAGTCACAATCATTTACCCATTCCTGCACACCAGGTTTTGGACAGGCTAAGTGAGTGTGTTGCCTCTGCTGCCTCCTGACTGCGTATTTAAAGCCTGGAGAGCCTGAGTGTTGCAGGGGTGAAGGGAGGTTTTAGTCGCTGCTTGTGGGTCACGAACAAGCCATTAAAGTAGGATCGCAAGGGGAGGGTGGGAAGCTGGGGAACCCCAGCGTGAGTTTGGTTTTTCAGATCATATCAAACTTGTTCTCTTTAAAATGTGAATTCTTAAGGTAAATCTTAAGATAAATGTCTTGAACATAATTCCTTCAGTTAAACGCCCGTTTTCCATAAGATATGTAGCATTACCCACCCACAGACCTGTATTTCTTTCAGCGTGGGAGGTCAACATTTGAAACTCTAATCCCACGAATGCTGAGATTTATTCTAAATCTAGAGCCTGTGATTTTTTTTAATTTTTTTTTTTAATTTCATTTAAATTCAACCTAACAATTGCTCTTTCCTTACGGCCAGCCCCAGGCCACACCATTCATCCATTACCCAGCATTACGCTGAGACCATCAGCAACCAAAGACAGTACATGCCGCAGGGGAGCTTCACTGGGGAAGGTGTTAAATGCAGTGATTTAGCAATAGCACATGTTTTCAGTCTCTTAAGCAGACGGTGATCTATGGAAGCAGATACATCTAGTAAATAGTATTCACAACACGTAGAGAGTCGGTTCAATCAGTCCTGAGCCTCTGTGCCCACGACTGAATTGTAGTATCTCACTGCGGCATGGTCCTACACACCACTGGAAGGTAAAAACTCCATACCTGCAGCATGAGACAGCAAGCGCGAGAGAACATGCAGAGGCTGTTGGGCAGCAGCTATCAAGACATATTTGAAATAACTCAGGCTCAGCCTAGATGAGATCTTCTAATTTGATGCTCATCTGCCACCCCACCCTTCTTATGACAGAAATCCTTTTGAGCCTGCCAGTAAAATGTTCTACATCATAACTCAAAATATTAATTATTTGACAAACTAGTGCTCATTTTCTTATCATTGCAGCCGTCGGTTTTCTGTTGTGATTCTAAATGGTTAAGCAAGCTGTATCCTAGGAGGAGTAATCTGCTGTGATACGCCGTGGTCTGATGCACGCACCTAGATTGGAGTGTTACTTAAGCTTTAATCCCCGAGAAATCAGTGATTACCCACAGGAGACAAATGGAGGGCTGTTTATAGTATAGTTGCTAGATAACAGCGCACCATTTAAAGTCTATTTGTCCAAAGATTAACTGCATGTCAGAGGCTAACAACTTTTCCAACAACCTGTTTATGAAAAACGAAGTTTAAAACATCTACATTTTCAAAAGAGAAGACAGTATCCCAATTATTACGTGGCATTTGCAGTGACACAGGGAAACAGTGAGTGTGGTGCAGAATGTCAGAGGAAGGCGCTCCTGGGGCTTAGTCTGCAGAGAAGAAATGAAGGAGCAGCACGGTGGGGACTATGCACAGGTCCCTGCCACCCCCCTGCACATACAAGGTATGCATTTCTCCAGCATTTGTCTGGTAGTGCCAGGCAGCTGCTTTAAAGCCTTTAATTCACCGGCTCCCTCAGACAGTAGAACCAAAACCAGTAAAAAAATGACAAAAAGTGTACCATTAAATCCATCTCTTTTTCCCCCTTTTCCTCTCCTGTGACCATTACAGCAACTACCTTTACTCCTTTTGGCAAAGGGGGATATGTAAATGGTGCAGAGCTGGGCTGCATTTATCAAGATTTATTTGGAAATGCTGAAACACAAACTGTATTGCTAATGTCTAACTTAACTGGTGTTTCCTTATTTACTGCAATGCTGTCACACTTAGTTTTGCCTCTTATAGTTTTTTTGTTGTCTCTCTGACCACATTGTTTTTTCCTTCTTCCCAATACAGAAAATAAAGCAAGGAAGGAATATGGGGGGCAGAGGAGGGGATCCTGTGTGTGGAAGGAGCTGAGGGACAAGAAACCCAACAGAGGCTCAGAAAAGCAAGATTTTCCTGATCTGTCCTTCAGATTCTGTTTTCGTTTTTTAAAAGAAGCAAGTGTCTGGATTATATAGTCTTTACAATATATGGCCTCTGTGTTGCTTGGCAACTTTCTGAAATAATCTTGGGTTTTAGCAGAGAGGGAGCTGTTCAAAGTGTACATGAGTGCTTCAAAATCCAATCCTCTTAAATTATTTTCTCAAAGCCTGGTCAGTGCTCTTTTGCCTCT
Organism: Phoenicopterus ruber ruber; assembly: GCA_009819775.1. Lineage (NCBI taxonomy): Eukaryota > Metazoa > Chordata > Aves > Phoenicopteriformes > Phoenicopteridae > Phoenicopterus > Phoenicopterus ruber. The sequence continues at coordinate 25,830,655 of CM020217.1, read as the reverse complement.
TCTTAACATACAGCAACAAGACTGTCACTTTCGCCTTTCTTTTCATAAAGTCCACAGAGGACCTTACAGGCACATAGTGGCTGAAATGCCCTCTTACGACCTCTTCTTCCACATGGAGAAATTCAGCAAGTTTGTGCAATTGTCCCACAATTTGCACAGAATAAAAATCCTATCCCTCCAGGCCTTATGCTTGCTGCCCACTGACATTCGGGGACTATTTGTGTGGTGAAAGTGTATTCCCTCAAATAAGGATTTAAGGATAAGGTCCACTTTGCTGCCAAATGAAGGCAGAACCAGCTCCAAGCCTAGCACTGTAACAGCAAGGAGGGACCAGCAAAACGGTACTGACTTGCCCATCCCTGTGCCGTGGAAGCCCAGGTGTTGAAGGTGGCCACCGCTGGTGGCGAAGCCTTCTCCCAGCAGCGGTGGCTGGTGCCAGCGGCCTTCCCGGGCCCCACAGCGGCAGCCGGAGCAGTGTCACCTCCCCAGCGTGCCCCCTTCGCAGCTCCGGATCATCGGCTGGCCCGAGCACGGGGAATGACTTTGCTGGAGAAGCTGCGAGGCAGATACGACTGATGTTGCACAGGCTTGAGCATGCACAGAGCTGCAGGGGCTGGGGAGGTCACCTCACCCACCGCCAGCGCTGGGGCAGCATGAAGCACACGGTGGCCATCCCTGACAGGTCTTCATCTAATCTATTCTTAAACCCACGATGGCAGGGATCCTGTGGCCTCCCTTGGCTACTTACTAGCTGTGCTTCCCAAGTTCCACAGTAACAACATTTTTCTTCATATCTAGCATAAGTTCTCCTTCACACGAATTAACCTGATTTGTCCTCATCTTATACCAAGTAGATGGGGAGAACAACTGCCACATATCTGTGACTTGTATTTATCTCATGACCTGCTGTGACCCCGGGTCTTATTTTGCAGGACTTCTGCCACGTGTATAGTTGTACATTCCTACATATATCATTTCACCTTGGTCATTACTGAATTTCATTCTGGGCCATTTCCCCTGTTAGTCCAGATCATTTTTAACTCAGGCCCTCACTCCAGGTGCTTTCAGTCCTTTCTGGCAAGAAGGTCATTGCAAAATGATATAAATATATTCCCCAGTCAGTCCCACTGGACGCTAATAAAAATATCCAGTAGAGCCAGGCTCATAGCACATCCCTGTGAGACCTTACTTGAAATTACCTCCTACACTGAGATAAAGGAACCAGAGAGAGCTCTGAGAGTGGTTTTTCAACCAGCACTTCTTTGTTATGGTACTTCATCTACACCACAGTGTCCCTAGTGCATCATTAACTTTTAAATTGTTGCACAGAACTCTGTGCAGCCAAGAGCAGGAGGAGTTGGCCTGCATATTACTAAGATTTGCTGTTCTGGTCCATGCTGTTTCAACAGCCATCAAGATGAAGACTATCTATTCTTAGCTTGAGGAACGGCATAATGCACAGCATTGCAAGAAAAGCAGAGAAATATGTCCCCCAAAGCACTGCCTTTTTGTGAGACAAAGGCAGGCAGGGCCAACCGTAACTCCCAGGCCACCCATTTAGACATATATATATATATAAAGCCTCTGAAGTACGTGGCACACATCCTCCCAAGCTGAAGCTAAAACTTGTTTGCAAATTCAGAGGAAGATCTGATCCTGGATTATCTGCATGAACTTGAAGGGACAAATGGGAACCAATACAGACTTTATTGAAGATTTTCTCCGCATAGATAAGCCAGGCAAATTGCAGCCACTGTACCACAGAATTTTGTTTCTTTTCTATGATTAGTGTCTCAGGAAGAAAATTCAGAATATGCAGGCTCCGATTTTGTGAGGTACTGAGCTCCCTGTGTCCCTTACCTACCAGGATATCCTGAAACGTGAGGCATCTCAGTACTTTAGGCCCAATGTGGAAAATACTAGTTTAGGAGGTGGGATCATTTGTTGAAATAAAGGGACTGGAGCTACTGAAAAGCTGAGGACTGGGTGATCAGGCAGCTCTGAGAGCAAAAGCAGAGGCAGTCTGGAGAGAAAATGTAGAAGCAAGAAGTTCTTTTCATATGCAAAAGCTGTCCACCCCCTTATATCAAGAAAAGACAAGTCATTCCCTCATGGAAGTTAGCAAAAAAATACTGAACATCTCTGTTCAACATTGCCTTCAATTAATTCTCTGTAAAAAGACAGTCTCAATCCCACCGTACTCACTTGGCCTCTCCATGGACTTACAGAGGAAAAGGAGATTTGAAGTGCAGCAGTGGGTACCATTCCCGGTCCAGTCTCTGAGAGGGTCGCTCTCTGCACCCCCCATTTCCAGTGCTTGTGGTCTGGAGAGAAAGGCCACACATGGAGCTGGACATGGAGACTGAGCCGTGCACCCGGGCTGGGGCCCAGCCCCTCGGAGGGCATGGAGGTCCTTCGTGGCAGTGGGCACACAAACCTGCACAGCTTCTCCCACGGCTCTGCCTGTTTGGAGGTGGATGCCGCAGCTCTGCTTACCGAGGGCTGACGGTCTGCAGGTGGTGCCGACGCTAAATTCACACCAGTTACTTTCTCAATTCATGGCTGACCTGGAAAGGAATGGTTTAAAAATGAAAGCCCCCTTTCTTTCCTGAGTGCTGATATTACTGTGAAATGGTAGCCTGCTCAGAGCTTGCCTACCAGGAGGAAGAGACTGTCTCATTTGAGAGCAGCCACTGCAAGGACACTCTTATTCTTCTGTAAGACTGCTTTTTCCCAATTGTCCCAAATAATATATTCTGTAATATTCAATGCTGTCTTATTTTTTTTCATGCAGACAAGCCTCAAGTGCCAGCAGCAGATGAAACAGAAACCTGAATGACCAGGCTACTCTCTTGAAGAGGGAAGGCTAGGCGCTGCTGTCTCTGAGGACCCGTTTTAACAGCAGGTAGCGGAACTAGAGAGATTCCCTTGGAAAATTACTGACAAAAAGTAAAATGCAAAACAAACAACCCGTTCCACTTTCAGCTGCTTATTGCTAAAGTGGAATCATCTGTCAGCAAGGATGACATAAACACACAGTGTGTTGTCCGTGCCTGACAGCCCTTATAGTCTTCATTCTGCAAGCAGAGCCCAGCACAGCTTCCTGCAGGCAGTGACCAGCTTTCTTTGACAGTCTGAGTGCTTTTAATAGGGAAGTGCACACACAGATGTAATGCTCAGGGGAAATGTAACTTCTAGAGTGAGATTTTAGTGGCAAACAAGCTACAACATTCAAAGCAGAGCGTCCGACTGCCATCTTAGCTTTCCCTTCTGCTGCTGTTAGGTCGCACCAGAAAGCAAACCATCCTGCTGGTGGTGGTCTGTGAAGGGGCTCCAGAAACGTGCAGGATGCTGGCTCTGAGGAGTGGGATGCATTTCGGCTGTGGCAGATTGACTCCTTGGGTTATGGTTCCCAGCAGCTGGCAGCTGGCCTCCTTGCAAAGTAGCACGTCTTCCTCACTGCCCCTGAATGTGCGCACCACAGCTTGTGGCACTGGCCTCTCTCCGCTGCCCAGAGGTGTGAGCACTTGTCCCTGCATAGGCTCCCAGCCAGTCCCTGCATCTACTGGGACAGCTGAGCTGGAGAAACGAGCCTTGGCACTGCCTACTTTGCCTTGATTTTCCAATGTGCTTATGAATATATTGCCATTACAAAGTAACAGTCTTGATGTATAGAAATACCAGCCCCAGCCTCTTCAGTGCCTGTATGGGAACACTGCTCCTCAGCTGCTCTGCCTTCCTCTGTGTTGGTCTTTCATAGCCTAAGACTCATTAAAGGCCTCCCAGTAATCTGGAGACAGACCATGGCGACCCTGGGATCTGCGCTGAGTTATGATACAGATGGCTCTGGTTCATCCCAGAGCTCAGCTCTACATCCTCTTATGAAATGTGGTGTGGAGAGGCTCTGGGGCCGGACCCTGGTGCCCATGCTGACTGGCCGCCTTGCAGGAATGATGGGTCCTGTGAAGCTGCTCCACTTCGCAAAAGGCTGCACTGCCCTGTGCAGAAGGGAGCCGGTGGAGGAAAGGTCTTAACATCTTATTGCTGATCTAGTGATTATGGAGAAGCAGATAGGCTAAAATAAACAGTGCAGCAGCAGTTAGTACTCTATCATGAAAGAGAGCATGTGTGTGTGTGAAGGAGCTGAGTCCCACTCTAGAAGGTCAAACAGCAGAACTGGTGACTTAATATCTCAGGTTTTTTCCTTTCGATGAGGTACATTTCTGATGGCTGCAGTTCAGTAACTACTACCCTGAAGGACTTGATATTCAGCTAAAGGTATACCACCACAGTTGTGTTGACTTCACTCTGTTCACACCAGCACAGGATCTAACCCATGCGTACATCAGAACAGTCTCTGGCTTGGGATGCCTTCACCCTCTCTTTACTTTTGTTTCAACCTGCTCTGAGCAAATCATCTGTGCCTGTCATACTCTCAAGCTTTAGACGGGAGATGAGCTCAAAGCAGAAGGTCAGATTTTAACCCAGCTCAGCCACAGGGAGTTGAGGTCTCTTTTTTGCTGCAAATATTTATCCAGCACATTCCTGATGCTTTGGAAGATAATGATAGAAGATTAGAATGATTATCATGTCTGCAAGGAGTGGCTTGCCATGATTCATAAAACACAGCTCAGCTAGAATGAACCCAGTCCTGTACCAGTAGCTGAAATGCAAGGAAGCTGAAGGGGAGAAACACTGATGTGTTTTCAGTGATAGCTCTACAGGAGGATTAGTTCTGTGATGTCTGAGTCCAGCGTTCCAGAAACTGCCTGGCCTCTGCAGAATAATTCATTAACTCTACTGAAAGGCTTTGCTAGGGATTTGAAAAGGGCCACAGAGAGTGGCCAAAAAATCACACTGACTCATGGGGCGTTGAACCGATGTTTGTTGTATGCTAGCAAGAGAAAGCTGGAAGGTGGAGGTGGGTACCCATGGGCACTATGACACTTTATAAAGTAGCAGGGCCAGCACTCAAAAATGGCTGAGGCAGTAGCACAAGGGAAAGAAGAAAGATTGAGTTGCGGTAAGCTGAAGTGTTCACTAAGCTTGTACAACAGTGCTTCTTTTTTTTGCCCCTGTCATGCCATACTGGTGCTTGACAAAGACAGATAAATGTGTTTTTGAGTTATGATACCAACTGTAATGAAATCATAACACCAGCAAGGAATGCTGTTTTCAGCAGAAACACATCGGTCAACTCTCACAGGGGTTTCAGCATCCTGATTCAGATGGCTCTGTGACAGGATTTACCTGCACATTTATTCTTTAAGGTGTTTCCTGGCTATTGGAGCTATTATTTGGCTCAGCGGGTGGTTTATTTATTCTTTACGGAAGCTGTAACTGTCCTGAGAACAGGTCTTCTTTTCAGTGACCGAACAGGTACCATACGGAGAGCTTCTCGCCTGCCATCTGCTCCAACCTGGCTGGGAGGGACCAGCTGCGGAGGCAGCAATCATTCAATTTCCACTGACACTTAGTCCTTGAGGTCTCTGCTGATAGCCCATAACAGTCCAATAAGTCTTACTTGTGATGTGCACAACTAGCCACTAAGAAGAGGATTAAGACCATCTGTCTCGTTAATGGCCCGGATTCCTAAATGGTGATTATGCACTGCAAATGCAGGTAGCTCCTCTGAGGCTAGCACGACCCTAACACTTTATGGCAGCCAAGGATCTGGCCACTTCTCTGAGCCTGCACTTAACAGATGCAATGCTACGGTCTTCTGCTTGGCTGAGGGCACTGGCACCCCTAACACAGCCAAATGTGGCGTGACTGCTGGGATAATGTTTTGGCAGAGGTCAACCAGTGCACAGCAAGTGATGTGCGATGTGAGGGATGACAGTCTGTGCGCAGCTGGCGCCCAGCATGTTGCTTACCTCGTGCCTGAGAAATGTGGAGTCCTGAAATCTGTAATGAACGATTCTTCTGTAATAGGATAAACATGTGTGTGTGCACTCTTAGCATGTTTTGGGATGATTTAATGATGGACGTGTCTAGGAAAGGGGGAAGATGCATAAACATTCCACACACAACAATTTTGGGAGCCGATTATGCACATTAAGCTGTCTTCTCGGTTAGGCTTCAGGCTGAGGAATAAGACCTCATGTCACTGGTTAAACTGCATTTCGGGCACTACAGGAGTCAGGAGTTGTGCTGCAGGAACTGAATGACAGCAAGGCACAGAGGCACGGATTAGTCTTTCAGGTCAGCAAAAAAAGAAAGAAATCAAAATGACAAAGATAGAGTGCAGTCTCATCGCTGCAGATTGCACTGCATGGCTGTGGAGCACCTTGTTTTAGAGGTATCTGAAGGCAATAGAAAGAGCGGGAAATCAAGAGCTCCTGCTGTCATCTATTACCAGCTCTCGCTCCCGCCTGCCCTGCCGCGCACAAACCTGCAGACATACACCTGGGGGTTTTAAACACATATTTAGTAGCTGTCTTAAAGGGGACAAAATATAAGGGTCACAGAAGGCTGGTTTTAATAAGCGTGCAATGAGGAAACATAAAAAGAGGAAGCTACTGACTCTGAAGTAAAAGATGCTCAGCTATAAGACGGTCCAATATTTTTAAAGTAAAAAAAAACATGGTCCTGTTGTTTTACTAGCAGGTTTCAGATTAGGCATCTATTCAGGCATTGTCCCAAGTGAGTGTGTGGGTCACTTCAGAAAAACAGTTGTGGAAAGCCAAGCTCCCCTTTCACTCTGCACGCTGGCTGCAAGGAAGTTACACCAGGCACTAGTCCTGAGAGGAGACCTCGTCTCTGCTACAGACAGCTGAAACTCCGCTGGAGCCAGCGCTGCTGCTCTGCTTCATATTAAGAGCTCAGCTTGGTCTAATGAAATTGTCTGTGTGGAAAGCAGCTCCTGAGCACAGCTGCCTCTGCTGCCTGGAGGACAGGACCGCCCAGCAGCAACTCACCAGGGTCTGTGAGGGGACCACTGACACACTGGGAGTTACCTGCACCCCTCCTGCAAGGACCCCCGTTGGACCAAGCTGGCAGGTGGGCCCTAGTCTCTCCAGCACATAAGTTAATGCAAAGCTGTCTTGTATCTTCCTGGCCTTTGGGAGGGAGCTGTCACCTGGAAGGCACGATCACAGTCCCAGGGAAATGCAAAGGAAATGTCCTTCTTCCTCCGGCATCTCAGTCTCTCTGGGTTCTGCGAACTCAAAGCCTCTCATCCCGAATGTTTTTCTGGGGAAGGTGGTCACATACTAGCCCAGGTCCCACTGCTGCAGAGTAACAGGATGCAGTACAGGCTGGTTGAAGAGGGGGTCAGCAACCTGCAAGCCACAGGGGTGCAATTTCCAGCTCCTCCTGTGTCAAACCACAACTACTGAAAAAAACCCCTCCATTTATTTCTTTATAATATTTCTGACAGCACGTCAAAACAGTTTCACATAACTTAGGAAGATGCCAATGCCATTCACCAATAGCAGGACCATCCAGAGCTCATTGAGGCACCGGTAATATTGCCTTCACTGAGTAAACAAACTGTTATTCTCACTGGAGCACAACTCTAAACACACGGGCAGATGTGTGGAGGTGTAAAAAGCAGAATGAGGGGGACGAGTCACTGCTCACCCCAAAGGCTTGTGATGAGCTGGCCAAGGAGTCCTAGGTGTGACAGCTCTGAGCACAGATGAACTTCAGCGGTAGATGAGGCACGTTTCATTCATTCATTCCTAACATCGCTGCTTTTGCGTCCTGTGACTGTAGCAGAAGTTTCAAGGCTCTCTGAGAAAGTTAGAAACTGTGTTTTCAAGGAAGGGTGTTATTTTAGAAACCGATGCCTTTCAACTGCAGTCACTGTCACCTTTGAAAGGAAAATAGCTATCAAACCAAAGATGAGCTAAGGTCCCTGCACTCCAAGGGAGTTTAGGATCAAGCATGGGCTGATCTCTGCAAGCAGAGGTCTGCTGCCAGGAGCACTGATGTCTCTTCCTAGGTAGGAGCAAGGCAGGGCCCAGGAGTGAGCTGCCTTTCCTGATGTGACCCAGGTTAGAGGTGACGATAAGCAAACCAGTCCCAAGTCTTGATTATCTCTGCCTATCAGTAGCATATGTCCTCCACATTGCTTAACGTGACTGACAGTTTCTGCTGAAAAAAAAAGCCCATCAAATATTACAGGTCAAAAAGGAGCCACTGCACAGAGCTGGAGGAAGGATTTTGCCCTGGCCAGCACTCCCTGTCAGCAGCGCCAAAGGCACACAACAGCTTTTAAATGAATAGAAATAGACACTGCATTACTAGAAGCAGGGCAGTTTAACGGCGAGATCATACACCCCCTGCACCATAGGCAGGCTTTTAGCTATTTCAAAATTTCTACTGCTCATTCTGAACGTGGCAGGTGTAAGCACCAAGATGTCCCTTCCTCCCACGGCCTGCTTCCCCCACTGGTGAAAACCCTGGTTCACAGTTACCGTCAAGCCTGTAACCAGCTATTTAACTTGAACTGCTAGAAACAACTTAGGTCAGATTTCATCACCAGGCACCACCTGTGCCTGAGGATGTCTGTACCAGGTCACTAATGTCATGTCCTGGAGCACTGCTCTGGAAGGAGTTGATGTGACGGCAAATACTGATCGGCTTTGCCTTAGGTCTGTCCTTAGGAACGGTCACTGCTATTAATGCTTGATGATGCCTTCTTTGACCTGGCATGAAAACTTGCACACAAGGACTGCTTGGAGACTGCACCATGGCTAAAACTGTGTTCAATTGGCACACATTTTTTTGCCCCAGTTTGGGGTCGATAGCTGCTGCTGCTGCTGAAATTCCACGCACTTGCTGCGAGGTGTTTTAATGGAAATTAAAAGCTTTGCAGAAGGACAGCTTGAATCTCAAGTGAGCGACAGAAAAATGACAGGCTAATTTTATGTTTCATTTTTAGCAGCATTATTCTGAAGTGTAGGATAATAGTTAACTGATTTAACCAGGTTCTTACTTCAGGTAAGAAAGGCAGAACAAAGAGAACTACTATTTTTTTTTCTTTTTGCAATTTGTCATTATAATCAAGAAGCAACATTTGTATCTTTAGCTAGATTTCCATATATAAACGTTTAATTGTCCAAGAATGTGATGATAAGAATAGCTTTGCTTAAAACCAATACATAGCACAATAAATGCGCATTTAGTTAGGTTTGTGTAGTAACAAATAATTTTACTTTCAAACTCTGTGCAATTTCAGTCACCCTCAGACTGGCTGAACACAGTGGTGTGCAGTCCTTTGGGATGCCCAAAAACGTACAGAAACCAAGCCAAGGTGAGAGCAGCTCTCCCTGGCCAGACGGCCCCAGGGACAGAGCCTGGGGATGGATTCCCAAATCAGGCAGGCTGCCCTAGCGAGGGGGCATGGATGGCGTTCATCAGCCAGGACAAGTGCAAGAAAGCGGGTCCTTTCCAGGTCCCGAGCCCGTCCTATTCGCAGAGGGGAGCTGAGCTAACACATTGCATTCTTGGTGGGCCTCAGCTCAAGGGACAAAAGTGCGCTCCCCCTTTCCTTGGAATTGTACCCAAAAGGCTCAGGTGCCAGCATCAGTCCCCAGCCATAAACAAACTTCTGATTAAATGCACAAGCAGAACTGCTAGTAGGGGTCATGCCCACAGTAGGCTGAGGGAAGGGTGTAAGGTTAGGTTAATAACCAGCTGTGTATCTCTTGCGCTGTGATTTACACTGGGAGCAGGAATCTCCCAGGTGAACCAGGGATCCTTTGTCCTTAGCCCAAATTTTAGCAAAGATGCAGTGCTTGGCAGATGCTGGCAGGATGAAAATCCCCTCTTTCCTCCCCAACTGCTTCTTGGCAAGGATGGGGTAGAGGTGGATGCAGAAGGCAAGCCTCCACAGTCCTTTCAGCCCCTCCTTTCCTGGGAAAGCCTGAGAGGGCTCACGTGGTTCAAAGGTGTTCCTCTCCCATTATCCCTTCGTTAGATCCCATCGGGGTCTCTCAGCAGAAACACATGCACTCGTGACACAGGTTTGAATACTGTAATTCCTCTTCGCGGGGCTTGCAGCTTAGCTCCCGCAGCACTTGCTGCTTTGGCAGACGGGACCGGCATGTCGCATCCACCTCAGAGCACCCTCGACCCCGCACCCCGGCTGCGTGCCCAGCAGTGCTCCTCTGACTTGCAGCTGGCACTGATGGCTTTCCAGGCCTTCAGCCTGCACTCACTCAGCGCTCACGGCTGCCAGATTCCCACCAAGGGGTCTCAGATCAACCCGAGAACAGACTGTGCTGCCCCGAACCCAGGTAGAAGCTGTCCCCCTGCCTTTCTCCAGTCACCTGAGATATGCTGACAGCTCTCCTAATAACATTTTAAAATTCTGAAAATAAATAATGTTTATGTGGTTCATCAGTTCTGCTTTCTTTTCCTCTCTTCCACAGATATGGTCTCCCTCCTTACAGAGAATAGTGTCTTTAGGACGTTGCTCAATAACACTTACTGTTTTACAGTGGCAAGATCCTTGTTAGTGAGACAGTGAGTAATGATTATTATCCTGCCTACCAAAGGGCTGTATGTTCGCATTTCTTTTCCTTCCTGATCTCTTAGCCTTGTGTGCTAATCCAAACCAGACCTTTATTAGCAACACGAGCAAACTGGTGTTGTGTAGGCTAAGCTGGGCAGGAACATCATCTGCTCAATTACATGAGGTGAGGGCATCAGACTCTGACCTGAGCTGTGACAGGTATAAGCCCTCTACACTCAAACTCCCTCAGAGCTCAGGGGAATCCAGAGTCTGACACACATCTCCGAAGATGAGGTGTATGGTACAGTCAGGAGACAAGTGCTTTAGGGTGCCACGTCCCCTGGCCAGCCCTCTCTAGCTGCTGGCCTTCTTTTATCCATCTTTTCCATTTGGTCTGAGATACTTCCTTGGTGGCAAACGCTCTGTTGTGCACCATTTCTGCTCCACAACAGCACCGTCATTTCTAAGTGCCACTGGAGCATAAGCAGTAATAGCACACAAGTGGGGGAGAAGAAACCACTAGGGTGCATCTACTGCTCAAACAACCTCCAAGCAGCTCCTTCCCTCTTTTCCTGAGTTTTGCCTTTAAAGTTTGCCCTCAAGTCTGCAGAGCAGCCTCTGCTGTTGCCGTGAGGTCCGTACGTCCCCCCACCCTGTAGTCCTTAGCTGCTACGGCACCTCAGTAGCTCTGGGGTTTGGTACAGCCTCATAAGGCAAAACTGGTACAGAAATCCACACAGGCAGAGAGAAAAAGTGATCTTACAACAGCAACCGATTTTTTAAACTATTTTTTTAAAAAAGCGGAGCCTGCATTTGATCTCCAAAAGCAGGTCTTTTTGGGTAAAGGGCACTGCCAGGGAGTACGCCTTTACTGAGCTCCCTTACGGCAACAGACTGAAAACCCTCTCCCATCGCTGCTCTGCTGTGCAGGACACGGAGAACAGGAAACAAACCCAGCGCTCCTTGATCCTCTGATCTCCTGTAATCTGGCCTGCTAGCCTCCTGCAGCAATTTTCTTTGTAGCCCACCACGCAGAGCGTGCCCTCATTGCCCTGGGCCTGCTTAACCCGGCTCTACCTTAATTTGCACTAGCAGCAGCATTACATAAATTACTTACTCGCTAATGATGCCTCTCTTAAGTAAGCAACTGGGATGACATCACCCACCAGCAAAATACCAGCTGCTCAGGGAGGGAGGGAGGCAGAGAAGGGGTGAGCGTGTGTCTGTGTGGGTGTGCGCACAGAGACCGTTTGAGCCGCGGCTGCATGGCAAAGCCCAATCCTTCCGGGAGTGGAGGCAGGATCGGGGATAATTCAGGCTGGAAGGGACCTTAGGACGTCTCAGCCCAACCTCCTGCTCACAGCAGGGTCAGCGATGAGGCCAGACCACCTTGCTCAGGGCTTTATACAGCTCAGTCTTGAAAACTTCTGATAATGCAAACTGCACGACCTCTCTGGGCAACCTGCTCCAATGTTGAACCGTCCTCACAGGGAAAAAGCGTTTCCTTGTATCCAGTCTGACTTCTTTTTTCAACTTAAGGCAACTTTGCCAATTGTGAAGCTGGTTTAAAATACCCCTATACACAAAAATATCATGTAGATGCATTCAAATCAATCCCCATCTCTGCCCACATCTTTGTTCATAGCAGCCCAAGCCTTCTCCAGCCTTTAATAAACTTGTTATACAATATTTGTTGTACATAGCATCATTTAATTTATCTGTGGGAGTGCAGGAATTTGTTAATCTCCTAAATACCTCAAGCAAGCAGGACCATATGCATTAACGCAGCTAAAATGACTGCGTAGCTTATGTTTTGTCCAGATGCTGTGTTACTCCCTTCATGCCACAGAAACCTACCGTTCATGAATTGCTCACGGCCTCCCTCCAGACAGGAGGAGCCCTGCCAGGTGCCTGTCTCCAGAAAGTTTCTTCCTGCCCAGCTCATCCTTCCCCTTGGGGTCAGACGGTCCCACGCTCAGGGCAGCGCGGCTTGGGCCCAAGCTGGCTGGTGACAGAGACATCACCCTCATCAGAGGCCACACGAAGGCTCCTGAGTGCTGGGGGTCTGGCGCTGGCCTCAAGCATCCATAAGCTGTGCTCTGGGAGGCAGATCCTTAACCCCCTCAAAGTCATTGCCGCTCCACAGGGTTCTACCCACCAGCACCTAATTTTGCACCTCCCAGAAGGGCAGTAAGTGGGGTCTGGTGTGAGCTGCTCCAACAGTCACAAAAGGAAATCATATCCACCAGCTACATTCAGAAATCATCTAGCAAACCAACAGCTGGTGAAGAGGAGGGAGTGAAGAAAGGCACCGGCAAGCACCGAAACAAGTGGTGCTTGTTAATGCCCACCTGTGGGAAGGGAGCTTTGCGTGAGATGGTTTGGTGGCATAATGCACCGGGATAGCGCCAGCTTGCATCTCTGGGCCCAGATGTCTCTAAAACTAATTCAGATGAGAACAGTCCTGCCAAGTCTCAGCAGCCATCGTTTACTCTATAGTTTTACGCACAGGCCAGTTCTGCATTAGACATGTGGCGGAAGCAAATACTTCCACCTGCATCAAGACAGCTATTTCCAACTCCAAAATCAAGGAGTGAACCAAAATCCACTCATTCCCCACCCCTGCACATAAAATGTGCTTTCAAAATTGCCAGCTTTAACGTAAAATTGAATGCAGGATATTTTAATTTCTCTGCTGATTTTCAGCCTCTTGGGTGTGCTCCAGTTATGTTGTGAAGCTCCTTTCTAGAAAGATGAGTGCCAGAATCGATTTTTTTTTTTTTAACCCAAAAGCAAGACTGTCACAGAATTCCGTAATTCTGTAGTGGCACTCAGGGAGAATAACAAACTATGAGACCTTGCACAGAAGCGATGAGAGTAGCCTGTAATGCTGCAGCTTATATCACGCATACTGAGACATACCTGCATCTGGGGGGGAGCCCTTTAAACTGAGGAACACCCCTAAAAGGCAAAAGACCAGTGAATGGAGCAAACCCCTAGGAAGCTCAAGGAAGGAAGGAGGTTTGCTGCTCGTGTGTTTTGCTCCCTGCCTTGCCTGGGGGACTGTTGGCCACACCAGCACCCAAAGCAAACATCAGTTGCAGGTTGATTACTCGCCACCCCCGGAGCCCCGAAGACTGTGATCTACTGCTTGCAAAGTCCTTTGAACACATATGCCAAAATACTTGTGCACAGAAATACAAACAATACAGGGGTGCTGGAGATCAAGTATGCCCAGGAAATGCTGGGCTTTTCCTTCCAAAGCTACCCTGAATGAGTTGTATCGGAGGGCAGGAGCCTGCTGAGACACGGCTGTTCAGTGTTTGCCCCGCTGTATGAAATTCTTGCCTGTCATCTCATATTAGATCTGGTAACTTGTTCAAACTGGAGGAGAAAATGGATTTCTGTAGGAAATTTCAGGCCTCATAAAGAAACATACGAAATTTCAGGCCCTTTAATTATCAAAGCAAATTCTGACACCAGAGGAAGCAGAGAAAGCTATTAAAATCGGCTCAAAGGAGAATTAAGATTGCTGGAAAATGTAGCATGGTTAAATGCTGCCCTTTGTGCGTCGTGAGAGCAAGGTTACTGGCTCAGATATGTCTGCTCGTTAGGAGGAAGGACTCATCTGCAGCCACCCTGCTGAACAGGCTTCTGGCAAGAAGGGGAAAGCTGGCTCTCCTCGGTGAGCGGGTTAATACCGCTCTCACGGAGCTTGTCAGGAGATTGAGACCTCCCTTCTCCCTGTGGCTAGATTCCCAAACAGACCTTGCCAAATCTACAGCCTGCAGACGACTGTTTGGGAAAGTAAAACACAGGGGAAAGTGTGTTCAGCCTGGGAGCTGCAGAATTCAGCCTCTCCCTGCCCAGAGAAGAGGATCCAGCATATACCAAAATAGCACTAACTGCCCTGGACTCCTTTCCAGTAGTGCGAAAGCCCCATCTGTAACCAGAAAGTTGTGATGTCCAGTGTAAATAATTACTAGCAGGCAACCCGAGGAATGCCAGATGTGTCTTCACCAAGAGAAATGTGAGGCCTGAGCTTTCCAGCGCCTGCTGCCTTGGAAAGGTGCAGCAGGCAGGTGAGGCGGCAGCAGCTGGAGGTGCCTTTGTAGCGGCTGGAGGCCAGCCAGCTGGAAGCTGCTCTAAAGCCTGCGCTGAGACAGAAGTGAAAATCGATAATACTACTAATAAATCAAAGAGCAATCATTTGCACACAGCCTAGCTTTGCCCCAAGCTCGGATTAGTCACTTCTGGCTGCTCTCCGCGGGCTGCGCAGGGGGAGGAGCTGCTTGGGCCCCCCACCGAGCAGTAGCGACGCGGGCTCCTCCTGCCTGCCAGCCCCCGGCGGGGACAGGGGGTTGTTCCCGGCTTCGCTCGTCGCTTCTGCTCGCTCCAGCCCGGCGGGGCGGCACGGGAAGGGTTAGGGGCGCCTGCCGCGCTCCCCGGTGTTCAAACCCCCGGGGTGCCCCTTCCCGGGAGCTCTCCCGGAGCACCCGCCCGCCCGCGGGATTCGCAGGGGGTACGGGGCGGGGGAGAGGAGGGGCTCTGCCGGCTCCCCCGGGGCTGCAAGCCCGCACCCGGCTCCGCTGCGGCGGCCGCCTGGCCGGCAGTGACACCGCGCGGCGGGCACCGGCACCGGCCCCGGCCCGGCCCCGCCGCACCCGGCGGTCGCCTCCTGCCCCGGCGGCGCCGGGCGAACGGGGGCTGTGCTGCGGACCCCGGGAGCGCCGGGGGCACAGGACGGGCGGGAGCGCCTGCTCTGCCGGGGGCGGTGGTCTCGGCTGTTTGCGGAGGAGTCGGTGGGCCCTCATCCTCCACCGCCATTCTGAAAAGGAGCCGTCTCCTTCCTCCCCGGCTGAATATACATATACACACACACACATATATAGCTGCAGCCCACCTCCCTCCTCCTCAGTTCAAAGCCTGTAATGCCGCCGCGTCTTGCCTCTGCACCCCGTGTGCCCGTTTCCAGGAGCAGCCCTACATGGCACGGCAAAGGTGCCCGCAAACCCTCCCAGCTCAGCCGGAGCCTCCAGGAAGCTGCCTTATCTGTAATCAAACTCGCCCCGCTTTTCCCAACCTCAATCCCTTACACCATCCCCATTTGGCTTGCCCTCCTGGGATGTTTTAAATGAGATTCTAATTTCTTCAGGCCAGGGATGGTCTTTTATCATGTCTCGTACAACCCTTACCACACTGGGGCCCAGGCAGCATGGGACCTGCAGGCATAATTACAGTCCCGATGATAAATACCAGTCATACTGTTTGCCTCCCCGTTCAGGCTGCCGCGCTGCACTGTAATCAAACTTGCTGATTGTTTTTAAAAGGCAGGCGTGTACTTCAGGCCTGACTCAAAGCTGTCCTACATTCTGCTCTGGGTCACGTCGGGCTCTTTGGATTCAATACTGAAGAGCAATGGTACTCCTCCAGCCTCATGCGCTGCAGGGCTCCAGCTCCTCGCCTTCCCCAAAAGACCCGAGACCCCTGCACAGCATGGCACGTCAACACAGCGTATGGGTACGATGCTCACCCAGAGGACGCAGCCATTTGTTTGTCTGCTGTGAAGGAGGAGTGAGCTGATGCAGTCTTCTCATTTGACTTTGTGAACCACAACATCTCCTGAAGGCTGTCAGCCCGGCGGTGCCCAGCACAGCTGACATGCTGGGTACCTTTCTCCTAATTTTCCCATTAATTAGCATGTGGTAAGTGCTGGTGCCGGACGGCGCTGTACTGCCAGCACCACAGACTCCCATGAGGAGACATGGGAGGACAAGAAGACTCCTCTCTGCCTGTCAGATTAGCATATGTCAAGTCAAGCTGGTCACTCCAGCTGTGCAGATCAGTACAGAATAGATACATCAGCACATCCTGAATTGCCAGTTTGCAGCAGCAGCTCCCTCTGTGGCCCGCCTGCCCCGCGGGAGCGACACGCCAGGACTGCCAGCGTCTCCAGCGAGCACAGCGACACTTGCAGATGCTGCCAGCACGTGACGCGACTGTGGAGCTGCACCACAGACACAAACTTCTTCAGAGATCAGGATCCCAGCTTTTCCCCAAAGTGACCAGAAATGTCACTGCCTGCTCATGTGCTGTTAGCAGATCGCTCAGGGAAGGCCTGGGGATGCACTGAGACCCTGAAGGACAGTCCTCCTTCCAGATGCTACTGCAACCATACCAGCGCTCCCTGCCAGAGCACTGAGGCTGACACGGCTGCACAGCCCTGCACCCAAGACCCTGTGGTATCCGTCACCCCAACCCCGGAGGTGAATCACCGTCACACATCCAGAATGAAAACTCAGGAATACGCCCCTTCCTTCTGCTCACTCTGTCCTTTGATTACTAATTGTTTCTTCTTCTTAAGTCTCTACAGGGTCCTCGGATGCTCATTTTCAAGCCCCCTCAAAAACATGGCTTGGAAAAACGCAAAACGCATCCACACCTGGCATTGGGCAGATGCCTGTCTGAATGCTGGAGAGAGCTACAGAAGAGTCTGTTCTCTGAACATCAGAGAGAGCTGGGCCTCTCATCTGCTGAGCAAATAGCAGTTGCATAAATTGAAAGTGCCTCAGGCTCACTGGAATAAACTCACACGCCCAGTGTGTCCTGGAGTTCAGGCGTTTTAGAGAAGAAAAGCGCGGAAATCTCCTTGTCTGCTAGGGCCAGGTCACTGCTCCACCTTTTTCGGCTCTCCTTTGGCTGGTTGTCATCACTCCTTGCCTCTCACACCGTCCTCCCCTGCCATGCACTCTGGGCAGGTTTCCAGGCTCCAGCTGGAGAATACTGACTTGATTAGATTTGATTCACAAAGGCATTTCACAACACGTGTTCACCTAAACAAAATAAAAGTCCTGGATCTAAGGATCATAATTAAGGGCGGGATAGATCCTTTTGAAGCAAACTACTGGTAAGTCACCAAATTTTAAATAATACGGTTTCCTGCCAAAATCCCCTGCTGAGGAAAAAGTTCATATAAGTTCAGCTGCTCAACCCATGACTTCCTGAAATAACAGGTGACATGTTTTTGGCTTTTGGATCCTTTAAACATACAGGCTCCTGTTCCAATTTTGTCAAATTAACCACTGGTCAGGTATGCAGGAGGCTTTAGCCATCTCTTCAGGCCTCAGACAAACAGGCTGCCACCAAGGGTGAGGAGGACATTGTATCTCCTACTCCTTCGCCTCTGGTTCATTTTGCTTGGACTCCCAATGGACGTGTCCAACATGCACACTAGGAACAAGGGCAAAAAGCCATCACACATGCAGCAGTGTTCGGTTCCCAATAACCTCTGCTCAGGCTGACCTGGGAGGGAAGACTCCCTGGCTCGGTTTCATGCCGTGGTGTCTGTCATACTGAAAATTCACTTTTTCTCCCCTAGCTGTTTCTCAGTAGCTACAGATAGGTGGGAATGAGCTGGCTCCTTTCTGCAAGCTAGCAGTCTTTGACGATTACCGTTGAGTTCATAGCATGGTTTGCCACCCCAGCCTCCGTCTGAAATCATGTTCAGTTCCACATCTCACAGCACACCGCTCACCTTACCCATCCACGAGGCTGTAGCTGGAACTGCTTAAAAAACAACAAACAAAGCACGCTGCACAAGGAGAAAACCCATGCTGACATACTGACACCCTTCCTGAGTGCTCAGGGAGGACAGCAGAGCTGACCGCTGTGGAATGAGGACCATGGAGCATCGTTTGCAAGCTGCTGTCTCTCCTAGTGGAGAGGTCAGCTTCTCCGACCAGCTCAGCCACAAGGCCCTCCTGAAGCACTCACAGATGCTGGGGCCAGGCTGGCCTTGGCTCCAGCCCTTCTGGCAGCTTCATGCTGAAGGGAAACCACTGTGGGGACACGTTCAGTTTCCTCTCCATGTGCCCACTTAAACCATTTCAGAAAAATAATCTCTACCAAATGTACTTTCTTCAGAAGCGGCACAAAGCCTGCTCTGTGAATCCCAACAACGATGTGCTCATTAAAACCTTCCTGTTAAACTGCAATGAAAGTGCTTTTGAGCAATGGGTCTAAAAAAGGGGGTACAGTCAAGAGCACAACAATTAATTGATGAAGAAAGGAATCCACAGTCAGACACACCACCCCTTCACTAGGATGGAGGTGCTTCAGTCTTGCTGGAAAATGCTCGAAGGTGAAGCAAGAGCTGTTCCTGAGCAGAGCAAAACATGCAAGCATGCGTTTCACTGGCCTGTGGACACTTCTCACATGATGGAAAGGGCACCTGAGGGCCACACGACGGGTCCCCAGGAGAAGGCTGTGGTTGAGGTGGACCTCTGAGAAGTGCAGGAGACTGGCTTGAAGCTCAGCACTGTTCCCATCAGCTCCCAGACTTGCTGAAAGTAGAGAGGTTTCACGCAGCGTCAGATGCAACATGGGACTGTGCTGCCACAGCGGCCGCAGCGCCTGTGCCCACGCTTGGGCACAATCCCTCACGTCCTTTGGGGAAGCACAGCCCCTGACTCTCCAGGTAGGTCCGGTGCATCACATTGCAACAGGAGGCAAGAGGAAGCGCTTTTGACCATATCAAAAAGAGGCGCTTTGATCATTCTTTTAACTGGGAATTTAAGCAAAGTCAAGACCATTGTGCAGAATGTTTCCGCGTTGATGAATCAGCTTCTTCCAAAGGGAAAAGCTGTGCCATTTGAAAAACGTTAGCCCGTTATACATAACAAGCCCTCCCCCAGAGACCTCGCAATTAAGGCCTGAGACAAGCTGAAGCAGGCAGGCAAAATAAACCCCGGGTTCAGAGGTACCAATTAAGCAAGCCGAGCAGAAATCTGAGTTTACCACTGGCCTGACCGATGCCAGAGGGGAAGAGTTTGTTGGCAAATTTCAAAATTAGACTTAAAAGAAGAAGAGCTGGTTAATATGAACCAAGCAGCCTCGCTAGGCTGAAAAATGATGAAATAGCCCTTTGCATGTTCCTGCCTTCCCCTTTTATGCATATGTCATAAATAATTAACCGGCTTTTTGTCTTTAGCCCTTGATGAATTCTGGGGTGTAATAACAGGAGTAGACGATGGTATCTCGACTGTTCTCTCTTCAGACAATACTGGGCTCTCGCATGTAATCCAGCGGTGGCACAGAGCAAGTTTTCCTTATCCTCCCAATCAGGTTTCTATCCTGTCCTCCTCCTATGCACATAATTATCCTCTGGAGCCACATTCATGGAAGCAATAGGCACGTAGGCCGCTCAGCAGTGCCGTACCGGCTGGCAGACCTGCTAAAGCTGGGCTGTAATTACACAGTAGGCAGCCTTCAGCAGCAGTCACCAGTCCTGGACAATAACAGCAAGCAAGTAACACCCTGTAGGCCAGCTTTCCCATTAGGTTTTTTTATTATTTTTGTGGTATTGAGTCATATGGGAGTACCTAGCAGGTAACATGTCACATACAAGTGTTGGGCCTGGAGACCAACGGAGCAGACAAAAACATCTTTTCTTTGGCTGTAATCTGAGCCACCCTCGAGAGACAAGGTGGGTTATCACACCCGTGGCAGTCATCCTGGCGGCCAGGCAGGCTGGGAGCCAGGCAGGACGCCTGCCAGCATCACATCTCCATGGGCTCACGAGGCCGTGTTTGGTAGAGAAAAGTGATTTCCTGTGTTTTTTGTTGAAGGAAGCTACAGCTTGGGATGTTGTGGCAGGTCAGTGCCTTCTGCCTGGCAAGTGAGTGTCTCAGCTGAGCATTGGCACCCATTTCTGTATGGGGCCGGGTGGCCACGGCGCAGCAGGAGACCATCAGCTGGTCACCTGCTGCGATCTCGCCTGCAAGTGATTCTCCATGATGCGAAAAGGTGAGGTTGCAGCCAGGCAGGGGTCAGGGACTCCCAGCCCGTTGTCCACGACGTGAACAAACAAGGCCAGTCACTCTCCTGGCTTATGCGAGGGACATCACCACCTTCCCACTGACCGCCTTTTCCCAGTGCCCAGACATCCCCATCCTCTGTCCCAAGAGACGATATGCCTGTGAAATGCCTTGGAATCCTTCCTGCGTGTCCCATTCGCAGCTGTGTCCCACCATGACCAGGAGTTAAAGAGCCGCCAAAGCCACTGAAACACAAGACAGGAGGTCTGTGATTAAATCTCATCTACCACCACTGCAGGCAAGCACAGTCCCTGCTGGGAACATGCAACAAAGAACGGGACACCAAAACAACACAAATCCCATACTTGCCCCGTAAACTAGTACTGTTTCAAAGAAGATTGTCTGGGCCTCCATCAAATGCCACCTCCCTTCTGGAAGACAAGGGTGTCTAGTCCTTCGTTCTGATATCCCGATTCACTTTGGATACATATACCACAAACACTCATGTAATTTTGCACCTCAATGCCAGGTCTCAAAGCTTCAAGTCTAGAAGAGCCTACCAACCCAAGGCACCACCGAGGACAGGACTGTCGTATCCCACTTTCTAGCAAATGATTCACTCTGTCCAAAGCTCGTGAAGCTCCACAGGGCACATTGCACATGTTCATCCACCTCCTAGAAGCATCTTGAAAGCCACAGCCATCCTGGAAGTGTGATGGTGTTGGAGACTGATCTAAATCACACCACTGTCTGCAGGTGCCCGTGCTTCATCCGAGGGGGATGAGCTGGGGAGAGGCTGCCTGGATGGAGCCAATGGGCGTTTCCGCTGTGGACGAATGTTGCGGGATGCCAGAAAGAAGTGAGCTTTCTGGGGAAGGAGATGGAGCGTGGCTGGCACAGAGGGCACAGAGGCAGGAGGGCTGGCCCTAGCTGGGGTAAGACAAGCAAGTTTACATTGAGATCTTGGGGGCTGATTAAAAAAAATGAAGCACAAAGGCAGGCCTGAAGAGCTGCATGAGCAGTCACAGGCGAAGAAGCACAAAACAGGTATCACCAGTCTGCGTCTCCCTCCTTCTCACCCACACCCTTCATCCTGCCCCGACTGTTGGCTCCGCAGTGCTTGTGTCTCCATACCTCCTTTCTGGGAAAGGACAGCTTTCGCCCTTCCCCTCCGCCTTGTGCTGGCGTCTCCTCCCTACGTCTCCTTGCTCTGCCTTTCCCACCTTTCTCTCCCCCTGAGGACACATAAGCCTTTTCGCTTTGCACGCTTTCCTTTCCCCCGCCGCCATTTTGTGCTTCCCCACTGAGGCGTTTCTCTTTCGCCCCTCCGGGTGAGGGGAGAGACAAAGGCCGCAGTCTCCCAGTCAGCTCCACTGCCCATTGCCTCCACAGCTGGGTAGCCCTGGGCCACCGATCCACCCATGGGTGCTTTCCACCTACACGCTCCCGTGGGCCACAGGAGGCCTGCGGCTGCTCCCCGGCTGGCACCGCAAAGGGGAGAGGGGCACCCGCACCCCTTGTGGCCCCTTCCCGGCTTCCCAAAGGCTCCTGTGGACAGCAAGGAAGGAGCTGCGAAACTCCAGTGGTTAATTTTTCCCCTCCTTTCATTGTGTATTACACGCCTTTTGTGAAAACAAAGAATTAAAAAACAAATTAATAAAATAAAATGAACAGAGACATGACCTCAGCCTGGCCGCTCAGAGCAAGAGGCGTCAGGTGTCTAGACCTGACCGACTGTTGCTACGCCTTATGCCACAGCCCAACGGGCGGCATTTTATAGCGTAGTCAGAAACAAGGCAGAGTCCATGCTGCATGTTATGCTGCATGTTATTAATGTTTTTTGGTGAAAGAGCAACACTATACCCCCTATTTTCCAGCTTTCTTGTGGGAGACATAAGGGTTTGACTGGGAGGTGTTTACCTAGCCACTGGAGCTGAGAGTGAAAGGTTCGTGTTGCACCCAATAAACTACCCATGTTTTTCCTTCAGAACAAATAAAGACATAGTGGGATCAAAATCTGTACTTTACTTTGGTAGAGGCAATGTCTGATTTGTCCCAGCTAAACTAAACACATCTCCCTCCAGCTTTGTCCTTCACTTTGCATTCACTGCTCCTGGCAAGCCTGGGACTCCCAGAGCGACATGGAGACAACGCGAGGACCTGTGCAAAGCAAGTGTCTCTCTGCAAACAGCAAGGACTTCTTGCAGATACCAGTCAGACAAATGAAGGGCGATCTCAGCTTTGGGAGTGCTTGGCCACAGAGACGGGTGCTCACCGTGAGCGCCCAAGCTTCTCCCCGAGCAGGAACCTGAAGGACACATCGTTGGGACAAACATCTCCCACGCAGGGTGACAACAAGCACAAGGCAAGCGATTACTGTAAGCTAGGGAGTGTATCCACCTCAAAACTGCTGTTGACTGCAGATGTATGACGAAACATGTCACCATTGTAAACA
This sequence comes from Phoenicopterus ruber ruber, assembly GCA_009819775.1. Lineage (NCBI taxonomy): Eukaryota > Metazoa > Chordata > Aves > Phoenicopteriformes > Phoenicopteridae > Phoenicopterus > Phoenicopterus ruber. The sequence continues at coordinate 25,807,920 of CM020217.1, read as the reverse complement.
TGTACATAGCGATGTCTGATTCAGATCGCTACTAATTACTCTGGCAGAGTATTTGAAGTGCCTTAGAAAGCCAACACCCGCTGAAAAGGCATGATGCTTCCTGGAGTGATGTTCTGCCACTGATTGCAGCTTGGGTGTTTCAGCTTGTACTTACCTTTCCTCCTGAGAAGGGGGGGTTACAGTTTCTTCCGACCCCAAGCACCCACAAGTAGTATATTCACTGATCTATCATTAACTTCTTAAGGAAAACCCTGAAAGCGAGTAAATTTATTACAGTCTGACACTGAACTATACGTAATTGCTCTTGGAGTGCAAGTTTTCACCCAGTTGTGCTATTGTCAGACAGTAAATTCATTCAGGAACTGAAGGAAATGTATGATGTGAACCATGTCTTAGGCAAGGAAGGGGGAAGATGCTAGCTCTGCTCCTTTTTCCATGCAGAGAGGCTCCAAACAAGACAAAAAAAAAAAAAAGAAGACAAGAAGCAACGATGGACATGAAAGGCAAGAGGGAAATAGAGCTAAATATTAAGGGGGGAGAAAAGCTTCCTAAAGACAAGAACAGTTACAGGAAAGGAGGGGCTGCTGAGGGAGGTGGTCAGAGAAAGAGCAGCAGCGATGCACCCTCCACTCTCAGTGCAGGAGCTTTACCAGTGACATGAATGAAGGCATTAAGACAGCAAGGGCCCAGTGCCAAAAACCTCCAGGAACACATGTGCACCTGGGGCACTACTTCTCCGTGGCCAACAGGCCTTCATCCTTTCCCACCAGGCCACCATGTCACCTCCAGCCCCATCATGGCCTCTAGCCTGCAGTGGGGACCTGAGAGATGTGAGGGCCACCCTGAGCCAAGGCTCGCTGGGTGTCCCCAGGGCATGGTTCATCCTGCCCAGCCACCTTTGTATACCAGCCACTGTGAACGGAGGGGTAAATGCTGCTTTCCCTGAACCCTCCCAAAGTGACACTGAACCCCTGCAGCACAGGCACTGGCTCCTGCAGGACAGGCAGCCTTCAAAAGGGCCAGTGTCCCGGGGAGTGAGCATTTAAGCATGTTTGTAATTTGTTTTTAAAGGTTGGAGAAGCCTAGGCAAAGAGCTCGGGAAAGCCGTGTGAAATGACCTCACTGGTTTTCTAATTGGCATCTACTTAACATTGCAGCATTGTTCTTCAGCGCATGTATTAGCAATAGCAAAAGTCCAAGCCAAGACATTCAACAAAAACGAGGTCACTAGAATAAAATACTTATTATCACCAAAACCACCTTGCGTCACCGCATAACTGTGCCGCAAAAGACACTGACTCAAACCCGATAAGGGATGAGGTGTCAGAGGTCGCAGCACACATTTCTCGAGAGCTCCCCCATTGATCCCACTGCCCAGCTGAACATCAGCCTCTTCGACGATTTCCAGTTTCACCAGGGACTCCTTTTATTTCACCCCCCGTGCAGGTGTGAGGCTCCCACACTGCCAGTCTTGCGCGACCAGGCGTTTGCAGCAGTGCCAGTTGCTTCTGCACAGTATTTCTCATACACCTATGGCACCGCTTGTGCGACAGTCATGCCTCTCGCCCGAACCTGCCTCCTCCTGGGCTCCTACTGCTCTTAGTCCCCTGCCAGTTGCATGGGAGAGGTGTAAAAAACTGGAGTCAGCTGTGGAAATAACCAAATATTTTTGGTTAACAGACGATTGGCAGTAGTTCAGACTGATACAGAATTTGGCATCTCAGCTGCAGAAGCCTATCCCACACAAAGGCTGTGTTTTTCCATCACATTGCTCATGTATTTGTTTTCATACTTTTTTTCTGAAAAAGAAAATAGAATTAATGTTTTTCCTCAGGTTTTCTTTCTATTTTTTTTTAAAGCATCTTAGGATTACTTGTGAAAAAAGGGCTTGCATTTTGGACCTTGAAAAGTGGGCAGGTGCAAGTGGCCATGGGTGAAAGGATACCCTCATTCAAATATCGTACTAAGGTCATGCAACACAGGGAAGCCAATTAGAATATTTTTATCACCATTATGGTAAAGACTTTGGAAAAAAACCCCAACATTTTGCATTCCTGCCACACAAGGATAAATCTAAGTCCCAGCACTGGGAGCAAAGGCCTTTGTTTCTTTGCTCATATGGAAAAAGAAAGTGGGAAAGCACATGGAAAGGGCATTGCTAAGGGAGGGCCAGATCCGGCTCCCCGTCTAGATGCCCTCTGGGAAAATGGCAGGACCACACTCCGACAGAAACAGTTGAGCAGATGCCTCCGGGTGGACTTCAGAGCCATGACAAAGTATTTCTTGACCTTTAACAAAATTGTCCCTCAAAGCTCCCCAAAAAATCTGAGCTGGACTCCGGCTGTTTTTCTAGAGAAAATGATGCCGCGGGTGTGCTGAAAACTGGAAAATGAAGGTTAGGAACAGGATGGTTCATTAATGATAAATCATGACGACACTCTTCTTTTTGCACAGAAACCAGGAAGTTTCTCAAGTGTACCAAGGTCTTGAGGAGGAAATGATTGCGTACACAGTTACTGAGTCTATTACAGATAATTATATCTACTTTTCCACTGAGATAATCTCCCTCACTCTTTTGCAGTTCAACTTGGGTGATAGCTTTCAACACTCCCGTCATCATCATAAAAAGGAGTGTCCAAAGTCCTGCGGGGACTGGGAGAGGCGAGCGTGGGGCACTGGCTCTGCGTCCTGCCAGGAGCATTGACAGTGCCTGGCAGGTGACACGCAGCACCCAGCCTGGGCTGCGGCAATATTCAGGCAGGCGAAACCAATAGGTTTCCTACTCCTGAAGCAAAGTAAATCTGCTGAGTTTTAAAATAGATTTCTATTTGAAATAGAAAAGCTAGCGTGGAGGAGGAGCTGGGGGGATCAGCGAGGCTGTCAATGTGGGCTGCTCTTGCAGGGTGAAGAGGGAAACACCATCCCATCCCATCCCATCGCGTCCCGTCCCATCCCATCCCATCCCATCCCATCCCATCCCATCCCATCCCATCCCATCCCGTTATCACTGCCGTTTGAGGGAACCCAGGACTGTTTGTCCCTGGAGCGGGTCCAAAGGCAGGGGAGCGACTGGCCCAGGTGCTGCGGGGAGCGAGGGATCCCCAGCGGGGGAGCGCGGGAGCTCACCCTGGGCCGCTGCTCGTGCTCCCTGCACCCTTGCACGCAGCCCTCTGGGTCAGATCGGTACAAGTATTTAGATGCCTACAGATGCAAATCAAGTGCAATGTGGTATTTCCCAAAGCATTTGCATTTCAGACACCCACGTATTCTTAAAATTCTACCCTTCTGCCTATGTATACATTAGTATCTTAATTTCTAAAATGGATACAGTAATTACCCACCTCTCTGGCAGCAGGAGGAGGAGATCCTGGTGTGCTGCCGTTAGCTCGACGGCAGCGCTGGTACCCCTCTCCTTGCAGCTCTACATGCCAGGCGATGCCGGCTACCCCGTCAGCACCTGCAATTGCATCTGCTGATTTTGGGAGAGGAGAGAAATGCCAACTCTGAGTCTAGCTCTGTTTAAGACGGTTTTCTGAGATGATGCTTCCTGACCGTTTCCTCAATATCCGTGGGCTTGTGCCATAGGAAAACTTCAGGCTCCCCAGGCTGGCGGCACATCTGACCATCGTGTTTCGCACAGGCAGCTGCTGGCAGGCACGTGATGGGGGCTTGCCAGAAATACTGTAAGGTCATGTGCGTGCGTTGCAGGGAAAAGAAATATGTGTGGGCGCCTTTTAAGGAAACCATGAGCCTCCCTTTGAGCACCCCAGCGATCACACAGCTCGGGGGAATCAGCACAAAAAGCAGCTCTGCACTTGCAGTGTGTTTCTTCTGGATTGTCAGCCTTTTATAGTTCCCGTTTGTAGCTAAGCCGCGTCTTCATCTCGTCTTGGCAGTGCTCATTTCTCACAGTAAGTGAATATCACAAAAACCTAAGAAAACCAAACAGAAATGTATTCTTGCCCATCAACAGAAAGCAGCCCCGCATTAAACTGACCTGCTGGATAGTGCTTTACATTCTACTTCCTCAAATATAAAATCCTCTTTTTCTTTCTATAGGAAAGCAGGAAATGTATGGACAAAGGGGGTTTCACTTCAGGAACAAGGAATACCAAAGACAGTTCCCCAAACAGTTTGCAGGCTGAACTCAGCAATTAAAAAATTAGGACACAAGTAGGAATTGATACAGCCAAATAAATACTTCAGCTGATCATCCAGCTACTTCAGGCAGGCAATCCATCAAGTTTGGCCACTACGACACTTCTGAAAACTTGTATAAGTAAAAGCAGTAGGCAGCACAGTGAGTTAGACCTTGAGGTAGGTGGGCAGACTGTGAGCAGAGCTACGTACCTGACCTAAAAGCACCCAGGCCAAATAGGGAGCCGTGAAGACTGAGGTCACAGCGTAACACGTATGGTGGGGTCACGGTGTAAAATCCCCGGTGCTCAGGTGCTTCTCTCCATCTCAGACCAGACATAAAAGGTACCACGAAAACGGCAGCGTAGCAAGCAAAAGGATGCATCTCCCCTTGGCTGCAGTAGATGCAGCTCACTCCTTACAGCCTCTCAGGGATGTCCTGGGCGTTATTACACTAAATTAGCAGCAACGCTGCAGCTCGCTTATTAACACATCCCACGGGCCACCAGGCTCACAGAAACTCCGCAGGGCACAGTGGAAACAGACCCTGCTCGGCTGCAGATCTGTTTGCTGCTCATCCACGTCAGGCTCCTTTCGAAATACGGCGCAGCATATGGCGATGGCACAGTGGTCCTGGGTTTTTCCCCTTGCAACAGGTGTAATATAGAACAGCCCTGCAGTTTTTACTCAGCCTACAGTGCTGCCTCCTAGGAGTCTGCTACCAGTGTTTTTTCTCAGCAGAGCACTCAAAAAATTGTTTGATTATCTAAATGCGCCAAGATACACAAAACCCTGGGAAAATACTAACAGTGGAGAGCTGGGTTTGCAGTGACACCAGATTCTTCAGCCTTTCACTAGGGAATATAGCAGAGACCTGAGTCACTGGCTGCTCACGGGGTTTGCTGCGGCAGCAGCGCTCAGCAGCACCTTGCAACACCTCCACCGGCTCAGCCACCTCACCTGCCTGGAAGTTTCACTGCAGCCCATGAGAGTTATGCTCCAAACTGTGCTGGAGGATTGACAAATTGCCCATACTTCCATTTCTTGAACAGCACGCTGGCTTGTGGAGTATGTATGTGTTTCAAATCTTGCAGCATGTGGATGAATATCAGGGCACCCAGATACAGGAGCTGAAAGAAAAAAGCCGCGAGTGCCCTGGTCATTAGAAGATCTCAGGGCTTAGCCCTTAAGCAGGGTGTTTCTTCTGTTGGCACACGGTCAGAAGTATCTCATGTTCATCAGTTCATAAATCTCTGTATTTTTGTCACCTAGGGACTGTCACACTGGGTCTGATGGATGTTTCATTCTGTAGCCTGCCTCCAAAAGAACTCAGCAGTGGGTGCTGATGGAAGGAGGGTGAGAAACAAGGCATGCACTGCCCAGCCCCTTTCTCGGCATGTCCTCCTTTTCAGAAATTCTCCTTTTTCCTAAAAGGTGTGCAAGGCTAGAGGCACATTTATGCTCACAGATAGCTTATCTCCCCGGTTCATCCTCAGCCCCGGGGCCCCAAGCTGCACGCACTGCATGCTGGCCAGCAGCAAACCCGCAGGCTCCCTTCGGCAAAACCCAAGGGGAAGAAAAATGAACATCAGGCCTCAAGGCTACAGGGGGACTCAGGCCAAAGGACCTCCCAGCAGGCAGCCTGCCCCCTCCCCAGCACCCCCCACTTCAAATACCCTCCGCAACAAACCCCGCTTTTGTTTAGCAGGGGTTGCCAGCCGCGGGAGCAGAGCTGGGCCAGAGAAGCAAGCGCCAAAATTCCTGCTGATTTCCATGAGACGCAGCAGGCCAAGCCCTGATGCTCCAAATATTCCCGTCAGACTCCAATGCAGATTTTTTCGGAGCTGGTTCCTGTTGCAGCAGAAGACCCGAAGCATTTCTCTGGCCTCCTCTGGCATCCAGGGGCTTCTCCTTTGGGAAAAAGGATGAGTACAGACTTTGGTAATTATTTGTGGAGCCTGGTCTTACGCTGCTTCCTCCTCTCCCAAGTGATAACTCAACCGCAAGCACAGTGGAGGCGGGCTAGGACAGAGCCGAAGCCCTGCGATGGGCCTGGCTCAGCGAACGCTGCCTAAGACTTACCACGAGCGAGGACTCAGACTTCCTCGGCACTCGCCCCTCCACAGCGTTAGCTCCTGTTTTGCTGACAGTTGCAGCTGTGGAGAGCTTTTTGCTGATATACAGGTTTTGCAGGGGTTATTATTAGCTTATTGAAATGAAATGGCTGTTGTTACGAAAAGCTTTGGTACAAAACCAGGACAGGGTGACCTCAAACTGGGAGGACTTAATTTCCTTGATGGCAAATGTCAAGGCCCATCATGCAGTGCCCATATGCACATACAAGCTAATGAGGATTAATGCACAGGTAGCGCGCTATTGCCACTATAAAAATGGCAGCACCCCCCCACCCCCCACCCCCCCCAAGAATAAGGGGGAGAGAGAGATGACTCTCCATGGCGATCCCTGTCCCCCCACCCAGGAGGCCAGGACCCGGTGGTGACAGCTTGGCTCTGGGGCATGAGGGAACGGGGCTGCCGGTCTCCAACCTGCCCAGGGCTGGTTGTGTTTTGCTATGCAGTATCTGCTCCTAGCGAAGATGCCCAGGGTCTTTGCCCTCCATCTTCCATGGTTGTCTTAACCCCACAAAGCAACAGCTCTTGTTGTAGCAGAAGTTAGAGAGCAGAGTCGAATATCTCCTGAACTGTCCCGCAAAGTTTCTGCTTCTCGCTGCTGAAGGGTTCAAGCAGCAGTAACACCACAGGAGAAACACAGCAGCAGTCACTACCCGATCCCTCTACCACCTCAGCAAAACACCATAGGAAAACGAAGAGAATAATGTATCCTATAACAATTTTTTGCACCGAGTCATCCAATGCCACTTAAGAAGCAAATCAGGTCACTTCCCCAGTGCTTAGTTAAGTCAATCTGCTCTACGCATGGGGACGAGATCAGTTGCTGTTACAGCCATGGCAGACTTTTCAGGGTTCCAAACAGGCTCCCAACTCGCTCCCCAGGATCGGTATCAAAGGGAAGGATTGCTTCCAGCAGCAGGTCCTCAGGGGGACGCTCCCTGACCGGCCACTGCACCAACAGGTCAAAGCTGAAGTCCCTGCTGGCACGGCACCCCGGGGCGCGGGCGCTTGGGCCGGTGCCGCTCAGCCCGGGCTATGCTTGGCATGCCAGCCCCTTGAACTCGTGTCCAGCTCTGCAGACTCCTGCCAAGGGAAACAAGGGCGTTGCGGTGCTCCGGGCAGGCCGATGCTCAACCACGTGCGTCTCCCTGATGGATTATTCAGCCTGTGGAGCTGCTCACACAGCTTGCCCGAATTTTTGTTCATCTCAATGAAAGAAGAGGGATCAGTGACAGAGTTGATGGCTGAAGCCAGACCTGACAGTTTTCCCCCTGTTCAGATCTGCCGTCACTGGAGAGCCCAGTTCAGGAATCTCTCTCTGAGTTTCCATTTAGACCCACAGAATTAGAGTACAAGAGGGCGGTGATCGCGCACTTAATTTGTTTCACCCTGGAATACATCATCATTTAAAAGCCCAGAATATTTATTGGTGGCAAAGAGATATTGATTGCCTAGCCACAGGCAGAGTAAAAATCATTGAGGGGAAAAAAAAGAAAAAACAAGCAATGAAACGAACCAGAAAAATTGCTCTGGTGCCTCCTGCCATGCTGCCGTGCGATGCGCCGTTTTGGTCTTCTCTGCCTTTCAGCACCCCTCCGCTCTCGCAGACTTCCAAGGCACGAGAAATGGCTTTTCCCTTTGAATTTATTGGTGAATGGTTTTCAGCAGCTCCCAGGCACTTTATCACCTTCCTGCAGAGGAACATAAAACACAGCTCTTGTCTCAGCCTATGCAGTAGGAACAAATAAATAAGGGCAGCTCCCTGCAGCTCCACCACCGGCTCCTCCACGCGCAGGAGCTGGCTGCATTGTACCAAGGAGCTCAAGCTGCGGAGTTCAGAGCTAACTCTGCTCTGAACTCCCCGCCGCCCCTGGATGTTTGGAGCCGGTTATTTCCTTGTTAAGGTTTGCCCAACAGGAAAGCTGTTTCCCAGCCCTAGAATCTGGTTAAGAGCTAATGGCCCGTTGTGGCTCTTGTAAAAGATGAATTTCCCTGCTAATGGCGGCTGCCCATTTTCTTGCGGTGTTGGCGATTCCAGTGCTGCTTGGATGCCACGGTCGGGTTCGTGCAGCCGGAGTGGTTTCATTTTGGCAAATTGCGTTTTATAGCGCGATGGCAATCGCTCACATCATTGGGGTTGTGCAGCAGCCCTGCGGCAAGCCTCACTGTCGCTCCGTTTGCCACAAACCCCCTTGCGCTGGTTTCCGCTGCGGGCTGCGCTCAGGAAGAGCGGCGCTGGGAGGGGACTGGCGTCTTCTGGGGCGGTTGTGGGGCAGCTCCTGACAGGGACCCACCAGCAGGAGAAAGCGGGACTGATCCTGTGGGCGACGCCCCGGGCGGGCACTGGCACGGAGCAGAGGGCTGGGCTAAAGCTTCCTGGGCTAGTGAGCAATAGTGGAGGGCTCAGTAATTTGCCGCTGTCCGTGGAGGCTGGCAAGGTGTCGCACCGCTGCTGGCCAGAGCCTGCTCAAGCCCAGGCGCAGCGGTCCCCAGGCTGCCCTGCTGCCCAGGGAGAGGCAGGGCGGTTCCAGGCTGCTTTTAGAGATAAGTGTGGGGCTGCCCCTCTGCACCGGCGGCCAAGCCCCTGTAATCAATCCCCTTGCACCTGCCCGGGGCCACCCCAGCACGGCCGTGCACAAGGATTGCAGCTGTGCATGAGTACTGCAGCCATGCAAGAGGATTGCAGCCATGCACAAGGACTGCAGCCATGCGTGGTGATTGCAGCCATGCATGGTGATTGCGGCCATGCATGACGATTGCGGCTGTGCATGATGATTGCAGCCGCGCGTGGTGATTGCAGAGGTGCATGAGGATTGCAGCCGTCCACGAGGATTGCAGTTGTGCGCAAGGCCTGCAGCCATGCACAAGGATTGCAGCTGTGCACGGTGATTGCAGCCATGCAAGATGATTACAGCTGCGCACGGTGATTGCAGAGGTGCATAAGGATTGCAGCTGTGCGGGAGTATTGCAGCTGTGGAAGGTGGTTGCAGCCATCCATGAGGATTGCAGCGGTGCATGAGGATTGCAGCGGTGTACGGTGACTGCAGCCACGCACGAGGATTGCAGAGGTGCAGCCTCTCTGGAGGCAACTGGCTCCTGCAAGCCCAGGCACAGCAGCAAGGCTGCGCTCACCCATGCTGGTATCAAATGGAGAGCAGCATCCCCGTGCAGCCATGCTCCCTGTCACGCAGCCGGCCTATGATCTTCGCAGCACCCTCTTTGCTGGAGCGAGAAGGACATAAATTAGCACCTCCGTAGGTTTTTGCAGCCAGTCTCTGGGAATCTGGTAGGCGTTCCTCAAGGTTTTGATTATTCTAATTTTTGCCTGGTTTTAAAGGGGAAAAAAAGCATAAGGTGCCACCCATATTTCAAAAAGAAGAAATGCGGCTTAACCTGGTGATTCAGTCGCAGGGAACAATTTGTTGTGTTTTCAGCAAGCTGTACTTCAATTTGTATTTTGCAAAAGAAAAGCATTGTATTTTGCCAGCCTAACCTTACTGATTATCCCTTCCCAGAAGCTTTAGATAATTATTTGGTTCAACATGTATCATTTAAAGAGTAATTCATGTGCTAATATGCATAATCCAACAGCACAGTTTAATTGCAAGATCTTAGCGCTACCGTTGAACTGCATTGTTGGGATTCATTTCTCTCATTCTTCGACGGGTTCTAATTAGCCCTCTGCAAATAACTGATTTTCTAGATGTTAGCAGCTCTGAAAGTCTTTAGCAACAGCTACTGGGGTCCAAATGTTTTGTTCTACTCAAAACATTGCAAGAATTTGAACTTGCAGTTTCACTTACAAAAGGGAAAAGTATTTCAAAATGAAAAGTGGTTTGGAGTCAGGTGTTTTTTTTAAATATTTCAGGAAGTTAAAGCATTTTACAAAAGAAAAAGTCCCCCCTCGAGTCTGTCACTGCGGTGAAACCACCACCGGCTACTGAAATGTTTGTGCTGGTATTCTCAAAATTTGGGGGGACGATGTAGATTCCTGCTCTTGGAATTCCTTTCTCTTAACATCATTAAAAGGAGAAGTTGAAAGCACACAAAGTAAACCAGCTGCTTATTAATGACCTGAGCAAGGGCTTTGTATGCCCCAGTGCCCCAGATCACAGCTGTGCTTTCCAGTCATGCCACACGAGATAGATAGCATCTCTTCTGTACACCTGGCCTTACTCGTTTGGAAGGGGTTTTTCCCCAAACAGAATAGTAGCATTTCCAGGACAATCTCAATCCTGTTTAAAGCAAACAAACACGCTTTAAGGAACCTTAACGTGCCAAACGTGTTAAAGAGCCTAAATTCTATGAAAAATCACTTGGGATGTAGGCTCCTAAAGTACGCAGGGGCTTAGGAGCATTTGGGAGTGCAAACGGATGCCTCTGGGCTTTTCAGAAGCATATAAGCAGCATGTGAACACAGTCCTTTATCCTTACATCCTATGAGACATGTGGTCCACCGGTACTTCTGTAGACTGACACCGGTCCTGGAGGCAGCTGTGAGCTGGACATGGTGCTTCCTCGCCGTGAGGGAGGACGGCGAAGCGCTCTGGGACGAGACGGCTATGGGTCACTTCTAAAACCACAGGTCTCACTTGCACCCAACGTGCTATGGACTTGTCCTGAGCCCCAAGACAACCTCTTTCTTTCAGCCCCTCTGCTCCTCCCTGCGTAAGAAGCCGTGTACCAGGGGATCGATGTTGTGTCCTTGCAGCACTGGCTGCATACTGTCTGTGGAGGGCTCTCATTTCACCACCTGACACATAAAAGCAAAAAATAAAGAAGTCAGAAACATTATCACCATGGAACTCTTTTGGATGAACTTCGTCTGAGATTAAAACCAAACCAGGAGCATTTTCAGCGTGGCAGGCATTTTCCTTAGCTTCCAGAAAAGAAAAATATGAGTCAACAGGCTAAAGAAATCACAGAAACAGGTGGCGAGAGACAGTGTATGGGGTTTAGTATTTGTACAGTTGTTCTAGTCCTTACATAGGCCTGCTTTAAAATGAACCAAAATACCACTCTGTGCTAGCGGTTGGTATACATTTACTGCCTTAAAAGCATTGGACATCTACCATAGTTTTGCTCCAGTGATGTTTATTCATTTAATAAGACAGTCTCTTAAATCTCGTCTCTGCAACCTTTAAGAGAAGTGGTGTATGGCCAAATCAAAATTAAAACCAAAATAAACAAAACAAACCAAAAAACAACCCACATTATTTTGGTTTGTTTTTTTTTTCCCCCTGTCTCTTCTGAACATCAAAGAGAACAAAATGAGGAAAACCCTTGAGCCTAACTGCTTCTGTATCCCTCCTAATTGACCCAGGAGTCTGTCTCAATATCACTTTCAGGCTGCTTTAGCTAAATAGCTTCAGGATACAAGAGGTTAAAGCATCCTGCCGTGCAGAAAGCTTTTACTTGAAAGGTCTAACAGCCTTTCGCTTAATCTGCAGAGTGGAGCTGTGATCTTACAACAGCCAAAGTCATGAGCTTGTTAATGCTAAAATGACAGATGTTATAACAACAGGATATTTATTAAGTTTCCCATTACCCTGCTGTGTTCTCAGACCCCTATTTCTTTCCAAGACTGCTCTTTGTTTTTTTAATAACCAAAAGTTAGCAGAAGTCAGTTTCTAGCCTTCTAACAAGAAGCCATGCAAAGTGCGAAAGGTAAAAAACTAAACAGAAAACATTTATGAACTCTCCTTCTCCGTCTCAGCTTGACTCCTATTAAAGAAGGAAGCAGTACTAATTCTGTCGGTCCTTCTGCCTCCGTGTTACAGTATAGGTTTGTTTCAGAGTAAATAGAATTTTAACCTTTTACCTAAACACCATATAGGATTGCACGAAAAGTCAGAGTCCATGTGATTCCAAAGTCCTGGAGACTTTAGTATCCCTTCTTATACGCCTTCTATTACTTATTTAGCGAAGCGCTGCAAACTCTCTCTGGGTGGGTGTTTGTCGCCATTACTGGATTAGGAAGCATCCAGCAGCCCTGCCTGGAGGATACCTGCCCGTGTGCTCAGTGCTGTGCTGGGAGGGGGCAACCCCTGCCCAAGCAGTGCCTAGAAGTCATCGTGGAAAAAGCAGACAACCTAGAAAAGCCACCTGCACAAGGAAAGAAGTAACCAGGTTTAACAGTCATTTCTGCATAAATTGAGTTTTGAGACTCATTCGTCAGATCTGAACTCAGCAGTGGCGTTAATCCCAGGAACAACTGAACTGGCAGCCCAGAATCAGAGTTGCTACATCACTGGCAGTGCCATTTCCACCAGCCCGTCGCTCCCTTTACACCTTGATTTGGAGGCCTTTCCTGCACAGAGAGTGGGAGTTTTAAATGTTGAGGGACAGCACTGTTATGTGCATTTGTCGTTAGATGGGTGGTTTGTGACAGGAGCTGCTCAGAGCACAGGTTAGCTGGCCCATACGTACCCCAGCTCAGGGCAGCGATGCCCTCGCTTCTCCTGTGTGCTCTGGCCCCAAAACCGGTGCGGTACAGCAGGGATTAACCAGTGGCAATCTGGGCTTCTCCCAGGAGGACTGCTGGGTTTCCATCCCTCAGGTCGGGTCTGCTTGGGCTACAGTCGAAGGGAGGATGACTTCTTTCCCTAGCACGGCTGTAGTCCTGCTGGATGCCCACAAGATTTCTACAAGCCGCCTCCCATCCCTATTTCCGAGGTTATCCTTAAACTGAAATTTTAGCTTTCGGGGGAAATTAAAGTCCATGTGGAGGCAAATGAGACCACTCGGAGAACCACAGTTACTACAAAGTAAGCAATCACATTTTCTAGTCTCAGAGAGTGTTTCATATTTCTTTAAATACTATCTAGCAACGTCGGATGGATGAAAAGCATGACAGAGGCCAGAGCCCCATGTGGGCTACGAAGAGGGAGCACTTTTCACCTCTGCCAGAGGTCCCAACACTGTACCAGGGCAGGGTCTTATATTCATAATCTACTTATCACAGATGCTCGGAGATGGAAAACATGCTCTGAGGGGTTCTGTAACAACCATTACCCTCCTATCCAATTTACTTAAAAAACACCTTAGACCTACCAAAAAGTGCGTCAGTGAAATTTCGGTGAATCTTAAGCTTTTCTTCCTCTAAATATGAGTGACCCTGTTTTGGATCAATCACATTTACAGGAAAAAACCCCACCTTTCTTAACAAAGGCTAAAGGTGTTGAGAATTAAGGTAGCCTCATCTTCACAGCATTATTCCACATTTTCAGGTCTTTAATATGCTCCATCCAGTACAAGACTTAGTTCAGAGTCTTTCATTCTTACTGAGCACATAAAAATACATGATCACTGGCTCAGCCAGCCAGCACGTGGCACCTGAAGGTGTTGTCGTGGCAAGGTGTTCTGAAGCCAATTTGGTTAAGACGTTCTCCTTCAAAATTCTCCTATGAGCAAAGTTGTTCAAAAACCAGGATGATCAGATTTGGGTAAAACCCTGAACACAGTTCCACATTATTTAAAAGAAGGAATGCGTGTACTCCAAGGAGTAGCTGAGTGACGTACAGTCCAGAAATGCATCTGTCATGCTCTCCACTCTGCCCTACCATGCTTTCAGTGCCTGGATAAACCATTGCACAGGACAGGACCTAATCTGGTATTTCTGGTATAAAATCATCATCACATAACTAGTATCTTGAAGGGTTAGTTTTGCAGGACACTATGTATAATACAAGCAAAAATGCAACTTAGGAACAAATACCTTTTCTTACCTATCACTGAAGTAGTTTCTTCTTTGTGAAGCCCCAGCAAAGATTTCCACCTTCTTTTATTGCTGCGGTCCCTGTTCTCACAACATGTTCTACAGCCACTCAGAGCTCTGCACTTGTTACTGGCGAGTGACCTGGTACCAAGATTGTGTAGTTAGCTCAAATTTTGTGACTGAAACCTCCTTTCTTTCTAGCTGATATTTTAAAAATACTGTGCCTGCCAAAATTGGACAGGTTTTTGAAAATTAAGTTTATTTCTATGTTCTATGAACTGCTTGGATTAGAAACAAGGATACAGAATTAGTAAATAATTTTCTTGTTGATTATGACATGCTTTATTGGGAGAACTAATTATTTAATTTGAAAACATTCTTAGTAATTTTAAAAAATACTTGCATTGGAACTTTAAAAGCATAGAAATATTTCTGTTACCTAGAGGAACTTTCAAACCTTCATCATCATCAAAATAAATAAGGTCTATTAAAAGGTAGCTGGTTACAGCAGTTGCAGATGCACTGCACTGCATTAACCTCAGATTTGTAATTTACGGTTAAGGGTTAGAGATAAAGGGGAAGGGAAAGATGGCAGCAGTTCACCCTTGTTTATCTTGTTTCAGCAATTTTTGTCCTAGCCCAGACCAATGACTTTTTCTCTCCAAAGTGCTGTTTCGAAAGGGGAACTCCACATTGCATAAGGACTCTCTACATTTGACTTTACCTTAAGTCATTTGGAGAAATACTGCTCTATCAGGATTTTGACCATTGCCAGCAACAAAGCCTCCAGGCAAAGACATTACTTTTGCCAAGCTGCAGTCACTTAATACAGGCTACTTCTCATATGCTCAGGTGTGGAACAAAACTACTGTTCCCTGATTTTCTACTCCATTTTTATAGCAGTGTGCTCAGCTTGGTACTTCGCACTATCCTTTCCTGATGTAAAAGCTGAGGTTGTGCTGGCTACCTTCTCAGCCTCAGAAGGATTAAGGTCTTAGTTTCAGCTGTGATCTGTTCAAGCATTATTTTTCCCCATGTCTTTCACTGACTTTGATTTTCACAGACATCACGTGTAGGTCTCGCAGTAATTATGTGTTAAGCACTGCAGAGCTATAGAGGAAGACCAAAGAACATCATTACCCTCACCAAAACAGCTGAAGGGGGGAAAAAATTCTCGGTCCAAAGGCAAAATCCATACACGCTCCGTTGCTCATCTTTCTCCATTGATGCTCTAATTTCATTTGCTCTCTGCTAGCCAGAGTGACCACCACAGGAGAAGTGATCTGCCTTCCTGAGACTACCAGAGCTGAAAAAAACTTTGGCAAAAATCTTTCCGATCAAATTTTCCATTCTTACAAAGTGGCTAAAACCTCCGGTGCGTGTCCCCTTCTTTTTCCACATCGCATTAATTGTTGCGAAACTCCCAAACATGCAGTAATAGCTGAGGTAACTGTCCGGGCAGAGGCCAGCAATTAAGAGCGCCACAGACGCTGGTCTTGTGATGCATCTGTGCTCAGGAGCGCAGCAAGCGAGGCAGCCAGCCTCTTGTTGACAGAAGGCTACTGCAGAAGCTGTAGCCTTTAATAGCCAAACAGCTTTCAGTACAGAAACGTTACTTTGACATTACCTGGTTTTCGTAGCTACTTTTAGAAAGGGCAATGGCATTCAAACTCTTGGTTCAATGGCACGTTTTTTTTTTCCAGAGCGGCACACACTGTTGCAACGCAGGTGAATTACACACCACGGTCTAAAGCCTTCCAAGCTCATCATGTAAATCGGTAGTGAGATGTTTAAGCTGCGTGGCTAAACTTCTCTGGATATTTTACGGAAAAAAAAACCCATGCAAGTTTTAAGCAAACGTTACCCGAGGTTTTGAATGACATATACGGCTTGGGCGATGCTCTGAGCTTTTCACATATGGCTAGCGATGCCACGCTGCGACCGCGACATCAGCGCAGTCCTGACACGGGAGGTCTGCCCACGCAGCTTGACTCAATATTTAGTTCTGTAGTTTTCCTACTCCTTCAAAAAAAGATAACTGGGACATTATGGTGCCAAGCGTCATTCCACTTCCAAGCTGAAGCGTATGTACCAAACACCTCCTTTTTAGTGACAGCTTGCCGACTAACTCATCAGTGTCTCTACTGTGCACCTACTATATGCAGGGAGATTTGCAGACAAACTGGAAACACAGCTACCAAGGCTGGCTAATAATTCTCGTGATAATTAAACACAATTCTTCCTTTCTTTTTTTGAATAGCAATGTGAGAAGAAGAGCAAATCCCTTCAAAATAGCAAGACATAAAAGCCTAAGACCTCCGCCACTATGGATATTTAGAAGAAGAACTGCCTGAGCGTAGATTTTACCCAACCCAACCCCTCCTTACACTCAGTTGGAAGCACGCAGAATCAGCCCCATCCTTTTGGGTCAGAGCCTTCTCATATGCCCACAAAAATACAAGCAGAAATTATCCCCCAAATTTTGTTAATTCACATAATCTCTTTCTCAAAGGAAAATGAGCTTGTCTGCAACTGACTGAGGAAGAGTCCTAGAGCACCCCGGGACAAGAATGATGGGCCGCGTCTCCAGCCGACGCTGCCTAATGCAAAAATCTCGAGGGTATAGCAATATGTGCAGCGTTTATCTGTGGGAGTGTTGTTCGCTCCTAAACTAGGGTATGAGCACCAAGATCAGGTAAGCGGCAATGACCTAGTTACCTGCTCAGACTCACCGCACTGTACTCGCTGCACACGCCTGCTGAGCTGCACCCTCAGCTAGAAGGGTGACACGGTAACATCGAACCGACCAGCAAAGCCGAACCCAGGTCTGCAGCCCTCATCCGCCACCGTCTGCAGCGGGCCAGCAGCAACTGCTTACACTCGGCAGCCGTGCTCTGAAGCAAGAAAGACTGGCAGCAAGTAAATACGTCACTCAGCTGAGGTTTTGCTTATACTGCAGAATGCAATTGCCTATACTGCAGAATGCAACCGAAACAAGCGTAGGCCAACCCACAGCAAACCTAATCTACCAAATTAAGTCTAACGAATTCACCTAGCGAGTCCAGCAGCGCTAGCAGGGGAGATGGGGGAGGACGGGCTTCGGCCCAGGCCAGCAACACAAGCACAAATGGAGGAAACCCAGCAGGTTGCACATCCTGTTCCACAGCATCGCCACGGCTATTCTTAGCTGCACTAGCTGGTGCGAGGGAAACGCTGGGATGCCTCCCAACGCTGCGACTAGAAACGGAGCTTGCGTGACAGGAGGGGGGATTACAATTCGGCCTGAGTACTACTTCAAAGTTTGTATTGACTGTCACAAAAAAAAAAGACAACACAACACAAAATACGTAGATATAAATGCTAACCAAAGTTTCGGTGGCAAGGGTTTCATGCCGGGTTTGGGATGCTAGCACAGACAGGACTGAGGTGGAGGCTGCTGGAAGGGATCGCCTGCCTGGAGTCAGACATGGCTTCACTCCCATCCGGCCCTTCCCCTGTGGCATCAGCTCCTCCGATGCAAAAGCAGCAAGAAGGAGTTGTTCTGGGAGCTGGATCTGGTCCTTGAGGTGGTCAGGCAACTACCTGGGGTAGGAGATTACAGCGTAGGAATGGCATGGGTAAACGTACATGTAAAAGCAAAAGTAAGCTATAGACCTGAAGCTGCCTTTCCCATCCTAGTAATTAAAAATTCCCACGCTGGCACATCTCATAAAGGATGTTCATGTTAAGTTTAAATCCCATCTTTTCACAACGAGGTAGAAGTAGCTTTGGAAAATGGCAAAACGCAAGCTCATGATGTGCAATGCTCAGGGGACAACCAAGCGTAACCTCCCGCATAGATCCTATGGAATCACTTTTCCCCCTTGAAGCAGAAAAAAGCAGCTGCTGAAGTTGCACCAGTGAAGCGCTCCAAAATGAACACATCATTGCAAGCTCACGACCAGCTCGGCGCAGGTATTAGTAACGATCCTGCCCTCCTCAGTATTACTGCTGGCAGCTGTATCTTTTCCTGCCGTCAGTACTTCTCTCCCAACAAACTTTTCAAATTGCGGTGTTTCTGAATTGAAACAAACGAAGCTGAAAAACACCGAGGCATCTTCTGCTCTAAAGTAGCTATCTTCCAAAGACTTTGACATCAAATAAAACAGTACAGACTTCTATTAGGAAGCTTACCTTATTGACTGGTATGTTAGATATTTAACCACAGCCAATTAACGGGACAGGAAGATTTTTTTATTCTTTTCAAAGGCTGTTTTTCTTAGGAAAAAAATGCATTTTGCGTAATTAACTCTTCACATGATACTAGAACTGAGCAACCATTCTTTTAATCGCACCTGGAATCCAGACAGTTGGAGGCCATCCCTTTACAACCCATTTATTAACCTCCTCTTCTACTTGTGTTTTGTACTTGCTTCTGATGTTCTGGGAGATGGTGAAAATGCGTTTCTACTAGTCAAATTTCTTCCTAGCAACTGACCTGAGAAAGAAATCCCAACTAAAAGTACTTGACATTCAAGAGCTCCATTTATTTTCTCAGGACTTTAATACTTGATACAAAAGAAAAAAAAAAAAAAAACACACCCAACCAAACATCATTATTTTAAAAGAAGGCAAAAAAGAAATATCATCAACAAACACTAGCTATGCCAATTATATTTTAACATTGCTCAGAAATAGGATCCAGGACACAAAAAAAAAAGAAGCCAAATTAATCCCATGTGCTTTTTGGAGACATACAGATAGAAGCTATTTTATTTTTCAGTATGGTGGTTTTGCTCTTCAACCACTTGGATAACACGGTGAATGCAAAAAAATATAAATGTGAGCCTGCTAAAACATGGTACTGTACCCCACAGGCAGCTAACCACACAAAGCAAAGGTCACAAGGAATAATCAGACCTCCTGTTATCAGCAAAGCTACATTTGGTTTGGAAAATTGTCAAGACTGGCTTTAGCTCAGGCAAATGGCGCATCCACCTCTTCCCACCCAGCAGAGAAAGAAAAAGCCAAAGTTACTACAGAGCTGAACAACTTAAATGCATATCTAAAAAGGGCGTAACTGATGCTATGCTATGAAACTAAAATAGTCAAAGCATATTTATATGCTTTTAAATATAGTTAGCAGTATTTCCCATTCCCTCCGCATGGAACTCCGAACATCTAGCTACAAAATTCACCCCCTCCATCCCCCCCGGTCTCTCCATAGCTGAAGAGATTAGAAAGTGCAGTCAAAGCAGGGGGCAGGGGAAGGAGAATGGCAAGAATCTTTATCCCTCCTCCCCAAACTCCACTAGGCAGTGTTTAATAAACTCAGATGGCCCAATTTCGGAAGCAAACAGCAATGTCAGTTTAGCTGAACTTGTTAACAAGTCTTAGGACACTCAGTGGGCTTTTCTCCTTTCTTTTTGGAGAATGGGGAAAAGGAATAAATCCTGGAATTAAGATTATAACAGACTGATAGTATTTCTGCAGCCAATTTAGAAACACCACAGTACTCCTGATTTTAATACACCCATAAAATCTAGGTATTTTCAGTTGTTCTTCAAAAGCCAGGCTGTACTGGCAGAAGCTTTGGACTCACTCCTGCAAGTAATTCCTTGCATGCAAGTAACTACTCGTCAGCCCGATGAAACTATTCACAAATACAGAAATTTACAGGACTGAGCCCTTGCCATGAATTTTGGGGAGTCACAAGTTGGGGCTAGTTTTGTCTTTTACATAACTATGTGTACGTCCATACCGAATACCATGATGCAGCAATAACAGATATTACCAAAAGCCTAGAGTGGATGTTGAAAGCAATCGAGCTAAAATTATAAGGGGTTCCACAGAAGCAGTTTACTCTGCTAAGAAGTAAAGCCTCACGGTACTGTGGCTAGCCCACTGAGTGTCTGAATTAGTTCTGCACTGCACCCTTAGGTGCAGATATAATCTAAGAAGTGATTCTAAAATAGCATGTTTCTGGATGAGACATGTACTAAGTGTAAAATATTTCACCCAATGATGTTTGGTACATCTCTGACACATTTAATCAGAAGCACAAACAATCTACACGCTGAAATACAAACTTATTTTTCCTTAAAATCAGTGTTCCATTTTTTTTTATTTTAAAAATTCAGGAATGTGATACACAATACAATTAGCTCCCCACCACTGCAGTGTTCACTTACATGAGATTCACTAATTTCATGCTTTGTGGAAAAAAAAAAAAGAGACCGCACAGTGTTTTTGAATGCTCCCAGTATTCTGGAACCGTGATCTTCAGAACAAATCAAGTCTGTGTAACCACAGACAGATCTGGTTAAAAAAATCAAGCTATATTGCAAGCTAGCAGGCTACAGTCGGGTCTCATACAGCCAGAACAAACATAAAAGTGTTCCTGCTGCTGTACAGCCGCCACCTTGACCTGACTATATGCTTCCAGGGAATTTACCGTCGAGGGCTAAAGAGACCAAAGGGCCCCGTTAACACCAGCTGGTGCTGCACATGCAACGCGGCACAGGACAGAGAGGCCACGCAACTCCCCCTTCTGCCCCCATCATCATCATCGTCGTCACATCTGCATCCTGTCCTGGTCATAAAAATAACGTGGGGGAGAGCTTTTTGTCTTTTAAGCTAGCCATTGCCTGCAATGGACACAGAAATAGAAAAATATGACTTCTGCACCAAAAAAAAAGATTAAATAGTTACAATGGAATTAGTGACTACAACTCCATCTATTCAGATGCATTTACTGAGACTGTTAACCCATGGTGGCAACTGTCAAGACTTAATAGTTGCTCTCTGTTTATAAGAGCAACAGGAGAGAAATAAGTCAGGCTTCTCAGTGCTACTATGCTTTGTCTTGGTTGGTTTTTTTTAAAAATAAACTAAAGAGCAGTAGTTCTATGGCGCATTAGTGATATACAGCAGGACCTCAATAATTCATACTAATGACTGAGACCAATTTTAAACTAGCGAGCAAAATAACGAGTGAAAGTTTACCATAAAAAGCAAGGATACACATTTCCAAAAAAAATAGTACTTTGTTCATTTCAAAATTTACTTGGTTAATACTTTATAGTATACTAGAAGTGGTAGCATATTTTGCAAATGTAGTCTCATACAAGATCTCATTTAACAGTCAACTCTAGATCATATACAGGTAACAGGAGAAAGAGTTAAGATAATTCAGACAAAACAAAAACATATATAAATACTATATTAACATATTTAAGTTAGTTTATGAGACTATACAACAAGCATAAACACATAAAAAGGTGAGCGATGCTGATGGCTGTGAAGCACCAACATCCCCAAGCTAGCACGAGGCTGAACCGACCCATCCACGCACCGCAGCTTCCTGTGGACGCATCTGAGCAGCCAAGAGGCAAAATAACTGCACGGTGCCGCGCTGCACCCGAGCTAACAAACCCTGGGAGAGCGGGCTCGCGCGAAACTGGACTGAGCTCCTCTACTTCTCCAATGCTTTGGCATATAGCGTTTGGCCAACGGACTGGCATACGACACAGAGCTAGTCTGGCCCTGTAGACTGCACGGTTAATATACAACACTGGTAAACCACCCATGGATAATCGAGAGTTGACTGCAATGCTCTGCTGAGAAGTTGGGTAAGACCACTGACAGGACCTGGGCCAATCCAGGTCCGACGGGCAGCAGACTATTTTGAACTACTTAGGAGCAATTACCATATGAGACACGTATTAGAAACGCAAACTAGCGAGGTGTTCTGTATCCAGAGGCAAAGCTACATTCCCTTCACTAACAAAACATTCTTTTTAAAAAAATCTACTTTTAAATACTGTTAAAAACCTGAAAACCACAGCATCAAAGAATTTCGTAAGGCCAAAACTATCCTCAGTTCCCTCTGTTGTGCCCAGGTATTGCAATACGTTTGTAGAAGAAATAAATACCATGTAATTTATTATCTTATACTCCTTCCAGTGCCTTCCAGTAACAGATCTTGGAGCTCTTCACACAAGAGTTAAGCCTCACAACACCCCTGTGAGGTAGGTATTATCCCCATTTTAAGACAGGGAAACTGAGGCAGAGTGTTTATCATGTCCAGAGTCACAGAGCAAACAACGGAAGATCTGAGTTGTTTTCCAGTTTTGAGCATAGGAGCAGTCAATTAAATCACAAGACATTATTTCCCATACATAACTTGAGGGTGGATCGAAAGGGTTTTAGATTAGATTTCTTGTATGTTTTATCTTCAACTCTCATCTAGTCTCTGCCAAATTCAGAGTCCACAGACCAGTCTCTCCTTTGTTAAGGTGTAAGTTGGCAGCATACTGTAACAGCTTCTTTAGAGCCAGTTGTCAATTAACTGAGTTAACATTTTAAACCATAGATTCGGATACTTAATAAGTGAAAATTATGTGATACATAAACATCTCAAAGTGTGAAATACAGTGAATCAAATCCTACTCCCTGCCGCACTTCCTCAAAAGTCAGTGGAAGGCTCCCGAGAACACGGCAGGGACCGGGACTGCAGTCACTGCAAGTGCTTACAGACACACTCAACCACAAGCAAAATGCACCACTGAATTACTTGTTACAGAGGCTACTGTCTACACTTAAAAGCATGAATTATACTGTCGGTGCTTGGCAGACTCTCCCCGACAGCGCACTTATTGACATAACTAATTCTTTTATCTTCGTAAACTGAGCATCAGCTAAAAATGAAGCTCCAGCTCTTCATTCATAGCACTGTGAGTCAAGGATTCTTTAATCTCCAAAGACTTTTATGACCAGACACAACTTGGAAATAAGGAAAAACACCAGAAAAATCCATAAAGTATGAAAGTATGTGTTACTTTATCGGTCAGTCTCATGTCTTGATCACAGAGCAGTATACAGTAGCTTGGACTTCCATTCTGATAGAAAAAACCCTTTCACATCTGGTATTTTCACAAGCAGTTGATTTTAATTACCTTGCTACCTTACCAGAAAAAGTGGGGACAGTTTCTAACAATCACATGATGTTCTCTTTAAAATATGCTATATGATAAATTCATTAGAAAAGCCTTCACATTTATTATTATATCGGTTTAAGAAAAATATGTGAAACAGCAAAGTGGTTTCCAGTTTTAAGTAGTTATATCTTTAAAAATGTTCTATGAACTTTGGTTTCCTTAGGGCTTCTAAATAAACAATATATTAAAATATCTACAAATCAAATATTAAAGGAAAGAGTAGGTCCAAGAAATCTGTAACACAAATTGAGTTCCTACATGCTTATCCCTCAAATACCTTTTCACTGGAAAAAATATTTTAATTTGAAGCACAGCAAAAAGTGTCTCTGCTGAAATGTTGAAACTGGTTTTCTGAAGTTGTTACAGCATCGGTGCACTTTCTGTCTGTCTCAGTACAAAGTCAACACAAACACATTGTATCATGACAGTGACATTATGTTCTTTAAAACAAGCATTCTAGATTTAGCAGTATGACAAGAACAAGGACTTCAGCAATTACACTACTTGGCAAAATTGCATCTCAAACGTCTGTCTCTTCCTCTTGCAATATAGCTGTTGTCAAAGTCACCAAAGCTCAGGTAGCACCATTCGGGGAGTTACAAAGATGATTCAAACTGCTCGTTTTGATCGGTGTTTCCCTCTAGCTTAACTGAAGGGATGCTCTCCGACTTAGTCCTTCTCGTTTTCGGAAACTCAATGACAACTTCTGAACAGGAAATACTAAGTGACGAAGATTTTTCTGTCTTCTTTGCAGTACTATCTTCTCCTGTTCCGCAACACTGCTTCAAAGCGCACTGAGTCCTGCAAGGAAACTCACATTTCCCTCTCCCCGATTCGGAGCCCACGCTGGCAAACTCAGGCTGAATGGTAGTTGCATGAATCCCTTCGTCATGAAAGATCTCTTTTATGCGCTTTGCCACCATCATGTACGTGGAAGGGTCAGGACACTTTATGTGAGCAGTGCCAATGATCCTACTGCCTGCTAGCTGCCAAATGTGTAATTCATGGACTGCTTCCACTCCTTCAAGGGTACGTAATTTTGAGTTCAAAGAATGAACATCTATTTGTTTGGGAACAGTCTGCAGGAGTATAAGGGCCGACTCCCTAAGCAACGGGTAAGTTGTGTAAAGGAGTATACAGACCATTATCAAGCAAAGGACGGGATCTAAATATAGCAACCAGCATGGACCAGCCACTGTAATGCTCTCTTGCTCAGACTTGTTTGCTCTGCCAAGTGTTTGGGATAAAGTAGCATTTTCCATGCAATGATTATTGACACATGGGTTAAAGCAGGGCCCATCTTTGGGGCATGGATTCCACAACCCATAAAAGAGCAAGGCATTCACTACCACAATTACTGAACCTAAGGCATCTCCAAAAACATGCAGAAAAACTCCACGCATGTTAAGCTGCGCACTAGAGTCTTCTTCAACCTCCTCCACATCCAGAGGATAATGACCAGCGTTCCCATTCACTTGTAGGTCAGTCATGTTGTCTTTCATACCACCTGACAAGAAAGCAGTAAAACGATTAGGCATATGCTATAATACTACACATTACTATAATTCCATATAAAATAATAACCAACATTAAGCCTGCCACATTGAGTACGAAACTGAAAAGCAAGCAACTCTACCCATAACACTTAGCAACATTTTCTCTGGCTGAGAAATATTCAGTTGTCCCAGTAAGTGATCTAAATAGTCCAGAAGGCAATTGCTTCTGCATGGAGCTTAAAGACGCAGAGTGGCAAAGTATGAAGATGGCTGTATTTTAATTTATTCTACTGAAAAACTGTTTTCACGTTTTCCAGCTGTTTAACCATTTGACGCACTGTTCATTTCTTAACCAAAATGCAGAGTTACAGAGCATATATTAAAAAAGCTGGTTAAGTAGCTAAGTAACTTACATTTGTTCCCTCTTTTGAAAAGCCAGAAGGCTAATCACATTGCTAAAATCTCTCTTGAATCACAGGACTGCATTGCTATTTTATATTGAAAGTTATGAAGCCAGAAGCTCAAAAGCTGTATGGATACTGCTTTACAGTAACTTCTTTTCAGGTTTAGTAGTTCATTTCCAAAAGACTTCTGAATTCAAGGAAAAGGAAGTTTTTCTGAGATGGCGCATGGAGCCGGCAGAACTGAGAGATACAATGACCTGAACTTTTAGGTCTAAAACGCAGAATTTATCACCAGTATCGACTACAGGACGGTGTAAGTTATCACTGAAGCTCTCAGAGGCTATGAACTAGTGTTATTTATATTTCAGAATACATAAAAAATGCATTTTTAGTTTGTTTTTTTTCTTTTAAGTGACACACAGCGGTTGAGTGACATATAGCTGTTGATGCCCAAAGCCATATGTCATGGACCGTGCAATGCATAAATGAAGATTTTAGTGCCCTCCTTTGTCAAAACTGTCTGTGATATTACCACTCCATCACACCTAACTAGCTACATAGGAATAAATGCACACATCATTACAAAGAAGAACGTTTTTTGAAAGAAAAACATCTTCCAATGTTCAGAATTGAAAGTATTTTACATGATTAACCTCCTGCTTTTCTTCAAAAGTTCTTCTCTGGACAGAAAACTTCCAGTGTTAAAAAAAATGTAATGGGCACTGGCCACTGGCCTGACTAACTGAAATAAGGAGCTCTTACTGCTTCCGTGGTTATTCAGTTCAGAGCTTTGTAAACATTAACATGTTAGTAAGACCTGCAGCTTCTGCCACTCTGCTCTCATGACTGCGATTCTGTAATCATAAAAGTGGCTACAAGTTCTTTCCTCTCTGAAGAAGGGGAGAGCTCCTACAAAGGCAGCTGAGCGGGTGAGTTCCAAGCCCCAGGCTCATTATCTCGTGCATCACACTTCTGTCCTAAAGCTCCAGCTACATTTTGCACACAACTTCTAGGAGTCAGGGAATATAGGACCTGTAACTTTCCAGAGAAATCAATAAATTAGAGGAAAATATCTCAGGTTACAGAGTTCAGATCTCAGGGTCCACGATGAGAGCAAGGAATGAGGAACACTCTGCTGTGTACCAAGTACTTGGAGCAAAGGAGGTTTGGCAAGTCCGTAGACCTGTCTATAAGGGTGGGTAACAGGAAGCACAGTTCCAGAAAGCTCTTGATTTTTTTTAACGGCAAATGGTTAAAATGTGTCCATTTGAAATATGCTTATTTAAATCTAACTATAATCTGATTACTTCACATAAAGTGTATGCACAAAGATACCTGTGCAGGACTAGCCCCTAAGGCTATCACTAGCTTTCCACTTCCACCTCAGGAAATAGGGGTCTACCCCTCTTTGTTAATTTTCAATGAAGGTACAGTACCACTCTCAGTCATTTTCCTAGTCTTCACCTACCCACACATCTTACAGCTTCTCACAGGTCTCCAAGCACCTTTACCTGTAACATTTCCACGGGTAAACTATGAATAACTCCATCCGTTACATAATCATGACAGGGCACAGAAGGAAATACAAACTTATTTCAAAGTTTCACTGTGACCAAAATTATGCCCTATTACCACCTAAATACCCACAACAAATTATTTGTTATTGCCAGAAGGACATCCATGAGAAATCCCAGACAAGTTAGCTCAAAAGAGCATACATTTTAATCCATGCTGTAAATTAATCTTTTAGTCTAGAACTAGTCCAAAACTTGGCTAAAAGCACAACTTAAGTTTCACCATGCAAGAACAATTCACAAGCCAAGATATCTATCAGATCAACGGTCAAGGGAATTTTACATTGTTAGAAACTAATTATTAGGATACCTTTGCTGGAACTAAACCAACATTAAGAGCTTATTATGTGGTCAAGAAAATTATGTAACATATTCAGAGGAACCTTCCTATCCTCTTACAAAACCTGTCTTTTCAAAACCAACATGGAGTCAAAACACAAGAGAGAGAGGGGGGAAGGGGGGGAATAGAGAGAGTGGCAAACTGCTAAGTTTCTCAAATGTGTATTGGAACCTCTGACCACAGAAAAAACAAAACTGTAACAAAGTTTACTCTGCTTAATTAAAGCTCAGTTTAAGCTAAAACTGTGGTCTCCTGATGTTGCTTGGAAAATTAAGGGGAGACACGGGTTCTGAAGACTGAAACCCCTTCCTCCTGGTTAACGGGGATGCCATATGATTGAAGTAGAGAAACAGTAATTACTCACCTTTCACTCTGCTAGCACGCAGTATTTGGCTTAGACCAAGTGACTTCAAAATAAACTATCCAGGCTTCTGGATCCATTAAAAAAAACAACCCAAGAAATTCCCTCCCACAAAATAGACAGTTTGATCACAATTGGGAAGGGAAGATTTTAAATTTATCTCTATGTGCAAGTGAGTGGGAAGGTGCATGCTTTAGAGAGCTAAAGAAAACTAATTTAAAGAAACCACGCATGTACTCTTGACACGAGTGAGCTCCACATTCAGTGCCTATTGCACGACTTTCACAGTTCTGATTGGTAACTTCCACGATTTCTTCCTATTAATACACGTCACAAAGTACAACATGATTGCAATGGAATATACTTCAGTATGTTACGTTCAGATTGAGGTTAGCGTCTCAGGTAGCTAATAACTGACCCAACGGAGAGATCTGGCTGTCAGGACCAAGGTGTTGAGCTGCGCTCTATTTGATGTGCAGCCAGTTCAGGAGGCATTAGGGCAATGTCTTGTGACAGCTTATGTCGTTAGGCAAAAAACACTCGTCATGTGCCTTCTCTACCAGCACCAACTTTTTCCAAGGCATACTGCTTTACCCTAAGACCCTTTCACACTCTGACCTGTCTGCAAGACAAGCACACAACTTAGGGCACTCCTTTTAGCACTTGAAGGAAAGGTGCGAGGTAGAGGTGCAACGGCCGTGTGCCCGAGAACACCGCTAAGAAAGTTTCTTGCCTTTTCCCCAAGAGGAAGGATGGGTGGTCCCCACGAAGCTTCCACCAGGTGGGACCAGGATGCCCACTGCCCTACTGGGGGAAGGGACATCTCCCGCTTTCCTGACACCTCTACGCTGGGATGGGACAGAAGCGCCGCAGGGCTTACCTAGCTTCTCCTGGCTGACTCCGTTGGAGCTGCTGCAGTTCTCCACTAAGGTGCTGGTCTCCTCCCGGTGCAGCGCAGCCTCTCCATCCCCGGGTGGCGGCTCAGGCTTGGGGCCACTGCGGGAGTGCTGCCTGCTGCTGTGCGAGTGCCCATGGCCATGGGAATGGCCGTGGCCCCCGACACCATGGTGGTTGAAGAGGCAGAGCCCCAGCAGGTTGATGATGAGTCCCGCCACCCCCACGCCGATGACCACCAGCGGCTGCTGGATCTCGTGGGGCTCTGTGAAGCGCTCGATGGCCTCCAGCAGGATGGTGAAGCAGAGGGCGGTGAGGAAGACAGCGTTGACGAGGGCGCCCATCACCTCGGCCCGCACCCACCCAAAGGTGTTCTTCTTGGTGGCACGGGTGCGCTGGGCAAAGCGCACGGCCACCAGCGCCACGACCAGGGCCATGACATCGGAGAGCATGTGGAAGGAGTCGGAGAGCATGGCCAGCGACGACGTGACCCGGCTCACCACCACCTCCACCACGAAGAAGAGGAAGGTGAGCGCCAGCATGCACAGCAGCCGCGCCCGCCGGTTCTGCCACCACCGCGGCCCGCCCGGCCCCTTCGCCGCCATCCCCCCGCACATCGCGCCGGGGCAGCGGCTTGCCGGCCCGGCCCGGCGGAGGCGCGAGGAGAGCGGCCAGCGGTCGGCGCGGCGAGCGACCCGCGGGCGCGGCGGAGACCCGAGGGCGAGTGCGGCCCCTTCCCCGCCGCCGGCGGCCCGGCCACCGCCGCTCCCTCCGCAGGCGCTGGGCGAGCAAACTTTGCACCCGAGCCCCCTCACTCTTTCCACACGGAACCCGAGCCGGCACGGCCACGCCCCCCCGCCCGCGCCCCATTGGCCGCCGCCCCCCCGCCCGGCCGTGCCCGCCCGCCCCCGCCCCCCGCCTCTCTCGCCATTGGCCCGCGCGCCCTCGCGACAGGCGGCCCCGCCCCGCTACTACGGCCCTTTGGCCGCGGCCGCCCCTCCCCGCCGTGCCGTGCCGGAGGAGGGGGGCGGGTCCGCGTGTGACGTTCCTAGAGTGGCGGCTCCGATTGGCTGAGACCGTCGGCTTCCCCCCACCTCCCCCGCCCGCCGCTCCGCAAGTCCCGCCCCGCAGCGAGCGGGACTCGTGCAAAAGGTGCGCTTCACACGGCCCCGGCCCGGCGGGCGCCCGGGGGCGGGGCTCCCCCTGCGGGCCGGGGCGGGCGGGAGAAGGGCCCGCGCGGCGGTGGGGGGTCGTGCGGGGTTCGAGGGGGGGGCTTTGTGACGTCACGCGTTCGGGCGGTGAGCCTTTGTGACGTCACGTGAGGGCTGTTAGCGTCAGCACCGGCCGCCTCATGAGGGGGCCGGGGCGGGCTGACGGCCGTTGATCGCGGTGCACGGCCCTGCCCTCAGGGGCCGGGGCGGGAGCCGCGAGGGCCCGGGCAGCCGCCCCCTCCGTCCGGCGCGGCAGGAGGTGAGCCCCGGGAGCTGGCCAGCGCCGGCGAGCTCGCCGCGGGGGTCTGCGCCGCCGGCAGCCGCGGGGCCCGGGCTGTGTGGAGGGGGGAGGCCCTCGCCGGTACCGCGAAACCCGGGTGTCGGGGAGCTGCCCGAGGAGGGGCCGCGGCGGGGGCCTGGCTGCTGTCCCTTCGTCCCCGGGCAGCCTTCCCCAGGCCCAGGCCGTCCGCCCCTCACGCCTCTGTCCGTGCTGAAGCCCTGGCTTTTACCGGCGGGTGTTTTGTGCCTGTTGGGTTACAAACACGGAAAGGAGCCGCGCCGGCCTTGCAGGTCCTGAGGCACCAGGAATGGCCTTGCCCAGCCACGGCCCCTCGGCTCTGCCTGCTTGGAGAGGGGGAGGGAACCAGCGACCAGCCCGCAAACTGCACGAACTCGGCACCCATCCCTCGCTGTCATGTCAATGGGCCCGTTTTGCAGCCACCACACATGCCACAGTACATCCCAACAGCTATTTCTTACCGCCTTTCTAACTCCTCGTTCTGTTTGAGGTTTGGCCTTTTTGCAGGGGGATTTCTGTTTAATTTTTGTCCTGCTTGTGCTACCGAGGGCAGTAGGGTCACCAATGAGGGAATAATAACTGATGAGCGGTCATTCATGGTTGAAAAAATCTGGAGAGAATAAAGTAATTTTGTTTGAGGAAGTTTTGAAAAGCTGTAATATCACAAAAATATATAAATGCTAAAAAATCAGTCCCTAGATACAATTAGTTTTATAAAACTTCTTGTAGGTAAAAAAGGAAAGAAAAGAGAATGTAAATATTTTGAGACATCTAGAAAAATCACCCCCAAAAATCACAACAATTTAAAAAAGGCAGAGCTGACCTCTTACTTTGCCTGCTGTGTTCCAGGGAGCCAACAAACATGGCAGCAACAGAGAGAGAGTGCCCAAGAATATTCCATGAGCGGAAAATGGAGAGAGGAAACAAATAGCCATAGCTATTTGTAGCTATAGAGGTGTAGCTGTGTGTATGAATGTGTAGAGGCAGTAAGAAAACTGGTGCCCTAAAAAGGAAGATCTAGCAAGAATGTAAAAGCCTGTTGCTATACTTGGAGATTCCAAAGGGATCATGATTCAGGGCTCCTGACAGCTGGAGTTGGACAGCTAGTCTCATTTCATTAGTAAAATGACAGAAGGTGTTCACACTTCCACAAGAAAAGAGCTATCGGCAAGCATCACTGAGGCCGGTAGCTCGGGACAGGCTTCCCCTAAGCTCAGCAGAGTCCCAGTGAGTCCACATCTGTCTACCACGCTGCTCTAATCTGTGCATGCCATCCCTTCTTCTTCACATACGCTGCAGCGTTGCGCTCTTTACATTGCAGACATGGCTTGGGCACCACAGGCACTGCTGTGACCCTGAACCCTGTTTTCTGTGAGATTGTTCATATGTCGAAATCTAGGTCTGCTATGTTTTTAGTTTAGCGGTAGGAAACCATATGGAATGCTTTAATGACCATCGTAAAGAGTACTGTAAGAGAGTCGGTAATTAGATTGCTATAACATTCTCCTCATCTACTTGGCTTCCCATATGCCATAATATCATTTAATAAGATGTTGTAAATAGTCAGGAAGCTGACCAGCAATTACACTGAAATGGAACATGCCCATGTCCTCTCCTCCTCACCCCCACACAAGGCCATTAGTTAATAAGGAAGAATTACCCAAATTTAGGATATGTGGGTCAAAGAAACTGGTACAGCGCGAACCTTTTTTAATTCCTGCAGGTGGGGCGGGTTATCATTTTACAGGGAGTGATGTTAGTCTGATGGAATTTAGCTAGGAAGGAAGGGAGGACAAGGAGCTTAAAGTCTCTCATTGGCTGGACTTCAGGAATTACTGAAACGGAGCGTTGGTTCCCCTTACAGGATGGCATGTTCTTGATCCTGCCCTGTCCAGGGATAGCTTTTCTTCCTACTGTACCAGGCTGAATATGGAATTCCTCTTGGGGCCAAAAGCCACAAGACATGGACCATATACCTCAGGAGAGTGGGACGGCATGATTTTTTCCCAGGTGGGAAGTAGCCATGGTTCGTCAGGCCTTCTACTGCTCCCCGATAAATAGGGCTGGGCGTATTGTTTTGTCCTATGGGACCCAGCAGCCACCGTTGTCTTCATTGGCTTCACATACAGGGGCTTTAATGAAATCCCCTGTGGCAGCCCAGTCCCGCTGCTGAACACGTCAGGCACAGGCCGGCAGCTGGACCACACAAGAATTCACGTCGCTACCTCTTCCCCAGACTCTTTC
Source organism: Phoenicopterus ruber ruber (assembly GCA_009819775.1). Taxonomy (NCBI): domain Eukaryota; kingdom Metazoa; phylum Chordata; class Aves; order Phoenicopteriformes; family Phoenicopteridae; genus Phoenicopterus; species Phoenicopterus ruber. Next base: position 25,776,134 of record CM020217.1, on the reverse strand, counting down.
TCATAAACCAGTGTGCTCTACACTGCTGTTCCCAGGCATTTCTATTGTATTACCATACATCAGCATCCAAGAGAAACAGGGATGGTTCCTAAATTTAGGGCTCTCCATCTGGCAACTTTATACATGTTAAGATTAATGGGAAAGTGACTGATAAAGGTACTTAATAAAGCCATAAATGGTGTATTACAGGAGAACATTTTGTTCCTGCTTATACTTTTGAGGAGAATACTATGTCTTCAAAGTAGGGAGGACTCATTTTTTTGTTTTGTTTTATTTTTTTTTAGGCTTCCAGGCATTGTTTGTGACTCACCCAATTCTTTCTCAGCTCAGCTTCCAGTCCGCACATGTGGAATGACCAGCCTCCAAATCTGTTTATTTACCATAAATGCTCCGTGTTCTGAGGGGAGAAGTAACTCTGAATCTCTGGTATGCAGCTTCATACCACCCCAGAACTGGGGACGAAATAGGAAAAGGCTAAACAGAAAGCTGCTGCTTGTTGTGTGTTCTGAGGTAAAATGTTTTTGCACTGAGTGCTGCTGAGCTCTGTTAAGTCAGCTGAGCACTGTGGGAAGAACAGGACTTTGGTTGGGAGATTCACTATTACTCAGCATGTTTGCTGGGTAAATAAAGTCACTGCTTTTTCCTTTGAATTTCTGTGCAAGTTTGCAAGCGGAGAGACCTCTGCCATGGAGGGCTCTTCATCTCTCTCTCCCTTTCCACTTGGAAAAGGTGAAGCCCTGTCTATAAACCGCTAATGCAGTCACATATTACAGAGCACACTGCCTCCTTTTAACACCTAACTTGTTCCCTTTCTGTGCAGTCATCAGACCTGTCTGCTTTTAATAAAGGCTTGTGGGACTCTGGCAAACATGACTCCATCTGTCTGTTCCACTTCAAGGCTGTCAGAGTTCATTTTAGGCTGCATTTCTTGCAGGCAATGTCTCTCTCTGGTAGCTGTCCTTACAAGGTTTCTTCAAATTAAATACAGTCAGCAACACCAAAGCCAACAGAAGCATTCACTGTCCAGTTACCTACATAAACAAGTTTGTTCCTTGTGATGAAAAACAATACAAATGGAAAGTGAGTATTACTGTTCGCATAGCTCAAATTCACTGTTACATCCTGAGTCAGGAAAGCAGCTTTATCAAGGAAAGGACTTAAACATGTGTTTGCAGTTAATTAAAAGGCCTTCTTTAAACAGAGGCGAGTTAAGCATGTGCTTACATGCCTTTGCTTGTGACCTGTGAAGAAAGACTATAGCTGTAATTGGCATTAAGATAGGAAATGAAGAGCGTCTTGCTCTATAAAGAGATTTCTTCTTCTACCTGGTTATTGTGTCTGTGAAATCTGGGCTCTTTGGAAGTCAGTGGCAGAACTCCAGTCAGATTGAGGGGGTCAGTATGTCATCCACTATACTTGTCTGAACCTAGCAAAGCAGATGATTAAAAAAAATACTTCTTTACCTTCTGAAATGTTTTCTTGAGGCCCTAAGGGATATGATTTAGTGGGGGACTTGGTAGTGATAGGTTAATGGTTGGACCCGATGATCTTGGAGGTCTCTTCCAACCAGAACAATTCTATGATTCTATGATTCTATAAGAAACAATGGTTTTAAAAGCATGCCTTTCTTATGTCCAGTTTTGATCTTTACTTTCTAGGTTAGTTATTTTGCTTTCTTACTATCAATCCATTCATTTGATTCAATGGCATTTGGCGGCCTGTAGCTGCTTCGTAAATTCTGCCACAATTAACTGCACAGCCAATCTATAACTGTTTTTAATGAACATGCATTTTTTCTTTCGGTGGACTTAAGAGCATTTCCTGGCTGCTTGGGTTACCGCTTTGTCTGCTTCTGGTACAACCAGTATTTTCTTAAAATTCACAAGTAGGCAGGCAAAATAGTTGCTCTAATCAGCTGTGAAGTTAATACTAATAAGGTATTAGTTAGACCTATACCTTATTCAGCCAATGCTCAAGTGGATCCTACTAGAAAAATCACCACCATATTAATCATTAAAGGAAAAAAAAGTCAGAAAAAAAATGTGGTGTTATTCACTTTTGGACACAGCGCGACTCTCTGCTGGAAAAATCAGTAACAATGATTCAACAGGGATGGGAAAATTCTGTAAATACGAAATTCACGGAATGAAAAATGTCTTTGCAGCTGATTGGTCGGTACCATTTTTAATCCTTACTGAAATAAATTATCCTTCATATGACATTTTTAATTAATCATATTGTTAAGCTCTGCCTTTTATTATCTTTAGAAAGAACATGAGATCGCTAGCTCTATTCTCGGCCAGTTCTCTTGGACCTGTGGCAATGAGTATCAATGAATCTACGGGTATTTGCTGAAGACAGACACTGAGAGAGATGTATGCTAACGGCTGTGGTGCCTGCTCCACCTACCTACAGCACCAGGCCCTGTCAGAGAACATGCAACATTTTCTGGCGTCAGAGTTGGTTATCTGGGGACAAGGATTTCCACTGTCACTATAGGATGCTGGATTTCATTGGTGTAGGGTTTCCAAAGGTCTCTTGCTGGAAGAAGGTCACTCAGGTCCCTAGAAGTCCCTACAAGAACAGCTAATACTGTAGGGAAATCATAAATGTGCATGTTCTGGTATTTGAAAAGTCAGTTCAAAACTAGTTCAACAAGTGCAGCTTTGCGTTGTGTGAGGCTGCAGAACACCTCTGTGTAATGCTGCCGAAGAAGAAATGCCCTATGGTGGCACATTTTGCCCTGAGAAATGGCACCACGCTGGTACACCTCTGTGTCTCCTGGGAGCTCAGTGACATCAAGGGCCCACTGTGCAAAGATCTGATATCAGTCCCAGGGACTGAACTAGGCAATGTAAGAACTTAGTACAAGAATGCTGTTGGCTCGGAAGAGGAAGATCCCCGGGCAAATTGGAATGAAAGGCGTCACGCTGGCTGTGTGTATAGAGAGCTTACAGGGTGGTTCCTGGAGCAGCCATGAGCACAGGATATGGCACATCCTACCGCTTCTGCGCCGCAAGACAGGCCCGCCCGCAGCATGGCAAACAGCCTGGTGGCACAGGACTAGGAGGGCATGCTTGGGCGTGGGGGCCCCTGTGCAACACATGTTCACAGGCTCCCACTCAACCGAGCACCAACAGGTCTGATCTGGAGGGCAGCCTCAGGCTCATCCTCAGCAGGCAACCCAGGTACACCCGGTGTTTCCAGCCAGCTCGTCTACCCACACATCTCTGCTGCTCTTGCTGCCACGGCACACATCAGGCAAAAACTGCATCCGTCTGTCTTGATGACACAAAGTCTTTTTCGTGTAAAGTCTTTCCAGTGGCTGAGCTCTAGCGTGATCATCATTTTACCATTGATATATTAGATATTAATTGTATCAGCTTGAGATGGATGAATTTCCTTTTATTACACAAATGGATATATCTGTGGAAAAACATCATTTATTTTGCTGCTTGAAGTGTTTGTGTTAGATCTCGTTTAGGTCTGTAGGTGCTGTTGATGATAGCTTTTCATCAGCCATTTAGCCACGCTTATGACAAAGACTGCCCTTTCTAAGCTGCAGATATTTAGACAGATGCCATTCTAGCAAATGATGTCATATGATCAATGCCATCTACTAAAAGCAAATTTGTAACCACCATAAACATTTTCTGCAGATAACCATTTAGGGACCTGTTTGAAAAGCATCTTTGCCCAGAGTAGAAGTAACATTTTTTCAGTCCTGATCATTTAACATTGCCTCTCCCCAGGGCTGATGCTGTGATTTGGAACATGCTGTGATCCCGACTCTGGGACCTGCTGGATCCTGCTCCTTTCCCCAGGCACCAAACGTGGCCTTCACATGAGGATGGAGACATGAAGGTCTGTGCTATGTCTCAACACCTCTTTTCTTTTGAAGGATCAATTGTATTTTGTGTTCGTCAAATCATATCCCAAGACAGTAAGCATAAACATGTTGACTTTATGTTCCATAACTAAATCTATTAATTTTCATAACTGCCTTCTGTGGAGGCCATTTTGTGGTCAACTTAAGCCGGTCCAACTAAAAGCTGGTGCCAAAAAGGGCAGTCACATTTCCCCTTCAGAAATGACATTCCTGCCCCCAACCAGGCCTCAGATCTAGCAATGAGGGCATGTGATGTCATGAGGGGCATCAGCTCTGCCTGCCAGTGCAACCAAAACCAAATTATTTTTCTTCAGCATTAGTTTTCAGCCAGTTCAGCAAGTTAATCCTATTTACCTTGGGCTGCAGGATTGCTAGAGCTGACACATAGGACCATGTGATTAGGGCAGGGAAAAGTGTGTGACCGCGTACTGGCAACAGCCCATAGTTGCTGATGCTGATCGTGAAACCACAGCCTCAACTGGACAATAAGGGAGGGATTCATGCCTGGGAATTGGTAGCCGACACACAAACGTCTTCAGATCATGAGTCTCCCTTTAGAGACAGTGGAGATCTAATCAGCTTTGTCAGCGGAGCCTGCAATGTGATTTATCTCCTCCTACAGTAGTATGTACTTCATTAGATGAATCCCATCCTTAGAGTGCCCATTTCTGTCCGTTGACTATAAAGAAAGCCTGGTGTGAATAGCTCAGAGATGAAGTCAATGGCTAATGAGGCAACTCCTGCCCCCACGTGTTAGTTCTGCCCATAAGACAAGGGTTTTTCTTATTCATGCATTAAAGCATGAGTTAAGTGAGTTCTTTAATGCCACAAACTAAATAATGTCAGAAGGAAGAGTAGTATCCACTGGCTCTTCCTGCTAATACTAATGCTTTTACCAATATACTAGAAATGTGATGTTCAAAGCTGTGTCTCCAAGCCAAAATTCACAAGCATAGAAGAGGTGTTTTGATTTACTCAGTCCTCAGCAGCCAACAGTTCCCTCAGAAGCAAACAGGAGTGGTGGCTGCTTTTGGAAAGCAGGTCATTTATGTAGGTGATGAAATACGGAGGAGTCCCACTTCAGGCATGAGTTTTCAAAAACCTTCATCTAAATCTCTTACAAGCTAATTCTACACGGTTAATTATGAATGGCTGTTCACATAGTGAAATAGCAACTGTGAATATGGCTTCTTGAAAGTTTTATTTGTGTTGACCTGCTTTATATCTAGCCAGATATTTCTATCTTAATGTTTGGGAAAACAAAAGTTCACATCAGCATGGGTGGATTAAATGATGTGCCACAGTAGCTGCAGAGCCAATGGAGGGAACCCATTTCTACCACTGCTAAGACGACAAAGCAAATATTAAATACAGCAGTTACCGTGGCTGTCCCAGGAAGGACTTGTCCATCAAGTTTCCAAGTAATCTGTTTGTGAAATATGTGCTCTATCATCTCCCTTATTGACTAACAATGTATATTATCTGGTTAGTTAACAGTGGGGATAAAGGTCTTTTTCCTGCCGTATGTCAAGCTCTTGTGCAAAAAGCTGCAGTTAAACTGTGTATAACCTTAGAATCGTGAACAGTGCCAACTAGAGTTCTAGGAATATGCTTATTCAGTTCTTTATTAGCCACATGTAATAGACATACTTTTTGTGATTTGCTGATTAGATAAACTAGAGCCTAACTGTTTCTTGGAAATTTCCCTATAGGAAGATATTCTCCTTGTAAAAAAGGGAATATGTAAATAAGCAAATGTGTGCTTATTTGATGAGCAGCATCACAGCACACCAGTGTTGTTAATGCACTGGTACGTGCATTTTCTATCACTGTGGTGACACGAGATCACTATAAGCACTATCAAAATACACATATATAGACACTAACTGTTAAAAATCAATGAATTAGTAGATCTTTGTCAAGCTGGTCTTCAGTGTTTCTATGCTTGTTAATAATGATAGCCAACACCTTTATGTCTAATCCTAAATGGGAAAAATATTTCCCACATGATATTTCGGATTCCCGGAGGCTTCGATTGCAGCCTATAAGCGCACAGAAAGGCACCTGATGGCATTTGTGTATTCACATTTCCCCGAGGAGTTGTAACAGGCTGGGCTGACATAGTCCTCTGTGGGAGGCAACCATACCAGTGGATTGCCCTCCAGGACACTCCGTGTGGGTGAACATGGAATCGGCCCCTCCCGAAATGTTCGGTATGGCAGCATGCAGGCAACGCGTAGGCTGGAAAGCGTTGCGGGAGGGAGAGGAGGAGCTGCTTCATCTCTGTCATTGTAATTCACCATGGTCATATGCGATGGTTTCCTGGCATTGACTCTGGCCTGATCTAGCAGCTGGGGCAGTCTGGCAGTGCCACATGGCCCAGCGTGTCCCACCGGGGCGTGTAGCACAACTTGAGTCTTCTCTCTATTGAGGTGATTCATCCTAGCCCCACATGCCATAGTGTCCTCCTGACCTCCTTAGTCTCTCTCACCTGCTGTAACAACTGTGTCACACAGCCTGTTTGTGCTGGTCAGGGTGATAACATGGGTCCCTCCACATGGACATCCCTCTCTGGCAGCCAAAACCCAACAGTTTGCACGCCCCCTAACCCAGCCACAGGTAAAAAAAGTGAGTGTTGATCCCGTATCACGTTCAGCCTATGAGAAGGCTCCTCAGGGCTGCCCAAAAGGCAGGGCCACGGGCAGCAAAGGGGGCTGCAAGCGGAGCTGTGCCGTCCTGGGCCCCAGCCAGGTGCTCAGCCTGCAGTGCTCCTTGCCCCGGGAAGAGCACAACCGGTTACAGAGCTTGCAGCTCAGTGCCGTATCCTCTGACTGACATGCCCCACTGTAACCCCAGAGTTGGAGGCAGCTCAGTTTCATGTTTCTGTATTATCTGTTCCACCCAGCAAGGGAACCCTGCATGGATCCGTCCCTCTGGGCCTCAGGGATAGCACGCGTGCTCGGGGACCCTCCCGCCAGCACCAAGCTGACAGGAGCAGCAGCACTGCGACAAGCTCCTCATGCTCCCTCCTGTACAGCTGTTTTTCTGGAAGAGATGGAGCCTTTAGAGGGGAATGGTCACCTCCAGCTTTTCCTTTCAAGACTGCCTGCGCAGCCTTTGGGTGTGCCGAGTGCCATTATCTGCAAAGTCTGCATGCAGCCTGCTGAAGCCACCGAGGTGGCAAAGCAGCTAATAATTAAACCTGCTTTTTTCAGTTTTACTGCTGGAGAAATGCTTCTGTAGCAAAGCACTAAGGAGAATACAATACTCCTTTTACATCAAAAGAATATCCAGATACCCGAGGTAAATACTGGCCTGCATTTAGCATGCTAATTCTGTGCTACTATCTACTTCCCCTGACAGTTTCAGTGAGATCAGCGAGTTCTTCAGCCCTCTTAACAATTCTCAGGGCTGGTGCTTTTAAAGTGAAAAGGGGAAGTAGTTTCATTTCCAAGATGGTCTCAGCTTGGGAAATTTCAAATGACCACAACTGTAGCATAAAATGTGCACAGGCATCTATTTGCACACAATCTTGGCAACTGCAGATGGGGTCATCTTCCCTCTAACTGAGTGACTCTTAGAGGCATTATCAGTTTAGTGTATGCATGTGTGCACACACACACAGAGCAGATGCAGTTCAGGAGGAAGGTTAGGAGCAAGGATCTCTGCTTTCCTAAGTCCTGGGAAGACACTGTTGGCTGGCTGGTGCTGGAGACTAGTACAGTGGTCAAACAAACCGTGTAATATCCTGGGCTTTATGTGTTCCAGTAAAAAAAAAAAAACAGCGTGACTGAAAAATACAAAGGAAATGGAGCAGACAGACAAGATGAAGCAAAGACAGCAAGAGGGAAAAAAATCAAAAGCAAATGATAGGCAGAGTTAGAGTTAGTTATTTCTACTAAATCCAAAGTTCTTGCTTCCTTCTGCCAGCCTTCCTCGATTGTTGGACAGTGGGGGCAGTTTCTACAGGTTTCTCTTTAGCTAAAATGGCTTATGAATAAGATATATTATTTGTAATAGACATAAGGACATCACTTTATAAAAACATTCTTCTTCAGGAGGTAATAAAACACTTGCTCAGTTTAAAGTCTGTCCTCAAGTGTTTTTGCTGGATGGGTGTTATACTCATGTGGCTTTATTCCACTGAATCGTCCCCAGGGAGAGTAGAAATGAAGGATGGTAGGGAAAGAGGTTTGGAAACAAATAAACACTCTAAATCAAAAAGGCAGGACTTTGTATGCAACCCAGGCCACAATAGCATCAATGGCTCCCACAGGGCCAGGATTCCTCCTGCATTTACAATCGAAGGACAAAGCCTAATAATCTTGCCCTAGTTTTGCATACTTCAGCAACTTTCCTCAGTTGTTTGCAAACCTCTCAGTTCATCAGTGTCTGACGTATGGCAGATGTCTCCCAGAGCTGCTGAGCACCCACACTATTATCATCATCCTTCTGATGTCACCCAGGCCTGAAACTTAAAAGACTCATCAGCGGGGGGAGTGGGGAAAATGTGCTTATCTGTAGCTTTCAGTAGGATAGTTCTTAGTAGGATATATTTTGCCAAAAAGGACAAGTTTCTTTGGGAATCCCCTGTCCTTCACAGATGCTCTAAGGGAGATGAAAGAAAAATTTACAGATAATCTCAAGGACAAATCCTCAAGTTATTGGTCAAAGGTTGATCATTAGGAGCTGTAGCACTGAAACAACTTAAAACCCTGACTCAGAGGTTCTCACATCAAAGACTCCTGCCTAAATTGCGTACCACCTTTTTGAAATCAAGCCAGCAGTGATGAAAAGGTTTCAGGTCATGGGGGAGCCATCTCATTCCTCGGTATCTTAGCCCTGCAGCCTGGCTATCCCCTGGCTGCCACTGTCTTCTGGCAAGAGCAGCCACAATCACTCAGGTCCAGATATTGGGAATGTTTCAGAAGTAGATAAATAAAACATTAATGAAGATGAACATGAGAGAAAATCCAGAAGTAATATGCTGCAAAGAGATGACCCTAAAACAATAGCTGAAGGGGTCAATGAACTTTTTATTATGATATTTGAAGTGGTTGTGAAATGGGCCCTAAATGAGAATTCGCATTTATAACATGTACCTTGCAAAGGCAATTACATGGAAATCCTTTACTTCCAACAATGCTGAATTAGGGTTAATGTTTCTACCATCCCAGACAAATGACAATGAAACCCCAAGTAGCTGTAAATAAACTACTGTTGTTTGAACAGCCACTCTCACTCCCGTGCCAAAGGACGATTAGCTCAGACAAAATTTAAAAAGGGGAAAAGATATCAAATATTATCATTTGATACCTCCTCAGTAATCTATATAAAATTACCTAAAGTTATCCTTCCTCTTTTTTGAAGAAGTAACCACTTCCTAAAACAAATACGCAAGAGTGACACTGAGCAACCTCGATGAGAAAGCAGAGCACCGAGTGCATATAGAGACAGGCTCACCCTGTTAATTCCAAGTGAACTTCCTCTCCTGTGAAGGGAGGAAGTCAGGCTACTGGGCTGTCAATCAGAAGGCTGGTATTAATTTAAGTAATAAAATTAGAAAGGTAGATGTTGCCACGGAGAGATTGCCAGTTTACCCAGTGGCCTGCATTGGTGTATTGTGAAGGACCCAAAAGCTGTGCAAAGACAAAGTATCAGCGTGGGTTTGTTTCTACTAGCTACATGCTTAAAACAGACCAAAAACCTCATTGCTAGGTAATGCAAGTCCCAAATACGAGTTTCCTTAGAGTAACTCCCAGGTTAAGAAATGTCTAGTGTTCTTTTCATGCATTTATTATTATTTATTATTTACCAAGGGCAGGTAGGGACCTCACCGGTAATCAGAGGTCTTAAATGTGTTGCGTGTGGTTAGGGACAGGCGGTGCTGAGACTGGGTACATGTCCTGTTTCTCAGCACTGCTGAGGCTGAAACATGACAGGATGATTTACAGCATGATAAGGAGTTCTCCTGGCATTAAAGAAGTGAGCAGCTACTATTCTTCCAGGCTGAGTCACCAGGGAGAATGAGCCTGTAAATGGGGGAAGAGGCTAATTGTTTTGTGTTTGGTTACCAAAAAGAAGAGTAGAAGACAATTATGTGTTTGCATATGCTGAAAGCTGTCCTTACCATTGCAAAGATTTGATTTTATTCAGTGCTTTTCTTGTTGATGCTTCTGATTTTCTGTAAGAGAACAATTGCTGTTTTTATTGTAGGATCACTAAAAAATATTCATTCACAGCCTGGTACTGTGGGATACTGGATTAGGACTAAAACTGACAGCGTCTTTGGTAGTACGTGTTTGTGTGATAATAACAATAATAAATCCATGCAAAACACACACAGTTTTTCTCCAACTTTGTACCAATGCCAATTGGTTACATACAGTATATCTTCACATGTCCACTAATAACTCCAAAGTTATGAAGAGTTAAATAGCATTATTCAGCATGTACAGATCTGAAAGTACTTCACTGCAGCATAGGAATTTCTTCAATCCCACTTTATAAAGGTGATTTTTTTTAAAAATTTTTGAGAAAGTTGGCTGTTTGCCCAAACTGGAGATGTGGAGAACAACATGGTAAGGGGTGCAGGGGCATGACCTGGAGCCTTTAGAAACAACTCCCATTTCTGACAGAGAGTTTTGCATGCAACTGAGGCAATGCAAATATGGCAGGCCACTTGCAAACACTGCAAATCATTGCAATAATGCTGAGCTTACAAATGACCTCTGTAGCAACTGGTACTTATTTCACTTCCAGAAAGTGGCTTTGAAGATGTTTAGAATCTAAACTGTAAAAAACATAGGATTAAACAAGCAAGTGACCATTGGAACATCTGGTCAATTTGAGCCAGGCTCTAGGATTTTATGTAAGAAGTTACCACAGAGCCAGATTTGAAAACAAAGCTCATGGTTACTGCCTGGCACAAACCCAAGGCTGAGTTCCCTGGCTGGGTTTTGCCATTCAGTTGAGCTCATTCCCTGGAGCAGAAGCAGAGGACCACGCTTCCAAGGCCGTGATTAACTCACTGCTTCTTGCCAACACTTAACTGTCTGGTTTGCACCCACAGCCATGCCAGCAGCAAGTGCAAATTAGCAGCAGTTACAAGATGAGTCTGCCATGGATTCTTTTACCCGGAACGTGAGACGGCAAAATGAGCGTGGAAGGAGGTTAAAAACACACACATGTGAAGGCTGTGGTTGTTCATACACAAATTCTGTTCTAAGCCTCTGAAACACAGTTTCCAGGGCTCTGCCCAGAGAAATTCCCTGAACTTAGCCAACACAGGGTCTAGATTTCCGTCCCTTACTTAAGATCAGTAGCTAGAAAATATAGTTTCATGCCCTTTCCCCTTTTGATAACACATGGAGCTCCACTGAATGTGGCTTTGCACAGAGGTGAGGTCCCCCTGTAGCCTCCAGTTTCATCTTGAGACCTCAAGCACTGAGATAGGAATTTGGCTTTGAAAAAGAGTGGGAAATTTAGAGTAGGGAATTTTACTCATTGCATCTTACACAGAAATTTCGTGACACATTCTTGGTTGCTCACCTGTATTCATCACATTGCTGAAGTTGACTGAATTAAGATTGGTGAAAAATGATCTTGTGCCTGATGAGAGCGAGGCCCCAGCCTGCCTTAAAGGCAGACGGATCCCTTTGAGTGCATCATACAGCAGCAGTTCTCTGATCACACTTATCCTTCTAGAAACTGGCACAATGGTGAGATTTTCCTAGCTTTCAGTTCACCTGGGGAGAAATATTTAAAATGTGCCCTAAAGGTAAGTCTGTAATAATTATTATAAAAATATGTTATTTTTCTAATCAACTGAATACTTCCTTGATGATATCATTTTCTTTAGTGCTAATGCTTCCTTCTGCTTTTAGTTGCAACCACAAAGTACTTATAATCCAGTACAAGCTAATTACGTGGATCATTGCCATAGGAGGTATTTGCTTCACCTCCCAGGAAATCATTATCTGTCATGATCTGCCATTTGCCCTGATGGCTTTGTTTATGTTATCATCCAGGTCTCAGAAAGTCCATATTATCTTTCCCTAGTGGCATCTAAAGATTGATGAGTAGTAGTCAGAAAAGACTTTACATGGCAATTAGCACTCAAGTCGGTCAGTGACTTTAACACTTGCATTTGTCAGGAAGGATTTTCTAAACTTCCTGGATGACCTCAATAGCCGTCTAGCTCTGGGGTCACTGGAGTGTTCCCTGATGGTTTAGGAAGAGCTGAGAGGTCAGGTAGATAATAGTGCTTCTATTTGCAACTGGAAGATAAAACGCATTATGAGCAGAAAAAAATGCATTCACTGTTCCCTAATACTACGTACAACTCCAGAGAGGTCTGTGCAATGCCCAAGCTTGCCAGAGGGCTATTGATGCTTCTTGTCAAGGAAAGTCTGATTTGGTAGAAGCCAAGATTGAGAGCTCTACCTAAAGTGGCTTGTCTTCACTTCTGTTGAGGGAGATGGATCGTTTGTTCCTGCTGTGCCTTTGGCAAGACTCTTCCTCCCCAAATAGCAAACAAGTGTAAGTATTTACAAATGTCTAGTATGTCTAATGCTAATGAAGTTGAAGTCCAGCCAAGGGTTCACTGAATTTGAAGGAAAGCTTGTCATTGGCTTTACTGGGCTTCTGTTGTGTCCTTGGGACTTTGACTGACACAAACGTGCAAAAATTTGTATTATGCATACGCTTGCTTCCGCTGACCTTGCAAGAGCAGGACCTGCTAAAAGAGCTGATTAAACAGTAAAAAAGTATTTAGCAGCTATCTTTGCAAATAAAAAAGTTTTTCAGATTAGTATGAATAATGGAAAAAAAAAAATTAGCTCTAGCCAAGTGCTGAAGCACCTGCCACATTCCTCATAAATCTGCGTGTTGCATTAATTTTACCACAAAAAACTACATATGAAAGTTGATAGTGGAAGCTGCATTATTGGTTATTACTCACTGCATGTCATGTCCAAGTTAGAGTTTCAGTTGCCAAGGAAGTAGACATAATGCATCGAGACCAATTCACAGTAGAGAGCAATGCAGTAATGACTGGGCCCATAAATTACCTCTGCTCAAACCAGGTAGCCCAGCAACAAGCATCATCCATCAGTCAAAAATTACACCAGTCAAAAATGAAAGTTAATTAGCCAAAAGTTTTCATAAACGTGTTATGTTGCCTTACCCAGAAAGAGCCTACATTGAAAAATAAGACTACCTGGAGCTAGCTAATTCTAAGTGTCTCTGTAGCCTTTCTTTTCCCTTTATATCATAAAACTCTGGCATGAGTACATTTTGTAGAATACAAAGGATTTTTTTTTCCGACAAAGCTTCATCCTTTCATGGCAGCTGAGCCTCAGAAGCGCACTTTGCCTTCAAAATAATGTCAGATAAAGGTGCTGTTGCCTCTAGTATAGTAACTTCTCAGCATTGCTGATCTGGCTGAAAGCAAGATTAAATGGAAAAGCGGTATATCAATATGTGGCATTATGTTATCAGTCTGTGGAGCTTTTTAAAGTTGTAAAGATTAATATTTAACTTTCAGCTAACTTTTAAGGTAAATATGTAAATAAAACTCACTTCTAATACCCCGTGTGGATTATACTGTATGTAGCCTTCATTAGGCCAAAGTCTTCCACGGTGCTGAAATGCCCATTAAGCAGGCTCCCAGGGCAGGCTTCGGCTTCTACGCCCGATACACGAGCTTTACAGCTACTAGGATTCCTCTGGCTTCACACAAATCACACAAGGGAGGAATAAGACAAAGACACAGCCCAAAGGCTGTCACTGTACCATTACTGGGTCCAACTGTATTTTGGACTATGAATGCTAGAAGCATTGCTTACCGGGAAATGGACTTCATCTCTATCAGCCCAGCAAGAGGCACACACAGGCGCTAGGATGACGAGCAGCATAAGTGAGGAGCAATCGCTCTTTTTCGGATGAAGACAAGCAATAGCAGGGAGCTTCTGCTCTGTGCTGTTTCTCGTACCTGCGGGAAACTGCAGGAGACTGAGTCTTGCAGTGAGTGCCCGTGAACCAGCTTGTGCCACTGTAGGACCAGATCACTTTCTCCTGGGTTGCTCACCGACAGTAAGGGCAAAAATGTGAAATTCCCTATAATAAAGTATTTTATAATTGTTCCAGAGGGATTTATCTCTCCACCTGTTCAATGATATAGTATGGATTAAACGACCTATTGATATTTATGTTTAGGAAGAAGCTTGATGGTCCTCTATATTTAAACCTGATTTCCTCTAAGCATTTTATCTGCCCAGCTAGCCAGCACTTTCACACCATTTAAGCCCTGTAGTCACATGGAATGGCCTGGTCAACTGGCTGCAGAGAGGATGGTTGACCAGGCTAATAATTAAATAAATTACTTTGGTAACTCACCGCTATTTTCCCAGTAAATTCCATTCCCTTGTACATGCACAGCTGCCTAAAGTAGGAGACCAAAGTGACTGCACCACTGCCACCAGAAAGCTGCCCAAAGTGCAGAAGATCTGTACAGTACCCCAGCACTGTCTCTGAGCACCCCCCTGTGACGAGCCTGTTACAGATGGGAACCTTAAGGCCTGGGACAGGGTCTTCATCAAGGTCACACACACAGGCTGAAAATCAGGGATCTGGTCCACCTTCTTCTAAGGTGATGCAACTTCCCCTCCAATCTATCCTTGAGCTAAATTATGTTCTATTCATATAAAACTTCTGTAACTTCAGAGGTGGCTTCTGTATGTCATTTGTGTGTCCACAACTATACATATTACTAAAATTCCTGATACCTAAACATTAATTAATCTCACAACATTCAACAGTGTACAGCATTATTATCATCCTGTAAGGCTTAAGTTGTACCATATACGTGTACAAATTTACCTTCACTTTTAAGAGAGAAGTATACCCATCAGCATGATGGCAATGTTTTGCAAGCACTCCATAAGCAGTCACTATTCCCATAAATGTTCTATTTATTTTCCTGAATGTATTTGAAAATTACATCCTGAATGCGATTCCAATACTACACATGTGCTTTGGGAAAAACAATTATGCCTTTATAGGAAAATGTGAATTTCAGGATTAAATCAAAAATGCTGAGAGAGAATGAAGACCATCTCCAGGATGCCTTCCCCTATGTTTGACACATACTGGTAGGAAGTTCTTATTTGAAAAAGCTCAAGAAACAGTGCATTTATCATATTAGAGTGATAATACTTCAAGAAGACATTGTGAGTAATGCAGCTTAAACAGCTCAATGCTACAGCTGTAACTTAAGCTGTTCTCATTTATTACTGCCATTGTGATTGATGCAGTTTGCACTCTCCGTAGCACTTCTTATTCATAATAGTGTAATTGTTAACTAAGACTTTGATTCAACTATTTTTATCAAACGTGCATAAAAGATGCAAAATGGCAAATTGGAGATAATTACAATTAATTACACCAGCAAGTATTAAAGCATCTGTAGCCTAAGAAAATCAGCATCTTGCAGCAACACACTTACGATTTTCTGAAACAAAACAGGTAAAAAATATATTTAAATCAGATCTTAAATTTTGTATGAATGTATGAAGAAAGGAAATTCCTAACAATTACAGGGCAACAGTGCCATCTTGAGGTCACTAGAGAATTAAAGGAAAGGAAAGCTGCAGGTATTGCTTTGAAGGTATCTAACTTTTAAATGCAGAAATTATTTGTTCCATCTATATATTCCAAGAAAAAAAAAAAAAAAAAAAGACTGTCAAGTTATTTTCTTAGTTTGGTCTTGTTAAAAGCAAAGCATTTGCAAACACCAGCCATCTCACAATACAGTCTTTCCTCAATCATTAATTACTAATTTATTTTCTTGGTTGCTTGGTTTCCTCCTTTCACTAATTGGTACTTGCATTTTGTGCATGACAAAGCATACAACAAAATTCTTGCATCCTATATATTTTTTTCAGATTAGACTAACACTACTGCATATTCTACCCTTTGATGTTTTATTGGCTATACAATAAAGATCGACATGAAGGCTAGTAGAGCTGCATTGCACATCTTCTGGTTGAGGCACAGAACGGAAAAATCTAAATACACAAACATGGTGAGAAGCAGGGATTCACCCTCCAAATACGTGTGAGAATCTTAAACGACATGAAAGAATCCAGAAGGAAAGCTGCACTGACCCATATGGCACAGCTACTTTGGCTGTGCATACCTGCCAGACACTTCTGACACACCTAGCACTGGGTAACGACCACCAGAATAGTGGTCGTTTTAGACTAGCCAACAAAATGGTCATATTCTAATTCTTTCAAGCAAAGGTTGTGGTGAAAACAGTAACCACTATGCAAGCAAATATGATAAGCTTTGCTGGGTGGTTAAGAATCTGCTAGAGCAAAACTATTGTTCGCTGACACAAATACTTGCCTATCAGCAAATATGCCAAATTAAATTGATGTTTCAAATAAGATTCTCTTTTTCCAAGTAAAAACCATCTAGAATACCTCCTTAGATAACATTCATGGTCCAATAAGGAAACAAATGTTTTGAAAATTAGCTGTTTTCCAAGAATGTATGTTTCATGACATTTCAACATAGACGTAAAAAAAATGTTTATATAAAATATATGTCAGACATTACAGTTCCAAAGGGTTTTTTTTTAATTCAGGAGTCTGAGTTAGTTCATGGAACTTACACCACCTTAAGCAAGCAACTCCTACTTGGGCAGAGAATTGTGAAGGGAAAGATGGAGATACTTCATAAGCCTCAAGAAAATTAGGATTTGCAATTCAAAGTACAATTGCCCCTCCCCACAACACAAGTGGTGATACGCTGGATGGTGTCCAGTCCAGGACAGCAGCCTCAGGCGATCAGTTTAGAACGCAGTTTCAAGGCAAACCAAAGAAGGTGTCATTTCAAATGCTATGCCCTTAAGTAGGCCTTCAGGCCTTTCAGGAGCTGATGGACAACGCATTCAGCTGCCCAGGCAGAAAGGAGTGTAAACTCATCAATTACACTAAGCTGACCCATCGCACTCACTGGTCAAAGACATTAAACTAAAAGTAGCCTGCTTTGATAGGTCACCTACTTAGTAGGGAGAGAGAGCATAAAATCTCTTTTTGCTCTTTTGATAGTTAAAAAATATTTACAAGCGCAGAAAAAAGCCACTTTTTTCCCCCCATATACAAAATATCAATACTTCTTTTATCAAGTACTGTACATTACATACAGCATCATTTTAACCTACAGATTGTGAATCTCTGTACATTTTTCATCTGAAAAGTTTTTCACACCAGATTTTAAAAAAACTGTTTTACAATATTCATTCTTTATATTTTCAGAAGAGTAATGTATGGTAAACTGGAGGACCGAAATATTTTTTCTTTAACACTACAATTCATTCAGTTTGTTTGATTTGGTATCAAAACTATCTGTTTTCATAATATAATCTCTTGTGCCTTTATCATAGACTACCTATCATAGACTAACAGTTTGTATAACAACTGTTAAAATAAATTTTCAGTAAGTTCCAGCTTAAAAGAGGGAGGCACAAGTATCTTCTTATACATTTAATCAACTTTTAGAAGTTAAATACTTTACATCTATGTTATAGTTTCAGCGCATGCCCAAGATTTGTCTGCTCTTTAGTTGATAGTTTTTTTCCAGTTCAGACAGTGCTTGAGCCCGTAGATTTGCAGCATATAGACGTTTTTTGAGATCAGAGCATTTCCCTTTAGAAAGGGGATAGTTTTCCAAATTAACAGGAGGCACAGCATTCTCTTCACTTCCATCAAAGTGTACTTTCTTCTTGGTTGTAGAAAAGGGGAGCAGCAGTGCGTTATCTTAAGAAATCAAAAAATAAGTACTGAATTAGTGCATCTTTCAGCATTTATTGCTTAGCTTATGTCTTTTAACCCTGTTACCCATTTTGCTATCTACCTATGGCTTTAAGCGATCTAATTAAATGCATTTCAGTTCACAGTAACAATTCTTTTCCATTTTTTAACAAAAAATTGAAAACGAGGCTTTTCAATGATCGTGGTAAAAGGATATGTGCCATTGTAGTTTCTAGGGTGTACCTCCTAACACCTAAGGAAGTATTAGTTGATGTACAGAGAAAAGACATGGAGTTTCTTCTGAAGGACAGAAATTAAACAATAACATAATCCAGTTCCAAAGGGAAATGGAAAATTAGGCTCTCAGCTACCAAAAAACCCTTGTCTTTCCTCCATAGCAGAGCAGACCCAACCTGTCCAGTGGTCTTTCTACATTACCCACATTGTTGCAATTCTATCCTTGCATTAAGTCCATGAGGTACAAACTAGGCTCTGACTTGATGAATGATGAGTTTAGGTGCATTAAAAATTAACAAGTTACTTTCACTGCAGCCTCCACAACAGGAATTTTCACAGTATAGCTATGCACAAGGCAGTTGGTTTGTTTTGGTTTTAATGACTGAGGGTACAAAAACTACTGTGAAAAGCTATTAAAACAGCTGAGTTGCCTCTCATAAGAGCCAGCTTCACAAGGCTCAACTTAAGGTGTGATTTTTACTTTTTTTAATCAAAGGTCTAACTATCCTAAATCTTAACGCTGCCAAAGCCTTAATTTTCAATTCATTAGGCTAGAGCAAGGATGCAATGTTAAATCCTTCCCTAAGGATCGGATAATTCCTGAAAAAATAGGGTAGTGTCTAGGACACTGTCCTAGAAACAGAGATTTTTGGTATTCCATTTTATCATGAAGTGAACCACACAACTGACTTTGGGGAGAAATTAGGGATCTAAGAAATGTGTGAGATGCAATCCAGTTCTGAAAAATATGGTAATATTTGAGCAACTGAAGGTAACAGAATTAAGTGCTCTTGGTAACATATTGGAGAAGCACTTAGTCCATTCCTATCAGAACAGGGAGAATTTTGGAAACAATGTTACAAGAGTACCATGGAATGAATTGGAAGAGTAGCAAACATTGTGACAAATGTTTAATCAAGTGATATAGATACTGCAAGATTTGGTCAATCTTGTAATAACTATATTCACTTTTCTGCATTGTCTGTCTTGCGGCATTACCTACTCAAAGTGGTCTTGCCCATCTTCAAAAATTAATACCCCTGTTAGGATCAAAATATCATATAAAGGAGTGGGAGATGCAGAAGAGAACAGAAGCAAATGCTGAAGCTCATTTATGTTCAGTCATCCAGTGCTAGAGGCAACATCAGCAAGCCCCAGGCATGTTTATTCTTAATTTTGTATTTTTTAATGTATCAAAATCAGAGAAGATGTTGAGACAGAGGTGGAATCCTCACACTTGACGGGAACGTTAGAAATAGCTCAAGTACCACTAACTTCTGGTGGCATTTTACTTATGTTCTTTCCTACTGTGACAGACACTGCTTGAAAAAGATGCAACTTCAGATTTATTTGTAGAGGCAGTGACATGCTTATCTTGCTTTATCTGACCAAAACTAAATGAAAAGAGTGTTGCTGCATGTTAAAGGGTGTTCACATTTCTTTGTTCTAGAGTACTACTTAAGACCCAGCCATTTAATATCCCACCAATATTTCAAAATGCATTTAAATACTGTAATCATTTTTACTATTAAAGATGGATGCAATGAACAGGTGATACTACCTCTTACGATAGCGAGGAGTGAACAACTGAGGCCAAAGTGAGTGTCACAGTTATTGGGTAGTAACAACTGTAAAACAGATTGGACTACAGGTAGTCAGGAAGCATTATAGCACATTTTCAAAGCTGTTTGTTTTTTTTTTTTTCTCTAGTGAGTTAACTGGAGTATGATAATAGCAGTTTGTATTCTTCAGAGCTTACACGATGCACCAATCACAGCTGGGTCACTTGCAACAAATAGTATTTCCCACCTTGAAGTTTTTGGAAGTTGAACTAAAGCTGAAGTGATTAGACATGTGCAATTTTATTAAAATGAACTAAATCAAAGGTCTATAAAAAGACATCCATAAGTAAAATAAGTGCAGCTCTGAAAAAAGCTTGGGTTACAAGTCAGCACTTCCATTAGCTTACCACAAGAACCTAATTTTCAAAACAGCACAAGACCGCAGTGCTGGCAGTGGTAACTCATACTCATGGTTGAGTGTCATTCATTAAGACTTTTTGCAAAGTAGAAAATCAAGAGTCTCTTCCCAACCATGCAGAGATAATTGGGGTTTGTATCGCTACAATGGGACTAGGTACAGCATGTTGAGCATCAGGGGCATTCTTTCTGGTCATACCAGCCTACATTTATCAGTGCAAGTGGCTTCTTGCGTATTTTCATACCTGGACCATCTGCATAAGCTAATGTCCTCTGCTGTTTGTAGAGATTGTAGTTCCTCGTCAAGTTTTCAGCTCTGTTTTGAAAAGAGAAGTTTAAGCTTTTTGTTGCAAGATTGTAGAGTCTCTAATCTAGGCAATTATAGGTTAGTAAGATACCTAGCAAGTTTGTCCTCTGCCAGTCTCTCTCGAACACAGAGTTCCCGTTCTCTCTCTGGAAGTAGAAATATGGTAGCGTGCAGTGTTAAAATGTAAATGTAAATGTTAAAGTGATTGTGCATGATGGATTTTCTTGCAGAAAAAGACAGCAGTAATAGCCTGTCATATGCACCTGTATTTCTGCTTCTACGGCTCTAAACAAAGCAAGATAACTGCTGCGTAGACACAGCTTTATCAATGCCCTGGACAAGTGCTCTGAAATGCCATGCGTGCTTTTTTTTCCCTCCCCAAACTTTGCCATATCTGCAACAATGAAGCCGTAGCAGCTTTCTATCCTGCACATTAACTCATGGCACATGTGACACCAGATCTAAATAAATATTTAGATACAAGATAGAATAATTCAGCTATGACTAAACACCCTGTTTACAGCAGCAGCAGCTGTTATTCAGGCTCAGAAAACAATATATGCAGTTAAAAACTGTATTACAGAGCCTACTGCATATTCAAAGAGGTATTTTATGTGGGCAGGAAATCCCAGCACCTGAGGACCAGCCATCTATACAGTTTCACAGGTAAGCTATCTGTAGGGTGCAGCTTCTATAAAAGCAGTTGACAGTTTACTCAAGTATATTTTGCTTCAACATCAGGCTTGCCTTAGGTTACACATTAGTATAGCCAATGTTAACTTACACAGAGTATGTGAAAAGCAACCTACACTGCATAGTACAGAACAATATATTCAGACCCTATTTTTCTGTATACTTTCCTAGTTGCCATTCATATTTAATAGTCTTCGCAAGCCAGACTTCTATATCCAAACTGCCAATTATGTCTTAGTAACTTAAAACAAGAACTGGTATAGATGAGTAAGCCCAAGCATTCTTGTTTTAATCTTTAGACAGAATTGTAGTAGTGAATGCAGAGTACAATATCCTAGTGCAATAAAACGAGGGTTTTGAAAACTACCTTTCCTTCCTCCGCACTTATTCTTTTGAATCAGAATCCCATTGTCCCCCCCCTTCCCAAAGTGGAATATCATACGCTCCAAACGCTGCTCCCTCTCTTTAATGGCTTGCTCTCGCTCCTGTAATTGTTGTTCCTTCCGTTTCAGCTCATTCACTGCAGCATCAGAATGCTGCAGCCTTTCTGGCTCCCATGATCTCCATCCTCTTTTATCAGAATTTTGTCTTTGTTCTTCTGTCACCAAGTCTGCTATCAAGGGGTGCTGCAGAATATCTTCAACAGAAGGTCGGCAATAATCCTAAAGGAAAGACATTACCAACAAATTCCATCTGTAACCAAGAAACATTAAGGCCAGGGATTCCCAAGCAAGACCCACCGCAGGTGGGAACCAGCTGAGGTGCTATACAGTGAAGGAGAAGTTGGAGAAAAATGGAGTTAGGAAGGGGTAGTGCAACCAGATGACAAAAGCTGAGGGAGGAGGCTGTTACCACCAGCCTTCAGCTCCAGAAGCTGCAAGTCTGGCTCTCCTAGCCCATGCACCCAGTCCTTTCAGAGCCAGAACAGGGTGGTGAGCCTACAGAGGCAATTGTCAGTAGGTTCTGGAGGTAACACTCTGCATCTCTACCTGTCACTTGATTCCTGAAGGATCCATACCTGTTGGAGACTTGGTCTTGTTACAGTTTTGTTGTCCCATTCAGTATTCTTCTCAACATCCCCATGTCAGCCATGGGGGGGCGAGCTATACATTAGCCATATAAAGCAAAATCCAAAATGAAGACAAAACAACCCCTTCCAACTTCCAAACACACTGGAACCATTTTAACCCTGAAGTTGTAAGACCTTGTTAAGCACGCTGTTAGGAAATCCGGTATATATTGAGACAGCCTTTTTGCATCCTGTGAACTTGGCGTAACACTTTGTGTTATGCTGCTGCCTTTGTTTAATGGACTCAAAGCACACTTCCCCCCTCCTTCCCCTACAGGTGATACTGCCAGTGACAAGGTGACACCAACCACTACTTCAGATCAGTTTGTTTCATAATTGAGAAGGAAAACTAGTATTTCAGTACTACTTCAGATTATAGGTGGAAAAGTTAGTAATTGATTCTTACCTTTACATTCAGCATCTCTTTGAGAAGTTCATTCAACTGCTCTGAGTAACGATATGGTATTCGTCTGAACTTCCCTTCTCTTATCTTTTCTGCCAACTCCTTTTGGTTGTAAGCTCTAAATGGAGGCCTGAAGAACAACATTTTTCTTGGATTCTTTCACTAGTTTTACAGGACTTATTTTCATAATAAAAGTATCAGACTGAGAAAAACACTGCAATCAAAGGTTTGTTTTGACTACCTAATGTCAAGACCAATATAGAAATAAAAATCTAGGATTAGCCTCTGAAACCTTTAAGCTTTCATCTAGACAAAATTTAATCATACATAAACAGTTATGTTTCCACATTCATTACCACACTACTATACTTACGAGAGAGCACATAATTCATACAGGAGACATCCTAGAGACCAGATGTCAGATTTTTCATTGTATGACATGTGGTTCATTTGTTCCTAAAGAAAGAGAACAATCTTAGGTTTATTAACTAAGACATTGTTCTGCTATTGCAGGATAATCCGCTACTGTTCAAACCTGAATTAAACCATTACTTACTAGGGTTACTTTTAAGAATCCATCTTAATCTCCACAGCTACTCTTACTAGCAGGATTTTAACAAGTTATGGCAGTACTATACTGTAGAAGACTGAAGTGTTGCACCAATCTTCAGTTGATACAACTCCATATTTCAGTCAACTTTAATCTTTCCTGCACAAAATGCGCTATATCAGGGAAATAACTCCTTCTTGCTCATTTCCACTATAAATTAAGATGCTACCATCAAGAGGTAATTTAATAAGCTCTTTACCTTAACACTATGAAACATAAAGGTGCTCTAGCTTCCCTGTTCCTTTTCAGGAACAACATACTCCAACATACCTCTAACATTCCAAGAACATATCCAAACTTATGCAGTGAAGAGCAACTTTAACTAGAAGGCAGTGACAGTGCAGGGAAGAAAGGAGATGAAAATAACTGCAAAATAGCCTTGCCTCCAGAACATATACATGCTATGAAAAAAAGTCACCTGCATTTAAGACTAGTAACTCTTCATTTAAAACTCCCAAACATTCATGGACTCCGAGACCAACACTGCAGAAGACAGATCTTGGAGGGACAAAAGGGGAGATAAGGCACAGAAGGGAGGTCTTACTGGAGACATATAATATGGAGTTCCAACAAATGTTTTGGCAAAGCTGGTATCATGGTGCAATATTCTAGCCAGTCCAAAATCTCCAAGTTTCACATTCTGCTTGCCATCTAGAAAGACATTTGCTGGTTTTAGGTCACGATGCACAGTGACTCCACCATCACTCCGTCTGTGACATTCCTTCAAGGCCAATGTCAATTGAGTCAATACTCGGAGAACAAAGCTTTCTTCCAAGTAATGCCTGAAAGATGAACACATTATTTAACAAATGCATTCTCTGAGCATACATCAGTTTAATCAGTTGCTGCCAATCTTAGTTCTGTAACTTTTTAATACTACTATTATAAAACATCACTGAATCAATCCTAGCATCTTTATAGAAAACTAACAGCAACAGGCATCTACATATGCTATTTTTACAATAGAAATTTTTAAAAAAATCACTCCAAATATGTTGGAAGACATCTAAACTTTTGTTGCAGAATCCCTGCAGTATCCCCTTCCTCCCCCCAAAAGCCTAACAAATATATAGCATTTCCATTACTTACAATACAAACATCAATTTGATGCTTTTGTGACAAGATCTGTCCCTTTGATCATTTACAATAACAGTATATTATCAACTCTTTCCAAAACTGTTATGAGCCACATACAGCAACAACAGAGCCAAGAGAGGACTGATTTTTTAACATAACCTTCCTTAAATGAAAACACTGATGCAGTACCATTCATTTTAGGCTATTCTCACAAAGCAACGCTTGCGGTGTCATATAGTTGTTTAACTTAAGGATGTGAAAACCAGTATTATACTTAAGAAGTAGGCTGCTAAGTCTAAGATTAAACCAAGGCAAAGTCTTATCAACTTGGTGTGTCCACAACCTTCGTATGCAAGCACATAAAGTACCTTTAACATCATGTTCAAAATCACTTTTCCCTTTCATATATTTTCATGTTCTAACAAAATATAGGGTACAGGTGGTTTAACTGATAGGCAAGCCAGAAGAACGCACAGATCAAGCTACCTGTCTGCAAGAACTACGACTTGCTGGTTTATGCTTTCAACACCACGCATAGCAGTGTATCCAGAAATCCTTCAACAGCTTCTGCCTCATAAGAGAGCTCATTTTTTTACTATTTCAATATAAACATCCAATCAGTTGGTGCATTCATTAGCACAATTCCCATGTGTAACCTGTAATTTTGTACAAAACCTTTCACATTTCAGAAAAAGTTGTTGAGTCCAAAGGGTTGGACCCAAAGTTGTTCAGAAGTTATTAAGAAGAGATACATTTCACTTTTCTTTTGATTGCCCAAGACACTTTATGCTAGATACTCCAAATTGCCACAAACAGATTTCACGTGCCTTTCTTTTGTGCACCTTGCTATTAAGCTAGCCAGGTCACCTCCGTCACAGTACTCCATCACTATGTACAGGGTTGTGCTGCTTCTGTCGATGATCCGATCGTAATACCGCACGATATTCGGATGCCTCAGCTCACGAAGCAAATTCACTTCCGAAACAAGCATTTGCTTCTCTGCCTCTGTCATCGAGCCATAGTCAAGCTCCTTCCATACCAAGATCTACGGAGGGAAAAAAAACACCTTAGGGAGTGACTTATACACAAGCCAGAGCTCTGCAGGGGGGGAAGAGGGGCTTTCAAAGCCGCTCGCTTATCCCGGAGAGCCGCCGGCACCCAGCTGAAACCAGCAGCAACGGCACGCTACGAGGAGGCACGACTAACCGAGCGGTGCCTCAGCCCCCACCGCAGCTGCTACTGCCGCGCCTCACCTTGCCGTCGGCCTTGCGGCGCACCTTGCGGCACTTGCCGTAGGAACCGGCGCCGATGGTGAGCAGCACCTCGTAGTCGTCGGGGCGGCCGGGCATGGCGACGCGACCGCCGCAAACCCCCCACAGACCTGCCTCGGCACCCGCGCCGTTTAAACGCGCCGCTCCTCCCTCCCATTGGCCGGAGCTTCCCAGCCCCGCCCACGCGCCCCGCCTTCCCATTGGCTACGCCGCCGTAAACAGCGACTGCCTGGTTACGGCCGTTACAACTGCCGGGCGGCGGCGCCAGCGCCGGGGAGCCATCGCGAGAGCTGGGCTGCGCTCCCTTTCGGCTCGCCGCGCGCCGCTGCCCGCTCGTCACCGGCCGGGGGCTCCGGGCGACGCCCCGCGGGCGGGGCTGCCTCCCCGGCGGGCAGGGCGCTGTGGCGGGGGCCGCCCCGGAGGCGGGCAGCCCCCTTCCCGGGCCGTTTTCCAGAGAGAGGCGGGCAGCGGGTGTCCGTCCTTCCCCGCAGACCGTGTGAGGCACTAGGCGGCCTCTCGGGGTTCCGCCAGCTTTAGGTTTCCTTTCGTTCAGGTATTCTGAGGAGAAGCAGCTCTGAAACTACCAGCAAACGAACTCTTGGGGTCCCCCTCTTCACTACTGCGGGGGGTCGTCACCGCCCCGAGCCTCCCAGCAGAAGACCTAGAGCCGCATTTGCGTTAGGGCTGTCCCTGTCCCTCCCCTCGGCACCCCCGTGTCAGCGCGGGCGGTCGGCCCGCGGCGGGCTTGGATACGCCGTCGGGCGTGGAGCTAGAGGTCAGTCACTTACTCGTAGCTCTTCAGAAAGAGACATTTTTTTCCAGTAAAAATAACAAATTATCCCCTTTCCTGAAATACTTACATCTATTGAACAGACACCGATAGACAATTGGAAGATCTTTGCAGAGAGTTTTTTAATATTGAGAATTGTTTAAAAAACTCAAACTATTTACAATAATATAAATTTGTTCTGGAAAATTGTCCTTCAAAACCAACAAGGAAAATTCCTCGTGATTCTTCAAGAAATTATTCATTAAAAACTCCAAAAGGCATGGCAGCTTCACTGTTACACCATATATGAACACCTGTGTTATACCATACACAAACACCTTTTGGAAATAAACCAAATAATGTAATGGCTTAAAATATAATTTTGAAAATGGGAATTCATGGGTCCATATCCAAAAGCTGAACCAGTAATTATTATGGTTTCATTAAATGACACTAAACACCGCAATATAGTAAATAACATTGCAGAAATTTTAAGAAGCACGCAGTGTATTTTCTAGCATCATTTAGGATAGTTCTGGAGTGATACCACAGTGCAGTTCTGATTCAATTTAATCTCTCTCCATGTGGAAGTGGCCATGCCTGAAAGAAGAAGAACTCCTAGTTCTTCAGCAAAGAATTGTAACACGCTTGTATAATGCCTGAATCAGGTGCAAAAGGGAACAGTTGTATTTGTTGACCTAGAAATTCAGGAATAGAACAGAGTAGTTTCTCATATTGCATCTCCACATGGTCTCATCAATTATTTCCCCATTTTGTTTCAGGCTTTGAAAAAGGTTTGAGGGGGATAGGTGCAATGGTGTTACTGAATATTTATGAAATATTCTTATATTAGTCTTTAGAGAAATCTAAGCCTTTACTGTTGTCACCAGGAGGCAGAAAAGCTCCTGTTATCTGTTATAAAAATCCTATGGCTTTCTATCTGTAGATAATGTCTACTCGTTACAGGAAAAAATGAGCAAATGAATTATACAGTGTAAAGACATTTTAGTTTTGTTAATGAGTAACAGGGTATTTTAAATGGTTTATTTTTATCACTGATTTTAATTACCTTAAAAGAAAATCCTCACATACACCATTAGCATGGTAAATAAATTATGGCATTATGCAATGAAAATGACAAAAGGTACAGTACGTATTATTCAGCCTGTAAGCTTCATTTCTGGTTTCAAATATCTCCATTTCAAACTTCTGTACTTTCAAATTAGCAAAAGGTCATCACGCATTCCCACTGTTATCAATGGGAGCCTTTCTATTTATATTTCAAAAGAAACAGAGTAGGTTTCCAATGCTGTGTTTTGCCTAGGGACTATCTTGAAAGTTTCTTTAGAAATGTTGGTTTGAATCAGAGAAATGTCAAAATGTCATGCTCCAAAAACCAGTACCACAGCCATTTTACTTCTGATTATACTTATTTTTTAACAGCTGGATGATTTTGAGAAAAATGCATTTCTAAAAGTGGTCATTAAAATTTTCAGTAGGCACTCCATTTTCTTTCTTTCTGATTTTCATGCTGGCCATGTAAGAGAACCCAGAGTCCAATGATTCCAAAAATATATATCAAGTTTGAAATGGGGGCCCCTCTTGTCAGGTATTGTATTTTCAACTCTGATCTCTAGTTCAGGCGCTACTCTTAGATTTCTAGTCTTGAAAATACATGTGCTGACTCCAGGTCTTTGAAAGCTACCAAATAGTTTTCAATAATTTATTTATAATATTGCTTCTAATCTTTGATTCTGCTTTTTTTACATCAAATTTCACTAATCATTTCCCCAAACTCAACACACACACACACACAAAATTATTCTCTAGTTCTCTGCCAAAGTTTGTCAATTTTTGTGACATCTGTCATTTGTGCTGTAAGGAGTACCTTTTCCCTTATTCCAGGGCCTAGTTATCTGACAAAATATTAAATGCTGAGGATAAATAATATGGTAGGTAATTTGATATTTCTCTTAGATATTTTCTTTTTTGTGCATGAAAATAAGTAAAAACAAATGACTAACACTTTGCTGCGGGAGTCCAACCCAGTATAATTATACAGATTAATAGCAAAAAAGTATTGTAAAGTACTACAGCAAATTAAATTGTGTTTCTGGCAACTTTTTTTGTTAGCCAATCAGAGAAAATTACATGGAAGTACAGGTTCAGAAACAGAAAAGAAGCTCAGTAGGAAAAGTATTGAAAATAAACACAGAAGGAGGATGAATAATGAAAAATAAATGCACTTTATAAAAATAATAAGAAAAATATCTGAGAAAAATCTTGTCTTTTCTCTTCAAAGAGGTGAAAGACATGTAAAATCATATTCCAGGATCTCAGAAATGTGCTGAAGTCTTCCAGCAAAAAGGGAGGAATTGAGTATCTAATATTAGCAAGGTAAGAGATCTTAAGAACGCTTTTAAATGACAACAAGAGGGATTGTAAATATTGGAGTGACTGAGACATGAGTGTTTTATTTTAGTTCATTTTCACCACATAAATAGTTTGAGGTTTTTTAATATTCAGTTGCATTTGTCCTTACATGTCTTTATGCACATTGGGTTTTTTCCTCGCCTTCTCTCATTTGGTCCATGCACAGAAATATTACATTTACCCAGGATTATTGTACACAGATGACACCATTTTTTTTCCTAATTTTCTAGTTGCTGACTTTAATGTCAAAATTCATATCTAGGATTAACAAAAACAAAAAAAATGCTGAGATATTAGACAGAAGCACTGTCTAAAAAGTACCAGAGGGTAAAATTTCCTAGCATTTTTCCTCTACTGGTTTGGGAGGGAAACAAAGAACATGTTCATTGAAGGAATTCTGCACAACACAGCTGTGGCCAGGACAGCAGAGGAACAAAATTTAGATGCATTAATTATAGTGCTTAAGACCATGCTACTTTTCATTTTTTGTAATGTTAGGATTCAAAGCCAAGTTAGACTCAAAAAGCAATGCGTGCGCCAGGCAAGCTTTAATAGGGGAGTTTGTTGCAGCAGCCGTACCTTTATGGTTTTGCATTACAAACCATTAAAATGAAGAAAACATAAACCCACATGAAATAAAAACAAATGCAGCAGCAGCAGTTTAAGTTTTTACATGAAGCACTGAAAAAATAAAAAGCTAACAGTGTGGGAATTAATGAGAAGGAGACTGAGGAGAGTAGAAAAGACACATTTTTGCATTCAGAGAGGGGAGGATATGAATTCTACTAACTCCAGATTTGTTTATCCATTCCTTATATGCTGTAAAGGAATATTTAAATACATGGCTGGACATCTCAAAAGTATGTCATTACTTAGCTCTGTATCTTGAAATGAAACTAATAGCCCTATCTATTACATATGTCTTCATATATATGCTAATTTTCAAAACAGTATTCATTTACCTTAGGAACAGAAGGTACTTGAGTTGATCTTTAAGAGTACTATTTAAACTGATTAGGAGACCAATTTTTGAGGTGCATAGAACTTCAAAAGTGAAACTCCTGAGTAACCTTAAATCCTAAATTCATCAAAATCTGAAGAATTGGAATTGTCTCTGAGCAGGAATTTTAGTATGACAATCTGTGATTTCTGTTCTGGGCTTGCTTACTAACTGATTCCTAGGAAAGCAGGCAAGTTTAGTATCTGTGGCTCGATTTCTCCTCTTTTGAAAGCGAGGTAAGTATACTTACCTTCCAGATTAAAGTTAATAGGTAGTACTTCTCAAAATATTTGACAAAACTGCTTTAAGTGATACAATAAGTAAATATTTTGCTGACTTGAGCTGCCTAATTTTAAAAAAGCAACAAATTTAGCGTTTCTTACTGTAGAACAGTCTCAAATGTTTTTCCATTAATTTATTTGTACTTACAGTCCCTTAAGATATATTGGGAGAAAGTTTTCAAGTACAGCCATCACCAGGTCCACATGCACCATTATTATCACAGATATTTTCATTACCAGGCCACTCATTATTTCTCTAACCCCCATGATTATAGACCCATGCTATCCATAAGAATAATAGATTTTCCTCGGCCTTTTTTCCCCTGTAGGAGAAAAATGCACAGAAATCACATTAAACATTAAAGTGAAATCACTAATAATGATTGCAAAATCTCTTCCACGTTCTCTCCCAGGTCATCACACCTGCAAAATGTCATGCAATTCAGGCTTACTCTGAATCCGGTACCTTTCTGTACACTCAGAAGGTAGTAAGGCAGTAAGATAGTGTGCAGTTGCTGCCAAATATCTCCTGCCTTACAAGCCACCGTGCCTGGAAAGACAGGCAGCAGAGCCTTCAAATGGAAGGCTTCAATATACTTTGGGGCACTCTTTAATGACACAAGAGCTTCTGCAAAGTCTTGATAACTCAGCTTTTAAGCTTGGAGGACAGCCAAGCCCTCTCCAGCTTCATTCACACCACACTTCCTTGGGCTGAAGCATGCACTCACTGACCAAATTTTTAAAACTGACTGCCAGCAGAGACGGAGTGCCACCCCTATTCCTGTTCTATTTAGACAAAAGCAGAGTTTAGTACTCATCAGTCCTACATTTTGCTTATTTAGTAGCAAATGGAGAAGAGAAAACTTCAGTTATCTATTTCAAGTAGAATACCTGCTTCAGGTATTTTTTTGTAGCAGATACCGAAGGAATCAGTTTGCATACCATACTGATCTCAAATTACAATGCCTAGTATTATTTGGGCACTGCCCAAAATACACAGTCAGATTTTGTAATGTTAAAGGTTACAAGTGCATTAGATAGATGGGTCAGAGACAGTATTTTCCATGAAGCAAGATCCATAAACAGTTGTAGCAGTGTTTTAACAGGTGGCACCTGTCACTATTGGGACTCTTGACAGTACAAGTACATGACATACTGTAGCCCCGTGTTGAAACACGCAGAAACCTCATTAACAATCCTTTGCTTTGAGGAGATGAATAAATTCCTGTGCCAATAATATCAGTTGTATCTGATGTAATTGACTGTTAAGGAAAAAAGGCCATGTGGTTGGAGCAGAGGATGAGGAGACAGAAATTTTTGGCAGAAGACAAATATTCTGGTACCATATGGTACAGAACTCCCTGGTGTCCCCAAGCTCAAATTACAAGAAACTGGCTGCCTGATTTTCAACAGGAAAGGTTTGAATTTTGGAGCTGCTGTACAACTGTAACACCCATTGCCTTAGCGGGGATCCCGGTATGGAGGTTTCCCAATGACAATACCGAAAAATTTTAAAAATGAGACAGTTCAAATGCAACCATCCGGAGTGGCATTTTCCACTGCAAAGGTTTAAAAGCCAGTGTTTACTTTGCATAGAACTGATTTTTTTGTCTGGTTCCCTATGGAAATGGAACATAACTGATCATATCACCTATATATTTCTATCAGTCTCTATCCCTTTCCCCTCCTACAAGTTCCAAGAAAATAACTCAGCAGAGAGAGAAGTTACATCCTAAAGAACTCATCTGTATTATTAGACCAGAGAATCCACATGGATGATGATGATGATGAATGTGTTCACGCTTATATTGACTCACTTGTTGGAAAACCTTTGACTAATGTGTGCTCTTGAAACACCAGAGTATCTAACTGAGATTCAAATCCACAGGAAAACAAGCTTCATTAGCTCCTCTGCTTACTGAACTACATGGTTTTTTAATCTGTCATGTGTTCTTCTGAAACCACACCAAAATCCAGTCCTACTTACATTACAGTAAGGTGATTATAGTGAATAAGTGCTTTCATGTGGAGAAAATGCCTGGTACTTATAAGCTCTTTAGACTAATGGAGAAAGGCATAATGTGAACTGATTTTCAGAAGGTGAAGTCAGACAAATTAGAGGAAAAGGCACAGATTTTTAGCTGAAAGAACAAGTAAACTTAGGAGCAGACAGCTAAGGTGAGTGGAGATTCTCTGATTTTTTATTTTTACAAATCAGGACAGTGTTTCTTTTTGAAAGATGAACTTTAACCATATACAGATTATTAAGTTCTATCCCTAATAGCAGGGTGAAATCTTCTAGTCAGGAAGTGAGACCAGATGAAAGCATGTTTCTTACTGGCCTAAACTTTATAAGCAAGCAAGAGTTGGGCAGTGAAGCTTGTAGAGGAGGCCCACTATCATCAGAGGAAATAACAGAAGGGAAATAACATGTCTGAATATAACTCTTTAACTAACTCACTGCCTCAGCATATCCTTTGGGTAAGGCAGGGCCCCTCTATTTTAGGTGCGTGTAGAACATTTGGCACCTGACAGATACAGTTTAACAAATTTTGCTTTCATGCTGAAATATGTTTAAATATTTTCAGCTGTCCTCATTTGAAACAATCAACAAATGTAGTGGTTAGATGTAAGTCTTTAAAGAGCAAGGTGGCCACCTTACTTTTTTCCTCACAATTTTTAAGCCTTATTACTGTAGGAGGCTTCCAGGAAGAGACGTAATGACATTAATATGACCTCTTGCCTAGGGAGCACCAAGTTCTGAGTGGAACTCATTGTGGAAAAGACAGACATAATACATTCAGGTTAATTGGGGAAAACAGGAAGCCAGCTATTGCAGGACTGATACAGCCAATATGGTTATGAAATCTTGTCCTATTCTTCAGATTTTGTTCATATAGAAATATCTTGAGAAGGAGCACTTCAAAACAAAAGTATATATATTTATTGTGCAACCAAAAATTTGGTTGCCTTCAGTGGGAGTCAGTTGGGCTGTTTCTTAAACCCAGCATAGCCCTTTAATGTAGGATTCTCCAATACTCACAGTCCTGTAGCAACAGCCTGATTTATCCTCTCAGAGCCCACACTGATGTGTTGCCTAGACATACATTAAGCTCATTGCAGAGAAGAGGTATAAGGCTAGGACTGGGAAATCAGAATGCTGTCATTCTTCAGTGAGCAAGCTAAGGACACCTATGATTATAGATAGGAGAACTTTTGCAGTTTCTATATAGCCATAGGCAGGCTCAGCACTAGGGTCATAGCATTGTGACTCATGCTACCCACCACAACTTGCCAAACAGCGAGACTTAGCTGCTGGTGGCAGGCATCAGAAGTTCAAGGTTAATCTTCCAAGCGGAAGAGAAGAAACAGGTCGTAGTTTTCCAGGTCAGTGAAGCTGTGCCTGTCATGTTCAGAGGAGAGTTATCTTGGCACTCAGCAAATCCAACAATAGGAAATGCCAAAAGCTACCTGGAAATATCTGGGACTAGAGGGACAACCTGCTGCATGAAAGATCTCTACTCAGGGCTGATAGCACGTTCTGGGGGATTACCCGTTCAATAGGATTATTTGCCCTCAGCCCTGTGACAGACCAGTCGGGGGAAAAAAAAAGTCACTGCAGCACAGGGTAGTTTTATAGCCAAATAAAGATATCTATTGTGAGGCTTTCCTGAAAAGGCTGGACTACATCATCAGAAGTTAGAGGCTGCTCAGAGTGCTTAAGTAAAACAGCTACTAGGGACATATCCAATACAGTTGGCAGATGGCTATGCTTCAATTGTCTGTGCATGGAGTGGGCCCTCAAACAGAGCAAGGGCATCTATAAAAAGAGCAGAACTGTCTAAAGAGGCTAAATACATCAGCAATGACTGTGTGAAGTTTGGAGCTAGGACCAGCTCCTAAGACAGCATCCTAAACCAACTTCAGTTCTTGTCATTCATTGCTTAATGTTTGAAAGCATTATCTCAGAATCTGGTTGTCATATCCCACTGCTAAGGATGACTGGGAAACATGAAAAGTGGCTTCCTAGTGCTCTGCTCCCACTTCTGAGCCCATCACTCGGTAAAGGCCTTAAGGTTGTCTTGGGGTTCAGGGATTGTTTCTGGGGGGCAACTCCTCCATCTCCTCCCAAGACAGATGAAAGTTGATGAAATGACTTGCCTACCTGAAAGACCCTCAAGGCCCATCATGAAAGCCTCCAAGCTGGTGAAACACCTTCTGTGCAAAGATGCTGGCTGCCTAGGTATCTTCTGGTGGGTAGCAGCCCCTAGGCTGCTGAAAGGCCCAATTGCCTTAAAAATGTCTGCTGGTAGAGCAACAATACCCCTTTCATTCTTTAAGGATGTCTTTGTGTTCAGAAACCTCTTGTCCTTCAAATCTGGCAGTCACCTTGTCAACCTGCTGCTGGGGTTATGGGGAAGGCCATAGTCTTGGATATGTCAAGGTCCAAGAGAATATCTCCCCGACTGCTGCTAATCAGGACCTGGGTTCTCATGTTGAAGTTATGTAAGAACTTCATTTTTTTTCCACACATACCCAAGACTGAAACCATGCTCATCTTTCATGACAACTGTCTAACCGTACATCCAATAATTTGGGATAGTCTGGCTGGCCAGCATGTCCAGCTGGTACATAGCCTGCCTCCGCCTACTGTCGACATGCATTGCAGCAGTAAATGGGAGGGTGGCATGGCTGAGCTTTTATATGCAGTAGTGTAGCAAAGAGGTGCAATCTGCAGGCTCAGACCTGTAACACACTTCCCAGAGGACTTCAGGTAGCTGCTGGCTCCTGAGCCTCTGCTGCGCATGTCACGATGCCTTGGGCACCGTTCTCAGCTGCTGGGCATGCTTACGTCTTGCAGTCCCAGACTGGCTGACTGGGCCTGGACCCAGGAGCACTCCTGGGTATGAACAGTCACTCACTGATGGATTTGGCCTCATGGTGCCTATCAACGCTTTTCTCAAAGGACCCTGAAAATCTACCTGCTGCATCAAAGCCTCTGTAGTAAACCCCTTCTGTGCTTTGCAGTGATATACAACTGGTACTCTGTCAAAAGTCAACTTGATAGGAACTGTGGTTATTACTTGTTACAACCCAAGCTCTTTCCTACAAGACACTACACGTACCATGTTACAACAGCATGCAATTCTGTAATTGTTCACAGCGGCACACAGCAAACAGCTTGTGCAAGACACTTAAGAGATTTCTATTCCCAGGGTCACATTTTCTGCACAGCCCAGTTTTAAGTTGTCTTAAAAAGGGGTGGGGTGGGGGGGGAGACAGTTGTCCCTGTCTTTAATGGGGAATTTATTCCCATTTACAAAATCTCAGTGCTGGAAAAATTTCTGAAGCATTTCTTTCATCAGGATTATTTTGTGGCCTGGCAGAGTCCCTTTAAATGCTGGCGGTAATTCTTCTTTGCCCTTGCTGTCTGTCACCTCCAAAATACTCATCAACAACCGCAGCTACCTATCAGCTGTTACAGAACCATCTGTGTAGCCTTTGATCATGTTTTTTTTTCTTCTAGCTTGCATTCATCCTTCTGGAAACTGCGAACGGGACAAAATGTTGCAGTGATGTTACACAGTAGGGCTATATATTGTTAGTGGCTACAATATAAACGAAACAGTTTAGAGTAGTGGCTGCTGACATCTCAGGCAGTCCAAAGTCCCCAAGTCTGCAAAATTAAGATGATAACAATTATTGTGGTATGCAACAAACAAATACTTAAGGCCATTGAGACTGTCTCTCGCTGAATGTGAAATCTGATTTCTACGATACCTCATTCAGTTTTGGAGGGGCTGAAGCTCAGAATCTGAGACTATTTTATTTGTTTCCATTTTGGTGATTTCAGTGTCATCTCAAGCTTAGCCTGAAGCCTGGAAATCTGGAATAAAAATCCAAATTGGAATGTAATGTTGTGGATCACATTGATCCATAATTGCTCTCTCTTTTTCTACTTGAAAACAGAAAGAAAACTTTACTTGCACCTGTATTGTTGGTTACAACTTGTTTCAAAGAACCTGATTATTTCTGTCTTTCTGTTAGAAGCTTATCTCATCATTAAAAAGGATGAAGCAACATAACAGGCTCTGAGGATCAAAATTCAAGAGCAGCCACACAGGTTACTGATGATTGAAATCAGAAAAATAGGGGTATTTTGTGGAAAATAGATGCAGAGTTTCAATGAGAAAAAGAAACAACCCTGATGCAGGTTTGCAGTGTTAGCTAAAAATAACATAACATTTTTGTGGTCAAATGCATGTTTAGTTAATTAGATCATTTGATTCACAGAATATTAGTTTGAATAAATACAGGGCTCCAGAGTGCTCTGGAGCTCATTCCCTTTTGTCCTCAGGGAAGTACCCACATGGTGTAATCCCAGAGAAGACAGCAGCTTTGCCTGGGTCCCCGGGGCATGGAGCTCATCCCTTACCACACATGAGTGCATGAAGTCCCTTACTGGCTGCCATCCTGAGAATCTGCTAATTCAATTTCTCAGCATCTTCCAACTTGTTATATCTGATCTTCTAAGTCCTGAGAGTTCACGCAGTTAATATGTTCTCTGCTAGAGGTGATTATTGTATTAATTAGTCATGCTCTAAAGCTTTATATGGAATAGACTGAAGCATTTAACAGCCAAAAATTACAATGCCACCTCCTAAAATTACGTCAAAGTTACCTCACAAATAAAATCTTTGCTGGAGTTGCTCGCCACAGAAAAAGTGATTCTCCCTCTGGCCACAGGGAGCCACACAGCCACAGTTTCGAGCCCAGGGAAGAAAGCAAGGGAGAGGGCAAAATCCACAGAGCCTCTCAACTCCCTGCCAGGAGTTACAGGGGTTGCTTTTTCCTTGAGGTGACCGTACTGGTTGCACCTGGGCTCCCGTCAGCTGTTTTCTCTCCAGCTCCTGCTGAGAATTTTGCATTGTTTTTAGCCAGGCATATAGAATGCATATGTAGCAAACTACTTGTACCTACTTGCACGCAAACAGAGTAATTAGTGCAGACTGTCATCATAATTTCTAAGTTCCCCTTTGACTGCAATTTTAAGGCCACTTTGAAGGACAGAGAATGACCATTAATCTATGAAGCCTTAAGCAACAATAGCAGTTGCTTGACCCCAGAGAATAATCCAGGTCTTGTGTAATCACCCTAAGTATATGACTCTTAAACATTTAATTCTCTCAGTGCAGTACACCAGTAGCACTGTAGACCAGAAGGCCTAATCATTATCTCACACTCCATACATCTAAGGTAGTTCTGGTATTAACGTACAGGTCTAGCAGCATTCAGCTTCATAGTGCTTTCTAGACAAGACCATCACATTAAACTCATTCAGCACCATTAGCTTCTCTCTCAAGACTTCTAACTGGCTTTTAGAGACAGAACTTGCGCTGCACTTTCCCATTTTCTCCTTCAATATGTTTCCACCAAATTTCAATTTGGTAAGCTGGAGGATCCAAGAAGAGCTTATGTAGATCTTCAAGTGAGGGAAGAGAAAACTTAAATGAACCAGAAACTTGATAGAGAGGCATCCAGGGAAAAACTGATTAAGGTCCACAGAGGGATCAGTTTGCCTTGTTTTCTCTTCAGCATAAGATCATCTTTCTCTTTCTCTAGACATAATATGTACACTATAAAGGTAGAAACAAACCTCTTTGGGGACTTTAATTCTAGCTAGGCATCTAAGTAGATGTTCTTTCATTTATTGAGATACTCAACACTCATTGAAATGCAATCTCATTTGTCAGAGTGCCTAAACACATGCCTAGATTTTGTCCAAGAGTTTAAATATTGAGACAGTTTGGACTAGAAGGTCTGCTGCACTGATTCTCGCTGTGCGGGATTAGAGGAGGAGTGGTGATAACACCATGGACCTGCCTGGTGTCACATGACAAGTTAACTGTTGATCCAGAAATCAAGCCTGCTAATGCTGAATTTCAGTCTGTTGTCCCATCTACTGTTCTTTGCTGCTCTCAAATCGAAGCATAGCTGCTTGAAGGTGCAGATTTGGTCTGTAAAACTTACATGTCAGTCCAAATGTAGCCTCAACTCCAAACATCCTCAGCTTTGTCTGAAAGCTGATACTTCCTAAATAAAAAGCCGTCTGTTTCTCTGTTCT
Source organism: Phoenicopterus ruber ruber (assembly GCA_009819775.1). Classification (NCBI taxonomy): domain Eukaryota; kingdom Metazoa; phylum Chordata; class Aves; order Phoenicopteriformes; family Phoenicopteridae; genus Phoenicopterus; species Phoenicopterus ruber. The sequence continues at coordinate 25,738,171 of CM020217.1, read as the reverse complement.
ATATATGTAGTGGAGATAAAGCGTATACAGCAAGGACTATTCCTCAGAGGACTTTAAAAACACTCTTTGACCAAATCATATTTGACATTTCCTTTGCCACTCTGCAAGGCTCCTCAGAGGGCTGAACTACTCTCATTTCTGCCACGGAAGCAAAGCCACCATTTCACTTCCCTCAAGCTAAACAGTGTACGATGGGCAACAATTCAGAATTAATTTGACAGTAATGGAGATGACAACTATTACTGTGAGGTATTTCTGCTATGAACATTGTCATCCCGTCCTCATTTCACACCCCCCACACCCACCCACCCAGTTTTGGTGTTACAAGGAATCTCTGAACAGTAGACAACCCCATATAGAATGCATACGCATGTATGCTGCCGTCTAGGCAGAGCAGCAACTCTGGACTTGATGGCCTCTGGGGGTCCCAGAGCGCTAAAGTCCCACAAAACTGCAGCTCTAGCTTGGAGATAGAAAACAATCAGCATGGGGCTACAAAGTGCATAAGACACACAGGTCCATGGGAAGTGGCAATTCCTTCTAAACAGGACACTGGCATAGAATCATAGACTAATTTTGGTTGGAAGGGATTTTTGGAGATCATGTAGTCCAACACTTTGCTCAAATCATAAGACATCTAAGGCTGTTTCCATCAGGAAACAGGAAAACTTTTTATTTTCTTTCTGTCTCTTTTTCCACTAACAATGCCCAAATCAAGCTGGCGCTGAAAGGATGCATTCTGTGTACATAGCTAAGAAAAACAGTACAGGTTAAATTTAAAATATGCACAGTTCCTTTCTTTCCAACACTAGTATCAATGCAGAATGAATAGCATTGAGGCCAATATAATCATAACAGGCACTACTGGTTACAATCCCTACACAGTATCAGAGTAGATCCTCTCCCCCATCTATAATGATCTGATTTATTAATGCACACACAGCAATTTAGGTCCTGCAACCCTGACAACGAAGGCAAAGTCCTGAAATAATGAATCGCGTAAGGTGAAGAAAACTGATCTGCAGTGTCTTTATACCCTACTCAAAACAGCCTCACTTCGCTTTGTCTTCTCTTCCCCTTTCTAAAAAGAAATGCGATTTCAATCTAGCTTCTGTGAGCTTGGCTCCTGCTATGCCAGTTACCCCTGCCCAGCAGAGAGATGTATTCCACCCACTCTTCTACAAATATCCACAGAAAGTGTAGCACAGAGCTGCTCTAGGCTCACTGCCAGTTTCTCAGACGTGGCCTCTCCTTGATCCCAACCCGCTGTACATAATGACTTGGCGACCTTCCTGTGGAGAGCCAAGCTAAGGGCTGATGCTGGAGCTGGCCACTGAAGAAACCCGAACACGGCAAGAATGCCAAGATGTGTGAGGACAGGCATTACAAGCAAGGGAGAGGCAGGCAAGAGGGTTGGGGAGAATAGGGCTCAGCCCAGTCTGCTCCTAACCATTGCCCTGATAGCCTCCTGTTAGCTCAGAAAACATTTTAGGGCTGTTAATATTTTTACACAAAGCATGGGCAGGTTCCTGTCCAACTGGTGAAAGAAATTTCCTTAACTTTAATGTCTCCACAGCTGGATTTGTAAAATCAGAACTTAGTGCTGTACTAAGGTACTAACACATGGTCTGAGCTCTATTCGAGTCAATAGGTGCCTCATCTCTGACTTCATTCTGAATAGCTAGTATACACTTATTTTGGTAACTAGCCCTGTATCACAGTGACTATAATAAAAGGACATAATCTATAAAAATCAGTTTAAGTCAGATACAGTAAAAGCTTCAGGAAACAAGATGATTTCAGGGGGCTTTTATAAATGTAACTTCTACAAGAATAACAGAATCGCCTACTTGGTCTAACAAGCAACGTATTTGCTACTCCCAGGTAGCTTAAACAAGGACAACAGGACCGCCAGTTATCCACATGCTGCTGTTAAAAACTATGAGGCTTGTTTTTACCAAAACCCTCCCTGTTGGTTTTCCTGTGCGGCCACGAGCAAGTCAGACACAGTGGCTGTGTCGCTTCTGTTTCTCCGGACTGAAACGAGCACTGCTACCAGCTTCACAGGAGACAGGTATTGACCAAGATTTTGATCTTTTGATGGGTTGCAGCATAGAAGAGCAAGATGCTTTCATTATTAATATTCTTATACATTTATCCTGTAGTAATTTATTGCATGAGCCACGAATTATTCCTCAAAGAAAAGTAGAAGATAAATTCTCTCAAGCTGTTTCATGAGCAAGAGGACCAACGAATGCTGGATTCATACAGATTTGAGTTCTTTGTCTCCTAAACTCTGCTGCCCACCCCATAATAATAGCTCTGCCGCATATTCCCCTGAAATGCCCGCTGGGCATAGCCAGAACATGCTGCAGTTACTGTGCAGCCATCCACAGATTGGCCAGCTGACCAGGTTACATAAAATGCCTATATTCTGCCTACTTTTTTTCTCATGGGGGTCATTAAGCTGGGGAGTCTGCCCTCCATGCAGCTATCAATTTTCCAGTAAAAAACCCTCTTAGGATCACATGTGAGACTTCTACGTGATTTAAATGCAGCTGAGTATGGCCAATAGGCCTGAAAGCTATGGGGCAGGGTAACAACAGATGGACCAGCCTCAAAAATTCTCTCTCCTTAGGAAACTGGGGATGTTTCTCCCATTCCTAATGTGTGGGATAGAAATGCAACATGAAGAGTCCCAGACAACCTTCTGGTTTATGGCAATAAAATGTAATACAATACTCTAAAGGCACGTTCATGTTTTAAAGATAATTTCCCTATGTTGTCGTGGCAGGGCTGAATCCTTCTTCACGTCCTAGATAAGCATTTAATAACCTCATATATTAATATAATCATTCTAGATTTTAAAACCTTTTGGTTTTGGGATAATCCAACATTCCTATAGCATATTTCATTGCAAATTGCTAATATGATGGAGCAGATGTAGAACATAATTTTGTCTATAAATTTCATAATGAAAAGTGTCATATATGGATAAACTACCTTTCTAATGCCTTGAAAATATAAAGTATTAAGCCTAATTTTAGAGCTGTTCTTTATTACAATTGAGTCTAGCTATTCGGTCTTAAGATCAGCTTTCCATTAAGCCACAGGCTGATGAAAAAAGTATAGGTAAAAGTACAAGTGGCTGCCTGTTCTTTGGCCTGGCTCACTGCAGCCAGTCCAAATAGTTACTTTAATACATCTTACTCTTTAGGAGAATTATAGTGTAGTGCATTTGTGCTTACAATGTAGCATTGAAAAGAAGGTCATAGATAAGTTCAGGCTTTTTCTGAGCATGCTTTTACCTAAGCTAACAGGGAGACCCAGGAAGGCCTACAGCTCTATATAGGCCAAAAGGGAGCACTGTTACTGCGAAAGTGCTATAGCAGTAAAGATGTTAGTTATCTCGATTAACATCAGTCAATGTACAAATGTTGTTTATGGAGGTTAAGTGATAGGTTATTGTGTCCAGTTGGATGTGACCAATGACTCATCTCAGAAACACAGGAGCAAGGGTACAATTTAAATGGACGTTAGACTTTTGTCGTGAACTTTTGGGAGTACAAACCACTATAATTTCTTATTTCTCTTACGTTAATATGTCTACTAGAAATTGCCTTTCAATCACTTCCTTACATGTTCAGCTTAGACATAGCCTGCAGCACGCTTCCGGGAAGCTTCATGCTTGCTTTGCTGCTATACGTTGTGTCAAAGAATCTAAAAATGGATTCTTAACTTTCTATAGATGATTGCAACTACACAGATATGACTCAATCAAGATTGTAGGAAGAGACAGTATCTTTTATCATTCAGTCTAGTAAAATACATTTCTTTTCCCAATAGGCATTTCCTAATGTCTTTAATGGAAAAACATACCATATAGTTATTAGGTGACTCCTGATTAACAAGAATTAGCTCCGAATTCTTCTGCTTAAGATGTGCTGGCCTGCACTGCACAAAACTGACAGCTTTCATTCAGTAACTTCAGTAAGAGCGTGACCATTTGCTCTGTGCTTCTCAGTGGTACAGATCACTGAATTCTGCACAGTCCCTGTGAAATTAATCTATCCTGTCGCCTGTTGGCTCACACAGACAGTCAGCTCCATGAAAGGTTTCATCTTTTAAATGAAAAATTCAGGTGAAGATTGCTATTTTTTACAAGTAGTTGAATCACAGACAGGTAAAGTAGCAACATCCTCTAATATTCATTGATTGTATAGAAGGCATACCTGAGAATGTTTCCGAACAGAAAAGAAGCATCTTTCTAAACAGATGTGGGTTTGCAAAATTCCTTCGTATCCCTAAGGACAAATTTGTTCTGCCTAGGGAACACTAGATAGCGCTCAAGAAGATATAAATAAATTTTTAAAAAAATAACATTGAAGTAAAAAATCCTCTCCATTTCTCTGATTAAGGTATTCCCACAGGTATTCAGAACATAGCCAGATCAATATTGCAACGTTAGTACTGGTGTACTGTGGTGATAATCAAAGTAAGATAACTTGTAATGTTGAGTGAACATAAGGTATCAGTGTCTAGAAGATCTGAGGGCGCAGTTTATGGTTGCATGGGACATGCAACAAGGAAAGAGGAACCCTAGAAGACATACTACAAGGTGCAGGAACCCAGGTTAAACCTCACTTGAAATGGCATCCTTAGTCCTGTGTTTCTGAGGTGAAAGACATATTGGTGACATCCAACAGGAAACACTGACCTATTACCCAGCCTCTGTAGTTTCCCTTCAGACAGAATCACAGAATCTGGTGTTTGTTTTATTCCCTCCACAAGCTAATACAGCATATTGTGCTGGCAGAGAATAGTTTTGGTTTGGGTGGGCGTAAGGTTTTTGTCAGTATTACTCAGTGCAGAACACAAAAGCACAGGGAGGCAAAGTCACTTGGTAGGCCAGAGGGCCGTGGCTTCCAAATCTCTTCCAATGCCAGTCCAGTGGACTGACCACAAGGCTTCACGTGTTGCTTTAAATATTGAAATGGCCTCCAAGATTTCAGTGTCAAAATCAATAGTATTTTGATGAATTGGGCCCTTCATTTTCTGTCTTGGTCCCCCTCCTCCCTTCCACTTTTTAAATTTCTTTCTCTCTGCTAGTATACTAAATATGTTTTGAGGTTTCAGATAAATTGGGAACATTTTCATTTTTAATTTTAATTAGCAGACATCAGAGGATCTGACCCCTTTTATAATAACCAGAAGGGTTGAATAATTGAGGTCTGAGTAGTCAAGGTCAAAATATGTTGCTTAATGTACATCTTACAATTAGCTAATACTGACTTTATAGCGCCACAGATGTTGAACCACAAAATCTTCAGAACCCAAAGATCTGTTTTTTCTCTATGAACAAATTAAACAATATATGTTTTTTAAATTGGAAGTTATTAATGGCATAGTGGCATAACATTGCATGTAGCAGCAGTGCATCTGCTCATGTTTATGTCTGTTCACATTAGCAATAATACTTAGGATAAAGCTGCTTCTGTCTTTAATACAAGACCTGTTATGTCATGGGAGGTTCAATGTCTGCAACACAAGCACAATTACATAACAATGCTTCATCCACAGTGTCTATTAGTGTGCATTAGTCAACAAGGATGAGAGGCATATGCTTATAGGGATCAATGTTCCTGTTAACACATTGCATCAGAGCTATGACCAGACACCCCCATGAAAATGGGTCCAAGGAGCAGGTGACCTGGTTTTCTTAAGACGTTCTCATTCTCCCTAAAAGTAAGAATGAGATCATCTCTGTTCAGTTATGCTAATCTGTTTTCAAAGCTTGATACAATTTCTCAAGGTGGGCTATTTTACCATTATAATAACTCTTAACTCGGGGTGTTACTTCTGCAGTAATAGAAGTAGGAGAGAAAAGGGAGAAATCGGTCTACATGCAGAGCTGCATGGCAGCACCAGTTCAAGTAAAGAGGTACTACTTACAACAATACAACTAGTGCATTTGGAGACTTAGGAGAACAGTAGAAGCTATGTCTCAGAGCAAAATAAGTGTGCTTGCACGTGCTTGAGCCAGTTTAACTAAACCACTGCGAACTTGTACATAAGTATTTCTATAAAGCTGCTTCCTATCTCTTACATTCAAATTAACTGCTTCAGTCAAGTAATTATTTTTCTTCAGATTTTTGGAAAGAACAAGCTAGAAGTAAAGTCCTTGTATCAGAAAAGAGTAAAAGGCAGCAAGAGACACACTGTAATACAAGTACTATGTCTCCCCTAGCAAGGAACAGTTCAAAAGAGGGCAGGGCAGAGCATTTAATTTGCTGCTGAATGGGCAACCAACTCCCACGAAAGCAAATACCGAGTACTTGTCCCATAACCTCATTAGTCCTCAGTAGTGAGCTCACCAGACCCTCATCCTAAAGTCCATCTGTTTTTTCTTCCCTCAACTGTTCTTCTCCTACTAATTTTGGCACAGTTCCACTGGTGTTAGTGGTGATGGGAGCACTGGTACAAACAAGACTATTGGCACTTTTATCATCATGCTGCCAAGACCTGAGCTGAGTTAGGTGAAAAAGTGGTTAAACCATTGCATCAAGATGTTATTTCATGAGCCCACGCGGATTTAATTAGGACAGTGGAGAAAGCTGCCATCCTCTAGCTCAATAACCTCTTGGACCAGTGCAGTGAGAAGGATTATTAGTCAGCCCTCTGCTACCTCAGTTCTTGGCCTGATGTGGTAATACGAACTGAAATCAGGGCATGTTCGAGTCAATATGCCACGCTCTGAACATAGCATCTGAAGGCATACCCTCCATCTACAACTTTTGAATGTAGTGGTCGCCACCAGCAGAGAAACTGAAAGGTCCAGTAGTAAGCTCGTCACCTGCCACAGATAAATCAGGTAAGGACCATGAATTAAGACCTCAGTGCTCCCATCCAGTGGGGAAGCCAGTACTGCGGATAGGAGAGGCACTGCTATCAACAGGCAGCTTCAGAGGCTGCTTTTCACTGGCTGCACACATCACTAGGAACTGATTGCAGATTGCGTTTTAAACATTACCCAGTGATGTAGACTTGACTTGGTTTGAGAGACTGTGTTTGAGCGGTACTCTTCCACAGGGCATCTCACCCAAGTTAGGCAATCGAGTGTCCCAACTTCAGCCTCAGGCATTTACTTTGAAATTCATTCCCTCCCCGACACATCTTCTGTTGAGAAAAAGCCATTGTACAATATAAAACAGGAGTTAACCCTCAACACATTTGCTAGCCCTAACATTTGCTCTATACATAACTAATGCTAGTCCTAGATTCCTACTGACTTAAAATAAAAACATAAAAATTAATGTTTTATAAAGCTGGAAGAAAAGACTTTCCAGTACAGTGCAAAAATGTAATGCATCCCTCACATCATGTTTACTCATCACGTTTAACTAAGCAGCTGTAAATGCCACTCTTCTTTTTAATTTTGCCACACACGTACTTACTGCCTTTTCACTCTTATGCAAGTGTTAAAGCAAATTGAAATCTCTAAATATCCTTCTAAGTCTTTCTTGTAGGTATGTGACATGACTGAATAGAAGTACCTTCCCACCTCTTTACTTTCTGTGTGCACAGCTGAAACCATCATTTTATCCTTCGTGGTAAACTTTAGTTTTTCCATATGCTCTTAAGCTTCTTGTTTTCAACCTAAAACAGGATCCTGGGCATGAAATAGCAATCCAAATGTTTAATCACCCAGTTTTTAGTACCATGGGGATTTGCTTGACTGAGGAAAGAGCAGCACAATTCAAATCAGACCCAGTTTAACTTTTGCTGACATTAATGCCACATTCTGATATAGGAAAAATCCTTGTCTATGTCTGATCTGAAAAAGACTAAATCTTCAACTGTTATTATAAATCCCTATAGGATACCGGGATTCACCCTACTTTCCCAACTAAGATTAATCACCAGAAAATATTTTGTCCACACTAATGCTTGTATTACAAATGATTCAACCAGCTCATGTAGCATAGTGGGGATGCACTTCATTATCTTTTCAACCCCCTGGAAAAAATGTGCTGGAATACAGGGACCTACCAGAGTGCTCCAGTTTTTAGAATGGCATATCCGAAGAGATGGTGCCCTCATGAGATCCAGTCATCCTAAAAACACACGTAACTTTGGTCAGGTAGGGATAAAAGCAAATTAAGTGTGAAAAGTGAGAAGTTTTATAAAGGTTTATAAGGACAGGAGAAAGAATCACACTTTACTTTTCTGAACCTAATCCTGAAGACATTCAAGGGCAGGTATTAAGCTGACAAACTGTAGATGCTGGGCCTACCCACTTAACCTAGTGTCTGTTTTCCAGGCTAGGTTGCATTTGCAGAGAGGCCCCAGGTGGAAGAAGCAAGCTAGCTTTCTATCCCTGTCCTTTTCTGAATGAGATTTAACAATCTTTTAAAAGCTACGAGTCCCCTTTCCCATCTCTCAAGATGTAGAAAGTTGTTTTGACTTTCCCACTGATTCGATTTTGTCTGCCTCCAGCTTTTCAGAAATGCAAATGTCTTCCTGCCAAAAAGGAGATACCATCTTCGATGTTTGATTTAATTACTAGCAGTCAGTGCACAAGGCAGGAAAGAGAGCAAGCAAATCTCAGTGCAGAGCCTTTCCATACAGAGAACATATATTTTGCATAAACACGTAAGTCAACTCCTACTCCTTATGGAAACACATACCCAAGAGTCCTGCATGCACTTTATTGCTTGCTCATTAATTTAGTCTTAAGTAACATCACAGTAACAGGTCTGGAGTAACTGACACCCAACTTCATCTTCGAGGCATATATTGACAAGCAGTCAATCTAAGATCTAAGATCTGAGAACACAGGCTCCCATTTCAAAGCAATGTGGGGTGTTTTTTTTTCTTTTTTTTCCCCGTTTTTTAATTGAAATACCATGGTCTTTCATAGGAAGAAAGTCTATGTACTATCTTGCGTCCCGATTGTGGAAGATATGGGTGTTAAATAAAGCATTTTGGATTAACAACATTTAGTCCCTTCACAAAAGCACAGTGCTTTTAAATTATTTAATAATCCTTTTAAAATTATTTTTATAAGAATCATAATTAAAAATCAATGCAACCCCAAGCATGACAGAACATATTACCAAGAGCCAGAATTGGATTCTCAGTTGTAGCTTACTCAGTTGTCGGGTTTAGGCACAGGCGCCTTATAATTTGAGTTTGTTCTGGTTTACTTTCAGCCTATGAAACTGCTATGTGGTGACGCCTTGGGGCATTCTCTAATCAAGTGCCATATACAGTAATTACAATGTAATTGACCAACTTACAGATTGGGCATTTCTTACTCCTCGCAACTGTCGACTGTCTTTAAAGAATCCCTGAACATGTTAAACCATTAAGCTTATACTCCCTTTGCCAGATTAATGACTGAGGAAGACTGCTCCGTTGAAAAGCAGCAATTTTCAACAGCTCCTTTTTTGTTGTTGCTTTTTTTTTTTTTTAATACTTTTAGCCTTCTTAACCTTCAATAGCAGACAATGCAGCAACTAGAAGTAAGTATAATTAATTGTGAGCAAAATGTATTTTCTTCCCCCCTGACTTGCAGACCCTGAAGCATTAAATAAAACCCCAAAACCCACCATACTAAATTTCCTAGGTGGGTGCCACACTTGTACATTACCTTGTCATTGTAACACATGCTTTCGATATCAAGTAAGGGTTATTGCCATGACCTGGAGACTTCCATGCACTGCTGCGAAGCAAGGAACTTTTTGTTCCTGCAGTTTTGTTCATTTAGCTATGGCTCTGGCCTTTTTTACTATGCAGCTTACTCCTGACTCATCTTCTGAGCTTACAAAATACGAGATAAAAATAGATTATTGTTCTATCTAAATTCCCATAATCCTTGTGCTCATTAAAAATAAAGTCATGTAACTGTTCTTAGTCAGGATTGCACTAATTAGTGCAACTGGCACTTCTGACCTTGTGATATCTACCCTTAACACACTCAGGTTTGCTGTGCTGCCTGCATTACTGTACATAGCATATGTAATACCTCCTTACACAACAAAGTGCTAGAGAGATACATGCAAACCAGAAAATAAAGGTCAGGAGTTTTTTTACATAGTAATATGTAGTTTTTCCACATCTTCACCCTTTGACTTGACTGAATATTTTGGATTTATTTTCATATAATAAGTTAAAGAGCCACAAATAAAAATCAGAGGCCAACTTTTCATAGATCCTTTAGGGAGACAGAGCTGTTCCCCAAAGAGCTCTCGACCAGTGGCTCTGGTTCAGGGCAGCAGCATGTTGGTTTCTGTAAACAACTGCCTGGGTCTCAAAGATTTCAGGGAGATACCAGCAGAAGCTTATTAAACTTAACCTCATTTGAGTATTTTTTGTTTTGTTTTTTAAAGACAGACAGACTGGGATGAAGGAAGTAAATTCCCTGTTTGCTCGCTTTACCTTATAGAACAGCTTTATCTTTTTAGTCTTCTTCACTATGCAATAAAACTAAATGCGTGTATTTTTGTGCAGGAAATTAAAAACTATTAGCAGTAGACTTTTTTCTGTAGCTGCTAACATATTTACTGTTTGATTTATATATATTTCACTGGAGTCAGGAAATCACTAATGGTAAATCCATTAATAAATCTAATCCTCTCACCATCAAGCTGTATTTAAATAAGCATTTAAATAAATTATACTGATAGGACAATCAGTCCTCTGAATGTTATAATAAAAAGCAGAAGGAACTTGACTGTGCAGGTGATGGATCTACCAGAATGAGAACAGAAATTTAAATAGTTCAGAGAAATCCTCAGTCATGGTAGACTGACAGAGGTATATAAAACCAGGAAACAGAGGGGAAAAAAAGCTCACTCAGGGCTTTTTTTTGTTTAAACCTCTCATAACACAAGAGGGAAGAAACAACCAATGCAAAGACGGAACATTTATAACTAATGAAGCTGCTTCTGAAACAAAGTGGACTTTTGAAAGAGCTTGTAAGTGGCCTGCAGGACTCATTAAACTCCCCAAGCTCAAAAATGCATCAGGACAACAAAACAAAACCGACATTGAGGAGGCAAACTGAAAGGAAAACAAAATAGGGATATAAATTTCAGTGGGCCAGGACATAAGCCAGCTTCTAATGGAAGGGTTAGAAAGAAAATTCCTATATATAGCAAGGTTATTCAATGCTTGTCCACTCCAGAGATCCTTGCAATTTTCCCTGAGGCACTTGTCCTGGCTATTCTGGGTGTGAGGATAATGGCTCAGACATATCTGGGGCCCGATTCTCTATGCAGCTCCTATCATCTGTGTTTACATAATAAAAGGAAGGCATTTAAATAGTTATTCCAAACATGAAAATTATTGAGCACTCTGAAAAATTAGTATTTTATTTGTTGCTATTTCTTGCAGAATCAGGGTCTTTGTAAGCCTGGAGCAGAAAACTGAAACATTGTGTTGAGAAGTTAAAAGCCTAAAAAAAAAGAATTGGCCATCTAGCTACTAATAAAATTGTGAGTTTCATAGACTTTGGGGCCAAAAACCATCGTGACAATTATCTAGTCTAGTTACCTGCATAATATAGGTCACAACCTCCTACTGTAATGGGGCTAAACAGTACCTACTTCTGTTTCAGCTCTGTAGTAAAATATTTAAAACAGCAGTTTTGATTTCAAGACTTGAGGGATGGAGAACCGAACACATACCCAAGCTGGGGCTTTTTTCCCTCATTCTGAACTCAGCTACTTTCTGCACTGAACTGCTGCATCTTCAGTCTTTTCTTCCAGACTGGAGTCCATGACTGGCAGTACCTGCCAAGTACTTGTACATAATAGAATTATATTTTACTTACCCTTAGATAAACTAAACAGGCTAGACTTTATTCTTTTACTTAAACAAATTTTTCCAGATTACCTTTGTAGCTTTAATTGGCTCTGTCTGCAGTCTTTTGGTGGGGGTGGTATAGCCTCTTTTCGGGGAGGAAAAAAAAGGTTTATTCAATGACTAATGCTAGAAATCGATCTTGATCCAGATAATCCTCTCGGCACAATCAAACTTGTGTAAGCGGCACACAGTAGTAGGTGTTACAGGCAACCTTTGGAGACTGCCCTCCCACACGTCATCTTCTGTCTCCTCAGCAAACACTTAGTTCTCTGCAACACATGCTGCTGTTCTAAACATTAGGTAACAACTACAGTGTAAATGTAAACCACATACCTTATTAGTATTACTGTAGGGTGATGGCTGGAGTAACAAAACCCATCAGCTAAAACTTTAAGTGACAAAAGAATCAGTAGTCAATATTGGAATAAACAGAAATGGGGGGAAATTTATTTGCCAGAAATTAATCCAGCACTGTTTAATCGACATTGTTTCAGCAAGTATTACTCCATGATTAATTTTAAGACTCTACTGAGTCTATTAAAATAGTATTTATACTTGTTTTCGTCATCAGTTTTGGCTAAGAAACCTCCTGGAAAAACAACCCCACCCTAATTATAGCATATGAAGTTCAGCTCTGAAGGCTCTTAAAATCGTGCTCGTCAAGCATAGGGCCCGTAAGTCATTGGCTGTGGTGTAACAGAGCAGAGCATCGCACATAAAATGTTCCACTACTTTTACCAGCTGCAAGGGAGTATCTAGTCAAAGCAATGGCACCCGCCCCAAGCTGTCAATTCTGTTCTACAAGTTTTAAGGTTGCCATTTTCGATGCAGAAAAATTACTGTCTCATCCAGTGGAGGGAGTTTTCTTTCCTGAAAGGTACAGGTGCAGAGGGACAGCCCCTGCCTAGTAGGTCTGGGTTTCTCCCCTTCAAATACTTGCTGATCCAATGAGAAAGATCCAATGCATCAGCTTAAGAGAAACACAGAGATAAGGGAACACAACAACAACAACAACAACAACAACAACAACAACAACAACAACAACAGCATCTTCAGCATTTTCAGAAGTGTGGAGGGAGACGAAAACCCAGCAGCTCCACCTCGGGGGAAAGCACTGGCAGGCTGGGTTCCACAGTGCTGCTGTAGCCATCACCTCCTCCTCAGGAGAGGAGAGGTGTGCAGGGAAAAGGAAACACAGGCTTGCTGGCTGGACTTGCTGGTGGTGGGCGAGGATGCGACAGACGGAAGTTAATCAGCAGCAGTGTGCACATTGTTGCATCTGAACCTGAAGTTTCAGCTTCTATCTGGTGTGATGGAGTCTGCTGCCCCTGAGGGGAGAGCCAGTGGATAAAGGGGAAGGATTCTTCCCTAAAAAACGACCAAGACCGTGGGGTAAGGAAAGAAAAAGGCAGCCCAGGGTGTAGCAAGCAGATGAGTTTGAGAGCCATAGCTCGGAGGTGGGAGTGTGCACTTTCAGCAAAGACAAGACAGCTGGAGGGAGCAGGGAGCAGCCAGCCACCCCTCAGAGGTGAAGAAAACCTTACTACGGGACTCGGCAGCATTTATTTCAACTCAAAGTCAGCCAGCCAGCCGTGCCTAGCCTAGAAACAAGGACACCACGGGGAGGGAAAGACTGGTTTAGAAATTTATTTTTCTTCCATCTTGTGTAGCCATTTTGAGTCAATATTCAATATATGGTCTCACTAATGCTGCAGACAAAAATTCTACTGCCCTCTGCTCCTACTTGGCATATCTGCTCAAAGGGTCAAATCTGCCCTTTTACTTATAGTCATTTATTTACAATGGAAACACATATTCAGCCATCAGTTGCCAGAGTCTCTCAATTCTTTTCACTGTCACTGTTCTCTGGAACAATTTGTCTTCCTGACAAACTCTTCATCTGTTCCTTGTGGCTAGATGACCTTCATTTTGCCTCGGTTATGATGCTTACCATCAAACACACCCATTACTCAGTGATTTGGACTACTCACTGACTTGTCCTCAATAAATAACAAATTGGTAGAATAAAACCCCCCTGTATTTTATTTCATATAATTTACGAAAATATTGTATATCATTGAACAATGTGCAGAGAATTACACTAGTTAACTGCAAATGGAAAATCTTCTCTTCAAAAGCAATTTAATATAAATTGACCTTTTATAGTTTTTCTCCTTTATATTCTCAAGTGAGATTACAAAACCTCAATTACATTCTGTCACACAATAATCAGCCGTGTTTACCATCTTACCAAGTTTAGTCCTGTAGTTTTGTTTAGCAAAGCCATTGTTGCTTTTTCCCAAAGCCACGCTGACTGGCCTTACTGAGGTCAGCTTATTATTTACTCATTGCATAGACCTAGAGTTTGATCCGATTTATCACTGTCACAATGTCCACTTTTATGGAACTTTCCCATTTTTCCAAAAAATCTGTACATCACAATCCAGTGAGCTCCTTGCCATCTTTAATATTCATGGATCAACCTATCCATTCTTGTCAGCCTTTAATACTTGTTGTAGTAATATAATTTACAAGAAATACTCCAACTTTTTTTTAAAGTAAAAATACAAGCACCTTTATTCAGCTGCACTAGATGCTAGCACTAGCCGCTCTGAAGTTCCTGACATACCACTTCACCAGTCTCACAGAGGTCTTAATCAAACCAACTGGCTAACTCAGTACAAAACCAGACTGACATTAGAAAGGACCACCGACCAGAGAGACCTCTTCCGTATTCCACAGAGAACCTAAGGACATAGAATCCATTAGGACCTAAATTTCCCCTATCTATATAAAGATACCAACAAGAAAGCTTTTTTTTTTCCCCCCTCCCCAGAAGGAGGAGATACTGTGATATCAAAAGTAAAGAAAAGGTAACTACAGCACGCAACATGTCCGACCATCTCAGCCGCTCGGTCCACTGTGAGCCGCATTCTCACAGCTCTGCCCATTACTCTGCAACTGCTTTTAAAAGAAGCCACCTACTTACAATCAGCTAGAAAGTTATGGACTCACTCGGCGCGCCCCGTGGGCTAAGCGGGCTATTTTGAAGCTCGCAGCAGCTCTCGGAGGCAGGGAGGGAGAGAAACACCTGGAACTGGAGCCTAACTGCAGCAATCCCCCTCTGCCCTGAGCTAACCTGCAGCAAGCCTTTCAGTACATTTCACAGGGTGAATTGTTTTTTAAATCAACAAGAGATGTTTCTTTGTAAACTGGAGCGTGCACACATGGCGTTCACATACCTTTTTCATTTGCTGCCTCAGATGAAATTAGTGGTATTTAAAGATGCAGAGCATCCTTTCAGAAAACCTGTGACAGTTACAAGAAAGGTAAAAATACAAAGATAGAGTCCTGAGAGATAAAAATTTATTTATATCTGATCAGCATGTCATGATATGGTCACAACTCATACAGCTGACATTCCCATAGCCAAAAGAGGGATTTTTTTTCTTTTTAAAAATACATTTTTCTTTCCAGCAGGAATGATTTTTTAAAACAAACATTTCCTACTAGGCAGGAATTAAAAACAATGGCTTCTTCAATATGACAACACGGCTGGTAAGCACTGGATCCCCCACCAGTGTCTTATATTCAGATTTCAAGTTTTCCCTCCCACTTTTCTCCCTCCCCCTCCCCGATTCCCCCCCCCCCAAGAAAAACACCACACAGAAAAACAAGACAAAACCCAGAAGGGAAACAAAGAGGTAGATGTAACTACAACCATGGCGCTGTTTTGGAAATTGTGCACGATGTGTACTGTTCTCCAAGGAGTTCCGTTTTCCTTTGTTGTACGTTGCAGTACTACGCACCAGCGGTTAACACGAAAGGTGACACGGAGCTAAGAGCTATCATTAGCGAGAGATGCCAGGGCCACAGAACGAACAGCGCTGTTCCACTCGATACTGCTTTGCCTAGCTGAAGTTGCGCAGAAACGGACCGCTCTGTTAAAAAACATACGTATCTACAAAATGACTACAGCCTCGCTCGCCAAAAGGTTGGATTCGCATCTGGCTGGGATGGTGGCGATCCAGGGTCGATGGGGGCCCAGGTTCTGCTCTTGGCCTGCCCTCAACTTTCAGAAACTTCAAGGGGAATCATTGCTACGCAGCGACCTGCGGAGAAACTCTGCAGCCCGGCACAGTTTCCAGCAGGCGCCGGAGTGAGCGAGGGCTGCAGAAGCTGCTTCCCCCAGCTCCTTCCTACTGCTCCACTCCTCCCCTTTCAACTTCTGGCATTGAAACATTTGTCTGTGTCCTTCTCGATGAGAGCTCTAACAAGCAACGTTACCTATCACAAATTAACACGGCAGCTCTATAGTGAACCAAAGTGTTATTTTACTATTTCTTGTGTTTATGGTAAGCACAATAGAGATTGTGTGTCTATTGGATATAAGCACAATAAATAAAACCATCAAAGAAAATAATCTCATCTATTAAGGATTAGAAGCACGTGAAATAATCTTGAAAAAAATCAACTTTATTTTTGCCACACAAAAAAAAAAAAAATGGGAAAAGACACCTAATAATCTCTGTAGATAAATGCTTCTTCTGGTATCTGTCTACATTTCTGAAAGACATCTTGGCTGCTGGAAAGATTTGACAAAAAAATCCAATGAAAATTAATTCAGTAAAATAATTCCAAACACGACCAGCCCTTTGCAAAATCATCCAGAGTCACTACAGGCTTCTGCATCCATTTTACCATCCAAAACAAAAATGCAGGTAACACAGGAGGGAAGGAGAAAATTGGAGGTGAAAATAACCAGGATCAAGGAAACTAATTTTTATCATACAAAATGAACACCATTGTAGAGTAATTTTAAGGAACTAACTCACTTTAGTAGGACAGTTGTTCAGTGAATAATTACTTCATTATCCAATAATAAAATAAAAGGTTCAACTTTAAAATGCATAGAATCCTTTTAAAGACTTCTTTTGTATCACAGCCAGGTAGTCTACAGTTTTCACAGAGAAAAAAATAAAGCTGCTCACAAGTGTTCATAATGTATGCAGACATTTAAAACCAGAGTATGGTTTCAGTTTTGCTCTTCCAATTGTTCTTTTTTTAAAAAAAGTGTAAAAACTATCAAATATGCAATTTTGCAAAATAACCCTTTATTTCATATGGCTCCATTATTTCCAAATACAGTACCCCAGATGTATAATTATTTTGTGTGATTGTATCAGATCACCACAAAAATCTCCAGCTGACTATCAAGAGAATGCACCCAACCCCAGTCTCATGATTTGGAAATCCCAGTTTTAAGTACCTTTGGTCCCAAAAATTTTATGTCAAGGCAAAGTGGAGCAGTTGAATCCTGTCACACACAGTGATCGGTATCTGTATTATCTTGTACAAACAGATGAAAAAAGTTAATAGCACTTTATGGCAGTGTCAGGAAAAAAAGTTACATCATCTGCAAAACAACTGAATAATGAACAGTACCACAGTGATCGTTGTATTTTTACTAGAATAAGATGCATCTTATTTTTGATGCTGGGGTGGAGGAGGGAGGAGAAGGGAGCTTTTAATTTGCCAGTAAGCAAGGTAAATTGAAGTCTTGCTTTTCAAAATCTGGTGAGAGCAACTTAAAAAAAAAAATCCCTCCTGCAAGAGACATCGTTGTTGAAATACTTGATAGAACCGTACGTAGAATACCAGAGAACCTGTAAGGAAGGCGCACTCACCAAGGGGCACTGAAGGAAACGCCGTTCGTCGTGAGGGGGCCAGATACTCTTCGCGTAACGGGATTCGAAGAGCAGTAATGCTAAACCATTAGGACTTACATCGTTTCAACTGTAACAACTTGTTTATGAACAATTAAACATAGAAATGTACAGATGTTTTGCGTGCAACCCTGGCAGAGAACCATCTTTATTTGCAACACACTTAAATGACTACGTCCTCACTGCTGTGTGCAACAGCTTCCAGCTAGGGTTTTTCTGTAATTTTTTCATTCTGTATCACTTAATACATTCTTGCATTATATTTCTCCTAATATAAATTCCAAGTTATATTAATTAACCATTTTGTGATCAACCGCACGGTTCATTAACATCATTTTCTATCAAATGCGTTTTGAACTCTTCAGAAGAGGAAGCCCATGGACGGCGCAGCGAAATGCCCGCTACAACTGTAACACCGGCCAACTGCCAGAAGGTAGAACCGAACCGCAACCGACAGGAACTTACATTTTACAAACTAGCCTGCTAAGCTCCGAACAGTCTTGACCAGCATGGTATTTTTAGCACAGAATTTCCTATATATTGTATACATTTTATGTTTT
This sequence comes from Phoenicopterus ruber ruber, assembly GCA_009819775.1. Taxonomy (NCBI): domain Eukaryota; kingdom Metazoa; phylum Chordata; class Aves; order Phoenicopteriformes; family Phoenicopteridae; genus Phoenicopterus; species Phoenicopterus ruber. Next base: position 25,720,017 of record CM020217.1, on the reverse strand, counting down.
TCCCTTAACAGAAAAACTTCTTTTATCCGATTTATTCTCTTTCATGAAGCAGCATCCAAGTCCACGCTGGGAGGGTACTTTGGAGTTTCTTAACAACGGTTTCATTCCACTGTCATCTACAGCAACTCAGCCGTAAGGAGCCACAACCGCAGGCTCTCTTCACGTGTTCCAGTGCAGGCAGGAAAGAAGCCTAAGACCTACCTAATACTATTTACTCACCCTATCGAAACAACAATCAGTGCTTGAAAACAAACGTCTCGCAATAGTAAGAACTACGGAGGAACAAACTGAAAATGAACAGGACCAGATAAATCAAATGATTATCTGAAACATTATTGCGCATTACTAATTTCTTTAGGCAGCATGTGAACACTCACTACTGACTGCAATCTACCGGAAAAAAAAAATATACTGCATTTGAAAAAACAATATGCTCTTACATGGAGTTCACAGGGTCTATAAAGAACAATCTCCTGATGCGAGTTACTGCTGTGCAATCTGCTTGTATAAACTTCCCTTTTTATATCACTCCGGTCTGTCCTAGCTCTAAATAAAACCAGCTGTACTATGGGCATCTCTGTGGTTCTGATCAAACCACCTGGTGGAGGACAGAAATAAGTAGCATCCCATCTGCACTTTGCAGTTTTGGGAGTCCGTTTACGCCCACGCACTGCAGACATAACCACCTACATGGTAATGGCGCTGGGCTGCCCCAACACCCTCCTGTAAAATGGCAGGTTAAATACATTCATTCCATCAGCTGTACTTTAGCAAGAGCAACAGGACAAAAAAAAGTACTCCCAAGACTGCCTCCCTTTCAGGGCATGCCTCTTTTTAAATGGATTTTACGCTACACTAGAATTCAGGTGTGTGACTGGGTGCCAAGAGATGGGATTTAGAAACAGTATCTTACCTAAACCTGAAGCTGTAGGCAAACGCCGTCCTTTGCCTCCCAGCTGCAGTGGTTCTTTTAAGTCAGTGAGGGGACTCATAGTTCATAGATTCACTATGGTGCATCATTTTGCAACCATCCTCCCGAGCTACCTTAGGATAAAACTACTGCTTTCGGGGGGACAGGGGCGACATATTTGACTAGGTATTTTTCCATAAAGTCAGGGAAATTGGCATTGCCTCGTATTTTGGTATGCTCTTGGTTCCCCCCGCAAAGGAAACACTGGCTAGGTTTTGTATTCTGCACAGCACCCGCTGTGATTCATGTAGCAGGAGAGAGAAGGGGGATCAATATTGCTAACCCAGAGCCAAAACTACTGAGGGCTTACTTTGTTCTCAGTAAAATTACTCTGCAAAAGGCAGTTTGCCAACATCTGAAGTTCTGGCTATCCTGCTTGTATTTAGAGAGATTAGTTTTATTTTAGGAACAGCTCTCTCAAATCTGCGTGTAATCACATAAACACAATGCCAACTAGACCTGCCAGAAAACCGTACATCATAGACATCCTTTCAGAAGTATCCTATGTTACACATCTGAAAGTGTCTTCTGTTCCAGTTTGCCTTTAAATTCAACTCATCCTTCTTCCAGAAAGATTTTAGCACAGTGGTGAGCTAATTAAATACTGCCCTCCACGTAGTCATTCAGAGTATTTACCATACTTTTTTTTTTGCAGTAGTATCTTCCTATAGATTTATGATAGCAATTATACCTATTTTCTCTTCTTAAGAAACTAGTTTTCCTTCTATTACTCCTTAGCAAAACATTAAGATGGTTGGCATTGAATTATTTAAACTCTCCCACAAGTATATTTAGCGCTGTCGCAACTAGCGGGGAGAAAAAGGCCTCTATAAACCACTCAAAGGTCACCTTGGTTGGACTGCAGTATACAAAATACAAAGGTGGCTAAAAATCACCAGCAGCACCAGCAGACCTTCAGAAACAGCTAGAACTGCTCCAGCTTCCAATGCATGACAAATAAAGCTTGCCCCGATTCCCAAAGTTTTATGTCTTTCCTTCACTGTATTTTCACCTTTAAAAGTGCATTTTGAAAACTGATAATGATCATTGAGATGCATTCTGAACCAAAAGGGAAAATAAACCAAGTGACTTTATATTTTCCAAGTTTCCTCCTAACACGAGATACTGGTAGCACACGGAATTCGGAGAGCTGATGGTAAGACCACAGCAGGGATGGGCTGATTCATCAAATGTGGATAGCTTTTAATCACACTAGGATGCTGCAATGCTTTTTTGAGGACCGATTCCTCACAAAACACACCTGACGCTGGATCTTATTTGGGTCTTGGTTTTAGATCGATGTGTCTAATACAACAACTGCTGACTGCGTAGCCGCAAAGATACCGCCACCGGCTCTGTCGAGTATCTTTGACTCCGGCACAATGAGTTGCAAGAAGGTACAAGTTGTGCAATGAGGAATCTCTACCACACCAATGCTGCACAGACTACTGAAGAGACAAGTTGCTGAATTTTCTGAGCTCTAACTACAATGCCAAGAAATACTTGTGGTGACAGAGCTTTCTTGTCACAGACATTCTTCTACGGTGGTTGTACGATTGCACCTTTTGTCCAAATGCTGAATTTGCTTAAGTGTGGGTGAGAGTATACATTTTTAAAAATACAGACAATTCTTAAAATAATACATCATCAGGTCACTATGTTACTGATCTTCACTTTTAGTGGAGTTTAAAATTTCCCCAAAGAGAGGCAAGAGTCTGTCCAGTATTTTCCTTTACTCTTGAATATTCACATTTGCACATACAACATGATACTCATTTGCAAGAGCCTGGATTCCCATTGTGTCCTCAGGTCCCGTTCCACTTTTAAAATAGGCAATGATAAAAATACTGAAAGATGCAGTACCACATACCGCCTGACAAAAACGCAAGTGATTGTATGCCGACTAGCCACAGGTTACTGAGGGTCATCTCCCGAGAAATAGCTTTTGTTTGACCCTGCAGTGGAGGAAAAGCTCCTAAAAGAGAAAAGAAAACACATTTAATGCTTCTGCAGCAGGAAGGATAGCCTTAATGCACGATTCTTTACCATCACTGTTTGTCCCAGCAACAGCGCCCGCAAACGACTCATTGGTTACTTCTGCATTACGCTGTTAAACTTTCAAAAGATTCTCTGGCATTACCAGTTATCTTCAAGAAAAAAAAGAAACACAACAACTTTTCTTTATTATTAAGAACAATTTTCATTTTGTTTGCATATAAACTTAAACTTTAAGCATAAACTTCAAAGCATTCCTTAAAAGCAGCCATCCTCAACCTTTGCAGGGAGATCCGACTGTCAACTGAGTTTTCTGTGTTATTTTTGAAGTTATGTTAATGTCCGTATGACCAAACTGAATGGACTCCATATTAAACTTTACAAAGTCATTACCAAACAGCTGTATACTGTGAAGAACCAATACACATCCACTCTCAAGGTTCCCTTTGAATATATATGTCCATAAACACACACGCTTCTTTTTTTTAAACAACCATTTCCATATGTTGTTTGAACATTCGTTGGCCAGTCAGTCATATAGACTAAGGAAGCATTGTCATTTGCTATTCAGTTTTCCAGAAAGACTTCTTTGAAATGTCTGTTTACATGAGAAAGACTGGCAGGAGATACAGCTGACACGATTAAAAAAAAATTCGTTTTTCCCTATTTTGACCTTTTCTGACTTACAACACTAAATTACGTGTCTGAATACATCAGAGCTTTATGATCATAACTGAATTGTTTGCATATATTTACATCAGCATATTAAATAATTTGCATTACATTTTACTGAGATGCACAAAGCCTAGGGGATATGAACCACTTTGTTGTTGTCGTTTTTAATCCTGAACAGTGGATATAAAAACTCTAAATGTATCAGAGAAGATTATGTACTGGCTGCAGCATTACAGAGTCACAACTACTCATGGAAGAACAAGAAATGAATGATTCAGAGTAAAGATATAGCAGTGTCAATTCTGAATCTTAGAAACCACACAAGTTGGGCAATTAGATACCATCACATCAGCAACTTATCTCTATGCTTCACACTTGCAATCACTGGAGGAATTACAATCAAGCATTTAAGACAAAGCTTTTCTTCCTGTATGAATGCTCTTAAATAAAAATAAAAAAAAAAAACAAACCACAAACAAAACCCAAAAAACCCCCAACTTGATGAGTCCCATCCTCCTCTCACTGATATGTATTTTCACACATGGGCAGATTTGCCACACCATTTACTCCCCAGTAATTCTCACTGCAAAGCTCCTATTTGCCCACTCTACGCTACATTTGCTCTTCCACGGCCCATTTATTTTCCCGTACCAACACTGACCTTTGGTTTAAATAACTTTCCTTTTTCCTTGGTAGTGATAGCAACTGTCTCTTCCCCCTCCTCCTCCTCTCCCAAGCCAACTTGTATCTTAGAGAGAAAACGATCCTTCCCTTTCCTAGCTGAGACAAGCCAAGCACCTTAGTTGTCCTTCACAGAAACGACTCCTCCTTCCCCTCAATCATCTTAGCACCTATTATCTGTCCCTCTTCCCAGTTCAATTCCTGTTTCTTGAACGGGGATGACGGACCTGCACGCAGAATTTCCAGATGAGGTTTCAGATTTGGTGCCACGAAAAGAGTATTTCCATAGCACTGGTGGAAACCCTCTCCTGTTGCCCTGTAGGACGACATTGCTTACTTTTTTAGTTACATCACACCAGTTGGCTTATGATCTGAGTGAATGAGGAGCATGACGGCTTCAGTATACAATTACTCATTTCCAACTGATAAGCTCCTAGTTTAGAGCGTTTTTTTAATTAGTCTCCAAGTGCTTTTGTCCTGCTAAATGTAATCTCATTTGTGTTACTGCAGCGTTCAAGGTTATCCTGCTGAAGCCTTCGGAGAAATCATGAGCTTGCCCATGCAAGCTTTCCACTAGCTGCTAAAACAGGAGTCTTTGTGTTGCTTATACCTACAGATACTAACTGTAAATGGTTTTAATTTTATAAATGAAATGTGTAAAATGCACCTGTAAGAAAGGATGGGAGAGTTTCATATTCAAATTTTAGGCAGATACTTTTTTTGTTTAATTTTAGGAGGTCTAATATTACAGGGTTTTCCCTGTACAGCAAAAAGGGAAGAAGTGTTTTAGGCTTTGTTTCTTCTTTTTCCAAAACAAAAATATGCCAAAAGAATGTATTCCTACGGATGACATTGTCAATACAAACTTTTAAAGTTTCACGTAGTGTTAAATGTTACTCCAGCTTTATGAATTAAGCTTTATGAACCGAGACAAGTTCCTAAGCAGTGTGTACTTAAAAAACCCAAAACAACAAACCCTCCAAAAACCCCAAAATGCTGAAACAGCCCTAAATCTTAAAACCACACCAACTTGAGACAACGTAACACGGCAACACAAAGCTAGCTCTTGAGCAGCCTCAAGGATTCCCCTCAGATCAGGCCTCAGGACTTTTCCAGGGGGTTTCCAAAAACTGGAACAGCATTTTGCAGTAAGCCAACAAAAGCAATGCAAACAAGTTCTCAACTGGTATAAATGGCAGTAACTTTAAATTATGCTAATTTATGCCTAGTAAGGTCCTAAGTCATAGCATTTACATTTAAAACATGTCTTATTAGTGCATACTGATTACATTGGCAAATTATAACCAATTATCCCATTTTGGAAGCGCATTTCAATGAATAAATCTGACTATATTCATTACACTCTGAAATTCTGGTCTAGGTAGGTTTTTTAGGTATGACTTATTTTAATGGTATTTGTGAAATAATGTCTCAATAACAAGAATTCCTTACCTCCTATTGACTACACTTTAGTTTTAAACAGACTCACAAACTTATTTCTCTAATACAGTCCAAAATATGCATCTGGATGCAATTTATATAGCAGGGTCTGACTTTTGCCACCAATGATGGATGAGTGACAGCAGTATTTCATAAAGCAAAATACAGCTCTGGGTTGTTAAAGAATTCTATTAATCTTTTTAAGCCCTACAATTGATAAATTAAGCGGTCTTTGCAATAAATCATCTGACAGAAGTAGCTTTGTTTAATATAGTGACTCTGGAACATTAAACTCAGTTGATTCATGAGAATGAATATTTTTCCCCCTCAACAACTGTGATACTTGCTAATGAAGAGATTATTTTTCTTCAGAGACAAGTTGCATTATTTCATCTGGAGTCTTCCTGCTCAGTCTATGTTTGATAAACTTCCTTTCCTGTATGTCTAAATAAAACTCTATTTTTTCCCCTCTCTGGATTTTCTTTTTCTTTTTTTACGATGAATTCCTCTGTTTTGTATTCTGAACACACACACACCTGCTGGAGAGCAGATGACATACTTCATTATCAACAACCGGATGGAAAAAGAGAGCCTTGAGGAAACACCTCTCCAGCTATCGTTTCATAGTATCTACCCGATATTTTAAATTACGTGTTTTCCAGTATCCCTGCACGAATGTTATTAATGCCCTAAATGTATTTAGATTCCTCTGACCCATTAACACTGAAAGTATGTTATGTGGGAAGTAACCCTCAGTACCTCGCAGCGAGGAGGCCAGTCTGACAGCACAGGGCTGCGGATCAGCGCTCCAGAGACTTTATGCCTTTATGTAATTCTTGCAGATCCTTCGAATCACAGCATCTTTCTGTTTAGCTTAGCAGGAAACAGAAGAGGACTCTGACCTGCAGACTACTCAGATCAGTTTTCTCAAATGGTACAAGCGCCAGAGGAACATGCTAAATAGCCACACTAAGCAGACAAAATAACCTGCCTCACGTAAGAGTCTTACTTAATCCCTTTTAGTCAAGAACTTGCTCCTTTTAAACCCTGAAGGTTTTATATCCCCTCCAAACTGAACATACGCTCTGAATACTTTTGCTATGCATGTGAATGTTCGCTACCTCTTCGCATCTTGCTATATCATTCCACTCAATGAAATCCCATGTCAGTAAGATTCACAGCTGAACTGTATGTTATCGCAGAAAAAAAAGAGGATTTCCTTAGATCCGTTTTGAATGTGCCAGATTCCAAACACTACCCTATTCTAATGTTACCCGAGTAATTTACCTTTCCTAGATCATTTTTATCATGCTTTTTTGCCACATAAGAAGTATTAATAATTATATCTACTGTATTTGTGTGAAGAATATATACGCATTCTTAAAGCATTTTGAGATCCTTGTAAGAGAAGACATTAACAAAGCACAATTCTCTTTGCTAGGTATCACCCTACCTGTTTCATAGAAATGCGTCAAGAGATCCTCCTTTTCAATGAACCGTTGATATAGCCAGTGTGTAAGAGCTTCAGGCTCTGCAGGTACGTCTTTAACTGGAAAAATCCTACCAAACAAACAAACGTAAATTAAACCTAGGAAATGCATTCTCTATGCGAAGAACAAAACTCTTCCCTTCTGCCCCAGCCCACCCCAAAACACAGAGAACAAGCGTCTGGTATAAATCTGACTGCATGCTTCATTCTCTCTCCGATTCACAGATCACATAGTTATTAAGGACACAAAACTGAAATATTCCAGGTTACCAGCCAGATGCTCACGGAAGACATAGGCATTATTAGCTTCTATCAAACGCTGTACTACAGCATTTGAGAAAAGCTACTAAGTTGCTGTTTGTTTTGTGTTTTTTTTTTTTTAAATAGAATACCACCACCCTATATTATTATCCTTAAAAAAATACAAACCAAGAAGCAATGAAGTTCATGCATTGAAACAGAAAGAAATAAGAGACTGAGAAGGTTCATCCACAGTTTTGAAGAAACGGTTCTTCAGCAGGCAGAAGCTACGTAACAACATCACTAACTACCAATAGCTCTTCTGTATCCCTGAAAACGAGTCCTCTGTGCTTTTCAAAGGACGCCAGCATCTTTGACTGAAATTTCTAAGGCAGGTTTTACACTGAAAACTGACTACGTAAGTAAGTGTACTCAAATAGTGCTACTCTATTTTAAAAACCCCAATGGAAGAATTACCAATGTTTTGGTACTCCTACACCGAATACTAGGTCTACTTAGAAAATCAGATATCCAGGGCAGAATCCACTGAAATACATACATACAGAAACCCCCACATAACCCACCATACCTCACTGGATTTGTTTCAAAAAGAATTTCAAGTCTTACAGTAATTGTGAAATCTCCTCAGTAGACCCCATGTGCCTTTTGATATATGCAAGAACTTCTGTATCCACTGTGTTTCACTGGGAGGGCAATGCAGAAGAGATTTGGCCAACGCAGAAGAGATCTGCGTATCTGGCTAGCCTGAAAAATTCACACTCTGAAACGTGAGACCTTTACTGTAGGTTTCTCTTTTCAGGTGAGCTCCCATTTACCCTGTCATCTACGCCACGCTTCTATTTTCATTAGGGGACTTTTAATTTCTTTTTAAACACAGTCTTGATCGATTATACTGAAAAGAATTTGAAGTAACACCACAATTGTGTGGGAAGTGTCTGAACAGATACGGGAATGTCAGACTACAGAAATAAGACACTTCTGAAGAATGCTTTTGTTGCTGTTACCGTTTTCAACATCTTTGCTTGCTTTGTTGCCAAGACATTTGTACCTCCTCCTTTCAGTTTGATGCACGGAAAAATAAGCTGTAAGTGGAGGAGAAAAGCAGCAAAGCATTGCTTTAATGAGCAAATTAAATATAATGGTCCTTCGGTATGCAGAGAACTTCAATATAAGGAGATGAACAATTTTATTTACCAACTATGGCATCAACATGGACTCAGATACTTCTGTAGCCTTTGTAGCAATTCTACCTACGTCTTTCTCGCACTGAGGAGTTCTCTGTGCTCTAGTAAAGCCAGTCTCAGTTACCAGAAATTAGCAACTGTTATCTCAGGTAAAGTACAGTTTGAGGAAAAGTCTTTGGCCAAACACAAACATTACGAAATAGCTGGTGGTCCACTAAATAGCTCAAGTCCTCAGCGTGCATATTAAGAACAATGACAAAGACAGGTAATAAAGAACCATTTTATCTTGAAACCCAGATGTTGCACAGCAGATTAAAATTAAACCACGTAGAGGCAAGTAAAAAACACACCCACAGAGAAAGGACTGTTTTTGTTGAGGCTGTAACACTAAGAAAGACTTACTCTCTGTCCCCAAACACAATTGAGTTGCCAAGCACTATTTTTACTCTCTTCTGCCTATCCACTGTGAAGAGATAAAAGGACTCAGCAACCGAATATTGTGTTTCACAGTGTATTTTTGAAGGACAGATGCTTGCTTATGCAAGTCTGAAGATGGCTCAGAAGTAGCAGAACGCGCGTGTGGGCTCAGGACAGAAGTCTAGGATCACCTGGCTTCATACACAGTTTCCATTGTAAGCAGCAGATATTCCTCACCTCCACCTTCACTTCTCAGTTACCTAACGGGCAACAACTCCACAACTCAGTAATCTAGTTAAGCCTGCTATTTTTCCAAGGATGTACCTACTAGTGTGAAAACATTATCACAAGAGCTTACAAGATACTCATCAGAAACAATTTATGAGCTGGCACCTTAATGGAGTAGCGAAGTAGCCTAAGTGATACCATATTGCGAGAGACTAATGGAACGCAGCACACCACTTCACTGCTTGAATCCATCCAGGCTCTTGTATGAATCAATACAGTACCAGAATACTTGAATCTCTGGATATAAACTCCGCTTCTTAAAAGTTTAAGAAGCAATCACCATTACACCCATTTTGAATGAGTATTAATGCAGAGTGGAAAACAACTGGTTTTCCAATAACGCTACACTGGCTGTCACAATTTAGCAATGGTAAGTGCTAGTGTATTTAGAAGCATTTTCAAACATATTTTTAGATTATGCAGATTTATTTCTACATGTGAAATATTTTTATTAATGACTGAGCTAAATTAGAGATTAAATGTTTAAAAAAGAAAATAATCCTTAAACTGTGGAACAAGCCATTCCTGTACTAGATAAGGTGAAGCTAACCCCCCCTGCCATATTTACACTAAACATACTGCCACTATCATCATTCTCTGCCCATCAGATGGCTCAGCTGGCATCCGTGTTTTAAAAGAACACCCTCTTTAAGGAGACTGGGTTCAGGAAAGGTAACTGAGAAAGCCTGATGTTACAAAACTCTCTACACAGATGATCCAAAATACCGGCAGAAAGCAAATCCTCTAACCGGAGCAGGGTCATTCCCAGCCATCAGCTGCGAGGTCTGCCAGGTCTCGTGCTAAAAGATGCAGGAAATAGTTCCTTCTTTTCAATGAGATATGTATACCTTGATATATGTAACCGTTGTCAATGTGATCACAGCACGAGCATTGTCTTGGCTCTACCCCACCCCTGTGCTTCCAGCATCAGGAATGCCGCTAAAAGCGAACAGTTTGTTGATCTCTTCAGGAAAATAAAATGTTATCACCACATAAAACTGTCCTGACAGGGAACAAGGTCAACATGTAATATCTGAAGCTTCTACATTATCTTGGGCACTTGAATCTTTCTAGCTTTTGGACAAAACTAACCTCACATTGCATAAAAATAAGAGTGTCTTTGTTCCTAGTGTGGCAAACAAGGAATTTAATAGCACTGGGTAAGATACCTTGACCAGAAAACTCAAGCAGAATGGAAATACCTCCTTCTTTCATTTCTCATCAACGGAACAGCCACTTCACTATCATCACAGGGAAGGGGCTAAACGTCACCAAAAGCAGTGCCACCACAGGCTGCACCCTGAGAAGTTAGAAGTGGCGGTGGAAGTAAAGACGTACTCCGATGGGAGTCTGCAAAGCTGTCTCAGTAACGTAGCATTACCTGCTAGCTGGAGGTTACCTATCTGCAGCTGCGAAGTGACAACGGCCATGGGACATTCCACGTAGCTGACTGAGGGACGGCAACTTTCTTAAACCACGACGCAAACGTGCATCTATGTCCCAAACCCGAATATATTAGCATAAATGACAGTCCAGGAAAGATGAAAGGATTTCAAAAAAAAAGGAGATGTAACTGGCAAAGACGTTGGCATACATAAGAAATCATGGAGACTTACCTACTGATAGGCCATTTCTCTAAAGATACCAAATAATTTTCAGAAAGATGGCATTTTCAGAAACATCTAATCTCTTTTAAATGGTCCATATTGGAGAAACCACCTCTGATTCTGTATTAAAATTCTAAAGTTCATAGATACCACCTTTAAGAACTAATTGCCATTCATCATCTGCCCTACCCTGAATTAAAAAGTTCTTTATTACCCCTACACCTCCTAAATCATAATATTGTTTGCTCTTTCAATGACTCTTTAGATAAGCTCAGCATGATGGAGGTTGCTGGTAGATCTCAGTCATGACCAAAAATAAGTTACTTGCGTAAAAAAGCATATTAAAATATATTGCCGAACAGGATGCCCTTCATAGACATTTCTGCAGAACTCATTCAGCAACCACAATGTATTCCATCTTATTTATAGCTAGGAGTCTAGTTTATTTCAATAAATCTGTATTAACGTAGACATAAAAAAAGAACTTCCTCAATAGTTGAAAGCTTGTTTCAACAGCAGCACAGTACAAAAGCTGGTACGAGAAAGAAAGGTGACATAGCACTCATCCGCATTACGGCACAAAGATAGCTGAGTTGGCTGGAAAGAGCGTGGTACTTTCATGCAGCATAAACGCAGCCATCCTCTGCGGCGGAGGCGACTATGGCTGGCTCCGACTTCGGGGCCTCTATGCCACAATCGCTAGCACACAGCGCAAAAGCGGGATGTGGGCATGCAAGGGCAGGACCCAGAAGGAAGCCAATGCAAAAAAAACCCCTAACCCCGTGCCGTTCTTGATTGAGGGGAAGCTAAGCATCGAATGAACTTCATACCCCATTTTTTTTTCCCAATTTTTAACTCTTGGTAATTGTCCTTTTTTCTAAGGAAGTGTCTTTTGACACCCTGAGGAGAATCAGGCCACAGCTTAGCCTAATTACGAACTTCTGAAAAACATGTCATTTGTACCGAAAATTGAAGTTTGAAAAGCAAGCTTCAACTCGTTATCAAAATTGAGCTTTCAAACAAAAAGAGATTACTGGATTAAACTGAACCTTCTCTGCCATTTCCATCAGCCAGAAAAGCATCTCAAATTGAAAACATAAGGCTGCTTGCTGTGTCCTCTACCCTCCTCTGTTGCTCCCTAAGTAGGATGAAAAAGAAATAATCCTGCAGTAAAAGGACAGGCTATGAGAAAAGGAAAACACTAGATTTGAAAGACTGTAAGGCAGAAAGAGACAGGTAGTGAGCAAGGGGAACAGCAGAAAGGGCTGGCTGAGCGACCCGAACAAAGAGGCTCTGCAGTCTCCTCTGCCCCAGTTCGAGTAGCACAGAAAGCGCTGCTTTTTTCCCCACTGCTGCCATACATCAGTTCCTCACTCTGGACTACTCTAAAAGGGGAAAAGCATGTTTAAACTCCAGTTCCCCTTTCATATGGTAAAGATGGCATCTGGTCAAAATTATTCTTTACTTTTTCCAAAGGGGCTTTTTTTTTTTTGGTAATTTTTTTTGTTGCTGTAACTCAAGAAATGATAGATGAGAACCTAGTGCGCTAGAGCACACAGACTCATGCAGAACTTTCTTTCTCCCCAGTTATTTAAAAATTACCCTTAAAATTTATTTCAAATGTCATCTCCCAAGACATTCCAAATTACAAAAAACGAGCAAAATTTTATTGCACTAAATGAAGGAAAAGGGGGGAGTAATAACAATCCAGACATACTCAATATACTTTTCACGAAAGTATCAGAGGACATCTATGTCAAACGCAGAAAACCAGAAACACCTCTGACATTTTCCATCTTTGGAAGACATTTCTGACATTTCCATCTTTTTAAAGATGAAGTCCACTTTACCTTGGGTTTTCCTTTGGCAACTGAGTTTGTTTCAAAAAGTTGAAGAAATGCACCAACTTTACAAGAGACATCTCAGGGCTCAACACAGCACAGACCTTTTCAAACCTCAGTCACTGATTTAATCCTTGCCTACACTGTTAAGGACAAAGAGTAGTTAATACCCAATTGTTATCAAAATTAAGGTTTACTGAGGAACCACCTTGAATTTGTGACGTGCAGAATAAGCGCTGGCGTTCCCAGCTGACGACCCCAGGTACTCTAATGGCTCTGTTACAGCAACGTTTTGGTCTCCACATGGAAGATGAACTTAAAGAAGCAGTTTAGGTTTCCTGGCCAAGCCGTACAGCTACACAGGCCTGGTGCATCACCCTCCGCCCCACGGCTTGACCAGCTCTCAGGGAGCAACGCTGCACAGGAAACTCCCCGGACACCTTCCAGCACATTAAAAGGTAGCTCTGCATTGCCAAACAGAAGCGCCAGGGAGGAGAGGAAGGAGGCTGACATGGCAAGCATCAGCAGGCTGGTCACGAAGTACAGCTGTTTGTAGCACACGCTGTTTAACCAGCATAAAGGGTTTTGATGTCTTTCCCTAACTACTCCTGATTAAGGTCTGACACGGCAACAGACTCGAGCCATCATTGTATTTTCAGACAAGCGAGGACACGATCTAGGAGGCATGCACGCAACGCTCCTGAGAGACCATCTTCCACTGGCCATGCTGATAATTTCAAAAATAAGCTCTAAGAAGTTGATGTCAGCGCACTGGGCTTCAATTATCTGGTTTCCCAATCCTGGAGAAGGTTTGATAAAGCGACGGCAGAGCTGTAAGGTTTTCTTTAACACCAGAAACCCTCTGGAAGAAAACAGTTGTTCCCTACTCTTCCCTGTCCACCACCCCCAGTTTCCCAGGCACATACTCCATCTTCACAGGTTCTCAGTGGTACCAACAACTCTTCAAATCATCAATACATGATTTAAAGTTGTCAAAACCCTGAAGGCGCCCATCACGTTACAGTATTCTGCTAAAAAAATAACCCCTAATGAGTAAGGTCAGGTGACTGGGATGGGTGGAAATCAGTTGCTGTAATGCCCTGAAGGGAATCCAACAGGAAAATTTCTGTGTAAGCAAAAGGATGATGCAACATGAGTGAATTAATGTACACACGCTGCTCAGTCGTTCTCTGCTAATCCTGCCATGGATAAATATATCCTTTACGTAAAACAGAAAAATATTTTTAAAGCCCCACAAAACCATCTAAAAAAAATTTTATTGTCAAAAACGCTGAAGGTGAAAATTCACTGTATACATTCCAAACTACAGCTCTAATTCCAGATATATTGAAAGGTCTTACCATATCATAGCTAGATGATATGCTAAATCTGGAAAAAAGGATACAAAAGTGTTACAACTTCTTTTGGTACAGAATTATTCTGGGTAGTCAAAGAGAAGAGTTGCAGAAGGACCTGACAGTGGTTGCAGATGAAATTAAACGCCAGTAAATGCAAGGCAATGAACACTGGGGAAGGAAAACGCACCAGCAGCTACGCACACACTGCCACAGGCCCTACGATTAGCTATCATTACTCTAGGAAGTGATACCGAAATCACTGTGGGGAATTCAGGATGTCAGTCAACTCAAACTAGTTATAGCGGAACCAGAAAAGACACAGACAAAAGTAACAAGATAATCACAGAAAGGCTTTTGTGCAAGGAGACACCAAATAGATGAAGACTCCTCAGGCTGGAGGGGGACGGGGACAGCTAGGGCAGGATATGAGGAAGCTCTGTAAAATCACGGTCACAGAGAACGTCACTGAGAAATGATTCATCCACCACTGGCAGCACACGGGAATCGGGGTGCACCCACTGAAGGCATCAGGTGGAGAACTTAACACAAGCAACAAGGAAGTGGTCCCGGCTGCCACCCTCAAGAACAGTCACACATTCTGTGTCACAGGAAATTGTAGAAGTTTAAGTATGAGCAGGTTAAAAATGGTATTAGACAAGATCATGAAGGCCAGCTCCATCAGCACCTACCAAAAGAGCGATCCAGAAGTGATGCCTGCTCAGAACACGTTACAGCCACCACGTGTTTATGCACAGAGGGATCACACGCGGGCTGCCTTACATGCCTTTGCTGCTACCGCCTGCTGTCAGAGCCAGGGTATTTTGTTAAATGCATCTTTAACAATTGCTACCTTGCATTCAACTAAAGCCCTTACAGTCCAGAGGACACATGCCTAAACTTGACGTGCCAATTTAGGAATTACCAGGACTGGAAAGTTAGCTAAAGCTCCAGTGAAAACGAAGACACTCACTTCTCATTTCAGAGGTATTACATCCAGCTCTCAGCCTTCAGGGACATGCTGCTGCATTAGTTTCCATTTGGGGCATACTGAAAATGTTTTTACAGGGTAAGCCACAACAACTAGAGGTTACTTTAAAAAAATAAAATAAAATAAATAAATAATTTTAAAAACCCAAACAAAGAGGCTTGCCCCTGTCTACTAAACCACTAAACCAGTGATTTAGACCCTCTGGAAGAAAACAACAAACTTACACCCAACAATAAACAATTTCTAATATTTTTTCTTAGAATTTTAGTACTACAAGAACTGTAACATTCAAGTTCAATGCAAGGAAGGTTACCCCATCTTTATGCTCATGCTCAAAAATAGGTTTTGAATATACACATTTAGAAGTAGGAAGTTAATTCAACTTAATATAACTCTTGTGTTTAAAGGAAGTATTTTTGGAAATACTCTTTAGTAAAATGCTAAATACATTCAACTTGCATTTACCCCAGAGATCTGAGAAAGTACTAAGGTGACCTGAATAAAGCACAATAGGTATTATGATATCTTACATAAATTGAAGTGTAAGTATGGTCACCTTTGGAAGAACTTGAAGGCAGATTTCTATAAAAAGCAGGGACAGATTTAAACATGGCTGTGGAAAGGAGCTCCAGTGAGCAGCCTGTACTCTGCATCACACAACACTGACACAGCAGTGATGCTGGAGAAGGTCATTCCCAGTTAAACTGCCACCCAGGGGATCCACACAAGGATATCTGAAAGCTTACTGTAGAAGTCTAAAAGCTCCCCAAATCAGCCAAAGGAAATTAAAACAAAATAATGACATTTTAGGATAAAATGGGATCAACTTATTTGGTATAGGAAGACTGTTAAAATATTCCTGGAGATTTCAGACTTGCAATTAACTGCAAACCAAAAGCAAAATTCAACTTCTCTCTCCACTAGTTTACATCCCGAGACAAGGAACTGCTGAGGAGAAAAGTTTTAATAGTATCCCATCCCAGGCACCAATGAGATTTGCTACTATTTCCAGAGTGTTGCTCTGCTCAACTCAATTAAGAGTATTCTTTGAGCAAAACAGCTGATGTTTGTCAGAAAGTTAAATACAATATATAATAAGCTCTTGGGAAACCTGTTCTCTAATAACATAGTGATTTTTAATTTGTTGTCATTATTTAAAAAAAAAAAAAAAAAAATCAAGTTGGGTTTACCAGCACCTTAACATTAAAGTGGAAAGGAAAACCTAGCCATCAAATATATTCCCGTAACTATATCCACCCATAGGACATTAGTCAAAAACTTAAATGTGCTATGACACGGAATAGTCACTGAACTTTTCAAAAGAAAACTGTGTTTAGATAATATGAGTTGCCCACCTGTGTGAGACGCACATAAAAAAGACATTGCTACCGATTTCCCATATCCTGAAACATGCTGTTACTAATTTGTGAATAGTTGTTTTTTAATATTTTAGTTCAATGTAAGAGCAGAAGGTTTATTTCCTACCTGTAATGTACATGCGTAACCGTGGGTTGTCGGTAGCCAAGAATCCAAGTTTGGATGTCTATAGGTTCACCTTTGGGATACGCAATGGTTGTATCTATCACCCACTGGAGGCCTTTTGATTTGCTCTCTAGGAACAAAAAGAAACATGGTACTAAAAGTAATCAGAAAGTGCAGGTCATTCCATTTTTATGTTACTTCATGAGGTATGAGGCACAAATACAATAAGACAGCCAAAAATCAAATCCAGATTTCGTTACAGAGCACAGAAACACTCTTACAGAACTTCAGCCAGACCAAGATTTTGCTTTCACGGTTATTTCTGTTGTTCTTACGTATTGCAGTACACAAAATAGAACAAGTTCACTCACTGGGTATGAGTACAGTCACATAACACATTGGCCTAACTGTTAGGTACTTCTCCCCATTCACCAAAAGGAAAACTTCAAAAATAAAAATCCAACTTTCTTGGTCTGCACTTTAAGCACATGTACAACTGGGCCTTTGTAAGAGCTCGCAGTTGCAGATCCCTTTGGATAACCAGCCTCACTACTGGGTTAGGGCAAGTGGATAAGTGTGATTCATGTCATACAACACAGTGTGATTTTCAAAGACATTTTTCAAAAAAATCCCTCAAAGTTCTTAAAAATCTGAGTTACGGGATAAAGAAGAAATACACCACTTCATGTATTAAAGACAAGAAAGCAACAAATAGAAGATGGTCAGTTTTCACAAAGGAGAGGAGATTGCATCCACAAGGTCCCAGAAAGACTGATACCACTACACTTTCATATGCTGCTCAGCATATTTAGAAACTGAAAAAAGGATCAAAGGAGGTGAAACTATTTGCTATGAAGATTACTCAGGAGAGTCAAATTTAAATCTGAACACAGGTTACTACCAGCAATAGTCAAGGTCAGATAGCAACCTAGCCATGACCTCTATGGCATGTCTTCAATTCACAGGTTTGCAAAGAGGGAGAGCAGCAGATCTGGAAAGCAAACCAGGAAGGAGGGGCACATTGCCAAGATGGCACTTTGAGTTTAGCTTGTCAATTTTATATCTATTCTGTGGGAACTGGAGCTGCCTTGTATCTGAGGTCATGTTATCTTTGGGCTAGTATAGTAAAATGCTTACTTAATGCTTAATACAATAGTTTAGTAATATGCTTACATCATATCCAGCAATATCTTAAAGCATTTAAAAAGCTGACTGTTAAAACCAGCCACCTGTTGGCAGAAGCATGTAAGAGGTGTTAGGTCTTAGTACGAGACTTCAAGCCTGTAGCTGAGATAGCTATGAATGAAATATGATAGAGGTTGACAAAAACACTGTCGGCATGAAGAACGTGCACAGGGAGAGACTGTTCACCATCTTTCTTTCTCAATACAAGAACAGACGTATTCAAAAGGAAGCCAAGAGGAAAAGTTTTCAAAGCAAACAGAGATAAATGATTCTTTGGGCGGAGGGGAATAAAACTGCGGGGAACTCCTTGCCAAAGGACGTCAAGGATGCCCAGAGTTGGGCTCAAGAGGAAATTGGACAAATTGGAGGGTTAACTAAACAGGCAGAACCCCCCATCTGGCTTAGGAAACCTACCACACTGGAAACAGTCAGAAGCTTGGAGCATGTGTGGGAGAAGTATGATGCATGTTTGCTCTGTTCACACTCTTCCTCTCATATCCACTTAGGGTCACGGAGAAGATGTTGGGCTAGACAGATGTTTGGTCTTGCCCAAAATCGCCACTCAAATTTACAGAAGAGCTACTGCACGCACGAAGAAATCTGCAACACAGTCTGAGGTGCACTCTAAAAGCCACAGTCATTAATACCAACTAGTACATACCTGAACGTGCAAGGACTGACTCACGAGTTTCTACCTGCATGTCATTTAATTTGCATTTAATTTAATTGTGAGAAGACAATTACAGCAGTGCTATCGCATATATCTATCAATTATTTTAGCAAGCAGCTAGTGTTTTCATGGTGTCTACTCAACAATGGCGTTGTACTGCTTCGTTACAAATGCAAATACACTACCTGAATAAAGCTAGACAGTATTTCCTAATATATAGGTTACAAGTTATTAGTAGCATGCAATGTGCTATTCCAAAATTGGACCACGTGCAAGCTACATAGATCAAGCTGAAACATCCAGTGTCACCTTCTGGAAATACAGTATTTTAAAACCCTGACAGGCACGTGAAATGAGAACACGAGGTCCCATTAGAGGCTCCGGGCTTGCCAGCATCATGACAGAGTGCTTGTCAAGTCTCTCTTAAGAAAAGCACTAACTACAGAGTCCTTCATTTTAAAAGGAGCAATGTATTAGAGAAAAGCCAATATGAAATTAATAGTAAATCCACAGAAGTATTCATTTAGAAATGGATTTCGGAACAAAGCTATTCAATTTATTATTTTCCCAGATGTAAAGTAAGAATGGATAACGACAAGTAAATTGTCTAAGTGAGTAAGCAACAAAGATCATGAATTGCAATTAAAAAGCGCCAGATGAATACAGGCACATTATCTTATTATTTACAGCGAAATGTTTTAAAATAATTTATTAAATATTTAGCTAGTATTTCAAACTCTTCTTTCGGTGGATAATGGTTCAAACTTCATTACGGGAAGACTCCTGCAGTCCTCTTCTGTGCTGTTTTCCTATCTTCTGCTTTCGTGGAGCAGAGCTGCTGCATGGATTCCTCAGATCAGCTCCAACCTCACCTCCAGTCCCTTCCAGGGGAGAAAAACCTGCCTCTGACAGCCCACCAGGAACCCCAGGTTGGGGGGGGGGACACACACGGGACGACAACAACAACAACAAAACCAACCACCCAGTAAAAATTCTGAAGGTAACGTCAGCCTCCATAGACCTTCCTTCAGAGCAAGCAGGTCTTAGCGCAGCTACCTCCATGTGCAATTACCAAGACGTGCTATCAAATCACAGTCACAGGCGTATTTCTGCATGCTCTGGTTTAAAATAAGCCTTACATAATTATCCAAGATCTCACACTGCCAAAAAAAACTAAGTCACCAAGGATTTCAGAAAATTAATTCTGAAATAAATCTTGCTGTCCTTGTTGGGGGGTTATACTGTGTTCTGCCCTGCTCATAAGCATATTTTATTTTAAAGCCATGAAGCTCTAACAGATCCTGAAACTGAAAAAGAAACAGACAACTGCACACAACACAAAGGGGTAGGACCTCAGTATGCCCGAGAATGCTGCTTTCAAGCCTAAGCACACCTTTGAACAAGAATAAACCCTACTATTTTTTGAATGAAGCATAGTAACAGGAACTCAGAACAGAAAGACTGCTGCACTAGTTATAATATGGTGTGAATCTCAGGTCTGGCATTTGTAGCTGAAAAACACAGTTGCGTATACCTGTTCAGGAACTCCTCTTGCCAAGTCTGGCTTGGCCAACACAACCACAGATGTTTCTGACAGCCAAACCCTTCTGAACTTTCTACCTACCATTAAAAGACACCCAAATCCTTTGTTTCTAGTACCTGCTGAAAGACCGAGCAGCCTGGCTGCCAGAGACTTCAGCAGAAGAAACTGCTGCAGAAGCCGAATTTAAGCTGATCTCTCTGAGGACTCGTTTTCCTTCTGTGGTGTCGGTCTGCTTGCCACTTACAGCAGAGGTGGAGGATTTTGGTTTTTAAATTGCCTCAAAATGTTAGCGGTCTGATTCTTTTTAAATAGTACATAAATGTTCAAAACAGGCCTGCATGCATCTGTCCTACACAGTTGCATCCAAATCACATCACAATAATGTACCTTAGTATCAAGGATACACACTTGCCTTACGAGTGCTAATACAAGACTGAATAATCACCTATAACAGTAGCTTTCTGGCCTAGACAAAAAAAATCAAAATAAAATTTAAACAGTTTCCTAACTTGTTGTTTGTTTGTTTTTAAATCACCAACAGAGGCAAATCTTCGTAACTATTTTCTTCCTTATTTTTGTTCTAGCTGTAGATTCAGTGATAGTAAGTTACTTCATATTTAGTTATGAAGCAACTTACCATCAGTGTCTTCAAGACATTCAGTGCTCCGTTATCCTCTATAGTCCTCTCACAGCAGATACTTGACTGTCTACTATCACAAATTTATTGTGGTTTAGAGCTTCTCTTCACCCCCTCAATGTCCTCCCTGGGGTTACTCTCAACCAATGCTAAAATCCGGATCTGACTACGCGCAGGACTCTTCAAACCTGCCAGCAGACCGCCAGTGTTTACCACTGAGAAAAAGAGCAAGCTGGACTTGGGGGTTGGACTAGGGAGTTGGACTAGATGATCTTTAAAAGGTCCCTTCCAACCCAAACTATTCTATGATTCTGTAAAGACAGGTTTCAGCAGGAAACCTCGCCTCCAGCCGAGCTCTGGATGGTGCGATACTGACGGATTGCATCCGGAATGGAAAAGAATGCACCAGCCAGGCAGGAACCTAAGCACCGCAGCTTCCACTTAAAAAAAGAAATATTTACTAGCATTCACTAGTATTCAGGTGTGGTTTCCTGAACACTTACATCGGTCAAGTGATGTAAGCCAAGAGAGGCCATTGCCTCCCCCTGCATAGCAATGCGTTCTTGTAACTTGCTGCTTGTCCCCTACTTGTCCCGAAGATTAGCTCTCAGACTGAACATCTTACTCATTATCCCAAGATGTCTCCACAACAAATCACCTGGAACAAAACAAGAAGCCCCTTTTCCAGGATAAAAAAAAGCCTTCCCACATGTTATTCAAGTCACATTCCTCATATAACAGTGAATCAAAAAGTTTGATTAAAAAAAAATCAATTATGAAGTCCAGGGTCCAGCTCTGCAGAAGGGAAAATTGAATTTCTCTGAGAAAAAGCATCAGAACTAAACGTACCGTGCTTCATTTGAAAACAGTAAGATAAGATTTCAATATGGCTTGAACGAAGCTTATAGCAACCTCTTATCAGACAAAAAAATTGCTGCATGGTAAAATAAAGCAGAATTAAAATAACATACTAGAGCAAGGCTGATCAAAAATGAGCTCTGGAATGCCTATCTTCGGTGAACAATTGCTCCGAACTCCTTTGAATTTCCAGCTGTTTGGCACACAGAACATTTTGCTAGTTCTAAAACTTACAAGAAGATAAATTCTTATTAACTGAAGAAACATTGTACTTGCAACTATGCCAGAGACTAAGTGTTCTCTTAAAAAAATTTAAAAACCCCAAACCATAACCCCCCTTCCCCCCCACATAGAATCATAGAATTGTTCTGGTTGGAAGAGACCTCCAAGATCACCAGGTCCAACCATTAACCTATCACTACCAAGTCCCCCACTAAATCATATCCCTTAGGGCCTCATCTAAACGTCTTTTGAATACCTCCAGGGATGGGGACTTCACCACCTCCCTGGGCAGCCTGTTCCAGTGCCCAACATCAGTCCCTACAGGGTTAAGGTGATGATGGGCTACACGTCAAGTATTTTTATGCTGCCCATATTTCTAGGCTGCACTAAAACCTTCTCCTGGAACGCAGGTGCTGGCAGCAGCGCTCTGTTTGGGGGGCACAGCACACCTGCCCAGAGCGATGCTTTCATCAGACACCAGAATTAACTTCCATCATCTTTTCAGGGACAGACAACACTTAACTACAGTGTCTGTACTTTCTAGCTTCAAAAGCACTCAAACCATCAAGTGATAGTACTACCCTCCCTATATGTTTTGCCATCCTTCTATTTATTTAGGAATAAAATTGTACAATTTTGTTAAAATTAAACAAGTGTTTCAAAAGGCAGCAAAAGCAACAACTATTTTAGTCATTTAATTTAGTATTTACCAGCAATAAGTTAAATTTCACCCCGATGAAGGCTAGTACTTGGGATTTTAAATATGAAAGAAGGCTTGGAAAACTCTTAGGATGAAATTAAGAAAATAGAGGCTGCTTGTCTTGGAAAAGCAACCAATAAAGAACTGATCAGTTTAAGTACAAGAATAATCAAATAGTATTGATCATCTAGCTCAGGTACAATTTGTTCTTCCTGTCACTTTACAGAGGAAGAATCAGGTAATAAACTGTGGGAAATTCATAACTAGTACAAAAATAAACTGAAAAGGGGATTGGATATTAAGAATACTAACATCATAGTTAAGGCTAATGAAATTTTGGGGAGGCTACTGAACCTTGCACTTCACAACATAAATCCACCTCTACCAAAGGGATGACAGAAATCAGATTAGAGACCTTACAGAAGAAGGACAGATGATGTAGCATTTAGCTGTTGCACAATTCTTGAACTACTACTATTTGAAGGCTGTAACTCCAGTGACAGAAGCAAGCTAGTGGGCTGGGGAGCAGGGGGGTGACATGATGAAACAACTGTGTCCGACTCGGTTTGTACCAAATTAGGGTGCGGCATAGCAGTACATTAAGAGTGAACCATCTTTTATTATAGCTGCTTTTGTCGTCTTTTCTTCTTTCACCCAGTATTATACACCATTCCAGTTGAGAAAGCAGAATGGTATAAAATCTACCATGGCACAAGAGCTACAAGGATCATTTTAAATGAATTAAGTACTAACAAAATGACAGCACTCAAGAACACCGCAACGGTGTATCATGACTCATCATAGCATAGCTACCCAGGAAACTCAACAGGAAGGGGACGTGAAATTTTTGATGAGGAGGAGTTACTCTTAATTGCTATAAAGCACTTTAACTAAAATCGGGCAGGGGAGGGAGGTGAACGCCCATCGTAATCAGTAAAGCTCGGCGGTAACAAAGAGATTGAGAGAATGATAAATAATGGAGAAGAAAGTTTATTATAGTAAGCTGAAGAACTTGTTAACCCAGGACACCAGGAACATTGTTAAGTAAGACAGTATAGAGCACAAGAAGAAGCGGTGCAGAGGAAAAATGTTTTCAGTGAACCATGAAGTTCAAGTGTGATGCTACTGACACACAAGCCACTTCCCAAGCAAAGGAGTACAGTAACAACGTACAAAAAGTTTATATACAATCTCTGTGCAAGACACTGGCAAAACCTTTACTGTATATACATTTAGTTCTAGCAGCCACAACTCAACGATGGTAACCCAAAGAGGATACAGGCAAGTTTGATTTCACTGAGCCAAGTATTTTCATGTGGTTAAAAAAAGGAAAAGATAAAAGAGATAAAAAGTAAAGGTGATCCCTAACTTGTTAGGCTTCTAACTTTATATTATAACCTTATCAATTTATACAGTTATATTTCGTTCAACTGAACAAACATTCTTCAAAAATTTTCTGAAGTGGCAAGAGTAGAGTAAAAAGCATTTGGAAGGCAGAAGATTAGAGGAAGAGTTTTTTATACAAAATACAGATCAAGAATTAACCTTTTGTGCATCTCTGAAAGGGAAGTTTTACCACGCCAGAAACATTTTCGTGAGCTTAAGAGAAGCAAGGACTTAAAATACCTCAGCTTCCTATGTATCAAATATTACTCTTTCCTAGCATATAAAATTTACTTTCACTTCTCTTTTTCATCCCTTTTATTATGTTTTCATGTCCATTACACTGAAAGAATGATAGCTAAAACCACAGATTTCTTTCCTATCTTTGCCCACTTATCTTTCCTTCTGTCTTTTGAGTAAGATGGACAGACGTGGTTCCATTGTGTTTCTGAGACAATTCCTTTATTTTAATACCCAGTTAGGTCAACTACTATCAAATGCTCATTTCTCTGGAGCCTGAATCATGTGGCTCAAAAAAAAAAAAAAGCCAGGTTTGATGTTCGGCTAAGTTGATAGCAATCTAAGGGTATAAAAATATAAAATTGGTATTTGACGAGTGCTTTTGGTCCCCTTCCAGAACTACAAGGCCTGTAATTTATTTGGGCAACTTCTTACTTTTCATACCTTTTTGCCTTTGAGACAAGAAGAAATAGAACAGGAACAGGCCAAACTTTTCTCCTTAAAAAAATAACTTTTAACACGGACTGGGGTATTCTGTTTCTCTCTTTTAAACCTAAAAATCTTCTAAGACAACAAGGCCTTTCTTCAGCCTTTCTTATCTGAATGTAGCCTGAAAGGAAATATTCTGATGCATTCCACAGCTTGATTTTCAGTTCATTTAAAATCTTCCCTCCACTCCTCAAGAACATCATCTCCATTCATTTCCTATGTTGACAAGATTAACTTCAAAACTAAAAATCTGGAAGCAATTTCTGTATGAGGCTTCCTGCTAATCCTGAAATTTGAACTTCAGCACAGAAAAAACCCAAAGGCATCTGCATATGTGGCTTCATTAGTATGGATCTTTGGTTCATACTGCTGAACGATTATAATAATTTGGCTATGGAAATACCAGCACCACCCATCAATAAGAAACCACCACAAACACCCAAATCCATTGTTTCTATAATAAGTAACAGAAATCCACAACTAGGTTAAGTAACATCTAACCTTGCTCTCTGAATGTGCCAAGAAGTTCATTTTTAAAATTGAGAGACCAAAAAAAAGCACCAAGTCCCATAACTACAGGCATTGTTTGTATCCCAGCTATACTCTCCCCTACAGCCCAGGCATCCCAGAACAGTAACACTGCAGGAATATTCTTATTCCCCCATAACTCTTCTAACATAAGACAGCCAAAACAAGCCTTCAAATCTAGTCATCAGTGACAGTTAACTCCAGCAACAAAGGGGACAGTCATCATAAAAATCTGTAGAGAACAGGAGAACTGGAACTCAATAGAAAATAGTTCAAGAAGAGAAATGAAGTATACAGCACTGGATGCAAAGAAACTTTTAAAGCCAGGAATAAAAATTTTAACATAGTTTGCATATTCCAGAAATACTTTTACTATAGTTCCATACTATCAGAAAACGGTGCAAACCATCGATCTTGCTGAAAGAAGCAGCCCACCTTCTTGCGCACTCCAAGTGCTCATCTCAGTATCTGCTCTACCCATCACAGGTACCAAGACAAACATTCATGCAGCCACACTGTAGACTACATCAAATTAAAACTAAGGTGGGGGGGGGGGGTGTGTGTGTTTCAACATACAACATAAAACTTAGTGGAACTAAAAGCAAATATGAAAACATTTATATAAATAAGATGGTGCATTATGGGTGTATTTGACATTTAAAGAGACCAATTTAACACAAAATTATTTTGCTGAACTCAAATCTTGGACATTCAATTTGCTTTTTATCTGTAAGAGTGAAGTGGTCTTTACCTTTTATCACAGCGTCTCTACCTGCTGGAGTTCCATTTTCTTGTGGCGCTACAAGCGTTTTCAGAATTACTTGTGTTGCCCCAAGTCTCGGCAGGGTGACATGTTTAAGAAATGGCAAATTGTTTTTCTTGGCAAATGCCTGGCTTGTTTCTCTCCTTTTCCTAAGAAAGCCACCCTCTGGAAATAAAACAATCCATTTCCGATTGCGGCTCCTGTAATATTTTTCTAGATGCTCCTTGAGTAACACAAGCTGCTGGTCACGGTGTGCTTTTCCCTATAGGGATAAAACATTATCTAAATAAAATGAATGCTTAAAAGACATAACATTAAGACAGATAATTATTACTTTTCTAAGATTTCTCTCTCTTTTCAGAGATACAAATAAGCCCAAGACAACACAAAACCATGTTCCCAGAGTACCCGCTGGTGGCTGAGTTAATGCCACTATACAGAAAGGCTGAAAAAAGCCCTTGAAATTGAGGATGAAGCTCCCGATTTGATGACTTCTCTGCAAGAGCAACGTTCAGATTGCAAAACGTAACAGGAGGATGTGTTTACAGAATTCCCTAGTTGTTACTGGGGCCCAAGTTGAATTTGCTAATTGAATTCTGCAAAGACAATCTAGGGGTCAAGCTATGGTTTTGAGGTCCACATATCATCAGTAATTTCTGCAAGCCAAGCAGTATCTTTGCTTACTTATCTTCTATGCACCTCTCCCCGCATCCTGTATTAGGATAGCGGAGGTACCACAGGACACAGCCGGACCTCAAGACCAGGCTTGAGTTCAGTTACCACAGCAGAACCACGGACTTCTCCCAAACCTGTGCTGCTTGAATGCTTAGTGTCAGCTGAAATCAGCACACTGACGGAAACACTCATCGGTTGGGGCGGGGGGCGGGGGGGATTGGTGATTAAAAAGTACTGGGCTGTGATGTTTGCAGGTTTTCTTCCTCTAAGAGAAACTGTTGAGTAGGAAGTGATTTTATTTGTGTGAACTTAAAGAAAGTCTACAACAACAAAAATGAGATGCCCTAGCCAACAAGATATTGTATGACACCAGCTTTTAGTTTGATAATTAGATGTATACAGGAAACAGCTAGGTGATAATTAAACCTGAAGGACCAAGGGGAGGAGAAAAAAACCAAACAATCCTCATTCATTTCTCCTGTGATGTATTAGCACAACTTTTCCACTTAAGACAGTAAGATTTGTCCTTAATTACTGCAGAAATATTTTCAGTATCTTCAACAACAATCTTTTCTCTTCCCACTTCCACACACAGCAAGAGCAAGCTACTCAAATTTTCACAGGAATTTACTTCAATTATCATTTTTGAGTGCTCCAAAGTGACTTTGCCAAATCACTCAAAAGACACAGGAGTCCAAAATTTAAGCTTCCCTCAGCAGAGGATTTTAATTCTCCAAAATGTCAACAAAACTGCCGCAAACCTTCCACTCTTTGGTGGTGAGGGGTTTTTTTGGCAGGGAAGAGGGAAAGAGTGGAGTTGAGTGGAAGACAACATGAAACAATATTTTATTGAAGATAAGTTTTATGAAAGTGTTTCTTCTAGATTTTGAAATCTCCCAATTGCAATTACTTCCAACTTACCTCATGAAAGGGAAGGAAAAAGCTCTGCCTGCTCATATTAATGCAATTAAAGAGCAATATAAAAGGTTCCTCAGTTAAAACTACTTTCCCACCAGACCACAGGCCTCCAGGATAGCACAGTAGTTAAAATAACCAGCAGTGAGCAATAAACTTTTCACACGTTAGATATTAGAACTCTCCAAAACCTAAACAAACCTAACGAATACGACTGGTGGATAAATTGACACTTAGCAAATACCATGAGGTTTAAGAAGCTGCTGTGATACAGAAAAATCTACTGGACTAACGGGAAAGAGAGGAGTGTTTAAAAACAACCGTGAGTAGTGGAATACTGAAGAGTCCTGGGAGATAAAACGCAATGAACATACTGTCCAGAAAGAAGAGAAAGTCAGTCATACAGAAGCAGAAGCAGCTCCTTAGTACAACCAATTCTTGAAGACCATGACTAGCTGATCACCATCACAGGGAATGGGCTCAGCCTTCTTGTCTTTAGAGGAAAGAAAACAGGTAGCAGCAGACTGCTGGCAAATTCTTTAGTATGCCGTGTGCTTTGCATCACCAATACGGCAAGTTACTGACAGTTTCGGTTTCCAGTAAACTTTTCAAGAGAGAGAGAAAAACACTAGTCAACTTCTAGTAGACTTCAAAAGCATTCCTAAAACTGCCACTGGTGCTGCTCATGAAAATGAGGCTAATGTACATTTTTAACAAATAGGATATATCATACTATGATCAAATTACGTTATTTTACAAAGAAAAAAAAAGAAGTATTTGCTCATCCAAATATTAGCAGGGCCTTTCTATAGTCAGGCAAAGGATCATTACTCACTCACCTGAAGTGTTTTTGCTACACCCAAAGGCTAACAACCAAGAAACATTTTATTTTCAATCGGTTTATATTTAGACTCATGACATCGTTTTATTTGTGATGTTGCATATCTCAGCCACTTCACACAAACGAGGAAAAGCCTTCGTTTCTGCAGCTCAGTAATGGTTTGGTTTTGTAACTGGAACTGCAACACCACGTTCAGAAATTACAATTACCGAGCTGACAGCCATGTGTCCTTCAAAATGTGTATCTTAGGAATTTTAACTACTGAAATAGATTTATATTTTACAAAGTGTTAAACCCTGTTCCTTTCCATACTCTCATAGTACACTGTTGTATCTCTCTAGAGACCTTTATTTTATTAACTAATTTTGCCTGAGGTTTTCTAGCCATGCCTCTAGTCTTAGTGAGAAAACTCACTTTAGCTGTGTATAGCTGTGATTAAGTATTTCTTTATTTCATTCTGAGTAAATTAGCTTCTCCTTCTCTGTAAAGTGAAAATTCATTAATTCTCTCTGGCTGCCCGTACACTTTAAGTCCAGACAAATAAAAATAAGGAGAGGAAAGAAACATGTATGCTGGATGTCACAGTTCACATAACTGGCAGCAAGTTTATGCTTACCATTGTACTTCTAAGTTTCTACTTTCAGAGCGCAGTTTGATCAACAGCTACCAAACAACATCACCACCACCCCCCCAAATTGTAATAAATAATCTGAGGTTTTCACTCCTTAACACTTGAGATGCTGAGCTCAGCACACATTCTTTCCTGGTGCTCAAATAATAATTAACCTTCAAGAATCAGTTAATTACTATTTATGCAGGTCCACCACCACCTTAAACTGGTCTAGTACCATGTCACCATCAAAAGGGATGGTCCTGCCTTTCCTTATCTGAAACTCTGACAGTCAGAACGTGACCTAACCAGACTCACTGCACAGCTTCAAGGCCACTAAGGAAAGAAGACAGGCGACAACAACGGGCAGTCAGAAGCGGAGAGATAAAAAGGACTGCCCATGTACTTTGCTTGTACACCTCTCATAAAAGGCTCCCATCAGAACTGGGTTCCGTAAACATTAATGTCTAGGCAAATAATAAAATAAGCTTGGGAAAAAAGTACTTTCAGAACAAAGCTCTACCCAAATACACACATTACAGCATAGTTATTTCGTCCCGCAAACCATCCAAGAGATAATGAGTAAGTCTAACACCACAATGTTCCAAATGTAAGGATAAATCAAAGCACTATTACGTGTTCCATTTACCTGTCTTATAAAGAAGTCTCCATGGATTAGAGAGACAATGCCAAAGTTTGTATACTTAAAAATATGATCCATCAGCCACATCATCTGACGGACAACCTGAAATGTTAAAGAAAAAAAGTTTAGTAAATATCCTGTGCAGAGAATTACATATATACTGGTCACATTCTTGTCATCCTCGCAACAGCAATAAAACTAGCAAATATATAGAATAAAGTCCTTTATGCCCAGAAGTATAAAGCAGCACAGGTGCTACACTTCTCCCTCAAGAGCAGGATTAAATAGCCTTCCTTTTCATAATATAATATACAGTTCTACACTATCAGCCATATGCTAGAGTAATTTCTACTCCGTCTTTTCACATAGGTAGTGTAGCGCTTCTTATTGATATACCACCACAATTTTAAGTCAGTTGCAAACTAAAACCATTTTCAGTGTTTGTTAAAGTACACAAAACAACACAGATCTGTATTTGAAAACTCCAACTGTTTTATGTCTACCACAAAAACTTTTTTCCTTTTATTTTTTTTTGTACTTGGCGATTTTGGGGATGAGATCACATTGTTCTTGTGCTTCTGATGTGCACACGCTCACTCCATCTTTGAACGGCAGCATTCACTGAGACGTACGTACAGTCCACATGCCATTACTGATTTCTCTCATGGCAGAGCAGCCACAAGCATCCCTGAGAATGTCATTAAGTCATGCTCCTTGTCCCGGCCAAGAAGCATGGTGAGAAGGCAAAAATAGAGGCTGAGCCATTAGATTCACTTTAACCATCACTTCTTACAGGACAATGAAGGCAGATACTATACTAGAAGAGTTACTCCAGAAGAGGTAAATAACAGAAGGGAAAAGCTGCTTCTCTCACAAGGTCCTTCCCCTCTATAGCTCCTACCTGTAGGTTTTGAGAAGGGTAGGAATTTGCTCTCCTAAACTGGAAAATCTAGTGTCTCTTACATGCTCTCAATCATACATGAGGTTAGCTGCCTTTACTCTTCCCTATCGTATAAGGTCACACCAAGACTGATTCAAGTTCGGTGAAACTTGAAGTCATATAACACAGTAGTCTTCCATTTATCAGTATCCAAAAAGCGTGTGGAGAACCGTGACATTTCTCTGGTAGTCAGAAGATAATCAAATCTTAAACAGGCACCTTCTGCTTGGCATCTTTCAGTTATCCAAGATACAAAATTTGAGGCAAAGACAGAAAGTAAGTCATCTAAGAAATAAAGATTTCCTCTAGAAAATACAATGTATTGTCCATGTATTAGTTGATTAAGCGTACTCTACACTTCTCTCCAAACACCAGAGGCTTGCCCAGTAACTGAAATACTCAGAATCCACATCCATGCCTTCAACAGTACTTCTAACAAAATAGTTTGATACAGAGAAAGATGGTGGCTTTTACCTGTTTTCACATCTTCACATGTCTACGTGGAATTTGTAGAAAGAAGCAGATCATATTTCATGCAGGAATTCTGTTTTGTAAAAGCAGCTCCATAATTTGCAATTTGTGTCTAGAACTGCATGTATCAGTAAGTCTTTCTTCCAAAGAAATCTAATTATCTCTTGGAGTGCTCTGATTACCTATTCTCCCTTTTGACCACAGAAGCTATAAATGAATCCTGGGTTATATATTTGGAGAAACATAACTGTCACATACCCTGTTTCTTTTACTTATCCTTAAACAACTGTGGCCGGATGCTCAGCAAAGTGAAGTATTCACACACTTGCAAGAACATACCTGCCAAAGAACGTTTAAGATACTTTATTGCCTTAGACATACAGCTGGTCTCCCAGTGAAATCTCAATGTCACATTTAGAAGCCAGCTGTCCTTGCCTAAGAGCACATTAAGAATACCTCAACTTTTGTGGTTTTGTAATACTAGCAAACTTTCTATTTGAAGATCTTGGACAATGCAAAAGCACCCGTTTCTGGACCCTCTAGCATCACTGGAAGTGGAAAAGGAAACCACATCTGAGAGAAAAGGACAGCTCTCAAAGATATGAAAGGTTATGCTTCGGAAACGAGCATCCGTTTCTTCTCTGTGACATGCTAGCATCCTTTCCTGTCTGCCAGTGGTATTTCTCACTAGATGCTACACATCCAAGGGAACAAAGACACACTATGTATTTGTGAGTGATAAAAGAAAAATTAGTTCCTAGATATAACTCCCCACTTGAGACTAATATTGGTGAAATGGTTTCTCATACAGCTATCCCTGGGCCTGTGTTAAATAAAAGAGAGGATCTTAAAGCAACAATTCTTCTCTGCAGAGATTCACATTCTTTCCATTTCAGTAAATTAGAAAGCCTTAGGGAGGGGGAAAAAAAGAAAGAAAAGGTGTGCCCTAAGCACAAGAGTTAAAAAAAAAGCATCACCGAGAGGTGTTATTGCTCTTCAAGGCACTACAATATCATAAGTTCATGCCCGTGCACCAGCGCGAACATGACAGGCTGGTGTAAGGAAACATACCCTTTGATAAAAACACCACCAAAATTCCACTGATGATGATTTAGCCTGCAGCAGTACCCATATGACTGTCAATGTTCATCTACTACTTTGGCATTCTGACAATTACTGTTCTATCAAGCAGAAGTTAAACCAACATGATCTATTTTACTGGAGGAGATAAGCAAGCTTAATAATCTGCTTCCCTGGAAAGAAAAGGTTTGTGTCTTTTGAGGAGTCAACATAGGTCCCTAGATGTTCTACGTCAATCCTGGAGGAGGAACTCTTGCCCAGCAGTTCTAGTGCTTCTCTCCTCCCGTACCACTTTTTATTGCCTTTTTATTTAGATGACGGTAGGTTTATCCTGAAAGTTGATATGACTTGAGAGTCTGAAGTCCATCTCACCACGTTTTAGGTGACACAGGGCTTCTAACTAGCATCCCTGGACTTCCTCAGTCTTTTTGAGGAGTGATGCAATTTTGTCAAAGATCTGTGTGGCATCTAAGTTATAACTAAGACAAAACAAACAGGCAGTTTGCTGCAAGTGGGCTAACAAAGAGGCAAGCTCCGAAGCTCAGTGATTACAAATCTGCCTATAAGCCTAGGCAGTGGGAAGAACTACAGAGAGGACATATTTTTATGTATAAATTAATGAATATATACACACACTCTAACACACAACATCAAAAAGAAGGAGTTCAGAGAGAAGAACACAATTATATTGTTTGCAATCAAAAGGCAAACCAGATTAATGGATATTCATTCTGTTCTGCTACCAAGGGCAGGACAGAGGACACTGCAAGATACTGGTGGTGGGTCTTCCATTAGGTACCCTCAGAAACGAAACAACACTTACAAGATGAGTCTCTTATAACTTGCATTTCAAGCAGGTTTAAGCAAAGACATTCAGAAGTGTTTTGAGCACAGATTCATAGTAGTTTACAGATTTAAGAATTTTTGGATGCTGTTTCAGGTCCTTTTTGCTTCATCCTTCCTGCTTAAATAAGTTCAGAATGTAGAAAAAAATCTTTTACCAAATTTTATATAAAAAAAAAAAAATCTATAGATGCCTCCTATTCACAGGCCCACTTTCATTTCATTCTACATAGATAACAATGCAACCTGAATAGACTGACTTTCGTCTTTCAAGCACTTCTAACTTAACAATGAAACCTGGGAACGCATGTCTTGAAACTTGCACTCCAACAGCTGCAAGCTCTACTTTTTCCTTTCTGCTGCACCCTTCGTGGCACTGCTTTCTGCTCTAAATCAGAAAAAATAGCCACATTTATCAGTCCTAATCCAGTCAGAAAGCAGTAATAGCAGCATTTTAACCTACTTCTCTTGGTTAAACACATAACCTTTAATGTTTGAGACCTCAACTAATTTACTAAGTTTGTTTTAACACTTACTTTCACAAACAAATTGGAACAATTTCTTGAACTATATAAAAAGTGTAATTAGGTCACTTCCCATTGAGCTGAAACCTTGCTCTATGTGGCTTGTCTTATGGTAACATGTATTAGTCAAACAATACCAGTCCAGTCCTTCCATTAAAAATGTAACTTTTAGCTAAGTTCCACTTCCCTAATAAGAGAACATGCTTTCCTTATTCACATCAGTGAATCTGGTGAAATACATCTTAACACATGTATTTTAGCTTACTGCTTAGTGAGATTAAGTTTGCTTAAAACAGATAGGCTACACTATCATTTGTATGTAAGAATTTATAAAATACTAGAAAAAAATGCCATCACAGTTCCTGACATGGCCCTTAGGAAACATTGTCAAGTTGCAAGAACGTTTCAGTATTCTACTTCACTATACAGAAAAACATAGAACTTTAAATCGAACACTTCTGATGTCTTAAATTAATATTTTTTAAAAAGCAGCATTGAACAGTTAAGTGCTTGCAGATTACATCTGATTTCAGTCCGTACTGGCTGGCAAAAGCAAGCGAAAGAAATTTTGGATTGCCACAGGAGGAGGGTCTTCCTAGTTCTGCCACTGCACCATCACCACCGAGAGGCCGCTTTTGGCTCACTTCTTTGTCCGCCCTTCTGTGGGAACTGGAAGTGAGCCTTTCACCTTCACAAAATACTTTGAGAGCTAAAAAGTGTTCTCTGAGTGGTAAAGCGTTTAGGAATTAGTGCAGCTTAATTGTCCTAAACAAAATAAAAACAATTCTTGGAAATTACTATCTTGTTACTAACAGATGAATATCCAGGTTGCCAAGGACTCTATTTTAAGTTTAAACTGTATTTAAAGAAAACTGCCTAATTTAAATAGTTGCCTATTGTATAGTTATTTCTTTTGGACAGGTGGATTTGGGTTTTTTCTTTTTCCTCCAGTGCTTTCACAGTAACTCAAAGTAAAGACAATTCTCTTCTGTTCAGAAATATGAAGCATGCTATTTAAAACCAGTTGATTCAGCAGGTTCTATCAAGGATAAACTATCCTGATCTTTCTCATTATTTTTAGCCACTTGTACTACTCATGCTATATTTTAAGCATGTGTTGAAGCTCGTACTTTTTTTATTTCTTTATTTGCTAAAAACATTAAAGCCATACTAGGCTCTGGACATATATATTCCAAGAGCAATGACTGCAACTATTTAAGGGAAAAAATACCGATTTTAAGGATGTTTTGCTTTTCTGAAAACCCGCAAACCTAACACTTTCAATGGTGAAGATTATTTGCCACCTCGATGCCTTCCTCCATTTTTCACATCTTCTGCATTCACTGAAACTTACTCCATCTTGACTGCAACTTTTTAGCTATGAAGTCAAACAGGATAAATATGGCTCAGATTTATGTATACACTAGTATACATACATGAGTCAGTGAAGCTCTATGATAATTAAAACACCTGGGACATCAATAGTCAAGATTATATGCAATACATATCCACAGGATTATACCCTTACAGTCATCTCTTTATCAAAGATTGTCCTATGCATAATTTTGATGAAGGTAATTAGAGTGTTTATTCTGTCATTCTACTTATTGGGGTACTACAGAATACCATATAGACCCAACTTCCTCAATTCCAAAAGAAATTGAAGCAATTAAAAGTACTTTTAAAACACAGTCTTCTCTACGCTACAGTAGAAAGAAGGAAATTAGTCTCTGCTCAATCTTAAGTGGCATTTTTGTACTTTCTTTTTTGAGTTTGGTTTGTTTGAGATTTTTAAGGTTTTTTTAATCAGCTCTGCTGTCATAACCAAGATCTGGAAAAATTTCTAAAAAAATGTTAAATCACTGGTAGAGATACAGTGTATACACAATCTATATTAATACACACTAAGAAAAACAGTGCCAGTTACAAGCTGTGCAGATGCAACAAAAAGCAGTTATTTTCCTTGTTTCTTTACCGTATGGTCACAAGAAAGAAGACAACACTAAGACGGACACAGCTGATTCCTTTTTTTTTTTAGCTTGCCAGGCATGTCTCCCACCCTTTGTAGCCTAATCATACATACCCGCTTCCTCCTGATTTGCACATAAATTTAATTTCCTGTTTAGATCTCATACTCTAGTTTCCAGCACTACAATGCTTAGATGTGAATTTTCTGAACAGTAATGCATGAAACAATTGTCAATAGTTGCACTTCTCACCAAGAAATGCCTCAGAGTTTGTGAAATAAGAGCTCAAGCAATTTTGACCTTAGCTAGCTAGCTTAGCTTGGACGTGCCTCATAGGGAAGTCACTTTCAGTTTCTGAACTCCTACCAAAATTCCATACACAACTTGCTTCTAACTTCAAGAAAAATTCCATGCTGGAATAAAGTCGTAACCAAGAAGCTAGACCTGTGTTGGTTTGAGCAAAGTTGGCGTGAGTTGCACAAGGGCATGAGGTGAGAGGAAAAAGTCAAGTACATGACTACCTGCAAGGAGATCTGCTTCCCTCTATGTTAACCTAGACTGGACGCACACTGACTCAGCTCACATTTGACCTTTTCAAAGGCAACATTTAAGGTCTAAAACCTGCCTCCAAGCTACCGGCTGTCACGTTAAACCCAATCTAAACAAAAAGCCTCCTATTCAGGGCCTTGAGATTATCTGGTGGTTAACACACAAAAGTCAGTCACCAGGGCCGCACACAGATGCAAGCACACCCAAGGTAACAGATCGCGCACACAGAAGCTATCCCACTCCCCGGTGGTAGCCTACCGTGCCTTTATCCTGAAGGCACATCATCAGAGTGCAGACGTCACCCGTCGCTTGATGGTTCACCAGCACCATGGCTTCATCTTCTGATACTGCTTTAACATCATCACCCCATTCCACTACTATTAAAAAACAAAAAAATAAAGAGGTAAATTTTACAATGACCACATGGAAATTTTACTATTAACAAAACAAAAAACCCAAAGACCCCACATCCAGACAATTATAACAAAGAAACCTACATGCTACATGTCAATTTAAATTGGCACATAGCATAAGATAGGAATATTAGCAAGACCATTTTTCCAAGCAGAGGGTATCCAGCTTAGTTTTAAATTGCATGCGCAGAATAAGAACAAAACAAAAATACTCTACCAGAACATATGCACAGAGATTGATCTTTTTGTGTCGTTACACCATTCTATATTTAGGGTCTCAAAATTACATAAGCTTTTGACCCAGCTTTCAAATTCAACTGTCTCACCTCATTAGATTTAAAAAAAAAAACATGTCCAAAATTTTGGGGTTTTGTTTTTTATTTTTTTTAAACTTAGCAAGTTTGTTCCATTTCTACACTTCCTATTATTAAACTACTCTGGTAAAAGCAAAACAAAAAATCTGTAGTTGGATCGTTAGGTTTAAAATGCTACATTAAACCACCTCAGTAATTCAAATCTAAATAAGTTAGCTACAGGCAAGAAAGTGGGTTCAGAAAATGCTGCTCAGATGACAGAAACTATTAGTCACTATTTTGTAGACCAGAGACCAGATACTCCAGTGGCAAGAATGACGTCAGGAGGAAGCTACAGCTGTTGATCATCCGACATTTACACTGTCTAGCAAAAATATGCTGAGGTAAAGAAAAGGAGTTAAAATTGCTACTTCCATTATCACGAAGTAACTAAATAGAGAAAGAGAAGACTGCCTCCCGCAGAAGAACACAGGATGGAAAACTAGAAAAAGTCTGTTGTAAACCAAAGACCAGAACACATCTAATGCTGTTTTTGGGACAAAGAGACAAGCGAGTAGCTTACTGCACGCAGGGTAAAGGGAAAGGACGGGCAGGCAGAGCAGCTCTATGAAGTTAAAAAGGAAAAGTAAGATGCGTTGCCCATGCATGTAGGATATGATTATTTTTCTGTTTGTTCAGTATCTTAAGTGGTTCTTACTGGCTATTATTTTAATTTCTGACATCAAAAGGAAATATTTCACCTCCACTACTGAATCTTTAGTACTGTTATTAACAGGTCTCCAGGCAGTGAACAACTCTCATTGCAGGACAATTAATTACTTTACTACTATCTGTCTTGTAAGCAATGCTTTAATTGATGCAACAGCAATAGGCTACACACTGAAGACAAGAAGCAATAATCCACGCACGGCTTCCCTGTCCTTGCAGAAATCCAATTAGCATCACACCTTTGAAAATTGTCACTTCTATTACTTTCCAACAGCTCCCAAATTAGTACTGAATTGAGACTTGAACACAAAGTAAAAAAAATAAAATGCTGTATTTGGTCACAAGTAGATAGAAACACACTAGAGATAGGAAAGTGGGAAGGACTATTCATTCCATAATGTTCAACCTCCTTTCCTTTCCCTGGGCAAGCTAAGCACAGATCCTTTCTTCTTTTTTTCAACATGAACTTGGAAGATCCCCTTTATCCCTCCCTCCTCAATTACGTGCAAATTCCCTCTGATGTCCTCTCTAACTCCATGGAAATTGGAAAATGCCTGGACATGGCAGTCATAGTTGAACATGCACCTTCCTTATCAAGTATTTCACATACCTACCTATGGCAGTACCCCACAAGGCAAGAAACTAAGATGAAACGAGAATTGTTTTAAAGGGAAATGAATCAACCGCATACTGATTTTGAAATTATTACTTCAGTGTCTTTATTAAGCAGCCAATATACAATAGCCTTACTGAACTGTGGCTTTCCAAAAGTAATAAAAACCTAAGTACTACATACATTAAGCATCTGCAAAATAAGGTTTCTCACAAGTAGCTAGTTATTTCCAAATAAAATTGTTTTCTTTCTAGATCACTTGAGAGAAAAAATGGATTACTTTACCATAGATACTTCCCTGGAACATACCAATTTATACTACTAATCATTTATACTGTAGAGCAGTTTAAAATAAACTATTTTTAATCTTCAAAAGTGTTTCCCAGATTAACTTTCTGAAGGATTAAAATGAAGTTCACAACTGAAAAATGTAAGTCATGAGAAGTAGCACGCAACTGAAAACAACGAAAGAGGAGAACTTACGAAGTTTAATTTGCTAGAACAAAAAAGTACATTTTAGCATACTAGATGAAGACTAATGTCTGACTCTGAAACTTTCAGATAGGCCCCAGTCAAAGAAAAATAGGGAAAAAAGCTTCTGCTGTTACCTGGAGTATTTTACCTACTCTTGTTAAATACAATAGAGGCTAAAAACACACAACCAGCTTACAATACACTAACAAGTTTCAGGTGAGAAGTAATAAAAAGGTGGGCTCTGTAATCCAACTCCAAATGCAAGGTAAAAAAAAAAAAGTTTGATTTAATTCTTTAATTGATTTACTCCATTCATTTTATCTATCAATTGGCCAGGCTAATAGCTCAACTTCTGCGGCTCAGCTGACAGGTAGTAAGTTACTAAATCACAGTGATTCAGCTGGACATCCTCTAGTTTCTTCTCCCTCTGTCATTTCTCCTCAGGCAATCAGGGTGTCTCTTGTGCTTAATAACGCTTTATGGTCAATTGATTGACCCGATTATCAAGGAGTTTGTGCAAGTCCTTCACAGCACATTTCTGGATCGGAAACAGAACAGCAAACCACTAAAGTGTGTAGAAAAACCACTGCCATTACCACAATTTTTTAAAGATGAAAAACTCCCAAATACCTAGAATTTTAAGTTCACAGTGTCTCTTTAAACTCAGTGGGGGAAATAAATGCCTGTCTTCAATTTTCTTACTGCACTGATATGTTCAAAAGGAGCACCTTTTGCTTTAAGAAATACTTGTGCTATTACATTCCTCCACTGCAGTTGGAAACATTCAAATCAAAACCTCAGCTGCATGGCAGCAGAACCAGGAACACTGCTTTGCTCCACTGTAACAAGACAAAAAAAACAGTTCAAAGATAAATATTTGTCACTCAGGGGCCTGAAAACCAGCAAACAATCCTCCATGGCTTCCTTCAATTTCCAGGACACTTTTTTTTAGGGATATTGGTCCCATGTTTATGGCCTCACAATAGTTAGACTTCTGCAAATGCAGTTTAGCACAGTGAAATAACATAAAGGAAGGAGCAGGAAATCAGTTTAACCTGGTAATTTGAAATCACAGTAAACTCAGTACTGAGAAAATCTGGTACTCCTGATTAGTAATGAAATCTTTTAACCACAAGATTGAGACAGAAATGGCTTAGCTGTAAGAGATGCTTCATTTGTGACTTAGTGTTGTAAGCAAAAGGCTTCTCCAGGAAAGGATGAAGACACATTTACTTGTAATTGCATTCCGTAAGGCAGAAAGATTTATCCTTCTCCTATAACAAGTCCAAGATGTACACAAGTCTCTAAAACATCAAGAAAATATTTGATACAATGAGATGCAAACTGAGCTTTTTACGAGGTAATCCTTGCAGAGCTCAAAGAAGAAAATAAAAGCAATAAAAGGGTTTTTTACAAGTTTTAACTATTACATATCTAAATATAGCTATTGAGAGTTCTCAGAATACTTGGCTGCTTTGTAATCATGTTCTTAACATAACTGTGTGCATGTAAGCGATGCTATGAATAAATATTCAAGCACTTTAATTGCAGTATGTCATTAGGCTGGGCAAACGACTACTTGGCTAACTAACAATTCACCAGATTTATCTGACACTTTTGAATATACCTGGCAAGAATGGCAGGCTAGTGTTCTGTGCAATTGCCTAGCAATTAATATGAACTATTTCGTTTTGCATACTGCATTTTAAAACTTAAAAAATGTCCTGAAATTTTTGACCCTCTCTTCTTTGTTATAGTTAATAGTTTCACTACAGTGTGTACCGTAAGAATCGGCATAAATTTTATTGGCATCTTAACAACTTAAGTTCTAATGAATATCTGGAGTTATTATTTCAAAATGTATTGAGTTTTAACTTCTTATTTCTCCACTGAATTGGAAAGCAAAAAAAAAAAAAAAGCCCCTTGACAGAAATTTTAACAGCCATTAGGAAATGGGCAGTGAAGGAACCAGATGCAATGCTCATGCTGGCATCATTCAGGACGGAGTAACGCCAGGCGCAAGTATGAATTGGGAGAGGAGTGGCTGGAGAGCAGCCCTGCAGAAGGGGATCTGGGGGTCCTAGTCGACAGAAGGCTCAGTATGAGTCAGCAGTGGGCCCTGGCAGCCAAGAGGGCAAACCACATCCTGGGGTGCACCAAACACAGCAAAGCAAGTCAGTCAAAAGAGGCGATTATGCCGCTCTATTCAGCGTTGGTGCGGCCTCACCTTGAGTACTGTGTGCAGTTCTGGGCCCCACAATTTAAGAACGATGTGAAGGTCCTCGAATGTGTCCAGAGGAGGGCAACAAAGCTGGTGAAAGGGCTGGAAGGCATGTCCTGTGAGGAGCGGCTAAGGACTTTGGGCTTGTCTAGTTTGGAGAAAAGGAGGCTGAGGGGTGACCTCATGGCTCTCTACAGCTTCCTAAGGAGGGGAAGCGGAGAGGGAGGTGCTGAGCTCTTCTCCCTGGGATCCAGCGATAGGACACATTGGAATGGTTCAAAGCTGTGTCAGGCGAGGTTTAGATCGGACATTAAGCAGCATTTCTTTACTGAGAGGGTGGTCAAACACTGGAACAGGCTTCCTAGAGAGGTGGTCGATGCCCCAAGCCTGTCAGTGTTTAAGAGGCATGTGGACAATGCCCTTAATAACATGCTTTAACTTTTGGTCACCCCTGAAGTGGTCAGGCAGTTGGACTGGATGATCATTGTAAGTCCCTTCCAACAGGAAAATATTCTATCCAAATCTAAAAGCTACCACATTAATCCCATAAATAAAAAACATGAGAAGGCTGATGCTTTATGGCAAGGTCACGGAAACTGTTCTAATCACTATTATTAAAAACCCCAAACCCATAAAATGGCTAGATAAATCACCTGAAAGTTATGATATATGGAAACATATAATTGATTTCGATATCCACTTTGCCATTTAGATTTGAGTCTACACACAATATTCACAACTTCCTCTAAAAATTGGAGAAGTTAAGAACTTTTACTCCAGAACTTCCCACTCCTTAGTTTAGTTTTCTTCTGATCACTTGTAATCACTTGCATCCATGAGGCAAGACTTCCAGAAAACCTGTACCAAGAAGTCGCAGGTTGGCAACACTTAGAACTGAACAGTACCACCTTTTGTCAATCGCTTGGAAACCTTTAGTAACAAATAAATGGCATTATTAATGGACAGCCTCCTTTGCTTCCTCAAAAGCCACCCTGCTTTCTAAAAGAAGGAACGTTATTATTAGGTATTCAATAGTGACTGTAACTCATGACAACCAGGTTTCTATGTTTTAAACATTCCTCCTCATACTCAAGCATTTGTGTCTGGCACGTTGCAACCCTGCTTTACTGTTGTTCACAAAGGGCTCGTCAAAGCATGTTTCAGCTAGAGTAGCTACGTACAGTTGTTAAACTCATTTGTCTCTCCTTTATAGATAGGATTCTTTGATAGCTGGCATTAAGAAATCCCAGAAGTGATGCCAGAGGTTAAATATTACTTAGCATGCCTAGACCTCATTAAAAAAAATGGATAAAGACATGCTAAAGGTGGTTTTCTTTCCCCTTAACAAAAAGGTTACAGGCATTTGTCTCTGCGAATTGGTTGCCTACAGTGAAAAAAAAAAGAAAATAAACAATGGAATAAGCAAATCAGCATACAGTTAGTTATCTACATTTATTAAGCGCATATTTTAGGGTTAGAAGGTGTTTAAAAACATCTATGTAAAAATCACACACATCCTATTGGAAAGAGAAAAATAGCTCTTCTATCCCACCCATTCCTTCCAAAATTCATATTGCCAAGGAAATCTTCATATATTGTCTCTAAGTAAAAACAAGACATACAGGTGATCAAGTACAGTCCAGAAAAAGAGGGAAAGAACATGCATACAACATCGTATCTCATTAAACACAACTTCACTAAACGTGTTATCTTTCTTTTCCTATTAAAGAATGTACCCTTACTAACATAAGTATTGTAACTTTCAATGCTATTACAATATACACATCTTAAGGTTGTAAAAACACAGTTTCAAACAAGATTTTGCTACCCAAAAAAGCACATCTTTTACAGCTAACTTGATTCATACTTTTGTGAGGATGATAAACTGACCTGCACTGACAAATTTTTCCTTTTATTTCCATCAAGAAAAATGCTTATCATAGAGAAGTCAGAGAAGCAGCAGCAGGTGGGGAAGAGAAGCCTGCAAATAAAGGGAGACTGTTCCTACAGTACATGTTAATAAACCAAGGGTGGGTTTAAGATGTCCCAGTCACCATGTTCATTTGTCTGTGGCAAACCATTTTGCACACCTCTACACTTCATTGTAGGAAACAACACGTTTCCTTCTGCTTCGGTTCCAT
The DNA here is from genome assembly GCA_009819775.1 of Phoenicopterus ruber ruber. NCBI lineage: Eukaryota > Metazoa > Chordata > Aves > Phoenicopteriformes > Phoenicopteridae > Phoenicopterus > Phoenicopterus ruber. The sequence continues at coordinate 25,677,181 of CM020217.1, read as the reverse complement.
TCTTCTTAGCTTCCACCCTCTCTTTCTGAAGTTTATAGACAGATCTGCTTTGTGGAGAAGAGGACTTCAGCAGTCACAGTATTTATGCCGTAAGTCAACCCACACTCTTACTCAATTAACTGACAGTAAGAGGTGTTAAAAACAGGAGACAATTACAACAGAGATACCCTGTCTCCTCCATCTTTCTCACTAACCCAAGCACCACGTTTTTCCTAAAGCACAGCAGTTCTTTTTGGAAACAGGCCCTAGCGATGACTACTTTTCAAGACTGACTTAATTTTCCTGGAGTGCATGTTCAAGACCTCATGGGTACAGTTTGCTTGAGTTCTATAATTCACTGGCACAAGAGATGATGCTTGTGGCTGAAGAGAGGGCTCCTTTTATCCATATGTGACTGAGAATCAATAGAAGCGAAACCTTAGCTCACCTTCAGTGAAGTGAACTTCTTCCACTAACTTCAGTACAGGCAGTATCATTTCAAGAGCTTCTCCATAACTATGCTAGGCGAACAGTTTATATGATCAGAAAACTTTCAAAGTTAACAAATTCTGTCAGGATAGACAAGCTATGCTCACTACAGATATTTAAGGAATCGTTCTAACATATCTTAAGTCTTACAAGAACACATCTTTCACTGGACATACCCTCCACATTTTGCTGGAGGTCTCCAACAGCCACTTTATGCTGCTCCCACAACACTATTTGAATTATAGAGGCACCAAAGTCCCACAGCTCATAGTTCAGATCATCCAAACTGGAACTCCGGTCATATATGATGGTTACTGCTTCCAAGGAGCAGTACAAGACAGGCAGTGTTCATAGCCACACAGGCAAATGTGGACTGTGAAATGTGAAGATTGTGACTGATGTCATAGCTTTCATGACTATACTGGTAATAAACTGTAGCAGCCGAGAGCAACTCCAATGTCTGTTTTGCTGCTTCTATTATTAGAAAAGCAACTGCAAGACTGAAGAATGGGATGGAGTGCTGAAATCCTTTTGAAGTACCTCGAGCTCATGAGTCAGACCACTCGCAGAAGGAGCAAGCTGTACAGCACATTCCTCCCCGGTGACAGATAAAATACATTAAGTATTAACTACCCAGAGGAACATCAATGCATTCATGAACTAATATCTTAATGCTCTAATACCTTACATACTGCAGATGTTATAATGGCCAGAAAGAAAATCAGTTTGTTTGAAGACGAGAAGAAGGAGAAGAAAAACAATGGGGCAGTCTCACATTTTTTTCTCACCATGAAAGAATACTTTTTTACATTTTTAACACACGTAGGAAATAAAACATCAGAACAACAAGCAAAGGTTATTAAGGGATACTGAAAATCATTCAGGCTTGAAAGCTAAAAACAATCCTAACAAGTTTCAAAGTATGCACAAAAAATTACTTAGTTCAAAGCGCATTGTCACCAAGGTCCTAAAAAGACAGAAGAACCTGAACCAACAGTAAATATACTTCAGATTAACTGCTATCACTTCAGTTCATATTTAAAGCTGATACTCAGTACTATTTTGGTCATTCCTAGTTACATTGTGGAAAGGAACACTGTCAATCTATGTTCAAAAATGTTTATTTCCAACATCAAATAAAGACAAAGTTTACAGGACTGTCTTTAAGATGACCATAAACCAAAAAAGAGGTAGATAAGCTAAAGATGAACTTTTGCCTTTTGCTGGTTAAAAGCTTCTAAATAATCTGGGGATGGCCAAAAAGCTGTAACACTGTAAGTGACAGAAGCAAAAAAACCTATTTCCGTAAAACAAGCATTGAAGAGACTCTGAATGGAAGGATCTCAGCTAAGTTGTTACACAAAGACAAGATTTGCAGCTTACTAAGACTGCACAATTTCACGTGGCGAGAAATCTCCTTTGACAATCACAGGGCCACAAGACCGCTTGTATGAAAAAATGTCCCAAGAAATTTCGTTCACAGATGTTTTATTGCTCCCTAGACAGATACTACAGATTTGAAAATTTGAAGGAGAAGAACCAAGACATACAAGTTTTTTTTACCAGTTTGCACTTTGTCATTCAACCTCAAGGTCAGAGACAACGATGGAAACACCACTGTCAATCCCTCAATGCAAAAAGGTTCAGCACGTGCCTAAATAGACCCTTTCTGTCAGACAAGCCTGTGTCTCCTACATTTCAGTCTCTTTATCTACAAGGATAATTTTTACAAGTGAGAAAGAATTCTCACTACTCAAGCAAATTACTTCATACACTAAATCCACAGAACACTTTTCCTTTTTTTTTTAAAATGCAAGAGTCCAACTCTTGCGGTTTCATCCATAACACTGATATTTACTCTTAACAAGAAGGCAGTCCAAAATCAAATTTGCCTAAGCTGATACCACGGTCCTAAGAGTCCTATTCAGTGTACTGTATATTGAAACTACAGTATTTTAAGTATGGCTACAATGGAAAATACATATTAAGCTCAAAGAAAGTTCTATCTGTAAGATAGTTTTATTAAAAACAGATTGCCTTTTGTAGAAGTAAAAGAAAAGTTACTTTAACAGGAGGGGAATTTCAGAATACAACACTATTACAACAATTCAAGTATGTTTCTCTTTGTAAAAGGTTAAGTACCATAGAAGAGCAGTGAGAAGAGGAAAGAGTGTTTCTTTTCTCTGATCAAAAAAACATACCAGTGCAGCTGGGTAACTAAAAAATGCTACAAATACAGAGCTTGCTATTAATGTTACCCTTATCACCCTTTCAAGCAAAGAACAGTTGGCTGCAGCTCTGCATTTTGAATAACTTGAACTCGGCAGGTTACTACAGTACTTTACCCACACTCATCTGCCCCATCACTACTGCTGATCAACTAACCAAGCAGGAACAGAGCTGACAAACAGGGTCTGACACATCAAACACTGACAGACAGGAACGACTCGATAAAAGCACCATGGCTTTTCTCCCCCTCCCTTTAAAAATTACACGTATCTTCACGAAAATTCCCATCTGGAGCCAGAGAAGTGGCTCCTTCCTGGGTTCAAGTCAGAAAGAGTTAGAGGCAGGCCTCCCCTCTATGTATATCTGAAAAGAATGAGAAATAGAATGCGAGAAAAGGGGAAAAGTCATTTAGAGCACAAAAAAGGGATAAGGTAGACTGAAATTCACTATGTCAACACTAGGAATTGAGCTTTAACAAGGAAAACTGTGGGAAAGAAAATCACCGCCTCCAGCAGCACAAAGTCCAGCTGGAGGCCAGTTACTAGGGGTGTACCCCAGCATCAATACTAGGACCAGTACTGTTTAACATCCTCATTAGCAGCCTGAATGGTAGGACAGAGTCCACCCTCTGCAAGTCTGCAGCAAATCTGCAGACAACACACACGCGGGAGGAGTGGTTGATTCCCCATCTGGTCATGCTGCCATTCAGAGGGATGCTGACAGGCTGGAGCAATAAGCCAACAGGAACCTCATGGAGTTCAACAAGGGGAAGTGCCGAGTCCCACACCTGGGGAGTGGCTTTGCAGAAAAGGCCCTGGTGGACAAGCTGAGCAGGAGCCAGAAATGCATCCTCATGGTAGGGCAAACAGTATCCTGGGCTGCATTAGGAAAAGCATTGCCAGCAGGTGGAGGGGAGTGGTCCTCCCCCTCTGCTCAGCACTGGGGAGGCCACACCTGGAACACCGGGTCCAGTTCTGGGCTGCCAGTACAATATAAGATGCAGACTTACTGGAGTGAGTCCAACAATGGGCCACCACGATGATGAAGGGGCCAGAGCATCTTTCATACGAGGAGAGGCTGAGAGAGCTGGGACTGTTCAGCCTGGAGAAGAAAAGGCTCCAGGGGGGGAAACTTACTGATGTGTAAGTACCTGATGGGGGCGCAGGGAGAAGAGTAAAGATGACTTAGCCAGACTCTTTCCTGCAGTATCAGTGACAGGTTGAGAGGTAACGGGCACAAAGTGAAATACAGGATATCCCAGTTCAACACAAGGAAAAAAAGAAAAAACAACACTTTTACTATAAGAGGGGTCAAACACAGGCACAGGTTGCACAGTGAGGTTATGGAGTGTCCATCCTTGGAGCTATTCAAAACCTGACTGGACATGGACCTGGGCAACCTGTTCTAACTCACTTGCTTTGAGCAGGGGGTTCAACTATATGATCCTCAGAGGTCCCTTCCAACCTAAACAATTCAGTGATTCTGTGATCTGCAGTCTGACACCAGGAGGAAAAATGCAGTGTTAACAGAATTCTTTCTTAGTGGATACCTTCAACTACAACAAAATCTACAATTTCATCCTGCGGCATGAAAAGGAGCAGCCTTTACAGTCACAAAGCACATGTTGCAAATACAAACTGGCAAGGTTTTTCTGTCTTTCTGCTGCAGAACTGCAGCAAGGACATAAATTTGAAGGATAGTTCAAACCTTAATATGTAAGGAGCAGAATAGGATTCACCTAGGATCATCAGACTCAGGAAAAAAAGTGGGACCAATAACCAACACCACAAACTTGAGGCAACAACATATTTTAGGCAGCATAAGCCATTGTGTTCACTGCTATAAAGTCTTGAGATCTTCATCTGAAGATAGAGATCTTCAGATCTACATTTCTATCTTTATCTGTGTCTTCAGCTGTATTACAAAATATTATGGCAAATTAAACTACTCTATTGAGACTGTTTTGTCTGCATGTCAAATATGAAGCATGCAAGCAGCTACATTCAAATTGAGCTACTTTTAGTTACTCAAACACCAAGACATTCAAATTACTACTTAACACTCGGATATAGCTACTAACACCTACTTAAACATAAAACTTAAAGATTGGAGTAGTAACAAGTAAACAAAAAACCTCAACGCGTATAGTGGGAAGGCCTCAATTATTTCCTCTATTACCTTTATCTAAGATATTTCTTATTTTTCCTATTTTGGGCAAGTTGCTCAATACTTGAGAAGCAAAAGAGAGCCACTGCAACATCACGTGAGCATCTGTGCTAGTGGGGGGGGGGGGGGGGGGGGGGGGGAAGGGCAATCCAGCACAATCAGAGCTATCAAAAGAAGATGGGATGATGGGGCAGCAAGCACCAGTTGGACCAGAATGAATCCTTATGAAACTGCGGTCTGCTACGCTGGAAGACCTGCTGGGCAAGTCCGGTTGGCCCAACGTGCAAAGCATAACCAGCACGAGTCACCTAAGTTACCTGCGAAATTGTTATGAATTTCTTTTTAAAACAAACAAACAAACTCGTTAGGCACGTTGCGGTCTTTAGAGCATAGCAAGCGTAAAGTTTTGCTCTTTTAAAGAACATTAGAACATGTTAAAACGTGCAACCCCCCCCCTCTTCCTCTTTTCCCTGTAAGCTTAAGTACAGAAGAGAGTCCTTGTTATAAAAACTTTGTAGCCATGTACCACAGACACTACAGAACCACTATTTAGGGCAGGGACAGGGTGACAGCTGTTTGATTTTTAGTGGGCTTTGGATTTGTTTGAGGAAAGCAAATTAAAGAAAATATTTTCTCCCTAGGAGAGCACTCTGAAAGCACACCCTCCGTCACAGTTAAAGTACTACATCGTAACAATAACCTGAGCTGTCTTTGCAGAGTCAACTGTCTAGGCAGCAGAATCTACCCAGGGGCAGTATCGCAAACTGCCATACAATTACGACAGTCTCCTTTTGAGTCACTGGCAATGGTATGCATTACTAACTCGATCCTGTTGCTTGTCTCTCCAGATGTGAAATTCTCTGTGATGCCAGAGAGTCATTCATCAGGTACTTTACTTCCCTCAACTGTTAAGGTGGCTCAAAAAGTACAGCTACCATATCATACAGCCTTACAAAGCTAATAGATACAGAACAAAAGCAGATCTTCCCAGTCAGGTTCCAGGGGAGACAATACCCAGAGAATACACCAGGTTCACGGCCCTACGTAAAGGGATACTTTTCAGACTGTGTAATCAACACCAAAACCCAGTATATCCAAACCAACTGTGTGAAAAATCCCATTAGGGTAATGGTCTATGCAAAGCAAATTACCTGTGAAATAGCAGTCCTCTTCCTCCACAGAGAGGACTACCTCTTTCAAAGCAGGGGGAATGGTTGAAACTTGCTTTGCAGCCTCAGCTGTTAACTCTGAGAGTCTTGATGCAAACTAGCTGGCCTAGTGCAAGCTGGCTAAAACAAACTAATAATCAACAAGCCACTGTACAGGACTACAGCACTCCCAGTTTCCATTCAACTGTCTGGCTGCTTATGCAGAGCTGCACACTGCAACACCACAGGACTTTCTATTAGGAATCAAACTTTCTTCTTTATACGACAGAAATAGAGTCTGCACTGTGTAGGTTAAAATAATATGAATACTGGGGAAACTGGACAAAGACGCCACTGAAAAAAAAATGCACCCACAAGACAGAAGCAAGTCTTCAAATAAATAATTTGGGAAAATCTGTAATTCTGTTGCAAGAAGAAAATAAGACACGAGCAGGGTCTGATGGCTATAAAGAAAGAAAGATAAGAATCATCTGTTATCCTAAATGGGTAAATAGGTGGATGTAACCTACACTAAATTTTTTGCTTTTGCTTTCGAAGTGGACAGATTCAAGTCCTTACTGCTTCTGGACAGCGATACCTAAGACATGAAGGAACTTGTTACAAAAAGTTGAAGTATATTCTGTGATCACTGTTGAACTGCCCAAAATGAACTCCTGACAAAGACTGCACAAAATTTTCACTGTTATTTAAGAAGGAGCAAGCTCTATGACGATAAAGTTCTGCAAAAATTGTTGAGTTTGGTTTTTTTTTTTTAAAAAAAAGAGCCAACAACAAAAAAAGAAGTGAGGTATTTGGAAAGCCACAGTTCTAGCCATACGGAAGATTCTGCTCCTACTTAATCTAGATTTCCAAATCAGACCAGTTGAAAGTATGGCTTTAAAGAGCAAGTAACTGGTGGCGTATAGCAATGAACCTGCCCAGGAAGAGGTGGCCATTTCCTCTCCTTTTACGATCTGTAGATTGTAAGCTTCCTATATCACTTCAAGGAAACCAGAGCATCTAGAAGCTTTTCAGATGTTTTTCCTCAAAAACACAGCTGCAGAAATAACATGACAGATTCAGCAATCCTATAACAAATATCCCAAGGCCATGGAATATCAAGCCTTTCTGGGGGCAGCGGAAGAACTCAACAGAATTTCGTTATTACCTGCTGCAGAAGGGACTGGAGAGGCTAGCTAGCAATGAAAATACATGAGTTGGAGGTCTCATTTCCATTTTTAACTGCAAGTTTTAAGTTACTGTATCTTTTGGGACCATAAACTTTTTGAAGCACTATACAAGAGGCTCTTTCAGGTAAAAGACATGCAGAATGCAGAAAACTGTTACTGGATTGCACAAAGAGGGAGAGCAATTTCTCATAGGAAGCTGATAAAGCACATTATTCTAGCGCACTTATATCATAGCTAGAGAGGTAACTAACCAAGGGTTTTCTGGTACCCATGAAATTCTCCTAAGTGCCTCGAGGTTTATCAAATACATGAACCAGGAAACTGCAATAGGGCTGGAAGTGAGCAAACATTACTTTTACTTTAAACAAGATGTGGAACTTGCCTAAACTCCAAGTGAGAGTTTGCATTCACCTCTCCCTATATACCAAGCCTAATTAAATAGCGTGGTAAAAAGGCTTGATCAGCCCCCGAGCGTTCAACTACTTAGCTCCAGAACTGTACCACCAGGACTGGGCGTAGGCAAGGGTTACATCCAAAGGGGTACACATCAAGAAAAGTTGCCAGAGTGACTACAGGTAAGAACTAAGATTATGCTTTTCAGAAGATGTGCTAGGTTAAAAAAAAAAAAACCCACATGATTACACTACTGAGCAAGGAAACCGTTTTCCCAGTGTTCAAATCCAACTGGGCTCAGAAAAGCATGATTTTGCATATAGCCTTTAAATAAGTCATATTGATGCAAAAAAATATCAGTTCTTCATCAATTTTTCCTCCTAATGGAAGCAAACCACATGACTTTAATCACTGGCTCAAGGTTCAAGTCAAGAAAAACAACAATACTATTACTGGAAATCAGATTCTGAATATGGTAAGACCACCTCTGTATCCCAGCTCTGGTCATTACCTTTCACTTATCTAAATCAAGCGCAGTTACCTCTTCACATTCTTCAGGTCTTGCCTACGTTACTACAAAATGCTGTTGATGCTGTCTTGTTATACAGCCAACGTTTTTGAGCCCAGCTCATGATACAGTACAAATAATCACCACATAAAAGTAGTACCGGATGTATTTGGAAAACCCCTTACTTTTAGATTCTCTCTGTTAAATGGCCTGCATGGGAAAGGCAAAAGGCCATTCTGTGCATTTATTTACCACCTCCCTACAGTGACCTCAGAACTGAGGAGCTTCTCTCCACTTGAAGGACGCCGACTATTTAAACCTCTTCAACTCAGTCAACTCTGGACAGAAAAAACAGAGCTACTGAGCGCCTGAATGATCATAAGAACAGAAACACATATTCAAACAGTGTATTTTGAGATTGCAGAAGTAGCATAATCTAAAAATCAATAGCCACAAGCAATAAAACTGGCCACTAATCAAACAGCTGCAGCATTACTCTCTCCTCCCCCCATATACCTCTGCACGACCCTCCAGTTCCAGTGGGCTAGCGTTGCCATATACCACAAAACAGAACCAAGTCATTGGACATTTTCACGTTGCAGTGTGGATGGGAAAACCTAATAATGAAAGGCATGCAAAGAATCAAAAAATAACTGGATACAGATGCAAGGAAGCAGAAGGACAAACCTTTTAAAAGAAGCCTTAAATGTTTGCAACGTTAGGTTTCAAGGACTTTATTAAACTTCTCACCCATGCTACAAACAACAGTCTTTACAACAAAGAAGTTATAACATGAACAAGAACTGTAAAAACATTTCTCCTTGGACTTTTTAGATACTATGTTCATTTTTTTCAAATAATGGATTTTATAAGGCCAGAGGGAAAATTACGTTGTTACCACAAATTTAATCAAAATAATTTAATCATAAAACAATAAGAAGCTAATGATGCAGATTAACATAACAGTAAATTCCTATATTCAGTCTTAAGTTTCTGTTTACGCAAGTCCCATTATTAAAACAAGAGGCCACAGTAAGTTTGAAAAGCATGCTGCACAGTGTATGACAATAATTCTAGCTGGGAACTTAAGCTAGTACTTTTGCTGGTATGACGCAGCAAATAATTCAAGCCAACAAAGCATCTTACCATATTTAAATTTACTCCAGGTTATCCTATACCAGTTCAGCAACTCTTAATTCTTAAGTGTGTGGCCACATTTCAGGTTGCCAGTAAGCAGAAGTCCATTATCATAAAATCAGAAGTGATGCCTTTAATGGCACTCTCAAGCTGTCACAAATTAAGTAATTAGCAGGAAAAACCAGCCTCTCTCATTAGATTATTCTAGCTGATGTACCTCAAAGCAGCACCAAAAAGTTGACTGTTCCTAATTTAAAAAAAAAGTTTAGCTCTCTGGCATCTGTTACTATTACAAAACAAATAATCCTCTTACACTTGCTGACAACTGCAAAAAAACCCCTTGGATTTGTGGCTGACAGTCTTACTGGGAGTTTCAGTAGTACTTTTTACTGACATAAAATGGTCAGACTCGATACAAACGAATTTATTCAAACATTCTGAATGGCTGGCTCCAATACCTACCCTTCATCCTCAGCGCACAGACTAATATTCAATGCACCTTTCAATGAAATACCCAGGTCCCAATTTTGAAATATGCTGCTGCCATGACAGTAATTGAGGCTTCTTTTCCTCTCTCTCTTCTCCTCAAATTAAAAAAAAAAAAAAAAATCTACATCTCAGATCAAAAAGTTTTTCTATACATTGGGAACAAATGATAAAAACGACAGCAGACAAATGCTGGGGGAACAAAAGAAAAAAAGACTTCAGAGTACTTAAATTAAAAACAGTACTTGACTGCAGAGCAGTTTCTCTGGAGAGCACCCATAAAGGGGTTGAACAACAGAGTTGTGAAAGAGATTGTGGAAATGGACTTCTCCATTTCAAATACAGCAAGTGTGCCACAAATGCAAGATACTATGAATCTCAAAATTCCACTTTATAATTAAATGATTAATGCGAATACTCCTAAGTCTGTGTGTAGTAATAGGCACTGTAAGCACTTTACATGCAACTTGTCATGATCTGTGGCTACAAGTGCCTTGGCTTACTCATGGAGCACTTGCCAAAAGTGTTACAAATTACTCTTTCTTCAGACAAAAAGAAAACCAGGCAAAGATAAATTTATTCAGGCTACAAAAGTCTAGCACTCTCACAGAGTAAGAGCTTTGGTCAATACACTTCAAACATTGAATTCTACCTATCCAACTAAATCATCTGTACTTTGCTCATAAGAAACCCTGCCTCAAAGCAAACCCAGGGAGTGACCAGACACTCAGATTTACCACATTGTTTTTGCAAACTATCAGGAAAGGGTGGTAATCGGACTGGAAAAGGAAGGAGCAGGCCACCTGCTACAGTTCTTTCTTCACCACAGCAGCCACCCAAATAACCCTTAGCCTTCCTACAGTGACGCATGGTGATGCCACTTGTGGCTACGTGAATGCAGCTCTGCATTTTAGCTTTTAAAGTTTAGTAGGCTGTTAAAACATTCGCAAAGAATGTAAGCAATAAAGGGGGGGGAGGGGGGAGGAAAGGCACGTTTCAGTATTTTCTCTCTCTGAAACAGATGAGGGACAAAAGTGCTTCTCCAGCGTGTAAAAATCTTGTCAAACTCCAGAGGCCCAAGGTAGGCATCAAATGATCTTTAAACACATCCCAGACAATAGAAATACCTGGGCAAAGGCCTCGCTGTTGTCACATTCCCTTCCTACGTTACTCAGTTAGAAGACCGAAGTATTAAGTTTGATGATACAAACAGAAGAGCTTCAAATACAAAAAAATATTCACCTGTTTGTTTTCATGTAATCCACTACATGCAAGAAGATTAAAAGGCATTTATATTAACTGTACCTGCATCTGAAAGCATTTTTATAAATGTAAACTGAACTTCATAGGTCCTTCATGCTATATTAGCGTATACACAGGCTACAGTTATATTTATTTCCAAGTAAAGCTGTTGCTAGGAGGAACAACAACTGAATTTCATGCCAGAGACAAGCACAGGAAATAAAAATGGGTATGAAAGAAGAATGCATTTGGAAAGGAAACTGGCAGTTACCAGAGTTGGAGTTTTGCCAGGCCATCTATATATATTTATGCATATCAAAATAGAACAGGCTCAGGTACAAAACTCCAGAGCCCACACTTCTAATGCAATGCCTTCACACGTGCTACACGGTGGTACAGAACCCTTCTTGTCAGACTCTCATGCTGCTTACCACCCACACCATTGCTCTCTCCCAGGTCTCCCCAAATATACTCAAATACACCTCGAGCCTCATGTTTCTACACGTCCATGGGTCAGACTCATAACTGACTTTCTCTTTGGCTCTGCCCTGCTTACAGTAATCTGAGCATCACTGTTAGTTCTTGAGAGTTTCAGTCAGGTTGATGCCCCTCCAGTCCTCCCCCTTTTAGGAGCCTACGCCAACTCCTGCTTTACACACAGAGTAGAAAGTCTTAAAACCACAATACTTCAAGTTCTTTCACCACCTTATCCTTTTTCCTAATATTAAGGCTAAACAGTTATCCGCATATGCCTTTTGGATCTAAAAGGCTATGATAAGCAAGGTGGACTAAACATCTTCTAAAGGAATGGATGCTGCTTCATACACTGTCTGCCACTGCCAGATTAACGCGTTGCTCCAGAACCAGCAGAAGTAACAAAGTTTGGTTTCCCAAAGACTTGTTGTCTAACCTCCTTCTCCTCAACAGGCTGGACAAGATATGCTGGCATTGTGGCAAACCCAAAACCATCAATGCACTGGTTGGACGTGCAGCAGATGTCAAACGAGACATACGATGGCCAAATCTGCCTGCTCTGCCCTCAGATAAGGCACTAACTTGGGTGGGTCTCTCCTCTGCTCAGCTGCCCATTTTCACAAAACTCATGAGAACACCATTATGTCTGAAATCTGAACCATCTGTCAATCGCAGACAGATTTGCAGGAGGCAAATCAGAAGTGTGGGAGAGGTGAGAGAAGGAATAGCTGTTAAACAAGTAGCTTAATCTCATCAGGAAACTACACTTAAAAACACTATCACATTTATCTACATAGATAATAAAATACCTGTCACCAAATTACATTAAAATGGTGTTCAATGGCCCATCCTAAGTACCACACTCAAACATAACTGATGCTTAAATTAACCAAAAATACATATTCTTAATATTAATGGTGTCCCCCCCCCCAGTTCTGGCAAGCAAACACAGACACCACAAACTTTCACAGAAATTGCACACTTAACTTCAGGATGCTAGAAAACAAATGAAACTAAATTTAAAAACCTCAGACAAAATCCTCCTTTATGCCACCAAAAAAACACGCCCACAAGCACTCATGCCATTGTCCTAATGATTCAACTTTCCAGAAGCTGCGTCCTCCCAAATAGCAGCAGCGTTGGCCCTTGCTCTTAGAACACCATTTCTATTTTTAGTTCTACATAAGTGAGAAGCAGTAATAACGCTATTAATCTTTCCTCTCCCCCTTTACTTAAATTACAAAACTGAGGTGAATCTCTATGCTACTTTAAACTATTAGAATCCTTAAACATGGACAATTCCTTACCTTTTAGAACGATAACATCTAAACACGAAGTTTTCAGATTACGTGGTATGACTCAAAAGAAGTAACACCACTGACACCATCCTTCCAAGTAAGTATTTGTGAAAAGACATAATTAAAGTATTTAAGAAAAAACAAACACACATTAAAGGCACTGCTGTCTTATTAAATCTTAAAGATTTTCATTTTCTACCTTCCAACAACACTAGAAGTCCCCTTCTTCTTTACACAGAGGCATGGAGATTGCATCTCTTCTATTCTATTCTGCCCAGGAAACAGAATTACTGAGCTATCCAACTCAGTTCCGATTCAAGTTCAGCTGTGAATGAAATTGTTCTGATCTGATTTCAGCTTGCACTAATGAAGCTGTTGACCCTCTTAGAGCCACTTCTTAATTCCTCAATAGCTTTAAAACAACAGAGATAAAACCAGCAAAGTGTGAAGTTGAACCACCGGTATTTTTAATATTATTCTCCATCTTGTTCTTTAAACATTTTGTAACAGAATGTATAGTTGTGCACCAAGACAAAATGTTCCCTAAGGTCTCCACTATGATACTAATCTCTTTCCTAAACCTCTACTTCACTTAAATGTTTATTACTTTGGACTGTTCAACACTGAACAACTTCTGCATTTTGTTGGCTATTCATACAGCGTAAGTTCTTTCCAAGTTCTTTACAACTGTCTCTGTAGCTGACAAACTCAAACAGTACGCATACAAAACTTCAGAGGAACCCCACTGCTAAGCTTTCATCAAAATGAACACTGGTCTTTTTATTCCTTTATCAACCAGTTTTCAGTTTATGATAACCCTTTGTTCCCACCCCACGCCTAGTTTTCTTCTCTAAAGGAACTTTGCAGAAGGCACTTTACCAATCTAAACAACACTAACCCGTTAACAAAATAGTAAGAAAGTGTGAAGAAGTCCACTTCAGTGACATTTTATTCACATACTAGAGCCCTAGCCTGCACAGGACTGCTCTCTTGAATTGAGGCCATAAGCAGTCAACGAATACATTAAAGCTGGTACTGCCACCAGTAAGGAACCTTCCTCCTTGCCTTTGCTGTTTGTTCCCACCTTCTTCTTCCACCACACTCACAAAAGGAACTGGGTTAGGGACTGTGTTTTGTAAGTCATCCAGCAAAAAAAGGGGGTGGGTAGTTTTAGTGTGGATCAGGGCCATGATCCAGATCACCATGCAATCATTAAAATATTTGGCCAATAAAACTGAAGTAGCAGTGGTAGGATGAGTCTAAAAGGCTGGGACTGGCTCTCTTCAGTGGCACGCCCTGCTTGATATGCTTGTGGGGGGAAGAAAAAAAAAAAACCAAAACAAACCCAAACCAAAACCAGCCTCATTTATCTCAGTAACTGCATATACCAATGGCTGGACTATTATCTCACCTGTGGTAACCGCAACAGCAGTGCAATTACATGCCTATGCAATCCCGCATTTGACATGTCATCTTAAGCATTAGAGTTTATATTCCACTGCAATAAATGAGAGCAGATTACATATCTTGGAGCTGTATTTTGGCTCAGTTCACACTGGAAAGTTACACCATTAAGCTTATATTCCATAAAGGATTTACTAATACCCTGTCTAATTAAGGTTGCACAACTCTTCCATTTTTAAGATCCTGTTTTCAGCAGCTTAAAACCTTGCCAAACTAACCCTTGGCAAGACTTTTCTGTCCCTCACACACACCCAACAGAGAAAGGGAAAGTGATATATTCTGTTCATCTGTTTGAGTTTCATTCTAAAAAAGTAATTTCCCAGAACAAAATGACAGAGAAAATAGGTTTTAGCCACATTAAACATCCAATTTTTTTCTCCAGTTTTCTTTAAGAGCTCTAAAATTTCTATGCTTTAGCACAGTTACATTAAGTGAGAATGAGAAATTCCATCTATGACATAAAGGCATCATCTCTGACATGTTCCAATACAGATGTGATCACACTGTCAAAGTGTGAAAAAAATTCCTCCTTCAAACACACTGCGAAGAATTTGTGGACAAAGAATTTAACTCCCCAAGATTTTGCTTCTCCAAATCAGAGCTGGACAAAAGCTTTCCTGTAATTATTTCACATGGTTCCTAAAAGCCTACCATCAAGAAAAAGAACAAGATAAGGTACAGAGAACAGAGAGACATCTCCCAGGCATTCTCAGTCATATCCTTTCAGGCACTTGACCAGCACCAAAGACAGAAGTGAGATGACTAGCATCAATAGATACACTAAAAACAAAGGTCCAGAAGAACTAAGAGGGATGAAAATACATCCTAAAAATAGCAAACTCAGCCATAAGCAGCAATAGAACCCAGAATTCCCAAAACTTAGTCTTCCTTTGGCTATTAGTACATAAGCTAGTTCAGAAGCATCCCACAGCCATTCCTGGACTTAAAAGTAAATAATCACACCTTTCTGTATAGGTATTCCTCAATAATTTCATCTTTACTATCCTTAGGCAGACGTGACAGATTTGGTAAGCTTGCAATAGTTTTTGTATTATCCAGAGTAGGTGAAATAGGAGCAGAGACTAACCCACTCTAAAAAAAAGAGACAAATAGAAACAAACAACAAAAACATCACGAGCAAGAAAAAACCCCAATGGGTGCTTTACTCTAAGTTTTGCGCCAGAAGGCAGTAGCTTTCTAAAAATAAAATTCAGAGAGCATTTCAATATCTAGCCTTTTGGAATGATCCTTTATAGTTAAATGATACAATAGGAAAATGAAAGATAAGCTTTACTGCTTTTGACACATTGCTGACACTAGATGAACTACGAAGTATGGTAAAGCCTGTAACTCATGTTCCAAAAAAGAGAGATGGGAATTTCCTTGCGTGATTTTACGTATTATTAAAATAGGACAAGGGTCACTGTATAGCACTCTTTACAAACAGACACATCACTTGCACAAAGTAGTTGACAGTAAGTTCACTGTACTCCTACCTCCTCTTACGCAAAGGCACAATGAGCCTTTGCTCTGAGGCCATGGTAGAAACAGCTCCAATGTCCCCAACTCATTCAACTCTGACCTTTTCTTATCAAGACAGCTCACAAATTACACACAAACTTCCTCTTTCAAACAGCAAAATAAATTCAGAGATCCCAGCTTGATCTCAGCATAACCTATGCATAAATCACACACATCAGAGAAAGCTGCATTTAAGCCAGGGATTACCTAGAAACTCAACACATAAGCATAGCATAAATGAAAAGTTTCTGTGTGGTATGTTGCTATCCAAATCTGAGTCACATCAGGTATTTTTGCACATTCAAAGAAAACCCAAAACAAGAACAATTTTGTTTCTTCATTTCACACACTGCCTGACCTCAAAAACACGAGTGTTTCCTCCACACCCCTCCCTGCCCAGGCCTCAGAGTGGTGAACAGTCCTCAAAACAAAATACTGCCAGTTAAAATCATACTGCAGGAACAGAGGAGGGTAGAAAACAATAGCAGGGTTAGATGAATAGTAGCTCTCCTGAAATAACACCTCCTGCCTTATTTGGGGCAAAAAATTTACTTTATCTCATCTGCTGTTCTCCAGCTTCTGCTGCACTTCCTGCACGAGAAGAGGGGCCAACTTGTCGTGAGAAGCAGCACAGACAGCGCATGCTGTCTACACCAAGGAAGTGTTGTCACAGCAACTCCACCTGTATCTTTTACAGTTCTGGAAGACAAAAATATTCGCGTTCTTAGAAGATTAAAGGAGTTGAGGCTGTTGACTGATGAAATGGAAACAAAGAAGATTTTGAATTAGGAAAAAAAAAGTATGACTGCTGAAAAAATTATAGAGTGGTCACTACTTAATTATACATACAAATCAGGCAATAAATTTTGAATCACTTGAGGGGAGAGGAGGGCAGACACAACTAAAAATCCAAATCTTGCATCCAAATCCATTACTCTTCCTTTCATCAGCCCACAGCCCACCAACCTGTACAACATTATTGCAAGACTCTGTGTGTTGGCAAGAGGCTGAAACAGAAGGTTTTGTGAAGTTGTCCTCTTCACTGCTGGAGTATGAAATACTGCAAGCACAACTCTCAAGGAAACCCTCTCCCAAGATGCACACGACCCTGTTGACCACACACAACGCTTCTCTCCCCTGGTGCTCTAACAGG
This sequence comes from Phoenicopterus ruber ruber, assembly GCA_009819775.1. NCBI lineage: Eukaryota > Metazoa > Chordata > Aves > Phoenicopteriformes > Phoenicopteridae > Phoenicopterus > Phoenicopterus ruber. The sequence continues at coordinate 25,660,304 of CM020217.1, read as the reverse complement.
CATGAGACCACTGATGGTTGCTGCAGACAGAGAACACTCATCCTCCACCAGCTCCTCCCAGTCCCCAGCCAGAGGTACAGGCTGGGCACACACCAGTGCTCCCTACAGTGGGACCAGGCCGTGCAGAGCAGAGTGAAGCACAAGGTTAGCATCAGGAGTATCAAGACTGCATTGCTAACCGATTACTCTGCTGTTGTAGAGACTTCTAAGTGCAATACCGCAACGACGCTATCACATGTTAATGCTAACTTCTGCATTTAGACAGCAGGAGAAGACAACAAAACAGTTTGTCTAAGCATATTTAAGCAAAGCAAGCTTTTCTCTAGCGGGCCTACTTTTAGCCATTTGATTAGATACAAGGATATTAAATTCTACAATAGTTACTTGCCCAAAGTAGTTCAAATCTAGAAGATGGTCGCTTTAAAACTAGTTTTGTAGGTGAGCAGGAGGTCATCAGAAATTCACCACCACAGATATGCTCCATCTCCCTCCCATTACATCTACTGCACTATTTAGTGGTTTCTGGTTTACTTGTATATTAAATGACACACTATAGTATAGGGAAAAAAAGGTACTTGCCAACAAAGGATCAAGCACTCTCGAGTTTGCTTTTTTTAGAATGCATCTTCCAACAAATGCATGAAAATATTTAGAAGTGTTATTCAAAGGTGCCTTTCAAATCACACTAACATGCAGATTCTGAGTGTCCTAACTGAACAGCTCCTACAACGAGAGCAATACATTTATACAAAAAGCCTTAACGAAAGAAAAAGGCTTAGAAGAGTTATATGAAGGCCTTTCTGAAAGCACATAAAAATAAAATAACTTTGCTAGCCTATCTGAACATGCTTCATAAAAAGACACTCAGTTTTCCTTTTCATAAGAAACGCTATAGAGTTCAAGAGAACACCACCGATATTTATCACACTCTGCCCTTTAAAAATCAAAGACAACCAATTATACCCAAGTTCTCTCTCATACTTGCATCTTAAGAAGGAGATGATTAGGGAAAGGAGAGTGACCTCTATAATTTCTCTTCCCGTTCCTTCCTTTATTTTGCTCGTCCAGTTATACGCTATCTCTTTACATAACATCAAGTGCATCTGCAAACAGAAACACCTACGTTTATCAAAAAGCACAGATTAGAGCTGCCAATATAGACACAGATCATGTAATTTCTGTAACAAATCCTCTAGGATCCTAGCACAAAAGCACAGGTTTATGCGGGGGTGGGGAGGAGAAGGGCAGACCTAGTTCATGAGTTTTTCTCAGCTCTTCCAGCTTTCTTCAATAAAATATACCAACAATTACACAACAGCAGCAAAGCTCAGGAGGAAAAACTAGCACTCACCATATTTTCTTCATTTGGTGTTGAGCTCTCTCCTACACATTACATACAAACTTACGGGGTGGGGGAGAGGGGGAAGTCTGCCCTGAATCTAGTTTGCAGGCTGAGTTTAAATCTCTAATTACTAATGGTTTATGTCACTTCTCACACAAGAGACAATCCAAGCTCTGAAGGGGAAAAAGTAAATAAATTAAAAAACCAACACACCTGCAATACAACTGAAGCAGAACACTACCTCCAAATAAAAGACAAGTAAATTTATTTAGCTGGTTACCCTCTCAGTCAAGAGGAAAACCAAAAAAATCCAACTCATCAACTGCTCTGCTACTCAAAAGAAAAGAGAAATCCTTAATCTTCTCAATGAACCCATACATACCTACTATCTTGTATTTACTTTCACAAAGATGGAACATATTGAAGCCGATCTTTGACTTAGTTTTTCTAATTGAAAACAGAAGAATTCTGGAGCAATGTCTCTTTCAGATGTACCACTGTAAGTCTTAGACATCAACTCTAATAAAGTAGTATTTCAGTTCTGAATTAACTTATGTCACACACTATAAAAAGAGGGGATCTGGCAACAGTCTTTTATAAATCTATCAATCTGGAAACAGGCACATAAATTACTCTATGTATGTTGAAGCCAGAAAGATACACTTTCCAGGTTTGTTCTGCATGTGGTGGTGAGCACTGATGAGGGTAAAGAAAGGACAAAGAAATAAACTGTTCTTGCTATTTTGTGGCTTTCAGTATAAAACATGTTAATGTCTTCATATCAAATAGGGAAATATATTTAAACTGAGACTTCGTACAAGCGTTTGCTTAAAATCTTCCACATAACAAAAGCCATGCTTTATAGTGAAAAGCGAAGAGAAGGGCCTCCTTACCCATACACCATCCCAGCAAACACTTCTGTGCAGCTGTTTGTAAATGATACTTCAAACATACTAAGACATTTCAAGACTGTAAAACAAAGGATTTCAAATTGTCAAGGTACATCAGCAACACCAATCAACAGATGCTTCAGGAAGACTCTAATATGCAGATCATGCTAAGACCACTTTCCAAGCAATAGGCAAAAGAAACCACACAGTTCTGCAGTCAGCAGCAAAACTATCCCAAGGAAACTGCTTTCAAAAATTGACCACCATATCGTCACGGGACAATGGCTTGAATTTTAACTAGCACGTTCAATATACACAGTGTATCCCTGGGGTCATATGCTGTACGACTTTAACATTACCATTATGCCCATAAACTTTCCCATTTCCAATTAATACTACACATGACACCTTGAAAGTCAATTCTTCCTTCTGGAAGGCCTTTGTGCTTTAAGGCATAAAGCAGACTTTTAAAATATGTATCTGCCACTGCAAATACTATGTGGACTTCTTTTAATGAGCAAATAAACATATAAAAAGATTTTTTAAAACAGCATATCTGGAAAAGCTTGAGCTGTACCAGGCAAGGCAATTTTGAAGCAGTGCAACGTTGCGACAGTTCTAGCCCGATAGACCAGAATCTAGCTTGCTGCTGCCACCATCTCCTTAAGAAGAACTGGAAGCTCACCTAGAGTATCCACAGAAACTTTCTGCATCTCGGCAAGGCACATGACAGGGTACCAAAAGGCACATTATCACAGAGGCTTCAGCTCTTGTAGCCTAACAAAAAGAGCGTTCCATCTGGGTCAACACTGACTTTCTGACTAATCGGGAGTCTGACCAGACTCCAGAGCTGTGTGCTGCCATTCCTTTTTTTCCTTGTTTACATGGACAAGACCTGCGGATGCAGCCTGGGCAGAAGAAAGGGAAAGAATTTTAGGAGGGCTGTTCATATTTTGCACTCAGTAGATTCTTTTCCTCCCCTTTCCAAAGTCTAAGCACATACAAAGAATTGACGGCTGTTTTCTTGCACAAAGTGCCAGGATGAAAATCAGTGCATCTGAGGACAAGACTAGAGCCTTCCTTAATATTTCAGTTCAGTCCATCACCTTGATGAGCCTATGAATACTAACAAGCAAAAATAAGTTCAATAATAACTGCAAAGCAAGCATGCCGAGGGGAAAAACCCTACAGATTCTGTAATTAGCTCTGCTAACAGTAAATGAAGAGCTATACAGTCGAGAAACATTGTGTATCGCTATTTGTATGAAAGAGGTTCCCTCTGCTTCCCTCCATTCTGAAGCAGCAGAAAAGACAGTCGCTGTTGCAAGGAATAGAAGACCTACTCTTCCGAGCTTTGTGTCAAACTTCTTAGCCTTGCGTCCCGATACTTTTAAATGGAGATGATTTAGAGGTGCACAGACTTAATAAAGAAAAGTTTGGCTCTATCAGCTACATGCACAGTACAAATCAACTCTCTTTTGAAGAGATGTACCTTTTTCATGTAACACTAAAATGAAGTGATCAAGATACTTAGGAAAAATCGTATTTCTGATTATACTAAGGCAAAATATTGATTGAGAAGCTCTTACTCAACACATCACAAGTTCGTGCCTATGATTTAAAAAAAATGTTTCAGTACACACAGCATCTCAATCCAGAAATACAATGCATCTGTATAAGAAACCTGAAAGAAAAACATCCCACGTATCCACTATATTTAGATATTCCCCCACACAAAAACATCTGTGTTTTAACACTTATTTACATCTTTATATTTGTACATTTTAAATTAATAAGACGTTCTTACCTGTATATCCTGCCCACCAGCCCCAGGAAGCCACCATAGCTAAAAGCCACTTAAATAATACTCCTTCGATATACCAGAAGCTTTTACTATCCAACACTCGGAGAGGCTGCAGCATAATTAAATACAAGATGTAGGACGGAATAGCAACCAGGTTATTGGCGACCATAAAAGCGAACCTGAGGAGTGCTTTCAGACAGGTATAGCCCACCCGCTGGGCCTGCTCTAGAGTCACGGCCATTCTCTTCACAGCGGAGGGCTCGGGACCGTCCTACGGGGAGAGGAAAAACAAGGCACAGGTAGCGCTTTCCGAGCGGGGCGAGGCGAGGCGAGGCTGCCTGTGCCTGCCCGCCGGCCCCAGACCCTGCCCGCTCCCGCCTCCGCCGTTAGTCACCGGGGAAGGAAGCTACCCCCGCTCCCGGGGGGCACGAAGGAAGCGGCGCGGCGCGACCCTCCACCCGGTGCCGCAGCAGGGGCCGCCTCCCCTCACCTCTCCTCAGGGGGCTCCGGGGGACCGCAGCCCGCAGCTCTCCTGAGGGGGACTCGCGCGCGGTCCCAGCCACCCTCCATCTTCCCCCCGGTAAAGGGTCGCGGGCAGCTGACAGTGGCCGGGGCCCGCGGGCGGCGCTGAGGTGAGCGGGCGACGGCGGGCCCGGCCGCGGGACTCACCTCCGGCAGGGCGGCGGAGCGGCGGCGGAAGCGGCGGCGGGGCTGGGGGAGCTGGGCCCGGCGGTAGCGGCGGCAGTCCCGGCTGGCGGCGGCAGCTGGCGGCAGCTCATGGACCCGAAGGTGGCTGGCCCGGCCGCGGCAGTGCTACTCGCCCTGCGGCTCCCTGCGGAGAGAGGGGGGCGGGCGGCGTGAGCGCGGGGGCCGGCGGGCGGGGAGGCGGGAGCGCCGGGCCGGGCGGGTGGGCAGGCGCAGACCGCGGGTTCACCTCGGTTCTCCCGCGCCGGCGGCCGGGCCGGGCCGGGCCTGGTACCCTCCCCTTCCCTCCCCGCCCGCTCGGCGCTCAGCGGGCGGGACCGTGCAGAGCCCCGGCCCCGCAAGGACAGGAGGGTGCCACGGGTGAGGGGACGACCCTGCACCTGTTGGGGGCGGAGGCCCAGCCCGCAGAGAGTCCGTACCTCGGCACGGCCGCCTCCGTCCCCGCCGCGGGCACAGCGGGCCGCCGGGGGTTCATGCCGGCCGCTGGGGCCGCGCTCCCCGCCCCCGCCGGCTGCGTGTCCGCCGTGACCGCCCGCTCGCTGCCGAGAAGCGGGGCTGGCGCTGCAGCGAGCGCCGCCCCCCGCCGGAGAGCGCGAGCGGCTGCGCCCCCCGCCCCCGCACACACACGCTCGGCAGCACGGAGGAGAGCGGGCCCCGCCGCGCCTGCCCTCGCCGCCCGGCTGGCGGCTTCCCCGCCCCCGGGAGCGCCTCCCGAACCGGCCCGCCGGCTACCCTCGCCCCCCGGAGGGAGCAGAAGCAGGGGCTGCCCCTGCGGCGGCCCCCACCCCAGGGGGTTTCTGCTCCCGTCCGGGAGCCCGGCGGTGCGAGGCCGGGACAGGCGGGGAGCAGCACGATCTGGCCCCACGCACCCGGCTGGAGCCCTCGGCGACCAGCTGGTTTAACCCCCCTTCACAGCTCTTTATTTAAACTTAGGTAAGCGGGGAAAGTGGAAGAGAGGACACTGTTACAGGTCATCTCAGCGCCACCAGAGAGACACTCCTGCCCAGGACAGCAACAACAGATTTTGTCCCTGTAGTCATCTTAAGTCCCTTTCACATGCTTTTTGTATACCAACTTTTTCATCCTCTCATCCCTCCCCTGCAGCTGCAAACACCATCTTCTACTTCCAGAAAACCCCGACAGAGACCTGCGATCATGCTGCAACACGCGGCCCCAGCCCTGCTGCCCCTCAGGGCAGGCCCAGAAGCAGCCGAGGGGGGAGATTTCACAGGCCCCTCCGGAGAGCCTGTGCCCCCACAAAACCTCTCCAGGGTGAGGCATTTTTGCCTTCTGTGTAACTGCATCATCCCTTGGGGCGATACAGCACTGTTGCCTCTCATCCGTTCACTGTGCCTGTCAGACACAAGTCGGCTCCTGTCTTCTGTGTAACCCCTGTACAGGCCTTGGAAGAGCACTGTCAGCCCTCTGCAGCCTGGCTGGGCCCAGTTTCCTCAGCTTATTTCAATTATTATCTACTTACACAGCAGAATAGCTCATGCAAGTGATTTGAACTTGGTTTGGGTTCTTAAGGAATAGAAGCAGATGAAAAAACACACTTTAAGAAGGAGAGATGCTAGAAGGTCTTTTGTGCTAAAAAAAAAAAAAAAAGAGACAATTTTCAAATTGTAATACTTAGACTGAAAAACATATCACTTTCACATACAAACCATGCCATACATAAAGCTAGTCCACTGTTTCCTAGACAATGAGTCTTCAGAGATGACGGTACCATCAACGAAATTAAATCCCAACCTCCATTCCAGGAAGAAAACAAAGTTGTTATTGCAGATAAATTTCATTTGAGAATTTTAAAATGCAAACAACCAAATAATGCCATCATGTTCTATTTGAGCAAAACAAAACAAAACTGCTGACCTTCTTGACAAAAAGGACGCGTCTTGCATAAGTGTTTCCAAGTCTGGGTGTTTTTCTGTCTGTTATTTTTATTACTAGGTTAAATCTGACAGTTGCACTCAGTAATCATTATGGAGTCAGCTTGAGCTGTTCTGAAGTGTTACTAGCTTCAGTGAGAATTGGGGGTTTGGGTTTTTCTTCTTTTATATCTCATGTGAGCAACTCTGGGCATACACTTGAACTTATTCTCAGCAAAATTTTGCTCCAAAATCCTCAGGTAGAAAAAGTACAATTTTTAGGCCATGATTAAAGTTACATTTTAATTTTTACATCACAACAGCAAAATGAAGCCTTGTTTATATTCCAAGATGAAAAACATGAATTTTAATTATTTTTTGTAAAATTTGGTACCTCTTAATAATTTTATTCACACTGTACAATTTGGAATAATATTCTCAAACCTGATGCATCAAAATGAGGGACTGCAGAAATTATGTTAGACAACTAATGAATTAGGCAATTTATATTGCAGAAAGGGATTGCACATGGGGAAGCAGGCGTACAAAGCATTCTTTGTCAGAGTGACTGCCTTAAAGCTTAGGAAGCTGTGGTTTAGCATTTTGCTGAATGAGCTAGTGGCAAAGACCCACCCCTATTCCTCATTTCCTGGCCTTCACATGGACAACCCAAGCCCTAGGAAGTGCGTACAATGAAATACCCCTTACAGATCTTGAGATGCCTGCTGTCTGTCATCCAGTCTGAGCCTCTGAAGAATACTTTCTAATATAAAGTAACACGTACATGTATGTATGTGCCACTACTGCAAACAAAAAGAAGGTAACAACTAAGCAGTAGCATTTTTTTTCATTTGGTCAATAACTGTTAATGCTGAAGCTCAGCAGTTTCACAACTGTTTTTTGGGTTTGATTTTTTTTATATTCTGATTTCTGGAAGCAATTCTTCATAATCTCTAAGCTTCATGAGCTTTCATTCTGTATTTGCCATTTTACTATTATAAAGGCAAAAAAGGCAAAATATTAATATAAGCAACTCTCATTGTGGCCTTTTAAACCATTTCTCTAAAGTTTACATATTTTTTGACTGAATACTCCCCTGTAACTATGTCTTTTAAGCCCTGTGGAGATCCTGACAAGGATGTCACGAGTGATCATTGTAATAATACACTTTAATGGGCTTATTAACTGGTAGATACAGATACTAACATTGGTAATATTAGGTGATTAACTGACATCAAGGATTGCTGGAGCAGGTAATTAAATATTGGAGTTGTCTCCCATTCACCTCCAAAAAAACCTACAGACCAAAAACACAGAAAAAGGTTAGACTTATTCTTGCCTATAAGAAGGAAAAATATGTTATTACTGAGGTGGGGATGTTACACAGTAATAAGCACACACATCTGTAACATTCAGTTACTTTAAAAAGTTATTCTAAACAGCATACAGATTACTGCAAGGGAGCTGCACAGTCTGGAAGATTCTTAATGCACACAGGCTGGATTTGATCACTGTATCTGGCTGCAAGATTCAAGTCAGGTTTTAGTCATAAACTCCTTGAGAGACTTCTGAAGACGACAACATTTTTTGTCTCTGGGTACACTTCAAGAAGTGATCAGCCACTGTCATTCTCACACGCTACCGTTCAATGGCACATATTTGCATGCCAACTTTGCCGTAGCATTAGAGCTGCCTGCAAGCGTAGCTGCGAGGAGGGAATGCATTGCACATTCAAGTAGTCCACGAGTCACAGAGGCATGGATAACCATAATCAAATCCAGGTTCAAAGCTGTAAACACCAAACAGCTAAAAGATGTGTTTCTGGAGTTCAGAAACAGCAAGTTTTAGAATGCTTTTGAACCTCTGTCTGGATCAAAGATTAGGAAATAAAAAGCTGCTCATCTGCCCCGACCAGATTCAATCAGTTCTCCTAGCTTGCTTTACTTGCAGCGAACTGAAGTCACAGATGTCATATGGTGGGAGAAAAAAAGGTTAGGAGGATGCATTCATGTGCTCATGACACTAAAACCAAAATTGTCTTTAAAAATCATAAAGGCTTGCCGTACAGAGGGAAAAGACAAGAAAATAGCCCGAGAAGTCTCAGAAACTGTACAGAGCAGAAAACAACTACTGTTTCCAACCTCTCAGAAAGAGCATCTTGCTACGTGGGAAATTGTATAAAATTTTATAAAAAAAAATAGCATGACAGAAAAGATGAAAGTAGACAAAACTGCCATGAGAAACTACAAAGATGGGAACACATGCAGAGCACAGACTGCTGGAAGATGCGTAACACAAAATAGGGCATGTACTCAAGGGAGCATAAATCCAGAAATCATCTCAAGTGAATTAAGTAGTTAGCGTTGGATTTGGAAAAATTAAAGAAGCACCAAGAAGAACATAACTATGTTTTCCACAGGCTGAAATAAAGAAAGAAGGGAAAAGAAGTGGTAAGAAAAAAAACCCAGAACAAACAAATGGAAGTTGTGGGCCCTTCAAAAAAAAAAATAGAATCAAATTTTAACCTCCAACTCTCAGCTGCTTTACAGGGTGTCAAATACCCTGGTGTGGAGGATTTTTGCATTGCTGTCTTCAGAACATTAAACATTTCATTCATTTTCATAACAGTTAAACCTTCCAAAATACTCTGTAAGAGTAGCTTCCATTACATTCTCTGTATGAGAGGCAAACCCACCTCTATTCTCCAAGTAAATTCTTAAATTTAAAGGACAGTATCAGTCACTCCATCTCTACCAGCTGTACCTCAGGAGGAATGGAGGAAACATGCTTGTTAAGAACAGCTTGCCACTGATGATCAAGGGACTTTATGTCCTTTCTCTCACCCATCCAACAGTAGACCATGCTTTTTAAAAGCTCTTTCAAGTAATCTTTTAGATACATGAGTTCCTTTTGAAGACTCACATCCGTTTGTCACACACAAAATGCAAAACCCAGGCCATTTTCCTTTTCTGATTTTTCTCCGGGAAGTAAATGTTATCAGGCTATTTGACCTTTCCGTCAAAGATGCTTTTATGTGCATCTTAATTCTTTTAAGGACACTTCAGGGTAACATGAAGGAGCCATTAAAATGGAAGTAAATTGTGGCATTGACTTTAATACCTGTTACATTCCTATATTTATGTAAAAAGGCTTTAACTGACCTGACATGGGGCTCAGCCCCCTAACAAGCTCCCTTCCCTTGCCGCACCTCCAGATCCCACATGCAGTATCCCTCACCGAGACCAGCCAGCTGCAGCCAAGTCAGCCTTGCCAGTTCCTATAGTTCTAGCATACAGAGTTGTCTTTTTTGCTCATTTTCTCTAATATTTTAAGCTCTTGGGTGAGAGTAAGTTTTTTCGCATTAAAAAATTATAGGCCTCAGAAAAAAAAAAGTCACAAGTGTGACCAAACATTTCAGACTCATGATAAACGCACACTTTCCCCCCGCCTCTAGTATCTTGAGTTGACATCAGACCTCAGTGTTAGTTCTAACAAGATTGCAGGATGCCAAGTTAAGGCCTTGAGTTGTTTTAGGGCCATTTTTTTCCTGGGAAAAGGTGACAAAGAAGACTTCCTGGTTTTAAACAAACAGTCTATATAAACACAAAACTGAATAAACCAATAAACCAAGAAGTTATTGCTAGGGTTAGAGAGACTGAACAAACAGAAGGTATTTCTTCTGAGGAAATAAAAATAGTATTGAAGTAGCAGCGTCATGTTGTTCAACCCCAAATCTGTTTGGTTTTGGTGGGGGTTTGGGTTTTTTTTTTTTTGTTGTCTGTTTTTGGTTTTGTTTGGATTTTTTTGTTTGTTTGTTTTGTGTTTTTTTTTTTTAAATCAGGAATCATTAAATATTATGCAAGTTGGATTGTTACACAGTTCTTTGAGTTAATATTTCATTCCAAAATTTTTGTAACCCTAAATGAGGCCAAGTAAACATTTTATAACTGGGTATTATTGCATTTGTAATTTTGCTCTAGGGAATTTTATATAGTTAGACATGGACAAAAGAACAAACTCTGGCTCCAGTAAGGAAACATCCCCTCACATTCTGCTCCAGTGCAATGCTTGAAATTCTGCCCAACAAAGTAAAAATTAAAATTTGACACACAGCTTCTGGGGAGAGCAAGCCAAGCCATACCCAAGGAGACCATATGACATGCTAAATCAGTACAAGTACAAATTATCAATTGTGCTACTGGGGAAGAGAGAAGACCACTCACATCTAATGCTGGCTCTGGCTACAGTCCCATCACTCCATCTAGTAAGTCCTGCAGCAAAGTGGATCTTCATACAGCGAGAAATCTCAAGAACACGTGTACTGCACTCTCCCTACTCTACCCCTCACGTTGAGCTCATCTGTGGGATTACTGCTGCTCAATTTAATTGGCCAACATAGTTGGGCGCTCTCTATGGGAATGTATTTGTCCTATTTGATAGCTAATTCTCATTTATCATGTGTTTTCCAATGGTTTCCTGAGGCCAAGGCAATGTCAATAATTTGCTGGGTATGGACACATATAAGGTGATCGTTTGTAAACTTTTTCAGGTGGAGATTATGTTGTAAAATTTAGAAGTACTCTCTTATGATTTGTTAAGGGTTTGTTTTTAACTATTTGTGGACACATTTATTTCCTTTGTAGCACAAAAGCAGCGTGATAACCAGTATCCGTACTACTTTCACTACAAAGAATCTAAAGGCACTCTAAGTATAAGGTACAGACCAAGCCATATGATGCTTCAGTCGAGGCTACTCTGGTCTCCCAAAAGGATTTGGGTACATTCACGTCTGAATGTACTTACTCTTTCTACAGTATAGCAAGACCAAACCCACACACTGTCAAGGAAGTTTGGAGCTGGATTAGAAGAGCACACTAATCTTTGTTCATGTCCTTCACCATTTATAAGAAAGGTGAAAAAACAGAATACATCACATTTGAACAATTTGCCAGTTAGTCAAGACTAGCAGAAGGCGAGGCAGATGTAACCATCTCTCCCTTTCTTCTACCAGCTATATGCAAATTTCTGATTTTCTACTTAGGAAGAGCTTGTTAGCCTTTACAACAATGCCTCTCTTGGATTTTCCATCTCAATTTGTTTTACATAAAATGTTATTTTTTTTTGGTTGCTTTTGGTCTAGCATATCAGGAATATAAGCCCTCTTGTTGCAGCTACCTGTTCTGTAACTCGTATGCAGATCTGGTAAGATTACTCGTCATGTATTTCACAGTTGTCCAAATCAGTATCACCTTCAAAAACAGAGAGGTTAGCTCTCAAAAAAAAGAGTTAGGTTTTAAACAGCTAAGCCCCTCAAAAGATCAATCTCCTTAAAGATGCGGAAGTTAAGTAACTTGAGGTTCCCTTTTCTGGCTACAAGTTTCATAAGGGTATAAGATAAGCAAGAACTTAGTATTAACCATAGAGGGACTATGCCTTGAGTCTTAGATTTTTGAATTTTTGTTTGTTTCAACAAAATACACATTTTGATGCAACTCTCAACATTGCAGTAACCTAACATATACATCTCCCTGTTGTTCCTGCTATTACAATGCCATTTCATACCATGCTAAGTTTTACCATACCAATGCCTGTAACTGTGAACTGAATAATTCAGATGTTTTGAGGTGTTTAATTTCTCATTAAAACTAAACCAAAGACTTCAACAGAGCCCACTTATTAAAGATGGATAACAGATACACCGCAATGCGGCCAGATAGTCAGCGAGCACCACTTTCATTTGTTACTGCATGTAATGCGTTTCTGCCATACTCTGTGTGTCAATCAATGGGCAGCTTAAGTAGAGCACAAAGCAGCTGGGTTCTCATCTCAGTTACATGGGTGTTTTTCACCCATTGACACTACTGTCACCAAGGTAAGTTTGAGCTGAGGGTTTGCTTTCGGCTTTGGTTTGTCTGGGGCTTGTTTGGGGTTTTTTGTTTGTTTTGGGTGTTTTGGTTGGGGGGGGGATGGGGCATTGTTGGTTTTTGGTTGGTTGGGGTTTTTTTAAGAAAGGAGCTCTAGAGTTACTCCAGCTACTTATTGAATCATGAACCTGTGTTAGCTTGGTTATGAAATCTTTTATCCATGACAAATTGATTTAGTTCAATCAGATCTACAGAATCATATTACTTCAGGCAATGATGATATGCTGATTATATATAAGCTTGCACTTTATGGGCTTATAAAAATCTTGCAATGTTTGCATATGGAAGCATGGTACAAATACAAAGATGAAGCCAACCTGTCCTTAGGCAGATGGGACTCCTAACATTTTCTAGCTATCTCACTGTTTCGCAATTAGCCATTTTAAAAAAAGAATATAGTGAAAAACAGGGACTTGACTGCACTGAATTAATATCTAATATTTTTCTTCATCTGTAGTGGCAAATTAAGCCTTGTACTACATGGTGCTGATCATAAAGATCACATGCTGTGAGGTCAGTCATCAGATAAAGCTCCCATTTTCTTCCAACTCATTCAAGTTCATTTCAAGTCAACATTTACCAGACTGACTTGGGTTTTGGTAAACTCTTATCAACATCCAGTCAATGTTTGTAGATCAAAACAGCAAACACAAAAGAGCTAAATAAATATTTATTGCTGTTATTAAGATGATTCTCACACTTAAATCCCTAGTGAATAGCTTGTTATAAAATTAAAGGAGGTATTCAGATCACTTTATCCTTGTATTTGTTGGATTCTATATCATAACAAGCTAAAATTAATATTGATGTTTCAGAAAAGCAGTGTTTTCTCTAGTTGAAAAAGAAAGTAAAGAGTCCAGTGTAACGATGACAGCCACCTTTGTCGGGGAGTCTATTTGTCCATGTGCTGAATTCCAGTGACTTCAAACAGCACTGTGCAAAGTGCAAAGATCCATCCCATTTGAGCTGACAGAAGAACTGGGGACAAACTAATCAGGTCTGATCCGAGGTCCACTGAGCATTTCTAGGAAGTAGGTATTGTAAATACCATCACTGAAATTTGATCAGGACCAAGGTCTATTACCCCCCCCATCTTCCCTCCCACAATTTAGCGCCATTTAGCACGGCATACAAGCCCCTTGTCCTATGATGCCACACACAGCTTTGCAACTCTTTTGCTTCACTTCCTCAAGACTACATTTAACGTGGTTACCAAAAGAAGGTAATGATGAACAGGTCCATGCTGCAAGCTAGTCATGCAGTTTTTGCACAAGCTGAAGCTGACTGAAGAAATAGTGCAACACTGGGGAATCCAAAAGGAGAAGTCACATCATAATTTGCATTTAAGCTATGCTCACCCACATCCTCTGCAGTCTCACTATCTGCTTGTTTCATGGCTGAAAAACACTATTGCGCACTCTCCCTGCTGAATGTAGAATACTGCTGCCCGTTGTTAACAGCAATTAATCACTTATTTAGGAAAAGTTCAGTTAAAACTACTGTTGGCATTGGTTAATCAGTAATCATTAATTAATTTAGATAGTGCTATTAGTTAGGCATTAAAAGGTAGCCTGCTTTCTTTTTTTTCTCTTCAGAGTTAAAGATGTAGGAGGAGGTTGAATTCCAGAAAACCCTTACACGTCTTAGTTGCAGTTTCACGTTAAGTTTATCATCCTAAGCCAGGGACAGTCCCAATATGAATCAGAGGGATAGGAAGGGAGGAGGCTGTATTACAACTGCCATGTCATATGACTGGCATCAACAAGAAGGCTCCTTCCCGTTCTCCCCACAGCAAACCCAAGCTAGGCCACTTTATCCCAACTTATACTAGCCAGTAGCAAAGACTTAAGCAACAGTCATCACCAGTGGAAGAGGAATTTTAATGCAGAGATATGAAAATAATGCTTTTATATACTTACTACAGACACCCAAGACCAGTTTCCTTAAGTCTGTGCCACAGCACAAACATGTTTCTAAGGGACAAATACTCCATATTTTCATGCCATAGAGTCAAGAGCTGCCCAAAAGCTCCGCAGGTTGGCATGTGCAATAAGTGCTGGAAATTGTTCTTCTTAAAATACCGCAATTGTTTATCATTAGTGCTATTGATGCATTTCAACTTAATAAAATGTTATAAGAGCTGTTACACCATTGTTAACTGTGGCTAAGAAAAGCAATCCTAATGGCATGGATGAATCCAGCCAGACCACAAGGGATTTACATAGCTTGATTTGCTTAGCCCAAGGCTCATAACAAAAAGGCAAAGGGAAACAAAACTAAGGTTCCAATATGATCAGGTTTCAAAATGATCAAGACATAACTGTAATGCTACTCTTGCTTAGATTTATTCATCTACTATGTCTTTCGGAAAAGAATGATTGAAGAACATAAAAACCGAACTCTAAATGACAGACTCTCTTTACTACACAGAAGTGATGCAAGGGGAAAAGAAAAAACCTTTCAAGCATCTGCTAAACTGTTATCCCTTTTTCCCTGAATACAGATACTCTGCCTTCAATACTCCATCCTCCCAGTTTCACTGAGCTCCTTTGGACACACATACACCCTTGTCGATCCCACTTAGCCCATGCTCTGGCCAATCCAACGTACCAGTGCGTTATGCCTACTGCCTCACGCTGTC
The DNA here is from genome assembly GCA_009819775.1 of Phoenicopterus ruber ruber. Classification (NCBI taxonomy): domain Eukaryota; kingdom Metazoa; phylum Chordata; class Aves; order Phoenicopteriformes; family Phoenicopteridae; genus Phoenicopterus; species Phoenicopterus ruber. The sequence goes on along the minus strand of CM020217.1, from coordinate 25,645,127 downwards.
TCAAATGCAACAGTTTCGCTAAGGTCTCAGCTTTTACCGCTTTGCACTTTATAGCCCCAAGGATTCAAATGGAAGCTGAGGCCAAAAGAGCCCAGAGCAGGAGGCAGAAGAGCATGACCTGGTCTGAGAGCATATTTGAGTGGGACACAGTACCCGCAGCGTGCTTACCCCAGGACACTCACCAGGTTGTTCAGATGGGGATGCATCCCCAGCCTTGAGGGGAAAAAATGGTAGTTAAATGGAGTTGTGAGAGTGACAAATGAGAAGTCTGGTAGTTGGCGTAACTTGGGTCTTTCTGCTTGCTTCCACTAATAATTGTCAAGACTGACAGCAGTGAAAGCCACTATAATTAGATTTTAGGGTGGAAGAGAAAACAGGCTAATGTGTTGAGGTTCTGAAAAATTATCAAACAAGATGTGCCTGTGTTAATGCTGAGTGGTAAAGTGATACATCACAGCAAATTCAGTATCATAGAACCATAACTGCTTATCACACTGAGCTGTAAGAACTTCGTATTGACTTAATTGAGGTCAAGATTTAATTGCGTGTCTTTTAGATAACATTTTAAATGGTAATATCTGTCTAAAAAGAAGACATTAATTCAAACCTTTTAGGCCAAAAATTTACAGAGAAGTCAGAGCAAGAATATGAGAAAAGTAAGTAAAAAGATATCTTGTCATAAAATGTGTCTTGATTGGCAAACTATAAGTAAGGATCAAACCAGTAATATGCTGGAGGAATAGCTAGATACAGCAGAGTGTAGGCTTCGGTATTGAACCTACTATTCAACGCTCTTTTCTCTGTACTTTTGAATTCCAGGGGATTCTTGCCTCCCAAAACCAGCCTAGCATCCTCTTTTCCATTCCTGATACTCAATGATGACTGTAGTTAGGCCCTTATTAAAGCAAAGCTACTAAAGATAAACACAAAAATAAAATCCAGCAGTTGAACAAATTGTATTGGATTTCTTACAGCTTGTTAGTAAAAGATTCTCAAGCTTGAGTGGTGAAGAAACAGAACCTACTGTGGGGTGGTACTTTAATTCCAGACTCCCTTGGTGCCTGAGATCACCAGTTGACAGTCTAGTAGGGTGCAACCCTAGCTAGAGCAATGTCTTGGTCACAGGAATCTGCAGCAGGATCTACCATGCCCAGCTATAAACTGTTTCTTTTCCTGAAGGCAGGGAGGAGTGGAAGCAGAGGCTTGACGCCTTTAGTCCCACATCAGCTATTGCTGTCTCAAGATGGGGTGGAGGCCGGTAATTTGGAATACTGCAAATTGTATTCCACATTCCACTCCCTACAACACACACTCTTATTGTGGTAACTTCTGTCTCCAAGTGGAGGTAGTATAGGAGTTGTTACATACCTTAGATATTGATCATCTCTCCCCTAAGGATGGCATACACGTTAAAAAACAAAACACAACCAAAACCAAACAAAACCCAAACCAACCCCCAAAATCCAAAACGCGCAACAGCAGTCATCAGGTGAGGCCACAAAAACATTCCCTGGGCTCCACTCTGATAGATGGCAGAGGCAGAAGCTAGGACTGGAAGCAAGCATAAGGTATGCGTGTCCCAGTCTATAGCAGAAAGGCTCACATCCCAGGTGAGGAAATGCACTTAGATCTCATTCATTATGCTGCCAACTGCCTTAACACTTGCTCCTGGCCACTAAATTTTCCCAATGAAATGTGAACAAGGAAGAGAGCAGCCCTAGTCAGGCAGAGGTTGTTGCTCACTGTAAAGCAGCAAGGGTGATCCCTACTGTTACCCCACCACACACAAACACATTATTTCCTAGCTCCCTCTGCTCTTCCTTCTCTCCGACATAAATTGTTAAGTATCACAACTTTTGCAAAGAATTTAAAGGAATGACAAAAAGAAACACTAGGTATATTTGGAGGGACTGGGTGCAAACACCGTTGTACAAGATGACCTGTTAGAAGCTACGGATTATGTCTTGAGATGGATGAAAAGGTGCAAGTTAGTGGCTGGATGAAGACACAATTGAGTAGAAATCCACTTGTGAATTTTATGAATGAAGGCAATAGATTATAGGGAAAAAATGTTAATCGAGTCTTTACATAAGATTGCTCAAATATACTACATAATACACTCTGGAGAAGCCTAAGCCATTGCAAGAAGTCAGGAAGATTTGCAAATCACTACTCTAACCAACACACCCAGAAGCAGACATTCTTCACCAGAGGCCTTAGAAAACACTACTTGACTTTTTGATCAAAACAAAAAGAGAAACATTGACTTGCAATTTGAGTCTTGCAATCCTCTAGTCCAGAGATCAGCAGCTGCCAAAATGTCACACTGTCTCTGGTCACCATCTTTGAAAACAGATGACAAGTGAAATATCCTTACAAAATACAATGGATTAATATTCTGTTCCAATAAGAAAGTGTTGAATGTCAGAAAAACCTGTATATTTGCTATTTTAGTTGAAAGCCTGTATTTTTCAAATATTACCACTGCTTTTCAGTGGAATCTCTACTTCATTGTTTCTTTCTAGGTCTCTGTCCCTGTTCACAGGGCCCTTTATCCATCCTGTGAGTTATGTTGCTGGGATCCTACCAAGCCTCTAGCAGCTGATCTGGTTCACATTGAATTTCAGTTGAACAATTAAAAATCCTTCAGGGTTTCTACAAAGGTCATCACAATGTACACAAACATACATTCATTCATACACTTTCATCATGCAAGATAAACAATATGATTTACTGATTAAAAACAGCCCATGTGAACCTAGGTATTATATATACACCAAAGACTATATAATCTGATTGTACTAGCTGGTGACTTCATTATGCAGGGAAACAAGAGCTGGAATACTCAGATTTTTCAGTCCAGTCTACAGTTTCACATACACAGCCATTTGCATGCATTCAGTTCTAGGCTAAGTCTACTCCTAAGTAGATTTGTTGTCTGCAAACAGAGTTCAATAGAGCTGCCTACATAAATGCAAAAAATCAAATTTTGAATTTGTGATACAATGCTATTGCATTGGTCATTTTAAAAAAGCACAGGAGCATTTAAATTCCAGCTATTGCTATCAACTAGATTAAAAAGGATGCTTATGAACAAGATTCTAGCTTTAGCAATTCAGAAGTACTTAAAAAAAAGGTCAAACTTTTCTTTGTCCCTTAAAATCATGGAATCATAGAATTGTTCTGGTTGGAAGAGACCTCCAAGATCATCGGGTCCAACCATTAACCTAGCGTTACCAAGTCCCCCACTAAATCGTATCCCTTAGGGCCTCATATAAACGTCTTTTGAATACCTGAGAAGCTATACTACCAACGGACATTCTGGATCCTCTTCTCTCCAGTGTGCCTCCCTAACACAGCTAATGCTCTTTGCAAGCCACATTATGTGTATTCTGTCATAGGCCTGATGTTTGCTTTGTATTTATTGAACATTGTTGTTTCTAAGAGCCAAAGCAGGGAACTTACTCAATAGTCCTGGTTTTTATCCCTCATTCTAAATTCTGTTACATTAGACTTGATCATCAAGTATACTTAAATTAGTCTTTAATCAGTAAAGTTTCATTACTTAACATATGCTATTTGAATGTATATTAAATGCACTGTTAACACATCTCTTCCCCCCCAGAAACTCAACTACCTCAAGATCCTTTTCAAATTCTTAGAATTCACCTTTAATCTTTGCTACTGTAGAAGTATAAATTTGTCCAGTTTCTATTCTATCTTCCATCCCCCTTCAGAGTAGCAGTTGCTTATACACACACACAAATACTTCAAAGACTTAAATTCTTGAAGAAAAGGTACAAAGCTTTCATGCATCTCCAATATACTTCTACTCCTAGGTAGTCAAGATAATTAAAGAAACAATTTAAATAATAACATCATTAATCACAAGTCACATTCTTTGCAATAACTGGATTCTTTGCCATTGCCTGGAGAACACAGGTAAATATTTCACTGTTATCAGGTTGTATGTCCTGCCAGGCTTGTAATTGAAGTGGCCTGGAAGTTTTAATATTTTAGAGTGGCACAAATGAGTCATCATCTTAATTCACACTTAGCAGAAACAGTCATATACCTTGTTTTAACAGAAGTCCAATACAGAACTGTAGCAAAGAGCTTGTGCCCTGTGTCAACCCTAATACAACATTAACAGGATTTGTCCTACACTGAAGGAAACTTTTGGCTACATTCTGTTGAGAAATTTGATTCCTGTGAATCCATCTAGACTGTCGAGTAACCAAATCACTGGCAAACAAGTTATGTCTCAGGCAGCACAGCTGTAGATTGCTGTTCTCTTGCTGGATAAGGCCCTTTCCATCTCTGTCCTTCTGTAATTTCAGCCGTCAATTTCTCATTACTAACACCGCAACTAGTACTAAGAAGTGGTACAAATGAATCAGTGCTCAAACAGCTAACCTGCTATGACTAACCCAGGCTCCATAGCTTCTTTAGAAAACTGGCCAGAGAGTCTTTCCTTGAAGGTAAAGGACAAAATGAGTTATGTTTTTATTCCCAGTGATCTCAATATTTCAAAACTAGTTTACTGAATACATAGCTTTATTAGTTGTAATCATTTCTACAAGCACAATCAGAGCGTGGTTTTTCTCTTCCAAAAGGTGGAGGTGAGGAAATAAAGCAGGTGATAATTACAGTGATACATTTCTAAATTGCTAACTTGCAATCAACTTTCATCAACTTGTAAGTCTCACTCACACAAGTGCTCTCCACCTCCCGCCTGCACTTCCTTTTCTACAGGTTTGAGTGGAAGACACTTGGCTTGTAAAACTTCTATTAATTTCCTATTCTGCTGTTCCTTTACTCCTTGAATGGTCAAATATGTCAGGCACAACCCAGTAAGACTGGGCATTTGAAGGCCAAATCAAAGTTAATTGAATCGTCTAACAATATTGTCAGAAGGACAGATTTTACTGAACATTTGGTTCTTGGGTTTGTTTTTTTTTTTAAAGCCACACTTCCTGGAGTCAAGTACTAAAAATAAAAATGAGGAATGAGATTATGCAAAACACGATTTATGGCTATCACGATTGTGGAGAAGCAGCTGAAAGTAAAAGCTCAAGAGATTAAAAGTGGCATCTCTTAAAAATTTATTCAGACTGCACAGCAGAGTATTTGAGGAGGCCAATGCCAACTTCTCCCTGGGCTGCCTTGGAGCCACTGGAAGCAGTCTAAGATTTACATCAGGACGAGGGTGTCAAGCTCCCAGCAGCTTTTCATATCAAAGAACATTCCTATCTCTGCCAGCAGAAAACAAGTGGTCAGACATAGGTGAGAACTCATGAATCAGAAAAACTACATTACATCACAGGTAAACAGTGGTTGACTTGACAGTAGATTATTAGCCTGTAAATGCTGTTATTAGCCATAAAGGCAGTGCCCAGAAAGCACAAAGCCCAAGAGAAGCAGAAAGCCACATTTCAGGTGATTAGGCAAGTATCACTGGGGGCTCTCCCATCTGTCTTGTCACAGCAAGAGCTCACTATGTTTATACTACAGAATGGGCTTCACTGAAAACAAATTTTGAGTTACCATATCCCTCTTGTTAAGCTGTTTTCTGGTGAGGTAGTGTTTACATATATACATAATTATATCCAGTGAATCATCAACATTCCCATCTGCCATTTAGTACACTCGTATCATTAAGGGACAGACACGGACATGAGTATCTGGTCTGCACCACTTTTTTTGTTGAGAAAAGTTTTCATAATAAAAAGAGGGAGAAAGAGATCAATTCAACATCATGGCATTTTAAAAAAGTTTCTCAAAAGCATTATTGCCATGCAAGTTCTGCACTGGTTTTGTTATCTTGCCAAGTTGAACTACTGTAGGTATTGCAACACACTTAGTAGTCATGGATTGGGACCTCCTGTTTCCTATACAAAAAGAAAAAATATCCTTTCACAAAACAACAGCATAGTATTTTATACTTCCACAGGACCAATGAATTTCTAAAACTCTGAACAGCAAAGCATAAGGAATTAGGGCTTTGTTTTTTGTTTAAATGGGAAAACCAACACAATAACTAGGTGCTTTTCTTAGGGTCATGCCGAAATATCAGGAAGACAACTAAACCTACACCCTTCAAGCTATCCTCATGTTGTTTCACCTGTATCACCCCACTCTCCCCAAAAGTAAAAACCAGAGTATATTTTTGTTCTTAACCTAGTGTACACGTGCTAACAGAAATACAAATCTCTAGGGGATCCATCGTATAGGCTGTACTACCCAGATGCACTCAGAATTAATCCTCTCAGAAATTACTACCCAACTCACAAAGACTTTGTCCACACTAACACACAAACCCTTACAACAGGGAAAGTGAGGAAAGGTTCTGCATCTCTCACAGGACACAGAAGACTGTCAGGTAAATACTTTCCTCTGCAAGGATGAAAATGCACATCGATTCTTTACTGGTGACATACAGAGACACACAAAGGAAATAAACGATCAGAGTTTGTACATTGCAGACAGGATCAATTCACACTGCTTAGGAAAATATGTGTCAGAGCAATGGCTTCACTAAATGATTTACAACAATTAGCATAATTAATTACAATACCTTTTGTTCCTCCCTCATGAAATGGGAGAAAGAGACCTTCTGAAGAGGTCAGACAACATTTTTTGTGAATTATTACAACTCCTGGAATTTCCTGTCTGAGGTGGGTGACTGGCTCCACAAGAGGTCTCCATCCATGTTGCTTTTCCACTTTTCTCAGTGGACAATGACCTAGTTCGAACTTTGCCATTTCCACAGACCAATTTCTGCAAATACATACCCATGAAACTAGTGCCAGGGGATCTAAGATTAAGTGATAAAAGCTTGGCTTTAGCCAAAATTTCGAAGCGTTCATGTAGGAATAACACCAGTATAACTAAAAAAATGTGAAATCAGAACCTTGACATCCACACACTTTAGGACGTTGTTAAACAAGGCAAGTCAGACAGTTGACATTGCTCACAACTGTTAGCTACTACCCATATGCATTTCTGGCCGATCAGGACATATTCAAGCACACCTCACCTGCTCCAGAGCAAAAGACTGACAACTCACTGCAGGCTTGGCCTCATCCACTGTTCCGCAAGGACATTTCTTCCCTTCTGCTGCCTCACTCGTGGGCAGTGACTCACAGCAGATGGGAAGGCCAGACTAGCTGGCTGGTAACTACTGCAGTGATCTCTGCCCTCTCAAACTGGCCATGCAGAAATGCCACAGTTCAGATTTATGTGAACAGAATGTTCCCTCCAGACTTGCGTTAAATACAGAAATATACCACAGATGCATGGTCAGTCAGTCCAACAGTTGATGATTACTTCTAGGATACACCATGCATCTTCCTCAGCACCTTCCTTGTACTGGCTCTGTTAATCAAGTTGCTGCACAGTCAGCCAAGACAAACCTGCTGATTCAACTGAAAAAACGCCCTAGCAAAATGAAACTGTTTTAACTGGATAAACTTGTGACCTGATGCAAAGAGCAAAGACAGAGGCAGGAATAAGCAGCAGAGCACGCCCCTTTCAGCAACACCACACACCTAGACTGTGTTAAGTGAAGCATGAAACTGTACCCTGAAGACTCACTCATCTTCGGCAGAGTCCACCCAGCCACATACCATTCAGTTTCTCACAGACAGTCTCTTCTAGTTCAACTGCTACTCATTTGTTTTGCCCTGTAGTTAGAAACTGTGTGTTAAGCATGGACAGCTATTAATTTCAAATTAACCGCATTCCTAAATTTAGTACTTCTAGTGAGCAGGGAAGGGATAAAACTGCCAGCAAGTCACAAACTGTTAAGTAAAGGTATTTTAAAATCAGTCAACCCACACAAATCTATTTTATCTTCTTTAGAGTTTTGTAGTCACCACTGATACCCATAATAAACTCCAAACAATTGCTTTTATTAATCAGAGTTTTAAGAGACTTCTTGAAAATGCCAGACTCAAATCTGAGGCAATATGAATGTAACACTCCCTATCCATTGGAAAAAAAAAGGGATGATTTTTAATACTGAAGTGGCTATGGCCTAAGTATTATTTCCACACAATAGAAGAGTTGCAGTATCTCCTTGACTACTCTACTGGGTCACTGGTTCAGCACTGACAAAAAGAAAAATCAGCTTTTTCTACAGTTGTGTGTCCAGTAGACTAAAGAGTTTAAGACATTGCCACAGGCTTTTTCTAGCCTAAGAAAGATTTTTCTCTCAAAATTCATTGAACGCTCTTCTTACCTTGTCTAAGATCCTTGGATCAGGAGGCTGAGGCTAATTGGAAACACCATTAACATACAGCCAAGCTGTCCTTAATTTCGATAGCATTGCTTTGAGGTGGGCAAGATGTAGATAAAGACTTTATCCTAAAAGCAAATGAGAACACCAAGAAGATGCTTCCTATTTCTCAGCACTATGCTGACAATCAACAGAGTAGAGCAACTTTCTGAAGTGTGCAGAACAACAACTGGGATGATTGCTCACTGAAATACACGTAATCTGTGATTTCAATAGTGAGTTTGAGCAGCTGCTGTTTGTCAGATAGATGTCCCTTGGAGTACAAAGGACCCAGGAGCTATCTAGGGTCACCACTAAGATAGACTTGTTTCCCGGTAACACAAAACAGCACCTGGCTTAAAAATTCACATGGGGAGAAGGTAACTGCAACACTGCGTAATATATATTGTACAAAAAGCAATGTAGCACTTGTTTTTCCCCTTGCCTTCAAGAAGTGCTTTTGTCTCTATCACTTTCTCTGCTTTGGAGGTTAATAGGCCAACGTTCTGGATAAGTCTCCTTTTGCTTAGCATCTAAGGTTGCGTCCTTGGAGGCATCTATGTGGGTGAAGCAAGAGCAACTCCAATTGTCCTGGACACCGGGTTACAGCAGTCGAGCAGAGAGAACTACCAGTTCTTGGGCCCTACTCAACTCAGAACTGTTTTGTAAGCTGGCAGGGCTCCTAAGTCACCTCCCTCTACCCTCCTTTATTTTTTCCCCTCTCTTGCTTTAGACAATGCAGATACCTGACTACACCTGCACTGCCACAAAAGGAACAGATTGTTTTGAGAAGATGCTGCTAAGAATTAAAAGGGCACATGTGTAAATATGCTGACCAAGGAGACAGCAGAGCACTGTAGGCCAGCAGAAAGGTAATAGCCAGAAAAGAAATATAGCTACTTTGAAGGCAAGATGCTTCCATACCATGTTGTATGAGATCTCTTTCTCTACGTACATACACACGTTGAACATCATTCAAAAGATATTTTAGGAATGCAATATAATTCATTCAAATCCTATCAATTCCGCAATAAGTTAACTAAAATTGTGGCACACGCAAAGAAAATAATTTTAAAAGTTTATGCATATGTTTAAAGGACCATTGAACTTGCTTCTAGATCTGCCCAATTCCTGTACAGTTTCACAAGATTTAGGTCAAAGATATACATATATCCACTAACAAATACAAAAACCGTAGCTAAATTAAGGCATTTCAGTCCTCAGGTAAAATGAGTGCATATCCAAGGAAACAAAAATGGAGAGAAAGGGAAGCCTAAGACACCATGAATACCCACAATGAGTGCAAATTCAGGGAATCACTTATGAAACATGCTTAAATGACCTTAGCAGGAGATTACACTCTAAATTCCAGAAGAAGGAAGAATTTGACAAGGGAAATTCCTTCCCTACCCCTTGTTGAGTTCCACATTGCCTTGAGCAAGAGATCAGTCAGGAATCTAGAAATGACACTTTCTGGTATGTCTGAGCACAGATTCACAAGAATGTGAGTAGTAAGTACTTCTGAAAGTGGCTACATCATCCATGGAGAAGTCAGGTTAAATTCTAGAGCCTAAGCACTAATTACTATTGGCTTAATGCAGAACTGCACATATTACGAATACCTCCAGTCATCTTAATTTGATCATCTCCACCCTTCCCCAGCCCAGGAATTTATCAAAGCTATATGAAAGCCTATCTTAATCATTAAGACTAGATAATGATGTAGCTGCCTTCATAAGCCTTTTTGTTGTTTGAATTCTTAGCAGCAGCTTCAAGACCAATGTCTAGCCACTGAATATTTTCCTTTTTTTGCCAGTAAGTGAAAAAGATCCGAATTGTCTTCCATTATCAGTACACAGCTATGCATAGTGATCAAGTTACTGCTTTGTTTATTGAGAAACACTAAGGAGATTTAACTTGGGTCCATATCATACAAGTACTTTCTAGATTCTTTGTTGCACATCTTCAAGTACAAGCACCAGAAACAGAATGCAGAATTCAAGCAAGATAACCTCCCTGCTTCTATTAATAGTCAAGGATCACATTCACTGCTGATAGCTCCAACAGCAGCTTTCTGTACACTGCTGTAGCTGTAACACCCTTCCTCACCTCTTTGGGCATTCTGAGTCATTGATTTCTATGAAAATCTTGGTTCCTGTTTGCCAAGTGTATTCCACAGTGTATTAGGAATAAAAATACACAGTGTTTGAAAACAAACAAAATAAACACCCAAAGAATAACCTCACTACAAACCCCACATAACATAAAGCACTGCTTAGGTAAAAAGACAATTTAGTAACAGGTCAGGGTCTTTCCTGATCAGCACGCACATACAACTAAACTGCAAATGAGCCAACATGAGAAATCCTTCAGTATTTGTTAGAAATTCAGATACTTTCACAGCAATCCACCTTCCTGTACAAGCTAATTTCCAATAAATACTACTTGCCATTTTCCAGAAGACATTTACCATCACCCCACAATCTCCCACACCTAGCATCCAGATTTTCAGACTTCAGTTATTATTTGCCTGGCTCCAAAATTGATACAAGTTCCTGGAGTTCCAGAGGCGTCTCAGATCAAGTGAACAAACTTGTTTGGAGAAGGAACATTTTTTTCAACTGCAGCAGGGTTAATCTTGCTGTCTCGCACACAATTAAGCTTCAGGCCAGGTCAGGGCTTTCCTTGGGTAAGTTTTTTTCTACTAGCCTTCTCATAAGTTTAGCTATGCACTGTGAACATTGTATGACTTATGAGAAAAGTCTGCTCTCCAATGCAGAAATTTAATTTCGTTTGAGTTGTTTTGGAATTTCGCCATCAGAGGTTTCCAGCAACATATTGGTCAATAGCAGAGCAAGAAACACACATTCATTATGCAGGATAAAAAAAAAAATTGTTTGACCTCTTAGTCTTTTTTTTTTTATTACAATACGGTGGGTTTTGTGGTTAAGACACTAATCTGCGACTTTAATGAAAAAACCCAACCAACCACAAACAGTTCAGATCTTCAATCTGACAGATTGCATGCACAACACTAGGTTGAATCATCTCTTTCTGGACCATGTAACTATATGTAGCTATAGTATGTGTGCACACATAGCTGTATGTATATACACACACAAAACCAAGTATATAACCATAAAAGTAGGGACAGAAACCACCACTTTCCTCAGCCAGCTTGAAGGGCAGCAGTAGTTTGTCTCCTGCACAAAATAAAAATCAGATTTAAGGATGCTGGTGAATTTTTCACCGATTTTGTGAGTCTTCTATATCCACCTTGCACCCCAATTATTATTTCTGCTTAGGATTATAGCCTGACCAAGATATTATGAAATCTACCATGATCACATCTTTTTCTTTTTTTTTTTTTTTTGGGTTAGTCTCAAGCCAAGAGGAAGAAAGTTGATTTCTTAAGCAACTATTACAGGAAAACACAGCGAAACCAATTCTTCATCCAGCTATGCCAAAGAAAGCAAGGCTTGTAACAATTCATTATCATATTCTCTGCATATAAAGCAAGCAGGATCTGCAAGCTCTAGTCAGCTTCTACAGTGAAATCAACTTGAAGAAATAACAGTATCTTAGGAACTTACTAAGAAAATAATGAAAATTTCTGCTCCAGTGAGAGGGATTAAACCATTTACAAAATAAAGTCTGTAATAAGTGCCATCCTTCCTCCTCCCCATTCAAGTGGGTCCTACTTTCCTGCAGAGTGATAAGCAGAGTTTGAGAACCAGGTGAAGGACACGTTATGGGATCTATTGCCTGAGAGTCCAGACACAGGCAGAGTTCAGCCTTTTACGTCTCAAAGGAAGCATGAAAACTATGTATGAAGCAGCATATTTCCAAAATTATTCTGAATCAATTTCTAGCATTGGCAAAGTTCTCCTTCAAGTTATCCTCTAAAAGTAACAATTAAGATTACTAAATTGGTCAAAGACTACACAAGATTACAAAGCTTTGGTATATAAAATTCCTTTTTAAAAAACAAAGCAGTTAAAACAAATAACAACTTGCAAGTTAACTTCCCTCTTAAAAAAGCAAACAAAAAACCCAAACAAAACCAAAGCCTTCTGAATCAGATACATGAAGATTTAAAAACAACACAATCTTTTCTATATCATCTGAGAAACAGTTATTGTTCCCACCTGTAAAATTCTGCCTCTAAGACTCCCCAGATAGCAACTCCTCAAGCAGTCTCCTCCCTCTACAATGACTGGGTATGAGAAGTAAGCTGCAACTTTTTTTCTTTCATATGCATACATTAAATAGTGCTGATGAATTGTAATAATACACATACACCAGCCAAATACTGGAATTTGCTATTAAAATGTGAGAAACAAGCACGTCTGGATATTCCTGCCAATTCCTTCACATTAAAAAAATACAGACTTGGTATTACATTCAGTTCTGTATTAACTAGCCAAAGTGTTTACTGATGTCCTGCGAGTCTAACATTAGAACCTATGTGCTTCAAAAAACGAAAGTACAGAAAGTAGTAGTAGTCAGAGAGCTCTTAGCGTCCCTTGCTATCAAAGTTTGTGGAGCCTGCTGCAACAGGTTTGTAAACAGAAGTGAAGAGATCAGGTAGAAGTTCTTATAAGAAAAAGCACAACTCCAAATTTGAACAGAGTTGCCTCTGCTGAATCAAGTTCAAATTTACCCCAGATAATTTAAAAAAACAACAAATCAGCATCTGAGACTTTCTAGAAGGTTAAAATTGTAGGTCTTTAAAAAAGTGTCCAAGAAAAACTAATACCATTGACCAGGATAGAGTCACTTCTGGGAATTAAAACCGGGAGTATGCTGTTCTTTGCTGTTGCTGCTGTGATGGCGGCTGTCCTTGCTGTTGCTGAAGACGAACCTGCTGGGAGTAGGGATCCTCAAGAGATTTAACAAAAATAGTTGTTTTAGGCCCAGTTTTCCAGACAATACCATTTGAATCTATTACAGAGGACTCTACTGTGATGTTGTGGGTGCCAAGTATTGCAAAGTTTAACAGAAACTGAGTGCTGAAGTAGTCGTTGTGTGGTTCCACCCTCTGCTCCATTTCATTGGTCATGTTGTCAATAGGAATCTGAGAACACATGGAAGGTTAAAATGCCGTTTTATATAAACCTGTTAAAATAAATTTTCTGCTCTGTTTGAAAGAGAAAAAAAGAAAAATCTGTCCTCAATTTTCCTAAACCAATGCATGTGCATGTATGAGCCAGCATAATAAGCTTTTTCATCGATGAATGAGTTATTTTTGTATCCATTAACAGAAGCAAGGTAACTAACAAGTCTTCCTCCCTGAGGTTCTAGCTTTCCACAGAGTAAAACAAGTCAGACAAACGTTACACACTTCCTAGCCCTGTTGTTCTTTTAGAAGTAACTAATTTTTTTCTTTTCCTGCTCAAAACAACCCAAATAAACCAAAAAAACTTCCCAGAACAGGTCTTTCACTGAATATCACACATTAGCAGAACCTGAACTTCAGACATGCAATCTTTGATAAGACTGATTCAACTGTTGACTTGAATTTAATATGTATTTCCTCAGGTGCTATTTAATTTGGACAGCCTGTCCTCCTGATTTCCATAAACTAAAAAACCCTAAAAATGAGGATTAAGAAATTCTAGAGATTATGTGGCAGAGAATAATTTACTCCTGCCTTTCTTCCCCTTTGGAGTTTCGTATGATTAGCTAGGTTGAATTTTCCTGATCTCAAGCATATTCCTCATGACTTGTTCTGAGCATCACAAAGCCTCTTTTGTTTGGAAGAAAAGCTGTTACTAAAAAGGTATCAGCATACAGCAGACTTAAAAATCCCAGATCCCTTCCATGCACTATGGATGGCTCCCACCAGTGCCTGAATGTCAACTGTCAAGAGTGAGAGGATTATAGAAGAACCCATTCATTTCAACCTGAAAAGTCTACTAACCAGAGCCAAAAAGAGCAGGAAAATACAGCAAGAAAGCTTAAGACTCCTCCTGGCTCTATTCTAGTCATACCTTATAGTCTTGTCCAGATTTGCTTTGCAGCACTGAAGAAACGTTTAGACAGACCGATTGGATTTTACGGAAAAGGCCTGGTTTAGATCCATGCTGAACCACCCCTTCCACCTTTAGGGCCAGTTGCTGATTATTCTGTACTGCAATAGGTTCTGCTGGGTTCCTCGGAGATGGGGATAGAGCAAGCTGAAACACAAGAAAACAGACAAAAATATAATTTTATGTCTCCAGAAAAGCAAACACAATTCAAGGACAAAACAGAACACCTCATAGGAAAATTTCCATGGAGGGGTTTGGTAGGGAAACCAGCAAATGGAAACACAGAACTTACATCTGAGACTCATTACTATAATAATTAATAAGCATCATCAGCAATACCAGATGTGGTCTTTATATCAGTTTCATTAATTGAACTTCTTCAAAAGAAGTGGAAAAAATCTTCTACAAAATAGCCACAGGTAAGTATATTAAGCTGAACAAAGTAGTAAAATGCAATAACAGTAAATATTAAAAGTCTTAAGGCTTTCACTTTTCCCAGAAAAAAGAAGCACTTGAGAAAAAAACCCCACAACCACTGAAGGTCACATATAGCCATTCTTAGTCAGGTGATAAACGTTAGAATTTTCTTCCAAGATAGTAAACATTGCTTTTTGAAGGAAAAACATTACAAATTTATACGCATTGCCTTCCCAGGACTAGAACGTTATTTAGCTTTGCAGACTCAGAATCAACAAAAATTCCAGTTAGATTTTATCTTTAAGGCTTTGCAATCAAAGAACTGAATCCTACTTGCCTAAGTCACAGCCTAGTGGTTCTTAATGATCATATGTACGCATTATTGAAGTTATTCCTAACAGATAAACCCAGATGCTATTTGCAGTTAAGTATCTTCACTAAAAATGCTGAAGCTTTGCACCTTCAATAAGGCTTTCTCAGGAAGTAAGACTCTAAAGAAATTTTAGGCCACATTTGAGCAGTACTTACCTTAATACTTGTAGACTGCAGCTTTTGAAAAAAGTATCTTTGAAATGAAAGGGGTACCTTCAACAACGCAATGACAGCATTGCACAGACAAGCTGTATGCTGTAAGAGAGAGTCAAAACAATTGAGAAAAAAATATCATTCATAGCATAGGAAAAAGACATGCACTTGAAGTACTGCAACTGCAATAATTTCCACTAGAAGTCCAGAAATATATTGACACAGTCATAGGACAACAGCCACTATGATGACAGTAACTACATTCAGCCTCTCTGTTTATGTTCTGCCCTTTATACAGAAGGTATTCTGCTCTGGAAAGAAGCAGGCCAAGAAAGAAAAATCCAAATCACTTCAGTCTGAGCATTAGTCAGCAGAGCCGGATCTGCTTGAAACTTACACACAAAACCCTCACACGCAAACTCTCAAATAAACAACAATTCCCCTCCAAACAAACAAGACTGGCATCTGCCACAACTTAATGCAGTGCAATAATTAAGTTTTAAGCCTCTTGTCTACTCTTCCTTTCCCCACTGCACTATACCATCCTTCTGGCTCAGATGAGCAAAGGCAGCGCTACTGAAGTCACTGAGCTGCATTCATATGGAGCCAGTGACACCTAAGTTTAGAGGGTTTACCTTTGCTACATTTTACACAATTCATTCTTCTATTCTATTTGGAATTGGTAAGGACTGCTGAATTTAGAAACAAGGCAAATAGATGCCAGCCATCACAAATGAACTACCTTGTTCTCATCAACATGCACTTCAGCTTTATGATGTTCACTAAGAGTAAGAGACGAAACCATACTAGCCCTGTAAGGAGTACATTATCAGCTTACTGTTCGCATTCAGCACACTTTACATTGTGTTCTCTGATGACCTGTGTTGATAAGAGAAACGCTATACTCAAACCACAGTATTAACTGCCAACAGCTCAGTCACCGAAGCTAGGCTAGTGCTGGACCCTCCCACACTGTGTGTAGTAGGGGAAGAATTCCTTCATGACAATAGCATGAACGAAGAGAACGCGCTTCAGTATTTGAATGCGAGTGTGGCGAGAGATCTGACAGACTTGAGACTACTTTTAGGTATCTTGTCAGCATCTGCTATATTCTTAGTATCAGAATTTTTCAAACATTTTTATTCAGACCAGTAAGGTTACAGATGTCTTAGCAAAACCTTTTTTGAAGTATTTTTGAAGTAGCGAGTCTCCGTAGAGACCATTTGTGCCAGTAAGAGGTAATGTTAATTAACTGAGTGTGCTCTTCCATTTCTTGACCACCACAGATATATGGAGTTGCTGAGTTTTTGGAACCTTTGTCTACAGAATATACATTTAAGACTGTTACTTGCCAAGTAAGACACAGGAGCATACTTCCTGTTGAGGGATTCCACTTCTTCCAGTACATGATTAAATACAGACATCATTCTTCTTTCATACTCACTCTCAACATGTGCTGTTCCATTTGCGCTATATTCCTGGAAACTAAAAAATAAATCTTTTCATCGTGTCTAGCATACTTTCCTCATCGTAATCTGGGAGGCTCACTCCCAAACAGGCCCAACAAGACCATCCTCTGTTACAGCTTCAAATGCATTAAGAAATAACTATGTCTTTCAAACTGTTTACTCTGTTTATTATTTTTCCACTATAAGACTTGCCCTTTACATTTAAACCCTTTCTTAACTACAGCTTATCCACCACTTTCTGTCCCCACCCTCTCTCACTTGAAGCAGTTACAGGTCTAAGACTCAGCATGCTTAATTCCCCTAGCTTTTATTTAAGCCTGCAGTGTTTCTAATGTTTTTAAAAGTCTCAACTCAAGGAAAAGCAAGAATGCCAGTCAGAGTTAAGACTAAATCTAGAAGTTTATTATCTCATGCTTTGAATACAATTCCATCTCCTAGATGCCTAATGTTTTGAAGTCCACAGCTTCATACTTCTTACGAGTATGATTAATACATCTTCTAAGCAATGCTTAATTCATAATGAGTAGGACAGTCACTTCAGATGCTCACGTTTATTTCCAGTTTTACAGTCACACATTTAAAAATACATTTATCCACATTATCTTCTGTTTAATCTCAGCCTGGAAGTTTTAAAGGGTGATTCAATTCATAAGTACTTCAATGTGATTTTCTAGTGGGTATAAGTTCACTGTTAAAAGAGAGTCAGAGGTGATGGATTTACATTAGAAGTTTAAACTAATTTAGTGGATATATTTTCAGGACTCTGAAGGAATGTGCGCTTACAAGTGCAAACAGTAGGTATGGGAGCTAACACAGAATGACACAAGTTAAAATAGGTGGCTAAAGAAGAGATTAAAAGTTATTTTTTATTTTAATGCAAGTCTATATTGAAGACAAGTCCAGTATAGTGCTCTCAAGAGCAAAATCAGTATAAAACACAGAACCCGAAACAGTCCCTAGCCTGCCAGGTATAGCACAGCAGCACCAGGTCCTCAAGCCTGCCCAGAGTAGAATTAGAAGGGTCTACTGAGAAACTTTCTGAACATTCTTTGAATTCCTAGGCTTAAAGCCCCAAGGATTTAGAAATGAACATCAAAGGAGTAGAAAGTTAACTATCAAACCCACCTTGCAGATTCTGGATCCAAAATCAGAGCTTCTATCGCATGTGAAATCAACAGACAGCTCTGCTGTTGTCTGATATTAATATTAAGGAGTTAAAATACTTACAAAGTTGGCACCTAAACCAAGAAATGCAGTATATTTACTGGCACTTTTCCTTATTTCTCTAGCTTTTATGAAGTAATCCTACAGTCATTACTCCTTTAGTAAACGTAGAGCAAGAACTATGAAAATCCCAAGTTTTATGCTGTTGCAATTTTTGTGTCATAACTTGTTCATAAAGTAATTCCAAACAATAGTATGGCAATGTTTATTTCCAAATAGGTTTTAAGCAATTGGTACCTAATTTTTATGTTACTAACTGCTTCAAAATGACTTTGTGCCAGTCTTCATAGAAAAGAGGATTGTTAAGCTTCATGCTGTCCACATGAGAAGGAAAGTGGACAAATTCTAAGATTTTAAAAGGATACAGCTCTACGTTCCTCAGAGTGGCTGAGTCTGCGTCAAAAGACGACTGATACAGATCTCCATACCGTGTAGCCAGGTTTCGGAATTCCTCCATTGAGTGTTTCATCTACAGAGAGAATGTTACTAGTCAAAAAATCAAACCAAAGCAAAACAACACTCCACACATTCAGAAAACCTCTACACTATAAACATACAACATTGAAGGAAAAAGACAACACACTCCAGCAAGATTATATAAATTCTTGCTTCTTCACACAGATAAAAAAATCACCAAAGTAACAGACTATTATCCACACATTAAACAGATATTTTTCATGTAACACAGCACCAACATACCCTCCTTGGGTTAAAAATAAAGCAAACAAACCCCACCAACCACCTCCCCTGTCCCCTACTGGTAAATCAAATTGCTTTGTCTTTCAAAGACTACCCACTGATTCCTTCTTGCAGACTACATGCATTTTTAGACTGTCTCAGTGTTCTGTGCATTCTGCCTTAGTGTAATCACAGTATCTGAGGTGTTTCAAAACAAGGTGTGAAAGGTCTTACTGCAAGCTTGAGCGTACCAACTGGCTTACTATATGCATATCCTTGGAAGCTGTGCATGTGAATGTTTGAGAAAACATATGTACATGCTCAACTTCAAAATATGGCCTGGTACAGGCAGACGTTTTTATAGCTACAGGTGAAAACGAAGGCACGCTATTTAGCAAAACTCTTTACTACTACTATTCATTTCTTTCATCAGATATGTTTGCTGAGAAGCAAAATTCATACCAGTGAAACATAACTGCACAAGAGTGGAACAAGAACACATGCCTGGTTAGAGATGCGTCCACACCTTTGGAGATCATTTCCTGACGTCATAGCAATCGTTGTGGCAATAGCTGGCGGTGGACTTGTTTTTAGGCTGTTGCAGGTACAAATAAGTTGAGAAAAAGCTTGCAGAAGGTCAATCCTGAGTTTCACAAATCCACACTGAAAGCTCAGAGGATTAAGCGGCGTACTAGCAGCCTGAAACACAGTAATAGGAATGTTGGCAATCTCGGTCAAAAGCAAACATGATAAAATAACTTTGCAATGTCACTGAACTGTCTCATCAGACAACCGAACCCTTCAGTTCAATTCTAAAAGCTACTATTTTAAAACTACATTTAACAGATTTGCTCAATTTAAATCATACTGAATATAAACGACAGAAGTTAGGCAATTACTTAGCTGTATTCCAAGAGTATCACCCTTGTAACAAATGTGGCTTAAGCGGTTACAATGCTATTAAGGCACCTATTCCCTTTTTCTCAAGGCCAAGTCGTTAGGCTTCAAATGACATTAGTCCAGACAGCACACTGAATTGGAAGGCAAACAGGCAAACAAAGGACTGAAAAAGTGATTCTCTGCATCAGCCAAAAGAGAAAGAATTGGCTAAAGTTACCTGCAGCAGGAGGAAAGGGTGATAACCTTTCATTTTTTTGGAACTGTGAAAGGGACAGGAACATTACAAAGGCACTGAACTTTGCATTTGCTGAAGGCAGAAACACAGTTCAGTGACAACTAAGAACAGTAAATAACAAACCTCCAGGAGGGTAGACAAGCTGCTATTATTTAGAAAATACAGTTCTGTGAAACTTAGCTCCCCAAGAGCTTACCTGACTTGTAGGAGCATCTGTGACAGTTTAAGACACCCAGAAGGGGGTAAATTGCAGCACTCAAGATTTGATACTAGTTAAGCCAAAAATTCACAACTTAATTTTTCTTACAGTGTTGGATTTTGAGAAGAGTACACGTTTTTCTTTAGGGGGGAAAAAAAAAGTCATCTGCAAAACAAAGCCCTGGGACCTTCTCTTACTCAGAGAATGGATGTATGTTAAAGTCATGCATGCCTTCCCCAGTGCTTCTTACTCCTCAGAGGAGGTCACTTCTGGAAGCAAGAAGTTATAACCCATCCCAAAACCTTACTAAGGACCATTTCTTTGCCAGCAAACCAGTTTCTCACAAAACATCACGTCACCCAAGAACTGGCCCACTATTGATTAAAGTGAGGAAACATCAGCCAATTGCAACCACTTTAAACTATTGAGCTAGACTTCAACCAAAGAAATATGACTATTTAATCACTTGAGCCATTCAGCCCCTGTTATCTACCACTTTGCTTTCCCTTCTCCAAGGGCATAAAAAAAAAATCCCTTTTCAATGGAAATTGTTCAGTTTATTCTGCAAGGGTGGTTTCAGAAAACCCTCTGTGGAAGAGATCTCACTGCACTGTAATTGCTCTACAGAGACGACGTGCTTTTATAGAGAGTGAAATACCAGTACTTATATCAGAAAATGCAGACATTTTTAGTAGCACAAATTGGACTCGATTCTTGTAAATGGAAATACAAGCTTGTCTCATTAATACTGCAATTTACCTTATCTGCTACCCATATAGCTATGGGCAATAAATGAGTTACAATTCTTTTTTTGAAAGACATAGAAAGAGTTCTTTGGCTCAGCCAAGTTCTTCAAACACCACCATTTGTTATGAAGATATTTGGAGTTAGTGCTACTTAATCAATAGTTATATTAGTGCTTTGTTCAAGTTCTGTATCTTCTCTAGATTACCAGCAGTGAAAAATAAGCACAATGCTCCCACTGAGATGCATGTTATGTGCCAGAAAGAGCAGGTTCTATTCAAAACCTTTGCTAACTCTTACAAGCAAGTACGCAGCGAGACAGATGGGGACTGTGGCCGATACAGTCTGTGACAAGCCCCTGCCCTCCCCCCAACACCTCTCATCCATAAAGTCATGGGACTCTTTTCCTCAAGTGGACTGACTCACATGAACAAACATTTTGCATACAGCAATGCAAGACAGAGTTGCATGTATACCAAGAAGGAATTGAGAAATTTTCTGACAAGATCAGACACTGTTTGAATATTTCATCATTGCTAAACTGGGCTGACTAAACACCCACAACAAATTTACTGGCATGGTGTCTTCCAGCTACAAAGTGGACAGCCACACAGGGTTCATCATACACACTAATGGTCTGCGCTACCAACAGGGCTGAGTCATGCTCTACACTGAAACAGCAGCAACAGTAAAGCTGAAGTCAGAGGGAAGAGACAGCAAAAGTCTTCAGCAGTAAGACTATCATGTGCACTTCACAGCACTTTGCTCCCCTTTGAGATGCCGAGTTCTGTAGATGCAAGCAGTGAGTGGCTCCTTTTACAGCTGATACACTCAAGCATGGTTAGGAATTTGTCCAGACTGATGCAACAAGTCAGCAACAGCCAGCAATAAAACCCAACTTCCTCTCCTCTAGCCCTCCAAAACCTGTACTTACTCCTCTGGACCACAACAACCCACAAGGAAGTGCTTTTCTGGCTGCAATATCTATGTGCAACATGCAGGAAGTGAAGTCAGCAGGGGAGATGAGGACAGGAATCCTTGAACAGAAAACCCCCAAACTCTAGGGACAGGCTAATTAAATTACTGAATCACAGAATGACCTATTTAAGCAAGTTATTTTCCTGCCTGTATTAAATATTAACATCTAATTAGATGAGGCCCCTCCCTCAATGTCTTCTAGATATCAGAAATCTTGAAATGTTGAATTAAAAGCCAACAAGTTAAAGACAAATACATCAGGAATGATGGAACTTTCTCTCAGAGGACAAAGGTGTAAAGTTTACATCCTTCCTGCTTATTCAGGGACAGTTTTATTAATAACAGTAATGTCTGAACTTTAATAAACACTAATATCTGAATTGTCATGACACTGACAGTTGCAGTAACTAAAAAAAAGCAGCTCCATTCAAAAGACATACATAAATCTGTATGCAAAGATTTCTTCATGGAAACAAAAATATGAAAGAAAGTATTGTGTGAAGCTGGATCATCTTTTGTTAAAAAGCAGCTTCACAGTAAGAACTGAAGGTCCCTATTCATTAATGATGTCGTTGTTTACATTCACAGACATCACACACACAGCTTCTTGCTATTTTCACCACTTCAGAGAAGCAGAATGTATTTGCATAAAAGCAGGTACTATCTGAATTCTTCTGATTTGATTAGATTGAATTGTCCTCCCTCCTGTTACTAAATTGGTGTTGCTTTGTTGTTAGGATTCCATAGGATCACATTGTCAAATACAAGGCAACAGGAACTCAGCAGGAGGGAGGAAGACAATTAAGTCCTTCTCCATATCTCAAGAAGATAGCAGCCAATTTAGACAAATTCCCAGGCTTGATTATGACAATAGCATTTATTCAGCCGGGACAAGGAGTGGAAAAATTTAAGTACTGTAGCTTTAAAAAAGATCTGTCACATATCATATGATTTGATCAGGGTGGGGTGGGGGGCACGGGGAAGAAAAAAAAGAAATCTAGCTAATCACACTTAGCTGAGCCACAGGATCTTCTCTCTGAAGATGCAGTGTGTGATAACTGGCTCTTCCCTACACTCCTCTCAAAAAGAGAGAGTCTGGCAGATGTCAGACATTTTAAAAAACTTTTCAGAGGTTTAAGAACAGAAACCAAACAGACATGCTGCAGTATACAGAAACATCATCACTAAAGCAGAAGATCTGTGCTAACCGTCAGTGACGCTATTCCTTTGTGATAGGATTTTAAAGCTTCAGCAATGCAAGAAAGCGCTGAGCTGTAGTTGTCCTCCTGCAAACCTGTCAGACACTGTTCTGCATGGGAGAACTCCTTCAAGCTGTTCAGCCAGAAGTAGAAGTGTTCTGAAGCCACTTGAGTCAGCAGGCTTTGATACAGTTCTCTGGCCATGTCATGGTTGCCCTGTAATGACAAGAACGTTTCTAAGAGGGGACATGAAAGAAGGCTGTGGGTTTCTACGAAACAAATACAAATAAGAACAGTAACTTCTCCAGAACTACTCTTACTTTAAAAACAGAAATAGTGAAACTTCTTCCAATCATTTTATCATGATTATCCTAACAATGAAATAAAAGCACAAATGCTTATTTTATGGAAATATCAGCCTGTATAAAGTATAGTACTTATTTACACAAGATAATTCAACAAGATGAGAAACAAATATCAAAATGTACTTTTACCCCAGCATCTCCTCCTAGGGTTTCTACATAATTCTAACCTCAGCTGTGACTTTACTGAAGGGAAAAGGGAAACTGTACCTTTTTCTTCCTTTCTTTACATTGAAGAAGCACACATTAGGATGGCCTATATCACCTTCTAAAGAACAGCTACATAATGCAGATTAGGCATGTGCTCAAAAAAGTATCAGGTCATTACTTTCTTCCTTCTCAAATATTTCAAAAAGACAAGTGAAAAAACATCTCAATAGGACAACTGACCTAAATGGCATATATCTCAAATCAGCATTCCAGGGAATTAAGCAGGAATTTTTTTTTTTTTGCCCCCCCATTCATTTCCTCCTCCTGAGTCCTACCATTTTCCTTACTTTCTTTTTCCAGTTCAAAGAAATCACTAGCATCCTTTTAACCACACCAAACCATTTTCCTCCAGGTATTTTCACTTACCATTCTGGAAGCCTGCCTGGCTATCCTGTAGGCTGTCCATCCATTGGAGGCATTCTCAAGCTGCTGTTTGATAACAGTTTTTACTTCTGAAGATAAAGCCTTCTGACTGGAAACAAATATCACTGTGGCAAGAGAAACCTAATGAAGAGTGGAGGAGTGAGGAAGAAGGTTATATTTCAGCAACTACACAAAACAAGAAAAAAGCCAATTCTGTTTCCTAAATTATCAGAAATTATCTACTTGATTTTGGACTCAAAACTACATAGAAGATTACATAGACATTTTAACTGAGGAACTTCAGTCATATCTTTTAAATAGTTATGGCAACCTAAGTATTTCTTCTAGGTAGAAGTCACTTTCATTTAAAGTATCTTTACTGTGGCTCTTAACTGAGATATTTCAAAAGCTCCAAATGAATGAACAGAAAGCTTGTCATTTCTTTCTTAAAATTCAAATTAATTTCCAAATAGATGTGATAAAAGCATTTTTATCTCTTACAGTATATTAAAAGTCATGTGAGTCAGAGTACCATACATAAATTGAGCTAATTGCCATTTTGTTTTTCTATAACAATTTACAGATATGCCAATAATTTCAATAGCTAGGTTTGTCTAAGCAGTGCCATCTGCTGGAAAATCTAATGGAATACACTGCATAGTTCAGCTCCATCTATGAGATATGATTTTGACATTGAACACTGACATATGTAGTCAAAAGTTAAAGCAAAACTGAAAATAGTGGCTATAGACTGGCACATCAACTGGGACATAACAAATGGCTTAGCTGCCTTTTGAAATAAAATCCATCCACAGTAGCTTATATAGACTTTATCCATCAAGCTATTCACCAGAAGGAGGTCTTACCAAGAGTTCCTGTTTTTTATCTGTGGCAGATCGTCCAATTAATTTATAGAGGTCCATTAGGTCTCCTAGCATCCCATCTGCTAAGACAGGCAGCTGCATGGCAATAGCAGCTAAACAGTGGCACATCAGAATCCTAGCAGCGTCCTGGGCACTGTGCAACTGGGTCAGCAGGGATTCAACTACTGACTGGCTCAGGTGAGGACGGCACTTGACCAGCTTCACCATACAAGTTAACGTGATCTGCAATTCACACAATCAACAGGTACAATAAACAAAATGTCTACTTAAAAATAAAAAAGCCACACACTTATCTGCAAGTATGATTTCAGAAATATAGGAGATCTGGTATTTTCAGAACTATGTGCTCTAAAGAAGATGATATTTTTCTAATACCCCAAGCCTCTGTCCCTCAGGTCACAGCATAAAAACATATCACAAATTCAAGAAATTATAACCTTTCTCATACCATCAGCCTTTACAGGTAAATATCTAGATAAAATTACAGGTAGCAGCTTGTGAAGTGGGAAAATAAAAATAATAGTTTATAGAAGTGTTGTAATCATGTACATTTCATCCCCATCTCCAAAAAGCAGGTTCTCTCCAAGATTCTCGTCGTCCTCCAGACACACCTCCATCCTATGTTCAGGTTCATGTTGTACTACAGCTGTTCCTCTGAGAGGAATGCACTTCTCTGTCGTCATCGTCCCCCCCCCCAATCAACTTACTCTAGAGCTGAGAGGAGTTGCACTATAGCTGTGCTCAGTTTCTCTACTGCTCTGAACTCTGATTATGGGCAAAACATAGAAAAATCTTAATTTCGTTCCAGTATGTTGTGCTTCCACCAGAAAGGATCTGGTGCACACTAGCCTTTCTGTTACACAAGCTATTACTATAACTTACAGCTGTGCTAAGGGAAGACAACAGTAATGTCACCTTTAAGGTTGCTTGAGCTCCTGGACTGTCATCTTGGCTACAAAGAACAAGAAGAGCTTCTAAGCCAAAAACTGCATCTTGCTCCAAAGGCAGAAGATCTAAGAAAATAAAAAAGTGAGTTAGTTCCCCGTTACATTTTCTGACCATAATTGGTGTAATGCTTGCAGTGGTGTTGCAGTCATGACTGATAAGTATCTTCCTAATACTTCTGCCTTACCTTATTTTGATTAGAAACAATTCTGCCATTCCATGCCTCAGGTAACAATTCAGCAGTCACACCAACTGTGACATTTGTAGAGCGTGCATAAATCTCTGGACTAAGACTTCTAAATGCCCTGCTATTCTTTTGCAACAGACTTTGTACAAAGAGTTTTCAAAGGTTGACAAACAATTCAGTAGTCTTACAGCAAAGGCAAGACAAGCATTTATTTAGCACGAGTTCTACTGTGCCTAGTAATTTTCTCTGAATTAGATGAAGATGGAATCTTCCCAACCATTTATAAAATTATACAGAATTTTTTCTACTACATTATAGTCCCCATTCTCCCTAACCAGCATGAAGGATCAGACAGATTTACAGACAGGTTCACAGAGAAGACAAGTTAATACATGTTAAGTGCATAAGCCTGACGGTAAACAGACACATTTCATTGTCCTTGCTTTCATTTACCTTTTTCCTGACAAGAGGCTGATATATTAGTCAGAATTCTCACACCATGAGCTGCAATGCCACGGTTATTATGGTAACAGCACTCCTGTGCTAGTTTTACTAAATCAAATGATCTTGCAGTTGTAGCTGCTGTTCCTAAATAAAGACAAGGCAAACAGGACATAAAACAGCACAGTCCATAATTACACTACAGATCTTTTCAAGTATATTTCTGCAAAAAACCTATATTGACTTAGAATTCTCTCTTTTCATATGTTTAAAGGATAGGATGAAAACATGTATTTCTCTCTCTCCACACACAGAGGCTCTCCCTTCATTCCTGAACACTTTACAAGTTAGACATACATGAGAAAGAATATTTGGTTCTAAAGGCTGATGTTTCAGGGACTCAGAAATATTGCCTTAAGAAATACTATATCTGATTAAAAAATAGCTGATGAGCATATTAATTATTAAGACATGCCAGAATGACTGAAGAGAATGTACTATTTTTCTCCATTTCTGCAGCCCATGTAGTTGGGCTCATAATATTCATTAGGGCAGTCTGGCTTTCAGGAAGAAAAAAGAAAACAGTATGATCACCATTTTAAGAACAAGATACCTTGAATCACTTCAAAATGTCTACTCTATTTCTCCAGAATATTGCCACAAGGCAGAAAGGTTCACCTGGTACTGAAGCAGATCATTCCCACAAGTGTGGCATAGCTTCATTGTGCCAGGGCAACACACCAGCCCACTCTCACACCATTAAGTCTCCACGCTACTCAAAAACTATGCAAATCCATGGTTTCAAAGCACCTTAAGCAGAATGCAGGTCAGCCGTTTGAGAGGCATTACATTGCTTCATTTTACAAAGAAAAGTTGAAGAGCCAAAGGTAAAAACCACTTTCATATAGCGTATTACCCACAAAATCCAGAACAGAATCTTAGACCGTGTCTGTTCATGGGTATATAGTATCCCATTTTAAGTCTACATACAATGAACACAGTCCGACTCTCAGATAGTGTTCTGAAGTTCAAAAACAGTTTACGAATATGCTACAAAGTGTTTAGATGAACCTGATGATCAGCAGATAGCCAACCTATCAGAAATGCCAAAGATAATCATCCAATCTAGTTTTCTTACCTGGAGCACTGCTGAAGTACTGTTTAATGGCAATGGTGCCCGACAATGCGGAAAGAACAGATAGCATGCCCAGTTTCAAGCTGTCATAAGGAGTGTGAAGAGCAGATTCACAGAGTGCCTAAAGATTAGCAGGAGAAAAGATACAGAGGGAAGGAAGTCCCATGAGCTATCTGTATTAAACACTTAGTTGCACTTGTATGTGAAAAGTTTTGAGAGTCAAGATTTTTTCCACAGAAAATACTATATTGAAAAAATCAAAAGTTAGAAGTCATGTCCTGGAGCATGTGTTTTAGTAGACTGAGAACATGGCTTGCAGAAAAGTGACAGTGGGTCTCTTATGCTAGGAAACATCAATTTTAAGTAATTTATTAATTAAAAATCAGTGGCAAAAATATCAGGTCTCTGATCAAATATTGCAAAAGATTTTAAGACAGTTCTCCAGTCTTAGAGGTATACTGATTATTTTGCCTTATTACAATCTGCAGGGTTTTATGTAAGTATACATCTCTGAAAAGCAAAGTTTCAAGTGTCATTTCCTTTAACAGTCCTGGTGTCCAACAGAATACAGTTTAAGTTTCTTGACAAACGTCTTAAAGCGTATTTTATTTTTTAACTCATTTATAGTAGAGCTCCTGCCATAGAGCTCCTGGCCAGATCTCCTCAGGCCTTATCACATCTAGATGGGAATAACAACTCTTAAAGTGCACATTGTTCTCCAATTCATTATGCCAACACTATCCACAATTTAGCCATTCACTGGTCTTGGAGGCTTTTTTAGTCAACAGGAGAGAAAGCAATGTAAGACACAAATGGAAAATGTAAGTATATTCTGTCTCAGTGCCAAAGCTGAATTATAACATCCAGTAACTGAATAAAGAAAAACACCACCACAGAATTAGTTCCACAGAACAAATAAAAACTCCAAATAGTGTTCTTATCAGGCATACATATGTTCTTGTATGGTATAAGGGTTAAACTCTAAATAAATTTGTAATTTGCACCAATGTAGTATTTTGCTAATCCAGTGAATAGTATGGCATCAACGGACAGAAGATACAATGATTAGGGTTGAAAATGAGTCTTGACGTTGCACAAGACGCTGATGTTTTACTCCAGCAGTATTAGATCACCACTCACAGAGCACATTTGAAACAGTAACTACGAAGAATGCCAGGAGCACAGAAGAATTAGCAGGATGGACCCCAGACTGCTTGTTACCTTCGTAGTCAGTATGAGGACTGCTTTAAGAATTAACAGCAACAGTTTCTAAAGCTGACGTCTAGAAATCAGTGAAGCCTCCACAATTCAAAAACCACCAAGCCTCCTATCTGACCTACACAGACAGACCCAAAATGCTGAAGAAGTTAACACTGCTGAAACTCTTGTTGGTAAAAAGGTACAAGAAGTAGGTTTTACTGTGAGAAAAGGAGCATCTGTTCCAGTCTTGGTTGTATAAACATTACCAAGTCATTTAAATATATGGAAAAGAGTTGCCCAACTCAAAGTGTTGACTTTATATTTCAGAAGTCAGAAAAACCCTTATTACTTCTGTATGCCATTCAGCAAGCAGGAACAAGCTTCAGTCAATCAATTTTGTTCTAACTTAGTCACTGCGTTAGTTCTGACATCAATGGAACTTTCCTATGCATTTCAGCCATCAGGACATCTACTTTAAGACACTACATAATGATGAAAGCCATGTTATCAATATCTCTCACTTGTACTGACAGATACCAACTACCAACGGTATAGAGTAGCATTTTGACTGCAAAGAATCCATAAACCATTAAAGCAATTCCTTAAAATTCCTAAAAGGAAATAAATTTTTGGTATTAATCCATTATGAAGAATAAAGCAGTTCACTAGAAAACTTCTGCGCACTCCAAATCATCTTATCTAAGAATTGGAGACAAAGCAAAACATGCTTTATTTCTCACACGATTATTAACAAAAACCTGCATCGTTTTTCCTCCCAGCTGCCTTACACTCCAACAGCATACAGCTAAAGTAGCTTCCAAGAGTAGCAAAAACAAAGAAAAAA
Organism: Phoenicopterus ruber ruber; assembly: GCA_009819775.1. NCBI lineage: Eukaryota > Metazoa > Chordata > Aves > Phoenicopteriformes > Phoenicopteridae > Phoenicopterus > Phoenicopterus ruber. Next base: position 25,615,678 of record CM020217.1, on the reverse strand, counting down.
GACCCAGAAAAGTAGAGCTATAAGCCATTAAGTTCTTGGAATATTTACTTTCCCGTTAATCTAATCTGAAGTTATTTTCTATAGTCATTTCTACCAGAAAAAGGGAAAGACGAGGAGAAAAATGTTCAGATGCAACTGTGATTGAAAGAAAGCAGCAGTACCATCTACAGTATAACAACTCTTTCCCCAAATAACACAGATGCACTATAAACACCTTCTAGGGTCTCATTCATACAACAGAAGTCACAAGGATACTATTGAAAATGAGCCACTAATCCTAAGAAATGAAGTCAAAATTACATTTGTCTTTTCAGGTATACCTTGCTGGATGACATGTTTTCACAAATCCCAGAGAGACTTTGTGTTACATGAGAGCACCAATATGTACTTGGTATCGTAAGATTAATTCAGCTGTCATGTCTATTAACTTTTCCATCTGACCAACTCATCTAACATATTTCCGTACTGCAAAAAGGCCTGCTACATGACACGTGCCTTTCCTCAGTTACAATACTTCAACTTTGATCCTTATGGGTCAACTTACCCAATTCAAGATATTCTGTGATTCTATGAGCTGTTCATTAATACCTGGCTACTCTGCTTGGCTTAAGTAACCTAACTTAAGGATATGAAGATCTATGTTCTTCCTTCCTTTACCTGCCAAATTGTTCTTCTGGAAAGAATTCTACAACTAATTGCAAAGTTTCATAATAAACTTCAGCTTAAAAATGTATAAACCTGAATATTTTCTCTGCTCCATGTATGTGGTGTCTTGTTGGCCAACAACTTTAAATCTTGGATTGCAAGCCTCTTGACAGCTTTCCTGGGGTCATTCTTCAAGTACTGCAACAAAAGCTGGATCTGCAACAAAGTAAATTCATTGTTTAAGAAAGATGCTACTAGAAGGAAGTCTTTTCAAAAGTACTTGTGAAGAAATTTTGAGCATACTCAGCCAAAACTTGCCTTATCTGTCCGACTGCTTGCCACATGGAAAAGCTTCTACTTCGGCTGTGATGCCGTGGCAAGCTAAAACAGTCTGACAGCCAATTTCAACCATCCTGCTTTCCTTGTTCATGCATGCTTATCTACATCACCCTGCATACCTGAGAAGCCTTGAGATCTCTTTTGGCACTCGCAGAAATACCATAAAACATCCCTGAGAAGCTCAGTAAACACCTTATACTGTCGTGATTATGCTACCAGCAAGTATTCTGGGCATTTGATGCCAATTCAGGTGTCTGCCTGATCTGAAGTTAACAGATAGCAACACAGACATACCTTGTATGTCTCAGTAGTTGCCAAAAACAACCCCAAACCTCCAACCAAACAAAAACCACCCCTACCCACCCCCTCCAAAGCATTTATTTCAAATTAAGTGACACTTAACTGCATGTCCTTTGTTGTGTTCATTTCCTGCAAATTTAGAGATAGAATAGCCAGCACATGAAAAAGCATGAACATGCCGGCCATGGTTTTGCTCTCCATCCCCACCCTGGCTACATCACTTTTAAGCAGCATTGGCTGTTGTGTTACAGAAACACAGCCTAAATCACCACGCTTACCGCCATTAAAAAAAAGCACATCAAGTGTTCTAATGTTGTTTCAGTACTATCAAAAGCATCCTCTGAAATACAGAAATCAGCCACACCAAAAAGAAGTTTCAGACAGATCAATGCTATTAGTCTAACAGTAACAGACACCAGCCTTCCGTAGCTGTACAGGATTGAAAGAAAGCGAATAGATTTTCATGACCGCTTTACAAAGGATTAGTTAGATGAATCTCAAATGTCACTGTGTTCAGACCTGCTATATAAATCACACCCACAAAGCACATTATGAGAACATAAAAGCATTGTATTTTCCATCACTGCTTTCCCATAACTTGGTTTATAGTCCTAAATTATAGCAACAGATTCAAATTCCTCAGAGTTCTTCAAGAAATACATTTTTAAATGCACTCTATGCTATTGAAATATTCATTTGCTTGCATGCAAGGAAGGCAAAAGGCACATCCATGACCCAAGAGAATACACAGCAGTGAGAAGTGAAGCCTGGGTTCTACAGGTAAGATGAAATGTTTTCAGAAAAAGTCAGGGTGTTTGCTTTTCTAAATTCTGATTGATCCTAGTTGATTTCAGTCTCAGTTGATTTAAAGACAGACATGTTTGATCTGGAAATGGGACCAGAGAGGGCAAAAAATATGAAAGCAGTAGCAGTTTTCAGGGAATTCTTTCTCTGTAGCACATAGGAGCAACCATCCTAGCATATCCATCACAATTTATTTTTGGCATCAGCTAGAATCTGAGGGTTTTTTAAACGTACTTTGTACTTCAAGTTGCAGGAATGAATTGGGAAGAACTACCTGTTTAGGAATGTCAACCAAAGAAGAAGCAGCAAGCAGAGTAAAGGTGTGCAGAGTAACAATGACCATCTTGGTAGAGGGATACGATGTTACCAGCTGCTGAAGCAGCTGCCGGGAGCTGGAGGCCAGGCTAGCATCATGATGCATGTGCTGTAGAATAGGGATCAACTTCAATTTCAAGTCCACAGGTGTGGCCAAACCTGCAACAAGGACGAGAAACAGGCAGAGTGTTAGTCCTTTGTACTGGCTTTTGGCAGTACTGAGGCACACAATATGTCTGCATCGCTACCGCTGCTGAATGCGGATTGTGCAGACACTTGCTTGAGCTTCAAATAACTCATCTACTAGCTAGCAGCGTAACAGCAGCGGTATCAAGCACTTCACAGTTCTTTGAGAAGGTTGCTCCTTGCTTCATTGCAGATAATATACATATTAACTCATTTGAAGCAATCTGTGATAGTCTATAAGTTTATTCATCGTACTACAGATGAGCTTTTATTCTTTACCAAACAAGTGTTTTGAGAACTTAAGATTTTAAGAGGACACAAGAGCCAGACATTAGATTATTGGTTAGTTAATTTAATTTAAAAACTGGAATCATTTGAGGATAAGGGCAGCAGCGTTCTGATATCCGGTATTTACACATGGATAATAAAGAATTCTCAGAGAAATTAGACCTTTTCCCTTTTATCATTCAATATACATGTGTACCTTGAATCATCTCACTGATTTTATTACATATTCCGGCAGCAAAATCCCTGTAGAGAAAAGAAAGTACCAGGTGAGATGAAAAATAAAGAAATAAGTTATTAAAAATAAAAATCAACTGAACTACCAAACATTGTGTTTTAACAATAAACACTTTCACAAGAGTGCTCACCGAGACCTAAGTCATTTTAGAACCCCTGCACATTGGCAAGATCAAATGATAAAATGGAAGCATTCTAAAACGTGTCAAAGTGACAAGCAGCACTACATTTTGTTCCCTAATATAATTTTTGTAAAATAATCCGTGATTAAAGCCGCTATTCCACTTTGCATTCCCATATTTATGAGCTTTCCATTACTATTTCAGAAAAAAAAAAATCTCTTAAACTTGTATCCAGATCGCTTTACAATACTGTTATTGCACATAATTAAATGTTTTGCTATAAATAACATGGTTAACACTACAGAAAGAAATATTAAGGCTTGTGAATGCCAGTGTCAATGGAGTTTCCACTTTCTGTAATATGAAAAACTGCAAAAAATTACATCTTACTTTGATTGTGCAGAAAAGTTGGCAGCAGCAAATATAGCAGCTTCAACTTCCACATTGTCATGGGAATCCAAACTCTGACGAATACTGTGATGGGCATTCTTCCTTTCTGGAATAATAGATGCCATACTGCCCAACATCCTACAGAAATAAATCACAGCAAAATCGGGAAGAACAATGGTCATGAAGAAATGCAAGATGAAACCAAATAGAAATATAAAAGGACTGGTTAAAAGACTTTATATATAAATATGTGCTTTTTCATGTCTATTACAGAAACAAACAAATGCTAAAAGTAGGTATATAATTAAAAGGTAACCAATTTTGTCATGTGGATTATGTCAGTGGTTTAATGACAAATTAATTACATTCTGATACCTTTTAGCTTGAAATAGGCACAGTGAGAAACTTAGCAAAAATTTTTATAAAATTAAGAGTGCACTGTGGCACTGGGAACAAGTACATTTGAGATGCTCTTATGTTCAAGCTCTGACATCAATACAACAGATTTAATGCTAAAATGTACTGATGGCTATTTTCAGACACACATGAAGTACACATCATGGGATATGAATTCAGAAATGTGGTAGTCTAAGGGGATAAAAAAAGAATTTAGAGAACTGTTTCCACCCTTTCTATCCCTCTTTCCAATTAAGACCGCAGAAGTAAGTGACAAATGTCTGAACATTCATAAGTTTTAACCACACGCTAAGACAGCAAAGTTTCTAGAGTGTTACCATGATCAAGTAAACAAATATCTGACTGTCATCATTTGTTTCTAAGATCTTTTGCTGATGTGAGATAAGGTTATTATTGGGAATAGTGCAATACCTTTTGTATAACTGCTAAAAACGAGCAAATCAATCTATACTTTTGCTAAGAATATCTCAAAGATACTTTTCAAACTTATTTAGCATAATCCAATTAAAAGAAGAATGAATGCATGATTTGTACTGACAGTAATTTTACCAAGTGTTCTATGCAAATATTTACACACAGTTATCTATCAATAAAATTCCACAGACACAAAGTTTTGTTTTAGCAGATCTTTCTTTCAGTATGTTCTTTCTTACTGACACTACTTAAGGAGGACAAAACCAAATCAACTGAAGATTTACATCTGAAACTGCTGAACCAACAGCCATTTTAACCTTTCAGTTGATGCATCCTGTGAATTGATTAGTAATTTAAGTATTTTTTCAAACTGAGCAGATTCCTGGGACTTCTAGCAGTCTGTAAAGATAGCCCTCAATACCAGTCAACAACTGTAATGTTGTGTTAGAATACTGAAGTGGAACTACAAGAAAACACGTAGATATACTGTATTTATAGATTTCTGAGACAGCAGAGCATGAAAGCATAATCTCAAATAAAAATATCAGAAGAAAGAAATGGAGGTACAACCTGATCAAACAAACCCCTGTTAATGCCTCCCATCCTTCAATAGTGAAGTCAGTAACAGTTCTAGACGGATAGAAGAATACAAAGGGAGAAAGAAGAGTGGTCTCTTCACACCTGAATTCACTTGCAGAGGAGTTGGAAGATGCAGTTAAGATGATCATGTGGAATAGTTAGAGACACAGACACCAAAGCAGCAGAACAGTGACGTGAAAGATAGCTTAATTTTTTTTTTTCCATTTGATTCCCAGGAAGTCCAAAGCAATCAATAATACAATGGCACTTCCTTAGAAGTTATTGATCAGAGACCAACAAGCAGTAAACTTCTAGGACAATGATAAATGAAAAATAGGTGCAAGCACAAGGTTCACATAAGTAAGTTTTGGTTATAAGTTAAAAAAAAAAAAATCATTGTGACACATAAGGAACCACTTTCCTTTTGCTCCTGGTCCAAATATATCATAGGCAACACATGATATACTGCATATAGCTACTGTCTGGGTTACGCACACAACAGGTTCATTTTTCTTCTCGAGTACATAAAATTTCAGTGCTGCAAATTTTGTTTTGCCCGGAGCCATCCACAAAATTCTCACCATCATAAATGATTAATAACCTTGTTCTTCTGATCACAGACCCTTATCGTTCACCCCCTTTAAAGACAGATGTCTTTGCTTTTAACTCTATGAGCAGTGTATAAGATGCCTCCTACATTTCATTCATGGTAGTTGCAGATTTTGTTATTCCAGACTAGCACACTAATAATTAGCTAGAGATTTGAAGTAAGATAGGTTCATTTATGTAATACATACCGAAGTGTAATAGCCCGAGCAACTGGATCATTGCTATGAATTACTGAGAAAACTCTTTTGACAAACTCATCCACATTTAGGATCTTCTCTAAGTGCTTCTCACTCTGCTGAGTAACTTTCAGCACACAAAGCCTCAGGAAGTTGTTTCTATTAGAAGACACACACATTTCTTCATCAGACTGTTTTATAATAAAAATTCAAACACTTTAAACATGAAATGATTTTTAAAAACTTCCGAGAATAAATTAAAACAAGGAAAGGTCTATGCTTTAGAAACATTATATTTAAGTAGACTGATATAGTCAAAGAGAGACTATTAACACACTATTGTTTCATTTTCTAGTACAAGTAGTGTCAAATTTAGGCCCAATTCCAGGGAAATGAACCAGTTGACACCAGTGAGAAGGTGTGTAAGCAGATGCCTGTTTTGTGCACACTTTGGGATCTCATTCTGCTAGAAAAGCATGTCCAGGACTAAGACAGAAAAGTCTAATTGCCATTGCCAGGTGTGAGTGAATTTCCTTTCTTTCCAACAGTGAAGATTCCACAACAGCAACAGATAACTTTGCAAGCTATCACAAAGTAGCTCCAATTCCATCACATGCCTCATTTAGACATCAGGCACTTGGAAAAGCTATACTTTGGGCTTTGTTATTAACATTCCTTAGAGATGGAATTTGCACATATGATCATTCATCTATTAATTAATTATGAATTTGAACATGCCCATGGAGTAGAATTTATACCAGTGAACTTAAACCAGTCAGCAAGTGAATCCTCAAATAAGGACAGATGGAAAGGAAATGTGTCATTGATCACTCACAGCCACATAAGCCCACTAAAGACGGGGAAAGCAAGCTTCAATCAAGCACAACTTGTCCTCAACAGAGGAGGTACCACTGTGGTATCACCAGGCAAGCAGAAAAACCCCACCACTGCCCAGACTGCAATGCAGCAACACTCCAAGATACAGTGCATTACTACGGATCAGAGATTTGAATGGATAGAACCTGACTGATACCACTTACCCCACTCTGAAAACATCAGCTAGCTTTAGGAAAGCAGAATTAATGAGAATAGGGAAAGGATATTTCTGGAAAAGCCTGGGAAAACGAACGACGGCTTCGCACTGCTCCCCGAGTTTGCCAGACCTGAGGCCTAAACAAGACAACAATAATTACTGCAGACACCGATGCTCCTTCAAAACCAGGTCCTTCCTCCACCCCCCGCTCGCGGCAGAGCGGTACAAAGCAAAGCTCCCAGCCGCTGGCGACCGAAGGACGGGACGAGACCGCCCCCGGGAGCGCGGCGGCGGGCAGAGAGCGGGCACCAACGGCCCTAACGGCAGCCCCACAGGGCAGGCAGCCCCAGCCCCACTCCCCAGGCCGGCGACAACCCCGAGCCCGCCCGGCCTCACCTTTGTCCAGCTCCATGAGGGCGGAGTTGGCGTCCAGCTCCTGCTCGCCGTAGCCCGCATCGGCCAGGAAGGACTTGGCGCTGGCAGCCATACCGACCCGCTCACCACCGCCGCCACAGCAGCCGGCCTCCGCGAGCACCCAGCCCGCCGCTCCCCGCCCCGGCCCTGCCGCCACGCATGCGCGCTCACCCTCCCGCCACCTCAGCTCAGGGGCGGATGCACCATCTCCGCGCAATTTGTGCGCAGGCGCGATGCCGAGGCGCGTGCGCGCGCCAGCCGCCACACCGGCCGCGGCTACATCCCGGCGAGTCACCGGAGGGTGGGTGTGGCCTGGAGGCCCTGCCCCTCTGCGCCACCCAATCAGAGAGAGAGGGCGCGGCGCAGCGGGCTCCTGCTGCCCAATGAGGGCCGAGGCGCGTTTGGCGGGTCGGTCGGTGGCGGGAGTTCGCGCCACGAGCCGGGTCCGCGCGCGCCGTTTGCTCTTGGCCATGCTGTGCCGCGCGCTGCTCCGCCGCGCCTCGGCCGCGCCGCCCCGTGAGTACCGCGGCCGCGCCGCTCCCCGCCCCGTCCCGCACCGCCGCTGCCTCTTCCCCGGGCGGCGAGACCGCGGCGGCGTGAGCCCGGGCTGCCCGCTGCCGTAGCGGTGGTCTCGGAGCCCCGGGGTTAGACCCCCCCCCGACGGCGGAGTGGGCGGCTGGGGCGCCTCCACAGCCGCTTGTGGGGGCCTCGGGGCTCCTCGCGTCCGAGGCTGTGGTGTCTGGTGCGGTTACGGTCCGTCTGTCTCGTTGTAGGTCGGTCGTCGCCGCTCCCCCTGCAGCATCTCTTGGATAGCTACCAGTGCAGCCAAGACGATGACCACCTGTCTTACGGGGAAACGGGAATGCCGGTCCCTCCTTTCGGCTGCACCTTTTCTGCAGGTAAAGTCACCTTCCGAAAGGCCCTTTTAGGGGCCAGGGTGTGGGTACCCCTGTCAGCTTTTTTTTTTTTTTAAATATGTCTCATGATTTGGTTTCAGAGTTTCTTATTTTAAAGTGAGGTGGTAATAGTGTACTTGCACCTAGATGGGATATAAATTGGATCATGGTGCTCCTAGATATACTGGTGGAAAGTATTCCCTTAAAGACGCAACTACAAAGCATTTATTTGAACGTCTCTTTGTTTCAGCTTTTGTCTGTTTCAAGGTATGCCCTGTTGGTGACAGTGCTAGGCTACATAGTTGAAAAATCGGGCTTTGTTCAAAATATATAAAAGATATAACAGGATGGACAATAGTATGTAGAAATCATAGAGGTGGGTGGATGTCACTAGACTGTTACATGTAGCGTTTCCCCATGATAAATACATGATGAGTGGCGTAAAAGTGGAAGCTCCTGGATCTTTAGGGCAAAACTCTCATTTGTAGTACTCTAGTTTTGGTGTGAGCTTACACGTTTCTCCAAGGCAGCTTCCTGCTTTTCCAGCTCAGATCCATAGAAAGTACTGGAGGGTGTAGATGGTAGGTAGTATAGATACAGAAAACTGTAATTAGAGAACTGCTATAGCTGGTGAAAGAGGCCGTTATCTCAAAAGTTGCTCCTGGAGCCATTTGATTGCCCACGTATAGTAGTTCCTGAATGGCACATCTAGAAAAAAATGCTTGCCAATATTTTTGCATTTTGAACATTTAAATTGCCGTGTAAATAATGTTTATTTCACAGCTGTCTATTTGCTGTGTACCTTATTTAAAGTGTCTGTGGCCCTTCACAAAAACCAGGGGCATGATTGTGAATCAGCTACATAATACACAAATACGTTTCAATTTCTTTTCAGCCCCCAATTTGGAGCATGTCCTGGCAGTTGCAAATGAAGAAGGATTTGTTAGACTGTATGATACTGAAGCTGAAACTACCAGCAAACTCATCTTTAAGGGTAAATGTTATATACAATGTGATCTTCGTCTGATGTGACAAGTACATGATTTACTGGAACCAAAGAAAGCTTTTTGCAAGTCGTTTAAACATAAATGTGGGCAGTACTTAAGTCCTTTCATATACTTTGCTGAGTCTTCTTTACAAAGCAGCAGCGTGAGTGTGCTCTTACAACAGCAGTAGTAGGTGAATTGTTCTGTGTTGTTTTTCATGCCTAAGGGAAGCTGTTGACAAGATTTCTGATTTCAGTGTCTGATGTTCTTTAGTCTTCTGCAAAATATCATGTTGCAATGCACTGAACTAATCTTGGCTTTTGTTTTCTTGTTAGAATGGCAGGCTCACTCAAATGCTGTATTTGACCTTGCCTGGGTACCAGGGGAACACAGGATTGTAAGCAGTCTTTTGCCATCTAACTTTATTTTTAATGTTTTGGCAACCGTGTGCAGAAAATGACTAAAGCTTTTTATTTTTTCCTCTGAAGGTCACTGCTTCAGGAGATCAGACAGCCAAGGTGTGGGATGTGAGAGCTGGGGAGCTTCTTGGCATATGCAAAGGTCACCAGTGTAGCCTCAAGTCAGTTGCTTTTTCTAGATTTGAGAAAGGTAAATGTTGATATTCTCTGTTGTCTGTTTTTTCCTTCTTCTTTCCCCCTGGCACATCAGTACTTCTGGAACTAAAAAAGGGCTTTGGAAACTGACAGTTACAAATAGCAGAGGCAGACTGAGCAGCGACCTAGCCAGTGAAGCAAAACTAACTTGTTGGAACTTCACGGTGACCTGATGCTAACTTCTGCACATTTCTGATCTTGGGCAAGTTTAAGATATGATACCTACTTCCATACATAAGTGTGTAAATACTCTTTTCATAAGCAGGTTTCTCTAGAATAGTAGTAAAAAAAGAATAGGAAGAGTAAGGAAACCAGTCAAAAAGCATGGCAAAACAATGGCCTGATTTTTGTATTTCCAGGACTGGCATCCCAAGTGTTGGGGCAGAAGAGCCAGAGGCACATGGACGGCATTGTACTGCATTCACTTAATTACATTAACACTTTTGCAAGCTAATAGCACTCTTTTTCTCTCCCTCAGCTGTCTTCTGTACTGGAGGCAGAGACGGAAACATCATGGTTTGGGATACCAGATGCAACAAGAAAGGTAACTGAACTTTCAGATGTGTATCAAAAAAGCTTGGTATCTCATGTAAAAATAGCACTCAGATGTACTTGTTGGACCAATGCTTTACAATATAGGCAACACTTCAGTAAGATGAGGAGGATTGTCAGATAACAGTGTACTGCTTTAGGACAGTAAAAGGATGGAATGGGTCTTTCTTTCATGTATAATACATTTTTCCACTTTATAACAGTCTCAGATTTGCAGCATGCTATATACTTGCTGGCCTGATAATACCCTGTGTATTGGTAAGGAGATAAGGGGGTACAGAATACATCCCTGTGTGGGACAGCACGGAGGTGGATGGGCTGGGTGAGAGTGCTTCGGTCAGAGCCATCCAGAGGGATGAAGCAAAGCTGGGAAGGCTCCTGCCAGAGTAGGAAGGAAGGCAGAAAGTGCAGGAGCAAAGGAGCTTGTGAGTGCTGGGAGCAACTGAATTTATTGTGGGAACACCTACTAAATGCAGGGTGAGCTCATTCTGCTCCTCTCTTTCTGTTTCCTGGAGCTTTTCCTTCCCCGGTCAGGTCATGCCCTTATGCCTCTTCCCAGTTCCCTGCTCTGTCCCAGCAGTTTCCTGGCCTGTGCTGCCAGAACATGTCTCACTCTTCCATCTGTCCTGGGTTCCCTGGCTCTTCAAACTGGCAAGTGGGGGAAAAGGGAGGCTCCATATGATTGAAGTGGAAGGTATAGGAAAAAAAAAAAAAAAGTAGAAAAGTTGCTTTACTCTAGTAAAGCAGTAAGTTTCATAAAGTGAGAAGTAGCAGACAAAAGGCTAAACAGAAAATTGTAAAAGAGAGTGGAAAAGCACTAGAAACTTTCCTGTGCGTGCAGTTCTGCTCAGGATGAGATGGGTTGAATGCTCCAGACCAGGATACATGCTGAAGACCAGACCAAGGGGTAATGATTTCCAAAGGCAGCCTGCCTAGACCAGTTTTAGTTTCAATGTCTACGCTACATTGACCTCTGTAATTTTTTGCAATATATGCTCCTGTTTTCTACTGTGTTCTTCTAATCGGTTTTGTATGTAACTAACAATTTTTGTTTTCAGAATACATTGATGATTTTAGAGGTTAGTCTCAGCCACTTTTTAGGACTTATTCCAAGCTGATGCTTGTTTTATTAAAGCGATAGCAAAATTGTATAGAAACTATAACTGAGATCTTTGATTTCTTTCAGATGGATTTTATAGGCAAGTGAATCAAATCAGTGGAGCACATAATGTGGTTGACAAGCAGACTCCTTCCAAACCGAAGAAGAAGAGGCAGAACCTAAGAGGACTTGCTCCCTTGGTGGTAGGTATCTGGGGAACAAACGAAATGTAGGCCTCTCTTCTGAGGACAATGTTATTCATAGAAGTCTTCCTAAGTAATTATCGTGAGAAATATTTGGCTTGAATGTGGTAAATACTTCCATTTATCTTTGCAGAGGTAGGTTTTTCTATCATGGTCATTTGCTATGGCTAATTTTAGACATTGTGTAGTTGTCTGACAACCCACGGGCCATCAAAGCCATCTTTGTGCAAATGCCATGTGAAAATACATCTTTTTTTTCCAGAGAGGAAAGGAGTGGCCAGCATTCCTTTTTTGAGAGGGGAGATAGGGAGGGTGTAATTTTTTTTTCTTTCTTTTTTCCCCCCCTAATTTGACCACACAAATTACTGCCTTACTGGAGTAAGACCTGGTCTTATTTAATCTATTAAACCTTGTGATGAAGGCAGATCTCTTACCTCTGACCTGAAAGCTATAATCTCAAACTGCTGCCCAAACACTTTACCGCTCAGTGGCAATTTCACTGGTGGGAGTGTTTGAAGGATTGTTGTGTCCTAAATGGCATCTGGTATCTCCAGGTTTTCCTGCCTGGCTAGGAGGAGGTTTTCTTGGTATTCACTTGGCCTTGAACTAAGCAGCAAGATCTTGCTGACCTTGAAAGAAAATAAAGTTGTTGTGTTTTTTTTTTCTTTTTTTTTTAAGGATTTCCAGCAGAGTGTAACTGTGGTGCTGCTTCAGGATGAGCATACTCTTATCTCTGCAGGAGCTGTTGATGGGTAAGGAGGGAGGATGCCTGGTTTTCTGTCTGTTCCGTGTGTTGTTCTTAGCGGCACAAAAAGATTGGGAGATTTTTTTTCTAAGATCACTTAGTGGCCCACAAAGCTAGAGTTACTTTTAGGTAGAATCCGCAGAGCTACGCTACCAGCTTGCATTGGCAAAGCCGAGTGCCACTTTTCTTCCTTACTGGAGATTGCAGTGCTGGGACAAATTGTGCATATGTGGTAAATGCTCTTTTTAGTGTCTTAGCTATGGGGCAGTTCTTATCATATCTCTCTATTCTCATGGACCTATGGAACCACACATAAACAGACTATTGTTAGACAGTGAGCTGTTTTGGGATGCAAGTGGGTGGTTGGTGCCGGGATATGTGGAGGCGTGCTTGAGAAAATGTTGCCTTGAGTTAGAAAAGATGCATTCTTTTAGGTGCCAGATCTGTTGCAGCATCTTGGAGCTCGAGCAAACTGTCTCATTGATTAGCATGGAGATTAGCCTCTCAGGACCTGATTCTTTAGCAGGTTCCATGTGGTCAGAGCCTTTCTGAGGCAGATAAGATTGACTCTCCTGCCTGTGGCTCGTGAGAGAGGCTTGCTCCTGGAGAGCAAGAAAAAACTTGAAGGATAAGTCAGGACTTATAATAAAAACTAAGGTTTTTAAAACTGCAAGTCAGGAATATAAAAGCATCTTTGTATTTCCTTTTACTAGTTGAAGAAAGTTGACTTGCAGGCTCTTGTATCTTGTGTTAGTTACAGAAGACAGCGCTGCTTCCTCATCCATACCCAGCAGAGCAATTGTTTTGCTTTCAGCACATCTCTGCTCTACTTCTGCTCAGTTGTGCTCCTTAGCACTGGACACTCCTCAGTAATGAGCAACCTGTCCTCCTGTGCTCTTAGAAGGCCCTATCAGCATTGCAAAATAAATTTTGAAGTTGAAGACACTTGTGCTTTACTATTTCAGTGTGCTCAAAGTATGGGACTTGCGCAAGAACTATGCTGCTTACCGTCAGGACCCGGTGCCCTTCAAGTCTTTTTGCTACCCTGGGACCAGTACTCGCAAACTTGGTAAGTTATTGGAGGATGTATTTGTTAAAGTGCAAAGTGAATTTAAGAAGTGCTGACAGTGCCATCTCTTACCTTTTTAGCCAATTATTGATCAGACGGACAAGCTCAGCAGGGTATTTTGATTGCCAATACCAAATTTTCAAGTTGAAGAGTGAAAGTGCCCCACTTTTGTATCATTGCACCGATGATAAAAACTTGCATAAGCTTCAGCACTGCCTTTTTGGAAATGGAGATGAGGGAATAATAGAGCTCTTGAGGTAGAATTTAGCTAGTCGTTTTGATGCATGAGTAGAAATCAGATTGAACCCTTTCTTTGCATTGTATCTTGCAAAGCCAACAGACCAGACTGGATTTTTACATTATAACCTTCCAGAGTCGAGCAATACTTGAAGCTGTTTGTTATAAAAAACAATAGCGCTCTTGTTCGTGTTGCTCTGTGCTTCTTTGTATCTTAACACCTTACAATGCTCTGATGCAACACAGTCATTCCTGATGACTTGTCTAATCAACTGTCTTGATGTGGTAATGGTCAGTGTCAGTCCCAAGAACATGAGGGAAATCTTCGAGGAGCTGGTTGTGAAATAATGTGCTTGCAGGGAAAGATTTTTCTTGAACCGCAATCACTAGCAAATCAGAAAATGGCTTATTCTACCAAAGCATAAGGGTTTCTATTTATTTTGAATCTCTGCTTCTACAAGTGGTTGTGCCTATTATCCCTTTGAAACTATCAAATAAATCGCTTGCCTGCTCTGAAGGTGAGATTCCTCTCTAAATATCACCCTGAATCCTCATGAGAAAATGTAGATGTTATTCTAGAAACTTTCCCTCTGCAGCAAGCACTCTGTCAAACAAATAAACTTTCCAATGACGATTTCATATGTGATAGAGATCCTTTCCAAATTTCCCTCTCTAGGCATTTCTTTGAGAATGCCTGTTTTCCAAGATGTTTTTTGTGGAGTTATTTCTTATGAAAAACTTCTCTCTCTGTCTATAGGATATTCTAGCCTGGTTTTGGATTCCACCGGTGCTAATCTGTTTGCTAACTGCACCGATGACAGTATCTACATGTTCAATATGACAAGTTTAAGGACCACTCCAGGTAAGCATGATATCCATGGAAATAGCTGCAAAACCCAGATGTTACAGAGCATAGAAAGGCGAGTTTTTCCCTATGACTTAGACAGAAACCAGCTTGAACGCTTAGGAAACCTATTCCATGTTTTTATGTCTAAAGCTACCCGGGAGAGAAGGCACCTGTTACAAGGGCTGTTCATATTTTATGTTAAGCCATCCACATAAAATTAATAGCACAAAAACTTACTTAAGTGCTGATACTGGTTCACCCAGACAGAGACAAATGGTAGTTTGCGTGTTGACTCTAGCTATCTGGTGAGGAATTGCTAGTGTCCAGCTGCTACCCACCTGGAGCAAGTTTGAATCTTCTGCTTACTGGCAGTCACTGATTTTTCACTCTTAGTTACGAATCCATGTAAAGTGAACACCTGATATGTTGTATTCAGATATTTTAAGGTGCCTTTTAAATGTAGCTTCTACCGCAGTTTCTGGGAGAAAGCATCGCCGGCATACTGTGGAGATGCTTCAGCTTTTTAGATTCCTTCAGCTCTGCATCTGTGACCTTTATGTTGACAAGATGGCCCACAGCCTTTGGTGCACTAAGCTGCTTTGCCATAGGCCAGTGGCCGCTTCTCAGAAAGCAGCAAAACTTGTTAGATGCATTCCAGCCAGACACATGATTTAGTTTCCATTGCCTTTTCTCAGTCTCTCAGTTAATTGCAATTTAAATGAACAATGTGTCCTTCTGTCTGCTCTTCAGGAAGGCAGTCTGATGGGTGGGAACGCTTCCAGAGTCGAGAAGTGGTGCAAGTAGTAAATACTAATAGGTCGGTCG
Organism: Phoenicopterus ruber ruber; assembly: GCA_009819775.1. NCBI lineage: Eukaryota > Metazoa > Chordata > Aves > Phoenicopteriformes > Phoenicopteridae > Phoenicopterus > Phoenicopterus ruber. The sequence continues at coordinate 25,600,340 of CM020217.1, read as the reverse complement.
TTGAGGTTAACCCCGGGTGCCACTGCTGAGCTGTGGAAATACGCTCACCGACCTGTCCCCCGCAGGAGTGGGCTCTTTCCAAAGCACAGGGCATCCCGCCCTTGGCCTCTTCATGGAGCTCTTGCCTTCTGTGTGCAGACAATAAAACCCGGCGAGCAATCTCAATTCATGCAGCTGGATGAAACACATGCGTCTTCTCGGTGTGCCGCTGTTCCCGCAGAGGGCAGCGCCTGCCCGCGGGTTGGTGCCTCTCTCCTCGCTCGCCGGCTTTTATCCCGATTGCCGCTGCTCTTATCTAGTATTGAGGCAGCTTTAGTTTGCAGGGGAACATGAGGAAATCCTCACTGTAACGGGGCTTGCTGGTAGGTCTGGCTTAGGAAGGGACTTGCTGTCTAGTAACCACTGCGCTAAGAGAGCTGAGGGTAAAAATTAAGGGATATTTTGGGGTCTTGCAACTTTTCAAAGACCGCCAAAGGCAGCCATGCGTCCTCTGGTCTGTGGGTTGCCTCCTTTGCCAAAACCACTATTAAAACAGGGCTGATAGAGGGAGTGCCAGCCTTGCCTAGTGCTGCATCAGGAAACTGGCCCTTTCTGCCCCGATGAGAGGACAAGACGTGGTGTGGCCGAGTGCTCTAGATCCACACTCGGCTCTTGTGCTGGCTGCTGGTTCTTCAGGTCCTTGCAATAGGGGGAACGGCAGCCATTCGGGGCGATGGTTTCAAGGCTTTAGCAAACACTACTGAGGCTTTAAATACAGGCAGCTGGCGAGTGTGGCTGACACGATGCAAGTTTTGTTGATGAAATAAAGATGCCGGGAGCAGGAGGAAGGAGCAGCAAGCGCCTTTGTTGCCACCTGGGTGGAAGAAGGCCCTCGCTATGTTTTCTGTGTGACTGCCCTTGTTAATGTAGCGGGGCTGGTGATGGCGGCTGAGGGAGGAAGAGACAAGGAACCTTAACCAGAGTAGTGGGGCAGCCCAGGTGATGTCTTGGCCTGCTTGTGATATGGGTCGAGCTAAAGCTTTAATGAAACTGCCACTGCTTCCTAATGCTGTGGAGAGAGCTGTTGCTTTATTTGGGAAGCCTGAAGGGCTCCAGTTGAATAATAAAAACTTCCTGCTGCCAGAGCCGGAGCCCCACAGCGAGGGAGCAGTGCAACCACTTTCTCCAGAGGATAGGTGGCTAGGCAGGAAAAGCCTGTAAGATCAGCCCTCCTTGCGCAACTGACTCCACGGCTGTATGTTGAGTGGGGCTTTTATTTTCTTTTTTTTCTTTTCTCTTCACAGTGGCTGTTTTCAGCGGGCACCAGAATTCAACCTTTTACATCAAATCCAGCACCAGCCCAGACGACCAGTTCCTGGTCAGTGGCTCGAGTGACAGCAACGCATACATCTGGAAGGTGAGGTGATTGGGAGAGACCCAAGGGTGCAACGTGGAGCTGCTCCACTCTTTTGTTTCATTTGCTTTTCATGTTCACATAGGACACTCCCTGCCTCCCACTCCTACTCAAAGCAGCGTGGGGTTAGCTCCTGGCATGTTGTGCCCAGAGTGTGTTTGTTGCTGTCAAGGCTAGACGTAACTGTTTAATGTAAAACAGAGCTAACCTCCTGCCATCAATACGTCTCTCATCACTGCTGCTTATTGCAAGTTGCTGATCTTAATCTGGTTTTAATGGGCATTAAAATCCTCTTTCAATCCTGTTGATTCAGCCAGCTATGACAAGTAGACAGACAGTTCTTCGTTCATATTTAGCAATGGAGCACATTAGCAGAAAGCTAACAATTTAATTGTTTTAAAGGGCACTCTTTTCCCCCCACCTCCCCTTTTTCTAGCTCTTGCTTCAGATATAGCTTTTTCTCATGCTTAATTTACAGTAGTTAAAGCCTTTGTATTACAGCAAGGGCTTAGCCAGAGCCTTCAGCAAAATTCCAAAACACTGTCTGACAGCCGAGAAGCTTCGTCACTTGGCATCTTGCAGTGACGTGTTGGAAATGCAAATGTCACCAAGTGAATAGCAGAGACCTCAGAATAAGGCATGCTTCAAGTTCTATTCTCCATACTTGACAGCCATATGGGAACAGAGTAGACTTCTTATTGAAGTAGAATAGACAGAAACCACAGGTGACTGCCTATTTCAGGTTTGCAGTAATTTTTAGGGAATGCTGACTTGTTTACCCCTTTCAGGATGAGTTTGAAAGTAGAATACAAACCTTTCAGAGCAGGGGGTCAGCCTGCTGAGGTTGTGGTTTGAGCATGTAGTCTCTTTGATTTGGAGAACACTTGTAAGCAGCTAGGTTGCTTACTCAGGAGTAGCAGGAGTGCGGTAGCATGGCTACTCCCGTGCCAAGTGGTGTAATTTTAACCTTCCTTATGTTCTGTGCGAGTTCAGCAAAAATACCTGTGCAAACTTGAGTTGCGCATCCTGCATTCGTGTGTTTTGATACTTTCTTGGAACACAGGCCGGGACTGGGTCGAGAGCATTCAAGGATGTCATTACATCTCAAAGTTTACGCATTTAAGCACATTTAAAATGCATTCATGTACAGAAGGCTTCTGTTACTATCACATGTGAGTGACAGATCGTATTGCATATTTATTAAATAAATCATCAGACGATTACTTTTATTTTAATCCCATAGTCATGTTAGAAAGCAGGGCTTCCAATGAAACTGTCTCTTTTGAGGTCTGTCATATGCAGAGGCTTAATTTGTTTTAAATGTTGGCAGATTTTACTGACTCTGAAACATATGTATCTTTTCCTGGGCTGAGGACTTACTATGCTGTGAAAAAAACATGGTTAGATATTGCATGAGCAATTAACAGGTAAATATTGGAAAAAACTTAACGAAGAGCACTAGCTTTCCATATCTAGAGAGGAATGAAAGGCAGAGGAAGACCTTGTCGAGGAATGAAAGGCAGAGCAAGACCTTGTCCACCCAGATTACTTCTTTGAGAAACTTGCAGCAGTGCTAAGTTGTGTTTGGGTCAGCAATTCCCAAGGAACACTGTGGCTAGAAGTTATTGCTGACGAGGATGCTGTTTCAGTCTGTTTCCATACATAAATCACTTCCAGGCAATGAACACTTGCTTTATTGTGTTGTTTTCTTTTTTTTTTTAATTACTAGTCTGTTGATTAATGAACTGACTCTTGAACAACCCTAAGATTATAAAAGCCAAATAGCAGAGAGGTTTCTCTCAACAAAGATGGTACCTAGCTGAGGTACCTTCCTGGTCATAAAAAGATATCCCTTATAGACGTATACTTCCATTGTCCTTTGAATCCTTTGGTACAGATCACTCCGAGGTGACAGTATTAAGTTACCCTATGGTCTGTCCCAGCATTAGAATTTAAGTGCTTCTGTATCGTATGGTGCATAAAACTATATACACCATTTTATGCTGAATCTCAAAGATGGATACAACAGCTGTTTCAGTGAGTAGAGTAACTAATAAAGTCTTGTTTCCTAGGTTTCTCTTTTTAACCTTCCCACAATAGCTCTAACTTCCCCACCAATATCCTGTCAAATCAGTCAAAAAAACAGCATGTGCTCTGGCTAATCCTGACTTAACATGCGCAGACTGACTGACTGTCTTCTGCCAAAGACAGTGGACACAGCTATAACTATGCATCCTCCTTTAGCTCACAATAGTATAAGTTGGGTGTAGTTGGTTTGATTTACACTACTATAGTGTAAAACTAGTGCATCCCAGCAAGAGTAATTCTCTTCCTCTGCTTTCCTTCCAGAGATCAGAAGCTATTGGACTGCTATTGTGTCTGTTATGTGTGTATGGCAAGACTGCTATTAAATGTAAACGAAGGTGTTCTCTGCACCAAGATGTCCTGTTGTTTATTCCCTAAATAGGGACTTAGTTTCCATGGTATTGCATGTTTTGGCAGAGAAGGGAATACTCTGACCAAGGCATTTAGTGGATATTTAGTCAAGTGATTGCCTCTGCTATGCCAGGAAAAAAAAAAAGCAGCATGTTAAGATGAACCTGTTTGTATCAGAACAACTTCAAGATCTGAAGCTGGATATTCAATTGTGGTTTTGCAGGCTGTTGTAGGAGGTGATCCACAAGAGAAAAACTTGTGTGTAAATCAGAAGCCTTCCCTGATGTCTTGCATCTTCCTTTGAAATCTATATGTAATGTCTACTCCTTTTCCCGCACAGTAAAGGATCTGTTCATTCACTTAGTCATTTATGCAAATCCCCTTCATAAATCCCCCTTATAATGTCACATCAATAATGGTGACTCATAGCTCCAGAAAGGATTGCCTGCTGAAAGCATGCAAAACTTGGATATAATCTCTGTGTGTGTGTGTATCCGTGTGTGTTTTCTTCCTTGGGCCACTTAATGCTAGCTTCAGCTGTATCTGTCACTTACATGAGCTGTAATCGAAGATTAATGGTAATATACTGTAGAACAGGAGAAAGATTTTTATGAAGGGTGTAAGAGAAATGGAGATCATTTAAATGAGCATGAGTGATTTAGGGAGCTTTTTTATGAACTCTTTAAGAGGGACTCTGATCCAGCTGGTTGGCTGGAGAAGGTACAGGCACTTGGCAGTAGCACAAATGCCAATTCTGAAGCCAGTGAAGGTTCGTCTATAGGATTTTGTTGGTGGCGATTTTGTTTTTTTAATAAACCATTGACCTGTGATTGGGACATTTGTAAAATGGCAGCAGAATATATTTGCCTATCCTGATTCAAAGTATGAGCTTCCCAAACTTCTAAGCATCTTACCTAGAATAGGTAGAAGTACTTAGTACAGCAAAACGCTTGTGTCGTGTTTTGGGCTGACAATTCTGGAGGCAGAAATCCTGTGTGTAGCAGGAATTGAACAAGTGTTTCCAGGCAAGTCAGTACATCTCAGTGCTGACCAGCTGCTTCACCTCTAGAAATGAAACATGAACTGATTCTTAGGGCTCCATCAGTTGTTGCCTCATCATGACAGGCTGAAAGCATTTGATTTATCTATCTGTCTCATATAGGAAAGATGGAAAGCATTCACATGCTTCACAGGTGGGCTGTGGGGTCTTTTCTTAGTAATGTATATTAGGCTGCAGGGCTTCTGATTGTGTACTTGCTTTTCTATGGAATTTTTAAGGTTTCTGAGCCCAGCCTTCCTCCACGGATACTCCTTGGTCACTCTCAAGAAGTTACCTCCATCGCTTGGTGTCCTTCAGACTTCACTAAGGTTTGTTTTCTGGAAAAATTGTCTTTCCCGTGAAACAATAGATGTGATGTGGCAACATCTGCTTTTCAAAATTGCAGCAGTATTTGTTTATTTGGCAGGAAATTTTTAGTCAATAATTTCTAAAAATGTTCATTTCAGGGGGCAGTAAACCAAGCTTGTCACATGAGTACAATGTATCAGAACTTTTTCATTATTTTCAAATAACTTAGGCTATTCGATAAGACCTAGGAAATTGCAAATGAACAAAGACCTCTCCTGATGAGAGCCTGTGACACTATCTGTAAGAGACAAAACTGTGAAACCATTTAATTAGGGCTTTCATAAGCCAAAAGCTTGTTTTGTGGTTCCATACTTACAGCTTCCTTACCCGTCTGACCGATACATCTGCTATTCTTGTACATCTGCTAGTCTTGTACAGAGTGGCAAGAAGTTTTGAATGCCCTTTAAAAAACGTGGACTCTTTTTATTGTGACCTTTTTTCAAAATCTGAGTTGTTTTTATGGCATATTTGTGAGTACACCCAAAAACCTACAGTGAAATTGGGTCAGTAATTATGCACCAGGTATCACTAAAAGGAAGAGAACTGCAATAGGAGGTTGGTTCAAATGATTGGCCTAGCTCAAAATGAGAAATAACCCTGGAAAATCCAGACAGTGTCCTAATAATAGCCAGTTTCTTTCACTCCGCAGTATTAAGCAAGTCAGCCACTTTCCCAAGCTTGCACTATAGCACAGGGTCTTCAGAAAAGCGTTGCCGTGTAGGAGGGTGGGAGTCTTGCAGGCAAACAGGAGGAATTGTTCTAGTTGTGAGAATTAGCATTTAAGATGAAATCTGTGATCTAGAGGTAGCCCAGTATCCTGATCATGATGTGTTGGAAATGAGGACCAATACAGCCTTTAAAATTGTTACTGACACAGTTAAGAAATAGTCAGCCATTGTACAGATGCCCAAGCATGAAGAAAAGTGGAAAATGTGGTGCTAAGACAGGTTGGGAAGCTACTTGGCGTGATTTGAGAGGCAAAGTTGCTTTCTCTAGGGACAACATTGGTGTCACAGAGGTCAGAGTAGAGGCACTTTCCCATCCAGATTACTATGAACTTTGGCCACAGCATTTCCTTTGTCTTGCTGCTGATTCCCATGTAAGTCACCAGCTAATCTGTCCGAAAAGAGCCATGAAATGTGGGCTAGGTGGGTTCTGCTGCTTCTTCAGATGAGATTCCACAGATCCTTTTGGAGCGTGTGACGCTGCGGCGGGAATCTAGACCAATGTTTCTAGCAGAGTTGGTTTCTCTGCCAGATACTGCTGACATCTGACTCTGAAGAGATAGCGCTTAAGGCTAGTGCAACAGCCTTCCAATGTCACCTTCTCAGTGTGTTGCAAATGTTTGTCCCCAAGCAGAAAAAGTCCTGAGTAACAGAGACAGACCTAGATGCAGATGCAAAAAGCAGCATGGCCGCTTTTGTCTGCCGAGTGATTGAAAGCCCAAAGCATGCCCTGGCCCTTCCTGAGCAGACTACCATCTGTTACAGAGTTATGCAAGGCAAACAGTTACTGGTGACTGAGCTTTCTCTAGCAGAAAGACATGAAGGCAGCAGCCTTGGCCACTTTAAAGCAAATACTGCTGTCTGGTACAGTAATGAAACAGAGTTGGGTTGTTTTGTTTGTTTTATGGGCAAATCTTGTACCCCCTCAACTAGGCTTCACCCTCATTCATATTGGTATGGTGTGTCGGGTGTAGCTGTTCTAGCTCGCTATGTTCTAGTGAGCCATAGGATGTGCCCTGGTTATGCCAACAAACTAATTTATACTGTAGATTGCCACGTGCTCTGATGACAACACTGTGAGGATTTGGCGCTTACGACGTCGTCCTGAGGAGGAGAAATCAACATTCAACAAAATCAGCTTGGTGGGCTGGGTCACTCAGAAGAAACCAGAAGAACAGCGTGGAACAGGTAAGGCCCCTGAGCTGAGTTACCTTGTTCTGCAACATGGCTTCTGCATTTTGGCTGTTCTCTGTACCAACAAAAGCCTTTGGCTTGTCTTATTAGTCTTCTATTTTTTTTCATATTAGGGAATAATTCTTCTAGCCAGACAAACACTTCTACTTGTAAATACTTCTGCCACCAAGACGACAAGCTAGCTGAAATAGCTTACAAGTATGGCGAAGTCTGTATGACCAGACTGCAAAGCAAATATTCATTAATACAGCTTGTCGGGCAGCCAGATCTTCAGCGGGTATCAGCAGGGTTCAATAATTGAACAGCCAAAGGAGATGTCATGTGTGCATGCACTGTAGCAACAAGTCACACTTTTTTTTTTTATATCAAATAATAACTGAGAGCAGTAAGATTATATGCTTTTTCCAGTTTGCTAGTTTACCCAATAAAAGGCTGACAGCACATGTACAGCCTTGGAACTCTGAAGTGTTTCCTCCTGCCCAGTAGTTGAATTCTGCATAGATTTCTTTGCTGCTGCTATCAATAGTACATCTTTCTTCAGCTTCATACAGTGGCACTGACTGTCTATACAGACAAACACCACATAGCGAAAGTTCTTCAAAATGCATGTAGACAATAATGATGCGATCATAATGTTCCAGAATTAATCAGCAGCGTTCATCTGTTCACGTGTTAAGGCTACTTAACAAATGCAATACCTTTCTACAAAGCCTAGGCGATCAGACACGCTATGCAGCATGCTGTCACAGCTAGCAAGCAGATCTGGACTCTATAGAGGAGCTACTCACTGGACAGTACCCTAGACCAGAAGAAAGGAGCCCTGGATCATAGCACTACTTTGACTTGTCTGAAACTTGCATTTTGTTACAGTAGAGTAGGTGAAAGGAGAATTACCCCCACCAAAAGTGAAATAAGATGAGCTTCTCTGTAGAGTAGCTCTGAAACTAAGAATACAATAGCTTCCCAGCAGCTGCTAGTGTGACTTCCTGTGTTCCACCTATCTTTTCTAGCCACCCTCCAAATGAATTTCACCTTGGCTAACACAAATAAAGGCTGAAGGTCTCCAAATCCCACTAAAGGGACAACATTACCTCTAACCTTTTGCCAGAGAGTAAGTGTCTTGCAGGAAGTTTGCAGGACAATAGCATGGAGAGTGCCAGGTCTGCTCTCTAGCTGGTAAATGGTTTGCGTGTGCACACACTCTGCTTCAGAGAGGGCTCAAAAATCACTTTGTGTAATAGTTTCAGCAAAAGAGAAGTAAGCATAGGTCTAGTCCAGAAGCCTGAAACCTGAAGTAGCTTGTACACTAAAGCTTTACAAGTCAGCTTTGGCAATTACACTAGAAAAATAACTTGCCTCTCCTTGCTCTTGCTGCATTAAAGTAACACAGGAGGGAAGAGGAAGTACACAGACACTGCAAACACAACAGCAGGCTTCCTGCTGACCTTGGCTCTTGAACACAAAGCACGTGCTGTTGGAATATAGGAGTTATCTGCAGAGACTGATTCAGAGCTGGCAAACTAAGTACTATTTCAGACCTGCTGGATGAGATCTAGGTAGTTCCCCGCCCATTTATGTGAAACAAATTGTGAGACTGAGGTTGTGTATCGACTGTTGACCTATATCGTCAAGTGTAGCAAGCACAGTTTCCTTTTCTTTGGAAATTATTTTTGTGGTTTCTCTTAAGTTGCACTACTTTATGTTTTTGTGTAACCAAATTTCTGGAGCAGGCCTGTGCATGGACAATTTGTGACTCTTAAATCTGGAGATTGATAATACCACTGTAGAAGATTTGTAGCAGAGAAGGTGGGAAACATCTGAAATAACCCGCTTTGGTGTTCTGCAAGTTGACTGTAGGTATTTACAGTATTGTACTACGTGCAATGGCAGCATCAATGGGAACAGCTTGGAACTGGCTTAGTAGAAGCCTGAATAATGCATGCAGTCTTACAAAAAAGCCTGATCTTTGTATTCTTTATCTCAATTTTGGGGATGTTTCTCAAGTTTGGGTTTGCTTCTTGCCATGACACCCATCCAACTCTCAGGATAGCTTTTCTTCCCTTATCCATTGTCTCCATAGTATAATTTTCAGACTGGTTTGGGATTGAGAGTGCTCATACCCAGCTAGTCATGCAATATTTCTGCTGTATGAATTTGTAGATGGTCATTAGGAATCAAGAGTTGCTCTTCTACCTCTAGGAGCTTAGATTTTTAAGTGCAACTAATTCCCCAGCTGAGATATTACTGTCTTGTAAGTGCTCATTAAAGTAAAGATTAGGGGAACCAATCTTGGCAGTTACTTTCTCTTAGTCCAGATTGAAGCAAGTTGTTATGAAGTAGTATATTTTATCAGGAAAGGAACCTTTAACTCTGTTTTGTGTGTTAGAGTGATTTGTAGTGGGATCCATTAATACGGGATCCTATTTAATTTTGCTCTGATGCACCAGTACTTGTATTTTGGATACTAGATAATACAGTAAAACGAAGGATTGAAAGAGGCTTGGTATGGTATATAATCAAAGAGTCACGTAGGTGCTCACTCAACATGTTATTTGTGAGACAGCCCAGTGTCCTAAAGAAAATGGCAGGTTATTCACACTAGACTCCTCATTGTTCTAATGAAGTGCTTTATAATACAGTGCTAATGCTAAGAATTAGGAGTTCAGATTAAACCCCTGGTATACAGAAAATGTTTAGAGCTCTTGTGCTCAGCAGTGGAAATGCGTAGAGTAATTAAGGTGTTATCCTATTTAGTTGCGTCACTGCAAGTTAGATGAATGAGAAAGCAGGCATCTAACAAATGCGCTAATGTGTTCTCTGTTGGAGGGTGCCCGAAATTTAAAAAAAAAAAAAAACCCACCAAACCAAAAAACCCACCTACTCTAATATTGCCGCAGACCAAGATCTTTGCTATATATGATTCCCACTGTTACTAGTGAGGTCCTTATGCCCCTACCTATGGCTACTGTTTTAAGAAGCTGGGTATTCAGAACCTCTTTTTTAAAAGCAGAGGGGTTTACATCTTGGCTAGTGAGCTCAAAAGCCACTGTGAAATATCTGTTTGGGAATCATTTGTTTTAAAGAAATAACTTACTGCAGTGACGGATTTTATTTTCTTTGGAATTAAAGTCCTTGTTCAGGAGGTGAAGAATTTCTCACGTTTCCCTGGGTGTGGTAAATAACTACTGTCTTCATACTAACATAGCATCACAGAAAATCCTCCAGCAAAAAGACAAGAGAATGAAAGGACGTCCTTTCCTGTTCTTGCTCTTTTTTTTTTTCTTTCATCTTTAAAATATGCAACAATTAATGCCTAACGAGGAGCATTATTCATAGGGGGCGTTATAGCGTAAGGCTTCCTTGGTATTGTAATTAGCTGTGGGACCTGCTTACAGTGCCTTTGTCCCTCAGCTCAGTTACGCAACCGTTAAGGATGGTAGTGCAGGTGGGGACCAGCCTTGCTCTCAGGCAGCATCTCAGTACAGAGCTGTCTGGACCGAGCCACTGCAAGGCTTCCAGCAAGGCTAGATAAACTTGGAAGATTCAAGATCTGTTTTGTCTGTTTGTCAGTCCTTTGGCTGTAGCTCACGTAAGAGTGCTCGTTACAGAAGGGATACATGTCAGACATTACACAAACCTACTGTATTATACTTATCAATATGATACAGGATTTTACACAGGACTTGTATCGAAATTAGAGGGATTTATGCAACCTCTTAATTCAAAAGGGTATGTCTGAGAAGCAGGGTCAGTGCTGAATTCATCTCCTAGGTGGAAGGGGTATTTATAAAAGCGCTGTCTTTAATCTGCTGTTCCGTATTCCTCATCAGACTACTTACTTCTCCCCTATCAGGACCGCCAGCCAGCCCCCAGAGTACTCCTGCCAAGGCCTTCACAGCGGGCAGCCCGTGCATTTCCTCGCCACGGCCAGCTGCCTGTGCTCCCATTTATTCCGGAGACCTTCCCCTGTCTACGAACACTCCGACGGGCGCTCTCAAAACCCAGACGGCTGCAGCCTGCACCCCAGCCAAGCGGAGTGGAGCCAGCCCGTGTGCTTCTCCCAAACTGATGCCTTCCTCCAAAATGTCCATTAAACATTGGGTTACAAGGACTCCGTGCTCTTCTCCTCCAGAAGTGGGGAAAAAGGCTCCTTCTCCTAGAAAAGCCCTGGCAGAAGTCACCCAAGGCCTCCTGGAAGCTGCTTGTTCTCCTAAAGCCCCACACTCACAGTTTGAAAAGCGTGCCAAGAGAAGGCTTGACTGCAGCAAGGAGGACGATGCGGGGCAGAAGTGTCTGCAGGCCTGTAGCTGTGTGACTGAACTGGACCATGCGGCTAAGAAATCCAAGCTAAGTTTATGTCACTTGGCTGCAGACCAAAAAGCTTGTGATGAAGGCTCTCTCAGCCTGGCTGACTTGGATAACGACTGCGAAGGCTCCAGCCGCAGCCCAAAAGAGCCTTCCTTTCCTGGAAGCCGTATTAATCCATCGGGCGTTCAAACTCCCCCCCATCTTTTCAGATCTCCATGCGGAAAAGCCACTGAGGTAGTAGATAAAGAGAATAGTTCACCTGAAAGAAAAAATTGGTTGTCTGCTCTGGGAGAGAAGCTACGGACTGGCAGAGCTGGCAGCCACAGTGCGTCAAACAGCCCCCCGTCATCTTGCAGTCCTGGTGCCAAACGACAAGAGGCTGTGGCAGTGGCCACTTCGCCAAAAACTGTAAGTAGGATAGTCAGTGACAGTGGTCATGAAAGAAGTTCTCCCTAGCTGCCACTCTCCCCTTGTTTGTTCTCTCCTGCTCAGGCATTCAAAGAATTATCTGATCCCTTTGATTATGGACAAAAGGGATGATTTCTGGCTTAGAAGCCAGATACATTAATGCTTTATCTACTAATCCCCTCTGTGCAGAAACATAATTTTTAGGATAGTGATGTCCCTCATTTTAAAGGGACTTAGGGCACACAGGAGCTCAGAGATTCTCGCAGTCCCCAGCGGGATGTTCGAACGATGTAGCCATCGTCTGAAACACAGCTCTACTCCGAGAAGCACAATAATGACAGCACCTTTCCTGGCAGATCTACTATTTATGTGTTCACTGTCACATCTGCCTGTTTATGTTACTGGAAAGCCACTTTAGCATTGGAAGAAAGAGCTAAATTCTATTCTAGCCCAGGTAGCAAAAGAATTTGTTACCCATGTTAAAACCATGTGGCTAAATAATGCCTTCAGTTCCTTCAATTGAAAACTAGCAGAAAACAAAGGAATTGTAAAAGAGTCAGAGGGCAAGATTTGACCTACATAATCCTGCTTTTGATGTACAAGAAGCCTGGCACAGGGCTCATCCTAGGATCTGAAAGTTAAGCTTATAAAGCAGCTAAAAAAGTTGGCGTGAGGGCATGAGAATTTAACAGGTAAACTGAGAAATGATAATTACCTTTTTTAAAACACACCAAATTTGACTCGTCTCTGAAACTGGACTTCAAGTCCTACAGTGTCTTTGACAGAGTCTTATTTCAGTGTATGTTAGGTATATTTTCAATCATCAAATTTTAGTTGTACTCTCAATTGAATATCTGATGCTAGAAGTTGTTGCCATCATTAAGGCCTATTTTGGTATCTCATTTCTTACCCGATTTCACTTCTTCCAGCACTTCTGTCAGATATGAAGTGGGCAAGCCACCACTCCTTAGGTTATGCATAGCAGCTGAACTCTTCATACTGTGGTTGTACCAAGAAATCTTGGTTATAGGAAACCTACAACTACTTGTGCTTTATGCTGTACATGTTTAAACACAGGACAGAAAGACTTGCCCTGGAGAGAGATTACTATAGAACAACTACCTTTCCTGCCCAGTATGCTCTAGTTCAGATTTTGGGATGCTCCTGTGTAGTACTCAAAGCCTGAGGAGGTGCCTGAAATAGCAGCAGCGTTCGTTGATCTGCTACGTCTTGGAAATCTGCAGCTCTCTTATCTGCTGTAGGGAAGCTGAAACTGCAGTCAGAGTGCTTTTCTTATGGCAGTAAGACAACCCTAGGTTTTAGCCAGTGTTTCCTGTAGGTACTAAGCCTCTTATCTGCGAGACAAACAGATTATAGTAAAGAACCTTTCATTTACTATCTTACTTGGGAAGCTAAACAAACGGGACCAATGATGGAGGGGGGACTTCAAGACTCCTGCAGCATATGAACAGTTAACCTAACTGTTTCTTGTTGGGTTTGGGTTGTTTTTTTTTTTTCTTCCTAGGCTGCAACCACTTCAGTTTCCATGAGGAAGATCTGCACATACTTCCACAGAAAGCCACAGAATGACTGAAGCGGCATGCAGCAGTTGCACCTGATGGATGTTGACACTGTGGTATCAAGACCAGATTTAGCAACGCCAACAACGATGTGCTGGGATTACACAGTTTGTTGTCAGACATTCATAAACTTGGGGTTTCGTTCTTCTGTTTTTAAAGCTGTTAACAGTTGAAGTCAGCTGAGTGTGGAAAATCTACACAATACTTACTCATGGTCTCTTACTGACTTTCAGATGATGGATTTTTTTTGTAAGGAAAAACAGAGTATTTTTTACACGGCAACTGTTACAGTCCAAAGACAGCAACAGCTCTGCTGTGCATTGTTGACAAGCACACATAGCTTGTCAGTTTGTGTTACTAATCTGCCGTTGAAACTTCCTCTACTTAAGAATAATGTGTAAATCATTACACGCTCCTGAAAAGCAAGTGTTGGAATGTGTGTAGAGAAACTTACTGGAGGTAGATCTGAACCCTTCGTGCTGAAAGGCATTTCTACAGTTATTCCTCTAGTACCGCAATGACTACCTGCTTCCAGTAGGGAAGTTATGAATCTGTTAAGTAAATATAAAAGACTTTTAAACAGCCTGTGTCCATCCAATGGTGATTATAGTCTAAGGGGAGACAACATATAATCAAGTACGTAACACCTGTGCTCCTCTTGCCAACCCCTTTCTTGTCCCAGTCTGAAAACTTCTGTATTTACCGACTTGGCTGGCTCTTGAACCATCAGCACTACAGCTGTTGAGCTTGTCACTTCTCTGAAATAAAATACTGGCAAGGTGTGTTAGAAAAATCAGTTTGATCTATCCCACACAGGTATCCCATAACAGCTGGTTGCTCGGTCACCTCTTACAGGTTCAGCCTGTAGTAAAGGCATTAATAACTGCTTATAACATAATTTCATAACACTTTTATAATACAGTAGCTATAAAATAATAGCTTGTAAATTGGGGGAGGCACACTTGACATTTTAGAAAGCACTTGACAGAGTTTACATATTAATATTAAATGCTTTGCCATTGTAAGTCAGCACTGATGCTGATAGAACAAGGTCACTGAAATGAGATCACTGTCCTGCTGGCTAATGATACTAACTCCTCAGTCATGCTTTCCCCAGGGGGAGCTAGTAGAAGATCCTTATCTTAGGTTGGAGCATTTACTCTGTCTTCTGGTATAATAGTTCCTATGAACTTTAAAAAAAAAAAAAAAACCAAAAACAAAACAAACAAACAAAAACCAAACCAAACCTCTGAATCCCTATTAAGTTTTTCTACTGCAAAAGAATTGAGGTATTTGAGGGGGATGTGATCCAACTAACTCATGTTTTCCATCTGAAATTTTTACACCCACTTTACAGTAGCATTGAATAGTACAGTAGCTGAAAGGGAATAGAGGAAAACATGGTGGTTTGTATTTTATGTTGTAGATTGTATTTTGCAAGGAAATAAATGACTTGAGAGAAACTGGCTTTTTTGAAAGGTCTCTTACAGCTACAAAGCAAAAGTAAATGTGTAGTGTGCTTTTTTTAAAAAAAAAGAAAAGTAGTCATCATCAAGTTGCATCTTTCAGCAGGAGTGGTCAGGTATGTATAGGGGCCAGAACAACTTTCTCCTGTTTACTGAATTACTGGCCATCATCCCATGAGCTTTCAGGAAATGCCATTAGGAAAGTGGGAAAGGTAATGTAGTGCTTCAGGCATGTTTTTATAGTTCTTGTTTAAAAAAAATGGATTTTTATAAGTGATTATCTGAATAGATCTAGTATCTTGGGCAAAACAGGAATATAAAAAACCTGTTAGTTTAATTTTAACCTGTTTCTGGATATTGAGGTGGATGGAAGTAGTAGAAACATAACCTAAAATATATAGGTTAGGGATTGAATTCTGTCTTAATTTTAATTATTAGAGCAACTGTGTAGGGTACAACCTACCTTGCCTACAGCCAGTCTTTTATGCAGGATTCTTCCTCGCGGTTTGTAAGTAACAAGTTGCAGAATAAGGAGATGTGGACCCTATTGAAGTACATGAGAGTCATCAGACATTTCAACAATAGGATTTCCTGTTCCTCCACTTCTTTCACAGTATTTTCCTCCTCCAGAAATGTTCTGCAGCCAAACCATTATCTCCCATATCTTGTAAATGGCTACCTAGAGATGATTTACACTGATGGGTTACCACTTGGATGAATAATACTGTGTGGGGAAGTCAGATTTTCTCCTTTCAAATAGTACTTTTGTTTAGTGGAACAACTTGTTTTATGGACCACCAGGCATGATTTCTTTCATCTTAAGCTGACGTCAACCTGATTCAGAGCCTAGGAGAATTAACTGAAACTTATATTCTTCTATGTCCAACTTCCTTAATCTTATCACGATAAAATCATGATTGCGAAAGCATGGAAGAATTGCTGATACAAATCGTATGTCAAGTGGTTTAAGGTAACCAGTGCTGTCTTTACCTGAGAGACTTGCTGAACTAAGCATTCAAAGAACTGAGCTCTTGTTTTGAGCCAGCAAGCTATACCTCTGCATTACCTTTCCTTCTAAAGGATTTACAGAAACTCTGTACTCCATGTTTTATAATCAAATTAAGCCTTTTGAGATATTATTCCCAAATCTTATGTATATATGTAAATCCCACCTTATGTATCTTGCAGGTTTTTCCATGCAGACGATACTGGTTACTAACGTCTCTCTCCTCAGTGTTTACCCTCTAATTGCCAAGTGGGATTTGGGAATGACCACAGCAGTTTATGATGGGACTATTTCCAATAGTTGTTACTACTGCTTTGTTGGAAGTTATGCCTCTCACTGCTCAGCTATGAGCAGTCAACCAGTTTAGTTTAATAGCAGTTTGACAGTGACTTGAGCTAACCTGGCTTGGCAAAACTGAAGAGGCACTCCCAGGATCCGCACAGATGCATGGTCAGCAAGCCTTGGCAAGCATTTCTTCTGGTAACAGCACTGACTTAAGAATCCCTTGGGGAAGCTAACTACAAAGAAAACCAAAAATTTTAATTGCCTCAGTTCCCTGACTCAGCAGCTAGTTATACCAAAACTGTTGAGGGGACAGAAGTGAGGGTGTGGGGACAGCATTGCCCCTGAGGAGACTGTTCTGTCAAACTCTCTCTTGATGTGTAGAGTTGGTAGCTTCTTGTTGGTCAAGGAGTGCTAAAGTCTTCCTTTGGTACCGTTGCTTCTGCAGCCATTGACCATGGCTGAAATCTCCTGGATGGTCCATCTTACCTTTGAGTGTCCACACCACCCTGTAAACTGACCTACAGAGGTTAAAGAAAAAAATACTATTGTGGCATTGAAAAATGTTCTAGGTGCTATCTGTACTTGGTATATAATTTCTTAACAAGTTTTGTTTAGAAATAGATGCTTTCCAGCCAGGGAGTTGCCAAAAGCATTTGGTAGCTGACTAGAGGTATCACCATATTCAAGGGTTTACGTGTAGGCCTTGCATCCAGAATGCCTCTTAAAGAGGTTCCTCAAGGTCAAATATTAAGAGTTTTTCATAGCCAATACTGGTTTGGCAGTAAATGGGAAATGGTGTTCATCTTCAGGTCCATTGCAATCAAATTTCATTCTTTCCCTCCTGAAGCTGACCTAAACAGTTTTCCAAGTGAGTGGAAATTATCACCCTCTGTTTCTCTACACAGAAAAACAGAACTCAATGGCTTGCATTTTTCCTCTCTGATTTGTGTATGGCCCAGTCTACAATAAATAAAATACATTCTGCTACTATACAGTGTCCCTGTGTCGTCCTTCAAAGAACAGCTTTGACCATAACCAAATGCTCTCCATCTGCACTGCACAAAATGCCAAATAGGATGGAAAGCAAGGAAGAGGAGGAAGCAAACATGAAGGAGCGCATACATAATTTCTTTTAAAATAACTTAAGAATAAACACTTCATGTCACTTGTTTTATAGAAATATGCACAACGATACGAGGACAGCATGAACCCAGAAGGGCAAAAGCAAAATTATAATTAAGGATTACCTTTCATTTTTAAGCCTCAATCTGATTTATATATTTTTTTAATCAGAATAAGTAACTTTCCATCTTAATTTGCGCATTATGGAAAAATTCCAGGGACTAAAAGTACAGCTAGATTATAACGGGAAGACCCATTACACCAGGCTTGTGCAACTAGGCATAGACTTAAAGATGAGAAAGGATTATGTGTAATGAAGTCCAAATACCCTGTATTAATAATTTCAACAGGGTATCTTTAACTCTGTTTAAGCTACAGCAGTTCTTATTTTTGAAATTGTTCAGTCTTGATTTAAAGGCTTCAAGTGATAACAGGTCCATTACAGTCGTACGTAAATTATTCTAGAGGTGAAATACTGTGAAAAGATGCTGACTGACTGACTTACATTTTGAATTTGTTTAGCTTTGCCTTTCACCTGTTAGCTCAGACTATTCACTTTTTGGTCTGGGCTGAAGATATTTCTACTAGTATAGATCTTTTATCCAATATTTAGGAAGCCCAGACATGAGACTGAACCACTTCTTGTTCTCCTCTTTCATGAGCTAAATAGATTCTATGTACAATCCCCAAAATATTTCTCAAGCTTGAGTTAAACAGCTAAGGAAGTGCTTCATTCCTTCACATTAGGGTGCTACAGTAGTAGCTCCACTCGTATTAACACAAAGCTGCTCTGTGTCTTTCCTTCACCTCAAGGGCTCAGCTTCATGATTTACTTCTCCCCTCGTGTCTAAAGAAGAATGGCTGAATCATTAGGTAAAGTATCTTCAGCCATCCACTTCTGTACCATGCCTGGATTTTTTTATTTGGATCATAAATTATGTAACTCCCTGGTTGCCTCATAAGTGTGCTCTCACATCGTGGTGGTGTGAGCGTGGCAGAGGAGGAGATGGACACAAATCCAAGCAGCAAAGACTAAGCTGACCTAGTAGAGCTGATCATTCTTACATCGACTTACCTGTAACTGTGACAAAATATCAGTATACTCTTGTTTGCTTGGGGTTTTATCCTTCTAGTTGTAACATCGTTATGATAAAAATCTCAGTTTATTGTTCTGTTCCTGTTCTTGCAAAAGGTGTTAGGTATCCCAAAACCAGACTAATAACAGTCCGTAGGACTGTAAAGCCAGTTCCACTGTACACTGCAGCGACAGCAAAGTAGGCTGTGTTGACAGGAGTTCAGCAGATATTGTCGGAGTGTATTACTGAACTATTCAGTGTCCCCATTACTTTTGTTCTGCTAATTTTCATGGATTTACCGATGCAGGAAGTGACAGCGTGTATACTGTGGGATCAAGAGATCCACTGAATTCTTGAAAACAACATGTGACTGACATAAATGCCATGAGCTTTGACTTACTTGAGTAGACTGATTTGCTGCAGGTAGTTGACAGCAAGGTGGTTACGGGAAAATCCGAAGTGTTGCGTCATAAGGAATCAGCTGTTTGTACACATGCAATTGTTTTAAGAAGCAGAACGGGAGTGATAAAGAGAAAGCTGATGTCTGCAGAAGTTAACAGGAGAAAAATAATCAGCCTAAGGATAAAACTAAAAGAACAAAGTACATTGCATAAGAGAGGCAACCGACAGGAGAAACTAATCTTCACCCAATTGTTACATACTTAGAAGAAAGAGCAGGGCTTGGGAGGCCCATGCTGCAGCTTCGGATCAGACTCCTAGCTATATACTCTAGTTTTTTTCCTCTGTGCCCTGGGACAGTTGCCCATGCTTGCCAGTTCACCCTGATTAAGAAAGGGTGTGAATTTGAAGGCTGTTCCTGATCTTTTTGTGTGTGGGCACTCTTCTTCCACCTGGTCTGATTTAACTTAATCCACTCTTGGAAAGAAGTCAGTTTTATTAAGATCAACCAGAATAAGGTTTTCTTGTTTCAGAATAAGCCTGGTTTTGCACAGGGTTGTTCAGAAACAGCTATTCTGAAGTAACAGCTCTGCAGTAACTCCACCACGTAGGCGATCCCTCAAGAAAGTGATGCGAGACTGCTGGTGAGTGGTATTACATAAACCCAAGGGTATTCTCAAGCGTGAAGGCAACAGGAAAACTTTTCTCCATCAAAATGAATTGCTTAATTTTCTTGTCTCGGCACCCCCAGCCTTATCAGGTAGCGACATTGAGAACGGCTCCGGCACTGCATAACACAACCTGTGGTTTGGCTGTTGGCGTGCTGCTGCCTGTCCAAGGCTGAAGGAGCTGCTGCTGCTGCTGCTGCTGCCTGGTGGCAGAGCCCTCGCCTTCCTGTCGAGTGAGAAAGACTCCTGCTCGCTTCCGGATTTGTACGAAATTGTGCTGCTCCACTTTCCCACCGCACAGAGGCCCACGGTAACGGGGGGGTATTTCCCGCAGTCGCCGCACCCCCGGCCCCAGCGGGTCTCTCGGGCTGTGCCTGCATCCCCGCGCCTCCGCCGGTCTGAGCACAGCCCTGCATCGCCCGTGCAGTCTCCCACCACCTTCTGTCCCCGTCGCTGCCCCGCAGCCCCTCAGGAAGGGCCTGTGGGTCCCCCACTGAGCTCACACAGCCAAAGTGCTCCAAAAAGCGTGTTCTGGCTGCGCTTTTATCTGCTTGCTGTGCTCCCAGCAGGGATACCACCTTGGGGCCTCCCCTACCAAAGAACGTGCATGCAGCCTCCTTTTTCATTTTCTCCCTGGGAAGTGGAGAAGAGTGGGTTTTAAATATAATGCTGCGAGTTCAACGCTGCTAAGCAGAGCTTGTCTGACTGCAGATGCAGCTGGAGCTCCCGTCTTGGTCCCGGCACAAGTGAGTTAAGGACAAAAGGTCTTCATTGCTCTTATGCAAAGAGACAATTTCTATGGCAGCTGAAGGCAGCATTAGTATTCATGCCTTGGCTGGTCTGGCAGCAAGGCAGCTAACTTGATATTAACTGTGGCACAATGACTGGGTTTTATGGGCCTTTTCTTAATATATATCACAGGTAGCCAACCAAGTGGCTCTTTATCCTAATTTCCTTGGGGTACCTGTTCTCCTACCCGCTCCAGCGATGGGCCTTGGGTTTTTCTTGCAATGGTGGTGGTTTATTAAGGGCCACAGGCATGTTCCCTGCCTGGCTCATTTGTTGTCATGTTGTAATCCTCTATTGGTTTACTTTTCAGCTGATCAAAGTTCCTCTTAAACGCAAATCATCTGTGTTTACAAATACTTTATTGTGTAATATACTAAAGCTTTTTCCCAGTGTTTGAACAGGACTATAGATGTGCAGCTGAGACATTTCCACATTATATGCATTAGAAAAGTGTTACCCTAAATGACTAGTGGAAATTATTTCTGCTCCAGGACGCAAAATGATGCTGAGTGAAAGAGAGAAGAGGGTTTATATGGAAACAAGAGTATATTCCCCTTTGTCCAGGCCCGCCAAAATGCTCCCACCCCTTCCCCTTCGTCGTGTGTCTCACCACAGCACGAGGGTGTGCCAGAACATGTTCCCACAACCTTTCAACCCATTCAGCACAGACTGCAACTTTCCTGGCTATTTTTGTGTATTCCACTCAACGACTAAGTGCTGAGGACTATGATGATACATCCTCTCACCAGCGGCGCCCAGCAGAATGCAGTCTCAGCTGCTCACCGTCTGCTTTTCCAGTTATTCTTCCTAAAAAAATGGATTATCAATAGATTATCCTTCTGATCATAAGGGCGTAAACTTGAAGATGTGTTGTTCCTGGCCAGGACTCTAGCTCTTAGTAATCAAGTATTATTCTTGTTGACAATATGATTTCTGCATCTAACCAAAGCCCTTTGCAGGCTGCCTTTGCCTATTACAAACAAAGTGGCTCATCTGCTGCTGAAGATTAACCACCCCTGGGTTGAAACAGGGCAGCTATTTAATTATACAAAGCTAGAGCACGCAGTGGTTTCCTGAACACCTCTGGTTGTATAGCGGTATTTTAGCTTTGCTTCAACTTCTCACTCTATTTACCAAATATGCTATAACCCTGCTACTGACTTATCCTTTGTAGAAAAGCCCCTTTTTGCACTGACATCTGCCAGTTTTTCCATTGCTCAGCAACACTCGGGTGCCGCGAACCCCACTACCATAGCAAGATTAAGTCAATCTCACATTGACCAGATGTAAAAGTTACCATCAAATCACTGTGGCTCACCGAACTTGTCAACACCAGAACAGAGTCTCCCATTTTGGGCTGAGGTGCTGCAATACAGCACAAATAAACCATCACAATTGCTCCTGCAATATCAACTGACAGCGACCAAGGCACAGCGTGACTGATGGGCAGCCCACTGACAGCTCACAACCCAAATCACCTCTGTTTCATGTCGTATCCTTGTGAATTAAAAAAAAAAAAAAAAAAAATGGTAGCGTTACCATTGAACAAAGTAGGGGAGCATCAGCCACTGCAATGTGGGCAGGACGTGACGGGATCAGAAATCGGAGCTTTTGGTTCCCACCTTCCCACTCATCTTCAGGAGTGCCTGAATCCTCGAGGAGCCTTCATTCC
The DNA here is from genome assembly GCA_009819775.1 of Phoenicopterus ruber ruber. Taxonomy (NCBI): domain Eukaryota; kingdom Metazoa; phylum Chordata; class Aves; order Phoenicopteriformes; family Phoenicopteridae; genus Phoenicopterus; species Phoenicopterus ruber. Next base: position 25,578,405 of record CM020217.1, on the reverse strand, counting down.
CTGAGCTTCCAGGCAGGCTCTGCAGCAATGTTTGAAAGCAGGAGTTTGTCTTCCAAGGACCTTTGGCACCGGTGAACATTTCAACATTAAGGCCTGACTCACTAAATAGAGCAGGGGTAATTGTAGGAAGCCAAAATCGGGATCTGGCCCTGCACAGACAAGCGATTTTTCACGCCAGGGTGACCTGCTAGGAGCGGGGTCAGGCAGAAGGGGAAAGCATTCCCCTGATGGGTTAGCTCTGGGTCTGCAAGACGTATCCACTAAGTCCCACGGGGCAGCCAGGGGAAAGTCTCTATCCAGGAGCAGAAAATGAGGCTGTTTTGGGACCTGCCAGCCACGGTCAATGTGAGTTGCACAGAGAAAGGGCCAGTCTCCCACAGATATAAATCAGCCAGGCTCCACCGACACCACAGCTCTGCTTGTTTACACTAATGGAAAGTGTTACCCACTGTATTTCAGGTATTAGATTCTAATTTATACTCACTCTCTATCCCATTACAAGGCAAATCGCACTCATTGGCAGGCTCTTGGCTGAAGAGGGCATTGCATTATGCCTCTGGTTTCATTTTAAAAAGTAAAAGCAAAACCTTAACTTAGTCCTTCCAAATTATGGTACGAAAATACATGCCAAAACTGTGCTGTAAAAATATTTGGATGCTAAAAATAGATTGGCATTTGAATAGCTGTTGAAAGGGGAAGCACTCCCAACCAAACCTGGCACGACCAAAGCTATTTATTTTCCATACACTTATTTCCAAACAGGTTCAGCACACGGAGCGATCATTTCCTCATAGGGTCTTTGTAAGCCCAGGTACCACTGGTGGCAGTTCCTAGTGTAACCGTAGCTGGATTTCCACTGTTGTCACCCGCCTTCCCGGCCCGGCATCCAGTCCGGGCATTGTCGTCATCAAACTGGAAACTTTTTTCACCGAAGGAAACTATGAAGGTTGAGTTAATGAGAACAAAAATCTCACCTCAGAAAAGACTAGCATCTCCAAATTGAAGCCTCTGAAACTCTTCTATATTATTTTAAAGGCAGAACTTACTGATTTATCAAATCATCAGACAGATCAATGCATGAAAACATTTGCTACTTTCTCAGTGCCCTGTGTTGATGCACTTGCACATTGCTCATTTTCCACCCCTGAAGTCATGCTGTGGTAAATCAAACATTAATATGTAAGTCTCTGCAGCATCCTATCATGGCAAAATAATGATACCTTAGAAGCATATTTTTCCAGCTCAACTGTAAGTACCAATGTATTTTTTATACCTCTACAATCAATATTCATCTTTAAATATGAGAGACCTACAGCACTTCTTAGGAAAGCATTTTTAAGGGCCTGAGCAGGGGGGAAGTAGAAGGCCCATGTTACGGAGAGAGCAATTGATGCCAAAAGGAGTGATGAAGACAGTGTGATGTGAAACCAACAGAAAGGCAGAAAAGCAGGAGAGAAATTTTGTTGTATTATTCTTGTCCGATTTAACCCTCAAACCATTTTTACCACATCATTAGCAACAAAGTGCTGCCAGTAGAGTTTGAACGTCTTCTGTGGTATTTTACATGACTGTATTTGTGTGTGTGTTTCTAAATAAAATCTCCTCTGCAGCAGACTGCAACAGTCAGCTTCACACTTTTTCAACGCAAAAAGCTTCACCTTTGTTCTTTCTTGCCAGTATGCCTCACTCAAATTGAGCCTGGCTTTTTGATGACTGCCTGAGGTGGTTTCTCTGTGTGCTAGAAGAATCATTTCAAAAGGCTTACTTGTTCTACAGTGCACCAGAGGAATGCGGGGAAGTGCACTGGCAAGGGAAAAGATAAACAGTGCAAACAAAAAGAGCCGTTTAATCTTGCTCAGCTGTATCTCAGCCGCAATTCTACTTTCTCCGGGCAGCTTTGACACAATCACGATGCAAGCGGCCGGCTTGGAAGTGCAGTTTGCAGTAGCACCCAGCCCCACCTCGAAACAGAGAAACTGAAACACCCACAGAAAAAGAAAAAGTTTGCTCACAGGGCCATAGCGTACAACAAAATTTTCCTCCACCATGGTTGCAACTTGTATCTATCGCAATTAGCAGGAAGCTATGGTCCGCGTTCAGACTTATCACAGATAATGATTTTTGCTTAGTAAGCCTGCGGATGAGTCATTAGATCCACCGGCTCAAGCACCGTGTACTGCTTCATGCCAGGCACGCCCCGAGGAGCCAAGGCAGCAGGGTGGCCGTATACCTGCGGACGCCTGCAAGACAAGACGCTTAAGTTGAACCCTGTTCTTGCCAGCAGCAAGTTCTCTGCAAGTTATTTGACATTTTTGTCCTTGTTTTTCCTCCTTTGTAATGAGGTTACTCCTCTCTATTTCATCTAATGCTTGTGGCATCTCCCACTTGCAAAACGCTTTAAAATCATTGCGTAGAGGGACATCTACGGAGATGCACTTTACATCTCCAGGGCAACTGGTGGAATGAGGAGAAAGTATATTGCCCCCCAACCCCAAAGAGTTAATCTAACAACAGGCTTCCTGTCTCAGAGCTGAGGATGCCAAAAAAATGCTTCACCGCAAACTCTCCTTTCTGGCATCTCGCTGTGGGTGTGGGGAGGGGAAACCCAGGGAAGGACCACTACAGTAGGGCCTTTAAATAATATTTCATCCAATAAACATCTTAAGGCAATAAAAAGGAGTTTGCTTCACAGTATGATTTCTTTATGGTGGACATTTTACTATACTGGTTCAGGTTTGCTGACGCTACCCAGAAAAAGTCATATGGCCCGAATGAGCAAGTGTTTAATCGCTAGAAAAACCCTCTTGCTCTTTGCACGTTCTTGCAGTGCTGCCGCAAGCCACCCAAAAAAGCGGACTTGGGCCAGGGAATCCCTCCCCGCAGCCCAGGTCCACAGCAAATCCTGTCCCAGCGTTCTTGGGAGGCCGTCTGGCTCCGGCAGGGTCCCTGCGGGTTGCCGAGCCGCGGTGTGAGCCCTGCTGTGCCTGCACCTTGGGCTTTGCTTTTACTCTCACTGCTATTACCAGAAACTACACTTTGACCAAAATAGGAGGTTTCCTTCCTCCAGCGCGGTGGCTTGGAAAAACACGGAGTTATTTCAGATAAAGCCCGAAGAGGTGAATGATTTGAGGTGCGTCACAGCTGATTAACAAAAATCCTTAAGCAAGAATAAGCCTCCCCTTTGAGCTACTTTGAAATAACCTTTAGCACAAATGTTTCTCTAGGCTCAGGATATCCGAATGCAAAGCAGACGGGTCCCAGGGGCTCCTTCCCCTGCTCTCTCGTACCTCCTCTGTATCTCTTTGTCATGATGTATTTGCATTTAAAAGTAACAAAGGGAGAAAAATTACACCTTGTGGGAAGTTTAGCTCTGTTCACACAAGCTGCTTTCTTTTTTTAGCATGATGCTTCCTGTACGCTCGGGGAGTTCAGCCGCTGTTTCTGGCAAAGTACATTCCCAGCAGAGAGGGGCACGCAGGAGAGAAGGGAGCACAGGAACAGGCAGCTGCTGTACAAGTAGCTGAGCAGCCCCTGGCAGCACAAGAGGAGATATGGATTTCAAGGGAAGATTTTTTTCATGCAGAAATCCCGCTTCCTTCTGGCCCCCTTGGAAGCTGGCAGAGCGAGCACCGCACCTCTCACCGCAAACCTGTGTCTCAGAGATGCAGCTGTTGATTTCGAGCGTGAAGGTGAACGGAAGGTTGCACCCTCCTTGGCCTGCGACCTTCAGCTGCAATGGCACCGCTGGAGAGAGCGGCGCTTCGGGCCAGCTCTCCTCACCCCTTTCTGGAAGCGAAGCTCTGGGCAGTGCCCTGCTGCACCCAGAGGCACCCAGGGGACGGGGCAAGAGAAACCCTGGGGAGCAGCAGAGCCCGGCGTCCTGCACAGCTCCGCACACTGTGTGCCGTTCGGGTTCAGCAGCCTTTTGTGACGTCCTCGTTTTCAGGTGGGAGAGCAGAAGACATCCCTCTTCCCTCCTTCCTCCGGCACCACCGGGTGCGTTTCAGCTCCTCAGTGTGCGGACGGGGCTGGGAGCCGCTCCTGCTGAGGAGGCCTCCTGCCCACGCTGCTGGCAGCGGCCGCAGTCATTCTTTCCGTGTGATAAATATGGTAACAGAGTTTGCACAAGGTCAGAGCTGGGAATAAATTCCATTGCTCAAATAGGAGAGAGCTAAGTTTCATTCACTCGCCGCCATTCCAGCTCCGCGTCAACGCCGTTTGTTAAGAGTGACCTATTACGGGTGACCTAGAGGCTGCCCTGGAGACTAAATTCACTTACTATCTCTCCTGCAAGCTTGCAAAAGCACCTCGGGTACAGCCAGTGCCCGAGCATGCCAGCTGTGTTTGCTCCTGGACAGGCTGGTGGTACTTGCACAGGCTACGCACGTTCGGGCAGCAAGGAGGACAGAAAGAAGGCCAGGCACAGCACGCTCAGGAGCTATAGGATGGCTGCCTGTGCGCAGTGGTGTGGACACAACCAAGGTGGCACGGCTCCGGACTCGGCTGCCTTTTCTGCATCCAGAGGTCTACGCTTGCCGCCAGCACTGCTCTCCCAGGCGAAGCGAAGCTGGGAGCCCGGCACCGTCACACGGTGGTTGTGCAGCCCCGGCAGCATGTGCCCCATTCCTGAAAGGCTCGTCTTGCCTCGAGTGGGAAAATCCCTTATCCTCACATCTGGACATTGCAAATAGGTCCAATCACTTGCCAAAAACTAGCAGTTGGAGACGGTGCTAATAGATGCACAAAGAGACAGAATTCTGCATTACGGGCAGGTTTTTTTAAGAAGTCTGGCATTTCAACAGCCCTGATCACTTGCCTTTGCGACTTAGAAAAAGGGAGTAAAAGGACATTAAATATTCCATGTGTGGTGTATGTTAAATATGGCAATTGCATATTGGAGACCATTAATCTTTCCCTGTGAACCATTTTTCCCAGATCACATAGAAAAGACTTATTTTGGAATACTTGAAATATGCAAGTGTTGTCCAGGTTAATAAATTATGGGCAAATCAACTGTCCATATGCATAACAACTGTTTGGTAACATGGGAGAGGAAAAAAATCTCATCTGACCATCGCTGATGGCCTTTACACAGTTCTGAGTAGGAGGTTACCTAACAAATGCACGTTTTATTTGAGTGATGAATCTGCCTCACATCTGTGCACCAGTGTTTGAGATCTGCTTGGGTTCACCTTGCAGTTGAAGTTAAATTAGTATTTATACACATTTATCTCTGGTTGAACCGCCAAGAGTGTCATTTCAGGTAACGATGTTTTGACTAGGGGGAATACACCATGGAATAATAAAACAGCTTTCTGTGCTATTGGGCAATAGATCATATTGGACGACGTGAATTCAAAATCTTAAAGCTGTATCGAGTGAAGGTGAATTAGACTGCTTCATCCTCATGCTGGTTTGGATACTCAAGAAAACCATTCTCTGTCTTTGCTATCGAGAAGCTGGACTGAGCGAAACTTAGGTCGCTCCTTCCTAAACCGTTCCTGTTCATCACTTCAATTTTGAGAATTCAGAGAATAATGTCATTCTCATGCTTTGATATATGGATGAAGGGGGAAAATGTGTTTTCAGGACGGAAGGTGGTATAATTTACATGAGGAAACTCTAACACTGAAAGCTGACCTCTGAAATCTGATAACTTGACATTGTACAAATGTAGAGCTACTATAGTCTCAGTCTGCAGAAGCAAGTTTCAAGACTCTTCTGAAAAACAAAGCAAATTACAGTAATTTCCAGTTCTCCTCACATACATTACTAAATTTTTAATTGTCATCCATATGTGCACCACAACCAAAGATAATTCCTGCCCTAAGGAATCATCAAATCTAGTTAAAGACTGATGAAAGTAGAACATATTACCGGTAAGCCACTTCCATATTTTAAAAGTACCCAATTAAACTTGAAAACATACCTGCAGAATCATCTGGTACCTTGTATTCATACAGATACGACTTCTCTAATTGAGTTAGGCGAGAATACGTACGCCCGGCGCACATCAGCGATGCTTGCTGATAGGTTTGCACTATATTCCTTCAATATCTCCCTGGCGGCCCTCAGGCCAATTTGAAATCTGCACGCTGTTTATTTTCATTTTAGGCTCCCTCAGTGACCACATCATTTGTTCACTGACAGCGCACTTGAAAGGCTCTATCGCTCTACTTGTTTTTACTTACAGGCTATCGAAGATCCTTTTGGACGCCAAGGCGATAAGCATCACAGCAGGCTTGTAAAGCAGGCTAGCAGGGCTCACCGCTGCTGAACGTGGTAAGGCTGGCTTGGGAGGGCGTAAACAAAGTTATCTTCACAAAAAGTAAACAGATCCATCTCTTGGCATGGAAGAAGGGTGGGAATTACGGCTGAATTAACTTTCTCTGTTTGCATCGCTACGGACTTAATGTGTTTGTAGCATGAGCTTAAAGAGACGTTGGGATGTTTACACAGATCTTTCTGCTGTTTTCTGTTCTAAATACATTCTCCTTTGAAATATTGAGCCTTGAGCCAAACGCTTAAGTCTTCAATGAGAATTTTGCCTAAGTAATAAAATGAATAATGACTTCAGGTTTTGGCCCTGGATAAAAACAAATGTTCTTCCTGTGACAGAGAAAAATAATCCATTGATATGAAGTATCTAAGTGGTCACTGACACAATAAATCATTTCATAAATCCCTGACCGCTGATCTTTCAAATGCTTTGTAGTTTGAAACGGATATAACGCATGCTTTAGAAAGTCCTTAATTACGTAGTTTTTCCAATACAAGCATTCAAACCTCCCAGGTGACTAATACTTGTTTTTAAGACAAAGCCTTGAGAGGGGGTGAGGTTAGCTGGCCTATGGCGTGATGGCTGTCTCCTGCGCAGATGTGCTGCAAGAGCAAAGGGCACTTCTGACACGTCCATCCACTGGCAGCAACAGCTTGGCTCTCCTCTCTGGGTAATAGCACCGAAATATTCCTGCCGCATCATTTACTTCAATAAATCATCCTCTCCCTCATGATATATTGGGTGATATTACTGTGTTTATATAAAGCATAATCAATGCTGCTGACTCAAACAATTCCCAGTTTGGTGTTGCAGAAAGATATCCTCACAATTATCGGGACCTGGCCCATGCAAGTTATTAAAAGTCAAATACCAGTAAACTGGAGTACAACATTGCAACTTCTGTCAATGACTGCTCCTAGCGAATTATATTGTCTACTGTTCTCTTTCAGAAACCTCTTCAGTGGCGAGTTTTTTCTCCTCCTGGATGCTGTATACCTACACAAATACCAGTGACCAGCAAAGGACATCCCAGAGGAAAAAAAAATCCCAGATAATCTGCTGAATTTGATGACTTTATTGAGTTTGATATTCTGTTCCTGAGTTGCTTTAGCATCTCTGTACTATGCCAGAATTGCTTCCCCTGGGTGAGTGAGGTAGAACAAGTACCTAAACATTTCCTAAAGGATATGGAGCGAGATGCATCCTCAAGATGCGCGGCTCCATGAATCTCCTGCATAGCCTTGTGTTTGTCACCTCAGTGGTACGTCGTCCGGCCAGGAGCGTGTGCGCTCTTTCAGGAACGTGTATGAACCGATGTGAGATACAAGCAGCACAACACATTGGGACTGGCCAAGTTATGCAATATACTTCCCTCACTCAGGTATTCGGACGGGGTCCACTGGGTGTGATCAAGGAAGACAATCAAACATTTCAGAAGTTGAAAATCTACTCTTTTTTTCCCACATTATTGAAGGAAAAGACAGAGCATATTTCCCTAAGCTAGGCTTGGGTCAGTAAACTTGATATATTCTTAAGGATGAGTTTTTAAACATTAGTACCTCCCATACGTAAATTAGCCCATTATCTCTGTGCAAGGTCTAGAATTTTAGTAACAAGGCATTTTTCTGACCAGGAGAACCAAGCTGATTTTTAAACAAAACTGAAAGAATTTATTTCTCAAATACACTGGAGGGAAAAAAAAAGGTGGGTAGCTATATTTGTGTAAAATCTGGAAAAGTAACTATTCTTAAATTGCCCCATTTGTTCACTCAGATGTTTCTCTCTCCCCCACATATTTTGTAGAGGAACAAAGCTCTTATCTTGGATGTTTTAAACCCCACAAACCCACCAACAATGCAGTGCTCAGCCCTGTGACATCTCAATTTCCTGCGTGGCTCAAACCCCTCATCGGTGAGATACCCTTTGTTACAGAGCAGCCACTTTTGAAGTTGCAAGAAATCCCCGTAAGCCGATGGGATACTTTTTTACATCACTGCTAAAACCTGCTGTTCTAACCTCCATCCCAAGGCAAACTGTGAGAGGTACGTATGGGACTGGCTATACCTCCCCTTGTGAGGTGCAGCACTTTGCACCATCTTCTGCAGCTCTGCAGTATCCGTGCAACCGCGAGGGTCTCTCCAGCAGAACTGAAGCCTAATTCCGTTGCGTCAAGGAAGAAGCCTGATAAAGCCTTTAAAAAGAAGGACAAAAAAAAGTATGCATTACTTTTTCTTCTATGCTGGTGACCACAGCTTTATGTAAGAGTATAAGGAAGGAAGTGAAGAAAGCGGGTCGTTGTGCTTTCTCACACCAACAACTTTCTGCAGCTCCTCAGGCTAGTGAAAAGGGGATCTTCTCAAATGTGCTATGACAGGTAAACACAGCACTACGTGTATCAAGGATATCGAGGGCAATATTAACCATATCCCAGGGTATCTTTGTCTTTCTAGTTCAGACCCTATATGCAAACATCAGACATATCAATAAATAAATATGTCACATATCAGTGCCATGACTATGCTTCCAAATGAGGTGAAGCGGGATAGGACTTTGCCAAATAGCTGCCCAAAGCTCTGTTTGGTTTATGAGCCAGATTTAGCTGCACACAGCTCACACTGATATAAGAGTAAGATTTACCTGCTGTGTGCCACAGCTAAATTAATTGCTCGTGCTTATTAGCTAAGTAGTTTGCAGACTTCTTTTTCTCCTGACTTAAGACACACTTATAGTCAGAGGGGAGCTGATGCACAGATGGCGTTTCCTTCATCAGTGTGTCCGTCCCTTGAAGGGAAAGCAGTTTGTTGATTTTTTACAGAGAAATCCTAATGTCACCTGTTTTTCCATGGTAATGGAGTACGTCTCTCTGCAGCCTTTCCACACACTTTTATGGCTCTGGGACAGGTGTCTCTTCATCAGACCCTGCACAGCTAAACCCTTCCCGCGGGCAAGTGCCTCCCTTTCCACAAAGAGATTCAATTCCATCCTAAAAAACCTAATCAAGCACTGGCTTCCAATTGAACGTCCATGCCTCCGTCTTCAAAAGTTTTCACCTTGTGCTGCAAACCCCACTTCTCCTCGCTGCCAGCGCTGCTAGTGCCAGGATGGTGCCTGCCAGCTTCCTGGTGGTCCTGACGGGGAAGAAAGAAACGGGGAGAGGTTTGTGAGGGTCCCCCCAGCGCTGGGTGCATTTTGGCTGTTCCCATGTTAAGTTCAAAGCCTTCTACATGGCAGCTGAATGGGAGGCTTTCCAAAATCTACAGGAGGCTGGGAAGGAATCCAGCATCACAAGGAGTATCCTGACGGAAACAGAAGAACTGGCAAATAAGCATCTGTGAAATGTACCCCTTTTGTCACAACCAGAGGCACTGTTTTCCCAACAAACACCCTACCCATTTGGAGAAGAACAGTCGCTACCTGTCTCTGTGGGTACGAGCCTTGCTGCCCAGCCAAAGAGCACTTAAAGCAAGCAATCCCTCCTCCCTATACATTACCCTGCTCTTACCTTTTGTTCCCTTTTCAGTGTCGCTACCCTTTTTTTAACAGACAGTATTTTTCTAAGATCCTAGACCTACAAACTATAGTAGTGTTGTGCAAATGCTTTCATTTGCAGGGATAAAGACTCATCATGAGCACAGTTTTTATAAGACTGGGCCTTATATTTCTCCTTGAAGTCCTTGCAACAATTTCTCTCCTGCCAAATCCCTTTCTGTCTAGATCCTGCTCTTACATTCAGACTCCATTTCCTGTGGCTTTGGTTTGGCTGGAGTTCGCGCTCTCTTTTCCTTCTTAATCCCTCAACTTTCTTTTGCTGTATTTTTTTTGCCTCTCGAGCTCGTAATAGCGTTTCTGTAATCAGACTTCTGCACAGCACTGAAATGGCAACACTGCGGGTCTGTCTCAGAGCATTAGGTTGCAAGCATGGGAAGAGGCGGAGAAAAACCCCCTGTGTCTAAATCCTACCATTTAAACTATTATAATGGATGGTGTTTGCAGAAAGTCCTTTAAGTGTTTTTTGTCTTAGAATTATGATATCTCAAATGTCATACACATTGCAGGCACAGACTTTATAAGTTACAGATTTGCATAAAATCAGCGTCTCCTCAACTTTCTTCCTAAGCAGAGAGCCTAACTCTTTCCTGGTCTGCCCTTCCCTTTCTCCAGCAGCTGCAATAATACCAGTAGTAATTCAGAAGAGCGAGAGGCTCCTGCTTTGTGTATATCAGTGAAAAGCCCAAGGACAGAGCGAGCCAGTGTTTCTGGCAGCGCAGCCACATGATAATTAGACAGCCCTAGTTACATACCCACCGGTGCAGGAATGGCATACTTTCCTGGTGAGTTGGCAGGGGCAGGTAATAAAGGTTGCATGCTTACACGTCCATTATGAACAGACCTATTAAGAGCCTCTCCTCCCAAAGGAATGCTGTAGTATACATGGAAATGAGTCTGTGGTCACCCAGCATTTCGCAGGTATCCAGCTGCGCACTCAGCAGACACCGAGCATGCAAAGCCGTACCGCGCCTCCCAGGCAGAATCCAAATATTCTTGCTTAGAGAAGTGGGATCCTTTTAGTTTGAGCAAAGAGGGGGTCCATTTGCTTTTAGCAGTGTTTGGACCACAGAACAAAGCTGTTTCTCATTCTCTTCAAAGAAAGATGGTTGCATATATACGTACAAGCCCCGAAGGATTTTTTTTTCTCCATCTAAAATCCTCCCGATTACTTCACAAGTTTCTTAGCCAATATCTCATTGATTACTGTTGCTATAAGTCCTCCTAAACAGATGAAGTATTTCAAGTGCTTCAGAGAAATGTCCCCTCTCTGCACTGACGTGTGTAGAAATGCCTCTCATACTTTCTGGATCTAGCTTATCTTTCCCAAGGGCTGAGGCATGATGATCCTTCACTATTCTTTTCCCCGGTGTTTAGAACAGTGGTTCTGCCTTTCTCAAAGGATGAGGGAGGTCAGAATCTTCCCTCATACATTTTGCTGAAGTTACAGTATGTCAGACAGGTTATTAACGTTAATGTTATTAATTGTTTTATAACATATTTTTAATGCCTTATAACATTTATGGACTTTATTGCGAATCATCTAATTTCTCCCTTCAGGCGTACTTCCTTTGAAGTAAGGGGTACAGTGTAAATGCTTGAAATCTCAGGAACTGCCAGGGTTTAGGATGCATGTGATGATGATTAGTATTTCCTTCAGGAACTCCATGGTTCTGGGATATTCTTAACATCAAACTCTCGCATCCCTCGGACACTCAAAACTCCCAGAGGATCTACGAAAGTTACAGTCCAGCCAAGTCCACTTATTCCCACAGTTCGCTTTCCACACCTCATTAAAAAAGTGATCCAGGATTTCTCTTCAAAGCTTCAGCAGCCCTGCACATTAAAAAAGAAACCTTTCAGAAATAAACCAGCACACTCTGTTAAGTGCATACAGTACTCTGAGAGGGATTATATGGCAATAAAGAAACATTTCTGTGCAAAAGCCAAAACACAAAAATATTTTTAAAAAGCAATGCAATACAAATGAGACCAGCAGCTCCGCCTGACTCCAAACAAGATTCCAAGGTCTTCAAGGATTCATCTACGCTTACCAGTTCTGCTACTTTAATTATGCTAACACAGAGCAGCATAATGCCTTTCTGGCACAGCAGCAATTACACTGGTATGGTTTAGTCCAGATACACACAGCAAAACAGGGTATACTGGCATACATTTTTTTATAGCTCTGTATGCAGACTGCAGTTTTTACTGGTGCTACATATATATATCTCAACAGAAAAATCGTATTCCTGTTAATAAAACCTCAGTGTCAACGAGGTAGAAGTCCCAACTAAAGTCACCTTTACTTGAACTTCCTTATTTCTCTATCACTTCTTCCAGGATTTTTCTTTGGGGATCTCTTTATCATGACCCCCCTTTGCCATCCCCGCTGTGCTTCTGTGTGTGCCTCCGCAGCTTCCAAACCTCTTCCCAAGTTCGATTCCAGGCTGGACTCCTCACAATCCTCTTGCAACATTTTCAAATCAAACCTACAGGTATGATCATCTAAATTGCAGTTTTCCTTCCAACAGCCACTTCCTCTTTTTTTCCTATCGGATGGGTTAACAAACCAGCTGCAGCAGAAGGCCAACACGAGCCCAGTTATTCCAGCAGGACAGGTGGGTGTTAGGCAATACTGTTACTTGCTTATTCCTGCATTTTCATATAGGAAGATAGGGAATGAATACAATTTGAGAGAGGTATAATTTCTCTTTTTACCATCAGACTGCCTCACCAGCCTATTTTCCATTGCAAAGAGGCTTCCCTAAGTACAGACCTTATTTTTCCCCACACAAGTTCTCTCTGAGGCTCTTGCACATTTAGATTTATCGGATATTTGAATCAGAAATTAACAGCCACTCCACAAAACTGGATAAGGTACCTATGTGTGTACACCTACCTTCACTACTGCTTCTCTAGTAGCAGCAACATAACTACTCCCCGCCACAGGAGATCACTACTGGAATAACTCCTCCATGCTTCCTGAAGGGAGTCAGCATCCCCTCAGCCCCCGTACACAAATTAACACGTCCTTCTCCGAGGCAATCACAAGCTGGAGGCAAAAAGGGGGAGAATCTTCCATCTGAAGTGAAGACTGCCACCACCTCTGAGTACGTATTATTTTTCATGCCACAGTTGGCACCGGTAGTTTGAAGGGGGGTCTGAGAGCCCAGGCTCATCTATTAAAAATAAGTATGAAGAACTGTCTATTTATGTTAACTACAGTCTGACTGTCCAGGGAGATCTCCTGCAACTCTTTGGACTGGCAAACTTGCGATTTATTTCTCTGCTGGTTGTCAGCTGCAGGAGCAGTTGGATTTTCAGAGGGGAAGTGTGGGAAGGGCATTGGAGAGCTGCCTGCACTTCAGTGAAGTCCTCCTTGCAGGTGGGGTAGGTACCAGGCTGCTTTAAAACATCGCTCAGGGAACTAATCCACAACCCCAGCCAAGAAAACTTGCTTTGGCCTGAAACACTTTCAAGCTTGCATATCTGGGAGCTGGGGAAGCAAAAGGCTGCACAGTGCTGAGTAGAGTGGGGTTTTGATCCCTGACTACTTGGTGTTGGTCATTTAAACAACCTAGCGGCGAACCAAGGAAAGAACCTAACTGACGTGACTTTTCAAGAAAAAAGCGTCAAGCTTCGAAATCTGACTTCCTTCGTATTTACTGGACTCAAGTGAGAACAGACAGACTGGAAAACACACAGTGGCAGAAGTAGGAAACGGAAGCCCCATATTGATCCAAACATTAGCCTGAATCCTGCGATGACCCAGATCACAAAGATCAAAAGCACCACGATCCTTGAACTAAGGAAGTAGGTAAGTGGATAGGACTTAATGATGCTGTGATACTTGGGTTACAGTTTGTGTACATTTTGCAATAAAGAGAAACTCTTTGGCTAACTGATGAATTTATGTTTCCCCATTTCTCAGCCTGTCTCGAACCAGCACTCACACTCTCATAGCATCTTGATCCTGCCAACAATTCTGAGAGGGATGCTAAATGTTAGTAGCATCAGAAACATAGTAGTACAGAAATGGCTTAACTTTCTCCAATCAGCAGCTCTTTTTTTATTTATTTACACCGTAAGATGTTTAACTAGGGCAGGGACAATTTACTTTTATGGATTTGCATGCTGGATTCAAACCACAGCTCCTATATTTCACTGGGACCATTAGCTGCTGCTATAAACAAAAAGTAAAATAAAAAATCATACAAGGATGTGCAGTGAGAAAGTCTAATGGTTACTGAAAAAACCCCACATATAGAAAGGGCAGTAGTCCAATGATAAGTGACGTCTAGTACAGTTATGTGACAGTGATAGAGATAGCAAACAAGGCACTACCAGCACTTGTTATCAAAGGAACAATTACAGCACTAGCAGTTGTGCGTGAATGCGGAATCTCTGTAGAAAAGCCTGTGCCTCTACCACACTGCTTTGGTAACAAAAGCAAGCAAGATACTGAGCTACTAAACTGCTGCAAAAAGAAGGAAGATGATACAAGCAAGTCAGGCATTGTTGTGAGTCACTTCAAACTTCAGATACAGCCCCAGAATATACCACACTTTCTAAACCTATGTCTAGGCAAGCACCAGCAGTTAGAGCTTGTGGCAATGGTTTTGTGAGGTATTCAGATACCACAGCGATGGCTGCCACAGATGTACTCAGGCTTAGAAAATATTTCATAGATGGTTGCCACTGTGAAACTCTCTTTCCATTTTCACGTGAGGCTACAAGGGATGTCACGCAGAGAGACTGCTTGCCAAAATTAGAGACCATTAAAGGACCAGAAAAGAGGAATTTTTTTGTTTTTTCCACTTTTGTTTAGGAAGAGACAAATCATAGAATATGATGTATTACAGCAGGGCTGTCTAACCCTTGGGAGAGAGGATGGCAGTTTTGGAGCACGTCCGTGGACCAGCTCTGACGCCTCTGAGCCCCGTGAGCACAGAAGCTGGCAGGGCTCGGGGTCCATCATGCGCAGGGGCACTAGGAGGCCTTGGGCTATGGCTTTGTAGTTGGATATCCCTGTATTACTAACTGCATCTCTTCTAACTCTCCTTACAGACTAAATACTTGGGGGATCCCTCTAAACACTGCAGGAAAGTACATCATCCTAGGCATTAATATGGTTGCCAGCCTTGTATGTACTGCTGTTTTGTAATCAAAAGAGTGAAGACTGCAATTAGTTGCTCATCTTTCAAGCCTTTATTTTGAAGAAGGTAACACTCCCAGCTACAACCGAAATGATTAAGACAGCAGAATGTGCAGAGCAGATGAGTAAATAATAACCATCTGACTCATTTCCTATGTCAGAGGTATCTGGAAACCGAAATTAGCAAGTCACAGAGCAAAAGGCTTCATCTTTCAGCAATTTCACCTTTTCTTTTTATTGTACATGAAGAGAGAAAAATCTGCAGTGCATGGGCCGTGCGACAGTGTCTTGCCAAGGCCATTTACGGAGGAATCTGCACTTTGTGATATTTAGAGGCATACCATGCCTTAAAGCTCGGTGCGTGGCCAGGGGGTCTGCAATGCACCTTCCTGAGCTGTTGGCACCGTGGGGCTCTCTATTTCTGGGCTCTTCTTACTCTTAGTCATGCGGGTTGTTATGTATGATAATGGTCAGACGGATCAGGATTGATTTTAAACCAAAATTGCCTTGCTGAAAGGAAGGCTGAGTTTTAAAGAGTAACTAACTAGAGTGTGAATTAGAAGAAACCACAAACTAAGAGAACCCTGCTTATATTCATGAGTGAACTTACTGTCTGAAGGTGGCTGGTCTCTATCAGCTGCTGCTGACACCAGCCTGCTTTTCTTTGCAAATAAGTTGATTCACAAATGGACCTCAAGGACTTCGGAACTAAATCCACCACTCTTTGCAAATCCTATGTATCCCTTAAGCTGCAAAGAAACCTAAGTTTGAGGGTCTAAGTAGCACATAAGTGCTATATAGGGTTTGTGCTCATCCCTGAGCAGGAGAAATTTTATTAGAATATTTAACATAACCTGGCATTCTAGAGAGAAGCCTTACCTTGGATGTACCCACAGAAATTCATTACAAGAGTAAATACATGATCTAGAAATGATTCACCTCACCTTGACAACTTGCCGTCTGGATTTAGGAGGTTAAGAGGTAAAATGTTAAGGCACATATGAAAACTACTTCACCCGAATGTAATTTGAATGTCCAACAGAATGTCACTGTAGTCCCAAGACAACCAAATAAATGACTGTTCAGAAATGAGACTCAGGGAACATTATTCAGAGTTTCAAATTAAATAATATAAAAAATGGAGATAGCCTACATTATTCATAAAGGCTGATCCAGTGAAAGACCCAAAGAGTCTGAGCTTTCAGAAAGTTCAGCCAGTGATGATCCCCTGTCTAAAGCCATTGGACCCCATAAATCACTCAGCCACAGTGGACTTCAACACCCACAGCAGAGAAGCCCAAATAAAAAGAGGAAATATTTAAGAACACAACAAATCAATAACAGTCCTGAGCAGCAGAAGATGACTTCCAAATCTATGAATCAGTTGCTTCATTCTTATGTTTACATAGTACTCATTTGTTCTCAAGAGTATATTAAAAATAGCACCCTTTCAAATTGGATTAGAACAAACCGTACCAAAACCATAACCAAAACATACGGTCTACCTACAATTTCGGCAATTATCAAGTGTGCTATTTTGAGTTAATACAATTATTAGCAAGGGTTTTGCAAATATTTTCGATGCTCTGGTAATTCAAAACAGGCATGATATGTATTTGCCCATATTTGCAGCAGAAACAAAGATGTGTCAAGGTCATCTTGGCCTCCCTGACAGTGCTCTAGAGCTGCTCGCCTGCCCCAGCAACCTCGCGAGTGAGCTGAGGTGCGGTGCCTGCACAACAAGCTTGAGCATTCCCAGTTGCCCCAGCAGTCCCCACACAAGCAGCAATGGGAGGCTTCCCGCCCTCATGTCCTCACCCCCTGGCTTCAGAACTGAGACCTGCTTTTTATCTTTCTATACTGTCCCAAACTGGCCATCCCCCGTTGGTCCTTCCACAGGCTGCCTGCCCATCCCCATTACTCAGCTGCTCTCCACCCATTTTACGGTTATTACCAGTCAAACCCAGGAGACAGCAGCAACAAAAAGACAATTTTTTAGCTCAAATGTGATGTCAGCTGAACAACCCAGACCACATCTTTGTTTGGCATATCATCATTTCCTTTGCCTTCACCTCACCATGACTCTAGGAGGCCTCTCATACAATTACATGCCCATTTGTCCTACCTATATTGCTCCTCGCCCAGCTTTCCTGTGAAATTCCTGGTTGCCATTAGCATGACTGTGCATACACAGTCTGCTCAATGCAAGCGAAATAGCCTTTCATCCAAGGTGACACTGTTGCCTTTCTCTCTCCCTTTTTACTGCATCTTTCAAAGGTGGAAACTTTAACTCCATTTCACTCCGAACATTTAATTGAGCCTCTTACGCATCCCCTGCCTCCTGAGAGGTTGCACGAATGCAACTTCAGCACATCTATCAACTGCCTCTCTCCACTAACTGTAGAGGGAGCATAGATCCCTAATTCAGGCACCTTACTTATGTGCCCAAGATTAGTTTGTATGAATCCATGCAGTCATATGTGTTAATTGATATGAATATTGAGGTCTGATATATATATATATCTCTCTACCTTATTTGGAATAGTTACTGTATTTCTGTGGTCTTGTCCAGCACCCAGGGGAATGGGCCTGGAGCTATTCTGGAATATAGATAAAAATAACCACGTGCAGAAGTTGCATGGCTAGTGTAGAAGTGCAGACTCTCAAGCCCTTGTAGAAAAACTGTCCTGGGCGAGGGGTCCTTGGCAGCCTCAGGTGAGTTCTGCATCTCAGAACCGTCCATCAGATGCAGGCTTCATGAAAAACAAATATGCCAGGTCTTTGAAAGGGGCTGGTTTGGATCCTAAATTCTCCTACCTGAGCCAACATACAAGTGAGCACTTGATAAGGAGTGCTCTCTACACACTATTATCAATAGTGAGAAGATGTCAATATCCAACATTATGGAGTGTTTTCACCACTATGGCTAACAGCATTACCTTCATCTGTATTTCATTCGGGCCCTGGAATCACATCTGTTTTTTTCCTGTACAGTTATTGTGCACTAAGCCAGCGAGCACAGCTCAAGGATTTTGTTTTGTTTGTTTAAAACCTGCTTGCAGCCATGAGGTTTTGAAATTCACACTTCTTTTCAACTGCTGAAGCAATACGCTGGGATGACATATCACAAAAGCGAGGCCAACTGCTTTCCAGAAGGAGGTATATCATAAAATAAAATAAATGACAAAGAAAAACGGGCCACTGTAAAAGCAAAAGGGAAATAGTGCAAGGTGGTAACATAAGCAAGCAAAAAAGCAAGCAAAAAAAAAATGTACAAGAGCTCACACCACTCTTTCAATCCACAAAAATACTCAAATAAGGGCAGCAGTATTCAGTGGAAACTACACAACAGCACCATCGTCCAGCTGCTTTATTCTTCTCGTATAAAAATGGATCTAATATTAAACACTGCAGCTCCTTGTTAGAACATGAGGAACTAATGCTGGCCACACACTATGAATCACAGTGAGTTTCTATCTGCATTTAAATTTTCTGGTCTTTGAACAAACTGAGCTAATAGCTAAAAATACAGTCCAGTTCCCGTTTCTAAAATCCCATTTCTGCCCATCCTAGCAGTTCATAGCCGGTGATGGTTCACTGCGAAGGTACCAGTGCCTTCTCTTTTCAAAAGAGATGTGATGCAAGCTCTTACTGATTGGCGTGGATGGGTATTCAAGCAGACAGTTTCTCTGAGCTATCCGTTCTTAACTTTTGCATTGCCTGGACATGATGACAGGAATCTAAAAGTTAATTACCTTGCAGTTTTCCATCCTCAAAAATATTTTGTAAGACTGACTTCTCGCTCCTGCTACAAGACTGTGGGAACACTACTACTGCCTGCGTTTCGTCCTGAATGGCAGTGGCAGTAGCAAGCAGTGAAAGACCTATCTGCTTACTGCCCATAGAGATAAAAGAGGACAAAGAAAAAAGGGGTGGATTTTAACATCAAAATCACCACATACATTATGGCTTCTCTAAAAGATATAAAGTTCCACACTGGAAGTCCACTCTGACTTAACAAAAATGTCATTCAAAGATAAACTGATAATTATGAATAAGTGGCTGCATCTAGTTTTGCACAGGTAGCTATATAATACTATTCAGACAAGGCTGATTAGACTTGAAGATGTTTCTATGGGACATGTAGACCAACCCTTTACAATATGGAATTGAGATTTTCTGTCACGCATGAAGCCAAATTCAAGCATCCATGTTCCATAAGTCAAGTTTGGAAAATTATAATGATTCTTACATAGTCATGTAGCTACATAATTTAGAAACGTCACCAAATACTGCTAGTCTCACAACACATTTGGCAATGCCATATAGTGAAATAAAGCAACTCCATAAACCAAGGTTATCTTGGGTATCCAGCATATGTATCTTCCTAAATCAGCTGCATTTGTTTAAAATAACTAGCAGGTCTGACTTAAAAGCACACATCCCTTGAAAGTGAAACAAGTCTTTTCAGAGGAGTGGTGCCTCTTTACTTGTG
This sequence comes from Phoenicopterus ruber ruber, assembly GCA_009819775.1. Taxonomy (NCBI): domain Eukaryota; kingdom Metazoa; phylum Chordata; class Aves; order Phoenicopteriformes; family Phoenicopteridae; genus Phoenicopterus; species Phoenicopterus ruber. The sequence continues at coordinate 25,558,926 of CM020217.1, read as the reverse complement.
TGAAAGGTATAATCCCATTTAGCTGGCAATTTCTTCTTGACAAGAAGCATGTACAATTATATTTTTACAATTCTTTGACCATGAGAACAAAAAAGGCCTACTAGCTCAACCAGATCCAAGAATACTTCTGCAAAAATCATGGTGGTAATAAAATTACGTACATCATAAATTGAACACTTTACCTGGTAAATAAGAGTCACAGGAATTTGTAACGAGTGAAAGAGCTGTAATGGCAAATTTGAAAAACCTATTTGTTAACTGATAGATTAAATTAACTACGTAAATAGAGCAGCAAGTTTTGTAAGTTTATTTTGCAAACAATACCGCATTTTCCCCCCCATGCAATATGTATTGTTTGTATCTCATGCTCATTTTCTTCTATTCTCAGACCAGAAGTAGCACTACAGCAAAGCAGCCAAATTGTGACCCACCATTGGTAATTCCTCTTTGTTTTGAAAGCCATGACCTTATCCCATCCTGGAGCAGAGGGTCATTGTGCTCAACAGATGGGGTGACCCAATCTGGGACTACCCCCAAGAGTCAGGATATTATTACTGCTGAGAAGTCAGTATCTCTTGGGTACACAGTAAAGATTATCCACATCTGACTAATGACCTCTCCTGGCCCCCATGGAAGAGTTTAGGGAATAGACAAGGAGCGTTACAGAAGCCAGCAGAGCTGGGACTTGCCTCATATGTGACCCTGGAGTTGCAAGGGAACCACAATGGCAGACCCTGTGCAAGCCGAGGGACAGGCCCCATGGAGCTCCTTGGCTCAAGGGCAGTCATGGTGGCCAGGTCTTGCACACTTGAGGGACAGGCCCCATGGAGCTCCTTGGCTCAAGGGCAGTCATGGTGGCTAGGGCTGGGCATGGGTGAGGTGTAGCTCAGGCCAGGGTTGAGCATACAGGCGGTCAGGCTGAAGGTCTAGGGCCCTGTGGGGCTGATTGGGGCAGCAACGGCCAGCTGTGCCCCAGCACCACATTCCTCAAACTCTCCCTGGCTGCCACCTCCAGCCTCACATTGACTGATGTGCTAGTATGTAAAATGGAGGTCGTATTATTACTCCCACAGAAACCTGATGGCAGCTACATCTTTGCCTGCTTTCTCAAGGAAATGGGACTTACGCAATCACACTGTCTGTTATTATGTCTGTTAGATGCACCCCTACAACAAATCCTGAGTCTGCTGGCCAATTTTAATCACATCTGACAGAAGGGCAGAGGTCTTAAAGAGAAAAGCTCTTCCGAAAGTCATGCAAATCTGCACGCGGGTTGTGGTGGGGAGATCACTGCAGTTCCTCCAGCGTGAGAAGAGATCGCTATGAGAACTCAACAGCCATGGGGTTTTTGGCTGGTCAACGTGCAGCAGACCTCAGAGCCAGCCACGGCACTGTCTGCGTCCTGCCCGCAGGAGCACTGGGGCACTGGGGAGGTCATGAGGGACACCTGTGGTTAGTAAGGTGCTGTAGGACATAGGACACCTATCATAGGAAACCAGGCCCCATTAGTTTTGCTGTGCAGCTTGTTGTTCCTTTCTTTAAATTAATCTACAGAAGAAAGAGCCTTGTTAAAGGTCACAGCAACAGAGATTAAGTTTGCAAGAAAGTGTTGTCAAGAAGCCAATATTTTAATGTCTGATAGTTTCAAGTGCATCACACTGACATTATAGCATGACAACATTATACTATTCTAATGCAACTTCTGATGTTCACATAATCTGTAGATTACCATTCTGAATCCCTCATTTAAAAAAAAATCCTACCGCCTTATTATTATTTGGAATTTTATGTTAGGCCTCTAACTTGCATGCAGCAGTGAATGAAAACTGAAGAGCGTTAAGTAATTTTCCAGTGTTTTCTCTTGTGAAGAAGCATCTTAGGAAGCCATTAATCCTTAGCACTGAAGGGAGCAGTAAGAGAAATCTGGTGAGCATACTAGCGCCAGTTTGCAGTCAGTTGGCAATGCCATCCTCTAACTTTGAAAGCATCATAAAAATGCGTATTTCCTTGCCTTCCCCATCCCCACCAGCATCTTCTGCAGAGAACTACCGTACTCACCAGGAGAGCAGCACACCTTACGGTACCAGCCAGAGGAGGATGTGGTCTGTGCCCTTGGGAAAGCCCACAATCACCAATTCTCGTCAGACTGGTTGAGGAGGAAGGGAAACGGAAAGTTTCCGATTTTGGATAGCAACCATGAGAATAGCATGCTGCTTCTTTTAACCATTTCCTAACTAGAATTGGGAATGTATGATTTATTTTCTGTAGAAGAAGAAACTGGAACCAATATTACGTTGTTCAGTTCTGTTTATTTATAAAGAAGGAAAAAAATCCTGTGTCTTGGAATGCAAAAGGAATTAAGCAGCAGGAGAGACAGGCTTTGCTCACAAATCCAGTCCCCTTTCTAGCTAGCATTCTACCCAAAGATCCTCTTTTTAAAATTATTTCTAACATTGCCAGACTGTTGGTACTTCTGTGGCTGCGGCGATCACTTTCTTACTGCCCTATCTCAGTTTCTCTGTTTTTTCTGCCCTTTCTCACAGAACCACAAACCTTTACCAAACGGCACTTGATAAAACCTCTTTACCGGCATAGGCTTGTGCGCTGGAAAATAGCTCCTACTGTTTCAGTTACCTGGTCCATAAAAGATCCCTTTTCTTACCAGGTTACTAAAATTTACCTAAACTTACTAAAACTATTTACTTCTCTAAAGGCCTAATTAATGTTCAGATACAGCAAAATGATAGCAGCATGCAATCTGATTAAAGACACCCAGCATGACATGGCCTATGAAAGTAATACAAAGAATTTCAACTCTGGTCCGCAGAGCTAAAAGCAACACTAAATCACATAGTGCTACAATTCCTACAGTGACAGATTGTTTGCAGTTAAAAGAGATCAGTGGTCAGTGAAAACAGCAAATGTAATACAATAAATACAGGTTGAGGGCAGAAAAAAAGAAACTTGGTAAGAAAAGACTGAAGAAATTGCCAGATCTTCAACTAATGTCAATCGGTATATCTTCAGTGTTGACCTTATTTAACATAATGGAGCTAAGAAAATGGCCCAAAACAATTATTAGAAATTAGGATGGTCATAAAAGAACAATGGGGGAAAATAAATAAATTAATGAAAACTAGTTTCACTTTGCATTATCTAGCAAAAGAAAAATACTTTAAATAACATGCTTATTATGACTCAGATGAACAGAACATTCTAATATTCTAGTTATAAACCAAATAATCCCACTTCTCCAAGTGCTGCTGACAGCCTCTTCTCGTCATCTGCGCCGACTTCCAAGTTTCTTCAGACCCACAGTACTACTCCTGGAAAGCATAAAGCGGCTGGGCTGTGGCACCCACTTTCTAAGGCGTGAGAAACAAACAGCCAGGGCCTGGGAAGCGTCCCTTCCTAAAGGGAGAACAGTCGGACAAAGAGAAGCAAAGCACGTATAGGTTTTGCAGTTTGGGATAACACCGTGACTTGGCCAAGGAGTAACTGTAGGCTGTGCAAACATAGAATGCAAATGGATGTGAGCTGATTTCGAAGGGTTTCATAGATTAAGTATACTTCCATTCTGATAAATTAAAGTTTTTGGAAACCAGTTCTTGGCATTAACAAAACACCCTCAAAACCAGGGCACCACTTGTGCACTGCATACCTGGGCTTGGGAAGGTCAGCCTGGGCCAGGCGCCGTTCCAGTAACACAGCAAGAGAGATGGGAATGTCTCAGTACCTGGAAACAGTCCCTGCACTGTTTAATTTATCCATATAGTCATAGTCTCAGGTTCCCGGTGATCTTCATGAATCATTTGTTATAGCTCCACCTTTGTAGACGTTTTGGCCTTTCAAAGCCAAAGGCCTCAGCAAGTCATACCCAGCACCTACAGGGGATGATGGTCATGGCAAACTACTTCTGTAGTCAGTGTAGAGAGACAGGCGGTCTCCGGAGAGCAATTCAGCCCACCTGAGATGAGACTTTCCACTACAGAGTGTCTATCTCGCTTCTCTGACTAGAGAGAGCCTTGGTTATCAGGCTTAAAGTTTAGGCGCTTCAGGTAGGTGCCTACAGCTGGGTAGGATGAGGCTGCGTGCAAGTCTCCAGGTGTCTGTGCAAAGCAGGGTTCATAGCTGTGCAGACTTTGTACTGAACTCTAAACCAAGTGACTCTGCACTTAGCTTGCAAAAGAAATATATAATCATGCACAAAATAATAAACTTCAACCATATTTTCCAAGCCTCGGTTTCCACAGCGTTGTTTGGCAATAGGTCAGACATCCTCTAGCATATCTACAAGCTTCTTGCATCTCACCGCATCTCCTCAAAATCGAGGTGCCTTTCTTTGACGTTGTAGGGTCTCATAGTTAAATCCCCTTTTCTCCTGCTTCAAAAAATCGCCTTTCTTTCTCGTTCAAAACCTTTGAAGGACTTCATAAATCTTCCCCTTTGTTTCCTTTGTGAGTCCCTCTGGAACTGCTATTCTCTTAATTTCTGTTCCTTCTTCCTGTTTGAGAACTTTCCACTTTATCTGGTACAGCCATTAAAGTTAATGGCTCTTCATCACTCTGACAAGTATGTGGTATAGACCCAGTCAGCAAACGGTCTGTTCCACATTAAAAATACGACATTCATAATAACATTGTCCAAAATTCATAAGATGTGTAGAACATGCTGGCCACCCCATATGCCTGGGATCAAATAGAGTTTAACTGTTGTTTAAAAGGGATGCTTTAGGGTTTTTTCTAAGACGGAGTGCAGGACTGAGCCCACTTTAATCTCATAAAAGCAGCTGACCAGCCAAGTCAATTAACACAGATATTTAAGTAAGACTTTGGTAACAATGATTTTGAAATTTCACCCCTTTTTTCCCTACAGAAAAGGTAGTCAATGGTAATAATAAAACTGCAGAAACGAACATAAGCGTTTGAAATCCCCACCGCCCTGTTGGACAGGGCAAACAAATACTAAAGATGTTTAAGTGGCAATAGTTTTGTAGTGTTTAGTAATTATATGTGTAGACAGTAGTACATTCAACACTGGACTACAGTGAAGACACTTTTTAAATAAAAAGCCAAGAACTTATACATCCTCTGAAACCCCTGTGGTAAAAATTGCTGAAAACAGAAAACAATTTTTGATCTAGGATATATATTCAGAGGTATGAATGGGTCATTTCCAACCAGAGAAATCAAATATGTACGGTTATTATAGCAATTTGTCTACATTATTTTGGAAACGCGGTGAATATTAACAGACGTTGTTATAAGCAGAGATCCCATCTTCTATCCATTAGAGTGATCTAGAAAAATAAGTCGACTGTGCCTGTATTGAATAAAACTGGAAGATATCTTTTGACTATACCCCCTTCTTTTTCTGAACACTTCAATTTGCACAGTGGAAAAGCAGGCGTAGGTTTCACAGCACGACACCTGACGCCTGGCCCAGTACGGCTGTTGACATGCACAGAATAAAAACATACTACACAAGAAATTCAGGGCACGGCAACAGTACTTACAATAATGCTCCCCTCACTTAGCAAACTTACTAGTGATGCTTCTCAACAGACATAAAAATCCAAAAGTCGGATCAAACATTCGTAGGCTAGAGACGAGCAACAAGGTCTGTGCAACGATGTCTATTTTTTGAAGTCATGCTGCTGAAATCATAACAGGACTGAGTATTTTGGGTTCAGGGAAGATCCTATTTTACCAAGCCTTATGTTGAAAGAACGCTTAATATTTTTCTGCTTTATTTTTCACACACTGTTTATCAAGCATCAGCTCAGGTGCATTGATACTATTTGTGAGAAACGCATGAGAAATGTCTTTAATCTACAAAGTAATCCATGTCCAAACACAATTACGGTTTTCCTTGATTGCACTAATTTATCAGCCATGAAGTGCTCTCCTATTTCATAGGTTTCCAAGCTGCTTCAAAGACGTGCCCCCAGCGGTGGCTCCCCATAAGACGAGGAGCTTCCATAAGCAGTGGGGCAGCGAGTGGGCAGTGCATGCAGTGACAGCATGATGCATCCTACGGAAAAGGTAATTGCATTTATTTTTCTTAAGAAAGCCACGTAAATCATTACTTTAAGACAAGCAGAGCAGATCCAGGCAAAATGCTACACTTTGTTGCACTGGTTCCCAACTAATGAATGCCTGTAACACAGGTGAGGTGTGGAGCGGGCTGATAAATTCTGCGGGACTTGTGCCAGCTCTGCGCAGAGAGAATTCAGGACAGACTCATATGAATTTTCCAGCTGGGACCAGAAATCCTCCTGGCTGCAGCTGGTGGAAGTGGTGGGAGAGCAGGACACCACCCGGGTGGAAAAAGGGAGGGGAGGTGGCGGCAGCAGCAGCCTGACAGACCAGAAGAAGCACAAAGATGCTGAGGGCAACCAGGGGAGCAAGGATGCAGCGTGTGCAGCCCAGCAGGGCACACTGCGAGGCACAAGCACCAACGGGCGCCAGCTACAGAAGGGCTGGGAACGGGTGCTTTGTGTGATACCCCCTCATGGCAGGACAGAATTCTCGCGGATCATTTCATTAAGTTGCAGAAGGATACAGCAAATGCATCTGTCTTTGTTGGACATTTTTGGTGTTAAGGGTTGCATGGATCTGGGAGACCTGACACCAAACTCTGCAATTATTGGGCAGATAACCCAGCGAAGAGCTGCTGAAGTGGCAAAGGAACATTGCAGGCCCTTTTATTCTTTCAAATTGAGGGACAGTCTTGAACTCAACTTAGTCTTAACAGAATAACTAGAATAGAACATACGGTATAAAATTAAATACAAATTTGTCATTTAACGTAATACTGGGGTAGGACACTAGAAGCAGTCAGATAGGCAATAGCAATGGAGCTGGATGCTAGTCAGCAAGATGTCTAACCCAGGCCAAAAGAGTACTCAAAGAGACAGAGGTGTCCTGGTCTCACATATTTCAGGATATGTAAATATATATACCCAATATATATACTTAAGAATGTATATATGTATAGTCTTACTCCAGTCCTATCCCAGTATATATTTAATGTTTTTCACTGTAGCAGGGAGATGAGGATTATGAGTTGTCTTTAAAAGGAGTCCTCTTAGAACAGCATTGGGCTTTACTTGCAGATCAGCTCGTACTTCTGCTGCCTACCTGTTCTGTAAGAAAATGGATGGCTTTACTTGCCAGACACTCACTTTAATGTTATTTTTTAAGGAAAATTTAGTATTTTAAAAGAAATTTTAATTACAGAAAACTGAAATTTACATTTTTAATTACAAAATCTGGCCTTCAGGCTCATTTGAGGAGTTGGTCCTTAATGACCAAGTTAGCATGTTTTATGTCAATGTAACTTTGATGACTTTGGTGGTTCCGTGGTCTCCAAAAACTAGAGTAGAGAAGAATCAGGCCACCAGTTTTTACAGGAGGGGAAAAAAGGAAGAGGAATCTGAGATACCCCTGTATAAGGGCATACCTGACCAAATAGTTTAGCATATTTTTCCTTTAAGGTCTGTTCTATGTTTTAACTCATTAATCAGTAAGGAATAATCTAGAAAGGAATTACAGCAGGTGCTTGGTTATACTATAATTATTCTGCTTCACCTCAGACAGTTCTGAGGTCTATTAAGACGGAAAATAGCCTGAATTTTTTCTTTCCTTAAAAGCTGGCAGCTTTTTAATGAAAAGATAGACCAGAGTAGCATATGTAGTCATTGCAATCTGTTCTGAGCAGTGCTGGCTAATTAAGGCTTTAGCTAATTTAATTTTGAAAGATGGTTTGAGTTAGAATCTGAAAACTCTTGTTGAGTAATACAAACGAGAACTGAAAACATATGTTACAACTGAGAATGAAACAGCACTTGTACGACTCGTCTTAATGGAGGCTGTAGGTGTCACTGACAGCAGTTCATTTCACAGTAACAATTTTGACTCAAGGAAGACGATGTCTTTTTAAAGTGTGAAATAACCTACTGGTAAACTCTGATATTTGAAAAGGGACACTAAAAATGAGAAGCTTGAAGTAATAAGTGGTGGGCTTGAGTGGAAAACCTTCAAAAAAGGCTTTATTCTCTATAAAACATCTTTTCCAAGGATTCAGTTTTGTTTCATTTGAAGAAACGTCAATGCAAATTTCTATTAGTTTGACTAGCTATGTGGAATATTTTTCCCAACACCTTGAACGAGCTGTCTCTCCTTAGACATCAACAGGACAAGAAGTTCTGCCATTGCTTCTTGGTGTTTTCCTGAAGGGCTAAGCAGGACTGGCAGGACTTGTGCACAGGCAGCTTGTATAGCATGGCTACTCCATGGCGTGGTGTGGTTCGAGTAAAGATGTGCTCATCATTTACATCATCAGAGTACTGAATTATCTAAGTGTTGTCCAGTGTGCTCCTTCCCCAGTAAAGATGAAATTTTGAAGAAATGCAATCAGGTGAGATGATGGCTTTGGTAGGAAGACCAGCCTGAGAGAATCCCATCCCTGCCCACCTGCTCCAGGGGAGAAGTGGGTTGTGACTTCTGAAGCCGGCTTTGCACTGAAGCCAGGGTACCTTGTAACGACATGGTAAACGCCACAAACTTTAGAACATCTACTGAACCGCATTTAGTATAAAAATTGTATCTTTTCATGCTTTCACGGGACTGGGTAAAGATAAGTATGTCTACACCAAAATTTCAGGTTGGAGCCCATTACACTTACTGTGATCAACTCATTTTATACTATTAAAAAAAGGTTATATATTAAAAAAATATGGTTGGCTCATCTTTTAAGAATACTCAAACATATTTAATATTCCTGACATTTGTCTACCTGTTTGCATTCACAAAACTCTTTCTTCAAAGTGAAAATATAGCACTATTTTCCTGGCAATGTTTAACTTTCTGCTTCTTAAATAGTAAAGCAATATTGCTATTTAGATTGCAAGAACAGCAAGAAGAACATTTGCTCTGTTTAAATCTTCCCTTTCTGAAAACATGGTTTATTTATTTATTTATACATAATATGTGGAAACACACTTGATAATTTGTTTTGTAAACAAAATAGTAACAGGAACAAACCAGAGTTATGAACTCAAATTACCACAACAGTACGAAAAGGCTAATATTCAGAGGTTAAAAACATGCTACGTTGATAACTGGTAATTCAAGATGGAATTCATCTTTTCCAAAAATGGCAAGGTCATATACTGTCTAATCACATTCATACTACATGAAGTTTTATTTCTCCCAAAATCTTTGTCTTTTTAGTTGGTGTTGGTCTAAGGCGTTAGAAATGATTGCAGTCTACAGCAACAAAGGGAAAAAAAATCAGTTGTTAAACATGTCTGACTCTTGGAGATAATTCAAATGGAAAAAAATCCAGGTCATTGGCCTTTTTAAATAGACCCCCGGCAATATTTACTCCTCCATAAATAGCACAGTCACATGAAATAAAACTGTGTTCAGTAAAGCCTGCAAAACAAAAGAACAGTTTACAGACTGAAACGCAAACTGTGGCTCATGTGTTCGCTGGGTAGGATTAAGTGAGCTTGCTGCACGGTCTGTGCTTAGTGACGGTGGTGTCAGATCCGCTGGAAGGAGAGCAAGTCAGGTCACCGAAGGTGCTCCATCCTTCAGCAAAAGCAGGGAAGCGCTGGGATCCTGCTCTAGACGGTGACCTGTGAGAGACAGCTTTTGCTATAATGTCACATTTCACTGTGGCAGAAACAAGCGCCACTGCCTTTACCCTCATGACTAAGAGCACATCTACATAAGGAAAAATCACAGGCATTATTGTGCTGCTTTAATTCAACCACTATGGCTCTGTTGCTCTAGGAAAGGCAGTACCTTTCCCCAAGGTAGCCAAGTCCCTAACATAGAGGTACATACTTCTGAAATCTCAGTAAGACCATTTATTTCATCTGCTGGCAAAAATAAATCATTTTGGATGTTACAGACAAAAAGACAAATGACTAAATTACTATAAACATTATTTACATCTCTCTAAAGGCCATGTCAATCTCTTCTGTGTGCTTACCCACACTTATGACTTTATCTCAAGTCTTTTTAATTTTTTTCCCAAAGATCCAACTTTGGGAATCATGTTATTATATAAGAACCACCGCTGTCTCTTTTAAGTCTCTTTTGCAGCTCTGAAAACACTTGAGAAAAACTTGAAAACGTGCAACTACCGCACACAAAAGCTTTGTAACCTGTACAACAAATTAGTAGTATCCACAAGTGCATGTGACTTGATTTCATTCATTAATCACGGAGTGGAAGGATTGATTATAATTAATCACTATTTAGGACTCTTCTTTACTAGTAGGGCTCATTCTGGTTTTGCAAAAAAAAGTTTAAACAATGCCCCTGCAAAGGTATAGTTGGAAATTGAGCCTGGTTAGAGAGGGCAGATTTGCAGACGAGGGGTGCCAGCCCACTTGCTAGCAGGCCACAGAGAACTGGCTCTTCGGCTGACTTGGCTCTTTGTTTCCAGTTGCTAAATCACAGCAGAGACAGATGAAAATATAAAACTACTTTTCTGCTATTATTCTCCAAGGAGAATAGAATTACAAGGGAATAGAATTACAATTCGAGATGCAAATCCAGTTCCTTACAGAAAGTATTCTACACCATCAAAGTGCTTGGAAACCCTGGTACAGCAAACCCTTTCCACCTTGGATTTACAGAGAGATTTCCCAATCCTCTTCATTTCTCTTCGCTACAGCCTATATATCTGGTTTACTTCTCTTGGCCACGTTTTGTACTTTTCTGGCTGCCACATTCATTAAGTTTCCAAGAGCAGCTGATTCTTAGCATGCAGTAATTCTTGTTAGCCTGCTGAGAAGCTGACAGAATAAACCTTGCTGTTTGTTTAATTCCCTTCACTGAGCATTAGGAATTATTTCTGAAAGAACTCAAGCTTCCAGGTGTTCGCTTTTACATGTAAACATTTCATAACAGAAGTAGTTCCCTTTTATTTTCTAAATGCCGTGTTGAACAATCTTTATAGAAGACTAAAGCTGAGGATAGTGCTCGTTGGCATTTACAAAGGTCTGGTTTGCCACAGACAAAAGCATTTAGAAAGTGGTAGTGGAAAGGCTACAGCGTTTTTTGTTGTTGGCAGTGGTGGCTGGTTGCTGGGTTTTTTTGGGGAGTGGGGTTGCATTTCGGCAAATACAGGTGCCATTTGTTACATTTAAAAATACTATGAATCTACTCCTCTTGGTGAAGATCTTTCCCCATCTTATAAATCTAAAATGCATACAAGTCTTCAGCACAGAGAAGAGATTAATAAATACACATATGCTCATGGTCTGTAGCTTTTTGCTAAGGAAATGTCATTATGGCAGAGATGCTAACTGACTTTGAAAGCTTAGTTGTAAACCTATATCCCTAAGGGATGCTTTGCATCTTATTGAGCCAGAAAGACTGCTGTTGAGTTCTCACACAACACTGTTTCCACGCAAAATGACAGTTCAAGACACAGGCAGAATTAAGGAGTTAAATTGGGATACATTTGCATTGGACTATTAGTTATGATAATCAGTGTACGTGTGCATGTGTGTGCCTGTGTGTACAAACTTCTTAAAATACATTTTTTATTTGCAACACAATCACCCTGGATTGTCTGACAGAAGATTTAATTAAAAGGTTTTTAAAATAACAACATGAATCACAGCTAGTTTTAACAATCCGTTGCCTGCACATACCCATACACATAGTTTTGCCTGGAAAGACTGTAATGACGTACTCATAGGTATGCCGGAGGAAATCGAACTCGGGGCCCTTACAAAGAAGGTCTCACCAACTAATCTCCGAGTTCCAATCCCAGAATGTCAAATCCTGCTCTGGGAGGGAGGTGACAGATGGTGCCCGAGATAACCAATTCTATATTATTTAAGGAAGTACCAAGCAGAAGACTTGGGAACACTTCTGCTAGATAGCGACTAGCCAGTGCAGACCACAGAGCATGTAAACATACAGTTTAACCTGAAGTATGTGAATAGCTCACTTGGTTTTACTGAGACAGTCCAAGTGCTTAAACTTAATTCCATCCATGCTTGAAAGAGCACAGCCTTAGCCCAGACAGTATTTTAAGTCAGTTGAAACATCCCGAAAAACTGATGGGGTGGTGCAGTAGTAAATATAAGCACGGCTGCAGCCAACAGGGCTTTTCCTTAAAGATTTTCATTTTGAGAAGGAAATTGAATTAAGTTTTCATAACCTTTTTCCACAAACCTTCCTGGCTGAGGGCTCATTCACTTAGGGCATCCTCTTTACTAAAATATTCCTCCCACTGCTTCCGAGAAGAGCTAGATTTCTTGTAGTTTGGCCTCCAAGCACCTGTACAGAAGAATGGGAAAGCAAAGCTATAGTTAACTCCTTGTCTGCTGGCAAACAGACAACTCCCTGCAGCAAAATATCCGTAGCAACTTGGTACTCGAAGCACCACACTTCCAAGCCAAGTTTGTCGGGATTCTGCAAGTTAATGATACGTCGTGTTCTCATTCACCTTCCCAAAGGTCTCGCTCCTGGGTAAAAAGATGCTAAGAAGGTGCAGAAAATAAATCTCAATGATTGAATGAAAAGAACTGCAAATGTGACTTTTAGTTAAATCTGTTCCAGAATGTTGCTTCTCCGTTTTGAATAATGATCATGAATGGTAATGAGCTTACTTCCAAGTCAAGTTAGAGACACACGTGAGGTTTTGCAGAATCAATGCTTCAGTGCATATCGAGGGCTCTGACTTAAGCGTGGGAATAGCTCAGCATAAAATTACTGTTCACAACATCCTCTGCGGACACCTCAGACCTTTATGAATTGGATTTGGAGCCAGCAGCTTACAAGCTGGCATCATCGCCGTGTGCCTTTAAGTACACTCTAAAAACCAGGGGGTTCAGAAGCTGACTCAGAGCAGCTCCGACAGCTGTGTAGGAAGCAGTATGTGCGGAAAGCGGGGAAGGGCAATCTTCAGCCTTCTCAAACAACGCAGCTATTTCAGATTGCCGGTCGGAGCTCTCGCTTTCATTTTTTTTTTTTTTCTCCGAACACCCCAATCCCGCAGGCCTGTATGTTCAAATGACTTCATGCATCCATGTAATTCCAATGACTTCAAGTGTACATTAATTCAAACATTACCATTTCAGTTTGGGAAACGGTAGCTGGTCTACAGAGCTGCTGCTGTTTCTTTTCCGAAATAGAAGAGTTACATTAAAAAGACAAAAGAAAACTCAACAGCTAAAAATACTTTTCGTTTATTTGAGAGAATAAAACAGTTTCTTTTTGTTTGGCTGACTCAGATTTCACCAATGTTTCTTTTATGAGTGATACATGAAGATATGGTCTGAAAATATCTTCCAGTGCAATTGATATGAAAATCCCATCATTGCAAGACTACACCTATTATTTACTGAGGTCTTTGCGTCATGGATTTCAACTGCCAACAGATTTTTACAACATAGTTTTAAACAGCATGGAAGCCATTCCAAAGCCTAGTAACCTTGAAGAAAATATTTTAAATCTCGGAAAAACATTTTTACATTACTTAGAACTTACATAAGGCTTTTCATTATCACATTCCAAAAATATTTAATTGATGAAACTTTAAGGTAGACTCTTCTACACTGGGAACAGGCAGCAAGGCTTGAGTTGCCAATAAACAGTATACAGGACACACTGGGCAGTGTCAGTTTCTAAAAATGGGTGCAGAAGAAAATGACAGCTGTTGGAGGGCAGGCAGGAACAGAGGAACACGCCGATACAGGGGCTGGGCCTTAGCGCTCTCTCAATAGGAGCTGTGGGCCATGAAGTGAAATGCGACTTAACCAGGTAAGGAATGCAAAGATTTCCTTTACTGCAATGAATACATGAGTTGGCAGTTTAGAGGACAAGTGCCTAAAGACTGCCATTTTGTCTCTAAAATGGATTTTGTAACACATAAAAAAAGTCTGCACATCTACAAGAAAGATAACAGTATATTACAGTTGTCCCCTATCATTTCTAGATATGCTGTATCCAGAACGGAATCTAAAGTATACAGTAAAGAATTCTCTTAGAGTACTCTCCATCTCTCTATTTCCAATCACTAAAGATTATTTGACCAAAAGCAATAAAAGATGGGAGGTACATGAGTAATCATACGTTAAAAAGTTAGTAGAGATTTTGCTGACAGAGGAAAGGAAAAAGGAAAGAATGACAGAAGGAAACAGACAACAGTTTCTATTGAACAGGCTTCCACAGTCTTCTCTTATGCTCCCATAAAGCTATAATCTAAGCTTGGCTTTTGATCTATGGTTTATACATATAAAGATTAACTCATGAAGGCATTTAACAAACACGTATGGTTACCTTACAGTATTTGTGTCCTACCACAGCTACTGAAACTTGAGCATGTATTTAAAATACTACAAATACTTATTTGCTGAATTGGTACCTAAAACTATGTAGTAAGAAAATATGTGCTGATGTGCATAAAACTTATCTCTACATGAATGACTACAAGCTAAGGCATCCCACATGTTTGCAGTTCAAAAGGGGGGGCTGTTTGTATAAGGAAATGGAACCAAGCAAAAGTCAGACTTTAATGCAGCCGCGTACTGCACGCACAATCATGACTTTCATATGCTGCAGCAGTCACAATTCTCATTTCTCATAGCCTAGCTTCAACCCGAACCATATAAATTGTACAAAACAGAAGAATTAGTTACTCCATAGTCACTCCTTTGAAGTTAAGCACGTGCTTGTTTCAGGCAATTTTGTGCTTTCAGCCTGCAAAATGAGACTGTGACTCAGTGTGAGAAAGTAAACACCATGGTAACACAGACTCCTAAGAGCCAAATTCATCTGGAGATTTAAAGAAGACCAAAAACGTTGAGGGGCCAGGAGGGTGGGGGAAAAAAAAAAAAAAAGAAGTCAGAAGCACCCAAAAGATGGCACAAAACGCATTCGCCCGCTGCCGTGACTCCTGGCGCGCGCCGCTCCCGGTTGAACACCCTCCTAGCAGTTTCCCCCGTGAGGAGCATCTCCAGTTACGGCGCCGGCTGCTAACGGCTTGTTGAAAGCACCAAGCGCGACTGTTGCTTTCCCAGCAGCTCTAGTACTGCCAGGCAAGCCCCCGCCCTGCCTCGCAGCCCTCACACCGCAGGGCACACCGGAGCCGGGATCCCCGGCTTGCTCAGCGCGCCCACGGCCCGGCCCTAAGGGGAGAGGCATGCCTCGGGCCCCGGGGGAGGCCCCCAGCTGGGACAGCCGCCCGCTCTCCACGCACATCCTCCTCCTTTTCGCCCGTGTGGGGCGGGGCGCCCGCGGCGGGAAGAGGGCCCCGGCGCAGGATCCCGGCTGCACCTCTTCCCCCCCCCCCCTCGGTCCCCCTGACGGCTCATGTCTCCAGAGCAGCGACCGCGACCGGGCTTGGGCTCCGTAAGGAGATAAAGCCTTCGCCGCCTGCGACGGCCGCTGCGGCCAGGGGCGGCTTGGTAACGGGGCAGCTCGCTAACGGCGGCGGCGCCGCGCGCCCAACAGCCCCACTCCACCGCTTGCTGTTTGCCTCTCCCGGACCCGCGACCGCCCCCCAGCGCGGATTGGCCGATGCCCGCTCCACCCGCCATCTCCACCCCTTCCCCTTACCTCGCGTTTTACGTCAGCTAGGACACCCCCCACCCCCCCGCCATCTTCCCTCCTCTCGGTTGGAGAAGCCTGTTGTCAATCACGCCGTCCCTGGTGCGCGTCCCAGCTCCCGCGTCCTCTTCAAGGCCCTGCGCAGAGGAGAGGGGGTGTTCCACCATCCTCTTTTCACTGGCTGCCCGGCGCCGTCAATCATCCGGCGCCGCCAGCAACGGCCGCTCCTCTCGCCCCTTCTTGCCCCTTTCGCGGTCGCCCCCGCCCCGCCCCTTTCCCCTCGTTCCTCCCCTCAACTCCACTCGCTCGGCCAAGTTGCGCGGTCGCTCGCCCGCCGGCTCCGGGGCTCTGGCGGTGCGGCTGCGGCGGGCGGAGACACTCGTGGCAGCCCCCGGTGGAGCGGGAGGGGGCAGGATGACGGCGGAGGCGCGGGGAGCACCCGGCGGCGGTTGAAAGCGGAGAAGGGGCGTGTGGAAGCGAGCGACTGGGGAGCAGGGAGTGGAAGCCGCCTCCCCGGCGAGCTTGGCCCAGGGGGGACTCCGGCCGATGACAGCGGGCTCGGCGCGGGTTGGCGCAGGCGAGCCCGGCTGAGGGGGACGCGGAGCGAGCGAGGCGGGAGCGGGGCAGCGGCGGCGCCGCCGAGCCCGGCCCGTGGCGGCTCGCGTCGTGCCTGCCCTGAGGAGAGCGGGAGCCAGTTCCCCCCCTCCCCCCCCCCGCCGCGGGAAAGTTTGGCGCCCGCCCGCCCCGCCGGGCAAAGTTGTCGTTGGGTTTGTTTGTTTGTTTTTCCCTTTCCTCCGCCCCTCCTTCCGCTCCCCCGCCGGCCGCCGCTCCCTCCCGCCTCCCCGGCAGCCGGCTCCGCGCGGAGAGGAAACTGCGAGGGAAGCAGGAACTGAGGAGCGAGGCGGCAGCCCGGCCCCAGGAGCCTCCCCAGCGCCCGGCAGCCAGCAGCCCGCGCCGCCCCGCTCGCCGCTAGGACGCCCGCCCTCTCCTCCTCTCTTCCCGTCGGTGTGTGTGTGCGCGGGCGGGCGTGAGGGCAGGGAGGACTTGGTTTTGGTGGTGTTTTTTTTGGTTTTGTTTTTTTTTATAAGCCCCTTTTTTGCCCGCCCGCTTCTCCCTCCGCTTTAATATATGCTTCTGGAGAGCGACGTCCCCCCGCGCCGCCTCACCGCCCAGCCATGTCGGCGGCCATCTCTGCCGCGGAGAAAGTGGATGGCTTCACACGGAAATCGGTGCGCAAGGCTCAGAGGCAGAAGCGCTCGCAGGGCTCCTCGCAGTTCCGCAGCCAGAGCAGCCAGGTGGAGCTCTCGCCGCTGCCCCAGCTCAAAGGTACCCGTCTGTCGTCCTTCCCCCTCCTCTCCTGCACGCCCCAGCCCTCTGGCTACAGGTGCCGGTGCCCTCGGCAGCCCGGGGCTGCCTCTTCTGACACCGCTTTGCCTGTCCCGGGCTGCCCTCTCGCCGCCTGTCCTGGCTTGTCCCCTTGCCCTGCACCCTCTGCCCTTTAGCTGTGTCCTCCTCCGCTCCCGGTGCTTTCCAGGTAGGGACCCTGCAGGAGTAATTCTGTGTGCGGGTGGGCTCGCTTCCTCTGCTCGTATAAACAAGTATTGTACAGGTCAGTTGTCCTTTACTGCCCCGGGGACCGACTCCACTACCTCGCCACCCCTCTTCTGGTTAATTTAGGAGTCAAAGTGTTGGGAGGGCAGGTGTGCTTTTTGAGGGCTTACTGCGGAAAATGTAGGCGGTAAGTTGAGTTTAGGAGTGCAGGGAATTGAGCACTAAAACCTAGGAGCGAGAGGTGGCTCCTCCCACGGGTGGATTTTGCAAAGAGGAACTCCGTGCCTGTGGCATAATATCCTGAGTTACCGGAGAGAGTTTGCATTTGGCTTATTGGTTTCTTCCCATCACTTGTGGACAGTGTTTGAATGATGTTTTGCCTGTCTCATTTTAATGATCGGGAGTTGCCTCAGAGACCTTCTCCTGCATAGTGCTGTGTGCGAATGCTTACAAGTGAATGAAAATTGTAGATGCTGGCGTTGCTGATATTAAAATAGATAGTGAAGGTTTTGTCCTTTGTACTGGAGCTAAAATCTGAAAAGACTCAGTTTGTTAAGTTACAAAAATGAAACGGAACTTAATTGCCACTTTCCACACCTTTGAACATCAAAATAAATTTCTGTATATTTTTGCTTTTAAAAATTACAAAAATAGTTATTAGGCAGAGAATATAAACTTGTTATTAAAGTATTTGACAGGGAGCTGAAAAATAAGGGAGAGAGATTACCTTAACATGACCCAGCATATTAATTTTACTTCCGTTAGTGTTAAAGTCTTAGGGTTTTTAAAGATGTACCATATGATGGTGGAAAAAATCTCTGATGATTTGCAGCAAATATCCAAAATCTGCATGAAATATAGCAAACTTAAAAATATTCCTAGATATTAAGTAATTTTTTTTCTGTTTGATTTTTATGGCTTTTACAGTCATGTCTGTAGTATTTCAAGATAATTTTTTTTTCCTGCTCTTGAGTGGCAGATGTACGTGAACCATAAAACTGGCAGAAATGTTGTTAAACACAAATAAGCCCGGGCAGGAGAGTAACAAGGGGAGGTGGTTTTTTTTTTTAGCATGTTTGTTGCAGTGGCTTTGGGTGTTACTTTTAACAACAGCAGTGGTGGTCTTGCTGCTTGTTTTGGGCTTTCTTTTCTCTGTAAAGTTGTGTCCTGTCTTGGTACACTAGTTTGATTTGAAGGATTTATAACCAGAATAGTTTGTTTGAGATCAAGATTTAGTTTCTGCTATTCACATGCTGTTTAGATAGTGTATTGTCCTCAGAGATCATTTTTATAAAACCACAGTTGAGACCTTGTAAAAGCACTTGGTAAATATCGCACATAGGTGGCAGACTTCAGAAAGTTTGAGTCCCGATCCAGCAAACAGTTAAACGTACATACTTTATGCAGGGAGTAATTCTAGCTTAAATCAGCAAAATGTCCAAGTTTACATTCTTTGCTGAGCTGGGACTTTTTAATATTAAATTTTTAACTCTGTATGATTAAATCTTATAGTTTTGTGAGTGCGGTTTTACAGCTTTTTACTTATAACACAGAGAAATTTTGCATGGCATCAGCAGCTCAGATGTTGGGAAATTTGAGGCCATAAACTATCAGAGGAATTTATTCAGTTATGCAGAGTTTTATAGTAGTTTTGAATTGACTTAAATTCTTAAAGGAAAATCACAGCTGTCTTTATGCTTATGATTTAAATTTAAAGACTTGCTCTCTAAACCTGCTTCAGAACATGAATTGTGGGCAAAATATACTTTCATGAGTTATAGTATCCCAACTAGCCAGTTAGCAGAAAGTCGGGCAGCACTCTTCTGTGTGTTTTCTCCCTTGGGTTTGTGGTGTTAGATTTGTCCTGAACGTAGCTATGGACATAGAATGATTTCTTTCCATCTGCTTGAGGCTCCCTCTCTCTCTTTTCTTCTCTTGCACCTCCCCTGCCCCCCAAACAAAAAAAGCTTCTAGAAAGAAAGTCTTTGCTTTCTCTGTAAATGTATCGTTTTGCAAAACTTCTTGTTTTAACCACCTATGTCTTGGGAAGATGAAGCTTTGCTTTATTCTTTAAAGCCAATATGGAATTCAGTAATAGTTGTGATGCTGCCAATGTAGTATCATCTACAGAGTAGTAGCCAGCGTTCCCAGGGAGGGGCTGAAAAAGGAACGTACAGTCATTATACTGATGCCTAAGGGTGCTCAGCATATACTTATGAAATTTGATTAAGACTTTTTGCTTTTCCAGATACCTTCAAATAAATAGTTACATCTGAGGTGTTTGAAGCCTGTATTGGGAGAAAAGTAGCATTTTGTAGATGAAAAAGTAGTTTGGTATTATGCTACTGTAAAATATTTCATCTTGTTTATAGTTACTGTCTTTTTTCATAGAAAAAAGAAAAAATATTTTTTTCAAGAAAAAAATATTCTAAAGTAAGCACAAACAGTATTCTAAAACTCCCCAATAGGTTTGTTAGACTGGCCTAAAATACTTGCGTCTATTTTGCTGGAAGGAGAGATGTTCCAAACGAAAAATAAAAATTACCCATCCACTTTAAAAAGTACCTTCTTGGGTAGATAGTGTTGGGGATTTTTTTTCCTTTTATCTAGGGACTGTTGTTTGTTTGCCGCTGAAATGGTCAGATCAGATTGTGTCACACGCTTTCATAGTTGTGTTGTGTGAAAGCCGGTAGGCAGATAATCTTAAAAGTACATATTTCTGGAGCTAATTGTACTGCTGCTGTGTGTTACCAAAATTCCTTAATTTGGCTGCATATTGTATTGCTGCTAGGAGAAGAAATAAATCTGTAGCTAGTAGGTAACAGTCCCAAATAGTAGGTACTCTTCACTTTGAAAGTTTTGTTGGGGGAGTGAGACTGAGAGGAGGGACAGCAAGATTGTGTGTTGTCATTAATATTCAGCTTATTTTTGTGTGTGGTGATATCTATCATTTTTAGATAAAAGCTCAGCAAAACCTGACTGTTGTCAGGATACATAAATTAGTAATGTGTTCCTCAGTTAAGTTAGCAGGTTTCCTATGTGTTTGTTATTCAGGAGAGTGTCCATTTTGCTGTATTATTTAAAAGCTCAATAAGAAATACTGAAGACCCAGTGACTGTATTTAAAAGAAAAAGAAAGAAAGAAAAAAGCTTGTTAAACCTGTTAGAAGTTGAAGTTGCTTTCCCCCCCCCCCATCTCCTTTTCATTTTGTTACTTTATAGTTTACATAATACAAATCCTTTGAAAAAAATCTGAAGCCAAAATAATGTGCTGGTTAACAGCAGGATTTTATCGCTTCATGGACAATTCTGAAAGTGTTGAGTTTAAAGAAATCTGGCAAAGGAAGTGTTATTTTTAACATCCTAAGAAGTGGTAATTTTGTCTCCATAGCAAGTCATTTTAAAAGACTGTAATAGCACATGCAGTTACCTTCATTTTTTGAAAAAAGAGATACAACTTGACCTTGGAACCTGATCTGACTCATTACAGTAAAAGTATGCATAATTGTTTCTGTCATTTTTGGTTGAAGAAGCATGTAAAAATACAGATGGAAAATGATGAATAGAAAACATACAACTCGTTGCTTTTATTTAGCACAGTTAATAGGGTCTGTCAGATTGTAGAGCAAATACACCTTTTTTTCCTGTGTACCAAACATGTTTATTCATTCCAGCTGCACTTGACATTTCCTGATGTCTTTCTCTGATCTTCTCAATAGTGAACATCCATTTGGGAAGGTGCATGTCACCGCAGGCTTATTTCCTACGTCATGCTCAGAGAAGAAATATATTAAAAGAAATTCTTAGTATTCACTTCCAAATTAAACTGTCTTCCCACAGAGAAAACTCTGTCCCTTGCAGCAGAAGAATTGGAAAGTGGTCCAAAAATCTTTCAACCATGGGCTAGTGATGGTTATAATAATGTCTGTGGGGCTGAGAGCTATGGTGGTGAAGTATACCAGAATAAGACATTTTTAAGAAGACCTTCCAGTATGTAGTTTCAACATTCAAATACAGAGTCTAAAATAGATGTTAACCATAGTATTTTCTTTACTTAAACTCTTGAGAGTGAGCTTGGGTTTTACTGAAAACCAGGTGCTGTCTTCAAGCTAAGCTTTTGTGAAAATGTTACAGGAAGGCCTAAGCTAAGCTTTTGTGAAAATGTTACAGGAAGGCCTAATTAGCTTGCTTATGGGTAAAATTTTAACATTATTAAATCTATCAGGGTCAGTTCAAACCTTAAACTTTGAATGTTTTGAGTCATATAGTGTGTGCTTCAGAGCGACAAAAATAAGTGGAGTTAAGAACAGCTGAGAGGAATTATCTTCTTGTATTAAGTTGACTTTACTCCCCAAAAGAAAATGTCCTTCAAAAATTTTAGAATGGTTTCTTTTACTACAGCCTTAATAAATATTTGTAAGTGAAATGACAGTTGTCTGTCTCAGATTTGCACTTTCTTTGTATCCTTCATGATTCATTGTTATTTCCTCTTCTGTAGTCCCCTATCCTCTACCTTTTGTGTTCAACATCCCTTGCAATTATGATCTTCTCGAGTGAGTTTTTCCTTAAGAGAGATAATCTTTATTTCAGATGAAGAATGAGGATGTTCTGTGAGGAATTTAGGTTTAACGCTTATGTACAATCTCAACAGGGCGCACTATAAAGTAGTCAAAACTTCTGTTTAGTGAAGTTACAATCTTGAGAAACAGAGAACCTATAATAGCTAAAGAAGCTTTAAGAAGTTTTTTAATATTCTAATGTGGTTCCATGAAAAATGGGCTGTTTAATTTTTTTTCTATATTAAGGATCTGTTCCTGGTTTATGGAGTGGAACATTTAGTCTTTAATTCTTAACAAATTGACCTTTTTTTTTATCCTTAGACTTGAATTTTTGGTCTTAGAATATGCTTCCATCAAGAGCAACTCCTAAATATAGAGCCTATTGACAGTCTTCACATGAACTTTTCTATTTAAATCTTTCACATCTTCTGTGTGCCAGCTTAGTATCAGATTTCTTTTTCCATATTCGTTGCTTTCTAGTTTAGTCAGATATTAGTTTTGCAGGTGCTGAATTTAATGTTAGTTGCTGTAGGAAATACAAATGGAATTATTTATTGCTCCAGGCTATCTGATCAAAAGATTACTTTGATCTACAGATTTTTTTTTTTTTTTTTTAAATATCTATCTATCTTAAAATCATTCAGTGCTTTTGAAAAGGTGTCATACCAACAGTTCTGGACAGATTAATATTCTGTTTAAGCATAGAAGGGATGCGTTGTGTTCTTACGAAAAAAGACGCTTCCCTTGGGAAGGGTATAAAATTCAGCTTCTATGCCATTGTAGTCCTGACTCCTATTTTAATCTAGCAGGCTAAAATTATATTTATAGTCTCATAACAGTGTGTGGATTTTGAAGGTTGGAACCACAGCCGAACTAGATGAATAGGTAGTAAATAACGTCTGTTGTAAAAGACTCCCTTGGCAAAATGCTCTAGTAGAAACTGGACCAGCAGTGACAGCTTCTTTTTTATGTCTGAGTCATTGATTTTTATCAGAGAGTCACTGAACTAGTTTCTGTTAAGTTTTGCTGAGTTCATGGCCAATGAAGTATGTTGTCTGTAAGATGCCTATTTCATAGTATACCTTTGACTTAAAGGCAGAGCTCATCATAGTTAAGGTCATCTACAGTTTTCCTTCACAAGACCTTATTCTCAGCTGCTTACAGCATTGCTGAACTGTTTGGACTGAAGTTTTCCATGCCAAGTATGGACAGTTTTATTTGGAACTGTTCCTCAGGCTAATTTTCTTAGTTTCAGCAAAAACAATTCAAACTGCTTCTAAGACTAGAGTAAAAATAAATTGTATATTGTCAACATTAAAAAAAAGAAAACCAGCACACAAACAAAACTGTCTTTGCTGTACTTTGGGGATTAGCACATCATTCTTAATGAAAATTGATCTAATTTGGTCCAAATTCTAACACCGGCTCAGTAGGTGGTGTAGCTCAGTAGCAAGACTGATGATTTAGTATCTACTATGCTGTTCTATATAGATACTTCAGTATCTGCTATGCTCCGTGAGGCTAGTATGCATGGCTTTTCTTTGGTTTTCTTGTCTGTAGTAGTGCTAGGCACGGCAACTAAGTGTGTGGAGAACTTGTCTTTTTCTACAAGCAAGAACCCAGAAGTGCGTTACAGGTGAGGGGACAGTTATGGAAGTGGTGGGCTGTCTAGAGAAGCTGAAGTGGGAGGAGAGGGCAGAAGCTAGCTCCTCTCCCGTAGCTGCAGTAAGCTCAGTATTTAGGGTCTCAACGCTCCTGTTGGCTGTGAAACTTTCTGGAAATGTTTCTTATCATACTCTCTTCTAGTTTTTTCACAATTTTTCATTGCAACGATGGTTTTTGAACTTCTCGTGATCGTCCTGAAACTTCATGGGCTTAGGGTTTTTGTTCTGTACGTCAGGAATTGATTGCCGATGAGTTGGTTCATCAAATGAGTCTTTACTTGAGAATTTAAAAATGAGAACATAACTGCGGTGACCATGATTAGAGCATGAAATTTGCTTTCCATCATTGTGTTTAGTAGTACTAAACTGGCTACTACATGTTTGGGGGGGCGGGAGTGAAGCTGAGAAAGGCTGGTGAAATGTAGATGCAGGATACTAGGCCTTAGTATTTTAAGGGTACAGAGGCTATGGGAAGAGACAGCAGTCTGATCAGAATTGTAGGTGACCTGTAGCCTGCTAAAGTAGTAGCATGTATTGCTGCTACGAATATGGTGAAGGGAAAAGGCTATAGATTTAAAAAAAAAAAAAAAAAAGATTGTGCTGTTGTGTTGCCCAGCTACCGTTGGGAAAACATTTCTATCTCATTCTCATCTCAATTTTCCTCTCTTTGCCATTGTTTCTCATTATCTTACCAAGCAAAGCTTTGGCAAAATTGGTAGTTTTTGTCAGCTTCATTGATATGATAGGGTTCAGAAGAGAAATACGAATTTTGCTGTGGAGGTAGGAGGTCAAGGTGCGAGTAACAACAAAAATTATATTTGCATGTGTATATTCAAGAATAGTGCTGCAAAAGGAAGGTGTTCTAGTAAGTGATTTTTAAACCCTTGACAATGAAGGGTGTTGAAGCTACTCCCAACCATAACAGGCAAACTTTCAATATGTTATACAAGTTTGCTTTTTCAAATTACCGATTAAAAGTTTATATCTGAGACCATCACACACTTGCAGAGTTGACAAGTTCTGGCTAACAGAGGTGAAAGCAGCACAGTAGATTTTCTCAGAAGAACTGAAAGAGGAGGTAGAGTGAGCGAGTTTAGAGAAGGACGGTATAGCATGGGCTAGGAAGGCTGATCTGAAGAGGAACAGGAATAAAAAGTCACAGCAATTTGTCTGAATGTGAAGGGGGAAACAGCTTTATTTCTGCTATTGCTGTATTTGAGAATTAGCAGGGTGCATCACTGCATAAACAAGTGAACTTTTAGAAGTTAGGTTACTTTGTTTCTGTAGATGGTTGGGCCTTTAAAAAATAAAAGCACGGCTTTTATTTTATTAATTTCTTCCCAAGTAAAATTCTATGGGAAAGTGGGGGGGAATAAAATAGGTTTAAAAAAAATTTCCAATTTAGTGTAATTGGGTGAAGCTTTTGAAAAGTGTATGATGTTTTTAATTAAAAATTCTACGCTTGCTTAAAATATGTCATACGTGTAAGACTGAAGTCCTGTTAAGCAGCATAAATTTTGGTTCCATATGTATGTAACAGCAACAAATGATGAAAATTGAACTTGGATTTTGAATTATATATGTTAAATAAATTTGTGCATTTTGGCATTGTTGGATTATGTAGGGAAACAGTCATTATTACTTTGAGATGAAAAATGAAGATGCAAATGTCAGAACCCCCTAGAGAGGCAGAGGCTGGGTCCCACAGTACAGTCAGGAAGGACAAGGTTTGGTAGTTTGTATTTCTGTGTATTTTCCTTTAAGAGTAGGAAGCAGGAGCAAAATAAACTCAGTACATCAAAATGGTGTAAATTGAGTTTAAAAATAGCCAAGAGATTTTGCCAAATGGGAATATACTTAAGTGTAGGATCCCTTATTACTGAACATGTGATGTTTACAGTTTTTGATAGAACATAACTGGTAGAGTATGGTTAAAATTGATGAAAAAAGTAGCTCAACCTTTTATTTATGAGGCTAAATGCTTAATTTAAGTGAAGTGGGTAACAGATCCTGCAAGTGCTTGAATATTCATCTGCTCAGGATGATCTATTCCCATTGAGGTCAGTGGGAGTTAGGTCATTGAATGCAGCAGAACCAGGATTTCACCTGTGTTTCCAGTTTAATTTAGTCTTAGTTCTTCCTGCTGTAACACTTATCATTATAAAGTATCTCATTATCTTATTTGTCTGAGAAAATTTTGAAAATTAAGAAACACTGGTTTAGCCAATTTGTAAAGCATATATTTATCCAAGGAATTAATCCAATACCTGTAACTTCCACCTGGATTTACACAGGGATTCAAGGGAAGAGGAGGTTTTTCCTTGGCTTTTGAAAAGCTAGATTGCATGTTTCTTCTGGCACAGATTTCCTATTAAATTACTCCCCTAAACATCCCCTTCACACATTTAAAATAACTGAGTGCTAAATTAACTGTAAAATGAGTTTCTGTACTTCGTGAAGTAATGTTAAACAGCTACCCCTTGGTTTCAAATAAAAAGTATTTTTATGTTGCACTCAGTGCTATTTTTGCCATGTGAAAACGACATGAGTGGTTCTTCAGTTTCTGGGAAAATACAAACTTGATTTGTGATGTTGACTTGCATTTTCTAGTGTGATACCAAACTGAAGCAACTTCAGCATCTTACTCAAAATTAATTTTATTCTTAGATAAGGTGAGGAAATGATTGGGGAAGAATATCAGTTAATAAATTTAAAAAAAGAATATCCCACACCAGATCCACTTATGCCATACTTCGTTATCAATGATCACTAATTATATAACACCATAATTTCAGTCAGACAGGAATTTTGCAGTTGACTTGATAAAAAGAGAACTTACTCAAATGGTAAATACTGTTTCTGTCCTTTCAAGCTTAAAAGGTGCAAATCAAATTTTTGTCTTCTGGTCAAGCAAGATGTTTATGTTCCTATGAATAGAGAATGTTTTTAATACAGTACTGTATAATGAGTATTGAGCTTAAGTTTTTACTGAGCCTGTGTGGCACACAACTTTGTCACCTGCTTTTCAGCTGTTTTTATCCCCTGGTAATTTACATACAGAGTACTACAGCTGTTGGGGGGGTGAAATAGGGAGCAGAACTGTTCAGATTATTCTTCTTTTAATTCTTAACAGGGTAGATGTGAAACAGTTCCCTGAGTCTACCTTGTCGCAACCTGAAGAGTTGTTTTACATCTTCAAAATTATATGTGAAAATCCAAAATTGTGTTGAACCCTTACACTTCAAGAAATAGTATTTCTTTAAGGGCAAATGCTTGTGTTTGGGGAAATATAATTAACAGTTCATGTGTCAGGAACAAGCTGCACCATACTGATTGTCCCTTCTGATCTTTTTGTTTCAACAGTCTCAGAAACTTGGTCTGTTGTCTCTTTCCCTTTCTGTAGAGTCTCTTGGGTCTTGCTTAGTGGTTCATTTTCCTGGCACATGAGTGAGTTACCAGGAGTAACAAGTCGTTGTGTGCCAGCCTCTCTGTGGGTGCTTTCAGCTTGTGGCTAATACAATGTAACCTGAGTTAGACTTTAAAGAGAGGACCTGTTTATATACCCAGGACTGTACCTTGACCTTTATTTGCCCTCTTGTTAGGAGGACTTCTTGAAAGCATGTATGTTTTACCATAACAAAAACCTTTGTTGCATTTCAGTATAACAAAAGCTATTTACAAGTTGTATTTTCTGTTATGGGAAAACAGTTTTAATTCCCAGGCCTTTGTATCGACTTCAGTGGTTTTAAGTGAACGGTTGCCATCTATCCCATATTCACATCTTCCAAGAAATAATTTCCCATTCCAGAAACCAATTACTCTCCCCTCTTTCCCAGTTTAATGACCTGGCTGTGCATATTAATTCTGTGATAGGATTTATCACCCTTAAATTTAGCACTATCTTCCTTAAAGAGGCAGGGTTCCTATTTTAAATGTTTTTAAGATGATCTGGACAAGGTGATCGAGTGGACCCTCAGTAAGTTAGTCTGGCTACTGCTGTAGAAGACAACAAAAAGTGTTTCTACAAATACATTAACAATAAAAAGAGGGCTAAGGAAAATCTCCCTCCTCTATTGGATGCGGAGGGAAACTTAGTGTCAAGGGATGAGGAAAAGGCTGAGGTGCTAAATGCCTTCTTTGCCTCAGTCTTTAACAGCAAGGGAAGTTGCTCTCTGGGCACCCAGCCCCCTGAGCAGGAAGACAGGGATGAGGAGCAGAATGAAGACCCCGTAGTCCAAGGGGAAATGGTCAGTGACCTGCTACGCCACCTAGACACACACAAGTCTATGGGGCCGGATGGGATCCACCCAAGGGTGCTGAAAGAGCTGGCAGAAGTTCTCACCAAGCCACTCTCCATCATTTACCAGCTGTCCTGGCTAACTGGGGAGGTCCCAGTTGACTGGAGGCTGGCAAATGTGACGCCCATCTACAAGAAGGGCCGGAAGGAGGATCCGGGCAACTACAGGCCTGTCAGCCTGACCTCGGTGCCCGGGAAGGTTATGGAGCAGATCATCTTGAGCGCCCTCACGCGACACGTACGGGACAACCGGGCGATCGGGCCTAGTCAGCATGGGTTTATGAAAGGCAGGTCCTGCCTGACCAACCTGATCTCCTTCTACGACATGGTGACCCGCCTAGTGGATGAGGGAAAGGCTGTGGACGTTGTGTACCTGGACTTTAGTAAAGCCTTTAACACCGTCTCCCACAGCATCCTCCTGGAGAAACTGGCTACCCATGGCTTGGATGGGCATACTCTGCGCTGGGTAGGAAACTGGCTGGATGGCCGGGCCCAAAGAGTTGTGGTGAATGGAGTTAAATCCGGTTGGTGGCCGGTCACAAGTGGTGTTCCCCAGGGCTCAGTATTGGGGCCAGTTCTGTTCAATATCTTTATCAATGATCTGGACGAGGGTATCAAGTGCACCCTCAGTAAGTTTGCAGATGACACCAAATTGGGAGGGAGTGTTGATCTGCTGGAGGGCAGGCAGGCGCTACAGCGGGACCTGGACAGGCTGGATCAATGGGCCGAGGCCAATGGTATAAGGTTCAACAAGGCCAAGTGCTGGGTCCTGCACTTGGGACGCAGCAACCCCAGGCAATGCTACAGGCTTGGGGGGGAGTGGCTGGAAAGCTGCCTGGCGGAAAAGGACCTGGGGGTGTTGGTTGACGGCCGGCTGAATATGAGCCAGCAGTGTGCCCAGGTGGCCAAGAAGGCCAACGGCATCCTGGCCTGTATCAGAAATAGTGTGGCCAGCAGGAGCAGGGAGATGATCGTCCCCCTGTACTCGGCCCTGGTGAGGCCGCACCTCGAGTACTGTGTTCAGTTTTGGGCCTCTCACTACAAGAAAGACATTGAGGTGCTGGAGCGTGTCCAGAGACGGGCAACGAGGCTGGTGAAGGGTCTGGAACACAAGTCCTATGAGGAGCGGCTGAGGGAACTGGGGATGTTTAGCCTGGAGAAAAGGAGGCTGAGGGGAGACCTTATTGCTCTCTACAACTACCTGAAAGGAGGTTGTAGAGAGATGGGTGTCAGTCTCTCCTCCCTAGTAACAGATGACAGAACAAGAGGAAGTGGCCTCAAGTTGCGCCAGGGGAGGTTTAGATTGGACATTCGTAAAAATTTCTTCACCGAAAGGGTTGTCGGGCATTGGAACAGGCTGCCCAGGGAGGTGGTGGAGTCCCCATCCCTGGAGGTATTCAAAAGACGTTTGGATGAGGCCCTAAGGGATATGATTTAGTGGGGGACTTGGTAATGCTAGGTTAATGGTTGGACCCGATGATCTTGGAGGTCTCTTCCAACCAGAACAATTCTATGATTCTAAGATCACTATTGCTTAGTAATCACGAGCTATTAGGCCTTCATCAAGCCAGTGAAACCATTATTTGGGCTAATGTCTTGCATGCAGGGGAGAATGCTAAGCTCTTAGAGCCTCTGGTTATATTCAAGATAGGCCCATCTTGGCATATGATCAGTCGTTAAAACTGCTTGATGGTTTTTAAATGAAGACAGCAAATACAGTAGCACTGTATGCCAAAAACATAAATGAATACATTGGGGAACATAATAGTTGGCTTACTGGTGGAAGAAAGCTTCTTTCAAATACAAGAGGAGTAGCGTAATTGTTTTTTGAAAACGTGCACTTCAGCTGTTTAAGAAGTGAAAGTTCTTTGCCTTTTATTATAAATATAGTATCACTGAACAAAATTTGTATATGGTTAACCATATACAAATTGCTCAATTTCTCAGTACTTTCAAAAACAGCATTGATTCAACTGTGTCAGGTCATTGGACAATTTTTTTTTTCCTTTTTTTTTTTTTTTTGTTGTTGCATGGAGCTCAATTTCAGATTCTGAACTGGTGGTGTGCTCTTGAGGAAACCTTTGTATTGTTCAAGTTGTACATTTTGTTAAGGATGACTTCAGGCTGTTTTATGTTCCTGTTCCAGGGATTGGTATGTTTGGTGAGATTTTGTTTGTTTAAGGAATCAATGGTGCTTTAATTCTCTTTTTTGAGAAAGTGTGGTAGAAATGAGGTGAATTGTGGCAGACCTGGTTACTAGAGTCTTGCTATTTAACTTTTTGAGGGCCAAGAGAATAATTTCTATTACTTTTTGCATCTGACTGCATGTTGTCTTTTGTAATTAGACAGTAGGAAATAGGGCTATTAATATGAAAGCGCTTCAGCAGGGTACTTTCTTACTGTCTGAAGTGTCTCGGTTGGCTCATCTTCATTAAAATCAAAGGTTTTAACGTGGTAGTAGCTGGAGATTCTTAACTGTGTGAGATTATAAGAAAGCTTGGAAGATGGTAGAAACAATCTAGGTAAGACACTTGCAGTTTACCATCACTGCAAGGAGTCATGTCACAGAATTTGTGACAGATGTTGTTAGATCAGCATAGGCTTTTCAGATTTTCTGGACTGATTTGTTAAGATCAACTGCTGGCCATGTGGAGTGGCAGATGAGACTATCTGAACAAACAATATCTGTTATTGGATGGAAGATAGCTTTCCAGAAGTACTTTTAGTAAATTGCTTTAAAATTATCTATAGCCTAGACTTTGTAACTAACTTCGTAAACCACGATGCTGTGTGTGAATAAAAGTCATTGTTGATTGTTAACCTCATCTAGTTTTAATTCTAATGTGTGACTACTTCTTTCTTTTTTCTTTTTTTTCTTTTTCTTCCCTGGCATGTATTACAGAATTAATCTTAAATCCGGAATATTTTAATGAGCAAAATTTCTTAGCTATTTCAAAAGAAAATGGAGATTTACTTGGATGGTGGTATGATTTTTAGCAGATTGGTTGGTTTTGGCAGTTTTAATTTGACTTTGCACAACTGGTTGGAGAAAGGTGTATATTAACTTTGATAAAATGTGCTATAGGGACAGTTGAGCAAGTAGAGTGTCACTGTATTTTTGAGGTATTGTTCACGTGGATCTCTTGGTGCAAGTCCTGCCTGACAACCATCTGCAGAATAGTTTACCTATAAGTGGAAGCACAGCAGAAGCTCAGATCATTATCATGATTGCTCCTTTGCAGTCCTTTTGATTTCTGAAATGAAGAGGTTGAGTGTTAGTATGAGCACATGGGTCCTAGACAGGATTGACCAACGTGCCTTCTGTACCTTTAATTCTGTGCCAAGTTTTTATCTTGGTTATCTCCTATATGTAGTATGAATTTCCTTGTAGCATAATGTTTGAGAATACCATTCTACTTTGTCTTCCAAACCTCCTTCTCTAGTGAGTAAACCTACTACTGTATAGGGAGCTGATTAACTTCTGAGACATATAATAATGTTCTATCAGACTCCCTTATCTGACCTGGAAAGTCAGAGCTCTGTTTACTGAAAACACGCAGGGGAACTTACTTGGCCCCTTCCAGAGTTCCAGCAACAGCTGTAGACTTTGGGGTAACAGGTAATTTGAAAATATATGCTGTTGAACTCTGAATGGAGGTGGCGGGGGGAAAACCTACAACCCTAGTTTATTAAGAAATGGTACTTGTTCCTTAGAGTGGCAAAGTTTTTCTGTGGGGAAAACCTGAAAATACTGATGATAAGATTGCCTGGATACCTAAGGTGCTGCATGAGTGCTCGTGTGAGTAGCCCCTCCAGTTTCAGCTTGGGCTGTTGAGCTACCAAAAGCTAGAATTGTGGGAACTTCTCTTATGGGTGTATGGAGTTACTGGAGAGTATTATAGACTACAATTGTAGCCAAGTATACTGTG
Organism: Phoenicopterus ruber ruber; assembly: GCA_009819775.1. Classification (NCBI taxonomy): domain Eukaryota; kingdom Metazoa; phylum Chordata; class Aves; order Phoenicopteriformes; family Phoenicopteridae; genus Phoenicopterus; species Phoenicopterus ruber. The sequence continues at coordinate 25,527,340 of CM020217.1, read as the reverse complement.
ACGTTTTATACAGGGGCTACATTTTTCTTTAAAAAGGAGCTTAAAGCGATTTTAAAACAAAAACAAAACAAACCCCAACAAATAAAAAACATTAAAACCCAAAAATGTATTCTTCAAAAAAGTAGCTAACTTAATGTGTAGGTAGGATTTTTTTTCGGTTCTCATACCTCTAGAGTTGGATGATATGGTTCCAAAGGAAATGGTGAACTAACTTAACAGCTCACTGCAGCTGAAAGGAGTTTCTACTCCCATCACTAATCTTATGCCAGAGCTGATGCATATCAGGCCCCTCCAGAAGCCATTTAACCTCACTAATATGGCCATGTTATTGAGTTAAAGCAGCTCACAGAAGAGTCTGACAAGTTCCAGAGCCTGTGTTGAGGGATGGATGTGACTGGGAGCAGAGGCGGGGAAGGGAAGAATAAATGGCAAGGGGGTAGCGGGGAGAGAGACCTCTCTCCTTTTCATTGTCAGCCAACTATTTTGCTGCCTGTCAAGCTGCAGATGTAGACTTCTGGGAACCCAGAAACATACTCTCTCTGTCCCCTGTTGTAACATCAATTGCATCAAATCTCTATTTCTTAACAATGCTTTACCATGCCTGTAACAAAAACACTGACACCCAGCTACTACGAAAGATCACAACAATAATGCACACAAGAACTCCCCAGGACAAAAATAAGTCTTAAATTTAGGTTAAACAGGACTCCCTATACTTGATTTATGTAGGGTAGGGCAGAATTTACCAGACTAACGGTTTCCCTGAAAAGAGCAGGCTGTACAACAGGGTTGATAATTTACTGATATGAAGAAATAAATAAAAAAAGCAGACAAAAACCAAACACTTGGTGTTTCATAGTACACCTGCTCTTCTCTCCATCTCAGTGTTAGGGCATCATTCTGCTCTAGCAGATCCCTCCACCATTGAGTACAGCTGCACGTAGCACAGCAAATGTAACTGGACAACAGAGACTAAATGCTGAACTTCACACTGTGGAATATGATGTAACTATGGCACAATCCTTGTCATGTATCAATCCTTCTCTGTATTTTAGTTCGTCAGGGAATTGTGTAGAAGTGTAGGATTGCCCACCAAGTTCAATTTACTATAAGGAGAGATGCAGTACTTTATTCCATAATATCGTTGTCCTCTAAGTGTTGGAAAGGGTTGTATGTGAACTGCTTTAAGGGGCTGTCAGAGGAAAACTTCACAGTTGTTTCTCTGGCTTCTGCATTTTCCTGGGGTAGCTTTTTTCAGGAAAAAGTAAAAATATTTAATTAGAGAGATTTAAAAAAAAAAAGAAACGTTGCAAATGTTTGAGAGAGTTTATTTTGTATTGGCAGGGAAAGTATGGTTTTTTGAACTTCCAATTTGTGTAGTTGAGAGAGGAGTTTTTGTGGACTTAGATTCTGGTTCCTGCTACTGAAGCAAGGATTATGTTAGATTCTCTGGCTTTGTACTGAAGGTCTTGGGTAAACAATTCTGTTGAGAAAGAAGAAGTATCTATCTTTTCCTTCCAGGAGAAAGGCCTGTAAACATATGAGATAAATATACTGTGGGAAGATGTCATTGTAGTCCCCTGGCTAGTGATATGGTGCTGTTTGTCTCTCCAGTTATATACTAGTGAGGTAGCTCTGTGATTGTGAACTGTCTTTCCCCATCTATATTTTGTTTGGGCCCTCCCTGAAAAAAATGATCTTTTAACTCAATATTCCATGCTTAAACTTGGATTGATGACCTTATAAATTTGAAAGCATTCCATTTAGAGACAAATCTGTACAATCATGCAGTTTTAATGTTTAATAACTTCTGCTCAGGAGGAACTTCCAAGTCAACTTGTTTGTGATTTTTTTATCCTTTGATATTGTGGTTACTGTCTGTAATGATCAGGTGGTTGTAAATAGTAGAAATAGTCTGTTGAGAATTTCAGTACTGTGAAGTGCAATGATCAAATGAACTATTTTCATCAGTTACAACCATTTTACCATCTAGTGTGAAAATGACCAGAGACAATGAATATCCTTAGAAAGAGTCACGGTTAAAGTGGATCATAATTTACCATAGTTCTTTTGGTGTTGGATGGAAATTCTTGTCTTTAGGATTTCCTGTCATCTTACCTGATTAAGAATTGGCTTTCTGTGCCTGCCTAAAATCTCATTACTACCTTCCCAAGGACCTCAGATCAACTTAGAACCAACCTTTCAAAGAATGTAACAGTGGATTTAAAGAATTTCCTAAATCACACTTCTGTTGAGCAACCTCTAGAAAATAAAACTGAGGCAATCGCATTTTAATCACCTGGTTCAGATGGTGTTGTAGATCATTTTCTGGCGTGTGGTTTAATGTATGTATCTTGACACTCTTCTAAATAGGATTAAATGCCTTTGTTCCTTTTTTTCCGCTTTAGCCTTCCTCATGTTTTGTTTCCTTCCATTTTTCTTTTTTTGAAAGTGTCTTTTCCAACAACATGCAGCAATTCAGGGACAGGCCGGTAGTAGAATTTGGGCTTCATTTTTTTATCCCCCCTCTCTTCAAAATACAGCCTGTCAACAGGGTTATTTTATTAAGGCATCCACTGTCTACTTTGAACTTACATTGTCTTCTATGGTCCTTATGGTATTTAGGGTATTTGAAGAAAGGCAGTTATCTGGAACTTCAGATGTATGGTGTAAATCTTGATAGATATTAAATTGACACTGGTTTAAAAATCATGCTACAGGTTGTTAAACGACTAAAGCTAAAAGCTCCAATGTTGATGCAATTATGGTGGCAGTGTTTATTTTATTCATGGAATTGGAATAAACTACTGCAATATGATTTTATTGTGGTGTAGAGTTGTCTAGCTTCTATTGTGCTGGGATAGTTAAAGACAAGGCTTTAAAAAGTTAAGAACACTATCCGACAAACAGATTTTCCCAAATCACTTGGTGGTTCCCATGGTACCTCTCATAACATTCCAAGGATAAACGTGTTATGTGTCAAGCAGGGATTGAGCGCGTGAAGGCAGGTAGTGCTGATACAACAGAACTGGATTTCTTGTTATCTTATTTATTACAGTGGTTGCACATAATTTTCATCTCTTGCAGATGTCTTTATTTTATGATTCCCCTTATGAGTATAGAAAATGGATGTATGTGGAGAAGAAAATACTTCCTTTGGTTTTGCTTTAAATGATAAGAGTAACAAAACAGATTAATGGGCAGGTTTTTCATTTGAGAAAACATGTCTAATTGAAATAGATTGCTAATGAAATGGACTGGTGATGCATGGCGGGAGAGATACGATCCCTGTTACTCTAGTGTCTAACTAAAAGCGGCTAATGCAGGGATTTCTTTGATATTCTAGGGAAGGTAATAAGTGATTTGATTATTTTGTCTGAATTCCTGTAACTTGCTTTTAACCTTAGGTCTTTAGTCTGTTTTAACCACTGTTAGGAGTATTCAGATGCTGTCTGCTGGTTTTTGAAACTTCTAGGTAAATTTTGGTTAATGATACCTCATTTTGTTGAACTTCAATTAAATAAACTGTATTAACTGTGCCTCACTGCTGGGCTTTTGTAACTTGGAGTATAGTTAAGTTTGTAGTGAGGAGGAGAGAGTAGGTTTGACTCCTGTTTGAGTCTGGCTATCAGCTTGGGGCTAGTTTCAAAAAAAAAAAAAAAAAAAAAGCTGTCCCGCCTGTGTCGGTTCCTAAAATTAGGCTTTTTGGATTTTGTCCTCAGCATGTCACTGTTATTGCTTTGTTGCTATGATACAATACTTACTCATGCAATCCGCTGTAGAATATTAGAAGATCTGAGCTGAAATGTTATGTAACTTACAAATGTTTTTACAGCTGATGTTCATTATTTTGCAGAGTGTAACAATTCATGTCTTTGTAGTTATCTGAGCGAAATAAGCATCTTGCAAGATTTTTTGTTCAAAAGAAAAATGGTTAAAATTGCAGAATTAACATTCAAAAGTATGAATTGTTCTTTATGAGGGAGTAGTAATTGCTAGCTTTTTCAAAAGCTCACTGAAGTTGTTATGCTCAGTTAATAGGATCATAACTGTCAGATGGGGAAAGGGAATGCAATACAATATTCTGGTGTTTGAACTTTCAGGGCAGAGCGAGCAGTTGGGATTACAGTGGAGGCGTTTCAGTCCATTTGAGCAATTACTTTTTGCTTATGGAAACGAAAGAATTCTATCAGATAATTACTGAATATTAAAACCACTGTTAACTGTTGTTGTTCCAACCACTAAATGGAAGGTGTTTTGGTAAGAAACTTGAGGAACTGGCATTATCAAAGACCGTTTGAGTTGTTAAACTTACAAACTTAAAATGAAGTTTGTTTAATTAGAATAATCCTAAAACAGTAAAGAGAAGCACGAGGTCTTTTTGTGATTTGTTCAAATTTTAAAGTGAGACTTAAGATTTTCAGTGCTCAGTGTTACAAGGCAGCTGCCTTTTTCTTGTCTTGATAATTTCCTTATGATGAAACAGCAGTGCTAATATCAATACTGCAGTGAATGAATGAAGCTAAGGGATTAGTAGTGTGGCTATAGACAGGTCTTGAAAATTCTTCAGGGGGAGAGCATTCATTATTTGCAGATAAAATTGGAAATAAAAGTTTTTCACCAGAACAAATGAAATCCCAACTGACTGATAGATGAGGTGATGCTATGTTGCTGGAGTGGCTTGGAACCCCAACAAACAATTAAAAACAACAAAAAAAGGCACATTAACCCAATTTTTCAGTTAAAACCATGGCTGCTTTTGGTTGTGATGACGCAACTTTTGAACAGTTTTACAGTATTTTAAGGACATATTAAATTTTTGAAGTGTACCATACATAATAATCCATCTTTTTAGAGCTAATGTGAAATACTAATGGAGGAATTTTGCTTATCAGCTTATAGAGAAACTACACTCTAAAATGAAAATTCCAAGTCATAGCCAAAAACGTTGTCTTAAAAGGCCAAAAAAGCTGGAAAACCTTCAGGTGACTAAGATCGTAATAAATTATTTAGACCAAAGCATGACAATTCAGGATTAATCCTTTTGAAATATTGGAGTTGATTCTTAAGAGAAACATTCATCACATGATGTCAAAAGTATGTGAAGTATTTTGCATTGGGGTAAAAAGACAAGGTTCCTTCAAAGCAGATTTTACAGCTTTTAAGCAGGTTACATAATAAAGGATTAGGGAACAGAATGAGACAAATCGGATGAATGAAAGGTTAGTATGATGCACTGCTTCTGTAGATGACTTTTGGTGAGGGAGAGTTGGTACTTACTAATGTCTAGGTATTTCAAATAAAGTTAATTCAGGAACTTGTTTTCCATAAATGTATTTACTGCCGTATGTTTTATCCATTATTTCTTGTATGTAACACAAGTTGTGAATGGTGAGTCTTTCATTCTAACAAACTTAAACAGATATTTTCAGTTTTGACAATATTGCTTATTAATTTGCTGACTATAGAGCATACTATTCCCCATAATAAAAAACTGATAGCTATGCAAATTCTAGTCAACAAAATAGATTTAGAAATTCTAAGTTTGCTTCTACAGACTTAAGTGTGGGTTGTTTGGGTTTTTTTCTTTTATAGATGCCACCTTCAATGAACAGCAAGATCTTTTTTGTCAGAAGTTGCAACAGTGTTGTGTACTCTTTGACTTCATGGACTCTGTTTCAGACCTGAAAAGCAAAGAAATTAAGAGAGCAACACTGAATGAACTGGTTGAATATGTTTCAACAAATCGTGGAGTGATTGTTGAATCAGCTTATGCTGACATAGTAAAAATGGTAAGTAGAATGCTCTTGTTATATTTTGAATTTTAATAAAATATCTTAAATTAATCAGTTTACGACTCTGATGGCATCTGACTCAGAATTGCTGTTGGTTATTCTGCTTATACAATATCATATAATTCGTTAATGATAACTTGGCTTACAAGAATGTTTAGAAAGGCTTGTAAAAACAAACAACCAACTTGTGAGTTTTAATTATTAGCTGAAATGTGCATTCAGGTTAATTAAAATGAAAGAACTGGTATATTGCAGATGCTTGCAGTCTGGGTAAGCTTTGAAGTTGTTCTCATTCAGAAAATGGCAATATTTCGGTGCTGCCTGTCTTTGTTTAAGAATGGCAGCAGAGTGACAGGCTAAAGTTTTCTGGTAAAGATTCTTGTGGGTACTAGTGTCAACAGAAAGGTTTATCAGTGTAAGAAAGCAACTCTACTTTGTAAATACTTTGCATGGCTGTTTGTTACAGTTTTGGCCTTGGAGAGCTGTGCTAGAGTAGTTTAAGTGGTTTGCTTGAGTTGTAAACCACAGGATGACTTGTACTGTGCAATTTCTACAAATGGCTTGTTGAATAAGCAACAAAATATTTGTGGTCATTATCTGCTGACTTTCCCAGGTTTTTTATATGCATTTTCAAATGGTACGTAAGTGATGTTTTAGATATGCCTGTACTTCATGTACAGGGAATGTAACTGAAGGACATTTGACAATAATCTGAAATATTCTAAAATTGCTTTTCCTAGAAATTTGAAATGTAAAAAGAATGTGTTTAGTGCTTGTGCATTTAGGCTAATGGTTCTCTAAACTTTGGTTAAGTTTACATAGGCACAATGCTGACTTTAAAAGTAGCTATCAGGAATGTAAGCAGACCAATTCAAACATGGCCTATGACTTTTCTAATTTTCTACACAGTGTATAGAAATTCGTACGGTTTTGTTTGGTTTTGTTTTTCTTCTTTTTCCGTGAGCAGCTGATATGGAAGATCAGATCTTTTAATATAAATAAGTGTAGAAATGTTGCCATTGTACTGAAGGGCTAGGATTATTGAAACCCTTTTAACCACTTTGGCTGTTTCACCAGATGCTTATTAAGTTTTACAAAAGATCTAGGACACTGGAGGTTTTTGTATAGTTTTGTTTTTTAAAGGACCTGTGTTTCCATCCTAAATGGTTTTTTACACAAGAAAATAAAGGACAGAGTATGTCCACCTTTTCTTTTCTTTTTTTTTTTTTTTTTTTTTTTTTTTTTTTTTTTTTGCTGCTGGTGGCAGCAAGCCTGAATCCTTGCAGTGTCTTCTTACTCTGTGTGCCCTCTATAGCCTCTTGTTAGAAGAAGGAGTATAACTAGCCTATCGTACTTGTTGAAGGGAGATTTTCTTTTATATTGGAGTGGTTTTGTTTTCTTGGAGATAAGGTGGTGTTGAGCTGGTTTTTTGAGGTGGTGGTTGTTGTGCAAATGATTGGGCTCTGTGGCTGCTTGTTTATCCTTCCATAACAAATTTCCATCTCCTTTTCTCCCCTAAAATGACAGAAAATGAAGGCGGCCTTAAATGCTCAGTGAGAGCTTTTTCAGAGCTTGAGACAAAAGATCCCTCCAAGCCTGAAGAGTATTTCTAGTCTCCCTGGCAACTGGCAGCAGAAAAGGTCTTTGCTCTGAATTAGGACTAAGTACCAGCTTTCAGAAAGAACTCTGGATGGGTCTCTCCGTCCAAACAACACATGTGTCGGGCTTGAGGCCTTTCTTTGTAGCAAAACTTCTATGAGATTTATAAGTGTTGTGTTTTGTGGGGTTCTTTTTAATTTTTAGACTGTTCAGTGTTACTACATTAAAAGAAAAAGCATTTGAGTTTTTTGCAGAGTTTGAAGGATACTGTTTTGGGGATGGAAAAGTAGAAATCAGCCTTAATGAAACCCAACTATCATCTGACTAGTAGTAAAGGATGAACAGACTACAAACATTCCCTGACAAAAGCCAGAGTGGCATCAGTGGCAGAAGCAGAGCCGATTTCTTTCCAAAGCCCCTTGTCTTTCCCTAGGCCTGGGACACCTTTCCTCCAGCTTGCAGAGGAAGCAGCTCAGTTTCCTTGGAGTCGCCCGAGTCTTGGGGAGGCAAAGTCAACAACCCCTTACAGATATCAAGAGGAAAAAAAAGTTGTTCCTGACCAGTGCATAGGCAAGGTCTGTGCAGGTGAGGAGGTCTCCTAGCGTTCCTTCCCTTCACATGGTCTCTGTTACCATGATAGCTGCTGGGCCAGCACCACACAATAATGGCTCGTGTAGTTGTCCCTGCTCTGCTTGGATCCTGAGATAGGGAGCACTGATTGAAATGATACCAGTGTCTTTTCAAGCCACTGGGGGTGGAACAAGATCGTAAAAAAAAAAAACCAAAACCACACAACCAAAAACCCCCAAACCAAAAACCTTTGTTTAGGCAGTTGTGCAGGACATACGCTGTAGGTTATCTTTTTGGTGCCCCAGGCAACCTGATTTTCCTACAGTTTTTTTGCCAAAGCCTTTGAATTAAGAACTGAGGAAGTGTTTTGCTTACGAATAGTTTTGAAGGGGTAGCACACTGGTCTGTGCACCTCCTTTCTAGGTCATCTAAAACTAGTGTCTTCTCTGTTTGGAAATTCTCAGCTGAAAGTACTCTGAAGCTAACAGCAAATTAGGGTTTGGCATTGTGAATATTTTAAGTTTTAAAACTTCCTGGGAAGTTAGAAAGCTCTAGCTTTTATCAGGTTTGGGAGCATAACAGAAATGTCCTTTCGGTACGCATTACTATTCCATCTCCTCATGCCTGCCAACCTCCCCTCATTCCCGCACCAGCATATAAAAATCCAATGTAAATGAGATTGTCCTAGCAGCTTGCACAAGCTGTGAATTCGGAATTTCAAAAAACATCAGGTATCCCTATCTGCACACTCAAAACTTGGAATTGAGTCTAGTATGTCTCCAAGTGTTTAGCTCCTTGGGAAGTGTACAGACAATAAGGGATTTTTTCTTTTTTTTTTTCTTTTTTGTTTTAATAAAATATAATTGCTGTATCTTAATACACTAACTGGCACGTTTTCAGATGTCACTTTCACAAAACTTTGAGATTTAATTTAGAAAGCTAATGCTGGGTTTCTCTGGAAACCTGTCCAGCTGTAAAAGCCTTTTATGATTTGTATTTCTCAAATCACAGTTTTGGGATAAGACCCCACTTACAAATGAAAAGGGATGTTTTAAATAATATGAAAAGATATAGAGAAGAATTTGCCCATAGAAAAACAACGGGGGTTTTTGCCCCAACTACATTTTTGATCAATACTATTAGCAAGACATTAGAAAGAAGCAAATGAGATAGGAAGCAAAAGTATTTAAAACATAATGAAGTAAATGAACCAGTTCTTTAGGGAGACAGTACATAAAAATGGTACACAGTTTATTCTAAGTTTCATATGTTCTCAGGAGACCCATAATGCTAGTAGAAGTACTGAATACTCTGAAAACCATAAAATTAGTTTTCTAAAGATCTGGCTGAGAGGCTTGCTATTTGTTTCTACGACAGAAGTATGTTTAGTAGTTAGTACCTTCGGTTTGGACTTGCAACTTTTGCATTCTGTACTCTGAGGTTCTGTGCTAAAGGGTTGACTGTGTCAGTTCAGCAAGAAGCATCTAGAAATAAAAGGGTGCATTTTCAAGAGACATTACCAGAACACTGGTAAGCAGAGGTAGGGAAGTCTCTGTAGGGGACTGATTTGTATGTTGGATGTTTTTGTTGAATACCTAATAAGAGCAGACAATATCAAATAACAGAACTAGGATTGTAATCTTGATTTTCAGGCTTGATTCAAATTCACATTCTCTGATCCCTCTTTCCCCTCAGCCAGTTTCTCTTGTGCTCCAGATTCCAAAGTCCCTTGTGTTTACAACATTAAAGGACAACTGTACTGTGTGTTGTTTGTTTGGGGGTTTTGGGGGGTTTTTGTTTTGGTTTGTTTTTTTTCTGCTGTGCAGTAAACTAGGAAACGGCTGTAGCGCCCATCCATACAGAACATCATTGCCCTTCTACTCTAGAGCAGCAGCATCTGCAGCTTTACTGTGTACCAACAGGAGACAGTGACAGGACATAGAATGAAGCACATAGGAGGAAATGGAAAGTCAGTTTATGCAATAGCTTTATATCTTGTTTAATGAGGCAGCTGATTCTTCTATGCAGAGCCAGTTGGGTGACTTCAGGATCTTTTAAAGTCCTTTTGCAAGATTCTTCGAACACCTTGGAGACTCCATGGAAGCTATGCAGTAGCATTTGCTGCAAACTGTCAAACATCTTTTGTGTTTAGTAGGCTTGGGTGGTTAGCAGCTATTTGAAACAGATTCAATCAAAAAGATTGAAGAGTTTGAAAGATGATTGGAAAAGTTGGGCTAAATGTGTTCCTGAAAAAACAGTAGAAAATGCAGAAAGAAAACTAATTTCACGTTCTCTTTTGTTCATGTTAGAGATTTAAAATCTAGTATGTTACTTGTGACAGAAGAGAGGACACTTATGTTTCTTTTGATATCTGAAAGATTGGTCTTCTATCCAGACTTCTATATACTTCAAAAATCCATGAAGAAACCTTTTTAAACTTGCCTTTTTGAAATTGATTTGAATATATCATACTTAAAGTAACTTGGTAACTATTTTTCTTATTTTTTTCAAAGTTACTCTGTGTTAAATCAGAAAGTTACAATTGTTAGGTATTTCTGACTTCCTAAAGCCTTGAAACATCTTGAAGTTATGAAAGGTGAAAAATTGTAAACGGTTTTGTTCTTACTTGAAAGTGAGAAATATCTTGAAATTAAGTGAAGAACTCTAGATATATTTTTGGGATTGTCTGCCTTACACATGAAGAGAGCTCTGTTTAAATCATAATTGATTAGTCATACTGTATTTGTTGTCTTATAGCAAACCTCAGCTCTTGGTGTCACATAGTCAAAAATTGGTCTTTATAGGGGGAAACTGAAATTTTCTGTTAACTTTCATAGTTTCGGAGAAAAATTTTAAATATGACAGTGTCTAGCTACGAACTTGTAAAACAGTCGAGACAAAAGTTAGTTACTTATTATTTTCATTGGCCTCTTTCAGACTTGTGGCTGTTTGGATTTAGCAGTTTTGAAAAAATAAAGAATAAGAGTGATTTACTATATTACTTTTTTTTAAAGATGGTTTTGTTTTGTGTAATTTTAGGATAAAAGCATTACCTTGCTGAGTGTGATCTGTGGAAGCATAAAGAGTGATACAATTAAACATTTTTTTATCTCTTGCAGATTAGTTCTAATATTTTCAGAACACTTCCACCTAGTGATAACCCAGATTTTGATCCAGAAGAAGATGAACCAACTCTTGAAGCCTCATGGCCCCACATACAGGTATGCAATTCTTTTATTTTCAAGCCTTCTTGTAAGGCAAGAACTGTGAAGGGATACTTTAGTCATTTTATGCCTTTGGTAAGAACATCAGAATTGCTTTTATAATACAATTGAGTTTCTATACTTGGGAGGGGAAAAAAGCGGTGCTTTTCTTAACGTGTATAAATATGGCAGAATGTAAGTCTTCCAAATTGCTTAAATGCACCCCTTTTTTTTTATGGAGTGATTGCACCGTTAAAGTGTGGTATATGTAAGTCTTAAAAATATGTGGTTATTTTAGATAATTATGTTCTTTACTTAAGAGGTTTGTTTTCTGCACTTGAGCAACTTTTTTGTGTTATTTCAATAAAGTAGAAGTGGGTGTTAACAGGTTGGTTTCTTGTGACAGTAACAAAAAATGGAGTAATAGCCTTTATTTGTCTTTTGAGCAAGAAATAGATATCTCCTCATTCTTCCCACCCTCTTCCCTCCCTTCATGCAAAAACTTTACAATATAGGCGTTGTTGTTTGGTAACAGTTGGCTAGTTATTCTGTTGTTGCACTCCTGTGCCAATCCCGTGATTTTTATAGCATTGCTGTATCAATCACGTGATTGACTTGCAATACTGCTGGTTTTTTTTTTTTTCAATTAACTGTTAGAAGTTGAACAAACCTAAGTCATTTGTAATCATCCAAGTTCATATCTCAGGTAGTTTGTTGCTGAATTTATATAAGTAGTATCTATCACATAAAAGTTATGTAGCAACTCCTAGTAGTGGGTAGAAGATTAATAGCTACCATACATCTGCATACCATTCTCTCCACTCTGTTAAGAGCGTTAAAATGCTACTCTGTCCTTATAATGTGTCAATAAATGTTCTTATTTAAAAACTGGACTTCTAATACTGGCTATAAAAAGTACATGTTCAGGATAGTATTTGAGACTTAAACCAAGTAAGGAACAAGTTATCACAAAAAATAACTCTGCAGGTTAAAGGCTGTGATAATTACTATCTTTCTTATATATGGCTGATTCTAATTCATAGAAGAAATGGCTATAACTGAACTAGACAAGAGGCTTGATTTTGTAAGGGTGGGAGGGTGCAAGGGCTGTGCAAATGTCTCTTACAATCAGTAGCGGCATCATCTGACTTCAAAATGCCACTATCTTTCAGGAGTAAAATTTGTAAATGTTAGTTCAGTTCACTTTAGGTCATAAGTAAACTATAGTTCCCTTTATAGGAAAAGACTTATGGTTTCTGAAACCAGTTTGCTTGTGCTTTAGGCTTGTCTAAGAGAAATTGAAAGAGGTTCATAGCCTGTGGTATTACTTGAAACTTTGTTTTCAGCTTTTTCCTTTGCCTTTTTCTAAATGAGTTTTGGCCAGACTTTCTGATCATTGATTGTGGATTTCCATCTCCTGCATCAGTTGTTCATCCTGTCCTTGGAATAGATTGCTCAGTGCAGCACAATGGAAACAATTTGTGTTTTCCTTTCCCTTCTTTTACAGTTCGCGTGCTACTGGATGGTAGAATACTGAGTTTGGTGACTTATTAATTGCCCTCCAGGAGCACAAAGCTGCTGGAAGTGTCAAATTTGGGGTATGGAGGAAGGGGGTGTGCACGCGCATTTCCTCCCCCCATATCAAAACCTATTATTACTTTGGTGTAGTCTAAAGAACTGCTTGGGGGGGTGTGTGTGTATGTTTTGCTGGCTGTGATTTGTGATTGCTCAGTTACAAACAAATTCAGAATTCTATCCTGATCTGGCAGTCAGCCAGCTTTTGGGGAGGGAAAAGAAAAAAATCTGGATCTCTAATCTTCTCTGTTTGAATCTGTTGGCGTTTCTCTATAAAATGACATGATAGATAATGGCTTAGTAAGTTACCAGTGTGTGTAGTCACAATAAAAGACTCTAGACCTTCAGTAAAATGAGTGCCACTTGGAAGACATAAAGCAATACTCAAGATGGTTTGTAACAGCCAAACTAGGTTGAACAGGTTGGCATTAAAGCCACTGTGTATTCTGAAGCTTGGGGAGTTGCAGAGTTGTTGGAATTGGTAGCTTAAAGCAGTAATATTCTAGTGGTCTCTGCGAGAAAGAAGATTGAATGACTTTGAATCACTGAAGTAATAGGAGTTACATTTCGTAGCTCTTTGACCCAAGCAGACCAATTTTGGGAACTAAAATGACTAAATCCAACAGCGCTCCCCAATGTAGTATTTCCAATGGTAATGCTTCAGTTAAAGTTGAGCATCTCTCTCTGTCTGGTAGGAGCAGCCAGTATCTGTTGTGGGTAGAGTCCATTCTTGTCCCCCTAGTTGCTAGTTGTTGTTATACTTCTAAGCTTGCAAACGTTAGCATGCAGGAGAAGGGAGAGGCTGACTATCCAGAAATGGCCATTGCAGCTTGCTTCCTGAAATGCGTCGGATAAAGCTTCATGGATTTCCCAAGGCTCCCAAGGATTTCCAAAGTTATTTGATACCTTTTACCAGCTGTACATGTTCTAGGAGCAGTGGTACTAATTATCAGGAAGCTAGACGATTCTGTAAGCATCAGAACTGCATAAACACTCCTTCAGTGCACAGAACTTCCCTGCAGTACAGCTCAGAAACTGGATTTTTGAGCACTAAATTTTGTTTTTCTGAAAGCTCTTTAAGAACAATAGCAACAATCATGGTTCTGGAATTGCATGCGTTTATATGAAGCATTCGAATGGTTACTAAATGCATACTCTCCCTATATTAGAAATGAGATATGTAACTGATTAATTTGTCATCGTGTATTGAGAATCTTGCATTAATATTGACTTGTTCTATTTTATAGATGAGATGTACCTTGGTTTTGATCCTAATAGATACTCTAAACTTAATCTTGGACAGCTTGTACCAAGATACTACAGCATTATGCTTTAACTTAGTTCTTCTGCTTGATATTTGTCGCAGTCCTCATATCTATTTATGGGAAGAAGCCATAATTGTCCTTCCTTCCCCTGTCCTTTAGGGAGAACAAAACCTGTTAATTTAGTCTTCATTCGTAAAAGGTGCTCTATCCCATGACAACTCTAGTGGCTCCTTCTCTGTATCCTTTCAGGTTTGAATAAATTTCCTCAAGCATGTGTAGGACTGTGCATCTCTATCTGTACTGTCAGTGTATTCCTGGAACATCCCAGGATTTCATCTGTCACTTCCATGGCTTCATTGTGTAGATGGGTCTTAGTCATCCTATGGTTAACCCTTTCTCATCTTAAAGGCTTGCAGATGCTTAGGAGAGCTTTTTCTTGGATCTCTAACTGTAACTTTGCAATTCTTGAGTTTCATCCTGTATTTATTACTCCAGGCCTTCAGGGTCAACTTGTCCTTTCTTATTGATAACCTGACATACTTTTTTCTTTTTTCCTTTTTTTTTTTTTTTTTCTTTTCCCCGGTGGTAGCTTCCAATATTGTGTCATCATCTAAGCAGTTATCACACATGATTATTCTTTGTTTAGGAATAATAATATAGGAATTTATTGCAGAAATATTTAATGAAATTTAATTCCAGAATTAATCTCTATGAAGCTTTGCTAATAACCTCCCTCCAGCCATGTATTTCCCATTTCAATACAAACCACTAACGAATTTATCTAGTTTCTAGCTTGAAAAAGATCAGTAGAATCATAGAACGGTTTGTGTTGGAAGGGATTTTTAAAGATCACCTAGTCCAGCCCCCCTGCAATGAGCAGGGACATCTTCAACTAGATCAGGATGCTCAAAGCCCTGTCCAACCTGACCTTGAATGTTTCCAGGAATGGGGTATCCACCACCTCTCTGGGCAACCTGTGCCAGTGCTTCACCACCCTCATTGTAAAAAATGTCTTCCTTATATCTAGCCTGTATCTCCCCTCTTTTAGTTTAAAACCATTACCCCTTGTCCTGTCACAGCAGGGCCTGCTAAAAAGTCTGTTTCCATTTTTCATATAAGCCCCCTTTAAGTACTGAAAGGCCGCAATAAGGTCCCCAGAGCCTTCTCTTCTCCAGGCTGAACAATCCCAGCTCTCTCAGCCTGTCCACATAGGAGAGGTGCTCCATCCCTCTGATGATTTTTGTGGCCCTCCTCTGGACCCGCTCCAGCAGGTCCATGTCTTTCCTGTGCTGAGGGCTCCAGAGCTGGACGCAGTACTCCAGGTGGGGTCTCACCAGAGCAGAGCAGAGGGGCAGAATCCCCGCCCTCAACCTGCTGGCTACACTTCTTTTGATGCAGCCCAGGATACAGTTGGTCTTCCGGGCTACAAGCGCACGTTGCTGGCTCATGTCCAGCTTTTCATCCACCAGTACCCCCAAGTCCTTCTTGGCAGGGCTGCTCTTGATCCCTACATCCCCCACCCTGTACTGATACCAGCGGTTGCTCCGACCCAGGTGCAGGACCTTGCCCTTGGCCTTGTTGAACCTCATGAGGTTCACATGGGCCCGCTTCTGAAGCTTGTCCAGGTCCCTCTGGGGGGCATCCCATCCCTCAGGCGTGTCCACCGCACCACTCAGCATGGTGTCATCTGCAAACTCGCCGAGGGTGCACTCAATCCCACTGTCAATGTCATTGATGAAAATACTAAACAGGCATGGTTGATCTCTTTCTAGGACAGGAGGATGGTAATATTTAAAATTATATTATTGGATTGTCTATTACCAAGCTTTTAAAAATTCTGTCTTGCCTTGTCTATTGTGCAACTGTGTGCTATTGTGTTTATGCACAAGACGACCAATTAAGGCTGTACAGGGAAGCTTGGGTTTTAATACGGTTCTGTTACATGACACTTGTATACGTTTAAGCTGCTGATACGAACAGCTCTTGTTACAGTCTGTCAGAGGGGAAGAAAGAGTGAAGGGGAACTTGTGTTTCTGAGCTTCTGCTTTGCAGATACAGCATACCCTCCTTGAGGCTATGCGTATGTAACTGTCATCTCAAATGTTCTAGATAAATGTACTTATTGTCAAGCACTTCTCTCAAGTGAACTTTGTAATTATAATTATGAATTACTCGGGTGTTGGCTCTCAGTTTAATAAGTACTCATAGTGGTAATAGTTGAAATACATGCCTGTGAATCTGACCACAGCTCTGTGTGGGTTTTATTTAGAAGTCCAGTCCGTGATGTCTTTATGTATATAAATTGCATTTTGGTATTATTACTAATCAGTTGTTTAACTAACATGGAATTAAGAAATAGACATTGAGAACATAAGCAGCCCTGAATGTATCTAAACGCAAGATGTCTTTTCTTTCAATTCTGTCTTAGTTAAGAGATGCCTTATGTGTATTTTATAAATCTGCCATTGTTATGGAAGTACAGTATTTTGTGTCTTGGACTTCTGATGAACCCCAAAATAGGGGATTTGTGCTCTGGCTTCTTCATGCCTCTCTCTGCTACCTCAGGCCCTCCCTAGCTCTATCTCCTGTCTGTTTTTCTATCTGTGGGCATTGTGGGATCATAGTGAGTGGGGACTTGAACTCAATAGAAATAATATTACAAAATATAAAGGGTGTTGAAGATAAATCTGCAGAGGATCCTGTTGTTTGAATTGAGTGTACAGGATACAGTAACCTAACGTTAAGCCAAACCCTTAAGTTTCTGTGTATTCATTCAGCTTTTTAGTATGACTTTTCATTTTTGGAGTTTGCACCTGAAACTTTTTTTCTGGAACACTTAGCAGGTTTTTCTTCATCTATTTAAGGAATTATGTGATGTTAGAGCACTTAATTTTACCCTCAGTGTTAAGTGTTTGGTAACTTATTTCTACATAATAAATTCTTAATATAGTAGGAAATGTGAATATATGTAATACTTAGAACTTGTTTTTTGTCTAATAGTGATATTTTCAGTAGATTATTTATTAAGCTTTGACTCTTCTGGGAATTAAAGTCTTCTTGATACTTACTGTAATTCTTTCAGTAAATTCCGGTAGAGGCTGTGATTAAGCAGTGATGTGTTAGGCTTCGGTTTCCTTTTGTACCTTTTAAGCATGTGAATAGTCCCACTGACTTTGTGGTGGTGGCAGGGCTGAGATCTGTGTTATGGTGTACTAACTTCAAAATTTTCATTTCAATGTTTGTAGTTGGTGTATGAATTTTTCCTGAGGTTTTTGGAGAGCCCAGATTTCCAGCCTAGCATTGCAAAGCGATATATTGACCAGAAGTTTGTACAGCAGGTAAGTAGAGAGTTTTCCCACCCCCAGATTTAAAGATCACCTCTCAAGCTTAACTTACCAGATGACTGTAGAGCTAAGGAGAATATTGAAGCTTTCACGTTGACAGAGAGTTAAATTTTAGTTTTTCCAACAGTGGTTTCTGCCAAACACTAAATAAACAGCACATCATACCACACAGGCTATGTGTAATTAGTAATTTCAGAAATACTTTGTTTTCAGATACCAACCTCAGTGCTTTGCAATGCAAGATACATGTAATTTGTAAATACAAGTTGTGTTTTTAATGATTTGTAACTTAATTCCAGTCAAATCAACAATGTGCTAATTACATTCCTGTAGTGCTTTTATGGGGTTTTTTTCATAGATTTATCATGGGAAAACTTAAAGCAAACTTTTTTCCTGTAAAAAGTTCATGTACTTATTGTACATGAAATGTGTTCCAACATCTGCTAACTTGTGACTAGATAGTGTCATTCTCTTTACTATCGTGTGTTAACCACAGAAGGAAAATCAAGTAAGAAAGTACATATGAAAATCATGCTTCACCATGCAAAGTAACTATGAGCAAGAAAGTGAAGTGAGATTTCATATTAAATATAACTTCTCAAGGAATTAAGCTGTAGAATACCATAACAATTTTTGTCCAAGGTTAACTCAGTGGGAATTTTTTTTTTTTACCATGTCAAAATACTTGTTGGTCAAGGAAAAGCTCAGTATCTGAAGAGTGAGTGCTGGCAGGCCATCACAGTACAGCAATGAAAAGTAAAAACATAGATGGATGCTTTCCCTCCCCACCTTCAGTGACTGCATTTAATTTCCGCTTGTTTGGGTTTACTGTTCTTGTTTATAGGTATTTCCTTCTTCTCTGTTTTATTTGACATTCCCACAACATTTAGGCCTGAAGCTGCTGCTGAACTGTTGGCCATGGGTATCCAGTTTACTAATTGACCCATGGTTCTTAAGAGCCATGTTGCAGAATTTCAGTTCCTGACATTTCACTTGATCTTTCTCTAGAGTACAAGAAAGACAATGCAATGAACAGCTAGCTATATATGGGAAAAAAAGTGGAGTAGTGACCCTGACAAATTCCTTCTAAATATAAAAATGAAACGAGCCTGAACAAAGTTCCTGACCAGCTGTTTCCAGTCCCTTATGCTGCTTGGTGTAGACATACCTAAGCTCACAGGCCTGGACTGAGCAGGAGACTGTAGTGACTGCTTGAGCTAAGTTACTAACTTGTTTAGCGTAGTTAGCATTTCTGAATATGCTTTTACTTGGACATGCAGGGGAAAAAAAAAATAACTAAAATAATGGTCTGTAAGGGGATTGGAATATCTTTTGATGTCTTGAAGTGAGTATGGTCTTTTCTGTATCCTTGGAAAACTTTCTACAAGAAAATAACGTGTGGAAAATCTTGCTAGCATATTGCGGCATTTAGTCTGTGTTATCAGAGAATCAGTTAGTAATTACATATCTTATGCTTATTTTATGATCTCCTCCATATTAGTAATTGTCAAATTTCTTGTATAGGAATGCTTTTGCTTAACCTTCAAAACACAAGTAGCTTTTTGAGATGACCAGTAATTTCTTAATTAAGAAATTGTAAATATCTGACACAGACTTGATTCATTCTGATTTCTTAAAGACCAAGTGTAAACCACTTACCTAAGATTTGATAATCTCATTCTTACACTTTCATTTTTATTTTGATAGTGTAATAGTTGTTGGAATGGCTTTGTCTGTTGTGTACAGAATTTTGAAGGGAATGAAGCTGCTGGGTTTATTTTTTTAAAAAAAAGTCAGCTTTATTAAAAATCTAATTTTGAAAGTATAATATTGACATCCAAACAAAAGTTTCGGTTAAACTGATTCTAAGTTTTCTAAAGTAAACTTGTAAATTAAAAATAAAACTTGAATTGGTTAGTAACATAACAAAATCTAAGTCTTTCAAAAGTAATACATTTCAATTTAATTTTTAAAGTTGTTGGAGCTCTTTGATAGTGAAGACCCACGAGAACGTGATTTCCTAAAGACAGTTCTTCATCGAATTTATGGAAAATTTCTTGGTTTAAGAGCATTCATCAGGAAACAGATTAACAACATTTTCCTCAGGTATGCTGCGTGTGTGTGTGACTAGATGGAGGAATATTTTTATCTTGCCTTCATGGTCTGGGGCTGCAGTGATTTATTCTTGAAATAAAAGACCTGGTTTTGTTCTGTGATCTGGCTTTCAAATATTTGAAGCTTATTAAAGGTTATTTCTTTGGAATCTCTGATCCTGTGTTTTGATTTTTGATGGTTGTCTTTTTTCATAACAGGTTTATATATGAAACGGAGCACTTCAATGGTGTTGCTGAACTTCTTGAGATATTAGGAAGGTAAGTTTGATCTGACACGGGAAAAATATAAAATGTTATTGTGGGTGTTTGCTTCAGCTTTCTTGCTTTGGGAATGGTTGGGGGAAAGAATTATTACAGTATCGAGTGATGAAGTGCAGTCACTGATATAATCTAATACTGTCTGGGTTACCATGTGAATATTAAATTAGGATATAGAATATAAATTATTCTTTTTCGGTGCAAGTTTTAAAGATGACTGGCAAAATATTTCTCAAGGGTCCTTGTTTGTCAGGAATATCTACTCTTGCTTATCTTGTATCTGATAGATGACTTGTTCTTTGATTCAGAGAATGAATGTTAACTTTTGCCCCCATGCTGAATGAAATGCTTTAATCTTCAGCAGGCTGGTTTTCTTTAAATTCTATTCAGGAGAGCCTTGTAAGTGCCAGGGGCTTTTTAGTTACCTTTTTTTGACGTTATTTCACTAATTTAATTTTTAACTTTGAAGTTTTTTGTGGTAGTATTTTACTGTTTTTCCAAAACTGTCATGTATATTTCACAATAGAAAATTTTATACATATTACTGGTCTAACTGAAAATCCAAACATTGTGAAACCATTGGGGAACAAATTTTCATGAAAATCAAGTGAAAGGGATACCATTATTTTCTCAGATTTATCTAAAATGTAAGGGGGGGCGGGGGGGGAACCCAGCCTCTTCCTGAAGGACTTTTGTCTGTTCTACGACTCATCAACTCTTAAAAATAAGATTACTGAATCAATGACACAACTTTTAACTTTGTTTTTGGAGGGAAAGGTTGTTCAACAATCTCAAAACAAATGTTCAAACTGCACTGTTGAAATAGTTCAAAATTGTATGCTATCTGTTTTTTTCTCTGCAAGTTGCTAGTGATTGTGAGTGAAATGCATCAGCTTCCTGATGCATCTGTCTAAGCCTTACAATTGGACAGTAAGACTTATGGTAAATGATTTTACTTAATGGAGGTCACGATAAAAATACTTCAGCTCATCTAATGAGTATTATTTGACTTTTACTATGATTCTCTGATATTCCTACCAAGAGTAAGCTTGCATGATACCAACACTTTAAAGGTGGTGTGTATGTAGAGCTATTTTACAGCTTCAAAATAACCAGGTTTAGAAATTGAATCGGAAATGAATTGAATTTACAGAAATTCTTGACTTGCTAGGAAAAAATTCTTTTTTAATAAAAATAAATCCTGCTTATTCATGTTTTCAGTATTATCAATGGTTTTGCACTGCCACTGAAAGCAGAACACAAACAGTTCCTTATGAAAGTTCTGATTCCCATGCATACTGCAAAGGGATTAGCTTTGTTTCATGCACAGGTAAGCTTTTGCCTATTTTTTAAGAGCGGTGGGGTTTTTTGTATTTGCGCTTGAAACTAATGACATTTAAAGCAGTATGTGTTATAATATCAATATTCCAAAATATTTTCAAATTCAGTCACTGCTTTTTTAAAGATCTTACAGATCTTATGTCTAAATGTTAATTTTGAGATAATATTTAGCATATATTAAAAGTGAAAGAATATAACAGCCAAAGTCATGTCAACCGAAGTGGGAAGCTTTTTTCCTCCTAGTCTTGTCACACTTTAAGCTTCATTTAATCCCAGGACCTTGTGCTGTTACCACTTGCTTTATGTAACCTAAATGCTGTGTAAATGGCCCAAATATGGCCAGATACTTATTTCACAAGTGCTTTTTTATTTCTAAAACCATACCAGTGATGGGGAGGGGAGGAGAATGTTGGATATAAATGGCAGAAATATATAGTAGCTCTCTGGATCAGTTAGAAATTATGTAGATCCATGACACGCTGTCAGAATGCTGCAGTTCTTCATTTGACTTACATTCTTATACTTTGCACAGACGTTCAGCGTTTTATTTGAGGAATAATGTACATCCTTTCCAGACATATGGCACTTGAGTATTGAATACATCTGATGCAAACTTGCAAGTAATTCTGCTGTGGCTAATTAAAAACTTGCTTTGTTAACTTAGCTCACTAATACAGCTCCTTGTAGACTAAAGATACAAGGAAATGAGTTTCTAATTAAAGTGAAATCATTACGACTGTATAGTCTACAAACAGGATCAAGTCAAGAGCTCAGTTAATTCCTAATCTTCATATAAAGTTTTAATTTAATTAAATCACTTGTCTTTGTGGTTTATTGCTATGCAGTAGGCTGCTCCGTGTCATGAGTCAGTGGTATGAAAGGGCGCAGTCACTTGCCAGAGGTATTCTCACTGACAGATCAGTACAGCATGCTATCCTTTTTTCTGTGATGTAGTTAATCCAGTTCATCGGTACCTGAAAGGGTCCTGTTAATTCAGCTGTACTGTGTACCTGACGGTAGCATTTGGTTTGCTGACCAGGCTACTCATCTGTCCCTTTGTAAACCACGAGTGCCACGTGCAGTTTCAGCACTGCGTGTTCCTGGTTTCGCGTTGTCCTGAAGGTGTAAACCAGCATTAAATCTGCCTTGCAAAAAGGAGCGGCCTGGTTGCTTTGTTGCTATAGTACAAGTTTTAGCCTACCCTTAAAAATTAAAGCCTTAAAGCTGAATTAAGTTTGAATCTTTGTGGCTTTGAACAATGAAGCATTACTCTATGATAGATATAATGGGATTTTATGAGATTAATGTGTGACATTATTTTTTTGAGTCTGTACATATACATCCTTAGCCAAAGGGTAAAAGAAATAAATTAGACCTGTTGTAATTACAGCATTGCAGTTATCTGCTTTGGGATAACAGATTAAAAAAAAAAAAAAAAAAGGAAAGGTAATGCATGAATTCAAGCATCCTAAGTATTGAAATGTACATGTAATGCATGTAAATAATTTTTGTCTTTGCTTTATATTGTAAGATGAAAAATACTGTGACTTCTTAAAATCAGTCTTAATGGAAGCTAGGATTGTAACTACTTTAGTATTAGGATTATTGTATGGTTTCTGTACTGGGCAGAGGTATGGTTGTTCAGTTACTTAACTATGTGCTAAGTAACTAAACAGTAAGTAATTACATAACATATAATATCACGCTCTGGCCTGAGAAGACAGAAATCACTAGAGGCTGGGAGAGCATGCTAGTGACTTAATCGTACTGTGCTTCCCCCACTTCATACACTCTTCCACGGGCATTTGTTGTTGGCCATTGCTGGGGACAGGATACTCAGCTGGACAGATGCTGCCTGGTCTCTTGTGGCCGTGTAATACGTTAAAATTCTTTCACCTGTGATCTTATCGCTGAATGTTGTGTGCTGTACATGTCTAGTACTAGGGCAATACGTGCTCCATCAAACCTGGTTTAAAACTTTTTTTTTAACTGAAAGTATCACCTTTTTTCCCCAATATAGATGTTTGAAAATGATAGCTTTGTAATGTTAATACAGGAATTGTTGTTGAGAAAAATCTGAGTTAAGGATATATCAGTCAAGCTTAAAAGTAATTTTCTTCTAGGATGAAAAAAATGAAGATTTTCTGGTATGCAGGAAGTTTTTGTAAGATAGAGCAGGCCTGTATATCTTGCTGCTTTAATTGCTGTTTTGTTTAGTTTGGAAGAATTTAAAATGGCTGTGTTAGGGGTATTTTGGGTTGGGTTCCCCCCCGCCCCCCTGATCTGAAGTGCTTCCATTATAAGTTGTGATATTTAGTTATCCTGCAATGTCTAAACAGTGTCTGTTTAAACTAAATAATCATATGACTTACGTTCTAGCTCGCCTATTGTGTTGTACAGTTCCTGGAAAAAGATACAACTTTAACAGAGCCTGTAAGTGTTTCTCAGTTGAATGTTTTTCCATTTTTAATTTCAACTAAATATTTCAGTGTAACTTGTTGGAATTGCATAGCAGTGCTATCTGTGCTATGTTGAGTAATGATCCATAGGTGGGTTTTGGGGGGGGGTGGGGGTGGGGAGGGAAGAAATATTTTTAAATCTAGAACAGTTGTTATCTCTTAAACCTGTGACCAAGATAGAGCACAGATTTAAATAAAAGTTTGAACCACTGAGGTAATGCAAATTAGCTTTTATACAAAAGCATGTAACAACTGTATTCCCTCCTGCTAAGAACTAGAATTTCAGTATTTTTGGTGCTGATGGCTTGTGCCTCACCACTGCATAAAGCTGAAATATTTTAGGGAATAAACAATCCCAAAATAAAAGTTGGAAAGAATAACAACACTTTATTTAGACAGAAAGAACTCTGCAATTCCAAATGCGATGTTTCTGTTCTGTCTCTTCCGTTACTGGGTGCCTCTTGGCAGTTATAACACAGGTGCTTCAGGCATCAGTGGCTTTTGCCAGACTGACTCTCCCATGATACGTATTGACAGCTCAGCTAAAACGGGGTTTGCAGTGCTTCATGCAAGGGCTTTGGCGATGCCCATAAAGAACGCAGGCTCAGGGCAGTGCAGCAGCTCATGGGGACACTGACTGATGTCGGACGGGCTAGAACAGAAACTGGTTTTAGTTGGACAATCAGAAATCTTTCCGTGAGGGTTATGTTGATATTTAAATACTTTATCCCTTTTTGTGACAGAAAAATGAAGTGCTTATGCAAAATATAAATTTTTCTGTAAAGAAAAAAAGATAAAGAGTTTGTGGAAACAACGTAGATCTCCACCGGTCTTTCAGTGGAAGCTTGTTTTCTGCACAGCCACTTAAGTATTGATGTTCCTCATCAGAAGACAAGTTATTCTATAGGTGGCGGCAGGTGGTCAACCTGACTGTCTATAAATTTGCCTTGACTACTTGAAGCATCTTCTTTCCCCCTGTACTGCAGTGTTGCCAGCTAGACTGGTCAATAAGCTTATTTTATTGGATAAGGCAAGGAGAAGGGAATTGCGTAAGCCTTATTCCTTAAGCCAAGCGATAAAACAACCCAGGCATTTTGACAGTTAAACATATGAGCAGAAAACGTGTAGTATTACATAAAAACCTGCAAGATTGAACGAAGTGACAATGTGACAAAGTCAGAACTTCCTGATAGGAATTTACAGAACTGTGATGCAGGATCCAAGCCCAAACTGTGAAGTGAAGAAGGCAGGGCTTTTGAAGTAGGAGTGCCATAGTGCAATTCTGAGACTTCATCTGGACTAAGTATATGCAATTCTGGTTGCCTCTTAATTAGTAAAGATGAATTCAGAATGGGGAAGATACAAGAACTCACTGCAGAGTCACTGCCTGTGCTGCTTGCTTTGGTCATTACCCTGAGCATATAGTAAAATTGGCTTGTAAAGGAGTAAAGGTTAGTAAGATGGTAAGAAGTGAAGCTTTAAGAAACTTTCTGAAATGCTTGAAAAGTAAATGTTAAAATTTGGGGCAACTGATGAGATAGCATTTGAATTTTTTTTGGCTTTAGGTCAAGTAATATTTTAAGAACTCCATCAGAAGGCTGTCTTCACGAGTACCTTACTGTTATTTTTCTGGCAGGAATTGTCACTCAGGGTCAACATAGAGGACATTCAGTCCGAGCTCTTGTAACTATGGTACTCTGCCTTAGGTCAGTCCTGATGTTTGCAGAGCTGACAAGAAGAGTTTGTTACCTAACCCTGCTAAGTGCAATGGCCTGTGCATTGAAGAAATCAGGCTAAACATGCAGACCTTGTACATAAGAGAAGTTTTCTAGCAGGTGCCTACTGTTGTAAGTCACTCTATGGGTGTTTTGTAGCTCAGGGAAGAGTATTAATCTTAGAGTTTTGTGTGGTAAGAGCAGCAAGATTTCAGATCTGCATTCATGTTGAGTATTTCTTTGAATAAAATCTTTGAACATAAATGTGCATGTATCAGCTTTTTAATATGAAAGCATAGTCAAGCTGGAAACTGATAGTCTCTCTGAGGAGCAAGGAATAGATATCTTGTTGAGCTCTGCACTGTTATACTCGGAACATGTTATTTCTTTATCAAGTTGAGAATACGAGTCTCTGCAGTGAAGTATATTCAACGCTCTTACAAGTGCCGGAAACTGGACTCTACCAGCTAACGCAATTTTATGCTTTTGAGACCAGTGAATTCATGCTCCAGTTAGGGGTCTATGGTAGGTTCTCGCAGCTTTTCTTCAGCCAATGTGCTTGTCTGAAATTTTTTGGCTTACTTGCGTTGTTCTGGGGGAAAGGAAGGTGTCGGCAGGATGAGCTACTATACCTGTAAATGTTTGGGTTTGTTCTTTAAAAATACAAAATCTCAATAGTATATAACCGAGTCATTCAGTTACGAGCTAATTAACAGAAAATGGCCCTAGATTTAAAGTGTATTTACATAGACTACTTTAAATTATGAATCTAGAGAAACAAATGTAATTAATTCATCCAAGGCTGACTCCTTGAGGGTGGAGGAGAAGCGAGTGAGCGAAGCACTGCCAGACCAGGTAATTGCAGTGAAATGGGGGAGTTCAGAATTCCTCCTCCCCTCTCACCGTGCCATCTGCCCCAGCTCTCCTGCCCTGTTGGCAGAGGCGGGGAGGAGGCCGGGTCAGAACCAGCTGAGCCGTTCGGGGAGGCAGCTCTGCCTCTGCGGGCCCGGCAGCAAAGCTGTCACCTGGGTGGGCTGATCCAGGCCTCCTGCTCCCTCATCAGGTGTCAGATGCCGGCGTTAGTATTTCAGTTGTCTGCATCTTTCAGCCAGCCTAAGGAGAACTGTACGGTCGAGGCTCTCTAAGGACTCTGTTCTTCCCTTGTAACTTCCTTTCTTTCCGTGGATTTGAGCATAGGACTTTACCAGCTGCCTGAGGTTTCTGCGTTTGCTCAGCGTCATTTGAAGTGACATTCAGTTTTGTAGTAGCAGGGTATGTGAGTATCCTGGGATAAAGACTTGTGGGCACTTAAAATCATATTAACTTTTTCTCTGGAAAGTCACTTTTGATACTACACATAGTCGTGAATAAAACAGCCAGCTGGGAAGCTGGGGAAAAAAATCAACATGGCAAAAATCAAATATGGAAAGTATTCAAATAGTTGAGTAAGTTTTACAGTTGGATGTGATCAACTAGGTGGTGTTGTATCATAAAAACAGAGGTTCTTTCCTCAGAATGAAAGTTTATAAGGCTCTGAGAATGTTTCTGCTTCCGAAACATACGGTTGCAGCTTCTTTTTTTTAGCTAGCATTAGTTTTGTAATAGGTGCCATGTCAGATGTTTGTTTCTAGGAAACCCCTTTGCTTGTTGTGTGTCCCCCCCTTCCTCTTGGGGCTGTACTTTCTAGTTGTTTCCCGAAGGTTTTTTCCCAGTCTTGTGGAAGATAGTTTCCAACGTAGATACTAGAATATATTTTTCTCTGTGAGTTCACATCTTTTTTTCTTTAGTCTCCAATCTTTAACATTTCAAATTCTAGAAGAAAAAAGGAAGTGGTGGAGGCCGTGGCTGCTCAGTGTAGCCCTGTTTGTGCAGTCAGCGTATACCGCTTGCCCTCAGGCCTCAGACCTTGACACAGAGACAGGTGCTCCCCGAAGTATGGATGAGCAGAAGACAAAATATTCTGGGAAATCTAGCTAGAGGGGAGTTAACTTCATTTTGTGATGCATTGATGTTATCAGCATCCTATCAATTAATGTATGTACTAGGATGGGAGCAGAGTGTGAACGGATAATCAGAGACTTGTGAAGTGATAAGGGTCTAAATTATTCTGATAACCAAGCAAGATAAATATTTAAATGAGACAAGGCAGCATTTATTTTCAGTGGAACTACGTGTAGCTGTATTCAGTTTTCATTGAACCTCTGGCTAAGGAAAAGCAAACCAGTACTTTTTTTTTTTTAATCTTATCAAATACATACTATAAACTTGTTCTGCTTTAACTTGTTTTGTATTTTTAATATAGGTTATCAGAGGACTGCTCAAATTTTGGCCAAAAACTTGCAGTCAGAAAGAGGTTGGTTTTGTCTCTTGCTTCTTGTGTCTGCTGTGATGTAAAATGTAGCGTGGCAGGTTCCCAGACCTTACCTCTGCTGTGCTTTTCGAGATCTTGCAGGAAACTTGCAGTTCTTGAAGTGTCTTGAGGTGCTCATCTCTGTCATGCAACGCAATGCAATTGTTTTCTATGCCTGTTCTCACTCTGGTGTTACTATGTTAAAACTGTATTAAAAGTTGTGTTCTAATTAAGATATTGTATAGAGAAACAATTTTCTGAGCTGAGAAGTATTTTAGTAGACATAGACCAGGTTGGGGGTAGTCATCTGCAACGTGACACACACTTAGCAACTGAGATACCGAGTAAGTGTCTAGTAAAGCATACATACGTTCTTTTCCTGTAGTATAGAAAAAACTTTAAATGGTCTTGGGAAATTCTTTTTTTTGTTGTTTTTCTGGTTTCTATGTAGTGAAAATGAGTATAAAAATCAGGAGTTTGATTTTTTGCCACCAGATCCCACTCCCCGATAGCTCTTCAAAAGTGGAGTGAGTCCCTTAACACTGTTGTCCTGTTTGCGTGAGTGGTGCTAAATTTTTCTGTGCCACCCACCTAGTGTTCTGCTGCTTGTAATTTAAAACGGGAATTAACTATTTATCACTTCAAAAGCTACTTTGGAGATCTCGGATAATGGTAACCTCTGCAGCCATTCCTGAAGAAATAAAATGTTCTAGTGGTTTTTTAACTGTAAGAAAATGATATTCTGCAGAAGCATTTCTGTGAAGTGTTTAGAGCAATTACACAAAAGAAGAAATCCAAGACGAGAGCTGTAACCTGGTAGCTGAAACTGATGATTGACTTCTTTCAGGCTGCAAAAACCCTGCGCATCTCTAATGCATCGTAATTACACACAGTGCTCTCTGCATGATTCATGACTAATGTATAAGCTGTACTTTTGTTTCTGTTTACAATGGTGATATATAAAACATTCTCATACTTTTTGATATATTTCTTTTATACAAACAGGTAATGTTTTTAGGTGAAATTGAAGAAATCTTAGATGTAATAGAACCGACACAATTCAAAAAAATAGAAGAGCCTTTATTTAAGCAAATATCCAAGTGTGTGTCAAGTTCACATTTTCAGGTAAAAAAAAAAAAGGCATTAAAAAAAAAAAACTTGCAGTAATTTATTTTGTGGTTGTTGACCCTAAATTTTGTGTTTCAGGTTGCAGAAAGAGCTTTGTACTTCTGGAATAATGAA
Source organism: Phoenicopterus ruber ruber (assembly GCA_009819775.1). NCBI lineage: Eukaryota > Metazoa > Chordata > Aves > Phoenicopteriformes > Phoenicopteridae > Phoenicopterus > Phoenicopterus ruber. The sequence continues at coordinate 25,498,510 of CM020217.1, read as the reverse complement.
TATATTCTTAGCCTGATTGAGGAGAACATTGATAAAATTCTACCAATTATGTTTGGCAGTTTATACAAGATCTCCAAAGAACACTGGAATCCGTATGTAATGTTCAACTTTATCTATAGTACCATAAATAAATTGTCCAGTGTTTCAGGTTTGGATTGTAAGCTTGTAAATGTGACTTCATTTTTACCTAAATCAGATGAAATCAATGAGATTATGGGTGCTAAAATGGATGTCATCTTCAGCTATATCATGTTTCCCCTGTTCTGCATTGTTGTGATGGAGAACTGGAATTTCTTGAAAAAGTATGAGGAAATTGGAGGATGGTCTTCATACTGTAATCACATTTGATCTTACATGTTAGTTAAAAATGCAAATTAATACTACTTAGACCAAAACAATTGCCAAGGGATGAGTCAGCTATGTTTATGCTTTGCTGTCCTTTACTACTTTAGATGAACAAAATTGTGTCAGTGTCTTCATGAGTAGTTATTGCTGCCCAGTGAGATAAGAAGGGGAAAGATACTCTCAGAGAGGAGCAATGCCTACCACTATAAAGGACGGTAGGAATGAGAACTGAGCGACTACTTCATTTTATATGTAATGCCGCAAGTTAGATGTTAGTATTTTTACATCACATTTGAAAGAAGCAGTAATTGCATTGAAATAGTAAAAAGCAAAGTTTGCTGTGTCCAGCGTCCTGAATGGAGTTGCAAGTCAATCTGCAGGATGTAAAGCTCGTACAGGCAAAAGCCGGGGTAGGCAGGAGCCTCCCACAGCTTTGAAGTAATTCAGATGTCCTGTTTTAAGCCCTTAAAGGCTCTGAAATTACTCTGAATTTATCCGGATGGTGTGTCTAGTTGCAAACGTATCAGCTGAGACCGAATATAAATTTTGGAGAACTAGTTTTAGAACTAGCACTAATAGTATTTGGGACCTCAGCAAATTTGAAGGCTGTCGTCCTTTCCCTAGCTGCAGACAGAAGCTGCTCTTCATGGAGGAGGTGAAAGACACAGGGTAACTGTACCTGGAGGACTGGGAAGTTGGGGGAAGAAAGTCTAACCCTTTGGTTTTAATCTGTTTTGGAGGGCAGAGAAACATGCTTGTATCCATCTAGCTGTCTGATACGGACTTAACTACTCGCTCAAAATCAAGCTTTTCCTCTCCGAAAACCAAAACCCCAAATAAGCTTTTGTCTTGAAACCACGTGAAAGCCAGTGTTCAAAAAGAAAAAAAAAAAGGGGAAAAAAAGAGGTGTGTAGACAGGCGAAGCGTACTGTACGTTTTGTGTGAGCGCAGGGCCTCTGATGCATGGTTGGGAGGTTTCCTCGTGCCACAGCGGACAGAGCGTACTGAGAAGGCAAACCCGGTCCTTTGGTTACTTCCTTAGATTTTCCTTTCACGCATTTTCCAAGGTGGCAAGGCTGCACGGCCCCCCTGCCCCGCAACCTTACGATCAGTACTGCCGCGTGAAGGTGAACTGCTAGCGAGGGGGAAGACGGGGAAGGCAGTTTACCGACTTTTTTGATTAGTGATAAGCTTAATGATAGGCACCTTGTAAATGTTTCGTTTTATTGCTATTTTTGCATTTCTGTGTGTAATTAAGAGTGGGTTTAAAGGAGATAAACACCACAATATTTAAGATAATTTATTGAAACATGAACGCCTTCACAAGAAGAATAATCCCTGATGTGGAAATAGGGACAGCCATGTAAGACAGCCCGTATTGCTCAAGCTGTTTAGTTCCTTAAAGAAACTCAGGTACTGGAAACCATTATCTGATGTTCCCAATTCCGTTCTCTAACGGAGCGTATGCAGCAAAACTATCCGCTGCCCAGAAACGCTTCTGGTAGAGCTTTTAGTAGCTGTATTAAACCATGCGCCTGTGGTTCCTCTGCTGTGTTCTTTTGCCCAGCCAGAAGTTTTATTTTTCTAGACTCTCGTATTTCGTTACTCAAATGTTACAAAATTGTTGTTAAAACTGGGTTTATTAAATGTTAACATAATGGAATGGCTTTATAGTACAGCCACAGTACCAATAATTCTATCCCATGCAATTACAAGAGTCAGGAATTTAAGGATAAATAGCCATTAAAAAAAAACCCCAAATGTTTAAATGTGCATTTTATTAATTTACAGAGGAAATTACAGTAAAGGCTTTTGTTTCAGAAAGTCACCGTCCTTACAGTAGTATCTTATTTAAGAAGCTCAGAGGCCAAAAAAGAAATTGAACATTTGTTTACTGAAGTTAATTTTGTGTTGAGCAATTCTAATGGATGTGTTCCTTCTGTTCTAGAACGATTGTGGCACTGGTATATAACGTGCTGAAAACCCTGATGGAAATGAATGGCAAGCTTTTTGATGAACTTACAAGCTCCTATAAGGCAGAACGGCAAAGGTACTGATTTGTCTTCCGAATGCGTGTTGATGAATACGTATCTAAAACGTACCAGCTGAAAAGAAACAGAACTTAACTGTTGTGGCTGTGGGGCTCTGTAGTGGAACTGCTCCCTAGTGGAACTGCTCGTCAAATACCGGCAGCTGGGTGTCACGCGAGTAAGAAGCGCCAGGAGCGCCAGGCAGGCAGGCCGGTCTAGGCAGGCAGGCCGGTGCAGGCAGGCAGGCAGGCCGGCGTGTGCCGGCAGGGAGGCGGCAGGAAGGCCACAGCTCACCCTCCTGCCTGGGCAGGGAAAATGGGCGCAGCGGCTGCTGCGAGGGGCTGCCTGGTGCTGGCTCCCCGGCCTCGGGGGGAAGCTGAGCTCAAGAATGCTTCATAGCTCAGCGAAAACCTCTCTTATCCTACTAAGCAGTGCTGTTGGAGCAAGGGAGGCAGGGCGTACGTTACCCTAGGCCAGCTGAGACCACGTGCTGAGTCTCCTTTCAGTAGCTGTGCTTTTCTCCCCCAAAGATGCTTAGTCCCTTAATTGGTTTGCACGCGATAAAGAACCTCCTTAGAATTGCAGTCCTCTGCGCAAAGCCACGCTACAGCAATGGTCCCAGTTTGTTGGAGCAAAGTTACGGTTTCACCACTAACCGGTACCAATTTGTACGCTCACTTCTTAATAGCTTTGGAGAAAAACTTACAAGAGGAATTACTAGATGTAAATCCCAGTTAGGCAACTGCATCTCCACACTGCGCTTAAAGCACATCTGAAACTGATGCTTCACTCTTTTCTACAGAGAGAAAAAGAAAGAATTGGAACGTGAAGAGTTGTGGAGAAAGCTAGAGGAGTTAAAGCTTAAGAAGGCTATGGCAGAAAAGCAGAACAGCACCCACAACGTGCTAAATGCACACAATACAAGTGCCAAATAAATGAAATGACCACATCTCCTCGGCAGACGTACTTTTTTGTACCCTTTTTGAAATATATAAGGATCTGCAAAAGAAACCTCATCAGTATAATGGAAACAGCCAATTTTTTCTCTGGCAAATGTAAAGATTTGAATTTAAATACAGCAGTTAAGTGATGTCATTACCACAGCATATTGTAAATTTGTCTAATTATTGATATTCTGTCACTTCCAGTGTTTCATAGAACTGAATTATCTTCCTTAATGAGTGAAATAATTACGGGAGTGGTGAGAATTATGACTTGAATTTTTGATTGTGTTGCACATAGGTGGTATAGTTTGCTATGTACATTTTTTTTTCCTTGTTTTATATGTGCTTTTCACATCGCTGCATACTTTGGTTAAGATGATAGAAAAGGCTTCTAGTCGTGCTGTATTTTCTCAAATAAAACCAAGGTACGTTACCGGTAACTTGAGATACTCAGTACGTGCCCCTTCCAGCATTGAGAGGAACTCGGAGACGGTGCTGTCCTTGAATTGCTGATTGGATTCAGATTTAGATTTATGCCAGGCTCGCGCTAGGATGAGGCGAAGTAGGGAGAGAAAGTCAGCTCAACGAGGCTGGGGCGCTCCACGCGTCTGACCTACCGCTTGGCGAGTGCCTCTACCCCGTTCTTGCTGCCTCTTGGTCCTGGGCTACTTAGAGATTTCCTCCTGCTACAGCTGAGGATGGAGCTTCCTCTAGAGAGCCCATCAATGATGCTCCTCATCAGCCCAGGTCTCCCAGAGACCATCTTGGATGTTTCTGCATTAGTTTTAGCATCTCGTGGACTGAAGAATGAGACCAAAATTGGGATTACTTTTTTTTAGTAAGTAGGGAAGGATGTCAATAAGTAGTTCCTTGTTTTATTTAAAGAAAATGCAGTCTGTTTCTTAAAGGTGGAAAGTTGACAATAGAAGTCTTGTCTGTTTACTTGATCAAGTATTTTTCACATCTTTTATCAGAGTACCATTCCAATCTCTTAAATTGCAGTTGTGTGGAAAACTTTTGTAATGAAAGATCTTTGGGGAATTGAGCAGCATTCAATAAAGTCTCTATGTTTGTATTTAGTGCTGTATATCACATCCTTGTGTTTATAAAGACCAGGAGAATTAGAATGGCTTTTACAAACCACCTTTTAACTGCACACGTGTCTGAATAACCTGTGGCTTTTCACCGAGTGGCAAAAGTGCTGGAGGCGCAGGCTGCTGGGGTTTCATTTTTCGGAGTGGGGTGGAAGGCTTTGTTCTGCTCTGCTCAGCTGAGGCAGGTGTCCTGGGCTTGTTTTGCCTCTTGCCTGGCTGGTTTACTGACTTTACTCAAGTGGTTTCCGGGGGGAAAAGGTCTCCACTACCCTGTTTGAGTCGACTTTGTTACACTTTTATTGTTACTTCATTTTTGTCTCTGAGAAGTTGTGTTTCACAGAGGAAATGGCAATAACGCTGCTGAAGTGGCTTGCCCTTGTAATAGCTCTGTCCGCTCAAAACCAATTAGTTGCTACTCTCTACATGTTGGTTTTGTATAAAAAGACTGCAGCATCAGCTGACCAAAGCAGGCTCTGCCATGGTAGGCACCTGCCCAAAATTTGGGGGGCGGGGAAGATCCTTTACTTTCATGGTGCTGATTGAAGTCCTGAAGGCAGATGTTAAACACTGCGGGGCCTGCGAGGGTGCACTTTTGGAACTTGTCATGCAGACACAGTTTACCTCAGTTTAGTTCTTTAGTGCCTTTTTTCCACAGGAGAATAAAAACCTCAATTTGAGATATAAAATATTTTCAGCTGTGCTACAGTATAAAGCAGATAAATGATGTGGAAGTTAGGGAATCTAACACTTACCTTGCAGTGGTACAAAGAGCAAATTACTGGCATTTGTAATTGTGGTGTTCAAAAATCTACAGCTACGGACAGCAAGAGTAAGTAACAGAAAAACAACATGGTAGCTGTAAGAGGCCATTTCAAACAAATTGTGCAACACTTGCTATTAGAATGACTCCTATAAATAGGTATATAAAAGAAAGGTCTCTTGGCTAGTAATGTTTCCTTATAAAACAAAAGATTGCGATAGCTGAGATGTAGTGACTAAAGCTGACTACTGTGGCAATTTAGTCAAAAAAAAAACCCCAAAAGGTCATTAAATACTGCAGAAAGGAGTGCATCCTTATTTAACCACATCTCCTCAACCCAGAGCTGGGCTAAGCTGTCTTCCAACTTACCTTCTCTGACCTCATTAGCAAAAAAACCCAAAAGAATACATCAGTACCTGCTATTTCTAAACATTTTTGTGAAATCCAAGAAACAGCTGCTGTGATACCATTTGTTAAAGGAACACTTGGGTGTCTCTCTGAGGAGTTAAGCTCAGTTGTGTCTCTTACCTGTGGAACAGGGCCTCCGCAGTGTATCTGGGAAAGCGAAGGGCTACGAGCTGACCGGGGTGTCAGCGGAATGCTTTCCTACCAGCGTAGGCTGTTAGGTAGCAAAATCAACAGTGTTTTTCTTGACACAGATTGTCTTAAGTGTGGGGGGTTTTACCCCCCCTCCTGAGTTTCTGTCCCCTTCCCCACCACACCAGCACCTCGGCATGGAGTAGCTCTCGGACACTTTGCTTCAACGGTGCCGTGTTTGGGCTCTGCTGTGCCCCTTGTCTAACCTCAGTCACTGGCTCTGCGCTACGTGCACTGCTTCACCTGAGGCGGGAACCACACTGGCCCTGCTGGACCGGAGCCATCCCTGCAAGATACTGAACATCGTGTTGACTCAACACCACCTCTTCTTCCATCCAAACACTTCTTTCCCCAGAAGAAGAGTGAGATCAAAGCTCAGACTACACCATTCAAATTATGAGCCATTGGAAGCACCAGCGCAGGACCTGGGGAAGAGGCAAGAGCGGTAACCGCAGGTGACTGGTAGGCTGTAACCTCCTCCTGCCCTCACCTGTCTGGACACAGGAGAACCTGCATGCTGCCTCCGTGCCTGCATCTTTTGTTTTTCTTATCGCAGGGAACTGTTGCTCCCTTGGTTAAGGCTGTGTTTGATCAAGGCAGTGCCTTGATTTGCTCTGGAAATCAGCTGAAAGTAGTAAATTTTGTTCCCAAATGCTTCCTCAGAAGGCAAAAAAAAAAACCAAACCCACACAGAATGAGGGGGTACTTTTGATATGCTTATACTATATTAATACTCTGTTAGTACAGGATGGAATAAGCAAAATATTTTCCTTGCAACAAAAGCCTTCAGAGCAAACACACAGTGGTGCACTGCTGCCCTGTGGCCTCCACAAGTCTGAGTTTTAGGCATCTACACTAAGAAAGGACTGACTGACTTATAAGGAAGAAAAAGACTACGCCACCACAGCACAGTTAGTTAGCGTGCGTCGCCTATATAACAGAGAATCACATTTAAATGGCAGGCTGATGAAAGCCTGTTTTTCACTTCCTTAGCAAAGACTGGGGGAAAGAGGGAAGAGCAAGAGCCTGAGACAGACTTTGAGATCTGTCATCAGCTCAGATGCCCAGGTATGGAGTTGCCCGAGTTTACTTTGAGTTGGACCGATCAGGAATAGATTTTTGTTTTTCACCTTCTCCTCTTGCCACAATACTCCCGCCTGGACTTGACTTACCTCCTGCAAAGCTCCAGCTGACTCTGAGAGCAGGTAGTTTCAAAGAATGTACACGGTATCTCACTTGAAGTATTTTTTAATATTAGAGTCACTTTAAATCAAAACTGTAATAGAATTCCAGTGTATTTTGTTTGAACACACACGTTGGAGAGGGGAGGCTGGACTGTTTTGTTGAGCGCTTACCTTACGCTAAACACAGTCAAGGCAGTAACCGCGTTACGGTAGTGGATGCAGGTCATAGTTCACGCAGAAGTTAAGTGATCTCCTGTTCCGAGAAGCATTCAAACGCTGTCCATTTTTTTAGAACTTAACCGCTACAGTGTTGACTTTCTGAACATTAGTGAATTCTCTCCTTTCCCCCTGGTCCCCCATCTATTGAGGTAAGCTTGTTAAATTTGGAATAGAAAAGCGTGAGTTTGTTAGACCTGTCCTAGAGTTAGCTCCTTTCTGAAGTTCAAAGGCCAGTTCGCTAGGCTGTTCCTCCAGCCATCATTTTTCTGGAAGAAAACATACCTGGTTTGTATCTTTAATTGCTGTATTGCTGATCGAAGTTTATTCCAGTTATTTTCTATCCCTTCTGCTATGAATAGTTAAAAGGCAGTCTTAGTCTCAGCTTATGTGGTTCATTACTTGACTCCTCCTCTTCAGATGTCTCTTTCGGATTTTGATCATCCACTTAACACTTAACTTAGCAAAGTCTGCTGCCTTAAACAGAGCCAAAAAGATACCACAAAGAAGAGCAATCATGTTCCAGGGATTTGCTGTGATAATCTGAAAGAGATGAAAAATATTATTCCCCTCATCTGACTGACCATATATTATACCTATTCAAACAATTCCATTTTTCAAACTGAAGTGTTTTGCAGCATATTCCTTTACTCTGCAAAGGCCCAGAGAAGGCACTACAGGCCACATCCGCCTCACACCATGGTCTTCTGATTCCTTCCATCAGGAAGGAAACACACCGTACTAGCTGCTAAACGCCTTTTAGACTATTTCAGGATATTGAACTGTTCAAAACAACTTTAGCGGTACCGTTAAATTGCTAGTTTTAAGATTATAGATTAAATTCACTATATTATTTAAAGATTTACATAAATAAGCAGTCACATTAAAGAAGATCTTCCAGAAGACAAAGCTAAAAGAAGCAACTACTGGAAAGCTTTAACAAGACAGCATTGTAATGCTAAACCAGCTTTTGACAACAGCAACTGTTTCTGCAGACCTACAGCGAGTATTTTATATTTCTATTTTTACCTACATTTGGTTCACGAGTAGTTAAGTTGGTTTATAGTTTGCAGTTCTCGCACCTCTAGGCACAAGGATGACTTCCAGGATCTCAAATGAAGCGAGCAGAGCTAGGCTTAGGCAGTGGCAACGTAACACACACACAGCTTTGGGACTTGCCCCGGACCCTGCAACTCCGAGGGTCAGCGCGAGCGCCGTGTCACCAGGTCACCACCCCAGCCAGAAGGTCTTGAACAGGCTTTCCCTGTTCGTTAATCTTCCCAAAAGCAGCAGCGCTGGCTGCCAGTGCTTGTGAGCTGTGGCCTCTTCCGCACGAGGAAACAAGCGCCCCCAATCCACCGGATCAAGGGCAGCTGTCAGCTCGAAGGCGGCAGAGGTGTGAACCCCACCTGGCAGAGAGGAGCGAGAGGTGCCAGCAGCCGGACTGGGCTCTGGAGGCCACGGGGGCACCTGCGCTGAGGAGGGTGCCTGGCCCCAGCACAGACATGACAGCAGGGCTGCAAAGGGCTGACTACCCCCTCCTGCCCCGCACGGTCTGCGCTCACACTCTGGTTTTGGGCAAGAAAACAAGAACTCCGTGGATTTTGCTGGGGATGGACTTCTGTTGTCAGGTAGGGCCATTTTAAATGCAAAATTTTAAAACAGATTTGCACACTTTTTGCCATTCTGTATCTTTCTGGGGAGGGCAGATGTATCTGACCTTCTCCCCTAGAACACGAGGAAAACAAGATCTAGCTCACACGCTTAAAGCACGTGTACCCGCAGTGCACACCTTTTAAGCACTCCAGTGACTGACAGTGGTCTTGCCTGGCACATCATACGCCTCTGGCTGGAGCATACTGAGCTAAATTTTAAAGTGCTTTTTGTGCATTGGAATGCAGTACCAAATGCTATTCAAATAAGGGATAAAAAATAAACACACTAGTCTATTTTTATTATTCTGATTTAAGCCTAGATTTCTTGTTTGCCAATTAATTAAAAAAAGTCATTAAATCAGTTTATCCAAGTACATTTATTTAGGCAAAAACTTCAGACTTGACCTGAAGCTACACTTTGGCAGAGCGTGGGGGAATATGCTTTTTCCTAGCTACGCGTACCCCTAGCTGCAAACAGAATGCTGAGTGTCACCAAGCCAAGCATCAGATGGTCCTGACCCCCTCAGAGTATGTATTACTGGATATAAGGACGAGCCTAGACTGACATTTCAGAAGTAACCTCACTCTTCCTCTGAATTTCTGCCTGGAGCGAGGTACCAGCGGCACTTGCATGCGTGTGCACACACACCCCCCCCCCCAGACATCACCACCCCCCCCACCTCCATGAGCATGTATGGTCAGATGACGATTCAAAATGGGACTAGCGCATTACTCACATCTTGAACGGTCTGTATAAAAGGGTCTTTCCATTCGAATACCACAAAAAACAGCTGGTCGCTTCTTTGTTTGGTTCTCTGGTCAATATAGTTAACCACGCTCGTCTGAGGAGAGGTTAAAAATAAAAGGTGCAGGTTACTTTCTTCAGCGGTGTAATCCAGCCTTCCGTCCAACAGAACAGGCTTGTCAGAAGGTGAAAATAGCAGACTGCTTAGGGACTTCCAATTCAGCCTTCCTCCACCTGGAACATTAGGCTCCCAAAACACAGAAAAGGCAGTTTCCTCCACCTGTCTCATGTTTATATTATTTTCCTATTTCTCACTTAGTAAAACACTGCAATACCCTTTTTACACTGGTAGCCAGGGCCTTTATTTTATTACACGTAGTTTTTCCCTTTCAAGGGGGGAAAAGTCATTTACAAAATTCATTTACTTGGAATAATATAGTATTTGGAAAGTTCTCATGAATGAATGCTAAATTACTTTCATTTACCAGAGAACTACACAATGGTGACAGGCAGAATCTTTTTTTGAAGAATCAGTTGTAGAACAAACTAGGAGATGCCAGCAAGTGCAGGATGAAAATGGAAGGGAAAGAAGCCTAGATGGTAACAATTAAAACCAGATTTCTCAGTACTGCCCGTTAACTAGGTTACTGTTTGAAACTAGCACTGACCGGCAGAGAGCTTTACCACAATTCCACAGAGCCGTGCTAACCGGGGTACAGTTTAGGCTACCAGATCAATGTTACAGCCACATGAAGCCATAGTCTTAAGAACAACTATCAGGAAAGTATTAAGACATCAGACCTCAGAAAAACCTTTATCTTGGCTTGTGTAACCCTCCCCCCAGCGCAGAGGGGAACTGCACGGGGTTTGAACACAGGCAGTAACACCACAGTCTGCACTAACCCCCTGCCACTACAGACAGTACAAACCGGGCAGGAGCCAGGCAGTTACCTAGCAGGGAAGCACCCTGGAGCTACAGCCGAACAAGCCGTGGGAGCACTGCTCCCTCCTCCAGCCCTCCAAGGAGTATTTACGCCTTGGTGTGTGCATGAGGGAGTACTGCTGCTCTTCCTACATTGGTGTAATACCGTACTGGAAGTAATGAATCCAGCAGGACTGTAACTTCATTTCAGGATTGTGACAGGAACTATAGATATGAAAACAGTGATTCAGCAGACGCTGTATGAGGGATGGCCTACTACAGAAACCTCCCATCTACCACGGCTTAGTTTCTTTACAAATACTTCAAGATGTCGATCAGTCTTCTCCACACACCCTGCCCTGACCAGATTTTAGGCTGCAAACATGTAGAAGCAGGAGCTAGAACACTATATATGTCCATTCAGATTATATGGGAGCTTCACCACCTCATGTTTCCTGGTCAGACACCTTTGCTGCAGACTTACCCTATACTTCTACAGCCAGTTTAATTATTGCAGTGTACCATCACCCCAACTACACTCACTCAAGAAAACTGCACACCAGGAAACAAACCATACACAAAGCTAAATGAAGGCAACAGGAAAGGAAGGAAAGACAAAGTAATGACTACTGGGCTAGTTAACAGACTGACTGACTGTGCTATTTGACCTAATATTTGTATCCATCTTTCTGGTATGCTGTCTCCCAGTTTTGGATTTGAAAGGCTAATGGAATTCCTTATGCGATTTGAGCAGACGTTGTACTGTCAAACAAAGCAAGTTCAATTTATGTCTGAGCTATTTCAAATTCTACTGTATTATTAATAGGCATCTGAAACTCAAAATTCACATTTGTACTGATTCCTATTTCCTAGGTTTTATTAAAAACAAACAAACCAACCCACAAAACAAACAAGAAAACCCAACAACCCTACACAGTGTTCACCTACCCAGATGATGAGAGAGTCCGTAACTGCTGGACTAAATGGATGTTTATGGTCACAAAAAGCTCATCTTTTTCTCGAGTTTGAGTCAGCCTTTTGTTTCTACTTTGAGACACATTAGACTTGGGCACAAAAAGGAGGACTTTCTAAAATCCTACACTGCGAAAGTACCAAATGGCAAGTGATACAGAGCTGCAGGCGATGAAGGCCAGACAGACAACTGCTGTTAGTGCTTACATGGCAGCAGTCGACTGATGCATCCTTTCCTCTCCTCCAAACTAAGGCATTAAGTTTGGGACTTGCATGACTTTGGGCTTTGCCTCCTGTCCTCCCTTCCAGTGGAGCTGGAGGGTACCCACCTCACAGTCACAGCTCTGCTCTTCCCTTAAGGCTTTGCCACAGAAGGCCCTAACTGTGAGAACTAAAGATAGGAGAACTAAAGAATCTGCTCCATTTTAATCTCCACAAATTACTCTTTCCAAGTGTACCATAGGTTAAGAGACAGTGTTGCCTCTGAAACATATACTCTCTCAAAAGAGCTGCTCTTAAAATTCTCATTTCTCATCACCCGTGAGACTCTCTCCCCAATCAACACTGGGAACGAGATAACAAACTCAAAACACAATTATTCTCTTGTCTGTTAGTGTGAACGGAACAGGAATGAAAGTCAAACTCATTTCATCTCTAAGCTTGCATCTGCCACCTGCATATTTTCTAGTTTTAAATGATGCAAGAAGTTAAGTTACTCTATGTTTCTAAGGATACTCCACAGATAAAAATCCCAAACCCAAACAAAAAGCAGACATGAGAATGCTACAAAGGATACAAGGCTTATGTTTGCGTCTTCATCCTAACATCAGCCCTTGTGGTAACCTAAACAATACCTCTTTCCAATACTAGCTATTATTTAGACAATTCCTTTGGCAATTGTTCCCCACCTTCAACTAAAGGTAGCTGTGTTAATATTTCTATGTCGGTCTCGTCGGACCCTTACCTCAGAGTACAGGTGTCACTTATAACAGCCAAGGCCTGGATTTTCTGGCCTCCCCATTAGGGGATGTTCTCCTGAGATGTGTCACTAGGCCATACCAACAGCCACACACACCGAGACATTGACACTTTTACAGAACCCCTCCATGTTAAGAAAGAATGCAAGTAACTGTACAACCAAAACTGCTCAGTGGCAAGTGCCGTAACGGATGCAATGAAGCAAAAACCAAGCTCCTGATGTTTCACTTAACCAACCAACCCATCCACCCACCCTTCTTTCAACTCGTATTGCTAATTGCCCCAAGAACTGGTTCTGTTGGCCAGTTATCATTCAAACTGTGGCAGTAACTAGTTCTTAATAAAGTAACAGGTCCCCAAAAACTCTGAGGATTTTTTTTTTTTTTTTTTTTACCTCTTGTTTGAATTCAACAGTCTCACTACCATCTTCTTCTTTTGTTTTCACCAAGGACATCTTGACCCAAGTTCGAAAGCCTCCGGAAAACTTCCAGCTGGAGTACGAACTTTCACAGTCCTTCATGAATTCTGCTTTTTCTGGACTAAAGGAGAAAGACCATTACTTCACTGACCAAACTCAGAGCGGTATCTGAGCACTGTAGGCAGCAGAATGTCAGACCTACAGGCACTTCAAAATGGGTTCGCAATTCCTTTTATGTTTCAACTGCTAAAATTCAGCATACCTACAACATTGTTAGTAGTGATGTTTTGATTAAGGGTAGCACTTGCACTCGTGTGTTCTTAACCGCAGAAGACTTACCTGGTGCCGCACCACCCTAGAGTTTGGCCTGCCCCTAGGGATTGGTCTGCCTTATAGATGAGCGGAACGAAGCTCCCTGTCCTCTCTGGCAGAGAAAGGAGCAGAGCCAGGACCCCAGGAAACAACTCGCCACAATGCTAGGAAGCAAGAGATGGAAGGAACAGCCTAGAGCCAGGGCAGGCTGCTTCACTCCATTTCTGGGATGCAAATAAACTGGTTGCAATGCAGACATACTTAAAATGCTTTGAAATTTGCATTCAGTATATTCCTATTATTTTGGAAACACTATACCTTTGGTGTAAGGCTCCCACCTGCAATAACATGGCTGTTTTCCCAATATGCAATCACAGATATTTGTAGCCCCAGAACAACAGGACTGCTTTGTGTCTCTCTTTTTTTTTTTAAAATACTGTGACTGTAAGCCATTTTAAAGCTTCCAATACCCCTCCTGCTGCAAGTGGTAAAGAGGCAGCTCTAAGGCATATCTGGTCTCCATGCTGTCTCTACCAACAGCACAGGACACAGTGAATTAACCATGCTATTTACTTGGAGCTCCTCAGTACTGTGATTTTAGCCACTTTCATGTCACCTCTGTGAAATAAGCCTGGCCCTGCAGCTGCTTTTTCAACAAGGTTTCATTTGAAATGAAGGGGTAAACCACTGTGATGAGTCATGAATCATTAAAGCACAGACTGCTGATTTTTACTAAAGATAGATTTCAGGTTGCAGAGATACGTCAGGGTATGCTGGTCCTTGAGACAAGGGAAAGGGTTTTTCACTCAGATTAAATCCATCTTCCTAGGGGAAGGGAAAGAGTATACTTTGCTCATATGGCAGAGGGAGCGTGTGGCTAGGTCTGTTGGGAGATTAAGGTATTTTGGTCTTTCAGGAGAAAGATGCAAAGAAGTAAAGAAAAGCAGGGCTGAAGAAGCAAGCTCTTGTCGCAGCGAACAGACCCATCAGGAAGATTTGTCCTGTACCAGCACTGGGTAGATTTGCATTTTTCCCATCTTTTTCCTTAGTTTTCAGAACCAGGGCTCCTTTTCTTCCTACAACCCAAGGTGTCTTGTCTACAAGGCAGCAAGAGCATGCACTGATAAAAAGAACATCATACTGATGGCTACTCTGTACTACGCTGCCTGTGCAGGCTTAATAGACGAATACGCACATGTTCGTAGGAAGGCAAAACCTACCAAGGCCGTGGCTCTCAAGTCAGGGCTTCAGGTGATGGGCTCAAACACAGAACTCCATTGTGCATACAAACAGAAAGGAGAAGCGCTCCTGGAAAGAAAAGCTGATACACTTTGCTACCCATCAAGACAGATGATATTCCAAGGGTGTTTTAGCAAGTTAGGAATATATTTGTCTATTTGTAACATTAGGTGCTTGTTTAGTGATCCCAACAGTGTGGCAGCGCACCTCTCTAACCCCCACAAGGAAGACGTGGGCAAAGCGTAAGACCAAAGCCCATCACCTGACTGCTCCTCACCATGCAAACCAATGACATAGGGAGACCTAGTCTGACCATGATTTCTGCCCCCTTCAGTATATGGGTACGGCAGCAGCTGATGGGACAGTATGGAAGAGCACGGTGCTTCGCCACTCAGAGGAACACACATAATTAGCGCTCTGCCAGCCAGTCATACGCCTAATGCATGACTAACTACAGCATCCCAGAAAAGCTTTCCAAACCAACATGGAAAATTGAGGCAGGAAGTTATGACACAGAGCTGAACATTACAGCCACAACTTACATGGTAAGCAGACAGCAGTAGTATACTTTGCCTTCGACAGTAATTGTAGGCTTGAAAAAGAAAGATTAATAATATCTTAGGAGAAGCTGTGGAGAAGTGATCTGAGAAGGCATCCTCTTGCATGTGCCCATAATCCAGACCACTGCCACAGAGTCAGGAAAAAAAAAAGAGGGGGTGAGGGGGAAGCAGCGCAGAGGCACAAGCTTTGCACAAATGATAGCAGAGGGCAAATAAATGCAGCTTACAACCCACACACAACCAAGTGAACACAAGACAGGCAAGGGATTTTTATCTGAAGAACAATTCTCCAGACAGTTTCTTTTAATTCCCTCTTCATCCCAATGACAGACAACCTGCAAAAGCTGCACACTTTTTTTGTTTGTTGTTCAGTAAGTTCTTCCACCTATTATACTTTCCTTTAGATGCACTGTAAGATTCCTGGAATACTCTGCACCAGGCTCTCCCAAGATATTGGGGGTACCTCAAGACCACGCAAAAAAAAATCCTACATTACAGCAGAGAAAGAGAAGTGCAAGAGGCTGCTGTCTCAGCTCAGGTGAACTACAAAGCCCTGGTCTCCCCTCAGCCAATGTTTTCAGGTAACTATTGACAGTTACCTAACCATTGCCCCACAGCACATACTGAGACAACGAGAGATTATATTTGTCCCAACTGTGGGAGCTGCTAACCTAATTCTGGACTGGGCTCCAGCGCTGCAGTGGATCCTTCTCACACCGGTCTCTACGACCAACCCCCATGAGCCAGAGACAGCTTAGGACATCCCACCATCAGACTCCAACGCAACAGCAAGAGCCAAACCCACAGATAGATCAAACCCAATTTGTGTTTATTGCTTTTGCTTTTCTCTAGACTGGGAAACTCTCAGACAGCCATGGGATCTAATAAAGGGTCAGATGGCATGGAACCAAAAGTCTCAACCCTTCTATGTTATAATTTATTTCTCTGCACACAGCAATCCAGACCAGAGACATGAACATAGAGCTCTGTTTAGACCCTTAAATAATCTCTGACCTGTTCAGACTGGTATTCATCATTTCACATGACTAAATTATTTTACATGCTATGCTAACAATAGTTTTGTCAGTAACACGTTCAGAGGATTTTCTTCTTAAACTTACGTATTATACTAATGACAGTTCAGGAAAGGAATTTGTATTTTTAGCTACACTTTTTTGGTAATTTGCAAGGGTTTCATTATTTCCTTCCCTCCAATTAATATGGTACAGATAGCAGCTGCCACTGTCAGAAAAAAAAAAGAAAAGAAAAAGAAAAGAAAGAAGAAGAAAAAAGCCAGTGGCAGTATCCCTCCAACTCACAGGCCAACAATAGCACACAGTTCAGCAGCGTTCTGTGAAGGCCAGAACAAAACTAGCAAGCACAGCCAGTTTCATGCAGTCTGTTGATCCAATTTTAACAGAAGAGCTGCAGAGAATAAAACCCTTGACAGAAACAACCAGACCTTACTTGCGTCCTCACCACTTGCTATGCCTCAAAAAACCCTTAAAGATACAAGTCTCTAGATGCCATTTTTATTGTTGCTGATGCTTGCAGCAGCCCTCACCGATACAATTATTGCTCTTTAAAGCAAAAGTGAGCTGCCTGTAATACTGCCTACAGAGAAACTGTGGTGTAGATACAGCAGGACTCTTCTCACCGATTTCAAGGGGTTTTGGATTGTGATTTAAGATGATGCAATACCCTACAAATATATTTTACAGCAATCCGCCTGCCCAGCCCAACCTAAGCTATTTGCAGCCGTAGCAATAAACTGTAAAAGTAATTATGGTATCTCATGAGTTTTAGTATATATCTCAACATCTTTGATAACACTTTACATTAATTGCTGGACACAGTGCTAATAATATGCTCTCATAACCAGTAAGTGAGACACTTTGTTAGGAAAAGTAGTTAACACGGCCAGTAATTGAAGTTTCTAGAGGCCGTATGAAAGGACAAAATTTGCATTGTCAATACACAACAGTTTCTATGGGTATCTTAGTCCAGACTTCCCATCAACTAAATTTAGCGTGTGCTGATGAACCGGAGATCATTTCTATTTTCTCTTCTGCAGGAAGTTGGGCAGAATGAGTATGTTCCACATACGCATGCGGTTTCACATGCACTTCATAGTCAGGAGAAAACAGCGACTTTCAACCTGCCCTGAACTTGCCCAGTTCATGCCCTGGGACGCCAGAACAGCAATACACAATACTGAGCAAGACAAGCCATACAATTTGTACCGAGCTTTGGAGGATGCTATAGAAGAGACGCTACTGGCCTCCTGCGCACAACCGGTTCTCTTACTGTATTTCACCTAGACATGCAGATCATTTACTACTAAGTTTAAAGGCCTATATACCTTTGCCAATTTTATCATTATCTAGGTTAGTTCGAAACCAGTTTTAATTCGCATTCCTACTACCTGCTGCAAACAGGCACAAAGGATGCATCCCCAAACAGACACCACCGTGTCCTACCTTTCCACTTTCCTCCAAACACAACCCAGGCTCAGCCTTCACTCTCCCAGCTTCAGTTCTGGTGCCTTCCAACACCAAGACAAGGCAGCTTCTCTAGGAACAAAGCGACACTGGCCCATCTCTTCGGGGATCAATTCTGCCATCCAACTGGTTTGACTTGGCAAACCTGGAGGCAGGAGGTTGCAATCCAGGTTTCTCCCAGGCAGCTTACAGATGGTTCTGACTCACCTACACCGGCACAAACACAGCCTTGAAGCTAGGACCTTTGCAATACTGCTTATTGCTGTTTTGCACATCTAACCTGCCTTTGCACAACATGTGGCACTTGCGTTTGGGACAGCAGCCTGCAGACTTGCAGCTTGCTTGTAGAAATACTGCCAACTTAAGTAGGACATACGTGTTTTAACTTGGGAAGAAATAGCTCTTTAAAATGGCTTATCTGCAAATTGATACAATGAGCACAGAAATGTGGCTTCCGAGACTTGAGTATGCATAGACCAAGTTGTGTCTTGGTAAGCTGGCTCATTCTGCAAAGAGCCAGGAACCAGATGCAACACAACCGTGCCTTCCGCTCTGCGTTTCACAAGGCGTGGTCTCAGACAGTGCTTGCGTCTTGCAGTACAGAAACACCTGTGCACCTTGCTGGAATCAGTCCCACCATACATAGTGCTAACTGCGGCACAAGCCACAAAAACTGAGAAAAAACAACACAGAAGGAACAAGTAGCACCTTCTACATCACTACTCTTAACTGATATTTTCTCACCCTAAAATATCAATGCCTAAAATACCCGGAACATTAGCATTTTATGAGGTGTTTTAGTATAGTTACAGAAAGTACTTAATGACTTAAGATCTCTCCTTCACTGAAGTAGAAATGCTTTGTAAAAAGCAAATTCAGATAACTGGTCTTTGGCCACCCAGAGACACTATGACTGAACACTTCCAGTCTTTGCTCCATCTGAAAAGCCCTGGTATGATCATGTCCAAGCCTCCAAACATGCTTTGTTACAATAAAATCTGTTATTTCTCTTCCCCTCCCTCACCTAATTTTGTTCTGCATATGGCCTTTATCCCCTGTCCCTTTTTCACTCAGCATCTGACTATTACCAAATTAAGGCTTTCTATTAGGTCTCACTGGGACTAATATCTCTTGTCTAGCTTTTAATCTGGATCACAGAGAGAAGAACAGAACTTGAATTTAAACTGAAGCAAAAATTAAAGTTAAGTATGGAATTTATTCTCACAAGGTGGGGAAAAGGGTGGGGCTTTCAAGAAAGTTCAAGACAGGATTAATTCCACTCCTGTTAAAAGTAGAAGAAGGTTAATTGGTTACTCCAATGGCACCAATGTCAAACCTATACAAAGCACTTTTGAAAATCCCATCTATGAAATTACATCATTCTGTAGAATCTTACGTAAAGCTAGCAATACAAAGTAATACAGTTAATCTTTCAACGAAATCACAACAAATCAATATAGGGATCTGATCTTTACAGTAATTGCTTTAATAAAAAAAAAAAAAGGTACAGAAACAGTCGTGTGCACTTCCAGAGCACACTGCCCAGGACAGCACACTTCCTGATCACGCACAGCAGCAGACAGCGCTAAGCCAGCACAAACGTCAAACTTTCAGAAAGCGCAGCAACAAATGGCTGAAGCATAGCTGAAGGGCAGTTTTTGTCACTGAAAAAGTCCTCAATTCATTTTCTAAAAAGTAAGATTAGTAACCTAAGGCATGAAAGAGCATCAACGTAACCCGAACCTTTTAAAAAAAAAAAAAGAGAGAGAGAGAGAGAGAGAAAGAGAGAATATAAAAGCCTGTCTGATTCTTACTAAAAAAGCCCTGCTTTCACTAGTATTGTCGCAGCAAATTCAATGCAGTTACAGGCTCATCCCTTTACATACCTGTTGATGAACTCTTGGAAAGAAGAAAACAGAAGGTAGTCAATGGCACTAAAATCTTGGTCTGTTTCATTTAAATGAAACTGCAAAAATACCAGTTCCTTTTTCTTCACATCACGAGGGCCTTGAACAACCAAAGCATACTTCTGTAAGCAAACAGAGAGATGGTGAGGGTACCAAAGGAATCCTCATTTCCTGCTCATGAATTTGCCATCTGTCACTAATACTCTATAGAAACCTAATACATACTGAGATTTTCTTGGCCGCTACTACGTATACATCTATTAAAATATCTAACAAGAATGCCAATTGAATCCCTCCTTTTAGTTTAAAAATGAAGTCTTTACATCAAGATTTAGTGTTTTTCTAAGAAATCTGCTTTAGTTCTATCATAGTCCTTTGGGTTCATGTGGAATTACCAGTCAAGGCCCTGCAACCTGCATTCTGCAGGACAAACAAAACTGTTTTGAGCATTAAAGTCTCCAAGCTTTCAGCTCTTGACATGAAACAATGGGGAGTCTGATGTGGAGAACATCAGGCTTCTCCTTGAGAAAGAGGAACAGTTTCACAGCCCCCAGCACCTCAGGCAAGCTGCTGAAAGGAAAACAAAAACCAACAAAAGATTCTAGCAGGCAGAATACAACTTAAAGTAGCACAGGCATTCTATCAAATAGCAAGCCGCTGCTTGCAAAAGGACTCAGCCAATTTGAACAGGGCTCTACATGGTTCAGAGGTCTCTGCCTCAGTGTCTCTCCATTCAGCTGCAGGACTAGAGCCTATTGGATCAGCAAGCTTCTAAATTCATCTACCACGCAGCATAAAATGCAGGTCCTTAGTTTGTTAAAACATGCAAAAAGAGCATATTAGTGGCATATTAGACTTGCACCTAGAATATTACTTTCAAATATACTAAGGAGCTGCTTCCCAGAAAGAAACAGTGACTAGAAAAAAGGCAAAACATGAAGAGGAAAGAAGTTGACCAGGCAGGTACTTAGACTGTTTGTTTGTTCACATTTAGTTTCCTTAAAAACAACCTGAGCAATCACTTTAGATACAAATGCCCATATTTAATACTTTATTTTTTGATCACTTATTTATACAGAAGCTCGATTCCCTGCATTTTTAAGACAGACTATCACTCAACGTACCCATCTTACTGGCTCACAGCATTACAGTGTAATGAAACGCTTCGCGCCCAGTTAAGGTTTTTCCAAGTGTGACAAAAATAGCGATTCCCAGCAAACATACAAAAAGAGATGAGCTATCCTGCTTTAATGGAATAACTGCTTTCATTCAAAGCTAGATTTACTATATCAAGGAGTACGCTTGCCGGTTCATTTAGGAGAGGAATGAAGCGAGAGTTTCATTGTGAAAAATGACTTATTCTGTCCCATTCAGGTTTTCATGCTGCACACACCCACATGACAGCTGATCATCCATAACACATATACACACTGAACGGGGTCTTTTACATTTCTGAAAACAAAAGGACAGATGGCTTGAAAAAAACCTAGAAGCAAGGATTTTTTGCAGCACTAAGTAAATATTTTTACTTTCAAATACCATTATGAGCAGAAAACCCCCACTGAATAAGCTTTGTTCTATTCTATTATTATTACCATAGTTTGGTTAGTAAAAGGATCTGTGTAGTTGATTCGCTGAGTGGTGCATTCAATGTCTCCTGGCTGACCTGGATTTATCAGAGGCGGAATGTGATCATAGTAATGATGCTTGCAACTAAGCAGCCGAGCCTTGCCTGGGTAAAAGGCAATACCTGTTTGGGGAGAAAAAACATCGACGAGAGTTGGTTTCTTTCCCAAGCGCATAGATTTTCATTCTGGGATTTAATCCCACAGGATACTGAGCCATCCTCAAGATCCAGGAAAACATTCAAATTAAACCACATGCTTCAGCATTTTTCTGGAGCAGTACAACAGTGCCAGCTGCATCAGGACAGAACTCCCACTATGCGTTGAAAAGAATCAGGATTCACGTTCTGTTACAACGATTCAAGGTTCACAGAAGCCACTAAGTTTCCCTAGTCTCCCCACGAGCCAGCAGCTAATACATCAGTCCCTCTGGCCCCAAATGAATGTGTAAAGTCAGTTAGGAGACTACTGAAGTCAAATGGGACCTGTAGTACTTCAGCATGTACATGTTTTCAGATATTACCATTTAACATGTCAAATTTTAATTGGAAATAATGTATGTACTATACGTGACAGATCAAAGATCACTAGCTGATCTAATAAAAGCGAAAAGATGCTCTTCAGAACATCTATCATCTCTGTTCACTGAATATGATGTCATGATAAAAATCAAAGCCATCAAACAAGTACTAACTGTTACCACCCCTTATTACTTATATCATTGGGTAGGCAGGCTACTACTTCACCTGTATGGAAATTCATATATACCATAAACCTACCGCTTCAGACCAACAGCATGCATTAAAAGAACCTCAGTGACCTCAACTGTAGGCAGCTAGCAAAATACAAGGCCCAAAACCAAAAATCCTGTTACGCCACATATGCCACATTTATTATTGGAAACAAGCTTGCTTGAAGATAATCTAGACCAACTACCCAAAAAAAGTATGACTGGAGTCATTAGATATGATTAACTCACACAACTGAGATGACCTGTCCGCCAAAACGCGAGACGTCAAAGCAGTCAGCATGTATCAGTCTAAAAATTCTTTATCCCCTTATTCAGTGCTCCATGCTTGCAACTTGCCATCTCATCACTTTAATAGAGCAATGAAGTAAAGGGCTACATTAATTTAGGTTCTCTGATCTGGCAGGGGTCCCCGACAATATTTTTGGATTTATATGTATGTTGCTCTGCTTCTTTAAATGACATTTTCTTCCTGTTGCTGTATGAAAAGCTCACGTGGAGCAGGGAGGGCGGGGGGGAAGGAAAAGCCTGCTCTTACAGTCAGATCCATATGGTCCAAACTCAAGGACCTACTTACAGAGCTGAGCCTAACTGACCATACAGAAAAACAACTACAGGAATATGGCAACAACTTGAAACACTCACCTTTCAGCCACAATTACTGGAGTGGTTATTTGTAAAATGTGGTAACACTTCAAAGAAAAGTGTTATTTTTAAATTGGAAACTGACCTACGACCGACTGAGCTGCGCTTGCTACCGCAGCTCTATTTATGAATGGTTACTGGATAATTTAAAAGAATTATAATGATAGAACTCACTATTCAAAAATGCTTCTGTGGCGTAATCCCTCCTGCAAACTGCAACGCAGTTTTCTGATGCCACACTGCATTTTTATGCCAACATTGTTCCCTGCAGTCACATCCCATTTTCATTGCCTACTGATGTAATACCAAGTTGTAAACAATGCAGAACAGAAGCAGAAAGTGGCATTGTGGTTTTGTGGTTGGTTTGAGACATTCACCTTCTTTACTGTCAACAGCATCTCACTGTCCAGTGCAGCACTGAGGTCCTGATACACATCCTGTTTGAACGATACAGTTTGGGGAATATTTCCCTAAGGAATTATCTTCTTTCCCTAAAAGAGGACTCATTCTAGAGTCTGAAAACACTTCTTATCTATCAAATGTTGCATAATGCTCCACAGCTACTAGCATTATCATTCATGTTATTGGCATGAAAGCTCCCAAAATCTTCTGTACAATATTAACATTTCTGTGCAAGTTAACACAGCATAGATTAAAAAAGAGGAAGTGAAAGACCTCTATAATGTCAAAGCATTATATGCAGAGAGAATCAACACCAAAAAAAAAAAAACAATTAAGATAAATGTGAACAACAACTTAATCTATTTTGTTTGTTACCGGTCTTACCAGGTGCATCGTACAAGAACACTTCTTTGTAAGAGACAGACATCACTGGGTGCTTGAACTTCTCCCTGAAGTCATTGATGGTTTGGTAGACAAGGAACACAGCTACAGCCATGAGCAGCAGATAAATAAACAGGAGAATTACTGAAAAAACATTCTTTAGGCAGGTCTTGCTGAAACGCAAAGAAGGGGCAGTGGTACCCAGTTCACTATCTGGAACCAAACAGAATATGGATTAGGACTTTAAAATACAGATATTTGGGCTGAATTTATGTAGTGTTCATTTAAAGATCAATCACTTGAGAGGGAAGTAAGCCTCAAACTCAGCTTGATTTAAGAAACCACAACTGTTGCTGGTTTTGATGATCAGTCAGACAGATGCTTCCTTCTCAAGTATGAGGCATAATCATCCAAAGACTGTGCCTCTTTTTCACATGTTGGACTTGGCACTCTGCTTAAGGACACGGCAGGCAGGAAACAAAGTTTATTTTCAAGAAGGACAACTCAGAAACAAAGTTCAAAGTTCGTAAGAAAAAAAGTCAGTTGATGGTCAACCTTTCCTCCTGGAAAAAACAATGCCTTTCCCCCCTCCCAGTCTGAAGTGATTCTTACTCACTCAGCATATGCATCAGCAGAGAGATTTAATATTCTAATGCTCTTACACAGCTATCCGCAATGCATCTCCACCACGGCAGAAGTCACTAGATATTTGTTACCCTCTCATTTTCGGACTCTAGTTTCTAACAACTTGTGCATACTACATAAACTTTCACAAAAGAATTCTTCCAATTACAGCTAGAAAAAGACTGACTCAATTCTCTCACAGTCTCCTTGCCTTCAAGGCTTATTCTCTGAAGATTTTCACACTTCCCTCACTTGTACGCAGACACTGCCTTCCCCATGCTCCTTGCATTTGCCATTTCTTTTGGCAATACTCATAAGGAAAAAGATCATGTACTCTTGAGCTACACGTCATGTTTTGATTGTGAGCGATGTGTAGCTGAACACGCAAAAGGAGCATTAAAACCCAACATATGAAAGGAGATAGGTAGGCATATTTTACGTTGACTTTTCTGTGTGGTGTAATCTAATTACAGTCAGGCCCGTGTAATCTAATTAAAGTCAGGCCCTCTCAGGCCATGCCACACTCTGCCCTTCAACTGTAATAGCATGGTTTGGCGTTTGCTCCTTACCACAGCAAACACTAGCCTTTTAGAAAATCCTATTGAACATATAACCTCTCACAAAAGTCCATGGTCACACACGTGTTCCCAAGTTCATTGCCAGGAGATGGCAGCCAAGGAAATTAGGCCATTAATATGCATAAAATTGCACTACTGAAACAAGTACGTCTTGAACAGCTGCAAAGCATTTAGGGGATACTCATTTCAGGTTGGCTTACCTTAATGCCTACACCTGAGCTGCAATAAGCCCATTTAACACTGCCTCGCACCCTCCAAAAGCAGGTCTGAACAGTCTAATGAAAAGTTGTTTAAAAGGACATCTGTTCAATATTGCACCTTGCTCATGTAAATCTGGTACAGACTTTGCTTGCAATCCACTGCCATCACAGACACTCCAACTTAGGTAAGATACAATGTAAAGGAAGATGACATACTAAGCTATCTCAGAACCAGATGTGCTGAATCTTCTTTGATTGAGTACAGTTCATGACAAAGAAATGTTCTCATCTCAATCCCTGGAAAAACTCCTTGGCTTTCCATCAGCACTTATTCCCCAAAATAAATAATTTAGTGTTTTGTTTGCTTTCGGAAGCGCAATAAAAAACCCCCAACCAAACCCTCACACAGAAGCAGCTTATCAGGCACTTAAAATTGGTAATTTCTGGGTCAATAGTTCTCACCTGGTAAAATAACAGAGTTGGCATCTTCATGAACTTCCATCTCTCCTTCTCTCTCATCTGTTGGGTTTTCAGATACTCCCTCCACATCTTCACTCAGCTGTGTAGTTAAAACAGTGGTTCAATTTCCAAACATGCTCTCAACTTGCAATTGCTGGAATTTCTATGGTACAAATAGAAGAGGCTCCAACTAACCAAACACACAAAAACATGCCCCCAGTCCAAGAGCACCCAACATCTGTTCCACTTGTTCACAAGACAAGAGCCACATTTATGTAGACCTACAGCTAAAAATTAAGTGACTTGCATGCTGCAAAAAGAGAAAGACGGCACATTAAGTTTAACCTACTTCTACCCTGCTGCTTCAACAATAACATCACCTTTTCTTTCAAGATCAAAGTAATTGTTTTCCTAGCAGCTTCAGCTCACTTTAAACCCCCAATTAGGGCAATGCCCTCTGAAATAAGCAGGAACTTCGATCTGTCACTCAAGAACGTATTTTTAGGTATGAGCAAACCACAGCACATACCAGTAAACAGAGCATTAGCACTTCTTAATAAAGAGGTGGATAAAGAGCGAGTTGCGTTTTGACAGTTATTAGGGCAAGTAACTCAAATGCAGTCTCAGCCACATAGGTAGGTGGGTCATTACAAGACAACAGTCAAACATCCCTACATTTCTGGTACTTATTTGAGCTCATTGTACATATTATTATATATTAGTGGTTATGCAACTAATTAGCCTTTCAGTGTTTCTAAAACAGCAGCAGAGACCAGATGTTTTCTGGTTTTGTTATTCAGAGCTCTGGGCCCAAACTGCCAAGACACTGCTGTCAAA
Source organism: Phoenicopterus ruber ruber (assembly GCA_009819775.1). Classification (NCBI taxonomy): domain Eukaryota; kingdom Metazoa; phylum Chordata; class Aves; order Phoenicopteriformes; family Phoenicopteridae; genus Phoenicopterus; species Phoenicopterus ruber. Next base: position 25,472,632 of record CM020217.1, on the reverse strand, counting down.
GCCAGAAGCTTGTCACACCAGATAGGCATCACAAGAGATCATGAAGCATTAGACTTTTTATATATATATATGTGTGTGTGTGTGTGTGTGTGTGTATATGTGTGTGTGTGTGTATATATATAAAGTGTCTCCTGTATGTTTTCCAAATTTCTTTCATGGCCAGGAACAACATACGAATTACAGCAAGGCAAACCGGGGCATAAGCTTACAGCGTATCATACGTTGCACAGTAATTGTCCAAACTAAACACTCAGCATCACCTACCTAATTAGTTAAGGGAGATTACCTTTGTTCCTATTGCAAGGAAAAATGGGTGCACAGTTAATGCAGCAGTCATACTGAATGCTATTAAACTTTACACCCCCAACTTACTCAACAGTAATGTGCATGTATCCATAAGGAAGTGCTTTTCTTTCACCCAACTTTAATTCAGTATTGAAATGATCATCATTATACCATTAACAGATCATCATTTGCACTTATTAGGAAAGAGTCCACTCATTTTACATCTTCAAAGTCTGACGTAAAGTCTCCATCACCTCCTGCCGTATTTCTGTATTCATTTCCACCATGCAAAGCAAGTTGAAAGCAGTTACTCAGTTGTTTTTAAATGCTTTGCACGTGAACAAAGCATGATTTCCCATGGTATGAGGCATGGAGTAAACAGGTAACTAATAGGCTAAACTCGCCTCATTTGCAGGAGATTTACCAGGGTCTAACTGAAGATACTTTTTTTCAATTATCTTCATAAAATAAGGGGAAAATTAAGACTCTGCTCATTTTGTAGAGCCACACCAGTTCTATTTGTTTACCTGACCCAAAATAAGCTATTCCTGACACAGGAAGAGTATTCACTGAACCTCTTGTATTGGTTAAGCTAAAGCAGCTAACAAGCCAGTTCAAATTACACTCAGCAAATTCCTTATACCAGAGCTGATCCAAAGAGTTTGACATAAGTTACGAAGTCACTGTAATTTCTCAGCTGACTCCCACACCTCTCTGGTTCAGCCATGGTTCCCCAGGTACAGGCACCTCATTGACTGAGGTTACGTAGAGGGTAAGCGAATTCTATTCCCGATAGTAAGGAGATCCCAACACAGGTTTAAACAAGAACACAATATGCAACATTTCTTATCCTCTCAAGAGCACCTACAGTGACTGTTCAACACATAGGAGAAGAAAAACTCAGAAAATTTAACCTTTCAGCATTCCTTAGAAACAAAACAAAAAAACAAACGATATGCAACTATGTTTTCTTATCTCTGCTCACAAGGCAGACACAATTTCATAAGCTTTTCACACATAAAACCAGTGAAGGACAGCTAGTCAAAATCAGGAGTGCTAACATTGCCTCAGGTGCAGTGAATAGGTTGAGCTGATGTGTAAGACTCCCTAAAAACAACTAATTTCACTGCAAATCCCGAACACCTGACTTGACAAACCCTCTGAGGCCACCAAGAGCCTAGCGCTGTTCATGGCTCAGCCACCGTGTTCTGAGCGTACAACACGCAGCACAGTGACTCCACAAGGCACGGCAGCACAGACCTACAAATCCAACAACTCACAGACGTATTAAGCAGCAGTCTTCTAACAGCTGGGAAGCCAGCACAGCATTACTGCATGACAGGTGATTCCAGTTCCTCCACACTTAACAGAATCCCCAAATCAAGGCAATTGGCAACAGTGAACCTGGCACACGCCAACGGTGTTCACCCTCACAGGCCAGCTCTTCCTACATTTTATTTTTGATAAAGAGTTGAAGCATGGTGCTAATACAGAAGGAACATAAACTTGCAGGGCGGTTAAGCTTGCAATAGGATGCAGAGATAGGATAGGATGTCAAGAGCAGGAAGGGCATGAAACAGACCTTTGTTCAGCATTCCTCTGGGCTCTGCGTGTGCAGCTGAGTGAGAAACAACTGCAGGAGTCTGCTCGTGACTTGGCAGCTCCTTTTCAGTCCTGCACACAGAAAAGCACTGGACAAACGGAAGCTCAGAAAAGGCAGTTACAGACATTTCAGCATCCCTGCTAGGGGCAGAACTACCACAGACTGCCCCAGTTGCCGGAAAAGGGATAGAAATACAGCTGCTACACTTACACACCATCTAGACTTGCACCATGGAGTCTGGGACAATCCCAAACATACAGAGACGTATCAGTAGTGGTGGACACACAAGGCTGAAATGTAACATGCACAGTCCAGTCCATACTTCAGGCATCAATGTGACTTCATTAAGCCTCTCAAGTACCTCCCCTAAATACAAGCTCTTACACGAGTTAATTTCATCCTGATAATCACAGAATAAAACCTTCCTACTGGATAAAACCCTCTTAAATAAAAGGAGAACTTGTCCATACAGGCCTTTTGCTGGTCCACTGATTCATCACCTTTCAATGCCTTCTAGCCTGGCACGAAAACCAGAAGCTGAAACTAAACAGACAGTACTAAACTAAATCAGAGCGCATTAAAACAGAGCCCCAAACTACCCATCGCATGCAGAGGAAGGCAAACATCTGCATTCCTTTCGCCTGCAAGATGCAAACAAAAGTGACCTGCTGCAAGTCTCTACCGCTGCTGAACTTGGCACAAATAGCTTGTATCTCTAGGACGAGAGATAGGAACGAGCGAGGAATTCCGGTTGCTCGAGCCCGCACATTGATATGCAAACTAGGCGCTGCCTCGGGCCCTTGGCAGGATGGTAACGCGGCCTCCAGCTTCCTGGGGGAGAGCTCTGGTACCAAAGTCGCTTCTCACGCCCGACAGACCGTCTCCTTGTTACGAAAGCCCCAGCCACAGAGCTCACCGGCCAGCTGTACCTAGTTCATACATTTAACCGATTATTTTAACCACTTTTAAAGGTAAAACATGAAACTAAGCGCGCCCAAACCACCTGTTTCTTTCTGGCGAGCGTAGACGCAACCTGACATCCCAGTTACCCAGCCGCAAGAAGGAGGGGTAATGGCAGCACCAGGCAGGTGAAGGCACACGGCCTCACGGCGAGACCCACCCGGCTCGGCCGCGCTTGAGCAGACGCACAGGGGCCAGAAGGGGCGAGCGAAGCTGCGGAGGGCTCCGTGCGGCAGCCGACCCGCTTGGCCAGGGCTCCCCGCCCCCGGCAGCGACGCGGCCAGCCCTGCCGAGCCGCGGAGCCAGAGACCGGAGCCGAACCGAGCTCAGGGCGACAGGGTTGAGTGTAACCGCTCGGCAAGCGGCAAGCCCCGGGTCGGGCATCGCCGCCTGGGGGGGCTGCCCCGGCCCCTCCCGGCGAGCTGGGGCCCGCTGCCCAGTAGCCCAGCCCCGTCCCCCCGTACCTCCTGGTAGGATGCGGAGACCTCTGGTCTTAGCATGGCATCGGCGGGGAGCGGCCGCCGCGGGGGCCGGCCGGCCGGCAGGCAGCCGCGCCGCACCACACCACACACCACACCACACACCACACACCACACCGCACCGCACCGCACCGCACCGCACCGCACGGGACGGGACGGGACGGGACGGGACGGGACGGCGACACCGCGGCCGAGCCGAGCCGCCCCGCCCGGGCAGGGCCACGCAGGCGCCGGGACCCCCCACCCGCCCGCCGGCTGCTTCCCGCCCCGGCGCCGCGGCCTCGCCGCAGCGGCGCGGAGGCTGCTGGGAGGCGTAGTCCGGCGCGAGCCGCTGTAACGGCCGCCGGGCGACCGTTGTGGCCGTGCAGCGGGGAAGGGGCCGGGCAGCAGGCAGCTGCCTGCTGCTGCTGAGCTCGGACCTCGCCCCAGCGGCAGGCAGAGGCAAGGCCCTTGGCGTGCCGGCGGTAGCAACCCTGGTTTCTCGCGTCCGGGCTGTAGGGGACGGAACTTTAAACGGCACCAGATGCTCCAAGGGTTGCAACGCCATCGAGGAGCTGGGTCTTGTTTCAGTTTCTAGAGCTCGCTTAGCAATTTCTGCCAAGCTCTCTTGCTCTAGGCAGCATAAGGACGTCCAGTGCGGTTGCTCGTTGCACGCGTAAGTGGGGTTTTTTGTAAGGCTTATAGGAACGTTTCTCTCTACCGAGAGCACAGAAGCATACTGTGTAGTGACATGGAAATGAGTCTTTTCTACATCACACACTTCACAACACAAACTCTCCTACACAGAATGAACTACATTGGAAAAGCAATTTAAAACAACTTTGCCAGCTCTCCCCAAGATGCACACAATATTACTTTTTTTTTTTTTTTTTTTTGCTGCTCAAGGCTGTTAGCAGAACACCAAAACAACAGACTTGCTTGGCAACCGGACAGAACTTCTGCAGGGCTCCTACGAAGACTCACCCATGCTGCGCCGGCAGAGGAGCAGCAGCAATGGGGCGCTCCGGGAAGATAAAAGCCAAAACCACGTAAGACCTGACTCATGAGCCATCCGTCCACAAATACATACACAGCTATTTTTCTTCCCCAGCATGGAAGTAATTGTTAATGTTTCATCATCAAGAAAAAGCATGCACAACATTTCTTGCATTGAGACGCAACACTGTAGTGGAGTCCCTGGTCAGTAGATCATTTCCCTATGCCTAAGACCCACACCTAGTAAGTTAATAACCGAGGTCTGAAGTCCTTTGACAACAACAATCCAAATATACAGCTTCTCCTTTCAGAAATAAAATATTTTAGTTCTTGTTATTCATTTTTCAGATGTCTGTGGTTCAAAGGCAGGCTCTAACTCACCCCCGAATCAGTAACGCTTCAGGCAGACGTTGGCTAGTATTCAGCACTTGCTGCCCTCCCCTGGGGAGACACTAATAAATAATTATTTCAGAATAAAAGGTAGATCTATAACGTGACTTGAACCGAACTGACAAATTAGACTTTTGCGTATTTCTCAGCAGCATGGGTCTCTGTGGCAAGCCACGCAGGGTATTTGCAGCCAGAGCAACCAGGCAAAAGCCAGAGCTCGTTCTTGTGTGTAACGGGAGCGTTTGGGAGCTGTTTTGTCCACAGCCTTATTAAAGGTCTCTTTTCTGCTTGACTTTTCCTATCTGTCTTGCGCTGTGTGGAGTCAGCAAATGGAAGTGATGGACAGCCAGGGTGAGAAGCCTGTTCTGAAGCCCATCTATTGTTTAGGCAGTGTAGGCAAACTTCACTGCTTAAGGAGAATCACAGTAACAACCTTGTAAACCGCCACCGTAAGAGGACCATTACTCAGCTTGTCACACCAGCTTGTAACAGCCTGCAGCAAGCAGGCAGCTCCCAGATGGCCACAGCAACTCACTTTCCCCCTGCCCTGGCTCTGCAGGCTTGGCCCAGCTCCTTACGCGGGGATGTGGCTCGTTGGTCGTCACCCCCATATTGTGGTGACAGGCCCTCGCTCCCTTCTCTTGTGCTGCTGCTGTCATTGAGGACTTAGGGAGATGTCGCTTTGTATTAGCTACTTCACCTCTGCTCACACCAACGTACAGCACTGCCTTTGGACAGCCTGTGGGAAAGGGTGTTACCTCAGGCGACACGGAACAGGTATCTGCTGAGGCGGACTCATGGATTTTATACAAGAAGAGTTCATAAACAATCCTTAAAGCAAAAATCACCCCCCTTTCTATCGCCTGTTTACTGCTCGGATCCTTCTCCGAACTGTTCAGCTTTCACAACACACTGTGCAAGGAGCGGAGATACCGGATAGGGATGCGAATTACAGCAGGGTAGTCAGGAAGACTGGGTGCTGCAGCATCGAACATCCAAGCTGTAAATCCTTCAAGTCCTCACTTGCCGGCACTACAGTGAGGGATGCAATAGATGTACCTAAATTGTAAAAAGTTTCTAATTTTCTTAATTCTATATAGAGTTACAAACATCAAACTGCTGCTTCTTCTGCCAGCCCAGAATGTTTCCCTGTGCTGTATTTATAGCATGGGGAAATCACGTCATTTGAAAACTTCCTATTTATTCTCTCCTTCCTTAGGCTGAAAATGTCAGTTTGCTGGTTTAAGTCAGAAAGACAGAGCCTGCCCTACGCGTGCTGATTTTGTGAATAAACATTTCAAACGGCAAGCAGAGAAACTTCAGAGGGGAAGAAGGATGGAAACGGAGGAATCTTGCACCAGCCGCTGTGGCGGTGCCGGCTGCGCATCCCGCACGGAAGAGAGCTGCCCCCGCTGCAGCCCGGAGCCTGATGGCTCTTCCTCGGAGTAGCACCGCGCACTTTACAAGTAGTTATTTAATTTCAGTGCATGTGCGCCTTGGCTTCAGCTCTTCCCACGCACTCTTCCTTGACCAAACCACCAAGGCGCCGGGGCGGGAATCCGCTCCCCGCCGCGGGCCCGGTTGTGCGGGGCTGGGGGACGAGCGGGGCCCGAGGCTGCCTCCGGCGGCGGCGGCGGGGGCTGGAGGCGGGGCCGGGCCAGCCCGGGACCGCGGCCCGTCCTGCGCGGCATGGCGGGCGGCGCGGCGCGGGTGCTGCTGGCCGCCCTGCTCGGCGCCCTGCCGGCCGCGGCCGAGCGGGAGCTGCGCTTCAGGCCGCCGGCCGAGGCCCCCGTGCGGCTCTTCACCGAGCCCGAGCTGGCCAGATACGACGGGCAGCAGGTAGGGGCGGCCGGGAGGCAGAGCCGCGGCGGGGCCTCGGGGCCCCGAGCCTCCTCGCCGGGTCTCTAAACCCGCGGGGCCGGGGCTGGCGTAGGCGCGGCGTCGAGGCCAGGGCCGGTGGGGCCTCCTGGCGTCGCCTCCTTCCCTGCTGCTTGGTGCCCCGAAACCACGTTAAAACTGGGTTTTCTCGTGCTCTGCTGCTGTGCTATTCCCCCCCTCCCAGTAATTGTGGGATAACTTGCTTTTTCGGCATTCGTGGGAGGTTTGTTGGCATTCGTGTGTTGCTAGCCTGCTGTTCGTTTGTCCTGCAGGCAGCTGCCGATTTTGGTCTGTTGAAGTTGCATACAGACAATTAGATGGCACGGTCCTATTTTATTGGTTGCCTGCTTGACAAGGTACTCATGCCAGTGAATTTCAGATTACCATACGTTGGAGCCAAAGTAATTTTCTCTCAATAATTCATTAGACTATGTATTTAGACACTCCCCCCCCCCCCCCCCCCCCCCCAAGATTATAGAAATAACAAAGCAATTTCAATTTAAGAGTTTTTAGCTTTCTGTGACAGAAATCTCAGCAGAACTTCACATTCAAAATTCTAAGGTCCTATATTGATACACATCTGTCTTCTCTTTTGAAAAACTTGCTGGCTGACCTTCTCAGGGTCTTCTCTAGATACTGTCAAGAAACTAACCAGCATCGGACTAAAAATACATCTTACGCATAAAAGACAAAGCAGAAGCACTAGCTTATTAAGTAAAACAGATGTCAGCATATCAGATTTGTCTGTGTTTATGTATTTATCTGTTGTTCTCTTAATCGAATAAAGAATGCTGTTGGCCATACACCCTTTTATCTTGGGCAATATCCATCTGCATTAAGAATAGAAAGATGCAGTTGATCATCTTCGAGCAGACAAGTGTGCAGACAAGAGGTGATTTGCAAGAGGGACATGTCTTCTATGATTGTGATGTTTAGATTAAAAAGATTCTCTCATTCCATATGCTTAAATCCTCCAAAAAAAAAATCTCAGTGATAGTTTAAAGCACAAGCAAGAAATTTCAAGAAAGATAATGTGTACGCTTGTATACACACACCAACAAGAGAAAACATACAACAGAGAATTTAATTCTCTTCTTTGTGTCCTGAGTGCTTATGGATTTCATAGCTAAAACTAATTGCCTTTTGCCTGTGCTTTAGTGTTGAGGATCTACTGATGGCTTTCTTTCCAGGAAGGACAGCCCATTTACCTGGCGGTAAAGGGAGTAGTATTTGATGTCACTTCTGGAAAAGGTGAGTTTGCTTCTCCTCTGCTGCCTGCTTTGTTTTCATGCTATTATTTGGTCATTTGGTTTTAAATATTCCCAATGTATTAGAAGCCTGCAGTTCAATTGCAACAAAAAGAATATACTTTTTCCTTTTTCAGAAAACTCAGCTTTCCTCCTCTGACACCTCCTCCACTAAGGTTTCGTCCAGAACACTGGTTTGAGATTACAGTACATGTAGACAGACAAGCCAGCGTAGCCCAGTTAGCTTGGGCGCTGACAACAGAAACACTGAAGACACCTGCCCAGACCCCCGAGTCCTCCCCAGACGTGGGGTCAGCCCACACGGAAGCCGGTGCTACAGCATTTTATGGCACTGGGTACATGAACTGACTAGATCAAAGCTAACTTGGATGTACCCGTATCGCACTGCACAATATCAGCATTGCTGCAGCTTCATCTTTTCCTTTTGTGCTGGTGTTTGCCTACCCGTGCTGTCCAGTGGCCTGGTCAAAACTTTTGGAAGAGTTGACTGTGACTTTGAAAGGAGGGCGGGGGGCTAAGTAATTTTTTTCTCCTTTAAAATTTTCTTATTTCATGAGGCTTCTTGTCTCATCCTTTACACCTAAACCATTTATTGCTGTATTTGCTGTTTGTGCCTTCCCTAAGAACCACAGATGTTTTAATTTGAACTCCTGCTAATTAATCCAGATTTGCTGTAAAATGTTTGAAGGGACCATGAGGGTCCTGGACACTTGCCTTAATGTCATCATAAGCAAACTAAGGCCTTGTTGCTTTGTTTGTACTAAGCTTGTAAATGCAGCTTGTCTGGACATACATGTTGGCTGATCTTCAAATCCTAAGTTAGACAAGGCTTGCCACTGCAAATTCTGGAGTCTACAAACCTCTCATGAGAATGTAAAGCACAGCTCCCTAAATAATAGGTAAATTTTAAGACCGCAGTACAGGATTTCAATAGTTGTATTGTATAATCCCACCCTCTGTTTTGCTGTGGGGGTTTTTTTGGTTTGGTTTTGTTTTTTTTTTTTTTTTTAAGCAGTGGGATATGTTATCAAAAAGTAGCAAATCAAAAGTCAGTTTTGGAAAGAAGAATCTTAGACTTGAGTTGTTGCTTTCAGTTCACTGACAAATGTAACAGGGCGGTGAAAAGTAAAGGCTGAACATACCCTGTAAATTGTCAGATCATCACTGGATTTTTTTTTTTTTTAAATCTGACAGAATTTTATGGAAAAGGAGCCCCATACAATGCTTTGGTTGGAAAAGACTCAACAAGAGGAGTTGCAAAGATGTCTCTGGATCCAGCAGATCTTACCCATGACACAGTAAGAAAATGGACTGTTAGTTTAATTCCATTTTGCAAAGTTTTCTTTTGCAAGATGATGAATGATAATATTAAATTATTCGTATTTATTTATTTAAGTTGATTCACATCTTTAAAACCAAAATGCATTAATATTCATAAAAAGGATATGTATTTACTGCTCATGAAAGGTGCAGTGCTAACAGCCTTAAAGAGGAAAGTTCTTCATCTGTGGAATCAATACAACTTGTGTAAGCATGTAAAGGGGAAATTACCTGCTGTTTAAAAAGATGCTTCCAAAGAGAGTAAATCACTGTCTTTGTCAATTGATTTAGTCTATCCTGTGTCATTGACATGGCGGTGGATGCCAACTCTGGCAGTGCGTTGTTGTTTGTTTGAGGTGTGATTTACTGATGCAGGGAAAATGAAGGGAAATGAACAGTTTGTTTGACCTGAATATATTAAAGTTTTGTCAAGGCTAAATTTGAATGAAAAGAATAAAATTACAGGTTATACTATCAATTTTGTTAATCATGCTCTGCAAAGTAAACCCAAAAGCTGACCCTAAGGTTTATAGTAATCAATAAAAAAGAAAAATGCATGTAAATATCTGTATTTCTTTGAAACAGGACTTTAATTTCCATATTTCGTTTAGACAGGACTCACAGAAGAGGAACTGAAGTCCCTGGATGATATCTTCAATAATGTTTATAAGGCCAAATATCCAATTGTTGGCTATACTTCTCGACGAATTCTGAATGAGGATGGCAGCCCCAATCTAGACTTTAAACCTGAAGATCAGCCACATTTCAACATTAAAGATGAGTTTTGAGTCAACGTTTTTGTACCTAGAGAATGTCCGGGGAGAGGCATGATAGAACATTAGATTGATTCCCTATTTTTTGGAGTTCATTACAACAATTACCTATCATAAGTCAGTTTTCTGTTTAGAAAATATATATGTATGTGTGTACACACATAGTTTCCATAGCTGCCTTCCTTCCAGGAAACAAACAGATCTGTATTAAGTGTCATATGCTTGGGCTGTTTGCTCTGAATTAAGGGAATTATTTCATATGAAAGTTCTTTCTGCCTGGATTTCTCTGTTTACAAGTGTGTAATGTAAAATTACATTCCTTACAAGAGATAAGGAAGTTTTTAATAGTTGAAACATGACTGGTCTTTTTGTAAATCCCAAGATGTTTCCCACTCCTTGGAAAAGTGTGAATACATTATCTGGACAAGCTAACATCAATTCTGCGTGCTTCAAGTGAGTGTAGGTGTCACATGTACAAACAGGTGTAATAGAGGCTTACGTTTTAAAAAGCATTGTGGGATTTAATATTTGATAGGTTTGAGAATACTGGATACAAAACCACTCAATCTCTTAAAATGCAGTTACTGTGGAATATTTATGCAAAGCATACAGCTGTAAACCAAGAAAAATAAATCTCCCCATGAGAACTACTGTGACATTTTAAGTAAGACTATTATTATGTTAGTTTTGAATAAATGACACTTTAGTTTTTTTAAATAATTATCAAAGATGTCATCTATATTAGATTATGATGATTTCCTTCTAGCTTCCTCCACTCTTTCTCTGACAAAAAAAGGAAATGATAGCTCACTGTTTACCACATACTCTTACAGCACAAGTTTATTATAGTAGTTTAGTATCCTGTGGATATTGTTAGCATCTTTATATTGACTATTTCAGCTCTCATTTTTAATTTCTGTTAGTTTTTCTTTGTTCTTACTCTGGCTTCATCATTGCTGTGGCAATGAAGTGTGCATTCATATGTTCCTCTTCCTTTTAACCTAATATAAAACTGCAGATCCTGTAGGGTGAAAGCAGACCCCCTTTATCAGGTTTGTCTGGCAGTGTTTCAGCAACAAGAGGACCGTAAAAGCATGTGCTATATAAATTGCTGCTAGCCACTTTCACTAAATTAAGTAGAATGTCAATTGTCATGTATGTGGATTTATCTGCCACTGTGACAGGTTGAATTGACATGGAAAAACTGAGCGGCTGCTCCCAATTCTATATTAATAATATAGATACGATAAAAATACAATTCTGTATTTTGTTCTATTTCTTTAGCATTTTGGCCATTTTCTTTGAAGGAAAGATCTTATTAGAGGATTCTCCACTTTATGGTTTGCAGGGGACAGCTGCCTGTCAGTTTCTTTCACAATGTTACAGATCTTACTCTAAACTTGTTTTGTGTTTCACTACTTAATTTGGAGGAGGGACTCCATGGGCTCCCCCTACTGTTGGATGGTGCTCTGGGGTGGAATAAATAATGTAGCATCTAAGAAAACACTGTTGCTTCAGAGAATTATTTTTGGCTTGTTATTATTATTACTACTGACCTTTTGATTAGATACCAACAGCAGCTGGGAGTTGGCCCCTTGATGATGCCTGCCCACAGGTATGGGTGTATACCCGCCATCTTTATGGGAACACATGTGGGTTTGGTGGTAATGGCAGTTGTTCTTTTGCCAGCGTTTCACAAATAATTTTCTGATGCCTACTGTTTCTTCCCGTTCTCTTCCTTGCACATTTCCTTATGGGGCAGCTTCAGTAGCTGTGCTGCTGTGATTACTGTAGTAGTCTTGGCTTCATCTGGGATCAGCATATCCTGCTGCATTTCAAAAATGTTGTAGCTAGATTGTAACTCATCACCATGGAGTGGCTTAGGGTTACTATTCTCTCCCTGCTTTTCCTATTCACGCTACAAAGGTCACCTTTGCTGATCTGAAAGCAGATAACTTGGCTTCTATTTGTACTAAATTTCAGGTTCATTTCAGTGAAGAAACCCTCCTGTTGCAACAGAAAATGGTGATATAAACCCCACTCTTGTAGTGAGATCCTTGGGAATCCAACCCGCCCTCACTCATGTCTGTGAGCAGAAGGAGATGCTCTAGTCCTTCCTTTCTGTTATTAAAGACAAGATTATCACAACTGAGTGCATTTTAGAATGCAAAACATTCCCTTTTTGTTTTTATTTCAGTTTGGGAACTGAAGGACTCACATTTAATTGCTTCCTAGGCTATTTCACTTGAGGTTCCCACTCAATAGAACAGTGTTATGATAGATAATAAGGCTTTAAGTGGGCATATATCCTTAACAGGTTTCCACTGACTGCTTTTTAAAAATGGATTCAGAGTACCACAGTATTTCTGTTAGTGTTAATTTAATGACACTATTTTATGTCTAAGGTGGTTACTTGCCAACAGCCTGAAATTTATTTTGCTTAAAAGCAAACTGTCTGCTATGGTTGTTTTGTTCAGTAAGTTGCATTTCCCTGACCTCTGTATTATTCCAGTAAGACAGGTGTCCTCACTGTCTATACATTGCACTCAAAACAAGCAAATGGGATGCCATCCTTGTTTTTTCAGTCAGCTGTATTTCCCTGACCTCTGTATTATTCCAGTGAAACAGGTGCCCTCACTATCTATAAATTGCACTCAAAACAAGCAAGCTGTGTAAAGCCCTATTGTAGTCCTCCTACTACTTGGCACCTCGGAGTGAAGAATTTCTTTTCAATTTACTTGCTGCTTCCAGATAACATTGCAAATGTCATTATTTTTGTTGTGCTGCTTCTAATCTGCATTGTGCTAACTTAACATGTGTGTTTGAATGGTCTGAGCTTTTAATGAATTGCTGCACCAAGAATTACCTTACTTTAGTATTTAATAATAGTTTACTCTTCAGAATGTTAAGAATGATGAGATGGATTCATCACTCAGAGGATACATAACCTGAGTTGCCGTTTCCCACCTGGCACTCTTTTCAGTAGTCCCTCACTTTGATCCTCATACATTTGACTAACTTCTGTGACAGGATAGATTCTGTCATCTGTACTTTAAGAAGGACTTCTCTTATTAACAACTGGAGCAACAGGACTAATAATACCAGCGACCAAAATTCAGTAAAGGGGTTATGAAATGCAGATGAAAGTATTATGTTTATATTTGCAGTTGTCAAGACTGCAGTTAAGTGGAATCGTACTAAGAACATGTAAGGTGTGTTAGCAGCTGTTAGTCACAGTTACTAGTTGCTGCATCCTAATCTAAGCAAGACCACCTGCCAGAATGCAGGTACTCCGAATCCTGCAGGTGGAGCAGCTGAGATTTTTCCAAGAATTTGAGATTAGGCATAAAACAAAGTTATTTCTTTCCTAACTGTAATGTGTATATGGACACCATTCTTTTTGTGGCCCTTTGTGCAAAATATGAGCGTTTCATTGATTTAAGTGAATCAGTTTCTGTATTAGTTTTCTTATGCAGAAAAGGCCTTGTGTTTTTTTGAAAACTGCAGCCTAGGCGAATATTCTTTGTGGTCTGATGATACCAGCTGTGAATTCATAACAACACAGGCATCAGTGTAGGATCATGTTTCAGACCGCACTTGTCAGACCTTCCAGACTTTCACATTTCAGTAAAAATTGAGAGGATGCTTACCTGTTTAAGTACAGTGCTTTGGAATGGGAGAAGCCTCAACACAGTTTGTAAATCACCTCCTTTAACTTTTGTTTCAAAATCCACCATCGGGCTGGATATTCAACAAATGATAGCTTGGAAAGGCATTTAATTGCTGTAGTTGTTCCCTTGCAAGACTCCCAAGAACATGTAGAACTCACTTGAAGGTGCAGGAGAGACAACAAGAAAAAAAATGGTTTAGCTGACTTTTACAAATGTATTCTGTCTCTTTTATAGATAAATATACTTATCTGAAATGTGTTCAATGTAATTTGTATCTGCTCAAGAGAAAACAGAAGAGATATGAAAAGTTTCATATAGGAAGTCCAATGCTAATTTTTCAGCTGATCTGGTTAAACTGAGAGGAAAAAAATTCAAAAAAACTTCTGACTCCTTCTGTGAGTGAAACAGCTGCCATTCAGTAGGATTCAGCTGCACATCAGTAAGATGTGCTAAGTAGCTCTGATTAGTATTTGCATATTTGCAGATGAACACTGGATATTCTCAGGGATATCTTGAAATCCCCAGAACTGACCTAAGTGATGACAATCACACACTGATGTTATCCATCATCCATTTATGCTTTTGCTTGATGTTTTTCTGTCCATACAGGAAACAATATAAAAGCCATGCAACTTACATGACAAATCCATGCACCATGAGTAATATTCAGATAAAGTAAAATACACATGAACCTATAACCTGAAAGCTACTTATGTGGTATACAGAATGGCTATTTTCAAAGCAAATCAGTCCTTGTCTGTGAATGCTTTGATTAAAACAAACAAAAAAAACCCCTTAACTTTTAGATTTGTAATAATTACTTCACTCAGAGCCCTATCTGTGAATGCTGATTCAGACAGTTATAATATAGACTGTATCTGACTGCTTTGACAGAAAAACCAGTGCTATATCAAAAGGTGATTTTTTTTTTTCCACTCTATTCAATCAGAGTCTCAAAGAACTAAGTGTATGATAGGTGGGCATCATGGCTAGAAGTACTCTAATAGCATAGGCTTGACTTTGATCTTGGCATGACCAAAAAAACCCCTAACCCAGAAAACACAATAGGTGGGAAACGAGAATGTATCTTAGTGTGCTATTGTGGGACAAGTTACACTGGTAAGGTAGATTTGGCAGAGCAGTACACACACGTCTTGTAACAGACAGTCCTTCCTATTTTTGCTTCTGTCAAATATGGTCAATGATAACAATGTAAACTTGTACCCTTAACCCATCTGTTGGTCTTTTCATAACACCTTCTGTTTTGGCTTTTTTCTTCCTATTCAGTAGAAGGTGTGAGCCCTAATTTACTTGTTTATGAAACTTATGCTTAGATCTTCTTGGCTTGGGTTATCTGTTGACAAGAAATCCCAACAGATAGAAACCAAGATTAACATTCTGTGAAAAACAGAGCTTGTGCACCTGGATGAACTGCAGAGCCACAGGAAGTGTCCTTGAATAAACAATTCCTATTACTGTTTCCCATAGGTTATTTGTAGCTGTTGCAATCAGAAATTCTGCACTGTTAATGACTGTCCAGATTACTGTGTCCTGCAGTACTTCTTGACATGAGCCTTTATCCTTCTGACATGAGACATTATCTTTCTGAGAAGTGTAAAGTTTAGAAGAATCTGGGTGCAAGCCACTTGGAGATCAGCCATCCAAGAAAAATCAAAATACGACATAATTTTCCCTCAACTTAATGAAATCTCTCTGAAAAAGGAAAAGAAATCAATGTCCCAGTGTCCATATTTTACCTTCCAGATTTTGCTGAAAGTTTTCTCATATTGTGCAAAGGCAACAGATAAAGTGGAGACTTTATTTCACCCTCGCATTGTGAAAATTTGAGTCCACTTCTTGGCATATCTGCTTAGGCTTTAGAGATTACAACACCACAGATAATGGACTGATGACAAAGAGTCAAACACATGAACTGAATCTAAACAGGCCTAAACTTGTAGGAATGTTTGAATGTAGAGGTGAACTTACAGCCTTGCACCCCTCTTTTGTAGACAACAATCTTTGAATGAAAAAAAAAAAAACCTTATAGGTAGCATTTGTTTCAGCCAGTAGAGGAAAGGGAATTTTCTTTTCTGGCACTTGGGCAGATAGAATTAGATGAGGATTGAAGTGAAAACTTCCCTGTGCCTAATTCTATGCTCCTTTGCAGAGATACTAAAATCAGTTGTGTTGGATACGCAGAGCTTAGTTACCAAGCAATTAACTGCCTGGAAGATAACTTTATAGATTAAACCAATAACTGGTTCAAAATAGCTGTGGCAGATCAAGAGTATCCTAGGAGGCTACTCTTCTCGTTGGAGGCTGCAGCTACATACCCTTTATTTTACATTGCACAGTGCTGTTTTGGTAATGATCACAGATAAGGGCTAGGTAACTCAAACTCATTTATTACGTTTAACCCTTTATTAATTTTTATGTTTGAGCAAAGCTCCTAAAAACATAGTCTCATTAAAAAGAATAAATATCGCTCCACAAAAAGCGAAGTGTTCATTCTGAACTGCAGAACTGTGCAGCCATGCAGACTTAAGTATACTTACAGCAAAAGCGTTAATTGAAGGGATTACATGTTTAAATTGAAATTATATTCTTAGGTAACATGTCTGTGTCCTACATTATGCTTGGAAGTGTGTCAAGAATATCACTGCTTTTTCCTTACTTATTGTTTAACTATGCTCTGTACTTTAAAATAGTTATGCAATACTTTTTAAGAATAGGACAGTAGAACTTTCAAGGCATTTGTGATGTATTTTTGTGTTACAGAATGACAAACATACATGTATGTCTGAGATACACAACAGACAGATCTAGCAATTTAGACAAAGGCACCAGTCTTACAGTTGTTCCAAAACATGTTCTATTCCATGTATTTCTTAAACAGAACAGGTCAGAAATAATGCCCTGCAATTTTGATCTCTGACACAACAAAAATGGCAGAGAGAAATGAAATTATGATGGCAGCTTGAAAAGCTCTCAGTATTAGCATGCAAAAGACCAACCTATCAATTTTTGTGAACTTGAAAGGATTTTAAGAACACATGCTTAGGAGGGATGTTTAAGTATGTGCTGAGCCTCTATGATTCTACACATTAAAAATTACGTCTGTCCCTAAATTGCTGCTGCCAAGGGTAAATACTTCCTTCCCATTTCTCTGAATGGTCTCCTTTGAGTTTAGCATGTCTTGAAGCTGGAAGAAAACAGGCTGCTGAAAGGTTTCTATGTGAAGCAGAAACCTATCAGTGGAATATAACAATCCAAGGCAGAGAGAAGGAAGGTGAGTGAAATTCTACTTACGGGAAGCAGCAGGAGATTATAAATAACTCACGGGAGAGTACAGTTTCAGAAGAGGTGAAACTTGCTGATGCACTCCGAGAAAAGGTTGAACTTGAGAACGGAAAAGTGTGACATCCTCCTTGGATACAGTTCAGGGAAAACAAGCGTGAATTAAACAGTTTGTGACTGCTGGCTCCTTGCTTGACATCCTCAGTCTCTTTTTCCAAAAATACTGATGCCTTTTGCTTTGATACCTTGCAGGTGCCTGGATTCATAGAAAATCATGCTGCTGCCGTTCAGTCCATAACTTACCAAGTTTTCTCATTTTGTCTTTAAACGATGCCCATTCTAGTTTAAGAAAGAAGGCTGGAGTTTTGCTGCTGAAGAGGTGACCTGGGACATAGAGATGAAGGTGCAATTCTCAGCTTCACTACAGCTTTGCAATCCTTAATGCTGGGTTTCCCGGCTGTTAAATGAGCTGATGCTTCCCTTCAACTCCCTTTGTCTTCCATCCCTATTGGGACTTTCAGCCATTTGAAGAAGGCAATGTTGGTTGGACATTTGGGCTGGTGGGACCCTAAGATGGCTGTAATATCAAGAATGCTACTTTCTGAAGCTCTAGCTTCAATTTCCTCACTCCAAAGAGGTATCACTTTGTGACGCTTCATCTTTCATCTGAAGTGAGTATATTTTAGCCGTGTTCATCCACGTCTGTCATCACTTGGAATTTGCCTATATGTCCATTGGTCATTTATTTGTTGAAATACTGGTAGAAACTATCATGACCCCAACAGCGCTTCTGGCTCAGCCACTTAAAGACATTGTATAAAAGGTGTTTCACAACATTGTCAAAAGTTTTAATGATACATTCAAAATGTGCAAAATGAAGGTGCAGCTGGAAGCTAGACATAAACTTTTCATCCACTAGGCTTAGCTAGTTTATGATAAAATAGACTAGATATTTCAAATAAGTAAGAAAGAAATGAGCCTCTAATCCCAAAACAACTGTTTGTAGCCTTTGCAAGCTAAGATACATTAACCTGAACTTCCCTAAGTACCTAAAGGAGCTTTTCAGCTTGAAAAAAAGTAAAACCTTAAGCAAGATTTTATCTGAATAATTACGTTAGCTGTATCTGCTTCACAAAGTAATATATATATATTTATGGGAAACTTTAATACATAGGGAAAGAGTTACAAACTATTATTCCACAATGCTGTAGCTCACCTTATTGCAAGCCCCATCAGAGAGTAAATTCCTCATGGTACTGTGAAAACACAAATATAAGCTAGACTAACTAAGTCTTTTAAATGTATCTGGTTTATGTTACCCTTTAAAATATCACTCCCATTCCACTAGGCTGTTTGATTTAACAACAACAGAAATAAATCAGGGGTTGTCCTGATACTAGCTGAAAAATTATCTCACTGAATGTGTTTTCTTCACAACTGGGAACCGGCTGGCCACTTCTATTTCTGATTGTGCACACTGTTCATAATCACTTAATATCACTGGAATAACTGCATCAATTATTTCCATAAATACTTTTAAAATTCTACTTCAAAAAATATACTCTGTTTTTAATGCACTTGAACTGAAAACAAAGACAGCTAGCACCATATGACTAGAGAGGTCTCCATGAGCCACTGGAAAGCACTTCTTGATTTACAGACAGGGTTTGGAAAGCCAAATGAATTCTGCAGAATGTTTATATAAAAGCATTACTCTCCATAACTTCCTCTAACTGGACTGTCCTTTCATTTATATCTTTTTCCATCAACTCATTTAGACTGACTCATCGCACCTAAAAATAGTTTAGATTTACTTTATCTTTTTATACCCAGTATAACACCACAAAATGGATCATGCCTACATGCAGTTATCTGAGAAAACCTACTCTGTTATTTCAGCTCATTCCTCCTGGTGTCTGAAAACCACTGAACCACGTATTAAGTTGGTATAAATTTACATAACCATAAAAGTCAAGGAAGTTAAGTGCAAGAATCTGACCCCAACTTACAAAGTGTAACAAAGATTACTCTCTAGGCCATAGAGAATGTCTCACCTTTAGATATCCTTTTAGAAACAGAGCATGACTGCAGTGCTGTTAATGGAATCATCCCAGATCTATGTTGCTGTTACTTCAAATAAATCCAAGCTGCTTGAATTTTAATTTTTTGCATGTGCTGGAGCAATTTTTCCCTGTCGCAGGAGCTAGCTTTACACCACTGGAGCTGAAGGAGGAACTCTGTGAATAGCAAGCTCTTATCCTGTCTGGGACAAATCACAAGAAAGAAACAAAACCAACTGTAGTTTATTATTCTGTGCCCTGCGCAGAAGGTGGTCTTTTTAGAGAGGGGAAAAAAAAAACACCAAAGAAGGAATTAGAGGAACTTCAGAGGAAGAAGCGGGACTATAGCTGCACACCAGAGAGCTGGTATGAACTTTAACAGTAAGGTTTACCCCTTGTACACGTTTTTAGGGAGCACAAAGCTTGAAAATATTCTGAAACACTTAATACAATGGAGAACAGCACAGATAATTTACCTGTTATTTACCTACTTCAGAAAACAGATTTCTGCTTCAAGCTATAAATCATTAAGACCTCTAACTTTCAAACAGTGCATCACAAACTGGCTTTCCGGTTTATGAAAATCATCCTAATATGCCTCAGCACTGTTTTCTTTCAAGAAAGTCTACAGAGAGCCAGCTGTCTGAGCTGGCTGTGTTGCTATGTAAGATTTGTGCAGAAGTGTCTCTCTGGGAGTTTTGTTTTGGTTCTATCATTTAATATTCATGACAATCATCATTAACCTGCCAGCTGAGCCGTCTCAGCATCCTGCCTCCAGACAAAGTCAAAAGTTTATTCCTAGCCCACACAGCTCCTGGAAGCCTACATTTCCACATTACAGGCTATTTTGGCTTGGAATTCTTACATTTAAACTAACAGGATGAATAAAAAAAAAACCTAGAACAACTGCTAGGGAAAAAGATAAAGCAAGAACAAGTGGGTGTTCGGTACTCCTAGTTAGCAACGACATGGTTAAGCAATTAAATTAATCTGATCATTCCAGCCCGTACACTAAGGCTTTGGAAAAGCTGACAATTCAAATGTGTCCATTAATAATAAAATGTGATGGGGCAAAAGGGGAGGGGGAAAATCCTTGCTTTTAAGCTGTGTGGAGTAAACTGTGCCACCTTAAAATTAATCATGGCCCACTGCATATCTGTCAAAATAATATGTAAATATTGGGAGTAGTAAATAATTTCAATGTCACTGAGAAGAAATATATTCATGCTAAAAGCAAATTCTGTAATCACATTATGATTTTAATGTACATATTTTTTCATCAAGAATGTCAGAATAATCAAATGATGATTAACACTCTAGACAATTTAATTACACAACACTCGGAGAAATCCGAGGGATGCTAAGTTTCAGCTTTCCCAACCAGACAGAACAAAGTATACTGTTGGCCCAGTCCTGCCAATATGGAGCAAACTGAAAAGCTGCCAGAGAATCAAGAAAAGGAAAGAGAGACACGAGGAGGAGGGAGTGATCAGTGGAACAAGGAGAATAAGAGCAGAGAAGGACCCCCAAAATTAAGCGAGAAAGAGGTTATAGAAATTTTGATGCTGACAGCCACAGCAGAGTAGAAGACCAGAGCCAGCCTAACTGCGTGGTTGGTTCCCGCCTCATTATTTCAGACTAGCGTAGTGGGGAAAGAAGATACGCACATTTTAAAGAGAGAACTGTTGGGGATTAAGTTTTATTTTTGTACCTAGTGATTAGAAGAAATACATGTTGAATTCTGTTTATCCCTCTGTGTTTCTATGAAGGTTTTTGTTCAACTGTAGTTGAATGGAAGGAAAAGGGGAGAGGCTTACTTGTTGCCTGAAGGAGAAAAAATGTTTTTCCTTATTGTACGCTACACCCTGCAATGGAGCATCAGGAATGGATTTGTCAAAAAACAGCAGCTCAGGGAATTAAGACCTCACTCTTAAGTCAAGACTACGACATTGCATCATGTGTTCTAAGGAGGCATACATTTTCCGGAGGAAACCAGTCTCCCAGGAGTGTTACTAGTAACAATGTACTTCTACAATTACCTTTCAAAAATAAAGATTTTGATGAAAGCTCCTACGTAAAACTTTAGATAACAGATTTCTAAAACTTGCCAGTGGATAAACAGCTTTATGAATGTTTCTTCCCCACTGACAAAGAATTTAGGAGACTTGAGGAATGTGAAATACAAATATCTAACATGATGAACAGCTGTCTACACATAAAATGAAATTACCAAAACCAGGAACAGTAAAGTAGGGCAAGGGTCTCTTAGTTTCTATCTAATGGGCACCCCAAATGGGGATGCAGATATCCCAAACTAAAATCACAGTTCACCTGCACTTCCTGGGTGGAACCAGCTCAGTCCTGACGGGGAGAGTACGAGCAGCTTTCACCGGACTGTTCTCGTGCCATGAACCAGCACTGCTCACTCTTGTTTCAGTCTCCTGCTGCCTTCTGTGAAACCAACTCTACTGCATTTAGACTGGTTTAAGGCTCTAGCAGCGCAAAGTCCACCAGGACTCAAAGCCTGTTACAAAGTCCTAACGGGAAGACCCAATCTTCTAGTATCTCTTTTCATACTTCACATGTCCTTTCATAAGCATGATTGTGAGCTAATAATGATAAGCCCCCCCAATACAACACAAATATTAAATGGAAGAAGAGTAAAGTACAATGTAAGTTAATTTGCCAGCAGCTGGGTTTTCCTGCACCCCTAAGGGGAGGAAAAAGCTCTTGTTTTCTCCAAGTATGGCCGTTACGAGGCTTATACACATTACCAAGTTTATGCAGAAAATAGTGATTTTATATCTTTAGTAAAAGCTGCTTATCAAGACTGTTAGTGCCTTAACACCATTAAAATTAAAATCGAGGAAAAAAAGGCAGCAAAAATAAAGGAGAAGTAGCTCCTACTGCATACCAAATAGCAACTCAACACAAGAAAAAAAAAATAATTTTTCTCAGCCTCCTTTCTGGAAGCCACTTTTTGAAAGATTTTATCTTTTCTTCAAAGCCAGCCATAAGTATGGCTTTGTGATGATGTGGCATAGCTGTTGCATTTCCAAAGAAAAGTGTGTCCCCATTAGACAGTTTCTGATCTCCTTATAGTCACAAGCTACGCTTAATGTTGTTTATTTTCTATAATTTGTTAGATCATGTTTTACCCTCAAGTACATTTCATTTAAGTATTGCTCTACCCACTGTTGATTCAAGACAGCTAAAGGAAGTAGGAACAGGACAGCAAAGTATGCAGTAATAGGTAACAGGCTGAGAGAGAAAGTTTCAGTTCAGAGAGTAGCTATTTCTGTATAAGCAGAAATCACCTACAGGCAATTTTCCTTGGTTTTAGGAGACTATTAACTTTGGTATTTATGAAACTAGTAAGCTGTTCCTTTGGAAACAACCATAGCAAATGCTTCTTAAGGTGGTTATGAAGCATGGGTATTTTTCTCTAGAAAGCTTCTTTAGAAGTAATGGGGGAAAAAAAAAGAAATTTTGTTCTTGTAAATATACCATCAAGGCAGCTAAAAGAGCAATCAAAGTTTGCTTCACATTTCAGTCCACATTTTCCAGCAACTCCCTACTAGGAAACTTTATTAAATTCAATAGTAAATTTAATTTAGAGAGAGTTCTGTTTTCACTGTATTTTTCTTCCCCCAATGTTTTCCTAGATGGATCCTTTCATAACAGTTTCTTTGGTTTGCTTTGTTTCTATGCAACTTGAAGTCATAAACCAATTCTCAACTAGTGTGCATCAAGAGAAATAAAGAGCTCCAACTGAGTTGTGCTGATTTTCACTATTTTGGAATCCAGTCCCCCCTCCTTTCCCTGGACCACAATAACCTCCTACATTATCAGCTTTGATGTTTTCTATGGTGCTCAGAAACCTACATATTTTACATTATTTAGATTAAGCACCAAAAAGGACCTCTCTAATTATGAACATAATTACAGATCCACTTTTCTTCCATAGTTCTTGAATTAGACAGATACTTGCTTTTGACTAAAAATACACTGGAACTTCAGAGCTCTGTACTGCACTCATCTGTGTACACTATTATCCCTTTCCCTTCATGCCTCTTTTTGCAGTTTTATAGATCTACATTACAGCGAGTTCTGCCGACACCAGGACAAATATTGTTGCAAGATACAGTATAGGATAATTAATGATGAACTCTGAAGCAATCGCTAAATCTAGCTGAAAGCTATAGAAAGAAACCATACATTATGGTGATGCTTATTCTTGATTTTGCTGGGGAAAAAAACGCAAACACCCCCAAAAAAACTTAAAGCAAAACTCATTTTCTAATTGCATGCTAATTTACAAAATTAAACAACTCTCCAGGGGTTTCACTGCCAGTCTAAGATAACAACCATACAATCTGGCTCTTGCACTACATAACCACTTCTGATTATTGTTTTTATACATAATCAGGATTAGGCAAAGATCTTTCCCAATACTAACCTGGAAAAACTAAAATCCAGAAGGAGTAGAGGCCTTAAAATATTCAGTATAGCAAAATGCAGGCTTGTCTGCCCTAAGCTTTAAGACCATGGCAATGAGCACATCCCCTGTTTAAGGCTTAGTTTAGACTGTTAAACAACACTTCCGATATTCTTGAAATTTCACTGTCCGAGATAAGTGAGAGCAAAACTTCTTGGACGACCAAATGCCATTTAGGTCCTTTGAAAAGAAGTGAAGCTCAAAAGAATTGATAAGAGCACATTTCAAAATACGGTAATAGATTGGTTCCTAAACCCACCTTTTACAAAGAAGTGGGAGGCATACTTTCCCTGCCTGTTTTCCTTAATGGCCACAGAGAAAACCAACAGGAAATAGAGTGCAATGAAACCGGTTTGTAGTCCTAGAGAGGAAAATGGTTTTGAAATATAACGGTGGGCAAACAGAAGATGCAGACGAATAGGTATCAGCTCCCAAGCACCAGCCACAAGACAGGCAAATAAAAAAAAAATCAGAGCCATGTGGATGCGAACTCAACGGTGTGTATATAATTTTAGCAAAATGGTGTAAGTGACCCAGTCAGAAAGGTTACATATGCAGGCAAAAAACCACCCCGAAACAGTGAAACACTTTGTAGAATGATCCTGAATTCCCATAAAGAGAGAAAAAGAGGGAGCGAGAGTTTTCTGAGTGCAGTGCCAATGGAAAAGAGAGGCTTGGGTTACTGCCAAAGGAGCTGTTTCCTATTGTCTTTTTTCCTGCTACATTCAGGGAAACAGGACCTCAGTTTAATCCCACTTTGATTACAAAGAATGTACACAAAGATACGTCACTTCATATCAACATTTTTGACAGAAATAAACTAGAGGAGCTCAAATACTGGCCAACCATTAAAGTAAAAAGTTACATAACTTCTTTCATGTATACTGAGAGATACAGAAAAAAATATCCAGCGAAATTCTGAAAGATATCAGACTTTTGGCATTTAGAATTTGTAATCTAAGTTGGTTTTAACTTAAAGCATTAAACACATAGTATTATATAAGGAAACATACTATCTCACAATATACAGATGAAACTCTTTCTGAAAATAGCGTGGAGAATTGAAGAATGGAAAAAATTATCTAGTCATCACATTACCTTGAAACTTAAAGATCTCCATTACATTCCTCCTTAACTCCAAATTCCTGTATTATCCTAGCTAAATCACTGAAACCCTAAATTCTCAGTGCTTACCTTCATAGGTCCTTCTGAAATCACTGCCTGAGGCTTCACTCTGTTCTTCCCTATATTTCAGATCACTGAAAGATATGTGCTATGAAGCGGTATGAAACTCTTTGATTCTACACAAGTCAGAGACCTTGAAGTTCTTAACCTCAGAAGGATTTCTTATGCATTTTCCTGCATTCATTTATTTTTGACGCATTAAACAAACAAGAGCCGATAATGCGCATGCAGAAAGATTTCCATTGCTTAAGCAATGAAGCTGAGCAAAACAAAGACCTGGTCCTGTACCCTCGACTCACACAGGTAACCAAAAGTCTCTCCTAATGTTTGTTTATCCAGAACAGGATTTCATGGTAGGATCTGAATGTGTCTCTCTTCATTCTATTTCAGAATAGAGAAATAAATAGAAGTTGCAGACTTTTCCAGAAAAAGGAAATCTGGTTCTTATCTAGCTAATGTTACTACCAACTTCAACTGACCTGAGCCAGAAGCCCCTGGCAGAAATAAAGAAAATGTACCTGGTGCATTTCCACTATATGGTGGTGACTAGCGTGATATCCTTTCAGTCAGCTAGGCAGCACTGGACAGCCGGCTTTCCATACTGACCATTTATCTTTCTGAGATGTAGGTTTTTCACTCTGAAAGGCCAGTCCTCATTTGTGTAAGCAGAACAAGAGAGACATCCAGTGGCTGGACCATTTAAGTGTATTTTTTAACCTGACTGGAGACAAACTCAGTGACGTTCTTACCTATTCCATGTTCTTGCGTGTATAAGAAACCATTTATGTGCCAACTATGAGACATACAGAGCCACAGAAAAAAATATTCCAGTGGCTGAAGCACTACTGTCATCTCTGCTGTGTATTTTTCCTGTAACCTACAGACTTCCTCACTGTGTACTCCAACTCCCATCCGTAGTTCTCCCTTTTTTCTCTTAAGCTTAACTTCATTATTTTGATTCTCAACTCATGTGAATTGGTATAGGTCTGTTAACTTCCATGGAGCTATAATGGTTTGTGTCAACCCAGAATCTCATTCTAATTTTTTTGCCATTCAGAAATGTACTTTCCACATCTACTATCTTCTATTCAAATATTTTCTCTAACCTTAACTGTATTTGTACTACCTATTTTTATCTGCATAGTAAATAGACTTCCCAGTCATTACTGATACAAAATTCCAGAGCATCAGTGGTAAATCCTGGTATTAAGTGGTTTGATCTTCATGTAAGAGCACGGAGAAAAAGATTACTAAATTTACTAATATAAATTAGTAGTATCTACAGTATTTGTTATTAAAAAAATCCATATCTTTACTGTCGCATCTAAACTATTTCTTGTATATAAAAATATAGCTTATTTGGAAACATAAATTAACACAAAAGGGCTTAGAAACTCAAAAATCTGAAGACAGGATGAATAAATAGAAGGGAAACATAGGGATAAACTTTTTGACAAAGTATTAGCAATATTAATTTAGAAGTAATTTTTTTTGCAAAAATCAGCTTTGTCACTGCTACATGTTAAATAATTCATTTTTTAAAGGGCTTGACCCTTACAAACTTGAAAGATCTGTATGAAAAGTTCTGGTAAGAGAGTAAGGAATAGATTAATTCTTCTGTATTTAGCGAAGAATTGAAGGCAGGCAATTGCTGACTTCACTTACAACAATGTAGGATGAGGTGTTAGGGATACAGTTAAGGGCTATGAGCAAATTTCCCAGTTTCTAAAGAGAAAACTGTATGCAGCCAATGGGGTAAAAACAGATAATATGACGTGATGGCCCAAAATTAGCAGGATATGCTACTTATGAAAAACCTGATATACCCAGTATAAAAAGAAATTTGCTTCCCTTCTTACCACATACATGTATGGTAAATCCATCACACATAAGCCAAACAACATATCAAGCTGCAATAGAGTTATTCCTAATTTTTTTTTTTTTTAAAAAAAGCAAGCAGCTCAAGTCTTGTACTGTGCCCTCTGCTAAAATATTTCACTCTACTGTGCACTCCCTTGCAAGGCTTTTTTAACTGTGCTGCTACAAAAACACTTGCCCCAAACAAAAAAAAAAAGAAAAAAAAGAGAGAAAGTAAAGAAAGAAATGTCCACAAGGCACTTCTTACTGCTGCTTCATAAGAATTGCTTCGTATAGCTTTCCTATCAACATTAATTCTATGCTTGAATTAAATAACACATTTCTTGACTACCAAATGTCCACGGGGGTTGATTTCAAATGCCAACATCATTAGAATCTACTTTCAGGAAGGCTGTAAATCAATATATTCATAGACTTCTGCATATACCCTACTGTGACTGAAAAATGAGAGCAAATAGTTTACCTTTATGATTTCAGACCATATTTGATGTCATTGGAAAGCCAGACAGGCTCCATCAAAGCAACAGAGCTGTATCAATAGAAATCAAAAGCTGAAATCAGAATCTCAGGTTCTGAAAATCAAGTGCAGCCTCTTTACCAATAACCTTTGGACAAGGATCTAGTTGTTTAAATATTTTATCAAAACACTGCTCTTCTTGTATTTTTAAAGGAGGTATCTAAGCAAGGCAGAATAGTTGACATTTGGACAATTATTAGACCTATTTTTCAGTTTGAAATCTTTTTTAAAAGAGGATGTATCTTAGACTTGCTGTAAGACAGAGTTGTTAATGTTGTCTAACCTTAGGGATCTACCTTGGTACCCATGTGGCACTTCCCTAATCAGCAAACCCTCCCTCCCCCAGGCAAGTGAGAATACCTAATGGAGGAGCTTGTATTCTCCCTGCCATGTACGTGAAGGCTACTTGGTTTCAATATCATGTCCTGTGTTTGTAAGTGATCAAACAGTAACAGCTGTTGGTGAACATTATTCCCAATTCATGTATGCAGGTGGAGGTCCATGGCACCGTTCTGCAATGTACAGCTTCATCTCAAGCCTCATTAGCAGCAGCAAGCCAGGTGGCAGCAAGCCTCACTCCTTGACCAGTCTGGGGAGTGATGTTGAGTTGAACTAATGTTGTTAGCTACCTCCAGGGCCTTGTGTGGTGGTGAACCATAAATGTATTAGAGTCTAAGCAACACTTCAGTGTCTTAAAAACCCATGTGTCGGAAAGCTATTACATACAAAGCAAGCCACCCAAGCAAACAGCAATTCAGTACAGGGCAGAGGCACAGAAGAATGTGGTTTGTCTGGCAAATCACAGAACTTACATTACAGCTATTTCCTCCACTGCAAATACTTCGCTGATGCCTTTATAGCAATACTTTGTAACACACTGAGCTACAGCTCATCTAGCATACATCTGCCACCCCTCGAATTAGCTTCTATCAGTGTTAAATTAACTCTCCAGTTGCCTCACTGAAATGACCTAAATTGAGGATTCGTCCATTTGCTGAGTCCTGAACAGCGGCCTCAGAAAACAGAGGGACAAAACCAGAGAGACACCTTTTCATCAGTCTGGACTCATGAAAATCATTAATTCTTACCTAATTGCTGTACTCTGGAGATCTAAAGTCCATCAGATTACTGCTCCGTTGGGGGGGAAAAAGTGGCACTGGCTGGAGGTGGTGCTCAGTTTCTTATGAACTTCTTTCTTGCTTGCTTTCTATATTTATTCCTGTGGAAGAGTGCAGAAAAATGCATGTGAATTTTCTTCTATTAGAAGAGTCATTAATTATAAAGAGGGTAATTGGTGGAATTTTCACCTGTGTATCATTATAGTTACCAGATACCAGACAGTAACTTGAAATTATTATTACTTCCTAGTTATCTCAAAAGAATTATTTTTTTAAAATTTAAAGGTTAAATCAACAACAGATTAACAATAATTAATCAATGATTTAATCATTTAGGTCTAAACGTATTAACAAAACATATTCTAATATGCCT
Organism: Phoenicopterus ruber ruber; assembly: GCA_009819775.1. Lineage (NCBI taxonomy): Eukaryota > Metazoa > Chordata > Aves > Phoenicopteriformes > Phoenicopteridae > Phoenicopterus > Phoenicopterus ruber. The sequence continues at coordinate 25,444,101 of CM020217.1, read as the reverse complement.
ATATGAAAAGTAAAGAAAAGTAAACATTTGAAATCTGGTTTGGTTTGGTTTTCCCTTAGCCTCCATCTGCTTTAGAGTCTGTGATACTATGTAAGAATTCACTGAAAAACAAAGAACTTAAAAATGGTGATTACATATGGCAAGAGCTCACCCTGATTTTATGCGAGCATATGAAAAATACCACTCCTGAGACAGGATTCTCTCAAAGAGCTTGGGTCCTACTGTAACAGGCAACATATTACTGTTTTTTACGCCACATACTCTTTGCACTGAGGACCTTGTTTCCATCAACAACCCTCAAACACAGTGATGAAGTAGCTATTACTGTCACTTCACTCTCCATACAGAAAATGGTAGGGAAAAAAGACATCCAAAGTTTCACAAACACTTTGCAGTTGAAATGGAGTTATAACTCAAATCCCCTGACTTGATGTTTTGTACTTTTCCAACAAATATTCTTCCCTTTGAGTTCAAGGAGCAACACAGAGGAATGGCTGAGGCAGCCAAACAAAACTAAATCTGAAACTGAATTATGTTAGCAAAGCCCCACTATCGCAATTCACATCAACTTTGTTACAAAGTTCGTCTGTTAACAACATCTTCCTAAATGTTTTTTGTTATGATTAGGCAACCTTTTCAAAGCAAGCTGGTTCTTCAAGAACAGTATTAACGTGTGAATAACATAGAGAAGGAAGTGCCTGAAAGCACCCTGCTTTTGAGATAAGATTGCAAGCAGAATATTTTACCACCAGAGGACAGTATAATGTAACCTCCTGGACGTACTGCATTTGGCAGAGAAGACTCATGGCTTCAAGCCTGTTTAGAAATCTGACAACTTGAAGATAGAGGACTCTGCGTAGTAAAGGGAGAAAAAGAAAAAAATGGCACATTACTGATTTACTGGGACATAGATAGGCGCATCAACATACAGCCTCAGCAATGATAACCTTGGGTGTGAGCACGCTTGCAAGCACCAGGCAGAGCCGATGGGGTGTCTTTGCTCCTCTGTCAGGCTGGGGGTTAAGGAGAAGCCTGAAAGACTCTTAACACCGCTACGTGGCACAAATCCTAAAATGCTCTCTCCTTTTTACTGGTCTTCTTACTCAGGCAAAATGGCATCAACTTTGATAGGAATGTTGCCCAACTGAGAACTGGGTAAAAACTGGAGAAAGGCTTCAACCAGTTGACCTGTTAACAGACTACGCACAGAACTGAAGGGATCAATGAGGTTTTTATAATAAAATTGATAATAAAATGAATAAAGGAAATATCAGGGGATAATTAGTGTTGTTTACTCTTTAATATCAGTACCTTCTCATTTCCACAGACCTACGACACAACTGTGATCCTATTTAGGTTTCTGAATCAAGTCATTGACTTCAATGTACAGGTTCCTCTTGATTTCTGACTCCGAGATGAGCCTCTTTCCTTGGGGCCCAGACGAAGTGAGCTTCATGATATCAAAGGGGTTTAGCAGGTATCTATCTACATTGCACAAGGACAGCACCATGTACTTTGGCAATAACAGCACCAGAAGAACTTAGGACTGGAGTAAGAGAAGTGATACAGGTGAGTGTGGTCTCAGGTGTGCAATGAGAGATGCATGCAGACATACAGCAGAATTTGCTGTCTCCCATTAACATTATTTAATGACCCAGTTAGCCCATATTAATGAAAAATACGTACCACAGAAACATAACACGCAACTATGAAAATAAGAAAATCAAGTTGCCAGAAGGAATGGTCCCTTGTTAAGATGCAGATGACTTGGGCAGTGGCCTGAAGTAAGGAGAGCTATTTAAGTATTCCACGCTCTGACAGAGACCAGGCTGTGATCTTCGTCAAGCTGCTACAATCACATATGTCTATTTTTCTGTGTAACAAATGAGAAGGTGCTTGCTTACCTAGCTGTGAGAATTGTAAGTAGAAAGCACTGGATAAAGAGTAAAATCTTACTCTATTACACCTGGAAAAAGGAAGGCAAGGAACCTCTGTACCTGACGGAACTACAGTTCAGGGAAAGTCATGAGATACACAGGGAAGGAGTGAACAGACTGTCTGTGCAGCCACTGCAGTCCAGGAGGGCTGATTTACAGCACAAGGAATGGCAGATTTGAGTTGAATACCTGGAAGGGACATACATCTGTGCAGCATGATGGGCCATTTGCAGCATCTCCTGTGGCAGCAGAGCCCAGAGCACAATGGAGAAAAGGACAATGAGATGACTGCACCAAAGAACAACAGTATCATACAGAAAATTTCAGGTTGGTTGTTGGTTTGGTTTTGGTTTGTTTGTTGTTTTTTTTTTTTTCCTATCAGTGAATAAATGTACATCCATTCCAGTCTAGCGCAGCACGCTCTTCCTGAGTTTAGAAGCAATGGGATTTCTACTCAGCCTGCCACAGAAAAGAGGGATCTGAATGGGGGTCCACAGGCACTCAGAGCTAGGTCTCTGTTCTGAGCAAAATGACCACATATAACCCAGCAATTCCCGGAAGAATTAGTTACACCCTTTTTCCTGCTGCTCTGCACCAAAACAAGGTGTTTTTTCACAAACATCTCTTTCAGCAACAGTGCTGGCTTTAATATCTTGTTCCCTCCAGCTTATTCTCAACTTACACCACAACGTTATTTGTGGCGGGACAACTGCTGCTACGGCACACGTTGAACTGTATTGAGGAAAATATGCCCCCCAAAAAAGATTTTTTAAAAACTGAATTAGTTTCCTGATTTAGTTCACTGTGCAGTCACACAAACTGTTACGCTGGCATAAGTAAATATGTGGGTAAAGGTGGGCAGCAAGCAAGAATGAACAGCGAGTGGATGGCACCACTGTGAGAAGGAAGTGTTTGTGGAACCACAGCCTCGGTGGAGGCTGAACCTGATCATGGATCACTGCTGAAGCACATTTAACTTTGGCACCAGCTGAACTATTCAGCTCTTAACATCTTAACCTGAGCACCTAGACAAAACTCAGGTGGTCTTTCCAGTTAGAAGATACTAGTACAGAGTTTAACTCTAGAATAGTAACTGGTTTAATTATTATCAAGTTCACAAATAATAATTAGTTTTAACTGTTAGTTTTAATAACTAGTATTAACTTATAATTCCAAGGCATTCCCCCATCTGCTCATGCCTATTCCCCACTTCTACCTTGCTTGCTGGACTTTCCAGCCCGTCAGTCACAGCACAGCTGCAAAGGTTGCTGGATCAGCCTTTGCCACAGCCAGGGGACAGGAGGGAGCAGCCGGGGAGGAGTGGGACTCTTCTGTAGCACCTCTGCTGCTGAAAGCACAGAAACTTTCATCGTCGATGCCAGATCGGTTTTAGGAGACTTCTGAGGCTGTTTCCAGGCTGTGGTCCTCACCACAGTTTCAGCCTCTCAGCTGTGCCAAATACAGGTACTCAACCTGTTTGAGTGCTTGCACTCTAGCTGAAGGGGCAGAAACCTCCCACAGACAGAAGGCAGAAACAAGAACTGACTTTACTCTTTGTTTGTTTTTCTTTGTTTCCCCCCAATTTATTTATCAGCTATACTTTCAAGATAAAACTAACAAGCCCTTTTACTGGGTCAGATATTTTCCAGCTGTGCAAGAATCAAACAAACGAGCCAGCTAAAAGTGCCCCCAGCTGGTAAAGCAGGATGCTGCCCCAAGAGCTCTTGCTCAGCTTTTCTTTACTCTTACCCAAGATATGCTTCCTACTCACTCTGTGGTTTTTCTGTTTTAGTTCCCTAACTCAGCGCTTTTTCTTCTGCATACGTGCTTTCGCCCCGCTCAAGACTACTTAGTATTGTCCATTAGTCCAAATTGTTCAAATATCCAAGAAACCTGTGCTTATTTTTTTTTACAGAATTCCTGATGTGCTTGACTGTTTTTTAAAATACAATATCATTTCTTTAACATAAAATTACATAAAATAAAGGGCATCAGTAAAACCTCCTGATTTCAGGAGATCACCTCACTAGTTAATAATGGAATATTCAAGCACACACAAACACACATCTTTAACCCAGCTGCATCTTCCCCTTGGATACAATTACATATGAAACACACAGCTTAAAATGGTCATAGGAGAAGAGAATTTATACAAATAATTGTAAAAACAAATTTAAGGGGAATTAGTAGTCCTAATTTTTCCCCTTGAATATTGTAAATTTGGATCTCAAAAAGAGAAGCTCTATGCCTATCAAGAGGGGATAAAATCACTTTTAAGATCCTATATTGCATAATGCCTACATATTTGAAGATATTTGAATGTAATTACAGACATTTTACAGAGACATTCTCTCTCTTCCCACTTTTGTCAGTTCATATTCCAAATCAGGTTTTAAAACCTTCTTTTAGCTGCTGAAAACACAGTGGCTGCTAGAATGAAGCAACAGTCAATAAATATATTGTAGGGTAATTCCAAAGACATGCACCGTAAAACTTACACAATGTGTTCTTCCATATATATTAATCCTGCATCACCTGAAGAGGAAAGGCTGAAAAATAGATTTATTTAGATTTATTTCTGCTTAAAAGAAAAAAAAAAAATATTCACGATGGCATTATAAGAATGAAGTTATGGTGCCCAAGTTATACTGAACCCTTGTGTCCAACAGTGCTTCTACTTGTTCTGCTGAGTGTTTATTTTCATTTCTGAGCACATCAGACCGGCATTCCACTTGTAGGTGTAGTAAGAGAAAACCAAACTCGAACTCCCTTTGTACAATGTACAACTTTCAAGCTTGGATGCCTACATTAAGCCAACTAAAGGTCAGAGCAGAGGAGCTGTAATTATACTCGTCATTAGAAGAAACCCGAGCCCTCAGTCCACAAATGTATCAATGAAATCGCTTAGCTTTCAGTTGCTGAGTATCATGCAGAAGTTCAGTGGTACTTTCCTAGATAGGATCCTAAATACGGATTGAGTTTCCAAGTACTTCACAGTAGATTTACCAGTATTGCAAATAGGACTGTCTCTCTCTTCACTTCACTCCATACAGTAGTACCTAGTCATGTGATTGCTTAATGCACATGCAGTCCCCCTCCTATATCACAGCTGTGCCTGGGGCTGTATTAGTCAGTTGTAAAGTTTTGGACTCTGTGATTTACGAGAAGGACGTTGGTTGTCTCAAGTAAAAGACAGTACCTCTAGCAGATGGGGCTTCACATTTGCATCAGTATTGACAACTTGGACTCTTGTCTGCTCAGGCTGAAGTTACAGGGAATTCTCCGGTTTCAAAGTTTTGCTACTCTTAGCAAGAAGGTGTGATAACAATGGGCTAAATGCCTGAGCTGGCCCGAACTGCTTTTTCAGCCCGAAAGGTTGCATTTCCACGTGAGAACAGAGATGCTGTCACGCCAGCAAGAGGAAAGCCCGCAGTGTAACCGTACGTATTGTAGCTGTTCGGGGGATAAAGTGTTGCTTCCCAGAACTGCTAGCATGATACCTTCCCACAATCATGAAATTGTCTATTTTTGGAGGGGGGAAAAAGAAGACAGACAAGATTCCCTAATTACCATATTATGTTCCTCATACTGTCAAGTGATCCGCCACACTGTGGTGAAGCATGTGAGGCTGGCTAACTCCCTCCACGTTATATAATTTGGTGGTAACAGAGGGCTAGGCACGTTAGCCAAATGACTGAGCAGATGAGGCATTTAAAAATGTGTCAGCTTTGCCCTGGACAATCTTGAAGAAAAAACAAACAAAACTAACCCAGACTCTTCCATCATCCTGATTACAATCTTTGGTGATTATTTTACTCCAAATTTTTGTCTGGAACACGTGATGTTCCCTCTCTGTCCTCCTCAAACCTCAGCTGCTGGAGTTTTCCCATCTCCAGGGCCAATGACGGGAAAGCAAGAGCGAAACTGCTGCTCTGGATCACACAAGCTGTCACAGACTTCCTGTCCCCAACCCCAGCTTCACTGTATGTATCTTAACGTTAATCTGGGGAGGCAATAAGTCCTTAAGCTATGACACTTGCATACGATCACAAAAGTCAGTGAAGGGAACACATCCTCCATCTCATGACCAAAGCTATGGGCACGCTCCCTGCATCCTACTTTTGTCCAGCAAATACCTGCTCATCTAAATTACATCTCGAAGATTTGGGGGATGCGGCCTAAATTCGTACTGAGCGTGCAATTTAAATGAACTATATAATTGCCCATTCAAGTCCATAAAGCTATATTGCAACATCATTGCTATTTAACTGATTTGCAGCCCAATTCATCTCTTGTAAGTTAGGTTCCCACAGTAGAATGGATGGCAAGCTAATAAAGGAATGCACAGCCCAAATACGTTAAGCATACACTGCCTGGACACAGTGAATCAGTATATGATTCACTCACTTTCATAAAACAGTTGTGACCTTTCATCTGACTACTTCCTCAAACACAATACAGAGAAATAACATACGGAAATCAGGAACCAACAAATTGGGGGAATAATAATAGCTCATCTCATGATTTTTTGCTATTGTGCTAATCCTTACTACATGCTCTATCAAACATTTGCGTCATCTCTTGCTATCCTTTGACTAATTAACCAGATCAACTAAGGCATAGGTTGCTCTTTGTTACGAAATGAGTGAAGGCAGAGAATACCGAGACTTTTGAAGTATCAGGCCCTAGACGACTTGCAAAGGGACAACTTCTCAAAAAATATTATAACAAGAAACAATGTTATATGAATAAATAATATACCAATCTGCAGATAGAGAATCTAGTTCTGTATTTTAAAAAGGACATTGATTTGTACAACTAACTTTCCTTTCTGCCACTTACAATGTAAAGCTGATAACAAGCAAGCCTGAGCACAAACATTAAATTTTGTGAACACACACTGCTTACACTTAGAATCAGGGAAGGTAAAGTTAACATGCTACAGCATTTCACCACAGATCTTTTCACCACAATGCGTGAAAAATTACAGGCATAAAATTAAACATTAAACCAAAATCCTCTCAAGCACCTACTAGGAATATCTCGCTCCATTAGGCATTTTGAAATGATGACTTATTAGCGAAAAAGCCCTACTTGGTCTCTAGAAACATAAGGTGATACACATCAAGAGAAAAACATATTTTAAATGTATTGCAAAGCTTTGGCAGAAGATTGAAGCAGCATCATTATAATCCAAACCCAAAACCAGCAGAGTTGAGATAGAAGAGAAAGATCAGAGCCCCATTGGATTCTACCCAGACATCTTAGTAGCTTGCTCTAGTCAGGGATTTATAGTATTCTAGGGACCATATAACTAGTACCCTAAAGCCCAGGAGAGATGGTTTCTTGGAATGTCATGGAGCTTGCTGCTCACTACCAGGTTGCGCTATGAGTTCATATCTGGGAGACACAGTGGAGCCCACAATGTGTTAAAAAATCTCCAGGGAGTGGCAGAATTATGAAAAAGGTTGACTACTAACCAGAAGTCACCACAGTGCTGCTTTGCAATTGCTAATGATCCAAATCTCCAGCCATGTAGCTAGATGCCTATTTTGCAACCCTCCAAGGGGTCACTTCAAAGCCACGGTACAGCATCTCCCTTTTCCCACATGAATGTGGCGACAGTTTGCATGACCGAGTGCTTAATGCTTTGACATATTAGACAATGCAGTGGGACAAAATGAGTCAACCAACAAACCATTAGTTGAAATCATATGCATATATTACAAAAAAAAAAATCTGATAAACCCCATAAGGAATTGGGTCCTACTATCCTTGGCACTGTACCAGCCAGTAAGAGAGAGGCTCCTATCCCAAACAACTCACCATCTCGATTGCTGACAAGATGCCACAGGAGGATGAAATATAGGGACAAGATGGGGATGGATAAGCATAAAAATAGCTTGAAGAAAAGCAGAAGTCCAAGCTTCCCCTTTTCCTAATCATTTATTTATGTCCTTTGGCAAGGTGGCACAAATGCAGATGACTTAAAGCTACTGTATTCACCCTTAAAGAAAAATTTTCTTCAGTGCTCTTGGGAATCTATTTCCCCATTGCTTGATCAGCAAAAGATTAGCACAGTTCAAGCAGCTTCGATGTGCAAATGCTGATGCAAATTCTGAAACGCTGGGAATGTTTGGCAGTTACGCGAATGCTGCAACAGGCAGACACCCACAGGTACAGATGCAACGCAGTGAAATATTCAGGTCTGCAGTAAAGCTTAATCACACTATCAAACACAGCGGTACCAGTCACATGCTGGGGATTTCCCAGCTGCAGACTCTATCTCCCAAAGCACACGTAGTTTGAAACAATTCAGTCACTATGTAATCAGCAACCATGTGACAATTTCATTTTCTCTTTCAAAACATCCAAACAAGTCTGGATTCAGAAAGACTCTGTGGCTCAGCCACTGTGACTCTTTCTTAGTACTTTTTCTGCTTTTATCATGTCAAATATAACACTGCTACTGCAGTAGGACTGTGCTGGCTTTTACAGAAAGTACTTCTATGATCTTAATTCAGGAAGGAAATAAATGTTCTTTCCTGAGACTCATGAGATCTAAAGATTGCTTTAGCAACATAATCTGGATAAATCACACCAAGACCACAGGTTAAACGTGTGACACTTAGGCATCATTAGGTTTTGAGTCTTCATCACTGGAAAATATCAGATGAAATCTGTACAAGATGACAACCATTTTAACAGAGTACAAAATAGCTAGGAATTAGGAAAATAAAAGCCTGTCTTTAAAATTCTTTGTATGTTCTAATTCCGCTTGCTTATTTTTCCTCTCCTTCCTCGGCTATAAACCAGACTGCAAGCCCATGAAGGAAGAGATAGAGCTGAATTTTGTAAGCTGTCTTTTCCTCTCTGCTCATCATCTATCAATATTCCTATTCTCAGATTGGAAAACCTATGGAAAGAAATAATTCTTTACTTAGTTTCCCCTCCAGTCTGTGCTAATCGGCAGGTTTGAGCAGGAATATTACTAAAATAATTTTTAAAAAGGCTTAATTGCAACATACATGTATTAAGGAAATAGTTTTTGCAGGGAGTACCTGCTACAGACAGGAGAGTCTGCAGTGACGATTATTTTATTTCAGGAAGGAAAGTGGAAGTCAGAGGGGGGAATTGCGCTAAGGGCCCTGCCCTTGGAAGGCATCTGATTTAAAATACTAAAGCAAGGAGGTATGTCCAAGCCTCATTTTTTGTTTATCATCTCCGACTGGCTCTTGTTTCTGAATGCTGACCAAATTTGAATGCTCACTGCAAAATATGCAGCGTGCTCTACTCCTGGAGAACAGCCTTTAACATCACTAACAAATCAGCCGGATGCTATAGTTCCCTCAACACCCTTTATATCATCCCATTGGATTTACCATGCACTATTCTAAAACAAGAAAGAAAAACACACGCTAGTTTGGAATAAAACTCTGACACATCCTCCAAATATGCCGGAGTCAGAGTCACAGAGGCAAAACGCACAAAATTAAAAGGAAAGCCTACAAAACCATCAAAAAAATGATGTTTGGCTTCTGCTGTTATACCAGTGTGGAAGGCATGCTGGTGAAAACTTTGCATAGAGAACATAATGTTGTGATGAAATACATCTGAAATCTCCTTTTTGCAGCATGACTTCTGGCACAGATGGCATTACCCTCAAAGTATGGTCAAGTGGATAACAGACAAACGAGCACATGACTTGGGAAGACTTCATTAACAGGGCTTTTATGAAAATCCACTCCCCATGGTAATCTTACCTCTTAGAAAAACTCAAAAAGAGGATGGGTGCAAGGGTTACCTCTTCCTGATCTGGAGATAAGCTGGAGTAGACAGGAGGATGTTAGAGTAGCAACACCTGAGGAAGGTGGTAAGAAGGCAAATACAGTACATGCTCAAACAGTCCCTGAAGAAATTGAATTAATGTGGCAAAGAGTATTAAAAGATGACATTTTTCAGGCCTTTATGTATTGAGATTGGAAGCGGAAATAAGCCAGAGAACATGAAATTATCACCAATGCAAAAGAATGATGCCATTATTATTAATGAACATTGTGCAATGATTCACCTGATTTAAATGCCATAAAAACCCACCACACTAGGAGGGCAGAATGAGTAGGAGAGATGAGGGAGACACTGCTGCATAAAGCCATGAGTGTGTCTGTCATGGCTTGACCCTGGCTGGATGCCAGGTGCCCACCAAAGCTGCTCTATCACTCCCCTCCTCAGCTGGGCAGGGGAGAGAAAGTATAATGAAAGGCTCGTGGGTCGAGATGAGGACAGGGAGATCACTCAGCACTTACCGTCACAGGCAAAACAGACTCGACTTGGGGAAAAAATTAATTTGATTTATTGCCAATCAAAATCAGAGTAGGATAATGAGAAACAAAACCAAATCTTAGAAACACCTTCCCCCATCCCTCCCTTCCTACGAGGCTCAACTTTACTCCCAAATTCTCTATCTCCTCCCCCTGAGCAGTGCAGGGGATGGGGAATGGGGGTTGCAGTCAGTTCATCACATGTCATCTCTGCTGTTCCTTCCTCCTCAGGGTGAGGACTCCTCACACTCTTTCCCTGTTCCAATGTGGGGTCTCTCCCACAGGAGACGTTCCTCCATGAACTTCTCCAAATGTGGGTCTTCCCATGGGCTGCAGTTCATGAACTGCTCCAGCGTGGGTCCTTTCCACAGGGTGCAGTCCTTCAGGAACAGGGGTCCCCCACAGGGTCACAAGTCCTGCCAGCAAACCTGCTCCAGCGTGAGCTCCTCTGTCTCCATGGGTCCACAGGTCCTGCCAGGAGCCTGCTGCAGCATGAGCCTCCCATGGGGTCACAGCCTCCTTCAGGCATGCACCTGCTCCAGTGTGGGGTCCTCCACGGGCTGCAGGTGGGTATCTGCTCCACCATGGACCTCCATGGGCTGCAGAGGGACAGCCTGCCTCACCATGGTCTTCACCACGGGCTGCAGGGGAATCTCTGCTCCGGCGCCTGGAGCACCTCCTCCCCCTCCTTCTTCGCTGACCTTGGTGTCAGCAGAGCTGTTCCTCTCACATATTCTCACTCCTCTCTCTGGCTGCAGTTGCGCAGGTTCTTTTTCCCCTTCTTAACTCTGTTATCCCAGAGGCACTGCCATCATTGCTGATGGGCTCGGCCTTGGCCAGCGGCGGGTCTGCCCTGGAGCCAGCTGGCATTGGCTCTATCGGACATGGGGGAAGCTTCTAGCAGCTTCTCACAGAAGCCACCCCTATAGCCCCGCCACTACCAAAACCTTGCCACGCAAATTCAATACAGTGGTACATGTGTTACAGTTATCAGTAACCCGCAACTTCAGTATCCTAGCAGAGTAATTAAAATGATGGTTGAAATTGATGTGGGAAAGCCAAAAGTGAGAAGTTTCTTTAAGAAGAAATCTTAGGATGGTTGAGAATTTGTAATTCCACAGTCAAGGAAAGGATAACTTTGGCTAAAAATGGTGTCGTCTTTCACTACTCAAGTGTAAGCAGTAGCTCATAATAAAAACTGCTATATAATAAATAAAGATGAAGAGAAACAGTAATAATCCATATGAATTAGGAGTTACAAAGGGAAACAAAACAATCGATAAGGCAAGCTAGAAACATCAGCAGAAAGTCCACAGCTGACAGGACCAATGTAACATGAAGAATTAAAAAAAAAAAAAAAAAAAGCAACAACTTATCAAGACTACAATAGTCCTAGCAGTTATATAAACCCTTTGCCAGATGGAAATGGCAAAACTTTTAATAGTGATGCAGGACAGAAATTTTTAGAAATATTTCTATTCCATATTTGGACAGATGTTTTTATGTCACATGATGATGTCGAACTACTTTCCAATCCCTTAATAACCAAGCAGGATGTTATACAACAGGTACTAGAAATAAACATTTTAAAATCAGCCAATCCATCTACCTCACACCTAAGAACTAAGCCTGAGAAGACCTGAGAACTAATCATGTTTATTTTAATAAATTAAGGCATTCTAGGGAAATTCCATTTGACTGGAAAAGTGCTAATGTTGTGCCAATAATAACAAAGGCCAGCAGGATGACTCAGAGAGCTAATGGATAGTTAGTTTGACGTTACTTCCAGGTAATGAAGCTGTTATAAAATTAATAAAGAATTAAAGTACCAGAATATAATTAATATCAGTCAACTCAGATTTGTGGCAAACAGATCTTGTAAAATAAAGTTATTGCATTGTTTGATGAGAAAGACATTTGGCTCATGAAAGTAATTGTATATCTGCAATATATTTGTGGAGAGCAGTTGACTTAATAGCGTATGCCATTCTCATTACGAAAAATTAGCACAACACAGTATCAATAAAATGTGTTAAATAGACTGAAAACTGAAAGATCTAACAAAGTAATAATGAATGGAGACTTGTAATATAAACTTTAGGGCTTTTGTGATTTGGAAATAAATATAAATCATAAGTGATTTGGAAATAAATACATACATCTACGATAATAAGATTTGTGAGATTAATAAAATTGTGAGGATGAAAGCTGAAAATAGCCATGCAGAACAATTCGAATCACTTAATAAACGAAGCCAGTTCTAATTAAACATGTCTTAATACGGCCAAATGCAAAGGGATTAGAAATAAAAGCTCCATCAGCAGCCAAGTCTCCTCCCTGGAAAACTCATGGTCTGAAAGGTACCGAGGATTACAGGTGACAAACAGCTGACGTCACAGCAAAGAAACCTTCCCTAATACGATCCTTGCATATATAGGTACAAAAGTAAAACAGCATCATACAGCTATATGCAACACTGGTGATGTGCAGTGAAAACACCACACCAAGTTCCTTTTTAGAAAGAATGTTTTCAAAACAGAATACAAAAAAGCAGACAAAATTATTTGAAGAGGAAAATGTCCTACATGTTTGAAGGAAAGACTTAAAGTTCACTTATTAACATTATTAACTAGCTTGACTTAATACATCACAGAAACTACTGGCTCCTACAGGGTTCTTCAGCATAAACATAAAGTTCAGGTAGGAAACATGGCATATCAAACAGCAAGCTATTTATAACTCAAATTACCATGGCAATTCTCAACGGCATCTTTAGTTCTTGAGGTCTTCAAGACTGGGTACCTTTTCGAGTGTTGTAGCTAAGCATGCACTCGCATGCTTACTGAACACAAAATATTCTACACAGAGGTAACTGGGTAATAATGACCTATGATACAGAGACCAAATTAACTGACTTAGTTTCTTCTGCCCCCACCCCCACCCCCCGCCGTGGATACAGTAAATGTATTTTACTCTCTCTTCTGAAGAAGTGAGCTGACATCACTGATTTTGGAATACTGTATGTTGAGATCTGCCAGAAATCACTAAAGATTGTCAGATCCTCAGGCTTTTTGTCAGAATGGGTATTCCCTGGAAAGGATAAGAAAAGGGTTTTGTTTAAAGAAAAAGTGAGGGGAGAGGGAAGTGAAAATCCTAAGCCTGATCCCATTGACATCAATATGTGATTTGTCATCAATTTGCAAAGGCAAGATCTGGAGCAAAGAGTTCACAACGCTATGGAAATAGTTCTAATTTTCTAATTTGGGGGTTCTTAATTCCACTCACAATTTCTTCAGGAGCAACTGCTTGGCTCTGTGTATGGTGTAATAATAACAGTCAGACCTTCTGCTTTTCCAGAAATAACCATGTCATAAGCTGCTGCTTCCTTGTTTTATGTATTTACAGACATCAACAAGCCTATATAAAGCCTCTCCATAATTTGTTCATATACAGTAGTTTTCCTTTTGATATATTTTTAGATCAATTGCACTTAAACAATACTTCCTCAACCTACTGAACTTTGCTCTGGGACAGATGATCAAGAGAAATGCAAATACTGTACCCTTTAAAGGATGACAGACAACGTTTTCCACAGTACTTGTTGAAAGGGTAGGGTACTATGAAGTATGAAGAGTTTAGCGTGACCCCAAAGTGGTGCAGTACTCACGCTTACAAACTCTGCATCTGCCCTCTGAGTTGCCTCCAAAGCAAGACAGGTGTAAATTTATCAATGTGCAAGAAGCAGAAGCTAACTCATGATCTTTCAGTTTTCTCATAACTGGTGCCACTTTGAAGAAAACAGCTTTAAGCCTCTTTGCAAATAATTTTATCAAAGGGAGAATTGTAAGGAATAAGATGAGTCATCAAGGAAAAGCTGTGTCCATCTGCTCCTTTCCTTCTTTGGTACAAGGTATAAAAAAAGCTGTAAACATTTGGAGAGGGTATTTTCCTAAGGCTAGGTTGTTGTGTGCCTTCAAACATATTACCTTAGAATCTCAGGAATGTCAAACCTACCCTTTTCTGAATTTTCCAGTGTAGAGAATATAAACAGGCCCAACTTCTGATTACTGGCTCTAGTACAGGAAACCTTTCTATCAGATTCTGCCACTCCCTACAGAGAAAGAGGTGTGGCTAAGTACAGCCCTGCCTTCAAGATTTTTCATGATCTAAAAAGCTTGAGTGCTAAAGCAGCAGAGTGGACAAAAGTCACAAAAGACTGTGGAGACAGCAAGATTTTTTTTTTTTTACATGGTTAAAGTACAAGCTAAATCAGTTCCAAGTACAGTACTGGGCACTGTTGCATGAATAGATTTCCCCTCGCAGGGTGTAAAGTACACCAAGAAAAATTCATAGTGGTTTTGAAAAACAATTTTCAACTACCTTGTATACTATGAAAACTCTTCTGTTGTGATTCTCTTTTGATCCCAGGCAGCTAATACATGTCTTACTATGCAGAGCACTTGTGTAGGGAAAGAATCTGTTAGCATGTCCCCATTGCATGAATAGACTCTTTATGTGCAAATTTTGTTTTAAAATGCCAATTAGCCACATAATTAACAATTAGAATATTGAGGAGAAAAGCACTTGGGACATCTGCAGTTTGCAATGATTATACCCGAGTTGAGAATCCACTGTGCATTAGAATATACACACACCTCTCGCTACATCTTAGTGAGGAAAAACTGCAGCAATTTCATCAGATACCAGACAATATCCCAGCAGGGAAATAAAAACCTTACAATGTTGAAAAAACATTACAATGTTAATTTTTGTGTTTTCTAAGTGGAAATTGTTGAAACATTGTATTTAACAACTACTTAATTTGTTTTTCAACATAGTCTTAAATTACTAAACCGTCTTGAGTGGTGATTTTTGTAAGATGTTCACAAACTAAATACACTTATAGAAGGACATCCCCTGGATAGGAGACCACTAAAGAACTAAGGTGTTACTCTGAATTGTATTAGTAGTTCAAACAGATGCCCCTTTTCCCCTATGATTCATTACTGGGCGAAATCCCCCCAATATTGTTTGAGAAGCACTGCATCATGTAGGAGGTCACACATCTGCTAGCATTTTCAAGAAGAAAAAAAGAGTGATAGAGGCCATGATAAATATCACTTTGGGCAAGTATTCTACAAATTTCCATTTCCCTCTGAAGATTCAACTAAAGGTGCTGTTCTTCACTCGCAGATATACAGTGTTTCTAAATGCTGACCACAGGTAGAGGCATCTCATGGCAGCCGAACACCATCCCTTCTGTATAACTACCTGGGCAGATTCAGAATACCTGTGCAGTCAACGAAGACAGCCGAAGTGTATACATCAGTGCAAACCAGCATAAAGTTATGTCTGCTTTGTAGAAACAAGATATTCTTGTAGAACTGATTATATTGCAACTCCTGTTCTGCTGGCAGAACTAGATATGCATGCAGGTGGCAGGGTCTGCAGCTGATAATCCAAAGGAGACTACTGAAAAAGAAGCAGGCACTAAAGAATAACACTGAGAACGAAGACGGGCACAAATGGACTTTGAGATGGAGAGTGGTACACAACATGAAATGAGATGGAAAATGATTGACACAAGGACAGGCACATAAACAGTACAAGAAAAGGCATGGAAGCCTGGAAAGGGTGGAAGCATATAGCTATATCATGTGCAACTGAAGTCAGCAAGAGCTGACTCAACTGGCAAAAAATGAAGGATATACGTAAAGGTAAAAGAATGGTGATGCGCAGGGTGTGTGTCGGTGCTGATTTCACAGAAATCAGAAGCTAAATAGTTGAGGCTTATAGTCTGAATTTGATGGAAGATGAAAAGCTGGTGAAATTCACTCCATCATAACTGAAATGCACGCCTACTGCAAATGCCTCAAGCATTGTCAAATTGTCATTCAGGATCCTGCAGAGCCCTGTCATACATACAGTCTGGATCTTAAAAGAAATAATTTTAAGAGGGTCTTGTCCTGTAAAACTCCAGCAACTAACTCCATAACAAATGTCTTGAAGTTTCAGCAGGAAAAATGCCCCTTTCCCCACTGTTATCTATCCTGGCTGCCCCTTCAGGACCTTTGCAAATAAAGGGAGCAGTTTTGCCACGCTTACTCACAAGGGA
The DNA here is from genome assembly GCA_009819775.1 of Phoenicopterus ruber ruber. NCBI lineage: Eukaryota > Metazoa > Chordata > Aves > Phoenicopteriformes > Phoenicopteridae > Phoenicopterus > Phoenicopterus ruber. The sequence continues at coordinate 25,427,728 of CM020217.1, read as the reverse complement.
TAGCTCCCGTCACATGGCAGCCTGCTGCAACCCAGTGACATGGCTTGCATGAGTTAGGATTACAGAATCAAGCCTACGGAGACTAACGGATAAGCTGTCCCTATCCAGTAATCTAAAATTATTCGCTGGCCTCCAGACTCAGTTTTTATGTTCTCTCCTGACTCATGTTACCTGTCAGCCCTGGATCCTAATGAATCTGACTTAATCCACCCCTCTGCGCTGTTGATCACTGCTAAGTCTTCCCTATCTCTGTTGTCACAGTGCCATGCTTTAAAAGCAAAGAATGCGGCCTTTGTGGCAGCACCAAGTGAACACCACTTTTAAGGAGAATGTCCCAAATCTCATTAAAAAGAGATAAAGCCATCTGGATCCTAAGACAGTTTAAAAAAAAAAAACCCACAAAACTATTTTGAAACCAATTTACTAAGAAAAACAGAAAGGAGAACAAGTTTGCTGCCAACAAGTGTTGTAGCCCTTGTCATCTATTACCACATGAACAAAGCACTCAATGACTGACTCCAATACCATTGCCAATTATTATGACAACATACAGTATAATCGTATTACGTTTACAATATAATACATGTGAGTGTTCGATAGAGCCTGGCAGGACTTCAGTCACTGCCTCTTTTATGCTTTAAAAATCAATTTTTCAAACTGAGTTTGCTGTATAACATGTTCCCTAATTACATAGTTTACTGTATAGAGAAGAAGAAAGGATATTGAAAGTGATTTCAGGCAAACCTCTTAACATTTAGTGAGATAAACCATTTTTATTCACACACATTGCACCACCACCAGCCGACATAATGTCTTTATTCTATAAACATGCCCCACCTCGTTCCCATTGACATTAGTGGCAAGTTTTCCAGAAGTTTCAACTGAAGCAAAATCAAGACCAAAATGTTCAGGCCTAGTTTTAAAGGGGTTCTTGCTTCACCATTTATTCTACAATTGCAAATAACTATAAAGGTAAACAGGATCATTTAAACATCTGCTTAATTTGTGAATGACATCAGATAACAAGCTTACCAAGTGACTCAATTTATATTTGCCAAATCGCGTGCAAAATACAAGCAGGAGGTTGCCTTGGAAAACATGAACTAAAGACACATGCTCAGACTCAACTACCTATTTACTAAGAGATCCCATTGTCAGCCCATAGTCAATAACTCAGTCAAACTTCTGGGTGGGCTACCTACTTTGCAGATAAATCAGGACACAGGTACAGAGATACTTAAAATAGTAATGTGCATGCCAGCTTAAGTGCACCATGCCTAAGCAACAGCACACAAATATGACTATGATGATTCTCAGTCCAGCCTGAGTTCAGAAGCAACATGGTTCACACAGGTCTTCATCTGAGTTGATGAACCTCACTAGATTCAAGATATCATTACAAATTTTTATAATGCACCAGACTGGGTGCATTCCACTGAGCAGCCAGTTTCAGAGACTTCTTAGCTCAGGATCAGCTAAGAATAAACAAAATCAATTTAGGTTTAAAAGTTTAGATTTAAAAAGCAGCAGTACTATCTACAGCTTGCTTTTCTCCAGACTATCCTGGTAAATCGCTATCATGGCTTGAATGCATTTCTATGATAAAGTGTTACTTAATGTTACTTAAAACCAAATTACCAAAAAGTGACATTGATGAATTGATGTAATGGGTAAAAAAACTGGTTTGATAGTTGGTTTCAGAAGGTAGTGGTTAATGGGTTGTCCTCAGCCTGGAGTACAAGTGGAGTACTGCACAGGTCTGTGCTGGGACCTGTTCTGTTCTACATCTATCAACGACCTGGAAGAGGCAATGAAGTGTGTTTTTACCAGCTTTCCAGATGACATCAAACTGCACAGACCAGTCAAATACGCTCAAGAGCAGGACCACCAGTCAAAGGGACCTAGATAGACTAGAGGGTTGGGCTACTATGAAATTCAACAAGGACAAATGAAAGTCCTGCACTTGGGAAGGAAAAATTCTGTGCAGCAGTACAGGCTGGAGACCAACTGGCTGGGCAGCTGGGGACATTGGCAGCAACAACATGAGCCAGCAGTGTGCTCTGGAAGCAAACAAGGACAACAACATCCTGGGCTGTACCACCAGGCACATAGCCAGTAGATCATTAGAAGTGATTATCCCCCTTCACTCAGCATGCTTTTGACCGCACTGAGAATACTGCATCGAGAATACTGTGCCCAGTTTTGGGCCTCCCAATATGAGAAAGATGTTGATAAACCAGAGTGAGTACACTGAAGGGGCACCAAAACAGACAGGGGGCTAGAGCCAAGGCTGGGTGAAGAGATGCTGAGGGAAGTGGGCTTGTTCAGCCTGGAGAAGAGGTGGCTTGGGGAGGACTTAATGGCAGCTTTTCCATACCTCTGAGGAAGTTACCAAGAAGACGAAGCCAGGCTCTTCTCAGCACTGCATGGCAGAAGGATGAGACACAAAAGGACAAACTGAAACAAGAAAGGCTCCAACTTGACATAAGGATAAACTTTTTCACCAGCCAAACATTGGAGCAGGTTGTCCAAAGAGGTTGTGTAGTCTCCATCCTTGGCAGTATTCAAGACTTGACTGAATAAAGCTCTGAGCATGTGCATACGGATGCCACAACTTGAACTCCAGTTACTGACAAACACTGGCTTGTTCTGCTATTGAAAGGTGCTCAAAAACACATGCCACCACTGGCAGCTCCGAAGCACAGCCCTGGTTACATGGGGGACAGAGTCAGAGCAAGTAACAATTGCAGGGATGCCTTCTTAAATGTGATGCTCAGCTTGGAAATTTTAGTGCTGGCACAGTGGTCGGTGTGGAGCTGCTCTGCAAATACCTGAAGAATTTCTGGAACCTCTTAGAGACTTCTCTGATCACTGTTGGAAGATCCATTTTCACACTTCAGTATGACTTATACAATCTAAGATCCATGCATAAACCTAACAGGAAAATTTGGAATATACATCCTTGTATTTCTATAGCGCTGGCTAAAGAGAAAATTGAAAGTATCAGGCTGGAGAGAAACTGTTAGGGTAATTCCTCAAGTATCTGTCTTGAGACATACTTAATATTTCCCCTCGTGACTTTGGCACAGAAATTAGGTCTGTGATAAGCTGTTAGTACAAAGGAAGACTGTATTCCACACCAAAGGAGAACGGTTAACTCTACAATAACAGAAACAGAATGAAATTAGATAAAAAAAGTGCATGGTCATACACATAGGAGTAAGAATTCCCGTGACAAGTTGGAAATAATAAATAGGAAAAAGAGGAGGGTGTATTAGTCCATCAGAGGATTACCATGAGCAATCACTGTGATGTGGCACAGATAATGCTAAGATATTCTGGGTGAGATGTTGCCAGGAAAGATAGAGAAGTATTAATGTCAGAATACAAAGTATTAATCGGAGTAAAGCATATTACATGTAAGGTCTTGTCACTCATATTCAAGAATGTAAGGTCTTGTCACTCATATTCAAGAAAAATTAAATCAAAATAGAGCAATTACAGAAAAGTCTGACTTGAGCTCCCAGGCAACACAATAGTAAAAATAAGATAAATGCTAAAGATGTAGATAAAATGTTTGATCAGACTTTTCTTTCATAGCAGACTATTAACAAGCTGACAAAATTCACTACTGTGAATATTTCCTTTACAGTATCCTTCATGTGTAAATAATTACAATTTAAAATGACCAGCATTATGTACTACTTTGTTTCTCTAGACATCAGTTTTAGCATATTTTTCTTCCGGGTATCTCTTTTTTCATCTTCTGTTCCAGGACTACGGATAGCAACAACTCTGAAACTTATTTCAACATGGATCCTCACAAATATAGATAAACTTCTGTTATTCTCTAAGAGTTACAGGAAATTTTAGCAGAAATATCAGTTACTAAAGAGAAAGAGAAATGACAGTTTGATTTCATCATGAAAAGAAAGTCTGTGCAACTATGAATTCATATTGCTAAAATCAGGAATCTTACTGTCATTCTTCAGGCAAGATGACTGGAAAAAACACAATTTCCCCCATTAACATCACAGACTTTGTTTTCAAGGCTGGCAGTAAATGTACAGCATTCTTAAAGTCAGACAGTGTTAAGCATTACATGGCACTTTGCCTCTTCAATTAATCCTCACGGCTCTCCTGGTAGGTAGTTTAGAGACCCGCCTAAGGCCACAAAAGTAAATCAACTAGGATAACAACACAGCAATGTCCATCTCCCAGGTGCGTGTTGACCATTAGACCGTGCTCCTCTTCTAGGAAGGGATCCTGGCAAATTCCAAGCTTTATGGGAAAGAGGTTCTATTTAAACATTTAAAACTTTAAAGCACTTACTGGAATAGAAAAAAGGAAACGGAAATAGAAAAGATGAGAAATCCAAGTTAATCCAAGAAATGCGATAGCAATTGATCACAGTGCAGTCTAGAAGGAAAATGCAATCGATACAGAGGGGAAGAAATCAAATAAAGATACTGCTTCAGTGACTGAAGCAAAGCTCCTCAAATTGCAGCTAGGGGTGATTAATTTGTTCTCACTCCTACTGTACAATAAAAACTAGAAAGCTAAACATTAAGAAATGTCATCTAATGACAATATACATCTTTCTTACAACTGTGTAAGAGTGGCAAAATATGAGTCTGAAATTGCTATTAGAGTTGCTACTCAGTGATTTAGAAGTGGCTTACTCACCAAATAGACTGCTTACTCACTGCAAGGGAGTGTTTTGGTGCACCTGTGCTCCTGGAAAATGATGTTAGCTTGAAAATTCTCCTGGCTTTTAATGTCTTTTCTAGATCTGGTATTGATGTTTTGATGATAAATTGATACTTTTGGTGACAATTTCAATTTGTTCCAGGTATTAGGAACATAACATTGTTAATGAAAATAATGCTAGCATTGACAAAGTTTATGTTGTTATCAATCTAGACAGAAAATACCACACAGGCAAGTATCCTAAATATTAAGCAAATACTATTTTCATTTAGGAAATAAATTGTCATGATTTTTTTAAATATTATTTTGTACCTAAGAAGTAACTGGAGCCAGGTCAGTATGGTCCTATATATACCTAAAGGACAGCAAAACTCTTGCTATGAAAATCAGAATCTTTCATTAGAGGATGTTATTTATTTATTTTTTAAGAGAAACATAGGGAGTTTCCACTCTACAGCTTGGAAAACTGAAGTCTCATAAACAAGAGCTCAAAAGTTAAGCTCCATTATTTGTATTTTACAGTATCTTATTCCATGTGTAGCTACAATAACTCACTGCCAACACCTTCACAGCACAGTATTACTTAGAAGCAAAAATGCAAAATCTAGCTCAAAGGTTTTAGAGAAGTTCAGAAGAAAATCTTGCCTTTGTGTTTCCTCATTCTGCCCTCTAATTCTCAGATTGTTCTATCTCTCATAGGATTACCGCTGAAGGAAATACTTGAATACATACCCTCCTCTGTGTCCTATACTTGCTTTCTGGAATTAATATAGCTGGTATAATTTAAAAAAGAGAATCATCCAGGTTACATCAGAAACTTATCTGGCCCTCTGGTAGTACAAGAAGAGGAGAAGAATGATGGTCCAATTTCTTTCCCTCTCTCCTCAGATGGGTCAATATGACATAGGTGGGGACTTGACCCCCTGCCTTTCATAGGCGAGTCACTCCTAGGTTTAAGAACACCAACATTAATGTATATCTGATCCTTAAACCCCAAGGTCAAATCAAACTTTTTTCTCTTTCGGATACTATTAATTCTGAGAATATGAGGCTCTTTTCTTCCCCCCCTTTATGTTTCATTGATTTTTAATTCTGATTTAATATAACGATTCCATTAGTTCAGTTTTCTTGAGTTCCATTTTTCAAAAAAGTTTTCTTAACATTTTCCCTCAGAATTTAAACTCTTCTTTCTTTCCAAGGTTTAGATGACATTATAAAATGAATACTGTTTCTTTAAAGCTGACACAGTAAGAACGAGCAGGCTGTCTTAGATTGCAGGCCATTTCATTTCTCATAAGCACGCTATCATTAGCTACCTTTAGGAGAATGAATTATATTGATTGGTTCAAATCAAACTTGTGACCTAGTGGCAGTATTAGATGTTTGTTACAAAGCATCATCTCCTCATTAATCTTTCACTAGACAGCATGATCCGAGAAGCCAGCAGCAGTCACACCATGCTTACTCTCTCGAGTGATGCCACCACAGAGGGCTCCCTTATTGGATCACAGCAATTACTGGCCTTACACGCAGATTCTGAAAGCCTTATCAAATTTCCTCCTAAATATGGCAAGCTTACAAATAAGCATGTGCTGTTTTTTGGGTGAGGACATCACAGAATTACACCAAAATGCAGTAAGCTCAAGTCATTTGCAATTAAACATGTGACTCTTGATTCTTAGATGATACATCTTCATTTACAGCACATGAAGCATTTTACAGAAAGCTGAAATACATAAAATTAAGGTGTCTTAAAAAGTTCCAGTCAAAGAATAGAAAACTGCCAAATCAGATTTCTTTATGGGAGAAATGAAACAATCTCTGGTATCTGGATTGCTGGCATCTCAGTGCCATGATTTAAAGGAACTCACTGAATCACAGAATGGCAGGGGTTGGAAGGGACCTCTGGAGATCATCTAGTCCAACCCCCCTGCCAGAGCAGGGTCACCTAGAGCAGGCTGCACAGGACTGCGTCCAGGTGGGGTTTGAATATCTCCAGAGAAGGAGACTCCACACCCTCCCTGGGCAGCCTGTGCCAGGGCTCTGTCACCCTCACAGTGAAGAAGTTTTTCCGCATATTCAGACAGAACTTCCTATGTTCCAGTTTGTGCCTGTTCCCCCTTGTCCTGTTGCTGGGCACCACTGAAAAGAGTCTGGCCCCATCCTTTTGACACCCACCCTTGATATATATAAGCATTGATGAGGTCCCCTCTCAGTCTTCTCTTCCTGAGGCTGAACAGCCCCAGCTCCCTCAGCCTTTCCCCAGAGGACAGATGCTCCAGTCCCTTAATCATCTTCGCAGACCTCCGCTGGACTCTCTCCAGTAGTTCCTCATCTTTCTTGAGCTGGGGGGGGGGGGCAGAACTGGACTCCAGATGGGGCCTCACTAGGGCAGAGTAGAGGGGGAGGAGAAGCTCCCTCAACCTGCTGGCCACACTCTTCTTAATGCACCCCAAGATGCTGTTGGCCTTCCTGGCTGCAAGGGCACATTGCTGGCTCATGGCAAATTTGTTGTCTACCAGGACTCCCAGGTCCCTCTCCTCAGAGCTGCTTTCCAGGAGGTCAACCCCCAACCTGTACCAGTACATGGGGTTGTTCCTCCCCAGGTGCAGGACCCTGCACTTGCCTGCATTGAAACTCAATGAGGTTCCTCTCTGCCCAACGCTCCAGGCTGTCCAGATCTCGCTGAATGGCAGCACAGCCTTCTGGTATATCAGCCAGTCCTCCCAGTTTCGTGTCATGAGCAAACTTGCTGAGGGTACACTCTGTCCCTTCATCCAGGTCATTGGTGAATAAATTGAACAAGACTGGCCCCAGTACCGACCCCTGGGGAACACCACTAGCTACAGGCCTCCACTGGACTCTGCACCACTGATCGCCACCCTCTGAGCTCTGCCATTCAGCCAGTTCTCAATCCACCTCACTGTCCACTTGTCTAACCCACACTTCCTGAGCTTACCTATGAGGATGTTATGGGAGACAGTGTCAAAAGCCTTGCTGAAGTCAAGGTAGACAACATCCACCACTCTCCCCTCATCCACCCAGCCAGTCATGCCATCATAGAAAGCTATCAGATTGGTCAAGCATGATTTCCCCTGGTGAATCCATGTTGACTACTCCTGATCACCTTCTTTTCTTCTACATGCTTAGAGCTGACCTCCAGAATGAGCTGCTCCATCACCTTTCCAGGGATGGAGGTGAGGCTGACTGGCCTGTAGTTTCCCAGGTCCTCCTTCTTGCCCTCTTGAAGACTGGAGTGACATTGGCTTTCCTCCAGTCCTCAGGCACTTCTGTTCTCCGTGACCTTTCAAAGATGATGGAGAACAGAGTAACAACTGCAAATGAACAGCAGACAGTATGAGAAAGAAGCATCCCTTCCTGAGTACCCAAGTACTGCTGGAACAGAGCCCAAGAGGGGGGCATAGATTCTTACTTTCAGCTCAATAGCACATCATAACAAGGCCGGGGAGAAGTTAGGAATTGTGCAACTCTAATATGCATGATTATTTGCGTGCAAACATAAAAAAGGTTAAAATTTTAGTGGCTCTGTGTGAAGAAGAGTCTTAATATACTGCAACTGACCTATACTTCCAGGGATCCTCAGGCTTACAAGTACAAGGGTTTTATCACTAAGCTATTTTCTGCAGCCATATAAAGGTAGCATTAAAATCTCAACACAAGACGTCCCACTAACTTCTGCAACCATTAAAATAAAAAGGCCTAGCAAAGGACAAAATAACTCTCCATTAGAAAACTTAAAAATGCACACTGAAGAAATGTTCTTACTTATGCAGCTTGAAAATCATTCTGGCTAAATTACCAAATTTTGATCAGGGATATGAAAAAGCAACATGCAAAATGCACGTTGATGTAACGTGGTCACCTCACTCTTGCCTTGGCCAAGGTGGTGAACACCTTCCTGTCCCACAGATGTTTCACCTCCTAGAAACATCATCCATGGCTACACCCATGGCAAATCCGATAGTTGTCCACTATTAATATGCCTATGAAAGGACAGGCAGCCTACATAGACTGTCAAAATTAAGACTGACTTCCTTTCCCACATGAAAAAAATCCCACAAAGATGCTTCCAGGACAGGTAGATTTAGATAAAACACAGGACAGCTAGATTTAGCCAATGCTATAAGTTGTAGGTTCATCTCATTATGGGCAGTAAAAAAACATCAGTGTGACATTTACTACACAAACTCCAGTGGTTCAGAGTTTGGAATTTGCTCTGAAAAAGATAGTTTGAGCTTTAGGAAACTGAAGGGCTCCTTTTTTATTATGCTGTTGGCTTGGGCACTTAGTTAAGCACTTATCTCCTCTTGTGTTCAACAGGAAACTCATATCATTGTTCTGTCAAGTCCCTCCCTCAAAGCACACATATTTGGAGAAGCAAAATGATACTACCCCAGTTCCTATGATATACTCCATATCTTGCACAATAAAAATCAGTCCCTAGTCTCTTACGCCTGGGTTGTGATAACAACAAAAAGACAGACAGGATGAGCAGACCCAGATTTTTGTGAGAGGCAGATTCGCTGTACAAATCTGGACCTGGTATTTGTCAGAAAAATCAGCCTTCAGGTTTCACACTAACCTCAAAATACTTCGTCATGACATGGATCCTCAGCGAGAAACATGGACTTTGGAAAGATTTAAACTGTGCTGTCTTAGATCACATGCTACTGCTCTCCGGAGCTACCAGACAAGTTTCCGGTAAGACACCAGTATTCTGAAAAAGGATGCAAGTCTCTGGTGAAAAACTTTTCAAATGTGAACATGCCATTCTGATGCAGAAACTCAGACTGATAAAAGAGGAAGAAAATATATGAGCACTATCAAGAGAAAATTAAATAGAACAAGGTATTATATATCTTCAGTTGCACATAACATGCATTCATTTAAAAAAAGACTGAAATTTAAATATTTATAATAGAAAACCATGCATTCATCATAGCTTTCCAGTGCATTTACGTTATAGAATTAAACATTTTACTAACATTAGGTGAATACAACAAATACTCTCCAAATTCTAACAAAACAGTTGTCAAGCTAATATGCCTTAGGCAAGATTGTAAGCCACCAGATAGACTTGCTGGACCACAGTCCCGTGTGTTGACAAAATGCAGTAATAATAACGTTAATAAGCCTAACAACCTAATTAATATTCAAATACATGCACATGAGAAATTTAACTAGTGCAACTGTCTTAGAAGTTACCCAGAGATTACTTCAGCCATAACTGAAAGGTAGGCATCTATGGGGTAAAAGACAACAGCTGTGTTACACAATCGCTTTGGTTGGGGAATATATTCCAACAGAAACTGCAGAAATAACTTAGGCAGCTATATAAATATAATTTAAGGATACAGAGGTTAACAACCTCGATAAGAATCTTTACTGACCACAAATGGCTTCTTTACAAAAGACACCTCTGTATCACAGCATTCCACTACACCTTCCTAGAAGCATGAATCCCAAATACTGACATTTTAATACCAATTCCTAGACCACAGACATGGTCACTGGATGTTTCTAATCCAAGTTTTTATTGAAGCTAATGGACTCTGACTCACAAAGTGTGATAAAAATCAAAGCACAGTGATAAAAAAATGTGTGAGCCATATCAGTTAATCACATGCACCTATTTTAAGCATGAGGCTGATAGACTGTTATTTGTTCTTTTTAACTCCTGAAAATATATACATTAAGGAATAATTATACTGTTAACTTACTATAAGTTTTCCATCAATAGTTTATATATTACTACCATACTGTGAAATGTTGAAACAGGAAGGAATTATATAATGCTCTTTTACACTCCATATAATCAATAAGCCATCCTTAAGAAGCAGTAGATGTGTGGATGACAAACTGATTACATCTAGAAGGACCAAGAAAGGCATAATTTAATTTTCCATCTTACCAACACTCAGAATTCCTTGCTCAAATTGCTGGAGATTAATAATAAACTGCACATGTCACGATGATCATGGTCATACAAGCCTATTATCATGAAGCCAGAGGCAGTTTACCATTTTCAATGCTATTCATTTCACCCAAGAAGTTAGTGGATCATTTCCAATAGCAAACAACAATGTGACATATGAAACACGTCTGACGTAACTGACTCTTACTGATAAACCAGTCCACAAAGCCATTTGTGTTAGGAAAAAAAAAAAAGACTGGAATAGCAGGACGCTGATTGACAAGGTATACAGCTCCACAATTCTTGACTAAACTGCAAGCAGGTAGATGTATTTCGACAAGCCTTCCCTGCATACGGAGCAATGTGTAAATTGGTTCAAAGTGTCTTACTGCAAGACGTTACAAGACTTCATGTGTGGAATATTTTTGGTTTGGGATATGTGAAGCAATGAATGTCAGTCTTCAGATCTGGAAGCTTCCTGCACAAGGCGGCCTTGAAAATAAAGAAATAGCAGCTGCATTTTAGTAAATGAAGTAACTGTATATCTCCGTGCTTCCCTCAGGCTCTTGCTTGCTTGGCTGGAAAACAGAAATAAAATGGAGCAGCTCATTTGCTTCTCAACAAGATGACGAAAATTCTTTTCATTCTAAGAAAACATTTTGCACTTGAAAAAAATCTATTTTCTGACAACAAAAAAATCCTACCAGAATCCTCATTTCACCAATCCTAACTCCATCCATTTCACCAACTATAACTTCCCTTGCCTTTCATTATTCCTTCCCCCCAACCACAAGCCCCTATTTTTCTGTTCTAAGTGTTCTGACTTTCTTTGCTTGACCACCTAGAAATGCTCCAGAGGGATAAGATACATGAAGAAAAATCAAATAAACGTAACAGAAACCAGATCTTTCACATATCTCCACAATCAGTTGGAAATTTCAAAACAATATGGAGGACATTCCTTGAAGTTTTGGAATAAACAGTATGGCTTCATTAAAAATTAAGGCACCGTAGTCAGAGAAACATTAATGTCTTGAGTGTCAGACTTCACTTTGCTCAGCCGGTATCACTGATATCACTCTATTGAATCAATAAATATGGCTGAATACATTTCCTGAATTTTGTTGGAGGCCTGGCAGCAAGCTCATTGCAACATGGAAATCTTTTGGAAAGTCTGCGTAACAATAACCTTCCCGATATATATACAAAAAGTGTGATAAAAACCACTGGATATGGACTTAGAGAAAGACCTGAATCTATGCTTATATAAGGATAACAGACCCTTGCATGAAGGAGACTAATTTGTTTCTTATTTGATAAGAGTGAATTTAATCTCACAACTCTAATGCAAAACTAACAAATATTGTAATAAAATTCTTGTATGTGATTCTATGCAGAACTTATTTACAGACTTTGATCCTGCCTTCTTCACGTACTTCAGAGAACAACCCCAGTTTTCAGCTCCTTTCAGAAAAATCCAAACTCTCAAAGGCTCAAACCAGAAATGAAATAGGAAGGGAAAATTAACTTGTCTGAGAGGACTACCATTAACTCACAGCTCTCACCAGATTAATACAGAAATTGGGTTCCTAGCATTATCCAGTCTGGTCACTGGCTTTTTAAATCTTACATATGTGATGCAATACTTAAGTGTAGTAAAGGATTAAATCCTTAAACCCTGATAGAGCAGAGCATTTAAGCAAGTAAGCCCAATGAAGTAAGCAACTAAATACGAGATGTGACTTCCATGAAGAAAGCCACACTATGAGAAGTTTAGCAAAGGTTTCTACAGCTAACTTTTAAATACATAGGATTATATGAGAAGGAATAACCCAGGTAAGTCGAAAACATAGCAAATTAAAAAAAAAGGTTAAATTAGGTAAGGTAGGTTATGAGAACCTATTTAGTACATTCACCTATGAAAAACCTAAAACATTTCTGTAAAGAGCAGTAGCAACTTCAAACGCTATTAAGAGAGCAAGGCTTAGTTTAAAATAATACTCACATTGAATCTTATATGGTGAAGAACTGTGCTGAACCCAGAGTAACTGGGGATAATAGGACCTGATTAATTAATAGATGGGTAATTTTTCCATAGACAACTGAACAGTTGAACAGAGGAAATAACTCACCAGTACTAAAAGATGACAAAACAGATGTTTGTACTGTAGACAAACATTCATCTGGAATCTGGACTGTTTAGTTTAGAACATATGGTATAAGAACGATTGGTAGTGCAAGGAAATACTGTGAACAAGTTTATAAAATCTAACATATATCTCATTCCAAAAACGGACTTTCTGCTTCACAAAACAAAATTGATTTCACCAAGTTTTATGCCAAAAACAACCAAAATCATTCACAACTCTGCATCCAAATAATTACTTTTTTGCTGGTCTTGCTGCAAAATAATTTAATTTCATTAACTCTGCACTATTTCAACATCAGAAATATGTACTCTGCATGTTTGTATACATTAGTTAGCACATATTTTCCAGACATCCACATCAGTAATAATAGCAACATCTTTTAAAAAGATTTGTAAGCATGGATGAGCCTCGTTCACATACAGAGTCCATAACAAAACATGAAACTAGATGTATTTTGTGGTGGTTTTGGATTTTACCAAGAGCTTCTGGCACAGCATAACTCCCTCCTATGCTGTCATTCCAGATCACAGATTTGAGAAAAACAAAACACATTCTCATTTACTTTTAAGTCTGTGGTGTATTCTATCTAGCATGGAATTTCTCTGTAAGCAAAATTCACTTAGGTAAAGCATTATTTACTAATCAAGTGTTTGTTAATACATTAAGTAATTCAAATACCTCCTATACAATCAGTGTACTTTCCAAGGACCGTAGAATGTATATTCTTCAGAGATTAAGAATTACCTACCACAGTGAGTCACACAAAATCTCAATACTTGGTTTCTTTCCAAACAGTCTTACTAGAATATGAAATTGAAAACTAAAGATTTATTGTAAATGACTGTTCTTTTTGTAATATGCTCTGCAATTCTAATAATCAATCAGTGGTATAAAGGTTTCATTTGCACATGACAATATGGGGCAACATCCACTACAAGGAAATCTAAATACATTGTCTGTGCCAGGTACATTTTAATAACTTTCCTTGGTTTCTTTTTCTGCATGACACAACTCTTAATTAGAAAATCATACAGAAAGTATTAAACTAGGAAAGTTAATCTAATTCACAACTGATAAAGTTAAAAATATAAAATGCATTGGAATAGCAGTATGTTTTAAAAATACCATTTATATCTAAATATATGTATTCATACATACGCATAAAATAAATTACTTGTTAAACTATGATCGGTGCTCATCTAGAACACCAACTTGGTAAAGAACATATGAACACAGTGGTTTGTATACCAAGGTATACTAATACATATATACATTGAAATGTAGAGATTAGAATCTGAAATTTGTACCCAACTTATCTTAAATACAGATATTGTATCTACCATACAGAACAGAGCATCTGATCCTATTCTAACAGCACTCCCACTGATCATATGGACAGTCACATCCATACAGACATTAAAACAATGCTAGCCACATTTTATGCATTTAAAGCCCCAGATAACTTGTTATGCAAAATACAGTGAGTTTGACATTACTTTGTGAAAAACTTGGCAGAAGAGATAAGGTTATAGATTGGTATAGGTACACATGATTGTTACTGGATGGTTATCCTGAACAGTTCTATATGTATTTTGAAGTGTACTTGATTAATTAACTATCCTTTATAATTATGAATAACTTATATGGAATGGCATTAAAAAATACTTAAATTCTAAACTGATAACATCAAATGGAACAGAATTGCCTGATTTCATGTGAAAAATTCACATTATCAGGTAAAAGAGATGGCCATTTTAACAGGAACTGAAAATGGAAATGTAGAACTGTATCGAGCCCTTCCATGAACAGTCCTGCTGACCTAGGAGGAAGAGTTGCCTATGCAGGATTAATATTTGAGTGCAATGTCTGCTCAGCATTCAGAGCAATGAAAGAACAGGCACTGTGCATTCAGTACAGGGAACAAACGAGAATACAGAAATCCTATTTTTCCAGGGCATAGTTATATTCCGCTTATGCCAACAGGACCTCCCAGTGCATGCAGGGAAGAGGTAAACTAAGATTCATGAAGGCGGCAGTGTATATAGATGTGCATCTATGAAGGGACGAGAAAGATCACTTTAACATGGGAAACTAATGGAAATCAGTTTACCGCTAGCTTCCAGAAGAGCATTCTTATAAAGCAGAACTGCTGTCCTCATTAAACAATTGTTTTGATGGGTGTTCATATTGGTCTTAAATTGGCTATTCACTAAATACAATGTATCTTAGTCAAGCAACTTTTGACTATGCAGTTTTATTTAACATAAAACTTTTTTGGAGCCATTGATAAGTATATTTACATTAAATGATATTTAGACTAGAAAACTTCAGGTCATATAGTATTCTAGCAATCCATTTTTTGTGTCTATAAATAGCAATGGTCTAATTCTTACCTGTTGAGAATGAGTGAATTTGAGGATTTAACTAAATCCTTTATGAATATAAGTCAAACACTGAAGATTAATTCAATATGGCCCATTTCAGTTTTATATTCTATACTGTTTGCTATGTCACTTCTCTACAACAAAACATCTACATAGCTATCTATAGTTGATCTACACATGACTAAATCTGCGTATGTGTAAAAATAATTCTGTAACATAGTATTTGCTTTTAGGAAGTCCAGAATTATCCAAGATGTATAGATCATTAGGTTTAAAGTTACTTTAAAACCTCTTGTGTACATCATTTAGAATTTTAAAAGTGTGCTTTTTTTTTCATGTAAGATGTGTTCACACTGGCATTTTTTTTTCCATAAGAAAAAGAATTTCTATATTCCTTTAGTCTGAGTGGCTTTTATCTTAGACCAACAGAAACAATAAAAATCAAAGAAAGAGGAGTGTCTCCAGGAGTTGTCCTCATAAAGGAAAAAATTATGTTAGCTCACAGTAATTAAAAATGCAGTCATAACATTGGCTGCAGTATAATCTCGACATGCCTGCTCTAGCTTTAGAATAATTTGCTGGGCTACTTGTAGCGATCTAGGTGGGGTAGCACAGAGCTCAGCAATGGCTAGCAAAGTGGTCTGCTTCAGGCAGTCAGCAGCTCAATGGGACTGAAAGCTTTATAATAGCAATACAGTTTCTAATTCTCACACAAGATTTGCTAATCAAATTTATAACTATGCCTCCTTGTAGTCTTAAATTCAGTCTACATGCTTGGATGAAAAGTGCCCTCACTTCCCTAGGTTTTCCCTTTATGTTTATAGGAATTAATACTTTCATTCCTCTAAAGGCCCATAAATGAATGGGACTGGCACATCAGATCAACTATTACTTTTTGATCCAAGAGCCACTCCTGCAAGCTTCTTTGAAATTTGATACTAGATCTGGTTTTGCTGTAATCTTCGCTCACTTGCAAGTTAAATATTGTCCTTAAATTAAGTCATATCTATATATAAAAAACCCTAGCTTGATATGGCACTGGAAAATTAAAGGACAGGTAAAGGTCAACTTACACAACTCATCAGTTGCTCACACCATCACTTGGTAGTGTGGGTACTTGCTTACAATGCTCATATGCTACTAGCATTTCACAGATGTTCACAACTACTTCCATGTCTCCAGAACAAACAACCCACCAATAATTCGGAGAGTAGCAAAATCCACTGTAATAAAAGAATCCAGGGAATATGCACCCAAATTCACTCTAGCACACAAAAAGGAGTGGATTTCTTGTATGGACACATTATCTCACACATTACTTTGCACTGTGGTCCCTGTTTAGGCTAACTTGAGGACATGAGTTACACAGCAGAAAAAAAAAAAAAGCCCATTGTCTGGAGACAACAAATTCACGGTGGCTGTCCTTACCGTGTGGTTTCTCGCAATACCTACAGATTGCCCACATCAACTAGGATTCATCGCTGTTCTTATGCCAGCGGTGGCACAAGGATGTAAGCAAGGTGGCTTGCACCTTCCTCAGTGAGGATCAGGGTCATGTACAATCATCAGCACCACTTAGGGCAGTTGTCCAGATTCCCCAATTTGTGCTCCTGATGTAGTCCTTATAAATTATTACAAGCAAGCTGGCTAGCTGTACACAAAAGCATTCTGACTGCTCCCTCCCCTCGAATGACCTCTGTGCTCAGACTGTGTACAGGGGCCAGGAATGTGGAGGCAGGATGCTATAGTGGCTATGAGTAGAAGAAAGACAAGACCTTTTTGCTCTCTTGTCCCCTGATATCTGCACATTGGATAAGGCAGACCAAAAAATGGCTCCTTAATGTAGAATCAGTACACAGTCATGCTGACATGCTAGTAAAAAAAAAAAATACATTTTTACAGTTATTACTCATTTCTTTTTTCTCAGGTATGAAATGAGACTTTAATCAAGAAGAACACTAATACCTAAGATTAAAGAAGTTATATCAGAAAATTTTCCTTCTAAAAAACTTAATCTGTGAGTAGAGATGTCACTACAATATTCTAAGACGCGCTTTGTTCTCTAATTGCCTCTTATAAAGAAATAAAGCAATGTTACTGCACAGAACAAAAATACACTCTACCATCTACTTCAATACATTCCTTTTCCTAGACTTGAAGATAACAGCAACATTAATCAAAGAGATAACAAGTATTGCTACTACAGAAAAAGTAGTCCAGTCCAGCCTCATTTATATTTAAAAAGCAACGTAATGGTTCCTTATACTGACTTTCATCTGTATACAATTCTCAAAGACAGCAATAGACGTTTCCATTGTGAGGAACACTGCATGGCCAGGGATGCGTACTATGTAGAAGGGAAAAATGGTTACTAACATTTTCCTATCTTGTTCTCGGAGTAGATACATCTCTTCCACTCTTGGTTGAGGCATCTCCTGGGCACTAGAGCCAGATTTTTCTTGGCACTGAGTGGGATGAGCACTTTTCTGTGCTTTTGACCAGAGTAGATACCACTCTGGCCTGTTTTCCATTCCGTCATGTGAAATTACTGACAGATACACAGGGTGAAATGGAAGAAAAGGCTGACACTTTAGCTCCTCAATGAAAGTATACTATCCAGCAAATATCTGTTAGAAATTATCTATGGAGAAACAGGTAGACATTTTATTTTTTCTACACATGGAATAAACAGGATAATGCCAAGGCTTCAGTTTAGAGTAACACAGAGAGTTAGACAAACAGTTGAAGCTGTAAACCTTCCCTCTCCCCTATACCTATGAAGCTCAGGAATGAAAATGGAAGATAAATAATATCAATGAAGTGAAAGTCAGTACTTCCTTTTGTCAAAAATTTGGATAAAACCCTCAAAGGTCTTTGCCCTTGCAGAAAGAGATTAAAAAATGCCATGGTACTAGTGATAAGTACATTAGTTTGGAGTTATTAAGTGTTAACGAGGTACTCCACAGTAATCAGACCACTGCCAAATAGACTCGACCTTACCTAGCACCAGGGACTGAAGACTAGCCATTGAGCCATCTTGAAGCACTGAAACATCTGCAGCCCTTTAGCAACTATCGACATCATCTGATGTAGGAAAAGACTATTTCAGGATTTTATCCTGTGATAATAAGAAAATACTACAAGCAGACTACATGATGGTAAATTTTCTAAACTCTACCTTGTAAGACACCTGCTTACACATGGAAGGTAAACCTGCACAAATGAAAGAGTTGACTGCAATCCTTGGAGATGATGGAAGAGATGACCCATATTTCAAAAAATTAGTAGAAGCAGGACCATCTATAGAAAGAAATAGGTACAACCCAGATTAGGCTATGGCAAAGAGCACCACTGCTACAACTTCCAGGGACCTATCTCTGGCTTTATGGCCTATTTATTCTCTGCCATGGAAATAAATTTCTTGGACATAATCTGGACCAGCAGTCTAGATCAGCAGTTCACAAATTAGGAATCATGCATCTGGGAGGTAAAAAAGGGGTAGCAAACATCAGTCTCCAGCAGAAGCTTCTCAAAGCAGCAGCTCTTCCGCTTTTTAAGTTGCTTTGGGCTCAGCTCAGCAAGTTGATTGCAACTCTGAGCTTCTGTGAAGCAGTTAGTAGCTACGGTGAAGTGCTGTTCCTGGGGTGAGGAGAAGAGCATGAAGCTTCCCTATGAAGTAGCAGTGAGGGATGTGATCTCTCATTGACACAGAGTAAGGAATAATGGACAAAGCCACCATTTTGACATCTTCCTTTCCCTGGAGATATGCTGTGAATAGAGCATGCATTGTGGGGCTGGAGTGACAGAACTGCAGCCCCCACCAGCCACCCTTGTCCTGTAGCAGGGAGAGGTACCTGTAATGGCAATTCTCCAGAGCAGAATCTAGAATAATCTCCAACCTGTTATCCTGTTCTGTTCCCCCTACCTCAAGAAAACATGTATCCAGCTGGGAGGAAGGGTAGGGAATGGCAGAGAAAACATGTGAGAACTGCTCCTGGATCTACCTCATGCAGTGTTTCCAGCAGATCTGGAATTTAGCTGTGGGCGTAAGCAGTTTATTGGCACAGGTGAGGCTATATCAAGAGGAGTAAAAATAGGATGGTGTTGCCAGTGTGATGTTGCTCCTAACATCAGTAGAGTTTGCAATGCCAATGAGGGCGCTTGCCTCAAAGGAAAAATGACACTAGAGGTTTCTAGCCTACATTTCACTCTGTAGTGGCACTGGAATCAAAGGAGGGAAAGGAATACCCAGGTAAGAACTGCTGAACATGCTAAAGCTCTCAGTAGTGGGAAGAATACTTTGATATGTAACAAGGGAGACAATGGAAATAAGAACATTTTCATCCATAGAACAAATGCTGTGACACGAATCTCTAGCAGGGGTGGCAACAGACAGGTCCTAGAGATTAACAAAAGGGGGAGATGGATGGGTGGATGTGTAGAATTTCAAGCAATTTTGTTATGTCATTGTGTCTGACTGTAATGACAGACATCAGGACCAGTCTCGTTTGTGGAAAGCATCAAGCCTTGGCTCTTTTTCTTACTCCCTGTTGTAAAGGTCAGACACTTATCTGAGATATCCCAATATATTTTCCTGTCTTGAGGCTTTTTAGTGATCCTTCAGCTACTGCTCTGGGAATCTTACAAAAATGCCTTGAAGACAGAACAAACCTTCTCTTGCCCAAATATAAGCCATGTACCTTCAACCTTACAGAGGAGAGTTAAATGGGACTAAAGCAGCACTCTTGAGAAACAGGCTTGCACAGCTTTAAGAAGAGAAGGTCATGAGGAGTCCTACTGCAGTCTTCTGTGACCTAATAGAAGGGTGTAGAGGAGATAAAGTTAAACTCTTCTCAGAAACACGCAGCGAAAGGACTTCATTAGATGAGGCAATGGACACAAATTGCAAAAAGGGAAATTTTGGTCAGATATTAAGAAATTATTCACCGTGAAGGCAGTCAAACTTTGGAACGAATTACTGAGAGAATATGTAGAATTTCCATCCTGGGAAATGCTCAAAACCTGACTGGACAAGGCAGAGTAGAAACCACGGTACACAGTAACATAAAGAACTTAGAGACAAACCTAATGAAGAAGAGTACTCCTGCAACCCTACCTATTTAACACTATGCTATTTACATTAGAGAGAGCTGTTCAGGGAATGTAAGAGCATCAGTTCTCATCTGCACCAAAGAATGGTCAGAAAGCTCTGCATGAGAAGAGTGCCCATCCTGTCCTGATGCTACTAATTTTTCCATCTTTGATATCTGATATACACACATATGAAGCATGAAAAATACACGTGCTATCAGTGGAAGAACTTCTCTCAGGTCTTCCCCAAAACACTTGTGCTACTGTTACAGTCCAATATCTTTATAGTAAAGCTGAATTATATTAGGGGATATCTGAACAGAAAGCTTTCACCTTTGTCCAATGTTTTATGACATCTATGTACAAGAAGTGATAGACATTTTGCTCCTAAAATTAGAAATAGCACTGTAGCATGAGTACTTCCCACAAATTTCACAGCTAAGAAAGGGACACTACTAGTTACTGCTTTACTTTTCTTCAGTTCACCATTTCTAGTAAGTTTTGAAAGTATTCTTTAAATGGGCAGTGTTTCTTTACTTCAGTGCTGTAGAGCATTTCTTGATAATCAGGAGGAAGTAGGAGAAATGAAATGAGTGTTACTTTCAGCAAAAGCTGAGTCACAGTTAAATTTCACTACGCAACACCCTGCCCTTTGTGCCCTTCTGCTTACAGGCTGCAGCAACCTTCAGCTGTCTACAAGTTGAAAGTCATGTTCAAAAACCAAACAATGAAATCAGCAACTTCTGTAACATGTCACATGGATCTGTGAACATGATTTTTGGGAAAGTTCCAAGCTTAGAAAATGTTGCTCCTACTATTCCAATTATGTGGCAAGAACTTTTTGTTTACATGGTTTATTTGTAATACTGTGTAGGATTGGGGGTTTCAGCCTGAAAATAAAAACGAGATATTACTGGAAACTGACTAACAGTGACAATAGCCACTAATGGCCCTCCATTACATGTGGGTGCACATCAGGAACTGCAGAGAATTAATCAACACATGCTTACTATGTCACACGATGATCAACTAATCAAAGTCAATGGAGAGACTTGTGCTGCTTTCAATAGCATTTGGATCAAACAAGCCACGATGCAAAAACAACCCAACCCCAAACCAGCTGATATTGAACACTTGGGTATATGCTCAATAAGGATGACTGAAGATCCAAACCTGACATATTGTCTGTGAACAGTCAGATTCCCAGACTTGGGAGCAGTCACAAATAAAGTCAACTGCCAGCAAATCTGGCAGCTGTTTCAGCTTTATGATGGTTAGAGTTTATACACCCAGGCTTCGCAAACAATGCAAGAAACCCTTGTCACTGTTGGAGACTTGTTAATGCATCTGCTAATACCTATGGCTTATTCACTCAACAAGCTGATGTTATTTAAGATGCTCTTGCCTTTGTGCAAGGGGTTAACATCACCAAGCAGTTAGAGGAAAAAAATGTATGAGCAAATCTAAACAAAAAGCAGCCTCAACCATTTGCTAAATGACCATATCCTTTGTGCAGCTGGACTCTACTGACAAAGTTACGCAAGCACGTAAATGCCTAACTGCATTTTTGTACTACATTTCACATATCTACAGTTCAGTGTATAGGGTCAAGTTATTATTACACTTCTATGGTCATTTTATATTCTTATCGACTTTATCTTAATGGAATAGTGTAAGCATATTGTACAAAGTGTTCTTTCCCTCTATCCTCTTCTAAACCAGAACCTCCCAGTTTCAGAAATGTTAAAGATAAGTTTATAATATGCAGTGAGCTTGTACATTGTCTCAGCCATAGTTCCAACATGAACTCAACTAATCACACCAGCACTGTGCCACATCAAAGACCCAAACTAAACACTATGCCATGACGCATGGCTACCATGAGCTTGTTCAGAACTTGGGTATCTCTGCAAGTGCACGACTAGATGGTACAGACATCCATAGTGTATTTCAGAAAAGGACCCACCTGATCTCTGTGAAGTTGGTTCCAATCTGCACCCATCTGTACACAGTGAAACATTATGTACAACTCATACCCTGTATTATCAGAATGCCAATGATCAGAAAGTGAACTAATATTCAACATCCTAAAATGGAAGTTTTCAGAAAGCAGATACAAGCAGGAAGGACATACTGTCATATTTGAACGTTATGCAATACTTCACTAACACAATTGTCAGCATAACTCGCAAAACTTCAGGTCATCTCCAGTGTCAGATGTTATCAGACTTCTTTGTAAACTATTAAGATACCCAAAAAAGGACACAAGTGGCTTTCAGCATGTTCTCTACATATTGTATCATACAATGAAAACAAAAGACAACTGTGAAGAAATTGCTCTCCTCTAATTTTCTGCATTCTGTTATAAACTTATAATCCAATTCTGTGAGAAATAAATGCTTTTATGGACCTAAGTATTTAGCAAATGAGGCAAAAAAACATGAGAGTCATCTTCCCAATCATATTAACAGCAAAACTCCTGTGATTGAATGAATCAAGAGTTAACACTACAACACAAAGGGACAGTTTATAGTAATTAGTTGTCCAAATTGTAGGTCTTATTTTTAATGAGAGTATCATCACAATAAAATGTTTATTACAAATATTAGCGCACTATAATAAACCAGCAACTGTCAAGCTCATCTTTGAGAAACATTGGGGGGGGGGAAGTAAAAACAACTCCAAGTAGCTTCCCTTACTCCTGTTACTAGAAATAATATCAATCAACACCTACAGCACTAATGCATTCCAATACCAAGATGATCCTCCTCCAGATCTATGTCTACGGGTGCAACTAACACACTCATGTACAGAGGGGATTAGCTTCAAAACAGCACTGTCTCACCTCCTCCTTGGCCTCGTGATGCACATTCATGAGGGGAGAAGAGACTGTAAGATTGGGGACATACATTATTTCCACTTTCACTCTTGGAAAGTTTGCAGGAAGAGAATGAACCGCACAGTGGAAGTTTTATAATAATAAGGTACCCTCAAATCAATGCAACTAGGTGTGGTAAATACAATCAAACAATACTGAAGTGTTTTTCAGTACTAGATTCTTCGTTAGACATCATCAGCTACTTGCTGGTAGCCTCTCACATGCTCAGTGAGAATGGATATGGAAATCAGGATTTAACCTAGTCTTTAAAATGATTGCTGAAAATTATTTAAAAAGAGTACTTATTTGTTTTACATCAACATGACTTATTTCCTTTTATACAGATGGTCATTCTATTTTGTATCTAGATTCTCATTGCAGCACTTAATATTGTACAAGATTGCTGTTTGTAACTGGACAAGAATTTGCAAAGTAACACTTAGAACACCATACCTTAGAATACACATTTCCACAATGCGAAATCAGAAATACTGATTAAAAAATGTGTCACCTTGTTTTATGGTTCAAATGTACTATAAAAAATGTTCCCAAGAAACATCTGGTTTGTATTCACACCAGTTTGGTTTAAACACATACGTCAACAGATAATCCTCATATTCCAAGTCTGAGTGAAAACAGACCTTTTCAGCAAATTCAGCCTCACCCTAATTCCTGCTGAAATAAGTGATAATTTCTACTTTATTGGGTGCAGAATATTATCCTCTAGTGAAAACTCTCAATGAACTTAAAAATATAACTGTTAATAATCAATTCTTACCTCATCCTATTATCACTGATCTCAGTGACACAGGAACATATTCTAAGGGATCATTAAATAAACAAGCATATGCCTTTTTAGATTTGAAATTATATTTTTCAAAGAACTGACAAGCATAAAAATGAATCATAATAACCTTTATTACAGATGCACTCTTATTTTCAAGAGCTGAAGACTGTTTCTTTTCAGTGCTAAATAACTTAGCATTTAATCAGAACAGCAATCATGAAACAGCAAAACTCTACAGCAGTTATGAAGTAGCAAAGGAATAAAACTTGGATTTCTTTATCTGCATTTCCGAGTCCTTACAAAGATTGCACTAAAGACAGCATAACCGCCCGTGAGGCAGGCAGGATACTACACTGTAATCACAGTTATTAAAAGCAATCTGAATTATAAAAGTTGAAGCAAAATCAGACTTATTTTTAAGTACTGTGTTTAGTATAGCACAAAGATTAAAAATCATTATTTTTCTGGATTAAAGGGCTTTTAGGACATAAGCCATTATGACAAATTATTGCAATTCATTTTTCTAAAATGTGAATAAAACAATGATAGATTATGTGAAAACGAAATAAGTTTTCAGTAGAGTCTTGAATAACATTCAAGCAGTATGCAACTCAATCCTTGAAAAACATTTCATCATTTATAACATAAATCAAATTAAAAAGCTAAAAAAAATGCAACTTATAATTAGGCATGTTGTATCACTGAAATGCATTTTCAAAAGTAAGTTAGTGATTTTACTGGGAGGAGGAAGGAATCAAGCTTTTGTGGGAAATCTCTCAGTTCTAGGAAGTATGCAAAATTAGACAAAAGCTAATTAGGAAGCCTTAGAAGACCCTAACAACAACATAGATATAAGTAGTTATCCAAGTTCAAACACAAATCAATGACCAGAAATATAACTTTTATAAAAGTGGTACTAGGCGGAAAAAGCAGTAGACTACAAACAAAATCAGTGCATTGAAATGATCTTAAAAGTAGTTACTGAAAGGGAATCAAATTTTAAAACGACTTTCACTTTCAACATTGTGTGGGTTGTGTGTTTTAGCAGCCAAACCTGTGGCTTCTGGTCACACATCAATCTGTATGAAGAAAGGAAACCAAGAACAAGCAAACTCTGCCATCCAAGAACCTACACACCCAGACCTGCATCATTTCAGTTAGTGAGAACTGTCACTGAGCTCAATCGGGACAGAATCACGCCCCACTTGGAAACTGGCTTTCTTATTTGCATTACTTTTAAATGTAGGGCAGAAAGAAGATACCATCACAGAATCATGCAATAAAAAAATATTTTGAGATTTAAACATGCAGAAAAGTCAAAGAAATGAAAGATTAAATTCTCACAAAGCAACAATTCTCTCCTCCAGTGTAAGTTGTACAGTGCATTTCTGCTGATAATGTTTAAATATATTGCCTTGACACATGTTCATGCATGGTTTTGCTTCTGCTGTGCATTCAACTGAATGACTAATAGATTAAGGATTTCTTTTAAGCATTGTGCTCACTTAAGATAAATGTTCCACAGTACACAGTGCCCTGTTGTTTATGGAAGTTTCAAAATGGTAGTCATGATCTATTGAGTCCGTTTTCAACCTCTCACATTTAGTAAGGCATTCCGAAGCAAAAAACAAGTTCCAAAGAATGTATGAATCTAAACAGTTACAAAAACAGAAGCCCTTGGGGAAAACGTTTTTTAACTTGTTTTAAAGCTCTTTACACAACTGTTCCTGTTTTGCAAAATATATTTCCCATTGTGATTTACAGTATACTACAGTTGTTCTTTGTGAACTTTATTATAAAGTTATCCACTTTTTTTTTTTAGTAACAGTTGAAAACCAGAGCTCCAGACCATGGGCAGTCCTAGATAAAGGCAAATATCATGCCAGAGCAAACAAAAAAAGACCCAGTGGATATAGAGGAAGCAACAGGAAGTTTTGGAAGAAACAAACAGAACAGAACACAAGTTTCAAAGAGCCCAAGCTGCATCAAGAAGATTTATGTGAAACATTTTGACTTTACAGTCTTGGAAACTTTGATTTGGGGGTGGGGAGGGAGGCAAGGGCAGGAAGGATTAGAACGGAGAACACAGCAATAGGGCTTAATCTATTTCTGAACTTTGTGAGTCACATTTAATGTTAACTTTCAAGTTACACTGTTGGTAAATAGCAGTAGCAACAACAAAAAGTTCACAAATTCTGTAATTCATTATGTCATGATAAACACTACCAAGTAACAATCCTGCACTGACCCTGTGAATTGCCTAGTTGACAAAATGGCAATTAGAAATGAATAGATTTATGAAATAGTTTAATGTTAATGAAAAGCTATGATAACCTTATGATATGAATTACAGTTTGATTAATTCGCAGGTAACTCTCACAAAATTTGTTAGAGCTGAATGCTGTGACATCTTACCAGGATTTGAGGACAGAAATAAAAAAAGGACTTTTTTTGATAAGTTATTCACATTTTCAGTAATGTAACAAATGTCACAACTAGAATAAATTGATTTGTGAGACTATTAGACTACAGCAGATTTAATGAACACCAGTATTGTTTCAGTTCATACAGATGCTGCAGCATCTGTTCTGCAGAAAGTAGTAAAACGTCAAAACAGGTAAAGCCTTTAATGTGCAATTTCTATTTATCTTAGGTATCTACATGATAAACAGTCTTAATGTTACACTCACCACATTGCTATGAGGTACAAAACGTATTATCTCTCTTTGTCAGAAAGTATTAAATGACTTACCTAAAACACCCTGCGGTAGACTGCATGTTTCCTAAGTTTCCTGCTCACATCTTAACTACTCTTTTCCACCTGAAAAGAAAAATGCTCAGGATCAGTGACAATTCTTCTTACACTTGCTCAGAGAAAGGAAGTTATCACCTAAGGAATAAACCAAAATAATTTCATTTCTCAAAAAGCCATGAATTCTTGATGTTGGTGCTGCTAGAAAAACAGGAGACTCCCGTGAAGAAGAAAAACTACAGGATACTGACTTAGTGCCTATGCTTGATCAAGGGCTGTTCATAAGTAATAGCAGAACTGTACATGCTGAGGGATTTGTAAACTTTTTTTAAACATTAATTTTCTCATATACCTTTATCATCCAGACTATACCCACTTCTACAAAAACTTTCATCATGTCCCTTCTTGAATCCCATCTTCCCTCATTAGATTTGCAACCACACTGTAATAAATAGCTTTAAGGGTAACTGCCATCCTCCACCTTGCATAACCTAACGATCTAATGAGAAAATGATATTTCAAATTACATTACATTTCAAAATACATTTCAAATGCATCATGTTTTCTCTAGAATGAAAAAGCCAGACTGCAAGAACTGACTTGACATTCAGCTCTGGTTCATACCAAAAGGAAATCCTTATGATTGTGAAGGAGAGAAAGTAGTACCTTTAAGTCACATACATAACTCCCATTTACCTTTTTGGAGAGCTCCCACAGAAAAAGGAAGACAACCACAAATCAGAAGTGTAACATAGCCAAATCTCCTCTATCGCCACAGGAAAGGTGCAATTATAATTTAGCAACAAAACAGCAACGCCTCCAGGCAGAACTAAATCACAAACATCATATTGAGAAACAAAAATCACTCCTCCTTTCCCTCTACCCTCAGGCTTATAATTAAAGGAAACTCAAACGAGATCCTCTTTACTTCTATTGCTTGAAAACAAAGAGCCCTGTTGAGTCAGGGAATACATATCTCTTTGCAGAACTTCTGCAGAACTTCCACCAGAAACTCCCAGTCTGCCCTGAAAATGGATTTCAGGCATAGAAGGCGATAGAAAAGATATATTTTTTTAATCAGATCAATAGATCTAAGTTGTTAAAAGTATGTGGACTTTCATAAGACTCATAAGAATTAAAATACCCTGATTATGTTAAAAAGGTAGATGTTTTTAGAGAAAAGTGTAATTAGCACTTAGAAGTGAGGAGGGGCCTTAATCATCATGGAACTTAAAGAACAGCTGTTAATTATTGCCTGCAGGAAAGGAAAGCACTGACAGGAAGAATAATGACAAAATTAAGTACCAAATTTGTGTTTCTGTTGAAACCACAGTTTTTAAGCGTCCACTCGAGTTCAAAAAGTTAAGGTCTGGGCTTATGTTTGGAGACACTCTATCTGTCCACTTGGATAGCTTTGGTGAAAATATTCTCTAGCTGCTGACTAGCCATTTCTGTCCTTCAGCTTGAGAGCTGCTCTAACACCTGGTAGCTGTTTGGGTTCATCCCAGTAACTTCCATAAGGACTTTCGGTATACTGAGCAAGTACATCACATTCTGGATGGGAATGAGTAGTTCTGCTGCAGAGGGCATTTAACCTAACTTGTTTAACCTAAATGATTCTATGATTCTATCATATGTGGCACTTAGGGACATGGTTTAGTGGTGGACTTGGCAGAGTTAGGTTAACAGTTGGACTCGATGATCTTAAAGGTCTCTTCCAACCTAAACAATTCTATGATTCTATTCTATGATTTATTATGCAAGACACACACATAGTCTGGTTCTGCTTGGTAACAACCTTCCTGGAAGTTGGTGGGTTCTGACAGGGCGCCACCTGAAAGCCAGGAAAGGCAAATGGAAAATTCTAGGAAAGCTTCATTTCAAAGCATAGGACTTTTTCCAGGATAAGGAGATTATTTAACTATTTTCCAGAGAGGTTCTAGTATAGGATAGTACATGACAGGTAGAGATGTACAATCAGTACATATTTTTTTAGAGTTGCAGTAAGTTTTGCAATGGTATTCTGGTAGCTCATTCAAGAGACTGTTTCCTGGTTGGCATACAGTCATCCTTATAACGGTGAGGTAAGCATTGTAAATGCCCCCTTCAGAGGGGATGCAGTGTTATCTCCAGAACTGACAATATATCCCAGGGCTGTTTTGTGCACTTAGAGCAACTAATTGTGCAACTACACGTATATTGGTCCAAACACCATTCTGTTTGACAGGTGTGTTCATAGTAGCATGTAACCAGAAACAGCTTAATGGAAAAGTAGCAGCAGCTATTAAATTTCTAGAAGCTACTGAAATAATCCAGGTTTTTGATAGAGAACAGCTTTATCATCCTGATTTTAGGAACAGCACAAAATTTGTTGGTACAGGTTTCCAGAATTTCTTTTTAAAGCAGCTGAAGGAAAAAGGCTTGTATTCCTGAAAGCTTGTCCACTTCTCTCCTCTCCTTCTCTATATGATTCAAT
This sequence comes from Phoenicopterus ruber ruber, assembly GCA_009819775.1. Lineage (NCBI taxonomy): Eukaryota > Metazoa > Chordata > Aves > Phoenicopteriformes > Phoenicopteridae > Phoenicopterus > Phoenicopterus ruber. The sequence goes on along the minus strand of CM020217.1, from coordinate 25,398,565 downwards.
CTAAGAAAAGACACAGCCACTCTTACTAACCTACCTTCTCTTGGAATGCTCTGTGATAGCAGTATTTAGCTTAAGTTTGCACTGCACCACGCTATCATTACACTGCACAACAAAGCCCTTCAAATTGGATATGCAACCTCTGTGAACATATGCCACTTTATCGCAATGAAAGACTGAAAAAGGAGGATTGCCAACAACCATTCAACTACCTTTTCTCGTGCACTGCTGCACACAAAGGGCTGAATCTCTACTTTCTTCAATCTTCAGTCAAGACATTGTCCTAAGCCTATCCAAGCCACTTGGAATAATCTCAAATGAACTACTTGGTTAACTGTGGAATGAAAATATTCCCATTCTAGATTTAGTTCAGGTTAGTCTAGATTAGTTCAGATTAGTCTAGATTTAGTTCAACACCTTTGTCTTTCAAATACAAAAAAAAAAAGTTTAAGAGCTTGTGCATGCCAATGCGGACACATCAGCCATATGGGGACAGAAGCTGGCACGCTCATTTTGCTTTCAGGCAAATTTAACCTACTTCACAGCTCTTTTAGAGAGACCTTTATTTGATGCTTATTGCTTAACTCGTAGTGAACTTTCTAGGTCTTTTACCAGTCACTAGTGGACCAGAAGCTACTTGCTGATGACACAGCTCAATTTCCTAGTTTCGCATGGCCCACCACTTTTTCTTGAGCTCAACAAATCTGAGAAGATACCATCCCAAGCTAAAGATCTATTTGCTGCCTGGTCTGTCTACAGAAAGCAACAGCTCTGGGAGATGGACATACAGTTATTGACTTTTATGCACACTTCTCAAAAAAAGCCACATGCAGAAGGAATCAAGAGGGCCTAGCAGCTTTATAATACCTGATTTTGAATACAAAGAGGTACAGTAACAAGTAAGCCTTGTCTACCAAAACCAACTATTAAAAGCTTGCACAGATGGCCCAATATCCTTTCAAACATACAATCATACACTTTTTTTTAAATGTAGGATGATCTGATTGTTAGAAAGAAAGGCAAAAGAGCCAAAGCCAGCTCCGCAGGGGAGCGTAAACACTCCTGGGCTTTGGTCCTTTTACAGAAAAGTACACAGCACAAAGGCTACAGAACACACCTCAGGCTGTTCTTGACAGAAGTGCCTTGGCAACTGGAATAGAAATGAAACAGCATCCCTTTTAAGATTCTAGATAAAAGCTACCGGTGTCATTGCTGTAGTTAGACAACGACCTGTAACATAAATGGCATCTCCAATGTGATATTTTATGTAATAATTAATTGTGGGGAATGTCATATTCCAGTGGGCATAGAAACTACCCCCAGGTAATATGTTGCTTTTCTTCACTGCGAGAGCACAGTACTGAACAAGAGCACCATGGTTTGCTGTTTGCTCTCGCCCTCAGTGTGAGAGAGAGTTATTCTTTCACACAGCACCCCGCAAATAGAGGTTAAGCAACGTCGCAGCCTCCCTTGCCGATGCCAAATAAAGGAAAACCGATGGCATCGCACAAAGAAGCCTCTCTCTGTTTCAAGAGCTATAAATTCAGCCGGAGCTGTTGACCCCCATGACTCAGAGGCATGACTACCCGCAGAAACCAGCGCCCCAGCCGCAGCTCCCCGCCCCGCGGGCGGGCAGGGCTGTACCGGGCCCGGGCTCTCTGCCCGCTCGCCCGCCTCCCCCTCAGCCGGGGCGGCGAACGGCCCCGCTCCCCCCGGCCGGCCCGCGCGGGCTCCTCCCAGGGGCGCGGGCTCCTCACCTCTGCCTACCGGCCCGGCCCGAGCCCTGCGGCCGGGGGATGAGGAGAGCGGCCGGGGAAGGCGAAGCCTCCGCCGCCGCTGCGGCGGGAACCCGGGCCCGGGCCGCCCCTGCCCACCGCCTCAACCAGCCCGGCCCGGTCGCCAGGCAACCGCCGGCGGCTGCTGTAAACACCGCCACGCATGTGACGTGGCACGCACAGCCTCGACGACGCACAACACGACGGCGGCCTCCGCATTACGTCACCTCCCCCAACAGCGGGGGCGCCTAAAATAACCTGAGGGACTGCGCACGCGCACTGCCGGCGCGGGGAGGGGGGAGTGGTGTTCGGGACAGAGCCCAGCGAAACCGTCCGCCGACGCGGCCGCGGCCACGCCCGCCGGCCACCGTACTCCTCACTCTCACCTTCTATTTTTATTCCTTTGTTTCAAGTCCCCGCCCCTCCGCCGGCAACCGCCGCGGGAGGACGGGATGACGCCATCCGCTTCCCGGAACGATGACGCGCCGGGCGGGGGGAAGGCGGCTGGAATGCGCGCGGGGCTTCGCTGCCTTAAAGGGGCAGCGTGCCCCGGCCCCGCCCCCGGCGGCCCTGACGGACGGGCGCAGCTGGCGGGGGGGGGGGTCGCGGAGCCGCGGCGCTCTGCCCTGCTCCAGCCCTGGTGCCGCCGTCGCCGCTCCGGCGAGGGGCCGCGGGGCCCGGCCCCTGCCCAGCCCCTGCCCGGGGCGCTCGCCAGGGGCCGGGCTGGGGCGGCGGGAGCGGAGCCGGCCCCGAGGGGAGCGGGGCGCGGGCGGGAGGGTGGCAGGTGCCGTCCTTCAGTGCGGCCCGGCCCGGGTGTCACCCACTGAGGGAAACCGGCCTGGCGGCGAATGTGACCCCTCCGGGCTGGGGGTCCCCAGTTTCCCGGGTTGGGGGTCAGACCCGAGGCGGTGGGGCCGGCGTGGGGATTGTCTGGGGTCTTCCTCCCCCGGCTCTCCTGGGCAATTCAGTGGAGGAGGCCGCGATCGGCCTGGCCTGACGTTACTCGGGTTTTGTGTTCAGCGTTGTCTTGTTCTCGGCTTACCCGTTTGATCGCTCCTGTAGAGCGTTCCCCGAGGCCTGGCTGTGCTGCCGCGGTCCCCTGCCGCCCCGCGTAGCAGGTACAGCGAGAAGGGAAATGCCGGGTCCTGCCCCGAAGCAGCAGCGATGCATGGACACCCGTCTCTGCCTCTGTAGGGCAAGCCACAAGCACACATCGTTAATAAAGCGACGCCAATTTACAAAGGAAGAAGTCTTTAATGTATTTCCTATGTGTTTCTAACTGAAACGCAGAAGCGCCAAATACTGCCGTAAAGGCTTTCCACCGATAAATTAAACACAACGTGTTTGACGTAATGAAGCGCAAACAATTTTAACTCAGCCGAGAGCTGAGGGTGTGTTGTCCATAGTAGGTTATCTCTGGATCGGGATGTGCTCTGAAATAAAGCCCCTCACTCAGTATAAGGTCGAGATGATGCTGTGGCATCATATTTAGATCATGGCTCGTAGGGAAATCTAGGGTGTACTTAGTCACCTATGGCATGACCTTATATTCCCACTCAATTTAGTAACAACAGTTGGTTTCTTATGGGGCATGTGAGATTTAATTTATTAACTGAGTTTCTAGGATAAGTGGAGAGAAAGTCAGAAAAGGCAGGAGATGAGAAGTCAGCAGATGAAAGGGAAATGCTCAGAGGGATGGAGCTCCCAGAGAAATGTAAGTCCTGTCTCTTAAGTTTCTCAACTAGGACATTAATGTAAATACAGTTACTTATCAACAATATTTTTGATACAGTGCCCTGAGTGATTTTTTTTCCTGACTTTTAAACTATCTGGTTATGATTTTCATTTCAGCTTTTGCCTTTTGTTTAGTTTCGAGCCTTTTTATTGAATAGCACAGTGGGATCTGTCAGAATACTAAAACTCTCGTGTTCTGAGAATGATGTTTCAGCCATCTGAAAAAAAAAGCCTCCATTTACATTCAGATGGTATATCTTATTCATCAGGCTGGCATGTGGGAATATTGATATATGTTTGAGCATGTAAAATCCTGGTAGGGAAATACCAGAGTAACTCGCCTTTGTATAGTACAGAAAAAAAATGCTGCAGCTTAGCCCTGAGATAGCCAGTGTGTCACAGATGTATGTCCCCGTATCTTCTAACTCTGGAATGAATTCTACTCTTACTGTAGCCCCCTCGGCTGCTTTAAGTTAGGACAAGACATGGTACAAGAACTTTTAGCTTGTTGAAGAGCTTCCGGCTTTTTGTATTATGATCCAAAAGCGAGCTAAAAGGTTTTTTTTTTCCTAAATGATCACTTGAATTAACTAAACCAAGAAAAAGGTAGAATTAATAAAACATAGGAGATGATTGACTCTGAAATGTAATCTAATTAAGATGTCAGTTTAAATAAATCACTTACTGCCGTTGGAACTAAATAATGAATGTCAAAAGCTGTTTATGTGCAAAAGATATCTGTGAAGTTTTCCTGGGAAAGTCATTCTTTAAAAACCCAGTATTTTTCATTCTCGCTCATATAAATAATCAGGCAGGCTATTCTCTTACCGATTTTATGTTTCGGTGAATCTGAATTTGATTGTCACGCAAGCTTCCTTATGAGTCATTATCATAATTTCACATCATTCATTAAATGAAAGTTGTTTTTCCCCCTAAATCCCCTAACCTACTTCTATCATGCCAACAGGAGCATTCAGAAACTGGCACTAAGGTGCAGCTCTGATACAAGTTTTCTGTTTCCCCGTGACTCATTTGACATTAACATAATTATGTTACAGGAGTCAAAGTGATTTTCCAACTATGAGTAATGCACAATACTAGAGCGAATGTTTACAAGACACAGAGGCATATCAGCTAGCTGAAGTAACCAGCTGCTGATAACAGCTGAAGTAAGTTGGGGAATTAAAAAGTCTTATAATACAATTATCCTTCTTTGGCACTCGGTGTCATGTACGGCCGTGAGGTAGGTCGTGTGCTCTGCGAAGAAGGATCCAGAAGCAGCACTGTGCCCTAACGGGGAGAAGAGCGAGCCCGTGGGTAGTTCGCACAAGAAGTCTTCATAGTTTTCTTCCCACTTGCATATTTATGGCAAAGTCGTGCTCAAATGAGAGCAGTGATCTTTTCAAGAAGCGGCTGTATTTACCAGAGTTCATTTCAAAACGCGAGTGACACACATCCTCTCAGCCAGGAAAACAAGATCAAAATGAAACAACAACAAAAAAATATGAGGTCATCTCGCAAATATTTTGAACCCTGTGTATGTGAATAACACAAAAGAAGAAAACTGATAAGGATAAGGCAAAATTGAGTGCTGTTACCACGATGAGATATCTTTTCTCTGTAATAAAAATATCTATCTGCAGCTAGTGATAATGGTACAGAGAAGAATTACAATGAACATGTTCGATTAAATAGCAGAAAAAGTAACTACAGCATGTATGAGCCATAAGAAAAAACTATAAAAATAAAATCACATCTTAGTGGTGGTTACTTGTTTCAAGTGTTCCATGCAATTTTTAGAAATGACTGACTTCTCAGGGGTTTTTAAGTAGTTTGAGAAATAAGTTCATTTTTTTCCTGACTTTTTTTTAGTTTACAAGTAGCTTTTGAATGAAACTGGGACACTCTCTATTTAGAAGTTTGTCAGCTTCATCTGGATGTCCTTCCAGTGAGGCCTTATTTCAGTAATGTGCTGAGCACCCAGAACGTCACTGGTTTCGTAAGAGCTGAGGACACTTAGTTTCTCCCAGGATTAGCCGTGAAGGTAGAGGTCTAATTTTGAAATACCAACACAAACTAGCTACAATTTCCTAGAGCACTAGACTGAAAATAACCAGTTAACAACTTGCCTGTAAAATACCACAATAATACAAGTGGGAAAGAGAGTGAAATGTGGAAAATACATGCTGATAGCAGAACTGTTAGTAGAAAGGATGTTTTCCAGGAGACATATTCAAACGAGTCAGAAAAAAATTCCACCTCACACCCCATTTTTTTAATTCACAAGAAAATCTGCTGAGGCCAGACATTTGGCATGCTGGAATTATCATCATTGACTCTCAGAGCTGGATGAGGACCAGAATTGGTAAAAAAGTTGTTCGTGGCAGAGGAGGGCTGGAGGAGAAAGGTTTGCCACGGTACTTTGCATTGACAACACTATCCATTTGCCAGGAGAGTCAGGGCTTGGAGTTTTTCTGTTTTCTCTTGTACGTTTTTCATGCTGCACGACCGCAGGCAAACTCTAGTTCCGTTTCCTTCAGTTTTCCCACCTCTTACTTACTGGGAGATGTAATGTACCTGCTGTGCGGAGACGGCTTTGGATGGCAACTGCTACTACAACAACCAGCATGAATGTATTTAACAGATGTTGATAAAATCACCCAGCAGAACCCAAACCAAACATAAACAGAACAACAATCTAAGCCTCATCAACAGGAATAAATTCCCATAGCACAATTTAGCAGTCTTAAATTTAATCTGATTTGCTATAAGCTCATCCAGGACTGTAGTTCTATAACTGCAAATATCCACCTCCGTAGCATGCTATGCTACTGTGTTTACATCTATTTTCACTGCTTTTAATTACCAATATCCCTAACTACCAAAGCTCAACCCTCAGCTCAGGTTGCTAAAATGTACTCCAGTAGTACCAGAGCAGGTTCCTGTACCACAGGTGTATATTGTGTTATTCCTTATAGTAATACGTAACAGGAGATGTTTGTAAAATAGTTCTGCTCAGCTTCGTACCTACCTGGAGTCCCCTAATGAAGCGATCTTGAAAGCAGCACCTCTGCAATGCTCTGCATTTCCACCTCCTGCTTTCCCACTTGGCTCCAGAGGAATTTTCTTCTTATAATGATTTTCAGGGCAGCTGCACCCCGCGCTCCCCCCTTTTTCCTTCTTGGAGGAACTACCATTTATTTGTAACATTTATGTAGCATTCCGTGGTGACATACAACCTGTGCAAATTCCAAGTATTTAACCTTTGTTCCTTGCCGAAGCTTTGCGAATTAACTTAAAATAGCAGAGTGAAATAGGCACCGAGGGGCGTTTGCTGGAAGTAACTGATAAAATCTTACGAGTACTGCTTGCCCTTACTGGTTGGTTGGGTTTTGTTGTTGTTAGCTTGTTTTTCAAGCTGAGCTCCCAAAACAAAATGTTCACAATTATTCAGTATAGAAAATCATTATGCTTTTAGAAAGCAAATAAAAGTAAACATCCATCAAGATTTAGCTTGTTTTCTGAATTAGAGAAAAATTAGCTGATAGCAATTTTTTGAGTTTTCAGAGTATATGTATATACCTTGTAACAAGGCCCAATACTTCTGTAATAAAAATAGCTATCTTGGTGATACCCGGTAACATGTTACTGCGAATTAGCAGCAGAAAACAGAACTGGGAGTGCGTACCCATGCCAACAGCAATGAAAATAGTTTCATCCCATTCCATACCTGAATGAGGCCCCAGTGGCGTTGTCTTTCCTCGGTCTGGATGGAGCAGCACGGGCTGCTGCCGTATCCCACCGCAGGGCATCCAGGAGACCACAAGCAGCCTCTTCCACAGCTGCCGAGGGATTAGGGAGTGTGGATGTTAATGTCAGACCACCACCATGGTAAAGGTGAGCAGACCTGCCAGGAACGTGAGCTCTATTAGGAAATACTCGGGGAAACCCTCAGATGAACAGCAAATATTGTTGTTTGGGATGGCGATGGCTCCCCAGCACGTGATTAGGGGCTGAGAAGGGCTGAGTTAGCGTGCGGACAGACAGGCGGCTTCAGCGTGGGGCGACCTGGCCTTTTCGCATCTGCAGGCTGGAAAGAGAAGAGCTGGTTGGGGAGGGCTCCCAGATTTGCCCCACGGGGCAGTACGGGGAGGTTAAATGGCTCCGTGCAGAGATTTGCTCTGCAGGAAACTCACCGAAGTCAACAAATGCTGAAGCTGAGACTTTGTTCTGCTAAGTGAGGGAAAGCTCCTGCACCAGGGGAGATGCTGCCAGATGCTGCCAGAGTTTTCCAAATTTTTCCTCCCTCAGTAGCCCTCTGTCTAAGGGTTTCTTCCACAAGGTTGTGTGTCAGGTCCCCCATATGACTCTTAGTACTTTTTAGAAATATTACATATTGTAATATATATTTAGAAATATTATATTGTAATATATATCTCAGTTAAACTATTTCTTAGATACAGATTCATTTTTATAATGTTTCATATAATGACTTCTCTTAGAAAACTGAATTTAACAAGGTATTAATTTTAACACTGAAAAACTAGACATTAGATTTTGTGCCATATTAAAGCCCAGTCCTGCTAACACCTATGTATATGCTTAAATTTAAACATGTGAGTAGTACTGGACTCACTGAGATTACGTGCACGATTAAAATTAAGCATGCGTGAAAGTGTTTCAAGGTCAGGATTTCCAAATTCTTTCACTTGTTTAGAGTAAAAAAAAACCAAACCAAACTAGTAACAGCTCATTCACATAATAAAATTGTAGTCGTGTTTATGTTAAGGGACTTACTGTCATTTGATAGGCAAAGTATCTTATAAAACAAGTTTATATCAAACTTAACCAAATGAAACACTCCAATGCTGTGATTACCTGCCCCAGTGGCTGTATTTTCTAGTAGGAAAGAGAAATCCTTATTTTAATATCTTGAGTATTAGCTGGGATGAATATGGTTATTTTAGAATAAAGTGGCATGTTTCAAAGAAGAGATGAACTTTTTTTCTTAATGTGTTCATTTCATTTTTCTATCAACATGAGTTTGATGTTTCCAGAAAAATTCAAAACTAAACAGTACTTTACTTTGGGATGGAAATACGTTTTTTGTTTACAGGGTGTGCTGAACTTTGCTAAATCACTCATAAAAATGTTCACACGATAGTTCTGTCGCATTACAAGTTCAAATTAGATGGTTATGGAGGCGTTGAGGCTTCCTCCTGTCTAAGCATTTTCCCACTGCTTTCTATAAGCGAGTTATCCCTGGCGGTGGTGCACTTGGATCATCACAGGGGGAAACAAAGCGGTTTCTCACGCCTTGTTAATAATTGCTGTCCTTGCTGTATCATGTAAACTTACTGAAGAGGCTCAGGAGCCAATGGAGTTCCCATAAAACCTCAGCCACCCAAAATCTAGTCACAGCAATACCTGACTCCCAGGTCTCCTGTCTTACATGTCTTGATCCTCAGCTGGAAGACTTCAGCCCCTTGAAGTGGCTCCCAAACCAGCCACCCAGGTGTGCAGGGAGCAGCTTGACCTCCCCAGCGGGAGATGGGGGACTGCTTGCCCCCCCGGGCTGTAGGGAGGCACCTCTGTCCTCTTGAGAGCAACAACCCTGAGATCTCTGCCTGTGCTTTGGCCTCTTATTTTTAGTTTAGCGAGGCATCACTCCTTTCTTGCAAACGCTGGTGGAAGAATGAGGTAGTGCTGCTTCCTTTAGCATTCAGTAGGGATATGTAAGAGATGGGTTCAGTTCCTCTGACTGCCTAACAAGGTTTAATCTCATATTTCTTTTGATCTGGGAGGTTGCCTGAGCTGTCAGGCTATAGATGGGGAGAGGAGCACCCTCCATGCTCCTTGCTGAGGCCGTGCAGAAAATAGAGAGAGGACAGCTGGCTTGGGAGGAGACTGTTTCTGGTCCTTGCTCCCAGGGCTGCTTGAAGATTTTACACAAGCATTTTTTTAGAGCAGAAATGGAGTCCTGTGCTCACTTCTTTGAAGCAAGTGCCCTAAAATGCACCTGGTCATTGAAAGAAAGGCATGACTACGCTGTGCAGGTGCTCACTCCCACTGCATAGGATAGGCATGATCAGAAGACACATACCTTGGAGGATCTAGGGGAAGATTTAGTATCAGGAACCCACTGGACATAGTCCTGAGGAAGGTCCCTAGCTGGGTAGCAGATTCATTTGAGCACCCATGCAGAAATAAAACTTGGAGGTACATAGGAACACAAAAGTTGCTGACTGCAGCACATACAGGATCTGGGTGCCAGAGTCTTTATAGCCCTGGGCAAGGGTTTTCTCTAAAGGAGCTTGGGATTTGCTTGCTTTAGGTTACTACAGCTTGTGCATTTTAAAGCTGCCATCCTAATCCATCACAGGAGAGTCTGAAAAGGAGGATCCAGATCTCCTGCAACTGATGGCTGCGGTTGAGGTTCTGCATGCCGTCTTTGTTGCAAACGGCTCTCAGGAGAAGCTCACAGAAAGGATATTTCCAGTTTAAAACAAACAAACTATAAATATTCCAGTAAAAGGAAGGGATGTGTACCAGGTGAACTTTGAGATGTGCTCCAAAAATATGTTGCTGACCTCCCACTTGACATAGTCTGTTTTCCTATTAGACTGTAATATAATTAGGGCCTGCTCTAACCCTGCTGCTGGTTTAATGCTTACATCAATGGAAATGTGGCCTCACAGGCTGCAGCGAGAATAAGGTATACATGTAAAGTCTAAAATAATCCATGCCATAGCAGAAGGAAGGATAGCCAAGAGAGAATGCTTACCCCTCCTACTTTGCAAGATATTTAGGTGTCTTATCACATAAGATAAGATTCGGTGGTAAGTGTAAGTGGATGTTAGGCCAAAGGTCTTTGAGAACTTGAACGCAAAGCTTAACTCTTTTCATTAGTGCAAATGAAGTGCCGCTGAACTGGAGTCCGTGAAGTCCCACGGGGAAGTGAAAGGAGAACTGAGATCAAAATGAACTGAGATCAAGAGTTGAGGGCAAAGACTCTTGTATCAACGAAAGAGGGCATATGGAAAATAGGTGATGACTGTGCTGGTAGGTGATCATGGTGCTAACAGTCACCATGATGGTAATAGTTGATGACTCTTAGCTCATTTCGTCTCATCCTGTGGCCGCTAAATTTCACCCAATAACCCTTCTGTTGAGCTCTGGGAGATATGCAGCAGGTGCCATGAGAGACAAGGACAGGTCTTGAACTAGGGTAATAGAAGAAGGGTGATTATAACCCCCCCAGGTTTTGTAAGCAGTCCATTTGGGGCAGGCACATTCACAAATAAGTAAGATTCAATGAATAGATTATGTCAGGAAGCCAAAGGATGCTGAAGTTCCCCTGTTACACAGTTTACAGGAATGAGTTTAGAGAGGATGCCCATGGCTCTGTCCTACCAATACCCTGTGGTAGGAACACTCATGATGGGGGAGAAGCTGCACGTGTGCTGGTGACCTCCTGAGGAGCCAGGCTGCGGCCAGGAATGCTGCTTTTACAACACACAAATATGTACAAAGGGCATTTTAAAAAGGGAAAAGGGTGGTGTTTAAACATATATTCAAGTTGGTGATGAAATGCTACAAATGCTTCGACATCTGCATGGATATTTTAAGGATACAGAGCATTCATGGAAAAATTTATATAAATATATTTTATATTATTATTATAATCACACATTATATATAATATAATATAATATATAAATATAATATATATATATTTTAATAAAAAATATAGTGACCTGTAATAATTGTAAACAGGACCCCAGCAACTTGAGTACATGTTTAACCCCCATGCTCTGCAAAGAAAATAGTGTGCACATTGCACTTGCTGTGAGAGCCTTTTTTCACTGCAAGCACTCTCAGCCAAACACATGGCTGATTTACAGCCTGAGTTCAAGATACTGTACAGACCAGTAAGGAAATTGTTGAGAAAACTTTGGAACCTAAACACTCACTTTTGCACAAAGTGCAAATCACCTGTAAAAAAAGATCTGCCGAATTTAAATGTTGCCTGCTAGGTTACATATTCTCTCTGCTTCATACAGATGCTTTGAACACAAAATAAATCATCAACAAAAAAATCAAGCTAAACCACCCCAAGCCAAATCCTTGGGTGATGAAATGAAAGCACTTATGCCAATTTATGTCTGTGGCGAGTTTGTGGCTTGTTTTGGGTAGCCTGTCATATCTGTAGTTTCTGCTCCAGCCATGAAGCTGATGATTTATCTGGCTGGTTAAAGTGGAGTAGTGTATAAATGGTACTAACAGATACAGCCTCACTAAAGCCAGGAAGCATAACACTGAGCCTAATTTATGGTTTCCAAACAAGTCGTAGGACTGATCCTGCAATCCCAACTTGAGCAAAACTCCTTCTGAAGTGCTGGGCACGCCTATAAATTCAAAATGGAGTGCCAGGCTGGGCTGGGGGCTGCCTGATACCTACCTCTGCCATGACACGGATGTCATTTGGAAGTAGACTTAACTAAACATTGCACAATTTTTCTGATACAATGTGGAACATCTTGGCTTATGCAAAGGCAAGAAATACTTCTGCATTAGCAAGGAAACTACCTACCTTCCCCTCCAGAACATGACAGGCATCTGTCTCTTTAAAATGGGATGGTAAGGCACATTTTACTTTGATCAGCTTTCATTTATGGGAAAAAAATGATAAATTTAAATAGACTTGAACTACATTTTCCCTTTATGGGAAACTGAGCCCTTAAAAATGGTAAATTCCCTCCCTTAATGTGGAGCAATACAGTATTGAATTCCTGTACAGAACACCGTGAAGTCACGGTGAAATCTGCTGAATACTCCTAACAGCCCTTTACAGGAGTTTTATTTTTATATCTTTGCTTTCTCTCTCATGTTGACTGATGGCTGATTGCATATCACAGACTCTTTTCTGTATGTAAGGGGAGAACAGCATCTTCGGTTAACTAGGTCCTTACAGTTTTAAAGTAGTGTGTATGTTCATGTGTGAAGTACCACTAAAAATCCATCAATACTTATCTGTAAAAGCAAGCAGACTCTTGAAATGATAATCAGCAATTCTGGGAAGCAGTCCTTCAGCTCCCATTAGGGGTAGCCCTGCAAAATTAATTGGGGCTGACCTTGCACTGAACTTGACAGAGGTATCTGAGGAGAAACTCCCACATTGGTTCTTAAATGTCTCGATAAGTCCTGACAATAAGAAAGTGCCTACTCTAACTAGCTCCATCTGTACCTTTTAGAGATTGCTTTCACAGGACAGCTTTCTGTCTCCAGAAACAACCACTAAGTGCCCTCTTATGCACTAACCATATTTGCTTCACCTCACTGATCCCCTCTGGTTGGTAGGATTTTCTCTGATTTTCCTGTCCTTGAATCGAGCATAAGCAAGATCTTACATATGCTTGTACAAATTATGATTTGAATAGTCCCAGGAAGCAGTGCCAACAAAATACAGGGAAGTTATAAGGTATAGACTTGCTAGTTTAGAAGGACACCTAACTTGGAAAATCATCCATTTCATCTTGTTTCTTTAGAGTAGTTTAATAACTCCATCATATTTCTAAGTCTGCCTTACTCTTACATTGCTCGTACGCTGTAAAGAGCCTGAGATGGTTCTGTAGAACACGGACAAAATAACCCATTAATAACAAATAGCAATTCATACAAAACTGATCAGAAACAACCAACCAAAAAGTCTTTTTGTCCCGCAGCTGCTTCTCTCCTCTTTTTCTTTAGCTTGCAAAATCTCTTTATATACAACAGCTCTCCCACCTCCCCGTTCCGGTCCCTGCAGTCCCCAGGGCTTTGGGTCCAGTCCTATTTCTACTTTTCCTACTATTTCTTGTTTGCTGCATTTGGAGTTTAATTTCTACTAGTAAGCAGAGCTGATCCTTTTTTTTCTTTGTATTTTACATTTTCATGAAGTATAACAGTGAAAATGCTTGATGGGAAAGGCTTTTTGTCAGTAAGTGACGAGCTGAGCACAGATATGGGGATGAAAACTCTTCCAACTGATAGTTAAACTCCCAGAAAATGCTTTTCTTACCAGTCATCATTGCTTGTACACGACACCCATTAGCTATTCATGCTGCTGCAGGGGACTCACTTCAGAGTGGAAGGCTTCCAAGAAAGCTTCAGCCAGCAAAGCCTATGGCCTCAAATGCACAGCATGTGGGATGGTGTGGCGAACAGCCATATTAATCCTGTGCATTCCTATTCAGTGCAGGAAATTTATTTTCTAAATAACTTTCTGAAAAAGTAGGCTTAAATGATTTGATAAATCCCAAACATGAGAATTAGAGTGAAAAAATATAAAAAGATAATTTACCTTAGAGATGGTTATAAGAATAGTGTAACTTATTTTTTACTAAGTCACTCCTCTAACATCCACTGTTAATGCAGACTTTAGTGTTAAGAGGCGGACAAACACTCTGCTTTTGTTCTCTATGTCAAACTTTGCTCTTGTGCTCCAGGTGTCTTTAAAGTTCTTAGGGTTTTGTTTATTTTAATAATTCAGCATCTACTCAAATTCTAAGCTTTTTTTTTAGAAAAATAACAGTAATTACTGTACTTCAGAGGTCTGCAATGAATTAATGATCAGCCCATACCTACAAGAAAACTGCCAAAATAAAGACCACAATATATACGTTGTCAGGTTCTCATCCCAAATGTGTTAGAAGAATATAACTCCACAGGAATAAGTTATAATATTATAGAGGCTATTTTAGATCTTCATTAACAGCAAGTCTTAAGTTAGACAGGGCTTTTGGACAGGGCTATTCAGCCATGTATTTAATTGCTGTGCTGAATCTGGGCTTCTATTTGAGATTGAAAGATTGTCATGCTTTTTAGAGCTCAATATAAAGCTCTTGCATATAAGAAAACACACTCAGAATCCTTACTGGGGCTGCTAAATACTACTGCGACACACACATGAATAGTAGAAGATAATAATGCATCTAGAGAGTCAAGCAACAAAAGGCCCAGGTCTGATGCCCATTAGAGTGGTAATTAAAATTAGACATAAAAATAAAATACACCACCCTTTTCTGTGATTTCCATTTGGGAATCTCAGCTACTTCACACTAGAATGTAAAATACTGTTACCCATTTCAACAGACTGCGAAACAGAACCAAAGGAAGACCATCAGGTTATCTGAAATCACAAAGATGGTGAATAAGGAGCCCTCTCATTTCCTGACTCCCAGTCCAGTGAGCAGCACTGTCCTAATCTGCCTCGTTAATAATTATTTCCCTGTAGAAGGACTAAAGCCCAGCTCCACAGAAGGAGGCTGGGCATGGTGAAAACGAATGTCCCCATCTGTCCCACTTACCATCTAACCTGCAATGCAGAGTTAAGCATTACTGTGATTGGGGCATGCATGGCCCCAAACTTCCCTTCTAAACTTGGACTAGGGATTGAGCTGGTCTTTTAATAAAACCCCATCAGCGAGAGCACTTGGTCTGGAGGGAAAGACCTGAGTTGGGTTCTCACCTCTGGCTGAGAGGGATGAAACTCATGTCCCCTCTTTCTGAGGAGAAATGATCTAACCACAAAGTAATCAGTCGTGCTGTTTGGGGAATCTTACTCTAGTCTTCTCCTGCTCAAGCTGTCCTATCATGAAGTTACGAGAGAGTTAGACAGTAAACCGAACGGTGCCTGACCTTACAGCCTTGTGGTGAGGACATGCGCTGGACAAGGGGCATCCTGCAGTCTGCTTTTATCTCTCTGTAACCACTTTGCTTCAAAGAGTCATCGGACACAAGATAGACTACCCCACAGTGGGTGGCGTTCCCCACTGGACTGACGTCACTTGGGAACCCCAGGTGGGTGCAGTGACACCTGCATCTTCACCCGTTGCTGAGGTGGCCTCACCGGCAGCCTCCCGTGCCCACAGAGCAGTCAGGATTTGGGCTCAGGGAATGCTGCTGTGATTGCAATTAAGGCAGTCTGATTTTAAAACTGTGCGGCTCTATTGGTTTCATTTTACTTACACTTTGTTCTTATTATCTGGGCAAGTTACTGTATAGTTAAAGCCAAAAAAAAAAACCAGGAAAGATAAGAGGCTGAAAGTTAAGATCATTCATGCGTTCCTTTCATGGCAAGGCACATGTGAAGTAGGTGAGAGGACAAACGATAAGCAGAGTGAAAGCTGCAATGGCAGCCTTGGTTTTGAATCTTCTGTAGATTGCAAATCTGTGTCATACATTGTTTTTATTTGAAATGGTATTTATATAGAAATCAATGTTTAATAATTAGAAATGTGCATTTGTAATTATTATGACAAATTGTAATTTACATATTTACCAGGCAGATGAGAAGAGCTGTTTAAAGTATCAGTAATGATATTAAGTCTCAGAGTATTCTTTATATACGCACAGTTCCAAGGGCAATCAATGAGAGCAGGTAGCTTTTATAGGGGGTATGTGTGTGTGTGTATTTGTGCGCAGCAGCATGATGATTCCATAATGTATCCCAAATATTTGTAACTTAGCACAGTATAAACAGACATATGCTCTCACTCACTTCCTCTCACCCTCTGTGTTTATCTGGAAGACTACGAGAATACAAGCCATAATTACATTAGTCCACCTAAGGGAAACATACACTGTCAGTGAATAATTTCTAAGCATTTCTTTCAAGTCATTTCAAGAGGAGAATTTTGTATGCTGAGAACCAGTGTGACTAAATGCTGATTTTTCATAGTCCCTGGAGGCTAAATTTATCACTCATTGAAGTCAATGGGAATCTTTCCATTGACTTCAGTAACAGTTGGATCAGGTCTTGGTACTTACTTTAATCAGTGATCATTTTTTTACACATAAAGCCATTGATGAAGTTCAGTATGAATCTCTAACTGCTCTCAGACAGAATCTGGCATGCTTTTACAAGGTCGAAAGGATGGGGAGGGGGAGATGAAGGGGGAGGATCTGTGAAGACGGACCTTTTCTTGCCGTTAAAGGGATGAGACTATAAAGGCATCATAAAGGAGATATAATTTACACTTGACTGGAGAGCCACTAATATATCTAGCCTATCATTTTTCTTGTTCAGTGGAACCAGTGAGTTTGCTTTATTCAGTCTAGTTTAAGATGTGATTCTTTCATATGTGGGATCTCTTTTCCTTGTTGATTACTGTCTGGATGTATCCAAAGAGATCAGAAATGGTAATTACAGGCTATTGTGCTTAGCCAGCTCCTATGCCGGTGCGCAAAGTCCATCTGATAAAAAAAACCTTGAAAGGCTTCAGCAAGAGGGACCTAAAGATATACTTGACTGGGCCGGTGTCAGGGCTGTCTCTCAGCTAGAGAGAAGGGATGTTTTGCCTCCGTGCTCCCAAAGCACTGCATATAATAATGACTGACAACCTTGTGGAATGTTTAGTTGAGTAAAGTTCCATTAACGTTCGTGATAATTTTGGGTAGCGGAATCTGGTCCTGAAATGTACGTCTTGTTGCACCCACCAGTAATTTTGTTATCAGTGCCTCCATCTTATTAGCGGAGAAACAAAAAGTAAAATGACAATGAAAGAGAAAAGTAAAATGACTCATTTAAGCTTAGGAAGCTGTCAGAACAGGAGCAGAAGGACCAATGGGAGAAAAAGCTGGAAAAAGGGAACAGAAAGGGCGATGACGGAATCCAGGGATACAAGGAGGGAAAAGAGAGAAGTGAGAGGAGGAGAAACAGGGAAGTAGCAAAAGAAAAGGAGAAACGGCTATTTTAAGGAAATGGGAAAGGTGGCTATTACTGAAACAAAGCAAGAGAGAGTAGGAAACGGGATGTCCAAAAGGAGATAATAAATGGAGAATAAACGGATTTAGAGGGATAGGGAACAGGCAGTAAGGAAAGAAAGGTAAGCTGAGGAGAGAAAAGCAAGGAGCAAACAAATTTTGTCTTCAGTGTTAAAGAATAAAAGAAGTTAAAATAGTGCACTTATTTCCCTCCATAAGACATATACTCATCCGCTTGGGTGGTATTACATGTAAGACGGTAGCAGGGTTTGCCATACAGCCTCTGTGAGAGTCTGTCCTCTAACTCCGTGGTTTTTAACTCCCTTTAATTTTTGGACCTCATACCCCTGTAGAGATCCAAACCTTCCAGAGTGAATTTGGTCCTCACTACTGTAGGCTTGGGGGTCTTTTTAGTCACTTTTTGGAGAAACTCTTGGATGTAGCCCACAGATGCCCACGGGGTCTCCAGATGGCAGCTGAAAAGCCCTGGGCTGGGTGGGGATGACTGGTGCTACTTCTACTGCAGATTACTCCCATAGCTCAAGCAGTAGCCATCTAGACCTCGGAAAAAATAGTCCCAAGTTTCAACTCTGGTGTTAGTCCAGACAGATGGGAAAATCATCTCAAAACTAGTGCATGTTTTGGGGAACAGGGGAGTCTTACCACATAGATTCAGACCTGAATGTACCACATAGCAAAAATCATGGCGAAGGTTAATTCCCATCACAGAAACAGAGAATACTTTTTAGGCAGAGTCAAAAAACCTGATTCTGTGCTGATTTTACAACATGATAACTCTGAGTTCTGGAAACCTCTTTCTCGTATATGTGCCATGCAGGGAAAAATTGGACCCATCAGGGTTACAGTAATTTCAAAACTTAATACAATTAAAACCACAAAGCACACAGAGAGACAGGTTTACTCAAGATATCACCACACATTTTATTTATTTACATCTCATCATATTTTCACCAGACCAAATAGTTTAATGGAACTGCATGACCATAAACCAACATAGGATCTGGATGGGACATGGGGATTTTAATTGTGTTACTCTGACTGATGTCCTACTATTCCATAAATGTTAAGACAGGAGACAGCAGAAAGCTTTTGCTGTAAGGATGTGAGTCTGTTGCTCTGTATAATGATGTCTATAGCTCTGTTTAGCAAGGAGACAGCCATATTTTAGTTTTAATCAAATAACCCACCGCGTATGAAGTAGTGTGAAGGGATGTGGAGGCAGGATTTCGTCAGGGAAAGGCAGAGGAAAGAATTCTTACCTCTACACCAGAGACTTACGAAGGGCTGCAAGGACCACACTACGGAGTGGTATTCAGCCTAATGTCTGCAGAGAGAGAAAGACCAAAGACCCAATACGTGTCGGTCTTCTGGTGATGAGTTGCTGTACCTGGCTTAAGGGAAAGCAGGAATAATGAACGTGAATGTCACCTCTGTGAAATGACTGCTGTTTCAGGGAGGCTGTTCCCTGAAGTTTGTGACAAAAGAGAGAAATGAAATGGAAAAGGACTAGTAAATGTTCAGAGGGAGGCAAATGAAAGATATTTTATGAGATGGAAAATGAAACTGGCAAAGAACATCAGAGCATCTGGTGGCTGTACTGGGTTTTACTTTAACTTCCTGATAGTCTTAATTATTAATTTTTTTTTTTTTTTTTAAACAGACTGTGATCCTACATCTTTACTGAGCTCAAGTTAGCTTTGGTTTTAAAGGGGAGCAGGCTAAAACTTATGTGACACAGTGGAACTGGGTTTATTTTTCACTGTGGTTTCATTTTCTTTTTTCACTGAAGAATTTCAAGCCAGGACATGTTTCAGTGGCCTAATCTTAAATGCGCGCAGGAACGGTCTCTCTGTTTGCTTTGCAGGGAGGAGCTGGCTTACTTCAGGAGTGGTTCAAGAATGAACACAACTGGTTTGCTGTCAGTTTTTAGTACTGAGTGTAGCTCGTGGGCAATAATGGTCCCAGCAGTGGTGAAGCAGTATTGTATAGCAAACAAATCTCTTGGCTTTAGTTTTGTATAAGATAGTATGATTTCAAAACAAAATCATCATCTGCCTACTTGGTGAAGTGTTATGATTGTTGAGTAGATGTCAGTGACCCTTAAACAACAGGATAACTACTCATATTGAATGAGGGAGCTGCTTTTTTCCCCCCTTCATTATTCTATGACATTGCTCTGGTTAGCTGAAAATACTCTAAATAAATTCCCACTTCTGGTACAGCTAGCTCAATAAGAACGGACAGTTGCTAAATCTCTGTCAGAATTACAGCAGGCACCTGGTCATGGCCACTAAAACTGATGTTGCTAATATGTTTCCACAATAACTTCATGCTCAGAACTTTCCAACCAATTATCTTTTGGGAAGAAATTTTCCACATTTGGCCTCTGCTTGAGAGGGATTTTTTTTTTTCTTCTAGGCTTGAGGAAAACGATGCCAGCTGTTCTTGAACACGGCATGAATTATAAATTATGCTTCTGAAGTAAAAAGAACTTCACAGGCTGCACTGAGCTGAAATGTAAAGCTTGCTCTAAACCCTTCTGAAGAGCAAAGTTTTTGCCTGGCATTATACTTGACATTGATTTACCTAGATTAATAAAGATAAGGCAATAAACATGTTTTGAAAGAGCTGAGAATGATTTATCTATAGGTGAGTGAAAAAGACAAGCTTGCAGCTTGCTCGAGCTGTAAACGGAGAGCTGCCAGGTAGGTCAGAGGAGCTCCCTCCTGCCCTCTGCAAAGTGCACTTCATTGTTTGAGGAGAACGGGGAGCAACTGCACCTTCCACAGGAGGAAAGCCAACGTCGCTACTCCAGACTCCTTCCCTTCCCCACCAGATTATTATTTTTCTTTCAAAAGCAGACAGTTAAATGTAAAATAGGAGCGTTAAGTTTGCAAAGTTGAGCACGCTAGCACTAGGACATTTAAAAAGCTAAGATTACTACTCCTGTCTGTGTGGCCAATGTGTATGTTTATGTATACATGTACACCCAGGCAGCCACACGCACACAGAGGGGAGATACAGAGGGACTTTCAAACTAGTATTAGAAATCGATATCCTTGATAAAATGCTCCAAGCAATTAATACATCCCAGAATATAGCACTTGAGATGTATTACCTATTGTCAAAATACAGCCACGTTGAACATTATGAAATTAATTAACCAGTTGGAGCGCTTGATCAGGGTATACATTTTATATATGAATGAGTATATTGGTTTAGTTAGAACACCTGCAAGCTTGAAATGTCCTGATCTTTCCATGCTTAGTACAGAGACTTGAAGACTGTTTTAATGACAAGTTTGTATGTATTGTATATGGAATATTATCAAACTGGATAACACTGTGCATCTCTCTGTAAGCCTTCTGCGTCTCTCCTGGGTAAATGCTTTTTTGACATATCTTATTTTCTAGCACTTTGGGGGCTGTTAGAAGGCAATTTCTGTCGTTTAACAAACCAGGAAGCTATAGAAACAAAAAAGAACAAAACAAAAACCCCTTCATCATAGCCACTACCATATTTCCCTCTGTCCTATAGGGACTCCCTGGGTTTCCCTGAAATCATAAGGAAATCATGTGCTGCTGTGTTTTAAGAAAATATTTTTAAACAAACAACATTCTTTTTAGCTTTCTATAATTTCATTAAACGGGTCTTTCCTCCTCAGAGTAAAAACTGAAGTCTTCCTCTTCATGTAAAGTGAACTTTTAGCTGTCATCTGAAGCAGCATGGAGAAGGGGGGGGGGGGGGGGAAGGCGGGGGGGAAGGTTAAACAATTTTTTCCTGTAGAATAAGATCACATTTTTCAGTCCTTTCGAAAACTACACAATGTCCTTTTTTGTCCCCCCCCCCCTTTTTTTTTTCTTTCCTGTCGTGTGAGGGACTTTGATTTATTCTCACCAACAAATCGGCCCGGAGAAAGAAACCCCCCGGAGCCTTAATTTAAAAACAAAAAAAAAAAGGAGGAGGGAAGGGAAAGAGGGAGAGAGGACAGGATCTGTTCTGGTGCCGATGGATGCTCCTCCGTGGGGGCCCTGCGATGCCGCCCGGCTCGGCTCGGCGCGACTCGGCGCGGCGCGGAGCGGCGCGGAGCGGAGCGCGCCGTGCCTTGCCGAGCCGTGCCGGCGGGGAAGCCTTGCATCACCGACGGGCTCCGCTTCCCTCCTCCCTCTCTTTCGGGGAGGCTATTAATAGCATGACATCAGCCCGGGACTCGCCGCCAGAGTAAATACCAGCACTACCCGCTCGGCTATATAAGGGGGGTGATGCAACCGAGGCGAGAGGCAGAGGAGCGGGGAGCGGCGAGAGCTGCTCTCCCGGAGGAGGCAGCGGAGGAGAGGGGACGGCCACCGGGGCGGCAGCGCTGCGGGGTGGGCGCGGAGCTCCTTCTCTCCGGCCGGGAAAACAGCAGCAGCGGCAGGAAGGTAGGTGGAAGCGGGAGACGCCGAGACTCTCCGTGCCGGCGGGTCGCGGGGCTGAGCTCCGTGGGAGGTTGTCCCGCCGCGGAGAGATGCCCGCCGGGGGGTCCGCGGGCCGCGGCGAGGAAAAGTTTCGCCGCCGGAGCGAAGTCGGATGCGGCGGTGCCGCCGCCTCCCGTCAGCCCCGGGAAAGCCCCCGGCCCCGCCGGAGCCCCCCCCCGCCCGCCGGCGGCGGCGGCTCCCTCCCGGCGCTCCCATCGGGGGGAACCCCCTGCCCGGGCTGCCGCCAGATGTGAGCGCCGGGAGGGAGCCCGCCGAGCCCCGGCTCTCCGCGGGCCGGCAGCGCCGCTCGGCACCGCGCGGTGGCGGCCGCGGCGGAGGGACGGCGCCGGCCCCGGGACCGGCGGGGATGCCGGAGCGCGGCGCGGCCCCGCCGGGCGGAGGAGGCAGCGGCGGCGGCACCGCCACCCGGGAGGGTCCGCAGGGGCAGGGACTGAGGAGCTGCAGCGGGACTGGCCAGGCGATGAGTAACCCCGCGCTGCCGTGGGTGTATATGTGTGTGCATATATATATATATATTTTATATGAGTGGGAACTCTCGGTGAGAGCCAGGAACATTCACTTTTCTTTCTGTCCCCGTGTCTTGACATGAAGAAGATCAGTTACTAAACTGTTGCCTAATCAAGTCAGGCGTGACACAACAGCAAACTTGTTTCAGAGAACGAGTTTCCTTTTGGAAATCAATTTTCCTCCCAGTAACAGCATTTGAGAAGCTGGAAGGCAGCAGAAAATGGTTCGGGAATGATGTGGATGTCAGAAAGCTTAAGGTCAACCAGCGTGCACAGAGGTTGTGAACTGTAATTGCTCTTAATGCTGTTTAAGATTAACCTCAATGGTTATCGGGGTTTATTGCATCAGCACCAGAGGAAAAGGAATTCATATGAAGAAATAAAACCAAGAGGCACAGTCAGCCATCTGCAGCTAAGCAAAAAAGAAGAGACTGAAAGTAGTCCTTTTCAGTATTAATGTTAAACAGGAATACCCTTAAATAATAGAAAGGCACAGCTAGGAAGAACGTCCTGAAATTAAAATATTGTCAGATGAGATGTAAAAGTTCACTGTAGATGGAAAGAATCATCAGGAAAAGAAGAAACAAAAAGTAGAGGAACAAATGAATAAAGTTGTTTGAATCTACCTAAATTGGGAGGGTACCATTAACAGAAAAGCTGTTCTCTTTGGAGAATTCCAAACTAAGGATAAAGTAATGAAGCATTAACTCCCACTGGGAACAAGCCGTGCCTTTCCAGTGCAGGTTTGTGAAATGTGCAGCACCTTCAATGTCAGCAACTTCAGAAGGACTCAAACCAGCCTGGAGCTGAGGTCCATGTGCACGGTCTAACAAAGTAAATGGAGATTGTATCGGAAAGGCCCAGATACAATCACACTTTAAGGCTTGCTATTCTTATTCCTACTGTTTCCCCAGCCTTCACAAACCCAGAGAAAATGAGATAGTGCACTCGATGGCCTATAGACAGAGGTACAATTTGTACAAAAACTGGCGAAAAAGGAAAGGCAACCTGTTGTGTTTTTTCAATAGCAAAATCTAATTTTCATTTCTGTAAAACATTTCTAAAAGCAGATTTGTTCCTCAGAAATTGGAAAACATCTACCTTGTTGTTATGAAGAGGGAATCTATTCAGCTTACTGAGTACATTTGACATAAGGCTGATTATTTTTGTTATTTGTTTCACGGTGGCTGCTAACGATCTCAGTGGTAGACTGGAAGCCTACCCTACTAGGCACTGTCCAGAAGCCCTGCCCCAAGAAAGAGCCCCAGGAAAGCAAACCAGTGGCAAACAGCTCTGGAAAATGGGACTCGGCTCACGGCAGAAATCCTTACACAAGCCTCAGCCCCCTGGTAGGCCCTCCCTTCCCTAAAGTCTGAGTAAATAGAGACGCCTTTCAGGATGTCTGGAAGGTCAGTGAGCTGTTCAGGCAGGAGAGCAGCAAGTTTCTATGGTCAAGGACACTTCCCCCTCTGTGCTTCCCCTCCCGTGGGCACTCTACCACTCTTCTTTTTTTTTTTTCATACTAATGACAGATGGATGAGAGTACCCGAGGACATTATAGTAGGGTTATGTTGGTGCTCGTGGTACACTTAACACCAACTAGTAGAAATCCACAATTAACACAATTTCTCAGGCACGAACATTCTTGGTTTCCTCTGGTGCTGCTGCTGACCTTAATTAAAAGTTCACCTACACTGCAAAATAATTGAGTAAACCACCAGAGCTCGAAAATGATTAGCCTAATTAATTATTTTGTAGGCTGGAGAAACAGTTTTACTGTTAATTTAAGACTCCTGGTTTGATTGAATTATACAAAATTAACTTTGTTGAATGAAGCCATCACCGGCAGCCAAGGAGACTGATTCAGTGAAAATAGCTGACATTTCTGCTAGCAATGAGGGGTTCACTGTCATCTGAAATGAGCCCGTTTAAATGAGTTGAATGGTTGAATGTTGCTAAATGGTAAATAATGCTGAGAGATTTCAGCTGAAATTATAGGGCTGTTTCTGACTTGTTGGAAAAGAGTAACTGCTAGCTTTCTGAGATTATAGGATTAAACTGTATCAGTACTTTAAATGTGACTCATGAGCAGGGGCTTTCTGAAGAGAATTACATAAATTTCCCAAGGTCTTTCTGAATAACAAATTGTTCCAAATAATTTCCTCATCTTTAATAACTACGGGTGAAATCCTGGCCCCATTGAGGTCAACAGAAAAAGTCCTCTTGATTTCAGTGGGTTCAGGATTTCACCCCCAGACTCTGGGAAATCTTCAGCTCTTCTGTGGTCACTGGGTGAGGAAGAAGTGAGGAAGTCTCTGCAGCTGGATTTTCTACCAACTGGCAATTCGCTGTCCTCACATTTTATATTTACCTCACTTAGCGATGAACCAGATTCTACTCTAATGTGTGCCAGTGTAGATTTACAGTGTATTTTTAGATATCTCTGAGTAAAATCTATCTTCTTGTCAAGGCACATGACCTCAAACATTTCTTGCTGGGTTACAGAAGTAGCGTACGGGGAACTCTGCGATTCTGGGTTGACCATGTGGAAATTTAACTTACCCACACTGCTACCCCAAGGCAACTACTTGCTTACCTGCACTAAGTTAATCACAATTGACTTTGCTATAATTATTACAGTTCTAATCAAGAGTAGATAACACATACTGTAATTACCCGTAGAGCTATAAAAAAAAATACCAAAACCTACACAGCAAAGAAAGCTGGAAAACCAATGTGTTAACATCCAATTTAACAGAACTTGCTTTATGAATAAGGGAAGTAATACAATCTGTTTTCCTATGGATTTCCACCTTTTGTCCCTTGGGCCACCCACAAAATGTGCTCAGCTTTCTTCCAGAGCTCTTATCTCACCTCTTCCAGGCGAGAGACGGTTTGTGTTGTGCAGAACCGTGTGCATCAGCTAGCTAGGTTGCCCATGATGTTTGGATGGCTGACTGCTGAGTTTTGCCTCTTTCTCCCTTGGTGGGGTCACCAATTTTCACAAAGCACATAGGGGACCTCTCTCCCTCCAAAACTGGCTAAAAAATTAGTAAGAATGACTAGAAAGAGGAAAGTAGAGAGCACTGTCGGGTAGGTTCATTTCCCTAGGAAAACCACTAGAAATGAGGTTCCTCCATGGGTGTCCATTTGCATAATTCCCCTGAAGTCTCTTCAGTCATGCTATTTTATATCAGCAGGAGATGTGACCATAAATATTTAAAAATTTCAAACCTCTTGTTGAGGGCACATGAGGACAGTTTCAGATTTTACAAGAGCAAAGGAATGAAACAAATGGCTTCACGTTTTTCATGACTCAATCCCTTCAACTCAGCCTGTGCTTTGAAGCCCCAGAGTGCGTATAGACTTTTACCTTTGTGCCAGCTCTTACTGTGAACAGTTTTTCGGGAGTTTACAGCCAGATCTACAACTCTGTGTAAAACAGAGCATGACAATTTTGTGACAGATCCTGTCTTGGTTAGCAAACTTCAGCTCCTAGTAGAACTCTTTGAGCTTTGCCTAAATGTAGTTGAGATCAAGGTACACTCTGTCCATTTGAAGCTGGAATTTTGTGGTGGTATAGCTATGAGGATGGAGATACTCTTAAAGCACTTCTGTGCTTTAAATAATAATAATATTTCTTTGCTTTCTGATTTTTGTTCCTTATTCTCTTTCTCTTCCTATTCACTCAGTTCTCATTTGACACACATTACCAGTTTAAAACTTCAAATTATACATACATATACACCATTTTTTACATATACACAAAGTTTCAGAAAGACCTAGATATTGTGTGATGCTAATACTATTTTATTTTTAAATACCAACTTGAAGTTAACCTAAAGTAGAAGTTTTTACTAGTGACTGAATTCTTAACTGCTTGACTCTAGTGAGAGATTGGGGTAGATGGGGAATGGGGACTGAAGCAATGCAAGAAATAGTATTATTTCACATTATAAAATATACCTCTAGGAGATATTATTTGCCTTTCTAAAGTTATTGAAAGACTATTATTATCTCTTTTTACCTTTCAGCAAAATGATGGTCCAACACTCAGGCCAGGTATCTGCATTAGAAGCCAGCGCCTCCGCAATTGTTCCCACTTTGTCCCCTGCAGGGTCACTGGGGTTTGATGATTTCACAAATTTAACCCCACTGGTGAAAGAGGAACTGAGGTTCGCCATTCAGAACAAGCGTCAGTCCCACAAGATGTCTTCTACATTGGACACGGTGACAGTTTCTGAAAGGCCAATTGAAACATCAATCATGAAAACAGAGGTATGGCTCTTTAAATAGCATTTCAGTGTGAATGATTTAATTATCTATTAAAGTTTCACCACAAGACCAGTAATTATATCAACTACAGACAACCCTCTCCACCATATTTGATCCTTTTAAGCCTGCTACCTGGCTTTCTGTTAACTGCTTCTGGGAAACCCTCTGGTATTTCTCATTTCCATTGAGGCCTATAGTTGGGTAATTTATTTTTGATTATGAACTAAGGACAATGTTTTACAGAGATTAGAGCAAGTGCTAACCTGGTTTCCCTGCCTACTTGTGGCTGAACTTGGAATAAGTCACTGCAGCTTTGCTTCAGTGAGGACAGTGCAGTAGGACCCACGTGGGCTACACTGAGGTAGACACAGCCATGCTATGTCCACACTAGGTTTTTACTTCAAGATAATAGTCTCTGTGAAAAACATTTCTCTTATAAAGTGGAGAAATAGCTTAGGTTAGGGAAATAGCTACACTTTGGTCTGAGCCTCTGCAGGAAACAAAACAAAGCTTGAAGGAGTGTGTTAATATCCCCTTTTCAGTGCTGCCTTTAGTTTGCTGCACTCTCAATTCCTCGTTCGTGCCACATCCTCCACTCTGCTTCCCATGTCCCTTGCTCCTTTTCCTCCTCGGGAAGTGGAGAAGAGATGGAGGTGTGGGAGTCAGCCTGGGAGACGCTTGGCAAGTTTTTGAGTACCATTGATTTAAGTGAGCCATCACATGGATTACATCTATCCAAACTCCAGTCAGGTTTTTACTGACAATTCTAATGGAGTTACTACCATTTTACTGTATGGCAAGCAAGGTCAGAATCACATTCTTATGTAACTCATGATGTGAGCACTGACAGCACTATCCATGTTGCTTTTAAAAATGCAGAAGTTATCAAAATACAGGTCGAGTATTTACGACGTCTTATGGATTGTGTATCTGTTTTTTATGGGATAGTTTTCTCCTGAAGAGGATGAAAGAAAAAAACGAAGAAGGGAAAGGAACAAAATTGCTGCTGCAAAGTGTCGAAACAAAAAAGGAAAAAACAGAATGTTTGCAGAAAGTAAGTGATTGGCTTGAATTATTCTTAATCTGTCATCCTGCCAGAATCTGAACAGACAGCACAGGGGCACTGTCATAGTAGGAAATACAGAAAGATGTCACCCAAAACTCTGTAACCCTGTCAAAACATTAGTTATAAAAAAATGAACACACTATATTTTAAATCAAACCTGGTTAAAACTGGAAAAAAGTGGAAGCACGGTAGGAGTGAAAAGAGATTTCTGTTTCAGTGACCAATCTTGTCTATGGGGATAATAGAAATTTGAATGTGTATATTGCACACAAAAAGTAGTAAAATCTCATTTCGTATAATATCCATTGTGGAGACCAAGAGCCTACAAACACCAACAAGTAATCTCTCGCTTCTTTATGAAATGAGTGGCATAGTAGCTTAGCCCTGAAGCCTCTGTCCTAAGACCCCAGTAGTGTCTTCACCTGCTCTGCTAGGACACAAAACTATGTTACAGCAGCATCAGGCCTGTCTTTGTTCCTATATCAGGAGTAGGGGGACAACAGCTAACGTCCTTACTTTATTAGCTTAATGTGGGTTTACAGATATTGTGACATGATGTTCCAGAGAGTTAATAAGAATCATACATAATTTGGGGTCAATTTTTGACCCAAGAAGTTCAGAATAATTTTGCAGAAGATAACAATAATGCTTTGGATACCTGTCATTGTAAGTGAATACAAGTCTGAATTTGGCTTTTCAACTTCATTACATTTCTTTAAAGGCCAAAGAAGGTAACAGTCAATCTGGTTTTTAGACTGTTATCAGCTGGGGGATGTATAGTTTCATCATTACAGAACACTAAGAACATGCAATTTCTTTCTCTGCTAGCCATATGCTTTCCCACCAATAAAAACTGCAACTATTAGATAAACATTGCAATTAACTATTTGAACTACTCAGTCTAATAGTTGTGTCTGTTCTTTGTGACTAGGAATCAGAAAAGCTGGAAACTATCAATGCAGAATTAAAAGCCCAGATTGAAGAGCTAAAGAATGAGAAGCAGCATTTGATATACATGCTCAATCTTCACAGGCCCACTTGTATAGTTCGGGCACAAAACGGAAGGACACCTGAAGATGAAAGGAATCTTTTTATTCAACAGATCAAAGAAGGCACATTACAAGGCTAAGTGATATGGCAAACACGGAAATATTATAGTGTTTTTAACAACTACTAGAATCCATGGAGGATCTGACATAATGCGTAGGATTCTATTAGTCAAGAGCCTTAGGAAGGGCAGATTGCTTTCTTATGCGGAAAGAATCATTTTGGCTTGACAGCGATTCTTCCCCTTGGAAGATCTGGTCTCAATCAAACTGAAGAGTCTTCTGCCTCAAATATAGGTTTTGCACCTGTCATACTTGCTGTTCCTAGGAGCTACAGACAACAGCTTCAGAAGTTTTAGCTCTCTGCTAGTATACAGTATCTGCACTCACGACGTTTGTGCTAGAACACTATGACTTCCGATGATGCACACGGTACAGGCAGCTGTGCTGGATGGACACTACTTTTCCTTGTTGCTGGTAGGGAAAGCAGACTGAGAGTATTTTTAAAGTTTTGAAGTTTCCAGGAGGATGGTTTCTGGCAGAATGTACTGATACGTAATGTTGCATTCTAACCTAACACACACATACACAAACACACAAAAAGCCTTTAGTTCCAACTAAGCTTTGTCATTTTTTTCACAACACTTGTGTGGGTTTTTTCAATGACTCATCTCAGAGACTGAATTTGAAAAGCCTAGTAGGTGCGACAAAGAAATGTTTCTTGCAAAATGTCCACGTAGCTAAGTTTGTATTTTTGCCTGTGGAACTCCACCTACTGTCCTTTGGGGACATTCTTCCTTGAATTGCTGAAGAGCAGCTTGTACCACCACTGGGTGACTCGGTGAGTTGGACCCACCGGGAAGAGGAAACTAACTATGGAGGAATATTGATACAGGTTTTGCCCAAGTGAAGAACTGCAGGACCGAATCCCAGGCTCATGAATCATGAAAAGTTTAAAAGAAAAAAAATTTCTTCTAGGATCTAATCCTACAAGCCTTAATTCATGCTATTAACCCTCACTCACAGAAGAGGTTCCATGGACTTCAGTGGGTCTACTTATGCAGATAGCTCTTACAAGGATAAGAGCTTGACAAAGCTTTTTCCGTCCTGGTCCGGATTGCTTCCTTTTGCCAGGTGATTCAGAGGGAAAAAGTACAATTGCAGCTACTTTTATTTTATGTTTGGGTGGCAACTACAGTCAATCATCAAAAGTGTTACTTAGAATCTAAAGGAGGCAAGAGTTTTGATGTAGTGAATAATTGTTTTTATTTTTTATTAAATCTAACCGTAGATGTTTTTGAACTGGTAGAAGAGCTGCTGGACAAAACAGTTGGAGCTATGAGTGTTTAAATTCTGATGTTTCTGTGAAATTCTCAGATTGCTTAATCCTATAAAATATATCCTTACAATTTTTTGTAAAAGAAAATATTATCCTTATTTATCACTAATATCATAATGAGTAAAGTTAATAAATACTGCGAGCAAGATAAAACTGAAAACACAAGTGTTGCGCTGTCTTTTTACTTTTATCTCTTGGTGTTTAATATTATAATTCCTAAACTTCACCAGTTATATTTGAGACACCACTACTGAAAACACTTATCCTTCATCTTTTCCACAGATGAGGCACTGAGTATCTTGAACGATTGGGTGCAGAGATTATACCTTCCAAAATTCAGTGGTGTCTAGCTGCTCCATGTCGCAATTTAAGTGAAGCAGACAATAAGAATTGAGCTTACAGTACATAATATTTTACACCAGTTACGCAGTGTTGAAATTGTGTTTTTGTTCTAAAGGCTAAAATTAAAGATACCTCAGCCATAAGCTTCTTACCCTACAAGTCCCGGATAAGTCTATCAGATATCATACCTGATCCTTATATGATCGTTATATTCTGCAACAGAACTTCTTAGTACATTTTCCTAAGATCTGGATATATTGTAATGTCCTATATCACGTTTTAAAGATATGTACTTCATGTATCTGAAAAGTGAATGTATTACAAAGATGACGTACAAGGTCCGATTCTGTCCTGAGAATCCATTGTCTTTCTGTATGTTGGAAGGAGCTTCCATTGACTTCAATGAGAGTTTTATTCATGCCCTGTAGGCAGAGTTTGGAGCCTCTGCTGCGACTTCCCTGGCTTAGAGGGCAAGTTCCACGGGGAATTGGGCTAGCTGTTTATCAGAGAATGGATATACATGAAGTGTGTTACAATAAACTTGTCAAGCGATGTTCATTGGTATTTGACTTCTGTAATGTGGAAATACAAAACCGAGGCATCATCCCGGTATCGTACACCTTGGCTTTGCCTTTTTGCATCAAATGCCAGCAGACAAAACTGTTTGCTTCCTATACTGTTATAAAGTGTTACCACAGAGACTAGAATATAATGACAGAATTCACGTGTCTCCCTTAGAGAATTTGTATGGTTGCTTTTAACCATATCACTGGTGACGCAGGCGTCATGCTTTTGTGCTTGATGTTATTTACGTAGCATGCCAAATGTTAATATGGTACCACTACTTCTTGTCAGAAGATAATCTATTTTTATTTCTTTATATGTGCAGTCATAGCTGCTTTCTACTGCTTGTATGTGTGTGTTAGCTCCTGCACGCTACTCTAGCAGTGATGGTACTCAAGTTCATTTGACTGTGCCCAGGAAAAGAGTGTTTAAACAGCTGGACAGGAGCAGTACGTTGCATGAGTTTTCTAAAAGTGTACTTTATTCAGGAGAACCTTTAAAATGCATTAAAAGCAGTTTGTTTCTATTCTCAAATTTGTTTTGATACTTTAAAAAAGAATTAATATATATTTATTCACGTGTCATTTAATTCATTCTCAGTTTCAAGGTCCAGGAGCAACTTCATTTTCTTAAAACAACTGAGATATTAAAAAGTAAACACGTTTTTTAGGTTTGCAACAATGAGCGTCCTATAAAGTGAAATTGGTACTCTTCACTGCTTGTCAAGGTATAAACAAAGTTTTGTTATTTCAAGGTTGATGATGAATTCCAGGCTAATTTCTTCTTTGTAGCCTAGGGCTTAGATTAAAGGACTGGAAATTAGAACTCCTGAACCTTTCCTAACCTTGCAACCACCAGCTGATAGTTATTTCAGCTTTCTGATTACCTAATGGGTTTAATGTTTTTGCTGCTGTGAAGCTTTAATATTTATAGATTGCTTTCTATGGTTTCACAGAAGATACTGAAGTAGTATAGCAAGGTTAGGGCTCTGGTTTGTTTCTCTGTATGTCTGTGTGTTGGTGTTTGTGCATGTGCGTGTGCCTGGAGAAGCATGAGGAAAAATGAACAAAATGTTCTATCCTGCTTTTCCAAAACTAAGTATCTACACCCAGACAGTCCCTGTGTTTTGACAGCCGGAGATGTGAACGAAAACTTTTGGCTCCAATCCTTTGCAAGCAGTCATAATTTGTAATCCAGAGGTCAGATAGAAGGCCAGGAGCTCCAGGGACCAGGAAATCCATTGCACTATTGCAAAATCTAGTTAAAAATATCCGCTGGAAGGAAGATCTAGCTACTATGAGCCTGGCAATGTTGAATACTTACTTTCCTTATCGGTATATCCATTTACAGATGTGCAGTCCCAATACATATATTCACTCTTTCATGCATTCTCCTATAGCTGCTATCAAATTTTACTTTTGAATACGTGTTTCACTTTTAATTTGATAAATTCATAAATCATCTGCCTGGCCTGCTTTAGAAAACCAACAAAATTAGGGCTATGAATTCCTGAACTAGTATTTTATATGTTCTTTAAATGGCATGAGTTGAAACCATGAAACCACCATTGGTCTCTATGGCATTCCTAATAGCCTAATAATTGATATTCCTTGAACAAAATCTTATGTCATCTCTTCTCCTTAGGTCTTGTTTTAGATGCTAAATCTGTGTGTGTACAGGCCCATGCAGACCCTAAAGCATGCTGGGCTTTACACTGTACATTAATAAGGAGCATCTTCTACTTTTGTCTAGCTCTTCCCCTGATGTCAATGAATAAATAGCAATATTGAAGGTAGATAGAGTCAATGATTTATGCTAGGCTGGAAATGTTTCATGAGACTGAATGGTAACAAATTTAAATGTACAGTAACTTTTCTACCTGGGCCCATTATAATTTGAAGTTATTGATTAAGGGGATGGTTTTAAAATCTGGATGATTTATGGGTAATGAAAATAAAACAGTACAATTGTTTGTTAGTAACAAAAGGGTTTTGAAAACGAAATCTACTTCATCTTAAGAAATTCCTAAATCCAGAATGACAACTGTATCTTACATCCATTTTTCTTGGTGGTTTTTTTTTTTTTTTCCTTGCAGCAAAATACCAGACTAGGTGCAAGCCTCATTCATGCTAGCCATTGCCATGTTTCTATGTTTGCCCAGTGCCCCCAACTGGAGACCCCGAGAATCACAAGATTAAAATGTGCAATAATATTAATTTATGTAAGTACTTAGTAACATTCTTCATTAGTTTGTAATGACACCTATAATATCTTCATTTCTATAATAGACATCATTCCTTTTTAAAGTGTAGTCCAGATAAAGAGTGACAATATTTTTAAAAAAATCTTGTTACTCAAAGTTCATTTCCTTAGTGGACACTCTGAGTCAGAACTGGTGACTTTAGTGATAAAATAGTTATTTACTAATTTTCAGTGCTATTAGACCTTCAAAAGCCATCACAGTTAGAAAAGAATACACTGGAGTCTATTCTTGATACAGCAGTTCTGGCTGCGTATCTTTGCTATTGCTGACAGTGATGCATGAACCAAAAGAAAAAAATTTCAGACCTCAAGCTAAGTGTACTAGAGCTGACACTCAGAAGAGTTATTAGACCTGTGAAATGAATAAATAGAAACTGGAAACAATCAGAGTTGAAGCTGGAATCCTTTTTTTCTGCTTTTGAGAATTTAGCAACTTCATATTTGTAGACTCCGCCAAAATAATTGTGCGCCACCATGCCCACTTAGACAGCAGGTATGCCTGCACAGCAAGTAGTAGTGTGGTGTGGCAATACTTCTCTATAAGCTAGCGTAGTACTGGGAACAACCCAGCGATGACAGCAAGAAACTCAGCACGGGCTAATTGATGCCACTGAGAGGATGAGCTCTCCGTGCAGCCAGAGGACGGCTGCTACTGGCATCTGAGGTAGCTCATTTAAAGCCAGCTCGGGTATCGTTCAGCTCCTCAGGTTAGCATATGTCACGTAGCTGCCTGTTGAGTAGCTGCCTGCATTCCCAACTAAATGGCTCCACCAGTTCAGAGCAAAGGTTCACCCAGCCCAGTTTTCTTTCTGCGGCAGTGATCAAAAGCAGCTGTCCAAGGAAGAATAAGAACAGGGCAAGTATGCTTCCTCTGGGTGCTTTCCCACACTCTGACTATTTTCAGCTCGTGAGTCACACAAGCTTGATGCGATTCCTTTAGGTAGTAGCTTCCATAGATCTTTCTCAAGCATGTGACCAGTTTCTCATCCACAGTACCAGCATCTCCAGTAACTTTTGGTGGCAAGTTCCATAGGGTTATCACCACTTGGAAGAAACAACAGTTCCTTTCCTTTTGACCCTGTTCCACATAACTCTACTTGACAGTCCTTCATTTTTGAAGTGGAAGAGTGAACACCTGCCCATCTTTTCCATGTCACATGATTTTAACTTTGCTGTGTGTTTCTTTTTCAAGATAAAGAGTCCCAGGCTATCCAGTGACTTTTTTTTGGTAGCTATTTTACATCCTTGATCATTACGCAGTTTTTCTGGGAAAACTGTGGTTTTTCCAGTAGTTTAAGATAAAGGGACCATAACTACACAGAGTCTTCAAGGTGTGGTCAAGCCATGGATTAATACAGTGGGATCTTGATGTTCACTGTCCATTTCCTAATAATTCCAGAAATTTGGTTTGCATTTTTGATGACTGCCAACGATCTATCATAACCCCAAAATCTCCCTCCTGAGTAATGGTAGACTCAAACCCAACATTTCATATATGATGCCAGGATCAATTTTCCCTGTATTCATTACCTTGTGTTCACTTGCATTGTGCCATTTTATTTTCCAAACTGTAAGAAGATTTGCAGGAAGACTTTAAACTGCCCTTCTCCTTACTATCCTGAGTAATTTTGTACTGTCATCAATTTTCTCACTACACTACTCACCCTCTTACCAGATCATTTCTGAAAACATTGAGCTGTGCAGGTCCCAGCACAGGTTCCTGTGGAACTCCACTGGATGACCTGCCCCAACTAAGGGTTCATTATTTACTCCTACTCTCTTTTCTACCTGTTAATGAAGTCTTTATGCATACATATGCATTTTCTCTATTCATAGCTATTTGGTCTCTTCAAAAATCTTTGGTAAGGGAATTCACTGAAATCTCTTTAGAAGTCTCCATAAACTACATCTACTGAATCTCTCTGATCCACACATCTGTCGACCCTTTCAAAGAACTCCAGATGCACCTGTAAGCATGAATTTCATTTTATGAAAGCCGTGCTGACGCTCTTCAGGTAGACTGTATTTATCTAGGTACCTACTGATTCATAGTTCCTTTATCTTAATTCCCATTTAGGTCTGTAATCTGATAGGCAAGTTTAGTTCCCTGGATCCTCCTGGAACCTTTCGTAAAGGTTGGCAACACCTTTGCCAAACTCCAGTCCTCAGATACCAAGGAAGATTAAGTTAGAGTAACAGTGGGAGAGTTACACGTTATTTTTAGTATTTCAGCAATTTGCTCTTTCTGTTTTCTTTGACCTTTGGGTGAAAGCTCAATTAGTTAGTGCTGATTTTTCTCTGAAACTCCACCCATAGTCACGTCAGTTTCAGACAGATCCTCTGCTGGTTTCCTTTGCTTTGCCCCATCCTGAAGAGGGTTCTGGCTGGGGAATGACCTCTCTTTCTTCAGCTTCTCAGCTCTCCAAGTGTTCCCTTTGTACCCCGACCATCAGTTGACACTACACTCTCTAACAGGCTAATTATTACTAATATATCTGAAGGATTATTTAGCATTTATTTCAATTCCTTTAGCTACTCTATTCCCTCAGTTTGCCTCTGACGGGCTTCTTCTGCCCCAAGTGCCATCTCCTGAATGTCCCCTGCAACAGTCTCTTCATCATCCTCAATCAGATTTGGAACTTTCAGAGTCTCTGTTGGCCTCTCCAAGCTTTTGTGTGGCATTAAGTCATAACACAGGCACACATCTAATTGCCAGATTTTAATCCCTGCCATGCTATGTGACTTAAGTACACAAACCACCCAATGCCTCAATTTCTCCATCTGGAAGACAGGAATAACAACCGATACCTTCCTTTCTAAGAATTTTGACATCAAAGGAAAAGTGTCATGACTTTTTTCTCAATTATAAAGTAATACAGTATTAAAAATTATCTAATAATAGCCCTCTTTTGAGAGTTTATCTCAAATAAAAAGCTGTAACAGTGCCATTGTTTCATCCCAAGAAAAAATAAATATCTTACTTTTGAAGACTCTGTCTTTGTGGATCTTTGCAAGACTTGTTCAAAAAACTCTTCTGAGTCACTAGAAAGCTACTGAACAGAAAAGTAAGTTTACTGCCATGGGATTACCACTTACATTCAAGTAAATTTGTCCAAAACACCTGTAATAAATGGCACTTCACTCAAACCTAGGAATACATTTAGTTGGTTTGGGTGGTTTTTTGTCTATTTGTTTTTCTGGTTTTGTTTTGTGGGTTTTGCCTTTGGCAGCAATAGTGACACCACGGGTGTAAACAATCCATGAGTCAAATATACATTAAAAAAGAAAAACATCCTCTGAAAAAAAATACAACTTAAGTTACCTGGGTTACAGTAGAGTTACAGGCTATTTTGGAATGTAAGCAGAAAAGATAGCATTTGGCAAATTTACCCAACTCCAAAGGATTTATTTTATATATAGAATTACTCACATGTAGAACTAGAATAGCTCAGAGTTTTCCTGGACACCCAAAAGACACATCTTTCTGTGACGGAAGAGCATTGTGTGCCTTGGATGCCTCTATCCAAACAGCTACTGCAGTCAAAATTCTCAGTCCATTGACAATTCCTTGGTTAAGAGTTGAGAGCAGAATAAGAAAAGTTGGGAAAAACTGAGTATACAATAGTCCCTCCACTGAATGGAGTGCAGCTACAACAGGGGTCCTTTCTTGCCTGGCTTGGATAAGCATAGCCCTCTGATGCTGGCATGGTGAGAACTTCCCATCTTGTTTTAATCTACTATAACCATCAAAACTGAATCACACAGGGCTTGTAACTCCCACATTTGTAGCTAATCTCTGTGCATTCTTGAAGCCCCAGATCTGAAATACATGTGATGGGGTGAGAACCTTGACTCATGACTGTAAGGAAAGCCTTAGAAATTACTTGTGTATACTGAGAAGCTCAGAAACCAAGAAAAAATAAATGAAATTTAATGCATTAGACTTAACATTTCATGTTTAGAAACAAATGTTCCCGTTTGTTTGTTTGCGCGTGAGGGTCTTTTTTAAATAGGATTTTTGCATGTCTGGGTTTGGCCATATCGTATTCCCCCCGACAGCAAAACCATCCGGACAGAGGGAAGGGTGACTAGAGAAACCAGTTATCAGTGCTAATTCTGAAGGGTTATCAATATTAGGTTCAAAGAAAAAAACCCTTACAATTAACAGCAAGAGAAAGGAGAGATTAATTAAAAAAAAAATTACCTGCCTTTTAAGTAATATCATGCCCCTCTGCATCTAGCAAAAAGCAGTGAGAAGCACTGTGTTTTACATTTATCTATTGTTACTTTTATCTGAATTTCTTCAGAACGTTTTTGACCCTCCTACTCCTCTGTGCACTGACCCTTCCCATTTTTCTAGAAGTCATTACTCAAATGAACAGAATGTTCCAAAGCTGGTTTATAGCACAGAGCATAATAGTTCCCTTAAAGAGAAGAGAAACTATTCTACAGGAAGCTAAAGCAAATATTAAATTGCACAAATATGTATTCAAAAGCAGGAAATGCCATTGTTGAGAGTGCAAGCAGAAGTTCAACTCTGCTATCTTACACATGAATGATGAAATATCTTCTAATTGTGTGACTAAGTATTTCCAAATAAGATATCACATTTGTCCTTCTCTGCCTGTGCAGTAACTTGCATGGTCCTGTATGTAATGCAAACAGAATCTTTTAAGAAAATGTCTACACACAATGCACAGACTTAGGATTCTTACTCCCATGCACATAAATTCACAGATAGTCTCACCTAAGAGCTATTTACTGAAGAAAACCGCAGTTACAAACTCAGATGAACAGGTATTGACACACCTAGGCTTCCAAAAGATTTGAAAGGGACTACAATAAACCTAGAAGTCTGTGCAGCACAAAGGCATCACATAATTGACAATTATATTGTAAATAAATATCTAAATTACAAAAGGTGTCGTGGATGCCTTAGGGAAAATGAATGCTTTGACTGGTAAGGATTTCAATCAGTGTGAGAGCTAATGTCTTCTTTTGCAGGACATGCCAAGTCCTCTTCAGCACAGGCAAGAATTCCATAAAAATGTTTAAGAGGGGATATAATAATCTTGCTTAGGCCAGAATAGGTCACTGTGGCAGAAACCACAGACGAGAAAAAGGTAACATAAACTAAAAGAACTGTATCTTCTTTCCAAAGAAGCAGTTCTAGCTCCTCAGTCCTCCTGGACACTGTGACCACAGCAGCAAAAGCAGCTAGAACAAGTTAAGATGATGACTACTTCTAACACCACCTCTAAAATGGGATATAAAGCTACTACTGAGTAGTGTCAGCTCTTAACTTCAAGTACGTCCTCACAGGAGACCTCGACGTGCAGTCAATCAGCCCGTCACCCTTCCACCCCGAGGCGGGAACAGCAGATTCTTTTTACTGCGTCACTGAATCCCAGGCTCTACAGGCTGCAGGCACCCATTCCCTGGGCGCATCTGGGAACCAAAGGCATTCATTTCAGACAGATGAATATCAAGCCTCACAAAGCACCCTGGAGGAAGAACTGACTCAAGGGACAAGTGTTTTCCAAGACAGAGGGACACGAGAGAGTAGGTACAATCCTACATTTGCCTAAGGCATCAGTATACCCAAGGTCCTGAGTGGCAGACGCACCTGTGCAATGAAAAAAGCGTAAGAGATTGGCATGATTGTAAAGGAAGTGGTAACGGGCTAGGCAGGGGGATAGAAACCAAACTCTTGTTTGGTTTCTCATCTTTCTGTCCCCTAGAAACTCCAGCCTAATGACTATGGCACATATGACACATTTAAATTCCAGAGTAACAATGATACTTTCCATGGACAGCAATGAAGGGCATCAGAGAAGAAAGACATAGAAAATGGCTCTCTGACCATGTTCTATCTCTTCCCAAAAATATAGCACCGTCATTTAAAGACATTAGGAGTATTTTTTTTTTTTTTTTAGGCACTTCAAGATGCATTTAATTGTCTCGTGATCCAAATTGCTTGCGCAGTACCCTACCAGCATTCATGATATTTGGAACAGTTGTTTAGCGACAGTTTTCTAAAGCAGAGAAGTTCATTCTGGACACCACTAGCTCAGAAACAGCAATGCAATTATTATATCCTCAAAACCGGATTCCCTCTAAAAGCTGATCTGTCACAAGCAAAAGTAGAAAAAAATCAGATTCTTTCGTAACTGACCACTTCACTCAATGTTCACAGACACTGAATACACTATAGGATCCTATTGTCTTTGCCAAGCCTCTAGTTCTGCTGCTTACAGACGTATAATCAGTGTCCCAGCTGCTGAGAAGCTATCCAGTTATGTCTGGCATTTCAGACTGCTCCTTAAGTAGGAAAACATTATGTAGTACTCCTGTGCACATGAATGAAAGAAGGATATGAACGTCACAAGGACTGGACAAGACCTCCTACCAAAAAAAAAACCTGCTAGTGTTGATAAAGAAACCTGTGGTTTTAAAAAGGGATTTCAATGTCCACAGCCCAGCCTCTGCCATGTGCCATCCGCATAGTCACAGTGGAAAAACCCTTTGAGTGTGAATTCCTCAAGCAAGCCTTCTACATACACACATAGCTCCCAAATATGTGTGCACTCCGAATGAATGCCACATTAGATCCTGATGGTCGGACAGGCAGGCAAATTCCCACTCAGAGCATGTTGCTAGAGCTATGGGTCTGTGCAACCACACAGAAAGAAGACGCAGATGATGAATCCTGATGTTTGTGCATGCCCAGCTAACAGAAATTTAGGGTTAGGCAGCAGAGATCTGGAATTATAGTGACCTTAATGGTGCTTAAATCCTTTAGGGGATCCCCTAAAAGGATTTAAGCACCATTAAGGTGCTTTAGTTCTTGAACTAAAATTCAAGCACTGAAGAGTATTTCTAAGTATGGATAAGCATATGCATTAGTAAAGGAACAGGAGGTAATGCCCAGTTTCCTTTAAAATGAATTCTGTATAAACCACTCAGTTAATGTTTTTAGGTCACCCTAGTAACATGACCAACATTACCATAGTAGCATCTTATATGGAAAGACAGATCACTCCAACCTCATGAAAAGGTAATTCTACTTCTCTGACTCATGGTAATAAATCAACACTTGTGGAGTGAAATGGACAGTCACCAACCATCCTGAGCTCCCAATGATGTCAGGTTAGTTGGCTATTCAATATGTGTAAATCTGAAAAAAACCCCAAAAAACCAAAAAACAAACCAACACAGTAAATGTCATACTTAAATTTACAGTCCCTCAAAGTTCAGCCTGTTCTGAGCAATTAGCACAAAATTACTGCCAGAACTGCAAGATATTAGAATAAATAGCACTTTAAAAAGATACAGATGTTAAATGTGTATTGCCTTCGAGAGTCATGTTAAACATTTAAAAATAACCTCGGTGATTATTGGTGCGTTCAGATTTTGTAAGATCTAGGACTGGCAGAGGTCTCTGTGGTTCTTGTTCTGTACCATACCACACGTGTGATCTGGATTAAATTTCAGAGAGAGATCTCTTTTTGTCCCTTCCAGGCTTTTACTTAGTAAGAGTGCAGCGAGCTAAATTCAGAAGCAGGGTGGGCATATGCATGTCCAAAAACTTTATGGGTCAAATTTAACAGTGACTAAATTGTGGTACGAATGATAACCCTGGTGCCTGAGAAAAGCAAATCATTGACTTCAGTGGTGGTTATTCTTCAGAGTATGTAAGATGAGAAGCAACTTACAGGTAATATAAGCTGTTCACAGATAGGTGCTGGGCAGAGTGACCTGCACATATTTAACATGTACTGGCTTGTAAAATGAATATAGTATTATCTGCCTTATGGCAGAAAGCAACAATGTAGATGGCAGTAGCAGCCTCAGTAACAAGCATTGTGACAGTGGGTTATAAGTTTTTCCCCCTGAGCTCCCAATTATATGTATCTACCCTCCTCAGCAGGTAAGCTACAGTTTTAAATTGAAAAACAAATACTCCTTCATCCCAAGAGTGTCACAAAAACTGTTCTGGCAGAGGAAGCTGAACGCCAAGAGGGAAATAAAGCATTTCTCTTGCATTCTGTCTTTCTGGATGAACAGGACTTGGAAGTGTCACAGTAAAGGGTAAGAGAAGTTAGAAAACGACAGTTTTCCCTCTCTGGCTCTTTTTCAGTTCTAGCCTCATCCTAGCATCCCCTCCTACTCTGGACGCCCACGTCCCTACTCAAAACACAAACCACCAGCACATCTATCAACAGATTCTCTTTCCTGCAGCTCCCAAGACTCCCAGCTCAACGCAGCACATTACCAGTTCCTTCAAACTCAGCCACACTTCCCAGTGCTGCTGCACTCAGCGTGCGCTCCGTAGCTTCTGTGGAGAGGCTGAGTACATCGTTAATGGCAATTATTCCAACAGCACCTAATGCCCAGCCTGCGGTGACATGAATAACTAACAGGAGAGTTTAAGATTAAACAGTTCTCCTCAAATATATAGGTTATCTTCCCACACTACTTCTTCAGCATCTCCATTACACTTGTTTTGCATGCTTGCTAAGTGCTGAATTAGCTCAAGTTACTGCATTTTATCACGTACTCCTCTTTTAGGAATAATTCACATACAATGAGAAACTTACTTACACTATGATTTAAGTCATTGTTAGACTTGTCTCAGTATGCATCGTAATAACACTGCATAGAAACCACACATGAATTTGTGGCTTTCTTATGACAGCAAATAGCAGACAAATACAAAGTAATAGACAATTATTTGAAGTGCTAAAATCCTGCCTAGAAAAAGACAGGCAGGGTACAAAGAGTTGTTTCAATTCTTGATTTATGAGTAGGGATCAGGGAGGTTTGATCACGGAGTAGTTTTCTTATTTTAAATGGATGGGAAGCCCAGCCCATGAAACTCGCTAGGAGATCTAGAGTATTCCATGCATTCTCAAAGTGGAGCATTTCATTACTAAGGGTGAAAACTGTTTTGTTTTTAACTAGAAAAAATAAAATCCCTTAATGAAAAAAAGGCATGAGCAAAAGAGTCCGTTTCAAACCCTTGGCACTAAAATCACACCACCGATTGCTATTTTTTTCACAATCCCAGTTTTAATTTTCAGTAGACTCTGACCACTACATAACTGTTCACACCGGACATGGGCAAAGAAACCCCTGTAATGTAAAGCTTTGCAAGGAGCAAGCAGCACACTGAGCTTGAGGTCAGCTTCTTAAGCCTTGGAACAGACAGAAAGTTTCTTATTACCTCATCTTGCATCAATCTGCTAAGAAACAAACCAAGGCAAAATTACGCCCTTCAGCCTTTCAAACAAATTCTGACCAATCTGGACTTTAATCTGGAGAGTCCGTGTTTTAGTTCATCTCCCACAGGTAGGTGTAATATTCTTGCTACTATATATCTGAAACTTTTTCCTGCCTGTAAGTTTTTAGATGGTTACACAGACAGCTAGAGAGCCAAAATCATAGATTGAAAGTGAACAGTCAGTTCAGAAAGTCTGGATTCATTTTCCATAAAAAGGTAGATATTTCTTTATGAAGAGAGGTAAGAGGATTTTCTTTGGCTCCACTGTCATGAATCTCCATTTACTTAATAGAGCAAAACACAGAACATTATTTTACCAGAGCAAAAACAGGGCAAATGATTGCAAACATCCCTTGCAGGGACGTGCCAGTAATACTTACTGGATGGAATGATACAAGAAACTGAAGTTTGGCTCTGGGGTTTATATCCTACAGTCCTGAGCTGGTAAAGATGGGAAATTGTGCCAAAAAGCTGTAAGACTATTTAAGGCAGAGGAAAATATATTCATCTGCTTTTTAAATAGGAACAGAGATAAACAGCAACATGATCTGCAGACAAAATGTAAGAAAAAAAAATAAAAAAAGACAAAAATGATTTCAGGGCCCCCTCAGAAATTAACATTCCCAGAAGATGATTCTGAGAGAGGATTTCCCTTAATACCCTCACTTCTGCTAAATCATAGACCAGCATATGCAGCCTGTTGAAGAAGACAGTTTCTTGTATCTCTCTTGACTTCTCCAAGGAAAATAGTCACCATCCACAGCAATGAAGATAATGAAAGGAAATATTAGGGACCGTGGACAATTAGAGGGCAAGAACATGATCTGGAGTCTGTTCTTTTCACAGGCACCAGGAATGATGAAGGTTTCTGCCCCTAGTCACAGACTTCAGCATGAATGAAACTGATGACTGACTCCAACAGATGCAAGAACTGAATTTTGCCTTTTGTTGTAATCTAGTCTTTCACTAGCCCT
This sequence comes from Phoenicopterus ruber ruber, assembly GCA_009819775.1. Taxonomy (NCBI): domain Eukaryota; kingdom Metazoa; phylum Chordata; class Aves; order Phoenicopteriformes; family Phoenicopteridae; genus Phoenicopterus; species Phoenicopterus ruber. Next base: position 25,355,157 of record CM020217.1, on the reverse strand, counting down.
CTAATGAGCAGCTTGGTTCTTGCATGCTGTTTGATTGCTCAAACCCAGAAATGCCTAGTTTATACGGAGACCTTTTAACTCACTTATACACATACCACTTCCACTGCTTCAATATGAACTGTAAGCATGCTATGAGTCGCACAACACTGAATCACAAAGCTGTGGGGTATTTCATTTCTAGTACAGATAGCGAGAAATAAGATAGAGCCTAAGTGCAGGGTTTCTATTCACCTTCTCCTTCTATGAAATGTGGTATTTCCAGTACATGTTTCTCAATCAAACCGTTCCCAGATCAGCTCCTGTGAACAGCTCAAAGGCAGTAACCAGATACTTGCTGGCTGGATAGTAGGCAACGCCAAGCAGAAGTGAAACAAGCTTTCAAATGCACTTTACTCACAGCAGCTCCATTCCTTCTCCCCACTGACTAAAGATAAGACAGTGCATTAACACTTAATATCCAAGTGTAACTAGCCTTTCCGTTTCCTCTCCCACCCTCCAAACAAGCACAATTCTTTGAAACATTACGTGTTTTGCTTCTTAGATGAACTCAGCACTGTGTCAGCAAATGACAAGTACCAGTACCGGTGCCAAAAAGATGCATGTGTTATGCATGGCTTGTGCAAGACCTCTACATATTTCTTGCATTAAACTACGAGTCTATCTTGCATCATCTTGATGTGATTCTCGTATTTTAGCTAATTTGAAACAGCATTGCATGTAGTAAACTGTATGGAGTTTGGCTCTTTAATGGTAAGCCGACATTAAGCAGATACTCAGACTAGTCACACCAAGGCTGCTGGAATTTCTATCATCGGAATGATGATTATTCTCTTACAACAGCGCTGGGTTTGGCTGCTTTCGGCAGGCTGGGCAGCATTGTCAGAAGCAGATCGTTAAAGCTCAACACGTTCCCAAAAGTCATAAACCGCACCGGGTAGGCTGGAAAGCAGTTTATACATTTTCTATTTTTATCTAACAATAAAAACTTAGTTACTTTGGCCCAAATCCTGCAACAGATTGCCTTACAACAGCTCGGGAACATGCTGAGCCCCCTCGCTTCAGGGGGACCCTCTGCTGACAGGTCCGTGCGGACCGGCGCGCAGGACGGGGGCCTTGCGTGTGCTTTCTTCCTGCGCTTCACCAGAAAGAGGCGCCTGGGTAAGTATCGGGTTCTCCACCGTAATCCCGAAACTCTAGACTTTAATTGAAAGGCTTTCACTTTCTGCTGGCCCCCGGGCCCGGGCGAGGGCGTCGCCGCTAGAGGACACTGTGGCCCCGGACACCTCGGCCGTGCGGCTCCTCCCGAGGCCCCCTCGGCGGCGGAACGAGGGGGGGTGCGCCCAGGGCTGACGAGCAGCCCGGCCCGGCCCTACCGGTGCGGCTGCAGCGGGGCTGGAAGCGCTCTCTCCCTCGCCGCGGAGTCACGCTCTGTGTGAGCGACCGCGCTGCTGCCCTCCGTGTAGTCAGATCGGGTTTATTCGTGGCTTTACATGCGCCACGTACGTCTGCCTGCGGCTGCGAGGCGGCGTTCCCCTCAGCACCCTTCGGGGAGCTCACACCCTGCCCCTGTGGGAGCCGCGCGGGGCTCGCGCCGCCCTCCCCTCACAGCCGCCGGCAGCTGAGGGGCAGCGGCTGCCCGCGGGGCGGGGCGGGGCGGCAGCAGCCTGGCGCGGCCGTTGGAAGCGCGTGCGGGGGGCGGCGGGCCGCTCCCGCCCGGCCCGGGAAGCGCTGAGGGAGAGCGCGTTTGAGGCGCGGTGCTGCCCGCCCGCTCGCTCCTCGCTTCTCCGCCCCCGGGGCACGCCAGCCCGGTAACTCGGGGCAGCGTTTGGCCGTGCCTTCCCCAGCCCGGGCTTGAGGCTTGAATCCAAACCCTGCCCAGTTAAGTCTCGTGCGCGTGGGCTGGTGTCGGCGTGGCCGCAGAGAGCGTACACGAGCTGCACGTCTCGGCGTGTAACTTCCAGGCATGTCGAACCCGCGCAGCGTTATGGTATGCACGGGGACTTCCCCCTATTTCAGCAAGCCCAGATCCTGTAAATGAAAATTCTGACCCTGCTAGTTATCTGGATGGAGAGTCCCTGAAGGCAATTTATAGACCGTATTTCATGACTAACAAAATACGGTCATTGGGATTTTCTGATGGCTTTCAGGTATAGCCTGGCAAGCTGCCTTTATGAGAGCGGCACATAAAGATGACAGCAGTGACAGGCAAAGAAAAAGTCTATGATGTCCATTGAGCCTGTTCCGCTGCACGGATAAGATACCATGACTATTTGTGCGATACTGAGCATTTCAAATCGTAGCCGCACAGCTATTGCCATATGCAAACACTGAACGAAAGCAGTGGACCACAGAGTTACAGACAGCTATCGAAGAACCCTGAGCCAACACCCTTAACATGTGCCCTCAGCACACACACAAGCGCTACTTAAATCCCCCAAGTGGGATGGCCATTTTAGCAAGCACCGACTTTCATAGCACAAGAGGATTGCGGCACATCAGTCTTGCTGAAGTCACGTAAGAGTGAAAACGCTGCACAGTCATGCAGTTTCCCCGTTGGCACTGTTCCAATGTAGCCCCGAATAACTAGAACCTGAACAATTACCTCTGCTCCTCAGCAAGGCTAACTATCCCATCCTGCCAATTCATCTGCAGTGCTGCCCATACTGAGTTACTTCATTTTTTGCACACTGTGTTGTGCCACACAGACATGCTCTCAGGTTTATACACGCACTCAGAGCAAGCAGTTACGGGGATGTAAAAAGTGAGCAACCCAGAAGAGAGTATTTATAACAAATCAGGTAAGCTCTCTGTAGCCACTTCAGTACAAAGATTGGGAGAGACCTCAAGGAATAGTTTGATCATTAGTAGACAGGAATAATCTGCTCTGCTGATTCTGCTGTAGAACTGGTAATTTCTGGCAAGAAGGTGGTAACAAACATCTCCAAGGTCGTTTTGATAGGAATGGCCCCAACAACTTAAGCCACGTTGTCTTTGAAATGCAAAGGAACGTGTAACTGCTTTTTGAAAGCAGACATGGAAACTCGATAACACGATGGTTAAGCACTTTTGGAAAAACATTATCCCAAACCGTTCTCTCTCAGCTGGAAGCAGAACATCTTTTATATCAGGTGCAATTTCTCTTTTAAACAGCTTCATCTTAAGGCTCTTAGTATTTTACTTTTACAGCTACTTGTCCAATCTGTAGCCAACACTTCATTCACTGCTCCTTCAGTCAATGCTTGGAGTCCTCTTCGAGAGGTACATAAATGCAGGACTGTATTGATCATGCCTACTCAGCAAGAGTAATACGCATTCAGGGGCTGACCACCCAAAGCCTTGTCCCCCAAGGCAGCGAGTTTGGTGTAAACTCAGGAAGGATTCCCTGGGCATCACTTTTCATGCGATTGTTCCAAACCCTTAACCAATGCTATGAAGAGCAAGCCTTAAAGGAATTGATACTAGCCAATTGGTTTAATTTTTTACATGATTATCACTGGAAAAATCAGAAAGAACTGAAATATGGGGTATGTAGGGGAAAAGTACACGACTCAGTAAGAATGCTTAGTATTCCGAGTGGCCTTTTTGGGAGCTAAACCTCACCTGAGAAAATTGTTAATGTTTTGCAGCTCCCAGAGGAGTTCTGGGGACCATATTCCTGCATGTCATAGACTCACATCTCACCTGGGAGTCCTCCCTCATCGCCTGGGAACCACTGTTCTGTACATCAGGTGCTGTGTAAGACATTTTTCCACTACTGTACATTTTTCAACTCCTTGTGTAATAAAAACAGTATGAGGAAAGTACAAGAAGCACTCACTTCCAAATGACCTTGTTCCATTTTATTGGTAATGGCAAACCTTTCTACAGACTGAATTGATGTATGGGTGGACTGCCTATCCTGCCTGATTTATGAGATTCAAATGCATTGAGCATACCATGCTCACATTTCAAAACCCTAAATTAGCCTTTGCAGCAATGCTAAAAGACAATTATGAAGAGTAATGACTTACTGGGTATCAACCAGTACTGCTCTATCAAATAGAGGTGAATGATTTATCACTTAAGTCCTTCTCTTGAAGGCATGAATTTCTTTAACAATAAAGACACGTGTGACACTAAAGGTTCACAAAATACCTAAGAAGATACTACCAGAAAGAATACCTCCATATACAAAATCAAAAAGTCATCATTCTCATCACAGAAAAACTTCAAAATTGGTCATGAATTCTTCCAATGTTTTCTCTATGTTGTTTTTCCCAAAGGAAAGTGGAGGAGGAGAGGAATCTTTTCAGGTTATTACATCTGAATCAATAAAGTTCCAGAGAAGCGATGACCATTAAGAACATAGTTCTGAGTCACCAGCTTGTCTTCTTCATCTGCATGAAAGTGGTCAATTCACGAAGTGAGTGATAGCATTGCAACCGCATATTAAAGTCCAAGAGTTCAGCTATTACTAAAGCATGTTAACAGCCAGCTGAGATATGTAGCTACCAAGTGACAGATAATCTGTCCTGTTTATGTATACAAATGTTGGATGTCAAATGAGGGTGAAGGGGTTCATGATGCAGGTGTTCAGTAGCAAGCATGACCTACCAATTCAAGGCATTCCCCTGCCTTTGCTTCTGTCTCTGTCCTTGCAAGCTCCCCACTTTCAGCTGTGCCATTCCTGCTGCTCGTCAAGCCATTCTGTGAACAGGATCAGGCAACTGACACTCAAAAAAAGGGCTCTTTTTTCATGCAAGATTACCTTTCAACCAGCTGCAGTTCACTGATTGGGTTTACTATGCAGTCCATAGGCATTGTGATGGCACCACAGGGAGGGCAGCAATAGGGAAGAAGGGTGAGCAGGTAAGACCTGCTTTAGACAGTGTTGCCACCCAGAAAACCATTTGTGCACCTACTCTCTCAAACAAAGGATTGCTATTGGTGCTTTTCCACATTACATTCATACAGCCTGAAAATACACTCAAACAGTGCTAATATGGCATTAAATTCTAGCCTAGGGGGATTTCAGAGGCAACCAAAGTTCATTTTTTCCCTCTGCATGTCTGAAGTCTCTGCCCTGTCCCTTGCTCTTCCCCCACACTGAGTAGGAACTGAACACCTTGGTTGAAACCCTGGCAGATAGGCAGTCGCTGATGACAAATCCCACTGACTTGGAGGATGGAGAAGAGCAGGTTTCACACCAGCACTTCTCACAAGTTTAAACCCAAAACTTCTCACTCTTTGACTCCATCAGTAATAAAACACAAATAAGCATACTGCAATGTCTTACCTTAAAGCATCAGTGGCCTTTCAAAGGAACTAAAGCATCTGAGTGAGAACTGAAGTAGGCTAAGCAGGGGTATGTCCCCTCTCGGTTCTAGTAATTAATAGAGGAGCAGAGCAATATCCATGCAGTAACATCTTAAACTGTGGCTGCTAAATTTACCAGAGCCAATTTATCAATGCTCTTACTCAGCTGGAATGTACCCACATGAACACCCCTAATGAAATCAGCTTGTAAATGAGATAAATGTCATCCACACCCATTTTAAAATTCCTTTGAGTTGCCAAGATGGCATAAGGGGGGGGGGGGGGGAGAATATAGGGAAAGAAATAGGTGTGATGTTTTATCATATTAGTTAAGTTGTTGGAACTATGATTTTGAAATCAGTAAGGCAAATCATCCAAGTGCTTGGCAATATATGCAGCTGTTTACAATTTCCCATAAGATTTTGAGAAAATCTAAACTACAACGTGCAACTTCAGAACCTGAATATGGATCCATGCATACAAAGCTCTTACGCTCTCACTGGGAGTATTAGCACAAAATTAAATGAAAATATTTAAATTTCTAACTACAGTGCTGAAACAGTAATGCAAGTCTTGGTTTGCAGTCTAAGAGGTCCACTTTCATGCCAAATATACATGACTTAAACTCACCTCATACGATTCCTGAGAGGACTGAGGATTAAAAAGAAATCTGCTCCATTAAACTCTGGAGAATAACCTCAGAGAACTAACCCTTGGTTGCTAATTGAATGACATCAGCAAGCAACCATCAGCGGTATTCTGCCAATTTCCTAGACACTGGAGAGTTTTGGTAAGAGTTGCATTAAATGATCTGTCATCAACTGAATATTAATCTCTCAGTATTTTATTAGTCAGTCTTAAACGGGGCCTTCTGGAGGGCATGAATTATTGGCAATGGGAGGCAGTAATTACAAAGTGAGGTATAGTGTAGAAAACATGACGAGTGAGTTAAAACAGTGTCTGGGGACCATTTAATATTGTGCTGGCAAACAGAAAATGTTATAAAACCATCTTAGAGAGAACAGATATAATGCAGGAATCCAGCTTCTAAACTACAAAAAGGATCCCTGAAGCAGAAAATTATGTTTTTAATTTCTCACATTAAGGCATAACCTTTCAGACTACACTCCTTTAATGGACCATAGATTCTGCCTATACAGACCACCATGTGGATGCACCGAGTTTCTTGAATGTGCACTGGACACATTTTTTAAAAATGTAGTAATCACAGTACATGAGATGCCATGTTCCATATGGTCTGCGTTTTGGGTGCCACGTGGCTGATGACCATCTCGCTGAACTCAGTGGTGAACGGGCTCCAAGTAAGAGCAAAGTTAAACTGAGGAAATAATGCACTATACATGTGCATGACACTGACATAATTCTGTTGTAGTTAAGAAAATATTTCAGTAAAGTGAAAACAAAATCACACTGAATTATTACAGTTCAAATATCCCAACCTGAGCCAAGTATGAACAGATACTATGTCTTGTGAAGGGACGGTAAGAAAAACTAAAATCAAAGTGTACAGGGGATCAGCTGTCACAGGGCAGGGCATATGGCTGATAAAAAGATAAGTGGCTTTGGAAAGCATCACTGAATTATTAGGAAGCCTCAACCCTTGAAGCATAGGACTGACCATTTCAGGCCACATGATACAGCCTGATGTTCCCACAGCCGTCATTATTGCATGACAAAGCATGAGTAATAGCAGAGGAGTTTTTTTCAAGTGTATCAGTGCATGGGAAGACCAGAAAAGTACTGGAACATTTCCCTGAATTGGCTGCTCAACAAATCCTCTGCCTTGAGGAACTTGTATTCTTCGTAAGTAAAATGGGCAGATGGTGCTGGAAAGAGATACATTTTACCTGATAAATGACCAACAGCAATGTACCTTGCAAGAATGATAGACCTGAATGAAAAGCATTTCTTCATTAAACAGCATTTTGAAAATGCCTAGCATAATGCAAAAAAAAAAAAAAAAAAGGTCATTATTATTATTATATTATTATTAGGGAAATTGGAATGTTTCTAAGCAAAGCAGTAGAGACTGCATATTGACATGGGATAGATTATTGCTTTCTTTCTCCCTCACTGTTATTTTTAATATGCATTCAGTAACTGAATTACTGCTCTTGAAACACTCCTGTTTAGGTATAAAACAAGTATGCAGACTGTGTAATGGGATTTTTATTAAGAAATCATGCAGCAGTTTAATATCCTTGTGTTATCATTTGTAATAGCATATTCTTCAAGTTTGTGCGAGCAAACCAAGAAAACGACAGCTAAGAGCCTCTCCATATGCATCTGATGTCACATATTGCAATAAAAGTGAAATTGAAAACACATCATCCATTTTTTCTTTTGAATGTATATAGCTGGTATTTAAAAAGTAAAATAATTTCATTTTTCCCAACTATTATAAAAGCTGTAACTTGAATTCAAAGTAATTATCCACAATTGTACGTTGTTTCCTGAATTTGTACTTGGAAATGTAAAGAAAATAAATGGATACAAATAATGATGGAAAACCAATTAGTGAAAACTGTAGGAATTGATTTTCATATGAATAAAGTAGAATATTTTGATTTTTTAAAAATCAATCAAATTGTCATAAAAAGCTGATAATCTAATAATTTATGGAGAAAATGTTTTGATCACATAGTTTCTTAACATGATGGTAAAATACAGATGTGTTCACATGTGAGTGTTATTTAGAATTGCTCATAAAAAGCCCGAGTAGTCATGTAACTCTATATTACAGCTCTCAATCACCCATATCCTCGTTCACACTCTTCTGCTTGAATTGTATCCACAATTAGATCCGGTCCCTGCTGCAAGCTGCTCTGCGTGGGCTGACCTCACTGACTGTTCAGCACTCCCCAAGTTATTTGAAACTCCAGACAGAAGTGTGGAACTACCAGCAGGACAAAGGTTCAAACCGAGGCAGGCTCCCTCAGCATTTTATTCACCTGGAAAAAGGGACTTCTTATATAAACAACACATCAGTTGTTGTCATTAATTTCCTCACCTGCATGATCAAAAAGTCTCTTTCAAATTTGATGGCTCTTGGCCATTAATCAAGTCCTCAAACACAGCTGATGGACCACCTGCCCCTAGAAAGGCGTGAGCAAGGGTGTGTAACCTTGCTGCACTGACAGAATAGGTCCTGAGTCCATACTGGAACTTAGCAAACAAATGGGATGACCAGAATTTACAAGGGAAATTTCTAGCCTATGTACTATTGTCATTTACAGTAAAAAAGAAAAAAAAATATTCATCTCTAGAGATTATTTACCTCACAACCCAATAGTGCACTTGGAAATTACTGTACCCTAAAACAGCTCTGATAAGCAAAGATGAAACTCAAATAGCTAAAAGGGAACTAGCAGATCTCTTGCTTAGTATCAAATCCTGTTTTAAAACCTTCTGCTCTTAAAGACATCCTGTTTATATATTTAATCAATGAACTGGATGTAAGAGAAACAAAAATTGCCTGCAATCCTCTATAAAATGCCAATTTGCAAAGTTGGAGTAACTCAGCTTTTAAAGTAAACAACTAAACAGTTTGGGAAATTCCCAAAATTCCTGTTAGATTTTGTTTCTGTTTCTCTGTGAACAGTTTTCTGAATTTTCATGGGAACGTACCATGGTTCAGTGGTAGGCATTTAGAAAAAGAAAAATCCCTTTCTTTTCTGCTCTTTCCTTACCTGGGTGTTATCAAAGATTTAAATTTGATAAGAGACGCTGCCTCTGACAAAACCTTACGCCTGTGTTAGTTCTCCTGTCAAAATGAGCTTCTGGATAATGATGTGAGATTCGGGGACCTCAGGGGGTTGCTTTTATTTTTTTGCTTTGTTTATTTTAGGATCTTCTTGCTTTTAAAGATCAATTGCAAGCCTTCTTCAAAAAGAATAAGGACATGGGACAGGAGGAAATATTTTGGATCACGAGTATACTCAAATAATCAAGCTTCATCCTAAAACTAAGCAGGTTGCATGCATACCTGCCTGCCTACAAAACTGCTCACATACACCATTTCTGTTGGAAGGCTGTTCCTGAACACCTTTCTTCTGACAGGTAGAAACTTCTTCACATACATAGCTCAAAAATATGTACAAATTATACCTATTTATTCTTCTACTGACATTACTTCTTATCTATGATATCTCTTTCCCTTACATGGTCTTTAATCCGCTGTAATTACATAGACAGTGATCCTACCACTTCTCAGACTTTCTTTGTCTAAAATGAAGTCTCAAAATAGATTTCTCATTCCCTTAATCCTCCTAGTCGCCCTTCCCTGTACCTGTACTAGTTTTGGTTCATCTTTCTTTATCATGGTTGAGCAGAAATGTATCCAGATGAGGTTTTGCCAGGCCCTTGCATAATTACATTGATATTTCTCTCTTTAAGAACACAAATAAAGAAATAACCCCATTGCTACGCATCTGAGTTCCTACTTAACTTCCTTTTTGCCCCACTGCATTGGTGCCTCAGCATCAGTTACTAACTAATATGCCTTTGCTTGTTCATTCCCTTGTCATTTCCAATTGATGAGTCTCCACCTTGTGACAGAAATTCTTGTTAATAGTTCTTCAAGTTTATGACTGTATACTTTGCATCATGACAGGGTGCTAGATAATCTCATCTAAGTTCCCTTTCTCACATAAGGTTGGACCAGACGATCTTCTGAGGTCCCTTCCAACCTGGGCTGTTCCATGATTCTATCATTCTATGATTCTATGATTAATTATCATGGCATTTCTAGTCTATTCTGCAAGGTCATGCAGTTCTTTTGCATGATATTTCAGTCTTGTTCTGTACTAAGGGTTCCTTTGTATCCAAAGTCCTTACCAAAGGTACTAAACAAGAGTGGTTTGCGATCAATCCTTGAGAACCTTCACTTATAAACCATTCTTTAGCCTGATAGCTCCCTTTTCAAAACAAACTATTGCCATTTTCCTTCAGCTAGTTCTCTGGTTATTTTTCAATTCTTGTACTATTTCGTATCATCTCTAGCTGAAGTAATTGTATCTTGTATAGCACTGCATCAAATATTTAAGCATAGTCTTGTTGCTTATTCCTTATCCTCAATTATTTTACCTAAGACAGATGATAACAAATTAGTATTCTCAAAATTTACTTTACAATGGGAAGACAAACCTTAACAGTTTGCTGATCCCAAGAGAGATTACTTATGACCCTTGCTTAGAATCTCAAGAGTTTTGACATTTTAATAATTTAGAATAATGAAAACATGACAACAAGTTCATTATGACACAGTTAAAGGAGAAAGTTCTTCCAGATAATTGCAGACATCTATCCAGAACTGAGTTCTGAGGTAGACTTAATTGGACAGTACCCGGATGAGTGCAGGAAGCTATACTGGCAGTCTATAAACCTTATGAACACACACAATAAAAACTCTTCTAATGCAGCTTTAAAACAACACACCTATTGGGGATCATTTTCATTTGGCTACATGAAGAAGCTGCTTCAGGATGAGATAAGCTGTGAAATTGAAGCACAGTAGTCATTCGGTACTAACTCCTCAAATGAATGTTTTCATTCTATACCAAGACAGCCCTTTGTGGTTTAGCTTATCCACTTCTAAAGAGAACTATAATGATTCGCTTAGAGGAGACCAAACACATAACTAGTAGGGAACAGATTATTTTCAAAAGCTATGCCAGCTGTTTCCAGAGTAGTCAAGCCCTTACATTTGATGTCACGGTTTAAAAATTTTGCAGTGGGAGAAAAATTCCTACTCTATTCTTATGGATTTTTTCCATAGGGATATCTAGGAAAAAACCTGAATGAGTACAGGAAAGGAGCACACAATCCCAGGGATGATTGTTACTATGGTTTCCTTATTAAGAATTACCCACTTCAAGTTAGCCTGTAGCTATTCTTGAGTTAAATATTACCCAAGTTAGGAAGCATAGTGCCACATGTCCTCTGAGGCAGCTGTAGGGCTGTTTCTACGTCCAGTGAAATCAATTTAAAACCCACATTTCTGCAAAGAATGAATCCAAATTCTTCACTCCCTTATGGATGTGTGCCCACACCACATGCTGTATGTAAATGTAAAATGTTTCTCTAGTGACCACTTGACAGTAACCCAGGGTTTACAAACAGAAAACTCCTACCCTCCTATAAAGAGAGTAACAGCAGTCTTTGTAACAGTAAATAAACCCACTTCTCTTCTTCCTGCTATCAGACGTGCTTCCTTCCTGTGACAGGAATTATATCACTGCACTGATGGGAAGAAGAGAAAAGGGATTTTTTTTTTAAATGGTTGTTCTATCTATCACTTTCACTGAGGCAGAAGTTCTAGACTGATTCACAGATGGAAACCCCAAATGCCATGCAGCAAAGCGTTCATCTATGGACAGGAAACAGTATGGGTTTTTAGGCTAGAGTAAAGGTTATGTCACTTTTAAGTACATTTTAAAAGACCGTACAGACACCTTCCTTAATATTCAACTGACAAAACTAGCCACACATAAATGCCTTCAATCATATACAGGGTGTACCAGTGAAATTCAGTTTCTACATGCTCCTACAGATTAGCCTTGTTCCTCTAATACTGATAACATTAAGCGATGTTGTCACCAAGCTACATAGGAACAGAAGGAAACAGGAAGAAGGAAAAAAAGTGGCTTTTGAAATAAAATGGTGAGAGAATACAAAGGCTACTGCAAATACCGAATGCAGCTGAGATCAGCAGGTATTAGAGAAGGAGCAGTAGATGACAGTAAAAGGTACCAGGAAAAAGAACAGAAAGTCTGTAGAATAGGCTATTTTAAATACGTTTTTTAAAGGTGTATTTTTAGCAAGATTCTGGATGAGTACATGAAGACACTTATACATGTTCACAGACATGAATGTAAAACAACAGCGGGAAGGAGCAAGACTTTCTAATCGGCTCTCTTGGGGTATAATAGTTGATCTCTGTTATACTCACACTAGCAGTTTTGGGAAGCTTGACTTTGTCTTTCTGTTGATTTTTTTTTACCTTTGGAGGCTAAAATTATCTTTTCAAAATATGATCAATTTAAATCTGGCCCAACAACAACTGAAAGAAATGAATACAAATACCTGAATTGGACCCAGTCTGCTCCCGGAATGAATACTTTTATCTGTGGGTAAGTTTGCACTGGGCATTTTGCTTCTTCATTAGAGTAACAGAAAATACAAAAAGGAAATCCACGCTAACCAATCTAGACAAACTGTAAGCTTCATTGTGAACCTAAAAGGCAAAATCCAGCTTTCTTGGCACCCTCATCTATATTACGCGTCCACAAACAAGACTGCAATTCACAGTACTCCTCACATGAACCACCATCTGAACATAGAAAAGATGTTCCCTCTATATCTGCATCTGAAAATCATGTGAATGTAATACAGACCACATTCGTAGGGAACAAGTCAAACTAACTGGAAGCTTTCTGAAGCTAGAGTACATCAAGCAGTATTTTAGCCATACAGGTATGAAACCTCCTGGAAACTATGCTAAGGCACATGGAAAATAAGGAGGTGATTGGAGACAGCCAACATGGCTTCACTAAGGGCAAATCATGCCTGACAAATTTGGTGGCCTTCTACGATGGGGTTACAGCATTGTGGATAAGGGAAGAGGAACTGACATCATCTACCTGGACTTGTGCAAAGCATTTGACACTGTCCCGCATGACATCCCTGTCTCTAAATTGGAGACACATGGATTTGACAGATGGACCACTTGGTGGATAAGCAATTGGCTGGATGGTCGCACTCAAAAGTTGCGGTCAACATCTCGATGTCCAAGTGGAGACTGGTGATGACTGGTGATCCTCAGGGTCAGTGTTGGGACCCGCGCTGTTTAACATCTTTGTCGGCGACACGGACAGTGGGGCTGAGTGCACCCACAGCAAGTTTGCCGACACCAAGCTGTGTGGTATGGTCGACACGCTGGAGGGAAGGGATGCCATCCAGAGGGACTTGGACAGGCTTGAGAAGTGGGCCCGTGCAAACCTCATGAAGTTCAACAGGCCAAGTGCAAGGTCTTGCACATGGGTTGGGGCAATCCCAAGCACAAATACAGGCTGGGCAGAGATCGGACTGAGAGCAGCCCTGAGGAAAAGGACTTGGGGGTACTGGTGGATGAGAAGCTCAACATGACCCAGCAATGTGCACTTGCAGCCCAGAAAGCCAACCATATCCTGGGCTGTGTCAAAAGAAGCGTGGCCAGCAGGTCGAGGGAGGTGATACTCCTCCTCTACTCCACTCTTGTGAGACCCCACCTGGAGTACTGCATCCAGTTCTGGGGCCCCCAACACAAGAAGGACATGGACCTGTTGGAGTGAGTCCAGAGGAGGGCCACCAAGATGATCAGAGGGCTGGAGCACCTCTCCTATGAAGACAGGCTGAGAGAGTTGGGCCTGTTCAGCCTGGAGAAGAGAAGGCTCCGGAGACCTTACAGCCTGCCAGTACCTAAAGGGGGCCTCCAAGCTGGAGAGGGACTTTTGACAAGGGCATGTATGATAGGAGAAGGGGTAATGGCTTTAAACTGAAAGAGGGGAAATGTAGGTTGGATAGAAGGAAGAAATTCTTCCCTCTGAGGGTGGTGAGGCACTAGAACAGGTTGCCCAGAGAAGTTGTGGATGCCCCATCCCTGGAAGTGTTCATGGCCAGGTTGGATGGAGCTTTGAGCAACCTGGTCTAGTGGAAGGTGTCCCTGCTGTGGCAGGGGGTTTGGAACTAGATGATCTTTAAGGTCCCTTCCAACCCAAACCATTCTATGAAACATTTTTTGTGATGGTATAATACCCTGCTGCAAAAGGAGAGGTTTGGATTTGAAAAAGAACTTTCTGTTGCTTCCTTAACAAATGAGCCTTTTCCTTTCTGTTCTCTTTTCTGGTTCCCTATTCATGTAACAATTATCCCAGGCTCCAGAACATACTTTCGGTTTTGAAACTCTCTGTAAATCAATATCCTTATGAACAGCTCCTGCAAAAAGTCTAATCAGCCTGTACGCATATTATTTGCTTAGGGATACATAAGCCTGTGCTTTAACAGTTCATTGTCCCTTTTGACCCATCATTCAGCTATGACATTAATTCTATAAATATATCAGAATGTTGGATTTATTTGGCTTGGGACACTCATTTTGCTCACTTCTTTTGCTTGGGGTTCCCAGCTGCCTTTGAATATTAGTCACACAATATACTGTTCGTGAGAGATGCCTCGGTTAATCTATTAAACAGAAGAATGATGCATAAGGCCCTTTGGAAATAGTGCTGGGAAAAAAAGTGATGCAATAGATGAAGGAGGAGGAAGCAGCTCAGGCCGCAGAGGGTTCCAACCCCGCTGTTACTAATGGATGTGATGCACAGGCTGGAGCTATACTCTGCGGTTGTGGGAAGGACCTGGTGGCAGTGAGGGCCCCTGCAGGGCTCCCAGCCCTTCCAAGGAATAGCAGCATAACCTTGGACTTAGGTTGCTGTTGCCAGCACACAACACGGCTGTGAATTCAGCTGTCTTCCCCTGTACACTCTGCATAGACATTACACAGTTAATAAACCAATGAACTCCAATGCAGAACCAGTGGACTAAAGCTTGCATTGCAGAACAAGAATAGTGCTTACTGATGAAGCATGTGCAATAAAGTTTGACTACCAAATGATAAGCTGGAGCCGGTTCTAGACAGATGTTTAGAAGAATAAAATGTGTAAGGAGGAGGATTTTACACAGGGAACTAGATCTCTACTTCTAGAAGCAAACATCGGTAGGACAAAAATCTTTAGAAGTTTTCTGCTGGGATGGACTGTCTTGGTCAAGCTGGTTGATCTTTCCTCCCGGTTTCGAGGAAGACCATGCTTTTGCACCACCCCTGACCTCAACTAG
The DNA here is from genome assembly GCA_009819775.1 of Phoenicopterus ruber ruber. Classification (NCBI taxonomy): domain Eukaryota; kingdom Metazoa; phylum Chordata; class Aves; order Phoenicopteriformes; family Phoenicopteridae; genus Phoenicopterus; species Phoenicopterus ruber. Next base: position 25,339,971 of record CM020217.1, on the reverse strand, counting down.
CTTTCCCTTCCCAGCCTCAGCTCAGCTGCACATACCTGGTTAAGAGATGCGAGACATCCTCTCTCACTCTCCCTCCATCCTAAGCTATAATGAATGTTGTTCCTTTCCACTATGCTCCTCCTTCTCCATTACACCTCTACTCTGCCCAGATTACACAGTGGCATCCAGGGCCTGCCTGGGGTGCTGGAATGCTGGGTGGTTGAAGATGCTTAAGATAGCTTCCTTTCTTAAGGGTGACACATAGAATCATATTAAGGACATTATCCAAAATGCATATTTTGAAGTGTCCTGAAACTTTCATTTTCCTTGGCAGGGACTGCAACAGATTTTCTTTGCAGGATGACTCAGTTCTTACAGGACTGTAAGAAACTTTGAAGACTGCATTTAGGATGTAAATAGCTTCTGCAAATGCTGAGAGTTCTCTCAGAGACAACCTAATGAAAACTTTTAAAGAAGCCAACAGCTCACTCCTGTTATCTTGAGTTTCTAGCCTAAGACAATGCCATGAGAGGGCCCTTTAGAAGGCAGAATTGACTGCATGGTTTCCGTCATTCTATCTTGGCAGTGATCAGCAATGTATCATTCTACTAAAGAAGCTAAAAAAGAAAAAAAAAAAAAACTTTCAGACATTTCAGATCATATTCTGCTGATAAATACTATGATCCTGGTGAGGGGAGAAATTAATCACATGAGTTGAACTGAAAAAAAATCCAAATGCTGAAGCGAGAGAGTTGGCAAAGAGGTGGAGCTTTTTGTTATCCAAAGGTGCTCTTTGACTGGGAAATACTGTGAGAAAAACACTCTTTGATGGATCCCAGGCTGCAGCATTCACATTTCTAGAGCTTGACACTACTAAGAATCTTCAGAGAAAGTAAACACATTTTTCTGTATATTTCTCACTAACATTGTCATAATTCTTCCTTTTTGTAAAGAAAAAAAAAATTAAAGAAAACATAATGTTTTTCTTGCAAGCAGTTATCAAACATCTTCAGTGTGGACATAGAACAAAACGCTTAGCTAAACTCAATTTGTTCTATCCACAGACATCATTTACCAGAAGCAATATGCTAGATGAAGGATAAAGATATTTGTTAATTTCCAGTGGGTGCATTAAAACAGTAAATTTTAAAATCTACTTTTTAAAACAACGTGTAGAACCAGAAAAGTCTGGTTTTGCTTTTCTTCCACGCAGAGCAATCATCATTAGAAACTGGCCAAGCCATATTTTAGGATATAAAACACTCCAAGAACTAATGTCTGGCAGGGCTGATGATTGGGGATATTAAGAAGTAAAGACTGGAAACTCATTTGTTACACACACTTCAAAGGAGGAACCAATGAAGAGGAGATAAGCAATATAATAAATAACTGACAGGAAGATTAGCATTAGGACTTTGGATTTGACCAGTAAATAAAAAGTTAGAGATGTTATAAAGACATTGATTATTGAAGAAGGTGGAGAACATCATAAAGATGGGACATCACTTTATTAACCAAACCTGTTAGAGAAAAAAAAAACAGCAGCCAGAACGTGATATACATGGATGACAAGGGACAAAGGGTTACTGGCAGTGGACGTGTGGGAGAAGGCATCCCAGCCCAAGGTCGGTACTTTTCCCTGTCTACATTCCATCGCGCAATGGTGGGGCTGCACTGCACTTTGACATTTCGTACGCAAAACTGTGGCTCAAAGATTCTACCAAATAAGAAGTTGCAGTTTGAATTGTCTTTTTACCATACTGGTGTTTTCCTGAGATTCAGAAGACTATAACACTTCAACGTGGAGAAGAGCTGCGTGGTCAAGTCCAGCCCTCTTCGATGGAAGACGTGCACCGTAAGTAGGCAGTTTCTTCAAATCTCCCATTAATGGCACTTTCACACATCACATTGAAGGCGATCGAGGAGAGCTCTCATCTTGGCAGGCAGCCGGCGAGTGCATCGGGCCTTGGTACGGTCACAAAGTTCATGGTGCAGTGCAATAGTGGACAGATCTTTTCATGATCCTTCAACACTTCACTTAGGTGTTTCATTTCATCTGTTAACTTTCCGATTTCTCTTTTCAGGGAGGTATTTCTTGCTCAAGAGACTCATATTCCTGGAAGGAAGGAAGGGGGGAAAAAAAAAAGCCTACTCATAGTCAAAACATTCCTTTCAGTGCTTCCACCTTGAGTATATTGATGTAACTGTAGAAAAACTGTGTGGTTTCTTAGTACAATATGCAAAATGCTAAGGAAGACAGACACAGCCTGGATGCTGGAACAGGGCAAGTGCTTTACGACCTGTGCCCTGACCATGCTGACATTCCTTTTGCAGCCCTGAAGACCAGGAGGTGCCGCTGGCCCTCGGGGTGCCCCAGCAGCCCAGGGCTGCAGAGTGGGTGCTGTGTCCCCTGTGGTGGCCTCTTCCAGCCCTGGGCCGCCTCTGCTGGGAAGGGCCGAGCAGGGCAGCTCTGCACTGCCAGAGCAGAGAAAATGAAAGCACCGAGTGCAGGTAGGTGTCGGGAAAACCCGGCACCTGGCATTGCCAGTGAGGAAAGGGCAGCCCCTGCCCCGGGCCAGTGCAGGGAAAAGCTGTTTACCCAGGCGCCGGCTGAGGCACACACCTAGCGCAACGCGCCCGGTGCCAGCCGCTCTCCTCCAGCCCGGCCGGGGCTTGTAGCCACCTGCTCAGATGCCTGGGAACTCAAGAGCAGGAGGAGAGGAGCGTCATGCCAGCTTGTTCCCAGCCCCACTTTGTTACAGAAGGCCTGACCACTGCCTGGTTATCCCTGAGCCAGGCTACTTTTGAGCTAAGGCTTCTCTGGCAATGAATAAACTACTGTTAACTGGCAGGTGAGTTTTGAGATGCTCTGCAGCGTACATCTGTGACGAATTTGAGACTCGCGTGGCACACTTTTTGATAACAGCATGTTTCAAGTGTCCCTGCTGTCAAGACTTCTCATCCAAAGAGAAGAGAGCTAGAGGTTCAGAGCCAGCCCACGGAAAACCTGCAGGTGTCTGCACCTTGCTGCTAGGCTAGGGCTCAACACTCACCCACTCAATCTCACCTCCCTAGGAAAGCTTCAGAGCAACTTCAAAGCCTACACGTGCCTTAAAAGGCCTGTTTATCCGGCAGCAGGGACAGCCTCTCATGCAATGCTCCCCTGGGCAGCTGCACTGCCTCTGCTGCCCTTTGCTGCAGGAGTTGGATGCCCTTGCCCTCCCACCACCTCTCACCCACGGAGTAAAACAGGCACGGTCCTCCTAACACATTATTGTAACCAAACTCCAGCCAAGCTGTCCATCCCTGACTCTGTTGCCCCACACCCCACGGGGTTGGGTTTTGGCGTGTTACTCTCCCATTGCTCTGTCACATTTTCAGGGACGAGACTATCAAATTGTTCTTGCTAAGAATGAATGCCTATTCTGCACACTAGATCTGCCTGCACCTGGGAAAACCTGCGCGCCCGAGAATGAAGATTCCCAGCACGAGGAAGATCCTCAAGTCCAGGAGGAACATCAGGGAGGCTGCAGGATGGCACAGGGCCTGGAAATGATTCCACAAAAGCCAGGGGTACTCCTTTCCAGAAGTACCCTGCACCTGGCTTTCTCAGGCGCTGACTCAGAGGAGATTGGGAAAAACCAAACCCAAAACTCCCCACGCTGTCCCTCTTGGCCTCTGCTGACAGATCCTTCCACAGTGAGAAAGAAAAGCCTGTGCTGAACAACTGACTCAGCCACAATCGCAGCAGAACAACACTTACCCCAAGAGCCCTGGCTACAACAAAAGCATTGTTGTGTGAGGTAACATCCAAAACCAGAGAAAGGGGATTCCTGTCCTCCAGCAGTTGCACTGGGGACATGAGAAAACTACACCACATTGTGATATTGAGAAGTATCAAGAGTTTCTGGAAGAATCAGTTACTTTCATGGTTTTTTGGAAACACCCACTGTTATTTATCAGAGCGTACAAGTATAACAGCTAACCACTCACGCCTGGAGGTGTTGAAGTTCCTAAGAAGCCTTTTCAACTGGGTATTTCTGTCTCACACCATAGTTTTAGAATTGACTTAAGCCAGCGCTGCCACTAAGCAGCATGGTCCCTCCTCCTCCGTCGCCTTTTCCCTCGTAAGGCGGCAAGCACTCAGCCGCTGCCATAGCGAACGTGACAAGCTTAACACTAATCCAGAGGAAAATGGGTTTGTTTTAGCCCAGAGAAGCCCTGTGATCCATTTCACTGGGTGGTCACAGGAACAGCAAAAGAGGGAGGATGAGGCGAGAGCAGGACCACGTCTCTCTCTCCCTGGCAGTGTCACCGATGGCAGAGCTGCACTGTCCGACGTGAGCATCAGTGTTCGGGCGCTCCCGACCATGCACCCCGCAGCATGCCTGTCTCTGCCTCACACCCACAGCTCTGAGCTGGATTAGCGTGACGACAGGCCCACGCCTGCTAAGAAGTCCCATTGATTGTAAAGTCCCGCGCTCGGTACCCAAGCCGTGCCTGCAAAACATCAAGTACCCATTCACCTCGTGAAGTTTATCTGCTTTCTGAGTTTGCTTCTTCCGGCTCCTCTGTGCAGCACTCGATTTTTTTCTCTCCTCCTTACCTTCCTGTCATCTTCTTCGTGACTCTGGAAGAAATAAGCCAGAACATCTCGCTGGTTTTTAAGGTGCACACAGAGACTCCCGAAGTCAGGCATATAAGGGTTGCTGAGCGTTAGCACGTACTCCCAATTTCACAGCACCTAACCCTGGCCTCCCGCAGACCGCACGGTGCCTGCAAAGGGCAGCGCATCCCCCTGCCCCGCTGCACAGGTGAGGCCCGAGGCGGAGGGGGTGGACGCCGGCAGCGATGCCCGGGGGTGCCGCAGAACCCCGCGGGCACTCGCTATACCGCTGATGGGGGAACCTGGGCACCCCCGTCGCCCACGGCGGTGGACCTGCGCTCCCGCTCCGCGCGACGGGCAGCATTTTACACCTGCCTCGCCCCGGCGCGACCGAGGAGACGGAGGTGCGAGCGGCGGGGCAAAAAGCCGGGCTGCCGCTGCGCCCCGCTGCCGGCGGAGCCGCCCCGCTGCCCGCCCCTGCTGCCCTCCCCGCGGCGGCCGGCGGCGCTCCCGGCCCGGCGCTTCTCACGGTGCCCCCCGGGCTGCCTGCGGCGGGGGAAAAGCCGCTGTGTGCCGCCGGCAAGGAGCTTTCCACGCACCGCCGGCGGCTCGCCCGCTCTCCTACCTGGAAGCGCCGGCACGCAGCCGCTTCCCAGGAAGGGAAGGGCGGATGCCCGGGCGGAGCGGGCACCCCCGACACCGCGCTGGCCGGCGTGACTCAGCCCCATGTGCCCGCCCGCCTGCGGCGCCGAGCCCCTCCGCCCTGCCCCTGCCCCTACCTGCTGGCTGCCCTCGGCCGCCGCGCTCCGAGGCAGCGCGCTGCCCGCCGCCGGGACGGCGCACGACATCCCGCCGGCTGCGGAGCCGCCCCGGGGCGCCGCGCTCGGCGCCGCTGGGCTCCCCCGGCCCGCGGCGGGTGGGAGGGGAGGGTGAGGGCAGGGCGGGGCGGGGCTGGGCAGGGGACGCACCGCCCCGGGCCGCCCCGGCACCTGGCACCCCCCGGCCCGGGGGAGGAGCCGCCGCCCCGCCGCGGGAGCCCCGCCGGGCCGCCCCGCTCCGGGCCGCTCCGCCGCCCGCATGGCCGTCACATGGCGCCCGGGACCGCGGGGTCTGCTCAGCCTCCGGCACCCGGGGGAAAGCCCGCACCCCCGGGACACGGCGCTGCCGGGCAGGAGCTGCCTGAAAACCCCCCGGAGAGCCCCAGCCCCGGGGGCCGGCTGGGCCCCGCGCCCCTCCGGGCGGCCCGACTCGTGCTTTCGACTGCAGAAATAACCGCCCCCGCAGTTTCCCTTCTCCCCGCATTGCCCCCGGCGGCGGGGCGGGCAGCCAGGCTGCCCCCGGGAGCCGGCCCAGCCCTCCCGCGGCGCCCCCCGCCCGGAGCCCGCCCGGCGCTGGCGGCCGCCTCACCCCCGGCGGCTCCTGCCCGCCGCGCTGCTGCGACATCGGCTTTCCGCAGCGGCGTGAGCTCCAGAGAAGTGACAGCCGGCTCAACCAGGGTTCACGGGCGGGAGGACACGGCATCGGCGCTGGGATAAAGCGATTTTCACTTTCGCTACTCGCCCTGTTCCTTTAAATAATAAGGAAATGCCCCAGGCTTCTTGTAAAGGCGAAGCCAGACACGGACTGCTGAAAACACCGTTGCCACCGACAAAATCTCTCTGTTCCACTGTTCTGTTGAGAGTATTTTAACAGATGGAACAACGTTTCTTTCATCCCTCCAAACACTTTCCCTACATTTTAATTGAACGGTTATCTTGGCCCTCTGCTCTGAAGGAAGGGAAGGTGTTTGAACCGACAGGTACTTCAACAACATCCGTAGATGTACTTGTATGTGGTACCTCATGTGCGCTCCTGGCTCTGCTCAACTCACAGGGGCAAACGCATGGCCGTGCGAGGAGGCGTAAGTGCCCCCAACCTGCAGGGCAGTCAGTCATAGAGCCCAAGGTATCTTAATAAATCGGATACTTCCCTATTTGTCTGGTTTCCCCCCGAAGTTAGAGTCATCCGGCTCAGATGAAGATGAGGTTACGAAGTTTGCCAACTGCATAAATATAGACTATCCTTTCAGGAAGATCTGGCTCACAGTTCATGCTGAAGGTGAGAGAACCGCGCTGCCCGGGAGCCCAAGAGTCAAAGCGAGGTCTGCGCGCTGCCACAGGTTTCCTGGTAGGCTCCGGGACCGTCAGCGTTACTGAAGAACCTGAGCAGGACTTCCCCGATGGAAAGTGCTTCTCCCCAGCTGTTCCACCGCGAAGCACTTTGTGTCTCCATCTTCCAGGCTACCCACACCTTTGCTTTTGCACTTTCTCAGAGCTCCTCCAACCCTGGAGGACTGAGTGCCTGTGAGCCTTACCCCACCCTAACAGCCACTGGGACCCACAACCCAGATGGGCCCCCTCGCCAAGTGACCTACCCCGCGTCCCCAGACTGCGCTGGCTCTCCCAAGCATCTTACAGCCCCCTGGTTTCTTTAAAAGCACTCTTGCTTCTCCCTCGGTCATCCAACATGCCGACACCAGGATACTCACCAAGGGGGTGCTCATGGGGGCGGCAGAAGGTGTGGGTTCAGTGCTGTTCTCCGGCTGAGGGGATCCAAACCAGCATCTCCTGGAAGGCAGCCCTAGCCTCCAGGCAGTAAGCGATTAGAGGGTGAATTGCTCTCAACCGCTCCTTTGAAACAGCTCAATCTTGCATTAACACATCATGCAGTTAAAGAAAAGGAGTAAAAATAACCGGCAGGAGCGGAGACTTAGTTGAGACAGTTGCTTCAAAAGAGAGCACTGGGCTCCTTGCTGCCTTTGTAGCTTCAGCACCGTTGAAATAAACAGGACTAGAAGCCAGTAATTTCATAAGCTCAGAGAACAGGTATATTCTCTTGCAATAAAATCTATGAATCACACAGACAAAATACCTCAACGGCCCTTCAGAGAGATCTGCAGGAAAAGCTCCCTTCCTACAGAGGACTTGAACTGACCCCAATGAAGCTCTCGAGCTTTTCCAGGAGCAATGCTGCCCTTAACAGCAACTGCACAAGCAGGTGATCTAACAGCATCAAGTCCTGAGCAGCTTACCAAGAACTTACTAGTACTGAATAATACCTACTTCATTGAGTACTCCTGGCAGCTGTAGAGTAAGGTTTCCAGGATCCCGCAAGTACAGGACAAGTCACGGGATGGTCCCCTTGAGCGTGAGTACAGCCTGCTCTTGTTCAAAGTGGCAAAGGAAATGAAAAGTCAAAATTTGCTTGTGGGAACAAGTTTCTGCTTAGTATTAAAGCTATCTCTGGTACATCTGTAGAAATGCCTACACAGTAATTCCAGGGTAACGCGGCAGTAAAGGCAGAACGTTTCTATGCAGGAAAGAAAACAAGCCCAGAAAGCAGTCTAGTCAGCTGAGTTACATTTTATAATGGCAGTTTATCGGTGATTTTGTCTGCACTGAAGCAGCCTACACACACGCAGACTAGAGCCGCTGAACGCAGCTTAGCACAGTGCGGCTCTGCTGAAGAACGGCACGGATCAGAACCGGGTTTCAGAACACTGAGCGCGCCCGAGCTTTCACACAGACGTCGGTGCCCCGCGTGAAGATCTCTGGAAGAAGAGCTTCCCTGCACGCTCTTTGTAATCCCCTTTGTTCAAAAAACTACACACAGCAGAAGTGTGCGCGATACTGCTCCAATTTAACTACGCACAGCAAAAGTGTGCGTGGACACTGCTCCAATTTGCAAGTTTTTCTTGGGTAGGGACGGCCGACCCTCACGAGCATAAACACGTCACTGACAGTACACGCTAACAAACAGCGAGATGTTCCCTCTCACCCCAAAAAGCCAAGAAATTCAAACTCGGTTTGCAAATGTTCCCAAGCATCCATCACCATTGAGCTGTCTTACAAAATTCAAAGGCTATATAAAGAAAAACTACCAGACATTTCTTGATGCAATGGCAATTCGCCCCAAGTTAAAAATAAGAAGCTTGGATGTTGTGACATTTCAGTGGAAGCCTGATTAGACACTTGTCTTGCACAACATGTGCTGATTTCTATGAAAAGTTAACTGAAGGACAAAAGGCTACTGGAACGGGAAAAAAATGAAGTATTTTACGTATTTCTGCCAGTGGGAAGAACAGAGCCCAGGCACGGCTAGTTGCAGATAGCACTTGCTGTAGAAATTGTTAATAATTATTCGAAAACCAGCTGAGCATTGAAGTGTTGAGTTTAGCTCCTCACAGAACCTACATTTAAAGAGAGGTCCTCTGACACCTTCCATTGCCGCCTGGCCAAAAGGGGCTACCAGAGATTTGTACATTCCGTTTATATGCTGCACTTGGAATCTTTGTTGTCTTCATTGTTTTCTTTATCCTGCTTTACACTATCTATTTGGCCAGCGTTTCCAGATGCATTTGTTTTTCTACCCAGCTGCGGCTGAAAGAAGGGCCATGGGACAAGGCCCCACTGCCCTCGCTCAGGGCATCCACTCCCTCTTCCTTCAAATCCCGCGGAGACCAACTACCCTGCAATCTCTTACCACTAACACGCACTGCAGGGTGAATTCATTAATTCACTTATTAAGTCTTAATCCACAGTGCTCTCCCTCCGTATTTCTTAAGGCATTTCTCCTATCTCGGCCATTTTTGATGGGGCCTCTTCAAAGAGATGTGCCTGTTCCTAGCTGTTTTCTGTACTTGCCTATCATTATTCACAGAGAATAGCAGGGCATCTTCCTATTAACATAGAAAACATTCAAATACTATACTGGTAGCCCTGCAAAATCTTGCAGGGCTCCCCTTAGTCTAGGAGCACTCAGATTAAAGAGTATCATCTGTGGATCTTGGTGAAGAAAGCCATGGCGGGGATTTTCGACGCAGCACAGAGCACGCGTACTCAAAGCAGCTAGAATAGCAAGTCGCTGGGTGAAAAACGGTCCCAGTCACACGTTCCACAGCTTCGCAGCTCTGGCCCCTCTCACATCCTGTCCTCTCTTACATTAGGCGCTTTGTAGCCCTGAGATTAATAACAGTTGTGAGTTCAAAGGCAGCAAATGGAACTACTTCAGTTACGCGAGCCAAAATTTAACGCAGATGTCTTCTGAAGTACACTCGCTGTTCAGTCACCATCTATTCCAGGATCAGAACCGACGACATTATCTGAAACTTTGATCTTTCTTAATTGACTTAATTTATTTTGTATAAAAACACATTTGTATATACAAGAGCGATGGGAAACAAATATTTACATATGATTAAATATAGGAAGTCTCAGTACAGACGCTCACCTTTGCAAAATAAACGATGCTAAAATCTGTCATATGTTTTCTTGAAAATTTTCAGTTTCTTGAAAATTTTCAGTCTCTTAGGCGTTAAGGTGGACCTACATTTCATTAATAAAGCTTCTAAAAACCCCTCCATTTACTGTGTGAGAAAAACATTACATATGGGCCATGAGTATTTACTGCAAGCACATGCAATCATAAACCAGAAAAAGTTATGAATGGTTAAGGCACAATGCTCAATTTAGTACTACCGTGCAATCGCCTAGGTACTAATGTGTAAAGAAGAAAAAAAGTAAGCTAGCTCAACTTAATACCATTTACTGGCAGCCTATACTGATCTTTAAAGTTTAGTCAAACATCACAAATGCATACATGACCCAAGTCAAGATCCTGTAATGTGTAGAAATATTGTCCAGGAAACCCCCAGACTGCATAATTGGATTACATGAAACAAAATACCGGATGGTAAGATGTGGATGGTTGGATCCTTGTTCAGAAGAGCACACTGCAAGTAAATACACACAGTTACTAAAAATCCAAGTTTAAACAAACATGACTCTAAATAAGCCAGCCGACCGAAATTCAGGAAAGGTTGGAATCGCAGGGAACAATGTCACATTTGCATGTGGCTTTTCTAAAAACTGTGACATCATATCAAATCTGGCGTTTCCAACATGCTCCAGTGTGAATTTCTTCTTAATTTTTTAAATTTATTAAAAAAATAGCCACCCGACTCAGTAATAAATGAAGGCGCATTAGGAGAACTAGATGTTCTCCAACCTCTTTAGAGACACACTTAATGTAAATGAGCTCTTAGTGTGTTTACTAGAAGACTGCCCACATACATAAAGCATGTGCACAACTCTGAGAAGCATGAGGACTCAAGCTAAATGCTGTAATAAAAGAGCAAAAAATGAGAGTCAATCGGCAAATACACTTGTTGGATATCAGATGCTACTGGTATGCATAAGCTTTCATATACCATCAGTGTAACAGTAAAATAGAAATACTTAAAAGGATCAAAGCCCAAATAATTACGGAAGGTCCCATGTACAGCACTGAATTAGAGGGGAGATGAAGGTTTAAGAAAAAAGACTGAGCACACTGAACAAGAGTACAATTGAGTTTCCAATCTGAAAAACCTAAATGAGAAATTCATGCGCTGAGAGTAATTTTCCTCCGTCGAAGTGGGTAGAGTCTCCTTTCTGGTGAATCTACAACTTTTTTTCTTTTAGCAAAACACACAGATTTTTACTGGTATCAGCGTCTGTTGGTGTGACTTCTCCTGGCGATATGAAATTTTGGACATTATTTTCCTCTTTCGCCTTGCAACCAGCAAAGACTTCTTGCCGCAGCTTGCAGAGTTCCAAGGTTGGTTGCCAAGTTAACGCTTGGGAAAAACCTTCTGCTCTTTCTATTAGCACTGGGAGAGACTGCAAAAACAAACCCAAGTATCTCAAGTTACATGGGAAAAGTAATAGTTACAATGAATGAAATACGTTAATTAGATTCTGACCGGCACAAAAGCTTCAGTGTCTGCAGAGATGATCCTTAGGACGGCAGGTGAAGGTTGGGAACTCGGAGCTACCAGCCTAACAGTGACAAGGCTCTGCACTCAGGCCATGCAAGAGTACGCCAAGTTTAAACGTTCCTTCATTACATCTCTAAGCTGAATAAATATCACAAGACCACCGCCGTTCACGTCTAAGCTGGTACTGAAGTAATAAATATCACGTGCTGTATGAAGTTGTACAGGTCTTCAAAAGAGGTTTTATTTTTCAGATGCTGCAGGTTCTAAAATCTCTGTAAAAATATTTCCTATAGCCACAGGGTAATCTTCCTTACTACCACACGAGGGGGAATACTTTACAGATATAACTTCAGTAGTCCAAACCTAAAGATGTACTTGCTTCAAAAGTACACACGCAGGCCGTTTTGTACAAAACTATAACCAACATGAGTTAGAACTCCTGTTTCGTGACATGTTATCAGATCAAGAAAAGAAAAAATATCCCTTGGAGCACACAGAGATCTCACCTTCATTGCTCCACTGATTTGTTTGGATGCCATTTCTGTCACCTGCTTCAGATCTGCGATGTAAGCATCTACAGAAAAACATAGAGCCCAAATAAACTTCCGAAATGTAATCCCCTCCTCCCATTACTTGCTATCAGCTTCCTAGAAAGCAGACAGAAAAGCAGTAGAGTCCCTGTATAGAACTTAAAACTACAACACATCCCTTTCGTTACAGTGTTGGGGATGACACCTTGTATGTTTTATTGTACTATTATTACTCTTAATCACTCAAAGTGCAGTAGCGTCTAGAAGTCTCAACTATAGCAAGCCACAAAGTTCTTCACTAGAAAACCTACAGCTTATACAAAACACGAGACACAAAGACAGTATTTGACATAAGAGAACAGTTACAAAGAAAAAAAATACTGTTTTTAAACCTTCCAAGCTCGTATTACATTTGATAAAAATGCACAAAAGAAGGAGAATAAACACAACTGTGGAGAAAATGAGATGAAGAAAACCCATTTTAAGGAGGAGGGAAATATAATCTTACTGCTCCAGCTTGGTAGCAACCAGTCAGCTTTTACAATAAGGGCTACATTTTTCTCCTGGCTTAACTTACCAAGCGTTAACACCAAGAATAAAAAAGAACCAAGCGTAAACAACATGAACTGCATTAACTCTGCTGGGTTAATAAGAAAAGAAGAAAAAGAAGCTTTCAGGAACACTGAAGCAGACAACAGGTGCAGGATACTGGGGAAAAATAGCATATATTTGATTGCAGTAGCAATAGGATAAGATCATCAACACAATATAAGTTTTTGATTATTGATTTACAAGCAATAATCATTCTCTACTCAAGAGTTAAACTCTTTAAGTTATTATCACAGAATCACAGAATGGTGGGGGTTGGAAGTGACCTCTGGAGATCATCTAGTCCAACCCCCCTGCTAGAGCAGGGTCACCTAGAGCAGGCTGCACAGGACTGCGTCCAGGCGGGGTTTGAAAATCTCCAGAGAAGACGACGCCACAACCTCCCTGGGCAGCCTGTGCCAGGGCTCTGTCACCCTCACAGTGAAGAAGTTTTTCCTCATAAGGCCAGCCTTATTATAAAACTGTTTTGCATGTTCTCCGCCATTATTCTGTCTGCAACGCTATGCCATCAACAAAAACTTAAAACGAGCGGATAAGCAAGCGTGCTCCTGGGAACTAAGCAGCCTCATCTGCATTACTGTTACTTTTCTGTAGGGTTTCACCAGTGCCTGCAGTAGGATACACTGTTAGATGGTGCACACACCCCTAAACCCTTCCAGGGCTAAACACAGCATTCTGCTTTGAAGTCAATCTCATTAGTGCTACTGAAGATAAATTAAGTCACTTACTGACAGCGATCCCCTGCTGAAATGCAGTAAGCAGCAAGAGACGGTGTTTAGTTAAATTGTCTGTCCGCAGGCCCCATGTCCTCATCAGACATGGTTTAGGAACACATAATCCATGTACAAACACGGATGCTAAAATGCACCATCGTTCAGAGTTTGGGAGGGAAACCAGTCCAACAGCAGCCTCTTTAAACACACCACAGAGGCCTACGAATGGACATTCTCTAAAAGAAGGATATGTCCATAATGAAGCATTCTTACAGTAGAGTATTGGGATTAGAAGACTGATGACCCTATGAAACGGCAAGGAAGGAGTTAAGTAAAAATAATTACTTGGATTATTCCAGTTATACAGAAAGACTGACACATAGTTAAATGAAATTTGCCTGCAGGAGTTCATCTTGACATGGACAGCATTATATTCCTCAGTGTTCAAGGCTTTCCAAAACATAGGGAAATGAAAAAAGGAAACGAAAGGTATTGAGTAATCTAAACATTTTTGGTTTCTGGCCACTGTACTTGCTAAACAGGGATACATAAACTTCCCAAAGACTACATAATACTAAAATTCAGCACAAACTCTACATTATCTTTGTTAGGACTTTGCTGTCACCTAACCTAAAAGGCAATACTGTAGTGCAAGCTGTTACTAGCTTGCAAGAAGTAGTTAATTCACATCAGAAAAGCACAGATCCGGACACTAGAAACCAAAAGAAACGCAGATATGAAGTGACGCTCTTTACTGCTCCTGTTAGCTGCTTTGCTGCACAGACTGGCATTTCTGGAAGCAACGTCTCGTATTTACAAAGAGGAAACGATGCCTAGAGCGAAGGCAGATCACTGGGGTGAGAACTGGAAAATTAAGCTCAGCTTCTCAAACTTTGTTTAACGCCACTGCTTGTTACATCAGCTTTATATTATGTGTAGTAATCCATAGTGAGGGTTCTGTAACCACGCTTTTCAACTTAGAACAGCGTTCGTAAAGTCTGTCATTTTTCAGTACTTAAGAACGGGCAAGACAAAACTTTCCATTTCTTAAGGCCAGCCTCCAAAAAGCACATCCCCATCATCAATGGCAAAATACGGCACCTTGTTCCAAGGAGTTTGTATAAGGAATAACCTTTCAAAAGCACGTAGCAAAATTATGACGTTGTTTGCAGTTTTGTTTCTTCACCAACCTTTACAAATGACACAGGCAAGATAAACTTTGATGCCTAGTTTACAAGTTAGGAGAGCGAACACTGCCATCGCTGAGTACTACACAACTGCTTTCAATTCCCTGAAGAAACCGACTGATTAGGAAGAGAGACTGAAGCATTTCTAGTATTCATGTAAAAGGAACACAAGAACGGTCAAAGTATAATGTCAGCGATCCACCTAGTTCCCCATCTGGCCTCCAGCAGCAGTGAAGAAAGAAGTAAGAAAACCTATTGAGGGTAGCTCTGTGACAATTTCTACCCAATACCCACACAGAGGTCAGCTTTCGCCTTTAAGTACAGCGCCTAACAGCAGACAGCACTTACAACACGAGAAATGTTGTACATTCAGTTATGACCAACTTCTAGCTATTTTAGTTAATTATTTAAACAGTCGGTAATTTTAAAGAAAGAAAACTTCTTGAACATTTACAGCTAGCCAGTAAGGTAGGCAGTGTTTCCTCAGCACAGTTGCCCTCCCCACGAAATCTTTACCTTGAGAAGGCTGTGATCTTATCTCTTCGGGTGTTACGACAGGCTTGTAGAGCTTCTGCATATTCAAAAAAAGAAAAATTCTGAAATACCCTCTTGGTTTAACAGATATCTAATATACACATAGCAGTCAGAACAATGGAGAAAGGCTAATACAAGGACATGGTGGTGGAATTATTTAGATAAAAAAAAATGTATTAGATGCACAGTTTATAGTTACTGGAAAGAGTGTTCTGCTTAACACAGTTAAGCTCATTGTGAACACCTCCAAAATCTGCTTTAGTTTGTAGAATTCTAATTATTAAAGCATTAGAACTTCTAAACTGAAATCCAGGCATTTTGGAAGAAGCATTGCTACTTGCTGCACAACTGAGGAAAAAGAGCTGCTCTGGCTTCTAAGGAGCCATTCACAAAAATGGTACACTCTCATGGAGGAACAAACTCAAACAAAGCGTACATTAAGACAAAATCTAAGAAAAAGAAAACTATTTAAATGACTACATTCTAGTCCTGCAATTACTTATGCATGAATAAGAACACTCTCCTTCACAAACCAGGCTCTCTGGCTCTTTGGTCCTACTGTGAGTCTTGCGACTTGACATCAGTTAATCATGACATGAAATTAGCTAATAATAAATAATGAATACAACTAGTATTTAGTTGTATTAAAGGTGGAATCAGAAGTAAGAAAAGACCAGGGAAGAAGGAAACAAAGCAAAGACATGGGAATGTAAGTTACAGCATCTAGTATTTTTCTCTACTTCAGGAGCTGTCCCTCATCCTTCTTCAAACAAAAACAAGTAGGAGGAAAGATACTTATTCCTCTCTGTAGTTTTACCAGAGCAAAATTTTCACAGCTCACACATCTTATTAGCAACTTTACAGTAACAGCTCCAAGCAAAACAAACAGTGCTTGCATTATCCTCAAACACAACAAAACACATTGACTGAAAACCGACAGGATGGTCTCTTGCTTTGGCAATTATAGGGAGATCACCACACTAAATGAGTGGTTCTCTCCAGATAAACCGCAGTTAAATACCACGTTTTCATAGTTGCTCTTTATTCCTCAGAAAACATGCATCACAGGAGTAGCTAGGGTCAATAAAGAACATGAAAATTCCTCAACCAAAAGCAGAGAAACTACTAGTACCTTCGCAGAAGCAGCTGAGAGGGATAAAAAAGGCACCTGATTTACAGAGATAAACTAGAAACTTTCTGTATTTTGCAGACACTTTTAATTAAAATAATCATCTAGCTGTGGTGGTGTAAAATCTGAAGAGGTAAGCAACAGAAAAAAGGTAGCTCCATAGGCATTCTAAATTACTAATCCACTTTGGGACTCAGGTAGAACATAGTTTTCCTTGTGCAGAAAGATTAAAAGGTCTTGTTAAATCTGGGTGTTATGCAACAGCGTATTTTATTTTAGTTGATTTTTTTTGCTTTACTTACTTGATATATTGACAAAACCCAGAGATCACAAAAGACAATATATGTTAGAAAATATCCCAGATTTAAGACAAATAGACACCCATGCACTTTCACTTACTGTAAATCATCTATGCCTGGCTAACCTAGAGAGTTATTTACTTTTGTCAATTTTAGTCCTCAGAGATGCAATGCAGGCTCTGAAATGACTTTCTAAAAAAATCCCCGTCTTGTTTAGTACAGAATCATAGAATAGCTGAGGTTGGAAAGGGCATCTAAGGATGGTCTAGTCAAACCTCTTACTGAAGCGGGGCCAACTACAGCAGGTTGCCCAGGGCCTCATCCAGTCAGTTTTTGAATATCTCCAAGGACGGAGACTCCACAGCCTCGCTGGGCAACCTGTGCCAGTGTTTGACTACCCTCACAGTCCTTTTTTATTTTTATTTTTATTTTTAAATGGAATTTCCTGCATTTCCATTTGTGCTCATTGCCTCTTGTCCTTTTTTTTCCCCAAAGAAAACTGACTCCTAATTAATAGGCAGGTAAGTAAAAGGCAGGCCTAACATAACTGCAGGAAAGAAATTTAGCAACCAAGGACATGACTGCGTTGTTTAATGCTAGTAATTACTTTATACTCAGTGTCAAAAAAACAGAGGAATTATTGCACCTATTCATTAATCCACATTACTTTTTTTTTTTTTCTTTCTTTACTGAAAGCACTTACTCAATGTAGTCATTAGCTCAACAAAAGTACTTAGGAAAACACAGACATCTTTTTAAACGTCATATACTGCACATGATAATATCTATCTGTATGTATCATAACATTTAGTACTTCAACCAACCTTCAGCCAAGGATTTCAGAAACCCAGATTTGACAAGATAAATAGGCGTATACTGGCTTGTAAATCACGAGTCATCACGTTGAAGCAATCTGCTTAAGTAACTTGCTGAACTGTGACACAGGCCCAATTCACTCATAGTCACAACACTTTGTAGTAACTCTCATTTTATTGAAAAACCAACTAATGCAAAGAAACAATTTCATTCTATGACAAAGAATCAAAAGCAACTATGGGAAGGAGCTTAAAGGTCAACATTTGATGATTTATTTCTTCAAGTTACATGTGGTCAGCAGCTACTATATGCAAAGGTTTTCTGAAAATCTTAGGTTACTCACCAACATCTCTTGCTCTGTTTTCATGGTTTGGATAGCATGCATCAGTATCTTTTTAGGCCACTGCTTACGCTTTGTTGATGTCTCTACTATTAGTTCATCAAATTGATCTTCAAGAATTTTGATGTTGGAACCTAAAAATGACAAACACACAAAGTTATTGTAGGAATTTTTTTTAATCTGAGACAAAGTTATAAGGAAAAAAACAGCTTCAGATCTGAAATAAGAAATCGTGCATGATATATAATATCCTTCTCTCTAAATTGGAGAAATATGGATTTGATGGGTGGACTATTCAGTGGATGAGGAATTGGTTGGATGGTCGCATCCAGAAGGTAGTGGTCAATGGCTCAACGTCCAGATGGAGACTGGTGACAAGTGGTGTCCCTCAGGGGTCTGTACTGGGACCAGTACTCTTTTAATATCTTCATCAATGACATAGACAGTGGGATCGAGTGCACCCTCAGCAAGTTTGTGGATGACACCACGCTGAGTGGTGTGGTGGACATACCTGAGGGATGGGATGCCATCCAGAGGGACCTGGACAAGCTCAAGAGGTGGGCCTGGGCGAACTTCACGAGGCTGAACAAGGCCAAGTGCAAGGTCCTGCACCTGGGTTGGAGCAAGCCCCAGTATCAATACAGGCTGGGGGATGTAGGGATCAAGAGCAGCCCTGCCGAGAAGGACTTGGGGGTACTGGTGGATGAAAAGCCAGACATGAGCCAGCAATGCGCGCTCACAGCCTAGAAAGCCAACTGTATCCTGGGCTGCATCAAAAGCAGCGTGGCCAGCACGTCAAGGGCGGGGATTCTGCCCTTCTACTCCACTCTGGTGAGACCCCACCTGGAGTACTGCTTCCAACTTTGGAGCCCTCAGCACAGAAAGACATGGACCTGCTGGAGCGGGTCCAGAGGAGGGCCACAAAAATCATCAGAGGGATGGAGCACCTCTCCCATGAAGACAGGCTGAGAGAGTTGGGCTTGTTCAGCCTGCAGAAGAGAAGGCTCCGGGGAGACCTTATTTCGGCCTTTCAGTACTTAAAGGGGGCCTATAAGAAAGATGGGGACAAACTTTTTAGCAGGGCCTGCTGTGATAGGACAAGGGGTAATGGTTTTAAACTAAAGAAGGGGAGATATAGGCTAGACATAAGGAGGAACTTTTTTACAATGAGGGTGGTGAAACACTGGCACAGGTTGCCCAGAGAGGGGGTAGAAGCCCCATCCCTGGAAACATTCAAGGTCAGGCTGGATGGGGCTCTGAGCAACCTGATCTAGTTGAAGATGTCCCTGCTTATTGCAGGGGGTTGGACTAGATGACCTTTAAAGGTCCCTTCCAACCCAAACTATTCTATGATTATCAGTGAAGAGATAAATATATGCATCTTGGATCTCTTTGTTAAGGCAATATAGAAACTGGAGCACAACTTGATAATTGCCAGTTACTTTTGAAGTAAATGAGCTGTGAGAGGTGGGGGAGGCGGGAAACTATCTGGGGAAAAAATCCAAAATGTCTTTCTCTATGAACTCTGAATCTATGATGAAAGTCTCACAAATAAATGGTTATCTTTTGAGATAATTTTTTTTTCAAATGACGAAAAGCAGTGCAAGGTGCCGCAAGAAAAATGGTTTGATCTGTGTAATTTGCCACTATTAAACAAACACCAACTGTCCAAACAGTAATTTGAAGCCTA
This sequence comes from Phoenicopterus ruber ruber, assembly GCA_009819775.1. NCBI lineage: Eukaryota > Metazoa > Chordata > Aves > Phoenicopteriformes > Phoenicopteridae > Phoenicopterus > Phoenicopterus ruber. The sequence goes on along the minus strand of CM020217.1, from coordinate 25,320,743 downwards.
ACTGATTTTATATCATATAGAGCAGAGATATGCAGTTTAATTTTAAAATCCATCTATGAATTTTTGACAATATGTTATGCCACCTTAATGAAACCTCGTTCCTGGAAATACTCTGCATCCTGAGGACATCTGTAATTACTAGTCATATGGAGTTTGCAAAAAACCAAAACACGTCTGCTTTCAACATCTGAGGCCCAAGAGACAGTATCTGGTAGGAGCTAATTTTGATAGCTTTCTTTTTCAATTATAAGATTAGACTAAATACCTAGAACATATTTTCAGTTCTTGACTGAAGTGTTTTGACTATTGCTACCCTAATACAGGTACTCAGCTTCTCCAAGATTGCAGTTAAACTTAACATTTTTAAAAGCTTAAGATAGTATTTTAAAACTGGTTTCAAAATTTAGACAAGTAAATTCCTGCACTGTTCTGACATCACACACCATCATTACAAACTATAAAAATTAAGAGTTATAGAAGACAACAGAATTAACTGCTCAATCTTATATCCTAACTGTGTGTAACTGAGAGGTGGTGCATATTTCTATATTGTTCCATCTGTACACGCCTATAATTTTTGTCCCCTGGTGGAGATTTGAAGCCCTGAGAATAGTCTTGCTTTTTTATTTTTTAATTTAATTTTGCAAACTCCTTAGCATTTCAAGTCAATGTTCCCACTAACGCATTGAGCATAACTTGCAAGACATGCGATGTTTTCAATCTAGTGGTAAAGAATGGATTTTGAGCACCCTCTCTTGGTCAATCTGTGCAGAATCAGGCGATCATAAACCTCAGAAAGGCAAAACCAAGCTTTTAAGAGTTTGTGAGTTTGTTTTGTTTGTTTGTTTTAGGATCACTATTAAGTCATTTAAGTATAGAGACGAAAGACTTGACCCACTGGTCAACCTAAACACCAAAGGCACAAAATGCCAGATCACTTGGCGATTCAAACTGGATCAGAGATAGGCACATGAGTGAATTTATGTCAAATTAAAAAGCACGATACAGTCCTTACACCTGCTTTACACCAGCTGCAGGAAGATGACAGTATCTCAGCTGGCATAAAGTTAGACTTGTACAGACAAAGGATAACTTACTGAAAATAACATCCACCTGGACAAAGTTTTCCTGTTAAGAAAATCCTCTTAAGAATTTTTGAACAAACTGGAATTAGTGAACTATGCCTGAATCAGTTCAGCATTTTGCATCACAGGACCAATGCATTTTTGACTTTGTAGACAAAGGAGTTGGGGTTTTATCATTCTAGAACTACAACTGCCGAAGCTTCCTGAACAAAAAACAGTTCAAGGAGCTCTTTCTCCATAGCCAGTTCAATATATCTGTATTTTCGGCTTCGTGCAACTGTAAAAAGCATCAAGTTACAAGCAAAGAACATCTAAAGATAACACAGGTGAGCAAATGAATCGCACTGAAATTTTCTTTGGATGCCAGACTACCAAGAATCTCCACTACTATTATTCAAAAGACAATAGTTATAAAAATATTGTCTATATTACATATAAATATATGACTATATAGTGATAATTACAAGCATTTACTTAATTTGTATATTAAATAGTAGCAACAGACATACTACTAGAGTCTCTTGATAGGAAGATCTTGGCCAATGTCCCTAGCACGAAATCACTCGGGCTGGAAGGGCCCTCAGGAGGTCTCTCCTGACTCACGCCTCCTGCTCACAGCAGGATCAACACCCAGTTCAAACCAGGTTGCTCAGGACTTCATCCAGTTGATTCTTGGAATCTTCCAGTGCTGGAGACTAGATAAGCTCCCTGGGCAACCTTTTCCATTGCTTAGTTAACCTAATAGAGATATTTTTACTTCCTTACATTAAGTCAGAACCTCCCCTTTCAATTTATGACCCTTGCCTCTGGTTCTCCCACTGCGCACCTCAATAAACAGCCTGGCTCCTTATTCTCAGTAACCTCCTCAAAGGTACTGGAAGGCTAGCTTGTCTCCTCTGGGCTAAAAAAAGCCCAGTTCCCTCAGTCTCAACTCACAGGGCAAGTGCACCAGTCCCCTGGCTGTCTTGGCAGCCTCTGATGAACTCACTCTGGTTTATTAACAACTTTCCTGTACCGGGGGGTCCTGCACTACTCCAGATGTGCTCTAGCAAATGCAGAGTAAAGATAAATATTCACTTCCTTGGATCTACTGACCACACTCCTGTTGACACAATATACTAGGCTGGCTCATGGTTAGCTCGCTAGGACCTCCAGGTCCTTTTAATTCTGCACCCCTGCAGGGGTTCATCCCTTCCCAGATTCAGGGTTTTGCTTTTCACCCTTGTTGCATTTCATAAGATTCTGGGATGCATTTCTCCAACCTGTTTACGTTGCCCTGAGCAGGCCTGCCCTTGAGCATATTCACTGCACGCCACCCTGGTTGATGTCAGCTGCAAATTGGGTGAAGGCACTTTCCATCTCCTCCTCCAGGTCACGGATAAAGACGTTAAACAGAACGAGTCCCAGAATAGACACCTGAGGAACTCTGCCTGTAATCAGCCCTGAGGTAAAAGTATGAACCATTAACCACTACTCTCTGAGCTCAATGGCCCAGCCAGGATTCTCACCTACCTAGACCATACCACCCTAGCTTGGATAAAGGATGCTCTGGCAGACCATGTCATTGAATACTGGAGCAATTCCAATGGAAGAACACCAAGAGAGCTGGCATCTGGAGAACATGTTGTACGAGAAGCAGGTGAGGGAGCTGGGTTTGTTCAGCCTGGAGCAGAGAAGGCTAGGGGGCAATTTAACTGCTACCCTCAGCTACTTAAAGGGTGGTTTTAGAGAGGACAGAAGCAGGCTCTTCTCAGAGGTGTGCAGCAAAAGGACAAGAGACAACAGGTATGCTGCAGTAAAAGAAATTCCGAGAGGCCACAGGGAAAAAAATTTTCCCTATTAGGGCAGTCAAACACAGAAAATGACTGCCCGGTGAGGTTGTGAAGCCTCCAAATATGGATCCTGTTGCTGTGTTCTAGCTTTAAAAATAGATCACCTTACCCTGTTGCATTAAATATTGTATACTCCCTTTATTCTGATAAAAGAAGCTGATGAAATAGAACATGCTCTTTCCTAACCTCCCGAATGAAAAAATCTTGCTTTGAAATACAGCCTATCTAAAAGCTTGCTGTAGACTTTCCAGCAAGACAGCTGCCATTGAACTTAGTTAAACCTTTATTTTTCCCATGTAATACTTTGGGAGTCTCTAAGCTACTTTTATCTGGTAGACAAGAGCAGATCCTTTAAGTAACGTAGGCACCATACTACTGATAGCTGGAACTTGTGCCTCAAGATCTATAAAGATCTTGACAGAAGTGTCAAACAGAGCAACGGTCATTCAGCTAAAGTGGTTTCCCCTTCCCTCTTCTCTTGGATCAGGTCCCTACACGCTTTGGTTACCCTTTTCATTTATGAACACCGCTCTGCAAGAATCATGCTCCTGCACTGTGGTGCTTCAGATCCTTACACAGGCACATCTGAGCTGGAGTTTGACCGTACCTGCTCCGTGAACATCCTCACCCCCACAGACAGCTGAGGGAAAAACTGCCCCATTAAAAATATCACATGCAAAAACCAAAACAAAACCATCCAGCAGGAAATTAATGGAAACCAACACATACCACTCTGCAGCTCGGCATCCTCCGAAGCCTCCTCCCAGGGCTGCCCATTAATGGTAACATTCTCCTGCACTGCCGTTTCGAAGTTCTGCAAGACACGGGAGGGCGTGAGAAGCCACCCTTCAGGCACAGGTGCGCAACATCTGCAGCTGGAAAGGCCCCTCCTGCCTCACCGCCCCGCCCGGGCCGGCCACCTCGGGGGAAACAGCTACATAAACCCATCGAGCTAAGGGCTGACACCGTGGGGTGCCTCAGCTTTGTACCGGGTCCCTGGCTGAAGCGGGCACAAACGCCCGGAGCCGAGGCCCAGAGGCTCTGGGTCTCCCCGCTCCCCCCTCAGCCTCACCCAGAGCGCGTCTCCCGCGGCGGCGGGTCCGCCCGGCTGCCCCTGGGCCAGGGCCCGCACGAAGGGCGCGCAGAGCGCTATCACCTCGCCCAGGCCGCGCCGCGAGCAGCACCGCACCCGCGGGTCCCGCCGGGCGGCGGCGGCCGGGCTGAGCGGCGGCCCCGCGCCCGCCTCCTCCGGCGGCGGCAACAACGGCGGCGCCGGGCCGGCCGCCATTTCCCGCCTCCGACACAGGGAAAATGCCGGCCCGGAAGCAGAACCCGCGGCCTCCCCGCCTCTTCCCCTCAGTGCCGGGCGCGGCATGGCGGCGGCGGCGGCGGTGGGGCCGGTGGACTGCCACTGCCACCTCGCCGCGCCCTGCTTCCAGACGGTGAGGCGCGGAGGGGCGGGAGGGGAGGGGGTGGCGGCGGCGGCGCGGCCCCGGCGCTAAGGCGGTGCGCGTCTCTTGCAGGACGTGGCGGCCGTGGTGCGGGCGGCGGAGCAGGTGAGGCGGCCGGCAGGGACCCTCTCCCCACTTTCTCCCCGGCCCCGCCGCCCGGCCCGGCCTGGCCTCAGCGGGGCGGGGGTTTCTGTCTGCCGCAGGCGGCCGTGTCGGCGCTGGTGGTGGTGTCGGAGCAGACGGGGGAGTTCCGGAGCGTCGTGGCGCTGTCGGAGAGGTGCGAAGCCGGCGGGGGGGCCCGGAGCCCACCCGCGTCGCGGCCGCGGGGTCCGCGCCTTGGCGGGAGCGACTGGCGGCGTGGGAGCTGACGGGGGACGCGCTGCCCTCTTCCATGGTCAGGCCGGCCGTTCTTTTTGACTTTAAACTTGCTTTCTCTGTGGTCTCTCACACGACTGATCCCTGTTCCGTGTGTAGGTTCCCAGGGTTCGTTTTGCCGTGCCTGGGACTTCACCCGGTTCAAGAGGTTTCCCCAGAGGAGCAGCGCAGTGTTACTCTGAAGGTAAAACACAGGCAAGTTAGGTTAGCACAGCTATAAAATACTGCTGGGACTGCTCAGGGTGGGTGACGGGATGCTCTGGTCTGCCTGATTTATCTTCAGATCTGCCCAGTGATTTTTCTGCGCTTCTGTAATACAGAGACCCAGTGGACCAAATCCCAGGGTCTCTGCGTGCAGCCATTTGTCCCTGTTAGCCCTAAAGCGGAATTGTTCACTGGAGTCATCTGACCAAATTACTGCGGTGACACAGTTTTAAAAATCCCCAGTGAGTGCTTTGGTTAAAGTGAACAACGTGTGTGCATTTGCAGATGTCCCTTTGTTAGCATGGGAAGTGGAAGGTGACCGTTTGTGCCCTTAGCCTGGAAAACATGGAGAGCTGTCTGCAGCCATTTAATGTTACCAGGCTTTTTATGGGCCTTGTTTTAATTGCCTCTTATGCTTCTGTGGAAATATCAACTTGAGATGAAGGGTCATTAAGTAAAGAAGGCAAATCCTGCAGGTTTCTAAAATCTGTCTGACCACACAACTTGCAGCAATAGCAAGTTTTAAGGTAGGGAATTTAAGAACAATGAAGGAAACTCCAATTTAATCATAATGCTGAGTTCATACCCCTTCCATCTTGTAAGGGCAGTGAGGGTTGCATCTTTAATTTGTTCTTGCAGGATCTGGATGCTGCATTGCCACTTATAGAACTCTACAAAGATAAACTGGTGGGGATCGGAGAAGTAAGTAGAATTCCATAACTTGTTTAAATGTCTATGGCTTCAGCAGCATCTGTCACCAGAAGAACTTAGTGAATATTTGGTTTTGTGTATGCAATAAGTATTGCTAGCAGTCTGAACAAGCGCTAAGTCTGACTTGTAATTCTCCTAATGTGCTTTCCGTCATAGATTTGCCTGATTTCCTCTTTTCCTTCGTTATCATTATTAGGAAATAGATGGCATTTATGCCGGTGGATTTAGTAGGAAGAATTGCATAATTATGCTATATTGTCTTTTTGACCTGTTTTTTGGCACAGTGAAGTGTTGAGTCACATTGTTATCCCCATTCAGATCCTTCCTGCCTTCTTCTCTGGCAAAGTTAGGCTAAGCTATGATTTCAGCACACCTCACCAACTTGTACAGTCCTTTTTCCTTATGATCCCTCATCTGTCTGTGTCCACGTGTTGTCTCCTGTCTTACATTTGTTTATAAACTAATCGAGGCTTGAAAGCTTTAGGGTAGAGTCTGCCTCTTTTGTGTGTTGGTACGGAGGGACTTATGGCTGGTTCTATACTGGCTGCAGAAAAAGCATTTATTGTCAGAGCTTTGTAGCTAAACTTGCCATATTGTACTTGTACTGTATATCAAGGACTTTAGTCAGTGTAATTGTGAATGGGGCTGCTTTGACAAACTTTTTAAATTTTGCCTGAACATGTTTAAATCAAAAAAGTGTAGAATTAATGGATAATTTTTGCTAGAGATAGGACTAAAGCTACAGGTTCAGGTCAGAAATTTTACTTGTATCGGAGATCCAGATTTGAGACTTAATCTGAAATAATATTCAATAGAATATAAAACCCCAGAAAACCAGTTACAGATTAAAATGTTAATACACTTGTTAGTAACTAGCTGCCCACAAATGCTTTCATAGTTGAAAAGCTTATGGTTGAGAATGGATTCTTTTCTGAGTTAAGCTACAGTTGAGCTCATTTTAATTGCACTCTCTAGTGTATATATACATGTTTTGAAATGCCTTGCAGGTTTGAAGCATTTTTTTCCTTTATATATGGTATTGTGGTTTAGTCAAGCGTTAGGTCTGTAAAATTTTTTCACTTCTCTTCTTGTACTGTAGGTTGGACTAGATTTCACTCCCAGATTTGCCAGCACGGATGAACAGAAGGAAGGACAAAGACAGGTTTTGATCAAGCAGATTGAGTTAGCAAGAAGACTGGATTTGCCTTTGTAGGTTTTACTTATATTAGTAGGAGAATTTGCCAGATCTCAGTAACATGTGGAAATATTTCCCAGGATTTATAGTTACTAAGAGCCCACAGAACTTTTCTTAAATGGGCATTAGTGTCCTGTCAGTCTCCAGTTTGAGATTTAATTATAGAATTTTCCTTATGTTTGCATGTGAATACAGTGGTCTTCTGTGTCCTGTCCTTGCTATGTTGTTGCTATATCTTCACTGTAGCTAAAAAGATTTTTTTTTTTTTTCCCCGATAAAAGGTGTAATACAGATTAATTATTTTCTTCCCAAGCTGCTATTACTTTTTTTGTAAACACAAACAAACTATTTTGCTGAGTTTCCTAATGCTGGGCCTCTCCTTACTGTGCAGAAATGTTCATTCCCGCTCAGCTGGAAGACCGACCATTAATCTCTTAAAGGAACAAGGTATGTTTTTAATGCGTTTTCTCTGTCATGGTTTTTGGCAACAGAATTTCTTCAGTTGTGCCATGTCTTCACATCAGTTTGTGTATGTGAAACTTGGGAGGAGTAGTGCAGAGATTCTGTATTCATTCTTTATGGCACTGAGGTCCCACTGGAAACTGACATCACAGACCTACTGTAAACACTGCTAATGATTTGGTTTGCTGCTTTTCTTTGAGGTGCTACAAAGGTGTTGCTCCATGCATTTGATGGGAAGCCATCTGTAGCGATGGAAGGGGTGAAAGCTGGATACTTCTTCTCCATTCCTCCTTCCATTATAAGGAGTGAACAGGTAACGTTTAAAGGGATTTGCTCCTTCTCGGGTCTTGGGGATTGTGCGTAATAGGTGACAGCTTATCATGATGGCAAACATGACTGTTTTCATTGTGCAGCTCAAGAATGTGCTTAGTTTTTTGCTTAGAAAACTTTTGTGCGGTTTGAAGTTGCAGTACTCGCCTATGGTTGCTGTCACTTGACACTTCTCAACAGAAGTTTCAGTTGCTTATAGCATTGCACGTTTTTACTTTGGCTAAATTTCTACGTGGGGCTTTTGCCTTAGCTAGACATTTGAGGCAAAATTTTGGCTAAAACAGTTCAGCTATTCCTGAGAAACAAGGGTACTCTTGCTTCCCTTCTGAAATTGTTGATAAAATGCAGACAGTGGCACCAAAGTCTTTGACATTGCTTTTAAATGCAGAAGATATCCTCCTTTCATACACTTTTTCCCACAGGTCTAAGTGCATAAAGTATTTAATAGCTGTCTTATTTTCTTCAAGAAGCAGAAGCTTGTGAAACTGTTACCTCTGGAAAGTATGTGCTTAGAAACTGACTCTCCTGCTCTGGGGCCTAAAAAACAGGTAAATGATGTGGGGAGGGACTTCTATGTATATATATCCAAGCCCACATCTTATGGAGGATAGTTACTGGCACAGGAGAGTGAAGTAGTATAAGCACAGACAAGGGATGAAAGAGGTTGCCAAGTGAAAATACTGAGATGAAAATGTCTGTGTTCCTGAGGCTGGGAAAGGAGAAGAAATTCTAGGAATGGGCAAAGGGGAAAATAATGCAAGAAGAATAGATACATGTAATCTCTCTGTCTCAGATGCCACAATGTGACTGAAGTTGTGTCAGGAAGTACTGAGTCTGAAACACCTGTCATCTGTAGGGATCTGTAATTTGGTCTGGTTTTGTTTTGGTTTGTTTTTTTCTTTTTTTAGGTGAGAAATGAACCAAAAAATATTTACATTGCTGCAGAATATATTGCCAAAATTAAAGGAATTCCAGTTGAAGAAGTTATAGAAGTGACTACACAGAATGCACTGAAAGTATTCCCCAAACTTCGGAACTTTCTTCGGATATAGACTTAGAAACTGAAATGTATGATATTACAGAAACTATTATTTATGGTATAATAAATAAAACAAACGCACGTCTTTCTCAGACTTCTTGCTCAGCTGCTCCTAGCCTGGGAGATGAGTAATGGGTGGTACTTAATGTCCCCCTCATTCCTAATTTCTGCTCACTGGAAGTCACTTGGTTGTGGGCCCACTCATGTGATACGTAAGCTCCTGTTAAGACTTGCAGACTGCACATCCCTTTCTGAGCCATTAAAAAACCCCAGCTGGATGGACATTCTCTGTATGTCATGTTCACTGGGCTCTGTTCGTGGTGCAGAAGCAACACCGCTGATTTCTTTCAAAATACAGTTGGAAGGAAGGGATTGTAGCCCTTCTACTCCTCTCCTTTTCCCTTGTATACAGTAACTTCACAGTTACTCAGATCTTTGCTATTTTGAGAAGGGTTTGCTTCGACTTTTTAAAATTTATTTTTTTAAAATCTTATTCAAAGTGAGAACCCTGGGTTTGGTATTATTTCAAGGACTTAAGCTTCTGACTGCTCAGTATCGGGAGACAAGCCCAGTTTTGTGAGATCTTGCAGGTACCTGTCTGATGTGGATTCTGCTACGTTGGCCAGTGTCCTAAAAACTGAATCTTGTGCTCCCTCGCAGCATCTGTGTGGGTGTGGGCCTGTTGAAATACTGAGCAAAATTTTGCTGACTATAAACCAGCAATGAATGAGGTGAGTTATATATGACAATTGTTCTGAGGGCCACTAGGGAAGCAGAGGCTTTGTCTCCCTAGGGGGAGTTTTACTAGCTCAGTGAAGAAAATACACAAGTATTAACTTAGTCCATGACCACCTCGGGTACAAAATCATGCATCGTACTAGCCCATGGTGAGAGCATTTGGCTTTAAGATTTGAGAATGTGCTTTCTATGTCTCAGGTGTCGATACAATTTTTTCAGCTTAGACTCCTTCCTGTCTTCGTGGTTAGTGCGTCTTACAGGTTGCCCCTTTGCAAAATGGTTTGTAATGCCCTGTTCTGAATTCATGTGATGTCTGCCTTTTGGGGTAGAGGACTGCAAGGCAAGGGTTTGGGTTGTTTTTCCTGTTTTGAGGAGGATGCAGGTGGAAAAGCTATCAGCTCCCAGGTAGGAAAAAATGGGAGCAAAAGCTTGTAATGTGATACCCTTCTTAAACTTTTGGTTTCCTCTACGTTTTCTTCCTCAATTTCTTAAAACCACATCGTCAGGAAGTTTCTTTGCTGTCTTTAGCAGAACAGCCATGTTCTGCTTTTTGCCTAAAGTTAGCTTATTAAGTTTAAACATATGTTCCTAAACAGTTTTTGGCCTGCAGCAAGCAACCAAACTTGAATAATTTGTCTCTATTACAATGTGTATTCAGATCAGCAAACACCTGAATGTTTGCCCCAGGGTAGTTTGAGCTATTTGTTATCCTGGATCTACAAGCACTATTTCCACTACATTGGGTGAAGGACAGAGTTTGCCTCCAGATGGTGCTAGGGAACAGGTGTGCAATAGTCTTAAGAATATCAATGTGATTGACATTAATTATTAATAATCATGTTATCAGAGTTTTGGCTTTATTATTCTCTATGAAATTCTTAGCCTTGGATGAAAACACTGGTTTTGCAAAAAGGAGAATATCAAGTATTTAGTCTGCTCAAAATCCCTCTTTCTGCAAGGGGGTAACATTGCTCTGGTTCAGGCTTAACCTCATGGTGAGATGATACCTGGCCTAAGCTCTGGAATCCCTTTTGCTGCTGCAGTGCTGCAAAAACCTGTAGACACGCTCATGTCCTGCAGCTCCCAGCTGAGGGCAGCCAGCCCTGCGTGGGCTGTGGGGGGCTTTGTGGGACAGCCTGTGGCCCCTGTCCCTGCAGCAGCAGGGCCCAGAGGTGCTTGCGGTGGTGCGGGAGCATGGTTGGGGCTAGGGAAGGAGAGACGGAGTTGCTTCCCTCTGGGCAAGGGAAACCTGGCATTGCAGCGGCCGTGGGTAGGGCGAGCCTGGCAGGGTGCCTGTGGCAAAACAGACCCGCTTTGTCCTCTCCATAGGCCTGCGGCGCCTGAGGTAAGTCATGGCGTAGGTGGCCTGGTGCTCCAGAAAAGGAAAATGCAGTGTCATTCCCACCCTGTCTCCGCATCCCTGAGCAAACAAGGGAAGGCAGGATGGCTTGCGGGGGAGCTGTGTGGCTGCACGCCGTGAAACCCTCCATCCCCACAAAGGCTGGCCTTAGCAATATGACTGTGTGGGCTGAAGCCTGTTGCAGCCTCTCGGGTTGTCTGGACAAGCCCTGTCCTCTCCTATGTAGCACAGGACACCAGCGTGGCCAGGGACATACTGGGGGAAGGACCCAGTGCAAATTTAGCTGGATGCTGTGTTTAGCTTTCGGGAAAGCTGAGGGGAAATGAGAGAGAAAGCGCCCAAGTTTTGTTTTCAGTCATGCCATTAATTTTGGGGGACACTAACATCCCTGGTGACCTCTGTCTCACAGAGGTGGAATGGCACAGATGGCCTGCAGCAGTACGGAAAGCCGTAGGTCCCAAGCTCCATCTGATACCTTTAGCCATCACCTTTCCCTGGGATGCTACAAACAGCAGATCCGATTGATTGCACTTTGTATGACTCCTCATGTCTCTTTATCTTGCAGGATGTACATGATGTGACAGAAAAATCAAGAAAGGCTTGTGATTTTTTTGGCATAATTAGTGCCTTCAGAGTGGCTCACTTGTCAGTACTTGGTTAGTGACGTAGCTCTGGCTGGTACAGCTTCTGCCAGAAAAAAAAGCCCCACGTTGCTCGGTTCTTTCCAGGCTTAAAATAATGCATGCAGATGCGCTGTGTGCACTAGGGACTCCCACACGTGCAAGGGCTTACGGTGAGTGCATCGCTTAACACCAGGCATAAATAATGAGGGGGATGCAGGGTGACGGTAATAATGTGAAGGTACTTTCCATAGGCTGAGGTGTGGAGCTTGTAGACTTAGAGAGCTTCTAAAGTGGATTTGTCTGTTGATAGAGACAAAATAGTGGACCAGCACATGCCATCAATGGCTACGAAATCACACAGAGGTGCTTTGCACCTTCCTTGTTCAATGAGCACCTTGAATCAGTAGCAGGGGCTGGAAGGACACTGAAATTGCAACTTCTCAGCTGGCTGGTGTCATCGCCCTTTTGCCACCCATGCCAAGCTGTTTGCAGGACTTGCGTGGAACAAGACTGAAGTGATTTTGCCTGAAGGCCAAGTGACTTGCAAGAGTGGAGTGGGTATAGTATAACTAAAAGGTTTAGCATAAGTCACTTGAACTCCTCAGATCCTGGAAATCCCCTCTGAGTTCAGGACCGACAGCTAAGGGTCTGTCTAAGAGCTCTATCTGTGCTCACCCAAATAGTTTTTGGAGGGCTGCAGGTGGAGCATCCTCCCAGTGCCTTTCTTCTGAAACTTGTTTTTAGTTATGGACTAACAGGGCATGAATCTGCTGAACTCTGGGACAAACTGTGAGGGTGATGAGTTTTTCCAGATTTCGACATGGGAACAAGCGAGGAGATGGTGATGAGGCCAAGTGGATGATGCCCTGTTTAATCCTGCTGTTTATTGTGATAAGAGTTTAAACAAACTGACCAAAGACTTTTACTGGAGGTGCTTCCAACAGGCTCCTATGCAATGCATAGATAGGCTCTTTAGAGGCAAAAGCAAATAAATAATTGGCTGGAAATGCAACTTTCATCACTAATGAATTTCTGCTTTTGTTTGTTTTTTCATTAATGCAGACTGGGGTTCGAGCCTCTGTTCCCATTACAGAGCAGGAAAATGAATTTGAGAGAGTCACTGGCTTAGCAGAAAGGTTTGTTGTTCTTCTCTTTGCTTTCTATACGCAGTACAAAGATACAGCTGAGATCAAAGAAAGGATATGAATTGCCATAGCACCTAGTTGTCTCAGCATTTTCCTCTTCAGCAGGTGGTTATCCATCCATTCATTTCCCCTGCTGGGGCTGGCTTTTCTATCGGTGTGGATCAGTTGGGGCACGAGCATGATAACCCTCACTGTGATGTGTGGTGGCCCCACCGTGCAGTGAGTGCAAAGTACCCCCTCCAGGGCCCGGCAAATTTTTATTCCCCCTCTTTGAGCTGCTGTGAATGACAAAACAGTGAGAAAACATAGTGAGGATCGTGGTCCTGATGAACCCGTGCTGGGGCCAGAACCGATACCCATCTCCCCAAACACTCGGTGCTGTGCACAGAGCGATGCTGCCAAGGGGGTGCTTAATGCAAACACAGGAGATTGGTGCTGCTACTGTGCCCGGGTCTGCTGATGAAAATGGTCATGTGGTTCACCCGAAAAAGCATAAACAATGAGGCAGTGGGACAAGGAGTCTGTAGGAGCAAGGTATAGCCCCTCTCTGCCCTGGAAAACAGCATAACGTGTAGTGCTGACGTGTGGCTTGGCTGCCACAGAGGGCTTCAGTGCACAGAGCCACTGGCGCGTGGAGTGCTTGTCTTGTAGCAAGTGCACAGGTGGCACTGAGGATCTTAAGGCAAAGCTGAAAAAAAATGCAGAGAAGGGGCACATGCACAGAACAGGAAGATCTGGCTTGTTTTCAAAGGGCTGTGGTCTGAAGAGCAAGCTACTTCTGCAACGGCGCTTGGGGGCATATCTGATGCCCTACCAAAGAGACAGTCAACATCAAAATAAATGGATTTTGTCTGCAATGCCTGGGTGAAGTAACATGTCTATGTACACTGCCTTCAAGGGCAGGCGAGGCGGCTGCGTGGCGTCCACAGTTGGTGGCTGCGTGCAGATGAGCCTGGCCTGCCACGGCAGAGCACTGGTGCTGCGGCATGGCTGAGCAAACCTTCAGCTTCCCGGCACGAGGGCAAGTACAGCTGCCTGAAAGACTGTGAAGCGGCATCGACGTGGGGGGAAGCAGGGCCACATCCCCCTGTTTTGGACGTGCAGGGAGTGAGACATGGAAAAGTCACAACATTGTCAGCGTGGCCAGACCCGCGATGCCCCGCAGGTATCACCTGGCAGGCAGGCTGGGTCAGCGCACGGACTGTGTCTGGGGCTGGCTGTTAAAGCCTGCCTGCAGAGGTGGGAGAGCTGTTTGTGCGCCCGCCCTGCATAGTCCCTATCGATGAAGCCCGTAGTGCTAAACAGCAGCAGAGCTGTGCCCTGTGGTACCATGACAGGTGACCTCTCCATCTGCTGCAAGGTCCCTGTGGCTGCTGGCACTCACTGCACCTGGGCCACACTTGCTGTGGGGAATAACAGCTGATGTGCTCCTGCCTCATCCCACCCCCCAAAGGCATCCTGACTCTGTCACAGCGTGTTTTGGGGTTCATCCGATTTGGAGCGGAGCAGATGGGCAGCGTAGCACCACGGTCCAGGTAAGGTGCCTGGCTCCTTCCTGTGTGTATTTTGCATTTCCGTGACAGGGTGTGGATGCTGGGTTTACTGTCTTTAATATGCACATTCAGATTTTGTGTCCGCTATTTTGGCTGTGCCAGGCCTGTATGTTCTGTCACCAAAGAGCGCAAACAGACTCTTGGCTCCTTGTCAGTGCCCAGCTGCAGTATAGATAAAGTACGTGTGTCTCCTGTTGATAGAAGACAAGTTATCTCGCAAGCAGCAACAACCAATAAAGCTTTTTTCCCCCAGGGATTTGTGACCTCCTCACCGTGGCAATCTCAGTCTCCTACCTGTGTACTGCGATGCTCCCATTACAGCCCAGCACTCCCGGTGCTGTATTTCCAGTTCCCTGTATGTCTCCCTGATCCTTGCTGTGGTACCACCCGCTCTTCTGCGTACCCTCTAGGCTCTGCCCGCCGCAGTACCTCGGCTTTCTTCTGTGTTCCTGTGGCCTCCCTGTAATTCCCCAGCTCTCTTCCATGTCACCTCCCTGTGCTTGTTGGATTGCCATTTAGGCAAAAAATAGCACGTGCTGAGATTAGTCCAGAGCTGGGGAGGTTGTGTTTGGATAGCTGCCAGCATCAGGCTCAGCAGCTGGGTGCGTGCCTCCTCTGGGTGGCCTCGAGGGTGGACGGAGAGGGTCGGTGTCATCTACGTGGCCACCAACTCTCACAAACCTTGTAGGAATGTTGTATCCCCAAAAGCTTTGTCTGTCTACCAATTTTGTTGACCGTTGTCAAAAATGGTGAGTTGTGGAGGGGGACTAGGAGATAGTATGACCATGTTAACTGATTTCCATGGGAATGTGTATACGTGGGATGCTGCATCTCCTGGGTGGAATTGGACCTGCTGCTTGGGACCTCCTAGGTCTGCTCAGCACATGATCACTGGTGAACTCATGAAATGGAAAGGACCTGGGATTATCTAGCAGGAAGGTCTGTCCTTGTGAAGTGCACTGCCTGGAGAGGGCAGCTTTGAAGTCCTGATTGGCACTGGCTTATTGCTATAAATATATAGAGAGAGCATTTTTGTGCTCAGAACATTTCTGGACACACAACAAAGGGGGAGGAAGCGAACAAATGGAGCGAGCGCTGTGGGAAGAAGTTAAATGGAGCACTATGTGGGGAGCTCCAATCAAAGCATCACTAGATAACTTCCCTTCTCTTTAGGGGTCATTATTTCTGCCTGGGAAAGTCAGGGTGCAAACTGAGCTCTGTACTACAGAGGACCTCTATACTGAGTTGAGGCAATGGCGAGTGCATGTGCAGCGGTCTAACGTGGTATATAATATGCACGAGCAGATGTCAGTGCTCTCCGAAATCATCCCTTCTGCACTCCCAGTAAGTGCAGCACATCCATTGACAATCTCTGTGTATGTGGGACCATTTATCCAAAGAGGTTGTTTCATGACCAGCACCTGGAGGCTGCTGTGGTATCAGGATGCTCAGAGCTTCCTCTCAGAGTCCTTAGGTTGCCTTTTTTTTTTGGAGAGGTGCAGCTACATGCAGTGGTCCTGCTTCATCGCTGCTGTCTTAGTGGATGCAGATTGTGGCAGGGCAGGGTGAACCTTGGGGCATCACTCCAGGAGGGTAAGTGCTGACCCTGTTGACAACAGTGACAGATAGAGTTGGGGTTCAGTGGGAGCCCTGCTGGTAGAGGCTGTCTTGCCCCCATCTCCCAGGGATGGGGAGAAGTCTCCTTCCCGCTTACCCTCCATCCCACATGGCACTGGGTGGGGGTCTCATTGCTGGAAGCCCACACTTGAGTGAATTTTATCAGAGCTGAGGACAGGGAGTATGAGAAATTGTTTTGTCCGTATGCTGTTTGCTGGTGCAGCTCCTGAACACGATCCTGTGCTCTTGAATAGCCCAGAGTGAGGGCTCAGCTGAGAAGGCAACGATTCGTGGGATTGGTCTGGTCGGTTGGTTCAACGAGACCTACTCCCTGGCACTGACAACTGCCTTTCCTCTGGGAAGGACACCACCCAGGACCAGGCTGCCAGAGACCTATTAAGTTGCCAAAATGCCTTTCTCAGAGGTTTCCCAGCTCTTAGAAGATGAGGCTCAGTTCAGCCAAATTAGGAAGAATGGGGTCTTTCTTCCTCTGCTCGCTAGCAGAGTTACCTGGACTAGCATCCCTCCAATCCTCTTTGAATCCATCTTTTCATTTTCTTCTTAAAGAGCTGAGTAATTAGGTTATTCAGAAGCTGTTAGTAACACAGTAGACTGATTCCCTCTGTCCCAGACTGTCGTTTTCATGATTTGCATTTCAAGATGCACAATAATACGGTTGTGTGTGGTTTTGTTCGCCATGGCTCAGCTTAGCACCCAGCAGTCTTCACAAAGCACGTGAGCTGGTTTATTACAGAACATGGAATCTGTCCTCCAGCTTTTTGAGAAATACAAAGATAAGCTGGTGGCCATTAGCGAGGTAATCTGCTCTGATTTCTGCATAACCATGGTTTGCTTGATTTGACTGTATGCAAACTGTCTTAAGGTGCGTGTAACTCATTGTAATCTCTGGCTGCTTACACTCCTCTGCCTGGATAGATATGAAATGAGTTGGGATTGAAACCCAAAACTTTCTTTTCCTGGCTAAGCATCCGCGCAGGAGTGAAATGAAAATTGCAAAATCCCACAAGGGGGATGTTGATAGGAGATGTCTGAAATGCTGGCTTCCTGCAATGAAGACATTGTAGGGAAGCTAGAGAAGCTACTTCAGGTCTTTGCCAGGTGTGTTTTCATAGCTGATGTCACATTTTCTTGATTTTTGTTCTTCATATGTTACTGTATTTCCAGGCATGTTGCCTTTCGGAGGGTGCTGTTTTCTGCTCTGTTTCTTCATTGCTAAGAGCTTCTGCCACTCTCCTGAGAAAATTAAGCTAGGAAAGGCATTAGATCCCCACAGTTTGAAGTTCATCATGTTTTGTGAAGTCTTAACTGGCTCTTTGTGCGAGCTGGGCTGGACTTCACTCCATGGCTCGTGTCCACGCCTCAGCAATGATGTGAGGAGCAGCAGAGAGTCCTCGCACTGCAGCTGGCCACAGCAAAACCACTGGACTTGCCGGTGTGAGCCAGAATCCTTTCACACAGTGTCTCCTTCATACATCGGCCTTTAACTAGGCTCGACACCTGTTTCCTGCATCACAGCTCCACAGGCATCCCCTAAAGAACACTAGGGGTTGTTTTGAAGTTTGAGTGTATCCAAGTGTTCAATAGCTTGAGATGAAAAAATAACAATACTTGCGAGCACTTACATCTAGGAGAGTGGCGTCGTTGCCAGACGTGAACTAGAAAAATGTTCCTTTCCAGCTGTGCTTCTGCTAAGGATGTGGGAGACTTCCCAGCCTTTTTCCCAAAGGAGACTTCATTTTACGGTTCTTCACCCTTTCCTGCTAGTACCTACACCATCCTTTCAGTGATAACTGGGTTATGCTCCCTTAAAATGACCACTCAGGATTTAGATTTGTGATAATTCCTCTCAAGGCTTCATTTTCTCTCCCATGCTACGTGACGTAGCAGAGGAAAGGTTCCCATTGAAGCAAGGGGAGAAAAATGAAAGAGGGCCTGCTTTCACCTCCAGGGAATTTTGCTAGTGATTTGCCGGTGCAAGGCTGCACCACACGGATGTGCCTCCTGTCCAGTTATTCTTAAAGACTCCTCTTGACTCAAATTCAGGTTTCAGCCCTTGCTATAGGTAACTTGCAATGGAGAAGGGAAGATGGGACAAAGAACCTTATCTTCTTCTTATGCAGACCTCTTAGTGCATTAACATCCATAACTCAGCTGTGTTATTTTTGTGTAAACCTGAGAAATCACTGGGGTTAGATTGCTGTAAGAAAGATCTGGGTCTGTTTTAAAGCCCTTGTTCTGTTGCAGGTATGATTTTCTTCTGTACCCGATTTATCAGTATTTAGGGAAAACATTGTAACAAAGAAATTAATTTTAGTTTCATGATATAAATATTAACCTCAGGAGTACCAAGATCTTTGTTTTCTTTGTTTTCGTGCACACACTGTATTATTGTAAGTGTGCTGCATGCAGTCTGTACACATGGGGAATGGTCATAGCTGTATTCGCACAGGTGTCCAGGGCACCGACAGAATAAAACCAAGTGAAATCTAATCCAACACTTGCAAAAGACTCTCCTGAACTTCAGATGGATGCAAATAGTGGCAAAAATGAAATAATACGTGGCCAGCAGTGATTGCTGGAAAACAAATATATGGAGGAAACCAAAGATCAGATTTTCTGGAGCCCTACTGCTTTGTGGCGCACCATGCGTGTAATCAGGCCATAAACCAGTCCGAGTGATTAGGAGAGGGTGTTCTGGCTATAGTCCACTGCCAGCTCTTCCACTTACTTACACCCTTTGGACCTGGCATAGCAGATACAAAGGTGGGGCTGGGAAAAAAGGGCTGAGTGTTTAAATCAGCCTGCTGCTTTTGATTTCTGTCCAATTCAAGGTGAGTCGGAGCAACCCCTGCTCACTGTGCCTGCCGGCTGTAAGGGCCTGCTCAAACCAGCATCGGGAGTGAGTCAGTGTAAAGGCGGACTTGAAACTACCTTTGCGTGTGACTTCTGACATGTCTTATGCTGCTAAATCCACAAAAAAAAATAGGGATCTGAATCCATGGAAAGGGAGATGTGTCTATGTTCGGTTGTATCATTGTAGGACAGTATCGTTCCCCCAGACTGCCCGCCCCGTAGAGTCAATCCGTGACCGCAAACCGGGTGAGGTCCTTTCCCTCGCACTTCCAATAGCAAAAGGGTGCGGGTCAAACGGTGCCCTCCATGGTAACTGCTCAGTGCCACCGCCTTAGCGCGTGTTCGGTGGATGTGCACCACCACCAAAACTGACGGAAGCAGAAGGAAAACTAGAAGGAAAAAGAACAAGTGCTTTTCCACAGCTATCATGGCTGCAGGCAGTGGCGGGTTCAAAGACCTGAACCACACATGGCTGTTTTCCCGAGTGACCTGTGCTCCTTCTTGCCACCGTGCTCTGAGTGCCAAGTTTAACCTGCTTACCTCCACACCTGCTCTTTATTGCTCAAAGAAAGCTATTGCTTTCTAAAAGTAAACAAATTAGTATTTAAGATAAGAACTATGAACTCGCTCGGTGTCACTCCACTTTTCTAAGGCACGTGTTTGCATTGAGCAGAAACGTGCATCCTCGCCCAGCGACTGCTTTCCTGCAGGAGAAATGTAGGTGTTGCTCCTGATTTTTTAACAGTGGGTACAGGACACAGGCTTAGAAATAATTCGGTTTTGGACTCTGCTTACATACAAGAACTGCAGCCGTTGCCTCTGCTTACGCAGAGGTGATGGTAACGCATCTCTGCCTCGAATGTACGTCTCAAGACTCAGTAATGTGAAGAGAGCTGGGTGGAAAGCACAGGGGTGCTACTTAGTACTGATCTAGTAACCTAAGTAGTAACAAAGTACACCCGAACAAGTCAGTCAGATGGAAAATTAGTGAAACAGAGACCAGGGGAAGCACTGTAACTTTGGGGGGAATGGTGAAGGTAGTGGAGCAAAACAGCTACTGCCTCAGCATTACCCAATACAATGTTTAGTTTGGTTTTTTTTAATTAGGGTAAGAAAGCATGATTTCATAACATTTTTTTCTCCCTGTGGACTATTTTAAGCAGATGTGTATATTCCAAATTTGACTTACCTAATGGAGGAAAAAAATGATATCCTTCCCATTCATTTAAAAACATGTTTTTAAATGCATCTAGTTTATGCATACTTTAAAATATAAGCATGGCAGAAGACTGCAGGACAGAAAAAAAGGGGCTGTAGTTCTGGAAGAGAGGTAGCTGAGCAATTATAGCAAAGATTTTTCCTATATTTGCAAGTCCCAATATGGGACAGGCAGGTGCTAATTGAAAAATGTGCCTGTTACCAGTTGTCTGGTGACTGATAAAAAGCTAATTTGGTGGTACTTGCCTACTACTGGTGGGTTGAGGGAATCTCAGCAGCCATTTCACCATATGGAGGGTAAGGCAGACAAATCCAAGCTTTGCACTGTGCAGTAGTACAGTGATTGTGCTGCTGACTATAATCTTGGAGTCGTCTTGTCCAGCTGTAAGAAAACCTGATACACAGTGTTTGGGTTGCTCAACTCCACAGCCTGATCCCAGCGTCTCACACTCTCTAGTTTCTTACGTGTGTTGTAGGTGTTCAGGACGTACTGCTCCATAACTTTGCTGGGAGACAGCCTGTCACCCTGGAAAGGGTACAAGCTGGCTATTATTTTTCTTTTCCTTTGGCCATTACGAGGCATGATAAAGTTAGTCCTTGCGGAGTTCCTGGAAGACATTTCAGCAGGGTTATAATTGGATTGCATGAGCCTTGGCCTTTTGCCTTACCTTCCAACTATCATTTTCCAGTACCTGAATCAATAGAGAAGGAAAAGTGATACTAGCACGGATGGGGGTTGGCTGTGGCTGGCTGGGGGGTGACTTCCACACCATGAAAAATGTCAGTGCCCCTGTAAACTTGTTTTCCTGTGGAGCAAAAATGAGACGCTGGGATTTTTTGGATTTTGGAAAAAAACACGAGAAAGAGACCTCACTTAGCAGCTTGAAGCTGAGCCTCCCACAGCCTGTTGTTTTCAAACAAAACTGCTCATTTTGAAATGAGAGGCCATTTTTTTTTTTTTCCAGTATTTCCCAGGTAAACACAAACATTTCAGCACTTCTTAACTGAAAGGTCAGTATGAAATTCACAGTGAAATGGTTTGGTATTTATAAATGAAGGAAAGTTTCCCAAACATGTAAGTAACTTTGGTCTTTCAAAAAAGCAGCCTCTCCCAAGCCAGCCCCTTGTGAGGGGGTGGTGGGAGCTTCACCTTCATCACCATCCATCCAAGCACTGCCCAGCTCTGCTCTTGGCCCAGGCTCCAGCTGCTCCATCACCTCCTCCTGACCTGATGGAGGCACAAAGTCTTTTACTTCCAGCATCCAGATAGAATTATAGAATGGTTTGGGTTGGAAGGGACCTTAGAGACCATCTAGTTCCAACCCCCCTGCCATGGGCAGGGACACCTTCCACTAGACCAGATTGCTCGAAGCCCCATCCAACCTGGCCTTCAACAATTCCAGGGGTGGGGCATCCACAACTTCTCTGGGCAACCTGTTCTAGTGCCTCACCACCCTCAGAGTGAAGAATTTCTTCCTTCTATCCAATCTACATCTCCCCTCTTTCAGTTTAAAGCCATTACCCCTTGTCCTATCACTACATGCCCTTGTCCAAAGTCCCTCTCCAGCTTTCTTGTAGGCCCCCTTTAGGGACTGGAAGGCTGCTCTAAGGTCTCCCCGGAGCCTTCTCTTCTCCAGGCTGAACAGGCCCAACTCTCTCAGCCTGTCTTCATAGGAGAGGTGCTCCAGCCCTCTGATCATCTTGGTGGCCTTCCTCTGGACTTGCTCCAGCTATTTATTTACGTAGGGAAGAGCTGAGCTGACAGGAGAGCTACTGAGTGTGCTAAATCTGCCCAAGTAAAAGGAGGCAATAATGAGCTCTCCCTATCCCTTCATTTAGGCTGGGAGGAGGGATGTTGGGATGTTTCTCAGCATGGTGCTCCCAAGCTACTAGATGGGTCATGGCTGTGGCGTTCTTTCACCATCGTGTTAAGCTGACCTGTGTCTTTTCAGCAGCTTTGTGAGCCTGCTGTCTGGCATCCAACATTGCTTTTGTCTGTGCGTAGCTCCTAGGAGCCCAAGGTTGTTGTACAGCCAATGGAGAGAAGCAAGCACCCAAAGCAGAGTTATTCTCAGGACCCAAGTTATTTCCTCTTCATTCCTCTCCTAAGGTTTCTAAAAGCTATAAGCTGTTTGTACTGTCTGAGGTCTTGAGGGACATAAATATTCTGTTCAGCCTGTGTTTGCAGTTCATTGGAAATATAGGATTATCCCCCAAGGCTTAAACAGTCTGAATGTCATTCTGGCAGAGCTGGTACTTATTTTGGATGTTGCTATATTGATATAACCTTCTCATGGGCTATTCCATCTTGTTCATTTTCTTGGCTGCACCAGCAAGAGAAGTTAATTAAACAGATTCCACTGGAAAAGTTTGGAGACTGATTCCCCTTCCCTTGGTCCAAACAAAGAAGCATACTCAAAAACATGTAGACGAGTCCCTACATTTATGCTCCTTTAAAATCCTTTTCCCATATTCTTTCTAAAGTTCATACACTTCAAGAGCCTTAGTGCTATCTAACATTTACATATATTCTTTTTTACTATCTTGATCTTACCGTTTTAAAAAAAAATTAATATACACACACATATATATACATACATAAGAGCCACAGGGATTTCACAAGATAGAAAACCAATTTTAAGTCAGCTGTTGGGCTGATGTTGTATGACAGCTGCTCCAGTAAAACACAGTGACGAGTGTATTCGTGGACACCTCAGGGATGCCAGGTGCGGGGTGAGTGCGGGAGGTGCTGAGTGCCCTCCGTTCCCAGCGGTGCCGTCAGGAGCTGGGTCAGTGTGCAGGCAGGAGGCGGAAGCAGAAGGCCAGGCTCTCTCCTGCTCTTTAAACATCTGGATGAAGTAGATGTTGTCACTCGTGATGCAAAAAACACTAGATGCTCTGGGGTTGTCCTAGCGGAGGAGTTGCCCACTGGCCGGCGGCTGTGGCCGTAACAGCATGGCTGATAGGGGCACTAGGCTTGTCTCCTCTGATAATAAAAGGGAGGGAATTTTCTGTGAGAGATTCTGGGTTTGCAGCTAGTCTGAAACAGTTTAAATCTTGCTAGGTGTGCTGCAAAAGACAACTGTTTGAAAGGGTCTTTGGAGAACGCTTGGCGTGCTTTCCCAACGCCGGAGCTCCAACAAGGAGAGTCCCTCCTGGTGTCTGTCTGGCTGGGTTCCTGTTAAAATGATTAACGCTGCTGGAATGTTAATGCATTTTCCATAATGCACTGTCGCAGCCAGGGTCTTGGGCAGGCATCTTTTATTGTTATTCAATCTAAACAAAAATATTCCTGCTGATTTTTAGTTAAGCTGAGGTCACCCAGCATCTTCCCCACCGAATACATGTAGACCTTTAAAGAACATGGCTCTCTTCCTGCTGATAACCTCTTCAGAGAGTAATTGGGAACTTCAAGCTGTTACTAAATATTTTGTTTTCCTCAATAGTAAAAGTAGCAACATTTCTCAAGCTTGGGTGGGCAACCTGTCTTTAAAATACAAGCACATTTCCGTACTAGGCTCTTAATGGCTCCAAATTCACATGTCCCTTCCATTTAATTTTGAAAGGGTGCGTGCGCATGGACCAGGCAGGTAAGTTGCAGTGAATCAGGTAGTGAAAGAAAGAGAGCTGGAAAATTTAAGTTACATTATGGTGTAATAATAGTATATATCATGAGTATAGTGCTTTCAATTGTTGTAACTCTTAAGTTATCTGAGACCTCCTAGAAGTGGAGAGGATCTTTTATCCTTGTTGCTCTGAATGGTGGTTTCACCAGCCAATTGCTTCAACATCATTGCTATAATTTCCTACGTAGATGGGGCAGGGAGCAGGAGCTCTCAGTGGATATTCTGCATCCACAGAAGGCTACATCTGAGTTAGTCACTTCGGATCCCGCTATAGCCAGTAGAGAAAACTCTTAGGGAGCAATTCCTCTCACTTTACTGAATTCTTATATGCTGAGTTGATAAAGGGGTTGCGTTAGTGGAAACCTGCAATATCTCCCTGTTGTACCGTTTAGGATGGGATGAACTGCAGCCTAGCAGTCCCTCGGGCTATAGGGGCACTGAGCCACCCTGCTCAGATGCAGCTGGCTGCATCTGCGTGGCTTCTCTAATCACTTCTGTCCCACCGTCCTTTGATGGGTCAGGTCGACGTCACTCGGTATCTCTCACAGAAGAGCTTTGTTGATTATCTTTTAGGAAAGAAATGAACCAGGGAAGATCAGGATTGTCTGCCAGCACATTGCTGTGGCAAAAGGCACATATCAGTGGAAGGAGTTTGTGAAGTAATAACAAAAAATGCCTCAAAGCTTTTCCCCAAAGTTAACCAACCTTTGAGTGAATGAGTGCTTGTCAAAGATGAGAATGTTCATCCAAGACAACCCTTCTGCAGTTCATGCTTCTTATTAATTTTTGTGGGCATATACACTTTTCTATGTATAAAGGATTCAGATGGGCGTTACGCTTTTTGTAACACGTGAAGAGCCTGTTAATCTCAGCAAATAAGAACCCAATAAATTTTACCGACTGTATTTGTTCACACGTGTATTTTTTTGTGCACAAAACTTATTTTGTGTATGTATTTTTTTTCCCCACTTGTTCTGGTAGGACACTCAGGGGTAAAATTCCATTACATATACGAAGTTGATAGCTAACTACAAAAGGAAAACCAGATGGCAGCATGACAGGAGTACCAGATGTACATTTCTGCATCTTTTATATGGATGAAGACACCCAGAAATGCAAATTTCTATTGTTTACAGTAGAGGACTTCATTACCCATATTTTAAAATTCAGAACTTTTCTCTGGTACTTAAGAGTATACTTCTATATTCCTGTCAGTACATCAAAAATTGAATCCAGGTCATTGACAAACATCCCTACTGTGGGCAGTCATTCTCCAAAACTGGGGTGACCAGACAAACACCTGGAGCTATAAACAAATTTCAGTTAAGTGCCTTGTGTTGCAAACTCTCATTCTCTGGGTGGGATTATGGCTTTATGTTGTGTGAAGAGTGGGCAAATGTGGCTGGAATGAGGACTGCATAGGAGGATGTTTACATTTTCCCCTGTATTCACTCATAGCTTTCAATCAAGAAATTCAAACATGTGAGACTGACTATTTTCTTTCAAGTCCAGCTTATTGAGGTTTGTTTAATATCCTGCTAAAACAGTTCATTTCTAGCTCAGTTGGAACTTCAGATCTTTTGTTCTGAAATCCCTTTCTTAAGCTGCTGTAGTTTTCTTGTTTAAACAACTCGTCTGGAAGACAAGTACCTGGTGCCTTCCTGCCACGCAAGTTTTCTCTGCATCGAGAGATCAACTTTTTGTATTGGAAATCATAACCAAGAGTTAAATGCATTATAAAATAATGTTTAATTTTTTTTCCTTCAGAGACTGAAATACATGGTTTGAAACATTGAATAAAGAAAATCTGGAAGTCTTAAATGTGTGCCTGCTGTACATAAAAATTCTAGTTTTATTTTGGAAATGTTGATATTTTGGCAATGTTCTGCAGTGTTCATTTCAGCCTCCTAACCTTGGGCTCGAGTTTTACAAAGATTGATTGACTTGTGGGTTGGTTTTTTTTTTTTTTGGGGGGGGGGGAAGGTCAGCTTAGATACCATTTTGAGGTTTGGAAAAAGGACATCACTAGGAATTGATATCACTGAAATAATCCAGCTGGGAGTGTCAGAAAGCTAATTACACCCTGAAAGCAGCACTCTATAGCTCGATTTCCTTTATTTTCTGAAATGCCCTGGGCTGAAACAAAAAGGCACCTTCTGAGCCATTTTTTGTGCGAAGATGGCATTATCTGCAAGATAAAAGTGAAGTTTGGAAATAGTTATGAAAATAAATTGTTCTCTCAATGGAACATATGTTACAAGCACATTGCTTCTCAATTTTCTCCAGCCTGAAAATTTGAGTGCTCGGCCTCTGCCTGACATCTGGACTTTGGGCACAAGAAAATAACTGCTGTGGAGTAAACTAGCATCAGCTACTTCCCAGTGACTGCCTGATACATAAGACACATTTTAGCCTTTCACTGTGTTCAGGAAACAACTTTGTTAACGTTGGGGTATACATGAGCAATTTCTGGCTCTATCACTAGTAAGAATATGCAGGGACAGCCTAAATTGTCAGCTAGAGGGTAGACTGAAAAAGGATAGCAGCAGCTTTAAGCTAAACTTGTGGCATAAACCTTGACATCAATGTTCTGTTTTTAGCTTAATAAATTGTCCATGAAATGTAGAAATCCAAGGACGTGCATTTTGAGTGAACTCCCACAATGGATGTTTCTCATGGGATAACTTTATCTTGCTGGGCAACTACGTCCTTGGCCCTGCATCTCATACAAATGGATGTAAATCAGAAGTAATGGTTGTGAAGCCTATGAAATACAACCGTGTAAAAAGTCAGGAGATAAGTATTAAACCTTTGTCTTGATGCTGGCAATTTGGTTTGCCTTTTCCTTCTAACGTTGTTAACAAACTTAAATGTATTTTCCTAATGCTCTTTGGAGAACAATCCGTCTTTTTACTATGGTACGGTGTCTGCAGCAGCAGAATTATAAACCGTGACAGGGGCTGCCAGACACCGCTCCTGTGCAGACATGGACCGAGCAGGGTTTGAGGGAAGATGGCTTACTGACAGCTAACCACCTCCGCACGTGAGCCAGACGGCTGGTTTTCTAGGCTATGTGTCAAATCAAATTTCAGAAGTTGAGCGGAAACAAGGAATGTTTTGCCTGCGGCTCTGGAGGCAATGAAGGGCTGGGGTGGATGCACACGCCTTAGCGATGCACCCGTCCTGGCCGCCCTCTGCCGCAATTCGGGCCTCCGTCTCTGCCCGTCTGCGTCTCATCACATCAGTACATTTCTCTGTACTGCGAGTGCGAAGAGACAAACCCGTTATCACCGGGGAAGGCCAGTGATTTCCCCTGAGCGTGCTGGGAGCGGCGTGGCCCGCGTGGCCGTGGCACAGCCAGCGCAGCAGCCGACGCAGCCTGCACCGTGCCCCGGGGAGGCAGGCGAGGGACAAGCTCAGCCTTGCCTGCGCAGGACACGCCGGCCAAGAAAGTCATTACAGGAAGGAGATTATGCTGCTCCTTCCTCGGGGATGTCGTGGGGATTATTTACATCATTCCCGCCTCCGTATGGTTCTCAGTCACCCACACGGCCAGCCTTTATAGGTTCAGTTTAAAAGACTGTAAGAAGCGTGTCTGTCTGTCTACCTACCTACCTATCTATCTACATACACATACCCAACGGCTTCCCAGCAACCAGGGCTGCAGCAACCCTTTCCTAAAGCCACCCTCCGCCATTTTGGTGAGACCCCCCCTGGCGAGACCCTCTCCACTCGCCGGGGTTGCCTCCCGCTCCGCTCCGCCCCGCCGGGGCGGGCCGGGGCGGGCCGCCCAGGCCCTGCTCCAAGGATGGGTAGGCGGGGCACGGTAGCGGGGCCGGGGCCACAGCCAGAGCCAGAGCCGGCGCGGGAGCCGGAGCCGGAGCGCACGAGTGACCTTGGCAGGCAGAGCCGGGCTGCGCCCGCCGCCGCCACCGGGAAAGCTGGGCGGGGAGACGGCCGAGATGGTGGAGGACGGCGGCGAGGAGGAGGAGGAGGAGGAGGCGGAGGGGGAGAACGGGGACATGCCGGCGGTCGCCGCCGCCATGCTCCCCCTGCAGCGCTGCAACGGCTTCCTCCCCGGCAAGGAGGCAGAGGACGGCGGGCGGGCGGCCCCGGCGGGCGGCGGGGAGCGGGCGGCGGCGGAGGCCGAGGCCATGCTGGCGGCGGCGGGCGGCCGGGTGGAGACACGCCTGTCACGGCGGCGGCTGGCGGTGCTGGCCGTCTTCAGCTGCTACTCGTTGGTGAACGCTTTCCAGTGGATCCAGTACAGCATCCTCAGCAACGTCTTCGCCAGCTTCTACGGCGTCTCCTTCACGCAGATAGACTGGCTCTCCATGGTCTACATGGTGGCCTACGTGCCGCTGATCCTGCCCGCCACCTGGCTGCTGGACACCCGCGGCCTGCGCCTCATTGCCCTGCTGGGCGCCGGCCTCAACGGCCTGGGCGCCTGGCTCAAGTGTGCCAGCCTGGCCCCCGACCGGTACCCCCTCACCCTGGCAGCGCAGGCCGTCTGCGCCGTCGCCCAGGTCTTCATCCTGGGGCTGCCCTCGCGCATCGCCTCCGTCTGGTTCGGCCCCACCGAGGTCTCCACTGCCTGCGCCGTGGCCGTGCTGGGCAACCAGGTAGGGGCGGTGGGTGGAGGGGGGGCAAGGGAGGCCTCAGAGAAGTGGGCTTCCTTAGGGTTTGGCGTGGCGTTGGTTTTAAAAATAGTCGCTTATGTGGGGAAAAAAACATTCTTCAAGAAGTGGTTATGGGACAGCATCAGCAAGAGGAAAAGTGATGGAGCGGGGGCACGCGGGGAGGTGATGTTACATCCCACCCTCCCCAGCCAGCCTTGCTTTGGAGGACCCTGGCTACGAGGCAGTGTGTAGCAGCTTGCTTATTTCTGTCAGCTGCCTTGAGTACATCAGTCGAGACCCTTTTCAGAGGCTGTCCTGCTCCGCTCTCTCTTGCTCTTGCGTTTGGCATCTTGGCTGACTGAATCCACCCCCAGCTGGAGGGGCTAAAGTATGTGAACTTTCATGGAGAGCCTCAATGCCAACGTATGTTAGTTCCTGCTTTCTAAAATGTGGCCCGAATCACTAAGTGCCAGTCATCAATGCCTTGGTAACTCATGAACTTTTCTGTAATGCTGTCAGAGTTCACATCACTGTGGGGAGCTGATAACTGGGTCACGGATTTCCTCAAGCTCCCTGGTCCTGGCTAGTTTCGGAGAGCATATCTGAAAGCACGGGTGAAGATATGATGCTGATGATTTTTTTTCCCTCCCATAGCCTTGTTCTCGCCCCCTGCCACTGTCCCTGCTTTTTTGTGGCAACAAAACATTAAGATTCCCATCAACATCACTGGCGCAGGCTGAGGTCATAGGTACAGTTCGATTAAGGTAACAGGGGATTTGTTTCTCCTTATGCGAGTCTAATGATTTTATGTTTGTGCACTTTGGATTATTACAGCAGTAATATTAGCGTTACATATTTACAGTTAGGATTGCTCATTATCTCATACCTGGCTGTTCACAGTTTTCCCAATGCTTTTCCGAAACAATTTTTATTTTTACACTTAAAAGTCTTCCGGTGGACAAGTCAGCTGTCCCTTTTGGACTGAAGATTTGGGGGTTAGTTGGTTGGTTGTTGTAGCAGTTGAGTAAAAATTTTGCATCTGTTTGCTGGAATCAGGTTAAAGGTTTCTTTGGCAGCTAAATTTTCACTCTTCCTGACATGCACCAGTCTTCCCAGTAGCAAGGAGTTACTGGGGTCTCAGTTCTGCAGTAGGGTGCCAAAGATCCACCTGGAAGTCTGAAACTGATGCTTTGCTCGGATGCTGAGATGTGGGGATTGAAGTGGGGAAGGACAGGAGCAGGGATTTTGTGGAGAGGAACTACGAGAAGGATGGACAAGGAAAACGGAGGCAGAGGTGTGAACAAAAGGACTTTGTTATTTCTGGAGCGTATTGCCTTGCAGAAGCTAGGACTGATCTCAGTGTGCTGATGTGCTTGATGGCCCTCTGCCACCTCCCTGGGACATACCTGTGAAATGCACAAAGTGTGTGTCGTCTCCCTCTGGCATTCCTGCGCAGAGGATGATGGCTTGTTGTGCAGCTGTGCCGTGCCCCGCTGCCTCAGAGCTGTGTGATGCAGGGGTCTCGGGATCCCAGGCCTGCGTGTGACCCATGAAGACCGATATGGTGTCAAACAATAGAATTCCTCTGTTTCAATTTTTGCTTTCTTAAAAAAAAAAAAAAGCCAACCTCTCAAAAGCTAGACTGAAAGAGTAGTAAAATGACAAATTAGGCACTTAGAAGTAATGGCTGTATATCCCAAAGCAGTTCACTTCTGCATATGCATTACGGTACAGTCTCACTGTACTTGTTTAATTGCACAAAGTGAACTATGTAACAGAATCGGGTTGCTATAATGAACTGGGCTGTTGGTCATCTGATTTCTTATCAGATATTTTGCATAACTTCAGAGCTACAGCAAATAGGACTGGGGACCGCAGGCAGGGGAGGGACAGGGTAGTTATCAAAAATCGGATCGCGCCTGTTATCTCTTGAGATGCTGATCATTTGCAGTTGAAACACAAATCACTGGGAATGCAGTGAGGTACCTGTCAAGGGTTGTTAGGAGCGCCAGATTGCCACAAGTATTTAGCATCCCAAACTGGGCGCACCAGACTCATTGGAACTCTCGATCCTTCTGGCCTTAACTTCTCTCGATGTAAAAGGTGAAAAATGGTATCACTTGACTTTCTTGGAATATTGTGGGTACTGTATCAGCTCACATCGCAGGAGGAAAAAACATACCTTAAGAAAAAGAGTAATTATGTACTCAATTCATGTTTGTAGCATTCATATACTGAAGGATAAGGATAAAAAAACCCAAATTCTTCAGGTAAGCACTGGATACTGTGTAAATCTGATGATCTTTGCGGAGAAAAAAGCGCAGCAAAACCCTCATTGGGCATATGCACAAAGGGCGCTTTGTAAGCGCACTGGCACACCTTTAATTTGAGTGCTTTCTGAGTGTTGGACTTGCTACTCTAACAGTCTTCAGTGCTCTTTTTTATTTTATTTTTTTTTACCTGAAATAGATGCAGACTTTTTTCATTTAAAAAAAAATAAAATTGTTCTAACACTTTAAAATGCAGTTTAGTTTTGGAGGAGCAGCAGAGATAAATTGGAGAGTAGTCCAAGACTGCTGTTCCTTCATGCTTTAAAATGCCTTATATATATACCCAAAATTTCAGTCCTTGGTTTTTGTCTCTTTTTAATACAATATCAGTTGCTACGTTGGAATTGACTCCAGATGCAAACCAACTACTACTTTATTTTGTGATCTTTTTTTATTTCCTTAGCAATAATTGGAGTTGTAGGGTTTGGGTTTGTGTTTCTTAATAAGGATTCTCCTTTTCTCTTGCTCTTCTCTGCTCTATCAATTCTGCAATAAACCTTACATGTCGGTCTTTATTACTGTAGTGGTAGGATCGTGATGTCAAGTGGAGCATTTTGATTGAGAAAAAGAGAAGAGTGTTTCTACACGAGCAGTCTCCTGTCATCTCTAGGCCTTCAGTTGCAGGACGACTGAGACAAATTTAGATGCATGTATAGTATTTTCCCATGAAAGATTCTTCTGAAAAAAAACTTCCTTAATGCTTAGTTGTCAAATGTGCTATATACTAGATGTAGTATTGTAGTTTAATTTAGAAATGAAAATCATAGAATCATAGAATGGTTTGGCTTGGAAGGGACCTTAAAGACCATCTAGTTTTAACCCCCCTGCCATGGGCAGGGACACCTTCCACTAGACCAGGTTGCTCAAAGCCCCATCCAACCTGGCCGTGAACATTTCCAGGGATGGGGCATCCACAACTTCTCTGGGCAGCCTGTTCCGGTGTCTCACCACCCTCAGAGTGAAGAATTTCTTCCTTCTATCCAACCTACATTTCCCCTCTTTCAGTTTAAAGCCATTACCCCTTCTCCTATCACTACATGCCCTTGTCAAAAGTCCCTCTCCAGCTTTCTTGGAGGCCCCCTTTAGGTACTGGCAGGCTGCTGTAAGGTCTCTCCGGAGCCTTCTCTTCTCCAGGCTGAACAAGCCCAACTCTCTCAGCCTGTCTTCATAGGAGAGGTGCTCCAGCCCTCTGATCATCTTGGTGGCCCTCCTCTGGACTCACTCCAACAGGTCCATGTCCTTCTTGTGTTGGGGGCTCCAGAACTGGATGCAGTACTCCAGGTGGGGTCTCGCAAGAGCCGAGTAGAGGGGGAGAATCACCTCCCTCGACCTGCTGGCCACGCTTCTTTTGATGCAGTCCAGGATACGGTGGGCAAGGTTGAAAAAGTTTAAAACCTGAGTTATGGAAGACTTGATTGTGAAATGTCATTGCGAGCAAATGGCTCAGAAGTATGATACAAAGGAACACTCTTCCTTCATAGTTTTATTAATACTTATTATGATATAGATTCTGAATTCTACCTGGTAAGTCTTTTCGCTTCTGTTAATTTTTATTTTCACAGGGAAATGATTTTTGGCTTTCTTTTCTTGCTTTACAGCTTGGAACTGCAATTGGTTTTTTGTTGCCACCTGTTTTGGTTCCAAATACTCCTGATGATATCCGTCTAATGGCACATAACATCAGCATCATGTTCTATGGAACAGCGATAGTGTCCACACTTTTGTTCTTCTTAACAGGCGTTGGTAAGCATTCCGTTCTTGTAATTTAAATGGTGATCAGAGGGAGTGTTTACAACATCTCACTTCAAGCATCTGACTTTGCTCAAAGTAGTCGAGGTTACATTTTCTCAAGTTTACTTGTGTTCGCTTATCTGTTGTGGGAGGGTTAAGTGACAACCGGTTTATGTATGTCGTGCTTCGCATGGGGTGACCTCTCCCAGGACATGCAGTTCACTTAGGTTTTTGGCCACAAGGATATTATGGTATCGCGTGAATTCTTTCTGTTACTCTTACAATTCAGACACAAAGGTCTAGACACACTGCAGGTGAAGTCTGCCTTTGACCATATGTTGGTAGCAATCAGATGTGACTAAATGATTAGCACATCCTTTGTGGCTGTGACTTGATTCTTCCATGAGAAAATCTAGAATATTTTTTTCAAGAAAGTGTTAAAAACCACAAGTTAATCTTCTGAAATTCGTCAAACTGAAACACTTCAAAAGAAAAAAGCATTAGTCTGGTAAAGACAAATCAAGATTGTTCCTTCTTCTTTTTCCACAGTGTTTGAAGAAAAGCCCAAATACCCTCCTAGTCACTCTCAAGCAGTCCTGCAAACTATGCCTCCCGAGGATTACTCCTACAAGCAGTCGATTATTAACTTGTTCAAAAATATTCCATTTGTACTTTTGCTGATCAGTTATGGTAAGTAGCGCTGTCTGGCTGTAGTCTGGCAGAATAGTTGAACATGTGCCGAAAGCGCATTGAGTTTTAGTTGTTGTGGTGGTTGTTTATGGGGGAGGGACTGTCAAACTTTTACTTATTCAGCAACCAGTGCTGGAAGATCCGTCAGGATTCAAAATACCATTTGTAGGTCTAGTGAAGAGATCATACCTGGCAGATAAAAGATTTTGCCTCTGATGTGAGTCTTAAATATCAGAAGATTAACTCTTTGTGGTAGCAGATCTGCTTGGCTACACCCGAAATGACTGAAGCTCTTCTTTTGGTACTGCAGGCATTATGACTGGGGCATTTTATTCTGTCTCCACGTTACTAAACCAGATGATAATAACTCATTATAAGGTAAGTTTCTTGGAAATTTTTTTTTTTTTTTTTTACTGTACTTTTGCAGAGGTGATGTTTATTATTATGTAGGTGCTATGTGTGCTCAGACATTTGATTTCCTTTATACCCCCTTACAGTTTCTTGCACCATACAGCTATGGGAGTCATAGGAATGTTTGTTTGCGCTTATGACTGCCAAGAGGTCTGAACTTGACTCTGAGTGGTATTAATGAGCACCATATAAATATTTGTTGAAAGGGAGAAGAAGTGAACGCTGGGAGAATTGGCTTGACACTGGTGGTGGCAGGAATGGTGGGTTCGATTATTTGTGGTTTGTGGCTGGATTACACTAAAACATACAAGTAAGTGTGGGTAGGCATGTATGGGGCTAGGGGTAGGAGAGCGGTGCAATTGCATTAGAAAAATACTGCAACGTAAGGGCTGAAGTGAACTGATGATAAAATGCAGTTCATCCCCGATCTTTTAGTGGCCTTGATGGAGACTAGTTTCTGAGGCTACAGAGACTTTTATTGTTTCTTGGCCAAAAGAAATTAGAGAGGAGAATGCAAACGTGTGAAGAGGTTTTCCATCTACTCCTGTCTCTGCAGGAGTGTAATGCTAACAAGGAAAGCATTGTATGTCCTACATACAGTGGCTAGGTGCCCCAGTGGGCTCCTTCTCCTAGAAAAGCATAAAGGCTCAAAACCCACTCTGCATTGTTCTGTAAAATGGACAGTGGATGGTTTCTCATTTTTTTTGTACTACTCCTGGGCCTATTAGTAAGCATAACATTTGCTTTAATTCAGGGGATGACTACGGAGCAGAATTCTGTTCTGGGGTAGGAGCTCCTGGGTCCATCACCCATGGTGTGGCGCCCCTCAGGAGTGGGCAGTGGCCTAGAGCACTGCTTGTGGTGGAGAAGTTGTCCCCTGTGACTCTTGGTACGTCATGTGCAAGAGCTCTAGAAACCTAATGGACGTTAATGCTGTAGATTTGGCTTTGTTTCTGCAAGTGTTTTGGCTTATAAATAAGTGATATGTGCTTTAATATTTTGGATGACATCCCTTATTCCAGATTTAAAATAAAAAGAACATTGTAATGAGACTTGTTTGACTTGCCTCTTAGGCTGACTTTTATTGCTAATAGTGTTCCATTTGGCTGCTCATGTATTGATCTTTGTATAATGGGCAGTGCTGCAGAATGGCCAAGAGGTACAACATAGCGGAGAACTAAAATAGTCTTGAGGTAATATTATCTGCTATGATTGTCCACTCTGAGAGTCTGAGAAAGTCTCTTAGCCTTGAGTGATGCAGCCATATAACCAAGGCAATAAAGCGTTTGGGAAGGGATATGTTCTCACTGCATGATATGTTTGAGTGAGAATTACATGAAGCAAATTTCATAGCTGTAGAATGTCAGTCGTTAGAGAGTAAGTAATGTTTATGTTACTTTTCCATGCTTCGGCAATGTGCTATGACATTATGTTAACAATGTTAATTTTTTTTTTTTTTGGTTGGGTTGCAGGCAAACTACTTTGATTGTTTACATTCTCTCTTTCATTGGATTGCTGGTATTTACTTTCACCCTGGACCTCGGGTACCTTATAGTAGTGTTCGTGACTGGAGGAGTACTTGGGTGAGCAATTAAAGAGGACTAGAAGACTTACTGCAGTTCTGTTCAGAAACAATATTTAACTGTTTTAACTAAATAATTCCACTGTATATTCTGCCGCCATGCTCTCAACCTTTGCCTATAGATCACAGTACAGATACAGTTTACTAGGGATTCACCTTCTGTTACATCAGAATAAATCTAAAGTGACTCACTTTTCAGTGAATTTCATTTAACATTTTTATGGACCTAACGGAAGTCTGTATGTGGTCAATTTGTATGGTTCCAATTCAAAAAGCTGTCTGCAGTAAAGTTGAATCTTTCTGCTGACCAGTGTGGATAAGTGATTAGAGTTTAACTGAGCAAATCTAGGAAGACTGGCTTCCGTGCCTTTTGATTAATCTATATTTTGAGAGTCCAAGCGACGTGCTGGGTGCTTTGTTCGCTCAGAAGAGCATAAGCACTTCTCAGAGACACACAATGTAAAAGCCGCAAAAGGTGCTGAGGGAATAGTGCTATATCCAAACACAGCAGTCAAGGTACGGCCAGAAATGTCTTGAGAGTTTCAGTTTAAAAACCAATCAACCAAGCTCAACTGCATTAAGCCCCTGCTCTTCCAGTCACCCGTCGGTCCCCTCAGCTTCTTCCACAGCAGCTTCTAGCAGCCCTTCCAGTGTCCAGCCTCACTCCCTACTGATGGTCTCTTTTTGTCCTCCAGCATGGATGTTTGGGCTGATCAAATGATGATGTTCGTGTCTGTCTTTCATTTGAAAGTAATTGGCTTCACTTATGGAGGGGCTTGTGGACTGGTCAGAGGTTTCATACATACGGAGTGGAGTGCAGGTGGTTATGGGAAACGGAACAAATATGTTAAAACACGTTTGTCCTAAAACGAGAGGTGTATGGCTAAAATTGTTGGATGAGGTCAGGGGAATGAGGCAGGCAAAGCAAGTATTGAATCATGTTAGGTCTTGAAAACAGACAGTTCAGAATACCAGCTAATTCATAATACTATGTGTTTGTGTTTGATTTTCTTTGCTGTAGTAATAGATAAAGGCCACATCTGTCATCCTCTTACTCTCCTCTTCAACAGGTTCTTCATGACTGGCTATCTCCCACTTGGGTTTGAATTTGCTGTGGAAATTACATACCCAGAGTCTGAAGGCACTTCCTCAGGTCTCCTTAATGCATCAGCACAGGTTATATCATTTTATTTCTTGAAGTGAAGTAATGTTCAGGAAGGCCACTCTGGTTGAATCTAAGAAGAGTTTCTTAGATTTCGCTGCTAAGTCTCTGTTGTGTTGCTGTAGTCATAATTTCTTTAATTTGGTTTCTATAAGATGTGACCTGAAACTTTGCAAGGTAAAGTGATGACTCTTTTCTGTGTGATCCTGATGAAGTGACTTGTTTGTTTATAGATATTTGGAATTGTCTTTACACTTGTTCAAGGAAAACTCACAACATACTACAGTCCTCGTGAAGGAAACCTCTTTCTTTGTGCTTGGGTTTTTGTGGGCATTATCTTAACAGGTAATTAATCAGAAATGTAAGTAATGATTTCTCTTTAATGTAAAAATGTGGACTTTTTTTTGAGATAGTGAATTTCTGGGTAGTTTTTAAATGTCTCAGACATCTAGGATTTAAATATGTGGCTTCCTGTCTCTGCTGAGGACAGAAGTTGTGAGTGGAGGGTTTGTTTTGTCTCTTTTTCACTTTAAATACTTGCTGTGCGCACACTCTTTGTTTTAAGGATGAGGTTGCTAATATATGGACAGCTATCTGTCACCCATTTCTTGAGTCATGTCTTGAATTTGAGGCAGATGTCTATCTCCAGAGTAGGATAGTAAATGTAAACAAATACATAAATGGAGACAGTTTGCAGTTTTCCAAATGCAAGAAGCTGCTGATGTATTCCTAAACTGTACCGGTGACTTACACATGCTGGTACTTAAAAATGTGCTGAAAGTGCCAAAGCCATGAAGCTTTGCTTTAAGTACTCATGGTTTAAAAGCTTTTATTGTCATTTTCTGCGTGTGCTTTGTGAGGAGCAAGTTTAAATTGTCAATAAGTTCAAATCGCAAAAGAGCAAATACAGGTATTTTGAATATGTCCTGAAAGCAGCTTTTGTGTGCTTGCACTGTACAAACGTTTCCCTTGAAATGCATGCCATTGCAAAGTTGTGAACGAGCTTTCTCTTTATTTTTTTTGTTTCAGCCTTAATAAAATCAGATTTGCGAAGACACAATGTGAATTCAGGGATTATGAATTTGGATGTTAAAGCTGTAAGTGGTGACTCTTTTACCGTGAGTGTATTACCGTACTTGAATGCTTGGCTTCTATTGGCATAATAATATTAACAGCAAAAGAGTATGTGACAAAAACTTGTAATATGACTGTTTCCATGCTGTTTTGGAACATCAGAGCCACATGGGATGCTGCCCTCAGATATCTCTTTCTCCCCTTAGCTCCTATGAAAAAAATTAGAAAGACCTCCTGCTCTCAGATTGTCCTGAATTTTAAGTGGCTAATATTAATCTCTGATTTTATTGCTTGAATCTTGCTTTTTCATATTTGCAGGTAGCATTGTAAATTGTGAAGCCTTTTTGTGTATTAGGTTAGGAGGCTGTGCTATAGACTACATATTTTATTTAAAATACCTGCAGTCCCTTTAAGTGAAGTCTGTCTGATGAGCAGAAGTCACGCTGCAGTTTCTGTACTGTGCTGCATGAAGAGCTGGGTCCGTTCTTCTTCTGAGCACCCTCTCAATTTAAATGAAGAGTGAGCATAGCACTTTCTGCTGTTCAGGAGGTCCCAAGACCATGTTTCAGCAGCTTTTCCAAATTATCACAGTTACTAGTAGAAATAAGGCTGACATTGGAAACTTTTTTCAGTGCTGTGGGTTTTTTGATCGTTTGGATCAAGATAATGAAACGGCTTTTTGGAGTCAGATATGGCAAGATCCTCTGTCACACTACTTCTTACGTGTAGGTGTCTTGCATATAGAGTAGCTTTTGATCATCTTGTGATCAGGTGCACACTGTTAGTGTCTGCATAAGGTTCAGAAACTTCCAAGCTGGTGCGATATGAGCTAACATGAACCTGAAACCCG
Organism: Phoenicopterus ruber ruber; assembly: GCA_009819775.1. Lineage (NCBI taxonomy): Eukaryota > Metazoa > Chordata > Aves > Phoenicopteriformes > Phoenicopteridae > Phoenicopterus > Phoenicopterus ruber. The sequence continues at coordinate 25,282,856 of CM020217.1, read as the reverse complement.
TGCAGCTGTATGTACACGGTATCGCATCCTGTGGGTTTACCGGCCTGGGCTGGGGCTATCTCAGGGGTGTACGTGCTGACTATAAGCAGTGGTGCGTGACTGTTCTGTTTTCCGTTATCACCTCATTAATCAGCCTAGATTGTCGCACAACTCCATGCGTATTAGCCAGGTTATAACAAAAGCCTGGAGTCCTCGCCCTGATATTACCATAAATAATTGAGAACTGCCTGTGTTAATAAGGTACAACAGCACTTTAATTCCAAACCTCGATCATCAAGATTCTACTGTATTTAAACGTAAAGGAGAAAAAAGCCTAAGAGTTAATCTCCATGTGATAAATATCTATCTGCAGTAAATATATACCTTAGAGTTTTGGTTTTTTGTTTTTTTTGGGGATTTGTTTTTTTTTTAATTATGGAGAGAAGGGAAAATAGGGCTTTCTAAGAATTTCTAATTTGGCTAATTAACTACCTATACTATTGGAGCCTAACCTAGTAATGACCCAAGAATACTGAGGTTAGGAATAGCTTCTGCTGTATAACAGCTTAGTTTCTGCTTTTTTTTTCCCCCCTCTCCAGGTACCAGTTGACAGTCCTGTAGAACCTGAAAGTACTACATTAAAAATTCAGTCGGCTTTATAAAACTGAAAGAAGGTGACTTAGAAACGCACAAGTTTGGTTGGATACTGAACAATATTAATTAGTGTAATCACTGGATTTGTGTGTATAAGTAGTAAAATGTGTTTGGTGATATTGGTAGTAGTTGTACAGTGGAAACTATGAAGATGCTCAGTTAATTTTGCTCAAGATGCAAACAATTCACCTTTGTATGGAATATTTATTTTAACAGTTTTCAAGTTTTGCAGTTTCATTAGCAAAGGACTGTGTGAATACTCTGCACACTAGGGAGACGTACATTCAGGATGCATACTTGAAGAAAATCTGGAATCCTGAAGTACAGTCCTCACGATCAGAAGTATCTAATTTTCTTTTCCCCAAAGAATTGAGAGGTAGAACAAGAACTGACTTCTTGTTCAGTCTTTGCTAGTGCGTTTGAAAAGTCAGAGAGTAGGTAGCTGCACAGCTGGAGGATGTTCACAAGTTCCTTTTTTTTAAATGTATCTGTATTTTTAATATAAGCCAACGGTTCCTTCTGGGAAACTGTCTATAGCACAATACTGAAAGCAAGAGATGACTGCAAATGTGTGTGTTTCATACTGGCATCTGACATTTCTTTTGCTTTCAAACTTCTTGATAGATATCAGGAGGCAGATAAGAGAAAACACTGTCTTACAGATTCATTGTAACATTTCTGGGGAGCTTTAAAGAGTTTTCCACTAGATAAATTGAAGAAAAAGCACTTCTTATTTAATACAGTAAAAAGGAGGAGAAAGGCCTTTGATATGATTCTATGATTCTGTATCTCTACTGTGAAGTATTTATAGGCAATGGAACACTACTACACAGGTTTCCTCCATGGAATATCTTGAGTGCTTTCTCAGTTAAAGCGAGAGGAGTATGTTTACAAAGAGCTGGTGCCTTTACTTTGTAAAGAAGATCCTTGCCTCATCTTGAGTTTAATCAGTGCTGCTGAAGAAATTCCATTTTATGTGTTAAGCCTCCTCTGAATATTTGTGGGGTATCAGAAAACGTATTCGATTCTTTTTTGCATTTATTACTCTGCATTATGAATTGTATCATTTGTCTCGTGAAGTTTTTGTGCTCGTATAACTTAAATCATGTCTTTCGCAGTTCGTTAAAAGCTGTAAGGATGACTGAAAGGAAAATAGTGATGTTTGATGAAATATTTGCTGTTTATATCATGCATCTTAGCTACAAAAGGAGCGGATTTCATTAACATTCACCTTGTGTTATTACATTTATCTGAATTTGGGATGTGGATTTCTCACTACAGTGCTTCTGAAAATGTTCTCCTTCACCTTGTGCTCTATCTATGCACCTGCAGAACTGATAGCACTACAATAATACTGAGGCCCTACTATTACTGAAAAAGTCAGACCTGAGTTAGCAGACTTTTTGCACACATTTAGGATTTAGCAGCCTTTAAGTTGACCCTGCGGGTTCAATACCATCAATGATGCTGTCTCTTTGAGTTCCCACAGAGGTAGTGCCATCCAGAAGGTGGAATCCTACTCAAAGTTTTCCATGGGTTGTTACAGTTGGGTATGAGGAACTTTATAACTCCAAGATAGTCTTTCAGTATAAGTATCGTTAAATGCTTTTCTTTTTCTTGTTACGCTGTAGATTTAGAGCATCCTTTTGTATAAAAAGGACCCTGTAAGCTTAGCTTTCTAAACTTAGCCTCTAAACTTGATGATCTTGATTTAACATTTCGTATGAAAAATGCTTCAGACGTGGGAAGACTGAATGGCAATGTACCTACCAGAATAAGCGAGGCATGCTTGGAACACTCGCCTTTCCGAAAAGGGTCCAAGTCTCTTCGCCAGGTCCAGTGCTAGAGAGAAAATGGGCACACCTGGCTGCTCCTGGAGAGGTGAGCTCTACAAGAATAGTCCTCTGGTGAGGTAGCTGAATATAGGAAAAGTAACTCATAGATATTCAAACAGCAGGCAAGAGTATAGGAGTGGAAGCAGAGATGCTTTCATTATGTCCGTTCCTCACATTTAGTGACTTGCTCTGAGATAAGCTGCCCCGTCAAGGGATGTACGCGTTTTCAGCCTGAGTGAGCAAAGTGAAAGTTCCTGCCTTTTGATATCTGTGGGTGGCTTTTCCCTTTGGAAAAACTATAAAAATGTGTGCCAAAATATATACGTTCTTCCGCAAGGCACAGATTCAGTAAATATTTGTGTTCATGGCCTGTGGTTGCTTTGTACTTCTGCTGTTGCAAAATCTTAACAAGATAATATCTTTGCAGTTTTGGGGAAGTGTTTTCAAATGTCCAATAGAAAGCCTTTGGCAGTATCCGGAAGGCTTTCTGAAATGTCCAGTACACACTGTTCAAATTCAAAGATGGAGCTTTTTTCTTGCTTTTTAAAATTTATTTTTTAATTCCTTTCCTCACTACTAGTTTCCAGTTTCTTTAGTTATGTTCAGGTGATTATTGAAAAAATACTCTAGCCCTTCTGGCTCCTTGTGTTTTTTATCTTCTGCCAAATTACTTGGCTACCCTCTGAAAAGGTCCAAACAAGATTTTGGCATGCTGGAAACCCTGCTGGATCCCTGAAAAGAAAATATTCCTAATAATGAAGGCTTAATTACATCCTGGATTTAATAATCCCCCTCTAAAAGGAGCTTGAAAGTTGGAAACCTGTGAGCTATTTTCAGGCAATGACAAAGTATTTAAATAAGAGGCTCAGCAGCAAAATAAGGAGCAAATAAAAAACAAACCAGTATTTTATGCAATAACCTTACCATCCGAACTAAGGTTCTAGCTCATGGCAGAAATAAGTTTGGAGTAGTTGGGGCTTTGGTCTTTTTGCTTTTAATTTTTGTTTTTAAACAAACAACATCCACCCAATCAAACATCCACCTGGAATTGGAAATAGGGTTTCTGACTCTCTTAGCCTTGAGATTCTGGCTCAGCCCTCCAGTAAGAGTAGAGGTGGGGGCTAAAAATTGTAACTGCTTAAAGAGGTAATCGTTTAATGAATGGAATTACATGTCAACTATGAGAGGATGGAGTGGGAAACCAAGTGAGGAGAGGCATCCTAATCCCATACATCAGCTGCTGCTTTTCAATAACTGCTTTTCAAAATGTTATGTTTCGATGATCTTCGAGGTCTCTTCCAACCAAAACGATTCTATGATTCTATGAATATGCTTTTCTTTTAAGTGCTTCAAGAGAACTCTAGAGGATGCAAGAGAACTCATGTAGTGGTGAGCGTAAGCAAGGGGGCTGCTCCCAAGTTCCCAGGGGCCCACCTGGGTGTATAATTGCTAACTTTGAGCTACAAGATTCAGAGATTAGCCTTTAAAATAACTCTATCTTTCTTTGTTTCTTCCAGACCGTGTTAAACTTTTGCTAGTTTCAGTGGGAGAGACTCAGAGAATATTGACCTGTTTTTATTTAGGATTCCTAACATGGCCTTGAAACCCTTGTTTCTGTTGTCTGGGTGTGAAAATACCAGACCTGTAAGGCATAGTCTGAAATTGCTGCAATTGGGAGCTTTCTTCTTCAACTTGGTAGATAAATCCTTCAGAGCATTTATTTTGTAGATGGGTGCTTGTCTTTAATCTCTTTCTGTTGCTGAATGCTCATGTTTTATGAGGAAGAAAGAACAAGGGAAGAAGTGGGAAGAATACATATGAATCATTTGAGGTTAATAGGGATTTCCTAACTTCATCCTCTTGGTCACCTCTTTTGTTCAAGACGGTCTGTTGTTTCAGAGACAATCACTAGAGTGTGTAATTAGAGCTGCCAGCCCATGTTGGCTAATGAAAAAATGCTTTTTGAGAAATCTTTGGATTATCTTGTACATCTACAACCAAGTGAAATTGGGTTAAGATATAGGCGTTTGCTTTCATTTTCCATTCTGTGAACTCATGAGTTTTCCTGCGTGAATGGGAACATGTGACCTTTTCGGTTGCTGTCTTTTAATGTGTCTATGTTCCACCACCTTAAGTGTTACAGGCTACTAATGATTCATAGACCACAAACTTAAATTATTGTATCCCATGTGATTTCTCCACCACCACCATTCTGTCTGAAGTCTGTGAAGAGGGAGAAGTGATGTTAACTGCATGAACTAAAATGAATTAAGCAAAAAATATTCGAGAAATGTATATCCATGGAAGAACCATGTTATTTACTGCTCATGTCTTTGTTCTTCTCATGAAGATAGAAAAGATTTTTGCTGTAATATTTTGGTTTTGTTAGTGTCCCATTCTTTGTTTCAAGAGAAAATTAAAAATTCCTTGTGGATATTCTCTGATTGCAATATTGTACGTATGTGTATATGTGGGTGGCATCATTCCTTACCGTTATATGTTACTAATAAAGTGTATAACGTGTAACTTGATTGGAGCCAAGATTACCATTTTTGACAGCTGCTGATACAGCTGATGGTCTAAAAATGATTCCTTTTTTTCCCTTAAAAGGTGCCATTTAATGTAGGAAAACTCTGTAAGTGAATGATATACTGTGTCATTAATAAACATGCATGCATATGTATATGCAGAGTGCATGTGTGCAGGATATATGAATGTATTATACACAAGAGTATTGGCTTACAGAGAAATTTTCTCAGGGCATGGAATTAAAGTATTAGCATCAGTAGTTGAGTTGCACACCTAAAGCAGAGCAATCCAGTGTCATCTCCTTAAGCGTAGTGCAAATATTATTTTAATAAAGCACTCAGCTGTAGAGAGATTATCTGGGGAGAGAGGGTAGAATAACTTCTTAGAGAGGATAGAGTGAGACGTTATATTCAGTTACGGCCCAACTTTCGTTTCTAAAACCAGAGTTGTCTTCAGTGGGAGCACAGCAGGACCCTTGTGAACACTCTGCAAGGGTTCTGCCACTTACGCTCAGGCGTTTAGTGTTGATCCCCAGCACAGCAGCTGTGAGCCAGGTAAGTTTGAGGAACCTGCTTCAAAGAAAGTAGAGTCACTGTAAGAAAATGGTTTGGTTTGTTTTTTTATCTCCCTTCTCCACAAAACTGAAATTACCTCAGCTATTTTTATATGAGATTCTTCACAGGAGGAGGCTGCAGGTGCTGCAGAGCACAGGAAACACAGGCCTTTTGTCGTAAAGTAACGCTGGCATCCAGTTCAACGGCGGGATGAACTTTCAGGTGGGCTCTGCATTTTACAACCAGGACTATAGGGTTGTGTTCCTCTTACAGTATCTCTGTGAAAGCTGCGGGCTATATCCCCATTTAGCATTGCAATTTAAACATTCCCACAGCTGGGAAGGAACAATCACAGCAAATTATTATTGCCTTAAAGTTCATTCTTTGGCAGATGCTCAGTCTTGAAAGAAAACACCAGAAACCTCATCAGGTAAGTGGGAGATGTGAAGCCATCATGGCTATGATTAGTCAAAGCCATTCTTGAGGGAAAATACTTTTTTGTTGTTTCTATAGCTGAGAGGAGGCACTATGTAACCAAAACTAGCAAGTGTTACCCCTTCCAAGAAGTGATGTGGTTTGTGCACGGATAAAACACACATGTGCCTAACAGTGCAGCTGCTTCCTAGACTGGAAAGGTTTCTTAGAAGCCTGCTGGATTGCCTCCTGGCTCTACTTCACAATGAGCTAACCTTATCTGACCATGTTCTAAATCAATATTTATATCTTCAATTAAACAACATCTTTCAGAAGACAAAACAATAATATCCTGAACTTTGTAGACAGGACTCCAGCAGGGTAAAAAAAAAAAAAAAAAAAAGGCTAAGTACTGGCAGCAGTTAGGCATAGTTACTGATTTGTGAGGCTGGGTAATACCTGCTTCATATCAGGTGTGGTCAAAATTCAGCCTCTAGGATGCTGATTTCCAGTGTTTTCTCAATAAACTTCTGCCTGTAACAATGCTTAGGCCATTAAAAAAAGGTTGTAAATAATATCTAAGGGGCACTGTCAGAATTGTGGCCTTGCATTATGACTTCTAGAAACAGAGAAAAGACTCGACAAAAGCTATAAACTCCATGCAGATAGAAAACTATCATGAAAGCAATTGGTTTTTAAAAACCTAGTTAAAGATGCCTCATGTGAGCCCAGAAGTGCTGTCACTGCGGCTGCAGCTCCGCAGGTCCGAGTTCATCAGCTTTGTAGACGATGCAGTGAATGTGCATCCTAGTGAGCTGATTTTGGAAAATGGGAAGGTGTAATCAAAAGCCACCTTTTTCCATGCCTAGGTGACTTTGGTTTATGATGTCTGTTTTATCACTATAATAGAAAATTCTTACTGGTTTAACTCTCTTTATGTTCTACCTGTACTTGTGTGTGCTTCAAAAATTATGTAGCATGTAGTAAACCCAGCTTCTTGGTGAGCAGTATGACTTGGGGATGTCAGAGATTAACCCTGGTTCTTAGAGCACGGGGTTGCTTTGCTGGGCAAAATCCCAGGGAAGTATTCAAGGCTTCAGAAGTTTTCCTGGCCTGTGCTGGGCTGAACCAGAAACTTCCCAATTTTTTATTCAAAATGGGACAGTCCTAAGGTTGCTTAGATGCTGATCGCTAGTTTGGATAAAGTAGAAGAAGGTCTGCAGATGACTGTGAAGTTACTTATTCTTTTAGAAATTAAATTGTCCAGCTGCTGCCAAGGGAAAAAGAAATTAAAATATAACAGTGCATTTTCTAAGCCAGTACGTACTGTTTTCTCCATTAATTCCTGGAAGGTAACTTGATTTCTTCAGAACAATTCATCAGCTAATTCTGAACAACCCTACAGGCGTTAGACAAAACCTACATCCTGTGCTGAATGAAGAGGCGTTGTGCCGCTAGGGTGAGAATGACTCACCCTTGGATGGTTAACTGGGTCCACGGGACTTGAATTTGTGTATCTTCTGCTCCCAGAGAACAACTGAAATTCACTCAGGAGCCTAATGCTAAAAGCCTAAAATTCACTTAGAGGCTAATGTCTAAAGCCTAGAAATGCCGTGATTTCTCATCTTGTCACTGCTCCACAGAAGCTTCAAAAGGGTAAAGGAGCCCTTGGAGGCTCAGAAGCTTGACAGAGGTACCCAAACCAGACTGTTGCCAGCGGAGATACGGAGGTCCATTGGCTTTTGGGCAGCAAAGAGCCCCATGCTCGGTGTGATTTTCCTCTGACCTATTCCATCTGCTCAGGCTTGAGCTGTGAGAATCTCACGAGGGTTGAAATGTCCATGTGCATAGAGCATTATGGAGCCTCCTTGCAGCTTGTGTCATTGCACTTATGACATTCCTGGTTTTGATTCCAAAGTCAGAAAATGCTCTGTAGGCTTCTTGAATTTGCTAGTTACCTCTGAAGATGAGTATCGTTCATGTGCTGGCAAACAATGAAGATTACTGAAAAAAATAATTTTGCTCTAGATGACTGTCATTCCTTTAAGAGCTTTAAGTTTTTTAATTGACCACAATATTTGAACTTTACTCTCACCTTCAGGGGCTCCTGCAGCGTTTTGACTACTGCTCAATTGTTCTCTAGAGAGGGGGGATCTGAATCTGCAGAGCACTGCTTTCCAGGGATGCTTGAAGTGATGCTTCAGATCAAAAACTCTTTGATGAAATCATTAGTGTCATGATGATATCTTGTTGTACCATGGCATTGAGAACAGCATATCACAGCACCTAAATTCAAGGGCTTGTGGTTTCTGGGCTTGTGACATGTTCTATTGCTAAACTTAATGACTTTTTCAGTCCATTTTCAAGTACTGCCTAGAAAGACAATGCGTTTGAGGAGCTTTAATACATAAGGATGACGTTTGTTCCGAGCGTTTCCTAACCAGCATCATACTATTCCTAGAAGGCATAGGGTATCTCATAACAGAAGTATGTTGCTTAATCGATTTCTAAACAGCACCAACAATTGTGCTCCTGATCTTTAAGCAGGCAGGGGTTTTACTGCAGTACACTCCTCTCTCTGTGCAGGCGGGAATGACTCAGGTGCTCACTTGGCAGTGGAGGTAAGTCCTGACTCTCACCTTTGGTGCCACCACCAGCAGCTCCCCTGTGACAAGGGCTGCAGATGCTGACAATTGCTGAAAAGAGATCTCATTTCTGAGTAGCGGGGTTTTTTTTAGCCAGTGCCTTTCTTTACTACCTGTATTTTTATTATGCAGTTCCCCTGAAGAGCAGTGATTGTGCTGGGTAGTTTACCCTCTGACTAACTGTTAAAGAAGCAGCGATTAGTCCAAAAAAGAGAGATTGCTGAGATTTATGGAAGGTTACATTAGTGTTTCCTTGTTTTTATAAGCAGAACTTGCTGCGGAGACCAAATCGTGTGATATGCCGGCAAGTAAGACCTTCGCAGCAAACTGTATTGACGTAATTATTTTCCCAAGCTACAGCAATATTTGAGACTTGAAACTTTGGAACAAGACAGAAGGAGTAAGGCAGGCTAATAGGGACGCTGACGTTGTACTACTCAGAAACAACAGTTTCATCTGTATCTGATGCTATCAGTTGTAGATCGGGGTGAGGTGACTATAATAAGCACAGAGGAGGAGGGGCTGTTTCACTATCAGCAAAGGCTTAGGCCACGTAGGACATGCTGACCTGCAATGCAGGGTGGAAAGAAAAAACTTGCAAACCAGCTTTGGGGGAGGCCTAATTAATAGGCTTTTCCTGCCACATCTTTTTTTTAATGCTGGAAATCTTGCCTGTTGGATTAGGCTGAGATCAACTGGAGCCCAGTTGAACAAACCCATCTAAAATAAACACTGTAATGATTTGCTGCAGTAGAATTACTGCAGGAGGTCCTGAACTTGCTCAGGCAGAAATCAAAAGATATTGCTGATTTTCTTCATTGCTAAAGCCAAAGCAGCTGATGGCTGTTTTTTTCTGCTAGACCATTGCAAAATAAATAGTGTGTTAAGAGTTTCCAGAAAGGGCTAGCTTGGGGAAAGCTCCAAGGAAGCACACCCTCAAGCACTCCTTCTATAGGTTGCCCTTTTTTTTTTTTTTAAGTCTGCTTTACATATTTATTTTTCCAATGATCGCATTGATTAATACATAAAGTCGTCATTCTTAGTGGTTATGCAAATCACTCCTGCAAACTTACATCAACAGCCATTCCCATATTACCATGGTTACGTCCTTATCACAGTTTAACCTTGCATTTCATTATTAAACAAATCCCATTCCAGTATAACTTCCAGTTTAGGAAAAAGCCCCAAACAAACAAGTTTTATTTTCCTTTTCAAGGATCAAACGAGGTCACTATGTTCTTTTCCGGAAGTGGGCTAATGTTTGCATAGCAATAATGCAATTCACTTATGGCAGGCAAACTTTCTTGAACTGTGTTTTCCTGCTTCCCTTCTGCAAAGCTGAAGCACCTTTGTAGGATTAACCATTTCGGACTGCTGGTGCTTTTCGGGACATCCCGTGGTTCCTAAATTCAGAAAAGGCCATTAAGATCACTTGGCACGGCTTTAGCAGAACAGTGTGCCCAAGCTGGGGACACTTGTAAGGTACCCAGGCTTCAGGCTTTTGTGCTGACGGCTGCCAGCCGGAGGTACTGGGCGTATTTCCTGCTCCACCAGTAACCGACCTGCCTCTCGTGTGCTCACTGCCGGTACAGGAACCTGCAGTGAGTGCGAAGCCCTTAGCGTCCACTTTTGCTGACCTGGGTAGCAGCACAGGTCCAGAACTATCATGCTGCCACCGATTTGCATCTATCCAATGGAAGGAAAGAGGAAAGATAAACTGTCAAGCTTTTGCTCAGGTGCTGTAAGACCATTCCTTGGCTATTGCTTCCCAGCTCCCCTTGGACGGCAGCAGATTTGAGCACCCCTTCTTGCAGAAAAGCAAAGCTCAGCTGTTCCTAGGGGGGCTGGAACAACGTGAGTGGTGTTTCCTGCACCTGCCGGGTGGGCTGCCGGGCCAGCTCCCCGCTGCCTGCCTGCAGAGGCACCAAAGCAAATGTACCGGGAGCAGCTTTGTGGCACAGCTGTGGCACTGAGAAGGGCACTGGTGTGGGCTGGGACCAGGGGAACCACCACATGGCCTGGGCCGGAGGGGCTGGGAGGCTGGGCTGCAGAGGCAGGGATGGCCAGGCAAGGCAGGGACAATCTGCCAACCAGCCCGTCTTTTGCTGCAGTGCTGCTGCCAGTCTTGCTCCACCTCTGGGTTTGGCGCTTCGCTGGTGTGCCCTGGCAGCACAGAGCGGCATTCCTGTTCACGGTGAGACGTATTTTAACACAGGTCTGTTGACAGTTGAGTTGGGGCAAGGCCTTGCTAAGATCTTACAAAAGGCTGGAGCCATGTTGGCAGAGGACCTGCAGGCAGAAACCCACTGAATTTCAAAGCAGTGGAGCCGGGAGCATGGGCAATGCATGAGACCTCACAGGCTCATCACACCAGTGGTCCATTCCCCAGGAAAGCCAGCAGGTCTTTCCCCAGCCCGGCCGCAGCTCCCTGCCCTGTGGCTGGGTCGGGCTGGAGCCGCTGGCCAGGGAAGCCTTCTCCTGCTCGTTTCCTAGCGCCTGCACCAAGCCAGCAAGAAGGGCTACTTGGAAACAATGGGTAATAGAGGAAGTGTTTTCCCAAATAAATACATAAATTAACTGCCTCTATGCGTGTGGAATATCACAGGGCAGTGAGGGGTTGCTACGCAGCAGGGCTGAAGTTGTCGCTGTGTGCAAGAAGATGCTTGCTGGGGAAGGGGCTAGTGGGACTCCTTGGTGGTGTGTGGAGGTGACACTTTTGGAGAAGAAATCTTCTTGGAAAAAGTGCTGTTGCTGATATCACCTTGCTGCCATGGTACAATTAAGAGCTATTAATTTACCCGCAGTTGGTTGTGTAATTGCGCTGCAGGGCCCTCTGAATGCTGCATTTAAATTAGCCTGCAATTGGAAATAATGAAGGTTAAAACCCTCTTACATGATTTTATGATCAAATTAGTTCCTTTGACCCAGAAAGCAGCTGTGGTAGCAACAAGCGCCGCATTAGGAACAAGTCTGTAGGTTCGAGGTGTTATTCAGAGCTAGCTTTAGAAAGGTACCTCCGTGCAAAGTGACTGGATTTCAAAATCAAAAGGCTCTGGCACTCTGGAGCAGAGGCTGGGCAGCAGCCTGGGTGCGAGGGGAAGGGCAGCACAGGCAGGGTGGAGGAAGAGCTGCGAACAGAGTGGGGAACAAGGCGGCTCTACTGAGAGTTACCATATCAAAATTAGGTGGTCCCATAAGGTGAAAGCCATCGGGTGCTGGGGGGATTCAGGCGGGCACACTGCATGTCCCACTCTGCTCTAACTCATCTCGAATGTCTGTTCTTAACTAATACTGGGGAGGACTTAGGCTAAACCACAGCAGCATTCTATTTTTACTCTTAATTTGTAGCTGGGAAGAGGGTAATTAAGGCTTTCCCTTAGCTGTAGGGACTTGGGGACTCTGCTTTTGTCACCTTAGGCTGTTGTTTAAAAGTCACCATTAGCTTCAGGACCTCAGCTAACTTCTGCCCTGCCTGTCTAGCCCACAGCTGGCCTTGGACACGCTGGCTGACCTCTGGGAGTTCAACTTGTTCCTCTTCAGCCTGAGCATCAAGGAGAAGCTGCTAAGATTTTTTTTTTCTTTTGGTCCTGATTGGAAGGCGTCCGGGTGCTGTAAAGGGCTGCTATGGACAAGGCTGTGGTGTCCCAACCTTGCCATGCCCCTTACCTGTCTGGCCAGGGAAACTCCTTCCCTCTGGCACGGAGCACGCCTTGGCATGGTAGATGCAGAATGCTTTGAACTGCAAAGCACGTAGCATCACTCTGGTCTTCACCCTTTCAGGGTGGCTAAGAAGTGGGCAGGTGTAGGAAAGCATGATCGGAGGGTTCCTGGCTGCTGAGCGAGGCTGTGGCAGCCTCATCATGGTTGCCTGTTCCAACAGTGAACAAGGCTCTGGGACATACATGCCTGCCAGCTTGTGTGTCAGCATCCTTGATGATGACTTTCTTCTGTGCAATCCCAGCGCTCCAGGCCCCGTCACACGCAGTGTGCCCCTGGGCTGCTCACACATGGCTGCCACCTCCTGCACAGTCCCGTTAGTCCTAAGATCCAGGTCTGAATGATTTTCAAGCTTTCCCCTGGCTCTGCTCCAGCAAACTTGCAGACTTTCTCAGCCTCCCTTTCCTCGCGCTGCCTTGCCTGAGCCTCCCTCTGCTCCTCGAGAGCCCTCTCCTCTGTGGCTGCAGCCATCTGCAGCGTCTCTGGGTCTCTGTGCTTCATCAGCTCCCATCTGGAGCTCATCTTGGTGCTCTTACATCTTGCTGATGTGCAGCCCTGTCTGCGCTCCAGAAGGAGAGAGGGACTGCGCTTCCCGTGGGATCCTGCTCCAAAACCCAGCAGGGGGTGTGGATCGCCTCTGGCCAGCATGGCGGCACATTTGCCCTCCAGTTGCAGTGTTTGCCCTGATCATTAGGGAAATGCAGGACATAGCGGAGAGGGTGAAAACTTCACAGCAGCTCTAAACCCACTCTGACCTTTCCTCTTCTCCCCCAGATTGTGTCGCTATTTACACATTGAGCCCCCATGTTCAGCTTGGGGGGCTCCCTAGACCAAAGCCTCCCGGGCTGAAAGCTGACACTGGGCAAGCTGTGTAAGCCGAAGCCCTTGGTTTGCTTTAGCTGATGGAACAGCCTTTCTCCGGCCTCCCTTACGTTAAACCTCCTGATGAGATTCAGGCATACCATGAGGCCAGGATGCGGCAGGGAAGATTACTGGTAAGACTCACAGGACTCAAATCCTGCGGAGAGTGATTAGCAACTCAGCATACACCCCTGACTCCCAAGAGTCTTCAGGAAGCTGATTAGGGCACTGGAGAGATTTATTTATGGTGAGAGATGAAAATCAGTACTTGCAGCTGCTGAGGAGATGCACAGGTACGTGCCCAGCCTGGCTGGGAGCAGGGGAGATCGGAGTGGTGGCGGTATCTGAGTGCATAGGCAGGGGATGGGAACAACATTTTTCAGACTATTATTTATTTCTGATAGGGAGTCACCTCCAGGACCTGTATTAGATGGACACTTATGCTTGATATAAAGAGCTAAAAATACCCCTCCAAGCATGGAAATAGGCATCAGGGACCTGAGCCGAGTGGTGGAAATGGCAGCGGCAGCCAGGGAGTCGTCTGCTTGGGAGGTGCTGTAAGGCCACCGACGCAGCTGGGCAAAGCCTTGGGGGAGAGACGGGTTCCCCGTTGCTCTCATCCACAGCTCCATCACACTGGTCACAGGCAGAGGAGGACCAGACGCCGTTGTTTCTGTGGTGTTATCAGCGCGTGCAGATGCGTGAGGCAGGTACCTCTGACTGCTGCAGGGGTTCGAGGCAGGACATGGCTGCTGAGCAATGGGCTGTGCTCTGAGTCATGGACCACTCACTCGGCCCTCTGCAGTCTGTGGGGCAGCAAAACAGAGAAAGGCCACACTGTGACTACCCTCCCTCCTACTCAGGGGTCGGCCACCCAGTGCTCCTACTACTAGAGCAGGAAATACTGCCCTGGAGAACGAGCACTAACCACCCTGTGAGCTGCCCGTGGCAAAGGGAGGCTGTGGGCTGCGATGAGACGGCAGCCGCTTATCCCTGGGGTGGGACTCCCCCGGGCCTGGGGCGCTCCTTTGCCCGCTGGACAGAAGAGCCCTGTAGCCTTTCTCAGCAGCCCTCGCCTTCAAGCTGGGCTCTCGCTGCCATCACCGTAACACTCAATGGGTAACAATGAATTTTCCAGGACGGAACAGCCCAGCTCTCTTCGATGAAGAGTTTGATCTTCAGGCGCCGCTCACGCAGCGGGGGCCGGGACACACGGCCCGGCCCGGCCCTGCCCGGCGGGCTGGGAGCCGCAGCCCCACGCCGGGCGGCTGAGGGCGAAGGGGCTCAGCCTGCGCCGCCTGGCTCCGGTGACCCGGACCGTCCGGCAGGGGGCGCCTCCCGTCAGCCTCTCCGCCAGTCACGGCTCGTCCCGCCCCCCGAGCCCCGCCCCTCTTTGTTGCGGCCGCCAATAGGAGCGCGCCGAGGGCGGGCGGGCGGCCGGTAGCGTGGTAACGCGGCGGCATGGAGCGCGGCGCGGGGCGCGCCCCCAGCGCGGCCGGGCCGGGGCGCCCGGGGCGAGCGAGCTGCCGTGCCGCGGGGCGGGCGGGCGCCCGCCGCTAGGGAGGGGGCCGTCCCCGCGCCCAGCCTCCTCCGCACGCACGTAATACACACACATATATATTTTATAGAGAGAAAGAGAGGGCCCGGGCGGCAGCAGCGAGACCGCGGGGCACCTCCCGGCAGCGGTCCCCGCGGCGCCCCCGGGCTCGGGCATGGCCGCGGGGCCATGACGGGCGCGGCGGCGGGCGGTGGCGGCCCCGGGAGCACCCGCCGTGCGGCGGTCGGCAAGGCGGGGGGCCGGTCGCGGAGCGCCCAGCCGCGGGCGGCGGGCGGCGGCGGGAGCGGCGGCGGCTCGGAGGAGGAGGAGCAGCGGGACGGCGGGTCGCTCTTCCTGGTGAACAAGAGCGGCTTCCCCATGGACGGGCAGACCTGGGAGCGGATGTGGGGGCACGTGGAGCGGGTGCACCCCGACGGCGGCGCCGTGGCGGCGGCCATCCGGAGCGCCGCCCGCCTGGCTCGGGTAAGGCGAGGCCCCCGTCTGCCCCTTACAAGAAGAGCGGGTGCCACAAAGCCCGAAGGCAGACACCCCGCGGCTGCCGGGTTTTGTGGGCGTCGAGGGGACGGGGAGACGCGAGGGCCGGGCAGGAGGGTGTCACGCCTCAGCCCCGAGGATGCTCTCGGCCCCTGCCCGCTGCGAGGGGCAGAAGGGGGAAGCTGGAGCATCCGCTGTTCGAAAGCGCACGAAACGGGGCGTGGGGCATGTGCCGCGGGGTGCTCGGGACCTGGAGGTGGTGTCGTGGGAAAGAAGTAGGATGAAAATTATTTTTTTTTTATCTTGGGGACGACAAAGCGGAAAACGGGGATTAAAAAGAAATCTTCAGGGACTGAATGAAGTGCTTTGTGCAATTTAAAGCACGTTTTGCCCAGCTCTTTGGAACGCAAGCATTTCCTAAAACACAGCCTTGCTCCTGGAATGTAATAAGGGATTTAAAACTCGGACGTTTCATTTCCAGGTCATGGAATGATTCCAAACACTTTTGTCTTGTACATTCCTTGGTACAAGCTCCAAACAGTTCTGCCTGACCCGCATCTTTTCTTTTTCCTCCAGCCAGCAAATAAAATGTTGTTGTCTGCTGATGTTCCAAGGCTTCTCACTGCTGCGCTGCATTACTGATCACAATGTCTTTATCGCTGTCGGCTTTGGCAGACTTTGAGCTTGGTTTGCTCCTCCTACCAAGCAGCATTAATCTGAGTTGACCGCTGAAGTCAGTGTTGATTTGCACCCCTCTGCATCTGGGGTGAGGTGGTTGGGCTGGCGTTGTTGTGGTCCAGGCTGTCAGTGATACGTATGCTTGCTCTTTACAAGGGGTAGAAGGGAAAAATTCTGTGCATGGAGAAGTTGAAAGTATTTTGAGTAGGGCCGTCTTGCAAAGGTGCTTGTCAAATAAGATGCAGGCTGAAAAGGCCTTTCATCTCTCTTCTGTAATGTTTAGTTCAGCATAAGTGCAAAAGGGGCAATCTCTTTCTCTCCGTTCCCCTGCTTGCCTCATGCTGGCACCAGCCTTTGTTTGGATGGGGGAGCAGATCCAACTAAAGAAGAATCTGGTTTTGCTTGGTTTGTTTGTGGTTCCCTGGTGTGGTTCATCTCATACTTGCACAAGTGCTTGAGGTAGAAATGAAAGGTCAGGGGCAGGGAGAGGACAGAACTTCTCATTTCAGCAGTGTGACCAACTTACACTAGTCTAAACGGCCTGCAGATCTGTTTGGTGTTATGAGACAGCAAAGCACACACTGGACTTGATTTCCTCCCCTTACTTCCCAGCTCTAAAGCACATGACTTTTACTGGTGATACCCCTAGTGACTGACAAAGCATCTGGCAAGAGACATGCCAGTGGCTCCAATGTACTGACATGCTGCCTGCCAGAGCATCCCGGAGAGCATTGCCCATGGCTTCTTCCTCGGTGTTGAAACATGAGGCTGACTTGATGCAGCATGTGCTGAAGCTCAGTAGGAGAAAAAATCTTTTGAAATTTGCTTGGCTAAATCATTTGATATTAGTTACTGGTTCCTGATCAGTGGAGGGTGCTGTAGAAGAGTTGTATTGAGCTGCTCCAGCACTGTCTGTCAGCAAACTCCCTGTCACAGTGATTAACTTCTTCAAGGGCAGAAGGGCCTGGCATCCCCTGTGACTAATAAGCTCTTGCTGGCTAAGCCCGGGACCTCTGGAGTCAGAGGATAGTTTGAGGACCGCCTGGTCCTTATTAAGGCCAACACAGCTCAGGTGGGCAAATGAAGGGTAGGAGCAGGTTTGTTTGCTGCAAAGTGGTGGTGGGTTGCTAAAGTTGTGATGGTAATTTCTGGGTTAGAATAGGCATGTGAGGTGAGAGTTGTTCCTTAAATGATACCCAGTGGCACAAACTAATTAAAAAAGCTGTAGTATGTGGCACCCTGCAAAAGACCAGGTAGTGCTGATCTGGAGCGACAAGAGAAACTTGTGCCTCTGAGAAGATGGCTTGTAATCCACTTGTATTGGTAGTTGGTGGAGGCTGAGCGAATGGTGTGTGCAACTGCTCCATTTTTGCATCTGATCTGTTCTTAATCCCTAGTGATGGGAGAGAGTTTTCATCCCCTCCCCAAGAAGCTCCACTTGATTGCTCTAATCATCTTGGTATTAGTCTCAGCGATCATATACGCAGGGCGGTAAGTAGCTTCTTACTGTATTGGTGAGGTTGTCCTTACTGGAACAAATGCAAACTGCAGGGGTGCAGGGCTGCATCTCTACCAGGAGAGAGTCCTCACGAAAAGCCGGCTTATCTGCAAGGGGGGCAATTTCAGAACCTGAAGCATCCCTTGGTTGCACCCCCCCACTTCTGGCTTTTGGCTTGAGCTCTGGGAAGGGTGCAGGCTCCTGGTTTGGAAGGGCCGTGCAATCTTTTATGTGGTCTGTGATCTTGGAGTTACTTGCAGTTCTTAATGAATTAAACCTCTCACCAACTTTGAGGGCTCTAAGCCTGCCAGCTTCATCCGTGCTAAGCAATAGCGTACTTGCAGGGTGAGCTAGCAGATGATGGCTTTCTGGTCATTAAATGAGACACAGTGGAGTCAGGCAAGATGAGTTTCACACAGGATGTCTGCAGTGAACTGACACTACAGCGTTTCCAGCCACAGGATGACGATCTCCAGCTCTGCCACAAGGTCTTGCACTGCAGTGGCTCTGTTGTCTCTGGAGCTGCCACTGCTTGGAAATACTCATAGTGGGTCAAGGCCCTTTCATCTGCCTGGTCTCTGAATTTCCCTCGCTTTATAAATTCATGGTCTGTAGTGCTGTGTCTGCGTTTCCTCTTGGCGGCTTGGGCATCCCACTACAAACCCTTGCTGGCTCCTGGCTGCTGCGCTGGGATGTGCACCGGTAGCTGGAGGGCTGCAGCCTCAACCACAACAACATTGTGCTTTCCTTTGCTTGTGGTATTGTGCAGCCCTGGCTTCTGCTCTGTGCTGGCTGAGTGCTCAGGATCAGTCCTCCTGCAGACAGGGCAGGAATTTAGGGGGAAAAAATGGGTTTTGTTTGGAGCGGGAGCGGCGGGTGGCTCTCTGCCGCCTGGCCTGGCTGGCAGCATGGTGCCGTGTACTGCCTGCCCAGCACTGGAAAGAGGGGAGCAGTGTGGCGTCCTGCACGGGGGAAGACCGATGGCCGCTTCTCCCTCATTGCCTGAGATCTGGAGGGGCTTGGGCATCCTGGCTTGGCAGGCCTGCTGAGGTGGCTTTGACAGGTGATGGGATATGCGTCAGCCCTTGGGAAAATCCTGGTTCTCTTTACCCAAGCATGCCCCGGTGGCTGAGACGATCATCCTCCACCTCAGAGATGGGGAAGCACCTTGCCTGGAGGTCCAAACCTGACCCCCATTGCAAGGGCGGCTGCTGTGGGTTACAGCAAGGGCTGCGGCCCTCTGCACTGGTGCGGTCCCTGTGGGATGCTGTCCTGTCCCACAGCTGGGCGAGGGCAGGGGCCTCCATTTTATGTAGGGCTGGGAAAGGGGTGCTATCCTCCCAGCCACTCTGCAGCAGCCAGGCCTCTCGCTGGCTGGGACTCCACTGCCTGGGCACGTCGTGTTGTGTAAGTGAAATGTGTGCACCTAGAGCTTCTTCATCTTTGAAGCAAAGGAGTGTTTATATCGGAGCAGAAATGACTACCCCTGGAAGGATTTGACAGGCCTGCCTTAATTCCCTCTTTCAGCTGCTTGCTGCTCCTGAAACTCGAGCCCTGTCTGGTGCGTTGAGTCCAGGCCTGCCGTAGTGCCGGGAGGGACAGGTGAATAATTCATCCAGACCAAAGGGGCTGGGGGTGGAAGGAACTTGTGAAACCAAAAAACTGCCTCTAATGAAGAGCTTAAGTGTGGAAATTGCGATTAAGAAGCGCTAATGAGCCTTGCTTGTAACTCCCACTTGTGAGGAGAGAAAACCCATGTGCGTGCGGTTGTCTCCCGTGTGGCGCTGGGGATGGCGGCGGCGAGCTGGAGGCCTGGCCATCTGTCTGCCTGCCACTTAAAATACGTTTCTGTGTGCCAGTAATGTGGGAGTCTCTATTTTGGTTTTTTCCCTTCTCAGAGGTGTATTTACTATTTGACTGTAGTAACTAGCTACATGTAGTAAATGCTGGATTTTGGTTGTCTTGGGATTGCTGGTGCTCGCTCTCTGAAAGCAAACACACAATCCCTCCATTTTAGGGGAGGTGGGAACCAGAGAGGAAAGTCTGTGTGGAGGAGATGGCCTCACACCACCTGAACTTGCTTTTCTTATCTGTAACCGCTGACTTGAAGTGTATTTAGAACAGTGATATCTCACTTTATGATCTTCAAACTCTTTTAACGATGCCATGGGCCCACAGCGCCGTGTGCTTTCCTTTGCACCTTGTGTCACAGCCGCCCAAGTTGCTGGTTCCTGAATTTGGGTCCGCATTAATATTTAAATAAACTATTTCCTCCACTACATTTGTGAGAATTGTACTAACTTCTTTTTAGCCACACTGCCCACTTTAACATCTGCTGATCCCGTATTTTGCAGTCGTGCCCCTAAAATAAGGGGACTTGGGGCAAGGCTGTGCCCCTTTCCTGCATGGTTACAGGCTCAGGAGCCATGTAGCTGTGGGGATTAAATATGGATTGAGGGCCTGGTTTCTTAAAGTGCTTAGGCACAAGCAGATGTCTTATGGGATTTTGGAAAAATCCCATTACGTTGCCAGTCTATATCTTTAAGTGTCTTAATATCATTAAATATCTGGGTCCCAGGTGGTCTTCCAGGTACCATGCATTCCCTGCCCAGCAAGTGTGCCACTGACACACAGCAGATGGGGAAATTATGCAGCCCAGGATCCTTGTCTCCTTTTAGCTTTCCCTCTTGGTAGAGGAAATCAAAAGTTAGACTTGAAATGGCTTCTCAGGGGAGGGAGGACAGCAGAGCCAGCGCTGGGACTCTGCTCATCCAAACTGCCCTGTGCTAGAAGGGAAAAAATGGGAAGTGTTTGCCTTCTGTGCTGGACTGCCTGCCCACATAGGGTGGTGTTTGAGGGACATCAGTGGCTGGGATGAGCAGCCTGCTGTGGTGGAGGCATGCCCTGGCCTCTCCACGCTGACAGGGATGGGGCCAGCTCCGGTGCACAGACAGCCCTCGTTGTCAGTGGGATGACTTTGCCCTATGCTTGAGTTCACGTGGGGTTCAAGCCATCTGTGCTGCTGCGTTGCATTGCACTAAGCACATGCTGCTGCCCAAGTAAATCACTTATCCGCTCTGCAGGGAGTGGTAACTGTCTAACCTCTTTATCTCTTTTTTTGTGTCCAGCCTTCAGTGCCACCAGTGCCAAACTACAAGCTCTCCATGTCGATCCCAGAATGGCTCCAGGCAATACAGACCTACATGAAGATGCTGCAGTATCCTTCTCTGGCGTGTGGTCTCTGGAGAGAAGGCTGGCTTGTGCCTGACGTGAATTAACAGGGGCTTTACTGAAGCACTAGCTGGTCGTGAGGGCTTGGGATCATTCAGGCGTGAAAGGATGCCTCTAAGGATTTGTGATAGCACCTGCAGCACTGAGCTTGTCACAGCAATCCTCTGGGAGATGTAATTAACTTTAAATGATACTGAAGAATTTAACTGAAGTGACGTTGGTGGGAGTAGAAATGCTTATTTTGAAGTTGGTTTATGAGGATATTATGATCGGATCGTGATGCCTGGAGAAATAATATGGCATCTTGTCATAAAGCGACTAAGGGAGAGCTGGTGTTGTGGCAAACCCTTTCTCCCTCTGCCCTGGCAGCCCCTGCGGGCTCCCTGAGGGCCGCCTACGTGCTCAGCTTGCAGGGAGTGCTTCTTATTGGGATGGGGGGCACAAGCAGCTGTCCTGACCCTGAGGAGGGGAGACTTGCCTGTGGCACAGGAGCTGACCAAAGGAATTCCCCCTTCCAGATGTCCCACCTCGCTTGGGGGGTTCATCAGAGATGTACACATCTATCCAGCATCCCTGTTGCTGCCCCATGCCTAATACCTGACCATTTCCATTGCTGACAGATAATGTCAGAGGAGACAGTTGCTGGCCCAGATGCTGCTCTTCTCTCTGGTTTCCTTTTTTCTAAACTCTCCCTTTTTGTGTACGTATGTGTGTGGGGAAGCAGTGGGGATGAGGAATGAATGTAAAGTCCTGGTAAGGATTAAGAAAGGATATGGGTGGCAGCTGGAAGAGCATCCAAAAATAGCAGGCGCAGTTAGCCTGCTGGGGAGTAGTGGTTGGGATCAAGGCAGCAGCAGGGGTTGGAGCCGCAGCAGCTGCTGTGGGGAGGGAGGCTGGGGCCAGCCTGCTCTGCAGGGGGATGGCACATTTCTCTTCTGCATGTTGGCCGCTTGGGCAGGGCAAGAGGCTTGCTGCTCAGTGGGGTTGTGCTGGAGAGGAAACCATGTCACACAGCTCCAAAAATGATATTTTTTTCTCCCTGCAGTGGTTTTGAAATCCCGCACACTGCTACGTAGCAGGAGCAGGCCTTAGGCATGGGGTTTGGATCTGTGTTCAGAAAAGCTTCAAAGTGGGCTGGGGAACAGGGTCTGGGCTTCCTTTGAGGGCTAAAAGCAGCTGTGTGCTTTGTTCAGAGCACTCTGAAAGGGCCTCATGAATTAGGTTTTTTAGGCAGGAGGGAAGCAAAGCCTCATTTCCGGAGAACTCTGAACTCTAACTGAAGTCAGTTCAGAGCATGCTGGTGCAGGCTGGAGTTTTTATTTAGACCATGGTTATACAGCCAGCAGCTGTGCTGTTAGTCCCTCGCAAGGTACCCTTTGCCTCCGTAGGGTCACCTGTTTCTGCCATGGTATCACCACCACAATTTTGCTGGCGTGAATGTTCTCGTGGCTGTGTGGGGAACTAGGTTGGGGAACAGATTCAACTGGAAAAATAACCTAGGAAAGTAAGTGGATAGTGTGTGGTGGTTTTTTTTTTGTTGTTGTTGTTTGTTTTTGTTTTTACTGGACAGATCTGTTTCCTGATCTGATTTACTGCATTACTGCTTGAACAGCTATGCTCAAGGAGCAGGGAAGAGGCTGCTTTTCGTGATGCTGCTGCTGCATGGTAGCTTGCACCCCTAGGCAAGTGGTCCTGGGGTTTGGTTGATGGATGACTGTCTGCTGGCATCCTTTGTGATGAACTTTTCTCCTGTGCTTATAGTGTTAACTGACGTTCTTGAGTTGCACTTAGCTGGTTATTTCCATTTCAAGTGCATTGTATTTTTTTTAGAGAATGATTTATATTTCCTAGGTGTAAATGGATGCACCTGCTGTCCTTTTGGTTTACAGGTCATTCATGAGCTCTGTGACTGACTGAGTTAAAAACTTATAAAGGAAACAATTTTTTTCAAACCATGAATGACATTGATTGGTTTGGGTAGACTATAAAAGCTTTCTCTTGCCCAAATGGGAGACTTCTTTCCCAAACTTGTAACCTAATAGTGAGTGGGACTTGGAGGAAAAGAGAATTCATAACCCTCAAAATGCCAAATTTAAGTGTTGTTTTAGACAATCTTTTTGCTGACTCTCCATCTAATGCTGGTTAATATGTCATATAAAAAGAAAAGTGAAAAAATTGCTTTAGTTCACATGCCAGAATTTCATCTCTGTTGAGAGTCAATGGCTTTTACTGCTTGTTTTATGTTCCAATAGGAAATCGGAACTGAAATTCACCTTTTGAGAATTGTTACTTTATTGTTTCACTGTTCAAGTTACTTTCCTTTAACAGACAAAATTCAGATACAATCACACGGGAACACAGTTCTTTGAGATTAGAAAAACCAGACCTCTAAGTGGGTAAGTGTCTCTGGAAGTGGTGTAGTGCCCTTGTCCCACATCATGCCAGCTGATCACCTTGGGCATTTAAGCATTGTAGCACCATGGCATGGGAAGGCCGTCTCCTCCATGTCACGGCTCCACTGGCAGGGCCAAAGCTGTGTATGTTGCTGCCTTTGCAAGGAGGGTCCCAGCTTGCTGCCAGGTGGCAAATGGCCCCATCGAGAGCCGACAAGTGGAAGGGCTGGTCTTGCTCAGCAGTCGCATGGGAGCTGCATAGCTGCAGGCCAAAGCTGAATGCACAGAGCTGGGAAAACTCTCAGTTCTTGCTTGTTGGTGTTGGGTTGGAAGGGCTGGGATGTTTTTATGGAAACTATGTAAGTCCTGATACTCTGGTTGCGCTGTAATACCCTTTGCTGATGGTAGGAAGAAATCAGCCACGCAAAACGCTGTAGGAATTTTGACGTCTTAGGCGCAGTCCTTTCCCCTGGAGGATCACAACGGACCGTTTAAGTCGTGGCCTTGCTTCTCCCATTGCCTCTTATCTTGCTGTTCCTTCCATGTGGTGGACTCATGCACTGGTTGGCGATGAGTTCTGCAATACAAGTACAAACGTGTGCAGTGAGCCTGGCAACAGAGAGCTGGGATCCCTTGCGTGTAAGAACTGCATCATACTTAGGACAGCTCTTTAATAGGACCCAGTAAATTAGCAGGTTAGGGCGGGAAGTGATGTTGACAACATTATGCTTTTATTTTAGGGTGAAATTTGGATAAACAGAATATAATTACTCCTGTACACTGGCCTGTCTCTAGCTCTCCTCAGCTGTCTGTCTTTAATCTAATGGTCCATCACTGTAAATTCCAGTTCCCATTCCAGCTCTGCACTTCGAGTTTTCATCTTGCTGACAGCAGTCTTTCCCACTTCCTTTCTTTATGTAATGTTCACTGCACTGGTGGAACTAGGTTAGAAGAAATCTTATGCCTTGAATGATAGATGGGTTTACAGAAGCTTAAACCAATTTTCAGGCTGGTCACTGATTTTTAAATTTGTCCTATTCCTTTTTTCCAAGGAAGTAGAGAATGAAAATGAATTGTGCTCAGCACTCACGACTTGAAAGGTCGGCGTCCTCCTGGGCTGGATGAAAGCCTGGCTTACGAGGATGGTACTCTTTCCTGGAAGGGAACCAATATAGCGCTCACAGCTGGAGATGCACCCGTGGCTTTCGATCCTCTCCTAAGTGGTGCCATTTCCTCTATTTACCTGCCTTAATGTTTGCTTGGGAACTCGCGTCTGACTTCTTTCCTTGTCCCGTTGCTGTTAGGATTTCTGTGAGTGACTTGGTATGTGGTGGCAGGACTTCTGCAGAGGACCCTGGAAATAGTCCAAGCCCTCAGGGCAGCTGCTGTCAGCTTGCCAGGCACAGTTGCCTGCACCTGGTATATGCTGGACTTGCACAGTGTTAAGTCCTAAGGCCTGTGCTGCTTTGCTCCTTGACCTGATGGACAGGAGCGCTAGGAGTAGTGGAGCTGTTGGGAGCACGCTTAGCTGCCCAGATCCTGTTGTACTGCAGTGGGGCTCGAGCACCTGCCCTGTCTTGTTTTCTTCAACTTTGAGAAGGGGAATACTGTGTTGATCACCCTATAATGTTGAGGTGTCCCTGAAGGCTTTCCTTTCCTTCATCTGGGGTGCGTTGCTGTTCATACCAGCTGAGGAGGATGTCTTCTCTTACAGTTGTCCTTGGCGATTTGTTCTCCTGCTGCCAGGCCAGTTTTCATCAGAGCTGAAAAATAGCCCACACCTGCAAGTTTTTTGCTGGGAGGTGTGTTCCACTTTGCAAGAAATCTGCTTCCAGTGTGGCGACAACAGGCGTCTTGTGCTGCGGTGACAAGCGCTGCTCTGAGCAAGTTTCTGTGGTGTGAAAGGCCTCGCTTGCTGCAAGACAAAGTTTGTATTTGCAAGTTGATCGGGCAAC
Source organism: Phoenicopterus ruber ruber (assembly GCA_009819775.1). Taxonomy (NCBI): domain Eukaryota; kingdom Metazoa; phylum Chordata; class Aves; order Phoenicopteriformes; family Phoenicopteridae; genus Phoenicopterus; species Phoenicopterus ruber. The sequence goes on along the minus strand of CM020217.1, from coordinate 25,257,881 downwards.
AGGCTGGGCACCTCCAAGAGTCGGTGGCAATTGGAATTTGTGGCTGTTCCCAGAGCTGTGATTTACTGATATTAAAAATATTGCTTATTTCATAATATGAAGGCTCAAAGCTAATGAAAGTACTATGAGATCTTTGGCAGCCTCTCTTCAAGAGAGCAGTGGCTGGACACAAAGAAGCTGAGCACTAGATGGAAATTGAATATTCATAAATTCATGTGAAAGTGTCCTAAAGCAGCTGGGGCATATTAATGAGTTTTTCTATTATGGAGGGAAGACTAAATATTATAGAGGTTTACTGTCAGCATTGGTGTGATGCATGAGAAAATGCCTGGCTGCGCTTAGGAAGAAGAGCATAAATTATCTATAGGAACTCATAATATTAAGTGACATAGGCTTGCTATAATTCAGTACTTACAATCTCTCTTAAGAAAAAGTCACTGTTAGGTATCAACTTGCTTCTAGACTGCCAGACACCCTGTGGATTTGTCTAGACTACAGATAACACTTTTGAAAATGTTAGATTTCTGTTGGCGTAGCTGTGTGAGTTGGGGTGGTAGAGATGTGATCCTGCAAACTGTGTGCGGTGTTCCTGTTGTACTGGCAAATTGTGTATGAAAATGCATCTTACTTGGCCTGAGTTTGCTGTATTCACACAAAATCCAGATTTACAGGTGTAGCTACATCCACCGTAGGAGTGCTTTGCTAATAGAGCATACAAGGTATCCTGACCTCGGATGGTGTCCTTTACATAGGCTTCGTGATGTACCCTTTTGTGCTAGGTAGGTAAAGGGCACCCCATGGAGTTCAGCTCTACTGATCCATGGCATGTGTGTGATGTGTGTACGCATGCAATGCAGGTGTTTCAAGTACAGATTGAGCTGATTTTCCTTTTCCCATACAGGATTATGCTGGCAAAACCTACATTACCGCTTTTGTTGGTACAACTGTTCTGATAAAAAAATGGCACTGTTAATTGAAATAGTCATTCTTTAAAACTCCCAAGCCTAGATCGTGTAAGAGCTTTAGGAAAAAAAAAATGTATTTCTGGATATCTAGTAATATTTGTAACTGTGCATTCAATGACAATGGACTTTAATTACTGGCTTTACAAGGAGCAATAAGCCCTCTGCAAGGTTCTGTTCTAGGGTGCAGGTGTGAGCCACAATGAGGAACAAGTGTCTTTGTAGATAGGTACAGTATTGTGCTGTTCCCTACAGTTAAGTGCCAGCTGATCAGCGGGACCTACGACTGAAGCAAAAAGTGATGTTTGGGTAGGTTCTGGGGACTTTGAGAAATTATAGCTCAGAAGCTGCTCTGTGAAGATGGAGAGACATTCAGTGACTGCAGATATAATGGTTAATCAATTCCAATAAAAAAGCGTGATAGAAGCAGTCATGTGGGAACCATGCAACCAAATAACAGCGGGGTGGGGGTGGGGGCAGGGGGTGGAAAATAATACTGTTTCAACACATCATGTTATTAAGGAATCCTGATGGGGCTGTAAAGAAAAAATGGGCTCGTACCATTTCCAGACAATAGACTGCAGAAGGCATTTGAACATCTGCTTCTCTCTCGCACAAAGAGAGAATGTTACAGATATGGTGCTATGTTCAGCGTGTGGTAGAAGTGCTTTTGCCATTGAAACAAACTGGTTTTGAGAAGATTCATGGGAGCAGTAGCTGCTCCGCTGTTTTATCTCCTTTTACTCCTGTTGGTGCCTTTCACTTCTCTCTTTGCCTCACTGGGAAGAATAAAACTGTCGGGAGCCTTAGAAAAACTTGGGAGAGGGAGATTTTAGGGACCTCATGCAAGTACCAAGGCCTAGGGAAGGAGAACTTAGTGGAAAATGTGCTGGAGGATCTCACTAATTCAAAGTTTATTGAAGTCTGTTGGAGTCTTTCTGGTGCAGGTAACGGGCAACTTCTCCTCCTAAGCATGGTCATCTCTGAAGTGACTCTAGCATGATGGGTGCCAGCTGGTGAGATCCTCCAGTTTTGGGCATGCTAAAAGGTTTGAAGCTTTTTCTAACCTGTATATGAGATTGGATGCCCTAGTGAAAAATCTGGGAGCAAAAGGAATTCATGATTCCCCTGAGATGACTGCAGTCACTGCTGTTTTAAACAGAAAGCATCCAAAAGATTCAAAGCCATCTTGTCTAGGGGCCTTCTCTTAGTGCAGAAAGCAAGGGAGATAATCTAGGTGGGCTTCTGAAAACACTGAAAGAATTCTGAGTCAGTTTACAAGGAAATACCACTATCTGCCAAGGACTAGATCGCGAGGGAGGAGCATGCAGCCTGTTTAGAGGCAGAAATGTTCGCTGTGGTCTGGAATAGAGATCTGCCTGGCAGACTTTAGACAATGGTGTAAATGCCACGAAGAGGGAAGCTGCAAGATGCTTATTTTTGACTGTAGCAGTCTCTCCCAAGTTACTGGAAGAGATGGGCTGCCCTCGTGCTCACTGGGGTCTGTGGAGAGGGTGGCTTTGGGCTAGTTCCCAGCTAACCGTGATATGAGATGGAAAAGTACTGTGTTAGAGTGTCATATGTGGAGTCTGTTCAGATAACTGGAAAGATTTAAAGAAAATCCCAGAAACAAATGCTGCTCAGGCAGGGAATTGAAATGCTCGATGCTGTTTTTTAATTCTTTACCCCCTTCCTCAGATATTCATTCACAAGTTTAATGGTGCAGCCTTTCTGGTCACAATTAACATCTGAGACAGCGTGATAAGAACTCAGGAGCGAAAGAAAATAGGGAAGGGACAAGTCAAAGAGCCCTTGTAATTAGCTCTTTTCAAATGAGCTGGATGCTGTCTTAGAGAGCTGACAAACAACCTCCAAACCATTAATACTTCTGTTAGAGGGTGTGGGGAGGATGGGTGCTCTTGTTGGAAACTGGGGAAGGCAAAGATACTAGCCTTTAAAAAAAATAAGGGAAAAGATAAGTCTAGGAACTATTTGAGTTTATCTGCAGTTTCAGGAAAAATGCTAGAGCAAATAGTCAAGTGTCTGGAACATAACAAGGTGGTAAGTGATAGGCAACATGAATTTAGTTTGCCATGGTTTGGTTCTGATAGTTTCCTTCTATGAGAGCGTAAGAGCTTTTGTCAATCAGGGAGAAGCTGTGGTTGTGATAATTCTGTGCTTTAGTACAGCTTTTGGCAGCCTCCAGATAAAGCAAGGACCTTGAGTCTAAATGAAACTATTTTGACATAAGGACCCAACCTGGTGAAAAGCAGCACTTAGAAACTGGTACTTAACCGATAGCTTGTTCTTGCCTAGCAGATTTTGTCAGTTGAGGTGTGCAATCTCTGTCCCAGGTCAATGTTTTTTCATTAATGGTACGGTTAAGACTAATTGTTTGCTAATAGATGTGCTTTATAGTCCAGGCTGGACAAGGTGACAAGGCTTTGCAAAGTGGAATTGGGATTCAGAGTGATCTCGAAGGTAAGAGAGAGCTGGGCTGCAACAAACAGGAGGTATATGAGTAAGGGCAAATACAGAGAAGGGATTTGGAAATAGGCCAGCTGTGGGAATACACAATGAAGAACAAAAGGCTAGTTTTGCATAGATGGAGCTGATCTTAAAAAACCCCTGGGTTGGTAGCAAAAATATACTGAAAGTTGGATTCAGAAGCAAATTGGACTGCTTGTATTGGTGTGGTGGGCTCAGCTGAAGGACCACGAGATGCGAGTCAGTTGAAGAGAATCCAAAAGGAAAGCAACAAACACTGCCCAAGGTCTAGAAAACATGACCTAAGGGAAGACTTGGGGTGAGAGAAATGGGGGGATTAAAAAGAAAAGGAAAAAAAAGTGTCTGCTTTCTCATGTTTACATAGGAGAGGGTAGATTACAGCCTGTCGTGTATACAAATGTCTGTTGCAAGAGGAGAGATAATAAATGGTCTCCATGCCCACTGTGGATAGCAGAAATAGCTTCTGATTTAAATTGCAAGGAAGGAAACATTTAGTTTAAACATTAGGGGACCTTCTTAGATGCAAGGTTAAGTATAGGATAGATTAACTGTTGGGTTCCTGAGCCTTTGAGAACCCAGTTAAAAGTAGGTTGGAAAATTATCTGTGAGGAGTGATTTAGATTTGGCTTATGCTACCTTGGGCAGAGCAGCGGCTTGGGGATTCTCCAAAGGCTTTGCTTCCAATGCAGACACGGGGTTTAAGGCCATGCTTCATCTCAAGCTTGTTGAAAGCGGAAGAAAGACTCTCTCAGTGGTTGTTGAACTGGGTCATCCGCATAAACCTTGTGATCTGTGTTGCAAATGCAGAGGAAAAAGCAAACTGTTTGCGGTGTATTCTCCAGGACTCTGGGATGGGTGTGCGAGAGGGTGCCGACCTGCCCTGTGGGTGCAGATGGACGCCTGTTCACTGATCATTGGTGATGCTTCTTGACCGATGCTCCCCTTGCACAGATCCTCATCACTGTCATGGTCTGGAGGCCGTGGCCGTCTCTGAGCTGTCAGGTTCTGAGTGGCCACTGAGCACCTGCTGCAGCTCCTGGACGCGGGTGCTTTGAGCAGGAGGTGGGACAGGAGGGCTTCCCGGGGTCCCTTCTGACCCCAGCTATCTGATGATGCTATATAAAGGGAAGGGAGGGCTGCTGCTAGCCGCAGAAGGGACAGCTGAGGTACACGTGCGCCAGCTGGCAGCATGTTTTTAAGCAAGCAAAATGCCTCTCCTGTTCAATTTAAATCTGTCTTAGTAACCATAGAGCGTCCTGGAGAGCTGTGCTTCAAAACCAGCACGTATGTGGCTTGCAAACAGAGTGCATGTTAAATACGACGTAGCATTTAAATAGTGCGAGTGTTGCTGCGACAGATAAGTCGGTAGTAATTTGACTGCTTATTTAGGCCAATTACTTTGAAGACTCCCTCCCTGGCTGTGGAGTCATTAATGTTATCTCCATGCTGACACCACGTTGAAATCATGACAGCAGTGAGCTTACAAAAGCAAGTGTTAGCCCTGATGCTGCACGTAGTGACGAGGCAGCTCCGGTGTGGTTACTGTGTTTGCCTGCCGGCAGCGGGGTCAGTGTAGGTGCGGGCCTGAGGAGGAGGTGCTGGCCCTGTCCGTCAGACCATGTTAATCACACATACGCCACACTAAGTGGCTTGAATCTAAATAGCTTCACAACTTGTGCTTTTTCTTGCCTCTGATATACATTCATAATCAGCTGTAGCCTTCCCCTCCCTGTAGAGTTAGAAGATAGGAAATTCAGTGGATTGTCTTGTTTGTGAGTACCTCCCATGCATCATCCGCATGTAATACTTCTTCGGATGGAGACGGGGCTTTGCAGCGGCTACTGCTGCAACCAGCACTGAGGAGCCACTGTGGGGGATGAAGGGGCCCCATTGTGCGCCCTCGCCAGAGCTGCTCCCTGCTTCCAGCAGTGGGGTTTCTGTGGCCGATTGTGAGCGTGTGGGAGGCAGGCTAACTCTAATTTTTCTTCTGTACTGCAGGCAGAGTGTAAAGGGCGGTTGTTTGCAGATGAAAAGATAATTTCTAACTTGGATAAATGGGACATGGAATGGCTGTGACAGGCTGTAATAGCAGTGGAAACTGTATTGCCATTTGCAGTCAATACAAGGTTTAAAATGCATGAGGTGGGTGAATTAGAAAGTGGGAAAAACAAGCTCTAATGGTTTCAGATGCATATTTTCATCATCTTCTCTGATACAGATATGTTTATCATTTAATGTTGTGTTTCCTTAGAGTAGGGATCTCTTTACAAAGCTCTTCTCAGGGAAAGGCTATGGATAGAGAAGACTTCAAAATAGAAGTCATCTGTTGGTTTGGTTTTTAGCTTTTTTTTTTTTCCGGTGTGCCATTGAATATGACTCTTCTGGCCTTTTTTAATCTCCTTCCACTATTTCTTTTTTTTTTAACTCCAGGATTTCAGGATCTGCTTGTGGAGGGGGAGAGGATGCCTAGTTGGTTGACGGTGCAGTGTCAGTCTGGCATGACAGCTTTCTCAGCTGACCTGAGATTAGGTTGCTTGTTTCTCATCACAGTATTGTCCCTGTCAGATAACTCTACTCCAAAGATAAGAGTCCAGATTGTAACTAAACTTTGTGAACTTGCAAGATCTTGGGCATACACAGTTCCCTGCACTCCTGCAGGAAATCCTATGGGTTTTACCACTTTCCCAGTCCACAGGAGGTGGGGAGCAGCAGCCAGATGATGGCTCAGCTTGCAGTGGTGTGAAGTGTCTGTGTTGGTAGAGCTTTCTGCAGAGCAGGTTTTGGTAAAAAGGCATTAAGTTCTTCTTTGCACTTTAGGCTATAGGCTCACAGAGGCATTTGTAGCTTTCAGGGGGGCCATCATGTAACCATCCTCTCTCCCCTCTTTTTTCCAGAGGAGAGCCAGGGTTATTTTGAAAATAAGCTAAATTTGGTCCTGCTGTGGGAACTTTCATGATTGGCAGCTTTTGCAGCTCAGCAGGGCTTTGTGTTACAGTTTGAAGTGATGCTTGTGGAGTTCCTGGGAGAGGCAGAGGGGACTGCATTCCTCCAACCCATCTTCAGAGGCTGGAAGGCACTGGGATGCCAAACACCCCCCCCCCCTTTTTTTTTCTTTTTTTTTTTTTTTCCAGTCATCCTCCAGAAGTCAACAGGGCTCTGGCAAGTCGCTGAAGAGGAGAATCAAGTTCACCAGTGCTTGCTGAGATAAGAACCAGAGGCGCCTGGCTCTTGATGTATGAGAGTATCATTTGATTCCTGTCAACTGCTCCAACTGAAAGGACTGAAAACTTTCTTGTTTCTGTCCTAGGTTAATGGAGACAGCAAAAGAAATGACCAGGGAGTCCTTACCTATCAAATGCCTTGAAGCAGTTATCCTGGGGATGTATCCTTGCTACATGCCTGTGGCTTTTTCCACTGCAGCACTGTTTAATATATTGCCCTTCCCGGATAGTGTTTGAGATGGTCACAGCCAAAGGTGAGTGCCAGCAGCTCAGGGAGCTGCTATGGTATTGATCAACAAGTTGACGGTTTGTTGGTAGGAGCTTGGATGCTGTGTGCCCAGTTCACAAGTGCCACGTCCCGGCCATGTTGACTTTGCCTGCTGTCCTGGTTATCTGCATAATGTCAGGATCTGACCCAAAGTGCCCAGATAAGTGTCTGTCTGTACAATCCCTGTTTTCTTTGTTAGTATTTCTCTGTCGGTTACTGTCGGAGCCTGGTAACACCTGAGGAATGCAGGTTCTCTCCTATGTTTGTCTAATGTTTACGTGGCAAAGTCATGTTAGTTTTTGTGTCTCAGCTCACAGCTGTGCTTTGTGCAGAAACATTTGTGCATTATAGTTAAAGATTTAAGCTTTACCTTAACATAATGCTTGCTTCCTATTCAGTCTCAGAAAAAACCCCAAGAATATTTTCATTTAGAGACTGACTTGCTTCTTGACCCTCCTGTGCTGTCACTGATAAATCAACCTGCATCATCCTAAAACACTAGAGGAGGGCAACGCAGGGTTACAGGAATAATTATATGCTGGATACATCTTACTACAACTGATCAAGTTTGATTTTAAAACAAAACAAAAACCCAACTCAAAATAAACCCTGAAGCAAATCGTCTTCTGGCGCGACTCTGCAGCGTTTTGCTTGGTGCTGCTGCCCCCTCTCGTGGGAGAAGCATCTGGCAGAGCACCACAGGTAGTGCCTGGTGTTGGCTCACGAGAAAGGTGGCTGCTGTGAGGTGGGAAGGGGATGTGAGCTGAGCAAGTGTCATGTGTGGTGTGCAAGACTCGATGCCGCATGCGGTCCCCGCTGTGCTAGGAGGTCTGTGGTGTGCACCGGGTGCTGCTCATGTCTGTGCTTGGCTCCTCGTGCGCCAGAGACAGGCTTCAGGTCTGAGTCTCAAAGGTGGCTCTGGCTGACAGGGCTTTTCCTGCAAATGCTGGCAGGGTCGGTATACAGCTAGAGGGATGGGGTCCTGGGGGCTTGATGTCAGCAAGATACTCAAACCGATGTCCTCCCAAAACCAGAAATCACGTCAGTGGATCTGTTGTGCTTGCCCTTGTGTCAAAGTTGTGTCCCAAACTGTTTGGGGACCAAAGGGAGGGGGGAGATAATTCCCAGGTGGAGTTAATGCTGCTCTGCAGTACTGATAGGTGTCAGTGTGGTTTCTAGTGCTGTATTTCTAGCACTGAGCCAATTATTCCACATATCACATGAGCAGAGGGTGATTAGTGGTGTACAGATCACCATGATAACCTAAAAGTATTCTTGCTGATCTAAAAGTTTTGACCATTTTATTTTCATTTGGAACAAGCGTTTTTTCTGCTTGCCTCAAACCTGACTTTTGTTGTTTGGTGGGGTTTTTTGTGTTGTGTGTTGTGTGGGGTTTTTTTTGGTTTTTTTGGTTTTTTTTTTTAGCGGGGGGGGAGGCAAAATAGTTGAAAGCTATGGTTTATACTGTTTGGTGTCACCTGAATTTTCTTTGGACTTTTAAGATTTGGATGAATCTTTCTGTGTCTAGATGCTACTTTAAAAAACATGTTCATGGAAAAACTTTTTAAATTGAGATTACCTTGCGAGAAGGCTTAGGCAGGGGAGGGTGTGGAACAGGCCTGTTTTCCTATGACTTCTGCTTGCTGTCTTGAACGTCTTCAGTGTGAGAACAGGGGCTATCTGCTGAGGTCGTGGTCCAGTACCAGATGCGTTAAAGTTTAAAAGATCCATGCAATATAAAACTTAAGTGCTTTGCTTGAGGTGTGGGTACATAAAGAGTGTAGCAGTGGGAGTGGATGGGCTTTCTGCATGTGTGTGCTTTGAAAGTGGCTGGTATGAAGCCTGTGCCCGTGCAGAACCTCATGGTGCTGTGCTGCATGTGCACCATGTGGGTGTTTGGGAGGCATCTTTGTAACAGCACGTGGGGAAGTTTGCTGATTTTTTTCTTAGCTGTGAGATTTTGATCTTCAGCATTGCCCTCTGGATGCGGACATGGTGAGGCCAGCAGCTGCGACTTGCTTTCCAAGGTCAGGCGGTTACCAGGTAAGAGATGCACTTACCTTCTCCTGAGCATCAAACCAATGTCTTCACACGTGCCCGAGCTGAGCATCCCTGCGTGTGCGTGTTAACCTCTGGTTCCCTTCTTTGTCTCTGGAAATAAGGTACTGCTTGTAATTTGTGTACTGGCTGGCTTTGCCGTGTTGCTTGGATACCGAAAAGAGCACAGCCCACTACAGCGGATGCTTGGCGTGAACCTTCATTCAAAGGCTGACTCGCACAGAGCTGCTTAGCAAGATGTCATTTTAATTGAGCTGCTTGCTGGCTCATGCAATTGCCTTTTACTATGCGACTTCTTATAAAATGCTTCTGTAATCCCTCTTAGTGCAGAATTAAGTTTTGCATAATTGCCTTCACGCTAGATCTTGAAACATTTTTGTAGGGTAATGAGTTAAAATACTGAGCTACCCTGTCTACGTGCACTAAGGGAGCAGCTGCTGTGAGATGACCGAAAGCTCATACAGATCTTCCAATATTATTTTGCAGCAATCTGCATGGCTCTTCTCTGCGTAGCTGTCTGAACTGACTTCGTATCTTGTCTGCTTGTCAGTGCCTAACCAGAGGCATTCCTCCTGCTGTCTTCCCCAGGGCATTTCTCAGTTCAATTGTAAATCAGCTGAGTAATGGTGTGTTCAGCTCATTCTTTCCGAGCGAGGATTGAAACGACTTGTGCTCAAGAAAGGGAATAGTAAGCCAAAAAGTGCCAAGGGAATTTTATCCGTGCTGTATTCACTTTATTAAAATGGGGAGAGCAAAATACCAGAGGGGGAGAGGGAAGCAGCACGGTGCATCCATTCTCAGGGAGTCTTGCAGAGTGTATCTGTGTCAGGTGAACATAACTCACTCCTGTTGCCTTCAGTGTGCCTCTCCCAGTTCATGTGAGGTGACAGTCAGACCTATGCAGTGTATTAGACCTTCTCCCATCCATAATATCATTAAACGAGGAAGAGGAGAGCAGAAGTACCTCAGAAGGGAGAAATGATTTAGTAGCTTCTGCACTATGCCTTCTGCGCATTTAATCAGTGGATGATGTTCATCGCCGCTGGAGACCTGGGCCCATCCTGCTCCGCCTGCCTAGCAGGTACATCCCTGGGCTGGGAGCGAGTGTTTTCAGGAGAGGGGGGAGAGATTCTTGCTGCAGTCATTGCAGGATATTGATGTCCCTGCAGTGCCCCTCTTTGCCTCCTGCATGCTTTTCCACAGGTTGACCCACTTGCTAACTGAAATATGGGCAAGGAGGGTCCTGCTGAATATCTACAGCCCCTCTGGTAGCTAGGAAGAACTGGCAGAGAGCTTTTAATCACTTCCATTGTCATGATCTAATTTTAAGCTAGTCACCTCAAACTGTGTTCAGGCACTGGAGAACAAAACGAGCGATGCTGGCCTGGCAGTCCTACTTCGGGAGGCTGAACCACCTGCTTGAGCTGTTCCTTCTTGGGCACTGGAGCTGCCCGGAGGAACCTGGGCTCTCTGTACAGATGACATCCAGATGTGGGCTCGGTAGTACTCTGTCTCACAGTAAGCAATCCCAAACCTGGGATCTCAGCACTCCTGGAGCCTGTGAGAAATGCCATCTGAATCCAGGCTGTGGTTGGAAACTTTGAGTGTTTACTGCTGGTGGTCGGAGGCCCTCTGACATTGTGAACAGTTGCTTGGTTGCTCGGAAAAATAGCTCTTCTGTTTTTACTGAAGCCTTATCTGACGGTTTTGAAGCGTGAGGTTTATTTTCCTCCTGCTCCGCCTCCTCACTCTGAGCTAGCGGCTTCAGCATTGCTAGCGTAAATAAAGCTGCCTCCTCACTCCTCTCAGCCTGCTCTCATCCCCTCCAGATTGCTTGTGCCCTGTGGCACAGCCTGCTGCGATGGCTCGGGGTGCCTGCTCACGCTTCCCTGGCCCTTGCGAGTGGCAGGAGAGGAGGGGAGCAGACACCCTGTGGCTTTCTGTGCTCATCTTGACCAGACTTCAGCAAAAAACACCCTTGCTGGGCTCTAAGACATGAAGCACTGCCACGTCATCTTGTCCGAGTTAAATAAGGGAGAATTTAAAACTAATAAATAACGAATTAGTTAGCACAAGCGGTGCAATGGGCACTCATTTGCTCAATATCAGGTTCATCGGGCTTTCCCTTTTTTGTCTTTGGTTTGCAAGGCAGAGTGGGACTTGTAGCAGAGACACCAGAAGGTGTCAGGCGCGATGCTGAGTCTTCCTGCAGCTGGAGGAGAAGCACTTACAAGTCTGGGCACTGAGACAGCTGGGTGCTTAGACCTGCTCGGGCATCAGAGTTGGCGGGCTGGTCTGGTCAAATGATTGATGCTGGCACTTACCTCTGAAACCTGAGCATGTCTTGGTTTGTTTCAAGTTGCTGTGGGCTCTGCAGGTCCTCACTGCACTGACTTATGTTTGGGCTTTTTTCCTTTGGGGCTCTGAGGAGGAGGGTCTCCCCATGTCCCCTGCCCCTGGGGGTCTCTGTGGGTCTGGCTCCCTGTTGGTGCTGCAGGGATGGGGCATGGCGCAGGGATGGCACTTGTCTCCCCGCCTGCCAGCAGTGCAGTCCTTGCACAGTTGCTGCCTGTCAGCTTGGCAAAGGCACCAGGTTTTGTTCCCCCAGCTAAACTCCCGTTGAAGCCGGTTTAGACACAGGTGGGCTGAGGTCGTCGCAGTGTGTCTCCTCACCTCCTGTTCAGCTGCCTGCAGTTCCTAGTGGTGGTGGGAAAACTGCTGGTGGCAAGTAACCTGAGCTCACCTACCCGTGGGGAGCCAGCTGCTGTCAGGCGAGTGCTGTCAGCTGCTAAGACCTATTTCCAGAAATGTTTGAAGCCCAGAGCCACAGTGCTGGCCCATGGAAAGATCCTGCTCTGATTATTTATTAACAATAATTAAAAAAAGGCAAGAGAAAACATTTTTTTCTACAAGTTGCTGCTGGCAAATAAACAAGGTGAAGGGCTTCAAGTCTCTCTTCTGGCTGGGAACTGTTTTGTGCTCTGCAGTGGGGGCACCTGTGTAGGGAAGGGTCTGTACTGGAGGGGAAGATGCTGGGACTTCTTTGTGGGACTTTTTTGCTGTTAGAGTTCACCGGGAGGTGGTGGTGGTGGGGGAAACCCAAAACAAACCACAGAAGGTCATTGGTTGAGTCATTGTGTGAGTGTGCAGATTTAAAGAAAACCCATCCAGACACTTTCTGCTTCAGTGTTTTAAAACTAGGGGGTTGACTCAGCTAACACCTTATCTGATTCTCCCCTTTTCTTTTGAACTGACTGAGGATGCTACTCCTCGTTTGCCCCACTGCCCAGGAAGGTCCAGGTGGTGGCCAGAGTGCAGGTTTTGTGTCCCAAGTCTTGCTTGTATTCAAGTCTGGGATATGAATGTCTCCCAAGTATCCAAGCCAGGTTGTGCTTGAGCCTGGGTGGTGAAGGTGATGGGACTACAGGAAGCACAACAACCTGTGGCTCGGAGGATGGTGTGCTTGTGTTGGCTTGCAGATCTGTAGGAGCTGGATGCTGGCATGGGAAATCTGGCCCTTTCTACAGGCTGCTAGCAGTATTGGTGTGCTCAAGAAAGCCTACTTGTTAATAGAGCCATGCTGGTTTACCCCAATGGCCTGTCACCCTCAAAGCATGTTGTTATGCTTCAGGATGAATTCTTCTCTCACTACCTTGACCCAAATCTGTCTCTTTCAAAATTAGCCTCCTGGGGTGCGAGAGTAGAATTCATCAGTGGCCTAAAACATGCAGCCCTACTTGGCAGGCATTAGAGTCTTTGTGGGGTGGAAGAAATTGACGTTGAAGGACTAGTATGAGGCTGCAGAAGAGCTGAGGGTCAGGGTGGGCAGGGTTTGGGAATCTCTGAGGGATGGGGACATGCTGTACTAACCCATTCCCATGAGACCCTGGTGGAGCTCCAGGTATTGTCCTTGGGTGTTTCTTGGGTGTGGTGGAAGAGGAGGACTATTGGGGCAAGAGGTGGCCAGCCAGAAGATTAGTGTCCCCCTTGTGTGATCTCCAAGGAGATCAGCATCTCTCAGTGCTGTTTTTCTGCTGCTTTGATTTACACGAAGACCCAGCATCGGGAGGCCACCGAGCTTTCGTTACAGCTGCTTTTGCCCTCTTCTGCTCTGCGCTGCTTCTGTATTGTGGCACATAATTTACTCCCTGACTCTCCATCCTGCAGTTACAGTCCCAGCTCAAAAGCGTGATTACAGCTGCGGCATTGCTGTGTCATTGCCTTTTGTTTGCCACAATACAGCTCTCCTTGGGCGCAGCAGAAAGGAAAAGAAATAATAATGATGCATGGATGGAGGGGAAGATCTGACGTGCCTTTCCAGCCCGTTTGCTGTGTATTTCATCTCGGGTGGGGACTCTCATTAACTAGTCACTCAGCAGAAGCAACCTGTACCTAAAGGTTAATTTCCACAGCGGTTGTTGCTGGGTTATTTGATGGTGGATAATTTCCGTCCTCAAAAGATTCTTTTACTCCTACCTAGTATTTAATGAGATTAAATTGCAACTTCTCCGAGACCTCGTGGCAGAAGTGTGTATGTGTGGCAGGTGGCCACCAAAGCTTTGTGTGGACTTAATAGAAAGGCACTCAGGGAGCAGAGAGAAAACCCTTTCATAATGAGGGGGAAAAATAGTGGCGATGTTTGAAAGCTTCATAGGTGTTAATAAAAGATACTGCTTTTTCAGCTACACAGAATGATAAATACAATGGGCTTCTGCAAGAATCTGTCTGTAGGACACAAATTATTGTAATGTGACTTTGATATACACAGGATGTTCCTTTTAAGGCCTGGAGCAAGGTGACCCTTTAAATGAGGTGACTGTGGGCTGAGTTTTCCAGTTGATCTAACGGCGCTGGACCCCATTCTGACCTTGCAGTGTATTTATAATCTTTATAATCTATATTCTACCAATAGCGTGGGTTTTTTTCTTGGAGAAGCTAGTCCTAATGCAACAGTGATGCAGTGAGACCACCGAAGGCAATAGAGTTATTTCTGTTCTGTGTCGGCGTAGTTGGTATCAGGGTGAGCTTTGACAGTTGCTGCAGGGTGTTTGTGTTTGATGTAGGCAGGGCAGCAGATGGGCAGAGGTGGGTGCGCGGAGCCTTGGCTGGGCAAGGGGTTGTGTGCACAGTAGGGAGGTCTGTGCTCTGCTTTGCACACTCGTCCAGACTTACTGTCGTACAGATACTGAAGTGTACCAGGAGCTGGGCCCGTAGTGGTGTCTGTTCCTGTACCCTCTAATACATTTTCTCCAGACTCTCAAAGCTGATGACATCTAGCACTGAACACAATTAAATATGTTTGACATTGAACCGAAAAGCTTCCCTGTGGCTGTTCTGAAAGATTTTTGCCCGTGTATTTTTCTTGCTTTTTTTTTTTTTGTACAGAGGTTTAACTCCTTGCTCTTGACCTCAAATTCTGGGCAGTTCACGAATCTCTTACTAGTTGGTTTCTGTGTTCACCCAGAGAGCAAAAGTTTGAATATGTGAAATTCAACAAGCGTCTGGTGCATGAAATATCCCCTTGAGAAAATGCTTTAGAGGCAGTTGAGAGCCGCTGGTTGCTTTTCCTTGCATCCCTGTAGAAAGAAGAGGTGAAGTGTGGGGTGCGGGCAGGGGGGGTCAGCATCCTGGGGAGTTGCACTGGTGATGAGGTGGGGTGTCAGGCTGGGCAGAACCAGAACCGAGCCCGAATTGCGTTTTACAATATTGGTACAAAGGCTTTTTGTGTTCTCAGTTTCCCAGCAGCTGTCAGGCAGCCGTGCTATGCAGACAGGGGAGGAAGGCCAGCTGCAGTCACATCCCTGGGCATCTCAGCTGTGCAGTGGATCTTGTTTCGCTGCTGTTAAAGACCTCCTTTTTGGGCACAGGGTAGGGGGAGGAGGGGATGCTGGAGATCCCCAGAGCAGGACCCTGGTCTGAGCCAGTTCCTGCAGCTCCAGCGGGAACCGACCTTGCTCCTCCGTTCTTCAGGCTGCCCTGACGCTACCCTGGCAGTGCTGCCCCTCGGGCCACTGTATTTTGTAGTGGCACTGCCCTGACCGACTGCCTTGACCGCGTCTGCCTCTGGGGATGGCTCCGGGGTTACAGCAGGTGCCTCTGGCTGGAGTAGCCTCTGGCTGGAGTAACCCCAGGCTGGAGTGTCTTGCTGCAGCCTTTTCTGGTCATCTCTCCTCCATTCCCCAGGCGTGGGTGGGGGCCTCAGCTGCAGAGGGGAAGGGCGCCTGCTGTCCCAGGGGCCGGGTGTCAGCACATGGAGCCAGGGGGGGTTTCAGCTGTCCGGGGATTAGCAGCAGGGAGCCATGTGCAGCGTAGGCACTGACGCAAACCCGCTTGCGTGAGGGAATCTCTCTCCTCCCCCTGGCACAGGCCAGCAGCCTCCAGAGGAGACGGCCCGGGACCCGCGCGTAGCTCCCCTCTGACATCACCTGCTACGCTGTTACGGAGCTTGGCCCTGGCCTCTGCACGTGGTGCATTTGAAATGGCCAGCCATTGATTCAGGGGACATGGTTTGCTTTTTAAAAGCGTTTGTTCCTGACTATGTCTCTGTGCTTATCTAGTTAATTATCCGCCTGGGAGCTTTACTTTGTTCATCTCAGCAATGCGTTACAAGGGTAACATGCAAAAACATTCTTGTATGAGGAGTGGCTGTGCCAAGGGCTGGTTTACAGATGGAAAGGCAGACTGTCACCCTGGAGAGGATTAAATTCCGATTTTTTTGTAGTGTTTGAAGATGTGGGAAAATGAGGATCAATAACCTGAGTTGTACCAAGCTCCAGCATGAAATGGAGGGAAACACTGTTCCCTTTTAGGAGCATGGGAGTTTGATGTTGGTATCAAATGGAGTTCCCACAGATCTGGGGAGGGTGGTCTCTCTTCTGGCGTGCTGACCTGAACACTGTTGTGTGTTGGTGTGGTTTTTTTTTATCTTCCCCCCAAGTGTGGTTAAGAGTCAGGCCCTTCCCTGCCTGAACCATTGCATCTTATTCTCCAAGCAGTGAAATGGGCTTTGGCAGCATTGACTGTTTCTGGGGCACAGCGAGAATAAACTGGTGTTTGCAAGAAAGCAGTTGTCCTGGCAGTTAAAAAAAAACTTGCTAAAGATGTCTTACAGGTGTAATCGTGTGTGCTCCCTTCCCAGTGCCGTTGTTGCCTTGACGCAGTGCACACTAGATACTTAACGAACGGGCAGCCCACCGTGGAACGATTCCCCATCAGCTTTAAAACCCACTTCTCAGGGAACTATTTTCATCATGTGGTGCTCGGGATTTACTGCAACGGCCGGTATGGCTCGCTGGGCATGAGCAGACGATCAGATCTGATGGACAAACCTCTAACTTACCGAACTCTGAGTGACCTCATCTTTGAATTTGAAGACTCCTATAAAAAGTACTTGCATTCAGTCAAAAAAGTGAAAATTGGATTATATGTCCCACATGAGCCGCACAGCTTTCAGCCCATTGAGTGGAAACAGCTGGTCCTCAATGTATCCAAAATGATGCGCACAGAAGTCAGGAAGGAGCTGGAGAAGTTTGCCAGGGATATGAGGATGAAGGTAGGTCTGCGCACCTGGGCGGTAGACTCAGAGGCAGATGTGCCTTGTCCTATCCTGCAGAGACTGGTCTTGCTCCACGTTGGCAGACTGACCCCAGCCTGAGATTAAGGTGGTATCAGGTGGGCTGGGGGTGTGCTTACACAGTCGTTCTCCCAGAGAGTTTGGGGTGTTTTCAAGGCCTTATAGCTATTTTTTAGTTCAAAGATCTAGTGTTTCCCCTTCAGCCTGGGAAACACTTGAGCTCATTCTCATCCCTGACCATCAAGGAGCTTATTGCCCAGTTTGCTTTTCTCACTGACTCCGGAAGAAGGTGGCTGGGAAGAACCAGCGCCTGGGGCTGGGGCTGGTGGGGTGCATGGCCTGGTCACAGGTCAAGATCTCTGCTCTTTGCACCTGAGCTGCAAGGGGTGCCATGGGACAGCTGTGTCAGTGGTTGCTTCTCCTTGCATGGCATGCCAGTGGGCTTGCCCTGCACCATGTCATGCCTACCACCCTCAGCTAAATCACAAAGTAGGTTACTTGGGAAGGGTGAGGAGAGCAAGTCCCTGACAGGCTGGTGCTTCCCTGCTGGCTAGCTGGACTGAAGAGCTTGGAGAGAAATGACGGGGAGACAGGGCAGGCTGCCAGGGGACTGGAGCGTTTGGCTGCCCTTGGGGATGAGGGGTGTCCCTGACCGTGCCTCCAGGGCTGGCGTGGGCGAGGAGCTGGTTGTGGTCATGGTGGAAGGGGATTTGGTGCCTTTCCAGCCTGCTGCTGGCAGCAGGAGCAGAGCAGGTGTGTTGCTAAGTATGGGGCTGGCTCTTGTGGAGAGGCATGCGGCATTGCGTCCAAGTTATTCTGGGTTCCCGTCCCCTGCCCTGCTGAGGAATGGTGCCTACGTAGCAGCCGCGTGCCTTTTTGGCCGAGGCACCTGCCCCCTTGCCCTGACCTTGAGGTGAGTGTTGCCAGTGGCATTGTAGCCCCTACGTCCTGCTGCCACCTCTCCTGCCCTGCCAAGGAGTTTTGAGGGTCAGCTTGTACCATAGTGTCACCTGAAGCACATGTGCTTGATTACAGATGTAATGAAGCTTTTTTCCCGTCTTCTCTATTCATGCACTTTTAATACCATCTAGAGAGCCAACACCTGAAGCAGGCTCTAGTTGAAGAAGTCCATATGGGCGGTTGACTTACTGAACTTAGTACTTGCCTTTGATAGAGGGACCAGCTCTGTGTGTGTGCTGAGCTCTGATGTTGAGTCCAGTCCTTGTAAGTGCCTCAAGGGTGGGACCACAGCCCTGAACCCTTGAAGGCTGAAGGCCCTGCCTCTGACTCTTCCCTTGAGTTAATTCAGAATTTGAGCCATTTGATTCAGAGGGCTCCCACTGTGAGGAGGATCGGGTCTTAAAAATAGCCTGGAGTGTCAGTGTCATGCTGATGGACTTCTGAGGTTGGAGGGCCTGGGAGATGTGGGCAAGTGTGCGAATGGACAGGAGACCTACTGAAAAGTTCCACTGTCGCACAGAGTTCAACTGCCAGCCTGGGAGGTGATCACCTCTGTTTGCAGAGAGGAAAGCTGGAGAGGGCGATTTGGTTGCGTGAGTTTCCTTCAGCTGCGGCTCAAAGCCATTTTTCTTATCCCTTGCTGTTGCCAGCTCTGAAAAAAGCTCTGGATGAGACCTTTTTTCAGTATTGAGTTGGGAACTGAATTGGTGACACCAACTAACTTTTGCAGGGGGCCTCTGAACAGCTATCACATGATAACAGCTTTGGGTTCCTCTTAACCTGGGCAGGGTTTGAATAAGCCCCAAGGGACTGAAGGCTCTTTGTGTGCCATCCCTGCTACTGTATGAGGCCTTTTATTTTTTATTTTCAGTGAATCATTGCCTTTATTGAATGCCTTTTCCTTCCCTCCCCCATCTCTCACAGATTCTGAAACCCTCAAGTGCCCATTCTCCAATGAAAGAGAGATCACGGGGTAAGTCGTTGTCCCCTCGCCGAAGGCAAGCCAGCCCTCAGAGACGTGCATGCAGAAGAGACAAATCGTGAGTATTCCTGCTGCCATGACTGGTGGGTCAGAAGTTGAGGGTGATGACATATTATTTTGCCGTACAAAACTTACACGCGCGCACTAGCATACATAGGAAAACTGCACCAGGTATCTTGGTTGCCTGAGAGGCTCCAGAAGCCACCGGTACTGCTGATGTCCTGGCATTGCTGTGCATACCGCTGCTGAACGGCCCCTCCATGCGGTGTCCTTGGAGGCCCCGGTGGCCTTTGCTTGATTTGATCCTACGGGGTGTTGGATGACTGTGAAAGTGAAAGTGTGGGTTTCGGCTTTTCTTTTTTCAGTCTTTATGCAGTCCGCTTTCCGGAGAAATGAACCGAGCCTGGCGTGCAGGGGACCTGTACAGGATGGAAAGTAGTTTGGTCACATTTAAGGGTGTTCAGACGTAGGTATCAAAACCAGGAGGATGTATCCACTAGCAGTGGTGGGGTGCTCTGCTGTCATGGTCACTGAGACAGAAATTGGATTCTCAGTGATGAGCCTTCGTACGGAGCTGTTCTGATGGAGTGGTTTTCGCTGAGGGCTGTCCAACTTACAGAGATGGTGAAAAAGTAAACCTTTGCTCTTCTTGCCAAAGCAGAAACATCACTTGCATTGTATTCTTTGATTTTAATTGGCTTAAAAAACCCAGACCACTTGCCTTGTGTGTCGTAGCTAATAGTTTTTCTTTAACTGTGGGGGGAAGGATGGACTAACTGCATGCAATACCTCTAAATGGATAAAACTGAGCTTCCAGATCACAGGCCTTTTACAGCCACTGGCAATGCAGGCTCCCATACCTTAGATGTGGAAGAGTTGAGTTTTAGCTGTACTGCTTCATGCCAGGAAGCTGACAACTGTGAAAGGCTATACGTAACCCAGATTAGTCACATATTTATGATCATCGCTTTTTAAATAGGCTCCCAGACTACTGTCTCAGCACTTATTTATTTATTTTAAAGCAGCTAACAAAGACATTAGACTAACCTTCTAAAGATAACTTCAAGATACTTTAGCAGCAGATGATTTCACAGCAGGCTTTTATTTTTACATGTGAATTCACGCTCAGTCCACGATGCTGTACTTCGGGCTTCATCACTGAGAGCTCCTTGTTTAGTGCCTGGATAATTATAGTTGTAATGGGCTTGGCTACTCCAGGCTTCTTCACCTCCTAGATTCGCTTTGAGGGATGGTTTTATCTTTGGGTTTCTGATAGTGCTTCTGCATTTGCTGGAGTGGATCACATATGTCTGGAGAGAAGAGTGAATCTCACTAGGCTTGGAGACTCGCCAGTTTGGCTGGTTTCCTGAGAGTGCTGCTGGGCACGTGGCTGCTCTACAGTGGCTCATTCCTCCTTGGCAGCTTTGCTTTTCTGGGACAGAAAGACAAGTGAAGTACTGGTGGCCTTGCAGTGGCTTCAGCACCTGTTACCTGCTCGGTGGTTCTCCTGTGTTGCTCTGTATCTTGAGCGAATTATATGTTATTCTAAAATAAGCCCTGGGTCACCATGATACAAGATCCAGGACCCAGCTATAGCATGATGAGGGGAGCAGGAGACGGAGAGCAGACTCCACACACGAGAACTTCATCTCTGCTTTGGCGGAAGGTGTTGAAGTGTCTCGGAGCTGGTCGGAGCTCTTGCAGCACGTGCTTTGTGGCTGCGTGACAGCCCTGTGGGTCCTGCACAGCCCCCTCGCAAGCCTGGCCAGTATGCTTGGAAGGAAAAGGGGAGTGAAGGAGCTTTTGGCAGGTCCAGGACCCTTGAGCAGACCCAAGAGGCTGCTTTCTGTTAGAAAAGTGTGATACCAGGGAGAACAACTGGAACTGGGTTCCTGATGTTAAAATGGTGCTTCTGTACAGTGGTGCTGGTGGCTCGAAGGCTGACTGTGCCTTTTGCCCTGGCGGGAGTGATGCTGCAGAGGAGTGTGCTGCTGTAGGGAGTTCCCTGCTGGTGATAAAACCCTTTTGTTTCCAAAATTGAGATCTGCTGGTTTCTGCAACGGGAGGTCTCAGATCTGAAGGGGGAATGGCATCCCCTCATCAGGGATGAGCTGAATGACACATACCAGCATGTACAGCGGTTGATGTGGGGTGAGAAATACAAGAGGGGAAATGGGGTATTTTCTTCCATATATTGATGGATCTTTGAGAACCTAGTTGCAGTGAGAGGCCTTTGTGTTACACACAGAAGAGGAAAGACATTCAGGCTTGCTGGGCATTAGGCTGAAATCCTAGCTAAAGAATGGCTGTGCTTATCAACACTGTGTTTTGTTTCTTTGTGGATCTCTTACTCACATGCTGTAATTACAGCTTTTTAGAGCTTGCAGGGGAGGGGGAGAGAAGTGTTTTGCTCTAGTGTGAGCTGGCAGGGGCTGAATAACACATTCCTTTGAGAGGCTTCACCTGCTGATGACAAGCTGTTATTACAGCCTGGTTTTTGTCAACAGTAAAATTATATGGGCCTACTGGGAGAAATCTCCCAGTGAAAAATATGTGAACTGGAATGGTGAACTGGAACGTCTTTGGATTGTTTCTGAAGGACAAAGGCTGAAGCGGTGCTTAAGGACAGAAGTGGATTTTACAGCCCCAACCCTTTAACTTCTCATCCTGGTTCCTTACTAGTTAGGTAAACGCCAGTGGTGGCTGCTAGCAAGCCCACGATAGCGTTTTAGCCTGGAAATACAGCTACAAGGCATATAGGGTAAGCTGCAGGACACGGGTGGCAATGCAATAAGCAGTACGCGCCTGTCTAGGAGACTGGTGTGTAGTCAAATTGCAGATCATTAACTGAGCTATGTAACAGTCCATGTGCTGGTGTCATCCTGCTAAGGGTGGCCAGCAGACAGGATGAATAAAGAGGATATAGGGTGGTGTGAATCTGTCTGGTAAGACTGAAGCTTTACTGTGTCCACTTCTCTGTCCTCTGAAGTCCCAAAGCAGGAGGGTGCAGTAAATTGCAAGCCGCTGTGCTGGAACAGGCAACGCAGTGCTTCATCCTCAACAGAAGTGCTTGGAGCTGGAGGGGTTTGGGAGTGTTGATGCGAGTTTGGAAGGGAGTGTCATGCGGCAGCCTGAAGCAATCTCTGCTCCTAAATGTCAGTTCACCAGATCTATTTCCTTTTAATTTCATACTGAGGCTTAACACGTGCATGCTCTGTGAGTGTCATAGCAACGCTGCCCTTGTGTGCTTCTGGCCTAATTTAGCTGTTGAAAGGAAAATGCCACCAGTCCATTATATTAGGATGTGCAAGGGGGCAGGATTATATTATATTAGGATTATATTATATTAGGATGTGCAAAATCAGGCAGATCAATGCAGACAACTCATGAATACTGTGTACCCAGCAGCTATGCACAGCTTATTCTTGTGCTCATCATCACAGCACTTCAGACAGGAGGTGCGACCTGATGGGCCAGTACAGCAGAGGTCCCTTGCTTCAGAGGGGATGTTTGACGTCAGGTCATTTGGCAGCCAAGGAGAATAGGAGCAGCAGTGCCTCTGCTCCAACAAATCCTTTCCTTTTCCTAAAACCCTGAAGAGAAACCTTATGGAGGACAGTCTGTTGTAGCTACAAGTGAGAGAATTGTCATGGAGTGGAAATGGGCGTGTTGCCATGGGTGTGCAGTGACTCCTCATCTCTCTTGGATAATCAGAGAAGGTAGAACCATCCAGGTGTGCTTTAATTAAAACCATATTCTGGCTTTAATTAAAGGGGGGGGGGGGGAGGAGAGAGAAAAGGGTGTGAAGGGAAGAAGATCCTTAAATTGGAGGGAGGGAGGAAGGAAGGAAGGACACTCTGAAACATACAGAGCATCTCTTGTTGGTCTGACTCCTACGCATGCTCTGAGGGATGCAGCTTGTAACTTGTTTTCTGGCTAGTCAAATCCCATCTGCTCTGAAGGAATAAAGTGGAAAAATCCAAACTATCTTACAGTGACTTCTTCAGGCGTGATCCCTTCCTGCAAGTGACAGAGACCAGTGAAGACTCCTTCACTTCTGTGAAGTACTTACAAACTGACACAAACACAAAGCAGGGTGCAGGGCAGTACTGCAAAGAGGATGACGGGGTTATTAATAGAGGTGCTTGGATAAGTGGCAAAAAAACAGGTTGCATTCAATGTGTGACTAGGCGGAAGAGCATTAGTTGTCCACAGCAATGTCCCCAGCTCTCAAATGCTGTGCAAATTCTCAGCAGAGATCTGGTGTTAGCAGCTCTGCTCTTAAAAAAAAAAAAAAAAAAATAAAAAAAAAAATCAAGCAAAGAATTCAAAAATATTTCTGAGGCTCTGCCACACATGTGTACGTGTGTATATGTAAGCTATACATCCCCACCTCTTAGGGCTGCAGCGGTACAGCTTTTAGATCGGTGCATGCACCCAGCAGCGTGCCAGAGGCAGGGCAGGGGTTTCCCTGGCCTGACGGCCTGCCTGCTGCCTCTCCCGTGGCCACGCTGGCTGCCCAGAGCGGCTTCAGCAGAAACAGGCAAGCAGTGTGCAATGAGGAGGTAAGCGTCAGCCTTGCGTGTGCAAACTCACGGGTCGCATCTGCCACCCAGGGTGCAAAGAGTAAGCGCAAGAGCTGGAAACCAGGTCTGAGGAGTTGTAGGAAAGCACTGGAGCCATTACCAGCTTCACACTGTACTACTCGGGCTTTAGCTGAGTTTTTGCAGTGAAGCAGACATGCTGTAGAGTCTACTAGGAGAAACATGTATTTTAGACAATGTTTTTCTTTAGAAAAGCAAACATATGGCTTAATGTGAAAATAGCGAGGAGCCTGGAATAAGGTCTCAGATTAGACACTGCCATAGACTATAAATCACCAAGATTGTTTTGGTTTGACAACTTTGTTGCAGGAGCTTTTCCATTGCTTGCTAAAGAGGGAGAGACTGTTCAATCTCAAGGTTTCATTTGGTTCAGATTGTTGATATACTTAAATGACCTAACAGCATACGTGTACGTGTGATTACTTGGGGCAATCCTCGGTATCAATACAGGCTGGGGGATGAAGGGGTTGAGAGCAGCCCTGTGGAGAAGGACTTGGGCATACAGGTGGATGAAAAGCTGGACATGAGCCAGCATGTGTGCTCACAGCCTGGAAAGCCAACCATATCCTGGGCTGCACCAAAAAAAGCGTGGCCAGCAGATCGAGGAAGGTGATTCTGCTTCTCTACTCTGCTCTGGTGAGACCCCACCTGGAGTACTGTGTGCAGCTCTGGAGTCCTCAGTACAAGGACATGGACCTGTTGGAGCGGGTCCAGAGGAGGGCCACGAAGATGATCAGAGGGCTGGAGCACCTCTCCTATGAAGACAGGCTGAGAGAGTTGGGCTTGTTCAGCCTGGAGAAGAGAAGGCTCCGGGGAGACCTTACAGCAGCCTGCCAGTCCCTAAAGGGGGCCTACAAGAAAGCTGGAGAGGGACTTTTGACAAAGGCATGTCGTGACAGGAGAAGAGGTAATGGCTTTAAACTGAAAGAGGGGAGATGTAGATTGGATAGAAGGAAGAAATTCTTCACTCTGAGGGTGGTGAGGCACTAGAACAGGTTGCCCAGAGAAGTTGTGGCTGCCCCCTCCCTGGAAGTGTTCATGGCCAGGTTGGATGGGGCTCTGAGCAACCTGATCTAGTTAAAGATGTCCCTGCTTATTGCAGAGGGGTTGGACTAGGTGATCTTTAAAGGTCCCTTCCAACCCAAACTATTCTATGATTCTATGACTGTATTGGAATATGAGATGCCTGGAGACTGAAGGGAGTTCATCTTGTGTTTTCTGTTTGGTGGGCTCTAGCCCTTCACACACGCCTAGCCAAGAGGAGAGGGTAGGTTCAGAGAGGCAACACGCTGTGGCCATGTGAGAGGCCTTGCCTGTTTTCTCTTAGCAGTTTCCACTTTGTTCTAAAAGCCAGAGTCCTGCTCTGGAGTAGATTATGGGTGGGATGTGTCTAGTCTTAGCTACTCATTTACGCCTTCTCCCAAGTCAGAAGGAGAGGGGTGCTCCCAGGCTCAGATCACGGACCCCAGGATGGGACAACTTGTTCTTAGCTGGTGCTTGGCTTCAGAGGCAACCCGCACGAGTAGCTCGCCACACTAGTTCATGTGACAAATTCAGCAGGATCATGCTTATGATGAGAAAATTAGATCTAGTCAGTCCTATTCCGAAGTAAACTGTTCCTGATTTGACAACTGCTCTCTCCATGCCTGCACGGCTGTGTGGGATTGCTGGTGAGCAGCGCCCTCTTCCCCCCTTTGCTCGCAGGCCTGCGGTGGTGGACAAGAAAGGAGACCTGGCTACGCTCAACGAGGTAGGCTACCAGCTCCGCATCTAACAAAGCCATACGCTGGACAGAGGGCTTCCCTGGTGCTTCCCGCTGCACTTTACCTGCACTCCGTTGGAAGGAAAAAGGAATGGGACTATTTATTAACTTGTGGACTCTTACAAAAAAGTTTTACCTAGAAAATAGAACGGGGGAAACTTTGTTTTGGTGGCAGTATTTATTTTATTTCAATTTATAGAAAAGGCATCAGTGAAGAGAACCTAAATTATGTTTGCCAGGATATGAGATGTTTTTTTTTCCCCTCCATCATGTAGCAGGTGACTCCAGTGGTGTGAGAGTTTCTTCAAATACTAATTTCCCTGTACAAGTATTAGCTGAACTTGGGCATTGTGCTGGGTAGTAGCATTGGGATAACAAAGAAATCATATTCTTGGTGTTAAGATGTGCTGGGGTGCAGTGCAGTTAAAAACAAAAAATCATATTCAGTATTAGTACTTAATTCAGCAATAAAAACAAGCAGTGCAGAAGTGGCGTGAGTTTTTAAAGTATCAACATTACCTCACTAAACTTAGATATGCAAAACTGTCAGTATTCTTGTTTTGTAACTAATTTGTACTGTTTCCCAGCATTTCTGGTAGTACTAAAACAGCACTGGATGTTTTACTGCCACGTGTATTATTATTTTGTGCATGTTGCTGAAAGATGTTAAGTAATAGTAATATGCAAGTGTATTCTTAAACACTATCTTATTAGGCAAAATACGAGGTTTTGTTTTTTTTTTAAATGGTGATAATTGATAAATAATGAATTTTTAAACTTTCATAATTTTTTTATACTTTGTCA
Organism: Phoenicopterus ruber ruber; assembly: GCA_009819775.1. Classification (NCBI taxonomy): domain Eukaryota; kingdom Metazoa; phylum Chordata; class Aves; order Phoenicopteriformes; family Phoenicopteridae; genus Phoenicopterus; species Phoenicopterus ruber. The sequence goes on along the minus strand of CM020217.1, from coordinate 25,232,179 downwards.
CAAGCTTTTAGTCTTTCTGGACTACACGGCTGAAGCACAAAATGCAGAGATTGCTGTTTTGTAGAGACAAGTGTTCACCTATTAGTCAGTTTGTTCCTCATACATGTTCCTGGAATAACAGAAAAAGTGTCAGAATTGCTAACCTGAGTCTATATGCTTTTCTTTCAACATTTGTATGTAACTTTGAACCTTGCCTTTGAAAGGCTGAGCAGTCTCAGATGGTGATGCCTTGACATCTTATATTAAGATCAGACATCGCAGGCTGAAGTTACCCTTCTGCCATGCTGCTGTAGGGAGTTTTTCCTGTATGTGTTGTAATAACAACGGTTTAGTCAGACCTGAATAAGGAAGCTTGTATTGGAACAACTTCAGCAATAAATTAAATTGTACTTCTGAAAAATAGCTGGAAAACAAAGCTTGTCTGCTTCCTCCCTACTCAGTCCTTTTGTTCTAAGACTTAGCTAAGGATCCGTGATGGACAGCAGCGTTTGCAAGACTTTCATTGGGGTTCGCCCTTTGCATTAGTGAAGTTCTCTGGAAGCATTTGAGTGCTGCATTCCTGAAAATATTTCATTAGTGCCTAAATAGAAACTGGATTATTGTACAATTCCAGCCTCTACCCTTTGTGCTGTGCTTATAGATGATACTGCCATGGGCCTTGTGTACCTCCTCTCCTGGGCACTTCCTATTTCAGGATCTTGATGATGACAGGACATCGTAACACAGTGATGATAATGCTTACTGAAATTGAATGATTTAAACTCCTAGAATGCTTATATCAGCCAGCAATTGAACGAATACAGGAGGAGACGATGCCTTGTACGCAGACCTCATATTGCTCAAAAAAGTCAATGAATCTTGCCTATGGGGGACAGGAAGACAACACCAAGAGCCAGCAACCTTCAAGCAGTGAAAGGCTTTCTACAAATGAGACTTCAGAAGGTCTAGAAAGAAGAAAGACTTTTCAAACTTATTCCACTTCTTTATACAAGATTACCATATCAATTACAGGGAGGCCTTTCCCATCCCTCTTTCTGTAAGCTTTTCTACTCCTGTGTTCCCAATAGGATTTTTTTTTTTTGGTTCAGGAGTGAAATTGAAGAGAGGGAAATACTCTTTGGGTACAAATTCTTCTGTAATTTGACATCAGCTGCAGAGTTTCAGTTTTAAACTTTGTGCTGCTCAGTGTCATGTGACCTAAACAATTTTTTTCATGTATCCGGTAGATTTCTCATGGGTAAAATGATGTGAAAAACTTACTTTGATCAGCTGTATCCTAGAGCACAAGGCTATCTTGTATGTTGCAAGTTTTCTTCCATGAAACCATGGTAATAGTGGCTGTATATAGTTTTTACCCTTGTCTAGCACAATTTATTTTCTCTTAACCTCTAACTTATACTGAAACTTTTACAATGCTATAGAGGTGTGTGACAAATTGCTTTTGGTTCTTGAAGTTCAGCTGAAATATCCTCTTGAAACTTGCTTATGATGGCATTTGTCTTAAGTGTGGTTCTAGTGACTTTTTCTAACTGCAAAGTGGTCAAATAGTGTAGAAAACATGCATGACTTTTGGGGTTTTTTTTTAATCACTTGTATGTTTATGCACAGCATGAAACTTCAATAAAATATCATGGTAGTCTTTTTTTTTTTTCTTAAATGACTTGGGGTTATTTTTTGTCCTGTCCAGATTTCTATTCCAGAGAAATATCTAAGTCATTTCTAGAATCACAACAGGACAAATGGGAACAAACTAAAGCATAATTTTTTTTTTTAAAAAATATTGTTAAATACCTACCTCATTTATTATTCTACAAAGAAATCACTGAACATAAAGCCCTTAAACCTTAATGGGTTATACAAAAAAGACTGAAATACCCTGCAAATACATTGTCATGGAACAATAAACACCCCTGAACTAGCAGCACTGATGACTGCATCATGTCAAGCAGCTTCTGCTTTTTTCTTTCAGTAGTACCTTGGCACTTTCCCCATGTTATTGTCATCAAAATGGGGGAAAACACTCGAGGTGACAGTTTCCCCTTTTGTAAAGGAAAACAAATTATCATCCTTTAATGATAACATACACTAATGACGTAGAACAAATATATCTTACTGCCTTAATGGTTTCATGTGGTTACCAGGGAAGTGGGTATGTTTTTCAGAAGACCATCTTCTTTACCACACTTTGAGGAATCTGTTCATTTTAAAATGTCAGAGCAACACACTATCTGAATACAAACCAAAATATGGAAACCATTGATCAGCAAGTCCAAAGTGTTTGCTTTTAAATTCACATAAAACTTGGTTATTTATTTACAGTGCTGGTTTGAATCTTAAGTGTTTGGTCTGGCCTAAATAAGTGCTGCTCTGTGTAAGAGAGAATGGAACCAATTGATGTGAAACCTCTACTTTGGAGGAGATGAGGCTTTAGACAAGCCTGAAGAGTGATGCTTAAGCTCAGGCTTATTCTATATAGCAGAACTTCTCTGTCACCCACCTTCCCCTGTTCAGCGGCCTCTTTGCCAGCAGTGCTCTAGGACAGCACCCTTAGGATCTCACCTTTCTCTGCAACGGAGACAATGCACAGTCCTCCAGGCTAGCAAACCTCCTTGCTCCTAACACAGGCTACGCAGGTTGCTACAGCTGAACAATATTTTTAGCTGTAGCCAGTATCTACCAGAAAGTTGTTGCAGCTGGTTAAGTATGCTTGCATCTATCATCAGCTCCAGCTTTGAGAATGTCTAATTTTAAGTATCATCTGAATAGAGTCCAGTATTGAATAGGAGGTCAGCTACAGCATTAACTTTTGACTGTTAACAAGCAGAGAAAAGCTCCTCAGTCACAATTACTTATGAGAAAAAATAGCCTCCTTCCAAATGCCAAGCAATTTAAGCTGAATGTTTTGGTAGGTAGTCATATTTTTCAATGTAACACTGAAGTACTTCAGTTCAACTGGATTTGTGATTACTACCCCTGTACTTCCTGCATTCTTCTGAAAGGACAAAGCGCAGTTGTAATTCTACAGTCAGGAAAAGGAAACTCAGATGAAAATTTTAAAAATTAGGTTGGAGAACAACAAGTGTTTCTGGGAGACAAATGCATCTGAATGTGATTTCAGGAACACAGGTGCAGGTTTTCCAGCACTACACTGAAAGACAATTCTCTAAGTGTTACTTTTAAGTCAGTTTTACATACATATCCATATGTATGTTACAAGACTTGTTTCCAGCCCCCCTGGCTCCCTGCAAGTTTCCTATTCAGGCAGTCTTTGGGGTTTTTATTTTGTAAATCTTATTTTGCACAGAATGTTTATCAGAGCATTAAGAGAGTAAATATAAAATCTCAATCATTTAATAGCTCAGGATCTGTCATTTCAATACGCAACTTGACATTTTTAATAACTAAGAAGTGGAAAAAACAACCTTCCCTCCATTGTTCAATGTGTGAAGCCTCAAGATGTCAAGAACTGATTTTTTTTTTGTTCCTATAGTAGATCAATTAAGTTTCATGTAAGGTTGCATGGTCATTAAACTTGGTTTTATTTCAGATGTTGTTAAAAAGATTCTAGTGAACACTACCCATATTTAAGCTTTTAGAAGTAGTAAATTTTTAAAACAAATATTTGCCTTACTGCAAAGCTATCTTCTTCCTTTGGAAATTCAATCTTGCAGCCTCTGCACTGACTACACTCTTAAGGAAATTCCTTTTCAGAAGTCTTTAGATAGAAGTGTCTACAGAGCACCTTTGTAGTAAAATATTATTTTCAGCTCATTGTAAAATGTGGCATGCACACAAATGCACTCCCCTTTGCTTCAAGAAGCACGCAGTTCTCAGAATAATCATTTTTACTGCGATTTACAATAAAAACCATTTACAGCATCTCTGTGAAAAATAATGCCATTTTGAGACTGGCACAGATGTATTCCATTATCAAAGAGGAAGCTAATGTAAAATCTTTTCTTTTTGCCTTAAAGACTTCATAAAGTAATTTAAACATTTAAAAAAAAAGTCTCTTTAAAAAGTCTACATTGCACAACACTAACAAATCAGCATGCAGGCAAACATTTAAACCGGACCAGCAGTGCTTGAATTAACCTTTAAAAAAATAATAATAATAATCACAAGGAGAGAGAAGGTGAAGGTAACTTCACCTACACAAAAAGTCCTTTGGATATTACCGTTCAATAAGCCTGAACTCTGCTAGCAATGGCAGGTGGTCAGAAGAGTTATTTTCATTGGGAAGACCGTTAACAGTCCAAAGATCTTTCTCTGTTAGAAGTGCCAGCCTGCCAAGAAGTTTCAAACCTCCATGAAAAGAGTCCTCTGCTCCTGGTTAAAAAAAAAAAAAAAAAGGGGAAGTGTTCATCAGTGTGGGCTAAAAATCACATATTCTTACATATGCGGAAAGAGGAAAACAGTATGGCAGAAGTAATCTGAAGTCATTGTTCCATGCAAAATCACCAATAAGGTAGTTCAGAAATTATTCTTGTTTACTATTACTCTCACAGTAGAACTTATAATCAGTAGAGTTCAAAGTACTCAGAAAGACACTAAACCTCCATTTTATAGAGGGATAAATTGAGGTAGAAGGGGAAAGGGATTTATTTCTTCATTGTAACTCCCCTGAAAAAGCCTCACACAATCCAGTCCTATACTTCAGCACAACAGCATTGCTAAACAGAGCTGACACTTCCAAAATTAAGCATCTTTTGAGAGTTGCTGGTTCACATAACATTTTATTTCTGTATCCTCAAGCACACAGTTCTCCACAGCAGGCAGGAACTCTTGCTCATAAGGACGAAAGCCTTCTGGCATTTCCCTTCCTAACTGTTCATCATAAGAAATGGATCTTCCTCCATTATTTCCTGCTACCTATTCCTGTAATCACCTAAAAGAAAAAACACACACACACACACACAACACCCCACAACAAACCAAACCCACCAAAAAAAAAAAATCCCCCACCACACACACAGAAGAAACACCACGTTGCTGAAGGAAGAGGGGAAGATGACTCACAGCCTTGCTATTATTACACCTTATTATTACACTATACTTAAAATATTTGTGACCTCATTAAAAAAACCCAAAAACCATCATCAGCAAAGAGTAACAAGCTTTTTCCAACTCAAGTAAAGAAATTCCATTGAGAACGAGAGCCTTCCACGCTGTGTCAAACTTTTAGACTTCTTGAGCGAGACGACTATTCAGCAACCCTAGCTATTGCTTTCAGAGCGCAGAGATGCTGCTGAGCAGGTCGAGCGCTTTCAGGACCAGCGCAAACAGCAGCTGTCACTTTGACAGAAATGCTTTCTGTATGAAAGTGATCAGCAATTTCAGAACTTCCTGGCTGAACCTGGTACTGGCTTACCAGTAGGCATATTTTAAAGGGTTATCCAGCAACTGTTAAACTCCTTGGATAGTTCAACAGCTTCACTCCTTTCCCATCTGCCAGCTTTCCAGCCCTCTAACCACCCAGCAGCTGTTTACTGCTGCTCTGAAGAAAAGCCGTTTTACTGCAAAGATGTCTCCGTAGCTCTAGAGTACACGTCTGCCCAGCTCTTGAGCCAAATTTATCATTTGGCACAGCACCTGCACATCTACAGAACAGCAGTTTGTTGCTACAGAGAGCTTGGTCTGCGTGCAGTGATTAATGTCAGTTCAGAGCACTCCGGAACCAGCAAAACCGAGTCCTGCAGGACTCGGGTAGATGCTGAACCCTACTTTCACAGCAAATGCTGACTACCAAACCAAATACTTGGCTGAGCATAACAGACTAAAGTACGGAAACTTTCAAAAAACCCCACCCTTTAATTGGGAAAAAAGTGATCAGTCAGCCTAGACCACATTTCATACTCACTTGTTCAGACTTTGACAACTTTTAATAGAGGCCCAGGTCATCAGAAAACTGAAAGTCCAGACTATTACTTAGTTTCTAAGAACTAACAAATAAAAACCTACACCAATTTAAACTACTTGGAGAATTCAAGTTTTCATCCCACATTCAGTACAGAATGGGACCAGAGTCTATTCGAAAAAATAAGTGCAGAAAGAAAAAAGTACTATAGGTCTGCTGGGCCAGTGATGGTGCAACAAAAGTTATAAGCAGGTGAATTAGGATTAAATTTTGCACAGGGATACACTCTGAAATCACACAGCACTCTTAAATCACACAGCATTCAGAAGTCATTTAGATACTTCTCATATCCTAGTTTTTCAGTCAAAGCTTTTATTTTTGTATTGTGAAGCTTTTGTATTTGATATTTTACACTAAGATAGCATTTACTGTGCATGTTATGACAAATGAGACTTTTTGCATCAACTCAGTGAATTCTAACAATCTAGTCTCAAGGTGTGAGAGACGAAGGTGGTATTTTCATTTCACTTACTGAAAACAATGTTAATTTGTAAAAATCAGCTGCAATCTGCAGTGGGAGCAGGAGTGGAATCCAGGTTTCCTTGTTCCGAGTTCTGCAGAGCCATTTATCTGATAGCACGGCACTGTGCAATGATCTTTGACGATGGCATAAAACACAGAACTAGTGATGACACAGAAAGCGTACTGCTCAGAAGTATCCACGGTAAGAGCACAAATGCAGTACTGGACAGCACTGCGTTACCCATCAAGAAATACACCCGCAGAGGTACCATGTCTTTCTTGCACCATCTGGCGTGTCTTAGCTGCAACTGCAATCAAGAGTGACAACTGGGCAAGTGCGAGTGACAGCTCTCACAGCAAAGGCCACAGAGGTCATTTACCTGACAGACATTACATCAAGACTATCTGAAAAGTAACTTTCTAAGAAACGGTTCATTTATCAGTTTTAATGCACATCATAGACTGCCGTTCACCATTGTGTCCACTAGATGATTGGAAATACTGCTTTGTTGTAGGTCTGGCCGCTAAGGTCCTGCACAAGTTACCGACAGCAGTATTTCTCAGGTGCTACTTACGTTGCTGCTTTTCTGTAGCCGCGGCTCTTGTCTCCATGCTGAGATGGCAACTACAGGAATGTTCAGTTAGGTGAAAGTTTGCCCTGTGTGGCACTACGAGTCCTACTGTGGCAAGTCGACAACGCCTGCCCTGTTTCTCAGATAACAGCTGACATTCAAAGCACTACCACGAACCTCCGAGGTACTTTGTATCACTACGTTTCCCTTAGAACAGCATCCGAATGTTCCCATTTAGCATTTGTGAAAAACAATTAAAAGTTGGTTTCTTTACCTGGCTGGGCAGCAGTATCATCATTTGCTGCAGAATAGAAGATATAATCCACAGTGACAGCACTTCGGGAGTGACAAGTTGTTACTTCTGGTATCCCAGTTTCAGAAAAGTAATGAGAATAGACTGAAGACAATTTAAAATGGTGCTGCAATTTTGAAGACAACCTAAACAGGAATCAAAGAAAAGAACTTTATTTTCTTGTATTTCCTAGAAAGGATAAGCAATGAAGAAATACCAAATAGTTCCTGGCTACAAACAGAATGAATTATCTGGATATGCAAACTGGTGTTTCTCTCATGCAATCAATCCCATCACCTTTTGTGTTAGCGGCCAAAACCTCTCAAGGCAAAATGCAGGCAGCTTTTTCAGTAAAAGGCAGATACCTAAGAGGCTATCAAAACTGGCTTAACTGACCCTTTAAATATACACAGCTTTCACCTCCATCTACACTTGGTAAGATTTCACATGTCCTCATTCAGCAATTTCTCCCCGACACATGGGTAGAACTGTCCCTGACAGCATCTTATATGAAAACAAGAAACGATGAATTCATCTAACCAGGCCCTTCAGCATATAGAGAAATTAAGATTTTTAGGTTTTTTTTCTCCCCTAAACTAAAGCTAGCAAGTGTTTTCAAGTTAGGCTACACCTAATCTTTTTTCCTCCACCCAGGCTCCCATTTTGTCTCTTCCCATCATCCGTCAGGCTATTCCTCATCAGTTCAGCCCATCTTGTCTCAGCTGTTTTCTCAATCTTGAAAGCAAACTGCACCTTTCAGCAGAAGAACTCCTCTCTCCCTCCCAGCCATTTGCTCCCCATCAGCTCTACAAATCATGCATCCCTCAGCCGTACCTGCCTCACCTTGCATGGCTACATGTTAAACCTGAGCTGCAATGTGGTCTGGTCAAAAAATAAGCAACTAAAAAAAGGTATCAGCATGTCACCTGCCTGATTTAGAGAAGACAGACAAACATGCCAGTTGGTACAACACAGAAGGGTAGTAATTTCTGCTCTTGTTACATGACATCCTTTTAAAGATAAGACAAAAAACCCTGCCAGCAATGTTCAACACGTGGCATGCTATGGATTTACACCGAAAACAGGGTTTCCTGTCTTAGCTACTTTTCTCAGAAATGCCATTATTAGCTTTTTGATCACCAAGAATCACCAAGGGTTTTAATATAACTATCTGCAGTGATACCAAGAACTCATTTCTGATAAGACTTGGAGTCTGACATCACACATACACAGTTAGGGCAATTTCCTTTTTCCATGCCTTACTTTATATGCCTTTACCAGCTTGGTAAACGCAAATACATTCTGCCTTTCAAAAAGCAGTTACATTTTCCTTCTCAGCAGTCTACTGGTGGCTTCCTCCTTCAGTTTAACAAGCAAATGTTTTGATCCGAGTAAGAGCTGTACTACCAAATCCATAATACTCCAAGTTTCTGGGACTCAAAGAACTTAAATTCTCCCACAGAACTCCTGACAAAGAAGCTTTTATGACCTTTCCAGTTCCGTTCCCTCCTTTATCCCAATTTCACGTTGCATTATAGGATTTTATTAGCATCCATAAACCAGTATCTCAAACATAGTAAAAAGAGAGAGAAGTGCCAACACTTAAGCAGCTGGACAACAATGGGGTTTTTTGTTGATTCCCCCCCCAAAAAAATGGTTTCTGCAACTGGACTGAAGTTCACACCTTTCCTACGACATCACTACAGAGCAAGATGTCTTGTTTATGTCAAGAAGTGACAAAAAACGTAAAAAGCATTCTTTTAATAAGCAGACCGAAAGTACCTTCTAAACAGCACTGACACCTCGCCTCTGCATTCTGAAATAGTATCTGCAAGTTCCCGCAAGAACATACACTCCTTCATTATTTCCAGTTCTAGTCTTTTGCTGTCTGAGCAGCCTTTCCCTATTTAAATGGAAGATGATTTTTTTTTTTTTGCCAGATGGGCAGATTGGGTTGGGTAAGCATCTTGTATCCGTGTCTGGAATCAGATACAAGTTCGGTCTAAAACCAAAACAAACCCCCAAAACTAGGAACCAGTCAAGGGCTTCCATTCCCCCCCCCCCCCCCCCCCCCCCATACTTTTCAGATGCTATTACGATCTCCTGAGTGTTGTCCAGTTTTGCTGCTTCCAATTTTTCTCCTGCAAAATAAAAATATATTTAATTTACATTTAAAAATAGGAAGTAGGCAAGACCAATATTGAAGAGCTACAGAAAAAAAAAAAAATCTTTAAGTACACTTATTTTTTGCAGCAGGCAAGATACAATTCACAAAGCTGGATTAAATTCTTCTGTTCCACTAGTAAGATCCCCTCCAAAGACTCTTTCAAATTACTTCCCATTCATTTAAAATTGTTTTTTCTGTCAAAGAAAAAATGGTGGATGAAAGATATAGTAATACTCAGAAAGGAATCACTTGGTTTTCCTGCTTGTTCCATAAAGTGCCTGCACTATAATACGTAAACACTGAAGCAGAATGTAGGTTCATGCTCCATACATGTGCTGTACTCCATCTTTCTTTTCCCAGTCACAGCACAACTGGCATTTGTGATGCAAACACAGTAGTTTAAATATTATGCACGAGCTCCTGAATGGCAATTTCTAACTATTATCTTCTAAAGATTCAAATTTGCAAATGCTTATGTGAACAAATAACTTTACACTCTAATGAGCCCAACACAGAAGTTTTGCAAGCTCAAGACTCACTGTTTTTCCTTCACTAGAACAGAACATGGTTTTCAGTGCTACCTGAATATTTTCAAAGGACCACAAAATTCATCAACCCAGAAACTAACCTGCATTTTCTTCTTTTTGTTGCCGTTTTATTTCATATACACAGTTTTGTGAAATACCTAATTTTTTCGGCCAAATTGGAATAGGCAAGATTCTTTGTCCCCTTGGAAACTGTTCTTGTCCAGAGACCTAAGAAAGACAAGGTGAGCTTTTTTCAGACAGAAACCTGATTTTAAAGAGAAAAACCAAACCAACCCCAAAATCTCAAATGAATGAACATCTTTTGTAAAGTTTCAAGTCTTAAGCAAAGAAGAGCCCCAGCCCCTTGGAATAAATCTTCTATAATGGCTTATCAAATCTCTGTAAAAATAACACCAGCCCTTATGTACACCCCCTTTGTTTACTCTCATCAAGTTTTTTTGCAATTACCCGATTTTTCAAGATAGTTCTTGGGACACTAAGCTGAGAGACCACCAAGACTACCAAGACCACTTTCAGCAACATAACAAGACTGAGTATATACAGCTCCCTAGCAGACACTTACTTTATCTTCACGATGCTTATTCTTCTGGGAGCAAGTCAAGTCAAAGCGGGGCTTGAAACTACTACGCACTAGCAACAAACACCAGTGGGGCTATTTTTTCATATTTCCTCATTGTATGTACTCTAGTTACTTTCTATTAACCAGCATTTGACACATCCAACAGTTACATACAAGAGCTTACAACAAAAACCATCTAACCTGAAACAGTTTAAGTTCAGCATCTAATTGCATTTTTGCTTTTACAATTACTCTAGCCACTGTAATTCAAAGTTTATCTAAAATAAGAGTGATCATTCCATAGAGTACACAGTAGGTATTTGATCAAGTAGTTACTTTATCCTACTTAAAGACTGGGACACTTAAACACAGCGATACAATCATCCTATGGATAACTGCCTTTCAAAAACAATTAATTTGTTTGGAAGTTTTTAATTTCAGAATGCTAGAAGGCGATACAATATTCCGTAAGGCACAGCTAATATACACAAGCTTATTTTAGGAACTCCACAGTAACTTTCGCTTTGCAGGCTGCGTAAAGGGCACTAAGATAGGTATTGCAATGGAAATAATCACAGCTATAGCTTGCTAGCACCACTCAAATATTTCTCTTTAATCAGCATTAACCTTTTTTGTGAGAAGTGAAAAGCATAGCCTACCTTCCCTATAGCAAGTCCTTCATAATTTAACTTTCCTTCCTTTATAAATCTGTACAGTGGAGAACCAGGAACAGAATTGAAGTCACCACAGATGATAATTGGACAGAAGGTACCATCCTTCTGAGGGGCAACACTAGCAATCTCTGCCAGGAGCATTGCAAGTTGGGTCAGTTTGATGTCCCCTCGCCTTGGGTTATACAGCAGATGTGTGTTGGCTATACAGATTGCAGCATTCGTTTTACAGTGAAATCTAGGCTGCAAAAGCAACACCAGTCCAACGTTGTCCCTGTCCAAAAGTGGAATATCATGGCGAAAAAATTCCACAGGGTTTGATGAAATCAGGCTAAATTTGGAAGTTTTGAAGCAAATAGCACAGCCATCAGGTTTCCTTCCCGTCCTCATTTTATACTCACAGTGATACCCTGCAAGAAAGGCAATTAAAAACATAAAATATAATTGTATAAATATTTTTTTTTAAATTAGAAAAACCTTGTGCTACTTTTCTCACATGGCAATCAACACCCAGTCTGAAGTACCAAAAGCTATGTGAAGTTCACATAGAAAAGTCAACACAAGAGTCTTTCTGTCCTGTCTAGCTTCAGTTTAGATACTACAGGAAACCTGGTCTATTACCTTTTGTGATGTGCAAGCATCTATATAGTTTAAGATACCAGGCATGTTCTTCTCTCTTCATGTGGAAAAAAACCCAGTGAAGCATTCCAATCAAAAGCAATAATCACTGTAAGTCATAAATCACTGTCTAAAATGATTCATAGAACAAAGGTCTCAAACATATTTACACAATTATGTAATTATCCAGTTAGCAGCAAGCTTTCAACAGGGAAACTGAGACACTTATCAAGTGACAGTATTGGAGTTCAAAGAAGTCCACCTGAAAATAGGAATTTGCCAAGTTCATTTTATGTAGAGGTGAAACGCAGACTTTAATGAGACCTTATCTATGTAAGAAAAAACTAACTGCCTTGAAAAAATATCTAGTTTTTGCCATTTTAAAATGCTTCTCTGCCCAGCCCATGCTATATGAATTCATGAAGTATAGCCCCATGAAGTGGAGTGAATCGACCTCCGAGCTCACACCAGTGCCGGAACAGGGGATTCCCACTCCTTTCTCCCAGCTCCAGGCCATGTGCTCCCGCCACTTGTTGTGGCGCTTACTGTTAACTGTAAGCCAACAGAAAACTAATCCAGGAAAATAAAGTTAGTCTGGATAGCATTCTGCTGGACTGGTGGATTTCACCAGGGTAAAGGTCTAGTGAGTGCCAGAACTAGCCCAGGAGAAAGGGCAGGACATGCATCTGGGAGCTAGGGAGGGGAAGAGGAATAGCTACAGCAAGCTCCAGATCCTCATGTGTAGCGGCAGGAAGCTCAGTTGCCCACGCGAGCCTGGCCTTACAGTGTTGTTTCACATTTCAAGTGGATTTAAATCAGTACCGCCATTACTCTACCTTCTTTACAAACACTCAGTTCTGGGAGCTAGACTACCTACAACTAACCAAGAAAGAAAAAGGGATCAGTCCAGTGCTGCTCCTTGAACTGGCTCCTCCCAGCATCACACAAATACCAGTGCCAGGAAGAGAGTGGGGCCCTGGCACTGGAAGGAGGTGTAGGGCACAAAATATTTAGTTTAAACCACCATGGAATCACACCCCTAGCAACGTGTTCCTTCCATAAATTCACACGGTAGAGTGATAAGACGGTGCTATTTAGGCTGACTGACAGTACTAGTATAAAAACTAATGCATATAAACTGACCATGGATAAAATTTAGTGCTGTTATTTGGAAGGTTTCAAGCCAGAAAAACATACCCTAGAAAAGCTATCCAACAGGAATACTGGTAGAAAACACCAAGGTAGTTTCAAGAGAGCATTGATGAATTTATAAAAGGGGGTACACAACATTGTTGCATGTGATGCCAGGAGATGGATTCTATAATTTAAGACAGGTTTTTTTGAGGAAAATAGTACTGGGGCAGAGAAGATGACAATGTATTGGTCATAAGTTTCATCATACCCAGGGATTCCAAACTTGACTTGATCTCTGTTCTATAGTGGTCTTCTTGGACTTCTTGTAAACAGAGTACCTAAGGCAAAAGTTTATAATTAAAAGATATTAGTAAGTACATCAAAATATTACTATATCATATCTCTATTGGCCAGTCTGCACAGGTATATAAAAAAAATTCAGAGGCTTTTTGCCTCCATAATCCCACAAGAGGATTCACTCTTCTATAGAAAATGCTCCTTAAGATTGTGAGAAGGGCCCCAATTCCTTCCACCCTTTCTCAGGCAGACATAAATTTAATTTCACAACTGAAAATGTATTTAACCAAAATAGTTACCTGCTAATACATTCTCAGCAGTTTAGGAGAGGGCTAAATGCCAGAGTAGCGGAATGAAGAGGCCAAGGGCACACTTTTCCTTAACTACAGAGTGGAAAACAAGCTTCCAAATTATAACAACCTGAACCAAAGATCAACCTCAAAATACTCCATTAAGAGAGTCTGAGTATCTTGGAGCCTTCCCCTGCACACTGCAGCAACACACAGATTTCCAGCCACCTTGGGACTCTGACGAAGGACCGAGTTCCTGAAGGGTAATGAGTTCGCGCTGCTTGCTGAACTGCAGCAACAGACTCCACTTACCCAGCTGACACTAGCTCATTCAAGGTCTCAAAGGAGAACCAAATATCAAGCAATATTCTGAAGTCTCTGCTTCGCTTTCAGGTTACAGTTCAAAACAATGAATCAGTTAAAAGTCTGCATCCTTTAGCAAGACATTCCTCTGCACAAAAGGCACCTGCACCTACGAGGGTCTGAGAGCAGCTGCTCATCATGACCCAATGCAGGCAATACAAGGCATCACTGGTTTACCCCAGTACTGTGTTGTGTGGCTCTGCAGACTTGAGCAAGCACCCTGAACTGCTCTTTGCTAGAGGGGATAGCTTTGGATCCAGCCCTTCCATCCTGGAGAACTGCCTGTTACCACTGCTAGCACCAGGCAGATCCTCACCAGAGTCCCTCTGCCCAGTGCTCCTCCCAGAAAGCCCACTAATGTATCTCACTGTAAAGATATACATACATACAGTATGTATAAGTTTATTAGGAAGAAAGAAAGAGCCTGAAGGAGACTTTAATCTCCAGCTTCCTGGCTACATACTAATATATCTGCATTTTTCAAATGGTACAAGCCAGTTTTTCTGTGGCTTTCCTAATACAACTACTTTGATTTTTTTCAGTACTGTTTTCTGACATGAATAGGTTGGATTCTATCACCAAACTTTTACTGGCCTGAACAATGACTGAAGCAAAATGTTTACTGACTTGACTTCCTGATTAACAATAAGTAAGTGTCCTCAAAAACAAACAAAACAACCCACAACCAACCAAGAACACCGTAAGGTATTTTTTCAGCCTCCAATATAAGCAGAAGTTCAGAGTTATTTCTCAGTAGAGAACAGCAAGCTTGTTCACAAGTCAAGTGGTGCAGAGCACCAGATGAAGACAGAAATGAACACCCGAGAGGAATACTTTTGGATCAGTCTCACATGAATGCTACTAGCACCTACATCTTTCTCTCAGCCTTGAACATTAATCTCAAAAAAATGGAGATCCACATAGCAGTCTCATCACTCCAGTCCTCAAAATCAAAAGAGTAAAGCATTTGAGTCTGCCTTCCAAATAAAGGATTCAGACATGATTACAAGTTCTCCATTACCTGGTCTAACAAATGGCTCTGAAGGATTAGCAGGCAGATTTTAGAAAGGGACTTTTGATTCACTGAGTATACAGACACTTGGTGTAACTACCACCTAAACAAATATGAGGTCAAAGTCATACACCTGGAAGTTAGAAAATGCCAGTCCTGGAGGTTGCCTTAATTTGACCCTCCTGTGTGCATGGATACTATTTTTCCCTCCACAAAGCACTAGCGTGCAAGATTAAGTGTTTGCGATTAATGACCAACTATTCAATCCTGCACGCCGTTTGCACTAACTTCTGCGAAATTAAAGAGAGCGCCTCCAGCTCCGGAGCTTCCTAAACTGTACATTCCCAGAAGCTGAGACTGTCCTGGAGAAAGGTGCCCTCTTCTCCTATTCGAAGCATCTATCATTAGCTACTGTTACAAACATGACACTAAACTAGGTGGACCTTTGGCCTATGCAAGTATAGCTGTTCTTATGTTCAATGCGTTCTTTACAGCATTCTACTCAAGTGTGCTCTAGATGCAGACGGAGAAAGATTTATGTGACAAAAGAAGGTTTTGGAATTATAAAAAAAGGCAGTGTATCAGCAGAACATCAAAGTCATGTCAAAAAGACCATTCCAGGAAGTTACGGACAAAAAAGGCAACTATGAGCCATAGGTACTGAAGAGTTTGCCTTTGCTGTAAGTTCAGACCGCACAGAATACACTAACTGCGTAAGCACAAATCAAAACTACTGTTAAGCACGATACAACTAAAAGCTCAGTTGGATTCACTAGACAGCCCACCTATCAAAATAAAGAACAGCAGCAATTTCCTACGCCAGTTTATCAGTTCTTAAGAAATATCCACATGCTCATTTTCTACTCACATCTGCATCCAGCTGTTTGATTTCTTGTAGAATGTTGGGAAATCTGTATGTCCAGACTAACAAGCGTTGCCTGCAGTGTTTGTACAGGTGGGAGTTATCTTCTAACAAATTCTGTGAGAGGATATTGTAGGACATGACTGTAAAATCAAATTTTGCGTCACTTTCTGTATTGCTTTGGTCAGTTTCTTTATTTTCCAAGATTTTCATTGTTCTACTGTGCTGACAGAAATATTCCCAGTGTCTTTTGACTGTTCCTGTTAAAAGCACATGAAGCAGAAAAAGTTATGTAATACACCGTATGACTTCTTACTGCTCTTAGATATCATTCTACTGACAACTATTTGTCTTTCAAATTGCTTAAGCAATGCTAAAAGCTTATTTGATTAGCAGTGATTTAGACCCTCTGTTTAAGATGAACTTTCTATAAGCATCAGTAAAAACAAAACAAAATAAAACAAACACACACCACAGCACAAAACCATTATATGCCCTGGATTTCAAACTGCTTTGAAATTAGGAAACTGGCATGTTCTAAGGAGATCATTGCAGTCAAGACTACACCACCCTGCTCCCTGTAGAAAGCCTGTCAAACTGGTAAGCCAAATCCAGCCTGTTGACATAGTCTTACGCTACCTTCTGCCACCATCTCCTCAGTGGAGATAGGGTATGTCAGTCTGGGATACACCCTTTAGAGCAGCATATGGGCATCTTGTTGACCTCTCTATCCATGACTAACAAAGGGTTAGGAATGGAGGTTCACCTCTAGCCTGCGTACAGCCTGACAAACTCAGCCATAAGCTGCAACAGGGTCCATTATAGGGGTCCCAAGACAGATAATGAATCTGATTTCCTCAGCAAGGTTGAGAAATTAAAAAATTAAGCCTCAGAATTACCAAGAACTTCTGAAAAGGCTTACTTTGCCTTTCTGCCATTCCTAGTTTCATACTTAGTATCATTATATGAAAGTTTATAAGACTATATCTGCCCATCATTAAGTGTCCAATTATTTTTCAGATATGTATTTCTCCACTTACAAAACTCATGAACAAAGATGCCTTTCAGCCTTTATGTCCCAACTCATCTGAGAGCATGCCAAGGTGCAGTTATCTGTGCAATCAACTAGTGGCAGGCTGCAGCTATAGCTGTTGGTATCAACCCTATTTGGGTAGTAAATTTCATCACTGTGCTTACATTATTCAGGACTTTATTTGGTGTTTGCAATGAATACAGCAAGGTTCTAAGTACTGGTGCTATAGTGGGAGAGAGGCCGCATTGCTCCTCAGCAGGTATCTTTAATTACTGTCACCTTACAAGATGCGAACAAAAGATAACTAGGAAGGACCACAATGCTAACTACTCTCAGATAAAGGTACATCAAAATGTACTTGCTAAGGGGGTTGAGAGAGGACTCAGCAATAAAGGCATGCAGCAAACTCACTCCCTTCAGCTCCTGAAGAGGAGTATGATGCTTCTAAGCCTTATGGATATTTGTGTCCCAAAATCCCCTTGGGATGCTGACAGCATCAGTCACCCTTTTCAGTCATAACACAGCTTCCAGTTTATTTTGTTAAGGAAGTGATTTTATGCAAGAGGGGACCAATTTTGACTGTGCCCCTCTATCTGTTTCACAGTAGGCAAAACTGTAAATATCCACAATGCTCAGTAAAACATCTGGATGCTATGTAGAAGATCGTATCTGTAATAAGCTGAAGCAGACACTTCCAAGTTTCATGAAAGCCTGTTACCGAGTTGGGCAGACATCTTTGCACTTCTTATTGTATTTATCTGGATAAGCGCATTTGCCATTTGCTCTGCCAGTCATGGCCTAACACAAAACTTGCTAACACGCCAGTGGCGGAATACAGTTGTAAAAACAAAACCCCACAATCACACTGGGAGCAAACACCATTAAATCGCAGTCCATTAATTCTCAGTTATCTAGGTCACAGATAACTCAACTGGCTCGGAAAGAAGCCAATTCAGGTCCAGCACGGCTTACGAGCTCAGGTACAGTACAAGGAATGAAGCTATACAACTGCCAGCCCAGCCCTACAGCAAGTTACCTAAATCTTTTTGCTTTAAAAGAGTTCCCAAGTTAACAGACTTGATCTGCTGACAGATACCTGAGAGGCAGTTGTCTGAACCAGGCTCAGGACTCCCCAGCTGGGCAAGCCCTTGCATAATTGACTGTGTTCTACCACCAAGCACAGTGAACCTAGTTCCAGCAGACTGTTTGGCAGCACAAAATACAAGTTTACAGACTAAACAGCATTACAAAACTGCAACATTTTGAAGACAGATGTCTTCTTGAGAGAAGTGCCAAGAAAAACAGTAATTCAAAAGGTGCAGGCAATATTGCTTATAACTTGTTAGATGCGTTTAGCATTACAAATAAACAAGGAAGATGAGCAAAGAGCATCTTTTACCTTTCTTGCTGCTATGTTTGTCTTCATTCTGTGCTACAGAAAGATGCAATGCTTCCTTCTGATTAGAGACGTTTGTTTCTTCTTCAGGAGCTGAAGTATCATGCTGGCCACTGAGTCTTCTCTTCTTTGTCAGTGGTTCTTCTCCCTCAGGTTTCATACTGGCATTAGGTAGGTGAAAGCAAGAACTTTGCATGAAGTTATCAAGCTGCCAATTAGAGTTCTGAAATTGTCTCCAAGGTCCAATAAACGGAGGGACTCTCCAGTTTGCCGAGAAATCAACCGGAACGGGAAGTGGAAATGAGGCCCAGGGATAATACCCAGCCCATCTCACACAGTTGGAAACTGGGCTGTTCAAGGCAAGTATCTGAGAACCATTCCAGTGGGCGATCCAGTCTCTGCCCAGCCTCTGCACATGACGGGGCAGCATGGAGTGTCTACCAAAGAAAGCACAGGTTTCATTACTTACACAGATCTACATCCACCTGTAGAAGGCTGTAGACGTAAGTCATCCTCGTCACGACTCATACAAGATATTCTTTCCTTACAAGTTAACACATACAAGATATTCAAACCTTTTTAGATACAGACAAGATATTTAAACCTTTATCAAAATGATATGCAAACTGAGACTTTACAAAGCGATCTTGTATCTCCCCCCCCCCCCCTTCAGATTTACAAATGCCATTTGATTTTCAAACTCTATCAATCTGAATAACTATTTACAACTTATTTTCCACCTTGTTGAATTCAACTATCGGATCTTTCAAGTGCTCAGCAGAATGACCTTTACAAAAGGTCATTTTTGCATGCTGCATTAACTTTATAATAAGGCTGTTTGAAAGGAATAGGAAAACCACTTTCCTTCACGCAGTCAGAAATTGTTTAAAAAACCATTGATTTGACTCAAACCACAATGCCAACAAGACAGGGAAACAGAGGTACTAACTCTCACACCACCACTGGCACCAGCTTATAGAGTAAATTTGTGTTCTTATCTGTTCCAGGTGGGAAAACTGCAGCTTAGTGATTAATGTCATGAAAATAAGGTAGGTTTTTTTCTTTTTTTTTTTTTTTTCCCAGAAAAAAAACAAATAAAAACTGAGTCTCAACAAAAATGCAGGACGGAAGGCTGAGTGACATCAATCTGTCTCAGCTTCCTCATTGTTTAAATAAGAAGGAGGCATATTTTGAGCTTACAAACAAAAGATATCGAAGCTTGGTGTGCCTGAAGTTAAACTAAAGTGACAATCTCCTAGCTGCCATTCAGCCTAGCGAATAAACCTAAACATAATTTTCAGCAAAACCAGCTTGTCCTGAAACAGCACTTTCCACCACGACGTGCCACAAGTAGCTCGACAGACACATAAGCAAAACACACCGCAGGGCACCGCGGCTTTAAGATGGAGCTGAGAGGAAGAGGCACATCTCCTTTGCAAAGGCCTCCCGAAACACCTGTTTTAAGGAAAAGCGCTGAGAAAGGCTCCCTTCCTAAAAGCCCAGCCCCAGGCGAGTACTTCCCCACAACCACCTACAGCCGGCAAAAGAAAACCCCACGCACGCGTTGTGCTTTGTTTACCCCGGTCCTGCTCTGGTTAATGGCGGGTGTTTAAAACAAGAGACCGTCAATCACCCCCAGACCTCCCCCGCCCGGCCGGGGGCTCTGCTCCCGCGGCCAGGCCGCTCCCCGATCCACCCCCACCCCCCCCAGCTGGGATTTGGGGTGGTCCATTAGCGGCCAGCTCCAACGCCGCCGGGGCCACGCCAGCCGCGGGGAGCCCCCGCACAGGCCACCTCGGCCTCCGCTGGCGCCGGGACGCGGAGGAGAGGCGGGCCGGCCGCCACCGCACGACCCGTCGCAGCTGCCCCGCGGCTCCGCGCACGACGGCGCCCAGGCCGGGCCCGGGCCCGGCCGAGGCCCAGCGCCCCCCGCCCCGACCCCCACGCGGCCGTTTACCTCCCGGCGGGCCCGGGTGCGGGCCCGGCCCAGGGGGGCCCCGCTACCGGCTCCGCGCAGCCCCGGCACCCCCAGAGGGGGTCATCCCAGGGCAGCGCCAGCTCCGCCCGCCGCCGCCGCGCTGCCGGCCCGCCGCTTACCCCGCACGGGCGGCGGTGGCGCCGCACCCATCGCCCGCTTCCTCCTGGGACTTGTAGTCCAAGGGCCGGCGCCGCCCCCGGAGCCATATTTGATGCGGGAGGCCGGCGCTGAAGCTAGGCCGCCATCTTGGGCCAGGGCAGGGTGACGCCTCGGGAGCCCTCTTGGCTGTCAGGGTGCCTGAGCCACCGGGAGGGAGCCATCGCGGGGCAGCGCCGGCTCCAGAGCGCAGCAAAAGCGGGTTGTAGGCTGCTTGATTTCAGATTTGTGATTCTTTTAGATGGATGTAACACCGTGCTGATGCAGTAGTTTCCATACGCGGTCTTCTCCCTGGGATTACCATGTGTCCCCACAGGGTTTAAAGCATCTCAAGAAAGAGCTGCCGAGTGTTTCAAGGTGCCATTTCAGGGCGGCAGCACCATGTTTACTGTTTGCACAAAAACAAAACCCACTCACCTGAGACAGTACTTTAACATTCTCAGGTTAAAATGCACCCGAAGACACTGCGAAGTGACTATTGCCCTGTGCAGGCTGAGGAGACCTGCCCACGCTGCAGGCACCGTGGATGGACCCACCGCTGCTTACCAGCTGGGTAAACAACCCTCTCTATCTCTTGTCAATGTTGCTTGAATAAGCAGTTAAAACGCTTTCTTGAGGTCTTCTGAGGACAGAGTAAACGCTGGCTCTGTTCACTGTAAGGAAACACAGTACAAAGCATATGAAATACGATAGTGCTGAATAGTGCAGATGCTGTGCGGGAACGGTAATCAGCTAAAATACTGTTTCTCTGCATGCCCTTCAGTTGTTTCGTACAAATGACTTTAAGTAAACAATAAAGTTTTCCCAGGAGTGGCTGGGAAGACTGAAACTGGAATAATGCAGTTATGTTAAGAGCGTGCTAGTTAGGCAATGTGTTGAATCCACTTTGTGTTTTTACTCCTTGAACACATCTTACTTAACGGCCAAAAGTAAAAATGCCCATCCATTTTCTATTAGTTTCTTCACAATGTAGTAGGAGAGCAAAGCTACTAACTCCATAATACGTGGGTAGTAAAATATCTCCCAACTATATTTACTAGACCTATGTTATTTTGGTATTTTGTTCTTTTCTATATTTCTGAAGGATTCTTACGTATTAGATCTATTTCTAAGATAGAAGACAGTAAGCCACAGCTATAGTAACAACAACAACTGCTGTTATTTTTAGGAGCAGAGGGAATCTTCCTGTGGAATGCAGTTATTTTCTCTCTTTTGACATGCATAAGACACCCAAGTTACTCTGTCACTTCAAAGGTTTTTACATAATAGTAATCTCAGTAGTGATGCTAGAAAAAGGGAAGGGGTGAAGCTTTGGGGTTTTTTAAGATAAGCCTTAAAGAAAAGGAAGATATGCTCATAAGCATAAAAGTTAATTATGTAACAGACAAAATAGAAGATAAGTAAAAGATTAACCTATTAATATGATGCAAATTGTTTCTCTTCTCAATGTTGTTATTATTTCTTCCCTTGACCTAGGAAAGTCTTAATAAGCCAGTAACACTTATTTGTGGATTTTTTACTCTCCTCTAGTTACGATTTTGTATATCTAGGTTGGCTATACCATGTTAAGAGATATTCTTCAACACAGGTACCTCCAAACTCTGATTTGTAACTACAAGCCAAATATTTTATGAATCATTTGAGCTTTCAAAACTCCCTAGTGAATGGAGGCTATTGACTCACTGAGAGATGTTTTGATTGATTATACTACACATAAGAACAGCCGTGGTGGTTCAGATCAATGGTCCAGTGAGCTCAGTTTCCTGTTTTCTAAAAGCGTTTAGCAGCAGATGCCTAGAGATTTGCAGGGGCAGGGCAAACTTCAAATGAACACTCTCCCTGCCTCTAGCTGTTTTCGGCTCAGTAGATTTCCTAAGCCTGATGTGGTTGCCTTTTTAGTTACCCTCAGTGACTCTTTCCCCCAGGTACTTGAATTTGAAAACTTTCTGCATCAGCAGCATTCTTTGACAAGAGTCCTGCAGGTCTAGCACTCACCTGAACAACTATTTTATTATTATTAATTTTGGGACCTCATTCCTACCAGCTTCACTGGCCTCTGGTTCTTGTGTTAAGAGAGACTGAACCATCCATCCCCCATCCATCTTCTCCATGCCACTCATGATTTCAGGGACCACTGTCATATTCCCTCACATGATTCCTTCTTCCATGCTGAAAAGTCTCAGACTACTCCATTGTTCCGCATGGAGAAGCTATTCCATATATCTGATCATTTTTATTGCCCTTCTTGGTTCCGCTATGGAGTTACACAGTTGCAATATACCCTTCTCTGTCTTGTTCTCTACTCCTACTGCTTCTTCCCTCCTCCTCCCACCAAATTGCTAACTTTTGAGTTAGACAGCATTTCAGGATGGAATTTTTTTCTCAGAAGAGGCATAAGTTAGCTATTGAAATTTAAATTAGATCTATTATATAATTCATCAGAGATTAGTCAATGATGGCTTCAGTCCCATTGATTTCTGTTTATACCATTAAAACCTCAAAACTACCACATCTTATGAGATGTTATAAGCAAGTGCTGCTTCATAAGCAAGTTTATACCAGAACTGTTTGTCTAATCATGTTATTACACTAGAGGATTATATGAGCTGCATGATGTATAAAATAATAAGTATGCCATGCTAGAAAATGTTCCTTGTTTTCTTGAACAAGCGTATTTTCAACCAGCTGTTTGTTTTTTGGATGTGATGCCACCACGTCTGAGTAGCTGCAAGTTTCCTATAGCTAAAATTAGAGAAGATGAGAGTATAGTGAGATAAGAATTGAGTGAGGGCAGTGTCCAAATGAAAAGTAACAGTAATCTTGTAATCACTAGGAATAAGGAAGAGGTGAAACTCTGGCAGTACTGCCGAACAGTGACACATTGAAACGGTTTAGAAGGACTCAAAGGTGAGCTTGTGCTTCCAGATCTGTAGAAGCGAATCTGATCAGGAACTCAGAAAATTAATGTGTTTATAGAAGAAGAGCTGTCATTTACATAATTACAATTGGGAATGTTGTAAAGATTCACGGTGCAGTTCTGTCATCCTCAAAGGAGACACTTGTTTACTATGAGCTTCAGGACAAGACTCTCTCATCTTTTACAAAGAAATGCAATTAAGTATTTTTCTTTATGTCAAAGACCTGCATGAGATCAGAGATATGAATAACCTGGTAATGAAAAGCTGATTTTTTAACCTCTGCTATTTCATCTAATGAATTAGAAAGCAGATGAAAGCACAGCGATAAAAAAAGAAAATAATCTTAACAGTTCATATACTCTGAAGTGAGATCTGTATTTGTATAGATCTACGTTGGTATAGATCCCACTACAGCCAAGTAATTGAAGGTACCTGTAATCTTACGAATCCGTGAAAGGAGAACATCGTGCAGCGCGAAGTTGCGCTCCTTTGGACTGAAGCCATGCACCTCACACCCTGGAGAGTTTGCTCACACCAGTGTTTTGCAGACCTGTGCGCACGTGAGAGCCCATCTGCAGGGAGAATCCAGGTACAGCTTAAGGAATCTGGAGAACACACAAAACATAAAACATCGCAATTCACTAACTATCGAACTTGATTTTCTGTTAACATTCCTCTTTAAAATCCGTGAGTCATTTCTATGTTACGGGCCTTTAGATTTAGGGCAGCATATCTTAAAATAGCCCACATCAAACGCTGAAAGCTTTCTCTGTGGAAGGTCTTATTACAGATTTGCAGACGCCATGGGGCGCCTGCCTTTGAGAGGGGCTCGGTGGTCACTGCTGGGTGTAAATCCCTCACAGCCGTGCCCCAGCAGAATACCTGGAACAGGACTGGGCTGCTGCAGGGCAGTGCCTGGATGGTTTGACCATGGCACCTTGGCCTCATCCACGCTATGCAGACTGTCAGGCTCTGGAAAACGCGGCCACATCCAAGCCGCCTGTTAGGAACCGGGGATACTCAAAACCGGCAGCTGGAAGCGGCGTGGGAGGGAGAGGGCCCGGCCAGGCCGGGGCCGTCCAGCACCTTGGCGGCTGCGGAGCCCGGGCACCCTCCGGCTCAGCCTCGGCCCAGCCGCCAAACACGCACAGAGCCACCCGAGCAGCCCCCTCACGGCCGCCGCCCTCGCTGGCGGGCGGTGGGGCGGAGGCCGCGGCCGGGCGGGGCTCCCCGCGGCGGGGCGGGCCCGGCCAGGCCCCCGGCACCGCCCGGGCGGGGCGGGGCGTTCCCGGGCGCCGCTTCCGCCTCGGTCGGGGCCCGGCGGTGGCGGCGGCGTTGCGGCGGGGGGCAGCATGCTGAGCCCGCGGGAGCGCGGCGGGGACCTCGCCCGCTTCTACACGGTGACGGAGCCGCGGCGGCACCCCCGCGGGCACACCGTCTACAAGGTCACGGCGCGGGTGAGTCAGCGCCCGGCCGGGCCCCGGCCTCCTCCGTGCCGGCTGCCCGGGGCGCCGCGGGCCGCCGCCCTGCCCCTCGCCTCCTCGGCTCCCCGCGCCCGGCCTGCCTGGGATTTGGTCTGTAAAGCCGCCGCTGTGTGCGGAATAGAGCCTGTGGCTGGGCTGCCGGTGGGGATCCTGGCTGCCCGGCGCGGATCGGGCCGGTCGCGACGTGGAAGTCCCCCTCAGGGACACGAGTGGGAGGGAAGGAAGGCTCAGGCACGGCGGCCCCTCCTGAGCGGAGCCTCGGTCCCCTCCTCTAAACTTGTAGCTTCACATAACGTTGTAATTTCCTCAAACGCGCTTTGCGATTAACTGTCAATGTCTTTCCTGTTTGTTGCAGGGCATACGAGAATAGCTTAAAACCAAACAAGTCTGTCTTTCTTTTTTCCCCCGTCTTCTCCCCAAAACCTCTTTGGGTAGGGTACAGCGGAATTGCTCTGTCTTCCCGCCTGCCCCACAGCGCAGTCAGTTCCGGAGGAAAAATGAGGGAGCAGAGCGTGTAGGTACAGCGCGCCTACGCTGGCAGCGCAGAGCCGCTTGAATTGGATGTTTAGACAGCCCCTTTCTTCAGGGCTGCGTGTGCCTAGGGCTCAACCCCATCTGGGCAGAAGAGGGTCTGGGTGAATGAGAGAGGCCTAGCAGGAGAAGAAGGAAAGCTGAAGCAAATAACGACATTGTAAGAGCTGTCTTGGCGCTTATTTTGCTGAAAGCTCCTTCTGTTCCCCTAGGGAGATTTCTTGCTTTCTTTTCTTCTCTGCTTTCCTATTTAAGCCAAAAAGGGAGTGGAGTAAGTAAATATGTGGAGATAGGTGCAAGAGAAGCGGGAGTTCAGGTCGCAGGTGTGGTGGGATATATTGAGAGCATCAGAAAGCGTCACAGAGGGACAGAGTTTATTTTAATGACTTGTCATCTTGTAGTTACTGCAGCTGTAGACGTTCTACCCAGGAGAGCAACGTATGTTTATATGCACCCTTCCCTTAATTCAAAGAATACAGCATTCTGTATGTGTATATATATTGTAGCACTCAGGTTGTTTGACTATGATCGCTTTGTGTGACTTGTGAAATTAAAAATATTTTTTTAAATTCTTTTTTGTCAAATATATGTAAACAAGTCCACCGAACGCAAATATGGGACGTGTTTAAAACATTCTTTTTAGTCCAATAAAATGTAGTATTTGTTAAGAGAAAAAAAAAAAGTGTTTTTCCCTGTGATGTTTTAGTCTAAAAAGCCTTTCCTGAGATAGAGGCAAGGAGGAAAACAGTGCCATCACATCTTTCTGCAGTAGCTCGTGATGGGCTAAGTGTGTGTGTGTTAAAAAGTTGTGTCAGTGCACTAGGGAGTAATAGGAATGAGCCAAGACTTCAGCTTATTTTATTCCAGTGACTTTGCTCTTACTGGCTGAAGCCAGTTAAAATGCTCTGTGATATTTTTGTTTATGCAGAGTTGTTCAAGAGCAAGTTGCAGCTAACCAGTGGGGAATGTCACTCTTTCTCCATGTCCCATAAGTTGTAGATGCGCAGGCGCTTTTCCAAGCGAGGTGGTGCAGAATCAGGCGGTGTGTTGACTGTGTGTGATTTAGTACAGTGCAGGGAGCTGATCAGTCTGTGAGCTGTCCAAATTAAACTGATCTAACCAGACATCATTCATTCTTCAGTGTGTTTTGATATCTAAAATCCTCAAAGTGAAAAAATATTTCTTTTTTGTGCAGCAAAGGATGCTTTGGATTCACAAATGTAGAAGTATTTATAAATAACTTTTGTTTCAGTAGGGCTCTATCTGGTAATCTGTTACGTAGTACTTGAAGCAAGGATTTGGGGACTTAGATGCTGAACAAAATGATTTAAAAATAATTCAATGTACATATCTGTTACCCTCCCTTTTTCTCTCCTCCTATTCCTCCCTCCTGTTCCTGCAGTGATCTGGCTCCATGGTTGATATCACAACACTACAGCTGTATTTGCTGATCTGATGCTCAGCAACTTTGGGGGACCGCCAGGAAAAAAGTGAGGTGGATCTTCCTGTTGTGTTGAATACCCTTCTGACTGAGATCGAGGGTACTCAGTACGTGCTAGTGGAGATTTTTGGTTCCTTTCAGTGGCGTATAAGTGAATCCTTTGTGAACTTTCTGTTCCAATATAATCATAGATTAATAGTCATAGAATCATAGCATAGTTTGGGTTGGAAGGGATCTTTAAAGGTCGACTAGTCCAACACCTCATGGATGAGAAAGCACTTGTTTAGTGTGTCCTAAACATCTGACCCAAAGGCACGACTACCCATGCAGTCTCTTCTGACTGCTGAGGTGGTCTATCCTTATTGCAGCTTTTTCTTAAAGGTTTTGTTTGTATAGCAGAGAATATATATTTTATTTACTTGTAAACTGTGAAATAATTGTAAGTGTAGACAAGATTAAATGAGCATTGGCTTTTTTATATCTGTTTCCAAAGGCTAAAGAACAGAAAGAGAGATATCAGCAAGTTGCGATATGAGGAATGTTCTTTAATGATATCTGAAAATATAGGCCACTACTAAAAGTTTAGATAATTTAGAAGATTACAATTATTAATGATAATTAAAATTCTAATGAGTTATGTTGGATATCTGCAGGTCAGACAAGGAACAGGATAATGTGAAATACTTTGTTTAATGGTGAGGATCTTTGTAGGATCTCTGTTTTCAGAGCCTAATATGGTAATTGTACATTGCTTAGCTCATTGGTGGGTATCCTAATGATATTTTTAAAAATAGATTAAAGTTGCTTGCATTACAGATTTGCAGAGGGAGTTGACTGCATTGATCCTTGTGGGAGGATTAAAAAAGTGCACTAAAAATTTGGGGGATTGGATCGTCTTTGCCAAGTCTCTAGGCTGATTATAGGTTGGATTGAAGGGGCAGACCTCTTCCAAGGTTGACCTTCAGAAAAGGATATGAAGAACAAAGTAGGAACACATAAATTATTATGTCCTGACTTAAAGTTGGCATGGCTGGTAGATATAGAAGGCGATGTAACATTAGAACAAGTGTGAAACAGGGCCTCTGGGTTTTATTCCAGATTCTTACTAACTGGCTGGGTAATTACTCATCTCTCTGGGTCTCCTTCTGCCCATCTGGTAACTTACCTAGCTGCCAAAACTGTTGCAAGGCTTTAACTAAAGGTGAACTGCAAAGCAAAGCAGTTGGTGTGTGCCCTTTAGTGTTCTTCTGTGATGTGTAGCCATGCCTATGATATCTTCTTCCCCCAGCTCTACAGGCTCCTTGTATCAAGTACGCCAGCTATTAGAAAAGAAGGTTAGAAATATTTCACCAATTGTACATATGAACTGCCTGGTAGTGAATGAAGGAGCAACAGCCACCAAGGTTAAAATTTGGTAAAGTTGCCAAACGTTAGATTACTCAAGAGTGAGGAAAAGTTGAGGAAGGTTTTATCAGTGTAGACTACGCTGGAAGAAGAGGACTTTGATGTGCAAGGTGAGAGAAAGAACTGAGACTTGTGAAGGAAAATGTTTTAGGTCTTTTGGGAGATTGCTAGAGAAGATAGCACTTCTCTTTTCTGTCTTGTGTCCTCCAAAATGTGTGAAAGATTACAGTGGCTGGGCTGTGTGTTAAACTGATGTTGTGAAATCTGGGAGGCTTCGGCAAGGGTTCTTGAAAAAGGAAAGGGAGGAAGAGAGCTAGTTTGTGGGGAGTATGAGGGGTATGTTATTGTCACTTAGCAAGAGGAAAGTGTAGATTCAGTGACTTCCATCTTAGAGCAACAGCTGCGTGGTGCTTGCGGTACAGTGGTATGGTGCTTTAGTGTCTGGGGTGCACGTAGCGTGGACTCCTTGCGCTTGCCTGTATGCATCACCTATTCACAGCATTAATTATTCTGGGGTGTGTCAGTGTGTGGATAGTCTCAGTTTGGTTTGAGAATGCCCTATTTTGCTTTAGCTAACAATAGGCTAATTATTTTGTTAAACAGCTTTGGCTGAGTTATAATGAAGGATATACTGACTTGTACAAGATAATTGCTGTTATGAATTAAAGATGCCTTTATTTGATTTGTTTGTTTGTGTGGATATGCTCGTACTCCTGTTTATAAGACCAATACAGAACTTGGATTACAAAGGCTTTTGCGATCAATATTTATTTAAAGAAAAAAATCCTGACAAAATACAGGCTTCTTTATAGTGTGTAGCCAAGCCTCGTTTTTGCTGCAATTTTCCTCTGGACAAAGTCGTTTATAATTAATTAGGCAAAGAGTGTTTAAGGAGAGACAAATACACAAGGATAGAGTCAGATGTGTGTGCGCATTGATGGCTGTAAGTAAAGTGGAAATACTGTCTTAGCAAATGCAAAGCCACACATTCACAGTGAGGTTGTGTGTAGCTTATATTAAGCCAAGTAGCCTTAATTAGCTCCGCTTATTGGGAGTACTGTGGCCCTAATATGAATTAATAGGAAGAGACTGGAAAGATGATGGGGGATGTGCTCTACATAGCTTTGTTTTGTGAGATGCCTTCTGTGCCGTTTTGCCTGGAACGTACGTCTTTATTTCCAATCACAGTGACTGACTCTGCTGCTAAAATACCTCACCGTGTTGTATTTGGATATTAGACTTCTCTAAAACCAAATGAAAACATTTCTGAGTGCAGAGGAACATGCAACTGTTAGCCTTTTTCCAGATTTTTCTCTTCAGCAACAAATCATTGTATGTTACTCTCTAACTTCCAAACTGAAAATCCAAGAGCTTATATGTTTTTTGTTTTGCTTTTCAGATTGTTTCAAGAAAAAATCCAGAGGATGTCCAGGAGGTAACAGTTTAAACTTGTGCAAATGTCTTTGTGTATCACACTATGCCTTTTGAAGCATCTTTGATGTAATTTAGCAGTTTCTGTGTGTTTTGTCATTGTAATTGAGCAGTTTTTTGTATGTTTCCATTTGTCTTTAGTTTTCATAGTTGAAAACAGTAGCTAGCGTAACATGTTGCAATTCTGCCCTCAGTGATGAATGGTGACTTGAAACAAAGTCTTAGGGAGTAAAGTGTCTTTTGATGACAAAACTGCTTTGATAACTTTGCAAGCTCTTTTCTCAGGGCTGGAATTGGCAAATTGATGGTTACTTAACTCCTACTGGTAAAATTAGAGATCAGTCCACAATCCAAGTCTTAGGTCTCAGCTGTAGGTACCCTTTTCCTCTTTAACCAATACTTCACTGAAAAGCCTACATCATTACTGTCTATTAGTGAAGAGAGAAAATGGAGGACCGTAGGAGTAGTTGAGAGAGATTAGACTCCAAGTCATATATTATGCCTCTCTCTCTGAGGCTCCTTAAGTATTTTCCAGGGATATACTTTGATAAAACTTTAAAATTGCTTTCTCTTTGCCTCTTCCAAAAAGGCTCTGAATGATACTTTGATAAAACTTTAAAATTGCTTTCTCTTTGCCTCTTCCAAAAAGGCTCTGAATGAGGGTCTACTGTATTCTTGTGCCTCTTTAATACCTCAAAAGACTGTCAGGAACCATTGCATTGAGACCAAAAAAAAAAAATACATCTTGTGTGTGGGTTGTGGGTTTGGTTTTTGGGTTTTTTTTTTTTTTTTTTTTTTTTGGATTAAAAGCTTCTTCCCTCTTGATTTCTTCTGGACTAATGACTTGACATTGATACTATTATACAATGTACATGCAAAATCTTCCTTCAAAAGCACAACCTTATGGCTTTTCAGACATTGTGTAACGTATGCATATGTTCAATTTCTGGTGCAGTCTTTTACTACAGTTGAGGAGAACCTGGATAGTTGATGAAAGAAGAGCCCATAAATGAATTCATTGCATCTCTGTGTGGTCAAACATGAGTTACTGATTAGTGGCTTGGCAGAGGTGAGAATTGGCTAATACACCTAACACCCCTTTGTTGCATCCTTCTTTGAAATCTTGAGAATCAGACAAACATGAGCATTCGTGCTTTTTGCATTTTTTTTAATCCCTGTAAGATTAAAATAGCCTATCAGAATCAGAGATGATCATGGATCTAGTTTTATAACTGCATTACTGTAGTTTGTAGCTTGATGTTCACCTTTTCCAGGGAGACTCCTGAATTGAACCTATTCATGAGCACATTCTGCCATTACCTTAATCTTCATTTATGGGAAAAACACTTTATAGCAGCTGTTGATGAGCCATTCATCAGAAAAATATATTGTAAGTGTCTTTCAGCTAGAGTATTGCATGAATATATGTTAAGTAGTTTTGAAATGATAGCAAAACCGTATCTTTTAGTCATTGCTTTGATCTGTGATGTAGGCTAGCCGTGCAGGATTCCACAAACTCGAGTCCGCAAGAAGGCGTAAATGTGCTACGAACTTGATGATTGATTACCCTTTTCCACCCTTTGTTGTATCAAATTAATTATTTTGCATGTGATAGCATGTTAGGTGTGGTGTGATTCTGTTATAAGCAAGCATCTGAAAGTACCTAGTTATTAAAAGGAATAACCTAGATGGTAGTTGCTGTGAGGGTGAATTGTAGTCAGAAGACCACATACATCGGGAGCTTTTCTATTATACTGGCTTCCTGTGATAGAAAAAGAATTGTGGGCAGCCTTTGAAAGAAAAAGAATATGCTCCTAACCTGTTACCACTGAAAATGAATTTACCGCAGTTTTCCGGAATGCTCAATTAGAAATTCAATAGACAAAATTTTGTGCACACAGCCACCCTGTTGCTTTACG
The DNA here is from genome assembly GCA_009819775.1 of Phoenicopterus ruber ruber. Taxonomy (NCBI): domain Eukaryota; kingdom Metazoa; phylum Chordata; class Aves; order Phoenicopteriformes; family Phoenicopteridae; genus Phoenicopterus; species Phoenicopterus ruber. The sequence continues at coordinate 25,200,724 of CM020217.1, read as the reverse complement.
ATGTCTCGTGCAACCCCTTTCCCGCACCCACATAGGGCCACGTAGCTGTGCCTGCCTGCTCGTTCAGAAGTCTCTTTGAATGTCACTGCTGTGATGTTAATACATACATTACATACGTACAACTGTACATAAGGCTGTGTACTGTGACCTCAACTCTACTTGCCAGTTTTCTGTCACCTCTTTTAACCGCCCTTTGGGATACAAGCCTTTAATACAGCATCTCTCCCACTGTAGCTGATTACAATTCAAGATAACCTCAACTGTTGTTGCTGGGCCAGGAAGGAAGATAAACCTTGTAAGGACTTTTTTCTCAAAGGGGTGAAAGAAGTTAACGTGAAGTTGTGTGTGGAGGAGTTAATAGATACAGAAAGGCTAGCGGACTTAACTTTAATTTCCTTGCTTCTGGGGATCGACGGTGGCAACATGGCCTGTGAGGCAATTGTAGCTCGGGTAGTCTTGTGGGTTTTTTTTCTTTTACTCATTCACGGAGGAGAAAGGGTTGTTCATTGTGGAACAGATGAGTTGCATGAGTTAATAGAGATCTACTGGCTCTAGTCATGACAAGCACCTTATTGCATTACAAGTCTGACATATGTTTTATGATATACTTGCTGTGCTTCGTTGGGCCTCAAAGTACAATGTGTCCTTCCTCCAAATCTGATTTCTAATGAGTATGTTAGAGTGGGAACTTTGCTAACTTTGCTGAGCCGCATGCACGCAAAGGCATGATTTCCATGAGCTTGTGAAAGGTTTTAGGATGACCTTGACTGCTTTTGCTATGCAAGCTACTTAGGGATATTTATTTTTTTCCTCTTGGCTATTGGGAGATCACTTGCAGCAGTAAAAAGTGATGCCTTCTTAGTGGGATGGAATCTCATGCTCTTATTTTCTGGCAGCTTTTCTTGTTGTCTCCCAGTACTGACAATACAGTAACTTAATGTTTCAAGACGTCGCTGTCTTAAGCAATTTTATGTTCTATATGCACACTGCTCAAGAAGTGCTAATCATCCACTTTCTGGATATTGGATTAGATGGAAGTACAGCATTGAAAAATTATTGTTTCTGATAGTAAAATGACTAGTTGGCCTTCTTGAGAGATTCTGATTTTTCTTCCCTTCTCTGTTGAGCTCTGCCAAGTACTAGTTGTAATTGAGTCCTGGAAATGTGTGCACAATAGGTGGGGCTGAATCAGGACTGCTAGTTTTGGTATAGCTAAGTTTATAAGGTGGATAGAGTGTTGCCATATTAAAGCTTTGCATATCTACTGTTAACAGTGCTGGTACCTTATATCCCCATTGTTCTGTACGCAGGACTTGCATCTGCTGAAACTTAGGCGGCCTCTGACAGTGTTCAAAAAAACCAAACAAACCCTCTCCAAAACTCCAAGAAAACAACAACAACAAAAACCCCTCTCAAATTAAACCTTTTACTTAGCTTTAAATCTGGTTTGCTTAAAAAAAGTAGTTTTTCCAATTGTTAAATCAGTCAGAAATATTTGGAATCTTTTAATTGTGGTTAGTTGTATTAAGCTAATGGAGACATTTGACTGGTGGAACACTGGAATTAACTGCTGAATGCATTGCAGTCTGTCTTTATTTTTTTTTTTTTTCTTTCCTCGCTGTTCTACTTTAATCACTTTACATTAGTGTTGAGGTTTACTGTGATGGCTTAGTGAGTGACCAAAAATGAGGCCAAGATATAAAATGTCTATGTTAATTTTTCTCATCCTGATAGCAAACCTGTTAGCAGTCAAGTGTGAATTTTGTTGCTCATTTCTTTCCCTGGCCTGATTTTCCTATTGGGTTCTCCTCCTTCCTTGAATGGAAAGAATAAAAAGAATGGGATGGAAGAAGGATAAGGTAGATACCTGGCTGGGAGATGACTACTCCTTTCTGGAAAGGACGGATCAGGAAAAGCTGGTGTAATGAACCAAGGCTCTCTTTGCGTTCCTGAAGTTAGAGATTTTGTCTAGATTACAAAAGGAACATATTCAATTTTTGATCAGGGTTATTAGTAATAAACCATTTAAAATGTGGGCTTGCGATTACACCCCATCAGCATTTTATGTAAACCAATTACAAGCTGTTTTCTAGTCCTGGGTGCTTAATGTGCTGTCCTTAAGAATCCCTTACTTGTATTGCTTTCTCTTCCCTCATTTTCTCTTTTGCTGTTGTGTCTCTTCCCCGTACCTGCAGCTGTGCCAAGCGCAGCATGCTATTGAGCGCTGGATAGTGCAACACTAGTATTCGGCATTTTTTCCTCTTACCGGTTCCCTGTGTAGCTCTGAATCACAGTGTGACTGAAAGAGTTTTGCCTTTGCCCTCTCTGTTTCTTTCTTTCAGCTTTTACTTAATATTTTTTTCTATGCACTGTAGTCTTGTTAGCCAAAATGGGGCTGGGGTCAGATAATGACCATTTTTTTTTATGGTTGTTACAGTTGGCAGTTCAGATTGTATATTTTCGTTAAACATACTTGCTGAAGCTAGTGGTCCGATTTGTTTAAAAAATGTACTTGTGGTGTGATGCAATGTGAACAATGAACCTCACTAATACTTCTCTCCTCTCCCCTTTCTCTGCTTCAGATAGTTGTTTGGAAGAGATACAGTGACTTTAAGAAACTGCACAAAGGTCTCTGGCAAATTCATAAAAACCTATGCAGACATACAGAACTCTTTCCACCGTTTGCCAAAGCGATAGTATTTGGTAAGCATAATTTCTTTCTGACTTGCTGAAATTCTTCGATAACTCAATATCTATAAATACATCTTGTTTTGCAGCTGCGTAGAACTCTCTTCCGTGTGCTTTTAATACTCAACTTTTTGGTTTGTTGTGTCTTACTTGTAGGTGTACTGGTATCATAGCTTGATACTTTTATTGATATTTTTAACAGGGGTAGTTATGTCCTTGCTTCCATGTTAGAGATATTGGCTCAAATATTTACGGATGTATATGTTCTGTATCTTTACAACATACGTTCCCCGTTTTCAGGAGCATAAAGTCTGTGTTAGCTTTGTGAACAGCGCTTGAACAACGAACAGAGATTTTCATATATGAGCTATCTGTGATTTTTAGTGATGAGTTATAGTAAAGTATCAAGTGGTTGTTGCAGAAAAGAAGTTTTTATTTTAGGAATTTGGTTGTAATTATCAATTTTATCTAGCTAGGCTTTTGAGATCAGTTTTACATACAGCAGTTAACTATTTCACCAAACAACCCATAAGAGGATTGTGACTCTACTTGAGAAATACATGGCAAAAAGTAATTAGCTCTTAAAAGCCAAAGGTCTTAACTGAATCTTGATGTATATGTCATCATGCATGAGCTATAGGTGGATTTCCAGTGAAGTGACATGACTCCATATAGAACTCCATCTACTACACTTTTTTTTAGCAGTGTGTTGTGTTTATTTTAGCAGTGTGGTTTTTTTTAGCATGTTCTTTGTGTTCAGCACAAAGAGTTGCTGTTTTTTTGACGTGCATATACTAGACAATATCCAAGGGGTTTTTAAGTATTTTTCAGCTTTTTTAATGTGTCCAGCACGTTTGGGGTCGTCTTCGCATGCATCTACCGCATGGTTTGTGAGCGTTTCTCAGGTGTTTCTAAGGTGTTGCTTACTGTCTGGAATGGGTTTGGTGCTTTTTGGTGTGCATCTACCATGTGCTTTCCAGCCTTTTTCCCAAGCGTTTTAATGGTTTTTTTTTTTTTTTTTAGGTGTCCAAAAAGTGTTTGGCATTTCTTTGCATGCATGCGTCTGCCATGTGCTCTTTTTTTGGTTTGGTTTTGGGTGGGCTTTTTGATTTCTAAAGTGCTTATGAGATTACTAAGGCTTTTCTATGGCATTTACAAGTTGTTCTAGTGTATTATTTTTTTTAAAACATCCAGCCTTTGTTTATCCTTTTTTCTGGTATGCACCTAGTGTGGTGTTCAGCATTTTTTGGCATGCATCTCCCATGTGCCTTTTTTTCCCCAGGGTTTCTGATGTGGATTTTGGGCATTTTTGAATGTGTGTTTTGATTCCTAATGCATGGCTGTGATGTTTTTTTGTGTCCAGGATTTCTTTGGTGGTTTTTTTGTGTGCATATACCACACAATTTTCTGTGGGTTTTTAAGTGTCCAGCATGTTTGCCCTTTTTTGGCATGCATCTACCACTTATTTTTTGAGTGTTTCTAAGGCGTTGCTGACAGTCCAAGATGTGTTTGATGCTTTTTGGTGTGCATCTACCATGTATTCTTTTTTGGTGTGTTTTTTGGCAGGCTTTTCAGTTTCTAAGGTGTTTTGGGGGTTACTAAGGCATTTTCATGGCATTTACAAGTTGGTTTAATGTGTGTGTGTGGGTTTTTTTTTAAGCATCCAGCCTGTCATGTGTGTGGATGTGGGTTGCTTTTTTTTTATATGTATCTTGTGTGATTTTGAGCATCCAGCACGTTGGGCGTTTTTTTGGCAAACTACTATGAACATCTACTACATGTTCTCTTTTTGGGCAAAGTTTCTGGTGTGAATTCTGAGCTTTTTTTGGTGTGGTTTTTTGGTTCCTAAGGTGTTGCTGGTGTGTTTTGGTGGGGTGTGTGTTGTGTGTGTGTTTTTCTTTTTTTTTTTTTGTGTCCAGCATTTCTTAGGTGCAGCTTTTTTTTTTATGCATATATCACATAATTTTCAGTGGGCTTTTAAGAATTTTTGAGCATTTTTTAACGTGTCCAGTGTGCTCGGCATTTTCTTGGCATGCGTCTACCATGTGCTTTGTGTTTCTGAGGCGTTTCTAAGGCATTGCTAACTGTGCGGAATGGGTTTGGTGCTGCTTTTCAGTGTGGTTTTTTTTTTAAGTGTCAGACGTGTTTGGCGTGTTTGGGCATGAATCTACCACATGCTCTTTTTTGATGTGCTTTTTGGCAGGCTTTTTGGTTTGTGAGATGTTTTTGGGGTTACTAAGACATTTCCATGGAGTTTACAAGTTGTTTTCGTGGGTGTGGGTGTGTTTTTCTTTTTTTTTTTTTTTTTTTTTAAGCATCCAGACTGTGTTTATGGCTTTTTGTATGGACCTTGTGTGGTACCCAGCATATTTATTGTCTTTTGGCATGCATCTACCATGTGCTCTCTTTTTTGGCAAAGTTTCTGGTGTGGATTTGGGGCAGTTTTAGGTGCGGTTTTGGTTCCTAGGGCATTGCCGTGGCATTATTTCTGTCCAGGATTTCTTTAGCAGTTTGTTTGGTGTTTTTTTTGTGCATATACCGCATGATTTTCAGCAGTTTTTTAAGAGTTATTCAGTGGTTTTTTTGTGTGTCCAGTATATTTGGTGTTTTTTTGGCGGGCATCTACCATGTGCAACTATCAGGCGTTTTAAAGTGTTTTTAAGCTTCAAACGTGTTTAGCATTTTTTTTTTTTGGCATGAGTCTACCATGTGCTTTTTTTTGATGTGTTTTTTGTCAGGCTTTTTAGTTTCTAAGGTGTTTTTGGGCTGGCTTTTCAGTGTCTAAGGTGTTTTGGGGTTATTAAGGACTTTCCATGGTGTTTACAAGTTGGTTTAGTGTGGTTTCATGGTGTTTAGTGTCCAGCCTCTTTGGCGTTTTTTTCAATGCATCTACCATGTGCTCTGTTTTTGGCAAGGTTTCTGGTGTGGATTTTGGTTCCTAAAGCATTGCTGCGGCATGTTTGGCATTGCTGCGTTGGTGTTTTGAGTGGCCAGCATGTTTGGTGTTTTTTGGCATGCATCTCCCGTGCGCTCTTTTTTTGCCAAGGATTTTGGCATGGATTTTGCACCTTATTTTGGAATACTTTCTTTGTTTGGTTCTGAGGTGTTGCTGTGATGGTGTTTTCCATTGCCATAGTGTTTCTAAGATGTTTTGGTGGGTTTTTAAACATACAGAACGCTTATGGCATTTTTTTGATGTGCATCTATGACGTGGTTTTAAGTGTTTTTAGCATCCAGCATGGATTTGGCTTTTTTCTTCTGAAGCGTGCTACCACATGCGCTTTTGTGGTTTTTCCGTATTGTTTTAGCATTTTTAGTATTCAGCATGTTTGGCGTTTTTTGGCATGCATGTAATGCATGGTTTTGTGTTTATTTGCACGTTTTCCATGCATTGTGTCTGTTTTCTGTGTTTATTGCCGTGCATGTTTTTGCACATTTTTTCTATGTGTTATGCACATTTTGGCATCCAGCCAGCGTTTGGTGTGTTTTGGCATGCATCTAGCACTGTTTTGTGCAGGTTTTTTGTGTGTAGCATTTTTAGCAGTTTTAGTGGCATTGGGTATGCATCTAGGGCATATTTTTCTATGTTTTTCCTGTGTGTTGCACATTAACATGTTTTAGCATTCAGTGTTTGTTTCCCATTTTTTGGCATACATCTATTGCATGCTTTTACATGTTTTTTTCCCTGTGTCCTGGTTTTAGCATGTCTTAGTATCGAGTATGCTTTCAGTGTGTTTTGGCATGTGTTGACTACATGCTACACATTTTTAGCATTTTTGTGTGTGTTTAGCATAAGCTTTTTTGTGCTTTTGTGCATCCTAGCATTTTTTGTGTGCGATTTCTGCATTTTTAGGTTTTTTTGTTATGTAGGTGGTTGTGGTTTGTGGGGTTTTTTGGGGTTTTTTTTTTTTTGTATTGTTCTTTTTTGGTATATTATGCTTTTTGGCATGAGTTTTTTTGGCGCTTACTATTATTTTGGGATAGTGAAGCCTGTCAGTTTGGGAAATGCCAAAATTGAGGTGGTTTAGTCAGCCTTTTTTCCACCACTTTGTGTGACAGCACTAGAATACTGTCCCGGGGTTATGGTTCTGTAGCGGTATTTGCTGGCCCTCCTTTGCCTGGAGCGCCCGAGAAACTGCATGAAACTGCCCTGGAGGCAAAACCTCAGCGTGGAAAGCACAAAATTTTCCTTTTGATGTTTTAGGACCAAATACTGCCACAGACTTGTAATTTTTGCTACTTGGTGTTCATTTTTGATGACTACTGCATGTAGGCATGGCACTGAGATGCTTTAAAGAATATAGTAATGTAAACAACTTTGAACAAGTTGAAGTTAGTTTATAACCCAAGTCCAAACTGCCCCTACAGCCTTGGGGGAGCCTGTGACTTAACCCCTTGTTGTGTGGACCAGCTGAGTGTAACTCAAGGAAGCTGAACTCTGAGGCAGATTTCATGGTTCTCTGTGCAGAACTGGGTAAAATTCCTAGTTTAAATTGCCTTTCACATCAGCTAAATTGTATCCAACTTTTATGTCTTTTTATTTTGCTTATGAACTTGGAAGCTGGGTACGTTTTGGTGCTATGTCAGAACTTGTGCACTAATGGTTAAATAGAGAATGTATTATTAGTGTCATCCTGAGATGATTTTATATCTGATTTACAGAGTAGGGTGCTCACTGGACAAGTTATTTAAAACGCTAATATTTGCAAGGCATAATTTAATTTCAGATAGAAGATATGGTAGCTATTCATAGGGGAGGAAAGAGAGGGGTAAAAAGAAAAGAAAATCAGGGTGGAAGAGAGTACAGGCTTCTAATATCTTAAGTAATTTTAAATTGCCAGAAATGCAAATTAGCAGTTTTTACACTAGCTCTGTAAGCAAGGGCAGAATTGAGTGAAATCCCTTCTGAAAGACATCCTTCTTCTATTGTATTTGGTGAACAAAAGTGACTGCAATGTACATTGTAAGAGAAGGAAATCTACAGAAATATTCAATGTAGTTATTTACAAAAAGCTCTTTGAAATTAAAAATAAACCAAAACAAGACCCACTACATTTGAATGAAGCTGAGTCACAGAAGAATACAGGAAAGAGAAGGTAATGTAAAAATAAATTTTCAATGATTGGTACATAGCTGAAAGGAACAGAAATGTCTGACTCTTCAATTTAAGAATTATTTTTCTATATAAAGCATAAAATTTTACTGTGTATCCTTCCATCTCACTTCTACACATAATGCTGCTGTGTGTTTTATTTTAATTTAAAGCATTTATCTTCAGATCATTCCTAGTATTTTTTGTACTAGAGGAAAAATGTAATTTTAGTAGATTTTGAGTTTTCGACAAACTTGTTTTAAGTCTCGTTCAGGTACAGTGAGCTGCAAGGTCCATCTCTATTAAGACCTTTTGTTTTCAAGCTGCTTTAATGGAGCGTTTCTGCAGTGTTTCTTCCCTGTGGTGACAGTCCACTTGTTGCCGCTTGTAAAGTAGTTACTAAGTAGCATTGCCAGTAGTTGCTGGCAACTTGTTAATTTTTCTGGTTTTGGGTATGAGTGCTTTAAATAATGTATACATACTGTTTTGTGGAGAGTACACTTTACAAAATGAGCATTGGTGGTTCTGACCATTGAACTTACTTATAGTAGAAGTATTAAACCTAAGCAGAATCTCAAGTTCAGCATTTAGAGTTTCAGGAGATGGTGTGGGGAACTGAGATGTATTTAAAAACGAATGAGTCGTGCTGTATTTCCAGAGACTTGTCACATCTGCAGAGCTGAACTGCTTTGCATGTTTTACACCGCGGCTTTTGATAATTATAATGTTCAAGTGCGTGTATTTTTATGCTGTTACAATAGAGGTGCTCACATCAAAGTGTGAAACTTGTTATGGGTGGGAAAAAGAAATAATTTCACTTTTTCTGCACTTCACTTGAACCTTTTCCACCCATTTTATGGAGAAAACATAATGACCTTGAGCATGGGAATCTAAAATGTCCTAACAGGTCCAGCTGTTAAAGCTTCTCTGAATTGTTACGCAGCAATTATGTTACCTATTTCTGGGAAGTGATTACTCTCCTTCCCTAATATTCATCAACATAATTTCTTCAGTATTTTCAAACTACTTTTTTTGTTGGACACTTAAAGTATTCCCATATGTTGGCTATACATGGCATTTTACCAAAATACTGGTAAATCTGTACTTAGCATTTCTTGTATCTAACAACTGCAGAAATGTACTCTAGTGTAAAAAATACTCTTCCTCAGGACAAAAAGAAACCAGAAGACCCCAGATACTGATAATTTGCAGTGAGTCAGAAAGATGGTTCACATTATAAAGCTTAGATAAGAATACTTTTTGGATTTGAAAAAAACAAATGAAGTAGCATAGTTAAGAATTAGGTATCATGTATAGTTGGAAGTCTTGTGAGAAAACGAACTGAAACATGAACAGAAACCTTGCTAGGTGTTTTGTTGTTCAGATCTGCTCTGGAAAATGGATTGTGGATTCTCTTTACAAGAATTTAGATTTGATTTCCATGTATATAAGAAATTTTGAATGGATCATTGCTGGAGGAATAGCAGAACTGTGCTAATGTGTTTGTTATATGCTAAGGCTGTAGCTGACCCTTCCTACAACTCTGGAAAGGCGCGATCCCTATAATGAAGTTTCCATGTGTCTGAGAGATGTAAAGAATAGTGGAAGTAACATTGATTTAGATGCAGGAAGACTTCCTGATAGAAGTGTTTGAAGTGTCAGCTGGGTATCTAAGCACCTTTGAACATCTGATTGAGAAGGATGGTAATGAAAGTGTTGAGCAATACAGGATTGCTTGAAAGTATGAAAAATGGGAGCGGGGGAAAGAGTTAGGCAGGGATGACTGGAAATGAAACTGCTGGCAAGATGTCAGATAGTCTGTGAACAAACCAGTACTGAATTATGTTCTTCCTTCCCCCAAAGTACTCTAGTTCTGTCAGTGGTTGTCCTGATAGTGTATCATGATGCTGATGAGCTGGAAAATGTGACAGTGACTAATGTTGCAATGACTCTGTTCAAATGTGTATTTTACTTATTTATTTATTTTTCTTTAGCTCAGCTTCCTAAGAAAATAAGGCTTATGTAATTGTGCTGTCAGAAAGTCAAACCTCTTACTCATGTGGCTAATATTAGCTAAATTTGAGAGGGAAGGCGGTTGCAAATGTAATCATATTTCTGCAAAGTCTGTGAAATGGCAGCTGAGTAAGAAGAGAGCGCATGCTGTGGTGCTACCAAGGGCCAGGCAGGCTCAGCTCATGCCCATCAGGTTTGCAGCTGCCTGGATGATCGGTGAACGCGCGCTGGTCAGCCTGGCAGTGCCGGTCCTGACACGTCCTGTCTGGTGCCCGGTGGAAGTATTGAGAAGATGCGGATGAGGAAAATTAGTTTTTATTGGGTTTGATGAGAGAGTAGATCGAGGAGAGAAAGATCCCAGGGAAACCAGGCACAATATCTTATAGAATTACTTACTTGCAAAAGTTACCTGTTTCTGGCCTTGTTTGGTGTTTACTTCCTTGCAGTTGATTTTCTATTTCTCTATAACGGTGTTCGTGTTATTTTGTAGATTCATTTAACCGGCCTATGCTGCTGTGCTTTACTGAGGGAAGTTGTTTTTTCATGATGTCCTATTTTGTGTAGAATGAAGCAAAAGCCCTAAGTAAAAGCCAACCAGTGTTGCTCTGAAGAGCTAGGAAGTTTGATGAGCAGTTTAATAGAGCCTGATTTCAGTGTTACCTCTCAACGTGGTAGCATTGCCTTTGCCTTCTTTCTACTTGCTTGTTGCTCTCTTTTGTATGGCTGCTAAAGTTTGTACAGCTGAAAGGGCAGGGTGAACAAGTCACGGAACCGATCCATCTGAAAATTAGCCCAGCGATGTCTTTCCTTTCTTTTCATAGAAAAATAACCATCAAAAGCTTTGTTTGTGATCTTGTGAGTATGTGTGTGTCTTTCTAGTTTTATTTTCTTTTTTCTGGTACCACATGGGCAGGAGCTATTTACTTGAAGAATTTCTGGAAAGAATCCTGCTTTGATACTTTCTTCTGGGATTATTTTTTTGCTTGCTCTGAGTATAAATGAATTTTGCTTCTGTATTCAATGTTTCTTTTGTTCTCTTCAAAGGTTAATGCCACAGAGCTGTCACAGGTGGTTCTTATTTTTCTGGTCATGCTGTTATAGCAATACTCTTTCTTGAACTTGTCTTCGCAGTCCTTTTTTTTTCCCCTCTGTATAGCTGTTCCAATATCTGTTCCATTCTCCTCCAATTATTACTGTTAACCTCTGCCCTTTTCCTTTTGTAAACTCGTAACTATTTCAACAACAAAGTGATGTTGATATGAAAAGCTAAAATAAGTTGTGTGCAATTGTGAAGAATGTGAATTTAAGGTAGCAATCCAAGGGTTCTTTCTCCTGAGAAGGAAATCTCTCAGGTGAACTGTGGGATTGGTTTTTAAATACGTTTTTTCTAATTGAAATATCTTGGGTGCTGGGTAGGGAAAAAGGAAGGATCATATGTTTTGGTAAGTGAGCTGCTTCCCAGCTCTGCTTACCTCTTGAATCCAGGAGGAGATGAAACCCTGTCTGCATGGAGCTACTTCAGAGGAAAGCTTCGGTGCCCGGTAGCAGGGCTTCACCGTCTCCCCTACACTCTGTCTTCTCCATAAATGGCACCTTGGAACTGATGACCTGTTTGGGGGCTTTTAGCAATAGTTTGTTTACTATCTGCTCATATTGTGCGTTGTTCTTGAGAATATGTGAAGAATGCTCAGCTCCTTGCAGGATTTGGGCCGTAATCAAGGCTGACACTGACTGGCATATTGTCAAATTGTGCATGTATCATTTGTTGTTAGATAACACTGGACATCCGTTAGTGTCTCTTGGCTAATCAAGAGTGTTGCCTCACATATTCTTACGATGAAAGAGCGAAGGATTCTTGTTGTAGCTGCCAGCTTTCATCATCTGAATGGATTGCAGAAGATGGGACTAGGGACAATTGAGAATAGGAAGTTTGAAGATTTGCTGTGTTCTCCTGTAGCATTGGAATGACTTTCATAGACTCAGGGCATCGTCTCCAGAAGGTTGCTTTTGTCTTGTTTTTTTTTTTTCATCGTCGTTATTATTGCAGAGTAAACGTGTAGTTATTTCTGAAACTGTCAATCCATGTGTCTCTTCCAGGGCGATTTGATGAAACTGTGATTGAAGAAAGAAGGCAATGTGCTGAAGATCTTTTGCAGTTTTCTGCTAATATCCCTGCTCTCTATAACAGCAAACAGCTTGAAGAGTTTTTTAAGGTTTGTTAGTATTTGCAGAAGTATTTGCTTCTTACTGATATGAATAAAGTATAGTGTTGATTCTGCTTTACTTTATAAACCGCGGAGTGACAGTGAGCTGATCTGACATGCTTTGTGAAGTGACTGGGAGTTTTCCATTCACTCTAGAAATGTGACTTTAAATAAAATCCCCATGCCACACCTCTACAAGGTGGAAAGTTTTGCAGGAACTTCAGGTGAAGGGATTTGAAAATTTTGTTTGTTGAATGATGGGCAAAACCTGTGGTGTTAAATCCAGGTGTTCAGCAGGGAAGTAATAAAAATATTGTCACTGTTTCTATATTTTATGTAGGTGTTTATAGTTTCAAACCGAAGGAGGAAAGACTGTCTAGATTGTGTTCTTATGGCCTGTTATTAGGCGTATAACTAGTCAAATATGCTGCATGTATACTGTTGTGAGAACCACTCTCCAAAACATAGTTTAGGACAATATGTTGATCCAGATTGCCTCTTTATTACAGCTGAAGAGTTTGTTTTCATTAGTTCCTTCAAACCTCTTTATTTTCAGTAGCTTGGTCAGCTTAGTCTAACATTCTGCAAACACATAACCATAAATCTGCGTGTAAACATGATAGTAACTCCCTGGAATTAAGGAAATGCTCACCTGGCTGAAATGAGACTCAAGGGTATGAACGTGTTAAGTATATTTAAATGATCTATATGCAAAAGCAAAATTACAGCAAAGCACAAAAATCCTGACTTGTTTTTATGATGCAGTTATTGCAGAGCCCTTTAAAATACTTAAGATAATTTTCTTTAAGCTTTGGTGGCAGCAATGAGTGGGAGACTGAATTAGAATATTTTACTTTTCAGTTCATTTTCATTTGCACTTTTTCAGTTCTTTGGAAACATTTCTGTTCTGTGTTTTTGGGGTTTTGTTCAGAGCTTTTTTCCTCTCCTTTGCTTAACAAAAGTATTAGTTTTAGCCTTCCAATGGACCTTTTCTGGCTTTGTAAGGCAATGAATCAGTCTAAAAAGGCATTAATTTTTATAGGAGCAAATAGGTCTACAAGGAGCGTTATGCAAGTGCAATGATTTAGGCTCATTTGTTAGCTGATATTGTGTCATGTTTTCCTGTAAGAAAGCCTTAGGTTTTGATCAGTCACCAGCTCAGACAGTGTCTTTCAGCTCTGCTCACGGGCAGTTTTGTTCCTTTTGAGATTTTTGTGCAGATAGCCGTGGAGAGACAGACTTGGACAATGAAGTCTTAGAAACAACTGAAGGGAGTGCTGCATGTATCTGTGTACTATTGACTCTGGAAAAATGGGCTGGCTAGTGTGAAAATGCACTATCCTAGTTTAAGACAGTTTAGCAATGCCCATTTATGAACTGCCTTGGAAATGGTGCAGTTTCTAATAAAGTTGCTTGGGAAGTGTGCACCTCAGATGCGAAGCAGAAATTTAAAAAAACCCAACAAAACATGTAGGTGGTTTCTCATGCAATCGATTGTTCCTGTTGTTACTTCGCTTACCTCTGATTCCTTCCAAGCTTGGGAGGGAATAATGTCATCCTTATGTGCTGGCCCTGGCCTTATCTTGCATCGCTGTTCTCTCCCTGTTAAGCTCTGGGGTTTGCAGGCAGACCTGCTGCAGCCTGTATGGTTCAGGATTCTTGTTACTCACCACAGAAGCTGCAGTAGACTAACTGTTTAGATACCTAGACAGTTTGTGGCAACCAAACATGGCCTAACCAAAAGCCCTTGTTTAATTTTGCAGGTTTATATAGTTTAATTAAATGCATTAACTCTAAAGTAATGGAGCATTCACTGGTTAGGAAATTTAATTTTGACTATCACTTCTATATAATGAGACTTTCCATAGAGCACAGCAGCTAAATAATTCCTTTCCCTCTTTCATTTCAGGGTGGAGAGGTACATGATGGGTCTGAACTGATTGGTCCTGTTGAGCCTCTGTCTGACTCTCTTACTGACAACCTGTCTGACTGCAGCTCTGAAGGTTTGCTTTCTTTTCTTATATAACCTTATAACATGGTCTGTTTTAAAGCAGCACATAAATGACGAGTGCTATATTTGTAGGAGCATTGGCATCTGGTTTCTATTTTTTTATTATGACAAATGCTGGAACTGGGATTAACAAAAGAGAAGCTGGGCTCAGCACTTCACTACTGGACGTTTGCTTCTAATGGGAAGTTTTCTGGGAGTTTGTCTAGTCTATTCTAGAAGTCCTAGTGCTCTATTGCTCAAAAAGAACTGCTTTTGGGGCTAACTGAACTGAACCCTCTGGTTTAAATGTACATAATCCTGCCTGCTTCCAAAAGGTTGGGCGAACAGTGTGGTAGTGTTCACTACTAATCATGACCCAAGTCTCAAGCTGTAAAAATTTGCAGAGAACTTTAAAACCATTTTGAGGTTGATCAATAAATGCAAAGATGACTGCCTGAATTTGCCTGGAACATGAAAACGTGATCTAAGATTTGAATTGCGCCATTCACTTCAGAGGGTTCCCATTCAACTGTTCATGCTCTGGGTGTCACCACACTTTCAGTGCTTAGTAAAATCCAGAAGAGAGTTGGTATCGTATTTTAAAAGTTTATCTTCTGGATTGAGCATATGGGAGTGGTAATGTTAAAGCCTACTGCAGGGCTTGGGGAGATAAGCAAGTTAAGTCTCTTAAACTGCCAGCATTTTTTCTTTTCCTGAGAAGAACTCTTATTCTTGAAAGTCTGAGAGGTTGTGTGTTAGAGCCAGTGAGGGCTATGTTCAATTGAAAACTGGAAATCCCTCCCTTAACTTGCTGATGTTTTCTGGTTGTGCTATGCTAATGGAGGGTGCGTCCCTTTTCCTGAGATTGCGTTTCCTTAGCACAATGTAAAAGACGCACATGGATGGCTTGGATACCATGTGCAGGGTAATTTTAGTGGCACTTCACTTGCACTAAATAGTAGTATGGCTGTAAGGTAGGGTGAGTCAGCCCAAATAAATACTGTGCTAGGGCTTCTTGCCTGCCTCTGGAGGTTAAGCTAGTTTAAGTATCTCTGTGTATAATCATCTGCCAAATTATGTGCAATCTTTTAGATATTTATGTATTTCTGAGTTATGCCTGGGTCCTTGTGACTTCTAAGAAATGCTTTTCCAACCCTTCAGATATTCCTTTGGAACTGTTTTACACTCCTGTATAAATACACATTATTATACAAACACTTATTAAGCTTATTTGGGAGGGTTATTTTTCTTAACTACTTAATTTCCTCTGGTCTCTTTCTGGCATAGAATTTGCTTTGGTAAAACTCTGCTTGAATAACAAGAACTGCTTGTGTTTTCTAATAGTGCTTTGTTTGTTTATTTTTGTTTGAGGTTGTATGACTTGCCACTGGGATCTCTCAATGTCAATAACTTTGTGCTTAGTTATATAATACATTCTACACATGCAGCGAGTTTTGCATTTTATTTTGTAGTATCTTCTATGATGTTAATGAATGAATGCCCCCACAATATTTCATTCTCTGAAGGGAAAGGTATAGACCTGTTTAATTACAGAGGGTAGTTACCATAAATACTGGTGATTAGTTTTAAAGGGGCACTATTTCTTTTACATTGTGCGTTATAAAAGAAAAAGTGCTTAACGTGAACGTTTCTGTTCTTTATTCACAAGGGCCTCATTTTTAGAAGAAAAACACTTCCTTTATGTGAGATAAAATACTGAAAAGAAAAAAACGCTGTAAAGTAGAAATATTATTTGATACACTTTTTCTGAATTGGCTGGAGTGCTTTTAGGGGATACTTGCAACAACTATGAGCACAGGATTTCCAGATGCTGAATGTGACTTTTGTATATTTTCTAAAAACTTATGTGTCTTCCAGCTCGTGTTTTCTTACGTTTGAAACCAAATTTTGGGCGGGGGGGAGACTAGGCACAGAAGGAAACATGTGTCTTTCAGACCTCTAGATGGCAGTGGCAATACTCGGCTCTGAGTCCCCTCCCTGCCTCCCCTCAGGGCATCCTGCCTGCATCTAATTTTTCCCAGTCTGATTATCGTAGTTAACTGTGACTAGTTCACTGTGTTAGTTTTTGTGAGCGTTCAAGGGTCTCCCCATGGGCACTGCTCCTTCAAGCTGTTGTACTGAGAAGTATCAAACCCATTCCTTAACAGGTGCTGGTGTTTGCTTATAAGGGTGGGTCATGTTTTCTCACTTTTATCTGTTCTTTTCAGACAAAGTTCATTTTGCATAAGGTGTGCTCGTTAATGGTAGAAGATGCAAACTGAGCGTAGTAGAAATGCTTTTGTACCAAAATAAGCAATAAGTATCTTGCTTGTAAAAGCAGTTTGGCAGTTCATGCTTTCACAGGGACCTGCTTTTCAAGAGGCCAGGTTACCCAGGCTTTCCACCAAATTTTGGAAACTGTGTTTACTCCTCATGTTACCTGGTGAAATTGCACAAGGCAGAGACAAGTACAGGAATTTATGTTCAATTTCAGCATCACTATACTCATCTCATATTCCTGAAAAACAGTCGCTCTGTCTTCCTCTCTGGGTACATGGGATAATGTTAAAATGTCCAACGTCCTCTCCAAAAGTCTTTCTATACCAATTGCCAAATTTTTTAGAGAAATTCACCAGGAAGTTCATCTTTTCTCTTCATTCTTCCCCCTGCCCCGCCTGTCTGTTTCACCATGTTCACATTATCTTCCCAGAAATAAGCATAGGCAGTTCAGACTCTTCCTACCCTTCGGGTTGATTTGAAGCCCCATGACTGTGGTTGTGTGGTGCCAGACCTGGGCTCTAAACCTGACCTTAAGCAAAGTTTATTAGCTCAGGCTCTGTGCCATGCTAGCTGTGTTCATACAGCTTCTGGTCAAGTTGGCTGCAAGAGAAGAGCAAACGTGGTTTTGTTTGGGCTGTAGGGAGAGGAACTTGGGTCTGTCTGAAATCTGCTGTGTGGATGTGATCTAATTCATCTAGTCTGGGTGGCCAGCACACCCTTCCCACAACCCCCCCGCTTTTCCATTCATTCTCTCTATCGGTACCCTTTGCCTGTCAGTCAGCTCTGCTTCCTCCTATACGTTCCCTAGCTAGCAATTTCTCTTCGCTGAACAAAATAACTGGACTCGTCTAAATGTTATTTCATAAATTCTCAGTCCTCCGCACCCAAATTTGACATTGCTTTCCCTAAATTGGGCAGGTGAATGGCCCATTGTTAATGCGCTAATTAATGAATCTTCTGTCTTCCTCCAACTGTTCTGTTGTGAGGTTGCCTTCTTTCTTGCAGGACTTGGGGCTACACAGGCAGTTTTCTTCTCTGCGTGGACACTTTGCTTTATGTCCCTCCCCTGAAAAGATCAGGAGCATTGTCTTCTGTGCACCCTGTCCCCTCCTCTCAAGTAGTCCTGTGTCACTGATTATCACTGTCCGTTGCTTTTCAGACAAAGAGTGGCTGGTAATCTGTTCTCCTTCGTGTTTTTTTCCTCTCACATTAAAGGAACTGCTAGCTTTTAGAAAAGCAATATTTCTACAGTGCTTTCTTACTCCTCTTCCATAAATTGTAAACTCCCTCTAACTCTAGAGTTGCAAAATCAAAAAGAAAGTTTGAGTTAGTTGCTTTTGAGTCAGCTCCTTGCTACTGCTGCATACTTTTTGAAGATAAGTCAGAACACTTTACCTGATAATGTGGATAAACTCTTGACTCTGTCGATAATACAGAAGAAAACAGGCACCAGGTTTAGCTCAGAATTTACTTTCTCTGTGTGTACAAACAGGTAAATGTCTTGACCTTGTTGCCTGTTTTATTGCCTCAGTAGGTACATGTGCCAAGGTGATAAAACAAACTGCTACTTGATATCCAGGTGGCACTGCCAAATTCGTGGCTCGCTCCATATGTCTCATGCAGGGTACTATTCTGGAATGACATTTTTGAGACTGAAAGCTGGCTTTTTTTTTTTCTTGGTGTATAGGTCCCAGCTTTGAAGGCTCTCCTGTTTTAAGTCTCCTTAGCTGTAAATCATCAGAGCAGTGAGAGATAGGGATTAAAGTGCTGCTGCTATTGAAATTAGGTGAGTTGGAGTGCTGAGGTTTGAATTGGTCCCCCCTAAACAAGCACCTGTGTTTTGTTTTTTAACCTCGGAGGCAATGAGAAATGGAAAATCTAATACCACTGTCACCATTTTAGTGGTGTGTTACCAAATGGATATCTCTGATAGCCGGTCAAAGAGCAGTTTCATATTATGTACTTTTACCTGTAGTAGGGTCATGCCCTTTCGTTTTGATGGCAAGTGAACATCTAATCTGTTGTACAAAAGGATGTCAGAAACATTTTTGTCATTCTTGTCCTTTTCAGTTCGAAAGGATTTAAGTGGGCTTGATGATGTGACACTTACAAGCCAATCGGAATGTGGAGGTGAGATCTAGAAGTTGTTTCCATTACACGTGTGGAATTTAAATTATTAGAAAGTCATAATTACGAGGGAATGCTTTTCGTGGATGATAATCCTTAGAAAATGAAACGGTGTATGTGTAAAGTATCTTTGTTGCCATTTATTTCCAAATAACCCTGCTGAGTTTCTGTGGTTTAGTTACTGAAGGTCAGCTTGAAGTAAGTATATATACTTTTAGCTTATGGCATCTGTAAAGTAAAATGTGTTAGCTCAAATTTCAGCAAAAGAGGTGTAAGCTAATTCATTTTACCATGTGTTAGCAATGAAAGAAGGCTGTACATGGTAGATGTGAGTTAGAGTGCTGCATGATGCATAAGCTGACAGTAACTGTGTTTATTCAAACTCGTAATTTACTGGTTTTGGGATGCTTCATCTTACTGATTTAAAACAGTATGTTGGGATTTCTTGCAACAGTAATTTGGCTCCTGCTGATTGACTTTTCTAATAGCACTCACACAGAGCGGGTTAGTTTTGTAATTTCCTGGAGCCCAACAGTGAGCAGGCTTTGAAAGTTTGAGTTGGGTGTTAGATGTTGGTCTCTTCATTCCCAGTATTAAAATGAAGACCAGTTGCTCTGCGGAGTTTGTAGGTAATTTTAAAAAACATGTTTCTATAGGTACTAAAAAATAATTTTTAAGACAGCTTTACATGCAGGGAATTTCTGTGCACAAAGTCTCAGGAAGCTGCGTAAATGAGATGAAAGCTAAAATCTTTGAATGTGATAAAGAATCTTGGAGGTTCCTAAGGTATATGAGAAATCTAGAGTAACGGATGTCTTTCTGACTGTGCTTTCAGGCTTCTCCAGTGACAGTGACCTGATCTCTCTGACAGTCGATGTAGACTCTCTTGCTGAGTTAGATGATGGAATGGCATCCAACCAAAGTTCTCCCAGTAGAGCTGTTGGCCTTTCCCTTACTTCTGAACCCCCGGTACAAAGCACGCTGGCACCTGAACAGGAGTGGAGCAAACCCGAAGGGGAGAGGGAAAGCCATAGTTTGTTTACTGGAAGCTTAAAACCCAAGCCTGGCAAACAAGATTACTTGGAGAAAGCAGGCGAGTTGATAAAACTGGCCTTGAAGAAGGAAGAGGAAGAAGATTATGAAACTGCCTTCAGCTTTTATAGAAAGGGGGTTGATCTGCTTCTGGAAGGTGTTCAAGGTATGGATCTTCCCATTATGTTTGCCTTACCTTTGGTTATGGGTATTTGTCTATGGTGTTTCCTTATTTAACATCAGCTTACTGTGTTGCAAAGAGGTGGTATGAAATGCAGAATGATGTGTGCCTGGCTTTCACGTGCTTGATAGCTGCTGTGCATATGAGAGAGAGAGAAATCTTTCTGTCTAAGACTGGATGATAATTTAGGGTCTCATCTTCCAAGTGCCATATATCTCCTCTTTTAAAATTGCGACACAACCTTCGACTTGCAGGTAAGTAGCAAAGTGCTCCACTTCTGCCTCTTTCCTTTTTATTACCTAGGCATTAATTAATATGTGGCACTTGCAGCACTGTTGAAACATTATTTAATTTACATGGTTAAGTGAGGATTAATTATCCCCATTTTACGCATGGGGAGAGGCAGACTCAGGTTAACTTCCTCGTCACAACAGGATTAGAACTATTCTTGGCTCACAGCCTCTTGCTTCTTCCACTAAACTGTTCTCCTTTTCTAGCTAAAGTAGGCATACAGACTTACATGCCTGCACTGCTAGAGGAGAACAGGATTATTTTTTTTTTTTCCAAAAGACTTTGGTGTGTCAATATATGTCTGCAAAAGCTGTTGTTAACTGACCAGATGCAACTACATGCAAATTTCTGCGGAGTCTCCTTGCGCCTTGTCAGTCAGGGAACAATTTTTTCCCCTTCCATCTCTAGTTCTTGAGAATCTAGTGTGATAACCTCATATATTTGCATTTTGTTCAACAATGGCTTAAAACTATAAAGCACGGGAAGAGATTTGTTCTGTTCTGGAGTGAATTCAGGGTCTGTGTATTGTGCTTCTGTCCCACACAGATCAAATGAGTAAGATTAGAATTGTGGCTTTGTTTGACGGTATACAGCACAGATGCATTATGCTGCTCCAGATCTGAACTTAAATGCTAATGTGCCAAAGCACGTACAAGCAGAAGCCTTTGCTGCATCTCAGTACGATGCACAGTAGTGGTCCAGACCCTCTGAACAGTTCTAGGAATGGAAGTTACCTGCTGAGCTGCTTTAATGGGGCCTGGCAAAAAATAATGGATACATTACTGATGAAAACTGGAGGTGTGGGCCAAGATATGTGCATAGCCTTTGCTTAGTGTCTTACACATTTGGGCAAAAGTAAATCCACCTCTTTCTTTTTAAGTCCCAGTGATATCAGTAGGGTTGCTGCTTTGCTGCTTGTTGTGGCTTTCCAATAGCATCCTATCTTTCCTTGCCCGTGTTATCAAAACGCTTTCCATTCTTGATGTTGAATGTGCTGGCAATCCTTCTGTTGGAGAGCCCAGCTATTCTTTCTTTACTAATACGCTTCTTCATATTCAAACTGTTAGGGCATGAACAGAAGTCAGGCTATCACACGTCAGTTGAGCTGTGGTGACTATGCATGCAGGCTTGAGTTGTGGCAGTGGTTAAACACGTTGACTTGGAATCCACGGTAACCCTTATGGTAATATGTTTACTCTGAAGTTGGGAAAGGCTTTTCTTGCATGTGTTGTAGGTGACTTGCTCAACTGATGCGTACTAACTTGTTAAACTAGAGTAGGTTGAGCTTTTTACTTACATTTGCTAATATTTCCTCCAAGGACTTTTGCTTCTTTGCTGTTGACTAGCTACTAATCCAGCTACCTCAGATAACTGCTAATCCTTTTTTCTCACTCACTGGTATTCATGCTTTTCTGACTAGGAAGAAATTCAAGGAGTCTTAGAAAAGTGTGATAGTCTACCCTGTTTCCTTGATGCCACTCAGATAGTACAGTGGGGGTTATTAATAAATTTATAGTGGTGGTACCTCTGTGTGGGTGGAGGTGTTCCTGATGGATGAAGAGATGTGTAGCCAGCACCTGCAACTTCTTCTGTGCAGTCCCTGACATTGCATCTGTACAGCACAGGAGAGGGAATAATGGGAATTGAGTTGCTTTTTAACTGGCATCTTATACCTTGGGAACATAAATGTACACAGGCTAGTTCCTAGCAGTCAGCTCTTCTTTCTCCTTTCTCTGGGTTACCCTGTGCGGCTGTGAAGGTGGAAAGCAAATGAATGTTCATCTTCTGCTGGGCACTTACACTAGATTTGGGTAGATAAAGCTCATTTTGTGTCCCGTTCTCTTTGGAGCTTCTGCAAGCTGGCAGGGAGACACTAGTGTCCTCTTTATAATGACAGGGCTGATTCAAATGCCTTCCTAAAATATAGGTGCCTTCTCAGGATTTATGAGGACAGTAAAAATAAAAAAAACACCAAACCAAAACCTGAGAAAAAAACATCAATAACTATCTGTATTACACTTTTTAATCTAGCTACTTTATGAAGGTGATATGTTTAGCATTGATATGTGAATGTTCGCTGTAGGTTGCAATAAAAAAAAAAAAACAAACCCTTAACCTAATCACTTCAGCTATTTAAACACCCCTGGTTATGTATTTCACATCGATAACAACATACTCCTTTCAAAGATAAGGATGGTGCAATTGTTACAAAATACTACTGGTCATTTGCCATTGATTATTTTTAGCCTGTTTTGTGTAAATTAGCTTTTGTAATATCTGAAAGCGAACCACAGCGTTCAGATATGCTTACACACACATATAAAGTGATGTTGCCTTTCAGCGTACAACCGTTGCAGAATGTGTGGCCTCTCTTCAGAACGGACTGGCAGTGGCTTTTGCATGTTAAATGGTAATACATATTTTTGCCACGTGGTGGCACCAAGCAAATAGAAATTGACACTTAATAATTGCAATCGGGAGATGTAACCAATGTACCAGGGGGGAAAAAGAAACATCATCCATCCTCTGTGTATGAAACTTCTGTCAGAATTACCTTGGAAATCTAGTGCCTCTATGAGTTGGTTAGATGTATCTGAAAGATAAGGGCATCTCTGTTGCCAGCCGCTTCTTTAGGCTTGGTACAAGAAAATCCACTTCTTAAAGCTGCCTTGCCAAGATCGTGTACAAGTAAGTTTATTACTGCAAGTTTATAGACTTGTGTTGTTTAATTTGAAGTAGCTGGCTTCCATAAAGGCAGTTGGGGCACACTTGAGTCCATTACCTTCCTGACGACTTTCCAGCTCTCTGAGCTGATGGCACTAGTGCTGGATGAGGCAGGTGTTGCATGTGCTTACAGCAAAGAAATGTCCATCTTGAGTTCATTTTCAGCTGTGTGTGCATGCTCTCAGAAGTATAGTGGTGTTAATTATACTGTGCAAGATGCATATGTATTTTCTTCTGCTAGTCTCCTGTAGAGTTTTAGTACTGAATCTTTTAATGTCCTATTCACAGTCCTGCCAAAAGGCCTGATCTGCCTGTCACTTGGGGAATGAAGGCAGTCTGTGCTCCTAGAGGCTGGTGTATACCTTGGACTCTGGGCATCTGCTCTTGAAACATCTTGGGACTAGTTCTGTTCCATACATGCATTTGATATTAAACAATGTCAGTGGGAAGGAGGAGAACCCATTCTTGGACTGGCAGCAGAGCCCTTGAACTACCTGTACCTCTTGTTCCTCCTCATTTTGTTTACACCAGAACTTCCTCACAGGTGATGAGAGGGAAACCTGCCATAGTTTCTTTTTTCCTCTGAATACGTACGGATTCTGCTGCCCCCCTTGTGTCTTCTGGGTGTTGCCATGTGCAGGATTTTGGAACTTCTGGAAAGCAAGTCTGTAAAGGTTGTGTAGGATGGTTAAACAATTCTCCAGAAGCTGAAACCTTCTGGAATTCAAGTCTGCGTTTTATAAGCATACTAGAAGATAAGTATACTAATTGATAGAAACTCTGGCTCACAATTGTAGCTGTTCCCTTGTTTTGTTAGCATGTCAGAGCACTTTGAGGTCAATGCATTGCTTCAGGGCTAGTGATGGAAAAAAATGTACTAATCGATAGCAAGCCACCAACTTCTAGGGTGGAAGTTAACTGTGTTTTATGTGAAGTAGTGCTTTCCCTGACTTTGGTGTAGAACATAGTTTATGTTAGGAAAAAAAAGATCAGGAGGCTGAAATTATGGAAAGGGTTTTTTTATAATAAAGGAGGGAGTCCTGCTTGTGTAAACTGCTCCTCTTTTTCCAACTCCAGCCATTCTCAAGTTCTATCCATTATGGATCTGGGCAGTCTGAGGTGTGTGATAAACACAGAATTAACACTGTCACTTATTGCTGGGTTTCAGTAAGTTCAAGCACATGATGAAGCAAGAATGCTTCACAATATGGTCAGTCTAATTTGTGTAGAAAAGCACAAGATCTGTTTCATGTGGTTTAGAAAGCAAATGTGTTCATTGTTGGTCTGTTATATGCAAGGCTCCACGTTACACATTAACATCCGAAGGGAGATGATCCATTTACTCTGTCAGAGATTTGGGGTGCTTGTTTTCACATATGTAGCAACTGTGGCTGGACACAGTGAATATTTATTGGGTTTATGGGGCTGGTTCGGCTAGGCAGCATGGACCTTGTTGCATGAAGTATGTGATGCCTCTTAAGTCACAGAGCCACAAGCTGTTTTCCAGGTATCTGTGTTTTGTATTGGGTATCTACAACTTCTAGATAAGCAGCCGGTGTCTTTGAAAGCGGGCCGCAAATGTCAGTTTTGCACTGCTCTGTGCTATTTTAATGTTTATCCAGTAAACAGAGCTGGAACAAAAATTACACAAATTACTGGAACCTTGCTAAAATGACTTTGACTTTTAACCCAGAAATGCATATACAATGAAATACTGGGAATACTTTGGACAACTAGATGATATTTTTGGATATACTGAAAACAAACCAACTTGTGTCTAATTACTGGGATTATGATGGGCTATGATTTGAACTTGTGATGGAGCCAGGGATGCAAACAGGAGCATGCTTGACAGAATGCCAAGAAGACAGTGCTTTATGAAAAGGGGAAGAGGAGCCATGGCTGTTCCACGAGTATGTTTCTGGCTTCCAGAGTATAAAGCACCTTTGCTTGTTGTTTGAATGGTACTTATGAAGACAACTTCTGTTACAACACAGTAGCTATTTTATATTCCTTTCACTTGTTAAGTCCTCCGAGTAGTGTTTCTCATTGAGAGTAACAATTTCTTAGGCAGTTTCTGAGCTACCCAACAGCTGTGCCCAATTAGAGCAATGTCTTTGAGGAAAAAGCAGACCTGTTTTCTGAGTAGATGCATTGGGGTGTGAGCTGATGTCTGCAGGGAAACCTTTAGAGTTGTGCTGGGCCCCACAGGGAAAGGTTAATGACAGGGTGACTGCTGGAGCTGTAATTCTTCCCTACCTGGTCTCAGACCTCTGTGCTCCTATGGTGTATCATCGCTGATCTCTTCTCCCTGGTACCCAGTGACAGGACGCGTGGGAATGGTTCAAAGCTACACCAGGGGAGGTTTAGACTGGACATTAGAAAGCGTTTCTTTACTGAGAGGGTGGTCAACCCTGAAACAGGCTTCCTAGAGAGGTGGTCGATGCCCCAAGCCTGTCAGTGTTTGAGGCATTTGGACAATGCACTTAACAATGTGCTTTAAGATCAGCCCTGAGTTGTTCAGGCAGTTGGACCAGATGATCATTGTAGGTCCCTTCCAACTGAAATAGTCTATTCTAGTCTATTCTGTCACCTTATTCATTGTTGTAACTTTACACTTCCACTGAGCCTGGAACCATCAGTCAAGACACAAACTTTCTGCACTGATTCCTTCCAAAGCAGCTGAAAACTGTCTCTGAGTACAGTACTGTCCTGGATCTTCAAAAAGCAAGAAAGAATAGTTCTGATAAATGTGATGCATCTTAGTATTTTTTGACTCCTTCAAATGTTTAAACAAAAAAAAAAGGAAAAAAAGATTACTTCAAACTGTTTTACCATAATGGGCTCAACCTTGGTCTTACTTTTTAATATTTGCAGTCTTTTTTCAGCAGCAGAATTTGGCCACCACCCCAAGTAACTCGACATTAAAATAATATATAGCATACTAGAGGTGGTGAGCTAGCAGGCTTATTTCACAATTCCAAACTGCCACCTGCTGCTAAAATCTATAGCATCTTTCCTTGATGCTGAAGTGTCCATCTACCCCAGTGCTTGCCACATTTCACATAAGTAATTGTGTGAAAATTAAAGGTTACCCACTCTCCCGTGGAAGTTGGTGGAGACTCGTTCCAAAAACAGCAGCTCTTCCCCTTCCTGAAATAAATTTTGGGGTTATAAAACTGTGTCCAAAGTGGTCACAAACCTGTGCTGGATTATGAGTCGCATTGTCACTTACGGTGTGCCTGAGCTTTTGTTTGGCTAATATGGACAAAGGAGTCTGCTTCACATGATGTAAGAAGTGTTTGCCCTAAGAAGAACAGAGGTCCTCTTGAACCAATTAGGCAAAAATAACAGCTGGGCTACCCACTAATAAGGAAGGTGCTGCTAAACCTCTTTTCATTGTGAGAAGAAATAAATCTTTTAAGGCTTACTCCCTTGCATTTTTATAGAGAGCAATTCTTTGAAAAATTCAGCAATCCAGCTGGGTGATATGTGCAGGAAGACTGTGAAGAAGATAAAGAAACTTTTAAAAATAAAAAATGGTATTATAGCTGTTAGATTTGGCAATTATAAATGTTTCATTGAAGATTTCACTATTTAGAGAAAGTTTTACTGTTTAAATTGTTAAGAACATGGAGTTTGGGGTTAGCACAACAGGCAGTCTCCCACAAGTTCCTTGTAGCCTGTTCTGCAAGAGGACATTCCTTCCTGGAGCAAATCTCTTCTGATATCTTCTTAAATAAAGGCAGCCCACATATATTTTTAGTAACTCTGAGAGAAAAGCAGGAAGATTTGGAATATGGAGGTTACAGAGGGCTGGGACAGATAATGCTAACTTTTTAGCCTTAGCTTTTCTGTGGAAATACCCACATCCTGGTCAAGCAGCTAGTTTAGGTAGGGAGTGCACTGATGTTGTCCCGACAGATTGGCTCTTCCTGAGGAAAGTCTGTAATGCCCGGTGGGGGATGATTTGCAGGTGCTCAGACACAAAGGAAAGAATATCTAGAATTCCTGGGTGGGTGCTATATACTGTGACTTACTGAATGTGGGTTATTGTATATGTTAGTGGCAAATGGTGACCAGAGCTGTCTTTGTTACCATCCAGTAAGATACACATCTTCCGCATGACTGCATTCTGGATCTGTGGAGGAGAATAGTTCAGGACCCCACCAAGTCTGAGAGCACTTCTGTGCATCTGAGACGTGTTCTGTTAGTACCCTAGATTATGTCAGAGAAAAGGACAGATTTTTCCATGGTCCTTACCGCCCAGATTTTTTTTTTGTTTGCTTGAGTTTATTGGGTATGGCCCCCTTTCGATAGCTTTTTGCTATTAATACCTGAACATAAGTCATTTTCCTGTACAATTAGAATTACAGAAGATTTGATGCCTGAATAAACAGTTAACTGAGCTGAACACTTAACACTTCAACATTGAGTTAGCTAATCTTTCAAAAGTATGTACTCTTCTGAGGTGGTATGAGGTGTCAGTAGAAGACTCTTGAGTAGAAGACCAACAAAAATATTGCTGTTTTCCCAGATGCTACTACTGTGTGCCTATTCTGAGGAAATGCTGCTTCTCTGTATTTTTCATTCAAATCAGTAGACTACGGGAAAACAAGCAGGCAAGTCGCAGATGAACTCAGTGGCACAATTATTCTGATATTTGTGGTTTTCCTCTATCAAACCCTCAAGATCATTTGAATGTTGTTAGGAACGTCTGTTTTTGTAAATATATTGTAGCTGAGCCGTCCTTAGAAATAAAAATTAAAGAACAAATTTTAAATCATTGGCTGCTGTCCTAATGTCCTGGCTACTGTTACTTTGGTCAGCGGGTGGCCTGGTCAGCCTTTCCAAAGCCAATTTTCATTTTAAGATATTTTTATTTCTTTGAAATAGGCGAAGCCTTTGGAAAAATGAGGGAGCAGCCCGCTTGTGCTTGTGTAGATGAAGGCTTATATGTGCAACAAAGTACCTGTAGAGTTTTTATATTCTGTTTGCAGTAATAGTAAACAGAGCATCTAAAATAACCACTTGCACATTGCAACAAACACATCATCATTTGCTTAAAAAGAGTTATAATTACAGTTGACGAAGCATGGACACCATAAAAAATGCATTAGTTTGGCTTGACACATTAATTACCTGTTTTTGCAGATGTTTTTATATATTGTTGTGTGAACAGTTTACAAAATAATTACAGGAAAGTCATATGGAAAATAAACTAAGTGGGTGGTTTCTCGCCTTAATATTTTCATTCATGTGAATCTGTGTGAGGCACAGCTGCTCCGTAGCAAATGCAGAGGGAGAGAGACGGGGAATCTTGAGGGGTTTTTATTCTAAGGTCTCTGATCAGCCTTGCTGCACTTTTATATCTTGCTTTAGCAGTGTAGTTTTTAAACATGTAAAATGACATTGCTGATTTAATCCCAGTGATCAGGAGGGGGGAGAAGCTTTGATCCTGATCAGATGAAACGTAAATCTTCTAGTATCTAGGAAAATAAATGAAAAATCAATATTATTTTAAGCAGGATGATCTTTTATGAGCAGTTGTAAAGATTCATCAAAGGCTTTGACACAGTTTAAACATTTCCTGTTTGCTGCCATTTAAAGAAAAATGCCTTTCAAGTTTAAATTGTAATTAAAGAGAGATACCTCTTTAGATTATTGTGGGCTAACCACAGAATGGAAATAGCTCAATATGCTCACACAGTGTTTAAATCAAAAGGTCTTAACTAGGAATAAATTAGTTGATTCTTTTGAGAGTACACATTTTGCGTAACTAAAAACACTGTCCCATAACAAAATGTAATATTGCATTTAAAAAAAAATAATGCATAAAGTCTGCATCACAGCTTTAACATCTGTCAGATACAAGGATTTGTTCTAGTACTGTTTTAGTGATTTATGTGGTTTTAAGTGAAGAGTTCTATGATCTGAAATTTGGCATAAATGCCAAACATTTTTTTAGTTTAATGGGGTCTTTATTATTAGTCATCACCCTGTGTTTAAGGCTTTTTAAGTAACATGTTTTTAAAAATTCATATCCTGTAGTTCTTTACAAATTTTTATAAGATATTGGCTATTTAAATGGGAATTTGTATTGAAATGTAGCTTTTTACATTTTCTTGGTTAAACTAATACAAAAAATAAAAAGCCAAAATCCTAATTCCATAAATCCAATTCTCAAACATCCACCTGTTACAGTATTCAGAGACTGAACTGTTAATGATCTTATTCACAAATAAGATGGAAGAACTTGTTGAGTAAGTGTTTTGTGAATCCACACCCTCTTTTATGGCTGACGATTTTAATGAGGGAACAGTTTGCAAATGTTATTTAACAAATTACTCAGGAAGGAAAAGTAGAAGGAAAACTGAAATTAATGTCTTGTGAAAGTAGGGAGAACGAAGACAGCTCTAAGGGGAGATCCTAGCTTGTTTGCGTTAATTACTGTAAAATTACTGAAGCATTGAAAAACTGCAATAAACATCCAAACTAAATACACATAACTAACAATTAAGCAGTAAGCTTGACTTTTATGATAGCCTTAGACACTAACCTAGCAGTTTTCTACCCGTCTGCTTGAAGAAAACACTGGCTGAAGAGTTTATTGTTGCTGTGCAGATGACTCCTTTTCCCTGAGTGACTGCCACTTGGTGTGTCTAAGAGAATCACAGAATCATTTAGGTTGGAAGAGACCTTTAAGATTGTTGCAATCACGAGTGGATCGGCACAAGAAAGTTTTTTATGGTGCCGTAAGATTAAATGTAAAGATGAAAGCGAGCGCGTTAGTTAGGTTTTAAGAAATTGCAACACACGTTTTTAAAAAACTGTGTATCTATTCTCTTCTGATAAAGCCAAATCCAAGTTCAAACGATTGAGTGTTGTTGGGTTTTTTTTATCCTAGCTGGGAATAAGACTTGGCAGTCTCATTTAGGGGAATTTCACCCAGAGAGTGCTACCGATTGGAGGCTGATATTAGAGGTGCTGGACCCGGTACAAAGTCCCCTCTGTCTTTAGAATGAGAGAAATTGGTACGTATCCATAATATTGTATGCTGAAAGTGCACTGAATTTCTGACTGTCCAGCTCCTTCCCAAATCAAGTGTAGTCCAAGTTATTTGCAGAGCAGGGCTGTGTGTCTCTGTCCAAGGAGGTGACAATCACTTTTCCCTCCTGCTGTGAGGTAGATAATAACATTTACAATAGATCACTTACAGTAGAGCTTGAATTAGATTGTAAGTCTCTTGTACTAATTCTTGATGGAGTCTGTGTGACGGTTCTGTGTGTTTAGGTAGTTTGTAGTCATGATATGAAATGGAGGGGGAGTCTTTATTTTAACAGGGACAAAATGATTAGTAGTAGACCATGGCAACAAAGTGGAAAAGAGCCCCTGCCTTCTTCACTCTCTGAGTGTAAGGATTGTTAAAAGCAATGATTCATTCCCTCTTGCTTGGGGTGGGGGGAAAAGAGCAGCTCCGAGAGCTTACAGCAGAGGAACTCTCCACGAACTTTCTGAAGAGACCTCGTACTGAGTTTTTCATTATTCTCTGCCATCTTGAAAGTGTTTTGGAAAAACTGAACAGTCAGACAACCTGCTCCTTCTCCTTTATTAAGGAGTCAGTGTTCAAGCTAGTCAGATCTGGCTGACCGAAGGATCAGAGTGATTCCTCCTGCCCTGAGCTGCTGGAGAGACGTGGCTGCAGCTTACCCCTTCTTTGGGTCCTACCAGTAGTGAAGCTGAGTGCAAATTTCTGAGAGAGGCTTGCATATGTGCACATGTACTCTATGTGGACGTGGTTGACCACAAACAGATTGGCACAGGCAGAAGGATATTGCCTTTACAGACACCTACATAACCGCAGGCAGCGTAAACAGCCCAACCTCTTATGAACTATTGCTGGTCATGGAAAGACCTGCTGTTCAGGTCTCTCTGGTAGCTGCCCCCAGCTCTGTGATCCAGCTCTCGGACATTTTGTCTAACGTGCCTACTTATCTTGAAGTTTGTTGGTGTATGTTACGCACAGAGAATAATGAGCACGCTCATGCAGAAAATAGTGAGAAATAGAGTTTAATAAGAAGGTAAGACAGACAGTGGTGGTCAGGTACAGGGCTCAGTCAGACAAATGTGCTCACCAGCGCCCTGCTTACGCGCAATTGGCCTGTGTAATTCCTACCTCGGTTTTCTCATGCTTGTGCCCCCCTTCCACCTTAACCCTTCCTTTTCCTTACCTTTAATCCTGCCCCTAAACATCTTAGTGTCTTATGCATTCCTACAATCCCCCCCCAAACATCCCACAATGTTTTGCATACAAGTGTTTAGACAGTAAGTTTTCCCTCAGACATCCCATAATAAGTTTGCTCTTTATGAGACTCATTCTTGATAACCCACAATAATCCTGGTGGTGGTTTTTTTTTGTGGTTTGTTGGGTGGATTTTTTTTTTTTTTGGTTCCTTATCAGTTATCAAGTTTCTGGTTGAACTTCTTCAAGGTTACACTCAGAGGTTCCTTTCGTGGCCCATTGATCAGTGTCTTATGAGTTCTAGTCTTTGTTATTGTCTCTGTTATCTGCTATTTGTTAGGGTTTGTGTATTTGCATGTTTAATTTATAACCTCTTCTGTTCCTTGTCTTGTCTTTCATGTTGAGTAGCTGTTAGTCAGATATCCTTGCAGTTCCTTGCCCTGTTCGAGCATCGGTTTGTGAGAGGTGCTGACCTGCACCTGTCGGTGCAGAAGCTTGTCACAGCCAAGGCTATGTTTCTGCAAGTCTCGGATGGCCTCAGTTATGGCTGGAAGAGACTGTCAGGGCCATATGAAATCTCTGCTGTTGCTTCGGCTTCTTCTGGGATGGTTTTCCGTAACTATTTTTCAGTACAGTAATCTCAATTCTCTGTTATAACAATTGTGGCTCACAGTTCTTTTATCTTTGCTTGGTTGACTGGTTGTGTGTTGTCATCACAAACTGAGTCTATTATAACGATATACTGCTCATGATGTGAATGTCTAAACATAAATTGTAAGTTTTAGAGTGAATTTACGCAGTATCACAGGATTATCACCTCTTGGAAGAGTTTGGATAGATTAGACATAATACAATGGTGGTTCAGCCATCTGGGCAGTGAAGTAGTTGGTGCAAGCGCTTCTTCCTTTCTTCCTGTGTCACCATAAGCCAACAGGCAAGGAGCAGGTAGCATCAGAAAGCTGTGAGCGAGAATTCTTGGTGTCTCTCATGTTGCCTTCTATTGATAGCATTTCCTTTATACTTAGGAAAGTCCATATTAGAAACATGGCGAAAAACCAAATTTCTTTATTGTTTTGTTGTAAACGTCTTATTGTGTCTTCCCTAATTGAGGTTTTTTGGGGGTACAATGTTTGGATCAGTGGTTTGTTTCAGTTCTTACTTATGTTACCATAGAAACATATACAAGATCACAGAAAAATGAGGTAAGACTTCTTATTTACCTTAGCCTGTAGCAAGGCTTAAATTGTTATTTTTGTAGAACCCTGAGATCATAGTACTTGTTTTTTATAAGATGCATATCTGTAGGTTTGATTATGAATAACCCAAAGGAAATCAAAAAGGTAGAATCAAAGCAGTCATGTGCTTTGATTACTTAGTATTTCTCTCTCTCTAGAAAAAATAACTTTCTTTTTCTCCATTGAGGTGAATCAAGTCCAACTCGGCGAGAAGCAGTGAAAAGGAAGACTGCAGAATACCTTATGCGTGCTGAAAAAATTTCCAGTCTCTACCATAAATCGTCTGAAGATACATCTGTTTCTACGGTAGGCTTTAATTTCTTTTTTTCTGAACCAGAATTTGGTATAATTAAATTGTCCTGTCTTTTAGCAAAGCATATTCGAGCTTGAGGTTAAAAAACTGTCTAGAATTTCTCTTTCAGGAGGCCTGAGGAGTATTTTGATGTTACATTTCCGTTAAGTTGCCATTCTTTTCTGATTCTTGTTGGTTGCATTTCATAGCATAATGAAGAGACCTTGAGTTAATTGGGGCATATTTTTTAGCATACTTTCCTTCTACTTGCAGTTGATGATATAAAATTTTTTAATCATGCTAAAGAATACATGAGAATATTGCTTGGCCCTGTAGGGAGCGGAAAGGCTGTTGGTTTCTTTAGCCTAGCACATAATGGTGTTTCGGAAATGAGTCAAGCACATGGCGCGGGGGGGATGAGAGATGAATTTCCCATAAAGTAAGTACTTAATTGAGCAAAAGTTCTTCCTGATCCCTTCAGATGTCTCTCTTGGATGTACTTGAGTGATCAGCTGCTGCTTGATTTTTGAGGAGTTTCTGTAGTAATTCCCACCTTCTTAAGCAGAAACACCCTTATCTGTACCTGTACAAAAGACAAACAAAGCTTGTTCCAAGGCACCCTCAATAAATTTCTACTTTGCCCTTCCCCAACCAGTTCCTTTGGGACTTATCTGTTCTTACTTTAGACTTTTACTGCAGTCATACTAAACTGTGTGTGGTTGTCGATGACTGCCCTATTGTAGTAAATACAAAAGTTACCAACTTCCTGTCTCTCTACATTTATATCAAGTGAGGACAAAAAGGGCAGAAGATTATTGCTTCTTATTTCGCACAGATCTGAAAGTGCTTTAAGGAGACCACTGCTGCAAAAATGGAAAGCCTTATAAAACCCGACTGCCTAATAAGTAAATTAAAAAAGCAAAAACACTGATTTTGAAGGGTAGCTTTTTTAATGTTGAGAGCCCACAAGTACAATTTTAAGGATGTTCCAAATGGGATATATTTTGTGAGATTTGGAGTCTTGCTGCTGCTATGAATTGTACTTTGAACAATTTAGTATTTTGGACTGATATGAACTCCTACTAGGTAGTCTTTCTTTGGGTCAAACACCCCTGAAAATGGGGAAGAATCTATATTGAATGAAAACCTCAGTGTGTTTGGAAACCACAGAACAAGAAAAAAACCCACGAACAACCTATTTTTGCCTTTTTATAAGTCTAAAAACTAATTGTACTTGGGAAGGAGGAAGAAATAGGTTGCATTTTTGTGTGTGAACTTGAGAGGTAAAGTATTTCCTCTTTTATGCTGTATTGAATAAGGCACATGCCTTCTTTGCAGATCCAAAGGAAAGCAGGATTAATTGGGATAAGATAAGAAAAAAAAAAAGTGGTAAGAATAGAATACCGTTTTCCTTCTGTGTTGAAACTCAAAATTGACAAGTTGGGGCAAATCTGACTTTGCACAAGCAAAATTTTACACATGGCTTATTCTGCTTTTTACAAAGCAAGCCATGTTTCCACAATTTGGCTTTGTTTTACCTAAGTCTGTACATGTATTTTAGTTCCTTTTATTTGCTACTCTTCATAATGCGTGAACTTGACTTTTATCTTAGAGCTTTGGAATTTGCTGGCATCAAGGGCAGATGGCGCTGGCGGGTCACAGTGGTTGTGGTGAGGAACAGCTTGTCTCCAAGTTGGTAGCTGAAAGTTACTGGGAAGAAGGACTTATTTCCCAATGTTATTGTAAGGGTAGTGGTAGGAACCACTAAGAATTGTCATGCTCTGTGCTTTGGCTTAGTGTCTTAAGGAAAGTGAGGAATGTGACCCTTCCTGTGTGTTCGTTGCTGACCTGACCTGAGTTCTTGCGCCTTAGTTACTGTTTATCCTTTTTTACTCCCATGATAGGTTATACTGGAGTTTGTGTGAATTGTTCCATCCCATGCAGACAGCGATAAGTACAGTGAAATGACCTGCGTCTATGTGCAGTGTGATTCTTGGGAGGTACTAGTGGAAACATGCAGATATTTGGTGTCCTTCTCCTAAAGAAATCAAGTCTGTAGTGTACAAGGTTAGTGTGTATGCCTCCTTGCACCTTCACTTCACACCAGCTTGACGTTTGTCTAACTGCTGTTTACATGCCGTTGGTCATGCTGGGGCAAGGCTGGTCCGCTACCACTAGCACCTCCTACTGCTGTAGGTCATGCTGACCGATACCATCTCTTGTTCAAATGCTGGTGCTTGGACAGGATATATATGCAAATGTTTAAGTAACTCTGTACAATTCCTTCTTTGCCTGCATGGATCTGTAAAGAGGTCTATCCTCAACTCTTCTGTGCTGGAGGGACACTGAAGTCTTTGAGAAAAAATACTGCACACGTAGGAAGCCTTTCCTAGAAGCATGGCCAAGTGCTGCTACACCTGCTGGCCCAGCACAGTTTGAACTGTACAACTGAAACTGATTTGCAAGAAAATGGTGGACAAATACTGTACCCTAGCAGTACCTATATTACAATTGGCAGAGTGCGGTTTTGTTACGAGAAGCATGGTTCAGTGCAGGGAACTTTATGGGCAGTGGGGGTGCTGAGACCGTTTGCACCTTGGAGGAAGAGGTCTGACTAGTAAGCAAGCATGGGCATTTAAGGCAAAGTGTTCTGGTTCATGACCTGATGTTAGAAGGCAGAGCTGCTTTGTCACCTGTGTCTGGTGTAGATAACTTTGTGTTTCCTATTGCGCCCTTACAAGGAACAACCACAGTGATGAGCATCTAAACTAGGCTCACCTGTCCTTCTTAGACATGACATTTTACTTCTTTCTCGCCCACCAGGCCAGAGAAATGTCCAGCAAGGGAAGAGGTAAGCTCAGAAGTGTGGGTTCAATTATCGTCCTGCACCCCTCAGCCTCTCATATCTCCCAAAGGCTCAGGCTGCCAGTCATGTGCTGAGCCATGTGCTGCAGTCTCAAAAGGCTATGCCTGGTAAATGCGCCCCAAGCCACCCATTTTCCATCTGAACATCATATGAAGCTAAAGCACGGTGGCTTTTCTCTGGGGGCCTGGGGCAGAAGGAAGCGAGCCATTCTTTCACAACCCAAAATGCCAGACCCTGCCTCTTCAAAGACCAGATTTCCCTAGAGGCAAAGGCCTGGCATTTCAGAGCTGAGAAGCAAAAATTATCTTTTATGCCATGGAAACCAAACAAAGAACAGTAGTAGTTTGTTACTTTTCTTGCCTCAACAAAAAGCCAATAGTGCAGCCCTCAAGGATAGCATCCTTAGCAACCACCCTGCTGCTGGCAAGTCTGAGTGGTGAAGAGAGGAGCACAAGAGGAGGTGTTTGGAGAACCCTTGGCACTGTTAAAAAAAGGTTATGGGTAGAGGGCTTAAGGATGGATAGAGGATTTCTTAAGGCTGAAAAGAACCACAGGGAACTGATGCAACTGTGACTGACCATGAACTGGGAACTCACTTGACAGGGTCTTGTAAACATTGAGAAAAGCCTTGTTGTGACCCATAGCAGTAGGAGATGTGGAGACAGCTTCTGGAGGTTGTAAACAGGCATGTAGACCTTCTGGAAAAACAAGCTGCAGCAAACGCTGTCCTTCTCTTCCTCCTCTGGCACAGCACAGCAGCCTCAAGGGTCTTCTCAACAACAAATGCTCAAGAATGCTGTGTAATGACAGCAGCAGGCCATTTTGCAGATTCTCAAGCTGTATTTTCTCCTCTGCCCCTTTATAAGTACCAGCTCTGGGGAGCCACCTCCAAGCCCGAGTGGGAGCTGCAGCAACAGCCTTTGAATCACACTGGATTGACTGTCAGAAAGCTGCAGTCTTACATAGCTGTCAGCTGCAAGACCCAGCACAGCTACACGTACAGGCTGTGGGTCCATTTTAACTTTGTTGGTATTTTTCTAATGCATTTTTTTTTCTCTCTTTGAAATTATTTCTGATTCTACTTACGCCCATTTTTTTTATATTCAGAATTGTCTCTTTGTGCACCATTATAAAAGCTGTTGTCTTTTAAAATGTCAATTATTTTTGATTTTCAAAGTGATTTTGTAACAAGAGGTACATGCAAGCCTGATGCCCAAACAGGAAAAGCAGTCTTCATTCTTCTTGGTTTTCATAAGATATCTTACTTCCTAAAATTCTCATTAAATGTGCATGAAAATTACATGAAGTATAAAGAAAATACGCTGCTGTAGTTCTGTGAGATGTAAATTTAACATAAAATAAGAAATTCAGTCTCAAGGCTTCCAAGATCCCATCCAAGGTGTGTTCCAGCTTCAGGGAAGATACAGTCCCCAGTTGGTGATCACTGGGGGCCTTCTGAAGCACACCATAGCTTGCTCTGTTTCAGATGCATGCAGAGATGCAACCCGGTTTTCTCCTGGTGCAGCATGAGGAAGGGGCCAGGATGTTCTACCAGACCAGGAGAGCTGGAAGCTCTTTCATACCCATGGCATGAAGCCTCGCACCTCAGGACAACAGTATCTGCTTCAAAACAAGGCATCTCCTTGCTGCAGTCAAGGGTCTGGCCATGCTACAGGGGGATGGTTACTGAAGTCATCAGATGCAGACCTCTGAGTGGTGAGGGGAGATCGCATTTTGATGTGCAGCTCTGCACTGGTGTTCGTGAAAGTGCTCTTTTTTTATCCTGAGGTTCTGTGGTGACTGCTGTCAAAGGTGGCAGCATCAGCAGTACGGTAATTTCCCACCAAATGGTGTTTGTGTCACTGGGCTAGGGGTAGTGCTCTTGCCTTACATGAGGTTAACGTGAGACGCTCTTCCCCTTGCTTGGCTGGTGGTGTACTTCTCTTTCTCCTCCTGCTCTTATAACTGCTGGCAGTGATGCCAAAGCTGAGGCAAGAGCTACTGCCATCTTTCATTGTGTAGCTTGCAAAGCTAGAGCCTTCCGAAGGCGAGTGGTGGCCACGAGCTGCTGGGTCTTTGCAGAGACCAGCATCACAATCAGCATCATCGTCTTCTACTTGAAATCAGCACACGCGAGCCAAAAGGTGATGGTGGGAAAGGAAAGGGTCACGCCAATCCTGAGTCAGGTAACTCCGGCTGTGCAGCTCAGAGTGTAGTCTGGAAATAGTTTCAAAATGTATAGGGCCTAGCCGCAGGGGAGAAGATCCTGGGATACCTGTGCAGCATGCTGAGCATTTGGACAGGCTGCTGAAGGCCTTCTGCAGGCAGAGTAGCCTGCCACTTTCTTTAGTATATAGATGCCTTATTTCTAAAGGCAAACTAAGCCTTTGACTTTTTGTTACCCTCCTTCCTGTATTTTTTTTTTTTTGTTCCCCTCTTTTTGATGAGAGCGCTGGGTTTTAGTTATTTTTCTTATCACTGGCTAGATACTGAGCTTGGGTTTTTACTCTATTCAGAGGAGCAGGCAGCTTCATAGAGCGCTTAATTGCGGTAGTTCCGGGAATTGGGTATTTAGGGTTTGCTTCCGGCTTGCTTCACAACAGAATGTGATGCCTCCCCATCACTGGGCTCCACTATTAGACTTTGCAACAGTGAAACCAAAGTACTGTAAAGAGCAAAAAATAACCTGAAACTGATAAAAATGGAGAAGCTACTGGGAGCTGTGGAGATGCGGATGTGATTGTTAATCATTTTAAGGTAAGAAGTGACTGTAGAAATGCGTGTATGAAAAACAATGTGTGTACACTGGATTACTGACTGTGCCACCATTGGTGATATTTTAGAGAAGGCCCCCAAAATATGTAGTGTTTTATTTTGGGCTCTTCAGACATGATGGGTGCAGAAATATGATTCTGTGGCATTATTAGACAACTATTAACTTCTGTAGAGATGCATGAACTTAATTCATGGTTGAAATGTTATGCATAAGAGAAAATTTTAAAAGCTTGATTATTGAGGAATGGTTATAAAATGTAATAGCATGCAGACAGAAGTAGAAATCTTTTATAGTAGTCTAGAGGATTTGGAAATATTCTCTTTCATTAAATGTATTCCTTAGAATGCTTTTGAAGTCTTGTCATGAATAAACTCTGTGTTAGCACAACTCTTTGTTTCAAAGCAAATATTTCGTTATTGCAGAAAAATTATACAGATTGCTCAAATACAACGCAACAAAAGAAATACCTCGGCCTTCCAACGGCTTGCTAGAATGTGGAACCTAAATTAGGTTTGGAGAAAAAACTTAATGTAGAGTTTTTTGGTTTTTTCTTCTTCATGCTAAAACCTTCAGTGATTTGTAGAATCTGGGCTATTTTCTCTTAAGTGCTGTTGGTACTCTTGCTCGGCAGTGTTTACATGACAAAACAATTATAAGACCCAGACAAATAAATGAAGATAAATAATAAACTTTTTAAAACATTGAGCACAGCAGGTGAATGCAAAAGAAAAGCACACTTTTCTCCCTGCTTTTTGAACGTGTGTTTATGACCCTTTCTGTTGAATTTTGCAGGCAATGCTTAAATAAGGGTTGATTTTTGGGAAAGAATTTGGAAGGAGAAAAGGTGGTTGACTGGCAACAAGATGGGGAATCAGTTTTGGGGAGGGCTTTGGGGAGACCCTCTGGACTTTGAGGACAGCACAGTAAGGATGCTGGAGGGGAAACACTAGGGAGGAAGAAAATGGAATTCCCTAGTTCAGTTTTTCTGGGAGTTTCTGATGATAAGGGAACATGTCTTGATTTTCCCTGATACCTAAACATTTCATCCACAGCATAATTGCTTACCAGCAGTTTTTCGTTGTGACATATTTGTTAAAAATTGCCTCAGGATGCTGACAAATTAGATAAACAGCTTCTGCCTTTTAGAAACCTAAAAATCAAGGAGTTTCACCTTCCTCTTCCTTTACCTTTGTGCAATAGAAGTGTACTTGGGGAGGCCAGGTTATGCTTAAAAGGAGTTTGGCATTCAACAACTCTGCAAATGAAGTTACCTTATTTGTGAGGAAGAGATCCAGGTCTGTGGTTCTACTGGAAGCTACATGTTGAATTTTTGGAGGAGGATCTAATGAATTGTCTCAGTTGGCAACTAGAAACTTCTGAAAATGTTGGTTAACGTGCCAGAGGTATATGTGGTGCTTAAGAGGTTGATCTTTGTCCCAGAAGGCTTCCAGTTGAAACGTTGCTCCCTCCTCTGACATGCAAGCTTTGAGTTTGCCCCGAGAAACTACAAAACACAGCAGGGACAAAAATCTATGTGTATTAACTATTTGAATAATTAGCATCTACTAATTCTCTTACTATGGTGTTAATTTCTAGATTAATGATACGTAGCTAGCTACTTTTTTCTATGGTAGTTTTAGGAATTGTTTCTGTTGTGAACCTTGTTATTAAAAGGATTTCATAAAGCCCAGAGAATCCTGTTTATAATTCTATATTTTATGTTCTTCAGACTTAAAAAGCCTCTAATTTGCTTTCTCCTCCTCAGTGATCTCTGAATTATTTTGTATACAGAATACCTGTAAGGCTTTGATTGATTATTGTGATGGGGTAAGAATTTAGCAATCGATTGTCAGGTTCCATTAAGCTTAGAAGGTATAAAAATTCATTATTTTTTCTTTTTAAAATTTTTGTTTTCAATGTTATCTTGATTTTTATTTACTTGCAAGTTGTGTTTTTCCCCCACTAAGGACAAACAGACAACTTCTCCTTTCATCTTCACTCTCTCTGATTTATGATAAATTTAGTTTCCTTCGGCCTGGCATTTGCTTCAGCAGGCAGTCTTCCTTCAAGTACCACCCTGATTGATGTATAATCTTTGATATCTTCCATTAGCCTCCAGGATCACTAAGTTCAAGGCCCTCTTGGAACCTAAGGAGCCCTGCCGAGGAACTGAAGGCCTTCAGAGTCCTTGGGGTGATTGACAAGGTAATTCTTCAGTGTCTCTTCAAGAGTTCAGTCATAAATCGACTGCATGCTGACATTTTGTCTTTGAAGCTGTGGATCTTAAGGATATGAAACAAAAGGGGAAAATGACTCAAATGCATCTGCACTTTAAAATAACAAAAGTAGAAGAAAAAAGGCTTTTATCTAAGCAATTCATGTAAGGTCATGCAAAATATATTTGAGCTAAAGGATAAGGTACGTGTTTGGTGGCATTCAATAGGATGAGGCCTGTTTTTCAAAAATGAAGTCATGGTTACAGTACTGGGGTAAGGACGAGTTGATGTATTTTCAGTTGAATAAACTGGTGGATACTTGAAATATAGAAGGGTAGAAATTCCTACTTTTGAACTATCACTTGAAATGGGGACTGGGGGGGCGACGACTGTTCTCCTTCCCCGAGAATGTGGAATTGAAATCCTCAGCCAAAACAGAGATTCAGCATGAAGCCAAGTTTATTTTTGACTCATGCAAATGTCTTCCAAAATCCCAGGGTAATACCTCTCTGTAAACAGTAAAGGACCATATGGATTTTTTGCAAGCCTAATTAAGAGACTAAAAGAATTGCTGCATTGTTTTGATAATGCTGATTAGTTATCACTTTACCAAATACTTTTAAGATGATGTATTATTCAGCAATGTGGCAGTGGCTAATGCAGACTGTAAAGGTTCATTTCCTTTTTGCTGTGCCAATTCCCTTGTGCCTTTTGATTGTTCCTTATGTAGTCCCTGGTTTGTGCATGAGGTATTGATGCATGGTCAATTTATGCATTTGTAACGTGCATCAGAAAACTTGTAGCTGATCTCTTAAGGTCTGTATTTCCAGTTTCTTTTTCTTGTTGGATTGAACATAGCTATGGGGACTGATTTTTTGTTTTTCTTTGCCTGTATGTTGTCATTATGTGCGTTAAGTTGATAACTTCTCCTCAGAGGGCTAGATATATTAGGTATTATGGTTGTTTTTATAGCACAGAAGGATTTCTTAGCCATGACTTTGTATTCATTGTATCTTCTTTCCTTGGTTGTAAGTACAGAATTTAGCCTGTGTTCCTCTCTGTATGCGTATCAAAGGAGTTGGAAAGAGCACCTATCTGTTGGATTAGTAGACACTTAACTAAATTAGTAGCCACTAAATGGATGCAGTAGGCATGGGCTTTGTGAATTAGTCTGACAATGTGAGGCTGCAGAAGTGTTGGAAATGAACCAAGAAAGACCTTCTCGGTATCTTCGTTCTTCTATAAGAATAATGAACAGT
The DNA here is from genome assembly GCA_009819775.1 of Phoenicopterus ruber ruber. Classification (NCBI taxonomy): domain Eukaryota; kingdom Metazoa; phylum Chordata; class Aves; order Phoenicopteriformes; family Phoenicopteridae; genus Phoenicopterus; species Phoenicopterus ruber. The sequence continues at coordinate 25,159,216 of CM020217.1, read as the reverse complement.
GACTGGAGATGCTACTTGATCAGAATGGAGCTTTTGGAGTCCTTGGTGTTATCAGATCTCCTAGATCTCTGAGTACAGCTCTAGTAAGTGTCCCAGGTGCGAGCTGAACGTGACCAGATCACTGAGGCAGAGCTGGGAAGAATCAGGGTTCTTATGATGACAGAAATACAAGATCTTAGTGTTGGAGATGTGTGTGAGGAGTAATAGGCCTGTGTATACAGCTGGTATGCGCATGTGTAAGCAATATCATAGGGGTTAGAGTTAATGTTTAATTATTGTATGAAAAAGGGAGCAATATTCTTTCAGGTGTCTTTGTACACTCTGTACCTGCTTCCAGATTCTCCTTATTACGAACTTAATCTTATTCTGAGTATGCTGTCTTTACAAACACTTAAAAATATATGAAAAAGTTGTGAGGCAAATGAAAAGCTGCTCTAAGCCCAAATGTTCAGAGCATGTTTTATTTGGTTTTATAATGCATACACAAAATGCATGTGAACATGAAGCAGAAGTGTGCACATGTATCTGTGTGCCAGAGATGATGCCCCTGCCTTTGGTTTAAAACACCATCTCCCTTCCTCACCATTGTTGTTCTTTGCCATCTTCTCTGCTTGCATACACTCTAAAGCTCACATCATGGAGAAATCCGAATAGGTGTGTAATCCTCGCTGGAGCCAAGTGGATGACATAGTGTGTGTGTTTTTGAAAATGGATTCTGAGTTTAAGGGCCAGCGTTGAAGATACCATGCTTTTGGACACAAGTCTGATTCAGCATCACGCAGAGTTTTGGCTGAAAATACTCTTCTCTTATTCTAACCCTGAGGTAGTTGCTTCGGTTTCAGCAGAAAATGGGTTTGTGGATAGTAATGAGCCACTGGCATTTTTACTGCTGTCTTACCTAATCCTGTGCAAGACTAGCTTAAACTCACTGACTTAAAAATGGTGGTGGCTGGTTTGCAGACTTTTTCTCCCACTGCTGCTTGAAGCCCAGGGTGGTGTCTACCTGCTACGGTGCTGCCTCAAGAAAACCAGCTGTTAACCTGCACTCCATCAAATGCCGAAAGGTTCAGTGCCTTCCCTTAGAGTAATGTCAGTCTTTGTTCTTCTTTTGAAGCCTCTTGAAGTGTTTTGAATTGGCTTCCTATTCACAAAATGCTTGTTGCTACCTGAAACTCTGGGTTTTTCAAACTATTTTAGGCTAGGCAGAATGATTAGATATTTAATTTTAGCCTAGTTTATTCCCAATGTGCCATCTTTCCCTTACTGTCTGCCTTTCCACCTTCCTTGTCACCTGAATAACTTTTGCTGTGTTGACCCTTTTCTGCTGAATCTGAGAGAGTTAGAGATCTTAGCATTATTAAACTCCTTAAAATATTGTGAAAATTCACAGAAGAATGACCATATTTGTGCCTTGCCTGCCATCCTTCTGCTGCTGCTCTTATGCAAAGGCTGTGGTATAAATCCAACTATTTTAATAGACCCAAGAGGACCTACACTTTGCTTGAGAAAACCAGGTTTCTCGAATTCTGCTGCTGCTGTGTTTGCTCACTTCATGGTGTCAAAGGTTAACTAGGTGGTGTTTGCAGGTATTTTATGTGTTTATTATGGGAAGAGTCTACCTATGAGTAGGTTTCTGAAAATAGAGGTTTGATCTAAATATAAAGGTGACTTTTGTCCTGCAAATGTGGTGGACCCTAAGGTGCTACTGATTGGCAAGCATAGCTCTTGTTAGTGTTACCAGAGGTACCGCACTGAAAACAGGCTAATATCTAAATATCTTAGCTACCATTATCACCGTCCAAGAACGATCAATTATTTTATCAATTCATGTACCTTAAAGTAGAAAACTTCTTTTTGGAATAGCAAAGATTTTTGCTTTGAAAATTTGCCTAATTAAAAATCAGGGTTGCAGATTCTGTGCTGAGTTTCTGCCCTAGGCAAATCTTTCCTTTGAAGCTACAATTGGCCCCTAAAGAAATGACTTTGTTATGGTGCTGCTGGATACCTTCACAATGCTGTTTCAAACCCAATTTCTTATTCTTTAGAACCCTCTGTTATTTAGACTCATTCAATTTAAAGATTCATCTTGAAAGCAGAGTGCATTAAGTAATAACTATGCTTCTGTAACCAGTGACTGTCTTTTATGTCTTTTCTATCCCCTCCCCTGGTCCCCCATCAAGCCACATTGTCCGTATTGGCACCGGTGTGACTGTGATCAGTTCTTCCGCATACGTCTGTACATTTGAGGTTGTTGTTCAATACACTGTTTGTTAAGCTTTATTGTACAATCTGAAACCTTATAAAATACTCTCATCAGGGCCTTGCTAAAATTATTTTGGGAGTTTCTGTAGAGGATTCTAGAAGTAACTAACTAATTTTCTGAAGAACTGAAAGCAATTCTGTTAATCTTGAGTATAGGTTATTTTTTGTGGCTGTTGTGCTATCGTGAGAAGTCGTAACTCTGGTAGTACATTTTGATGAATTGGCCTTAGAAATATGCCGGACCACCAAGTCAGTATTATTAATTATTTAGAAAGTGGGATTACTACTTGTCTACTTGATGAGTGAAAGTGCCAAAAAGCACAAGTATATGGAATATATGTAGAGTTTGCATGCATAATCTGCAGACCTATAGTTGAATTCAAACAAGTTATGGTTAGTTTCAATGGAATTTAATCAGAGGTTAGGAGAAATGGGCTCTTTTTATGGCAGTGTGTGTGCTGTGCATGAATAACAGGACATAGGTAGCTATGTCCTGTTACTCTTTGCTAGAAACTTAAATATTCGGCATTTTATTTTGTGGTGAGGTTAAAGACTGTTGCAGTTGTGAAATTCAGTTGACCGTAGCAGGTGTTTTCTCTCACCTGGCTCTCAGGTGCACACTGCCAAGCATCTTTAGATCATCTTAAGATTTGAATGAGTGGCTGTGTGTACATAAGAGGTGTGGGGAAAAGGGAGCTGTAATAAACAGCACGATCGAGTTCAGACATTCATTCTTGTTTCATTACAATGCTTGGAAAGAGAAACTGGCTGAAAACACGTTATAATGAATTGAACCGACTAGCAAGTTTTCCTTATCTGAACATAGCATAATGGAAAATAGCAGTGGCAAAAATGGTTAAAAATCTGAAACTGAGTAATAATAGTAACTATTGATACAAATAAAGAAACTTCTAAGAGCTTGTTTTATGTTTTGATAACTCTTTAGTTTCCTAAGTGACTTGCCAAGTCCTACAAAATCAAATCAACTACAGAGTTGTCGTCAAAACTGATTTCTTGGCTCACTACCCTCCTTTCCCTACTGCTGCGGGATTATTCCTAAGCTACAGCCAGGTTTCAAGTCCCAAGCAACAAAGCTTGCTCAAGTTTAAAACGTGATCTCTCTCCCAGTTAGAAAGAGTCCTGTCCCTTCTTCCCTGCCCTCAAACACCTGCCACTTATTTTCCTGAAGTCTTTCCATTTATCCAGTTATACCAGTCTGAACATTTCTGAGTGTTCTGTTGTTATAACCCTTCGTCTGTCTCTAGCTTCTTTCTTGTTTGTCTCACTAAAATTTCTTTTGACTTCAGTGAATGTTTTGTTTCATCTGACATAAACCAGTCCTAAGACTGAGTCAAGTAATGCAGATTTTACCCTTCCCTTTATGAAATAGAAATTAAAATATTGAATATTCCAATGCAGGCTGAACTATATGTATCTTCCGGCCTCCAGAAAGAAGTAATTTATAGAGATATTTTCTTTTAAACTGAAATTAAGTTTGTTTTCCTTAATATTACAAAGTTGCTTAGTACATAATTGGTGCCAGGCAATTACTCTGCAATGCCTAGTGGCATTTCATATTGTCAACTGTATTCTCTAGTATAACCTGCCAGACATATTTTCTAGGTTAATATTTCACCATTTGTCATTTATTGGCCAGTTTTTAGTTTGCTCTAAGAAAGGGGACTTTCCTCTCTGTTACTGACCAAATAAAAGTATTTAAAACCTGGAATATGAATATATGCTGCTTTCTTAGCATTTACGTTATTGAGAGCTGTACCATTTGTCTTTTAAGTACACTATTATTGCAAGTCGTAGAATATATGAGCCGTAAGTTCCTTAGAATAATGATCTGAAAGGAGGAATAATTGCAAACTGAAGATAATTCATATTGCACAGGTACCAGGATAAGCAATAATCACATTTTTCATACATATTAGCCAAATGTAATCTCTCTTTATAACGACAGAGGGAGACGAGCGAGAGTCCGGGTGGTGTAATCTGAAAAGTGACAAGAATAAATCTCTGTTAAATAGATCTTTTAATCCTGGTAGCCTTGACAGCCAGCACAGCTGAGGAGAGCAGGCGGAATTGCACGCCTGCTTCTGCCTCATCACCGCAACCGTGCCCTGAGTGCGGCACTCAGCCGTGTGCCGGCCCCTGCTAAGGTTTTCTTGCAGTCCCAAGTACTCGGGCTGGGATCAGGTGACAAACTTGTCTCGTTCCTGGTTATCTGTCACTACCTGTAATGGGATTTTCCAACTGGTGAGGTAAATGCAAGAAGAAAAATCCTAGGTGATCATCTGATACATCTTCGAGTTTGTAGGACTTCTGCTAGAGAATCTATGCTATGATAAGAGTGCGTTTGTTTAGGAGATAAGGACCGGAATTAATAGATGGCCCACTGGTGATGTTGTTACATGATGTGTTTTCAGTGTAGAACAGCAATTTAATAACAAAATGGAGCTGGTTTTAAAGTAGTCCCTTAGCTCTGGTGTGTCTTCAAAACCCTTCAGGTATGGGGTACTGCAGTAAGAGATCCTATTGCATTTTTTTTGATCAGGCACGAGGTATTTTTCAACCAGTGTTAGTGAACTTAAAGCCACATTTTTGTAAGCAAATGAGTTTTGCGGTGTTTATTTTGCTTAGTGTTAAAACCTGCTCAAGTAAATAAAAAGCACAGGTATCTTCTGTGCTGCATCCTAAAAGTGTGGAGCCTGGAAAAAAAAAAAATCAATATTAGATACTGGGGGGGGGGCGGGGGAGGAAGGAGGGAAAAACCCCCCAGAAAAGAAAGGGAGACCGGGGAAGCAAATGCCTGCAGTGTGACAGAGGACTGCATTTATATTAAAGCCACCTGCAGGAGAGCAGTGCATTTAGAGCAGTCCTTAGTTCTTCCAGTGTTGTCCCCCGCGACCTTGGTTGGGTGCTCGCTAGGGTGGCTAATGGTTCACCATGTTCTTTTTTCCTGGTGACTTGCCTGTTGCCTGCCTCTGGGTTTGTGGTTCCCCTTATGCTGACTTCTGCAGTATTCCTTCAGTCTCTTATCTCAGGGCTTTGATGCATATGTTCTGAAGGTGGCCACCGTGACTTTGGGTGGCAGCAGATGGTAAACCTTCAGGCTGCCACCGGCTATACTGGTGTTAAGTTGGAAACTTAACGTTTGATGAAGAATCAGTAGTGCATATGAAAGAGCTTTTACTGCAGAAATATCTTTTAATTAAAAAAAATTAGCATACTGAAACATTTGCTAATTTCTGTGCATTTAAAGGATCCTAAAATTAACTGTTTTCTTAAAGCTAGACTATGGTTATTTACCAGGCAGGTTTTATTTTATTTTTCTCCAATTAATTGTACCTACTATATTGAATTGAATTTAATTTATTTTCCACTAAGCTGTTGGATGCACTGTAAATCAAATCTAAGAAGCTAATTTTTTTAAGTAGCTGCTGTCAGCATCAGAATTAACCCTTGACTTAGGAAAAAAAAATAAAAATCACAAGTAGAAAATCCTATTTGGCATCATGGAGGGTTATTGCTATTTGCCACTTTACTGAGATGCTGCCATGCAACGCTGCTGTGTTCACTTGTGTTTTGTGATGTGCCTGGGAGCCCAAGTGCTTGTACAAAATAGGGATGTCTGTGCTGCTGAATACACTTATTTACATTATATATTTATTTGTGGCAATTCCTAGTTGCCTGTCAGTGTTTTTGGCCACATTGAGGTTGCCATCAATGCAGAAAACCAGGGAAAGAACGAGTAAGCAACAGTGCTGCAAAAGCCAGCATGATATGTAGACCTTGACTCTGTTCGTACATTAGTAATACAAATAGGATTTTGCCTTGTCTCCTTTTGTGTCACAGTCTAGTTGCTCAGTGCCCAGGAATGCCCCGCTGTGCGTTTTTCTCCCTCCCCTCTGAGCTAGGATGCTGAATGTTACAGCCGACAGCTCATTGTTAGGAGGTATTAGACATTACAAGTTACACAGCAGTCGTCATCGGTAAAACAGGTTCCATCAGCTTATGCAAGCGAGGAACAGCCCAATCTAACGTGAGCATCTCTGTGTGATCTGCTCTGGAGAAGGAGAGAGTTACGCAGTAGGGAATGCTATGTGGAATCTTGTTTTGTCCCATTCTGCCGATAGGGTGGAGGCTTGTCACTTTGCATTTTAAAAAGAAATCTTAGAAAAAGAATTACTGAAGAACCTGCAAGCACTCCCTTTTGCAGTGGGGGAGAAGTGTGAAGGAATGCAAACAGGAAAGACTTGGGATAGCACTACTATTCAGAAATTGGCTGTAAAGCATGAGGTGAGGAGAATAATTTGGCATTTGTGTCAATGGCAGGGTTACTGTTATGGACTTCTGCAGCAGGCTGGTAACGCATCCAAGAGCTGCTCACCTTTCTCTCCTCTGGACATGCAAATATACTTGTGACAGTCTCTTTCTTGGTCTTATCCTTTCCTGAAACATCAGTTTTCTGATAGGGATTTATTCATTCATGTAGTCCTTTAATTGTTTGAGCGAATCTGGTTAAACCACCTTTTTGCAATATGCGTGCAGGCTACCTTCCCTTGAAGCAGATTTTTGGTTTGGTGGGCCCAAGTAGTCTGCCAGGGCCAGATGGAGCATCACTAGGTGAATTTCTAAAGTTACTCTCATGGTTCTTCCTGGGCTTCTTGGAGTCCCTTGTGAAGTAGAGTCTTGCAGAAATGTCGGTATTGGATCAGCAAAGAAATAATTTTCCATGAAATGAAGTGGAGCTGTAGATGATCATCACTGGGGGAAGGTATGATGCTTGATGGGAAGGAAGAAGAAAGAAGCTGGTTAGTAAGACTGGTTAGTCCGTCTAAATAGTTAACCTCAAAGGCACACAAATATTATTTGTTGTTATTACAGTTATAAAACTGTAGCTGTTACTTTCATTTTGATGTTGTAATATAACAACAGATGAATCTAGCCCTAAAGGGACCCGTTGTCTGCTTTATTCCCGTTAGTGGTCGACATTCTCTGTGTTGTCTTATAGGGCGAGGGCTCAGTAATCTGTTCTGTTACACCATATGCTAATACAGTGCTGATAAGCAAGTGTGAAAAATGAAAGGGAGCAATACATTAATTGTATTTGTGCAATAAGGTATGCTATCAAAGGTAATTATTTCATGACAGTTTTAGTTATAGCAGTTGTTTTATCATGGAATAAAAGATGGCTTTAGGAGCCTTTTATTGGAAAGACAATTGTATCAAATTAGTACCAAATTAGATTTTTGTCTTTATAAAGGTGAGCAAACCCATGAGCAGTTTTTAAATTGGTGTCTTCTACTCTACAAATGAACAAATCCTGTTTGAGGGTTAAAGAAGCTATTATTCTGTCCTTTATGCTGACAGCTTCATTACTGATTGGCCTACTGTTGGTATTAAAAAAATGTTTGGCTCCTTATGATCTTTGTGCATGCAACTATAATATTAATACAGACCACGGAACTGTTCATTAAGAAATGACTTTAAATGAGGTTGATGCTTGTAAATCTGGAGAGATACAGATGTTAAATGCTGCCATTCCTTTTCATATACAGCCGTATGGCTAATAATTTCCAAGTGGCTAAAGCTCTTGTTAGCAAGAGTGCTGGTGTGTTAAGAATGGCCCTATAAATAACTTTAAGAACTGAAGTTGAAGGTGCTTCTTTTAAAGACTATTGTTAACTAAACATTATTGCCAAACAGATGGAAAGCATTCACCAGCCTGATGTTTTTAGGTCTAATTATATTATCGCCAGTCCTGTACGGCTCAGTTGAAGAGGTGTATCCAGAGGCCAATTTATAATCATTTAGCCAACACCTGTTTGGGAGATATTGACAGTCAAAGGGCACATTTAAAAAAAAAATCACATATGTTCTCGTATTTATTGCCTCAATGTGAACAGTGTCTAGTTACAAACAAACTTGGGACAAGAAGAAGGAAAGTGACTGTAAACACATAATTGTTTCTAAAACATTTTTATCTGTCTGTCTTTTAGTACCTCTTGTAAAGTGCCTTTTATTTCTCTTGTTCTTTTGGTTTTCTTTATTGTTTGTTTGGTTGTGTTTTTTTAAATTTTACTCCTTTTGGTTAAGCAAGGATAACAAAACAAGTTTTACAGTTATTTATTCAGCTGGTTTCCACTGTTTCTGGAAGCCCCAGGTAAGAGGCCCGAAAAATTGTTCAGCAAACTCGGTGGCCTGGGAACATTTGGCTTTCCCTAGAGTGCCCTTGACATGGAAACTGTGTGTCATTCCTTTGTCAAAAAATCTAAGTAACACCACCTTCTGTTGGTATTTTTTTTGCCAGAAGATACAGAACAGCTTTTAAAATTGGGCGCAACCCTAGTAAAAGAGGAGGTCTGAGATGGAGAGGGTGTCTGTCACTTTATTTCTTTTGATGAAATTTGGTGAGAGAAGAATGATTACAGAAGACTCCAATTCTCCTTCTCTTGCTTGAGATGCTCAGGATTGTGATGGGAAGAGACGAAGGGCATTGTTTTCATAGAATCATAGAACGGTTTGGGTTGGAAGAGACCTTAAAGATCATCTAGTTCCAACCCCCCTGCCATGGGCAGGGACACCTTCCACTAGACCAGGTTGCTCAGAGCCACATCCAACCTGGCTGTGAACACTTCCAGGGATGGGGCATCCACAGCTTCTCTGGGCAACCTGTTCCAGTGCCTCACCACCCTCTGAAGAATTTCTTCCTTCTGTCTAATCCACATTTCCCCTCTTTCAGTTTAAAGCCATTACCCCTTCTCCTATCACTACATGCCCTTGTCAAAAGTCCCTCTCCAGCTTTCTTGCAGGCCCCTTTTAGGTACTGGCAGGCTGCTGTAAGGTCTCCCCGGAGCCTTCTCTTCTCCAGGCTGAACAAGCCCAACTCTCTCAGCCTGTCTTCATAGGAGAGGTGCTCCAGCCCTCTGATCATCTTCGTGGCCCTCCTCTGGACTCACTCCAACAGGTCCATGTCCTTCTTGTGTTGTGGGCCCCAGAGCTGAAGGCCGTACTCCAGGTGGGGTCTCACAAGAGCGGAGTAGAGGGGGAGAATCACCTCCCTCGACCTGCTGGCCACGCTTCTTTTGATGCGGCCCATGATATGGTTGGCTTTCTGGGCTGCAAGCGCACATTGCCAGGTCATGTTGAGCTTCTCATCCACCTATACCCCCAAGTTCTTCTCCTCAGGGCTGCTCTCAGTCTGTTCTCCACCCAGCCTGTATTTGTGCTTGGGATTGCCCTGACCCATGTTCATGACCTTGCACTTGGCCTTGTTGAACTTTATGAGGTACACACGGGCCCACCTCTCAAGCCTGTCCAGGTCCCTCTGGATGGCATCCCTTCCCTCCAGCGTGTTGACCGCACCACACAGCTTGGTGTCATTGGCAAACTTGCTGAGAGTGCACTCTATCCCACTGTCTGTGTCACCGACAAAGATATTAAGCAGTGCTGGTCCCAGCACCAACCCCTGAGGAACATGACTCGTCACTGGTCTCCACTTGGACATTGAGCCATTGACCGCAACTTTTTGAGTGCAACCATCCAGCCAATTGCTTATCCACTGAGTGGTCCATCTGTCAAATCCATGTCTCTCCATTTCAGAGACAAGGATGTCATGCGGGACTGTGTCAAATGCTTTGCACAAGTCCAGGAAGATGATGTTTTGAATGCGGTCATCCCAAAGAGCAAAGGTTGCTTTGCTGCAGCTGCTGTTTGGGGGAAGCCAGTACAACCCTGCCCTGAGATGTCCCCTCCTTGCCTGGCCTCCTGGGCCTTTTGCACATCTCCACCTCACCTTGCTGTGGGCAGTGCATAGGATGGCTGTTTCTGCAGTTCCCTTGGTGTGGGGAAAGTCAGCACGTCAACCTGGTAGACTTCACCCTTTCAGAGATAGCAGGGCATGACCTCATCACTGCCCCACACAGCAGGGAGATAAGGCACACTGTGTGCTGCGTTTTGCTTCTCCTGTCACCTGATGAATCTAACACTGTACTGCTCCTGACACGTCATTCCTCTACAAGAAGTCTTTTTTGATGTGAGCTGACTTGGTCTTCACTGCATCTTGCCTGTTGAACTCAAAGTTTGGTAACCCCAGTGCTGACATTTGCAGCCCTTTAGGTGTTTGATTTTGCAGCCTAAATATTTTGGTATAACTGTGTGTGAATGTTTATACTGGAAGTTTACAATGTCTGTTGTAAATAAACAGTGGGTGCACGCTCTTTTTCTTAGAGGAGGGTTGGGCTTGTGCTACTCGTGTGGCTGTCTTGCAGCTGGTGCTTTTCAAGTACATCTCTGTTCTTGGAGTTTGAAAACAATTAACTCCTGAGCAGGGTGATTTGAAGGTGGAGATGTGGAGGGTTCCATATATATAAATGGAGCTTACTAAGAGGGAAGACATTTATTTAGTACTCCTCTCATCGCTGTGCTGTGTTTAAAGTGCTTTCAGTAGAGGGGATGCACTCCTAACAGAGATGCTCTCTCCAGCGAACCCATCCACTCGTTTCTGCCTAAAGAAATCCTCTTTTTTTGTGGTTACCTTAATACTAGTTTACAGTAGCACAAAGGGATTTCCTTGCAGCCATTTCTGTTGTGGCTTATGAGTGCTGCAAAACAAAAATAGCAGTGAAGGAATGAGCCAGCAGTGACTATACAGTTGATAAAACTTTTTTTTGTGGCCTGGGCATGTGTGTGGCCAGTTTTTACTTTAGCTTCCTGGCAAGAAGCTATTTAGCCACCCCACAAAACAACCTCACAACCCCCCCCTCTGATAACCCGTTGGTAAGCAACGCATTTGATGTGTAGGAAGCCTGATGGGGAAAAGTGTTGCACTAGGTAGGTGCAGTAAGGATTTAAGTGAAGTGACGTAGGAAGGTAATGCTATGTGAAGGTTACTTTTTGTGCTTTGTTGTGTTGCTACCATTGCATTTCTGTAATTATAAAGTACTGGTTATTTCTGTTACCAAGTTAGGATTCATTCTTTAAGTTAGCTGATTTGGAATCAGGTGACATTATGGTAGTTCTGTAGAGATCTATATCCTCAATCATATTTCTTTCCTAAAAGAAGACTGGTTATCAAATGTATGCTGCAGGGATTTAATTTTTTTTAATCATTACTTATATCACTTCCTTTGTAAGAATATTCAACATTAGATTTAAAAACTGTGTTCTGTTAACTTAGTCATGTGAATCTTAAATATTTCTCTGAATGCTTTTTGCTTAGGTTTTGCTTGTAATGGATACTAGAACACAGCAGACTTTTATACTGAAGGTGAGTAAAGTCTTTTATTACTTCTCTAAACAGTTTGGTTTCCTAAATTGCACCACCACACAAAGATCAATTTGCATCTAATTTATCTCTGCGATACATTGTTACGTTAATACATATATCCCTATTAAGCGCACTGGAATTCTTTTTGTTGGTATTCAGTTGCTTTCCCTTCCTTTCTCTGTAACTTCTCTGGTGCTTAGATGTGCTGGTTTACTTACTCGAGTTGCTGCCAGTTATTGAGGCCAACACCTTAGGAGGCTTTGGTAAAGAATCAGAGTTTCAACGTGCTGCTTAAAACGCCTGTGAAGCCCTGGTGGCTCAGGACATGCGCAGGCTGCTGGTGAAAGTGAAAGTTCTCCTTAGCCCAAGTACATCCACAATACTTTGTGTTTGGTCTTCCCTTAGTTGAAGAATATGATATTGGCCAAAGTGGATTCTGGATGAAATGGACAACTGGTCTTATCCAAAATTGCTTTCCTATGTTTTACATCAATAGGCTGTGAAAACTGAGTATAATGTTACTAAACGATTGAATTAATGAATAGTTAATTGGTCAGAATGCGGTTTTTCACATTACTCTTCTGTGTTTCAGAAAGTGCTCAGATCAAGATCCCAATATGCTCGGAGCATCTGTGATGCCGAGAATTAGTTTAGTATGAGTATTGTTATTGTGGCCGTTGTTTCAGGCTCCCCTTGACATGAATTCCACTGCTGATAGGAGGAAGGGCTGAAAAACTGTCCCCCAAACGTGGAGCTCTAATTAGTTGTTAACATTTTGTAACTTCACTTCAGGTCTGGCTTACAGCCCTGCCTTAACTTTGTGCATCTGGCCTTTGAAATTGTTTGTTTTAAGTATGTACTGGGTACAGAAAACCTGTTTGTTCCTCAGAAAGGATTATTTGTGAATATTGTATATTAGAACCTCGCTTTATCTACTGGCAGATAGGGTAACATTGAATTTCCCATTTAACTGCTTATGTTTATCAATATTGTAATAGGTCACGCTATTGACATAATTTTTTTTCTCTTTCTCTCTCCCCTCCCTTTCGCCCTCCCACATCAATTTTTTCACTTCTGGCAACTTCATCTCTGTGCTACCTCCCAAAAATCATTACCTCTCAAGGAGACTAATCCTTTCCTTTCCTTTTTGTTGTGGTGGTGGTTGTCTTTAGTAAAGCACAATGGAAATGTGAGGATTACCTGTAAGGCTAAGGCATTCTTTTGTCTTTAGAACTTGAATTGAATTTTTTTAATAGTGTCTTTTGGTCACACACAAAAATAAAATTTTAAAAAAAGGTCACGGGGAAATAACTGAGTGTCATCCTGATGACTTAGTTTGAGAGAGATTCTAATAAAAACATTGACCCATGTAATTGATTTTAATGGCAGCTTTGTGCCATCTTCTGTTCTCTGGAAATGCGCCAGATGCCATCAGCACAGCCTCGGGGGACCGAGGGGCATAGAGCAGCAGATGAGTGGTTTCTCTGAAGCCCAGAGTAACTTGGATAGATTAGTTTGGTTGATAAACACAGAGCACAGCAGGCTCCAAAGGCAACTGAGGGTACAACTGACCTTTTTGTTCTCTGTCAGGGTCTAAGGAAAAGTAGTGAGTACAGCAGGAGCAGAACGACCATCATCCCCCGCTGTGTGCCCAACATGGTGTGTCTGCACAAGTACATCATCTCCGAGGAGTCTGTCTTTCTCGTGTTACAGCATGCAGAAGGTTTGTCTCTCGTTTTAAGTATATTGTCGAAAAGAGTCAAAGGTTTAAGTTTTAATCAATGGTACATTTCATTGTCAAATTAATCTCTTGTACATCTAATTAAAATATTTTTAGTGTGCCTAAGAGATGTCACGTAAGACACCCCACTCCTATCCTCTGTCCCTCCCCCTTTCTCCCCCTCATTCTGCGGTAGATCTGATTACTGTTTCAAATGCCCTCAAATCCTGATGGGTTACTTGAATTGTAGCAATATTGAAAGCTTCCAACTGTTTATTTTCTACAGGAGAGTGAGTGCTTTGACTGCAACAACTATCTGCAGTATTTACAGTCATCTGTCAGAGATAAAGTCTTTGGCTACTTTTGTAAACTTTGACTAGTAAATCTTTTTAGCATCTTACAGTTAAAATGACAAGTATTTACACAAGAATTTAATAACTCTGCTAAAAACCATGAACATTTGCCTATTGGTTAATATTGCATAGTTATTCTGATCTGGATTTTTAAGAAAATAGCTAGTGGCATCACACAGGAGTTCAAAGCAGAACCACTGAGTTGTGCCTTCAAACTATTTATAAAATTCCTGTTAAATGTACAGGGAACAGGTGGCACAAAATAATTACATTTTGATTTTTTTTGTCTAACACCTGGATTTAAATATTCCCTAAATGTAATTACCCATATTTGTTTAGAATGAGTGCAGAATATAAATTTTGGCATTGCTTAATAGTTCTCTTTTTAGGAAATGTTAATAATTCAGTCAGAATGGATGATGTGAAGGAACTAAGCTAACTCATAGAGAAGATAATTTTATTATATTGAATATGATTTCTTTTTTTTCCTAATCACTTAGATTTTGGCTTTTTCGTGAACAATTTGTCACATGAGGCCAGTTAAAGTTAACTTTACAACATGAATGACGGTTTCTGCTATGTGTGACTTAATTTTGCTGTGAGCAGTGATGCATGAAGAAAAGCCTCGCGTTACAGTACTGCCTGATGGTGATCTTGAGGATTTACAGTGCTGCTCAGTACAATGCTTCTTTTCTTGAGGTGTGTGTAATTCAGTAGAATAACTTGGAGACTCTCACCTGAACTGTCACCTCCACATAAGCTGGTATATTTTGTTTGGAGAAATAATATTTAAAAAAACCCTACCCAAACAAACCCCAAAACAAACAAGCAACCCACCCACAACCCTTGTCAGATACCAACTGCCTTTAAGGCTAACATAATCAAAGGATTAAAGACAGGATAAAATAATAATTAAAAAAACCTGTTCCTAATATTTCTGCGATTTCTGAAGACCTACAGTTTTGCTCTTCTCTTCAGGAAGAACGTTCCTTCTCAAGACAGATGGAAAACCTGGTGAAGTAGTAGTGGAATTTGGGGGGACTAGTGGTCAGATGGAGAGAACAAAAATTTTAAGGAAGGCTTAATGTTACCAGTTGACAAAGATGAGCTCCTGGAAGTAATAATTCTGTTGTGACAACGGTGAGAAAAGTGGAGACATTTCATGATCAGAGTTCTTTCATTTAAGAACAGAAGCCTCAGCTTAACATTTGGGATGGATGGGGTGTTGTCTTTATAAAGGAATGATTCTCTCCTGGTCATCTTTGACATGGTCACAAATCCAGTGAAAAGTGTTTGGCCTGAATGTCTTGCTCTTACCAACATTGACTGTAGTATGTTTTGACTTCTATGGGGGAAGGATTTTTAATTTAGTAACTGCCTTCTAAATCGGGTTTGTGCAACACGCGGCCTTGTGCAGCGCCCTGCGCCATTTGTTTGATCTGCCAACAGTGAAGGTGGTGTCTGTCAAGCATCCTCGTTTTGGCTGGCCAGGCGGCAAACACATACTTGGAGGCAGCCACAGCTCATGTTTCTCCCAGCTGTGGGTCAAAGCCATGCAAGTAGGGGACATGGGAGGGAGATGGGTTATTTTAAGGTGGAGTTGAGAGAGGAGGTGCTGACGAAATACGAATGCTTTCTAGAGGGAGAGCTCTGAAGGGGAACAGGGCGTAGGGAACGTGGGAAGAGCTGGGGAGCATTGCAGAGAGGACGGAGGACTGGCAGGCTGTGCTGCGAAGGAAGGGGAGAGCTGCGGGGACCAGAAGGGATTTCGATGTGGCTGAGGGCTGTTGTTGGTAACACATGATACATGGGTTCACTTGGACACTTGTGGGTATAAGTTATAAACTGCATAGGATTTTCCCTTATTTTCTGATGAGCAGCAAGTAGTTTTGAAATGGATTCACCTCTATCCTTGTTTGCAAACCATTCAAAAATGATGATGCACTATAGGGACTTTTCCCTGATTGTCAGGGAGTTAACATGGTTAATTTCTTTTAGGATAGTCCCCTGATTTCATGAACTTACTGTCTGGACTCAGAACAGGCAAAGGGAGAGGAAAAGGAGTGATATATTCTGTTCTAAAGAGGGATAGCTGGGGTACAAAGGGATGAGTAAATTGCCTGAGAATGCATATAAAAAGTGTATTGCAGGTGCAGCGCCTGATCCCAAATCCCTAACTGGGGCACTGATTTTGTGTTGCTTCTAGAACTGCATGGTCTGTGCACCTCACCCTGTCCCAGGAGACTGATGCTGGAAAGTGGTTCAGGAGAAAGGCTTCATTTTCTAGCTCTACGTGATTAAAGCATGAATAAAAATAGGGCTAAAGTTATGCTGTACTATATGCAGGAAGTAGTCTTGCTCACCTCAGTGATGATGGTCTTGATCACATCAGTCTTACGTTAGTAGCACTCATCCTTTAAATTACAAGGATAATAATATCAGGAATCCCTGTAGATAAAGCTGTCTTAAAATGTCATCCATCTGAGACCAAATATAAATAGAGAAAGTGCTTGTAGTTAATTTTGTTAAAGGATAAAAATTTCTAGGACAGTACTTTTTAAGTGAACAGTCTCTGAAATTTTATTCCATGACTTTATGAATGCTCTTAACATTCATACTCCAAGTAGTTTTATTCCAATAGGAAAGAAGATTCTGCCAGTCAAATTTATAAGTGCTGGTGATTCATTATGTTAGGTATGTTAGCTACACCATCGGGAAGTTCAAGGGTAAAATATTAATTTAAGTGGGCAATGGCTTGAATTATAGCAAATTCAGAGGAGGTTTTAATGTTGTGTACAGACATTATGTATTTGCTAAGCAGCTCACTATTTCCTGTTCGTAGTAAATTTTAACTGTGTTATTAAGTGCAGCAGTACTGGGTTTTGTATGGAATCCTGCAAGCTTGACCGCAGACTCTTGCTCAAGATGAAGACTTCTTTTTCTTTTGGTGAATCATGATGCCATTACATCCTCAGAATTGGTGAGTGAGGTCTTGGGTTCTCTTACAGGCTTTTCTCGTGGCCACAGTTGGAGGCTTCAAGGGTGTCTCAGAAGCACGAAAGTCCGTAAAGTTATCTTGTAGCTTTGTTGGAAAGCACTTGGCAAATTCTAGTGTGGTAGAGAGCCAATCTGATGTTAATAAGGCCTCGCTTCTTCTTGGCATTACTAACTCCAGAAATTTTAGAAACAGATGCTTCAAAAATAGGCTGGGGGGCTTCCATGGGACATCAAAGTTTAAGTGGCTGTTAGAAGCTGTCAAATCTCTTTAAGCATAAACAAGCTGGAGTTCCTATCAATCTGGAGAGCACTCAAGAAACTTCATGCTGAAGAGGCTCGCTGCATGCAGGAATTGATAGACAGCAACACGGTAGTGTTCTGGCTTGCAAAGCTGGGGATTTGTTGTTAGGAAAGGAGATAGTGCTAGCTGTAAATATTCGACGGCAATCGGAAAATGTAGGAAAGATGTTAAGGTCCTTGGCGGGTGATTTTTTTCAGGAGGCTGCTTTGAAATGAGAGCTTTTGCTCAAAGTGCATCGGAAAGTGGGAGCTTTGCCTAAACTAGCAAACTTTGTAGCAGAGATTCACCATCAGCAGTGGAAGCAGCCGTGTATATGAGACTCTGGTGTTTGTAACTGCTGTCGTGTTAGAGATTAGGTTGGAGATTAGCTTCCAATTCATGTGTGCGCTGCAACCCCACTGCGGCTGCCATTGGGATGCTGTGAAACTTTATTGTCGTATCATGGTAGTGCCTACATGTCTGGTTCCCTTTTGGCCTAGAAACTGTACAAGCATGATTTTATGTAGTCATTGTGTATTAACATGATGAATTTTACCAGTAGACATGTCTTTATTGAAAAGGAGGGCAGTGATTCTAAGAAAACCATAAGGTTGTTCTTTTTCCAGCAAGGAAGAATATTAATTCGCATGAGGTGCGTGACTTACGATTGGTACTCCTGGCCATAAGCAAATTCTTATGCAGTGATGTAGAGAGTTGGGCCCGGGTTTGGAGAATAATTCAAGCAGATGTCTCTCAGTACTCTGTTTTTCTTCCCTATCCGATCACAATTTTTTGGACGCCTGGATTGTTCACTTTGACTTTATTTGGGATTTCCTAAATACAGTGATTACTGCATTCTTAGCTGCATTCCAGTTCTGCAGGAATTGGAGTGTATCGTCCTTCGGAGTAAACTCATGGGCCAAGCTAGCAAAAGCCATTGATTTATTTTGGAATATGTCTCCTTAGTCAGCCAGTCTTTCAGGATGTGAAGCTGTAATGGTAAGTGTCTGAGCACTGGGTGAAGAAAAATCCAACAGGTCATGAATTTCTCGTCAGCTAGAACAAAAACATGTTTAGGAGGCTAAATTTGCTGATCTGTTAGGTTTCATTTTATCCTATGATACGTACTATATAGTCTCTGTATCTTCGTCTCTTTGATGTTCCTGCGTCAAGTGCTATTAATAACAAAAAACTGCACAAATGTTTGAAAGAATATAAAATTATTATGGAAGTAACAAGATTCCTAGCCAACTTCATCACTTGGTCACTTTATGCTGAAATTTCCTGTTGATTATTTTGGACACTAACTTTTTAGAAGCAGAAGTACTCTCAAAGCAGAGGGATAACCTCCAGAGTGCTGGAAATGTGGTTAAGGCGATTCTAATAAGTAATTTTGCATTGAATAACTGCAGAAGAATGTAGAGCTTGGTGATTCTCATGTGCTAATAAAACCAGAAAGAGTGAGCTAGACTGGTTGTGTAGAGTCAGTTCATGGTAGGAGAAAATAATCTTAACAATTAGTTATGTTAATACTGTACGTCTGAAATTGTATTAAACACTAATAAACTTTAGCTTAAAACGGTAGCTTTTATAGTTGTTTAGTATGTTAGACTATTTGACAATGACTGAAGCTTACTTGTTTGGATTGATTTCTGTAATTTTAGTTTTTATAGATTCCTGATACTATATTAGCATGGCTTGCTAATGGGTTTTCTTGATCTTACACAACACATGGGGAGAGGGGGAAAGATTATTAGTATGTCATTCATAAAGGCATAATTATATACCCAGATACAAATACCACTCTTGTTTGACCCTGGATTGGACATTTTCAGAAAGGAATAAAATTGTTGTTTTTCACTATAGAACACAATTATTGAATAGCATTTATTTACGTATTTCCACTTGACCAGGAGGCCAGTCTTGAAATTTTTGTATGTAAACATATTTGGACATAATAAATTTTTTTTTTTGTATTTACTTGCATTTAACTCTAAATTGGAGTTACAGTAAGTAGTCATTTCCACTGTGATTTCTAAGTCCAAGTAATTATTAATGAGCAACATCTTTTTTTTAAAAAGGCAAGATAATACATTTACAAATAGAAAATGAGTCATTGCAGTTCTGTCTGTTTTCACAGTGGTGAGTTGCTGAATACTGTAAGGATGAAGAGATTTTTTTTTTTTTGTCTTTTGCAAATTTCAGGAAATTGAACATTTTTAAAAATATAGCCTGAACCTCTTGACTCTTCCAGTGATTTTTCTGTGGGATTTTGAAGGATTGATCTCAACACATCTGTTTTCCTTCCTTAATCCTTCTTGTATCTCCTTCTTTCTTAACCCACACTAAGACTTCGAGTAGAGGCCAAAATCTAGTGGAGGCTGCATGAAATCTTGCATGAAGCGAGGTGGAGGGGCTGGAAGACAGGAGTTGTCCTGAGAGCAGCTTGACCTGTCTGTAGGGGAAAAGCTAAGTCGCGTGAGGATAATTCTTGTACTTTTCATCCTGCCGGGCAGCCCAGCCCCTTCTTACCTTAACACAGGGCGCCCAGCCAGGGTCAACCCACCACATAGGGGTACTAAACATTTAGGTCAGTGAGAGCCGTTCAGGTGTCACACGTAAAAGCGCACCTGGTGTCCAGTAATGACACAGGAAGAAACCCATGACAATAGATAACAGAAATAACGTTTCGAGCTTTCTGCATCTCTGGGTCAAAGCTCAACCCAGGCCTCCATTAGAAAGACCTTTTCTTACCACTTGCATCTGAGGAAGGACTGACGGTGCTAATATTTGCATTAAAGCCGTGCCTGGAGGCTGAGGTGCTGTCGTGCCAGGCACTGTCCAAAGCTGCAGAAATGTAACGTGGGTCTTCGTGGGTCATGCTCTGTGAACACCCTTTGAAACCTGAGATTTGTGTTTTCATAAGAAATTTGTGAAGCACGAATAAGAAACACTAGTAATATGAAGAAGGAAATACTTAGCATTTGCTTGTACTAATTAATATGATGCAAGTGGGATGGGGAGACTCTGTGTTTTAATAAATGCAGCAGGGGCGTGGTTGTCAAATGAGATTTTATTGTTTGGTATGAAACGGCCCTGAATAATGCCATGCCTAGTTAAATAAACTGGGCAAAGTTATTTTGCAAGCACTGTTTACTTGAAGTAATTTAGTTGACATTTTAAAGGGAATTAATTGTTATAAAAATATTGTTCCATCAGAATCTTGGGGTAAAATTAGACTTTTATGTTACTACTTTTGTCATGGATGAAAGTGTGGAACAGTGGAGAAAGTCTTTCACACATATATAAAAATAACTGTTCTTGCTCTCTTTATCATTCTCCTTTCTGTAATTTTATCTCCCTGCCATTCCGTAGCAAAAGCATGAGTAAATGTAAAAATGTAATATTAGAAAAATAATTACTGGTGATTATGAGATGAACAACTCTTATTTTTACCAAATCAGTTTAAAACCAGTAATTCTGAAGTCCTGTGCAAGCTGCAGGGCTCGGAAGGCACGGCATGCCCTGGCTCTGCCTTTCCCTGCTGAACAGCTGTGTAACGCCTCGTATTTAAGGCAAGTGGCTTCATCTTAAGGCTCTGCGTGGACTCGCTGCTTCTCACGGAGGCGAGGTCCTGCTCGTCAGGCACTTCTGGCAGGACCAGGGCCCTTGGTGTCACTGACGCAGGGCGGCCGGTCGCTTGTGGCCAGGCGAGCTCGGCGTCAGCCGCTGCCCCGGGAGGCAGCCTGCTTCGCCGCGCCGCGGGCTGCCGCTCTGCCGCCACTGACTGACGAGCACTGTCTTGCTGCTGTGGCCTGGCACGCTTGTAGGTATTTTGAACGCGTCTTGGGGTAAGTATTTAAAGTGGTTATGCAATACAGTGGTCAGTATAGCAGTTCTTGTTCCCTTCTCTACGAGTATTGCTTCCGTTTGCTCCCGTTCGTTCACCTGGCATCCTTTCTCATCATCTTCCAGAAGCTGGCAAGGGTCATTCTGACCCGCTAAGTACGTTTGTGGCTTATGGCAGAAACCATGTGGATTAATAGATCTAAATTGTCATTTTTACGATTGGACTCAAGCTGTTAGAATTCCCTCTTAATATTTTTAATATACTTAGTTTCACCACAACCAGCGAGATGTTATTTCCCCCCCCCCCCCTTCAAAAACAAGTCTTGTCTTAGCCAGGGGGATGGAGGGCAAGAAAACTCCACATTATATTGTTCAAATTCATTTTTAAAGTATCAAGGTTTTACTGCCTTTGATAAGTTATTTTTGAAATAGCTGGGAATATAGAAAACCTGTTCCCAGGCAATGAAAAATACTTTCTTCTTTTATTGCACTTTTTAAAGGAATCTTGCCTGATATGGAGAGTGTTTAAAAATAACTATTAAAGACTGTATTTTGGAAAAAAATAAAACTCTGTTTTATCCAAATAAGTTAATAAAAAAAAAGGAGAGAACCAAAAAAAAAATAATAAAAACTTTGCAGATGCCCAGTGGGCTGGATACTTATTTTTTTCTTCTACAAAGATTTTGTTAGAACTCCTGCGTTTTCCAGAATTTCTGTACAATCTTTTAAATGGAAATGTCTTGACTGCATTTTTCTGTAAGTTATCAAAGGTGGCTTTCTAGCTTTAAGCCAAATTCTTTGGCACGTGCAAGAGATGCAGTAACTTCTTGATTTGTTTTGTGCAAATTATGTTTTGTAATCTGTAAGCTTTTTTTATGTCTACAATATTTGGAAATGTAAAGAGTCCTATTTTGTATTTTTTAAAAGTAACTATTACTTTTGGAGCTGTAACTTTCTTAGTCTTTGATGTGAAGGAACTGGTTTGCCACTGTAACTTAAGAGTATTGATAAATGCTTGTGTAATGCAGCAAGGCATAGAAAACTTTTTTGGGTTCTGAAGTTAAAGGAGAAATACATCCCTGTTTAACTAACAAAAAACACTTCTTCAAAGAGAGAAACAGATCCTGAAAATATCCTGCTAATATGAGGTAATTCCCTTCCCCTTACTGACCGTGCTAATTAGTTTTTAGTCCATCTCCCCTAATGTTGCTCATGAGCTGGGAGCTGTGATACAGAAGTATTCAGTACAGGCAGAACTGGTGATGGGCACTAAACCATTTGATCTTCCCTAGTTTTTGCTTTCTTTTGAGACAGCAGATGGGGAGTAGTCACCACCATGCAACTTGAGACAGACTCTGAAATGAGACTTTACTGAAGTTTAAAAAAAAAAAAGCTTAATCTCAGATGCAGCTCTTTAAATATTTATGTATTAATACAAATCTGCTTGAAAAGCAAGTTGTGGTCCCTGTAATTATTTCCTCCTGAGGTAGCAGATCCAACTTGATCTGTGGGCATAAGGATATAGTGTATTGTGACAATGAGAGTATTTTCCTGTTTCATAATGAAACCGATTCTGTTTTGAGTGAAATTAAGAGATCCTCCCCTCCCCCTCTTTTCTTGCAGGAGGAAAACTGTGGTCTTATGTCAGTAAGTTCTTAAACAGAAGTCCCGAAGAGAGCTTTGAAATTCCTGAACCCAGAACATCCAGTTCAACTAAAATTTACCTGGAGCAGCCAACACCTAGTCCTAAAGAAATTGGTAGCAGCACTGATTCCAGAGAAAGCTACGGGGAGAGCATGCTGAAGGTGGTCCCGCTGAAGAGCAGCCTAACGCCGAGCTCTCAGGATGACAGCAGCAACCAGGAAGATGGCCAAGAGAGCTCGAAGTGGATGGACTCAGGATCCAGCTCAGAGGAAGAGTGCACTACTAGTTATTTAACGTTATGCAATGAATACGGGCAAGAAAAAATTGATTCTGGCTCTCTAAATGAGGAACCGGTGGTTAAACTGGAGAGCGAAGGTCTAAATACCAAAGAGAGAAGTCGCTTACAGAAATGCAGTGTCATTGGCAGTGATAGCTTCACCTCTCAGATTGCATCTCAGGAACGAAAGCTTTTCATTGACGACGCTGAGTCGGAAATAGCTAGCCCTACTAGGATATTGGACTCATTAACTAAATCAAAGAACAGCCCCATGGAACTCTTCAGGATAGACAGCAAAGATAGCACTAGTGAGCTCCTGGGGCTTGATTTTGGAGAAAAATTATATAACCTGAAATCGGAGCCTTTGAAGCCATTGTTTTCTGTCCCAGATCATGACAGAAGCTTGGATGCCCTAGAGAGCAAAATGGGTGTGAGAGCTCATGACACTGTAAGCAGGGGTTCAAATGACTCCGTGCCAGTTATCTCCTTTAAGGATGCTGCTTTTGATGATGTAAATAGTGTTGATGAAGGAAGGCCTGACCTCCTAATAAACTTACCCGGTATGTCTGATGAAACAGAAGAGGCAGCAGTGTCAAGGCCAGCAAAGTTTACAAAAACTGATAGAGATATGTTGGAAGTAAAGTTATTAGAAACACCTGATGTCTTACAATTAAATAATTCTGCAGAGCCATGCAAAGCATTTGATCAAGAGCCAAATCATGTGACACCAGAAGTGGGTAATCCTTCCTGCGAGGAAGCAAATGGACAAAGTGGTGTCACTCAGGGAGCTCTTGGGACCCTCTTTACATCTGACCAAGAGGTAGGTAGTTCAGAAGACGGGGCTCTGTTTCAAGGGCTTGGAGCCTGCTCCTTAAACGTGACAAGCAAAGAAGAAAGTTTATTTGTTTCCAACCCGCTCTCAGGTGCTCAAGATATTAGCTTGGACGGAGGCATGTTAAGAAATGAAGCAGTGTTGCTGTTTTCCGATCAAACTGAGGACTTTGGGAAAGAGGAAACGGACTCGGCTTTGTTACCAGCAGCTGAAAGTAAAAAGACAGCACCAAAGAGGGAAGACAAAGTAGCAGTGGCAGGGGAGAAGGAAATACATCAAATTTTTCAGGACCTCGACGAAAGATTAGCGATAACCTCCAGGTTTTATATCCCAGAGGATTGCATTCAAAGATGGGCAGCTGAAATGGTTGTAGCCCTTGATGCTTTACATAGAGAAGGAATTGTGTGCCGCGATTTGAACCCAAACAACATCTTATTGAATGATAGAGGTCAGGAACTTTTGCAAATGCATTTCTTTTATTCGCTGTTGCTTCCAATTAACTGAGTAGGCGTTTTATCTTGTAATTAGTATCTTCATTTCCTGTCTAGAGCTTCATTATCAGTGCAGCAAATTCACCCCCAGTAATAGCTTCTAGTACTTAATGATGCCATTATTCTTAATGATACTGTTTTTAGCTACAAAAGGAGTAATTACAGTTCACTTCTGCAGAAAATGGAAGGGAAAAATGTTTTGATTTCTCCTGTCGTTTTGTTTTTAGGACACATTCAGCTAACGTATTTTAGCAGGTGGAGGGAGGTTGAAGATTCCTGTGACAACGATGCCATAGAGAGAATGTACTGTGCCCCAGGTTAGAGCAATCACCTACAATGTTTCACTTGGAAAGTAGATTAGCAGCTTTCATTTTCTCATGGAGCCTCTATAGCATAAAGCTCAAGATCATGCAATATCTGAATTTTCTTTGCTTTCTCCTGAATGTCTTTAAAAGCTAGAGGGCTCACAACTGCTTTATTGTTGAACTGTGGTGGTGTTTGTTAAATCATTTCCATAAATTGTAATTGTATTGAATATCTTGTTTAAGGAAATTTAAAGAATGTTTTGTTTTCTTGCAGTTATTTGCTGTGTGTGAGTACATCTTGATAACTGCAAAGAGCAAATAAGGGAAAGGGCAGACTGAAAAGATAACACTGAGAGCCTTAAAAATACAAAAATTTATACATGCAAAGAACATGGAGGGGGGGAATACAGCAGTTTGAAAAATACAACCCTAATAGGCTCAGAGATGCCTCTGACATTTTTGATGAGCTACAGTGGGCTTTGAAATAGTTTAGAGAGCTCTTTTCTTAGAACTGCTTTCATCAGTCATGAGGGTGATAAAATCAATATCTCTTGGGTTTTTATAGCAAGGATGGCACTTGAAACCAAGCCCGCCCTCTTTTCCTTTTTCCAATTTATTTTCTGCTAATATAGTGGTCAAATGGTAGTGACAGCCGAAAATCAGGTGTTTAACTTCTTATTTTAAAAATTTCATAGCTAGCCTAAACCCCCTACTTTTACAGTTGAAATGACTGCTGGGAGGCTATTCAGATTTCCAGTTTCTCTTTTTTATTCTGAATTTGAAATGCCAACATAACTCTTTCTGCTGAGTGCGTGGTCTGGCTAGGCATTGCAACTTGGCATGCAGGTAGTCCTCAAGCTCAGAGTCTGCAAATGTGCTCAGAAAAACTTAGAATAAGAGTTATGAGCAATGGAAGTTCTGAACGTAGTTTGGCATCAGGTGTTTATTCTGTGACTTAGTCCCACAACTGAAAAACAGTAAGGAACTACTCTCTGTGAATAAAGGTGGTAGCATCTCAACAAAAATTTGAATGCCAGCCTCTTGCGATAAATAGTAAACAAAATCTTTTCTATCCAGGTGCAAGTCAAAAGGGCAGGTATTACAGAAAAAACTTTTTTACCTATCAAAGCAAACCCAACACCTTCATTCTACCCTCACCCCACTTTAATTCAAAAACAAGAAAATTGGGGAATCCCAGCAATTCTTGTGGTTATTAAATAGAAACGCGTCCTGGTTGCCAATGTGCATGACGTCCTGTTAGACAGAGGTGTTTTCCTGCCTCCCTAACCCAGCCTCGTACAAAGCGCTCCCTCGTTGAGTAGTAGCAAAGATGGAAGTGCAGCCTTTTCCCACCCTGTCATCATTAATGAGCTGTGAAAGTCAAAGCTTAATTTTTCCGTATTTTAATGAGGATCCAAAGAGAGGCTTTTTTTGCCCCCTAAGCCCCAACCAGCCAACTCCTGCAGTAATTAAGCGTTGAGGGAGCAGTTGAAATAATATTTAGAAGTCCCCAAATGCAAGAATAAAGTTTTGCGTGCCATCATTATTTCCACCTGACAGCACAGGTGTGGTATCCATCCGGGCTTTCTTGGTTAGGTTGCCCTCTCCTCTCCACCCTCTTTGCCCTACCCCAAGCTGCAGTTTGCTTTGTGTGTCTGTAACTGGCAAGCTATGAGATAAAGATTGCAAATGCAAATATTAGATACATGCAAGATGGCTGAATTGATACTGCTCTGTGATTCTACTTTTGTATTTCTTGATCTTATGGTACGCAAAGTGTACTCTTATTTTAGTGTAGCTATTTCATGCTAATTTTTGCGTAGGAGGAGTAATACTTGGTATAACTTAGCACTACAAAATATATTTTGGAGCCAAGTGCCATTCTATTCTGAGCAATGATTTTAATACCTGTACCTTCAATAATGGTGTATAGCTGAGTCCAAAGCAGCTTTCTTAGGGCTACTGCAGCTGGTAATCTTGCTCTAGAACTTTTGATCAGTATTAAAAAAATATCATGTTAGTGGGCGTTCTTTAGGTTCCAATGTTTACAGGAAAAAAAAGCGTTACTTGGATGATCAGTTTTTATTTAAGGAGTGTACCATGTCCCTGGAACCCATGTCTCCCCTTTATCATGATAGCATTGCTCCTCAAGCTGCTTCTTGGAATAAGGATTTGAAATTATACTTGTGCTTCAGTTCAGTGCACTAAGAGAAATTGGCAAGTTCGAGGTTTTTTTATTCTTTGCTTTTAAAACTGATCGTAAATGTTTCTCACAGCTTGCTTTTTTTCCTGCTGCAGGAAGGGCTGCAGTTTTGTAGAGGTGAACAAGTGATGTCCACAAAATTTCATCAGGTCTTATGATTTCTTATCATAATACAACACAGTGATTAAATAAAGTGACTCAAAGTGAGTCTTTATCTGGTTTGAATTTTCCTGGTGTTCCAGTATTGCGTGCTGTGTTGCCCTACCTCTGCGTACTCAGCCTTCTCTCTCCTTTTCTCTCTGAACTGCGGCGAAACTTGGCTTGTAAAATTTTGTCTCCATGTGTTTAGCTTGGTGTGTGTTTTCATCGGTTTGGGATAGAATAGGATTTGGATATGATAACTGGTATGTTACATGATTTCAACATTTGTTATTTAAATGCACTCGTTAAAGGTATGCAAGAAAGGAAGATGTCTTTATGAAAACACTGTCTTTTAGGGTCTGGTGTTGGAGACTGAGAACAGATGATGAGTCTTGGGATGCAGTTCTTTTTCTGCATTGATTTTTGAGGAGCAAATTTTGGAGGCAGGAAAAGGAGAGGATGAATGTGAAATTTAAACAGATTGCAGGATATCTTCAGTTTAAAATAGGTAGGAAATTGTATTGCAGGGTTATGTGAAAGATGTAAAAATGTATTTGAAACAATTTTATCTTTTTAATTGATAAGCTTTTGAGTGTTACATTTTTACAGCACAAGTTATAAAGTGCTTAGTGAAGTGCCAGAGGACATATTTAAATTTAAAGTTGCTTTGTTGCTTGAAGGAAAACATGGAGAGTAAATTCTGCGATTTATATATCAGAATCTAATTCCTGGAGGGGCTAGGGATAATAATGTATTAATGGTGAAGCTTTTCAGACCCAGAGGAGAATAGAGGTCCAACTACATGGAGTTTGCTTGCAGAATCTAGGATTTTGTATTTGAGGCTTTCAGTACCCCAGGTTGTAACCTTGTATTAAAGCAAAGCAAGGTAATATTGGTACAGAAACAGCGATCGGATCTTTGCCACGGTGAATAGCAAGGACTTGCTACGAAAAGCAGAGAGGCTATGTGACTGCATGTGTAGAAAAGAGATGATGCATTGTATATATAAAATCATAGAACAAATGCAAACATTATAAATGGAGAAGTGTCCAAAAGATGAGGGAAGAGAGAGTTTAAAAAGCTGCATACCGTTCCCTGCTAGCAATATAATTAATTTTGTATGAAATAGCAATTGTCGGTTTTATCGTGCATAAATTAAAAGCAGGGCTAAATCTGTTGCAAGAAGTGGCACTTCTCCACTATTGACGGCAGGTGGCATTGTACCATTAATGGATTTTGCTGTTGCACTTGCTGGCTCTGATTTGCCTAACTTCACATAAGAACTGGAGACGGAAGATGCGGTTTATTTGTAATGATTTGCGTATCAAGAACTGTACTCGCAAGCTCAGAGTCGTAGTGTGTTATAGTGCTGTTGAGCCTGTTGGTAAAGCTGGATAACTCTCTTTACTCCTGCGCAGTTCTACTCAATAAAAAAAAAAAAAGTTCATGCTGAACCAACTACTGCAACAACAAAGCTATCTGCAGATGCTTAAAAGTAGCGCCTGTGCTATACTTTGATTAATGGCCAAACTAAATCTTTGCTGTTCACCTATGATAAGTCAAATGTTGTTTCTCTAACCCACAAGGGAAACGATGGATTATAAATCATCCCCTATAAACTCAACGCCACTTCAAGTAAAACTGTGGGGGTTTTGGCCAAGAATAACCTATTTGCTTTTAAAGAAGAAATTAAGCACTTGTAACTGAGAATTTCTGCTGTGTTAATATGGTGAAGGTGACTAACGTGAGATTTATGTGTTCTTTTCTTTAACTTTCTTCCTCTTTATAGTAACTTTGTTTTCTGAATGTTTTAAAGTGTGCTAAGCAGCTGATGTCTGAATACAAAATTATTAGCAGATCAGATGAGAATGATTCACTTCTGTTTAAACAGCCCTTTGCTCTCCATACCCCCTGAGAACTCTTATCACATATTTGTCCAAAAAAACCCCACAAAAACTAACAAAAAAATCCCTCGTATTATCCACCTGCCTGGTGGCTGATAGTATCAGCGATGTATCTCTTTATCTCTTGGTTAATGTGCCTTGGTATTCTGAAGGGGGGAAAATTCCAGTAACAGATTCAATTTACACGGACAGAACTTGAGCAAATGCCAGCCTAGCAGGGGGGCCATTATTCTGCTCTATAAATAAGTTTAAAAAAGAAACAAACCACACACAAACCTGTGAATCAACATGTTTTGGTCTAATTGGAGGGAAAGCAAGATAGATGAATTTTGAAATGCAAATGATCACCTTCTGTTATTTAAGTATCAGTTTTGCCAACTTTGTGATCTTAAATATAAAGAGCTGTTACCTTTTAAATGGAGTAATATTATATTCCGTTCTTGATAGTCATGATTTTTAAAATCAAATTGGTAACTTTTTAAAAAAAGCCCCTTCCTAGTACGCTTAATACCTGTGAGAAAGACAAAATTGTCTACAGCCACAGCCTAGTCAAGACTGTCTTCAACTAACACAGATTAAGTTGAGGATTTACTCATAAAGAGAAATCTTTAGGTACTTTTTCAGTCTAACCTGTGAAGTGTCATGTTGTAGAAGCAGCTTGCTGGTCTAACGTCTTGTGTAAATACAATGTGTGAATGAGATGTTTTATTTACACTCTCCGAGTTCTCGTTCCAGCAGCGGGGATGTGTTCTGTCGCATCCCTGTACTGTTTTCAGAGGACGAGATTTCAGAACTGGGCTGCCTTTGGAGGTCTTTTTTTTCTTCCTTGTCTAAACAATGAGTTTTCACCAGACTGTGTTTACTAAAACTGGAGATTTGCTTGTTGAGATTGTAAAGCCAAAGGGAGCTTAGCTTCATAGAAAATGTAAGTAGGAAACTGGCCATCAGTAATGCATCATATTCTTCTGATGCTTTCATAAGCTGTCTGCTATAATCAAGCCTTATTTACACAAACTAGCCTTCACAGAAGCCTGCACATAAATATATAGTATATTTGATTTATCTGACCTGCTGCTAATTGTACACAATGCAAAACCGAAGCAAAAAGAAGGCTTGTGGGTAAAGAATTTTATTCCAAAAAAGACCAAAATGTTTCAATATGCAACCTGATTTTCGTACTCCCAAATGAAGATGTCACTTCTGCTCTTAGACAATTGAAAATATAGATGCAAAGTGCAGCTGATAACCTAAAACATATGGCATGAAAATAAAAATTGCTAGGTTGCTATTATTAGCCTGTATGCTATAATTTTTATTTACTGAATAAGGAAAAAATGGTTTGCCTCTGTTTACCAAATAGGTATTTGATGCTGGAAAACCTGCATATTATTTGTGCATGTGTTTTTGAATAGGAGTTTGCAGGCGCTCATTAAATCTGCTATTCTGTATTATAGTAATTTAATTTGAGTAGATTGTTTAAGAAGCAAAATAACTGTGGTAGATTAAAGTGCCATTGACCCTGAGAGGTGTCGAGGGGTGGGCTGGTCTTGTGGTTATAGTGTAAGACTGGACTTCATAGATTTTCTCTCCGACTCTGTCCTAGCTTTTTCTGCGACATTAATGTCTCAGGATAATCCTAAAAAGGAAAGGAAAAAACAGGACAGGTGAATGAGCTTTGAGCAGCAAAGATAGAGGGATGGGCTAGCTCAATTTGAAAAGCCCTGGCAATGGGAAACAGGACTAAATATTAACATGAACAATATATGGCTGGCGTGAGTAACGAGGAAAAGTCTGGAGAAAAAGTACTGATTATTGTGAAGCTGGGAGTAACAACTTTACAACAACTGTTTGGAGTGGTACAGCTCCCAAAGACACCCGAGTGTCCCACAGAAAACAATGACAACTGACTGCTCCCAAAATGGCAAGATGTCGTGAACCTGGAGTAGGTAATTGAAAGCATAGGTTTGGGGAGAGAATCAGGTGTTTTCTGAAAATCATCTGATGTGGTTTGACACTCAGGCGTGTTCTAAGTACACTACATGTTTCAAGTGAAGTACACACGTGTTCTTGTGGTTTTTCGTAGACTCTGTAACTAGAATAAGCAGTAAGATATACCGAAGCTGTTGATTTGTAAAAACCTGGTATTTTTGTCTGGCTGTAATAAAAGCCAGTTAATAATTCTAGAAGAAACTAATTTACCTGTGTGGTGTGGTTGGTTTGGTTTTTTATTTATTTTCTTTTTGAAATTTTATTATTATTACATATGGGGCTGAAACTTGAAGATAGTATAGAAGATGCCTTTTGAAAATAAATGGAGCTAGCTGAAAGGTTAATTAGTGTTTGCTTTGTTTTGATAACAGAGCAATAAAAAGTTTCTTTGTCCCTTTTGTCAACTGACTATTTTAGAGGAAGTTTTTATTCCATCTTGGGCTACTAAAAGGAAGAAAGAACACAGTTCCCTCTATTAATTTTTTTTATTTTAGCAACATGAGGAAATTTCTTCCGAAGAGGAACATAGATGTTCATATGTTTTTGAATACCTTTAAGATGAAACTTCCTATTTTCATACTCCATTTGATCTTACAGATGTTCATTGGACTTGCCTCACTACTTTATTGTTTAAAGACCATGATAAGCTTTTTATACTTAACTATAGATGGTTCAATACTGTGTTTTATGAATTGCTAAAGCATTTTAGGCAAAGCATTATGGCCAGATTGCTTGTGTGATGTGTTATTTAGTGACTGTATCTTATGATATCTTGGCTGACTGAGTCTGCCTAGAGTCAATTAGCTTGGACTCATTTTGCTTGGTTCTCTGCAAATGCTGCTTTGCATATATAGATATTAAAATATGATAAAATAGTAAGCTTTTAAAATTAAAGGAGTGTAAGGTAAATAGGATTTCCGAAGCGACTCTAATGGTTTTTCGTGCAATACTGTTTATCTTAATGGCCACAGAAGGGGAAAACATTGTGTCTGATGTTTTCAGGATGTTGGACAAGTCCATTTCCTCCTGAATGGTTTCAGGCACCTGATGGTAGTTCAGATGGGTCTTCTTGTTTCCTTATCAGTGCAGAGACGATACTTGAAGGTATGCTGTTTCTGCTTGAAACACGGGGTAAGGGAAAAGGCCTCCTCAGGTTCTGAAACTCTTATCAATCCACCAAGAGTCAAATGGTTCCCTTCTTAATTCCCAGAAAACCACCTCAATGCAAAGCCCTTCCTGACTCTTATGTGTTTGGAGAAGCAGTACTTCCACCTAGAGCCTGTTTTCTTGTGACCTGACTTCGGATGCATTTTTTTTTTTGGATGTTACAGTTTATCCTACAAAGTTTTTGTTTGAGTTTTTGTTCTTGAGTTGACCTGAGTTGCACAGTGAATGTCTAAGTCCACCTTTAAGCCTGACTTCTTTTATGTAAACTAGTGTTTGAGTGTGCTGGTCAGGAGGCCTTATTGTCAGCCCTGGAGGAAACTGTGTTTGGGAGAAAGTGTTTGATGTGTGGTAGTAAAAGCCTTTGAAATCCTTCAGCATGAAGGGTGTATTGCAGGTTAAGGTGCTGTAGAAAGAATGAGAAAATCAGCCTTGGTGTTACGGTTAATAACTTTATTGAGGATGTGTGTTCAGAGAGGCGAGGTTCTGCTTTTTTTACTTTAGAACTGGCACTTCTGTTTAAAAATACAGAGCATTGTCAGCTACGTATCCCTTACCAGGAAGTAAGGTATTACTGTGTATAATGTAAATACTGAGATAAGTATGGAAACCATAAAGAAGTGGCCTTTCAGTTGAGACCAGCTGCTCTGGAAGGAGGACAGTGCTGGGTAGTGAAGGTGTTTACCTGTACCATCTGTCTCTATCTGAACCCGATAGCGTTTTACAAATCTCCTTCCCTTTGGTTACCCCAACGGCTGCTGTTGAAGTTGTTTCTGTGCAGGAATTTAGCATTGCTGTTGACATGTGCTACTTGCTGCTAGATGTCGTATGGGCACGCATCGGGATGGGAGAGAGAAGAAAGCTCTCCCTTTTAATGACGTTGCGGTAAAGTTGGAAGAGCTACTGATTTTTTTTTTTTACCCTACTTTTTTATTTCTCAGCTTTAAAAGGATTTTGTATTTGAGAATGATATGAGTATTTTTTTCTGCAAATTTTGTACTGCTAGTCCTAGAAACACCAACACCATGCACATGTGTGCGCACGTTTATGTTTGTACAAATGTGGATAAGGTCCTTGATTTCAAGGTTCATGAAGTAAAGAATTGGCACAAATATCCCCATGTTATTCACTTAAGCTTATGGGTCGCTACCATTTATTGTCTAAATTACTTTGCTGATGGATTGAGATGAAAATGTTTTCTTAGTGAAGGCAGATATTGTAGTTCAGATTTATTGCAATATTAAAGCTTTAAAAAAAAGCATATGCCCTGTGTGGTATATTACATTAGCTAGCTACTCTGTATCACTTGAAAGCACTTCATAATCTATAGTTTCTAAATTTTCCCATGATGTGTAGTCAAGATAAAATGCAGTAATATTGATGTGATATTCTGAACTTATTATGATCAGCGTATTGCATCAGAAGTAATGTGACCTGTTTGAAGTAAGGGAATGTAAACAACACATGTTTATTTGTAGTAATCACAATGATTTTTCCTTTTTTTTTTTCTTTAAGGAAAACATTTATTTTAACCTGAAGTAAGGAACTTTGGGACCTAGGGAAAGCAGCAGGAATGCAGACATTGGGTAATAGGAGAAAAGTTGAGCTAAAATTTAGTTTTTGTAAAAAAGGATACTCAGATGTTCCCCTCAGCTGAGTTTTCCATTTTCTGTTCTCTGTTGGTTCAGATGGCTTGTCATGCAGTTTCTGCTGTGTGCAGGAGAACCCAGCCAGAGCCCTTCAGCCCAGGAGAAATCTGTGTTACTAGACTGTTCTCAGTTTATCCCACTTGTGTCATTTGGTCACGGTCAAAAGTAGATGGAAGAGTTCAGTGCTGCTCTCTTAAGAGATCTGCAATGACATTTGTTTTGACTTGGCAAGTATTGAAAGAGTTCTTACAGTTGAAAATGAGCTTGGATTTTGGAGAATTGGACTCTAGTTTACTTTTTGACTCTTACTTTGTGTCCATTTTCTTCATCAGCGAAGTAAGTGTGGTTACATCAACTTCTAGTAATGAACAGTGTGTGATGCTGTGAAAGAAGGCAGTGTAACTTTGATGCTTCAGAGAACTGGATCAGCATCTGTGATTGCCAACATAAAAGGAAATAACACCAAAACTCAGAAATGAATTTTTTTTAGTATTTCTTTTCCCTGTGCTCAGAACGATATTTTTTTGCACCTTTAGAACATTTTTTTATGTTGGACTGTAGCTCAAGAGGCCCATCCCCACTGAATGTCTTTGGGGAAGAATGGATTACCTCCTTTTGTGGCATTATTCTAAAATGTAGGGTGTGTCAATACAGGGAAGTTAATGGTAATATAGGACTGAGAATGTAGTAGTCAATCTTAACTAACTCTTGGCTTTACTGTCCTTATTCTGGAATAAGTGTGGAATTCAATTTAAAAATAAAAATCTTCGCTTCTTTGGAAGAAATCTCTCTTAGTCTAGAATATCCACAGGATTAAAGCCATATGGGAAAGAAAAATCTGCTCTAAAGAAGCCTAAAAGTATTTGTTTTTAGATTTTACTTTCCATTCATGTTATCTTGTTTTGAATGTACATTATTGGAACATGCAGCACTAGGAAATCACAATCAGACTGGAAAGGCATTTCCATTCAGTAGATTTCACTGAGAGATGCTATGAAAACCTTTCGCCAGCTGGTTCATGTGGAAAGGCTCGAGTTTGGTTTTCTTGTTTTTCTTTAAAGGACAGTTACCTAGAAGGTCTGCATTTCTGAAGGGACGTAAAATTAAATTTCAGGAACAGATTTTGATTTTTACACAAATTCTCTCAATTTACCATAATTTCAACTTCATCTGGATGCTTGCCCGAGATCTTAAAACATTTTAAAAATGCATGTAATTATGCTGATACAGTTCTTCATGTGGCTGCTGTTGTATCTTTGTAAAAGTTTCTCGATACTGATAGAAGTATTAATCTGTAAGGAATGGAATAAATTCTAATGTGCGGCACCCTTACAGTAATGTATTGGGCATTCAGACACCATTAACTGCAATAAACTTTTCAATGTGAGGGATGTCCTACCTAAAGAAACGATGTCTGAGCCATCCTTCCTTGTTGCTCTTGCAGCAGCAACCTCAGCCTAGTCCTGCGAGGTGCTGAGCGTCTTCCAGCTCGTGTGGCAGCTGCCCGAGGGGGCAGCCCCCTGCGCGTCCCCGTGCTCAGCGTGTGTGTGCAGCTCTGCTCCTGGGGAGGTCTGGGGCTACCGCCTTCCTCTCCCTGACCCTGCAGTGTGACTCATCTGTAGTTCTCCTTGGCCATGCTCATGCTAAGCTCCATAAAATGATGAGCAAGATTTTTCAAACGTGCCACTATGCTTTTCACAGCAACGGCTATGTGACTATATGCTAATTGTTGTCCTCTGCTGGGAAGCTGGTGTGGCTTTTGCCACCAAAGCTATTTTAGTGCAGCTTCTGCATTTTTTTGACAGTCAAAATGAAGATTTCATCTTCATTGCAATCTGTTTTTCTGCCTGTTTTAGAGCAGACAGTGTTGGTGTGTTTGTATTTAATAATTTTTTGTAGTTTAAAGCCTGAGTCAGTGAAGGCCAAGTTTTCTGCATGCATCATGCTATTGAATATGTGAACGTGTATGGCAACAGACTCTCTAACTCCCATCTCACCTCTCCGCTGTTTCTTGTGCGTGGACAGCGATAAGAGAGCGTTGGGTGTGGGCTGGATGCTAGGGAAAACAACTTTTGCTACCGATACACAATTTGGGCTGAGCTGTAGCAATACACGGTTGCTGGCTGTGGTTAGGCTTATCTGAAGTAGATTTAGCATCTCTATCTGGTTCCTGACAGACAGGAGAGGCTATTGTGAAAAGCCTCCCGTGGTGATCCCAGCAAAGGGTGTGGGTTAGCCATGAGACTAATCCTGCCCTCTAAGACAAAATGAAGGCATGCAGTAGACTATTATAACCTCCCTTGTGCTGCTTTTATGGATGCTTCAGGCCACTCTGGTCAGTCCAGCTCTTCTGACCAGGGTAAATTCTATAAATATGTTTTGCTTTACTCTCTGCCACTGTCCAATTTTAGTCCAATGTAGAAGAATCCTGACTGTAATGCCTGCGAGTCTTGAAAATGCCTATGTATGCATGGAAAAGGCAAATTATGCATGAAATGTATAGTGTTGCTGTATTTGAACAATGCAATCTGTAGGTGGCTAAAGGGCTAACTAAATTGCAGGCATAATGAAAGCTCTGTGGTATTTAGTATACGTTCTGTCAGCATTAAACAGTCACCTTGTAAATATATGTTAATTTTGAAGGTGTAACTGACCTTTTTAATATTAACTGAAATGTCTCGTGTTTAGAGGTTGGCGCTATCCTAGAAGAGACAGAAGCCTGTGACTGGTGGAGCCTGGGCGCCATTCTTTTTGAACTACTCACCGGGAAGGTAGGGCTGGGGACAATTTACTCGATAAAACTGACCTCTTGGCCAGTAGTTTCTCACAAGTGGTGTGCCCAGTTGTGATTTCCTTGCTTGTCTTTCTCAGACGTGCTTTGCTGACCTGAGTACCCTCAATTTGCTTGTTCTGCATGGGACCAGAGAAAAGAAACATGCTCGAGCTTCAGCAGAACAAGTTGATAAAGCCGTATCAAACTTAGGACTGAAAAAATAACCAAAACCCATGCTGCCCTCTTAACCACAGTGAAATCAAAATTCTCTAATATTCCTTCTGTACATGACAAAGTTTTTGCCTAATAGTTGCAGTATTATTTCCTGGGACAGTGTAGAAGCCATATGTTGCTGTTACACATTAATTCGGTATTTTGAGACAAAGAGTGCTCAGCCAAGTCAAACTGGTGATTAGTTGACAGCTCTGCACGAAGAAAGCAAAGTCCGCCAAGTTTCTAGACTCTTCAAGTTTGAGCAATAGAGCACAAGCACTAAGACATAAATGCTCTAAAACCGTATCTCCAGGGGGATATCAGTGCCTGTAGATATTCCTCCCAGAATCAGTACGTCATGCTAGGAAGCACTGAAATTTTAGCTGTGTGTGTTATTTTGCATGTATACTAGGAGATAATCCAGCACTACATTTTTTTTTAATTAATAAATGTGTCTGCCTGCTTCGATTTTTTTTTTTTTTTTTTTAAATTTTTTTTTTTTCTTCTTCTCCAGACTCTGGTTGAGTGCCATCCATCAGGAATAAACACTCACACTTCTTTGAGTATACCAGACCATGTATCAAAGGAGGCCAGATCACTGATTCAGCAGGTAATTGAGGGGAAAAATTGCTTTCTATAGGTACATGTGTAGACTGGACAAATACTTGTCTACTTAAGTTGTTCTGGTGAAGTAAATGTAAAAATAGAAAGCTGCTGATAGGAACATGGATGGGTCTTTTGTCAGCACTGATGAATTCTGCCCAGCTGTCTTGTTGCATCTGGAACCTTTGACTTCTGCTGCCAAGTGTCTCTAGAAAACTGGAGTGCTTTGCCATTTCTTCAAAGAAGTTTGGTCAATGCTGAGTGCTTTGGAAACACCTGCTGGTGATGCATTAACATTTTAGGAATTCTGCCTTAAATGTTCATGGAAACATTTGTAATGAATTGCATTAAACTAAAAAATGTTCATGCCAATTCAGCAAGATAGCTCTAAGTACTATGAAACCTGTAACACACTGATTAGAAGTTATGACCTTGCTGTGGTTGAAAATCTGTAGCTGTCCTCCAGGAAACCACCTGCATGCCATTTGTTAAGAAAAGTACTTTAAATTGTGAATACAATGACTTTTGTAATAAGAAGATAACTGGTAAATTGGACAAAAGGCAGAGTAGGAAATCTTAAAATATAGACAACCTTCCAGACTGATAACACTATTTTCAAACTAATAGCAATAGTATTGACTGCTGGTTTTAGTTTACTCTTAGCTTTAGGTAGTCATGACTAAGAGAATAAACTTGTAGTACAGGGTCTTGAATTTCAGGTAATGCTATCTTCCCTCTAGTTAATTTTGACCTACCCGAGGAAGTGGAGCCTGGATATGACTATAGTATGACTAGTAGAATAAGTGATATATGTGAACTGTGTCATTCAGCTTTGAAGAGTAGCTTGCTACTGGATGCGTAAACAATGACATCACTTAGATGTAGATTTGAACAGAGCAGAGTGGAAAAAATAGTTCTTGAAGAAAATGAAGGAAAGAGATTTTGAAAATTCAGTGAGTCAAAAGACCCAGTGGCAGATTGATTTCTGCGCCATTACTGTGAAATGATTAATGGAAATGGAACTAGATGTTTGGGCCTCCTATTTTGACTAGGTGACATGAAGTCACTGAAGGTGAAAGCATGTGTGTGTCTGTGTTTCTGGCAAAGGTAGAAAGGGAAGTGACTAAAGAAAAATCCCATTTTTGTATAATCTGCATTTATATTGTTAGGTGGTAGCAAATTGTTACCCTCACCCACAGGTGGTGCAGGACTCAAATGGCTAAGGGAAAGCAAAACCACACTTGATGAAGGGAATTCCTCCCATTAAGACCAGAAGTGAAGACAAATGAAATCATCCAGTCCACTTCTCCCTGCCAATGTAGGATTGTTCTTCACTGCAGACTAACGTATTGCCTATTTTTTCAGATATGCCGGAGAGTGGCTCTTTTGCCACTTGTGGTTTAAGTGGCAAATACATCTCTGCCACTCGCAGATATATTACAAGGCCATATCTGTTCAGAGCACAGTCAGCCCAGTGCCTGTTAGGTTAAGCCTTCTAGTGTAGGGTGGTGACTTATCTGGTGGAGGTTTGGCTATATGAGCTAGTAAATCACATTTTTGTTGTGTGACTTTCCAAGGAAGCTGCCATTCATTGTTGAGGAAGCCTTGTCAGGAAAAGGAAGAAAGCTCTCTTGGCATGGATAGCAATTTGTCATTGCGACTTTCCTTCCCCCCACTGCCAAGGGTAAACAGGTCAAAGCATCACAGAATAACTCTCCGGGATCAATGTTCAGCTATACAGAAAACTGTGTCAGACGTTGTCTCCTGCTGTGGCTTCCAGTGCAGGTGACTTGGTGGTAAACACCACCTTCCATTTAGCCAGTTTCTAAGAAAACAGAGATCTGTTTATTTCTGGTGAAAGATGAAGTTGTTATTTTTATGTTGGTTTGGTATTTTGCACCCAGTATTTTTTTTCAGGCACTTCCACATGTTTACTACCAACAAATAGGCAACATGACTTTTCAATAGGTATCTATTGCATCTGCTTTCTAAGATTAAAGTTCTTCTGGAAGGACAAACTCCAGAAAGTAAGTGTCCGTGCTTACTTTCCCCCTGCTGGCACTGGTTGTATTTCAGCAGAAGGCAAAGACACCCTGGCTGCATCTGTTCCTGCTGGCTTGTGGAAGATAGCAGAGCAGCACTATTCACTGTCACCGAGCTACCTTTACTGTGTGACATTATGACTGCAAATAGCAGAGCCATCTTAAAATGGGTAAATTCCTATGTTTATGGATGTAGACTCACTTAGATGTTGAGTGCATTAAGATATGAATACACATTGTTCCAAGTGACAACTGGGAGAAGTTATCCTATTAGCTGTTGCAGAAAAAGAAAGAAATCATGCCTTTGTACTGGCTGTAATTGAATAGAGTATAAACAGTTCTCTAAAACTGCAAAATATTTTTGTGTGTCTTTATTAGTCTCTTTGGAGTATTACCTTTGCATTCCCTTTTATATGGATTGGTATCTTTAAACAGATGTAAATATTGTGATTTCCTTTTCACATGAATTCAGCATGTGATGTACAACTAAAAAGCAAACGAGGTGCTGAATTTTAGGAAATTTCCATGAAGCCATTACACTGTTTTGTTTCTTTGACTGAGGTTTTGATTTTTCAGTTTTAGTCCATTTGTAGGACTCCTTAAAACTTTTTCTTTTTCGGAAATAGAGAACTGCCTGTAATATCCTGGTATTTTCGGAGCAACTCACAATTTATGAAATGGAAAGTTACAGACCGCTGTCCCTGATGTAGCGGTACCGCAGTGGTGTGAGCAAAGGTTAACATGAAGCAAACGCAGTGTCCAGAGTTCTACCGACGCAGGCTCTGGCTGCTGCTCTCTTTTTTTTAAAATGAGGTTACACTTAAAATGAAGTCCCAATGTGCAGTGCTTCAGGGAATTGCATGCTGTGATCAGTAGTCTCTGAAGACTGTAACGCTGAGACTCAAGGAAAGGAGAGTCTTCTTCCATTTACTGGATTTTAGGAATTTCAAGTATGCTTTTGCACTCTTGAAAGTAATTCATAGAGCAGGAAAACGGTAGGATATCCCTTACCTTAGACCTTTCTGGAACTTTTAAGCAGTTGTTTTTGTTCTTACTCACTGAATCATATATGTATTTTTCTTTT
The DNA here is from genome assembly GCA_009819775.1 of Phoenicopterus ruber ruber. NCBI lineage: Eukaryota > Metazoa > Chordata > Aves > Phoenicopteriformes > Phoenicopteridae > Phoenicopterus > Phoenicopterus ruber. Next base: position 25,119,164 of record CM020217.1, on the reverse strand, counting down.
TATATCAAGCTTTTGCAGTTTAATCCTGCGGAGCGTCTTGGTGCTGGCGTTGCTGGTGTTGAAGACATCAAATCTCATCCATTTTTTGCCCTTATAGAATGGGCAGATCTGCTGAGGTGAGAGATGCGTGCCCTCTGAACAAACTCAGGTCAAGCGGACAAGTTTTTCTGTCACAGAAGCACCCTGACTTGCTTCCTTTGGATGTCCCAAACCATTTGGACGTGGTGACTAAAGGACGCTGGAGTAATCAGGCCAGAAGTGAACACTTTTAACAGGAATCACTGGTTGTACAGGGTGCTAGCTCATTTTTACAGCAACTGGTTGCTACGTGTGTGTAAGTCTTTTCACCAAAGGGTGGTTTGTGATGAAACTCCTGGGCAGCATGTTTAGCACTGCCAGCTTGTCGACTAAGTAGAAACAGGAGTGCGCTCCTGGTGCTTTGTCTGATGATGGAAGTGTCTATAGACTGCGCCAGTTGAAAGTATCTTTTATACTGTCAGTAGACCATTTCCCTACGCTAAGTGCAGCTGGGGGGGCGGGGGGAGGAAGGAACAAATAATTTATTAATGGTATATGCTGAATAAAATACTAAAATGCTTTATGCGAAAGTTGACACATTAAAAATAATATATCCATTAAAAATTAAGAAAGCTGTTGCATAATACTGTGAAATGTGTCTTGAAAATGGCATATCATTTCCAACTGTGGAAAGAGCATATAAAAGGCAAATAATGCTGTCAAATGTTGTACTTTGTTGGCTGGCAATGTCTGTTCAAAACTCTTGACTCCGTTGTATTTGATGAGCTACATGTTAAAGTCACTACAGAAAGGGAAATCTTCTTTTCCTCAGCCGGATAAACACTGCTTTAGCACTCTAATAAGGAGCAAGAAAACATAATGCTAAATAAATTTGTAGATTAAAAAAGGAAAACTCTTCTCTTGTCACTGCAGCCACCACTTTATCACTTAATGAACTTTACTTCCTCTAAGTGTCCTATTTTTAGCTGCTACTTCAGGAAAAAACCTTTCTGCTCATGCTCTTCTGCTCGAGGAAGCTTCTGAACTCTCCTGTTTGTTTGTTAATAGTCTTAATAAATCAAAGAAAGCCTTCACCCACTCCGCTGCTCGAACAGGAAGAAGCCTGGGATTTGCTCATGCCAAATGACTAAGTGACATCTCTGAGCAAACTGTAGTGGGTAAGACTTGGGCGTGAGCCAATTAGCTGACCTGTTTGTTTGTTAGAAAGGTCTGGAGAATGGAAGAATAGAAGACATGCAGAATATTTTGCTGTGCGCTGCTGTTGCTGCTAAGCAGCCATGCTTGTATGGGTTCCTGATGTACAAATGCTGTACACTGCGATGCTTGTACAGATCATAGATCTGTGGGTTTTTTCCTAAATGTTCCCTTCACTCTCACTCTTTTTTTTTTTCTTTTTCCTTTTTCTTCTTCTCCCCAGCTTTATCCGGAGAACAAAGGGCAAATTCCTTTGGGAAATTGAGGTGACAGCAATGATTATTGAATTTACAACTCAAAAAAAAAAAAAGAAAAAAGTATCCCTCCATTTGTATTTTAGCAGTGTATTTTATGGGCACTCCCAAAAGTGCATCTGCACAGTCTCCATCTGTTAGACACCAGGTCGGTGTATTCAAATAAAGTGGAAAAGGAAAATGCTTCACTCAAACAAAGGAAATCTGGAACCTTTTTTTTTTCCTTTTTAAATTATTCCACTCCCCGCTTTTTTTCTTTCTTCCCTTTCTTGTGATCACCAGGCCAGCAGAGGGGCTGTAACAACACCGCAGGTTGTAACCAGGTCACTAGTATCACTGCCGACGGAGTGCTGTCCAAGATTACATCACTCTCAGAAACTGTGTTTCAACCTACCACCCTCTGGCTTCATAACAGGAACTCCCTCAGGTGAGCCACAGGAACAACTTCCTGCGCCGAGCGGGTCGGAAATCTCTGATGCGGAGACCAAGCTGATGCGGAGCTTCCTTCCAGCGCTGCCCTGGCTGTGACTTTGGAGAGGGCTTGCTGCTCAAGGGAAGCCTCCCTTCCCTCGGCCACCTGACTCCATCCCCGGGGCTCTCTAGCCCGGCCACCACATAATGTTGTTGCCTGCGTTGATCTGTCCCACTGCATTTGCCTGACAATAACGGTAAAAAAGCATTTTCCATGTTACTTTAAAACGCTCTCTTGTTCAGGTTGTGCCTGTGTGCCAGTTGCAAGTGAAGGCAGGATAAGATAGCTCAGGAGCACACGCCGGTTTCTGTGAGCAGCAGCAGGAAAACGCTGTCCTAGCAGAAACCAGATGACCAGCCACTTTCACTGCAAAGCATTTGGTTTAGTTAACGACACAGAAATATTTCTTCTTCAGGTATGTTGGTTGTGAGGAAATCTAGATCGTGGAGACGAGAAGGAATGGGGCACTTGGCAAGATGGCTTGCCAGAAATGAGCCTTTGAGGTGCTACTGGTTTTCGTAACCTTACCACTGACTCGAATTATGGTTTTGCTAAAGGAAGCACAGTCTGGAGTTAATTGCACAAAAAATATCCTGCTTATCTCTCTTTTTTTTTTTTTTTTCTTCTTCCTTTAACATGTATTACGTTGTATTGGTGTTTACATGTATTCCTTTAATAAAGAAAACCTTTCAAACCTAATTCAGATCTTGGGTTTCTGAACTTTATGTTTAGTTCTTGAAGACAGTCCTTCCTACCTAATCAATCCTTTTTGTTCTTTGTTTTTATGACTTGAAAATGTTCTAGATGCCTTCTTTTTGGTGCCTCTTATGGAGCCCTGCGGTGCACATCTCTATTTTGCTGACTGTTAAGTAGTGCAAAGTCCATTCCACCTTCCTTCTGTTACACCTAATGACTGATAGCAAAACAAATCAGTGCCATTTTGTTCACAGGAATTAGTGAGAGTCTATGTAAAACACAGTAAAATGAGCCTATAGATTTTCCTATTCTCCTGTGGGTGTTCAGGTAAGGCAGGTAACACACTTGGGACATCTCAAAGTGGTAATTCATTGCACCCTGTTGAACCACCCTGTAACGTTTCTTGTGTCCCACCAAGAAAAACTGGGAGACAAAATGTTTGAAGGCTTGCAACGGGTAGAACTGCTGTGAGGCGAGCCAGGGCCCCTGCCCAGACCTACGGAAGAAACTGCATCTCATGAAATACAAGGGGCATAACTTTGCTCGCTTTTAATGGCTGTATTCACAGCTTCTGTACTTGTAGCACAGCTCCTCTATCTCCTGTGAAAATCACCTCTCAGACAGCAGCCACTGTCAGGCTGACTCTCCGCGCACCTTTGGGATGCTGAGTCGGCAGGGTTACCTGCGCCGGAACATCCACCCGGCTCCTCTCTCCGGTGCTAAACCTGTTCCTTGGTGCGTCCCCGCAGCGAAGGGCACTGGGATGAAGAAGGCTGGGGAGGTCAGCCTTCTCTAAATGAAGCACTCAGCATAACAAGGTACAGGGAAGTGCGAAGTAAACCACTACGGGCTTTTTTTTCTTTTTTTCTTTTTTTTTTTTTTTTTTGCGTGTGGTGTCATTTGTTTTCTCAAGGACAGTGAGTAGGAAGCTGGAGAAACAGAAACTTCCTCCCTGGTGAGATTTATGGTAGGGATTTTAGCAATAAAATGAAAAACTACATTTGTTGATTTCTTCGGGATTGTGCTTTCGGCGTGGGCTCTGCTGTGAGCTGAACTCGGTGGTTCCCGGCTGCTGCCCGGCCCCGCGCCCTGCCTGAGGGGGCCTTGCCCCGGGCCCCAGGGCGTGCCGGCAAGCCAGCCCGCGGCCCGGCCTGTCCGTGGCTGAGCACCCCAAAGTCCTGCTCCGGTCAGCAGCGCCTGTGGCTGAAGAGCACCTCTCGCAGCTGTCCCTCAGCTCTGCGTGTCTTCCGTGAGCCGCCCGTAGCTTTCAAATCGAAGCCCCACAGCTTTTTGGCAGGGTCTAAGAAGTTGCGTGGACAGGATTTCTTTTGTCTCTGTTAAACGCTACCCCTTCCCTTGCCTCAGCAGCTCGTTACCTCAGGGCTGCCCATCCTTGCAGTGTGGCGTCCTCGGGGTGCAGTCGGCGGTGCTGCTGGAGAGGCCCTTCGTGTGACCGGTGCCTTTTGTTTCCTTCGGCCACGCTTCTGCCTGGCAGCCTCCTGCGCGGTGCGGCCGGCTGGGCCTCCCGCGGGCTCTCGCTCTGCAGCGGTACGTGGCATCATGTAAGTTTAAGGTTGTTATTTAGCATATACCCACCAACAAATGGCAGGCTGGGGCGTAGCGAGGACCAGGCCAGGCCTTGGGATTTGGCCACCCCGAGTGTCTCAGGACTTTCCGTACGATCTCATCTCCAGGGCTGGACCCGCGTGAGGGTGTCGCACCGTGGTGCTGCAGGAGGACAACCACCGCGGCAAGGGTACGAGGCTGGAGCGCAGCTCCTGCTACTGTGTGCGTGCGGGGGCAAGGAGGCAAGACGGGCGAGCGAGGGACTGGGCTGAACGGCAGCGAGGACGCTGGCAGCCGCAGCGGGGGTGTGGGGTGTGCGTGAGGGGCTCAGGCAGCCCCCCAGGACAGGGCGCCTTGTGCGGCTCCGGCTGCAGTTTGGGAAAGGGTGGCAGAGCCAACTCCCAGAGGGGGAATGGGACTTGCTTAAAAGGTGCCGAGCAGCTGCTGCTGGCAGCAGTGGTTTAGCCTGGCAGCGCACGGCCGTCTCCTGCGCCGCGGGGCCGGTGCAGGGCTGGTCGCTGCCTGAGCCATCTGCAGGAGCAGAGCCGGGGAGCCCTGGCCCAAAGGTGAGGCATCCTCAAGAAAATCCCAATTTCTGGGTGGTGAAGTGGTGGAATTGGTCCCACCTCCTGCTAGTGCTGTGCGGTGAAATCTCCTGCACCCCTGCTGCCGGGCAGGGGAGGCTAATCAGGGCGCAGCAGAGAGGATGCTCCAGACTCCCAGCGGCGGGTGATGGCTTACCGTGCTGCCCTCACCGCCTCTTGGCAGACCAGAGGCTCCCTTTCTCCAAAGGCAGCTCTGTCTCCATCTTCTTGGCCCAGGCACCTGTCAGGAGGGATTAGAGCTGCTGCTGGAGGGCTGCAGTGGCACCGTGATGGGCAGGAGGGCTGGGGAAGCATGCAATGCTGGGCAGCAGGGAATTAGTGTCCTCTTGGGAAGGCTGCGGGCGGTCACCTTGATGCTTTGCTGCTGAGATCCTAAGGTTGGCAAGTTTGGGAAAAGTTCTTCTGGGGGGGGGCAATAAGCTAGACAAGCCAATTGGCAAGTGGTGGAGCTGGATAAAGGTGGGCCAGCCAGGGAAAGAGCAGATGTTACAGGGGTCAGCGGTCCTCCTCAGCAAAGCCTTGCTAACCTTGTTTTGGTTTGCCCTGGAGACAGAGCTGTTTTGCCTCGGTATGACCTCACCTCTAGCAGTTTCTCCTGTCCCCTTCCGTGAGCCGAGCCATTTATCCCCAGGGTATTTTCTAGGTTTGCCCAGCCGCCTCCATCCACGTCCTACGTTACATCCTACAGCGCCGGTCACAGATTTTCTTGCCCTTTCTGTTCCTTTGGTTCGGAAATGTCGCCCCAAAACTCTGGGACCCAGGAGCGGATTATTAGATGCAGCTGTTGTCCCCACGTACCGATGAAAACAAAGAGAGAGGATTACTCCTGCAAAATGAAAGCACGAGGGTTGTAAAAAGGTTAGGAAGCTGCTTACCCCAGCAGTGTGTGAGTAATGAGAGTTTTATGGTGCCCTGCACGGTGGTGGGATAACAAGGAAGGAGCCTCCGTGAGAGGGGCCGGTGCGGCGCCATGATTTAGAGCATGGCACCGGCTAGCTGTGCTCTCCTTGCGGTCTTGCCTGCGCGCTGTGGTCTGACACGTGCCAGCTCATAATCTTCCTCTACGAACTAGGCATGGAAAAGAGCTGCTTCCGCAGCATAGACCATGAGCCAAGCAGCACGTATCCTTTCCGTAATTTTTAAATTATTTTTCTTTTTACATCCTTCCCCACTACTCTGCCTCTTTGGGCTCCTTTTGTTCCAGCCTCATCCCTGCTTTGACTGCAGAGAAGTCCCCCGTGACCAGCCCCTGGTCTCTCGTGGTGTTCTGCCAGGCCAAGCAAAGACGAGACCCCGTAAGGTGAAGGGAGAGGTGAGTTCCCATGAGAAGGACCTTGGCTGCTCCAGCTCCTTGCAGGCACCCCAGCAGGGGCTCTGTGATACTGCGGAGTCCTGAGCTAATCGGCTTTCTAGGGTAAAGTAAGTGCACAGTGTGAAGTCCCGGCCCCACTAACATCACCGAGAGTTTTCCCATTGACTTTGCTGGGGTCAGGAGTTTACCCTTCAATTACAGAGAGGAGCCAATTTCATGAAAAGAGGTATAGAGAGCTTATTTGTTTTCCTACTTTAAGCATACCTGTGTCGTTTCGTCCTCAGTGTTAGAGAAATAAGCTATTTATATATATATATATTTATTACATGCTATTCTGGCGAGCGCAGTTTAACATGGCTATCCAGTTATTGTCCCTGGCTGGGGCGAGGTCTGCAACTCTTCTCCCTCAGCCTTTGCTGTGCCGCTGATTGACGGTGTGAGTCCCCCTGTAAAACAGGGAGGGCATTTTGCTAAGTGGCAGAGATGGGCAGAGTGAGTTAGCGCCTGCCCTGCGCTTTAAGGCTGAGGAGTCTTTGATGAGCAGTGCTGCACATGCCCCGTTAGGGTGACTGGAGCGCAGAGGGCTGAGAAAGGCAGGCATCTGGTTTCCTCATTATTTCTTTTCATAAATAATCCCTTGTCCTTGCACCCTGGACTCTGACAGCATTTAGAACATGCCGGGTGTGGGGGTTTTTTCCCCCCTCCGAAACTTATTCATTTGGAGAGCGGTTAAACAATAGGTTTTTGTCTAAATCTTTACCAGCGAAATTGTCAGGAGAGATTTCCGCCCCCCTCTCCCGTCTATCCTCCTTTTGTCTCCTTCAGTCGTCGGGGTCAGGATCCGCCGCCAAACGGAGACCGCGGTTGCTTTTCCAGGCCCCAGATGCCAATATGTGGCAGCATCTGGCTGGTTGGCAGGCGCCGGGGCAGTGGTGCTGGCTGCGCCGCAGCCTGTCATGCGGCGACGGCGCTTGATGGGCGCCCTGCTTCTTTGAGAATATGGTCCCAACCAAGGAAACGGATAATAATTAAATCTACTAAAGGAGGTGAATTATCGGGTAGGGCGGCTGCCGTCAGAAGCTGCGCCGACTCCCGGCCCTGGGTTTTTTTTGTCCTCTTCGTCAGCATCTCGTGTAACCTTACCTTCTTGCGCTGTGAGCGTTTCGGGTGCCTTAAGGCATGGAGCTCCTTGAAAGAGAAATACAAATCACTAAAAATGTAGAGATAAAACCCTCTCCTTAGAGGCCATGTGTTTGGCATGGGAAACACATGATAACAGCTTGCTTTAGAAAGGTGACATTTCCACTGAAGGCTGAATAATAAAAAATGCATTCTAAAAGCCGAGCTTTTCTCTCTCTTCTGATATATTAGACTTTTGTAATGAAGACAGCTTCTGGGACCGGGGAATCTACTGCTTCCTTGAAATATATGTGTGAGAGCTCTCCCTGGCCCTAATGGGTGTCGCATGTGGCTCCGGCTACATTAATGTTGCAAGCTCTATTAAAAGGGATTGTCGGTAGCCCTTCACGTGCCATGAATCAAAGCTGTCTTTCCCTAACTTTGCTTTAGCTCAGGCTTGCATGTGTAGACAGACTTGCCCAGGGTTAAGTCACTTTTAATATTAAGATGGGTAGAAAAGATTCTAATATGTGGGGTTTTTTTTAGTTGGGTTTTTTTGGTTGTTTTTTTTTCCTCCCTTTTAATTCAGAGCTCGCTGGTGAAGGACTCTGGAGGGATGGGGAAGGAGGAGACAGCCAGGCAGCTTAAAGAGGCCTCTGAGGGTCATGTTGAGTCTGTGCTATTATGTTCCAGCGAGGAGAATAGCTTTATTGACAGACAGCTGTTTGACTCCTGCAGCCGTACAGTATTTGCTGCAGATCCGCATAAATACTGAGCCCATGTTGACAAATTCCTCGTCAGTGCAAGACAGTTAAACCTGCTTGTTTAATCGTTTGTGTGCTCTTACCTCTGCAGCTCTGAAAAGAACGAGCTGCTGTTTTACAATACGATGCATGAGAAACCTGTAAATGCTCAGAGCTGTTTCACGTGAGGTTTTCAGGGTGTCTTTTTGTTCAGACCCTCTTAGAAATACAGTACTCTTTTTTTTATTATGGTTAATTTATTTTTTCTTCTTTTATTTTTTTCTCTAAAAAGGGTGTAGTTTTTGTTTTTCAAATAAAAAAATCTGGCGAGCCGGCTTTACAGTACAGGTAGCAGATCTCTTGGCAGAACTTAGGTCCTGTCTGCGACATGCCACCAGCACCGGCACGGCCGCTTTAGGAGTCCCACGCCTCGGTTTGCAGCACGTGCACGGCGGCACGTGAGGGGATGTGTGTTTTGGTTTGGCTTTTCTGGCACGGGGGTATGGAACCTGTGCTACCGGCCGCCTCCTGTCCGTAGCTCAGGGGGTGGCTTTTTGACCTCCCTCCTGTTTCACAATAATATCCGCCTTCATACCAGCATACTATCTTGTCACATTGTTGGCCTCATCTCTGGAAATATAGTATCTAAAATTAAAGATTTGTTTCTGTTTCGGAAATTTCGAATTGACCTTTGTCACTTAAATAGGGAGAGAATGGTGTAAGTCAGGGCTCCTGCTACAGTCAATGGGGAAAAAAAAAAAAAAAAAAGAGATGTCTTTTGAGACTTTCTGCAGACCCTCTTTACAGTGTGGTGTCTCTGTGGTCCTTTCAAAATGTTTCTGGTGTGTGAGTGATTTTCTAATCAAAAACCATATTATTGAGGGGTGACCAAAAGAGAAGGCCTCACTGAAACGGGAACCTATTGTTTAGTCAGACAAAAACTTAAATGTCAAATTGGTGCTAAGAGAGATTGGTCACCGTATGTTTACGGGGCAGTGAAGGAGATGGACATTTCTTTCAGGACCACACATAAAGCTGTGGATGCTTGAAGTCGTCGGCAAGTGACAAGCTGTGCTGTCTATCCCGTGGCTGGAACTACTGATGGAGCTGAACCTGATGGTGCTGCTGGTTTTTGAGACTTATCAGTTTCCTTGTCAGTACAGGGAAAGCCAATGTTATCTGCTGTTTTTATTTTTAAGTAGTACTGTCAGTGCAAGACGTTAGTTACAATGAAGATTCGTGCTTGTGTAATGCACGCTTGCGAAAAACCCTGTGTATCCTATGGACGGACACAGCCTGGTCAGCTCTCTCTGATGGGGCTGCAGAGATCGGCATGCAGATGAAATCAGGCTTCCATCGATTTCGGAGCATACAGGTACTTTTTTGCACTGATTTAACGAAAAAAACCCCAGCTTAAGTATACCGCCTTAGGAGCATGGCACAGCTTTGCCTACTGACCAGACCGGGCAGCCTCATTCAAAGCCTTCGGTGCCTGGACAGCTCCTGCATTGCTTCCAAGGGAATTTCCTCCTCCTCCTCCCTCCATACGTATGCTTCTGTTTTTTTTTTTCAGTTGTTAACCAAGTAATTTATTGTACATTGTTCTTATAATTCATGTGATGGCAATTTGACTCTCAATTATTTATGATGCGGTCTCGTACAACCCATGTGCGAGCCTGACGGAAGGAGCGTCCCCAGCCTCAGAGAACTGACAGTTCAAATAGCTTCATGTCAGAGGGCCTGAAAAAACGGGGCTGAAGTCACAGCATTTGGTACTATTGATCATGCTGCGATTGGGCACTTCAGTCTCTTCTTTAGGTGCTTGATATTTACCACGTGTCCCGGCCCACTGCCACGCTCTCCCTAAGAAGGAAGGGGTTGGTAATTTATAGCCACCACAGTTTTCTCACTTGTTTTCCTTATTCTTGAATGATGAAAATCCCGATTGTGCTGGTGTCCAGGTGCCTCTGTGGTGGGAGTCTCAGAGGACGATGTACAGCAGATCTACCTCGAGCAGTGGGTGACCGCAACCACCCTGGGGAGGCCACCGAGATCGCCGCCACGTGCACCTCTGCTGCCAGGAAGCCTGAGAGGTTTTCTAGCACGGGATGGGACGGGGCTCTTCTGCAGTCATCGGGGAGCGAGCATTTTCCTTGGATGTGCGCAGCTCGTTTGTTACGAAGCAAGCTGTATTCCTGCTGTGCGTCTGTATGCACAACGCTTATTTATTACAGCCCTTAATCAGAGCTGGGTCAAATCCATCTAAGGAAAACGTAAGTGTGTAACAATGGATTTTTTAGTAATTAAAATTGTCACTCCTTCTCTGAAGTCTTGATTAAACAGCATTAAATGTCACAATGCTGTGAGAAATAGCCATTATCAACAAAAATCAAACCAGGTATAAAGGAATTTTGCCTGGAGCGGTCAAATTTCAGTGCAAACACCAAGGGTCAACTTGTGACACTTGGCTCCTGTATGCTGCTCGTAAGCATCCCGGCGTATTTGCTTTGCTCTCTCTGTCTTTTTCCTCCTCTGTTCCCCTCTCCATATATCAGTGTTGGGAGTTCAGACATCACAAGGGCCGGTGGGTTTTTTATTATTATTGTAGCGCCTAATGTGGAATTTCGCATGAGCAACACTCCTTCCTGTCGGTACTTGGAAACTCTTTTGTGTTACGTCCGTCCGTTCTCTGAAGTAATCGCTCAACTATTTCTAGCAATAAAATATTCCTCTCTAGCCCCATCAGATATGTTAGAAAGATTAGTGCAAGATCTGAAGGCCCTGTCCAGCTAAGTTCAACAAAGCTTCCCTGGGCTTTAATGTTCTCCTTTTATTTCACTGCAGATATCGCCTGAGGACACAGTATAGGAAAAAGGCACCCAGATACTGCCCGACAGGCACAAGCAATATACTCTATAGTTACAGCCGCACGCTGAGTGACACAACTCACACGAGTGACCTGCCAAGGGACAGGGACACGGACACGATGAACAGGAGTCTGTGCATATCTACATCCTTCTTCTCTATGTTGTGGTTTGTTGTTTTTTTTTTTATTAACTTTAAAAGCATCACACCAAAGATTTGTCGAAAACTTGTTAGGGTGCTGGGAACGGGGCCTGCCTCTGCTGTTGGCTGAAAAGGCAGCTCTCCGCAGCTGGGGAACTGAGGAGAGAAACCATTCTCAATAAGGCAGTTTAAAAACCTTATTTGGCACCTAAGATGCACTTCGGGCGAGGGAAGGTTTTCCTAAGGTATTTAAACATATACCTGAGTAACAATGGGAGAATTCGCTTCCTTTGCTCCCCGCTCAGGGACTGACACTAGCTGAAGCAGAGCTGAAACTCACGACAATTATTAAGAAAACCTTAAAGAATGGAGAAGTGATGACCGCGCTGCTTTCCATGTCACCAGTTGCACCAGCTGGAAGTACACGTGCAAACTGAACTTATTTTCAGTGGCTGCTTTGACCTGGCTTTGGGAAGCAGGGAAGTGAGTCTGTCAGCACTTGCTCGTGGAAAAAAACAACTCCTCTGGCTTTCACGGGGGAACCAGCTCCTCCATGAGGTGAAGCGCTAGGGATGAAACTGCTTGTTCCTTGGCCTTTCTTTGGTCTTTCTTCAGCTGGACGGAGGCCATTTGGGGAGGCTTCCCGCCACGGGGCAAAGCCTCTGCTCCTCGGGAAGGGGCCGTGCGTGGGCAGCTGCCCACGGGCCGGCCGTGTGCCTGCTGCACCCACCGCCTTGCTCCACACTGCCGTCTCCTGCGGCTTAGGCTCTAAAAAAAAGTTTACTTCAGTTTGAGGGTATTTTTTGTGCACTACCTTTTTTTTTTTTGTTTTGTTTTGTTTTTGTTTGACAGCCATGACAGCCTCTCCTCATTATTATGGAAAATATAGGGTTGGTGGTAATTACTATCTGAGTATGAATGGGAGCAGAAGTGGGCATAGCCTGCACTGGCCTTTCTTTGACAAGGTATAACTTTCTTCTGAATTTCTGTGTTAATTAATGCTTATTTAAAAACCACTTTAATTGGCAGTAAACACCTCAACTTTTTGTACTCATTAAAATGCACCCATTGATGTGTGATGGATTTTTTAAAGCTTAATTAACTTTCTTCCTGTATATATAACCTATAATAATGACAAATACTGCAAACTGCCTTTCCCCCTCACCCCCCATTTTTGGCCCTCCCCCCGATATTGCTATCACTTGAAGAAAGGCTATGAAAATGTGTCCTGACTTGGCCAGGACGGGGAAGCGCTCTGGGGACGGTAATTCAGCCCCTCTCAGAGCCCCCGGGAGCTACGGGCAGCTGCCCTGCCTGCCCGCGCCCTGGCCGTGCCTCTGCCCTCACCCTGCTCCCTCGTGGGCAGAAATCGGATCCTTCGCCCATCTTCACTGCGTGTTGTTGACGACCTTTTCTTTTTTTTTAATAAAAAATGCCGTGCAAAACTTTTTTTCAGGTAAACTTGCAGGCCTGCCTTTTCCCCCAAAACCAAAAGCTTTCAGCGAATATTGAAATCAAAATTGATCTTCTGGTTCTTTTGGTGTTTCTTTTTTTAAAGAAATAGATTCAGGTGAATTTATCTGCACACGTATGTGTAAGTGCCCCGTTAAAAGAATCACGGAACCTCTAAAAGTCTTTTTCTCTTTCTCCAATTTTCAGCCCACATCTAAGCCACGGAGCAGGATTTAGTGTAAAACTTTCTAGTGCGATGAAGTGAACGATGGTTTCAAGCTGTATTTTTCAGATGTCTCAGCATTTTGGACTATGAAATTAGACTCCTGAATCACTTTTGAATGGGGGATGTTGGTACTTTTTGCAACTGTGATCCTTTGGATATGACGGAAATTACCAACAAGCAGAGCACATTATAGCAATTTATGCAAAATATGCACTTTGCTTGGTTCAGCTATTACACACAGATCATTTTCTGGTTTTCCTTTGCAATTTCTGGAATATTCTTGTTTAACGTGGATGAATCAGGTGTTTTAAAATGGGGAATCTGGTTTGTGAGGGCACCTATACTGAGTACATTTTAAATGCATGAAGCAATGATTTAATTTCCAAAAGTGCTTCATTTCCAAAAACTTCTACTATCTTCAGCGAAATGTAAACTTGCTTGAAATACCTTGTAAAATGCTCTCCATTTTCCTTTACTCTGTGTTCTTTCTCTAACCCGGTTGATAACCGTACTGCTGCCCAGTTCCTTTCTCTTTACCTGTCTCAAGGAGCGATTAGGCTGACCGTCTAAATTCCCCGCTGCGATAATAAATACGCCGAGATGTTCCCGCCTGCTTTGTAAACTGCTGCGTGGCCCAGCCAGCACCAATATTTAATGGCCATTGCACCTTGTCCGCTTTGCAGGAATCTGCCGCTCTGTGGTGACGGACACAAACCTTTATAGCCGCAGCTTATCGTTCAGTAAAGCACCTGTTTTTGGAAGTATATAAATAAGTATACTGTTCCTCTGGGGGCAACCAACTTGTGGGCACTTTTCAGATACCCCCCTGGCTGGCGGTGTTCAGATAAAGTCTATTTATTGCGGACACTCTCACTCCCACTCGCCCGAATTTGCTCCTTCCAGCAGGCAGGGATCAGGCCTGTGGCTGTGCACACCTAAAACTACGAAGCTTGCTGAGTTTCCGCTGCTGGGAAGTTTTTCTGTACAGCTTGGGAATGGAACAAACAAGATATGTATTGATTAAGAACTTGGTTTCTCTCACCTGCTCAAGGTAACTGAATTAGAGTGACAGTATTTAATTATTATAGTGAGATATACATTCACGTGGCTAACTGTGGATGGCATGCAGTATCTGAAGATTAATACTAACTTTCTTCCTGGGCTGATTTCAAGGCTATCATTAAAATAAAATGCTGCTGCCTGTTAATTTGACCATGTCAATAAATAAAAATGTCCATAACAAGTGTATGAGGCTAATTAGGATTTTATGGCTGTGTTGTTCTGGTTGATAGCTGTGCTGCCGGCTTGCTGGGTCTTTATGTTTCAGTGATGTACACCTCATTGATGCATAACATGTAACACCTGTTGATGCGTTAAATGTTTAGTCCTGGCAATTGGCCCTCACATCATTGCTGGGTACAAGAGCTCCGTGTAGCAGACTGCAGGTCTCGTAATTAGGCTTCCTCGGTTTAGAAGAGCTTTTCCTAAAGGAAAACTTCAAAGCTTTTACAGTCCTGGTGAAGTTTCCTGAAGTTTGTGAAAAAGGGCAGCGTTATTTTCTGTTGCAAAGGGGAAAGTTTATAGCCGTGGGCTGGTTTGGCCCTTGCCTGTGAGGCAGGGCCACCCCCTGCAATAGGATGCTGAAGGCTCCACGCTCTGCCGCTCTTTCTCTCCAAGCACGTCCCAGCAAGCACGCAGCACTGGTGATGCTGCCGCTTCCTTAGCTCGAGGTGCCGTACGGAAATACAAGTATTCTGAAATGAAACCAGTGTTCACTGAATCGAGCGTCTGTTCTTCACTGCTTTTCAGCACCAGGCCTGCCTGAGAATTGCATCTGTGTAATATAGAACCATGAAATAATTCTCTTGTAGGTGGAGTTGCCTGCAAAGTCCAATTAGTTTCAGACTTTGCTTTGAAATGTAAAAGATTATACCCATCTTACCTTTGTTTAGTTGAACAGCTTTAACTAGATCTGCTTGAACTGTTGTTAAAATTTATTGGGTTTAAAATATTTATTTATTGTTTTTAAAATCCTGTTAATGTCTTGGCTTTAACAGGATTTTGTGGCTGTGGATTGCAGAAGCCCGTTTGACACTGTGCTTAACTAGAAATATTAGCTTTTGCCTGGAGCGCTGGCTCCCAGGCTAAGCTCCGGAGCAGTTCGTGTGCGTTGGGAGAGCCACCCTGCGCTAATGAAGGGGGCAGAGGCACCTCCCTGGGAGGCCAAGTAAGGCTAACCGGGGTTTCACGGCAATTGTAGGCACGCACCTCGGGGTTTCTGTTTTGTGGAGGTTCAGCATGGGTGAGCAGGTTCCTCTGCTTCCTATTATAAGACCATTAGAAATATGTTCTATTAATTCTATTATTCTATATTTTAAAACTCTTAATCATAGTTTAAAAATAACTGGTAATTAACAGGACAACAGTGTTACTCATTGGAAAGAAAAAGCAGATAAGCAACCCAGCTTGGTATCAAATTCAGTAAATGAACACAATAAATAATTCCAGCAGTTTATTGTCCTCACCTCAATCTTGTCATGCTGTAACATTTTGAAACTTCATTTTTCAGAAAAGACCGCAGTTGCCAAATGAAAAGCAAGCTGCTACAGAAGGCTCTCCCAGTATATTTCTATTGGATACAGTGGCAGCAATGTGTAAGAGAGCAAAGACTAAAGCAGAGAAGAGGAAGAAAGACCTGAATAATCGATTTCAATGAAAGGTAGGTGTATTCTGATGGGGAATTCAGATTTTTCTTCCTTGCTTTTTTGGCAAAAGTTCTCTCCTAAAGGAAAGACCACCTTTTTGGCTGCAAAACAGTTTGAAGGAAAAAAAAAAAAGGGGGGTTTCTAATGTCGACAGTGGCTCCTGAAATGGTGGCAAGCGTAGTCCTGAGTGAGCTTGTCCCTGCCCCGTGCTTGCCGTGGGTCACCCAGCGCCTGCCACGGGAACCTGCTGTTGGCTCTGGGAGCAGTTTGTTGGTAAGACTCTTGTCCTGCCAGAGCCATCTCTCTTCTTAAAATGGGGTGTCTTCCCATCTTCATATTTATCTGCACAGGTTACACAAAGCAAGTTTGTGCTTGCCTGTGATTTACTGGTTCCCAAGATGTTAATGACTCGAATTCAGAGATCAGTTGTGTTGATTGCCGTGATGGTGTCACAGCTCCAACCGGCACCTGATACGCAAGCGACCAACCCAAACCAAGTGCCTGGTTTTACGGTTCAGAATACGAAACTCCTATCACTCCCTCTGCAAACTGACTTGTGAACATACGATGAAAAGAATTGCTGGATTGAACGGGTCAGGATTGTTCATTTGGAAATCTTGGGGTCTCTAATGTCACTGATTTTTCAGATTTTTGCCAAAGCAAACTGGTAAAAATTTTCATTTCTGAAAACTGGAAGATAGTGATTTCCAGATTCTTGAAATAATCTCTCCCCCATGCTAGGAAGACAAAAGCAGAAAACTAGAGGAGTGAAAGTTAAAAGCAAAAAACTTGAATTTTTTTTTACCCAGTAACTTTTACCAAAATGAAAATTTTCTATTAAAAATTATTTTGTTTAACAGGCCATTTTGATTTGATTATTGTTTTTATTTTTCAATGGCAAGTTATTTACTGTTTTCTTTCTTCCTCATTGTGTGGCCCCAGGCCTTACTAAATGTGTTCTATTCAAACCCTGCTCTGAAGACAGAAATATTAATTTCCACATGGGCTTTTCTATAGAACTCATCACTATGGTAACTGAATGTTTCATAAACATTAATGAACTTATTTTCACTGCACTGCAGTGAGGCATTGGGTGGTAGTATTATCCCCATTTCATGATGAAGAACTGAGGCAGAAAGAGATTAAGTACAAAAGTATTCACTAATTTTAAGTTCCCAATCTGAGATGCATGATCTGATTTTTCAGAGGACTTAGCTTGTTATCTGTTCAAAGCACAGCTCCCAGTGCCTTCGGTTGCAGCTGTGAGTTCAAATTTCTTTGTGCTTTCTTTACTTGGATAGAGACTGCTTTAATCGCGTTCATACGGCCTTTTTAATTTCTTTCCCCCAAGATAATCAGAAGGAACTGAAACTTATTAGGTACTGGCCACATATTCTTTCTACATATGAACTGAAATAATAGTAGTTTACATAATTTTATAAAACACCAATTCATAGCTTTGGTGTTATAGCTAAAATAAGAAATGACCTTATCCTAACTTCTCAAAAATTAGAAAAGCATTTGCTCTGGTAGAGTTTATTTTTAGTTTTCATGAAAGAGAGCAAAACTCCTGGGAGCCACTTGTTTTGAGGATAACCCGGAGGCTGCTGATCTTGCTACAAACAGTTAAATTGGTGTTCGGAATCATGGATCTTTATCCAGAGTCACTCATTTAAAAAATGAATCCTGCCCTCCCTGAAAGCCAAGATAGCAAACAAACTAAATGTAGAAGATATATTTTGTTATATGGGATTTTTCAAGCAGGTGAATCAAGTATCCTGTTTCAAGCACACCTGGGCTTTGGCGAAGTTCAGATTCGCAGTCGTTGACCTGCAGATGTCCCACTGCATAGGAGGGGGTCTATTAAGATCATCTTCTGTCTTTAGGCAGCGGGGCTTTATAGTGGCTTAGGATATCTTGAAGAGCCAGGCCTTAATTTGCATCAGAATATGTCACTTGGACTCATGGCTCCCCTCATTCAGAATAATTTTGCAGGCTCCTGTCCCATTCTTTCCTTCAGACATACAAGTTGCAAAAGTTTACAAATGCAAAGTTTACTCTCAGATCTTTCCCGAGAGATTTACTTCTGGAGCAAATTTTTGTAGCTGTTTTTCTGAAGCAGTGGTTTAGAAAGCAAGCGCTGACCCCATCTTAACCACAGAGGTGCAAACAGGCTGCTGTAATATTGTGTTGTTGAATTTTCCTTCCAGTGTCGAATGAAAGAGAGCTTGCCCTTTTCCTCAAATCTCTCCCCGATCGAGAGATGAGTGAGCCGGTAGCTACAATATCCAACGGCTTCACCAAGTCGAGAATGTGATGTCTGTGTAATAACGCTCAATTTTGCACACTTCAAATCCATTAGTAGCAATTACCTTACCTGAGGTGTTTTGAGTTAGTTTTAGCACAGCATTCTTGCAGTTGGTAGATAATGAGCGTAATAATGTATACAGCATTTTCAAGTCTCTGTTTTTAGCTACAATAATGCCATTAGGATTCTATTTAGCAAATGTGTGCTTCACGCAAAAAGTTAAGACTTTTTTGTTCATGTTCCACCCCCCCCCCCCTTTTTCTATTGCACCTCACGTCCTATTCTATGCAGCGCTGGCTTTTCTGAAAGAGCAGGAAAGTGTTTTAGCCACTGCACTTGTGCAAAGGCGGTGGGGCCTAGTACATCAAGCACAAAACCAGGATGCAGGACAGCAAGGCTTTGCTTTAGTCCCGCCACAGCCTGCTGGGCACCCCTGCGCAAGCTGCGTGTCTGTGCTCTGCTGTGTCCTGTTTGCCCAAGGGATGGGGCCCGCTGACACCCCTGCAGCACACCGCAGCAGCCGCCCCGCTCGCACCAGGACTGGCTGCGATGTTGCTGAAGCTGCCGGTGGACTGCATGGTGGTGGGAGATGCAGGTGGGCTGCGTGATGGCGAGAGATGCGGGTGTTGCAGCACCTGTTGCTAGGGATGGCAGCTCGGTCATCTGCGCTGGGGGTCCTCGGGCACTGCAGATGTGCCGTGGCTCCCCTGCCCCACTGGGCTTTTTCTTCCTTTAGAAAAAGAATTTATAGCCCATATGGGGTGTTACAGCTGAGAGAAGCCCAGCTTGGGCCTGGGGGATAAAAAAGAGTGGATGGTAAAGTAAAGGTGCCTGCAGTGCATGCTGCCCCGTGCCTGCTTGTTTCCAGATGTCAATGGGGTCAGACAGCTCTGGTTTGAGTGCGTAACCCTGCCCTCGCTCTGGGCTGAGGAGCCACCCCACACCACCACAAGATCCATCTTCATCAGGTAGGCCCTGCTGTCCTTGTAGCGATGTAACTATCTCAGGAAAGCTTTGGGTTGGGAGAACCAGTATTCCACTGGGTTTTCCTTCCCTCTGCCCACTGAATGGGAAAAATAAGAATTCTGATTTTCGGCTATCATCTGAACCAAATGATACTGCTAAGCTACCCCCCCTCAGCTTTCTAAGAAACAAGATTTCTTTGGTTTTATTTTTCCAAAGAATTCCTTACCAGAGAATGAGAAAAGGGATGGGGAGATATAATTGGTGCCTTTGTAGATGTCACTGCTAAGGTCTCTGGCACAGATCATATCAGCACGTTAAAAATAGCTCTAAAATGTTACAGTGTTCCTTTCGTATAAAAATGGCCAAACTCAAGAAGCAAAGAATATTGGGGCAGCCACACAAAATATTTTGGGAAACTGACTTGTATTTGCAGTTGATGTGTTTAGAAACAGACAGGGTAAGAGCTTGGAGAGCCTCCTCTGTTTTAAAAGGCAACACGTCAACATGTCTTTGGCAGACGTGCACCTTCTCTCCAGCTCTTTTGCACTTAGATGCTCTTTTGAAAAAGCAAACTGATTCTTCTGGCATTGCATTGATCTTGATCAACCTTTTAGTTGCTCTGGCATGCTGACTGCATGCCCATCCAATGCCTCCTCCTGCCCTGTGAGCACACGTTCACAACGTGCGGGATACTCTGGGTATCCCATACTTGATGGAGAGTGGTGGAGAGCCATCCTGGTAACGCTCAGCAGGCAAAGCTAAGCTGAATTTTAGCACCCCACGGACAAGGACAAAATGATGGAAAAACACCTGGCCGCATGAAGATAACAAAGTGCCTCTGGCTGGGGGGTAGGAGGGATGAAGGGGAGCAGAGCCTGTCCCCCCTCCTCTGCTGCCGCCCCTTCTCCCTGCCTGCAGGGCTGCCACGCAGCCAGTCGGGCCATGACTGCCTGTTCCTGGGGCTGAGGTGTTTGCTCACCACCTCCTGGCCCCTTCAGCTGCGAGAGTGACTGTCACCTCCATCCGTCTGCTGCCCCGGATGTCTGCTTACTTGACAGCGGAGCCCAAAAGCTGACCCCATCCACAGCCTGCAAACTGAAGGCGAACTGAGGGAGGCAGATATCACCTCTCAGTCACAACGTGCCCAGGCTGCTCCGGGGGCAGCACAGCAAAGCGCTGGCCCTGATCTCCTTGCATTGCCATCACCTACCCTGAAATTAGTAACAGCATGTCCAAGGTTAGTGGCAAATTCAGATACCCAAGCTGCAGAGGAGGAGGGTGAATAAAGGACGGTGGTTGCGTACAGTATAAGCGGTTGCCTTAGACAATGTGTGACCTCTGAATTAAAAAGACCAGGATTAGCAAAGAGCTTTTTGCGTTATTGGGCCCATTACAAAAAGCTTTAGTCCTAATTGTATGGTACCACAGAGCTTTAACTCAAGCATATATTGGTTTTGTAACCTGATCCCCCCATAAATCATAGTCAGTGAGAGTGGAACAATTAGTGCCTTAATCTACTGGAACTACACAGTATCTTTAAATCTGAATTTTCCTGATCATGACGGGTATTACAAGAGTCAATTAATTTATATTTCACACAAAATGTAATTAAATCCCACGATAACCTGACTGTGAAATGAAGGGGGGAGAGGATGAGGCGCAGGGGGGGAAAGGCCTTTCCTCGTGGAGCTTCCATCAAACATCGTGGCATGCCATCGACGGAGACGAACTGCCTGCTCTTCAACTTTACGAAGGACAGAAGTCTTGGGGCGAGGGGGTGTTGTTTCCTAATTTCATACGGAGCAGCCGTGTGGTCGCAAAAAGAGATTGCCGCTGTGTGCTTCCGATGCAGCCTGCGAGAAAAGCGTACTGTGTTTGCTAACCCATGTAAAGTGCTTGGAAAAGAGGAAGGCCTTGATGTTGCAGAGAGCCCGACGCCTGTAGTTGGTCACCTAAGGGAATCCACTTATGACTCTATTACCCAGTAAATTAGCAGAGTGGTTCAGTCAGGTATATTTATCATGAAGAGAACTGAAGATAATTAATACACTGCATTGAATGCAAATTGCACCCACAGCACTTATCTCATTTTCAATTAGCACAAATGTTACAGCACTGCAGGCTTGTTATGGTTTTACCATGGGCTGGGTAATTAATTTCTGTGAGCTACATATCAGACACCTGATAATGCCGTTTATTAATAAATGTCACCCCAGGTATCTGTTAGGAGAGGTAAATAAATTAAATGTTCAGTTGTCTGCCCTGTGCAAATCTATTCTTACACCTCATTGCATCTTTTCACTTGTTTGTTTATCAAGGAGAATGACTACGGAGATTACAATGGCAAACAAAGGAATATGAGGAACAATAATCTGTACCCAAAAGCGGTGTTTCTCTCAGAGACAGCCCCGCTGCCGACGGCAGGAGCCGTGCTGCCGCCGCGCGTCTCCCTCCTGCCCAGGGGCCACGGCTGCGGCCCGCTGAGGTAACCCTCCCGCCAGGGCCGCCCAGGACCCACGAGAGGACAAAAGCTGAAGTGCCCCCCAAATCCTCTGCTTTCAAGGAATTTGCCAGCCACTTATTGGTGTATATTTCTGTCTGTAACTCTGTCCCTCAGAGCGTTTTAGCTGCCCCCTCCCAGAGTCCGTGTTTAAAGCTGTAATGGCTGACGTCCACACAGCTCCCTGCGGCATTTATGCTTATCGGCTCCTGAGGTAATTTTAGGTTTGTGGTTTTCGCTTTCCTCCCAAAACATCAGAAAAGGAGGGTGGGTGCAGGTGAATCCACCAGCTTATCTCCATCCCGCGGAGGCCATGGCCCCTGGTGGAGGTGAGGGCTCCTCTGGCCACCTCAGGGCTGGGGTGGCAGGGCACGGCCTACGCCGGGCGTTTTCGGAGGTCTTTCCTCACCTCGGGAACAAAATAATAACGCTTATAGCAAGAATGAAGCAGCGGCATTTTTTCTGATCTGTTCCAGGCTTTGGGAAAAGAGAGGAGCAGGAGGTGGCACGATTTCGACAGCCCGACGGAGGATAAAGCTGGGTAAGGCCCTTATGCAGGAATACAGGAAGGTCAGGAAATGCCATTTCCCCCAGACCCTGTGCTTTCTTCTTGTGAGTGGGTAGATCATATCTGGCAAACTTTATGGCCAGCTCCTGCTTTCAAAAGTTTCAACATGAGTCTCGTCACCTTTGTGAGGAAAGGTCCTTCTTTTTTCTCTCATTTGATTTTGAAATTTCAGCAAGTCGCACTGACAAAAATAGTTGAAAATGCTCCAGCTAACCTGAACATTAAAAAAAAAATCAGTTCACCAAAATCTTAGAAAGGCTGTTAGGGTAGGAAAATGTGTGTGGTCGTACACAACCTGTTGTGACTTTTAGCTTCTCTGCCAACTTCTTTTGCTGGGTCTGTTCAAAGAGTATCTGCTTCTCCTTCGTTTTTCACAACAGAGATCTGTGCCACAGGCGCTGGTGGTGGCTTTGGGGATCCCTCTCCCCAAGGAAGATCACAAGCAGGTAGCTGCAGTCACTTTAAGCAAGCTTTACTTAATTTTTCTTAGACCACGCAGGCCTGATTAAATTAACACAACCTCCACTGCGTGGGTGCAATTTATCTGATGGAAAGATGCTTTATGTTAGTGATTTCTTACTGCAAGTACAGAATCACGGCAAGTAGAGCCATACTGTATAAATACTTTTATTCTGGTGTACGTTAGGAGTTGTACTAGTTTGAATACACTGGAAAAATAAATACCTCTAACTGACCATTATATTGGTAGAAATCTAGTAGAAATTGGTAGAGTAAGGAACAAGCGTCAATCTTTCCTGAAATAAAGAGTACTTACAGCAAAAAATTAGGTGCAATACAACACTCAGCTCCCCAGATATAGACATATTTAGGAATAGCTACATTACGAGCGACTTGTAAGTTAGCTATGGGTAAGGAAGCCTCTAAAAAGTGACTCTTGCCACAATAATTTAATCAGTGTGAATTGCAGCAAACACTGCTCTTAAGCAAAGTGCTTTCATCCCTTATGCAGATCTTCATTATATCTCCTAGTTTTTATACGGTAAATAATTTCCATGTGCTTCCTGGTAGCGTGACCTACCATCTTGCCATCGTCTGCTGTGATCTTTTCAGATTGCAGGACTCGGAGATAGTGCACTATTTGAAGATGGGATTTACAGCAATGCTTTAAAAATACCGCAGCACTTGAAAAATCAATTAAAAAAAGTCTTATTTGGATTAAGGTTCATGTTCCAGAGAAGAACGTGTGATTTTAAAGGCCAAATGACCTGCCAACATACTTTAAAACCACGTTTACTATGCTGAGAAGAATGTATAAACTCTCAGTTTAAACAATTATAATAAGAGCCATGCTGAGGAGCTGGCAAGGTATAGAATTAATGCAAATTCCTTATTTGAACAGGAACAATATATACAATAAAAATAGAGACAGTGAATGCACTTTGGTATCTGAGTGAGGCAGATTTGCTTTCTTTCCGGTCAGATCCAGGTTGACTCCCAAGCATGACAGGTCCGACATGGACTGCTGACCCGAGTGTGTGCCCTGCATGTTGACTCTCCCGTGGTAGCCACCTTGCCCGGGAGGCAGAGAGCAGCCGGTGCCAGGGCCATGCCAAGCCAACCGTACCATGCCGACCGGGCTTTGGCTTTGCTGGTGAGACTGGTGCTACCTGCAGAGTGAGGGTCTGTCGTGGGGAACAGGCGTTGTGGGAAAAGTCCTACAGGAGGGGACCCTGCACCATTTGTCAGAGCCTTCTGATGGAATCGTGCAGCAAAACAAGGAGATTTTTACAGGGAGAGAGGCCTAGGAAAGAGTTGTTGGTGGCTCAGGTCAGGAGTGAGTTGGTGGGGAGGTGAAGGTTTGCATTCCCTGAAGATGTTCAATCCACAGGCTGAGGGCTCTGGACAGATGTGTGTGATTCTTTCTGCAGAGAGCTCATAGGGCTAGTGGAGCGAATCCGTCAAATGTTTCCTTCGCTGCAGCTTTATACAAAGTGTTAGATGTGACGAGGATGATAAGAACGAAGACCATGAACTCAGTTAGGAATTCTATGGGAAGCTGGTGCCAGGCCCAATGCCAGGTTTGATATGCCTTTGTCGCTGTAGAGATGCATTGCAGCAGTAAATGAAGTTTTCTAAGCATGAATGCTGCGTGCTTGCATATTTCAAATGACTACAGTCCAGCTGAGAAGTGACACAGCCATGAATAATGGAGACAAGGTCATCACCTGCCAGGGTGGCAGAAAGCCTCCTAGCCAATGGAAGAGAATAGAAGTGTTACTTGCAGAGGCTGCTGTGGGAAAACTTAGCATCAGTAGCAAATCCAAGAGCACTCCTAAATTATGAAACAAACACACCAGTTGTGGAAATGCACCCTCATGCCAGGCATAGTGCACTCAAGTGACAAGCTCTTAAAGATGCTTTCCTGTCGCCCATCTGTCTTACCTCTGTTTTGCTTGGATTTAACCAGCTGCTTTTCTTCCACTGCCATGTTGGCAGTGGCAGTGTGTGTATGTACCCAGAAATGTAGGCATAGCTGTATTTCACCTGCCCGTTTCTGGCCATTTACTCCATGCCACATCACCTAGCAACTCCGTGTAGACACAGGGAAGCACCACAAAGAATACCGATCAGGAGTCCACAGGAGAGAGGAGTGTAGTGCTAGAGATCATGTTTTTTCACAAGTCACGGGGTGTGTCCCAGCAGGAATGACTCAAAATAATTTTAGTACGTTACCCTGGACTTCTGCCACCCATCAGGCGAGACAGCAATATCTCATGGTTAATGCTGAAGTCAAGGAGGATGAGGATGGATGTCTGCCCTCTCCCCACTGACAGGAGGGCATCATCCATCAATGCCACTCAAATAGCTCCAGTTCCACATCCTGGCTTGAATCCAGGCCGTGCCAGATCTAAAAGATTCACTTCTAGTAGGTTTAGTCCAAGCTGCCCTTTAGCTAGCAGCTGTAGGAGCTTTCCTGGGAGCCGGGAAGCCTGTCGTATGTTAGTTAGGAAGAACTCATGTCTGCAGGGTGGATTTCCTCAAGGCTGGGCAAAAGTCAATTCCCAACATGTTGGTAATTCTCGGTTGGTGTCCCCCAGTTCCCTGCTTTCAAGACTTCAGCCTTCTGGGTTGGGCTCTGGAGCAATCCTGGACAGATGGCAGCGTCAGGAAGCCAGACAGTGTCACCAGGTTAAATCCAGGACAAATAGATACTGAAACAGAGCGAGTTCCGAGGTGCAGCCACTGCAGCCAGAAGCCCTGTCCTGTCAACATATTGGTAAATGCCTGGTCCTCTGATCAGCTGGGTGAGAACACTTTCTGGGATTACAAGATGAAGATTAGTTTGGCCAGATGTAAAAGAATGCCCTTGCTTTTTCACAGGATGGGGAGGAGGGAATGGGAAGCATTTACAGAAGATATAACTATTTGGTCTTTGGATCCCGTAATGAGGCTGAGTTGAGTTCCACTTATGAGGAAGTGACAGGTCCCTCCTGTTAATTAAGTTGTAGGAAAGGACTATGGGAGGGGACAGCATTGCATCCATTCATCAGCATGCTGTCTCCTGCAATGAATGAAAACCAGGCGTCCGCTATGATACTCGCAGTA
This sequence comes from Phoenicopterus ruber ruber, assembly GCA_009819775.1. Taxonomy (NCBI): domain Eukaryota; kingdom Metazoa; phylum Chordata; class Aves; order Phoenicopteriformes; family Phoenicopteridae; genus Phoenicopterus; species Phoenicopterus ruber. The sequence goes on along the minus strand of CM020217.1, from coordinate 25,093,866 downwards.
CGTGCATGTACCGATACTGGTGACGGCAGTGCACAGTGGTGGTCCTGGCCCCAAGGTGGTGCTGGTAACTGCGTGGGCGCCGCGTCCTCAGGTCAGCGCTGCAGGGGCAAGGAGTGCTGGCTTGCACTGCATCACCCACGCCAGCGGGACCCACTTGTCCGTTGTGCTTTGCCCTGACTTGCAGCACACTCAGCCGACTCCGGCAGCGCTCAGTGAGCCCGGAGCTGTCGTGCCTCTGTGCGGTTCAGGGTGTGCTGAAGTGCCTTGGGAAGAAAACTACAGAAAAGGGAAAGTCTATTAGCGGACTTGATTTAGCTCCCTATGATTATTTATGTCCGTGTGTGAGATTTCTTTTGGCTCCTTGGTTACTTCTGGATGTTGATACTGTAATGGAGGTCCAGGGTGGTGGTTACTATTTACCGCTAGGTTGGGACCAGACGCTCTTGGCACTGAAGGAAAGTAAACATGAATAGCCTGAATATGCAACAACTTTTTCCTTCCTGCCTTGTGGGTTTATTTCAAAGCCTTTAAGTCTTTATGTTCCGGTAGTTTTTCTGTAGCTATGTGTTAATTACGTGTTTATATTCTTACAAACACGGATTTAGATTTACCTGTGTTTCAAGATGATTAGTGGGTACCAAGCAACTGATTACACTTGCAGCCAATCATGTGCCATTAACAGTGAAAACCGGCAGGCATTGTTGTTTCAAATCTCGTTTGGTTTGGCAAGGGTACAATGGTAAAAAAATAACAGCTAAATCAATTGCTTGAATATACAGGTTTTTTCACCCTCGGGCATCTTTATCAGCACAGTTTTGATTGATATCTGTATGCTGACTGGCATGTTCCTATTGCCAAAATGTAATAGGCTGTTCACTACTTTTCTTGAAGGTAGGGATTTTAGAAAATCAAAACAAAAAACAAAACAAATTTTTATGTTTAGAGGAAGTCAGTCAAAGTTGATGATCCTTGTATTTGACCTACAATCTGAAGAATTATTTGCGAAGTGCTGTGAGCTATTTAGTTTTCCGAATTACAACACTGACTATGTTTATTTTTATTTAACAAACAGAAATTCCAGCGAAGTATTGTTTGCCCCACTACAAACAGGTCAGAGTTCATAATAAGCATATATGTAATGAAGGTAAACTAATATTTGCAGGCAGAGGAGAGGGTCAAAGGTTTAATCTGAAACTGAGTTCTTGGTTAAAACGTGCAGTTTTCTGTCAAACAAAATGAGTCATGAATTTGTGTTGCTTTTAGTGAATTGTTTCAATTTGGGGAAAAAGGTAAAAAAAAGCCAAACCCCCCTGTTTCATTTCAGCATTTCCAAACATTCCAACATGTTCCACAAAGAAATACTTCGATTTCGCAACTTAAAATATTGTTTAATTTTCAAAATTACTTCCATTTTATTTAAAAAAAATAAAATGGAAGAGATAAAATATAAATTAAACTATGTTGGTTTGGAGTGTTTTGCTGAAATGGTACTGTAATTTGCCAAATTTTTTTGCTAACGCTTTCTTTTTTTTTTTACAAAGAAAACCTTCTGGAAACTTGTTTTAGGTCACAACAAGAAATGATTACATGTTATTTTTTGATTTGGCTCTGATTTGATTTGGCTGTTTATAGCCACTTGAGCAAATCTTGTAGGAAGAAATGTTAATTTCCATTTTCACAGTTCTAGACACAGATAAATGTCCTGATTGTTGGAATATCGGGTAGGAGAGTCAATGGGATGGTAGGGACTTCCCTTCCTCTGGGGTTGGGAACTTTGGAGTTTAATCTTACCACTGTGAAAGTCAATGGAAACATGTGTGGGCAGGATCTGGCCCGCTGTATCTAATCCTGTGAATCAGAAGGTCTGCATATCCAGGTGCTTTACTGGTCTTATTGCTAATGAATCGATGGTATAAGAAAATTACCTTGACCCTGTAGTACATGCACTTCTTTGCTATCGTTAACATTGTTAAGGTCCTTGCAATCCTGCTCAGTGCTGTAGCTATCACGCTTCACCACTCATTTGTTACCTAAGGACTTTTTTTTTTGGTAATCTTTGCTCTAACAAGGAAGCAAAGGTGGTTGTGAGCGAAGACGAGGATGGGGGTGGGAAGGATTTTAATCAGCAAGTGATCTGAGAATAAAGAAAGGTTACCTGTTTGTTTGTCAACAGGATGAAGTAAATAAGAGTTAAAAAAATCCGAGACACCAGTCGAAGGCAATCAAATATGTATTTAATTAAAGCAAACATAAAAATTAAAGTTACATGTTGAATCAATAAACAGCACTTTTTTCTACATGCATTTTGAACAAGACAGATCAGAATCTTGCATGATGAAGACATAATGTGTCATAATAATTAGGAACACAGACAAAAGAACAGCTAATCAACATGCAAATTTATGCAGTTCTGGCGATTCAGATGAGGCAGATTTCTACCTCTTTTTTTGCTTGATTCATCTTCATTGCTAATCATCTGAAGGCTGCCAAATGTTCACTGACACTAATGTATTATAGGTCAAGAGAGGCAGGTCTTCACCTATTACCCCCACAAACAATATGCTTTCCTTCCCTGTTTCCTCTTCAGGATTTTCAGCAATTACTGCCAGATGCAATCAGACTCCTTGAATAGGAGCAACTGGGGCTTGTTTGTGGCTTGGATTCATTAGAATCAGGAGGATGAAGAAAGGAATAAATTACTTAATTGCACAAAAAAGTTGCAGCCAAAGTGATGGTGAGAGAAGCTGATTGTGTAGTTGCGTATTAGGCCACTCTTGGAATGGAGGATCTTAGAATAGCTGGTAGTTTGGCCTTCCTGATTCAGACAGATTTGGGTGTCCTCCAAAACAGATGGCTCCACACACCATCTATTCTTCTCTTTGTCAGGTTTTACCATTTATTTGATCTTGTTCATCTATGATGCTAGTTGTATTAGATGTAACACAAATATGCATTCAGATCATATCCATTTAGTCTTGCATCCCAACTTTTATTCTTTTAGCCTTGTTTGATGAGATGATCAAGTTGAACAAAGCCCTTGTTGTCCTATTCCCGCACAACATCCATACATAAAACACCAAAAACCGTGACTAAAGCCTTGCACAGACAAATAATCCTCCTGTGTCACAGGTTTTAAAGGTTTATTTCTCTCTGTTTTACCAAGCAGCCCCCAGCTCCGACAAATTATAACCAGACACAACAAATAGTTAATTTTTATTTGATCCCATAGAAACAAACATTTGCATATGCCCAAGCAAAACTGCCCGCCTCCCATCCTTATGCTGAGACCCCTGTTCAGATATTCTCTTCAGGTTCCAGGCCATGTGTTATGCTTGTGGGTGGTCTTAAGATCTTAAAGAAAAGCTTTGCTCTGTGAAGTCATGCAGCACTGTATGTAATTAAGTGGCTTTTCCCCCCCCCCCCCCCAAACCCCTCTATGTTTCCTAATTTCATTGTTGTTGCGAATGATCAACGCTTTGTGGAAGAGCTGCCTTTCAGGTAATGGTTAATATTAACTTTTTAAAACTAAGATGTGTGGTTAGGGATTCACTTTCCGGGTGTCCCGCTGAGCACAGTGCTGCTCCACAGTACTGCTCACTCGCCAGGGCTGGAGCAGGGTCACACATACTTTCTGATTGCTGGGTCTGAAGTGCATGTTGCTGTGTGTGTATTTATAGGAGAGCCTTGGCAGCTGCTATAGGTCTTTCAGCTGGGGGAGATGGGGTATTCCTTGTTTGCCCAATTATTGTGGGGATCTGTGATCAGAGAGGGGCAGGTCTTTGTGTAGTGCAATGCGGTCCTGGATTACAATGAACTTTCAGGGTCTGTATTCATTTCTCTTTTGGCCCAACATCTGTTGCAGCCTGACAGATGCGCAGGAATGCTGTTTTACTCTGCAATCATGTTTAGGTCTTGAGTGCCCAACGCAGGCCTTTTGGGTACCTTTGAAGCCAAACCCGGAGTTTGTAGAACGTGTTAACATTTTTTCAAAGCAAAACGAAACACCCATGGGTATGGCAGTGCTGTTGCAACACTGGAGGGAGAGCTCAAGCTCACAATTTCCAAGGAGACATACTGGAGACGCACCTCTTGCTGAGGCTGACATCTAACAGCCATTTGCATTGCCCCTTGGGGGCAGCCATCCCAAGGAGCCTGAGATACTTCCCATAGTCTTTTTTAAAGGCCACGTGTTGATAGAGGTTCATGAAGATGGTATGCCCTTCAGATGGCAACTTTACTTTTGGGACTGAAGCTGATGGAAATATTTGGCCAGAACCCCTGTTGCGCAGCCTCCAGTGGCCATCTTGTCCTCTTTGTCCTTCCCTCAGCTGCTCCATGGTGCCCATGGCCCGCTGTGGCTTTGGTCCCAAAGTTTCCCCACTCCTCTGCCTGGGCGGAAGGGGAAGGAGCATCATGCCTCTGGGGAGCAGCGGGGCCCATCCGACAGCTCTCCTTGCCCTGGGGGGCAAATTCGGTACCAGGAGCATCTCCTCCCTTCCTGTCAGTGAAGAGAGAGGAGGGCTAGGCCTGCTGGAAAAGCCAAAGTAACGCCCTGCTCTGTGTGCTGCTTTCATTCCCATGAGCAAGTGTGATTTTTATTTGGGGTGTTTCATAGGGCACCAGTGAATGCGTTTTATTGCAAATCGGGGAGACTTAATTTTACTACTGTGTCACTAGGGGGAGATTTTTGAAGGCACAAATGCATTTAAGTGCTTACCTCTCTTTTGAAAGTCAACAGGAGTTACGCATCTTAAACGGCCTTTGTGTCTGAGGGAAATATTCACTGTGAAATGGGGAGAGCCCACATATCTGCTGCAAGTGATAAAGAAAGCCAATGGGTGAGGCTACACTGAACTGGTTTTATTTTGTTGGCTTTTTTTTTTTATATGCCCTCAGATCCTTCATTTCTCACAGGCTGGGGTTTGGTTTGTTACAAAGCGTTGCGATACTTCATCTCCTCAGTCGAAATCCTCCTAGATTGTTTTGTGATAAGAAGACTGAGAAAATCCACACAAGGAACTTGTCTTTGTACAGATGATACCCGTCTGTTTTTCCGTCTAAAGTTATAGAGATTCAAGAGCTGATGATGTCTTACAAAGGCTCCCTCTATCTGAGGGTCCCCTCAGACAGGCGGGGGGAGCTTTGCTTTGACAGGCTTTAAAGTCTGTGTAATCTCTTGCAGAATGGCCTTTGCTTTCACAGCTCCTCATGTTGCACCATGTCCTGATTTCTACACTTGTATTTGTCACAGAAACGTTGCCTGAGCAGCTTGGGTGAACAGCGCTCAGTTTGAGGGCCACTCATGTTGGGTATTTACCATTTTTTATTCTGTTGTGAAACTACCTGTTCCAGTGCACAGAATATTATTGATAGCATCTGAGTGAATGACTAAACTGTTCTGGATGGAAACACGAGGGAAGGTGAAGGATGCAAAGGAATACTCTTGTCTGCCTGGAAATACAGGAGCACTGGCAAAGCTTTGGGCAAATAAAAGGCTATTTGGGCAAACATTGGTGAAAAGGCTATGGACACAGTTGAAGCAAAACGTCCTCTGCAATGTGCATGTTTGCGAACGATGCTTTAACTAGGTCTAAGCACCTACCCTGGGCACCTGTGGCCATAAGCATCTGCATTTGCTATTAGCAGTGTTCTTTAAATGCTGGTGTTTCCTATCAGAGCAAGGCACAGGCTTGGAAAATGGAGATGGTTGTTCTGTGTGGAATTAGCACGCCTGTGGGCAGACCACTATACTTCGTGTGTGTGCAAAATGGAGGTTAAAAAGGTTGCTGTCCTTTTGTGTCAGGAGTGGCATACGTCACCTTGCTGGTCTCTGAAGACTCTTGAGGAACTTCTGCTGATTGGTGAACTCATTCGTCCTGACAGTCTATTACCTCCTTTGTTTTGACATATTTTCACTCTCCTCTTAATGTTTCCTGTTTTCATGAATCTTCCCCTTGTGCTGTATTTTCCTGTGTGTGTTTTTTGTCTCCCAGATGTATGGCCAGCTATTTCAGTAACATTTTGCGTACTACAAAATTGAAAAAAAATGCAAGTGGAAAAAACCCACTTTGGAATGATAGTGTATTTTCCATGCACATGTCACATGTTGGCTGAAACATGTTCAACTGATACGTTAAACATCTACCTAAAATATTGCAGCACAAAGTGCTTAATTAGTGTATACATTCAGTATATGAGTTGGTATCTGTTATTTCAAAAAGCCAGAGGCTCTTTTAAAATAGCAATGATTTGCTAGCCATGACGGATATGATATTTGTTCAGTGCTTGAACCTGTTTAAGCACGGTTTTGTTTGATATAGGTAGTATAGGTATGGACTTCTGTGGAAAAACACAATGTACGTATTACATGGCCAAAATATATGGACGTAGGGCAGGATATCTGAAGATGCACACAGTAGCTCTTATTCTAACTTCCTGATATTTGGCACTTCTGAAAGTCAGGCTATTTATTTAGGTGCCTAACTGCATATTTCTACACTTGCAAATGCCAGCCTGCATTGTAAAGCTCAGCCATGCCAACTCTTTGCTTACCAAAGTAATTCTATCTATATCCATGCAGAGTTATCAGGGTTCGGTTCTTCTTGTATGGCATCGTTTATATGTAATATACCCTTGTACTAGTATGTGGTGATTCCCGTGGGAGCTGAAGTGGGATGATCGCCTTAGTTCTACATGTCTGTATTGCCTTTGACAGCTAGCTGCTGAAAACTTTGCAATGGTAAATACAGATAAACCTGCGTCCTAAGCTCCAGTGGTTTTGTCCATTTACCTCTGAGCTTTAGTTGCCTTGCATAAGTGTCAAGCAAAATTTCACATTGGAAATGGATAACTAATGTAAAAAACAGGCTATTTGGAACAGACAGTAACTGTCTTTATCATAGCTCTGTCAGTAGCCTTCACCTCCGTTCTCTAAGTGAAAGTCTGCTAGTAAACGTCCTTGGAGCATGTTTCTTCCCTCACTTCACTTGCCTTATACATGGGTGTCACTAGCTGAAATATTTGTAGAGTCTACAAATACACTTGGCAAGATTTTTCTCCAAATCTTAACTGTTGGGGTAACCATTTAACCAGTACATAAATCCTCAGAAAATGGGGTGCATACCCAACTGTTTCAAAAAACCCAGGGTGTGAAAAGCATACTGCCTTTGAACAAGCTGACCACATGTAAACGGCCAGTTTGGTGCTGCTGGAATGCACCATTAGGCTTGTTGTGCCTATATGGCCAACAGGATTCACTGAGTGGGTCCAATGTAGGGGAATTTTGACCTATGAAACCAGCAGAATCAAATTCCTTGTTGGCATCTGGCCTGACTGCACTCTGATAAATCTTGTCCTTACCTTTCGGTGAATTCAGATTTAGTTCTGTTATGTAAAAGCTCTGCTGAGTTTTCCTTAGCTCTACTGCTTTTCAGTGCACCTCCTCCTGTTTTGAGAAACTGCCTCTGGCCTAACCTCTCTGCCACTTCAGTAGCTTTGTAATGTCCTCACTGGCAGGTGAAGACGGGCATAAATGGCCCCTGAAAACAACTTTGCCGTAAGACAGAATCCCAGAATTTCTTCCTACTCCCTTTCTTCTCAGGTCACTACCTGAGCAGTCCAGGTTGCTGAGGATCAGAGGAATTCAGTCTATAAATGCAATTAAATTCTTCAGAGCTGAAACTTTCCCTTCATGCGTGTTGTGTTGCTGACCGATGGCGGCATTCAGTCCTTTGCCCGTGGAGCTAGGAACTGCACTCTGGAGCAAGAGCTCCTGAGTTTTGATACACTGGTAGCTCATGACATGCAAGGCACTTTAGAGTGGCAGGTAGTGTGGCAAGTGTAGAGGTGGAACGCTTGGCAAAAAGGGTTTCAAAGCTCGTGATTTAAAACCATGGCCCACATGATTTTGGAGGACAGTCTCACTAACGAGAGTCTTCCTAAATCCCTTGTTACTTTCTGTATTTTGAAAATGCCACCTGACACTGTCAAGTGATTGGGGTGCAATCATGCAGTCGCCTGATTCCTTTGCCAGATGGGCTTGTTGGCAGGTGAGTTGGGAAGTCCAGGAGTTTGGACCCTTGATGGCAGCAAAGTCTTGCTCTCTTTAAATGTATAACATGTTTTCTATGCCCTCTTAAAAGACAATGGTACCTGGGATTTCTTTCAGATCCAGATGGAAAGCTTTTGTTAAAGGGAGTGGTAATGAGGGTTAGTAAGATTTGTTTTTTGTTAAGAAAAGATCATCTGGCGCTTGCTTTTGGAGCTGGTTGCTCATGAAGGTTTCTAATTCAGGGTCTTAATTTTTGTAAAGCGTGAATTACAAGAAGTCAGAAGAATGATGCGAAGAGCATTTAATAATGCACATTCACAAAGAAGTGGTGTAACTACATTAATTAGGCAAGTCTTGCGTAAAGATGCAATGTAATTATATATTTGAGACAGTTAATTAGGGAGCTACTTGGAAATTTCAGTGAATATTAAGGTAATTATACATAAATACTATAACCATTAAGACTGCACCCATAATGAAAGCAATAACTAATTACATAAATAACAGCATACTTATGTTTTTACATTACCAATACCTAACAATACTTCCTCTCTTTCCCTGCTCTCTTTGCCATGCAAATGACAAAACTTCCATTTTTAATCCAGATATTCTTGCAAATTGTCGGGGAAACAATGAACTTTCCTCTTGTTCTCTTTCTCTAGAGAAGGCCGGACAACTGGAGTTATGCACACCTAGCAGGAAGACAGTCAAGCATACTGCAGATGTCTGCAAGCTACATGCGGAGTTTTTGGTGGCTGCCCTTGGATTTCATAGAAGCTCAGGTCTGACAAGCTTAATAAAGTTATTTTATAACTGTTAAGATAATGATTTGGACTGTTTAGGCAGCTTTGAGTGACTCAATACTGCGGGTTAGATGAATGGCTCTTGTTGAAACTGGGCCCTGCGTTTCATAGTGTTGCGCCTATGGACAAATGCCTGATCTTTGCTAAAACATTTCTTACTATTTATTTCTGCCAGGGTTTGGGGTATCTGTCTGCTATCACCTTCATGTTCCCCTGAATCTACCAGCTTCCAATGAGAGTGTAGCAACACTTAATGTACTTGCTATCCTTTTCTCATGCTACCTCAACAAGACTGAAACTCAGACTCTCTAAACCCATAAGAACTACTAAGCTAAAAGAGCTTTATGTGAGGAGCAGCCCTACTGACACAGCTGAAATAGACAATTGTTGCTTTCAAACATACTTACTGAATCGATAGTTTCTAGCAACTCTCACCTAAGGATCTAAAAGTGTCTCAAAAGCTCTGATAGGTAAGGTCTCAAAATGAGTCTGTGACTTTGTGAACTATCATGACGGAGACTTTACAGGTGGGGAAACCGAGGCACAAAGAGCTCAAGTGACTTGGCCAATGTCATGAAGAACATCCAGAGTCCCGCTGTAACTCTCTCTCTGCTCTGTTTTAGCCACAAAGTCATCCTCTCTCCTGCCAGAGGGACGTGGCACGTAGTTTGGGGTCTGGTGATGGTACTCTTTTCTCTCTTTGTTAATCTTCTCTGAATAATTAAATTGACCTGGTGAGACAGTGGAGTTCACAAAGGAATGTAACTTTCAGCCGGTTGTCCATATTATTATGTTTCCATCAGACATCATGACTAGCTGTCTGAAAGGGCCCACAGCAGCATGGGCTCTGTGCATGTTTGTAATATTGAAGTCACTGTCCTGCAGAACAAGGTCATAATTAGAGCTGGGCTGGCACCTGGGAGTTCTGCAGGTTTGCACGTCCTGCCATGCTAAAGAAACAATGAAGGCAATTCTTGCCTTGCTAAGTCCCATTTCCATTAAGATATCTACCCTAAGGTATAAATGCTGAGGCAAAGCTAGGGATGATTTAGGACAACACAGCAAATTTTGCAATACTTTCATTGCACACTCCAGAGCAAGTAGCTGTATGTAACTGAACCATATTTTCTTAGCTCAACAACAGCAACCAGTGATGCTTCCTGCCATAGACTTCAAAACCTGTCAAAAGCTAGTGACACTTTTCAAATTATTTTGATTCTAGATAGATAGTGTCATAATTTTGAGATGGCTAATCCTTTGCATCTCTATAAATGATCTTACTGTTACAAGCTTACACTGTTGCTCGTGTTCCAGGGCAGGTCAGGTCTTATATCTGTTTTGTACTGAAGTAATTCCACTAACTTTTTAAGCTCTTCATTTCTAGCAGAGTGAGATTGAGGGGAGCTGACCTTTGTTGTCATTGTAATACATGGACACTGAACTTTGCGTAGATCTGTGGGAAGAAAGATTAATTAGCAAATACTGTTGTAATAGATAGGCTACCAAAGATAAATTGTGTCAGATTGCTGTGATATCTTTCCCTGAGTCTGTGACCAAGAGAAATATAGTAGCTCTAATTCATCAAGGTTTCTGTAAAGTGTTTAATGCAGTGCTACGTGAAAGAAAATAATTTGGGCTAGAGAACATAGGGCACAAGAAATGTAAAGAAATGGCTACAGGAGGACTGCTGAGAACTGACCTGAAAGAAGTGTCAAGGGACAAGAACAGTAACTAGTAGAGTTTATTAATGATCAGTCTTGTGACCTATCTTAACATTTTTATTTGTGGCCACAGCAGAAAAAGTGTGCAAATACAAAGTCTGTAAAAGACAGAAAGCTGAGAGGCCTTGACAATTCAGAGAAGGACTGACCCTGACAACAGGAGAAATGGAAAACGGATAAAATTAAGTACTAATAAACCACAAGGTCATGCAGATGTTTTTTTGCTCTGAGCAGGAGGCTCATCAGCTGGAAGTAACAGAGAAGTGTTTTGCTGAATCTTACAATGACTGACAACTGCTGGAGCTCTGCAACAGCAGGGAAGGGAAATATTCCCTGAGATGTTCCCCTGGATGTTGCATCAGGGGAAGCATATCCAGGAAACATGTGGGATTCCTGACTAGTTTTGTACAAGGCACTGGGGAGATCCAGAAAAAGAGAGTCCAGAAAAAGGGCTATTAAATTGAGATAGGAAATGGGGAACAAAAGACTGTGTCTTTAGTTTAGCAAAACTAAAACTGAGTAGGGGTATATTACTCCCTATAAATATATCATTGGGCTAAGTGGTGAGAGAGAACTGATTAAATTAGGGGTGTACTGAATGCCATAGGAACAATTGATAGGAGCCAACTGAATAAATGTTCTTTGGAAAGGGATGAAGATTTTTAATAACATGAAGTTTTGGAGAAGCTTTCTGACAGGAGTCACAGGGGCAAGAAAACTACCTGGTTTCACGAAAAAACTTGAGAAATTTATCAATGAGATTGTGATGTTGCGATATCAATGAGATATGATGTGTCAGACGTAGCAGGGGATGACCTGGGAGGACTCTTCCAGTCCTATTTCCTATGTAAAACTATTCAATAGAGCCCTTGGTCTCCAGAGTGTTTTTCTGTAAAAAGACTTCAATAGCAAGCTAGGGAAAATGGCCTTTCCTTTGGATTCTTTGTTTGCCCTTATCTATACAGGAGACATAGATCCGATCAAAGTGCCAATGAATCTTGTGGTAGGTTGGATGCAGATCTCTATTATCTGTATGACAATACCTCTCAGAGGTCCTGCTCATTACCGGGGCCCAGCTACTTTCCATGACCTGACTTTTGTGATCCCAGTTCATCTCAGCTAAATCCATCTGAAGCTGTGTTTCCTTGATAACCCCTTTAATATTTTATAGGTTTCTTACAGTTCTTATATTCTTGTAATCTTCTGAGGTTCTTCACAGCAAGCCAAACAATCTTCTACCTTTCATGGTGCCATCAGCTAGCCAAAGCCATGAGTAGATTACTAATTCTGCGAGATAAGATCAATAGCAAATCGCCTTCCACTGTCCTGAAAAGATCTGACAACTCAGTCTAGTTGTAGCAACTGGAAGAATTGTTAATAATGGATGATGACTGACAAAATTCATAGGTGTGAAGGGAGGTTTACCAGAAGCATGGTATTCATGCATACTGCTCGTTGATTGACAGCCCCAACAGGTTAGAGGTTATCCATGGAATACAGCCTTGATGGCCTAGGATGAAATGTTCCTTCTGACCCTTCTGTAAGCTAGTGATATACAGCACTGGCTAACATATCATTAACTTGCAACACCACGATGATGGGATTAAGACCCAGAGGGCTTTATCTCTACCTTATTAATGGCAATTAAAAGCTGCGTGACAGTTTTAAAACTTGTTGATGTAAAGAAAGTTAGTACCTGTCTTATAGTAGCACAGTAAATAATTGTCTGGTTGCTTTGCTTTTCGTAATCTGTCCATGCAGCTGTATATTATCATTATTTTGCTGCAAATACAGCTTTTCGATTTATCAACAAAAGAGCAGGTAAGGCTCTATGTAAATAATAATGAAGGACACTTCCAGGTTGGATTTTTTCTCATTTAGACTGCTGAGCATGAAAGAAGCAGAGGATTTTCAAAACTAATGACAATATCTGTTAGAGCTGTTTTTCAAAGCTTAATTACCCCCAAAAAGTTTTAAACCCAATTTTAGTTACTGCAAACTTTGCCTGGCTAATTCATAGGGCAGGTATTAAAAACTGTCCCCACCTCTCTCTATATGGAAGTGGATAGTTATTCCTTCTTGGGTGTTAACCATTGGTGGAGCTATACTGGTCTCATGGCAAGAAGTTTCATACCCCTTGTCCTTCTGCATATTCAAGGAAACGTGACTACTGACAGAGCAACACTGCGAGTGCTATGAACTAGAACTAGCTCTTTTACATGCTGCTCTGTTAAAATCTCCGTCTACATTGGAAAGAAATGATCAAACTCAAATGTGCACACTATCTGGAATGTCCCCTGTCCTTCAAACATTTAGTGGCTGTTCTTGTGGTCCTACACATCCTGATTATTTAACTGCTGTGTTTGTGGCATCTCACTTTTGGGGCAATGTTTCTGAACCACCTTCCTCACTCCTGTTTTGCTGTCCAAGTGTGCCTTGGGTCCTTTTTCATGAGAACTTGCTGTCACGGTGTTGGGGGACCTCGTATCCTGTGAATCCTTCTTGATCCCTCGGGAAGCGCAGTGAGATTTTGTGCTCCCGAGAGCTGATCTCAACTCTGCAGAGTGACAGAGCAGAGCAAAAGTCATCCGTGCAGCCCCCAAAGAGACTTGTCCCCACCTGCTCCCCAACAAGCAGGGGCAAAGGCGCTAGGCCTACCTTGCTCCATATTAAGATGATTTGCTGGGTCTTTGCTTCAGGGTTATAGAGGCTGGAGAACCTTTATGTATTTGGTATTGCTCTGTTGCTTTCTGACTGGAGAAAAGGAGTCTTAGCTTTTGCCATTGCTGCTATTTCAGAGGTGTCGGTGGCTGTGGCAGCCTGCAGTGGCCTGTGCTTGGCTGTGCCGCTCTGGCTGTGCAGAGCCAGCTTCAGGACTCTCCCTGGGTGCCTTCTCCTCCCAGCTCCCCAGAAGCTGTGGGACTGGGAGGTGGTGCCTGTCATTTTAGCCTCTTGCCACTCCAAGGGAGAGATTGCCTTATGCTTGTAGTTTATACAGCCCCAAGCACAATGTCAGCACTACACATTAATTAATAATAGTGGCTTATATTGCTAATCGCTTAATTATAAATTATGTGTGCTGGTTATGCCTGCCATCACGTATTACTTTGTAGTTACATAGATATACACATAGTGTATCTGGGCTTTTGTAAATCAGCTTGTAGTTGTTCAATGATACAAAGGCTATGCCAGCACATAAATCCGATGTAAACTGCTAATCATTTTTAAATGAAGACAAAGCAATCTGAGTTTTAAATCCATAATGCAAGAGAATTACAGTGCATGTGCCTGAAATTTAGGAAGAGAACTTGCTTTGCAGACGTTTCAATTGTAAGCAAAATTCTGACGTTATGCGCATTACATGGTATTTTACTGAAATCGCACTCAGTGGCAGATTTGCATAAATGAATGTATTGTATTTTTTATAACTGTGAAAGCTTTAATTACCTAAACTCTAATTAGGCTTGCATTTTTCAGAAAACACAAGATATTAGCTTATTTTGTAGTTGGCTCAACTTTAATGTTTTCACACATTTGTAACTCATACGCAACAATATACTATAAAAACACAGGGAAAACACAGAGATGAAGGCATCCCTGGAACTTCGGAAGCTGATTGGTTGTTTCTCTTCTTGGTGTATTTAAACCTCACTGCACTGAAATTTTCTTGAATGCTGCCCTAGGGCCAAAATCACACCTGATGTAAATTTGCCAGAGCCAAATTTGGTGGTGTTGCATCAGGGATGAATCTAAACAAGTATATTTTATTAATTTCTAGGAATGAAAGTGTTGTGTGAAAGGGAGCTATTGATGGTATTGTTTTCTAGTGGAATTTGTTTGGTGTTTTTGGAACTCTTGCAGAGTTCTACAGGTATTTTTTGGACAGTGAGATAATGGTACTGTCTGGGTACTTGGCCTGCTGGGATTGCGACAAAGATTAAGGCACGTAACACAGGTTTTGAAAATACTCTCGCAACAGGACTCTCACTTGGCACCTAGTGAGACACTGTGGTGCCTTTCATAAAGTGGGAAAAATAAACCAGGTAAATAAAACTACCATTAATTATTGCTCCCTCTTTTGCCAGACCTATGAAGGAAGATGGGCTAATGCATCTTGTGTTAATTCTGTTGAATTTTCTCCTTTGCTTCCATATCAACACGCCTGTTGTGTCTGTGTTGGGTTGTCTAGCTTTTGCCCTTTCCTTCACATAAAGCTGTGACAATTATCTGTGTGTTTGTCACTGTGTAGCTAGGTTGCTGTAGCATGCTCGAACAAGAGCTACTTTTAAAGGCAATTCAGAAGCCTGTGCTGGAGCAGAGCATCCTGCCCAGCGTTCACTGAGGGCATGCTGCTGAGAGCATGCTGCACCTGTGTTCCGCACTTGCTGTTAATGCAGACCTACATGCTGTTGACGTGCTAGTTGTGGTATGTAGCCTTCCAGATGCTCAGGAGTTCTGCTTTTCTAAGTCAAAGGGAGGTGAGGTTGCTTCGCCTCTTGAAGGACTGTGTTGAGAGAAATTGTATAAATCTTCCAGTTTTATTCTAGGTGCTGCTTGCAATGTTTCTGTCAGGTGGAGCCAAACAGCACTGCAGCCCTAGCCTTGCCTGAACTGAAAAGTAAAATTGTTAATATTCCACTAGTTCTTATTACTCAGGGTTTTGACTATATTTTGTCAGGAGGAATGAAAAAAGGCAAAGTAGCATTATATGTATTTCCATATTTTCTCCTCCCTTACTGTTTTTGATCCTTGTATAACTTGCAGCAGAAAGATTTGAGGAATTGTAAAAATGAAGTGTTTAAAAGCAAAGTAAGAGATGTAAACAGTTAACATCTACAGGTTACATTTCTTGTTTTCTTCTCTAACCTCAAGGCTCCCCTCTTATAATGGTGACTGTGCCTTTCGTTTGATTAATCATAGTGCTCTGGGAGGCATTCTCCTTTTCAGTGCAGGACTGGTGGGAATATATTACAGTTTGTAGTATGTTACTGTATTTGTGCTAAGTAACACCAACTGGAGTGATGGATGGCACATTTTTAAAAGTGCCTTTCTGCTTTTCTTACACATCACAATGTTGTCCTAAACATGTTATTTTGAACTCATGCAGATACCTGAGATTGCAAGGTATCACTCAAGCTTCTGTTTCAGGGTAGACCTGTGAGTGGATTCAGTGATTATGTCAGCGCTGCTAAGAGCAAACAATTTTTAGAGGGGCTATAAATCCAGGAACCTCCGTGTCCTGCTCCCAACCACCTGCTTCATATCTCTGGATATTCTGCAGGCTCTGTGTGTGTGTATGTGCGCACGCCTACCAGCTGGCTGACGCTCCTGACGTGTTCCTGCGTAGAACCACATGTGTCCATGCTTGAGCTCTGAAAAGTCTGGTCTTCAGATGATGTAGATACGGCTGTTGGGAAAGATGATCTTGGATGGCATGGAGTACACAGATATATCCATCTCCTGTTATTTCATGAGGGCTGTGCTCTTCTAAACTCCTCCTAAGGGACTGTGAATGTAGGCTTGGATTCACAAGAGGTGGTGTATGCAATTGCTACGAACCTGGACAGGGCTAGTTCTTCTCTTCCACAAGGGGCAAAACATCAGCAAACTCAGATGAGGGGTGATAAGTAGCTGTCTCTCTTTGAGGTTCTTAGTCTCTCTCAGCAAATAAGTCTCTTTGTGGGACATCCTCCTGGAATAAGGTACTAAAAAGCATGGATAAAGGTGGGGGAAGGGAATCAGGCCTTATGGTATGTTATTTGACATTGATACTGCATACGTTGCTGTTTTCAGACATTTTCAGACAGACATAAGGGAATGGGGAGTCCTTTTACTTTAGGATACATCAAACATGCATGTTTTGAAGAAGTAGAAGTAATATTGACATTTTGTGCTTAAGTGGAATCTTTATTTTCTTAAAAACAGAAATGAATGCCAAATGGCACTATCAGCCTGAAATCTAGTCAGTATAAACAAATGAATTAAAACAGGTTCAGTTCCTAGACCTTCTTCCTAGGCCTCCCAGTAACTTTTGGGTATTATGGTTGTCAACTCCTCTTGTCTTTAAGTGGTTTTCTTTTCCTTGTGTGAAAAGCACCTGGAAAAAGTAGGTATATAATGAGAAAGCGTTAAGCGGACCAGGAAGTAGTCCATCAAATGCAGACATGTATTTAGAGAAGAACAAGTTAGTCACTTCCCACTCTTATGAGCAAAATTTTGTTTGCAACCGTGTGTACAAGAAAAAGAAACAAGCTCCAGGAAGGAAAGATTGATCTAGTATTTAAGTCTCAGCCATGGCACAGAGAAGTTTGGGTTCAGATCCCTCACCCCTTGGTCACATTTTCTGTACTAGTTTTGACAAGGTGTTTTGGCCCCACTGCACAGATACGACAACACTGAGTGCCACAACACCAAGTGTCACAATACCTGTCTTCAGTGAAATTAGCAGCCTGGAGGTAGGTACATAGATTTGTTATGAAATCTATATGGAGTTCGGAAGCTGGCCAGTGAGAGACCATTGCAAAGTGCTTCCCTCCAGGCATAGACTCTTTAATCAGCACTATTTGTTGCCTCTCTGTACTTGGGCTTTGCAGCCTCGAAGTCTCTCCTGAAGGTCAGTATCTGACTTCCCTCTCAAGAACCAACAAGGAGGCAGTAGTTCTTTTATCTGATACTTTACTGGTTAGCACATTCATCCAAGACATCTGAGTTCACTTTCCTTTTCTCCTGCCTTAATTCCTGCATCTCTTTCCTGGCAGGGTTAGATCCTACCCATCAAGCTATCAGCTAGTCTTAGGCAGGATGAGGGGAGAAGACATTCTTCATACTTCTTCTTAAAACAATTCTTGTTGTAAAATTCAGGATTAATGGGGACAGAAGTAGGACATAAGAATAGCCTGACTCTGTAGCACAGTAGTTAGCACACGCATTTGGGAAAGGAAGGTTGTGTGGCAAAGACTGTGAAGCCGGTAATAGAAATCAAATGATGCCATTACTGCTAGGCATGCCTTCCTCCTGTAGCCGTGGTATATAGGAAAAGGAGAGCAATGATGGTTTTGTATGGAGCCCTTTCCAGTAGACATATTCCAAAGGTACCTCTAAGACCAAGCTGTTCTTCTGAGATAGATGGAGGTGCGTGGATGCCTGCTGGGGCATAAGTACTTGATCACCACCGAATGACTGAACCTTTTTGAGACAGCATTTTCTAGGCATGCACAGAAACAAAATTATAGAAACTGGGGAAAATGTAATGCAATCGATTGATGTGCCAAAAGACTCCTGGGTGTTCTGAGGATTATATCTTTTCCATGCAGGCTGGATATAGCTGCCCAAGCCCTGCTGTGGGGCTGGTCCAGAACCTCTGTGTATTGGAGTTTTCCACCAGTAAAATGCAGATAATGTCCTTGTCTATCCAAGGAGTTCAGATATTATGCCCCATTATCAGATAAATATCTAGCATAAAAAGGCCAAAGAAAAGTTAACAGTGTCCCTTTCAGTCTGTAAGATGGTAGGTAAATACCACTGCAACTTGATGTGGGATGTTTTGAAGGGCAGAGAGGTAAAAGGCCGACCTTTCAAAATTGCAGGTAATTTGTGGGGAGACAAATTTGTGATTTTCCAAACTTGGTTCTGAGTGGTCCTGAGAAGCCAATAGGAGCTACCGATTCCCAGGCTTTCTGAGACCAGGCCCTAGGAGCTGCACCCGAGTCCCCTAAAAATGGAAGCGCCTGAGATCAGCGTGAGAAAAATTTTGGCGGAGTACCCTATGTCACACAGTAGGCTTGTGCTGAAGCCAGGGCCCAGCATCCTTTCTCCAAGTTCTCGTAACAATAAGAACAACCTCCTCAGCAATTGCCTTACAAAAGGTTTGAACATCAGGTTACCCAGAGACATGAGCAGATAGTACAGCAGTGATGTACAAATGAAAGTCCTACACTTTGACCTCCAACCACATGAAGCCCCATTACAATAAATATCCAACAACACATCCCTTTCCACACCACATGGATGCTGCCTTAGGTACAAAGGTACTAAAATGACTGTTCCATGTAATAAAACATGGTGGGAGAAATTATGAAGTATAAAGTGAGGTTATTGCCTTCACTGCTAATTAAAGTTTACTGTATCTTCTTGCAGCTTTGTTTAATGGGCTCCAACATATCATGGGGTGTTTCTTTAAAGAATTAAAAGAAAGCTCTTTCTAAGGTCACTCACTTGACCTCAATTCATTGTGTTGTGAATGCGGTATTGTAGTAGCACATATTGTGTGGGGTACAACACCATGTGCTGCTCCAAGACTCCCGTGGTAGCTAAGCACAAAGGGCTGCGTTAACGATGGTGTGTCAGCCTTAGCTTTGAATTTCCTTGCTTGAGTGCTAGTTTTCATTACTGACATATATTATATGGTGTTAACCATTTCAGCACCGAACCGTGCACCCCCGACACACCACCGCTTGTGCTTGGAAATGGCCATTTCTGAAGTGCCAATGATCTGAGGTACAATTATTATTTTATTACTTAATGGCACCAATTAGGGCAAGCGTTGTCAACTAGCACACAATGATCTCAGCACCACAGTGTGATATAACTATTACAGTGAGCATCATAGTCTGATACTAATGCCATATAGGGAATAAAAAGCTGTCAGGCTTCCCCCCCCCCCCCCGCCCCTGATTTGGCCAAAAATTCTGCGTTCTGAGGTTTTCACTTTGTTTCTTTGTGCCTTCATTTCCTCCTCAGATAAATTCTGCAAAGCTCTTTGAGTATTACTAGTACTTTATGTAACACGTTTCCTCCCACAAAAATTTTCTTAGTAGTAACTCATGGCACTGTCCTCGGGGCATTTTGAATGGCTAAATCCTTGCTTATTTTCAGTTTTCCCTTGCATCCTTTTCCCAGTCTGCTAGATGAGTGTAGGTTCGTGTTTACATCATACATCTCAGGCTGCAGCTGCTGTGGACTCTCTTTTTTGGTGGAGCTCTGTTACTTTGGTATCTTGGCTCTTTATCTGGCTCGAGTTGCTTCCTCCTCAATACATGTTCCACTCATGAGGCGGGTGATCCAAAGCCCATTGAAGTAAATGGAAAAATTGCTGTTGATTAAATTATTTCACATCTGCACTCCCTGGCTCTACCAGCTTCTTCCATTGTCCACACATCCTGATTCACAAATGTTTTAAATGACAGCTTTAGGAACATGAAAGCCTTTGGGTCCATGACCTAAAGAGACAGCAGAGGGTAAAATTTGTGAGCATTATAGTGTTATAGCTGTAGTACTTCCATTAATCAGTACTGAGCGTCTAACTGAAAAGCCTGCCTCAGTCAGGCAAGGAAGGCTTGTATTTCACACACTCAGACACACAGGCAGCCCCCATCTCAGTGTGTAGTTCATCAGGAGGATTATTTCCTTCCAAATGCAAACTGAGCATCAACTATGTTTTGCTGGAGGATTTGGTTTGCTTTGCTGTTTCCATTTCCATTCCTCTCATGTGAATGGAGGGCAGCAATAACACCAATTGCCCAAGAAACTGATTAAGGGTGTTGCACAGTAGGAATATGCGATAAGCACCCGATCGTGGGGGATGCTGGACTGAAGGAGTGTGGAGAAGCAATGCCGAAGCAGCTCTGTCACCCTCCTGAGCTCCTGCCGGGATCATCACTGCTGGGGCCCGGCTCTGGTGCTAGCAGAAGAGTCTAAACTGTGGGACCCAGGGGTGTTGCCCAGCTGCATCCTGATGGCAAGTCTGGATGAAACCCGGAGGGCTTCAACCCCCCCTCATTGCCAAATCTTGGCACTCGGGGAAAATATGGGAACATGGCGGGGGGGAAGCCAGATCTTGTACATGGTCTGCTCTCAGGATTGGAGATTCATGATGACAGGGTGTGCACACCCTTCATTTAGGTGCTGCCCCCAGTTGCCTCTTTAAAGTGACTCCTTGGGGGGACCCTTTATAGGATGGAGCATAATTTATACCTGGATTTCAATGGACTCCCCATAACAGTTAAAATGGCAGAGAGAGGTATCAGTAGACCTCATTTTCAGGCGTCAGTAATGGAAATTCAAGTGAATTTTCAAAAAGAAGGGGCTCTTTACCAACATAATCATTTTTTGGAAGCAGTCAGGATGCAATGTGCAATTACGGCAACTGTGCACATGCATTTGGTAAAGGTCACATGCACTTATGTGCTCAACAACTCAAATATGATCCCCGAGATTTTCTCATTTGATTTTTTTCTCTTTCTCTCCTTGGCTCCTATGCCCATTGTCTCTCTGAGCTGGAGCGTTATTCCAGGCACAAAGATTATGAGGTAATTACTTACAGCCAAGCACAGATGTGGAGCACACATTCAGCTCTATGAGCTCACCTCTCCTTAGGAGGAAGTTTACAAACAGTTAGAAGCAGTTTAAAAGCATTTACAAATCTTTTGAGGTTTGTCATTTTCCATTAAGCCATGGATTCAGCTTTACCAGTGAAACAGATGCTGGTTTGTATGCCTGAATTATATAACTTTGTATCAAACCTTTCTGTTCATTACTAAAATAGCAATGCCATTACAGTTATAAATATAGTTACCAAGGAAACCAGTTTATCATAATTGACTATTTATCCTTGTTTCATTCTTTATCCCAGTTTCTTTCTGTTCTCTATCCCACTGCACCTGAGCTTTTTTTTTTTCCCCAGTTAAAAGATAGGGTAAACTGCTGTCAGGCTAGCTAACTTGTTGATCCACATTTTAATAGAGATGGATATATCTTGCCTGCAGAGTTTAAATCTAGATTTTGTTTCTTTTCCCTCTTTAGTTTTTGGGGCTAGGAGAGGTGTCTGTCAGTTTATTGTGCCCATAATATTGAAAAGTGGCTTGGATTTGTAGTATTTCTGTATTTGTATGCTGCCACTAAAAACATAATGGAGGAAAGAGGAAGCAATTCTTGGCTAACAGTTGGAATTAGCTCCCCTGAAATGTTTAAAATAATCAAGGAAAAGAAGATGTCATATCCTGTGGTAGAGGAAGGAAAGGACTTGGCTTTCTTTGCCAGGACCTTGAAGGATTTCTTTGCTACAGCAATTGTCTGGGGGTGATTTTGTTGGGTGTCTTTGGTCCTGATTTCCTACCTGTGTGGCAGGTGTAAGCCATGCCACTGATTGTTGAGATCAATGACATTACTTGCACAAACTGAGTGAAACACTTCGTTGTGTGAGTGATGATGGGAACAGTCACTTTCCTTGAATTCCCCTGCATTGTAGGTGAAAGCTTTAGCTTTAACTGAATGTCATGTCAATTTTATTATGTCTGTAGGCATCTTTGTTTTTAAAATTCATGACAAGTTCCTTGCAATACATTTTTACTACATTACAGCCACCTGTTCTACCTTGGTGGGTGGTTGTAAATCTGGGACTGTCCTTTTGTGTGCATGTACATGAATGATTGTTTCTTTATACAGCATATTAGGAGCTTCCAAAATGTATTCATAGCCTGGACCATCCTGGGGGGACACATGCACGTTTTGTGGACCAGCTTCCCTTTTCTGCCACCACAAAAGGGTCACTTGGGGTCCCAGAGCAAAAACCTCTTGTCCTTTCCATGGGGCACCTTTTATCTAGGCCCAACATATGCATTTTTTCTGTTCCTAGCCACAGTCAGTTCCCTTGTACTGTATGGTGCCATTAAAAGCAGTTTACTCCTAGACGAGCTTCAAATAAATAATTCAGATTCAAGCGACTCTTGACATGCCTATACATTTATTTATCAATATCTGACCTACCTAAAGAATGTCAATTATAGATACTGTGTGTTAGGAAAATATGCAGGCACCTGCCTAGTGTCCGTTTGGTGCTTCTGGAGTTGAATTCAGGCAACCACGTTCAGCTCAAGCCCTCAGCTCCTGTGGAGCCACAGGCAGGTTGGGTCAGGAAGGCATTTCTGCTCCCTGGAGCGGAGCCCACTTCACCCTGTGGTTCAGAGGTGCAATTGGCCTGTGGGGTGAGGTGTTGAATGTGAACCCAGGATGGTCGGCATTCAGTTCCTGACCTTGTCCCTGTTGTCTGGGTCAGGCTTGGAGCAACCATCTCGCCTCCATATGCCCGAGTTTCCTATTTTTAAAATGAAGATAATATTTGCTGTCTCCTTTTTTCTTCCTGTCAGTTTAATTGCTACTCTTCCTGGTGGTGTTACACCTGAAAAACCTTGTAAAGCTGTTTATCTCGATACTGTAGCTTTTTGACGCCTGTTAAAGTGCCAGAGGCCTAAGAGATAAGTGCATTTGTTTTATAGGATGAATTACAAATAAACTAACTCTATACATCATTAGAACCCTGGGCTGACTTCAGGTAAAGGTTTACAGGCTTGCTTTGTTCATAGCCAATGGAAGCTCCTGGGGGCAGAGTCTTCTCTCTCTGTATATTTGCTTTTAAGAGCTGTAAAATAATATCATTACGCAGAGGCTGTCCAGTTCCTTGTACAATATTGTAACCCAAATCCGTGGGCCACATAGAAGGCTCATGATGATAGAAAGCGGTCTCAAGAGTCGATGCTGCAGGCTAGTCTTTTATTAATCTCCTGCAAAATGAGGTCCCACAGCAGCAAATCACAAAGCGCTGACACATTTAGTGCTCGTCTTCCCTAGTTCACATAAGGGGAAGAGCTCTGCATCCCCATTTCTGAGAGAATGAGGTGCAGCATGCGCTGTGTCTAAGGAAGAGGTTGGGTTTGCCAAGAGCACCAGATGAGACATTGATGAAATCCTGGGAGCGCCTGTGTACTTCTGGTGGTGTGGATTGTAAATCACAGTAAGGGATGTCGATGCTTTAATTATGTGTATGTGATGGTCTATGTGTTTGTGCTTGTGGGTTTTTTATAAGTATGGTAAATGGAGAAGAGAATCTGGCCTGGCTCTGAGGCTGCTGCTGCTACTGGCGAGGCGGGAGAACATTTTGGCAAAGCAGTATATTTATTTTTTTAAACCTCCCTCCACAGCCCCTCCTGCCGTACTATATTTTTCTTTTTTTTTAGGATTTTTTTTGTGTTCCTTATCTGAGGTGCTGCTGGGACTGGCCGTGTGCTCCAGCTTACTGAGCTTTCCCATTTATCTGGTGTGATTCCCAACCTATGATTTAACAGTGGTGTGTGCAACAGAAAGAGAAAAACAATGTTTGATCTGCTAAAACGTACCTTAAGAGCAAACACATACACATTGATGAAGGTATCAGCTGGGTTCTGCCTACAGTTATGTCAAACAAAGTATGCTAGGAAGTGCCAACTTTCCTTTTGTGCTGTGACACCAAGCGCTGCCAAAAGATATTAAAAAGCTTGCGTGAACTAGGTGATGGCAGCTGTAACTATCTAAGTTATTGCCTGGCAGCTGTAATGCTTCTTCAGTGCTGCTGGCTGCTTTTTATATTTGGTTCCCCATTTGTTTGCCCTTATTCTAGCAACCGATACCACCAAAGCAGGCAATCAGTGTGTTACAGCACATGGCCACTTGCTACTGCAAAATAGGCAGCTTAGTAGTGGCAATTGAGAGACTCTCATGCAGCAGCTGATATAAGTCATATTTCTTTTGGAAGAGGACCAACCTAGTGGTTTTTTTTGTTATGTGTCAGTGTGAATCCAAGAAACCTTAGATGAGTCGATGGCAAAAGGCAAACACACACACACGCACGTACGCACACACACTCACATGCACACACACACAAAAATGCAGCTTTCCGTGTTCTTTCCGTGTTGGCTCTAAATGTGCTAGAACAATATAGCCAGCTCCCAGCCCCTGCCAATCCTACATCTGCTCTCTAAAACCTCCAGCAAATAAGAATTACTGTGGGGTTGTTTAACCAACGCTTACAATATACACACTTTTCATTTTTCCGTCGCTTCTATCTGTACGCTGGTGGCAAAGGTTTGAGAGATAATGGAGAATGATACCCACTGGGCACTTGCTTTTTCAGTGCTGTGAGGTGGGCAGTAGCCACCTAGATCTCTCTGCTGGCAAGTTTTGGGGCAATATAAAATGTTTTTCATTGCCATGGGCTTTTGGGAAATTGTCTGCACCGTGGGGGGTGGGTTTCTGCTGGTTTTAGGGTGGGGATTTTTTTGTGAGAGGAAGGCTTTATATTTTGTGCTCTTTTGAGTTTCCTCTTTTCAGTCATCTCTTAAATAATTCCTACAGTTCATGAATATAATATTTCTGGGAGATATGTTTCTTCTTTTCTCCTTTCTCTTCCTCATTTCTAACCCAGCCTAGTTTTGAAAGTACTGTAACACGATAATATTTTTGCAGCATGATCAGCCTCAGAACGATTTCCCCAGCATGGAAAATGGACTGAAGTAGTAGCTGCATCTTGCAGAGGATAGGGCAGAAGATCTCAGTTGAGCTTTTAGATTTTTTTTCCTTTACCGTTTAGGCTCAGCTGTTACAGAGACCTGAGACAATTGCACGTTGTCTCACAGTAATAAGACACCATAATAATTCTTTCCACCAAAGAGTCCCAAAGCATTCATGAGTGTTTAATTACTTATTCCATTTCACAGATGAGGATGTTGAAATGCAGAGCAGTTAAGTGATGTGACAAAGGACACCTAGGTATTTGATAATGTAACTTGAAAAAGAAACAGCGTGTTATTAATCCGTTTCCCATCATGGTGACTGGGCTGTGCTAACCATTAATGTGACTAAAGAAATTTGTGTGGCTTTGGAGCCTTGCCTCCAAATTTATGGCTTAACTGGTCTTTTTTCCCTAGTATGCTGTGAGTTTGAAAATCCCCAATTACCTTTGAATCTCCTTGTTTGTGTATTTTTCAAGAAGACAAATGCATCATTATTATTTCAGAATGTTGAAGAGATTTACAGAAAGTGCTGTAAATGGTAGTGTGTTGGTAGAACCCGAGGCAAATTTTAATTCACCCATAGAAGGCTCACATCTGGCATTACAGGTTATGTCAGTCCTACGGTGAGTACTCTGGTGCTAGGAAAGGCCCGTGCTGGCCCTCTAAATTGTCTATGAATTTCTCTCTGTAAGAAGAGATTTCTGGAAAAATGTAGTTCCTTCCTTCTGTTGGAGAAGTCATACCTCTCTCCAGTAGTGAAGTATACCAAGCAAGAGGGGGTTTATTTTGAGAATTTAGAGGAGTTATGCTAGTTCAAAGTTCTCTTGGACTAGGTGGAAACCTGCTCATGCACAATAATTTCACATGGAAGGGCTGGCATAGCTTGAGGAGAGAAAACACCTGTGGGGTCTGCAGAGCAGTCCTGTGTTGGTTAACCTGATACCTGTCATCTTCCAGAAGGTTTTAATTGCTGAAATATGCTGACCTGTTCTCTGATTGCCTCAGCACTTGATTTTTTTTCTTTCCACTTTTGTGGGTAGAAAGCAATGCTCATGAGTCGGACGTGCTCATGGGCAATAGCTGCCACAAAGCGACAGTGGGATGAGCCCGTGTCTTGCAGCGAGCGTTACTCTTTATATCCCACACATATCAATGGGGCTGGGAGCACCCACTTGTAGGCTCCCAAACCACTTCTGGTAGCGGAGATGTTCTTTACCTCTTGGTATGCTTGGTTGCCTGCAGAAAACCACGTTCCTCTCCTCATTATCACTCTCACCTTAGAGATCTGGGGTCCTGTTATGTATTTAGAGTTGGTCACCCACAATAAATGGCCTGTTCATCAAATCTTGTCTGGGATGCTTTTAAAGTAATATCCTATCATCTAAATTAGTTACCTAGAAACTAATAAAAGAATGTGTTTGTGGTAGGGAATAATTACCTGTTTTGTTTTTTTTTCCCTCTGTTTTTGGTTTTTTTTTTTTTTTGGCATGGTTGCTTTCTCTGAGGTCATAGAACAATCCGAATCAACTTTCACCATTATTTTCCATTAATAAATGCAAAATATGTTACTTGGAACCTCTTGTATCTCCATTTTTTTCTCTCAAATAATACCATAAAATCAAATATATAAATGCTTTCTTCCAAGACTCTCATACCACTTTCAGCCCCAATGCATTCATTGGTTTTTTTTTGTTTTTTTTTTTTTTTTTTTCCCCGGAGGTTGATCTGAGCTGTCCCTTCCCTCAAGAAATGCGTGCATGCGTGCGTGTGTGTGTGTAATGGAAATGCTGACAGACCCTTAACTATAACAGCACGAAAGGCGCCACTAAAATAACAGTGGAACAGATGCTGTCACCACTGCCCCTGGTGGGGAAAGAAGATGAAACAGAAGGGCATTAGAGTTGGTAGATGGCAAATTAATCCTATTGTACTAGCAGCTGCAACCACCGAGATGCTAGCATTCATGCTTAGACACTTCCAGTACACCAAGCTCTAGTAGGGGTGGTTGGAAAGGATGAGGCAATGAAAGGTCACTGGAGCTGTTTTCATCTGAATAATAATAACAATAATAAAAAATATCGGTGTATGTTCTCTACTATGACTAGGCTCTTTTTACCGTGGCAACCAAATCGGGGATCTTTCTGGTATTTTGAGACTCTTAGTATTTCTCAAATGTTAAAGTATAATCCTAATGTAATTTGTTTTTTATTTCCCAAGGTTTCAATGCTGAAACTCTGATTTTAGAACGTGGTAATGAAAGCTCAGATATCTTTCTTATGCTTATATTAGTAGGCAAAAAAATCACTGTTATTTTTAAACAGTGAGTAGGGAAGTTATAATTGTCATTCCTAAGACAATCTGGGTGATTTTTGTGGGGGTGTTGCAGAAATTGAAGCCCAGAAAGACCTGTGACCTGAAATGGTTGGATTAAAAAAGGAATCTTGTTTCCAATGAAGGCCGAGTGGATGGTGTAAATCAGAATTTTAGGGTTCAATTTATCCCTACAGGATTTTTTTTTTTTTTCTGTGAAAACTTGTTGAAGAGAGCTGTGCAAACAATAGCTTGTGTAAGCCAAAGCTGGCATCCAGCAATTCTTAATGTCTGAATGAAAGTGCTTTTTTTTTTTTTTTTTTCCTCCACAGTACATGTTGCCAAGAAAACAAGGAGTAGTTGCTTTAAGCATTTACAAATGGTAATGCACCAACAGCTGGTCTCAATCCAACTGAGCTATTGTAGGGGTATTAAAAAGACAGGCCAGAGTTTGAGATCTACTGCCAACCTCCCTTGCAGAGTTAGGGAACATTTTACTTGGAAAAAAAAGGTCTTCTCTTCCTGCAGAGATCCGCGGCTGTATTCTCCTGCAGAGCCTGAGCCCTGCCTGGCAGAGTAGGCAAAAATACATCGGTAGGCCAAATGCTTCATTGACATGAAAGTGTAGAATCCAATAGGTCTCCAGCTAGATTATTTATCTCAGTCTAATATTATAGTCTTCATCTGTGTTTTTCACATTCTCTTCATTAAATGAATAGTTGTTTCATGTGACTATATTTTTATAAATTTTCCTGTTTTCCTAGAAAAATCTTACAACCACATGAGTATAATACTAATATTAAAGAAATTAAATTAATTCTTCTGAATTTAAGGATTGTTCTGAAGGGGGTTTCATCTAAAAGACTTTTCTACTTTCTGCAGAAAGTGCGCACACTCTTTTCCCCATCCAGCAGGAACTGTAAAATATTTTTTTGGGCTTCTAGGTTTGTAGGTAACTATAATAGTAAATAATGCTTCTTTTTAAATATAATTACAGATGAACCATGTTTACAGCAAATGTCCTAGAGAGACCAATAAAAATTATTATTTTTCATTCTAAAGGCCTCTGTTATTAGCAGTACATTTTATATATGCTGCCTTTTCTGAATAGAAATGCAGTGTTTGGATTTTCCCTGAAAGACAAATGAACCTATTTGTTGATGTGCCACACTTGAGCTGGACGTTTATGTGAAATAAAAAGGGCCAAATTAATTGTAAACCAAAACAAAACACCCCCCCCAAACCAAACAAACCATCACACAGGCAAATGTGAAAAATGTATGTTTTTCCTCCTTGCTAGAGATGTTCGTATTTCTAGGGTGTTCACAGATAGTGGCACAATGCCCACTTGTTTAGGTTTGTGTATGTGTGTGTGTATTTTCTTTTTTTATTTTTATTTTTTTACAATCATATGGCTTGGTCCTGTTTTCCAGATCTTGTCCGAGAGCTGCTATTTGAAATAAAAATGTTTGTATCCGTTTCCTCATTAATCATTGTAATACAACCTGCTGCAGCTAAATGACAAAACAGATGCAACGATGAAAATTAAAAGTGATGGATACTTATCTTTGGCTATAAAAGCTGCTAACAATTTAGAGAACTAGAGTGCCTTTTGGAGCTAGAATGTGGCAAATGAGAGAAACAATAATAGGGCTAAAGAGTTTGCTGTTTGTAAACCAGATAACTATGGGGAGGCTGCATCGCTGTCTAGCACCTGTTTTATGTGGTTTGCCTTTTCTATTGAGTAAGATCAAGTGAGGTATCGTTTTAATGTCTGATATGCCTTGTATAGCATTGTTGGAACTGGATGTAACCCAACCCCAACAAAACTGCTGGAAACATGACCTTGCTTTTGTATGATGTTTTGAACTTGAAAATAGGCCTCTTTCTTTTTCTCTACTGCACGCAGTGGCATGGCTTGTGAGCTTTTCTCTATAAAATGGGTTCCTTTTCCCTAATGAGAGCAGACCTGTTCTGATATGAAATGTGGTTTTGAAATGTAACACTCTAAATCTGACTTCCTTATGTTTTCTTTGCCAAAATGCCGTATTTTTCAATGCATTCGTGGGGATGCTGACCCTGAAGGGTGCAAAAATACAAGGGTCAAAATCTTATGGTGGAAATATTTATGGCAGCTCCCTTGGGAACTCCTCTGTGTGCAGTAAGAAGTATTCTCTCATCCATCTCTAGTTCCTCTCCTGCTGCGGCTGGGACTCTGTAGCCTGTTCTGTGCTGTGATGCATCTGTAATTTGCCTATACGCTTCCAAAATGCCAATATACAACTCTGAAATTGCCAACCAAAACTTCCAGGTGCTTGCAACGGTAGTCCAGATGAAGCTATTGAAAAATGCATGATAATACCTGTACCTGTACTTCAAATCTATATTGTGAATATTCCTAGATTGGTTCTGTATGAATATTTTTTAAATGCTCTGTTTATGCACAAGAAAGATGTGCAGGTACGTCCCATTCACGCATATTTGAGAGAGTTGGAAAGGGGGTCTCTGGTATGTGCGATTTGAGGTAAATGAGGAAGCAGAGTGAAAAAGGGAGCTGCGGTGCAGCTACAGAGGTTGTTAGGGGCGCTGGCTGAATCACGGAGGGGGAGGTAATGCAGGACTGCAGGACACAGCTTCCTCGCATGGAGGAAACTTGTCTCCTTTGGTTTCCCTTCTCGCAGCTCACCTTGGACTTTTCTTTCAGTAAGACTCAAGGTGCTGTCGGTAGTTATTACAGACCCTGTGGCATTTTTGACAGATGTCAGGTATGTTTCAGGCCAAATCAATGTAGGGTAATTGCAATTTGAACTGAATGGATGCTCCTCAACTTTTGTACCAAAACCATTCTCTAGTGCTATTGCAAGCAACTGTGAGGCCTGTATGTGGTCCACCCCAGAAGCAACGGCACACCAGTGGAAGAGAAATTGATTTTCGGTTCTTTTTTTTTAATTTGCTTATGACACAGTCTGTGCTGACAGGGGATGAAAGGCAGCATGGCAATACAAGTTCTCCTACTCATTGCTCATGCTCTGTTTCAGATGCAGTTTCTCTCAATACATTGTTTTTATCCATGTGACCTCAAGTTGCTCTTGAAAATGGAAATGGTCCTGAGATTGAAGAAAGATTTTGATTTCTCCATTGTCTTCTATCATGATTTATTTGTTTATTGCCTTTAATGATTTCCATGTTTGGGAATAGAAAAAGTATTGCCCTGCAATGCAGACAAATTAAATAGAGGAAGGGCAAAGTAGCTTAGGGCATTTTTAACAGGCTTAGAAACCTTTTTCTCCAGGTCATTAGTTGGAATCCACCCTGGGGAATCTAAGGTGGTGAGTGTTTACCTGTCAGTAAGGGAGAAGTGATATCAGATACTGAGCAAGGAAGTAAGAGGATGATGTGCATGGGAAATGATTAATAGGGGAGGGCAAGAGGTGACAGAAGATGTGACATAAAGCGGGAGGGTCCTTCTTTTACTTCCCCATCTGTCGCCAAGCAGCTTACACTGTTTAGATTCCTTTCAGATCAGTTCCTGAGTTGCTTATTTCTCCATGCATCACCTGTAGTCTGTTTGAAACATGCTGATGGTCTTAATCCTGGATACAAAACCAGAAAATCCTCCCTGGAAGAAGGGAACAGAGCATCCCTCTGGACGTGCAGCAACTGTACTGGTGAATGATGAGTGAAACAGGCACTCATGTTAACTTTAACTTCTGCGGGTGCCCTACCTCCCATGGCAAGCTGCCAATAAGAGAGATCCCAATACCCCGCTGCTTCTCCATTCCCCTTGTGTCAAATCATGCCTGCAGCCCTGTGTCAGCAAGCGCCTGTGGTCCTGCAGCCTGGGGGTACACTCAAGCTTGGCTCCAATATCTCTCTGGGAAAACATTGCCTGCTCCTATCCTCAGCGGCACTGCCTTCACTCAGGTGTAGCGACTGAGAGAAAATCCCTATGCGCAATGAAGACTGTCCAGTGTTAGCTGACGGTGGGTGGAAGTGGCCCTGCTGGAAGCTGCTCAGCTCAGATCCTGCTCTCTGAACAGAGAGCTTTTGGCTTTGCATATTTTTCCTATGCATAACAGAAGTAGCATATAAGGCATTTCATAGTGTCCTTACTGTGGTATTACCGCAGTTCGGTCCACTTTGTGCACTATGTCACTCAGCATCAACTAGTCCTGACCTGAGCCGGCTCCTTCATTCACTGTTGAACTACAAATTTGCTGCTTCAGATTTTATTGTGCTGTGAAACATTCCTATGGGTTGATCTTTTCTCTTATTTCTTACAATAAGTCCAAGCTAAATGCATCTTCTTGACACTCTTGGGAGTCATCCCCTTTGCAAGATCTTGCTATCCTGTATCCAATTCCACCATTTCTGATTACCTCGTACAAGCAACCACACTTAAAATTATTAGCGATATTGTTTAACCTGTCTCTAGCCCATGCAGGAGAATGTTTAGAATATTATAACTAAAGTTGCCATTTAGAGTTAAGGCTGATGATGTTAAACTGTCTTAGTAGGCATGGGAAGTTTCCAATGAGTAGTGCTTTATTTATATTTTAAAGGCAGACCTTAAAAAATGTTGCCAAAATATAAGCCCCTTTCCTTGAGTCTCTGCTCATTTTAACATTTCAACTAATCTGGAGTTTGTGTTCAGTCATTGTAACTCCCTCAGTGTAAATGGAGAAATTCAGGGTGCGAAGTGTATGTAGATCCAGAGTTGTGCTTTCTCAGATTCAGCAGCAAGTCAGAGCTGAGTATCCTGACTTTTAGAGCTTTAGTCCCAGTAATTAGCACGCAGAGCATACATTTTTGAGGGCAGAGAATGCCTCTTTGTTATGTGAGTACATGCTTGGCATAATAGATACCCTGCATCTACTTGTGACCTTCAAGGAGCAACCATAATATAAAGCAGTAAGAGCATCACTTTCCGAAATCTCAGAGAGGCACCACGAAGATTTACCCTCCAAGCTTTCAGCAATCAGGACTTTAGAAACTTTCTGAACTGTTGGCTGCATTGTATTTAATAGTCCCCGATAGACTTATTTCTCCATTAATTTGTCTAATCCCTTTTTGAACCCCTTTATACTTGTGGATTTCACAACATCCTGTGACAGCAAATATCATAATTTAATTGTGTTGCATGAAGAAGAATTTACTTTTGTTTATTTTAATTTTTCTACCTGTTAATTTCATGGAGTGCCTCCAACTCTGTGTATTAACATAATAATTCCCTGCTCACCTTCTTAATACCATTCATGCTTTTGTAAACTCTATCACATCCCTCTTTTGCTGTCTTTTTTCCAGTCTGATGAGTTACAGTCGTGTTCTGCAAAAAAGCTCTTCTGTGCCTATGGTCAGCTTTTCCATGCCTCTCTATAACATTTCTAGGCATTCTGTGCTCTGAGATAGAGACTAGGAGTATTCAAGATGCAGGGCATTGTGGATTTATCCTGCAAGATGGTAATTTTTTTTTTTTTTTCAATTCTATTTTTCTCTCATCTTCTTTCCTAGCAGTTCCTAAAAGCCCCTCTGGGCATTTGTGACAGCGGCTGAACACTGGGGTGACCTTTTCTAATTATTTGAAGTGACTCCAAGATTTCTCTCCTGAGCAGTGCTGATCATCGTGTACCTATAGCTAGTGTTATTTTTCCCCACATGCATTAGTTGGCATTCACCAACACCGAGTTTCATCTTAGTTCACAACATCCTTCTCTAGCTCTTCGCAATTAGCTTCAGTTTTGACTGTTCTGAGCAATGCTGCATCATCAGCAAACTTTGTCACCTCACTTGTACTGCTTTCCCAGGTTTTTTATGAATATAGTGAACAACATATTTGAAACCTTTTTCCATTGGGAAAACTAATTGTACAGTTTGTTCCCTGCTACTAATTTCTTCTTATTCTGGGAATGTTTAGCTTCGTTGCAAGCAGAGATGTTCACGCTGTATTGACCAGGTAGCGTCCAAGGCCATATGTTCATTGAATACTTTAACAAATTTGTGAGACATGACTTCTTTTTGCAAAAAATGTTGGATCCTTCCCCAGCATATCATATTTATATGTGGGTATTAATTTTATTCTTTATTTTGGTTTCTAGCAATTTATCTGCTGCAGAGGTCAGGTTTATTGATCCATCATTCCCTCAGCCTTCTATGGATCCCTTAGGAAAAAACCCAATGTTTTCACATTTTTCAAGATACTGAGGCAGAATTGAGGACTTGGTTACAAGCCTCCATCAGTAACTCAGTAATGTCTTTGTTTTAGAGCTCTTGGGTATGTACTTTCTAATCCCAGTGACTGGTTTACTATTAATGTATTGACTTGTTCTAAAGCCTCTTCAACTCGCCTTTCATTTTCAGTTTAATCATTTTTCACTTTCTTTAATCATTTTACATGAGTTTGGCTGAGGTAGCAGCTAGTGGGAGTCCTCTGAAGGCCTAGAAAACAAGAGGTGTTATCACCAGTAAATTGGGAACGTTTTGGACTCTTTCTGGATATCTATGCTTTAAGAGTAGTGATTACTGCAAATACTTTATTATGCTCAGCAACATCTCCTGTTAGCCTTTCCGTATTTCTGGGGGGATTTCATAACCTCACATTCTGCTTGTGCTTTTCGGGAGCAATTATGTGTATCACAAAGTGCTATTTTGCTAAACACTTCATCTCGGGCTAGAACATAATCTCTTGCTTTTTGCTTATGTTTTTCATCACGTTGAATATTGCTTTTTATTTTAACGCCCGTGTCTTTTTCCAGCACTGCTGGAGAAACCAGTCTCTTGTTTTCAGCAAACATTTCTCCAATAAGTGACGCATGTATCTTGTTTTGGAATTTAATTCTGTTGCTTCTCTAGGCTGTCTTTACAGAATTATTAAGTACCTCTCTGTGGTTTGGAATACAGCTCATTTAAATAAGCAAGAGATCTGCACTGTTGCATGTTTTATATTTGTTTGCGTTGCATTGATGTAAGATGGATCCCTCTCCAAATGTGCAAGGGGTATTTTTACACCCCACTAGTATTTCACACTTGGACTGTATCTTTGCGAATTTAACATTACATGATGAAAAGTAAATTTTTGAAACAAACTCTCCATTAGTTTCAAATTGGCTTCTACAGTTATTTTCACTCCTAAGCAAATGCTACTAGGATTTAAATCAGCTGTACACAATTTCCAGCATCATCATCTTGATCTTCCCGCGTCATTTAGGGATCTTAATGAAAATGCAGCTGGCTGCTCCTCTTGCATATGGACAGCACCTAATCATTCTGAATTTTGAAGATGCATCTTTTGGCAGTGCAATTGATTTAAGTAAATCGTGATGTCTCTGATGCTGGTGGATTGGTGATCCATGTTTTTACTTTGTTCAAATATATGCTTATAACTGTATGTTACATCAAGCAAAGCCACTTTTTAACATACCCTTAAAAAAAGCGATGAATCTTGCCAAATAATTTTACATTATTATGAATTTCTATAGATTCCTCCTACTTTTTACGTATTTTGATTACCAGTTCAGACATTCTGCAAAGGACGGTGGTTGACAAGCTTGCTTTTTTCTTTTAATTATTATTCTTTGTGTTTGTTTTATTCTGCAAATTTTTGATCTCAAATTAAGCTTGCACAGCCTGTAATATCACAGCCCATGCATTAACTCCTTGTAATACCCCATGGGAGTTAAAGAATAAGAGTGTATTGTCCAATATTAAGCCTCATTTAGCTTTTCTGGTCAGAAAGAAAGCCCTATGTAGAGAAGTGAAATATTTCTGTTTCTTAGGACTTTTTCACTAAACATTTCTTATGTTTCTCTGTGCCAAAAAAAATGTTTTGACTGTTGAGTGAACAGTTTTCCATGAGACTTTTTTTCCACGCCCAAATGGCAGAAAGGAAATGCTTCCAGCTTTGGTCCAGTGATACATGCAAGAACATAAATCTCAGGCTGGTAAGAGAAGGACTTCCCTGGTCTGAAACACCTTCAGAGCCTGAGAACAGGTCCCCTTTTGCCTGAAATTCCTCTTTCTAATCTCAGTACTTTACATATTGAACTCCTGACAAGTGCTCAAGAATCAGATTTGCACTTTGGCCTAAGGACTTCTCTGCCAGTAACTCTGAGACTTATTTAAGAGTAGGCAAGTCTATCTGTCTTCATACAGACAGAGGAATGAGGAGGCATTGAAATTAAGTGATTTACAGGGGTAAATTATGGTGATAATGTTGATGTTCATGGTTTCCTGGCTCTCAGTCCTGTAATCGGATCCTTAGGCAATTCTTCTTCTGTCCTGTAGTTGTGCTGTCCTGGCTAAAAATGAGGCCAAACCATGAGCCTGAATGTCAGCATCCCTCGAAGTCGGGAAGTAGTCTTTAGGTTCTCTCTTAAATACCTTCAGTGTGAGGCAGAATGTGGTCAGATCCCTGAAGAGTAGCTTGAGGTTTTTTTTTTCTCTACTAGTTTTTAGTTATACTACTTTTTCTGATCAATGTCTGAACTGTTTGATGGTTGCAAGTCTGGGGAGTGGCTGGAAGAAGTGAATAGTAGGTTGGTACCAACCAGTGACATTAGCAATTGCGATGAGAAAAATTCTGGTGATAACTCTTCAGCTGGGCAGCCTTGGAGGAAAAACAGATGAAATCACTTTGGCTAAAACGGATGTCTGCAGCTTTGTTAAATTTCTCACAAAGAAACAAACCCTTGCATGATGATAGTTTTTACAAAGGCAGGAGCAGCCAGAATGCCAAGAGAAAGCTCAGTTCAGACAAACACTTTGCTGGTATTTTAGTACAGAAACCCTGCTTTCCTCCTTGTGCTGCAAGAACCAAGAGCAATGCAAAGTCTCGGGCTTAGAATTCTTTTTTAGTATTTTTTTTCCCTGTAACAGTCAGCTTAAACTCAGACACGAGGCAAATGCTGGATTGGAAAATGCAGCTTTCAGTGAGCAATGAATCTGGCATCTGCACACTGCATTGTGCTGCCAGTCCTTTTTTATATACCAACTCGTGCGCTTCCTACTGCCTTATGAGCTGGGGCTGTCTGTGCCATGATGTCGCTGTTATGACAATGATATCGCCAGTTGCCTGCACCATCCCATCCCTTTAGATTTGGAGTTCTAAGAAACAGCAGATTGGGAAAAATCAAGTAAATGTCAACTCTCTGGACTTAAAATTAGTCCTTTCTTCCGAGGATCTCATTGCACTTTATACACCCAGGCCAATATTCCTGGGAATTATGAAATTAGATGTTCTCATCTTACATGTATGAGGCACCACACAGTTGAGCATCTTGCCTGGGAGAATACCTGAAACATGTTACCTCCAAGAACAGATTCACCCCTCCTTATTCCCATACTGTGTGCTAGCCAAATAGCTGTTCTTGTCCAGCAGTCCTCCGAGCTGAGGCCTGATGCATGCCAAAGCATGAGTAAAAGTCCAGCAAAATAACTTTCAGATGCAGTGTTGCAGGACAGCTTTTCAGGGGAAAGTAGCTGCCTTTGATAGCCGTGAGACTTATGATTGGGAGCTCAGGACCTCTGAAAATCAGAACGTCTCCTAATACACAACATCCCGTGCTGAAATAGAGATTGCGCTGGCTTGGGATCCCCAACTCAGGTGTGGAATGATTCTCATGTGCTATCATCTGTCTGCTCTAACAGCGATAAATGCTCTGACAGGGAGAAAGAAGAATACATTTACTACATATCCTTTGCCAGGTCTTTCTGAACCTGGACAGCTCATTCTACTCTCCTGTTCCTGATAACCTCAACTATTCCATGGGGCCACCTCTTCTTCCTGTTATTTGCAGACTTTGTTCTTCTCTAACCTGCTAGTTATCCACAGTTACATCTGACTTACCTGTCAGGCTTTGGTTTTCTGTTTTCCTTCTTCTCTGCTAGTTCCTCTCCCTCCATCTTTCTCTCTGCACAGTTTCCTTGTCTCCTCCTTCCTTTGCTTTTATATCTTTCCACCTCTTCTGTGTGCTACGCACCTCTTTAATCCTCCCTGCCTTCACCCTGGATATCTCCTCTTATATCCTGTGCCTTCAATCTGTCTTCTGAGGAGGGCTGAACTGTGGTGATGGGACATCCCTTACACAACCTCCCAGTTACTCAGATGCCTGTCAGGGTCTCTGCAAGTGCCCCTGGGAAAGCTGAGGAAGTAACTGGAGCAGGGGGAGATGTCTATGAGCAGATAGTTGGAGGTCAACTAACTAATGTCTGTAGTCATGTGGTAACGGAGTGCTGCAAGCACTGTAAATTGTGAGAACACCCACTGAACCCTAGCTAAACTGTTTTGTATTTGCATACTTTCAATGTGCATCAGCCGAAAGTGGGTTACGCAAAGTATTTCGCAAAATGCTCTGAATAAGTGAACTTGTATAATTAGCAAATAAACTTTTCCACCAACTTTCCAATAACCCACTTCATTTCCCTCCAATGGTTTCTGAGGTTAACTGCAAAAGTAGCCATTTCACTTGAATCAGCTCCTGATAAGCTCTTTTCTCTGATTCATAATATGGTCTGCCTATTCACACGTGTTGTTCTCACCTTTTCCTCTGTCTTTTCTCTGGTTCCTGGTCATTCTCTTTTCTCAGTACAGGCTGTTGGCTTGGATGTTATTTGCAGGGCTGCATGGAGACAGCCTGTTAGCTCAGGTAGTGAAAGCAGTTTTTACAGATCAGTATGTTGCCTTTCCTGCGCCAACAAATTCTCTTTCTCTTTTTTTTTTTTCTTCACAAGGTGTGTTAACCTGAGAAGATTGTTCCTTGTACCTGCACTTGACCACTGAGAGTTGTCTGAGGTATTTCTCTGTGCAGAACTGCTGTGCCCCAGCCTTGTCTCCGCATCCATCTCTGCAGCTTCTTTTAGGCTATCCCAATGGCTGGCTTCATCTTCCTCTTCCTTCAAAACTCTTCTGAGACTTCACTTTGAGATCCTTATGAGTGACAGCTTCAGTGACAGGTAAAGTCATTAACGTACTAATAAAAGTAACTCATAAATAAAAACAAAACCAAAACCACCACCACCACCAAACCAAACCAAACCATTTATTTTATATCCTGGAAACAGGCCTATAGTCAGACTAACCATTTGCTGATTTTCTTCCTGTATTTCTATGTTGTCCATTCTTATATCATCTAATTCACATCATGGCTGAATCCATGCTTATTTCTGTGTATTTTTGTGTATTATTAAAGTGCATCGGAGTCTTGATAATACAGCATGTACATGTGATTTGGAGAATATATGTATGTGAATATTGCCTTCCAACTGAACTATATCCGGAGAGAGAGACTGGAAGGCAGATCTTCTGCTCCCCCTGCTAGTGTGTATATGCAAAGCACCAGACTGAAGGAGCATCTATATTATTGCTTGCTCAAAGCAGCAGAGACTCTGTCATACATAATACAGAGACATCATTACTAATATAAAACACTGCTGGGGAGAAGGGACACATGGGCGGGCCAAGATGGCAGATGGCTTTTAGTGGCATGCTGCTTTCAGTTCTTCTACCTTTGTAATTTGTGCAATTTAAAGCCTTTGGTTACTGTTTTTAGTCTGCTGTCCATTGGCCCTGGTGGGAGCTTTTGTTGTTGTGCAAGAATGCAGTGTATTTTTAGTGAGGGCCACAGCCAATAGTATGTGCTGTGTTCTCCTGGCGACTGGTGTTACAAAGGCAGGCTAGTCAAGAATAGCTTTTACGATCAGCTGGTTTGCTGAAGAATTGATGAAAATAGCAGTTGTCTTGGCCATATAACCTCTGCTCTGCTGTACTGCAGGATTTTGCGGTTGCTCTGTAAGGCACTAGTACTGAGGTAGAAAGCTCTTTGGCAGCTAAAGGGGGAGGATGGAAATAAAATACACCTCGAAGAGAGGCAGTTTGTAAGTGGGGATAGGGACGCATGAGAGTATCTTCCCTGATTTGCGTAGTGATGGAAAAATTCATTGTGGGGGTGAGGAAAGTGAAGGAGCCAAGTGGCCCTTCCTGTGCTTTAGGAATGGTGTTCAGGAAATTTGAGGTTACTTCTGGCCCTGTTGTGTGGGCCAAAGTCACTCAGGTTCCTTTAGCCTCAGCCTCACATCTGTAAAATGAAAATAACACTTTGCCATTTGAAAAGGCATTGAGTCATTGCCCATCCCTTCATTCTCTGGGAACTCTAGTGCTCTCTGAGACCCATTGATGGGTGATGCTGGAGGAGAACAAGGTGCTGGTATGGTTGGTGCCAAAGATAGCTCCACTGGGCAAGACCACGACTGGCCTGTGCGTTGCTGTGGAAAGTTTCCTTCCTTTTTGCGCAAATTGCACAGGGGTAGTCACAGCCATAAATTCTGCCTTTCAGATCAGTGCCTGTGGGCAGATGCAGCAAAGGAATTTGACTCATGTTCTACCCCCAAACTCCTTTTTGGCTCACTTTAGAACTGTAAAATTTAGCATCCACTACATCTTATGTGGAGAGGGCTGCTCACCTCTAGCTGCTACAGTAGATTTAATTTGTTAGATGGCTGAACTGCCTTGTTGTGCCTTGGCCCAAAAGAGGAAGCACAGAAGTGCTTTGAAGGAACCCATTGCAGATGGGAGAAGCAGGAAATGGTGGAAATTTTGTGAGGCACCCTTTCTCCTGTGGAGAGAGAGCTTCTTTAATTTCTAGACTGAAGAAACTGAAAGAAGCAACCCACCTTGTGGAAGCTTTTGCGGATGCTTCTGAATGAGAAAGAAGCCCAAGATACAAAGCCTGAAATTTGTCTCTCTCTCTGTCTTTCCTCCTCTGTTACAACTCTTCTGCATTTTCTGATGCTTTGCTTCCATCTCTGATTTTTATTTTTTATTTTTGTCAGACCCTCTCTAATTAGAGCAGGTAAAAACAGCTCGGCTAAGCATGAGCTTTATTGTGCTGCAGTGTGGTTTTTAACTTTCCACAGTATGCATTTTCATGGCAGTTTTAATACCAAACCAAATCTGCATATGTACAAATTCATATGCATCTGTTACCATGTGTGGGACTCCTTATACTGAGAAGCTAATGCACAAGCAAGCAATCTTGCCAAGGAGTTTTGTTGCATTTCTGTAATAACAAGGACTTTGGTTCAGATTCACAACTCAGAGATGCATTTTTGGAATACCTTTGCATATGTATGTTGGTTCTTTTAAGCTTAGAAGAGTATTCAGCATGGAGCCTAAGTACCAGATGAATTCCTGAAATTAGTTTAGGAATTTCCTAGGCATATTTTTGGATTCTTTTTTAGCTTCCTGCTTTGTATATTTTTATCCATTTCCATATGCTCTGAACATACATTATTAGTGGTTTTTTTAGTCAGAATTTGAGTGAACATGAAACAGGAATGTAATAGCCTATTTTCAACTCTTTTTTCAGGAGCTGTTTTCATTCACAATGCATACAGTAGCTATAAAAAGACATATTATATTTTCAAGGTCTGTCACATTATTTACGATGTGAGAACATAAAACCTCTCTGATGTTTCCTGATAAACAGTCAGACCCAGTAGCACAGCTGAACAACAGGTTAGGTACATCAGGTGCATAACCAGCTTCAGGTGGAGTAAAGAAGCCAAGGGTATAGGAACATACTCTTTCTAGAGGACAGGAGTGTACTCCGATATCTGCAGTTTCAAATGCTGGAGTACGTGGGTTAACACAAACATTTCTGGTATTTTGCGGCCTAGCACTGCTACCTTCCAGGCAGTCAGTCATCTAAGCAAAATTTCCACATGGGTGGCTGCTGAAAAACACAATGCCCCTTACCCTAGGGTGAATCCTAGTTTCGTTAAAGTCAATGACAAAACTGCTTTTGACTTCAAGGGGGTCAGGACTGGTGATGTCTGATTTGCATTCAAGCTCAGGATTGGAGATAACTTGCAGAAAAACAACTCAGACTTCCACTCAGTGGATGGAAGAGCTCCATAGATTTGCAGATCTTTCACCTTTATGGCCAAAGAGGATTTATCGTCCTCTGAATCTAGATTTGCCAATAGAAGAAATTACATCCCTCCTTCTCATAGGTTACTGCTTCCTGACTCTTTAAAATGTTTAAGGG
The DNA here is from genome assembly GCA_009819775.1 of Phoenicopterus ruber ruber. NCBI lineage: Eukaryota > Metazoa > Chordata > Aves > Phoenicopteriformes > Phoenicopteridae > Phoenicopterus > Phoenicopterus ruber. Next base: position 25,052,622 of record CM020217.1, on the reverse strand, counting down.
AAAATTAGCCAGGTTAGTTTATACAACTGGAAATTGTGGTTTCAGCTGGGATATTTGACCTGGAGTGAATTTGGGAGTGCTCACACATACTGCATAGCCCACAGATCAAGACAAAGTGAAAACCAGGAGGTGCAGAGTTGGCTGTGAGTGTTAAACTCTGGGTGAGGAAAAGGACATGTGCCCATAGTTTAGGTCATTAGAAGAGTGTCACCGCCTCATGGCTCCTTCGTGTGCTTGATATGGCTGAAGGGCACTACCTACCAGAGCTGTGTGCACATGGAGGTACAATGGTCTAATTACTCTCAGGAAGAATCTTACAAGGATAGAGGGCTATATGGGGTTTGACAGCTTGCCTGAACTGAATCTTTTTCCTAAGGCTAAGAACTTTGATCTCCAGGTCTTACATTTGTGTTGGAAAAGCTTTTCCTTGTGTTCCTTCTCTGCTGGTCCTGGTGTTCCCACAGAGTTGCTGCCACAGGCTGAGGCTCTCAGGCTGTTGCTGTGAGGTCTGCTGGTGGGACAGGTTGTCAGCCAGTGGTACATTCTTGTGCTGCGGGCTCAGTGCACCTTCAATTGCTCAGTTGCAATAGCCACACCGGGCTCTTTCTACCTTAATGTAGCTTCTGTTTTCTGCTTGGTTTTGGTAGTGCTCCAAAAGGACATTTCAGATAGCAGCCTGCAATACAAGCTTTCCACATTTACATTTAAGAGCCATCCTCAGGCCTACTAGGTGCTCACAGAAAAACGCGCGTGTGTGTGGTTACATACTCACAATGAAAACAGGAACAGCACTTACAATGAGGTGTTTTCCACGTATAAGTGCAAGGCTCTAGTGGGCATAGCTGGATTTGGGTATGGGTTCAGGTGCTGGTGAATGCTCTGGTGCATGTAACTGAACTGATGGGTTGGTATCTGGTGTCTGCCATTTTAGTGCCCCGCCATATTTTGTTTTTTGATAAAATGGATGCTGCTGGGCTAAATCATTGGAGAATGGTATAAATCAGACAAAACCAAAAGAGAGAGAAAATATAAAGAAGTTACTGGAACAACACAAAAGAACTCCTTCAGCAGGGATCAGAGCTTTAATTTATTTTACAAGAAAATGACTGACTCATTTGAGCAATACACACTGTGGATCTCTTACATGTGCAAATGGCTGACAAAGGCAGGCTTCTTGATTTGCAAGTGCCAGAAGTAGTTTTGTTATGCAGTATGAGTTGCAGGACTTTGGGCTCAGCTGTGTTTTACAAGAAGAGGAGGTTTCCCCTCATTTTTATTATCTAGTTCTTCAACACTAGAATGTTCTCTTTTGTTATGTGCTGCATACCTACGTACAAAGTGAACAGTCCTTGATGGCTGACCATAAACAGCATTTGGTACCTCTGATCTGTGTCTCCCTGTCTGTGGAAGAAATCTAATCTTATTTACAGAAAGAATTTTATGAACATTTATGTATCATACAATTTACTTTCAAAATGATTCCATAACTCCATAATTCACAGACTGTGCCACTTTCGTGCCAGCATTTCTTTTGCATCTTGTTTGTTTGCAAGACGGTTCTTCTGGCATTTTTTGAATTATAAGTTGGCAAACAAGAATTTTTTTCCTCTCGACTTCAAAGCAAACACAACAATGAAGTCTTAACAGCTGGATCCTTGTGGGAAGCCTGCTGACACCTTATTTAGTGTCTGATTTTAAATTATGTTAAGAAATGAGAAGAAGAGTGAACTTGTTCGACGTACTTTGTGCCATTCAAATTCTGACTGTGAAGTCCTGTATGCTATTAGAGCAACGAAACTGCGTCCCTTGTGCAATGCAAGGCAGCTGGGATCTTAGGGCTGGGACGGCGGTAAGTGTGCCACAGCCCTACAGTGTGAAGCTGCTGACACTTGCGCACCCAGGGAGGCCTTAGGGCTTAGATGCAGCAGTGTGCTGAGGCCAGAAGATGGTAGAGAGGGCAGAAGTGATGCTATGCTTCACTTTGTTGTAGCTTTTGTGCTGAGTGGGTAGATCTGCCGGCTAATTTCCAGGACAAACAATTGAAGCAGCAAACTCGCAAGGGATGTTTTGGACTCTTCTGTGAAGGTTTTTAAGTCCAAATTGAACAGCTCTCCATCAGAGAAGGTCTAGGTGTAGTTGATCCTGCCTGGCTGCAATGAGCTGGGCCAGCAGATCTCTTGAGGTTCTTCTTGGCTGTAAATTTACCTAATTTTATTATTATAATGATGAAATTCTGGGCAAGAACAACTGAAAGGGAGACAAGAAATTCTATTAGCTGGGCAATAACAGAAAAAGGAAACGCTTCTCATTTTTCCTTTTTCTATCAGGTGATCGCTCTTAAAATGACCAGTTGCTGTAATACTGTCATCCTTTCCGTTATAATTTCCTTTGTCACTTATTGGTGTTGGGTCAAAAGGTGACCCAAAAGGCTAGTGAAAATTAGTGCCTTACAGTTGGCTTCACTGGGGATTCAACTTCTCAGCCTCAGGAAATTCAACTGAGTTTTGTATTACTTGTTGCATTTGTGCAGCTGTGATCGAAGTGCATCGGAAGGCTGGGCAGCACATCCTTGAGGTGATCGGCTTTTGGGCTGGTCTATGCTACTGTACTAGGTTACTGCTCATTTTTGGTAGACAAAGTTTTATTTCTGTCCCTTTCCTGCCCAATTCTGGGTTTGATTGTCAGATGCAGGTCAAGGCAGTTGAATTGTCTTGGAGGCTGTGTGGATGGAGATGCCACAGCTAAAGTGTCTGGATCCTGCCCGTTTGTTGGTGCAGGGGGTCAGGACCTGACAGAGGAGGTGGGCTTGAAGGTTGCAATGCATTGTTACTCATATGGGGGCTAAACTTTGCCTGGGGAGTGCCCTTAAACTCTCAAGGTGCAGCAGGCACAAGACACACCAGTATCCCCTCTCTCTCACTCTCTGATGGCTCTGGGATGAATGCTTCATATGGAAGGGAAAAAAGCAACTAGTAGAAGGAGGTGTTTCCACCCCCATATGAACGCAAGGTCAACCTGACCTATTACCTATTTCTGTCTGAGGTAAACAACATTGCTTATTACCAAATGGCAGCGTCCATACGGGTGATCAATATGGGGACCTCTGCGGCTTGTTCCTTTCATGAATGTAATAGTGTCTTCTGTTTTCTCTCCTTTGATATTTTTATCAGAATAATTCAGTCTGACAATGTTTTTAAGTTAGTGAGAACAACCAAGGGATAAACAGTTCAGTCACCTTGGCCTCTTTCTTCTCCTAGTATTAAAAGTGAGGCTAGCTGTTATTATGATATAGTATTTTACTCATTGACTTTCTTTTGAAGGTTCATAATGTGGAAGCTGTTTAAAAAAATCAATTTGCATAAATGCTTTTTAATAACAAAAATGTGTTTACTCTTCCTTGACTTATTAATAGTTTTGTACATAGCTATTATATACAAAAACTTGTGTGTATGTGTAGATATATACATATATATTCACACACATATGTGTCCACAAAACTTGTCTCCTGTAGCTGGAAACAGTTCAACTGAGAAAAATAATGTGCCCACCAAAACAATTGTAATTTTTCAACAAGATCCCAGTGTTTTCTTTGTAAAAAACTAGGATTGGAAAAACATGAGGTTTTCCTGCCAGATTCCATTCATTTTCAGCAGGAACAATCTGCTCCTCTCAGCTGAACGTTTTACAGCAAGAATGGCTGGAACTGAGGAACCAGCTCCTGTTTGGAAATAGTAATTGTTTTTAATGAAAATGCCTGCCTACCATTTGGAGCTAATACTAGAACCACGATTCCACTAGGACAAAGCATCAGCTGGACAAAAATATATAATGCAAGAGGGCAAGATGTCACGTTACCAGGAAAGCAAAGGAGAAGCTCTTTCTTTTTTCCTGCTTTTTCTTTTTCTCTCCTTTTCTATTGGTTTCATGTGTGGTTCCCTAAGAGATACCAGATAATAAAAAGGGCAAGGGCCAAAAATCACCTGGTGGTGACTGGAGTCATGCCAAACCATTGTGTGTTTGAAAACAAAGCTGATGGTAAAGGAACAGTGTGTTAGACCTCCCTGATAGTTAGGGTTTGCTTGGAAAAAATTATAACCAGCTTGGCAGAAATAATCTGACGTACAAGGAGATAGATGTGATTGAGAGAACCTGGGAGTTCAGCCTTGTACAACCCCGTCCCCTCGCTGCAGAAACAAACATCTTAAGATATAGTAAAGTTTTTTAAGCAGAGGTAGAGATTCAATGATTTCTTAAATGTCTCTATTTAGAGCCAGGTTTTGCTGCAGTTCTTATGCCTGGATGCAGATTAGAAAATCAGAGAAGCAGAATATGTCTGGCTACATTTAAAGCCAGATGAATATTTACAAGAAAAATGACTTCCAAACTCAAATCTATGGTGGTGCACACCCATTAATAGAAATACCTGGCTTTTACATAACACACTTTGCTTGTGGATCTCAGCTTTCTACCCTCTAAAGCGATGGCCTCTGGCGAGGTATCTAATGCGCTGCGCCTCTTCCCATCATTTTAATGGTGTGAGTTGCCATCACTAAATATGAAAGACATCTCCCTATTAACATCAGGAAGTTAAAGCTGACCCTTTCATCTGCCCTTGCTGTTTATAAGATTTTCAGCATTTACTGGCTTTGCTGGCTCAAGCTTGGTTGAGAACATTAGATTCCCCTCTCTTACTCTGACATAACTTTTCTGCAATTCAATTTATACCAATTTGTTAACAATCTCAGAATGTGGTCTATTAGCACAACAAGAGTAGCTTATTTTGTATTATTTATTTAGGTTTTATTTGAAATGGGAGGAGTATATTAGTTGAAAAGACATGACGTATAGAGTTATATCTGTGACAGTCTAAGAATATTAGAGAGGGCTGAGAGATTTGTAGGGAGAGGTCGTACCTTTATTAGATGAGCTGATACAGTAGAAAATAATAGATAGGTTTCAGACACATGTCAGAACTTGCTATTTGACCAAATCAGTGAAATGAACTGTCTAGAATTTAGGCTTTGATTCCATCTATTTGGGAAAATATCTGTTTAGATACCTTAAAAATGCCTAAATCAACAATGACGTTATTTATTTTCACATCCAATGCAGGATGGCTTTTGATATCAATGACCATTGGAAACAAAGGCAACCAGAAGTGTGAACTCGCTCTCACCCCAATAATTCCACTGTGATAACACAGGTTAATGCTGAAAATAATTCAGGTCACTGTGTGAACCTGCTAGACCATAGCAGGTTCTTGTAGGCATTTCAGTTTATCATGCTGTATTTTAAGAAGTCAAAAAAATGCCCCTTAATCTGTAGCTGTGAAAGAAAGCTGTCCCACTGACAAATTTGAGTTTCACCTACAAATCTTCAACTTGTTTTCCTGTACGTTCAGTGTGGCTTGGAATAGCAGAGAAGGAAATAAAGGTTGTAGCCAGCTTTGCAAATGCCTTTATTTCATACTGCAAAGTGCCAGTCTGGTCTTGTGGAGGAACTGTGTACTCTTGGAATGTTCCAGGGGCCACAGGATAGCCAGCTTGGATGGTTGCAACCCAGGCTTCAGCTGCATAATGGAGGTCTGAATGGGTACATGTACTGGAGTATTAGAAATACATTCTAGGTTGGCCAATTTGCTTAGCAGTTGACCATCTTTAGCCATTGCAATTAAAATCTGCTGGCAAAGTAGTTATTAATAGCTATTTTTTAAAGATTGCTGCTTGGTAATAAAGCAAATATCATTACTGATACTCAGAAGGAAATCCTGAAGCTAGTAAGACAAACTGATGCCTTGGCTCTGTAGAAATAAGCCAGAAATCCTTTGAAGAATGATCTCCTCTTTTCCTGAGTTTACTAGCAACACAGAGGAGAATTGTGGGTGTAATGATAGATACACTGAAGCATTTGTGACTGCATTTTCATAAGGACTTACAGAACAAACTTCATTACAATTTGGTGCTTACATTTGCTTACAAATCTGACCTGTTGATTGAGAATCCAGATTTTGCAATTTAAGCCCATACCTACAGAAAGCTGCTCCCAGAAATCTTTAGTTGAAGCTACTGATGGGCCAGACGTACTGTCTAGGCAGGAAGGGCTCAGATGAGCAGCATACTGTCTTGGAGAGAACTACTGTGTCTTGGATTCAGAAGGAAGACTTTTCAGCCAAGATTGCATCTTCAGCCCTGTACAAATGTCAGCCAATGAATTTTTGCTGTAAAACCTAGATCCTGTGTTCAAATAGGATCTGGCATTATGGAGCATACATTTTGGTTCAGGTACTTGAGGTAGATCCTTGAGTTTGCGTATCTGAACACTACAAGACTGCAAACTTGCAGGTCATCTTGTCGACAAGCACTAGATAATAATTTTCTTTCTGTTTTGGTGAATGCTGTTCATCTGGAAAGAAGTTGTTCTACTGCTCATACCCAGGTCTGCCATTCAAGGAGGATGAAGAACATGAAATACGGCTTTTCTAACGTTTTCCTGTATGTTTTCTTAATAAATCCCAGTTTATTAGTCATTTCCTGTTTTGCTCTAGTAAAAGCCAAAAAGGATCTATTAAAAGCCTCTCCATTAATTTCTAAATGGGAATTAGAAAAGATGGTAAACTGTGCAATTGCTTCTTTGAGTTAGAGGAATTAGATCTGACACTATTTTCTTGTTTGTGGGGCTTGCTGGAAATGGGTATTTCTCCACTGAGTCCTTAGAGATCTGACATAGCTGAGCGTGTTCAGATCCATTAATAATAATAGCTTTGAGTATGGAGCAGTTTTATTATGTTAAATGGAGTAATCTTATGTTCGAAAGCTTGTAGTAGATTTTGAGGGAAATAATGGTGCAAAATGACAAGGTTTTATGCATAATTTTCATGCATGTTTTTTGAGTTGTATTTGCTTCTGACATTCTCAACACCAGTTTTGAGCATTTACTGCTGCATCAGTTAGGTCTGCTTTGGTTCTTCTCTTCCATGAGCCCTCTGCAAGATCCAAGCAGCAGAGCTTTAATTAGGGCAGTCCAAGAAGACTTTCCAGGTCCCAGCTACTTCTTTGAAACATAATAGAGTAAGGCAGCATCTTTGTGCCCCTTTCTGTGCTAACCCAAAAAGTGCCAGAATATTGGAAATATGGCTCACAATCTTTCACTCAGACTCTACTAGGCGTGTCATACCTGGATGAGTTACAAGCGCTACAAGTGTCTTGGCACTGATGTATCCTTCCAAATCTGACCACACTGAAGCAAAGGAGGGAGCTGCATATTGAGGAATAATGTATGATACTGTATTGTAGGATATAGCACGGTAGCCAAGCTTTCTCTTACTGGGCCTGGGGCTACTTCCCTTATGATGTGAAGCTTTGACTACATCCTGACTCCACCTTGGGGCCAGACCTTGGGGAATCACATCTTCCTCACTGCCCTGGTTTCCATGCAGAGAGAAGCAGTGTGTGTAGCTTGTGTGGGTGTATACCACTAACCCTCCCACTCGGCCCACTGGGACCACCATCTGCCCGAGCTTCAGCAGATACATGACATTGTATCCCTGGAGAGGCAATATCTGTGCTGTATCTGAATACAGCTCTCTGGTTTTGTTAATAAAGTTTCTGTGGGCTGTGCAGATAAAGGGTTTTCAAAAAAAGATTGGCTTAGATAAAATAGTACTTTCCCAGTTCTTTCCTTTCTTCCCTGCTCTCTCCCTTCCCTCCATAGCTCAGTCTGTGCTGTCTTATTGTCTTGCACAGTATGTTCTCTAGACATCATGCTAGCAGGTTTATTTCTATCTTGGGCAATGACAGAGTGTGTTTTGGTGATTCGTGTTTGACTAACTGTGGGGACCACCAGTATGCTTAGAGTCTATGCAGACGGTTCCTCCACCTCCTGTCTGCAGCAATGTCCTGAAGCTTGCTGCTGTCTTGGGTATTCTGAGATCAATGAAGGTCCACTTATTTTCTCTTTCTTCTCTGACAGTAGAATTTATTCTGTCTCTAGTGACTTATATCCCCTTGTTCAGATCAGGCTGTGGTTTTATTTAAACAGAGTAGGAAGAGATAAAACAAATCAACACATTGAACTCATCCTTGTATAATGATGCTATCACGCTACGCCAAAATAGTTCCATGCTAGGTCATTTAACTTGAGAGAGATGACGTGGACTTTGTATGAGATAATATAAGAGGAAAGTACAAGTGTGAATCAGGGAGCCCAAGAATGCTATTTGAAAATATGAATTCTGAAGTATCAATCCAAATCCTACCTGTACGGGCTGATAGCTATTAGATGTTAGATGTATTGGGGCCATTGCTTTCAGGTCTAGACAACAGTAGGATTAATGGAAGGAGTGGCTTTTGTACAACTTCAGAAATCAGGTACCAATGTCATTACTATTGCCAGATGTGACTTTTACTTTGTTGCATAGTTATAATGAACTTTTCTGTTCTGCCTTTTTTAACATTCCATGACTACAGGATTTGTGATTTTCCATTATTCTTCTGTTTAACATGGCTGAAAATTCTATCTTATTTCACTGCTTTTTATTGACACTTCTATATTTTGGGGTGTGAGATCAGTTGTTCTGATTGTTTCATGTGATAGTGAGGAATTAACTATATTTTAATTGATTCCTTGTGTTACCTGAAGCTGTAATACAAAATTCCAGCCATATATATATACACACATATACATATATATTTACTGAAGACCAACATTTCTCATAGGAAAATACATTTAATTAATTACAAGTCAGTATTAATGGTTATTTTCCTTTGACTTCATTGGAATTGAAATTTTAATTTCAACTTAAATGGTACATTTTTCATAGTTTGCCATTTTATTTGTCTTCTCTTGTTTTTGATTTCTTGATTTTTAAATGCAGTTTAAAAATGGCAAAAGGAAAAATAGAACCAAAACTTTAAAAAATTACAGATAATTGTGGAACATTGGAGTTCACTCCCTTGGTCTTTTGGAAGAACCTGTTTCACCTCTCTCAATTATATAGGGTCTTAGTGTGGGCACCTGAAGTTAGATTTTTAAGTTAGACAGTGTAAATCCCTCCCATACTGTTTCACATTTACGGTGAATTCATTTGTGGATCAAAGTTTATGGCCATGGCCCTTAGTTAACCAACTTTAAAAAAGTTTCTATGGAATAGCAGGCAAAAGAGAGGATATTGTGCTTTTAGAAATATGGTTGTGAAGTCTTGGACCTCATGGGAAGGCTAAAATAGAAAATCCTGGACACAGTCTATTATGCTGGCATTAAATTACTAGGCCATTTTCTCAGTTTGGAGCTGATACGGATATTTCTACATTTTTACATTAGGCATTATAAGCCCGATACCCTTCTCTAGGCTGCTTTCACTACTGAATTTGCTGTCTGTGGACTAAGTCTGGGTTCATGCTGAGGGTTAGGATGATAAAGTCCTTTGTTTTCCAAATGGCTCTTTGTGGACAGCACAACTGTTTTGCAGATTTGCCCTTTGTGTTGTAATTGAGCCTTCCTACTGACACTGTCTCCGTACACTTACCTCAATCACTATGGGCCAAGATATGCCTCTCAAGTTTACTTAATAAAAAAATGTACGCAGCCAAGAAACAAGACAATGTAGACAAATCTTCCCATACCTTTAGTATTATGATAAAGCAATATACTTAAACATAACTACAAAATAGTTGGGAGAACATGGAATATAGTCTGTTATTCAGCTGAGCAGCTGAATAGGAGTATTATCCTTCAAATCAGCTGAAACTACTCAGTGCCATCATCACAAATGTCCTACAAAAGGACACACGTACATGGGCACTCTTTACTGTACATGGTATGTCCTGCAGCTTTCTTACCCCCACACTCTGAAGTCAGTCAACCCTTCTTTAAAGTATTTGGCCCTGGGCAAGTACAAAGTTGTGTGGCAGGTGAGGGGTTAATGACATGCATGCAGCTGCTAATACTTAACTTCTGAGGCAATATGGTCTTCAGGGGTAATTTATCCAGGCAGGCTCTGACATGAGATGTGACATTTACTATCAAACATAGCTAGGGCCATTGCACATATTCTTAGGGCTATCAAGAGCTCCTGTTGGCCTTCTTCCTTTTTGCTTGCTGTATAGATTTTCATTAACCAGTTGGAATCTCTCTATTTCTACATCTACTTCTGCTAGGCATCTGTATACATACTGGTGAATCTGAGCTTCCCTAACCAGAGAAGGCTGTTGTTACTTGATGACTTACCAAAGAATATTGAGTCATATTTCCACAAAATGAGGTGGGCTGAAGAAAAGTAATTGTGAGAGAAGATGTCAGCAAACAAATATGTAGAGGCCAGACATCTAATTGTAAGAGGGGCTCAGGAAATATTTGAAGGTTTAAATATATACCTGAAAAATACCTTAGAAAGTTTTTGAAGTAAATTAGAAGATATAAAGAGATATTGACTGTAAGTAAGTGGTGAAACTGAGGCTCAAGAACAGGGTGGTAACAACACTTAAGTCTAATATAGATTTATTTGTCCAGATCTCCAGATCCATTAGTCAGTCATAAGGCAAGCCTACCGTACTGGTAGTAGAATAAAGGTGGCCTGTGGTATGACTCTTGTGATGCTGAGCATAGGTGGCTTCATCCTTATAACTGGTGTAGGCCAGGTTGGCTCTATGGAGCAGTGGGTGACAGTACACTTGTTTGCTTGCAAGGGTTACCTCCGCAGGGCCAGCGAAGGGACCTCGGACCAAAAGCAGCACAAGACCATGACTGTGCTGTGGGTTGAGGTGGGCAGATACACTTGAGTTAGCTTTAGGTGTATCTGGTTCGGATGAGAGCGTCGGGAAGGCAGGGGCCTCATTTGCAGGTGCCAGAACTCTGGCAGTCTTACTTGGCATATGCTGAAGCCCGGACAGTATATACAACTATAGCTCTTTCACTAAGAGGAAGGCAGGAAGGTTCTGCAGTCACACCCCTGACCGCAATGCAGATATATCTTTCCTTGTACCACTATCTGGCCTATCAGTTCTGCTCTCTGTTACTGTGAGTATAAATCCACAAGCACTCTGACATTCAGTTTGTCACACAGATGAAGAATTAAAAAAAAAAAAAAAAAAAAGAATTAGAATAAAGGGAAGCAAGGTAATTACACTCATCTTCACAATATTCAATTCAGCTCCATCCAGATCTCTAATTTAAGGTCGGCCCAATAATTCAGTGAACAAAATAGAAGTGGATGCCATTAAAAACTGAGTATTTACCAGGCTTCAGTGCTCGCTGAACATAGCTGTCCTTTACCTTTACTTTTTTATTTGCTTAAAACTGAAAAATTCTCCAAATACTATACAAAATAACTACAATCTGGATTGGAATGACACCAGTGTTAGTTTTTGTTGATTTTCACATACAAGCAAGATTACCATTTCTGCTTAATTCTTAAAGGGAATATTCACACCTACGCAAAGAATTTCTGTTTACTTTTCTGAGGACCTGGATAGTTAGGGATGGATTATGGAACCATAGCTGGTTTAGCCTTCTTGTGAGCCTGAAATTTGTTACACTGTACGAAGGTTATTCATTGAGGCAGGTGAATGAATGGGTGGTCTCTGTTCAATTTTTAATCTGCACATTACTTTAGCTGCTGTCTTTGATGATGCTCTCACCAGAGAGGCCAAGGGCTAAGCAGATAGTGCAGCAGAGCAGCCTTTTTCTACATTAAAATTTCCTACTGTTACTAAATATTTCCAAGCACAGTTCCCAGAAGTAAAAAAGTGATGAATAAGCAAAGCAATGTCATCCAACCTGGAAAACAGAAAAACTAGAAGACATAATCATAAAAATGTTGGCCGTGAAGAATGTCTTGTCTACACTAGAGCTCCTGTCAGCAGTGACAGCAATGGGAAATTTTTAGGGAAATCTCAGTGATATGTAAGCATTAAAGCTGGTACCTGTAGCTCAAGACTGAGGTGTGTTTCTGCAGGGCAAATTCAGACCTGATTGCCTTGTTCCTGGAGTACCTACCCTCTGGATAAATCAGATTTTGATTTTCTTTGGTCTGAGTCCATTTATGAGTACAGTGTTCATTTAAAAATGGTATAAAGCTGTTTATTAACTGATGCAAACCCCCTCTTCCTGCTGATGTGTCAATGAACTTCCAGTGGTCTCTGGCTGTGATGTTCGAGGTATCTCTTTGCCAACAGGCTATACTACAGCATGGGCAGGACTCTGGCTTTCACCGTGAGGTCTAAATGATGGAGAAGGAGGCTGAAGGGAAGAAAGCACATACTCGGATATCAGCAGCTTCAATAATTAGCAAACATTAAAGAGAAAGCAATATAAAACAATAGGTCATATGCGAGGTCTTTTATTTCAGAACTCTCTCTGTTTCAGGACTTGTTGCAGTGTGAAAGTTGAGTCTTTGAAAGCCCTGGCCAAGGAGTCTTTCAGCTAAAAGATGGTGTGTAAGATAAACAGGACGTAGCAGCCTGGCTAGTCTCAGATGCTGCTGAGCAGATGATGCCAGCAGGTTTGGGGACTTCTATCTGTAGCAGGGAAGCTCCTTGCCCCTGCAGCTGCGGGTGCTGATTGCGCTCCTCCCTGTGTTATGCAGGGCTGGTCTCTAAGTGCTGTGCTGCTGAGGTCTGTTGGGAAAAGTGTGAGGCAGCCCGTTTCAGGTAAATGGTATCACCTGTGGTAAATATAGACATTTGGATTTTAGAGGGATGCAGTAACCTGTTTTCTGGCTCAGCTGACAGTGAACAGTCCCCTGAACCCCAGGAAACAAGGAAGGTAAAAAATTCTTTCCCACTGGGGTAAATTTGTGGCATTCTGAGTCTGAGTGAATGGTGCATATCTTTTTCCCCTAAAAACATGCTCCTCTTCCCTTGCATTTCAGTGATAAGCGCAGGTGAGGAGTGTTTTTTTTTGTGGGATGGGAGGCTGGGGGCAATTCTCTTCCCTATGGGGGGGGGTGTGTGTGTGTATATATGTAACAGAAACAGGGCTAGCTCCTGAATCTTTTGAGTCTACAGAAAGACCTTAGGACTTCTCCTAACAGTCACTATATCTGCAATACTAGACACTGGAATAGTTTAAATGGTTTGAAACTAAGAATGTGGCTACAAGACCACTGAAGTATGTAAGTTATTCCAAATTTTCTGGGACTGATACTTCCTGATGTTTTTATTTTATTAGTATCAGACAAAGGTAAAGTATCAGTGTAAACAAGCAACTGGGTGTTCCTTAGGCCATGCTTGCTGATGAGACTGTTGCATTTCTCTCTGTCTCTCTTTCAAAATGCTGAGGCTTTGCTCAGTAGTTGCTATTAATGTGAGTGAAGTTGGCCATATGGCACGCAGAAAACAGTGCTGGAAGAACTTTCACACATAGCTATTGCGGTACTTTCTTTGCTAAATGAGGATTTTCTTCCTTAAGTCCAGATTTCACATTCAGATCTCTGGGGTAATGCGTTAAACCACAAACAAGACTGAAGTGTTTGCATCAGCCTGTTTTAATGCCTAGGAGAAATCCACCTCCTTCTTCTCTTTCATGCTATGGGGCTGTTTTTTTGAAACGTCTCTGTTTCAATTGGTATGGAACCTGGGGGAGGGAAGTATTCTGTTATATTTTCTGTTAAATCTACACCAGGTTCATCAACAACTTCTTCACCAGTATCTTCTCTTAGCATTGTCCCTGAGGAGTTTCTCTGAATCCTCCTTCAGTTCTGCTTGCAAAAGTGCGTTATGCTACTGTAAGTTTTAGATTATTTTTTCCATTTCTCAGATCTACAATGTGTTCCTCTAAATCACCTATTTCAGCCAAAGCATCTGTTCGAGTGTGATTGTGTATACATGTTTTTCTTTGTATGACTTAGTTTGTCATATTTATTTCAATCTCTCTGTGGTATCTATCCATCCATATGTCAAGCTGCAAACCAATATTGATTTCAGAGGCCATATGCTATCCTGATGTCTACAAGCATTTCTCCTGGTAGTATCACTGGGAGCCTTCCCTGTGGAGACTGAAGGCTTTCCAAGTTTGGGCAGTGCTGTTCGTACTTCTTGTGTTGGCTGATCAACTTTTCTTCATGACAGACAGAAATTTAGGAACAACTGGAAGTAAAACTTGCTTAGTCAAGTAACTATTTGTTGAGAATCACAGTTTTTCTTTTAGCAAGATTTAACTGCAGTGTTTATGAACAAAGCATTGTACTATGAATATGTAATAGTAGTTAATGTAAATAACATCAGTGTATGTCTTTTTGCCTGTCCATATATGGTGCCTGATTTAAACCTGCTGAAGTCAACAGAAAGATTAATGTGTGTTTAAAGAAGTCAGGCTTATAGTTACCTACAACTTCTAGTTAGAGGAGCAGGGTATATGGAAGCTGTGTTTCTTTACCATGCTGCCCTGGGACAATTTGGGCACCCTGTACTGCCTCACTCTAAAATGAGTCTGGCTTTACCTCCGTGGGCCCTGTCTGCAGGCTTTTGGGCAGTCCTCAGATCCCGCTAGCAGGGATGGAGCGTACAAGGTGGTGCAGTGCACAGCACAGTCACCTCTATGAAGTTCAGGAACTATTCAGTGGGACTGACTCTCCAACAGTTCTTGTTTTGTTTTTATTTTATAAGAGGCTCAGCCATATGGGCTTCCTTCATTATTCGGTCATGAAGTGCAAATGGGCAATTAGGAGCTAACTGTCTTGAAGGTCACAAATTAATTGGACTCTCTTATGTAGCACGCCCCCCAGTTAAAGACTATATTAGTGTGCCATCTTCTCCTGTGGGTCTCTTTGTGCTAAAAGCTGAGTGGTACCCTTCCAGTCCTGTCAGGAAGGTCCTTCAGTGACCCCTTCCCCCCCCCCCCAAAATGCTGCGGTCTTCAGCATTGCACTCTGCAGCATGAACACTTGCCTAATTTTAATGTGGTTTTGTCCAATAAATGTTAAGAAATTAAGAAAATATGTATTTCTGCTGACACAGACCTTTAATGTACTGTCCTTTAGAGGTGGTATTTTCTCAGAAGAGGTTCTGGAACCCAGGCACAAATATACCACCTGTACAGCAAGTGCTGGATGGAGGATGGCAGGCCATATCATAGAATGGTAGAATATCTCAAGTGGAAAGGGACCCATAAGGATCATATGTTTAATAACCAAATACATACCAAAACACAGACACAGGACCCCAGTCAAAAACTTTATGGAAAAGGATAATGCTCCCCTTAGCCCAGAACAGGACAACGTTGGGAGAAATATGTAGATTCCAGCCTATCTTTCCATCGAGGCACAAAATCTAGTGCTGAATGGTCATACCTACCCCGGCTCATGGTCATACCCAGCGCTTGGTCCTGGCTACTGTGGTGGACGTTGCAGTTGTAAAAAATACAGTGGCTAGAAACACTGGAATGAATACATCTTTATTCATGAAAGTTTGTTCAGTCTTAATTTGTTGGACTGTTTGGGGAAAATTCCTCCCAGATGGTTGCAGAAAATTAGGCTGATACTTCTTCATAGTGCACAAATGGCCATCTATATAGTGTCAGTCGTTAGCTTCAGGTGGATGCACAGGCCTGTATACGAAAGACTTCGCAACCTTAAAACACAGTCCCCAGAGTGACCTAATGCTTCAATAATGCCATCTGTATAAGCTGTCCTATGCAACTTTTTTCAGCCATAAATCTAGTGGTCTTTCTATAATATCATCCATTCTAAGTTTACAATATACCATGTCCTTCAGAAAGTGGTGGCCTCTTACCAAGAGGGCAGGCATGTTTTTACAAGTGTCACTACAGAGAGGTTTTTCTCTGTATAAATTAAGCCTGTCAAGAAAACGAAGACTTCTCCACAGTGTATGAAAAAACATTGTTTTTTAATTTGTATTACGTTGCTGTTAGGAAAGACAGCTTTGCTTTTATTGCACAGCAAATGGAAAGAAATTTTACCTGTAAATAAAACTTCCGAAGAGAAGAAATCCTAAGATGCTTCCTTCTGGGTTTCTTTATCTGGTCAGTCATAAGCTGCTAACTCTTGTAGTCTTTTATTTATTGCATTTATACTCTTCACATTGTTGTGGTAGCCAAGTACTCTGTACAATAATATAATGGTATATGAGAGCTAGTGAGAAACAAATGCAGTCTGCTTAGTTTATTTTAAAGCATCTCTCAGGTTTACCGGCTGTATCTGTGGACATGAACTGAAACCAGGATGAAAGGAAATCTCTGTAAAAGGTAACACAAGTTCTGGTTGCCTCTGACTGAAATATGAAGAAAATACTGTCCTGGGTTTGCTTATCTTTGCTTCTGTTTTCATTTCTTTATCTAGTTAAAGAAAGAGAGTGCTGGCAGTGGAGGAGGATGGGATGGGTCTGGGAGGTGAGGGGCAGGGAGCAGACCTACTGAATAACATGCTCAAGAGCTCTCCTGCACAATGAGATTAGCACGATGTGATCATTTTGGTGCCAAGGTGCTAACACAATAATACAAGCGAGTTTGCCAACTTTTCAAATTGAATGTATTTGATTATTTGCTTTTAATTAGTGTGAGTTTTGGAGTATGTACAGGATTGTTAGAGATACATGAAAAGCCTCCTATGGCAGGAGAATGTATTCTCAGTAAAGACGGTACAGCATTGTTCTTTTTTAGCTGTGGAGAATGAGATTTAACAGCTATGTTAAATGTTTTAGCCCGTTTCTATTGTGCCTCCATTTCAACCTATTGGCAAGCCCAAGCGATGCGAGAAAATAAACCTCTCATTTGATCTGAATGTTGAGCACTTTGCTATAAGAAGAATTTCCAGCCCAACTTCAGGATACAGAAAATATCACTGGTTTATTTACAGGAGGCTCTTACTCCCTCTTTCTCCCTTAATAAGATCCTGAGGAAACTCATGCTGTCATTTTTTTCCATGCAGTACTCTCCTTTGTGTTCATTTATCTTGAATGCTTTCGTCAAGATTGCAGATTTTTAAAAATCCTTTTAAATGGCAGAAACAGATTGCAGCTCTGGAGGAAATATAACAAGACAGAAACTGTTTATTTTGACCTCTTCCCTTTTTATTCTGAAGTAAGAAGGCAGACTGGAGGTGTCTCGGGGATTGTTTGGATGATTTACTACTGGCTCACTTCGTGACTTGCTAGTCACTGGGAGTAACTCACCTCCCTGGACCAGGGGATGCGTCAGCAGAAGGAAAAGTAACTCTCATTGCTTGGCACAGATTGTAAGTCAGTGTCTGTTTCTCAGTTTTGGGCATTACCTGCCTTCACAGAGTTCAGGCTCTTGGTTTTCCACCATCCGAAGATCAGGAATAAGAAATACATACATTCTGTGTGCAGTAACGCAACCTTCTACCTATGCTGTTCTTCAGTCGTTTATACACAGTTATATATGCACACACATATATATATTTTAAATACTCTCCCCTTAAACAATAGAGAAAAACAAATGGTTGACAATAACAATGGCAGCAGCTCTCCAACAAAAGCATGCAATTATTACAATTATACTATCCTTGATTAGGCTCCCATGCATTGCATTTCAATGTAATTGATGTTGTAGGTTGACACATTGGACACCAAATATTCTCGCCTGTCCCTTCACTCTTTTGTTTCAGAGCCTGATTTGCATTTTCTATGCTTTTAGTAATGAAGACTTAGCACTTTTCCTCCATTAGAAAAAAAAAGAGAGACACAATAATCTGCAACTCGGCACTTGTTTAAGGATTCTGACCCTCAAAAATACCACTTTGCTTCACACATTAGCTGCTTACAAAGAAGGAAGCTAATGTATCATCTAATTGGGCAAACCACTGCATCTGATTTCTCTCAATCAGACTATTAGCTTCGTAATTACCCATCTGCCTCATGTGGAAAAACGGCAAGGCGAACACCCAGCTAATAACATTCTCAAGAGCTCTCTACCACAATGAGATGAGCATGATGTTGTGGGATATAGTCCCTAACCATTTAAGTGCCAAGGTGGTCTCACAATACAGTGGGAGTCTGCCAACCTTCCCAGTCTGAATGTGCTTAATTATTTGTCTTTAATTAGTCTGAGTTTTGGGGTCTGTTCAGGATTGGTGATGAAAAACGAGTGGCAGGAAAGAAAGCCCCTCGAGCCCCCTGGCAGTCTGCTTTACATCCTCTTGTCTGCTAAAATAGTGGTATGGAAAGTGGAATTTATCTCCTGAGCAGCTCAAAGTTTCCCCTCACTTCTTTTTATGGATTAGAAAAAGTTTTCCGGGTACCTAAGCTGGGGAGCAGCCTTGTCAGAATTCAGATGGAGGATGTTCAAACAAACCTCAGGCTTGAATCTTTTATTTCCTGCAGTTTTACACTCTTGACCTTTATGGAGCTATTGCCAAACTACACTAATTTAAGTGAGGAGATGCCCAAATCTAAGATTTCCTCTTCAGCAGAGAGAGGTGCCGTTCTCTACTTCCAGCCCTGGTTCTGCCCCTCCTGGATAGTTCACAGTATCTCCGAGCATGTCTCCCGCTCGGTCAGCTCGCAGATTGAAAAAGGCTGGAATGCCCTTGCTACCTGACTCCAAGGTTGAAACCATATGGTCAAGTGGCAGGTGATTCTCTGAGAAGGGCCCTTGGCTCTGTTTTCACTCCCACATGTGGTTTAGTAAAGCCCACATCTGGTTGCAGGTAGAGCACAGAGCAAGATGCATCTGCCTAGTCTGTTTTCTTTTCATTGATTTGGAAGCTTAGTGGAGATTCATTAAAGATAAATCCAATATTGATCCATATTGACTAACTGCAAATAATCGAGTCTCCTTCACGTGTCCTACCAAAGAGCATGCGGTATTCCTCATTTTATCGTAATTTATTCTTTTGTCCTGGTACCTAGAATGCCACTTATGGGCTTGACCATCCAAATGCTAATAATCCCAGCAAGGGAATTAAGAACTCTTAAAGAAAATCTTAGAGGATGAGGAAAAATACCCACGCATGAAATAACACTTAAAAATTCTTGTAACAAAATTGTCACATGTACCAAATTATTTTGCATATTGATATATTTCCAGTCAGAAGTGTTCACGCTTTGGCCTTCCTCAGAAACCAGTATCTGAAATGCTGCCGCAACTATTGAAATCAATAATGGTATATAAGACACAAATGCAACTATTCTTTAGTAACTCGGTACTCCAACAACCCTCTCTGTCTTTCTAGCGGCAGGACTAGCAAGATGTGTACACAGCAAATGGAAACAACCAGATGGTCTTGCAGTTATGACCCTCACTCTCTTCTCTCCCATTGTTTACTGTTATCGCTCATTGTACTATGTCCAAACCCCTTTACAGGTCTGCCAGCATGGATTGCTGGATAGAGGCCCTAAACTGCAAATTCTTCTTGTGCCTATTTCTGATACCGCATAAATGCTAACTGTTTAGGCCATCACACATGATCTGTGAACCTGATCCTATAAGGATTACTCAAGGTAGTAGTTCTTTGTCACGTGAATCACAGTATTTACTTTCATGGGTGGCTCATGTGAGTAGCATTGCTCACATGGGGAATGATTACGTGCAGGTTTGGTTCAAGGTTTCTCAGCAGTGTAGGCGTCGCTGAATTTGAATGCCCATAGTGTGAGCAGCCGGGAGAGGCCACCCCTGCCCCCAGAGGGAGAAAGGCAGGAGAAATGGCCATGCAGGGTTGATTCCAGCGATGGGGCCCTTCACAGCAGGTTTGGGAAGAGTGGTGGCTCTTCCTGGGGGGGAACCCTCTTCCTCTCCTCAGCAGTAGCAAATGCCCTGGGCACTGAGATATTTCTCTTGGAGACAGAAACAGCTGGTCTGGCTTTCTGGAGAACTGATGTAGCCAAGTCTATGCTACCCTTGTTTGACTGTTTCGCTGACCCTGGCAGTCTGTTACCACAGACAATTGCCTGCATTGCCTTTGCACAGAAACTGCTCTGGTAATTTCGTGAGGTCCCGTGTTTTTTCTTGCTTGCTAGTGGTGTCATATTAAATAATATTTTGCAGCTGAAAGGCACCTAGCGTTTTAGATTCACAAAATCTTCAGCAAATACCATCAAGGGATTCCCAGCTGCATCTCTGTGAAATAGTGTCCCTGTTTTATCGGCTGCAAAACTGAGGCAAGGCCTTGGGCAATGCTGTGTACTTGTGTAGCTCTGTCAACTGCCTGAGTGTTTACCTGTTTATCAAAATGAGTACAGTGCCTTAAATAACTTTGGCTCTCTTATGTATGCTGTCCTCTCTCAGGTGGCATTCTGCTCTTTGGGGTATGGCTTGCATGAATAAGGACTGTGAGACTTATTTGAAATGCCTGTGTTTTCTGTGTTTTATCTTCACCTTCTCTCTAGTGACTTCTTTGGGGGAAAGGCTGTGCAGCCTGTGGTGAGACACATCACTTCAGCGGAGGTGTTGACTCACTTATGGCTTCAGATTAAACTGGTATGGCTGAAGTGTTGTTGCTCCCGACCACTCGCCCTCCCCTATGCTTCCTTCTCCTGTGATTTCTGGCTCCAGAGCAGGGATGGCCCAGCAGCTCTTGAACTGTTACCATTTATAGCCCAGCATATTACAGTAAACTGACATTGGCTGTAGTTTTCCTTCATATATTGGCCTGTAAATTGCAGCAGTTCAAGAGCTGATCCTTCTCTGCTCTGAGGTTATTATTCTCAGTCATGGACTGGGTAGTCCCAGGATGAGGGACAGGCAGGTGTCCTAGGGCAGGAATCATTGCACCATCCCGGCTGAAGGCATCAGCCAATACAATTCAAGACTTGCTTTGTTTGTTGCTGCGTGGCTGTGTTAAGCCCCTACCAGTGACAGTGGGGATCTACACTGGCCATGCATGGGCCTGTTGTTTGGAAAGATCGAAGATTGATTTGAGAATGACATCATAGGTGACAAAACTATGCTGCTGGACCAACAAAAAGTTTCTTCTGAGTCACTCTCCGGATGTTGCTGCTGAATATGACTCCCCTTTTCAGACATACGTGCACATTAACTGGCACTAATTCGGTGGGGAAGCTGCTGATGGGAACTGTCTCAGGTGTCTTGAACTGCATGAATGGCCTGTGTTACGGCTGAGCAGATACTCTACCTTATACCCCCTGTGCTGACAGGGAAGTGAACTCTGTACATGAATGAGGAGCTGACATTTCAGGAGGGGACATGCCATGTCTTTTAATGTCTGTCAGACTGGAGGGTTCTGAACAGGATAACGTCAGTTGGTGAGCTAGTCGTTACTGAAGACTTCAAAAGCTGCACTGAATCAGGTTGGGGAAAAGAGCTCGTGGTTTATACTGAGAACCTGATGGGAATGCTCCTCTCCCTCTTTGATTCCCCTCTGGCTTAGAGGATATGTTGCAGAAGAGTTGTCTTGCTAGACAAACCTCTGTACTCACCTGTGAGTTGTATGTTTGTCACGCTAAATAAAAACAATTAGTTTTAAATGACTGTTGACCTTGGGATCTGACTGAGCTCGAGTTGATGAGTTGCACCAGGTTAAAATATTACAACTCTCATTCTTCAGCTCCATGCCTGTCTCATAACTCACCTGAAACGTATGTCCACCCTTCATCTGCCACATTGAGCATATTAGTGCCTATTTCCGTTAGAGGTACCACGCTAAATTTCGGCAGCTAAGGGGTGGCGCTCATCTTGTTCCGACTGTCTCATGTGAGATCAGTAACTTTGGTAGGGGGAGTCAGTTGGGGAGAATGACATTTTTTGCAGTTCTGTAAGAGGGCAATGGTTGATGAGGTAGAAAGGAAAATATTCTAGGGATTTAATCTTTATAAAGATTACTGAAAGACCCTCAGCACACATTTTTTTTCTTCCTTCTTAAGCAGGAAGATGCTTAAGGTTTTTAGAAAACTTCTCTAAGAAGTTAAGATTTCAGTTTCATGTCTAAATTTTTTTCTCAGACATATGTCTACTATCAGTGGGACTTTCTTGCTGCAGTAGGATTGAATCGTTCCACTCTATCTGGATATTCATTGCACTCCTATGCAAGAGTTTACCGTTCCCTAAAAATTAAGTGATTTCTTTCTCCTGCTTTCCTGCCTCCAGGAAATTAATTTTGCTCTCCTTTTATGAATGAATGAGGGATGGGCTGTCCTTTATAATTGTTTCTTAGCAAGGCAAGACAGTGGTTCATCCTCTTCTCTTTTGGCTCCGAGTTCCCTATTAGTTGTGCTCCCTGTTGGCCATCAGCATTTCAGCTACGTATGACCTGTTCCTTACGACTCTGCAAAGTTGCACCATTGGTGTTATGGTTCAGTTCCCTGTTTGACCACAGTGTTTTGGTGTTCTCTTGGGGTCCCCACTTCACTCTTGGTGCATCATAATAGCACTTGTACTTCCTTGGGATGGTATGTGTTTCACGTAGTTGTGAGATTTTCAGATGCTGAGGTAAAAGGCACCCTAGATACGCCTTGGACAGGTGAAAATGGGCTCCCTTCAGAGGTAATAAATATAAAGGACATAATCTGAAAGGGACGGGGGTACGGTGTGTGTATTTCCAGAGTCCCTTGTCTCTGCCTTGTTCTGAGAGGTTCTGCAGGGTTTGAGCACGTTTTGTAAATACGGACCATTGCCGTAGTCCAGCTTAGGTGATCAAGCACCCTTATCGGCCCTAAATTTTCAGGGAACAACCCATCAGCAGATCCAGTGATGTTCTTGATTGATTTGACTCACACAGCACATAAGTGCAATAAGGAACTCGGTCAAATGAAAGTCTCTTTCATTATTCCTTTTTCCTCTTGCAACAAAGCTGGCAGGGCAACTGCCCAGCACATGCGAATCAATGTATTCGTAGTTCTGGGAAGTAATTTCTTTCTTTTATTATTTTTATCATTAGAAACTGTTGGTTAATTAGGCTGAAATACAGAGTGGACAAAGGAACCAGAAGGGTGTGTTGTGACTTCAGGCAGAGCAATCTGGGTGCTGTTCCCAGGGAGAGATTAGCAGCTCTCTTGCTGAGAGATTCTGGTGTGTAGCCAGCTCTGAACAGTCAGTACCGCATGCAGCCACCTCTGGAGTGGAAAGAAAGTGAATTTAGGAGAGGAGGCCAGGACAAGTCTCTATTCTTATAAGTCACATGAACTGTAATGCCAGACACACTTTATCTGTGGCGTCTTATCTAATTCAAGAAACTATTACAGAATTAAAAAGAAAAACAAACCAAAAACCCACAAAACTTTGCTAAGATTTGAACCTTACTGAAAGTATTAGAAATATCAGACTTAAACAACAGAATGACCCTGCTCTGCATAATTTGACAGCACTTCTTCCTTCCGCGATTTAGTTTTTCTAAAAACTGCTAACAACCAACCAGTTTTGTTTGAATACACAGGATCCCGTGTATTCCACTGAACTGGTGCTTGGTGCCAGGCTACAAGGTCACCTCATAAAAATAGGGCACTGTCTCTATTATAACCTAGACCTATTTGCAATTCACCCCTTTCACCTTGGCTGCAAAGCTGTTTGTTCTTGTCATGACATAAGCTGAATATTTATAATAATGAGCCTTTATTGAACGGTGGTGTCCAAACTCATGGTATTACTTGCAGCAACACTTGGGGTAATGAAAAGTTCAATATTATCAGTCACAGACTTGGTTTTGATAGCAGTGTGTACTGACTTCTGCTATGTGAAGAGACTAATGTAGCTGGACTGAAAAGGACTTTATAAACAGCAGTTTTGCTTAGGGCATCAGCTGTCAATCATTTACTGTGAGAGCTTGCAAATGAGGTTAGTGTGCTGGGTACGCATGTTATCTGTTGCTTAATCAAGTCCTTGATGCAATCTTCATGGTCCTTCTAGATTCCTGGAGGAGACTCTGGACAGGGATCTAAAAAAATTGTCAAGAAGTGCACCTGGAATGACAAAGAGTGATAGAAAAGTCTAGTCAGATGACATCCTTAGAGAGGTTAGCAAGCCTGACTTGCTGACAGATGAACTGAAAGGTGATGTCTGATTTCAAAGAGGATGACTTTTACATTTTTTTGTCTGACAAAATGAAGCTGAATGAACTGGAATTTATGAAAGATAATTTTTATAAAATTATTTTAATCTGTAATGAAGTTTCCCATTCCATTAAGTAACATTTCAACAGTTTACACTGCAAATGGGCTCCTGTTCAAACTGCACTACTAGGTCATTAATTAAAGTGTGATGACTTTTATAGTGTCTAAGTTCAAGAGACCTATGTCTACCCATATTACAGTGGCAGCTACTCCCTTCTTGGCCACTAGACCAACTGATCGCTTTATGATACAATCCCATGTTTTGTACCAGCTTGCTCAAGCCTGACTATCTCCTGACACTTCCTCTTCTACGAACAGATAATGCAGCTGCTGTTGTACTGGAGGGCAAGGAAGCACCCAAGAAATTTGCCCACTAGGTCATTAGGAGGGAGAGTGCCCAGCAGGAAAGTGGCAATTTCTCTCTGTTTGATAAAAAGTGCTGAAGCCCTCTCTCCTCATCTCCTTCTGCCCCGGTACAACTTCTTAATGGGATTTTACTTGGTTGCACTGCAAAACTGGCCTTTTGATCTTCAGTGAGGCCCCAGGACCTTGAATAGTAAGAATCACTTTTTAAATTCAATCTTTAACACAACGCTGCTATTTTAAATCGGAAACGACTACTCGTTGGGAAAGGAAAATGTATTTGGTCCCACTTGGGCAACAACTCGGAGTTGCTGCATGCCTGGTGCAAGGGGAGTAACCAGGAGCGGTAACCTGTGCAGTGGCTGTGCAGTTGCTGGCACCCAGGGAATTGGTGGGTCTCTGCCCAGTTTCAGTGGACAGGTGTCATTTCCACATGTGAAAAAAAAATCCTCCAAAGCAGGCACTAATTGGCCCCCTTGTTGGCAATCTCAGCAGAGATGCCAGAGTGAATGGGCATGAAATCCCACTCAAACCCTTCGTGGCTTTCTCCTCAGGTCAAGGTTGAGGTGCTTTGGCAGAGAAGCGTGAGGAAGGCTGACACTGCTGCTGTCAGTCTCCAGGTCTGTCAAGCTGCTACTTTTTTTAAGCACTGAAACACGGGGGTTTGGGCTTTTAAGGTGTGTTTTTATTACTGTGTTAAACTTTGTGCTTTCAGAAGTGTTGTCCTTTGGAGGGGTTGTAAATGCCAGTGAACAAGGGAAATTTCTAACCTGCTCCTAAGGCAATACATAAAGCGATTTATTACTTACCTGGAGTCTGCCTTCCCTAACGTTTCAAACACGCACCGTCGTAGCCCACCACCATCTTCTACACAGAGTAAGGGAGATTCCACTCCTTTATATGTGGTCCACGTGACCCAGAATAGTTCAGGCCTACAAGTTATGCTTTTTTAATAGATGCCATATAGGACCTGAGAATTTATCATCTAAATAGCAATGTCATCAAATACATTACTTCAGCATCAAATATATCGAGTGTAGAAGATTTTTAAGGCAGTACGATGATTTTGGGGAACCTAATTCAAGATACTTGAAAGTTTGTGAATGACAGCATTGATCTATACAAGGACATTTATGTAAAAAAGACTCACTGATTCTTTAATACACACAAATGGTTTGGAAGGGATGTAGATTTTTAAAACTCCTCCAGAAGATTGTGTTGCATCATCCCCTGGCACCGCGTGAAGGCTTTGGTTCAGTTCTGCATTTACACATAAGCTAACAAGGGAGTCTGTGGGGACAGCACACAGAGCAGTCAGTTGGCAAGACCTATGACACCAGCTTTTGCAGGGCTTGCTTTCATCCCTGTAAGTTATTTCTTAGAAAATACAAACAATCCATTAAAAATTGTAAGCATCTTGACTACTTTTCTGTTTTCTGAAAGCTTCTGTAGAGAGACTTATAGTCACTACTAATGCTGTTTTAGTACGAATTTCTGGCCCAGACCCTGAGGGCTCTTTACTTGCTATTGGATTTTTTTTTTTTTTTTTTTTTTTTGACTAATGCTTTGCAAAACCACAGAGGGTATTAGCTCAGCTGAGAGCAGGTAATGTTGCAGAGGGAACGGTTTTCATTGTCATTTTCCTCCTTAATGTTCTTTAAAGCTTTTGTGCTGCAACTAGCTTAAATAAGCACTCCGCTCTAGAATTTGTGCCAGATAACAGGGTTTCCCAAACTTAGTGCTCTCGTTACAAGAACTGTACATTATCTATATAGAACGTTTTCTTGCAGATTTTGATCGTGTGAGTTTATACTCTTTACCTAAAATAGGTTATGGGGAACAATTGCGATGGGGGCCTACCTAAGGAGATGCTGCATATGCTCAGATTTTGGTGCTTACAGGTCTGCTGTGGCTCCTTCCACTGTAACATTAGCGATACAAATGAACTAAGCCTCAAAGCTGCAGAAAGCAGCTTATAAGCTGCACCTGTGCACAGCTGAGTTCAGGACAGCAGTGGAAACAAACCAAGCACACAGACTTGCCTTTCTTTCCAACTTTCCTTCTGTTTCTTTTTACCTGGCTCTTCTAGCAGCCAAAATCACATGACGTGATACTGAGAATGTGCCGAAGCCCTGGCAAAGAAATTCTGGATTACAGGTGGGCAAATAGCTGAATGTGGCCAGAAGAAGAAATCCCTGCACTTGGAGAGAGGGAAAGGCTTTAAGAGGGAGCAGCTGCTACTGTGTCCGCTCTGAGGAGCCACACTTCACAAGGAAGTTAAAAAGGTTAGAGTTCAGGGAAGAGTGACAGAAAGAATTACGTGAATGGAAACCTGGTTTGGAATGTAGGAGTCAAGGATTTTAATAATTTTGTTCATCAAAAAGAAGGTTAAGCAGTGATAAAAATATCTACGGGGAAAAAAATACAAGGAGTTACATGAGCAAAAAGTTATAAAAGAGTTCAGGGCTGGAAGGTGAGGCTTGACTAATTCAGACTAAATATAAGGCACATTTTTATCAGGGAGGATAATTAACTGTTGGAACAACTTAAGGGCTGAAGTGGTTTCTCTGTCACTGGAAAATATTGCGTGTTGTGCTGTAAGATGTGCTCTGTTTAATCGTGGCTTTTGGATTCAAAATGGGACATAATAGGGATTCAGACAGTATGGAAGAGAAAAGTAAGTGATAACACTGGTGCTTGTCTACTGTTATGAAGTTTATCAAGTCTGATTTGCACAATATCTATTTTTTCTTTTAGTATTATTGTCAGAAGCAAAAATTTCCTTTTTTGTTGTATCTTTACATTTTTTGTTTTATGACATACACAGTGTTTCTACTAATCTGAAAGAACATAACTTTTTTAAAAAGAATTATTAAAGAGCTGACCTGTTTTAGTGCCAAGCAGTTTTAAGGCACGCAAACTGGAGAGAAGATGATTCTGTTCCAGGAGGTAGCAACTGTCTCAGTCTTTTTACAGCAAATTACAAAACTCACCAAGTATAATTGTATTTGTATGTGTAATGCACTATAAGTATTGACATGTTAGAAAAAATACCAATAGATTAAGGTAACATAAAAAGAACTCAAAATACAACTCTGAAATTAAGCAATTCCTAAATGTAAAGTATTGTAAATTAAATTTTTATTGTGCTTTATTTTTCCTGATGAAATTTTCACCAAAATCCACTTTTTTTTTTTTCTGTTTGTATCAAGATGGGTATGTTTGTAGGAGTACCTCTGTAACATAAGTGTGACTCTTTTTGCATTTGGAAGGGTGAGATCTACATTCCAAGGATTCAAACATCTTTGTTTCCTGCTTGAAATCGCTTGTACAGTAGATATAATCCCACTTGGATGTCTTATATTCTTGTTTAGGTTTGTCAATTGTTAAATTTAATTAATGGCAGTTTTGAAAAAGAGTTAAAAATAAGTGAAAAGATGAAATGCTAGATGAAACAAGACAAAAGCTGGAAACTGTGATTGCAAGGCTATAACCAGGTAAATTTAAATAAAGGCCAATTAGGCAGCCCCAGGGGAGGGGTTTAAGGGAATAGTTATCATCCTGCTTGGTTAGAAGACAAGCAATAGATGGTTAAAGTGCTCCAGGCACTGAATGATCCACTAAATGAATGCCCCTGTAGTGGTGTAACTGCTAGTACATGTCCTCAAAGTAGTACTGCCTCTGAGTTTCATCTTTTAAGTATTTATGTAACTTACAGAGGTTTTCATATTTTTTGTGTGTAAAGTCTCTCTTTGTTCTTCTCTTTGGGCACAGATGTATGATCAATTTACCACGTGTTAGAGGGGCTGTGGTCTTTGCCTTCACTTTGGTTTTAGTTGATGTGTTTTTACCTTATTTACCATAGCGGAGGTACCTATCTGGTCAGGTGCCACAGAATAGCACCACTAAGGCTCCTTTACTCCTGTTCTAAGTTGAGCAGCGGAATGGTGCGTTGTAAAACTTCTGTAATCGGTGCTTCAGTCAGAAGCATCTGAAAATGTTGTCTAGAAGGTCAGTGAATGTGATTTGAAAGTAGATGTGACTGCCAGTTACTTGCACTGTGAAATAGCATGAGCTTTGTATTAGCTCTAATAAAACAAATAATTCAGGTTAAAAAAAAAGGAAAGCAAAGGTTTTACTGGTGATCAGTAAGCATTTAAGTAAAATTAAATTTCTATTGATTTAAACAGAAAGGAGGTAGGAGTGATATGAATTACATAAGGAAGAATAATAGGAATTACACAGCTGCATTAATTTTATGTACTGGTAAATGTACGAAATATAATTTTATTATACAATACTGCTGGGTATAGCACCATGAATAAACTCTCTTCTGCTGCAATGCCTACAAGGCTATGCCAGTTGATATATATTTTGGGTTTATTTTGTTTGTTTGCCTTTTATTTTCACCTCATTCTCTCTTGTCTTTCCCCTCCCCTCGTGTTTGCTTTGCCCCTGTTGCATCTGGTTGTAACCTGGATTGTAAATTATCTGAGGTAAGAGGCCATCCGTTTAGTAAGCATGTGTGTGCAGTGGCTGATACAGTGGAGTACCACAATAATTATATCGGTCGTGTTGGAGTCCGAGGGACTGCTAATGGAGCTCTGCCCAGTGAGGAAGGTTTGTAGGATTAGGTTGTTGATGTCCAGCAGAATCCATAGCAGCTGGGAAGGAGCAGCAGATATATGGTAAATATTGCCCGAGGCATACAGCTTTGGCTGAAAGGGTCAAGGTGGGGAAAGGTAACCCAAGCAGGTCTTTTCATAAAGGTCCTGACTTTTACAGTCCCTTTTGGGAAGGACATGGCTTTGCTTGAGGTAGAAGACGGATTTGGAAACAGATGTAGTTGAGAGTAAGATGAGCTGTGCTTCTAACCCATTTACCTCTAACGTCCACGGATGACCTTATGGATCAGGTCCTGTGGGAGGAGTGCCACCTCCCTGTATGGCTCCTGACAGACAGTCTGAGCTCCTGCACACCTAGATTACGCGGGGCCATTCCTTTAGATAGTAAAAGTGTCAGAGAGGTAGCCTTGAATGGTGGCATATAACTGAACTGCTGCAAAACTGTGAATTAAGTTGGGAACTTGGAACTTTTCATCATTTAAGGAACTGTGAAAGAGAACGGGGCAGGGACTGAGCAAAGTCACTGGCCTAAGCGTTGAGAGAGATAATTTCTGAGGCATGGAAAAATCACAAGATAAAAATATCTTTGGGAAGCAGCATTTACAGCACTGGGTGGTGCAAGAAACTAAAGGTGGAGGAAGTTTCTAGAGAAAGCATCCTTTAAAAGTACTGCAGTTTTTGATGTGATAAACATCATTCAAAGCAAACAGAACAGCTGCAAAATATGATAAAAATCACTTGAAAGTTCATTGATTTTGCAGTAAAACTGTAAGTACTTCACTTTATAATAATTGTTCCTCTCATGCTCTCAAATCTTGTACTTGAGCTACAAGA
The DNA here is from genome assembly GCA_009819775.1 of Phoenicopterus ruber ruber. Classification (NCBI taxonomy): domain Eukaryota; kingdom Metazoa; phylum Chordata; class Aves; order Phoenicopteriformes; family Phoenicopteridae; genus Phoenicopterus; species Phoenicopterus ruber. The sequence goes on along the minus strand of CM020217.1, from coordinate 25,022,828 downwards.
GTATTCAGGTCAGGGTTGCATTCAGAAAATAGGCACAAAAAGACAATGAAGCTCAACTAAAGAGATACTTTAATCATGAGCTAATTTACAAACCAAAGCAAAACAAAATCATTTTTTGTCTAAGATTATTAGAAGATGCTAATTCTCTGCCTAAAATTATCTTTTTCCGTAACCTAAAAAAGAATAAAAACCCCAACTCTTATCTTCCTAATTAAATTTCGTGACTTGGCTTACATGGTTGGTTGGACTTTTTTTTTTTCTTGTCTGAGGACAATGTGCATGTGTTATTCAAATATGAGCTCCTCTGTAGTATAAACTCATATAAACATTGTCCTGATGGTACTAAACTAATGATAGTGCTCTTTGTAATCATTTTCTCTTGGCTTGTAGCTATATTTAAAATAAGTGAGCAGCTTTTATGGAAGAGAGACACATGTGAAAATGGAGCCCTGCTAAGTGTATGCAGCCTTGTAAAATTTGTAAGAGACTTAAAAAAACAAAACAAAACCAACAAAAAGCCCTCCAAACCTAGCAATTTAAAGCAATGTTGGGTAGCAAGAACATTTCTGTGATCATATGATAAGGACACTCAGCATTAGACCTAGGCAAGGGAAGAATAGAGAGCATTCATTTGAATTAAAAATGTGAATATATCCTTTGTTATCTGTAATAATTTTTATTTTCTGGAAACATTTACCAGAGCATTTTTTTTCTTTTTTTTTTTTTTTTAAAACAATCATGGCAATGACTCTGTGTATGTGCGCGCACAAATACTTACACACAGTTGCTTGCAAACATTTTATATGAATAAATTGAAGTATTTTGATGTACATTTGTAAGTTTGCATGAACATTTTCTTCAGATACCATTGCATAGCCATCTTAAAGGCTGTCTAGAGCCTTTACGCACATCTTGTAGCCTATTAGTAATCTGTCTAATAAATAAGTCCTTGGCTCAAGGGGCTATTTGTGTACTTGGTTTAGACACGGGCTTAAGAACTTGATGGAATTTGGTCTTGCGGGGTTGGACATCATCCAATCTGGGACGGCAATGACATCATCTACTTTAGGCAACCCTTATGCACTCTGAGCAATGGGGTATGGAAAGTTAGTAGGCCAGCTGAATGCACTGTGTACAGGAAGAAATATTTTGCATGAACTATTAGCCAAATCTGCAACACTTCACCCCTCCCAATTCATGAACACCTGAGTGTGCTGGCAAACAGAGGAAAATATGGGTAAAATGACTGCCAGAAGTCGTTTAGTTTCTGAGGGCTTTCAAGTTTTTTAAATCATACAGCCCAATAGTCACATTTTTTTTATGATTTAAAATGTTTGATGGTGTTCAGTTTTGTCCTAAGTATGTAGCTATTTCAAGCAATAACATACATTTCAAGTCTTTCATGTTAGCAAAGTTTGAACATGAATAATATAGCCCTTCATTTCAAAAGACTATGGTTGCACCAAGGCAAATGTCAGCAACGGTACAAGCCCATTATTTTTATTTGTTTTTTTGATACCTCATGGCATCTTTTGTGAGGCAGCTCAGCTTGTTTTGTCCTGCTCTTTGTTTACAGACTATGCAGTCCGTGCCTGCTGCAGCACTGGCGCTCTTGGTGCGATATCTCCTTCTTTCCATCACCCAGGGCAAAGATGGACCTAGACCTTGTACCAGCTGCCTGAGCTGTGGTTCCTGGGGAGTCCTCCAGCTTTGTCTTCTCCGATTCGTTCTGACTGCTGTGCTGCCGGCCAGGCCTGCTGGTGCACTGAACTGATGCCCCACCTTGAGGACTCTCTCTTGCCCGCTCCCCTTTAGTTTGCTCGTTAATTGGAGCTCTCTGGATGTTCTTGTTTAAGCAAGCACTCCCTAGGTAGCTGATTGTGTCCTCTTTCCACATTTCTAGTCAGTTCTTCTAACCGTATGAGTCTGATCACCATGGTGTACTCAGTAAAATACATCTCTCATTGCTGCTGTCAGCAGTCTGCAATCCTATCATTGCTGATTTGTCAGGTTTCCCAGGAGCCAGGACAGTCATGAATTTCCAGTATTTTTTTACTGTTCATATGCACACATCAGACAAAGCAACAGTGCAAGTGAGAGTACCAGGTGTTGAAGTGTTACTATTGACTGTTGGAAAACTCAAACCCTCTGTTCTGCTTCTTGCCGTTTTGACCTCACAGTGATGTGCTGTGCACCAAGTTTCAGAAGTGAAAGGCTGCGATAGACTGAACCTTTGCAAAAATGTATTTAATATAATACTGTTAAATCTGCATGAGCCTGTGTTTTTGTGCAGAGAAGCCAGAGGACTGGGACTATTATATAAGGTCATGTGTTTATATGTCCTTTTTTCAAGGTCTATCTGCAAACATTTGAGGGCAAGTTTAAATGATGCTGCTGAGCCAATCTTCCCATCTCTTTTATGAAGCAAGGGGTTTGACTGCCCTCAACTAGCATAAAATGACTCTGCATTGGGAACAGCAAAATACTTCCTGGTCTGCAATGAAATCAGAGCAGCAGATTTTTGAGTAAGAGTGTGCTGTCACTTTTGACTCTGGAAGCTCTCTAATTTCTCCTCCCTCTTATCCACATGTTTGAGTTTCTCTCAACATGAGCATTTGTACTTTAAGGGTTTTTTCCCTTTTAATTTGGTCTTAGATTGTGAAACACTGAGTAATGCCAGTGGAAGAGCATCTCTCAATGCACTCCTGATTCTGCTGACAGCCAGTGCATCATACAGATGGCATAGCTAACTATACCACATTGAAGTTCTTCCACTGGACATATGGCCTATATCTACTTTGTTCCTGAGCTTTGTCTTGGCACTAAAGAAATTAGTTGTACCAAACCCTGGTATTGTGCTCACATTGCCCTGGTAGACTTCCTGCTGCAAGAGGAAGACGGGATTTGTAGGCTATGCCAAGGCCTGGGCTGATTTTGTAATGATGTCCCTCAAAGGGCAGATGAAATGTAGAGGAGTTTCTGGAGCCTTCTCCGTGCAGGGATGATGTTCTTGGGTGCCTCTAAAAGCACAGAACTATCCCAGAACTTTCTCCAGCTGTTCCAAGTGCAGCTGTGAAAGAACCAGCTCCAGATTAACAGCCTAGGCAGTGAGTAAGTCTGGCCTCAAAGCCACTGATGCAAATGGCCACTAAGTGCTCACTTACATTGTAATGGCATAGCAGGACACCAAGCTGATTGATGAAGAGACTAAAACATCTACAAAGTGTCATTTCCATGTTAATCTCGTTCTTCCAATTGGCCTTCAGCTGTTGTTTCATGAAGTATATGTATGTGCTAGTCACTGTAGATCAGTCTGTCCAGAAGCTGTATTAGTTACTTCTCACTTCAGGGCTGAGATGTGGTTTACAATTGGCTCAGTATTTGTGTTGTAAGCCATTTCGTGAGACTGTCGGCAGAATTACTTCTCTCCAATTTGAGTAAATGTTGGCTCTCCTTTTTCTTAATTTAAAGAGATAATGCAGCTGCTTATTCTGTCTTCTGGAACATAACCAATCTTCCAAGGTTTGAGGAAAACTTGATGAAGCCAACACATGAAATCAGAAGCTCTGCATTGTAGTATTTCTGATAAGAAGTTATTAAGATTCAGTGATTAATCATTTTGTAACTTTTTGACTTAACCATCACTGGACTATTTTCTGCTGGATTTATTTTTGGATTGCTTGTAATTCACAATTGGGTAGGGTTTGGTTCATTAAATTGCGAAAGTTTTCAAGCCAATGCTTACATTGTCCATCAATATCTTGGCAGAATTATCCATGATTCTCCTTAATTGAGGGAAGCGGTGAGAATAGGCATCCAATTAGGGCATTCATTGTCTCAAACATCCATTCCTGTTTACGCTTCTTGGAAGCTTTCTCAATGTGCTGTGTTGTACTGGCCTGAGAATCACACTGGTCCTGACCTACTTGGCCTGTTAATCTCGCTCATCCTCTGTCTGTCCCTTTGTCAGACTTTTGTAGTCCGGGATTCTGGGACAAAAATATGTAGATGTCTTTGTCCTTTGGATATTCCTTGAAACGCCAAGTTTCTGGGCACTCTAAAACCAGTGAGCTTAATAGGTGAGTGAAAAACAGAGCCTCTTACAGTTATTTCTCATGAGAGAAAATTCTGCTTCACAAAGTATTTCTGGAGCACCCTGACAGTGTGCCCCAAAGCACAATGCAGCGCACTGTAGCGGTTACCTTACTGCTTGTGATGCAGGGGCCAATTTGCCTTTTTTTCCCTAAATGTTGAATCACGTCCCAGGTAGGATGGCTTTGCACTGAGCTGCACGTGGCAGTGCTGCTGTGCGCTGCAGGGGTTCCCGAGCACCCTTAGGAACAGCCAAGCGTTGATCACTTGCAGCAGCCAAACAAGCTGGTGGCCAGAACAGCGTCTCACACCACGAGTTCAGCAGGACGTAGGGTTGGACCTAGACCTGCCCTCCACATGGCTGCCCATCCCAAGGAGGGATAGTGGTTGGCTGGGCCTGTCCCCTCCCCAGGAGTGACCTTTTCTATACTAGAACTAACATAATGGCACCGATATGCCCACTTTTAACAACTACATTGCTGTCATGGCATCCTGGCTCCTGCGAGGACGGGCTGGGGAGATCCTTCTGCCTTGGCCACGTTTGCCATTGCTAAAATCAGAGTTATGTCCTTTACCACAGGTGTCTGTCTGTTTATTTATCAAGATTCGCAGGTTAGCAAGATTCAAGACTATTTATTCCTTTAATAATAATAATAATGACCCCCCCTGTGTTAATTTCTGGGCACCTAATGAAATCACAGCAGCCTGGCATTGCAGGGTGAGGAGTGCTGTTAAATTGCATGAGCTGAGGCCCCTCACTGGAGACAGTCCTGAATGACCATGGGCAGCAGCACTGACCTGGGCGGAGCCCTATGGCAGATCAACACATTGAAAAAATACTTTTGCCACCAACTTTGCTTTGCATCCTGTGATTTGGGGTATTTGGGGCTTGTGTAAAACAACCAACATACGCTCAGACCAGATCTTAGTCCCTGTACAAGTGAAGCCAGATTTGGCCTAACGATGAAAACTCAACTATCTACCTATAACCTTGTGTTTGAAAATGTGACCGCAGCATTTCCGTGTGTAGCTGTGTAAGTGTATTTTTAAAATACATCCATTTGAAATGTCCTTCTTAAGTATAGCGAGAGTCCTATAGTTAAGGGATCTTGGTTTAGGAAGGAGGATTGATTAGAAATAATAATAAATTCTGTAGAATATGTGGCCATGCCACATTCAATCTGGTAAACCTCTTATGTCTCACAACCCGATCATGAATTTTCTGTGTCAGTGGGTGTGTAAGCACTCTTAATACAATGATTTACAGTTTGTGTGCAGACAACAGATAGATACACACAAATTAGGAAGGACTATCCAGAAAATGTTATATTTGTAATTAAATAACATTCCGACATAGTACATGCAGTGAGACTAAAATCTGTTAGAAGTCAGGAAAATGTAGCAGTAATTTTCATCTGAAAATCTGTATCATTAAGGAATTGTCCAAGATTAGACCCGTACAAGCATTAGCTTGTGAACACCGGGGAAAAAAAAAGAGCAACAGCTTTAAGCATTAATGTGGTTAATCCCACAGCGTAGCACTTGGTTAGAGTCAGGATTTGGAATTATAGCTCAAATGGTGATATTTCAAGGGGAAGGTCAGTTTGAATCAGTGATAATACTTTGCGTTTTTACAGTGCCTTCTGAATAAGAACCTCAAAGGGGTTTATAGACATTAGTGAATTAAGGTTCTCAGATCTCTGCCAAGACTACAGTTTTATTCCTGTTTTATAGAGGGAGAAAACCAAGTCACGAAGAATTTAAGTGGCCCTGCTGTAACAGCAAAGGGTGGTGCTGAGTGGGGTGCTCCAGGATCAGTACAGCTCTGTAGGGAGGCATGGGCATGACTGTGGGGAGTGGGACGTGCCACTGGCAGCAGCAGGGATATGGTGAAGGGGAACCTCAGGAGGATGAGTTTGGCACTGGCGTTTTGTGGTTAAGGGCAGTTTCTTTCATCTTGTTATCTTGTGATGTGTTTTACTGCAGCTCCTCAACGTGGGCTTCTTGCAGCGCTTCCCATTCACGGTGGCTGAGCTGTTCCATACTGCTCTCCGTCCTGGGAGAGCCCGATTAACTTCTACTCTGCAATACTTTCTAAAAGAGATCTTTAGTTATTGGAATTCAGTGGGAGACTGTCTTTTTTGGGGAGAGGAAAATGGAATTCTGTGCTGGACAGGAGCGCTGTTCTTACACAGCGGGAAGCAGGGGTAGGAATCGAGGATACTGACAAGCATCCTACCTCAGAGATCCATATTTCATTTTGGGTATTGCTTCCAGTATATGGCTTACAACACAACTTATTGTTCAGAGTGAGACTCAATTGAAATCAATTGCTAATTAAATTTATGTCTAAATTAATAAATCACAACTATTCAGATCATGTTCATATGAATAATTTCTATTATGGTGAACATAATTATTAGATTCAGCATTTAATGAACCATATTGTTCGATGAAATTCTTGTGACAATTGGGACTAATAGAATATGTTAACCTTTATTCGCCTCAGCTTGACACCACATTAGACCATGAATTAATATATAAGTGCCTAGAAGAGTTTCATAATTAAGTAGCCATTGTGACTCCTTTGGCCTGTCGGATGAGTTACTTATCCTGTGTCCTTTCTTTAGAAAGCAGCATTCGAAGCAAACCAATAAAGGTCTGTGAAATGCAAACAGGGTGTTCTGTTCTTTGTTGTCCCTCTGCCTGTGCAAGTAGCGTCCCGGACAGTTTGTGTGCATGCTCGTGAGATTCAATTACACGCGTTACCTCCCATAAACACTTCAGCTCAGCCTCCTTCCTCCCCTCCCCCTGCCACAACCTTGAAAGAAGGAAGAGCTGGGAGCTTCCAGTCTCTGCGGCTCTTAAATATATGCAAGTCCTAAAAATTACTGTGTGCTAAAAAGATATTGTCCAGAAATGCATGTATGCAGATGTGCTGTCACAAGTAAATTCCTATGTTCACTACCTTTGCCTATTTTACCACTTACACTGAAGAGGAGAAAGCCTGGAAACAGTTTCCCTTTGGCAGGCTAGAAGGCAAAAAAAGGAATAGATAAGAGGGAACTCAGGGGATTCAAGTCCTCTAAATGCTTTGCAAATAGGTTTACAGGGAAGGGAAAGGCGGGTGTGCTGGAAGCCAGGTCCCTGTGATACACAGCTTTATGTTACCCCATGGGCCTAATGACTAGAGTTTAAGCCCATGCAGGCCCATGGAAAGACTTTAAACCCCACATGCCATGTACTAAGGGACTTTGATTAAGGACTTTAATGTGTCTTGTTCCACTCTGAGGAATGTAATCCCTGGCACTGAACAACTAAAAGACATTTGGTAACTACAAAGATACTTCCAAGTGAAAATCTTTATGTTCTTGAAAAAAACCGAAATAGCAACAACAACAAACTGCTGAAGAAAATGAAGCAAAAACATTGAGCTTTACAACCTAGAAAATGAACGCTAGGAGTCCACTTAACTTGATCCACTTGATCAACTTAAATTATGCCTCTGCAGTAGTCCCTGGTTTCCATCTTGCACATTGAGCTCCCACATGTAGTTTTACCTGCTGGGACTCTGCTTTCTCAAAATATAAAGAGGTTTCTGTAAGACTTACTAATAAATGCTATTGCTCCTCTTATTTTAAATAACAAGTGGGACAGGATTATCATCACAGGCCCATTTTTATAGCTGGAGAATCAAAGTATTAAGGGATTGCTCAAGTGTAACAGAAGTTTAACTGAGATGGAAAAAACTCGGGATCTAGGGAAATGTTCTCTTTTGATCTCCTTTGCAGAGTGTCAACAAACTAGGAAGAAAACAAGCTATATGCTTATTCTTTTTGCTAGCCCAGACATATATAAGCAGCAACATTTTGTGGCAGTTGCTTGTATTCTATAACAGCAAGTAATAAGACCCCAAGAAAATGATTTGCTAAGTAGAAGGAAGAAAGGCCAAACTTGTTAAGGAAATAATGTTACTTTCAAGGTTCTCAGGGGATAGTAGAAACAATGGAGAGTAAAACAAATATTAGAATTGCATATAAAGGGTACTTGACATTTTCTATCTCTAGCGGCCCGAACAGCATTACTGCAAAATGCTGTGATGTTATTCTGTTGGCAAGAATACAAAAGGGAGCAGGCCTAGGAGATGCCAGCTATTCATTTTATTAAGAACTCAAAGAACAGAAAAATGAATAGGTAAATTAAATCGTAATAAGAGCTGAAGAAATAGCAATGCATTTAGTTATTAAAGCCCATTTCATAGCGGAACTTTCATAATTAAAGTGACTCACCCTGCCGCTAGTAAGAACGCAGTGCTACTGCATGTAGTTTGTGTAAAAGTCTTCGTGGACGTGCCGTGCTCTTCACTCGGACTTGTCCACATAGAAGATGGAATCTGTATCTGTTACATAGTACAGATATCTACTTGTATCTGTTAACATATTTTCTTCTTTTCCTCTGTTTCTGCAGGTTCTCTGCTTTCACACCGCAGCTGCTGATTCTGCTCAGTGATGCTTCATTCACGAGCTTCTACAAGGTCAGTAGCAGGTGAGCAAACACCGTTTAAAACCGATTCTGGTAATGGGTGGGAGCAGAGAGCAATACGGTGGTATCCTTTCTTAGGCAAGTTTAAACAAAGATTGTGGAAATAAGGGCTCTAATGCGCGTACTAATGCAAACAGCTGTGCTTCTTTAAGGAATACTGTCCCACTCCCTGGCAAAACAGAGCATTTCACCCCATCTGGGTCTGTTCACAAACTAACACTGGTGTCTTAATAGCAAGTCTGTCTTTACATGTAATTTCAGGCCTTGGAGTAGGGTGGGCAGGCAGTGGTGGTGAGACTGTGCGCTGTAGGGTTGGTTTTTTGTTGGGTTTTTTTGTTTGTTTATTTGGGATGTGTGTGAGGTTTTTGTTGTTGTTGTTTTGGGTTTTTTTTTTAAATCTTTAGTTATTAGTACCTTTCCTTTGGAGTCCAGGGCTGATAAGTGAAGTAAGACAGGGGTCAGTTAATTCCTTTGGTCAGATTCAGTTTGATGCAGATGCCGTGTTTTTGGTGTGAAGAGCAAGGGTTTACCCCACAGCAATCAAGGTAGGAGTGAGGCAGAAGGGAGTAGGACATAGAAAGCAAGCTGCCCTCATCCCCATACATCTTCCATTGGCCAGAGGTGTCAGGCTGGGTGTGTGGCAGGGGTGACTGCACACCATGAGAAGCAGTAAAATAACTTCCCAAAGTCAGGAAGAGCAGGGTAGAAAACCGACTTGCTGAGTCGCAATCTGCTTTTGGCAGAAAAGAGATACACAGCACCCCCTTGCTCAGAGCAGATTGTACAGTTACCTTTTAGCCCTTTGCTAGTTGTTGACAGAGTTTGTCCTGTTTGCAGTGCAATACAGGGACATCAGCTCACAACTTCCTTTAATGTTAAATCCAGAAGTTCATAAATAGAAGGCAGATACAAGGATTTCTTAAATATATTATTATTTATTAATTATATCAAATATATCTATTATATAATACATTACGGAAGGATTTTATAATACAGATATCTGTCTGCACAGTCCTGGAGACCTGCATTTCCATCTTTTCCACAGGAGGTGGCCTGACTTTCAGGACAAATATTAGTCATTAATGCTGAATTTCCACTGTAGTTTTAGCATGGATCTGGTGGAATGGAGGACAAATACATATTTAGACCATTAGCAAAACTGTTTACTTAACATATATGGTCCCACAGTTTCTTTCTTTGAAGCGTGATTCTCTTCCTACTTGAACTGTTTTGTTGTTGTTCATTGCTGGCCTTTATTAGTTAATATATAAGCTTCTCTGTTGATTTACCTACAAATGGCTTGGTGATTTATTTTGGATGTAGTATTATTTTTGCATTACGCTTTGGGCCAAATATTGCTTGATGATGAACTGCTTATGCTGTTGGAATGATGCTGGCTTACCCCAGCTGCAGGGTTGCTTGGCATGATTTCTTTTTTCTGACCAGTGCACGTTAAGGAGAAGTGATGGCAATGGTGCACTTTGACTTTGTCAGCTTCTGACCAATGGTCCTTTTCAGGCTGTGACAGAGGGACAGTTACATAGGAAATAACAGTGTAAACCCAGTTCTATTTTTCAACACTGAATGCTTTTCTTATCTTTCTTACTGTTCTTTGTATCAACTGAAAGGAGAAATGGGTTGTTATTTTCTGTGCTTTAAATCAACATCTCTCTGCTATTAAACAGCTATAGTGTTGCTTCAGAATTGAAGAAAACTTATGCCATTTTTTAGTTGAGATCTTACATTCTGAGGAAAAAATGGAACCTCCATTCTATGAAACTCTTTCCATTCTCTTTCTCTTTGCACTTCAGTATATGTTCAACATGTATTCATTTACAGCTGTGAGATGGAAGAGAAAAGGATGGCCATAAATGCTTTTGGTAGTTGGGACAAGGGGCTGCAGGGGTGGGAGGAGGGGACGACCTTCTTGGAGCAAAGACAACTTATGCAAACCTAGAGCCTGCACTGTCACCCACAGTTGATGTGGTTGTTGCAGGTCTGATTTTGTTATGGAGGTTGTCTAACCTTTGGGATTATCTTCATTTCTGTATGGAAAAGGAAGGAAAACTGCATGTGTGTGTGTGACAAGCTCATAGAGCTGATGAGGTTATTTTGTTTGGGTTTGTGGCTGGACCTTACAAAGGCTCAAATTCTTATTGCAATTTGGTCTTTATATTATTCTGTGGCCTTGAAGCAGACCTTATCCGCTCCACCTCAGTATCCTACCAGTAGACCTGATGTTAATTTAATAAATCAGCAAATGTTTCAAAATGTGGTTGAAAAAGTCCAACTTTACTTAGACACTAGATAGTAATCTCACGCTGACTTCCTCATCTCTTAGTCTGGAAAATGTTAGGAGCTGGGGTAGAATATAAATATTTGTTTCACCCTGTGAAGGTACCTGGCATATTTGGAGGGCTGTAGACATCTGCTGGGGCAAGTAGCTCCTGCGGTCTCAGAAAGGAACTACAAGACAGTCTTACAGGTCTACGCTAAATTGAAGGCATGTTCTACTTGAACTGTGGCCGGTCTCCCTACGTGCTGTGGATCTCTCACCTGTGGTTTAGCCAGGATCCCTTCTGGCAGCCATTTTCCTGCCGCTCTAGGCCAAGGCTGAAAAAGGAGAATTTTTTGGCCTCTGTGTTGTCAAATGAGTGCTGGTGTGCTGTACCCCAAATCTCAACACCTCTGAAGCTCACGTGTGTACGGAGCTGCCCCTAAGCCTGGCCATGATCTGAGCTATACACCCAGCTGCTTCCTCTAGCTTGTGGTAATGAATTTTCATCACAATGGAATTTAGAAAGGAATTGTTCTAATTCTAAAGCTCATTGGTTGCTAATAATAATAACAATAAAAAGAGCCATTTCTTAAGGACTAAAAACTAATCAGCGAATGTGTAGTTTCTGTGTCTCCTGCAGGTTCTTGTCTTGTGGGGCTGCCAGACCGCCCGAGTCACGTGACTGGCTGTCTGATTTCTGACTCAAGCTTTTCATTTCCTAAATGATAACGGATAAAAGATAAAATCTGGCACACACAGGTAATCTTTGCCATCTTAATATTTGTTAAGCTTTTTGATTTACTGAGAAGTTAAAGTCACTGCAGGTCACAAAACCTGCACATTAGATCTGCTTCATAAAACACTGTGAGTGAATGCTTTAGTCATTCATTTCACCATCTTTAAACCAATGTAGCTGAAGAATTGCACCTCCAATTTATAAATCTTTCAATTTATTTCTGATTCCAGTTTATAGGATGGGACTATATCCAGCTTTTCCCAGCCATTTGTGCATAGCTAGAGAAGAAACCTAACATATTTCTTGCATAATGGAGACTTGATCCAGCTTACATTTGTTAAATCATCCAAAAGGAAATATTCTCACTAGGAAACTTTTGCACACGGTTAACGTATCCAATCTGACCTGTGTTTTAAATTTCTGCCATTCTTCTGCATGTAATCTCTCTTTCTCCCTCCCCACCCCAGTACACACACTTACCCCTCCCTTCTGTGAAAGAGAAATATGATTATCATAGTCTCTCTGTTTTGCACATCTGCTCCCCATCCTTTTTCTGAAGGAGACATATGATCCACAGAGAAATTAGAGATGATCTGAACCATTTTGGATACCTACTGCTATGGGATGTGTGAAGGCCCATGGGTAGCTCAGGTTTCACATCTGCCAGCTTTTCAGAGGATGTGATCAAGGGCAGAAATAAGCGGAGGATGATGATGATGATGCCACGGAAACTGGTGTGAAGGAAATGGGATCCCTCCTCCTGGAAACATGTGTTGCCCCCTAGCCCAAGTCAAGATCATTGGGACGTAGTAATAAGGCTAACACAAAGGAAAGTGTATTTTAAATCATGCATTATTAAAAAAAGGGAGCCTCTGTCTTTAAAATACAGCATCTGAGCTACGATCTGCTTTAGATTTGGGCACAGTCTTTGACCTTGGAACGCTGGACAGAGTAAAAAGAGTGAAATGGGTCAAAGAGTCCTGTCAGACAAGGTGAGAGATACTGAGCTTGCCTCTGATCTCACACCAACATGCGGTGGTGTAACTCCATTGCCCTCTGTAGATTTATGCAAACATATGGAGAGAAAAACCTGCCCCAGAAAGATTCAGTACCAAAATAGACCCTTCTTTTCTATGGCAATGTAAAAGCCTTACAGGAGGAACGCACAAGGTTCCAAAGGGTAAAATTTTGGCTTGGATTAATATTGCTTCCAGCCACCCCAATGCAGAAACTTCTCTCCAATTAGCTGACCTTGATGGATAAATTCCTCCTTTTTATCTTCCTCCAACCTTTCCCATATTCCATCTCTTCTTCTCCTTGATCCTCCTGATAAAGTCAGGCTGTCCTTCCAGCTGTGATCAGCAGAGCCTTTAGCCAGTGCATAGCTCACTCTCCAAGGACTCCCGATGCCAGGGGCTCCTTTCATTTTCTCGCAAATACTTTTTAACAAATTCAAAAGGCCTTATTGGGAAAGGAATGAAATACATTTGTGTGTAGTGATGTATCTGCTAAACGGTGTATGCTTTTCCCCATGTGGTTCTCAAGGGATTTTTAGGCACGTTCTGTGGGCAGAGCACATGGAATTGCTCAGATGTATTGTTTGCGAAGTGCAATGTTTTTCTGAGTATCGGGTCCTAAGAGAGAACTAGGAACACACATAGTTTTTGGAGACTTCCTGGGCTGAATGGGCTAGATTCAGACTGCCCCGTTCAGAGCCTGACTTTGCCCTTGCAGTACAAGGCAGGGTAAGTGTCTGGCCCTCTCAAAGAGGTTTAGGGCACTTCAGCCAAGTGTCTAGGCTCCCTCCATTGTAAGTGCAGCCAGGAGAGAGCAATTCATCATGTGGCATCAGTCAGACACTTCTGGTAATTGGTTTTGGGACAAGGCATTCAGCCCAAAGTTCTTCACGTATCTGACTTGTCTGGTCAGCCAACTTTCTTTGGATACTGTGCAAACGGCAGCAAGTGGTAGGCTTCAAGTGCAAACTAGACAAACACTGCTTGAGCTGTGAGAGTTTCAGCAGCTCGCACCGCAGTCCTCCTGTTGTGGGAAGGAGGATATTAGTGGAAAACAGATAGCCAGTTGTAGGGACACGAGTGGGCTTCTGAGGGTCTCTGGCTTTCAGACCAGGACCTGTGCGTCAACAAAGGAGTTTCGTCTCTTTGGATAAGAAGAAGGAGGGAGACAGAGAGACATAACTTCAAGAAAGCTCTTGATGGAATAAAGAAGTAGGCGTATGTTTGCACTAGGACACATGCAAGACAGCTATTAGATGTGCCAAATACCAGGTGCTTACCCTGCTGAATTGTCTGCTTTGCCATGAAACCACTTTCTGTTTTCTTTGTCCCTCCAACATTCAACAAAGAGACATTTTGTTTGAACCTCCCAATTACCTCCGAGCGATCATAGCTAAGAAAAAAAAACCCCTGAGAGATGTGACTGCACACGCACGCAAGAACAAGAAAGCAGGAAATGTACCAGCTGCTGGGGAAAAAAGTGGAGAGTGCTTGCAGTCCAGGAAGGGGCTCTCAGCATTTCTTTTCCACGTGTTATTAGTTCCCTGCTCTTTGACATCTTTCCCCAGCCACTGCTTCCACTAGATTTTCACTGGTTTAACAGCAAACAATTACCCTTCCCCCGGCTTTGAAGCTATTGTTCCTCCATACACTTCTGTCTTTGGGTTCACAAAAACTTTGACTGTATTTTTTATTAGTCTTAGGTCTCCTGAGTTTTCCTGGAAGTTTTATATTCTTCACAGTTCAGATAACTCAGGCCAAATTTGAATGACCGGGCCTCGGTTTCTAATAAAATATCTTTTCCCAAGGGTGATGGGAAAGGAGTCGTATCTGGGGTGGAATCTTGTGAAATGCATTCATTTTTTGCATGTCCTCCACCTTACATCAGGCAGTATTGTTCCGTGATGTGTTTTGTCCTGTTTCTTTCTCAAGCCACAAGTTGCCCTCTACCCTATCTTGAGAAGGTTAAATTCAGCCTCGACATTTGATTACTGAAATTTGGCCCCACTTTCACTGAAAGGTTTGAAAACAGGACCTAACTTTTCATTGTGTAACAAACCTCCAACCCTGAACTGCCTGTTTTTAGATCTGTTGCAAACCCTCCTCACAGGTTTCAGTAGTGTGGGTGTTGTGCTGAGCATGGGACTGCTGTTCATCCTCTTGCTTTCTTCTCTTGGTCTCTGCCTAGACGGTGGGTAGGTGGCTCTGAGACGTACCACTGTGGGGTGGGTGCCAAGGGTGCTGTGGCTCCCTCTGTGCCTGGGTTTCCTCCCATGGTGGGGACAGGGAGGGCTGGTGTGCACCCTGATGAAAAACTGCTCTGCGCTTGAGCTGCACGCCCAGATTGGAGAGAGGAATCGTCACTGGTCCCTTCAGGCTGGATCATATCTCGGGGCTGAAGGCTTGGCACGGTGGCTGTCCCTCCTCCTGGCTTGGCCTTGCCGATGATGTGGTGGGGGCTGACGTGGGCAGCCAGAATGCTCATATGTCCCTCTCATGAAGCGTCTATGTGGCATCCCTAAGGGTCTTGCTGAGTGAACCAAACAGGTATCACCAAAATAATTCTATCTCCATCTACATGACTTTTTGCTAATATTTCTCTGCTTACTGAGAATAATTCTTGGCCTTCATAAACCAAGATTCATACTGATGGGTTTTTTTTTTCAGATATTTAGTTCTACTATAAAAGAGTACAAACACATGGCCCGAAGGAGAATTAGACAGGTAGAAACAGTGTTACTCTGGCTTTCTTGGCAAACTTAGGACAGGGCACTAGAGGCAGACAGCAGGATTTAACTTAGATTTTCTCGCTTTAAGGAGTAAATCTTCAAGAAGGAAAATATTTTGGAAAGTCTTGTGACTGAGTTTTGGGAAAGTGAATTCATTCATTCTATTTCACACACCACAACTTTTTATGTTGAACCAGTTTTTCTGAGCTCCTGGTGACTTTCACTGTTAAATGATTTCTGTATGCTACCATCTCAAGGTTTTCTTCCTGCTAAAACTTTCCCAGGGACTCCGGCGATCAGTAAAATTACCCATCTAACTTCTTCACATAAATGAATATGTTTTTGCCCCACAAAAAAAAAAAAAATAAAAAAAGAAAAAAGCTGTGTGTTCATGCAAGACCTTTCCAGGTAGCTTTCAAGTCCTTTGTTTTCTGCTTGGTCTTGAGTTGTCAGTGTTACTGTTCATTTGCATTTCACATCTCTGAGTAAGACAATGTCCTCGGGGCTCTGACTCGTTATTGGATGCCAGAGCTAAAAACTGAGCCATACCTTCATGTTCTATTGTATTTGATGGGGGATTCTCAGCGGTGCTGTGTCTCTTCCTGTTTGGAGGATATCTCCTTTCCTGACAAAGTTTGATACCTGCTGGTGATCAAGGTGTATCACAGAGTTAACCCTATTCCTGCCAAGCAAAATGCTGTTGTACCGTTCCAGTTCATTTGGATGGGAAGGGGCAAAGTGTTTAAAGGAAAGTGTGGGGAATGGCTGCCTGTCCTGCGGAGAGTTGTAGCTGATGGATTATAGCAACCTGTTCAGGACTTCCTCTCATTGTCAGTATTTACTCAGGAAAGATTTTATTAGGCACTGATCTATAGCAGTATGGAGGGCAAACTGTGATGCACAGACCCTCCCTACAGTGGTGCTGGTGCTCGGATTAGCAGTTTTCTTAAAATGCAGTTCTTGTCCACCTTCAGGTATGAAGCAGCAAGGGCTATTGCACTGGGGGATATAATAACAGAATCCATTCTAAAGGTCTGCTGAGGGATTGTTAAAATAAATATAATTTTATTGCAGGCTTAAGTGCCTGCAACAACTCCGTTAGAATACCAGTTTACTGAGACTAAGGAAGCCTGTGAAGAACCAGAGAAATCGCTGTTGGAGGAAGGCAATGGAAGATTTTTGCAAACTTTGTTAGCTCTGTCTACATTGAGATACTATGGTTGGTGGGCTTTCAAATCTCAGGCAATAAAGGACTCATTTACGGCAATGTCACGTTAGTAATAGTCTTCCTCTTCATTTCTCTAATAGTCATTTCTTCACTTACTCTGCTGTATATTCCTCAGAATAATTCTTAGCTTTCATAAACCAAGATTCCTAATGAATTGTTGCAGATATTTAGTTCTGCCATAAAAAAAGAAGAACATTACCCAATGGAAAATTAGATAGGCAGAAACAATATTGCTCCATCTTTCTGCCTAATTAAGGTGAATATTTAGTTCCACCCAACTTTTATATGCATGATATCATTTAATTGTTTAGTTACTAGAAGAGCCCAGAGAAGAATGTATCCTGTTTTTCTGCTTACAGAATCACTGTGATTTCCTCAGTTTGGGTTCCTATAATTATTTAATAATAGATGGTTAATTCTCAGTTCCAACGAGCTGGCAGCTTGCTCTCTCTACCTCTAGGACAGCTTCCACTGTGAAAAGCAGCTAAAGCAGTGACTGAGTTTGCTGGTTCCCTCCTGAATATCTTGAGAAATCAAGTCACTGCTCGTAGGATAAGCCATTTCTCTGCATAGTGTTTTAGAATACGATATATTTACAGAAAAAGCCTTTGGTTTCCAAACACACAGAAATTATCTGTGGAAGTGTAAAATGGAAATCAAATTGCAAGACTAGCATGGACTTTGCCCTGCAGCTGTCCTGGTCTGACATGAAGCTCATCGTTTCTGTCCTCTCTGCAGCAGGCATGTGTCTCATGAGAGCAGGAATAGTATTTCACGTGCTGTAGTAAATACATTATTTAGGAAAAAAAGGTGTGAATAAGAGCCTTCTTAAGGTGTCAGTAGGATGCTTTCAGTGTCCTGTTTGGTGTTTTACCTTGTCTTTCCATACTGGCAGGTATCCCTCAAGACTCTCCTTTTGGTCTCTCTGGCCCCCAGATATGCTAATATCCAAATCCTTTGGATCTATATTTTGCTGTTTTATAGATTAGCTATTTTCCTGCATCCTCTCTGGATCCTTACCTTGTATTTTACTACTTTTTTCAGTTATCACCTTATACTCCCTATTGCCTAAAGCATCCTTTTAGGTTTCACCCAGATCCTCCCTTATTTTTATTTCTTAAGGACCTCCCAGAAATACAGGCCCATAACCAAGCACCCTTGGCTCAGATGTCCCAGGAGACTTAGATATTCTTTAAACATCCTATGATTAAAAAAACCAAAATCCAAGAACTTGTGTATTGAGATGAATCTGATTTTAAAAAAATCACTATTCAAAACTCCCAAATCACCACTCTACCACATTTCATTTGGTTAATTCTTAAAGTGGAAGGTACTGTGGCATTTTTGTGGCACTCTCTTACATCAACTAATCATTCCACTGGGGGTGGGGAAAACCTTCCACAATTAAAGTTTTGTTGAAACTGGTACATTTCTGTAAGAATCGTAACAGTCCAATTTTTCCAACCACAGCAGTTCTTCATTTGATTCGAAAACTCAGGTACCCCAGGGTGAACGTTATGGAGAAGCTTGGGATGGCCCTGCACAAGGTTATGCGTGTGCTGTGCTTCACTACAAATTAATAATGTCAGGTGTGTTGCCCTTGAGAAGTGGCTATACATGTAAACAGAGATAGATTTAAGAACATGCTTCTAGTTGCTCTTTATACTGTTAATTCATACATTCACACATTCAGTAAGTGGGGTTTTTTTCCCTGGATTGTCCTATCTTCACCCAAATGATGATCATGTTGATTTTAGGTTCTTGTAATATAGTTGTGATTCTAACAAGATTTTGCTTCTGTAAGAGTAAGGAAAAACATTTTTGTAGCATGTTAGAAGTAGTCATGTTGCTAACAGTATGGGTTGGGTGCATATTTTCCTGGATAACAAAGTTTTTAAAACTGTAACATGGCTTGCAGGTATTTTCCTGATCTTTGAAAAACAATTAAAATGTAAAAAGTACTGTATATACATTCCACATTAAATATTTTCATTATTAATTGTTTGTAAGAAGTTTAAACCTAATCCAATGTTTATTAAAACTGGACAGGATTTATTAAATTGGTTCAAGATTATCAAATATGTGCAGATCTTTACATATATTACGTTAATTCTCTTTCTAAATATTTGCAAAATTTATTAAGTCTTTGCAAGACTTCTGAAAATGTTACATGACACTCAAATTGGCCATATTCGCAACACTGACAGAATGCACCGATTATAAGAATATCTGAAAACAGCGTCTGAAGAATGAAACAGCACAGTATGGTGATTCCAAAATCATTTTGATATGTTATCTTTAAGAAATGCATCTTTTTAAGGGAAAACTCCTTTAGACGTTTTGCTTTGTTTTGCAAGAAAGTGAGAGATCTCCTTCACAGGTGGGGTGAAGGCGCAGTTATGTGTGTACTCCACTTTTTGCCCTCCCTGGTATAACTGGGAACTTTGCTGACACCATGGTGCAATTTAGAGGAGTTTTGAGGCTGCTCTAAAGCCCAGCCAGTACTGCAGCCCCAGTGAGCCGTTCTGGGAAGCATCCATGCCGATGTGTTTAGAGAGGGCACTGGATTCTGATTCAGGAGATCTGGATGCAGACTTCTCATGGAAATGTCTTGTGCTGAGCATTCAAACTCCAAGACTGTGCAAATCACCAGGAATTTTTGAAAATCTTACTCTTCCTGTGTCTCAATTTCTTCTCTGCAAGATAAGAAAGATGACACAATCCTGCAAGCCAGGGCAGGTGGCATGGAGATGAGCTGATCATTGCTTATTACATTTTTGGGTAGTGTATTGATCATGTCCATATTAGTATTGCTTAGGTAAAACAGATATTTTTCCCACTAACAAGACAGTTTCAATGCAGGAAATATTTTATTTCAAAGGAGTTATTCACCTGAAAGTTTCATTTTATGGAAAAGTTCTTGATGTTTACCAAAGCATGAATATTCATTTTAGGGTTTTGGTTTTTGTCTTGTCCATTTTCCACAGCAACATTTAGCTTTTTTGCTAATAAGTACCATACAATCAGTGATGGCCAAGATGTGTTTTCTCAGGGGAAAAAAAGTGTGGGTATTTAGCAGCAAAAGCAAAAAAGAAAAGGAGAAATATGGAAACTGCACATGCAGAGTGTCAACATTTCAAAAGCTGCATTTCGCATTAATGACTTTTAGTAATATAAAATATATTTATTTTTATTTTACATTAACATAAAATAAATATAGACAGTATTACTTTATGGACATTTTTGTTCTGTCAGTTCACTCATGCTCTCAGTTTACCTTCACTTCACCTCTGAAATTGATACTCCCTTTGTGCAGCTTGATTAGAAATGTCTATGTAAAGGTACACAAACACTAGTAATGATCACTTGCAAGTCTGCAAATGTGTCAAGTGAACAAGTTCACTCTTCAGCTTATCCAGACAAAACCTTAGTCCTGGACTTTGATGACACAAAGCCACGGTCTAGCACTGATGGTGCTTTACACTGTGACCTGCGCCGTAGGTCCAGCTTAAGCAGGCCTTGTGCAAGCTGCAACAGTTTACACTCTGTGCTTCACAGCCTTTGGTAGGCACAGCTGCATTTGCTGCTTGTGATGCTTGTGAAAACACCAGAGATGATATTCATTTTCCAGTTGATTTTTGCTGCAAGCCAGATTTCCCCTGGTGGTATAAACAAGAGGAAACCACATTAGGAATCCTGAGAAACCAGCTCCTGGAAAGTAAGTTCTGGCTCAATAGATAAATGATTGCTGGGAATAGTAACATTCCACTTCTATTTTCTCAACAGACCATCAGAAACATTATCCTAGAGACTACCAGAATGCAAAGCTAATTTATCTTTTCGTAATATTCCTTTTAGACATCTCCATTTAAATACACAATGCATTTGTCTGAAGTACGCAGGGAAATATCTTCTGTTATGGACAAGATCATTGTCTGATGCAAACTAGAGCAGGACTATGGAATTTCATTGGAGTCGTGGCAATTAACACTGCTATGGGTCTCAATGTGAGTGTTAATCAATCTATTTTAAGTCTGTTTTCTGTTGCATTTGGGTAGGCTCATTACAGTAGACATTGCATGCATCTTTTTCTGAGCTATTCATTTAAACAGCCTTCCACAGAGTCTGTGTGCATTTTGCTTTGGGCAAAGAAAATGCACACTTAACATTTCTGTTCTGAACTATATTTTAAATGAACCCTTTTGTAGTTACGAAATATGTAATTAAAGCTGTAACCCAACGGAGCACTTAAATGTATGCTTGAGAGTCTGTACAGTCTTATGGACTTTCTGGGTATATTTACTAAGAATATATTACTCCTGACCTAGCCGCCTACATTTTGTTTTCAGGCAGCTGGTACCATGGCATGGCAGTTCTCTTGCAAGGGGCATATTTTATCCAGCGGTGGGAAGATCTTATGTTTTATTTGAGGCTATGGAGAATTCTTATCAGCAAGAGTCAAACTGATGATGAAGAGGCCAAATTGGATAACAGGATGTTCCCGAGGTTTTTTGCATTGGCCATACAGTTGATTAATTTGGGGTGCATTTCTGCCCATGAAGCAACTGACTGGAGTCTTCATTGAAGAACTACAGCTCTAATTCAAGAAAGGTGTCGAGATCCTCAGACATTGATGTGCAGCCTCAAAGAGCAGTGGTCAGACCCAGGAGTAATGGCAGAGCTGAGTTCAGTACCTAGGGCCCAAAAGCAGTATAGGAGGGAGAGCTAGGATTCTAGACAGGGAGTCACCTGCAAGTTAACTTCTGAGACACTTCCGCCAGCTGGTAGGAATTGCAGACGAGATGATTTATCTGGAACTACGAACTATGGTATCAAATTCAGAACCACAGGTGGGTACCTCTGTAAATGAGGAATTCGGAGTCCTTTTGCAGGTAGAGAACCCTGTTCTCTTAGAGAAGAGAGGAAGTGTCACTTTCTCACAAAAATGCAATGACTGTGGCACTTGCACATGAAGAGGAAGGACAGGTTCCAGCCTACTCGTGCCATGTAAGGTTTGGGGTCACGTTTTTTCACGTCCCAGGAATATGTACAAAGCAGCAAGTTGTGAGATTTTCAGAGGAAAAAACCCAGAATATTTTTCATCTCTTGCTGGAGCAAGACTGCCAGTCAGCTGAGAACTGAAGATGCATGGAGTCAGACGTTGTGGTGCAGAGGTAAGGTCACTCCTGTGGGGGTGAGACTCTGATTTATGGTAGCTAATTATTGACTTGAATCCAGAAACTTTTCAGAAGCAAAGGATGAGAGCCCTGAGCCTTTCCTCTCCTAGCTGAGTAGCTTAACCACTAGATAAGGATCAGACATTTCTGGCCCCGTGATTCTTCCATTCCTGGCTGCACAGCAGTTACAAAGTCTTCTATAGCTTCATGGTCTGTGCGCTCTCATGGGATTTGGAGTTCAAAAGCCTCAGGCTAAAGTGAGGCCCAACGTTTTGACTTCATACTTAGGCAAATGCTGTAAGTGCCAGACTATTTGGCAAGAAGTAGGCACCGTCACCAGTGTGAGCGTGTAATGAATGTTTGGAATATACCTAGCTTCTCCAGGGACTTACATGCTGGGTTTTGTCTTTCCTAAATCCCTAACAGCTTTAAGCAGAGATGCCCAGGTGGCCAGCTCAAGAAAAGGTAGATATCCTTTGGGACATCCTCTGTAGTGCAAATGTAGCCATAGTTCTGTAAGTAAATTCCTGAACACTTTATTGAATGCTGACCTAAAATAGTGCATTGTAATATCAGAGGAAACCATTGAATTTCATCCAGTCACTTCTTTATGGAGCCATACAAATTTGTGTTTGGCTAGAACATATCAGCCAGAAAGTCATCTTGTTTTCATTTGAAGGATCTAAAAGATGAATCCACCATTTCATCCAGTTATTTACGCTCATGTTAAATTATGCGCCTTATTCACCAGTTGAATTTGCCTGGCTTTCATTTGCAGATGATAGGAGCACGGTCTCACGGAGTAGCTGCAGTTGCTTTATAACAGTTGTGTGGGAATGGTTTTTCGGTCCAAGCATTTCTTAAAAACTGCAAACCTCTCTTCTTTGGCTTCTCTGGAGGTCTGTAGCTTTACATGTACCATTTGTTTACTAGAGCATTCGAGCTGAATATCACATAAACAGTATGTGTCAGTTAGCTACTGGTGGAGCGGGACATTATTGTTTATTAATTGTTCTGTGTTTTGTTAACATTTGATCTTCTGTAACACATGATGAAAATGCATTTTTGGTGGCACAGCTTGCCCCAATTTAGATAGATCAATCTGGTATATGAAAGGCAGCTTAGCTTCATTTACTGTCCTTGACATAACTAACCATACATTAACAGGAACACTTCTTTCTAGCTAGACTTACTATTTGTTCAGAATCTTAATAGATGGGCTTTGTGCTTATAAATTTGTAATGTTGCTTACCCTATATTTTAAGTCAAAGTGGATCTTTCTGTTGAGGATTCTCCGCCTCCTTTTTTTTTTTTTTTTTACAAAAGAGGTAAGTGTTTTCATTCACCTTCTGTGACTTACAAGCTATTGAGTAGCACTTGTTGTGTTTGAATGTCACATTATATGTATTATAGCTGATAAAGAAATGTCATTTTCCCTCTGTTGCTAATATCTCGAGACACTCTTAAAAACAAGATGTTTTGACTCAAAGTGTTTGTCTGGCAAAATATATTTAAAATAACATCTTGAATTTGTTAGAAAAGATCAAATAGTAGTGAGGTTCTCCTTTCCTGCTCATTCAGTGTGATGATTCCCTCTAAATTAGTAAACGTCTGAGGATCCAGCATTAAGAAACACAGCTAGGCTGGTATTGAAACATAGCAAGTGTTATACTGAGTCAAGTTGAAGATCCCTTAAGCTATGTAGGTTATAGACCCCCTCACTAATCCTGACATTAGCAGCCTGGAATTCATCGAATTCCTTCTTGCACCTTTCATGCTTTTGCCCCCTCTGCAGGAGTCCTCCAGTTTAACAGTGGGTTAGATGAAGAAGAATTAGTTTCCTTTGCTTTGAAACAGCTAGAGGAGGTGAAGCAACTAGTTTTGCACACTTAGAGAGGTCAAGCAAGCAAACAGGACGTCTGTGAATGCTTTCTATCGTGTGCAGATAGTATAGGTCCATGGCCTGAAGTTAGAGTATGGTTTCTAGGGTTAGACTTCTCACTACTGCAAACATAGCTTTTCTCTGAACTTCTGCTGTTTGTCACATGAAGGTGAATTTTATTATTCTGTTTCTTTAGTGTTTCAGAAGGCTACTTGAAATAGGCCCCTTTCTCTATGTGTGTTAGAATTAATCAGTACAGCTTCCTTCACAGCCCTGGGCCTTATTTTCCCATGTGCCCCTAGGTCTGGGAATATAGAGAAGTTCTGCCAGTGAGAGGAATGGAAGGGGCTGGCCTGATTTCCCTAGGCACTCGAAAAGCAACATCGCAAACAGGGATCGGGAGGCGAGACCTGTTCTCTGCAGTCCAGGGCAGCTGGATTTATGTGCACTCCTGCCTCATCCTTTCCTATTCAGGAACTTCTGTCTTCCTGTAAGGAATGAGTAGTGCAGAGTGAGTCATCCTGGCACTCGGCCACCTGGCAATGCTCCTCTTTTGGAGGAAAATCCCCCAGCTTTTGTGGGGCACTCCTGAGACC
This sequence comes from Phoenicopterus ruber ruber, assembly GCA_009819775.1. Taxonomy (NCBI): domain Eukaryota; kingdom Metazoa; phylum Chordata; class Aves; order Phoenicopteriformes; family Phoenicopteridae; genus Phoenicopterus; species Phoenicopterus ruber. The sequence continues at coordinate 24,998,552 of CM020217.1, read as the reverse complement.
TAGCACAAAGGGGCCAGAATCTGGCCCAGGAACCATAACACACACAGCTTACTGAAACTGCTTAACACTATCCCACAGCTACAACACACCATTGTCTGCCCATCATATCTTGTGGAAGCTCATGGTGAATTTTTCCATGCATCTTATCCAGCTGTACATTGTTATCAAGTGCAGCTTCTGTTTGTTAGTTCCTTAGATAAAGGCCTCCCTAAGTCTGATCCACACTCTGCTATTGTGCCTCTTCCTATATCACTGTATGTGGTGCATTTCTTCTTTTATGTCTCTTCCAAGACTATCTCAGAGCATCCATCCGTCATCTGGTGATACGACTTGCTCATTGTGATTATTCTTTTTTCCAGAAATAAAAATCTATGGCATATATAGTATTTAGCAACACTGTACAGAACTCTGCTCCATATCATAAAGAGATTAATGTCTCTTAATTAATGTAATACAATTTCCAGCTGCAGCCGTAGACTACATTTTTATTAACTGAAAGGTATGTATAGACGTGTCCTGTTCTCTTCTGTGTTTTACATCTGGATGCTACTCTTTTTCAGACTGACCCATGTCAAGTTTGCTGGAGCATATGTGTGTGTGTCTGTGCATGCCTTGGTATAGAAAACAGACTATTTCCTGGGAAGGTCTGGCCACATCTACGGACATACTACACACATGAGAAACCCCAAAGTGAGCAAATGAGTAGGTTCGTCTACCTGGGGCAATACCATCTCAGGCAGATTTACTAGCTTGAGTAGCGTAGGCAGACTAGCCATGTTAGGGCAGCCTAGTGCCCGGGCTGATTAGGCCTGCCTTTGAACAAAATTGACCTGGGTCCCAGATCTCAGTGAGGTGGCCACACTGCTTTTTAGTTCAGCACTGGCTCATTTGGTACTAACTCGCATTTGCAAGTTGAAGTGGTGAATGGCGCTGAATTATACTTTCCCTTGTGCAGTATAGTCAATACTCTCTCTCAAGCACTTGCTGGGAACTCCTACAACACAGTTGAGCTTGTGTGAGCTTTTTGCCAGTGGGGAATGTGTTGCTCATCATCAAACCTCTGTGTAGTGGTAAGAATTGCAACATGATTGCCTAATATCTGAAAATGTTAGGAACAGGGAAGATAGATGGTGTTTGTAGGTACCCTCATTCCTCTGCTTGCAGTATAGTTTGTGCAAAGTCTTTGATCTTTACTTTAGTGCCTCTGTAGACCATCACAGTAAACTATTTCTGCTTCCTTTAAGGGTGTTGAAGCAACAAGAATGCTAGTGTGTTTAAAAATAAGATCCCCAAAATAATTGTTGTCAGGTTTAATAGTATTTGTGGTTTATTTGTCAGTCCTCTATAATTTTACCTTCTATAGCAACAAAAGTTCAGCTACAGACATATCGATATCATTAAAGAAAAGACTTCCCACTTCTTTAAGTTTCAGGATTTATTATGAAATATCTTTCTTTTTCATGCTTTGTTTCCCATATCTTCAAAATTTTAATACTGTGAAACTGATACATGTAGGGATATGGTCTCATTGGGCTTGCCCTGGAAGATCTCAGCTTGTTGAGCTTTCTGTGAGTTAATAAGAGGGACAAGTTGGGATATCTAGGAACGAAGTCACATACCCTGAACAAGCTCCATCTGGAACGAAAGGCAGCAGCATCTGTTTAATAACACAGGTCAACGTGAACACACAAGCCTGGTGTCTGCTCCCTGCCCTGTTTTTTCAGTCAATAACCAGTAAAATCAATAGAGAAGTAGTAGGGAAATCAATGGACCATTTTTTAAATAGTGGCTCTGGAGAGCCACTGTCTTAAGAACACTAGAAAAAATAAAAACACTGAGGCAGAAATAATAATAATAAAAAAGTCATTTTAGACATGGAAAATCTCATGCTGATTTGTTTAATTTTGGTAATGTTATAAGTACAATGAAAACAAATTTCCAGTGGAAGTGTTAGACATCTTTCCTAAAAGTTGACGCAAGTTGTCTTGCCTATCATATTTATATATCCAAAATATAATCAAGTCCTGCAGGCAGTGACTTGAATCTCTCCGTGTTCCTGTCTGTACCTGATTCACACATTGTAAAGAGTGAAGGACCTGAAATCAGGGGCTGCTGCAAGGTCTTTCTTTTGAGGCTTTTCCCAGTTAGGGTCTGAGCTGATGTGATTCTTGAAAGCCTTTCAGTTGGGGGATATCCAGCAGGAACTGACAGGGCTTGGTACGTAAAAGAAGCCAGTCATGGTATCTGTAATCTTCTTGAGCAAGTTGTAGGTTTTGCACAGGCTGGGATCAAGGAGTCCCCACATCATTGAATAAAATGTCAGACAGAGTCAGTGAACTGGACCTAAGTGCATGTGTGGACACTGTCCACACCTCCATACTTGTCAGTGAACTAATTGTGGTTCTAAACTGGATCAGAAACAGAATGAAAAATGAAAGCTAGACTGCCTTGGATTAGCTGATGTTTGGGAATTAAAAAAGTATGTGGTCTGATGGCAATCTACAGCCACATATTCAGACTTCTCAGCTGGTAGATTTTGCATTAAGAAAGTGTTTGCAGAGATGTTTTTAAGAAAAACAACAGAGTTACATTTTTAGTAGGACTGCCTCAGCTTCTCTTTGAATTTTCATTTTAGAAAACAGGCCCAAACAGTCAACTCTGAGGAGTTCAAATTCTGGTGTAGACCAGCAAGGAGGAGATGTGGGTAGCACCTCAAATCTCACCGCGTTTTTACGGTCCCTTTGTTGCGTGAGGTCTGTCAGATGTAATGACTGAAGTAGGACTGCTTCTCTCTCTACCTGTTCTGTCTCTGATTTGCTCGGCAATTTTACTGTGCAGCCCTCTGGGTTCCTGTGGTCTGTGGGCTTTATAAACTTTGTAAGCACTACAGTTCATACTCGGGAAGTATATGCCCAGCCGAAGTATCATGAAACTAAGCAGCACAAGTAGCACGCAGTCACCAGCGTAAGTGTTTTTGAAGTTTTGGTGGTGTGTTCTTTGTTCTGTCTGTCTGTCTGTGTAGGCACACCAATGCATGATAGATTAATCGAGTTAAATATATCCCAAAGTTGTTTGAAACAATGCCTGTTTAATTTTTTCAAGAGGCTGCACAGAAGTATAGCATTGTACCACAAATAAAAGTGTTGCCACAATGCCTGTAAATCAGAGCTTTAAACTATGTTTCAATTATCCTTCTATTATCCAGCTGGTGTTTAAACATGTTTATTATTCAAATCAGTAGAGAATGTGCTGCTGTTGTGTAAACAACTGTCAATTGCTGAAACAATGATTACAAGGCACCATCTCTTTCAGGTGTACTTAGAGGTACTTATACCTCAACCACTTGTATTTAAATAACATGCAAACACAATGCTTGAGTGACTACTTTCACTCCTGTTTCCAATACCTCGTGCCAATTCTATTACATTAAGAGGGAAATCTATTACATTTTTCATTTATACACATCTGTACTCTGTTTTTAACCATTGTATCATTAAGGCTTGAGTTAATATAATAGATATGCCAAGAGATGCAGTACATATTGAGAAATCCTGTTCAAAATAAAAGCCAATTTCTCTGCATTATTTTAGGGCATTTGAAAGCTTTTATGAAAACAATACTAAGAAAATTATTTTCCAAAGAGGAAGCCTGAGAAAGAAAAGATTTAGTTGTGGAGCTCTGCTATCCTCCAACCTCTATTCGTTTTGATGTAAACTGAGTACATTACAAGTTGGTTGCTTTTTTTTTTTTTTTTCCCAGGTAGGCATTAACAAAATATAATATTGATGGCATTGAACTCTTTCCTGTACATGTGACAGTATTCAGTATCTTTACACACACCTACTGCTGGGCAAAGGTAGTTTAACAAGCAGTGTTTGCCTAGTGAGCTTTTGAGGCAACTCTCTAGTGGTTTGTCGCAAATTGGAAGGGAGAATGTTTTAAAAAACTGCATTTGGGAAAATGCTGATAGGATCCTCAAAAGGAGCAACTGAGGGAAAGATTTTGTGGTAATCTCAATGTTCTCATGAAGCCAAGATGCTACCACAGTCTTTGTCTGTCTTCTATATTCCTAGAGGAGAAAACCTGGAAAATAAAAGCAGATATTAAAAAAGTAAAAAAAAGTGAGCCTTCTGGCTAGTGATATAGCCATTGCTTCCCGCCCCCCCCCCCCCTTCTGTCCTTTAAGCTAAATGCTTAAATAGAGAGCTAATGGAAGAAACAAACACTACCACAAGGATAAGCTGTTGTAGTGTGCTGATAAAATATGACATTCTTTTTCAGAACTTAATAGAGATGCTTTGACTGTTGTTCTGCAGTCAACAAGGCTGGTCTAATTGGTGGCCATGGCAACAAAATCAGGTCATACAGAGGTTCATACCGAGATCAAGCATATGTAGATCTTCTTGTTCAAATATACATAAAGATAAGAACCTTTAGTGAGAGTCCACAGTGAAAGGCTGAAGATAGATGCTCCCACGCACATCTAATATTACTTAGAAATATTTACCTGTTTGTCGCATAATGATGTTTTGCAGAACAGAAATAGAAAAATCCTTCATACCCATTGGAAAACAATAATTTTTTAAAGTCAAAGTAGGGTGTATGCATGCACATTGCTTCATAGCTGTTTGTAATTTACTCCCTGGGGTTCTTAGTGAGTCTGACTTATATTTTAGATGTAATTAAGTAATCAGTGGTGTACACTGTAAAATGAATGTTTAGGCTGCTTAAGGTTGAATTTTCACAGCCATAGCAGCTGCGCAGTTATGGCTCCTGCCCCCACCTCCTTTAGTACAGTCATCCATTTACAATTATTACTTGAGTTATTTACATAGTTATGATATTTCATAGAAATGAAATAGCAGCTACCTGGTAACGGCTGGCAGCAAATATGCAGTAACTCACATGATTGCATCTCTCTTATTTCCTACTAAGTATGTGCGTAAGGTATACAAGACTTGGGTGGTTAGCCCCTGAGTAACCTAAGCCTTGCTCAGGGAAACCAGGAGCTACTGGCTCTATTCCTGCAGAGCGGAGGCTGATGTCTTTAGCAGATCTCCTCCCTCTGACCAAGTGCATATAACCACGAGGGAGGCTGGAGAGGGCCTCTACAGCCTTTCAGCCTCTCCATCTGTATTTACAAACCAGGCTGATAATAATCAAAAGTTATTATCTTATGATACTCAGTAGTCTAATAAAAATGTACAGATAGTCTTGGGCACGTACATCTGGGATGAAACCCACACCCACACCCAAAGCAATGTCTAACAATAGTCCCCACTGAAAATATTCCAACTCTGGGTTCTGAATCCAGTTGTTACATAGATGTGGCAACACGTTGGAAAGGCTCTCTCCATGCTCTTCACTCTCTTTACCTTTTATTGACATGCCAAGCCGAGGTGATGCCTCAGCTGTTACCTACATTCCCAGCTGGATTCATTTTCTCATAAACAAAAGCTTGTACTTTAAGTACCATTTGCAATAAGATTTTGAACAAGTTGAATTAGGCATACCATGGTAGAAAGAGATGAAAGCATTTTGTAGCAATTTCCACCTTTTCTGGCCAGTCCTCCAGAGATTTTGCAACAGGGGAAATCTGATTTTCTGCTTCCTACTGATCTTTGCTAAAGATACTTGGTACCTGCAAGTGCGAGGGTCTCTGTGCTACTGATGGAGCCTCCCCTGTTCTTTTCTCAGCTTTTTTGCCTGCTGTTAGCAGCAAAGCCCCATTACTAGCCCCTACCCCCACCTTCTCAGCAAAGCTGTTTTTTTAGCTACAAGGATATGCAAAAAATCTGATTTTAGTTATCTGTTCTGCTAAAGGCAAGGATTAAGATTAAGGTTTAAATTATTTTTTTTTTTCCCCCCTAGAGCAGAATGCTCTGGTCCAGTCCCTGCATGTTCCCAGATCTTTCCATACTCCCCAAGAAATTGCATGTTTTAGCACTAACTAGTGTGTGGAAGTTCTTTTCCTCCCTAAATCACTGAATTTCTGTGTACACCCAGTGCAGGGACTGGAAACTCTCCCTTCCCCAAAACATACTGCTTTTTAAAGCACGTTAAACTCATCTGTGATGTTTTACATTAGCTTCTTTTCTTGACATTCTTTTCCAGTATAAATCATTGCTGCTTTAGGAGCCACAAGAATAAGCTTTACTCATGGATCTGAATGATAGGTGCGTGTGGTTAAATCTTACCAGTGAAGAGGGACAGATCTGAACTCTGAAAAAACAGAGTCTATAGGTGAGGTTTGGGGTGGTGATCCACCTGACTATGGAAATGTGGAAAGGAGAAGTGATGCTGGCATGGACCTGCGGCAAGCTTGGGTGTGCTTGTGGAAGACCTTGTGAAATAAATGTTAAAATTGGGCCCTTAGCTAGGGTACGAGAAAAAATACAAGGTTTGCATAGACTTGCACTTCAATGTCTGGATGGGACCATGGAAGAGAAGAGACTTGCCTGGTCCAGTCAGTTTTCATCGGAATGGGCAGATAGTTTCTTCTTCCCTTTGGACATACAGATCTAGGAAAATATTAAGGTGAAGACCCACAGAAATATTCCAGGCTGTAACCCAGTATCTGTTTGAAGCACAGGATGATGATTGAGTCATGGACAGAATATACTTCCAGGTAATGCTAATTCCTAGTGGGGAGTTAAGCAAGCCTGCAAACTCCCTTGTTCAAGTATTCCTTTTTTGGCACATAAGTGTCAACAGGTGTGAACAAGTGTATGGAGGTACGAAGTGCCAATGTTTCATTTCTGGCACAGAGTGTGGCCTTCATGCACAAGAGATGACAATTGCAGTGTTGTGCAGTCTGCCCATCAAAACGCATTGTTGCCTGGCACCTATATATCATTCAACTTGTGAGCAGGCACCGTGCCATCAGAACAGATGGTAGTGAGAGAAAGCAGCCAAACTACCACGTACAGTAGATGCATTAAAGTATAGGTGTGGAGAGTGATTTCCAGCCAAGAACGTCAAAACAGCTCTCTTCGTCTTGAATTTACATGCCCAGAGTTAAGGGGATGGGCAAGCATTTAACTGCTCTCCCAGCTGGATACGGTTCCATACACACACAAAAAGCTTCTACTTCAGCTCACTTCAAGTGAGATTTTGGCCTAGCTGAATTAGGCGGAGTATTGGAAATGACAGAGAGAAGCATTTTAAAGTGATCTCCACCTTTTCTGGCTCTTCTCTGGAAGTCCCCCTCTATGGAATAGGTGAAAAGAAACTCTCATGGCCAATTGTTATTTATGGAAATTCACAGGGTGCTGTAAAGTACTCTTAGCTTTCTAGTGTAAATGCCTTTACAAAGAAGGGCGTAACACTTAGAAGTAATGACATATTTAGAAAAAAACCCCCAACATGCAGTGTTTAAAGAGCACTGTATTGTGGTTCTACCCTCTCCTATCTGTAGGACTCACATTCAGAAAAAAAGCATTTTCAGATAAAGATGATATGGAAGTGTATGGTATCCTAGTCCGGCATACATACTGGGAATATCCCTCCATGCTAACAAAACAAAGGAGCATTAATGACATCCTAACACAGAAAAAAAAAAAAAAAAGGTTGTTTAATATACTTCTTCATGAGCCATTCTGCTGAAAATTGGACTCTTAAAATGGCACTGCAGCCCTCTATGTTTGTATCTTTATGCCTTCCAGAGCAAATTTACTTAGTTTATGAATAAAAGGACACTGGGTTTGGGGTTTTGTCAGACCTCAGTTTTGCAAAATTCTGCCTAGGAATTTAAAGCCAGCCCTCATCTACCATTGCCATAAAGAACTCAGGCTGAGTTCTGTCCCCATTTTCACTTGTGAACTGCTCTGTCTTTGGATTATGACCTCCCTCACACCTGTAGCCTCATTGTTTTCAAGATGAGATTTTACTTCTTTTTTGTTGTTGGCCTGGTTTTGATAGCAGTGTGAAGAAGGGTGTGTTTCTCTGACAAGCTGCAGGTGCAGTAATACTTTCATTCGAGTCTCTAGAACTCTAATAAGCATAGATGAAGGGAAAGGGGATTTATTTTAAAAAGGACCTTTTGTTCTGTGGCTGCCGTAAGACTGCTTAATGTCTTTCAGAATCAGCCTTTAAAGCTGGCACTGGCTGGAATTTTCTTAGTTGCTGAATGTGTTTGGAATTGGGCTTTGGTTTCGGCCCTATCTGTTGAACAAATGAAGTGAATCTTGGTTTAAGAGGAAGAGTGGAAGAGGGAAATAAATTTGCCTAAAGCAAAACAAGACATTACTGAAGATGAATTCCTGCATTTTAACTAATTACAGGAGGGTTAAAGGATTGGCAACAGCTATTTTTCTTTCTACAAGGTAGAAGTGAAGAGCCCTTATCTTCTCATGGGGAAAACCGTTGGACTCTCTTATAGGAAGTTTCTTTCTGCACAGGGTTCTTAAGGGAGAGAACAGTTCCCATTGCTACAGAAAACCTTCCTTAAAGAACACAAGGAACTCTTCAATTCAAAATACTGATACAACAATAGGCGTTTTTACAGTTCATTTATTTCCTCAATATTTGATTTCCTGTTTTTCCTATCCCAACTGATCTTCCCATAATGCCATTTCAGAAAAGCAACCCTGTGTGCTAGGTCCTTCTCTGTCCATCCTACCATCTTGCCTGTTTGTGTAGGTGCTAGTAAGCCAGCGGTGAAAGGCAGATAGGTTCTGTGTGTTGGGAAAGGATGTGTGTGTTTAATGTGTGGTTCCTTGAATGGGGAAGAGGCTTCACTTGCCTATTCTGAAAAAATCCTGGTCATTCAGTTGAGTGAAGGTGCAGGCACCTTTGCAGTCCTGCTGTTAATCAGCATTGCTCCAATTTGATGTGGTATAAACTTGTCTGTAGGAGAAAATTCTCCATTGTGTCTATGAGGGACTCCATGTACACCTAGAATAGATGTTCTAGATAGGGAAGAGGCAGTCTAGGCTTTGGTGCCATGATCCAAAGGGCTAGCGGAGGTGGTAGCTTCAATACCTATATGGTTCCAGCCATAAGAGACTTGGACTTGATGCTGTTATCATTCCTCAGTGTTTGGCTACAGACTTTCTCTTTCACTCATGTAAATGTTGCCAGATTCAGGTCCCTAGATATTACATCTGTGCTCAGAAGCAAAGTCAGTTTGACATCATACAGCTCACTTCATGTTGTCGCCCCCCAGTCTTCCCATCTACAGAATTAGAAATACTAGGATATTTTTTAGAGGTGTGCACTATCTTAGGCCTGGATTTCAGTGTAGAAACTCTCTTTTCTGCAGCACTGAGACTGGAGAATGTAATGCAGCTATGCTGGTCATATAAAATTATGTTTTGAACCATTGCAGTTTTGTTGTGGGTCTATTGTTGGTGTCATTACAACTGGGATCTTCAAGTAACGCTTCCAAAGATCTTTGATATATACATGGAGCCCAGAGGCTGTACTCTTATGTACAGTATATGCACACTTACAAAGGTATGGAGATTTTGGCAAATACACTTATGGAAGAAGCACTAAACTGAGACTCGGGAGGTGTGGTTTCCTTTCCTGATGAACAGAGACTACCAATATGACCTTGATTAACCTGCAGAAGATAATTTTTTGTGCATTTGGCAGCTAATTTTATTCTTAGCCAGTTCAGGGGTTAATTAAAACAACTAACTCAGCTTCATAATGTTGTCTATAACTTAGTAAGTCCTAACAGTGTAGGCCAGCACCTTCTTATCCTCAGCATACACAAGCAACAGCCCCAATGTTGTTGACCTGCTGCCTGGCCATCATTCCAAGGCACCAGATAAAATTCAGTGGTGGGCTCTGTGTAGCTCCCGGCCAGTCTTAGTTGCCATCATTCTTGCCAAAAGCCATGCCCCTATAAAAAGCCAATGCCTCTAAATTGTCTTGCTCAGTCTCCATTTAAGTTATGGGATCTTGATAGTTCTATGCTTTAGTGGAGAAACAACTCTAAGACTTAGTACTGAGTGTCAACAGTACGATAAATACTTCCTGGGCCTCAGTCCCCCTTCTGCAGAACACAAGCAATGATTGTCTTTCCTTGCCTGGGGAGACTGTAAACTCTTCAGGACAAGAGAGTGTTTAAAGTGGGATTTTAAAGGGGTTCAGTGCAGGGGCGTGAACCCTCAACACAAACTGAGGCTGAGGTCTTAAGGGAAATGAAGAGTGAAGTGATTTTGCACTTGTGTTCAAGGTTAGAAGATGTCTTACAAGTGCACTAAGCAGGCCAAAGTGGTTCCTAGATGGTGTATTTCTGCTAGACAGACAAGGCTTCTGGTTCTGTAAAGTGCTTTATGATCGTTGGAAGGAGGCTGCAGTAGAAACGCAGAGGATTGGTACTATCAGTGTGTGACCATGCATTTATGGCTTTTTTGCTAGCCTATCCTATGCTATCACAAGCAAAGCACCTTAATCCATTTTGTGTATGTCTAGTCAAATATATTCTCAGATAGGCCCAGGTGCATCCTATCTAAGAGAAGGTATTTAACTGCATCCATTAAAGGGACAGATACCTTGTTTTCCTCCTTAGTCAGTGAAGGGCAATAGTCATCTCAGGGAGCAATTTAGATTTTATGTAGTTTAAATTGCTTCCTAGAGGTTCCTGTCTCTGCCCCTGTGGAGACATTGGCAAGAAGGAGCCCACGGTGACTGTAGTCCTCAGCGAGTGCCTCAGGTACGCAGGGTGGTTCTAGACCTGGCATGAAATGTAGGTGGTCTACCCAGCAGATTTCATATCAAACCCAGATGGGAGGCAGTTGCCTTCCCTTTAGATAACTACTGATGTTGCTGTGTTGGCTGAAATGAAGATGTGGGTTTTGTTTCCTGAATGGTGTGAAATGAAAAAAGCCTTATTGTAGTTGGGACCAAGGCTGCTGTGCCTTGGTGCTGAGTTTGGGTGGACATGGATGTGTGGCTTCACCTCTGTGCTCCCCTTCCATCCTTTGTCTGCCTGGCTGCATCGGCTGTGTGTAGAGGACTGTATCTGGCTCAGTAAGGATTATTTTGGTTGGGACTAAAGGATAGTAATGTAAAAGCAAACAGATCATTTAAGAAGGTGGTTTATTTTCTATAGAAATATAAAACATGGTAGTCAACTTACCTGGTTTCTGTTTGGAGTCAGTCCCCTGTTTTATATAGTTTATATAATTGAGAAAGTTGCTGACTTTCTCTGCATCTCCTATTTTTTTGACAAATAAGTATTACATGTGTGCTCACTACATTGAAAGTGGTGTGATTCAGTGCCATCATACTGTTAATATACCTGCAAGACCTACTGGTGTCTTTTCGCTGGTTTGCGTTCAGCCATTCCTTCCTGTCCCTGGAGGATGGAGCAAATGTTAGACACATGTGAGAGCTGTGATGGGCCAGTTTCTCAGGCTGAGATGGACTTCAGCTTGTGTCTCAGTTAAACTCCTTTTCTAAATCACTGTGACTCCATTTGGAGATATTAGGAACACCCCAGTTTAGATGCAGCTGGGGCAAAGGCGGCTTAAGCATCTGAGGTAGGTCATGGCTTTGCCGATTGAGTTTCATTGTTTTGGCGACTGTTGGTTGAGTAGGAATCTGAAAAGCATGTCCCTTTAGAGGCAAAACATGGAGAGACTCATGGCCCTGTCTTGCACAGTAATTTCAAACATGGTTTTGGGTAGATAGGGGAGATAAGAAGAGAAAGATCTCAAGACAGTATCTGAGCACACGTGTGTCTGTGTATGTGCATATGCATTGTGCATGTGGCAACAGGACAGTGTGAGCTCTACACTAAACAGCTTTTGTTGAGATTTTAACCTTCAAATGCAAATAGGAGGGAGGTATAGTGGGAAGGGAAAAAGAAGTGATTGAACAGTAAACATGAGTGATGGTTACAGGATAAATAATATTATTAACTTACATTTTATTATTGTGGCTGCTGTGATAGCAGAGGGCACTTTTTAGAGACATGTAAGTAATAATAGCCTAGAGAAAAACACACGGTCCATCAAAACCTTGCCTCTGGCAACAGAAAATACAAATCACCAGGTATGGTAGCTCACCATCTTATGCACAATTATCTCTCTTATGACTGCGTGGCTACATTCACTCCCTGCTCCAAACGTGTCCAGCTCCCTCTTGAACTGAAGTTCACAGTTTACATCTATTACTGACTTCAGCAAAGACTGTTTTATTCTGTGCAATGACAGTCCTTTGAAGAAGGATATTCTGTCTGAATTCCTTGTAGTGCTTTTTGCAGTCATTCCCTTGTCAATGTCAGTCTTTGTGAACTCTTATTTTGAATGATAAACTTTCAGAAAGCTTTTTTGTCAGTAATCGATTCTTCTCCTTACAGGATCCTTTATATTTCTGAAGAGTTTCTCTTCTGTTTCTTCTCCTTTCTAAGCCAGTGTATATTGACAGTCTTCATGTACAGTTTCTCTACAAAACCACAGATTAGAAAAAGTTTTAAAAATGAGGGGCAAAATAGATCATTGCTCCAAACCCAGCTGGCTGGCTGAAGAGTAGTATTCTCATTTAGAATGGATATTATTGACAGGAAAATGTGCATTTAATATAAAAAGGTGTTCTAATCACTCTGTCCAATTACAGCAAAGCATGAATGATGGTAACATGTTTCGAGCTTCCAAATAAAATGAGGAACATTAAGCTAAATGGAATGTTGTTATTATACTGCAAATGCCTTTGAAGTTCTTCCTTCAGTAGCCCTTACTGCTCTTATTTCCCAAGGGAAGCGTTGCACCTGCTGAAATACGGACAGTAACTTGGTGTTCTCCCTCAGCCGATGGAGATTTTTTACTAGCCCAATACTAATAATGGAGGGCTGGTTATCTGTATAAGAATAAGTAGTTCTAAAGAGCACACTGGAAATGCTATGAGTGTGTAGTAGAAAACATGGGCCAATTTGTACTCCCCCCTCAAATTCACTGACACTGGTGTCTGTATTTCTGTTTCAGCAGTAGGATTCTGATGACAAATGCTTTGCAGGCTACTCTTGATTGTCTTCTGGTGTGTTCAGCTGTGTAACAGATAAATACTACTATTATTAGTACAAATATTTAGTACTATCACTACTATTTAGTGTTATTAATACCTAGTACTAATACTAATGCTAGGCACTAGTAGTACTAAATGTTAGGTACTAATGCTATCCATTAATACTAGGTAATAACAGCACGAAATCTACCATAAAGTATATAGTATATGAATACATTTAGTATTAAAATAAATTATTTGGATAAATACACTTCAGACTATAGACTTTTCAAAGTCGATCACATTTACCCGTTTCTATGGGTAAATCTACGCTGATCTCATAAATCGTCACATTTGGTTCAAGAGGGAAGTTACAATAAATCTCATCCAGTATTTTCGGTTTGATTTGATTACATTGTCTTCTTTGATTTTCTGTTGGACTCCATGACTTCAAATTTCATAGTCAAAACACTAGCTGAAGACTATAGCACCATTACCACATTATAGGGCAGCATCTAAGACTTTGACTGTATTTTAGAACTGGCATTTTTATTTTCTTTTTTTTTTTTTTTTAATTCTTACAAATCCTTCTCTCTCATAACCTAAATAAAAACAAACCCCTGCCTGCACTTTCTTGCAACAACAAATGATTTGTTTTAATAGCTTTCATTTTCTTGTTTAGTGAAAGACCCTTGGCATAAGAGATAACAAATGATTTCAAATAATGAAAATGTTTGAAGTTCAAGGTGAGCTAATTCAACTTACTTCGTATTTGCTGAGGAGCAAGAGTATATACACAAGGGAGCAAGGTATTGTAAATCAGTGGCTGTGTGGTAACGAGGCTCTCTATACTCTTACCCTGTCATAAATGCAAGGTAGTTTACTCTGAATTGAAAGATGAGGAAGTGTCCTCACCATTACCGTGAGAATATACACTGGTAATTACCCCAGAGCAGCTGATACGCGGCAGCTGCTTCCCTGTGTACACTGCGTCTTGTGATATATGTGAGATAATTTGAGGGAATTTATCCCTAATAGGTGACTCCAGGATTGTTACTCCTTACAGCGTGAGAAAATGTTGCATTAGATTTGAGGAAATAGAGCCTCTTCTTTGGCTATTTTTTATTTGCAGTGGGTGGTAGGTCACTCAAATCACTGTACTGTGTCATTCCTTCCTTCTTGCTGGATGTCTAAGTTGCAGGTGGCACTAGTTCCCTTGAGAAATTCTGAATGAAAAATCTTTGTGCTGAAATTTTTGTATCTTTCGAACTTATGGTTATTTTTATGAGGGTACAGTTCTTGTCCAGGACCTAGCTGATAATGACTCATGTGGCTTTAGAAAACAATAAAGAACCAAATATCAAGAAAATACTTGCCACATAGGTTTTCAATGGCAGATCCCAGCTACAAGACAGAAAATACTATATGTTATCAGGACCCAGTCTTCCAATGGTTAGTATGTGTTAACTGTGACTCTACTATGTTAAATGGCATATTGTTCCCCCATTTATTCATTCATTACCTTTGGGCCTTTCTGTTAATGAATGAAATGCTGTGTTTTCCAGCTACTGTCTTTATTTTAACAAACTGACATTTTTAAATGTTGTGAAAATAACTGAAATTCCTTAGAGAAATTATCAGAATTCTCCCTTTTAAAACATAAGATTTTAAATGCATTTTCTAAAAATTTGCATGTGGCTGGAGATTTTTTCATTAAATGGAAATCTATCAAGAAAAGGAAAAAATAAATCAGTGAATTATGTTTTTCCTTTTTTTTTTAAGCAGTTTACCCTCTTTACGCAGGTTACTTCATTGCTTCTTGCAAAGACTCTCCATTTGCATTCTCTTCCTCAGTGCCATAAAAAGTTTTTGTGTGCCTGCTCAGAGATGATTGTCTTCCAGTGGTGGGTGAAGAGAGCCCTATAAGTCTCTTATCTCTTTTAGACATTGTAAACCTTTGTAACTTAGATTCTTGGGATGAGAAACAATATCGAAGGGCAAGGCATTATTTAGTTCAGGTTCTGTGGACTATTTTATGGTTTTGTCCTTCAAAGAAGTTCAGGGCTCAGTAAGTGCATTATAAAGAAAGAGAAAAGAATTTTGTGGTATGGAGACTAAGGAAAGAAATTTATCTTTTATTACTTATGAAATCAACACTGAAATTATAGAATCATAGAATGGTTTGGAAGGGACCTTAAAGATCATCTAGTGCAACCCCCCCTGCCATGGGCAGGGACACCTTCCACTAGACCAGGTTGCTCAAAGCCCCAGCCAACCTGGCCTTCAACACTTCCAGGGATGGGGGATCCACAGCTTCTCTGGGCAACCTGTTCCAGTGCCTCACCACCCTCAGAGTGAAGAATTTCTTCCTTCTATCCAATCTACATCTACCCTCTTTCAGTTTAAAGACATTATTGTCTTTAGAAATGCAGATAAACAACACATTACATCCCTAATAGGCTGTGTTTCATGGAAAAATACATTGCAGTTTGAGAGGTTCTCTCTTTGAAGTCATCTGATAAAGGATTTTAATTGAGATCATTTCAATATGCAAATATGGTCTGGCCATTACACATCATTAATGCTTAGGCTTAGCGTAAATATTCCAGTCTAAAGGCTGGCTTTCTGCATGCTTCCAACCTACACAGAGAGAGCTTATCACAGGCAATTATCTTACCCAAATAAAAAATGAAAATGGGAAAGTTAAATAAATAAAAGAACATTCTGATGAAATCACAGTAATGTGCTGCTTAGTTAACATTAGCCCTGACTTTCGGACAGCTAGATTTGTTAATGCGCTTGTCCTTTGCTTATGCATCAGTCTCAGTGAATCTTCCTGTATCCTACAATGATATATGCCTAGTCATATCTTTTCTGTCTGACAAATAAGCCATTGAGATAACAAAGGCAGGATCAATACAGAAAACTGTAATCTTAAGAGAACATCATCTTGATTTTTGGTCTCGATCAGAAGTAGAATCACAGAAGAAAAAAGTAATGAACTCCCTCTGGAATAATTGATATCCTACGGATTTTGGATACTGTATCAGTTAGCAGGTATTTAGAAATCGACCTCCGTCCTTTCCTTAAAAATACATAATATAGGCTTTTTTTGGATGCTCAAAAACAATAAAAAAGGCATCCAACTCCCAGTGACAGTCGAAAGGAGTGAGATGCCAAATTTTCAGTTGTACTACTGAAAATCTCCCTTACTGTGGCAGAGTTCACATGCAATATTGGGAATTTAGCTTACAGTCTTCTGTCTCCCAGCATGTCCTTAAGTGGCTGCAATAAGAAAATCCAATTCTCAGAAATTAAAGCTATTGCAAAAAACTGTTCCAAGTTGCATATCTCATTCTGCATTAGAAATACACAACTTCTCAAGGTCTCCTAGAGCAAGAAATTCATTCTGTTTGGAAGCTTAATATAGCACTTGTAACATTCATAACCAAACCCATCCTGTGATTTATAGGTTATGGTGACTAATTTTAATGTCGATACATTTATTCAAAACACAGTCTAAATAAAGGTTTAGTGTCGATCACATTTACAAACACTACAGTTTGAAATAATTAAAACAAACAGACGAAAAAAATACCTGCTAGTTAATTCCACTTATACATGTATTTATTATTATGCAAATTAGGGAAAAACCTTTTCAAATGGTGTCATCTTATCCCTCGGCAGCATTTACAATATCTGCATTCAAGCTAGTTGCCTCTGGCTGCCTAGGCAGTGGGCTGGAAATCAGGAGGGCCACTTCACTCCCCATTTTTGCTCACTCATCTTTAGTCGAGACACTTGGTCCCTCGGCGCCTCTGTTTCATAATCTCTAAAATGAGGAATACCCTCCTTTGTAAGATATTGTGGGACTGATGTATTCAAAACAGTCACCAAGCTTCTTGTGTCTGTGGTGCTTCTTGAGCTGTTTTTTTCTTCTGCCATTGATGTGGACTAGATCAAGGGAAGGCACCCCTACCTTGCAGTCTCTGCAAAACATCCAGCTTGAGTGAATTTGTCCCATACTTAGTATCTACCAGTGAAAGTCTATGAACTGCTCTTGACTCAGCAGTGGAGTTTTGTCTTGTGGGTACATGAGGAAGTTTGTAGGAATGCGTTGGCCACAGTCTAAGGCCTGGCCGGGATTCATAGCCAGCCCCTTTGACAGATTTGTTCAGTTAGTAAGGACCACATTTCCACAGCTTCTCCTGTGAACCGGATATTTCTCTCCTCCCTCCACATCCACGCTCCTGATTGTCTCTGTCCTGACTCTATCGGCTTCCATCTTTTTCGACTCCTATCGGTGTTTTCTTTCCAGCCATTCTTCAGTAGAATCTTTCAGAGATGTCTGTTGACATATGTCTACTGCTCCTTTTCCTTGGTCTATAAAAATTTAATCTAATGGACCTTCAGAGTACATTTCAAAACTCAGAAAATTATCATAGCCATTTAAAGGTGGGCTGTGGGAGAAGGCAGGAAGAATCCTGTAACAGTGAGGAGTCACTGAGAAGTGGTTTTGGGAGTCTAAGCAGCCCTGCTTTCTTTGAGTGGATATAATGAAGGGTCCGGCTGGACACATATGTGTATTTGTACATGACTTTGACTATCTGGACCAGTATTCACATCAGTCTGCCCTTAACTTTCTGCCCATATGACCTCCTATAAATAGGTCAACTGGTGACAGACTTCTGCAGAAGTCCGAGCCTCGAGCTCTACTTCAGAAACATATGCAGATGCCCTGACCATTCTATCCATCGTGGTCAGTGGTTGGTAAAATGGATGTAAATTCATACGGTCATTTGCTGCTTAGACAGGGCTGCATGGGAACACGTGTCCCTGGCTGTGGAAAAGGGCATGCTGTAGCTGTGCTTGCTTGGTGGGCCTTCTAGATTCAAAGGGGCTGAAACCAAACTTTTACCTCAAATGTCCATGTAGCAGCTTGGTCCTTTCAGCTGTCCCTGACCAAGAAGCAGTGCTGAGTTTAGCACACCGCCCCAGGTCACAGCCCCGAGCTGCATGCAGGAGAGTTCCTGCTACTGGCACTACCCTTCATGTCCCAGGACCCCCGTCACGTAAGAGGCAGCGCAGCTCTGGTTGTGCAGGGATATTTGCTCAGACCAGGATGAAATGTGGCGCTCACTTACACACAGCTCCTGCTGGCTGCAAATGGCAGCTGAAATCCCACCTATGTTGTTCAGGCTGGCTAGGGACAGCGAGAGCGCAGGACACAACTGTTCCTCCCCGGCAGCTCAGGCCCTATGGAAATCAACCCAGTGACTCCAGCTGTTGGAGCCAAACCTGTATTACCTTTAAACTGTGAAGCCAAGGCACAAGAGGGCTTGTTTTGGGCAAACTATCTTCCTATTTCCTTAGGTTCATGGGGTTCATAATTTTACCATAACTGTGATGCTGGTGGAGGTCACATTAGCTAATGTAAAGCTGGCTTAGTTATGTCTACAGAACACCGAGGCTAAAGCAATACTTGATCCTGTTTGTCATGATATACCACACAACAACAGTGTGTGTCCAGGGACCATATATATGCAAGGCATTTAAAATCTCAACACCATTTCTCAAAGATGTCCAACCTGTCACGATTTCTTCCTCTGTTTTACGAGAGAACTTTGAAAAATCCCCTGGAATTAATGAAAATTCTGTGCAGATGAAAATCTAGGGAGGACATCCCATTTCAGTATTTAGGAAAGAAGGATGCATTTCCAATTCCTGTTTTAAAATAAATCTTGGTTTTATTTTCCTTATTATATACTCTAATCTAAATGTCACGAGTCAGAGTGAAATTTTTATGTAGCATTTCAAAATTCGGGCATTTTGTTCAGATTCAGAACAAAGCCAGTGTGTGAAATCCAGAACCGGAAGTCTGCCATCCGCGAGGCTTTGCCAGCTGCCAGCCATTGCCGAAATCTGGGAAAATTCATCTGACTCTCACAACTGGACCCAGTTTTCACAGGGCAAGGGACAAAAGCTCTAGATCCAAGCACTGAATCTTTGAGAATATTTATGCAGGAGCAGAACTTTTTGTCTTGCACTTTTCCTTAAAAATCTAATTATAGATTTTGGAAGAATGTATCATTTCTGTGATAGGAAAGAAGTTTGTGTACTGGAATGAGCCTGGAAGTGAGGGCTTCTTGACTTGGCACAGAGACCTGCAACAATCCAATTCAAGTCAAAGAGGAAAGGAGAGAGAGAAGAATAGGGAAGAAGCAAGAAAGAAAAAGAGAATCAAAGAACTGGGGAAGGAGGGAGGGACTGGGATAAGGAGAGAACATACACTGGCAAAGAGCAGCGAAAGAAAGGGGAAAAGAAATAAGGGGAGAGGAGGGACAAGACAAAGAAATGGGGGAAAAATAGAAAAAGTACAGAGGGCAGAGAGCAAAAAAAAGAACTTAGAGACAGAAGGAAAAGCTGCAGGGAAGAGGGTTTATTAGAGAAAAAAAATCGCAGCTTGCTGAAATATGGTTGGCGTAGAAGATTTTTATTTCATACCCTGCTGCCTAGGCTCTGATGATTCCTAGGCTGAAGGTATATGACACTGGTAGATAACATACGGGCAGCTTCTGTGCTCTTCTGAAAAGCTTTTTGTGTCCCTGACAACTTGTTCTAATTGCACAAGTTCAAACACTTCAGATGTTCTGTGTGGCTGCAAGCACTTTAGAAAAGGTTGATGTAGAAAAGCCATCTCTCTGTAGTATCCGTGGACTGACTTTTCTTCACAAGTGCTTATGTTGATAGTTTAACTTTGTTAATCCAAGCGCAGAGCAGACACTGTAAATATCTTGGATTTAAAAAAAAAATGGATTGCAGGAAATTTGTGGGGAAAATGAAATTTGCCTCTGTGTTTTTCAGTGGGACTGGCTGTATCTTTTCCTGAACTAAGAAATGTTTGTTCAAGCACTTCCTTCTGTCTGCCTCCAGCACACCTAGGTTCTTTATCCAAACCTAGCTCAGCCACACCAGCCTTTGACTTCACTTTTAATGAGTAATGGAAAATGCTTTGAACCTTCAAAGCCCAGGAGAGTACATGAAACTTATTATGATGTGACCAGGAAAAGAATAGTATATGTCTCACCTGGGACCTCATTTGAGGTCCTCTTGGGAACTGATCATGGAAATGGCAGAACTCACTGGAGCTGAAAGAGCAGCATAATGGGGGAAAAAAAAGGGGTTAGCAAGCAGAGATGGGGCTGGTAGATTCTAAGGCTCCTTTCAGTGCTGAGGGGAAGAGTTGGTTGCACAAAGGGATTGTGGAGGTAGGAGTTGTTCAGAACTAGAAAGCAAAGGTTGCAGATTAAGGTGAAATAATGTTCCGAGAGAAAGGACAAGTATTTAAAGGGGAAAGGGTATGTGGGAAACGAAGCAGGGGATTAGGCCTTTGAGTCACTTTAACACTTCAAACTGTGTATATTGTACTCTATTTCTTGTTGCTGGTTTGCATCACCTAAAGTGAAAGCCTGGAAGTACATGCTCTGCTTGTTGTGTGCAGAAGCATGAGAGAAGACAACCACAATCTCTTAAAAAGAATAGCTACTATGAGTCTTTGCACTTAGTTCTTTGGGAAATCTTAAGAGGAAGACAATTCAAATAGATTATAATGCAACAGAAATATACAGGCAATCAGGGAATGGAGGTCAGGGAAAGCATGGTATTTCTTTCCACTTCTTTCAACCACAACCAATTTTCAGGCAGAATGGAAACAAAAGCATCTTAATCAGCTGGAGTGGGGGAATAATATATCTTCAAAAAACATTCTGTGAGCTGCGAGGCTGTAGAAGCAGCACACGTAGATCGCACCTAATCTGCAGTACGCTTGGCTATGTGATCCAACTTGCAGACCTGTACATGTAGTGTTCACACAACACCACTCAGATGAAAGAATTGCTGTCGCAGACACCCTTCACCATTCCCAGGCGTATCACCGTTGGGTGTGGTAGAAAGATATCCTGGACACGTAATTTACATTTGGGCTAGACAATATATTCACAAGCTGGTCTCTGCTTTGTCAGAGAATTGGAGTTGTATGGCATAAGAAGTGTAGCTTTGGAAAATGTATTGACATGGAAAAAGCAAGAAAAGACTCATTTTCTTGAGTATGCTGAAAGACCCTGCCTCCAGCGTTGCAATCATGGTAGCACACAGGCGACCTATCACATTACTGGGATCTTGGCCCAAAGAGTATAGACTCATCCAAGACTCCCTGGGGGGAGAGGGGACAAAGCACATACCGGGACATGAAATGAATGTTATGATTTTAGTTTCAGTGAAAAAAGACTCCCTCCCTCTTAAACATCTACTAAAATGATCTTTATCTGACACACTGGAACAGGAAATTTGGCTATTCAAACGTTGCGGGGGGATGGTGGTGGGGGTGGCTAGAGAGGGAGATGGGCCCGTAAAAGTTAATCTATAGTTTAAACAGCCCCAACTACTCATAAAATCGAAAGATGATAACAGCAAGATTTTTCTTCCGCCTGTTTACATATGTTATGAAAGGCACTACAAACGAAACATCAGTGGTATATTCTGACAGAGTGCAGGAGTTGGCAGATGTTTGTTAATTAAAAGAATTCAGGTAATGAAACAGCACCGAGGGTTCACAAGAGATGCCACATCTGCGCACGCCAGCGCACGTGCGCATCCTCTTTCACACACCCCTGTTCACCAAGCAGCACCTACTCACCCGGTTGTTCTTGGGCTGTGGTCAGCGTAGAGGAAAAAAACATGTGAAACCAAATCTGAGGCAAGTGTCCTTTACAAAGACACCCTGAACCCTAGTAGGGTATGAACTCACCCACTGATGGCCCTGCTCATCTGAGGAGCCTAGCACAACCAGGGAGCCTGTTGCTTCTTCTAAAAATGTGGGAACCTCGCCTGGCTCAGTGCAAGGACTGAGGCCATGTTTGTACTGTACTGTCTGACCTTCAAGCAGGAGAACAGCGTATAATGGCTGTAGGTCAGAGCTGGTTTAGGTGATACTTCTCTCCCAAAGCCCTTACAGAAGATGGCAGTCAGACATGTCATGTCAACAACGGTGTGAAAAGTGATATCCCTGCATACCTTTTCCTATAGACTGCTTTTCAACTAAAAAAAAAAAAAAAAAAAAAAAAAAAGGCAGAGCCCTACCTGAGGAAAATCCTCATTAGATAAAGAACACAGGAACAAAGTCCGCGTTCAAGCTTGGTGAGGGCAAAGCCTGGCCTAAGCAGCAGAGCTGCTTCTGGCTCTGCCTTCAGGTGCCACTGGCTTCTGGGATCTGGGATAACAAAACTGGCTTTTGTCAGATAGCCAAGTTAGAACAACTTTGGTCTTTGTGTTTTAAGTAGGAATCACCTTTGCAGTGATGGGCAGTGCTTCTCCACAGCCACAGCAAAAATGCATGGGGAAAGGTTTCAGGGAAGCAATTCTCAGTGTTGGGGACACCTGGAAGTTCCGAACCCAAATAGCAGGTGCCTGTCCCCTTGCAGTTAAGAAATATGAGTTATCTTATTCCTGGTTGCTTATCATTTTATATTGCCCCAAACTGAGACATATAGTGAGAAGAATCAGAAAAACCCCACTGATTCAGTTCAGATAAACTTCCAAGTTGGGTTTCAGGGACAGAGTGGGGATCAGGAAACTTGGGTTAAATCATGCCTCTGCCATAAACCCCTTTGCTATGTTGCTAGGTGTGGCTGTTCTTGGATGCTCTAGTTCCTCACCTGCAATATGGGGCTCACGGCTGTGTCACAGCAAGCCTCAGAGCAAATTGTGAGATTAGATTTATCATATAAGTTAAGGTGCTTGGAGACCTTTGCTTCGTATATGCTGAAAAGTGCAGATTTATATTGTCTTGAATTTCTCTCTTCAATAAAACAGACCTGTAACAAGTGATTCATGGCATGTCTTACTTGTAGTTAATCTGCGATAGTGTGAAATCAGTTTTCTTTGTGGTTTCTTGCCACTTCTGCTTCGAGTTCCAGAAGAAATCCAGAAATGCAGAGGAGTGTTAACATACTCTCCCCTTGCAGCCCAAGCTAAATATTTATTCTCTCTTGATGATTTTTACCTTAGTCCTAAGAGCTCCATGAAGCAGTTATCTGTGCAAACTCTGCAGGAAAAAATGATTGTTTGTTCATTTCAGGTCATTTTGAGTGCTTGCAAATTCATCATTCAGCTAGACGAGAGTTATTTTTGCCACACGAGCAGTGAAGACTCAAAATGTGTTCAAATTTACTAGTTAAAGAGTAGATGTGGGAAGAAAATTCAAGATGCAGTTACTATTTGTTCTCTGATAGCCCTCCAAATTTTCTCTTAAAGCAAGTATTTCTCGTACTCCCACAGTATGTCTGTAGGATTCCTACATTCTACCTTGGAACATCTGCATAGCCTAAAATTGATGCCAGTGACAAAATTCAGAGTGGTTAGCGGGGGGGCAATCAAAAGTTGACTTGAGAAGTCTCAGAACAATTCCTGGGACAATTTCTCTTGTCTCTACAGAGATCCAGTGGTAGCTTTCTTGACATGAAGGCTTAAGAGAACCCAGCTCTGTTCCCCATCACAGATTCTCCATGCAGTCCCGCAGCAGAGGGGAGAGCTGACTCTCCAGCCTCACTTGGAAATGGTTTTGTTTAGTTTGGAGAACTGGGTTTGTGTCAATAGGGCACATTATAACTCTGGCCAAGGAGGGCAGATTTAGTGTCCTTCTTGATTATTCAAGGGTTGATAACAGTTCTTGAAATACATCTGCAGCCTTTCTTGCCTGGAATACGCTGAGCATTGTTCTTTTATTTGAAAAAATCTGCATCCTTCATATGCAGCATTTAGCTTCTTGCCTGTCATCTCCACAAAAGTTAATCTTACAGCAGAATAAAGTGTAAGGTTGTATCTTTGAATGGTTTCAGGTGATTCTCTACTAAATTACAAAAACCATATAGCTGAAGAAAATATTTAAAATTAGATTGAATCTTGGCTGTTTTCATGGGTTACTTTTTAATATTTTCAATTATTTTTTATTTCTAAAATATATTTTCTCTCTTTTTCAAGTTTTTTCTTTACTGGGTTTGTACAATGCTGGTTTTCTATGTCCAAGGCAAGTAAAGGAACACAAACACTATGCAAAAAGGAACAGATTTACACATGACATCTAAAGTATATGGTTATACAGAAGTGAGATTAAAATCAGTCCCTAACTGAGTAGCCGTACATGAAAATGTGTCTAAAATGCTTTGTGTTATTCTAGTATTATTATTATTGCATCTCCTAATCTTACCTGTATTCATTTTCATGATACCCAGTGAGAAAAGCAGAAGATTAGTACCCTATTACATGGAGGGGGACAGCAGCTTCCAAAAATCACACAGAAAAACTCAATTAGGTCAGTGAATAAAACTCAGGTCTTCCTAAATACCTGAGTAATACTGAAGCCAAAAGAAGCCCTCTGCGGAACAAGCTAGTAAATGTTGAAACCAGAGTTTTGTATTAATTTTGTGGGTAGCTTTTGAAAGTCCACATGAAACCGTTTCCTAGTTGTCTTAAGAGCTGGTGGGTCTATTCACACTGTTCATTAAACTTCCAGCCTGTCACTGGGGTTTAGGATTATCCTAAAGCTGAATAAAACCTAAAATTCTTAATGTTGTTACATTCAATTAATTCAATCATCCCAAGTATGCCTATTGCAGGGCATCGAGCACAAGACAGGAGTGCGTTAGAAGTGAATTTACAGCAAGCTGACAAATACAGCAACACATCTCCTCATGTCAAACCCTGATTATGGATGAGCTGTTTGCTCTTATGTCCTTCCTCAGCCATATGCACTTTCAAAACCAGGTTTTTAAACATTTCTGCTGAATGAGCCTTATAACTTTGGAAGGCAAGACCATTCCAAGGGATGCCGCTCATACCATGATGCAGACAGAATTTCTCCCCTGATGATGAATGAGGAGGAAGGTCAAAATATGGTCCTTCTCTCTTAGTGCAGCAGTTGTGTCCGTCCAAAAGGCCGCAGTCCCTGTGGTGACTTTAGTGGCAGCACCGTTCCTTTCTGGTTTGCATCCCTGGTCACTGCTGTGCTCTGTTGCCTGAGCTCCACACAGTAACCATTTTTCACCTTGTGCCATGAGTGCTGCTGGAGGATTTCTGGCAAGTCCTGGAAGCGTGTCTTGGAAGGAGTCTGACTCTGTAGGCTGCAGCGGCTTCCTTGAAAAAGCTGTGGTCTTGTATTATACATTGTTGGGGTGCACTAATGGTGCTTTTTGCTCCTTAAAGGCCTCTTTCCACATTTACCCAACTCATTATAACAAGTGCAGCTGAAACGTATTCAAATGTGTTTGTATTCATATGTGCTCAGATTCCTGTGTTTGTGCTGGAATTTATCCTTGGAGCAGTTACTCCTCAGCCTATTTCAAAGGTGGGAGTTCCGTACGGTGGACTGCAGTGTCTCAGAAGGTCTGTCAATTGTGGATCAGGAAAAGAAAACTTTTTAATAAGGGAAGCTTCCATTTTCTCTTCTCTCTCTTCTGTCTCTGATAGGTTACCTTTCAGTTGTAATGGAAAGACTGTGCACGCCTCAACTAATGTGGAGTATTTGTGGAAAGCGCGCGCTCCGTGGCGATTGGAAATGGTTCTCTATCTGTTCATTCGCAACTGTGTTTTAAAGCTTTCCATCAAAATGCTGAAATGATGCATGATGTGACCTCCATCTTCTAAGATAAGCCGTCAGACTTTCTAGGTTCAGAGGCTGAATTCTTGAGTAAAACTCTACAAAATGTAGGGACTGGCCATTTGATTCCAAGGCAGATGTTGCAATTACATTTCCCAGGAGCTATTAAACTTCTTTGTCACCTTACTGTAATTTCAATCCTTCGCCAGCATGGAGCATCATCAATGTAATCAAGGCTTTGTCATGAGTAGGAGGATCCATGCGGTAAATGCACTGTGGCTGAATAATGAAGAAGGTGGACTGAAACACCCTTGTTTCCTGTGTCCCACACTGCCCTAGAGTGCTATGAACAAGCAGGCAGGGGTTTTAAAAAGTTATTCTAAATTTGTGCAATTAATAGTAATGGGATAGGATTTCTAATTTTCTTAAATGACTTTGACAATCTCAACAATAGGATTCATTTTGGTGGGTGTAAATTTTTAAATGTCTGTCTTTCCTTCTTTCCTTCTTTCCTTCTTTCCTTCTTTCCTTCTTTCTTTCTGTCTTTCTTTCTGTCTTTCTGTTTTTCTTTCTTCCCCCCCCCCCTTTTTTTCAACCCAGTAACTAGCAAAATAAATGTTAAAATAGAAATGGGAATTAACAAATGGAATAAGCTGCTGACAAAACATACATAACAGTTGTGGTGTAAACACCCTGCTCAAAAGAACAGATTTTCCATAATATCTGTCAGTTTGCAAGAAGGAAAAAAAAAAGCTTCAGAGAGCAGTATAAATAAATAACAGTGTGATGTGTAACTAATATTTTCTAATTTTCATAGGAGCCACCATCTTGGCAATATTGTGTTGCTTAGGAACTAATAAAAACATGTCTTTTTTGTTTTGTTTTTAATGGTTCCTTTGTGCCCTGATATTTTTCCAAGTTGGCAGCTGTAAGGAAAAACAATGTGATTTGGTTAGATTCAGCCCCTCTCTCTCAAGTCTGGAACAGAACAGATAAGAACTTGTGTGTCAGAATACAAAGTTTACTCAGCACGAGTCAAAAGCTTTTGATGTTTGCTATCCAATCTGGCCCGGCATCTTTGAAGTTCAGTTACTCATATTATAGCCCCATCAGTAAGAAATAGCCATTTTCCCTACGTTAGTTAAAACACTTGACAAATAGGAGCAGCCATAGCAAAAGCAGCAAGATGTTGTTTTCAGAGCTGATCTAGGCATTTTTACTTCTGTTGGTCAAAAAGAGTGAAAATACTCAAATACAAGGAAGAAAATGGAAAGAAAATTCTACAGTGTAATTGGGTATCCTGTTCCTGGAACGTGTTTCTGTATGTTGTTCATCAGTTAAATGTAGTACACAATTTAGTCATTCTAAAGGCTCTAAAATACTCAAGTGCATCCTCTTTGTATGCCTATCTTTGAAGTTAGATGTCGGTCTCATTTGTTCAAAAGAATGAAACTTCCTAAATGCCTTAACCAACATCAACAAGTAGCTCTTCTGACACAGAAAATGCATTTCCATCCCCATTTTTTTTCTTGGTCAAGAGGTCAAATTCACAGCTGGCGTAAATCAGCAGAGTGCTTTTCCAGTTGGTGGAACTCTGCCGATTTACACCAGCAAAGGATGTGGCCCAGGAAGGGTGAGATGAAGGAAATCGCCCCCAGTAACCCATCACAGAGCGGGAAGTGGAACCCAGCCCTGAAACCCTGTCATGTGCTTTAACTACAAATTCGTAATTAAAGCAGGAAAAGCAGTATGGTTTGTGGTGTAACTCTTATCAGGGTCTTTTGAACTATGCAGTGAATTATTTAATTGGCGTGGATAAATTCCTTTCACTTGAACAAAATCCAGCTACAGTGTTAAATATTATGGATGTCAAATATTAAAATGATTTTCCTGTGCTACTAGTAGTGTTCTTTGAAGGAACAGCGTCTTTGTTCTAGGAAATAAAGCCGTACAATCTGTATACAACTAGTGAAGTCTCACATTCTGTACCTTTTACTGAGTAAACCTTAGACAACAAAGCAGAAACTCTCCTCTTTCATTCATCGTGGGTTCTCAAGGAGACCAGTGTTTGTGATTTTTTTCAGGCTATTCTAAAGGGTCAGTTAGATTACATGCAGTAGCCAAGTAAAAACTATAGAGACAGAAGGAATACCACCACCTTTAATTGGAAATCTGCAGTCTCAACAAATTGTAACAAATCCAACTTCTGTTTTTATTGTGAATACACCCTGAGTTACCTGTTGGGAAGATGAAAGGCTGATATAAAGGATACAATTGAGTTACAAAGAGAAACGCTGCACAATGGAGAGATCTTTTTTTTTCCAAGCTTTCCTTCTGTGAGACCCTGTCAAGTAACCATTGAGGATTTTTTTATTAACATCTGGGTATTTAGCGTATGATATTGAAATTCTTTCTTTTCTCTCTTCTCCCTCTTTTGTTACGTTCTCAGCTCTATTTCATGCTTTGCCTCTTACCACCAATCTGCTGACCTTTCCCATTAGAAGGATATGAAATCTGGGAGATGGGTACCAGTTCTTAACCATGATAGAAGAGATTGCACACAGATTGACACATGCACACTCCATCCAGTAAAGGAAGAAGCTGAATGACGTTATGCGCTGCCCCAGAGATAGATGTATTTTGCCTTACTGAAATATGTGGAAGCTGTTCATGATATGACTCAGAGTGTTTGGAAGAATTTGTCTAGTCTTGAGTTGCTGTAACACTGGCCTGGAGTGTGCTCCAAACATACCCTTTTTTACCTTGGAGCTAGTGGAGATAACAGAAAGAAAACTTTCTACTAAACCTCGGAGATTGTGGTTGTTGGTATTTCTACAGTTAAAAGAGAGATGTTAACATGTCTTCTTGACAAGGTACTAGGTTATTGTCAAGTATCCTTTTTCTCTAAGCAGGAATGAAAAACAGAAAGAGGGTTAACACCGGAGGTAGTGGGGACTATGCTACTGATTTTATGACCTCAAATGTCTTTATAGGAGGGCATGGATACCCCTCCAGCCAGAGACAGCATTTGCTCTACATGACCAAAAATGCAGATATGACTCATTTCAGAACAGGCAGAAGCAGACTAATGTGAGATAAAGTTAGGAACGAAACAAGGATTAGGTCTTAGAAGTGGTTTCCTTAACCTGTTGCTCAGGTCTGTTGTCCCCTGGCTAGTCCGGTGGGAAGAAGTGAGGAAAAGTGATGTCTGTGCAGATTACATCTTCAGTGGGTTTAGAAGTCTCGTTGATGGACGCCAGAGACCCCCTCTGTTCTCCAGAGGCTTGGTGCAGGTGGGTTTACGGGGAAATTCCTTGCAAGAGATCCTTGTAAGAAAGGACAGATATACACATAGATACAAAAATACTTCTTTAGCAACACGTTAATTAAGAATGAGTAATGTGTTTAAATTCAGCAGGGATGTAGTTTTGCTGACAATTGATCTGTCCTTGCAGACACGTTCTGTGCCCTTATCAAAGTGAAAAGAGGTAGCTCATGGGATGCTGGGCTTTTTTTTTTTTTTTCCTTTTTTTACCCCCTGTAGCATAATACCCATCTCCCAGGGTACTGCTATTAACAAAACTTTTCCTCCTACACAAACGGCTGAAAGGTGGCTCTTGAGATACAGACCAGCAAGGGAAAATCAGCATAGCTCCACAAAGCTGATTTACTGCAGTCTTTGTTTTGATCCAATGGATCTGGTCTGTAAAATGAACCTTTGCCCAACAGAGGATGTGATTTTTACGTTGAAAACATCATGTAATCCTAGAAAGATAAACTACTGGGAGTTTTCATTTCATGTGCAACATGACTCTTTTATGTTGCTTGGACAGTGGAAAGAAATCTTAGAAGTTCTTCAGTGTAATTGTGAATGAGATCTCTGGACTTTGATTCCTAGATGTGTGCAAACTCTGAAATTAGGAATAAAGTCTCATTGTGTTCTTAATAATCCACTTTGCTGCAATATAGTTGCAGGCACTGTACAGCCCTGGTGATACTGTTTTTCCACATCTATCTGCAGTGAAAGTATCTGTGTTTGGACTGTAGAATAGGAAGCTCTGTGATAAATCCACACTTGTCTCTATATTCTGTGCTATACAGCAACTGCTGCTGGTGGCTGGCTGCAATGAGACTCGCAAGCACGTTGTTTTTGTTTGAGGACATGCGGAGCTCATTGCATGAGAGCAGCTATCATTTCTGGTTCAGACTTAACCATGGCATTTGTGATTTGAAGGTATTACGCTGTATAGCGTTCTTTTATTTCCCAGATTCTCCTTCCAAAAGAGAAAACTCGTAGGCTGATGTTTTGACAGTAAAGCAAATGTCGATTGCTCTTTTATAAATTCTGACAAGCTACTGTATGTAACGTTTATTTAGTGCTCTGTGTGTGTTGCCAGCAACACTAGCTAAATTTCTTCAGCAAAAATAAAAGGGTTCAATCAATCATATGATCTGGGCAACCTGTATTTATATCTCCAGTGTGTCATAACCTAGTGTTGCTTGTCATTTCTTATCTGATCTACAAATATTACAAAAGCAATTTTCTGTCAGACTAAGGCTTGATCACAGTTGACCTCAAACACCTAAGCATATTCACTGGAGAACCTCCAAAGCTCCACGAATATTTACGGGTGTTGTTCTTTCTCTGCTGTACCCATCAGTATCAAAGAAAACCTACCTGATGTTTTCCAGTTAGGTTCCTTCCACCTCCATACACCTTCACGTCACTCACCTTTTGGCAGTTTCTAAATGTTCTGGAGACAAAAATAATGATATCTTTCTGTCTTCAGCTGGGCAGTAAATGAGCTTAGAGAGACACCCACTTTCTTATCTCGCTCTCGCTCTCTTTCCCTTTTCTGTCTCTTACTAGTTTGGTCTTTGTTATTACAAAATGTATCTCTTTTTTGTTGTTTGGAAAGTGTACAATGAAAACAGAATGCCAGCTGCATCTTTGCTGAAAGAGCAGCCTTAGTTAGCACAGTAGCTTCGGAGCACACTGGGAAACTGTTGATGCTGCAACCTCTATGACTGTGGAGAATATTGCTCTGTGAGTTGTTTTTTATCAGGAACTCTAGCTGTTGGCTGGATGTCGTGGATTTTTCTGGATTCAAATTTATCTCCCCCCCCCCCTTTTATCCCCAATACCAGATTTATCTGTGAATGTACTCACAGATGGTATAAATCATTTCTAAATGTCCTCGGTACAATGCAGTTTCTTAGAATTCCTCTTCTCTTGTTTGCAAATGTTTTTTTCTTTGGCATATTGAAGTGACCTTGGTGTGTCTTACAACACTCAATATCGGGCGGCTTTATAAAACTCATATCTCAGAAGTGTCTGACATTACATTACAAGAGGATCTGTAAACCTCCGTGAGATGACGAATGTCTTTTTAAACAACAGACCAAGACTTCATTTAAATAGTAACATGGAGATTAGAGGAGCTCTCACAGGCTGTGCTGCAGCCATGCCAGGACTCTAGGAATATCAGTCACATGAAAGCTGTTAAGTTTGAGATGGAAATAAATCAAGGAGCCTGTAAAAACTGTCAGCAGGTCAGGGAAGTTTATGACTCTTGCTGTATCTAATCATAATCATAAGAATAAGCTAAACTGAGAAGAAAAATGTCCTCTTTGTAATCTAATGCTGTCTGTTAAGGCAATAAAACTCAAATGAAATGCATGCATTGCAATTTTAGTTGATACTTTACATTATTACCAAAGTGAAGGAAGAGTTTCAAAGTTATAAAAGTGAGACAAATGAGAGGTGGGCCTGTGCTGGTTGGCGTTTCAAGGCCTGCATCTCCTCTCCCTCCTAGAAACAAAGAGCACTCATCCAGCAAAGCACTTAAGTGTGTGTGTAACTGCAGACGCTCGCGCAGACTTAATAATGGCAATGGCACAGATTCACATGTTTAAAGTAACATGGGCACAAGCTCTTCGCTGGACTCGAGCTTAAAGGACGGGTGCAGTAATGCAGCATTGCACTGCTGTACAAGGCAGTGAAGGATCAGATCTGGGGTGTCTGTGTGAGCTCCAGTCTAAGGAGTAAAGTAAAAAGTGGAGACGTGGTGAGTGTTTGGGCATTGTGGCAATAATGCAAACAGTTTCTGGAGGAGACCAGCCATTTAACCTTCCAATTTCTCTCTGTTGTCACTTTCAAAACCCTTATGACCAGCTCGCTTGCTTTTAAAGTCCTCTAGCTCTAGAAACCAGAAGCCACTCTCATAGGGCAGGACTGGCTTTGTCAAGTTTAGCCCCATTGTGCCTTAAAGCCACAGTCTTTCCATCTGTGTCACTCAGGAAATATTCTGCATCTGTTTAGAGATCCATTGACTTCAGTGATACTTTGTACAGGGTGAGGGTTTATCTGTGGGGATTGGATTGCAGGGTGAGGACTGTAGATTTAAAATCTTCCTTGCCTGGCATACTGTTGAAAAGCACTATGAATGTTTCCGAGCGCTACGGACACTGTTGTGCTGGGGATCCATCTCAGAGTATAGTAAGTGTTCACAGTACTTTGCTATGGTATGCCAGGCAAAGGAAGATTTTACAATCCCAAGGCCCCTGACCTTGCAATCTGATCCCTACTGACAAATCCTTTACCCCGTCTGGAGTACCAACTGAAGTCATAGGACTAGTTGAGGAGTAAAATACTATTACAGGATGAATAAAACGATCGGGAGGAAAGCCTGATACTACACAACAATGTGTGAAAGAGGGAGAGGAAACATCTCGGCTTGCATTTAGCAGAACACAGAAACTTTTGAGGGTAGCTTTTCTTTCTCTGCTTCTTAGCAGGTCTGTGTACACTGGCCTTGGAATCATCTGGACTGCGTTTGCTGCTGAGAAATTCGAAAGGGTTATGTGTGTGAAATTACAGAATATATTCATAGATTTTACACCTGGGTGTTCAAACTGAGGGTGACAGAAGTCAGTGTGAAAAAATACTGCTGAGGGAAATACAACAGTGATAAGGAAATCTTGCTGAGGTTGTAAAATAAATGCAGACTGAACACTATATTACTGTAAAAATCATACAGTTGCTAGGGCCTGGTACAAAGTGAAGTTGAGTCACACTTGGTTAAAGAAAAGCATTGCATATGTCCTGTAGAAACAGAGCAAAAATCTTTTACTGGTTCCAGAAATGCTGCGTGTGATTCTTCTGCAGAAGGCAATACTCTCTTGCTGTGGCTTTTATGGGACAGGCAGTGAACCCTGTATTCATAAAGCCGGGAGTTGCTCCATCTGAGCAAACCCATGAACAGCAACCGACTACTTGTATGGCAAGAGCCAGGTGTTTTTAAAGCAAAGTCCTAGCTCTGTGGCTTTTGAAGGTAAGCACTGGATGAATTCTCCTGACCTCAGATAATATAGCAGGATCTTTATGATACTGCTAGTATACTTGCTTGATAAAGTTAAAGATGGTGGTGGAGGGGAAATGCTCTGCAATCGGGAAAACCTAGAATGGAGCTAGAGTTTAAAGCCAGTAATAGACATTGTAGGTGATTGTGGCTCAGGAGGACAGTTCTGTTAGGTCAAGATGCTGAATTTCAGAGAATGGTGGTGTTCTCAAGACCAGAGAAAGTTTGGTATCTTTTGGTTAATGAAGTGTAATGAGCCCAGAGGGCTCCTAGTCTGGCTTTCTCTAACACTGGCTAAACTCAGCAATGAACGGAAAGAAGGTGGACATGCCCCATGGTTGCAGGCATGTGTGCTGTGCCATATGCAGAGCCCTGGAGCAAAGGTTAGCACCATGAGAGCCTCTGCCACTCACTACGAAAGCCTTGATTTGGATAAGATATTACAGAGCTAGCTTGCTTTTGTGTGTGTCTGTTGAAGGAATAAAAGCCCTGCTTCAGAAAGAAAACTCCGTATTCAGCCTTCATGGGGTATTAAGGTGAGGAAAACCTCCTGCCTTGAGAGGGAGCTGTGCCTATTCCAAGTCAAACACCTGTACTTTTGATATTTCTGAACACAGAAGTAACAGTTCCCCACGTGGTCCATCCCTGACGTGCTACCTGGCATGCTCCCAGCCGAGCAATCTGACCTGAGGAGAGGCCAAAGTGCTACTTCCCGCCATGGGTGAGAGGAGGGCGGTGGGCTGCCCGGTCTGGGGATGGAGCGAAGTTTGTGCAGTGTCTTTTCTGGGCCCTTGAGGGAACACCTCTGCAGAGCAGCAAGGCCTTTTGCACAGCCGTGCGACTGGTGCGTTAAACGGGCTCCTCCAGCAATTGTTCCCAGAGCACAGAGCTGATCAAGCTGCGATAATGGATAGGAGAAAGGGCCAGGGTAGGCTCCCTAAAAACGTTCACCCAGGTCCCTTTTTTGCTGATGAACACGGGCTCCCATTTGCTTCCTCCTACGCTCGTGCTGACCTCCTCGTCTCACCGAGCGCTCAGCCTGCTAACTGTTTGTCCTCCCTGCTTTAAAACCAGCGAGGGGCCTGATTAACCTCGTGTGTGAATTGCCTGGTGAGGACTAATTACTTGTACTTCCTTCTGTAGCACTGAAAAACATGTTTTATACTTGCCCTCCAGACACAGACAGGACATCAGGATTGGGAAAAGGCTATAAACCAGCTCTTCATTAGTTTCTCTTCATTGTTACTGGGACAGGACCTTATGGCTTCACTTCCTCTGAGAGGGGGTTACTGAGACAGAATAAAATGCAGGTGCCCAGGTACCCATGACATAGTTTTCCCCTGCAACCAACCTGAATAGCTTTCAAGAGGAGAGATCAGAGACTCCAGCTTTTGTAATGTCAGCATCCTTGTTAAACATTTAGCAATCTGAATTCAGCTACAGTAACGCCTCTAGCTTTTTTGTTCCATGGACACAAATCCTTTAACAGACTTGTAATGATATAAAGATGAATGAAGAACATAGAATATTTAATTCCTTGTCTGTGATCTTTAGTGCAGAGCAGTTTGATCTGAGTGTTTGCTTATACACTGAAAGCGAAGGTTTAGTAAATAAGAAGGAAAATTCAATGGGTGGGATGGCAGGGAGAGCAGGGATGGGTAGTTTGTGACAAACCGGTGAAGGATGGTTTGGAATGCTGTGGCTGAAGTACAACTCTTACATCTTAGAACCAGAGCCATGAGAGAGTAAATTGGCAATGGGGGATTTCCTACATTCCCATGATCAGAAGGATAAGGAAAAGGTTATTACATAATCAAAAGCTTTACTAAAAGATCAGTCAAATGCAGACGCAGGGGACTGGCCTTGGTAGCAACATCTTTACATTGTTAGGTCACCCCGCTGACTGGGTCAGAAGGAAGAGTTTATTAACTGAAGGCTGTTGAGAAGCAGTGTGGAACAGATTAATGGTCTGGAGCTCAGCTGGCTGAGAATGGCCAGACACAGAAAGAGACAAAAATTAACCCCAAACTATTGATCGGGGGTGATGTGAGTGTGCGGTGTGGCTGGGAGAGCCATCAGGCATGCCAGGGAGCGAATGGACGGGGAAGCGTAAGCAGTCAACTTCAGTGGCGAGAGCTAATCTCAGTGTGTCCTGACACTGATACCGTGCTGGGTAAGTAAAAGGGAATAGAGAGCTATTTTTCAGCGTGAAAAGTGGGTATCTATTGGATGCCTCAGAAACAGGGCGACAAATCAACACTGTTTGTTACTTACAAGAGTTTAAAGGAAAGAACATTATCGTGTTGGCACAATATGGTGAGTGTGCAAAACAGCATGCAGTGGGTTGCTTTGGCTGGGTCAAACGAGACTGGGCAGCGTAGTGGCAGTGAAAAATACTGCAAGTAAAGGCAAATAAATGTGTATGGGAAGAACTAGCTCAAATAGCCTGGTATCACTTCCCACGGCTGTGTGAATCTTCTCTTTGCTCACCTGCACTTGGGGCTATCCCTAGGTTGTGACAGGCCACTTCCCACCAGCCAGTAACCGCACTTTGGCCACCTGGGATTTCTGACGTCACATTCATGAGAAAAGCCAAAGATAGCAGTTCTTTAGCCACGTACTCTCCTATGTTCCTAAACAGCTTTTTTCTTGCAAAGTATATGCACCCACCTGTGTATTCTTTTTGAGCCAAGAAAGGGAAACACTGTTTTAAAAAAGTCCTACATAAGGTCAGAAGGAGCTGCTCCTCAGCACAGGGCTGATCCTCAGTGGTGATTACTCTTCAGATAAGGCAATGGAGATGATATGTAAGAGTGGAAAGAACTGTTTAATGAGAGTGAATGAAAGGATTCCACTTCTCTTCCTTAGGAAGGAGACAAACAACAGGAAAACATATAGGAAAAAAGCATATAAATTGTAGTGATCATTGCAGCAGGATGTTGTTGAGAGCATTAACTCAGTGAGATTAAAGATTAGAATAGGTTTTTATTTGGCTAATGAATTTCCTAAAAATTATATAATAGCTAAAGGCAAAGATTTGAGATGAAATATGCGGTGTCTGACCTGAGATCTGCTGAGCACTGATCTGCTATTAGAGATTCATTGATTCAAGCTACTGGAAGCAGATGAACTTCAGATCTAATCCGGTGTAGCAGACAGGCTACTTCTCTACCTCCTAGATTCTGGGTCTGAAACACTGTGATAATTGCCGTGTTCCTGTCTTTGAAATGCTTTCACACCTCAACAGTATTACTCATTGCCTGATTGTTCCTTCTTTCCTAATCCAGTTTAAAACTGAAACTGCTTTGCATTTTTCTGTAAAAACATTTTTCTGTTTTTACAGTTTTTTTCCTGCTTCTTAAAGGGTAAATCAGTTCAAAGTTAAGTTCCTTTAACGGTGGAAAATGTTTGGTTTTCAGTGTCCAAAGGTGTCTTCTGTTGCTTTTGATGACATTTCAATTCAAGTATGTTAAAACCTCAGTACTTTGCACTTGAGAAAGGTCCATTTTGTTTATTGACAAATGTAATCTTTGCAATTTTGGGGAAATTGATTTTTTTCCGCAGAAGTTCTGCTGAAAAATCTCTTTCATCTTTACAACATAATTTGTTATTCAGTAATTATCAATATAAAAATATATTCAGATTAACTATGAGAGTACAATTGGAAATTCCTAATTTTTTGCCTGTTGCAGTAGCTTCTCGGAAGAATGGGGTAGTTGCATTGCAGAAAGACCAGTAATTGGGATGAAAGGGAGAAGTGTTATCAGTCATTATGCTTCAGGGCATAATCTGATCACCAGCTGTAGTCAGAAGAGATCACTGTCTCTAGTATTTAACAGGACTAAATTTGTCACATTTTGATGAGGAGGTGAAGAGGAAGGGTATATCTTTGGCTGATCAAGTATTGAAAACAACATCACGAGCAAAATAATATTTTGATCTGAACTGAGTGTGTGCATACATTATACATTAGGTACCTGCCAGCTAACCAATTCCACAACTTTGTTCAAATTCACATTTTCTGAGAGTGACTGTGAAAAGACAATGTTTAAAGTGGGCTCAGGCAGTGACGTAGACCACGCAGCTTGTCATTGGTGATGAAACCAGTGGAAGGTCACTTTTTTGTAAGGTTTTGGAAATGTGAGCAATATGGAATTGCTGCTTTATGGTGCTTACTGAAAGGATGTTGGTTCAGACAGAAGCTAACTTTCTTCACAGCAAATTGCAGGCTGCTTCCCTCTTTAGTCAGTAGAAGAGATTTTTCTGATGGAAAACGTCTCCAGGGAAATGTAAGTGGAGAAAGGGAAGTTTATTATTTAATTTTATGTGTGAATTGGATTAGTTTTACTTGTAATCAATAGAAATGGTATTATCCCACTAATTTAAAAGGGTACCATAGGAAAACCCTAACAATATTAATACTGAGATTGAAGTTCTTTGTCCTATTTTTTCTCTGAATCTACTTCAACATTTTTCTTTAGTCCACCTCTCCTTGGGAAGGGGGAAGATGAGAATCAGTTGGAGGTTTTGTTCCCTTCTTGAGCTGAGCCTGAACTCCCTCTAAGTTTCAAAGGAAAGTGGATTAATGTTTGTGTAACTCACTTCCATGGCAGTGTTACAATTTGTAGTGGCAAGTGGGAAATATCAGAAGGAAAAATGTTTCTGTGTCAAAACCCAGAAAAGGAAAGCATTTTGCTTCCAGGGCTAGGCTGATGGGGGTGGGTTGGAAGACTGGGGTGAATGAGTGAATGACTGGTGTGGGTTAGCACTGACATGAGTGCGCTCGCAGCTTCCCGGTTTGGTTTCTCATGCTGAACAGTTGCTTCACATCGCTCCACACCGGCTTCAGGGCCCAAGCAAGGGAGGCTGATGAGGAGGGGGTTGCTAATGTTTTAGGGAAGATGGAGCTGCTGAGGATGGTACTTAAATTTCAGCCGTTGAAGCCTGAAGTGAAGGGGAAGGGCGTAAGGAAAATGGGTGAGATGAGGGAGCTTGCCCGGGCTGTGTATGCCATGGGGAACAGAAGGCTGTGTGCAATTCAAATGATCGGTACAGACGGACAAGGATGTGCAAAGAGTAACCAAGCATAAGGTATAAAACACCAGGGAAAGAGGAAGACTGGACAGATTACAGAATGAAATTAAGAGTGCAAAAAAGTGATAAGGAAAGCAAAGGCTGAGAGTGAAAGGAAGATTGTACAGGAGGTTAAGACAGATAACGAGAAATGTTTCCAGAGTGTAAGGGCCATGAGGTCAGTGAAGGAGAGCATAAGGCCTGTAAGACATTGCAAAGGTAATTTATTGTCAGAAAACATTTCTGAATGTAATGTATGCTGTGGCTTGATACTCACAAAAGGAGGACAGGGGACAGATGCCACAGGCGGACATAAATTTCCCCAGGGAGGAAGAAGAAATATGGGGAAGGGGGGAAAGTGTCAGGCTGACACAGGACTGCCTTGTGACCTTTGAAGACTGGCAAACAGTGTCAGGATGGGATATTAATTGAGAAAAATAATGTCTTATCATTGTGCCAGCTGAACTGAAGAGAACTGAAAGCAAAACCAGTCTGTCAGTTCAGGCCACTACTAACGCATCTGAGTTGCTTCTGTGCAGCACCCTGTGGCCTTATTGGGAACCAGTTTGTCTGGAAACTGAACTGTATTTTGCCAAATGTGTGTGAAAAGACTATAAAATGCTTCTGAAGTCACAGCTAGCTTTACGTTACTCAATTTATATATGTCTTGTTTTCCTGCAGTCCTGAAATAAGGGAAATACTTAACCGTTGTGGGGAATATGTTTAAGGCAATGATGACTTCCCATGGTACTGATAACTACCAGGGCTTCCAGCCAAGATTTTTTTACTCATTGAGAAATAATTGTGACTATATGAATGTGTATAGGGGACTTTCTCATGACAGGAAAGTAAGAAATATACCTCTAAGCTTTAGCCAAATTACCTGTAAAATGTTGCATTTTGCTATTTACCTTCTACAGAGGTTCCTGCGTATTCATAGAAAAGACCTTTTCTTGAAAAAGCCTGGGGCTCGATTCTTAGCTGGTGCAAGTCAGTATTGCTGCAATGAATGGAAAATAGAATTTGATGCAATACTCAGAGTATGTTTATGTGTCATTTTGCTGTTCCTAAGGCCCTTATAAAATCTCCCTACGGTTTCCAGAGCTGTTTTCTCAGTCTAGACTTATGAGGCCAGATTCTTTTTTCTCCTAAGGCCTTTCTCAGCTATTGTCTGACAATTTCTAGTGAAGAATTTATCTGAAAATGGAGAATCTCTAAGGATGAGAGTTACTGGATCTGCCTCCTGCACCAGGTGTTCTCTCCATTCCCTGCACAAGGCAGAAGACAGGGGGTGTCCTGGGAATAGAATACAGCTGTGCTTTGTTCTGCTCAGTCGTCAGCTGGTATGAAGGTGCTCACTCCAGCAGCACAACACAGAATGCAACAGAGTTAAGAGAGCCACAGATGGCTCCTCCTTTTACCTGGCGCAGTTCAGATGAAAGAGAAAGCCAGTTCGGAGTTGATAAGGCAACAGGATTTTTTTTTCATGTTCTTCACTGCAGGTAGGTCGAGTCTGTGCCACTAGATCCATAGCCCTTACTTTGGTGAGTGTTTCTTCCCATGATTATTCCTGTTCACTCCTATGGGGGTGACATGTGTGAGCTAGTGCGTGCTCACTCGTGTGAACAAGGGTGATGTGCTCTGCCCCACAAATAGTTGTGTGATTAGTCATTCCTGTAGTGAGGGAAGGTCTAAGTCAATTGCCTCAGTTGAATGTAGCTCACAATATCCATTCTCAATTTTGGTTACTACTTACTTATTTGACACAGCTTTTAAATTAGAAGCACATTTTTTTGGAGACCTCTATGGGCATAACCAGTCCCAGCACGCTGAGAAAACTGACTATCTCCTTTTAAAGCCCTGCTCACTGGTGATGTGGGCAAACAGAGCAACTGGTAGCTTTGCACTGCTTAATGCTAGCATGTGTGAGGCCTGGGTAGATTGCAGATAGGCCAGTCTAACCCAGTAAATCAGGTGGTGCCAGGTTGTAGGACCAGGCGCTGGAACCTGCTTGTTTATATGGTTAAATTATTAGAGAAAGCTTTGTCTTTTGCCACCTACCACTATCCAAACAATTCCCTGGCATGGCTGGGGGTTAGCACGGCCCAGAGACTCTTCCCAGTAGGTGTTTTGGATGCAGCCTCCCTGTTTTGGAGACAAGGAGAGTTTAACGACATAGATGCAATTTGTTTCATGCCAGTTGGCCTCAGTGCTAGAGAACGGTCCGAGGTACTTTTAATTTACCGGTGGAGACAAAGCTTCATCTGTCAGTAAACTGCATGGTATAACTTTCAGAGAATGGTACAGAGAACCTGACTTTTGTCTCATTCCAGACTTGCATTAATGTCATTGTCAGTTAATTCATTCCTGGTTTGTTCTGCTACAAAAGAAAGAGAAAGTGGCTGTGAAGATAGGTTTCCATAGAAATGTCCTGCAGACTAGTGGTCAAAGTGTGAACATCCCCTTAGATGGACCTCCACGAGAAGGGAGACGTCTGTATCAGGTCCGAGGTGTCTGACTGTTTGCTATGACAAGTTGTACATCTAGAGATGTCCCATCGCAAAGAGAAGGTTATGCAGTCTGTGTTACTTATGCGAACACCAGCATGAGGTGCTGTTGAATCTTACAGCCATTGGAATGCCTTGAGATTGCTTTTTGGCTATCTGCTGCTCCAAAGCTCTGGGGTCTCTAATTTTAGCCAAGGCTTATCTCTTTGATGCTGTGACAGGAGCCTTGGAAGCCTGAAAAATCCCAATTTGAGTCTTAGGGATGTGGGGGTCCCCAACATGGCCTGCTAGGACTGGCAGAGAACTGGAAGCACAGCACTCATGAAAATGATGATTGAGTAGAGCTGCAGAACTTGAGCTTCCAGGGATCACTCAGGTTTGAAGTGTTTCAATCGTTCTTAAATAACTTTATTTTTACAGAAATGAGGCATTTCCTGTGGAGTGGAAGTTCCAATTTTCCAGCTAAAGCGTTACAAACTAAAAGTTGAGTAGGAAACAAAAGGATAACAACCAAATTATGGCTGCTCCTAGTTGGTGTACTAAGCAAGTCACTCGGCAGAGGACACCAAAGAAGGAACTAGTGAACGCTGGACAGTATTTGATTAAAAAATCCTTGCTGGGAACAGTTATGGGTGGGCGGGGGGTGCCTGTTAATGCAACAGAGGAAGCAGACCTAGATGGGCTTCCTGACCCTTGTCTATCTTAAAATTTCCTATGTAATCTCCATAGACATCTCCTTCAGTGCAAATATACTTTGGCCAGTAGCCTTGAGGTTTATTAACACCATGGAAAGTAATTATTGCCTTGTCCACACTCCCCATGGCAGTTATTGTTTAAGTATTTCCCTTATCCTGGATTGCAGGAAAACAATCCATTACATAAATCTACTGACAAACAGTTATGCTGCAGCAGCTCGAGAAGTGCAATATTCTCTCTCTGCTAATTTCAGTAAAACAGCACGTTTTTGTAAATG
This sequence comes from Phoenicopterus ruber ruber, assembly GCA_009819775.1. NCBI lineage: Eukaryota > Metazoa > Chordata > Aves > Phoenicopteriformes > Phoenicopteridae > Phoenicopterus > Phoenicopterus ruber. The sequence goes on along the minus strand of CM020217.1, from coordinate 24,957,029 downwards.
AGCTAATCCACAGAAAGTGACAGAATGTTACATTGCAGAGGCCTGGCTGAGCTAATGGTACAAAATGAAAGAATGTTTTCACTGCCTGTCCTCTGAGTTCAGTTGCCATAATAAAATACTGTTTTCCTCAGTAGAATATATGTCCTTCTACTTTGCTTCTCTGTCATAATAAATGACTGGCCTGGAATTAAATGGGTTGTTCCTGGACACGGGATGTTAGTGATGGAAAAGACCTGTTAGATCACCCAGGCCATCTCTTTGCCAGTACAATGCTCCTTACCTTGCATTTTGTGATGCTCTTTCTAATTTAGTTTTAAAAGTCTCAAGCAGCCAGCCTTCTAGTGCTCTCCTTACAGGTCTTTTGCTCCGCTTCAGAGTGTGAACTTGCAAGCAAAGACAGTCGGGTTACTGAGGCTTAATGAAGTAGCCCACTGTAATTATGAGGAAAAACACATTAACCTGCCCCAATAGCAAAATACAGCATTTAAGCATAAATTACAGCTGATGTAAATAGGAGGAGACCTTCTCAAAATCGCATGTTAACATGGTTTGTTCCACGACCGGGTTGGAACAAAAACTCTACAATAGTCTGTAATGCTGTCTCAGCTGATGACTGAGAACTGGGGTAACTTGGTCACTTCTGCTCATGGAAAGTTTCCTCTCACTGCTGGTCTTCCTAGTTTCATCTTACAACTCCCAGCTATATCCCTGTGCAGCACAGGTAATCATTTCCGTTCCTGTGGGGTTAATATGTCTGAAATGTCTGTAGAATGCAAAAATATCTGAGTCATTGTTTCCCCTCATAGAAGGTCCAAGTTCTCTGCTTTGCTGAGTTGTGGCAGCCCAGAAGACGTCTCTACGTGTCCTTCCTGTCAGTCTATGCCCAGCAGTAGGGCCTTGATTCAGGTCTGAGAAAGGAGGACAAATATCACTACTGGCTTGACTGTGGCTTACAGCCTCTTAAATCAGTGTTTAACACATATTTAAATCATATAATAAATAATAAAGGCAGAAACTGGCTTTCATTTGGGAATGTCTAAGTCTTTTCATCGAGTGCCTCATTGTGTGTCGTGAAATCTGCACTCCTGTACCTCAGTGTACACAGTTAGACTCTTGGGTCTAGAGGAGGCCCTTGTTAGGGTCTGGTTAGGACAAAAATTCAAAGGTATTTAATACAGAAACCAAATGGGGGAGATTAAATCTATGTGAAATCGGTGTGATTAAGTACATGTCTGGGTACAACTAAGCTCGAGGTAGAAATGGAAATGGCTCAAACACAACCCAGATAAGATGGAAATCTTTGTCTGTTAGAGAACCTCCAATTGGTCCGATTCATGGAAAGCCACTATTAGGTAGTGCTGGCAAAGAGCACACCACCAGTCGACAGATCATGTTCTCCACCAGATCAGTGTCTGACTGCAGCTGAAGCACGGAGAGACTGCAGCTCTTCCAGAAGGCAACAGCCTTGCCAGTCTGGGCTGCGAGGCTCCTGGAAACAGAGCCCTCTCATCAAAACTTGGGTAGAAGTTTCTACACATCAGAAGTTTCTACTGTTGACTTTTTTTTTTCCTTCTCATTAATCTCATGTAACTTTGGAGTGACTCCAGAGAAAATGATGGAAATATCGCTAGATAAAACTGCTGTAAATGAGAATGAAACCTGGTCCCTATATGATTCTAAAAGGCTCTTTTATTTTCTGACATAACTTTAATTGTAAAGCAGCACACTCTGGCCAGGCTTAATGGAACTCGCTACTAATTTGTAAAGGTTTAATTATCACTATGTGCATCACAAGCTAGCTGTCTCCAGAAGGATGGCTTTGAAAAAGACAACATGTTTAGATGTCTTTTCCATGAGGAGACTGAGGATTTTGTCTGTTGTTGTTCAGTGGTAGAGTTGCCACCAATCTATCTTGGGCTTCATGTTTTAGTATGTTAGGCCCCTAAAACCCTCTTCTGTTCTACCTCTTAAAAAGATTGCTTAACTTGATGTGCCAAGCATTTTAATCACAATGGAATTAGTGGCTGCTCCTGTCATCTGTAAGGGACTACACTGTGTCATTAGTTGGACCTTTAGTTTTATGTAGACATGTCAGATACGTGTTGCAAAAGCTTTTACTGTTTTCACTATTGAGTCTTGGTGTGTTCATTCAAAGCTCCCATAAGCCCAACATGGGACATTTAGAAAAAACTGGCATGATAAAATCTGATTTTAAAACTACAGCAAATTAAGGAAAAAACTCAAACGCCCCGTAAATCTTAAAGGGAGGTGATTACTGCAGTAGTTGAAGTGATTTAGTATGCATTGGGGAAGTTTCTTTCCTTAAATTAAACTTGGTGTAACCTCAGTTTTCCTGTATTTAGAAGAGCTCTGTGGCAGCGATGAAGTTTGTGAAGCACTTGTGGGAAAGCAGTGATGAGCGCATAGGAATGTCACCCTCTACTGGGATTCAGGATCTGGCTTTTCTGGATGAAAACTCTTAGCTGTTTCCTATAGTGAACTTCTTGACCCCGTGTATGTTTTATTACCCATGATACAAGAGGGCTCATGCCTGAATGGGCTCTTTTAAAGATCAGAAGTTGTAAACCAAGCTTCTTTTTCCTACGGAAAAGAGCTTATTTAGCACTAGGTTATCAGCAAAGTCGAAGGAATCTGCTAAGGTACCGTCAGGACTTTTAACTCCTGCTGTCTTGTGTACCAGCTTCGTCCTAGTCTCACTGGAGTCACTGCTTTGGTTGGAACACTATGGTGACAGATCTGGTTTTCATTTCTGTGATCCGTGTATTTTGCCATACATCTATCAAATTGACAAGGCCTGGCCTGATAGGCGTGCCTGATATAAAGAGGACTTCTCACATATTTAATGTTGCTGATTAGAAAATCTAAATATTCTTGCCCTCACTTGCAACCTGACCACCGAAAAAAAATCAGTTGCATCATTTGTGACTGCAACAAGTTCATGGATCCACGGATAATTGTGAAAGCAGTTGCCCCAGGCAACTACTAGTGGAATGACTGACAGCAGTTTGGGTTTTTGGCATTGTGGAGAGCTGTTAGTGCAGACTCATTTTACATATATAAAAGGTTTTGGGGATAAAGGAGACTCTTCATGCTTATTTTCTTAACCTTTTATTTCCTTCAAAAATCGGTACGTCATTCTATTCCTTTTTCTGTTGTTTCTGGAGGAAGTGATCAGGGACATCTCAAATGTGCACTTCATTTTGTGTAGTGAGGTTTCTGTCTGTTTATCTATCCAAGAGCAGCAATGCTGTTGGACCTGGAGTGCTCTAGCATATTCTCTAGTGTTCACTTACACTCTAGCGTAAGTGAAGGACCCTTAACCCCACAACTTGTTCACTTTTGTTGGTTATATCAGGTAGTCTAATAAAAGATATTAGCTCTTCCTACAAACCCTTATTTATCTAGGTATTATTATTATCAGCAACATGAACGTTGTGGCAGCTTGTATGTCAGAAACACGAGAGCAATAGAGCGTTTCTACCCTAAATACGATGGTGGAAGAGGAGAGAGAGGCATAGCAGGTAAAGTGCATTCTGTAAGGACACTAGCAGAGCTGAGAGTTAAAAACTTATGTCAGCTGAATCTCAGTCCATGGCTGAGCCACAGATACATGCTGCTTTCCAGGAACACGTGGAGTTTGACAAGCTCTGTTGTTGAGCAAACAGGAAATTCACTCTGAAATGCAGATTGTGTAAGGGACCAAAATTATCTATAGATTAGTTCCCTCCTCACAGTGGATTTCTGTTTGGTTTTTTGTAAAGTTGAAGTGTTTTGCCCCTATGTACTTCAGCCAGTACAAAGCAAGTGTTGAGTTCAAAGTGACATTTTCATTTTGAAATCTTGTTTTTAAAAGGATTAAGCAGCCCCCGAAGTGAAAGCAATTCTGACTTCAGATTGAGCTGAATCAAATAGTTCTGGTCAAGCCAAATACGTACTTCTTGTTCTGTTTTAGCAATTGAGGTGGGCCTTACTCACAATGCTTTGCTCCTGTGAGTGTCTGTTCCCACCCCCTGCTCCTGTAGTGTTCTGACTAGTTTGTATCACTTACGTCGTTACTTTACATCATTCAGGCAGAATCTTGTAGCAGGAATTGGTAGTGAGATGGAAATTTGAGGGTGTCATCAGCCTAGATTGAAATGGTTCTCCTTTAATGGCCTGTGTGAAACAGGTGGGTGGATTCAGTTCAGTTTCTGCACGTGCCCACACTGTAAACTGGTTGGCTTGGTGTTTCCAAAACTGCACGGGCCAGGGGCAGTAGCGCTCTTCAGCCTCAGAGCTGAGGAGGGGGATGAGGCTTCTCTGTGGCTTCTTTAAACCAGGCTTTCAAGTCTTTGTGGTCATGAGCCTGGTGGTTTGGGGAAGTGTTAAACACTGCTTGATTAGCGGGGAGCAATGTTTCACACCCATTCTTTTCCTGTGTGTAGAACCAGTTGTAGGGGCAAATAAAGCTGGGCTGTAATCCTGGACTCCAGGCTGTGCAGATGAGAGCTGGGAGGAAGGGGGCACTAGACTCAATGCGGAGAAGGTGTGGAAGTCAAGGATCCTCTTGAGCCCGATGCCTTGTCCACAGCTACTCCTTGTTTCTCCCCCCCGCCAGAGATTCTGTCCCACTAGGGCACTGCAAGGGGGCTTTGGTGCAGCTTAGTACGTGTCCGTTCATTCCTACAATCAAAGGGGACAGCAGCAGGCACTGAAATGCTGAGGTGCTGTTTGTGTGGGTGCCCATCTTGCAAGAAACTATGGGTTGTTTGAAACTCCACTAAATGCTGATTTTGACGGATATCAGCACCTGTGAGGAGTGATTCCATGTAGTATTAAGTCTCTGAAGCATTTGTAGCAGGAATGAACATGTTCTTGAGACCATAAATCACATCTGCAACTTTGCTGGATAGCAAGAGAAATCAACCTTTCAAGTGACGCCCAGGCACAGTCTTTTGCTAGTCTGATCCGGTTCACATCTGTGAATTCAGACCCCCTCTGCTGCCATGTCATGTGTAAATTCCATCGCAGACACTTATATCTTGCAAGCTTAGCACCTTTAATTTGGTGGCGGTACTTTGCATAAGCCTTTTGAGTTTGGTATCTTAATACTGCGCACTCAGTAAGCCTAATATTTGTAAGGAGGATGTGAAAGAGAAATCAAATGAATTTGAAGTAACAAGAAGTCAAAAACATGTCTTCCCTTATTTTCTTTCCTGTTTGCCTAAGGATTATTTATTGTGTTTGCCTTGATTCCAGCCACTTAATTTTTCCAAACAGATGCAGCTGATTGATTAATGGCATTTCATGTTTAAAGTCAAAAGTGTCAGCAAGACTCTTGCACGCCTGTGTCATTCTCTCCTAGAACAATAGGTTCGGCTGAGAAGCAGGGACTTGTGCCAAGTATTCTTGAGGATAGGAGGTCATGTGCCACTTTTCTGCTAGGAGACAGATATATATAAGGACAAGGGGAGGCAGGAGTTTGGGGGGTTGGAGGGCTAACTCTGTTCTAATAATAGGTGGATCACATGGTTGCTAAGTCACCTACAACAAGGCTTAGTTTGTGGAGGTGAATCAAAGTGCCGGGAATTAAGGACATTTCTTCGACTATCCTATGACATATAAAAATAGGCCAAGGGAAATACATATGTGATGAAGAAAGAATTGACTGTCTAGGCCAAAACTCCTCAGAGGAACAATGGGACTTCAGTTCTCTCACCTCCTTTTATGATTTCTCTTCTCTTACTTTTTAATAACCCTGCATGGGAAAATAGCGTACAGGTGATCCGGGTTCTCACCTAATATGTAATATTATGTATTTGTGTATAGTAGGCTATGGGCCAGAGCCTCAGCTGTTGGAAACAGTGACAGCTCGAGTGATGCCAATTACCCCAGTCAGGATCGGCCCTATCTGCTCAGCCTGGTGTGAGAACTGGGTAAGGAGTTGCAAATGGGGAATTACGTACCCATGCACCACATTGGAAACCTATTGCGTATTCTAGTGTCAGTAATAGAAAGCATCTACATTTGCGGATCAAAATGAAACTGGCATAGGCTCTCCTTTGACAGCTGTTTCAAATATACAGCTCATCACGTTGTAATTCTTTCCCAGTATATGCTTAGAAACATGTAAAACACTAACAAGCCCGAGACCCTATTGTTCCCTTCTGCACGTTCGAAGCGTTTTGTGTAAATGTATCTCAGGCCTTGAAGGCCAGATTCCTAGATACTGAAGTCAGAGACCAAGCTTTGCTATTTATTGTCAATGGCATTAATCAACAAGTGGGGAGTCCCTTTTGTTTCCCTGACCTTTTGTATATTTTCCCAGCTTCACAGGCAGGGCTTCAGAGGAAACTTCCTCTGAAACTATAAGCCACTAGAGGCCTCCTGAATACTTGAATTGATTTTGCTTCCAGGAAGACAGTCTCCTAAAAAGTACATCAGGCTTACAGAAGAAAATGATTCCCAGTTTGTCAAGCCAGGCTGACACACAGCGTAGCGAGGGTGAGCGAAAGATAGCACAGTTGAAATAAAGAACAGAAATGCACTTGAAATTCAGCTCTTAAAATACAGCCCATGTAATATTGAGTCACGGTGAATTACTCATTTCTATTTAGCCTTTATCTGTTGCAACCTGATTAGAGAGACAAACTACATTCCTTTATTCAGGCATGAGGCCAATATTCATATTAGTCATTTTTGGCCAAAATAAATTCTACAAACTTTGGTCAAAATGCTTAATCCAATAACGCAAATGTAGGGGCTCTTTAAATAAACCATCCCACAGCAATCTCTCTGTTTATTTTTCGTTTGCATCCTACACCTTCTTTCTCTCTTCCTGTAGCTCTTTTTTTCCGTTGCACCAGCCTCATTTGTGTTTACCTCTTTTGCATAAGCATCCATTGCGAAACCCCCATGGATATCAGAGATACTTCGATGACACAGTTGATGCTTCCTCTCTGAGCTATGCCAGGTTTGCCCATTGATCCAGGAGCGTGTTCCTGTTCATTAATGCAAGGTCACCCCTAATTCCCTCCTTCTGCTCTTTACCTTCCAGCCCTCAGGGGGGCAGACACTTGGAGGAGAAACCCGTTTGCTTTCTGTGTCAAGAAGCTGGTTGGTAGCTTGCTGCTAATTACTTTGGCTACAATAATTCTTAACCCGATTACAGTGATAGAAATTAAAGCACTCTTGGCAAAGGACAGCTAAATGCACATGTCAGACACCAGAGCCTTGGTTTATTTAGGGACATCACATTTCTTCTGATCTTGTTACCCAGTTTTGCATCTTCTTTGGGTAATCCTGAGTAAATCTTCCTGCAGTGGAAATCAGCACCATACACATAGGCCCAGATGATTAGAGAGGCCTTTGAAACTGTCTCATGAGGTTCCTCCTGCAGCCCTGTGGGGCGGTCAGGTCCTCATGCCCCAAAGGATGAAGAACAACTAGTAATTTTGAGAGCTCCCAATGATGCATCTTGACAGGGCCTGATTTTCAGAGATGTCGCCTGCACCCCATCCTTAAAATCATCCTCTGCAATATCTTTCAGTGTCGGTCCACCAAAGGAACTTGCTTTTGCTAAAAATAGAGGTCTATGTACTTTTACAGCCTTTGGCCTTTGCTTATGCAAATCAGACAGTTATCAACTAACCTTGTTTCCAGTACCTTGGGTGCAAAAAGATTGTTCTGCTTTCTGCATTCCTTGAAAGATGTGATCCTTTTCATGAAACGTGGGTTGGGATGCAGAAAGAAGAATTATTTCCTTGATAAATTGGCACCACCTTCTACAGACAAGCAGCATCTTTCTGCACCTGTTTTCTTTGCTGTGGTGAGGACCCTTTTTATTTGATTTGTTAATGAGACCATGCTGGCAGGTAGGAAGTTGGTCTTCCAGCCGGGCCAGTGAAGCTGAATTTCTCAACTGCTATAGTCATGTGCTATAAAGTATGAAATACTTCTGCTAAAATAACGTTTCCAATATACTGTGAATAACACACTGGTCACTGAATCAGTTCCTTAGTGGGAAGGAAAGTAACAACATTAAAGAGAAACCTGGGAATAGATTTAGTTCTCTTTTACTTCTTTTACTCTGGCATTTATCAAGCTAAACTTGCCGCAAGTCAGAAGTATATAAATATTGAGTAAAGACTGCAGGATTTAACAGTTAGTTCACGTAACATAATTATTAGCCTCTGGCACCCTCTTATTCATTTGTAAAGCCACTAACATGAATGTATGGTACCAGATAACAATATTACCAGGTATTTTATTTAGCAGGTCTATTCTGTTACAGCTTCCTTTCAGAAAACCTCAGCTGTACTGTATGCAACAACCAGAATGCACATTTTCTTTACAGTAAGGTCCCACAGTACAGTACAGTTGATCTCAGTTTGCTTAGCCATGATAAAACCTTCCCTGTTGTAGCTTCACATATCTTCTGTGAAATTGCACACTACCATTCACATTGGATTACATAAACATAGGCATATTTTGCAGGGTGGTTTGAAATGGCCAGATAGGGCAGCATAACCTTACTCTTAGGTTTTTTCAAGGAGTTTTATGTAGTTCTGGACATCTTTCTTTGATTCATCTGCATTTTTAGGTAGAATGTACTGTATAGCTATAAGGGCATTATGCATTTTGTGAAACGGGACTTTCGGGTAAAATAAAGCTCCCCCCAAATAAGACTGAACTTGACATGATAGGAAGGTACCCACTGCCTTGCTGAGAGCATGTGCTTGCATCTAACATGTGCCCGGGTTAGCCCTTTGTAAACTTCCTCACTTGTTTTCCTCAGATTTGTTTCCAGATGTTAGGAGTGGAACTGAAAAGCTGAGGCCAAAATCTGTAAACTGCGTTTGAAGAATTAGAACTGTAAGCCCATACCTACCCATATTCAAGTTAAAAAAAAAAACCCAAACCCACCACCAACTCCTGTTTCTCCGTGCAGCTGCCGTGCTCTCTGAAACAGAGCTTCAGGCACCTCTGGGAACAGGTAATTCTTGCTTGCATATGTAGACATGGGCTTTAAGCTTCTAATTTTAGATGTTTGAGGTATTTGACTCAGCACCCCATTTGCTCTGCAGAAGAGCTCTCAGGACATATTCCTGTGGGCATTTGGACCCAGCCTTGGTGTGGTTGTGTCCACCTTTTCCCTCTATCGGTTCTGCCTGACTCCCGGCTCTACGCTCTCCTGCGATTTACAAACGCTGGCTGTGATGATGCCAGCGATTTCTTGTGACCTTGCAAAAGCCGGCAGGCCCCTGGGCAGACCAGGACCTGTCTCCCGAAGGAAAGTTGCAGGAGGTCAGATGTTCCACTGCTGTCTTGCTGAGCTCATCCGTCCAACTTCTTCTTTCCTTTTTTTTTTCCCCCCCTCCTGTCCCTTTTTGTTTGGTTTGACCTTGGTCACTGATGACAAGGCTGCTTTTCCTGCCAAACCAATCAATAAGCTAAACAGAGAGAAGATGAGTATTTAGAATATGGGAAGCCAAACTCAAACACAGATAGGTTATCAGCCTAGCCCAGAGCAGACTTCTAAGCAAATATTTCATTAACAAATTTTTCATGGCAACTTGCATGTTAAAAAAAAAAAAAAAAAAATAAAAGCAACAACAGGAGAGGGAACAGTAAAGGGGATAAAGTGAAAGAACTGGGCTGGAGCCATCGGGCTTAGGCTGTTGCATTGCTGTCTTTGATTACCAGTACTTTCCACAACACACTGCTGCTCCCTAGAGAAATGGTAAGTGGGAAGGGTGAAGACCTCGCACAAATGGGGCTTTGAAAGCCCGCTCTGTGCCGCCGCGCTGTGTGCTTTCCTCTCAGGCAGGGAAAGACTCAGGGTGGGTGCGTAACCCTACCATATGTTTATGGTGGAGCGACATTCTGGGCACAGTCTGAAGTTTATAACTGTTTAATCCTTGGACCTCTGGCAAGGGCTGTATACGTTTTCTGTTAACAAACAGGAGCCTGGACCAGTTATATCATTAAGTTCCCGGTTAGCTTAGCGACCTGTAGAAAAATATATTTGTAATGTTGCAAAACCTTGTGAAAACATATCCAAAGATCTCACTTCAGTGCCTCTCTCACCCCTTCCATGTGAGACTCAGCTTTTTTTGATGCGTTATTGCCCTCCACTTAAACCAATAAACACAAATTAATGCGTCTTGTGCAGATTGGGATATTTTACAGCATTCTTAGCATAGATTAACAAACCCTCGCTTTCATATGTCATGGGAATGAGAAACAGAGGCTTAACCATTTTTTGTCTTGACAGCTATTTTGAAAGGTTGACTGAAGGGCAGGGAAGTTGCTAAATAACTTTTCAAATATTGTAGAGGAGAAAAATATAGGTCACTAAGCAATAAACTCTCTACATCCTTCTGGCTAAGGAAGAGACTCTGAATCTCCATCCACCTTTTACTAAAATGAGACCAAAATCTAAATCCAACATAAAGCATTACAGCTTTAAGTACTGAAAATATTTATTATTTTTATACCAGTAATCCAATAGCATAATCTCAAGAACATCAGTGCTCCAGGAATGTCTAGAAACACAATGGATTTGCCTTTATTCCTTTATCCAGATGTTTCTATAAAATACTCTGGATACTAGGAATCTGTAGGGGAATTAAAGATTTATTTTTAATACTTGAAAAACTTGAATTTCTAATAACTGTGATCCTTTAAAATGTTTTAACTGCAGATGCAACATGCTTTGACTCTTTGATGAGCTTTCCCTATATCTTTTAGCTTGCTTTCCAAATAACAAGCAACTATTTCTCACGGACAGCTAGCTGCAAGATAGTCACAGGACACAGATGCTTTAGTGATAGCTGTAAATGTGAGAATTAAACTATGTGTTGGCTTCAGTTCAGAAGTTTATCCTTATTCAGCAAAACTGATTAAATTTTGCCTGTACAGCACTGTGTAGATATACCTGAGCCAGGGAAGGAATCGCCAGCATGCTAAATAATGTCTGTGTGGGGCAATAGCCACCCCTGCTTAGTGAGGACTAACTTTCATTTAGCTATTGCAGGGTGGAAGGTCTTTGCATATTATGTAATATCTGTAAAGCTGTAATTTTACCTCATTTCTGAAATAAGATTATACGCTTTTTTTTGACAGATACAGCACTATGACAATAATTTCCGAGCCTTGTCTGTTTATACACACTTTGTGTTCGCCTGGTGCAATAGTAATGTAGCTCCCTGATCTGCAACAAACACCAGGACCCTTCTCAGGATCAGAGTAGTAGATGTTGAAACAATGTAATTTTTGTTGTTTATAAAACACTATAAGACTATAAACAATGACTTGTTTAATAACAAGACAGGTGCAATAATCATGCAGGATTTTAGAGGCAGGCATCTCTAAAGCTATTGCGTTCCAAATAGCAGGTCAGAAACTGATTCTCTGAGGAAATCCAATGTAGAAATTTCACTGTATGTCAATATCCAATTTCATTTCTGAGTTGTCTATCATTTGTCTGCTCCTAAAATTCTTTAATAAAAGTGGAACACTAGCTAGTAATACATGTAACTGTTCTAAAATAATTCTAGATTTCTAAATCTGATGATAAAATTAAAAAGACACTTTTAATGTAAATATTGTGTGTTGGGAAATCAAATCTTCATCACAATTTCTTCAGCTTGCTTAGTTTATGAATTTAACATCAGTTTGAGCCAATCAGGTTCACTGTTTCTTTTTAATGGCCACTTAGAAATTTAATAGATCTGGAATAGAAATGGGATACAAATTTTTAATCAAAAGGGATGATCAGAACACACCCAAAGAAATGGTGGTTGTCATTTTAAAAGTAGCATTCAGGCCAAAGCCACGGACTTACTGCAGGAACTGCTGACTGAACTGTTCTGATTTCCTAAAACACAGATTAGTGGCTCGCAGTAGTTTCTTCTGGCCTTAAAATCTGTGAATCCATGAGTTAGCCAGGTCTTTTGCAAGCGGACAGCAATTTGGTGAGGAGTGAGGAGGAGGAAAAAAAAGTGTAAAGAAAACTGATTATAAAACCACAGACACTGACAACAGAACACAGGGAATGTGCTACTGTTTTCATGGTCCAGTTGCTGGACCTCACAGTTTTTCTTGATGACTTTGGAAACTCCTGTGCATGTCTGTTCCTCTCTCCTGAAAACAGTGATAAAACCCCTACCTTGGAGGAGCAGCATGTGGACAAACCAGATCAGAGCAAGACAGGGATTCCCTTTGCTTGCAGGTTCTCCTGGGCAATGTCTGTGACTAGACTGTGTCTGTGTCTTTCTGATCTGAGGGGTTTCTAGTCAAGAGATATGCATTGTATTTGTTGCATTAAATACTTTTTCATTATGGGAGGGAGATGCCTTACCTTCATCTCCAACTGCAAATACGATCACTGTTCTACAGATTTAAGGTTTGAGACTGTAAGTTGCTTAGCACGGTCCAGCAATTGCTCATCACTTCAGCACATGGCGGTATAGCTTATGTTGACCTTTTAAAGGTGACCTTCTACCATGAGGCAGTCTTAGGAGGATGTCTATAAGGACCAGAGGCAGCGATGTCAGTAGGGTCATGCCTGTGCCTTTGCCTTGCCGCCTCCCCTGTTCCTGGGGCAGAGCAGAAAGAGGAGGGCAGCCAGCAGTAGCAAAGGCTGCTCTCTGCAAGAAGCCACCGGGCTTCTCACAGTTTTCAGGGTGGAGGCAGCCAAAGGCAGACAACTAAATCTTCCATCTTTTCTCCCAGCCTCCAAGAAGACTATATGGCAAATGCCCAGCTGATGTGATGAGAGTGCCTCCTGCATTCACTTCACAGCGCTTCTGTTCAAAACGCAATAAATCGTGAAATGCAAGTCTGCCCGCAGACCGCACAGTGAATTAGGAATGCTCCTCATGTAGCACTGACTTGATCTCATCTTACACATACCCCAAAGCAATAGCGAGGGGAAAATGCTGTGAAGCATTTTTTCCTTTGTTAGTGCCCTTAGGGCTCAGTCTGAACTTTGTAAGAGACAAAAAAGAATAACTAGGAAAAATGGTGAATTTCTGCATGCCATAAGGGCTGGAGGACCTTACACTGTCATCTTCTGCTTCTGTTGTGAGAGGGTGTGCAGACGTGACAGCAGGGCTTTTCTAGCCACACTCAAGTCAAACGTGACCCATATTGCATCTCTCTCAACAACCACCTTCCGCTCGGCTCTTACCTCGGTCCCAGGATGCAGCAAGATGCCGTCTTAGTTGAAGGTTATTTTTTCAATACATTTCTTAGGCTGATAATAAGATTCTGCTTTTAAGCCAGACTTCTGTTTATATTATATCTATTTCATTACTCAAACCTACTCATCGGTGAATTGTCTGTCCCTACGCCCAGCTGAATCAAGAGTGAGGCCTTTGGGGTAGGGACTATGTTCCTACTTGCATTGGTGTACAAATGGCCTTAATCTGTGGCTGGAGTTCCCAGGAAAGGGCTACTATAAACCGCACCAATAAAAATAATCTTTGGGAATAGCTGCAGCATGATATCTCACGTGGAAACTACAGAAAAAAATTAATAGGCGGCTTTCAGAAAATTATTCGTTATAAAAAAAATCTGTATTACTTGGTAGTACAGTACACTATGAATCTGAATGAAAGCTTGTGCAAAATGTCACCTTTCTGTATGTATGAGAATGTTTCAAGATACTTACCACAAGGGGCAGGATTAAGTCTCAGAATTCAAAGTATGAGAATTTATTTGAAGCCTGAAAATGTAGTTTCTCAATTTTCCTATTTTACATAGAATTTTCTGGGGCACAGAAAAAAATAAGAATAGGAAGAAGGAAGGAGATAAGCATTATTCTAAAGCTGAGAATTCAGTTGATACTGTGCCATCTTCCATAAGAAATAACATAAATATGTTTTTGTGTGGTAAAAACCTGCTGATCTTGCAAAGATGTATGTATGTGATGAACTTTATTTGTTCTGAGCCATTTCACTGAACTCGCACTAAATCAGAAGGTCTGTATTATCTGCACAGGAGGAGGGCCTTAACTGCAACACATGTTTACAAGAGTTAGGATATTGATACTCCTTGTACTCTATATGTCCAGCTATAAAACATATAATCTTCTCATAATAAGTTTATTTTGCGAAGGAGTAAATGAATGGGTGCTAATGGGAGTGGGCCCTCGGTGTTTGTGCTGACTCAGCAGTGCAAACATGGCACATACTGTGACTTTCTCTTCTGTCCCCGCTTTGGGTAAGAAAGCAAGATCTTTCAACCCTTTCCACCAGAAAACTTACTCCTTTGTGCCACGTTGCTATTCTGGGCGCTGACTGGAGTGTGTGGCAGAAGCTGTGCCCCCTTATTCCTTGTTCCTGAGCTCACGCTCTCCTCTGAGGATAGAGTTGGTCTCCAGGCAGGACCTGGTTGTGGGGTGGTGGTGGTGGTGAAAGATGTCTTCAGCCTCAGAAGGGTTGTGACAGCCAGGGCTGTGGTTTGTACATGTGAGCAGTGTTTATTAAAAGAAAATTGGTATCTAAAAAGAAAAATGTTATCTATTATATTGGAAAATACTTCATGAAGATGAAATCACTTTCAAGGCAGCTAGTCCCTCTGTTACACATGAAGGAGCTGCAGGCAGTGGGTGCCACTTGTTCATTACAGGCCCTCGTAGGGAGACTGTGAATCTTCATGGCACCTCTTACTGCTGGATTTTGTACGTGGAGACTGGGGGAGATGAGAGGAGCATGACCTACTGAGACACCGTGAGTGAACTGCTGTGTGTGGAAGTCCGCGTCTGTTGCCTTGTTCAGCAGTTCCCAGTGCACATAGCCAAAACATCTGCTTTCAACAGGAGTGAGTGGAGACTAAAGGGTAGATTCATAATCACATGCTTTTTTAAATTTTCTGCCCTGATGTCTGCACATTGCTGCTGAAAATCATGCAGACCCAAAGACAATTTAAAATGTCCTTTAAATTGCTTGCTATTTCGGCTCTGAGACTAGGTGATCTAAAGTACTTCAGGACAGGTAGCAGGACACAGCCTTGGCCCAGCAAACTTGCTTTCGCTCTACTTTCATGGTGCAAACAAAGCACCGAGCTGTCTGTCTCTTTGATAGACTACTACCTTGATGTGTTTAGCTGTATATCACCGGCTTGCCCACCTCCTCACATGTGGAGAGCGTACAGCAGTGTCAGAAAGGGTAGTGCAGAGGTATGCTGCAGGCTGGCAGAAGGAGCCCTCAGCCCACAAGATGCTCCTGCTTCCAGTTTGATCTCTGTTGGTCCTAAGCCTGGGAAAGTCATGAAATTGGCTGAGAGCTTGGCACATCCAGGATAACTTGGTCACAACAGTGTTGATCATCATAAGTTTTCCTTTTGGGCTTGCAACTGATTTTCCAGAATTTCAGCAGGACTTTCAGAAGTCTGTGGGAGGAGCTGACTGAAAAGTAATGGAGAGGACAAGAACATTGACGAGAAACTGAAAATGTGCAGAACTGAAATTAATATATGCCCAAGGGCCATCCGGTATGCAGGCTTGAAAGAAATACATTCACACTATGATGAACAGGCAAAAAAAAAAAGTAATCAAGGGTAAGAAAGAGGCATATGTGAGGTATTAAACATCAAGTACAGGGGAAGACCAGAAAGATTGCAAAGTGAAGTTCAGAAAGTATTAAAAATGATAAGAAAAGCAAAGGTAGAGAATGAAGAAAAGATTGCACAGGAGGTTGTGAAAAATAATTACTTTTTTCAAGTACACAAGGAAAAAGAGGTCTGTAAAAGAGACAGAAGGGCCTTTAAGACATGGCAGAGAAAAATTATCGAAAGGAAAGGTAGGTATTGCTTAAAATATTCAATGCATTTCTTACTCTCATGCTCTGAAAAGAAGGTAGTGATGGCAGACACAGGTGTCAGCAACAAGCATAAATTTCCCTAGGGAGGAGAAAGAAACACTGAAGGAAATCAGGATCATGCCAGAACAGGTTATTAAGAAATTAGAATATCTGAAGACTTGCAAAATAACTTGTTCAGATGGGACGCAGTCTGGTTTCAGTAGAAAACGTCAAGAAAGGTAGGATAACCCCAGGCAGGCACATTTAAGACCCTGTTCGTAGGAGTATGCGTGGCTAAGGAGATAGCTGACAGGCTACAGATTTCTAGCTGCTGTGAATCAGAAGGACTCTGCGGACTTCGTGGGAAGGTTCTGGTGGTGTAATGTTTGTCAGCTTGCTCTGGACTGCATCAAAAGTGTTCATATAAAAAAAAAATAGTGAAGTGGCATGTAATGTTGGAGTTTAACTTCTTGAAGCAGTATTTCTGTTCCGGAGATTATGGACTCTGTAACAAACTGGACTTCAATTATTTGGCAGGGTCCTTAGTCCTGCAGCTTTCTGGTGAAGCAGCCTGCAGTTCAATAGCAGATTTGTTTAAATTAAATTTATATAAAAGTTTACTCAATTAAGTACTTAAATGAATAAAACAATTGGTATTATTTATTTTGATACTGAAGTCAATTTAATTGATGCTATTTTCCTGACATTCACTCCCTACATGGTTCAATGTTGTAACGAAAATGCAGAACTGCATTGTAGGAGTTGCCATGGGGAAGCTGAAGTCTTTGGCAGTTGGGTAGGGGACAGTTGGAGCTTTTGGCACCTGGGAAGGCATGGGAGGCAGTTTGGGATTGTGGAGTAAATGCATTGGCTGGATGCTTCTGCTAAAATGATCATCAGTGGAATCATTAATAATGTTGGAATTTAAATTGTCAATTTTTGTTTCAGCGTTAACACGCTATTGAGGGGAATGGGGCTGTCCACACCTCTCAAAGCTATAGTTTCAAGCTATCTGCAGTGTCAGATAAATATTGGTTTATGGCCCATTAATGTGCTCAGGGTTATCTTCACAAGTATGGCAGTCAGCAAGATAACATGTAAGTTTTGTTTCAGAAACACAGTTGTGCAGTAAGGGAATGATGCTTTGGCGTACCCCATGGTACCAGTGTCACAGGCTACAGGAAACTGAGCTAGTAGTTCAAAAACATATCTAGGGAAGATCCGGAAAATTGCATGTCTATGGGTTTGATCCATTTTAGTAGTTGGAAGAGAATAAAATCATAAATCAGAGTCTGAAGGAAGGAAAAAGACTGAGAGACTTGTGATATTACTGCAGGCACTGTCCGTAGGTGCACAGAAGAGATCATCTACTGGAATTTTTAAGAAGCGTCATGAAAGACTGGCTGAGGAAAGGCCTGGCTACAACTCATCTGATCCTCGAGAAACCTTTTTGATCTGCTATCACACAAAAGATTGCTTCTTAGGTCAGTAGGCAGGTTTGGATATGAGGTACATCAATGGATAAAGAACTGGTGCGGATATCAAAGAAGGTATTTGCAAATGGACAGGATTCAGGTCAAAGGGGAGAGGGTAAAGAGTGAAATGAAACAAGAATTTGTGTTAGGTTTGATTTTCTTCATTTATAAATGGACTTTGATGAAGAAATGTGCAAAAGTGGTCTAATTTCAAAGCTAAGTGGGGATAGTAGGAAAGAGGGATTCGGTAGTGTAAGAAAGAGGGAATGGTGGGGGGGGACAGAGGAAATGACCAACATCGATGTGTTAATCAGTAAGGAAGAAAGAACCAGGATGTTACAGGGATTGTTCACAAGCCTTTAAAAAGGTTGCATGAAGAAATTTCTTGGGAAATTCAAATGCCACGATAGCCTCTTCTTCCTCCAGACCATTTCCCTTCCCTCGTGTTATCAAGAATGGTCTGAGAAACATTGCTGCTGGAAGGAGCAAAGTTGGAGAGGACTCAAAAGAGGCAGGAAGTGATAAGACCTAGTTCTCTCTCCACGCTGGAGAAAACCAGAGCATCAGCTGGGCCACTGGCAAATGTGAGACAGTGGTTTGAATGGTGGTGGTAAAGATATCAACTCAGAGATATGCAAAAGTTCATCTGTGGTTTTGTGTCTAAATAAACCCTCACTATAAAAATTTCATCTTTATTTTCTTTGGGTTTCCTCACTTTTTAAATTGGTTTACTATGTGCTTCAGTCCAGCCTTTAGAGAATATAGTCGTAGTTATATGATGGAAAGATTTCAGTATTTCAATATTTATCCTTTATATTACAATAATGCTACAGATGGAATACATTATTTTTGCATGATTACTGGCCAGAATTAAAAATCAAGTTATTTGAACTAATATGAAAAGAAATAAACTGAAGCTTCTAGTTTTGCTGGCAATTGCAAGCAACGTGTATCTATGTTGTCCATATCTCTGAGTCTCAGGAATTCTTCCTCAGGGAGTGCCATCCCCTTAGCGAAACATCGTCTGTCACCTCTGCATGCTGACAGCCCTGGCTATCGTCTTCAAGACGGGCACGTAAGAATGCTAAGATAATGTCCCCATGTATTCAGAAGTAGGACAGCGTAGTAATCTGATCTGTGACAGATTCAGTGTCAAACGTTCTGAGCCTGGACAAGTTCATTATGGGTCTTGGAGCGTGTTGGAGCCCTGTGCGTGTCGGAAGAATGACTCACTTCAATTAAGACTGCACACACAATGTTTGGAAGTCTGAGCCTAAAAAAGGTCTCCTATGTTCCTTTGCGGTGCCCGTTCCCTTGGTTTCTGAGCTGGTTTCTCAGTTTGTGTAAGCTGGCGGGACCTTGTTGAGGTTAGCAAAACTATGCTCCTTTACAGCGGCCAAAGACCCGGCATATATTCTTCCTGTTCCCTGTAAAAAGATGCTTTGGTTTAAAATGGAACAAAGCAGCCGTGTAAAAACAGTGCCCTTGTACTCATCGTAGTGAAAGCAGACTATGTGCCGAATTGTAGGACGACTAGTTAGGTCTTGTGTGGCTGAATCCCTGTTGGTGTTTCAACGTACAGCGCAGCTGTGGAAGAGCAAACAGGACTTTCTTGGGCCTCCAAGTCAGTGCAGATCCCAGGAAGGTCTGAGTAGCGGAAACCGTACCACTGATGAGGCTCTTAATAGCAGAGAGATCGCAGCTAGATTTTCAAGTCTTAGCATGAAAGGGCAGAGTTGGCAATTAGGAAAATCTTTGGGTCTGCAAACAGAACCAAAGCTCATCTGGAAGGCACACAATGAGAAAAAATGATATAGAATGCCTCCTTGTTATTTACATTACTGCTTTTCAGAAGGCTAGATGCACTTTATTAAGCAAAAGCTAATAAATCTATTTTAGTGTCCTACTATTGTTCAGATACCAGTTGCTATTCCTAACATTGCTGAGTAATATTTTGACTTCACTCCAGGGCTAACAAATAGTTGCTTTACGATTCTGATATGCCGTATCTTGAAATCTGTTATGACTGTTGCTGCTGGCTGGGAAGAAAGACAATGTATGTTCATTAACTTGTGCGCTAACGGTTGTTATATCTCATACGCTTCAGAGGCTACTGCGAGCAGGTGAAATAGGTTTGGACGGGGGGAAGGGACCGGGTGCACGCCTGTCCCGTTGCTGCTGGGGTGGAGCACCTTGAGCTCACCATAAGGAAGTTACAGTCCTGCCCTAAGGCGGCTCAAAGGGTCGACTGGCTCAAAGCTGTAGGAAATCCTGTTTTTTTCAGTTATTGTCCCAAGCACCTCCAAAAGATAGAAAGTATTATTTTGAGGTCAGCTGATATAAGAGATGTTCTTAAGAATTACGTTAAAACTTGTTTTGAATTTCAAAATGAGACATTTTATTCTGAATTCATTTTTAAAAATCCCTTTTTAAATGAGAAAGAGCATTTCCCTTTAGTTCCAAAACACTGCATCAAAAAGGAAAGTAAAAAAAAAAACAAAACTTTTCCAAAATGTTCCTTTTTTTTTCCCATTTGAGACTCTTTATAGTAATGAATACTTTTGGTTGACTCAAAACCGCATTTCTCCATGAACAAATTAATTAATGGAAAAATTCTGTCCACTGCAAAATGACCTGAAGTCGATGTAAAATATTATTAGTAGCATAAATAATTCCATGCTTCTTGACCTGTAAAGCCATTCAGGATACTATCAATAAAGTCTTAAGTACTCCCATATCATTATAAAGGCTAAGGGAATATATTTTGGTACTGGGGATAAGTATTAGAGGGATACTGGGAAGCTGCTAGTCTGTTTAACATCTGTCTTACAAATAAGCTTCATATGCTCTCTTTCTAAATTCTTCTCATTTAATTTGCAAAAATAATCAAGAAGGAACATTTGCTGTCTTTGGACCAAATCTTGAGGCCTTATTCAGGCAAATGCCGACTGAATAATTAGTGATCTTTCCAGCAGAAGGAATATCCGACTGACTGCAGAGTATACCGAACAGCTTGACATGGTTTAGGCTATAGTTTCATCGCCCATTGCTCTGAACGCAAGGGGACCTGGCTGGGTGAAAAAACACTTGAAATTAACTTACATTTTGGCTTATTGCCTTTTAATAGAATTCTTGTGAAGTAGCAATTGAAGAAGCAGTTTCTTCCAGGGATGATTATGCAATGCCATAATATAATAAGCTTTCGTCATTTGAAAATACTCTAAGCGTGACCACGATCGCTGCGTCTTCCCCACAGTATTATTCAGGTCCCGAACACTTGTTGCCAGTGGGGCAAAGGCTTATGTGCTGCTTCCCCGCTGTGCGAGGAGAAGTGCCAAAGAGTGAGCCTTCTCTCTGGCTCTCCTCGGCCCTGCGCTTCTGGACCTGCCAGGTGGTGAGTTCAGAGGGAGCAGGACCCCAGTTAGTGTCGGTGCCCGTAGTCTTCATTCAGCCCTGTATCCCCTCCCTTGTTCCCAGTTCCCCTCTGAGTTTTTGCTCCTCTACTTGTTCTGGTTGCTCGTTCCCCGAACAGCTTCGAGCTGCTACGAGCAGCGCCATGAACATTAAACAGAATGAAATTCCTGTTACCTCTAAGGTGCCCATGAGTCTATGTCTTTCTTGTCTCTTGTGTTTTCTTTGGTTTATGCTCTGGACTGTGTTTGGAGGATGTGCCTGTCCCTGGCTGTAGCAGACAGGCTGATTCAGGAAACTTTGACACAAAAGGATGCCAATGCTCTAAATCCATTAGATAAATAAGACAAAAGGCTAAGCAAAGAAAGCGCATTAGGAAGTAGAGAAGAACTGACGCTGCTTGCACATTTTGCCTGCTAACTTGAAACAACATGAAGAAAGAAACTACGAAAAGAAATTCATCTCCCTTTTCCCTGCTTGTGCTCTTTTAATTATCCCGTCTCTTGTGTAGCTATTGTCCTTACAAATGCGTTTACTCATGTTCAATAAATGTCCCTGAGTTCCTGCTAGCTTTTGTAATTTCACCTTGGCTCTTATTTGTGTCTTTGCACTCTCTCCCTTTGTTTTTCCTCTCCAGCTCCTCCACCTACCTTTTATTTTCTCCCTCCCACTCTTTTACTAAGCTTCAACCAATACCAGGAAACAAAACTTTTTTTCTAAGAATCAGAGCACACTCTGATCGCTGCCACATATGGATATCTTCCTTTCAGGAGGTTTGCTTGGCCAGGTGAACATCTGTTCCTTAGTGGTCTTATGAATAAACAGCAATAATTCTAACAGAGTGAGCTTAAGATGACAGCTTAACTACTTTCAGGCAAGAACTTAATCGTTCTTTCTTATCTGACTCCCCCTCCTGGATTTGCACACACGCACGCACACACACACACGCTTTCTTATCTTAGCTATTAGACCTAGTTTCGCTTTGGAATATAAATCTGCCTCTCTCTATTCTGATTCAAATGAAACTTTTGTCAAACTCTACGGCTTTTTTGTTGCTTGTTTATTTATTAGGTGAAAAGGTTTGATGCGAAAGAGATTTGGAATGACTCGTATCTCCTCTCTCAGGTGAACTCCTCGTTTCCTGGCTGCGTAGTCCCTCTCCAGCCCCACCAACATGCCCTCCGTACTGAGACAGCTCCTCGGTGGTGTTGGAGGGACCCCCCACCCCGTGCCCCTCTGCCCGCTGCCTGCAGGTTTCCCACGGCAGTCCCTGCTGGTGTTTGTTGCCTTTGCTGGGCAAAGTCATTCAGGGAGTGATTCTGAACAAGTCCTGGAGGGAGCTGACAAAGGACACTCGGGAGGACGTGCGTGGGTTTTACCTGTGCACGTCCTTCCAGGCAGATCAGAGCCTCACTTCCTTTGTTACAGTCTGAGGAGCCTACCCAGCATAAAGAAAACAAACTATTTGCTGTTTCATTTGTCACTTCTGCTTGCTGCTGAGAGAAGGCACTGAATTTGCAATTGGCTGTGGCCAGAGTGAGGGGAGCAGAGTCTGTAACGATGAATAAGAAGCGGCTATGTGAAAGTGAAGTGCACTTCTGGTATTACGGCTGGTGCCGCCCAACGGTCCCTACGTGGCGTAAACCTGAGCAGGCAGCACATCACTGACCCTTTAGCAAGACCAGGGTTGTGCATGAAGCCAAGGCCCTGGCCCTTGCCTAGGGGGGCCTTGCACAGCTTTCCTGGCTTTGCAAATAACAACTGCGAATGGCACGGACTTGTTCTGCTGCTGGGGAAGAGGATGTGGCACAGGAGCCTCACTCTCCATGGCAGGTCTGCTCCTTGTTTCCAGCTTGGCCTGTGTGGAGGGGATGAGGCACTACGCCTCCTGCTCTGCCTTTCCCTACCTGCAAAAACACCTCCTCTCCCTGAGTAAGCCGAAGTCATGCCCGTCATACCCATTAAGGTACAACTTCTGTGGATATGTGAAAACTAGTGGGGGAAAGGAGTTCTTTTTAATTCAGGAAAAGGGTGTGCACAAATAAAATGCAGTTAAAAGCTGCCGACACGGGAGCGCCCTTTTCTTTTGAAGACTGGGAGTGGAAACGGGGGGGGGCAGACAGGGAAAGGCAAGAGAGCACAAGAAACGGAGCAGGACGCAAAGAGAACAGGACGAGAGAGTTGACAAGTTGTCACTTTCGCTTGCGTCGGCCGAGGAGGAAGCGCGCGGCCACCCCCCTGCACGGCACACTTGATGTATCTCAAGGCATGACAATATGGCTCTGTTTGTTCTGGTCTGGGGGGAGGGGGTCGGTTTGTTTTCTTAAGACTATTAAGTCCTTCTAAGTACCACTATCGGCATCCTATGATTGAAAGTGACAAACAGAAGCAACCCTATTTAAAAACTGCCACTTTGAATTAGTGAAAGTATCAGCTTAAGTTTTACAATATTTTACTGCTCCATTTTTGCACTCTTTTACATAAGGACGGCCAAATAAATATCCCGGCGACTTGTCTTTGCCAGAATTCCTCCTCATGCTCCCGCCCCATTAGCTGCTGCCTTATGAACGCCGCGCTAAACAGAAAGTGACAGCAGCTGACAGCGCAGCCAGGGCCAAATTATCAAACGTCTGAAGTTGCGCCCGTGTAGCCATGCACAGGCTCACTCTTTCACATGCAAAGCAGATAACTGCATACGAACAGGTGCTCATGTGTGCGAAGATGTTCTTGCAGGACCCCTCCTCCCCAGCCATGCACTGTTGAAGGCTGTATCTAAGAGAGTTTGCTACCTGCAGGTCCCAGTATTAGAAGCACAGACTTTTCATGTGGTGAGTCATTTTCCGTAAAGAAGAAAATGACTTTGGGCGGTTTAGCTTTAGACTGTGAACTTAGTGATGAAATTATGAGCCTAGACCACCCGAACAGTCAACAGGGATAAAAAGAGGCTTCCAAGCGGTGCCATAAGCATGCAAGTACTGATGCCAGCCCAACTGAGGCACTCTGAGTTGCTTCTGAGAGGGTGTAGTCTGTAGGTACCCAAGCTGGCTGCTTAAATTTGGGCTGTCCAGGCCCCTGAAAGCTACTTCCCCACCCCAATCCCAGTACTGGCATAGCTGCAGCTCCAGTTCACATAAGCCCTGGTGGCTCTCCTGCCTGCGAGACATCAGCCTCCAGCATCCGAGATGCGAGCTACGTTGTACTGTGCAAGTGTGGTGTGATAAAAAGCTCAAGTTGCCACCTCAGGTCTCCCCTTGGCTTCAGTCCTACCTGGGAACCACATTACGAACTTCTGCCTTATGCTGTTTAACAGGAAACATCCATTTCTCATAATTTGTGTGCTCCTCTTCCCCTGGGAACTGCTGCTATTTCTGTTGCGCAGAAGGCTTTGCAGGTGGGCTGGCAGGGTAACCTCGGGCAGGAGGAGGACTGAACCTCAGGCTTTGCTGGGATCCATGTCTGTGGGGAAGGAGAGGATGCAGGGAGGCGTGGGGAGTTGAAATACTTCTCGGGGAGCCTTCATCTGCTGCAGCGGGCCAAGGTGCAGCGTGAGCCTGAAGCCCGTACGTGGAAGCCTTCCCTGTTGTTTGAAGAGAGTAAGGCATTTTGGCTTTCAAAACAAAGCTGCATTTGCAATCTTTGATCTTTCTTTTCTATTCTTTGTTTTTCATAAGGAAAGACACAGACAAAATAATGCAGACAAAGCAGGTTATTTGTAAGCCAGCTTGAGTACCCATTAAATCTTAAAGGCTGTATTATTCCGACTTTCAATACCAATGCACAAATAGCTTTTCTTTTTTTCCCATGGATCTTCCATATGGCCAGATGAACAGGCTGGCTGCATGGTGAGCAGCAAAAAGAACAGCTGACATATAGTTTGCAACCACACTGCAACATCTGGGCAGAGTTTGGTCAACTGCATGCCTGATAATAGTTTTTACATTCAGGCAGAGAGATTCCTTTTTATGGGATCGTGTAAAGTAGCAGAGAAAATATTAATGTCGGCTTTGAAGTGTACAATGAGTGGCGTGTTGTAGCAGCAAAGCAGCCAAGCCTGCGTGCTACAATACACAGAGCATTGAATTGGGAGGTAAGAAATGAGTCTTATCTCTGGCTCTTTCAGTACCTTTCTGTGGGATCTTAAACAAATAATTTTCTCCTGTTTTTTAGCCTCTCTTTCCCCTCCTCCTCTCTCTGTTCACGTTTGTTTCTTTTTTTGCCTTGCTAGTGAGTCTGTAAACTCCTCCATGAGCAGTTGATTGTCATCACACACACACTCACAATTATGGCCCAAAAAGGCATTTATGCCTCACTGGTCAAAGCATATAGTTTTCTCTTTGCTGTTCACCACTGCAGATGGCATAAAAAAAGATACCTTGCGTTGTTGCTTGTGGAGATCAAGAAAAGCAATTGCTAAAGGTCAGTAGCGTAGCACTTCTGGTGGGACTGCTGCAAGAATATGGGACCACAAAGAAAGGAAAAGAAATACAGAGATGAAGCATAGATGGAGTCACGCGTACATGTATACATGTGTGCTAATACGGAGAAAAGACAGTCCATTGAGCAACCTCTCCTCTTCCATCCAGATGAAGCAAAAACACTGTGGCAAATGGCACAGAAAGTGCTTACTTTCCGTCCAAATGCTGTTGCTTCAGCAGCATTTCAGCAGCAGCAATTAAGGCTTCCAGTGTGTCCAACGTGTAACCTGGGAAGGTGAACTTGCTGTTTCCCCTCACTTTTATTAAATATGAGGAAGGTGGCTGGTGCATGGAGCTATTTCTGAGGGTCTCTTCCAAGGCTTGCTCCCCCCCTGGTTAGATGAAGGAATGTCCCAAAGCACTGCAGATCTCTTTCGAGGTGTGGTTTCACAGCCCGAGCTGAATCAGGGTTCAGCTATGCCGGTTCGCACATGGAGGAAGGCTCCATATGGCGTGTGAATGGCATCCCAGCGCAGCCCCTCCTACCCAGGTGTAGAGCCCAAAGCTGGGGGGGGGGTTCTGCAGAGGAGGGGAGTATGCCAGGGAGACAGCACTCCCCCGTCTGTGCTCCCTGGGCCAGGATCCACAGATCCTGGCTCCCCTCTGCCTCTTCTAGCATTTGGCCCAATGTTTTGTCCTCATTTTGCTTGTTCTGTAGCAACAGTTTCTTAGCAAACACCATTCTCAGAGTGGTGCTGATATTAATTGATGAGGCTGGTGCTCAGAGTTGTCTTGGCATGGTAAGGCACTATCTAAGTAGAAAAATAAACAGCCATGTTCACTCCGGTTCCTTTCAGAAAACGGAAAAATAAATCGGTGCCTCCCAGATGGAAATGAACAAAATCATCAGCAGAAAAATATCTTAAAGCTCCTAAGAAAGCTCTGCGAAGGGAGGATGAACAGCGCTAGTTTGCTGGGGATTTTGTTTCCATTAAACAAAGAACTACTGCTTCTCTGATGTTGTGCTGTGAACAGAGGAGTTCGGGGCTTCAGACAGGGCATAGCATTTTAGGAATTTAATATCCCTTCAGAAAGAAAATCCCTATCTGCTGCGGAAAAACGGTGATTTGTCTTGCAAAAGATTGGTTTTCCTTTGAAAAAGCAGTGATGGGAGATTTTGTCTCAAATTTAAATGTTTCTTTCGTTCCTTTTAACAGACCTGACATAAAACATTTTGTTTTTAACAAGTCTGTTGCCACTGGCTCAGGCTGCGTGAGGGACAAGGTTCTCACTGTAATAGAGGAGACAATTATATTGGGTTCAGCTTTAACGACAGTAAAAATAACATTTGAGAGCAGAAGTTTGTTGAGAAGATATCTACTAGATAGTATTATTTCTGATATTGAGCAATGTGGTTTAGATGCTTTCTCTTTTTTTTAACTATAGGAACTCTCCCAAATTCATGATATGAGTTTAAAAAATCTACATTGTTGCCTTAAATGCAACCCAGATGAACTACTTTTCTAGCGTATGACATTAAATATGAACAATATATTTTAGAATTAGTACATAAATGATCAATACAAAGGGGCAAACCAAAACCGTAACCTGAAATGCAAAGATTTGAGCTTTCTTTGAGACTTCTTACGTTCATTTTTCCCTTTCATATCTGAAGTGAAAATGAATTGTTTTAAAAGACCTTGAGGACCTGATATAGTAAGCTTTGAAATCATGGACTGCATATTCATTTTAAAGAAACTCAGTAGCAGTTTTATAGGGGTCTTCAAAGCAGAGTTTATAAATATTTCATGCTTTGGTTTTCTATTACATTTCACTAAATTATAATGTAAAAGACCCCTCGCTCTTCCTTTTTGTTTCAAGGATATAATTTCTTTAGTTTCAAATGTTATCCCCTAAAAATGATGCCACTGATGTTTTCACTAAGCATTCCCTGTTAAGTTAAAGTTCTCTGATGACTGGAATAAGGCTCTGTCTGTGAAACATGAGCCATCATTTGTTCAGACTCAGAAGGAGCACCTGATTCAAGTCTTGGGAGAAGACAGGACACAACTCAGGGCTGGCACAACAAGTGGTTGGTCTTCATCGGTTTTCATAATAGTGTCCTAGTGAAGAAAACTGGTGTGATTCTCAGGATCAGTTATCTACTCACTATGAATAATTCAGAGTGAACAGTGTGTGTACGACTGAAGAAGTGCCAGGCTGGGAAGTAGAAATTGAGACAATAGAGTCAACACATTCTCAGAAATCAAGTGGTTTCAGTCCAGATTGTGAGATGGCTTGTCAGCAAAGACCGATGCAGCTGTATTTAAGTGTATGGTGTCCAAGAATTATGGTGTCTTTCTGAACAAGATGCTAGGCAACTAACAGGTAGATCTCTTTTGCTACTCTTTCAGAGGAATCAGCATCAAGGTAAAGTGGAAGGTGGTAGATGTCGTACATGCCCTGATAAAAGTTCAGAATAATTTTGTGATGTAAAATGTAAAAAATGGTTAGAATAAATGTTATGGAAATTGCCCTTTGTTACATTATTTGACTATAATTAAAAGAGAAGCCAAGTGCTGATAGCTTAGCAGAGAAAATATTTTCATACTTATCTAATCTGTGCTTTTAAGTAGGGACAGACAAACTCATTTTACCTAGTTTCAAACCCACTTGAACACTATTCAGCAAAGCACTTACGGTCGTATTTTCAAAGCTTGAGATCTTTTCTTTCCCCCACAATGGTATCACTGCTGATATTCCTTCAGTGAGAAAGTTCACATGGTTTTACAAATGAATTTCAGGATCATCTGAGTCTAAAAGCTCTGTGAAAGTCTGAATTATAACTCTCTGGTTGTCTCTTTTCATCCCTGAGCTCTTCCTTTCCTCTCCTTAAAGCGATTGGCATACAGGTCGTTAGCGAGTTGTCTATCCAGCACAGAAAGTGCATGGAGTGAGAAGAATATAGGCTGCTCCTGGATACCCCATAGGGTCTGCGTCTAGCCAATTTTTCGGACAAATCTATGTGTTCGGCTCAGGTTTCTTGGTATCCTTTTTTTGATTCAAGATGAGGTTAAGACTAGTTGGAAGTCTGAGAAACTGCAGGATTTTGAGATACAGAGCGTGAAACACGAAACGCTTGCCCTCGAAGGCTTTCCCTGTCGGGCTGAAAGGGGACTTCAGCATGCTAACCTGCTTTGTTTTAACTGACTTTAATAGAACAAGTGCAGCAGCCAGTAAAAAAGCCCAAAAGCTGTGAAAGCACTAATTAGTTCTAACATCTGGTAAGAATGACCTCAAGCGTATGGATGTTCATTATATGTGTGCTGGATCAGGCCTACTATTTCTACCAGATTCTTTGTATGCGCGAACTGGGGACCAGAGTGGGTTTTAGCTGCAAAACAAAGGCAAGACGTATGATAAGAGTCATTATCTACTTATTATTACGAAGTGGAAGATGGACAGGATTAATAGAGTCAAAATATGGATTGCTTCATATCACTTTGCAGCTTTGAAGGGCCTGTATACACTGTGGTTTTATTACCATTTTTGCCTTCTCTTTAAGCATATATGCCAAGATAGAGTGCAGGTGAAAAGGGAGGAAAAGCAAAAATAACTCTCTTCTGCCCTTTTGGGGATGTTCAAAGGCTGTTCTGTCCCATTTCATACTTACAAACTGATCTATAGCTGATACCGATATACATTCCTGTGATACTGTGAGCTGACAGACAAAAGCGAGCATTGCTTTCTAGTCGTTTGTCCTTCTTAGTTCGAACAAGACAGAAAATTAGAGCGAAAGAAGGCCAATCAGAAGACAAAGATCTGAAAAACTGTTGCATGACTGCACAGTGAGAGCAGATGGCTGTATGAACTGGCTCTCTGTACACATGAGCACATGGATAATGAAATAAGATTCACACTCATCATCTCTCTGTAACGTCCACCGTGTCACATGGAGCCCGTGACCAAGTACGAAAGATCAAATAGATGCCTTTGTCAGAATGATGATTAACACACAAGCCTTGCTCAGTCCTGTTCCTCCTACACATAGCTTTGGAAATCTATCATGATTTGTCCAAAAATGAATTGTCTGCTGGTGACCCATGTTAGCTGTAAGTCAGGAGTGCTAAAGAGATCAGCACGTACAGTTTTCTGTGGGTAGAGCTCTGTGCAATCTCTGTCATCCAAACCAACACTGGAGACTTTTTGGCTGTTTTCTTATACCTTCTGTTACGACTTTATTTCTGTTCCTACTGTATTGTTTTCCCCAGAGTCTAAGGCAGTTGAGTTACTTCTACCACACTTTCATTTCATCCTCTGTTCACATTCTTTCACTCCCATAAAAGCAACCACTTCAAACCTAATCCAAAGTAAAATAGAAATGAACTACTAGAATTGAGAAGTATTTTGGCATTCTTGGTTCTGGGAAAGTGCTTTGCAGCCACTTGTTCTTGGCTGAGACAGGACTGAAACAAGAAATGGGAAACAATGATGAGACTATGAAGGATTTCATGAACTGTTTAGCCAATACTCAATTCTCACAAACATTTCTTCATCTGACAGTATTTTTCTGCCCTATTACTTGAGTTTGTATTGCTACCGTGTATCATTCCCTGGAGTAACACGGTGCCTCCAGGCCTGGTTTCACATTATTAACCAATGAGTCTTTCCATCCCTGTAATTGTTGCCTTGAAAGTACAACGGGCAATGCTGGCTGTCTCAAAGAGCAGATGACCAACGGCTGAAGTTGCAAGGTATTTTCTTCATCCAGAAACGTCTGACTGCCACTTTTAGAAGTCGTGTTTTAACATTTCAAATTCTCAGAAGTCTTTTAAGCAAAGTATTGTGCTATAAGAGTGAGGTACGAGTTACTGACTTCATTTGCTCTACGTGAGTACTCATACAATTCTGGTGGACACCTCAGCTCCTATCCATATGTATTGTGTTGAATTTAAATACAAGAAGATATTCTCTAAGTCTCATCTCTGCTTTATCTATTCCAAAATGCTCGCTAGGAGTCTGATGTGACCAGGGAATTTCAGAGTCATGCTCCTTTCTTCCTCTGGCCAAGTGAATACCAAAGTCTTCCACATGTACTGAAACAGCTTTAACAGAGTATTCCCAGTGTCCTAGCCTGCTTTATGGGCCACTGGTTAGCACCAGTTTCTGGAAACTAGAATATATAGGTTCAAGTCACTGCAAGCAGATGGAGGATATGAGGTACCACCTTTCATACACCAAACTGACTCCTCCACTTAGGTGTTTACCTCCCCTCATGACTCTAGATATTGGAGTGGAACAAATCCTTGAGCCACTGCAATCTTCAGTACTGAAGTGGTTTTCACCCTTACTTTTTTTTAATTCATTGTTATCCAGTCTGTGTCATCCCACACTCTCTTTCTGGATAGCTTTTAAAATCAGGACAGGAATCTCATCACATACTTTCTCCTTCCTGAGAAGGTATTGCCTGGAGCAAAACCAAAAACCTCTGATTGAGGGAAAAACAGGTTAACAGGGAAAGTGGATGCATAATGCTGGAATGGAAGTTTTCAGCTCAATTTAGCATTCCCTCCAGGGTTTACAGAGACTAGTCGTTTGAGATCTCTGGCACCTACATGAGTTATATGGTTTATTCTTTATGTGTGGAAATGAAGTATGACACAATATTCTACAATGAAGTATTTAAATAATGCAGAACTAAGTGTGCAACTACCTATGTTTAATTATATATGTCGTTGCACAGAAAAAAAAGTCAGTAGCTGAGCTAAGGTTGCTACACTGCATATTCCACCACAGCAAAATAGAAAAAGCAATTAAATTGTTCAGCAGCCTATCCCGCCCATCAGCTCTTCCCAGCTTCGGCTACCTCCCTTCCACCAGCCACAGCCCACATATTTCTACCTTTTCCCTGAGCAGTCAGTCCTAGCAGTGTTCATCAGTTATAGGTGCACTACAGGGTGATTGTCGCTGCAGTGAGGTTATTTCCTTGAATTACATGATGCTCAGTTTTGCCTCCATCTTTGAAGGGCCAGTGAGGTGGAGTAACAACTCAGAATGGCGAAAGGTAAGCTTCTCTGTAACATGCAAGGAAGCATAAGCGTATGGGAAGATAGAGGAAGGAGTGAGGAACCAAAATGCTGCTATTAATTCTTAGCGAAGAGCATGCCACTTAAGTCTGCATACATGTGTGAGCTGATGAACCAGATTTTCAGGACTCTAAGACTGCACCTTGTTTCTTAAGGGTGGAAGCAGTAGACTGGGAGACCACAGCATCTTGCGGTGTCCTTAAGACATCAGTGCGATGCTTGAAGACATTGAGATCCTTGCTCTAATGCGACAGAAAATGAGGACGATCCCAGGAAAGATGCACTAAGAAACGAGGTTGTTCTCTGCTAACTCGAGGGCGGGACGGTGATGGGCTTGTCCCCAGTTAGCAGAAGGCCCTGCTTCACTCTGTGATGGCTGTGCCTGAGCCACACAAGTATTGAGGGTACTAGAGCTGGCTCAATTTCTGGCATACTCAGCCTTTGAGGAAGTGAGTGAATTGCAGCTATAGAAAAGAATCAGTTCCCAAATCTCTTGTTGTTCATTTTTGCTTGGCTGCTGAGTTGTGAAACAGTCCTTGGCACAACTTGTTACAGCACATCTCCCTGTGGTTTTCCTTGTGTGCCCATTGCCACAGCACATATCTGAGCCTGGAGACAAAGGTGAAAGTGTTCCCTCCCCCAGAACTACGTTGTGCTTCAACAGGCATTTAAACACGGGGGACAAATTCCGTTGCTTAAACCCGGTCTTATTCTGCCATTTGAGACATCCATGTTTATCTGCGATATTTCCTTGGGGCCAGCTGGCGTGATAACGGACCTCTGAGAGGCCCACACTCTTCCAGAGCAGCAGCGGCCACCAGGTGGAATGCCTTACAGCATCGCCCATGGCATGGGCTGCCTACATTAGGCAAATTAATTGAGCACCTGATGTTCATCCCAGCAGAAAATCCAGTATAAGCCTAAGAAGAGCCAAGGGAAGTTTCCTCTGGTCATAACTGTTTTGGGACTCTTGTTTATTTTGACTGAAAAAGTTCCACACATCCAAGCTGGAAAGATTAGGTATGGATATGGGTGGTGTTTCTGTGAGTGACACTACATGGTGACTGGGTGTTATCCTTGCTTATAATGTCTCTAATAATCTTGGTCATGACTGAGTTTTTGTTCTTATCTGGTTTTTTTAGTTGTCCGGTTTGTATTTTGTTGCAAGAGTTCCCTCACTGCTTGAATATCACCATCTGCAGGCATGGTGTAATCTTTGTCAGTCAAATTGTACGACTGCTCAGGAACTGATTTCTTAGACTTCTGAAGGAGCTGAAATTAAATCAGACTTTTCTTAGGTAGAAAATTTGTAGAAAAAGTCAGAAGCTGTTAGTCTTCAGTGTGAGAACAGAAATTTGGAAAAAGGGTTTTATTATTAGAAATTGGTGATAAGGAGAAAATTGTTATTTGTTTGAATTCAGTCTAAACCAAAGCCAACTATCAGACTGCTCTAAGAAATAAGTGGAAAATCTCAGTTAGGTTCTTACTAGGTGTGTGTCAATGTCTTTAGTGGCATCCACCACCTGCTGGCCCACATGGGAAGAAGGGTCAACAGCTGGGGTGGGATGAGGCAGGATTAGACTTTGACTAGTTAAAACTTCCGTAGGACCTCATCTAAGACTGCAGTCTCATGGCAGTATGAAGTCTCCAGCCATAGCCCATGGTTCTTACGGGAGTCTGGTGAATCAGCTCAGAAAAATTATTTTCTTGAAAACAATCTTTTATTTTTCCTATTACTTTTCAGGCAGATCAGTTCCCTGACCCAGTTCAGGATGCAACTGTGCACCCCTCAGCAGACAGAGTTGTACAGATGCAAAGACAGGCAGCCCACGGGGGCTGCCAAAGGCGTGAGTAGGTGGCAAGAGTGAAATGCACAAAATGCATGTATAGGAGCGACTTTGTAGGTCAAGAGAGAACCTCACTTTACAGAAATGTTAATCCAGCACCTTTTACTAAAACATTCACTTAAAATATGTGTTTGTCATGCTGGAATGTGCTAATGGCTGCAATCAAGTTGTCTTTCATCTGCAGGCAGTTGCTGACCTCATTAAAGCAAATGGGCTTGCTAGCCACATATCACTGGTGTTACACAGAAGAAGAGGTTTCCTTATGAAGAAAGATAGATGAAGACAATGAAAGACTTCACCTAAGGAATTAGGCTTCAGGGGAAGCCAATCAACCTGAATCCATGCAGGCCAAAGTCTTTTCTCGTTGCAAATGTAAGGACCTGGGTGCTGAGCAGATGGTGGGAGTGCGGTAGGAGGTAGGAGAAGCAGGGTGAGGTAGCCCTGCAAGGAAGTCAAGAGAGAGAAGGACCTTTGGCCAAAGCCCTGGCTGAGAGGCTTGAATTCTTGAATGGGGAAGTTGCTTTTTCTCACAACTTCTTTCAGAGAAACAAGAGTTTCTGTGTATATTTTGTAAACATGCTGGATTACAACAAAGAAACATCTTCTTCGTATGGTCAGTTTTTTCTCCTAATTTCTGTAGGTGAATTAGCAAGGTCACGGGTACCAGCTAAGGCCAAGATTCAAGAGGAAGTAAGACAAGGCATAGATGTGCAAAACAAGGGCTTTGGGTATTACAATATGCCCCTTTTTTTTCCATTACACAACTGCAAAGGCATTTTACCATAATGATGGAATTTGACAAAGATTAGCTGATCATATGTTTTAATCAGTTTTGGCATTTTGAGAAAAAAATAAATAAAATCAGACAAGATACCCAAGGTTTAAAAAACAATCAGCCACTGCTCATGTGCAGTAAATACCTTCTACCAAAATGTCACAGGGATTTTTTGCAGAGGGATGCAATGTTCATATGCAGCAGGCAGGCTGACACAGAAGAACGTTGCAGTGATTACAAACAGGCCCACGAGGTTTGATGTGAGCTGCATTGCCTCTGTAGGTTTTATTAATCTGATGTCATCAGTTGTAGGGAAAACACTAGACTCTGCAGTGTGATTTAGTGGCAGGTGAAAGAAGACGGATCACGTTTTCATAGACACTTGTTTTAAAATCATAAATGCCTCCGTGCTGTCCAGCAACAGAAGTCACTCTCATCCTCATGTCTGATTGATTTCAGCAGAGCTGTACTCATAAATATCACACCCTTTAAGAGAAATAGATCCAAGAAACCAGAACGCCTGTGCGCAACTTTCAGCCAGCCTGATTTCCCTGTTGAGCAGCCTGGGGTTGAGTTAGTGGAACAAGGGCAGTTTGGATCCAAGCAATACCTATTAGCAGAGCTCCAAACCAAAAACCCCTGTAAAACAGAAAACAGTAGTAGCTCCTCCTGGTTTTAATTACATTGTAGGAGGATTGATCTCACAGTGACTGGATATCAGTATTGTTGTTAGTGTTGGTTCTTGCACCAATGTAGCTACTAGCACCAGCCATGAGGCAGGTCCCACTGTGCTAGGCTCTATACAAACACAGGACAAGAGTTTACAATCCAAGGGTAAGAAAATGGACCACAGTGGAGCCAGGCAAAGAGTTGGGGAAGGTGTCAAAAGGGAATAGATCTGTACCAGTCAGAGAGGGATAGGAGAGGGCACAGCTCTGTTTCTGTACCCCACCCTGTGCTGCGCTGCATGCTGGAAGGGAAAAGAGGCTCTGTAGTTCATTGCAGCACCTTCTCTAGGAGCTGTAGCACTATAAATGCAGCTCCTCAATAACCAGGGATGTTTCATTGTATTTTGGGGTTCTTGTTTCTTCATTATTTCATGAAATAATGTGCAATTTGTCTGTAACTGGATTGCAATCATCCTCTACCTGCCCCAGCTTCGGAAAGCAAAAGCTAAAAAGGTGTTTTTGCAGCTGATGTCTATTTTGAACGTGGGGACGCGGAAAAGACAGAACAACACTCTGTGTGTGTGTGCGTGCGTGCGTGCACGCATGTACGTATGTGCACTGCCAGTTAGCTGTGGCACTAAGAAACTGGAGAGTGGAGTCAGAAAGACAGGTTGATGTGCTGGGGAAGATCAATGAATATGAGAGGTTCACTGATGACAGATGGCTGGTTTCATACTCCGAAGGAGTGACAGAGGAGGAGGAGAACCAGCTGTGAGCAAGTTGCAGGATGAGTGCATTGGAAGCACAGCCTTGTGCAGGAGAAGCAGCCCTGTTCCAGCAGAAGCAGGAGGATATAAAGGGCAGTGGCTGGGTAACTGAGAAGAGGTAGTAAAGGAGGGAAGAAGCGTAATAAAGAGAGGGGGGCTTGTGCCAGCGCCCAGAACATTTCCCAGAGTTTTAACGATTCAGAAGACAGGGTCTCACAAAATGGTGAAATGAGCATGGGGAAATCTGCAGCAAAATTAGATCAGAGAAGTGTTGATGGCAGAGTTGATGTTGCAGATAGTTGCTGCTGTTTAAACCACCAAATCCTCGCACAAACGCACACGAGTCAAATGCTTCCAGGAGAAAGGATGGGGGATTTTTAGTCAGTGGGCTATGGCAAATAAAATGGCTTTAAAAAGAGTCTAGCATAATGGATGATGATTTTTATAAATGATGTAGAGGGAAGGCATGCAGGTACTGTAAAAAGAACGCCTTACACCCCTTAGCTAGCCAGTGGAGGAAGAAAGCAGCATAATGGTGTTTTCTAGTATGTAAGTGGTTCATTTTACCACAGATAAATGAACAGATCTAGGCAGGGGGAGATGCGAGAGGTTTGGGGAATTATAAACAACAAAACAGAGAAAACAAAATGGCAAAGGAGAGATGGCCTGTATTATTCCCGACCCTATGGGAGCAAACAGATTGTCCACTAATAAGGAAATGATCTAGCCATTTTTTTAGATTAGTGGTGTGGGAGGAGAAGAATTTAAAGGAGGGAATGCATGGATCTCTCAGTAATGTATCCGCTGGTTGTCATTGTAGGAGATAATGAGAATGTAAAGCAAAGGTGGGAGGAGAAAATATCTTCTATACAAATGCTATGAGCATATTAATAAGGTCACCAATTGGAAACATGCATTTCCAAGGCTAAGTATGATATTCCTGGAACGTGTGAGCTAGAAGGAACTGAAAACGGAGTAGGGAGATGCAAAGTTTATTAAAGGGGACAGGCTGTGTTCTACAGTCACAGCAGAGACAGCAGTATATATCCGTGTCCAGAACAGGAAACACTACAAATGCTTTGTCTATCGGAGCAGAAGCTGAGGAAGGACAATGAATGCAGTCATGTTATTCCTGGATGTTGCTACATACCCCCAGGGCAGGCAGAGAAAGTAGGTTGGGAAATGTTTTTACAGATAAGAGAAGTCTGTCAAACAGCTAGAACATTGATCACGAGGGATTTTAATTACTCAGCTATTGATTGGGACAGCCACGATGCAGAAGTGAAGCGGAGGGATGGGTTTCCAGAAGTAACGCAAGATTGCCATCTCACACGGCTAGCTGAACAGCCAAGCTTGCGTAGTCTGAGGCTATTCGGGTCCTAATTCTAGGAAATGC
The DNA here is from genome assembly GCA_009819775.1 of Phoenicopterus ruber ruber. NCBI lineage: Eukaryota > Metazoa > Chordata > Aves > Phoenicopteriformes > Phoenicopteridae > Phoenicopterus > Phoenicopterus ruber. Next base: position 24,920,380 of record CM020217.1, on the reverse strand, counting down.
GCCAAGTCTGATCAATTAAGTTGAAGTTGGGGAGTAGTTAGGATCCAGTGACACCATCTATCATTAGAAAGAAAATGCTCAAGTGGAGGCAACACAAACACTCCTGACACAAGAAGAAAGGAGTTAAGCAAATGAAAGTTGTCCTAATGAAATTTGACTGGAATATTTTAATGTGCTGGAAATGTGATAGGGGACAATTTCTTGAAAGAAGCCATAAAGAGGGAAGGGAAGGGAATGGAGCAGTAATTGAAATTCATCCTAGTTCAGCATAGAGAGGGAATACGGCGGCAGAGGCTAATAGCTGCAATGATCCTTGGCTAATGGAGAGTTCAGTAGGGGTCATGAACACCTGCATATTTTAGAGCAGCTCTGACACTGCTCTAAATTATGTGGCTGTCCCTGGCAGCTATAATAATACCTTTACACCTTGTCCCTCTCAGGTATATCAATTGATGCTCCAGAGCTTCTAAACCATAGCCTTCTGTTCCTTATGGCATGAGTAGTCTGAAGAAATAAGCGTCTCTGTGGCAAAAATAGAAACACAAAAGAAAACTAATTCTTGTCCCAAAAGGTGAGAATGAAAGAGGATTTAATTGGGGTAAGAAACGACAGCATTAAGAAACAGATGAGTTGTTCCTTCTCTTTTAGCAGCAGTAGATGTGGAAAAAAATGCCTTACTTGGTAAGTAAGAAAAGCCACTAAATCTCACAGGTGATATGTCAAGCCCCTAGCATGGAAAATATTAAGCTTTTTGTCTGTTAAAGGAAATTATTTGGCAGTACCTGATTGTTCCCAACACAGACTAGCCTGTGAAACCTTCTAGGTGAGCATGGAAATTAGTAGATATAACCACAACATGAAAAATTCAGTGGTAACTACAATATGAGCACGTGACCCGGTATGGACTTTGTAGAGGATGAGCTGACAGGTATGAAGTATATCACTGACTTCGGATTAGAGCAAGAAAAACAAGCAGGAAAGCAGACCAGGACATGGCCTTATCCAGAAAACTCTCAATGTGAAAGTGGCCTGTGGAGAAGGGCAGATGACGTTGGAGGACTGCAGCAGCAAGAACCTGGAAAAGGCAGCCACTGGCCCAGGCAGGTGACCATACCTATAGGTGGTGGAATGAGCTTATCTACCTTTCCTCCTCAAACCGTTTCATTTTGTAGGCTTGATTGAGTGGTCAGTGAGGTGGTTCTTCCTCAGCTGCAGGGTATGCAGGGTAGACTTCTCCATCTAATTCATTCCTCTAGCCCCGCTTATAGCTGATGGAGAGCAACAGGCATACTTAGGATTAAATAAAGTGTGCTAAAAATTCCTGCTTCTCTCCAGCAGCCATAAGGCAGTATGGGTATTGAGCTCAGATGTAGAAGCCTGTATTGAAGGCATCTATAAGGGGCTGAATGAAGCTCGCACTTAGCCTCCAATATCAGGGCAACTGTTTAGGTTGTAGGATGCCAAGTCTCTGATTATGTTAGGCAAAGCAGGGACTCAGGCTGGTGTCTCCTACCTCCTTCATTACTGCCATATCCACTGGGCTTCTGGCTGTATGGGATAGGGCTGTTCCTTTGCACTCTGTTTCAGTACCTATCAATAAAGAGTGACAGTGTTGATGAAAGGCATTGCTCCGACTAGATCATTCAATTGAGTGGTTCCCAGTGAATTCTAGTAAGAAACCATTTAGTTGCAAATTTGTCCCCTTTCGTTGCTCATTGATCAGTATGAAGGAAGATCTAGCAAAAGAGAGAGTGTCCCAAGACATACGTATATATGAACATACAATATAAAATTATCCATTGCTTTCTGATCAAGTATTGCCAAGAGTGTGCAGTAGTTCTTGAAAATGTATCAGTAGCTCATGGTGTATCTTGGTCTACACAGAGAAAGCCCTACTTATTAGTGGTTCCTAATGCAGCTGTACTTGCAACCAAGTCAAAGACTATTTCTCAAATTCACAAGAAATAACAGAACAAAAGAATTAGAAAATACAGTATGGAAAGTTTTGTTCACACATAAGCAGTATTAGCTTGAGCAGCTGCCCTTTTCTGTGGGTATTGAAAGACACATCAGTGTATAATGTTGTCAGAGGAGTTATATTTAGGATACTCCCTCACGCTTTGGAATACGCGTTTAGTTCTCATTAGCCTTCAGCAGCATGGGTGGTTACAAAGACTAGCATCTGCAAATTTGGCGTGAATACTGTGAAAATAGCCTTTCTTCTGATGTATTAGGCACTCTAGTTCTAGTACACCGACAGAATCCTACGTCTGAATATCAGGGGGTTGCTCAACCCATGCATTTCCATGTGTGTCTGTCTTTACTTGTGTGCCAAATTCTACCTACTCTTTCCACTTACATAAAGAGATGGGGAGGTAGGGAAGGAACGACAATGAGGAGATATAAGGCAGAGACCAAACCCCGAAGTAAAATAAAAAGTTAGACTGTAAAGCCTAGAAATAGAGTTAACTGTATTAGACCTAGAAAATTGTCCTGAGGCAGTACCCACAGAATATAGGAGCCCGGCAGAGAGTTTTCAGCATGAAAGCCTATATTTGTGTATCTTCATTCTTTATTTTAATTTCTTTTGTTCCTGACAAGCTAATTTTCTGTGGGTTGAAGACTATAAGCCCATGGTCAGCTTGAGTTCAGATGAAAATTATATTTCGATGTTAACATTGATAGAGTATTTTAGAAGGAAGCCAAGATGGAGAGATCAGTGATTTAGCTCCAAAAGGGAAATAAGTGAAGAAGATCATTTTTCCTCCAAGACCAATGATTAATGAACAAATATATAACAAATATGTGAGAAGGGCTGCATATGAGATATTAAAAAGAGATTCTGAGCATGACTGCAAAATGAGACAGTAAAACAATGACAAGGCAAGAACAGGTAAAAAATGCAATAAGATTGCAGAGGAGGTTAACATAAATAATAAGAAAGTATTCAAGTATGTAAGGAACGAGGGGTCAGTGAAGGAGATGTGGTGAACATGATTTATAGACAGCATAGGTAGATGTAGCCAGAAACATTAATGGATTTGCTGCCTCAGTGTGCTTGCATAAGAGGATGGGGAACAGATACAGAGGCAGAAAATAATTTCCTGAGATTGTGATGCTAAGGAGAGGGAGGAGAAAAAGGAATAGTAAAGAAAATGGGAAAGCTCCCACCAGCTTACCCCATGTCAGAACACGTTATTCAAAAAGTATCTGATTTATAAATAGGGGTGAAGCAAGGCATGTCTTTCCTGTAAAGGTAAGTAATGCAGATTTGGCAATTTACTACACAAACCGCTTTGGTGGAAGTGAGAAATATGAAATGTGGTCAAATAGGGATGAAGTGGTGACAGAGAGGAAACATACATTTTTAGGCTAAACTAAATGAGCGTCACGCTTAAGAGTTGCATGCAACCCCAGTAATAAACTCGCCAGGAAGTGAAAACAAAACAAAAAGACAAAAGAAGGAAGCTTCTGTGGACCAACAGAGCAAGGCAGAAGGTAAAGGCATCTGGTAGAGTAAGGTGCATGGAGAGAGCAGAGTGGCTGCGTCAGCTGCAGAAGTTCTGTTTCATTTTTGCTTTGTTTGAAACTCTGTAGTGCTCTCCAACAGCCTGAGCCTGTTGGCTGATCTTCCCAGCAAGGGCCAGCCAACGGGACCAGGGGACCACCCACCCTGTCCTGCCTCCTGGGGTCTCCACCTTGGCTCTTGCCACTCCACGGTGGGGAAACGCTACAGGGAAACACCGGGGAGAGGCTTGTGTGCAGGCACTGAAGCAGGACATGCTGCCATCCTCCCACCTGCCTGGGGGAGACGTCCCACCTGGGCACGAAGAGATAATGGAGTCAACAAGCTTCGGACGTGATGATGATCTCCTCAAGGAATAAGAGCTATTGCGTGCTAATTACTTGGATCAAGGTGTTGGCTTTTCCATTGGAGAAGCCAGTGCCAGGTCTCCCCAGGCATATGTTTCTCTGAGGAGGGCAAAAGAAGGTTTGAAGAAACAGGCTCAGGCCAGAAGAAATGAGAGACAAGACGAAGTGCTTCAGAGCAGGCAAAGTGTAATGGTCATGGTGCTTTCACCCTCTGATTCCAAAGAAAGGGTCACATTAAAATTACAATCTTATTTACAAGGCTGAGGCTTTGGCTTTTTTGCTAAATCTATTCTCTTCATTATTGGCTCATTCCACCTGTTTTTCTTTTTCACACAGGAATTGTTTCCTGACTGACTTGTTGACTGTCTGTTTGCTGGGAGCAAAGCCTGCCTCCTTTGTCTCTTAGCCCTACAGTGTCACACAGGCCCTGATCCGTAAATTTTTAGGTGCCCTAAGTATTAATTGCAAAAGCAGCAGCTAAGCCTGAGCTTCTGCCCTGGACCTGCACAACTGCACTATAGGTGGAAGGCTTCAAAAATGCAGTCCCTATCAGACGGTAGGTGTGTCGTACGCTGGTGGGGTGAGAGGTGTGAGCGTGTGGGGCTGAGGATGGTGGGGAAGGTGGCAGGGCATGCCAGGAAACGGCACTCGACCGGCCTCGCAGGCACCGGTCCAGCGTCTGTTTGCTGAAAGATTTGGGGCGAGAGGTGTTTTAAGAAATAATCTGAAGTCCAAGGGTTCTTCTTATGCAAACCCTCAGCAGCTGGCAGTGTGGAGGAAATGACTAACGTCGTGTTTGTTGTTTCCCGTGTGGCACTTGTGTGTGCAGAGCCTGCGGGAGGGGGAGAGGGGGATTTTCTCAAACCCTGTCTGCAAACAGACCCTGCTGATTGCTTTCCTTTCGCTGCTAGGAGCTTGGAAGGGGAAAAAAAAGGGGCTTATCCCGGTCAGCTTCACTTCATGTGGGGAGACAGACATATTTCCCTGGGGATACAGCCAAGGCAGTAACTGGGGGGAGGAATCTAATACAAGGTGTGTGATGACTAATGCTCCGGGTGCTCACCACGTCTCCTGTGGGGTTAATAAAGAGGTACAAACTCCTCCGGGTTCGGAGCCGTGCCTCACCTGCTGGGGTCACCACCAGTCACACATGGGGAATACACACCTTGTTCAAGCTGGGAGTCCTGAAGTTACACCAAGTCAAAACTCTCCCTCGCTTCTTAACTTTCAGTCCCTCCGTAGAGCTGGAGTAGCCACGCTCACCATTTTACCTCCCACGTGTCTCTGTAAGAGGTTACTACCATTAATTCTACAGGGAGAGGAGACAAAGAAATGAGGGAGATGGAGGAAGACTCCTTTTGCTTCCTGGGCAGCAGCGTTGCCCTCAGGACAGGGGCAGGGGCCAGGTGCAGAGTGCAAGAGAGATTGATGAGGAAAGTGTGGCACGACCGAAACAGTAAAACCATAGTTGAGCCAACCATGTGCAACTGGGACTGGGAAGGGGGTAGCGGGAGCTGGAACAAGAGCTCAACAGAGGCACATGGAGACTTGCCTTTGACTTCCAAGGGCCTGTGATGGGGCTCAAAAGACAAGTTTTAATTGCGCGTTTCTGAGGAGAGCAGAGAGAGACAGTGCAAGGTTGCCTGAGAACTGTACCAAATGCAATGATAAGAAGAAATGAACACTGGACTTTTTTTTTTAAAAAAAACCAAACAAAAACCAAACAAACCCAAACAACCTTATGCCATTCAAGGAACAACTGAACACAAAGGAAGGGGAAATTCTGATAAATACGTCAGGGTCCCTACGGCAACATATCAGTTTTACTAAGTCAGCCCTTGCTGTGAGCGGGTGTCCACTCAAGCGGAGTCCTTGTGAACAAACAGAGAGAGAAGCTGGAATGCACTCAGACAAGCAGAGGTCAGATGTTTCTGTTGATGGGAATATTCTCTCCTCAATGTTTGGGGCATTTGGGGCAGTTGTTTGCTGCTGATGTTGCTGCAAATCTGACAAAAGTTCAAAAAATCGGAAGTTGACGGTTTCTGTCGCAGAGGCCACCTGGTCTTGAATGAGACCACTTTTCTTGAATGAGGCACCAAACCGAAGCAAAACAAACTTTTGGGTTGTTTATGCTATTGTTGTTCCCTATTCTATTGTTACTGTATAATTATTTTCAAATGAATGCTGAAGGGCTTTGTTGTTGTTGTTTTTAACCCTAAACGCTTTCAGGATTATTTTGGCCATAAACCCCATTAATTGAGCTGTTCTGTAAAACCTTTAGTTCAAAGAGCTTTCAGGAAAATAAAAGGATATCCAAGTAATTTAAGAATATGCCAAAGAAGGGTGCTATCCTACCTGCTTTCAGAGAGGGCATGGAAGGAAAATGTATTTAGCAAGAACTGGTGGATTATTAAGTGGTTTTATCTCCACTCAACATCTCTCTGTAAATAAGTCAAGGTTTGTTGCAACCTTGTGCAAGTGCTGGCAAAATTTAAAGCCTTAAATGGTGAACTGCTCTAAAGAAACCTTATCTTCCTAATGGAAACAAATTGTGCACGTTATTTATATACGTGGTAAACCTTTATTAAAACACAGGCGTGGTGGCTTTAGTTTCCCTCCCTAAGTAGGTTGATTATTTAACATCAAACTTAAACCTTGGATTTTGGCATATTGATAGAATATGAACAACACACTGTAATAAAAGCAAACGAACTCATCCTTTGTGTACCACCAGCAATGTTTTAAAACACAGGTGTGGGCTCAAAATTATCCATTAAAGAAAGTAATGAGGCACCAGGAGGGCATTAGCTTGGAGGAATGCCTATAGAAGTCAGTGGGATAATCTTAGTTGTCCTCCTTGGGTGTTGGATCATACATCTGACTCCTGGTGGTATCTGATGCATTTACCGCTGCTCTGGAATGAAGTATACTGCCATCACGGAGAAATAAATATTGCATAGGCTTCTTACTACCACCATAAGATTTCACAAGTTTTGTGATATGTAGGATAGCAACAAAAAAAGAAACAGTTTTGCTTGCTTTCAATTATTTAAGCTCTTGAACAGTTTTTCTTAACTTGATGATTTATTTTTTTTAATTCTGCATTTCTCAGTCAGGAAAGGTTAGTCTTGGTAATTACAGCTTTCAGTTACAGATCTGGTTTCCATTTTTGACTCTTACAGAAATGCACAGATTTGTGGTGGTAGGATTCTCAACGCTTCAAGTGAGTAGAAGTAGCCCTTTACTTTTTTTTTTCCTTTAAAAAAAAAAAATTAATAGAAATAACACAATTGGATTAGGTTGATAATTAGGTTGCATAAGTGAAACACTTTTTCTCAATATTTGTATATATAGACATATATCTTCTTCTAGTTTTAAGGTATTCAGAGCTGATACCAATGCTTCCGTTTAAGATGCGCCTCTGCTGTTTTAGGCTAGCTATTGTGGGGCAGAGGACCTGTATGAAAGTAAATCTATCTGAGCTCACTATAAGTACTACTTGAGCATGAAACTACCTTTCTCCCAGGATTTGAAACTGGCAATAAGTTTTAAAGCCCTTAATGGTGGAAGGGGAGCCACCGGATTATCTGGTGTGATTCCTAGTGCATCCCTAAGTTACATCCCTAGCTTGTGGTTTGGGTAAGGACTAAGGGGGCTCAAGCGTGCCTTGTAGAGCCTCTCTTTCCAACACAAGGGTAGTGCTCTCTGGCGACCTTGTTGCAATGTTTGTACCATTGGCTCATCTTGCCCAATCCGTACCAGTGGCTAGGCACAAGATCCAGGCTCTCCTCTGCAGGAGGGCTGGGAAGCCCAGAGGCTCAAGGTGCGTGTTGGGTGCTGCAGAGCTGCTGGCATTGGGACCCCCAGCACAGCTGGCGAGGATGGGCAGCTTTTCCGATTTTGTTTGTGGCTATCGGCATCCCAGGGAGCATGTTGCATTTGGAAACACAAGATATCAGGTGTCAAGAACTACATTTGGTTCGCATTAAATTTTGTAAAAGAAAAAAATTTTTTAAAAAGTCAAAATTAAAACAAGAAAAGTTGATGAAGCCAAAAAATCTCACAAGTATTCCTACCTCCCACCCACAGTACTGTAAGCCAACAGCTTTGAAATTATGCATTCCCTGGATTGGGCAACTTTATCTCCTGTCTGCCATGTAGATAAGGTACCTTAGCCTTTGGCCAGTTGTCCATTTCTGCAAAAGATGGTTGAAGGAGAGGCATGTTTTGTGCTGTACGGCGACATCTTTGCCATATAGGGACCCACACATCCAAAATTAAGTGTTTTGTTACTTGCACTACCCCTGGGCTAGAGTATCTGAGGACCTTATAACCTTGCTATATTTGTTTCCTTGACACCCAACACGTCTGGAAAGCAAAGAAGTCCTAATTGTATCCTCTCACTGGGTGGAGAATGAAGTCAAAGAGAGACTGAGGGACAGACACTTTGAGCACGTAGCTAAAAAACTTCTCTGAAGTGATGTTAAACACTGTTAAACACTGATGAGAGCCTGGGCGGCAGCGGCTGGGCCCCCGGTCACAAAGGAAAGTAGAGCAGGGAGCTGGAACCCGTCTCTGAAATTGCATAACCCCAGGTATGGGGTTATTTTGCCTTCCTTTTAACTTTGCTTACAAACTGGAGGAGGACAGAGAGAATATTGTTATTGCATGCAACGCGAAGTGACAAACAAAAGCATATTTCTCGAAATGTAGATAAATAAGTTTGGTCAGAAGTACTTTGTTGACCTTACTGAAATAAGTCCTTCTCTGACCCAGATACAGCATGTGTAATCCACTTTGTAATGTCACTACAATGCTCATCAAGATTTCTACCTTGATATGACATCTGTAGATCAGGCGTTCATTGTTCTGATCAGCAGCGTTCTCGTGGTTGTGTTGCTACCTGGGCGGCTGCTGACACCAAAGAGACTTTGGCGGCATAAGATCATTTGAAATTTGCAGCAGCGGAGCATTTAGGATTTGCAGACAAAACCATTAAAGTATGGGCAGGATAGTTTTCTTTCCCTCTAAATATGAAGGAAGAGGACACAGGGATGACACTTTATTTAATTTGGATTAAAAGAATGCTGTGAGGTTTCATTTTTTTGGAAAGGTGAGTTTTGATGTTACCTTAAACTGGTAAAAAAAATATATGAAAGTTCTGGTTGAAACTGTTTCCTCTGGAGTTTATTTCTAAAATCAAAACGCCTCTCTGATTTGAAGTTCTGAAACCCACTGCTGTGAATAAAAATGTGCAGCCATTTCATTTATTCATTTTGGAAAAATGAAAGAGGCAATGAGTAAAACTGCAGTGGGGTGAGGAAAACCTGCTGATCAGATTGAAGGTTACTTATATTACAATAAACATGTGTTGGTCTTGGCTAATATTGGTTTAAGTCACAGTCTCATTTGAACTCAAAGTGCCTTTTGCTTTGGCTGCTCAAAGGACACAATTGTCATCAAGGAAGTAAAATCTCTTCTGTTCCCCCAGCTGGAAGAAAAGAGATTGGAGGTGGCAGTGGAAGGGACAGGGCACAAGAAAGAAAAGGAAAGGAAGGCAGACGCTCGCACACAACTTCTTACAATGGCTCCAGCATGCCCTTCCATTGGCAGGAATCCTTTTGATCAAATCCTTGCCCTGGGCTGAAAGCGTTTTAATGAGCATACAGACGCCGTCTTTTTTTTCTGTGTCTATTTTGTGTTCTTAAGGATAGATAAGTAAAGTGTGCACTTAAATGATCGTGTCTGTGCTCCTTAAATGTGCTCTAGAGGAAACGCGTCGTGCTTGAATGTGGAGGCTGAGCAGTGCCAGCCTGAAGGACAGAAGGAAAATAGCAGAGGAGGAAACTTGAAGTCAACTTGTTTCCTTTAACATTTTGTTTTCTTTGGGAGGAGGAATATACAACCTGCGGAAAGGTGGGAATTTTGGGAGTGGGGGGTGTTTTATGGAAACTCCCGTGTCTTACTAAATTTCCCCAGCACTGGTTTCTTTGAAATTCCCATCAAGGCAACTGTGGTTCACCCAGCTCCTTCTGCCTGCGTCCCAGGGGGGATGTGTGGTGCCGTGCCGGGTGGCAGCAGCCAGCCTCTGCGGGAGGATGCCCCGCACAGTACCTTGGGGGAGTTTGCTCTTCAGACTTGGTCCTAGACCTACGCTGTTAATTCCTGTGTCGGGAAGGACATCCGTGGTTTGATCTGCAGTGACGATCTGCCAGTCCCTACTCTCCCCGCCGTGCTGGTGGCAGGGATGGGACCACACGGAGGAGCTGCTTTTGGCAGCAATCTGAATGTAGTGGGTTTGTGGAGCTGAGAAAAACTTCACTTGCCTGGGCTGCCAACATGGCTCTTCCCATGAGCCCTAAAACACATTAAACATTAAAAAAAAAAAAAAAAAGATTATGCTTGACAAAAGGCAAATGCAGTTTAGTTTGACACATCTCATTATTCTGAGGTGTTTGTGGGAAAAGGCAAACTTTGTCAGTATGTCACCAGGTACTAACAGTTACTGGAAATCAATAAAGGGGCCTGCTCGCCTTTGAAAAAACACTTATCACTAACTTTCAATTTACCTGTTAGGTTTCAAAGATGGGGCTGCAGGACGACGGAAGCCAAGATCTCTGTGCAGAAGAAGCAGAGCCTTCCCCAAACTGGGATGGCAAGAGTTGAAAGAAAGTTTTGCCTTGACAGCAGCTGCCGAAATCAAAACCTTTTTTCAAAGTTTTTTTGATGTGAATCGCAGGAGGCGCGACTACTGGGATTTGCATCCAAACAGGAACCCTGCAGATTTCTGCAAATCCTGGCGACAAAGGTATGACATTTATGATTTGCGACTGTTATTCCACATGTGTGCATTGCCAAAACAAAGCTTTCGAAAAGACAACTTTTATTTGTGACTGATGCAGTTTGTAAACAAGAAAGTGCCAACGTTGAAGCGCTGTCTGGTTTAGCTCAGGGTACCAACTGCTTCCCAGGTAGAGCTTGATTGCTCCAATGGTATTAACAATGCTCTTTCGATAAGGGGAGCAGTATTACTGCATAGCTTTGGCTTGGCTAACAGGTACGTGTGAAGTAACTGTATACTCCTAGCAACGTGGTCCTGGGTAATCAGTGGAAATTTATCTCATAGGAAATAATTTTGATGAGTCCACAGTTTATCTGGTTAGATATTCTGCCTCCAACGATGGTACAAACAGCTCTGGAAAAAAGGTAAACCACCAAATATCGATACCAAGGAAAAAATTTCCTAATTTACAATATTCAGGTATTCGTATAGGTTTTTGTAACTGCTAGTGGTAATTCAGCTCATGCCATTATTACTCCCATTACTGCTTTTTTAGCCAGCTCCTTGGTTATTTTTCTCAATAACATCCTCCAACAGTGACCGTTCCTTAAGTTAAATATACAATATGTAAAACATTCGCGCTTCCAGTTTTAATTTTACTGCATTAGTTTATTAGGAGCCTCAAATTTATCCCACGTAGATTATTCATTACTCCACACACTTCTGCTCAGCTTCATGTGAACTATCCCGCAGTAGAGAAGGAAGAAGGCCCTTGCATCAAATCACTTTTCTTTCCATTCTTGGTAACGATTCTTCCTGCAGCATCTTTTTCAGTGAGGCAATCGGGTCTGTGACACTAGCTAAGAGGGATGCCTCTTTTTTCTTTTTTTTTTTTTCTTTTTTTTTTCCCCCTTTAACAGTGCAATACTTTTAGTGTCATTCTCTTTCACTTAACACACCTTTACAATTCAAAAAAATGTTCCACCTGGTAAGATTTAATTTTAAAATACTCATCAGCTTAAAGATATGTTAATTTTTACGGTAGTTCTACCCTTCTAATTTTGGGGTGTTTTTATTTACCTCTATCCAAATAATAATACTAGCAACTGACATACTCTACACATGCACACACATACATATATATCTCTATAGATAGATATATCTATCTATGTATATGTTTGTAGATATATCTATCTATGTATATGTTTGTGTATATACATACACACATCTGAACTGGCTCTGCTTATTTCAGTCAGCTTTTCAAACAACTCTACTTTCATGCTTCCTGACTACGAGCTGTATTGGCACAGGGCAATTTAGAAAATAATTAATTCATTACCTAATCTCAAGGATACCTGAACAAAATACCAAAACCAACAGAAACAAAAACTTTGGGGGCTTCATCTGTTAGAAGGAACATGTAGAGAATTCAGATGGTATGCAAGTAACTCAGAAAATGTTTATGTGGAAAATTGTCCATGCATTTTATTACTTGTTCACAAAAAATCTCAGTGCACAACTTAGCTAAATTACCGGCAAAGTTAAATTAGGCATGCACACTTAGAATTAAAAACACCCCTTCTGCCTGCCACACAGAGGCCACCAGTTCATAGGGAGAGGGAACACAGCAATACCTGCTCTTCAGTCTGTCAGAAGATGATCTGGCTGGGTATCCGCAAAACAAATTCTTAGCAGAAAAACTAGACTTAAACAAGGACATTTAAAAATTACAACAGATTGCACTTCTGCTGTGGTATTTTTATATGAATTACACCAAAGCGCCAATTCCCTTATCAGAATAATGCAATAGCCACCACTGGTAATGTTGCAGTGTCCCATTTGTACGTTACAGTGTTTTGGAAACATATCCTACAACTGAATATTTGGAATATTTCAGTATTAAAAGTAATGGCCCATGTGAAAATTTTTTGATTTCCTGATATTTGCTGTTTCTCTCAGACAGTACTTTATATATACAGGAGCTAGTCTCTTTTCTTTCACGTAGAAATTATCAAAATTGTGTATTTTCAAACTTAATTGAACTAGTCAGATTACTGGGGTACATCTGTAGCCTGAATCAGGCTCAGCTGTGCCACGGTGCACATAGAGGAAAACCTCCGTGCCTTCAAAGGGCAAAAGGTCCGGAACATCGGGAGTTTGAATACTGCAGAGAGTGAAAGCCCAGGCTTGTGCTACAGTGCTAGGCGTGCTTCTCGGAAGAAATTTGTGACGCTCCTTGGAAGTGACTGCCATTATTTGTGAGACTGAGGTGGGGTCGTATGATGGCTTTATTCAAGGCAGGGCTGTGTGGCAAGCATTCGTGTGAATTTACATGCTCTCATGTGAATAAATGATATTTAAAGTGACGAGGGGCAGAGAGTAGGAAAAATGGGTTCATATTTCTCTGGTTTTCTTTCTTTAAGCAGCTCGCTGCCAGCTGGACTTGCATAGGTATTTGGGTACTGGAAGATGCAGTAAGTGTCTAGTGGAGCTTCCAGATCTTTTTGCAACAATAATGCCATATGGTCGTAACAGAGGCTACAGAAGCTAACCAAGAATTTTAAAAGATCTAGCAGAGGAGCTCTCTGAACCATTAATGATGATTTTCAACAAATCTTGGTGCCCTGGGGTGGTTCCAGAAGGCTAGAAGAAAGCTTATATAGAGCCAACATTTAAAAAGGTTAAACGGGATGACTTGAGTAATTATAGGCCTGTCAACCTGACATTGATCCTAGGCAAAATACTGGAACAGCTGATATGAGACTTGATTAATAAGGAATTAAAGGAAGGTAATATAATTAATGCCTTTCAACATGGGTTTATGGAAAATAGATCTTGTCAAACTGACTTGATATCATTTTTATGAGATTACAAGCTTGGTTGAGAAAGGTAATAGCACTGATGTAATGTACTTAGATTTCTGTAAGGCATTTGACTTGGTACCACCTGACATTTTGATTAAGAAAGGAGAATGCTACAAAATCATTGCAGTAAACATCAAATGGATTAAAAAAATAGCTAATTGGTACATCTCGATATGTAATTGTAAATGGGGAAAATTCATTGGGCAGGTGCATCTCCATTGGAGTCCTGCAGAGAATGGTTCTGGATCCAAAGCTGTTTAACATTTCTAACCGTGTCCTGAAAGAAAAGAAAAACAGTCACTATAGATTATACTTACAGACCACACGAACACTAGGAGAGTAGACAATAGTAAAGTGAATGTGTTGCTCATAAAGAACAAGCTAGATATTTTGGCTAAACTCTAATGTTTTCCATCTAGAAACAACAAAGGTTGGCTTTACTAGACCTTACCTGTAGTAGATATGACATTTAAAAAGACTTAGGACTCATGACAGGTGGATAATCAACAAAACAGAACTTCCAGTGGAGTGCAGTGACTAAAAGTCGTCATATTGGATGTGCAGCAGGGGATGTCAGGTCTGAGCAGGGTGGGTTTATATTACTACAGATATTGCCATCAATACCACCCCTTTGGGAGTATGGGGTCCCATTCTGAATCCCAGCTCAAGAGGGATGTTGATAAGCTGAGGAGCACTGGGAGAAGATCCCCAAGAGCATGTGAGGAACTGCAAGAGGTGATTTGTCATGAAGAGCTCAATGAATTCAGTCTTTCCCCCAGGAAACAGCGGACTAGTGAGGTGAGCTGATCACAGTCCAAGATTATCGGATTTGTTTTCCCCAACTTTCCCCGTCTAAAAGATAGGAATATGGTCTAGACTCACTGCTTTGTCACCCTTATTCAGTCAGTGCAGAAGTTAGTTATCTCCAGTGGGCAACTAATCCCATACAGAGGTAGCTGCACTGAATTGCCTTCTGGTAGCGCCTGTTTCTCTCAGCTGATTACAGAAGGATCCCCAAACACCGGGTGAGACAAGATGCTTCATTTTTGCGTGGTTAGAGTTAAATGAGATAATCCCACACTAATTGCCTCCATGGGGAATGTAATTTTTAAAATGAAGGCTCTTCAGTCTGTTAAATAACAGGCTCTGAAGGTTGGAAGTTTTATAGGGACAAATTCAGATTAAAAATCAGGTGCACATTTTTCTCAGGGAGCGTAATTAACCTTTGGAGCAAATTACCAAGGGTTGTGGCACTTTCTACACCGGTGGAAATTTTAAAATCAAGATGGAATGTTTTTCTAAAAGATTTGCTCTACTTAAAATGCACTGATTTGGGGAAGTTAAGTGGCTTACGTTGTACAAGAGGTCAGAGAAGATCATTGCTTTTGTCCTTTCTGGGCTAACGATACGTGCTTCTATGTCTTGCAATACTAGAACAACTTTAAAAAATTTTTCCTTAAGTCTTTCGCCATTCCTAAATTTCCTTCCTGCTAACAATAATTAGAATTCCCTGCCTCGCAGAACAAACACGTTAAGGTCTTTGAGGTGCGTAAATATCCTGGAAACGAAGGCCGTATAAAAATCTAGGGTATGCTGAAGAAACATAGACGATTAGGGTAGATAGAGCTCAAGTAACATTCGCTGCCCAAGTGCTAATTGTGTGTTAGTCTTGTTGGTGGGTGCTGACTCGTTACCAAATCTGTTGCCAGCTTCCATATAATTAGGGCACAAGTGTCTTGAAAAAGACACCCCCAGTGTTTTCAAAAATATCCCGCAAAATGTCCCATGGTTTCCTTTGTGCAATAGGTGCTGGAGCAAGGCCAGATCCACCCTGCTCTTGGCCTCCACACCCTGGCGGTTCATGGTTCAGGCTAGCAAGGTCACACTGTTGATGTGGGGTTAAGTGAACAGGAAAGTCATTAAAATTTATGTGATTTTGGCAATGTGCTGTATTTTCCCTGTCTCAATTCGATGACTGTCTGGATCAAAAAAAAAGGAAAAAAAAAAAAGAGAAAGGAAAAAAAGATGAAGAAGAGAAACAGGGAAGGATTAGAACCATTCAGAGAAAGAGTTTTCTTCAGTCTGACTTTGACTTGATTATCTAGATGAAAGTCTAAATCCCCATCGCCAAAGGACAATGTGATGACGGAGACAGTCCCCTTCAGAAGCATTCAGAGAGAGAGGTTGAGCAATGTGTAGAGCTGGACACAAAGTTTCCACTTACATTGTTCTGGGTGACCAATTGGTTTTTACACTTTGTGAAAATTATCTACTGTGGAATTTTTCACATTTTCTCTTTAAATACGTGTGAACACAAAGTGAAATGTTTTTAGTTTTAAACCGAAAATTATCAGGAGCATGTATTTTAAAAGCCACCATGTTGGCTGGTAAAAACTGTAATTCAGATACCTTAATTTCTTATTCTTTTATGTGGGCCAGGTTTCTGCCTATCTTTCCCAAGATACACTGTAAGCTGAGATCAGAACATCCTCTCTATACAATATAAATATAATATATTCTTACAAATAATAGTTGTTCAGCAGTTTCTCAGTGGGACTGGAGAATCATGGAGCCAAAGAGCTAGCAGAATGTCAGGCTAGGAAACACATGAGCTATGGGCCCATGAAGTACCATGACATTTTAAAATCAAAACTCATAGCCTTTGATGAACACTTGGAAAAATTTTAAAAAGATGAACACTGAGGGGAAAAAGGAGTATTCTGGGAAGCAACAGGGACATTCAGGCACATTAAGAAAGAAAGAGCACAGGAAAAATAAATAGGCAAGATAAACTGAGAGCAAACTGAACAAGTGATACCACATTGCGTGACTCCTAAAGGAAGTGATTTGAGAGACCAAAACAATTTTAGCTAGTGTGTGCCTTAAATCCACGGGTCCTCAGTGATGTCCCTTGATGTAAGTGAGGACAGGATTTTGTTGCTAAAAAATTTGAAGTATGTCCTTCAACAAATTTTTGAGATGTAGGTCTCAGGATCACGGATCAGGTATTTCACTGCTCACATGACTGCTAACAGGTTCCCATCGCCACCGGCAGCACATGAACCTATGGGCCACAGAGCCGTTGGCATGAAGCTCCTGATGCTCAGGTGTAAGTAGAAACCAGCAGAAATCTGACAAAGCTGTGGGCCTGACCACTCTGCAAAGCAGAGATCCCGGCATTGGGGTAGGTGGCCCAACACCCTCCACCTCCCTTTTTTCACGTGCTTTGGCAATGCTTTCAAAAAACTCTCACAATGTGCTGGGAAGGAGGGGAGAGCCTGAAGGTCTTTGGGCTTTATAATCAAATCTCCTCCAGACGCCTTTGGAATGACATCTTTAGCCTATGTGCTGGGCTCTGCTTTTCTTTACATTTGAGCTGGGGACACTTAGACCCTTGGCTGAAAACACTGAATACTGAGAGGAGGAAGAAATTTGCAGTCAACCCAGAGAGATGCACCGTTGTGGCTGAGCATCTTCCGAAAGCAAGATCAGCTGTACTTCACCGGGGGGGGGGTTCCCACCTGAAATGCGAGGAAATCGCACCTCTGTGACTGTAACTTATCCTGCCCCTACTAGAGGCTTGTGCCTGCCCCTGACACTCAGCAAGCAGTCGGTCAAATGCTACCTGGTAAATTCAAAACAAACCCAACCCAAGAGTCATAGCCAGGCCTTGCTTCCCAACTTTCGCTTTCCATGATGATTTTCTGCCTGAATACATATAAAAGGAAGCAAATGGGAATTCAAATTCTGTGACAACTCATTATAGTTTTTTCTGCTTCAGTAACCTTATTGATTACAGAAAAGACTGATTGAACGTATGCTTCATATTTTTTTCCCCAAACACTTTCAATAAATCCCCTTTATGTGCCGCAAAAAATAAATAAATAAATAAAGTGTGTCTTCCTGACAGCTGGCTGTAGAGTAAACTTAGAGCACCTGCTTTCTTCTCTTTTGTTCATTTTTTACTGCTAAATGAATAACACTTAACACTAAATAAAGAAGGAGGGTGACCATGGCTACTGAAAAAGATTCAAAGGCAGTCTGTGCGTTGCTTTTAAAGAACTGATTGCAAACATGTAGTGTACGGCAGATAACAGTATTCCTGCACAATAATCTAGCAGTAATTCGCATTGTGGTTTAAGTGCCAGATTCTCATGAAAGCCACTGAATAATCTAAGGCAACTCTACTCTGTCAGGTGCCACACGTTTCTTTGGCAAATGTAACCGATAACGCGTTTAAAGGTGCTGGTAGGGCAGGCAGCGTCCTTGAAAGCTGGCAGAAGGGGGCACAAGCAACTTTACCTTATTTTGGCCTCATCTGTAGGAGGGTTTGGGGAAAAAAAACCCCAACCTTCTTGAGGTCTTGATTATTTTGTTTGTAAATAACCATCTGCTTCTTTCTGATCAAGAGCCAGCATAGTAAGGTATGACCCCAGGGAAAGCTGTGATTGATACTCCGCCACCTCTGTTAGCGGGGGTGCCGCACAAAAGATAGCGTTAGGCTCACCAGTGGCCCATGATGAAAAAGAATACACTTTCTTTAAAAATGTAAATGATCTGATGTTATAAAGGGATGCAGGTGGCGTGGGGGAAAAGCCCAGCCATCAAACACCTCATTTCTGTCATACCTATCTACCCTCCCCTCTCCCGCTCGTTTGTTGGTCCAGCTGCTGATCTTTGCTCCGGAGAGGGAGGCTGCACCGCCGGGGCCGGGCACGGCAGGCACGGCAGGCACGGCATCGCCCCCCGTTCCCGCCGGCCGCCCGGAGTCACGTCTGTGTCACCGGCTCACCACTGACTCCGAGCGTGACCTTGGGCAAGTCCCCTAAGCTCTTCGTGCGTCAGTTTATCTACTGGTGCACTAGATATAATACCTTTACTGAGGATTATGGCAATTAAACGCTGTTTGTAAAGCACGCCGAGATCCTCCGTGCTACAGAAATGAATATTGTGGCTGTGAGTTTGCCGTGCTGATCCATTGCAGCATATCGGTGAGAGCAGCTACGAAGTTCCCGTGCTGCCTTCCTCGTCTCCGAGGACTTTGGGGACCTGTCCTGGGAACCAGAAGCACTTCAGAGATCAAGAGCTTTTTTACAGAACAAAATGGTTTCGGCTGCTGTTGTCCTGTCACTTGTGGCAATCTTTGTGAATGCCGCGCTTAAAAAAAAATAAATCAGCTGCTAAGAAGTGTTTCTGACCATTCAACATTCGAAAAATCAGCTGCTGAGAATTGTTTCTGGCTATTCAGTGTTTGCATCCTTCTCTGCAACCCACTATTCGCACCGGTAAAGCACTAGTTGTTACCAGGCAGAAACCAGTGGGGAAACTGTTCAATGAATTTAAGAAAAAAAGGGGGGGAAAAATAGGTTATAAAACCCTCTAGTGTCTGGTGGATTTTTTCACTTAGGTATTTCAGCTTAATGTGCTTTTAGTGGAAAGGTTCCAAAATGTACAACCAGGAAAAAAAAAAAAAAAAAGAGAGGGGGAAAAATTCCCAGGCAAAATAACTAGAGGTAAATTCAGTGTTTTTCCACTCCAGTGACCACAACCTTTGCTTTTATTCTGGTGCAAACAGCTGCAGGTGCCTCAAGTCAGCCAGTTCTATCTATCTGCAATGTCATCCATGTTTACTTGCAGCACTGGACTTTCGATTCTGTCAGGGTGCCAATCCAACGGGCCGCCAGGCACTGCAGCTGACAGTCAAATCTGTAATGCTGAATCCTTCTTCTGGAAAAAAGGGCTAAAGAGGTTAATACACTCAAGTAAGGATAAACACACCAGCTGTTATAGTTTCTAATATTTAATGTCATTATCAAATAAAATAACTCCTAAGAAATAAAAAATAGTCAGCCTCCAAATCACTCATCTTTGTTAGTATTAATAAATTATCTGAAAAGCCTACGCTATAAAATAATAATAGAGAGCCTACAATTAAAGCCATATTTGCTCTTCTGCTCTGCTGATGTTGCTCTGCGGTGATACCATTACCTTTTGGTGTTTCATCAATACTGGCATCATGCACTGCACAGTATCTATAGGATAATCAGAGATGGATTATCGGAATGTAGAGGAATATAACTTCTTTTTTTTTTTCTTTCAAGGTACTTGTTGAAATATTTTATCTATATCTGATTTACTGAATGTAATTATTCAAATATTTCATGACTCTTGGTCTTTCTCGTTTACAAAAATCTGCTTAGGATCATAAGAACAATGAGTCCCGCAACAACGAGAGCGCTTTTGTGTGTGTTTGTGTGTGAAATCTCAAAGGACGCCCTCCAGAACTCATTACTGGGGCTAAATACTTTTTAGAGAGTCAGGAAGTGAATATATGTTTTCCTCCCGTCATTATAGCTACGGCTTCCACTGCCGTTCGTCAGCGTGGATTAAACAGGGGATAACTTGAGCACATTCAGAAAGGTTGGGAAATACAAACGCACAATGGAAGAGGCTTCACAGCCTGCAAAACAGCTTGCAATGAGCTGAGCTTCTAGTTTATGATCTATGTTACAGCAAGACACACTCACTGCCTTGTACTTAAAGGTCTATGACCAATTCCATAAAATCCTTGAATTTTAGGATTTGTTAGTCAACCATTTCAAATTGCATCAGACCGAAGCTTGTCAATCCAGTTACGCTTACTTTTTGGTTTTACAAGGTTTGATCGAAATTTGTTTCTCCTGTTATTGCTTAGCTGTGGGCAAAGGCACGGAGTTGGTAGGGACTTCGGGGGATGACTTTGTCGGTAAAGGCAGTGCTGCTGCTCGCCGTGGGATCACCGCTCTCACCAGCCGCTTTGAGGCACAGAAGGAGATATTTACCCTCGTTGTGTACCTCTCCAAATCCATCTTAAGCCTGACTAATGTTGTTCTTTTGCTGTCCTTCTCCACACAGGTGCATTTATTTCCTGCGTTGTACTTTTCAACAATGTATGGATTAAGGAAAAAAAGAATAGATTTTTTTTTTTCCTACCAGTATAATACCAAGTATAAGGTAGAGCTGCCTGAATCACAGAAATTCCTTCCCATGAAAAAATGGTCATTTTGAAATTATCCCTCTCCCTTTTCCCCTCAAATTGAGATTTTTCATTTTTTTCTTTTCTTTTTTTTTTTTTTTAAAATGTAAATTTTTTTTCCTGGGAAATGCTCTCCAGAAAAAACCAAAAATCTCTTTCAGGGTAAGCAAACTGGAATTTCTTGGGGCTTGCCAGCTGCCTGCTGAAAAGGGAGAGCGGCAGGAGCCTCGTCGGCAGGCTGCTGCAGGCTGGCCACCCCACGCCTGCCTCTCCTCCTCCTCCTCCTCCTCCTCCTCCTCCTCCTCCTCCTCCTTCTCCTCCTCGCCTTCCCCCTAGCCTGGCTGCTGGGGAGGCAGCTGGGCTGCAGGGCCGGCAGAGCGCCAGGGCACTCAACCTCCCCTCCTCCCTCTTCCAGACCTGCTGCATCTCCCCAGCTGCCTGCCTGGAAGACTATTGTCAATTTTGCTCTCTCCCTGCAGACGACAACAAAATCGACAGGGGCCTTCCAGCCAAGCAGCCATGGAGCCATCAGTTTGATTTTTCCTAATAGAAAATCAGAAATTTCTGGCAAAATTGAAATTTTCCCATAAAAGAAATCCCGGTTTTATAAAAGGCATATTTTTCCCCCAGAAAGTCATTCCAACAGAACATTCCCAGCTGCTGTAGTTTGAGAGACCTTTGAATTAAAGTCTATAGAAAAAAAACGCTCGTGTGTTTGGCTGTGAAATAAGGGCGGGTGAATGGAGTCAAATGCAAATAGAAACTGCCTGAGAACCAGTGTGCAGGGTCCCACCATCTAAGGATCGGGCCCAGGGTATTTATGTGACCTTAAAGGAGCTATAGGGGATCGTAGCTTTACTATAAAGTACTAGAGATGATAATTAAGACTTACATAGCAAGGTTATGTCTCTTTTGAATAATTTACACAGGTCTGAACTCTCGTGAGAATGATTCCCAGCTCGCAGTTGCTACCAGACTGGTTCAGAAAAATATTCAAGCTTTTGTGGCCTCATCAAAATAGAAACCTTCTCAGCAGCGGCACATCAGACGCTGCCAGAGAGAGGAAAAAAAAAGAAATTTCACCCAGACTAGTGCTACAAAGTCACCTTTGTCTCTGTTTATCTGCGTGCTGTTGGGGGTGATTCTCTTGTTGGTAAAGGATCCAGCATTCCTGCCTGTCATCTGCGCCTATGGATTTCGGGAGAGAGAGGCCCCGGTGCCAGCGGTATCAGGGAGCCTCAACGCGTGACCCGAGCACACCTTCCAAAGGGGTGTGAGATGAGAAGGTGCAGGTAGTCACGACCGGCGTCCCGTGCAGGTTTCCCTCTGTGCCGTCTCCAAGTCCACGTTGAACGCATCGCCCTTCCTTCCAGCTGCAGGACTGCAGATTTGACTTGGAAATGCTTCCGCTTTTGCGGTTTTCCCCTAGCTAGGATTCCTCGGTTGGTTCAAATACCAGCTTCTGATTTCCAGAGGAGGAGGGAGACTCGTGCCCAAGGCACCAGGTTGTTAGTACCCGAGTAGGACTGCGGAAGCAATTTTGAAAATATTTCCTTGTGTTCTGACACTACCTTTTTCCCAGCGACCTTGTAACAACAGCGAGGAGCAGATAGCACAGTCTCCGCTCAGGCAAACCTCCCACTGAAGTCATCTGGAGCTTTATCTGAACGAGATCTGTAAGAGGGTCAAATGTAGCTCCATTTGTGCTGCTGAGTGGTGCGAGGCCTTGTGCGGGCTCTTTGCAGCAGGTGAGTTTCTCTCCAATGGGAGCAGCTTTTCGCAGAACAGCACAGGAGCCTTTTACACGCTCTGGAAGTGTTTTGCAAGTAAAGCACCGTTAAGCAATCAAAACGCAAAAGTTTATCGGCTGATTAAATGTGAATAAAAATAGTCAAACCCAGAGCGAGCCCATGGAGATGTGGCGAGGTGAAGCCCCCCTGCGTGGTACCCGGCAGGCGGGACGCCTTGCCGTAGGGCTGCAGGATCGGCCCCCCGTGGTGGCTACACATCTTGCCTCCTGTGCTATTGATTTTACCCCGCCTGAGACACTTCTGTAATACGGAGGCACAGCGGGGTGAGTTAGAGGATGGAGTGACAGCTTTCTTTCTGACTGTACTAGCCTTCACAGATATAAACCAAACCCTTTATTTGCACGTAAATATTTGCAATTAATTCGTGATAGTTTTGTTTTCAAATGTTCATTAAAACTTCTCTCCCCTATATTTTATTCATATAGATCAGTCTTTGGCCAACATCTTTCACAAAGTGCTAAAATTTGCCCTTGAGGCATCAGATGGAGTAGTCGGATTGTCAAATAAGTCTCCTAATTGAAGTTAACACTGGCACAATATTTGTCTTTTGAAAATAAACATTGCCAGCAAAGTTGCAGGTCCGCCACTCTTGTGTGAGCTCTGGCAGTGCTGGAGAGCCGTGGCGCGTATAGCAGAAAAGGGGGAGTTTGATACGAGGAATAGCTTAGAAATTAGTATGTTAGCATATTGTTTCAGTGAAATACCAAACACGCTAGAGTTTATCAAAACAAACCCAGCTAAAGCTGCCTTTTGTGTTGAAGTCACATGTTAGCAGGTACAAAGAATAAATAAATATTCTCTTTAAGCAATGTATTTGCCTTTTTATATCTTAAAGGGTCAGAAGCAGACCCGGGAAATCAATAGTTCTCCTTGCACTGCGTGAAATTAATCAGTAACTTTGGAGACACTCTGTATTAAGAAAACAAGCTGAATGAACATCACATGGCTTTTAAAGACGTCCTCGTGTGACGTTCCTGGTGGGTCTGAGACGATAAAGGACTGAGTATTTTCCAGCACAGTGCCTACAAGAAAACCGAAACCAGAACACAAGACAAAGTACCATTTCGCTCTGCCCGCTCCAAGACGAATCAGGAAGCCAGTGTTAGTGTGGTGGTAAGAAACCTGATAGTCTATTGTGCCTGTGAACCATCTGCGAGGGAAAAGGTCATAGAACTGGCTTTTGCCACTCACCTTGAGGGGTACCTTACCTCTCCATCGTGAATCCGGCAGCTGGCTTCAGCAAAGTGCTTAAAATCACTGCCCTCCCGAAGCACGTGCTTGGCTGGAGTAGAAGTGGGGCATGTGCTTCTGGATGTGCTGGGACTTCTGTGGGCAGCTCTGGTGACCAGGTAGGACCGCTTCAGGTACCGGGTGATGTGCAAATGTAGCAGAACATGGCACGTAATGAAGCCTCTAATCCCTGGGTTTCCCTTTTTCCCCGTTCACACAGTTTACAATTAAAATGCTGGTTTGTATTTGCTGTTTGCTGTTATTTTGAATAAGAATCTTCCAGGAAGAGTTCATCACAAATGCAGAAACTGTGCTCTGCAATAAGCTGTTACATACGCCACCTGATCCTGCCTCTGCTCCCTAGCTGTTTGGTTTTATGTAACGAATCCAGAAGCGATATAGGGGTGTGCAACATTTGCTATTCAGGTTCATATGACTGGCAGGTCTCTGAATTCGTGGTAGGTGATAATTCAAATACCTGGGCTGAAAATTCTGCTTCATCAACAGCGAGAGGACTATTAGATGAACTGAAGCCATTAACAGCAGGTGATCAGACAGCCCACTCCTGCCTGAAGTCTCTGTCCTGGCTGGGAAGCTCCCTGGGTACTCTGCCTACCTCCCCTTGGGCCCTCTGCTAGGCGGTCCCGTTCCCAACCTGAGCAAGTCCAAATGGCCTAGGAGTGCAAGCGGAACAACTTCATTTCAAATGACCGCTTGCAACGACTGTAATCGCGTAGCAGACGCTGCTGGTGGTGGGGTGTCCTTGGTGCATCTCCTGCTGCCCCGGCGAGTGCAGCTGCTCCATGCTGCACGCCCTGATGGTTTCAAGCAGGCCCAATGCAGAGCTGTCCCAACGCTGCCGTTGATAATCCTTGTGCAAGCAGGACCTGAAATGGCTCCGGACAAGCCTGGGACTGCAGTGGAGGAGAGTAGGAAGATGATGTAAATGTCATCTGTGTCCCTTGGTCTCCCCAGACGAAGAGCACTTGAGAACTAAGTGCTCTTGCACGTGCTACAGTAAGGACAGAGCACTCGCAATGCGGACGAGTGGCTCTGAGCCACGTGAACCGAGCCTGGGAGCTTCAATTTAAAGCACGAATACCCTAAGGGGCCTCCCACTGATAAAACAAAACCTGCTGACTTTGAGACGAGCAGAATGAGGCTTTTGTATCAATGTAATACAAAACATGAATTGCTTGATGGGAAGTGAAGACTTGCTGATAGCATGGGAGCAATAGAGAGCTGATCCTACTTCCATTAACTTTATTGGGAGCAGACCCAAAATATTTAAGTGGAGATTGGCATGTCACATCTATCTAATCTAAAGTATCTCAGGATTTATGTTATGGTATCAGCCCTGAGACAGATGGATGAAATATTACTCCTACTACATTTAATTTATAATCTTCATCTCACTAAACCTGCACCTACCTACTTATATGGTCCCCATTACCAAAGTAGCTGAGTGGCTGCCAAGTATTTAGACATATAAATAAAATAGCAGAGATGATTTTGTTCTCTGTCTTCCTACTTCTCCTGTAGTTTATAAGATGCCCTGTAAGGTTCGCACTTGTTCTGTTTAAGGTTTTGTGCGTAAGCGGATGGGACTGGGAATCTCTGAGTTTTTTTCAAAATTTTGGGGGAAAACAGGTACGCCACAAAAGAGGTGCGCCTTTATTTCTGAATATATTGAGATCAATGACTGTCAGAAAGGATAAAAGCAAATAATAGCGTCTAGCTCCAGGAGCCGTGAGAGTTTCATTGCATAAGCTCACAAACTTCCCCTGTTGGTTCACAGTCCAGACTGTTCTCGTCAAATGTCACAGGAGGTCATGTTGGTGGAAGGAGATGTGATATCTCAGAAAGCAAAGTCCAATACCCTGAATGGCTTTGACTATCAAGACAGAAACACCGGGCAAACCAAAGGAATTTGTGTAATTTGAGTAAATGGGATGCTGTGTTTCGAAGTTTCCCGAGCTTTCACAGGGCTTGTGGCTTCATTCCTAGATGTGATAAACAGCCACGGCAAAACTTCAAAGCCAAACAGCGCACGAGTGTCCAGTCTGTGTCTCGTAGGGCTGGCTGTGTACTTTTGGCTGGTCAGTCACAGACAGAAAGTTGATTACCAAGAACTGAGTAAAAAGATGTGTGCTTCCCCTCTTTACAACAACATCACTCCAGCCCTGAGTGGGCAGCGCCGCAGCTACCAGCTCTTCAGAGAGGTGCTCTTGGAGAACACGGTGGTGGTTGTGGCTGGAGCAAGACACGCAGGACCAAAGTTACCACCTCTTTGGGCTATGTACTCAGCCTGCTTCTCGCCACGGTCAGCGCTCATCGTGTGGCCATCAGGGGCTGCGTCTTAGGAGGGTTCAAGATGGAGCAACAGTTGCTCTGAGACTGGTCCAAAAGAAGATGTTTCAAGATGTGTCCTCCAAAGCTGGACAGGACTATGTTTTCTCTTTTCTATTTCTGGCTGCTGCTGAGCTCATGAATCTCCGCCAACGGATAAATAGATAGCCCTGGACCCTTTTCATAATTGTTTCTGGATATATCCTTCCTCAATCTTATTCCGCACAAAACGTCTTGAATAGCTCATTTAAGGAGAAAACACTTGAAAAGTATATTAGCAAACTCTTTCAGTGGGGTAAAACCATCAACATGGAAAATGCAAGTTTTCAAGAGAGCCATTAAGTGTGATTAAACCTTTAAAAAGGGAGAACAATGAATGCAGCCTTGTATTTAGCAATTTCATATCTTTAATTGTACAAAGATTTTCTTTAAAAGCACAAGCCTGAAAGGAAGCTGAATGTTACAGTATTTACTGAAGGAAAGCAATGAGAGAAGGCCTGTTCACTAGCTAATGGAGTGAAGCCCAGAAATAATGACAAAAAAGCGGTAACGACCGCTCTCCAACACAACATATATAAAAGAGGAAGCCATAAAAAGGCAACAATTCTTGACTTAGCTTTGAGTTTCACAATGACTGTGATTACAGATAGCAAGTGGAAGAGCATATAAGCCATGACGAAATCTAGTTGGCTTTGCAATTGAGATTCAAGTGAAAAAAAGAAAAAAAAGCAACAGGGGCATTGAATTTCTGCAGCACAAATTTTGGATGGGGTATGAGAAATGGAAAGAAAGGAAGAAAGAGCAAGGCCATCAAAAAGTTCAGCGGAAAATGAATATATTCTCGTCCATTCCATCTAATAATAAACACAGTAGGGGCCAGATCCTCAGCTGAACTGAACGGGTAGTGCCAGTGCTGAAGCTAGTCTGCTGTTCCTGCAGATGTGAACACCACAGGGTCACACGCATCCTGCCGTACGTTAGCCTGTGCCGTCTTGCAGCATCTTTCGCGTGCAAGGAAAACTTTGACTATCGGGAACTAGAATGAAAAAAAAAAAAAAGGGCAGCTAAAATCCAACTGCTTAAAGCATACAATAATTGTATTTATGATACATTTCATGTTAGTTTAATTATTAGTGTTACGTTAAGGAGAAAATATTTTGACACATTTTAATGACATATGTTAATTACTAGCTTTATTCTTCTTGATCAATATTTTTAAAAAGCAGTGTTAACGTCTGATCTGTGATCACATGTGTACACGGCTTTCTTCATACATGTAATACTAAGATTATATATGCATGTACTTTTCCATGACAGAGCTATGTTATCTCAGATGCAGCCTTAGGCGCTCTTTAAATTTTAGTGGGCATCTTTCTATAGTGCTTTTCCTAAAGCTTTCCCTTTATATGTCTATGAATACCTTGAAAGTGCAACTTTTATTCACTCATTTAGTTAGAAAACAACAAACCCGAAGTTTTTTATACTCAACGGTTCTAGAGAAAGTAAAAATAAAACAACCCTGAACCTTAAAGGTACGAAGTCCAGAAGGCGAGTGAAAAGAACCCCAAAAGGATTGAAATTGCGACCCGATGACCAGCGGCAGGACAGCGCCAGTCCAGCGCTGGTGGTCCCAGGCAGGGGGAACGTAACAGGGTGCACTCCCGACCCAGCGAGCTCGCAGGGAGAAGGGTGACTGAGGTTTAATGCTGCCATGTAGAAAGACTGAGCAGAACCATATTAGCTCTCCGAGGAGTTTGCCTAAACAAGTTTATTGCACTCGCGCAGAGTAGTATGAGCTGTAAGCTTGTTATTTAAAATCATGACTACTTGCATGAGCAATGAAATAAAAGCAAAGAGTCGGGGAGGAATGGAGGGGTAATGTGCAGGTGGCAGCACGTCGGTAGGCAGAAGGACAATGACAAAGGATACCATTTTCAACGACTACAGAAGCTAGTGGGACTGTGGGACAAGCATATGGGAAACTTAAATATCTGATGCCTACCATGGAACCAGCGGCTTGCTGATGATGGCCATATGGGATATGTCTGATAGAGGTGATGAGCATAAAGAATCAGACAAAAATGCTGTTTCAGAGCAGCCAAAACTATTCGCAAATGCAGTCTCATTCACTGAATAGTTTCAGTCGGAAAAAAGAAAACACGCTGGAGATACAATTCCTTCTTCAGGTCTGGTATTGAATCTGAACAGGGGTTTGTGAGCCTGGTAGCTTGCTGGTAGCTCAGTTGGCTTAACATTCTACTTCTCTCTCTGCAAAATCTTGCCTCATCATTAGAGCATCAGGACTGTAGTAATAGTGTTAATCCTCTTTGCACAGGCGAAGCGATGGAACGTGTACCCTTCAGACCAGCCCGGGTTATCCCGGGATTTCCCACCTCTCTCTGGCCCAGTGTACAATTAATTCCTCAATGCAAAATAACCTGCTCGAACACAGCCTGAGGGAGCTCCAGACCTGATCCAGTGTGGGCCATGGTCCCACTCTCAGTGTGGGGCTGGACTAGAGACTTCCCCAGGTCCCCTCCAACCAGCTTTTCTGTGCCTCTGTGATGATATCCCACCCCTGGTTAGGTGGGTGTTAGACAGGCACCCGCTCTTCAGCGTTGGCATCTATCTTCCTTTGCTTTTATTGTGTAACGATTAAACAGAGATGGTCCCAGAAAGATTGTCTTGGGATTTTTCAACATAGTAAATGGACAACAAGTGCCCAGACCAGGCAGTCCTGGTACTGAATTAGAGCAAGGTGGAGGCTCCTGGCTCCTTGCTTTGAGAAACAGCCCTGCCACCGAGACATATTGAGCAAGTGGGCATAGCTGTCAGAAGAATCCAGCAGGAGAGGGTCCTTCCAGGTTTGGCTATTCATTTTGGAACACTTACATTTTTAATTACAACGATGATTCAAGCTGGGACTGAGGATTCCCGGTAGCTCTGAAAATAACATCCAAAGTTGAGCCATAATTGTCATTAAAGGTGCTGAAAATAGTTGTAAAGCAATGTACTGATATTTCCTGTAGTCCCACCAGCTCTGCAAAACGTTGATGGAGGCACCACCATAAAACTCTTGCCTGACAAACGAAGAGGACAGTGCCTGTAATTTAGACTTTGTAGTCTGCCGTCGATTAAGCTGTATGAAAATCACTAGACCGAAGCGGGTATTTGCGTGGGAAAGGTGAATGAAAATGCTCGCTATGGACTACGTATACTGAGGTTTTGCTAATGAAGAAATAGTGCAAATACAGAGTTCCACTGACTAAAATAAAAACAAACTAAACTTGACTTCTCTGCGCCATAACCCTTAACAATGGTAATAACAGGCACTTAAGCAAGATGACATTTTGTGATTATAAATGACTTCCTTATATGAAATGAAATCACG
This sequence comes from Phoenicopterus ruber ruber, assembly GCA_009819775.1. Taxonomy (NCBI): domain Eukaryota; kingdom Metazoa; phylum Chordata; class Aves; order Phoenicopteriformes; family Phoenicopteridae; genus Phoenicopterus; species Phoenicopterus ruber. The sequence continues at coordinate 24,891,066 of CM020217.1, read as the reverse complement.
AATTGTTTCGTAAGTATTACATCCCTGACACCCCCAGGACTGTGCCATTTTTTTCCCAATGAAGCGCTTAGGCAATTACTCTTTATGGATAAGGTGGGAACGGCTGGATGTACAATGGTTTCTGCATTAGCAAAGTTGCTGCGCTATAGTCTGCTGTTTGCGTCTACTAACCTGTGGTGACCAGAAGCCATTATTTCCAACGGACACAATGGCAACCAGAAACATTACTCTCACAATCCTGAAGAATGCAAATGCATTATCTCATGACCTCCAAGGATATGGTACGTGGCACTGCCGCTCACAAAGTTTTGAAACTGGTTTGCAGGGTACTTATGTCTACTTGCTCACAGAAAATTACTCCTGTCACTTGTTTTGTTTTGACCTCCAAGGAAAGTGAATGGCTCACATGCGTGATCTTTAAATACATGTCCATGTCACGAGCAGAAGGGCTGGGAGTGAACAGGCTGAGGAGGCATAAGAGATGAGCTGTTGTGGGTGGGGAATGAAATAAAAGCCTGGTCACATGGAGGAACAGCAAACAAGGCAGCAAAGCTGTCGGAGAGATTTTTTTCGGTTCTCCGAGGTGCAAGACTGGTTAAACAAAGGTGGTTTAAGAAGTGTATTACCAGGGTTTCACTAGCCATTCACCAGCGGTGGTCCATCAGATCTTGTCCTTGTGCAAGCTGGGCCCCTCTGGCACACTCAAGGAGGGAGCATTTGCTTAAACTAAGCCTGAATCGGGCCCAGCAAAGCAAGGAAGAGAGATGTGCCACTGGAAGAGCAAACAGTGGGAGCCAGGGACTGCCTATCCTGGATGGATTAGGCCACCAAGATCATAAATGGTAACTGTACCCTGTTCCCTGAGTTGTACTACCACGCATCTGTGAGTGATGATACATTTTGGTGACCATGACCAAAACTTAGATGAAGCTGACATTTACTTGGTTTTTTTCCCTTTGTTTTTCTCCTCATTATCTTACTGTGATGAAATAGTAAAACTACCTCCATACCTTAATTGTGCATTTCTTATATCAGCAAGCCGGTAAACAAATTTGACCTTAAGTTGGTTTTTTTTCAGGTTACTGAAGTCCTTGGTTTCCTAGCTTTGCTTTATAATGCTTGACTTGGGATAAAGCATCCCCAGCTTGTTTTCACCTTTGTTTTGCTCTCCATCACTCACATATACACATGTGCACATGCTTCAATTTCTACTCTAATATAATTTCCTTCTCCTGGAACTTTTTTCCAAACAAATTCTCAAGACCCCAAATGAAATGCTGTTTCGAAATTATTACTATTGTTGTCACTGTTAACTAGCGGCACAGAAAAAATTCAACAGGTTGTTGCCTTTTAAAAAAATGCAACCACAATTTGAGCTTTCTTGCTTATTGCTGATTTGTGTTCTCTGATATCTCATTGATCCCCAATCCAAAGCGTGTGTTGGGCTGCCTGTGGAATATGCTGGGACGACCAGCATAGCCATGCAAGAAGCCACTGTCTGCCTCCTGCTTTCCCTGACGCTTGGGAGAAGGACAAATTGTGTCGGGCGGACATCTGGTACAGCACACGCTGCTGGGCAGGCTGGCATGGCTGTGCCACCAGGTGCACGGGGGGGCAAAGCAGAAACTCCACCAGCGCAAGGGGAGCGGGATACAGCACCTCTACACACAGCATCTCCACACACAGCATCTCCACGTACAGCACCTCCACGTACAGCACCTCTACATGCAGCACCTCCACATGCAGCACCTCCACATGCAGCATCTCCACGTACAGCACCTCCACATACAGCCTCCCTGCGTACGCTCCCTGCATTGGGAGAAGCACGGCATGCTGGCGTGCAGGGAGCGGGGAGAAGCAAACGTCTCCCATTCCCTTGCTCCTTTGAGGAAGCGTACGGAGGGAGGGACTCATTTTCTGGCTGTGGGAAGGGAGCAGCTCATAGGACCAAGCGCCTGGTGCAAGTACGTATCGCCCTTGCTGTTACACTCGTGTAAAACTAGTACACGTTTTCCGTGAGCGAGTTTGACAGAAAGTGAGTGCAAAAAGAAAAGTGCATGGGCTAGATCAAGTCAAATGTGTTTAAAAATCCCAATGAAAGTTTGGAGAAGTGCATTGGTCCCTTAACTCAGTGAGTCACGCTTCTCAAACTGCCTGCTGAAGTGCCAGCTATGGGGACGGTTAGAGATGCCTTTAGAGTAGCGCAGAAATGCGCGTGTCCGTAATGATACCTGTATTTAAAAATACACCCAACTCCTGCAAGATCCTCTATCTGAATAATTCTAAATTGTGGATAATAATACGAGCCACGTGAGTGCATGAGCAGCCTGCAGGAATGTGGCTCCTTCGAGGCTCATGAGGAGTAACCCCGTCCCACTCCGGAAGAGCACCATCACGCAAGGATAGTTTTAGGGGCTGCGCTGTTTCCCTGGACCTGAAAAGTACCGCCAGTCAGTGTGGTTTGGCTTAGGAAGGTACTACCAGAAAACTAGCCTTTAAGAAGGGAGACAAGCTTCTGAAAAACAATTGCCATCACGGAAATCTTCTATTTCTTGTGACATTTTCCATGATTTTGTAACCTGTATCTCTGCACAGAAGAGGATGAAAATATTGGGAAAAAAGAAAATATTGGGAAAAAAAAATATTGTGCAAAACAGAAAACAGTAGCAATACTCATTCCGCAAAAGGGAGACATTTTCCCCATCTTTAAACTCCTTTCCTCATCCGATTGAAGCTGGATGCATGCACAAGAATTTTGTTGGACTATTGTCTCTACCAGGTCAGCCGGTGGCTCAGCCAGTCCACTGGTGCACTAGACTTGAATGGAAGGATGCTGGAAACCCCATAAAGAAGAACCCTGCTTATAAGCAAAATGACAGTAAATGGTTTTTCCTCACGAATTTAACATTACTTCCAGGTACAAAGGATAAATCTATCCCACGTTGACTTTGTTTAAAACAATAGACCCACTTTATTTGTGTTTCACCCACTTTCACTTTGGTTTTTTTAAGGACAAAGATGTGGTTTCTACCAAATTCGTGAGAACTTGCCCCCCGCCAGGGCCCTGCCGAAACAGTCCGAGCGCGGCCACCGACAGACTTGTCATTTCCACGCCCGTGCCAAGTGACTGGCGTGGCTCATCGGCCGTGCCCGCGAGAGCTGGTGGGGAGTGCGGTGGCGGAGAGGGAAATAACGGCCAAGGGGTTTCTAAGAAAATTATGAGAGAGGCAGGCAGGAATTTGACATGCGAAAGGATGGGAAAGCCGGAGCAGGGGGCATCTGTGGCATTCAGGCAGGGCCTTTTTGTCGTCGTTGGGTTTAGGGGCATTTTTTACATCCATGTGGAAGGATAATGCAGTATGTGGATGGCGGTGAATGTAAGTAAGTGGCTTGAAAACAAAATAAGCAAGCCCTTGACCGAAGACACTTTGTGGGTACAATTGCTTATCCAACCCAATGGAGATGGGTTTCACAAGGGCCCCCTCTTGTCCCGAACCATCTTATTCTCCTGGTTAAAAGGCATTTAAAAGCACAAAATACTTTTATTAAAAATGCTTTTCAGGGCTAAATGACGTTAAGAGCACTTTCTATAGCTCGCATTGCTATTTAGGAGAGCATGTTATTTCTTTTTAATTTGCTCACTCATTCCTGAATAACTTTTCATAGGACTCCAGACACTGCAGCGTGACAGCTAAACCAAGGAGCATCGGATGCGATGGAATTGCTCTACAAGCAACCTTGCCAAAGGCCCTTTTGCTGCACAAAGCTGGCTCTATCTTTGTATATTGAGGGAGCTAAATCAATGTTAAATGCTTGGCTCTTTTCACAGGACAATGACCAGGACCTAAGCTGCGTCCTTCCTTTTTGATTGACACTTGAAACGTTGAGTTGGAATCAGCCAGAGGCACTGCTACAAGCTTGAAGCCTCTGCTGGGGATAACAACTGGTGACATCTGCAGAAAGGCCGACAAAAGGCAGTTGAAAGCCGTGTTTGTTGCTTTCCCCTCTCAGATCTCCTCTCTTTCATGGAGCTCCTTACTTGCTTTAATATTATGATTCAGCACCTGGCTCTTTTGAACCTTGCTTTAAACTTCAAAAGGCGAGGTGGTATTAACAAACATGAAACGAAAAAGTGGCAGTAGTTTGATTTACTGTTGTCGTCTTATCAAGGGGGTTTTTTGTCACCAGCTGCCACTTTCTGTCATCTTTGGAACCATTATCATTTCTCTAAAATCTAAAAGACTCCACTTAATAACAGCTTTGAATACAGGCAGGATCAGTAACATATACAGTTCTGGGATGACAGGACCGTCAAATGAAAAGAAAGATGTTGCCAAAAAAAAAAAAAAAAATCCTTAAAAAAAAACCCCAATAAAACAAATAAAAGCCGTAGTACTTCTAAGTGACCTTGATTTCAGAATTAAGCAAATCAAGCGCAATTCCATTGTTCTTCTTGGATTCATTCTCCACTTTCCTTGCGACGTTTCTTTTTTGTTCTCGGGACTAAGGGAAAACAAAGCCAAGGCTTCCAGGAAAACTGCTCGGCGCACAACGAGCACTTGGTATCACATGAGCACCGTAAGCCCCTGGCTTGTGAAAGCGCCAGCGATAATTACCAGTCTCGTTTCACTGCCGCCCTAGCACAGCCGCTCTCATTCAGGCCGAGACGGAGCCTCGCTAGGGCAGACTCGCTGGTCGGAAATCTGTTTAACTCTCGCTTTTACAGCACCTGTCCGTGCTTCCCCGCCGCCTTTCCCAGCGGTGCTGTGCTGCCCTTCGGCTGCCGGGGCAGACCCTGAAATGCCTCTGTGCCTCTTCGGGCCAGTTTGCCTATCACAGCCTTCCAGGTTCGGTTAAAAGCAATCAAATAAATGCAAACAAGTTTCTGGCCATAGACCTACTGCGCTTTCTCACTTCCCACCTCACCACCCTCTATAGGAATGTCACCCTTACCCCTTTTGTTGGTTGTTTTATAACGGTATACACAATGAACTTACCTGGAAGGAGGAATTTCTCCCTGTGCCTTCTAAACTCATGAATTGTTTGATGGACATCCCACTGGCAGCGGTGACTTTCATCTTACATAGATTTGAACCTGCGCTTTTGCTTCTGTGCATTTTGGTAGTTCTTGCCACCCTTGCAAAGAGAGTCACAACCCCTGCAAAACCAGAGGGACCCTCTCTCCTGTCCCCAGGGCAGTGTTTTCCCTCCCACTACCTACACGTGCAACCCAAGGCAACAGGGAAACGGCTGCTCCAAACTGTTTTCCCCAACGTCTCAGCAGCTGGTGTCCCTGCTGCTGCCCACTGACCCTTTCCAGACCCTTTTCATCGCAGGAATCTGGGGTGGTTTAGTTCTAGCACCTCTTGCTAAAGTGGGGATGAAAACAACGAAGTGAGAATCTGCTGTAGCCTGAAAATGTTGACGTCCCGACTGATGGAAAACCAGGGTTGCCAGAATCCAAAGTTGATTATTTTTTTTTGGATTGGGATGTGACAAAACTCATACAAAAGTGAGACGGGGGTTGCTAAAAATACCTATTATCTTCTGATGGAAAAGCTCACGGTATAATCACACCGAGGTTTTCTCACGGAGCATGTCCACGTTTGAAATTTTAGTCATTTTAACAAGTGTTAATTACCACATGCTAACTAGCAGAAGTGTGTGTGTGTGGGAGATGTTGTATATTTATTTGTTCCAGACTTGGAACATATTAGAATATAGGCTCTGTTCCAGTTTACTGTCGTATGAATGAATGTGTTACCCAATTACAAATGAAAGATATCACAAGAAAAAATAAGTAAGGATCTTTCCCCAGTATATTCTTTTGATGAGGAAACCCAGAATATGTTTACCATATCGGGTCAAGTGGAAATCTGAGCTTGAGCCTATTAAAGGTGGCTGTGACACACAGGAACAGAAGCAAGGTATCCGTGCCGGGTGGAGAACAACGGAAAGGTGGGGTTTATTTCACCCACAAAACCCAAGAAATTCTGAGAGAAAGAACATACATGGGAAAGCGTTGGTGAAATTGCATCAATGCCCCTGCAAGGTTTAGGACGAATGTGGGAGAAGAGCTGATGACCACATTATATATGTACATACACGTATAAATATATATATAATTTATTTGTGTAATTCCACCACTATATGGTCAGTATATTCACTCATATATATTTTCAATATATTTATAATTATAGCAGCATATATATACAGCAGCATGTATATATTTTTATATGTAGCAGCATATATACATAATTATAAATATAATTATAGCAGCATATGCATATATATGGAACATACAGGAGCTGAATTTTGACTTTATCATTTCCTTGACAGATTTTGGAAATGAGAAAACTGAGATCAGTATTTTCTTAAAATCGCTGACAGCAGAATCCAAGATAAATATCTGGCAGGCTAAGAAAACTCAGCGTGCAGGGAAGTCAGAGCATCTGACGAACCTGAAGATGTAATCCCCGCATCTGATCTGTACCTTTGCAGTCTCTACAAATTCCCTAGTATAAATTCCCAGAACGAGAAAGATGTGCAGCATTAAAACAGTCCCACAGTCTCTACCAGGAGGTCTCCAGCGCTGGCAGAACAAGCCGAAAAAAGGAACTGGAGGATTAGATGGAATCTGTGATTCAAGACGAAAACTACAGATGCTGGAGGAATACCTTCAGAAGGAGCACTTCTGTACGTGGAAAGAGACATATAAGTGAAAGGGGATGGAAATGTCCCGATAGTCTATGTTTAGTTCCAGATTAAAAAAACAAAAAACAAAACCCCAAAAACCCCAAACCCCACAAACAGAAGCATTGCAAGGATTCAGTCAGGTCTTATGCAAATTTGCAAGTAGTTTAGTCACCATGCAACCACTCCCAGGCAAACAGAATGAAGAAAAAGTAATGTAGAGAGATCTGTACGAGCCGGCTTTCTACGTGGTCTGCTCTGTACCTGGTTTTAGGGAAAGCCGTGAATGGGGGGGGGTGTTTCTTCAGAGAGAATGAGGCTGTGGATCTGTTTCAAACCGATGGTGTCAGATAAGGTATTTTCGAATGAAATTACGAGAATGAATATCCTGTAATCCTGATTGTATTGGTAGTAAATATAATAAGGAATGAGATTAATAACTGAGTTCAAATACCTATCCAGAAAGAGTTATACATTCGTTAGAGGGAAGTCGGGCACCCAAACCTGTCAGAGTTTTCAAAGGAGATCGCAAACATAAGGATTAGGATGATTTGATCATTATTATGTAGTGGGTTTTCAAAACCCTGTTCATAACATCCCTCACCATAAACTCTTAAAGAAACCTAAGAAACTCCTATTGTGGTTTAATGTGTGACTAACAGATATCAAATAAAGGTCAGGAATAAGTAGCAATCATCATTTTAATGATGGAGTCGAGGTTACCGATGTGGTTTTAAGAGAACTCTGCTGTTCTGTATATCCACTAATCATCGGGAAAAGGTGTGAGCTCCGAAATGGCAATGCTTTCTGGCAGGGAATTATACCGGAGAGCTGCCACAAAAGCTGCTCTGAAAACTGCCAAAGAAACTCACAAACTAAATGGTGGGGTGGCGGAACGGCAGGTGAAATTCAGTGTTGATATTTGTAAGTAAAGAAGATGATAGGAAAAAATAACTCTAAATACACTCTTGCCATTCATGAAAGAGATCTTGGAGTCGTTATAGATACTGTAGAGTCATTCTCTGAAAACCTCAATTCAGTACGCAGCGATAGTCACAGAGAAAAGAAGAATGTAAGGAATCATTCAGAAAAGCAGCGAGACGAACGCCGGCAACAACAATGGGCCACATCCTGAGCCGAGAGCAGCTCTGCTCACTCCTCCTCTTCCTCCAAAATAAAAAATACTCAATTGCACAAGTGTAGGAACAGAAAAGCGTGAGAAAGGACAACCAGAGGAGAGAGAAAATAACGAAGGCTCTTTGCCTTGGAAAATGAGTAGCTTTAGAAGATCCTAAGAAGTGCAGGGAAGGTGACTAGGGGATGATTATGATTATTATTTCCCAGAACATAAGAACTAAGACAACCCGAGGAAATGAGGAGGCAGCAGAATCAAAAGGGATGACTTTTAGATGCATTGCTTTATTAAATTTTACAACTTATTCCCAAGTGATGTTGTAGAAGCCCAGGGTACAAATGGCTTCAAAAAGTAACTACACGAAGATCCCTAAAGTGAAGACATCTTCTTTTTTTTTTTTAAATACTTACCTTTGGACAGTTAATTTGTCTTGTATAAATATACCTTTAAAAATGTGTGTGTTAATATGCTAAACTGCACTACTTTTATCATCTGTGATCTTTCCCGTGTCTATATTTCACACAGCAATTGCCCTTCCCCTTTGTCAAAATTTGCTTACCAAAGTTCAGCTTTCGTCTGTATGTCTGAGGATTAACTTAAGCCACCCTTTGAAAAATGGAGTTATATCGGGCTTTGATTGGGTTGCATGGGTGATGTAAGACTGCCCAGCTTTCCGTAAATGCAGGACACAAGTAGCACTTTTTAAAGTTTTTCTGACACCAGTAAGTGTTTGCAGGGTTAAGTTATAGACAGCTATGTATATAATAGCAATAAAAATGCTGACGTGTTTACTTCTTCAACTGCTTATGGACAGTTATGTTGTGGATACTTTTCCTTCTGCATATATCGTCGCCTTAATGAAGCACCTACACCCATCGCTCCTTCACTCAGTTTTCAGGCTGCTGCAGATGTGGCCGGGCCAGATCAAATGAAGGGTTTAGACATCAACAAGTCAGGAATTCCGAAAGCCAAGCTCACAGCAGCACGTTGAGAGGTGAGTGCTCCGGGAAAATGCTCTAAAACTCCTGCTCACTGTTAATAAAAGTATGAAGCATGTATTTGCTTGAACTTGAGTCCCATCCCTGCAGTTTAATGGCCCCCCTCATTTCAAGACCCAGCTCCTGGAATCCACCCTGCAAGTAGGTACCTTCACAGTTTCATGACAAACACCTGGCCAAGAAACACAAGATTTCTGTTCAGTGCTTTGCCGAAGCCAGTTCACCTCCTCACTCTGCGAAAGCGTCACAGGCACCAGGTTACAGGCTAGTGACGACTTGCGAGCATCCCCCCATGGAAAGTGTGCCAATGTGAAGAAGGGAAGGCAAGATTCATGGGGCTAGAGACGAGCAGGCGTAGGACTGCGTGGCTCTCCTTCCAAATGACCAAGACAGCGGGGAAGAAGAGAGCTATTCTGGATTTTCTAACAATGTTTATGCATTTAGATTCATGGGTTAAGACAACAGGAAAAATCCAAAAGACTAGCCCTGCAATCCCCAACCCCCGCCCCCCCCCTTCATCCAACGTGTCATACTTGTTATCTTTGCTCTTTTTTCTGGCTCTACGGGTAACCCCATGCACCATTTCAAGCATGGTGACCCCAGCTTGAAACCAGAGAGAGCACTACTAGCATTGGTTACTCCTTCACCACTACATCATGGGGATAGGGGACTCTTTTGGCAGATAGATCTGACGCGTTAAATCCCAGCAGATCAGAGAGGGAACTGCAGGTTGCTACAGAAAAGGTGGATCAGCCTGCCAAGTATGCGGTCACCTCCCCCTGTGTAGACCTGTACCAGCCCCTGGGGAAGCGAGGTGACATTTCTTCCTCCTTTCTGGATGGACATGGGCTGGGCGCCTCACCGTCGAGGTCAGGGCAGGTCTGTACATGCAGGGGTAGGTTGGTAGCCCCCGGGCAACCCCCAGGTGAAGCAGCAGGAGGGCTGGTGTGCTCAGGTGCTTCTGAGGTTATGTGGCTGCGAGTGCAGAGGTTTGTGCCGCAAGGTGCCTCTGCATGTCTAAAATCTTGCTGTAGTGCTAGCTTAGGTGTGTGTGGTCTTTGGTTCGGATCAAGCCCCCAGGTCCTTCCCTAGCACCGTACTTTGGGGTGTTTGAGCTGCACCACACCACGTGTAACAAGCTGCACGAGACGCGTTAAAGGACGGAGCCAAATAACACAGGCAAAATCAAACGGCACTTTCTCATTTCTGGGCACTGCACGTGAGCAACTACATTGGAGACTCGTGGGTGGGTGGCTCGTTAGCAGGAGCCGCTTTGGGCTCCTGGTCAGCAGTAGTGCCGGCCAATTTAAAGGTATCTTTTGTTTTTATTCATATCCGCTATGCGCAGCTAATCTCACACCGAGGTGAACTCCATAGTGTGCTGAAATCATGTGTTTCATCGGGAAAACTCCCTCACGCACGTGCTTATTCCTCCAGCTAAAAATATCCCAAAGCAAAACCTCCGAAATGGCACCCTCCTCTGGCTCAGCCGCACCCACAGCCAAACACACTTATCTGGCAATCGCAGCAGCTCCCACGGAGCCGAAAACTGCAGGAAACTTCATAGCAAAACAAATAGGACGGTGACGAACGCTCGCAAAGCTCTGGAGATCCCGATTCCTGTCACCCGACCGCAGCGTATCAAATGTCAAGAACCGGTGACTACAAAACAGCGCCCAGCCTGCACGCCTTCCCCTCGGCCAGGCGGGAGCCGCGCACGTTGCCCCGGTCTTCCCTCCATCGCAGCAACGAGAGCCCCTCCCGGGAGGCCAGCCGCAGGATTAAAAAATTCCATTTACAACACGTATATTCCGTGGAGGCAATCCCCAGGACGTGGACACTTCCCGCAGGCACATGATTTCTGTAGAGATTGCCACGAAACAACAGAGCGCAGGATTTGGCTCTCTCTGCCCTAACAAGGTAAAGCACAAGTAATTCAGAAATTTATACGTGTATAGATCAAGGTTTGGCAGTTCCCAGTGTTCACTTATCGTGTGCCACCCTCTAGCAGAGATGCCAGGCTCAAAGTCTCCTTGCAGTTTGCACAAGTGCTCGCTTCTACGTAATGATTGAGGGCCAAAAGCTTGCAGCTCTCGCTCCCAGCGAGGGCACACTGCATCAGCCGTCTGGTGGCAAGGTGCGCGAAGCAAAACTCTGCCTCACCTTGTGGTACACCTCTTGCTCTCGTCCACGTGGATCCTTTTATGCATTTAGAAAAAGCGGCACCCAAAGGAAGTTCCCAGGAGCCTCAAGTTTTGCCTTCTGTTGTAGCCTCAAGCAGATGATGCACCACAGGAAATGGAGCTTCTCTAGAAGTCGCTGAGACCCTTTTTCAAGCAGGCACAACTTGTAAAGCACATTGTGATTTGTCTTCAGGATAGATCAGGAATAGACTTTTTTTTCCACATGCACATGGGATTGCAATCACACACACGCAAGCACCAGTCCACCTGCAGCGCTGAGGCTGAAGGGCTCGCTCTGAGAAGCGCGGGCAGATGGTCATGGCTCGTAGTCATGCTCACCTGCCTCTAGTCCCAAAGCTTGTGAAAGGAAGGTCCTGGTCTGGCCCAGCAGACCGGACGCGCTCTGATGCAGGTCCTGATGTACCCGTGCGCTTGTTGTTGTGCCTGAAAGCAGAAGCAAGAACAGATTTGCAGGAAAGTGGCCAAAGCAGAACTTGCTTCTCCTGCAGCTCCCACTGCGATTCACGTGCCCAGAAGAAGGCGTTGTGCATGCTCCATACTACCTCGTGAGATGGTGTGACCAGGGAACTGCCTGACTTTGGCTCTACTGAATTATTTTTTTCAGCAATGCCCCAAACGTGTTGAGTTCATTGTCAAGCTAAGTAGTGAACGCTTTGTCCATTTCAGCTGTTTTTACTTTGAACCCCAGCACCATACTTGGAGCAGATTAGGTGGAAAACAACCAACCACCTAAGGTTCATACCGGTCCCAGGTTCACTTGGGAGTTTTACAAAAAACGGCACAAGTTTGGAGATGCCAGATGCTTTCCATCTGGGACTCAACACACAACTGGGCGATCCACACAACCTGGCACGCTCATAGATGTGGCGTTTTAAATTTCAAGGCAAATTAACACCAACCAGGAGGCTACCTTGTCTACTGACAGTCAGGCATCTCGACAACTGATGGCAAAGCCTGGAAACCCCACACGGACTAAGCTGGCCACCCACTAGATCAGGGCTGAGGCAGCGAGGCTTAACATTGGGGAAGTTGCAAATGAAGCCGCTTCTCGTTGTTGCTTCATTCTGCAGCTGGGAAGACGGCTTTTGGTCTCAAGAGCTGTCAGCTGAGAACTATTCACAAGCAGTAAAATTTACTCCAAAGGAAAATAAACAGAAGACAGAACACATTTCAAGTGGCTTCAGCAACGCAAGACACAAAAAAGTGAGAAAAATATACACACATTTCTCAGCACCCTTGTGCTTACAGGATTCCAATTCCTTCTTAACTCTTTCTGTTGAAAGAAAAACATTATTCAAAGATACTGAAATCTATGGTCTAGTGAAAAAAAGAGTCAGCTATGTGACCTCCTGACATTTCATGACCAAAATCTTAACCGGTTATGTCAGTACATATGGTTCTTTCTTTTTTCTTAATTCACCTCAGTTTTTTAATATACATGTCATATTCTAATTCCAAACATTTCGCCATTTCAAAAGCCCCAAGCTGTTGCCAATAACATTATCTGGCTTGAGTCAACTTTGACACTACCAGAAAAAGTGATGCTCCTATCTAGAACCCTTTTTTCCTAGAGCTTTTCAACTTTGAGGAGTTTGCTGAGCCCAGGCAAGGGTTTTCAAGCGGAAAGATGCTAAATTTAGGCAGCCAACTTCATGGTCAGGGGTGACCTGGAGAGCTGAAGGGGCACTTTCTGCATCACCTCCTGTGAACCACAGCTGAGAAGCACCAAGCCACAGAGCAGCGAGGAGCACCTCTCTCTCTCTGGTGAAATATCTCAGATAAGTAGAAGAGATCAATTTAATAACCTAGATTGTCCTCAACTATTAAGTCAGATTAAAATGTCAAGCCCCTCCAATGCTAGAATTTAGGGCATTTCGTATTCCTTGCCCGGCCTTTCGCAGAGATGGGGGCCATCTGCACGTCCTGGGCCCTGGCCAGGTTCACGCTCCCAGTGTCTCGGTGCAGTGACGTTTGGTTTTGGTGGTTTGGCCCCCATTTGATTTCAAAAGAAGTAAAATGAAATGATCTTTTTTTCCTTTCCATTTGGCCTAATAAGCTCTCCATATTTCTAAATTACCATCTCTTTGCATGTGTTCTCTGTAGAGCTGCCAGTCAACGTCAAATGAGGTGTATAAATCAAAACTCTGGTTATGTTCTGATAGCATTATATAGACTGGCAGAAAAACACAGGTGAACGAGTGTCACATCTACATGAGGGTTTTTTTCTCCCTTTTTAAATTGAGACATCTGTCTAATCTCAGTACTTCCCAGTAAATGAATATAGGCACCTCAGAAGCTTATCCGAGCTTGATGTTAAAGAAAAACATTTCTATGGGCACATTTGTACCTGTCAGCACTTACTGTAGAGTTCTCTCTCTATGTATATTAATGTGAGTGACATCAGAATGATAAAAATTATTGTTAACGTTAACACCGCTTTAGCACCCATTTTACCCTATTTTGAAAGGGAGACTTTCCTTGAACCCAAGTGCAAGTGGGTATTGGATCATTTTTCAAAAACTTTGCGGGAACCAGGGAAGGACAAAGTCAAAGAGGAGGAAAGTCAGCAACGCACGTCGCACGGGATTACGGCTGGATACCTCTATCTGTACGCCGGACTGATAAGCCTTCTCCGAGCTGTTTTTGCAAGGCAGTCACTTAACGCTGAACAAAAGTACGGCTAAGACTTTCTTTTCCCCGCATCTAGCCACATCCCCACTCGAGTGAAATGCCTTACCTGTAAACCAAGCCCACTCAAAGACACCTCAACCTTGACATTTTGTTTTCTTTTGCAAAACTCCGTTTCTTTACACCACTACTTGCCTGGCATGCTCCCACGTGAAGCACAGTTATCAGAATAATAATTAACAGGCTCTCATTAATTTAGGATCAAACAATACCCCCTAACGAAGCAGGGACCGACCAATGTGAGCCCTTAAAGTGAGGCGTATGCTTTTCTTACACCTCGTGGCATCTAATCTGCCGTAACCATTAGGCACCGAGCTGACCGTAAAGGCCCGTATAACATTGAGTCAAGGACAGTTAATGGATGCCGGAGCACAAACAAGAGTGCTCCAAGCATGTCAGTCAAGACTAACCTGAGGCAAAAACATCAAAATGCAGGTTGGAGTTTTGACATTCCTGCAGGCTCTGTACGCCTCGCCAGTGAATTTTTAAAGTCAATATCCCCCTCCTGCTCGCGAACGCTTTCTATCTGATGAGCAGCAGTAATGTGGATCTGATTGAACTGTGACTAAAGTATTACTTAAAAGGCAGCTTTGAATGCGTGCGCGCGCGTGTGTGTGTTGTGGGGGTTTTTTTCGTAAATGTCTGTGATAACAATAAAGACAGTTTACACAGATTATCACAGGCTGTGTCTTTAGACTTCAAGGTTATATGATTAGGAAATTAGAAAAGAGATGAGATTAGAAAAACCACGGAACATTTTGAAAAAGAAAGCTTTTTACAAATTATCTGTGTACTGAATTTGCACAGAATCTAATAGATAAATCTTCTCGTATTTGGAAATGGATAAATGCTACAATGTACACAGAAGGAACCGGCTCGGGAGCGCACGCCTGGCAAAAGTTCAAAAACCATATTAAGTATTCTAATTCGCTTAAAGCTTACTTATAAAAAAATGCATATTGTGATATAAAATGTAATGATTTCTGCATGGAAATGTAACGAGCAATAATAATTGCTCTGGATGAGCATAGTACACGCTGTTAGAAAGCGCGGTCTCTTTGCCTTCAGATTTCACATTAAACCTTTATTTTCTTTTTCCCCTTTGCGCAGCGAAGTGAAATGATTACGGCAAATGGACATAAAATTTAAGCCAAGATCATTCCTAGTATTGGGCAATACACGTGAGCACACAGGGTGCCATAAAATTGGGGTGGTGGCAGCAATAAACACACTTCCTATTACTGGAAAAGAAGGTGTGTTTTCAAGGGGAAATTATATCAGCTGAAGTGGCACATTAGTATTTAGAAGTCCTGACCAAAATTTCCAAGCAAGCTATAAAACTTGATTAATTTAGGAAGCCAACGTTTTCGTGCATTCTTTGGAGAGTTTCTGATACTGTACTCGTGGTGCACGCTTTGATGGGGGTCATTCTGCTCTTAGAGCACATCAGCGGGTGAGCCATTTGATGTGTTTTTCATTTGTCTTGTGACCTTTCACTTGGCACTGTCCCGTTGTTTCTTTGGTTGTAACTTTTTTAACCTTCTAATTTTTCCTGGACTTGAGATCATGCGTATTCCAGCGACACAGCGGCACAAATATTTTGCATTAACTGCACGCACCTTGGGCATTTTTTTTTTCTTTGCCTCTTGGCTTCGTGTAGCATTGCTACGTCCTATTAAACAGTTGTGTTTCAGCCCAGAAGTGGCTGCATTCAGCGGTGGAGAAACTCTCACCTCAAAAGTATACGGCTTGTTAAGAGCTCAGATTCCTCTGGGCTCTTTAGGAATGCAGTGTGCTATACAAATAAATGGGTAGTACATTTCTAAATATTTTTCTTTTCCTACCAAAAAAAAAAAAAAAAGGAAAGTCATTAGCTAAACTTCTGTGTACTGCTGTTTCTTCTCTATGATGAAGAACATTTGTTTGACACTGATTCTTTTTTTCTTTTTAATGTTTTACTTCAGCCTGTTTACACCCAACTTTAATCAGATCCCTGTACCAGATCAAAATGTGTTTTTTTAAAAAAAAAAAATCTGTGATAACAATAAAGACATTTTTGTTTTAACAAAAACGTTTTAATGTTTTGTGATAACAATAAAGACAATTTGGACAGATTATCACAGGCCGTGTCTAGATGTCCAGAGGTTTCCACTGAAGCCAGCGTTCAAACACCTCTCTTTTTCCTGACTGAAGACCTGTAGTGCAATGAAAGAAATAGAAATGAAATTATCAAATCCCAACAGCAGTTTTCTATAACATCATGTTTTTCTCTCTTGCATGAGACTTAGCATAGTCTAATGATCTCATGATAATGTCATGGCAACTCTGTGGAGCAGAGACCATATTAAGATGTCATTCTGATGGCAAAATGATGGCAATTCAAGCCTGCGGAGACTTTATGACAAACGATGGCAAAACAAACTCAATACAAGTCTAAACAGAGCACATTATCATGTCAAGAGAATAGTGTAATCTAATAGATCTTTTCTATCTCTAACTTGTGTGAAAGCAACGTTGATACCTGCCTATGAGAACAGTACCGCAATATCAAGGCAGCAGCGAAACGAAATCAGTATCTGCTCTTACCTCCTCTCCGAAGTATTGTTTATGAGCTGCAACGCTGCCTGAGCATATTAAAATGCACTAGGCCTTTTTATCCTACATTTGTTTACAACGAATATCTTTGTCTTTCATCACCTAATTAAAAGAGGCAAGAAAACACCAGAAAAATTCAATGACTGCGAAGTGTGCGGTAGCGGGGAGATGCTGTCCTAGCCCTGAGCCTGCCGTGCCAACGCTTTGGGGTGACGCCGGTCTTTGAGGTGCCACCTGGTCCAGCCAGCGGTGCCCAAGCCCCAGGGGTGCGTAGGAGGTCAGGGCTCCCCTCTTGGCTCCTTTCACGATGCCAGGGAAGGGCAGCATCCCGCCATGCTCCTGTCTCGCTGACGCCCGGGCGATGGAAGGCGACGGGGATGGCAGCAGGGCTCCTCGCTGAGCAGGCGCCCAGGCTGTCGCAGGGGGATGCTGGCGCCTGGGGACAGCGGGGACCTGGCTGCGCAACTCCAGAGGAGACGCTAGCTTGAGTCTCTTTGCCGTTTGATCCGGTTCAGCACAAGACTCGGCCATATGGGGCACTATGATCTGATTAAATTAAGGATGCTAGAGAAGCCTTAAACCTGAATTTCCTATTTTAATTTGAATGTTATTTTTTTATGCTTAGTTAATAGTCATAATCATGTAGAGTGTGCTAGTCCATTACCACTATGTTAATGGCCAGCTAATACTCAGAAGCCCTTGGCATTGCCTTGGGGCTTGAATTCCCAGATGGTCATTAACTACCTAATAAAAGACCACCACATCATACATAATTACTTAACATCTTGTACTTGAAAACATATTAAACAAAGTGAGCTTTTAAATATTTAGACTAAATTACATTAAATAAATGTTATTCTTGGTAAATAAATTCAGAGGTGGGGATGTACTATATGGAATTAAAATCTTGCCGCTGCTTCCTCATGACTCAATTGGTTCAGCAGGCAAAATGAAAACACTCAGCCCATTTGCAGAGGGGCACTCGGCATATCAGTGATTCAGTTCTAGTTAATGCTGCTCTTTAATACGGAGGGATGTGTGACAGGAAGGTGTGGCTTTTGTTCTTCTGTTCGTATTCGGTACATTAATTAAAGTTATAAGGAAAATTTCTTTGCATGCGCTGGTATCTGTTCAGCTTAAGCCTGAAAATGGTGAAGTTTGTGCTGTGTTTCTAAGGATGCTCCTTGATTCAGGGAGCAGATCTACAGGTACCATCCCTCACCCCTTCCTTCTGTGCCTACTATCAGCTGCTCTAATCACTGGTTTTAATTGTTTGTGTTGATTCCCACTTCTGTTTTCAATGGTTAAATCATGGTTATTTTGAGTGAGCTTGATCAGACAAGATCCCAGCTGTATATACTAAAGAGCCAGACCTACAGACACATAAAAGTGTGGAACTTCAGTCAGTGAAACCAACAGGATCACACATATGCCTTGATGCTGCTTGTCTTTCCAAGTGTTGGTAAGATGCAGGCTGTAGACTTACTTATTGACAAAGCAGATATAGCGCAGGCCATAACCCTTTCCTGCAATATCCCATCCCCACGGATCATCTTGCAGACGCGGGAGCCATGTCCAAGGGTACATCTTGGGGGACAGTGCCGTCTCTCATGAGTTTGGCGACCGACCAACCTGACCAGGGCACAGGTGAGTCCTAGTACTGGTTGCCCCAACAGCAAGGTGGGCAGGGACAGCATCTGGCTGCTGGTTTGGAAGAAAGCGGTGGTCCTTACTTGGTGTTTGGAAGAGAAGAGGTAGGCAGCCACATGAAGGGTGGTGAGTCCAGGCTGAAGTACAGGTGATTTACTTATTTGTAAGTCACTGGGACTCATGAGTGTGAGATGGCCCCTCCTCTCCTGCATGCTCGAGACTTCTTGTCCCACTGGAGAGGGCAGTCTCCAGTTCTGAGTTAACCTCTGGGTGGAGGCGTAACTTGCATGTAGGTCACAGAGCCTGCACAGCACATTACTGCTAAAAAGCCTTGTCGGAAGTTGAGTCTTTGGGTGCCTGTAACTCTTTGGCTGACACTACCTACAGAGATAGCAACTACTGCCAATTGCTTTTCAGCCAAGGGACCACCTGAAGTTGAGTTGAGGTTAACAACTCATTTGGTGTTGGCCACAAGAGACTGCCACCTTCTACCATCTCAACTGGATTCAGACGCGTGACCTTGAGGTGAAAGGCCCTGTATTGCCCTGCCCTTCCCCGAGCCATGGGGTTCCCCTCTGAGCACGCTTGTTTGTTAATTTTCTTTTGAAGTTAATGGCAAGATGTTGCTCCCCGGATGTATTTTTATAGGCTGCATAATTACTCGTTGAATATTTTGCAGGTTCAGAGAAGGAAAAGCAGGTAGATTTGATATTGCAAAGGCCTGAAGGCATCCAGCTTGTTTTCCAGAAGGCATTTGACTTTCATATGGATCCTAGGCCTTGGATCCATTTTGGGGAAAAATCCTTTGGGAGTATCAGGCTTTTGCATGTATGTTATGGAAACAGCCCTCACCACAGGAGTGTAATCAGTTATCCTATGTTGTCTGACACTGGCTGAGAAGAACTCAACAGGCACGGAAGATGAGACTTCTGCAGCGCCTGGAGGAGACAGGCACTCCGCGGCTCTTTGCCGCGGCAGGGACGGGTAGACGCGTACCCCGCCTGCGCGCCAGTCCCTTACGGTATGCCAGAGAGCTCGCAGAGACAGCACATCTGAGACGAATGTCCTGGAGCGATGTACTCTACTCTACGATCCAGACCTCAGAGAGCTAGCTGTTTTCGGCTAAACATGCCCAAAATCAAGTGTTTAACCCCCGAACACACGCTCTGATGTGCAGTGTAAGTCGCTCGGCCAGTCCCAGCAGGGTCCGGGAGAGCTGCCGGACTCTCGGCACCTCCCAGACCCCGGTTCCTCCCCCAGATGCCCAGGAAAGGATTTAGGTTCCCAACTTCAGCCACCGACAGGCAGATTTCTGGAAACGCCGAGCCCTCAACAAGAGTTAAGTGTCGGACCTGCTAGGACGTTTTTTGAGAAATGCATTCATTTCTCCCCTGTAGCAACAGTGTTGAAATACCTCTGGAAATCTGATAATTCATTTCAAAACTGTAGGCCTGAGCTTTTCCATAAGGAGAGAGAATATCTTACCAATCACAAGAGGTGACTCCAGGAGAAATATAAATCTTTATAGTTTCTATATCCATATAATTTATCACTGAGTGGGAGCATGCTTTTGTCATCCAGAAGGATACCTCCAACCAAGAGTATTCTTCTTCTGTCAATCTGCTATCCAATATGCCTATTAAAAGAGGAATACATCTAACAGAAATCAAAGAGAAAAACATTTTACCATCTATTTTTACCAAGTACGCTTTTTCATGCACCCCGAGCAGCACATTGGACCAAATCCTGCTGTCGGTTTCCTGAAGTAAATAAAATATTTAGGAGAGAGGGCGCAAGGATTTTGGCCTGGTACGTACACTAATTTTCTTTGCTTTCCCCTATTGTTTCAATGAGTCCTTCTCATGGGAATGCATAGCCAAAAACTCTTCTAGGAGGAAAGGAGAGAAGGCAGAGGGCATTCAAGAGAAAAAAAGCATACTACAGGCAACTCCAAAGTCATTTCCAAGTTATGGCAAGAACCTACAGATGCGTTATTGAAATCAAAGGGCATTTCTGTGTAAAACTGGATGTAACAGGAACCTTTGTTGACTGGTGATATATACTTCATTTGTGGATTCATTAGCAAGAGGCAAAATAGTGCTGCAGAACACAGAAAGCCAAATTCCCCTAACAGAAAAGGGGGCTTATCAGTATTTTCTAAAAGGTGTTGATGCTGATTCAGATTTACAGTTCGGGAAACTGAGGGCCACACAGAGTGGCTAGGTGACTTGCCACAGGTCATCCCTGCACTCATATGTAACTTTAACCGTCCTTTCCCTGGTCCAGGGGCACAACACTGTCTTATCCTTGAGGATCTTAACCGCATTTCATGTTCCAGGCTTTTTTTGTCTCCTGGCCAGTGGTATTCACTAGGACGTTACCGTGTTAAGCAATGGATGTTCATCTGACTAAAGCCTTCGTGAGTGACATATCACCGGAAGAGCTGCTCTTACCATGGGCTGGTTATAAAGCCACGTGCTAATACGTGCCCTCGGAGGGCATCACCGACACAGCTGGCGGGTGGCCTGGCGGCCGCCTTTTTGGTAACAACGTCAGGGTCACCCAGCACTTTGGGTTGGATGGGACACGCCGTGCGCCCTGGCAGCCCTGCCGTGGGCAGGGTCGTTTATGCTGATGCTTCTCACAGGATTGCCACCCCAGGACACCTCTCCTTTTCCCCATGCACATCAGGATACGGATTCAGGATCGCCCCAACTCATCCATGTTTCTGCCTAGGTGCACACTTTTTTTGCTGCTCATCTGCATTGCCTTGTACCGCATCTCTGATGCTGCTCATCTGCTGTTTAGAAAGGATGGATCCTGTTACGTACAGGATCTAGCCTGTGGATAGGACTGCCTGGACTAGCGCCAAAGCAGAGATGTTTTTATTTAGATAGGTAAAATTTAATTTTTTAGCTTTGGAGAAATGATATCCAATTTTAGAAGACTGTTTCCACTTGCAATCATTCCTCGGGCCATTGTTGCAGATTTTGCAGCCTGCTCTTAACTGTGGAGATCCCTGAACGAGCTAATTGCCTACCGTCAGCATTCGTCTTTCTCCTTTAGCAGACTATAAGTATCAGAAAATCTCATGTATTGTGCTAGATTTTAACTTCATAAATGGAGATGACTTGTCCCTTGATTCCCCAAATGACAGTTTTGGTTATGAATAGTACCACGCTGTATTTATTACAGCTATTCTAAAAGGGCTCTTAGTTGCCCCCGGTGAAGCGCAGGAAGCAGCGAGCATCCACGGCATTTTCCCTTTTCTTAAAAAAGTCTTGGCTATTTCTAGGTTTTGATCACTATCATTTCAACTTTGGACTTTTATTAAAACTGTTTTGAGTTTGACACAGCCGTAGTGGCAGATAGAGTGGGTAGATAAATGTACCCTCAGAATAGGCTTAATACCAAAAGTGGATAAGAGGAATGGCAAGGTATTTCATCTACGAAAATTTCACATCCGTAAGATTTGCCACTTACTGCTGATAATCCTTTCAGCCTCGAAGGGTCAAAAGGTGAAAATGATTGAGGTACCTTTTGCTATGAATATTTCACGAGCTGCATATCCCTTTTTCACCGAGATCTATGTGCTGACTGAGGGCTTCTTCAGGATGAGTCCTTAGTTGACTGATGAATACAAAACACCTCTCGAACAAAAGGCATTCAAGATTAGCGGAAGACAAGACAGCCTACTTTGGTTTCTGTGAGCAGTACCTGGAGTATCAATGGAGATAAAACACTGACTGACAGGTAACTGAAATACAGAATAACACCATATATTGTTCTCCTATTGATTGGGGAAATAATGAGAAAGTTAGCAAGTCACGGTAATGTCACAGGCAGTGATGAACTTCGGAGAACTCAAGGACCAAAAAGTAACATGAAACAAGGAGCAAAATGAAGATAATATTTGGTTACAGTACAGTTCTCAAATGGTAGTGAAACACATCCCTTCGCCTTTGAGTATGCATGGTTTTTAAAACGAAGACAATGGGAAGAAATTGCCGGCTGAAACAATATATCTATTTTATTTTACTACAGCCAGTAATGTGAACTTCTTGGAAGACATCTTCTTTCACCACACTATTGCGGCTGGGAACATTTAGAGGCTATGAACCAAAATTATCCTCTCTATGCATAACCTTTCTAGTGTCATATCCTGCAAGGTATTGTGGTAATTGAAGATATTCAGTACCAAGAATCGACTATTGTTTCGCTACGGCATTGAGATGAAAAAGCCAATCCCTTTGAAGAGGCTGCTCGTTCAAAAGAGAAGCGGCACCTTAGCACAACGCGTCTAGAGAAAGTTGTTCTTTCTTTTCACATTTAGACAAGACTCGGAAAGCTTTTAGCTCATTTATCTCCGTAAGGCAGGGATGCTCTGCCCCTGCCGCGGGGTCCCCGGCCCAGCCCCAGCCACGGGAGCTCCCCGCTTCTCCCACTGCGCTGGGCAAGGACCCCGTCTTCCCAGCACCCGTCACCTTTCCTATATGCTGAGTCAAAACTAGGCCGGAGAAAACAACCTCGCTGGCAATGAGAATAATCTCCTGCACTGCCCAGGGCTTCTTTACTTAGATAATTTTGTAAGTTTATAAATAAGGCTGCCCTTTCATCACTTGAACAGAGCAGAGCACATGTAGGTCACAAATCTTTTTCCATCTAAGACAAGCAAAATTGCACGTGAAGGAAGGACACTCTCTTGCCCTTAGTTAAAACAAGGCGTCTTCATTTTAAGTAAAGATAAAATTGCATTGTGCTTCTCATCTACTTTTCCAACTCTTTCTTCTTATTCTTCTTGGGAGCTTGTCTTTTTCCTAGCAGAGAGTTACTCTAAAAATATCCTTAAGGGTTATATTTTTAGGTGTAATCTTTAAGAGTCAGGAAGAACTATGTCACCCTAATGCAGGACACATTTCAACGGCTTCATCATCACGACAACAAACATTTCAGATGGATTTAGGACCTGAAGGGATACAGCATCTGCTTTCAATGGGATTTCAGCACCCACTTTTTCAGCCTCCTGCAAAAGCTGTAGCCCTCAAGCTGCAAAGCATTGTGAGGCAGAGCTTAGGTAGGGGAAGGCCAGGGGAAGGGGCAGGCTGCGTTTGCCCAGGTCCTGTCAGGTCCCTCAGCTTAGAGAAAACCTCGTCTCTGCTCAAAGAGGTCCAGGTCAAGACTGGGACCTCCATACTCTATTTGATTCTCTCCTCTGATATAAAGAAATCGAATGAATTGTTATGTTTGCATTATACTGGAACATAGAAATGTCATGGTAGCTGGCCTGGTAATGCAGGATTAATTTAGACATTCAGACTGCAGTGCCCTCCACTCTGCAAATGTAATAAACATGTGGCAATTAAGCTCCATTAGGTCTACTCAGCTACCTGGTTGCGTTTGAAAAGCTATTTCCACAAATTCCAGGCTGAAGCGTGGGGCGGATGGGACAGCAGAGGGTGTGAAATGGAGCATTTGTTCCAGGATCAGGACGCATTTGCTATTCCAAGCAAAGAGCTGGGATAGCAGCCTTTGGACCTCTTCTGCACAGGGCACTGGAAGTGTATGAGCCATATAATCAAGGCAATAAGCACGCGCTTCCAAGATTGCCCTTTGCATGCTGTTTTAGGCAGCTCACTCACTGATGATTGCCCCCAGGCTCCTGTGTGCCCTCACGGTCCACAAAGACGTGAATTTCGCTCCTAAACATGTTAAGAAACACCTACTTGTGCATTATCTCCAGTGTGCTTCACCTTTTGTGCCACCACCGGCAACGCCATTATGCTGAGAAATTCCTGATTATGAAGGCAAGATACCTGATTCCTGCAAGACACCCTCTTTCCTGCAAGCATCCATGAGGCAATCCATGATGCTATTTGCAGCGTATCAGCTCTCCCTTGAGTAAGACCCAGCTGGAGTTTGGAGTTCCAGCAGAGAATAAAAATCTGAATTGCGAGAATGGCTACAGGACACAGGCCTCTGCTGCTTCTGTGGAGCTGCACCCAGAAGCAAAGGTCATTTCGTTTGAGTCCAAGCACACACCACGCACCGTATATCGCCCTTTAAAAAGAACAGTTGTCTTGTCTTTAATGGGAAGTCTATCCAGCCATCAATTTGTTAATAAAAAGGTGATATGCTAAGGAGAAATTAATGACAAATAATCCCCTAGAAAATAATGTCACCGTGTTCAGGTTCAGGTTTGCTGGCTACAAAACATTTGCTACTCATTTTCTGCCCCACTATTAACGGATAAGAGAAAAGAAGGGGAATTTGTTACTTAATGTAGGATAGGTATCTCATGCCATCAGATTACATCAGGTTCATCAAGTCATGCTTATATAACTTGATTTTAATTTATGGGTTTTATTGTTGGCAGGTTTCTCAGATTATGATTTGATTGAACGTCTGTTGAATGTCTGTAAAATATCTGTTAGTTTGTAAATGGACTCTAATGGATTACGCTGCTTGATTCTTTTCTTATGGAGCTGTTCACCTTTGCATGGTATAGCAGACAAGTCACATCCTGCTTTGACTGCATGCAGCATCAACTATAATAACTATATGTCAGAGGCTGTAGCATTGTAGATGCAATCTACTTAAAATCACTGTACATGTGTCCAAGGAGAAACGCTTAGTGTCCAGGAGAGCTCCGGCAGAATGAGTCACTACTGTCTCTAGTTTGATAAATGCCTCAATTTTTCTACTTTATGATTTACATTATTTATCGCAGGAGGTTTCTTTTATACCAAAACTTTTAAAACGCTTTTTAAGCTTATGCGGCCAGATCTCATCTGATTTCATCAAGCTGGGCTGACTGCAAGAAAAGGTAGCACTGGAAAAAAAGAGTTTGGCTTCCTCTTACCTGGGCTGGCTAGTGGCAGACCTAGAGCCTGGCATGCACGAGATGGAAGACCTCCAGGGGTCCCTGGAAACTGGAGATGCGGGGCTTTTTTTTTTTCCACGCTGAGGAGTGAGAGTGAGGGATAGAAGAGCTGTTAAGGCGGGCTTACAAACCTGGAGGCAAGCTTTGGCTGCCTGCTTTGTTGGAGTAAGAGAGAAGACACGGTACCGGGCAGCCCAGGGAGCACTGGTGCAGGGATATCCCCGGCCGTGGCAGCAGCGCTGTAGCACTGTGAAACCCCAGCTCAGATCGGCTACAAACCAACCTTTTTGCAAGCAAGAAATATTCGATGCATTGACCAAACCCTGGTGATATGAGCAGGCTGTAACTTTGATTTTTAAAAAATACTGGTTTAAGGTTGAGCTTGAGCTTGAAGACATGACATAGAGATCTTGGCAGATGAACTATTACAAGGACCAATGCAGTACAGACTCTACTTTACGCACTAAAGGGAAGGTGTCTGTATTTGATGGCTTTACTGCATAAGCAGAAATGCACTTTACAGCTCGCTGAGGGCAATACAGACAGCTACCACTACTAGGGCATTCATCCACTGTTTATCCCAGGGTCTCAGCACAAACCTTCAGGATTTGAGCCCAGGCTCCTTAAAAGGTTCCTTAAAACTGATCCACATCAGCAGGCAATGGAGTATTTTGCTACAAGGGTAAGTCCTGAGGTATCAGTACTGCGGGGAAGTGCGCAGTGTGGGACCCCGTAAGAGACAGCCCAGAAAGCGAGACTTACGCTGCCTGATACATCTCACCCCGTCTCACTTGCCCCAGAGCCGCACGGTGCGTCCTCTGGAGCTCAGTGGTGCTCACCCAAAGTCCCGAACCAAGCTTTCCAACGTCACCAAACCATTCAGAAAGAGATGACCGCTCTACACGTTATTAGCTGGTCCCGTTGTAAGGACTGCTGCGTGCTGCCCCGCCAGCTGTGCTGCGGCGTTTTGCAGGGTGCTTTCTGGCGTGTTTGGGGCACAAGTGTCCTCCCAATCATAAAATATTAAAAGTGCTTCTCCCCCCTGGCTGTATGCCGAGCCCTATGCTGGTGATATACCCAAGAGCACGAATCTGCCCAAACCTCTGCAGAGGTTTCCTCTGGGGCAGGGGATGGCAGGGAGGGCTTTGGCTGGACCCCGCTTACTCGGGTGCGACCCTGGAAGAGCTGCAACCCAGGGCCACCTGAGGTTCACCACGGCGTGAAGCCGGGGCTGTTTGTGCTGTCTGGTTCTGCTGCTGCCAGTCCTTTGGGTTATTTCCTTAGCTGCTCTGAACCTCCATTTTTCTCAGCAGAAATAGAGAGACGAGAGTGATAATCCAGCATTAGAAAGCATTTCCACCATCGCAAGAAAATCACTGGGCAAGCACTAAGAAAGGCTATTTAATGCAAGGAAACAGTCACACAAGTAAGGAAATTTGAACTATACAGCATCGGTTATTAAGGTAGACCCTTTTTAAGGTTTTGACAGAGAGAAAAACACAGTAGGAGGACAAAAACACCCTCAAATTTTTTTTAATCTGCTGGGCTTTTTCTGATACACACAGAATAACTACAAAATGGCAGCGCACCTGGAATTTCATAAACACAACTACAACATTTCTTGAACACAACTACATAGGCTGTGATCACCACTTCAGCAGAAACATTGCACGGCTTGTGTTTGCAACCTGCAGATCGTTCTTGGGTCCTACTGAACATCTCGAGCTGTGGTGACTGTCGCTGAGTAACAGTGAGGCTTGGCACACCATGGAGACTGTCAGCTTCTTGCTGGACCACAAGAGACTCCAGCCCTGCAGAAAAATATTTATAATGGCATCAGGTCCCCCAGCTGTCCCTGCTGGAGAAAGTTAGCACAAGGTTGCAGAAAAATCTGGTTGGCCTTGAGGTGGCGAAGCCACCCATGCTGGAGGAAGGTACCAGATGTCAGGGGATTCAGAGATGCAGCTACTCAGAAAGCAACCCGTGGCGGCTCATGCTCATACTCCCAGCCTTCTCCGAGTAAATTCCTATTGAAAAGGAGCTCAGCTCCAGCCCTTCATTTTGCAGCACTTTCAAGCCTGTTTGACTCGCCTGTGTTTCACCTCACACCTTGCAGCAAGCACCGCGCACAAGCACAGCGATCGGTTCGCCCTCGCCTTGCCGTCAGCTCACCACCGTTTAGCACCATCTGGCCCAAGAGGGCTCGTTTGGCCCAAGAGGGCTCGTGTGGCCCAAGGCGTGTAGGGCCCTCACCCGAGTGATGTTTGGCAGGTAGCACGCCCGCGAAGGGAACACCTCCCGAACACGGTGCCACCTCAGTGCTGGCAGCCAACCCGAGGAAACGGTCATAGCATTGAACGCCATCAGTTGTGGCACCGACAGCTCGTCCCCTCCTCCCGTACAGTGTCAGTTTGTCTGGAGGAAGACCGGCCCCTCCGAGCGTGGGCCGTGGGGGAAGGCAGTGCCTCTTCCCAGCCACGGGGGCAGTTTTCCATTGCGTCTTGAACGTTGGCTGCTCCTCAACGAACAACGGACCCTCCCTCTGCCCAGATCTGCAGGCAGGTACGCCCAGGACGGTACACCACGGCTCAGGGCAAAGGAGTGACACCACCAAGCTACGCAACGGCTCCCCATATGTCTTTCTGCTTACTCTGACTTCTCGACGCTACACCAGATGCCAATGGGCCAGAGATGGCACCCGGGGCTCAGAGCAGTATGGGGTCATCATCTGCATGGCCCTTTTCCTTCTGCTGCCCTCCTACACCGGCATCGGGAGGCTGGAAAGTAGCAGAGAAATCTCTGTGCTGACTGGCAGGAGGCGGCCATCGTGTGACTCCGGGCAGGCGGTGAGAAGGGGGCATCACCTTGGACAGCCTAGAGGAGCAGGTAACAGGAAAAGCAACAAATTACAGAATTTAAGCAAAAGCAAGCTTCTCACTGCTAAGCTTTCCCTATCCCCAGAGCCTCCTCAGCACAAAACAGCCAGCAAAAGCCACGGCAATGTCTCGCGATTTTCACGTGGGCTGAATTCTCTCCTGACAAAGCACTGGGTCCAGTCCCTCAGGTTTTACGAATTATAAACGGTACCAACCAAACAACTTTGTCACTTGCAATTTTACAAGCAATTTTGCCCCCGTTATTTTTGACCAAAAATTTCTCTTGCCTTTTGTAACATTGTCCATTTGTGCCCTGTGTATGGATAGAGACAAAAATTAAGAGAAAATAGTTGGCAGCTCTTTTTTCGGTTCACAACTGATCTGTAGCGGGGGCTTCATATCCTTCTCCAGGAGAAGATGTGCTGGGGAGGGGGCTGAAGGGAAGCAGCAGAGCACCGGAGCCACAGGCAAGCGCTGAAACCCCTACTGGAGAGGAATTATTATTTATACTGCTGGACAGTTTTCTTCTGTGAAACAACTGGAAATGATTTACCCCACAAACGTCTGGCTGTTGGCTGGGTAAGAAGCCAGCAAGCAGAAGAGGAATCAGACCATGCCAGACTCAGCTAGCTGTATGCGATCCATCGCTGATCCATCTGCAGCACATGATATCCGCTGGTTTCTCTGCTCCAGACTGGTTGGGAGAGAGGTACTTGAAGGAACGGGAAGCTGTGTCTCCACAGCTGAGCGGTTTTCTAGCTCCACGTCAACATGGTGTGCCTTCTGGCTGCTCAAATGGTCCTAAACCAGAGCCCCACCACATTATACCACTTTAATTTAATACCCTCATTTATTGGGTTAGAAGCAGTGTAGAAAATTCAGCTCTTGCCTACTTCTGTGTACAATAATCCAAAATTAAAAGTGTCTTGGATAACCTAGTGAGCAGTGCTTGGGTGCAAGTAAGGACCCTCCAGCAACATGTCCCGGTTCTGGACCATCCTCCCTCCCTCATGGGGGTTTGTGGGGCTCCCCCTGTTTGGGGGAGACAGGGGAGTCCCATAGTGGGAATACGCATCAAACTATGGGTGCAGAGGTGTATCCCGAGAGCTGGTTCTGCCTCGATGTGTGTTTTGTTTTGAAGAAAATAAATGTCTTTTTGCCTAGAGCCCTGGACAGGGTGCATTTTATAATCTGAAACTCAGCCTAGGAGGTGCTGCACCACTTAGCGATGGTCTAAGAGCAAAGTAGATCATTCAGGTAAGACAGATCTGTGTGGAAATGAACCGTCCTAGCATAAAGCTACCGTAACTCAGGGGGCTATCTATAGTTTAGGCTTAAGCATACTCCACGCTGGTTATGTGCTGCTCAGACTTGAAAGGTGTTGGGATTAGAGCTCTGCTGTACATCCACATCAGAAAGTGAAGATCATTAGAGTAACGCTCTCCTATACAACAGTGATGCAGGTCAAGGCGATCAAGGTTTTTACCCATTCTCTGAAAACCATTTAGGTCAAAGTTGTTCTATATAATTCATCAGCTTTGATTCCCTTCCCCTCTTATATGTTCTACAGACGGGGGTTTCTAGGTTTTCCATTTTTTTTTTTTTTCACTCCTGGCACAAGTAATTTTCCATTCTGTTCCTGAGCTTCCCCAGATGTAAAATGGTACTAATGATCCTTATCTGCCATGAGACCTACCGAAGAAGGTACTTTTGTAGAGCGAGGGAGTATAGCAGTGTCATTGTACCCCAGGTCCCAGTGGGGACCACCTCGGCAGCAGTTCCCCGCGCAAACAGTGCCAGCGCTATTCGTAGCCTTCAGGGGAGTCCCGTTGGCTAACACGGGGCCTGCCCACACAGCTCTCACTCCGGAAAACTCTCCTTTGACTTCAGCAGGACCGCTGATGTGTCAAGAAAACACGCGACTGGGGTTGCTGGCTGGCAGGGGCGCTTTGGGTCTCGTCTCCGATGAGCTGCCATCAGGCGCCAAGGTCTGAAGTGCAACCTGGAGAAATCTCAGCAGCAAAAAGTTGGTCTGCGACTGTGTCTCATGCCAATAGTGTACCGTTTGAAATCCTTTGACATTTTCGGAGTCACTCATGACTCAGGCTGGTGAGGGTAGATCCAGGCCCACAGTTCAATTACACTACCTTCTCCCTCCCTGTTTGTGCTATGCACATTACACAGATCGAAATCAATTATTTCTAACAGAGGAGTAGGTTCCTGGCCTGCCTATAAGTCACTGGGTACATAATTGTTCTGTTGCTTACATTAACATCTTATCACGTTATTAGCCCTGCTTGCGATTCCGAGGGTCCCGCCGCGGCCGAGGCTCCGGCGGCTGCTCCGCTCCCTGCACGGGAGGCTCTGCCGTCGGCTCCCCCCTTGCAACCCGCCGCTGCAGCAGTGCTACATGCTATTAAAGGCCTCCCGTGGCTGAAGCCTTCAGATGGACAGAGAGACCGAAAAACAGGCCTTTCTCTTGATTAGGCAGCTTTAAGGCAAATAGGATTAAGGAGAGAGATACCACCACGGAGGGGAACAAAATATGGGCGTCTCACTGAAGTAGTGGGGAAGGGGGGGAGGACAATAACAATTTTCTGAGCAACTCAGATGTTTTTTAAAAGTCCTGAACAAAATTAAACTTATAAAAAAATACATCTCCTTTTAAAATTGTATTTGAAGTATTTGAAACACACATTTTTTTAAATTTCAGGTTTGAAAAACGTATAATCCCTGAAACCCAAATCTTTGAGGCGCTGGAAATCAAAGAAAAGTTAGTTATGGTTTGTGAGCTTTTTGTCTGCAGAAACAAAGAATTAATGGCCAGCAAACAAGCAGCCCAGAATCCCCCCCCTTTTTTAACAAAGAAAATCTTTGCTTATGACTATTCTTGCTGGATTAGGAAACCAAAAAAAAAAAAATCAAACAGGCAACAAATAATTTTACCATTACCAGGTAATATGTGTTAATTGCTCAGTTTATATACTCTGAATGACATACCATTAGAGACTGTGTATGCATTGTAACTAGAGCATTAATAAATTTAAAATGTGCCTATTAGGATGACAGCTTTGGAGGTGCAAAGGAATAACAGTTATCACTTGGCAGAAGCAGATCTCACCCCATCTGCCGAGACTTTGCATACATTTTCAGCTTCCTGAGCAATGATTAGGGCTGTCAGAACCTCTTTAACCTTCTAACTGCTGGTCCCAACTGGCCTTAATTAGAGACTAATGAATTCAGAAGATGCAGGCCGTGAGGAAAACTGCCTTGACAGTTTGTGTACAAATTAAGCACCAATTACTTCATGCATCTTTTGCATTGCTGATACAAGTCTCTGTTATTATTTTTGAATATGGTCATTTTAGCATAAACCGAGAACTTTGCTAATGTATTTTGTCATTTTTATGGCTCATCATAAAAAAAAAAAAAGAATACCAGGAGGGTCATGAATATGTGAAATAAACTACTGTAGATGATAAAAAGAAATTCATTTCCCTCTAGGGAATATCTTCCAACATTTTTCCCCCTAATATCGTATTATTATTATGATTAGTCACATAATGATCACAATTTAAGAAACAGACGTAACATGGTACTCTGAATATTTTTATTAGGAATATAGCTGCTGTTATTAGCACAAGAAGGAAAACAAAGATACAGGTAAGAGTCTTCCACTTCTGGGATCTCAGAAAAACTTTTACATCCATGGTAGCAGAAGGTTACTGACACCGTTACGGTGAGAAACAGGAGCCGTAGCTGTACAGTCACGTAGTTTTGGGGGTTTAAATCTCCCCAGTTTCTCCCTCTTATCCACATCCAGAAGACGTGAGAAGTTCAACACAGCACTTTTTGGAAACGACCCCTAAGCCCAGCGAAGGTGCAGACCTGCCACTATGGTCTGACAAGGCAGGGGAACGTTCACCGCATCGTCCCATAAAACTTGCTTACTGAAAGCTTGAGAAACTCCTGCCCCTGCTGCTCCTGCCAGACCCGGTGGGAGAGTAAACGTGACTTTATTGAAAAGGCTACAGGCCAGCGCAGCTCATGAGCTGCAGAGCACGTCTGAGATGATAGACACGCGACCCTCCGAACAGACACACAGCCGTTCCTTCACTGGCCAGTTACCTCCTTCCATTTGGATTGCTACATCTTTTCATTCCTCCTAACTACCATCATGTTCCCCATTGCATTTAGTGAAATTTATCACCGCCATGCAAACCAAGGGCACTTCAAACCCCACCACAGGCACTCTCCTGGCGATGCTTCTGCAGAAATCGAGGTCATACCAGCCTCCTCCCTGAGCATCCCCTGCCCCTGCTCTCCCTGTCCCTGGGAAGGAGGGATCCCCCCCCCGCCCCCTGAGACTCTGCGGGAGGAAAGCCAAAGAGAAGCAGAGGGATGGATGAATTAACAGCATATAGTGAAATTTTACCACTCGCACACCAGGTTAGACTGCGGGATGTGTGCTTTGTAATCTGCAGATGCACAGAGCTGAAGAAGAGCTCCAGTACTACAAACTTCTTCAAATGTGGAGATGCTCTGTGTGAAGGAAAGAAGGAAATTTCTATCAATCACGACAATAAAATCTCTCCCAAGAGGACACGGAGAGCATTAGAGCAAACCTGAAAACACGAGGCCAGACTCTCGGTGGCAAGTCACATTCCCAGCACCTGCGGGTCTTGAATTTCAGTTAAATAAAGCCCCAGTTAAACTCTCTCATGACATTTTGCCTTTGTCCACGCAAACCCATGGACACCCCTCTTGGTTCAATCTCTACCGTGCAAGAGCTTCCTCCACGCAACTCTCTCTTGCATTTCATCAAAAGTAATTTTAAACTTCTCTAATGAGGACGACCTAATGATCTCATGTGACACTTTCCTAATTGTCCCTATCATTAAGCATTGGGATTTTCTGTTGATAAGCCAACATTTTCCTGCTTGCATTTACACCAGTACAACATGATTGCAACACGTAAAACCAATATGTTTTTACATGTATGACAGAGTCCTTTCTTTTCCCTTGAAAATGTATTATTTTACGAGCTGCCATTGAATTTGAAGTCCTTAGTAAATTTTTTTTGTATCTGTTTTCATCGATCAGCCTTCAGTCTGGCCTCTGCCGCGGAGAACAGGTCCATGCTCCAGATTTGGAGTTCGCAAGTCGGTGACTCCCTAGACCAAGACATGCTGCGGCAGTGAGGTTTTTCATTGAAAATCCCATTCAGAGATGATGAGCTGACCCCTACAAGTTTTTTAAGATAAGTCTAAGTTTGTGGCTTGGGTTTGTCCCTAAGCTGATGTAGATTTTTCATAAACTGGTTTGTTATGTTAATGGACTTTGGTTAAACCTCATTCCATTTCCACTGCCGTTGCCCATCTTTTTGTTGTTGTTTTTGCCAGTTCCGATCACCCTTCCCTGGTGTTTAATAACAGCATCTCCTCCTTCAGTAACACTTACGCATGGAACGAATGCAGATTTGACACTGTCATCTGGGTTATCGTTAGACTGTGCATGGCTCCCTTCTGTTTATCGCAGCTCTAAAAGCTCACGATAGAGAGGGGACTCAGAGGAAAAGAGAGGAAAGGTGACACGGCCCCCCTGTCTGACCCAAAGCCCTCGTGAGTGATGAAGATATGCCAGCTTTGACATAGATCCTGCAGAGAGGGGAGTTGTACTTTGGCGCCGAAGGTCGAAGTACGCTGAGCAAAATGGTGGAGCGTACACCCACGCGCGTGTGTGTGCATGTGTGTGTGTGCGTGCATACACGTGTGTGTCTGTGCCTACACGCGTGTGTGCAGGCGTCCCGTCCTCCAGCAGCTGGGCCACAATGAGACCACAGGACTTTGCCACCGGCTGGGTCAGAGCTGCTCTTTAGCCAGCCCGTATTTGGAAAGCACAAACCCTCTGAGGCCGAGTCCCCGCGTCCCACGGAGGTGCAGGGTTTCCGTGGGACAGTCATTCTAGCTGTTGGCTCTGGTGCATGGCCTTGGCACACCACGATTTTCTGGTCGCCTTCGACTTCTCGCCCTCCCTTCGGAAATTGCCTCGTGAGCACATCACTGCCCACCTGAGATGCACCAACCTCAGGCCTTGTCCTCCTCACCGGCACCACGCTGCGGCACCGCTCCGTGGCGAGGGCACAGAGCACACACCGGCCTCTGAGGCACCCGGCCCGCCAGGAACACCTTTCCCTGGCATTTCGGAAAAGTGGCCGAAGCCCTGACTTTTCTTTACTTCTTTTTACTGACTAAAGCTGTTGGCTTTTTCAGGTGGAGATATGGGTCTCAGTTCTGCTTTCAAGCTTTATTCTTCCACCTGGCAGGTCCATTCAGTTAATCTACCCCACCAGAGCAGCTGAAAAAAAAAAGGGGGGGGGAAAGAAGGATTAAATAAACAGCAAATTCAAAATCATGGAAAAGTTAGCAGTCCTCTCATAGAAGACATTTATATTTAACTACTGTACATGCAACCAAAGCATCCCCTGCAAAAACAAGCACTCTACGTATAAAAATTTAAAACCACATTGATAACCCATCTGGCATCCTCCTAATTATGAATCTCTTAGTGGAGTAATATTCCCTTTAGAAGCAAAACAGTAAATACAACAAGGGAAACACGATTATGAATTTCTTTTTGCTCTGTCTTTCAAGACAAGCGTTCATTCACATGTGCACCCAAAATCTTTCTCGACTGGAATTTATTGAAGTAAAGACATAACACAATGCCTGCTAATTAAATATTTAAGAAGAAAAAAATACCCTGTTCTCCATCAGGAGACGATATTAATAGGTGCTTCATAATACGGAGTGTGTTTGAACCCCAGCTGTCTTGCCCCATAAATACAGAGAAGGAGAAAGGCTCGGCTTCTCCCTTCATCTTTACGTGCTAGTCTAACCAGTCCAGGCTTCGCAACACCCAGTCATCTCGTGGAAACAAAGCACAAGGCTTGATTATCTGGAGAGAACTTCTTTCCCTTTCATGGGAATGCTATTTCTGAGGAGGTGCCACCCATACACGACTTCTCTCGACAGGCACCAGCTCCCTTCCCTGTCTGACAGGCAGCAGGAAAGGCAGGCAGTGACTTTTGGGGGGAGCTCTGTCCCAGGCCATCTAGCTGAGGGTTGACTTTTTTTTTTATCGTGCACTGTGGACAACGGTGGCTTGAATAGTTGCTTCCTGGAAAGTCATGATGTTTTTACAAAGAGTCAGACCATTTTATCCTTTTTAAAACAGGTTCCCTCCAACAGGAGCCCTGGAAGGAACCCCTGGAAGGGGGACATCTCCTTTAGGAAGCCCATCAGGTTTGGGACTGCTTTTGAAACATATTTGTAAGTAATGGGATATAGAATCATAGAATAGTTTGGGTTGGAAGGGACCTTTAAAGGTCACCTAGTCCACCCCCCCTGCAGTGAGCAGGGACATCTTTAACTAGATCAGGTTGCCCAGAGCCCCATCCAGCCTGACCTTGAATGTTTCCAGGGATGGGGCTTCTACCCCCTCTCTGGGCAACCTGTGCCAGTGCTTCACCACCCTCATCATAATTTTTTTTTTTAATGTCTAGCCTATATCTCCCCTCTTCTAGTTTAAAACCATTACCCCTTGTCCTATTGTCCTACCCCTATATCAGACCCTGAGCAAGGAAACCCCTATGGAAACTTTCAGCATCAACTAGAGACTTTGACCATTAAGCCTGGGGCACTGGACAAGGGACAATATGCAGCATCCTTGGAGAGCTTCTCCTGTAACAAAATTTCAAGGCCCCAAGCCAGTGATACTCGGATTCCTTACTCATTAGCCCTTTGCTTCTGGATTGTCCTCCCTAATAAACGAAAGCCTTCCCGTGGCTTTTGCAGAGTCCCTCCTGCGCGGAATCGGCCCCTGCAGCGGCAGGTACCGGTAACCTACAGCGCAGTGCCAGGCTGCGGCTTAGCAGCGGCTCAGCACCTCCCCGTTTGACAAACCCGGAGCTCCCCTCCACCCCCACCCTGCACGTGTGGAGATCTCCAAACCCGATAGCTGGACAGACTGAGCTGCTCAATATCGATTACCAGCTTTAAGAAGTCTTTTCAGTTCAGTCACAGGCTTATCTGCTTTGGTTGTCACATGGTCGGGGATGATGCCATCAATACAGATTACGAATCCGTCCCAGCGCCCTATAAATCTGCAAGTTTCCCTGTTTCAACGTTCCTAAACCACCCCGGTGGGTCCTGCCGGGCGGTGAGAGAGGGGGTGTGTGTGCCACATCGCGCTGTGTTGGCTGTACAAAGGGTGGGAAATGAAAAATCCAAGAGAAGCTTAACAACGCTCTTGCTCCGACATCTGCTCCCAGCAAGGGCATCTAGGGACCTGCCGTACAGGGTTTTTTTTTTTCCTTAAAGATGATCACCGTGAATGTTGCAACAAATAATAATGTAAAACATTTTGACAGCCAAGTAAGCCATGAAACATTAAATCTCCAAGGCCCATATGCTCCCCTCTGCTAACACGAGTGGAGAGGAGCAAAAACCCCGTGGAAGCTGGCAGGGAGAAGCGGTTGAGCCACATCACAAGTGTCCCGCTCCCCTCCATCGTATATGCAGCCCCTCTGCCCTGGGGGTGGGGATGGGGAGGAGTGGAAGGGGCAGAGGGGCACTATTGTCCTTCAGACTTGGAGGGGTTTTCTCGTGCTTGCAGATTTGATATCCAGCAGCCCAGCTGCAGCCACCGGGAGCCCAAGGAAGACTGACTCCAGGGAGAGTGGAACGGCCAGGGGAGAAGAGGACACAAATCCTGTGGGACAAGGCATAAGATTTCTATGAGTGTCTTAAGGTCTGTGGGATTGTCTTGCTGCTCTTACAGCCTCAGCCAGCTTCCCTGCAAGCCAGCTGTCAGTGAGGAGCTTTGTCACCCAAAATTGTTATCTCAAAGAAATTCCATGGGTTTTGTGGCTCTTCTTAAGAGCTCCCAGTCCTTCCATGTACCCACAACCCCACTGGGTTGCAGAACCTCCTCTTCACTGACAAGAGTGACCCAAACCAGGGATCAGTTTGGGAATGACTTAGGTTCCAATTGACTACCACAGATCCCACCCTTGGCCTGCTCAAATGGGAGGCAAGTGTCATAAAAAACAGAGCAAAGGCTTACGGGAGCCTCCGTGGTGTACCGAGCTAACACAGGCACGGCACACCCGCTTCTGCAGCCACCGAGATGCGGGAGAGCGACGTGTTTAATGTCACACCCCAGCCCAAAAGACCCCATCCCTGTTTGTAACTGAGTGAAAAAGTTTTTGCCACCAGAGCAAGGATCTTTAACCCCTTTATCACCACGTGCCCACAGACATGACCAGGAAAGCCAACGGGGGGATGTCCCTCAGCCCAAGCAGTAACTTTCTGTCACTGCAGTTTCTAAACCTGTATCCAAGGGAATATGGTGGCAATGGTATTACTAGGGCTGCTGGACATACATCGTTTCAGAATTAGATATTCATGGTCCAGATGGCAACATTAAAGCCCTGGTGAAGTGGCAGTTTGTTGTGGATGGTAAGTCGGTGCCCTTCAGATTTGGAGATCTCTTCTTCTCGCTGGAGAAGCAGCGGTGGCTGGCGTGCATGCGGACACAAAAAGCCTTTGCGGGGCCTCCGAAGGGGAGGCAGAGGCACCTGGGGCTTCACATGCCTAATATTTGGCAATAGGTGAACACGCTCACACATCAGATGCTAAATATTCAGTGTCTCTCAGTTTTAATGAATCGTTATGACTGAAGAAATCAAAGGTCCCATGGGGAAGAGCTCCGCTGGAACATCAGATAAGCAAAACTTGGTGTCGGGTTTTTTTTACGATAAAATGAATCGAATTATCTTCATTAATTCAATAACCACAGAAATATTTACAGTGTAATTACATCCATTCTTTTTCTGTTCAAATATTATTTTTAAGGGCTTCTTGGCATCGAAGAGCCTCTTTCTTTGAAAATCCTGACCCAGTGTCAGGAAGAGAACAGACCTAAGTCTCTTAATCTAATGGCTGTTAGCGGGGGTGACTACTTTAGCAATGCTCGGCTGAAAAATGAACTTTGCAATAAATGACCTTCAGAGAAGAAGACTATTCATGTTAATTAGTAGCTCTTTTCAAACAGGATTCATATATGCATTAGGCTATGTCATTTCGAACAATGCCATCATTGTAGTAAACATCAAGACAAGACTCAAGTACAGTTATGAAAATTTTAGAAAACTCTAGTCAGGTTTTTTCCCCCCTAAGATTATGAGTTACGATTACTGATGTGTTGCACAATAGGATCTCTCCTAATGGCTTTTAGCTTTTGCCACTGCCAACTTTTATATTTAAAATCCATACAATTATGGACAATTTATAAGCATTATGAGGCTCTCTATCCTCCTCACCCCATTTTTTGCGCTGATTCTTACTGATTCAAAGCAGCTTTGAACCCGGCAAATCAAATGCATTTTGCTTAAAACATAGCGTTCATTCTTACAGAGCCCACTTTATTCTTATTACTACTTATTACTTATTATGCATATTTAATTTAAGAATGCATATTCTCCATTAAAAAATTAGAATATTTTGAAGTACTAGAAAGTGATTATTTTGGTTAGTTCCCCTTGATTAACCACTCAACTGTGGATGCGTTCTTTCTAAAGCACATACATAACAAGAATTGGAAATGGCAAAAGAAGGCTACCAAAAGGACAAAAATGAACAAAATTAATTGATGTGCAAAATAAGAGACATGATTTTTACACAGTTTATGTCAACACGCATCTTAAAAGATAGTTATAACATATAAAAAAATTGCTATCTGGGGAGAGAGAAACTTAGTGCAACAAATCTGATTCAGAAATGTTATTAGAAGATACAGCAGGCAGAAAGTAATGTGGAAGCAAATTGTATAATTCTGACTCTACATTAATTTTGAGCTGTATTTATTAATTGATTTTTTTAAAAATCCATTTAAGGAGTATCTTCCTTGCTGCTGACCATTCAAACCCAAACGCAAAGTTAATTTTAAAAGCTAACCTGTCCGGCACTAAGCACAGTTGCTTCCCTATCCAAAACACATACATTTCTAACTAATTAAAGAATTAACAATAAATGTATTGAGAAATGGCACTTTAGCAATCTGTTTAATGAAGGAAGTCATCTGTGTTGCAAAACAATGGGGAAATTAATAAATATTTATAAGACCGATGTATATATTCTGCGTCCAGCTCTGGAGCCCTCAGCACAGAAAGACATGGACCTGCTGGATTGGGTCCAGAGGAGGGCTGCGAAGATGATGAGAGGGCTGGAGCACCTCTCCTATGAAGACAGGCTGAGAGAGTTGGGCTTGTTCAGCCTGGAGAAGAGGAGGCTCCGGGGAGACCTTATTGCGGCCTTTTAGTACTTAAAGGGCGCTTATAAGACGGGGACAGACTTTTTAGCAGGGCCTGCTGCGACAGGACAAGGGGTAATGGTTTTAAACTAAAAGAGGGGAGATTTAGACTAGATACAAGGAAGAAATTTTTAACAATGAGTGGTGAAGCACTGGCACAGGTTGCCCAGAGAGGTGGTAGAAGCCCCATCCCTGGAAACATTCAAGGTCAGGCTGGATGGGGCTCTGAGCAACCTCATCTAGTTGAAGATGTCCCTGCTCATTGCAGGGGGTTTGGACCAGATGACCTTTATAGGTTCCTTCCAACCCAAACTGTTCTATGATTCTATGATATGATTTGTTTGGAGCCTTACAAAATTCAGAAAAGGCAAACAAATCACTTGAGCAAACAAAGTGCAAGATTGGGCTCATCCTAAATATCTGGTACTCGAGAGTGTTCATTATTCACGACTTGGAGGGGCTACTGTACACCACATCTGCTCTCCAGCCTGAGCTGGGCATCTCCGTGGCTTTCAGAGATGGGGTGACGGGCATATCTATCTCTCCAGTGGTCTCCACTGGCTTGGACAAGCAGGTTCC
Organism: Phoenicopterus ruber ruber; assembly: GCA_009819775.1. Taxonomy (NCBI): domain Eukaryota; kingdom Metazoa; phylum Chordata; class Aves; order Phoenicopteriformes; family Phoenicopteridae; genus Phoenicopterus; species Phoenicopterus ruber. The sequence goes on along the minus strand of CM020217.1, from coordinate 24,851,395 downwards.
TGCTCAGCACTTTGGCTTTTGCGAGTCGTCTTCACCAGGGGTCAAACTTCCTTCACACATTGCGCAGGCAGTCCAGTCGCCTACCTTCATATAACCAATTCCCATGAGCCAAAAAGCTTTCTGAATGCCCCTCCCCATGAGGACAGCCTTTTCTGGCTGCTGCCAACTCCTTTCCCCTCTCAGATTCTGATTTTGTAACACAGCACAGGGATGGCAATGGTTTAGATGTAGCTGCCGTTTTATTTATGCATGTGGGGCATGCAGATTTTTCTGGTTTTAATCTTTTGCCACTTCAGAAAGAGACAGAAAGTAAAACCTGAGGCACCCTTGACTTGATCTTCCCTGCTTGGTTTTTTTGTGTGTGTATGGCATTATTGTATTTGTTCTTTAAAGAAATGAAAAAGAAGAATGCACCAGATGTGGGATTCATTTTATTCATATTCAATCTGTGCAGAATTCAAAGAAATGGTTCCTTTATTTGCTCTCTTCTGGGAAAACATCTTGAGTTCATTTTGTTCTGCTCACAGACTTGTAGAAATAGGTCTGGAAAGGTACTTCAAGAGCTCATCTTGTCCATCTTACTGCCTCAAGGCTGACTCACGCCCAGTGCTCTCCCATAGCCTGACAAATTCAAGTATAACAATAACCATTTTTTTTTTTTCCACAAAAACACTGTAATAGAAAGTAAAAGGTTAAGCAATAAGCTAGCAACATGTCATGACTCTGCCCCAGGATTTAACACTGCTCTCCAGGCAGCCGTGGTTGCCGTCTGCTAGAGGCAGGACACGGGCGCCGTAGCTGCTGCTGTGTCCTCAGGGCGCACCCAGCTGCGGGTTGCAAGGGTGGCTGCGCTGGCTCCTGCAGATTTACCCCGGCTTCAAATAAGGCAGCTCAGGCACCACAACAGCAACCCCACTGCATCATCTGCTCACTGCCTGCTCTACAGGCACCCAGGTTTCTCCAAGACCTGCACCCCTACAGTGGGGCTGGGAAGGTGCGGCAGTATCATGTGTCCCTGATGGCATGTGTTGAAAGCTGCCCAGCTCAAGACATTTTCAAAGGGCTCTTCTCCAGAAATTCAGGCCTATATAAGCTATTCCAAGTTGGGCTCCCAGAAGAAGGGGTACGAGTCGTTGGTGGCCATCTGGCTCCACAGGCGTAAGGGCCACTGAAGTACACCACAACGTTTTACAATGAGAGCAGTGCACCAGAGAAGATAAAATTGTTTCTGGTTCCAAATAAAATGAATATATCACAGGAAGGACACCTAACTAAGATGCTGCAGGGTCTGTACCTGGTCATAGAGTCCCACTTTGTACCTATATATCAGTATTCTTTACCAGCTCAGAGAACATAAGGAGGATTAACCCTTACCCAGAAAGCTCAGCCAAATCAGCCTTTCCCAACAATTTCATAGATATTATTTCCAGTCCTGCGTCTTCCATCCCATCTCCTTCTCCTCCTCCTGCCCCCTTCTTCTGCACTCTCTTGCCACCCGATGCCTGTCCCTGCACACACTCTGCCTGACCCATGGCTTGGTCTCCACACCATGGGCTTGCACTGCTCGTTGTCTTGGGAGGGGGAAGCACTGGGTGAGGAGAAACACATGAACCATGACCCAGCTGCTAGACCAATGTCTCCCAATCCCAACCCACGAAGACCCACAGGACAATCCTGCAGCGCTGCTGCAGTTTTGCTGCTTCTCGCCTTGACCCAGGGGGAGGTGTGGGAACCACATGTCCCAGGAGCAAGGACACCATCCTGGCTTGGGAAAAGCGGTGATGAAAGCCAGTCTGTGGCTCGGAGGAAGGGGAGGAAAACGTGCAGATGGCTTAATCCCTCTCGCAGCACTGTCTCTCCCACCCCCAGCCTGTGGGTTTGCAGCACTGCCGGTTACAGGGAAGGCACTGCAAGGGGCCGCTGCCCAGCCATGCCTCCCCTTCCCCCAGCTAGCCCTTCCGTGCTGGACACTCACAAACCTTACCCTCCTACCGCTCTTCTCCTCAGGGACATTTACGCTATGTCTACGTTCCAAATAAAACAGGACCTCATTTAGGGCACGGGCACTAGCAAACAATCCTCGGCAGCGTTTAGCTGTTAGTACCCTCCCTGGCATGGCTGTGCTCTGGGCCAGCTAGCGTAGGTCCCAAAATAACCTACTGGGCAGCAGCCAGGCAAGGAACGAGGAAGAAATGCTGACTCTGTAATAAAGAATGTGGGACTCGTATTCAGCCTAATTCAGTATTGGCACAGCCCAGAGCAAGGCAGCCTTGAAATGGCAAGGAAAGCAGGGAGAAGGAGCAGGGCAAGGGGCACCTCGAGCCCCAAGGACCAAGGAGGAAGGGCTGGAGCCATGGTGGGATTGATAACAGCCTTGACTGCATGAAGGAGGTTGGTTCCTCACAGCAATTAGGAACCTAAAAAGAGAGAACTAGAAAAGCATAGAAGATAGATAGATAGCAAAAGGCAGACTGTGGTCCAACAACACAGAATAACGGGACCCAGGCTCCCTGCGGTGATGCATCAGATCTATTCACTCTCACTTAACCGTAGCTTTGCTTTTCTGTAGTAGGGGTTAGATGAGTTTAGTGCATGTAATAATTTCTACAATAAAACCCCACACTGGCTGACTGGAGTTTTGCCCTCTTCGCACTTCGAAGTCTCAGGCTGAGCTGTAATAGTTTCTCATCATCATTTTGGATGTTCCCTCTCTCATCCCTGTATGAGGTAGTTGGCAAGAGACCCAAAAGCCGTCCCTCGATCCGCTGGCCTGGCCGGGGAGTGGCGATGTCGCACAGTTAGGACATGCTGCTAGCTCGCTTTCAGGCGTTGCTCAGGCAGAGAGCAGGGAAAGAGCTTCACTCCCAGGCACCGTTCCCGGTAGGCAGGTTGGACACAACCACCCTGTTTGTAGAAAATTTAGGTATGGACCCAAGCCACGGTACGTCACTTCAGTGCGTGAGGATGGGCCCCTGTCTAGCTTATTTCCAAATTAGACACAGCCTTATATGCTAGCTACGGACCTGTGTTTGTGGATCTGAACACTGCAGAATGGATTTCAAAGGGACTTCTCTATCCCTCTTCAGAGAGGACCAAACACAGCCAGGGGCGAGGTTCTTTTTGGGGATGGTGAGGATGGGGGAGGCTAGAGATGACAGCCAGTGCCTCTGTATTTATCCAGTAGGTAGAAGGCTCATGTACATTTTATCCAGCCTTTTGGATTTGAATCTAGGTGTCCATCAACTCAAGAGAATGTCCCAGCACAGTTGCAAATCTTGACCGTGCATTTTGTCATAGACTTCTTATGGCCAGGATTTCACTCATGGGGAAATACTCTGGTCTGTGGGTAGAAGCATCAGAGATATGCTCAGAAACAGGCAGGTAGTGCTTGATGGGACAGCAAGGTGGTACCAAAATAACTCCTGTTTGTCCCTCTCTCAGTGTACATGAAGAGTGGCGACTTGCTCCTATTATCTCGATGCAAGTGATGGGATCATTGTGTATCCCTGGGCCAGACCTAGATCTTGGAAATTCAGATAGAGAGCATCTTAAATTGGAGCCTTTCTCTTTTTACTCCAGAAAAACTAAATCAGCACCCAGTTCAAACCTGTGCACATCTGTGGAAAGCCCTTCCCTCTCACACTTCACATCTCATGGTGGGTGCACTGTCCACTATGGGTAAAGAAGGCATATTTTTTGTGATTCATTTTTCTTTGCAGTATTTCAAAGTCTAGTCATCCCGCCCCATGCCTAAGAGGCTATAATTTTTGATCTTCCATTGGATACAATACATTTTATAGTTGTCATTTTTAAACAAAACACATTTGCCTTTCATTTCTAGAAGGCACCAAGATTATAAAAATACCTTTTAAGAACCTTTGGCGCCATTTAGCAAACTGATTGCATTTATGATGAACTGAAGCGTCACATTAGGTATGAAACAAAGTAAAAGCAGATGGTCCATAGTCAGAGCACAAACTGTTGCCTTTCAATAACATGAGTAAGGATACAAGAATTTCTCAACTAGCTTTCTCTGCTTCGTAGAAGATCTGAGTGAGCTATTTGCTATTAAAATGCCTCTTCAGAAGAAATAATGATTTCTAGTATTTATAAAATACATTTAGCTTCCACAGTTGACATGAAACAAAACTGTCTTACCAACTGCTGGCTGTTTAGCATGTAAATTAGCTGGTTTACTAGAATAGAATTTATATGTGAAACTTTATACAAAAATCCTCTTGTTTCTCTAACCCACTAATAAGATCAGGAGAACAACACAAAACATAGATTAAGCCTGTCTTTCAGATATAGATTCTATCTTGTTGGCATAGGGTACAATAATATTCCTTACAAGAGAGTGAAAAGTTGTGTGAAAAACCGAGAGCACTTTTCACGGAGCCTACCAGGACTCTTCCTGTGTTCTCAGGGTATAATTTACCTTCAAACTTTTAAGTAATTATGTGTAAATTTGTGTTTTTATTGCATCAATAATTTACGTGAAAAGGTGAGCCCTTGCCTAACATAAATTCCTGTGGAAGCTGTGTACCGTTTCTATTACAAGCATGCTTGCGCACTGTACTTTGCTCATCCTTAGTAACAGAGGTATTTGCGAACCGAGGATTTCTTTAATGTTTTTATATTCAGTAAAAGAATGCACAGGGGTCAAAGCAGGATTGATTTGAAGGAGTTAGATTTTAAAATCCCTTTAAAAATCAGGACAAAGGATACCACACTATTAAAATAAAATGCTTAAAAATGAAAAGTATTATGCATGCCACACAGTAGAAGATCAGATTTTTATTAATGCAAGTTTTAAATGCTGATTAATCCTCTTGAGAATCAGTTTCCCAAAGCTTTGGCCTGCGTTCAAGTCTTTTTCAAAGGGGCACATCACTTCCATTATTCTGAATATTAATTGAACAACATTATAACTAAGGATACAAAGCAAGATTTAAAACATGATTACAGCTGTCATTGCTTACATCTAAATAAGTCGTTGGAAATTGAAGCTCGGGAAAAAAAACCAAAACAAAACAAAACAAAAAACAAACCACCACCAAAAACCAAAACCCTGCCGTAAACCTCTCTTGTCAGGATGGTGAAGCTGCTGCCTCCCGCGGCCCCCCCTGCGCTCGGCCAGGATGGATCGTCTGTGCGCCGCGCGCCGACGGCTCGGCTGGCGGCTCGCGCTTAATGTGCTCGCACAAACCTCCCCCCCCCACCTTGCAAACCGTGGATGTGTTTTGTCTTGCAAAATAATAAACGTCCCAGAAAAACACCGTCATTTTTAGATGCTGACGGGAAGAGGGATGATAATTGTTCGAAAGATTGAGCTGCCCGTATACTCGCTTACTTCCAGAAAGGGTTTGTTTATTTTCTTTTATTTGTTTGGCATAAAGCATTTTCCGATCCAGATTCAGCGCGTGCCTTTATATAAGCACTCGTGTGCTTAACGCTAAGCATGTGCTTAAGTGCATTCCTGAACTGGGCCAAAAGGTACCTCCTTTGAAATTTTTGTCCATAGCTGCTGTTCTTGGAATGATGCCTTTTTTGGTGAAAACTGATGTGGGGTTACAGTAACCATCTAATTCTGATTAGACAAATGGCATTATGGAAGAAGTATTAAAAATTTATAGTCCTATTTACTAAGTTTATTTGTTGGCCATAAAAAGCTGAATCTTACATAACATAAAAAGCATCCAGTCCTAATGATGAAAAAGATATAAAAAGATAATGGTGCAATCATAACATGTCTCTGAGAGTTTGTACATCTCAGTTGCAGTTTGGCACATCGCATAATTGCGTTGTGCCAAACTGGCACCGAACCACAATATGTTAGTGAAAAGGGCCCGCAGTTTAAGGGGAAAATCTAGAAGTGTTAACTATACACTGTCTAATTATACAACCTTACTGTCCCAGAATGTGATTTCTGAAACCATTTCTGACATATGGGAAGAGGGTAGAACAGCTGGTCATTAAGGTTTTCTCAAGACTATTTAGTAACACACTTGAATGTAATTAAAGTGCTACATTAAATACCGCACTTGTGTACAATGTATTTTTAATCTTTATGGCATGCTGTAAAAGTAAATAAATGCAAAGCATTAACATTTCTCCCCTTCATCTCCTAAATTGTTAAGATATAACGACAGTCCCTATCTGTGCGGCGTGTATTACCTGAAGAGTACCCGGGTGCTTTGTGAGCATCCTGCGCAGCAGGCAGGGAGCAAACCCGAGCCGAATTGTGCAAGGCGGGTATAAGTTTACTGGATTTCATTTGCCCAAGTTAAGCTGTGCAGACTTACCTGGATGTATTTCAACAGACAATGTTGCAACGATCCTGGTTTGTTTCAAGGTTTCCTTTGGAACCAGTCAAGGTGATGTAAAGCAACTTTGACCCACGCCGGATCTAACGCAAGAAGCAAAACTTTGTACACACAATGCGCAAACATCTTTGCAGCAAACTTTACTCTCAGGCGTCCCAGTGGGACTTCTACCGTGAAATACGGAGTCAGAATTCATTTCCATACAGATGCAGGTTACAGATGGGTTAAATTATAGAACCGCGTTTATAGCCTATAATCCTCATTGCGCTAGAAGCACCTAGAGCATCAAGGCAGTTAAACACTGCAGGATCAGGGCCCAGTTATTTAGGCTTTCCCTTCCTTTATTGTCTGTGACTGTCTATGACCTGTGTTTCCATTTCTACAGACAATAATCAGGGGATCTATATGAACCTAAGGCCACTGTAAAGGAACTTGAACCAGCCAAAACCTGTGGAACAACTCATATGCTGAAAAATTGCCTTGAGATTGGCGCCAGTACTCCATTAATGTTAGCCTGGGGATTCTGTGGTCCCCAAACTGCGGAGGTGCTGGAGCATTGTGAAAAAGATGTATTTTTGATGCACTTTTTTGGTTTGATGCACAAATGGGTATGAAGAAAAAAATGTTTTTAAATGCTTATTTTGGCACAAAGTGTTTCTCTGCGTTAGATTTGTGCTTTCTGATATTGTTGTTTTGTTTTCCATACTTTAATAACACTTTTGCTTTGAAAAGAGAGGACAGAAATCTATTGCAAAGTTGAAACTGTTCTTGACTTCCCCTAAATTCCAGCAATACATGTTTTAATCAACTCTTCACTGAATATGATCAAGGGCTGTTGTCAGTTCCTTCAGTTCCCTGGGACAATTGTTTTGGTGAATTCAGCACTTGCTAAAAAATACTGTATCCTGCACGACGGTGGTTTCCTTTGAGCACGAAGGATCGCTTTACACAGCGTTGTCCAACAGAAGATCAAAAAAGGAGGACAGAAAAGGAACTTATAAGAAGACAGGTTTAACAAAGCACTCAGCCTGTAGCTTCCGAGGCAATGAACCGGCAGTCATCAGGAACGCTACAATGAAAACCATGGAAGTGGAAACATGTGTGTACCGCGTTCACGAGAGCTATCCGGTGACAGCGACGAGTTCTGCCCGTGACCGCACGTGTGGCGAAATCAAGCTTTATGTTGCTTTTCAAAGGTAGGCATAAGTTTTTATTTTCTCTCAAATACAATGTTGGGGTTCGATTTGGGAACAGTCGCTGTTTGCAAATGAGCAAAGGAGCATGACGTGCTGTGCTTTACCTTTTGCTGGGCATTTTCTAAATCAGTCAGGGTCCTTCTGTTCAAATCAGCAAAGCTTTTCCTCTCTGCTAATGGTGCATCTGCAGCATTTTTTTTTTTAAAAAGGAGCAGTGGCATGAGTTGCCGATGATCCGGTCTTCCCGACTCTCTGTTCATGGGTGGATTTTGCATCACGTTACATCCTGCAGCCGGTATGTGCTATCAAAACCAAGAAATGCCAACCAATGTAGAGAAACCCACAAAGGCAGGAGACACAACTCTCCTATGGCAGGTTAATTCATTTTCACAAGAGATAAGAATAACTATAGATCTTGCCACGTTCAGCGTTAATTGCAAAACTCATCTCTCTGACTTAACTTTGCCTCATTAATTTCTTCACACACAGTTGCCAGGTACAACCACATCTAAGCACAAACGCAAGCAAACAAAAACATGCTAATCAAGCTACTATTCCTACAGGCTAAAAAGAGAAAGAAAAATGAAAGACGCTGGCATATTTAGGTATTTGGAAGATAGTCAGATGTTGTGCTGGCAGAGGCTATGTAAATACTGTGAGAAGCAAATCTAACTTCTTCATAAAAACTTCTGCAAAACATACTGTCACCTCACTTTCTTAGAAGAGTAAATTCCTTCAGGGTTAACCCAAACCATAGTTTTCCATGCTTAGAGACCGATATTAAGAAATAAGGTAGACATCACTTCTTTCAAACCATACCCGACAGCCTTAGGTCCTTTCCAAAGGCACCCAAAGACACACAGCTGTCATTGACCTGGACAGGGCGTGGATATTGCCAGAAAGAGCTCGTTTCCCTTCTTCTCAAATAATTTTCATCCCAAAGAGGGATGCGGGGCATGCGCTAGGTATGTAAGGAAGCTGCGGGGAACAATTGCGTTCCCGGGTACTTGTGCGCTAGTGAGTGCAAAGGGAACTGAACGTCCCTGCAAGAGGAGAGCGTTTCCTGGGCGAGTCACCGGAGTCAATCCCCCTCTGAACCGCAGGAAGGAGTTGTGTGGAGCCGCACGAGAAGATGCAAATTGATGGTGAGCAGAGTGTACACAACTTGCTCGTTTAAGCAAATGATACTCTTCTTCCCTTTTCTGCTTGTTTTCCCAACAGTACTGTTGGTTTAACCCCGTATAGTCATATCATGAGCACTGAAACATCCAAACAATATCCATAATCATTACAGAGCAGTTTGTGTGCGTCACAGAGGTCTCTTCACTAATTTGTCTGAAAAATGTCTGCATTTGCTGTGCACAGACTTGAGCGCTCGGCAGTCAGACCTCCGGCTCGATTCCACTCAACTGAACCCGAAATTAGATCTTAGAAAATAACCGTCTCTAAGACAATCAACCTCAATTCAGGCATTTCTACTGAATGGGCATTAATTGTCCTCGCACGAAACGCAAGCACCCCACCAGTACAGCGTTTAATTGTCTGAGCCTGACCAAGGGAGCTGTACGGAAAGCAAAGACCGGGGACCAGGGACGGGGCCACAGCTCCCGCTTGCTGCCCTGTTGGCCCAGCCTGCCCTTCTCCTCCTCGTGCCCCAGGCTGGCAGTGCCATCAGCCACTTCACGAAGGTCATCTTTTGCGGGTTTTTTAGCCCTAAAATTAGCCACAGCAGTGATTATTATCAGATTCTTGCTCTAGGTTTGTTGGCTCATTTCTTGAGCTGAACCACTTGTTGAATGACGAGCACCAACCTGAATAATCCTTCACTCACCTGAATTATCTTGCGTATTTTTTATTTTGTCTTAGAGAAGGAACTCCGCATCAAATACTTTATCTTCTACTGCTGTGTATTCTCCTGCCATCAAAGAAACAACAGGTTTTGTTTCTTTGATTTAATTTATCACACTCCATTTCCCTTTCTAGTCACAATTTCTAATTATTTCAGCCTACTGACTCAGTTAGATATTAAATTGAGTCAAAACCAATATGCATAATCTATTGATTTAAATAATATCCACTCATGACGTCTGCAGTTTCCAGGTGAGACGTTCTTCCCTTAGAAAATACGCAGCACTCCTACTACCGTGAGCTGCAGCCAGATATACGCAGCTTAGGCTCTACGAATCTCTTCATCACGATTTACTTGGGCAGCAGTCTGGCAAAGCCTGGCTTTGGCTGTCCACCGTACTGTAGTAAGTGTGGTTAAATAAACTGAATACCCCGAATTTACCTATGGCTCTCTACATTTACTGACAAGGGTAGAAAGAAATGCGTACCCGAGATTACGAAGACTAAACCACAAAGCTGAATTTTACCCAGACGAAAAATGTCTTTGACACCATGGGATGCATATGAAAAGCATGCACCTAGATGAGGGAGCATTTTTGTGTTTCAGTGGTGAGACCCCTTTTTAATTCTTTTTTCTGAATTTGTTTTCGCAGTAGTGCGACTTTGAAGGAAGAACTGTCAGAATGTTTTAAGGTCGGTAAAACAGATTTTCATGAGGATTAAGAGGAAAGGAAGCCTTCAGCAATTTTCACCTCTAACGATGAGACCACGACAGGACACAACAACTCAGGCGTGGGACACTAACACCTTCGGTCCCGACGCTGCTAATATTGCCTGCCGCTTGCTGTCTGTCAGAAGTGCTCAACTGCTTAAAGCCCCACTCACAAAACTTCACATTGCTCAAAGAGAATTTTAGAAAACTTTCAAAACTAAAAGAAATTTATTCTGATGCACAAGTTATGAGAAACAACAGCCCCATAAATCATTTTTTCTCCCTTCAGGAGCCTAAAAGATTTAAAAATTGAAATTTCTTTAAGTTCAATTACCAGTCAAGCAGTTTTTGAGGAAGGCCTTTTTTTTTAACAAAAAAGAGCTTTTGTGGGAAACGTGGATTTTTAACCAAGAATGTTCCGAATTTATTAAAAAACTGAACAGAGCTCTTGAGAAATTAAAGCTCATTTTCTTTTTCTTTTTTTCTTCAGGTAAAAGTCATTTCCTGACCACTCCCAACTCCTCCTGTAGGAAAATAACGCAAAAGGGTAAACATTGTGCAGGTGACAGTGCACAGCCAGCACATGTGGCCACATAAGCCCATACATGGTCAGTTTGGTAAAGTGCCGCCTGGTACTATTTACAACCGATCAGCCGTGAGATAAGATAACATGCTTGTGCTGGACAAAGTCTTGAGGTTACATGTTGCTGCCGCGCTTTCCACAGTTGGTCATTAACCAGCTATTGCAAGATGGTTTTTAAGTACCTTCATCCTGCCTCCAGCTCAGCGCTGCGTCTCTCCCTTAATAACCAGGCTAAATCAGCAGGAATAATTAGGGAATCAGACACTACCTAGTGTCGGTACAGGCAGCCAAATAACTTCTATATCTCTTCCTATTCCGTAAGGTCGCCCCCCCTTCTTGTGAAGCTCAGTCTTTTCCTTACGGGAAGGCACAATATGCTAACTCACAACGATAAGATTTTTGGATCGTGCGATTCTTGTATTTTGCAGTTGGCATCAGGCAACACTACATGCAAAACGTATTTTCTCTCTCCTCTTTCTAGCAAATTGTCACTCCTCCAGCACATACTGGCTCGTTTTTTTCCTGAAAACCCAAGGGAATGAAACACCCATGCCAATTCTATATGATGTAAGTAGCTAGCCCCCTAAGGATCTCTTGAAAAGGCAAGCACTAGGATTGTTTTCTGAATACTTCCTTAGCTAAAATTACCACAATTCACGCTCGGGAATTCTCTGGAGGCAGATGTATTGTCATGCTTGGATAGCGAAATATAGATATCGCACTTCACAGGAAATTAAAAAAAGGAGTATTCAAAGTTCATCTCCGCCAAATCATTTAAAAAGCTGATTCTTGCATCAAAGTGCTTCCTAGAAAGATGCAATTATATGCAACGAAGAACCCTGCAATGCGTGTGCATCCACAGAGTCAGATTCTCACTCCAAGTCTTGGGTTCTCATAACAACACGCGCGCTAGACTTGAAGTACACATCTCTTAATATACTCTATTACCTCATTGTCATTTACTTGTTGGTAATGAAAGCGTGTGGTAACAGAACAGCATGCTGATGCATTTTTTCTGCCATTGTATGTAACATATTTTCTAATTCTTCTGCTCTATTCAGCATTTGACCCTAACGATAGGGGATTATGGTATTAACTCTCTACACAGCACACATTCTTTACAGACTTTCACTAAATACTGTAAGCCTGCTGCAGAGCGGAATAAAAGTGAAAGCATACCGTCTGGTCTTAAGCTGTGCACACAGAGGGTCGTGATCCAATTGGAAGGGAAGCAGAATTTTAAAAAGAAAGAGGTTTGACAAAATTTTAATCCTTGTCATTTTCATTTCTCTTACCCTGTGGATTTGGGTGATTTTATTTACACTGTCAGCTTGAGCCTAGGGATTGAAAATCAGGCTTTTATGGAGATTATTAAAAGTACATACAGTACACTAAAGGCTGGACCACTGCTATACGCTCCTAAAAATATGAATGTAGATGCTCTATATTATACATTTAAGGAGGTAAGTGCCGTCCTCCCTGCAAGGCCGGACTTAGCAGTTAGGCTCATTGTGATTATGCTGAAGTGCATATTTTAACAAGGGTATTTATGAGGGGTTTCAGAGTGCTGAAGGTGCACTGAAGAATTGAGAGGTACCTTCCAAAGGATACCTTCAGGTACCTTCTAAAGGGACATGGCTGCAGCATTTTAGGAGCAGCTGTGGAAACTGTTGATATTGAAGGTGTACCTGAACATTGAAGAAGCTCCTCCTGGAAGAGCTGCTGCTCTCCCCACCCCACAGTCAGAGAAGGGCAGCCTGAGGTCTAGCCCAGCCTCAGAGAAACAAACATCTCATCACGGGTGACTTTCTCCTGAAAGGTTTCTCCTGAGGTTGCCCTCACTCCCACAGTGATGGAGAACTCCTGGGCCAACGTCCAGGCAGGTATGAGATGGTTTGGGTCGGAGATGCAGCACAGATATCCTAGGCTGTGCTGCAAGGTCAAGCTGGCCAGGCGGTCGGGGCCTCCTCAAGTCATCCACCCACTGTGGGGACACCTCTTGCTCCAGCTTTCCAAAGGAGCACCCATGGGTTGGACTTCCTTGCACAGCTGCCTGTTCCGGGGCCACAGAAGGGTGACAGCAGGAGGAGATGACTGTTTCCTCACCCAGTGTAGGCACAGATGATGTGTTGCAGGAGCTGCTTCCATGTCCTTGGAGATTTTTGGCCCAAAGTGAACCAAATCAAATGATCATCCCCTGAGTAGGGCTCTTCTGACTCCTCTCACCCTGCACGCATGATTTTTCTGTAGCAGCTAAAATAGAGCTCCAAACAGGCATGGAAACACAGGTAAATACAATGAGGTTTTGGGCCCAGGCTACAAAAAATCCATGAGCCCCCAAAGGGGCTAAACTTCTCAACTTCCCACCTAAGAAAACTAAGGAAGAGCCCTGCTGATGTGGCCGCAAGGCAATGGGCTCACTGCATCCCTGTGTGGCGAGGAAGGAAACAAATAGCCCCAGGAGGCACCCTGAGACTGCCTGCGGGAGCCAGAGTGAAGCCCCTTACTCTGACAGCAGCTTTCACGGCACGGCCGGAGGGAAAGAGCACATTAGACACTTGAATTTACTTCCACCAGTCAAAAACTGTAGGCTTGTTTTGGCCTTGCCCTGCGGAAGCACACGCTGGGTTTGGCAGTGGGGTAGAGCCTGCACCCTCAAACTCAACGACACTTGGTAACTCTCCTGCTGATTTCAGCGCGACCAGGGTCATAGCCCCCAGTCCTGCAAATACTTCATACGTGGTCATGGACAGTCGTGTCAAAACTGCAGTATCGAGGCCATAGCCACTAGTATTTCCAATAGACCTTGTTAATAAGGTTATTAAAACAATCCTGCTTGGCCTCTGGGAAAGAGGGAGATAGCTTTTCCAGGTTTTTTCCGCTCAGGGAATCAAAAATGTTATTTTTCCATCCAAGGAAACTGCTTGAAATCAAGATACGTGACTCTCACTGTCCTTACAGCTCTGTAACCTTGGCTATCCGAGGCATGTAAAATAGGAGTTTATTGTGCTAAGGAATGAAATGGGCAGAAGCGCTTGCACAACTTGGCCATCTCACAATTGAAAATGGAGTTAAGCTGGCTCCACCTATCCAGAGTGCCAGCAGCACAGGATTTTTGAGATGTGCTGCTTCCATACCTCCCTCAGCCAATTTTCAACGCACTTAGGTTGCCTCCTGATAACAGGGCCAGAAACCAACCCCATGGAGGGCAATGGGGATCTGTCCTTCAATTTAAGTGGCAGGTGGATCAGGCCCACTTGGAAAAATTTGGCTGCTGTACTGAGTGGTTCTCAGTGTGCCAGGGTCCCGCTAAGACATCCAAATTGGCATGTCATAAAAATCAAATTGGCATCTCATAAAAATCCAGGCTAAAAATGACAGCCTTGGGTTGGAAGTCCCTGACTCGGGCCTTATCCTGCAGAGGTGTTCAAGGCCCTCCGCTCCCACTGACTGCTCTGGGAGCTGAGCAGGCTCAGCACTTCTCGGGATCGCTCGCGCTCCGCAGGATTGGACTTACTGTCCTTAATACTATCTCATTCTGGTTATTCCCTATTGCCCAAGGATAATCCCATGGCATTATTCCCATTATGCCACTTGCCATTCCCATTATAGTCTTTAACAATGTTTTAAACCTATCTTTCATTTTTAATTTCCTTAGCAAAATATGTGTATTTTAGTAGTATGCATTTATGTAGTCTTCGAAAAATGTGCTTTTATTATACATATGGCATTATCATGTAGCTTCACTACTTTATGAGTCTGGTAGATGAAAACAACTCTGCATACAAGGGGAATCCATATGTCTAAATATTTTTAGCATCAACACTGTTACCTGTTCCCAGTCATAAAAGTATAATTAAACAGCACGTATTAAAACACCGCACCACAGGAATCATTGCAGCTTACTTGTCTGTTTCATGCAAGGGGGGAATTTTTTTTACTATCTTTAGGCCGGAGAGGAAGGAAGAAGCCATCATAACCGTTTTATGTCTTTAGCATGTGCAAGTTAGAAAGCAGAGTACTGGGATCTTACAGACCATTGTAGTTTCGATTCATCTTTTTCCTTGATTAATTGCTAAGCTGCTGCACAATGGTAGCTCCAAAATAACTCATCAGCAAGACTTCTCCAGCAGCTCTGTGATGCTTTCTTGTGTCAGAGCCGCCTGGTGCGGCAAGTGGCTTCACAAGTGAGAGTCGGGTCGGAAGAATGAGAGCTGGACCCCCTCCTGCCTGCCCGCTTCCTAAATCCCCACGTTGTCCCTTTCCCAAAGCTCTGTCTCCATTCCTCAGGTGGGCAGGAGGTCTGAGTCCTCCCCTGAGCATCGCTTTAGGGCCGACGGTGATTTCCACCTGAGCCCCAAGCCAGCGGCAATGACTGACCTACATCACCCTCAAAGGCGTTCCCCTGAAATACAGCTGCTTCTCCTCCTCCCTGGCCTGATTCAGGACGGTTCGTTTCTGATCTACAGCAGACACATTTTGGAAAGCCCAGATACCCACTCCACTGGGCCGCCCAGCCTAATGTGAGGCAGGACAGAGGTAGGGCTCCAGCAGGCTGTTTTGCAGCCTGTTTTCTGGCTTCTGGCTCCAGAGGGATTGCTGTGTGCGTGCTGCCCACAGGCTCCTACATCCAACTCGAGGCCACGGAGGAACCCGGGGCATGAGGGGGCTCCTGTGTGACCAGGTTGGTTTTTCAATGTTTTAGTCATTGGCCAGTTTGACACATCATGAAAGACAAACCATTTCAGATTGAATTAAAATTGACATTTGGAAGCACTTTTTTTTGGAAAAAAAAAAAAAAAGGAATGTAGGAAATAAAGCCAGAAAGGGTGAGCTGGGCCAGCAAGCGCAGACTTTCACAGATGATCAGACTGGAGAGCCTACAGGCATCCTGCTCGATGTGTCCCCACACACCACTGGCCCCAGGACGCTCCCCAGCAGTCTGTAACAAACTTTACACTTCATCATAAAGCAGCTGCAAACTTAATGAGCCCCAGGAATCAAAAAGACAAGATCCAACGCATTGTCAATAGCCCAAATCCTCGTAATAGAAGGAAACTGTTAGGTGAAATCTCCCGCAAATCCTAAGAAATTAAGACAGATGAAGACAGTGCCCTCTTCTGCAGTAGTTCCCGACCATCTGATGAACAGGGAAATTCCTTCCTTACCCCAAATCTGATGATCAGTTTAAACTTGAGCTTATGGGTGAGATACATGCGGAGATTAGGGCCCCTAGCCTACATCCTGCTCTTTCACGGTTCAGAGGGGAAAAAGAGACCAACCTAGAAGTCTAGCAATGCATAAATGAAAAGTAAAAATGACCCTTACTGCCCTCCGCAGACTGCAAACAAAAGTCCTGAAGCATGTGATTAATAGAATAAAGCAATGGTGCAAATAAACAACCAAGTCTCTTTTCAAACTCAGCTGCTGACACCTAAACATCAGATACCAACTGATCCACATCACAAGCCTCATTTTCTGTCCCTAAGAATTCTGCGATACAATCGTTTTCATTAGCGTACCCAGCTGCAGCCTAAACCAGTGAATTTCTCTGTTCCCATTACCAGAATATCACTTCTTGGATGAATGGATGGAAATATCTCTCTAAATTTCTAGTCTGAATGTATTAATAATTGGCTTGCATCCACTTGATCTCATGACAGTATTATTTTTTAACTAATTCTTTTTGTCTTTGAAGTTTACCTCTTAAATGTCTTTATGAAAACACATCATATCCCCTTTCCATCTTAGTTTTACTAGATTAAGCAACTCAAGAGTGTTCACTATTTCCTCATAAAATAAAATAAAGTTTTAGTACAGATTACCTTGAAAAGTTCCACTATTTAATGTCATCTTAAAATTGATTTTAGGTCCACAATGAAATAAACATATTATTTTGAAGCAAATGCAGTTTTCTAATGATTTAAAAATACGTTTTCCTCTCACGGCCACAAAAGAAGATAGATTGGAGTTTAAGAATTGGTGGACGAAATTATTTTGCCCAGCTCCAAATAGAAACCACTAGAAACCAAGAGTTCCGAACAGATATTTAGGAAGGGAATTAAAGAGAACAAGAAAACAAAACCCTGGAAAATAAGCCAAAAATTTGAACCTGGATGCGCTGGCAATTTTGAGTCCCAGAGTTCTGAGTGAAGCATGTGGAAGATTACAGGAAAATTGGAGGAGGAATTTCTTTTAACTCTTGCAATTTGGAATATTTCTAAACCTCACATAAATGGCATCTATTTCCTTTGGCTCGTCCCTAATTATCTTATTTTTAGGTTCATGTTCCTTGAGTGTTTTTCCACTTTTGTTTGAGAATTCAGAGTCCTCTGCTGATGTTTATACTTCAAATAGAGTTAATTCAGGTTCTAGGGGATGAAACCACTCATGTTTTCTCATATTTTTAGCCCATATTCTCTGGCCCTTCCCTCCTCTTTCCATCTCCTCTCAGTTTAGGGCCTACATTCTCATAACCTATACTTCTTTCTAAAGTCATCTGTATGGATAAAATTACTTACATGTTTTCCCAGCATTTTTTGCCTCTATTCAAGATCTTCTTACTAGTAATAAGGAAGCCGTCCTACTGCTCTTCCCCATTCCCTGCTCCTTCCATCTGGTCACCACACGGCTTTTACATCTCCAAGTGCTGCCATGTGAAGAATGGACTAAAACAAAATAATGACTCCATTACATGTCCTATCTCCTTCTCATAAATTTCAAAGCCAGATGAGACCATTATCACCTGCTCTGATCTCTAGCACAACACAGGACTTCCTGAGAGAGATTCCTCACTTCAGGATAGGAAACAGCAGCCCTGACTCATAGCTCTGGCCCAGTGTAACGATGGCCATCTCCCAAGAAATAAAAAAGAGCAATCCTGTTTCATGTACTCTTGCACGAGACTTTTGATTACTTGTTGCAGAAAATAGACTAACATAAATTTTAGGATGAGAAAATTCCATGCATATTCTCATTGCTCTTAAAAGTTTATTTCATACCAACATTAAAAAAAAAAAAAAAAACAGGCATTCTGGAGAAAATTATTATTAGTATTGCCAAAACTGCATGCTTAAAATAGTACAGCTTGTCTTTCACTCTAAGATTTGATAACAAGAGCATAATTATATCTCAACCCCATAAAATCACAGTAATTGGTATTTGCCGTCCTCTCAGGACAGCACAGCACTGGTTGCTCCCTTGGGGGGGTGAAGTGACTGGCTTGCTGAAAATGACACTTTCAGGGCGCAATACAGCATGCAGTAGAAGCTTAGCTGCAACTCCTACTAAAGCAAATGGACTTTATCACTTCTCCCAACAACTGCCTTTGGGAATTCCTTCACCAGCCTTGAAGAGATGATACCAGAGGTAGAAACTACCACATACTGAAAGTGGAAAACTGCACCCTGAAGCACCTGCTTCTCAGAAACGTCTCGTTCAAGCACCAGCCCGCTATGTCTCAGCTTTACCCACAGTGTTTTGGTACAGCCGTGGGGCCAGAGAACATGTTTTTCCCAGACCAGGTTCTTTGCTCTTGCCTGCTTTCAGGTCCCCGAGAAGCTGCTCTGCCCCTCTGTGCCTGGGCACGAGCGTCCCCGCGGCTGTGCAAGGCAGCCGGGCGAAGGAGCAGCTGGATCCACCAGCAGCCGTGCAGGCGTGCAAATCGAGCAAGTGTTTGGTCCGGAGGCCATTCGCAGCCCCATCCTCCCAGCAGCAGTTGGCTCGCTCCTGGTGGAGATAGAGCATATGCTCCACTCTATACATCCTGTCCTGTGATTTTATTACCCCGATTCGCTCTGCCTATAGTGGCGAGTACAGGTCCTCAAATAGGCATTCTTTACCTCTTTTTTATCATATTGAGCCCACAAAATGTTCAGAAAAGTTGAGCATCTGTACTGCTTTAAACCTCTGCCAGAGAGCATGTAGTGTACCAGCCAGAGAAGGGGAGAGCTCTGAGCTAGCCAATGGCTAAAATATTCCAGGGATTATCCCTGGAGAAATAGAAAGTACTCTCCAGATGCTCTGTCGTGGAGAAACAGAAGAGTATCAAAAATGCAGGAGAGCCTTGTATCAAGGGGTCAGGGAACAGGGAAATGGACAGCCCTGTGAGGTCTCCGACAACACCCACAAGTCCATCACCTGTGGGTGGCATTCCCCAGTACTTGCACGCACCTAGATTATTAGTCTTGCCACAGTAAAATGGACAGTTCTGCTGATAGCAAATTGACACTGCTCGGGCTTAATCTTGCTTTGCTTTGCCACACAGAAAATTCTTGAACAAAGATCTCTTCTTCACTGCTTCAGACAGCCAGACAGACAATCCTGTGAGGTACAGGTGAAGAGCACCTATATATCTCTGGGCAGCACTAGTATTCTTCAGGAACCTGATTTCAGTATTATTTAATCACGTCTGAACACCATACGCGCGCAGGATGGTTCCCATCCAACAGGACGGGACTAGAGCCGCTGCAGCCACCCTGCCACGGTGTCCATGCCGAAGAGCCATGCTCCTCCCAGAGCAGGGACTGGATGGGGCCAGCGTTGCAGGTCCACACTCCTCCTTCCTCTGCATAGAAAGCCCTGCAGGACCAGCCCAAGGAGACTTCACTGCCTTCCCTCTGTTGGGAGGGGGCATTCTGGCCTGGAAACGTGCTTGCTATCAGAGGCAATATATCTTGCTTTCTCTCCCCAAGCTGGGTTTGCAGGACAAGCGTCCTGACTCCAGCCCCTGTCAGCCACAGCCTGTATCTCCCTTTACATGTGCATGTGCATAACCTGCCATTCTTTTGCAGATCTCCTTGCTCGGGCCCAGTCTCTGTTCTGCTAGTTGGCATGACGGCAGCATATCAAGTAGGAGGTTTTGGCTTGTGTGTAGAATTTGGAGAGCGGTTTTGTAGTAAGTTGCTATACTTTTTGGCTTGCAAGCCCTGGGAGCATATGGCCCATTGCTTGCAAAATGCTGATATTTTAAAATTGGGGGAGGAATAAAGCATGGCACATTTATTTTACTTCTTCAGTGCCACTATTTTTGCCAAAACCTTCCCCACCACACCATCCTGGATCATGCTGTTCTATCCATCTTTAAAGTGAACCCTCCACTAACTAAAAAGTGGATGATGTAAGATAGCCCCCTAACAGGCCTGAGAAAAATAGCCTTCCTCTACTCAATCTCCAGTATGAAATGCTGTCAATTAATAGCTAGAGTGAGTGAGCAGCCAATGCAGGACTACTTCTGCTCACTCCTGAACTCTTTGCAGCTGGCCTTGCTCATACTTTCAACAAACATCTCTTCTCTTCCAAGCAATCAAAACTTTATGGACTGTTATTTCCTTCCTCTCGACTTCCCAAGAGCTAACACCAGCACACTTGAGATGCTGCAGACTTATCACTTCCACCTTGAACTAGTGGTTGACCTGAAGAGAGAGATGCCAGGAAATGAAATAGAGTTCTTAAGTACAGACAGAAGAACGGTGCTAATCCAAGCACAGCTCTGCTAAACCACTACGGTAGCTGTCAAAATACGTCTGATTTTTTTTCTCGTGCCTTCCCCAAGACATTTAATCATGTTGAAAAGCACAACATTTTTGTTTTGGAAAAAGTTAATAAACCAGTAGATAAAGGTGATCTGCAAGATATTAATTTTCAAAATGCTTTTGATAAGGTCCCTCATAAAAGACTATTTAGGGAAATAAATAATCACAGGGCTAGGGATGAAGTCTTTGTTAAAGATTAGAAATGGGTTAAGTGACAGAAAACAAAGGGTCATAATAAAGAGCTTCCTCTGAGAACAGAAAGAGATTAATGGTAGGGTACCATTATCATCTGTGCTGGGACCAATTTTATTGACTATGCGTGTGACTGACTCAAAGGAGACAATGGGGAGGGACTGGGGATACTTGGGTGATGCCATCGTATTTTGCTGGGCCTGGCTCTGTAGTCTTTACTTCACAAATAAAAGCACTGAACCTAGGTGGGCTGTGTGTAAAAGTTAGTTACATAATCCCTGCAGCGGTAGCAGGGATTAACTTTTGGTTAATAATAGTTAAGAGACTGTAAAGAACTCCAGATGTACTGCTGGTAAATTTAGAAGCATAATGGCAAGTTAGCTGAGTTAAGGATTACTTGAGCAGTGCATATTATCAAAACTCTCTAAATGTTTCCATATACACACATAGTCACTCACCTGTGTGGTCTTTTAGGAAGAGAAAATGGGGATTCACAGAAGGTAAATCGTGATGGGCCCAGTTCCACCTACCTTAATTACTCTGAACAGTTGTTTAACATGCAAAGATCTGTTTGTTTCAGTGTGTTACGTAAGGGTGCAAGAATGAAAGAATCGTCACTTAATGTGCGTCACCTCATACAGAAGTTAAAAGCTGAAAAATAGGGTGACTATACTGAAAAATAGAACATGCAAAACCAGAGCATGCTGTAATGACAGTATATTAAAAAAAGTCCTTCCTCTATTTTTCTCTTTAGCTTTGTTCCCTGAAACACAACTAAGATAGATTTTATGTTGGAAATGTCCAGAAAAATAACTCAGTGTTCAGAGACAATAATGACACATGATCTCTCATCTTTGTGGAATAATCTCCCTGTCACAGTGGCAGAAGCTTTATCCTTAGAGAAGAACTAGCAAGAACTTGACTGAGGAATTCAACATGATGGACAGGGAAACCTATTCAATGAACAGCTAGCATATGCCATATCCTGCAGGAATGCAGCCCTTCTATTATCTGATGGCTCTTGCTGCAACAGAAACTCACCAAATCAAAGATGTCTTGGATTATCTGGGGAAAAAAAAAAAAGAGATATGCTTTATCATTAAGCAGATGAGGATGGGTACATTTCCATAACCTGATTTGCAGGTGGTCTACGCCTAATACATTCAGGGATGAGCTCGGGGAGCTGGGAGGCAGAATGGGTGGACTGAATGCCTTCCTGCCCATGCCACTAGCTCATGGGGTGGCCTTCGACAGGTCACTTCAGCGCTCCCAGACGCCATGTCCTCCTAACACACTCACCAAGCTGTTATGAGGCCTAATTCATTATTTTATAGGAGTGGCTCATTTACCAGACCTGGGGATTCCTGAATGAAGAGTACCAGAAAAGTTCAAACTATTGTGTTATTTTCAAAAGTGTAAAATACTAATGACTTCAGCAGCTTTTCACTGCTCGCTGGGCAGCCAGTGAGCGGCTGGAATTGACAGCTTCTGGCTGCCTTATTACCACTTGCGTATCCATGGAAATGGATGACAGATCTGCAGAAACAACAGAAATGTTTTTAAAATACGACTTTGCTCCGTAATAGCAAAAAATAATCACCCCAGAAGACGTAAATTTCAACAGAGGAATTCAAGGCACTTTCCATCATTTGCTTCCTTTCCACACGACTCCTGGGAGCGAAGCAAAGAGCAAGGAGGAGACGTTGCGGCCCCACCGTGACACGCAGCCAGGCCTGGGGAGGAGGAAATCAGCAGCTGCTCAGCAGCACGGCACCGCAGTAGGAGACAGGAAGTGCCGATAACGATGCCCAATTCAAACCATTGCTTCAATGGAATTATCTGGTGTGGAATTTGGCCCAGACAGGGCACTTCGCACCCCTGCTCTTTGCAAAAGCCTTACTGCTGGTGGTTTTGCTGATCCGTTTTCTAACGTCAGGAAAGAAAAGTGAGTTTTAAAGCATCAGAAGTTGCAGATGCACAACCGAGTAGCTCTGGTCACGTAGCCAAGTGCTGACTTTCAAACTCCAGGCCTGAAAATCATGCCCTAATTTAGTTTTGTCTATGTAGACGTAGCGTTTGTGGACAAATGGGACTGAGAACCTTAAAAACATGGAATTATTCAAATGAGCCCTGGCATTAGGCTGTACAAACTCTCCAGCCTCCACCCCCTTTATGCACTATTATGGACCAACTTTGGAAATAAAAGAATAATGGAATTCCCATGCTCTCCACCCCCCTCCCCAGTGCTATACTTCCTATAAGCCCTTCACAGTGCAGGACCGTGCAAAAGATACCATCTTGTGTGCATCTTGTAGTATAATTGAATCAAGGTTGTTTAGCACTAATAAGGTATCTCTGGAGTCCAGATGTTTGATTCATGCCGTGATATACAGGAGAAGGGCAGCCCACGTTTGCACAGCAGCAGACACTATCAGCCACTGCCTTGGCCAGCGCACAGGGAGCCGACGGGTGTTGCAGGTGCAGCTGCTACTGACCCAGGAGCTACAAGGGATCAAACAGCTTCCCCTCATTATTGTATCATCTATCTCATCCACCAACACCCCTTCCTCAGCCCCGTCTCTCTGTATATTCCACCAGCCTCTTTCATTACTTCCTTTGTAGTTTTCCTTTACTAATGCTGCCTCATGTTGAGTTTCTATCACCCTCCTGTCATTCTTCTCCCGGCTGAAAAATTGCTAACCCTTCATTGCCATTTATTTACTTCTCTGTGTGATCACAGGCAATAAAGATGAGACCCCAAGGCTCAATCCACAGAGGGTTAAATTAATTTTCCCTGCGCGTGGACAACATGCAATGCAAACTAGAGACTTAACTCATAGAGGAGATCCTGAGGCTGCATCTAAGCTGAAGGACACAGAATACTCCTTCAGGCCTTGGTACCCTCCCAGGCTGCGCCCAGGTCTCTGCAGAAAAGCAGAGGGCGTGTGAGTGCCCAGCAAGACTGGAAAGCCAGCACTCCCTGAACAAGGAGGGACTGTGACCCTGCACCCCACCATGGCCTGGGCCCATCAGCGTAGACATGACCCATAGGACTACCCCTGAGAAGGGCAAAGAACAGGGACATCAGAGGAGCGCTCTAAACATGCATTACAGTAACAATTAAAGGTAGGATATCCACAGCACCTGATTTTGGTGAGCAAATCCTCTAGACTTCCAAAATTCCCTCCTCTGTAGCCTTTGATCCTGTTCCTGTGAGCATCTTAATGCTGGTGGATGGCATTGATACCTCAGTGGGGCTACTCACAAGGAGAAAAATGTGTCTCAGACAGTATTGGCCAAATCAGAGCTTACTCAGTAAAAGATTGGGAGTTCTTGTGTTGGAAAGCCGTCACTCATTATGTAAGTGGCAGTAAGAAGTTCTCAACGGTCACCTTCAGCTTCCTAACACAATAGTTTAGTTACAACAGTCCTTGGCAACTTTTCACATTTATCTTTGCATCTCGGAGACAATTGTTACAATAGATTTTTGCCTGCTGGACTACCAATGTGATGAAAGAAAAAAACAAAAACAGATTGCTACATACATCAGTTCTAACTAGCACTATACGTGTGACCGATCACTACTGGAAAATCTAAAACTCAGATAAAAATCACTAGGCTTTTTTTAACGCTTGAAATGAGCCATGTTGTAAAGGAAACCTGCAATAATGAGATAATATGAATTAAAAATAAATACTTCACATGTTTTCGAGCAAGCAAAGCAGCATGAAAGCACTGCTGAAACAGGTATTTAAGTCCTATTATTTGAAGGTTAGTATTTTCTTGTTCCTAATCTGTGGTTTATTTGGAGGAATACTAGACTTTTTTGTATTATATTAATTTTAGATGTAGTATATTTAGATCCAGAATCCTTGAATAGCATAAAATTACAGGATACCAATTGTTACATAAAATAAGATTCAATGTTGGCAGCTATTTTCCAAAACACTTACCAAGCAGCCACCAAAGAAGCAGATCAGTTTCCAACGTATATCAAGAGAAACAAGACATACTTTAAGAAGGAATTTTTAAATGTTGATGTACAATACTAGTTAATAATATCAACTGTAAGGGGATCAGAGAGACAATTGTTTCTGAGGCTAAAAATCATCCTAGATATACTGGACAATGAGAGGAAAAGTGACTTACTAACATTCGTGCTTGATGGTGTCTTCCTTTTCCTCCTCCAACTGAAGCTTGGGACAGCTGTTTGTCTTTAAATGCTAGAATGCAAGGACGCAAGAAGGTCACAGGAAAACATCTCCTGTGCAAACTAGAAATAGGGCTGTCCTTTTCCAGTTAAAAAATATTTATGTGATTGTCAGTCTTATGAAGGAGCCAGGACTAACTGAAGTGGAAACACTGTCTTCTCCTCAGGCATAGATTAGGTGGTAGCTTCTTGCCAAGGTGACACTAGCGCTGGCTGAGACGAAGCATCCGCCTGTTCTGTGCTGGTGCCCTTGTCCACTCTTAGACCTCTCCCCTGCCAGGGAACTGCATCTCATGTACTATGGAGATGTGCCCTTTGGGAACTATTTCCCATCAGCTACCACTAGCCTGAGCTGCATTTAGTATATAGCACATTCACAGCATCGCAGAATTGCTGAGGTGGGAAGGCACATCTTGAGATGACCTAGTCCAACCCCCTGCTCAAAGCACAGTCAGCTAAAGCAGGTTGCTCAGGACCATGCCCAGGTGGGTTTTGAATATGTCCACAGATGGACACTCCAAAACCTTGCTGGGCAACCTGTGCCACTGTTTCACAACCCTCACAGTAAACAAGTTTTTTTCTTGTGTTTGAACGGAATTTCTTGTATTTCAGTGCGCACCCATTGCTTCTTGTCCTGTCACTAGGCACCACTGAGAAGCATCTGCCTTCATCTTCTCTATTTCCCTCCATCAGGTATTTATACACATTGATATGATCCCCTCAAGCCTTCTCCAGGCTGAACAGTCCCAGCTCTCCCCCTCTCCTCTATATGATAGATACTCCAGTCCCTTAATCATCTTCTTGGCTGTTCATTGGACTTGTTCCAATATGTTTATGTCTCCCTTGTACTGGAGAGCCCAGAACTGCAGCCTTTCTTTTTACTCTTCACACCCCTTACCAAATTCAACTCTGGATGGGCTTTGGCTTTGTTAACCCCAACCCTCCATTCTTGGACAGTGTTTCTATATTCCTCATAGGTCCCCTCTTCCTGCTTCCACCTCTTGTATGTTTCCTTTCCATATTTGAGTTTTACCAGGAGTTCATCCTTGCAGACCTTGTGCTACCATTGTTTGATTTCCTGCATGTCAGGATAGACCATTTTTGAACAGGTGGCCCTTGAATCTCAATCAGCTCTCCTGGACCTCTCCTCTCCAGAGCTGTATCCCACAGGATTTATTGAAGCAGGTCCCTTAACAGGCCAAATTCTGCTTTCCTGAAGCCCAAGGTTTTAATCCTGCTTTTTGCTGTTGGTCTCTTCCCTCAGGATCCTGAACTCTACCATCTTACGGTCACTGCAGCCAAGGCTGCTCTGACCTTCACTTACCTGACCCATTCTTCCTTGTTTTTAATTCTGAGGTGCAGTAGAGTGCCTCCCTTCATCAGCTTCTCAACCACCTGTGCCAGAAAGTTGTCATCAATGCACCTCAGAAACCTCCTGGATTGCTTGTACCCTGCTGTATTGCCCCTCCAGCAGATATCAGCGTGGTCAAGTCTCCCATGAAGACCAGAGCCTGCAAACATCAGGTTTCTTACAGTTGTCTGAAGAAGGCCTCATCTACTTCTTCTTGATCGCATGGTCTGTAGCAGACACCCATCACAATGTTGCCAATGTTGGTTTGCCTGCTAACCCTGTCCCATAAGCTCTCAGTTGATTCATTACCCATGCCCAGGTAGAGCTCAGTGCACCCCCACTGCTCTGTCAGATGAAGGGCAACCCCCCTCCTTGCCATGACAGTCTGTCCTTCCTTCAGGGCCTGTATCCTTCCAAGGCAGCACTCCAGTCGTGTGAGCTATCCCGCCACATCTCTGTCACCTCAATGAGGCTGCAGTCCTGTAACTGCACACGCACCTCCAGTTCCTCCTGTTTGTTCGCGATGCTACACGTGTTAGTGTACAGGTACTTCAGAGAGCCCCCAGTCACACTGTTTTCCCAGAAAAAGCGTGAGAGCCTGCTCCACCATTCTGTCCTCTCAGCAATTCCTGTGTCCATATGCTTGAAGTGGGCCCCCTTTAGTTCTGTTTCACTGAATACGAGATCTGTCCTGTCCACCTCACCCTGCACCCTCCTTTGTGCCTGTGCTTCACTTCCCACTCCCACTGGTGCCATATTTTTGCTATTGTTATGACTTCAGTTTTCCTTAGACAGAGATGGAAGGATCTTTTGCCCAAAACCATCATTCCCCCCATCACTGACCATGCCACTCTTCACTCATTTTCCTTCAGCACTTCCCCTCATGTTACACATCGAGATTAAGCTGTGGGTCCTTGCGTTCAGAGCTCTTCTCTTGCTTGCATCTCTAACCATCACTTTCTAGCATCCCTCCTTTCTGTCTTGGCCGTGTACCAGACTTGCTGCCCAGTTCCTGCCTTTATCTCCACAAGCGTCTGTTTCTGGTTTCTTTCCCAGTGCTCTTTAGACTCCAGGACGACCTTCCAAGTTGGCCGTTCTCTGCAAATTCAAATGCCTCCTTAAAACACACTTCTGCAAGGCTTTTCTGAAACGAGCCTTGCTACCATCCGAACACCAGCCTGCTGCCATGAGTCCTTATCCATATCCTTATCACAGGCCAATTCCAACAAATACCAGTTTCTGAGATATTAAAGATATGCCATTTCCTGACCAGGCAACGCAGACTTCATTTAAAGCTCTCCTTCGCCCCTGACCTCACTCACATTTGTTTTATAACAGCTTATACCCCTTTAACAGCAGTGAAGTTATTTCTGGTTTGCACTGTTGTGGCTTGTGATCGAAACCAGGCCTATTGCCTATCTCTAGATACAAAAACAATGGCCCACTAAAACATTGCACAATACCTTATTCTTAAATATCTGCCATGAAAGCATGCAATTCACTTACAAATTATTAAAGCTAGGCTATGGCAGCATCCTAAAGGGCTAAGCAGGTCAATTAGATGGGTCCTTATAACCCAACGAGTGATTACCAACAGCCATCAGCACACTGTAACCGCTTGTTGAGCAAGTGAGTCAGACAGCAATAAGGACTTTTAAGCAGCCAGCAAAAGCACTCAGATTCTTCTACAGGAGAACTTTATTACGGAGCTCAGCATCTGTGTCTCGCAGCTGCCAAGTGTCCTCCATGTGTTGTTACAGCTGCTGATTCTGCTGTTAAGGAAGGGGGAGCAGAAGGATGAAAAGAGGCAGCGTCAGGAATGTTCAGTTGCTGTAAAACACTGCCAAGCAGATATTCACGTTATCTGCGTGCACAAACTAAGCCATCTAAACATGTGAGCTCACGGCTCTTTGCCGGCTGGTCTCACACTACAGAGAAATCATGTGACAAAGCCACTAGACACTTTTCAAACTACTCCAAATACAGGATCTGCTGAAACCCTGAAGTAGCATACCCAGCTATATCAGTTTTGTGACGTGACATGCTCTGACTTGTGAGGACAAACAAGAAAAGAAGCAGAAGGCTTTGGGGAGCGCCAAACCACGGGGAAGCAAACTCACCGCCTCGCAGGCAAGACAGTGAGGTGCTCCTCAGTGTCAGCCCACCGCTGTATTTTTAGGTACTGACACACCACAGTTCCACTTAATTCTACAACACTAATTCTGAACTATGCCGTGATACAGGAGTTTGGCCGCTACCTGGTGCACTAAGCGCACAGCTTAATTCCTAGAGGCCGAAACTAGGTCCTTTATGTCTCAGTGGCTGTGGGCACATGTCATGAGTTCCTCCCAGAGAAATCACATTGCCCTCCAGCAGTGAATGATCAACTAATCACTGCTAATTTTGGAAGGCAAAAGACCACCAACATGACCTTGAAGCAGGATATTGTGCTAGCCCTGGAGCAGCCACACTTTCATTGCCAGACTAAAAATGCATCCCAAAGGGTTTGGACAGCTTTCTTCAGTATTGTTTTGATCCATGGTACCATCAAACATAGACGGGATCATAGGATTATAGGATGATTTAAGTTGGGGGGGACCTCAGGAGGACATCTAGTCCAAACCTCTTGCTCACACTTAGCTGTTCTCAAATGTAGAACTTTTTCCTGTGTTCCTAGGTATAAGCAAACAGCATTGATCTCACCTAGCTCACAGTAAGCAGCTCACCAGGCATTTCTTGCCCCATTGGGAGGTGAAAAGCAAGAGAATTTATTTCTATGTGGGCCAGGCCTTCTTACCAGGACCAGCACACACTGAGCACAGCTTTGTTACAGCGTGCTGAGAAGACATCCCTCTTTTCCCACTGCTGTCTGAAGTCAAGCTGAGTCCATTTAACTTAAAGACACCTGAAGGCCCTCTGTGAGCCATGACCTAGAAAACCCAAAGAAAGATTAAAAACAAAGAACACAGGCCAGGTTGTAGCTTGGCCTTGAAGGCAACTGAAAAGCAAAGAGCGTTCTTGGAGGACCGTCTGTAGAAACAGTGAACAAAAGTGAGGGCTAGCAATTTTCTCAGCCTCACTTCCAGGTTCTGGACCATCTCTTTTTGTTAAAAGGGTACATTGCCCCAGTTTTTAAACGAACATGAAAGTAGTCCCATGGTCTTAAGTCATGCAGCTGCTCTCCTCTGCCAGGTACCTCTGCCCTCCACCCTTAACCACTCCAGCCTCAGATCTAGCCTGTACCTCTGGCTAAGAGAGGTGCAGGGAGGATACAGGTACACCACCAGAGTATCTTGGTGCTGGACATGATCCTTTCGTTATAGCAAAGACTATTCCAACAAGGATCACCTCCATGCCTTGGAGGTGTGTCCAATGTCTGCTGCAAAAGAGGCACATTGTATCATATCATATTGTATTGTATTGTATCGTACCATATCATATCATATCATATCATATCATCTCTCCTCTTCAGTGTCTATTTATTTGGTCTTATATTTGCACGCTTATTACCGGCCCATTCTGATTTTCCTATGTATGTTAATCTGCACGGACATCGTGTGCATGAGAGCCTAGGGGTTTTATTATTATTTCCCCGACTCTCTGCTTTACCTGTCTCTGTGAAAGTAGGTCTGTTGGGATCCAGCTGAACATCCCTCAATGTGTCTCTGGTCCTCTCTCACTCATCCTCCCTTTGTCTCTCTTGTTCTTCTACAGACCTAACGCCACCAATTTGTCTACCAAATACCTGGTGGGCTCATCCCAGTCCCACCATGTAGTCAGGCAGAGAGAAATTCCCCTGCAGAGAGTAAGTGAGAAGAGTAGGTTAATTATGTGCAAATAAATCACCCAGAAATCTGTCCCCATGATGCTGCACCTAGAATTGTTTACAAATATTTTCCAAAGATTGTTCCATTAGGTCTTCACTGACTTGAATTTGGTGCTTGGGAAAAATCTGTCTGAATGAGACCTGGCAACATGATGACTCTAGAAGTGACAGGGCTGCCACATCCTGGGTCTAAGCTAATGCAATGCACCATGCAGTTGATTTGCGCATGTACAGCAAGTCTGACACATTCCAGAGCCATGGACACCCTGCTTTGGCACAAGTCACCTTGATATCACTTGTGCAATTAGTTTGATGCCTACAGAAATGTTCTTTCCTGTGAGATTTCCAGGAATCTGGTGGTTCATCACCCAAAATTGCTAGGAAATAAATTATGCTTACAAGCACTGCTGTTTCGCTAAAACTTTTAGACCAGGAAGGTCATGTCTGATCACCTTTGGAAGAAAAAGAATGCACTATTTATTTACTATATAGATCATATCTCTGCTGGTGAAAAACATCAGAAATTGTCAGGGGTCTGTCGGTACATCTCTTCTGTTTGACACTGTCAGATGCCTGGCCCCCACAGCACAGTGGGAAACACACTCGTTTCTGCAAAAGATCTGGCCACTGAACACAGATTTCTGGAGAGCATCGGTCCTAACACTGAAAGAGTAGCTCTCTCCAGAGCAGTGTAATGTTGATCCCCCCCTGGTAAGTAGGCCAATTTGTGCCAAATATGGTGATGGTTTTATCTCTCCTGTGTTGAGACCACCCACCCACTATGCACAGGGCACTGGGTAGCAGCTATAATAGAAAGATTTTAACCTCAGCTAACAGCAACCAGAAAGTGACAGACTCCTTTTCTCATTACCAATCTTCTTAGGACTGAACAGGAAAATATTTCCTTGAGATCGCTTCTGTGTACTGAATTACATCGACTATCTCCAAAGAGCAATGACAACTCACTAAGCTGGGTGTGAGCTGGGTTACCTCTGCCCCCGACCCACAAACTGCTCTCACTAACCTTGCGGTGGTGTTGACAGACTCCAGAAATAGCCATGTCCAGTGTTTTCTTACTAGAAGTCAGGTCTGGGTCATATCAGTGGGGGACACGAAATAAAAATGACAAGGGGAGCCGTCCAGAGGGGTCTCATCCCTCTCTACGCACAGCCCCCAAAGGTGGTACTGAACCACGCCCAGCATGGAGCGCCTTGTAAACACGCGAGTGATTCCTTTTAAAGCTGAAACTAGGGGCACCTGATACCTTTCGTGCTTCCTGCCTCTCTAATATTCCTTCTCACATTCCTTCGCTGCGAAATGAATGGCAAGACTTTCTCAATGTTTTCTTTTTCCCAACTCTTTCTTACAGTTTTCATTTCATTTTAATGCAAGGGCACCAATCCTAGTTTATGTCATAATAGATGGACAACAATAGTGCAATTTAACTAAAATAAAATGCTAAACAGTGCTACATGTTGACGGAGTCATGATGGATAAAATTTGGAGTGTTTTGGTGGTTTATATCTTCAAAGAAGAGCTGGCAAGTGTACAAAGTGACAAATGTATTTAAGAATCTATGCCATTCAAATGATACTACCACATGTCTGTTTGGGATTTTTCCCGTCTAAATGTGGGAATATGGGCACAGATTCACTTGCATACTGTGTTCTTCTTCTAACATAAAGTGTCGGCATCTCGGAGGGCGTGTCAGTGGCACCCGATGTCACCAGATACACATTGCAAAGGAGACAGCCGAAATAAGTGTACGTTATGTGTGCCAGGCAGTCTTTATTTATTTATTTCATGTAAAAAGGAGGGGAACGTGCTCCAGACATTCTCACTGGAAATTTATGTCAGCATGAGAAAGAGAAAAATGTATCATTTGCATTTCAAGGCATTGCAAGTCCCTATCCTAGCTGAAGTCTTCAGCAATTATGATACAAAGAGACCAGATCCTGATGTGAGCGACGATGATGTAACAAAAAAGCACTAATTCACATCATTTTGACTGAATTATTCTGCATTTACCCCAGTTTCACTAAGATGGAAGCTGGCTCGGGGTCTTTACACAATCTATACATTTTGTGCCGCCTTCTCGTTGTATTTGTCACAATAAGCCACCTCCTTTGTTGATTATTTTTTATTTGTGGAATGTATTCATATTCTCAGAGTCCATCTGCTAAAAGTATCCTATTTAAAAGAAGATGGCATCATTAGCTACCCTCTCTCGCTATAAAGAAAGGAGCAGTTCCCATATTTTTACCCAGTTCAGTGGCTCAGTGGATGCACTAATCTTGCTGAACACTTCAGTTTAGATGGTATATCAATGAGGCATTCAAACAGAGCAGTTTATACACAAAAATTCTGTCTGCTTTGTAAAAGATTATCCTTTTATAAACACTCTGCGGAAAACATAAAAGCAAATAGGGGACAGCACATAGGACAGGAAAGATGTTAGCAGGGAGATTAATACTGAATGGGTTTGGCTGCAGTGAAACATAAATAATGGGAATGACACATCGTTTATTCGGGATAATGAGTTGATCCGAAGTAGGGGCCTAGAACAAGAGATTAAAGATTAAATATCCATCTCCTGATGAATATCAGTAGCAAACTTTAACCTTTTCCTTCCAAAAGCACAATTTCTTTGAACAATCACGTCAGCACAACACAGTGAAGAAATGAGCTAAAGCAAACTTAAATCACATTCTTTTCTTATCCTGTACGAAAACACTGCTTCATATTTTAAGACAGAGAATTGTAATTTTATTTCCAGGCTTGTAACTCTTTCAGAATAATTATATGAGAACACAAAGATTTTGCTTGATGTTTTGTATTAGAAAAATCTGGCTTTAGCGTTTATTGCTTGCATTTTAGTCCTCTGCAATAATTGAAGAAAGAACATACCCATCCTGAACATTCACTTGGGTGGAGAGATAATGACAAAAAGCAGCCTGCTGGAAAAGCACAGCATACCACATGCCGAATTAGAGTCTTGAATGCAAGGAGGACTTGGAAGATGTCACAAGCTTTGGATCAGGAAGGGCTGGAAGTGTAGCGAAGGGGGGAAAGGCACAGACAACTGGGGACAGCAGGCTGACTGTACTGAGTGCTGGCAACCCGTCCAAGCTGGTCAATTAGTGGTCCTTCTAGCTCAAGATGCTGTACTGCAACTGAGGCAGAAGACATAGGACAAGTGGGAATCTGGATAGCTGTGGCTTGCCCAGAACTTGGAACAGAGCAGCTGCCGAATGCACGCAGCCAGCCAAGCCCTGCATTGTGGTTTTGTTGCTGATGGCTGCCTCCTGAAAGAGGGATAAAACTGGGGATGGGGGGAGGAGGGAGGAGGGGGCGAGACTTTCAAATGACATTTAGAAAACAGTCAGGCTAGGAGGCAAGGGTGAGTTCAGCGTGCTTTCACCTGCTCCGTGGAAAGGGGTTCGCAAGCGAAAGGAGTTTGTGGTTTCGTTCTACTCTCTAGGGAATGTGTTGTCCCAGTGCCAAACCAGCATGCATGTACAGTTGGCAGTTTCTCCGCAGAAGAAGCCTAGGACTAGGAGCTGTGGAAAAGTATCCATTTTTACTTGGTAAATATTTGCATGCAAAACCAGATATTCCCATAGGTTTTCGTGAGGCTCTGTGAATTTGTTAAAAGGAAAGATTTTTGATTTGTGCTGCGGGAGCATGCATGCACGGACGCACAGTTCCAGTGAGGACATGGTCCTGGGGGGTGAGCTCACTGAAATGGTATCTTGAAGGACACTAAATACCTTTCAGAGGGCAGGCCCCACGTTTTGCAAAATTCACACATTGGCAACAGAACAAAAATATCATCTTTTCACACTGTCCCTTTTCACCATGAAAACAGACAGGATTTGCTGTGTTTCCCTCCTCTCTTGGGTCAGAGACCTGAGTTTTCTCAGGCACCTTTCCTCCCAGGCTGTCCTGCAACAGCATCACTCCACTGCCCTCATCCTAAAATCTCCTGAAGACCTCCTGAAAAACCTCCTGAAACCTCCTGCTGCCATATCACAGGTAATACGCAGAGAATAGGATCACAAGTTTCGGGAAGGTCAAATAAATGCAGGTGAAGGAAGAAGACTTGGAGTGCTGGACTGGTAGAGGAGGCAGAGCTGACAAATCAATAGTAAGGGCGTGAAAACAAGACATATGGCTGGTTATCATCGCGGTCAGCCAGGACCAGGCTCTGCAGCGTCTGGCTAGCCTAGGCGGTCCCATGCTGGAGAGTGGGTCAGGTTTTCCACCGCTGCTTGCGGTGGCAAGGGGAAGGGGAGGTCCGTCTCACTCGATGCCAAAGCAGCAGCCTCTGTCCCGGGGAACCGAAACGCTGCTCTCCAGGGACGCAGAGCACCGTGCCTGGCTGAGCTGCTCTGCCCATTTTCAGCACCCTGCACTGATTTCCAGCCAGACAGGCTTTTATCCTTGAGATACGAGCAGTGACTTTCCTTTTATTCAGAAAGAAGCAGCCATTTTCGAGCATTATCGCAGCGCTGATAATACATATTACAAACAGCAGAGCTGTGAAGGGATGCCAGAGCCCTGCTGCTGACTGATGCCTGACCTTAGGAAAGCCCATGTAACCGTGCCACACCACAGCATGCTGGCCTGTGCGACGGGGACCGTCCTGCCCGGGGGCACGCGGCGTTGCAGGATGGGCAGGGCCCCTGCTGCCATGCGTGCTCCTTCTCTCAGGGGGCCGAGGGGCACCTCACACAGCAAAAGACACTCCCCGTAAGGTCTGCAGGGGATATTTGAGGGATCTTACAATGAAAGTTGTTGTAGATACACACACAACAACCCGAGCGTGTTGTAGGGGAGAGAGCATGGTCTCAAAGACCCCCATCATGGCACAAAATGGCAGCCCCGAGGCCCACAGTGGCCTGCGCTGCCCTCCCTGGGGAGGGAAACGGCGGCGCTGGGCCTCCCTGCCTCACCTCACCTCGCTGCCGAGGAGAAGGAGGAGCAGCTCCGGGCTGACCCCAGCCCATGCCAATGTGCTCTTGTACTTAGAAAGTATTTGTGACTCGATTTAAAATTAGCCCTTAATAACATGAAAATGGTGATCAGAGCAGCACAAGACAGAGGAAAGACTATTCCCGGAGTATTTGTCCGCATTCAGCAGGTAGAAGTGAGCTTTCCAGGGTTGCTTCCAGTATGTACTTGTAAGCTAAAAATCACAACAGTTTTTATTCATGGAGAACTATCCGCTCGAACATCTGAATATGTCTAGGAATGAGGAGTTTGTCTCTCTTCATGGACTGTGAAGGGAGCTAACAGCTGTTAGCTTCTTTGGTTAGTTGA
Source organism: Phoenicopterus ruber ruber (assembly GCA_009819775.1). Classification (NCBI taxonomy): domain Eukaryota; kingdom Metazoa; phylum Chordata; class Aves; order Phoenicopteriformes; family Phoenicopteridae; genus Phoenicopterus; species Phoenicopterus ruber. The sequence continues at coordinate 24,816,296 of CM020217.1, read as the reverse complement.
ATCGCACCCCTACAATATTTTATTAGTAGCATTTCATTATTGCCACTATGATACAGGTATTGATACTGAACCTGTGTTTTTACAGGTGTGACTGATTTGCCAGATCCTCATGTATTCTGATTCAAATCATCATGTCATTTTTTTTAGTGCAAGCCTTTGAGGAAACAAAAGTGGTTTTACATTGCCGATGTGAGTTTACTAGATGAAAGTTAACTGTTTAGCATCCAGAAGGGCTTGAATTGGGCAAAACTATCAGAAATGTAATTCTCTTCCATCATAGGGTGGGAAGCTTAGAGTCTGTCAGAGACCTTTGGACACTGAACCTGGATCGAAGTGTCACCACAAGCAATCAGGGAATATGGGGATACTTAGACTCGTACCTGGTTACAGATCTGAAACGTGGATTTAGGTCCATGAACCAGTGGTATTAGACAGAAGTACATCAGAAAACCTCACCTAGGCCATTCTAGGATGGAGATGGCCTGTCTGCACCTGGCCCAGGTCAGGGAGCAGGACTGAAGAGCACCTTGCGGCAACCCGATACAGGGGCAGCTAGCGAGGTCCTGAGGTGCGGCGGAGGGTTTGGGAGCCAGCGGCAAGCAGGTGGGGCTGTAAAGGCAGGCTGCCCCTCTTTCTGCCCCTCGGGGGCCAAGCAACACCCTGCCTGGCAATTCCCTTCACATCAAAGGAGCCTCCCAGAGGCCCGATTGACGGCCATGGGGGGGCCGCGAGAGCAGCGTAAAGCTGCTTGAGCAGGGTTAGCAGTGTGCTCCCATATGGTCTTGGATTGTACCTTTCCACAAACCAGCTGTACCTCTCAAATAGATATGTACTGGGCAAAGCTCAGAAATGCATCTTTCTGGAGATTATTTCCATCTGCACATCACAAAGGATATATTGATTTAGCTACACTCCTGAGATCAGAGTGGAAACACTGTATAGCCGGGAAGCAGACACATGTGCTGCTTATCAAAGCTATGCATACGGCACAAAAGATACCAGTGTGGAGAGCAACCGGCTATATTTGCACCAGCACACGACCTGTTCTGTAATTCTCTAAAACAAAGGAAAAGGAAGTGCTGAATGCTACTGTTCCTGGGCTGTGCAAATGGCGTGTCAGGAGCACACCGATCCCGGCTGAACTCACGGGCATGAGGAATCTAAGCAGTTGACAATTGCTGTAGCTGTCAAGGATCGCCCCTCAAAGCCTGTTTATTTGATTTATTTATTTGTATCCCTTAGAGCTGCAGAGAAATGCGATAATTGACACAATGGGAAAGGATATCCCAGGAGATGTACCAAAGGGAGAAGTTGTGCGTCTTTCAGAGATGAGCGCAAAGTGGAACATGTCACCAGAGCAAGGCTGTATTCTCCCTGCAAGGCTCTTTCACTCATCCACAAGAAGGAATAGTTACCTATTCCTCAAAATTCATGGCATCTGGGTTTGTAGAGGGTGACATAATTAAACTCAAAAATTACAAAGCAAGAAATTCAATTACCTAGATCATGCAGGGCCACTGTATGCTGGCAATGTGCATATCTCAAACTGGTTCGAGAACTATCAGTATAATGGTCATCTGTGGAGGTGGAGAGGTTACTCAGGTCTCTTGCAGCATTAATCCTCCCTGGTGTCTCCGGAATAATGGAGAATAGGAAACATTACTAGAGGAAAAAAAGCATATATAGGACAATCCTTGCACTTATTTCTGAGTTTTTCTGGCTTTTTGTAGTTTTGCAGTTTACTGTAAATTAGGCCACAATCAGCAGAAATGTCTCTGGGAGTGGGAGTAAAGGACTATTAAGCTCCTCTCTTCTTGCCTCCAACCACTTTTGTACCTCTCCTGTAGCTTGAGATTCCCCACCCTCACTGCTGAGTCAGCAGGACACATCACATGAGCTCTCCTCAGTCACTCCAGTGCAAAAGCCTTGGGCTGAGTTTAAATGGCTGCTGAATAGTTTAAACCAAACTGTCTTTGCTGCAGAGCCCTTGCATTGAAGCCGTCACACAATATGTGCTACTGCTGTTGTATGCATATCCACAGCAGATTTCTTTCCCTAGACAAAATGATCAGAGGGCTGGAGCACCTCTCCTATGAGGACAGGCTGAGAGAGTTGGGCTTGTTCAGCCTGGAGAAGAGAAGGCTCCAGGGAGACCTTACAGCAGCCTTCCAGTACCTAAAGGGCACTTATAAGAAAGATGGGGACAGACTTTTTTCAGTAGGGCATGCTGTGATAGGACAAGGGGTGATGGTTTTAAATTAAAAGATAGTAGATTCAGGCTAGATATAAGGAAGAAATTTTTTTTTACAATGGGAGTGGTGAAGCACTGGAACAGGTTGCTCAGAGAGGTTGTAGATGCCCCATCCCTGGAAACATTCAAGGTCAGGCTGGACAAGGCTCTGGGCAATTTCATCTGGTTGAAGATGCCCCTACTTATTGCAGGGAGGTTGGACTAGGTGACCTTTAAAGGTCCCTTCCAACCCTAACTATTCTGTGATTCTATGATTCAATGACAAAGAAGCCTCATCTTGGTGGGATTTGAACAGGAGGTCAGTCAGCACATTTTCAAGACAATGAAAGCCAAGAATCATGGGCTCTGACAAAAGAAGGTGGTGAAGTGCCCTGAGCACCAATGTAGAAGGGCCACCAAGTCCCTCTCCTGTCTCATCTACCAGTCTAATGCCCCGTGTAAGTCAGAGAAACGTAAAAAAGAAATCTTCGATGGCTGCAAAAGGCAGTGCCCTTCAAGTAAACGATCGATCACCTGGCAATGCTCAGGTGAAGAAAGAAACAGTCACTCCAAAACACACAGCCGTCTTCTACAGTCAAACTGAGACCCCTTGCAAGTCCAGGACGGCTGAAATGAGGCACAGTATATTGCCTGCTCACAGGGAAGAGCTGACTGCGGATGCTTGACCTCAAGATTTCCACCTAACCCGGGTACAGATTGAACTAACCCAAGAGAAAGGGGTCAGTGAATCCCAAACCCGCTGATGTTTCCTCAGCACAGGGTTTGCTTGCTCTGCAGTAACTTGCCCTCCAGGAAGAGAGACCTCCTCCTGAGCAAGGGATGCAGAATCAGGCACGAAAAATGGCATAACTGCTTTTCCCTGGAAAATTCCACCCAACATCTGCACAGCAGCTGGATTTCCCAAGTCTGTTATCTCATTTCACTGATCTGAATGGATTTGCTCTCAGAACAGTTGCAGATCTGTATATATCACTCATGGCTTGATACACCTTGGTTTACCTGAATGAATAATAATTAGCTACACTGTCTCCCCTCCTCCCACCCCCAAATGCTAATTAATTGTAATTCATGACTGAAAAAAGTGGCACATGAATGATTACTTTAGTCCAAAATGTTAATCAGTTCTAAAAATCCAAACCAACCCTAGTCACTTCACAGTTCAGGATGCTACTGGGGAATAAGTTCTACTTCAGTCTCATTTTTTCCATTACTGGAGCATTAAATACCTTTTGTTCTACAGATTCAGCCAGAGAGATGCATCACTAATATACTGGCCAAGCATGGGCACTCTTACTCAGCCTGGGCAGTTCCTTAATCCAAGAAAGGTCCCACAGGAGGAAGTATGACTGAGGTGTTTAGCATGAAGTAAAGACACCAGGCAGGCTCTGGCACCTTAAGTTTGCAGATTTTTATCTAAGATCCAGAGCCCCTTGCAACGGGTTTGCCATCACTGTAACTCAAAGGCCATAAATAGTTTTACCGCAAAACACTTCTGCCTCCTACTGAAACGCACATACGTCCCAACAAGTCCTCGGCAATGGGGTATTTTGTACGAAGACTCAGAAGTACGACGAACACGTTCAAGACGTATATTTCTAAGAGGCAGTTTTACGAGGTGCACTTCCTTACATGCTTAACCGTCACAGCTAGGTTTAGAACGAAACGTCACATACTTTTTCTCTTCTTTTTTTACTTATTGCTGTTTATAACCCTTACGCTCAGCAAACAAACCGGGCCATTCAATTCTGCATTTTCGAATGACGGCATCCTTTCTTCTTTCTCCCTATAACAAAAATGCTTTGAAGTCCTGTGCCGCTAGTGACAAGTATTCTGATATTTCCCCAGCAAGGATGTAATAGGAGCCAAAACAAGCCTCCAGGTGCCAATATTGCACCTGACAAATTAGGCACACGACTGGAAAAGGGTGGGTCCATCCTTCTGCTTAATGTTCATTTCCTCTCATTTCCACATTAACAGGAAGTAGTTGGAATGGAAAAAAGGCTTTCCTTAAAGACCCGAACTATCAAAAGGCCTGGAGCTGTTTCTCCTTGCAAACAAAAAACTTGGAAGCCAGCTACGTCCTATGATTTGGAGCTCATTTACAGTGACTTATTTAACCCCTACTGACGGCACGATGAACAGGATGTTATGATTTATTTAACACTTAAAGCGGGTGTGAGAACAAGGTGGATGGTGCCCTTAGACGTAGTCTTTTCATAATTTATTGCTCTAAGTGCTTAATTTTTCCTCAGGGAAGCCTTTGATAGCCGGCTGCTGCAGTGTGGTTAAGTGTGTGCATTAAGCTGTAAAGCAAAAATATTAATAATAACACTAAAAATAATAACTGTAACAGAAGTTATTATTTCGCATAATAATAACTTGCACATATTGCTCAGCTGGAACTCTGAAGTGATATCCCCATACCAACTGAATTGACTTGGGGACATTCAATGGAGCAACATAAAGAGCGCTGAATTTACCTTGTGAAGACTTCAGCCGCACAGCCGAGCCACAAACACAAAGCAAACTCACCCTCGCAAAACGCCGCGTGGCTCCTAGAAGGCCACTGGAGAACTGTAACAAAGCTGGCTAAAAAAAAAAAAATAAAATGACTAACATCTCCTACACTGGTGCCACAGGGGACTCTGACCAAGAACAGACTCGCAAAAAATGTTATGTCTGACTGGCTTTAATGTTGAACTGCTGCTTAATAATGTTGTAGCATGCCTCAGAGGGTTTATCTTAAAGCACCTTCTTTTGAATGGTCTGTAATCTTTATCTGGAATACAGGACCATCCTTTAGAAACCTTTTTTATGTCAAAGTTACTCAGTGAAATAATGCATAGATCTTCTACCCTCTGGAGATCAGTGTTCAGCTCTGCTTCATGTCATTACATTGAAGGCCCTTGGTGACTTCAGCAAGCAAGATCTGTAGGAACGCTTGCACCTGTGGATAAAGGACTTCAACCTTGAATGATAAATACATATTTCTGGGCGGTTTTTTTTTTCCTCTTGAGCATGCATATGTGAGCGCAAGTTGTATTTTAATATAGACAGGTAGGTAATACATTTCACTTTTAGGAGATGAAGTAACGATTTTAGCAAATTACATTCGTCTCTTTAATCTTATATTTCCACGCACACTGAGTTAAATGTTGTAAAACTATCAATTCTGTCAAAACCTAACAGAAAGAAAACAAGAAACCCTGCAATCTTAATGTCCAAACTGACTGGTGATTATCAGGAATTAAATGTGCAGGAATTCCAAATCTTTTCTGATCGGAGATGTCTAGATGACTTTTGTTTTTCCATAATTGTATGAGGTTCCTACATAGTATTTAAGAATCAATTATATTGCAATTGATGTAATTAACTCTAATAATCCAGTAAAAGTCAGTAGGAGGGCTATTCAAGTCAATAGAAAAGAGGGACTATATTATGAAGGTGTTATTAACCTATACAGATTTTTACTAGACATTTCCTTTTCTTACATAATAAATATACAGCGATGAGGAAGGCTGTCATTATAATTTAATGGGAACAATGGCTCATCACTTCCTTTCCTGTACAAGCCTTAACTAATTCTACATACGGTGTATAAGTAAAATGAAGTTAAATGAATCTCACAAATTAGCTATTAATCATCCATCAATCATCTGTTGCTCCATGATTAAAATCTGTGTTGCATTCAGAGCTGGGAAAGGTATTTGGGGAGTGGCAGGAGCTGCGTGTACATCTTCCAATTCATTTATTCATGCGCTTCCATTTTGCATTCGCAAGGGTACTTACTGAAACTGGTCCTGAAGTCAGAGAAAGTCTCCTGAGGAAAGTTCCAGCCCTTCCCAGGATAAAGCAAAACTCTCATTTACATATTTATAGGCATTTATCTGGCTTTAAGCATTGTGGCATATGAGAACCTCATTCATGCTTCTGAATTCAGTCAGACAACTCTTTTTGGGGAAAGAAAGCAACGCTATGAAGTTAGGGAAACTGAGGCAGCGGCCTGCCATATGCCATGCAAGGTGATGAAGAGAATTCCTCTGTCCAAGATCCTAATCTCCCGTCTTATGCTCTAAGCCTTTTTGCTCTGCCCGATGAGGCAAAAGGGAGTTCTGCTTGAACACGGCTATTAAAATCGGGCTTTTTAGGAATTTTTGTCTTCACCTTCATCAAGCTGAGCATAAGCCTTATTAGATATGGAAGACTGCATTGATCTCATTAGCAGAAGTGCTTGTCTTGGCAGTAGACAAAGATCTGTTGTCTGAGCTGGTGTTATTCGATGTATTCGTTGCTTTCTACGTGGCTGGCTATAGGTGATCCTCTTGTCTTGCACCTTGGCAGCCTCAGTCCGAGCTGCTCCCCATGGCTTCATTCGTCTCTCTCTCAAAAGCTGCAATGGACCGTTGTGGGCAGCTCCAAAACATATCCAAGTACACAGTGACTCGGTGACGTACTGCCACCACTTTCCTACATAGGGCTGAGGTGATCAAAAGAGGTCCAGGAGAAGGCAAGGACAGACAGTGTTTTATTTATTCTGGAGTCATTTAAAATAAAAATAAATATTGACTGACCTGGATCCTCAGTGCGGTGTCACTGAATTTACGCAAAGAATGAGACTGAGACTGAGGAGAGGGGATTTGCTTGTCTGCTGTTAAAATACTTAAAAGAAGATCTTGGGAAGAGGGAATAATTTTTGAAAGCTCTTCCTATACAGACCCCACTCCAACGTTGTTCACATGTTCACTGCACTTTAGGTAAGACGTAGTATGTGTACTCAACTAAAGAAAGAGGGAGCTGTGATGTTGCAATAAATACAACATAGAAGAGTCCAGTAATGCTTTGTAACTGCAGCGTTGATTTTTTTTTTTTTTTTTTAAAGCACAGCAGTAGGGCAAGTGCTCTACAGATATCAACAGTTGCACCAGAGCTGACCTATGTTGCACAGAATGAATGAGCTTTAACTATGGGAACACAGATAGGCAACCCTGCTGACTCCTGCTGAATAAACCTATTGTAAAGCGGGCAAGAAACATCCTTCCAGGGCTCTTGGACTTGTGGCTTCATCTAGTCTGGGAATCCTGAGAGCGTGTTTTTCTTTATAACAGCATCACGCTTTCCTACATTGCTAAACACAGAAGACATTTCTGATGTTCGCATTGCAAGCTTCGCTCGCGGCGTACTTGATTTGGTGGTGTTTGACAAAGCCTTTACTTTAATTCAGGAGCCGGTTCTGCGATAACAAGGACATAGATGGAAAAATCAGTGCTCCACGAGGCATTAAACCTCTTGTTTTTCTTGTTGTGGGCCAAAGCAAAATGCCCACAGGTGTCACACAGCCCCACATACCAATAATTAGTTCACCACAGCAAGTATATCTCACCACAAAAGCTGTATTTTGAAAATGAGATCTTTTCTTTTGGAAGAATCGCAATGCCTAACTTCTGGGCATGGGAAGCCCGGTTACGACGGGGTGTAAGCAGAACGCAATGGCACCTGCTGCAAACGCCTCCAGGGTCCGAGCTGCGCTGCCCTACACCGTGCCAGCGCTACCTGAGAAGCACAAGGGGTGTTTTTCGGGTGTCTTTGGATCTGCAAGCCCATGCAAACAAGCTGTGCCAAAAATGATAGACTGAGAATTGTTAAAGTACAGCAATTCAGCAGTCAAAACTTCCTTTATTTAAATCCCCAAACGCCACTTAGTTATATAATAATCTCAGTTCTTTCACGCTCCGCGAGCTTGCCTTAAATTGTCTGGAGCAGCTCCTCAGCCGCCGCAGCTAGTCCCAGCCCGCAGAAGGCAGTGGAACTGGGACGGTTCCCACCAGCTGCTGCTCTGCCCCAACTGCAATTGCATTTCGCACACAAAAGATGACAACAATCTACCAAAAAACCCCAAAATAAAACAAAAAAACCCCCACCCTCCCCTCAGTTTGAATAATCATCTGCAAGAAGAGATTCCAGTGTTTGGGCTTCCATGGAAAATCAATATGGTCTTATCTTTATTTTTTTACTTAAAAAAAAAAAAAAAATACTTGGGATGACAGTATTAGGTAGCACTGTGAAAAACAACTAAATATAGCAGTAGATCATGGTGGGTGTGAATGGAAAACAAAGGAGTCAGGAGCCGAGCTCCTGCTGCTGTTACGTCACTATAACACCCATAATTATGTTATTATGTACACTGCCCACTTCAACTATATCTGGACACCACTTAGGATGATAAAAATCTGATTAATAACACGACATATAATCTTGGTTTCTTTGATGAGCATTAACTTCTGTCTTCTATATTCTTTTTCAAACAGACAGGATATTTGTTTTGCCTCCCTTCTACAGGGAGTTTGGAAGGGTGAACACACAGAAAAAATTAAAAAGGGTGATTTAAAGTGTCATTGCTGGACTCATTTTATCTCGCTGTAAAAACACGTTAAGCCACTTCTAAAGCACTGCTGTGCATAAATTCTCCTTCTCACAAACACCTAACTTTTATAAAAACTGTAACACCTAACTTTTATAAATACTGTAACACCTAACTTTTATAAAAACTGTAACACCTAACTTTTATAAATACTATAACCTCCACATAGAAATTCATCTGGACTTAGGGCACGCTCGGCTATACAACCGCTCTGCCTTTTTATCCTGAGCACCACAGCTTTCAAACTTAAAATGCCCTCGCGTGAGGTAGCTCGGGGTGGGCTGGCGGGTGGCTCGGGCGAGCGGTGCCGGGCTGGGCTCGGCGCGGCAGGGACCCGGGGGCTTTGCGCCGGGGGAGCCACGCGAGGATGCCCGGTGCCAGCGGCGGGGCGGCCGTCACTGCTTCCCAGCCCCGGCCAGCACCGCGTGGCACCTCAGGGCTTCCTTGCGGCCGCCCCATCACGCCCTCTTTCACTGTTTGCGCCCAAAAAAGTAGTACTGCAAATTTCTACAAATGCAATAATGTTTGGATGAAGTGAAGTATTTTAAAGGTCTTGAGACTTTTTTTTTTTTTTAAATATCTAGAAAGTGAGCGGGGGAAAAAACAGAACTGGCAAAAAAATGAATGAAAAACAGTGCCCTCCAAGATGAAAGATTTTTTTTTTCCTTTAGCTAAATGAATATTGAAAAAACATATATCTTATGTCTTCAGCCCCTGAGGTTATCCTAGCTGGTTTGTTTCACAATTCACCAGGAAAAATCCTCAAGATATTTCTAAGAAAGATAACTGTTAAACGTCTGACTTTCATCTACAATAGAGGAAATCTGTATTGCCAACAGCTTGTTCTCAGAATTCCACCTTAAAACAGTTTTAGTACCACCAGACCAGAAGGGTTTGATGCCAAAGAGCTGTTCTGTCCTATTGAAAGCAGAGAATGGCTTCCTCTGCAATATGTACAAAGAGCAAGGAAATTTACTCAATTAATGTGAAACACAAAATGGCATCTGCCATCTGGAGATGCACACAAAAGCCATGGGCAGTCAAACACTTCTTAAGACTTTGGCATGTAAAATTAACATATTTTAAGACTTAAAGGGACATGTGAACTCCTAGTACGCGAGGATTTCATTTTTCTCACGGCAAAATAAAATACACAATAGAATATTTCCAGTGTAATGTCCCAGAAACAGCAGTGCTAACCACCTACAAAAATTTCCCTGTGACATCAAGACTACCATTTATATACTGTTGAATGGGAATCGAGCGCTTATTTATTTAAATATGCATTTTTAAACAATGGACAGAAATAGGCTTTCCCTAAACTTTATAACTACACGAAAGCGTGCTCTCTTACTGAGACCAGTGTAAAAGTCTTGCCGTCTCTGCTTATGTGTGACACTGTGCAGCCACTCTGGATTTATTTTTCATTGCAGACCCAGAGTGATGCTGACTAGTCAAGCTTAGTGCAGATTCAAAGTGTATAGAAAGGGCTCCCTTTACTCCAAGCATTTTTAAGTATTCTTTTCTTGAATAAAATGAAGAAAGTTCAGCTCCAGTGTCTGTTCCCTTTTGTGTATTAAAAAACCCATACTGCTTGAAAAAAAACCATGACATATGGTATCTAAGTGGTCACCACCATAAATTATTCAACCTCTGCTCACTCCACAAAAGTAAATCTAACAAAATGCAAAATCTGAGGCCTCACCGCCAAACTCCAGGTCACATATCCCTGGCGGTGTCTTCGGCACACATTTGGCCGCACAGATCTGGTCACTGCATCCAAAATTGTCGTCCAGACACCCACCGCGATAGACAAAGTTACCTGCTTTTTACTCTCCTTGCATCCTCCCTTCGGACACTCCCCCGGACAAGCTGAGCTGAGCCCCGCTGTGGTTTCGGGTACTGCCCTTTCACCCCGCCTGTTAGGTGACAACACAGCACTGGTCTCACAAACCCCGTCTCATGCATTGTGCTGGAGAAAGGGCGACAAAAGCGGAGGAGAGAGGGGAAAACAAATCCGTTCCCACTTAAGACAGTGGGTGGTTCAGCAGCGATCCCCTGCGCGATGTTCTCAGGACGATCCGGACGCACGCACGTACCTGCCACATTTGCCTTAGAGAAGCAACCTTCATTCAGGCACCCCCCAACTTTGCAGTGATTATCCTAACTTTCTTTTAGCAGATGCTCTTTTTTCTTTTTTCTTTTTAAAGCACCAAAGTGAACGTTTCAGAGTACACGAGAAAGTTGCTTCACAGAGGAATTCAGAGCCAAGGACACCGAACCTGCAAGTACTTACTCATGTGAATTACGATAATGTAGCCAGTACAATACAACGCGACTGTACACATTGCGTGCATTTATTCGGATGTGTAGGGAAAGGGCGGCGATAAGCTTAGCAGAATTGGAGTATTAAGGAAGGACTTAGAGGAAGCAACTTCTTAAACAGTGAGCCCGTCACTCGCTTCGCAAGTTTCCCGTTTTATTACATTGACAAAGATTTGTTTTTTAAGGATTAGTTTTACAGATTAATTTTTTAGTTAAAGCACTCTTAAAGGTAACCCAGTAAAAACCTGTAATAGGAAGCAGAACATGAAAAAGTCGTCATTCCAGTATCAACGTTCACATGGCCCGTACATGTTGTGCTACATTTTATAGCAAAAAAAAAAAAAAAGAAAGTACATCAAACTGTACACTCAGCCAGAAGAAAGGGGCTGGAAATGCACTAAAGCATCATTTAAATTTTATTTACCAGTTTGTTGATTTGTGCTTGCATTTGTGAGTGCGTGTGTGTGAGAGGAGAAACAGAGACAGACAGAGAGAGGGAAGAAAATGACTCATGCCTGACACTGTTACCATGTAAATGGTCATAGTTGTGGGCTTCCCTGGGGGAATTTGTAATACCACAGCAAAAATCTAGCTAGCCTGCAATTACGGTGCCGGCAGCGAGTCCCTCCAGCACGAGCCATAATGTCTGGCTACGGCTGGTGGGAGTGCTCTGGCTGTGTCCCCCACCGGGAGCGTCCTGGGATCCAGGGACCGGGTGGCTGGCGTGGGGCAAAGCTGCCGGGACAGCCCCACACCTCCAGGCAGGCAGAGCTCTCCCCAAAACTGCTTCCCACAGAGTGATGCGAAAGAGAAAGTGCAGAGACCAGAGCTGGTGTCCAGAGCTATCAGCCCAAAATCTTTCAAAATCACCAAAAACTAAATACGTTTCCAATGCTGTCTGGGAGGCTTTCAATGCACAGCTCCTCTCTTAGCACATGCGTGTACGTTTGCTGCATGATCCCTAGCCATCCCCTCCGCTGGCAGAATCCCACCTTGCAAAAGAAGTCATCACCCCCACTGATGTGAAGGACTCTGCGTTAAAAATAAAAACATGGGCCTCAGCAAAAAAGAGAAGGGTTCCCGGGTGAGGAGCGTGACCCCATGCCAGTGACAGACTTGACGTGCAACATGACGAAGATGCTGCTGTAACCGGACAGTTGAGGGATGAGCTGGGGTTTCCAGGCATGTCACGGGGATGACATCCCGCGGCTCCGGGGCCGGGGCTGCTGAACCTGCTGCCGGCCAATCCTTGGAGTGTCACTTACATGAGCTCCAAAGTAATCTTCTGGCCCACCCTTCAGGAAAAAGATAAGATGTCATGATCAGCTAATAGGAAGTGACAAGAAGAGATAAAATGGATGGGGAGGGAGGGAAGGTTTCGGATTGAAAAGGCACTATTCTTTCCTCTAATGCCAACCCTGCTAACTATAGGGCTGAGTTAATGAATGGGCTATTTGAGCACTTTCATCCATTTTTGCATAGAGCATTAATTTTTCTACAGATACATATAACACAATTAACCTGTAGCTTTTTAAACAATCACACGTGGCAATCCCTTCAATCTGGTGGGGAAAACATTGCACTTTTACAGAAAAAAAGGATTTAATTAGGCAAAAAGATTGTGAAGAGTCTTTGTTCATCTACTCTTCCAGCCATTGCCTTCCATCTGGCACGGGAACCCATTACCAAGACATCTGAGCATCTTCCACAAAAAAAAAACAACCACCACAAAAAACCCCAAACCAACAGGAAGATATCAAGTTTCTGGCTTTCCACCCTCTTCAGGGTAGAAAATCCTACCTGTCAGACTTAGTTCACTTGCAATTAAGAAACCCGCTTCACTCCCTAACGAGATGTTAGTGCGTCACTTCACGACGTCCCACTGAGCACAGAGCGAGAGGTTTAGGCTGGAAAACGCTTGTGAAGTTTCTCCCCAAGTGCTGCTCCAATGGCACCTCTAAGGGGGGGGGCTGTGTCCTACCCCCCGCAACCGCCCCGCCGCACACGCACAAAGCCCCCGGTACTCGGTCAGCTCTGCAAACTTCAGCAGAAACCCACTCAGAAGTGCCGGGCTTTTACGATCACAGCCCCGCCGTGATGTTAATCAGTTTGGGTTGGGGGGGAGGGGGGGAGAAGCGTCTCCGGTGGGTACAAAGCCCAGGACAAGGGGTTGCGATCTCTGCGCGGCAGCCGTAGGAATGACAAACAACAGCAGCGAACTGCTGCTTTCGGTGGAGAGCCGAGCGCGTACGACGGACACAAAAAGGCTCCCTTTACACTGTAAAGAATTCGGAGCTTAACCAAGCCACAGTATGTTTTGAAGCTTTTGCCAAAAAGTACAAAAACCTGTAGTGAGCGTAGCTAAGCATTTGATAACGAGCGTGGTTTCTTCTGCTCGACATATTTTCCTGGTGTATTTGTTTGTAAAGGTAGAGATAAGTATAGTAACACAATCTGTTCTTTAATATCATAGGCAAAGAAAAATCACTAGTCACTAGCTACAACAGTTTACAATCTTTGTGAGACAGCTGCAAGTATGTTTATTTTTTTTATTCTAAATATCTCAAATGGAGCCTGATCCTGAAAACCCTTCTTCCCTCCGATGCTGCTTGCCTGCAATAATACTACTAATGAAAAGCAATTGCTGATGTAAGGAAAGAAAAGGAGATGAGGCTCAGATTCCCCGTACAATGCCCGTAATGGTTATTTTCACTAAAGATAAGAAAGCAGGCTTGTGTGTGCAATATCACAGAAACAAGTCATTCTGCCCCTATCTACAATTTTGACAGTTATCTATGGAAAACGTGGACTTAAAAAACTCTTAAGAATAATTATTAGAAATCATAGCCAAAATAACATACATCAGCCTTGATTAGTTACATGAAAAAGCAGCCTTAAATTGATAGTTTAAAAACAGGAAAATTAGCAGTATGATTAAGTATGAATGGCTAATAAAAAGAATTTTGCTAAAACAGATTAAGGTTCAGATCAAGGTCACAAAAGGAACTGATTGAGGAAAACTGTCGTTTTTGCTGGGACTTGGTAGCTGTTTTAGCAGCGCTGTTTCCGCTGAATCACAGTCTTGTAATGAGAAATTACACTGCTGGGGTTAATAAAGACTTGGCACGTTTGTTCACCCCAAAATTTCAGTTAAAACATTGTCGCCAACGAAAAAGGCAAATTCCTTGTGTGCAAGCAGACAGAAAGGGATGTAAGTAAGCTAAGTAACCTCTAGTAAAATATAAGGTGAATTTACACCATAGTTCCAGTTCTCATGTTTGCTGTAAATTCACTCCAGGAAAAAAAAAAACTGCAAGTGATGCAAAGTCCCCCTATTTCTTCCAAAATAAACAGCTTTGAGTCACAGCGCCACAGAACCCCGTTAGCAGAGGCCAGCCAGAGAAGTGCTCTACTAACAGGGTCTGAGATTTGCCTTTCTGCCAGCTTCGCCCCCTCTTGGCTGCGGATAACCTCCAGGAGGGTACGTCTCTGCCCCTCTTTCTGTCCTGACGGGTCAAGAGCTGAGCAAAGGATCATCATGAGCAAAGGCTGATCCATAGGTACGGTCTCAAATTCAGTGTTCCCAAGGGACAGATTTAGAGGGAGACTTTTCCCAGGCAAAGCCTGTCTTCCTGCCTGCAGGCACCGGCGGTGCTCTCCTGCGCGTGGGATAGTGCTAGCGCCTGGAAGCTCTGGGCGCAGCTGACCTCAGGAATTTCAGACCAGAAGTAACCTTTTGCATGCAATTCCCCTCTGAAAACGACTCTATTTTCTTGTTATCCCACTTGCAGGGAGCCGGGATGATTCCCGAAGAGGCCAAAGAGCTGATGCGTGAGTGTCGCCATTGCTTCACATTTTCATCTTGTCCCGACGGTGCCTAAGAGAAAGAGGGAGGGACCGCAAGCATCAGGTCGTTACCCGCCACCTCGTGCTCCCAGTCCCACGGGAGCTCGGTGCCGCCGAGCCTCGTAGCGGCCACGCACCCAGCTGCCCTCCGGAGCGGTTTCGTTTGGAGCGTGCAATTCTACACACGCGCGGGGAGGGCTGGCTGTCCAGTAACGAGAATTTTAGCATCAGTGAAACCGCTGAGCAACATGCCCTGCTTCGTGGATACAACGCTGCAGTGAAATAAATCGTCTTGTCTGTAAGTTTTTCCCCTCCTGGGCTGATACTTTGCACAAGGGGGAGCTGGCACATCTGGTCCGTGGTGGGAACTATCGCAGCCCTCTTGAGCACGGGGTTGCTGCTCGGTGGCACAAGCTGTTGTTGTCGTTATTACTATCGCCAGGCCTGATCGGGGTCAGCAAGCCAACGTGAGAGCTGTTGTATAACCCAGCAATAAAAAGACAGTCCTTGTCCCAGAACACACTCAGGCTGGTTTTCTGACAAGCTGTAACAGGTTCTGCGGCGGCACCTTTTCTGTTGCTAAATAAAGAACTTCTGTCTTGCAGAGCCTAAACCCATTGCTGAAAGATTGAAAGGAAAACGAACTAATAGGACAAAGGGGCTGTGTGCGGGGGTTTTTCAACGTTTGTTTGTTTTGATCTCAGTTGCAAGTAATTCACACGGAGCGAAGTGCATTGACACTCAGAAGAAAGTAAGTACTCAATTTTAGAAAGGACAACTGCTTCAGACCAAGTCGAATGCAAAAAGTCAGAATTAGCCAGATAAGATTACTGGGCCAGAAATCACATTTTTATTAATACATAAAACACATGTCACTTGACAATGAGTATCTGCAGCATGGAGTGAAATAACCCTCCAGCAGCGAAGTCAATATTTAAATCAATATCTCCGGTAAGGAAAATATCTTACTCATTGATATAGATTGGATTTTTTTCCTTATGAATCTCTCAGGAGGTAAACAGCGTATTTCTGTTGTAAAAGCAACTAAACAGTATTGCCAAACAGGTCTAATCATTCCTAGAATTCAATAGCACGATGCTCTGAAATTATTAATGTTGTTATAAATGCCATTTGACCTGTATGTCAGGGATATATTTCCTTTCCAGAAAAAGGCACCTACATTATTTTGGCCTTCATGCTGCCGCATGTGAGCCCAGTAACTTCAGTGGGAGCTCAGGGCACTTTGGGAGGAATTTATTACATGACGTAGGTACCTAATGATTCAGCTACTCAAGGCTAAAATCCGTAAGAGATGTTAGTGCCTTCGTGTTAATTGCCGCGACATCCTCCGTGCGCTCCCGTGGAGCTGTGCAGCATTACGGAGCGGCTCCCAGCTGGCCGAGGCCCCAAAGAGCACGCCCCAGCGGCACGCACCATCCCCTGGGCCGAGCGACTCCCGGGCCCTCCTCCCCGGGCCAGCGATGTATTTTGCATTACAGAGCCGCTATAGATAGGTAAAGTATATAATCCTGGAAGCAGAGCACTGCCCCCTCCCACTTCATTGTTTTAAGCACCTTTCACAAAGTCAAGCTCACTCATTTCTTCTCCTTTCGACCCCGTGATAGTTTGGTTCCTTTCTGCAACGGGGTAAAACCCCCAAAGGAGGGGTGAGGACGATCCCGTCTCACAGCCCGGCGGCCGGCGCACTTTTTAGAGAGAAGAGAGCCGTGACTTTGCACGGCTTTGGGACGAGGAAAGCGTTAAACGCGCGTTTCCCACCTCTGGGAGAGGCACCCTAACTTGTAGGCTACCCTATGAAAGATGGGAACTGACACCACCGTGAGGACATCTTGCAAAGAAAGCAGTGCCGAGCGCGATTTTCCTGGAGCCCGTGGGCATGGGCAGAGCCCGCGCGCCGGCTCCCGAAGGGATTCCTACGTACCCCTGCCCGTAGCCGCTCGCTGAGGGATGGCTCCGGCAGCAGAGAAACAGCTCTGCACCTCGGGAGCGTCTCCTGAGCTGGATGAGCTGCGACGGCAGTTTTGTGTACACACACCTGAAGTCAGCCTATGCCCTGCTTTAGGCTCCTAAATCCGTTGGCTTGTTCAGGATCCCACAAAACATCTGGGCACCTGTGTCCTCTTCCAATCAACAGTACAGCACTTGCAACTGTTTGGGAATGCTATAGATGCCTCTCTGCCCCTGAAAAAATTCTTCCCCAATGCCTTGCAGGACTGAGTCCATAGAGGTGAGAGATCATATGTACGCTTCAGATAATGGGAATGACTTTTTATTAGAAAAGATGGGTTCTTAAAACTATTGCTATATAACATAAAAATAAATTAATTCAGCACACACACACAAAAATCACAATTGTTTTCCCCAAGTTATAATCCCTCTACAGAAATACCTTCCTCTTTCTCAAAAACACCAACCAACAAAAAAAAATCATCTAAGTCTATAAAATTAAACTACATTTCCCGTTCAATACCAGCTTTGATTATTCAGCAGGGTAGGACAGTTTTAAACCATCAAATGCGCTTCCTTTTCTTCTGCTTTATGATTTTAAACTTCTTAAGACTTTTAATGCAAGTATTAGGACAGGGCAACACAAAGTATTTTTTAATGTGCTTTTAACCCCTCCACATGGAGGTTGCTGAAACAGTCCAGATCTTTGAACCACGGTAGGGTGGTGCTGGCTAAGAGCTGTCACTCTCCGGCAGCTCTTCCGATATGATTAATAGAAAGCAAGCCGTGTCGGGATTAGTTTTTGTACGAGACAACAGCGTGCATCCCCAAAAAGAAAACCCGGAGAGCTTCCCAAACTTTGTTTTTAAACTCTTGTGCAGCATCGCTTTCGCCCACGCTGCAGGTAAGGCAAGCTTTGGTCAAAAGAGACGGAAAACTATTCAGTGAGGTAAGCAGTGACTGATTCAGCCAAACCCATACTGAGCATAAACCGCTGTCAGAGGAACGGATCAGAGTTGAAGCAAAAATCAGCTTCCATCTTGCCGCCTTTCGTGTAATACAGCGTGAATCAGAACCTGCATTTGACTCCTAAACAGACTCAGCGATTACACCTCCTGGAGGTGCAGCTGCGTGTGACACCAGGAGAATTCGATGCCAACGGAGAGCAAAGGGTTTTCTGACTCGCGAGAGACAGATTCCTCCTCAGCAGGGCTGATGTGACAAATGATCACAAGGCCGGGGCTTCCAGAGTCTGCGGTTTGCTGTGAATTAATGTACCAAGGGAATTCCCGTCCCGGCAGCGTCGACCCAGCAGTGTGCATAAACACGGGGCCAGATCACCAGCTGATGTAAACTGGGATGGTTCTGCGGGATCGGGCTGACACCCGACATTCACTTACCATTTCTGAATGAAGAATTAAAAGGAAGAGTAGGGTGACAAACCCGTGGCGTTGCTAGTTAGGAGAGGGGTGAAAGGGACCTGGCAAAACATCTGCTACCAGAGAAACACCAACGCTACCTCTGTCGCCACAGAAGGATTCTTCTGGGAATCTGGGAGAGAGGCATAAACACGGAGCTTTGCAACATTTCTGGAAATGCATTCGACCTGACAACCCCGGTGAAGCCAGGTACCCAGGGCCACGTAAGGTTGGAAGTGACAAGAGGTCACAGCCTGGTGGCAGCTGCTTGGATGAGAATTTCCTTGTGGGATAAAGCGAGTGGAAATGTTTTCCCTTTCAACCTTCCTACCAACCCAGTGGAAGGAGCAGGCTGGGGAAGAGCAAGGGCCCTGTGTGAGCCAGAAACACATCACAGCAGCTGACGCTGGAGGCAGACTACGTAACTCCATCTGTTCCCATGGGGCTGCAGGGTTTTAGGGGAGCTCTGCTCAATTTCTTTAAATTCAACCTACAGCCTCATTTACGTCAGGGTGCTCCTTCAAGGCTGCCCGACAGCCAGGAAACCCTAATCAATCAGGGATAGCTCTCTCATTTAGCAAACCCGGTCCTGCATTGTTTAGGTTGGGAAGGCACAAACGGTTAATCTTAAAAGCAATCTGGTAGAAACAGGGTTTGGGAACCAATTCACCAAATCTACACAGTGGTGTTTAAACTGAGCAGGACATTAGTTGATACTCAGTGGGCAAACTTAATGGCCAACGTCACTCTGTCAGCCTTTTCCCATGAAAAACCTGCACCCTAGGTGCTACCAAGTGCTAATTTGTTAAGAAAGCCTTAATTGAGTGACAGTTAATTATTGACAGATTTGAACTACTTTATCTCTCAATCAAAACCTGGCTCTGTCCCAGGCAGCAAGCAATTTACAGCCACAAAGGTAAATCTGGCCACGTGCAAGCTTTTTATGCGGAAGCCTGATGGCTCTCCCTCCCCCACCCCAAGTTTCTGCTCAAATTTCTCTCTGAAGGAGCCGATGATCCCCTGGTGATCACCAGCCCACGTCAAGGTGGTTACCCTGCTTAACCCCACTTGGCACAGAGTGGGAATTACCAAGGGGACATCCATCTGGAGCTGCCTGAGATAAGAGGTGTCCAGTGTTAATAAACAGGCTTCCTCTACACCTCAGCAGGGCCTTCCTTTTCTAAACAGTCTTCCTTTAATGTTGTAAAATGTTTTTTTCCATTTACTCAACGATCATGCCTTTGCCGGTGGGGGAGGGCCAAGGGAAAGAGAGAAGGGTGGGAGGAGAGGAGAGGAGAGGAGAGGAGAGGAGAGGAGAGGAGAGGAGAGGAGAGGAGAGAAGAGAAGAGAAGAGAAGAGAAGAGAAGAGAAGAGAAGAGAAGAGAAGAGAAGAGAAGAGAAGAGAAGAGAAGAGAAGAGAAGAGAAGAGAAGAGAAGAGAAGAGAAGAGGATTAAGACTCAGCATATGCTTCTAAAGCATTGAGACACTTGCTTTTGAAATGAAATTAATAATGCTAAAAATTCTCCCAGCTTGACTATTTTGCTTGCCTTCTGCACACAAACAACATGTGAAGTAAGAAAAAGAGAGAGAGAAAAGAAAGAAAGAGAAGTAAGAAAAATAAAGAAAGGAGGAAAGGAAGGAAAAGAAAGGAAAAGAAAGAGAGAAAGAAGGAAGGAAGAATAAACAAAAGAAAGAAAAAGAAAGAGAAAGAAAGAAAGAAAGAAAGAAAGAAAGAAAGAAAGAAAGAAAGAGAAAGAAAAGAAGGAAAGAAAGAAAGAAAGAAAGAAAGAAAGACAGACAGACAAAGAAAGGGGAAGAAAGGGAAAGGAAGAAAGAAAAAAGAGGAAGAAAGGGAGAAAGATTAAAAATAAAAAAGAAGGAAAGAAAAAGAGGGAAAGAAAGAGAAAGAAAGAAAGAGAAAGAAAAAAGAGAGAGAGAAAGAAAGGAAGGAAGGAAGAAAGAAAGAGAGAGATGGAAGGAAAATGAATATATTATAGTAGCAGTAGTAGTAACCGCAGCAGTATCAGTCATTCACTGCAATATGTCTAAACATTCATAAATGTTTTATGCATCCTAAAATGCCATGTACAAGGGCTACGGCATCCCACTGAGGTTAATGAATGAATGAGGTGCCCTTGAAGGTTAATTTGCACAAACAAAAGGTCAAGGGACATCTTCAAAACAAAATATTGATTAAAGCAAGTTAAATGTTTTGACTTGAAGGAGACATGGAGGATTAAAAAGCAAAATAAAGCCGTATGGATAAGAAAGGAACAGGAAAGAAAAAACACCACCCCCAGACACAAAGGAAATGGTAGAAAACATATCTGAATCAGCTAGTCATCTGCTAACAAGCTGTAAAGATTTCCAATGACAAGTTGTCACATTAGTTTAGTGAAACTGAAGCAGCACTTATCCCTTTTCCTGTGCTTAATCTCTCAGCGAGCTGCACAGAAACATGCTACCACGTTTAATAGGATTAGTTTCGTTCACTTTCTCCTCTCTGGAGGTTGTGAGGTTTTTTGTTGTGTTTTTTTTTTTTTTAATTATGATTATTATGATTTTATTCTTTAACAATTGTATTTCCATCAATACCAGGTTCTTGAATTAAATTGCGCTCTGCTGAACCACCTAGGTTGCGTTCACTCTCCAGGTTCAAGGCATTTGCTTCCAAAGGTTTCCTTTTTGAAAGGAGGAGCCGGGGCAAAGGGAAGCGAGGAAAGGCTCTAAATTCAGCAATTACACACATCAGGCACCCAGTTCTCCTCTTTCTCACACACACTGAGGATGTTTTATTGATATCGGTAGAGTTATTTTTAATTCACATCAGCATAAGTAAGAGCAGAATCAGGCCTTTGTGGTTGCGGGGTGTTCTTCTTTTTATGCATGAGAGTACTTGGACCTTCCCCACCCCTGGAAAAAAAAAAGGGAAAAAAAAAAGAAAAAAGAACAGAAAAAAGAAAACCTGCTATGTATTCGTAGCCCCATTCCCTCATTTAGTTGGAACAGACACAGCAAGGAAAATGATCAAAGAAAAGGCAGTTTCAACAATATACCCCTGTCACTTTCAATTTTGTTGTCAGACTCCAAAGGGACAGAGGAATCACCCATGGTCATGGGCACACTGCAAAAGTTTTCCTAAGTTTCTTGCATCTGTTTTGGGTTTTTTTTTTTTTCCCTTAAAGAAAGAAATGCAAGCACAGAAAGCTGTCAGCTTGCAGCAAACCTTTTCTCTTCAGAGGCACCAAAATTTGGAGGAGGATTTATTTCCAATGGGACAAACCTTGCAGCTGAATGTAGACCTGACAACCCCCATATCTGCAAGAAACGTAGTATTTTGACCTGAAGTTTGTGACACACACCAAGCGCTAGGCAGAGGCAGTGGGGCAGGAGAAGAGAACCCACAGACCTGAGCACACCCAGACTTTGAATCCAAACTTTGTGAACATAGATTACTTTTTGTTGGGATCCAAAATGCCCATAACTCACAAAATAAAGAGTGTGACAGCCTTAGAATCTATTAATGACCAAGAAAAGGACCTGGTGACTACCTTATGATCTATTAATGACAAAGAAAAGGACCTGGTGACTACTTTATGATCTATTAATTACCAGGAAAAGGACCTGGGACTTCTACAGGAGTTTGAAGACAGACTGGACTCTACAACAGTTCAGTAGCGGGGACCGCGCTTGCAGTCGGTCAGAGGACTGGGGGCAGCGAGGGACAGAAACAGCCACGCACCCACCCACGGGCACAAGAGGCTGCCCCGCCACTGCCCAAGCCACCAGGCCCTGGAGAAGGCACCAGGGCCGACTTTGCTCACTACAAATCCTGAACGTGAGCTGCTGGCACGGGTGTCCCCTGCACCCCTTCTGGGGGATTAAATTCTGGAGGAAGAAGAGCTTTTCCTCCACCTCTAAAATTTGAGTGATGGGTGGGGGATTACTGTTGCTGCTGAGCTTTGAAACATCAACTTGCATTCCTTAAGAGGCTGCCTATCCTCCAGGATCAAAAAAAGAGAGAAAGGGTCTGGAGCACTCAGTGCCCGAAACAGTGGGCGAGCGGAAAGCTTGCGTTTCATTCCAGTGGGGGTTACTGGTGTGGCAGGCCGCAGGGCTGGTGTGTTTAAACTTGAAAAAGTTGCACGATGCGGGGCTGGAGGAAGGTAACCTGCAAGCAGCTACAGAAACGAGGCGGCGGGGCCCGATGGTAGGTGGAAGCCTGCGCACATGGTACCCACGGCTGGGGCCAGGCTGGCTGCCGGTGCTCGGCCGAGTGACCTTGGGGACATCACTTCACTCCCAGTGCCTCAGTTTCTCTTTTGGGTAAATCAACAGTGGCTGAAGTTACGTTAAGGTGGTGACAAGCTCAATGTCAGAGGCAGCTATTTATTTATTTATTAGCGTTTGCACGATTCGGCTTCACCTCTACGTGTATCCCGATGTCCTTTAAAAGAAAAAAAAAAAAAAAAAAAGGAAAGAATTCAAGCGAGTCATTCACCCGCCAAATTTAGCCTATCTCCCCCTGCGTCCAGCCACACTTCTGCACCCTTGTTCCGCAGCCCCTGCAGCACTTACAGCTACAACGGGAGGCCGAACGTGTCACCCCGGCGAGCCGAGCCCCGCAAGAACGAGCAGGGAGCCAGCCCTCCCGCCGAGGCCGGCCCGGCCCGGCTGTGCCCGCCTCTCCGCGCCCGCGGAGCGCAGCGCAGCGCGGGCCGCCGCCGGGGCCGCTCGCCGTCGGGGCGCCGCGGGCCGGCCGCCCCAGCCCCGTCGCTCCCCGGCGGCGGAGGGCCCGGCGCCCCTATTTATAAAGGCGTCACGTTAAAACAACCCGCGGCGAAGCCTGTCCCGGCGGGCAGAGGCTCCCGCGGGCCGGGAGGGCGCGACGGGCACCGGGCACCGCTCCGGGGCCGCCCAGCGCTCGGGCTGCGGGACGACAGCGGTACCAGCGGAGCGCCCCGGGACGCGCCCCGTTGCACCGGGGATTCGCGGTCACCCACGGCGCTGAGGTGGCCAGCGCCGGCCCCGGGACGGGCCTCGGACCCCCGCACGGCACGGCTTGCGAGGGCGCCCGGCCGTGCGGGGCTGCCCAGCCCGGCGAGGAGCGGGGCTCTCCCGCTGCCGCGGGGGCCGGGGAGGGCAGCGGAGAGAGCAGCCCCGCGGCCCCCTCGCCCTGCACCACGGCGGCCGCGCCGGGCCGGGGTTCCAGCCGCCTCCCGCCGTGTGCGCCCCGACGTGCCGGGCGCTGCGCCCCCGGGGGAGGCCGGCGCTGGCGGCGGCCCCGAAAGGCTTCGCTTCCCGCACCGGTGCCGGGCTCTAGGGCGGGTGTTACCGGCTGCATCTCCTGATACGCCGGCCGGGACAGCGGCAGGGAGATTTCTTGTTTTAAAGTCAGGAGCAGCTTCCCAGCGGCAGCGACGGGGCCGCTTCGGCCGGTCCCGAGCGATTTCATAGTGATCCGCGGCGGGTGGTTTGTCACATTACCCACTCACCCACCCGCGTTAGTGACCCCGCTCCCCGCCGCGGAGGCAGCTCCCGGCCGCCAAGCGCCCCGACGCGGCGGCCAGCCCGGCCCCGCCGGCGGGCAGCGACAGAAGAGCCGCGGCGGGAGCCACACGTTTCGCCCCCGCGGGCAGGACAGGCCCCCGGGGGGCGGGTTTGCCGGCTCCCAAACTTTGGCCGCCGAGGGTAGCCCTCGCAGCGCGCCCCGCCGAGGGGCTTCGGCGCCCGGCCAGCCCCGCGGGAGGCGGCAGGGCTGTCCGCACCCACGCGTGGGGCTGGGCGCCGCGGCTCCCCTGTAGTGAGACAGATCCTTAAAGTGGAAGGGGGGGAAGAGGAGCGGTCCCCGCGCCGGCAGCCGCAGGGCGGGCAGGGGGCGAGGCACGGCCCGGCCCCTCGCCGCTGGGACGGAGCTGCGGCGCAAGTTTTGGCAGGGGCCGCCCGCGCCAGCCCTGCCTGTCCTCGCCCCGTCCGGGCTCTCTCCTCCACTCGGGGCTCCCTCTCCCGCCGGCCCGGGCGCCCCGCACGGCAGCCCCGAGGGGCGGGCGCGGACGGGCCCGGCCAGGCAGCGCCGTCCTTACCTGCCGCCGAGCGCCCTGCAGCGCTCCGCTGCCGCCTGTCCCTCCGCAGGACGTTAGTCCCTCTCCTCACGGTATTCCCCTGCCGCCTGCAAGCCTAACGCTCTTTTCCTACGGGAAGCCTCGCCTCTCCGCCGGCAGCGGCCGGGCGACCCTCCGCGGCAACCGGGGCGGAGGTGCGGGCGCTCCCTTGCCCCACGCCGCGGAGACCCGCGCTCACGGCGGGACAAAGCGCGCCCGGCAGGCTTGGCTCCGGATTGCAGCCCGGACCCGCTGGGAAAATCCTCTTTTGGTTTTTCCCCCCTCCCAAAAAATTTTCCCCGAGCTTTCCCGCCGGAGCCGGCCGGGAGCGGGCTGGGCTGGGCTGGGGATGGGTTTACGGTGACCGACACTTCGGGCGCGCTGCTCAGGGGCCGGGGCCGGCGCCGCCCGCAGCGAACGCCCGGGGTTCGGCACCGCCGGTCGTTCCACGCGCCCCAACCTGATGCTCGTTCTCGTGTTTATTTTCCGCCTCGCACGTGGAAAGTGACCCGCGCGGCTCCCGCTTACAGCCCCGCGATGGGCGGCAGAGCCGCGGCCCCTGCGCGCCGGCGAGGGACGCCGTGCCGGGAGGTGGGCGGCCACGGACCCGTTTCTCTTAAAGTTTGTGACCCGCGTGTGGGCAGCGCCCGCGAGCGGGGTTTTGCTTCACCGTCCCGATTCTTAACCCGTGAAAGACGCGCACCCTGGGGCAGCAGCCCCCGCGCCCCGGCATTCCTCTGCGGAAGCCTTCCCACTTGGAAAACTTTCCCGCGTGGGGCACCGCGGAGCATCCCCCGCCCCTGGGGGGATGACTTTCCTAAAGTTTCTCTCCCCCCTCCACGCGGGACAGCTTTTGTCCGCCCCTCGCCCGTCCGCGGCGGAGGGGGGGGCCGCCCCGTCGGGCCGCGGCTGCTAGCGCTCCCGCCCCGTGTCCGTCCGTCCGTCCGCCCGCCCCCCCCACGCAGGTGCGCGGCCGCCGCCACCTTCCCGCGGGGGCGGGGCGGCCCCTCCCCCCCCCCCCGCTCTCCCCTCTCCTCTCTCCCCGCTCCTGCCAAGTTCTCCCCGTCCCCCCCGTCCGTCCCAAGGAGCCTCCCGATTGGGCGCCGGGCCGGGCTCACGTCACTCCGAGCGTGACGTCTAGTCTTCCTGTTTCCTTCAGCTGTGTCTTAAAGTAAATCTTGTGGCGGTGCGGAGCGCTCGCTCGGCTCGGCCAGCCCTGCCCAGCCCAGCCCTGCCCCGCGCCCCGCCGCCCGCCACCCGCGCGCCGCCACGCGCCGCTCCGCTCCGCGCCACTCCGCCCCCGCGCCGCTCCGCTCCGCGCCGCTCCGCGCCGGCAGCCCCGCGGCCGCTGCCCGCCCGCCCGCCCGCCCGCGCGCACTCGCCCTCCCTCGCCCGATTATCATATTCATCAGCGGCGGGGCTCGCCGGCTGCGCGCGCGTGTCCGCGCGTGTGTGTGTGTGTGTGTGTGTGCGCGTGTGTGCGTGCGTGTGCGGGGCGCGCGTGGTGTGTGCATGTGCGTGTGCGTGTCTGCCTTTCTCTCTTTCCACCGGCAAAAAAAAAAGAGGCTCAGTTTCGTCGCCTTTGCACGGAGTAAGTACCCGCTCCCTCTCCGCGCCCCCTCCGTCCCTCCCCGCTTTTTCGGCCTTTTCGGGTCTTTTTTTTTTTAAATTAAAAAAAAAAAAACAAACCGCACTTGCTTGGGCTGCCCTAAATGGTCTGGGAGGAGGGGGTGGGGGGGCTGAAATCCCCGGCAAAATACTGATCACCGTTATCAAACCTGTGCTTCTTTTTCCAGGGGGCAAAATTGCGGTGCCTTTATTAGCTGAGTAGTTTTAATTCCCCGGTAGATAAAGCGGTGGGGATTTGTAGGCGCCGAGCCCGATGGAGCGCTCACCCCAGCCTGCCCGGGGCTGACGAGTAAGTGACCTGCTCGTTGTTAGGTGATCCCCCCCCTTCCCCTGCGCGCTCTCTCTGCCACCACCTGCGGACTGGTCTCTATTTTATTCCGTGGGCTGGAGGGCAGTTTTGCGGGGACGGAAAACGCAGGCAGTATTTGGCTTCTTTTTGTTGTTCCGAGCTTCCTCCTCCCCCCTTCCCCGCCGAAGTTCCCCATCCCCTGCTTTAAACTCCTGCTCCGGTCCTCTGAGCCTCCTCTTTGTCTTGTTTATTATAGCTGCCTTTCTTTTTGTCTCTTCCAATTTGCTTGTCATTTGCATGTCGCTAGTTCTCCTTTTTAACCCCGGCCGGGAAGGGCAGGGACTTTTTCTTCCTACTCTTCTTATCCTTGCAATTACTTTTTCATTTCCAAGGGTGGGACGAGCTGCGAATTGTGGAAATGTACAGAAAATGGGATTGGAGCGGTAGGTAGCGAGCACATGAGAAGAGATCAAATGCCAGTCGCGGGATAAGAGCCTTGATCTGGGAAAAGATTAGGATTATTGGTACTTTGGTTGGTTGTTGTTTGGTTTTTCTTCGGGGAGGGGGATTTCATTTTTTCTTAGCCTTTGATGGAGATCTTTCGTGGCTGTTTGCATTTGCTGTTTATCGGCTGAGTGGCCCGGAGCACTTTGCCATGTGTTTAACCGGAGTTAAAGCGCAGGAGGGAACGGTGCTGGGGGGCGTGGGGGCTGCGCGGAGGGGGGCGCGCAGGGCTGTGTCTGGGGTGAGCGGCCCGGGATGGGGGGGGAGAGGGGGGGCACCGAAAATGCGGGGCCCGGCAGGAGCGGGCGGCCCGGCGGACAGCCGGGGCACGGCTCCCCGGCACCGGGCACTCCGCGGGGGCGGAGCGGGGCCGCCCGGGGGTCCGCGCGTCTTTGCGGAGGGGGGGGGCAGAAAGTTGCGCGTGTCCCCCGCGGTCGCGTTGCAGCGGGGCAGAGCCGCCGGGGCCGGGGCCGGGGCAGGTGCGGGGCGGCTGCGGGGCGCGGGGGTGCCGGCCGCCGCCTCCCCGTGCCGCCGGGACGGGCGGCGGTGCCGGAGGGAGCCGGGGTGGCGGGGTCAGCCGTGGGAAGCGAGTCGGTGAGTAAGTGTCTGCGGCCGGTCCGTGCGCCCGAAAGGCGCGTCCGAGGTGGGATGGGGCTCTCGGAGGGGTCAGTGTCACGTACGTGTGCCCCGGCTGCGGAAATAACTGACACGGAGGATATTAACTTAATATCTTTGACAAAGTAGGAGATGTCAATCACGGCTGGCAGGGGAAACGGCTGCAGACTAGAGGTGCCCTTGAATGTCGGGCAAAAGTTGCCCGGGTGAGGCTTTGGAAACCCGTTAGTTTCCCACAGGTCCCGAGCAGTCGCGGCGAACGCCGTGGTGTTTCTGGCTGTGCAGTGAGCGTCACCCCAAAAGCCTCATCCGGGCCTGGGGCCGGGCGGGGGGCACGTGGAAGCGCATCCGCGCATCCATGGCCATTGCTCGGTGGCGGAAAGGTCCGGTGTTGTCTAATGCAGGGTGCAGAAACACGGCCGTGTCACCGCGAGGTGTAAAAGCTCAGATTATTTGTCACTTCCACCGTCTGTAGAGGTTTGGCAGCACGCAGGATGAATTATACGGAGGCAGTTTCCTTGCTCGTAGATTTGCATGTGGCACATACCCTTTATGTCGCCTTCTCGCAGTTTTTCTGTGAGTTGCCATCAATCACGTAAAGTTTACGACCGCTGCAGCTCATTTTGCATTTATTTTATCTGCTTTTTGTCCAGAGCTTACCTTTAACAGCAGTATCACATACTGCGAAATGTTTATTAATACTCAGGGGTAGACAGAGTATCAACGTTTCATGAGTTGATCTGCGATAAAAAGTACAATGTATATACTTTTTGCTAACGGCTCCCTATTAAATTGTTCTGTAAAGTATCTTACATTCGCTGAATGGCACTGTCAGTATATACAGTTAACTTTCCTGCCAGTTGAACTCCGAGGCCTCTCAGTTTATATGACTTGTCTTTTTTATGATCGGTTGATAAATTAAGATAGTCGTAAGAATGGACACATTTTGAAATTGGAGTTTAATTTGATTCAGGGCAGAATTGTAAATACTGCAATTTGTAGTCTCTAAATCATGATTTATTCTGTCTCAAAGTTCAGCCTAACTGCTAGATAACCTATTTCAAGAATTGTGATTTAACGACATCGTGTAGCATGGAAAAAAAATATCTTGGAAAACTTGGGATGAGTTTATAGTAGGAATCTTGCGAACGTTTCAGTATTGTCTCTGCACAGAGACCATGTGAGTTATTTTCTTCATGATCAGTGAAATAACAAGGACCAAACTGGCTCGAGAGGAGGAAAATGTTTTCAGTTTTCTACCTTGAGCAGCTCGATTTCTTTTTCTCATGCAAAGAGTCCGTTTCCTCAAGCAGTGCCGAGCGCAGATACGTGATGGAGGGCCCTGCATCTCCCCAAAATAAAGGCCTGAACTAATGAGATGCCGAATCCCTCCTGGTAGTGAGCTCTGTCAGTTCTCCCTGTAGTCGATGGGCATTGAGGATGTTTGGCATTCACGGGAATTGCTGAGTACCTTGCTGGATTGGGCCCTGGGTACCACAGGGTTCGTAAAACGAGGGTGGCTTCTCTGTTCAAGGCTAAAGAGCCGGTAACGTAATTTTGAAGCAAATCAGGCTCTAATTTTTACTTCTTATGGAGAAATCCTAATGAAGTAGTTGTTACTGCGCAAGTAGTTGCTCATCATTTCTGCCTTGTTTCAAATTCTTTGATTACGTGTCTCTGCTAAGGGAGTTAGATAACCCTTCTCCCAAGAAAACTTGTGTCAGAGCCGTACAAAAAGGTAGTACTTTCCCATTAGTGGCTGACGTGATTTTAGCACTGAACAGATCTATGGTGAATAGATGTCATCTGTTCTTCGGATTTGAGCTGCGGTTTTGTGTGTGAAATGCTGTTGACTGGAATAATTTTCATCCTGCGCTTCCTGGCTGATTCTGGCAAAGCCATACCCCGTGTAGCGCTTTAGAGTGAAAGATCTAAATATTTCTATTAGCAGAAGCGTGTTAAATTTCTTGTGTGGTATTGGCATAGCGGCCTGACATGAAGCAGGCAGACGCTGGACCAAAGAAAGTAGTCGGCTTGTGGAAAGATAGGAACAATTTCAGCTCTATAAACTGATAGCTCCTTGATTTCATCCATGAATATTCGTCAAGTTTAGCACTTTGCTGCTGTGTGTTTAATGTCTGTTTAGCTTAGGCTAGAGTCCTTCAGAGTGGCCGAGGAGGGTGAGTTTGAATTTACATCTCCTTTGCATCTCACAGGTGTATGAATTAATCTAGGGGAAAATGATCAGCATCTTTGTAGATCAAGATGAGTTAACAAAATTGATTACAGAAATCGATTTATTAGTAATGAGTGCGGTTAAATACCTGACATCATATTCCTTTCTAAAGACTGTTCTAGCCAAAGGTTTGGTAACAGTAACTCTTGGATACTTAGAAATTAATCTGTTTCCAGTTAAAATGTCAATGCATATCAAATGGATATGAAATAAACCCATGTCTGTAGCTGCTGTGCTGTTAAGAGGTGGTTCATAGCTACATTTTAATTGTATCTCCTTAAACAAAAGTTTTGAAAGTAAAGTTGTAAATAAAATACTGCAAGCTATGTTTATGGATGGACTTAGAAAGTGCTGAGGCCCTTGGTATGATTTTTAATTAGATGGGCATGGAAAATGTTTGGTTTCTGAGAAAGCCGCATCGTGCGAGTTGAGGCTCGAGATGTGGAGGGTAAATTTAGCATAAACTACACTTGGCATGCAAGGAGTATCGAAAGTGACATGTAAAGCAAATTTAACCTTCACAAATTTAAAACTCTGTAACTCGGAAAGAAATGGTGCTTCTGAAGATTGCTACATAGATCTTGACACCCTAAGCTATCTTTCCAACTATGTATTTGTGGATAGCTGTACAGAGACATCAGGTGTATGAAATATAGTTTTGAGACAATGTGCAGCCAAAATACTGGTATTACATAAAGGACACAAACTTCCTAATTATTTCCCCCCCCTCCAGTTCTAATCTAATCAGTCTCCAAGTCTGCCTGTCGTGGCTGGGACTTTGCATCCCGCTGTACGTGCCATTCCACTTCCCTGGAGGTGTGAATTGGTTTTTGGTCCTCCGAGACCAAAATATTAACTGGCCGTTCAATACCCGTTCGGTTTTGTCAGGCTAAAGCAGAACTATTTCTCGTATTTAAGCCAAAAGCCACGTAAGCCTTAAAGCTGGCGGTCTGTAGGCTCGGGATAACACCAGGGCAAACGGGAGATGTTGCTTAATAGCCAGGTTAAGTGTACGATAACTCCGACGCTTCCAGCGAGGGAAGGAGGGGGCATCGCTCCGGAGCACCTCCTGCCGCATGTTTGCGGTGGCAGGAATGGGCAGGCGAGCAGCTGCTGGTACGGGGGCTCGGGGAGAGGAAAATGGACACTGGGGAGGAAGGATGCGTGGCAATGACCTTCCAACCTGGCGCAGGACAGCCTATTTCCTGAGCTGCTGACTCAAGGGTACAGCAAGCCCTCCCCATGCGTGTCCTTGGTTGGGATTGGGCAAGAGAGAGGGAAACAGTGGTCAGGCACCTCAAATTTGCTGGGAAATGTGCAAAACTTGAAACCTGACATCAGGTTTTTGGTGCGAGTCTGGGAACTTACTGCTGGATCTCAATCAAGCGTAGCTTGACCGCAGAAAAGGAAGGAAAAGCGTGAAGGTTTTCGGTGCTGGTGGGTTTTTTTTTTTCCTATTGGCAAGTATTATCTTTACGGAGAATGCCTTTAGAATATCTTACGTGCAGTAAGCGAGAGCTCTTTCGGTTATCTTGCAATTAGTTTATATCGCTCTCAAATGAACATCACTGGACTGAAAGGTCAGCCTTGACCCTGGTTTATTCTGTGCCAGTATCGCCTGCTTAAAACCTCTGGTGGTGGTAGCCCCTTGCCACCCCCTGAGGACTTGGCCGTTTATTTAGAAAAACAACCCTTCCAAAATCCCAGCTCCTCAGATTTTTTTTAGATGAAGAAGACCTCATTGTAAGAGCCTGATTCTGCCCCCTGAAAAACTCCATTTGCATTAATTGAGAGAAAGCAGGAGACAGTCTTTTACAACACATACGGGCAAGCAGGGCCTGATCCTACCACTCGCACGTAACAGGATTTTGGTATCCCTGGACTCCAGGGGAATTGCTTGCAGGATGGGATGCTACCTGGTGTGCGGGTGGTAGATCTGGGCCCCCGCAACGGAACTCCTTGTTATTTTATTATTATCGTCAGGTCTCTAGACTTCACTTGCTTAATGTGCTTCTTGATAAGGAATGATCTCTGAAAGCAGTGTCCTGATAACAGTGTAAGGCTATGGGTTTCCCATCTGAATTCATGACATGTTTTGTTTTGTTTTTTTTTTAATTTTTATCATTCTTTGCTTTCCTGTATGCAAGGAGCCAGTAATGTAAACAAACATCACGTCCCTTGCATAACTGTCTCTGACACCAAACCTCTGAAAATTCTTTTAGTACATCCAGAATACGTGGGCAAAGGCTGCAGAACAAACATAATGTTTCAAAGTATTAAAAGCTTTTTTTTTTTTTTTTTTTTAATCCTGGTTGCAAACTAAGCATTGACTACTGTCTTGATTTTACAGATTATTTCATGCTGAAATTATGCCTATTTGCATGGGTAGTCATTCTTTAAAACTAGCCACAGATGCAGTCCTAGGGAGCACGTAGATGTTTTTACAGGTGAACCGAAAGAGATGGGAGCAATTCCAAAAAGTCTGCATGCTGCCTTTGGCAATATACCCTGTTATTGTGAAGATTGTGCTCTGTTAAGCAAATGTAAAGTTTAATATTAGATAAGCGTCGCATGAAAAATATTTTAATTTTCCTCAGTGTTAAATTTTAAGAAACAGGAAAGAGTGTCTAGTGCTTTATGTGCAATGTGAGTTTAGCATCACTAGTTAATAAGTCACAAATTATGTCAAGAGCCTTTTACAAAATGCAAGGAAGTGTGTTATCTTTTTATGCTGTGTTCTGGGAAACAATGAGAGTTCATATAAAGAGAAGGTATCTTCCTTTCTCACGCAGCTGATTGATGTTATTTCTTTCATCTTTCCCTATTTTTTCTCATCTTTTCTGCATGTCGCAGGAAATAAGATTCTGTGTATTCAAAATATTATATGTAAGAAGGGCTTCACTGGGCATTTGAGATACTGTTCTTGGGGATTTTTCTGAAGCAGAGAGATGTGACACTGAACATGCCTCGTTTCTGCTATGCAAAAAATTTATCGTCATGTATTTTAGTGTACGAAATACAGAATCTTCAGCCTTTGGTAGCGGGGCTTGCTTGGAGAATATAAGTTAAGAAAAGGGGAGAAATGTATGGGGAATTCAACACACTGTCATGGCTAGTCACTGGTACATACGAGGCTGTGTTAACGAACTACATTTTGGCCTTTATTTGATCACATCTCTGTAAATATTATAATCCTGACCATAAAATATTTTAATGCATTTTTGCTTTGCTGAATAAATGTTTCCCTAATGATTTAAGAGAGGAGTTTTTTTTTCCCAGTGTAAGCCTAAATGCATCTATGATTTCTTTGCCTTTCACACACACATATACTATGCTACCTACAATTAAGTGAAAGTTGTTGTTTTGACCTTCGAATGTTTATTTACCAGTTTTATCTCTCTTTAAAAAGCAAAACTACAATTACGGTTTTTACATCGCAATTGAATTTTTTTAATCCAAATTTTACACAATTTCTTGTTTTAACAATAAATCTTAAATAAGGAGTACTTTCATCTTCTTTTGTAACATGTATCTCAATGCCCTAAATTTAATCAATTGGTTGTCAGAGGCTGTGTTCTTCTAATCTACTCTTTCTTCTGAAGATAAACAGTATCATTTTAGGCATTTGTGCAAGAGAATCATATTACTGGTGCTTAAGCAGTTTTTGCTTTTTTAAATCTTAATCCATCTTAAACCAGTGGAGCAGAAATATTTAAAAATGTTTCATTTCAAGCAGAGTGCATAATAAATTGCAATAATTGTAATGTGCCATAAATCCCAGAGCCTATGCATTTTGCATTTTATTCAGGATTGAGGTCAGGAAATTTGGAGAAATTTAAAGAAAATGATTCATCAGTCCTTTTGTTCTGTTGGCCAGGGTCCCAGGATTCTTGAGCTGAGCCCAGCTGACAAGCTTTTGAAGATGGCACAATAACAGTCCAGTGATGCCTGACCATGACAGCACAGCCCTCTTAAGCAGGCAAACCAAGAGAAGAAGAGTTGACATTGGAGTGAAAAGGACGGTAGGGACAGCATCTGCATTTTTTGCAAAGGCAAGAGCAACGTTTTTTAGTGCCATGAATCCCCAAGGTTCAGAGCAGGATGTCGAGTATTCAGTGGTGCAGCATGCAGATGGGGAAAAGTCAAATGTACTCCGCAAGCTGCTGAAGAGGGCGAACTCATATGAAGATGCCATGATGCCTTTTCCAGGAGCAACCATAATTTCCCAGCTGTTGAAAAATAACATGAACAAAAATGGTGGCACAGAGCCCAGTTTCCAAGCCAGCGGTCTCTCTAGTACAGGCTCAGAAGTACATCAGGAGGATGTATGCAGCAACTCTTCAAGAGACAGCCCCCAAGAGTGTCTTTCCCCTTTTGGCAGGCCGACTATGAGCCAGTTTGATGTGGATCGGTTATGCGACGAGCACCTGAGAGCTAAACGCGCCCGGGTTGAGAATATAATTCGGGGTATGAGCCATTCCCCCAGCGTGGCATTAAGGGGCAATGAAAATGAAAGAGAAATAGCTCCGCAATCCGTGAGTCCCCGAGAAAGTTACAGAGAAAACAAACGCAAGCAAAAGCTGCCGCAACAGCAGCAGCAGAGTTTCCAGCAGCTGGTTTCGGCGAGGAAAGAGCAGAAGCGAGAGGAGCGCAGACAGCTGAAGCAGCAGCTGGAGGACATGCAGAAGCAGCTGCGCCAGCTGCAGGAGAAGTTCTACCAGATCTACGACAGCACCGACTCCGAAAATGATGAAGATGGCAACCTGTCTGAAGACAGCATGCGCTCCGAAACCATGGATGCGAGGGCTGGCGACTCCGTCAGCAGATCGGACAACGAGATGTGCGAGCTGGACCCGGGGCAGTTCATCGACCGGGCGCGGGCCCTCATCCGCGAGCAGGAGATCGCAGAGAACAAGCCGAAAAGAGAAGGTCCCAAGGAGAAGGAGCAAGGGCCAAACGCCTTCCACCCCGAAGGCAAACATTTGGCCGAGACGCTGAAGCAGGAGCTGAACACTGCCATGTCGCAAGTTGTGGACACGGTGGTCAAAGTGTTCTCGTCCAAGCCCTCCCGCCAGCTTCCTCAGGTCTTCCCACCTCTCCAGATCCCACAGGCGAGGTTTGCCGTCAACGGGGAGAACCACAACTTCCACACGGCCAACCAGCGCCTGCAGTGCTTCGGGGACGTCATCATTCCCAACCCCCTCGACACCTTCGGCAGCGTCCCCATGCCCGGCGCCACCGACCAAACCGAGGCGCTGCCCCTCGTCGTCCGCAAAAACTCCTCCGACCAATCCGCCTCGGCCCCGCCGGCCGGCGGCCATCACGCCTCCCTGCACCAGTCCCCGCTCTCAGCCACCGCCGGCTTCTCCACCTCCTCCTTCCGCCACCCCTTCCCGCTGCCCCTCATGGCCTACCCCTTCCAGAGCCCCCTGGGCGCCCCGTCGGCCTCCTTCCCAGGGAAAGAGCGCGCCTCCCCCGAATCCCTCGACCTGACCCGGGAGACCACCAGCCTGAGGACCAAGATGTCGTCGCACCACATGAACCACCACCCCTGCTCGCCGGCCCACCCCCCCAGCGCCGCCGAGGGCCTCTCCTTGTCCCTCATAAAGTCCGAGTGTGGCGACCTGCAAGACATGTCCGAAATCTCGCCCTACTCGGGAAGTGCAATATCCTTTTTGAAAGACAAGCGATAACCTGGCGGTGGCCGTCGGGAGAGTACAAGGGGCTGTGCCCA
This sequence comes from Phoenicopterus ruber ruber, assembly GCA_009819775.1. NCBI lineage: Eukaryota > Metazoa > Chordata > Aves > Phoenicopteriformes > Phoenicopteridae > Phoenicopterus > Phoenicopterus ruber. The sequence goes on along the minus strand of CM020217.1, from coordinate 24,780,961 downwards.
TGTCCCGGGCCTCCCCTGGGCACTGCGGGAGCGGGGCACTCATGGGGGAGCGGGCGGGGGGCTTGGCAAGGCCAAATAAAATGCCAGGTGTTGACTGACGGCGCTCCTTCAGCAATGGTGTTCGCATAAAAAAGCCACCGGCCCTCCCCAAGCCTTTTAGACCATCCCGTGGGGTCAGAAAGCGAGGCAAGCCCACAACCCAGGTGCCAGCGGGTTTCCCTGGGCCGGCGGGTCCTTCCCCAGGCGGGGAGGTGATTGAGGGAGCATCGCCCTCGGCCAAAAACTGTTCAAGCCACGGCCGCCTCCTTTCCCTCCCCTGCCAGGCCAACGCACGACCCGTGTTAATGGTGTCGTGGCTGAGGCTCGCAGAGAGCCAGGGTGCAGTCATCGTGAGCCTTCAGCTCTCAAGCGCGTAAGGGAAACGAAGCACAAAAGACACAGGTACTGATATATTCAGGCTGCATCAAGTTCTTTCCCCCACCCAGAGGTCTGTTCCTCAGCCCTTGTGCAGCTGCCTGCTATGCATGATTAACCTCTGTTCAGCCATACACAGAAATCTTTTGTCCTAACATACACAAAGCAAATTATTTTGGAAAGCTAGAGAGAACAATTAAATATAAAACTTCAGCTGTATTAAATTTACAGGACACTTCCCCTGCTTAAAAAAAAAAGATGATAATAAAATCTCTCTTTTTAGCTCAATGGCAGGCTTTAGCTAGGGGAAAAAAATCCATCTCTGCCTTTATTTAGGTATATCCAGACATAGTAATGATCTTCTTTTTTTTTTTCCTGGAAACTAGTACTAAATTTTTTATTTTTTTTCTTTTTTAGCAATAACACCTCCCACTCCTTGCGTCTTTTCCCCTAATGTGCTTTTTGGTCAAAAGATTTTTCTTCCAAGCATGGTTGTATTAAACGTGAATAAAATACCATGCCTGTCCAATGCTAAAATTGAGGATTTTGCATGAAGGATAGATCAACATTTTTTCCCAGCTCTGAGACGACAGCAGAAGGCAACAGCACAAGCACAGAGCCTTAGATGCAGCTACTTTCATTCCCAAGTTGATGAAAGTAATTGCAACTGAGTAACTGCCCCTCCCTGAGTAATAGTAGTGATGCTGAGGAACTTGTCTCCTTTCTAGGGGTATCACGTGAAGGCGGATGCACGAGGCTGTGCCCCATCACTGGGTATCTTCTAGGCAATTAATAACTCTGGTGGTTTCAGATTAATTTAACCACATTTTATGTAGCCGTGTTAAATCCTCAGGAGGGTGCTGGCAGGGCTCGAGACCCGCTGGTTACCTGTACTTCCCATCCCTGCCACGGCAGTGGGCACCACCAGGATGAAGGCAGGTGCTGCAGGCCCAGATCCCATCACTACTAGTCTTTGATCTAGCTTAGGTTGAGTCTGAGTCAAGAATTGCTGCTGTCTGACCTGTATGAGTAGTCCCATTTCTACAGGGGAAAGTGTTCCTAGTTTGAAAGCACCTTCCTTAGCTGTTGGTATTTTCGAAAGCCAGCTGGTAGTGGACGTGACGTTTGAGGGGCCTCTTTCCTGAAAGAGGATCTCTCTGCTGCATTGGTAGCAGGGAAACCTTCACTTCACCATATACATTGCAGGGCAAAACAGAGGAGTTGGTCTAAATCCAGCATCACTCGTGCTTACTGCCAGTTACTTTTGGAGATCCAAACCGAGAATCTTTCCTGCATGTTGAAATGCAAGCTGCGATGCTCAGAAAGCAGTCCTGAGGTCAACAGGAGTGGCAGCTGAGGGTAAGACTCAGGCCAGAGCAATTAAGTCACTTCTACCAGACAGTACAGTGGCATACTAATTGTTTGTGCATAAAAGTAGTTCTCCTATCCTGGGAGAGGGGTGAGCAGAGGTGAAAAATGCCAAGTGTGTGAACTAGGAGTAGTTCTGGGGCTGCACGTGATCCTCTCCACCCGTGGAGCATCTCTCCCTCACCCCTGCTGTTTCTCCCCCTTTCTCCTGCTCAGTCTCACTGGTGGTCGCTAACGGAGCTTGTTGCTTCTGCTGAAACAGGAGTGTGAGAGTCCCCCGCCGCTCCCAGGCTTAGTCGGGGGAAACGCCGAGTGGAGTGACTCCCTTCCTTCTCCCTTGCCCCACTTCTTCCCCTGCCGTTGTGAAAGCGCTCTGACGTTCCCACCTAGACGCTATTGCAGGCTGCAGTTTGATCTGGGTTTAGATACAGAGCTGTTAGGACAAACAGATTTATTAAATAGCGCTTCTACACAATGTGTACCCTGGTATATGGCTCAGCTGTGGGGATGTTTTTTTGTAGCAGCGGCTTGTTTGTCCAGGTAGCTTGTAGTTTCCCGGGAAAGGCGCAGTATGGAGGTTGGTTTGTGGTTGATTCTGTTGCGGCACTTTTATTTTACGTGGTTGAATGTGCATATATAAGGAACATATTTCTTGAGAGAAGCAGATCTTTCTTCCCTGCAGAAAGCAACATCTGTTTTCTTGGACAATACAGCCAGGATGAGAACATAAGACTAGCAGATACAGCCAAGTTCAGGTTTTAGTAGTAGGCTAAAACACTGGACCAGCCCGTTTTTTTGTTTTGTTGTTTGTTCTTTTTTTTTTTTTAACTAATGCCTGTAAAATGTATCTGATCATTCTTTGTGGAATTGCAGAAGGAAATGGTTAATGTTTGCGTATGTTGCTAAACAAGATAAGATGCACCTGCAGCATGAATTCCCATCTTGGTCATGAATGCAGTCTGTATCTTTGCAAACTAATCTGTTTAATCAAATATTAAGTTTTATTCAAATTCCAAAAGAAACAGACAGCGAATTGTTTTTCTGCTTGGTCTTCCTTTGTCATGCATCCTCTTTGCATCTCAAGAAAAATAGCCTTGTTCAGTCCCAAAACATTTGCATAGATCAAAATTGAAGCACAACAGTAGTTTGTGTGCTGTTAAGACATCTGCAAAGGTGAAGGAGTTTAGCGTGCTGTCCCTGGCAGGAGGGCTTTAAAACATTAGTGAAACTTTCTATAATTTATTTATTTTTAAACAGAATTCAAGTCCAACTGGAATGAGTTTCACAGTCCCAATATGTGAAAGCTATAATTAGTGAATTACAACATTTTGAAATGAGGAGTTATTACATCTGACTAGAAATAAACTAATTAAACTTAAAAAAATGAGCGATTGTACAGCAAGCTGGATAACTCCGTGCTGTTGATAAAACCTGGGCGATGAACGAATACTTTCCAGCCAGCCCGTTCTTTGGAGGGTCTTGAAGATGCTCTGAGATGCAGCTATTTGGAGCTTTGCTGATTAAAACCACCTGAGGTGTAACTTAAGGAGCAGCTTGGCTTTGCTAGTGCAGATTTTTTACCTGATACAGCCTATTCTTACCTCTTTTCCTTCAGCTCAGTACATGTGTGGGCTAGAAAAGCCTGTTAGAGCATTTGTGGGAGCTGAGGCTGAGAGTAACAGGAGTGAAAGATCATCTCCACTGAAAAATATTTTTGCAAAAGAGGAGCATTACCTGGGAGGATTGAAGCGCAAACGAGTCTAATGCTGTGCAATGCCACCCCTGTGCTTCTCCAGTTAAAAGACACAAGAGCGTGTATATGTTTCGTTCCCAGCCTTTCACTTCCTATTTCTTAGCGTTTTGCCTTTTTGCTGCTGCTGCGTTAGGTGAGGCTCTGTTGTACTGTGTAAACGCACAACGCTGAGGCTCTCAGGTTGTTTGAACACCGCTTTAGGTTCAGCTGCAGTACACTGTTCCTCTGATCTTTTATGTTCCTGAGCAGATGTCTTTCATTAATTTATGGATTTATCATCTTTTCTTTCTCTCCTTTTTTTTTCTTTCCTTTTTTTTTTCTTTTTTTTTTTTTTTTTTTTTTTTACACCTGGCAGCTGGCTCAAGTTTCAGCAGTTATTGTCTATTTTGCATTACCCATAGAATTGAATGTCATCTGTCTTCACAAAGCTATAGCTAAGAGAATTGAGGCAAGCCACACGAGCTGCTGGGACAGAGCTTGTTTGCGTTCCATTCGGCACCCCTCCTCCCTTTACCTCCTTAATATTTATTTGTGCTCGTTTTCTTTCCTGGCCTTGAATGGGGCTTAGCTCGTGTTCGGTACAGCTGTATGTTTACTGAATCTATTTCATCATGAGTCATTGTGCGTGTGTAAGTATCCTGGAAACAGCTAGTGCTTTCTTGGAAGAACAGTTGCTTTTCAGCCCAAGCACTTAAAAAGGAAATTAAGCAATTGGTCAGTTCAGCTTTTTCTGAAATAGCAATGGGTTATCTAATTCTTAGCTCTTAAGTCTGTCATTAACTATTTTTTGCTAGATTATTACAGATCATATCTTTTATCACAGTAAAGCGTTAACCTTAGGATCAAGATATACAGATTGGTTGCATATTTGATATCGCTTTAAGGCTGCTAAGTGCTTAAGAACAAGTATAATTTTAATAAAAAATGGATTTCTGGGAATTTGAGTCTCAGAACATCTTTTAATACATGTTTCATTCAATATCAATATCCTCTGGCATTAGAGCAGAAAATATTTAAAAATCCTAAATGCAGAAGGAATCCAAATGCTTAGACAACTGTCTAATATGCTTAAATCCAGCAAATATCAGAGCTTTTTTTGAAAGTTTAAGTCCATCTTTGAGCTTGCATTGAAAGAGAATATATGCCAAACCTGATATTAACATGTTGTCAGAGTCAGAGGAATTGCAAATTAAGGAGACTTAGGATTTTTTTTTTCTTTTACTTACTGGAGTACCCCTTTGGACCCCCACTTTCCCGAAAGGATCGCATAACAAAATGGATTTCTGGCGTAGAAGTTTTGATTTGTCTAAAACTCTTATCACTAAGCAATAGGTGACAGCTTGCTACTATTATTTCACTTACGTATTTTGACAGATGGCACTGCAGAGTGTAATGCTCTTTTAGACTTCTCTATCAGTCTAATGGAGGTAACTGGAGGTTCTTTCAACTCTTCTCTTGGCACAAGAAGTATGTCAGTCATAAATTATCTTCTTTGTAATCATTAAGCATCTAAAACAAAATGCAAGTTCAGCTGAGCCATTTTCCATGTACTTCCAGATAATAAGAGGTTTTTAGACTAATATTGTCAATGACTTTTTTTTTTTAAATGCTATGTTTTTCCAATCTAGAAATGAACCTTGTAACTGAAATAAAGGGAGAGGGTTTCAGTAGATTTCACGAATTAGAGAAAAAGGAATTCTTCTGAAAAAGCCTAGCTAATCATCAGTAGCCTGCTGATAAAAATTAGTCTGGGTTTCCCGTCCCGAGGCCTGGAATGAGACGTTCTGTGCTGATGTGCGCCCGGCCGTAAGGTGGAAGAGGCACCTTGGCTGCAGCGCATCTGTCAACTTGGTTGACCTTCCCCCCACCGTAAGGTGTGAACCGAGTGAAATTTTCAACAAATGTGTTTAGGAGAAACAGTCCTTAGAGAAGCTTCTGGGAAGAACCCTTAATTGACCTTGTGGGGGCCACATTGATTTTCTCCACGTGCATCTTCATTTCTGATAAATTATAAAGCCATTAATTTGCTGAGGAAATGGCAGGGCCAGCCTGCAGCACAGATGTGACCAGAGCCGTCCTAGCACGCAGTACACAAAAGAGAGCCAAGAAGCTGGGAGAAAAATCAGCAAGCCGAGATTGTTATGGTTAGCTTCACATTCCCTTGGGAACTCTTTTAGTTGCTTCTGTTTACAGATCTAAAAGGTAATGATGTTTCCAGGATAAATAGGCTGCCTTATAGGGTAAGTGGCCATTTATTGATCTGCTAGCCCACATTTATCGATTGGTTAGCCCCAAATACAGCTTCGTTCTCCGAGGAGTTAACTGTGTAAATCAGGAGGCGACAAGTTTGTGGCGGGGGGATTGAGCGGCAGAGGGGCTCTGCCTATTACAAATCTCGCTTTGATTTGCAAGGCAGCCACTGGAGCAAAGCAACAGCAGGATTAGAGAGAGTTACTCAAGATGTTAAAATTTATCGACACGAATGAAGCAGGTGAAACGTACTGCCTGTATAAAACATTGCTCAAAATGAGAAGGCGTCTCAGATTGTCTCACACGCGTTAGTTTTGTTTCGTGCAAGTGGCACAACACTGAGAGAAAAAGAAACTTCAGCTGGAATTGCAAAGGAGAGAGAGAAAAAGCGTCCGATAAGTTTTCTGTGGCACATGCTTCATGCATTTGTTTCCTTAGCAACAAGTGAACATACATATGGTACACAAGCCGTAAACTTGCAAGATTCCCGAGACCCGGCACCAAAGCTGATAGGAAATACCGGGTTTAAGTTACATGGCCTCGCATCCCTCATTCAGCTATTTTACAGAAAATTACAGCGCAGCACTTTAAATGTTAATATTTTCTCCTGTAGTCTGGGGAACTGTAGAGTATTTAAGGGGGCACTTTGCTAGCTCTGTACGTTCAGAAACAGCTTTCTCAAGAACAGCATTTTCCTTTACTAATTCAATCCTACATGCAGGAAGGCTTGTCACCGAATCACTTGAAAAAGGCCAAGCTCATGTTCTTTTACACCCGGTACCCAAGTTCCAATATGCTGAAAACCTACTTCTCAGACGTAAAGGTAAGAAAATCTCTCCCCCCCTCTCTCCTTACTGCATGCTATATTTGCTCATGAAAAGGTATCATGTTATCGTATTAGAGATTAATAATATTTCTGGGTACACAAAGGTTGCAGCTGACTTTATTCACTTGTTCTTCCTGTTGAGGTGTACCCTGCTTGTGCCTAGACGAGGAAAGGGGATGTTTTAAATTAAAAATAAAAAGTCACTGGAATTTCAGAGCAAAGTAAGAATAATTACTGCCGTAAATTAAACAGTTTTCATTATACATATCCTATTAAAAAAGGAGTTTTCGGTGGTGGTAGAAATGTACTTCCAAGAACATTTTGGAGCAGTTCTCAAGTGCTCCCTTATTGTTTCATTTCGGTTGGTTTCCTCATATTTGTGCTTACATAAGCAGAGTGTAGAATCCCTTTCTTTCTATCAAAAAGAAACAGTACATTGAAATTCTCCATGCAGAAGCTGCTTAAAAACAAAAGTGATGATTGTCTCTTATTTACAACTTAATTTGTTGTTGATGCAGAGTACACTGAGCATAAGGAGGATGAATAAAGTGACAGATTCAGGCCACATTATTCAAATGAGGATATGAAAG